>JALJVW010000206.1:62052091-71319591 GCA_024865655.1 Emberiza elegans
TCTGTGTCTTCAGGCAGTGGCTCACTTAGGAGGGACTGAGCTGGACTCTGTGTCTTCAGGCAGTGGCTCAGACTGAGGGACCATGAGCCCAAGCCATCCTGCCTGGCTCTGTGTCTTCTGGCAGTGGCTCACTTAGGAGGGACCCAGAGATGCTCTCCACCTCAGCCATCCTGCCTGGCTGTGTATCCTCTGGCAGTGGCTCACTTAGGAGGGACCCTGGGCTGCTCTCCACCTCAGCGCTCCTGCTCAGCTCTGCATCTTCTGGCCACTCTGTGGATGGGCCAGAGCTGAGGACCAGCAGGAGCCCTCCTCTCCCCGTAGCTCTGCCAGGAGTGCCATGGCTTCTGGCCCTGCCCACTGCCCTAGATCTTCTTGCTGGCTGGGCCGTGGGCTGGGGGGGCAGCAGGGGTTGTGCGGGGCCACTGCCCGGCTCTCTGCTGCTGCCTCCTGCGCACCAGAAGCAGCAGAAGCTGCTCTCTGTGCCACCCCTTGTGCCTGGGCAGGGGCACTCATGTGCTGCTCCTCACCCTCTGGAGCTCTGGCCAGGGGAGCAGCGGCTGGCTGGGTGTCCGTGGGAGCTGCTGGGGCAGGATATGTGCTGGGCAGGTCAGAGTCTGCCTCCTCTGCCTCCAGCGGGCCGGGCTCCACCATGAGGGCTGGGCAGAGAGGGTTGACCCAGATGGTGTGGATGGTGACATCCTTGTTCTTCTTCTGCCACCACTCTTGGGCATTGCCGTCTTCCTCATCAGACACTGATGGATCTGAGTCTTTGAGAAACAGCTTTAGGAGTTGTCCTGGGTCACTGTAAGACTCCAGTCCATTTGCATCAAACGAACTGGACAGTGAGAGCCTCTCTCCCCCATCACTCCCAGCTTTGAAGTCAACGGAACAGTTCTCCACCTCGCTCCCCAGCTCTTTAAGTAGTGCCATTGCTGCTGGCCCTTCCCACTGCCCTAGATCTTCCTGCTGGCTGTGCAATGGGCTGGGGAGGCAGCAGGGGCTTTGTTGCGCTGGGAAAAGAGGGTTGACCCAGGTGCTATGAATGCTGCCATCCTTGTTCTTCTTTTGCCACCACTCCTGGGCATTGCTGTCTTCCTCATGAGACACTGATAGATCTGTGTCTTGGAGAAACAGCTTTAGGAGTTGTCCTGGGTAACTGTAAGACTCCAGTCCATTTGCATCAAAAGAACTGGACAATGATAGGCTCTCTCCCCCATCACTCCCAGCTTGGAAATCATCAGAAGCGTTCTCTGCGCTCCCCAGCTCTTTAAGGAGTGCCATGGCTGCTCGCCCTGCCCACTGCCCTAGATCTTCCTGCTGGCTGGGCCGTGGGCTGGGGGGGCAGCAGGGGCTGTGCGGGGCCTGGAAAAGGGGGCTGACCTGGGTGGTGTGCATGCTGACATCCTTGTTCTTCTTCAGCCACCACTCTTCCACCTTGCCATCTTCCTCATCAGGCACTGATGGATCCGTGTCTTGGAGAAACAGCTTTAGGAGTTGTTCTGGGTCACTGTAAGACTCCAATCCATTTGCGTCAAAAGAACTGGACAGTGAGAGCCTCTCTCCCCCATCACTCCCAGCTTGGAAATCATTGGAAGAATTCTCCTCCTCGATCCCTAGCTCTTTAAGGAGTGCCATTGCGGGTGGCCCTTCCCACTGCCCTAGATCTTCCTGCTGGCTGTGCAATGGGCTGGGGGGGCAGCAGGGGCTGTGTGGGGCCTGGAAAAGGGAGTTGACACAGGTGCTTTGAATGCTGGCATCCTCATTCTTCTTGTGCCACCACTCTTGGGCCTTGCTGTCTTCTCCATCGGACCCTGATGGATCCGTGTCTTGGAGAAACAGCTTTAGGAGTTGTCCTGGGCCGCTGTCAGACTCCACCTCATCTGGGTCAAAAGAACTAGACTCTGACAGGCTCTCTCCTCCATCACTCCCAGCTTGGAAATCATCAGACCAGTGTCCCTCCTCACTGCCCAGCTTTTTGAGGAGTGCCATCGCTGCTGGCCCTGCCCATTGCCCTAGATCTTCCTGCTGGCTGGGCAATGGGCTGGAGGAGCAGTAGGGTCTGTGCGGGGCCTGGAAAAGGGGGTTGACACAGGTACTTTGGATGCTGACATCCTCGATCTTCTCGTGCCACCACTCTTGGGCCTTGCTGTCTTCTTCATCGGACGCTGATGGATCAGTGTCTTGGAGGAGCCATTTGAGGAGTTGTCCTGGGTTGCTGTCAGACTCCGGTTTGTTCGAGTCAAAAGAACCGGACTCTGACAGGCTCTCTTCCCCACTACTCCCATCTTGAAAACCATCGGACCAGTTCCCCTCCTCGCTCCCCAGGTCTTTGAGGAGTGCCATGGCTGCTGGCCCTGCCCACTGCCCCAGCTCTTCCAGCTGGCTGGGCCGTGGGCCGCGGGCGCAGCAGGGGCAGTGCGGGGCAGCTGCCCGGCTCTGTGCCCACTCTGCGGGGGCTGCTGCTGCCGCAGCTGAGCCCGTGGCCCGGTGCATGGACCGCTGTGTCCCCGGCTGCCGGTTGGCAGCCGCCACCGTGCCGAGGAGGGCCCAGCAGCCGCGGGGCGCAATAAAAGCGCAGCAGAGCCCGGGCCGCGGGCCCTGGGGCGTCTTGGGGCCGCTGCCCGGCCCTGTGCTGCTGCTGCCGCCTGCGCGCCAGGGCCAGCACGGGAGTCCCGCTGCTGCTGGGCCAGATGGGAGCTGCTGCCCGCGGCTCAGAGCTCTGCACCTGCACGCAGGAGGAGAAGGCTGAGGCCGAGGCGGCCGCGGGGCACCCGCAGCGCTGCCCTGGCACAGTGGCTCCCTCCATGCCCGCAGGCCTGGCCCAGCCCCAAGGCAGCTGCGTGCTGCCATCGCTTACCTTGGGCCTCCTCAGAGAGCGCAGCCACCTCTGCTTGGGCTGCACGCCCGTGGGTTTCTCCTTGGTTGAAGACATCTCTGCCTCGCCTTGGCGCTGCAGAATCCCGGGAGCTGCTGTCTCCTGACGGAGCTGCTCTCCTGGGAGTGCCAGCCCCGGGCTCTGTGCGCCCTTTTTGACCCTCCTGGCCAGGGCACGGCCCCAGGTGTCACAATGGGCTCTGGGCACACGCAGCCCCGTGTCACAAAGGGCCCTGGAAGGCGCTGCTGTCCCCGGGGCCACTGCCCAGCACCCCGAGGCCAGCGGGGGGCTCCGAGGCAGCTGCAAAGCGGCTGGAACCAGCTGGGAGCGGCTGGGACAGGAGTGTGTGCAGAGTGCGGGGACAGAGCTGTCCCACCGCTGCTGCACTGACACATCAGTGACTGCCAAGGAAAGCAGCGCTTAGGCCACAGCTTTAAAATGTGTGTTTCCACATCATGTACACCTGTAGAATTGGAGAAGGCATTGCAGCAGGCTGAAATTTATTTATTAATAACTACAGATTATAAAGAATTGTAGAAAATTTTATAAAAAAATCCAAGAATATGACGGTATTGGTGTCTATTAAGTGTAATAATTGCACACTCACCAAAAAACCCCTTCTTAAATCAGAGTTGAAGGCCCACTGAAAAATGCAGAGGCTCTTGCACATGTGACGTATGCAACACCAAATTTAGGATCAAGACCTGTGAAGTGAAAATGCTGGGTTTGTTGGCAAAAAGGTTTTCCTTTCAGCATAGTTTAGAATGCCATCATTTGATCCTTTATTATGCAGAGTTAACTAAGGAGAACTCACATGGTTCAGGAGGCAAAGGAAAATCTCCGGAGATGAGTTGTTAGAATATAATTTCAAAATTGGCTGAAATGTTCACATAGCTCTAATTGGAACTGGGAAATTACAAGAGGAAATAATGGTGAATACTCCAGTGGAGGAGGGCAGGGATAGATGGGATATTGGGAAGGAATTTTTCCCTGTGAGGGTGGGGAGGCTGGAAGTGTCTAAGGCCAGGTTGGATGGGGCTTGGAGCAACCTGGGACAGTGGAAGGTGTTTCTGCCCATGGCAGGGGTGGCACTGGATGGGCTTTAAGGTTCTTTCCAACCCAAATCATTTAATGATTCCAGAATTCTCTGATTCTTCAAACTACTGTGAAACCTTTCACATCATTGTGGAGAGTTCAAGTCCATCCTGCTTACAGGTCCAAAGGATAATATTGATTTATTTATATCAAAATTTTTCATGGCTGTAGAAGAGAAGGAGATTCCTCTAAAATGAAATATTGGTATCTAAAAATCTTTAAATATAAAGATTTAATGTGTGGCATCTGCAAATGATGGCTGTGAATTAACCTACATGTCCCACTCTCCCCTGTTAATTTAACAAATCATATTTAAATCATAGAGTGATTTTACTTCACAGACTCTAACACTGAAATTTCTTGAAAATCAGAATGGAAAATGAGTAGTATTTAACTGTCCAAAAGACGACATGTAATTATATTCCATAATTTTCAGATTATAAACATGTAAAAGTAAGAGAACCTGCTGAAGAAAATTAGTAAGAACATGACAATATCACCTAAAATTAAGACACAAAGCAAAGGTCCATTGAAACTGTTTGGTATTTCCTTTAGAGTCTCAGAGATCAGGTTCAGGTAATGTTTTAATGCATCAGGCACAGTGTGCTGAATGTTCATGATTACATTTTCAGGGTTTCATGGCTTCCTATATTGTGAATGTCAGAAATAGCCAGAAATTCTAATGGGGACATCCAGAGCCTTTCCTTGGCAGCCAGGTCCCCAGCCACGGTGATAAAAAAAGATTCAGCCTTCCTCAGGGGGAGCCACAGAGTCGTAACAGTATCAGGGTTAATTGTCTGAATTATTGGGACACCTTTTCATGAGTTAAGTTATTAAAATGGGATGCTTTGTGCACTGAACTTTAGATGCTGACTTTGGGCTAAAAATACAAGCTGAGCATAGGCTAGAAAACCAATTTTTAAAATGTCTCTGATCATGGAGTTCTGTAAGAGAGAAAGAATGAAAGATTAAGTCTGGGATTCTTTCACAATTCTCCTCTGGAGCACAAACCTTCCAGCAGGCCAGAATCCTCCAAGTGATAGGTCTGAGATTTCCCAATTCTGGGTTATTTTTCTCCCGTACTCTCAATGTATTTGGGGGGAACCAAGGGAGTTGGAGGAGGAAAAAAAGAGGGAAGAGAGGCACACATTTTGGTTTCCTTCAAACCTTCTCCACCCCACACCCAAAATATTTCTAAATGAACACCAAGTTTAGGCTGGATTACTTGGGTTTGGCACAAATTTATGGAATTTTAGGATTATTTCTCAAGTTCCATGGAGAGGATGTGTGCACGTGTATGTGCATGTTTGAGATGCCTTCAGTGTAAAAGGAAGCACTGAACTGGAAAGGGATTTCTCTTCCTCTGCTCCTGGATGATCTGGGGAAAAGAGGTGTCCTCACAGGCAGGCAAGCAAGAACTGAAGTTTACTTTTAATTATATCAAAAGAAAACAGGGAAAAGCAGCTGAATTCCTTAAGGAACCATGTGAGGAAGCACTGCCTAGAAGAAAGAAAAGCTTTCCTGAAAACAAACCTTGAGTTCTCCAGAGAATCCATGTGGTGTCTGCACAGCTGTAGACAGTTTTCATCTATGAGCTTGGAAGAGAGCTCTGTTTCTTACACAAATTTAGGAGGTTTGGGGTTCAGTATTTAGAGTCAGCTGATGTGTTAAATGACTTTTCCTCTCAGTTCCTCACTTCTTTAAGGCCTTTCCAAAATGATCAGGAAACATGGCCCTGCTCTAGGGAACAATTATGAGGCTTTCCAAGAGAAAGAGGGTTGCTGGTAAGAAGCAAAAGGAATACAATTCAGCAACTGGAAGCAAAAGGAATACAGTCAGCAGTTACTCAGCCAGACACCCCCACTGAAGGGACATTCCAGCTGGGAAGTCTGGCTCTTTAATGGCAGGAAAGGCTAAGGCTGGCTGGGATTCAGGCAGGAGAGGTAAAATCCAGTTCAGGTGTGACAACACCTTCCTGCTTCTCCCATTTCACAAACATCTACTTCAACCTTCCAGGCTGGAGGTGTCTTCTCCAGCCACATAAAACTGTAAATCCTGGCCCTGGGAACTGCCCCAGGAATGACAGCCTAGTCCAGAGTCTCAGCTCATTCAAAGGGCCCATCCAGGAGCTGCACAGGGAAGAGGAGGAGCAGCAAGACCATGGCCCTGGGCTAGCTGAAAGGGGACTCCTGGGCCCATGGGCAGATTGGGGTACATGAAAACCATCAGGCTCACAAATTCCTGCCTCAGGAATCATTAGGAATTAATTGTCTGGATATGTTTCTGAGATTGGTGCCTCCAGGTCAAGTACCACCCTCTCTGTGCTGCCCAGATTTTGAGGCTTATAACGTGGTTAGAGCAAGGAGAGGAAGAAAATGTCTCCATTTCCTAGGAGAGAAGAAAAAAATAAAAAGAAAAAAGACAGAGTACATCGATATTTTGTTCTTAATGTATCTATTTTATAATAATAGACATGTTAACACCAGCACTTGAAAGTAAACCGACCAAAGCTACTTTGTATTTTATAAGAAACACACATTTAAGAGGGAACAGCAGTGTTTGCTTCTCTGAACATTAAACAGGTTACAGAATAACACGTTGGGTTTTTTTCCCTCCAGGATTTAACAGTCACAAACCACATCTATGGTGTCATTGACTGCAGTGTGAGTTTTATTTGGAAATATTTTGAAGGTTCTGGGAGTACTCAGCAGCAGCTTTTCCTAAGAGATCTGCAGACAATGTAAGGGCACACTTTAGGAGAAATCCTTCTCCTCTTTATGCCCGTGCAGCCCATGGCATTGCTGGTCATTTACAGCTGTCCTAAAGAGGAAAAGTCCTGTTCCAAGGCACCCCTCAGCACAGGTGTCTTCCCCATGGGACACCAGTTGTTCTGTGTCTTGGAGGAAGAGCTTTTGGAGCTGTCCCGGCCTGCTGCCAGACTCCGGTTTGTTGGGGTTATTAGAACCTGGCTGTGCCAGCCTCTCTTCCCCACTAATGCTGGCCTGGCAAAGCGTGCACCAGCGCTGTCTCTCCTTGGCCAACTCTTCAAGGAGTGCCATCACTCTTGACCTTGCTCCACACAGCTCCAGCTCTTGCAGCTGGTCTGAGAGCGAGGGGCTGGGAGTGCGGCAGCGCTCCAAGGGGTATGGGCCTGCAGGCTTTGTCCTCCTGGCACGGGACCTGGGGGGTTCATCCGGGCCCTGCTCTGGGCTCAGGAGAAGCTCCCAGGGCTCTTCCCCTGCTCTGTGTGTGTCAGGAAAATTAACCCACAAACATCAGAAGTCCATGTCCAGAAAGGAGACAGAGGAGTCCTTTTACCTTATTCAAATAAAAGGAGAGGCCATGGGGCATTCCCCTGGGGTCTCTCAGATTTTTGGAGGACACAGCCTCCTTTCTATCCCAATTTCCTGGCCACATTTCCGTTCTCTCTTTCCCCATTGGCTGAGGTACATGAGAGGTACAGATTTCATGGAATGCCTGATACCAAAGATTTCCCTCTAATGTATAACCCTCTTTTCTAATCTTTAATTCTTATGGAATTTAGGGCTTTCCCCCCATGGTTTCTTTCATCTTTCAATATCTAATTTCATTTATCAGCAAACCTACAGAAAAATATCTTTTTCCATTAATCAATCAGTGGAATCCTTCCCATTGTTTCTTTTACCTCTCAGTGCTAGTTTTATCTACCAGCAGACCCACAGTTTGTTTGTAAAGACAAATCCATCATTCCTCTCATGTGTGAGGGTCCTGGGGGGCCTCTCTTCCTCACTGGTCTGTCTCTGCTGGCTGCTGTTTTCCTCTGGCAGTGTCTGCAGTAGGTAGTGCTGGTCCAGCTTGGGGAAGGGCTGTTCCTCAATGTGTGCTGCTGGCAGGACAGCCCCCAGCTCTGCCCCTGCCCCCTGGGCACCGCCAGCACCCAGCTGAGTAAGAGCCTGAATGAGGGATGCAGTTTACTGTCAGCTCCAGCTGCAGGCAGGGCTGGACACCCTTTGGTTTAGGTTACAATGCATTAGATACTTTTCTTTGCTGAACATCTTCATACAGCAGAACCAATCTATACCTTAACTGTTATCTATAGCCTATCATAACTGCTATAGTTACCATATTCATGTTACTGTTCTCCAATCACTAAAAGTTACTACATTAGAGTTTAAGCTAGAAGTTGTTCCTCAGTTTTCTTGCAGTGGAAAATTCTGAGGCCTTTTTTCTACTTGCACCATCAGCAGTCTTGTTTGCCTGTGTTCCCTTCCTGCTTGGTAAAAACATCTTCTTGTTTGGGATGGGTTTATCCTTTGCTCTAAGCCATAAAAACCCCTTCTAACTAACACACCCTTTGCCTCCTTGGTTATCCAGTAAGACTGGCTCAGCAATTCTTTTCTTCTATATCAAAACTTGCTTTCATTTCTATTCCTTCTTCAGATTCTGCATTCAAAAATCTTTCTGCCAAGCATACATATTTCTTGTCAAACTTTCATTCTTCTCAACACAGCTGGCTGGGCAAGGGCTGTTCCACATGGAACTCCTGGAGTTAAGGAAGCAGCTGCTGGCTATCAGCTCCCAGGGTTCCAGGTCCATCCTGTGTGCCCCAAATCAATATTTATGATCATCAATTAGAGGTAATGTGAAAACAAGGCATCTGAAAGATCAGAAATGGCGTTTTCCCTCTCTGTGGCACTGTGGGATTTGTCATTTGTGACTCAGTAAGGAGACAGGATTTTGGGAACTGCGGCCATCTGGATGCATTTTGGCATCTGTTTTATTTCATTTATTGGTCTGTGCAGGTCTGTCCAAACAAATAAAACAAAGCCCTCTAGCAACATTTTGACAACTTTAATGATTATAATTTTAAGGTACTGATATCTAAGAACATCTTGTATGGAGTCCATTAATTTTTTATTCATTTCATTGCACAAAGGGATTAGGCAGACAAAAAAAAGTCTTAATTAAATACATTAAATGTGACATTTTCCACAGGCTTTTACTTTTTTAAAGTTCAAAGTTACCCCAATGTAGTACTTATCTGGATTACTAATGGCTGAAACTTTTGTAGGGAAAAATGAAAGCATTTACTCTTTAAATGACTAATAAATGTCTCATTTTGATATTTTATTATTACAAGTTCAGCGTATGAAGGAAATGATAATTTCATTCAGAGAGGTTGAAATGAGATATAACAGCTACTCTCTGTTTGCTACATAATGTTCTATCAACATCTATTATTTACAAGTTGAATTTTGTAGTCTTTTTTTATCCCATTAAAGACTGATCTTTTAATCATTAATTAAATACATTATATCTAGATGTCTTTATAACTGCATTTTGAGAATATTATTTTTTAGCTCCAATATCCCTTGCTATTTATAATAGAATTTTACCTTGACTATGGTCAAATGGAAATAACAATTTTTTATACCATTCTTAGCTCAAAGTAAATGATGCAGAAAACAAAAATATCAACAATTGATGGTTTATTTGCTTCAATTTTGTTGTTTTTTATGCATCTCCTGTTGAGATCAGAAGGGTACAATTTCAGAAGCTTGAAAAGCAAGTGCAGGGAGACAGAGATAGACCACAGTGTTATAGTGTAATTTCAATCCATAATATTCTCAAGATCACCTTTTTGGTTTAATTTTTTTTTTGTTGCTTTCCTTAATTTTAGTCAAAATTTAATTATTTCCCACTAATCCATGATGTCTAAGTTCCATAAATTATATTTTCAATATTTTTAGTAATTACTGGATATTTTCTACTGAATTCCCAGGCAGGGCCAAAAAATAAACTACCAGTCCAGGTGAGGCAAAGTCTCTTGGGTTTTTGTGAGTGCTTTAACAGCAAAATCTGCTGGGTATGGACCCTGAATCTCTGCACTTTTTTGGGATCCTGCGTCTTGAGCTGCTTTTAATCCTGAATTTTGGTCTTACTGCCAGGATACTGCTAAAAAAAGTGGCCTTTGTGATGGCAGCAGCTAAAGCTTCATTTGTCTGCCACTGGGGGAAGGGTTCACTGGGAGGTGAATCCTTCAATCACTGGGAAGTTTTGTGAACAGTTTCCAACAGCATCAGTGCCCTGAGCGTTGTTGGCTCTTCCCTGTGAGTTGTAAGGACATTCTTTCCCTTGGTGCTGTGTCTTGGATCATCCCACAATCCGGCTCCTCTGCTCACTTTTGTACCCTCACTAAAAGAGAGACATTGAGGAGCTGGGGAAGAGTCTGGAGTGCCTGAGGGAGCTGGGAAAGGGGCTCAGCCTGGAGAAAAGGAGGCTCAGAGGGGACCTTGTGGCTCTGCACAAGTCCCTTATTGATGCTGGGGGATAATGTGCTCTGACTCCATGATTTCAGAAGGCTGAACAATGCTTTGTTAAGCTATGTTATATTACACTAATACTATATTATAAGAAAGAGATACTATACTAAAGAGATACTCAAGAAAAACCTGTGACTGTCTTCAGACAGTCAGGACACAGCTTTGACCCAATTGGTCAGTCAATCCAAACAACCCTCAGCAGAGTCCAAAAACACATCACTTTGGGTAAACAATCTCCATAACACATTCCACATGTGCCAAACAACAGGAGCAG
Source organism: Emberiza elegans (assembly GCA_024865655.1). Taxonomy (NCBI): domain Eukaryota; kingdom Metazoa; phylum Chordata; class Aves; order Passeriformes; family Fringillidae; genus Emberiza; species Emberiza elegans. The sequence goes on from JALJVW010000206.1 coordinate 62,062,638, forward strand.
CAAATAGAGATAAGAATTGTTTTCTCTTCTTTTCTCTGAGCTTCTCACTGCCTTCCCCAGGAAGAATTCTGGGGGAGAGACTTATGTGTCTCTGTTCAGAGAATGTGAATGCCACACTCCCTGACAGGAGGGGACAGCCAGGGGGTCAGGCTCTGCTCCCAGGAACAGGGACAGGTGAGAGGGAGTGGCCTCAGGCTGGGCCAGGGGAGGCTCAGGGTGGATTTTAGGGAAAATTTCTTCCTAGAAGGAGGGAAGCACTGGCACAGGCTGCCCAGGATGGAAGGTTAGACTAGATGATCCTGGAGCTCCTTTTCCTGATGGTTCCATGATCTCAGTATCCCACATGGATTCACTCATGAAGAAACACCTCTGGTGCCCAAGTCATCCTGGGCAAGGATGAATCCCCCTTTGCAGCCCTTCCTGTGGAAAACCCCCCATGTGTTTAGAAGACTGAACCCACCCTTGATGAACAAAGTGCCATTGGAATGGTGGATTTCCTGCATTTCAGAGGGAGTGGGACCTCAAGTATTTATCATCTGGGGCAATATTGCTTGTAGCAAGCAAAGTGATATAAAAATTAATTTTTTGTGGAAAAAAATAAATCCCCCACATTTCCACATTAATTTTCTTCATTACCTTCGATTTATATTAACTAATTTCCAAGTGCTCCTTTCTCACCTTAGCTGGTTGCAGTCTTCAATTACCTTAATTTAACCAGAAATCTCCAGATAGGTCACAGCTCTCATGTTTAATGAAAAATGAGTGAAAAAGGCTTAATAGAAATTCATAAGTTCCTGATGTTCTTTGGAGTAACACATACATTATTTAGCTCTGAGTGATGCTCTACACATTTAACCATATTTAGGCTGCTAATTGTACTGGATTTAATGTCCCTGTGGGAGTATCCTTCACAACACAAGACAGCTTCTCACTGAACTCGCTGCATTGCTCACCAAAGCAAAAACCACTCCTGGATATTGATTACTCCTAATATTCAAGAGTTTTAATGACAGAAGAATGCTTTGTAGAATAAACCAGAAAATTCTTAATTACTTTTAATGTTCCCTGGACTGCTCTAAGTCAAGGTAAAGAGATAAGGAGAAAATTTCTGTAATGTTTTAAAGTACGGTGAAGTATCTTTTTGTTGTTGTTGTTGATCAATCATTGTGGATATTCTGTCTCAACACTTGGGGTCACTAATTCCAGTAGAAGCTGAAGGTGCTTCCACACTGAAAATAAGATCCTCTCCCTTTTTTTGGTCTTTTCTGATTCTACTCTACACTGGGAAGGTTCTAACAACAAACACTGCAAACTCACTGGTGAACTGAACTAGGCAAAGAAATGTTATTTATTCCAGAGTGCCGGATGAAAATTGGCTTCAAAAGAATGTCCTTCCTTTGGAATTTTGCTTCTTTTCTCCCAACTACATAATTGCATTTGACTTTGTTCAGGGCATTGAACTGGAGAGGGGAAATACTGGTATTCCAAGGGAAGAAAAAAGAGCCAACAAGAAAAAAGTGAAAAAAGAGAAAGTCTGAATTTTCCATTCAGTCATCAAGTTACATTAAAAATATTGAAACACAGCACATGGCTTGGCTATGAATAATACTTTTTAAAAGAAAAATATCTGTGAAATATTGAATTCATTCTGCAAAATCCATATAGTAGCAAGCATTCAGCAAAAATGATGGAAGAGGGTTTTTGAAACCATTTTCAAAAGTCAAAATTTTTTCAGCAACTTGAATTTTTGTAAAATCTTGGAGATCTATGTATAAAAATAAACATTGAGGCTTCTTTTAGGTAACAAACTTGGTATTCAAAACATCAATTCTGATGATTTTCCAAGTTTTGCACTGTTATAGTGCACTACGACCATAGATTATTGCATTGCATCACTGAAATAATCAGTATTATGCAACTTAAGTGCTATGGATTTCTAAGCTAATTGACAAAAACATTTTGGGGTAAAAATGTTCTCTTTATTATATTTAATTCTGTCTTAAAGGAATTGACTTTCTGCATAAAACATATTCAAAAATCAAGTGCTTGCTATCAACTGTGGAGAAGCTAAAAATTAATATAATTTTAAATTGCATATTTCAAAACTTCAAAACACTAAACAGAGACATAAAAATATCTACAAGTATTCTCTCTGCTGCTTTATGATAATGTTAAAATATTTCTTTAGATCTTTATTATTTATTTTCTACTCTTCATAAAATATTTCTGAGAATATCACTAAAAGAATAAGTCATTAAAAACATCTTTTTAGATGTCAAAGCTGAAAGTGAAGCCCTAACCTGAAGCCTCACCTGTGCAGATTCCTCCTCTTCATTCAGATTAAAATATTTTATCCAAAAAAAATTAGGATGTTTCTGTGAATATTGAGGTTGATATATACACTGGAATCAAAGGGATTCATGGATCTGTGTCCCAAAAATCCTGAGCACAACAGCAGCTGAGGAGATTTGGCACATCATAAATCACTCAGTCAACAGCAGACAGGATTTTACCTTCTCTGTAAACCTCTGACACATTTCTTTATGGAATCTGTATCCTACACTGGATCATCCCTGGATATTTATATCATCTTACAGCCTGGGAAAAACGATGCTTTCTTCTGATAATGTCATTTTAGTTCTAGGAAAGAAGAAATCTAGACAGGCTGGGGGAGCAATACAAGACTTCTTGGCTAGTTCTGGTTTTGATGCAAAACCTCTGCCATAAAGAAAGCTAATATTTCATGTGACAACAGAAATTTTTAAGAGGGGTGCCTGAATGTGCATAGAGATCCTTACAAATGATATAGCAATGAAATTACAGGATTTCTTGCAGAAATTGCAATGTTGTTTTTTCTGCTGTAAATGAAGCCTGTCTCATTGAAGAATTTTCTAAATGTGGTACAAAGAATGTTTAGTACAAAGGAAACAATTTTAAAAATATGTATTAGATCTAATGGTTACTACTCTAATGTCTGTAGAGTAATTAATGAAATGCAATCCAGTCACATCACTCAATGCTTCACAAACTGGCTAAGTTTGCTCTTGGAACAAGCCTGCTTCCCCTCCTTTTTGTTTAAATACAATTTGCTAACTAAACTTATTATTAGAATCCTTCTGGGTTTTCACAGAACTAATAAATAACCATGGTTAATTTGAATTTCTTGCCCTTGTGCCATTGTTGTCATTCCACAGGAGATTGTGCTCCTTCTCCAGTGACCATCCTTTAATTATGGCATCTATGGGAAACAACTGCATCTCCTCCCAGACTTTGGTTTGCTTGGATAAAAAAAAAAAATAAAAGCCCAAACCATCTGTCACCTACATTTCACAAGGGAAGGGACTCCAGTTCCTCACATTCCTGCGACTTCTCTCTGCATCCACTCCAACTGGAATTAATCCTGAAAGCAAGAACTGTCAGAAATGTTCAATACAAGGTTTAAATAGTGCTTGGCATAACACTAATAATTCCCAGTAATTGGAGAAAATGTTCTTCCTGATACATCCTAACATCTGCATTTCCCATGGCTTCACCACAGTGTGGATTGTCACAAAATCATCAAAACAGGAGATAGGAAAAGTCCTATCAATCCTTTTGGACTTGGTTCTTCAAATGTACAAATCCATTCTGTTTCTTTCTTTATTAATTTTCAAGTGAATAATATAATATTTATTAAATTAAGGGCAAGAGAAGTATAAAGGTTAATATTCCTGGAGGTTCTGTAGGACATGGCAAAATGAGTTGAGAATGTCCAGAACCAGGTCTGAGCAAATCTTCAGGATTGGGGTTGTGCAGGTCAGAGCAAACCCAAAAAATGGGGAAAAATCCTGGGAGAATCTGAATAATACTCAGGAATAACAAAAAAATGCAAAATAGGATTACTTTTGATGAGCAAGGAAAAGCATTCTGCTTTTTGCCACTTACAAAGAGCTAAGTTTATTATTTTATCCACATTTCAGATTTTTTTCCAGCCAAAGTGGTGCTACCAGTTCTTTGAGTAAACAAAGAAAACAAAGAGAAGGAGGGAAAAGAAAAGAAGAAAATAAGGACAACTTTAAGAAACCAAACTTGCCCAGGGCAAATGGCTGCTGGACATAACTTTATGGAGGCACTAAAAAACATCCTTAAAATTCAGATGCCTTCCCTTTGTCCATAAGCACCAACAAAAGGATGGATTTGAACATTTAAAATGACCTTACCAGAAAAAAACCAAGAAATTCAGGTGAACACCCTTAGTAGAGTTAAATTTATATTGAAACTAAATATCTATATTGGTGTTGCAAGTAGCAAAAGTGGAAAACATCCCATAATACTCAGTTTGGGGTGGGGATTTTTAAAAATCATGTGATAGGAGCATAAATATTTCAATAATTTCCTTCTCTGGTTCAAAAATTTGGCCATGCCACCAAAAAATCCCCTCCTCTGGTGGTTATGTTAGAGGACAACCCAGGCTGACATTGATCTGCACAAGCTATTTGTATTTTTCAGGCTTTCTGAAAAGGCAGAGTGCTTTTTAGCAGAGCACAGAAGCGAGGAAAAAAAATCCCAAATTGTTTTTATTTGTAGCAATAAGAATGATCACTGGAGCAATATCAAACACTTACAATCCCCCTTCCTGTCTAGTCTTTTATCAAGTGATTTAAAAATGACTCATGTAATTTAAATTCTCCATTAAAAAAGCGACTGGTGTTGTTCTCTGAAGCTTCCAGCTGCAAGATATGATTGCAACATGATTTGTTACATGCAGGAAAATAATTGATCAAACCCCAAGTTCCACAGAGCCATCAGTCACACCAGCACCTGAGTGGGAAAAAAATGCCATAAATTCACAGGTTCTGAGTTATGGCTGTGCCTTGGTGTGGGATGAACAAGCTGCTGATAAAAACAGCTGCAAACAAAACTATATCTCAAGAAATGAAGGAATTTTATTCCTGACAATTTCTGGACGGTGCAGAGAAGACAATTAAGGGAAGGGATACTGTGGAAGTCAGGCAAATCTGTACAAATTATGCAGAACCATCACTTATCAATTGAACATTAACCCAGAATTTCTGACAACCAGCAGAAAATACAGCCCAGTAATTCAGTGTTCTCGTGGCAGCTGCAGTTTTTAGTGGTTGCTTGCACAGAATGTCCTAAATTCTGGTTATCTGCTGCAGTGGCTCCATCTTTTCCCACAGATTTGAGAGACTTCTCAGGAAATGTGTGGCTGCTCTTGGATCCCTGGAAATGTCCAAGGCCAGGTTGGACAAGGCTTGGAGCAGCCTGAGATGGTGCAAGATGTCCCTGCCCATGGCAGGGGTGGCACTGGATGGACTTCAAGCTCCCTCCAGATGAACTGTCCCTTTCCATCCTTCCTGGAGCCCCTGGAAGATTCTGTGAGGTCTCCACACAATCTTCTCTTCTCCAGGCTGAACATTCCCAGCTCTCCCAGCCGGGCTCCATGGGGGAAGGTGTTCCAGCCCCCTCAGCAGCTCCATGGCCTCCTCTGGACCCTCTCTGACAACTCCTGAACCTGTTGGATGGCCTTGTCCTTTCCCTTTTCCTGGGAGAAGTGTTCTGTTCTGCTGATGCCACCAAGAGGTGGAAAACTACATGGTTAAGGCCCAAAATTTCTCTCTATTTAACCACATTTCCTCTAGTGCCAGGACTCCTCCCTGGTTAAAGCCCAAATTCCTCTCTATTTAACTACATTTCCTGCAGTGCCAGGATTCCTCCCTGGTTAAACCCCAAATTTCTCTCTATTTAACCACATTTCCTGTAGTGCCAGGATTCCTCCCAGCCTTGACTCTGGGGCTGTGTGCCCTCCAACACTGGCAAGGTCTCTCCTTAAATCCACAGCCTTGCAACCTTGGCAAAGTTCTCTTTCCACATGCCCTACCCTTCATTTTCATAATTGGTAGTGCAGAGGGGGCTAAATGCAAAGGCAGGGAATTAATTTAGGTGTGCTGCCCTCATCTGCATGTCCTTAATCCAGGCTGTGCACTGCCCTCAGTAATGGGTCACTTCCAGGGAGATTGGACCAGAAATGGGGAGCAATGGGGCCGAGAGCTGAATCTCAGGAAGAAATAAATTAACCTGCTAAAACAGCAGAACTTATTCTGAGGAATTTATATTCAGTCACAGAAAGCAGAAAATATATATATTTTTCTGTATATTAATATATAAACATAGATGTCTCCTAATTTCAAGCAAGGAAATTAAGTACACACAAGTTTTTAACAAGGAACTCTAAAAGTGTATAACAAGGGCATAGTGTTAAATGGAAGATAAAAATCTCACCTGAATTTGTGCCCTAAGTGGGATGAAAAAGTTGCTTTTACCTTTAATACCACATGGCCTAGGAAAACAAATAGTCCTTGTCCCATCCTGGAAGATGCTCAGGGGCAGAGAAGTTTCAGAATATGGGGAAGATTCCAGAAGAGATGCTTCCATAGTCCCTCCTTTTCCTGAGCTGGGATGCTCTGAGCCTGGGGTTTCACCTCATCCCCAAGAGAAAAGGGGTGAACCCCCCTGTCCCAGCACACTTCACTTAATTGGGTTATCAGAGGTCTTGGAGCCAAAGCTAATGAACATTAATTATGCCTTCCTTCATCTCTTTCTCCTTTGTGGGTGCAACTACCTACAAAGTTCTGCCATCACATTTCATTGATTTTTACTTTTGATGTGCTCTTTATCATTTTCTCTTTCAGTTTTTTTTTAAAAATATTTATTTTTAGAGTTTGTAAGACAGCAAAGTGCTCCAGAACACTGCATTAAAAAATTATTTATGTGCATATTGGATGCACTCCAACTTCCTTTCTTAAATATATATATTTTAAAGCAACAATAAAATAGATCTGGTGAACAAGATCTATTTTTCACCAATGATTATGCCAACAACAGAGGGAAAAAATAGATGAACCTGTGAATAATTTATAAATTGGATAGGAAAAAGGCAGATTGATCTGTGAATTTATTAAATATTAATAATCTAACAAGCCTGACATGATAACATAATTCAAGATAATGGTGAAGTTAGAGCAAGCTGTCTGTGCTGGGTGTTTAGAGCAGAAGTGCAGAATGGAGACCACCAGGTTCCTCTGGGTGAAGATTAGACATCATCAGATCTTCAAGGATCTTCTAAAATGATGAAATATCCTTAGGCTTTTGACCTCTTTTACATCTGTTAAAGTGGCTATTAAAGAAAGTTAAAGGAGTTCTTAATATCCATCAGTTCTCTGATCCTGAGGGTCCTAAAGTGGCTTTTTCAAAAGTTCATTACTGGGTATCTGAGGGGTAGGGGCAGGGAGATCCATTAGAACTGGAAGGGTTTGAGAGTGGGATCATCTTCCCAAATATCAGAAACCCCAGAGTGGGCAGCAAAATATCCAAGCTGAGATCAGAGTTTCCCGTTTAATGAAAAAAGAAGAAGGGAAAAAAGAAAAAGGGAAGGGAAAGGGGAAGTAAAAGTAAAAAGGATGAGGAAGGAAAGGAAAGGTAGATAGGAAAGGGGGAAGGGGAAGGGAGAGGAAAGAAAGGAAGGAGGAAAGAAAGGAAGGAAGGAGGAAAGAAAGGAAGGAAAGATGACCTCCCCCCAAATCTGTTATTTCTGCAGTCATGCAAACACATTAATGGAATGAAATTCTGTCCTTACCCCATGGTGTCCCCAGAGCTCATTTGCAGAGCCTGGGATGTGAGACAAATAAGCACTAATTTCTGAGCAGTGCTCATATGGCAACTGCTAAAGTGGCAGCTCCTGACTCGGGTGTTCTGCTAATAACATTTAGTGGGGCTGGCAATCCCATTGATTTCCCATATGTAATAAGGAGAGTGCATTGCTACCTTCCTACTTAAGGTTTATTAAGCAGGCAGGATATTAGAAGTCAGAACTGATTAATTCAAGGCATAAACAATCAATTTGGGTTTTTTAGTCTTCTTTTTCTTTTTTTTTTTCCTGCAGTCTTTTCCCCAGACACATCCCTATTCTCATTTCTGGCGACACTTGTTTTTTACTTTCCTTTGTGAGTTTTCACCTCTATGTTAAAGAATATGTGAAACACTCATGGTTTTGTCTTGATTTGTATCATCAGAGTCACAATCAGCTCAAGGGTTTGGTGGCAAACCCTGAAAGGGCTGGAGGAGGTAAACCTTGTCATATCCAGTTCACACCAATAGTAAAAGTCTTCAAATTATAATATTAATAATAATAAAATAGGTGTGTGTTCTATAGACTCAAATTAGGATTTTTTACAACAGACATAAAGGAACATTTATTCTCTTTTCTTTGCATCAAATTTAAGGTCAAGAGCAGCCAGGGAGTAGCCTGTAATTTAGGTAAGCCCATTTCAGGGTCCTTGGGGGGCAATTTGTATCCAAGTAGAAAGCACCTTTTTAACTCTCCTAATTTAAATAGAACTATCTCCTAATGTCCTCCTTGCTCAATAAACTTCTACTGGAATTGCAGCATTCTCTTCTCCTTATTACTTATGGGAAATCAAGGGAATTGCCACTGGATATGGCATTGCCACAGCCACAGGAGCCAGGATGTGCCAGCACAGCAGTTGCCATAGGAGCACTCTTTAGAATCACTAATTTGTCACAGGATTGGAGTGGGAATGAGCACCTGGAGTGTGACTTGATAATGATGGAACTCTGTTCCAGTAATGAGCCTGCTGCCTTAGTGGAACTCATTTTTATAACTTCAGGTAACTTCAAAAGAACCCACTCACTGACAATGTTATATATCTAGATATCTAAATTTATTCAAGTTTTTAGTGGGTACACATATATTGCATATATAAAAAAGGATATTTTACAACTTCAAGACAGCAGTGAAACAACAGAAACACCATGAGAAGGGTAATAAAAAGGGCAAATCTGCCCAGTAGCAATTTTCTTTGCCATGATTAGAGAAAGTAAAGGCATAATCATACTAAAGGTGATTAAATAGAAAGACAAAGCAAAAGTGCAAACCATGTTGACAACGAGAGCCAGTTTGGGGTGCAATGGGACATGGTGGCCTGGTCATGTCACAGGTCACCAGGTGTCCTCCTGTGCCCTGTCTCAAACACCACATTAAAAACCCAGGGCACTGTGATAGCCCCATCAGCTCCTGAGCAAGTCATGATTCTCAATTTCTGCTTTCCTTCAACTGCTCCTGAAATATCTCCCTGCCTTGGACCAACTGACAGGTTGTTGGCTCCACCTGGCAGCTACTCTTGAAATCCCAAGAGATTTTACAGCTGGAGATGCCTTTCTGTCCACCTGTACAATTTTTCACTTCAGACTGTGTAGATCCTTCTTTCCCTGCATGCTGCACTACAACAAGACACCTCTCTCTTGGTGGTTTTTACATTTTCTGTTATGGTTTCTCTAGGAAGATCCTTTGTTGCCAGCTATTACAGAAATCCCATTCCTGTTCCCCTCCTAGGGGACTCCTCACACTCATTTCAGACAACTGAATTTGTCCATGGCAGTCAGTAAAGGGATTATGTCAGGCTACTTCTTCAATAACATGGGGTTTATTCTCCCCTGACTCAAGCAATCAAGGACTGCATCTTCTTTTTTTTCCAAAGATGCTGTTAGAATTTCTATGGAATAAATAGTGGAGGTGATGTGGCAAAGGAATGGAGCAGGAAGAAAGAAATATGATTAACACAACGACAACAACAAAAGGTTGAAACATTTAATTACACACTGCAAAAGATGTCACAGCCAGGTGGGACTGGTGGGATGATACAATAAAGAAACAAAGACTGAGTATTTATTATATGGTTTATCGACCTGGGAACATCTTGGGCTGCTTTCTGGCAGAACTAAAACAAGGCTTTAGGTTTACAGTTAAATCCCTGGCTGATATTTGTGACATTTTCTATCATCTTCACAAGTCTCCTTCCAATTACAACCTGTGATTCTCTGTGTTCAGTATATATCTCCATCCTTTACACCATCCAACTCCCCAAAGGCTTCTTTCTCTTGTTATGCTCAGATATGATGTTTTAAACCATTAACTTCTCCAAGGCATCAAAACCACAGGATCATTTTTACTTCCTATTTACTCTGCCCAAGTGGAAGGAGATTATTCCTGCATCATGGTGTTATTCACATCAGGGTTCAGAAGTTAAACCTGTGGGGTGTGGGTTTGTTTGGGTTTTTGGGGGTAGAAGGGGGAGGAAGGTCCTGTCTCCTCCTCACATCAGAGTTTCCATCTCTTTTTGTGATATTTAACTTCATTGAATGAACTGAGACTATGGCTCTGCTGAGATAAAAGCACTCTGGTGGTGCAACAAAGAAATCATTGTGGCCTTCAGAGGAGAGGGGACACAAGGACTTGGGGCTCCCTGATCAGGACACTCCCTCCCCCTATTCTTCAGCTCTTTTAAACCATGCTCAGCAAGTCAGTAAACATTCCTGTGTACTTCTGATGGAACTTTTCCTGAATGCATAACCCCAAAGCATTCTTCCAGCCCTGGAGTAAACTTTTAAGGTCCTTCTCTTGAAAAAACAAACAAACAACCCAGAAAAAAAAACAAAAAACCAAACAAACAAAACAAAAAATAAACCAAGAAAACCCCCAAAACCAAAAAACCTTGCACATTTAGAATAATGTAAAATCCTATTTTTCCACAGTCCTAATAAATCAAAATCACTTAATTGGAGCAGATGTCAACATCAATCATACTAATTTGGGTGCTATAGCAATAAGTGAATCAATAAAGGCCTAAGAACAGTTGGATGAACACAGTTAATGAACTCTTTCCTGTTTTCCAGTCAGAGAAAAGCTCAAAAACTCACAGGATGCATTTATCTGTTGAATTTTTATGCATTGATTGTATTGCAAAAGCAACAACCCAGTGAGAGGCCTTTAGAGCTTTTCCTGGGGAACTGCACTGCACTGATCAGACTTTGATATAAATGAGCTATAATGAGATAAAGAGTGCATTTAAGTGTCTGAAGTGGAGGTTCTGAGTTGCTTTCTCTCACTTTCACATACTATCACAGCTCCTGCTGATGCCCCTGTGGTGGGCTGGCCCTGGTGCCTCTTTATCACTCCTCCAGCAACAGGACAGGGCAGGAAATCTGGTGAAAATCTCTCCTGGGGCAAGAGGAGGACAGGGAGATCTCTCACCTATTAAATGCACAAGCAGAAGTCTTGACTTGGGTAATTTGATTTATTGCCAATTACTTGTAATGGAGGAGGAGAGTGTGAAACACAACAAAACCAAAATCCCCTTCCTCCCACTCTCCCTTCTTCCCAGGCTCAGCTTCACTCCTGACTCTGCTGCCTCCCCTGCCCAAGGGGGCTCTTCTTTGTCATCCACACATGTCATCAGTGTCCTCCTACTGCTCATGGCAGTGTCCTTGATGGAATTGTAAATCATTGCCCTTCTAAGATATAATCAATAGAATCAGCAGCTCATGTTCCCTTAAGGCAGGATTTAAATGAGGTAAATGCATTACACAACTTTACCAGAAACCTGTACAGGTCATTTTCATATTGCTGTGTGACCATGTATGTCTTTTTTTCATAAATATACACCTTTTTCTACAGTTCAGAAATAAATACACAAAATAATAGTAGTTAGATCTTGTCTTAGGCAGTGTCACGATGTCTGAATTCCCCTGCAGACTCACACTATCTACTCAAAACTTTTAACATCTTAAAGATATAAATGGGATTTTGGTTTCTCTTTCCCTTGGGTTTTTATTTCAGTTCAGCCCATGAGTATTTAAAGCATTTTTAAAAGATTACTCTTACATTTTTTTTCCCTTTAAAGATTTTCCTTCAGTTTTAATGAACAGTGTGGATACTGCTTCCTTTCACTAGGAAGGAATGATGAAGCACCACACTGGCCCTGTCTCCTGCTCTGCTTTGCCCTTCCTGTTCTCCTGTGCCTTAATTTCCCCAAATACAAACAGCAAATAATGTACATATACAAATTTGCTCCTGGAGACTATTTCTACTGAAATTTTGGCTGTGAAACTCAGCAACCCCTAAACATTCTGCCTTTTTAGAACAGTGCAGTGTAACAGCCTCAGAATTCCCCTGCAGTTAGGGGAAAGTCATAACTGAAATGAAGCCTAGTACATAATAGGCAATACTAAAACAGCTCACAATTACTGTAATTTTACATTTAACTCACTCTCAGCTTATAGGAAAAAAAAAATCAAGCAGTGACTCCTTGTGCTGTATACCTTCATACAGCTTCATTAGAAAATGTACAAACAGCCTTGTTATGTGAGACACAAAACCCTTCCTGAAATGTCATCTCAAGCTCATTACTGGGAGAATGAGAAAGCTCTCTAATGTGATTGCTCTTTCTTCATAACAAAGGCAAAAATCACCTGTTCCTTGGAGTCTGAAACAAGTTGTGATTGCAGTTGGCTGAAGTGCTGCTGATGAATATTCACTTGCACTGGCTGTGTGTGTGTAAGGCTGCGTCAAAATGTGTAAATTTAAGCTGCACTGATCCTTTCTATTCATTAGATGAAGAAAATCCTAGTATTATAAAACCACAGAATGGTTTGAGTTGGAAGGGACCTTAAAGCCCATCCAGTGCCATGGGCAGGGACAACTTCCACTATCCCAGGTTGTTCAAGCCCTGTCCAGCCTGGCCTTGGACACTGCCAGGATCCAGGGGCAGCCACAGCTTCTCTGGGCACCCTGTGCCAGGGCCTGCCCACCCTCATAGACACAATTCCTTCCCACTACCCCATCTAATCCTGCTTTATTTCAGCCTGAAGCCATTGCTCATTGCCCCCCTCCAGACCCCTGTAAAAATTCCCTCTCCATCTTTCTTGTAGGCTCCCTTCCATTCCACACTTAAAGAGTCATCTGAAGTCAATGTCAAACTCACACAAAGCTGCAACCCACCCTTTGTGACCATTTCAATAGAAAAAACCTTTTGTCACTGGTAGCAATATTAGTTTTTATTAGTTTTGCTTGAGTCAATTGAACTGTGTCATAGATGGATCATTCCTCAGCTATCATTTGAGAGTTTCCTTCAGTTTCCAGAAGGATTAGATCAGACTCACTGGGTTTGTCTCATGTGTGCACCTGCCATGGATACACAGACTGGGCCACTTTAGGAACTCTGAATTTGGGAGGGAGTCCAGATGGACCTTCCTGATTGCTGCCCATGTGGCTGTGAGAAGTCACTTTCATAGGTCCTAGAGAAAGTGCAGGGGTGGCCAAGTCCCACAGAAATCTGGGGAAAACAGCTCTGGTGCAAAAATTATGCTGAAAACTGAAAGCTCTAAGTGACAGTGAGCTCACCAACCTCACTGTGGCCATTCAGTGCTTAAAGGGAACTCATGTAAGGGAGATGGAGGGAAGCTTTTCACAGGATAGGACAGAAGGGAACAGCTTTAGACTGAAAGAGGAGATATTTCAATGAGAAGGCAGGAGAAAATTGTGAGGGTGGGGAGACCCAGGCACAGGGTGCCCAGAGAAGCTGTGGCTGCCCCTGGATCCCTGGCAGTGCCCAAGGCCAGGCTGGACAGGGCTTGGAGCAGCCTGGGATAGTGGAAGTTGTCCCTGCCCAAGACAGGAGGTGAAACAGATGGGATTTGAGATCCCTTCCAACCCAGGCCATTCCCTGATTCTGTAAACACCATCAAGTGTCTTATTTATCTTTCATCACTCCTTTGTTCACTTTTGTCCAGTCCCCTTTTTGATGCTGTGCTGGGAGTGGAAGCAGACTGTTATATTTCATATTTCAAGAGTCCCATACCTTCTTGGTGGTTTCTTGTGGGCAGCAGATCTTCACAGCTTCAGACTCAGGGTCTTCCTCAGCCAGGGCTCCTCCAAGGCTCTCCCTGCCTGGCCAACCCACCCCCTTTTATCCCAGTTACCTTGACTGGCCACAGCTGCAGCCCAATGAAGGACATCACAGCTGCAGCCCATCAAGGATAACTGGGACCTACCAGGGAAAAACCTATACACAGATATCCAAATACAATACAGATATTTTACTGGGACTCACGGGCCACTTATACAATACATATATTTGCAAAGGCCACCTACATTTCCCCCTTTTTCTTTACTTACTGAAACATGTTTAGATGGATATATTTCAGGATTAACAACTAGACACAGATATTCAATTACAATATTTCAAATACAATACATACATTCTCACAGCTTTTGGCTGTCCTATCCCTACAGTTCCTGGCTCAAAGGCCATCCACAGCTCTCAGCTGTCTTATCTCTGCTATCACATCAGGGTCACCAATTGTTGTATCTCATATTTCAAGAGTCCCATACCTTCTCAGTGTTGTCTTGTGGGCAGCAGATCTTCACAGCTTCTGACTCAGGGTCTTCTCAGTCAGGGCTCCTCCAAGGCTCTCCCTGGCTGGCCAACCCAGCCCCTTTTATCCCAGTTACCTTGACTGGCCACAGCTGCAGCCCATCAAGAACAACTGGGATCTACCAGGGAAAAACCTATACACAGATATCCAAATACAATACAGATATTTTACTAGGACTCACGGGCCACCTATACAATACATATATTTGCAAAGGCCACTTATAGCAGACCTGTTGTTCAGAGGAAATATTTAATGACTGCTAAGCACCTAGGTCAGCACTTGCATGAATTTGCTTGATTTTAAGCAGGATCCTTCCTTTTTCTGATGTTTGGCTTTGGTATGAGCAGATAAACCCACATTTATCAGAATATAAATACAAGAAAATCAAACACATTGAACACTTTAGTAGATGGAACTGTACGAATTGCCAACAATTCCAAATCTTTTCAGGCAAAACACAAAATCTGCGAAAGTCTTTGCTTAGATGGGTTTTGCATGTTTTTCACGTAATGCTCAGATGCTCCAAAAATACCTTCACAATATGGGACCTTCTAATTCAAAGCAAAAGAAATTCATCTGTGACAATCAAAAATCCAGGGAAGAACAAACCCCACTCACGGAGTCTGATTCTAGAATCATCTATCACTTCAAGCTGCTGTGCTTCTCTTATTGGTGACATAGTTTATAATAACCTGAAAATAATAAGTATCAAGCAGAGTCAGATGAAAATGCAGGCTAGGACAGAACTATGGATCCCTGTATCCAATGTAATTAGGGCTGCAATGTGCTAACCGTGGAAATGAAACTGGTAATAAAATAGGAATGTTATTTTCCATGACACAATGAGCAGCCTGCATACTTTAATAACCACTAACTTAATGAGTTTGGAAGCAATGAAATTCTTTAGTTGCATTAGGAATATAGCAGAATTGTATTTACCTCAGGTGTATTTCTCCTCCAACGTTAATTAGAAAAATAAAAGGAAAACTATAGGAAAACAAAACAAACAACTTAGGCTAATTTATCTATCTCAGAAACAAAAGTCGTGGCATGTTTGTTCTTGAGAAAATGATAAAAAAACACTTGTTAAACAAATGAGACAAACACTGTAGATTAAAATTTTGTGCTGTTTGTATTCTGAATGAAAGCAAGAGATTAATGAGATGTAATATAATTAGTGAGATGTGGTGTAACCACTCAGGGCAGGTCCCTCTGCACAACACAGCCTGGCCAGGATTCAGCAGTATTTTTACACTAAAAATCAATGCATCTCTACACTCATTTCTCTTCATCAGAGCACTGCTGAAGCATCCTGTTCAAAACCAGGTTTTTAAAAGGTACCTCTCTTTTTAGTTTGCATCTTCCATGGAATTGGAAAATACCCTGCTCTCACAGCTCCACCCTGCAAGCCAGGGACATGGGGGAGGATCTGCCAGGGCCAAGGCTTTTGTACTCCCTGCAATTTGCAACTTGCTAGAATTCCCTTTTCTTACCTAAAAATACTAACAAGCAAACAAACAAACAAAAAAAGAAATGGGGCTAATTCTCAGCCCATGGGAATAAGGAATCTAGAGGTAATCCAGGTGTTTAGGTATTGCAAGAGAAAAAAGCTTTTGCTTTTTCTGGTGCTGGCAGTGCCCTGCCTTTGCCACTTTCCAAATCCTAACCTGCTGTATGTCAGCATAATACTCCACATCAGGGGAAGTTTTAACCCCAAATATTTCAGTTTTCCAATTTCATCGTTTAACAACAAATAAGACTTCTAAAAATGATTAGCAATGTTGAGGTTAGATGTTCAAAATGTTTAGGAGTAAGCAAATTGCCATACAAATGCAATTGATTAATATATTCCCCTTTTACCTGATTGATAACTAATGATTTTTCGGAGAACTCTTTCACTTTTTGTGTTCAATTTATCCAGAGTAAGACACAGTGCACAGTGATGTTCAGACATGCTTTGACTTGCTTTGACTTCTCTGATCCTGTTGAGCCTGGTAGTTGTACAAAAATGAGTTACATTCCCTCTTTACCCTAAAATGAAGTATAAAAGCTCTCTTTTTCAGGAGCAGAAAAATTAGATTCTGAAACTGACCCTTGCTCAACAAAACTCATACAGACAGAGGGGTATCAGCCACACTATCTGCATCTGGATTGTGTTTTTTCCTTCTCTCCATAACAAGGAGGTGTGAAACACGTTAACCTTGAAGTTTGACCCATTTTTCTCTCACACTTTGATGCCCCCAAAAAGTACCCAGGTATTTGACCTTCTCTGCCTCAGGTGCTCCATTATTCCACACATAGCCTCTGACAAGCAGAGTTTTCTATGAGATGGAGTGTGCTTTGACTCCTGTTACAGGAATCAGTTTTCAGGCTAAAATATTTCTCCAGAGAAGTGTCATGATACAATCTTGGCAGCTCATTTATTCTCTGGCGACTCCTCTTTCCAAGAGCATCTATGAATGTATTCATAGACAATATTTCACCCTGAAACTGCTTGAAAAGGATGCAGAACAGAGTGCACTGTTTTCATGCTGAAAAATATGCAGCTAGAAGAGGCTGCCTCCTTTGTTCAGCACTTCCAGCAGTTGTACACCCTGTTCTCTTATCCATGCTCTTGTCACCGAGTGCATCAAAGAAAAATAACTTTATTCATTAATTATGCTTTCATTTGCACCAATCCCAGTGTGGTTGCAGTGCACTAAGCAATCATCATAAATTAGCTCTTGCATCACATATTGCAAAGAATGAAGATTTTTTTTCAGTGGGGAAGAGAGATATTGATGCTTTTAATTTAGCAAAAAAGAAAATGCACGTACAAGTCTGTTCTTTGGTCGTACTCTAAAGTGTGTAGCTGAGAGAAATTGATTTTTCCAGGTGCTTTCTCCTCACTTGTCCCTCTTTCAGAACTCCTATTGTGTTAACTGTGCAGGGCTTGCTTACTCAAGGGTCATACACTGTGAGTACAACTGAATGAATTCTGAGTAATAAAAGATGAGAGCTCCTCTGGACTTCATTTAAAGTTTGCAGCTCAAGAGGCTGGAAACTCACCGTGGTTTTGCTCCTTCCTCAAGTATTCCCAAAAGCTCCAAACTCAATAGATCACTTGGGAGCCTGAAATGATATGTCTGTTGCCTACCAGCCTTGGAGCTGAGAGGAGGGAAATTGAGGTCTCGACCTGGACGTCCAAGTCTGTATGGAAAAGGCTACTCACCAAATGCCATCTATATTAGGATCTCTCCTGCTTATTTCAGCTTGTTGGGAAATTACATGTGCAGTAAGTGTTGTCCTTGAAGAGTCTCCAAGTCTTGCTGCACCTCAGTGTTAACCTTTCACCAGCCTGAAAATCGACCGTTTATTTCTGCTCTTTGTTTCCCGCTTCTTTCAGCTGGTTTCTGATCCAGGCAGACCTTCACCTCCCACCTCAGCACTGCTTTGTTCTCACAATCTCCTTCTGAGAGTTTTTGGAAACCCAGATAAATCACACCAATTTTTCCTTCACCCTCTCCTTCCCAGACATTCCAGGGGTTTGTAGTGGGTTGGCAGTGAGGTGGGATGTGCACTGCTGAGTTCTCAGTCAGCACAGCCAAACCATCGGCAATCTTTCAGGGGCTCCAACTGGGAAAATGCAAAATCACAGAATCAGTAAGATTAAGGGAAAAAATATCCAAAAAATACCAAATTCAACCTTTGACAAATCCCACCGAGCCCATTAAATTGTTTCATAAAGGGTCACATCCACTCGATTTTTGGACACCTCCAGGGATGATGACTCCACCACTGTCCTGGACAGCCTGTTCCAGTGCTCAACCACTCCTTCAGTGAAGAAATTTTCCTAATATCCAACCAGAACCTCCTCTGGTGCAACTTGAGGACCTTTCCCCAGTGGGAAGCAGAGCTTAGCCTAAAAGTGTAATTTGGAACCTGATGAATGACCTTTCCTCCTGGTAAAATAAAACCTGGTGGTTTGGATCAAAGAGATTATTCTCTCTGAAAAAATAAGAACTTGGAGTGGCTTTTGTGAATCCAGACACACCTAAAGGTTTTTTCTTGTTGATTATAGCATCAAGTCTTCACAAGACACTGACAGAAAACATGAGGAGTTCTCTTGGAGTGAGAGTGGAATGGATTAATGGATAAGGAATAGGGCAGTAAGGTCAGATTTGTTTTTAAAAAAAGTTTTAACTTCTTTAAGTTTTCCAGTAAAAAATAGAAAAATAATTGCAAATGTTCTGCACCAAACTAGTGCTGTAGAGGAAAAGAAAAAACCCAAAGCAAATGAAATAACCACCATCAAAAAAAACCAAAAAAACAACAAAACCCAAACAGCAACAACCACAACAACAAAAACAGAACAGAAAAAAAAAAAATAAGGAAAAAAAAGTAATTTCTCTCCCCTCTTCTCTTTTTCACTCTCCATAAGCAGTCAAAATATTTCCCAGCATATTATGAAAATCTTTTGGGACAAGATGATGGAAATTTCACATTTTCTCTTTGCTTCCCAATTTACTTTGTCTGTACAAAATTTGGCATTTCCAGTACCAATGCCAAGACAACCATGACCTCAAGGGCTGTTACTGGTGTGGCCCTCAAGGTGCTGTTGGCCCTGTAAAACCTCGCTGGCCAAAATATCCTTTCAGTTACCTGTGAGGATTACAACTGTCCCTTAGGGGGCTGTGAAGATCCAAACACCTTCCACAGTTCTGCTGGACATTTTTCTGACTTCTTTTGTGACTTCTTTTCCACATTCAGCAGTTTCCTATGCCCTACACAGTCGTTTCCTACCCCTGCCTGCTCAGCTCAGCTGAGGGCAGGACCTGCTCCGCACTTACTTCTACCTGGCAATTGTATTCAGGAATTATTTGGTGAAAATTTTGTAGGATTGTCTCAAAAACCTAGTCCTGTTAAAGGCTGAGAAAAAAAAAAAAACACTTCCTGGTGTCTCCATTGGGATAAACTGTGTTCTCAACATGGTTCTGTTTGGAGGAAAAAAGTTCTTATTTCACTGGGAATGCAGCTAAAACAAGTAGATGGGGAGAAAGGTCTCAGTTGTGAACATTCAGTCCACATATTCTTGATCCAACCTATGCATCTTTGCCAGGAACAGAAATAGTTCAGGGTTATTTAGCCTCTAACCCAGAGAGACTTTGTCCTGATGAATGGTTCTCTTACAGCTTCTCCTGAGGGGCTCCTCCAATCTCTGCTCCTGGGTCAGGGACAGCACCCAGGGGATGGCTGGAGCTGTGCCAGGGCAGGGTGAGGCTGGAGATCAGGAAAGGCTCTTCCCCAGAGGGTGCTGGCACTGCCCAGGCTCCCCAGGGAATGGGCACGGCCCCAAGGCTGCCAGAGCTCCAGGAGGGTTTGGACAACACTCCCAGGGATGCACAGGGTGGGATTGTTGGGGTGTCTGGGCAGGGACGGGGCTGGGCTCAATCCTTGCAGTCCCATCCCACTCTGGACACTCTGTGGTTCCATGATTCAGATTTCAGCTGGTGAATACATAAAACCCTCTGCTGGGTTACCAGCTTGGGCACAATTAGCAGGGAACAGAAACTCTGCCAGCAGGACACATGCAGGGCTTCAAACTAAACCCATTATTTATTGTCTGACACACAAAAGACAGGCCAAGGACTCTGAGGCTCTTCACTCCCCACATCCTGGTGTTTCCATCCTCCAGCAAAATCCTGGACAGCCTCAAGAACCTGAACTGAGCATCCAGAAGCTCCTGTGTTTTCCCACTGATCTCCCTGGTTTTTCCCCAATAACCACTTAATCCCTCTTCATGTGGGTGATTTCCACCTCACTGTGCCACCTCTCCCTGCAGTTTCACCTCTCTCTTCTCCCTGCAGGTTTCACGGCTCGGGCTCTCAGCTCAGCAATGTTCTCAGTGGCCTGAGCTGAGGTTAAGCACCAGAGCAGGGCTCTGTGTGTCCTTGTCCTTGTGTCCCTCCTGCAGGGGGGAACTTTTGGCAGAACTCACCCAGTGAGTCACGGTTTCACTTCAGCGAGAGGCAGAGTGAGGAACACCACAGGGAAAGGTGGACAGGAGCCACATTGTTGGAGATGTCAGAACATAAATCAAAATTATTGCGCCTAAATAACCCAAGGAAATATACTTTAACTGTAAAGGCAAATGGCTGGGAAAGTCAAATGAGATGCTAAATGCATGCAAATGTTTACTTGAACATTAACTAGAAAAATCTTCCCCCAGGTGACATTTTGAAAAAGCAACTTAGTCCTAAAATATCATTACCCAGATCCAAGTTTTTTTGCTCATATTATGATTCTGAAGTTACTTAGTAAAAAAATTTAAAATTTAATATTTTTAACATGTACTGTTATTCTCAATAAGAAACAATAGGTCCCTGGTATAAAATTTTTAGAAGGGTTGGGATGCCAGTCTAGAAATATTGGAAGTGAGAACCAAGTCCTGGTATTTGGACTACAAGGTCAGAGCTTTCTCACTTCTTTAGGGAACTTAAATCTCTGCCATGCATTTGGATACAAATATTATCCCTTAAAGCCAATAAGTGACAGTAAACAAAGCACTACCTCAGTTTCATAACCTTTTTTTTAAACCTTTCTTAAGACTTTGGTTTTAATTGATAAAGGTGTGCTTGCACTGGGTTTGTTTTCATTGTATTTTGTATTTGTTTTCACTGACCAACAGGGAATTTCAGAAATTTTGCAGCAGAAAAAAATCCAAACTCTTAAAGATGCCCTGTAACCAAGCTGAGGACACAAGATTACAAGATAAATGACAATTTAACAGTAGCCTGCAAAGGAATAATGAGTATTTATTTTCTCTGCACAGATTAATCTGACTGAGATGGTTGGAGTGGCTGACGTGCAGTGACTGCTCTGCACCCCAGGTTCAAAGAGCCAGGCAAGGAAATTCTTTGCCTCAAGGAGGAGCAGGATTCACAAGGATGGTGTTTAAGGGTGGCTGAAGTTGGAAATCTATCCTGATTTCCAACCTCATCCATGCATATGAACTCCTTATTTGCAGGGATGGAGCGCTCCTGAGCTTTCAGGAGCTGATCCTTGAATATCAAGCAGATTTCTTGGGCCCTTCTTCCTTCCAGGGCCTTATCCCATCTTTGAACAGGTCCAAGTCTGCTCTCCTGAAGCTCAGGAGAGTTCTAAGCCTTCTTTGCTCTTTTATCCCTCTCTTCAAGATCCTGAACTCCTTCCAGAACTCCAGACAGGCTGTTTGAAACCAGCAGAGAGAATAAAGAACAAGCAAAGGGATTAAACCCTCCGTAATTTCTCCTTCATAATTTATTTGAAAGGCCAGTCACCAGTAACAATCATGGGAGCTAAACCTGTTGACCAATGGATGTGGTTGGTAAAATCTTTTTCCAAGCAGGGTAATTTTCATTCCCTTTTTCCCTGACCACTGACCTCCTGCTTTGGTACCAAGAGGTGCTTTAGTCACGGAATCATTAAGGTTGGAAAAGGCCTCTAAAATCATCAAGGCCAATAATTCCCAAGTCCACCACTACCCAGGTGTCACATCCACACACTTTTTTAACCCTCCCAGGGACAGTGATTCCATCTCCTGAGCCCCAGTGCTGTGTTGCCTCATCCCTTCCTCCTGCTGCTGTTGGATTTTTGAGCTTTGCCTAGAGAGGGAGTGCAGTGACTCCAGCTCTGACCTGCTCCCACAGAGCATCCTCACAGTTGTGCCTCCTCAGTGAGCCTCCTCAGCTCCATCCCAAGCCCTCTGTGGAAAAAACACCTCCCTTTCCTGCCTATTCCCTTTGCTTGAGGAGAAAAGGGAGCAGAAAACTAAAGCCAGTGAAATCACAGCCTTAAATGAATTTACAAGGTGGACATGGAAGCTGCTTATTTTTCAATCAGAAATTTGAAGCCATCATTGCACTTCCCTCACTAAGGAGGGAAAAAACCCCAATTGCTGGTGCTCTGAAATTCTGCCTGAATTCACCCTGGCTTTGTTTTTATGGCCCTCTGAAAAATGGCTGCGAGAGAGCAGAGAGAGAGAGGGGGTTACTTTTATGGTTTTCCATATATCCAGAGTGACACGGATGGGATGTGGCAGGACTGTGATTAGAATGAAGAGTTCGGGAGACAGGGTCATCATAAAGTATTTATAATATCATTACCCAGATCCAAGTTTTTTGCTCATATTATGATTCTGAAGTTACTTAGTAAAAAAATTTAAAATTTAATATTTTAACATGTACTGTTATTCTCAATAAGAAACAATAGGTCCCTGGTATAAAATTTTTAGAAGGGTTGGGATGCCAGTCTAGAAATTTTGGAAGTGAGAACCAAGTCCTGGTATTTGGACTACAAGGTCAGAGCTTTCTCGCTTCTTTAGGGAACTTAAATCTCTGCCATGTATTTGGATACAAATATTACCCCTTAAAGCCAATAAGTGACAGTAAACAAAGCACTACCTCAGTTTCATAACCTTTTTTTTAAACCTTTCTTAAGACTTTGGTTTTAATTGATAAAGGTGTGTTTGCACTGGGTTTGTTTTCATTGTATTTTGTATTTGTTTTCGCTGACCAACAGGGAATTTCAGAAATTTTGCAGCAGAAAAAAATCCAAATTCTTAAAGATGCCCTGTAACCAAGCTGAGGACACAAGATTACAAGATAAATGACAATTTAACAGTAGCCTGCAAAGGAATAATGAGTATTTATTTTCTCTGCACAGATTAATCTGACTGAGATGGTTGGAGTGGCTGACGTGCAGTGACTGCTCTGCACCCCAGGTTCAAAGAGCCAGGCAAGGAAATTCTTTGCCTCAAGGAGGAGCAGGATTCACAAGGATGGTGTTTAAGGGTGGCTGAAGTTATCTATCCTGATTTCCAACCTCATCCATGCATATGAACTCCTTATTTGCAGGGATGAAGCGCTCCTGAGCTTTCAGGAGCTGATCCTTGAATAGCAAGCAGATTTCTTGGGCCCTTCTTCCTTCCAGGGCATTACCCCATCTGTGAACAGGTCCAAGTCTGCTCTCCTGAAGCTCAGGAGAGTTCTAAGCCTTCTTTGCTCTTTTATCCCTCTCTTCAAGATCCTGAACTCCTTCCAGACCTCCAGACAGGCTGTTTGAAACCAGCACAGAGAATAAAGAACAAGCAAAGGGAAAAAACCCTCCATAATTTCTCCTTCATAATTTATTTGAAAGGCCAGTCACCAGTAACAATCATGGGAGCTAAACCTGTTGGCCAATGGATGTGGTTGGTAAAATCTTTTTCCAAGCAGGGTAATTTTCATTCCCTTTTTCCCTGACCACTGAACTCCTGCTTTGGCACCAAGAGGTGCTTTAGTCACGGAATCATTAAGGTTGGAAAAGCCCTCTAAAATCATCAAGGCCAATAATTCCCAAGTCCACCACTACCCAGGTGTCACATCCACACACTTTTTTAACCCTTCCAGGGACAGTGATTCCATCTCCTGAGCCCCAGTGCTGTGTTGCCTCATCCTTTCTTCCTCCTGCTGCTGTTGGATTTTGGGCTTTGCCTAGAGAGGGAGTGCAGTGACTCCAACTCTGACCTGCTCCCACAGAGCATCCTCACAGTTGTGCCTCCTCAGTGAGCCTCCTCAGCTCCATCCCAAGCCCTCTGTGGAAAAAACACCTCCCTTTCCTGCCTATTCCCTTTGCTTGAGGAGAAAAGAGAGCAGAAAACTAAAGCCAGTGAAATCACAGCCTTAAATGAATTTACAAGGTGGACATGGAAGCTGCTTATTTTTCAATCAGAAATTTGAAGCCATCATTGCACTTCCCTCACTAAGGAGGGAAAAAACCCCAATTGCTGGTGCTCTGAAATTCTGCCTGAATTCACCCTGGCTTTGTTTTTATGGCCCTCTGAAAAATGACTGCGAGAGAGCAGAGAGAGAGAGGGGGTTACTTTTATGGTTTTCCATATATCCAGAGTGACACGGATGGGATGTGGCAGGACTGTGATTAGAATGAAGAGTTCGGAAGACAGGGTCATCATAAAGTATTTATAACAGCAAGCTGTAGATTTTCCCTGTCAGGGAACAATGGATGGGGAAGCAGTAAAGCTGAATTAAGTTAAAAATATGAAATGCCAGTTGGTGTGGAGAGTCCTTGATGCTGCTTGAATAAACAAAAGGAAGGACAAAAGTGTTTGAGAAGAAAATATCCTAGTCCCAGTGATTGGTGAATTTATTCTGAATTAAAAATTGCTCATTTTGACCTCTATTTTTCTGGTGGTTCACATAATCACCCTCTGAGCCTCAGTTCCCACAGGCTAAAGAAGTATTTTACTAAAAAAAAAACAGATGTTGGGAGGGAGAAAAGTGAACACAAACTTTAAATGCTCCATGAAATATTCTTGTGCATAAAAAAATTAGGAAGTGTAAATGAAAAATCATGATGGAAATGACTTAAACATTGAAGCAAATAGCCCTGCAAGATCTTAAAATATTTTACTATTTCAAGGCTAGGCAGCTACACAGTAATTAAAAGTAAATATAGTGCATTAAATAATAATTCTGCAGTGCATTCCAGCACTCTTTAGATTGTAATTACTGGAACTGCAACATATGCTGTAGTATCTCAAATAATTGGGATAATGGCCTTTGTTACTCTCTTACCCATTTTTAGAGCTGTTCCTATGAGACATGGAGTTGTTTTTTTTTTTAATATGCGCTGTCCGTTTTCTTTGGAATGTTTATTTAGGAAAATATTTTTATCGTTTTTAGGAAAAGAGTATTTTTTTTAAACCACAAGTATAACCGAACTTCTTTTGCTGAAGGGAACGAAGTTCTCTTTCCATAAGAGTTTCCTTGATTTCACTCTCTATCCTCTCTCCCTGAAGTTGCAGAGGGCATGGGCACTTCAATAGGTTAAAACTATGAGAAACATGGATCTGGGAGAACACAGATTATCAATTTAATTACCTCAAAATACCTATTTTAACAGCTCCATTCTCATGGAAAATGTGTTGCTCATTGCTTGCTAAGGTTTGGAATAAAAGCCCAAAAGCCTGTACATTAATTGAACATTTTAAACTTCCCAGAACTGATCTGGATACAAATATTGTAATCATACAATGCTGAAACAATTCAGTTATCCCAGGATTTTCCCAAATTAATTTTTAATTGAATATTTTGATAATCAAGAACGACATGCTCATGTTGATCACACCTCAGTGCATGATTTTGCATATACTTTTACTGAATACATAATATTTTCTGAATATATTTTGAATTACCAAATTTGGGAAATATTGAATAGGTTGAAGTTACTTGAAGGCTCACAAAAGAAGTGACTCACCCTGTAACAAAATTTTGAAGGAGAAATGAGGTAGAAGTGTTTGATGATTTCTAATTAATATTCAGATTTCTGTCAAAATATGTAAACCAGCAGCCACAAAGCAGAAATATGGTATTGTATCACAAATACACTACCAGATATGATTGTACTGACACCCCAGGTGTCACTTCTTACAGGCAAAAAATGCCAGTTTTGATTAAAATCTCTTATCTAATACAGTTCAAGGGAAACACAGAGGCTGGAAACTCTCTCTAACCTTTGAGCATTGTGTTTGAGGGAGTCAGGAATAAGTGACACAGCTTCCTCCAAAGTGATTAGTGGAGGATCTGCAATTACATTGTGAACATACTCTGGGTTTAATTGCTATTATTTTATTATACTGCCAGGTATTAGATAATCTGCTTAGCTGGGAAATGCGTGTGCTTCGGACAAACCGAGTATTTTAACAGCAGTAAATTCATTAATAAGGGCAAAACTGCAGTGAAATTAATTACATCCTGAACTTGTCAGGGATCTCTGCTCATATTCCCTAAAATGCTTCATCTTCTGACTTAATTTTCATGGAAAAAACTGAGTCATTGGAGAGAGAAACTGTCGTGGCCAAGCAGAGCACATAAGAGAAAGATTTTATTCTTCATACTGTCACCAAACAAGTAATTTCATCCTTAATTTTATCTTCCTGTCCTTTTGCCTCTTAGATCTGTCCTCTGCTCTCCTGCCTGTTTAGGTTATTTGCAGCTGGGAGTACCTCTTTGAGCTGAGAAATTCACCCAAGACCTGCCCCATGCTACAGAATTTTGCCTTGGCTTGACACGTAAAACTGAGAAACTGCGTCCCAAGAATGCTCAAATTCATGTTTCGTCAAATTTCCTTTGCCAGAACTCTCTTTTTCAGGAGTGGTTAACAAAAAAAATATATAAAATTTATATATATTTCCTTTACTTTGACTTCCATGGGTTTCCCTGCCAGTGTTGCTCCTGGGACTCATTGCCTTCCTCTTGCACTCCCAAGAGGGTGCTTCTCTTCCTTTTGGGAGTGCAGATCCAGCAGTCCTGGGGCCAGATCTTCCATCTGCCTCAGTGTTCATGGAAAAGGAAAGGATTTGGAAAAGGAAAAGGCCCATGCAGGGCTCCTGTGCTGCCAGGCAGGAGCTGCTCTGTGTTTGGTGCAGCCTCCTGCTGCTGCATCCACTCTGTTCTCTAAAACATCCTGAAATGTTTTTAGAGCTTTCTCTGAACTCTCCTTGGCAGACAGGATTTCCCAGAGGAGTTTGGCACCCCTCACACCCTTTAAAGCTGTTTGTAGGGATAACTGGCAGTGCTCTGGCTGGTAAAACCATAGTCCTGGAAGACTCTGGTGTTGTAACTGGAATTTAGCTGCTTCATTGCTGGAAGGCTGGGGTACAGGCATTGAGCAGTTTTATGGGTGACAAGTTACTTAATTCACCAATCAGAGCAACAGCAGCACCTGAGCCAGGAAAAATTTCCCATGGAAGTCAAAAATCTTATTTTGGAGCCCACAGAATCCTTTAGGCTGGAAAGAGACATCCAGGACCATGGAGCCCAAGCTGTCCCTGCTCCCCACTGTGTCCCCAGCCCAGAGCTCTGAGTGCCACATCCAGGACTCCCTGGGACACCTCCAGGGATGGGCACTCCAGCACTGCCCTGGGCAGCCCCTGCCAAGGCCTGAGCACCCTTTCCATGCAGAAATTCCTCCTGATGTCTGTAGCCACAGCTCTCTTCATAGAGAGCAGGCAGGCACAACTTCCCAAGGATATTTCCTGGGAATCACAGTGAAGAACCTCAGAGAAAGAGAAAACAATTCCTATCTCTGCTCTCTGCTCCTGTTGTTTTTGCACATGTGGAATGTGTTAGGAAGATTGTTTACCTGAAGGGATTTTGGTAATTAGATTCTGGAGGTGGTTGCTTGTATTTATTAACCAATCACTCAAAGCTGTGTCCTGGCTGTCTGCGGACAGTCACGGGTTTTTCTTTGGTATTCTTTGTAGTAGAGTATCCCTTTAATATAGTATAGTATTAATGTAATATAGGAGAGTTTTAATAAAGCAGTAGTTCAGCATTCTGAATCAATGGAGCCAGATGCCAATCATTCCCTGTGTCGGGGGCTCCCTGCATTTTACTCCTGATGTCCACCCTGAGCCTGCCATTCCCTCTCCTCCTGTCCCTGTTCCTGGGAGCAGAGCCTGACCCCCCTGGCTGTCCCCTCCTGTCAGGAGCTGTGCAGAGCCACAAGGACCCCCCTGAGCCTCCTTTGCTCCAGGCTGAGCCCCTTTCCAGCTCCCTCAGCCCCTCCTGGTGCTCCAGCCCCTTCCCCAGCCCCGTTCCCTTCCCTGGATTAACTCCAGCACTAAACCTTATGACTTGTTTGTTTGGTGCTCAGTCAAACATGCTAAAATTAATAATATTAAATAAAATAAATTCAGGCTACGTTGAGATTAAACTCGAGATCAGTGCTAATATGGTTTGAATTTGCATATATTTTGTTTGCTTTATTTATTCAGCACTACAATGAAAGCCTAATGGAATTTGCCCTTCAGAAGGGCAAATGCAGAAAACAGTTAATGATAGTGCAGAATTGGGATTCAAAGAAGATGTTTCATTTTTTTTTGGTTTATTACTACTTAGCTTTTAATGAAATATAATTGTATGATTATTAACACAGAAACTATTCACTGTCACTTATAGCAACAATTTTCATTCTAACTGGCAGCACATTGTGCTGAAAGAAAATAACCTATTGATAGTGTTTTACTTCTGATTAATATTGTATCATTAAAGAGATTTCTTTCTAAAAAAATAAAACTCATTAAAAGACAAGAATTCAGGGATATTCTGGAAAAGAAATATGCATTTTTATTTAAATTAAATTTGATTTCATTATGTATTTGAAAAGACAATATATACCTAAAATACCTATAAATCACAAGCCTGTAATGTATTAACAAATACTGTTCTATTCAACCAAGAGGTGCAAATGTATTTTATATATAAAGTGTAGGAATCATCATAAATTTTCTGTAATTAGAATTAATTCCATTTGCTCTGTAATGAGCTTAGTTTAATCATGCTAATGAAATATTGGAGCCAACACACCTTCTGCAAACCCCAAAATGCTGAGTAAACAACCAACAAGAGTTGTTACTTTCAGTAAGAGCTTTTAGAAGAGCTTTGTCTTAGGCAAAAAATATTATTTTTGGCCAAACGTGGTCAAGAACTTCCATGTGAGATGGAGAATAAGGAATGTCTGACCCAAAAGTGGGTGACAGGATCGGTCTGCAGGCACAACTTGGTCACTGTGTGTGAGGATGTAGGAAAAAAAAAGTAGCATTAATAACATTAATTAAAAAAAACCCAAAAACATTAGCAAGATTTAATAAAATTGATGAAAATGTGTAACATTAATACCTCAATAAAAATTTTTGGTTCCTAGCCTGAGCACTGCAGATAATTTGTGTTGGAACAATCTACTGTGGATTTTCCCTCCACCACTGAAAAATTACGTTGGTTTTTTTTCCTATTACACTTCTCTACCTTAAGAAAAAAAAAAAAAAAAAAAAACAAGAAATTGTATTTTTGGGGGGTCAAGAGCAAGAGCAAATCAAGAGAAATCCAAATCTTTATTGCTGAACTTAAGCATTACCACTGATTTTATATACTTAAAGACATTTCCACAATTTTCCCTCTCTTTACAGAATCCCAGGAAGGTTTGAGTTGTGAGGGACCTTAAAGATCATTAGTTCCAACCTCCCTATTTGGAAATGTGGTTTTAGCTTCTACTAAACTTGGTCAAAGAATGACCTATATGATAATTATTTTTTTAATGCAACTTTTTCTTTTATATTTGCCTTTCTTGTGCTATTTTATTTTGGGGGTAAGAGACATGCCCAGTTTTTTTAATATTAATGGATTGTGAATATTTGAACAAACTATGGTGACAGACAACGTTTTATTAAAGCCTTTTCTCTGTACAAACACCCTAACCAAGAAAATAAAGTCTTTATTAATATAGTGCAGAAACTTGTGTCCTTCAGAATATGGTTTAGTGAGAGTGGTGGGATTTGGTCAAATGTTGGACTTGATAATTTTGGAGTTCCTTCCAGCCCTGATGATTCTGTGATTTAATTATTCCCATTCCAGGTGGTGATGGGATACAGCAAGGTGTGACATGCGAATGACTCCAAACCTTCTTTTGATAGAAAGAAACAAATTAAAACATGGAACCACCACCTTGTGCAGGATGTGTTAAAGGAGCAAGGAGAAATACAAACAGCAAAGGCATGGAAATGTTGTGTAAAGTAAATTATTTATTTCTGAATTTGTTTCTTTCACTGGGTGCATTTCAGACATGAAACTCAGTTCTAAATGTCCCAATATCCTAAGGGTTCCTGTAGTCAGTTATTCACCAAACTTCCTTTTGCTTTGTATAGAGATCATTATTCTTTTTTTTTTTCCTCCCCAGTGGATAAAACTCCAGAGAAAAGCATTTAAAACCCTTATAAAAACTTCCATCCCCGAAAATAAGATTGCCCTCACCTCTGGAGCGGCATCTGCAATCCAGGGCTGTAGTCTGAGCTCTTTTGTTGGGAGGTTATCCCTGATAAAGAGTGAGGGCTGGAAGAAAATGTAACTCCTACTGGAAATATTTATTTGCTGCTGCATTCTGATACATGATCTGGTTTCCAAAAGCTTTTATTACAGCACTTCATTTGCATTAATTACATACTCAAATTAGAAAGTATATTTGGGCTTGTAGCAATTTGTAGAGGAAATGATGTGTTTTAATTATTGTTTGCAGCTTATTGTGTGATATTTCTTTGAAGATTAATTGACCTGGAAAGAGGAGGGAAGGATCCTCTTTTTGGCCTTCCACGAGCTGCTTCTCCTTTCCTGGAGGGGAAAAAACTGGAAGGGCTGGGCAGTCAAAATGAGATATTGCAGCAGCTCCTGGGAGGGCAGGGAAAAGCACCTGGAGACTCCAAATGAAATTTAACAGAAACCAGAAAGCCGGAGAAGAATCCTGGGAATCAGAATCTCCCTGCAGAGATGCATCAGGCCAACGGGAGACAATGATAAACCTTATTTTTTCACTCTTTTTTCATAAGAACCTCAGGGTTTTCTCTGGTTTGTAACCAAAACTATTCTTCTTTTTGTTCTGATACAACATGATTGTTTAAATTCTAGATTTTTCTGGGGCTTGGAGGGATTTAAAGGAAGATACAGACACCTTGATGGTGTAGCAGAAATGAGGGTCCTGTATTTACTAAATATATATATATATATATATATAAAATAATATATAATATATAATACATAATACCTATTATATAATATATAATTATATATTATTATATTTTATTATATTATATATCATATATATAATTTATAATAATATATTTGTATAATTTATATAATTTATAATGTGTAAAAGTAATATATACCATATTATATATATATAATAATATATACTATTATATAATATATAATATATATATAATTTATTTATATATATATATATATATATATATAAATACTATATTTAGTAAATACAGGACCATCATTTCTGCTAGACCATCAAGGTGTCTGTATCTTCTTTTAAATCCCTCCAAGCCCCAGAAAAATCTAGAATTTAAACAATCATATGGGGAAAGTAACAAAACAAACAAAGGAAATTGTAATTTACTTGTCTGGTTATAAATGTTGACAGAATAATGGAATATCCTGAGTGGGAAGGGACCCACAGGGATCATGGAGTCCAGCCCCTGTCCCTGCCCAGACACCCCAACAATCCCACCCTGTGCATCCCTGGGAGCGCTGTCCAAACCCTCCTGGAGCTCTGGCAGCCTTGGGGCCGTGCCCATTCCCTGGGGAGCCTGGGCAGTGCCCAGCACCCTCTGGGGAGGAACCTTTCCCTGATCTCCAGCCTCACCCTGCCCTGGCACAGCTCCAGCCATCCCCTGGGTGCTGTCCCTGGCCCAGTTTTGTAACCCCAGGAATTCCCTGTCCAAGGGAGGATTCCCCATGGGGACACTCCCAGAGAGCAGAGCCAGCTTTGGGGTCCCTTCTCTGGGCCACCACAACATTCCTCTGGCCAGAAACTGAGCCCGTGGCAGCTGGGATCCTCCCATCCCTGCGGAGACAGACCATCACAGCAAGAAGGCAAACCACCCTTTGGGTAATGCAGCAGCAGCCAAGCTCCTTCACCAGTGCTTCCTTAATAAATATTTTTATTGAGGAAGCCCCACTTCCCATATTCCATTCAGAGGGAATGAGTCACCTTAGCCTCAAAGGCACCACTGGGCAATATAAAAACTCCTTTTGGATCCAGGATGTTTGGGTATTGATATTGTTCACAGCAGGAGCCACTCAGGAAAATAATTCCATTCACGACCTTCCTGGAAAAAAAATAATAAATAAATAAAAAAAGATAATTGTCTTTGGTTTTGCTGAGAATAAATGCTAATAAAGCTCATTTAGGGGATCCTCCTGACCCACTTCTTTGCCATTAATTTATTCTGCCTGTGTGAGGGGTTTTTTATAGTATTTATCACCTAATCTCTATTACCAGCTTCATGGCAAAAATCATTGTATTCCTATTTCTTGGTAAGATAGCATTTCTATTGCATCAACACTCACATTTGGATTTCTTAATTGTATATAACAATTTCTTGGTAATTTAGTTTTTCTAATGCATCAACAACTATATTTGAAGTTTTTTTTAATTATATAGCCCAGTGGATGAGTACCTCAGTGTATAAGTACCTCAGCAGCCAAACTTCTGCTCCCTAAGGAACAGCTGGATGTCAGGGAAAGGTTCTTCCCCAGAGGGTGCTGGGCACTGCCCAGGCTCCCCAGGGAATGGGCACAGCCCCAAGGCTGCCAGAGCTCCAGGAGGGTTTGGACAACGCTCCCAGGGATGCACAGGGTGGGATTGTTGGGGTGTCTGGGCAGGGACAGGGGCTGGATCCATCCATGATCCCTGTGGGTCCCTTCCAGCTCAGGATATTCCATGATTCTGTGATCCTACACTCATGCTAGTGAGTCACCACATGCTACTTGCCAAAAATTGTTTAATATATTCCCTGGGTTCACTGGAAATTCTGTTTAGAGGATATTAATTGGAAATGTGAGGCTGTCCCCAGAATTAATTCATGCCTTTTGGCATTATTGTTTTCCTCTTGTAAACTTCTGTAGCCAGATAATTAATTCTTTTCTCTGGCATACAGAATATGTTGCCAAAGATACTTAACTATGATATCAGAAGAACAGATCTCTCTCTGTTTTTTGTTTTCAATTTTATTCTTACTTTCCTTACATTATTCTGCTGAACGTGGATCAGGACTTGATGAGATAACTCACAAACATCATCCCAGTTGGAACTGCTGAGACTGCACTGAAAAATATAGGATAACATCCCTACAAGATTCTGAGGTAATGATGTTTTTGTTTTATTCAGCAGATACCAAAGCAAAGTTCCATGTTCAGCACAGTAAATACTGATTTAAACATCTTATTTAAATTTTAAATGAAATTAGGTGTAATTGTAATGTTTGATACTGGAATTTGGTGTGAGGGAATCAGAAAAGACACAGGTGAGTCTTTGGAATAATGAGTTTATCTAGAAAAATGAGTACTAATAAGCACTGGATGAATAATTTTGTCTGCAGCATGAAGTATTCTGAGAAATAAATGCAGAATATTTTGGTGACAAGGTCACAGAGAGTAGCTCCAATAATCTACTTTATTTTTTGTCTGGCACACTATGATGTAATACTCTGAATGAAATATTAAAAACTGTTCATTTATATGGTGGTATCTTTAGACTCTTAGACTATTTCTCAAGATGGTCTTCAAAGGATTGAAAAAATGAATTATGGAAATCAAAAAGAAAAAAAGGAAAAGAGTATTTTTAGTTTGAGAGCATGTGGTAAGTTGAGTCACTAAATCATTTTATCTCAGGATTAAACCCAACCTTCTAGACTGGCAGCAAGAACTTCTCTGCTCTCAAACTTCTGCTGTAACACAAATTTTGGTGTGGTCATTTTTGCTTTAATCAATTAGATAATCAATTAGATAAGTCTGCAACAGAATACTTAATAAATTTATTCCTGTGGGATTTTTTCTTCCTTATTGCAGAAGTCTTATGACAGTCATGGAAATGAAACAAACAATGATGTCAGCGGTTGTTAATGAGAGTTTGTGCCCCAGACAGGACCTCACATCTCCTCACTCCCACACCAGTGGGATCGGGGAGAGAACTGGGAGGGTAAAAACTGGATGGGCTGAGATAAAGGCAGTTGAACAGGGGAAGCAGAAGCCACCACACAAGCCAAGCAAAACAAGGAATTCCTTCAGTCCTTTCCAGGGCTGGGCAGGTGTCCAGCACCTCCAGGAGAGCATCCCATGGAATGGTGTATAGGAGGCCCTTGAAAAGATATGTATTGTGTTAGTGGCCCTTGAGTCCATGTCAATTATATCTGTATTGTATCTGAATATCTTTGCCCTGGCTGGTCCCAGTTATCCTTGATGGGCTGCAGCTGTGATGTCCTTCATTGGGCTGCAGCTGTGGTTACCCAAGGTAACTGGGATAAAAGGGGGTGGGCTGGCCAGGTTGGGGAGAGCCTTGGAGGAACCCTGACTGAGGAGGACTCACAGTCTGTGCTGTGAAGATCTGCTGCCCATGAGACAACATTGGAAGGTACAGGACTCATGTAATATGCTAAATACAACAATGGTGACTTGGGAAAACACCAACCATCCCTGAAACATCCCCCATTCCTCCTTTTCCCCCCTGTGTATCCTGAGTGTGAAGTGCCCTGGTCTGGGACATCCCTGGGGGCACCAGGGGAGGGGCAGGAGAGGCCTTGGTTCCAGGTGAGCTCAGCAATGACAAAACCATCTCTGTGTTATCACCCCTGTGCTCTGCACAAACCCAAACATAGCCCTAGAGAAGGGCAGAAAATTAGACCCAGCCCAGCCCAAACTCAGCACAACTGGGGATTGTCAGGAACACCAGAGGTGGATGGAAGCAGACCCTGGGTTCAAGGAGGATGACACATTCCAAGGCTGAGGTGCTGCTGAGAGCACCCTCTGCTGCTCTTCCCCAAACGTCACCACAGGCCACAACCTGGGCGTAGAAAGTGAAAATTCCTGGTGACCAAGCTGTTCTTTGGTGCCATCTCACCAATTAAACAAAAGTGTGTGGCCAGAAATGGAACCCAGATCAACTCCTGGCTTCGTGGGTGGGGCAGAAATGGAACCCAGATCAACTCCTGACTTCAAGGGTGGGGCAGAAATGGAACCCAGATCAACTCCTGGCTTCATGAGGAGGGCTGTTGGGACGGCTGTGACAACAGGACATTCCCTGATGTTTATAACCTGTGGGATTCACACATCAGGAACAGAGCAGGGGGAGATGTGGCAGCCCAAATCTTCTCTGGGAGGGTGGCAGAGCAGCAGACAGGCTGCACAGAGGGGCTGTGGATTCTCCTTCTCCGCAGACACCCCAAACCTGCCTGGCTGTGACCCTGCAGGGCTTGGACTGGGTGATCTCCAGAGGCCCCTTCCAACCCCAGCCAGTCTGGGATGCTGTGATCAGAGCTCTTGTATTCATCATTCAAATATTGAAGGCAAAAAACAAGGTCAGTCATGTTTATACCACCTGAAATGAAGTTCCTCAAGTGTCTGAGGGAGAAATTAATGCAGATGCAAATTGTTCTGGCAGATGCACTGGAAAAAGGGAAGTATACTTAAAATTTTAATTTTAAATTTATGGATTTCACTAACTTCACCCAGGCAAGTAAACATATGCAAAAGATGTGCCTGTGGTAACAATAAGTTAGATTTTGCAGAAAATTACATAAAACCTCATAATTGTTCTTGTTGTTCACACTTGTCTTTTCATAGGCAGGAAAAAAAGTGGGAATATTAAGTAGAAATATTCAAATTCTCTATGGAATACCAATAAGGATGAAGGCAGAGACAGCAATCTGGATCTTTCTTGTCTTTTTGAATTTAAGAAGATTTTAAAAGTTCCTAACTTTTATTTGTTTGTTTGTTTATTAGTTTATTTATTAGCTTATTAGTTTATTTATTTATTTAATTATTTTATATCTTAGGGGGTTTTGCCCTATACCTGGAACACCCCTGTTTTTCACCCCAGGCTTGTACCTTTCAGTGTAATCCTTGCAGTAGATTTGGTGTTGGAATGCACAATTCAGGATGGATTGTTTGTGAGAGAGATGTCTTTAAACATCCTAGATGCAAGCACAAAAGATAACGAAGAGATAAACTTCTATACAGTTGTGTCTCATTGGTAAAGCTATTACTGTTCAGTGAGATTGAAAAAAAGTAAATAGTTCAGTCTGGGAATTGAGTGTTTCATGCTGATTTTTCTGGCAGAAACTCATAACCTGTTATCAGAAAAAAATAAAAAAAAACCCCACAAAAAACCCCAAACAACAAAGAACCAAACCCAAATCCAAACCAACAAACCCAAAAATAACCCACAAAAAAAACCCCACAGCACACAACACAGGAAAATCATTCCAGCACATTCCTAATCAGATCATATTTAAACCTGTACTCATTATTAAAGCACAGGATTAGTTGTGTTAATTCTTCATATGGAAAAGTCTTGTTTTAATCCTCTTACAGTCTCAGACTGAAACAAAGGTTTTGAATGTTAGTCCTGTAGGTTTTGTCAGGCCTGTATATCTCACTGCAACACGAGTGGAGTCAAGCAAGAGGGCAGAATTTTTAATTCTCTGGTGCATCCCAGTCTAGGGAATAGGTGTTATTCCCTAAATAAATACAATAAATAAATAAATAATAATAAATACAATAAATAAATAAATATAGGTTTGGTTTTTTTTTAATTAATTAATTAATTATCTTTGCTGTTCATATGCTACAGAAATTTATTTCAGGAAAGAGATGCACAGTCCAACTGAGCACGCCTCTCAGCTCTGGTACAGTTCATGGAAGGTTTAATGAAACTACTGAAACTACCATGGCCCCAAAGATATTCCTGTAAGGGGCCATCAAGTTAAAATCATAAAATCCCAGTATTGTTAAGGTTGGAAAAGAAGTCCAGGATCATCAAGCTCAAGTTGTGACTGAACTCCACCATGTCCCCAGCCCAGAGCCCTGGGTGCCCATCCAGGTGTTCCTGGGACACCTCCAGGATGGGAACTCCAAACCTCCCTGGGCAGCTGTGCCAAGGCCTGAGCACCCTTTCCATGCAGAAATTCCTCCTGATGTCCACCCTGAGCCTGACCTGGCCCAGCCTGAGGCTGTTCCCTCTCCTCCTGTCCCTGTTCCTGGCAGCACAGCCCGACCCCCCGGCTGTCCCCTCCTGTCAGGAGCTGTGCAGAGCCACAAGGGCCCCCCTGAGCCTCCTTTGCTCCAGGCTGAGCCCCTTTCCCAGCTCCCTCAGCCCCTCCTGGTGCTCCAGACCCTTCCCCAGCCCCGTTCCCTTCCCTGAACACGCTTCAACATCTCTTTGGCCATGATCTCCCAGAACTGGACACAGCACTCCCAGCACTCAATAATGCTAGCACAGGGAGACAAAGTTTACAAAGAAAAAAAAAATTTCCCCGTTTCATTGTGTGGATCACAAATTCTTAGGTTTCTCTCTGGAAGCACTGTGAGCTCCCTGAGAAACCTGCTGCCATTGCTAATGCAGGACCTTGAGGTCTAAAGAGACTCAAAATCCAAATTTGTTTACAGTTACAGGGGAAAGGCCATTTGGCACAACAAGCCTGCATTTTAAGGTTTATTAATCCCAGCCTCCTCCCTACTTCTTCCCTGCATCCTTCAATTAATTCTCTAGACAAATAACTGGTTGTCTTGAACTAATTTTTTATATTCTCTTTAATGGCCTTATGGAAGCACTTTGCATGTATTAAGGGGAGAGAGGGAGTGTGAATGCTTTGGGAATGGCATGTGGGTTTGGCCACAGAAAGCTGTTATTTTAATGGAATTCTTGTGGTTACAGTCCCAGGAATCACTGTCACCACACAGGGGTTCAGATGATACCTCTGAAACAAACAGATGTGTCTTAATCTCCTGGCTGCAGGGAAGATTTAGCTTTTTATTATTATTTTTTAATACAAAGATTGCACTTCATCCCAGTTGAAATCATCTCCATCTACAACATGAGAACCCTTAGTTAGAAGCTTATTAATTGATTATCTCACTAATTAGACTCTGATTGCTGTTGTACGGCTTCAAATTAATTTTAAAGTGCTTAAATTAAAAAAAAATACAGATTGCATCTATTGCAATTCTGAATACAAATATAATAGCAAGAGATATGAATGACAATTACCAGTTTAATTAGCCTTTCAGCACAAAAAGGAATGGAGATATAAAAAATTTGGCATCAAAATGGTTCTGTTTGGTGTTTTGGTGGTAATAATAATTTGGAATATATGGGAAGATGGCTGTGGTGAATTTGGTTTGTCTCCATATCAGTTGTTCTCTTGTTTGCTTCATTTGCTAAAATCCTGTGTGTGCAGAATCCTAACACACACTTTTAGTCATTATTTTTTGATTTGGCCTAGGAGCCAACTGCAGCTTTCTTATTAAAATGCTTTCTCTAAAGGAAATACTCACAATAGTCTAATTGCAGCAGGGCTGCTCCCGAAAGAAATTTAAAAGAACAATTTACTAGACTGTGAAATACATTTTTATTTAAATTTTAGAAGGGCCTTTTTCTCTGTCATGAGCAAGCATAAGGCCCTTTGGGAAGAGCTGTGGTGTCACAAAATCTCAGATATCACAGTTTGCCTGTGCATGTGTCTTCAGCTATATATGAAGAATTGTATAAACAGAAGAATTCCTGAATTGGAAAATTTCCTCAAAGAGTTGTGCAGGAGATTGGAGGAGGGACTGGTTGTTACATCCCAGAGTGTACAAACAGAATCCCAGAATGGTTTGGGTTGGAAAGGACCCCAAAGCCCATCCAGTGCCACCCCTGCCATGGGCAGGGACACCTTCCCCTATCCCAGGGTGCTCCAAGCCCTGTCCAGCCTGGTCTTGGACTTTTCCAGGGATCCAGGGGCAGCCGCAGCTTCTCTGGGCACCATTAAGTCTTAAGGTTTGCTTAAAACTCTTGCTGAAATCTGGCACTGATTTTGATCTTCAGAAATACAGGGGGCTTTATGGAAGTAGAATTCTTCTGATGTTTCTTCTGCTGATGGCTCCCACTCTGTGTTCTGGGACTCCTGTGGGAATTTTTCACTGGCAGCTTCTCCAGATGTGCCTGTGAGGAAGAGCACAGAAATTCATGGCTGAAAAATCCATACAGCATGATTGGAATTTGGGTGCAGAACATTTGCTACCCTTTTTTTTTTTTTTTTTTTTTTTTTTTTTTTTTAAAGTGTGATGGAGCAGCTCTGCTGTGAGAAAAGCCTGGGAGAATTGGGAATGTTCAGCCTGGAGAGGAAAAGCTTTGGGGTAACCTCATTGTGCCTGAAGGGGCCAACAAGAAAAATGGATAGAGCCCTGTTTACAAAGGCAGGACAAGGGGGAATGGCTTCCCATTGCCAGAGGGCAGATTTAGATGGGATTTTGGGAAGGAATTGTTCCCTGTGAGGCTGGACAGGCCCTGGCACAGGGTGCCCAGAGAAGCTGTGGCTGCCCCTGGATCCCTGGCAGTGTCCAAGGCCAGGCTGGACAGGGCTTGGAGCAACCTGGGACAGTGGAAGGTGTCCCTGCCCATGGCAGGGGTGGCACTGGATGGGCTTTGAGGTCCCTTCCAACACAAACTATTCCCTGATTCCATGTGAAGCTCTGCTGCCCATGTCAGGGGTGTAACACAGAAAGCAAATATTTCTAATGTTGCAACTTCCAGGTTTTGAAAACTTAAAAATAGATGAGGACCATTAAAAAACTTGGAAAATATGCATCCAATTCTAGCATATGTCTATTCAGTTTTGGGAATATTTTAACTTACAATTTCTGGAAGATATTTCTTAGGTTATCAGTGACAGTTTAGGACTTGCTGCTGCAAGGTTCTCAGTTCAGTTCTTTTCACATCAAACCTGCCTAAGTTCACATGGCAGTGCTGGGAACTCAGTGAAACACCTTTCTGAGCATCTCCAGGAAAGAAAGTGGGTCAATGTTCAGACAGTCATTAATCTAAGGAAGGCTATGATAATTGCAAACAGTCAGAGTGCGAGTCTATAGTTGTTCCCTTTAATACTAAAGTCCCTGGATACTGAACCATCAGATACAGGGCTCTATAACAGAATGCTTATGTAAGTTCAATAGCCTGGTTTGTAAATCTTCCAGTCTCAGAAGGATACAGATTGATGATATTTGGTACTAAGTTCTCAGATCAGCACTTACAAGGCATTGCTTAAATCTTTCCTGCCACTTTCTGTCTAGTCAATTGGAAAAATCTGTCCAGAGAGTAATTGAAAATTGCCCCAGATTGTCATTGAGTGATTTGCAGAAATACCCTTTGATTATAGCCCCAGTCATTTTATATTATACTGGCAGTCATACTGCGCTGAGAAAAATAAATAATTCCTCAGCTTTGGACAACCAGATAATTGGTGTAGTTTATTCAAAAAAAAATTATGTCTATTCCTGTAGGTGATCTTCAGCAAGGTAAGAAAAAAATCAATACCACAAACCATGTTTCAATGGAAATATGATGGACTTACAAGGTCTGCTAGGCTATATCCTAATGTTTATTTTGCTTCAGCAGGATAACTTCTCTGCAGGAGCTAAAAACAACACAATTTATACTGCTCTCCTTCCTGCAAATGTCCAAGGCCAGGTTGGACGGGGCTTGGAGGAACCTGGGACAGTGGAAGGTGTCCCTGTCCATGGCAGGGGTGGCACTGGATGGGCTGTAAGGTCCCTTCCAACCCAAACCAGTCTGGGATTTGATGCTCTCCCACTGCTCTGCTCTCTCTTGTTATTTGTTTATGTGTTTCAACTTCCACTCTAAGAATAAACTCATTGCTTTGAGGTTCCTAAAGGCAAATATACACCAAAGAAACTTGTTTGGTTTGGAGACCCATCAAAACTCCTGGCTGCTCAGAATCCAAGTCTCCTGCTTATAAATGTATTTGAAATGCCCAGCAACAAAAACCTGAGTGGTTTTATCCTTGAGTACTGGATTTGCTCAATGCCTGATATTTATGAAATCATTTTCTAGATGTTCTTTAACTCTGCAACATAAAAATGTAGTTTAAAAAAAGAGAGATTAAAATGGAGAAGAGGGTTAGGGAGAGGGAGAGGAAGAAGGAGGGGTAGGGGTGGGGAAAAAAAAAGGGAAAAGAGGGGGAAGGGAAAAGAGAAGAGAAGGGAAGGAAGGAAGGAAGGGAAGGCTCACAGAATAAAATTCTGATATCCAGTGCCCAGACAGACAAAGCCATTCCTTAGAACTGAAGCCTAAAATTGCCCATTATTCAGACCTGTTTTTCTTGTGCAACAAGAAAATATCTTTAAAAAAACCCTCTCCAAGGTGGAGTTGAGCATGTTTGAGCTGCAGAAGGAGCAAAGCTGTGAAGCTGAGGTTTTACAGGTGCAGTTTCAGGCCAGGCACTGCCTTCCAGTGCCATGTGTGGTTTGGTATTGAAGATTTTGTTTCAAGTGAAGCCAGGCAACATTAATGTTTCTCTTTGGCCAACTTTCAGTGTTCCAGGAGGAAACTTTAAAGTGAAAATTGGAATATAAAATAATGGCAGAAAGACAGTGCACTGTGGAAAAAATAAACTCTATGTCCCTTCAGTCTCTTATTTTATGATCCAGCATTCAGCAAATGCTGGAACTGAAAATCTGCCCTGACATTTGGGAGCCTCATGTTTGGTTTATTTTGACATCATCACAGGACCATATGCAGGCAGCCTGCTCTTGGCTGCAGAAATCACTGTTTCTGGGATTTCTGAGATATTTTTAAAAGCTGGTTTGCCTTGATATATAAAAAGAGGCAAGCCACTAGGTAAAGATATGCACCTTCAGAAAAATTCTGGTCTAAATACAAATTTATTATAAAAGAATGACTTGGCAGAAAGGTTGATTCTGTTAGAATGGTATGAATTGGACTTCTTGCTTTAAGAAGTATCATAATGAACTGATGGGAATGGATGAAAATAGGAGAACTTTCCTGAAGGTTTTCCCTTCTCACATGCTAAAAATGTCTTGAAATAAATATAAATAACATCTGTAAAACAAATGAGTGTTTGTTATTTGATAACACTAGCTAGTAATACTAACCAATAATCCTGGCATCATTAATAAACAAATTGAACTCTAAGGATTCAATAATATCAATAAACTCACCATTTGGATATGACATGAAATTTGGATGTTATTATTAAAAAAAGAGGGAAAAATAGAGAAATTACATGTAGCTGAAGGAATGACAGTGAGTGAACAAACGAGCTTAAATGGTCTAAATTATCATTTTAAATATGGGTTAAAATTCTGAAAGAACTACAAACTGGAGAAGAATTTTAGGAACAGGAGAAACAGCAAATGTTGACCTGCCAGTCTAGAACACTCTGTGTTTGATCCTGAGCAAGTTATTGAAGGTGCTGCCACCCACTTTAAATACCCACTTTAGACATGTGAGGCTGTTTTTGTTACTTTTCATCATTGTTCTCAAGGGCAGAGACAGTAAATACAAAATTTGCACAAAATTTGAACAATCATTTTCCATGCAGGAAAAGGAGAATAGTCCTAAGGTCTTCTGTTCCAGCCTTTTAATGATCTGCATTCTGGTGGGGGTGATTTGCAATTAGCACAGTTACAGTGCAATAACTGTCCCTGAAGATACATCTTGTTTCACCCCTGTGAAATTTAATTAGTAGGTCACCAGAAATCGTGCTGTGAAAT
Organism: Emberiza elegans; assembly: GCA_024865655.1. Lineage (NCBI taxonomy): Eukaryota > Metazoa > Chordata > Aves > Passeriformes > Fringillidae > Emberiza > Emberiza elegans. The sequence continues at coordinate 62,105,078 of JALJVW010000206.1, forward strand.
GGCTCTCAATTATGTTTCACTCCAAAATCACAGATTCATGGAATGCTTTGGGTTGGAAGGGAACTTAGAGATGATCCAGTGCCACCCCTGCCATGGGCAGGGACACCTCCCACTGTCCCAGGTTGCTCCAAGCCCCGTCCAACCTGGCCCTGGGCACTGCCAGGGATCCAGGGGCAGCCACAGCTTCATGGGCACCCTGTGCCAGGGCCTGCCCACCCTCATAGAAACAATTTCTCCCCAGTTTCTTATTTCAATATCTTCTCTTTAATTTTAAAAGCATCCTTCCTTGTCCTGTCCCTCCATCCCTTCTCTAGAGTCCCTTTCCAGCTCTCCTGGAGCCCCTTTAGGGGCTCTGGGATCCCTGTGGTGCCGTCCCCTCTCCAGGATGAACATTCCCAGCTCTCCCAGCCTTGCTCCAAAGCAGAGGGACTCCAGCCCTCAAGAAATCTCTTCTGTTTCCTACCTGGACCTTTCCCCAGCCATCCTCCAGTGCTCGTGTCCTGACAACAAAAAAGAATTCAAAGTTGTTTGTGGGATTTTGACTTTCTTTTTTCTAGCTGAGAACAGCAAGAAAATGCCCATAGAGAAAAACAAAATCCCAGTATGAGAAAAATGATGTGGATTTCTGTGAGAATGGTGGATAGGATAAAAAATGGATGTTGATTTAGGTTTTGAGGTGGGGAATTCAGATTTCTCCAGGAATATGTGACAGGTCTTTAATAACTTAAAGGCTGTTATGGAAAAAGCTGTCATGGTAACTGGAATGTTGGAAGAAGGAGGAGGAAAGAGTTAAATCTTGGTCCTTAAAGATGAGTTTTGCTGACAGCCTCTGAGCACAGTAAGTTTCCTCTGAGGAACTGCATGAATCCACATTTCTGGAAAACTGACAGGGATGGAACTGTCGAAGTAGATGATCTGCTGCAGCATCTGAGAAGAAACCTGAACTAATGTGACAAAACCCTGTCTTGGTTTGAAAAGACAGGTGTCTGCTAAGGAAGGCAGGAGCCTCCCTTGAAATGGGAAATGTAAACCCCCTCCCTCTGAATTATTATAATTTTGAAATTAAAGGGCTCTCAGGCAAAGATATAGGAGTAGGAATAACAGTTCTGACCTAGGAAAATTAAAAATATAAATGCAATAGTACCAAAAAAAATCCCCAAACCACTGCCAGAGTCAGACCATGCCCTGCCCCCTGTGTGCCAGGGCGGTGGCACAGCCCCATCCCAGGGGGGCTCAGCCCTCCTGCAGTGCCAGCTGTGGCTCTGCTGCAGCAGGGATCCTGCACAAGGGGGGAGTTTTCCTCTGCAGCTCCAGGGCTGCTGGAGATGGGCCTGGGCTCCCTCTGGGAATGCAGGGCAGCAGAAAGCTGCTCCTCTGGCAATGCAGGGGGCAAAGGCTGCTGTGCTGTCCCAAACCTCAGATTGGATCCAGGTAGGAATGCTTGGCTCCTCCCCTGGGCGGAGCATCTCCCCATGGGATGATGGAATTGGATCAGCCATGCAGGGACACTCACTGGCCATGGACAGAGGACAATCAATAATTAATGGCCCATGAACAGAAGAGATCTCCTGGAGGGAGGATTGATTGTGGAAGAGATAAAGAAAACTGCCCAATAAACAAAAGATAACTTTCCCACCTCTAACAGATGGGGATAGAACACACATCCCCAATCCAGCCTAAGACAACCCCCAAACCTGAGGAAGCTTTGCTTAAACTTTGATGAAAATCTGATGTTGAAGGAAGCACAGAGTTCCTCATTTTTGAACAGACAAATTCAGGTAGCAATATGTGCTAGTAAGATACAAAATTTCCTTAAAACTTTTAAAAACACATGCCTTGACTTCTCATTGTGTCAGTGAAGAAATAACCAAAGAGATTTGCCTGTCGTCTTGCGGCTTTGAAGTGCAATGTAATTTTAAATAGGACATGTTTCCAGTCATTAGTTAATTAAAATGAAAATTGAATACTAGACTGAGCAAATAATTAAAATAGGGGAAAATGGTAAAAATAGTTAGAAAGGAAAAAGTTTCGTTTTAGTTTTTAGTTGAATTTTTATTTATCTAATTGTATTAGTTTTATCTGACCTATTTCTCAGCAAACATCCCACTCTCTTACAGTTCTGCTGAACTGCAAGAGCTGCTTTTCAACCAAACCCCATTAAATACACATTAATCTGAGCCAAACCCAGCAGCTCAAACAGTGGGTTCATTTCTCTGTGTTAGAACACCTCCAATAATTGTGAATCATATTCTAAACTGACAAGGTAAGTAAACAAAATGAGAATCAGACCTATAAAGTCTAAACAAAAGCTGCACATTCCCAGCAGCTGGAGCACAACAGCCTCCGCTGCTTTTTCCTTTTCTCTCACAGTTGCTGCTGTAATTTTTTGGCAAGGGCTGAGGGAGGTACATGGCAGCCAACATCCTCCCTGGAGGCACAGAGCATTTACCTGAGTGATGCACATCCCTTCTGCCAGCCTGAGGCCTGGAGCAGTCCAAGCTCTCCTCCTGGATGTCTGCACGGAAGGGGAATGTGCTCCCAGCTGCTCCACGAGGCTGCAGCTGGGGCCAGGAACCACAGCTGGGGGAAGTGGCACGGATCGTAAACAATTAAGCAAAGGACTTGTGGTTTTGAAGCCTCCATCCCCTCAGATGCAAAGAGACGTCAGGCAGAAGTGCCATCCTTCCCCCAAAGGTGTCTGGGACCTGATGGAGCAGGTGAGTCGGTGCAGGAACAGGTTGCAGTGATGTTCACCCCCCTGGCAGCATTACCTGGCACCAAAATCACTGTGACAGCCCACTGAACATGAGGCATGGTGTGACCCCAGAGCCTCTGGGAACAAACCCACCCCCCAAACCTCAGTGGGACGGGGAAGAAGCAAAGGAGAGACTGAGCTGTTTTCTAGTCCTTAGGTTAAGCCAAATCATAGAACAGAATAGCAAATTTTGGTAAAGGTCATCAAATCCAACCATCAACCCCCATTCACCACTAAACCATGTCCTCAAGTGCCACATCCACAATGTTTTTTCAACAATTCCAGGAATGGTGACTCCACCACTGTCCTGGGCAGTGCATTCTTCTCCTGCACTCAGCACTGCTGAGGCCACACCTCGAGTGCTGTGTCCAGTTCTGGACAATGGCCCCTCAGTTTGGGAACACTGAGATGCTTAAACACATCCAGAGGAGGGCAGCTAGGTTGGTGAGGGATTTGGAACACAAACCCTTTGAGGAACAACTGAGGGAGCTGGGGCTGTTCAGCCTGGAGAAAAGGAGACTCAGAGGTGCCCTTATCACTCTCTACAGCTCCCTGAAAGGTGCCTGTAGTCAGGTGGGTTCAGCCTTTTTCTCCAGGCAGCATTGACAGAACCAGAGGTCACAGTCTCAAACTGTGCCAAGGGAAATATAGGTTGGATATTAGGAAAAAGTCTTCCATGGAAAGAGACATAAAGTTTTGCAATGCCCTGCCTGGGGAGGTAGTAGAGTCTCCATCTCTGGATGTGTTTAAAAAAGACTGGATGTGGCACTTGGTGCCAGGGTTTAGTTGAGGTATTAGGACATGGGTTGGACTCAATGATCTTGAAGGTCTCTTCCAACTCAGTCATTCTGTGAATTCTGTGAATTCCAGTGTTGAACAACCCCTTCCACAAAGAATTTTTCCCAATATCTAACCTTAACTAATTAATTCTAAATGGGAATAGTGAGAAAACATCTTCATAGCTCCCAATCTGTACATGACCAGTGGATATTTATTTTAAAAAATATTGTGGAGAACTTTTGATTACTGCTATTAATTTTGAGACCTTTTTTACCTGGGTGACCAGGTCAGCAGCTTCAGGGATGATTTGTTTAAATAGAGAGGGGGATGCACATGGTTGAGTGGATTTCACTGCAAATATTCTGTACAGGAGTTTCACAAAATAATTAGATATAGACCTAGGAAGTTCCATGAAGGAGTTCAGGTCCTCAGTGGGAGGTCTGGAGGGAAGGGTCCTCCTGGTGAGGTGCCCTAAGGTGGAACTGAGACATGGATGGGGAGAATCATAGCAGTGGCAGGAAGCTAAAATATACATGGAAATATCAGTGGTTTTTTACTCTAGACACATGAATTCTGAGCAACTTGGTCTAGTGAAGGTGTCCCTACCCATGGCAGGGGGTGGAATGGGATGGACTTTAAGGCCATTCCAACACAAATCACTCCAAGATTCTGTTTGTTTCAAGGATTTGATTTGTACAATTGTATTTCAATAAATACATAAATAAAGGAAGGGAACTTTCCATTCAGAAATCTCAAGTTTTTATATTTTATATTAATATTTCTCTTTCCCATAACAGTACTGATAGCAAGGTGTGAAATTCACTGGTGACAGCTGATTTGTGCATTTCAGCACAACCACACATTACAAATGGCAACTGTTAATGGAGAGGGGGAGTGGGGAGGGAAGAAAAAAAAAAGTAAGACTTGTTGTAAGCAACATTTGTTTGTGCCTTGTATTGTGTTCTACTTGACACCAATCCCACATGGAATTAAGTACATGCTGCACAAAAAGCACAGGATTAGTCCTGCTGCAGGAAAAAAAAAATAATTTATCCAGCTGAAAGCTGCACGTAGCTGAAAACACTTTATAACTACAGAAATGTCCAAGTGCTTTCAGGCATGAGTTGCTTTGTAAATTAAATTAAGTGTTGCCATTTCCACTTAGAGGTACACAAGGATTATTACAAATTATTAGGAGAAGGATGTAAATAGTGATGAATTTTGAAAACTCTACAAGTACACAGGAAAGTAAATGTGAGGATCCTTGGTGGAACAAGAATGTTACCTTCCCCTTTGCTTTCCCCTTTCCCTTGCCCTTCCTCTACCCCTTCCTCTTCCTCCTCCCTTCCCTAGCATTACATTCCAATATCTGACAAAAATAATTTGGGGGACCAGAGCTTGATGATGATTTTCCCTGTAAACCCAACATTTCCATGTATTTATTTAATCACCCTGTATGTTTAACCAATTGGAAATATCTGGAAGTGCAGCCTTGCTTATAATATACAGGATGTTAAGAACAGGAATCTAAAATTGATCTTTTCCAGCTCTGTTCTATCTTTTCCTTGGGATTTTTTTTCCATTCTGTGCTGTGCATCATCTCATGGTCTCACTGACAATCTGCTGTCTCGCCTCTGGCATTGCAAAATCAAAGAAGAACAAATTTATTCCTGTTTATTTTAGTAACAACAAAACTTTCCACTCCAAGCTCTACATTTTTTACTCTTGAAGGTGATGTATGAAGCAGGAAAAACAGCTCGACTTTCAGATACTCAGCAGAGGTTATGCTGGCAGTAAACAAAATCCTTTCAGACCTCTGCAGGAAGAGAGCTTGATGCAGAATCCACTGGGGAAAAGGAACCTGGAATAGAGGTTGTTATCAACAAAACTGTAGTTCCAGGTACCTTAAGGAACGTGAATGAAAGATGGTATGGAAGTATTTGGAATTGCAAATCATTGTTCCAAAGTGTTTTCCTCCTGTGCTGTTTGCAGTATTCCTATCACAGAGCTGTAAATATTTACTCACCTGTTACAAATGCAGTAATTATCATGTTTCCAGATTAACATGGCAGCTGGAGTTTGCTTTCTGTAGACTACATCTATATTGTCATATGTTATTTACATGTTTTTAAAAGGGTTTTTTTAAACATGGAAGATTTCTCTAGAATATTACTCAGCAGGATTCTTATGTCTGAATTAAGAAGAAAAATATAAAATATTGAGTATGGCTGTTCCTTGGACCTGAGGGAACGGCTGGAGCTGTGTCAGGGGATGGTTAGCCTGGATATTGGGAAAAGGCTCTTCAACCTCTGCGGGAAGCACTGCCCAGGCTCCCCAGGGAATGGGCACAGCCCCAGGGCTGCCAGAGCCCCAGGAGGGTTTGGACAACGCTCCCAGGGATGCACAGGGTGGGATTGTTGGGATGTCTGGGCAGGGCAGGGGTCAGACTCCATGAACCCTGTGGGTCCCTTCCACCTCAGGACATTCCCTTATTCTATTATCTCCTCAGTGCGTGAATTGAGCAAAAAATGATCAGATAAATGCTCGAATCTGATGGAAATTTCATTTGCACCTGTAAAAATTTGCTGTTGGAGCCATTTCCTAAGAGGAAGAAACACTTTGCCTGGAGCTGCTGTGACACGGAGCAAAGTCACCCAGGAGAGGGATTTTGGTTTAAGGGACACATTTTCAGTAGGATATCTTAGATGGGGCAGCAAAACTGCTGCAATATCCTGAGTCTTTCCCCATTTCTAGAGCTTCAAAATATCTGAGAGGTTTTTTGCATTTTTTTTTCCTCACAGGAAGCAGCCCTTGAGGATTTCTAGTGGAATTAAAGGAGAGGCCTTGTTTTCACTGTGTGCTCTTGTGTGTGTAGAGGTTTCCCATACAAAAATTAAAGAATACAATGCTGTTAATTTAGAAATTGAATAATAGAAATCCCCCTTTTTTCCTGACTCTTCAAGCAGAGCTTCACAGCTTTCCTATAGGCTGTTCTGTATATATGGACCAAAACCATTGGCCTATTTTTGATATTCTGTGCCTCACTCCATAAGAAATAATTTATATTTGCTATTTTATGAGTTTACAAGTGAATTTGCCTTTTCCAAAATGAAACCTAGCAACAGGATCACTGCTTTATCTCCAGGATATATGAATAGGCAGGAAAGTGATTTCCTTCTAATACTTTCTTTGGGTGTAGATGGTGAAAGAACACAAAATCCAAACTCTAGAAATTAAAGAAAAGGCAAAATCAACACATGGGCTTACAACAATATTGTGTAGGCATATAAAATACTGTGGGAGATGATGTGAAATGAAAAACAAGACAAACTGTTGTAAATCTAAAAAATAGATTTCAAAAGGGTGTTTTAAGCTCTTGAGTAGAAAAAAAGGTTAATTGGATGAAGAATTAGTGGAAGAATCTCCAGTGAATAAAGAATCATCCACTAGTTCAGCAATTAGGGGTGACAGGTGAGGTCAGTTCAGACCCAAGATCTGAGCTCCACATCCCCACACGTGTCACAACCACAGACTGTGATTCAGGGTCTCTATTGTGCCCAGGGAATGCTTTACACTGACAACTTTATTGCACTTCTTTAAAAAAATATATTTAATTTAAGAGCATTTTAAGGGCTCTTTGTTTAAAATCTCAATCAGCTCTAATTCTGACCTGAAGCCACTCTGTTCTCTTCTGCAGCAGGACTGCATGAAATAAATGAGTTTCTTTTCACCATTCTTCAGGCTAAGCCTCTCTTCAAAGTGTCCTCCTAGCCAGGCACAAGAAATGTTTCATCTCAGAAGCTCTGCTTTGACAACTCTGATCCTTTTTTCCTCCTTTTCCCCAAATTGGGATTGCTGTGCCAGCACAGGCTGGCCTTTTACACTGCATCCCTCTACCTGGCTGAGCAGAGCAAAGAGCGAGCAGCTCTTGAACTCACTACATCATTCTAAAATGCTGCTCTTATCAGCTTAATGCTGCCATAATTGTTCTTTTTGCCTGTTTGTGCCACGCTGTGCCTCTGACTGCAGGACAATCCCCTGATTTTTCATTCCAATTCTCTGGAAATGTCGCTGTTACAATGTGAGTTATCTGCACTTTAGAGCGTCTATCACTCAGAATGAAGTTCAGTATCTGAACCCTGCAGCCTCCAGCACGTTATCAGCTGCCATCCAGGTAGGTCAATCATTTATAACACATTTAACTCCAATCCTTTATTTTCCTTCATAAGTTGCAAGGTCACCTTAAACCCTGGAAAAGGCCTGAAGAGTGGTGGGGAGATGAATGAGCGTTCCCTGTTGCCATAGGCTGCTTGTTTCCAAGCAGAGTGATGCCTAAAATGCTAATAAATGGGATCAAAAGGCAAAGGGGTTCAGCAAAACGCTGCCCTGGTCACTCAGATCCTTCTGTGCCAGGAGCGTGGGCCAAGGAAATGCCACTGCAGCTGAGCACCACTTTGCCCTGAGCTCACAGTTCAGGGAGCAGCTCTCCACAGCTTCCCTGGCTCCTCCCAGGACTCTGGTAAAGCCAACAGCTTATTATTTTTAATTTAATGAGAAGCCAAACGTTAACCCCTTGTCACTGGGCTGAGAAAGCTGCGTGCTTCAGGACCTAATCATAAATAAAGCTGTGTTGACAGTGGAATATTATATTTGTGTTATTTTCTGCACGGAAATTGCAGATTTTGGTGGTTTGGGGAATTTTTAGGTTTTTGGGGTTTTTTTTCTTGGTGGGGTTTTTTTGGTCTTTTTTTTTTTTTTTTTGTGTTTTTTGGGGATTTTTGGTGGATTTTTGTTTGGTTGGTTTTTGTTGTTGTGTTTTGGTTTTGTTTTGGTTTGGCTTTTTTTTTTTTTTTTTTTTTTATATTTTGTTTTGTGAACATTTGTACCTGTGCTGGAAAAGATGAGAGTTGCAAACCCGCCAAATTTCCATGAAACTATTTTCTCAAAACTATCAAGATTCAGTTAATCTAGGAAAGGACAAGCGATCTTAACAAAGCGTGGTATCTCAGCAGCACAATAGGGCTGAAAGTCACTGTGACAGCTGCAAGGTAAGGCACACGGGAAGGAACAATTGATACATTGATGGGATCTAAATTAACTGTAAGTACTCAGGGGAAAACGTCCCGGCTGTCATTGTGAACAGCCCGGTGGAAATCTCTGCCCGGTGTTCTGCAATGATTAAAACCCAAACAAGATGTTACAAAGTGCTAAGCAGAGAATAGAGCACAGCGCTGAAAATGCTGTAAGGCCATTCTGTGAATCAGTGTGGGAGCTCACCTTGAACCACACGCTCAGTTTTATCGCCCCATCTTGAAAAGGATGTATCAGAAATAAAGAATAGGAGCTCTGAAAATCTGTCTTTTCAGAGAGATGGTTGGGTCAAATGCAGCCTTTGATTTATACCCTGTGCTGTCCCTTTGAAATCAAGTGATTCTCTGGGTTATAAATCACAAGGCAATATGACCTATTTAATTTAGTGAAGGGATGCATGAAAATGCTTATGATGAAGATGCACAAACTATTGAGTGCTCTGTCTGCAGGCAACAGAGCTTTTCTTTTCCCTGCCGAGCAGCCTTTGCTCTGAGACGACCAGCAATGCATAAAAACAAATAGAAATGAATCATTTTTAGACAGAAATAGGCAGCTGATACTTCCTCCAGATTAAATATGTCATCTTTCCCCAGTTTCTGTCACTTCAAAAAATAATTTGGGGGTACAGGAGTAGAAGAGCAAGAGGATTTAAGCTTCTTAAGCAAATGTAAGGATTGAACAGTTATGATAAATTGATTTTGGAAAAAAATAGAGAATATCCTGAGTTGGAAGGGAGCCATGGGGATTATGAAGTCCAGCTCCTGGCCCTGCACAGGGCATCCCAACAATCCCACCCTCTGTCTCAAACCAGAGCTCCAATGAATGTACAGGGCCTGGGGAACAAGGAAATCACATCACTGATTCAGAATGCACAGATAAGGTCAGGGAGCAATGAAAAAAACCCCAGCCACGAGGTGATAACCAGGGTGACCTGGAATGGAGAACAATGTTCAGCAACTCCACAGAGTCTGAGGCAACATCCTGCACTCAAAGAGGGCAAAGCCCCCAGTTCCTGCCACAGCTGAGTTGTGGCAGCCAAGAGCCAGGGAGCAGAGCAGTCAGTGTCTGGCTGGGCTTTGAGCAGCCTCTGCAGCCTGTGTTTGCTCTGCTTTGGAGCAGCGCAAGGCAGAATATTTCAGCACTAATTAGAAGTCTGCGTGCTCCAGTGTTTGAAATGTCTGAAGAGAGTCAGAAGCTCTCTCTAGTAAGGCAGAACGAGCTGGTTATTAGTAATGAAAGCTGATCACAGGGGGAGATACTCAGCCTGTGAATCTAATTCATAACGGGCAGGAGAGCAGGATTTCAGCAGGGGAGAAAAGGAACATTTCATTCTCTTGTCACATGTCCTGGCAGGGGAGAAAGCCCAAATGGAGCATGTCATGGAGACTCTGCAGCTCTGTTCTGGATGATGTGATTTACCAGGGACACGAGGAACTTGGGGAGAGAAACAAAGGCAGGAACTCCAAAGTCTGATCTCTCCTGATTTGGTTAACAGATGCTCTGACCCATTTATAATGATAGTTCCCATTCCTGTCTCCAGTGAGCTAGGGCTGAAAGGGACGCACCATGGCACAAACTTTGCCATCCCACACCACCCCTGCTATTTTCTTTGCCCTGTCTGGGAGGGGTCATTGTTCTGATTGCCTTGACATGGGTTCTTACAGAAAAAGAAAATGTTTTCCATCCTTGCTAAAGGATAAAGCACACTGGGCTCCATTTTCACATTCAGTTTAGTATCAGGTAGCTCCAAGTAGAATTTCATAAGGCTGTACATTTTATTTTTCTCCTTGGTTTACTGCTTGGCTAAACTGTTGGATAAAAAGAGCAAATATTGCAGTTCAGGTTTGGAATCAAGACCGTGCATTTCTCTCACATTTTCCCATTAGGTCTTGGCTCAGCCACTTATTATTCTGACAGGTTTATTCATCACCTGAGTGTGTGAACAAGGCTGGAGCTGTGGGCTGTGCAGGACACTTGGGGTGGTCGCTGGAGTCACCAGTGTGGTTCTCTCCTGCAATGACACCCCCTCCGTAGCTGCAAAAAGGGACAGAACAATTCCCAGCAACTTCACTTTGCTCAGGGCTCTGCAGGAAGCAAAAGGCAGGAGAAGAGAAGCAGGCTTCCAGATTTAATTAGGGGTATAGGAAAGAGTTTCTCTTTCCATTGCAGGACTGTGATGTTCTGTCTGTGCAAATGGCCTTGGCTGTCAGGTGAGGATTTGCATGGACTTTATAAACTTTAATGATGCATTCCCTAGAGGAATTCCTCCAACAGTGCTGCTCCAGAGGTGAAGAAGCCCTTGTGATGTCCTGAAACACTCTCCCTGCCCAGAGACAATTACACAAGTGCATGTACTGGGTGTGCAGAAAACTGTACTTAGCTGTTGCTTGATATCTCTTGGAAAATGGACAATAATGAACATTTCTCATGGTAATTGGTATCTCCCTCAGTAGGGTCATGGAAGGGTTTGCAAGCTGTCTATTAACTGCATCTCAGCTGTTCTCACCCAGTGGGAAGCACATTCCATACAGACTTTTTCAGTGTTCAGGAAATATTTTAACTTTTCAGCAACAGTTTTATGAAGCCATGCAGAGAAGTTTGCATGACAGGAATAATTGCTTCAGTTCCTAAAACCAAGCCTGCCAAAATATTGTTAAAATCAACACCTCAAAACAACTCCTGCTTTGTCTCTTCCCTTCTCCTTTCTTTGGAACATTTATAAAGAAACTCTGCTATCTTGCATAAAGAAATTATTTTCTTAAGGAGAGTTTTAGTGTCTTCAGCACAAGTAATTAGGGTAAGAACAGAAAGTATTTATCAATGTTATTACAGTGAACACAGCACTCAGGCTGTGACAACTGAGCTCTTGAAGTGAAGTGCAGAGAGAACAAACTGGAGCAGGTGCAGACAATAAACCTGGCTGGGTCCACCTCACAATGCTTAAAATTCTTTATGGAACTGCTTTGTGAGTAAGATTTCAGGAGAAACAAGCAAAAGGTGAAAAATCTCCGTTATAAAAGTTTCAACACAATTTCTAGAGAGGGCAAGCATAAAAGTTTACAGTTCCCATAATGGCTTTCCGTGAACCAGACAAACCCTGGAGATTACGGGAAGGCAGGCATGCCAGGGTTATAAATATATTTATAGGAAGCACTGGTGCAGTGAGTAAATGGGCTGTTGCTCCCAGCAGGCTCCCAGGAGTGATCACACAGAGGCTGCACGGCTCCTCCAAGGGCAGAAATCCTGCCTGGCGTGTCCCACCCTGCAGGGAGCACTGAACTTTCAGCAGTCTCTGAGAGTGCCCTGCAGCACAAGTGGCATGCAGGCTCTTTCTTCTCGCAGTAAACAACTTCTCTTCCCAGCCAGTGACTCTCTCCCTGTGAATACACAAGCTACACTTGTTCCTCTGGAGGTCCTTGGGTGCAGCTGAGAAGCAGCAAAGCAAGTGGGATCAGATGAGGAACTTTTCACCCTTTTTGTGACTGTTTTATGGGGATATCACATGGAAAACTCAGCTAAGTAGGCTAACAATTCTAAGCATTCTTTTTTTCCCCCAATATCTTTATAGTAACTTTCCTGCATAGAAGTGTTCACATAGTTAGACATTCATTATAGACTAACTATTCTAATTTAAAGCTGGAGAATTTGCCTGGTAAGACTTCCAGATTTAAGAAATTGATGTGAAACAGTGAGCAGTGAGCAGTGAGCAGAGGCTGGATACTGTTCACATCCCACTTCACACCTGTGGCTATGCCCTACAGCCTTTCAGCTTTGGTTAGAAACAAAATAAAACTCACTGCCACATCTACAGCCCCAAAAGAAATCTATTTCTACTGCAAGCCTAGACAGAAGAATCACCAGCAGCATTGGTGACTCCCAGGGTGAACAGCTTGGTGCGCTTGTACAGCCAAAGAGAAGCCTCCACATGGCAAAAACTTTCTGGGAGCTGATGGACTACAGGAATTTACTCTCACCAAGAATGAGGTTTTGCCTGCTCTCAGTGAGTGCTGTCTTCAGCAGATATAGTGGATATTTTCACCCCTGACAAAGGGGAGAGAATGCCAAGGAGGACTCCATCTTATCTAGATGGCTAGATTAATTACTTTAATTAATTACTCTAGAAGGCTAATTAATTACTTTATTATCCTATATTATTCTATACTGTATTACACTATGTTACATTACATCTAAACTGAATCTGCCAAGCACTCCACTCTGAACGCTCTGCTCAGAATCTCATGACTGTCGGACAAAAACCCCGGCACACACACACTCTTATGTCACAGACATCTTTTATGGAAAATCCTTTCCTTAGGATTCTTTCTCCTGAGAAGCTGGGAGGCCTCAGGAACAAAATGCAAACAATGGTTATCTGCTGCTGTGGAATGCAACAGGTGCATCTGGGATTGGTCTCATGTGGTTGTTTCTAATTAATGGCCAATCACAGTCAGCTGGCTCGGACTCTCTGTCCTGGACACAAGCTTTTGTTATCATTCCTTCTTTTTCTATTCTTAGCTAGCCTTCTGATGAAATCCTTTCTTTGATTCTTTTAGTACAGTTTTAATATAATATATATAATAAAATAATAAATCAAGCCTTCTGAAACATGGAGTCAGATCCTCATCTCTTCGCTCACCCTCAGACCCCTGTGAACACGGTCACACTCTTGGCCCTGATAGGCCAAGGAAACAAAACACCATGACTTTGGGTAAACAATCTCCATATTGCATTCTACTTTTGCACAAACACAGGCACAGCAAGCAAGATAAGAATTGTTTTCCTTTCTCTGAGGTTCAGAGAATGTGAAACCCAGAAAATATTCTTGGGAAGAATTGCTTTTCTCTGTGAAGAGAAATGTAGCTACGAGCAGACTGTGTTCAGCCCCTGGATATCTGTTCCACTCAGGTCATCTCTCAATATCCAAATGTCCAGAGAGATCCTGCTGTCCTGTACCAGCATATCCTGGGCTCATCCAAAAAACATGGGCAGCAGGTGAGGGAGGGGATTCTGCCCTTCTATTCTGCTCTGCTGAGACCCCACCTGCAGTGCTGTGTCCAGTCCTGGTGTCCCCAACATGAGGAGGACATGGAGCTGTTGAGCAAGTCCAGAGGAGGCCACCAACTTGCTGAGGACACTGGAGTACCTGGCTCTTTAGGCCAGGGAGAGCTGGGAATGCTCAGCCTGGAGATGCGAAGGATAGAAGGTGACTTAATTGTGACCTTTCAGTCCTGAAGGAGCTGCCAGGAAACATGGAGAGACACTGTCTACAAGGGATGGAAGGACAGGACAAGGGGGGATGGCTTCCCAGTGCCAGAGGGCAGGGATGGATGGGATATTGGGAAGGAATTGTTCCCTGTGAGGGTGGTGAGGCCCTGGCACAGGATGCCCAGAGAAGCTGTGGCTGCCCCTGGATCCCTGGAAGTGTCCAAGGCCAGGCTGGATGGGGCTTGGAGCAACCTGGGGTAGTAGAAGGTGTCTCTGCCCAGAATGAATGGGCTTTAATGATATTTCCAACCCAAAAAAATCCATTATTCCATTATTATGATAAGGTTTTTTGTGATCTTCAGCAACATTTTGTGTCTATTTCTTTTCTATCTATGGAGAGACACAAGGAACAGCTTAGTTATCAAAATAAATATGGAATGATTGTGGAAAAACTCTTTTTGGATCTATTTCTAGTAGTGGAGACCTTACCATGATGGTAAGATCTGCATTGCTGTATGAACATCTCATAATCTCAGAATTATTTATCCTCACGACAAACCTCTGAAGTGCATTGATATCCCACATATTTCACAAATAAGAAAAAGGCAGGAATAAGTACTTTGAGTTAAAAAGCAAAATAAAATTAGATACCATTAAGTCTTTGAAAATCAAAAAGTAATGTTGCTCCACATAAAAATTAATGGGTCTCATTTAACAAGACAGTGATACTTATATGTCACATGTAGCATTTTCCTAGGAGTTTACTGCTGATAAAGAAGTCATTTCCAAAGCTTTGAGGATATTAATGAGCTACTTTGAAGTGCTTCAGAATTATTTGTGTTAAAATAAAACTCAGCAGATGGGCACAATATCATGGAAAACTACTGGAGCATAGTAGTTTGTTTTTAAATATTTTTTTTAACCAAAATTGACAATAATGTGAAAATTGTTCTCAAAAGGTGCAGTGTATGTGATAAAGTAGAAAAACTGTTTCATCCGTTGTCTTTCCATATTTTGAACTGGGCTGTTTATGATCAGGTCCATAAATCACAGGCTGCTGCTGTTGGGTTGATGGTTTGGGGTGAGGTACATGGGTTAAAGGTGGCAGCTGCTGCAGTTTAATTTTAGCAGTTTAAAATGTAGGAGGTGTGAATAACTTTGCTCACACAACCCCACCTACCTGGAAAAAAACACCTTGAAGACAGAGTTCTAGGAAGAACTCAGAAACAAGTAGAAGACAAAAAGCAAAATAGCATATGGAGAGACTTGTTTGCCAAATTAGAGCTGTAGGAATGGAATACAGGGCAGAGATGGAGAGATTACACATGGAAAACCCTCTGCAGTTTACAGATCCTCCAAATATCAATAAATCTTTCCAAGTCTGGTTTAAAAAGCACTGTGGTTGTGTGTAATCCTACCTCAGCAAAGCATTCTGGGACAGCATCCAGCCACTTCTCATCCATTAATTTAATTTTTTCCTCAGTCTCTCTCAGTGGACCTCTTTTTGTTCCTTTCTTTTTTGCAGTGGTTGAAGAGATCTGTTCTTAATTAGTATATCAGTAGAGATTTTGCAGGTGAAACTTCTGCAATTCACACATTTGTCTTCTTCAGGAAGGTTATTAGACTCGAGCACAGATCATTTGTCTCCTTTTGCAGGCTCCTGACAAACCATTCTTTGTTCCCAACGGGACTGTGGGAATTGTAATATAGGCAGAAAATTGACCCTGCGTGAGCGAGCTGGGGAAGGGAGGAATACATTTGCAAACTGTCTAAAAAACAAGGCAAAACTCCAATTTGCAACATTTAATAAAGCCTGAGAAACTGCCAAGGAAAAAGAGAAAAGGAACTCCACTTTCTAGGTCATTAAAACCCAAAAATTACGGCTTAATCTTGAAATCATTCACCTTTGGTGTTGACATTGCTTTGTCTTTTCTGAGATCAGGACATTTGGGTCTTTTCTGCTCTGGAGCTTTGGAAGGGAGACAATAATTTCTTTTCTTTGGGCTGGTCTTACTGCTGGACAAATGTGGTCACTTTATGCAGAGGATGCTGCTCATGGATACATTTTGCTTAGGGAAAAACTCTCTAAAGCAATGAGTTCCTATGGAAATTGAGCTTCTAGGTTCCTTTTTTTTTCTGTTCTCAGTGTTCTGGGCCTTGTCCTTGATATCTCAGGCATGAGCAGCTCCTGCTGTTGCTAAAGTTCAGTAACTTGAGTCAAAGTTCTTGCTGCTGGAGTTCAGGTAATTTATTGCATAAATAATGATCCCAAAATTGGAGGTGAGATCTGTTCACAAAACTGCTTTTGAATAGTTCAGCACCTGGGGATTTGGACAGGTTGGATGATGGAACAAGGCCAATGGGGTCAAGGGCCAGGTCCTGTCCTTGGGTCACTCCAACCCCTTCCAGGCTGAGGGGAAGAGTGGCTGGGAAGCTGCAGGAGGTCCTGGGGGTGTTGGGGACAGAACTGAGAAATGAGCCCAGGTGTGCCCAGGTGGAGCAGCGGCCAATGGCCCCCAGGCTGTGCCAGCCCTGCTGTGGGCACAGGCCCAGGGCAGTGGCTGTGCCCTGTGCTGGCCCTGCTGAGGGACCTCGAGTGCTGTGTCCAGTTCTGGCCCTCGTGGCCAGAGAGACCTTGAGGGGCTGGAGCGTGTCCAGGGAAGGGAACGGGGCTGGGGAAGGGGCTGGAGCACCAGGAGGGGCTGAGGGAGCTGGAAAGGGGCTCAGCCTGGAGCAAAGGAGGCTCAGGGGGGACCTTATGGCTCTGCACAGCTCCTGACAGGAGGGGACAGCCGGGGGGTCGGGCTGTGCTGCCAGGAACAGGGACAGGAGGAGAGGGAACGGCCTCAGAGTGTGCTCAGGTTGGACATCAGGAGGAATTTCTGCATGGAAAGAGTTGTCAGGCCTTGGCACAGCTGCCCAGGGCAGTGCTGGAGTGCCCATCCCTGGAGGTGTCCCAGGAAGGCCTGGATGTGGCACTCAGGGCTCTGGGCTGGGGACATGGTGGGGATCGGGCACAGTTTGGACTCGGTGATCCTGGAGGTCTTTATCCAACCTTAATAATTCTGGGATTCTGGGATTCTAACATTCTGACAGGTTCACTCAGCTCCCCAGTTCCTACAGAGGAACTGTCTCACTCCTGATGGCACGTGCATGTTCTACATGAAGCCTGATCTGGGGGTTGTGAAGGACCCTGCACATCCAACACCTGAAACTGTCACCTGTCCCTGTGAAGGGGAGTTACAGGCTGCTGGTTGCCCTGCAGAAGCAGAGTAACACCACTCAGAGCTGAATAATTTTCAATGACCTTTTGCCTTCAGAACTGTGCTTTTGCCCCAAAGGTGCCCAACTTTAAGTCAATCAAGATTGTTTTCAGTAGCAGCAGGATTAATGATTGACACAACTTTATTTACACCATTTATGCTTCACCTTCATTAGTGATCCCTTGTTTTCTTTCTGCCTCCTCACACTGGCATCCACATGGCAGGGCTGTATTTTTCTAGAACACCTTTCCTCCTTTCTTCTTCTCTTGTGTTTCTTGCATTCACTGAGGGAAATATCACAACAAAAAGGTACAAAAATAATTGGGAATGTGAGCTGAAGTAACAGACAAATCTTTTTTAGATAGCTCCATTTTTCTCCCCCTCAGACATTTGTCTGTATCCTGTATAATTATCAACAGGCAGCAGGCCTTCAAAGCAGTTTTGTGCTGGTAGAACACCTTGAAGCAACAGCCCTTTGTTCCTTAAATTATTCTGGAGCAACTTTTGGAGGAGCAGAAAGTTCCTTGATGCTTCCTGACCTGTTCCATGGGAGCCTTTTATTTATTGCAAGTTGCCAGGTTACCTCCTGCCTGGTCATTGAAGTCACTTGACACGAAGCTTTTATCTGCCACCAAAAGGTTGTTGACCAGGCCATTTATTTCAGTAAAGAGTTCTTCTGTCACTCTCAGTCATAGCTGCATAAATGCTACAATGATAATAGTGAGAAAATTTATCTCTTAAAGTGGCAACTGTTATTTTATCCCCCAGAGCAAACTGTCAGGATTCCTAAAGGTCTTGTATTAAATTGCAAATCCAGCACCATTGTGTCTGAATTCTAATTTTAGATGTTCTTGTTACAAAATCTGAGCAAATGTGCATTCAATTAAGGTAAGGGTTTGGGACTTTGCATCTGAGGAAATAAGCTTTTACAATTAGTTCAAAATTAAATAGAACATTTCCAATCCACTTGTTCTGAAATATAGTCATAATAATTAAAAAATCATTAATGTGCTTTGCACTCTAGGGGCCTTTCCTTTAATGTGGGATTTTCTGTACACAGAAAGTTGAGGGTTGTTTGTCTGCTAAGGAAAAAAAAGCAGTTCATAACCCAATAACTGAAGTATCCCATTTTTTCACTAAAAGCTGATCAGAAACATCAGGATTCCTTAACATCAACCCCTAAAGCTATAATTTAACTGGAAGGAGATCAAAATGGCTTTCAGCAACCCCTAAATTAACACTTTGTGGACGATTCCACCAGAACTGCTTCCTTCATAACATACACTTAACTCCCTTTTCTCCTGGATTTACAGAATGGCAAGAAGTTTGACAAGGAGTCACTTGATTTGCTCAGTCCTGAATTTTCCAGGTTGCTCTCTGGTGTGTTGGCCAGGACTGCAGGTACCACAGAGGCACAAGATAATCCTTAATTCTGAGAGAAAACTCAGAAGCTTAAAAACAACCATTTTTTTACTAAAATGACAAATTGTGTAAAATCCTAAGTGCCAGAAAAAGAGTGAACAGGGGTCACCAGTGAAAAATCTAGGGTGTGCCAGCTGAAGCCAGGAGATCAGAGAAGTGTTCAGAAAACTTTTTCCTCCATTGCAAGATCCCAGTTGAGAAGGAAATCCCAAAACGTGTGTTGGGGATGTTCATCCCTTGCTGTAATGGTGTCCCACTCTCAAAGGTAGCTATCAGGATATTTTTTTCTTGATGGGCCAGACACCATTCCTGGTGTCTAAACTGGGAGATGTGGGAGATGTCCACACATCTGTCCCAGCCCCTGAGGCCATTCCTGTAGGAGTTTGGGGTGGGAGGGAGCCAGCTGCCTGTCCTTGCCTCTTCCCAGCAGTGCTCTGCTTCCACAAACCCTGGTTTAGTTACAGAAAAAGCCATAAAAATGCATTACACTGAACTCAGGTAAGTTTTACAGTCAAATATTAAGCTGCAGAAACAACAAAATTAGGTGACTTATATATGTGGCAATAAATCCTTTCACAGGACTTTGAGTGAACTATTACATTCTGCAGCTCCTTCAGCAGCTTAAATTGGCTCTATTTGGCTCATAAAGGCAGGATGGATCCTCATTTATACACATAACAAATGGAATAAATACACTTCCTTCAAAAATGGCAATCTGACAGTTTAATATATGTTGGGCTTTTTTCCCAGGATGTTTTAACTTCTTCAATAAAATTTCATTAAGATGACACATCTACATATAGGTACATCCACATGTACAGACAAAAAAGATTAAATTAAGATTCCTGTTGGTTTATTTGCACCAGTTTCAACACAGGCTTATTCTCAGAATGATAATTCCTGCACACAGTTGGAAGAATGAGCTAAGCTCTCCTGCTCAGATGTTTTTGTAACTTAAATGTCATAAAGAAGAGGTGAAATTCCAGAATAAAGCTCAGCTCTAATTAGTGCACTGATTTGAGCACTGAGTTCATTTTCTGCTAGGTTACAACTTTCTAAATGTTCCAAAGCAGATGCACCTCATGATTCCTCTGCCACTTACTCTAATGCACAGAACACTTTACCCCTCTGAATTGGTACTTTAAATCACTCTCCTGGCTGCTCCTCATTACATGCACACAGGCACCACACTCTGGAGCTGATCTGACCAGGAAAATCAGAATCAATTCCTTCTTCCTCTTGCCAAATGCCCTCTGCTGCTGCAGAGCCCTGTTTCCATATTCCTGACTATCTGTGTCTCACAGAACACCAACACACAGTGCGAAACACAGGGATGTGCTCCAAGAAAAGATCAAAACAAGCTTAAAAACAACCATTTTTTACTAAAACTACAAGTTTTCTTTGCATGATGTTCAATAATGTTACAGTAGATGAAAATGAAGAAATATTTTTACTCCCTCAAGGTTTAGAGTTTGGTTTTGGTTTCTGTTGGGAAAAGTTATGAGCTGAAGATACAGAATTAGAGTTACAGGGTGGCTTGGGTTGGAAGGGAACTTAAGAGATCATCCCGTGCCATGGGCAGGGACACCTCCAGTAGGCCAGGTTGTTCCAAGTCCCATCCAGCCTGGCTTTGGACATTTCCAGGGATCCAGGGGCAGCCACAGCTTCTCTGGGCACCCTGTGCCAGGGCCTCACCACCGTCACAGGGAAAAATTCCTTCCCAGTATCCCATCTAAACCTACTTTTTTTTTCAGAGAGATGCAAACTTGTGAATGTTTAGGTTGATGTGCATTATAAACTTGCTGAAGGGGGGGAAGAAATGAATGTGCCTTAGAGAAATTGTTTATTAAAAGTGGTTATATGAGGGGTTCATAGCCCCTACCCTCTGAATATTTTGCAGTTGTCTCTCTCTTTTTTTCTAAAATAAAATCTGAACTGCAGCAGCTCCTGCATTTCTAATCAGCATGGAAATCCAACATCCTGCCCGTTTCCCCTGGGACTAATTAAGAAAAACATCAAAAAGTGGAGTGACTTTAATTAGCAATTTATGCAGCATGATGTTATCATTAGCCTGCCCTGTAAGCACCACCCTCATCGGAGCCATAATGATGGGCTAAATGGAGCTGTCCATGGTGACCCTATGGAATTTGCAGTTCCAAAGGCATTTGGGTTTCACAGGCAGGCAGTGGGTCAGTGGGTGTGACTGCAGATCCCAACAGCCTCACAGAACTCTGAGCCCACCTGCTTTGAGACCACAGATAGGAATTTGTGTCTGCCTCTGTGGACTGGAGTGCTGCAATGAACTCTCAGGGAGGCAGTTTAAAAAATCACAGTTGATTAAGAAATCCTATTGTTAAATGTTTCTAGATTTAGCAAAATGATTTCTTAAATCAACTGTGAATTGGAAGGAAGATTGAAAAAAATTCCCTCTATGGAATAGAAGTATTTGACTCTTCCAGGGATCCAGGGGTAGCCACAGCTTCTCTGGGCACCCTGTGCCAGGGCTTCACCACCCTCACAGGGTGTAATACGAGCCTCCTCAAGCCAGGTCTCATAAGCTCTTGGAGACCTATTTCACACCCAAAATAGCTCAGCTACCTTTAGAGGCATAAAATCAGTAGGATGGCTTCTGTTGCAGTGTTGGAAACAAACAAAAGGCGAAATAACAAACTCTTTACAGAGAAAAACTGATCCAGCTGCAAGAGGCCCTCCTGCCCCTGGTAAAACACCTCACAAAAGCAATTAGTTTCTTTCTTCTCTTCTTTTTCTAGTAAATTGCCCAGGTGGGACTTTTTGGTTCCTGTCCAATTAGGTATCCTTAAGTTTGAGGTGAAGTCCCCCAGGTCCTATGAGATGCCTTTTTCACCTAAGCAAGGAGAGAAACTTCTGGGCTTATTTCCTTTTTAAGGGGACAAAGGATAGTTTTGTCACTCTGTCAACAGAGGACACATTCCTACAAAAGGGGAGAATTTCTTCCTAATATCTAACCCAAACTCAGTGTGAAGCCATTTCTCCTTGTCCTGTCATTACAGTATTTGATTAATTGTCCCTCTCCAGCTCTCCTGGAGCCCCTTTAGGCACTGCAAGGGGCTCTGATATGTGCCTGGAGCCTTCTCTTCTCCAGGTGAGCACCCTCAGCTCTCCCAGCCTGGCTCCAGAGGGGCTCCATCCCTTGGAGCATCTCCCTGATCTCCCTTGTGCTGCCTCCAGCAGCTCCAGGTCCCTCCTGTGCTGGGGCAGCTCTGCAGGTGGGGTCTCACCTGAGCACAGGGGCACAATCCCAATCCCTTTCCTGCTGCCCAGGCTGGGGCTCAGCCCAGGGCATGGGAGTTCTGGTTCCAGTCCACATCTTCAGCACCTTGAAGATCCTACACCTTTGATCGTGTCCTTCCAAAGACTTCTTTCTCTTTCTCTTTCTCTTTCTCTTTCTCTTTCTCTTTCTCTTTCTCTTTCTCTTTCTCTTTCTCTTTCTCTTTCTCTTTCTCTTTCTCTTTCTCTTTCTCTTTCTCTTTCTCTTTCTCTTTCTCTTTCTCTTTCTCTTTCTCTTTCTCTTTCTCTTTCTCTTTCTCTTTCTCCTTCTCCTTCTCTTTCTCTTTCTCTTTCTCTCTCTACAAAGTTGCAGCTCCCCTCATTCCAGAAGACCTGCATTAATTTGGAACAACAATCTTGTCTCAAGCCCCACAGACATTCATATTTGTACATGCCATTGTACAGCCAGCCCTGAGCTGTTCTAATCAGCCAGGGGTAATTTAGATTCACCAACAATACTCACAAATATTGCACAATGTCACAAAGGATCAAATGCAAATGCACATTTCTTCTCAGCCACTGAGAAGCATTTAAAAAGAAATTAAACAGCAGATCTCATCTTCTCCCAAATATAAATATGCAAACTGATGCAAATTGCTTGCTCCTGACCTGGGAACACGATGGCCAATTGCCTGACCTGTGTTCACAAAACAATATTTCATTTCATTGCCTGTTCACAGGGAGTCCATTTGAAATTTTTGTGGCATCAGGATAAAAATCAGAATGAGCATATGCTTCTCAGAGCACTTCAATCACTTCTGATTTCCGAGGCAGTGTCTGTGCCTAGCAAAGCGTGAAGCCTGGAATATATTAGCAAAGTATTAATTATGGTTGAAATCCTCAAACACATTTCAATACTTAGCTGTCACCAAAGTGGTGGCAAGAGTCATCCTCTAGCAACAACCATTGTGCAGCAGCAAATGTGGTATGACCTCTATGATTTCTTAAGGAAAGTTTTAAAAATATATGTATAAGTCACATTGTATACTAAACAGAAGAACAAAATATATCTGCTAATTGGAAGAGGGCTTTGTAAATGTAACACTAACTGAACAGAGACAGATTATCACAGAAAGATTTGAGGTTTTAAAGATCCTCTACTTCCAACCCTCATTTCTATTTCTGCACCATTACTGAAAACAAGTCCAACACCATATTCTAATTCCTCTATATACATATATATAATATTATTCCATACATATATATAATATTAATCCACAAACTTTACTGCAAATGAATTCCAAAGAATAAAATCACCATTTTCTCATGTGCAATGCAAAATTCCCTCCTGCTGCCTAAATTTCTCTGTTGCTTCCTGTTCATGCTAAGGGTCTCAAAACTGAATAGTAAATATAATAAAAAGCTGCTACCTTTTCAATGTGATAGAAGCTACCATCAATTCTTAGGTCTGTCCAGTTTAAATATTAATGACATCAATAAAAATAATAACATCAATACTGATAGCAACATTCATGATTTAAAAACACTACAATCCCTTATAAAAATATAACTATTTATTATTATTATTATTTTTGTTGTTGTTTTTGTTATTAATTACTACTGCTGGTGTAATGGAAGATGTCTGTGCCCATGACAAGGGGTTAACTGTATCACTTATTAAAATAATATAAATGGATTATAAAGAGTGTTTTCTTAATGTTCTCCATGAATCCTGGAAGACATTTCCCAATAACCAGCCAAAAAGCTTTATTTCAGTGCTATGAAATGCTTTCCTTCCTTTAATATGGAGAGCTTTTGACAACCTAATTTTTCTATAGATTCATCTAAACTGGATATAAACTCTGAATTATTAGTAATGGTTTATTGGGATATTATCATGGAATTGTAAGAAACACATTCTAGTAGCTGATATGAATGTCAGGCCTTCCTTTCCAGCAAAGAGCAGTTAAAAATATTTTATTAAGCATGTTTGAATGTTGTAACAATCTCCCAAAGCCACTGTCATTATCCTCTTGATTCCCCATTGCCTTAAACCAGCAATTAGAAGTTGATGAGAAATGTCCAGGAACAATAATAGTTAAAGATCAATTAGGGATCCATGAGGCTGAGGAGATTAAATATTTATTAAAATAACAACAACCTTTCAAATAATAGTTCAAACTTCATTACTTTAATCCATTCTGGAGCTGCTATTTTCTGCCTCACTTCCCTGTAATTGCAAACTGCACCAGTGACAGGGAATGTCTCCCACCAAAGTACATAAAAACATAAAGTGTTTATGTTGCAGTGACAGTGCTGAGATTTTGTAAACAGATTGGAACAGGTTTATTTTTTTTTTGCCTGCACATTTCTGAAGTGCTTTTCTAGTGTAAAGTGACAAAAATCTCCCACTTAGGTAAATTTAAATGCAATTTCCAGCATGGATCCATAATCCTCCCTTTGCAGGCAGATGGACAAATGACCACAGGCCTGATGTCCTCTTCAGCAGCAGACCTGGAGAAGGCAAACTGGGAAGCTGGGTGTAAGGCAAGAAAGGTTTTTGCAGAAGGAATAGAGCTTCTCTCTGGAATTCAGTGTGAAAAGTGACAGCTGGTGGAATGTTTCTGTGGAAGTGCTGTGTGGTAACAGGAGTGGCAGCTCTGCTTTCTGTCCCTGCCTTGGTGACAATAAAAAGTGTGCAACCCACTCTTTCTCTAACACATAACACAAAAATGTCTCTAATTCATTTAAAGTGGTGATTTAAAACATGCCTTGACAGAATTTGGGGCCAACAGATACAAGTTTTGGCATCTATAAAGGCAAAAGATGAAACAAGAATTCATTAGCATGGCGAAGAAAGGGAAAGAAAGGGAGAATCTTTGAAAGAGAACACACAACTCCTGAGAGTAAAGTCAGATTTGATCCTTGCAGATTCCTCCCAGCTCAGAAGATTTTAGGATGTAAAATTCCATTAAAACATTCTTCACTGGGGCAAAAGTGAGCACACAGCCTGTGGTGGCTGGAGGAGCCATCAAGGCACAAGGGAACACCTCACACTCTGGAGCTCCAGACTGTGGCAGCGAGGTGTGAAGATGCCACAAAGCCATAACTCCATTTGGCCATGACATGGTGACATGGATGCACCAAGTGGCATTTTTTTCCTGACACAGTTTTCTACATAAACTTTCTTAAGTGTTTTATGTGCTGGGTTTATCGTTTTATCCAGTGGGTTTAGTATTTTGTACCATATTTATTTTCATATACATTCATTTTATATACTGTTTCTAGTGGTTTATATATTGTCAACATAAATTTTTCAAGTTTTTTTGTTAAACTTTGTTTTACTCCTCAGCACAGCAGGACCAGGAGCTCCCGGAGCTGAGCAAAGGCCTGGAGCAGCTCCATGCCCAGGAAAGGATGAGGGAGCTGGGGCTGCTCAGCCTGGAGAGGAGCCCCAGTGAGAGGGGATCCAGCCCTGGCTGTCCCTGGGTGTCCCTGGGTGTCCCTAGGTGTCCCTGAGTGTCCCTGTGTCCCCCTGTGTGCCCCTGTGTGTCCCTGTGTCCCTGTCTGTCCATCCCTGTGTGCAGAGGTCAGAGCAGGCCCAGGCCCTGCCCCAGGCCCAGCCATGGCCCCAGAGCCCCGGGCAGGGCCTGAGCCCAGCCCAGTCTGTCCCTGTGTGTCCCTGTGTCCCTGTGTGTCCCTGTGTGTCCCTGTGTGTCCCTGTGTCCCTGTCTGTCCCTGTGTGTCCCCCGTCTGTCCGTCCCTGTGTGCAGAGGTCAGAGCAGGCCCAGGCCCAGCCATGGCCCCAGAGCCCCGGGCAGGGCCTGAGCCCAGCAATTCCCCTGGTCCCTTCCAACCTTACCCATCCTTCCTTTTTGCTTTGATTTTTTTTTAAATAAACTTACATCCACGTGTTTTATGCTAAAATGTGACTTTTGTTATATTTATCCTAAGTCCTTTATTCATTTCCTTTGGGGAAGGAAAAAAAATATATGGAAGAACTGAACACTGAAGAAATTAGTACGTCATCCAAACAAGGTTAATTTTCTTCTATAAAAATGCCAAATTTAACCACTGGTTAAGCTGATCATTGAAAGAAGCAGCAGTGATTTCAAATGCTTTTAACATTTGACAAAACATTATCCTCAAGTTGTTCTAGCACTCCTCTCTAAAGGTTTCTAATCAACTGCTGAGAATGGAAGCACCTCCAGAACTCTGATCACTTAGAGAAGTATACTTAGAAAATGTGAAACTATTTATGCCAATATAAGTATGCCTAATGGATTTGATTTAAACAAGTTTCACACTGCAAATCTTTTTTTTCCTTTTCATGCCCAGCAATTCTATCCCTGATCTTTAAACTGCACTGTGTTTCTCTTGCTGGATCCATACCTCAGGGAAAACATGCTAATCATGCTGCTTATGCTTCCTCATGTTCTGAACTTCTTTCCCTCTGTCGCTTCCATGCATGATTATAATTTGACGATAAGAGAAACAATTTAAAACTGCAATTATGAAAGCATTTCTTTGTTAATTCCCTCCTGGCTAAATGACTTCCTCTCACGCTAGGAAGTTAAACATCTGACAGCACCACTGAGCTCCAGGAGCTTCAATTCCCATTCACAAAAGCCTCTTTTTTAGCTGCCTCTTATATTCCATATTGCAATTTATAGTGATTTGCTCCCTCCTCTCTTATGGATTCATGGATCCCAGAGAGACTCAACCTGGAGCCAATATTTGCAACTCTGCTGGACCTCTGACTCTTTGTTTTAGTTGACATTACGAGGTGTGTGTTTTATGAACTGGGTAGAAGAGGAAATGAACCCTGCTGGGGCTGTTCCTCTGGGCACCATCTCGCCAGCACAGAGACAGATCAGCACAGTGCTACCAGAAGGATTAGGCAATAACAGCAGATTACATTGTGTGGAATAAAATATTACAGAGCAGCTCAGAAATTGTCCTATCAATACTGCAATATTGCAATGAGACAATCAGGAGGTAGAACACGGGGTGGAATGAAAAATCCTGTAATTGTTGCCTTCGTGTAGGTAAAATGATGAGCTGTGGTGCTGGTTCTGCAGTTCAAACACAGGTTAAAGGGTGCAGGGAGTTGACTAGGTTACTTTTTTCTTTTCTTTTTCCTCTAAAATCATACCCACACCAGCCATAAAGGAGAACAGAGAATAACTGCAGTGTTAACATAGCAGGAAATAAAAATTATCCTCATTTATCTACTCATCTTTATTTCACAGTTGTGAGCAGATACCAGTGGATGACTTGCAACAAATACAAAATTATTGTGCTTTCTGCTAAAAATATGTAACTTTGATTTAAAGTAATTTGTTTAAAAGCCTAATGAGGTTGACATTTGAAGCAGGTTCCTGCCATTTCTGTTCCTTCTGGCTTCGCTGAGATAAAATAAAATTGTGGCAGGTGACTCATAAAATGAGCTGACCTGCCAGGGCAGAACAGACCCTCTGAAATGTCTGTGTGGAATGATGGGATTTTTGATCTTTATTGGATACATTGGGAAGCTTTTCAGTGCTGCTTGAGTTGTGCCAAGGACACAACACCCTGGAAGGACACAACACCCTGGAAGGACACATTCAGGGTCCCATAAGCAGAGATGGGGCACAGGGGGGCAGGAGGGACAGGAGAGCCACTGTAGGTATGACAGAGAGGGGAGCAGTGGTGGGAACTAGGCATGGCTCAGGTCCCTGCAGGGACAGGGCAGACCTGACCCAAGAGCTAACACTGGAAAAGGATTAGGCAAAAAATACTGGGAATAAGTTTGGGACAGCTTGGCTTTCCACAGCTGAGCAAACCACACCAGAGAAGAGCCCCTACAACATGAGCTGAAATGGTGGGAACAATGGGCTCAGAGAGAAATGGGAACATGAGCTTAGAGAGAGGAGAAAATCCCATTGCTTGTGCATGAGTTGAGGAAACACCTTTAGCTGTGGCTGCCCCACCCCAAGAAGTGTCCAAGGCCAGGCTGGACAGGGCTTGGAGCACCCTGGGATAGTGGAAGGCATCCCTGCCAGGGGGTGGCACTGGATGGGCTTTAGGGTCCCTTCCAACCCAAACAACTCTGGGATTCCATGAAAATTGCCCAGCCTACAAGAGACTATAGCGACTCTTACACATCACTGCCCTAAAAAACCTGAATGCCTTGCTTCAGTAAATGGGATATGATGGGTGAACACCCAGCACTTTGGAGCTGGATTGTCAAAATCTATCCTTAGAAGAAGAGATAAAAATTATTCTATAAATCTGAAGCTGTAAGGATAGTCCTTAACAAAAAAGGGGAGATGACATCAGGCAGGAACATACAAATAAAAACTGAGGGAGATGAATGGAAGCATGTAAGCAAACATTTCTCATACTATAGAAGAATCTGTAACTTGAAAGAATTAAAAAAATATTTTATTTGTGGCTGAAGTATTTTGCTTAAAATTTGTATTTACTTTGTTTGAAAGGTCTTTTGAATTATATGATATTGGTGTGTTATTAAACATGCTGTGAAAGGTAAACTGCTGATGTAGAAATGTCTCTGTACAAAGTCTGTGCCAGGAGGAAATGGTGGAAGGTGGATGCCTTGAGAAGGCTGACCTGGAACAGAGGCTGGACAGAGCTAAAGAATAAAGCAGGGGTTTATTAAAAGGCCTCAATGGATCCACCTTGGGCAGCACAAGAGCCCAGCCAGGGCTGCACCCAAAGTGAACCAAAATGGTCACAAAATGGACAACAGGTCACGGGGTCTCTCACTTTTATAAGTTCTGTTCCATTTGCATATTGGAGCTAATTGTCCAATTATAGCTTTAGGTTATGAAGCCCCATCCTTCTTGTTTTCCTCTCTGCAACCCACGTTGTTTCTGCTCTTGAGCCTGAGATTTAGATCAGCTTGGTCCCCAGCTAGAGAAGGAATTGTTTTGTCTCCCTACTCTGTGAAGAAAGCTCACCATCCCCTCACACACTGGGTCTGAGCTTCATATAAAAGCCACACAGAATCTGGAAAATATAAAAGCTAAAACTTAAGCATCAAGATGGCTGAGGAAGTGCTGACAGGGATTAAATCAAGTAGTTCCAGGAGGATTGGGAGGAGCAGGATAAGAGCAGAGAAGTAGGAAATGCCTGACATTTCTCTGGGAACAGAGGGATGCTGTGTGTTCTGCACTGGCCCTGCATGAGGCTCAGTGTTGCCATGAAGAACCATCACACACAGTGTAATATCTTATGTCTCTTTCTCTTGACCTGACCCATGACTGTGAGCCTTAAAGATAATGAGATCTGAGATAAGGAGGTCTTTTGGTTCATATCTGTCTCTTCTCATCTCACAGAGTCCTGCTCAAAAGGTCACAACACAGATAACAGCCTCTGCAGGAAGACCTGAACTGTTCATTTGGGCTCCTCTTATTTCTCATCCCGCTGACATCCTCATCAATCCATAATGTCCCTCTGCAAGTAATGCCCTCCTTAAATCAGCATATTCAAAGAATTGTTTTTTCTTTGTCTAAAGATGCTGTATTTCGATTTAATCTGATTTCAGTTCAAATTCATGTTCACCCTATTTTTGGTTTTGGATTTTCTTTTTACATGACCAGAGTCTGGGTCACCAGTCTGCTGCACAAAATCATGCTGTCAAACAAGAGAGGATGGAAAAATAAGCCCATGAAAACCCCCCGAATAATTTTTGTAATGAAAAATAAACAGGAAAAAAACATATCTTAAACCATCTAAATTTTAAGTGTCTTTCTATGGGTATGAAAGTGAATTAAATTAATTACAGGAATGATTTCACTTGACTGAGGTGTGTTGGGCAGTTTTTGGTCATGGAAGTCTCAGGACCCATGACATTCCTGTGGCTGCCCTGCGTGATTCAAGACCCTGGCAAGAGGCTCGGGGACCTTTGCACGGAGTCAAAAACACCTGTGCCTTTGATTTTAGCCCATAGAAACAATTACCAATTTTGTGTGAAGATTTACAAGCCACAAGAGTTTGAGTAGGATGATAGTTAATTTGTCACAGGGTGAAAAAGTAGAATTTTGGGGAATTAGAATGGGGTTCAAGAGGCAAGATGGAGGAATCTGGGCATGTCCTGTCCTTCTTCTTGTCCTCCATCTTCTGCTGGGATGGTGGCACTTCTGGATTGGTTTAGAGACAGACTGTCTAACATAGGTGATAGGTATTGGGAAACTATTGTAAATAAAGTACACACAGTTCTTAGTATAAAAAGGTAGCACCACCCCAAGGGTGGTCAGTGTGCCACAACCTGGCCTGCTGGGCAGATCTCAGCAGGTCAGAGAAAGAATGTAATAGGTAAGAGAAAATAAACAACCTTGAAAAGCAAAACTGAAAAATCTCGACTTCTTCTTTGGTTTTTGGGGGTGGGGAAAAAGACTCTCTAATACCTTGGGAGTCATCTCAACCACAGAAACCCGAGATGGAAGCACCTTGATCCACCTGAGGAAGATGAGTGCCTGCAACAGAGGGGTGCTGAAAACAAACCAAGCAATTCTTCGCCAGCCTTTCCAAGCTGGGAGCCCCATGGAACTGTCACACACTTTGGCCCATCCCCTGTGTGCTGCCAGCAGGGCCCAGTCCCCAGCCATGGAGCTGGGGGTGTTCCCATTGATTTTGTCACATGGCCGTGAGGTGACAGCTGAGGAACTGCAGGGATAAACTCCCTCAGCTCTCTGTGCCTCTCTCTTGTAAGTAGCCTTCTTAATCTTCTCCCTTTTTATCACCCCACTCAATTTCTCTCGAGAGCACAGGTGTCTGCCTTGTCCTTTAATGATGTGCCCAAATGGGGAAATCAATGGCATTAAATACTCAGGGAATGGGATGTAAATAAGCAGCTATAAACTTACTTAAGAGAGCTTTTAAAGG
This sequence comes from Emberiza elegans, assembly GCA_024865655.1. Taxonomy (NCBI): domain Eukaryota; kingdom Metazoa; phylum Chordata; class Aves; order Passeriformes; family Fringillidae; genus Emberiza; species Emberiza elegans. The sequence goes on from JALJVW010000206.1 coordinate 62,135,732, forward strand.
GCTTTTCAGCCAAAGATGTGCCATAAGAAGTGGGATTTTTTTATACTGATGATTATTCTTCCAATTTACAGAGCACTTTGGAAAATCTTACTGCTTTCCTCAGTGTTTCAGGCATGTATTTAATTGCAGTTTGCTTGCAGAGAAGAAAAGCAAAGAACAAAGAGGGAAAAAAATTACATTTAAGGAAGTTGAATTAAAATTCTGCTTTTATAGAAGCTTATAGAATAGTTTACACTGGAAGGACCTTAAAGCTCACTCAGTTCCACCCCTGCCATGGGCAGGGACACCTTCCACCAGCCCAGATTTCTCCAAGCCCCATCCAGCCTGGTCTGGAACGTTTCCAGGGATCCAGGGGCAGCCACAGCTTCTCTGGGCACCCTGTGCCACGGCCTGCCCACCCTCACAGGGAGCAATTCCTTCCCAAAATCCCATCTAACCCTGCCCTCCTTCAGTTTAAAGCTGTTCCCCCTTGTCCTGTCATGCTCACTTAATTATATTTTGTTAGAGCAGTTGGAACCAAACTTTAAAACAAAACTAGACTCAAAGATGACAAATTAATAAGCCAAGTAATTGGCAACATTATCATATTTTGCCAGATCTAGCCTTCCTGCTGGCAAAAAAAATTCCAAGCAGAGGCACCTGGTGAGGAAAGAGACCTTCAGTGTCACATTCTATTTGTGGTTTATGTGGTTCTGCTATTTTAAACACATGCATTTAATTGCTTCAAACAGTGGGACTCTAACATTATTCTGGTGCCTACTGAACAGTTAAATTGATCAGAGCACTGAGAATTTGTATATGTTTTTAAATCAACCTCCTGGCAAATTTCCTTTGCCTTAATGCTTCCCCATTACCCTTAATTAAATCCTTTTCTTATCCATTGCCTCCCAAATTACATCACTAAACCCTCTCCTTCTCATGTTGGTAGTGCCTCCAAAATTTACAAAAATTAATGGCTCCTCAAGCTTTTAACCACTTTGGGCAAAATTCAGCACACATAATTTCATGGGGAACAGATGGAGCTGCACCAGGAATGAGTTTGGCTGTAATAGGAATTACTGAGCAACCTGAGGACTAAACTCTGGATTCTGCACTCTGGTTTTGCAAATCTGATTTCTCCAGCAGTGCCCAGGAAAATAAAGCAGCAAAGCCCAAATGCTGAAGATGTTGTGATGTCTGTGAGGCAGAGCCTGCCCTCAGCTCACACCCACAGCTCTCAGGGACAAGGATGGGACAACTCCCATGGACCAGGAATAGTCCCAAACCTCTGTGTTGGGTGGTTGAAGCATCTATTTGTCTAAATATATTTGAAGCTTTTCCCCTACAGATGTTTTTACTACCTGGGATGTGTATTGGAATTGAATTACTACTGCCTTATTTTAGTTTTATTCTCTTGTAATGACATTAAAAGCAACATTTACTCCACATAAACCCAGAAAAATTTATGGTGAATCAGGCCAGATTCACTTCTGGTTAATTGTGCTCTTTAAAGTGTGGGAAGAATTTGAGTGTGAATGAAGCAAACTGCAAAAATTAGGCTTCCTCTAAAAAAATTACATTTTCTCTCATTTTGGTTTTTTTGGGGTTTTTTTTGTCCATAGCATTTTGAAAAATATTGGCTTGGAAACATAAAGCCAATCTTACTGAAAGCTTTACTTGGACACTGAAATACATGTAGAACACAATAGTTGGGAAAGCAAAATGCCCAGGATACAACACGCCCAATTAATTTTGAAACATTTCAAGCAATCAATTAAAAACCTTTTAAGGCAACACCTTTGAATGCAGCAGAGCACTTCAAACATCAAAATTGCCTGTAGACAGATTTTTCTGAAGCAGGAACCTGGAAGTGTTCTTGCTAAACTACAAATTGCTGGAGGTTTGGTAACCGAGAGTTACACTGGGGACAGGAGGGACTGTGTGACACAGTCCAGGAGCAGGGCAGGAAGTGTGACAGCAGGATTTGGGGACACTTGGGCACAACTCCCTCCAGAAGTCTGTCAGAAAAGCCCCCCTTCTTGTTGGAATTAAATTTCATTAAGTACATTGTAAAAGAGTTGTCTCCATTGGTTCTTAAATATGATGAAGTGTTTCGAGGGTCCAAAATGCTGTTGTTTTAGGAAATTCTATGTTTTCCACTTTGGAATTTGCTGTTATTTGAAAAATTATTCCTTGGGAGGATTCCAGCTTCGCTGTGTCACACACAAAAACCCATCATTGAAGCAAATGGCTTGCTGGGATTGATTTATAGATACTATATAATATAACATAATGACACGTAACAAAATTTCATTACACAGCGAGGTTAATTTGAATTATGATTTGTTCTCCCTGCCAGGCAAAGGGAGATGCTGGTGTTCAGTAACTGCTGCAGTATGTTACCCCAGATTTCAATGGACTGCAGCATCCTGAAAAAGCAGCAATTGACTCTCCTGAAGAGAGAAAGCCTAAGTGATCTCCAAGGTTTTATGGGCATGGGTTGTTTAAAGGTAATTGCTGCAGTATAAGCTGGCAATCTGCTACATCAGAGCAGTTAAAGAGGCAGCAGTGCATGGGGGGAATTGAAGCAGTTCCTGAATTGCTGGTACACCCCTGGATCCCTGGCAGTGTCCAAGGCCAGGTTGGATGGGGCTTGGAGAAACCTGGGCTGGTGGAAGGTGTCCCTGCCCATGGCACTGGATAGGCCTTGAGGTCCCTCCAAACCCAAAGCATTCCAGGCTGGTGACTCTAAGAACAGTGGAATGCAACAGGGATCACGTTTGGTATTTGCTGATTTATTTCATTGCGGGGAAAGAAAGTGGTTGCAAGAAAAGAGCCCCAGTGCAGGAGGGCAAAATCTCACGGGATACCCCGGTGGCTTCCTGTGCACAAGACCCTGTGTCCCTGCAAGGACAAGAGTACCCTGCTGTCCTGTTGGGAGTTAAATCATGGAATCACGGAATACAAAGAATGCCAAGGGTCATCTGGTCCAGCTGCTCTAGGTCTGGACAGGATGGCCCAGCACTCCAGCCAGGCAAAATTTAAAGTGTCCAGTGTTGGAGAATCCACTGCTTCCATGAGGAGATCATTCCAATGGCTGACTGTTCTCCCTGTGGAACATTTCCCATTGGAATCAAATCAGAATATCCCCAGCAGTTACTTGTACCCATTTCACCTTTTCTGTGGGGCTTCTTGTGAAGAGGGCATCTCCATCTGGTATCTTTATACTCTGATAGAATTATTTGTCAGCTTTTTCATTCCCACAATATCTGTGACTTAGCATGTTCTGGGGCAAAGTATTTAAGGAAAATACACAGCCATGAGCAATTGGGGTGGATCTGATTCCTGAAGAAATAGATTTTGAGTAGAACATAGAAAAAGGCATGAAATCTGATTTGGAAAAGTAATTAAATAGGCCTTTGGAGAAAGGAAGAAAAAGGGAAAGGGAAAGGGAAAGGGAAAGGGAAAGGGAAAGGGAAAGGGAAAGGGAAAGGGAAAGGGAAAGGGAAAGGGAAAGGGAAAGGGAAAGGGAAAGGGAAAGGGAAAGGGAAAGGGAAAGGGAAAGGGAAGAGAATAAAAACCCAAAAGCTGACAGGTCCTATTGAAATGGGAAGGTTTTTTTGGATTCCACTAAATAAAATCAAAACAGTAATTTCCACTCTTTACAGGCAAATGATATTGCAGAAAGGAATGCTTCAGCAGCAAAACTATCTGGAAATCAAAATGGATTCAAAATTTCTAAAAAATCCACAGTTAATTCTGAATTGATCACTTGCCTGGGAGGTTTCCCAGCTCTGTGAAATCCCCTCAAAGGTAGATTGGGAGTCCTTGTGTTCCTATATTTCCATTATCCTTTGACAAACACACCTTTTATCAGTGTCAGAAATCTCTAAGAGGAGATGTCCAGCCTCATGAGGAATCATTACAGCGGGCCTGATATGACAGGACAGCCCACATGTCTTTTGTCTTTTTGAATTATCTGACTCAAGACTTCAAAACCCCACAGAAACAGGTTCAGATAGGGTTAAAGTGGCAAAAGCAGCAGGGATGAGGAGAGGAGGGTTTCCCAAGAAAGAAGGGAAGCTGGAATGGACATCCCCATGGATTTCTTTCTCCTTCCAGAACCTCTGCTGTTCTGGATTTGCAGGTCTTAAATTCCAGTTCAAATGTGAAAGCCAGGGAGGAATGACTTCAGTCAGGTACCAAGAGAACAAGAAAACAGATTCTCAAAACGTGGGAAGTGGGAAGTAAAAATGACAGAGAAAAGTCAGGTGCAGAGATCCTAGTTCTTGCTGGGACAGGATTAAAACCTGGGAATAACTAAGAGATGTGTAAAAGACTGAATCTCATTCACTTGGAATGCTGAACCACTGGGAGCTGGGGAACAGTGAGAGGGTCTTTGCAACCACGATCTGCACAGATTATTTCAAGAAATTACAAATCAGTTTCTTTGCTGTTTAAAACTAGATGTAAGAAATATCTGCTTGCTGGAACTCAGACTCCCATGATCACAAAATTGGTGCTGCCACCAGATGCAGACCCTAAGAACCTTTACAGGAAAGCAATAAAAGTGACAAGAGGAGCTTTGAGAGCTGAAAACAAAATTGAACTCTTATCTTCTTTGATATTCCATTTTCCCTGCAACAGTTTACAAAATAATCTCAACTTTACATTTCTTTGTCACTTGCATTTAAAGATATGTCATGATGGGGTGAAAGCCCTGCCTGCATTAAAGGAGACTTTTCTGAAAGCACTGCAAGACATCACAGGGGGAGGTGAAATACAAGACAAAAAGTGAGGCCCGAAGAACAACCTCAGCCACTAGCAAGCTTTGTGGGGTTGGGTTTTTTTTCCTTCTTAAGAAAATACCAACCTTTCTAAACATGAAATATATGAGGACTTGGTGCCCTTACCAAATGAATGAGTGTGAGGGAGAGAAATGGAAAGCAGGCCTAGGGGAAAGTATGATCCCTGGTTGTTAATGGATACACAGAGTGCAGTGCCAGGATAATCAGAAGGAGTCTGTTGGAGAAGAGGGATGTGTGGCACACCAATTACCGACAGCAGGGAAAATTGAAAGGAATTACATTCAGGGGACTGTGAAATGTGAAAGTCAAGGAAATAAATTAGATGTTGCATGACCTCTAGTGTAATATGTGGAGAACTAATACATTTAACCTAGTTGTAATCATGTCATAGCCAGACTGCATTAGGAACTTTTTCATTTACATTTCCCTTTCTATGGCTCCGCACTCAACTTTTGGAGATGGGGAATAGCCCAGCAACACAGAGAGGTGGTTCTGGAAAGGGAAAAAACCAGCCAAGCTCAGAAATTACTAATGGTGCACTACCCCAATCTGATAACTTTAAATATCAGGGTCACCAGAGGTTTCCTCAAAGAAATAAAAGAAAGGCAATATATCAGCTGCAAACTCTGGTCTGTCATAATAGGCTAAAATACCTACAGAATAAAAATGATCTCTGTGGAAGTAGCTTTGCTAGGATCAGTACAGGGGGAGGAGTGGCTTAAATTGCTTGAAAATGTGATTGGGGAACCTGAAGTGTAATGAGATTTCTTTCAGGAAAGCATGGATTTGAGCTGTCATCTGTCTTTAGGAAAGCTGTAAAAATGGTAAAAAAGTCTGACTAGAGAAACTGAAATACTTTGGGAAGCATCTGTTGATTTGATCATGCAGGAGTTCTGAAAGTCTGAAAGTCTGCCTGCTTCCTGATTTGAGTATTTCAAGGCATTTTATGTCCATAACTTTTTGTCTTTAGCATCACAGGCTCAGAAAACTCTGTCTTCCTCTTCACAAAAGCCTCTTCTCATTTCCTGTCTTCAGTAAAAACAACTGCCATTCTTTCTTTATTTTCTCCTCATGATTTCTGCAATCATTGTGCCTGTGCCCCACTTGATCCCTGTTCCTAAAATTATTAATGTGCCAATAAAATTACTTTTAGTAGATATGAAATTTCTTGTTTCCATCATGAATTCATTTCAAGAAGAACTGGGATTAATCTTCTTGTCAGGAAAAAAAAAACACCCAAATAATAAAACACCCCATCCTATGAAGATGAATCTGTAAAGGTACCTGTAATCTGTTGAAGGTGGTTTATACATTTTGGGGAAGGAGAGGAAGATTTAATAAAAGAAATCCTGTCCTTTGGTTCTGTTACAATGCACAAAATGTGTCTTTAGTGCCCAGGGATCTTCCTCACAAACAGAAACAATTTTCTCCCCCTGGATGCCTAGAAGATGGGTGGGACAAGCCAAATGTCTCAGAACTGACTTGTGTGTCACTGTGTAGCTCAGCTGCAATCACTAAAGGTTTTACTCTGTTACTGGTAGCTGTTAATTGTTATGGATATGTCTACCTGAAAAAAGGCAGATTCTAATTAGGGCTGTGCAGTTTGGGGAATCTGCCTTTTAATATGTTTAAACAGAATAATGAGTAACGGGGGTTTTTTTTCAACCCTGCAAAAGGAAGGGTATGTTTAGAATCTGTCTCCATGATCCCCAAAATGTTTGTTGTAAACCTCCCATGCTGCATGAGGGGTGTTGTAGGAACTGTAGAAGGAGGGACTGGAAGAGCAATAGCCTTGTGAGAGAATGATAATTAATCTAACCAGGCACTTGGTGTCCTGGGGTGAAACCAAGCTCCCCCAATTAATCAGTGTGACATCCAGAGGTCACCACCAGCTCTGCAGACATCTTTGCTTCTCTGGATATGAAGATGAGGAGACACATGATGAAATTTTATCTCATGGCTTCCTCTTGTTGCTGACCTTTGCTGGAACCTGCTCTTAGGAGGCTGCTGGCTGCTTTTCCAGGGATTTGGGGCTGGAGAACACACAGGTGCTCTCTGTGCTGGCTGTAAACTCCATTTTCTGCCAGGGGCAGGCACTGCTCTCAGCAGGGAAGCTGTAGCCATGATATTTTATGAAAAATCCTTTCCTTAGGATTCTTTCTCCTGAGAAGCTGGGAGGCCTCAGGAACAAAATGTCAACAATGGTTGTCTGCTCCTGTGGAATGCAACAGGTGCATCTGGGATTAGTCTCATGTGATTGTTTCTAATTAATGGCCAATCACAGTCAGCTGGCTCGGACTCTCTGTCCCAGACACAAGCTTTTGTTATCATTCTTTCTTTTTCTATTCTTAGCAAGCCTTCTGATGAAATCCTTTCTTCTATTCTTTTAGTATAGTTTTAATATAATATATATAATGAAATAATAAATCAGCCTTCTGGAACATGGAGTCAGATCCTCATCTCTTCCCTCATTCTCAGCCCCCTGTGAACACCGTCACAGCAAGCAGCCCAGAGGAGGCGTCAAAGCCTGAGATGTGTTTGCATGGACACTTGGAACTCTTATCCCCTTCCTGCACAAACCCAAACAATGCACAAAAACCTTCCTCCTCCTCCCACAGCTCCTCTGCTGGATCCTCCCTGCCAGCCTCCCCATCCTGTCAGCAGCTGGGAGCCATCCACCACTAGCAGCCAGCTGGCCTGCCCTGCCTCCTTCCCCACCTTCCTAAAGCTCTTTAGCCTTCTTGGAGTCCTAGAAAACCAAACACTCAGCCTCTAAAAGTACTCTCTGATAATTTATGAAAAACACTGGTTTTGTAAACCAAAGAGTGAGGACCACACCTCTTCTGGAATTCCACAAGACATCTCAGGACAAAGAACTTAAAGCTCCATCTCCAACACCCAACTCTGGCATTTTCACATTGATAAGCCCCCCACAGCTCCAAAACAAGTGGAGTTTTTAACAGCCTCAAACCCCAACCAAGAAATTCCCTGTAACACAAATGGAAAAAAAAAAAAAAAAAAAGAAAAAGGAAATAATGGTTGGGACATGGCTAATTTCCTCCACATTGAGCTGCAGGGTGCTAAACAGCTTTACTTCCAAAGGCATATAAAAGGTAAGGAAAGGACTTAACCCAGGGAGTAGAAAAGAGAGAAAACGTTCTACAGGGAGCCCTGAGGGTTCAGGATCTTCAATTAGGAGAGGATGGGAAAGATAATTTGATGGAAATCAGGCATTCTGAGTTTAAAGAAAGGATGTGGAAAACCCTCAAGTGAAAGAGCTCCCAGGCAGAGACTTTTTCTGGAGAATTCCCTTCCTGCAGATGTTGTGGAATGTGAAGAAGCTCTAAGGGAGCTAATGGAATTTTTGGGGAGCTACTTCTTCCATCAATGTACGGGCATCCTAGAGATCCTTATTTAGCTTTTTTCTCCCTCCAGGAGGCTGAATATTGGTGAGCAGTAATTGTAGGGTGTTTTTTTTTAATCATATGAATGATAATAACCCTAACAAATTCACAAAAAGTTTCTTTGCTTATTATTGTGCTGCCATAGCTACAGCCAATGTGGTGTAATAACAGATTTCTGTGACTTCCATATGGTCATTTTAATCTTTTATTTGATATTCTGTGATAACCACAAGAAAAAACTTCTGGAAGGGATTTTATTTTCCTCCCTTGCTACTGCCCTGATGAAATGCAGTAGGACTGGACACAGCTAAAATGTCAGCATGAACTGGGACTGCTTTATCAAACATGTGACTTTTTGAAGCTCTGTTACCCAATCAATTTTCTGTAAACCAGATAGAGATGTTTTCCAGTCTGTATAAAACAATTATGACCTTTTCAGTCCTCTTTAGTTATGATTGTCTTCTGAATATTTCAGCACTTCTCATTTGCTGTTTTACCCAGCTTGATTGACTTGTGGGAGGGCTTTAACTAATGAGAAGGGTCTGGAGAGGCCATATAAGGAACAGCTGAGGACACTGGGCTTGTTCAGCTGGAGGAGAGGAGCCTGAGGTCAGATCTCACCAAAGGCTGCAGCTCCTCCTGAGGAGCTGCTCCAATCTCTGCTCTGTGTGACCAGGGACAGCGCACAGGTGAGGTTTAGGTTGGATATCAGGAAAAGGTTCTTCCCCAGCAGGGTGCTGGGCACTGCCCAGGCTCCCCAGGGAATGGGCACAGCCCCAAGGCTGCCAGAGCTCCAGGAGGGTTTGGACAACGCTCCCAGGGATGCACAGGCTGGGATTGCTGGGGTGTCTGGGCAGGGACAGAGGGTTGGACTCCATGATCCTGGTGGGGCCCTTCTAGCTCAGGATATTCTGTGGTTCTGATTCTGTAAAACACACAAACTGAAACTCAGGAAATTCCACTTGAACAGAGAGGTTCCCCACTCTGACCATGATCAAATCCTGAAAAGCATTGGCCAGAGGGATTATGGAGTCTCCATCCTTAGAAATACCCAACTGACCAGCTTGCTGTCTCTGTCTCTGAGCAGGACCATCTCACAGGATGACCTTCAGAGGTGTCTTCCAACCTCAGTTACTCAGGTATTTGTTAGAGATGTCAGATCTCAAAGTCTGTCAGTTCTGGGTGTTTCTTCCATGAAATCCCAAAGGACACATTCATCCCACAGAACTTCAGGCAATTCAGTTAAAAACCTGGATGTTTCTACAGTTCGGACAACACAGACAGAAGCACTTGCAGAAGAAACCTGAAATCTCCTTTAGCACTTCAAAGCAAGGGCAGGTACATCAAAATCAGCAACATTATGGAACAATTTTGGAAGAGCTGTTGCTTTTTAAAGAATGCCTAGAGCAGGTTACACAAGAGACTGATGTTTTGATCTCCTATTCCCAATCTCCTCTCTTTACATTCCCACCTCTGGAAATCCTTTCCTGCAAAGGCTGTAGAGCTGGGTTTTTAATGGGTACAAAGTGCCATCAAGGCATCATTATGAGCAATACTGATCCTTTCCAAAAACTGCTCTGCATTTCAAATTGTGCCACTTACTTGATAATCTTTATAAAAATGTTCTGGTCATGTCAAAAACAGAATTCCTGGCTCCTTCAAGTCCATGTGCAAGTTTTGATATACTTAAGTCATGTAAGGGTGATTGTTGGCTTATGCCAACTTATGTCTTGACAAAAGCTTAAAATCCAGCTTTCTGAAATATTTTTCGTAAAATCTTTAAGGGGAGAGTTTTCAAACTGACAGAGGAGATATAGCTCAACACTTTTAGGCCACTGGATTAACACCAGGCTTTATATAAGACAGGTGTGAGTGATAAAATTAGTCAATTACTGAAAAATAATGGGCGATTCAAAGAGGGCTTCTCTGGATTATAGCCCCCAGCTGCTGGTGCTCATCCTGGAAAATAACTATCTCAATTATCAACTTGGCATGTTTGTGAGTCACAATTAAAGCCAGTTCTTTGAACTGGCCTTGCTGTGCTTTATGACCAGGAACCTGCAGGTGAAGACCAAGCTTCACTTTTAAGACCTGCTCCATAATTTAAGCCAGAGGAGCATCTAACATGCACTTCTGTGCATTTAGCAAAGACTTGGCTGGCTTGTTCCAGGAAAAATGCAGAAAAAGAGAGGAACTTTCAATTTAAAGGGGATATTTTTAGAGATGCCTCATTCTGTCATATTTTTCGTGATACTTTATTACTACATTAACAACTTAAAAAGTCTTTTGAGCTACTTCACTCTATTTGTCTAATTACCTGCCTTTCTTTTCTGGAACTAGTACTATAAAACACACTCCAAGCACTGGAATGAAGTCATTAATCAAATTGCAAATTTAACTGTCACGGGGAGCAACAAAAATTGGCAGGAATAGATGGTGGGTGGTAGGAAAGTGTTTCTGGCAAAGCACGACTTGACTTGTGATGTTTTGCAAACAAAGCACTGCTTCCTGCAAATTATTCCTCATCTCAGGTGTCTGGGTAGGAGCAGAGCTGTGCAAAAGTGGAGCTACAAAGTCTAAGAGCTTTTTAGACTTAGGGCATCTTTAATTTTGGATGTACTGGGACCAAAATGTAAGAGCAAGTTATTCCTGAGCCATGGAGTCACCCTGGGCATTGAGCAGATCATATCCTGCCCCTCATGGAATGAGATAGTGAAGCAGTGCTTTACTGAGATATATTAGCAGAGGGATTTTTCTATATATCTATATATTTTTCTATCCATCTATATATTTTTACACTTTTTATTTATCTAAATGTCTTTGTCGTGTTTGTCCTTTTGCCAAATTTGAGTAAAAATGGCCAGTAAGGTTAAGAGTTTTAGGGAAATGGCAAGCATTCCATTTTCTTGGAAGATCAGGTTGAAAATGACAACTTTGTTCCCCTATTTTGTACAGAATCAACCACCCCAAATATTGCTGATTTTTATTGTCTTCTCAGTTCTGAGACATTCTCATTCTTCCACCCTTGTTGTCTACAACATCTCCCTCTATATCTAAACCCTGTGAACTGGAAGTCTGCATACAGCATGTCTGGTGCCAACTTACCTGGAAGAAGAAAGAAATACTTTTTTAATAATACCAAGGAAATGAATCCTTAATATTCAGCAACTTTCCAGTCCACTTTTCACTATCTTAGCTATCCACTCAGATAAAACATGCCCTGCAATTTAAAAGGAAATCTGTTCCAAGGGAGTTTCATTAATACACATCCTTCTCAGTTAATGCAGTGCTCTGAAAGCAATATATTGAGCAATATCTGAGTGATTTGATGGTGGAATGTTAATCCTTTGGGAATGGCACGTTAATAGTCTTGTTTGGATTGAACATCATTCATCCAGGGCATGACATTCACAATTCATTGCAGATATCTGATATCAGCAATTAATGGGGATGAATTGCTTAAAGCAAGCCCTGGGTGTATCATAGATCATTTTCCATCTCCGCGGGCAATGGAAGCTGTATGATACCAAGTCTGACTCCTCTAATTCTTAACCTAGTTTAGGTTTAACTGAATTTAGCCAAATTTGAAGAAGATAATGGCCTAGAAGAATTCTGGATTCACTCTAGAAAGCAGACTAGTAGAAGTTCCAAGTTTTGCTTTTTGTTTTGATCAAAACATTTCTTGCTGAAAAATTAGTAGAGAAAGAGATATTGCCCAAAATGAGCCCTGGGTCTCCAGCACGAATGAACCACAGGGAAATTGGGCTGCCTGAAGGAGGGAGAGAGGGGAGGAATGCATGAAAATGAGAGAGACCTTTCAACTTGGAAAGCATCCCTCCAAAACATCCACATTTATTGTCCAAAAGATTGACTAGCAGGCTGCTCCTTAGTAGAGCTGTAGGATTTTTATGCACCAGCGTTATGAAAGATTCAAGTTACATTTCCTGTCATCTTTCCTTGGTGGCTTTGATGCTGGCAGGCTTTAAAGTCAAATGAAAAGCATCAGAGGGGCAGTCAAAGGCCTGTTGTCTGTGTAAAGTCCTGTTTCCCAGCTGAAGCGGCTCTGGAAGAGGCCTGGGGTGATCCTTGCTTTGAAGGGAGGGAAGCAGGAGTTCAGCTCTGAAGGGATCTCGAGTGTGGCTGTCCCCAGCACAGCAGGGTCCTTCTGGTGTTCAGGGGCTGACCCCAGCCACGCTGTCTGAGTGAGCTGGGAAGTGGTGCCAGCTCATTCAGGGATGGTGGGATGATAGGGAAAGCACAGATCAAAGGGGGATTCACACAGGGACTGGCAGTGAGAAAAGGGTGGAAAAGATCTGCAAAAGGGGGTGGCTAAAGAGGTAGGATGAAGTGGCCCCTGGTCTTGTTTGTGTCACAGGGCGGTAGGACTTCATTATTATTTAGAGCTGGGAGCCAGACTTTGGTTCTGCACAAGGATGTGGGTCTTTTGAACCAGGTCCATGAGGGACCCCACAGATCCTGTGAGGGCTGGAGCCCCTCTGCTCTGCAGCCAGGCTGGGAGAGCTGGGGGTGCTCACCTGGGGAAGAGAAAGTTGTGGGGAGAACTCAGAGCCCCTTCCAGTGCCTAAAGGGGGTTTATAAAGAGCACTAAAAGGGATTTTTACATGTGCAGACAGTGATAGGACAAGGGGGAATGGTTTTAAACTAGGAGAGAGATCTTTGGGGGATGTAAGGAAGGAATTGCTCCCTGTGAGGGTGGTAAGGCCACAGCACAGGGTGACCAGAAAAGCTGTGGCTGGATCCCTGAAAGTGTCCAGAGCCAGGTGGGATGGGGTTTGGAGCACCCAGGGATAGTAGAAGATGTCCCTGGCAGGGGATGGGCTGTAAGGTCCCTTCCAACACAAACCATTCTGGGATTCTGTGAACCCTTGGACATTCTGTGATATAAAGAAATCCTGAGGGCTTTGTGGCTGTTGGTGTCCCCGTTGCACCCTGCAGATGTTTGTGGCTTTTTTCCTTAGGAGTGTGTTAGTGCTCCTGCCTTTGCGCTGACTGCACAGAAGGAGAGGAAAGGAAGGTGGAAAGAAAATTGAGATCTGCACATGCAGAATAAGAATGAGACCAGAAAGGGCAGAACTCCAGCTCACTGCACTTTTTAAAGGATACATGAGGTGGGCAAGGTGTGCCCACCATGTCCAGTCTGGCACAAATTCTGCCAAAACACTGCAACTCCATGTTGGGATATCACTGGGTTTGCATCATTTGAAAAAATTTCAAAGAATTATAGAAATACATGATGGTTTGGAAGGGATGGTAAAGCCCATCCCATTCCACCCCCTGCCATGGGTAGGGGTACCTCCACTATCCCAGGTTGTTCCAAGCCCTTTCCAACATAGCCTTGAGCAGCTCAGAGCATTTTCACAGTGGAATGTTATGTTTGCTGTTCCCTTATTGTAGGTTTAGGCCAGTATCAGGCACCCAGAAACTGGATTTGCTGTCATGAGAAATGATGTGCTATGGAAACTCTGAAGAGAGCATAGAAATGCTAATTGGCAGCTAAACTGTAAATAGGTCTCTTTACAGAAAGTGTCCAAAATATTGGATTAAAGCAATAGCTAAAACCATTCCCAACACAAACCTTTATATTTTTAAAATAGAAATGCTAATAAGGACAGTTTATTACACATTACTGGGTAAGTTACATGTGCAAGAGGATATTTTAATCTACCCAATGTCCTCAAATGTTCAACTTCTACAGTAAATAAGTTGAATTACAAAGCAGTTGTCTTGGTTTTCAATTGAGAATCAAAAATGATGATTTCAAACAAAGCAGAACAATTTCCCTTTTATTACAGCCCCTGTAATGTCACATTGCTCCCATTTTGTTCTGAGGAAATCACACCACTTCAGTCAGATCTATCTATTCTTTGTAAATATCACATTAATAATGTCATCAATCTGTTCTTTAGTTGAAGGGATGTGCTCATATTTAGGCCTGGGCTGAACTCAAACTGCCACTTCTCACAAAGAAAGTAACAATCTTGGATCATTCCAAGGGAAATGGGAAAAAATTTACCTTTACTTCCCCCAGCACCTCTTGCACATTGGCTAAAACAAGAAAATATTTGGCATGATTCGCAGACTCAAAAGTTCACTGGTATATTTGTGTTCTCATTGGAGAAATCTGAAAATCTTTATTTTTGCTTTATTTTCTGCCTGGAAGGACCACATTTGCTGGCTGTCCAGGCAGACTGGGCCAGTGTAGAACCAGTGGGACTCTTGTGCTGGTCTGCTCAGTGGAATTTTGCTGCTGCCCAGGAGCAAGGAGGAGAATCTGCAATTCCAAGATGGATTTGTGCTAAACCCATTCATGTAGATTAATTATTACAGCTTGCTCCAGGATGTGTCTTAAACCTCACTCAAGTCCATTATATTATAGCTGGAAATAAAAAGTGGGATTTAGAATCAAGGCCATAATTCCTTTTTTTTTATTATTATTTTTCCACCAAAGCCAGTTTGTCACATGTTGAATTTCATGCCTATAAAGAATATTTGGGATAGAAAACCCTAGGCTGTGTAAACAGAGGAAACAAAATGGCTCCCAACACAGATAATAGGTGAACATTTATTAGAATTAAACACTTAAATGTGGCTAATTAACTTATTAACCTTTACATTAATGATTATATTTCACACTGTGCACTACACTGCTGTGGTTCATGGGTTTCTTAATTAAATCTAAGTCCACCGGTCTTTCAAAGATTTCCCATTAATTCCACTATTATCATCCTGGGCCTGGTGGAAGGTGTCCCTGCCCATGGCAGGGTTTGAGTGAAATGAGGTTTTAAGATCCCTTCCAGCCCAAACCGATTGGGATTCTGAGAATTCCACAAACTGGTGGGAAATATTCCACAAAATATTCCTCAAGATCTTCATGGTTACTCCTGTCTGCGGCAGAGCAGGGCTTGATTTTAGTCATTCCTTCAGAAATGCAGTGGAGATCCTGCTGCATTTAATTAAAAGAGTCCATTTGAAGCATTTAGGAAGCAGAAGAGCTTGTGGCAGCGACTGAGGTTTGCTCTGGCTCCAGGTGCTCACCTGTCCCTGGTTCCATGTTCTCCCATCCTGGAATGCCTCTCCTGGGTCCTGTGACCAACCCCAATCAAAATCCCTGCCTGAACCCCTCACCTCTGTGTGGTTTTCTGCCTTTCCTTCCCAAATTTACTTCTAAATGGCAATCATTATTCACATTTTGTGGGAATGGTGGGATTTGATCCAAGTTTGGACTTGAAGATCTTGGAGGACTTTTTCAGTCATAATTTTTGTGTGAATCTCGCTCTGAAAATCTCTTTTGTTTGACAAAAGCAAACACTAACCAACAACAAAAAGAAAAAGAAGTGTAATTATTTGAGCTGCAAAATGTCCAATACTCTGTGTATTATAATTATGTAATATTTTGGCCTGATGTAATTAAATATTACTGTTAGTATATTAAATAACTGCTCTGGCTGAAATATTATAAATACCAGAGAACCCAGTTATCAGCTCTACAACATTGCTGTAATCCTGATCAGCTTCTTCTGGGGGTCAAACCACCCCAAGCAAGGTCTGCAGCACTTCCAAGCCCAAATTTTCCCTGTGGAATATAAACCAGATTTTTAATCCTAATGCATCACCCTGTTCCTCAGACGTGAACATTGTCAGACAGAGTCTGGAAGAGACAAAACCTCTTAAATCATCTTTTCCTGGAATCATAAAAGAGAAAGAAAAAGTTAATTACTGACGCTCAAGATGTATGAGAGGTTTTTAAGTGTAACTATTCAATGACAGAAACAATTCCAGAAGTTATTGCAAAAACGGTGACAGGAGATTTATGTCTCCTCAGGTTTTGCTCTTTTTCTCCTGGCTTCCCTCCAGTTCACCAGGTACAGTTTGCTGCCAGGCTAGGAGGCTGTTTCATTAAAATACCTTTTATATCTCTTTTTATAATCCATTTTTTTCAGTGTAAAGGATGAACTGCAATATTTTGAGATTTTCTATTTGTTGATCTTATTGAAAATATGAGTCAGTGCTCCATAAAACATCACAAACTTCCTGCTTCTGCCATTAATACTCCTCCCATTTCCAGCAGTCATCCAGTGCTGCTTATTCTACCAGTTTATGAAGCTTCAAAGTGCACTGCAAACAGGTTCTGAATGGGGGAGAGAGAGGAGTATCAACAGTTTTACCTTGCTTTTCATCACCTTTAGCTGAAAAGAAAAGCTTTTTAGTGTTCCTCTATTTTGTGATTCTAAGCCAGAATTGCAAGTAAAGAGATCTATTTTTCAGGTAGAGAGGCCTGCAATAATATGGAAATAAAACAGTGAGAAAAACATAGGCATGGGTTCAATTTAATTCTCCATAAGAAAACTGAGAAGCCCCTTTAGTGCCACGGTAAGATACTGGCTTGGAGCAGACTTCAGAGGAAAAAAAATGTTCCCTAGGGACAGCACTGATTATTCAGGAATTTTGGGTTCCAGCTGCTGATGTTCCCTCACCTCACTTGACTTCCCCAAGCAGAGTTACAGGACATGAACAGAGAGAAGCAGTTTTGTTGGCAGGACAGTTTAAACCAGCCTTTCCAAAGGGAATTCCTCTTTTCTGTAAAGGTCTTTTGTTGTCCATCACAATGATCTTGCGGTGTTTGAATTTCACATCCAGCTGCTCACAGGATAAATGAAATTTCTCTCCTGGAGGCCCTTCCCACCTGGATATTTCCCCTTGGTGTGCCATCAGGCAGAGGGGAGCAGAATGACAGAGGTCACAGCCTGATTTCCAGTCCTTCCATGAGTGAGCCCCTGGCAGCTCTGCTGATGGACACATCCCCGAGTTACCCACCTCATCCTACAGACGTTTACTGCCAAAATTTGTCCATCCTGGGCACTTGCTGCAGACTTCCTGGGCAGTCCATCACATCTCCTTGACAAAATAATGAACTGGTGCCAGGCACAGACACCAATGTTTATTTATCTGGGATTGTCCCTCCTAAGGGCCCTGTTCACTCCGCAGGACAGTGATGGATGGCTCTGCAGACAGATCTGCTGCCACCACTTTATCTTTATATGGATTTTGTTATTTCTAGACTGAGCTTGGGGAAAGGTCATCTGGCTTTTTATTTTTAACTGAAATTCCATATTTGTTTCTTACATCCTACTTGAATTTAGGCACTGAGCATAGGCACAGAATCATGGAATATCCTGAGCTGGAAGGGACCCACAGGGGAAATGGATTTCAACCCCTGTCCCTGCCCAGACACCCCAACAATCCCACCCTGTGCATCCCTGGGAGCGTTGTCCAAACCCTCCTGGAGCTCTGGCAGCCTTGGGGCTGTGCCCATTCCCTGGGGAGCCTGGGCAGTGCCCAGCACCCTCTGGGGAAGAACCTTTCCCTGATCTCCAGCCTCACCCTGCCCTGGCACAGCTCCAGCCATTCCCTGGGTGCTGTCCCTGTCCCAGGAGCAGAGATTGGAGCTGACCCTCAGGAGGAACATCCTGATAAACTCTGCCCTCAGGTTCTTCTTCTCCAGCTGAAAAAACCAAGTGTCCTCTGTGACCGTGTTCACAGGAATCTTAGGATGAGGGAAGAGATGAGGATCTGACTCCATGTTTCAGAAGGCTGATTTATTATTTTATGATAAATATTATATTAAAACTATGCTAAAAGAATAGAAGAAAGGATTTCATCATAAGGCTTGGATAGAAAAGAATGGAAAATGGGATGATAACAAGAGCTCATGACTCTCAGAGAGTCTGAGCCAGCTGACTGTGATTGGCCATTAATTAGAAACAACCCCATGAGACCAATCCCAGATGCACCTGTTGCATTCCACAGCAGCAGATAACCATTGTTTGCATTTTGTTCCTGAGGCCTCCCAGCTTCTCAGGAGGAAAAATCCCAAGGAAAGGATTTTTCAGAAAATGTCTGTGACATGCCCTCAGCCACTCCTTGCAAGGCCCCTCCAGACTCTACAACCTTCTTACATGACCCCACACTATGACCCCAAATCTACTTTCCTTCCTGAGAAATTAGTGGCAAGAATTTAGCCCAAGTTACAACACTATTGAGATGTTTCACCACCCCAATCTGCCATTTCCTCGTCCTAGGAAGGTCATAAAGTTAAGCAAATTATAAAGAAATATCCCTGAATATTGCAAACCCAGACTTGTCTGTGATTTAATTAGGAAAAGGTGTAATGCAAATTTTTCTTTCATTTTCTTGGGGAAAAATATTTATAATTTAGGTATTTTCAGGTTTCTTGCCTGCTGAGGGTCTGAGAATGCAGCTAAACATGTCCTGCTGCTGTTACGATCTGAAACTCAAATGCCAGCACTGTCACAGGTTTGTCTTCTGCTTCTGGGCAGAGGTGCAAGGTAGAAACATATTAGGAAAACAGAAAAATTCAGGGTTTTGTTACTCCCTGTAGAGTCCAAGAGGCTTTCACTTCTGCCATGGACTCTTACCTGGGCTCTGCTCCTGGGCAGTTTTTCTACTGAAGAAATTCTCCTCTCAAATATCCATATTTGTCACACATTCAGATGATTGGTTGCTGAATAGATGAATGGAAATATTTTGTCTAATCTATTTTGCTTTTAATTATCAAGGGAAGAATTTTTTTTAAAAGCTCCAGAAAGCTCTATGAAAGTCAGGAGCACAAAAAATCATGAGAAACTCTATGTCTAAAGCTCAGGATGGTTTTAGAATTCAAACAAACAAAAGGAACATTTTTTTGTTTCACTGGGATTTATTTTCAATGAGAAGCCACTGTTCATTAGCTAAAGCAGAAACAATGCTGTGCCCAGAAGAATCTCAAACAGCATCATTAAAAGTAACTTTTCCTGTGCGTGGGCATTTAAATCTCCTGCCTGTATTGAGCTGTTTAGCAACTGGATATAGAGGAATCTTCTCTAGCAAGTTCTGCAAATCCTCCAGACTGTGGGATCAGGAAATGCACAGCTTCAACCAGCCCCCCAGGAATTTTCCATCAGCATTTGACAGCTTTTCCTCTTGTCCCTCCTGGTGATTTTCCAGCTGAAGCCTTGATCTGTTAATATGCCCATCTCATTAGCCCAGGTTGTCTCTGCACTTTCACCTGCCTCATTTTTCTACAGACTTTTCACAGCCTTATGAGTCAAAGTTATTTATTTGTGCCATAACCGAGCTGAATCCTCCCTAAAACTATTAAGGGGGAGATTGGTGAGAATTTTGGGGTTGGTTTTTTTGCTTGCTTTTTTTTTCATTTTCCCCTTTGTTGGTGTTTTGGGTTTAGTGGGGTTGTTTGGTTTTTATCATAAAGGGGCTGGAGAGTGTCCAGGGAAGGGAATGGAGCTGGAAAGGGGCTCAGCCTGGAGAAAAGGAGGTTCAGGGAGGATCTTGTGGCTCTGCACAACTCCCTGACAGGAGGGGACAGGATGAGAGGGAATGGCTTCAGGTTGTGCCAGGGGAGGCTCAGGGTGGATATTGTGAAGAATTTATTTACAGAAAGGGCTGTAATGCATTGGAAAAGGCTGCTGTGGGCAGGGGTAGAATCATCACCTTTGGAGGTGTTTTAAAACACAAAGGAGATTTGGGGACAGGGTTTAGTGAGCATGGGGAGCTCGGAGTTCTTTTCCGCCCTAAATGATTCTCTGATTCTTTCCTTTTATTCCTGTCCACACCCTTTCCCCTTCAAATTCCCCAGCAGAAAACTTTCCTTCCTCCATTCACACCTCTCACAAAACAAAGGCAGTTTTCTCCACAAGACTGAGAACAGAAAATCTCCTGACTTTCACACAAACGGGTGCAGGAGCGGACAAAAGAAATGAAGAAAACCAGGCTGAAACAAAGAAACAATGTGTGATACAGCTAAACCTGCACTAACCCCGTGCCTAGAGAACATTCAGCCCCTTTTTGGAGAGTGCTCTGCTCAGTCTCTATGGCTGATGGCAAAACCTCAGCCTCACATCCCCAGGCAGGAGCTGTTCCCTTTCTTTCGGTGCCTGCAAGCCCTGACTCTCCATTCAGGGGAGTTTCACCTGCTGCCTTTCACTCCTCTCCCTCAGGGGAAGAGCCACACAGCTGCACCTACTGAGGAGAAGGATTCTTCCAACTTGGGTGTACAGCTGAAGATTTATTTCCATTCCGTGTATTCCCTCCGCATTCTAGTTTCAAATCAGCATGGCTTCATTTGAGAGCTCTTTTCCCCCTTGTTCTAAGCTAAAGGCTGGGCACAGCATTGTTTCTGCCTTAGCTAATGAACAGTGGCTTTTCTTTGAATATAAATCCCAGTGAAAACTAAAAATTCCTTGTGATGCCAAGGAATTCCCTGGAGAGACCCATCTCAACCTCCCTTACAGTCTTAAAAAGGCAAGAACTCCTCCCTGACTGCATTTCTGCTCTAAATCAGGGGAGCTTTAATAGACTTTTTAGAATGACCCATCATTTGCTCTCCCTGGATATGAAAAGCAGCATATTTACAAGTTAAACAACTCAGAAAGTCTTCCTCTGTCCCCAAAAAATCTCTTCCTGAAGCACCTGTTTTGGAATTCTTAAAGCCATCTCCTCTTTGTGCAGGTATCTTAAAGTTAGTTTGCTGTTTTCTACTTCTCTTCTTCTCAGGGCTGAGGATGGTGTATTACACAGCAGAACAGGGGAATTTCTGAAATATGTTGGGCTGCTCCAAACTCTATCATTTATTAATCACTGTGCCTTGTGCTGTTCCAGCCTGAGCCTCTTCAGAAGCAGATTTTCCTTTTTTTGTTTTTGCTATATGTTTTGTATCCTGCAGCAGGAGTGGAGTCAATCACCTTCAAGCAATGCTGACACTACTGAACCACAAGCACTACATCAAAACAGGGAGATTTGAGGGCAACATTTCTCTGAATACACGAATAATAAACTCCAGCTGTGTCCTGCCAGTGGCTACATCAGCTACACAATCTGTTTTATTGCTTTGTTTGTTAGTTCAGACCTTTGCTGTGTCTCAGTGGATCTGAAATCAGCCTTACACCCTAAATTGAAGGGCGTGCCTTTGGAAGGAGCTCCATCTTCAAGATGGAAGATCTACAAACATAAAGGACTTGATTTCAATGGCTAAGTGAGTAAAAGATATCAATGGCATTGGGAAAGCTTCACAAACCAACCTCTACAAACCAACCTCTACAAACCAGCCTCTACAAACCTCCTTTGAGCACTTTGCAAGTGATGTAAGGGTCTGCTGCTTCTGAACATGGACAGATCTGAATATCCATCTGCTTCTTCCCTTTCAGCCATTTCTCAAGAGCAGGAATAAATCCCAGAATCCCCAGATTGCTTTGGGTTAGAAAATGATTTAAAGATCATCTCGTCCCACCCCTGCCATGGGCATGGACACCTTCCACTAACCCAGGGTGATCAAAACCCTGCCCAGCCTGGCCTGGGACACTGCTAGAGATCCTGGGACAGCCACAGTTTCCCTGGGCACCCTCCCAGGGAGCAATCCCTTCCCAATATCCCATCTAATCCTGCCCTCTGGCAGTGACAAACCATTCCCCCTTCTTTTGCTCTGGAGCTGAGTTTGTTTCCCAGGATTATTCATTTGTTATTCCAAGTGCCCACTGTAAAGTTCTTGGAAGGTGGATGTGGAATTGCTGACCCCTGCTCGTGGTATCTGTGAGATGTAATGACAGAAAAGCACTGAAAATTCAGGATGAGCATAACAGCGATTAATCCATGGATATAAATTGTTTGTTAGGATTGAAGGGAGATTATTCACACAGCACAGTGCAGATAAAAGAACAAGACACTGAACAGAAGAAAGAAAATCCCATTAAACTCTCACGTCAATATATCAGCTTTGAAAGCAGCTTCATGAAGTTTTGTTTTGCCTGGGTTTCTCTAAAGAGCTTTTTCTTAAACAGGTGGGAAAATCAAGCACCTCCAATATTCACTGTACACCCCAGGGATGTGATTGTACCTCCTTGCTAATCAGCTATTTCTCTTTCTCACAGTTCCTATTTCCTGCTGTCCTTCAGAGGTTTTCCCTGTGCTGGTGAATGTTGGATTAGCTGTCACAGCCTTTGCCTCTGATAATTCAGGACTCACTGGAAAAAAAAAATGAAGTGAGGGAAGCACAAAGCCCCTCATCCATTCTTATTTTGACCCATTAAAATCACTTTCTTATCAGGAGTTCTTTTCATACCCTGGAAGTTTACAGGCCCTAGAAAGACGAGCATTGCATTCTTTCTTGCCACAGGTAAATTTTCTGTAACATATTTCATCCTAGGGACTATTTTTAAACTTTTCAGGGAAATGACTGATTGTGAAAAGTTTCCAATACCAGGTTCAGCTTGAAAGAGAATGAACAATTATTGCCAGAGTTAACTTCACACTCATGGCAGAATTTGGCTGCAGATTTCATCACTGCTGGGAAAGAACAAGACAAGCACTGAGGACCCTGGGCTTTTACAGCACCCTTGCAATGATTTACTGCAATACACTGAATTTCTCCACTTCTTTTGGTCATTTAAACAGAGCAATGAGCTGGTTGAATATTCATTTTAATCCTTTAATTTTAATAAAAAGCAGAAGTGTTTGAGAAAAAAAAAAGTCACTTTCCTTTGGAAATATCTTTTTGGAATATTTTGAATGTATATTGAATAGTAACTCTTCACATTTTACAGTGAAGAGAGAGGCAGAATCACCTTGTCTTGTGTCAGTGTTTATTCATTGCTTTGTTCCCACACTGGGAATTTTTTTCTAGCTGCATGATCATACATTTTTATGCTATAAAAGCAATTTACTGTCACCAGGAAACAGTTCCTCAGCTGGGAACAGGACCCAAGTAGTTGCTATGTTTCCCAGGCTGGAGATGTAATTACTGGGCACTTCTTTCTTGAACATTCTATGAGCTGTGAAATCCTCACTGTGATTAACACTAATGAAAGACCTTTCCTGCTCCAGCAGGCAAGAGGATCCATCAGAAATTATAAAAGACAATGTGTGAAAATGAAGAAAAAATTCTAAATAAGAGTTAAAGTTCATTTGAATTAATTCTTGATTAGTTTCCTCTCCATAAACTCCTGAAAACAATTATCCACATGTTCCTATAAAACTCCAATTTATTTAAAATTTTTAAAAAATAAATGTAGAAAATACAGACAGCTGGGTGAGAATCTGCATTCATTGTGAACAACTGAACACAGTTTCTGAGCACAGGAAAAGGACAAAACCCACTCAGCAAGTTAAATCAGATGTAAATTAACTGAGGAAATTTAAAATATTTTATTCAAAGAGAACATTTATAAATGGGGTTATCCAAGGTCTGTGTATTTGGAGCCCTGTGAACATAAATGGTAGGGGAAAGAGTTGAATGAAACCTGATGTTTTTCCTTGAAATATCTCTGAACTAAATTTTCAAGCTTGTACAAAATTATGCAAAAAATTTAATCTTACACCCAAAAGTCTGGGACAGAAAATGTGTTCAGTGAGTTCTGCACAGAAACAGGAAGAATTGGAATAAAAGCAGCACTGAATTATTTAAAATTATAGAATTTGGAGCTTAATCTGTGTATTTATTCCTGGGAACAAACAAAATCTTCAGGTAGATAAGATTTGTTAAGTAGGAACTTTCTTTAATGAGAGTAACATTTAAATCTAATTAATTAGGAAACAACATCAGAGAAATAAATTTTTGTGGGTTGTGCAAAAACTTCATGGCTCAGATGGTCTGTGTGGTAAGATTCCATCCTAAATCCTGAATCCTAAATCCAGGACATGAGATGCAAATTGGTTGACAGGAAAATGTTGGACTTGGGATCTTGGAACTCTGGATATTGGAAGACCTTGATACCAAAAATTTGTTGATTTAATGTCTATTGCTGGAAGAGGTTTTTTGGAGATGGTTTCAGTGTGTTTTCATGGAGATTATTTGGTTTTGGTTATTGGTTGGTTGGTTTGGGGTTTTTTTGTGGGGGGGAAGAGGGAAATAAGATTCTGAAGCAAAGTGCTGCAAGGTTTCAGAGCCTGAAGTCTAAACCACTTTTAATTTCACCTCTTGATTAATTATAAAAGATTTTCAGCCTTCATTGATCAACAGGAATTTGAATTTCTGAGTAGCCACACCCCCTCTGAACACCCTAAAAGAGCTTTTGGAAGCTGTGAATGTTCCTTGGGAATGTTGGGAATCTCAAGAGCTGAACACAATGCAAACACTTCAGCAAAGCATCTGGAGACAGGAAATCTTCTGGTTTTCCAGTATGAGCAATAAAATTGTGAGCAATAGCTTTCCATAAAGCATAATTGATTTTAAACAATAGTAACTATCTAATAGTAGTGGTAGTATTTTAAAGCCTACTACAAATGCTCCTATCTGCAGGCAGGGAGAAAAGCCTAATTAAACTGAACTGTAATGGGCTTGGAGCAGCATGGGATTTGACATGTTATAAATTCATTCCCAGATTAATTGAGAATACCCTTTCTGTGGTCTCCAGATTAATAATAAGAAAGGGGGGGGGAAAGACATGAAGGTAATTTATTTGCTCTTTCTGCAGTACTGACATTTTTCACCTTAATGAGCACTTAAAATGTAAATTATACAGTCAACTTAAAAAATAGAACAAAAGAGGGTGCGAGGGCTTTTTTCTTATTTTCCACATCAAAATTAGCTGCAATTACCATAAAAAATTCCAGAGTTTCACTCCAGACTTTGTCCAAAAGTGCTGGGTATTGTCAAGTCCCTCACAAAAGGGAGATTTCCTTCAAGGTTAGGTGGCAAAGAGAAGTCTGGGAACGTTTTCACTGTGTTACAAGATGCGCTTGTTGAACTTTCCAACAGTGCTAAATACTAATGACATAAAAATCTGAATTTTCCAAGGAGATGAATTTAGAAGATAGGAATGAGATTAAAATTACCTTAAAACCTCGAGCAGTCCTGCTGATGTTTGCCCTGATTTAGACCTGAAATTATGAGCAAAGTTGGTTTTTTACTTTGGCTGAAGACAAAAAACTGCATCAAGAATAGGTTTAGGGGTTTCCCTCTGTGTTTTGGGGTTTGGGTTTAAACATAAATGAGCTCAGGTTTGGCATCTCCTGTCACTCAGGACATGAAATAACACGACGTGGTCACACAGCTCTTCCAAGGTGAAAAGAGAATATTTAATTTTTACTCCAACATTTATAGATTTACAAAAGTGACAGTGGATTGGAGGGTGACAATGCCACCTCCCCAATGACACTGGACAAACCAACACTTCATGAAATTTCTCTTCCTCCATAAAAAAATGCAGAACAATAAGTTATTTACATAAAGCGTGTGAAAAAGTTCGTTACAAGAATGTAAACATCAAAAGACTTAGAAAAACTTAAAAAATCAAATCAACAATCTTCTACTACAATTTTGAAGAGCCCAGACCCTGTGAAGCTGCCTGACCTCCCCACTCACCTGCCCAGGTCCTTTTTTTGACACCCAGTATGGAATAACCTTTAAAAAGTCCTTTGAGGTGTTGAAGTGAAAATGGCTTTATAAACCAGGCGCTATTGATAATTATGATTAAGCATTTATTTCATAAACCTCAGGAAGGGAAGATTTGTTTCCAACTGCAGCAATTTGCACCGATCCACAATTTAGATTTAACCTCAGGAGTTCCATTCACTGATTTTTGTTACTCACTGCTGATTGATGCTCTTCTCCTGCTTGGGTCACGAAGACAAAATGATGCCACCAAAGAAAACACACCTTAAAAGCAATTACTCCCCATTAGAAATGCTTCATTTACTCCTGAACATCCTGGAGAGCTGCCTCCAAAGGAAGATGATGAAGATCTCTGAATTTTATATATTTTGGACTCATATTGATGAGCACTTTTATATATTTTGTTCTATAAATATATGTTTCTATAAAAATAGAAATAGAAACAAATATAGAAAATAAATATATAATACATTTATAAAATATATAATAAATATATGTTATATATTTATAAATATAAATAAAATTAAAATCTAAATATATATAATAAAATAAAAAGTAAATATAAAAATAAATATAAAGTATACATATAAATTTATATTATATATGTTTTATATATGTTTTATATATGTTTTATATATGTTAAAAATAAATATAGATATAAGTATAGATAGATAGATATAGATATAGATATAGATAGATATAGATATAGATATAGATATAGATATAGATATAGATATAGATAGATATAGATAGATATAGATATAGATATAGATATAGATGATATAGATATAGATAGATATAAATATATATAAACATGTTTTTATATTTAAATACTTTTATATACTTTCATATATTTTGCATTCACATTCCCAGTAATATGAAGGATATCGATGTGTTTCTGGTTTTTGGAAGAAGGGATTCTCTAGAAATTTGCTGGAAAGCTGCATAAAAAGCTTTAATAAGGCTAAAAAACTGAAAGAGATGGATACTTGTGAAGGAAAATGTATTAAGGAAAAACAAGGAACTGAAAATTTTGCCTGAAGAATTTGAGTCCAGGAACTGGTTTGTTCTTTGTTCTCAAGATTTATGATTGTCTTTGTTTAGAAAGCCCACAGAGTCTATGAATAATAATTAGGAAAATAACTATTGTCAAGTTAAGAAAAACAAGAAATTATTTCTTTGATAACAGATTTTATGACTATTTTTACAAGCTTTTAGCATTAGGGATACAACACCATAATTATAATCTTCTTCCCATCTTCTAAATTCATCTCCTGGGAAATTTCAGATTTTTATAGCAGCAATATTTGGCACTGTACCTGTTAGAAAGTTCAATCAGAGCA
This sequence comes from Emberiza elegans, assembly GCA_024865655.1. Classification (NCBI taxonomy): domain Eukaryota; kingdom Metazoa; phylum Chordata; class Aves; order Passeriformes; family Fringillidae; genus Emberiza; species Emberiza elegans. The sequence continues at coordinate 62,162,688 of JALJVW010000206.1, forward strand.
TCTTGTGACACACTGAAAACTTTTCCAGACTTCTCTTTCCCACTTAATCCTGAAGGGACACTCCCAGAAAGAGAGCCTGACCCTGGGATCAAAGCTAATCCAAGCTGCTTTTGTATTCTGAGCCCATTTCTTGGTTTTTAGGTTGTGTTTTTTTTTTTTTTGCAGGAATTCCCTGTGATTTTGATAAATGATATTTCTTCTCTGTGTGCATTTGCTTCCTAGCCCTGAAATTCCTGTAATATCATTACTTTCCATCTTTTCCCTTGTCTGTTTATCTTGGAGGCAATGGATGTCTCTTATTATGTGGTTATAAACTTAAACAGAGCCTCACCAGCAGCTCGAGCATAAATCAAGTGGAAATCACAACAAACATAAGCACATCGATAAGAATAATAAAAATGGGTTCTGTAAGAAAACTGCAGCATTTCCAAGCCACTTAGATCCCATCAAGTGATTTTTTGTTCTCCTTTTTCCATGTCAGACATGATCCATCTCATCTAACACATCCCTTCAATGCACAGTGCTTGTAGGATTCTGCCAAGGAAATAAAATACTGATTTAAACAGAGCTAAAAAATGCACTTCAGGGTACATTGCTCTGAGATTCCACTCTAAACTTTAGCTGGAAATAAACTTTAGTGGGAAACTCTTTCCTCTCCTGATCCAGGCCTTATACAATCTGAAGTACTACATAAATCAATAAAATATTAATTGGATGCTTGTTGTAAAAAAGCGATTAAGCAAAAATGAAAATTTACTTTTGCTATAAATCCTCATGTTATGTTAATATCCAAATGTTTAAAACTAACCCGTATTTTTCTTATAAATATGTAGATATTGTTTAATTGCTGTTTCAAACTAAGCATTAATTGAATTACTTTTAATTGCTATTCCACTTAATTCTTATAACATTGGGGTTTTTTCCCTAAATGAAGTTTTGGACAAGTTCTGTCTTTGTCTGTATTGCCTGGACTAGGGTAAAATTAACATTTTTAGGTGATCAAGATATAATTGTTTTTTAACCAACTTAAAAATAAATATTGTCTTTATGCTGTTGCTTCTTTCCAATCCCCCTCAAATCCCACTTCAAGTTAAGCTATTTGTTATAAATGACAAATGCAGATGAGAAATTATGGAGAAAAATTTGGACTTTTGCTTACCAAATGTCTCTTTCTCTGTTCCTTTGGTGCCTTTGCAGCCATGGTTTTCCATGGATGAGCTGATGTTTGGTGCATTTTAGGCGTAATTAATGTTTTTGTGGAGCAAACACCTCATCAGCACTTTCAGTGCTATCTGCAGCTCTGGGGTTCTCTAATTACCTGTCAGCTTTTGATGGTGTCTCTGTTGGGTCAGGATTTTCTTCCTGGTTTATGGCAAGTAAAGGGAAGGGAAAATGAATCATGTGTTGTTTTCGGACCAGCTTTTATTCAATGTAACTAAAATTCTTTTTCCCCCTTGTTGGTTTATTGCAATTCTATTTTAGAAAATTGTGTAAACTGCCACCTCCCTGAGCACACACATGAGCATGTATGTTTGTAAATATGATTCACAGACACAGCCTGGTGTTTTCTGGTGTGTCTGCCCTGGGCATCACAGATATTCCTGAAAAATCCTGAACTGCTATAGAAAAAGCCCTCCCTCCCCTCAGAATTCAGGAATCCCTGCAGCAAGTGTTTGCAGGGAGGAGAAAACCAATAGAAGCTCTCAGGCTGTGATCAATGTGCTAATTTCCAGCATGAATGAGCTCTCCAGAGTTCTTCCCATGGATGCATATTTATCTCCTGACTAAATCAATATTTGTCCTACAGAAAACTATTGATAGTCTTGAGGTTTTCTTATAATACAATTGTACAGCTTTCAATTGCTCTTTCTCTTCTTGATTTCTTGCCAGACTCAGAATTCCTTTCCATTATTGTTGAATTCAGCTGCAAAACCCTCACAATTCAAAAATTACAGGAATATTAAAAAGCCCCCAGAATATTTTGCAATCCTTTGCCAAGTATCAGCTACTGAGCCTCCTGTGTTAGTGCATTTCCCACAACACCCCCCGCCATTGTTTACAAATCATTTTTCATTATCACTTTCCTGCCTCCATCCATTCTAGAGGGAATTGAAACATGGTGTTTATTTGGGGAGATATTGATAAGTTTGGACACGTAATTCATGGGTGGCCAACTCTGCTGCTGCTGCCTTTTGATCAGGACACAAGTGCTCAGCAAATTGCTCTCTTGTCTTCTCAGGCTGGCTGGGAAGAAGAAACCAAGCTCTGAGTTCGATCTGCTCTCTCTCAGTAGGCTGGAGCAATAAACCCTGCCATACCTGGATGCTCCAAAAAAACCATCCATCAGAATATCTCTGTTCAGCATCGTGAGTTCCACTTGAAAATGAAAACAAATGGAAATTTGGATGGCAGGTTGCTCCTGGCTTTCTCAGTCCTTCTCAGGCTGTGGGTGTGAAGTGTGCAGGGGGAACTGTTTGTGTCCAAACTCATCGGGTTTGAGCTCTGATTGTGCCACAAACTGGCACAGGGCAAGGCTCTGGAAATTTAGGAATGGCTGTGATGGGTCACAGTACAGGCAAATTCATCATCATAACATGCACAGTGAGGGAAGGGGAGGGAAAGGGGAAGGGGAGGGAAAGGGGAAAGGGGAAAGGGGAAAGGGGAAGGGAAGGAAGGGAAGGGAAGGGAAGGGAAGGGAAGGGAAGGGAAGGGAAGGGAAGGGAAGGGAAGGGAAGGGAAGGGAAGGGAAGGGAAGGGAAGGGAAGGAAAAGGAAAAGGAAAAGGAAAAGGAAAAGGAAAAGGAAAAGGAAAAGGAAAAGGAAAAGGAACCACAGAAGATATTTGTGATGATTGATGCACATTTTTTTCTATTGATTCACAGACTCATGAGCTGGTTTGAGTTGGAAGGCACCTTGAAGATTATCTCATTCCACCCCCTGCCATGGTTGCTCCAAGCCCCATCCAGCCTGGCCTTGGACACAGCCAGGGATCCAGGGGCAGCCACAGCTTCTCTGGGCACCCTGTGCCAGGGCCTGCCCACCCTCACAGGGAACAATTATGTGCATATAATGCAAATATAAATCCTGAATTAGGTGGTCTGGTATCTACAGATATCTTTTTCCTTTCCTTGTATAAGTAACCACAGTAGAGGATAGAACAATGTAAAACAGATGTTTTACAATAGATAGCATGAAAACCTGCCAAAGGCTGGTTTCTTCCTTGCTGTTAAACCCTATTAAATAATGTTCTATATTTCCTGCTATTTTTGGATGTGAATGACCAGAGTGGTTGCCCTTGTACAGATATTTGTAACAGACATCAGGGTTCATGTGACTGGAGAATGAATGGGAGAGTCTGGGTGTGGAGGTGTCAGAGCTGAAAGATATTAAACCTCAGATTAAAACAAAGGGCAGAGGAGAGTCACCATGAAGTCCTGAATCATGCAAAAAGCTGTATCCAAATCCCACTTGGGGTTACCAGTTCAAGCAGAACATAAGGGGTGGGATGGTGGCTCTGCAGTCAGCCCCTCCTCTCCTCTGTGCTCCCACATATTCCCCAAACCACTCAGCCCCACCTTCCTTGCTGCTCGTGGTTTGCTTTGCTCTGGTTTAAAATCAAAATGCCTTTTCCTTCTGAGCTCCCTCTGAGCCTCCTGACCTGGCTGCTGTGGTGCTGCACCACGAGAAGTGTGCTCTGTAAAAAAAACGCAGCAAGGCATTGCTCTTAGCCAAAGCACACAATTATAACAGGATGGTTTATGTCTTTTAGTCAGTGTAATTTGAGTTTTCAGGCCCTTTAGGCCTGTGGGCAGTGATGGTCTCCCTGAGAATAAGGCTACAGGTCCTTGGAGGCACCTGAGAGTTGTATTAAATTGGTATCGTTCTAATAGTCTGGTCTAGGTGAGAAATAAATTGAGTTCAAAATGTTCCCTTGTCAGGACACAGCTTCAGAAATAACCTAATCTTGCAATCTCAGCTCTGTTCCAGCTTCTAAAACTTGCTGTAACAGTGGAGTTCACCCAGTTGTGTCATTTAAATGTTGTCATTAGGCTCTGATTGATGAGGAAAGATTCTCAATATGCGTTGCTCTTTTTTTTTCCTTGTTTATTTAAGCTCCATCCAGATCAAAATATTTCTCACTTCACCTCATTTCTCATTACACTTGAAAGGTTTTTGTGTATAATTATTGGCTAGTGAAGATAAGTGGGGTTTTTTTGGTTGTTTTTTTTTTTTTGTCCTGCAATTTGTTACGCTGTTTATCTCTCAGTCAAAAGAAAGCAAGGCTAGAAAATGTAATGAAGTGTTCATCCATCATCCCTGGGCTTTGCTTCCTGATAAAGGAGGCTTCATTTTGGTGTTATTTCATTAACATGCACTTCTCTGACAAAGCCAAAGCAGCAAGAAAAAGAAAGAGAAGCCTTAATCGAGGTTTTCTTGGAGATAATTAACTGAAGGGCTTGTAAGATATGAGCAAGGTGTTGTGATTAGGACAGGAGCTAAAACTCATATTTCCTTCAGCTCAGGATCATTCCACAACAACTGCTCCTGGAGGAGAAGTAATTAAGAACTGCAGTTTTACAATGAACCTTGTCTAATGAACAGAATTAACATTGCTTTTTACTTTTTATAAAATTCTAAATATTATTAGCGTGGTCTACTTGCTAAAAGAGTGTTAAGGTTTGATGTTAAAGAATAGGAACCAGATTTTCAATAAGTGAGAGGTAGAAGTCACTTGTTTTAATCACTTTCCTTACTTTTCACCACTTTCCTTAAATAACAGAGGAACCTCATCAGTTCCAAACAAGGATTTCTTTTGACAGACCAATCTCTCTTGGAGTGTATGGAGACAAGTGGCAGGGCTCCCTCAGCAATGAATTTATTTGTTCAGGGAACAATTCCTTTTCACAACCTGTCCCCACCTGGGAAATCTGTCCTCCAGGGAAGACAGGAGCATGCATTTCCCCAGGATTGCAATCCTTCTCCAGTCAGCCCTCATTCCTCCCAAGAAAAATGCCAATGTTCTCTTTTACCAAGGATAAGTGTTTCAATTCTCTAGCTCTCACTTCATATGAGTTTTTCATTTCAACCTTTGCTTCAATTCATTGCAAAGTTTTGAGGTTTTGAGTGCAGAGAAGGAAGAATCTTTTTGGGTTGTTTTGTCAGTTGGACTCATTTTGATTGAAATGATGAAATCCCAGCAGCTTTAACAATAAAGAATAAAACCAGGGAGGAATCATGTTTTGGACAAAAAAGAGTCCATGTAAAATAGTGCAAAATCTGTGGGTCCTAGAAAAATGTGTGCAGTTTTCTCATTGTTTTTACCAGCTGTGGTATTAAACTCTGGTTATTTTCTGAGTCACTCTTTGATTTTAGGAGAATCAAAACCTGTCCCAAACACTCAGCAGGAATCATATATCCATGGTGTGCTACCTGCCACAGCACACACGGGAGAAGGTCTTCATCAAAGGAAGTGTAATCATCTCAAAAAACCCAAATTATTGTAACTGTAACAAACATTGCCATGGGAAATTAGAAATGATCCATGCATCAGGGCTCAAAGGATTTTTATCTGGAATTAGCTTATGTGAAAGGTGGGGAATCCCAGAATCATGGGATGGTTTCGGTTGAAAGGGACATTAAAGTTCATCCTGTCCCCATCTCCACCCCAGAAGAAGGTTCTGAGGAGACTTCCAGTGCCCAAAGGGGCTCCAGGAGAGCTGGAGAAGGACTTGGGACAAGGCATGGAGTGAGAGGACAAGGGGGATGGCTTCAAACTAAAAGAGGAGAAATTTAGATGGGATTTTAGGAAAAAACTCTTCCCTGTGAGGATGGTGACACCCTGGCCCAGAGCAGCTGTGGCTGCCCCTGGATCCCTGGAAGTGTCCAAGGCCAGGTTGAACAGGACTTTGGAGCCACCTGGCCTTGGAAGAAGCAGAGAATCCTAGAAGTGGACACAACTGTAGTATTTAGTTTTGACAGCAGCCTTCCCAAAAGTTTGCTGTGGGAACCCAGATGGGGCTCAGCAGTGAGGTGGCTTCTCAAAAATCTGCCCAATGCATGAGGTTTCCCCTCAAAACCTGGTTCTCAGGCTCCTGGTTCCAGCTCCTTGCCACATCAGGAGCAAGAGGGTTCATAACTGTTGAAATGCTCCCTAAAAAGAGCAATAGGAAAGTTTTCAAGGGTGTTGCTGGTGTATTTCCAAACCTCTCCTGTTCCCACACCATGAAAAGGAGATGCTGATGCTTCCAGCACCTCAAAGAAACATCCCTAAGTACAAAGCACAGGAATTCAAGCCTAGAGGCAAAAGGGTAGAAATAAGCATGCTAAGGATACTATCCTAAAAGCAAGGAGCATAGCTGGGGGGGGAAAAAAAAGATAAAAAGTTGTAGAATTTCTTCTAATGTCTATAGATCCTTTGTTTTTTTATTGCTGTTACCAACTTTCATCTGAGTGCGGAGTTTTTCCAGCCTTTGGAGAGCTCCCCAAATCAATCTCTTTGAAAAGTGTGTATTTGTGAAATGGCTGCTATTCCCCACAAGTGATCTGTCAGTGTCTCAGCTGAGCCTTCCCTTAATAGAGCCTCAAATAAACTTCCTGCATGCCGAGAGAGAGGCTTTCAAGTTTCAGAGCTGAGGAAGCCCTTCATCCCTCCTCATTAGTGCTGCTGGACTCCCCTGCTCCTCACATCCCTCCCTCCCATTAAATTCTCCAGCTGAGCCTTGGATCGCCCTCATCACCGTGGGTTTTTAAGTGGACAAATTTATTCTATTGATGAATTTATCCTCAAGGCAAATCTGGTTTAATTACAGCACTGATCATGTGTGAGCAGAGGATGTTTTTGTACCTGTTATCCAGAAGTTAGCACTTGGACGAGCTTTAATTTCCTTCCAAGTTTTTTCAGGAATTCTCCTCACTTTAATTCCAACAAATGGAACTCATAAGGAAGAATAAATCTCAAGGAAGAAGAGAAAGGTAATTTCTCTGGGCTTTTCCAAAGCAGTTTTCTTCCAAGGATTTACATCTACTGGAATAAATTTCTAGTTTGTGATCAAAGTCATGGTACACAAGCCAAAATTAATTAAGCTTTGCTCTAACTTGTTTAAATCCAAGGAAAACCTTACTAGTCAAGACAATAATTTGGAAATTAGAAAGGGATAGTTGAGCTCTCAGAGAGAGGAACCCAGATATTCAAGAAAGTTCATTTCTCATTTATAGCATCAGGACACAATTAATTAATTCCTAAACAAACTTTTTCCATGTTAAAAATGTATTTTTGTATTCCTAGGGCTCTGAACAGATTCTTGTGAAAGTTTGCTTCGCAGGTCCTGAATCTTTCATTGGTGTGTGGGACATTTCTTACCTCAGTGCACATAAAATAAGCCAGAAAATGTACAAACAGAAAAGGTGTTAATGTAAAACAAATTCATTTTCGGTGAAGTTTATTCTTTCAAAGTGAAGAAGTTTTCTATCAGAACTCTGTGGGTCAATGAGAAAGAGTTGTTTCAACAAACACATTTCACTTCTAACATATTCTTTAAAAACCCTTTAAATTATTGAATTTAATTTCAAGGCAGTCCCATTTGAATTTTCCATATGTTTCACATTGCTGGAATTTTTCCTGTCATGGCATACTATGCAACCCTGAGCCCCTCAAATTCTTCTTAATGATCTGAAAACTTCAATTACATGGTTCAGTGTGGACAGAGTCAAATGCTGAGGACCTAGATGTGGATAATAGAATTCCAAGTTGTGTGAGGTGAAAGAAGTGGAATTGTTTAAAATCGCTTTATGTAGCAGAAGGCAGAGGTGCACAAGTAGAGCAAAGAGAAGCTGGCTGTAATTGATGGAAAAAATTCAAATGTCAAAGCAAAAGTTCTTACTTCCTTCAGAGTACAAAAACCTGAATTTTCCACAATCTTTCTATCAGTGTAATCCAGCCTATAGGAAAATACTCTTTTTTTTTGAAAAAACCCAGTATTTACAAATTATTACAGTTCTAAAAATGTTGTCCTTCAAAGTCCGGCACTATCCAGGAGAACTCATCTCCACTCTGTCATTACTAAATTAAAGGGATTGGGTCATATAGAAGCCTGTGTAAAAAGATAGCTTTAAAAATTAAATTCTTGTTTTCCTAATAATTATTCAAGCATGACATTTTTGTTCAACTCAATCAGTATTTATCAGTTCATGTCACCTTAATGGAGGGCAAGATGACAGGAGCTGAATGTTTCAATGCAAAATAATGTCATGCTAATTTCTATTTTTATTTAAAGGCATTTTCTTTCTCATTTTAATAATTCTTTCCATTCTTTGTGATTTTGTTTTGCACAAAGGGTGGTTGGGGAGTTCTTTGGTTTTTGGTTTTTTGTTTTGTTTTGGGGTATTTTGTTTGGGTTTTTTTTTTTTTGTGTGTTTTTGGGGTAATTTTTGGGTGGTTTTTGTGTGGTGTTTTTTTTTTTTGCTGGAAATACAGGAATGCATGGAGGAACTTTTGAAGCAGTGATGATTTCCTGAGATTTAAGAAAGAGTAAAGCCATGTTTTCTGACTGGTTTACACTGCACTTCAACAGCTTGCTCTTCTTCTTTAGGACCCTGATTGTTAGAGGTGTGTCAGCATCATAGTCTTAATCAGGAAAATCCAATTTGCTCTATAATGGAACTGCTGAGCTTCGAGTCCAAAATATTCAGCTTTTCTCAGATTTGTTATCATCTGTCTGAAATAGGAGAAAAATTAATCTTTCAGTTTATCTCTTCTCTCAAAATTTTAGAGGTAGAAAGGGGAGAGAGAAAACAGTTGGAGTTTACTTGGGTACTGATCATTGATAAAAAAGCTGACCAGCTTCTTTTTTTTCTTTATTTTTATTTGTCTTGTTACAAAAAACCTCCCAACAATCACCAAAAAAATTGAAATCAAAAGTATGAAATGTATTGCAATCATGTAATGTTTTTTTAAATTTTAATGTGACTTGATGTTGAGGAAGAAACTCCTATCCTTCAGTGAGATTTTGTCCTTTTTTACCAAGACAAAAAGCTGGTAAAAGGCTTAGATGCTACAAAGTCAATTAACAGGATTTAATAATATAATCAAGTGATATAGACTGTGTGTCGATTTTATTTTTTATAAAATATTGCCATATTTTACTTTTTATAAATGTGTGGCATTTTTTATTTTTTATAAATGAACACACAGATGAGATTAAATACATGCAATTTATGAACTCAAAGAATGCCAGATTTCATGAGGACTGAAGTAGGTTTCTTTTGTTTCTTGTGTAGTACCTTGTAGAGATTCAGACAGTGGTTAGAGTAGTTTTTAATAATAATCAAGGTGCCCAAGTTATTTTTTATTAGTTTTACATAGTTTAACATTAGTCAAAACACTGGTTTACATTAGGTTTTTTTTTTTCCTACTTTTTTCCTTGAAAAGTTTTCTTCCAGTTGCTTTTCTTGAGGAGATCAGCAAATTGTCCACACTGGAGAAATAGATCCAGACCCAGCTCTCTCCCTTCTCCTCTCTCCCATTACATTGGAGTCAACAGCAGGACTAAAACTGGAGCACTTCCAGACACATTGTCTGATAACCTGTGAACTTTTGGGCATCAAAAATTCCCCAGGGAGATAAGTCCTGAAATGCAGCACTGAATTTCCTGCCAGTTGAGGGCTGATTCACACTCCCTGGCTCCTCTTCTCCAGAGCTTTCTGTCAGCAGAGGTCAGCCTCCCTACCCTCATTTTGCTGGTGGAAAATAATGAGGCACAGAGAGAGGCACCTGGCTTGTCTGAACCCCCCCGCAGGTGCAGGTGGCTTTGGAGCCTCAGTTCAGAAGGTCCAGCACTGACAATTTGTTGCATCCAAGCTACAGAATTTGTGCTGCTTGAATTCCCTCTAATAATCCCTCTAACAACAAAAGGAACACTCTTGGAATACAAAGACAAGGATTAATTGTGTCCCCCAGCACGGGCAGCAGGAAAGGGATTGGGATTGTGCCCCTGAGCTCAGGTGAGACCCCACCTGCAGAGGGACCTGGAGCTGCTGCAGAGAGCCCAGGGCAGGCACCAGGATGGGCAGAGGGATGGAGCAGCTCTGCTGGGAGAGAAGGCTGGGAGAGCTGGGACTGTGCAGCCTGGAGCAGCTTTGGGGTGAGCTCATTATTGCCTTGCAGTGCCTGAAGGAACTGATGGGAATCATGGAGAGAGACAATTTCCAGGGGATGGAGGGACAGGGCACAGGGAATGGCTTCTCACTGCCGGAGAGTGGGTTTAGCTGGGCTATTGGGGAGGAATTGTTCCCTGTGAGGGTGGGCAGGCCCTGGCACAGGGTGCCCACAGAAGCTGTGGCTGCCTCTGGATCCCTGGAAGTGTCCAAGGCCAGGTTGGATGGGGCTTGGAGCAACCTGGGACAGTGGAAGGTGTCCCTGCCCATGGCAGGGGTGGCACTGGGTGAGTTTTAAGATCACTTCTGACTCAAACCGTTCCATGATTCCATGATTTTATGAGTTGCTAGTCAAAAGTCTCAAAAGCTTAATCAGATCATTACTACAAGTAAAATTACAATAATGCTAAAAGTGCATTTTAAATGCTATGGGCATATACAGACTTCTTCAAAATCCCCTGATGGTGTCCTATTTTTCCACTGCTCATAGGGGATTGCTCTCAGTGGCTTCAGACTTGGGCTGGAAGGGACATTTTAGTGGTGGTGTCACCCTGAGGCCTTTCCACCAGGAGAAGCCTGCTGTTCACAACCTCTTGCCCTTTGCTATGGTGTCATTTTGATGTTGCTAACCTGCTGTTACACATGTCAACCTGCTTTTATCTATCTTCTCTGTCCCATGTCCAAGTCCATCTTGCATTTGAGCTGTATCTACAGAGTGAGTTTTATCCCAAGGCTGACCTCCTTTGGTGGCTGTTGAGTTGCTCATTTCTGCCCTCAGCTCTCATCCTTTGTCTGGAGTTTCCAGGCCCCTCACACACACTGACTTTTATGCTAAATAATTCTAAAAATACATGAACAAAGGAAGGCCAAGAGGAGTCTCAATGCTCTCCTGGACATGGGGAGAACATTGATCCAAACATGAGGAAAAGGCTGGAGTGCTTCATGTCTTCTTTGCCTCAGTGTTTAACAGGAATGGAGTCCCCATTCCTTTTGGGATTGAAGAGCCCCATGGATGTGGCACTTGGGGACAAGGGTTAATGGTGCCCTTGAGCAGTGATGAGTTACCAGCTGGACTTGATGGTCTTAAAGGTCTTTTGCCAACGGAATGATTCCATGATTCTGTTCTGGATCATGGGTAACTCAGCCCATGCAGAATAAATTCTTGTTTTTGATAGCTGCAGTTGCACAAACACAGCAAATGTCCCACCAGTCAGTACATCCAGGTCATGGCAAAGCAGGCAGTGCTCACCTGGTGGTTACAGGATTGCTGTCACAGCCAAACAAGCTCAAACAAATCTCCAGGCTGGCTCAGGAGCCTGTGCTGCCAGCTCAGGACACGCTGCAAGGAGCTGCAATTGACCCCGAGGTGTGTTAGAAAGTCTCTTTTCCCAGCCCAGCAGTCAAAGAAGGAGTGAGAACTCCTCTGTTCTCATTCTCAAGGTTGTTTATTGTTTCTTATCTATAAAATTCTTTCTCCTGTCCAGCTGAGGTCCGTTCAGCAGGTCAGACAGAGGCACACTGGCTGCCCTCAGGGCCGTGTTATTTTTCATACTAAAAACTATGTGTACATTATTTACAATAACTTCCCAATACCTATCACCTATGTTAGACAGTGAGCTTCTACTCTAAACCAATCCAAAAGTGCCACCATCACAGCAGAAGATGGAGGCCAAGAAAAAGAAGGAAAAAGGACAAGACACACCCACATTCCTCCATCTTGCCTCCTGAACCCCCATTCTAAAAACCCCAAAAATCTATTTGATTCTTGTTCTCAAGGTTGTTTATTGTCTCTTATCTATAAAATTATTATTCTAGCCTTAGTCCGTTTCATGGCTTGCAGATCCTCCTATGATGTGTACCTATTGGTAACTTTTTTCACCTATGTTAGACAGTGAGCTTCTACCTTAAACCAATCTAATCACAGCAGAAGATGGAGGCCAAGAAGAAGAAGGAGAAAGGGGACCATCTTGCCTCCTGAAGCCCCATTCTAAAAACCCCAAAAATCTATTTTTCACTCTGTGACAAACTAATTATTATTCTACTTAGACTTTCATGGCTTGCAGATCCTCCTATGAGATTGGTAATTTTTTCCAGGGACCTTGAGCAGGGAGTCAAGCCATCCAGAACAGCCAGAGGGATGTTCTGAATTCCAACACTGCAAGAACACCTTTACTGCTGGGAACCACTGCCACCACTCCCACAGCCTGTGCAGCACACCTGGGATGGGGCAAATGAGGCTTTCCTCGTCACCTGGGGCAAAGCCAGGGACGCAGGTACCCAGCCCAGGCTGTGGGAGCAGTGAGGGAGGAAAGGGATCAGCAGGGACAGCAGGGAGTGGTGCTGGCACTGCCATCCCCAAATGACAGCCCTCAGAGCACTAATGGGAGCCACAGTGGCAGCTGAAGCAGTTCAGTGTCACTCTCATTTTGGGCAGCCAGCTCCTAAATGACAAGGTTACAATCACAACACGTTGCCAGCGAGGTGGCAGGTCAGTGTGGACCCCCTTTGGATCTCTCTAACATCCACAGAACCCACTCAGTTATACTCCTTTGTCTCTAAAAATATTGCATTTCCTCCAGATAACTTTTAAAGACCTGAATTCCGTGGTGTTTATTTCAGATCTTGTATCTGACTGCAGGTTATGAGTAAAAAAGGCTTATTTAATCACAATGCAGTTTTGTGCAGTCTCACACCAGTGTAAGATGATGTCATTCAAACAGCTCATAAATAGAAAGTCTCTGATATTTGCCTGAATAATTCATAGCAAAAAAAAATATTTTTCTGATGTTTTAGATCACTAGATTATTAATTTTGAGAAAAGATGTGTCTGAATTCTGAAAAGACTTCTAATTCAGTTTGGGTTACACATATATCAATATTTCACATATATCTATATTACCTATATGTGTAATGGCATGAAGCTGTCAGGGGGAGGTTTTGCTGGATATCAGGAAAAGTTCTTCCCCAAAGGGTGGTTGGGCACTGAACAGGCTCCCAGGGAATAGTCATTGTTTTTTTTTGAAAACGGAAAAAATATTTCCTTTGCTTCTCTCCATCAAACTGCTCTTCATGGCCAGGGGAATCTGCTGAGGTAGCTTTGAATCAACACTTAATAATGGAAAAGGAGGTTTGGATTGAACATGGTGCTAAATATTCACCCATAAAAGAGTATCCATAAGGCAAGAATGAAATTTTTGAAATTTCTGATTTAAAACCTGACAGACATGTCCTGGTTCCCCACACCACACCATCATGCAAGGAAGCAGCAGTCCAAGACCTGACCCTTTAAAGTATTTTCCATCTTTTCCTGCAAACCAGATTTCCTGCCCCCCTTCCTGATCAGTGAACTATCATTTCATTGGGGTAGGGGAGGAAGGGCTGTGTTGAAAGAAGTGTTGTTCTGAAAGGTTTTCAGATTCAGCATGGGAAAGATCTTCAACTACCAAAAAATGTTGCTGAGGAGAGAATGTTTCCTTTGCCAGCTCTCTCTATTTTTTTCATCTTGTTCTTTACTCCACACGCGAGTTTTATTTGCCTTCAGTTCAATTTTCTCTGAGCCTCACTCTCCATTTGGTACCCTAAATACAATTAAATTGCAATATCCTAAGTGTGAAAAGGAATAAAGTGATAGAAATGAGATAAAATATAAACCTTTAGAACTTTCCTTCTCTGACTGACTCCACTCTTCCTTCCCCAGTGATAGTAAGACACTTTCAAATTTATTTTCCAAGTTTTGAAAGCTGCTGTATATCAGGCTCACTGAACTGCTGACTCCTCAGGTTTCTTTAATAGAAAAAATTTTTCAAAGACACCCAGCCATCCACAGAGGGCGGGGAAAGAAAGCAGAGGTTAGAAAAGCAGTTTAAATAAATCTAAAATAATAAAACAAGTAAGATAATATTAAGGAAATTGGAAAGAGTGGGAGAAGAATTACTCCAGCTCTTCTCCCTGGAGGAAGCTGGTAGCAGAGTAGAAAGAATCTATGATGGAAAGGCGTGTTCACATTTTTAATGAAATGTAAAAGCAGAAAAATAAGTAATAAAAAACAATTAGACGTGTAGAAAACACGACCTGCAAGGAGAAATTAAAAGAGCCAAGGTAGCTTAGACAAGGGAAAACGAAAGGAAGATGTGGGAACAGCCAGCAAACATGCAACAAGCTGTAAAAATCAGGAAAATATGTATTTTCTGAGGTGAATTAGCCACCAGTAATGGGCTTAATCTGCAGCCAGGGATAACTGAGTCAGGAAAAGGACAAGGAATCACTGGTGAAGACATTATGAAGACAGCATCCTTGGTGGTGTTTATTTCTCTTAAAGTACTGAATTTCAGCCTAGTGAAGCCTCTGTCAGCCTTATTTTCTGTGATTCTTTCAAAAAGGACATTAAATGTGTTTATAACACAAAATGTTTCATCTGAATCAGATTTGAGGGACCTTCTTTTCTTAAATATTTCTCTCCAAACCTGGTTTCCCTAAGACTACATTTTTCTTCCTAAAACCTCTGAAGCCAACCTCGGTCTAGCTTTGTGGATTTTGCTCTGGAGTGAGCTTGGATGCTGCCCAAAGCTGTGAGGTTTAAATAGCTCCAGTGGACACACAAAGCCCTTTCAGCTAATTTTGGTTTCCCTCTTTCCATATTGAGGCACTCCAGAACAATCAGTGCTGCTGGGGTGAAGTTACACCAGGAGAGAAAAGGAAAACTTCTCCACTTTCCCCAGGTTTTAGCAAAAAGCTTTTTGGGGTTTTTATTTTGAGCAGTTCAGTGGGCAAGTTAACAGCTGCCCAAAAAAATACAAAATGTGGTTTTATTCAACAGCCTCAACACTTCCCCTAGGGCAAGGCTGAGAGGATGGTGCTGTTCCATAGGACCACTGTTAATAATCTGATATTTCTCTGGTGTGGGTTTAGCTGTGGCTCTTGTATAATATCATTGTGTGCAGCATAAATGAAAGTTGTTGCCCAAATGCACAATTTTATGGCTATTTCAGAACAAGCTGAAGTTTGTTCAATTACTGTGCAATAACCCATTTAAAGCATGACAGGATATACCCACAGCTGACACGTGGAAATATGAAACCTTATTTGAGGATATCAGTTTTAAAATACTTGTTAATTCTCAAAAAATATCTTGAAAAAAAAAAGAACAAATCCTTTCTGTAAATAAAGAAATGTCAGAAAAAATATGTCTATATATATGTATCTATATATCTATACTATATATCAATATATATCTATAAGGAGAATTACCAATTTCTGGGCACTTGGGCCCAAATATTCTGTGTGATTTCACTTTGAAAGGCCTTTCCACCAGGAGAAGCCTGCTGTTCACAACCTCTTGCCCCTTTGCTATGGCGTCATTTTGGTGCTGCTAACCTGCTGTTACACAGGTCAACCTGCTTTTATCTATCTTCTCTGTCCCATGTCCAAGTCCATCTTGCATTTGAGCTGTATCTACAGAGTGAGTTTTATCCCAAGGCTGACCTCCTTTGGTGGCTGTTGAGTTGCTCATTTCTGCCCTCAGCTCTCATCCTTTGTCTGGAGTTTCGAGGCCCCTCACACACACTGACTTTTATGCTAAATATTTCTAAAAATACATGAACAAAGGAGGGCCAAGAGGAGTCTCAATGCTCTCCTGGACATGGGGAGAACATTGACCCAAACATGAGGAAAAGGCTGGAGTGCTTCATGTCTTCTTTGCCTCAGTGTTTAACAGGAATGGAGTCCCCATTCCTTTTGGGATTGAAGAGCCACATGGATGTGGCCTTGAGCAGTGATGAGTTACCAGCTGGACTTGATGGTCTTAAAGGTCTTTTGCCGATGGAATGATTCCATGATTCTGTTCTGGGTCACGGGTGACTCAGCCCATGCAGAATAAATTCTTGTTTTTGATAGCTGCAGTTGTACAAACACAGCAAATATCCCACCAGTCAGTAAATCCAGGTCATGGCAAAGCAGGCAGTGCTCACCTGGTGGTTACAGGATTGCTGTCACAGCCAAACAAGCTCAAACAAATCTCCAGGCTGGCTCAGGAGCCTGTGCTGCCAGCTCAGGACACGCTGCAAGGAGCTGCAATTGACCCCGAGGTGTGTTAGAAAGTCTCTTTTCCCAGCCCAGCAGTCAAAGAAGGAGTCAGAACTCCTCTGTTCTCATTCTCAAGGTTGTTTATTGTTTCTTATCTATAAAATTCTTTCTCCTGTCCAGCTGAGGTCCGTTCAGCAGGTCAGACAGAGGCACACTGGCTGCCCTCAGGGCCGTGTTATTTTTCATACTAAAAACTATGTGTACATTATTTACAATAACTTCCCAATACCTATCACCTATGTTAGACAGTGAGCTTCTACTCTAAACCAATCCAAAAGTGCCACCATCACAGCAGAAGATGGAGGCCAAGAAAAAAAGAAGGAAAAAGGACAAGACACACCCACATTCCTCCATCTTGCCTCCTGAACCCCCATTCTAAAAACCCCAAAAATCTATTTTTCTTGTTCTCAAGGTTGTTTATTGTCTCATCTATAAAATTATTCTTCTGCTAAGGTCCGTTCAGCAGGTCAGACAGACTTTCATGGCTGCCCTCAGGGCAGTGTTCCTTTTTATACTAAAACCTATGAGGTTCCCAATAATCACCTATTTTAGACAGTGGGTCTACCTTAAACCAATCTAAAAATCAGCATCACAGCAGAAGATGGAGGCCAAGAAGAAGTGACATGCCCAGATCCCTCCATCTTGCCTCCTGAACCCCATTCTAAAACCCCAAAAATCTATTTTTCCAGACAAACTAATTATTATTCTACTTAGACTTTCCAGAGAGGGATGTTCTGAATTTTTCCAGGGACCTTGAGCAAGACCATCCAGAACAGCCAGAGGGATGTTCTGAATTCCAACACTGCAAGAACACCTTTACTCTGGGAACCACAGCCACCTGTCCCACAGCCTGTGCAGCACACCTGGGATGGGGCAAATGAGGCTTTCCTCGTCACCTGGGGCAAAGCCAGGGACGCAGGTAGCCAGCACAGGCTGTGGGAGCAGTGAGGGAGGAAAGGGATCAGCAGGGACAGCAGGCAGTGGTGCTGGCACTGCCATCCCCGAATGACAGCCCTCAGAGCACTAATGGGGGCCACAGTGGCAGCTGAAGCAGCTCAGTGTCACTCTCATTTTGGGCAGCCAGCTCCTGACTGGCAAGGTTACAGTCACAACACATCGCCAGCGAGGTGCCAGGTCAGTGTGGTCCCCCTTTGGATCTCTGTAACATCCACACAACCCACTCAGTTATACTCCTTTGTCTCTAAAAATATTGCATTTCCTCCAGATAACTTTTGAAGACCTGAATTCCGTGGTATTTATTTCAGATCTTGTATCTGACTGCAGGTTATGAGTAAAAAAGGCTTATTTAATCACAATGCAGTTTTGTGCAGTCTCACACCAGTGTAAGATGATGTCATTCAAACAGTTCATAAATAGAAAGTCTCTGATATTTGCCTGAATAATTCATAGCAAAAAAAAAATATTTTTCTGATGTTTTAGATCACTAGATTATTAATTTTGAGAAAAGATGTGTCTGAATTCTGAAAAGACTTCTAATTCAGTTTGAGTTACACATATATCAATATTTCACATATATCTATATTACCTATATGTGTAATGGCATGAAGCTGTCAGGGGAGGTTTTGCTGGATATCAGGAAAAAGTTCTTCCCCTAAAGGGTGGTTGGGCACTGAACAGGCTCCCCAGGGAATAGTCATTGCTTTGAAAACGGAAAAAATATTTCCTTTGCTTCTCTCCATCAAACTGCTCTTCATGGCCAGGGGGAATCTGCTGAGGTAGCTTTGAATCAACACTTAATAATGGAAAAGGAGGTTTGGATTGAACATGGTGCTAAATATTCACCCATAAAAGAGTACACATAAGGCAAGAATGAAATTTTTGAAATTTCTGATTTAAAACCTGACAGACATGTCCTGGTTCCCCACACCACACCATGCAAGGAAGCAGCAGTCCAAGACCTGACCCTTTAAAGTATTTTTCCATCTTTTCCTGCAAACCAGATTTCCTGCCCCCCCTTCCTGATCAGTGAACTATCATTTCATTGGGGTAGGGAGGAAGGGCTGTGTTGAAAGAAGTGTTGTTCTGAAAGGTTTTCAGATTCAGCATGGGAAAGATCTTCAACTACCAAAATGTTGCTGAGGAGAGAATGTTTCCTTTGCCAGCTCTCTCTCCTTTTTCATCTTGTTCTTTACTCCACACGCGAGTTTTATTTGCCTTCAGTTCAATTTTCTCTGAGCCTCACTCTCCATTTGGTACCCTAAATACAATTAAATTGCAATATCCTAAGTGTGAAAAGGAATAAAGTGATAGAAATGAGATAAAATATAAACCTTTAGAACTTTCCCTTCTCTGACTGACTCCACTCTTCCTTCCCCAGTGATAGTAAGACACTTTCAAATTTATTTTCCAAGTTTTGAAAGCTGCTGTATATCAGGCTCACTGAACTGCTGACTCCTCAGGTTTCTTTAATAGAAAAGGAAACTTTCAAAGACACCCAGCCATCCACAGAGGGCGGGGAAAGAAAGCAGAGGTTAGAAAAGCAGTTTAAATAAATCTAAAATAATAAAACAAGTAAGATAATATTAAGGAAATTGGAAAGAGTGGGAGAAGAATTACTCCAGCTCTTCTCCCTGGAGGAAGCTGGTAGCAGAGTAGAAAGAATCTATGATGGAAAGGCGTGTTCACATTTTTAATGAAATGTAAAAGCAGAAAAATAAGTAATAAAAAACAATTAGACGTAGAAAACACGACCTGCAAGGAGAAATTAAAAGAGCCAAGGTAGCTTAGACAAGGGAAAACGAAAGGAAGATGTGGGAACAGCCAGCAAACATGCAACAAGCTGTAAAAATCAGGAAAATATGTATTTTCTGAGGTGAATTAGCCACCAGTAATGGGCTTAATCTGCAGCCAGGGATAACTGAGTCAGGAAAAGGACAAGGAATCACTGGTGAAGACATTATGAAGACAGCATCCTTGGTGGTGTTTATTTCTCTTAAAGTACTGAATTTCAGCCTAGTGAAGCCTCTGTCAGCCTTATTTTCTGTGATTCTTTCAAAAAGGACATTAAATGTGTTTATAACACAAAATGTTTCATCTGAATCAGATTTGAGGGACCTTCTTTTCTTAAATATTTCTCTCCAAACCTGGTTTCCCTAAGACTACATTTTTCTTCCTAAAACCTCTGAAACCAACCTCTGTCTAGTGTTGTGGATTTTGCTCTGGAGTGAGCTTGGATGCTGCCCAAAGCTGTGAGGTTTAAATAGCTCCAGTGGACACACAAAGCCCTTTCAGCTAATTTTGGTTTCCCTCTTTCCATATTGAGGCACTCCAGAACAATCAGTGCTGCTGGGGTGAAGTTACACCAGGAGAGAAAAGGAAAACTTCTCCACTTTCCCCAGGTTTTAGCAAAAAGCTTTTTGGGGTTTTTATTTTGAGCAGTTCAGTGGGCAAGTTAACAGCTGCCCAAAAAAATACAAAATGTGGTTTTATTCAACAGCCTCAACACTTCCCCTAGGGCAAGGCTGAGAGGATGGTGCTGTTCCATAGGACCACTGTTAATAATCTGATATTTCTCTGGTGTGGGTTTAGCTGTGGCTCTTGTATAATATCATTGTGTGCAGCATAAATGAAAGTTGTTGCCCAAATGCACAATTTTATGGCTATTTCAGAACAAGCTGAAGTTTGTTCAATTACTGTGCAATAACCCATTTAAAGCATGACAGGATATACCCACAGCTGACACGTGGAAATATGAAACCTTATTTGAGGATATCAGTTTTTAAAATACTTGTTAATTCTGAAAAATATCTTGGGAAAAAAAAAGAACAAATCCTTTCTGTAAATAAAGAAATGTCAGAAAAAAATATGTCTATATATATGTATCTATATATCTATACTATATATCAATATATATCTATAAGGAGAATTACCAATTTCTGGGCACCACCCAAATATTCTGTGTGATTTCACTTTGAAAGGTTCAGTGCATCCCTGGGAGCATTGTCCAAACCCTCCTGGAGCTCTGGCAGCCTTGGGGCTGTGCCCATTCCCTGAACCTTTCAAAGTGAAATCACACAGAATATTTGGGTGGTGCCCAGAAATCAGCCTGATTTTTGTAGCTCAACCATAACTTTATTTCCTGGGGTTTTTGGGGTTTACCTTCCATTTATTTCATATTTGACTTGCTGGAAGTGCAGCATCTCCCAGGTGGGCTCTGAGGCACCTGCAATGTTTTGCTGCCTAATGCTTGAAGTGCCACTTGCTCAGAGCAGAAGCCTGCAGTGAATTGTAGCTTTATAGAGGGCTGGGATCCACATTATCAATACTCCATTTCTCCCTCCAAAGAGAGCTGTTTAATGTGAATTCAGTATTTAACCAGACGATCCTTTCCTTTTATTTAAAAAGGGACATTTCCCCCACAACAAAGTGCATTGCTGTTGCTTGCCCAGGCTGAGCCAAGAGTGTGTTTTACCCAGAGCCATTCCAAAACACTCGAGCTAAATTTAGCCTTGTAAATTAAATATGCCCATCTCCTGAATTAAAGCCACAGAATCCTTTGTGTCTGTGCTAAATCTGTGTCCTGCTCTCCAAATGCAGCTGAAGAGCCAGTGGGACACTGCTCCCAGTGCTGACTGCTCCGTGCCTGGCAAGGCTGGGGACAATCTTTGGGGACATCAGACACATCCAGGGCCAGAGCACTGAACACTACAGACAAACCCATTCAGTGAGGATCAGCCTCTCCTGTCTTCCCTTTTTTTTGTGGATTAAATAGCAATGAATGTCACCTAATGTAATTATTAATGCTTGAAATTCTTTAAAATTCTCTCCTTTATTTCCAGCTCGTTTATTCTTGAGCATCCTTCATGCAGCAGGAGCAAGGCTTTCTCTCTCTGTTAGGATTAGCTCTCAGGGAAGTGCTGGAGGTGGCAGAAATTTTGGACTTGCTCTCATTATATCTGAAAAATCCTTGAAACTTAACAGGGGAAGGTATGTGGCTTCCTCTCTACCTGTCTCTGTACCCTAAAAAAAAATTAAAATTCCAATATCATTTTCAACCATTCTTGGAGGTAAATAAAACACTATTTATTGTCTTCACATGATGGCTCTTTTATTGAGGCACATGTTACGTGCAGCTACAATTTCTGGCAGAAACAGAGGGATTCAAACAAAACCCTTTTTTTTTTCATTTATTGTGTTTGCTGCAAACACGGACTTCTGTGGTGCTAATTAGTATTTACATCAATGAAAATCAAATTGGATTCTAAGATCATATCAGTCAATGAAGATTTATTTAACTTGAGGAGTTCTGGCTTGGTACCAGAAGGCATTAATCATTTATGATTCCTCATGGGTTGAAAGATGTGCCTCCCACTGCTGCATTGCAGCATGGACAACCAGGATTGATTCACACTCAGAATAAATACACATAGTTGGCTTTATTTAGCAAACTGGTTCTGATTTCTGACCCTTTTTTACAACAGACCAACACAGTTTTCTCTGTTAATGGAGAGCTAAGTGATATCCTCAGGTGTTCCAGAGTGACACTGACAATATTTCATAGCTTTCAATGCCCTCCTAGAACCAGAATATTTTCCAGAGGGCACTAACAGGTATCTGATGGAATTTTTTACCTGTCAAAATGTTCTTTTCCTCTTCTCCTCCATGTTTTTTTTTTTTTTTTTGACAATTCATTTATGACAACTAATGTTCTTTGACACAGAATTATCCAACCACCACACCAGGGCAGGGAAAGGAATTGTCTTGGTGTCTCCACCAGACTCTGCAGCTGAGGAAATGGAAGCTCATTTCCTGCTGAATGTTTGGAGCAGAGGGAAAATGATGCAAAGAGAAAACACGAAGTGAAGGCAGAGCAACACCTGAGCAATAGCTCCTCTGTGTAATTGTCCATTTTACATTCATAAGAAAGTTGTATTTTTTTCTCCCTCTCCTGCTGCCCTTTAAGAGTTTTCTGATGCTAATCCTAAAATCTTTCTCATCTTTTATTGATCATCTCACAGCCATAGCTTTTCTCATTAGGCACCCAAAATCCTGCTATAAACCCAGCACATTCCAGTAAAAATGTACATATATTTCATGGCCTTCCCTGGCACACATTCCCCTGATCCATCACTGAACACTGTGCAAGGGTTTTGCTTTCAGAGCTTTCTGACCCCTTAAAAGAGCTGTGATAACATCAGTAACTTCAAAATTAAATATAATTTCATGTAATTATAAAATAAATCATAGGATGGTTAGGGTTGGACATTAAAGCCCTTGCAGTGCCATGGGCAGGGACAACTTCCACTGTCCCAGGTTGCTCCAAGCCCCATCCAGCCTGGACTTGGGCATTGCCAGGGATCCAGGGGCAGCCACAGCTTCTCTGGGCACCCTGTGCCAGGGTCTGCCTACCCTCACAGGGAACAATTCCTTCCCAATATCCCATCTAACCCTGCCTTCTGGCAGTGGGAAGCCATTCCCTGTGTCCTGTCCCTCCATCCCTTGGAAATTGTCTCCCTCCATGGTTCCTGTCAACTCCTTCAAGGTCACAATTTGGTCATCCCAAAGCTCCTCCTCTCCAGGTGAACAATCCCAGCTCTCCCAGCAGAGCTGCTCCATCCCTCTGCCCATCCTGGTGCCTCCCCTGGGCTCTCTGCAGCAGCTCCAGCTCCTCCCTGTGCTGGGGCAGCTCTGCAGAGCTCAGGGGCAGAATCCCATCCCATCCCATCCCATCCCAAATCCCATCTTTTCTCTTATGGTGAGTGTTGGTGTTTCCCACCCAATGTTCCCATCCACAATCCTCCAAACAGCACTTGGAGCATTGTCTGAAATCAATTAGGGGAAAAAATCTGCCAGGAATTGCACAGCCACAGAGAAACCTCCCTCTGAACAGGAGGGTGATTTCAGCCATTGCTGCTGGTCCCATCCATGTGAAACCCTTCCTTCTCTAACTGCCAGTTTGGATGACACTGCAATCATTGTGGCAAATAAAGAGAAAAACCCAAATTTTGAGCTGCCTGCACCGAACAGAGAGAGGCAGGAGCTGGAGAAAGCCTCTGGATCCACAGCTCAGAATAAGGCACAGCTTGGCACTGACTGATCCCCAAACCTTGGATGGCAGGACACACAGTCCTGCTGGGAACTCTTAGGGCAACAAGCAGAAGCTCCTTTTGTGCCTGCTGGAGTTACTCCATCCCATCCTTGTGGAGTTACTCCATTCAATCCACTTGCCTTGTGACACTCGCAGTGCTCAAACAGAAAATACCTGCTTAAAATTTGGTAAAAACCATGTGATTGAAATAAAATCTCCTTTCTATTTCTCACTGTAAACTTCTGCTTTTTGTAAGAATCATCCCTGAATGCTCTGTTTCAAATCTTGTAACTGCACAGCTCTGATTTGTGCCATTCACAGCTCTCTACGCCTTCTCCCAGTTTTTCTCTACCTGTTTGGAATTTTAATAGGAAGTTCTATTAGAAGATCATAACTTAATGAACCTGGAGGTTAAAGGATATTGGTGTGCTGCCTCAAAAGCAGTATTTTAATGAAATTATGTTGCACCATTGGGATTGGCATCCTCTGCAGACTTGCTATTTAAATTAGCAGGAGTATTTTGAGGGTTCACTGAAAAGGTTTAATTCACAGGGCCTATGAATCCACAATTTTCCAAAGGCTTAAAATTCCTTAATTTGTGCTTATCAAGGCTTTAGATTAAGGAAGGTTGGCAATTGTATTTGCTGGAGTTCCTGTTAATGCTTCCACCTGAAGTAACTGGTGTAGAGGAGATGCCTTATGGATGGAATCCACTTTCTCCTTATTATTAGAGCCTTTGGCTGGTGATTACGTAAACAGCTTAATAAATACACACATTGGGACTGGTCTGGCTGAGTCACTTGGCCAGGCAGAAGGGCTGTGCTGGTTTGGAGAGCTGTCACAGCTGTTGCTAAGCAAACTGGAAAAATCCTCATGTTTCCCCTCCAGCAGCCAGTCACACCCAATCCCAGCAACATCCATTCACCTGGCCTGTGCAAAAAAACACAAAACATGCAGGAGACCTCAAATACCTGCTGGAATTCCTGCTGGGATGTGTGGCTGCAGAATGTACACCTGAATACCTTTTTTGATGTCAAGTTTTGTAGCTCAAATTTTTGGAAATGTTGACCTGTTGGAGCAAGTCCAGATGAAGCCACTGAGTTGATCCCAGGGCTGGAGCCCCTATGCTGTAGAGCCAGCCTGGGAGAGCTGGGGAGTTCACATGGAGAAGAAGAGGCTCCAGAGAGAGCTCAGAGCCCCTTCCAGTGCCTAAAGGGGCTCCAGGAGAGCTGGAGAGGGACCTGGGGACAAGGGATGGAGGGACGGGGCACAGGGAATGGCTTCCCATTGACAGAGGGCAGGGATGGATGGGATAATGGGATACTGGGAAGGAATTCTCTGTGAGGGTGGGGAGGCCCTGGCACAGGGTGCCCAGAGATCCCTGGCAGTGCCCAAGGCCAGGATGGACGGGGCTTGGAGCAACCTGGGACAGTGGAAGGTGTCCCTGCCCATGGCACTGGATGGGCTTTAAGGTCCCTTCCAACCCAAAGCATTCCATGATTTTGTCTCTCCAAGGAAAAGCTCACCCCAGAAGGGATTGCTCCTCCTTACCCTCAACACCAAACCATGAGGGGTTTTTTTTCCCTCAGACATTGTGAGAGATTTTTTGAAGCCCGCTGAAGTCTGTAAGAGAAATAATTTTAAGAAGTGAGGAGAGTTCAAATAGCTCTTTTATCAACACTCTAATGAAGCCTCTGCCCTGATTATCATGTAGGAGAGCCTCTGTCCATGGCACATTATAATTGAGGTGGCTGCACTTGGTGAGTGACTGCTCTGGAGATCAGCTGGCACCTAGGAGGAAATGGAGGAGTAGCAAATATGAGTGGGACATAATACCTGTGTCCAAAAAGACTTTGAGATTTTAAAATATTCCTTTGGACTGGCACTTGGTTAATTTTTGGGTTTTTTTTTTTTGTACTTTTATACAATAGTCCCACTAAAAAAAAAAAAAACACAAAAAAAATCCAAAAAACCCCAAACAACAACAAAAAGAACCAAACAAAAAAACCAACCAAACAAACAAACAAAAAACCCCAAAAATTAAAAAAAAAATAAAACAAAAAACAAACAAGCCAAAAAACCAAAACTCAAAAAAAAAAACCCAAAAAAAACCCAAAAAAAGACAATTAAAGTAAACACCATCAATGCAAGGGAAAGCTTTATATCTACCTGGCTGGGCAGGTAGATTTCTACTCAGCTGGGCAGCTGAGAATTCCCTGTCTGGAGAAGCATCCCATATCTCAGACTGCACCTGAGGATTTATCTCCCATGTATTTCTACCCCTGCACAGTGCTGCTCCTGCTCATGCAGAAATAAATCTTCCCTTCCTTTTTTTCCCCCAGACAGCCTCTCCTCAGCAGTATATTCTTTACTCTTGTAGGGAATCTGAGGGATTTACCTGGGTGTTTCAGCCTTTTAGGATTTGGAGACTGCTTGGAATAAAATGAAGGGACAGATTTGTTGTGTATTAACCCCCTGGTCTGTCTGCAGGATGGCCTCAATCTGTGCAAAACCATGAGATTAAATAGACACAACCTTGAAGGGCATTTTGTGTACACCAGAATAATCTTCCAGTGTGGTTTTTGTGGTCCTAAAATTCCCATGAGCAGCTGGCTCCCCACTCCTAATCTGGGAGCAAGGATTGAACCAAGGCAAGATTTGGTTAAGGGAGCAGTGAAGAAACATAATCCACACAACATCCAAAAAGATGGTTTTTTTTTGGTGGGGTTTTGCTCATATTTGCAGTGTCAGAGGTTACTGCGAATGGTGAGAGCCCAGGGCGTGTGGCTTTTACACAGAAGGAATATTGAGGGTCTAAGTGGAGCAAATGGCTTTGAAAGAATGAAGAATTAATAAATTTAAGGCAACACAACTCAGTTTTGAAGGTGTTGCAGAGAATGGTGTCAGCTTTCCTCTCTAATAATACAGGATTTTGTTAAAGAGCCCTTGTAAAATGTTTAAAATGCTTCTCCTGTTGGGCAACAGAGTATTGAACTGGAAAATCTATAAGTGTCCAAGCCAGTCATGCTTGGGTATGATCTATTGATATTGTCTCAAATCTTCAGCCTATTTGCATCATTTGTACATATAAAATATTTCCTTTTGAATATTGAGTGCCTGTTGGTGTGTACAGCCCTCATCTCATGAACTACAGTAAAATTGGGTCTCGGTTCATCTATTTCAGATATTCCTGTCTAGACAAATGAACTCTCTGCCTAAATTTATCACTCAGGGGTAATGAACCA
Organism: Emberiza elegans; assembly: GCA_024865655.1. Lineage (NCBI taxonomy): Eukaryota > Metazoa > Chordata > Aves > Passeriformes > Fringillidae > Emberiza > Emberiza elegans. The sequence continues at coordinate 62,189,213 of JALJVW010000206.1, forward strand.
TGAAAGTTTTCATTATAGTGGCAATGAATGCAAGCTCAGAGAAAAAAAAATACAACAACAACAAAAAAATCTGGAAACAGCTGAACTTCCAGATGCACTTATGGAGCAAAACACTTATGAGGAGAGAGCAGAAAGTTTGCACAGGAGTTTCTGACACAACATGTTCTGGGATACAAGCAGTTTATTATGGAATGTCAGGGGGCTCCTGCCTCCTGCTTGTTTTGCAGATGGCTGAGAAAAAGCCCGTAGATAAATGGGGAAGCCAACTGATCAAGGGTTCTTTGTCTTGTGGGAAAAAATATGGTGCCTTCTGGTCTCTAAAGTGTCAGGATTTCATAGGAATAAGTGGCCCTACACAAACTGTCATAAATGAGGCCAGGTCTTCTTCTTCCTTAATTAATTCATCTTGGGTGCAAGGAGTTTTCATCCAATGTTTCACCAAGCAGTGTCCTAAGCAAAGTATTCACTGACTAAAACCACAACTTTAAAAGTGTGAATTTCCTGTATTTAGAAAATAAAATAATGGCAGTGGAAGCACCAGCTTTAAATGTAGTCTGTAAAATTCATTCTGATTTCAGATTAGGCTGAAGTCACAGCCTCACCAGCTTGAATGGACCTACCTGGACAATATAACGATGGAAAGGGTGCACAGAAAAGATGCAAATATAAATTATTAATGGTCAGATCAATACGTTGACAATGTGTGGAATCTTTCTGTGATTTCTGAGGCTCACCTCAGAAAATCATTCATTCCATGGTGATGATTAGCCACCACTTGTTTGTGGGACAGGTTTTACCTCTCCCAAGGGAAAGAGCTCAGGTTTAATGACTTGGGATTCCTGTCATTTCAGTGCACTCTGACAGCTCTCTTCAAGTCCACAGTTCAAATCCCTTCCCAGTCATGTCCATTGGCTTTCCCACACTGCTTCTACAAGGGAAACTCCTGCTCATTCCTTGTCTGTTAAATCTTTGTTACAAGAGCTGTTTCCAGCCTTGTGTTGATGCCTCGCCCCTCTAATTCAGCATGACTCTGCACCATTTCCCAAATAAAACTGAGGTAGGGAATGAAGCCAAAGTGCCTCAGGAGTCCCGGAGGCTGATTCTTCAGGGACCTGATTGGATTTAATTAACTTGTACAATTGACAATGCTTTGAGATCATCTTATGTAAGAATTTGGCTGTGTTCTTCCATGTGAGCACTAAACACCAGACAATGGAATAGGTCTGGAATTCTCTCTTACCCAGCTATTAACAGGCAGAGGAAGGAAAGGGACAATTAATTTGCATTTTCTCTATTTAGGTCTTGGTTGTTCTCTCTTGTCTCCCAGGAAGGGCAATTTTCTAATCGCTTCCCTACAGCTGCCTTGGCATTTTTATTTTTATATTTAGAAATAAAAGGTCAAACCTTCCAACCACCAGTTGGTTTAACACCGTGGAGGGCAAGGTGAGTACCTTCCTAAATTAGCTCAGCACAAAGGAAGCTGCTGTTCAGCAGTTATTTCCCACTGGCAGATATTAGTATTCCTCAGGGAAATATGTACAGCAGGAAGGAGTGTGTGTGTGTGGATTAAAAGCATTTAATCCTCCCAAATTGAAAAAATAAGACTCAAATTTATGGAAAAGACAAGCTGTTAAAAAAAAAAAAAAATAAATGAACAAACAAAACAGTGTCAATTAAGACCTTGGAAATTTATTTTTGTCTGGAAGGAAAGCAAGCTTATTGACACAATAATTATTATTCTTGTTGCATCCACCAGAGAAGTCTCCATTAAAATCAAAATTCAAGTTCTCATCAGTGGAAGAACACTGAATATGACACTTCTCAAAGGAGTTACTCTAAAAAAGGAAGAAGCTGTGGTGGAGAAGTGGATATAAAAGTGAGAGTCTTCCAAGATTTTAAAGATGAAAAAATTATGGAAAATTATAATGATTTCCTATGGGGACTGCAGAATGCTCAAGGCTGTATCCATGCTGGTTTGGAGATATTAAATAAATATAGTACATCTGCTCCAGAGCATCAGGATAATCTGTCACAGTGGGAAGCTCCAGGATGATTATGTACATTTAGCTCTTCTGCACATTCCAATTCCTCCCCTTCATTATCTTGCACACCAGAAAATCTGCCATTAGGAGATGAGCAAAATCAATACTTTACTCAATCCAACAGTCCTGGTGGAACAATGAAGGACCCTAGAAATGTAGAGTGATATCCCAGGCTCACTGAGGTTGGGAAAGTCCTCCCAGACCATGGAGTCAAATCCCCACCTTGTCACCTGCCCAGAGCTCTGGGTGCCACACCCAGGTGTTCCTGGGACACCTCCAGGGATGGGGACTCCAACACCTCCCTGGGCAGCCCCTGACAATATTTAACAACCCTCCCTGTCACATCCCAGGACATTCCTCTGGCCGCCCTGGGTGATTTGAGACCCTGGCAAGAGGCTCAGAGACCTTGGCACAGAGTCAAACACACCTGTGCCTTTGATTTTAGCCCATGGAAACAATTACCAACTTTGTGTGAAGATTTACAAGCCACAAGGGTTTGAGTAGAATAAGAGTCAATTTACCACAGGGTGAAAAGGTAGAATTTTGGGGATTTAGAATGTGGGTTCAAGAGGCAAGATGGAGGAATCTGGGCATGTCCTGTCCTTCTTCTTCTCCTTCTTGTCCTCCATCTTCTGCTGGGATGGTGGCACTTTTGGATTGGTTTAGAATACAGACAGACTGTCCAACATAGGTGATAGGTATTGGGAAATTATTGTAAATAAAGTACATGTAGTTCTTAATATAAAAACTTAACACCACCCCAAGGGCAGGGACTGTGCCACAACCCAACCTGCTGGACAGATCTCAGCAGGTCAGAGAAAGAATGCCATAGCTAAGAGAAAATGAACAACCTTGAAAAGCAAAACTGAGGAATCTCGACTTCTTCCTCCAGTGTGGGCCTGGGCAAAAAGACTTTTTAATACCTCAGAATACTCAGAACCCGAGACCTTTCCATCAAGAAATTCTTCCTGGTGTCCAACCTGAGCTCCCCTGGTATAACTTGAGGCCATTTCCTCTTGTCCTGTTGAGAGAAATGGGAAGAATTCTCATTTGACTGTTTCCCACCACCTGTTGTGAGATGATTGAATATTTGAGGGGTTTAAGTTTTGTGTTTGTTCCCAAACAATTCAGCTACCTATGAGTTCATCCAAGTCTGAGGGAGGAAATTCTTTTTCCAATGCTGGAATTGTGCACTGGCAGTGCATGAGGGAGGAGTTACACCAGGCATGCTTAGCAAATATAAAATAAAAGGCAAATGATTACCAGGTTTTATGGAAATCTGCTGTGGTTCTGTGCTGTCATATTGTTTATGATGCTTTCATGTGACACAGATCCCCTATTGTCCATATGGGAACCATTAGAAAGAATTGCTGCTCCTCCATTTGGTTCAGAGGAGTTATGTATTGACTGTGCACGTAAGGAATCAGCTCATGGAGGAAAAGGAGAAGAGCAGAGAGAAACATTTCCCAAAAAAAAAGCTCCTATTTTTTTTTTTGTTGAGGGGGGCTGTGCACTAAGTGAAATAAAAGAAGAAAAGGAAAAGGAGGGAAAAAAGACCCATAAATATTTCCCTCACTTAAATGGCACACTGAAATCAAGGATTTCAAAACTTCCATTATCACAGGCAGAAGCTTATTATTAATGTGTTTTTCTTTTTCAGAGCTTCTTCCCTGAAATAGAATTCCAAGCCCATGCTGCGACTGTGCAATATTGTTCACTGCAAGCAACTATTTTGTTCTGCCTCAGAGGCAATACATTTTTACATTTAATTTTGCTGTGGGTATATACAACACTTGTTTATGTCCTTAAAATGTCTTTTAAAGAGATTTATTTCAATGCTTCTCTGGCAAATCCAGCAATGAAGGTTTAATTCTCTGCCTCACTCAGTGAGGCAGCGCTGATATTTCATTTTGGTGGCTCATCTGTCTATGAGGTAACACTGGACATATGTAATCATATACGTGGAGATAGATGCATGGATTTGTTTCATGTTCTCAGTGGAGCTTTAATTACAGAATTTTACTCCAAGTTTTATTGCCAGCTTTCACATCTCTGTTAAGCCTCAAGTGCTGCTACTGAATTTCCATCTACAGTAAATTACCTTCATGTAAATAAATGCTGTTTCTCTGAGAAAAACACCAGTAAATGGCACATGAAAGATTTTCATTTGACCTGGTGCTACTCCTTTGGGAATGAGCATAACCTGAAATTTAACACGGGTGTGTGGGTGTGATTGCTGTCTGTCTGTGCTCCTCTACTCCCATTTAATATGGATGGGATGGAAGCAGGAGCAGGGTTTATTCCAATGTTCACTGTGAACAACTGAAGAAAACAAGCCTGCACTCATTTATCAGTTTACAGCATGAATGTTGTTTATTAAAACATTTAAAAAAAATCAGGGGGAAAAATGCCAATGTCACGAGTATTTCCCAGTATTCTTCTGCTTGTTACTCCAGCCTTTCAAACCTTGGTCCATTGGCTTCATATCTTGGCATTTTATACATGTGACAGGGGAAATTTTCCTCTCACCTTCTCAGGAAATCATTGTCCTTTCCAAAAGCTCAATCATGCTTTATTCCAAACATGCTGTGACTGAAACCAAGTCATCACCTTCAAGCAGAAAGTTGTGTGTTAATGGCCTTGTTTATTTAAGCATGGGAAAATATTTGCTTTAATCAGCAGTCTAATTAAACCTGATTGTTTTAATCTATGTATAATCTGTGCTGTTGTTTCATAGTCAGGCAAAGAACATGAAAAAATTGGTATAAAATATTGTCAAGCACTAATGCAAATGTCTGCTGGATATTCCTTGTCTTTCGGGGTGAATGGATAGGAAAAGGACTTCCAGAAATTTAATGAGACTTGAAGGTGGGACACAAAAACCAAAAAACTTTTGTGCTGATTAACAGCAAAAAAATGTTCTTCCTTCAGTGGGTTTCCATTTCGGACAGAGACCATCTGCTGGTGAAACTCTCAATAAAGGCAAGTTTTGCTTGGATAGTTCCATTATCAAAGATAAACCCTTGTAGCTGAAACTGCACATTTTAATTTTCCATTACTAGATTGCATCTCCAGATACTGTCAGATCCAAGTGACTGCCATTGAATAAAACAAATAAATATAATTCCAAAAAAAAATTGAGATAATCCTCATTGCTGTCTTAAACCTACATTTATGCTGATATGGCCATGCACTTGCTTTCTTTGTCTTTTTCTAAGCAAGCACATTTCTCTAATTCTATAGATATTGCAACCTGCAAACTGGAATTACTTTTCTATCAAAACTGTTCCCCATCAGTGGATAAAATATATTTGTCTCAGAGAAGTGCAACTCTCAGCCTACACCAAACCTCAAGCTGAATTGTGCCATTAGAAACTGATTTGAAATGGTTCTCCATGAGTAATTGTTATTTTAGGAGCTGTCAATACAACTTGTTTTCAAATTCAATTTTTTTGCACTCTCCTAAATGCTTGTTAATTCATAAAACTGCTATGAAAGATTGTTGTTCTCTTTGTCAAAGGAACAAATTATTGCTAAACATCTGAAAATTGCATTATGTCCAAATTTTAAATTAAATTTCTCTTTTCCTTGAGAAAAATAGGAAAGCAGGAAACATTTTATATCTATGTAGAATTGGTCTCTGAAACCTGTGTCAAACTTGGCCCTTCATATTTCACCTGTTAAATTTCTGATTCCTGTTTATGCAATTGGGACATTTGAGCACAACAGAATTTACAGATTACATGAAAAAAATTAGAGGTAAAAACCATGGTAAGGATTGCAGCAAGGATTGCTGAGAGGGAATGACAGGGTCATTCAGCTGCAGGTGAGATTCATGGTAAGAAAAAGGAAAATAAAACACATTGAGAGAAAGAGTTTAGCTTGATTAGTCTAAATGAAGGACTGAAATCTTACTGTCAGTACTCTGGAATGAGTTCTTAGGTTATATTGGGTAATTCTAAGAAAAGTATCAGTGGATACTTCCAAAAGAAGGCTCAGTGCTCTGTCACTGTTAGAAAAAATAGTTGAAATATTGAGAATAATTTGTAGAGGAAGGAGGATCAAAACATCATAAGCCTGCTTTAAAAAATCCAAGAGGATCCCAACTCCTTGGGAATGCTGTGCCTGGATTTCTGATCTCTTCTCCAAGACATCCCAGGGAGTTCTCTGAACACAGCGAGATGTTCACAGAGCCACAGGACAGTTTGGGCTGGAAGGAACCTGGAATGGGATCCCCAAGGAGCTCCAGGAGGGGACAACAGGAGGAGGAACCCAAATCCCACCTAAGGCCTGGCCCAGGGGCCACCAGGACATCACAGGCCCATCCATCCACCACAGCTCAGCATGCTCAGCAGATTTGGGGCTCCAAATCCAGGGATCCCAGGAAACAATCACTTTGTCTGTTCCCTCCCAGGGCTGTCCTGGCAGATCCATCACTCCCAGGGTCCAGGATCCATTGGGAGCAGCCCTCCAGGTCACCTCTCACCAGATCTAGGGAACTTCAAAGGAAGATAGAAAACAGCAGCTTCGAAATTAGGCAAAAGAAGTGGCTCTTCATACAGGATTAAATGAATTTACAGACTCAGAAACAGGACAAAGTGACAGAATTAAAACACAGAAAAGAAGAGCTGATGCAGGAAGTCCTAAGTCTAGAATGAGTGAAACATTCCCATGCAGTAATGAAGTAATAGTAGATTACTGATAATAATGAAGCTATCAGAGGGAAAATTCACAACCCACTTAATTAGTTCTGACATTCCAACCTATCCACCAGTGGTTGTTGGCAGAGACTTAAGCCAGATCTATCTGTGGGTTTAGTTCAGCTGCACTTTCAGGCAGAGTCCTGCAGTGTGAGGCTGCATGAGGGGTTTATTTAACACTGCCTTAACCTGGTCTGTGGGGTTGTTTTGCTTCTCTCAGTCACTGTTCCAGCAGGCTCCTCTTCAGCTGCCTTGCACAGCAGTTGGAGTTTTACTTCCCTGCTTTTCAAGCAATGTTCTTGGAATTCAGGCTTTCTAGAAAGGCCTTGATACAAAGGGGTTTTTATTATACTGCATATAGATTATCAGCTTCTGTAGCTGAATTTTCTTATTTGTTTTATCTTCTGATAGCCTTGGAAAATTGTGATGCAAATCATGCATGGAATAGTTGAGTAAGAAAGAAAAATAAATCAGAAAATATCCATGTCCCACTCTCTACTCATTACCCTGTTGGAAGATGGTCAGTCAACAAATTTACAGTGACAGAAATTGGTAATAATAATTGGTAATAATAACCTGATATGCAGGTTTCAATATTTGCTGATAAGAAATTAACATAAAAACAAGAAATAAGAAATTAAACATAAGAAATTCAGCATTTTTGTCTTTCTCCCACATGAAAAATTTCTTTATATTCACTTTCTATAGTAATGAGGTTGATAAAATAGAAAAAAAAGATTCCTTTGGGAATAGAGAGCCTTAAGTTTTCCTATAGTCAGGTGTTCTATTAACTCTGGGAAGGCAATTATATATGAATACACACAAAATAAGATCTTGTAACATCTTGCTGTCCCAGGTGCACTGAAGTCCAGTGGAAAACCCTTCAGTCTCTGCTTTCATCTTTGTGGATTTCTCCAGACTCAAACCTGGGCTTTGACATTACCATGGGCCAAACCTCATAATCCAGACTCAGAAAGAGCTGAGTAGGGGATTTTTCCTTCCAGGGGCTTGATTCATGCAATCACAGGTCAAATCCCAAGGTCCTTCATTATGTCAGATCCACTGTTAGCCTGCCAAACTCCCCCTGACTTTAAGTAAGACTGGAATTAATATTACTATTTCAAATTTGAATGGAAATTAAGGAAACTGAAAAACCATTGGAATATCATCATTCAGGACGGGACATGTGAACCTGCTGATTGAAGCCTTTTCTCCTGGGATTTGATTTTTTTTTGGCATCCAGCCCATAGAACAGCTGATGGACACATTCCTGAAATATTTCTGTTGATATAAGGATTTAGATTCTCACCTTTGAAGTGCTTAAACTGAGCTTTTCCCAAGGAGCTTGCAGTGAATCATATCTTCATTAACCTTTTGCCTAAAAAGAGACTTCATAAACAAAGTGTCCTCCCAAAAATCTGTGGATTATTATAATTATCAACAAAAGTCCACATCACACTTTGGATTCACAAGGATGAGACAATTCCTCCCACAGAAAAATAAAAAAAAATATTTTGGTGGCATAAAATAAACTTCTTATTCAAGACTTCCACAACTGTATCCATTTCCTTCCTGATTTAGTCAGCTTTGGGTGCAACAGGCTCCGTTTATGATGTTTAATTGGAGCTGGATGCTTGGAGATAAAAAACATATTGTTTGCTTTCTAATTCCACATTGCATTCAAATTCACAGTAAAGTTGAGAAACTTGATGTGGGCAGATTTTAAAAATGTCTTTGAGGTTTTTAATTTGTTTCAGACAGCTTTGAAGAAGAAAACTTGGGAAAACAAGGTCTTTCTGGAGCACAGGCAACATCATCTTATATAATGATTCAAATTGTAACTACACCTTTTTGTAGATGAGAAGTACATGTCATGCATAAAAATACACACTTGGGGAGGACTTAAACAGCACTCTGGCAAGTAAACTCAGAATGCTACTTTTCAGCTAGGATATATTAAAAATTATTACCCTCAATTAAATAAGCAAGTAGAATTTATTGCTGTAATTGTCCTTGAAAAGGAGTGTCCTGGTGCAGGATATTAAAAAGTGTAGAAGCACTGGCATTAAAATCAAGCATTCCATGGAGCTGATGATCCCTGGGGGTCTCTTCCAGCTCAGGATATTCTGTGATCCACCACAGTTCTCTCTGAAAGGGAGAAATTGCTCTGTTAGGGACTCAAATAAGGCAATTTCACTGAGAATTAAGACTTTATTTTCAAAAGATAATAATCTTCCTGAAATTTAGGCTCAGTGTTTGTCAAGGCAATTTTAGCTTAAGGTTTGGGAGAGGAAATCTGGGAAGTTGTGCCATTTGGGGACAAATACCACCAGAATAGAAGAGTTGCGTAGGTAAGTGAAGGAAAATATAACCATGGGAACTGCTGATTTTGTTCTCTTCAAGAATCTTGTTATTTTTTTTAAGCCAGGAATCGATGAACTTTTTAAAGGTGGCCTTTTTTGGCTTCTGTGGGGAGTTTAGAAGTACATGAGGCCAGATGAAGAGTGGGGAGTGCAGTGGCAAACAACCCACATGTGTGGACATAAACCCCATATCCATCATCCGGGAAATTCCTTCCTTCTCGAGGCTATTAATGACTTCAGCTAGTGAGAGAATCCTATTTATAGCAGTGCTGCACCCTCAATTCTTCCTTTAGAGCACTAATGAGGCATTTCAGCACTGCTGAAGGGAAGAGATTTTAATTCTTCACGTTAAGCCCATGGCTGGGCTCCGGAGCTGCAGATCCAAGTGTCTGGTGGATCATTTGCTAGCTGTCAGCAGCAGAGACTGTCTATTCTCTGGATCAAACCAGCAGAATAACCCAGCCCTTTAATTGGGGCTCTGAAAAAAATAAAACTTGGAGGGTCATAAACTTTTATGGAGTAACGCAGCAAAACAGGGTAAATGATATGCACGTCTGCCCAAAACTGGGACAGGCTCTAATCTTTTCCTTCACCACATAAAAGGTTCATTTGCTGCTGCAGATTTAAGGCATTAGTATAGGAAACCCCAGGAGCTGTTGTGAGCCTTGGAAAATACTGGGTTTACAGCTGTAAAAGTCCTGGTGGGGAAGTGATCATCAGAATCACAGAATCATGGAATAATTTGGGTTGGAAGGGACCTTTTCCTAAAAGCTGAACAAATCCTGTCCCTTAGTAATATCCCATCCTAATACCAAACAAACTAATTTCCCCACGTGAACATTTAACACAGATTTTTATGCTTCATTCTTACCTGTTTTTTCTTTTGACTTCTAACCTTTAATTATCTTGAAGGTGAAGGAATGACCTCCCACTTAAAAACATCAGGACGCTTTACCTAGGGGAATAAACTGACCTATGCAAAGAAAATCTTGTTCTGTTAAATAAGATTCTAATGGTTTTATTAATAACTATTTTAGAATAATTAGTATCCTATAGGGTTATCATGTTTGACAGCAAAGGTAGGAAACTGTAATGCTTTACAAGTATTTGCTTCCAAATTTTTAGGCTAAACAGTTACTTTATTGTTAAAACCATTCATGTTTCACAAATTTTTTCTAGCAGGTTGTTATTATTGGACCAGCATTTTTATTTTATGTACCATTTTTTACTAATGACAGCATTATATGAGGCCATTGTTACCTCAGAAAATTCCTGTGTTCAATCATTACCCCCAGAAGCTTTAGATATTCCTCTATTTAATCACATTTTTTTATTCAGCTATGCATTCAGTTAAAGTTTTCTCCACAGCTGGAGAAAGGTATTTCACACTTCTCCAAGCAGTTCATCAAATATTCCACTTGCCAAGTTGCCTATTAATTTAGTCATCACCACTTGTCACCAGATTTGGATAAATGAGCATTTTCAATAAACTTAAGGCAGCTCTGAAAGCAGATGTTAATTTTGTATTCACGCTGCTTTGAAAATAAGAGTCAAAATACTCAGATAATAAAACCATCAAAACAAGAAAAAATGTGTTCAGTTGTTCTCTTTTAAGAAAGGCATAATTATTATTATTTAGCTTTCTTTTAGGGGTTTATTGATACCTCATATACAACCTTGCACTCTAAATGTGCCAAAGCTGTTTGATCCTGATTGCCCACCAAGGCATAACTTCTGAAAATTAAGAGGCAATTAAACAATTAGACAGAAATTAATAATGAATGACTAGGTATATCTTTTGAAGTGACAGAATGGAAAAATTCTAGGTTTTTTAATTGTTTATAATGGGCAGTTTTGTCAGTCTGTCCTCCTCTTTCCATGCGCCTTTCACATGGGAGTCCCCGGTACCTGTCCCATCAGGGTGTGCTCACAATCTCCTGGTTTGTGCAGGAAGCTTCTGTCTCCTCAGCTGTTCTCTTGCCTCATTCCAACTTTGTGCCACAACTGGTCTTTTATCAAAAGCACTCCTGTAATTTTTTGGCTTTGAACCAGCTCTGCTCACCTTGCACTCCTGGAGCAGCCCACATGTGCTAATCCTCCTGATTTTCTGTCTCATTATCATCAGCTGAGGTTATTTCTTTCAGCACGGGTGCATTCACATGACAGATGAGTGTGTCAGTCTGATCTGATCCTTCCAGTCTGGAGACTGGGATGTGGCAGAGACAAATGACTCTTCCATTTCCACTGTCTAGTGGGCACTGGCTGTGCTTAATTTTGCTTTGCCTGGCAAGATTTGTGGCTTCCCCATCCCTGGAAGTGTCCAAGGCCAGGTTGGACAGGGCTTGGAGCAACTTTGGATAGTGGAAGGTGTCCCTGCACATGGCATGGGATGGAATGAAATTAATTTTAAGGTCCCTTCCAACACAAACCATTCTAGGATTCCATCCAACCCTTGGCAAAATAAGTTCCCCTGAAATGCTTGTGGAGCCTCTGGTTTATCTCTGATCTAATAAATAATGCACAGAAACCACAAATAACAATATATTAATCGTGAGTGTCTCAGCAAAGAGAAATTAAAGAACAGTCTGCATCCAGCCTAAGGTGGGAGGGCACTGCCAGAAAGGAAAGTTCCTTCCATCCACACCGAGTGATGAACAATTGTAGACAGTCCATTGAAACTTATTCCCAAGAAGCTCATCCCACCAATCTGGGCTAAATGTGCTGAAAGGAGGAACTAATTAGTGAATAAGTTGCTTCCACCAAGTTGAGTGGGCATCAATCACATCCTGCAACTGGGGCAACACAACACTCGGCAGCCCTGCTCTGCTGCTGTTGTTTGGGAATGGCATCCCAACAAACCTGAGCCAGCTGCTGCTGTTTGGGAATGGGATCCCAACAAACCTGGCCCAGCTGCTGCTGTTTGGAAATGGGATCCCAACGAGCCCAGCCCAGCTGCTACTGTTTGGGAATGGGATCCCAACAAACCTGGCCCAGCTGTTGTTTGGGAATGGGATCCCAAAAAACCTGGCCCAGCTGCTGTTTGGGAATGAGATCCCAAGGTGCCCAAAAAGCTGCCAGCCAACACCAGATAGAGACAGCACGTCATTTGTCTTGTAGGATATGAGAGTATTTTATTTAGTCCCTTTGTTGTGTGTTTTGGGGTTGTTTGTTTGGGTTTTTTTTTAATACAGGAAGACAAGGTGGAGTTCCATGATTAATATGGAATCTGTTGCACTTCCAAGTCACCCTGGGTACAAATGTGGACTGGGATCAAAGTGCCTTTGTGTTAAATGAGCCACATCATCCAAGAGAGTTTGTGTTGGGTTTGTGCTCTCAAGTGCCTTTGTGCCAGCTGCCCATGGCTGGTGGGATTCGATCTGTCAGGGAACCTGCTGGCTAAAAGTTAATCCATCAGCAGTTTTCAACAAATCAGAGTCACATAGAATCATTGATATGGGAAAAGACTTCCAAAACCACCCCTGGAATTATTCAAGGCCAGTTTGGATGGGGTATGGAGCAGTTTTGGATAGTGGAAGGTGTCCCTGCCCATGGCAGGGCGTGGGACGAGATGCCCTCTAAGATTTCTTCCAACTCAACCCATCCTGTGGTATTAAAGCTGCCCTGCTTTGTTTTCCAGCCTCCAAAGAAGAAATGAACAGGTTACAGAGAGCCATGGTGAGCCATAAAGTGGGATCAGACTGGAGAAATGTGTCTCAGCAAGCACAGCAAAGCCTGTGTGTGGGCAGGCAGGGGCTTTGGAGGGAGCACTCATTTCTCTGCTGCTGAAAGGTTTCTTGCTCTCCATTGTCATGCAAATTCCAGCTCGAGGAGGTGAAATGTTGGAATTGACACTGGAATACATTTTGTGCACAGTCTCTCCTTTATTTCCAGACCTCTGTCAGTGCCTGCTCACTCCACCACTGCTTTGCAGTCACAAAAAGAATTAAATCCTGTCAGCAGCTCCTCCAGGCAGCAGAGCCAGCATTTGCAGCTGAACAAAACATCTGCATTTTCTTCCAATTACCCATTTTGGGGTTGTATTTCCTGCAGACCTACTTGTGCATAGATGGCTAAAGGGCAAACGTCTTTACCAACCCATAATAAACTGTTCACCTGAAGTAAAAAATCCTCACACCTGTCCCTGCAGAAGACCCTTGGTTTCACATGAAGTGTGGACCAAAGTGAGCTCCTGGGGAATTTGCTCACAATGTGAGTTTAATTCTGAACATTCAGCTCCCTTTGTTTCACACTGAAGTGCTTCCATGAGTTTCAGGCTATTTCCTTTCAAGCATTTAAATAAATAGTTTATCATGGAGTGACACAAGACAGCATCCTTTTTTACAGCCTTTTAAAGATATTCAGTGGCTTTGTTTTATTCAACTTAGGCAAAAGCATAAGCTTTAAAGGCATTTTAAACTGTTACATTATAAATGTTCTTTGTAGCAAAGAAAAAAAACTCAAAACTTAGGGATTTCTAAAGATTTATAGGCTCTTTTGTTTTTCTGTTTTTCCTCCCTCTTTCAAGCTGCTAAACAAACATCAAAGCATTAAATGGGGAGGCACCATCCAAGTGCATTTTTCTGATACTGGGTGGGAGGTGTATGAAAGGAAATGAAAAATGAATTTCCAGCTTTGGTACAGAAAAGGTACGGACCAGATATTGGTGATATGGATAACTCCTGCCTGAAGCACCATTGTGGTCCTCTCCAGACATGGAAAACTGCTCCTTGCAGAGCCTTTTTGTCTCTTCAGCCATTCTGCTGAGACTGTGGATGGAATTACTTGTGGGGATGTCCCCACTCAGGTGCCAATTACCTCATTCCAGTGTGGCCAGGAAATTCAACTAGATAATACAATTGCTGTGAAGCCAAGCAAGCTTCAGGTCATAGCCCAGCAATGGAAAAATTTGGAGCCAAAGGACACAAAAGGTTGTTGACATGTGAGCTTCAAACTTTTGTGAAGCTCAGTGTGCTTAATTTGACCCAGCTGGAGTCTCTGGGAACATTTTAGGGACACACATGATGGGAAAGGTTGAAAAACTGCTGCCCAGTCTCCATGAAAGATAATTGTCTGCACTGGAGGTGACTCATAACTGCCTTTTTCTCCTTTAAAATAAGAAACCTTTTATAAAATATAAGCAATTTTCTCTCTCACCTGTCTTCCACACATGACAGATGAATTGCTGTGAAAAGTCTTTCAGAGAAGCATCTGATCAAGGTTTCCCCTCCACCTTCCATTTGAAAAACTGCTAAGTGTGCAAAAAATCCCAGGAAAGGAAACAATCAAAAAAATCAGGAGTGACTCTGAAGTTAAAAAATCAGTCTAAGAGCATCCAAAATTTCCTTACTTTTTGAAATGGAAAGACAAAAGCTTTTAAGTGGGAGATTTTTAAGTCTGTAAATCAACATTTTCTTCAACTTTTATAGATCTTTACCATGGCAGGAGAGTGTTGGTGGAATAAGTGCCTGTTACTACACTTCCAGGAGGAACCTCTCCTTAAAATCCTGAGCTTATCCTACAGAGATTTCCTCCTGTGAGCTTCACCTAAATGAGGTAAAAACAGCTCAGACAATTCCCTCTTTGCCAAGGGATCAGTGGGATGGAGATGGGGATGACTGGGGCTGAAGGATGCTGAGAGCAGCCTGACTCACCCATCCCAAAATTCAGCGTTCTGGAGAAGAGCAAAATCTCCTGAGATCCTGACAGAGGAACCAAGAGGTGACAGTGCTGACACCTGATCTAACCCATCTGGGGACATCTGGCATCAGTCACTTTGTGCCAATAAAAGCCCAGCCCCACTCTTTAATGGGAGGATCTTCTAAGACCACCCCCATCCTGGGAGAGTGTGGAGATTCCTCCCTGGAGTGGGGACCCCATCAAGGTCATTCCTTGAAAGAGATTTGGTCACTGGGATGGGTGAGTGGCATCAATCTCCATTTAATGATTCTTTTTCTAGCTTTAATATCATTGCTCCAATAAACAGTGCACCACATTAGTTAAAGCTGCCTGTACTATGTATTAAATAATTCTGATTAAGATCTTTCAGTTCAAGCATTCTCATTATCACTATCATTCTAATTGCAGGGATATAACTCAGGAAGGGCCAGGAAAGGGGAAGAGGATGGGGTTTTTATCCTCTTATTTGAGAATTTCAGCCTATGCTTCTAAGACAGGATTTATTTTACACTCTTCACCTAATAAACATTTATTGGAGAAATAATTTTCCCTTTGTGGGCCCTTTTGGAAAAATGTGCCTTCTGAACATTGAAATAATTGGAAGTCTTGGCTGTTTGGTAGTCTCCAAGGCCCTGTGTTTTGCTGACACAGAGATGTCTCTCTGGCTCCCGGGACAAATAAAAACTGTGCCACAATTCAGGGGTTGCCTTTTCCTAATCCTAAAACTCTGGAGAAATGGACACCACTAAATGTGAGTTTTCTGAGCCAACTGGAGGCTGGTTAACACTAAGTTTGCACTGGTTAACAACAACTCAGCATTCCCTTTTCACCCTGAATTTCCTGAAGGAACTGAAAATGCAGATCAGGGCAAAATTCTTGATGTTTGTATTTCTGATTGCTTGTATAGGAAAGGCTGGTCAGACATGGGAAAGGGCCACCCAGGGAAGTGGTGGAGTCACCACCCCTGGAAGTGTTCAAAAAATGTGGATGTGCTGCTTGTGGACATGGTTTAGTGCTGGGTTAATGGTGGGATTCAATGATCTTGGAGGCCTTTTCCAACCTTAATGGCTCCCTGATTCTATATGTGTGCTGTAGTTTTAATTAGACATTTTAAATAGACTGCTATGATGGGATTTTTATTCATTTATTATTCCTTAATTACTTAGCTAGTCTATTATAATTGAAATATGTGTTCTGTGGCCTCGTATGAAAAGAGATTGAAAGCTAAACATAGGAGCTTCTCAGCGGATGCATTAATTGGGAAGTCAGATAATCAATAAAGGGAAAAACTAAATTAAGGACAGTTTAAAATACTCATGGCAAAGACACTCCATCAAGGAAATTGAGGGATTTCTCCAGCAGAACCTGGGCCCTGTCCCCTCCCATCTGTGGGGATGAGTGGGCTGATGTCCATCCCTGCACTGGTGGCTGGGGATGCAGAACCTCACTCAAAATCCAGGGGTGGGTGACCTCCATCCCTGCAAGCCAGGGAGCAAATGATGGGCTCCATATTCCTGCTAAATCAAGGGCACAGAGAGGTTGCTCTGGATGCCTGACATGGCTTTTAAAAGGTGGCCTATTAGTGCAATATTTTAGATTAAAACATGTAATCATGATTTTCTAGCCAAGGACTGATAAAAGCAAAGCTTTTTATGTTTCCTGCATTGTTAGAAAGCAGCAGAGTTTGAAATGTACAGGTTTTGCTGCCCTGCAAATGAATGAAAGGATAAGAAAGTCCAACTAAATATCAATAATATTAAATAATCATCATTTTAAAATCAAGGATTCATTTAGATTGGAAAATACCTCCAAGAACAACAAGTCTGACCTCTTGCTTCCCTCAGGCCCTCATGGAGTCAGGACACAAAAAATGTTTAATGGACTTTAATGTCCCTTCCCACCCCAACCACTCTGGAACTCTACAATTCTTATGGAGGGAAGTCAGAAGGATTTTTATCAGAGGGAGGAGAAGCCAACTAATATGTTTTAACAGGAAACAAGAGTATTTGTTACCAACTGCTGTTTTAACCTCCTCCATCCCTCCCCTCCTTCAATTCACTGCTGCCACATAATTTGGAATAGGAATTTCAAACTGCATGTTTGTAGATGAGCACACATATTCCCAAAAATTAAATATCCCTGTTGGTGGCCTTGGACTTAACGTAGAAACATGGGAGGAAAAAAGGCTTTAATTCATACATTACATGGGATATTGAGCAACTTTAAATAACCTTCTCTTCCAAGGCTTCATCTCTGGTCAGTGCAGAGATTAACCCAGAAAAGAAACAAAGTTCCAGCAATCGAGAGAGTGATGAGCCTGATTAATCCTCTCCATTACTGCAGAGGGAAGAAAGGGAGATAAGACTCATCAGACAAATGTTGGCCTTCAGGAACTCTTCCTTTGCATATTTGCATGCATAAATTAAATTAACTCAGGCAGCTGCCTGAGCCCCAAAGTTTCAATTATTAAAATGATGACTATGTAAAAAAGGTACAAGAAATTGCAAGGATTGCTGTACAAAATATTAATTTTTTTAGGTTAAATGCAGGTTATGGGGCTCATCCCTGATTTTGCCATGTGTTTGGCCATAGAAGAACTCCCAGTAATTATTACAAACTGATATAATGGAGATTTCTACTCATAATTATAAAATTAGGATTAACATAGAAGAAAGGCAGTAGGTGAACACTGCCATGGTCCTGTACTCATCACTGAAGTGACTGAATCTGACCCTAATTAGTCATTATTGATTATTCTTATACTTTAATTTCTGTGCATTTCTGCAGAACTGAAACATTTCAATAAACAGATACATAAAATAGTTTAGATGGCTTTGAAATCCCAGCACTAAAAATTGATCCCAGGAGAAAAGAAAGCATCAGAGTTCTTTCAAAATAAGAAATAAATTGCTCTTTTTTACTGCTTAATCTTTTCTGGCAGAATGGATCTTCTTGATGTTATTTCTATATAAAAGAACAAAATGCACCCTCCTTGGTAGCAAGAAGGTTTCATGGAGGCACAGAGAATGTTTTACAGTTTAGTTATAATAAAGTTTGTGGCATTTAATAGAACTGGTGGACATTCTTTTGGCAGAATTTAAAATTCATGTGGGGAAACAATGTCAGTATATTTTTAATAGATTAGAAAATGCTCTAAAGTAAATATCCCAAACCTGATAAACAGAAAGGATTGTGCAGAGGCACATTCACAGAATTTTTGGAGAGAAAAGTGGAAAAAGAGAAAGAGAAACCATCAGAAGCCTGGATTAATGCACGTGAAGCAGCACAGCTTCCTAAATCCTGTGTGACGGCTCGAACATGACAACATGGAACAACTTCACAGGACATGGCCAAGGAGATAAATTTGGCAGCAGCAGGTGTTCATTTCCCCCAGGAAGCGCCTAAAAGTGCTTAAAACCAGTGGGTTATCTACTTAACCTTGTTCTCAAGGACAGAGCAGAGAAGGAAGTCGGTGCTTGCCGTGGAATTCTTGGAAAATGTTACATTAAAAAGTAAAGACACTGCTCATTATAACTCAGTGCTCCTTTCAAAACTGCCAGAGATCAGCCAGGCCAAGAGCTCTGCAGGATTTAAAAATCAATTGGATCATTACAGTGATCCATGAGTCCTCATAGCAAAGACTAAACAAAGACTCGTTTCTGTCGCAGACATCTTTTATGGAAAATCCTTTCCTTAGGATTTTTCCTCCTGAGAAGCTGGGAGGCCTCAGGAACAAAATGCAAACAATGGTTATCTGCTGCTGTGGGATGCAACAGGTGCATCTGGGATTGGTCTCAGAGTTGTTTCCCATTAATGGCCAATCACAGTCAGCTGGCTTGGAGTCTGTCCGCGACAGAAGCTTTTGTTATCATTCTTTCTTTTTCTATTCTTAGCTAGCCTTCTGATGAAACCCTTTCTTCTATTCTTTTAGTATAGTTTTAATACAATATATATCATAAAATAATAAATCAGCCTTCTGAAACATGGAGTCAGATCCTCATCTCTTTCCTCAACCTTAGACCCCTGTGAACACCATCACACGTTTCCTCTTCCTCAATAAATAAACAAAACACATGTCTTGGGAGGGAAAATAAAGGTTCAACCTTCAGGGCATGAGCAGCCTCTAACTAATGGGGTTTGGGAAGGAATGATCAGGGAGAAATGCTTTACCTAAGCCAGGACTAATGGGTTGGGGCCTGATGGGGGCCCAGTGGGTTGGGGCCCAATGGGTTGGTGCATAATGTAGCCAAACTCTGTAGAAATCAGCATTTGAAGAGGTGCCTTGTGGTGTGGTCAGCACTCTGCAAAGGCTCCCTGCTCACTCAGTGCCTTGCATGAGAAAAAAATCCCATGAGAAGGGGCTGAGGGAGCTGGAAAGGGGCTCAGCCTGGAGCAAAGGAGGCTCAGGGGGGCCCTTGTGGCTCTGCACAGCTCCTGACAGGAGGGGACAGCCAGGGGGATCGGGCTCTGCTCCCAGGAACAGGGACAGGAGGAGAGGGAATGGCCTCAGGCTGGGCCAGGGCAGGCTCAGGGTGGACATTGGGAACATTTCTTCCTGGGAAGGATGGTCAGGCTTGGCTAGGAGCTGCCCAGAGAGATGTTGGAGTGCCCATTCCAGGAGGTGTTCAAGGAAAGAGAGATCAAGGCTCTCAGTGATCTGGTTGAGTTGGAAACTCTGGGATTCTGTTGAAGGTCGGACTCTGTGACCTCAGAAGTCTTTTCCAGCCTCACTGATTCTGTGGTTCTTGCCCTCCCTGCTAACCTGGTCCTTGCCTTTCCACCCCATTTCCTCCCTACCTTGGGCCCATTACAAGAGAATTTGTCCCCTCCTGCTTGGGGGAGCTGGACGAGTCTGCCCCAGCACTTTGGGCAGGGGCAGAAGTGAGGGCATTAAATAAAACACTTTAATTCCCTGTAAAAGTGGGATTCTCCCTGACTGCAGTAATTCTGTCTGATGGGGATGGCACTTGTCACACACAGCACAGGGACAGAAGCTCAGACCCTGAGAGGTAACTGGCACAGGGTAAGAGAGTTAAGATTAGTGAAAAGGTGATGTAAGGAAGGAAAAATAAAAGTGAGAAGGCCTTAATTCACAGCATTTCACAGGATTATTTATAAACTCTATCTAACCCCAAGTTAACACTAATCTCAGACTCCCTCGGAGAATTTTGGTGCTGCAGCACCAGGTTTCACACACCCTCCTCTGAGGGAGGTCTGTCAGGCTGGCAGCACCTTCTGACAGCTAAAAATGTCCTGTTTAGCCTTTTTTTTCCATCAGCAATCAAGACCCTTCAACTCATAAGAAACTGGTTTAGTTAATTTTTTTTAATAAATTGAATTTTAATTTTTTCAAATAAATGGCATATTTTGAAATAAATGGAATATTTATTAAAATAAATATTATTTCTTTTAATAAATATTTAAAATAAATTTTTAATAAATGAAATTTTTTAAAATGCACATTTTTTAATAAATGGAAGAAATTTCTTTCATGATAAGAAAGAGTTGAATTTATTCCTCCATGAAATCCTCTTGGAATTCTGTGTGTGCACATGTGTGTTTTTGTGTTTGTGTATGCAGGAGAAGTAAAAATACAGGATAGACACAACTTTTTTCCTTCCCATTTGTGACTATTCCCCCAAAAACATGAGTGACCCCTCAGGTATAGTCAGGAAATCCATAGGATTTATTATTCCTAAAATCTCCTGGCAGCTCCTGAGGCATGAGAACATCTCATGCAGTGAAATCTGAATTTAAAAAGGGCCAAATTCCCCCTTTTGGAAGGTGGACTTGCCATTTATGCATGGTGCCATTAAAATTAATTACCTGAGAACCAGTCCATAATGTCCACAGGTATGGAAATAATAAAAATTAATTGACTGAAAGGATTCATAAAATATTTGGAGCAAAGGTCATTAATTTGTGCTCGCTGAAACAGAGACTTGCATGCTTGAATTACCCAAATACTTCAGCAATAAGATAAATAAGAGGTGCTCCAAAAAAAACCCCAAAAATAAGTGACTGCAATAAAGGCTCTGCAGTTTTGGGGGATTGGATCCCAGTTCTAGGAGGGCAGAGCAGGAGCTTGTGGAACTTGAGCCTCTCCTTGGAAGCCATTCCCAAGGGAAAGTGCTTGGACCTTCCTTCTCTTGCATTCAGACAAATCCATACTAAAGGAAGGAAGAAAAGGGAAAGAAAAGCTTTGTTTTCAGCTGGGATTTTCTGAAGGTAGATTTCTTGTCACCAAATAATTCACAGCAAAGGAACAACTGGAGTTGCCACCTCTTGAGGAAGCAGATCCTGTCCCCATGTGATTCTTCAAGGGTAATGGAGGCAGGCATCAACTACACTTGATGGAAAAGGAAAATTTTTTAAAAAACAATTTCTACTTCATAGTTGAAATTCCATTTTTATGAACTAAGGAGATTGGGGTCTAATTTTAGGTGCCAAAATCTGAACCATTTCTGGGTGTTGCTGCTGGGGTTTGTTTTTGTTGTAATTAGCAGAATGTACATATTTATATATCTATGCATCTTTTTTTATGTATCTGCTAAGATTGCTTATAAATAATGATAATTATATAATTTCTGCCACATTATCAGGGTGCCCAGAGAAGCTGTGGCCACCCCTGGATCCCTGGAAGTGTCCCAGGCCAGCTTGGATGGAGCTTGGAGCAACCTGGGATTGTGGAAGTTGTCCCTGTCCATGACAGGTGGGGGACTGGATGAAATTTCAGGTCCCTTTAAACCCAAATCAGTCTGGGATTGTGTGATTATGAATTAATTTCCCTCCTGTTCCCCAGCAGTCTCCCTGTGCATCTCCTGGAACCCAAAACCAGTTTTGGAGAGGTTAATTATTCCTTATTTCAAACCCAAAGTAGTTAAGCACAACACTCTGTCCTGAATAAATGGAATAAGAACCTTTGCTTTTTAAGAGCACTGATGCTTTTGTATAGCGAATATTCCCTTAAAACACTAAAATGGTCTGGATTTTCACATGCAGCTCCTGAAGTTTATGGGTAACAAGTTATACAATCAATTTTAGGACTTGCAACACCTACGTGATAAATTATTTAACTGTGGCCACTTGAATAAGTGTGTGCATCTTAATAAATATTAAATTAGTAATTAAAGGGGAAGGCATGTATTTGTCCTCAGTGGCATTGAAAGTGGCATTGAAATAAATCTTATCATTTGATTATAGATCATTTTCTAAATATTGATTATGTCTGTGGTTGAGGTTCTAGCTTGGTACCAGTACAACCTCTGGGGTGACTGCAGAAATATTACCCCATTTTTTTGAGTTTTCTTTTGACAAAATACTCATTTTATTCTTTAATTCCTAGGGAATTTTGTCCAGGAATTATGTACTGTTATTCTTTTAATTCTGTTATTTATCAGTAATACACAAAAATTGCTTTAGACTGCAACACTGGCAATACAAAAGAGGGTAATTTGGAGATTATTTCTTTTGCATGCAGTGTAATAATTGCATGTAATTAGGACTGAAACTGCTGCAAAAGTCTGAATGGGTTGTTATAACTTCTGATGTTTAGATTTATCATTAACAAAAATGTTATTTCTCGCCTTTAATTTTCTTCTCTCTAATTTTCTTCTACTGTTTTTTCCTAGTAAGTAAATAGATGTAATTTTTCAATAATCATGCTGTTGTGAGGAGTATATTTGGTAAACAGGACTTTAAGTAATCACTCCCTTAAAGGCAATCACATCCTGATAAAATAAATGCATTTAACTTTTTTCACATTGCAGTTCTCCATTGTGCATCATCCCAACTGGAACTGTGGATCTGGATAAGTCCCTCCCTATTTCTCTATTTCTTCTGCACACTCCTTCTCTCCAAAGAGCCTCCTCAGTCTCTTATTCCCCTTTGTTCCTCCCCTTTCCTTCAAGCTGTACCTGCTTTTAGTGATTTTTAACTTGTCCAAGTGACATCCTTTACCTTCACCATCCAGCAGTTGGACAACAGGGTTCCTTTATTTATCCTCTTTCAGCTCAGATTTCCCTCATGAATACTAAGAAGTGCAAAACTCATTTAATTTTCCCACTTTATCCTGTTCACTTTATATTAAGTTTCTCCCTAATCCCTTAGTGGGCTAATTATTTCACTTTTCAGCCCTTTATCTCTTTCCCTTTATATATTTAAAGAATCTTATATTGTTTTTAGTCACTCCCAAGGTAATAATTCCCTTTTTATTGTATTTTTCCATTGCAGCATTTTTGAGACCCTGACATCCATCCTCCTCTACTTCCTTTATTAATTTTCAGGAACATTCATTTACACAGCTCTGATACATTTTCTCCATTATCCCTCTCTCTCTCTCCAGTGCCTCCTCCCTCTGGGACAGCCTCTTTTTTAAAGCTGGCCCAGAGCAATTACAACACAATTAGAGGGGAACCAACTACAGGAAAATGTTAATTTCCCCAAAATATTGCCTGCCTTCCTTCCAAATCTGTGCCAGAGGGGGTTTTTTTTGGAGTTTTTTTTTTTTCCTCTTCTCCAAGTCAGAAGCCAGGTCAGAATATTGAATTACAGGAATTCCAGAATGTGGAGTCCCAGGAAGAGACACGTGTCAGGCAGGTCCTGCTGCTTTTCTGCTCAATGCCTCTCCTGGGATCACCCCATTTCCTGAAAAAGCCACTTGTCATGGATTATCTTCCATCTGCTACACTTTAGGTTTCTCATGATCACAGGTGCAAAATCCTCAGAGTTCTGCTCCTGCCTGTGATACCAAACCTGGCCCCATAAAATAGAAACTACAGGAACCGAGTGCTCTAAACTTGCTGGTTTACTTAGATGAGGAAAATTAGGAATTTCATCCAAAGCAGGTTCCCAGAGAGATAAAACTAAAGTGGTTAAGCCTCTATGTCTCTCTGAATATATTTCTCTGCACATGTTTGTAATCCTACAAGCATATAATTATATAACAGGCACAGATATTTTAGAGTTTTGTGGGGGCTTTCACTGCTATGAAACCCTTTATTCCAGAAACTTGAACAAATAATACGTTCCTAATATCTTCTTTTCCCTTCTTGTACTTTAGCATTTCAAATGCAAAGTGATTTATTTACATTTTATTTTATTTTATTTTATTTTATTTTATTTTATTTTATTTTATTTCATTTTATTTTATTTTATTTTATTTTATTTCATTTCATTTCATTTTGTATTCTAGGGGGTTAAAGCTAGTCTTGTTAACTTGCCTCCCCTGTTAATCACCAACTCATCATGTTCCACCTAAAAAAGTACAGATTAAAGCAAGTAAACTGCATTTGGGAATTTTGTTTGTTTTGATTTTAGCAATGCCATAGTTCCTCAGGTTTTCAACTTCTGTTGGCTTTATGGTTTGAGTTTGAAAGAGTTTTAAAGGAATTAGTGCCAGCACTTTTTCAAGCCAGACTAAAGCCTTTGAATGATTTTGTAGATTACCATTAATTAGTCTGGGTGGAATCCAATCACTTCCTTAATCTCTAAATAAGGGAGTGTTGTTTGAAGCACTGCAGGCATAGTCTATCTGCAGATATTATCAGTATTATTCTACTCTTTAGCTCAGCCAAATTGGAACAAAAATAATCTTAACCTCTATTAAGCAAGACTAATAAATATTCCTCGAAATACAGATTGATTTCCCCAGTTTATTCAGTGGAGAGCCCTAAAAAATTTAAGTATTTATCCCTTTTGAAGGCAGGTAATTGGCAGAGAAAAGGAAAAGATGCCTGCAGGCTTTCTGTGTTTAATACCTGTGTAGTTCAGGGCTTAGGCTCCACATCCAGCATGTGGAAAAGGAAAAAATGGGAAGAGAACTGAGGTGAAAGCAAGAATGGGCCATTCCCTGAAGAGCTGGACTCAGTGATCATTGAGGGCCCCTTCCAGCTCAGAATATTCCATTATTCTGAGATTAATTTGCTGTTTTTTACTGTCTTGTTCATGCCAGGAGCAAACCAAGTCACTGTTCCAGTTCCATACAACAATATTTCTTTCTTTTGATAGAGCTGTTTCCACCCAAAGAAAATAACTTCTGTCAATTTACATGTATTGTTCCTGGATAGTTTTTATGGATATTTGGAATTACAGAAGATCCCAATTGGACAGCAAACAAGGAAATTTCAGTCTGGAAGTAGAGAAACCTGGCTCAGGCAGAACCCAGGAGAGGAGTCCTTCAAACACCAGAGCCTGGTGAACACAACTTCCTTGGGATGCATCTCCCAGGGAAGACATAAATTCCTCTTGGGGAATTTCTAACAGCTGATTTTGGAGGTGATTGATGGTAGAAGGGTTTGAGTAACATGGTCTTTAGGAAATGTCACAGTGAAAGTTCAGAAATCTGGAGTGTAGAGTGATAAAGAAATTAATCCCATTGTCCCAATGAATCCCAAATTAACTTTTAAGTGGGAAATATGACTTACCATAGAGCTACAGAGAAGCCTGTCATGTGCAACTGTGTTTTGATGGGTTCCAAACCACCTTTCTTTTATGTGAGAAGTTTAGAAACTGGTCCATTTGTTGGAGAAAAAAAAACCCAACAATTTCTAAACTAATTGATGAGAGAAGATTACAAATGAGTTTGGTAAATAACAGAATCCTACCTGTTTAAATTGCTCAGCTGGCCAAAAAAATAAAAAAAGAAAAAAGAAAGATAAAGAAGCCTTTCCATATGATTTTAAAAGGAACAAACCCTCTGTAAGTCTGTGTTTACAGAACATTCTGGTGGATGGAACAGGAAATTTGCCCCAGGTCAATCTATAATCTGGAAACACCAGAAGGTTGTGCATTTTAATTAACTTTCAGCTCTTTCTCTGGTGCCTTTCCCTCTGTTTCTTTTCTGTTCACAATGATTAAAAGACAAAATCCTGCCCCAGTTCCGTGCTCGGGAACGCTTCCTGATTTGCTTTCATTAACTTCATCTATGCAAACACCTTTAATTATTTATCTGCTGATTTCCACAGGAAATCCTACAGAGATGTGAGTCTGCTTTGTGGGGATGCCATGTCAGCAGGAGCTGGAAAATCCAATCATCCATCGTTTAGGGAAGGGAAGTGATGCCTTCTCTAATCTGTTTATAGGTAAAGGAAAAATACTCCACTTTAGGTTAAAATTTGGGGACCAGAAACATACTGGATCAGATGGCACTTCTCTTAAAAGCTTCTTACTTTGTTATTTGGACTTAAATATTGTGAGAAATTAATGTTGTCATAGTACATGGGATTAAGCTGGAAACTCGTTGCAGTCCATAGGAATAACCTGTTCCATGATCCTGGACTAGAACATGCCCTAGGTGGGAATTGGGTTGGTTCTTTGGGAGTAAAAATATTGAAAGAAAAATCAAACAAACAAACAAAAACCAGACTACCAAACTGATGGCCATCTATCCTGAAATGTATTTAAAATTATTTCCAAATTTGAAAAAAGAGAGGTGGAAGAAACAGCAGAAAGATTAAACCCTCTGCAGTGATCAGCATGGAATTTTTTGTGTGTGTGCTGTGAACCTTTATGAAAGCAACATCTGCTCTCATTTGTATGTTAATTTTTTTTTTTTTGGCATTTAAAATTTGGCTTTTAAAACTCATCCTCTCTCTTTTCCCTGAGAGTGAGGAGCTGAGTTATAAAGCAGGTGCTGCACAGAATGAGGGGGGCCTCTGAGTGAGACCATAAATAAAATTAGCACCAAGGAAGAACTTTAGTTATGGAGTGTCAAATGCCAGGTTAGGGCATGCTAATAAGGTTTGAACCTGCATTGCCAGATGAATATTTTATTTTTGGGATTAGTCTCTGTTTTCTATTCTCCCTGTTCTCTGTTCCTTCCCCAGGCAGCCATTCCAGAGGCAGAAGGAAGGTCTGATTCCTCCATCCTTGCTCTGACACCCCCAGCACGTGAGAAACAGATGAAATCTTCACCCAGAAAATTGATTCCATTTTCTCTCCTTGTGTTTTAACTTTGGTGAAAAGAAATGCCTGTGGTGCCTTCACAGGACTGCTTTTCTTGAGTTCATAAAGATCATTAAGACCAAGAAATTAATTTTGGAGGGAGCTCCAGGGGCTGTCTGGCCTTGTCCAGTTGACTTTGGGTATCTCCACAGAGGCACGTGGAGTTTGGTGGTGATTTTCCCCCATATGATTGGACTTTCCCAATTTCCAGTTTGGCCCCTGCCTCTCTGTTGGTGGGGCAGAAGGTCTTTGCTTTTCAGGGCCAATCACCTTGACTGGAGCCTAGGACACAGGAAAAGCCTTCAAATCAAATTATTCTTTCTTAATTTCAGTTATTAGATTGAAAAAAAAAAAACCCAAACAGTTCTCCCTCTGGGATCCTGGAGAGGAGCAGCTGCAATGCAGCAATTCTATGAATTTCCTGTTCAGTTGGTCTGTATTTATTATTTATTATTTCTGATATAGCACATTATTCTGTGATGAATTGCAATAACTTTCTAAGTCCTCCTTTCCATGGATTTTTTCAATTTAAGGTGTTCTTTCTGTCTTTTACAAAAATAAACCACTTTAAATGGACTTGTTAAATGTGAAAAAATATGAGTAAAGCCCACATTGTTCTTTAAGGAAAATGTGCCAGATTCTGACCATCTCAGTCCCTTGGTGCACAAAAAATTCATGGAACAGAAGAGGAACAAAGAGAGGCCTCAATCACATCCAGATTTGACAGCCCTGGGGTGAGAGGTGATTATTCAAAATTAATTCACCTCCCAAAAAATACCTCCTGGAGTTCACAGCCATATCAACCTCTGATCAAACTCCCTTTCCTAGGAGTAAAAATGCCATGCAACCAGCATGGAATAAAACACAACTTGGGGAATCTTAAGGACCTCAGAATTATTGCAGCCTTAATTTTCTCTTTTTCTGAGTGTGGAATCCAAAGATAATTGGCTTAAACTTATAAAAAACAAAATTGGAGCCATCAACTGGAATTGCTGTTGTAACATAACACTCACAGTTGCAATTATGCAAAAACAAGCTCATCCAGTTCCACAATACCTGGGTTTTTAACACATCCCAAAGTTCTGCAGGATGAGGATTTCCCTCAAGAAACAAAGGTGTTTACAGAGTGCAAGAGGGCAGAGATGCACAATTAGACTCACAATTGAATCACTAAACCTTTCAGCAAGTGTATTTTGGATGTATTTTTCAATGTTTTAATTTTTTAAAAATAATTTCTATTATTATCTATTTTGCATTTTTCCAGCTGAGATCTTGGGTATTGCCAGCTAAGTCTGAAGAAAAACAACATGGTCCCATGGCAATCTTTGATTCTTCTCACCCAGTGCTTACTAATAATTACCTTGAACCTCTCTCATTTACTCAAGCCAAAAGAGCTTTATAATTTCTTAACAAATATGAATAAATATATAAATTTTATATATTTATACTCTATATAGCATATTTATAATTATGTATTATTATTAATGCATATTAATTAATATATAATTAATTAATATATACTTATTGTTATTTATATAATAATTTATAGTGTGTTTATTTATAATATATAAATATTTTAGTTTATTTTAAATGTGTATTTAAATATATTTATTATTTATATATATATATGAATATGAAATGAATATTCAGCCACATGCAAGGTTTGACATAATTTTAATAAAAGCCACAGCCAGAGGGTGTTGATATTTATTATTATTTATATAATAATTTATAGAATGTATTTATTTATAATATATAAATATTTTCATTTATTTTATATATTTATTTAGGTATGTATATATATATTAAAATATATATATTAATATAAAATGAATATTCAGCCACCTGCAAGGTGTGACATAACCTTAATCAGAGCCACAGCCAGAGTGTGTTGATCAGAAAAATCAGTGTCACACGTGGAGATGTGTGGGTGACACATCAGCAGGGGAACACAACTAGGGCAGAAATCTTACACAGGGAGATTTAAATTCTGTTATTCCACCTTCACCTCCTTTCAAACCTTAGGGGTTGTCCTTCCACAAATCGTCTTAGTTTAGCCCCTGCAAAGTCTGATCTAAGATTCAAATGCATTCTGTAAGAGCTAACAGAGCATAATAACCCCCAGCATTCCTGATTGCTTGCTGCTGAGGAATTCAGGATCAAATTCCATGTAATAGGCCTTGGGGGAGTGTATTTGGGGTTTGAGGGCTTATCAAAGTTGCTTTTCCATCACTCCTTCCCTGCTCCTGAAATAAAATCACAGTGCTGTCCAGAAATACTTAATGAGTGTGAAACTGCTGAAGGATGCCATAGCCATAACACTGTGGGGTTTTAT
This sequence comes from Emberiza elegans, assembly GCA_024865655.1. Classification (NCBI taxonomy): domain Eukaryota; kingdom Metazoa; phylum Chordata; class Aves; order Passeriformes; family Fringillidae; genus Emberiza; species Emberiza elegans. The sequence continues at coordinate 62,218,272 of JALJVW010000206.1, forward strand.
CTTGACTATTGGGGTGCTTTAGGGCTCATGGAAAACAGCCATTAGTTGTGAGATTTGCTTCATGGCCATGTGCTCAGAAAGCAGCAACTTATTCCATTTTAATTTACTTCTGCTGTTTGATCTGTTAAGATTCACATTTTCCAGCTTTCATCTGCTGCCCTGGGGGACAGAAGTGCATTTTTAAACCAAAATGATGTCTGGATTCTTTTATGGAGACAACAAGGCCGGGTTTCAATTAAAAAAAATGTGAAGTCTCTTGAGACTAAGAATAAATTGACAAGTGCTGATGGCACTTGTGAAAGGCTGTGACACTTTCTTGGGATGGTGTGGCAAGGTTTGGGCAGCTGGGGGCTGGAGAGAGGAGATCAGGGATGGACACAGCTCATTCCAGCCATGTCCAAGGACCTGCCTCCAGGCAAAGCCAAGCTGGTGGCACTGGGGACATCTCTGGGATGACTTCCTTGAGGTGTCAATAAGGAAATGTGAAAGAGGGAGCTCTGCAGACACCCAGGGCAAAGCAGGAGGAGGGGCAGGAGCTGCTGCAGGTGCCAGAGCTGAGATTCCCCTGAGATCCCACGGGGCAGCTGTGCCCCTGCAGCCCATGGAGATCCCAAAGGAGGCAGAGATCCACCTGCAGCCCTTGGAGATCCCCAGGGATGCAGAGATCCACCTGCAGTCCATGGAGATCCCCAGCGAAGCAGAGATCCACCTGCAGATCCTGGAGATCCCCAGGGATGCAGAGATCCACCTGCAGATCCTGGAGATCCCCAGGGATGCAGAGATCCACCTGCAGCCCCTGGAGGAGCTCACCCTGGAGCAGAGGGATGAGCCCTGACATCCCTGAGCCTGGACAGGGGCAGGTCCTGGCAGGAGCTGTGTCCCACAGAGAGGAGCCCACAAAGGAGCAGGTGTGGTCCTGGCAGGACCTTTTGCTGGGAGAAGTCTGTTCCTGAAGGAATGGAATGGGCAGGACTTCAAGTGTAAGGATGAAGAACCAGCAGAGATGAAGAGTTATAGATTGACCATCACCCTCATTTGACACTGTCATATTTTCTGAAAAATCCCTTTGCCAGGATTTCCTCTCCTGGGAAGCTGAGAGGGCTCAGAAAAGAAGGAAAACAACAATTATATGATTGCTTGGGAATGTTGTCTGGACATCATTTAACAACAGGCACATCTTTGATTGGTTCAATGTGAATTGTTTTAACTTAATGACCAATCACCATCAGCTGTGTCAGACTCTGAGTCATCAGTCACAAGCTTTCATCATTCTTCTTCTTGTTTAGCCTTCTGATGTATTCTTCCTCTTCCTTTAGTTATATATTATATTATATTATATTATTATATTATATTATATTATATTATATTATATTATATTATATTATATTATATTATATTATATTATATTATATTATATTATATTATATTATATTATATTATATTATATTATATTATATTATATTATAATCAGCCTTCTGAGAACATAGAGTCAAATTCTCATCTCTCACCTCATGCTGGGGACCTCACAACCCCACTCTCATTTCCCATATGGGAGGAGATAAAACAGTTGGGAGCAAATCCCAGAATCCCAGGATGGGTCAGGCTCATCTGGTGCCAGTTCCCAGCTCCAGCAGGGCCATCCCAGAGCACAGGGTTGCGTCCAGATGGCTCTGAAATATCCCCAGTGACACTCCACACCCTCTGTGGTCTCTGTTCCAGTGCTCAGTCATTGCCCAGGGAAGTTCTTCAATCCTGGGAAGAAAGGAGAGAGAGGGGAGGTTGGTTTTAGATTCATTTCACATCCTCACTGTCCTACTGTGTTAATACTTGGCTGTAAGAGGCCTTGAATATATGTATTATATACCTGTACTGTATTTGAATATCTTTACCCTGGCTGGTCCCAGTTATCCTTGATGGGCTGCAGCTGTGATGTCCTTCATTGGGCTGCAGCTGTGGTTACCCAAGGTAACTGGGATAAAAGGGGAGTGGGCTGGCCAGTCAGGGAGAGCCTTGGAGGAGCCCTGACTAAGGGAGATCCTGAGCTTGTGCTGTGAAGATCTGCTGCCCACAAGACAACAACAGAGAGGTACAGGACTTATGAGATATGTTAAATACAACACTTGGCAATAAATGCAATTGCTCACCCAAGTCCAGGCTGGTTTGCCCATGACAGTGATGGGTGAGTGATCTCCCTGTCATCCTCTTGAGCTTTCTCATGGAATTCTCTTCCCCACCCTGTGGAGGGAAAGCAGCTGGGTGGGTGTCTGGCAGAACCATCCCTCTTCTTCCCATCACAGTCCTTCATCGGCTATTTCTCAGCAGTGACAGAATTTAATATCACTAAAACATGAACATCTGGGTGGTTTTATCCACGTGGCTGTGGCAGAGTTTTCTGCCTGATTTTCCATCCCTGCTGCCTTTCCTGCACTGGAGGCTCCTCTTGCAGAACACTGTGAACATCATTAAGGCTGAATCACCTGGAAAAAGAGGTTTGCTCATAGCTGGGAGGGGATTTATGATTTCTTGTCCGCTGAATTTGTATCGCCCACTTATGATTTCCTGAGGAATCTGTCTGGAAAGGCCTCACCACCAGCAGAGTGTGGGAGGTTTGGCCTCTGTGATCTCCAAATTCCTGCTGTTTTCAAAAGGCATTTACTCAGCTGTTTGAAAATAGAGAAAACCATGCCAAGATATATAAAGGTCATATATTTTTGATAATGCACATTTTAAATATAGGAAGTATTACATCAAGGGGTGAGAAGTGGAGGATACAGCAAGATGCAAATCCCATTTTGTCTGATGCCATCTCACAGAACTTGTGCCATGACCCCTAAGCTGGATTTGGTGCTGAATTTTCTCATTTTTCCTCCATTTTACTGCATTTCTATTTATTTAAATGACCTCTCCTTGCTCATTGTGGTTAAATTGACCACTAAGAAGAAAGAGTTGACTTCCCACATATGCCTTTTCTTATGAGCTGTTGTACATTTTTATTTTTATTGCTATTTTTCTTACCAAGTGGTTTAAATTCAGCATATTTATGACATAGATTAATGTTTTCCAAACTTACCTGCTGCCCAAACACCATTTTTTTTTTTCCAGGGATGTTTTACCTGCTCTCTGTCTGTTCTCAGAGCTCTGGATGAGGCACTGTTTTTCCTGCAGTATTGAACAGTGTTTAAATTGAAGGAGGTTGCTGAGAAATCAATCTCTGTGCTGGCTGATGCTTTTTGCCAGCTATCACTTATCAGGTGATGCTTCCAAATCTCCTCTAATGTCAGTAAATGACATTGTGTACCCTCCTTAACAAGTGATCTATACCTTCATCTCAACATGCTGGAATTTATTACTTTTAATTACTTTAACTGCTCGCTCAAAAAGCTTCTTTCTTTCCAAGGTTTGTTTTTTTTTTTTTTTCCCTAGCAAAACAAAAAAAATGAAATAGGAGAACAAATGATGCATTTTAATTATGTCAATAACATGCAATTTGCTGGTCTTTTCTTCTTCCCTGAAGTTTAATTAATTTGGAGCAAGTAATAAATTGTCATAGCTTTCAGCTCAGCTCCTCGATTCAAAATGAATTCCCTTCATTGGATGGAATTAGATTTGAGCTCTGTTCTCATCTCTGGGAGCTCCAGTTCCTGGCTGGGAGTCAAAATGTGGGCATCCTACAAGGCAAACAGTTCAATATTCCGTGTTGGTGGTGGTGCTGAGCCTGTTGTGCCCATCCCATGACCCACAGCCCATTCTGGGCAGATTTTAATCAGACACACACAGCAAGACCTTCTCTTGGCAATCCCAGCCTCTGATGGTGGCCTGCTGTAAAAAAAAATAATTCAAATAAAAGAGATAAGGGACAAATCTGTTCAACTTTGTTGCCTTGGTAGGTTGGAGACCCTCAGAGTGTGTGGTGTAAAAATGTACCACACTAACAAGCTGAGATGTAAGAAATAATGAGTCCTAATTACAGTGACTGCAAGGCTACTGAATTTAAAATCAGAATATTTTATTCCACTGAGCAGCACCTTCCAGTCTGCACCATGCTCAAGACACAGAAATAGCTACAGTTTGCAAGGGAATTAAGTGTAATTGGCATTATTATCACTCTATCAGGCATTAATTTATTAGAATAAATGTTATCATGTTGTTATCTGCACCATCCAGTGCCACAAAGAGAGAAAGGAGAAGGGATGGGAAGTGAAAAGCTTGGAACAAGATTGAATTTTAAGGTGACTTTCACCTTGCACTGATGAAACCACTGAGCCATTTTGGGACAAGAAATGTCTTTCCTGGGTCAGTCTCACAAAATATTGCAATTTTTGAGGCCAAATAACTCTCTTCATCAGGGCTCTGGTACTGCAGCTCTGAATTTTGCCATGCAGCTGCCAATGAGACAATTTATGGCAGCCCAACAAATAACACTGCAGCCTGCCCAGGTTCTGACACTGGAATAAAAACTATTTACTGAATATTTGTGTTTCTATGCTAAGGAAAACCCACTCTATTCTGGGCACCTCACAGAGGTGTTTTGGTCATGTTTTTGTTCTCTCACGATGAAATTGCAGGCAAACCCCATTTTCTTGCAAATGGAGTTACATGGCAGGTTTCGTTTTCTCCTCCCTTGTTTCTGTCATTCCTCATTTGCACCAGAACTCTTATTTCCATTTCTCCTCATCCAGCAGGACAGTGTTATTTATTATTTTGTTTCCTGCCAATTATTGATTCCCCTCTGCAGAACAGATTACAGTTGCTGGTTGAGGGATTTTTTTTTCCCCTCTGGGAACTGAGAAAATCTTTATAAAAAACAAGTGTTTAGCAGGCTGATATGGCTGGTCCTTTCAGTGCTGAGCTTCAACAAGGCCTGGCTGGAAATTCCAGGCTTTATTTCCAGGGAATGTGCTGCCAAGTGAGTCAAGAGTGCATTTCATCAATTCCTTGCAGCTGGGGTAATGTATATCTCTATGTAGCTCTCTGAAAGAAATTCAGAGTATTTTATCCTGAGTCACAGAAGTTTTGGAGAGATTAGCAACTTTTAATTATTTTTTAACAAAGATCTTCCATTTTTGGGGGTGGGGGGCAGGGAAGCACAGCTCAATTTTTTTTTTTTTTTTTTTTTTTAAATTTCAGGTTATGTCACAGGAGACAAAAGGGTGAACTGTCAAAAGGTTTTGGGAAGTGTAAGTGGGGAACCAGCTGGGTGTGGAGGTGGTGTTTTGGGGGCAGCTTTTGTGCAAAGGGGCTGGAATTCCTGAGATTAATGCAGGACTCAGTGTGCACAGACAGGGAGAAAGCTGCTGCTCTCAAAGATTTCCATCAAATATCCCGTTTTGTTGGAGCTATCAGCTCCCTGGTGTAATTCAAGGCTGGGTCATGACCCTGCTTAGGGTTAAGATTTGAGGGAGGAGGACGTGAAGAAGACATTTTCTGTTAGATTCCCCTTATCTAGCACCAAGAGATAAGAGGTTATCATGGGGAGCCACTGCCTTCAGTTGCAGTTTCCTGTAGGTGCTGCCTCCAGAGCTGCAATTACAGCTTTGATTTCGTGCCCTGATCATGGCTGGGTGCTCTGGAATCAGGAAAGGATTCCTGGGGCCTAAGCCTTGCTCCCAGTGCATAATGTCAAGCTGAAATAAAGGGCATTGATGGGTGGTGGTGCAGGGTGTCCATTGCTGGCTGCCTGGGGGCTCAGCACTCTGCAAATTGCCTTAGCTCTGCTGGTATTTCCATTGTCTCTTCCATCTGCCCTCTAGATTTACCATTTACCCCTCAGCACTCAGTTTTGATTCAAGGATGGATATTTGCTGGTCCAAATAACTTTGGACTGCAATTAAATAACTAAAAAGAAAATAAATAATTCTACTTTTTAATTGCCCAAAAGTGAATTAATATGTATTCTTGATATGGTTCTGGTCAGATCAGAGCAGCCAAATGCAGAAATACCAATTTACACCCTTGGGTGTAGCACAACCATGAGAATTCCAAAGGGATTGGATGAATCAAAGCCTGTTTTAGTGCATTGATAAGGCTTTGGGCTCTACATTTTTGATGGCAAGGGGTTTAGAACTTAAAGATTAAGGATCCCACATTATATTTTAGATTCTGAAAGCTTTCAGTGTTGGGATAAGTCCAAGCATGGATTTAGGGGAAAGTTCTTGTCCAGGTAGGCAGATCTGGGCTGTGACACCAAACAGGAAACACAAAGGTTCTGTAGCCCAGTTTGTTCCTCTGTGCTTACAAATTCCTGGGGTAGGAAGAGGATTAGTGGAGAGGTAATGACGCTTTAAAATTTGATCAGCATTAAGAGTAGATTAAAGAAAATTAAAGATTAAAGGTTTATTGCAACCTTCTGCAAGGGCTTTGGTGATAAGGAATGGCTTGGTGGATATTAAAGATCAAAATATGTTTTTTTTTCTACTACAGCCAAGTGGCTAAAATCCCCAGTGGAGGGTTATGGGACTGGCTGGTATTGGTTTAGGAGAAAACTTTATCCCACATTTTATTTTGTTGATCATTTAAGGTTAGAATTGATGTTTTGGAATCAAAATTGTGCAGTCAGCTGTGGCAAACCCCTCAGAGGCAGAAAAAAGACTCTTGCTAAGTATGATCAGAGCTTTACAGCCCTACTACAACATGGCAGCTCAAGACATGATTATCCATATTCAGAAATAGTTTTTTTTTAGTAGGTGTGTTGGATCCTGAAAGTGAGTAAATGGGCTGTGACCTTCCTTTTATCCCTACCCACACACCACGCCTGGTGCTAATTGATATTTGGGAAAGAGGCACTGGGGGTGAGTTGGAATAATCTCACTGTACATTTCTACATCTCCTGGGTTTTACAGAAACATTAGAGGTTCAAAGAGAATTTATTTAAAGCTGTAGAGTTGTCATTTAACTCTAATGGCACATGATGAAACTGCTGGAAATGAACTTTTGGCTTCAGTTCTAATGTGAATAAACTTATTCCATAATTTCTTGGGCAGTGGATTACAGAAAGTCAAATGTAAGGCATCAGTCAATAAAAGCAGGTCTTTTCCCACACTGGTGATCCACATTAAAATGCTGTTAAAAAGGCCTTGAATTCCCAATGGCATCAAAAACAAGGGAAAATATCTGTAGGAAGGTCAAACACAAGTGACCTCACATTGCAGCATCACCCCAGGAAAATAGAACAGCATCCCAGGCTGAACCTCTTCCTAAATCTCAGTTCCAGGCGCTCTGATTCAGTGTTCTGATCCTGCTGTAAAGGAAGGTGAAACTAGTTCTCTCTCAACAGAGCCCTGAGGGATTGGAGCATCCAGCAGGAGAGTGATTGTGTGCTCCCAGCCCTGCTCCTGAGCACACTGCTAACAGCAACCTTCATTATACCCCACAAACAGAGCGCAAAAAGGACATGCTGTTGTTGTCCCTCTTCTTTATTCCTGTGGCCCTGTAGAAAACAGCCACGTCCAGATTTCCAAGCCCTAAACCTTAATTAAAATCATCACCTTGGCTGTAACACAGAAAGGCACCACACAAGGCTTTCCACCACTCCAAACCTCCAGCTCCAATCAGCCTCTTCCTGTCTCTGGCAATGATACAAAATTGAATTGAACAAAATTGAACAATTTCACTTCTTTAAGCTTATTTCCCAAAGGCTTCAGCCCAACGTTCCCAGCATAAGCTCTCCATCTAAGTCAGGGAGTGGGAAGTAGGAAATCAAGTAAAAAACTGAGTTCTTGGAGCTTTAATTTCCCAAACCCAGCTGTAACCTAATCTATGCTGTAACTGGAGAACAAGCAGAGAATATAAAGCCTCTACAGAAACCAACCCTCCTTCTGCCTCTGCAGCAACCTGGGCTCCTGAGGTTTCACTTTTCCAGTTAAACTGCTAGAAACCTTTCCCAATCACTGAAGGGTAACAAAAATTATCACATTTTTTGGGGGGCTCTGCTCACCTCCTCATTTTGCAGGCCTTGGAGGATGCAGCCATTTGTTCTTGGGTGTGTTTTGTTCACAGCTTGCTTAAAGCTGATCCCAGCAATGTTCCCAGTAGAAGAAAACCTTCCTTGAGTCCTGGTGTGAGACATCCAAATTAAAGATGTGTGGTCAAATGTTGGGAAGGATGAAAGTTTGACAAGAAAGTCTCACAGATATGGATGATTAGCAGAAAGATTTTTAAATGTAGAGTCTGATGAAGGAATAGAAATGAAAGCAAGTTTTGATATAGAAGAAATTAATTGCTGAGCCAGTCTCACTGGATAACCAAGGAGGCAAAGGGTGTGTTAGTCAGAAGGGGTTTTTATGGCTTAGAGCAAAGGATAAACCCACCCCAAACAAGAAGATGTTTTTACCAGGCAGAAAGGGAGCACAGGCAAACAAGACTGCTGATGTTGCAAGTAGAAAAAGGTCCCAGAATTTTCCACTACAAGAAAACTGAAAACCAACTTCTAGCTTAAACTGTAATGTACTAACTTTTAGTGATTGGAGAACAGTAACATGAACATGGTAATTATAGCAGTTATGATAGGCTATAGATAACAGTTAAGGGATGGATTGGTTCTGCTGTATGAAGATGCTCAGCAAAGAAAAGTCTAGAATGCATTGTAACCTAAACTGAGGGTCTGCAGGGCTGCCTGCAGCTGGAGCTGACAGCTGTGGGCACAGCTCTGTCACCCACCACCCTGGGCTGCTGTAACACCTTGGATGGAACAAACTGCATTTTGGAGAGCTCCTGGAGTCCCTCATCCCTCATTCTGGCTCTTACAGTCAAAGAGCCCAGAGAGGCTCTGGGGGCTCCTCCCTGGGCACGTTCCAGAGCCACAGGGACACTGCTGTGCCCTGAGCTCTGGGGGCTCCTCCCTGGGGATGTTCCAGAGCCACAGGGACACTGCTGTGCCCTGAGCTCTGGGGGCTCCTCCTGGGCATGTTCCAGAGCCACAGGGACACTGCTGTGCCCTGAGCTCTGGGGGCTCCTCCTGGGGATGTTGTTCCCAGAGCCAGCCACAGGGACACTGCTGTGCCCTGAGCTCTGGGGATGATGCAGGGACACTGCTGGCCCTGAGCTCTGGGAGGTGGCACCACTGACCCACTGTGGCCCTGCCAGCCTCACCCACTCTGGGGCTCTGTGTGATTCTGAGATATTGAGCCAGGGAGATCTCTGCTCTAACCCAGAGGGTATATGGCAGTTTTTATATGCTCCTACTTGAAGGAAAAAATAATCAGAGCTGCTCTCCAGCTGAGTTGAAGAGATTGGGGGAAAAAGGGGGCTGGCCATGTGTAGAAAGAGTGAGATGAAATACTGAGAATCAAAATTTTCTCTAGAATAAGATGATTAATTTTACAGCTGGCAAATAGAGGCAACACTGCTACAACAATTTGCAATTAATTTCTATTTTAAACAGGCCATGTTTGGGGGTTTGTTTTGTTTTTGTTGTTGTTGCAGAGAGAATTTGTGTGAGGATGGAATGAATATCTGCAATGTCTTTGCATTCTGCATGGGATGAGGATCACAATCTGCTCTGAGACTTCAAAACCAATATTATTTTACCCACTTTTTTCTCTCTTTCTCTGTACAGACACATCCTCTGTGTCTGCAGAGAAGGTTTATTTCCCTGCCTGATCCCATGAACTGGTGATCCTGAAGCACTTGCAGGGTGCAGACAATGGGAGCAGGAATACGAGGAAGTCACCAAGTCCTGCCTCCAGATGTTTGAGTGGTTTCCTCATAAAGGTGGTTATTCCTTTGAAACGCTGCTTCCTTTTCTGCCTCTGCTTCTTTAATTTATCTTCCCTGCAGTGCTGCAGCCTGAGGAATAACAGATAATCCTGAAACTCTCCAACACCCACCTTTAAATCTCCATTCAGCTCTGGGCTCGTAAAACCATGCACAACATTATTGTGGAATAATTGATCCTGGAATAAAGGATGGCAAGAGTAAATGAATTGGAAAGGTGGTTTAATGGGAAGCTTTTCCAAAATTATGTTTTAATTATTTGCAAATACACATTCTTGCACAGTCTTTTGCCACACAGGTGTGCACTAAATCTACCACCTTGTACCATTTTGTCAAGTCAGCTGGAGGTGTTTGTGTTTTGCACTAAATTAAAGATTCAGCAAAGCTACTGAACGCATTACAATGAGCACTGCCTATAGATTTTGTACAAAAACTGCAACTTGTTCAGTGTTTTCTGTGAGTCCAGACTCCAAACTCTCCCCACATCAGCCCATTGGAATTTATGTGCTCACTCTGTTACTTCTTTTATCCAGGGGTGTCTCAAAATCCAACCTGCAAGTAGTTCACACGACCAAGGGCACTGCAGGAGCCCTTGGCTGGAGTTACACATTTCTACCAGTACATTTTGGCTTCAAGTTGGCATTCTCTGTTGAAATTTTGCAAGCTACATGCTAAGAGTTTTGGGTTTTTTTTTTTCCCCGTGTTGCTCTTTTCAGCAGCAATGAAAAGAGCAATGAAAATTCACTTATTACCTTGGTGAGCATTTGGGTTTCAATGGGTTCTCTGATGTGTTCATGAATATTTTGGGGATTAGACATCCTCAGGTGTGAGACAGAGCTGGGGAGCAGCCTGACCACACACACCTGGGGTCATTTTTGGGTTCTCAAAGACTCACAGCTTTTACTGCCTGTCTGGAAACCCTATAGAGTTCTAGGGAAAAGAGTCTCAAATTCCTCAACTGTGTTCTGCTGCAATTCATTGCACCTGAAACTCTTTAAAGTCACTGTCCAAATTTATAACCAAGTATCCTTTCACTACTCATTATTTTGACCTTCTGGCTTAAAAAGAGCTGAGAGACCCCTGTTCACTCCATTTTCCCTGTGCTACCCTGGAAATACATTTATATTGCAGACTATCAAAGCAATGCACCCAATCTTTTTATATTGTTTATTGTAGCCTTGTGAAAAATATTTGTCTATCCATGGTCTGAAGTAAAAGAAGAAAATAAAAATGTTTTACAGAGGGGAAACAAAAAGGAATATAACACATTCAAATGAGAAGCAGCTAAGGTGTATTTTATCTTTTCCCGAGTAATAACAAACAAGTTTTGTGTAATTTTTTTTTAAATGTGTCTTTTATCATCTCTTTTTATGTGATTCCAAGTGGAATTGAAAGCCTCAGGGAGTAGCTGCCCCTGTACTTTTAAAATGTATTATAGCACTTCTGCAATATCATTAGGAGATAAAGCAACAAGCATTTTATTTCACATTTTTCAAATTATTTAGTGCAACTTAAATCAGACTTTAAATTGCAGGCCCTTGTGACCATGCAGAAGGTATTGTCTACAGAAGTGAGATAAAGGAATCAGATATCAGGATCCCTTCACTGATTGTCCCTGTGTTCATAGTCATTGAAATTTGGGGGTGAAAGTTGTCAGTGTTTGACCACCCTCAAGGCAAAAGAGTGTTCTTATGTCCAAACTTGTTTTTTTTATTTTGATTTGTGCCCTTTACCTCATACTCTGTCACTGGATACCTCTGGCAGCATCTTCACTGCCCCTCCCATCAGATATTGCTAATTATTGATAAGATCCAATGGAGCCTCCTCTTCTCCAAACTGAGCATTCCCACATCCCTCAGCCTTTCCTCACATGCCAATTCCTCCAGTAAATGGAACATTTTTCACATACTAAATAGAAATATTTTGTTATTGGTTTGAGTCAGTTTTTGTTGTTCTTTAATACTAATTTTAGTTTTAAATTTTCCTTTGCTTGAGCAATAATCTAAGCATAGTTTCCCTCAAAAGGCTATTCATTTCATATGCCTAATCAAAGTATTTCCTGATCCATTGTAGCAGCCAGTGTTAGTTACAGCTCAAAAGCCAAAACCACTGAACCATAATTGATAAAGTAGAAGAAATTTTAAATTACTTCTGTTTAGTCAGCATCCTCTGTGATATTCCTTATATGCATATTTAGAAAAATGTATATAAATCCCCCAAAGCTTCAGCATGAAACTGAGCTAAAATATGTGCTTCCCTTTTGAATCACATGTTTGGCTGGAGATTGCTAAAATGAGCTTAAAATGTCACCTGAATTACTTGGGAAAGTGAATTTCTGCACCCATTGAAAGTGATCTGAAGCAGAGTTTCCTTTCAGGCTGGTCCCTGAGCAGAGTGAAGAGCATTTAGTGGCTGTGGAAATAACCCAGGTGCTGGGGGAAATGTGAGCATGAAAGGCACAGAGTGAGAAGGAGCAGCACAAGGCACAGCCAGGGGCACGGCCTTCAAGGGGGAAAATAAATTAAATTAAAATAAATTAAATTAAATTAGGCCAGTCTGGCTGCCTTTGCCTAAAATTACTGAAGAGACAGATCAAGGCACTGATGCAGAGGCAGAGGGAGAGGGATAAACAGGGATTGTATTGGAAAATGGAGTTTAAATAGTGGAGTTTTAAATAATTTTTAAATAGTTTTTAAATAATGGAGTTTTAATAGGCTACAGCTTATCCATGGCACTGAAAGGCACGTGAAGACCTCAAAAAAAGCCCTGAGAGCACTCTTGGATCTAATCTTATAAATAATGGGGTTTGGACCCCTCTCTCTGAAACCTCACTGATTAGGGGCTTGGCATTTGTCTGCAGGGTTTACTGAACACCTTTTATAATGACTTGAAATGACCCAAAAAATATTTTGCATTTTTAGTGCATTTGACATTTATTTGCTTTGTAAGAATTGCAGTGAAAAAGCACTGCTGATATAAATGTAAAAATGTAAATTATTACAATAAATAATTTAAAATGTTTGTTTGTTCTTATCACTTTATCTCTATATTGCAAGAACATATATCTGAATTAAGAAATTTATGTAGAAGTGAGTATTTTCTCTCAATATCTGTTAAGAAAGACCAAGTTTTCAGGTGAGCACTTCACAATTCAAAAGTCAAATTATATTTTAAATCAATCAATTGAAAGCAACCAATTAGTAAAATACTGGATGGCCTTTAAGGGTTTTTTCCACCCCAAACCACTCTGGGGTTCTGGAATTCCATTATTTATATCTTTAGTTTTTCACCCTCCAGACTAATAGAAATTTCCCCTCTTTGTTCTGTGAATGTGGATAGATGGTCCCCGCATGAGAAAGTGCTGTTTACTGAAAAAATTTAAAGTAAAACTGCAGCAGGGAGGTGTTGTGAGAGTGACAGGGAATTGTCAGGAAAGGATAACATTTCAGTCTTCTCAAAATGCAGTCCTGATTAAATCAAATAGCACCTTTATATTTCCTTGGCCACTGGCAGCTGGATGCCCTTTTTGGAAAAGATTTAGTATCAAGCTTCAGTTCTGAAGCAATTGAAAATTCTGCTCTGAATAAATAAAAATAAATAAATAAATAAATAAATAAATAAATAAATAAATAAGGATTTTCTGTGTGTTTTGGGGATTCTTTGTAGTTTTTGTGCCCTCTGGAACAGCCAAACAGGAGAGTGTCCATATGGAGTACATTGTTTAGCAGTTAAAACCAAACTCTACTGCGACAGCCTTAAACTCCCTGGACTTCTCCTGTTGCCTCTTTGAAACAATATAGAAATTTTACTTCATATTCATTTTCTTCATATTCTCACTTTGCTGAAGAATGACTGAAATCAGTGCCAGTAAGAAGGGAGAAGAAATGCCAAAGAAATTGAATTTAAAGCTGAACATGACAGAGTGGAAGAAGGCTGGTCTGAAATTCTCATGAATGTGCAAAGTCATTTGCAAAGTTATTTAGCTCATAGGAAACATTACAGCTGTGAGGTGCTGAGATGTTTAATAGCCTTAACTTATAATAGTTAATATGGGTAAATCTGCACTGCTGCAGCCTCAGGTACGATTTGAGAGACTTTTATCTAGGAAGTTGTCATTTGGAATGAGATCTGTATCTCATGTCACGACTCAGAGAAAGAAAAGAGGAAAAATGTGAATAAATACATCTCACACCTTTCACGGGCACTAAAAGCTCATTCAAAAATAATTTTTGAAAAATTCATTTGGAGGAAAGATTAAAGATCAATTCAAGCACTTAGACAGAGAGGAAGACACTTCACACTGGAACAATATTGCCTCACACAGGCAGACACTCAGTGAGGAAAGGAAACACATTGGGATCAACAGAGCTCCAACAAGCTGACAGAACCCCAGAATGATGCTGTTAACATGACAGCTAAAGTGGGAACTGCTATTTCACCCGTTACAATCACTCTCGTCTTCCACTCTTATTAGAACCTTCATTAAAAGCATGAAACATTAGCATTTTAATACCTCTTTGAAAGACAACTTTTCATTTCCTTTCCTTTGGACTTTCTTTTTTAATTATGAGATAATGACTGACTAGTCTAAATATTTTGTTAGGCATATCTTCTGTTAAGTACTGAATTTTTTCTCTGCTTTCATTCCTTCCTTGTACATCTCACATGTCCAGGGAAGGGAACAGAGCTGGGGAAGGGTCTGGAGCACCAGGAAGGGGCTGAGGGAGCTGGAATTAAACCTGCCAGTGTGTTGGGGTCGGTTTGAATAACAAAAAGGCTTCACCAATGCTTCTATGAAGGATGAGCCAGCTTCAAAGCAAAAGGGGTCATTTTTATTTTCCTAATCACAGTTTCCTGTGAAAATTAAGTCTCGTGGAAAGTGCATTTTGAGTTGAAATGTTGTTTGGTTCCCAAGACTTGGAGCCAGGCTATCTGACAAATGGTAAATCTCATTAAAGACAAGGAAAAGGCAGCAGACAGCAACCAGGGAGAGCTTAAAGCACCTGCTGGGACAACCAAGGAGCTGCCCTGTGCTCCTGATGTGAGATGAAGTCAAGGAAATAAATTTTGTCCCCAGAAAGGCATGAAAAATAAAGGGAATTACAACTTACAGGAGGATAGAACTTATGGGGTGTCACAGAAGGGCATTTGGACACCCCATAAAATTTATTATGGCATGCTTTAAGAGCAGGGTGGAGATGTGTGAGGCCAATAAGGGATGCTTAGAGAAGGACCAAAGGCAGAGACAACAAAATGGATTGGAGATAACAAAATGGATTGGAGAGGGTAAATATGGGAAAATAAAGGAAAAGGGCATAAGAGGGATAAGTTTTGTGTAAGCAGGCGCCACTTGGCTGAGCCATGGGCCCCTTTGGTCACATTATACCCTAACTCCAGTTGCCTTCCCATTGCTGTGCCTCTCATCCCAGAGCTCTGCTCCACCCAACAGCAGCCCCAGGTGGGACAAGGTGACAGCAAAGACGTGTCGGGTGTGCACAGGAGATGGGACTGCACAAAGGCTCCCCAGCCCTGGGTGGCAGCAGGGCCAGACCAGGGCCTGGGGACACAGAGGGGTGTCCAAGGGCCCTGGACAGACCTGGCTGTGTCCCTGGAGAACACACGTGGTCCTGATGTAGCCTGGAGCATCCATGGCTCTGCCTGATCCACCAGGCCCATGGAGGCTGCCAGGTCAATTAAACACAATATTCCCTTCATAAATTCCTGCTGACTGCCTGGTTTATCTTTCTTGTGTTGGGAAATGGTGCTGGGATTATTTGCTGTCACCTTCCCAGGGTTTGATATGGGGCAAACCAGCCTAAGCTTGCTCAAATCCTCCTACTTGTCCTTCAGGAAGATCATTTCTTTTTTTCCAGCCATCCCTTCCCAATTGTGAGCTTCCAGAGGTTCTGTGCTTATTAAACAAAAAATCCCAGACTAGTTTGGGTTGGAAGAGACCTCAAAGCCCATCCAATGTCATCCCCTGCCATGGGCAGGGACACCTTCCACTACCCCAGGCTGCTCCAAACCCCATCCAACCTGGCCTTGGACACTTCCAAACACAGACAAGTGATAACAGCAGCAAGATAGAATTGTACAAACAGAAATCAACTGATGACAGTACCAAGGAAGAACTGCACAAATAGAATTCCATTTCCTTTTTAAAGCCTAGAAACTTATATCCTTCCTAAAGCTCCTCACATCTGGCACTAATTTAGGGGAAACATCATTAAGTTCTATCCAGCAGAGAAGGGTTGGACACCACATTCCTTCACTTAAGGATGCAGACTCTCTTTCCTTTTGTGTCTTCTACCCTTTTCAAACACTGATATTTTCTCAATTATTTCATTATCCTCTTCCATTTTGAGTAATAAAGCCAGGTTAAGAGGTAAGGACTCAGTTCAATTACTTGAGCTGGCAGAGGATGAAGTTGAAATAACAAAATCTTAATGGGAAGGAAGAGATCTCATAAAGATCTTTGTTGGATCTTTGTATTGTGATGCAGAAAGACTGGTTTGATAACAGCAGCTTGGGAAATGGAAGCAATAAATAAACAGATTTGGAGCCAATTTCTAAAATAATAAAATGCATGAAACACCTCAGCATCATTATATAAATATTATTATAGATAAATATATATATATATATTATAATATATAAACATAATTATTATTTATTTTTCAATTATATTTGTAATTATTTATTTAAATAAATAAATCATTATAAATATGATAAACATATAATTATCATTATCTATATAATAATATAATATATTATATAATAATATGATCTATAATAAATACATAATTATTATATATTTATATAAATATATTATTATTTATATAAATATATTATTATTTATATTTATTTATTATTGTTCATTTTATTTATATTTATAATTAGAATTAAATTATATTATTTATTATATTATATTTAATTATTAATATAATTACTATTTATTTGGGTTTTATTATGCAATTTTATATTATAATTAATATATATAATATATATTAATATTATATGTATATACAATTATCAACAAATATTTAAAAAAGCAGCCTGTACTGTGATGAGAAGGGGAGGCACTGGTGTGTGGACCAGATTCCCAGCTGTAGGAAGAAGTTGTCAGTCACAATTAATGATTACACAGCCCCTCTCACAAAAGGTCATCTCAATGTGTAATTGTCTTTGAAAAGGGGATTTGTTACATATTCCCTCTTTTTAAATGGTCTGATCTCATTCTCAAGATGAGCAGCTCTCACCCAGAACCATGGAGAGAGACAATTTCCAAGGGATGGAGGGACAGGACACAGGGAATGGCTTCCCATGATCAGAGAGTGGGTTTGGATGGGATATTGGGAAGGAACTGTTCCTGTGAGGGTGGGCAGGCCCTGGCACAGGGTGCCCAGAGAAGCTGTGGCTGCCCCTGGATCCCTGGCAGTGTCCCAAGCCAGGCTGGATGGGGCTTGGAGCAACCTGGGACAGTGGGAGGTGTCCCTGCCATGGCAGGGGGTGGGATGGGATGAGCTCTGATGTTCCTTCCCCCCAAGCCTCTCCATGATCCATGGTGCACATTAACAGCCACAAACACCCAGACGCTCTGCCCGAGGCAGCTCCTGCCTCTCTGTGTGCCCCTGCTGCTGGGAATTGCTGTAACAGTTTGTTCTCCTTTACACCATTATCTGCAGTGTAAGTTCTGCTGATGGCTTCCTGTTACCAATATGCAGAGCAAAATCTGCCCCGTATTTCCTGATGAATGAGGAACAGCTGTCTGAGGTGCCTGGCAGAGCACAGAGACATTCAGGGAGGTACCCAAGGATGCCAGAATGTCTCAGGCACTTGAGGCACAGACATTTTCAGACAGACAGGACATAACTTATCCTTACATCTCCTAATGCAGTTGCCTCCAAGTGGGAGCACAGCTACGGATTCTGCTCCTAGACCCATGCAGGTGTTCATTTATCCCCATAATCTTTCTCCAGGAGCCCTGACTGATTTAGCAGGGATGCAGCAGCATGGAGCAGTGATTTCACCCAGCTCCTGAGCCAGCTGTGCTTCCCACACTGCTGCGGCAGCTGGCTCCAGGCTGGGAAGCATCACTAACACCACAATGATGTGCTTCTTCCTCTCCATTGGTGCTTTCTAATCCCTGCCCTGCTCCATCCTCTCTTTGTCACTGGCCCTACAATTACCAGAGTTATTCACGGCATTATGCTGCCGCAGGAGATAAGGTCAGACTGCTGCACAGAGATATCCCACGTTGTGGCTGATGCAGGAGGTTCTAATGCAAAGGGAAAATAAAAAACCTACAGAGAGTTTAAAAAAAAAAAAACCCCAAACCAGCCAGCCTGACTGTGGAAACACTGTAAAGCACCAGCAGGCTCTCACCAGTTTGTACCAACACTGATTAAACAAGCATTTTATGGACATCATTGCACCTACTCAAGTGCTTAATGGTATAGTTCTCTCATGTTCCTCCCACTCTCAATTGGGACAACTTAGAATTTATATGGTAATTAAATGCACCCCACTTTAATTAGCCTTTTTCTAAAATATATAAATATGGCACTGCTAACCAAGTGATTTCATTAACCCTTTTTTGGTCAGAATTCATCCACAAATATCGGCAGTTCTTTCTTGCTCTAATATCTCTGCTTCAGATAACAGGAGATGATCTCTGTCACAGACATGTTGTATGTAAAATCCTTTCCTTAGGATTTTTCCTCCTGAGAAGCTGGGAGGCCTCAGGAACAAAATGTAAACAATGGTTATCTGCTGCTGTGGAATGCAACAGGTGCATCTGGGATTGGTCTCATGGGGTTGTTTCTAATTAACAGCCAATCACAGCTTTCTCAGACTGTGTAGTCACTCACAAGATTTTATTATCATTCCATTTCTTTCCTTTGCTTGCTAGCCTTCTGAAGAAATCCTTTCTTCTATTATTTTAGTATAGTTTTAATATAATATATATATATAAAATAAAATAATAAATCAAGCCTTCTGAAACATGGAGTCAGATCCTCGTCTCTTCCCACTTCCTGGGACCCCTGTGAACACCACCACAGATTTCTGGGGCAAAAAGCATTGGTCACAGTTGTGATCCTGATTTAGAGACAGACTGATATTTTTCAGTTCATGTTACTGCATTTGTCAGCTTCCAGCTTCCCTGTGCCTTAGCAATAACAAAGCCATTGTGGCAGAGGTGTTTAACAGCAAAAAAAAAAAAAACACCCCAAAACAGGCAAAGGGAGTTGTAATCACACTAAATCCTTATTTTCAGCTCAGGAATCTTTCCTAAGGACAAGCTGTCAGCTCCTTCAGTTGTGGAGCCAGGTGTAAAAGGGCACAGATCAGCCCTTTGGAAAAAGCTTTGTTAAACACCTCCAGGGGCTGAGGCAGGATGTGGAACCTTTTCCAAATGGTGATGGGACAGAGAAGGTCAATGAGTGTCACCATGATATTTTCTGAAAAATCCTTTTGCCAGGATTTTTCTCCTGAGAAGCTGAGAAGCCTCAGAGGAAAAGAAAAACAATGGTTATCTGCTGCTGTGGAATGCAACAGGTGCATCTGTGATAGGTGCATGTTGGTTGTTTTTAATTAATGGCCAATCACAGCCAGCTGTCTCAAACTCTCTGGTCAGTCACAAGATTTTATTATCATTTCTTTTCTACTCCTTTACTCCTTCAAGCCTTCTGATGAAATCCTTTCTTCTATTCTTTTGGTAGAGTTTTAATATAACATCATTTTCTTTTAGTGTAATATATATCACAAAATAATAAATCAGCCTTCTGAAATATGGAGTCAAGGTTCTCATCTCTTCCCTCAGTCTGGGACCCCTGTGAACACCACCACAAATGAGAAAAGGATTTGGGGGGGGAATGGCTGTTAAACACTGCCATGCAGCAAGAGGAGATGTTAATGAGTCAGAAATTCCTCCTGTTGGACAACAGAACTCTGATTTCTCCTGGCAGAGCAGAAAAGTCCCTCCTGAGGGCCCCAGGTGGGATGAGGTGAGATGGGAGATGTGCTGGACAACCCCAAAGGCTGGGGGAGCACTAAAGATCATTTTGTGATGAGCAGATAGAGCAAGCCCTTCTTCAGGCTTGCTTTCCCAATGCAGAGTTTAGATGTTTCAGATGTTCTTTCTGGGCTGCCGTGAGTTACCTGCTTCAACAGCCCAGAGCAGGAGGGAGAAGTCTCTGAGTTGCTGTGTTCAGAGCTATTAGGGGAGAAAACAATCCCTGCCTGGCAGACTGTCTGCAGTCAGCAGCTCTGCACTGGAAAAACACCTTCCTTTTGTTCCCCTGCAGCTGCCCTGGGCTCCCCCACACTCCAGAGACTAAAGAACAAATGGCGACCCCCAAAACAAGCAGAGGCTGGCACAAGGAATGAGCTTTTCTTGACAGGGCAGCTCGAGGGTGAGAGAGCAGCAGTTTTGTCACCACTGCCACTGGCACTTTTCCTGGGAAAGGAGGTTCGTGTCCCAAATAATCAAAATGAATGGGAGCACCAGTGCCCAGCTCTGTTACAGTGAACATGGGCAGCAGGTTTCTCACCCATCCTTGGCTGGGGAACATGGGCTGCAGAAAGGACAGGGGGAGAAAATGAAGAATAATTTAACCATATGGCCCTTTAGTTTGTGATCTATCTCAGGGACAGGATGGCAGGTACTTTGTGTTGCACCTGGAGCAGAGACACCGACCAAAAAGTGGGTTTTACTACTAACAAGGTTGGAATAAATACCAGAGACTGACCAAATCTCTTTGTTGCTTTTTGTTCTAGAGTTGCCCTTTCTCTTCCAACTTCTGGGTGCATTACAGTGCAAATCAAGTTGGGTTTAATCATGTTAAACATTTAGTCATTCAACTGCTTTTGAAATTGTTTAGTCCTAGTGCAGAACAAAAAGACCTGATGATTGGAGGTTTGTTATCTATTTGTGTTAAGCATTGAAAATTTAAACTGGAATCTTAGAAATGGGAGAGAAATTATATTATTTAATACAATTTTATCAGAATTTTAAATGTACAGAACAGATTTGTGAAAGCATTTACTTTCCATAAATCATTAAAGTTGGAAAGACCACCAGGATCATCAAGTCCAATCTTTGACCAATATCCCCACACTGTAAAGTGTCACATATACTCATTTTTTGAATATTTGATGTATTTAAATCCCATTGGCTCTGAATTCTGAGCTAGGGCAGATCACAGTGATTTATTCTTTTGATGTGCATACTCTTTCTGATAGTTTTTACAGAAGAAAATCCACATTTAGTAAGGTGGCTGATCCAGAATAATAAGGTGTCACAATAGGAAAAACACATCCTCTGCTTTCCTTCCTTTCTTCCTCCTCTCCTTCCCACAGCTCTTATTTAAGTTTGTTTGTAAGCAGAGATTGTTTTCATCCTATTTGAGTAATTTTGTGTAAACCAGCACTGAGAGAGAGCAGGACTTGGGAAAACTCAGGGGGGTCAAATCCACAGCAACAATTCTTTGTGGATACAGTAAAACATTGCTTTTCCTTTAAAAGTTTTGTTCCAATTTCAATGACACCTCAGTGATCCTTTTACTTGCTATTTTACCTTAATTTATCCCCTAAGGTCTATAATTTCATGGGGTGATACTCTATTAAGAATGTTAACAAGATTCCAAACACCAAAAAAGGCACCATGCAGAGCTGCAAAGGCAAAGTCAAATTTATCAGGGAGAATTAGAGCAGCCATTATAGAATAAAAATTGCATATTATAATAAATATTTCCCTCACTGTGTAAAGAATGTATTTAAAATAAGGATGCACCAAAACAGGACTCATTATAAATGCATTCTAAATGTATCCTATAGCAGAATTTCATCAATAAACTGGGAAATTTCTGATGGAGAGCTGGAAATTTGTTTTTAGGTTCTTACAAAAGGCCATTGAGAAATGTTGTTGCTACCTTAGACCTTCAATGTATACGAGTTCCTAAAAAAATAATGTAGGTTCTTTGCTCCTTGAATGAGATGATGCTCAAATTCTTCCAACATGCCCTTAATTTCAGTATGAACTGAGCTGAACTGGGTTGAACTCATGAGAATTGTGTTCAAAAGCTTAAAACCAGGCCTTACTCATGTGGAGTTTGCTCTGTTTGGTCCATTGCCTTCTTTGTGCTCTAATAAGACTGAAACTTTTACTGCTGCACATTCAGTGGCACTTCCAGAAATCCAACTTTTATCTCCACATTATGATTTCTGCTGTTGTTCATCTCATGTGCTACCTCAAAAACACCCTGCCCCCTCCCAGGGATCAACAACAGAATCATTTTAATTCTTCAGGAAATAAGAGAGAGCTTAAAAATAAGAAGTAAAGTCCATCCTTCTGTGTGTGTGTAACTTTCCTTGTTAAAATCACAGTTTGTTTAAAATCTTTAATTACTTTACCTCTCATGTATGCTCAGTACACAAGAAGATGTAGCCATCCAGATAATAAGGCCATAAAAGATGAAAGTCACAAAATAAAATGTGTGGTTTTGTTTTCCATCTTCCCTCTTCAAAAGAAACAATCTCAGGCAATACAGAGAGAAGATAAACACAGAATGCTGTTAAAAGTGAAATGAGAGATAAAGAAAATATTTACTTCCTAAGGTATTCCCACCTGATATAAAAGATAAAAAAGTTGGACTTTCAAGATGATACTGATGGAAATATTTCCCTGATTTATTTTGCCATTCCTCAGCCATAGTGTGTGTGTGTGTGTGCAGAATGTGGTGTCCATTAAAATAATCACATTTGCTGGTCTTCCAGACAGTGCTCACTAATCTTTCCTTGAGCTGTGGAAACAATAAGATTTGCTGGATGTCATAAAATAAGTATTTTGGTTTATTTTTCTCTTCTTTATGATGCTGCCATCATAAAAACCTTGCTGCTGTATGCTTTTTTTTATTTTAATATATTTGATGTTTTATAGGTATTGAATTTGGTGGGATTAGCAGTGAATATATTTGGGAAAATCATCTCACACCCCCAAAATGCAGCTGCTGCTGGGGGAAAATGTGCCATCCACTTTGATAGCTGGAGTCAAGGAGGATAAAGAAGGGAAGAATAAACACCCAGGAAAGTCAGGGCTGGAAAAAACCTGTTGGAACTGAATTGCCAAAAGAAGTGAAAGTGGAAAGATTGTGTGCATCTCCCATGTTCACATCATCTTTGATTTTGGGGTGGCTGCACTGAATTATCGGCCATTCTCTTGTCAATGACTCCCTTAGTTAAAAACTGAGAGCTAAATCATTCCAGAATTTTAAAAGATGCACATCAGATGGCAACTGAACCTCTCCTTGAACCATGGTACAAATTCACCAAAAGTTCATGCTAGAAATATTCCAAAATTTAGGAGAAACCTGGAGAGTTGATCTAAAAATGCATCATAAAGTGCATTTCTTGGCACTTTAAGATTCTATAAAGATTTAAATCTTAATTTAATTTAAGATTCTTTACTAAACTTGACCAAGCAAATACTGTGGATTGCTAAGGCCATTACTGTCTCGGGGCACAGCTCTGAATGAAGAAAGGCTGGGAGAGCTGGGATTGTTCACCTGGAGAAGAGGAGCTTCAGGTTGACTTCATTGTGGCCTTCCAGGACCTGAAGGAGCCAACAGGAAAGATGGAGAGAGACTGTTTACAAGGGATGGAGGGACAGGACAAGGGGGAATAATGGCTTCCCACTGCCAGAGGGCAGGGATGGATGGGATATTGGGAAGGAATTGTTCCCTGTGAGGGTGGGCAGGCCCTGGCACAGGGTGCCCAGAGAAGCTGTGGCTGCCCCTGGATCCCTGGCAGTGCCCAAGGCCAGGATGGATGGGGCTGGGAGCACCCTGGGACAGTGGAAGGTGTCCCAGGGCTGTGGGACTGGATAACATCTAAAGGTCCTTTCCTTTCCACCCATCTTTCACATACCATCACCCTGTTCACACTCCAATTCCCCACTTGTCCACCTCAGTCCTTGTTTTCAGCATTTCCTTTTTCCATTCCCTTTTTTTCCAACACCAAATGCCTTCTCTAAACCACAAGAAATGTAAATATGGTGGGGTTTTGGTTTTTTTTTTTTTTTCACCTATAACATTTAAACTTTGACACTGTTGTTGTCTCCTCCAATGGGAAAAGCTCAAAACAATTTGAGAAGGGCTGAGTTTCTGGAACATCCCTGGTCACCTCTGATTCCTGGATGAGGTGGGAAGCATTTATACAACTAAGGATAGAAATTCAATGCGAGCTGAGACCTCCTTCTTCCTGTCCCTGGAAAGACCAAACACCCTTCTCCTGGCACTAATCTTGCAAGAGTAAAATATTCCAAGCAGTGTGAAAAGCACCCCCAAACTCATTGATTTAAAGCTTGTCTCCCATTTCTCTGCTGAAACCCAGTTCAAGGCTGTTCATTTATGCGGGCACAGAGACCTTTCCCCACAATGTGCTAATTCTCAACAACCTATTAAGCTGCACCACAGGCTCTGCCGTGCGCTCAGACACAAATTGCTGAGAGAAAATGTTGGAGTGCTTTTCATTTCCCTGTGTTCAGCCACAATGTGTTTACAACGGGGTGGGTTTCGAGGGTAGATGTAAATAAGCTTCTCCCTGGTATACAAGCAAGCACTTTGTGCTAGATTTCCTTGCTGATTGAGAGGAAATGGATAGCAACATTACAGTGCTGTAAATCACAATTTGTGCCTGGCTCCTCGGATCATCAATTTGGAAATCTATCAGAACATATTGTTACAGAATAAACAGCACCACTCGGTCGGAGCTTTCTGGCTCCTCCAAGTGCTCCTGGATTCAGGCAGGTGCCTCCCTTCAGAGCAGCTAATAAACCCAGGCTCTCTCTCCCTGTCTCTGGGATTAGGCTAAATCCAATTGCATCTTTCAAAACAAATACAGCTGCTGGTTAAACATCCTTTCTGATCTAGGGGAAAAAGGAAGAGTCAGGTTCTTCGTGTCTTCCCAAATCCGGTTAAAACACAGGTGCCTGCAGGGTCTCTAATCTTATAACCTGACACACACACAAAGTGCCTGTCAGAGCCACAAACCAACTCCTGACACATGATGGGAGCCCTTCCCCTCACCTTTTAAATGGAATCAGTGCTGAGGGAAGTTCTTCTCCAGGTCATTTTAATCACTCAGCCAAGAGCACCGAAAATCATAATCCAATTGATCTGCCTCTGTCGCCTCCCAGTATTTGCCTTGCTGACTTTCTTCTCGGCTTAAGTTAAATCAAGATCATCCCTGGTCAATCTTGTTGACCTACACTCCTCTACTAATCATATTTAATGAAAATTGCAAGCATATCAAAAGCATTTATAAGATGCAAGGGAAAAGAAGAGCCCTTCTCACCAAGGACAAAGCATGACAAATCCAGGAGGTGTTGGCTATCCTGACTACAAAACCAACAAATATTTAAAGCTTATTTTATCTCTGCAGGTCACATAATGAATGATCACAATTTGAAGCATGTCTGGTTCAGAGAAAGAGGTGGCCCAGCTCCTTATATGCATAATAATTGATACATAATATATAGGAATAAGATAATATTTGTTTCTAGCATAATTATATGTGTTGTTTCTCAGAAATCTATTTTTCCAGAGTACAGATATTCTTGTCAGTCAGATATTCTTGTCTGTAAACAAAATGGGTTCCTATGAAGACAGAGAAATCAGGCAGCCAAAAAACAGTGGTCCATCTTATTTTAATTTCTCTTTATCTATCTATCTATCTATCTATCTATCTATCTATCTATCTGGCTGATGAAGCAGTCAATCTGCTTCAAAACCAGCTTTCTGCTTTCTTTTGAGATCTTTCCTGCAACAGCTCACGTTCCTCTGATATTTCCAGGTCAGTCTAGGATATTTCCAAAATGTTTTTTCTCATCACTAAGATAAAAGTGGGAGCTGCTTCCCAGGAGGTGTCCCAAGGAAAACTTGGGACATCATTACCATCTCCACCACTTCTGAGGTGCCAGGAGATGCAGGAAACTGACAGGTGAAAGTCACATCCCACACACCTGCTGGAAGGACAAGGGAGATTAAAAAGCCCAAACCTGTCAGCTTCACCTCATTCCCTCAAACTTCCTCATCTTGTTAAGGATCCAGGCCCATGCAGAACAGTCTGAGACCAATAAAATCCACCAAGGATCTTCCAAGGGAAAACCAGACCTGACCTGATCTCTTTCCACAGTGGAACAAGGGGCCATGTGCGCCAGGGAAGGACAGTGGGTGTTGTTTACCTTCTTTAAAGTAAGGTCATGGACAGAGCCTTCCATAAAAGTCTTCTGGGCTAAGTTGGGAGATGTGGGATTGATAAGGGCATGAGGTGGGCAGAAGATGGGCTGGAAAGCTGGTCTGAGGGTGTGCTGATTGGTGGTACAAAGCCCAGGCAGTGGGTGCCAGCCCCAGTGAGGAGCCCCAGGGACTGGTACCGATGTTGGGATGGCAGGACAGGGAGCATCCTCAGCAGGGCTGCAGACAGGGTCAGACTGGGATGCAACCTGGAAAGGGAGGGCAGTGACCCCAGGAGAAATGGCCAGAGCCCAGGGCAAGCACCTCCAGCTGGTGATAAACTGGAAAATATTGCTCTCCACCGTGGCCTAATGGGAGGGCGGAGAGGAGACAGAGCAGACTCTTCTCAGAGCTGTGCTCCAGTGGACAAAGAGGCAACAAGAACAAGCCAAAACATCAAAAATTCTGGTTAGATAGAAGGAAAATGGTTGACAGTGGTGTGGTGAAAAATTTGCCCAGATTTCCCAGGGGCACTGTGAAATTTTCATATTGGAAACAGCAAATCCTGGGGCTGGAAAAGACCCTGAGTGACCTCCTGTAACTGTGCCTGTCCTGCCTGACAGGATTCAATGACCTCTGGAGGTCCTTCCCAACCTGTGATGTTATTCTCTGTTATTCTCCAAGGTGTGGCAGCATATCCAGTGCTGCTGCTTGTCCTGGATGGAGTGGGAAAGCAAGGAGAAGAGGGAAATTTGTTATAAGGCACATGTGTCTGGGTTAGCAGTTCTCTGACATTCCCTTTCAATCATTAGCCACAGGCCATTATTTCTGCTTGTCTGAGTACCCTTGACATGTAGAAGGTAAAAAAAAAAAAATAGAATAAAGTGCCTAAAATGTTTTGCCAATGAAAAAAATTTGATGATAGAATGTCTCCTCAAACTGTCCTTGTCCTGTATTCTCCTGCCTGGGAAGTTTTTAACTTCTCTTACTTTCTGATTTAAAATATCTCTGACTTTGTCCACTGTGCATCCCAATTAGACAGAAGAATAAGCTGTTGTTAAGCTGTATCTTGTCAGACTCCTGCAAGAACAGAAAGAAAAGAGAGAGAGTCTGCTGCCTTTTCTCCTTTCTTATATGACTCAGAGCTCTTGCATAACAAGTAAAGCAAAGTCATGCCTTGATGAGAGAGGTCAGAGCCTTTGGAACAGTGAAGAAAAATTCAATTGAAAAATCAGTTCTATATTTGGAGCAACAACAACAACAAAAAGCTTTTTCAAAGGAAAGGTAAGTTCATAAATATTTTGTAAACTTTCTGTAAGCTTGATTAGGAACCTGAAAGTGCCTAACTTTATTTAATATCCTGCCAACTTCAATCTGTCTTTTACTCTTCTAAGCAACTGTCTGCACCAGGATCCTGTTCCCTGTCCTTGGAAAACACGTGTTAACCCTATTAGCAGAACAGAAGGGAGAAGCTGAAGTGAAAAGCTCCTCTCCCTTGATCTGCACAAACACCTTGAAAGCTGTTGACATGTTTGGATTAGAGTCTAAGTCTGCAGCATGTTGGAGCTGCACATCTGGCATTTCTAATGACACTGTTTCAGGAGGCTCCATAAACTCTGAATCTTCACCTCATGGGGAGTTGGCAGTGAATTAGTCCCTTTAAACCTGACAGAAATGATCCAAACTCCAGGTTAACAGGCATTTTTTAACTGTTCTGCCACGTTGCATCAATGTGTGTGCAACACTCTGTGATGGAACAGGCCTTGGTTTCTTTTATGTCAGTTAATTTCTTTAATTATTGATACTGATCCAGCCTGGGGATCCCAGCACAGGAAGGAGCTGGAGCTGCTGGACCATGCCCAGAGGAGGCACCAGGATGGGCAGAGTGATGGAGCAGCTCTGCTGGGGGGAAAGGCTGGGAGAGCTGGGATTGTTCACCTGGAGAAGAAAAGCCCAGGGGTGACAGAGAGTATAGTTTGGATTGGATATTGAGAGAGAATTGTTCCCTGTGAGGGTGGGCAGGCCCTGGCACAGGGTGCCCAGAGAAGCTGGGCTGCCCCTGGATCCCTGGCAGTGCCCAAGGCCAGGCTGGATGGGGCTTGGAGCAACCTGGGATAGTGGGAGGTGTCCCTGCCCATGGCAAAAGGTGGGATGGGATGAGTTTCAAGGTCCTTCCCATCCAAACCATTCCAGGATTCTGTGACTCCTCTCTGATTTACTGGTGACTGTAAGTGTTGTAACAATTTACTTCTACACACAAAATGGCCATTCTCCATCCCAGAGATGGATGTGAGGCTTTCCCCAAAGGCCTTTCCAAGGCTTTTGATCCCTTTTCTAAGCACAGGTTTATCTCTGATGAGGCCCACAGGGGCTGGGATGGTTCAGTGCATCCTTGCAGAACTCTGGTGTTCCCAGGGTGCAGGTTCTGACCCTGGGCTCACTCAGCCAGAGCCTTCCTGGCCAAGAATCCACTGTCACACGGATGATGGGCACATCCAGAGAAGCACAACTTGCACCCAGTGGGAAGCTGAAGAAGTTTTCAGCCCGTTTTACAATTCCCTGAAGTATTTCCTGAGACTTTTAGAAGTTAACAGCCTGATTCCCAGCATACAATCTTTCCTGGGAGCTGTTGGCATGCTCAGGACACAGCCTTAGAGTTGTCTGCTACAATGCCACTGCCAAAAAGATTATAAAATCATTTTATTTCACTTTTTTTATTATTTTTAAGGATGGATAAGACAGAGCAGAGGTGAGGCCCTTCCCACATTTCCAGATTTTCCCTTTCTTGTGTCTCCTAACTATTCTACTGACCCACACAGGAGCTATATAAACAAACTTCACCTGAAAGACTGGTGAGGAAAAAACCCCATGGGAATTTGGGGAGTGATAATTGAAAACCTGTTTTTTAATGGTTTACACAATAAAAACAGTAAGGAAGGAAATTTCCAATTTATTTTGAGGCCAAGGTTGATTCTGTTGTCCTGACATGGCAATAATAGGTACCTGCAGAAAATGATACCTTGATCACAGAGCAATGAGACACCTGAATAAAAATTAATAGCAACAATTCCAAAACTGCTTAAGTTCAGGATTGTTTTGGACATCCATTAGAGCATGGAAAAGAGGCCATCACCCTCTTTCCTTTAGTGTATTCCCAATTGCTTCAGTCTGATCTTGTATTTCTGTATTCAGCCCATGCTTGTAGGATAAGCACAAGCAGAATTAACACATCATCCATGACTTCTTAAAACCATGTAAGCACTAAATTCCAGGTGTCTCATCCCTACCTAAGTTGCCCATCAATCATATTTTTTCCCTGTGAAAGGCTTTCCTAGCAAGACAAATGCATGAGGAGGTGGATTGGACACACAACTCCTTAAATTATTCTCACATCTGTGCTTAAATAGTCAGCACTTCCATCCTCTGGAAGTACTAAAGTGAGGAAAAATCCCCCCTTTCCTTTAACTGGTCTCATAGCAAAGTCTCACAGACAAAATGGCGTTTTAGAGAGTGGAGAAAACAATTATTTTCTCCTTCATTTAAATAATATTGAGCCATTGTTCATCTCACAAGGAACTACAGAGTGCCACTAAAGAGTGACACTAAAATGCAATGCAATTTGGAGGAGAATAATAGTTAAAATAAATATTAAAGGGATGCGTTCCTTTTTCATATTTTTGTGTCAGTAACTCTGAAATTTCAGCACCACTGGAAAAAAATTTTAAAAGTATTTTTTTTATTTTCCAAAGCAGTGGGAGCAAAGCTGTAGCAGTGAAGATTAAAATCAAGACCACAAATCTCACTGGTTTTGATATTTTGAAGATGGACTGATTTTTATTTTAATTTTTTTCTTGAATTTGTGTCAAAAACTTTTGTTGCCAAAATCTCCGCCTCCTTTTATACCACAAAAGAATAAAGTTTTGGATTTAAGACCTGCTGCAAAAACCACCAGCTGCAGATGACCCCCACATTGCTCAGAGAGACCACAGGTGTATTTTCACCTTGTCTCTGCCATGTGGAACCCAGCAGGTCTGACTTCCCCTGTAACCAAACCTCTCTGGATGGCACCAGGAGCGTGTGACAAAAACCACTTGGGGAACTGAAGGGAGATGCCATCCCCAAGAGGATCTTTGTGTGTCTCCAGCACACAAGTGTTTGCAGGATGGAAGCAGAAATGTGTAAACACAGCTGAGAGAGCTGGAAGGGATTTCAGAGGGTGCTTTTCTGTCTGCAGAAAAAATCTGGGATGTGCTTGGCACACCTTGTGTTCTCCTTCACCTGTGCTCCCAAATTATCCAACACAAAGGTGACTGTTCCTTTGCTGGGAACAAGTGGGAGAGTGCCTGCAAATTGCCAGGAAGGCTGAAATATGGGAAGAGGAGAATTTCTATACAAAAACTCGTGGCTAAAGTAAAGATTTTTCATGGCTTTAATATAAAATGCTGCTGGAGTACATAAATTGGCAAATACTTGCGCTGCTTTATTGGGACAAATGGCTGTTGTCTGCTTTAATATACCCCTAAGTACTCCAATAAGGACAACAATAAGTCTGGAATATCTGCTCTCTTCTTTGATTGATATAAACAGCAAAAATGCATTCCTTTGTTCCAGCATGCTGGGATTAAATGGCTTTTAAACACTATTTTTGCATGTCTGCGTGGGAGCAAAGTAACAAAAGAAAATTAAAGAAATTTTCCCACCTCCACCCCTTTCTTTCAGTTGAGCTCAGGGTGGAATATTGCATTTTCCCCAGAAATATTCTCCTGAAAATCAAAGAAAGTCTGGTTCTTAAGCAGCCTGTGGATTCTCTTTTAATAGAATCAAAAGTTATTATCCTATTTTTATTGGAGACATCCTGAGTGCACATGTACTCATATTTAGGGATGTGGAAAATGAGCCAAGAGAAAGTTATCCATAAAAAACCTCTGTGTGTAGGAGCCATGCACAGTAGGCAGAGACCTTTGACTTACCAGGAATTTGCTCATTACCTCAGTCTGGTTAAATCACAGAATAATGAGAAATATCCTGAGCTGGAAGGGACTCACAGGGATTATAGAGTCCACCCCCTGCCCTGCCCAGACACCCCAGCAATCCCACCCTGTGCATCCCTGGGAGCGCTGTCCAAGCCCTCCTGGAGCTCTGGCAGCCTTGGGGCTGTGCCCATTCCCTGGGGAGCCTGGGCAGTGCCCAGCACCCTCTGGGGAAGAGCCTTTCCCTGAGCTCCAGCCTGACCCTGCCCTGGCACAGCTCCAGCTGTGAAATGTGCTGCATTAACATTTATCCAGATTTTGGTGTGACTCTTCACCTGTATTTTCCCCATTTTAGCCCCACCATTCCTGAGGATGATGTCAAAACCCTAACAAGTTCCTTTTTCCCGGACTACTGCGGCAAATATTTCATCGGGGTTGTCCTCCCACTTGTAAAAGGATAATAAAGTCAACCTACTGAGTTTAAATTTGTTACTGGAACACATCTAGCTCAATGCTGTTGTCTGATACATCTGGTTGTGGCTGGACTCCTCACTGGACAGATACAAGCTGCTTGGAACATTCCCAATGGCATTTTATGGAATAAAAGCTTGGGAACCTAAGGAATTCTTCAGGCAGGCAGGGACATTAAACATCAGCACATTTCTCTATCCAGCAGTGAATGTGTGTGTGTGTATATATATATATATATATAAAATCAATACAACAGATATAATGAATTAATATATATTATATTATAATATAATATATTATAATATATTATAATATATTATATTATATTATAATATATATTATATTATATTATATTATATTATATTATATTATATTATATTATATATTATATTATATTATATTATAATATAATATATTATATTATATTATATTATATTATACTATATTATATTATATTATATTATATTATACTATATTATATATTATATTATATTATATTATATTATATTATATTATATTATATTATATTATATTATATTATATTATATTATATTATATTATATTATATATAATATAATATTATATTATATTATATTTCTAATATAATATTATATTATATTATATTTCTAATATTATATTATATTATATTATATTACATATGTATTATATATTTATTTCTCTATTATATCTTTTTATTTATTTAATTTCTAATTTATTTCTATATTTTTAATATATATATAAACATATAATATAAAGCATATAATACATTATATATATTATGTATCTTTTATATATTGTATCTATTCATATTTATATTTTATTATATTTATATATTATTTTTATATTTATTATTATATTATATGTAACACATATAATATAATGTATTTTATAAATTATGTATCTAATATATAATATATATAAATATACATTTTTTTATATATGGTTAGGGTTTGGGTCAGGTTTAGGTTTAGGGTTAGGGTGTTAGGGTTATATATATTTATGGCTATATAGATATACATATATATACTTTCATATATACCTTTGTGTATATATATATTTATATTTATATTTTTATATATGTATATATTTATATTTATATTCTATATTTTATATTTATATTACATATAATATAATGTATTTTATAAATTATCTATCTAATATATAATATATATAAATATATATTTATATATATATGGTTAGGATTTGGGTCAGGTTGAGGTTTAGGGTTCGGGTGTTAGGATTATATATATTTATGTCTGTATAGATAAACATATATATACTTTTATATATACCTTTGTGTATATATATATTTATATTTATATTTTATATATATATATTTATATATATATTCTATATTTATATTTATATTTTTATATATGCATAGTTACATATATAAATCTATATATATACATACTTATATATATACAATATATATGAACTGCAATGCTTGCAATATTTTATCTCTGCTGTCCCATGAGAACTTTCTCTCTCTTCCATTTTTCTGACCCACAGACCCTGGAGCACCAAGTTAACTCCTGCAAGGGAGAGTTTGGAAAATATGATCCCAGCTTCTCTCAGCATTAATAACATCCTGCCTGGGAATATCCCAGAGCCTGAACAGGCTCATCCTGAATATTTAAATTTTATGAAAGAGGTCTGCTCTGCTGTAGCACTTTGGACAGAACTGAGATCTTTTAAAAATAGGGCCAGGATTTATTTTTCACCATGTAAACAGGGTGGAATAGCACAATTTTAGTTCCATGTGGCAGCACAGCCATGTGTTCAGTAAACAATTCTTTGGTTCTCTGCCAGAGCCTGGAAACAGAGTAAAAAAAACCAGGTACTTGTGTAAATACACATCACATTAATTCGCTTTACAAATCTCTGTATAATAACTTATTTCACATGAATACATTTGCAGTTTTCCCTCCTTTCCACCACAGCACTGCAAGTTACTTGTTTTGTTACAAAACATGTCAGTCCTCATAAGAACTCAGTGGTTTAGATATAAAAAGCAAATACAGAATCTCAAAAAGTCTAATAAAATCTGACACGTTGTTAAAAGCATAAGAGTTCTGCTAACTCTGGTTTTCCTGTGCTCATGGAGGCTTTGCCATTAAAGGGTTTCAACAGGACAGAATATTGAAGCTATTCCTGCAATCAGTTGCCCTGTGGTAGGTGATGACACTTATACCCAATTAGAAGAGCAGCAATTATACAATTTCTGGAATTTCAAGGAAAAATTACTGATATTCATGTGTAGTGGTTTAAATTAGGCCAGTGTGAAGTCCTTTTTTATACTGTGGAATATCAATTAAATATATCTATTGGGGCGATGCTGTTAAAAAGCTGGAATGTTTACTTCAGTGACTAAGCACTTGTAGAAATAAATGTTAAATTGTGAAAATGCTGTTGTAACAAGGCCAGTAAATCATGTTGGGGCTTTTAATGAACGAGCAATATTCAGTTTCTGGGTGTGGTTCTTTGCTATCACTGGTGTTTTGTGTGGGAATATCCACCAGAACATTAAAAAAATCCCACTGCACACAGAGCAAGAGTTTAACCAGAAAAGGTGAAATTATAAAAGAAATCATTAGGTAATTTCACATACACTCAGCAACAAAGAGAGATTGCAAATACTGAGTCCCAAATTCTTTCCCTGACTCAAGAGGTGACTCAAGGTCAGAATATGGAACTGGAGGACACTTCCAGCCCCAACAGTTTAATGAGATCTTCCTTTCCTTGGGAAAAGAGGGAGACAATGGATATTCCTTTGGGTGGTGTAGTGCATGATTTACAACCATAGCCCTCGTTACAGGGATTGACTGATAAAATAAATACATTTTGATTGGGCAACTTCAGGATCTGCCTCCAGAAGCTGCCTAAAAATGATCAGTTGTTATCAAATGAGCCTCTTGACTCTCATAAGCCTTGACCATTTGCCTCAGAACTTCTGAAACTGAGCCAAAGAGTAAAAAACTTTTATTTTTTCCAGAAAGCAGGAGAAATACAACACAACAACCTTGCCATTTCCACAGCCCCAGCCAGGCTAACCCTTGAAAAATGCAGCACTGAAGTGAACAGAACAGCTTGAGGGAAAGCCTGACATCCCCCAGAGTTCCAGTTACACTCCAGAACAGCCTCTGCAGCAGAAGGCTGGCCCAGATGACAGGAAAATAACAGCAAAAAAACAATAAACAACCACATTTATTTCACTTTGAACCTAAGAGCTCTTCCAACAGCTGAACCTTGTCTCATTCACAGCACTCTATTTCTACATTATAACTTCCTCATTAGAACAGTAGCTTGCCAGACCTTAAATAAGCACTTTTACTGAGAATATAAAGATTAATCCTTTTTGCTATTACTTTCAATATTCCTCGTTAAAGAGCCACCCATATATGACATTTATTAATGTGTGTATACTGCATATTAATTCAAATTAAGTTCTACAGTGAATAATGCTAAGGCCCTCAAATTAAGTGATTTAATTCCTTTCCTCATCTAATTGCTGAGACTATTATTTAATGTCTCTTGTTTTTCTCTCTATTAATCTGTTTGCTTTATTAAATTGCATTCTGTTGTTCCACTCAGAACTTGTGCAATTAAAAGAGGCAAAGAGAAGGTTTTAAACAAAGGAGCAAAGCATTTGCATGGAAGGAGAAGGAAAAGCTGGTGGAAGGAACCATGCAGGTCATGGGGAACCTGTCATAAGTTGTCCTCTGCAAGGGAGGGAAGAGCTGGAAAGGTTCAAATGGCAAGGATTATTAAATAATGGGAAGGAAGATAACCAGGGACCTGGGATGCACTGCTGGTGTTGGACCCCCCTGGGGCTGCACAGGAAAACAAGGATGGAGTTCCTGAGTCCAGCCCAGCCTGGGCTGCAGCTGACACAGACAAACTGCAAAAGCCAAAAAGACAAAACTCTGTGCTTAACATTTTCATTTTAAGCGCAACTGTGTCACCAGGCTCCTCAGATGCTGTTGTAACTAATGGTTACAAGCCTGCACTGCTCTGAAAAGCTTCTCCCTCTCAGTGTTCCCTGCCCAGGAACTGTGAATTTTTCCTTGCTTTTAGCATCCATGGATGTTTTTTATTATTTCATTTTTCCCTTCTTTCCTCTCCTCCTGAAGGAAAGAAGCAGAGCAGGAGGGTTATGTGGGATAAAGACACGGTTCCTGTTCATTTCTGAGACTTTCCTGTAACAAGGATAGTTGCTATGAATATAAAATCACAATTTTTTTAAAAACTCAGTTTAGCTAAGGATGAAATAACCAAATAAATTAAGCCTTGTTTCACTGTAATACCCATGACTGTAATGCAGTCTGTAATTGCAGCATTTCTCTAGGTCTGCTCACAAGGAACCTGCACATGTTTGAAGATCACATTGTTCCTGTGGTGACTAAAATATTCTGTGCAATAAGGAGGTAAAATAATTGTATCATTTCTGCAAATGTGTTCAGGAATGAGCTGTACAGTGGCAGACAGACCTGCACTCTTTTCTGCATTCACAGCCTCCCCTCACGCTGGTAATTACATGCAGAGCCATTTCCACACTATTTTTCCCATCATCTTGGAAAGCACCTTATGTTTTGCCCCTGACATCGGCCAGGGTGGACATGCAGTGTGAAGGGCAGCAGCAATAACATTGATCCCTGCTCTGAATTCCAAAAGGGCTGTGTGTGCTGGGGGTATCTGACTTCCTTAGGAGAGCCCCGCACTGCTGAGTCAAAATACTGCACAGAGCAGCTCATTGTCCTTCAGTGTCCTGCCAATTACTGTCATTGAAGTGGGGAGACAAAAAGTTACCAAAAAAGTCTTGGTTTCAGTTCCTTTCCACAAGTTGTGAGCGCATGTGACCGTGTTCACAGGGGTCTGAGGATGAGGGAAGAGACGAGGATCTGACTCCATATTTCAGAAGGCTGATTTATTATTTTATGATATATATTATATTAAAACTATACTAAAAGAATAGAAGGAAGGATTTCATCAGAAGGCTAGCTAAGAATAGAAAAATGAAGAATGATAACAGAAGCTTGTGTCTGGGACAGAGAGTCCGAGCCAGCTGACTGTGATTGGCCATTAATTAGAAACAACCACATGAGACCAATCCCAGATGCACCTGTTGCATTCCACAGCAGCAGATAACCATTGTTTGCATTTTGTTCCTGAGGCCTCCCAGCTTCTCAGGAGGAAAAATCCTAAGGAGAGGATTTTTCATAAAATATCATGGCTACAAGCACACAATGAGTATTTGATTGATTTATGTCAATCTGCCATTTTAATCCACAGAAAACAGTAGTGAATGGCAGAGAAGCTCTTTGACACAACTCTTTTCTCTTCCATCCCACAAAACTTACCTGTGGACAGTTTCTGAATATCGTACCTGCACAAGTTCATGCAATCATGGAATGGTTTGCACTGGAATGGACATTAAATCTCACCTTCTTCCAAATCCCTGCCAAATGCAGGGATGCCTTCCACCAGGTCAGGGTGCTCAGAGCCTAAATTAACTTTAGGGAGCAGAGAAAGGAAGGAAAACATAAAACTCCTTGTTTCTTTCCACTTTTTTCTCTTTGACCTGGGACAGGACCCAGGGAATGGCTGGAGCTGTGCCAGGGCAGGGTGAGGCTGGAGCTCAGGGAAAGGCTCTTCCCCAGAGGGTGCTGGGCACTGCCCAGGCTCCCCAGGGAATGGGCACGGCCCCAAGGCTGCCAGAGCTCCAGGAGGGTTTGGACAGCGCTCCCAGGGATGCACAGGGTGGGATTGTTGGGGTGTCTGGGCAGGGCCAGGGGTTGGACTGGATGCTCCTTTGGGTCCCTTCCAGCTGAGGTTATTCCATGATCCCATGGTATTTACCCTTTTGCCTTCAGCACAGCACAGGCTGCTAGAATCCTGTGGGATTCTACCCACAGACCCTGTCACAGGGATTGCTGTAGAAT
Organism: Emberiza elegans; assembly: GCA_024865655.1. Taxonomy (NCBI): domain Eukaryota; kingdom Metazoa; phylum Chordata; class Aves; order Passeriformes; family Fringillidae; genus Emberiza; species Emberiza elegans. The sequence continues at coordinate 62,255,601 of JALJVW010000206.1, forward strand.
GCAAATAGGTGGCATCTTTCCTGGCACCAAAAAGCCTCTCTGGGAATCAACAGTGTGGGCACTTTGGTCCCCTCCAGCTGGTTCTGCCCTGATGTTGCACCTGTGCTCCACACAGAGCCAGTATCCCAGCCACCCTCCCCAGTGGGGTGTGTCCTGTTGTGCCAGGGAAGCACCCAAAGGCCACCCCCTGCCAGAGGGATCTCATCCCACCAACAAGGTCACAAGGACCTGCAAAGTCCAGCTCCTGGCCCTGCACAGGGCAAACCCAACCACTCCTCTGCAGGTCCAAGCTCCTCTCCTGAGCAGCTGGGTGCCACACTGGCGCTTGTGTTATCTCCCTGAGCATCACCCTGTCCACCCCAAAAACACCCAGGTGTGGGGCAGTGCTGCTTTTCATGGGGTTTGTCGGGATCTCTAGCTTATCAGAGTGACTCCGAGAAAAGTTCAAAAGTCTCTTTTCCCAGCCTGGTGCTCGAAGAAGGAGTCAGGGCTCTTCATTTCTCGGTCTCAAGGTTGTTTATTTTATCTTATCTGTAAAAAATTTTCTCCTGCCCTGCCGAGGTCTGCCCAGCAGGACAGTTCCAGCACTCTGCCTGCCCCTGGCACACTGTTATGTCTTTATACTAAAAACTACATGTACAATGTTTATAATTACTTTCCAATACCTATCACCTATGTTAGACAGTGAGCTTCTACTCTAAACCAATCTGAAAGTGCCAACATCACAGCAGGAGATGGAGGCTAAGAAGAAGAAGGAGAAAGGCTGGACACGCTCGGACCTCTCCATCTTGCCCCTTGAACCTCCTAAAAAGCTCAAAATCTACTTTTTCACCCCGTGATAAATTCACTATTATTCTACCTAAAGTGTCGTGGCTGGTAATTCTTCATATAAAGATGGAAATTGTTTGTTCCAAGGGCTAAATCAAAGGCACGGGGGCCTTGGGCTCTGTGCCAAGGTCTCTGAGCCCCTTGGCAGGGTCTCGAGTCCTCCAGGGCAGCCAGAGGAATTTCCTGGGTTCCCACAGGGTTAAAGAGAGAGGGAGTGATGCTCTCTGGAGCGTGAGCTGTGGGGTGGGCACTGGGACACTGCAATCTGCTCCTCCTTGGTGTCTCTCCAAGCATCTCTTGTTCCCAAAGAGTTCTGTTTGCACAAGGCTCTGCAGACGTCAGCTTTGCTCTCTAAGCTGTGAACTGCTGGCCTCCTGTTTGAGCTGTGATCCTCTCTCTATTCTTCAGAGATTGTAGCTGCGGACTGATCTTGGCACCAGAATCAATGGTTTTTTGCAAGCAGAAGAGTATTTTACATGACAAAGCTTTTGTTTTAGGATCTCAGAGCTTTGCTCACTGAGGTCTAAAGAGTAGTTCCTACTTTTTTTTTAATATTTGCAATTCACCTCATGAGTTTTCCTCTGGTGGATTCTCTGTTGTCCCTGATAAGATCCACAAAAGCGACTCTGATGGTCCCTAATCTGAAAGAAGAATTGTTTCTTAGATTTTTGGTTTGCTTAGTTCTTTTTTTTTCCCCTTCTCCTATAAATCTTTAGGTTGAATCAGTGTGATTATATAACAGACAAATCTGGCCCGCTGCAAACTAAAGTGTGCTGTGTTTGCAAACCAAAAGACTTCTGAAATAAAGCTGGAAACTGGTGGAATGTCTGTGAAGTGGAGCTGCACCCATCTCTTTAAATTCACTAATTCATTTCAGCCCCTGTCTGGGTTTATCTGAGTGACAGAAAAGAGCTTTATTACTGTTGACTTCGGGTAAGAGAATGCACAATGAGATTCTTTAAATGACTTGGATGTGTTTGGACAGCTAATATCTCAAAAAGTCTATTATCTGTATTGACTACAACACTACAGAATGTTATAAAATTAATTATATTCCTCATAGCTTAACAATGATTGCCTCATTTAGAAATATAATTACCTATCACTGAGGTTTTCAGCCAGAAGGGTTTTTTTTTTAACAGTGTATAATAGCCTGGTTTGTCAGACTTCATTGAAATCCTTTGCTGCTTTCTTCTCCTCCTTGTACGAGTTTGATATTTTGGTTGACTTTTTCTTTTTTGATGCCAAAGTTTTATTCCAGGTATTTAGTGTTGTTATTCCCAAAGGACAGACTGACACTAAAGGAGCAGCCTGGCCAGTAAAACAAGGAACCACCAAGTGACAGCACGTTGTGGGATACTCTGGGATGTAATGGGATAATCTGGGAAGTGTCCTCCTCCCTAAGATTTAAAAGAAGGGAAAATTCTTATTCAGGAACAAAAAGTATGATCCATCTCCTGAAAGGGTCATTCAATGAGACAGAAGTAAGAAAATGAAAACCTGACAATCTTTGCCATGATTTGCCAAGAAAACTCTTTCCAGGATTTCTGTTCTGGTTTCAAGATATTTTCTTGAAGCACAACCATTATCCCCACAGACACATCAAAGCCAAACGCACCTGATAGAACCCATAATCTCTATGTGCATTTAAAAAGCGCAGAAAAGAGAAAATAAGTGCTGAACACTGTCAAAGTTTGTGTCAGGTTATGCAAATGATGGCTCCCCTGCCATCCTGCTCCCAGCCCCATCTCTCTCCAGCCTATGAGGCAAGGAGGAGTTGAGAAACACTGAAGAAAGGCAGATAATGCACTTTGTTCCTATTATTTTTCCTGCAGACACAATTTTCCCCCCTCGATTGTATCAGAGCTCATCATTCTCCAGAGCCATTAATCTGGCATCTGTATCGACAGCGTGGGATTGTAAAAGATGTTATTTATTTCCTCCTGCCTTCCAGTTCCAATAGGGGAGAAATACTGAGCTGCCCCCAGCCTCAGGAACTAAGTAATAAGAGGAAAATGATGGAGTGTGATAATTTAAGCACAAAGAGATCAGATCCTGGCACTCAATACATTGGTTTTGTTTAAAAACTGCAGCAGTTTTGTTGTTTTGGGGTTGTTTTTTTCCCAGGTTTAGCTGAAAATTAGAATTTAGATGTTTGGATTGGAGCTGATTTAGCAGATGAGATGCTGCTTTGTTTCAAAAATCTCTCTTTAATAAAAGACACCACTAAAATTAGGTGGATCAGTAAAATAAATAAAAGAGCAACACCTCTGGGGCTTTTCATTCCCTGTCTCTGGTGGGGGCGATTATGGAAAATACATCTGTAAAACAAACACAGGCTGCTTCTTATGCAGGCACAGTGTGTCAAAACAAACAGCACCAATCTTTGGCTCAGATTTGGGCTTTTTAGCACAACCCCTTAAATCCAGCATAAAATCCAGCCCTGCATATAGATGTGGTATTATATATTGATGTCACAACCACATGAACCTACACTGAATGCTTTCCTATGAGAGCTGGACACCTCTAGAGCCCTTTACCTGAGCATTGGGGAAATTGTATTTTGTTCATATAAACTGAGGCCCTCAGTTTGCTAAATGATCAGCAATATTCAGAAAACAAGCACTCATTAATTATATCCACACAGTAAAATACAGAGTAATTTAGAAATGTGTTAATGCCCAATATTTTACAGGTATTTTTGCTGTGAGGCCCTGGCACAGGGTGCCCAGAGAAGCTGTGACTGCTCCTAAAACTCTTCCAGATTGGAGTGGAGAAACCTGGGCTAGTGGAAAATGTCCCTGCCCATGGCAGGGGTGGCACTGGATGACCTCTAAAGGTCCTTTCCTGCTCACACACCACCCATCTTTCGCACTCCAATTCCTCACTTGTACGCCTCAATCCTTGTTCTCAGCATTTCCTTTTTTTCCATACCCTCTCTATGTCAGCAAACACAAAATGCCTTCTCTAAACCATGAGAAACGTGGATATGGTGGGGTTTTGGTTTATTTCAATTCATTTCAATAATTTGGGGAATCCCTCCGATCCCCATGGGAGAGTTTGGCTTTTCTTGGCCTTTTTTGTATCCTTTTGTATGGTTCCTAGCAAACCTGCAGTGCCAGGCTCTCCCCAGTGATTTTGTCTCTCCAGGATTGTCCCTACACAGAGCCAAGGAACACTGGGATTGCTGTGAGGTGTGTTCCAGAAGGATTGGGACACACCTGCAAAAGGAACACAGGCAAGGATTTATTCTGCCTCCTGAGAGATTGCAAACACCTCTACAGGTATGAATGTTGAGCCTTAACTTCTTTTTTGCCAGGATAATAAATGCTCGAGTTGGAATTTCTTGTTTGGACTCAGATGTTTATTAGTTGTTATCTATGTTACCGTCTCACAAGCCATGAGTTCTACAGCACTTCACTCTAACAAACTAAAAGTTGAGCCCTATTTCTCTCTCTAAAAGGCCTTTTAAGGATAAACTGTCCAATTAAGAAATGACACCTAAATTATTTTTACTTTTCACCCAACAACCAACTGCCCATGGCCCTCAATGTGGACTTTTTTATCCAATTACACAAAACCACCCAAACCATGGAGAAGAAGGTGAAGAAGAAGGTGAAGAAGAAGGACCAGCCTCCACCCTAAAAGCTTTATATATATTAGTGTATTCTAAAACCTTACACTCTAAGTTTTTATGGAATATTACACACTTGTATTCAAACTCCACACCCACAATCTCAGTTCTATCCAATTTTGGAAGCCTTATCCATAGCCTCAGGTCAAATTCTCTGGAGGGTCAGTGCCTGTCAGCACAGAATGTCTAAAATTCTGAGTAACCACGGCTCCAACACATGAACACATTTAATCCTCACCCTTTTGCTTGCCAAAGTGCAGGGAACCTTGGCCCACAGCATTTCTCCCTTACACGAAATAGAATATCTTCAGGATCACCACCCAGGGCATGGTACAGGACATTTCCTCAGAGCACAGACCATTCTCAAACAGACTCTGAGCTTTGGAAGTCTTCATTTCAAGGTTTTATGCTCTCTCAAAGTAACAAAACAGAGCAAACATCTTCTGAAGATCGCCACACAATGAAGGTGGAAAAGTAATTTAATCTTGGATCAATATTTGCAAGTGGTAAGTGGAAATTGCCACTCAGTAAGGATTTTGGCTCACATGATTCCATTTCATTCTGCTTTTGTGTGGTGCAAATCTGGGATAAAGTTCCCAGTTTTGGATTGTAGAGAGAGAAAAGAGGCACTTGCACTATTTATTCTCTGTTCTATATGAATATAGAACCTTTATACACATACATGATATGTGATACATCATCTATACCAATAAAATATATGGTAAATTTTGAATATATTGAGATGCCAGACCATGGATTCAGCTGTGCAATTGAACAGGTCACAAGCTCAGCTGGTGCCACACTTGTTTTTTGTTTTTAGTGAATATAAATATATATATGCATATATTTAAACTTACATAAAACAATATTATCTGTTAAATAATTAGAAATTTAGAAGAGTAGTGGGCTTGCTGTTGGGGTTTTTTGTGGGGTTTTTGTTGTCGTTGTTTTGGTTTGCTTGGTTTTTTTTCTTCTTGTAGCTACAAAAATTAGTTAAATAAAAAGCAGACTAATGGCTGGATTAACTCGCTTCACCTCTGCCTTTCTTTGTCCCTTGGTCAGTACAAGATTGGTTTGCACAAGATTCAGTGAGGACAGGAAAAAATTCCAAGGGTGAAAGTGTAGGAAACTCACCTTGCGAAAGCCACAACATGTGGAGGCGTCAGAGCTGTGCCAGCAGTGGAGGAATTTGCTTAATGAAAATTTTCCCCAGGCATCCCCTAATGTCACTGGTGGCTCCCAGTGCAGATTACCCATCAGTTAGCACAAATTTGCTTTTTAATTGGCCTGTACTGCACCTGCCACATGCTGGCTCCCCAGCCTCTGAGGCACTGGCAAAAGGAGGAAGGTGGAGATCTGGGGGGATTTCATTTAATGCATTCCAGGAAGGGCCTGCACAGCAACAATTAATGTTTAAAAGACAAGAATAATGTGCACCAGCACGAAGTGATGAGGACAAGGCAAGGGGAGCTGGGGAGTAACTAATGAACAAGATTAATTAGCCACAGCAGAAAGATCTAAAGCTCCAGTGGCTTCAGGGGGAAGCTTTAATTCTGTTGACTTTTGTAGGTCCTGGGAACAGCCCAAGAAGTCCAGGAGTAGGAGATTCATCAGCAAGGCTTTGTTTATCCAGGTTTATTTTAAAATGATGCCAAAACCATGTGTTCTGCAGGTAAACTGTGAGCAGCCAGGCAAAGGAACCGCAGGCAGTGGGTTTATATTTATTACCATATTCTAAAACCTTAAACTCTACGTTTTCCACCATGTGCTATTACATGCTTCTGGCAAGACCCAGCAATGGGGGTGCAATTCTCCTTCCCAGGTACAGGAACCTCCAGGTCCCCTTTTTCCTACTTCCTAAGAGTAAAAAATTGAACTTCAGTTGTGAAAGTTGGTTAGAGACTTGTCAGTTTTGTTCAGATCTCCCAACTGTTTATTTTTCCCCCTTTCTTCCAGAATGGCTGAGCTCTCCTTGCTCAGATTGCTATGGAAGTCTCAGGGAATGGATGTTTTTTATATAGAGAATTAATGTGTAATTCCTTGCAGTGAATTCCAGTCCCAAACCATGCAGCTCCCTGGCAGCAGGGCCAGCAGAAGGAGCAATGTGACTCCACAGCTCCCAGATGTTGTGATTCCAGAGAAAAATTATCCTGCAGAAAGCACAGGCAGCTGGGATGCTGATTCCCAATGTTTGCATCTCTTCAGGGCCTCTGGGAACTGCAGGAGTGGGAATGCAGTGAAGCTGCTCTGAGTTGGGTTTGTAAGGACAGTCCCAATTCAACATCAATCAATAAATAAATAATCTGCTTGGAAATTAAAAGTCAAATTGAGATATCAATTCTAGGAAGCGTAGGCATCTGTTTTAAATTACTTAAATTGGCAAAACTTGAATTTCAAGTTTTGTTGAGGGTTTTTCTACAAATGACTGCACTTCCTTACTGTGAGTTTCATTCACAATCAGTTTCTGCTGAAGGATTTATCTCCCTCTTCCCCCCACACACACCCCTCCCTTGTCTCTGTCACTTATTTCCTTGGGATTGTTGAGATTACCATGCAGGGATGTTCCATGAGTTGGCAAAAAGCATTTTTCCCTGCAGAGTTAAATTCCAATCAGGTCAGTGAACAGAATGACCCAAGTGTGGGACAGCAGTGAGAAGAGATGGTGCAGGAAGAAGGGAGGCAGGATTGCCCCAATTTCATGTAATTTTATGCCCATAGCATTCCTTCCTTTTTATTTTACCCCTGCCATCCCCTTTCTCCAGGTGCCTGCACTACCTGTCTATGGTGGCTTATTGAGTTCTTCCTTTACTTTCAGGAAAAACAAAGTTATTTAATGAAGATATCCAAAATAAAGATACTCAGCTAGCAGCTGCATAAGTACATATTTGAAATTTTATCTTTGCAGTGCTGGTGTGTGTTGCAATATTTGTGATATATTGCTCTTCCCTTTGCCTTATAACAGACTCCCTATTATAGAGGCACAATTTAATAAGGCCATGTACATTAACATTATGGCATAATTTCCTGGCTGCCAGACAGGAGAGATTTTGAATGTTAAACTGTGTTTGATATGTTAATATAGGATGTAAGTGCCAAATTGGGCTCTATTAACAACACTTGCTTAAAATATTTTCCAATTTTCCTGTTAAACTGGGATGTGGAGGAAAAGGCACTTGGTTGGAAGGGAAGGGACTGGGAGCTATTTGATCTCATTTAACTGCAGCCCAGTTGGTGGAGCTGGGAGCTGTCTGTGGGAAAATCCAGCAAGCAGGAGAACGCATCTTGCTAATGGCACGAGGATGAGCAGAGAGGAGTCCGTGAGCAGCAGATTTCTGCTTTCAGGGAATGGAATGTAATTGTCATCAGGCACTTCCTCAGCTGTCAGAGATGTTTAGAAATAGATGGGCTTCACTAGGACAGTATTCCAGCTCACCTCCTGAATTTCCAGATATATAAACTGGCAGGAGTGTGGATGTGGCCAGGTCGGGCTGTGCTCCCAGGAACAGGGACAGGAGGAGAGGGAATGGCCTCAGGCTGCGCCAGGGCAGGCTCATGGTGGATATCAGGAGGAATTTCTGCATGGAAAGGGTGCTCAGGCCTTGGCAGGGGCTGCCCAGGGAGGTGTTGGAGTCCCCATCCCTGGAGGTGTCCCAGGAAGGCTTGGATGTGGCACTCAGAGCCTAGGCTGGGGACAAGTTTAGATATACACAGCTTAGACTTGATGATCCTGGATATTTTTCCAACCTCAAATGATCCTGGAATTCTGAATCTCCATATTTCTTCTTAATGCAAGGTGCACAAGGGGAACTGTAAAAGAGATAGGAAAATTGAGAAGCCCTACAGCTGCATAGATCAAACATCTCCAGAAACAAATTACACCTCTTCCATAGACTTTCATTTTGACTCAGGGCAAATTGCTCCTCTTTTTCATCTCATAGCATCTACTTTGTTTCTACAGCAGTTTTAAACCCTTTTGGTTAGGTACCTCATATTGTGGGTTGGTAAAATCTACATGGTACCACATGAGATGTAATACTAACACTAATGAAGTGTAAATGGAACTGCTTCTATAAGCAAAGAAAATGTTTTTTCTGGATGAGATTAAAGCAGTCCCTTAATTTTTTAAAAGTCTAGAGGTTAAGCTGCTAAAGGGCAGTTGTATCTGTCTTCTAGCTCAAAGAGCAAATACCATAGTGCCTGAAAATACACTGAGGGAGCCTTTAAATCAGTCTTTGTTCTAAACTGAATGCTGGGGGCATTAATCTCTATTCTTCATATTGCTGCTTGTATTTGTCACAGAACCATGGAATCATGGAATGCTTTGGGTTGGAAGGGACCTTAAAACCCATTCAGTCCCATTCCCTGCCACGGGCAGGGACAGGTCCCACTGTCCCAGGTTGCTCCAAGCCCCATCCAGCCTGGCCTTGGACACTGCCAGGGATCCAGGGGCAGCCACAGCTGCTCTGGGCACCTGGTGCCAGGGCCTGCCCAGCCTCTCAGGAAAGGATTTCTTCCCAATATCCCATAGAAACCTGCCCTCCAGGAAACCATGCTCCTTGTCCTGACACTCCATCCCCTGGAAATTGTCTCTTTATTTTTTGTCAGCTCCTTCAGGCACTGCAAGGCCACAATGAGGTCACCCCAAAGCTTCTCCTCTCCAACTCTGCCATCCTTTCCTCCCAGCAGAGCTGCTCCATCCCTGTGCCCATCCTGGTGCCTGCCCTGGGCTCTCTGCAGCAGCTCCAGCTCCTCCCTGTGCTGGGGCAGCTCTGCAGGTGGGGTCTCACCTGAGCTCAGGGGCACAATCCCAATCCCTTTCCTGCTGCCCAGGCTGGGGCTCAGCCCAGGGCAGGGGGCTCAGGGCTGGGGCAGCTCCAGCTCTCACCCCCAGCACCCCAAGTCCTTCTCCCAGGGCTGCTCCAGCTGCTCCTCCCAGCCTGGACTGACCCCAGGCTTGCCCTGAGCAGCCCTGGTTGAACCTCCTGGGGTTCCCATGGGCCTTGTCCAGGGCCCTCTGGTGTCACCCTGTCCTTCAGGGCTGTCACTGCACCCTCAGCTTGGTGTCACTGCAAACCTGAGCATGCCCTCCATCGTCTGTGTCATTAATGCCGATATTAAACAGCAGTGAATTTATTCTCTGTGTGTTTGCACGTTTAAAGCTAAGATCTGCCTGTATGATAAAGGAATGGCACAACCCTGACCCAGCCTCTCCTCAGCAGGGCTAACACCCAGGATCTCAGCCTGTGCGTGGGGCTGACACCGAGCTACAGCCAGCTGGAGGCTTGGCTTTGTCAATCACATGTGACATTTAAAGCAATTTCTCACCTTCACAGGCTCCCACCTTTGATAATGTCAGAAGCAGAGCACAGGATGCTGTCAAAAATCCAAAAGGCACCTGAATTTTCCTTCTCTGTAATTCCCTTTCTGCTCTGGGAGTCATTTCAGGAGATACCCTGAAAATGAAGGAAAACTTTAAATCTGTTCCTGCCTTAGTCACAGTAACAACATAATGACACTCTAATGGTGTCAAAATTGGTGAGCTAAAATCAGGGAGAAAAGTTTATGAGTTGTTTTGTTTTGTTTTGTTTTTCCTCTAAAGGGTTTTCTAAGGATCTCTTCAGGTTCTAGCTGCAATTTGAGGAAACGCTTTTCCATCTCTAGTCCTTGCCAGAGATTTAAAGCCAATAGGAGCACCAACAATTGCAAAGGGCAGTCAAATCTGCACTTTATTTTGGAAATACTTTGGGGATTTGCAGCTCCAGAGTCCTCAGCAATGGAACAACTCTCAGAGGACTTGGAATAATTCCTCCCTGCAGGTCACACATGATTTCTGTCTGTGTAACTCCCTAAAGAAGCTATTAAAATAATAGCTGCTTTGTGATTTTTTAAAATTTTCTCGGGGGCAGCCAGTGGATAGTCTTACAAATAATTTATTGTGTGGGAGTTGCAGCAAAACCCTGACAATTCTTTTTTATTGTTGAAACTCATCACACAGCATTAAATTAAAACCAGGCAACCGAGGGCAAAATGAGTATTGACAAAATTAGAGCCATTTTGAAAAAAAAAAAGAAACCCTGACACTTCTGTACAGTGGCACAGAGTTTGAAAACTTTTGGGGTTTTCTTTTTCTTCCACCATCTAATTTCTAAAATTTTCTGTCTGGGATTTGACTAATTTAGAGTACACAGCCCCAAGATGTTCAAGAAATGATCATATTCCAGCTTGGGAAGGAGAGTTGGAAATCTAACCTTCATGCTCAGTCCTGGCCCATATGATCAGGTATCTTGGCAATGTCTGCAAACAGCTTTAAAACACTTCAATCCTGACCTAAAATGCCTTGGTTATTTTTATCACTCCATCTGGAACTGCACATCTTGGTCGAAACACACCAAACAAATGGTCTAAGCTGTGAATCAAGATGAGAGATAAACAAAATGCATAATTCCAGAAGAAAACTATTCAGAGTAATGGACAAGAAAGAAAATCATTAGACTTAAAGAGGACATGTGTATTAAACCTCTCCCTATTCAAGCATTGCTGAAACAATTCCTTGTGCTGGTCAAGTAAAATACCATAAACTACTGGATATTGCACCTCTCTGATTTATTTCACCTTAGATTTGGGAAATTAAGTAAATTATCTTGATTTCAATGAAGTATTGGACATTATGTCACATTCCCAAATTATTGGTTAGGATGAAGATGGCTGGAAATGACACAACAGCCCTGAGACAGGCATGGAAAGAGCCAAGCTTTGCCCTAAATGACAGAGCTGTAAAAGGAGAACTTTCCCAAGCAGAGCCTTAGGATTCCTGATGAGGTTTTCTGGGACAGCAGCTCCCAAGGCTGTCCCTTGCAGAGCCCCGCTGGTAAATTGGTGTCTGTGGCCAAGAGGTGTCCAAGGGTTCTTGGTGTCTCTGATCAAGAGGTATCCAAGGGTTCTTCTCCTGTCCCAGGCACTGGCTGGGGATCCCCAGAGCCAGACAGTGTTGGGGTGATGAGCTGGTGTCACATCCAGACAGGTAGTGGCTGATAACCCACCAGGGGCCACTATCCCACAGAATCAGAAAGGTTGGAGAAGGCCTCCAAGATCCTCAAGTCCTCAGGAATGGATCTCACTTGGAACAGCCAGTGAGGATAACATCCCCAAAGCTCACCATCAATGTTTCCCAGTTTGTGGTGGACATTGTGGATGTGAGTTTGGGGACATTCTTTGCTGGGTTTTTTTGGGTTTTTTTTTTTTTTTGCCTTCTCTTTTCTCCACCTGCAGGTGAGCTTATCCAGCTCCATCCTCCAGACTGTGATGGATGTGCTGCCCTCTTTTCTCAGCTCTGGTGTCAAGTCCAGGGAAAGCTCAGCCCCTGACCTGCCTCGGTGCTGCTCCCCAGCCCTGTCCCACATTTATCAGGGCAACAAAACAGCTGCAAGCTGCCTCCACTGAGATTTGCTTGGTTGTTTGCTTGCTTTATAAACACGCCAGGTGATTTATTTTGGAGTTTCCCTATCAGGTTCACCTGACAGAACATTGCTGAGATAATTTACAGTTTGTTTCCATTGATGTGTACTTTTTAGTGCTTCCTGACAACAGACGACCACTAATAAATAGGAGATGAATTATATTAATACTTTCTGTCACTTACAGAAATGTTTTCTTCCCCCTTCATATTTCAACTCAGTCATATCATTGTCTGCTGAGTTATTACAATGTGGGAAAACAAGGTTTTTTAGAAATATTAGAGAGATCCTAGTTTTTCCTCACAGGGATACCAAACACCTGCCTTCAAAGATAATGGCAGTAACAATTATTTGCATCATAACCCGAGCTCATTTGATAGCTAGAAGCTGTTGTTCTTATCTCTGAGCCTCCCAACCTGTCCCCAGTGAGACAACCACAAATGAAATGCTCTGTCATTTCTCTCTGTGACATTAAACTTTGTGGAATGGGTGGGACCTGACACGGAGCAAAATCAGCCGCAAGGTCGCCTCTTGTGTTTGTTTTAGGTATGCAAATAAAAACAAAGATGTAAATGTTGTTCCTCAAAAAAAAATGAAGAGAAAACTCATAATCAGCTCCCCTAACAGACCATGAGCTGCTGCAGGCCCTGCCAGCAGAGGGGAGCTGGTAGCTCAGAGGAGCAGAGCTAATAACGAGTCAGGTTGTTCTCACACATTGCAGTGAGGGTGAGCAGCTCGGGTGTGCTTCATCCAAACCACAGTGCTGCTGCTTTTATTAATGCCTTCAAACACAACGAGAGGATTTCCGATGGGATGCTGGGATCCAGTCCTGCCCTGTGAGGGTGGGAGGCCCTGGCACAGGGTGCCCAGAGAAGCTGTGGCTGCCCCACCCCTGCCCTGCTCCTCCTGCACTTTCAATGGAAAGGGGAGGCTGTCACACACGTCAGAAAGCATCAAAAGGTCTGAGTTTTCAAACAGCAGTTTGAGGAGTGCATTTGTATAATATATTCATCAAGAAAAGATTATATAGGGAATAGAAATGGCAGGGAATAGAAATTATAAGATCCAGATGGGACAAACAACTATTTTTAGTGTCGTGTCTTGACCTTTCCATTGCCTTCCTGAAAAATTTCAGTCCTGAATCAGCGCTCCTTCAAACAGCTGGCAGAATGCACACCAAATGTAAGTTTTATGAGTCCCACCATCCAAAGGCTGCTGCCATCCTTTTATGAGACTGATGCTGGATATCCCTCCTTTAAATTCTACTCTATCAGCAGGGCAATTCCATGCCCAGATTGGTGTCTGTGTGTGTGTACACTGTCTCCAAGTGGCATTTTTGAAACACAAGTGTCTTGAACTGGCTGACCTGGGTTGTTTTGCTGTGTAAAAGGAGCAATTTGGCATGGACAAAAGCTGCATTTCCCTGTGCTGTTATCAACAATAAATGGTTTTCATATTGTCAGCTGTTCTAACACCAGTGTACATATCCAGAGCAGGCTTTCTGTCAGGTTTTTATTATAAATCTCTACGCTTGAGTCTATCTCAGCCCCATCTCTCAGCACTCCCTGATTTCTGATATAGATTTATCTCCATCTCCTTGGCACTGCCATGTGCTCCCTTTTATGGCTGTGAAATATTTGCAGGGCAACCCCTGAATCACAAAGCACAGGGCAGGGAACAGCACCCTGTGTTCACAACATGCAAATCCACTCCCCCCTCTCCCGTCCTTCCCAGCTTGGTGGATTTACTGTGTCCTGTTTGCCTCTCTCTGCCTCCTTGTGCTGGGTGGTGTTTCTCAGATTTAGAGCTTGGCAGGCTGAGAAATGTAATCCTGGTTCTAGCAGCAGACTGTGGAGCCTTGGCAGGGCTGCCTACACAGATGCAAATAGACTGGAAGTGCTCATTATCTGAGGAACCCACAGCTCTTCAAAAGCAAACAAACCTCTTTTTTTTTTTCCTCTCCCTTTCTTCCCACTGTGCCACACTTCCATGTAAAAATAAAGCAAGAATATCACTTCAGAAATATCTTCTGTGCTTTACAAAAATACAGCAAGCTCCTAGCCTTTTCCTAAACATCCCATAAATCTCACACAGTCCCCAAATGCTCTTCCCCTGGGCAGAGATGTGATGTGACCTGGGCAGAGATAGGAGGTGACCTGAGGTGACTCAGGGCAGGAAGTGCCACCAGGATGGTGTCTCAGCACAGCCAGATCAGAGTTGGGCTTTGGGGTTCTCCCCATCCTTCCTTGCCCTGCCTTATGCCCCTGTGCTCCACAGAATATTTGGAAATCAGACTTTTATCTCAGGGTTGAAAACAACACCCAGGTTTGGACAGGTATTTTGAGCACATTGTCCTAAAAATGTTAACGAAGGGATTTGGCACTCTTCATTCCCGACAAATGCAGAGCCCTGTTTGGAATAAGAGAGATGAAAAAGACTTTCATTCACCAAGCAGAATATAAATAATATCAAGGCTGACTGGGGGTGAAAGGCCTGACAGCATGAGGGATGGCTGCTGCTGTTTGCATGGCCCCATGCTCTGCTAAAGAGAGAAAAGTACTCAGCCCTGAACCACAGAACAGGCAGAGCAGGAGCACACACCTGAGGAGGGAAAAAAAGCCCTGGGTGGGTCTCATTTTTACAGAATAATTCAGAGAGAAGACTGCAGTTAAAATGCTTCAGATATCAACATCAAATGGTGTGATTAAAATCCTTGAAACCACTGGGATTTTCCAAGTGCAAGTGGAATTGGGTTCAAAGGATTCTACTCAGCTGAGGAGGAATGAAGCTCAAACCTGGACCACACTCAAAACGTGGCCTGCTCACCACTTTTGTCACAGCTGATGACACGACCTAAGTGTGTCCTAGTGACAACAGAGGCAATAAGACACACTGTGAATGTCATTCTTGCCTTATGTTCTTATTTGGATCTCCATCCAAGACGATGAAAGAGGAAAAGGATACACCAACTAGGAACTAAAAATAGAACTAGGAATATCATAGAGAAGCTGTGGCTGCCTCATCCCTGGAAGAGCCCAAGGCCAGGTTGGGCAGGGCTGGGAGAAAGCTGGGATAGTGGAAGGTGTCCCTGCCCATGGCAGGGGTGGGACTGGATGGGCTTCATGTCAGTCCAACACAAACCATTCTGTGACTCTGTGATTTTCCTTTCTCTCAAAGGACAGATTCTTGGGAGTAGGACTTCAGGTATTTAGCCAGATATTTCATTTCAAAGTATCTGGCATATGAAATGAACTTACAAAAAAGAAGTTCTTTGAGAAAAAATAGAATCTACACGATAGCACTGTGGTGCATGCTGGTTCCCAAACAACTGGAGCCCGGGAATGATTTTCCCAGACTTTGGCAGGTGTTGCAGACATCCTTTATGGAAAATCCTTTCCTTAAGATTTTTCCTCCTGAGAAGCTAGGAGGCATCAGGGACAAAATGTAAACAATGGTTATCTGCTGCTGTGGAGTACAACAGGTGCATCTGGGATTGGTCTCATGGGGTTGTTTTTAATTAATGGCCAATCACAGTCAGCTGGCTCGGACAGAGAGCCAAGCCACAAACCTTTGTTATCATTCTTTGCTATTCTATTCTTAGCCAGCCTTCTGATGAAATCCTTTCTTCTATTCTTTGAGTATAGTTTTAATGTAATATATATCATAAAATAATAAATCAGCCTTCTGAAACATGAAGTCAGATCCTCATCTCTTCCCTCAGTCTGAGACCCCTGTGAACACCATCACAGGCAGGCACAGAAATAAGTGTTTCCTCTAAGTACAGAAGTGTTTATGATGAAGCAGAAGACTCTCCTTTGAGCTTACCAGGAGACCTCCCTGAGTTAAACAATTTTTCTCCTGGCTCAAGGGTAGATTTGTAGGCACCAGATGCAGAACAACAGTTCATGACCATTTTTCCCCTGCAGGAGTTCCCACAAAGCTGAACAGTCAGGACCAAACGGGGCCTCAGCACATGCAGACACAGAGCCAATGGAGCATGAGATGATATTTCAAATGAAAAGCATCCAGGCACATGAAGAGACTCATTCATGGAAATGGTGCCATCTGCAGCAGTGGAGATTTAACTCACAACCATCCACGGGGTGAGGTAAGCAGAAGCTGAGTTCTTTTCCAAGGTTTTTTACCCACATCAAAACTCCTGAGGGATGTTTAGGGCCATTAATGGAGTGGAGTCACAGATGGAAGCAGAGGTGGCTGAAAACACTTCTTTTCTAAGTCCACTTTCCCTTATATTTTCAAACCAAGCGGGAGGTTCCAGCAGTGAGCAGTGAGTGAGCAGAGCAAGAAGGAGGCCAAAGAAATCAGGAGGCTGTAACTGGAATTGTAATGATCATGGAATCACAGAACCATGGAATGCTTTGGGATGGAAGGACCTTACAGCCCATCTCATTCCACCCCTGCCAAGGGCAGGGACACCTTCCACTGTCCCAGGGTGCTCCCAGCCCCATCCAGCCTGGCCTTGGACACTGCCAGGGATCCAGGGACAGCCACAGCTGCTCTGGGCACCCTGTGCCAGGGCCTGCCCACCCTCACAGGGAACAATTCCTTCCCAATATCCCATCAAAACCCACTCTCTGGCAGTGGGAATCCATAATTCCCCCTTCTCTGTCACTCCAGGCCCTTGTAAATAATGTCTCTTTCGTCCTTCTTGTCAGCTCCTTCAGGTACTGAATGGATCCCTTGTAGGAGAGTAGGAAAGTATCAGGAATTTAAAGGAAAAATCTGTGAATGACCTACAAAAAGCCTCTCATGCACCACAGAACACAATTCAGGAAAAGAACTGAATCCCAGCCCATCTCTGATGGACTTTTGGGGGCAAACTCCTCCTCTCTGCTCTGCTCTCTTGCTTGGTGATTCCAGTGTGAGGCCTGCATGCACAGCACAAGCTCTGTTCGCTTTTCCTTGATGCTGGTACATAGTGTCTTCCAGAACTTTTCAAGTTTTGGAGATATTAATTTTTCTAACCATTAACCTGCCAAAATGGAATAGAATGTAATTTAAAAAAAAAAAACACCACCAAATCAACACAAACAAAAAAGCTAAAACCAAACCAAATCAGCTCCCCATTTGGTTGTCAAAATTCAGCTGAACTCCCTGGAACAATGGAGAACCTGAATAATTTAAGGGACTTTATCTGAACTCCCATTTCCATCTGAACATTGGATGTGGCTTGGTGCAACCTGGTCTAGTGAGTGGCATCCCTGTCCACATCCGCAGAGTGGAACTGGATGATCTTTTGAGTCCCTTGTAACCCAAACCATTCCATGATCCTGTAATTCTGGGCTTTGCCTCCAAGAAGATGCAAGCAGTGTGTTTAAAGGGTCCCTGCAGTGGGAGTCATTAGCATTCCCTGTCAAATTCTGAAGGCTCTTTGTCAGATAGGATTAGAGGGATCTTTTTTTTTTTTTTTTTAAGAGATGAAATCCCTTTTGGAAATATATGCATTTTGATAAGATTTACTGATCAAAGGGTAACTCTTCCAGAACAGTGAATTTCAGCAGGACTTCAGCTCCTGTGCCAGTTTTGAAATGAGGGCAGCCGTTGCCAAGATTTTTGGGTGCTTTGGAGCTGTGACCAGAACCTTGGTTTATCCCTCAGTTAGAAGATAACAATCCTGAGCACTCATTTAGCAGGTCAAAGGGGGCCATGCAGTTGGGGTTTTGGTGTTTGATTTGTGGGCCAGGGCAGCTGGGTTCAGCCCTTGTCTCAATCCCACATCTGTCATTCTTCAAAATACAGGGGTTGTTTTTAGGGCTGGGTGGGTTCTCTCCTTACTGCAGGTTTGGGGGGCTGTGATTATTGCAGTGTTGGGATCTCCGCAGTGCCAGGATCTCTGACTAACATCCTTCTTAACTGTGACTTGAAGATGTTTATTTCAGCCAGAGATCTGCAGCTGGATTCAGTTTAACCCTCTGATAAATCATTCACTGGTAACATCCAGTTAATGGAATCACAATTTTATCTTTTGAGAGCTTTGAGACAGAGGGTGATCTGTGGTTTAAAAATCAAGTTATAGTTTCACACAAGAATTACTATATTGTGATATTACGTATCTAGAGGAACATAAATAAAATTGTTTAGCAAAATAATTCTGGCTTTGTGTTTTCATTGTTTTGTTGTTTTCCTTCTAACAAAACTCCTGGAGGTTTTTCACTTCAAGCTGGATTTGAAGTGGGGCACCCAAGGGATCATTTTTAGGGAAGATCAGAGTGACTCAGATATGGAGCCTGGAATTTGGAGAGGCAAATGGCCAAGGTAAACCTCAGAACTACTACAGAGAGAAAAAATAAAAAACAACCTTTCTCTAAATATGGTGTTGTACCTCTGGGATTGTAAGGAAAACCTGGCCAAGAGAGTAAAACCAAACCAGGGCAGGGACATCAGCTTCTCTTTAGTCTCACACCATCTTTACACCTGATAGCTCAGCAGCAATGGGGGAGGCCAAAGCCAATCCCAGGGATTTCACTCCAGACATTTTGGCCAAAGCCAATCCCAGGGATTCCACTCCAGACATTTTGGCCAAAGCCAATCCCAGGGATTCCACTCCAGACATTTTGGCCAAAGCCAATCCCAGGGATTCCACTCCAGACATTTTGGCCAAAGCCAATCCCAGGGATTCCACTCCAGATATTTTGGGCAAAGCCAGTCCCAAGGATTTTACTCCAGACATCTCCTCTGGAGGACTTTATCACAGAATCCAGCAATCATTCATGGCAAGGGATGAGCTGGGAGCAAAATCAGTGCATCCTTTATAGCATTTTTGCTTTCTTTGGGAAGAGGACAGGAGACCCCAAGGAAACAATTTCTTCAGAAAAGGATTTCTTTTTCCCTGTTTACTACAAACAACTTCAGCTTTGCACTGAACTTGGTGGACATCTGTGTGCCCACATTCTCCAGCCAGAGCTATTCCTAAAGGGATGGGTTTTTTTCTGACAGTTTTAGTCTTCCTTTTCCCTTATATATTTTTTCCCATAGCTCAGAAGAACTTGGAAATGCCTCTAGAGATCCTAGAGAACTTCGTTCTCTAAATGGAGACAATAGAATTTTTCTGGGAAAAAAAAAATTGTTTAAAAGTAGTTCATATGCCTTTGTGATGTTATCCCCTCTGACAATTTTTGGAATGCTTAACTCACAGAATCATGGAATCATTCAGCTTGGAAAAAGCTTTTTAAAGTCATGAGCTTCAGGCCCTCAACATGGTCAGGAAACACAGGAATGATCCCCTTCCACCAGTAATTCCCTCCAACAGCTCTGGTGACTTTTCTGCATGACTGTGGCTTTAAAAGCAATAATTTGTATTTAAGACAGCATATTTTGTTTCATTGCTCTGCTGCTGTTTTCTTTTTGCCTCACGATTTTTCTACCTGAAACAAACTTCATGCTGACAAAGCATGCAAGTTTTGATTTCATTTTAATTTCATCACTTCACTGCTGTGACAGAAAAACACCTCCATACAATCATGGAATATCCTGAGCTGGAAGGGACCCACCAGGATCATGGAATCCAACCCCTGTCCCTGCCCAGACACCCCAACAATCCCACCCTGGGCATCCCTGGGACCATTATCCAAACCCTCCTGGAGCTCTGGCTTTTGGAGTTTTCTCTTCTCCCTACAGATATCCAGAGGATGAACATTTTAGCTGGACTGTTATACCAAGGGGAGAAAAGCAGGGGAAAGAGCAGCTGGTTTTTGTCTCCCAGTGTCAATGGACACGTCCCCTGCTCACCAGGGAGGGGAGGAACAAATTCCTTCCCGTTATCTCTGTTTATTAAGCACTGTCCTATTTATCTTGCCTGACTTGTACAGGGAGAATCCTCATCTGAGACAGCAATATTAATAACTTGCCACGTTTTTTTTTTCATGTTGGTTTGCAATAGAAGGCAGGAACATCATCTTAATTAGTCTTAGAAACAGAAGCAACACAAATACAACAAGACTGAACTTTAGACCACTGTAAACTCTCTCACTGGCTTTCAAAACAGAAACCAACAGCATAAACTGCTTTTATGAAAACTATTTCCCTGCCTTATGATGTCTAGAAAAGCAGGGATACACATATCTTTTATTAAATCTTTTCCTACACAATTTTGAGAGGCTATTTCTTAATTCAGAAATACAAAATGACAGGTACTTATCAGCATTATACAGCATAAAATATCCTATTCTCAGGTGGATCTGACAGAGAAACAGGGAGCAGCAAGGGAGGATGGAAAACCAAACCCAAACACAAGCCATATGAAAAAACATTTGATACTGTCAAATCTGGTTTTGTTAGAGTCCCAGAGAGGTTTGGAATGGATCTAAAAGCCTATCCCCTGGCAGTCCCACCTCTGCCATGGGCAGGGACACCTTCCACTGTCCCAGGTTGTTCCCAGCCCTGTCCAGCCTGGCCTGGGGCACTGCCAGGGATCCAGGGGCAGCCACAGCTTCTCTGGGCACCCTGTGCCAGGGCCTGCCCAGCCTCACAGGGAACAATTCCTGCCCAATATCCCATCCAACCCTGCCCTCTGGCAGTGGGAAACCATTCTCCCCTCATCCTCTTGTTCCAGGCTCTTGTAAATAATATTTTATTACTTCTAAATTTAAGTTTTGCTAATTGAAATTTCCCCAAAACAAATAGGAAGTGATAGAAGAATAGAAGTGAATTTTAAGCTGTTCAAGTTTTTTCTGCCACCTTTTTTTGGTCTTTCCTTTTCACCTTTGCATTTTTTGGAGAAATTCTTTATTTTCTTTTTTACTGCATCAGTTTATTGGTATCTTTGGCCCCAGTATTTTTAAGTAAAGGTTGTGTCATGTTGCAATGTAGATTCAGGAATGAAAGAATTTTCAGTTCATGTTTCCATACTCTGTGAGCATCCCATAGGAAATATTAAATCCATCTGTATGATGTTTTAGGAGTCTTCTTTTGGATTATTTTTAATGCAACCTATTCATTCCATCCTTGTTGCTACATCCTGCTTGTTCCATGCCATTTCCATCTGCCAAGGGGGCCCAGTGGTTTGATTTCAGCTTGCACCCCAAGCCATGCCTAGGAGATAAATTAATTGTTTGCCCTTTCCAAATTCCCAAAGACTTTTCCCCCCAGCCTGTGGGTTTTTTTTCCTAGCACAGACATAGGAACCCTTCTACAACCAATTCCCCCTCCTTTGCTGGGATGGAATATAAATGAGCAATTAGGCAAAGCTCTGTACTTTTAGCACTGGTTTTCTACCCTGAGCCTCTAATGGGCTTTGACTTGATGATTTATCTGTCTTTATCCTATCTGGGGCAGGATTTCAACCCAGCTGGAACAACTGGGAGCAATATAAGAGTTTTCTCAGAGAGAAAATGGCAGGGAAAACTCCAAGCCACTGCCTGAAAGGCCATTAATGTGTGTCAGGGAAAGAAAGGTTGTTTAATGCCAGAGGAATTAATACTGTAGCTTAGGCCAGTCCAAATGCTCATCCCTCTGGTGAGATGATAACCTTCTGTTCTGAGAATTAATTTATGAATCCTCTTTGGAGCTGGGAAACTTCTCCAATTACTGCTTGTAGCAGGCACCAGCAAACAGTCCCTCATTGGAGCCTAGGAGAAGTTGGGTCATTTTAGATTACTATTGGCTTTAATTTCTGTTTTTTCTTATATTTATAAATTATAGAACATTGGTATATTCTCATATTTCATATAAAACACATTTTACTTTTGGCACATTTTGGTGCTTCCTGAGGCATCACAGATAAGATCTCCAGCAGACATTGCATGTCACACACTCATATCCTGCTGAGAACATTCCCACCCTGTCATTACCAAGGTGTT
Organism: Emberiza elegans; assembly: GCA_024865655.1. Lineage (NCBI taxonomy): Eukaryota > Metazoa > Chordata > Aves > Passeriformes > Fringillidae > Emberiza > Emberiza elegans. The sequence continues at coordinate 62,277,335 of JALJVW010000206.1, forward strand.
GAGAAGGGCACACTACAGAATTTTTGTCCTAACCATCACAGGGCTGAGCAGGATGCAGAATTGAAAACAAGCATAGCAATATCTGAGTGCTTCAGAGCTGCTAATGCTCCTGTGGTGGACTCAGCAATAGAAAATAAAATTTCTCTGGCAAATTACCACGAGTAAAGTGCACACTGAGTAGCCAACACATAGGAAAAGGATGAATCTGTTATAAACAGAAATGGTCCTGGTATTGAAACCTGTTTTTCAAAGACTACTGAAGACAACTGGAGTTTGGCCCCACTGAAGAATCCCAGAACCATTAAGGTTGGGAAAGATGTCCAGGATCAAAATTCCAACCTTGTCACTGACTGCCACATCCAGGCCTTGCTTGGACACGTCCAGGGATGGGGACTCCACCACCTCCCTGGGCAGCCCCTGCCAATGCCTGAGCACCCTTTCCATGCAGAAATTCCTCCTGAGCAGCACCATAACCTGAGTGTGTCCACACAAATCATCCTTGGCTGAAATTGCTTGTGTTTGTAGCAGGCTTTAATGGGTGTTAGTGGAAACCACTGGATCTATGCCTCCATCTTTTCCTTCCTTTATATGGCCACCTGGGAAATATGGAGAGTGTAAAACTCTGCTCAGATCAACTTTCCTTGGCAGAAATATTTTTATTATCCCTCTATTTCTTAACAGCGAGCAGAAACATGGAGGAAAAACTGGTTCCACATAACGAAACCAATTTGCTTCCTCCTCATTATATTCACTGAGATTGCATTTCAGCAGTCAGGAAGATGGAAGGGAATATTAAAACCTTTAGATAACTGTCGACAATTATGTGAGCTTCAAAATACAGCCTATAAAGGGAGGGGGTCTCTCCTGCTGCAGGGTTTGTGACTGTCCAAGCAGCAATATACAGGTATAATTCCAGTGGCTGCATTCCCTCATCATCCAAATCCAGCAGAAACCCACTGGACCATATAAGCTTCCACTCTTCTCAATTAAGGGCAATTAGTGCTGCTGTGCACAGGAGTGAGACAGATTGTTGTGGCACCAGAGACAAAACAGATTCCAAACAGGAAACAGAATATGGCTCGAACATCCTTAAGTGTTGTTTATGGCAAGTCATAAATGCTTTGCACTGTGTTTATCTGAAATTTATGGGGTTCTCAAGCGAAAACTGAAACTTGCCAAAAAGAAAAAACAAAGCAGAGAGAGAGAAAGAGAATTATACCAGCAAATACAGCCAGTGATGCTTCTGCCTAATCAGGTTATTACAAAATCTACCTTTCCAGATGAGAGCTGATTGCAGCTATCAAAGCTAAAACACACCTGCTCTCCCCTGCTCACTCAGTACACAACAGAAAGCCATGGAAAAGCACTTTGGGAGTGAATTCAAATATTAACCTATTTTGAAGTGTTTTCTTTTAGCAGGGAGGACTTTAAAATCAGTAATTTTACAGGTTGAGATGAGGGCTTGGATTTAGATCAGGACTAGAAAAATTAAGATTTCAGAGGAGAGTTTCCTATTGTGTATTTTAGGGGTTGCTAGATGGAAGAATCTTTTTTTCTTGAGCGCATTCAGTGCTAAGATTTCAGTGGAGGTCAAGGAAACTCAAGGTTCAAGTGCTGATTTTCTTCAGGTGTGTTGATGGTTTGAGGGCTGAAGAAAGGATTCGGTGCTACCTGGACCTGAGACAGAACAGCTGATTGAAGAGCAGGAGCATCTCCCATGGCAACTGTTTGGATTTAAGGGTGCACATGCTGCTCAGGATAAAAAAAGCAGCAGCCTCACAAAGGACCTGAGTTCTCAATGTCAAAAAGGCTTGGAAGAGAGGTGGTGTTGGACAAGCACAAAGAGCTGCTGGACAGAAAGGTTCTGATGCTCCAAGTCAGACTTGGAGGAAAGTTCAGAGTTCAGGAGGTAAAATTATTATTGTGTGTTCCTGGAGCTGCAGGAAACAAAAACTCCACTTGGTCCCCAGGGCAGTAATGGTGTCAGTGGGGAATGTGAGTCCCTAAAGTCACATTTAGTCTTGGGTTAGGGGAGGACTTAGGTTTAGGAAAAATGTTGAAGAGGAAGCAGTTTGGCTCAGCCTATGCAATAAACTGTTACAGCCCTTCCTCAGGCCACAACCAGGGGAAGACTTAGATGATAAAAAAATAGTTAATTTGATGAGAAGTCATAGAAATATGCTCTAGATCTACCTGGGGCTGATCCATGTCATCTTAGGAAAAAAAAAAAAATAGCACCTGCCTAAAGTTTTAATTTTGAGTTTGTTTGCTGCTGGTTACTCCTGGCTGCATTTACAGGGTCATGAAGGCAGCTGTTCCCAGGAGACAGCAGCTTATTTGGGGGATGAAGCAGTGCTCTGAATCTTTTTATTATTTTTTTTTTTCAATATTGCTTAAAAGATGACCTCTGTAACAAATAGGCTTCCAAGGTACTGGAACCACAATGAAAGTGATTAGGATTAAATAACTTTTATTCCCTCATTACTAAGTGGGTCATAGCACTGCTGTGCTTAAGGGGGGTTTAAAATGACCATTTGATGAGATATTCCTCATACTACTGTTATTCAAAAATCCTGAATTCATTATTCTGCCCAAACTCCCAGAGACTACATAATTTATTGCACTTATATTAACATGCCTTCTAGAAGCACAAAAGTAAAGAAGAGTATACTCAGGCACAGAATATATTTCCCCTAAACCACAAATTGAACACAGAAAATCTGATTTGAATTTCATAGAGGTGTGACTGAGAGAAACACGAGTGAAAATAATGATCTTTTGTAAAAGTGTTTGCTTGCAAGCTGATCTGAAAGTTCCCAAAAAAGGAGTCACAGGGCAGAGCAGAACCTCTGTCTTATCAGTGGCTGTTTCCACATCTGCACCTTTTATTCTACTTTAATTGAATGTAAAGAGAGGGATGCCAACTGGAGGCAATCACATCCATGCAATTAATGGAGGGGGTTTCTGGAGAGGCTCTCCCTCGTGGAGAGGCTGGAGCAGGGGATTAGAGAGCACAGCTTGTGTACCTGCCAAGGACAGCATGACCTGTCACAACTCTCTGCTGTCTCTGGGGACAAAGTCCTGTAATTATTGCTGCACCACGGTGCCTCCCTGACAGCTCAAGGCAGCTCAGCCTCCCTGAACTGTTCCCCAGGCAGGTCCTTAGCTGACAGCCTGGTGGGACAGGGCTGGGCTCTGCACCTTCAGCCCATCCTCTCCTGGGGCTTTCCCTGCTGTGGATTTGGGGAATGTGTGATTGAGCTCAGCCCATCAGCTCTGTGCTTCCTCAAGCATGATCCCAGCACAGCATTGAGCCCTGCAAGTCACAGATGCCTGTTGGAACCCAGGACATCCCTCTGGCTGCCCTGGATGGCTTGAGCCCCTGCCAGGGGGCTCAGAGACCTTGGCACAGAGCCCAAGACCCCCGTGCCTTTGATTTTGACCCATGGAAAAAATTGCCAACCTTTTATGAGGAATTACAAGCCAGGAAAGTTTAAGTACAATGATAGTTAGTTTGTCACAGGGTGAAAATTAGAATTTGGGGGTTTTTAGAATGAGGGTCGGGGTCCCAAGATGGAGGAATTTGGGCGTACCTTGTTCTTCTTTCTCCTCCTTCCTAGCCTCCATGTTCTGGGTGATGGTGGCACTTTTGGATTGGTTTAAGGTAGGAACACACTGTCTAACATAGGTGATAGATATTGGAAAATTATTGTAAATAATGTACAGGCAGTTTTTAGTATAAAAAGACAACACCACCTCAGAGGAGTGGCAAGGTGGTGGCACTGTTGAATGCCACCACCTTGGCACTCCAAAGCAGTCAGAGTGCCACTGACTGACCTGCTGAACAAACCTCAGCAGGCCAGGGAAAGAATGTTATAGATAACAGAAAAATAACCAACCTTGAAAAGCAGAACAGAAGAATCCTGACTCCTTCTTCCATTGCCAGGCTGGGAAAAGAGACTCTCTGACACATCTTGGGGTCTGACAGGACCACAGAGACCCCCAAGAGGTGCCTGGAAGGGCTGAGTGGGTAATAATCAAACAGAGCTCTGCCAGGGAGGGGTTTTAGCTGCATGGGCACACTCACACACACACACAAACACCCACACCTCTGTAATTTGCCAGGTTAGTCCAGCACAGCCTGGGCATTTCAAAGCCAGGGCTCTGCCTGCTGGGAAAATGCAGAGAACAGCGTCACTGCCATTCCCCTTTGGGGCACTTTGCACAGAGCTCTAAGACCTTTACCAACTATTTTCATCACAGACAAAAAAGCCAGATATGTTCACCTGCCTTTCTGCAGTGGTGACCCTAAAATCATCCTCATGGAGTTAAAATGAGTTAGAATAGCCAAAATCTTGGCTTTTATGTCCAGGGAAAAAGTGACTGTGTGAAGCTTGGCTGGAAGAATTAGCTGTGGTACTCACCTGGAGAGCTGTTCAAACCCTTCTGCATCCATGGATTTCTTATCCTTGTTTGATTCTAGTAGATAGAGATCATGTCTCACCCAGAACCTACTATTTTAATCCTCTTTTTGTTTTTCTTTTTCAATAAATCTTCTCTCTAAAGCAAAAAACCTGCCACAAAACCAACATTTTGCTCAACACATACATTTTTTTACAGGTATTTGCAGTGTCACCCCAGTGTCATTCCTTCAGCTCTTCCTAAAGGTCACTGTAAATGTGTGAGGTCAATTAAACATCCTGATATGTCTCTTTAGGCCATTCTCATTTTATTCCATAGATGGTTCATGTCTTTTCTTCAGCTGAAGAGAGTAAAGCTGTTCCCAAGTCACCATTTCCCAGCTGGAGACCTCTCCCCATCAGATTCACAAGCCTTGTTGGATGGTTTCCCTCCATGTTTCTACAAGCCCAAATTAACTGCTGCAGTGAATTAACAGCAGTGCTGCCTCAGAAGTGGAGAACAGCAGTGGCTGAGTCTTTTCTCACTTTCTAATTCTCTACAGGATCACACTGTTGTATTTAACATATCTCATAAGTCCTGTACCTCTCTGTAGTTGTCTTGTGGGCAGCAGATCTTCACAGCACAAGCTCAGGACCTTCCTTAGTCAGGGCTCCTCCAAAGCTCTCCCTGACTGGCCAGCCCACTCCCCTTTTATCCCAGTTACCCTGACTAACCACAGCTGCAGCCCAATGAAGGACATCACAGCTGCAGCCCATCAAGGATAACTGGGACCAGCCAGGGTAAAGATATTCAAATACAGTACAGGTATATAATACATATATTCAAGACCCCCTACATCACACCATGGAGAAAAACTATTTACAAGGGATGGAGGGACAGGACACAGGGAATGGCTTCCCACTGCCAAAGGGCAGGGTTAGATGGGATATTGGGAAGGAATTCTTCCTTTTGGAGGTGAGGAGGCCTGGCACAGGGTGCCTAGAGAAGCTGTGGATGCCCCTGGATCCCTGGAAGCGTCCAAGGCCAGGCTGGACAGGGCTTGGAGCACCCTGGGCTAGTGGAAGTCTGTAATTAGGTGATCCTCAAGGTCTTTTCCACCCCAGACTATCCTGAGATTCTGATTTCCTCACAGAAAGCTGGTGTGCCCACACTTGATAAATGGGATAAATGCTGAAGTGGTGCACCTTCCATCCCATGCTCATCTCCTGTGCCTGGAGGGCAAAGCCAGGCACCTGTCCTGGTCCATCCCACACTTACACTGAAACTTGAGGAGTGTGGAATGTCCAGCCTGACCTCTGCATGGGTGACAGGGCTCACTCACTGCATCCTGTCAGAGCCCAGAGACAGTGACAACCACAGCCCACATGAAAATGGCTGTGATTGTCACATCACCTCATAGGAGGCACAGGTGATCTCCCTGGGTGTCCTCCAAACCGCCTCTTGTCCACAGCAGTCGGGTGACACTCCTAGTGTCACTTTGGCCCATGTCCCAGAGCACAGTGCCAGGCCCTGGGCAGGGCTTGGTTGGTGGCAGCACTTTGGGGATGTCTCTGTGGTCTGAAGGAGGAGGGGCAGGACAGCCAAGCTCAGCAGGGTTTATTCCCTTCCATGTGGGGTGGGAATACCTCCCAGAAGACACCAGCTCCTGCCTCAAACACAATGGGACACCTGATGTTGCAGGACTAAAATTAGACTTCATGAACACCTCCACCAATATTCTGTCTGACTGATCTTCTCTTACAAGCCTGTTGTGATGATGCACTGCAGGTAGAAATTATTTTTCCAAAAATCCCTTTTTTTTTTGCTGAGTTGTTTATGTGACAAGTGGCCGTTGCTGTGGCACTGCCGTGTTTGGTGGATGTATTAAGTGCCCCAACAAGGCTCTGCAGCACCATCATCCATTTGTCTTCCAGCTGTATCTTCATGAATTTGTCTTCCAGTTTGCCAGCAGCTTGTAGGATGTGACACAGAGGTTTTTATTGAGATCCCTGTTATGTATTCCTTGAACTGCTGCTCCTGGGCACCAGCAAACAGCACTGACCATCTTCATTTTACACTGTATCCGTCTCCCTCCTCTCCCTCTGCTCACCCAGTCCTTCATTCAGTTATTGCCGTATACTTTGTCTCTGTCTCATTTTGCCTCATTGACTGCATGAATTCCTATTTTCTTATTGATTGCCAACATGTTTGAGAAGCAAAATCTTCAGCAGATCCATCTCAGTCTCACATTAACCACTGAGTCATTTTTTTTATTATATTTCAGCAACCTCTCTTTGATGAATTGCTCCTTATGGAAAGGAAGCTGCCAAGGCCAGTGGGCTTTGGGGTTGAAACTCCTCCTTCCTGGTCATGGAGTTTCTCTTTTAAACCCTCCTTCCTGTCCTGGAGTTTCTCCTCCCCTACCCTGATAGACACAAATGCTGCTGGTTCCCAGCCTCTCTCAACCCAGGGATTCTCCTTCAGCCTTGAGCACTGCATTTCTAAACTGCCACCCAGATAAACACCCTGCTCCTCATTATCATTTGTCCATTAGCTCCTGTTTTGCAGAATCCACACCCAAATTTGGTATTTCTGACATTATCACCACAGTGACATTGGAAGATTCAGCTTCTTCCATTCTAGGGAATAACTCAGCTCACAGCCAACATCAACTAAAAAATTAATCCTAAAATCACAGGATCATAAATGTTGGAAAAGGACACCTGGGATCATCCAGTCCAACCTTCAACCCAACCTGAAGTGTATCTCGAAGCGCCACATGCACTGGTTTCTTGAGAACCCTTACAGGGATGGTGACCCCACCACTGCCCCAGGCAGCCCCTCCCAGTACTTCACCACTGTCTCACTGATGAGATTTTCCCTGAGATCACTGATTAAAGTGCTGGCAAGGGATAAATCACAGCTTTTATACCTCACTGCAGCTTCAGGAGCATTGCCAAGCTCTGAGGTGTTGCCTGTGTCTCCCAGAGAGGATTAGTGGCTGCATCTGAGCACATCACCCTTTGGATGCTACCAGCTGCTCATGGCAAGTCAGAAAAGCTGGAAATCTGATATAAAGGCACACTCTACCACCAAAATCATGCACACAGCTTTGTCCATTGCCCAGGTAATTCTGGTCACATCCTGCTGGATTGCCCTAAAACAGCTCTATGTGGAGTATTTAAAAGTTAATATTTCACTGAAGGCAAAAGACCTGTATTAACCTATCCTTTATAACAGACTTCACAATTAGAGCTTCTACCTTTCTCCTCATTCCTGACATCAGGGCTGAGAATGTGACTCTGTGCTGATCCAGCTGTGTTATCTCACTGCCCATGACCAGATGTCTTATCACCCTCACTGCTCCTGTGTTGTTTCACCACAGCCTTCTCCTGAATTAGAAACATATGTTTTTTAAGGAAAAAAAGGCTAAAATTTTCCATAATTTATTCAGTGCACAGAAAAAAAAAATCAGTGAATACATTTAAATGCACCCCAGACAGAAGCAGTTGTTGAAATCCTTGGATGGCAGAATTAGCTTCTAATTTTAGAAAAAAACACAACAGTCATTATCTGGGCTCGAGAAACTCAGGTCCTACAGAAGCAAGGCTGATAAATTGCTTCAGAATCTCTTTTCTTATTACCTGCAGCCACATGGTTTGGAAATAAATGATATATAACACTGCAGGAAAAATGTGTTTAAGTAATGCAAAGGTACATGCATATATATATATATAAGTGGAAATATGGATATCAACTAAAAATATGCTCAAATATATATAGATGTAGGCAAAAAAAAACCATGTTTATAATAAGCTAATAGTACAAGAACTCCTTTCACATCCATGGGATGACTATATTCATGGATCTGGTCCTGTAGCTTCCACTGGGTCAGTTAATTTTTATCAGGCAAGGAATGGTCTTTAAACATGAAATAAAATAAATCAAAACACAGATTCCAAGTCCACACACATGATATCTAGGTGCATCTTTGCCGACTAGAAGGAAAGAAGCCTTTTCCCTCTGAAACAAACACAAATCCATAAAATAGGGTGTTGAGATTTGTTGCAGTCTCTGACTTCAGGCCTCATAAATCCTTCATGATTATGGTGGGTTTGTGCTCTGAATGTGCCTGGGATCTGCCCTCCTTTTATCATCTCCACTATCAGATGGTATTTTTTGCAGGCTTTGCCATGGACCAAAGTTCTAAATAAAGAAAAGAAGCCACCCAGCAGGCATGTCTGTCTCTGCTTTCTGCCTGTCCTACTTGCCTCAGCTGGGCTTATCATGCCTTGCCTGTGTCCTCTCCAAAGCTTTTCATCACTGGTGCTTCCTCCAGCACCTCCAGCAGTTATTGTTCTGTCCATCCCTTCTGTCAGGAACGTGTGACAGGTTCTCTCCCCATCACACTTTCTCCCCTTGCAGCCTGGGAGTCCTAAAGAGAATTATTTGGCCTCTGAGCACTGCACTTGCCCAAAATTTGCACTTATCTTTGCATGTGTTCCCCTAATAAATGTTACTGGACAACACTCATATAAACAAGAGAAAAAAACCAAAAGAATGCTGATGCTCAATGTGAGTATTGATTAATTCAACAGGGCATTAAATCTTCTGATGGTAATTATTAATAGTTAATAATTAGCTGAACAGATTGTGTTTTTCAAAAATGCTCCAAAACTGACATAGAATGGTTCTAACAGAGCTGGTAGTACCTAAAAAAAGTCTGAGTGCCACTGTGGGTTAAAGAAAAGGAATTTTGGAGCTCTAATCTTGTAGTAAATGAGGGGATTTTCTTGATGTGGGAACTTTGGGAGAAGAAATGTTTCTGTTGCAGGAATGTTAAAGCTGGGTTTGATCAGATGTTCTGTCCACTGTGTGCCTGAACTCGATGAGAAACCTTCAACCACACAAGCACTGCCTCAAGTCTTCCATTTTCATCCTTCTGAAACAGGGACAGCCACAGACATTTCTGTCAAAAGCATCTCTAAAGAAATACAATCATATTTGACACTTTTGTTTTAGGAAATAAGTTATTTGCAGAGCTTCTTCACTCTCCATACTGACCTCTCAGGAGCATCAGCTGAATTTTATCTCCTTTATAAATAATTGGTGGATGTTATTTTCTGAGATTAGTGTATTCCTAAAAATCTTTTGGACCTCTGTGTTGCACTCATCTAAATAGCTGAGCCCTAAAGGGAGGGATATGCCCCAATGATGTGCCAGAGTGGTCATCCTTAAAACAGTAATTTAATATAAAAATGGACATTAACCTCTGTAGGCTTCACTTAATGTCTAAATCCAGAGAATTATTTTGAGGTTTTCTATGAAAACTGTTTCCAAGGCAAGTAAATCTGATTTTTATTTCCTCTCACAGCCTAACAATGTACTTTAATGTTTCTTGGTTGTTGCTTCTCTTCTTGAGTCAGTATATAGGGAATCATATACCGTTATTGGGAAAAAACCACTCCAAACTTCTGAAAGCCAATCCTTAAATGATGCAGCAATGTAATATGGGGAATTATATATGATTCCCAGGCAGTTTTAGCTGTGAAAACATCAAAAGCCTGGAAACAGGATCAGAGAGTATTTTTACAAAACACCTTTGACACAGGAATGGAAGCAGAGCCCCCAGGTAACCTCCAGCCAAAATGGTTTTGATGTAAGACAGGTCAAAAATGGATCTTCAGCGAAGGAATGAGCAAAAACTGGGAAGAATTAAATCCCGAGTCTCCCATCAGTGAGACAGCTCCTGAGAGGGAAGAAATGCAGCCACCACAATCCCATGCAGAATCCTCACATGTTGAGGGCAAAGCCGAGGAAGAAGCTTAAAATACTTGTGGAAGGCAATCTCTGGGAAAAGTGCTGCTGGAAATGCTGGGGTGTTGTGATGATGAGACTTTCACACATATTTATCAGACCCCTAAGAAAGGAGCCAGAAATAACACAGAGATTAATTAACAAAGCTGCCATAAGGCTCTGTATGCCAGAGAAGGTGGTGTCATCACTGGGATGCTCTCCTGCTTTCAAGAAGAAGTAAAGATGCTCTAAAATACTCCCATTTCAGGAGGAAAGAATTGCTTGAGTTTCAGCCTAGTCCAAGGAAAAAATAGTCCCATACAAAATAAAGTTCCATTCTCTCAACAAATATTCAGAGAGGCAAATATTAAATATGTAACAGTCTCTGATAAGTGCAGCAATTAGCTGAGATGCAGAGGGGTGGGGGAGATGTCACTGTGCTCTGGCAAAACTTGGTGGGTACAGCAGAAACTCAAAATGTGGGAAAATGGCTGGCTAAGGACATTTATTGTAAAGCAAAAAGGAAATTTGAACCTGAATACACACATTAATAAGTAGCTGAAGAACATGGCGGAGATTTGAGAGCAAATGGAAAAAATTACTTTGAAGGGAAAAAAAAGCCACGAGAGAGGCAATTGCAAAAATCTCCTTTAGCAGATGTCCATGAAACCTTCAGCCACAGGTCACAGCAGAAATGAGAGATCTACAAAAGCAAGCAGGCTAAACCCAAATCTGAAAGGGAGTGCACGAGGCTTTCTAAAGATCAATGGAAAATGTACACAAGTGAGAGCCAAGGAAATTACACACAACCACAGGAACAGCCTCCTCTCCTCACACACCACCGTGGCCAGGGCCCCTGGAGCACTTCTCTCCATATTTTCATCCCATTTTCCAAATGGAGTAATTCATTCTGAGCTCTTACCAGCAGCTGTGGGGATGAGGAGCATGGCCAGGAGCCACTCACCATATGTAGCCTTATAATAATCAAAGAAATGAAAGCAGCAGCAATGTCTGCAGAAGGAAGCTTTCTGCAAGAGGTTGCTCACATAATTATTATTGGATTGTTTGTTTTTTCCCTCAGTTAATTAGCTGCCAATGTCCATTTTGTGTCTCCAGTGTTATTTGACAGCTGAGGATCTTCAATGGGCAGTTCCTAGAAAGGAGCTGAATAAATCAAAACAACAATAATAATAGCAACAATAGCAATAATTCTGTAATCTCTTTGCCTTATTGTTTCTATTCTCAAGTTCCCTGTGAAGTGAAAGCTCTCTCTCAACCTGAGGCTGCTTCTAAGCTATCAAACACCCCTGGTTTGAAATTCCTCACACCACCAGTCTGAAAAACATATTAACAGTGCAGGGGATCCTATACAATTCTTGAGGATGAGGAATTTGTTTCCATGACTACTTCAATGCAGCCTGGAAAATTTTCTTACGCCTAGAGGAAATTTTTAGAGATCCTTGATCCTGCTGGAGGACTCAATAGCCCTGGAACCTGAGAGAGGGGCACAACAGGCTGCAGGCACTGAAGAACATCCTTGGAGGGCATTGAGATGAGATCCTTATCAAGAGCAGAGACACCATTTGCTCACTAATATTGGACAGATCAAGACTGGTGGTGGCTTGGGCTCCAGTGGAATTCATGGACTCAAAGGATGCATGATGAGAAAAATATTTAGTAAAACTCCTAAAACTTAAGAAAGTGAATATTCAGTTGTTTTCAGGAACTTTTTTTTTCCAGAACAGACCACACAAAACTGGTGACAGGGCAGCAGAACTGCCACTGTCACAGCTCAATAGCAAAGAGCACACCAAAACATCAGAGGAATTTCGGGTGGTGAGCCAAATTGGTGAATTTTAGATTAAATTTAAATACAACTCTTTAGGTAGCCTTGAAGGCAAATAAACAGTAGTAAGAAGTTGTCATCATGATATCCAAAGTGTTCTCAGCATTCTGAGAAAAGAGTCTAGGGGGGATCAAAGCTGCAGGTGAACCAAACAGGAGGTTGGGAAGGTTGGGTCTTTTTCCTAGACTGGGAAATCAGTACAGAATTCATGTGCTACAGCTGTTATTTATAATGTCAAGATTTGCAGCTTGCCTGCATTTGAAGTACCAGCCAGTGATATCGGAATAAAGTAGAAACTGCCTTATCAGAGGTTTGCAGTGACACAGAACATATGGGAGCCTCCAGTGTCCTGCACACAGGGAAAGCTCTGACATCTGTTCAAAGGGATGGGAGCAACACCTGAATAAAGCAAGTGCAGTTTGCACCTGCTGGAATGAGCTTTGCAGGGGAAGAAATAAGAACACTCCATGTCCTGATTTAAAGCAGCTTTTAAAAAACATGGTGAGAAAAAAAAAAACAAAAAGGCTTATTTTACATCTTCTTTTAAATTAATGCCCTGGATTGCAAGTAGCAATTCAAGGTACAGAGGTAGATTTGTGAAATAAAGGTGTGAGGATTCATTTTATCAAGGAAGAAATTGAAAAATTCAGTGTATACATTGTTCAATTTGAAATACATTTCTGGAGTAGAAATTCCTGAACTGGCATGGCAGTGTTCCTGTCACATTATTCTGGAGTTACTCATCACATATAGAAGGATTTGGTAATTATTTTTGATAGGTTTGGTGTCATGCTGGCCCTCATCAGTTCATTAGACTCTTTCACATCAGATCATCATCATAGTTAAGTCATTTAAGAAGTAAATTGAAAACATATTATGCATAAAATGTCAATCTACTGCCGTGCTCATTTACAATCATTAAAGATGTGCATATCTCCATACAGTTATGTGTATTTATATAGCAGTAGTAGATTGCAGGAAATTTTATAAAGCATAATGATCAGTATCCTTATTTTATCAATGGAGAAATAGGAAAAGGCAAATTATTTAACAGCAATGTTCATACAAGATTCATTATTATCAAGTCTAGGAAAAAATGCATTTCAAATTAAACTGTGATTCTCCTCTCCAGCCTGCTCACCTAATCCTGTCCTGACCATAGTGTTGTCCATGCACATTTATATATTTGAGATTTTTTCTTTTTCTCTCTTCATTTCCCTCTGGCACATCCAAGACACATCCAGAAACAGCAGGATAACAAAACAATTGTGGTCTAATCAAAGTACTGATTGTGGTGTTCTCCAAAATAGTTCACAAATACCACAAATACCTGTTGGAGAGTCCAGGATGGTCAGAGGGATGGAGCAGCTCTGCTGGGAGGAAAGGCTGGGAGAGGTGAGGTTGTTCACCTGGAGAGGAGAAGCTTCAGGGTGACCCCATTGTGACCTTCCAATGCCTGAAGGAGCTGACAGGAACCATGGAGACAATTTCCAAGGGATGGAGTGACAGGACACAGGGAATGGCTTCCCACTGGCACAGGGCAGGGTTAGATGGGATATTGGAAAGGAATTCCTCCCACGACAAACACAGACAGCTCCTTTATTAACAGATGGGGCTGAAAGTATTTCAACAAGAGATCTCTAGCAAGCACTTTAAAGACTTGGGGGCTACAATGCAGCACTGTTACAAATGAGTGTTTCAGATTGCTTAAAAAATAATTGGCAAGTGTGTGAGCAAAAACCAGATTTAATATTAAATGAAAGCATGACAAGCTTGTTGGCAAGATTCTCTCTACTACTTACAGGACAGTTAAGGCACAACAAAGGAAAACAAGCAACAACAAAAGCAAAAACCCTAAGCAATCAAAACAGAAATGAGCCAAGAGCTGTGTATATGTGCATGTGTGTGTGCATGTGTGTGTGTGTGAGACAGAAGACCATGAGGGCAACGATAAAAAGGAACACGGTCCAAAAGCATTAGAGCACTCAAACATAACAGCACTTTAACTTAACCTAAACCTAACATTTAACAAAGAACACTTAACTCATACCTAACTTATACCTGAAACTTAATTTATAGCTTAACCTTAACAACTTAACAGAGGAAAAACACTTAACAAGATTCACCTAACTTATAATTTTGAAGTTATACTTAGCAACTTAGCGAAGAACAACACTTAGAAGCATTCAAGTAAGGTGAAGTCATAAGCCACAAGCTTCCTTACAGGCATAACTTACTTAGACATCCATGGTACTTAAACATCTATTGATGCCTCAGGTTTTAGCTTTTATATTTTTTAGATTCTGTGCTGCTCTAGTATGTGGGTCTGGGCTTCATATAAGAGGATGGTAAGCTCTCTTCATAGAATAAATAGACAAAACAGTTTCTTCTCTAGCTGGGGACCTAGGACAGCCAATCCAGATCTCAAGCCCAAGAGCATTAACAACGTGGACTGAAGAGAAAAAAACAAGAAGGATGGGACTTAATGGGCTAAAGCTGTAATTGGACAATTAGCCCCAATATGCAAATGGACCAGAACTTGTAAAAATGTGAGACCCTGTGACCTGTTGTCCATTTTTGCAGCCATTTTGGGTTGTGCTGCCCAAGGTGGATCTATTGGTAGAATCACCATGTCTGGATGTGTTTAAAAAAAGACTGGACAAGACATTTGGTGCTGTAGTCTAGTTGAGGTGTTAGGGCATAGGTTGGACTTGATGATCTTAGAGGGCTCTTCCAACCTCATTATTCTATGATTCTGTGATTCAGTGATTCTATGATGCTATTGAGGCCTCTTAGTAAATCCCTACTTTGCTCTTTAGCTCTGTCTAGTCTCTGTTCTAGGTCAGCCTTCACAAGGTATCACTGAGAGCAGCATGTCTCCCAATATCTGCTATAGCCCATGCACACAAAGTCAGTGCAAGCAGAGCACCTGTGCAGAATCCCCCTCAGAGCTCAGTGAAATGCTCACTGTGGTGCCTTTGCATCTCCTGCCAGGGGAAGGGTCAGGCCTTAAGGACTGAGGGTGTTGGCCCAGGATTGTCTCTGGTTAGGGATGCTCCAAGCACAGAAATATGAAAGTTCTCTGGCCAGAGAGAAAAAGTTCTCTGGCCAGAGAGAAAAAGTTCTCTGAGTGCCAGGGTCCCTCAGAAGGAGGTTCTGCTCACAGCCTGCTGTGGCCCAGGAGAGCTCCCAGGGCCCCATTTTGGGCCCTGTTTATGGAGCCCAAACAGAGGGGCTTTGCTCACAGCAATGTTTCATTTCCAGCCACAGTGTGAGCAGGCACTTTCTCTGAAAGTGTGAGAACAATGTCAGGCTGTTCAGGCAAGAAAAACAGTCTCCAAGGCTGTTCCTAAGGAAAACACAAGCTCCTTAGACAGCAGCGGTTGCTGGGAGCAGAGACTGTTTCTGTCACTGCTGAGGAGATCTAACAAACAGAAGAACACAATGTATTTAAGAAGGCTTCTTTTCTGTTTATTTTAGCAGCACGCTGTCTTTTATACCTTCTCACAAAGTTTATACCTATTCATTGGCTACAATAAATCAACATAATGTTCATTGCTGCAAAGCATCTCCACCACTGTTTTGCACCAAAATCTAAAATGCAGGCCCCTCGTTTATCTCCTTTTCTGCCCCATTTTCATGCTGATGGCCTTGGTAGAACTCCTTCAGGGTCAAAGGCAACTCTTATCAGCTTCTCTTCTCCAGCTAACTCTTTCTGCCTCACAGAGCCCCTTCCCCATGTTCCTGATGAGCTGAGGAAGAGCTGAGCCCAGGGGCTGTTTTCAAGGCCAAGGCCTCAGGAGCATTTCTCAGATCCAGAGCAGCCTGGGCAGGGCAGGGGGAATGCACCACCACAAACACACACACTGAACATATTCTAGGTGGTTTAGGTTTCATTTTGCTTGGAATTGTGTCCCACCTTTCCCAGCTGGAACACTTCAGGAAGGCCCCTGACACTTCATTTCATGGGGCCTATTTGGAGAGCAATTGGGTGAGCAGTTAATTGAGGTGTTGGGGCATGGGTTGGACTTGGTGATCTTTAGGATCTCTTCCAACCTAGTCATTCTGTGAATTCTGTGAAATCTGTGAATTCTGTGAAAAGACCCCAAGGTGAGGAGCACCAAGTGGTTGCTAGAGAAGGGAGAGGTTCATCCCTAGCCAAGGTTATTTTGCTTTCTTCATTCTCCTGAAATATCTTTTGGTGATACATCTGTAAGAGATTGGTACTGTTGTGTATTCAGCTGAGATGTACTTAGGAAGAGGAACTTGCCCAGCAAAGGGAGAGTGAGCTCCGAAAGGTAATCCCAATCTCCATCAGGCCTTTAGGTAATTACTGTGAAAGAAAGGATGGTGGTGACCTCGTTCCAAGAGAAATAATTATGGAACTATAGGTGGCCTTTGAAAATATATGTATTGTATAAGTGGCCCTTGAGTCCCAATAAAATATCTGTATGGTATTTGGATACCTGTGTATAGGCCTTGCCCCAGCTGGTCCCAGTTATCCTTGATGGGCTGCAGCTGTGATGTCCTTCATTGGGCTGCAGCTGTGGCCAGTCAAGATAGCTGGGATAAAAGGGGCTGGGTTGGCCAGGCAGGGAGAGCCTTGAAGGAGCCCTGACTGAGAAGACCCTGAAGCTGTGAAGATCTGCTGCCCACAAGAAACCACCAAGAAGGTATGGGACTCTTGAAATATGAGATAGAACAATTGGTGACCCTGATGTGATAGCAGAGAATAAGAACGCTGAGAGCTGTGGATGGCCTTTGAGCCAGGAGCTGTGAGAATGTATGTATTGCATTTAAAGTGTTGTAATTGAATATCTGTGTATAGTTGTTAATCCTAAGATATGTCCATCTAAACATGTTTCTGTAAGTAAAAGAAAAAAGGGGGAAATGTAGGTGGCCTTTGCAAATATATGTATTGTATAAGTGGCCCTTGAGTCCCAGTAAAATAGCTGTATTGTATTTAAATATCTGTGTATAGACCTTGCCCTGGTAGATCCCAGTTACTCTTGATGGGCTGCAGCTGTGGCTAGTCAAGGTAACTGGGAAAAAAGGGGGTGGGTTGACCAGTCAGGGACAGCCTTGAAGGAGCCCTGACTGAGAAGACCCTGAGTCTGAAGCTGTGAAGATCTGCTGCCCACAAGACAACAATGAGAAGGTACGGGGCTCTTGAAATATGAGATACAACATGGAACCACAGAATCATAAAATTATTAACCTTGGAAAATATCTTTAATATCATCACCCCAGCTCCACTGGGCTCACCACTAACCCATGTCCCCCAGTGCCACATCCATGTGGTGTTTGAACACTTCCAGGTGTGCTGACTCCATCACTGCCCCAGGCAGCTTGTTATGGGGCTTTTCATGAAAAAAGTGTCCCTAAGACCCAATCTAAATCTGTCCAGCATAACTTGAGGCTGTTTCCTCTTTTATTGTCCTTTGTTCCCTGGGAGAAGAGCCCACCCCTGACCTGGTCCTGGATTTGGCCATTCCAATCCATATCACCACCAAACAAAAACATTACAGTAAGAGCAGAAAAGTTTTAAAAACTTGAAGGATGCCATTGCATAAATTACCCTTTTTTTTTCTCTACTTTCTCTTCTCTGGGAGAGGGAGTATTTCTAATTCCCATTGTTCACTAATATTTCAGAGAATGAAGAAATAAAATAAAAAAGCTTGTTCAGAAACAGTTTTTCCTCCATAAAATGCTCTAGGAACTTCCTTTCATCAAACTAAATCTCATTTTTGTGGTACTAAAAAAGTATTTAATTTCTCAAGTCTCAGAGCATTTGTTTTGATGCAATTGGAAGGAAATTTGTGAGCACTTCAGGAAGTCTGGTGCCACAGCCCCATCTTTTTGTCACTGCTTAATCAGTGCCAGTGGATTTAAAAAGATTCCCATTTGGGCTAAAAAATGGGAAAATGGTTTTTCCTGGAAACTTTGTTTTACTTTGGTGTGCAGAGCTCTCAATCATCTGCAGCTCCACACGAAAGCATCTCAGCTGAGCTCTGACAGCAATGCCTTTTTTATGGGCAGATGTTAAACCACAGCAAAGTAAATGCAGGAAAGGTTGAGCTGCCCTCAGGAATGATTGACTGCCATGACTGGGAAAGGTGGGCCAAGCCTGCAGGTCTGTAATGGACATCACTTTAATTATTGAGCTGGGAGTGTCAGCTCAGCAGCCACACAGTGCCTGCTCCCAGCTGGAAGTTAATCAGAAATGCTCCCAGAATTACCCCATGGAATTATATGAGACATGTAAGGGAGAAACGTTGGAGGGATCAATAAATGTGGAGACAGAAACCAAAATTTCAGCTCTAAACTCAGCACATATGTCTTCATATTCTCTTGAATGATACTGAGGATGCAGACACATTTTTTGTCAAATCTGGTTAAAATCCACCATGGAAATGTTCCCTACGTATCAGGTGAAAGGGATACACTGAAACAGGCTCCAGTGCTCAGTGTTAATATAACTCCCTTCCTCCTTCTATTAATAGTATTTACTAAAATATTTGCTGTGAAACAAATAAATTAAATCTTCAAGGACTGATAACGACATTGGCCCCAAACCCCAAACTAAAGAAGGAACAAATCCAAGTATCCTGTTTGAGGGACATGGTAGCAATTTCTTGTCTTGTGAATTTTCAGACCAAAACGCCTGAGCTGATCAAGGAGGCATCTCCATTTTAATCTTCTCCTCTTGTTTTTGTTGTTTCTCTTCTTCTCTGCTTGTGTCAGGTGTAAAAGACAGGTATCTGTGCTAGAGTTTTTCTTCAAAATATGATGGCACAAGTGACAGAATTCCAAACATGCACCAGATCCATCAGCAGAAGATTTAGAACTGGAATTAGAGCTACTTGAATGGATCTGCTCTACAGATAAGTATAACAAATGTCAATGATAAACTTAGTTTGCTAAAATGGAGTTTATTTTGAAATTAGTTTGGTTTTTTCAAATTGGGGATCTGATTTCAAGATGTCACTTACAAAGAACTTTTAAAATTAGCTCCCCATTTTATTTTTAATCACAAATAATGGAAAGGATGGATGAGATTCATCATCACTCTCAAGTAATGGGATCTGAACATTCATAACTTCACAGGTAACATTCCAGCTGATTGTTGTTCATCTGGACTTGAGCAAAATGAAGATTTTAACTTGTTTAGAGGGAGGAAAAGTAATGCTGTAAAAAGCATGGGGATTGTGCCATTAGAAACCTGATCCAGTTTTGAGAAATTAGATCGTATAAGCCAAAAGCAAAACATATTTTCCATTGCTTCTCCCACTCCTCAAATTTCCAGTAAAGTGTCTATTAAGACAGTTTTTTATGACCTTTTTATGCAGCTTTGGTAACATTTTCTGCACTTAACTTCATCACATCCCCTAATTTTACTGCAGTAACATCAAAGTGTAATGATCTTGTTGCCATAAAGCAAAGTATTGTCATAAAGGCAACTTTTCCCAATCTGGAAATGTTTAAGGAGGGCAAGCAAGCCAAAAGAAAGTTTCTTTGGCTCTCAGAGGCAAGGCTCAAATGTAAAACCCACAAGAAATGCCAACAGTTTACACAGGTATGATATTTTAAAAATGGTGAAAAAATCAAAATGCTTAATTTTATTTCTCCCCTTTTCTTTACTGCCTCCTTCCCCATTTTCCTGGAGATGCAGGACACCTCTGTTTCCATAATAATGAGTTATAATTCACAATTTAGCCTTACAATTCACATTTCTCTTTCCCACAGTGACATGTACCTCACAGTATATACAAATAAAACCCTAGGATGAAAATCTGAATGTATTGTATATTTAGAGTGTGAAGTGCATTTTAAAAAAAAACCAACAGCCTTTTCAGCATCGTCATCATGAAAATAATAGAGAAAAAGAACATGAATCTTTTAAACTCCACTTGTAACTAGGAGAAACTGCTGTTAATGTGAAAGAAAGAACCTTCCTTCCTACTGTGGCCCCATACAAAGCATAAAAAAGATATAGGAGAAACTGTAGCACATTCAGAGCTTTTTCTTTTTCTATTTTTTAAGGAAAGAAAAATTAAGTAGGTAGATGTCAAGAGAAAACATAAAGGATAAGAAAGAACCCAGAATATATCCCCATTTAACTCCATCTTGCACTGTTTCAAAGGCTTAATAATAGGCTAGAATTCAAATTATCTCATTATTGAGCCGTGTAGAGGCAATTTTCTGATTCACTTGAATCAGGATTCCAGCCTGGATGGACAGGAGATTTCCCCTGCTCTGCTGGGCAAGGTGTGGATGGAGTGAGGGCACAGGGGATGCAGGAAATCTGCTCCTGAAATGGAGCTGCAGGGAAATGTGCATCTCAAACAGAGCTGATTCCCACCTGGAGCACACAAGGAGCTGGAATTTAACTCACTCTAAAGACTTCAAAAGTGCCCCTGCAGAGAAGGGATTTGTTCCCTGGAAATTTGTGGATTCATGATTGATGGTGTTAGATGTTAACAATCTGTTACTGGTGCATCACGTACCAGTTTGTTGCACCTGATTCCCAGAGCTCATTGTTCATTTTTCCATGGATTTGTTGCACAACTGCCCATGCAGCTGATGTGGAAGAAATACACCTCATATCAAAGACAGGAAGGGTTTCTTTGGTTCTGTTCTGCAGATCTTTCTTCATTGCTGTGGGATTTTACCCTTTTCTGACCTAGAGGTAGAACAACTAAGAAGCGTTTTAAAAACTTTCATTCCATTTTCAGTCTCATGAGAAAAGTGGGACAATACAGATGTAATTCACACCATCACAATCAAAAAACAACTGTTTCCTAATTACAATACACTATAAACGTTTTTAGCCTAACAACTTTAACTATACCATGTTGTAAATGCCTAAAAACTAATCATCTAAAATTACCTTTCATAGGTTCTACTACAATGCATCTTTCATAATTCTATTTCTCAAAATATCTACAAAGAATCTACAAATCTATTTCCTACACACTGCCATCAGAGAAACAAAACCAAACTGTTTGCATTAAATCAGCCTCGAGTTTTGTGGTTCTGGAGATAAGGGCTGTAAACAGAAGTCTTTAAAGTTCTAAACCAAGGAGGGGGAAAATTCCTTCTTCCTGTCCTGCCATTTACCTGCTGTGATTTGTCAGGTTGGGCAGAACCAGGGTTGCTTTGCATTCCCTTCCTTCCATCAGGAAATATTTTTACATTTATTTTTACAAATTACAACCCCTTAGGGCTGGGGGAACTCCTTCCTTTCTCCTGTGGGACTTTTGCTGATATTCTGAAAGGAAGGACATGACCCTTCCAAGGCTCTGTGTCACATTGCAGCATTTTAAAAATCATTAGATGAATTAGATTATTTAAATGGCTCATTGACTTAATGGCTGATGTTATTTTTGATGCTTGATATAGATGATATATATATATTTATCGATGATATAGATATACATGTACATGTATATCCAATTTTTGTTTTTTTCTGAATTTCCCCAGATCCCCAAAAGCACAGGATCATAGAATGGTTTGGAATGTGGTGTCAGAGGGTGGGCAGACCCTGGCACAGGGTGCCCAGAGAAGCTGTGGCTGCCCCTGGATCCCTGGAAGTGTCCAAGACCAGGTTGGATGGGGTTTGGAGCAACCTGGGACAGTGGGAGGTGTCCCTGCCCATGGCAGGGGTGGATGGATTGATCTTCAAGGTCTCTTCCACCCCAAACCATTCTGTGATACGGTTTTATTCTAATATTCTGCTAAAATTGCCTCTGATTTCTGGTCCCAGCTGGAAAATGCAGAGATATCTTCAGAGGTACCTCCAGAAAGGACTGTCCTGACTCCCTCCTGTGCTCAGTCTCCAAACACAAGCTCAGTGCCCTGAATTTCCTATCAGAGACATTTATCTCAGGGCAAAGGAGCAAATGTAGAAGCTACAAGTTACATTTTCCCTTTCCCAAGCACACCAAAGGAGCTGTGGGCTTCAGACAGGGATAAGGATCTTAATTAACCAAGGAGGTCTGTAACTGGCCGGGAAACACAAACAGTTTCCCATTGTCTGGCAACAGGACCATTTGCTAGGAAGGAATGTCACCTCCTTTGAGGCTCAAGTGTCACTAATTGGTGCACTTGAGATGGCCATAGATATCCCGAGGATAATTACTGCTGTTATCCTCAGTGGGAACCTCTGGAAAGGCAGCAGTGTTCCCCACCTGGCTTTTCTGAACTGCAGATCCTGCTGGGATAGAGATTATAGCCTGACTAACTCACAAAACCTTCTATTCTGACTTTAAAAGGAGGATTTGTTCCAAAAGAATCACTAAATCCCGGAATTGTCAGATTTTTATTTTTGGGTAAAGCCCAGCTGTATTAATTTCCACTACTCAGACTCTGTAAGAATGACTGAAATTATAGTATTCACCTCTCTTAAAACATCATTATTCTTATTAATAAGAGCAATAATAATAAAATTTTATGCTGATAGATGTCCAGGTGGTTTCTTGCCTAAATTCTTTCTCTTTTGATGGTGACTCCACCGTTGACCTGGACAGCCTGTTGGAATGCTTTACCACCCTTCCCATGAAGACATTTTCCTGAATATCTAACCTAAACATCCCCTGGCACATCTCGAGACTGTTTCCTTTTATCTTGTCACTTGTTCCCTAGGAGAAGAGAGCAGCCCCCATTTCAGTGCCACCTCACCCTCCTGACTTCCTGCAATCTCCAATTATTCATATCTTCCATAACAGATCTGGAAACATAAAGATACATAAAAATAGTGGTTGTTTGGGGAGTTATTGCCAAACAATCCCTTACTGTGTATGTCAATAAACAAATCCTCCATTTCACCTTGCAGGAAAGCAGATTTTCCACACATTTGAGCATATATGACCCAGCACTATTATTTGCAATTAAAGGACACAAATAAAATGCACATAATCCCATATTCACCACTTAACACAAACCAGCACATTAATACTGATTCCCTGCACTTAATTGTCCATTCCCAGCACATTGTGCATTTGGTTGTAAACTCTTTGAAGTGCACTGAATTCTCTTAGGAACTTTACTGCAATTCAATTTTAATTTGCCTTTTTTATGTAGCATCTTTGATACAATGGATCTTGGAATTGTGTGATAGGAAGGTAAAAGTAATGAGAACACTTTCCAGAGTTGCACATTTGTAGGAGCGAGGCAAAATGATGTATGGACATGAGTGAGAGGTAAAAAGAAAATGAATGTCTATTTTAAACCAGAAAAAAAGCAGCATTCAGCTACTACTCCATTGGCTTTCATCCTGCCTTCATTAAAAGCTTTTGGAAAGGCATCTTATAAAGGAGTAACACTCAGAAATGCTTGTAATGCTCAGAAAAGGCAAGACACTTCATATTTCATGCAGCTAATTATTTTTTTTCCTAGTTTCACTCCTTGCAGGAGTCAGCAAGGAAGGAATTGCTCACTTCACATCGTTCAGGCAAGGAGGGCAGAACACATTCCTTGGATGGGCTACAAACTCCAGGGCTTTGTGCCTGGGATGGAGCTGCAATTATCCATGTCCATGGAATGATAATGATCCTTGTTAAATCAGCCCAGGTCAGGAGTTCAGCAGACATGAAGCCTTTGAGAGCCGCAAGGAGGAACGCACAGAAAATGCAGGGAAAGGGTCACACCAAACTCTGCTTTTCCTTCCTTTTGGAAAGCACGAGGGAGGAAATCCAGGGAAGTGAACAAGTCGTTCAAAGGAAACACAAAAGATTGTTTATGAACACAAAAGATTGTTTATGAGCAAATCCAGGGGGTGAAAATCACCCTTGTGATTTAAAACTTTCCTAAGTATGTGACTCCACTTGGTTTCAGTAGGATTAGAAACCAAGAGGATACCCACGATCTCAAAAAAATCTTTCCTTTTGCCACTCTGACAAAGTATGATTTAATTTTTTTTTTTTTTTTTTTGAGGAGCTGATCAGCTTCCACCCTGGCCAATCCATTGCTGCTGGCACGTGGGTCGCCAAAATTCTGATACCCCTTCAAAAAACAGAAGAAGGAGGAAAAGAAGGCAGAGAAGCAGCTGAGTTCCAATGCAGGCCCAAGTTACCAAAAGTGTAATTTAGAAAACAATGGACTATAAAGATGCTTTTATACAATCTAGGAGCTCCTCGAGGTCAGGGAATGCAGGAGTTAATGGGAATAAATGGAAAAGAAGGAGTTAAAGCAGGTAAGATTTTAACTGCAGTTTGTTTGTGAGGCTCAAAAGTAGCACCAGCCATACCCCACACATCAGCTGCTGGAGTTATAAATAAACAACAAATCCATGAACAAATCAACCTAACAACAGCATTAAATAATCACCTTTCTGCCTTGGTAAATTATCAAATGCATCCACAATTCCCTGTAATTTCTGTATAATGTATCTTCCTCCTCATCTCCCCCAAACCTGGGACTTGTTCATCAGTCAGTCCCCAAAACCTGACTGGGGATGGGCAGTCACTGACAAATGATGCATTTTGCACCCAGATAGAGAGATGGCAAGGGGAAAATCCCATCCCTTTTAGGCTGATGTTGAGCAGAATTCCCAAAATAGAGGTCCCTGGTTGCTAACCAGTCTTTGACAGCACCTGCCAGTTCCAGAGGGCTTCCAGGAGACATTCTGGCATTATTGGTGTTTACATAAACCAGCTTGGGCTCCTGGGCTGGAAAATATTCCTGTGCAATCCTTGTTTGTCCCAGGGTCCATCCAAGGATTCCCTGCCCATGGCAATGGTGGATTGGATGATCCCTAAGGACCCTCCCAGCCCAAACCACTCTGGGATTCAGGGTCTCTGTAAAGACATTGTGAGCTGCATCACCACCAGCAGACTCAAATAAATCCCCTCCGCACACAAAATTTAAATTCTACCAATCTTCTGGTACTGAGTACAAGAAGGAGGAAACCCAAATCCACAGCAAATCAACATAGAAATGAATGGATATTTATAATTATTTAAAATTAGTAATAAAATTTATTAATGACTCTGCACAATCCCATTAGTAATTATGACATTACTACTGCTTCCCTGTTTTCAATCAGCTTCAGGAGGACAATACATGTCCAGAAATCTGTGATCTGGAAGGACTGAAAGGCTTCAGTTTTCCTCATGTGAAGTGTCACATTAGTAAAATCTGATTGAAAATCCTGCTGCAGTGGTAGGGGTGTAGAAACATGGATTTCTTCATCTATTATAGTAAGGCACAATAAAATAATGTATTTCACCACAATATGGTGGTGGGATAAAAATATTTTTATAGGAAAATATATAATATATATTAAAATATATATAAAGAAATAAAATATATTAAATATATTTAATATATTAATACATTAAAATATATTAAATTATATGTATTTAATATATTAATATATTGAAATAAATTATGTATATTTTATATTTTTGTATTAAAATTATAAAATTAAAATATATATAAAGAATTCCATTTTCAGAAGTGGGGGCCAACTCATTATTCCTCAGTAAATCTTCAAATTTTTTATGGATTTAGTCATAAGTCATTAAAGCTTTCTTGCTTAGATGTTGTTTTTAACACCCCTAAGTGATGTAGGCTATTGACTAAACTGGACTTTGCTATGGCTTTTGAGATTGTGCCCTGCCAGATCACAGCAGTTTCCCTCTCTTTATTCATATTTTAGCCTGAGCCAAGACATCCTTGCAGCAGATCCCCAGTTTGGTCAGGGCAGCAGCTCCCACCTCCTCTGGTTCCTTGCAGGTCCTATTCCTCATGGAGGTCACGTGCAGCCTCCTGGGATGGATTCCTGAGCCACAATTGCTGACCACAAAGGAACCATGCGGAGTCTGCAATGAAAGCAAAATCCACCTCAACCTAAGAAGAGAAAACCCCTTTTTCTGTCACCACCACCACCATTAAGATCCTTCCCAGAAGCCACCTGCCCAAAAAGGAGCTGTTTTATCCAATACTATACTCTATCAGGATTATAAAGCTCTGGTTCATTTTGGCTCCCTCACTGCTTGGGAATTCCCAGTGACTGCAATTCCAGCAGAATTTCCCTGGGAATACACAGTATCTGATTCCCTCTTCCACACTCTCTGTTGATAGAGTGACACTGCTCCTGAGGCAGAGCCACTAATCCCATTACTCCCATCTCTAATCCCATTAACCCTCAGGCTTTCTGGGTGGTTTAGAGCCCTGATTTTGGTTTTGGAGTCTTATTTTTAAAAATATATTGTGAATTCCTTCAACATTACTGGTTTAACTGCTGTAATTGTTCTTGTTCTGAGCTGGGGTTCTTAGGAGCTTTGTGACCTTGGCTGTAGAGTGACTGAAAATACAGACCAAAAGTTTTCCTTTTTTTCTGAATGAATCCTTAAAAATGGGCTTTACTCATCTCATTGCTCTTGCTTTCTTTAATTAGTGATTCTACTCCTGCTAAACAATATGTTTTTAATTGCCACAGCCCCACGCAATCACAGCCATGAAGATTTTCCCCATTAATTCAGCTCCGAGGGCTGCATGAGCATAGCACTCATAGCACTCATTGATCTCATTAGCATAGAAAATAAATCAGAGAGCACAGCTACTGCCACTTATTTTCTGTTATGCCTGAGAAACTCCTCACAAGATTGATGATTATTGGTCAGCTTCTCTGCCCCCTTCAGCCCTTTGGCACAGTCCTGCTTTGTGCACCACAGAGCCCTGAGAAGAGTCCTTGCACAAGGAAAACCAAGTGGAAGAACAACAGAATAAACTCAGCTTGACCAAGCTTGGCTCACTCAGAGAGAAATGGTGGTGGAATTACCACAGAACTTGGCCCTAGCAGAGAGTTTTGATGCTTCAAACCATTCTTGGTAGGGATGCTGCCCACCAATCCCTATTTCTTTTCCAGCTGATGGTAGATCTTGATGATGCTGATGACAAAGGTTTGGGGACATCACTTTGAGGCTGATGTTTCTCTGATGAAATGCAGAATGCACCTCAGTAATATTTGTTCACAAAGCCAAAACATGCCTTTCTTGAATACTTAAATTAAACAGCATCAACAAGCCAACCAAACGAACTGACAAGAGTTCTTCCATCCCTGAAAGTGAAGTAAAATTTTTCTATTCCTGTGACCAACATTAGTGAAATGTTGAATTGCTGAATTTTTTGTGGCTTTGGGCTGCTGATCTCTTTGACAAAGTGGTGGAAAGCACAGCAATCCCCAGCTCATCTGAGTTTCTGCTGGCAGTTTTCTTCTACATAATTTTTATTTTCATAGAATCATGGAAATGTTTTGGTGTGAAGAGGCCTTTAAGATCACTTTGTTCCACCCCAAACCATGGGCAGGGACAATTTCCACTATCCCAGGTGGCTCCAAGCCTCATCTGACCTGGCTTTGGGCACTGCCAGGGATCCAGGGGCAGCCACAGTTTCTCTGGGCACCCTGTGCAAGGGCCTGCCCACCCTCACAGAGAACAATTCCTTCCCAATATCCCATCCATCCCTGCCCTCTGGCAGTCTGAAATAATTCTCCCTTATCCCATCTCTCCATCCCTTGGAAACAGTCTCTCTCCATGTTTTCTGTTGGTTCCTTCAGGTGCTTGAAGACCACTATTGGGTCACCCTCAAAACTTCTCCTCTCGAGGCTGAACAATCCCAAATCTCCCAGCAGAGCTGCTCCATCCCTCTGATCCTCCTGGTGCCTCCTCTGGACTGGTATCAGATGTGGAACTCTCTCTTGATAACTGATACAGCAGACAAAAAAGAAAGAAACAACTAATAAATCAAAACCAAAAGAACTCCAAATTAACAAGAAAATCCCCAACAACAACCACAAAACCACAAACAACCCCTAAAATCCATTGCAGCTAGATAAGGAACAATTTGTAATTTTTTCCTGGCCTGAATTTTTCCTATGTTACTGCAGGATGTGAAAAGTTTCCAGTTTGTTTAAGGTGAATAGTAAAGCAATCTAGGAAAGCACACTATCAGAGAGACATCATAGATGATAACAACCCATAAAGCAAGTTAATTTCTTCCCTTTATTTTTAATTCCACCCAGCCATGAGCCATCCACCATTCAGAGCAAGATGAACGATTCCCACTCCAAATGCTTTTCACTTGTCAAACTCTACCCCAAGCCTTAAGTTTTCCAGAATCTAATGTCAAAACACTTTTTCTTTTGGGTAAATCACTGGGAGCTGAGTCTGTCAAAGGAAAGGATTTGCTGGGAGTGATATTAATGACAGAGTTTGGGAGGATTTCAGTCTGTGCCATGGTTTGAGTAGTTTGTAATCCTGCCCCATCACTCCAGGCCACAAGGATGCATCCAGCCATGTATGAAACCACTGTGATCATCTTCTAATTAACACATCAGGCAGCTTTTTTGCATTAATCACCTTTGTTTAGCAGACAGGCATTGCTTAGACTCCCTGTGTTGGGTTTCTGCATGCACAGGACCTCAGAGAGCCTTTTTAATAGGTTTGGATTAAATTTAACAACTTTGCTGTTGCTAATCCAAAAAAGTTATTTCTGTTCCTCCTCCATCCTGACGAGGAACATGGCAGGAAGGAGGACAGGCAGGAGATATCTTTATCACACTGGTACCAACATGGGGGTTTGACACTTGGCAGATGACAGGAAATATTTTAAACCAAAGAAGCTTTTTAGATCCTTTTGCATCCTTGCTCTTTGCATTTCAGCTCAAAGAAGAGAAGGCTCTGAGGAGACCTCAGAGCACCTTCCTGTGCCTGAAAGGGTTCCAAGAGACCTGGAGAGGGACTTTGGGCAAGGGCCTGGAGTGACAGGACAAGAGGCTTCACATTGACAGAGGGCATGGTTAATGGGGATTTTGGGAAGGAATTGTTCCCTTTGAGGGTGGTGAAGCCCCAGCACAGAGTACCCAGAGAAGCTGTGGCTGTCCCTGGATCCCTGGCAGTGCCCAAGGCCAGGCTGGACAGGGCTTGGAGCAACCTGGGCTAGAGGGAGCCTGGTCCAGCCCATGGCAGGAGGTGGCCCTGGATGGGCTTTCAGGTGTCTCCCAAGCCACAGCAGTCTGGGATTCTGTGAGTGTCAAAATGCAAGGCTGAGCTCTCTGCCACACCAGCACAGACCCTTACCTGCTCCTCCTGCCCTTTGTATTCCTTATCTGCTCTGCCCACAAGCTTTGCAAAGAGGAAATATGAAGCTAATAAGGAAGGGGAAGGTGATTTAAAATCCTCTTCCATTTCACCCATATGCCCATGCAGTACAGCCACATTCTAATGGCTGCATTCTGTCTTACAGGTAAATGCTCCAGAAGTGACATAAATATGACAAAGGGGTTCCTGGTTTGTGGTGCATTGATTCCATTAATTTGACCACAAGGCTCTGGAGAGGGAATTGCACTGCCTACTCATCAATATTTTGCTCTTTTTTTGCTGGAGCCTAGAATCAGGCAAGGCCCTTAAAGAGCTTGTTATAAATGCAGCTCAGGCCTCTGGAGACTCATTCCTGCCCAGGAGTTTGAAAAGAACTATCTCCAACTGAATTAAAAATTTCTCCAAATACATCACGACATTCCAAAATATTGAGCTAGTTCAGATATGCTTCTGGATTTACATGGCCCTGAATAACTCTTTCTGTCTAGAGGGTTTTCTAAGTCTATTACAGGCTAATCATTTCAGCCTCAGAGTTGTTAAAGTTGTTCAAGTTCCACAGCCATTTAAAACATGAAAGAAAATAAACAATCATTAAATCCATAAGGCAAATATGAATGAATTTTTTTTATTAATCAATTTTCTATGGCATTCAATGTCTGCACAGAAACAGCAATGACTTATGCAGTGAGGAGCAATCAGAAATTTCTGGAATCCTAGTGTGATACTCCTGGTGATAAAAGACAAGATACATTATTAAATCAGCATTCATCACCAATACTTGAATCAAATATATTATACTGCATACATATGACATGAACCCAATAAATATATATAAAATATGCACATATAATATATGTGCCCCATTATTATGGGTCTGATCACAATCTGAAAAGCAGTGGCCTGAAATATAAATATGCAAAGGCTGATACTGCCCAAGAAGCACAAGATTTAGGCTTCCAGCTCACACCATTATTTATTAGCAGTTGCACAAATCATAATTAGGCCTTTTTGTAAAAGCCCACACTGGAGGTTTCATTGCCATTTCTTTACAGCAGCCATTTATAAATCATTCATCTGGAGGTTTCTCTCCCATGTGCCATGCAAACATTCCTGTAAAATCCTCTTAATGGAGTCCATGAATCAATGCACAGCCAAGTGTCACAGGTGGAATCGATGGCTCCAGAAGCAAGAGGACCTTTTTAGAGGCAGGTGTTGAAAACCCTGACTGAATTAGAAACTTTAATCTATGGCAGGCACTGAAATTTATGCTCCAAAGAGATAGTTTGAAAGTCTTCCATTTTTTTTTTTTTCACTGCTACAGGTATAAATTCCTGTCAACAGCTGAAAGAAGGAATGAGAATTCTTTAGGCTAGAAATAAGACTGAAGGAATATATAACAATAAAATTATACTGGTCCTCAAATACATGAAAGGCAACTGAAAAAAAAAAAGGCAAAAAAGAAAAGGAATTGACAGTGTCTGGGGCTTAAAATGCAGAAAGGGATACACAGGGTGGATCCTGGGAACACTTTTTGATAGTGAAGGCTGAAACCCTAACCCAAAATTCAGTTATTGAATAGAAGTGACCTCATCACCAGTTATTCCAGCATTGTGAGTTCCAGCCCCCCTGGAAAGGACAAAGATTCAGGGACATAAAAGGGGCATCACTTGGTTCTCCCTGGCCCTCAGAGATGCTGCTCCCCTGACAACCCCACATGAAAGCAGCCCCCAAACCCTCACTTTGGCTATTTCTTCTTGAAATTCCTCCTTATCCCAAATAACTTCAGTTGACTTTGTGCTTTTTTCAGTTTACTTTGTGCTCTTCCTACTGCCTTCACTAATTTTATCTATTTGGGTTTTCAGTTAATGACAAAATATGGATTGGGGAAATAGTCCATCGCTTGTTTTGCCAAGAGTTTACCCTCATCTGCTTTTTCAGACAATGAAACAACAATGTTATGCAAGGAAAAATGATTTTTGAAGTGTAAAGGTACAAAACCTGGACTGTATTTTCTTTTAGTTATTTCTGCCAAATCAAAAATTCTAAAATAAATCAGCATAATTTCACAGGCTTCTTAGGAAGTTTATCATCACGTAGTCTTAAATAAAACCCTACAATTAGTCTGCTGCTTTATTTTTATTTTTAAAGAAACAAGACCTTTTGAAGTCTTGATCACACTAAACAGTCTGTCATTTTCATATACTTGTTTGGGTCCAGGAAGTCCTGGAAATAAATAAGTTTAGAGGTGAAGGGGAAAAAAAGAAAATCAGTAAAAAAACCAAAAAAGCGACTGAATTTGTACTTCAGCTTTTGAGAAAAAAAAACCATGATGTTGTCTCTTTACTCTTTTTTATTCATTAATTAAAGCTGACACTTCCAAAAGCAGTATTAAATTACCTGGGATTTAAGAACTCATCTGCTCTGCTCATCTATTTTAAGTTAAGGTGACCAGACACCAAAGCAGCTGCTGCCTCTAAAGGATAATGGAGTTTAGGACCACGTATCCCATGCAAAATGTCATCTTTATCCAGGGATGGAGAAACCTTTAACCCTTAAAAGAACACCTTTGAATCAAACAACAGGAAATCTTTGCAGCAGCCTTTTCAACATGTTTGAAGAGGCATGGGGAGAGGAAAGGTTTTGAGGTTTTGTTTCAGGGTTTTGGTTATTTTTGAGTGCTTGATCACCTGGGAAACAAATCCAAAAGAAACTGGGATTGTTTTCCAAGGTGATAACACTGACAACTGATAACACTGATAACAGACTCCAGGAAAAGTCTGATGAGGAGGGGCTGAGGGAGCTGGAAAGGGGCTCAGCCTGGAGCAAAGGAGGCTCAGGGGGGCCCTTGTGGCTCTGCACAGCTCCTGACAGGAGGGGACAGCCGGGGGGAGTTGGGCTCTGCTGCCAGGAACAGGGACAGGAGGAGAGGGAACGGCCTCAGGCTGGGCCAGGGCAGGCTCAGGGTGGATACTGGAAAAAAATCCAATCACTGAAAGGGCTGGCAAGCTCTGCACAGGCTGCCCAGGGCAGTGGTGGAGTCCCCATCCCTGGAATATTTGAAGACTGTGTGGATGTGGCACCTGGGGACAAGGGTCAGAGCTGGACACAGTGGTGGTGGACTTGGTGATCTTAAAAATATTTGGACTTGGTGATCTTAAAAATATTTCCCAATCTTAACAATTGTCTGATTCCATAAAGCTTCTTAGGAAATGATTCGTGTTGCAGCACAGGTCTAATTTTAGCAGATTGGAGGAATTAAAAATAATCCACTTGTTTTGGAAGTCATTTAAGTTGAGGTTGTTATGTAAGTAGTTTTATGGTGAAAAAAATACATCAAACACAAGCCATGACAGAAACTATCACTGCCTAGAAACTGGCTAATTTTTTAATCACCAAATATATATATATATATATATATATATATATATATATATGTTTGGACACGAATGTGTGTGTTGTACAGGGAAGAACAAGAATTAAACAGGGATGTAAAGGCCAGAGATAGCTAATTCTCCCTAATTAAGTTTTCAATCAACAAGGCAATCAGCACAGAGCTGCCATCAGTGCTGCTCTGAGAGCATCCCGAGTCCTGGAGCAGGAGCAGCGGGCATTCCAGGCTGAGTGCCTTAGGATAACACTCTCCTACACCCCAGTGGTAAAACAGGGACATGGCTCCCACCAAAGCCTTTCCCTCGGTCAGGATAAGCAAACAAATCATCTGGTGAGCACATCCAGGCTCGGGATTTCCTCCTGAATATCCCATCAAACCAAAGGGGATGTTTGCAATTGCTCAGGTATTTATTTCCCAGAAGCTGCCAATCGGACTGGAGGTTTCCTCAAGGGAAAAGGATGGAAATGCCTTCATTACAAAGGCAGTCTGAATGTGGAAAAGGCCAAGTGCCCTGTGCCAGGTGGGGTTACAACAGTTAAAGTGCTCTCCTAATTAATGGGGAGGCCGTGGCTAAATGCCATTGATGCCTCAGGTTTTAGCTTTTATATTTTTCAGATTCTGGGCTGCTTTAGTGTGTGGGTCTGGGCTTCATATCAGGGGATGGTGAGCTCTGTGCACAGAGCAGGGAGACAAAACAATTCCTGCTCCAGCTGGGGACCAAGGACAAATGATCCAAATGTCAGGCCCAAGAACATAAACAATGTGGACTGAAGAGAGAAAAACAAGAGGGATGGGACTGCCTGGGCTAAAGCTGGAATTGGACAATGAACTCCAATATGCAAATGGAGCAGAACTTATAAAAGTGAGAGACCCTGTGACCAGTTGTGCATTTTGGGACCATTTTGGTTCATCTTGGGTGCAGCCCTGGCTGGGCTCTTGTGCTGCCCAAGGTGGATCCATTGAGGCCTTCTAATAAATCCCTGCTTTATTCTTTAGCTCTGTCCAGCCTCTGTTCTAGGCCAGCCTTCCCAAGGCATCACCATGACACATTTGTGTGTCCTGGGGCCTCATTCAGTTCCTACTGGGAATAGGAGGGATCAGATTGTTCAGTTAACTCCAGCGGCCTTTGGATTGCACTGAAGGCTCCACTTGGAATGGGATGGAGCTCTCCATGGAGAGGCTGAGCACTTCCAGCCCCTGTGGAGCCTGACACCTCCTCCCTAGGGCTGAACATCCAAGGAGAGTGCAGGAGAGCTTCTCTTTCCTGCACTTGAAATCAAACTGGGGGCTTTGAAAGGAGCCCAGGAGGCCTGGTCACCTAAATGCAATAATTGCCTTTGAAGTTCCTGATTAAATTGTGGGAATGATAAAATAAATTCGTTCTTTCATAGGATGGAAAAAATTAAAGATTGGTATCGTGGAATAGTTTGAGTTGGAAGGGACCTTAAACATCATCTTATCCAACCCCTTCCATGCACAGGGACATCTTCCACTACAGACAGAACCCAACACACCCAGTTTCTATTTAAATTTTGCCATTTTTTATGAAACATCTTAGGAAAAATTAACATAGAGATCTTTTTTCCTGTGGTTACGTTGTACAGAACAATGATATGACAACTTAATTGCTGTAATCCACAAACTTTCTCAGCAGAACTGGGTTCGTCCCTACATTTAATGTTTGTTTACACTTGGGTAGTTAGTCCTAAAAAGGACACAATTCTGCTGTCATCTTCAAAGTATCAGAAAACACATATATTCTACAAATCTCCAAAATGCAGCAACAGAGTAATTGACAGCCATGATTATTGTGCCCTCTAGGAACATTCTGGATGACAGATGATGGTAATTTCCTCATAAATCATGTCTAAACCATGGAAAATGCAATGGAACCTCATTTAAGGAGTATGATCTTACCAGGACTAATGGAGGGGGGTAGAATTTGGATGTGCATTGTTTATTTGAGCTTTTAGGGATAGAATCTTCCAGAAGTTTCAAGCATGTGTGTATAGAGAAAAAAAACATCCCATTTCAGATGAGCAGCACCATCTCTTCTGCCTCTCCTGTGTTGCTGTGGTTCTTTTCCTGATCCTGGCTGATTGACAGGAGGGAAGAGCTGCAGCTCCTGTTTCAGAGAAAGTTCCTGAGATAACAGTGAAGGGGTTTTTATTCAGGACTAGAGGAATAAAAGGAAAAAAGAACATTTTAGACTCCGAGAATCCAAGTGAACAATTCTACATTTTCTACATGCTTTAGAGATGGAATGTTTTCATTATTTTTAATATAAAGGAATTTTATTTTCTATTTTTAACTAGATTCGTTGAGTGTGAATAAGGCTGTCCTGCTCCACACTATATTTATATTCTGTGAAAAGCTCACAAATTGAAGTTCCAGCAACTTTTTTTTTACCATCATTATCTCCCCCATTCCACCTGTGTCTTTTAACATTTTCTTTTCATTATAGAATGTGGTGCCCAGTTGACTCTACAGTTCAGAAATATTTGATTTACAGGGAACAGTTTGGGGTGTTATGGAATCCCACAATTATGGGGGCTGGGAGGGTCCCCCAAAGCTCATCCTGTGCCATGGGCAGCGACACCTTCCATAGCCTAGGCTGCTTCAAGCCCTGTCCAACCTGGCCTTGGACTCTTCCAGGGATCCAAGGGCAGCCACAGCTTCTCTGGGCACCCTGTGCCAGGGCCTGCCCACCCTCATAGCCAAGAATTACTCCCAAATATCCCATCTAAACCCATTCTCTTTTAATTTGTGTCCGTTCCCCCCTGTCCTGTCCTTCCATCTCTTGTGAGCAGTCTCTCTCCATGTTTCCTGCCAGCCCCTTCAGGCACTGGAGGCCACACTGAGGTCAGCCTGAAGCTTCTCCTCTCCAGGCTGAACAATCCCAACTCTCCCAGCCTTTCCACATGGCTGAGCTGCTCCATCCCTCTGATCATCTTGGGAATAGGTGAGAAGTTGGAGCCTTGAGCAGATCCATGTTTGGTGGCACACAGGGGCTGCTCAGGGCCGCAAGACAAAGGCAAGAAGATCATTTCATGGGCACAATGTACTCAGGGAAAACCAAATCATTTTCCAATAAGAATAGACTTGAATCATGAGAAACAAAATCAACTTAAAACAAAACCTTTCCCACGCTGTGACCATGTTCACAGGGGTTTTCGAATGAGGGAAGAGATGAGGATGTTGACTCCATGTTTCATAAGGCTTGATTTATTATTTTATGATATATATTACATTAAAACTACACTAAAAGAATATAATGAAAGGTTCTCAGAAGGCTAGCTAAGCTAAGAATAGAAAGGAAAGAATGATAACAAAAGGCAGCTGTCAGACTCTGTCCAAGACATCTGGGCCTTGATTGGCCATTAATTATAAACATCCAAGATGGGCCAATCAAAAATCCACCTGTTCCATTCCACAGCAGCAGATAACCATTGTTTACATTTTGTCCCTGAGGCCTCTCAGCTTCTCAGGAAGAAAAAATCCTGAGAGAAGGATTTTACATGAAAAGATGTCTGTGACACCATGCCTTCTCCCCAGGCTCCACATCACCCCTGAGTGGTGCCAGGGATGGGGAATGGGGGCTGTGACAAGTCCAGTACAGCTCCCTTCTGCTGCTCCTTTCATCACACTCTTCCCTTGCTCTTCAGGGTTCTTCTCCATGGGCCACAAATCCTTTGGAAAAAAAACCTGCTCATGTCTGGGTCCTTCCCATGGGCTGCAGGGGAATCTTCCTCCCTCTCTCCTTCACCAGCAAAGGAAAAAAAAAAAGAAAGAAAATACTGTTTTATTTTAAAACTAAAAGCCTTTGAGGACAAACTGCTGATCACTTTACTTTCCTCATCCAGATTAAAAGCAAAAGGACCAAGGCCTTCAGGCAGGATCTGCTGCTTGCATTTGTGACGTCCCAAAAAGGCTCAGAGGGTTTATCATCAGTAAATCATTTCCACCCCTGGAGCACCTTCTCTCATCCCACATCCTCCTCTGTCAGCATCTTCCAGGCTGAACACCCCCTTTGCCTCCAAGTTACAGCACTGGAGAAAGGGAAGGGAAGAAAAGCTTTTAAATAGGAATTGCAACATTCCCCATTGTTCCTGCAAAAGGCAATTGTTTTAATCTTCAGATGTGCTGCAAGGAAAACATCTTTGTAAGGACTTCTGCAAAGATCACAAGGCTTGCAGTGCCTTTTAGGAAGAAAACAGATTCTTTCTCTGGGATAACTTAATCAGCATGACAGCTTCATCCAGAACCTGGATGCAGAAGAAGTTTAATGGCATTAGGAACCTTTAGTGCTCCATTAATGTCCCCCATCCTGGAACTGCACCTTATACAGTGCAATGTTCCCTGCACAACTGAAAGAAGAGGCCTGAATAAATCACAGTTCAGCTAAAGTTTAAGCAGGTAAAAAAACCAGTTAAACCTATTTTTGTTTCCAAATCTAATAAAATTACAGACATCAGATAAGTATTATGAGAGTAAAATTGCAATAACTGATAGTAATGCACCTTCCCCCCAACACACAGTAAAATGTAAGAGTTTCTGTTTCAATGACTTTACTATTATGTTGTAAACACTTAATTTTGTATGTTATGACTACAGGAGTTCCATTTCCAAGCATTTGCTTTTCTATAAGCACTGGTTTTTCATGATGATAAAATAATAATAAACCTGAAGGCACTCCAGAGTTCATAGAACCACAGAATCATGGAATGGCTTGACTTGGAAGGGACATTAAAGCTCATCCATTTCCCATGGACAGGGACACTTCCCACTAAAAAAAACTCCCAATCTGAACTGAAGTTGCCTTTATTTAGTGATACCACCTGAATCTCCACACTTCAGACACAACTTCTGCGTCTGTTCACCAGAAAAAGGTTCAGCAGTGTCACCTTTCATGTTCCATCCACAGCTTCACCCTTGAAAGTGCTTTAAAAGAAAATCTCAGATTCACAGAATAGTTTGAGCTGGAGGGACCTTTCCAAGGTTGTCCAGTCCAAGCTCCCTGCAATGAGCAGGGACAGCTGGACCAGTGGCTCAAAGTGGCCCTTCCAGGGATTCTCTGGGACACCCCACCCTCACGGAAAAGGATTTCTCCCCAATATCCCATCTGACCCTGCCCTCTGGCAATGGGAAGCCATTCCCTGTGTCCTGTCCCTCCATCCCTTGTCCCAAGTCCCTCTCCAGCTCTCCTGGAGCCTCTTTAGGCACTGGAAGGGGCTCTGAGGTCTCCCTGGAACCTTCTCCAGGTGAACACCCCCAGCTCTCCCAGCCTGGCTCCAGAGCAGAAGGGCTCCAGCCCTTGGAACATCTGTAAACCCAGGATGAAAAGAGACTCAAAAAAACCATGAAGCTCACCTCTAGTCATCTCTCCTCAAAGATTTCCACTTAAAATATTGAGTTCCTCAAAGTGGGGTACAGGAAAGGTAAAGATTTCAAGATAAAGCCCAGTGAAATTAATGTTCCTGCCATTTAAAGCCATCCCTGCTTTGGGATAAGAGAAGTTTTGGGTGCTGAGCTAGAAATGTTTCTTTCCACCTCAACACAGGAATCTGCAGGTGCAGCCAGCACATGCCAATAAAAACCTTTGGGATGGTTTGTTTATTTATTTACTGCACAGCACAGTTCAGTCTTGGGCTTCACATCAAACCCAGAGGAGAATCCCTGCTGAGACAAACCAGTGAAGCACCTCTGAAGTGCACATTCCTTTCATATCAAAAGTGAATGCTTTGAGGTTTTGAAAGAATTTAATGTTCCAGGACATGTTACTAAAGCCATAATCCCAGTCATTGTCCTCCACAAAGGGAATAAGGAGAATGATGGACAATATCCCTGAACTAAACATAGCTTAAGCAGTCACTTGGGATGTAGAAGGCAAAATATTTCGAGTCTGAAGGTCTAAATGCAAATGAGCAGATGAGGATATGCTCCCCAGGAAAACTCTAAGGCCTTTAGCAGTGTTTGAAGTCCTCTCTTGCAGCCTGTGTAGAAATCTGTGTACCAACAATCATCCCTGGAATATTTGAACACTTTGGGAAGTGTCTGAGCACCAGAGATAACAGGAAATTCTCTTTCAGCCTGGAGAAAAGGGAGCACAACCACCCTAAAGCAAACATAGAGAGTGGTGGGGCTTAAATTGCAATGCAGTGGAAGAGTTGGAATCTCAGCACTTTGAGCCTAAAGAAACCCAGCAGAGGTGAACTGTTCATCTTCTAATTAGGGACGAGGCTCAGGTCAATTCCAAAAATAACTCTGACACAACATTTGCCAAGATATTGGCTCCTCTGAGGGTGAAAGGAATCTCCACATCTCTGTGCCCATGGGGAGAAAAACCGGAATAACCACTGGGAATAACTCTGCTGTTCAAAGAGCTGACTTTCTGTCCTTTTCTGGCGCCAATCCTACCGTAACAAAAAGTTCCTCTTAGAATTCAGCATGAAATTCAGGCTGGTGCTGTACATGATTTGGAGCAATCCCAGACAGGAGCACAGCAGAGGATGTCATTGAGAGCAGCCCTGTGGAGAAGCACTCAGAGGTTCAGGTGGATGAAGAGTGTGGGCAGCAGCTCCAGGGAGGGGACTGTCCCCTTCTGCTCTGCCCACCTGAGACCCACCTGCTGCATCCAGCCCTGGGGTCCCAGCACGGGCAGAAGCTGCTGCAGTGAGTCCACAGGAGGTCCTGGAGCTGCTCCAGGGCTGGAGCCAGGCTGGGAGAGCTGGGGGTGCTCACCTGGAGAGGAGAAGGGGGTGGGGAGACCTCAAAGCCCCTTCCAGTGCCTAAAGGGGCTCCAGGAGAGCTGGAGAGGGACTTGGGACAAGGGATGGAGAGACAGGACAGGAGAATGGCTTCCCACTGCCAGAGGGCAGGGTTAGATGGGATGTTGGGAAGGAATTGTTCCCTGTGAGGGTGGGCAGGCCCTGGCACAGGGTGCCCATGAAGCTGTGGCTGCCCCTGGATCCCTGGCAGTGCCCAAGGCCAGGCTGGACAGGAGCAACCTGAGATAGTGGAAGGTGTCCCTGCCATGGCAGGGGTGGCACTGGATGGGCTTTAAGTCCCTTCCAATCCAAACCATTCTGTAATTCCATCATTCTGTAAGAGGCATAAAAAAAGTATTTCCCTGAATTGATAATCATCAATAGAGAGAATGGACAAAGAGAATTTCAGCCAACAAAATTCAGCTGTTCTGCCTAAAGTGTTGCTTGCCCAGCAGCCGAGCTCTCACTGGGTGTTTATGGGATGTGATCGTTGCATTGTGCCAAATGCAGGATCATAAAATGTCATTTTTTATGGAATGGCTCAGTGGGAGTTTGGCACTGCTGGGTTAATGGTTGGGCCTGATGATTCCAGAGATCTTTTCCAACCTAAATGATTTTATGAAAATTCCAATTATTGGTAAAATAATAGCAGAATTTGCTTACTGCAAATTACTTGATATGTATGACTACAGAAAAACTTTAATCAACTTTAGCAAGAGAAGAAAAAAATAGACTTTGAGAATTGGCCCTGAAGGAAAAATCAGCTTTGTGACCTTGGCTCCAAAGAAATGTAATTCTACCCTTGACTTCCAAAGGGCTTCAGTTCTACCTGTGATGTACTTGGGCTCTGTGTTTGGATTCAGTGTGAATTATTCCTTTGTCTTTGAGAATTCCATTGGATTCTTAAAGATATTTAGGGACCTTATTTCAGCAGCTGTTTCATCAATATTTGTACAGCTTCAATGGCTTAAATTCTGTTCACATCCCTTTCTAAATACTTTCTCAATTTTTATTTTGCTCCAGATTGAGCAAAAACATTCAAATTGTTTAAATGAATGCAAAAATTGGATTAAGAATGCCAAAATGTACAAAAGTCTAGAAAATGAAAGCCAGGCCTAAAATAAAATCCCACCATATTCCATGCAACAATGGATTACATATTTCTCTCTCTCTCTGCTTTTTGTAACATTTATGCAATATCTGCAATAAGTATATGATCTATACATTTAATATATACAGTAAATAGATGCAATAAATGCAGAATATGGCTTCAGCCAGGGTTTCCACAGAAACATCTGAGAATATTATACTGTCCATATGCCAATAGGAGCACGGAGCTTTTCCCATTATTATTTAATGTCAAATCTTACTTTCAAAGAGAAATTAGAATTGGAATTTATGTCATATTAAAAACAGTCCTTCTAACTGTGCTTACACACCTGAATATTAAACTACCCATTTCTTATCACAATGATATTCTGTTGATCACTTTTGGGCTGGAAATGTCTTTTCTTCCCTTATAGCCACTAGCAAAACATTTAAAATAATCACCAAAACTTCCATGAGACAAAAGCCAAGAAAAAAACCCTTCTGTACACACTTCTTCTCATTTCCAAGTTGAAATCAGGGCCTTTAATGTTACTTTAACATGTGTTAATCATATCATTAATGTTATGACTGACAGACAGAAATTAGTTCAATGGAGAGTTCAGGGTCCTTAAATCAAGACAGGCTTTTGGGTTCTCATGATTAATAGAGCAATACCCCAGCCACATGTGCTCGAGCTGCAAAGGAAGATGGATAATGAGCTCCTGCATCCACTGAAGGAATTTTAAAACCTATGGTGGACTACATTCCAATGGAGCACATTAGACAGGAATTAATGCAGAATCATTTGTCTGTCATAGCCAATGTTCAAAGGGAAAGAGCAGAGACTGAGGAGGGATATTCACAGCTCCAGCTGTGGGAGGGCTAATGAGATGTGGGATGAATGGGGGGAGAAAAGAGAAAGGACCACTTGGTGGGTATAAACATTTCCTTCCGGGCCCAAAGGGGTGTTTGGTGACATGCAAGACTTTCCTGGCTGGTGCAGTGTCCACCCAACAAATCCCATCTCCTCACCATGCCAGGCCTCACTGGAAGGAGCCTGTCTGCACAGCCTGCCCAATTCTTACAAGAAATTGCACATCAGAAAGACACTGACACCGTGGTCTCACTGAATCCAGACTGGTTTGGGTTGGAAAGGACCTCAAAGCCCAGCCAGTGCCACGCCCTGCCATGACAGGGACACCTTCCACTGTCCCAGATTGCTTCAACAACACCGCCAGGGATCCAGGGGCACCCACAGCTCCTCTGGGCACCCTGTGCCAGGGCCTCACCACCCTCACAGGGAACAATTCCTTCCCAATATCCCACCCAGCTCTGCCCTCTGGTAGTTCAAATAATACACCATTTTCCTTCTACCATAATTTCTCCAATTTCTCCTGGTAATTTGCTTAATTCTTTGTCAAATTACTCAGTCTTTACAGAATTTATGGTGTTGGTGGTGTTGCAGTCCTCCAGGGAAGCAGCAGGATCAGTAATCTTCACTTTCCAGAGAGAAAACATGGCCTGGGAATGGGTTTGAGCAGCTCTGTAGAGATGTACTACCAACGACCTGGGGGAATTACAGGTGTAATGTGGTCTGTATGACCTGAGCTGAGTTAGGAAACATTAATTACAGGCATTGAGGCAGTAAATTAGTTTATACACCTTGCTGGTTTTGTACAAAGAGTAATTGTTCTCTGTGTATGTTGCAAAGATAAAAGTCTGAAATGTTCTTGATATTTTTGGCAATATGAATTGTGTATTTGTGCTAAACAAGATCAATATGTGAAGTGTTCATTTTCTAATGATAAAGTAATTTTCTTCTATTCTCCTCATTTTCTTATTTTTCTTAGTGATCTTAAGATCCCCATACGGCTTCCTTCAGTTGGAAATTATGGGATTCTATATATTTTTACCTCATTCAGACAAAAAGCAGAGTGCTTTAATTATTTTTTAAATTCATAAGCTTAACATGAAATCTTTAGCTTGTAATATGTTACATAATTATTGTGAATCCAGTAAAGAACAGAAATTATAGACTGTATTTCAGCAGATAAGCAAGTACTGAAATGAAATGAAATGAAATGAAATGAAATGAAATGAAATGAAATGAAATGAAATGAATCAAGCAAAATGGCTTGGTTCCAGTAAACTAACTTAAAATGTAACGTGACCCAAAAAAGTCATGGTTTTGTATAAAACAAAGGATATGCAGCCAAGTAGTTTCTTTCAGATGCAACACTGATTGTGTAGTGGAAAGTTACACAAAGTGTGTCAAATTCAAAATAAAAATTCAGGATTTTTTTAAAGAATTCATCTTAATAGCCTATAATTAACTTGGAAGAAAAGAAGAAAAAAGAATCCTCTATTGAAAGTAATCATTGGTGAAGGTTTTTTGGCTTGATAAAAGAGCATGAGAAGAGAAGGAAAACTTTAGGACAAGTCAGTTCCTTCTTATACCAACTCCCAGAAAGGAGATATTATTGCTGGAATTACAAAAACAACATGCAGGGAAGCTCCCTGAGAGTCACCAGCCCCAGATGCAATGAGTTTGGCTCCCAAATAATGAAATTTGGGTACAGCGAATACCATATTCAGTGAGTTTTTCATGTTACATGAAAGATGGTACATCCAGTGAAGGGTGTGACTCCCACCCTCAGCATTTGGCTGAGGCTCAGGTGAAACACTGAGCAAACCTGGTGACAAAGTGACAGTGACACTGCTCAGCTTGCCTGATCTCTGTTAGTTTTTGAAAGCTCCAAACCCTTCACCCCATTAAGAATTTGGATAGAAAGGGGAAAAGTCCCTGACAACTGCAATAAGACAATTACAGACTAACTCACCTCCAGGAAAAGTGTTTTTGTAACTTCTAATTGGAGATTTAGTTAAGATCTGAATCAAGAGGGTTTATATTCCTTCTGCATATTCTATTTTAATTGCTTTTTACAGGCTGGCTGGAAGTGCCACGAGGTACAGAGTTATAATTTGAAGATATTATAAATTTTCCTTTGGGGAGTGGAAAAAGCCAGCAGAGAGGGGAGCAGAGAGAAGGCAGTGCTCCAAAGGAACTGCCTCCATTCCTCTGGGAATTCAGTGCAATGCTGCCTTTACCCATTTTAAACCCATCCCTTTGTTCAATTAGTGGAAGGTGCATTTTCCCTTCTTTTCCCTCATTTTATGTGATCAGCCAAAAGAGAGCACCTAAAGAACTGTTAAGGGCAAAAAATGTACCTTGGGCTTCATGCAAATGAGAACTGGGCTCTGCATTTTAATGAGTGAAGCCTGTAAACTTTGTTCTTGCTCATTAGCTGGAAGATGTGTCAAGATGTGGAAGTGCAATGGACACTGACAGTAAATGA
Organism: Emberiza elegans; assembly: GCA_024865655.1. Taxonomy (NCBI): domain Eukaryota; kingdom Metazoa; phylum Chordata; class Aves; order Passeriformes; family Fringillidae; genus Emberiza; species Emberiza elegans. The sequence continues at coordinate 62,321,086 of JALJVW010000206.1, forward strand.
GGTCCAGGGGCCTTGGGGCTGCATCTCAATTTCCCAGTGTTTTAGTTACTCTTTGCAGCCTCTGCTATGATACAGCAGTGATGATAGCAGCCAGGCTAGGCAGAAATTACTGTAAAAGCTGTAACTTTTATAATGAATCCCAAGTTCTTACCAGAGGTTGTAATAATATCCTTAGTACTTCCACAGCCCCTCATAAAAAAACATTGCGCGGCGAGTTGTTCTCTATTAAATTGTTAGACAATCTTTTATTAAAACAGTCTGAAAGCTTCCTGGAAAGATTAAAATGAAACAGTGAGGTAAGTTTTAATCCTGGGCTGTTGGTAAGGTCACCACTTGGGAGGATAACCCGTTTTACAGGCAGGTGCAGTGCTGAAGGAGGGAGCCCGTAACAGCGTTAGCGCCGTACAACCCGCCGCACCTCATAAGAGAGTTTGGTGTGCCTCAGCAAAAATTCATTCCAGAAGAATTCAATCACTTCTTGGGAGAACTTTCTGATGTGAGAAAATAATTGAGTGCTTGACATCCAGCTCCAGAGGTCAACCACTGAAAAGGCAATATCTTGGCAATAAATTGGGATGAAATTGTCGAATTTGAGTTGCGAGGCGAGTTTGCGGTTTTATGGAGCAGATGGTTCAGATGGTGTGGGGTTCAGGGAGTGCTTTCCTCTCAGACAATAGCACACCAAAAGCAACATGTTTGTGGGGGTTTTCCCATCCTGGTGGGTGTTAAATTAACCATTTCTGACTGAGTTGAGCACTGCAAAAGCAGGCTGAGCTGGAGCATCACTTGAGACAGAACAGATCTGCTTTTTTAAATTAATCCCGCTGATCCACAACTTTGTGTGCTTTTTCTATAGGGAAAAAATGGGTCTAATAAAAATATTATCTCCTTTTCACAGCATGGCCTATTATACACTTAAAAATCATTATGGCTATGGAATCATAGAATAATTAAAGTTGGAAAAGACCATACATTTCATTTTCATAACCTTAACCAGAAGAGGCTGTTTCTTCTCCTTCGGGATTAGAGTAACATTCAGTGTTGACACCTGTGACTTTCTTCTTGCAACTCCCACTGTGAGAACAGCCACGAGGAACAATGTGAAAAGACCTTTTTTTTTGTAAGAACCCTCAATTATTTTCCATGGCATTTCGAGAATCCTGTTATTCAACTTTCAAAGCTTGTTGTAGAATCCAAACCCAGAAAATATCAGTGCAAATACTACATCTAATTTTCCCGTCACCTTCACCTCAGCACAGGAAATCAATCCAGCAGGAGGGGGAAGATTTGAAAATAGATGGCAGTGGCAATCCAATAAAAAACATAAATAAACAGGGGGAAACACCCCGTGTCAAGTGTGGATTTTCAGATTTACTAAATATATATAAATAAACCTGCATTGTGATTTGGGTGGCACTGAGATCACAACTTCAGGGGCTTCACAGAATATAAATTCAAAACTGGGAAGAGAAAAGAAAAAAACAGTAAAAAAAAAATTACCCAAAAGTCTTGAAATCACTGGTAATAATAATCATCGTCATCATCATCACTGTGATTTTATCAGGCTGGTAAATTCTAAAAACCTAATTAATAAAAATATCATGATAACTACATTTTGAATGTTTCTCCCAAAGGTTTTTTGAGTGGCAGAGTTGCTGGGGGCTTTCTTTGTTTGTCTGCTTTTTGCTCAAGAAATCCACAGTATCCAAAAGAGTCCTCCAAGGATTCAATAATGCAGACAGTTTCTGCTCCAAGTACTTCCAGCAATTGTTGGCATCTTTTAGGACTGTCTGGCTGGAATTTATTAACATATATAGCCAGAGCTCTCTCCTCTATTGAAAGGCAATATAACACACGTTCCCTGACAGATTAAAGCAAGCTGCACTATAAATTGTGCAGATTGAGCCCTCTTACACGGCTTATCCTAATCATAGCTCTGCCATTTGCTTCTCATGACAGGATAAAAATAAAAGTACCATAAAACTAAAATAAAATAGACAGTCTGCCATTCCTCCTTTAGAAAACATTTGTCAGAATCTCTTCAAAAATAATTGGGAAGAAAATGTGCTGAATTCTACAATTTATTGAGTCATTTTTAAAGCTTGTCCAGGCATGTTAAAAGGCTGCATTCTTTATATCAGCTAGCTTGGGAGAGGATGTATTTTACATTGTCAAAACCCTTTCAGAGTTTGCTTTTTTTACCCTTAAGAATAAGTTTCCCCTGACTTTAAACTTAAATATTTATCCAGTGAGCAAGAAACAGTGAAACATTTAGGTTCACTCACCGTGCCAGCCTTCAGTGATCTAAACCCTGCTTTCCCCTGCAATTTTTCTATAGTCTCACAATTTACTTCTCTTTTTCCCTTTCTGCAGTGTCTGCTTTTGAACTGTTGCTGCTAAGGAAAGCTGTGTGAAAGTTTTCTTTTGCTGGATATATATATATGTATATATATAAAAGGCAGTTTATGGCATATTCTTCAGCCTTTTTTAAATAGAACTCTGAACCTTCAGCAAAAGCAGTTGCTTTCCTTCTTGGTAAGGAAATGGTCACTCTGCAAAGGATGAATTCTGGAAAGTGAGTATTCAGCTGTAATCACAAAGATTGACATCTGGGAGGTGTTGTGATAGTCAGGTGACTGGAGGAGACAGAAATATTTAAAACAAGGATTGGTTTAAATATCTCTTTGTAGAGCTGAGGTGATGGGGAAAGAGGCCAGCTCCAAAACTGTCTGACTGCTGCACCAGTGGGGAAGGTGCAGCCCAGCTCTGAGCTCACCACGTGAGATGAGGAGTGGAGGTTGTCCCACCTGAGATCAGGTGTGTGCAGCAAGGCCATGGAATGGGGACAGAATGATTCCTGGGCTGTTGAACAATTCCTGATTCCTCCTTTGTGATTTTCTTTACCAAAATGAAAAAAGGGCATCTTGGCAAGGGACAAAAAGCCCTAAGTGTAAGATATTACCCTGCAAAGGACAGATTGTGACATCTACTGTGTGACATGAAGATTTAGATGGGATATTGGGATGGAATTGTTCCCTGTGAGCACAGGGTGCCCAGAAAAGCTGTGGCTGCCCCTGGATCCCTGCAAGTGTCCAAAGCCACATTGGATGGGGCTTGGAGCAACCTGGACTAGTGGAAGGTGTCCCTGCCCATGGCACAGCATGAGCTTTAAGGTCTCTCCCACCCCAAACCATTCCATGATGGCTACAATACACTTACTCTGATACAGAAAACAACAAAATAAACAGCTTTGTTTTGCATACACAGGGACTTTTTGAGGGCCAAGAGTGGCTCAGTACTTGAGAGCTCATGGTCAGGTGTCCTTCACAACTGCAGACTATATCCATTCATGCTGTTTTTGGAAAAACTTAAGCTCTACCAGTATTTTGTAAGGTTTTGTCATCAAAAAGGTGCAGTTTTGTCAGCCCCACAGGATTCATCTAAAATAATAATTTACATCAATCTAAACTGCTTGAGTCACTTCTGTGGCACTTCTATTCTGTCCCTGTGTTCAGGAATCTGCACTGGCAACCTTTCTTACACACTTACACTTTCACACCAACTGCTCCAGAGAAACTGAGCAGCAGGGTTGGTGCCAACCAGGGCCCAGCACAGTCAGAACCCTGCAGTGACACCAAATCAGCACAATAATTGAAGCAGAGAGTGACAAAGGCAGCCTGACTGTGCTTGGCTCCACTGCAGTTTGTCACAGCTGATGGGATGAATGCCTCAGCCAGGAGCTACCAGCAGGGCAGGGAGGTGAAAAGGAGGAGCAGCTCTGCGAATGGACAGGACTCTCTGCCGCATGTGCAGAAACTCTGGTGACATGGAGGAGACTCAGGTTATAAGTACAGGAGCCCAGTTAGGCACCAGAAATTGGTCACTTGGATCAGGCTGGGAAATGCCTGGGAATGAAGGATTGGTGCTAGAGGAGCTCAGCACCATCCTCAGTGAGCTGCAGGTCCCTGTGGCTGAGCTCAGGAGGATTTTCCCTTTTCCCTTTGCACACCCTGGCAAACAGGGAGCCTTTCAGCCCACAGCATTCCCCTGTGTGCCAGCACCAAGCCATTCCCAGCCTGGCAGGGCTGGGCTGCCACCCCATGTGCTGCAGCTGCTGCCAGGCCTGCTCAGGGAGCCCGGGCAGCTCTGCACACATCTCCTGGCCATTGCTCATTTGGGAGCAAGCAGGAGCCTGAGACTGCAGAGACCAAGCCAGCAGCTGCTTTGCTAGGAACCCCAAGGACAGGCAGTGTCCAGGCTGTGGCATCCTGCAGTTTCAGCTGCTGTTGCCCAGCACGTGTCCTCCCAGGCTCGGTGTCTCAGTAGATTTCCCGCGAAGCAGCAAGAGCTGCATTTGCAAATGCATTTTAGTGCTGCAGCACCTCTGGGGGCTCCTGGCACAGCGAGTGGGATCCAATCTCCTGCAGATTGAAAATCCCTGTGTGCCTCACAACCATTGTATTGCTTATCAATTCCTGTGGCTCTAGAGAGCTCCAGAAAAGTAAAGTACATCTTTGTAATGCTGTTAAACATTCTTCATTCTTCTTTCTTTTACATTTCTGGGAACTCAGATGAAAATGTTCTAGCACAAACTTAATTGTGATTTCATAAAGAAACTGACTTCTGAGTCCCTCCTCCAGTGCATCATGTTACACGATTTTTTTTTCCACCATATGTGATTTCACCTAGGAGTCAGCCCCACTAATTATTAGCAAAGGATTTCTCAAGTTAATCATCTTCTTAGAAGACTTTTGGGACCTTAACCAAAAGGTGTTTACTGCAGGGCCTTTTGAAATGCAAATCTCTTTCGAAAACTTCAGAAAGCCCCAAACTCTATTTGGATTCATTTGTAAGTAGTTAAAGATCAAAGTCCCTCCAACCCAGAAAGAAGATACAACATCTTTTTGTTCCAAAATGTTGATTTATTTTCCCCACAAACTTTCACAGCAGTGTTTGGTCTCATACTTTTTGGTACCTGCACACAGCAGTCAGAAATCCTTCTGGCTGTTTCTCTAATGATTAATGAGTTGCAAGATGCATTTCTTTATTTCATAACCTTTACTATCACAAGAGGTCACTCAATCTGTGAAGGTGACAGCTTTGGATATAACTTTACAACATTAAAAATGTGTGACCCACAGTAAATTACACAACTTGTTCTTTTTGTGGGCAGTGCTGTCAGTGTTTTTCATCTGTGGCTTGTCTGCAGACCAGGAGAGCTCTTGCAGCCCCATTTGTCATGTAGAGAGAGCTCCATGGTGGAGCCCGTTAAAAAATTCTCATGGACCACTTTGTCAGAAGTGAAGTGTCTGAACTTATCCATTACACAAACTCAGGAGGAACTGAAGCTGCTCGAAAATACATCAAGCCATTTTTATCCAGACCCTTGTTTGAAGCTATTCTGCTAGTTCCTAATATGCATTAGAGAAATTATTCCAGCCTGCAAGTTCTGGTGCCATCTGGATGAATTAATTTCAACCTGCTCCCCCTGTTACAGTTTCAGACATAATGATTCAGCTGTTGGTACATTGATTTTCCAGCTTCTTTTTCACTCTTTACTGAAAAGAAATGGCAGTGAAGGTCTATGAATACAGTGTGGACTATTTAAAATACTGGACACAGCTGAAGTTGTTATTTGTAACTGTTGTGAGGCACAAAGGTACATCCTGCTGCACCTCTGAGAATGGTCTGGGTTGGAAGGGACCCCAAAGCCCATCCAGTGCCACCCCTGCCATGGGCAGGGACACCTTCCACTGGCCCAGGGCGCTCCAAGGTCTGTCCAGCCTGGCCTGGGACACTGCCAGGGATCCAGGGGCAGCCACAGCTTCTCTGGGCAATGTTACAGGATGGCTGAATCATTAAGGTTGGAAAAAAGACCAACAAGTCCAAGCTGTGCCCAATCCCCACCTTGTCTCCAGCCCAGAGCTCTGAGTGACTCCCTGGGACCCCTCCAGGGATGGGGACTCCAACACCTCCCTGGGCAGCTGTGCCAAGGCCTGAGCACCCTTTCCATGCAGAAATTCCTTCTGATATCCACCCTGAGCCTGCCCTGGCCCAGCCTGAGGCCGTTCCCTCTCCTCCCGTCCCTGTTCTTGGCAGCACAGCCCGATCCCTTGGCTGTCCCCTCCTGTCAGGGAATTGTACAGAGCCACAAGGGCCCCCCTGAGCCTCCTTTGCTCCAGGCTGAGCCCCTTTCCAGCTCCCTCAGCCCCTCCTGGTGCTCCAGCCCCTTGCCCAGCCCCGTTCCCTTCCCTGGACACGCTCCAGCCCCTCAAGGTCTCTCTGGCCACGAGGGCCAGAACTGGACACAGCACTCGAGGTCCCTCAGCAGGGCCAGCACAGAGGGACAGGCATGACAAGAGTCAGGCATTTCTACATATCAAAACACCACTGAAGTGCAAAAAAATTATTTTATCTAACTTCAGCATATGATGGTTTGCTTTTTTTCTCTCTACTTGGAGCTTAATTTAAAAAGTAAGGAGAATAGGTCAGTAATAATAATAAAAAAAGGTCAAAAATTCATTTTAAAGCCCAGTTTATCCTAAAACTTGGATAATTTATCCTAGAACTTGGTTACTCAAATACTGAGTAGAGGGGTGTTTTTTTTAGTCCTGTCCAAGTCACAGATACCAAACTCTGTAGATTAAGCTAGCAAATATTTCAGGAGGCACTACGAAAGTCAGGTCAGAGATCAGAGGAGAAAAGAAGAGGATATAAACCCCAGGTCATTCCCGTGCATGGATAGGAGCCTGAGGTACCAGCTATAATTAACTGGGACTAGAAAGCATGGCTGACTTTCCTGCTGGAATAAATGGGCACACACCTGCCAAAGCCAGCACACCTATGACATTTCCACTGGCAGAATATCTGACCCACATTCCCTCTGGTCCCTTCATTTTGCCCTGCTAACTCCATCATTTCCATCCACCCTGCTGCCATCCTTAGTCCTGCCTCTCCATCCTCCCACCTCCCAGCTTCTGTCATAGTAACCCCATTTACAATCCATATTTACCTTCCTTACTGGGGGATGGAGCACATGGATTAGCATGATTTCAAAGAGATAATTTCAGGGACACATTTCCTTCAAAGAGAAGATGAAAAGTGGTGCAGTAGAGCTGGAAGATACTTCTAAAAAAGCCAGAAAAGACAGTTAGTGCTCAGCATGGGGGGAGGGAGGGTGGGAAGGTTAATACACTCCACAGAGCCATTGCTTAAATTAAACCTGGCCTTTGAATGCTGTCTCACTCCAAGATACACCGGATACTATCTCAAATTGCCTCGGCCTTGCTTTTTCTTCTCTCCCTTTCATCCATTCAGTGAGTCCTGACTCCTGTCAAAGGCACCTGGCAGAAAGATTGAACTCCAAAGCGTTCCCAGAAAAGAACTCAGATGAGCTTTCTCCCTCTCCACCCCTCTCTCTTCCCTTCTCCCACACATTTTTCTGTTCACACCTTGGCTGCAAGCTGCCAATTCCTGAGCAGGAAAGCTCAGCCCCAGCTCTTCCTGGGGACAGCAAAACACTGGCAGGCACCTGGAAGACGTAAGGATCAGGGAAAGACCAAAGCAGGAAGAGAGGAAAAGTGAGCAGAGCTCGCTCTGACTGCACAGGTTCAGCTGAGCCTTGGTGCTGAGGTGAAGCCTTGTGAATGCTGATCTAGGACAGAGGCTGGACAGAGCTAAATAATAAAGCAGGGATTTATTAAAAGGCCTCAGTGGATACACCTTGGGCAGCACAAGAGCCCAGCCAGGGCTGCACCCAAGATGAACCAAAATGGTCCCAAAATGCACAACTGGTCACAGGGTCTCTCACTTTTATAAGTTCTGCTCCATTTGCATATTGGAGTTCATTGTCCAATTCCAGCTTTAGCCCATGAAGTCCCATCCTTCTTGTTTTTCTCTCTTCAGCCCACATTGTTTGTGCTCTTGGGCTGAGATTTGGATCATTTGTCCTTGGTCCCCAGCTGGAGCAGGAATTGTTTTGTCTCCCTGCTCTCCCTCCCTGCTCTCACCATCCCCTCATGAAGCACAGACCCACACACTAAAGCAGCACAGAATCTGAAAAATATAAAAGCTAAACCTGAGGCATCAGAGGCACATGGAAAATCGAGGGAGCATAAAGAGTTTTCTTAATAGGGAAACACTGCACAGCATCTGAATAGTTCTCTGGGGAGGAAATTACTCAATGCTTTCATTGCTTGCTGAAATTGGAGAGCTCATCTTGTGCTCCAGCAAATCCTCTGGGTGTGTCTTCTTTTCTCCTTCTTCTCACTTGCCTTTCTCCCAGAGGTCACAGAGTCAGAGAATATCCTGAGGGGGAAGGAAACCACCTGGATCCCCAGTCCTACCCCTGTCCCTGCCCAGACACCCCAACAATCCCACCCTGTGCATCCCTGGGAGCGTTGTCCAAACCTTCCTGGAGTTCCGGCAGCCTTGGGGCCGTGCCCATTCCCTGGGCAGTGCCCAGCACCCTCTGGGGAAGAACCTTTCCCTGACCCACCTGACCCTGCCCTGGCACAGCTCAAGGTGAGGCAATCAGGAGCTTGGAAGAACTTATAAATCAACTTCACAGCCTCAAACTTCCCATGGGCATCCAGGAGGCCACACGAGCCACAAGAGGCTCCTCAAATTGTAGGATTTCCAAGAATTTCCAAAGTTCCTAAAACCCACATCACAGCTAGAGATTCCAAGATAATTATGAACTGACAAACATCATAAAGTCCAATTGCTGGGATCTGAATGGAATAATCAATCTCTAATTCAAGAAAATTGCCACACTTACTCACGATAATTAAATATTATGTGCATGTATAATTAATAGATGTCTAAACCATCCAGAACAACAAATCCATCTTCATTTCAATTTAACAACAGAGGGCGTTTAAATGGAAGCTGATTGATGCAATGGAAACTGATGGATGCAATCACAGTGTTTACCTTTCTCTTTTTTTTCCCCTGTTTCTTGAAAGCAGCTCTTTATAAGCTCATGGCACTGAGAAACTCCACTTCCATGGAATTTAATGGCAAAATTCCACATGGGATTAGCATGACAATGGATACTGACAGCACACACCCAGGGCTTTGAAAACTCCATCCTGGTATTTCCTCCAGGATGTGTACAGGCTCTCACAGTGGGAATTTTCATATCCATTGCCTGTTATCTGGAATTTTATACTCAAGCTTTACAACGGCTGCAAGCATTGGACAGAGATTCCTGAGAAACACACCTGATCCAAGCTCAAATTAATGCAGGAAGCAGGCGGCTTCCATTCACACTGACTGCATTTCAAATGGGCCTTCAGTGCATAATGATTAATATTTCACTATAATTATTTGTTCCAATTAAATGTAGCATGATTAAGTGACATTTTCCCCTGTGAAGTTAAACTGCATTTTTTTTCTTAAGAAAAAGCAATGATAAAATTAATTAAGGGAGGTTTGACTTGCTTATTTTGCCATTTAAATTGCTCTTCTTTTTCCATTGCTAATTGAGAAATTTAATTTCTCCAGGATAGTTCTATTGTACACAAAAGAGGCTGCAATCTGGTAATTAAAAGAAAAAGGAATATTTCTCCCCAGAAACATTAAAAATAGAGAAAAGCCATTCAGAATAATAAGACCAATAATTGCTCCTGTTGATTTGGTCACCAGCTTTAAATTTGACAATAAGTTCTGAATACTTGGTTTGTGAAAGATATCAGATACAAGAGCAGAGAAAAATAGACTCTTTGTACCATTATTTAAAATTTCTCTAAAATAAAAATTGTGTAACATGAAAGGTGCTTAAAACCCCCCACATTTTCTTAGTATTTTTCTCAGACAGGAATGTTGACTTCTGAAGAATTATTATAGTTTTTTTTTCTGGAAGAACCTCAATTGTGACTCCTGACCACACAAAGCAAAGTGGCTTTTCAGCAGAACTTTCACAGCAGAGAAGTTCCAACTTCCTCTGGAATTCCATTCCCTTGGATATTCATTATCTTCTGGCTGATATTTTTAAACCTGGCCTATGGGATTTGGATGCCCAATTCCCATTAAAATTAAAACGGGAAATGAGTAACCAAATTAAGTAATTGAATTAAAATTAATGAGAGCTGGGCATCCATATCCTTAAGGCAAATTTGAAAATTCCAGCCAGTCGAGTTTTAAGACAATGCATACATTTCAGGACAAATATGTGTGCTCTGGATGTGCACTGACCTACAGGAAACAGGGAGAGGTGTTTCTGCCAGACAGTGGGAAACACTTCTGTCAGTGGAGGAAAATATCTCCAAACACTGACCAGGGCTAGAAAATGACAGAATTAAACCCCATCTATATCTGCATCCAAATCCTAGGCAATGGCTGCTCATAATTCAGATAACAAGGGCTATCAGAGCATGATTTAGAGCTGCAGTTTGATTTTTAAAGAGGGATTGTCATAATATATTTAAACATTAGTATATACTATTATTCAGAGCTTCCCACAGATTTCCCTGTCACTTCAAACATTATTATTTTATATTACTAGAGGAGATCAATCACTTCCATTTAATATATTTAAAATTACTGATTTTCCCCCCTATACCCTGCATAGCTCTCCTGTCATAAAAAAACAGTCCACAAAGTTTATGGGTCAGCAAGAAGCGGGCTAATAACACAAATCATAGATTTATATTAGCACTGGAAGTAGGATTTGTGCCTCCCAAAAGTATTTATACTTTTGCTGACAACTAAAATCATACAGCAATAGAAATCTGTGGCAGCCTAATGGACTTGGGCTTACTTTGTTTTGCAGTTTTTAGAGTGAGTTCTCATTTAGCAGAAGACTTTTGAGTTTTCAACTACCCCACTCTCATTTTTGCTACATGGATGTTGAGGGATCTCCCTACCATTCAGCCAATTCTTAAAACAAATTCCCTTCATGTCACAGCAAAGATGTCAAATTTCACTGACACAAACAGAATTCTTCTGAGAGCTGAAGGTATGGCAAAAGTGAAATCGGTGTTTTATCAAAGAAAAGAACTTTCTATTAAATAATCCAAGTATTGATGGAAATTTAATAGTTGGCCAAGCAATATATAGTTAATGTCCTAACACTGACAGTTCTCTCTGTAGGTGGAATTTCAGATCTCCTTCATGCCTCTCAAAGAGTCTCCTAATCTTCTATAACCCAAAGCACACATTGGCAAAGCAGCTCCAGGTGAATCACTGCATATCCCAAAATCCTGGATGTGCCCACATCTTGTGCTACCCCTGGAAGGGGTGGCTGAGGCCAGCTTGGAGGGGGCTTGGAGCAACCTGGTCTGGGGCATAAAAATCATCCCATTCCACTCCCTGCCCTGGGCAGGGTCACCTTCCACTACTCCAGGTTGCTCCAAGCCCCATCCAGCCTGGCTTTGAGCACTTTCAGGGTATAGTTTATAGGTACTCTCCTCCCTAATCCATTTAGATGCAAATCCAAGAACTGCTGGTGGGAAAAAAAAAACCAAAAAAAAACCACCTTAACAAATTTTAGAGAGTTTAGGAAAAATCCTGTAAAAACACAAAGGTTATTCACTGTGCTGTGATGACCTGTGATATACATCATTATTAGCCACATCTCTCTGTTCACTGCCCTGAAATTTCTCCAGCTTTCTCTCCTTCTGCTCCATGTTTTATTAGTTTCTTTCTAATTTATCACCACACGCATCCAAACAAGAAGCTGTGTCCTATTAAGCACTTTACAGGATTTACATTATACAGCCATTACTGGAAATGTTGAGTGTCATTAATAAAACTGCTGCTAATTTTAAATAAACTCCACCGTTTCACAGAGGAGCATGAGCAGATATAAAACTTGGGGAAAAAAAATCAGATTTATAATGTCATAAAGGATAATTACCAAGAACATTATCAAGGCAAAATTTCTTCTCCTCTCCCTGTAATTAGTGTCCAAGGATCTATTTAGAACTTCTGCTTCCTCTAGGTAACAGAACAGTGGTTTGGAGGATACACAGCACAACTCACTGATGTCGATCTGGAGGGGAATTTGTATGAAGAACAGCTGAGGGCACTTGGCTCGTTCAGCCTGGAGAGGAGGGGAGCATAAATGAGGGATGCAGGACCCAGGGAATGGCTGGAGCTGTTCCAGGGCAGGGTCAGGTTGGAGATCAGGGGAAAATTCTTCCCCAGAGGGTGCTGGGCACTGCCCAGGCTCCCCAGGGAATGGGCACAGCCCCAAGGCTGCCGGAGCTCCAGGAGGGTTTGGACAACGCTCCCAGGATGGGATTGTTTGGGTGTCTGTGCAGGGACAGGGGCCACAAGCCATAATAAAAAAAAAAAAAAAGTAAATAAAACGAGAAATAAAAATAAATAGGAAATAAATATTCACCCAAATAACTTCTACTTCAGCTTTCAGCAGGTCCAAAGGTTATTTGTTTTTTTTGTTTTATTTAAGAATCCCTGCACAGGAAATGTTGACACCCACCAACAGCAAACCCCAAACGAAGCCTGGCAGTTGTCAGGTACAATAACCTAAGAAGAAAGCTGTGAAAATTTCTCCTTTAGAATGTCTGCATTGTGCTCCCAAGTGGCTCTAAGTTGTTGCAGGTGTTCTTTGCAGTGCCTGTGTAAATTCTTCACACTCCCTGGTCCGGGCACTGCTGTGTGCTTTATGTGTGATGGGAAGAGGAGGGGAAAATTACATTCTCAGCCAATTCACATCACCATTCCCTAAATTCCTGGGAGACACTGGCAGTGTAGGATCTGCAGCAGCAGCCTCTCCTGGGAGAGCAGCAGTTAAATGTCCATAGATGTTGTAGTGCTCCAATGCAGGCTGATCCTTAGGGATGACACTGGCACTCACTAAGCTGTTACAAGCCTGTGACAAACCTCCAGAGACCTTTATTTACTGCACTGTTATTCTTCCCAGAGCCCAGATAATTGGAGCAATCCAATTTACAGTCTGTCTGACAACAGTCAGACGTGTTGGGGTGTTAGAGGGGACCTTTGACGTGACCTGTCAGTGAACTGTATCTGTATTTCAGGAGAGGTTAAAGCCAAGTCCAATCTGCATTTTCCCTAGGGAACTTTATGGTACTTTCCAAACCACACGCTTGCCCCATATTTCACCCTTGCTCCAAACACCAGCTGATTTATTCACTATACATGCTGCTTAACTATTTCTTTCCAGCTGTTTCACATGTGCCTGTTGCTTTTCCACCAGCAAATCCCGAGGCACTGTCCTTAGGAAACCAGCAAAAAATCATTGCAGTAGCTGTGATGGAAAGTGTTTCCTTCTTGCTTGCACACTGGCTCTCTCTAGTCCTATGTACTGAGGGCACTTTCAATTTAATTTGGGAATATTGGGCAGAATGGAAGCTTTGGACGAGATTTATTAGGGTGAGCCTCCTGCTGGGTCACACCTAAATCCTTCCCAGAGGGGACTCTGGATGGGGCTGGATCCAATCCTGTAGCCATGATATTTTCTGGAAAATCTTTTTGCTAGGATTTTTTTCTCCTGAGAAGCTGGGAGGCCTCAGGAACAAAATGTAAACAATGGTTATCTGCTGCTGTGGAATGCCACAGGTGCATCTGGGATTGGCCCATGTGGTTGTTTCTAATTAATGGCCAATCACAGTCAGCTGGCTCTGACACTGAGAGTCACGAGCTTTTGTTATCATCCCATTTTCCATTCCTTTCCTTTCAAGCCTTCTGATGAAATTTTTTCTTCTATTCTTTTAGCATAGTTTTAATATAATATATATCATAAAATAATAAATCAGCCTTCTGAAACACAGAGTCAAGATATTCATCTCTTCCCTCATCCTGGGACCCCGTGAACACCACCACACAATCCCAGCCCCCTTGGAGCTTTGCATCAAGGATTGTACAGGTGTTACTGAGCTTTGGATGGGATGGTAACCCAGATATAGTTATATGAATAATAAAATTATTTAAATTGATCATGATAATAAATATCTTAACCAGAATTATTTAATCAAAGTGTAGACAGATCTAACTATGAGCACAGTGCACTATTTATCGAGGCAATGATATTAAAGCTGGCAAAACAGTTATTAAGTAGGGATTGATGTCACTCACCCACCCCAGTGACAAATCTCTTTCCTCAGCCGCAAGGAGTGGCCTTGAGGGTGTCCCCACTCCAGGGAGGAATCAATCTCCACACATTCCTAGAAGGGGGGTGTTAGACCCTCCTGTTAAAAGTGGGCTGGGTTTTTATGGCCTAAAGTTGTGCCAGTGTTTCCTATAAATTCATTTGACAGACAAATGTTGAATATTTAAAAGTGCTAAGCAAACTATTCAATAACAGAAGGGCTCAGTCTGGATTTTGGCTTTACATCAGCGGATTTTTTTCCCAAGTGTGTGCGCACAAGACACACAAAACAGCCTCACATTGACTAATATTTATTAATCAGCAGTGCCTGAAACCAGTTAAAAGCTGAAAAACAGGCATCTGAAAGAGCTTCTCTCTGTCTCAATAAAAACATCTAATAAGTAATAATTTTCCCAACAGGGAGCCTGCTTTAAAAAGCTTGCATGTTCTTCCACCAGCTCTGTGTTCATCAGAGGTTTCTTTCCATGTTTGTCCCAGAGTTTTTACACAAAAAGGAGAAGAAAGACAATCAAGTTCTGGTTAGATTTATTTTTGTAGGCCCAGAAAATGATAAGTCAGGTGTAATCATGCCTGAGGTAATCTTACACACCTTGACCATGCCTTTGAATATCACAGCATTCAGTGGATCTTCACCTCTGTGGAGCTGACACAAAGCTAAACAGATTCCAGATGCACCTCAGTGGAATAACCCTCACTTTGCCCACTGTGTCTCTGTGTTTTGGGTGAAAGAGAAACAGATTTGTGTAAAATTTAAACAGATTTGTGAAAAATTTATAGACAACATGGAAAAATACAACAGAATCATTCAGTTGGGAGGAACGGGCAGTGATCATCTTGTCCGAGCTCCTCACCAGTTCAGGGCTCATTGACAGATTTGTGAACCAGCAGAGGAAGTTTTGTGCCTTTGAAAATCAGGGTAAATCTTTTTGGGTCTGCTGTTCCTACATCACGATAAGAAACTGCGTTCCAATGTCTTATTTCGCCTCTTATGAGATCATAGAAATAGTTCTTTACTTTCAGCATTTTTCTTTTTAAGGCTACAAGCTTATCCAGCAGTCAATCCCTTCCCTTTCACCTCCTTACACTGTCACCTCAGCTTATGCTGAGCATAAGTCCAAATAGCTCCATATATTTATTCCAAAAAGCCTTGAAGGCTCAGAAAATGCAACACTTGCTGTGGAAATGCTGGAGGCTTTCATACTGGCATAGTCACTGTCTCTAAAAACTTACCAGCATGACATAATGAAAATTGTAATGAAATACTCTATATAAAAGCATAGCATTGAAACTGTGATTTTTATTAAAAAATAGTACTTCAGGAAGCAGTCAAATTTGAAGTTACAGTTAATTAGATTTTTCAAATCAAATTGCTTGTTCTAGAAAGCATGAGTAATGAAAACACTTTTGTTACATTTTAATTTTTATGCAAGTCAAATATTTGTTTCAGTAATTTCCCAGATATAATAAAAAGGCATAAAAGACAGAATGAAACTTTAAGAGCAAAACACAATTGTTGAGCTGAACTTATTTCTTCTCCAGCTTTTTGTTTTTCCTGTTTTACCAACAATTCTCACCTCACCATTGCATGATTTTTCACTTTAGCAAATGAACCAGAACAATCGATGAGCTTTACTGTCCTAAAATCTTTGGAATCTCAGAAAATTCCAGCCACAGACATTGAGCAACTTGCTCAAGGTCACAGAAGGAACTGGGAAATTATTTGAGTCACAGTCCAATAGCTTGGACCTCCTCCCTCAGTAGACCTCATTAATAAAAACTGGCTGAATTATATTAATAGGAATTAATTTTTTCCAGGCTGGAGCTGTGTTTGATAGGAATAGGATACAACAGGCTCTCTGTGGCATTCCTAACCCTTAACTATAATGTGTGTGTGCGAGGCTGTGACAAATGAAAGGACTCACGTGAGCATCATTCTGAGAGAACAATTACATATGTAGGTCAAGAGGCAAGCAAAGACACACCAGGTTCATGCATTTGGACCACACAGTAAAAGTTTTATTTGTTTATTTTGTATTGTTTTATTTGCTGTGCCACAACAGGGCTTTTACACAGGCTCTCCCTCATGCCTAATAATTAATGAGTTTATGATGACCATGGTGTAACAAATGAACATCACTCAGCATCCTTTGACACAGCATCATAATGGTCCCATTTTACAGTTTGAAGCTTCTATTCCAGTTTCCCTGCTCCTTTTTCTGCCAGCCTTTTCTACTCAGCAAGGTGCATTCTGTGCCAGTTAATAAGTAAATTAATGCCATGACTAAAGTTCCTTTGCTTTAGCTTGGAGATTTCCCCTCTAGATTTCCTTTACCTTCCTCTCTGAGCTGAAGACAACCCTTATCAGATTTATTACCATTGTCAATCAGTAGATTATGAGCATTCATCTGAGACAAGAGGTCCTCACCAAAGCAGACAGGAATTTGCATGTAAACAACCTGCTTAATTTCTCCTGGCTAGAAATGCCCATTCATTAAACTGGAGGTTACAGAACTGAGGCCTGTTTTCATCCAAAATACCAAAATTCTCCCCATTTCTCATCCTTCTCCCCACAATTAGTGCAAAATCCCAGAGCACACAATGTGCTGGCCAGAGATTTTGTCTATAAAACCTGCACAGTGAGTCTTGCTCTAAACTTCCTCCAAACTTAAACTGACTCCTTAAAGATTTTAATAAAACCAGCTTAAAACACTTCAAAAAACTTAACCAGGCAAACCCAAAGATCACCTAGGCATGACTGAAGTAACAGGGCTACTAAAAGTGCCCAAAATTATATAAAGTCAGATTCCTCCAAGGTTGCCACCATAAGGCCATTAAGTGAAAGCTGGCATTCCCAAAGATTCCATTCTGATGGTGGGATCCCCGTCACAACCACAACTCCACCCAAACACGTAGGCTCCAGTTAACCACTGCTAACCCCAAAGTTAAGCATCTGTCTTCCACTGTGGAGAACTGCGAGGAGTTGTTTTAAAAGCAGATGGTCTAGGATGAAATGGAATCAACCAAGGCAACCCTGGTTGACTCAGTTTCATCCTAGAGCACCTCAACTCTGAGAATATTTATCAGTAATGAAAAAACAACAGAATTAAAAAAGGATGAGGGCTGGATTAGAGGCAGGCAGGGCTGGACACAAGTGGTTCAGGCAGGGACAGACACGAGGGCGAGCAAGAGCCAGTGAGGGCAGAA
Source organism: Emberiza elegans (assembly GCA_024865655.1). Classification (NCBI taxonomy): domain Eukaryota; kingdom Metazoa; phylum Chordata; class Aves; order Passeriformes; family Fringillidae; genus Emberiza; species Emberiza elegans. The sequence goes on from JALJVW010000206.1 coordinate 62,338,385, forward strand.
GAGCCAAAAGCCAGGCTGGAGCCAGGACAAAAAGGGCAAAAACAGGCCAGGGCCAGAAGGAGACCTCAGCAGGCTGGAGCCAAAGCAAAAACAAGACCCAAAAGACCCCCAGACTCAAAAAGCTCCAAAGCCAAGACATTAAAACCCCCAGTCACCAAGTCCCCAGAGCTTCTGGTGCAGTCACTTTCATACCCCCTGGCTCCTCCCAAAGTCCATCTGCTGACAGGAGACCATGGGCCCAGTCCAGCCTTCCACAGCAGTGCATTGGTGGGACCTTTTGCATCTGATTGTGATGCCTTAAGTTTTAGCTTTTCCATTTTTCAGATTCTGTGCTGCTTTAGTGTGCAGTTCTAAGCTTCATATTAGGGGATAACAAGCTCTCTGCACAGAGTAGGGAGACAAAACAATGCCTGGCTGTATTGGGTCTTTTCAGGCATGGGAGAAGGCAGGAATGTCTGGGATTCAACATGGCTTTCAAAATCACTCCCTTTTTTAATTAAAAAGGGCTCTTCTGAAAGGAAAGAGTCTCATTAAAAAGAAAAACAAAACAACTCTTTATTCCTTTCACTTCAATTCTACCTAATAATTTATTTCCAACACTTATTTCACCATGAGCTTCCCGTTTGGAATGATTCAGTTATTAGGAACAGGTAAAACTGCACATCCCTGCACATCACCCAAAGTGCAGGCAACAGGAAAATAACTTTAATAATTGCCATATCAATTTCTTCCTCCCCAAATAACTCATTATTGAAAGACCTTCCCTACCTTGTGCTACAACAGAGCAGGGCTTTGTTTCCTCTCGGAAATCACTGATTTGGTTAAGACTTTTAATCTTAAAACCTGCTAAATTGTGATAACAATTAGGTTGATCTCCTTCCCTGTGCAAGTGCTATACAAAACCCCATCAATCAAGGTGTATCTAATTATGAAACTAAGTTAGGAGGTGTTTGAACAAGATGGCTCAGGCTCTCAAGGGACCCGAGAATTGAATTGGTACTCGAGACATATCAAATTAGTTAATGATTTGGGGACCTTTATTCTGCAAGAGCATGGAAATTAAAAAAGAATAATGAAATTCATTAGAGCTTGGGAACATGCAGAAAGGAGGACATTTGGGCCTCGCTGCATGGGAAGTTTAGGACCTGCTTTATCTTGGTAGATAAAGACAAGTGGTGGTGAGGGGAGCACTCCTGACCACAGCACTGCTCATCTCATTAATTATCAAACACCACTCAGCCCTGGACCATTTCAAGCACTCACAAACAGCCATGGCTTAGAGCTGGAGGGGCTTTCCCCCCATTTTAGAGGAGGAAGAAATGCAAATCCAGGAAAATTTGCCTTTGGAAGCAGGAAGAGTCTGTCAGGTGCATGAGTAGTGCTGGTGCTGCCCTGGCAGAGCTGCAGGACACCACACCTGAGGAGAAGCTGATTTCAGCCAGATGGTTCCAAGCAGCGTCTGTGCTAATCTGGCATTGCTCACTGCTGTATTGAGATTCTGGTTTATAAATCCAGCTCACCCTGTGTGTTCATTTTCTGCTCAGCCCCTCCAACATCAACACAGAGACAGGAGAGACATTCCTGGCCTTATGGAGGAAAGAGCTTGAGCACAACACCTTTGAACAGGGGTGGAAATCTCTGCATTATTCAGCTTTAAGTCACAGGGAGTTTGGGGGAACATTTTACCTCACACTCTGCACCGAGTCCACTTAAAACACCAAAATATCTCCTGATTCCTAATTAATTCCTTCGGCTGGGAATCATTCACCTGCTCAGCACCTGTTTTAGCAATACAGAATCAAGGAGTCCCAGAATGATTTAGGTTGAAGGGAACTTAAAGCCCATCCAGTCCCACCCCTGCCATGAGCAGGGACATCTTCCATTGTCCCAGGTTGCTCCAAGCCCCATCCAGCCTGGCCTGGACACTGCCAAGGATCCAGGGCCTCCCCACCCTCACAGGGAACAATTCCTTCCCAATATCCCATCCAACCCTGCCCTCCTTCAGCTTAAACAGCCATTCCTCTTGTCCTATCACTCTTCTGCTATTCTGAAATTGTAGTATTAGAAAAATGGATTAAAAAAAAAAGAATGCCCTATTGCCTATGTTTGCTGGTTTGGTATTTTTTTTTTTTAATAAGTAGAAAATACAACATGTAAAGTTTTGTCAGAACTCAGAAGTTGTTTTTAGATGAGGAAAAACTACTAAGGTAAAAAAAATCCCTTGTACACTCCTACCTGCTGCAATGGAGGAGTGCAATAACACTGCTGGTACCAGCAGATACAGCTCCTCTAAGTAAAGTAGAATAATTCCAAACCACAGGAATTCTAAAACTTGGTCTTTTTAAAGGCCTTTTGGGCTTAAAATTGTGCTTTTATTTGTTTTCCTTCAGCAGAATCCTGAAATGTTGAAAAAAAATAATCCCATTTCAGAGATAGATTCCTCCAGCCTTGCAAACCAAAATCAGATTTCAAACAGTAACAACCACATTCCCCTTTCTCAGGTCCTTCAGAAGAGTTCTCATAATAATCATCTTGTAAATGTGTATTTACAATCTGGTGAGCTAAAGCTGAAGGTTCGGAGGTCTGAAAAGCCCAGAGAGATTTGGCAAAATTGAATGACATGGTATAACACAAATTTCACTTTTGGGGATCCTTAATTTCAGTCAGACATTTGCCTAGAGTTACCAAAAAAATCATAAAATTTATTTTCCAATAATTTTTCTTTGGCAAATTAAAGGCAATTATTTAAGTGCCTTTTAGGAAGACATTAAACCCAGATATTTCATAAACAGGGCTTTAGAGCACGGGCAAGGAGCTGCTCGCACAATTAAACAGTCACTGGCTGAAAATAAGGATTAGAGAACCAGCAAAAAATAACCAGGCTAATTAAATCTGCTAAAAACCAGGAGAACACAGGAGAAAATTCATGCAGCCAACAGAATTGACTTGCACACAGGGTTTTTAAGATTGATGAGGTATTTGAGGAGAGTGGCTTGAACGGTTTTAGCCAAAGCAAGGAGTTTGGGGATTGTGGCAGCTTCAGTTTTAAACATCTGCTATTTCCTTAATTAAATAGGTTTAAGAAAATTATTACAAAAGTCCATTTCTGGTAGCTTTGGAACTCATCCAGAAAGAGCCTGCTGAGCAAACATGCTGTTAATCTATAATAGCTGAAAAGTGCTTTTCAGTCCCCAAGCACGCTGTCATCCACCACCTTCCCTTACCGAGGAAAACTAACTTAGGTGCCTTGAAAATCCTCTTTCAACCTCAAACCTGCTGCAAGGGTGGCAAAGATGAACCTAACACCATCGAGGGGCCAGTAACAAAGTTAACTGAGATCAATCCCCGAGGAGTTTGTGTCAGATTTCACTGTGAGATTTGCTCTTCAGTCACCCAAATGCTTTAACTCCCTGCGTGCACAATGATGGCCTGACCTGCTGTGTGCCCTCACACTGAGCTCTCCTTACAGAATCACTGAGGCTGGAGAGACCTCCAAGGTCATCAAATCCACTGAATAACTGAATATTTAATTGTTGTGAGCACTCCCATGGATGGAGACTCCACCACCCAATACCTGACAGCCTTTCCATTAAGAAGTTTTTCGCAATATTTGACCTGAACCTCCCTTGGTGCACAATTTGTGGCCCCATCACCTTATCCTGTCCCTGGTTCCTGGGAGCAGAGCCCAGTCCCCACCTGGCTGCCCCTCCTGTTATGGAGCTGTGGAGAGGGATCCCAGACTCCCCTGAGCCTCCTTTTCTCCAGGCTGAGCTCCCTGAGTGACCCCAACCACTACTCAGAGGATTTAGATTCCAGCCCCTTCCCAGCTTTGTTGCCCTGCTTTATTTTCTAATTTCCATTTTCTAATTTCACAGATTCTTTTTTTCTTTTTTTTTTCAGGATGACCTTACCAGAAGCATCCTGGTTAGGAGGGATGTTGGTATTACTAAGCTGCGTTACGACGTTAAATTGTAAAAATTCTGCCATCTTCCCTTCTCTAGATCTATTTTTGCTCAGTACTTGAAACATGTGTTCATTGTTTTTCCTACAAAAAACCCCAAACCCCAGCATTGTGTTCAAAAATCCTGTAAGGAAGGGAGGCTTGGGAAAGCACAGAATCCTGGAACAGAACCAGCACAGCCACTGGGAGTTACTCCTTTTTCTCTGAGTAAAGAGCTTGAGGACACAGACATATTTTTCCTTGGCATTAATCAGACCCCTCAAACAAAAACTTCAGTAAGAAGAAACTGTCTTTTTCTCACTTTTTGATATTTTGTTATTTCTTTCTGTGGAGACAAATCATGCACAAGAAGAAAAGTTGAATTCCATTACAGTAACAGACTGAGGGGATAAAGATACCTCACACTTGTTTTTATCTTTAATGTTCTCTTTAGCCTAAAGGGATATAATATTTGTATAATATTTGTAGTTTTGAGATAACTCATTCTGGGGCTTAGAGGAATTTTGAAGAGAATCTTAGTGTACATGAGTAGAAACTAACATTGTGCAGTTTTATTAAAAATCCTCTCATTTCATGGTTTTCTAAACTTCTGTGTGAAAAGCATTCTGATAAAATGCTCTAATAATGCTGCACTGAAGGTCTTTCTTTGTCCCAAGTTATTAATATTTATTTGGGAGTCAAAAGAATCATTGAGTTTGCTGTACCTGTGGAGATCTAATAAATGTTCAAGACCAGGTTGGACGGGGCTTGGAGCACCCTGGGATAGTGGAAGGTGTCCCTGCCATGGCAGGGGTGGCACTGGATGGGTTTTAATGTCCCTTCCCACCCAAACCATTTTGGGATTCTGTAATTCACTAATATTTAAAAGAGTTTCATCAAAGGTATGTTTTTCATAAGCATAATTCCCTCTCATTCACTCACTGACAGCCATCAAGACCGGAAGTGAATTTGTATGGTGAAAGTCTTATTCGCTGAAAATACCTACAAAATTACAGAAATTAAAATATGTATAGTAGGTAAAAGTACATCAATTAAATTGCATAAAATACTGCATGCCATAGAATAAACACATGTTTTCACCGTGCCCTGGTGCTGAGACTCAGCACTGTGAGTCAGGAAGGGAGTGCTGCCAAGGGATGGCCCTGCTGCGGAATTTAGGAGTGCAGCTTGTCCCGGGGTGCAGCTCCTGGCAAAGCTTGGAAACACCCTTCCAGCCAGCATTTCACACTGACAAACAGAAAAACAAATAATGGATTTTTAACCACTACTGCCAAGGCTGGCAACGTAACGCTGAGTGACAGAAAGGCTTAATTTTGTTAATTAATTCAATTTTACACTACTGTGCTAGGCACTGCTTTGTAGGGTAAGGGCTTCCCTAAATTTCATGACAATTGGAAACGGATTCTATCCTAATGGTGTCTGTCTAGGAGAAAAATACAAGCATTTAATATAGTTCTTTTATTATTATATAATAAAGATAGTGTTATTACTAATAATAATGATGCTGAATTCTATCATTAATATTATTATCATTATTAATATTATCTAGGCATGTTGCTGTTTGGAATTTGAATTGAAAAGAACACAGGCATTGTTTCTCCATGAAAACATTTCCATGAAGATATTGGAGGTGAAAAAGAATCTGCTTTTTGAGCTAAATAAAAAGACAGGCTGATGAGTGGGCCTAAAATTGGCAGAACCCTTTTGAAAAGGGTCTGAGAAGGAAAACCCTTCTTCACTTTGTTCTCAAAAGCACATTTTGTTTCATGGCCAATCTGCAAGGGGCAGAATGAGATGGCAAACTGCAATTCCAGAAAAAGAAATCAATTTTCATATGCAAATAGAAACAATAAAAGAACCCATTTTGCTTCATTTCCCTGGATCCTCATCACTCAGAGGTTTTTCCTTCATTTCTCTCTGTGCACACTTGAAAAGCAAAAAGTTTTGTACTGGGACATCTGACAGATGTGAAGGATTTTGGGTGCCCTGTGCTGTTTATAAACATTATTGTATCAGAATTCATTTTGCCAAGGGCAAACATTACCTCTGGGAAGAACTCAGCCTTCATGAAGAGGGAAGCAGTATTTCAGGACCTATCTGCAGAATTTCCATTATCCAGGGGCACATCCCATGGATCTCCAAGGTTACCTGCTCTCCAAGGCACATTGCTGAATATGTGCAAGGTTTCCATTTTCCTGACAGGAACAATTACAAATGCCATGCAAGAATAATTCCATACAAAGAAATGAAACAGGGCACCAGGAACTCTCCGAGGTGGCACTTACAAATGCTAATGCTGCAAAACCAAAAGAGTGGCTGGGAAAAAACAGGCATTTATGGCTATCCTGAAAACTGAACTGGAGGATTTTATAACAGTGCATGAAATAAGTGCCATTTGACACAGAAACATGGAATTGTTCCGAGTGGAAAAGTCCTGCAGGATTGTGGAGTTCAACATTAACCCAGCACTGCCAAGCCCACCACTGAGCTGCAGTGCTTAGCACCAGAGCCACTGGAGCTAATATTTTTTGAACCACTCGTGCTAAGGTTTTTTGAACCTCTGGGAATGGTGACTGTTCCCTTGGGCAGCCCTTCCAATGCCTGACAGACAGGAAGTGGAATTATCTGTGAAGAAATAATTCCAATGTCCACCCTGAGCCTGCCCTGGCCCAGCCTGGGGCCGTTCCCTCTCCTCCTGTCCCTGGCAGCACAGCCCGACCCCCCCGGCTGTCCCCTCCTGTCAGGAGTTGTGCAGAGCCACAAGGGCCCCCCTGAGCCTCCTTTGCTCCAGGCTGAGCCCCTTTCCCAGCTCCCTCAGCCACTCCTGGTGCTCCAGCCCCTTCCCCAGCTCCATTCCCTTCCCTGGACACGCTCCAGTCCCCCCTCCATGTCTTGTCATCAGGGATCCAGAGCTGCCCCCAGGATTCCAAGAGTGTCCTCAGCAGTGCCCAGCACAGGGGGAAATAGATAATTTTAGTAGCAATATTCACCTTTGGGTACAGACTCTCCATCCTGTGTCTCTTCCAGCAGCACCAGCAAGAGCTGCCCAGTGTCCCCATCAGACTGGCACAGGTCACAGCAGCACTTTGTGCTGGAAAGGAAAAGCAGATGGACAGGATCAGCTCCACTACATCCCCTGGGATGTGCCTTCCAATCCCCTGGGATGTTCCAAGCTGAGCAGTCAGTGCTCCTTCACTCCATGGGACTGGATTCCTGCTGCTCCTGCTGAGTCAGTGTGTGCTCTGTCATTCCTAGCAGAGCCATGGGATATGCAGAATACACGAGTGCTGTGTTAGGCTTCTGGAGGAATATTAAGAAGATATTTTAAAATACACTTTGAAATACAGCACTATGAATAAAACATGCTGTTTTTCACCAAGCATTTTGTTTCAGCCAGAGGATATCCCCAGCACCGTAGATTCATTTTGTAATTTTGCTCTGGACTGCTCCAGGATATTTTGGCATTTTTTTCCCCCCTCAGCCTGTGTGTCTGTGGAGCGAAGGATAGCCAAGCAGAGCTCTCCTTTAATAAAGGACACAACTGGAGCATGGAAGATGGATAGGTCAGTGCTGGCATACCTTACCTGGGCATGCTCTGGAGGTCACCAGCATTCCAGGATGGGGTGGAAATGGGGCACTGGGGGCTGGTGAAGGTGTTACCACCTTAACCTGAGGACAAGGTTAATGGAACAGCCTCTCCCAGCACACAGGACAAGGGACAATGGCCTTAAGCTGAAGGAGGGAACATTTAGATGGGATTTTGGGAAGGAATTGTTCCCTGTGAGGGTGGGCAGGCCCTGGCACAGGGTGCCCAGAGCAGCTGTGGCTGCCCCTGGATCCCTGGCAGTGCCCAAGGCCAGGCTGGATGGGGCTTGGAGCAACCTGGGACATTGGGACAGTGGGAGGTGTCCCTGCCCATGGCAGGGGTGGCCCTGGATGGGCTTTAAGGTCCCTCCCCAATCCATTCCATGGATCCATGAATTTAGCCTGTTTTCCTTTAAGGTTTACCTGTCTATACTGCCCCCCAAAGAGTACTTGGTGCAACAGTAATTTTCCCAGGAAGATGCAATCTCATCAAGAAAGTGATGGCTTTTAGAGATGTACAAATCCTCAGGAAGGCTCTGTGGGATCAAGATGGTTTGGGATCCACAGGGAGAAGAGAAACTTAACGGCACTGTAACTGGAAAATGAGGGATCCCATTCCAAGTCTGTCTTCATCCTCACTCTGGAAAGGCCATGAAGCTGCACATAGGGATGATTGCTGATCTCCTGTCAGAGGTGGAAGTAAACCCTGCTCTATTTAAGCTTTTTTTTTTTTTTTTGGTGCCACAATCTCTTCTCTAGCAGCTCTCCTCCCTCATTCACTGCAAGCAAGGGGATAGGACATTCACATTTTCAGTGCTCCTCAAATTTGGTTCTTTTTCCTTTTTTTGGGAAGGAGCTTATGTGTGAAGCCTCCCACACACGGGCTACACAAGCTCCCTGAGCACAAAGCAGCATTTCTCAAACACTGCATTAAAATCCCAGCTCTATTCAAAAGGGCATAATAGTAACCCTGCCACCTCAGCATAACCAACCAATGCCAGTTTTATTTTGTTAAGAAATCTACATCCTGCAGGGAATGTAGATTTGATGGAAGGAGGGGGCTCTGAGTCAGCCACTGGGAACTCAAAGCCTGTTTTGACCTGCAGCATTTTTTAACAACTTGAAGCCTCTCCTGGAGCTTTAAAATTTTTTAAAACTCAAAATCTTTTCTTCTTTTGCCATTTTACACACCAATAGGGACTAATTTCCAAATTTAAATGCAGCACCATAAACTTTATACCCACTGGGAGGAAGCTCTCAGGTCAGCTGATTTTCCCATGGGAAATCCACAAACCTGGATTGTTTTTCACGAGCTTGGGAGTCCCAGGTTCTGTTCCTCAGCATTCCCACAAACTGAGGTGAGCTGACTGGGCCACATCCTGATCTTGCCCATCTTCTGAAGAATTAACAGGTGATTTAAAATGTCATAGAATCACAGAATCACGAAAGTTGGAGAAGTCATGTCCAACCATCAGCCCAGCACCAACACCATGTTCACCACTAAAACTTGTCCCCAAGTGCCACATCCATGTGGTTTTTGAACACTTCCAGGGATGATGGTTCCACCACTTCCCTGGGCATCTCCTTCCAATTTTGTATAGCACATTTACAGAGGAAAGAGCAGCCAGGGATAGGAGTCAAGAGTTAAACTTAAGATTCCTACATTATTATCTTTCTCCTCTAATTTACCACCTAAATAAAAGTTTTAATTCTTCTGTCTCCTAGTCAGCCACTGGGAACTCAAAGCCTGTTTTGACCTGCAGCATTTTTTAACAACTTGAAGCCTCTCCTGGAGCTTTAAAATTTTTAAAAACTCAAAATCTTTTCTTCTTTTGCCATTTTACACACCAATAGGGATTAATTTCCAAATTTAAATGCAGCACCATAAACTTTATACCCACTGGGAGGAAGCTCTCAGGTCAGCTGATTTTCCCATGGGAAATCCACAAACCTGGATTGTTTTTCACGAGCTTGGGAGTCCCAGGATCTGTTCCTCAGCATTCCCACAAACTGAGGTGAGCTGACTGGGCCACATCCTGGTCTTGCCCATCTTCTGAAGAATTAACAGGTGATTTAAAATGTCATAGAATCACAGAATCATGAAAGTTGGAGAAGTCATCATGTCCAACCATCAGCCCAGCACCAACACCATGTTCACCACTAAAACTTGTCCCCAAGTGCCACATCCATGTGGTTTTTGAACACTTCCAGGGATGATGGTTCCACCACTTCCCTGGGCATCTCCTTCCAATTTTGTATAGCACATTTACAGAGGAAAGAGCAGCCAGGGATAGGAGTCAAGAGTTAAACTTAAGATTCCTACATTATTATCTTTCTCCTCTAATTTACCACCTAAATAAAGAGTTTTAATTCTTCTGTCTCCTCCCCAGCTCTCACGGGATTGCAAATACAAGATATTCTCCAGTTCCACCCCTAAAGCTCCTGTTTCCAGCAAACACACCTCTCAGGTAACAAGGACACCAAGCAACTCCTCCTCTAGCCATGTGTTTTCCACAGCCTGAGCATCACAGCCTTTCCCAGTCCTTCTGGATGTACCCCTTGGGTGGGATGGGATCATTTGGGAATTGTTTCTGGCTGATAACCCCAGTCATCCTTTAATATAACCCCCATTAATCCATTCTCTGCAGGGATCTCTAAAGGACAAGCCAATTGAGTTAATTCCATCATCCCCTCCAAAGCTATTTTTTTTCTTCCACCTAGAGTGGCAAAAAAAAAAGATAAATCAATAAAAATAACAAATGTGTTGTTGACCCAACCTTTGGTCCTTCTTCCCAGAGCTGCCTGTTTACCTGGGAGGGCTCAGGCTGAGCTGCTGCTAATGATGAGAGCCTGAAAGTTCACTCAAGGAGCAGGCAGCAGCATCCTGCCAAACTCCCTCTTGTCTCAACTTTTGGAAGCTAATAGTTTAACATCTTCCTCGATTTTTCCCAGGGAGCAGCTTGGGATGAACAAACCATTCCAACCCAGGCTGCAGTGGCTCTCTCCATTTCCAGGAGCCACATTTCTGAACCCTTTTTTCCTCCAGGAGCATTCCCTGTGCTTCTTTCAGCACTTTTCTCTGCTTTAATGCTGTTCATTCAAGCAGGATTTCAGAGGGTTTGAAATGTAAGTACAGGAACAAATACCTCTTGCTTGTTTCACAGTTTGGTTACAGAGCTCTGACATCTACATGGAAATTTATTCCGACAACTTAATTAGTTTTGAAATAGGTAGATTTCAGATAAAGGCAGCCCATTGTCATTATAAGTAGCCAAGAGACATTTTAGTGGTGCAGGAAAGTTTCTAAAGCCTGTCTCACTTGTTAATTTGGGATTACTGTATAATTTTAGTGTCTAAGTACAGCAAGTAATCCACTGATTTGTCAGATACTGAGAGAGCACTGCTTTTGAACAACTCACACAGCACAAAAAATCTGCTCTGAGAGCCTTCCATGAAAAGGATAAAAAAGCCAGCAGCAAAAAATCTATTCATTAAATGCCTAGAGGTGTTCCCAAAGATGGCGTTTCAGAAAATTCTCTTGTTTCCACTGGCACCCTCAAGGATTGTTTTGATGACCCTGGCAAGGATATTAATCATTTATGGGTGATATTGAACAGAGAGAGGAAGGATTTGCTGCAGCAAATAATTCCTCTTCCTTTTCACATTTTGAGTGTTTTGTTGGGGTTTTTTTTTTTCTCAAAATGTACCACATTTTTAGCTGAATATTATTCCACAGAAAGCCTCAATGGAGAGGATGTGGAGCCAGTCCAGAGGAGGCACCAGGATGGTCAGAAGGATGGAGCAGCTCTGCTGGGAGAGCTGGGATTGTTCACCTGGAGAGGAGAAGCTTTGGGGTGACCTCACTGTGCCCTTCCCATGCCTGAGGGGAATCCACAGAAAACATGGAGAGAGACTCCTTACCAGGGGCTGGCAGGGGGGAATGGCTTCAAACTGATGGAGTGGGTTTGGATGGGATTTTGGGAAGGAATTGTTCCCTGCCAGGCTGGGCAGGCCCTGGCACAGGGTGCCCAGAGCAGCTGTGGCTGCCCCTGGATCCCTGGAAGTGCCCAAGGCCAGGCTGGATGGGGCTTGGAGTAAATCAGAATAATGGAAAATGTTCCTGCCATGGCAGGGGGTGAACTCTGAGGTCCCTTCCAAACCAATCTGGGATTCTAGGATTTTTAAATGCAATGTATTTCCCGATAAACCTGCATTTTTTTCATGGACTTCATGCAATTTTTCATATCCTGTGTTTTTCCTGTATTATTTTCCAAATGTATTTTTGGCACAGATTTTTTCTTCAGTCTTTGTGCTCAAGAAACCACTGTGCCTTGAGGGTCCCTCAAGTTTGCTGCTGCCATCAGCATCCAGAAACGCAGGACCCATTCCCTGACAGGGAGTTGACCTCATACAGTCATAGAATGAATAGTCAGTTATATATTTTGGATATCTTGCATTGACCCCCAGCACAGTGAGATTTTCTTTAATAAGGTAGTTCCTCTTTGTTCCAGCCAATCAGAAATGAAAAAAATCCATGTTTAATGTTCTGTTTTGTTTAGAAAAAGAGGCTGAGGGTTCCTAAATCTTCCAGAGCCATCTCAGGCCAGCATTTTGTAGTGCTCTGGGGCTTTATGTCCCCCCAAATCTGGCATCTTTAACCCTGAGTTTTACAAGAAGTGGATTAAGCCTTATTTCTCATGAAAATTCAGATAAATTCCAACTAATTTTTTCTCTAAATAGGGAAAAAATTGTAGTACATGTAAGACATTGTCATGTTTTTCTACTTCACCACCTGCAGGATTCTCACAGTCCACAAAAAGCTAATAAAGACTTAAAAAAAACCCAGCAAAATGGTCTTCTCAGATAGCTGATATTTTGTAAAGATTACACCTCCTCTCAGAGTGGGTCTGAGCACCATTTTGGCTCCAACATTAATTTAGTGTAAGTTATATGAGCATTATTTCTTCACTAGTGAGAGCCAACCTTTGATGCCTGCCCTGCTTTCGGATATTAAAAACCATCTTGCTTATCCTTATCTGTTTTCTTACCTAAAACTCCAGCTGCTCATTTCCTGCCCCTCACCCTTGGCCTGACAGGAGCTGCAATATCAGAGCCCCTCTCCTGGAAGGTTTGCAGGCCATGGCAAGGCCCCAGCCAGATGGAAAAGAGAGCAAGAATTAAATGGAACAAACCAAATTCCCCTTGAGACTGATCCAAAAACTGGAGTCTAATCAACCTGCAGTGATAGATCTGAATTTGGATGGATCTGCAAACAGTTGGGAACAGATCCTTTCCTCTGACATGCTGAGCATTCAGCATTCACTTTAATATCACCCTGATGAAAGGAACAGGAGGAGAAGCCTCAGGGAAAAAAAAAATTCACAGTTTGCACTTGAGTCCCATCTTTAAAAAAAAAAAAGCAATTATTTCATCTTTGGAGATAGAAGCTTGACTTGAGAATTCCAATGGAGAAAAGACCATGAAAACAGCAGCTAACAAGACAGTACCAATCGGACTGAGATGGGACAAGCGCAAAGACAAGTGCAAAAATGGGGCCCGCTTGTACAAATGGTCCCCCATGGACTTGTTCATGTTGTCCCATTTAATCCATGGACAGAGTTGTGTTGTCCCATTTAATCCATGGACAGAGTTGTGTTGATTCCCCCCGCTGTGGCACCCAAGCCAAATCCCACATTTCCCCACATCTCACCCCAGGTCTAACACCCTTTCTCATGTGTGCATGGCCAGCCAGCTCCCCAGACCCTCCCTGACCAAAGAGCAGCTGCCAGGAGCTCCATGAAGCAGCAATTTCCATTCTCCATGGGTAACAAATCCACACATGGAATCCTTTCTGACCTGGTCTTTCACAGTAAAATAAACGCCATCCATTCCCTGGTGTCCTTGGTGTGAGAGAAACCAGCCCTGCTTTCCCTGAGCCCTTCAGGAGGGGTTGGGAACTGTGAGTGCTTGATCTGTAGAGCCCAAACCTGCACAGCCATGCCAGGTGTTAGACAATTACACCAAGAAGTGGTTTTTAATTTAACAGCCTGTCTCTTGCAGATAAGTATTGTAATCACAATAAAAAAAACCAAACAAAAAACCACACACACACAAAAAAAAACCCAAAGAAAAACAAAAAAAACCCCACCCAAACCCCAAACAAAACCCAACGGCAGAAAAAGAAGTGCAGTTAAGAGCCACAATTAGCATTTTAAACTTCATTTTAAATGTTATACTTTGCCTATAGAATATTTTCATCAGGATTAGGAGGGATGAGACATTCTGGCTGTTCCCCCAAAAGAAATGCCGAAGAAAAGAGAGGGGAGTTGTGAAAAAAACCCCAAATTATGTCCCTTTATGATATTTAGATTACTACGGTGTTCAGCCCAGTAGGATGCCTGGTACAGCATCATGGAAAAACCCGAGTTGTACAAGGTGGATTCAGGGGCCACCATTGAGAGTTTGCCACATTTACCCCGACAAGAGCAGGAAAAAGGAACAGAGAAACCAATGAAAGCCACTGGAAAAACTGTGGAGCCTAAGGCCTGTACTGGAGCAGCCATGAAATGGGTTGTAAATTAACCATGGCACAGTGCAAGAAGATTTAGGGAGAGAAAGTGAATTTTCCATACACTGGGCAAGGCCATGCAGCCTTTTCAATGCCTTTAGCCCATTATTAATACAGTTGTGTGATGTTTGAATATTGTCATGCCAGGATGGAATTTCCAGAACTTGCTTTTCACTTGGGAAACAGAGTGATGACTTAGAATGGGGATACAGATGGGCAAACTGAGAATATTTCTCTCCTTCCTTTCCAGCCTAAATGTCTGCAACCCACAAAATAACAGAAACCTCTGGTGCGTGCGAACACCCCCAGCACCAGGGTTTGTAGGAGAGGCAGCCAGGGACATCTGCTGGGCCATGCTGCCTGCTCACACAACCTGGAATGTTTTCCAGAGGTGGCATTATTTCCTCTCCAGGGTGGTGTGGGTCTCTGCTCCGTGCCAACATCTGTTGGCAAACCAAAGCAGAAGGGCTCTGCGCAAGCAGGAATTTAAATACTGGTGCTTTTGGAAATAGAAGAGCACAAACAGGTTTTCAAAAGAAAGCCCTCACAGGCCTCTTAAGGGGGCTAAGTGGCAGAGGGAGGGGGTTTTATCATCATGTCCCGCTATATTACACCAAAATTCCTCTAAAGCACAGCTGAGACTAATGACTCAAATGTATAAACCCTTCCCCTTCAGGAAAACCAGCTTAATAAAAGAAACAACAAGCACTTCTAAAAAATAAAGAATCACTGCACTAATTTCCATGGATAATCCATGACAAAAAACAGCCTTAATTGTATCTACAATGCAACTTTTCCCTAAAAACCTGTGCTGGGTTGGCCCTGGACAGCTGCTGGGCCCTCACCCAGCCACTGTCTCATTCCACTCACAAAAGGGTTAAATAGGGACAGGGTAAAGACAGGAGATCACCTCCTGATTACCTCCAGGGCAAAACTAATTTATTGATTGCTAATGAAATTACCTTTGGGTAATAAGAAGCAAAGAGAAACTAAACCACTTTTTTCCTAAAGCACCTTATCCCAGGTTCAGTTTCTTTCCCAAATCCTCTCTCTCCTCCCCAGTCCCAATTTCAGTTTTAGGCTGCTAGGCTTTAGAAAGCAAAACACTTAATTTGTGAAAGCCATACCAAAGGAATTCCTTCTCTATGAACGAAAGCTGATCAAATCATGCTGTAGGTTCAGATTACAGGGATCTTCAAGTTTGTTTTCCCCAGTCCTTTCCTTCCCACAGCCATGAGCATCAGCGTGAGACTGCAAAATAATCCAGGCAACGCTGCCTTGCTCAAATATGAGTTGCTGGTTGCATGTGGCTTTCAATGAAACCTGACATTTCCCTGAGAATGCACTGGGCTTCCTGCATGGAGGCAGAGCCAAGCATGAAAATAATCCCCAGGGAGAATTACAACTGCAAGGCTTCCTCAAGCTGTTAGGGATAAACCAACATTTGCTGATTTTAGCTCTGGGGTCAGCTGCACCAGCTGCCTGGTGCTGTTGTTTGTTTTGCTGCCATGCCAGATGGGGGAACGTGCAGGATTTCCAGTGCCAGGGCTGTGGTGTTTGCGAGGGTCCCCAGGATGAGGGAGAGATGGGAGTCTGACTCCATGTTCTCAGAAGGCTGATTTGTTATTCTATGATATTATAGTATGTTAAATTAAACTATACTATAGAAAAAGAAGGCTACAGACAGAAGGCTTAACAAGAATGAACAATAAAAACTGGTGACTGAGTCCTCAGAGTCTGACATAGTTGGCTGTGATTGGTCATTAAGTTAAAACAATTCACATGAAACAAAAAAATGCACCTGTTGGTAAATGATTTCCAGACCACATTCCAAAGCAACCAGATAATTGTTGCTTTCATTCTTTTCTGAGGCCTCTCAGCTTCCCAGGAGAAGAAATCCTGGCCAAGAAATTTTTCTGAAAATATCACACTGACACCAGGGAGGCTAGGAAAACCCCTGGATTCCTGGCTGCTGCCTGATATAGGAATACAATAATACAATAAAATGTTCTTACGTAAGAACATTGACAGTCATGGTAAAATCACTGTAACGATACAGTCCCATTGAAATAATTTTTTCCATGTAAAACCATTAATCCCAGAGTAGAAGGGTTGGAAGGGACCTTAAAGCTCATCCAGCCCCATCCCCTGCCATGGGCACCTATTTTTATCTTACCAGAAAGCTCCCATACCATCTCAGTGATTTCTCATGGGCAGCTCCTTGCAGGACAACCAACAAACCCCAACTCCCTCCTCACCCAGCTAACCATTCTTTTATAGCACCCATCCTTGTTGGACACAGCTGTGGCCTGTTAAGGGCAGGGCTGTTTCTAATCTTTGGTAATTAGTACAGCTGCAACTCCTCAGGGGTGAGATTGCCCTCTGCATTATCCTTATTTTCTGACATTCCACCCTCTCAGACACCTTCCACTAGCTCAGGTTGCTCCAAACTGCCTCCAGCCAGGCCTTGGATTCCTGTGTGCTGGCATCCTCAGCTGAGGTGGTCACAAACCTCCTGAGCTTTCCCTGCTGCACGTTTGCCACATTTGCTTCCTAGGAAGTCACCCTGGAAGCAAGATGCACCCCAGGCTGGGAAAATGGGGCAGAGCTTCTGCGTTTAAGTTCCTGCCCAAGTAAAATATATTGACTTTATGTTTGAGTGAAGGGTTGTTCTGTTTGCAAAACTTACACAGACCCTGGGCTCTGCTAACCCAGTTTTTGTCAGCCAGATCTACCTGCTTGTACTCAGCTGTGCACAGCAGCCTCAGTCCTGCAGCACATGGCTCTGGTCCTCCTGAGATAACCTAAATTAACTGAGCATGTGGCAGCTGCTCACCCTAACCTAAGTTAGTCTAAACCTAACAAAAATTCTTAGACTGGGATGAAAATCTTGGTTGATGGTGGCAACCACCAATACCAACAGATCTGAGGCTCAGCTAGAGGTTTATGTGTTTTAAATAAATGAAATATGAAAACAAAATAAGAGACATTGACTGCAGGAGTGACCAGGGAAAGGCACCTGAGCTGGAAGCAAAGCCACCCTCGAGTGGTTTTGTCATTCCTGTAATATCTGCTTTTCAAATTGTTTGTGACCCCAATGCCAAAATATATGAAAAAAAAAAGGCCAAACTGTGAAACAAATAAAGAAATCTATAAACTCTCCAAGCTTATGGGTGTTCTCTCCTACTCCTCACAGCGTGCCTTAAATCCATATTTGTTCCACTCACACAAAGCACTTCCCTCTCTAATCCCCTTCAGCAGTAGCAGGATACTTGCTCAGTGTCTCCTTGGGGAATTGGCAGGTTTCACTTTCCTTCCATGCCTTTATCCATTGCTCCCAATGAGCTTGTTTGCTGCAAAGATTTTTATTTTTTTTAATAGATACCAAATGCCTGCAAATCCCACCCCAGCCTGTCACATCCATAACACTGTCACTGATGCCATGGGGTCATTGTCAGTTTTATTTACAAGGGTGTGTTGTTAAAGGAGGAAAAGAAACGCTTCAAACTGAAAGAGGATTGGATGTTAGGAAGGATTCGTTCCCTGTGAGGGTGGGCAGGCCCTGGCACAGGGTGCCCAGGGAAGCTGTGGCTGCCCCTGGATCCCTGGCAGTGTCCAAGTCCAGCCTGGATGGGGCTTGGAGCGACCTGGGACAGGGGAAGGTGTCCTGAGCTCCTGTGCTGCAGCTGCTCCATAATCCCAGGGGAAGAAGCTGTACCCGGGGCTGGATTAACCCCACAGTCCTGGGGACAGTCTCCTGTGCAAGGGACTTGTGTCAATGGCATTAATTGCCATCTGCAGCAATTAGAATCCCTCCAAACCATGAATCCGACTGCTGTCCTTTCCCTTGGATGCTCAGGTGCCAGCCCCTCTCAGGGCTCTCTGTTACCTTACAGGGATTAATTGCTCTGCAAAAATGACACCAGGACAAGGCCCATAAACTTCAGTACATATCCCCCAAAAAACCTAAAGAGAATGAATAAAACCCAGAGCAACAAATCATTCCTCCACTCATCAACAGGAAAAAAAAAAAGCACAGAATAAACAGGAACACAGGCAGGACATGTTTTATTCCTTCAAGATTTAATTGTACCATTACTTTGGCCCTTTATGGGCCAAGATAATAATCTTTTTAGGTGCTTCTGGCAGGTGGAATCAATCATTAATTTATAATATGGGTTTTGTAACCTGCCTCTCTTTTCTTAACTATCAGCTACCTGAATTACTCCACAATGTTAAATACATAAATATTATATTGCATCTCCCCAGGGTGCCAGGGATATTCTTAGCTGTTAATCAAGCTGCCTCATTTCTTGATTTTATTTGTCCAGTAATTGTTTGTTTGGCATTAGGATGAGAGGTTTAGAGAGCAGCAGGTGACACTGGTGGCAGCAGCAGCTCCTGCTAAAAATGGATCCAAACAGCCTCTCATTCCTGACATGAGAGAAAAAACATCCTGCTATAATTTTCAACTCTTTAATGGAAAAATAGAGTTTTGGGGAGATGTTTTTTGCTTTTCCTTGAAGCCCAGACATTTCCATTAGTTCAGTTCTGGTATCAGGGAGACAGGCAGTGAATGATAGTCCCATATTCATGTTCTCTGTCCCATTCATGACTTAAAAATCTTAATCCTATCCCCTTATCCCAAGCCTGGAATGTCATTCCCTGCCTTGGATGATCCTTTCTGCCCTCCTGCTCCTTTTCCAGCCTTTTGTTTTTTACATTTTGAGGCAGGGGAACAAGACACCAAATAATACTTGAAGTGCAGGGACAGTACAGTTACACACAGTGCAGCAATTACATATTTTGGGAAGTTTTTCTCCATCTGTTCCTTTCCTAAAAATTCCTAATGTTGTTTAATTTTGTCTGTCATTTGTGAAAAGAAAGAAGTGAGGATTTCATAAGCATACACATTACAGCCTTTCACAGAGAAATATTTTGGAGCTCAGCATTGATGCCTGGACTGTTTTTCTTGTGTGCCTCACATAATATTAATAATTTTAGTCCTTAATGGATTTCCTTTACTCCCTTGGAGAAGTGCACACATCTCTCAAATACAAGACAGCTCTATAAGAGCTGCTTGGACTATAATATTTTAAATTTACCCATGAAGTCCCTAATTTTTTTTTGACTCTAGAGTCAGAAACCTGAGTTTTGGAAGAAAGTCATGGGCTGAGATAGTTAATATTTAAATTTCATCTTCACTGGAGCTCCTGCTTTTCTTTCAGCACAACAAACAATGCTGGGAAAAAGTTTCTAAGGTGCAAATTGAAAAAGTTTTCTTCTTTTTTTTTTTTTTTCCAAAAAGGAACTTTTAATATGAACATGAAGCCTGTTATCTCCAGCAAGGAGTAGTCATACTTACCTAAGATCACTCTTTACCAATCACTATTTAAAGACTTTGAAAAACATTATGGTAAATAGCACAAAACACCTTTTCTTCCCAAACACTGGCTTTTCACTACAGTAAAACAGCTGTATATTTCCCCAGATACTTCTCTTTCTATTAAGACATTAAAAACATCTTTTAAATGGGCATGCAGTAATGAATTGCTGATTTTTCATTTTGCTTCATTTCAACAGAGCTTTGAAAGTAATGCCTGGATCAGGTTTGTGTGAAGAACTGAAAGGCTGTGGAAATAACAAAGGTGTCTGGAGAACCAATTAAACCTTCCATAAGGTTATTATGCTGAAAGGAAGTGTTGTTCTGCACCTTTTTTTTTTTCTTTTTTTTTTGTGAATTTACAAAAAAAGCCCTGAGGACTGATATTTAAATGCCTTAAAACCACCTGCTGAGCAACATCAGTTGCAAAGTGAAATGTTGAAAGGAGTGTCCTGGCGCTTTTGGGACTGTTTGATATTTGAAGACAGGATGTATTTACCTTTTTCTAACAGGATAAATGTAACACAGTTGATCACTTCAAATTAGAACTGAATCACTATTTATACAGGACTGCAAGAGCTAAAAAAAACTTTGTGACAGACGAGTTGGGAACATGAGACCTCTTCTCTTCTCTTCTCTTCTCTTCTCTTCTCTTCTCTTCTCTTCTCTTCTCTTCTCTTCTCTTCTCTTCTCTTCTCTTCTCTTCTCTTCTCTTCTCTTCTCTTCTCTTCTCTTCTCTTCTCTTCTCTTCTCTTCTCTTTTTTCCCTTCCCTTTCTCTTTTCCCTTCCCTTCCCTTCCCTTCCCTTCCCTTCCCTTCCCTTCCCTTCCCTTCCCTTCCCTTCCCTTCCCTTCCCTTCCCTTCCCTTCCCTTCCCTTCCCTTCCCCTCTCTTTCTCTTTCTCTTTCTCTTTCTCTTTCTCTTTCTCTTTCTCTTTCTCTTTCTCTTTCTCTTTCTCTTTCTCTTTCTCTTTTCTCTTTCTCTTTCTCTTTCTCTTTCCCTTTCCCTTTCTCTCTTTCTCTTTCTCTCTTTCTCTTTCTCTTCTCCCTCTCCCTTCCCAGGATTATGGGAATGAATTTTCCTTGAAAAATTTTCCTCTGGCTCATCAGCCATATAAAAGTTAATCTGTTATTTACAACAACAGCCACACCAAAGGGACTCTTTTCAAAGAAATATGAAATAGTTTGGGTTGGAAGGGACCTTAAAGCCCATCCAGTGCCACCCCTGCCATGGGCAGGGACACCTTCCACTGTCCCAGAGTGCTCCAAGTCCCATCCAGCCTGGCCTTGGGCACTGCCAGGATGAACAGGCAGCTTGATCTGAAGAGGCAACTGCTGATCCCATTGTAAACAGCAGAGAAAATCACCAACCTCATTGTTATACTGTCACAAAGGAATGAGTAATCCCAGACAATAATCCCAGTGTCCATCCCTCAAGGCAGTCAGACCCGCTGGGTAGCCCTGGCAGGGGCACAGGGTTCCTCACACGGAGCACACGTGGCACATGGGGCACATCAATGGCTCCGGCAGCCTGCAAAGTTCTGTCCCGTTACCTAAACTGAAGTTTTTAAACCAGAGAAACCGCTGTGCTAGTCCTTCAAAAGTGCACTTTGATTATTCCCTGCACGTTTTTTAATAAGTGATATATATTGTATAATCACGAGGAAATACATTTAATTGATTTGACTGTAAATCAGTTGATTAACTGGTACTAAGAGGTCTCATTTCTACATGCTCATTGTCACATGAGTTTTCATTATTTCTTTGTAATTTTTGTTTTAAGATGTGCTAATTTGTAAGTTTTTCACTCCTTATAATCATGGGGGATATTGTAAAGAGCATCACCCCCTTGTAATTCCTGCTTCCAGAGCTGTGTTTCCCTTTCCTTCCTGTTTGCTTATTTGCCAATCCAGGAGCTCCAATCTCACGCCTGTTCCCTCTAAATCACATCCTTTTTGATGTCTGCTCATAGTTTTTCTCTTCTTTCAGCAACATAATTTTTTTTTTGCTTATATTGCTACATTCTCCTAGAGAATACACAAAGTGCTTTTAATAACATCTACAAGCACTTAGTGAATGCAGGAACTACAGCACTCAGGGGAGGGATCCTCTTTTGTTGGTATCATTTTTAGGTAAGGATGTTTTCTATAATGCAGCTACAGCTACAAAAATGTAATGACCATGGAGACCCAGACTGGAGAGGTCAAAAACATCTGTTTTCTTATTTTCCTCACCCATCTATAAGCAGTGCAAGGCTTCTCTCTGTTCCCCATCCTCAGGAATTTTAATTTTCCTCAGTGAAGAATCCCCAAAGACCCCCTAAAATATCTATGTGCAGTTAGGTCAATTCCAGCAATATGTTAGGACTTACTGTAAATGAGAAAGGGGCCCTTGGAGGATCAGAGATATTGAAGTGTTGCCTTTCGGGCTTATTGTAGCCAAATAAAATTCAATAGTTTTCTCTGACTGACTGCTCTTAATCCAGCAGAATGAAAAAGCACCTTATTAGAAGGTATTAGCCCTCTATTGAGCACATGATGCACTGGGTGTGGGATTCCAGCTGAGTAAAAACTGCTGAACAAACCCTTTATTTAGTTCTCACCTGGTACAGCATCTCTGGAATGTCAAAACTGGCAGAGACATTCCAATGTCCATTCCAATTCCCACCCTGGAAACCACCTAAGGGGATTTTGTCATGGGTTCCTGGTGACTCAGGGATGAAATCGCTGTTCCCTTGGCTCTTCCAGCCTCCAAAAGAGGGCAAAAACAGGGGGCCACCGGGCAGGATCCTGCAGTGGTGAGCCCAGAGGCTCAGTCAGTGGCAATGACACTGAAAAACATGGGAAAGAGATCATCTTTCTTACCATGGAGTCATCAAGGTTGGAGAGACCTCTTGGGTGGAAACTGCACATTCCTAAATTCTCCCATTCCTTTGGATGGAAGCTGCACAGTCCTGTCCCTAAACTCTCCCATCCCTTTGAATGGAAGCTACACAGTCCTGTCTCTAAATTCTCCCATCCCCTGGGATGGAAGCTGCACAGTCCTGTCCCTAAACTCTCCCATTCCCTGGGATGGAAGCTGCACAGTCCTGTCTCTAAATTCTCCCATTCCTGGGGTGGAAGCTGCACAGTCCTGTCCCTAAACTCTCCCATTCCCTGGGATGGAAGCTGCACAGTCCTGTCCCTAAACTCTCCCATTCCCTGGGATGGAAGCTGCACAGTCCTGTCCCTAAATTCTCCCATTCCCTGGGATGGAAGCTGCACAGTCCTGTCCCTAAATTCTCCCATTCCCTGGGATGGAAGCTGCACAGTCCTGTCCCTAAATTCTCCCATTCCCTGGGATGGAAGCTGCACAGTCCTGTCCCTAAATTCTCCCATTCCCTGGGATGGAAGCTGCACAGTCCTGTCCCTAAATTCTCCCATTCCCTGGGATGGAAGCTGCACAGTCCTGTCCCTAAATTCTCCCATCCCTTTGGATGGAAACAGCACAGTCCTGTCCCTAAATTCTCCCTACTCACTGGGGTGGAAGCTGCACAGTCCCAGCCCTGCCACCAGCCCATCCCGCCACTTCCGTCACCTCAGGTTTCACCAGGACAAGAGCATGATAAAATTTGTTGTCTTCAAATGACAGGACAATGATTTCAGCCTGAAATCTCCACCAAATGATTGAAGTCTTGATGTGGCAGCTCTTGGAAAGTGGTTTTTTTACCACACTAAATGGGTGGGCACAAAACCAAGCAGTGGCTGAACCTTGCCAGCATTTGGAGACGGAAGGAAGCACTGGGCTGATGTGGCTCTGGCTGAAACTCATCAACACACACAAAAATCCCAAAATAAGGTAGGAAATGACAGTCTCAGTGTTGGATGGCTGCAATTATTTTGGATATCAGGTGTCTAAATCTGCTCTGACAAACAGCCTTGACCTTCTGACCACACTCATAAGGGGCAACCCAAACCTGCAGTAACAGAGACAGCTGAATGGAACAATTCTTTCTGAACTGAATTGCAGCAAAACTTTCAAACTTCCACAAAGAAATGGCACGTTGGGTTAAATTTAAAATGCTCAGCTTGTCTTGCACGTGGCTGCCCCACAGTTTCAGGCATATGCACAATTAAAATAAAGATGATGCATTTTATTGAGTATATTTGTGAAGCAGAAACGACTTGTCATAGCAAATTCTCCTAATCTGACTTCTCTTACCTCATGATTCTGTCTGTTTGCACATACTCTGAGTAGGCTGTGGTTAACCTCCCTCCACCCACAGCTGAGACAGCTCTTGGTTTGGGTCTGGGCTATTTCTGCAAAGTGCTGCTGATTCTCTGCTAAATCACTGCATTTTTTGAAAGACCAGACAATGCAGCACTAATGAAAGCAGATGGTTCACTGCAAACATCCAAGATGCCAACATTTCAAAGGAGAAGAATTCAAAGGAAAAATCCTATACCAATTAGCTATGGGATTAGGAAGAAATTAGGAAGGAATTGTTCCCTGTGAGGGTGGGCAGGCCCTGGCACAGGGTGCTCAGAGAAGCTGTGGCTGCCCCTGGATCCCTGGCAGTGCCCAAGGCCAGGCTGGATGGGGCTGGGAGCGACCTGGGACAGTGGGAGGTGTCCCTGCCCATGGCAGGGGTGGCACTGGATGGGCTTTGAGGTCCCTCCAACACCAAACCATTCAGGATTCTGGGATTCTATGAATTGCAGTATGAAGAAAATAGGTTTTGGATACACATAGCAAAACCTAAAAAAATATTAATGGAAGGCTATCAAGAGACTTTCTTTTTCACCATATGCGATGAAAAGAAATCTGTGTCAACCACAGGAAAAAAAGAGAGAGAAAATTAAAAGAGAAAGGGATAGAGTAAGAAAAAGAAAGAGGAGGGGGAAAGGAAAAGGAGGAAAAGAAAATGAGGAAGGGGAAAGGAGAAAAAGGAAAAGGAGAGAAGGAGAAGGAGAAGGAGAAGGAGAAGGAGAAGGAGAAGGAGAAGGAGAAGGAGAAGGAGAAGGAGAAGGAGAAAGAAAAGGAGAAAGAAAAGGAAAAGGAAAAGGAAAAGGAAAAGGAAAAGGAAAAGGAAAAGGAAAAGGAAAAGGAAAAGGAAAAGGAAAAGGAAAAGGAAAAGGAAAAGGAAAAGGAAAAGGAAAAGGAAAAGGAAAAGGAAAAGGAAAAGGAAAAGGTATATTAAAAAGGAAAGGAAAAAGCCTGGGAATTCTCTTAGCTATAATTAAAAAAATCAGAAGGAAATTTCATGTTTGTGATTAAATGGATGCCACTGTTCTGCCATTTGGAGGAAAATTGTTCCTAGAGCTCGAATCCAGACACATCAGGGCAGATGTCCTGCTGCTGCACTGGATAACTCTCTGCTCCGGGAAGCAATGGAGGTGCAGTCACTCTCAGAATTCCTTCTAGACACCTCCAGAACACAATTTGCAAACTCCTTACCTGACACTTCATCACATCCTGGCAGAAAGGCACAGTTTTCCCTCTCTAACACGATTTAGAAAGGGTGACCAGTAATGAAAGAACACACACAGGCACACACACATCCCTCAAAGTGACAAATCTGTGTTAACCCCCTGCTTTAACAGCCATTGATCAGCAGAGAATTCCTGCCTTGGAAGGGCTCTGTAGGCTGGACAAGGTGTCCTTAGGCTGGCACATTCTGTCATGCTTCAGATTAAACTGCAGAGAGACATAAAGATACCTCATGTGAAAGTGATCTTTGTGTGGTGCCTTCCTCAGCTCAGGGGATGTCCTTGAAAAATTGATTTATCTGTGCAAAGAAACCTCAGTGGCTCACAAGTGTGGGGCTGGGATGAGGCATCAGCACTGGATGGGGCTGACATGGACATTATCCCCTGAACACAAACACAGCCCCAGTTCTGCTCTCCTGCACAATTGCCAGCCTAAAAGCAGCTTTTAAAGGACAGGAACAATTTCAATAAATCAATATATTCCTCACTAGACTGAACAGACAGAGATCTCTGGCTGGGCTTTATCAATACAGTGGGTTTTGGGCAGTTTGTGGCAATGAGTCTAAAGATTGCTGAAAGATTTTTAAGATTGGTGAAAGCTGTATTTCCAAGAACACAGCAGCTTCCCTGAGCAGTGCAACCTGTAAGAGGCCTTGAATATATGTATTATATACCTGTACTGTATTTGAATATCTTTACCCTGGCTGGTCCCAGTTACCCTTGATGGGCTGCAGCTGTGATGTCCTTCATTGGGCTGCAGCTGTGGTTAGTCAAGGTAACTGGGATAAAAGGGGAGTGGGCTGGCCAGTCAGGGAGAGCCTTGGAGGAGCCCTGACTAAGGGAGATCCTGAGTTTGTGCTGTGAAGATCTGCTGCCCACAAGACAACAACAGAGAGGTACAGGACTTATGAAATATGTTAAATACAACAGCAACCCTCCTGTAAAAACCTCCCAGGATGCAGCAGCTCCTATCATGACCAAAAAGGCTGAATTAACTTAAACCACCTGAGAAGCTGGTTTAGATGTTGAAACACAGGCAGCACAAACCTGATGAAGCTGGTCTGTAACTTGGGCTGCACAGCTTCTCAGTGGCTGCATTTTTGGGAGCTGATAGGTGCTGAGGTCACACAGTGCCTCTCACTCACAAAGGTCTCCCACTGTCACTGACTTTCCCATGACTTGCAGAAATTCAGCATTTTGGGGTCTGTGCACTGCTGAAGTGGGATCTTCCACCCAGCACCATGCTGGGATCCCTTTGCTCTTGGGCTGTGGATTGTGATCACAATTTTGGCTAAAAACCCCTCTTACTTGTGATGTAAAGAGCATTCCTTCCCAAATGTCCTTCCTGTGGGCACCCCCAGAGGTGCCCAGACTTTTCCCTTTCAAAACCAACCTTCCCTACCGAAGCCAGCACCTTAAAAATAAACCAATGCACGACACGTGTAGAAGTGGGAAGTGTCAGTTCTTTCCAGTCAAGCACGAAAGTGGTTGGGTGATTTCAAATTACTTAACAGCACTCTCAGACTCTCATTTCTCCTTTTCAAGATGAGCAAACACAGATTTACAGTAACTTGTCATAACATCTCAGTCTAATGAGAGGAGAGAGGGATCAGCTGAATATAAACA
Organism: Emberiza elegans; assembly: GCA_024865655.1. Taxonomy (NCBI): domain Eukaryota; kingdom Metazoa; phylum Chordata; class Aves; order Passeriformes; family Fringillidae; genus Emberiza; species Emberiza elegans. The sequence goes on from JALJVW010000206.1 coordinate 62,364,973, forward strand.
GAGTTATGACGCAGCTCACCTGAGCGTGGCTTGAAATAGAATTCTGTACCAGTCATATCAAAGACAAAGATACTGAACATGAAAATGTGCACCTTACTTCCTGGAATGGCACTTTCCTTTAAATGTTGTAAACTTTGGAATATACTGAAACTGAATTGGAAAGCCCCTCTTGCAGCAGAAGCAGCAAAGTAGGTGCAAAGTGACTCAAACCCGTATTTAAAAATCATTGCAACTGTAATTAAACAAAGGAGGATCTGGGCAAGAGGAAACATCTGCCATGTAGAGAAAATGTTGCACCCTTAAGTACCTTCATTGGAAATTTAGTTTTCTTTCATGGCACGGGAGCAAGCAGAGCTATAAAAGCATAATTTAACATGCCAGTAAAAATAAATTGTAATGCATTTATTCCATATCATATTTATTATGAATGGTGCTGCTCAGCAGGGTAGTTAAAAATTAACATCCTATAAGTCACAGAGGGGAAGTTTAGGAGACAAGAGGTGAATGTGTCCTTTGCCAATAGATCTAAATTTTAACAGAAACCAGGCAGGCTGCTGAGATCTGATTTTATTCCACCAGAAACAGAAAAACTTCTGAAAGTGTCAAAGAACTCCAGCTCCTAGAGTTGAAATCTGCAGAAACTGAGGTTTTAAATGCATACATTGAGGTTTTTGGCTGACAGCAATGAACAAAGCTATCCTATGAACTAATCCAGCCAAAGCAGCTCCTGACACAACCTTTGCTGTCTACCCTGAGGAGCGCTGAGGGTGTTTTGCACCATCCAAGAGACCCCCAGGTCTGTGGTGCCAGGATTTCACCTGGAAGCTCTGTGGAGATGGAAAGAAATGCAAAATCATGGATGGTGACAGCTTGGGCTGTTAATGGTGGGGACAGTGGGAGGATGAAGAGGAAGAATAAATGAGAAATTCATCCTGTTCCCTCATCTCTGGGTCCTGGGGTGCAGCTTCTCTGGTTGCCCTAGGAATCAGCTTCTGTTGGAGGGAACTGGGTATAACTCTCTCAGTGAGAAAAGAGAGAGGTTTTTCTGGTTGGTTTAGGTTTTGTTGGGGTTTTTTGTTGCTGTTTTTTGTTTGGGTTTATTTGGTTTGGTTTGGGTCTTTTGGTTTGATTTTTTTTGTTTGTTTGTTTTGTGTTTTGGGTTTTGGTTTGTTTGGTTTGGTTTTTTTTGTAGCTGTTGTTTCACCTTCTGAAAACTCGAAAACACCCCCTGGAATGCTGAATTCCCCAGCTCCAGCAGGAGAAAGAAAGACTGGGCAGGAGCTGCAGCCTCTTGTGTTGGCCAAGGGCTGGCTGAAGAGCCTGGAGCGCTCCCTGCAGCCATCCCTCCGTGTGCCAGGGAAATTCCTGATAAATAATGACACTCGGAACAACATGATGCCAACATGAAATGCTGTCCCAGAATTACATTCAGTATCATAATCAGTAGTGTAGTATTTATAGCCCTAGAGTAGAGGAATAAGTAAAACAATTAATTGCATTATAATGATAATTATGATAGTGATGATATTACAATAATAACAATAATAAAATAATATTTCCAACTCATTTTTACCACCCAATTCTGCTTATTTCACTACAAATGCAAACTTATGCCAGCTGGATGTTGGTTTGCAGCAGAACATCAAAGGAGGTGGGGTAGAATTTTTTATGAAAAAGGTTTTGATTTCCCACGAGAAGAACAGAGTTATCTTAAATCAACTTCCACCACTTTCTCTTCAGGAGGGTGCTGGAGAAAGTATCAATCATTTAAAAGCTGGATTGCTCAGAGCATTTGGTTTCTCATCATTTCTTCTGACTTCTGGGAAGAAAAAACCCCTTAAATTGCCTTCTGTTTTTCTGTAGTTCCAGGCATATCTTTTTGTGCTTTTTTTTCCCCCCATCTCTGCTTTTATTCATGAGTTGTCACAAAAGTAGGAAAACAAGTAGAAAACAAAGCAAAACAAAACAGGAGATAGCTGAGAGAGCTTGACAGTGAGCTCTGCCCCAAGGCCACCAGTTCAAACCCATCAGAAGTCAGCAGCAGCTCAAGTATCTGAGATTTAATGGTTGTTTGACGACCTCAGTAAAGTGTGGAGCCTGTTGGTTTCTCACACTGTCGCAGCAAGGAAGTCTATGCAGAGAATTTGGAAAGAGCTCTTGCTGGGTAGGTGATGCTTCGGGTCACTGATGAGGAATGTGTTATGGAGAATAGGTTAGAAAAGTTGGTATTCCTCAGAAAATGCACAAAAAACACTGCTCAGAAGGCTGGAGCAGAGCTAGGCTCACCCCAGAAGAGGAGGAATATGTAGAGAGGGAGGTCAGAAATTAAAGTATATTAAAAAAAAAAAAAACTAAACCACACAAGTCAGACTCCTAAATTGTTTTTTTTTTTAATTTCACCAAAGTTGCTGTACTCCACTGTGGCTCTAAATGCCACTAGAAATATGGTATTAGTGGAAAAATCAAAGTGCCAGTGGAAACTGGAATATTGGTTTCAAATCCCTGATTTTAACTACTGCTACAACACAAGGCAAGACAGAATGAGCTAAGAAAGGAAAATATGAGGGATTTAAAAACCAAGATATCCCAGTCCTTTCCTTCTTTACTGAATTTGCCATCTCCATTCCAGTGCAAGGTGTCCCATGGGGGTTGGAATGAGATGAGCTTTAAGATCCCTCCCAACCCAAACCAGTCTGGGATTCTATGAGGGAAAAAAATAATTTTTTTTTTACTGAAACAGCCTCTATGTTACAATATAATCTTATTGATAAGGAGCTTCATCCTGCTTTAAAAAATCCCACATGGGAATATCAGTTCCTGCCATGGGCACAGAGATTATTTCTATGGGGTTAAAGCCTGGTTTCCATCCATGTGCTCAGGAATGGAAGCAAGAGGAGCTTTCCTCTGCACAGGGATGTGTGAGGATGAACAAATCCTCACCTGGACTGTGCTTAGTCTGCCCTGGAAGTTTTCTGGTGGAAATTGCTGGAGCTCAGCTGAGGCTCCCAAATGAGCTACTCCATCTGCACCCAAATGAGATGCTTGACAGAGGAATTACCCTGCAAGTCCTTGTCTGGGTGATCTGGAGTGCAGATTAGTCTGTCATAAAGGTGCTCTCTGGCCTGGAGATGGATGACAACACTCAGGGCACAATTAAGCTGCTTTATTGCTCTGTTACCCATGAGTTGATAACCAGGGCAACGTTTGTTGGTGGTGCTCTTACAAAGAGGGGACTTTTATTAGAGCTCTTGATTTAAATAATCTGCCCATTTGTGGTCATTAAGGAAATGCTGTGTCCCCCCATTAAATCAATAGTCTGAAATGCCTTTGGCTGTCAGGCTCTGCTATGGTGTAGGGATAAAAGTGGATCTGATAATTAATTAACCTGAGGAGATGGACAGCTCATGTCTAATGGCTGCTTCTAGGGCAGCACTACTCAAACTCACCAATTACAAATCAATCCTGCATCACCAAAATCACAGAGGTCCCATGGCAGTGGTGATGTCCCAATGCCTCCATGGCTCCAGGGTTCCTTTCTCCTGGCTGTGACAATTTGTGTGTCTCCCTCACACTGCGGCTTTTCAGATGCTTTCCTCACAGAGGGAGGTTGTTAGGATATAGGTCCTTTGAATTCCAAAGGGCTCTTCTTAAGGTTCTTAATGCCCTATGTATGGTCATGGAAATACATCCCTGGAGAAGAAAATAATCAGTCCTGGTACAAAAAACAGACCTCAAGCTCATTCCCTTGTTCCTCCCATCCATTTCATAATATCCACTTGGTGAGTCAGTCTCCAGCTTTGCCAACCAGCCTCAAAGTTGCTTAGCTTTATGTGATGCTCTTCTTTTGGGAAACTGTGCCCTTCACCCCCCTGGGAAGGGGCCCTGGGAAAGGCTGATGGTGTTCCCTGTCGCAGACATCTTTTTCACTAAAAATCTGGTTTTTAGGATTTTTCTTTCTGGGAAGCTGAAGCTCTAGAAAAAGAATGTAAACAAGGGTTGTCGGCTGCTGTGGAATGCAGCAGGTGGATCTGTGATTGGCCCTTCTTAAATATGTATAATTAATGGCCAATCAAGGACTGAGCCACCTCAGACAGAGTCCGAGAGAGCTGCTTTGTTTTCATTCTTTCTATTCTATTCTTAGCTTAACCTTCTGAGAGAACCTTTTCCTTCCATTTCTTTTTAGTATAGTTGTAATATATATATATCATAAAATAATAAATCAAGCCTTCTGATCATGGAGTCAACATTCTCATCTCTCTCTTCACCTGCAACCCCTGCAACCACGGTCAACAGTTCCCCTCCTGGCAGAATAACATCAGGAAGTTGGGATCAAGAAGGGAAATTGGCAGTGTTTTCCACTTTCTCATTCATGGAATTATGGAATGCTTTGGGATGAAAGGATCATTAAAGTCCATCTTGTTCCAACACGCCTTCCACTGTCCCAAGATGCTCCCATCCCTGTCCAGCCTGGCCTTGGACACTGCCAGGGATCCAGGGGCAGCCACAGCTTCTCTGGGCACCCTGTGCCAGGGCCTCCCCACCGTCATAGACAAGAATTTCTTCCCCATATCCCATCTAACCCTACCCTCTGACAGTTTGAAGCCATTCTCCCTTGTCTTGACACCCCAGGCCTTTTTCCACAGAATCCCAGAATCATTAAGATGGAAAAACCTTCAAAGCACATGGAGCCCAAGCTGTCCCTGCTCCCCACCGTGTCCCCAGCCCAGAGCCCTGAGTGCCACATCCAGGCCTTCCTGGGACACCTCCAGGATGGGCACTCCAGCACTGCCCTGGGCAGCTGTGCCAAGGCCTGAGCACCCTCTCCATGCAGAAATTCCTCCTGATGTCCACCCTGAGCACAGCCTGAGGCCGTTCCCTCTCCTCCTGTCCCTGTTCCTGGGAGCACAGCCCGACCCCCCAGCTGTCCCCTCCTGTCAGGAGCTGTGCAGAGCCACAAGGGCCCCCCTGAGCCTCCTTTGCTCCAGGCTGAACAACCCCAAATTCCCTCTCCAGTCCTCCTGTAGGCCCAAGAGCCTTTCTCAGGAGCCTTGGATGGAAAGCAGCTCCAGATAAACAAGCCAGCTCTCCTTTCTTCGACAATAATTGGCTTTATCTTTTGCCCACCAGCTATAAGCCCTACTTTTAATTTACTCCTTTTCTTATTCACTTTTTGATGCAACAGTTCATCGAGGGTTTAAATTCCTTTTCCCATGCAGCCCTTTCATCATGCTTCTAATTACCTCGCCTAATTGCTCTGAACTGGTACGAGCCCATAATTTTTTTAAATTATTTTCTTTAATTACAATTCTTTACCGAAGAAAATGCCACTGGAATGCAACTTACTGAAACAAAACATAACAATACAAAACAAAACTGAGATACATCTTCCAGCCTTTTGAATAGTTTGACAAACCTTATCTTCACTCTGAGTTTGTCCAAAGTCATGCAGCACCACATGCAAGAAAGGGCAAAAAAGTACAAAATATTAAAATAAGAAGAAGGATGGAGAGGAGGAGCGCATGTGGAATATTCTCTAAACCTCAGCGTCAATATTTTTCCCCTTTGAAGTGCAAATGCCAGCCTCTGTGGAGGAACAATGTCTTCATTGTGCTAAAGCAAGTCTTTGAATAGCTTTGAGAATCGATGGATGTTAATTGGGTGTGAACAAAACACTTGACATTTCCAAAGCAGGACCTGTGGATGAAAATTAGCAACTGCTTCTTCTATATCAGCAGAAGACAAGTTGGTTGGTTTTGTTGTGTTTTTTTTTTTAATGTATGGAATGTTTTCATAATTCTGCAACCAAACTTCAGCAGTGAGAGATGCACACATGGGGGTAAGAGAGCTGTGATCATCATTTAGAGTGACATTAGAGAAAGTCTCCTGTAAAATACAGGTCACTGACAAAAACTAAAAAAGAAAAAGTTCAAAAACTCAACTTCAAATTGAAACCCATACAATATAGTGCTGAAAAAAGGTGCCTTGTTCAAAATTCCCAAAGCCTTGTGTTCTGGAAACTTGATAATGCCAAAGTGGTTTATATTTACATTTTAAAATGGAACAAAGAGATTTTCTATTTCAGTTTGTGAACAAACTGAAGTGTTGTCTTTTCCCATAACCCAACAGATCGCCTGAGATTACTCCAATACAAATCCCCAGAAGGGAAAAATCATTTGTTTAATGACAGTGAAACTCTGAGGACTGAAGCATCTTTATGTACATGTATTGGCTCATTTATTGCCTTGCAAGGCTTAGCCTCAGCTTTTCCATTAGCCTCCAGCACAACAGATGACATCATTTCTATTTTCCAGGATATTTTGGCTGTCACCGCTCTGCAGCACAGTTGCTCTATGAAAGATGAATGTCACCCCTCATCGATACGCTTTGCAATTTAATTAATTTCTCAGCAGTGTATTAATTAGGCAACGAGAGTGGCCTGGAACTTCCATAGATGAGATGAGAAATGGATAAAAATTGTCCTACCCTGGCAAAACAAGGCCAAGCATGAGGATGGTGCCAGTTTCTTCTAAGGAACACCCATTGTCTACCAGGAGAGGCAGCTCAGCAAATGCCCAGGCCTTGCTAAGCTGGACATTGGGTTTTGTCCTTTCTAATGACCAAATTCCCTATGGGTTGGAGAATCTGCTGCTAAATGAGGAAAAACTGCTGCCACGCTGAGAGGGAAGAGCCCAGCCCTCACACTGGGGAAAGAACAGAAGCCAAAAGGTGAGAAACCTTCCATGAAGGACAAATTCAACCCAATCCGTGCTCCTCTGAGGAGCAGAGACACTGAAAACATTCACTGTCCACCATCAGGGCAGTTCTTTCTAACACAAGTTTTATTTTTAACAAGAGAAGCTCTGAAAACAACAGGTGGAAAGAGGCTTATAGGGGTTTTTTTGCCATGGCCATACATTTCCTGCAATGCCTACAAACAGGGCCTTGAAAAGAGATTCCAGCTCCAAAAAGAGACTCAGAACTGCTCATGGCAGGAGCAATGGACAAAGTGCCCTGGGTTAACATGGTCATGGCAAGCCAACAAAATCTGTAGGATTATGGTTGTGCTCTAGTCCAAAATTCCCAACATTTTGGGGCTCTCAAAGGGAAATCATTGGATCACAAAACCACAAAATGGTTTGGGTTGGAAAGAATCTTAAAGTGCACCTCACCACACCCCTGCCATGGGCAGGGACACCTTCCACTGTCCCAGGGCGCTCCAAGCCCTGTCCAGCCTGGCCTTGGACATTTCCAGGGATCCAGGGGCAGCCACAGCTTCTCTGGGCACCCTGTGCCAGGGCCTGCCCACCCTCACAGGGAGGAGTTTCTCCCTAATCCCTTCCTTACATGGCTGGATTAATACAAATCCACAGGGACAAACTGGCACAGCTCAAGTCAGTCACCCCTTTAGAGAAAAAATACAATAATTAAAGAAAAATGAGAAAATCATTCCTGTTTATTTTGGATCAGCTTCATTTTTTTCTTCTGGGGTTCAAAATGAGGGCCCCAAAGGTTTTGCTTCCTGAAGGCTCTCAACACAAAACAAATGTGGTTTTTGTCTGAGGTTGCATGAGAATTTTTATTGCTTCTTGCATGGTAGACTGACCTCAAAGTGACCAGAGAACAATTTTAAGAGTTGTTTTCATTGTTTCAAGTGTGATGTAAATAAACATGAAGTGGTTGGACAATTGCTTATTGAGTTCTAAGGGGAAATTTAAAAGATTGTGTTCGAGTGAGAGGGTCCTCTCATCACACAGAGAGTGTGACCTGCTAAAACAACAAACGCAGGAGGGCTTGCTGAGGAATCCTTGTTGCTCCATGACCACCACAGCCCTGCAGCACAGCCCAGGTTGGAATGACCACTGCTGGAGCCTGCGGGACTGGGGAAGCAAAGCCAGCCAGGCAGAAAGGCACAGCCACCACAGCTGCGAGGGGAAGCAGCAATCATTAGGAAATCATTCTGGTGTGCAACAGCTTCCTAATTGCTCCTGCTGGTTTTGTCAGGCTCCCTGCAGTGCTGGAAGTCTCAAGGCTGCAAAAAAAGCTAAACCCAAAGGAGCTGGTGGCAGTGCCACACTGGCAGGGGGTGTTCAGGTTGCTGCACAGGTTGTGGCAGCCTGTTGTCAGCTTATAAGAACCTACTTTGGTGCCATGCTTGCCTTCAAAAGAAGACTTGGAGGATACTTACAACACACAAACCATAATTCTGGTGTCCAGGAAATAGCAGAAAAATCATAAAATCATGGAATAGTTTTAGAAAGACCTCAAAGCCCATCCAGTGTCACCCCTGCCATGGGCAGGGACGCCTTCCACTAGCCCAGGTTGCTCCAAGCCCCAACCAGCCTGGCCTTGGACAATTCCAGGGATCCAGGGGCAGCCACAGCTGCTCTGGGCACCCTGTGCCAGGGCCTGCCCACCCTCACAGGGTAGAATTTCCTTCTATTAATCTAAATCTAAATCTGGCCTCTTAATCAGCATTAATCAGAACAAGCAGAATTAGCAGAACTATGACTTGTGACCCAAAGCCTTTTAATGAAATAAAAACACCTCAATATTCACCTTGTTTGGGTATGTGATGAACTTCCCTAAAAACAACAGAGAAAATCTTCCTTGTGCCCCAAAACTTCCAATCTCAGCAAAACCTGGGTCACCACAAGGGCAAAAACACGAGGAGGAATCAGAATCTTCTATTCTCTTAGTGTCCTTTGAGAACAGCAACAAATAATGGCTAAAATTAGTCCAAGTAATTTATTTGGATTTTCAAACGCGTTTTGTCAAGTTCCCTGGGGAACACTCAACTCAGCAGCCTTTCAAGAAGAGGTAAAATAGCAGAAAGGAATGATTTACTTTAATCACCCGAAAAAACAGAACTCCTGGGAGCTGCAGAATTTCCATACTCAGACAGAAATGTACAGACTAATTTTTTCTTTTTTTTTTTTTTTTTTTTTTTTTTTTTTTTTTTTGCTGAGGGGAGGAGCAGCAAGGTAGCAAAGTTTGCCAATTATTTGGGTAAGTTCAGATGAAAGGAGACACATTAAAGCAATTCAAAGGGATCCAGCAAGTCTGGGTGAGCAGGAGGGACACTGGCTCGTGGGCAGGTGCTGCTGGTGGAATGAAGACTTGGAGCTATTCAGACACATCCCTGTAAACATCAGGCAAAATGGAACCATTATTCAGAGGAAGGGAGATGACTGGAGAAATTGATTAATTTTTATTTTTTAGCTGTCTTGCTTGCTCATTGAACTGAGGTGTTGTGCTGCACACTGCACATAGATGGTCAACACTTTTAGGAGCTCATTTCAGCTATTGCCTGCCTTTAAATATATTATAATATATACAATATATAAAAATATATATTATAAATATATATTATAAATACATATAATAAATATATCACCTATTATAAATATATAATAATATATAAAAATAAATATTATACATAGATATTATATGTGTGAATATATATATATATATATATTTTTTACATTTATATCTATTTATATTATATTATATTATATTATATTATATTATATTATATTATATTATATTATATTATATTATATTATATTATATTATATATTATATTATATTATATTATATTATATTATATTATATTATATTATATTATATTATATTATATTATATTATATATGTAAAAATATATATATACACACATATATATTTATATATATATTATATGTCCCTAATATATATATATATATATATTTCCAATCAATGACCAACTTGTCACATCTTGGATTTCCTTTGCTCCCTCTCAGCCGTGCCTTTGTCACTGCTGGGATCCTCTCCAGGTGAGTGACACAGCACAACAATGCTGCACATTCCTGCAGGGAGGGGCAGGGATTTATCTGCAAGGACCCCTCAGGAGAGCAGGCTGAGCTCCCAGCAGCTCCCAATGAGGGCTGTGAGAAGGCAGCAGTGAAATTATTCCACTCCTGTTCACTACTGGATTGATGCTGCTCTTTGTTGTTGAATAAAATACACAACTCCAACTGCTCGGAGCTCAGTTAGGGAGCCAGCATTGATGGACAGCATCAAAACACACCATACTTACAGAGCTGTTAAGCCCCAGCCTTCTAATATTTCTAAACAATCAAATTCCAGTGCTTAGCAAGGTCCAGGGCTTTGTACTTTTCCATCAAAGTAGCCAGCTTTTGGCAGATGGGGGGAATTTCCTACACCGGGTACTCGGGAAAAACGTGTTTGCAATTCCTCTGCTGCCATCTACCCTCGGAAATGTCTTTGTGCAGCCAGGCTGGTCCTTTCCACAAAGTTTGAAAGTCATTAACCAAACTCTAAATCCTACAAACAAAAGGTCTTAACAGCAGGCAGCTGGGTTCATTTGCATTTTCCTAAAGACATTTTTGAAAAAACCCAAAATAACACCGAAATAAAAAAATAAAAGGATGCCTTGAAGCATCATCCATCACGAGGAAAGTCCCCAAATAAAAAACAATTGCAGGCATTTAACACATAAAACTTTCTTTTTAAAAGCAGAGACAACACGTTTGATTCTGAGGATGTGCAGAGAAATTTTGGTCTGATGAATGTTGGCAGTAACAAACAGGAGGTAAAAGGTTTGTTAATTTTCTCTGTGATTTCATTGCCTACTTCAATTTGTCCCTTGATTGTGTTGTGCTCAGGCTCCATGAGAAGACTGTATAAAAAATCCATTCTCTTTTTTTCTTTATTTTGGTCAAAAGAAGCAATCAGCTGGATTTTGCAGTCTGTTCTTTGAGAAGTGCACAACTCCAGCAACTGGAAGTGTGGAACCATGCTCCAGTCCAGCAGGGAGCATCTCCACCTCTGCACAGGAACAGGGAAGAGCCACACTCAGCTGGGTTCAGGGCTCCTGCCAGCATTTGCTGTGTCCCACTCACCCATTTCAGGGCTCCAGTTACTGCTGGGTTAATGGTTGTGCTCTGAGAGGGCTTTCCCAGCCTTAAGGAGTCTGTGATTCTGCGTTGGAACACCTTTCCCTTGTCCCTTGCCAAAAACCGGGTGTGCAGGGATGACAAGGAGATGGGTTTTCTCCCTATTCCTGCTTCCAGATATTTTCCAAGCATCAATACCCTTTTCCATGGGGCTGTGACCTTTAGGTATCTTTTTGTCCAAGCAGCAGCTGACTGAGGGGGCTAATAAAGATATTCTTGAGATGAAACTAAGCCGTGTGCACCCCTCTGTTCCCTCCTCTGAGAACAGGGGAGCCTCTCACCCCATCTGAGAGGCTTTTCCCTTCAACTGGAATAACAGAGATGGGATCTTAAAACCAGATGCATGTCTGCTGGTGGCAGGCGGCACCGACTGTGGTGGGGCAGTTTATGGCCATTTATCAGTTTTCATGGGATCACAGAGTGTCCTGAGCTGGATCATCCAGTCCAGCTCCTGGCCCTGGGCAGACTCCTCACCAACCCCACCCTGCGCCTCTCTGGTGGCTCTGGGTGAGGCCAGGTTAAACCCCCTCCTCATCACGAGATCTTTTGGAATCATGTTCCAAACCAAGATCAACGACACAAATAAAATCAATACAAACTCCTGACTCCCCAAATAAAGTCAATCTTAGCAGGTAAGTCTGTTTAGGAACAGAAAACACTCAGGCCCACTGAAGGGCTGTGGCACTGGCTGACATAAAGCCCAAGATGACACAAAAAGAACAGGTTCAATTCTTCCTTTGGGGGAGTTTTTCTCGTTTCTTGCATTCAGTCACAGCTGAAATTGAAGAGGAATCAACAATGTGTTTAGTGCCACATTCCTAAAGCGCCCACACCCCTGCAGAAGGTGACAAGGGAAGTCGGGACTAAAGCCAAAGAACAGCTTCTGTTGTGTATTTTTAACATTCCCCCTTGGAATGTTAAACTCTTCAGTAACAATTTTATTTAAATTCACAGTGGCCCATGCTGCTGCCATTCCTTAAACATGCCCCTCTCACCTGTCACAGGCAGAGCAGACCCAGCTGCTGCTCAGGGTGATTGAGATTTGAATTTATTTCCTACACATTACATTTCCTATTTATTTCCTTGTTTGTGCAAAAGTTTGATCCCTGGTCCCTCTTGCTCCTCACTGTTTTCACAGGCTGACTTCAAGAAAATATTTTATAATTTTAGAAGACAGATCCTACTAATCAATGTCCCATGGAAAATGCACAGGTCCACATATTATATCATTGTTTCATATTTTTAATTGCTATTTCCTTGTTTCTCCATATTCCATGGAATAAAAAACACCAAACAGGGTTCTATTGGATTAACTGAGATATCAAAAAGCAAATTCCCCCTGGCCTTCTCTCTTTCCTCCATGGGCTGCTGGCACTGCAGTGAGTTGCCAATGAAATAAGAAAGCAGATTAGATATAATTCACTTCGAAGCTGCTCTGATAAAATCCAACAAAGGGATCTGACTTATTTCAGATGCTCTATCACTACTTATCCACCTATTGCTGCCAAGACCTGCATTGCCAAAAGACTGATGGAAGATTAAATAAAAAAACAAACCCACACCAACACCTTCTGCTGCAAACCCTGCCAGGGTGTTTGCTCCATCTGCACTGAGATCCCGGCTGAACAGGGGCTGCTGCTGCTGCTCCATCTGCAGAACAGGGCCCACACCACTTGCCTGACTTATGGTGCATTTGGAAAGCTGTTCTATGGAAAAGATGTGCAAAACAGCTTGGCCTTTTCCCCATCCTATCCTGTGTTTTCCTTCTCCTCCCTTTTCACAGAGATCCTCCGTAAAAATGCATTAATTCTGGCCTGATGCTGCTCTGTGTATCCTTGTGTCTGCTGATCCCTGATGGAGAAATGGGTGAAAGGATTCACTGGACAAATTTTTTTTCAACAACACTTTCAGATTTTCCTCCTACAATTTATTTTCCACAGAACTGTGTTTCATCTTCCTTCTGAATACACAAATGTAACTATGCTTGATTTTGGTGCTGTGAGCAGGGAAGGACTCAGGGAGAAAGAATTTAACCCCTTCAATGTTTAGGTTTATTAGAAATAGTTTTTAAATGCCCTCACTAATTAACTGCTTGAAATCACAGAAGTTCAAAAAGCAATTACATGTAATGATAAACTGCTTTTTCAGATAGGTTGCAGGTGTCACAACTGAGGCAAGGGAGAGAAATGTAGGATATCTGTCCACTGTTTTCCTTGTATCCTTGTTTACCTTCCTTACTTGTATGCTTGCTTTCCTTGCTTACTTGTTAAGGGACATATTATGTGAAAAAATCCATTATTAGCAAGAATACAGTGATTAAATATAAAAACAAACAAACAAAAAAAAGCCCTTACATTTTAAAATGTCATTAAATCACACTTTTTCATAGAGATCCACAAGCCTCAAGTGAGTCCAGTGGGAGGAAACATGAGGGGCTGAAGGAATAGTGTAGTAACAAGTTTAATTCAAAATACAAGCAGCAGACTGACCTTACTGGCTAATAACAACTTTCTTTTTTAAAAAAAAATCAAAATTAGGTACCAGATGGGGAAACCAACAATATTCATCATTGTGTGCAGCCCCAGAAATGGAGTATGTATAATATGAAAAGATAACAGACCATATGTGCTCCAAAAATTAACCAAAATAAAAGGCAGCTAATTCGCTTCATTTTCATTTAACTGGGCCCATCCTCTGAGCTTTAATTTGCAGGCACTGAAGGTGAAACTCAAGCTGCTAATCTTAATCATTGTTATGTGCATAGCAGGATTTATGATTCTACAAGTTTGTGGAGAAATAAAGATGATAATTTACAAAACTGTGGTGATAGAATTTGTATATTTTGCAAAGGGAAATATTTCAGTGGGGACAAGGAGCGGGATATCAGAAGTCCTGGGCTCTGTCATTTGTAACCTATTTGAAATGAGGTTTTGGGGAAAATATAAACAAATCTTCTGAAGCTCTGACAGGCGCTTAATCCTGCAGTGAAGTTGTGCTTGCAAAGGTACAGGGGAAGGAGGGAAAGCAATTAATGTGGAGCTGGGCATGAGCACAGTCAGAGCGAGCTGGAGCACAGGGAGGAGCTGGGACTCTGCAGGGTTGGGCTGGGGTGCAGGAGGGAGCCAGCAGAGCCTGCAGCAGCCTCGTGTCCCTGTCCCTGCCCTGTCCCTGCCATCCTGGGGCTGGGGCTGTGCTGGTCACCTGGGCATGGCCAAAACTGCCACTCCAGTACTGTAGAACTGTAAATAATGGAATATCCTGAGCTGGGAGAATGATCCAGTGCAGCCCCTGTCCCTGCCCAGACACCCCAACAATCCCACCCTGTGCATCCCTGGGAGCGTTGTCCAAACCCTCCTGGAGCTCTGGCAGCCTTGGGGCTGTGCCCATTCCCTGGGGAGCCTGGGCAGTGCCCAGCACCCTCTGGGGAAGAACCTTTCCCTGATTTCCAGCCTCACCCTGCCCTGGCACAGCTCCAGCCATTCCCTGGGCCCTGTCCCTGTCCCAGGAGCAGAGATTGGAGCTGTCCCTGCTGAGCCCTGCCCTCAGCCTCCTCTGCTCCAGCTGAACAAGCCAAGTGCCCCCAGCTGTTCCTCATTTGTCCCCTGCAGACCCTTCACCCTCCTCAGGTCCCTCCTGGGACTCTCTCCAACAGCTTCAGACCTTTCTCACATTGTGGCACCAAGACAGGTAGGAGACCTTGGTTTTGCACTGATGCTTTTTCACATGTTCATATCCTCCTGCTCTGGTCCAGCAATTAAACATCCCATCCACTTATTTGTGGGCAGGTTTCCCCCAGGGTGAGCTCCTGGGATCAGCCCCTGAACCCAGAGTGAGAGAGAGCAGGTTTGTCAGAGGAGCTGAGCAGGAGGGATCTGTCTCTGCTCCACTTGCCAGCGCTCCCAGACAGGATTTCAGTCATGCCTGCATGTCAGCAGCCTTCCTGGGGATTCTTTAAAGAGCCTATCAAGCTGACCACCTCAGACAGGCAGGGCCAGGGCCTCTCTGCTCTCCAATTCCAATGAGCTGTGCTTAATGCAGCATCTGCCTTGTCTGTCTTCTGCCTGCCCATGTATTAACACACAGCTTTGTGCTGCTCCCCGGGGCTCTCAAGCATATAATAAATAGAGTTCCAGCTCACTGGAACCTCCTGCAGCAGCTGAGATTGTCATTTGTTTTGCTGTGACTGCTCATTTGGAAGTTCCTGGCTTTGGCAGGATGGCAGAAGTATCCACAGTTGAAAGCACGTGCTTGGGAAGTCAGTGGTGCTCCAACATGCTCCTGCTAGAGCTGGAAAAGGAGCCCTCCAGGGGCAGGGGAAGATCCTGGGGGGAGCCTTGAGCCCGAGGGAGAAGGATGGAGGACACAGGTGCATGCAGAGGATGCAGGTTGCTTTACTACTGGTCTACAGTATTCTGCCACTTAGTAGCAGAAATCAACAAGGGGAGGCTTCTTTTCCTTTTCCTTTTCCTTTTCCTTTTCCTTTTCCTTTTCCTTCCCCTTTCCTTTGACTATGGTAGTGAATTTTCCTAGAAATAAGACCATTTATGCTGATTGTCATCTGTGATCTTGAAATAAACTGCTGTAAACAACAGCCAGGTTGTTTCCAAAGTGACTTCCTCAAGTATCTTGCTGCATTATCCAAAAAAAAGATTTAAAAATTGATCTTTTGCTGCATCTTCCGCTCAGCAGAGAGACTTCTGGCACCTCATGGCACTATGCAGACGTTTGTTTCAGTGACACAAAGTGTGGGTGAGAGATCTCTTACATCCAAAATACCACAGAAAGGCTTGGGTTGGAGAGGGAGCTCAAAGATGATCTCCTTGCAAAGGTGTAGGGGGAGGAGGAGGAGGTGAGGCAGGAGCTCTGGCAGTCACAGTGTTCTCCCAGCAGCTTTTTCCTCAGGGCAACCTCAGCTCCCAAACCAAGCAACACCCCCACAGTGACACCACAAACAAACCCAGGCTGCCAGCCTGTGTTTCTTGGCTCGTTTAAAACTGGAGCACACACACCACAATGCATGGGTGAGATGGAGCCTACGGTGTCTACCAAGTGCAGAATTAGGTGAGTGCTGTCTCCTGGGTAAGGAGAGGAGTGTCACAGCCTCCTCTCTCACTGTGGGATCCAACATAAAGGAGCCTCACTAAGTCCTCATGGGGGAAAATCCAGCCTGGAGCAACACCCCTGGCCACTGCAGGTGTTTCTTCCCAGCACATTGGGAGCTGTGCAGAAAGCTCAGCATCCCACACCCAGCTCCTGCCACACATGACTCTCCTGTATCCAAATCCTTGACAGGCTCCAGAGCCCACAGTCCAAGCTAAGAAAGGCTGCCCCATCCAACACCTGTATCATAGTTTTACAGACAAAAATACTACAAAACTTCTAACCACTAAAAAACTAAACACACCTTGTCACTATAGGACGTGAAACAACATGATGTGGGCTCACTGCTCTTTGCAAAGTAAAAAAGGGACTTTTATTTTTCTGACTTCAACATTTATAGATTTCTAAAAGTGACCTTGGATTGGAGGGTGACAGTGCCACCTCTCCAATGACACTGGACAAACCAGCAGTCTGTCAAACTTCTCCTCCTCCATAAAAGAATGCAAAGCAATAAGTTATTTACATAAAGTGTGTGAGAAAGTTTGTTGCAAGAATGTAATCATCAGAAGGCTTAGAAAATCTTAAAAAATCAGTGCAACAACTCCTCTGTAAAAAACACAATGTTAAAGAAAAAAAAAAAACCCACCGAAAAATTTCCTCTTTTCCTTCTAACCAGAAAACAAATAACAAAACCAACCCAGCCCATATCTCAGCTAAACTAAACCAAACAAACTCTACCACAAAACTGGGCCCCCCTCTCCTGGGAGCCTACAAAACTTTATCTAAGCTAAACTAAACAGAACTACTGGGCAGGGAGACTTAGGGGGAAAAGAGATGGATGTCTCCTCATCCTGCCCCCAAAGTCATTAGGAATTGTGAAGATCAGTTTAGCACACGCTCATTTTGGAAACTCATCACGGAGCATTGGTGGGGTCACTGCTCTGTACAGCCACCCCTTGCTGCTGGTGCTGCTTCTCTTCCTCTCCAGAAGTTAAACATACCTGCACTTCAACAAACACAAAGGGAACACTCTTCCCCTCCCATCATAACCTACCCTCCTGTTTCCAGCTGCCCACGACAGTTAAAGTAAAAATCCGTAAGAGGAAATTCAGCAAACCAGCCAAAGCTGAAAACGTGGAAAAGTAAATGAAGTAAATGTGACACCCACAAGCCAGAGGGGTTGGCAGGCAGGAGCACTCTGTCACTCACTCCAAATCTCTGCTCTGACAGGTGATGTCCTTTCCCTCCTGCTCCTCCACTCCTGGAAAAGCCCCCGAGCAGAGTGGCTGCCAATCTCCAAAATTCTCATAATGCAATTAATGGAATCATCCTTCTCTTGGAAGAGGAATGGTGGTGAAAATACTCTGCTTTCACTTTACTCAAGTGTTCCCTGCTCAAGTGACTAGAATACAGTTCCCAGAGCCATTTCTTTTGGGATTGAGCACCCACAACAACCACAGGCACAGGAGGAGCTGCTGCTTCCCCCAGGAGAGGGAAAACCTCTCTGTGGCTGTGGATTCTTGCCTGCAATCACAGCAAAGCCCCCTGAGATCCAGTGCTGTCATTGGACAAATATCCTCATGCCAACAATCTTTGCATGGCAAATAAAGCAGGTCTATCAAAGAGCAAAACTTCTAAAGCAGCAGCATGGATTGGAGAGCTGCTTTATTTCCTGGCCTTTTAATGAGGGTTTCTCGTTAGAGGACATGGCTGGAGCTCCTTGTCCACAGTTTAAAGGAAAGTGAACATCGCTGAAGCCACTGCAGTTTGTTATCTCCTCCCCAACCTATTTTATTTATATTTAGGGCCATCACCTAAAAGCTTTGCAAGCGAAAATAAAAGTGGCTTGGAAGGAGTTGTGAGATTGCTGTGAAAAGGCATCTTGAAAATAGATCCTGGCTGAAAGGCAAACCTCTCCTGGGAAACTTTCATGTCCTGATGTGAAACAAACCCAGAGGGTTTGCTTCCAGTGCCTGCTGAGCTCTCACAGGCACTGTGGGTGTTAAAGATCCTGGTGTCTCACAGACCTGCTGACAGTGGGAAAGGAGCCTGGGCCACTCCCTGAAAGCCATCTTTCCACAGGAAAAAAATAAAAGAGACCACAAGGGACCAGTCCCTCAACATTTCAGGACTTCCCAGCTCAGAATTCTCATTTAGTACCTCAAAAATCTTTTGAGTCATGTCCAATACCCTTCCCAGAGGTTTCCACCTTGGAGCTGCTTTTTGGGAGCTGCATTTTTTCCTTCTTGCCCACTCAGCCTTTCATTTGTCCTTTCAGTGTGGTTCTTCCCATCCTGGTCCATTTTTTCCCATGGCTCATGTGCCTTCCACTTAAGCCAACCAACCTCTTCTAAATCAGTCAATTATCCTTCTCTTCTACGTCTCATCCTCAAAGCTCCTTTTCCTGCTGCAATCCCAGCTGTGACACGCTGCTCCTTGGTGTCCCCAGTCTCCCACCATGGCCCCTCAGCACTGGCCCCTTCAGAGCCCACTCACCTGCCTGGATCTCCTTTTGAAAGATCCAGGAGCATCCTGAAGGCACAAAAGAGCATTTCTCAGAGCCTGCATGGGTGGAGGTCTGGGACGAGAGGGAATGGCGGCAGCTCTTCCCAAATCTCCATGAGCAGCAGGGACAGTTTTAGTGCTGGGATGGCAGGAGGTGAAACAGCACCACAAATTCTCCCAGCAGCACAGAGGAAACAAACAGAGATCTGCATTTTGCTCCACACTTGCTCCCATCTCCCATTCCTCAGCTTTTCCATGAGGTGATCCGAGCCATGTGGGAGCTTCCAGATGAGATCACATCAGGGAAAAAGCCACCAAACCCCGAAAGAGCACGGAGGTTTGAAAGAGAAAAACCACTTCTCAAGCAATTTATTTCCCAATCCTTTCAAAGCCACCTTATTTCAGGTGTGTTTGACACCTCCTTGTCCTCTGCAGAAGGTGCAAAGTGTGTCAGGAGACAGAGAAAATAAAAGGGGAAAAAACCAATTTGCTCTAACTTCATTTCATTTCTGCAAGTGTCATTTAGGGAGTGGAACATGGTTGGAAAAGGCCCCTGTTGGAAATGCAGACACGTGGGCCATTTACAAGTCGTTTCACCCATGCATGAAGTGCTGCTTCAGGTCAAGGGTGGCTTCTGGGCACTGATTCCTCCCATGACATTTTTCAGTCCTTTTCTAAAGAAATATGAAAGCCAAACTGCTGACATTCAGAGCTTCCTACTCAGATATATTTTTGCCAGGGAAAAAAAAACCCCAAAACTGTATGTGGTTTAATCACTAATCAAAGACATAAAAAGTTATTTAATCCACCAGAGGATTGTTTTATCGTGTTAGATCTGTGGAAATACAATCATGTTTTTTTTCCTCTGTAAATCAGCATGGAAAAGTTGATGATTCTGTGTTGGTCCAAAAAGGAATGTTTTGCATGTTTTCCCTCTTATTCTCCAAATTCTTAATGTCTTACCATGAAAAGAAGGGATTTTTTAACACAATCAAAATTTCCTTCAGGGAAGATCTTGCTTCCATAAGACACACCTGTTAATTAATAAAGAGGTTTGCCTCTGTGAAAAACCAAGTGGTTTGACCCTAAATTCCTTTGCAGCCTTTAAAATCCTCTACCTGTTACAGGTGGAGGCAGAGGAGAGGGGTGGGAACATGACACTGGTTGGAAGGGAAGAACTGACAGCAGGAATTGCTGCATTTTCCCTTTTCTCCCCCTCCTCAGCTTGCCTTTGTCGCGTGTCCACACAAACCAAACTTGGATGAAAAGGACTCAGAAGTCCTTGGATGAAAAGCGGGCTGGGATCAGAGGCCAGAAACTTCTTTATGAGGTCAGGAGGTGAAACCCTGCTGCCCTGTGGCCTGGGAGATCTTTCATGGGGCAGGAGGAACCTTCCCCACAGGCTTTTCCTCTTCTCTTCTCTTCTCTTCTCTTCTCTTCTCTTCTCTTCTCTTCTCTTCTCTTCTCTTCTCTTCTCTTCTCTTCTCTTCTCTTCTCTTCTCTTCTCTTCTCTTCTCTTCTCTTCTCTTCTCTTCTCTTCTCTTCTCTTCTCTTCTCTTCTCTTCTCTTCTCTTCTCTTCTTCTCTTCTCTTCTCTCCCTCTTCTCTCCCTCTTCTCTTTCTCTTCTCTTTCTCTTCCTCTTCCTCTTTTCTCCCCTCTTCTCCCTTTATTGTTTGCTGTACTTTATTAAAAAAGGAATTTTTTTCTGGAGGGATTTAAGGGTATTTATAATAACTCCTCACAAACTTGGGGGCCACATTTCATTTAGCTCCGAAACATAAAAAGAAGCTTGTTTACCCTTTTTCCATTGGAATCCGATATGCCCTGTTTCCATGGCAACTCCAACACTTCCCAGCTCTAACTGTTGCACAGGCAGGAAGCGTTTAACCCTTGGAGGTGTGTGGATCTGAATCTTTTGGAATCAATACCAAAATCATGACCCTTCATTGCGTTGTCAGGCTGCCTCCAACAAAGAATGGTGCAGGGTTTTTGTCCTGTTTTGTGAAAAATACCCCACCCGAGTGGCTTTATTAACTCAGGCGAGGAAGAAAAGCAAGGAGTCATTGGTATGCCTGGATTTATGGCCA
This sequence comes from Emberiza elegans, assembly GCA_024865655.1. Classification (NCBI taxonomy): domain Eukaryota; kingdom Metazoa; phylum Chordata; class Aves; order Passeriformes; family Fringillidae; genus Emberiza; species Emberiza elegans. Next base: position 62,385,617 of record JALJVW010000206.1, read on the forward strand.
GTGATAAAAAAAGGTTTCAGCGATGAGAACTTGCAGTGCTAAGCCCCCAAATCTAACAATTTAACTTAAACTATGTGGGATCCTTAACAAAGCCCACAAGGACAAGTTTATTTTTACAATAGCTTGATATCACACAAGCCCCAGGTTGGAACCTGGCCCTCAGTGTGGTCACCTCCCTGCCAAGTGTGTGAGAATATCTTCATAAAAAACCTCCTTTTCTTACTTCTGCCTCCCACCCTTCCCTCCACGCAACCTCTTTCTTTCCCAGCTGGACCTGAAGCAGCTCCTGGGACATTCCCCTTCCTTCTCATTGGAATTCACCTGTTCCCAGCTGGGAAATGCCATGCAGACAACATTGGAGAAGCTATATAAACATTCTAAGCTTTTAGGGTGGTGGTGATCTGGATATGACCAAACAAAAGGCTCGAATATGCAGTGTCAGATCTCATCTGGTGAGGAGAAATTCGGTGACAGTCGATTATAAATCTCAATTTGTAGAATCCCAGAATCCCAGAATGGTTTGGGTTGGAAGGGACCTCAAAGCCCGTCCAGTGCCACCCTCTACCATGGGCAGGGACATCTTTCACTGTCCCAAGTTGCTCCAAGCCCCATCCAACCTGGCCTTGGACACTGCCAGGGATCCAGGGGCAGCCACAGCTTCTCTGGGCACCCTGTGCCAGGGCCTGCCCACCCTCACAGGGAACAATTCCTTCCCAATATCCCATCTAACCTTGCTCTCTGTCAGTTTGAAGCCCTTCCCCCTTGCCCTGTCCCTCCAGTTCCTGATGATCTCTCCCTCTCCCGTTCCCTGGAGCCCCTGCAGAGCCTGGAAGGTTCTGTGAGGTCTCCACACAACCTTCTCCTCTCCAGGCTGAACATTCCCAGCTCTCCCAGCCTGGCTCCATTGGGGAGGTGCTCCAGAGCCCTTCATGGCTCCTCTGGACTCATTCCAACATTTCCATGTCCTTCTTACACTGGGGACACCAGACACAGCACTGTAGGTGGGTCTCATGCATCCATAGTCAGAATTCCCTGCTCCAGAAATCAGCCCCACTGCTCTCCTTGATTTCAAACAGAGGCTTCGGTGAGGTGGAAAATTCGCAATGTTTCTGTATTTGCTGCTTTCTGAACTCCAGAGCAGGGGACCCTGTCCTTTCAGACTTCATTGCATCACGGAAATTGTGCATTGCTTTTGGGAAGCATCACTGGAAAAACAATGTCTTGGGGAGGGGAAGGCAAAGTAGGAAAAGAATAAATGAAACAATTGGAAAGGACAAAAGCAATTAAAGAGTTAAGGCAACCCATTTTGAAGTATAATAGCAGGAGTGAGTCATGAAGAGCCCTTTTCTCTCTGAGCTAAGCTCAGTGTGTGTGGCTAGACTTGCAAATTGTCTGTCTCATAAGAGAGGCCTGCTTAGCAGGATATTTTGAAAAAAAATCAAAAATCTATATTAATCTTTACACATGTGCTGGAGACTTCTTTGTTGGAAGAGCTCAGAAGGGCTGGTGATGTTTGCAGCCACATTGCTGTGGCTCAGGCCAGAAGATCAGCTTGGCACCTTCCCCATCAGCAGGGAGCTCCAGGCAGTGCCCACAGCCCAGCCTGGGTGAGAAGAGCTGGACAGCAAATTTTCCTTGCGGAAAACACCCCCACTGTAAAGAAAGAGCATTAATTTTGCCTCAGCCTCTCCCACCTCTTTGCTCACCACCTGCAGCTCCTGTGGTAAGAAGGAAATGCTGTAGGAACCAGGAGGGAAATTGTCCTTGGATAATGGGGTTGTGGAAGGACTAAAGGAGCTCAGGGAGCTTTTCTATGAGCTTTGCAGAGCTTTCCATGAGGTATTTTTCTTCTACAGGTCTACAGAAGCAGTCATATTTGTTGAGCTGGTTGTTCCTTGCATGAGACTAAATAATTCCTATCCCCAAATAATATCCCTCAGATGAATTTCAGTGGCCACACTGCTAAGGAAAATAGCATCTTTCTCCAAGTTTTTAGCACTGTCTTGGGAAAAAAAAACCTTGCATTCTTCAAAATAATTGTCAATTCTTTGTTTAGAGCATGGTGCTGATAACCCCAAGGTCATGGGTTCAGTGCATGTATGGGACATTCAGCCAAGAGTTGGACTCAGTGATCCTTGTGGGTCAGCTCAGAATATTCTGGGATTTTGTAGTTGGGGCCAAAGAAAAAAAAAAAGAGAGAAAAAAGGAGACAAAGAAAAAAGCTCAAAATTTGCAATAGAATTCTATACAATCAGTGTGGTCACTGTGTGTTTTAAATACCTCGTATTTCAGAAACAAAGGAACAAAGAGGATGAGGAATTACAGGCAGTACCCCAAAAGGAAAGGAAACCCTGCATCCATACACACTGTAAATATCCCACCAGAGCGCTCTCCAGCTGATCCACTGGCAGACAAATCTCTCCCTGGGAATAATCACAGATTTCCCTCAGACTCTGTTTTCCAGCACTCAGCCTGAGAAGGGTTTGGAACATGTAAATTCCAGTTTCCTGGCAGGAGAGCTGAGGACACGACCCTGCAGGTTGCCAGTGTGAGGGTTCCATCCCAGTGCAGTGATTCCAGACTGGGATTGCAGCAGGCAGGGGTCAGCATGAGGAACAGTGGTGGTTCCCCCTGGAGAAATGTGAGAAGAATAGGAGAGTATCCCATCCAACCCAGAGTCTTATTGGCATTCACAGGGAAGGCTTGCAGGGAATAAGGGAGGAAATGAAAGGAAAATGAATGTATAAATAGCTGCAAAGCCCACCAATGAATGCAATTTTAGGGAGTAAAGATGGAGCTGCCTGTGGATTTGTAATGCAGAGGTATTCAAGCAGCATTCCTCACTTTCACTACCAGCCAAAAAGTCAGTGCAAGACAAATAAAGTGTCAGAGGGATAAAAAGAGAGGAAATTACTATCAGGGATCCTTAAGGAAAACAAAAAGGCCAACATACATAAGGCCAAAAAGTCACAAAATTACCAAAAGTGACAAGATAAAATTTGTTGCCCAACTGAAATTATTCTTTAATGCTGTGATCTATGAGGATGATACCCAAAGTATGAAATGAAGCTGGCAAGGTAAATCTATGCTAAAGACAAAGTGGATTAATAGGCAACCTGTCCTTGTGTGGTTTTTTTGAGTAGATGTTTAGCTGAAGCAAAACATATCAAAATATTGGATATTCTGATGTGACCGGTGTTCTCTGATGGGATCCCTGAGGGTGGATTTCATTGTAAGGTTTATTTCCATCAAATCTAAAATACAGATGGTCCTGTGCAACACACATAGAGAATGTTTTACCTTCTACCTCTGAGTCCAGGAGAAAGAAAGAAACATTTGACTTTTAAAAGTTGATTTTAAAACTCAAGCCGTGCCAAGTGTTCGCGAGAAGGGTTTGTTTTCTTAAAATATGTGGGCAATTGGAATGAGCATCACTGCACTACAGCAACCTTTTCATTGAACCCAGACTTATTGAGCTTAACTGCCTGTACACTAATTAAAGCATCTCTCATGCTGTTTGTCCTATTCAGCACTACACTGCCAGCTCAGAATGGCTTTCACAAAGCCCAGACAGTGATAAGTGTTAATGGCATTTTATTATTTCTCAGCTGCAATGAAGATATTTCTCTGGCTGCAGGCAAAAGCCTCCAGGGAGGAGAGGAAATGCCTGAGAGTGGGAACATGCCCTCACAGCATCCCTGCTCCACCAGCTGCACTCTTTTCAGTGCTGCTCAGGCGATGGAATGACATCCAGACATCCATACATCCCCCTGGAAGTGCCTTTGTGCAGGGGGCTCTGAGGGATGTGCAAGGAGCAAAGTGAATTATTGCCAGACCACGTGGAGGAATGGGCAGTGAGGCTGATTCAGGGGCTGGCATCAGGGGGAAAAATGACAGGATCCCCTGGATATTCATGGGATGCTGTTGGATATAAGGAAGAGGAAAGAGGCAGCGGTGACTCATGAGATGGATAGGAATGGCTCTCTTGCTGTCAGTGCTGCCAAGGAAGCACTCAGCAACCAGGGAACCCAAAGGCAGGGCTGAGAAAGTCAGAAGGAGACAAAGAGCTGGGAAAGTTTCCCGTGTGCTCTGCAGTGCAGCAGCCCCAGGTTCTGGAGGTGCCCAGGGCTAGAGGACATCACTCCCTAACCCTGCTGCCACCTCCAGAGAGGCTCCCTCGTGTCCCACTTCCACCCTCACAGTGAGCAAACTCTGTCTGAAGAGCTGAGATTGGCATTATATAAACACCAGACATCGAATATTAAATACAAAACGATGAAGTAGAGAAACATTTTGTAAAAAAAAAAATAAAAATGCTGTCTCTTAGCAATGCAGCTTCTCCAGCCTCAAATAAAGAATTAGAATCTGACAATGTCACATTATTTCCCACAGTAAATTTGAAATTTGGCTTAATTAAAGCTTATGCTTTAACTGGATTACCAAACAAGCAACCAGCAGCCACAGAGAGAAATAGTTTTTGTCCATCTAGGTGATGGGGATAAAAGTTTGTGTTCAGCAGTGCTGTGTGTGAGACACAATTTATTTCAGGCAATTGCTCCAAGGATCTGAGTGTCTCCATCAGCACTGAAGCCCAGCTCAGCTCCCTGGTGACCCTGAATGTGCCCTGTCCAAGGACACACGCTCACAGACCAGCCCTTGAAGATGGAGAAAGAGATTCAAGGGTGGGTGCACTGATAGAAACTTTACTCCCAGGACTCTGCAAACCCAAACTCCCTTCAGGGTCTAACAGCTGTAAGTGCCAAGGAGCTCCTGAGATCCCCCAGATCCCCAGATTTTCCACTCTTGCCACGTTATAATAACCTTCTGCTTGGAAGCTTGTACATGATACTTCCAGTGCTTAAAGGGAGCCTAAAAAGGCTGGAAAAGGACTTTTCATCTGGGCATGGAGCATCAGGATGAGTGAAAATGGCTTTAAGCTGAAGGAGGACAGAGTTAGATGGGATTTTGGGGAGGAACTGTTCCCTGTGAGGGTGGGCAGACCCTGGCACAGGGTGCCCAGAGAAGCTGTGGCTGCCCCTGGATCCCTGGCAGTGTCCCAGGCCAGGTTGGATGGGGCTGGGAGCAACCTGGGACAGTGGAAGGCGTCCCTGCCCATGGCAGGGGTGGCACTGGATGGGCTTTGAGGTCCCTTCCATCCCAAACCATTCTGGGATTCCATGGTACGACCTAAGCTGCTGCATATTCTGCAAAATCCTATACAGTTATCCAAACATAACACAGTTTAAAGCCTTCAAAATGCAATTCAGATTAAAATAAAAATAAAATGTGTTAAAAGGAATCCTCCAGAATCAAATTCAGCTGCCTGAAGGCCACTCACAAGTCTCTGTGCTATGATTTTTATACAGGTATCCCCTGGCACCCATGTAACTAGAGCAGCTGAGCCCTGAAGAGTGAGCCCAGAACACTGGCAAAATGTGGGGAGTTTCACCCCAAAATTGCATTGTCACTAACGTGACACTTCCCTGGGTCCCCCAGCAGAATTATTGTCTTGGTGGTACAAACAGGGACGACTTCAAAGCCAAATCCCACAGAGATGTAAGAGCAACCCCACAGCTTTGAAAGAGATCCAGAAACTGCCCATGGCTCTCCAAGCCCAGCTTAGCACTTCACCTATCCACTCATTATCCCTCCACACCATGGAAATAAAACCCCGGTGCTCATCTCCAGATAAACAGACATTATTATTCCCATTTCTGCAAAACACAAAATATAATTTCCTTATACAGTTATCCAGACACAATTTATTTCAACACAGGATCTGAGTGTTCCATCAGCACTGAAGCCCAGCTCAGCTCCCTGTGCCCTGTCCAAGGACACACGCTCACAGACCGCCCTTGAAGATGGAGAAAGAGATTCAAAATGCACTGATAGAAACTTTACTCCCAGGACTCTGCAAACCCAAACTCCTTCAGGGTCTAACAGCTGTAAGTGCCAAGGAGCTCCTTCCCCAGAAAATTTTCCACTCTTGCCACGTTATAATAACCTTCTGCAGCTTGACATGATACTTCCCTTAAATCCCTGGAAAAGGACTTTCATCTGTGCATGGAGCATCAGGATGAGTGAAAATGGCTTTAAGCTGAAGGAGGACAGAGTTAGATGGGATTTTGGGGAGGAACTGTTCCCTGTGAGGGTGGGCAGACCCTGGCACAGGGTGCCCAGAGAAGCTGTGGCTGCCCCTGGATCCCTGGCAGTGTCCAAGGCCAGGCTGGATGGGGCTTGGAGCAACCTGGGACAGTGGAAGGTGTCCCTGCCCATGGCAGGGGTGGCACTGGATGGGCTTTGAGGTCCCTTCCATCCCAAACCATTCTGATTCCATGGTAAGTGCGACCTAAGCTGCTGCATATTCTGCAAAATCCTATACAGTTATCCAAACATAACACAGTTTAAAGCCTTCAAAATGCAATTCAGATTAAAATAAAAATAAAATGTGTTAAAAGGAATCCTCCAGAATCAAATTCAGCTGCCTGAAGGTCACTCACAAGTCCCTGTGCTATGATTTTTATGCAGGTATCCCCTGGCACCCATGCAAGTAGAGCAGCTGAGCCCTGAAGAAGAGTGAGCCCAGAACACTGGCAAAATGGGGGGAGTTTCACCCCAAAATTGCATTGTCACTAACGTGACACTTCCCTGGGTCCCCCAGCAGAATTATTGTCTTGGTGGTACAAACAGGGACGACTTCAAAGCCAAATCCCACAGAGATGTAAGAGCAACCCCACAGCTTTGAAAGAGATCCAGAAACTGCCCATGGCTCTCCAAGCCCAGCTTAGCACTTCACCTATCCACTCATTATCCCTCCACACCATGGAAATAAAACCCCGGTGCTCATCTCCAGATAAACAGACATTATTATTCCCATAAAAGAAAATGAGGCAAAGGAATTACCACGGTTCTCTTGCCTATGGCACACAAAATATAATTTAAGATCTTCCCAGCTCATCATAAAATCTCATCATTGTTTAAAACGGCAGAAGATACAGTCTTTGAAACTTTTAAATATTTAATTTGCATATTTCTAAATCAAAGGCAAAGTTTGGACTGCAAGGTGCAGTGAGGAAAGGGAATATTTTTTGTTCTGGTAAACACAAGTGTAGCCTGTTTCTAATGAGTAGCAATCAAGAGACACTGCAGGGACACAGAACATAAAATAGTGAGAGAATCCAATATGCTGCTATTCCTGGCAGTTCTAAAAATTAATTCAAACCTGCATCCATTACAAGAGTAATGGAAAAGCAGAGCTCCATGTCTGTAAATATTAGGAGCGTGGCTGATAGCCTCATTTCCTCCCCCATCTCAATTAAATATGGCACCTTGCAGCTAAATTACACAATGTGGCCACAGTCTGTAAACAAAACAATCACTGTTACAAATGTTTGTGCCTAATAAATAGATGTACTACTGTATTAGGGAGAGTTATGCCTCACACAATAGATGTTTCCTTCCAAAGAGGTAGATCTCTTATTAAGCACTTGATTATTCATTTCTCCCTCCCCAAAATGATAGCACAGAAAGAAGCCTTCTTCTGGCGCCTCTTCTGCAAATCACACCCAAAATCTTAATAAAGTAGCTCCCAATCTGCTCCAGATCTAACTCTCCCAGACAGCTGTACATTGTCAGCGTCACCCAGACACTTAAAATGCATCGATGTTTCTACTTTAAACTGGAAAAAAACAATCACTGAGGATGATAATCCAAGACTCAGCCTGTGCCCCACTGCCCCTCGCTGGATTTGACTGCCTGATCTTCTCTCATCCTTGTGCAACCCCAGCATCCCCGCTTCATTTAATTCCTTAAGCTTTAATTAAAAACCAGCAATGAAAGCCAGCAAGAAAAAGCAGCTGAAAATTCCTTTATAGCTCACAGAACAGCCAGTATTGCTTGGAGAAGAGACAGCAAAATACAAAGGTGGCCCACTGCAGATTAATCTCCCCTCTGTTGTATTCTGCTGAGGAGCGCTGCACAGAGCTGGTCTTTTATTTATGCTCTGGCACCAGGAAAAGGGGAAACCGTGCAACTCGTGCAGGAGTTTGCACATCACAGCCACATCCTCTGCTCTGGCTGCCTCCTCCTGGCTGGGAGCTGTGAGTGTGGATTCTGCCCAGCACCAGAATGTTCCTGAGGGCGCACAGCTCCCAAAACACAAACTCCACACCTCGGTGGCTCTGCGTGGTAAAGCTGGAGGAGCTGGTTTGGTTGGGAAGTTGAAGATGTGGCCAAACGCAGTTCCAGTGGCTGGGTGAGGTCGGTGCCAGGGGAGCCCAGCTCGGTATCAATATGTGGGTGCACCAAGGGCAAAGTGGCTTCAAAGCAGGCACAAAAGGCTCTCCCACCACAGGGACAACAGGAGAGCCCCCAGGCTGTGTCAAGAGCAGGTTTTCCTCACTCAGAAACTCTCAGACCAAGGAATTCCCCATGCCCATCCCAAAACAGAGCCCTTTTGAGATGCTGACCACCTCACCTGACACAGCACTTACTCTGTGTGCTCCAGCTCTTAGTTTTATTTAAAGCTCCAGCAGCTGGAGGAGCAGCTTTGGCCGTGTCCTGAGTGGTTTGCATTGTTTCAGCAGAAGCTGTGATCAGTGAAGATGGGCATGGAATGCTTTTTCCCCATTTCAGGAGCCTTTGGATGTGTTTAGGTTTTGTTTTGTCCCCTATCTAGAAATTCTTAGCTGACTTCAGGCCAAGGGAAAGGTTTTGCTGGAGTTTTCTTTTCCATATTTTTGCACATGTTTTGCAGTTAGCTTACAGTTCAGAATAAAGTCATAAGTGAATCAAGAAAATTTATATTAACCTTTACAAGGGTTTTCAAGCAATCCTTAAATGGAGACAAAACAAACAAACAAACAAACAAACATAAAACCTAAAACAACAAACAACCAAAAACCAATCAAGATGCTCAACAAAAACAGACTTTACCACAAAATGTCTGTTTTGACAAACTGATGTGTTTGGCTGAAAAGGAGTAACACAAATCTAACCAAGTTGTGTAATTGTTATAAAACTCTATGTGGCACTACTCAGTGGGATCCTTATTTCCAAAAGAAAGCTGGATGCTTTTTGGAGTGGTTTCCTCACCCACCAGGCCCAATCCTGTCTAAAATGTTGTCTGATGAAGTGGTTTTCACCCAGCTGCACTGAAGGCCACCGAAGCCAGAAGCAAACAAGGAGGCAGAGCCTCCACTGAGCAGTGCCTGCTGTTTTATGTCACAATGACAGCAGCAAAGAGAGCAGGAGGCCCCAGGGGAGGGACACGAGGGTGCCCTGAGGGCTGGGACAGGCTGAGGGAGTTGGGGTGCTCAGCCTGGAGAAGAGAAGGGTTTGGTGACACCTTATGGCAACATTTCAATGTGTGAAAAAAGCTCATCAGAAGCAATTTTAGCAATCCCTGTAGTGACAGGACCAAGGGCACCAGACTTGACATAAGGAAGAACTTGTTTCAGGTGGGCAGGCCCTGGCACAGGGTGCCCATGAAGCTGTGGCTGCCCCTGGATCCCTGGAAGTGTCCCAGGCCAGGTTGGACAGGGCTTGGAGCAACCTGGGACAGTGGAAGGTGTCCCTGCCCATGCACTGGATCTTCAAGTTCCCTTCCAACACAAACCAGTATGGGATTGTATGATTCTGATCTTTCAGTCGTCAAAATTGGTAACCATGCCCTAAATTGTCCAATTTCCAGCTGCCATGTGCTGACACTGAAGGGGGCTTCACTTCTGCATTCCATTTTTCTACTCCTTCCTTAGCTCAGTAGTTTTATGGCTTTCAATCTGACTTTTTAAATATGAGTTTATAGTGTTTCACCTCTCTCTAAAATGGGTAAGTCTGTAAGAACTTTGCTGTTTGATTAAGTTATCATGCATGAAGAGCCAGAAAAATTTAAGACAATTGTTCATTTAAATTGCTGTTAATTACATCCTCCTGACACAGTTATTGTACTAAACGCACAATTTGGATAAAACCACTGTAGTATCTAATTGAAGTCAAAAATATTTTTGACATTTTAATGAACACACCAATAAGTTTTATTTTACAAGACTTCCAAATGAACCACGGAGGATTAGAAAATGACGTTCGAGGTCTGCATATAATTGAATTCCATAACACAGGAGGGGGGAAACTTAGTGTCATGTTAAAGGGATATAAAAAGGTAGGAACGCGTTGGCATTTGAGATGTGTTGGAGTAAATAAGGTCCTTGTAGAACAGAAGCCATTCTTTTTTTTTAACCACCAAAGTTTCAGGAAGTCAATGGAATGTCACAGCATCATTGTCACGAGCCTGGGGACTCAGAAGCCATTATCCTGCTCCTTATCAGAGATCCCATTTCCATTTCACTTCTATGGAAATTTTACATAATTATCTGTGGAAGTCAAGTGGAACTTCACAGAGTCGATGGAGCTGCGCTGGAATGAGCCAGAAGTGGGAAGACAAAGAGTTGTCTGGACTTCAGAGCAATCCTGGTGCTTGTGAGGTTTTCCACATGAGAGCTCAACTGGAGAGGAGCAGGAGTTGAAGGCATTTTAAGCAGTTAAATCTGACATATCGATCCCACACTTATCCAGCTGTCTGGATGCATTTTACTGAGCCACAGGAAGAAGGCTGGATCCCACTTGTGTTCCATGGAAAATGCTCAGTGCCAGGGACCCCTTGCTGCAGCAGCAAACTCCTGTCAAAAGAAGGAGGAGATGGCCAGGCCAGCCCATTTCCCAGGGATCGATAGCTGTGTAAAACACTCAGGACAATAGGGAGAGTAGAGATAAATAGATACACTCAAGTGAACATCCACACTTTAATACTCAGCAAATTGTGCACCCAGACATCTTCAGTCTCTTGAGCAGTTCCTGAAACTCTTGAAGCTTCTTCTTCCCAAGTCTCCAGCCTTTCTCTGTGCTCTCTGTGCTGCAGGAACTAATCCCAAAAGCAGCATCCTGGCTGCACTGGGAGGAAGTGCCATGGTGGAGCCCAAGGTGGCAGCTCAGCCCCTCACTGGGGAGAGAACCATGGGGTACAGGGGAGAAAACTCCTGGGTTGAGATCAGACAGGTTAGCAGGGAAAGGAAAAGCTGTGCAAAAGCAAGGAAATCAAAGCAAGGAATTCATCCCTGCTTCTGCTGGGCAGGTGTTCAGCAGCCCCAGGAGAGCAGCCCCCATCCCTTGGGAAGTCAAATCCTACACACTGAGCATAGGAAATATCCCTTGGATTCACCTGTCCTGGTGCTCCTCCAGGCCCTCGCTGCTGGGATGGAGAGGAGCAGAAAAGGCCTTGGCTCTGTGTGAGCTCATCCCTGTGTCACCAATTCTGCTTCCCAATCCCTGTGTCACCAGCACTGCTTCTACACCCCTGTGTCACCAGCACTGCTTATTGATCCCTGTGTCACCAGCACTGCTTCCCGATCCCTATGTTACCAATTCTGCTTCCCAATCCCTGTGTCACCAGCACTGCTTCCACATCCCTGTGTCACCAATTCTGCTTCCCAATCCCTGTGTCACCAGCTCTGCTTCCCGATCCCTGTGTCACCAGCACTGCTTCCCAATCCCTATGTTACCAATTCTGCTTCCCAATCCCTGTGTCACCAGCACTGCTTCCACATCCCTGTGTCACCAATTCTGCTTCCCAATCCCTGTGTCACCAGCTCTGCTTCCCAATCCCTGTGTCACCAGCACTGCTTCCCAATCCCTGTGTCACCAGCTCTGCTTCCCAATCCCTGTGTCACCAATTCTGCTTCCCAATCCCTGTGTCACCAGCACTGCTTCCCAATCCCTGTGTCACCAGCACTGCTTCCCCATCCCTGTGTGCTTCCCAATCCTGTGTCACCAGCTCTGCTTCCCAATCCCTGTGTCACCAATTCTGCTTCCCAATCCCTGTGTCCAATCCCTATGTTACCAATTCGTCTTCCCCCAATCCCTGTGTCACCAGCACCATCCCTGTGTCACCAGCTCTGCTTCCCAATCCCTGTGTCACCAACTCTGCTTCTCAATCCCTGTGTCACCAGCTCTGCTTCCCAATCCCTGTGTCACCAATTCTGCTTCCCAATCCCTGTGTCACCAGCTCTGCTTCCCAATCCCTGTGTCACCAGCTCTGCTTATTGATCCTTGTGTCACCAGCACTGCTTCCCGATCCCTGTGTCACCAGCTCTGCTTCCCAATCCCTGTGTCACCAATTCTGCTTCCCGATCCCTATGTTACCAACTCTGCTTCCCAATCCCTGTGTCACCAATTCTGCTTCCCAATCCCTGTGTCACCAACTCTGCTTCCTGATCCCTGTGTCACCAGCACTGCTTCCCAATCCCTATGTTACCAATTCTGCTTCCCAATCCCTGTGTCACCAGCTCTGCTTCCACATGCCTGTGTCACCAGCTCTGCTTCCCAATCCCTGTGTCACCAATTCTGCTTCCCGATCCCTGTGTCACCAATTCTGCTTCCCAATCCCTGTGTCACCAGCTCTGCTTCCAGCACACATCCCAAACCCACAGCCTACAGTGGCCTCAGAGGAAAATTAACTCTGCCCCAGCCAAAGCCAGCATAATAAGACATAAAAAATTATTGCTGTCCTGATCATCATCCTTTGAGTTTCTCACAGTCTGGAATTTTCTCCTTTTCCATTCTGTAAGAATAACTCAGTGTGCAAATACCCACTTCCCTGCCTGTGTCTTGCTGCCACCACGATGGGGAGTGACAAAACAGGCACAGTTAAGAGATGAGAGAAAAAAAAAAAAGAAATATCAGTAAACTTGGCACAACATTCAATTATAAAAGTGGCTGCAAAATGCTAACAATTCAATGCTCAGAAGAACTCATCTGAATTTCATTATCATCTAAGTAGAATCTGGTATTTGTTAAAGAGGACAAGTGTTCTTAAAAGATGTGTTGCTCACAATCATCTCAGGATACAAAAACATGAATGCAAGTTACCAGTTGGTCCCTCTGCATTCCAAAGAAGAAAAGGCAAAAAGAAAAGAATTAAAGATGACTTTTCAGCAGATGCAAAGCACTCTGGGGGGCTGTCACTGAGGCAAATAAAGCCCTGGGATGCTGGGATGTCCTCTGTGAATCCATGGATGCTCTGGAATTAGGCCAGGTGTACCACAGCAGGTTTGAACAGCACTACATGATGGGGTGGGGGGAGAGGGGCAATTCCTGCTAAAGGACAGGAAAGAAATGGAGTATCAGCCCAAAACACTGGTTCCAGAAGTACTTTTTAAAATTTTTATTATTTTTTTATTACAGAAAAAAATTAAGAGGATTAAGGGAAATATTGAAAATTTTAACTATGGAAAATTAGAATTGGAAAAATGAAATTTCAATTGGCAAAATTAATTCTAATTTTTAAAAAAACTCCTCTTTTCATTAAAGGACAGATTTGCCAATTTTTTCCAGTGAAAAATTGAGGTGTTTATTCTCAGAGATATTGTTTGCTTTTTTGAGATCATGCATCTTCACTACATCCCCCAAAATGCAGAAGAAAAGGGGGAGAGCCATTTCTAGAATTTTAGCTGATGTACCTGGATGGTTGGTAAAGCTGCTGCAATTTTTCGTGTTCTAGGACAGTGGTGTACCCCTAGAAAAAAACCATAGCATTTTCACATTCATCTGTCTCAACAAAAATTAAGAAATTAATAAAAAAATTTCCTTCTAGAAGTAGAGAAAATTCAGCATAAGCCAGATAAGGTAAAATAAATCGATAGCTGAGTAATCTCAGAGAAACAAAACTGATCTAATTTGTGCTGGAATTAAGCATCTGCCATCATCTTTAATTTGCCAGATCCCATACAAACATAACATCCAAAAAGTCCCTAAAGCAATTTCACATCCTAATTTGGATAATTTTATATCACTAGAACCGTGGAGTTTTGTTCCCTATCTTGTCCAAGAAGTAGAAGAGTAGTTCTTCTCTTTTAAGTGAACTGCCCTTACTTTTCTAAGTCATTTGGCATTTCCTATATGTGGAGGCAACTATGCAAATTTAAAGGGTGATTGTTACTCAGTGTCAACCAAAAAAGCTTCACCAGGGGAGGAAGAAAGTTAAAACTCCTCACTGAGTAAGACTCTCGTCACTAAATGCATCTCAACATCAAAAACTGCCAAAAAGTACTTATTTTCACTTAAAGCAACTCAGAACATAATAAATATGGCTGAAGTGTGGAAATCTGCATATGACCCTCAAAATTCCCTAAGTCAAATATCACTTTTTGCATTGGAAAGCTGAGGCTGCAGCCAGAAGCAACAGATTTTCCAAAAGTGTTTCCTTTGTGTGCATTTTCACCTTGCTTAAAAGCAGTTCTTTAAAAGACTCATTTCTTATAATGCTGGGGAGATCAATAGAGATTTTTAAAAGATATTTGGAATTCACTGTACACAACAAAGAAGCATTAAAATTAGATGTTAGATATGAGTTATTTAAATTAGTCTCACCTATCTCAGCATGTGAATATTTGACTATTAAGCTGTGCCTTGACTTATTTTCACACATTATTTGCAACACAGACTTCAAGCCCCCAGTATGTTGGTGTTTATTTCTGATTCTTATTTTAGCATGTCCAGCGCAGCCACACTTTCTCCAGAGCCAAACACTGAGTCCATTCCAAGTGAAATCAGACAATATATGTTTACCTTATGGAGTGTGAAGTCTGTAAAGCAGGAATATTTCTCACCCCTTGTTATTTGACTCCTGCACCATAGAAGTGTATACTTTACAATAAAATTTACTCTCCCATTTTTGTCTCTCCTTTGGCATCACGTTGTGCCTTGAACCCTGAGCAGTGTTTGAATTCACAGAATAGTCTGAGTAGGAAGGGATCAACTCACTGCTGACTTGCTCTGGTCCCAGAAGAAATTTCCAGCTGTGTTCCAGGAAGAGCTAAAGCAGGAATCCTGAGGGTAAAGGTAGGATGTGCTCGAAGTTCAGGAGCACTGAGGGTGCTGACACACACCAATATCAGACTTCCAGGGACAGCCAAAGAGCCTCAACCATCACCGGCATCCTGATGCCAACTGACCAAGCCAAAAGTGCCATTTCACCCCTGGACCCTTCCTCCTGCCTGCCAGGGGTTGTGGTTGGGGATGGGAGCTGCTGACCCTACAGACAGGATCCTGATGCCAACTGACCAAGCCAAAAGTGCCATTTCACCCCTGGACCCTTCCTCCTGCCTGCCAGGGGGTTGTGGTTGGGGATGGGAGCTGCTGACCCTACGGACAGCACTGTCAGCAAGAGAGAGCCAGGGAAGCTGACCCATGGCACAGCCAGGCACTCTGACAAGGGGCTCTTTGGCTCCTTGCAGGGCAGCAGACCAAGGTTCTGGGGAAAGGAAGGAGAAGTAGTGGTGGGGAGAGGCAATAGGAGCACCAGTGTAGGGAGAGGAGCTCTGATAGGAGGAGTATCTAGAGATGGGGATCAGGGAGGTCTGGGAATGGACATCAAACCTTTGGCACAGACAGCCCCATCCTCACCTCTCACCCCTTCCACTCCCAGCATTTCCCTAAGCACCAGTGGCCTGTCCCAGCCTCTTTCTTTGTGCTCTGATGAGACCAAATGATTTCCCCTTTCCCCCAAACTTTCCCCATTTCTCCCCATGCTGCCAAACTGAACTTGACCTGTCCTGCCAGGCCAGCTCAAGTGCTGCTGCTAAGGAGGCACTGCCCCATCAGAGAGCAAACCTGGTGCTTGGAAATCCAGGAATTCAGCACACGGCAGGAGCACAAGCTGAGCAGCAGACAGCAGGAACTGAGCCATGGAAACCTTTTTGTCTGATTCATTCCTCCTGAGTCATCTTGCAGTTGGAAGGGCTGTGTCTGTATTTCCCAGCTCCAAATGCAACATTAAACCCGGAGGCTGCTGTGAAACTTTGATAAGGAAACTGGAATTTGCCATCAAAGCAGGGCACACCACCAAACATCAAAATGGACAATGCCCTAGCAGTGCTAAAGCTCCAAACACCCAAAACACATCCAAAAGACAACGCTGTAAACAATGTAAGCACTCAGACCATCTTCAGGGGAGGCTGTGAGGGCTGCAGGGTCACCTCTATGTGGTCGTTTCCCATCCCACACTCCCAGCCTGTGCCACAGCAGAGTATTTGGGATTTGCAGCCAGCTGGATGAGTCCGAGTGCTGGAAGACAGCGCTCCTGCTGGTGGAGAGGAAAGTTGGGTTTGAATAAATCATCCCCAGGATCTGTTTGTGCTAATCCTCGGGAGAGAAGAGTTTAACTTTAATTTCAGGCAATGGCACTGATGGATATCAGACCCTGCGCTGAGCCCATGAATAGATGAATAAAAATATACTTAAAGAGCCCGGGATGTATACCTGTCAAACACTCAGATGACTAATGCAAGAAGAACCAGATAAAGACATTAAACATGCAGTAGACACTGGCATGGGGTGGGAGGACGTCTGATTCTTGTCAAGCAATCACAAAAGAGAATTATTTAAGATCCAAAAATACGGTGTGGGGGACTGTAATTCAATTGCAAAGGCACTGAAGACAGCAGCTTTTGAATACAGCCTTTAGTTAGAGCTTAAGGAATCAAAGTAACTGTATTATTAACGTGCCTTAAACACCAGGTAAACCAGCAATTTCTTCCTCTGCAGGCACCTGGTGCTCCTCACAAAATAACACCGTGTTTTGACATCCCCCGTGCTCGGCACGGGCTGCCTGTCAGGCAGGGAGGTGACAACAGAGGGATCCTGGTGTGCCTTTCCCAGCTGTGAGCCCCTAACAAGACAGACAAACCTGAGATAACCCTGATCTCCCTGCCTGCTGGCACCTGATAATCCGGGCTGGGGGGCTCACAAACACCCACCTCTGCTCCAGGAGTGTCCTGAGACTAAAATGCAGGGGCTGGGAGGGCTCTCCCTTCCTGCAGGAGCCCAAAGGAGGGCAGGATAAACACTTTCATCTCTGTGGATCTGCTTCGTAGAGAAGGAAACCCAGATGTGAAGTGCAGAGCAGGGACCAGGTGTCCCAGCTGCTTCCCCACGCCAGGAGAGTATTTTGAATATTAAGATGCACAGATACACATATTTTTCAGCTCCTAAAAACACCCCTGGCATACTAAAGTACCCAGGCTTTACAGAAACTGCTCTGTGTGTTTAGACCCTCTCATGACCAAAAGATCCTTTAATTCAGACATTCATGTAATTACCTGAGCACTGAAACCACAGCAAAGAGTTTGTCTCACTTCCACTGTCTCTGTGAGTCCTGCCCAGCTCTGCAAAACTAAAATTGCAATGCTCTGCTCTCAGGAATAACCTCAGGATGCCATGAAATGAATCAGCATAGTAATATTTTGCAAAAACCCATCAATGCTTGTTTGTTTATTTGTTTGTTTGTGCATTTGAAATCAGTTTGTGGGAAGTGGGAGGTTTGCCTAGAAACCTCTGAGCTGGGTGAGTCTGGATTCTCTATGCAAATCCAGATTTTGTTGCACCTGGAGGTGTTAATCTCAGCTTTAATCCTAAAGGCACATAAAGGTGTTTTCAGATACCTTTACCTTTTGTACTCATCTGTACTTTGGGTTTTTTTACAAAGTTTGATGGTCCTTTCAAACTCCAGCATCTAGATGTGGATATTTTCCTTTACAAGAAGCCTGTCACAGATTGGCTTCAGATGGACATGTCAGCTTAATCTGAGACAGCAAGCCAAGCAAAATAACCCACATTACAACCATTAGGGAAGCTTTCCTTCCTGCCTCACTGCTGGAACCTGCTATTATAAAATTAACAGAAGTTTTCACAGGGATCTTTCTCCAGCCCACTTCAATTCGTGTCTATCAATGCTTCCCAGCAGACTGAAGCCATACAAATCCTGCACACAATTGCTCCCTGTCCTCTGCCACAGAAGCACTTCCCTTAATAAGAAATTTCCAGAGGATTTTCACTCAGAGGCACCAACAATGGTTGCAGTTAATGGCAATACATTCCTTGAGATTTATTCTGTGAGAGGCACCTTTCATTTTAACAAATGTACCGTGGGATGAGGAGTTTGTGATGGGTGAACTCAGGCAGCATGTGCTGACAGCCCCCCCGACAGCTGCAGGGCTCTGCAAAATGGATGATTTGAAGGCTTGAAGTGTGTTATTCTTCTCTTTGTTACTCAGTTGGATTCAAGTGCTAAAAAACCCCCACACCTGGCCCTAGGAATTCATCTTTTCCCCCGGTGAAGTGTTTGAATGGGAGGTTTGATGGGGAAAAGGAGAAGATGAGGTAACGGCAGTGTTAGCTGGAAAGGTCTCCTCAAGAGAGGTTTTCTAATTTCTACTCCAGTAGTGGATCAGGAGAGGGGTGAGAGTCACCAGCAATATTTGCTGAACAACTGGAACCATCATTTTTAACAGAAGCCCTTTTAGTGTTTACTCAGTTTAGAGAGATTTTATCTAAAAATCTGCATCACTTTTTATTTCATCGCTTCCGAGTTATGTCCAAACCAGCAAAAGTAGGAATACTTATTTTTCCCTTTCCACTCTCATTCTGCAATCACTTTTCTCTCACTGGAAATACTGATTTTCAATTTCATGTGCACAGGGCAAGCATTCTGTCTTTAATGCTGATGGGGCAGCAAAAGCTGCAGAGGGAAATCCCACACTGCCTCATCCAAGCTCTGGTAGCTGAACTCCTCTCCAGTCACTCACCACCTTGAAATTGGGAACTGCAGAAGGGGAGCCAACTGATGAAGACAGATCTCTGCATTTTAATGAGCAGTCCTGCAATATTTACTTGGTTAAAAGACAGTGGATACTTCATCTTGCCTGTCATAACAAATATGTTCCTCCTGGCAACTCAGCATCTCGTGTTTAACACTGCACTGACAAATGCACCTCTCCTCCTTCCTGATGAAAGCAGACACAGTTTTGGAGGGAGTAGGCCTGCAGGTTAACTGGAATTGTTTTTTCCTTTTAATTTTATAAGTGCAGTGCTTCTTCTAGAGCTGAAGACCACTGCTGTAGTTTGAGTCTACAGCTCCAATTCAAAGCCATGTCAACACTCTCCCTGTAAATCCTCAGCTCTGTGCACTGCTCAGCAGCAGAAGGGAATTGAAATGCAGAGAATGGGGACAGGTAATAAGGCCCAGCCTCCCAAACTGCATTTCCCTGCCAGGTATGAGGACAAAGTGATACCTCCTCATACATGGAGCTGACAAAAAGTGTTCCTCCATTGCTTTCCCAGCATCATCTCCCTTGCAGACCCCCAGAAAGGACCTGAGTGAGCTCAACGCCCCCCCAAACTTGTCAGAAGGGTAGAGAAATAATAAATCTGTCCTTCATGCATTACTTTCTGTTCTTCCAGCAAGTTCCCCCTTCCCAGGGCTTGTTTTACATCACCTGGAGTAGCTTGGTCATGTAGAGGTGGCTGCAGGAAAGGGCAGCAGAAACTGATGGTTCCTGAGACACTTTGACAGTGATGGATGGACATCACATACCCTGACATTGCTTCCCATTGTTTCACAGAGGGGAGTTAGGAATGGATTCATTGAGCAATGTTTCCTCCTTTCATGATCCATCTTGAGATGACAATCCAATTTTCAGGTCAAGAGAAAATTCTTAAGTGATGGAAAAGTCACAGGTGACAAGAAAAATGGCTGTGGGTGATGGCAGGAGGAGGAATGGCTCTGGTGTGGGTTTTATGGATGAGACACACAGGATATGATGGGGAAGGAGCACAGGGTGGGAGTCACAGTGAAGCAGTGCAGGAGTTGGCTTGTGCACAGCCAGCCCTGCTCTACTCACAGATCACACAAAAATGCACAGGCATTCCCTTCTCCAGACTTCTGACAGCTGAAATAATATAAAAATATATCTGTGAGCATTCCATTTTCCCCATTCAAAGTCCAGCCAGAGTCACTATTTATCATCATTTATTCCAGTAAGTAGAAGCCACACCCAGACCAATTATCTCACTGTCAGAGCTTGTAAATGGTGTTTTGGTATCATGGGATTCCTGTTCAGGAGTTTTGTTTGGATTCTGAGGCCTCTAATCTTTATCAGATATTACACCCCACTCATCACTGTCAGCAGCTAAAGCAGCATCAGCATCTGTGGCATTGCTAACAGGGCCATCTTCAGCATGTGAATCACCCTGCACATTATCCTGCAAATCCCTCCTTGCCTCAGGAAAATTAACTCCACATGACCAGGGCAGGTTGGATGGGGCTTGGAGCAACCTGGAAGGTGTCCCTGCCCATGGCAGGGAATGAGATGGGCTCTAAGGTCCCTTCCAACCCAAACCAGTGTGGGATTCTGGGATTTTGGTATTCTGTGGCACTGTGGGTATCAGCTGCTCACTGCTTTCCATGGACAATGAGGGCAGGGAATGGTTTAGAGTGACAGACATCTTTTTATGAAAATCCTTTCCTCAAGATTTTTTCTTCCTGAGAAGCTGGGAGGCCTCAGGGACAAAATGTAAACAATGGTTATCTGCTGCTGTGGGATGCAACAGGTGGATCCGGGATTGGTCTCATGTGGATGTTTGGAATTAATGGCCAATCATGGCAGAGTTGGCTCTCTCTCTATCCAAGCCACAGACCTTTGTTGATTCATTCATTTCTATTCTTAGCTAAGCTAGCCTTCTGAGATGAAGCCTTTTCTTCTGTTCTTTTAGTATAGATTTAATGTAATATATATCATAAAATAATAAATGAAGCCTCTGAAACATGGAGTCAGATCCTCATCTCTTCCTTCAACGTAAGACCCCTGTGACCACCGTCACAGTTTAGTGACCAATAAAATAAACTAACTGGATGCTTAAAACATGTTTTCATAGAAACAACACTTGGATGTGGCCAAGCAAAGTTCTTGCAAGATGCAAAGAGTACAATTCATTTATACGACCCAGACTGGTTTGGGTTGGAAGAGACCTGAAAGCCCATCCAGTGCCACCCCTGCCATGAGCAGGGACACCTTCCACTGTCCCAGGTCGCTCCAAGCCCCATCCAGCCTGGCCTTGGACACTGCCAGGGATCCAGGGGCAGCCACAGCTGCTCTGGGCACCCTGTGCCAGGGCCTGCCCACCCTCACAGGGAACAATTCCTTCCCAATATCCCATCTGACCCTGCTCTTTGTCAATGGGATGCCATTCCCTGTGTCCTGTCAGTCCATCCCTTGTAAATCCCGTCTGTCTGTGTATCCTGAAAGTTCCCTTTTCCTTGTTCACTAAAGAAAGAGGCCACAGCACTTTCAGAGCCACTCCACAGCAAAACCTGCTCCCAGAGGTGCCTGACATGGCGCTGGTGGGATGCACCCCTGCGCCTGGCCAAGCAGCACCTGGCACAGGGATGTTCTCCCACACAGCTCTCCCTGCCAGTCTCACTGCAGTGTGCAAGTCCTGCCCTAAAAATCCCCCAGCCACCCAACCTGAGGCAAAAACCAGGCCCTTAAATGGCTCCATGCTCCCATTGGATGCAAATCCACGCCAATTCCCATGCCAGCTTTCTTGTCTCCTGGTCATCAGTTAGGCTTTAGTCCTGCCTTCCAAATAAAAAGTGCTTTATTAAACAGCAGGAGATAATTACAGCAGTGTCAAAGCCTGCTGAAGCACAAACAATGTGAGATTAAGGTGACTGATGTCAGAAGGAATTATGTGTATAAGAAATAAGTGCACTTCTGATTAGAAAACTAAAGTATTGATAACCATTTTTCATCTTAATAACTTTAGCAAAAGGGATATTAATGATGTGGAAGAAAAAAAAAGGAGCAGCTTATTAGTGGGAAGTCTGATGTCCTGGTTTGCTCACTTTTTTGTGAATAATTTAATTATAAAAGTTCTTTTTCTCAGCCTCTTACATTTCTCAATGAAGACAAAACAGAGGAAAAGAGGGGGATAAAAATATAAGCTGCTTTGCAATTACTGAACTCAGAATGCTCTGGATTTGGGCTTGATTTTTATAATTCAACAACAGAACAAAAAAGCCACTTTGAGATTGAGTGAAAGCTTTTATCCTATTTATAAGGAGAAAAATGAAATAAAACTGCCCTAGGTTAAAAAAAAGTATAAAAACATAGTTTTAGCTTGAAAAATATTATGAATCTATAATTCTTGGTATGGATTTAAGAGGTAAACTGCCTGTGGTAGCTTCCTTCGCCCTTTCTTCAACATCATCCAAGCCAGTGGAGGTGGAAATTGAGCATTTAAAATTTTCCCAACAGTTTAGCCTGTTCAACCTTTTTCCCCAACAGTTTAACCTGATTTTTTCAAGCACAGTTTTTCTGTGTTTCCAAGTACACTTTTGCAGGGGGTTGACCCAAGCCAGGAGAGCTGTAATATCCAAAGAGCCCCATTAACTTGCCTTGACATCTCATTTCCCTCTCTTTTTATGACTCTGTCACTCATGACCCTTCCTCTGCAGCTCAAGCATCTGTCAGAACCCAGAATCTGGAATTACATTATAATAGATATTGAATGTGAGTCACTCCTGCCCTCCTCTTTTCCCACTGCAGGAAATAGCAGTGGTCAGCTCAGACCTCCAGGATGACAAGGGAGTTTTAAAGCATCCCCTAAAACCGGCAGAGTTTTGTTGCAGGACAGCAGCAACTGCAGAAATGACTGTGAAACACAGAAAAGAGAAACAGCACAGCACAGACCCCTTGGGTTTGATTCCTGTGCTACTTTTCCTCCTGCTAGTGCATCAGGAGGGTTTATTTGGATGCTGTTATCACATGTATTCTGTGTGTGTGTAAATATTGTGTGGATGTAGGGAGCCTGAGTCCATGCAGGATGCAAACAAAAGTGGGAATTTCACTCAGTGGACATCTCATCATGGAGAGCTGAGACTGGGATGTCTGTTACAGTCAGGTCAGCTTGGAGGGGGATGTTGGGTCCATGTGGATCCCTGTGATGGATCCCTGGTGCCACCAGTTAGGATGGTGGCACTGAGGCCACTTGACAAACTGTCAGGCTCAAAAAACCATCCAGAGGCAGCAGTTTTCCACAGGTAGAGTCACACAACCACAGGCCAAAATTTCAGGTCATAAATAGGGTCAAAAGGTGGATTTGATGATCCAGGATGGGAGCTGGGCTTCCACTGCTGTGGTTTGGCATCTCCTGCTAGTGCATCAGGAGGGTTTATTTGGATGCTGTTATCACATGTATTCTGTGTGTGTGTAAATATTGTGTGGATGTAGGGAGCCTGACTCCATGCAGGATGCAAACAAAAGTGGGAATTTCACTCAGTGGACATCTCATCATGGAGAGCTGAGACTGGGATGTCTGTTACAGTCAGGTCAGCTTGGAGGGGGATGTTGGGTCCATGTGGATCCCTGTGATGGATCCCTGGTGCCACCAGTTAGGATGGTGGCACTGAGGCCACTTGACAAACTGTCAGGCTCAAAAAAACCATCCAGAGGCAGCAGTTTTCCACAGGTAGAGTCACACAACCACAGGCCAAAATTTCAGGTCATAAATAGGGTCAAAAGGTGGATTTGATGATCCAGGATGGGAGCTGGGCTTCCACTGCTGTGGTTTGGCATCTCCTGCTAGTGCATCAGGAGGGTTTATTTGGATGCTGTTTTATCACATGTATTCTGTGTGTGTGTAAATATTGTGTGGATGTAGGGAGCCTGAGTCCATGCAGGATGCAAACCAAAGTGGGAATTTCACTCAATTGACCCCACAGAGAGACTCAGCTCATCAGGGAGAGCTGAGACTGGGATGTCTGTTGCAGTCAGGTCAGCTGGGAAGGGGATGTTGGATCCATGTGGATCCCTGTGATGGATCCCTGGTGCCACCAGCTAGGATGGTGGCACTGAGGCCACTTGACAAACTTTGTCAGGCTCAAAAAACCATCCAAAGGCACTGATCTTCCATGGGTAGAGTCTTATAACCACAGGCCAAAATTTCAGGTCATAAATAGGGTCAAAAGGTGGATTTGATGATCCAGGATGGGAGCTGGGCTTCCACTGCTGTGGTTTGGCCAAGGAGGATCCATCCCCTCATCCTCTCCCAGGAGAGCAGGCCTCAGGGCACAGGATTTACATTTCAGTCACACCAGGCTGCACATTTTCACATTAGAAATGAGAACTGTGGAAGAGGGTTTTAGTGCCATTATTTATTAGACAAGTTCCCTGGATTTTTATCATCCATAACTCATGCCTTGAATGGATTTGCTGCCGATTCCCCTAAGTCATGTACAGAAGGTCCTGGAGTAGAGTGTTTCTAAAATACCATTTTTTAAATTTCACATTTACATGCATTCCATCTGCACACCGAGAGCATTAAATATCATAAATGTGGAGTTAATGTCTCATTTTTAAAAATTATGTAGTTTTGTAATTACATTAAATGAGGGGATAGTGACTTTTAGAAACTAAATTCCAAGTCTCTTTCTATTGCCAAAGCAGCCAGGAATATCTTTAAATAAGTTTATGCTATAGGGACCCTTTAATGATCCATCTGCTGAAAGTAGAAGGAAGAGGAAAAAGTGGTTGAATCATAGGGAATGAAACTTGAATTCACCACACATTAATAAAACCTCAGCTACTGATGATCAGTGAGACATTAATGAAGTTTTGGAAAGTTAAATCCATTTAAGAACTAGCTGCCAGGAGCTGGCTCCAACATGGAAACAGGTAGGAACAAAACATTTCTTACACAAGTTCATATTTCATGTTTCCTGACCTGGAAACCGCTATAAAAGTCTCAGAAAGCTGTTTTATTTCTCTGGGAATGATTTCATTTTTCAGTGTTTACTGTATCATAGTCATTTTCAAAAGCACAGACACTGCATGGATACTTGAATCATGGAATCACAGCATGGTTTGGGATGGAAAAGACTTCAAAGCCCATCCAGTGCCACCCTCTGCCATGGGCAGGGACACCTCCCACTGTCCCAGGCGGCTCCAAGCCCCTGTCCAGCCTGGCCTTGGGCACTGCCAGGGATCCAGGGGCAGCCACAGCTTCTCTGGGCACCCTGTGCCAGGGCCTGCCCACCCTCATAGACAAGAACTTCCTCCCAATATCCCATCTAACCCTGCCCTCTGGTAATGGGGAACCATTCCCTCTTGTCCTGTCACTCCATCCCTTTCAAACCATCTTTCTCCAAGCTACACTTGACTGATTTTGCTCAGCTTCTTTTTTTTTTTCTCTCTTCTTTTTTCCTCTTTACATTAAACCCTCAGTTTTAAATTGCTCATCTCTCTAAGTCTTTGGGAGAAGCCTGGGAACAGCGCAGGTATCTATAATTTAGCTAAAATCTGGTTATTGGGGTTAGCACAAGAGTAATTGTTGGGAGTCTGTGGGTGACCTTACAGTCATTTCAAGGCTGGCACATGGGCTCCACTGTAATGGTGCAGCATAACTCTTGTGCTGAGTTTATTCTCCAGGTTAAATATAATTCAACTTAGATGGCAACTACAGGGACTCTGTTCCCTCTCACTTGGCAGAATAACCCTTCATTGCAAGGTAAGTGGGCTCTCAAATTTATGGGGAGATTTGCAAAGCAGTAGATTCTCCCCTGATTGCTTTCTGACTGAAATATATCATCAGACCAAAAGGGGTTTGTGCCATTTAGCAGGGCAAAACAGCTTCTTTGGCTGAAACAAAAGTAGAGATAAGCAGCTTTGACCATGAGGTAGAGTTTGGTCATGCTTTAGGTTGTTTTACAACATCCTGTTTGGATTTAAGATTGAGTCTTTTTATATCTCATTGAATCACAGAATATCCTGAGTTGGAAGGACCCACCAGGATCATGGAGTCCAGCGTCTGTCCCAGCACAGACACCCCAAAAATCCCAGCCTGTGCATCCCTGGGAGCATTTTCCAAACCCTCCTGGAGCTCTGGCAGCCTTGGGGCTGTGCCCATTCCCTGGAATATTTAGGAGAATCTCAGTAATAGCTCCCTGAAGATGGAGAATTGGAAGAGGTGGCTAATGTTGTCAAGCAGCCTGACTTCATTAGGACCAGCAGGTTTCTTAACATACATCTGGATGGATTTCTGCACCTGTGTGCAGGTGTGCATGGTCACAGGGACAGCCAGAAGAAAAGGATGATTCAGCTGTGCTGGTTTTCCTGTATTTGCCAGCCATGAACATCAAAACCCTGGAAATTCATGGCTCTGCCAAAGGATTCTCATATTGCAGTCAATATCTACATAGATCCCTAAAATAACTAACAAAAGAAGTAACATCCTAACTTGAATAATAGAATAAACTGAGTAAAGGTATGGAATTAAAAGTGAAAAGTCTTTGATCTTTAGTTTTAAAAGAAGGGCTGGATTTTTTGTGCCAGAGTTCAGGAAATTCCACTCTTTAGTGGCTGCAGTCACTGAACTGATTGTAGAACCAGAGAATCTGGGAATATGTGGATTTGGAAGGGACCTTAAAGCCCATCCCATCCCACCCCTTGCCATGGGCAGGGACACCTTCCACCAGCCCAGGTTGCTCTATCAAAGCCCAGCACAGGCTCAGGGGAAGGTTCTTGATGTGTGCTCCTCCCTTTTCCCTATGTCCTCATCACCAGCTTCACTTTTCCAACTCCTCCTTTTCCCCTTCTCTTTTTTCCTGGCACTGCTAGGAAAACTGTAACAGCAATAGTACATGCAAAGAGAAATATCAGAAATACCCAAACTGGGAACTTTGGCTGTGAAAATGATGCTGTGCAGATGAAAGTAGCCCAAGTACCGTCACTTAGCACCACAGACAGATGTAAAAAGCCCAATTAGAAGGCTCAGAAAAAGTTTGTTTCACTGCAGAGAAGAAGATGTGTGGCACAAGAGCAGAAGGGGACTTGGCTTCAATAGTAAACAAAAACAGTTTGATTTTTTTTTTTAATGAAGGTGTTCTCACTGAAGTTTTACAACTTCAAAAAACTCTGGCATGTTGCACAAAATGATGTGAAGGGATTGTTTTGTCAGGTCCTTGCCCGCAATGACCTCCATAAATATGCCTTTAAAAGAGTAAAAAAGTTAAAAAAAAAAATAAATGATGGTTTCAGAGCCCATTTTCTAAGATGGTCAGAGTGAGGAGTCAGAAGCAGCAGCAGCAGCAGGCAGGTGCCACCTGAGGACACACAGGAATTACTCAAAGCCCTGAATACAAAAGGGATTTTTCCACCAGTTTCAATGGAGCTGTCCCCAGCAGGCTCTGGTGGCTGATGTGGGTTTGTCCCACTTGGGATGCACTACATACACCGTGTCTCATCTTCCCAAATGGCCCCAAACTCAAAGGCTGGAGCAGACAAAGGCGAGAGAGCCTTTTCTTGTCCCTTCTCTGGATTTCTGTAACTAAAGACCATCTCTAAACTGCTTTGTTTCCACTCGCCTCCCATTTCTGACCTGGCTTCCCAAAAATGAGGCACTCACTTTTACCACAGCACTACAGAAGTATTAAATTATTCATGACTTCAGGTTTCCTGAGGAGCAGACAGCAGGCTCAGCACCTGGCAGAATCAGACCTGGTTTTCCCTCAGAGCTATAGGGGGTTTGCATGGAGTTTCCAGCTCTAAATAACGAAATAGGTCAGTTTAATGTTTTTGCTTAGTTTGCAAGACATAATTATCCCACTCCTCTCCTGATCTGATCCTGACTGACAGCAAATCAGCAAATTAAATTATCATTAGCAAATTATTATTATTATTATTATTATTATTATTATTATTATTATTATTATTATTATTATTATTATTATTATTATTATTCAGGTTACTTTATTCTATTAGTTTGCCTCTTTGTTTTTTATAGGGTTGGTTTGTTTTTTAAGTTAGGTTATTTCTTTGGAGGAAAGAACCTTCTTTTCCACTCAACCTTCCTTCACCTGTGCAAGACTCCTCTCACAACACTACCATAGCCCTTTCAAAAAGATTTGTTTATTTGAAGGCCCTAAACTTCCCTGAATTAATTTCTTTCATCAAATCCCATGGAGTGTCTGGGGAAAAAACCCCACAAAGTTCCACTTTTGGTGTAAACATTTCCTCTGACATTGAGTCTGCTGCTATCAGCATGACATTCTAGTGGGTTTTTACTAAAAAAAGCAAGACCTTTCCTTTGGCTCCCTTAAAATACCTATCATTTGCAGCAGCTCAGTCAACAGAAAAATGAAGGTTACATTTTTATCAACTATCTGTCAACTTTGCCTCTTTACTCTTTGCATTATGTATCTTTTATTTCCCCCTCTATCAACTGAGTCCTCTCTTCCAAATAATTGATAAAGGCAATAAATTGCTGTCATGGGATGAAAGCATTGCTCAAATTCTTGAGACCTTGGTCACACTTGTCCAGCTCCAGCTCATGAGTTGATTCTGGCATGTTCAGGGAAGCAAAAACACTGATAATTTTTGTGGGACAAACCTTCCCGAAAGCTCTGGGCTGCATCCCAGGAAAGGACACATCCAGCAGTGGGGTGTGCAGCCCTGGCCCCTGGGTCCCTGCTGCTGGTCCCAGATGGGGCAGGGACAGGGCCAGGGCTGGGCAGTGTGAAATATGTGAGGATAAAAGTCATGCAGCAGAAACTTTATCATAAAAATCACACCCCACCTGCTCTGCCTATCCCACCTGATAAATTATAAATTTAATGTTCCTGAGCGGTGTGGTTCTGTTCTTGGGGCTATCTCATCCCTAAATTCCCCTGAAACACCATCAGACAGCATAACACAGCCTCCTTCAAGCCCTGCTCAAATAACATCCCCATCCCCAATAAACCTGCCTTGGTTAGCTGCAGGATATATTTGGGTTTTTTTTTTTTTTTTGTTACATACAGCTTCTTTCTTCCAGCTGAGACTGTCTGACTGAAAAGCAAGGCAAACAATAATCCCATCAACATTTCTTAAGCAATTCCAACTAGAAAGAGCCAAGTTAAAGCATCTTTTAGGATTTTCGACTTCACTCAACTATGAATAACACGCACAATGCAAAGAAATTACCCAAGTGTAAAAGACATTTATCTGAGCAAGTAAATTACAATGGCACCGAGAGCAAACCAGCCTGCAACTTCAATTGTCAAAATCCTCTTCTGCTTTTTCAGGGTTCCAGCATTAAAGCAGAAAAGCCAGAGTCAGGGAATAACTCAGGGCAGCATGTCTGCCTCCAGAAGCTTTTGTTGCAAGGATACACAGGAAGAGAGATTGGGTTATTGATGAAAAAGAAAAAGAAAAAAAAATCAGGAAAAAGTAGAATGTATTTGGAGAAGCCATTTGCATCCTCTACAGGCTGGTGACAAGGATGATTCTGTCTCTGCTGGCATTCCTATGACTGCCAGTGTAAATTAATGATTTCACTGATTTCAGTCAGATAATTTCAATGTTTAGAGGTAAAAATGTGTCAGACAGAGGAGCTTCCAGATTTCAGAGGAGAATTTTATGCTCTGAGAGCCACCTACATCTATTAACTCTAAAAGGGTTGTAATTTTCAAGTGTCCTTTGTCCTTGTCTTCCAGTGTGAGAAGAAAAAATGAGGTGCAGTATCAAATGCTGCCTTTGTCAGATAAATGTCCCTGCACTGGCACTGTGACCTCCCTTCCCTATATTACTCCACAAGGGACATTTAGGAGCTCTGCAAACCCAGGGCTGAGTTATCCAAGGTGTTACCTGCAGCAATTACCAAGGCTTTAAGGGCAAGTGCTCCATAATTCTCTGAGCAGGGAAAGGTGTTTCTGTGAGATAAAATGGCCCAGTTCAGAATATCAGGGGTTATCATGCAGCTGGAATTGTTTTTAATGCCTCACATTAGCAGCACCTGAAGGCTGAAAACCAGCATTTATGGATTTAAAGTAGTGCTGGCAGGGACTGGAGAGCCTCCTAACCCTCCTTTTGCCAATAATCCCCTCCAGACCTTTACAGCAGCCACCAGACCTTTGTGCTCCTATTTCTCCTCCTGCCTTTGGTGGAGTCATCAAAATCAAAATTCATTGAGGCAAGAGCTACTCATAATTTCTGCTTGTGAAGCATCCTGCACATGGTGCCCTCAGTGTTTGGGGCCCATATTTCCTGCTGCTGTATAAATAAATTTGAGGTTTCTCTCCATACCAGAGCTGCTGGTTGTTTTGTTGGGATTTTTTCTTTTTTCCCAGAGAAACAGTGGAGTCAATTGCTGCAGACACAGTTGAGTCACTTTAGTCATCAAAAATCCCAGTCTGAAGTGGAATATTCATTTTAGAGATATTTTAACCTGCTGGCAAAGTCAATTGCAGTGAGTAGATGGCATTTTAAAAAAGAATTTATTTCCTTTGAATTGAAGTAATTTCTTAAGATAGGAAAGCCATGTGAATAGTTGCCATCTGCATGGAGTTAACATCCCAGAGAATACATGGAGCCACAGGTAGATGCATTGAGATATTTGCTCTTTTTAGTCAGTGATCCTAATTTTTTTCATTTCCCATTTGACCTGTCTTGACTGGCAGCTAAAAATTTCCATTTAAACAACTGGCTGAGATTCATTTGCTACAAGTTATAAGTGGAATAGTGTTCTGATTAGCAATGACTCACCCTCTGAAGAATAAAGAGGAATCAGCTTTGAAGGAGGGTATGAATATGTATCCAATACCAAAGCTGCCAGACAAGGACCAGATTATTGATTGAAATTGCCTTTGCTTACTTAACACACTTTTGACAAGTCCTGCAGTTTAGAAAGGGGCCAAGCGTGCTCCATCTGGGGTTATCATGCAGCTGGAATTGTTTTAATGCCTCACATTAGCAGCACCTGAAGGCTGAAAACCAGCATTTATGGATTTAAAGTAGTGCTGGCAGGGACTGGAGAGCCTCCTAACCCTCCTTTTGCCGATAATCCCCTCCAGACCTTTACAGCAGCCACCAGACCTTTGTGCTCCTATTTCTCCTCCTGCCTTTGGTGGAGTCATCAAAATCAAAATTCATTGAGGCAAGAGCTACTCATAATTTCTGCTTGTGAAGCATCCTGCACATGGTGCCCTCAGTGTTTGGGGCCTGTATTTCCTGCTGCTGTGTAAATAAATTTGAGGTTTCTCTCCATACCAGAGCTGCTGGTTGTTTTGTTGGGATTTTTTCTTTTTTCCCAGAGAAACAGTGGAGTCAATTGCTGCAGACACAGTTGAGTCACTTTAGTCATCAAAATCCCAGTCTGAAGTGGAATATTCATTTTAGAGATATTTTAACCTGCTGGCAAAGTCAATTGCAGTGAGTGGATGGCATTTTAAAAAAGAATTTATTTCCTTTGAATTGAAGTAATTTCTTAAGATAGGAAAGCCATGTGAATAGTTGCCATCTGCATGGAGTTAACATCCCAGAGAATACATGGAGCCACAGGTAGATGCATTGAGATATTTGTTCTTTTTAGTCAGTGATCCTAATTTTTTTCATTTCCCATTTGACCTGTCTTGACTGGCAGCTAAAAATTTCCATTTAAACAACTGGCTGAGATTCATTTGCTACAAGTTATAAGTGGGAATAGTGTTCTGATTAGCAATGAAGCTCTCACCCTCTGAAGAATAAAGAGGAATCAGCTTTGAAGGAGGGTATGAATATGTATCCAATACCAAAGCTGTCAGACAAGGACCAGATTATTGATTGAAATTGCCTTTGCTTACTTAACACACTTTTGACAAGTCCTGCAGTTTAGAAAAGGGGCCAAGTGTGCTCCAGGTGTTGGTGAGAGGCAGGCAGCAGACATTACACCCATTTTAGGCCTGGTTTACAATCTTGCTATTCTATTTATAAACATTTTCCCCTTCACCCATTACGCTGCTGATTTTAATACAGAAAAGTCACCAGCATATTTTGATTTGAGCACCACAGGATTTGCAAAATAAGTGAAAGAGCCTGAAAGAGATGACACCAGAGGTCATGATGAGTTCTCTCTTTGTCTGAGCCATTAAGGGAGGAAAGGACTTTTAACATCACCAACAATCAATGCAGCACCAGCACCACATCCAGCATTGAACCACATCCTCAAGTGCCACATCCACACACTTTTTGAACACTCCCAGAGATGTTGATGACCATAGGAAATTAAGCTTCAACTCACTACACATTAATAAACCGCAGCTATTGATGATCAGTGAGACGTTAATGAAGTTTTGGAAAGTTAAATCCATTTAAGTACAGGCTGCCAGGACTTGTCTTCATCATGAAAAGAGACTTATAGATAGAAACCAAACATTTCTTACACAAGTCAGTCTTTCATGGCTCCTGACCTGGAAACCACTATAAAAGTCTCAGAAAGTTAGGTTTTTTCTCTGGGAATTATTTTATTTTTCAGTGTTTACTGTATCATAGTCATTTTCACAAGCACAGAGACTGCATGGATACCTGAATCGTGGAATCCCAGAATGGTTTGGGATGGAAGAGACATCAAAGATCTTCCAGTGTCACCCCTTGGGTGGAAGGGGACACCTTCCACTAGCCCAGGTTCTTCTAAGCTCCATCCAGCCTGGTCTTGGACACTGCCAGGGATCCAGGGGCAGCCACAGCTTCTCTGGGCACCCTGTGCCAGGGCCTCACTGCCCTCACAGAGAACAATTCCTCCCCAATATCCCATCTAACCCCTGCCCTCTGGCAGTGAGAAGCCATTCCCTGTGTCCTGTCCCTCCATCCCTTGTGAGCAGTCTCTCTCCACGTTCCTGCCAGCTCCTTCAGGCACTGGAAGGCTACAATTACATCACACTGAAGCTTCTCTTCTCCAGGCTGAGCACTCCCAACTCTCCCAGCCTTTCCATCCCTCTGATCACGTTGGTGCCTCCTCTGGACTTTCTTCATTTGGTTCCTTCCAGCTCGAGATGTTCTGAGTCTGCTCTGTGATTCTCTGAGCAAATGAATTAATCTATGGATGTAATCTATGGATATCCAAAACCTGCAGTGGAATTACATCTAAATGGTAACACTGAATACATTTTCTCATCTGAATATCATTTTCATCCCACTAAAAAACATTTATTAATGTGGACATTAAGAGGATCTAATTGAAGCAGCTGACAAAGGCAATCCTGGAAGATGAAGACTGATATCAACTAAACTTTATTATAAAAACTGGTTGTGTTCCTGTTGGGGATGGCAAAGCTCCTAGTGATTCCCAAAGCAAAATGACCACGCAGGGATCTGAAGGAATAAGGGTTGGAAGAGCCAAACTGAGCTGTCCTGGGCACACCATTTGCTCTGCTCAATTCCACAACCCCTCGCTCAGCAGTTTTCCTACCACCCTCCTTGTTTCCCAGCTCCTACAAACACAACTCCTGGGCCAGAGCCATTTATCCCAAAATCAGCACCCATGTGCAAACACGGCCCTACCTGCATGGGCAGGAGCTCCACACTCCTTATTTGCTCTCCACTGATTGCCATTTGTTGTTTTAATTATCTTTGGCTAGAATCCTTCCAGCTGCTGGCCAGGGAGCAGGCAAGGCCCTGAGGAGAAGGTGGCACATTTGGACAGACAAACACTCCAGGAAGCCAGAGATCAGTGAGATGAACACTGCAAAAAACCCACATCTATAAAGAAAACCCCAAAACAGCACCCAAAATGCGTGAGAAAAATTTGACAAACTAGCACAGAACAGTTAATACCTGTAAGAGTTATTCTGAGCCTAATTTAACCAAAAGTAAAAAAAAAAGGGAAGAGGTTGAGTACTTTGTTCTTTCTTTTTATGATTGTGAAATATTCAGACAAAAGGTTACCAGCCACTTTGAAGACTACCAGAGAGCACCTAAGAACACCACAGAAACATCTGATTTAACTGCTTTTCCTTCCTCCCTCCCAATTTTTTACTGCTTTGAAGATTTTTAAATTCTCTGTATGCAGAGGAAAGAAGTTGTTCTGTTTTGTTTCTTGGGTGGTTTTGCTTGGTTTGTTGGGTTGCAGGTTTTTTGCACTAATTTAGTTGTTCTTGTTTTCTCAAAAAGAAAAAATTAAAGAAAAAAAATCACCACTGTTTTTCACAGCACTGCTGGACTGTTGCTCTTGGGACACACAAAGCCAGACTAATGGCTCAAATACAGCACCTAATTTTAGTTCAGCCACAGAATTGCAAGGACCTGAGTTATTAAATTATGGAACAGGTGTCCTGAAAGAAGTGGCAGGGTGTGAAAGCTTCAGCACTGTCACAGCCAAAGCAGCCAACTCAGGTTACTTGGTCTGATCTAGAAATCCAGCTTTGCCTTCCCTTTCTCCCACCAGCAGCAAAAGGATGGAGCAGAGCTGCCTGAAGTTCTCCTTTTCCACATCTCCAGTAATTGGCTTAGCTGGAGCTGGAAGTGCAACATTAGGCACTGACACACAATTGATCCTGTAGGTTTCTCACTGTTATTTAATAAGATTTTTTTTTTCTTGGTGGAGATGAAGATTGAAGCCTGTTTGGTGCCAGCACACAGGCACTGCCATGTAAACATCATAAATTAGGGTTCTTTCTTTGAGGAGCTGAAAGACGAGGGCTCAGGGGTGTTTGCACAGGTAATTATAGAAAAACAGGGATTTATTCAAACAAGGTCTTACAGGTAAATCCAAAAGTATATATCCATTTGCCTGATAAATGCATCCATCTTCTTATGTTTCTCTTTTCTTGATGTGGGCTGAACAACTCTTGTGCCTGAGCACATCATCAGTAACCTTGAAAAGTCAATATTTGGAAAAAAAACCCTTGCACCAGAACTTCAAGCTGGAAATCTCAGCAGGGACACCTGCTAGCTGATGACTGGGCATGTTTGACATGTTGTTATTTAAATAGGATTAAGCATCCAGAGCAAATGATGGGAGGGGGAGAGGGGGGCATGTTTAAAAGTTCCCTTCAGCAGGAAAATTCCTGACTACTTTCCCAGCCCTTTGATCATCCCAGTGCCTTGGCTGACTGCTGAAGATCAGCTCCTGCAGCCCAAAAAATGCTTTAACAAGACAACTCAGGGGGGACAAGGGTACAGAGTGGAGTTTCCTGTCACTTGGCAAAGCAAGTGCAAATTGCCTTGGCAGGACCAGCTGCTGAGATAGCAATTTGTCTCTGTCAGGGGAAGAGCACATGGGTGGAAGCACTGCTAATACAGTGTGCCTTTGAAATAAATCACTTTATGCATACACAGATCATGTTGTGAGGCTTTTCTTTTAGGGTGATGCTTCTCCGAGGGCAGTGAAGTAATAGAAAGTTTGCACCCATGTGGAGTTTGGGGTTGTTTGCCCCATCAATCAGCAGACAGTGCAAAGCAGATGTGCTAATAAAGCCTTCACTTGCACAGGCAACTGCAGCGCTCTGTGTCACACCAGGATAGGGAGAGACCTGTCCTGATGGAAGAAAAAAACCCAAGCAGGTCTGGGGAGGCAGGAGGCTGAGGTGCCTGACAGTGATGGGCTGCTTGACCTCCTGAGGGTCTGCCAGCCAAGGCATTTCCCAGCTGAGCAACCTTCCCGTGAAAAACAGCGATTCAAGGGAAGAGCAGCACTCTGAGCACTTCGGAGCAGTGTGCTGAGTACATCAAGACATCTGACAGCACAAGGCAGAAATGGTTTTATCTGGGAATCTTTTATTCCTGCCATGAAGGAAAGGCTCAGGGCTTTCAGCTCGGGGTGGAGGAGAAGGAACTCCTGTTCCTGCATTCCTGCAGGTCCACAGGGTCAGCAGCATCCCCTCACATTGACTTGTGGGTTTTAGTCTGGGATCTGCTGTGCTTCTGGCATTTTAGAGCAAACTCTGGCCTCTGGCTGCCCTCCTGCCTGCACAAGGTGCTCTGTGTAAGGCTGGAGTTCGTGGTGGTGCTCTGGGAGCATCTCTCATGTCCCTCTGCCTCTGAAGCCTGAGGCACCGGGGTCCAGCTCTGCAGGGACACTGGAATGTGACAACAACAAAAAGAGGTCTGGCAGAACTTCCCTACTCCTGCAACCTCACTTTGCAGTTGCATCCCAGCTGCACAGTGAAGACACCTCCGGGGAGAAACACCTGAGAGCTTTGGGGAAACACAGAAGTGTCAACAGATAAATCCTTTTAATTAAAGGTATTAAGGTAAAGTTTCATACTTGAACAGTGATAGGTAATAATAATTTTTTTTTTAATTTTGGAATTTATAATTCTGTTGGTCAGATGGCAAGATCTCAGATCAAACAATTGACATATATTATTCATTATTGGCAGATTAGAGGAAGAACTGATACTACGGGCAGATTGCTGTTGTTACTACAGGAGTTTTTCCCTAAATAAATTTTGATTAGTGCTCTTAACATGTTCACAGCAGGGAGAGGTTTTCTTATTCCACTTCATTCTGCTGTGCTGATACTCACAGCCTTTGTTTATCAGCAGCTGTATTATTACCAGCCCTAACATGCTCCAGTAGCCCCCGTGATCTGAGAGCACAGGAAAAATAAACCTTGGGAATGACAATGCTGGCAGCTGAGTGGAACAAAGCCCACAAGCTGGGCTTTAAAATGGCAATCAATATTAACTTCCATCATGCTTTAGAAACAAGATGGATTTGACAAATTGCATCAAACCCTACCTCCAATCGACTTTTGTAAAGGAATGTTTCTCCTATATTACATTTATGTTCCTAGAGGTTATAGAAGTTGTTTAATAACGTTTTCATGCCATCAGAGGATTTGTTATTACAACTGAATATTTTATTTTTTGTGCTCAGAGAAAGGAAACTAAATTCAATGAAAAGAACTCCAAGATATTGAAAAGATATTCCAAAAGGCTCAGTAATCTGTAAGTAATCAGGAGACATGAACACATTGTTTGCTGCCATCACAGGAGAGCTCCTTACTGTTGGAAGAAA
The DNA here is from genome assembly GCA_024865655.1 of Emberiza elegans. Taxonomy (NCBI): domain Eukaryota; kingdom Metazoa; phylum Chordata; class Aves; order Passeriformes; family Fringillidae; genus Emberiza; species Emberiza elegans. Next base: position 62,422,255 of record JALJVW010000206.1, read on the forward strand.
CTGACTTTATTATCCAGGCAAAATTCTTCTTCCTCAACATAGAAACATGGAAGTTTATATGTGATTGATTCTTCACTAAATATGCATTATTAATTGTATAAAAATTAATTATTTTTTCATAGTAGCATACACAATACAGGGTCAGCAGAGACCAGGCCAGAACCGTCCTCCAAAAATCTGAAATAGATTTTCTCCTCTCTTCACCAGATTAGTGACTACATTCCACTAGTGGACATTGTCCAGGGATTTAAAACGAGATGATTTTTAAGGCCCCTTCCAACCCAAACCATTCCATGATTCTCTGACTCTGTGATTCACAAATATCTGAGCACTCCTCCTCCCAAAAAAGACTGGGAATGTTAAGTGAAACCATCTTTGAGCAAACTTTACAGAGCACAAAGAAAACCTGTATGTCAAAACTGGGGAGAAAAAAATGAAAATATGTGTGAATTTTGTATGTACAAATAGGTGTGTTCAGGAAAGGAAATATGGAAATATTGAGGAAGGGTTTCAAACCCTGGATATCTGCTGTATTTCTCTTGGATATATGGACCTTGGTGTTTAAAACATCCAGCAGCTGAGATTATAAAATCTTTTGAGAAAATCAGTTCCAACAAATATTTCAAACTATCGGAAATTTTATAATAAGCCTAATTTAGCTTACTAATTGCTGCCATCCAAGCCAAGTCACTTTTTGCCTTGACATGGGGAAGAAACTGCTCAGCAGCCACAGATGTGCTGGGAGTTTGGGCCATGGTGTTTCCCTTCTGTCTCTTCTCCTCTAAAATTAACCCACACAATTCCTTCAATCTTTTCTTCTGGGGCATGGTTTCTAAAGCTTGACTCTTGTCCTCTGCCTCTGGACTCCCCCTGATTCAGTCTCATTTTCCTGAAGTTTGGCACTCAGCCACTGCCACTAAATGCAGCAAATTTATTCCACTTCTGAACCATTTCCCTATTTCGACATCCACAGCTCATGTTTGCCTTTTTCCAAAAGCACAATCCACTGGAATTCCCAGCTCCTTTCCTGAGGAGCTGTTGCTAGTGCGGGACTGCTGGAGAAGGATAGACCTTTGCAGTGTCCTTACTGGATGCCCTCGGAGCCTAGCTGGGCTGCAAATTTATTCCCATTAAAGCCTGAGCAAAATTTCACGAGGAAAATCAAGTGTGCCAACTGGATGAAGAACATTTCATTGATTGCATGTCTGCAATAATCATTTCAGTTATGCAGAAAATGATCTATGACATACCAAACAACGCTGTCTATAAACAGACCAGCCACACCAACTTCATTAATGGACCTGCATAAAAATTGATATGGTTTGATAATATTGCTCTAATCCACCTCCTGAGCCTATTACACAGATTGGGTCGAACTTCTCATTGCCATGCATGGCCTGCAGTCCTCCACATCAATGGAAAAAAGCCCCACCAGAGTCCCAACAAATTGAAATGGCCCATAAGTCATATTGAACCAATAGAGCAAATTTCATGAGGCAGATGTCAAAGAAAAATCAGTGCTGGACTGCTCTGCCCTTCAAACTCAACGAGGCAATCTTGACTTTTAACTGTTTGCAAAGGTAGATGCCAAAACATCAGAATGCAGGGACCAGAGAAAAGGTGTAAGAAAAGCTACAGCACAAAAATGGAGTTTGCAGCCAAGACCAAGTAGCAAAACGTAAACTGCCTTCAGGAAATAGAGTGTAGGATATTCACATGATGCTCTGCACAAATCCCACACTCCTGAGGTTTTCCTTCTAAGAGCAGGTCTAGATCTGATCTGCACAAATTCTAGGAGCAGGTCCTAGAATCATGGAATCACAGAACCTGTTAAGGCTGGAAAAGCCTTCCAAGATCACTGAGCGCAACCATTAACCCAGCACTGCCATATTCACCACTAAGCCATGCCCTAAACCCCCACACCCACATGGTTTTGGAGGTGGTGACTCCACCACTGCCCTGTGCAGCCTGTGCCAGCGCTTAAAAACTCTTTTTGTGAAGAAAGTTTTCCCAGTCTCCAACCTGAACCTCCCTGGTACAAACCAGGGCTGTTTTGTCTTATTCTCTCCCTTGTTTCCTGGGAGCCAACTCCTCCTGTCAGGAGCTGTGCAGAGCCAGAAGGGCCCCCCTGAGTCTCCTTTTCTCCAGGCTGAGCCCCTTCCCAGCTCCCTCAGCCCCTCATGGTGCTCCAGCCCCTTCCCCAGCTCTGTTCCCTTCCCTGGATACTCTCCAGCCCCTCAGTGTCCTTTTGGGGCTGTCCTGCTGAGGAACAGGACGTGGGAGGCAGGAGAGGTGCTGTAGGTGCCATGGGCACTGCAACAAGGGAGGTGTATGGGGTAAGAAACTACAGTGAACTTGTACAAATGGTCTGAAATTGGCCAGTTTGGGGGCTTTTACATATTTTATGAACTTAGCCCTTGAAAGCTGAGCAGATCCTGTGCTTTGGCTCCCAGTGATAACAGCAGCACTGGCAGCAGTGACCTGCTGTTTAAAGCTCAGCTCTCTCCTGGCTGGGAATGGCTTTGGCATCGCACAGACAGGCTCCAAGTGTCCTTATTTACAGACCTCCACCTGTCCCCCTGCAATTCTTGGCTCCAGCTGCAGCACATACCTCCAACAATTTTGTCACCTGCCAGCCTGGAGCCATCCTACCCTAAAAATGCCATATTAATGAGCAATGGGGTGTAGCAGGTCAGAACGTGTGTGGAGCCAGGTGAGAACACCTCCTGTTCCTCTCCCTGCCTTCACCAGGCACAGCCACTCCTGCAAGGGCTCAGGAAAATACAGACAGGGGAAGAACTGGCAGAGCCCCAAAATATGGAGATTTGATATTTTTTATTCCTTTAGGACAGAGGCAGAAAGCTGCAGAAAGCAATATCAGGCAGGATTTTTTTTTTCAGAGCCCTTTCCAGCTCTCTGTATTTTCCTGAGCCTTTCCCACCTCTCTTTTGAGTGCAAGGAAAAAAGGCTACAAAAACTGAATAAATCATATACTGCTGTAATTATTATCATCCTTGCACTGAAAAAGGTAGAACAGGCTCTGCTCACCAGGGATGTCTTTTCTATTTACTTTGCCTCCCTTTTCCACTTAAATCCTCTCTTCATCTGCATATCTCAGAACAGAACCTGGATTGCTTTTATCAGTGTTATTTTTGTTCAAATACTTACCTATTTTCCTTGTTGTTAATTATAATGTGATTTATTTTTGTCTGAATTAGAATGAAATAACACTGGTGGCAACCATTACAGGCAAAAATCCCTCTGGATATCTTAGCAATGTTTCTCTTACATTCTGCAGTTGTTCTTGTTTCACTGTCTCACTTTATCAGAGTCACAAAATGTGGTATAAAATCTTTGGACAGCCATGGATGTTAAATTCATGCTCATCTAATTTCCTCCATTCCTGTACCAAATCCCTCCAGAAACACAAAACTCTTGGAAGAATCCCAATATCTGGTCTTTTAAATGTTCCCTGACTCTCATCCAGCTCCAGATTTCCCCCTGAGCAAATGTGCAGGGCCCCTGCTGCTCCCTGTTCCCATTTCTCTCCCTAGGGACTCCCCCTACATCCATGATGTGATGTCTGTGTGATGTCCCATCCCATCTGAGCCTCCTATCTCAGCGGAGAGCCAAAGTGAAGTTCAGCACCACTGTCAATGCACAGAGAGGACTGGATTTGATAGCAGGTGCTCTGTCACAACACGGACACCAGTTTTTAACCCAGCAGCACCCACCTCCTCTCTGTGTGCCACAGACACAAACACTGACTGCCTCAGGTGAAAGCTTGCTCTGGAGGTTTTCCCTTCTGCCCTGGGATTTCTCACCTTTCTGTTCTGCTCACCCACCACACAGGTGAGACCCCTGATTTATGTGACATGCTTCAGCAGCTGGGTTTGCTGCTCTTCTCACATTTCTGGACATTTGCTTGAAAGCTAACAAAAGTGGGAAGTAGCAAGGAGTTACTTCCACAGCCTGGAGCACACTGTTGTCCTGGCGTGGCACTAAAGTTTTTTAGAGTTAGTTTCAGAACTTGTTCAGGCACTTGGAGACATTGGCTTGGCCAGCTGAAGTTCAGGTCAGGACAGGATTAGATCCTCAAGTTGTAAAGTTGCTCAGCCTCAGCCCAAAGCAGTTACCTGGTGAAACACAGAGCAACGAGATCATTTAATTAACCTGAAATCTCCCACTGGCACAAAATTAAAGTTTTTTGCCAGAATCATTAGTAATTTGCAAGCTCTGTTCAGAAGGAGAGTAACAGATCCTGGATCAAAGGTTTCCCTTTCCAGGAAATGACAGCCCCTGCCTGGGGAGGGAGGGGAGGCACTCTGGAATTCATCCCACCAAGCAGAGCAATTTGGATTCTGTCATGCTCCAAAGTCTGCTGCCCTCACTGTCACTGCACACATTCATCCTGCCATCCCCCCCAAACCAGACCTACAGCTTGGTTGGAGACGTATTTTAGCAGATACATCCTGACCCCACACACAGGCAGTGGCAGGAAGCAGAGGAAGCCGATCCCTCACCATTTTCCTTCTCAGTCATGGCCCAAAATTGGAAAAGCAATTATGCACTGCATATATAATTTATCCTGGAATCACAGGATGCTTTGGGCTGGAAGGGACCTTAAAGCTCATCTCATTTCACACCTTGCCAAGGGTAGGGACAACTTCCACTATCCCAGGTTGCTCCAAGCCCCGTCCAACCTGGCCAGATATTGCATTTGGGCAGTTTTCATTTTTCTTCATTAAGAGACACACAATTAAACAATTAACATATCATATAATTCCATACTTTATGCATTTGAATAGCCCCTTTTTCACCACATTGCTTGGAAAAGAAAAGGAAAAATTTCTTCACTGAAAGGCTGGTTAAGCATTGGAACAGGGAAGTGTCACCTTCCTGCCCAGGGAAGGCCCCCATCCCTGGAGGGATTTAACAGCTGTGTAAATGAAGCTTTTGGGGGCATGGGTGAGTGGTGACCTTGGCAGTGCTGGGGGAACAGTTGGACCTGATGATCCCAGAGGGATTTGCCAAACTAAATGAGTCTGTGATTCCATGTTCCATTAAGCTTCTCTACAGGGCTGAGAGCAACACTCAAAGCAGAACCGAGGTGTCCCAGGGAAATTCTGCTGGGAACAGCAAAGGTGACATCACAGGATGGGTTATCCCCACTGCTGGCCACCTTCCAGCAAACAGAACAGCATTAATTCCATTTAATAAGTTCTGTTTGGAGCCTATCAAAGAGTAAACCTTTCCAAATGCAAGCCGAGAATTTATTTTCACGGGGAAATGTAACATTCCCTTTTATCTCCCATGAAAATGAAAACCCATTCAAAGTGCTGGCACCCTCTGCAGGAGGAGAAGTCCTTTCTGGGGGTAAATTTCTAAATTTAGGGAGCAAAAAGACTTCTGTGGACTCGAGCCAGAACAATCAGGAGCTCTCTGTGACAATGCCTTGCAATGTGCACTGGTCCCACAGTTTGTTGTACAAATTCCTTCAACAGGGGAAAAGGGAATAATGGACATAAAGCTTTTCTCTTCTGATTATTGAGTGCCAGCTGCCACAGCAAGGGAAAACTCCAGCACAGCTTAAAAGGGAGCACACATAGATAAAAAAACAAGTGCATGGATTTATATCTGTGTGTTCCTGCAATGTAGCACAGCTGAGATGAGGAAGGGATGGAAAGATGAAAAAAAATGGCAAATGTGGAAATCATTGTCGTGAACTTGCCCAGAGTATCTTGAAGTAATAGATGAGATAAATGAGCCTCTTTGAAACCTGTAGTTTCTTTAAGCATCTTGTCAAGACAAGGAGAGATGAGCCTGGGCTGCCAAAAGACAATGTTTGCCCTGTATCTTCACAAGGACCAGGAGCTCCCAGTTAAGCAGAGCTAAAGATAATTGAATTAAAAACCTATAGAAATGTCAGATCTGTAATTTGAAAAGGGGAAAAATGGCCTGTTCTAAAGATGATTCACACAGATTTTGGGTTTTTTTGTTCATGTGGAGAATTTTAAGTGGAATGCAGCCCATGTTCCTGCCTGTGACAGCTCAGTGCTAGGATAGCATTTTCACATTTCCACAGACTGGATGTGGCTGCCACAGCTCCTGACTGCAGGACATTGTCACTGTCAGGTTGGATCAGATCTCCACAGCCCTGCTGGACCCACAAGTGGATATCACTGGGATATCCACCTGTCTGCTCAGCTGGAACACCCAGGTGACACAGAGAGCTGCCTGGTAACAAATGATTTGATCTTTGGGGTTTAGTCTAAAACAAATTTACAACTGATTTGAGTCTGCTTCATGAATTTCTTAATTAAAAACATGAAAACAAGTTTCTAGCTCAGTGCTCAGCCCAGTTTTCTAAAGGATCACAGGGGGAAGGGATCTCAGGAGGTTTGTGGCACAGGATGCTGCTGCTTGGGCACTGTGGTCCCTCCAGAGCTTCCCTGGCCTGCAGGCCCAGCCCAGGGCAGGGCTTTGCACCCATGAGGACTTTGCTGCTGTGGTTTTAATGCCTCACAAGGGTTCCCTTTGCAGGATAAATAGCTGAACCCTGAATTTCTCCAGGCACAGCCTCCAGTTCCTCCTGGCCTCATGTGGCTTGGCTAAAGATGTTCACACCCCAGCCCAGTGCAGCCACCTGGGTGTGACAACACTCTCAGGACATGCTCTAGACCACCTTCACCCCGAAACACAGCCTCAGCTCAGCCTCCATGTCTTTCATAAGCAGGGAAATCAAATCCTGTGGCACTTCTGGGCTGCTCTCAAGCCCATCCATCCCTGTCCTACAGAGCTTTCCTGTTCCAGAGCTGCACTTGGGGTGTTTGAAGGCACCAGTGCAGTGACAGCCAACACAATCACCCCAGGTGGCTCAGCCTCCTCCACCTCACAGAGCAGACACAGCTGGAGGAGGGACCTGGAGCAGTTTTCCCAGGCTCCATTAGTGCTGTAATTATCCAATTATCCATCCACTCAGCTTGGTACCCATCATAAGCACGAGTGCAATGTTTCAGCTGTGAGGCACAAAGCTTCCCTTCCAAACCACCACTGGAAACAACTAATGCTGATTTGTTTTTATACTGACACTTCTTTCAGGAGGAAAAAAAAAAAAAAGCTTGGGTTTTAATCTAATGAAAGTTTTCTCAGAGAATATATTTTACATCTAGCACAGCTATCAAAAAAGTCTATTTAGTTTCAGGTAGAATAAAAGAGGTTTTACTTATTTAGATCAGAAATTACTTCCCTGGGCATTTTTATACATTAAATTTGTCATCAAATTTCCTCCTTCTTACTGCCTACCCACCATTGGAGTGGTCTGAGAGTGATTCCACATCACCCATTATAATCTTGCCAGTTCTTGCAACCCTCTGTCTTATAAATTCAACAGCCTAAGGGATGATGCACTTTCCAGAAGAAAACATCTGTCTTCAGTTTGTGCCCCGTCTGCCCTTTCTCTGCTCCCTTTTCAATGTCATTGCAATTACAAAATATCCAAGGTCAGATTGGAGCTTGGAGCAAGCTGGGCTAGTGGAAGGTGTCCCTGCCCATGGCAGGGGTGGCACTGGATGGGTTTTAAGGTCCCTTCCCCAACCCAAACCATCCTGGGATTATTTTCCAGCAAGGCACAAACAAGCCTCCTTTTAACTCAAGTAAATTAAGCACTTCATTTTTTATCTAACTTTTTAATAGGTGACAGTCTTTGCACTGAAGGGAGGATCCAACCAGCCCAAAAATACCATGTTGCTATTTTTTTTAGTGGGAAAAGATGAATATTATGTCTTTGGAGCACTCTATATACAGCCACAGGAGTTATATTTATTCATGCTGCCGCCCCAACATGGGGACATGAAATTAGTACAAGAGATAAAAAAAGGATGCTTTTATGCATATGTTATGAAATTTATGTATGCACCTTTGCTCACATTGTTCCAAAGGGAGAATTTTTCACAGTAGGCATCAGTTGCTTAATTAGCACAGAATAATTAAAACTCACTGCAGGGAAAATTCCATAACCCCACAGCAATTATATGGGGAGAGTTCATGGTTACTGCATTGACAATGCAAAAATAACTTCTGGGTAGGTTACCAAAAAATACCAGATATTCAAAAGTGCCTTGGAACAGAATGACTCCTCAAGCTTATTGAGAAAATTAAACCAGAAAAAACCCAAGTATCTAATAGCCATCCGTAATGTCCAATCAAGCACTGTATTAACTGCTTTCACTTCATTTTTCAGACTCAGTTCTTCTATTGATTTATGTAGATCCCTGAACCTTGAGAAATACATTTGGTATAATTAGACAGCAATAGCAACTCCAGACTTCATTAATAATCATGAAAGAGTTCATTTGCTACCAATAGGAACTCATTTACAGTGCACTGTTTTTTTAGTGCTCATAAACAAACATCTATCAATGTTCAGCACATCTTATGCTTTAAAAAAATGATTTAATGACCTTGCCTGGTCTAGAAAAAGTCAACATTCTCCACAGTAAAATGTTTTTTACCATCAGAATGGTTGACAGAAAGTGTCTGTCAAAACCAATAACAAATTTTAATTAGACTGGGTTTGATGAAATATAAAAATGAGGGCCATTCATGGATTTCATTTTGCACTTCCCATTTTATTTTGGTACTAATTTTGGCTAATTTTGTGGGCTGGACAAAAAAAAAATCAAAACTTACCTTACTTTATCTTTAGAAAAATATTAATAACCTCCCAGTGTGTTTGGACTTGATGGTCTACATGGGTCACAAAGTTTTCACCGACATTTTTTCCAGTGAAGTTGCTGCATGTAATTGAAGTGACTTTGGGAGAGCCTTCAGGAAAATGATGGGAAGCTGTTGGATCTCCTGCACTGGCTGTGCCTGCTGAGATAAGGGGTGGAAGTGGCACAGAACATTCCATTGTCAGGGTTTTTTGACAACAAATAAATGTTTGATGGAGATCAGGAAACCTGCTCCACCTTAGAGTTGGTTTCAGGAGCATGGAAAGGAGGGGAAAAGGAGAAGGAAGAGGAGGAGTTAAACAGGAATGCTGTCAGTGTGCTGCAGTCATGAAGCCACATGGAGGGAGTTTGTGTTTATTCTGCCCAACTCTGCCAGCAGAAGGTGGGAAAAGAAGGCCCAGAGGAAGTTTATGTAAAACAATTACTAGAGCATTCAACTAATATCTTTCCCAAGTGGGTCTCTATAAAGCCCCAACTTCTGAGGTCAATCTCAACCGTGAACTGCTGCTTTGTCCAGCTTTTGAGAAGACATCCTTCTGCATCCCAAAAAAATGCCATAAAAGTCTCACTCCATCCTTCTGTCCTAAATATGAACTTGAATCAAACCTTAGTCATGTCCCCTTGAATGAGTCCCTTTCCTGTGAATCCTTTAGGTTACCTGCATTTTCATGAATGGGTCCAGAATGAAAATCAGCAAGAAAAATGTTCCAAAAACACATTAAAAGTCTTATTTATGTCATTTATTAATGGCCATGACATTGCACTTCTTCATACTGGAGTGAATTAACAACTAAACAGGGGAAAATGCAGTGAAGATTCTGCCTGCTGCAAAAATAACACGGAGAACTTGCTTTATTAACTTCTTCAAAGCTTTCAGGGAATTGAAAGGGAAAACAAATCCCCTTTTCGGGTCATTTAAGCCAGTTTATAGTGGACAAAATTACATCAAGCCACCATAAACAGATTTGTACAGGTGTAAGTGAAGTAGAGCCTGAATTACTGTGACATTTTCAAATTCAATTAAATGACTGAAAAATGTCTTTAATGTGAACCTCTGTGCTTAGGTCCATTACACAGTGGACTGTATTTGCTGCTGTGGTAGGAGATTGCTGTGATGCATAATCCATACCCAGCAGCATGGATCACAGGCAGAGCCCCTTTGTCCACAGCTCTGCTTTCATTAGCTGGCATGGAATTACTCCTGTTTACACCACAGCTCTGGACACCAGGCAACACTTTAATTCTGAATATTTGAGAGCTAAGGATAGTGGAGATGACTTCACTGTACCTTTTATTAGGCACTGTAGTTGTGACTTGGGAGACAGAGCAGGGGCAGTGACAGATTTGCAGACACACTAAAAAACAGCAGGAGGAGCAGAGTTCAGTCAAGGCAAATGCCAAGGTGATATAGTGGGAAGATAAAGAGAACTTCTGATGGGGCAGGAAAGTTAAACCAGTGGAATAAATCTCCTACTCTGGGGTAATGTCCCGAAGCAGAAGTTTACCTGATGAGTGACTATGATCTCCATCCTTGAATATAGCATCAGCTTCATGCCCCAGCACACACCTCTCTGGGTGTCATTCAACATCACACTCATCACTTCTAAGTGGGCAGAGTCATGTTCATTCTGTCAGCTTCACTTACTCGGGATGTGCCATTCCTGAACCTATTCACAAGTGCTTTTTTCCAGCCACTCTAGGAGTGTGTAGGAAGCCATGGCTAGTGACTGGCAAAATTTCATTTGCTGTTCTTACTGCAGCCACTAATGACAAGTGGTCCAGATAAAGGGATACTGAAGCTGTAGCTGCCCCTGGGAGTGTCCAAGGCCAGGTTGGATGGGGCTTAGAGCACCCTGGGCCAGTGAAAGGTGTCCCTGATCATGGCAGGGGTGGCACTGGATGGGCTTTGAGGTCCCTTCCATCCTAAGCCATTCAGAGGTTCCATGATTCTACCAGTTCCTAAGGAATGGACAGCTCCAGTCTTGCTCCAGCAGGTCACTCATTAAACCAAATCCACTGAGCTCACACATGTGTGGTGATTCATTAGATTCTGTAAAACACACTGGGAAGATTTCAGCAATGAACCTCTAAAGAGCACACAAATTCTCATTCTAGCAATGGAATGTGCCTAATTGGCCTTTCTGTCCTGAAAAATCAAATCATTTTTGGCTCTGATGGCATGAGGTAGTCACTATAAAATGAGAGTGCTCTTTTCTCATCTTTATCAAATAAATCTCTCTGAAAGGATGAATTTCAAGACCTGAACCTCAGCACTCTGCTGGAAGGGAATCACAGAACCCCAGAGTGGGTGAGGCTGGCAGGGCCGCAGTGGCTCATGCGGTGCCACCTCCCTAGTCCAGCAGGGCCATCCCAGAGCTCAGGGCACAGCAGTGTCCCTGTGGCTCTGGAACGTGCCCAGGGAGGAGCCCCCAGGGCCTCTCTGGGCTCTGCTCAGGGCTGGCCCTGCCCAGGGCTCAGGCTCTGCCTCCTGTGAGGGAATTGCTGGGCTCAGGCCCTGCCCGGGGCTCTGGGGCCATGGCTGGGCCTGGGGCAGGGCCTGGGCCTGCTCTGACCTCTGCACACAGAGACAGACGGGGACACAGGGACAGACGGGGGGGACACAGGGACAGATGGGGACACAGGGACAGACGGGGACACACAGGGACAGACTGGGACACACAGGGATGCACAGGGATAGACTGAGACACTCTGGGACAGCCAGGGCTGAGTCCCCTCTCACTGGGGCTCCTCTCCAGGCTGAGCAGCCCCAGCTCCCTCAGCCTTTCCTGGTCACAGAGACGCTCCAGGCCCTTCAGGATCATTGTCACCATCAAGCAGCTCATGAACATCCCAAAGTAAACCAACACATCCCAGGCCTTTCCCATTTCACACGTGCTGGGCTTGGCTCACCACCCACCTCAGCAACATCCTGGAGCCCCATTTGCATGGCCCAGAGCTGGTTTGCTCAAACACACCTGGATTTGCCTAAGATAGAGCTTAAAAAACAATTACAGAAGTGGTTCCCAACCTGTCACCATCATATTTTCTGAAAAATCCCCTTGCCCAGGATTTTTCTCCTGGGAAGCTGAGAAGCCTCAGAGAAAAAGGAAACAACAATTATCTCATTTGCTTCTCCTGTGTTTTGCTGCTTTGGAATGTGTTTGGACATTGTTTACCAACAGGTGATTGTTTCATTGGCTTCTGCTGTGAATTGTTTTGACTTAATGACCAATCACAGTCAGGCTGTGTCAAGGCTCTGGAAAGACTCATGAATTTTTCATTAGTGTCTTTCTAGCCTTATGTCTGTATCATTTCTGCATTCTTTAGTATATAGTTTAGCATAGTATTCTTTAATATAATACAGTATCATAACATAATAATTAGCCTTCTAAGAACATGGAGTCAGATTCATCATTCCTCCCTTCATCACAGGTCCCAGAAAATACAACACCCAACCTATTCTCCCTGGTTTTTTGGCCATTCTTTATTTCCACAAAATTCATACCAAAAAAGTTATCAGCTTTGAGAGATGATTGTATCAGTGATGCCAGGAGATGACCTGAGCTTCCCTCTTCCCTAAGGCTCACCATGACTTTAAGCTTGAGGATGCCCATGAGGGCCCTACCAGACTACAAGAGTGAACAATTTTAATAATTTAACGACTCCCCATGAGAAATGAGCCATGTCAGGCTGAATGATCCCAAAAGAGGGATCTTGAAGCCCAGCATCAGGTGGTGAGTGAAGGATACAGCCCCCAGATCCCATTCCAGGGGGCATCTCCCACCCCAACACAACTTAGAGGAGTTTGCCAAGCTCCTGCTCTCAGGTCTTTGTGTGTCTGTCATTCCAATGATGCCAGCAGCTCAATTAACTCCAGCAGATATTATCCATATGTTTAAGCTCTTTATGGGATTGCAGTCCAAGCTATTAGCAGCAATATCGTTTACTGACTGAAATAGATTTTTACTTTGTAAATATTGTCAGATGGAAAGGCTCAGCTTGGTTGTGAGCAGGGAAAACCTGGGTAGGGAGCACAGGATAAATACTCCACAGTTTGTATTTTATATTGCATTATCCAAAGGGAAAAAAAAATCTCACTTAAAATACAGCAATAATCCCATGGCTGCCCCATACTGAAGCCATTGGAAGATTAATAAAGTATCTATTTTAAAAAACCAAAAGGAATACATGATGTAGGTTAACTCTCCTTACCACTCCACCCAGACAAAGTGGACAATGAGAAAAATCATTATTTCTTAAAAAGTTGTCAAATTTTAAATTGTGATCAAAACTGTTTTATTTTTATTTATTTGCAATAAATAGGAGCCCTTAAAATTCAAGAAATAAGCAGGGCAAGGGAGGAGTTTGGTGCCTAATTTTTTTTTTAAAGTTTATTTCATTCCAAAATACAAAAGAGTGAACTGTGGTTCATCTAAAAATATATCTAAATTGAAAAATATGGTTAAAGGGATAAATAACTGCAGGAAAAACAACATTTCAAAACATTTTGAACTGCCCCAAAATGTAACATTATCTACTTCTACTTATTTCACTGGGAACAACAACAACAAAAAAAAATCACTATTTTGTTGCATTGAATTTCAATGTTGTAGGGGAATCACAAACTTTGGCTCCAGGGCTAATCCTATATGCCTTATATGCTTGAGAGAAGTAAAGGTCCCAAGCTCCCTATTAGCATAAAATAAATCCATTAAAAACAACAGTCAGGCCAGAAAGAGCAGGTGCAATCAACTAGCAAGATTTTCTGTAGAAGAAAACTTTCCTGTTTTTCCTCTAGAGGATACTTTTCAGGAATTTTCTCCAACACAAAATCTAAAAGCCCTGACAGCAACAGGGAAAATGGCATTACTTTTGCTGTGTGACTTCTCTGCTACTAGAAATACACACATGTATGCCTGATCTGCAGTCTGAATTGATTTGGTTTAGATGGGAGGAATTAAATGTATTCAGCATTTTGCCGCCTCTCCTAATTTCCCATTTGCCAGGAAACATCAGCAAACATGGCCATAAAACCCAAGTGGGGCATTTACCACCAGAGTTGACCTCTCAGAACTGCACTTGCACCTCAGCTGAACACAGGCAGAAATGGAACATCCTTTAAACACCCCTGTTATCCAGCAAAGGTTGTTGGAAATGTCCCCATAAAACATATGTTCAAGGCTATTAATTGTATGGCAGGAGCAGAAATCTCAGTAACGTGTCCCCATTACGCACAAACCCCAGATGTTGTGTCAACAAAACCAGTTTCACCCAGTGCTGGGTGGTGTAACTACCCAAAATCTGCAAAATGCCTTTCCAGGATGCATTCACTGAGGCAGGAGAGTTCAGCAGCTCACAGGCACGTTGCTTTGGAGGCCAGGAAAGGGATTTTGTAGAACAAAGAGGATGGAGCAGAAAAGCACACGACCGTACAAAGCTTGTGGAAACACCTGTGGCATGAGGGTTCACAGTCAGTGCTCTCACACTTCACTGACATTCAAGAAATTTAAGTTTGAAAGTAAATGCAATTATTTTAATAAGACTCTCTAGGGTTAACCACCAATGTTCAGTTTGAACACTTTTTAAAATTATTAAGCTATGGAGGATGCAAAGTTTTTTGGTCACCTGAACTGGGCTTTCCTCCATGTGAAAGAGAGCCCATCTGGAGACAGATTTGTGAGCCATCAGTGTAAGGTCAATGGTGTAAAATGAAAGGAACTGCTGGGTTTAAGGGGATTTGGACAATAAAATGGACACTATCAAACTTGAAGGGGAGTAGTGAAAAGAAACACCAGAAAGAACAGCTGGGGATCTCAGAGCTGGGGGCACCAGCACAGGAAAAGGCATGGATCTGTTGGAGCAAGTCCAGAAGAGGCACCAAGATGATCAGAGGAATGGAGCAGCTCAGCTGTGATGAAAGGCTAAGAGAGCTGAAATTGTTCAGCCTGGAGAAGAGTATGGGTGGCCTAATTGTGGCCTTTAAGTGACTTAAGGGAACCTACAGAAAACATGGAGAGGGACAGTTTACAAGGGATGGAGTGAGAGGACAAGAGGGAATGGTGCCACACTGAAAGAGGGGAAGGACTGAAATCAGATGTAAGGAAGAAATTTCTCCCTGTGAGGGTGGTGAGGCCCTGGCACAGCTGCCCAGAGAAGCTGTGGCTGCCCCTGGATCCCTGGAAGTGTCCAAGGCCAGGCTGGACAGGGCTTGGAGAAGACCATCAACAGAAGGAACCAAGACACAAATTTCAACAGAAGGAACCAAGACACAAATTTCACTGTGTGACAAAGATCCAGGCATGGACCATGTGTTGGATTCACAGGAGAGCTCCTTTATCCAGTGATGGTCCTGCACCACCACCAATGTGCATCCCTTCTGATGCCAAGCCTTGACCAAGATTGGATTTGTTTTTAAAAATATAGAGTGATGTCATTACATGAGTCATCCTGTGAGAACCAGGAGTGCAAGGAAAGGGAAACAGAGAAGATAATTAGTCAAATGTTTCCATTGTTTCATTTAATATCTAGGTTCACATGCTGGATCATAACTTACATAGTACTTGAATTGTCACTTATTTCTTTTGAAAACCAAATTGTGTTTATTCTGCCTCTTTCTTGAACTTTCTGGAAAATTATTCTAAAGTGCAAAAGTGGCACAAAAATAATTGCAGTGACTTTCTGTGACTATGTGCTTTTTAATTGCAGATTTTTCCTTCCCAAATCAGAGCAAAAAAAGAGCAACTGATGACTACAGCTGGATGAATACTGCAATCATTACCCTTGTTATAATGATACATTTCAATAACAACCACAATTCTTGATCCCCATGGATGGCTTTATAATGACCATGGATTATGCTGAGAAAATGCTATTCCTAATTTTATTGTTAATGGAGTGTGAAAGTCTTGCTCTGTGGTGGAGGCTAATTGTCACTTTAGATGCAATTTCAATCACTCAAAGAACATGTATGCTCCATGTATTAATTACAGGATACCACGATGGCTTGCACTGACAAGAGATGGTGGATTTTGGATTTCCAGCCAAATGGAGCAGTTCCCTCTCTAGAAAAACTTTCATTATCATTTACCAACAGCACATTTTATCATAGGTAGAATGTGGCCATGTTCATGGCCTTCAGAACATTTGGTATCTGCATAATTAAACTAATCAATTGCAGAGCAGTAGTCAAAAGTCAAATCTTAATGAACTGGAAAAATGATACTTCAATTTGCTGTCTCCAATCCCCAAATTAACATAATAAACACAACGTACTTCTAATCTGTGAAAAAATTGAGATTTTTTTCCTTATTCTTAGATGGTTACTGTGTATTAAAGACATTCTTTTCAGTGGCTTAGTAAACCATCAGCTGTTTTTGAGAAATGTAATAAAAATAATGTAAATATGTTGTGCAAAACCCACAACATCTTGTTATTTTTGCTGAAAATACAATTTATTAAAATTTTTCTTGTTGTAATAAATTTTCCATTCTTTTTAACCCATATCCAGGCATATTTCCCAGTGGGTAGGTACCCACTGGGAGAAAATGAGTACTCCTAAGGAATCCAGGGAGTTGACTGGTGGAGGTCAGAAGTGACTTTTAATCCTTTTTTCCTCTGCCCTTGGTGCATGGAGAGGGATTTGATTGCGATGAGCACAGAGATAAAGGTAACAGAAATCAATGTTGTTCTCCATGCTGCAGCCATGTCCATCACTAGTCAAGATCCAAGTCCATCCTGCCTGGCTCTGCTGGAATTCAGGTCACAGCCTCCAAGGACTGACTGCACCAAATGATGGGAATTGATTTTTTTCTCCCTCATTTTACTTATCAGAAAATGCAATAGATCCATTAAACATTGTTTGCTAAGATAGAACTTCAGATTCTCCCCCTCTATTCCACCCTGGTGAGGCCCCACCTGGATCACTGTGCCCAGTTCTGGTGACCCAGACACAAGGACATGGAGCTGTTGGAGCAAGCCATGGAGTTGCTGAGGGGGCTGCAGCACCTCCCTTATGGAGCTGGGATGGGGCAGCTGGGAATGTTTAGCCTGGAGAAGAGAAGGTTGTGTGGAGACCTCACAGCACCTTCCAGGACCTGAAGGTGCTCCAGGAAAGCCAGGGAGAGACAATTCATCAGGAGTGACAGGACAGGGGGAACGGCTTCCCACTGCCAGAGGGCAGGGTTAGATGGGATATTGGGAAGGAATTGTTCCCTGTGAGGGTGGGCAGGCCCTGGCACAGGTTGCCCAGAGCAGCTGTGGCTGCCCCTGGATCCCTGGAAGTGCCCAAGGCCAGGCTGGATGGGGCTTGGAGCAGCCTGGGACAGTGGAAGCCATCCCTGCCTGGGATGGCACTGGATAAGCTGTGAGGTCCCTTCCAACCCAAACCATCCCTTAGTTCCATGATTCCATAACAGAGGCCAGGGATAGAATGAGAATCAGAGTCCTGCTGCCTTGCCTGAAATTGTGAAAGCACAGAAAGCAAAATTTGGCCCAGAGCAATATTGCTACCCCAAATCAAGGCTAAAAAAAAATAAAATAAAATATTAACAAAAAATAACCCTGTCACCAGAAGGTATTACCTAAGGGAAGGGGGCTGCTGAAAGATTCTAAGCCAGTTTGCTGGGACAAACTCATAAAGGATCATCCTCCTGCCTGCAAACATGGGGAAGTGTGAATATTCCATCAGATCTCCACAACAAACCTAATCTGTATTGCACCAGTGCCCTACCTCATTTTAGCAGTGCAAAATAGCCAAAGCTTTAGAGAATAGCTCAGCCATCTGCGCCTGCAGGTGTTTACAATACAGAATAAATTAAGAAGTGACAAGGCATTGAGAAGGTTACAGTTGAATAATTACCAAGGAAAACTCAAAATCTTATGCACCATTTCAACTCCTGAAGATGGAGTAGCTTCCTCTGTCCTTTTAAAATCATTTTCCACTCTTGCTTAGTTTGCCCTTCTGTCTGAAGGACACCTCCCTTCTCCAAATAGAAAACTTGCAGAAATTATGTCAATACTTGTGGTAACACGGCTTTTTATTCCTTTTTTATTTAATTGATGTGAGGAATTCAGCTCCCAGAGTGGAGCACAAAGCTGTGTCCCATCCATGCTCCATGGCAGCATCTTCTGGCTCCGGTATTCTTTCTAAAGCCTCTAGAAAAATTCAGATTAGACATTGTGAAAAGAAATACATGGGAATATGTGGGATCTGGAACATTCCCAAGGTTTTCTTCCTGATTATGAGCCTGTTCCATGGAAAGCAATGACATTCTTTACTCAGAGAGAGGTGAGGCCCTGGCACAGGTTGGTCTGAGAAGCTGTGGCTGCTCCTGGATCCCTGGAAGTGTTGGAAAGAAAAGAGAAAGGAAAAAGGGAAAGAAGAGGGAGAAAGACAAGGAAGAGGAAGTGGAAAAAGGAAGGAGGAAAAGGGAAGAAGGAAAATAAAGAGTAAGAGGAGAAAGGGAAGGAAGAGCAGAAAAGAGAAAGGGAAAGGGAAGAGGAAGAAGGAAGAAGGAAGAGGAAAGAAAAGGGGAAGGGGAAGGAAAGAAAAGTTAAATCCTTTTAACAAGGAGATAACCATCATAAATTTTGCATAATCTATGTGGTATTGAGGTGTGTGTTTGGCCACGGCAGCGATCTCTGGAAGCAAGCCACACACAAGACAAAATAAATGTGTAATTAAACATTCTGGGCTCTTCCTCACATGGCCCCAGCTTTCTCTGATATTCTCAGAAGTCTTGAAACACACATAGCCACAAAGAGCTCCTGTTCAAATCCCTCTTTCAGGAGCTTCAGCCTAAATACCAGCTTCCCAAAGTAATTCCCTGTCTGTAATGGCCTGGAGAGAGGAAAAGCCCTGGGAACAGCACTGCAGGGGAGCTGGCAGCCGTTGCTATTGATGCCTGGGCTGAGGACTCACAAAATCCATTTCCAGAGGGGCACAAGAGGAGTTTCATCTCCCACCAGGTGTAGTTTGGCCCAGGGCAGTGAGCTTATCCCTCCACAGCATCCACCGTCCTGTAAAATGAGACTTCTCAGGGCTAAGAACCCAGATTTTTTCTGAGAGGTAACTAGAACCCTTGGGGGGTTTAATCTCACAAACCTGCAGTGTTGCAATGAAGAGAAGGCCAGTATCTGTCACCTGCAGGAAAGGGAGGGGTCTGTAGGGTCACACACGCTTTGCAGGGGGGCACAATCAGCCCCTGGGCTTGAGGCATGAACTTGGAGCTGTAGGGTTTCCCAGCTCTTTATTCCTTTATCCCAGACTCATTAAGCCCATGTTTTGGTGAGACATAAAAAAGAGGGAGATTTCTCTAGCACCTATAAAACAAAGCACTTGGTAGGATCCTGGCTAGACACCAGTTGTGGCTGAAGCAGAAGATTTAGCTGGGTCAGGAACACAGCAGCACAAACTGGGTTACCTCCCACTCCAGCTGCCAAACCAGGAAAGAAAAATACTCAGAATTAAATATATAACAGTACAAAAAATAACAGCAGACCTGGACATGTGTTATCTCTGTAAAGCAGATGTTTTTACTATGTCACATACTGGCTGGTATGCAGAGGAACTAATAAAGTGATTTACAGCTGTAATTACACTTATTTTACTATATGGGATGAACTACACTGAGGTGCAGATCCAGCAAACCCCACAGAATATTCCCAATAAAGGAATTCAATCTTAACCCTGAGCAAGACTGATGGGTGGGGGTTGATGCACAGGAGGCAACTTTTTATTGATCTAGCACATTCCTCCCCAAAATGGGAGCAGCCAGATGCAGCAGAGGATGCTGAATCCAGTACCCACATGTGGCTTTTTGTCCAGGGTTTATCCAGAGCTGAGAGTGTGCTCCCAGTTGGTACCTGTGCATGCACCCAAAGTTGTATTTTTTTTCCTCTCAATTGGCAACATTGAATTATTTGGTTTTTTTTTTTTTTTGCAGCTTTTGGAGTGCAACTACAATGGAACAGAACCAAAAAAAAAAAAAAAAAACAAAACATGTACCCACCAGAAGATTTCAGCAGCCATTTTGGGGTTTGGAGTTGTACCACAGGGTTTAGCCAGTCTTAGAGAATTGGGATTGTTCAGCCTGGAGAAGAGAAGCTTCAGGGTGATCTAATTGATTGTGCCTTTCCAGAAGGAGCCAACAGGAAAGATGGAGTGACAGGACAAGGGAATGGCTTCCCACTGTCAGAGGGCAGGGTTGGATGCGATATTGGGAAGGAATTGTTCCCTGTGAGGGTGGGCAGGCCCTGGCACAGGGTGCCCAGAGAAGCTGTGGCTGCCCCTGGATCCCTGGCAGTGTCCAAGACCAGGATGGATGGGGCTTGGAGCAACCTGGGACAGTGGAGGTGTCCCTGCCCAAGACAGGAGGTGAAACAGATGGGATTTAAGATCCCTTCCAACCCAGGCCATTCTATGACTGTGATAAATCAGGTATCAGGTAAAAGGTCTAGAAAAGTAAAAATATTTCTAATTCTTGTATTTTCTTCAAGGTTTTTAAATGAAACTTTATTTTATGGTCAAACCCAAGCACAGTAGGTCAGTTGCTCGGTTTCTTGCAGTTCTTTAGCAGGCATTGAACTTGGGGGAGCTTCATTTTTTTCCTACCTAACACAGCAATCTGGACCTTATCCCAGGAGGAATCTCTAAAGAGGGCAGGAAAAGTGACCTCCTCCTTATTCTCTCAGACCTTCAGTGGTCAGCAGGCATGAAAAAGCCAGAGCCAATCATGGGAAAACAAGCTGAAGACATGCAGAGAAAAGTTTCCCTTCACTTGCTCAACTATCAGGCCAAGAGACCTCCACACCACTCCAATTTTTGATTCAACCTATTTGAGCAGTCAGATCAGTTCCTGAGCATTTGTAGGATTATCCAATTAAAATGTTAGCAGGCAAATTGGACAGCATGGAATCACTCTACAGAAAATTGCACAAGGCAGGGTTTTTTCCCCAGTGTAATAAGACTTCTCCAAAGGCAGGCTGTCCTTTCATTCTTTTCTGATTGTTTTATAAAGCTTTTGGTGTCTGTCTTTGAAAGCTGAAAAACAAATTTTCTACTCAATTTCTTTTCCTCCTTCTTGCAGCATGGAGTTTGCACTAAAACAGAGTAGGGGGAAGGAGGGAGGTGGTGTGAGGAGTGAAAAACCTCACTTTTTAACTGTTGTTAGAGTTGCACAAAAAGCCAGGGCTCTAAGCAGAGGATGTTGTGGCAAGATAAAAACACCTGACAGGTGAGGTGAAGTACGAGTAAATAAATACTGAAAAAGATTTTTTGCAGTGAAATGTGGGAACAACCATTACAACAAAGCCAACAAATCACAGTATCACAAAATCTTGGAATGGATCCCCTGCCATGGGCAGAGAGACCTTCCAGTGTCCCAGGTGGTTTCAAGCCCATTCAACCTGGCTTTGAACTTTTCCAGGCATCAAGGGCAGCCACAGCTTCTCTGGGCAACAAACATTTGCTGCCAGTGTTGTTCATGTAATTTTAACAATTACCCTCTTGTTTTAAGTTATGGAAAAATATTAATTGGGGCAGCGAAGATTTGCCACGGCATTTCAAGGTTTTTAATGTCAGCCAGCTGGTATTTTAGCAGTGTGAGACAAAGCTCACCCAGACACGGGGTGTAAATGGAAGTGATCATTTATTTTTGCTGCACAAAGGCCTGTGAAAAACAAACTCCAGATTTTCGTGTTTGCTGGGAGTGGGGAATATCTCTGCATGAGCAAGTTCTCATCTTCTGCCTCGCATGCCGGAATTTCACCGCCTGCTTCATCATCGCGCTGGCTTGTCTGACTCATCTCGGATCAACAGGAGCTTGAAATTATCTCCAGGTCCATTATGAAATCCATAACAGGGCTGGGAAGATGCAGTGAGGAGCAGGGTAGGGGGGCAAAGCTTTTGTTCCACCCTGCCTCGGCACAGCCACTCTAAATTGTGCCGTCACACCAAGCAAATAAACAAGAAGCAGCATTTTTGTGCTTCCTGCCTCTTGGGAATTTTTGTATTTCACATGTTTTACTGCAGCAGGAAACACAGAGCTTAATCAGGCTTTTTGTCTGAAATGTAATTGGAGTTTGGCTGTTTTCACCCGTTTTAACCACTTCAAACATGAAATTGCAGACTCATGCATTCACGTGGGCTCTGAGCTCAGAGGGGGATGTGTTGGCTTTATTTGTGTCACAGACCCACTTTGGACTCAGAAATACTTTCATTCAGTGAGGTGCTGTCCAGGAGGAATACAGGGGGTGGAATTTAGCAAAGATCTGTGGGTTTGCTGCTGGCTCCCAGGGTTAACAGGGTGCTGGAATGAAATGCTAAGAAGCCTCATGTCTGTCCTCTGATCTGCCATTGCCCAGGGATGGTCACACCAGGCTCATCCTCTCTGCTCCCTGAATGCTAAAGAGAAATAAAATATTATTTACCACTGCAACTCCTCTAAATGCAAGAGAAAATGGTACACTTTGCACATAATTACTGTCTGGTGGCTCTAAGGCACAGGTTTTTTCCCAGAGAGGAGAGAAATAAAAGCGTGTATTCCTGCAAGAGATCAAAACCAGGGAGGACAGAACTATGGCAGAAAAAGAAATGCACACAAATAATTGGACTTAGCAGAAATGTGATATCTCAGACAAACAGATAGAGGAATCACTTTGTGAAAAATAAATGAAATGGAGATACAACGTAAACAAACATAAATGAAAATAGATGGCATCAGTGTAACAGACTTAGACTTACCTAGGCTTATAGGTATTGACTCTAATGGGGGGGCTCTGACTGCACTCTGCATTTAAAACTGCAGGACTGGGACCTGTGTGCTCCAAACCATGCCCTTGTAGGTCCACCCTGAGTCAGAACATCCCCATAGGCACCAGATGATTTGGTTACCAGGTCTAGAGCCTCTCTGCAGTCTGGACAGCTTTGGGTTGTTTTGAGTCTCTTTTGAGCATAGAGATTTTCTCTTGTACCACCAGAGCAGCAGGAAAGGACATACTGAAGATGAAGTCAGAGCTCCCAAACTTTTCAAACTTCTGTGGAAGACAATATCTAGGGTAAGAATAGACAGCTTAGCAAGGAGTGCATAGCAACAATGGGAAGTTTGCTTTCTGAAAAAAAGACAACATTGATAATATGGGTCTATTTATAAAACTTGGGAAGACAGAAAGATTAAAAACAAGTTCCTAAAATACATTTGTAAAGAAAGTTCAGACTTCTGTTTCCTCCTGATTCTAGGAAAGATAAAAGTTTGTGAGTGTTACCAACCTCTGTAGAGTTGGTCTTGGAGATTTTTTCTCTTTGGGTAGAAAGAGAAAGATGAGAGGCATTGAAGTGATCTATGAAAGGGGAAGAGCTCATTCATTCTTCACACAAAACACTGGGAATGAACCCACTCAGGTGGATTCCTGCCCTTCTGCAGAGCTGTGCTCCCTGCTGTCCCTGCTTTTGGAAAACATTCATTACACCCTTTCTTCCCAAATCTTTGAGCTTTTCTCCTCAGTGAGTCGAGGTTGCTCAGATGTCAGGGGTGCAGTCTGGGAAATGGCTCTGGAATACAAATGAGTCAAACTTGCCCCTGGCTTTGCTTTCTCTGGGTGTCCAGAGAAGGAAGAACCTGCATTCATCCTGACTCCTGAGTCACCCACCACACAAATGTGCACGACCACTAACGCAGCCCCAAAACCAAGGTGATCCTCTGGGTCTACCTCAGCTTTGCCTCAGGGTGTAAATGGAGTTTCCAAAGCATCGAGGTGAGCTTGGTGCCAAAAGCAGAGTTCCACAGCACTCTCCTGACAGAAACACATTGCCATGGAGACACTCCTCTCCAAACCAGCCCAATACCCCAGCATTTCTGCTGTGAATACCTCAACAGACCCCAAATTCACCAGCAGCCTCCCCAGGGAAGGCTCCTACCCCCAGAACCTTCTACCACATAACTTTTTGGAGCTCTTTAAATGCTCGCTGCTGTCTCTCCTCGTCTCTTTGCCTCTGGTCCAGCTTTCATCCTCCCACTTTTCCTGCAGTGTCTGTGGCAGCCTCTGGCCCAGCAGATCCTGGGTTTGTCTTGCCTTAGACTCCCAACAGATGCAGCAAACCAGCTGTGCTGGGGTTCAGCTCTTTGGCACAGACACCTCGCAGCCTCCATCAAACAAATGAGGGATTCTGCTTTTCCACAGAAATATCCCCCAGCACAGCAGTTCTCTCCATAACAACCTCATCATGTTCAGAGGCAGATGCTCTAAATTAGCTGTGCTCTAGGAATGGGAGCAGCATTGAGGTGGGGGAATGGAAAGGGGATGAGAAAAACTGAAACATTTTGCCAAAGGTCACATTTCAAACAACTTAATTTAGCTTCATTTTAAAGGGCTTCTTGCCACAAGACTCCATATGAGTCTTTTTTTTTTTTTTTTTTTTTGTAGCATAGCAAGAAAATGGAAGCATCAACAAATAGGCACTTAGGCTTGTCATTTCAGCTATTCTCCCTTTTCCTTTCTCTTCAGTAAGGAAAAGAAAGCAAGAAAACCTGGAAATGAGGCAAGTCTTCTCATCCCTGAGAACTGCTGAGGCTGTTTAAACTCTACAGGCATTTAGCTTGCTTAGTTCTTTGGTTTTTTTTCATCAAGGATTAATTTTTGATTAAAGTTTTTCAGAAAGAAATTTAATTGAAATCAATCCTCCAAGCAATTTGTTGAAACTCTTTCCTGATCAAAACAAAATCAGAATAAATGACATCTGATTTAAAAATAATTATATCCAGTGATAATTAGTGTGTTTGCAGGAAAGTTTAACAATTTTTGTGCAGTGAAAGACCAGGAACAAAGTCAACATGCTTTGAGCTAATGTGAGCACAGCCTGATCAGACAGACACTACATAGATGTGGAACTGGGGAAAATAGGATGTCTTTGAAATGAAAGACAGGTGCAAGACAGAAGTCTGGCTGAGAGGAAATAGAGAATATGCATCACACATGTTAAAAAAGGAATAAAAAATCCATACCAGGATGAATGCCCTGGTTTGAAGAAGTATTTATCTTGCACTTCCCCAGCATGGGATGTTATTTACTCCTAAGACTGTTCTAGTTTATAAGAAAGAGGAAGAAGCAACCTCAACTTCATTGAAACTCATAAATAAAACACCTCTCCTCTTTCACCAAGCACTGCTGAGCTAAAGCATCACAGAAACTTCACCTTAAAAATGCTCTCAAATATTACAACAGACAGCTTTGTTTTCTTGGAGTGTTTCCCATGTTTTATCCACATCCTTCAGCTGCTGGGGAGAGCTGAAAGCTGCCAGGTGAAATCACACCGTGCAGTTAAAGCACTCCATGAGAGGGAGCTCAGGGTGACTATTGCAAACTGTCACAGACATATTTTATGGAAAATCCTTTCCTTGGGATTTTTCCTCCTGAGAAGCTGAGAGGCCTCAGGAACAAAATACAAACAATGGTTATCTGCTGCTGTGGAATGCAACAGGTGCATCTGGGATTGGCCCCATGTTGGATGTTTGTAATTAATGGCCAATCACAGTCAGCTGGCTCGGACAGAGAGTCCAAGCCACAAACCTTTGTTATCATTCTTTGCTATGCTATTCTTAGCCAGCCTTCTGATGAAATCCTTTCTTCTATTCTTTTAGTATAGTTTTAATATAATATATATCATAAAATAATAAATCAGCCTTCTGAAACATGGAGTCAGATCCTCGTCTCTTCCCTCATCCTCGGACCCCTGCGAGCACCGCCACAGCAAACAGCCCCTGAGGAGAAGTGTCACTGACTGTCAGAGACATTCCAGCTGTTTGGGGCCCTGCACATCTCTGTGTGGCAGGGATTAGCCATTTCTAACTTCTTCCTTCCTTCAAGGATCAGTCTGAAATGCATCCAGTTCTGACTGTGCTCACAATTTCACCTGAGCAGACTTTTAAGGGAAAAAAAAAAAAAAAAAAAAAGAGAATTTTAATTTAAAAACTGCAAAGGCTTTCTCTCATGTAAAAAATACTTCAGAAAGCTTCAGTGAGGACTGAAAATCAATAGTGTTTTCTTTTTGCTAGGAATAATGGTTATTTCTGAGCAAAGCCCTGGTGCTGGAGAGGGCAGCTGTGGGAGACGTGCCCATCTATCCCGTGGATTCACGAGGGCTTTGTCTTTGGCTCCCACTTACACAGCTTTAAATTCTGCTGTGTTGACTTTGAGCTTGACACGCCACTAAATCTTCAGTCCCCAAGCAGAGTCCTCTCCAAATCATGGTGTTTCACTGGCTGCCTCAGACCACAAGTGTCACCTTCATTTGAAATTATCTTGTCCCAAGTGTGCTTAAAACATTCTCATCGTTTTTGATGAGGTTGGGCCTCGTTCCAAGGCCATGGCCAAGCCAAAGCCCCTGCAGGGGAAGGGTTTTTTCCTTTTTTGCCTGGCTGCTTTCAGGAGGGCCCTTTTCAGGTCTGCTCAGTCCCAGAGCAGGTCTGTTATTATGGAAAAGCAATTTAAGGGGATATGAGTTATGACTGAGAGGATCCATGCAGGTGTTCATGGGGTTTAATTAATGTGTTCACATCACACCTTTAATTAATTTGTGACAACCATCTCGAGTGTCACCGAGGCAGAGAAAGGCGACTTTGCTGTCCAAGGCTCACAGGAAGCACAAAGGATTTTGTGCCTTCTAGGGCGATGAGTCTGGGGGAACCTGAAGTACCCAGCCCAGGATGGTGTCTGAGAGCAGGAGTGACTGCACAGCTCCCTGCAGAGTTAAAAGAAATACAGGAATGATCAAAAGTTAAATTAGAACCACTGTTATCAAAAAAGTGACTCTTAAGTGTTCCCTGAAAGCGGGAATGGATACTGTGGTATCAGTGAACCACCTCTGCTGGATCATAGAATCACGGGATTCCAGAATGGATTGGGTTGGAAGGGAACTTAAAAACCATCTTTGCAATCCCCTGCCATGGGCAGGGACACCTTCCACCGTCCCAGATTTGCTCCAAGCCCCATCCAGCCTGGCCTTGGACACTTCCAGGGATCCAGGGGCAGCCACAGCTTCTCTGGGCACCCTGTGCCAGGGCCTGCCCACCCTCACAGGGAACAATTCCTTCCCAATATCCCATCTAATCCTGCCCTCTGGCAGTGGGAAGCCATTCCCTTTCTCCTGTGACTCCAGCCCTTGTAAACAGTTCCTCTCCATCTCCCTTGTAGATCTCCACACCTCCATCTGTTTGATGAAATGGGAGAGTGAACTCATTCTTTTTTCCATCAACAGGCTCATTTTGCAGATTCTGCCTCAAACGCCTTTTTAATCTCTTCAGTTCAGTCTAGCAGTAAACTCAGTAAACTTCCAGAGCTGTGTGTCAGCATTTGTCTCCACACACAAATATGTGATTTGCTGATAAGGCAGATCGGAAGCTGGTTAATTGCATCGGATTTCTCCCTGAAAAGCCTTTTTAACTACCCTCAAATATCATCGAGGCTGAGGCTAAGTACATGTTTGAATATTTTCTTCAGTTCTCTGCTGACAAAACTGCTGATGTGGTTGTTCTTACATCTTATGATTGATCAAAAAAAAAAAAAAAGAAAAAAGAAAAAAAAAGAGAAAAGGCAAAATTTCAATCCTAACACAAACACACAGATGAGAGACGCTCCAAAGAAGGCAATTTCGTACAGAACTGATTTTCATAAAGATTTTTAAGCGTTTCCTCCTTCATCAGTGTTTGTTCCTAAGCATCAGACAATAAAGTAAATTGAAGTTTCTCCTACTGATGTAATTTGAATTTATTTTGGTGGCTTTTGACCATCTTTTACCTTGTGATTTGCTCCCAGCAGTAAATATTTGGTGAACAGTTTCCTCCCTTTCTCTGACATTCGATTTGCCTGTGACACCACAACTTTGAAACAGCAAATCTCATCAGCTCCAAAATCCACAGGACTGGGATCTGCAATGGCATCAGTTGATTCAGCTTTGTCACAGTTCTGAATGTCTAAGTCATTGTCCCCAAAAGTTTTCAGCCTGTCTTGCACTGCCATGACATCTTCTCCCATCTGCTGGGATTCTGTACTCCCCATTTTGTTTGCTGTGCCAACAGGACTGGCATTTCTGCTCCAAATAAGTTCCCTACTTGGCACCAAACTCACAAAAAGTCACGGAGATGGTTTAGGTCAGGAATGGGTAGTTGGGAATGGAGAAATCCCAGTGGAAATGAGAGCACAAAGGGAGAGGGATGGGGTGAAGGACACAGGAACCTCATGGGCCAAATCCCCAGCGTGGCTGGAGAGGAACCACCCAGGGATGCAGAGAGGAGGAGAGCCAGCTGAGAGCAAAATGAATCTGTAATTAATTTATGGCCTTGGATTAATGCTGATGGATCAGCTGTGACACAGAATTAGGGCAGGAGGTGCAAAGTGAGATGGATCCGGATGCAGGGGGAGCAGCAGTGGCACAGCAGAAGGGGGTGAATCATCCAAGGAGACACAGGCCAGGGGGAGGTGGGAGCAGGGTGGGACTGCAAAGCAAACTCCTGGAGAGCACTGAGCTGCCAGTGTGAGAAAAGGAGTGGGAGATTGGAAAGGAGGAAGGGGAAGAAAATGAGACTTACAGAGTTTAGGAGTCAAAATGAAAACAGAGAGCAGTCATGGAAAACTGACTGTGTCATTCCCATCCCACCAAAACACTGGGTGAACATACATTTATGTGCTGAATTTAGCCTAATATTCATCTTGTAATATCAGCAAGCAGATTTAAGCCAGCTCAAACTCTACTCTCTTTAATGTTTTATAACATTTCTTTTATTTTCCTTTATTTTTTTCCCTTTATTTACAACTTTTCTTTGACCCAAAGACAAAAAAAATGTCACCCATCAGTACCGAGCCATCCACCCTCCAGCTGGAGCAACAAATTGTGATTATTCACAAAAGTCATATGGTTGTTGTTCTGCTCCTGGGCTTTGAATCCCAGTGGGAAAGATAAGAATATTCCTCTTATGGCTTTGGGCAGGAATTGATCACTTCCTACTCCTAAATACAAGTCATACCCTGCATTCATGCAGGTTGTGGGCGCAGTGGGATTTTAAGCTGTGCAAATATATCAGAATTCATGCCACAGAAGATAAGAAAAATCGAAATATGGGAAAGAAATATTTCAAATGGCAATGCTTAGCAGCTCAGGGGAAAAATACTGATGTTTAGAAGGTTCAAAAATTTTTTTTAAGTTTTTAAATTTAAAAAACAAGAATGAAAGCAAAGGATAAGACAAGAAATGAAGCATTGGCTCATGTTGAAAAGCAACAGAGGCCAAAAATTCCCTCCTGTGGGGGTAATGAAAAATCATCCTAATTACATGGCAATTAGATCCTATGTGTGCAGTGCTGAGTACTCATGGATTCTGTATATTGTGAACCCCTTTCAGCAGAATCTCCCCGCACCCAGGACAAGATACCCAAGAATTAGTAAAAAATAGTGAAAAGTGAGTTAGTAGAGAGGGAGTCACAAGATTTCCCTCTCCTTTTGTCACAGGAGATGTGTCACAGTCGCCCACTGACCAACCAGAAATGCGCTTGCCCTGTCACAGGGACACCTGGAAAATAAACGTGCCCCGATATTCTTATTGCATGTTGTCATTGAGCTGGAGCAGGGGACCTTGGGGGACAGGCAAATGGATCATTTTAATTAACACCTAATTGTGCTTGACACCTGAAATTCTGCTCAGCTTCTCCCCTGCCAGACCCAATAAGTGAAGGATGTCTGTGCAGCACTGTACCAACAGGCAGGAGCTGGGAATTACTCCTAGCTGCAGGATGCAACATCCTTGCCTCATTTTCCTGTGGAGAAAGCACAGCATTTTGGTTTTAAATCCTAAAATCAGGAAGATGACCAGATTTTCAGCTACCAAAACCCCAGGAATGATATGCATGGAAATGAGGATTTTCTTCGTGGCTAGAACAATTGAAAAGTTTCATAGAGAACAAATCAATCAGTGATTAAAAAAACACACGTGCACCACTATCCTCCTCTGTGATGAGGAATGCAGCACAAATACCAAACCTTTTAAAAATATGTAAATGTAACCTTGAGATGTTGGGGGGGGAAACCCACACTGGGAGGTGGAAAACTTGAGGAAGGTTTATTTCTATGCTCTGAGAAAGGTGTAACATTAGCGTTGTCCCACCTTCTATTGTTCTACTTGTATCATTAGCTTTTATTAGCATTGGATTGAGCACACCCTGCTTTATGACACTGCAACGTAAATCAAGGCAGAGCCTCCCCAGTGACTCATATAAGCCAGCAAGCTCCATATAAAAGAAAGCTTTGACAGATGGGAAGGCAACAGAAACTGCAGAAGGCTGTTAAACTTCTTTTTTTCCCATTTTACACCAAAGCATACAGCTGGAGATGAGAGCATCTTTACAGGTAAAATGCCAGTGAAAGGAAGCTGGGGAGCACTGTGAGCTCTCCATGACCTGGGCCCCCGGACTGCTCTGGACACAAAGATCACACCACTTTAATGGTATCACCAGCCCCAAAATTCCAATTTCCCCTGCACCCTGATGTCCCTGCTGTAAACCATCCTGATGTCCATGCTGTCCATTCCCTGGTGGGAAGGGGGTTAAAGCAGTGTCCTCTTCTGGAAGAGGTGATGTCCCTGTGCCTTCCCCAGCTGTATCCCCCAAAGGGCTCTGGCCCTCACAGCTCATGGGCACCCTGTCCTTCCTTTCCTCCCCAAGACATTTGAGCCAGCAGGGAAAGCTCAGAGCTGACCAAACTCCTGCAGACCACCTTCATCCCGAGCCTGATGTGCCTCCTGTGCCCAAAATCAGAGCAAGGGGCACACAAGAGGTGCTGTCCCTCAGCAGAGCTCCAGCACAAGAAGCCCACCCTGGCTTTCCCTCCTCCAAGGGAAGATGCCAATGATATTTTAAGAAATGTTGCCTCAGCTGTGGTGGACCAAAGGTGCAAACTCCTTAAAAAATGGCTTTGCCACCTACAACTGTAGGTGGCAGCCTGAGTTTAACTTAATTACATTAATTAGTTTGACAATCTGAGATGAAATGGTGGTTAGCAACTTTGGAGCAGAGGGGGATGTTAGCAAGGAAAGCAGTGATAAAATCAAATTCCCTTATGGATAGAGCCTTGCAAGCAATTATCTGAGGTGTTGGCTGGCTGTGGGTAGTGCTGCAGAGCTAAATGTCTCTGCTGGGCCCATGTTTCATGATGTAAAAGAGTTATTTTGGTGCCCAAACCCTCTTGTTGTTGTTTTAGAGGGCTCAGCTTGTTGCAATCAGAGATTCTTTCCAAAAGCGCCCTCGTATCAGGAAGGTTTTACTCCTAAAATGTGATTTTTTTCAGAGTTAGATGTCTTTTAAAATATATTCTTCAAAAAGGTTAAAAAGAAAACAAAAGAGTGCCCAAGACATAAGAGTCTGAATTTCAGCTGTGATGGGCCTGCTAACAATCCAAACAAGATTTGCAATAAACAAGCAATTTCTTGAAGCTATTTAAACCTCATGAACAGAAATCCTGTTGTTCTCCTGGGTAATTCCCAGAGAAGCGGTTCTGAGGACATTTTGTCTCTTGCAGTTATCCATCACTAAGTTCTAACCACTGTTAGAGACAACAATTAAATTACAAATAAATGGAGAGGCACACTGATATAACCAATTTTGTTTAAAATACCAGTTGGCTAAATTGGTACAGTCCCCTCATGCTTGGACACTTCAGTTGTGAGAAACCTCATGGACATTGATGAGAGACTATTTACAAAGGTTTGGAGTGACAGAACGAGGGGGGATGGCTTCCCACTGCCAGAGGGCAGGATTGGATGGGATTTTGGGAAGGAATTGTTCCCTGTGAGGGTGGGCAGGCCCTGGCACAGGGTGCCCAGAGCAGCTGTGGCTGCCCCTGGATCCCTGGAAGTGCCCAAGGGGAACTTGGATGGGGCTTGGAGCACCCTGGGACAGTGGGAGGTGTCCCTGCCCATGGCAGGGGGAGGATTTAAATGAACTTTAAGGTCCCTTCCATCCTAAACCCTTCTGGATTCTAGGACATAACAACTAACACCTAGGAGAAATAATCAAAGACTAAAGAAAATGAAAGCTGTTAATACAGTTATCAGCTTGATGCAAAATAGGAGACATTTAAATTTGCATTATTTCAGCATGGCTGGAAAAGCCACTCAAGCTGGAAAATCAGCCAAGATTTTTTCAGCTGTTTTGCTCTTCTCCCATCCCTAATTCTGTCCCTGAAATGCTCCACATGCACAGGGAATCAGGAGCCTTGAGGGCCCCATGTTGTTCTGGTTGTGGTGAGCAGTGATTTCATGGGTATTATGCTCCCAGTGATGTGCATGACTTTGGTTGCACAGGTTGATTTAAATAAATTAATTTTTTTACAGAAAATCTGTTTTCCCACATGCCAGTCATTTAGATCACATGCTTCCCAAAGATTTTACCACCTCACTCACTGTGGTGTTTTAAAATACACAGTCAATAAGAAAAACAGTGTTTTCTTTTAAATTAAAATAAAAAAGAAAATCCAGTTAATTTCATCCAAATACCCACAACATGCAGAACTTTCCTCATCAGAACCACCCCAACAATTGTATTTCATCAACTGATGTTATAGAGCAAAAACAGGACCTATAGTTGGCACCAAACATTTTGAAAATTCTCAGTTCCATGAGAACAGATGCAGCAGATTTTCAGCAAGAGCCAGGCCCAGGCTGGCTGTGCTGGGGGAGCAGGGAGGTGTTATCTAAAACCTCCCTGAGGTTTCAGCAGCTACAGAAGATCTTCGAGCCCCAGCTGAAAACCAGCTGGAATCCTACCATGAAATTGAATGAAAACTCAGCAGAAAGTCTCCATTGAATGGAGGTTTTTCCCATTCCATGGTGAGGCCTCAAGTGGGGTGGGATTTTTCTGCTCACGAAAATATTGGGGGCTCAGGGCTGTTGGGCTTGTCTAGGGAAAGAGAGAGAAGCTAATAAAGAACCAGTTGCCAAGATGACAAGGAAATAATAGAGTTCCCAAAGAAATAGAATTTAGAACATCTGCTGCTCCCTCTGCAAATCCTCTGAAACAAAAAATTTAATCTGGGGACCATCCGAGGTTAGAACATTATTAAATGGAGCATGGCAAAAACACATCACAAGCTCTACAAGAACTTTGGGAGGAAAATCTACCCTGAACTGGAACAAAAGGCAGAAGTTGAGATATTTCAGACCTAAAGTTCCCCCAAGACGTATTGGATCCCCTGAAACATTTCATTTCAACCAAATTTAAAATTTTGCTGGTATTATGTGGTTTTTTCCCTTTTGTTTTCCACTGAGAATTGGGTTTACATCTTGAAAGAATTTGTTGAACAAATTGAGGAAACCTAAACCTGAACACAGAACAGGAAATTCATTGAAAGAAGACTCTTTTTAAAGTTTCAGTTTTTAACACAAAAAAAACCCAACCAAAACCACAACCCAGTGGTCAGCTTTAAACATAAGCAACACTCACATCGTGTCCATGAGGCTTCCAGCACCAAAGCCTTCAGCTTCCACACATTTTATTTTCATGGCACAACAGAGGGCAAAACCTCTGCAGTTCATTTCCTGGATGCCTTGGGTCTGTTGAAACACAGATTATTAAATCTCCAATATTCCTGTTTCGCACAGAAAATAATTTTTGTGTAAATGAGGAGCCCAAATTACAGCAATTCCCATGCATTTTCCCACTGCTCTGTTTTGTTCCCATAAATCAACGGGAGTGGCAAACTGCTCCAAAACATCTCCCAGTTTGAGGAAGCTCTGCTGGAGCTGGAAATCAAGGAGACAGCCCTTGGAGGGATTACCTTGTCCAAGACACAGTCAATGATCAAACGCAGACACTTCTAGAACACCTCAAAGTCTTCCCAAAAAGCACTGGCCAGGCTCCAGCTGGACTCCCAAGTTATTCCTGACTTGTCGGTGGATCTGATGGCTTTGCTACCCAACCACTCGCCAGGGGAGGAATCCCTGTTTGCACAACTCAGCAGGAGTTTTCCATGAGCAGAAAGGTGTTTCCTACTGCTCAGTCTGACCCTGTGGAATACTCAATCCAGCAGCAGCATTCCTACCTTTCATTTATATTTTTTGTGATATGAAGGCATGGAAGTTTGCTGTGATATATTTAATTCAAAATTCCCACGGTGGGGAGAACAAGGAAGGAACAAGGTGGAAGAATGAACCCTGGAAGTGTCAAGGCCAGGTTGGATGGGGTTTGGAGCCACCTGGGCTAGTGGAAGGTGTCCCTGCCCATGACAGGGATGGAACTGGATGGGCTTTGAGGTCCCTCCCAACCCAAGCCAATCCATAATTCCACTGGCTCCATCACCACACTCTGGAAAGTCCATACCTTCCAAATAACTGAGGCTGTCAAAAACCTGAGTATCCAAAAGCAACATTGACAAAATTACATCCACAACTTCCTGGGAGGCAGCTTAAGTGCCCTGCTGAGAAAACGAGAGGGGACATGTGGAAACTCCAATAAAAGAAAAGTCAGTGAAATGTCTCATTCTTTCCTGT
Organism: Emberiza elegans; assembly: GCA_024865655.1. NCBI lineage: Eukaryota > Metazoa > Chordata > Aves > Passeriformes > Fringillidae > Emberiza > Emberiza elegans. Next base: position 62,456,515 of record JALJVW010000206.1, read on the forward strand.
AAGTGGATTAAGAGTTCTGGTAAGAAAGCTGAGGTCAAGCTTGATGATTTTCAAAGGAAAAACATCACATTCTAGAAGCTTCTATGAGAGCTGAAGCCAAGTTTTTAATTCTATAAGCCTTTTTCTAATTCTTGCAAAATTAAAACAGAAACAAAGAGAAAAATATCTGTGAAAGTATGAAAAGAATGAATGTGATGAGATAATTAAGTGATTAAGCCCCAAGCTGTTCTTGGAACTGATCAGAAATGCCTTGGAAAACATCATTCCACAAATCCAGCTTCACTTCACACCCTGTTGCACTCTGAAATTGTAATTTTCATTTTTTCCTATTATCTCCATTTTCATGGATAAATTTTGTTTGGCGCTCGATTCTGGAAGCATTTGGTAAAATGCACATGGTTTTCCATAATATTTTGTTAAGGAGGGGGAAAATCCACAACAACTAACCAAACACATAAAAATCCCAAATGAAAAAAAAAGGGAAGGAGGAGAGAGAAGGGAAGGGTTAATTTTTGATTACTATACTATTTTTCCAACCTTCTGTAAATAAACTGTATAAAATATCAAAGGAAACATACAACAACTTATTTACTGTGATTTTATTCAGTGTGAATGTATTTTGAAATTAAATTTGACAATTCCAAATTCCATCTTGAATGAAATTTGGAGTTTTCTTAAAACTGTAGAGATTACAAATAGAAACTCTCACAATATTATTCCAGAGTTGGGACACTGCATTATGCAACCAGGGTAATTATGTGCTGGGCTTCCATGATCCACGATTTCACAGTTTGGGATCCAAGAGACAACCTGTAATACAGTTCCCTGAAAATCTAATTTCCATTGTGCTGAATGAATGTCTTCAATGTGCTGGTCCAAGATTACTATTAAATGAAAATTATATTGTTCAGCTTGAGCTTTAGTGATTTCAAATTGCTGTTCCAAACAGAGAGAGTGTTCTCAGATAAATGGGGGGTTTAATTAAACATGTATGTATTAAGTTATTTACTTAATTATAGTATCACCATTGCCTCATATTGTTTTCCTGTGTATTAAATTCAGTTTCTCACATTACTTCATTATTAGATCAAACTGGTAATTGTCAGTTTTTCCTTTCTTCAGGCTTATCTAAGCTTGCAGTGCTAAGTCTCACTTCACTTATCTCATTCAACAAGGCAGTGATGAAAGCCTTGCAAAGGAACCTTGGGTTAATCAGGGCTTCCCTCCTACCTCTCGAGCTTGCAGAAACCTGGAGAGCTCCTGGCACATTCCCAAGGTCTGAAGGGATGGCTGCTGCTGGAGCAGAATCCAAAATCTCCTGTCCTGGCTGCTGCCCTGGGCTGGGGACGATGACAGAACAGAGAGGGGCTGAGCAGGGCACCCCCAGAGCCTGGGCACAGCCTCCATTCCATCAATCAGTTCAATTTCATTTATTGCCAAGCTGCTTTTATCTTTTTTGCTTTTTTCCCTCTTTGGAAAACTTTCAGAACTCAAATTTTTCATTCACAGATGCAGGAATGACCTCTCCCCCTTTTTTGCTGAATCACAGATCTCCCACGGACAGAAAATCTCACCTTTGATCTGCTCCACCTCAGACAGAGCCAAAGCCACTGCAAAAAATCAGTTTCATCTGTTTTAAGTATAAAATATTTAAAGGAGAGGAGAAGCTATGGTTTTATTTAGCTCAAAGGTGGTCTGCTGAGATTTGTTGATTTAGCTTCAGTAATAAATAAGCCAAAGACTTCAGCAACCATTGAAGCCATTTCAACACTCACATCCAGTGAAACCCCTTTTCCCCCTGGCTCCAGTGGGAATCCTTAGGAGCCCTAAGAAGCCTGAACTGGCATTTTTCCATGCAGGAAGAGTAAATCCAGCTTGTCAGAGGTGCTTACCCGGCCTTGCACAGCCCAGTCTCCCATTGCAGGGCATGTGGAAGGCTCAGTGCACAGACAGGGATTGGATTTGCAGGGAAAATCCCAACAAAGGCAGGAATGATGAATCTGACTCCATGTTCTCAGAAGGCTAGTTTATTACTTAATAATACTATATTATATTAAAGAATACTATACTATGCTAAAGAATACAGAAAGGATGCTTAGTCAATGCTGAAAAGCTAATAATGAAAACTCGTGACTCTTTCCAGAGCCCTGACACAGCTTGGCTCTGGTTGGCCAAAGAGTGAAAACAACTCACAGCAGAATCCAATGGAACAATCACCTGTGGGTAAACAACCTCCAAACACATCCCCACATGAGCACAACACAGAAGAAGCAAATGAGATAAGAATTGTTTTCTTTTTCTCTAAGGGTTCTCAGCTTCCCAGGAGAAAAATCCTGGGTGAAAGAATTTTTTCAGAGAATGTGAATGCTACAGACAGGCCTGTGTGTAATCCTGGTGGACCCAGGAATTGGGATCTCCTGACCAAGGGAAACCTCTGGGACAGCTCCCATGAGATCTTCAGGCATGAGGGAGAACTTGAGCTTTTCAGGCAACTTCATCAGGTCAATGAAAATGACAGAGATTTTGTAATGAAAGGAAGAATGACCCAAATTTTAAATTAAGGAAGAACTTACCTGACTTGGTGAGCAGTAATTCTGTCACCCTGTAAGAGAACAGAGGGTGTAGCAACAGGAGAGATTTATCTCTGATGTGACTGTTAAATATAAAAGCCATGAAAGAGCCCAGGGTGGGATGAGCTCTGAATTCTCCAGGTAAGAGAATTCTCCCCTCTCCTGGAGAAGCAGATTGCCCAGAGCTTGCAGGAAGGGCTGTCTCAGCCATAACCCAAAGCAGCAGGTAAGGAATTGTCAGGAATTACCCTGGCAGGAGATGGCTGGAGGCACTGAAATGCACCTGACAGGGTGTGCAGAGCTGCTCTGAGCTCTCCTTGCAGCACCTGAGGTGTTCCTGCTTCCCAAAGTGCTGCTGGTGCTGATTTCCAAAGCACTTAAATTCTCCATGTAAAAGGCACAAGGAAAAACTGCACTTAATTAGAAGAGTAAAATCTGCTTCACCATTGATCAACAAAACCAAAAAAATCCTGGATTTTTTCTCACTAATTTACAAATCACTAAATTAGAGAGTAAAGGAGACTTCTTGCCCTACCTGTTTTGATAATTTTACTCTCCTAAATATGTGAATTTACCAGAACATTTTCCTTCTTTTTCCTTTTTACAGAAAAAAAATATTGAAGGGAATGACAGAGAATCTAGAAATATGTTAATATCTTTCCTTCATCAAACAACCATGAATATACATGACCATACTATATTACTATTTCCAGCTCCTTTGATTTATGTTATGGATAACGTGTTTATAGAAAGCTAATCTCCACAAGAAGCAGAAAAAAAAGAGAAAAACTGAAGAAAAACAAAAAATCACACCACCAGCAGCAGGGAAATCAAATATCACCTAAATTAAACTAATCTCCAAAGTAGGCCAGACAAATACTGTAAAGCAGCCAGGATTTCTGAGGCACTTTATTACAAAGGGCTTTTTTTTTAATATCAAGATTGGTGAAAACACAATTTAAAAAGAAACAAAGACAAAACAATATTAAGGGTGAGGTCTTCAAATCAGGGTGAATGGAATTAAGCTGTCCTAGGAAAAACTGATCCAACATTCAATTATTGATATTTATCACACTTGATTTCATGTCTGTGACTCCTAATCACATCCACAAAAAATTAATTCAATCAGAGCAAGCTGTTTCCAGCATGACAGGCATGGAACTTGACAAATTGCTGCTGGTAAAGGTTTGATGCTGAATGGTTTTTGACTGCCCTTGAGTTGGGGTTTGTTTGCTCTGGTTTGTGCCATGAGACTTGGCTGCTCCCAGGCTGGCAGTGCTGCAGACTTTGGCAGGACCACCACAAGTGCTGCAGGTGGAAGGGTCCAAGTGGCCCAAATGTTGTAGGTACAGATTTTTGGGGTGGTTCTGTCCTTAATCCAGGCCTCAGTGCAATCTAAAGAACATTCTTCCCCTTGGCTCACTGATCATCATTAGTGCTGTCTAATGAGCCTTAGCCCTAATGATTAGCACAGACCTAATGACCCCGAAGCACGGCAGTTGTTGTATCCTTTTTAATGACTTTGCTTCCTGCTTTCCCAGCCCTTCTCTGTTTATAACAGACATGAAATTCTGATCTGCCACAGGCCACTTCCAACCCAAAAAACTCCAGCTTTCCATTCCTGTGTCTCCCCCAGCTGATAAATGATACCAGGAGAGGTCAGTGCAGTGAGATTTGGCCTTGTCACTTCTCCAGTGACTCAGGTACACCCTGATGCCATGAGCACCCCTCTGCCCTGTGTTCACTGGAGTTTGCTGTGACACCAGAATGTCTCTGGAGTGGAAATAAGCCCAGCCAGCAGCAGGTTCTTGGGAATGGCATCACCTCCTCAGACTCTGTGGTTAAACTGTGGATCCCTGGCAGTGTCCAAGGCCAGGCTGGACAGGGCTTGGAGCAAGCTGGGACAGTGGAAGGTGTCCCTGCCCATGGCAGGGGTGGCACTGGGTGATTCCAGGACTCCTCAGAGTTCAAAGGCACTATTCAGTGTCTCTGAACTATTCAGTGTTTCTGAACTTCTCAGTGTTCCTGTGAGCCCTGGGCCAAGCAGAGACTTTGCCCTGACACTGGCACTTCACTGGGAGCAGTGGCTTATCAAGATTTGTTTACCCCATTGTTGATACACTTGTAGAACACTACATTGCATTGCAGAAAACAAAATTATTGCCAGCAATTATTCACTGAATCTTCACCAACTACCCACAGCGTCAGTTCCATTCCATCAATCAGTTCAATTACTCTCATAATCTCTTTGAGGGGATTTCTCCCTGTCCCCATCATTCTCCCAAGCCCCTGAATGATGATATGTAGTTTTTTTCTAATGCAATAGATGCCTTATTTATTCCACTGCTTCTGTATATATGACATGCACACTGCTCAGAGAACTGCATTGTTGTCACTGCAAATAATGATCTAAATGCATTCCAGGACTTCATCTATATTTCCCTGAGTGTTTTATAATGTGCAGGAGGCAGAGAAAAAGATTTTCAAGTTATTTTTGAGGAAATATATATCACCGTGTGGTGGGGATATCTTCAGGCAGTACTTGTTCCCAGAATTCTTTCATTTACATTTCTGCTGTGTTTATGTGCTCTGTCTTAATGCTTCTTCACCTGCTTTGGATATTAGCAATTGGAGTAAGAGATATTTTTATGAGCCTTATCCTGTGAAACAAATAAAAGTTAAAAACTAATACACAATATTTGTTTATATTTCAGTGCACAAAGAACAAAGTCTGATTTCCAGAACCCTCAGAAATGAAACCTTTAGAAATATAGACTCAGTCCTGATGGCCTCACAAAGAGCAATTTTGGTTTGTTATGATTAAGAGGAAATTTCATCTCCTCCATATAAATATTTTATGGTAAGAAACAGAATAATTTCTTTCTTTCTTTCTTTTTTTAAAATAATATTGTTATTCTGGAACTCTCTCTTTCTATGGGTTTGTAAAGGATAACATGAAAGCAGATGGAACACATGCCATAATCATTGATTATTAACATGAAATATTCTGTAAAGGAAAAACTACTGGCTTTAGAAACGTTCCAACCGATACTTTTAACTACAGTTTTCACTGGGAAAAGAGCCATGAGCCACTGTTGAGAGAGGAATTTTCCCCACCTGCATCAGTCTGGAAATGTGGTGCTGTTTCTGCTCCCAAACCTTCCATAAACCTCAGCTGGGCCCTAAAACACTCTCTGGGTCCAATCTGAAATAAGTGAGCAACACACACTATTGGTTCCTTCACAGCATATTTTGCTGGCAGCTCTGTAAAATTAAGTATAAATTAATACCAACATTTGCAGATTCAAAGCATAAAACCTAATTAAATAGATAATTTCAGACCTACTCATACTTATTTGGCTGTTTAAACTTGCTTATTTCCTATAGCAGATTTTCCAGAAAGATGAGGCAAGTACATACAATAGTAATTTTTAAAAATTAAAAAAAAAAAAAAAAAAAAAAAGAAAAGGAAAATTTGAGAACATTCCTACTTCTTTCCCCTTCCCTGTGAGGGTGGTGAGGCCCTGGCACAGGGTGCCCAGAGAAGCTGTGGCTGCCCCTGGATCCCTGGCAGTGTTGGTTGGGTCAGCCTGGGCTTGTGGAAGGTGTCAGGGGGTGGCACTGGATGGGCTTTAATGATCCTTCCAATCCAAACCAATCTGGAATTGTAAGAAATTTCAATCACAGCATTGCTCCCAAGACCTTTCTTCCCCAAATTCTCTCCTGTTTGCTCCCCACTGGGCAATGTCAGGATTTTTTTTCCTCTTCCCTTAGTTTGCTCCCCACTGAGGAAGAGTCCCTTCTCCTCTCCCATTGCCACTGGCTCAGGATGAATGTTTCAGATTTTATCAGCTCCAGCACTGAAGGAACTTGGTGAATGAAAATGTGCTTGTGTTCTCCTTTTTTAGGCATTGTATCAGGGAGGAAGGGAGCTGCTTGTCTACTGACAGAAACTAAGTGCTGCTATCTGTTGTAGCCTGCTCCCTTATCTGCTGCCTTCCATTGTTTCCAGAAAAACCCTCTTGTAATGAGCAAGAAACTCGATAAAAAGCACAGAACAAGGGCTGGCCTAATTCAAAAGGACATTTCTCTGTCCCTGGATGTTCAAGCCATGACCCTGTTTGTGAACAATGAGACATGAATGAGGTGTGTGGATGTTCAGTGTATCACCACAGCACAGGAAATATCTGTAATTTTGGCAGATAGCCTGAGGGATAAGAGCCACAGACATGCTCCCAGCATGCTTAGTCCTAAAGAGAACAAAAGCTGCTGCACCTTCCATTTCCACACGTGAAACCCCTAATGCCAAAGGTGAAACAACTCTTTCTTCCACCTCCATCTCCCCCTGGATGCAGCTTGTTCACATTTGAACTCCTTCTGCCCAGATGTGCTCAGCTGGAAACCCAAACCCACCTGGAAAGGTCACAGGCTGCAGGCTGGGCAGGGCAGGGCTCATTGCAGGTTGGTCATGTCTAGGAAAGAAAACATATTTTGAAGGAAAATAAGAGACCAGAGGTATATCTGGGGAAATGCCCCCAATCCTGGCTGTCCCTGGATCCCTGGCAGTGTCCAAGGCCAGGTTGGATGGAGCTTGGAGCACCCTGGGATAGTGGAAGGTGTCCCTGCCATGGCAGGGGTGGCACCAGATGAGATTGAACCCTTCAACCCAAACTGTTCTATCATTCTGTGATGAGTAATTTTTAAAAATTAAAAAAAAAAAAAAAAAAAAAATGAAAAAAGGAAAATTTGAGAACATTCCTACTTTTCCCTTCCCCTGTGAGGGTGGTGAGGCCCTGGCACAGGGTGCCCAGAAGCTGTGGCTGCCCCTGGATCCCTGGCAGTGTTGGTTGGGTCAGCCTGGGCTTGAAGGAAGGTGTCAGGGGTGGCACTGGATGGGCTTTAATGATCCTTCCAATCCAAACCAATCTCTGGACAAGAAATTTCAATCACAGCATTGCTCCAAAGACCTTTCTTCCCAAATTCTCTCCCTGTTTGCTCCCCACTGGGCAATGTCAGATTTTTTTTTCCTCTTCCTTGGTTTGCTCCCCACTGAGGAAGAGTCCCTTCTCCTCTGCCCATTGCCACTGGCTCAGGATGAATGTTTCAGATTTTATCAGCTCCAGCACTGAAGGAACTTGGTGAATGAAAATGTGCTTGTGTTCTCCTTTTTAGGCATTGTATCAGGAGGAAGGAGCTGCTTGTCTACTGACAGAAACTAAAGTGCTGCTATCTGTTGTAGCCTGCTCCTTATCTGCTGCCTTCCATTGTTTCCAGAAACCCTCTTGTAATGAGCAGAAACTCGATAAAAGCACAGAACAAGGGCTGGCCTAATTCAAAGGACATTCTCTGTCCCTGGATGTTCAAGCCATGACCCTGTTTGTGAACAATGAGACATGAATGAGGTGTGTGGATGTTCAGTGTATCACCACAGCACAGGAAATATCTGTAATTTTGGCAGATAGCCTGAGGGATAAGAGCCACAGACATGCTCCCAGCATGCTTAGTCCCTAAAGAGAACAAAAGCTGCTGAACCTTCCATTTCCACACGTGGAACCCCTAATGCCAAAAGGTGAACAACTCTTTCTTCCACCTCCATCTCCCCTGGATGCAGCTTGTTCACATTTGAACTCCTTCTGCCCAGATGTGCTCCAGCTGGAAACCCAAACCCACCTGGAAAGGTCACAGGCTGCAGGCTGGGCAGGGGCATTCATCATTGCAGGTTGGTCATGTCTAGGAAAGAAAACATATTTTGAAGGAAAATAAGAGACCAGAGGTATATCTGGGGAAATGCCCCCAATCCTGGCTGTCCCTGGATCCCTGGCAGTGTCCAAAGCCAGGCTGGATGGGGCTTGGAGCACCCTGGGATAGTGGAAGGTGTCCCTGCCATGGCAGGGGTGGCACTGGATGAGACTGAACCCTTCAACCCAAACTATTCTATCATTCTGTGATTCTATAAAAGGAGATAAAACTGAAATCACTCCTGAAGCTGAACAGTTGCTTGGGGTTTATAACTGTATTATCATATATTTAACATCTATTATTGCATTATACAGTATTACATTATATTATGTATAATAATTGTACACATTATCATTTCAAGTATCTTATATTAAACTCATTATTTAGCATTAATCCATTCTAGTGGCATCTAGAGTCAACCTCAGTGCTGCCAAAGATGGGATATCACAAATTCAGGGGTTTCAGGCCAGTCCATGGAGTTCAAGCCTCCAGTCCCATCTGCACCAGCCCTTGCTGAGTGACTTTAATCACAGTGTGCAGACAGACAGAGCTGCACAAGGGTCTCCAGCAGCAAACCTCTCCAAGGCTCAGTCTCCTCCAAAGTGCCATAACATTCCTTTCCCCCTCTGTTTTAGGAACTTGTTGCAGTTTGTGAGAGGAGCCAAGTTCCAGCAGCTGGTTGTGACTGGGGTGGGTGAGTGGTGCTGCCAGCACCTCAAATGACAAGTGAAAGTTCAGACACCTGGCACTGGCTGCTCACAGACGCATTTCCTTCCTGCAATGACAACACACAGATGATGGAAATAAAACAAAAGGAAGCAAAACTGACAGTTGCTATTGTACTTCCAAATGAAAGCATTACTTCAGGGAAGGGACTCTGCTCTGAGACAGCAGTTTTCAAAAATGGCTGTTGGAAAAGAACTTTTCATTTGAAATAATAATCACATCTCTACCTGTGACTGAACTGACAATGAAACAAATGGCCTTGAGACAGTCATAAACCTAAGACAGATTAATTTGTCTGGAGATGATACTGTTTTCCTACACTGCCCTTGCAGCACTGAATTATGCATCATTTCATTTATCAGATTGCCTCCCTCTCCCTGCCATCCCTGCAGCACAACCACGCTGCCTAAACTGCACTGATTTCCAGCAGGATGCAAAACACACAATGGATTTTCTTATCACTCCCCTTGCTGTCCCAAACCTAACAAAGCCCTGCTTTCCCTCTCATTTCTTACCACTTTTGCTGTTTTCCTGTCACAGCTCTGCTCTGTATCTGTCTGGCTTTTTTGTCATGCTAAGCAGCAGTCCCTGCACGACAAAATTTCCTAATTGTAAAGAGCAACTCAACCATAATTATTGAGCTTTTACTATGAGCATTTTCCAGAGGTGTCCCAACTCTGATGAAAATGAGAAACCTGGGCTGCCTGGTTATATATTTCCACAGTTGCCTCAAGGGACAGGGATTCTGCTGAGCTGTGCAGACAGAAAGAGGACACCATCACTGCCAACGTGCCTTCAAATTATCAGGAGCCTGCAGCCTCAGGGATGCACAAGGGACAGGACACAAGGATGTGCCATTTCCGGCTGGTAGTTGTCTTTCCCCACCTCCAAAACCCCCTCTGCCAACCCAAAAGAGGGGTTCTACCATAGCAGAGAGGGACCAAGAGATGCTTTTTTTGGTACTTCACACTGCTGGGTCCTTCTTCTGCTTCTCTTTGCTGTCCAGATGCAAATGAAATCATGGGGAGGGCTTAGAGGGCTCTTGAAACAAACAAAAAAAAAGCCATTTCTTCTCTCAAAGGGTTGTGGTGGAGTGTCCATCCCTGGAAGTGCCCATAAATCCTGTGGAGATGCCAGTTAGTGCCGTGGGGTACTGGGGCATGGGGGATTTGGCCAGAGGTTGGACTTGAAGATCTTGAGGTGTTTCCCAACTTTAATGATTCCCCGACCCACTGGGATGAGCTGCCAAGGCCCCAGTATGTGCCACAGGCTGGGATTGTTGGCCCAAGAGATTTACCCCAATTCCAATGGCTTTTCTGATGGAAATGCTGCAGCACTCCAAATCTTCATTAAAAGAACATTACAAAATCACAATTAAGCAGAGTAACCATATTTAAAGGCCCCCTTCAACCATCTGGGAGACAAGGACATTGGCCTTTCCCTTCTCTCTGGATGTCTCACAAGGAATCAGTGCCTGGAAAAAAAAACCAGGAACCCTCCAGCAGCAACTTCGTCCTGAAAAAAAGGATTTAGTGAGTCCCCTGGAAAAAATATAATCTGATGCTTTTGGCACACAAAACACAGATATTGTATCCCTTAGAAATAAAAGACTTCAATGAATAAAGGCTTCAATGAATATTTGTAGGAATTTTTATCTGTTTTCACGATAAACAAAAAGAATTATAAAAAGTATCTTCTCCCTCTTTAACATTCCCAAACATGTAGGTTTGAAAATAAAGCCAACAAAATGGAACCTATTCAGAATGAAAATGTTCACTGGGAGTTCATCTGTGGGATGATGAGACATAAAAGTGAGCATCTGTGTATTTGGATGCATCTTATTTACACTCAGGGAAGAGACTGGGAATGTCATAAAATCCTGCAAAAAAAAGAGAGCTCTAAATGGCCTTAGAGTCATGTGAAATTTAGAAGAAAACTGGCCAAAATTTAGTACCTGGAATGCAAATTCATTGCAAAAATATGTTTTTCCAGTCACATCAAATATGCAAAAATATGGTTGGAAATTGAAAGTAAAGCAAAACACAGATGCACCATAAATTTCATTTTGGTACCATTACGAGGAGCAAAAGCCTGAGAAGATTTTTGCATTTTTATTTTCTCCATTCAATTTATTCACCTCTTTTTACTATGAATGAGAGACCCATTAAAATATTAAAAGATATTTAGTAGGTGATCTAAAATGATTAAAAACAAGATTAAAAAAAAAGCATTTCCAGTGCTTGTCAGCAGAGTTTTTTATCAAATTTAATACAAAATAGCTAATGAGGGCAACTCAGCCCCAGTAACGTTGTTCAAAATGCAAACTTGATTTTCAAAATCCTCCCCTCCATATTTAATAGGGTGATGATTACAATAAAAAGTGATGCTCCAATATGTTAATTCCCTCTCTGTTTTTCTGCTGATGTTACTCTTCATTTGAAGAAAACTGTCACCCTCTCTTCCCAGCAGATCAAAGCGAGGCATCCAGTTTGTACCAGATGCCATCATACAAAAATTACATTTAAGAAATCTCCAAAGTAATTAAACCCCTGTATAAACCCTCTCAAAGAGGAAGACACACTGTACCAATTCTCCCCTCTTTAAACAACTTTGGGGAGGTGACAAATGTGACTTAAAGCTTCTACACATGCCACCTCCTTCCTTTGAAGTCCTAATTAATTATCTTTCCTGAGAATCGCAATAAACAGGAGGCTGCTGTTGTATCCTGAGATATCTGGGTTTCCTCATCCCACTGAGACCAAGAAAGACCGTGGAATTCTGGTGAGCAGCTGGATCTTGGACAAAGAATCCCAGGAGTAGGATGAGACTGGCTCAGGTCCACTTTGCTGGATTTATTTTGGGATGCATTTTCACACCTTTGCAGTCAACACTCGGGACTGTCCCAAACCTGCAAACAAATTAGGGACTGGAGGGGGACCTTTGTCAGTGCCACTTTGTGTGAACACCAAAGACCAGAGGAGGGGGGTATAAATGCACCAGCCTTGTTATGATCCCCAAATCCAGCCCAAAACAGCATCAAGAAGAAACTAACAGTGCCGGAGAGAAATCTTCTGTTCCAGGATGGAATCTTAGTGAATTTCCCTTGTGGTACTGTGAGGGTTTTCCTTTAACTTTATTTAAGTTTTGAACAAACCCATTTTGCCTGGTGCTTTAAAGCACAGAGGCCATGAAGGGACAGGGATGGTCCTGTCTTGTGCCAGGCCGAAAGAGGACACCAGGTAGCACAGGCAATGTCCCGCACCTCAGGGTCCCATTATCATCCTTCTCCTCCTTCTCCACACCTCAGGGTCCCATTATCATCCTTATCCTCCTTCTCCACACCTCAGGGTGCAGTTATCATCTTTAATGTCCAAAACACCCTCAGGGCCCAGTTATCATCTTTATCTCCCTTCTCCACACCTCAGGGTCCATTATCATCCTTTCTCCTTCTTCACACCCTCAGGGTCCAGTCTTCATCCTTATCCTCTTTCTGTCTCAGATGCAAATGTCTTCCTCATGGGCAGTTATCAGGGCTCTTGAAACAAACAAAAAAAAGGGTCCATTTTATCTCTCATCCCCTTCTCCATGGTGGGTCCAGTGTCCCACCCCAGGGTTGCCATCATCCTCCTCCTCCTTCTCCACATCTCAGTTAGCCCAGTTATCATTCTTCTCTTTTTTTCTCCACACCTCAGGGTCCAGTTATCTTTCTTATCCCCCTTCCACACCTCAAGGTTGCAGCTTATCCCCTTCCACACCTGAAGGTGCATTTATCATCCTTCTCCTCCTTCTCCCACATCTCAGGGGTCCTGTTGCCCCTAGAGATTTTCTCCACACCTGGGGTGTGGCATCCAAATCTTCATTAAAGAGACATTACAAAATCCAATTAATCATCCTTCTCCATATTTAAAGGCCCCCTTCAACCATCTGGGAGACAAGGACATTGGCCTTTCCCTTCTCTCTGGATGTCTCACAAGGAATCAGTGCCTGGAAAAAAAAACCAGGAACCCTCCAGCAGCAACTTCGTCCTGAAAAAAAGGATTTAGTGAGTCCCCTGGAAAAAATATAATCTGATGCTTTTGGCACACAAAACACAGATATTGTATCCCTTAGAAATAAAAGACTTCAATGAATAAAGGCTTCAATGAATATTTGTAGGAATTTTTATCTGTTTTCACGATAAACAAAAAGAATTATAAAAAGTATCTTCTCCCTCTTTAACATTCCCAAACATGTAGGTTTGAAAATAAAGCCAACAAAATGGAACCTATTCAGAATGAAAATGTTCACTGGGAGTTCATCTGCGGGATGATGAGACATAAAAGTGAGCATCTGTGTATTTGGATGCATCTTATTTACACTCAGGGAAGAGACTGGGAATGTCATAAAATCCTGCAAAAAAAAGAGAGCTCTAAATGGCCTTAGAGTCATGTGAAATTTAGAAGAAACTCATTAAAATTTAGTACCTGGAATGCAAATTCATTGCAAAAATATGTTTTTCCAGTCACATCAAATATGCAAAAATATGGTTGGAAATTGAAAGTAAAGCAAAACACAGATGCACCATAAATTTCATTTTGGTACCATTACGAGGAGCAAAAGCCTGAGAAGATTTTGCATTTTTATTTTCTCCATTCAATTTATTCACCTCTTTTTACTATGAATGAGAGACCCATTAAAATATTAAAAGATATTTAGTAGGTGATCTAAAATGATTAAAAACAAGATTAAAAAAAAAGCATTTCCAGTGCTTGTCAGCAGCAGGTTTTTTTATCAAATTTAATACAAAATAGCTAATGAGGGCAACTCAGCCCCAGTAACGTTGTTCAAAATGCAAACTTGATTTTCAAAATCCTCCCCTCCATATTTAATAGGGTGATGATTACAAGAAAAGTGATGCTCCAATATGTTAATTCCCTCTCTGTTTTTCTGCTGATGTTACTCTTCATTTGAAGAAAACTGTCACCCTCTCTTCCCCAGCAGATCAAAGCGAGGCATCCAGTTTGTACCAGATGCCATCATACAAAATTACATTTAAGAAATCTCCAAAGTAATTAAAAACCCCTGTATAAACCCTCTCAAAGAGGAAGACACACTGTACCAATTCTCCCCTCTTTAAACAACTTCTGGGGAGGTGACAAAATGTGACTTAAAGCTTCTGCTACACATGCCACCTCCTTCCTTTGAAGTCCTAATTAATTATCTTTCCTGAGAATCGCAATAAACAGGAGGCTGCTGTTGTATCCTGAGATATCTGGGTTCCTCATCCCACTGAGACCAAGAAAGACCGTGGAATTCTGGTGAGCAGCTGGATCTTGGACAAAGAATCCCAGGAGTAGGATGAGACTGGCTCAGGTCCACTTTGCTGGATTTATTTTGGGGACGTATTTTCAGGTACCTTTGCAGTCAACACAACGGGACTTGCTGCCCCCAGCCTGCAAAGAAATTAGGGACAGGAGGGGGACCTTTGTCAGTGCTGGGAATGTGTGAACACCAAAGACCAGAGGAGAAGGGGTATAAATGCACCAGCCCTTGTTATGATCCCCAAATCCAGCCCAAAACAGCATCAAGAAGAAACTTCAGTGCCGGAGAGAAAATCTTCTGTTCCAGGATGGAATCTTAGTGAATTTCCCTTGTGGTACTGTGAGGGTTTTCCTTTAACTTTATTTAAGTTTTGAACAAACCCATTTTTGCCTGGTGCTAAAGCACAGAGGCCATGAAGAGCAAGGGATGGTCCTGTCCCAGCCAGGCCGCACCAGCACATGCAAGGTAGCACAGGCTGGTCCGCACCTCAGGGTCCCATTATCATCCTTCTCCTCCTTCTCCACACCTCAGGGTCCCATTATCATCCTTATCCTCCTTCTCCACACCTCAGGGTGCAGTTATCATCTTTAATGTCCTTCTCCACACCTCAGGGCCCAGTTATCAACTTTATCTCCCTTCTCCACACCTCAGGGTCCATTTATCATCCTTCTCTCCCTTCTTCATACCTCAGGTTCCAGTTATCATCCTTATCCTCTTTCTCCTCACCTCAGGGTGCAGTTATCATCCTTCTCTTTTTTTCTTCACGTCTCAGGGTCCAGTTATCTTCCTTATCCCCCTTCTCCACACCTCAGGGCCCAGTTATCATCCTTCTCCTCCTTCTCCACATCTCAGAGCCCAGTTATCATTCTTCTCTTTTTTCTCCACACCTCAGGGTCCAGTTATCTTTCTTATCCCCCTTCTCCACACCTCAAGGTGCAGTTACTGTCCTTATCCCCCTTCTCCACACCTGAAGGTGCATTTATCATCCTTCTCCTCCTTCTCCACATCTCAGGGTCCTGTTATCTTCCCTATCCCCCTTCTCCACACCTGAGGGTGTAGTTAGCATCCTTCTCTTCCTTCTTCAGACCTCAGGCTCCACTTATCATCCTTCTCCACACCTCAGAGTGCAGTTACCATCCTTATCCTCCTTCCCCACCCCTCAGAGTCCCTTCCCCATCCTCACCTTCCCTTCTGGAATTGTTCCAAGCCCCCCTGCCCTGGGCAGCCAGCGGCCAGGAGCAGGTGCAGGTGCCCTGCCATGAACAGCCCCCTGTCTGCTGTGTCCCAGTTCCAAGGGACATCAGCTGTCACCAGTGTGTCACCACGAGCTCAATCACGCCCCAGGAGCTGCCTGCCAAGGTGAGGCTCTCTCCCAGTGCCTGTTTTTGTTAGACAATTCACGAAGGTAGGAATTCACTGCAGAGCACAAAAGACACGAATTGAAATGCATCCAAGCTGCTGCTGGTGCCAGGAATACGACTCTGAGCAGCTTCCACTGTTTATAGACTTGAAAAAGATGAAAACATCCGGTCTGGCATGGAAAGGGGCTGCCAAATCCATCCTGGAGAGCAAGTAATGGAGTTGATATTCATTAACCCTTCTCGGTTGGCTTTTTTAATAAAATGAGAGAGATCTCAGTCCAGCCTCCAAGCAAGATTTATTTATTTCTAAATGACAAAGAAATGGAAAACACAAGGCACTTGGCAAAGTATTTGTTTGAGTACCTTGGCAGCTTGTCATTGATAATGGAATTGTTGTCTGATCTTCAGTCATTTGCAATTTAATTTACCCACAAAACCTACCACTTCTCCTTGCTCATATTTCTCCACAGTGTGCCTATTTACCTTCCCAAACCAGGAAGAAATACATTAGATGATTTAAAGGGTAGCCCTTAATGCAATTTAAAGCCTTGCAAATTGATTTTCCTTAATGAACTTTATATCCTGACATCCTGTCGTTTTTCCTCTAGTACATTCAATTAGGCTATAATCAGTTATTAGGGGTTAGATAATGGGAACGTGACATCATCCACACGAGGCAGAAATTTTTGTGAGAGATTAATTAAAATCTAATTTTCATGCAAGGCTAGACCATCTGGGCCAAAAGGTGCCTATGAAAATTGCAAGGGGGAAGACAAAAAAAAAAAATGGAGAAAAAAAATATCCTGGAAAACCCAGAATGGGAAAAGGAAGAACACTTGGCTTGGGTGGATGCTGAGATGAGAGGGGAGATGTTTCTCTTGGGGGTATAAGAGGGAGAACCTTTGTGCTGTCTTCATCTAAACCACGGCAGAGCAAACATCGTGAATGGAAGCGCTTCAGCAAAGCAGCTGAATGCATTTCTTTGTGGATGAAAAGCCAGAGCCATTCATGTTCTACTTTCAGGTAGAAACACTCTTTAATAGCAGTAGTAGCAGTGCTTGAAGCAGAGAGGCTTTTGTGGCTTTGTTAGTACTGACTTGTGATAGAGGGGAGCTCTGGGCTCCCAATACATCTCTAATCTCAGCGGAGAACACAGCTCAGCAGCTCCATTTGCCCCATATCAAAGAAGGAAAAATGTTGTTATTCTGCCAAGAAAATGGATCTATTTATCTGATGCAACGGTCTCTGCAACACGGGGTTTGTTTTTCCTCACCTCTCTTTTTTTCTTGGAAACTGGCATATTGTAACCATTCTTAAAAGAAACCAGAATAGAAGGGTTGCATCAACCACCAAGAGCTTTCCAGTAACAACATCCATATTGCTGCAGTAATTCTGGAGGCTCTCATATTTCAGAACCTAAAAAAGCCCCGCTCAAAAGGAGCTCAAGAGAAACAGCCAACCTTAGAGTTCTTCACACTCATTACTGCTTTTCAAAGCAGCACCTCCAAAGCAACCCAGCCCATGAGCAATTTTGGGGCAGTGCCTCTAGGAGAGGTGAAAAGGAGGTTCAAAGCCCACAGATGCAGCTGAGGCTGGACTGACAGAGCTCGTGTGCCTCCCTGGCCTCATCTGCTCATTCTGCTGGAGCACGTCTCCATTGATATCCAGGAAAACAAGAGCCAAGCCTGAGGGTCAGAATGTTCCACAAAGATCTCTTTGTGGGGTCTGGGGATTGAGTTGGTGGGTTTTTGGTTTTTTTTTTTGGTCTTTCGACTCTTTGTTGGTTCTTTTTTTTTGAAGGATTAAAAGTAAAACTCGAGCTTTTGTCCAGCTTTTCTCTGATCAGATGGCTTTGAATCTGCTGGAAAACTCCTGTTCTCAAAACAATTTAGAGAAGCTACAGCTTTCATTTGATTTTAAAAATGTGTTCTCAACATTATATTTTTCCCCCTTTCACTTCCTAGGCTTTCTCTTTCACCCAAACCTTCCAAGTGTCCCAGTGACCACCTATAACCATAGTCTTAATTAAGAAAGAACGTGGCTTGGATCATTATTCTAAGTCTGTTTGGAGGAATTGTTAGCCAGTTGTTAGTGAGGTTTCCAATGACTGTATTTCTTCCCCAGAGATAAGGCAATTAACGTTGTTTCCCATAAAATCCACCTTCCCCCCACTGCCTCGGTGGAGGTGAGCAGAAGTGAGAACAAATCAATACCAGAATCTATTCCCAGGCAAAGGGAACAAATATATCTTTATAATTACAATATGTAACACATTCCACAGCTGCATGCCTCTTGTGGATACTTCTGATCTGAATGTAAATACATGTTTTATGCTGAGGATAATTTCAAAGAGGAGCTGGGAGCACACACGGAACAATCCAGTGCTTTTAAATCTATGAGCCAACCTATTCATATTTTCCCTGCATTCCCATGATATACTGAAGAGCAGCCTATGCTGTAATGTACGGTGCAATGGAAATACAAAATAAAAAACACTTAACTGGCCAAGAACCTGTACTTTCTCCTTAAATCCATGCTCTTTATAGACCTATCTCAGTTACTGGTTAGGACAAAGAATAGATCACATAGTGGTAACATCAAGTTTTATTGTGAGGTTGCCCAAAGGGCCAGAAACCAAAGACCCCGATTTCTTTACTGATTTCATGCTTATGCAGAACTGAACCCATGATTCAGCAGTGGGGCTGCTTGGGTATTTCTAGGACAAGCCTGAGGAACTTGTTCAATATGCACTTAGGTGTGCAAATACTGCTCACGTTCATTCCCTCAAATCCATGGCAATACCAAATGAGCAAAATCTGTCTTTGCTGTCTCTGAGTTTCCTTGCCTGCAAGTTCCACTCATTTACAAGTTTGCTTGTACTCTTCCCAACCTCTCCTAAACCCCACCACCTGGAAAACTCCCCTTCCAGACCAGCTCATGCTTGCCAGCTGGAGGGCTCCTGGCCTGTGGGCAGGGTAGGGCTGTTAGAGAAACAAACAGGCATTAAATATCCCCAGGCCTTTCTATTTCATCTACAGAAAGAAAATAACTCTGGGGTAAATATGCAAGGCATTGAACACTTTTGAGAGAAATTGCTGTTCTCCATAATTATTTTTTAATTTACCCTCTGCTGGATGAGAGCTGAGGCCCTTGTCTCCTCGTCAGCACAAACTTTGCATTTCTTGATCTGCATCTGGGGCTTGCCGAAAAATGAGCATCTTGATTACAGCTCTGCCCTTCCCCTGCTCAGCTCCAGCTGCTGCCTCTCCTCGTGCATTTCCAAAAACTGAAAGGCAGAACCATTTACTTCCTTATTTCTCTGATTGATTTTGCTCATGTGGGTTATCTCACTTCCTTTTGCAGCTCCCTGAATATCTCTGAAAGGAGGGAGAGGAGCGCGGCTGTGCCCCGGGGCAGGTGCAGGATCAGGGCAGGGAGCCACAGCTGGGGCAGTGCCACCACCACAGTGACAGCAACGAGCCCCAAAGTGCAGCTTCCACAGCTCTGCACTCCCTCCTCTGGCTGAGAGCAATGAAGTTTGTACAATCTGTCAGGGGAGGAAAGTGGGGATGGGGAAATAATGGCAAACAGCTTTTTGTGTGTGGTCTCAGTGATCCTAATCCTTGACAAATACATCCTGTGTTGGGTGAGACACACTCCAAGGAGTTGTGGCTCCCAGAGGTATTCCTGATTGCTTTCCCCAGCTCTCCCAAGAAGAGCTTGGCTGCCTTCCACAAACCCGTATTTTCCTTTTCAGTCAGCACACTGGGATGTGCCCACTCTCTGCTCACAAGAAGGTGGATCTTGTGTTCCCACTTCCTTTCTCTTCTGCTCCTGAGCCACAGCCACAGCAGAGCCCAGGCAGGGAGCAGTGACCTGCAGAAAAACCATTCCCCATGCAAGGCTGAAATAGGTGGACAAAGAATAAAAGTGACTCAAACCAAACAAAAATCCAGAGCAAAATCTTATCCCTCCCCTCTTTGTCTTACCCTTTCATCTCACCTTATTCTAATAACCTCGAAGCTTTGCGAGAGCTCCTGGAACAGAAATAAACACAAAAAATAGCAGAGTAGTCATGGGGAGAGAAGTTCACATCATTATGTTGGGTTTTCTGTGGACCATTTATTTCTAGGCTGCAGCGAGAGCAACCTGCTGCTCACAGATCATTCACCCTCAGCCAGGAAGATGTGCACTTCAAACAGCATCAGCCAAGAGGCTTTTTTTGCACGGCCAAACCCCCCAATTTGTGATTCACCCTGCAGTGGTTCAGCTGAAGCTGGTGCTCCCGTGGCACATTTTCCTCTCTCCACCTCCAGAGCACATCAGAAATTCACAAATCCCCATAAAAAACACCATTCCCAAATCCCAAAGTCCTGCCTGTTCTGCCACACACCATCTCTGCACTTGTGCAGAACCCTTTTTTTTTGCTCTTTCAGCATCACTTTTCCCCCCACAACCACAAATCTGCTCTCCCCAGTGTTGGTGTCTCCAGATGTTTCCTCCCAGAGGTTTTCCCCAGTGCAGTTCCAAGGCTGGGCAGGATGGCTGGTTTTTAATCACCCCAGCAAGTCACTTGAGCCTCTCAGAGCCTAGCCTGGATTTACTTTAGGATTTGCAGTGTTGATGAAAGCACAAGTGGGAAGGAGCAAAGCTTCTGCTGACTTTGTAATTAATCACAGGTTAAAGTGCTGTATGAATTATACAGGCCCCAGGAGAGCCATCACTTTTGGAATTTCCAGCAAAGCACACAACTTAAGACATTCTTTGCTTTGTGTATTTGGCTAATAGAAGCATTAGTCACTGAGCTTTTTTATTATTTTTTTCAAATTTTTGCAACGACCTCGCTAATCTGGGGAAGGTAATTTTCTAACATGAGCTCTACCTTTAGAGCTTGGAGAAAATTTGGTGCTGTGTGCATTTAGACAACCTGGCAACAGCTACAACAGCAAATTCAGACATTATGTTTTTCAAACCAAGCACTCAGAGTGCTTTTGACAGGGAGTGGGTGGGAGAGTCACTCAGCACTGAGTTTGCAGTGAAGGATGTGGGGGAGGGAAGCAGTTCAGCCAACTGCAACTCCTGCAAATTCATCAACAAATATCCCCACGGCTTTTAACATCCTTCCTGCTTTGACTCCAGAGCCATCCCACTGTTCACAGCACAGGAACAGACACCTGCTTCATGCACATCACCTTCGCAAGCAATCCTTCCAAAGCTGTTAAACCCCCCTCTACGTGCCAGCTCACAGATCATAAGGAGCTTGTTTTGCTTCTTATGAAGTACCTTGAGATTCAAAAAAAAGTACTGAAAAAAAAAAAAAAAACACTTGAAAAGGTAATTTCACTTAAATAGAAATTTATTTCATTATAATTAATAGGAACAAAAGAGGAATCATCGCCTGAGTTGTCAGGGACCTTAAATCTTTTAATTCCACCCCCTGCCATGGGCAGGGACACCTTCCACTGTCCCAGGTTTCTCCAATCCCCATCCAGCCTGGCCTTGGACAATTCCAGGGATCCAGGGGCAGCCACAGCTTCTCTGGGCACCCTGTGCCAGGAATTCCTGCATTATGCTTTATTAAGAGTACAGAAGAATTTTTCTCATCCTTTCTTTTCTCTTTCTTATTGCAAGCAGCTACCGCTTTAATTAGACTTATTGTTAAATTGTTTTAAAGCACAGAGAAGGTAAAAAACACTGGCAATAATATTTCAGTGGGATTTCAAACAGTAAAGCATGAAAAGAAGAAATATGGAATTACTTTGCCTTTTGATTGCCTTTAACAAAATGGTTGTGGGTTTCTTTTCCTGTGGATTGGTTCATGTGGGGGTTACAAAAGGAATTGAAAAGATAATCGTAAATCAGTAATACCAGGTCTGATCCCATGGCTTTAAGGCTGCTTAATGAAGTTAAAGAAAAGAGAATGTAAAAGAGATGTGACTACATCTGAAATTTCTAAGTAGCTCCTGACATACATAATGGAGGAACTTGGGCCCCAGTGAATGCCAATAAATCTATTTTCTTTTAAAGAAAAAATTACGAAACATTTAAAGGACATCAATCACACTTTTCTTTAAAGAGTGTTAGAGAGTGACAATTAAAGATGCCCTGTTCTGCTGTAGCTCACCTTAAATCATATTTTAGAGCCTGAGCCAGTATATGAATTTGTTACTAAAACTATTTCTTCATTGCATTATTAAAATCTAAGGTTAGAAATAATTTTTTTTTACACTAGTGAAATTATTAAATATTCTTTTTGAAAGCTTATCTTTATATTTACTTTAAATGCTGTTAGAATAAGTTAAAATTTTCAATTAAAAAGGCATTAAATGAGGTTTTTAATTTATAGAAAGAGAGTGATGGAAATTTCCAGGCTTGACCATTTCAATCACTTCACAAACAAACAAGAAAGAAAAAGAAAGGAAGATTGAATAAGAACAGATTTTGCAGCAGACAGCTTGGACTTAAAAAAAAAATCATGTTTTTCATCCACATTTCACGACATCAGCATCAGTTGATGCTGTAAGTGGGGGTGTGGGTGTGCATCTCCTCATCAAAATTTAACAGTGACATTTTCTTCAGCTTCTGACAAAAAACCAAACATTGTCCAGGCCGTTCCCTTTGGGGTAGTGTGGTTATCCCAGCTCTCACCTTGCCTGCTTTTTGTACAAACACATCTCTCCCATTTATCTGCGGATAAATCCTGAATTCCTACCCGGTGAGGAGCATCTGGAGGCACCTTTGCTGCAAGACTTGCGGAGAAAAGGGATTAATTCCAGTTCATTTCCGTGCGTGGCACCGAGCCACGAGCCTGCTTGAAAAGCTTTGTGTCTATTTGTCTTCTTTATTTTGCAAACCCTTAAAACCCAAATCCAATTTGTTGCTTTGTGCATTCCTGAAAGGGTGGGAGTTGTGCAAAACTCCCTGGAGGTTCTGGGGGGAGCCAGAGAATACCTCAAGACTGGTTTGTGTGGCCCAGGCAGAGAGGAGGGAACCTGGCAGTGCCCAAGGCCAGGTTGGACAGGGCTTGGAGACACCTGGGACAGTGCAAGGTGTCCCTGCCCATGGCAGGGGTGGCACTGGATGGTGCCTTAAGGGTCCCTTCCAACCCAAAACATTCAGGGATTCTGGGATTCCATGGATATTGCAGACAATCCACAGATTCATTTGATGCCTAGATGCCATTCGGAGGAATGACAGCTTTTTTATGACAAATATTCCTTTGCCACGTGGAGTTGAATGATGAATGCAAGTCCTGAAGGTCATTTTGCAAAAGGCAGTCCCTGCATTTCTTCTCTTTATTGTGGGCAATTCCTGATTTTTTTTTTTTCCAGAAGGAATAAATGAGATACTTCTGGTGGTGCCCCCTCACAAGCAGCAGGTCCCCAACAAGGATGTCCCAGATTCCAAATTTCAGCTGCACACCACAGCTATTTCCCTTTCCCAAAGTACCCATGGACAGAATAAATCCTGTGGGTGCTGCTCAGGCATCTCCCAAGGGCCACATGTGAACCCTGCTTCCCAAAAGGAAAAGAGGGTTGGAGGCTGAGGGATCTTCCAGAAAGGGAGCTTGGAAAACAGAGGCTGTCACTAAGTTTTCCAGTATATCCTATGTCTTCAGCTGCTTAATATGCCCAGAAAAATGAGCTGCCTCCTGCTCTGCATTTCCAGCACAGCCTGGACTTGGTGCTCACCAGAAAAACACAAATAAATTAAATTCTTAAAAGCATGTTTTAGATCTTTAACGTGTCCAGAAAGATTTTGAAAAAGCCAAATATCCCAGCAAGTCAAATCATCATTTGTCCTCTGGAGTAACTTGTTGTAGTTTTCCACAAGCAAGTTTGTAAAATTTTCTCTAATCGTGGCTTTTTTCTTTTTTTTTTAGAACTGCTCTTTTCCACCTGCTTCCATTTTAATGTGTCCTCAATATCAGTTATTTTTACTTCAGCTCTAAGAGGCAAATAACGAGGATAAACAATAACTCTTCCTTTCACAAACAAAAATATGATATTGCTAGTAGAAGAAAACACGGAAAATTGCCAGGGAAATAAAAATCTCAGCAAGTGTTTTCATTTGTCAAATTTGCTCAGCAAGAAGGTCCTCAGCAAAGAAAATATAATCCATAAAGCCAGCATCAATTATCACAGAGTGGAGGCACTAGGCTGCTTTTGCTCCTAATTTTTGCATATTGGAAAATGATGATTACACACACTCCATCACCAGGGAACAGGCCAATCCATACAAACATCACCAATCCCCAGCATGGTGGAAATCTGTGGAATTCTGCAAACTTGTGAACCTGCTGAAACAATAAACTGAATTAATCTAAAGCACCGGCTCAGTGCAGCTGATGGGAAATATAAGATGACTTGTTAGCTGTGTATTAGTTCCTAGTAAAGATATGGATAAATTGGGATTTACATGGAGTTCTTCAGCTCCCATTGTGGAAAACCACGACCAGTCTGTGCCAATAAAGAATACAGGAAATAAAGGAAAGCAGGAAGGAAGTTGGTGACAAGGATCTAACCTAAAAGGGACAACAGAAAGTGATGAGACTAGAGATGGAAATCACAAGAACTACGGATTTGCTTATATAAATTCATGGAAATTGCTCCAAGAAAAAAGACCAAGACCAAACCAAGCCAAAATAAAAAAAAAAAAAAAAAAAAAAAAAAAAAACAAAGCAAAGCCTAAACCACCTAAACCGCAAAATGTAATATAAAAGCAAGCAAAACAAACAAAGGGCAAAAATCCCTAAGCAGAAAGTAAGGAGAAAATAGTAAACATGTAGATGGAGGTCCACAAAAAATCTTAGGAAAGGTCAGAAGTTCTGCAGATGTTGGGGACGTCTTGCTTAAAATTAAGCAAAAAGAGGCTTAACTATGCCATAGTCATCTTTTCAGACCATATCTTCATTCTCACCCTTTTATCTTTAAATTTGTGATGTTGAGCTTATATTTCTTGTATATTTCTTATAATATACACATGTGCCTTCTGGCTGCCATCAAATGCTGGAAGCCAGCCTGGTCACAGAATCCCACAACCACTGAGGCTGGAAAAGCCTCCAAGGCAGTCGAGCCCAAGCTGTGCCCGATGCCCACCATGTCCCCAGCCCAGAGCCCTGAGTGCCACATCCAGGCCCTCCTGGGACCCCTCCAGGGATGGGGACTCCAAAACCTCCCTGGGCAGCTGTGCCAAGGCCTGAGCACCCTTTCCATGCAGAAATTCCTCCTGATGTCCACCCTGAGCCTGCCCTGGCCCAGCCTGAGGCCGTTCCCTCTCCTCCTGTCCCTGTTCCTGGCAGCACAGCCCGACCCCCCCGGCTGTCCCCTCCTGTCAGGAGCTGTGCAGAGCCACAAGGGCCCCCCTGGGCCTCCTTTGCTCCAGGCTGAGCCCCTTTCCAGCTCCCTCAGCCCCTCCTGGTGCTCCAGCCCCTTGCCCAGCCCCGTTCCCTTCCCTGGACACGCTCCAGCCCCTCAAGGTCTCTCTGGCCACGAGGGCCAGAACTGGACACAGCACTCGAGGTCCCTCAGCAGGGCCAGCACAGGGCACAGCCACTGCCCTGGGCCTGTGCCCACACCAGGGCTGGCACAGACCTGGATTTCTTCTTGGCCCTCTGAACCCACTCTGGCACTCACCCTGGATTAGAGAGTTTATTATTATCTAAGATAGAATAGCAATATCTCCAGTAGATGTGCAGCACAATGAAAAGCAATTTGCAATTGTTCCCAGCAGCTCTTCATTGCTGCTGGAGGCACAGGCTACTGCTGAAATCCTAAGATTCATAAGATGCATCCTGTGTGTAGAAATATTCCAAAGATTGTTCCCAGAGAGGATTTCTAACGTGCTACCAATGTGCTACCAAGTGCTCACCACTTCCCTCCACTGTGGTAATCCACTTCCCACTGACCCACAGATCCAATTAATTTGCAGCTAATGGAACTCTGTGTTCAAAGGAATTCTGAGCATTGCTCAAAATTCCCAGGTGAGGCTGTCAGCCAACTGTCTTGGAAGGGCTGATAAGCAGCAGAAACACAGGGGCTACTCGTGGTGCATAGTTCTGCCTCTCTCATATGCTGCCGGTGTCTGACACACAAATTGCATTTGGAGCTCCTTAAAAGGATTTGGTGCTGGGTTTCATTCCTTGGTTACATAAAGTTCTCTCATGGAAGTGCAGTGGCTCAACTCTGTGATGCTCAGCTCTGAAATGACCCTAAACATTTTATTTGCCCCAGATTTTGCTCCTTCTCTGAGCTTGCCCTAGATCTTACTCCTTCTCTAAGTTTCCTCTAGATTTTACTCCTCTGCTCCCCTGCAGACAGCAGTGAAGTTGGAGTCCATTGCAGGGCAGAATTCCTCAGGACCTATTTGAGGGAAAGCTTGGTGTGAATGAGTTGGTTCCCTCTGGCTGCACATTTTGAGCCTGGTCCTTGCTTTAGACTCCTGTTTTGTGATTGGGACCCCAAGGTAAGGATGGAATAATCCCTTTTTTCTGGCTGCATCTCTTCTTGGGCTCCATGAGAGGGATGTGCCACAGGGGAATGAACTGAGGGGCACCTCCCAGTCCGCCCCAAACAATTGAACTGGTGGGGATGGTTTGTGCCAGTTTTGGGCAATGAGCAGCAGTGGAAGCTGCATTCCCTGCAGTGGAAGCTGCATTCCCTGCAGTGGAACCTGCATTCCCTGCAGTGGTCAGGCAGGAGCACAGGGCAGGTTTGGGGAATCTGACTGGATCCCCTGGAGACAGCCATGCACCAGCTCAGTCACCACCTGGGAAATCAGGCTCTGTCCTGGGAAGAGATTGGATTCCCCACAGAACCATTTACATATTCAAAAAATTCCTGCAAAACAGTTTTGGGGTTTTTTCCTGCACAGTATCCACAGCACAGACTGTGGCCATGGGCGCATGAGCCACACCAGCTCCTCCCTTGCAGCAGCAGAAGGGAACAAATGCTGTCCTCAGACAAGGCAGCAGCAACAGAGCTGAGCTGCAGACATAAATAAATCCTTGCCACAGCATCAGAGCAGGTAAGGCAGCAAGATATCCACAGAAACTGCTCTTCCCTGCACAGAGCTGTCTCCCTCATGCTGGTGCTCAAAGATCTTCCTGAGCCACACTGGCCATAAATGCAGCAGCTCTGGCAGGCCCAGGATGAACCATTCCCCCTTTTTTCCTGGTGAAAGGGGTGAGGTGTTTCATCTTCCAGCCTGAGATTCACCCAAAGGAAAACTTTTCCAAGCAAGGAAGCATTGCAGCTCTGTAGCTGCATATTTTAAGCCTGGTTCCTAAGTATTCAAGTCATTATAAATCCCCTGACTTCAGCAGAGCTGTGCAGAGTTATGCCAGCTATGAATCTGGCTGTTCCCCCCTTAAGTACTTCCAAAGCATTAAAATCCTTTCAGAAATAACTCATGCAGGTGATGTTTGCCCGCACATAAATCAATTAAGACGTGAAAGGTTGTGTGCAGGCATGGGGATGGGAGGGGAGCATGGGGGAAGAGAAAAGGATATTTCCCTTTTTAATTTTCCAGGGAGTGTGTGGGGTTTTTTTCCTCCAGGGTGTCCTGTCTTTGGTGAACTTCATTCTGTGTGCCCAGAGCTGCTCATTCTGAAACACTCACACTGCCAAAGGGTCATCAGGATTTATAGCACACATCCTTAAGGTTGGATTAATTGTGTATTGCTGCATGGGATGGGAGGGAGCCTGGGCTCCTTACATGATGAATTACCTTTTTTAGGCTCTGGTAGAACCACAGTTTGAACCACCACTCTCTAATCTTCCCAAAAAAAATGATGGGTTTATTTTTATTTTTTTTTTTTCCTACCAATGAAAGGTATCAGCCTTTCAAAACTCCACCCTCCACATTCAGATCTTGAAAAAAAAATTGGAACTGTGCATTCTTATAATTCACTGACATCCTCCCAAATCTGCTCTGAAATGTTCATTGTCAAGTGATGGCTTTGGTACTAATAACTCTTAAATATCCCCAAGAATTCATCAGAATGAGCTCTTTACCAATAAAATATCAGTGGGTGCACTGATTTCCCAGCCAAAAGCTGAAAATCAAAGGGTTCTTTTAAGACTATTTTTTTTCTAAACCAAAACTATTATAAATATTAATATTTCATATCTAACCAGAGTTTGAAAATGAATACAAAAATAGGAAAAAAGTAAGAAAAAGGTAGATGTCAATTAGGCCAAGAGAAGGGTGAATAACAAGGGTCCAGAGATTCATAAGAAAGCAAATTTCCTGCCAGGTATGGACTATTCCTGACCAAGACCCAAAATGAAGAAAACAAGATCCCAAAGCTTAATTTATAACTAAGCTGCACCCAGCTGCTCACCCACTACATTCAAATAAAATAACTCTAACTGGGAATAAATATTTGCTCTGTGTCACATGAATCTGCCTTACAGCTCTTTCATTGACAGTGCAAGAATAAGTGAGATTTCCATTATTATTTGCGTCCAATTTTACTTATCCATCATAAATTTGCTACTGAGCCCATAAATCTCTCACCTGATAATAATGTTTTCCAGTAGATACTTTTCTGAGCTCATATTTGGTGAGATATCATACACAAACACTGCAAGTAGACAAAAATAAATTCACAACAGGTGTAATAATTGTCTGGGAAAAAATAGCACTTTGCTCAAGAAAGGCATTTAGGTAGAAGCTACAGATTTCCTTGTTGAGTTTCCAACACTAAAATTGCTTCTGTAGGTTAGTGGCTGAAAATTCACAGAGCCTTGATGAAAATTTCAGGTTTTTTTTTTTCCCATGGCTTCCTCTCTCCTGCACCTTAAAAATGAGCATAATGGCATGAGGAAAAAGAGGAAAGGGGAAGGAAGAATTCTAAAAGTATTTTTGGTTTAGAGGCACTTATATCACAAATGGAGACTTTTCTTTTCCTCTGCTACACTTTTAACCTGGTTCTGAAAAACTTGAGGCTAAAGGAGGGCTGGATAAAGGAAGAAAAAATTTCTGA
Source organism: Emberiza elegans (assembly GCA_024865655.1). Classification (NCBI taxonomy): domain Eukaryota; kingdom Metazoa; phylum Chordata; class Aves; order Passeriformes; family Fringillidae; genus Emberiza; species Emberiza elegans. The sequence goes on from JALJVW010000206.1 coordinate 62,485,200, forward strand.
GGCTCCAGTTTTATCTGGCAGAGAACTCAACCAACCAAAAAGACAGAGGCATAAAATCACAGTCCTCATCTCCATGCCCTTGATATTGATTCAGCTCACACGGATCTGCAGTGAGCTCCTTCATTCCTCAGGATTCCTGTGAATGTGTGAATAGCTCAGGCCTGTTTGGATAAAATGGCCCTGCTAGCCCTGAGAGCTGCAGAGAAAAGCTCCCAAATGTGACCCAAGTGAATCCTAGAGTGTTCAGAGCCTAATGATGAATAAAAGAGCCCGGCGTGTTTATTAGATTTCATCATTCCACAACACTTGGGCTCAGCGACAGCAGAACCATAAAAACAGCACTTACACAGCTCATGGAAAAAGAAGGGAGATTGTTTTATGAGAAGGTGAGGCCCCTTCTAGGCTCAGGTGCCACCTCAGCCCTCCTTGGCTGTGCCCCTTACCCAGTTCTGTCAGTGTGAGTCAAAAGGAGAGATTCCAGGAGGTGCCCAAAATCCCAAACCCCTCCGCCCCAGAGCACATTCCTGCCAGCAGCCGTGACCTTGCTGATGGCTGGGACGCTCCCAAGACTCTTGCACTGGTTTGTGGCTCATGGATCAGCACAATAATTGCCTGTGCAGTTCACCAAACACAGTTTCTTGCTTCCCTTCGAGCTCTGTGCAAAGACACGGTTCTCATTCTGCTGAGTGCCACTAAGAATGTCACATTTCACATTTAAAATGCCTCAATCTCCTTTTCCCACTGCCCATAAACTCATATTCAACAGTAATCCTGAGCAAGGGCTGTGTTTTACTGAAGCCTGGACATGGTCAATGAGGCCTGGAGTGTGGTGGGCACCTCGACGTGATTGAAGCCCAGCAGAGCCACTCTGCCCCTCAGAAACAGCATTCCTGAGACAATTCCTGCTTGGGTTTTACCTCTGCTCCTCCCAGATACATCTGGAACCCTGAAATTCCCACACCAGCCTGTTAGGAGAGACTGTTCCAGAAGAGTTTCTGCTCAGGGAAGGTTTGAGCAGCTCAAACGCACCCAGAGGTGCCCGTGAAGCAGCTGACGCTCCTGCGGACAACTCCCACAAACCATGACAGCACTGCTTTAAATTCTGGGAGCATCTCCACCCAGAACGATGCCTGCTGATCTCAGAGGAGCTCTGAGAGCCATCATGATTGCAATTGTCTGCGGGGGTCTGTCTGAGGAGCTCGGCAGCCTCTGCAGCAGCGTTCCTTGGCCAACAGCACCATCTGCCTCCAAGAGCCGCACACAGGAGCACGCTGGGCTCCCTCCCGGCTCCCTGGCACTCCCTGCTCCTTTCTGCAAACCTGCTCGTGCCCGTGCTGCCACGAGGTCTCTGCTGGGTGGGAACCAGGGTTTGGAAACCTGCAGCCAAGGTTTGCAATCTCCAGAGCTCACGAAGCACCCTGAAATGTCCAGCACAGTGCGGCAGTCCCAGCTGTCACTGGGAAACCAGCAGCACTGCAAAATCCAGGGATTTATCCCTGTATGAGCCTGACTGGAGACAGGGATTAGCCAGCACAGTAAACAGGAGTCCTGGTTATCCTTTTCTGTGCCACAGAAGTGCTATAGTTGAAAGGGACCTTTTAAAGTTCGTGTGACCTAGCTCCCCTGCAAGGAGCAGGGCATCTTCAGCTCCAACAGGTTGCTCACATCAGTGTGAAATGCAGCTCTTGTGAAGTATTAAATCAGCTTTAGAGCACTGAATTGGAAAATCCTGCATTTCTCTTCCCATTAATGTGCACTGAAATCTTGCTTACTCAAACTTTGGGAGTGGTTTCAGTGTTTGCCCTAACCAGGAGTACAGAAAGATATTTGTGCCAGAAGACACAAACTTGTGTCAGAAAACACAAATATGTAGCTTGTTAATTGTTTGGATTAATTTGCTGGATTTGGTGGGTTAATTTGTTGATTAATCTGCTGGACCTTCTGCAGAATACATCTGTTCACAGCAACAAGCAAGGGAAACTCCCTGGGGGGAAAACCAGGATGGAGGGTTTAGGATGGAGATGCTCAAAAAAAACCAGTTGCAAAATGGCTGCAGTGCCATAACACAGTAATAAAAAATGCAGCAGCATCTCTGGGTGGAGTAATGACCTCCAGAGACCTGGGGCTTCAGCTGGAGAGTCAGAGTGTGCTGCAGCCTGAGGTGGCCATTCCCACCTCCTGAGAAGAAATGCAGATGATCCCTGCTTTAAATGCAGCTTTGTTGGTCCTCCCTCCATAGGCTGGCATAGGAACAAGTTCAGACAGTAACTTCTTTACATTCTTAGACATTGCCCATGGAAATGGGAACTGGGAATTTTGCCTGAACAAAAGCATTTAGAAAAGGCCCGAACTCCTGCCCAAAATTCAGTCTGTAAATAAATAAACTAAAACATCAAGTTGAACTCTTAAAAATCTCATTAGCAGTCATTTATTCCTACAGCTCCACCACCTGCACTGCAGTCATGGCTTAGTGATACGTGAAATAGGACAGAAAATACAGACCTATCCATTGCCCTCTGATTAGATTTTAGGTAATTTTGCACTTTCCAGCCTGCAAAAATAGCAAATGGAATATGGACATAACCAAAATCTCTTGATGTTGCTACTCGTGTTCACAAGTGTGACAAGATGCTGAGTCCTGTCAAAGCTCTGAAGTGCCACAGCCCTTCTGGAAGTCTATCCTTGGAACTAGAAAGAAGGCTTTTAACCCTAAAATGAGACTAAAAATTGTCACACTAAACCTTTCTTAAATTACAGACAGTACAAAGGGGAAAGAAAGCAGCTTGAAAGGGGTGGTAGCAAACTGTGCCCTTTTCCTTTTGCCCCTTGTTCCTGGGTGAGCCCTTCCCTTCAGGCTCACCATCACCCCACCAAGCCTGCCACATTCCCCTCATCGCTCAGAAAAATCTTTTGTTCCTTCTTTTCTCAAGTCTGGCTTTGCATCTGTTCCTGAGCCTCTTCTGAAAAGCACAGGGAATTAAAAGCCTAAATATTCTTGTATTTCAAGAATATTCTTTAAAAAATAGAAAAAGGTGTTTAGGGTTATTTTTACAGAGCAGATTTTATAATATAAATTAACATGAAGTAGGGGATTATAACAGGGTGAAGCATAATCTTTGAATGCCTTTAGAACATTGTCCCTGGCTGTGTGTAACCAGGAGCACCCAGCACCTCTTAGGCCTGGGCTGGGGCAGTGCACACACATCAACTCTCACTAAGAAAAACATCTCAACTTTCTAAAAATCTCACCAGAAAGTTGAGATTTGTTCCTTGGTGGCAAGAAGAATTTAAAATGCATTCCTGGGTTGCCTGGAAGAGTGGAGTCCAGCCCCTTTTCTTCATCATGATTATTGCATATCATAAGGAAATGCTGGGAAACCTGATTAAATATTTTACAGCTCAGTCCATTTAGCAGTCTGAGTGTTTGAACTACTGAAAATGAGCAAGGAGAGCTTGCCTGTACAAGGGAGCTGAGCAGAGCCTAACTTGGATTCATTCACCTGCAGCTCCCACCTGGAGTTTTCTGTTTGAACCAGCACAACCTTATTTAAATCCGTGTTCTCCCTCCTCCACTGCTATGGCCTGGGACTGCAGGGAATTCCCTGATTCCAGCCCCAGAGGAGAGGTTCAAATGATGGCCTTGATCCCCTGTTGTAGGAGCAGAGATCTCAGGGAGAGGAAACCTTCTGCACTCCCTGCTGCCTCCTGACATCAGGGATCAGGGTAGGACACAGTCTTGGTTTTGTGGCACTGAGGAACAAAACACATTTCTGTGCCAGGTATTCCTGCTCTCCTGGGTGGTATTTTCAGGGTCCCCCATGGCAGGAAGGAAATGTGAATCTGACTCCATGTCCTTAGAAGGCATGTTATGTTATGTTATGTTATGTTATGTTATGTTATGTTATGTTATGTTACATTATGTTATGTTATGTTATGTTATTATGTTATGTTAATGATGTTATATGTTATGTTAGATTTATGTTGTTAGGTTATATTATATTATATTATATTATATTATATTATATTATATTATATTATATTTATTATATTATATTATATTATATTATATTATATTATGCTATACTAAAGAATAGAGAAAGGATACTTACAGAAGGCTTAACAAGATACTAATGATAAACTCATGACTCTCCAGAGTCCCAACTCATCTAGCTGTGATTGGACATTGAGTCAAAACAATTCACCTGTTGGATAAACAATCTCCAACCACATTCCAAAGCAGCAAAACACAGGAGAAGCGAATCAAATAATTACTGTTTTCATTTTTCTCTGAGGCTTCTCAGCTTCCCAGGAGAAGAAATCCTGGTGAAGGGATTTTTCAGAAAATGTGATGGTGACACTCCTGAGTCCCAACCCACTCAGAATCATGGAATCACTGTGCTTGGAAAAGCCCCCTAAGACCATCCAGTCCAACCCATTAGCCCAGCACTGCTAGGTTATCACTAAACCACATCCCCAGTGCCACCTCCATGTGTTTATTGAACATTAACAAGGACAAAGTGGGAATTTCATCCTGCTCCCACTGAGGTCTCTGAATCTTTTTCCCATATATGAGAGAGTCCTCACCTTGAAAAGCAATAAAACAAGACAATCCCCAAAGCTGAAGGTAAATGAACTCCTCATTTCAGGTCCTCCTGCACTGTGGGCACAGAAGCCATCTATCTGTTATGCAGCTGCCAAAACGCACTGCAGAAAATCTAACAGCAAAGCATTTATTGTAATGAAGCATACACTGCATTCCCAATGAAAAATAAGGGGAAGAGGGAAGCTAACAGGCATGCACAGCCTGGGGAAGAGGCTGTGCTGTTTGGGGACTCACTGGTTCGAGCTGCCAGGCTCTGAGGGATGCTCTGGAGGGATGGGAGCAGCAGTTATTGATTCAGCACCGCCACACGCAGGCGGGATGAAGCAGGCAGGGAGATGCCAGCTTTCCCTCCGGATCCATGAAATACAGCTCCCTCTTTCCCTGCAAAAAGGGTTTATTAAAGCTGTCAGACTGCTTGGAAATAATGACAGGTGTTACACAAATCAGCAGCCTTAGCTCCTTACTTAGCAAAGCGCCAGAGCCTGGGCTAACAGCACAAAGTGAGTACCAAAAAATTTTTTAAAAAAGCATAACACAACAGGATGTCCAGCAATGTGGAAAAAAAAATCTAATTTTCTGTTGTTTTTAAGTCACTGAGAGATATAGGCAGCAATTTTAATACAATAGAAATAAATAGTATGGATATTTTCCTTTACAACCCGCTGAGCTCAACAGACGAGAGAAATTTCCATTTACCTCATCCTCGCAAGGTATTTTTCCCTAATGTCTGTAACTGGCTAGGAAAATTATGACAACTGTAGGCAGAATCTAACAGAGCCTGAGAAGAAAAACAAAAATCTTTTCACAGAGAGGAGAGGTTTTTTCCTTTTGTTTTCACAAACTGCAGAGTTTTTTGGCAGAGGTTCCCAGTCTGAAACATTCTGCGCCATGCTGCTCTTCCCTTTGCAGGCTGCTTTGTTGTCCAGTCAGGGCAGTGTTAGCACTGATAGATAATGAGTTATAAAAATAAATCATGTGGGGCCCTGCCAGCGCTGAGAGCAGAGAATCCTGGAATGGTTTGGGTGGGAAGGGACCATAAAGGTCATCCCATCCCACCCCTGCCCTGGGCAGGGACACCTCCCACTGTCCCAGGGTGCTCCAAGCCCTGTCCAAGCCCACACGTTTTTTGAACACCTTCAGGGAATGGTGGCTCCACCACTGCCCTAGGCAGCCTGTGGCAGTGCTGGACAACCCTTTCTGTGAAGAATATTTTCCAATTTATATTGGATATAAATATATCAATATCCAATCTAAACCTTCACTGGGGCAGGTGGGAATTCTTCCTCATCCTGTCTCATCTCACTCTTTCCAGCACCTTGGACAAGGTACCAGAAAGGAGTTGCATACAAAATAAAATTTTATCCATCTTCTTAAATCATCTGCTCTTCTGCTGAGGGAATTGCAACTCCAGAAGCAGGAGAAGCACCTCAGCCATCACTGTGGTGCTCCTAAGGCAGAATCAGGAAAAAACAGATCATTCTTTTCATGGAAACACATTTACAACTCCAAGAGGAGCTTCCTACCTTGCATGAAGCTCTTTTCCCACACGGGATTTAACTATTCTGCACAAACTTCTTCCATCAGAAAGTGGGCTTTAGCTGTGAGGAGTCAGTTAAAAGGGTTTCATGTCCTATTTCCCAGTTATAGGATTTTTAACAGTAGTAATAGTAGTTGTAGGAAATAAGTCAGGATTCCAATTCAGAATAACCAGTATAGCCTTTTAAAGGATTTGAATGAAAAACACCTGCTGGTGGGTTTTTGTGCCTGATTTCTTAAAATCCAGAGCATAAGTTTCCATTATAAGAAGGAATCAGTGAGAAAAATAAAAACTTTATTTCTTTATTTTCATTTAAAACTCTACCCAAATCTTTCTGAAGTGCAAAATTTACCTCCAGAAGTCACATGCATGTAGAGGGATGGAAAGCCCTGAGTTTACCTCTCAAAATGCCATATTCTGTCCTAAACTCCCTACCACTGTGAAACCTTCAAGGAAAATATTCTTTCCACCTAAAATTTCCATGAGTAACCATGGGATGGAGCTCACAGAAGTTATTTTCTGTGACAGAGGTGGGATAAAACTCTGAGGTGCAGCAACCAGTGCCCCTAACCTGGCAGGGTAATCTGGGTCCTGGAATTGCCAAGCTCTCTTCTTGTCTGGGTTGTGTAACATTGCCAAGGCAAGGCTCTTTGCAAACATGCAGACATCTTAAAAAATATCAAAAAGGCATTAAATATTAGTTAAATTTAAAAATTATCTTGGAGGCCTTTTCCAACCTAAATGACTCTATGACTCTGTGGCGCTACAATGTGAGGGACTGAAATTGTCATCAGTGAGAAGGTGCAGCCCAGTTCTCTCAGCATTTACATCCAAGAGGCTCCTGATTTCTCAAAACTGCTGTGTCTGTGCACAAGGAGCTGCCATAGTCAGGAGCAGTCACCTCTGAAAGGCTCCATGGGCTTCTGTCACCATCGTATTTTCTGAAAAATCCCTTCACCAGGATTTCTTCTCCTGGGAAGCTGAGAAGCCTCAGAGAAAAATGAAAACAATAATTATCTGATTCGCTCCTCCTGTGTTTTGCTGCTTTGGAATGTGGTTTGGACATTGTTTACCAACTGGCCATTGTTTGATTGGTTTCATGTGAATTGCTTTGACTTAATGACCAATCACAGCCAGCTGTGACAAGGCTCTGGAAGGAGTCACAAGTTTTCATTATCATTCTTTGTAGCCTTCTGTCTGTATCCTTTCTCTATTTTTCAGTACAGTTTTAGTATAGCATTATAGAATGGAATGGAATGGAATGGAATGGAATGGAATGGAATAGAATAGAATAGAATAGAATAGAATAGAATAGAATAGAATAGAATAGAATAGAATAGAATAGAATAGAATAGAATAGAATAGTAAATTAGCCTTCTAAGAACATGGAGTCAGATTCATTCCTTCCCCCTCTGACGGGGGACCCAGGAAATACCACAGGCTTCCTTGAGAAAGGACACATGCAAGTTCAATCTCCACCCCTCAGGGACCAACACCGGTGCCAGTAGTGCTCCATGAGTTTATAAATGACCTGGCTGCTGGGGTAGAGTGCCCTCCCATCTGTGATTCATCACTGGGCAGAGCCCTGGGTGTGCTGGCAGCTCTGGCCACCCTTCAGCAAGATTTCGACTGGATGGAATATGGGCCAGGGTGAATGGCCTGAAATTCAACCAAGGTAATGAAGGAAAGTGCAAAGTCCTGCCCCAGGGGTGGGATGAGCTCAGCACAGGCTGGGGCTGGAAGCAGCTTGGCAGAGAAGGAGCTGGGAGCTGGGACACCAGGATGGACACGAGCCAGCACCATGGCTGAGCAGCAAAGGAGGCCAGAGGGACGGGACTGCACTGGGAATGCTGCCAGCACTCACAGGAGGGGAATTTCTCCCTCTTCTTAGCCCTGGAGAGGCCACATCTGCAGCACATGTCCAGATCTGGGCTCCAACACACCCGAGAGAGTCCAGTGAAGGGCACAAATACTGCAGGCCCTGGAGCATCTGGCCACAGCTTCTGCCACTGCTTACGTTCAACTATCAGACAAGACCACACAGTTCTCAAAAATGTGCACCAAGAGCCAATGGACATGAGCAGAAACAAAGGAAATGTTTATTAGATGAGGCCACATGTCACAAAGAAACCCATCACACTGATAAGCTTCACAAAATATGTCCCAAGGGCCTGTGCCCATGGTCACAGAGCATCTCTAAAACCCTCGCTCTCATTTTTTATACTTGGTTGCTGCATGTCTTTTAAACATCTGACTCTATGGAGCTAATTTTATAAAATTCACAAGAATGACATTAAGGTGAAGCTGTTCCTTTTAGAAACAATTCTTCCTAACTTCTGAATACTCTTCCTCTATGACCACTGTAAGAATCTTTTCAATGCTTATCCAGGAAAATTTTTTGCCTTAACATTTTAATCAAAGGAGCAGCCTGCTTCTGTCTGAGCTGAGTTTTGTGAGGAGATGGAAATGAGGCCAAGTTTCAGAGAATGATGATATGAGGTACCCAGCAGTAAAATTAGATCAAGCACCACACTAAGTCAGGAGGAGCAGTTCAATAACTGGCAGGCAAAAACAATGACATTTTTAAGAACAGAGAAGGGTGTGTTTGCCACAATTTTTCACTTTCTCCTCACATGAATTCTCAATATTTTGGATACATCTGTGCCATTAAAAAAAAAAAATCAGACTGAAGAACTGACACAGATTTTTTTCCTTTGGCATTTTAAGAAGAGAATTGTCAATCTCATTTGTGGAGAGCACCAACTGTGCTTTAATATCCAGCAGTGTGAAAAAGGGAGAATATGCAAAATGTGAGGTTTATCTTTATAAGAAAATTACCCTGAAGATGAAAAATGTTTTCTTCGCTTAAAATTGGGCTGCAATTGAGTTTAAAAATTGGGTTCTCAATTTAATCTTCCTTTGTTGCTTTTTTTCCAATCAAATAAACATCAGAAACATGAAAACATCAGAAACAAAGATTGAATTAGCAATAGATACTCCATTCCCTGACAGAAGCAGTGGCTTTTAAGATGGAAATCAAAAAATCAATGTGAACATGGAGTCTAACTGGTTAAAAGTAGATGTGGTTACATGCATGGTGACACTGAGTTAAGTTAGTCCTGATTTAGCACTCTGGCTTTGCACAGGCTGACTTGAAGCCAGTCAAAATGCATAGTTATTAGTATTTCAGCTTAATTCTGGCTTGTCAGGTGGCAGAAGTCACCAGGACCTGCTCAAAAGAGAAAGATTCCCAGCGAGCCCACAAGGGCGAGTCCCCGGGAGCCGCCCCACTCTCATTATCAGTGCTCTCCCTGTTCCTGTCCCTCCCAAGCTGAGAATACCAATCAGCTTTAATGCTTGGCAGGAATTATTCAGCCTGTTTGGTAAAACTGTCTTCGAGCCACATATAGGTTGTGACAAAGTTTTCTAATTAAACAGTTTCATTAAGCAGCAGAGCGTACCTTTGTAAATCCCACAGCTGCCAGCCTGATCTTCCTCCCACTGAGCTCCAGAGGAGCAGGATCCCTGTATTTACATTTCTCCCTGTCCGGGAGATTTTTAGGAATCAATAAGCAAAAGTTATTCTAAGTCTCAAAAAACATGCATTCTCTTTGGGATTCTCTGGGCAAATTGCTTATTGATTTTTCTCGGCACATACTGCTGATTTTCACAGGCCTCGGATTGTTTGGGGGTTTTTCTGGCATTGTGTCATGTAATCATAAAAATTCTCCTCTGATACTATGGATATCACCCAAATTTATAATGTGTCTGAGTCAATATGAACACAGGCTGTCTCAGAACACCAAAGTTATGAGGTTGGTGGTACTGGAGAGTACGCAGCACTCATTAAATGAAATCCATCCCACCACACCTTCCCTGTCTGAACCAGAAGCACTAGATGCTCCAGAGAAGTGTCCATATATAACATCCTGACCTCTATGGAGGCTAAAAACATTCCCAAAACCCCCCATATTCGGAGTAATTTGACTCCTACTCAAATGTCATGTGCATTCCTGCAGAGGTGAAAGGCCAAAATTGATGTGAGGCAGGAAAGCCCCAGCGGTGACTGGATTCAGGCTCTGGGCAAACCCTCTGGAAGCAGGAAGCAGCTCCTCAGCTCCAGTCCCTCCTGCCTGTCCCTAGCCCCTCTGCAGAGCTGCTTGTGAGCATTCCCACCCACAGTGTCACCTCGTCACCCTGCATTCCAGGGATGTGTCCCCGCACACCTCCACCCAGGCCTGTGACAGGAGAGCCCATGGAATGACTGCCATGGGGGAATGGCCCATGGAATTCCTCAGGGAGAAGGAGAACCACACTCCAGCAGCCTTGGACACTCTCACTAACCTTCCAGGAGAGGCTTTCCCCTTCCCCATGTTTTTGAAATAAATGGGAGCAGCTCACAGGTCGATGGGAAACTCCCCACCAGGCAGGGAGGTCAGGGTGGCTCAGGGAGAATTTTAAGGCTGCAGCTGAATGCATGTAATAAATGGAGAGAAAGCACGTCTGCCACTGCTCATCATGGGTGAGAACAGTCTCTCAGAGCTACAGCTTCCCATTGCATTCTTCCAAATTATGCAAAACACTTATTTTAAATTTCCATCATTCTTTCATGAGGAAAGTCTACCAAGTTTTTGCCAGCAAGAAAAGTTTGTGTTAATGAATTTTTTTTTTCACCTTGCTCATCTAAGAGGACGGAAAAAAGGACACTTTTTTCCCCTTGACAACATCTTTGGAGTGGCCCTCCAGCAACTGTCTGTCCACCTCTGCAGATTGCTTCATCCAGAGAGAGTTGTCACATAAGGAGAGTTAATGCACCAGACAGAGACAGGCAGCAGCGACCCACACACTCTCACATATAAATAATATAGACTATGAGCTGTTTGTGTGAGCACAGAGACTTCTGCAGGGCACTTTAATATTTTGTTTACATCTAAAAGTAAATACAGTTCTTTAAACAGCTGCTTCATGGTCCCCAGCTGTCTGTAAATATGAAAAGCAAGTGACATTTGTTTCAAAACAGCCAGTAAATTATATGTCTAGAACAAAAAACCTAGTAACTCTGCTCAGATTGGTACTGCAGTGAAAACTTAGCCAGAGTACAGAACCATCCATGGGAAACGTTTCCACTTCCCCACCAACCACCTGTCTGGACCCTGAGGTGGGAAGAGGTCAGGAGCACTTGCCTTTTGACTAGGAAGGAGTCAGGGACACTTTTCCATGGACACTTTTCCCATTCTGTCTCATCTCCAAATGCACCAAGCAACCCCAGCCAGCCCCTTCATGTGGTCCCCTGGACCCTCAAATCCCCCTTTGACCTCTCCCAGACCTTCTCCACTGTGTTGGGATGGCATGGCCAGGTTTTGGGAGTGAGGTGGCTGCAGGGGTGGCAGCTGTGGGTGTCGCAGACATCTTTTATGGAAAATCCTTTCCTTAGGCTTTTTCCTCCTGAGAAGCTGAGAGGCCTCAGGAACAAAATGTAACCAATGGTTATCTGCTGCTGTGGAATGCAACAGGTGCATCTGGGATTGGTCTCATGTGGTTGTTTCTAATTAATGGCCAATCACAATCAGCTGGCTCAGACAGAGAGTCCGAGCCACAAACCTTTGTTATCATTCTTTCCTATTCTATTCTTAGCCAGCCTTCTGATGAAATCCTTTCTTCTATTCTTTTAGTATAGTTTTAATATAATATATATCATAAAATAATAAATCAAGCCTTCTGAAACCCGGAGTCAGATCCTCATCTCTTCCCTCATTCTGAGACCCCTGTGAACACAGTCACATGTGGGCAGTGTCCAGCAGAGCAAATTCCAGCCAGCCCCAGGATGGCCCCACCACTGGCCAAGGCTGAGCCCAGCAGGAATGACAGCAACATCTCTGGGATAACAGGTGTAAGAAGGAAAAAAAATGTTATTGGGCAGATGGAACCACTGGCAGAGAAGACTGGGGTGAGAACATGAGAGAGGAGCAGCTCCGCAGTGCAAAAGGGAGGGCAGGAGCTGCTCCAGGCGCTGCAGCTGAGAATGCCCTGAGCCTCTGTGGGGAAGCCCAGGGTGAAGGAGCTGTGCCCTGCAGCCCATGGAGGGCTCAGGGGTGCAGAGGTGCACCTGCAGCCCCCAGAGGAGCCCACGCCAGAGACGGGGATGCCCAAAGGAGCTGTGGTCTCGTGAGAAGTGCCTGCAGGAGCAGGATGCTGAAAGGTTCCTGCAGAGTCCTGCAGGCTGGAGCAGGTTTGCTGGTATTTGTGACCCTGTGGGGGACCCAGACTGGAGCAGGAGGTGCCTGAAGGACTGACCCTGAGGAAGAGTGACCCACGTGGCTGCAGTTTGTGGAGAACTGCTGCCCCTGGGATGGACTCGCACTGGAGAAGCTCCTGGAGAACGGTCTCCACAGGGAACAGAGAGGGAGCAGGGGCAGGACCCATAAAATTCCAGAATGTTTTGGGTTGGAAGGGACCTTAAAACTCATTTTATCCCATGGGCAGGGATACCTTCCATTAGCCCAGGTTGCTCAGAGTTTTACACACCTGAGCACTGTCTGGTTTTTTTCCAGCTACAGCAAATGTTGCATAAAAACAGATATAAACCTTTCCTGTCCTGACTTTGATGATATTAAAACGAACTCATTTTGAGTGGGCTGACCTGTCAAGCTTTCTAGATCATTCCCAGGCCTCCTTATTATTTACCACTTCATCAGCCCTGTTATCTCCACACTTTATCTGCATTAAGTTTGCCCTGCCTCTAGATAAAAATATTCAATAGCTTCTGCCTACTCCTCATCCAGGCAGACCTCAGCTCTGGGGAGAGAAAATCAGAAAAAAAATCTGATGGTTGTTCTGCAGTAATGACATCTTGAGCTGTGCCAGTCAGGTTGCAATCCAATTAATGTGAGCTTCCCTGACATGGTATCACTTGCTCTTTTACAGAATGTCAAGCAGACTGGGTTAAATGCCTTACAAAAGTCTGCTGGACTAAGTATATCAAGCTCCCCACTTCCTTTGCCACCTACATTAGTAATCTCCTCATGATTGAACAAGTCCAGAGTCTATTTCCATAAACCATGTTCTCTCATGATCGTTCTATTCCTGTCCCCTCATTCCATATTAATTGAATAACATATTAGATCCACAACTAATGTCATGCTACCCAAGCTGGAAGTGCTCAGATGGCATGTGGACTGTGATGCAGAGTGTCATTCTTCCTGAATATTTCATTGTGTTGCCATTTCTGAGTCACTATTAGAGATTTTATCACCTCCATCTTCCAGTGGGCCAGTAAAGGTCTCATCTTCCAAAGCTACATAAGAAAATCCTGCTGCCAGCTGTGGCTCTTTCTCTGTGCTTTTAGATTCCACATCATATTGTCAGCTGATTTCCTTTCTTGTGTTGCTTTTTCCCCTTTTTATTTCCTTCACTTCTCCATGGACCACCCTTCTTCCTCCATTGCTGCACTGTGGCATTTTAGTGGGAAGGCTCCAAACTCCATTCTCATTTTATTCCGTCAAATTTTCTTGACAACTTATTTTTAGCTTTTAACTTCTCCCACTTGAAGAACTTTTCCATTAATTATATAGGGACTGCCTCCTGTCTGCACCATCAAACCCCTTTGGGGTCCTCAGCGGCCAACAACTCCCATCCCACAGAGTGATTTGTCTCCTCTGGATTTGGATTAATTTGGATTCCTCATCCAAAAAGGTCCCAAACTGAGGTGCACTGGGGAAGATACAACAACTTTAGTGTCAGGGAATGATCTCTGACAGTTTGAGAAGACTGCAGGGGATTAACCAAAGACCTCCTTAGTGCCACAGGATAATTCTGCATCATTCCTCAGCGCACCATCCCTCAGGAGCAGCTGAGCTGGGCTGTCCACAGGACTGGAGCTGAAAGCACTGTGGGCTTGTGAGAGGCAGAGGGATTGAGCCTCTCCTCTTCCCAGGATTGTCCCACTGGCACAAACTCTTGTCAATGCATTTGTGGACAATGAGGCACAAATGCATATGGAAAAGCTTGGCCCACCTGCACACCTCATTTTCCTAAGCACAGCTTTTCAGCCACACCTAGGCCAATCAAAAAGAAAGGACAGAGCCCAAATCACGAACTCAGCATCCTGAAGGCCACTGTTCCTTGTCCCAACACAGATGGGGTCTGTGTACCTTCATATTCCTACCAAAATCAATCATTCCTCAAGATGACAACTCATTAATCTGGTATGAACTCCCAAGCTCTTACTGGAGTCAGCACATGAGGAGAGTCTAAAGAGAGTTCCACCCTCCTCCAAAAGCCAACTTCCCAAGGAATCTCTGGAATTGGGTAGGTCCAAAGAACAGGGATGTTTGAAATAATAGGAAAGATGCAAGGAGAGCTGAATTTTTAAAAACCAGGTAATTGAATGTCCAATTTCCCTGTTCCATGCTACATTCAGCAGTGCTGTCAGCACTGTGTGGTAAATACTAAAAAAGGATGAATTTGGTGGAGCTGTGAGCTGGCATTGGTGTCACCACCTCCAGTGACAATGGCACGTTGGGATGGGGCTTGTGTTCTTCTGGAAACTCCAGCAGGGATCACCAGGGACAACTCACAGAATGTTTGCAAAGCCTCCCTCCCTTCCTGGTGTCACCAATTTCCACGGAAAAACCTCCTGAGCACCTTGTTTATTTTACTAGAATAGTCTCAGCATCTGGGTCAGAGGAGTCCACACCTCTTTCTCCTCAGCTTCCCCTCTTCTGCTCAAGGTTCTGTAGGAACATCTGTGGCAGAGGGTAAGCCCACCTTCCACTAAGTCTGCTGAATTAGGCTGATATCTTGGAAATGGTTTAAGCTTTTCCCCTTTTCTTCTTTATCTGTCACCAGAGAGAAGGCCTGGGAGAACAGATTTCATTTCTGAAGCTGGCCAGCAGTAAGTTTTGTCCTGAACTATATTTATTTTTGTGTTTCCAAAAGTTTCCAGTCAGAGTATCAAGTTTAGTTCTTATCAGATAATTACACAGCACTTGCCTCCTGAGGCAATTTTAAATCAATCTCAGGAAAGGCAGTAACTATACACTGTAGATAATTATAGTCCATTAAAGTACCTTAAGATTAGATTCAGAGATCACTAATCACACAAGGTCATAAATGTTCTGCACCTTTCCGTGCTGGTGTCTGAATTTTGATATGCAGCCCTTTTGCAGGAAAAAAAAATACTTTCTAGCGTTTTTTATTGAGCAAAATATCAGATGCAAATAGCAAACTAATTAAAAACATGTTAAATTACTGCCCTAAAAGCTATCTCACTTTTCACCAGTCAGTCACGGAGCGAGAATCGAGCATAGAGCAAGACTGTCATTTTAAAGATAGTCTTGACAAAACATGTCATATTTTATATTTAAAATAATGTCTAACCAAACGCCTTCCTTACCCCAGGAAAATGGTTCCTTTAATTGCTGTGAGAGATGTGTGAAGTGTGCCTGTCAAGGATTTGATTAAATGAAGAAGCGCCTTGCACATTGCAGCGAGCGGAAATTCTCCAACTCGGTGTTCTCCCTGTGGCAAAACATCATTTTTGCTGCAAACACATCAAATCCATTAAAGCAATCAAAGGCAATCTCTGAGGGGTCAGGTTCTCCCCAGCTGCAGCACTCCCAGTTCTGTGATCACGGCTGTGCTGTGTGCCTGGTGGTCACCAGTGACAGCCCCGGGGCTGCTGCTCTCCTGTGTCATTGTCACCACGCCAGGGGCCACATCCAAGCGCTGCCATGCTAACAAACCCTGGGGCAGGAGGTGCCAGCCCTGACTGGTCCACATCTGGGTTAAGAGGTGACCCTGGAACAGATTTACCCAACCCAAGTAGAGTTCGTCTGTAGACTTTTAACTCCAATGTAAACTAGTCTGGGAAAAATGGAATGGCATAAAAGTCCGAACAGCTTCAACTGAGGTCACCACCAGGTCCTTGTGCCATGACAAGATGGCTTACCTTACACATGTCACCTTATCTTTGTTTTCTGGGTACACCATGTGAGATTCTCTCATCCTGGTCCCAGGTGGCTCCTCCTGTTGCTGGTCCAACTCCCAGCCTGCTCAGGATGCACTCCAAGCACTGCCCACCATCCTCCGGCACTTCAGCTTAACCAAACTTCAGTGTGCCTCTCAGGTTTGTTCCTAGGGCCTCTCCTGGGTGCATTTTATCAGCAGCACAGGGAGCAATGGCTGCAGTGTCCCAGGAGGGGTGTCCACAGCCCCTTGAGACAAGGGATGGAGTGCCAGGATAAGGAGGAATGGCTTCCCACTGCCAGAGGGCAGGATTAGATGGGATATTGGGCAGGAATTGTTCCCTGTGAGGGTGGGGAGGTCCTGGCACAGGGTGCCCAGAGAAGCTGTGGCTGCCCCTGGATCCCTGGCAGTGCCCAAGCCAGGTTGGACAGAGCTTGGAGCAACCTGGGACAGTGGAAGGTGTCCCTGTCCATGGCAGGGAGATTGGAAATTGATCTTTAGGGTCCCTTCCCATCCAAACCATTCTGTGGCTCTGTGAAAAGACAATGGGAGGTAAAAATTCACCTTACAGTCAAAAGCAAACCTTGACCTGGTGCAGTTGTACCCCAGCCTTGTGGATTCCACAGTTGGTGGAATGCAATTGATTTGTGGTTGGCGGCTCCCCAGACCTCACAAGAGTGAAACCCCGGCTCAGAGCAGATATCAGGCAGTGCAGGCAGCTCTGATTACCTCAAGACCAAGTCAAACAGCTCAGGGATCTCTAGCTGAAATTTTAAAGGCCTCTGCTTTCTACAAATACTTTAAACTTTTTATTCCCAGACAAGATGAAAGCAAATATTAACAAAGAAGAATTTGCCTTGGGATAAACAATCTGGTTTTGCAATGGCCCCACGTATTGGCATGACAAAAAAAACCCCAGTAAGTGCTTCTACATGACATGAAATCATTTAGTGTCACTATGACCAAGTCACCCTGTACTGGGGGCTTTTCAGACCCGTGGAACTGTCATTTCTCAGGTTTTCTGTAAGTTATTTCTCCTAGCTCTGGTTGCACAAAGTAATCTGACACCAAGTACTATTCCTTGAGAAGAAATTGCACACTTTTTCCAAAGCCCCACCTCTCTAGATGAGTTATATTCAGGGTTAACCTTTCTTCTAATATTCAATGTCAAAACAACAATGGGGAATTTACAAGGGTTATTCCAGGATTTCAGGAAATTGCCCACAGACAGACCAGAAACAATAATTATAAACATTAAAAAACCCCCAAAAATATATTTACCTGCCTCACCCAGTGTACCACATTCATTAGGGCAAAGTCAGAACCTCTGAAGTATTTTAA
Organism: Emberiza elegans; assembly: GCA_024865655.1. NCBI lineage: Eukaryota > Metazoa > Chordata > Aves > Passeriformes > Fringillidae > Emberiza > Emberiza elegans. The sequence continues at coordinate 62,502,647 of JALJVW010000206.1, forward strand.
ATTCCTTTCTTGTGAATCACAGAATCTACCTTCCTGAAGATGCAAGAAAACTCTGGGTGCTCCCAGAAAAGGAAACATTCCCCAGTGTGTCACTGACATATTTTATTAAAAATTCTTTTGCCAGGATTTCTTCTGCTGGGAAGCTTCAGCTTTTCCATGTTTTGCTCCTCTGGAATGTGATTTGGAGAATTGTTTACCCAGCATGTGAAATGTTTTTAATCAATGGCCAATCACAGCCAGCTGTGTCAGACTTTCTGAGTTTGTCACAAGATTTTCTTATTCATTCTTTTTCTAGACTTTTGATGTCTCCTTTCTCTTTCTTTAGTACAGTTTCAGTATATCATTTTCTTTTAATATAATAATAAAATAATAAATCAGCCTTGTGAAACATGGAGTCAAGATTCTTATCTCTTCCCTCGTCCTGGGGATCCAAAAACACCACCACACCCAGAGCAGTGAGGGCAGGCCTCCTGCTCCACCCTGTGCACCCAGAATTCTGATCCCTCAGGATTCCCCCATCACCAGGGGTTCATCTCACCCAGCAGCAGGCAGCTCATCTGAGCTGGTTGCTCGCACGGCTGCTGTTAGAGATTTCTCACACTGGAGAGGAACTGGCACTCTCACAGAGTAATCACCTAATTTCCTTAGACATCCCCTGCAGAATGAGATTAATTTGTGGTACAGTAGCTCCCTAACCTCAGTCAGAATCTGTGAAGTGTTCGTGCAGAAATACCCAAAAACTGCTGACTTCTTTCACATGCAGAGAGCTGGCTCATTAATTTTTGGCTTGCACATAATTAAAGACACTAAGGAAGCCTGAAATGACACGGATTCCATATTCCTGCAGCCAGCACAGAGAACATGACAGCATTTTCACCCAAAATGCCTGCTTTTGGGGCTGCTGTAAAGGGGTTGTAAACATTGAGTACATGCAATAACTCATTGTTGTAAAGGTCAGAAGACAGAAATCCTCTGAACAAGGCAAAGATTTGTATGCAAGTACACAAAGCAGGATTTCAGAACAATGAAGATGATCTGGGGTTTTATGTTTTCTTCTAGTTCAACAGCTCACACACACTTAACATTGCAAACATGAGCTTCTCCCCTCATCAGGGAAGCTGCTCAACAGTACACTCAGGTTTGCAGAGAAGTCATTGTAGGATTGGGAGCTGAGTTACCACAATGTCAACAGAGGAACACAGAGAAATCAATTTATTAGATTTTTTTTTAGTATCTGAATTATCTCAGAAATTGCTAACTGATTTAACTTTCAAAGCTGGGCTTTAGGAAGCTCATCTGGAATATATTATTAATCAGGAGTATTATAAATATTACATGGCAATGACTGAAGCCCTCAGTGAGATCAGGGCTGCCTTGTGTTTGCTTCATACAACTCAGTAGGGAAAAAATCCCAATCCCTAACACATGTACAGTGTTTGAGAGACAAGGCAGAAAAAAGGTAAAGGAAACACAGACACAATTAAGAAATAAGTCTATGAGTAAACAGCAGGTGCATGATGAAATCAGCACCAGAATCGACACCTCTCACATCCCAAACCAGTACCTTGTACACAAAATCATTATATTCTAATTAAAAATCTTTATCTGCAATAGTTGAACACAGCATAAACCTGAGCTCCATTTCTAGGAGAATGCTATCTCAAAACAACATTCTGGAGGAAGAAAGAAAAAACCCAAACCACAGAAAATATCTATACACGGCACTCATTTGCCCAGAAGTGAGAATGTTCCATTTCCTCTTTTGCCCAAGTGAAATCAGGGCCATTCTTCTATTGGGCCAGGAAAGATGATCTCCAACACAAACCAGGATAATCCTTCAACACAAACCTGAACACCCTTCAGGATACTCAGCACAAGGAGAGGGAAAGCAAACTGGAGCCTGACACAGTCCTGTGAGTCCTGCCTGGCCCCAGTCCTTGGGACAAAGTCTATTTAGAAATTTCAGCTAATTACTGTATAATTTAAGTACTTTTACAGGAAAGAAGGCTCCATTCCTCCCCTGGGCTCATCTTGCACACAGCAGGGAAGACCTTGCAGACTCTTCCTATACTAAAATCAAATTCATGTTTGCTGAGGCTGCACTAAAGGGGTGTTGCCACTCTTCCTCCTTTTCTTCCCTTCTCAAAGGCAAGCAGGGAGCTGACACCGTGGAGAGATAACAGCATTTAGCACGGCCACCTTCCCTTTCAAATGACACTGATTTCATGCACAGGGTTAGACAATCTCCATTTCCATAATATTTCATTTCAATACTCCTTGTGTAATGGAATCTTGGTTAGTTTAATATCACAGCGCTGGTAAATGAAACTCTCATCTCAGTCAGTAAGAACAATGTTTGGTTTTGGCCTAGAGCAGGGAAGAGTGATTGAAGCACTTGGGAATTCATTTCAAAGGCTGTGGAATGCATTTATATGGCCACATCCTCTCTCCCCTCAGACACCCACCAACAGCACGGTCTGTAGGGTGCAGGCTTTGAAAGCATGTGTTAGCAATTGTCAGAATCTAAATGGCAGCCTGAAGGGATGATTAATTAGGAGAACAGCCAGCAAAATGGCACAAATGGCAAACATGAATAACACTTGTCTCAACAAGCATTTAGAATTTCCTGTCATATCCTCACAGGCAGAGCCCAACAAAGAGCAGAACAACTTTCCGAGTTTTTAATCACTTTGGATCATTCAGGCAGTTCTTGATCCACTTGAATTCCATCAGACAGCAATACTGCCCCTTGCAAAAGCCAGAGTTAAAAATGCCAAGGTCAGAACAGGAACCGGAGGGGAGAGAAGCTGGGGAGATGTGTGTCACCTACAGCCACGCTGCATCCCATGGAAGGGACAGGAAAAGGGCATTTTTTAGTGACCAGGATAATCCTTTCCATGTTGGACAATTCACAGAAGGCACAGCTACTCGACCTTTTGAATAAGGAAGGGCACATGATCCACAAGAATACCCCAATCTGACCAAACCTCAAAACTTAATTCCTCCCATCAGTACTGGATTACAAGGAAAACCATTCTTTGCAAGGATCTCTTATTCCCACATAGCAAAGATCATGACAAAGAAAGGTCAGATTTGGTCATGTCCATCCACCAAACCTCCTTAGCCTCCTGGAGTAGTGAGGGAGCCTTTCCTTCTCCCCAGAGTCTCTTCACACAGACACTTCCTTCTGAGGCCAAGGGATGGGAAATTGCTGGCATAATATTTCTCTTAAACAGTTCAATACATCAAAGTAAGCCAATTTTTGTAGTCTTGTACTTCTGACAAGCCCCATATATTAATAAAGGGAAGCACCTGCCTGCTGCTTGAACACATCTTTGGAGTGCTCTGATTTTATCACTCATAGTTATGTCTTGGCTGAGGATGAGTTTTGAGGAAAAAAAAACAAAATACAAAAAGCTGGAACGAGGCATGAGTTTTGGGAGCACTTGAATTGAATAGTTTTACCTTCTAACCCCATTTATTGAGTTCCAAGACCTTATGATCTCATCCAAGAGTTGTGATCAAACTCATTTAAAAGTATTAAATAATCAAATAAATACTAATATCAACTTAGATTATAATAATTATAAAAAATACACCTTCTTTACTCCTGAAGTGGGGGGCAGCCACCAGTGTCTTTGCTGTCTAGGAATTATTGGCTGGGCAACATTTATTAAGCATCAAAAAAAAACAGCAGAGAATATTCTTAACACCCAGCTGCAGTAGAAAACACCAATGTGAGTATTATAAACAAAAAGTGGAGTGATAAGGGGTAGATATCTTACCTCATTCTCAAACCAATTTACACTGTTCCTCAAATAATCTCAGTTTTTGTTCATTCCAAAGGTGTGTTTGAAAGTTTCCAGCCATTCCTTTCCAATGCAGGGCTTGTGTCAGTTCAGTAGTACTCAGCTACATTGGAAAACTTCTATTTTTAAAACTACTTGAAGATTTTTCTTTTCCCAAGAAAATTCAAAATGTAAAAGCTTTGATCATTATGCTACTGAGTCTCACTTTTTGGTACCTATTTAGCTGATTTTTTTAAGACACAATAAAACTTTGGCCAGTTTAGCACTGCAGTAAATAAGATGCTCCTTGCTGTGAATAAACATCCAAACGTTGTTAATATTTCCATGGTGGAGATAAATGCTTCCTTTGCTGCTAAAAGTATCTTTAACAAGATTCATGAGACCAGGAACCTGCTGCTCCCACGGCACAGCTACTCCAGGTTGTAAAGCAGGGGTATCCTGCTCCTGGGTGGGCTCTTGGACACAATTTTCTTGTCTCCAGGCCAGGGCTGCCACCACCATTGGGGCATTTACGTGACAAACAAAGGTGACAATTCCACAAACCAGCCTGGCAGCAGAGTTACAGCACTGTGATAACAGCCAGCCCTGATGAACAGGCTCCTGAGGGAATCACGCCGGGCTTCAACATAAAATATTACACAATAAAAGCTTGCAAGGCAAACCATGATTTAAAGAGAGGGAGAAAATCTAATCCTGATGAGCTCGAGATGCATTAAATACACTGCGGTTTTGAGAGCTTCCCAGAGATGCCTTCTGGTCCATAAACCATGGAATCCTGGGGTGGTTTGGGTGGGAAGGGACCTCAGAGATCTCATCCCACCCCTGCCATGGGCAGGGACACCTCCCACTGTCCCAGGCTGCTCCAAGCCCCATCCAGCCTGGCCTGGGACACTTCCAGGGGCAGCCACAGCTTCTCTGGGCACCCTGTGCCAGGGCCTCCCCACCCTCACAGGGAACAATTCCTTCCCAATATCCCATCTAACCCTGCCCTCCTGCAACTTAAAGCCATCCCCTATGTCCTGTCCCTCCATCCCTTGTCCCCAGTCCCCCTCCAGCTCTCCTGGAGCCCCTTTGGGCACTGCAAGGTGCTCTAAGGTCTCCCCAGATTCTTCTCCAGGCTGAACAACCCCAGAAAGTTAAGGCACGTGAGATGAATACAATTAAAAAGTGAAGCAAACCGAAAAATATCAACCAAACGCCTGGAAAAGAGAAGCAAATAATTCCTTCAAAGTGTGTGTTCACTACTGAGAGCACACAGCAAGGATTTCACATAATTCATTTGAGGGGGAGACAACTGGGTTTGGGGTTTTTTTAAGGGAACATAATAAAGTACATATAAAACCCTGCTCTGCCTTTCACAGGACCTGAAGGGCAAAGACCTTGTGAAATAAAGAGAAATGTGAAGCAATTACACTGCAGCAATGACCTTAGAGATTGCTCTTTATTTGTTTGGGGTTTTCTGTTATTTGCTGTAATAAGTACAACAGTGTCTAAATGAAACATTGTTTAAAATCTTATGACATTAATTCTTAATGAAAAAAACACTCACTGCACTGGCAGCCTTCTGTCATCCAGCAAACACTCACAATTTTATCAGGGATCTTAATTAGGGCACATTACCTGAAAGAAGGCATTGGGTGAGTGCCTTTTCTCTGATTTTCTCTGAAATCCTGACTCCTGCAAGGCCCAGGGAGGAAGAGGAGCAAAGGAGCTGAGCCACTCTCCCAGCTGAGACGTGGAGCTCAAGCCTCCTGCTTCCCAAAACCAGAGGTTACAGGAAGAAGGTCCTGGAATAAAATCCTGATATGGAGGAGTTTGGGTGGTTTGATTTTTCTGGGACCTTCATGCCTGCAGTGGAACAAACCTGTGCTCAGCCCAGTGTTATATTTAGCTCAAAAACAATGCAGTGCACAGCCTTTGGGTCTTTCACAGCAGAAAAGTCTGTAATTTAATTCCAAAGACTGCAATTGCCAGGGCTGCAGTGAGCTGAAACCATTCCAGCAACCAGAGCTAATCCTGTAAAAAACATGGAATATAAAAATAGCAGCCCTTCAAATGAAGGGAAAGTCAGTGCAGAGAGAACAGGCTACTGCTTTACAGGCATTTTATTGCAACACCTGTCGTGGGGCACTGGCTTCATTTCTGCATCAACACCAGCACAAATTGATCAAATCTAGGGGTCTGATAAAGCAAAACATATTCTGTATATGCTTTCTGTATATGAAACACACCAAAGACAGGAGGGGTCGGATAGATGTCAGAAAATCCGCAGTTCACCTGACTACCCAAAAGCTTATTAAGATCAAGTCTAAACATGTTTTGTGAATTTTATTTTATTTTATTTTATTTTATTTTATTTTATTTTATTTTATTTTATTTTATTTTATTTTTTTATTTTATTTGCAAAACAGATCTGAAACCCCTTTGTGGACACTGGTCTTTAGCTGAAAACACCACCACCATCATTTGGTGTCTCTTTATCCATCTTACCTTTCTATGTGATTTTCCTGGAAGTGAAAAGGCAGGGAAAAGAAAGGGCAAATAATAGTTATTCAAATATCAAAGAAAACTAGTCTATCCTAAAATCCAGGATTTTTTCCTTGCACTGGAATCTGTCCTAATTGTAAACACAGAGTTACAGGCACAGTTTTTAAATTTTGTTGCTTATATTTTGCATGTATAAGGATTCCATAATTCCTGCATCCTTCGAGTCCATGGGAGCTTGTCAGACTCTCTGCTTTCCTTAGAGAGAAATGGTTCCAGATGTAACAGCTGAATTTATAGCCCTGATTTGATATGAAAGATATGAAAACAGTGACCAGGCTGCCACAGAGGAGAAGAGGAAGAAAAGGAGCCTTAAAAACTAAAGGAATAAAATCACAGCTGCTGCAGACACGTGGGGCAGGCCTGGCTCACAGTTTTTAATGCTTCATGTGCACAAAGCTAAGTGCTTTCACCCAAAAGGAAAAATAAGAGACTCCCTCTGGATGAAAAAGTCAATGTGTTTTTTTAAAGCATTAAGGAACAAAGAATCATTTCCTAAAGAAGTATTTCTTCTTGGAAAAAACAGGAAAATATTCTTCATTAATGTAGCATTTAACAAATTCCTCCAATAAGTCCTTTATAGACTCTCCTAAAAAAAGCAAGTAGTTGCCATGTTACAGATCACTCAATTCATCAATAAAGGGATTAATTTTGCAGTATAAACTGTATTTAACTGCCTTACCTCCCCTGAACTGTATTGTCCATGAGAAATAAACCCTCCTTGGTACAAGGCAGAGGTTTCTGTGACCCCCTGAGTGGTGTGCTGAGCTCTAAAAGAGAAGAATTGGACCAAGAGTTTCATGGGTATCTCATGCTTTTATAGGGAGGTGGTGGAGTTTCCATCCTTAAAAATAAAGAACAACAAAAAAATATATAATGAATTTGAGAAAGCTGCAGTACCTTCAAAATTAGCTGTGCTCTAATTGAGGGAAGATGAAGATGACCCCAGGAACCCTTCTGAGTTAAAGAACTGGAGTTAATAGAAATAGAAATAACAAAATTATTCTGTTTAACAGAATAATAAATAAAACAACTTAATTTACTAACTAAGGAGTAAGCTCAAATATAAAACATAAATAATTGAATAAAGTGAAATTCCATTATTCTGAGAAGCAGCTACAAAATTATGTGCTCTTTGAAGTACAAAATTGAGCTTTACTACATGAAACAACTCCATTTTTCATGTAGGCCACAAATCATCTTCCTAAGTACCTAAGACAGGTGATAACAAATTAGATTCCCACTCACAGGAAAACTTGCCCTCTCTTCTCTGCAGCAGCAGGTGCTCGTTTTAAAATGCTTTGCTTTAAGCACACATTTAAAGCAAATTTATGGGTAAGCTGGGAAAGAATTTATGAGTTTAAGAAGAGCTTTGGAGAAGAACAGGGAGGTGGTGGAGTCCCCATTCCTGGAGGTGTCCAAGGGAAAGCTGGATGTGGCACTCGGCGCTTTGGTTGGGTTGACGAGGTGGGGATTGGTCATGGGTTGGACTCGATGGTCTGGGAGGGCTTTTCCAGCCTCAGAGATTCTGGGATTCTGTGTCTCAGGGCAGAGTTTGGGGTTAGGGAAAGTGCAATCCCGGGGGATGCCGTGCAGGCCTCCTGGCAGCTCAGTGAGCCCCAGCTGGGTGGTGATGCCTCGTGGTGTGGACACAGCCCCAGGAGCCCCAAAGCTGTGTCACCATCCCAAGTGCAAACCTGAGGGACACAGGGAACATTGGAGCTTTGGAGAAGAACAGGCAGGTGGTGGAGTCCCCATTCCTGGAGGTGTCCAGGGAAAGCTGGATGTGGCACTTGGTGCTTTGGATGGGTTGATGAGGTGGGGATCAGGCATGGGTTGGACTCGATGGTCTGGGAGGGCTTTTCCAGCCTCAGCGATTCTGGGATTCTGTGTCTCAGGGCAGAGTTTGGGGTTAGGGAAAGTGCAATCCCAGGGGATGCTGTGCTTCCCCAGCCCACAGCCTCGTTTAGCAAAGGTCATTGTGGGTACAAACCTCTGCTCACAATGGTGATGCCTCAGGTTTTAGCTTTTATATTTTTCAGATTCTGTGTTGCTTTAGTGTGTGGGTCTGTGCTTCATATTAGGAGATAGTAAGTTCTCTTCACAGAGTAGCTAGACAAAAAAAATTCCTTTCCTAGCTTGGGACCAAGGACAACTGATCCAAATCTCAGGCCCAAGAGCAGAAACAACGTGGGCTGCAGAGAGGAAAACAAGCAGGATGGGACTTCATAACCTAAAGCTGCAATTGGACAATTACCTCCAATATGCAAATGGAGCAGAACTTATAAAAGTGAGAGACCCTGTGACCAGTTGTGCATTTTGGGACCATTTTGGTTCATCTTGGGTGCAGCCCTGGCTGGGCTCTTGTGCTGCCCAAGGTGCATCCATTGAGGCCTTTTAATAAATCCCTGCTTTATTCTTTAACTCTGTCCAGCCTCTGCTCTAGGTCAGCCTTCTCAAGGCATCAATGGGATTAACACAATTCCGTGAAACTGTGGGTTTATTCCCATCCCTGAGCACACAGCTGCCTGAAACACCATCCAGGAAAAAATGCTCTGGGATATTTTTTAATCCTCTCAAGCAATGTTCCCCCGACAGCCAAGAACATAACCTGAGCCCTTCAAGTTACTGTCTTCCCCCTGGTTTTCTGAATATTTTATAAGAATTCCATAGCAAAATAGGAAATATCTGTGCATAAAGAATTATGGTATTGATTTAGTTCCCATAGTTATAAAATATAAACCAGGTACCAAAGGACAACCGTTCTCAACCTTTCAGTTGTTCTATTTTGTATTCCATTTCATGTTCACAGCCTGATACAACATTTATTTATATTATTGGCAGCAATCTTTGCTGTATCCTGGGAGTTCATTATGGGAGTTTTCAGAATGCCTGCTATAAAAACTTTTCTCCTGGATTTGTAAGTCACTAACAAAATGGCAGTGATGAGTTGAATGATGATTTGTACATGGTTTGAATGTCCAAAAAGTATTATTTATCAGTTTTATATGAGGAGCAACCAGCATACAGGTAAAGTACCTCACAGGCTTAGACTGAGGAGGTTTGATGCAGTTTTGCTGCTTTTCAAAAGGAAAAGTTTTCAAAGTAATAAAAGTGCATAAAAATGCAATAAAAACAAAACAAAACAAAACATAGAGCTCACAGATGTTCTACGTGCTAAAACCTACCTGGCTACATTCCTTCCTGGGGAGGTCAGTAAAATTATACTGTGTGCAATGAGTTGCCTCATGTAGCAACTCTCTTATTTTGGGTAAACATCTTGTAACTCATGAGTTCAGCTCCTTTAGCTATTGAAACAGGGATTGGCAGCCTCAGCCCTTCTGTCTCACAGCTATCCATCCATCCATCCATCCATCCATCCATCCATCCATCCATCCATCCATCCATCCATCCATCCATCCATCCATCCATCCCTCCCAGTTCCTGTTGGGAAGACAGCAGGACATGAGTGCAAATCCACAGCAGGATGAACACCTCAGGAGATGCCACCACCTCCTGCCCCACCAGCTGCCAGGAGTGGAAAACTCCAGGGTTTCCACCAAACTCACTTGCTTTTCCTTGCTCTCCTTTCCCAGGATTTTCCTCTCCTTTTTTTTTGTTTGTTTGGTTGGTTGGTTGGTTGGTTGGTTGGTTTGGTTTTTTTTTTTTTTTTTTTTGGGAGGTTTGGGGTTTTTTTTGTTTGTTTGTTTGTTTTTGGGGGTTTTTTTTTTATTTTTTGTTTTAAACATCATCTTCTCCATGTCTCTCCTTAGCATCCAGGGAGGCACAAGGCTGCAGTCCTGGGGCTCAACAGATGTAGAACTGGGAGGCTGCATGGGCAGAAAGCAGTGATACCAAATCCTTCCTTCCACCTTCCAGTCCCAGCAATAATTTTTGGCCCACCTGAATCTTCACTGAATTCTTCTTTCCAGCCCAAATTTCCCCCTGCCCCTTCCTACCTCATCCCTCAGCATCCCTTTCCAAGGGACTTTCTTGCTGGTCCGGCAAAGCTGAATTTTGCCTGGGTGCTGAGTGCTCCTAGCCAAAGTTTCTCAGGACTACTTGACACACAAAAAGCAAGTTTTAATTGGAAAGCTCTTTGTGCAGCTCCCTAAATGTTTGTGGAAGGCTCCTAAAGCCCAAGTCCTGCCTCCTAATCGTGCCCATACAGCTTTGCAGTATTTATCTATTCACAATAGGCATATTTATCTATTCACAATGGGGAAAATGCAAAAGGAAAAGTCCCATTAGACTGTCAGTAGGAAAAGGCTGTTCTGTGCTTTAAAAACTGTCAAAGTGTAGTTGCCAAGATGTTCATTACCATGAATCCTTTTAAGAAACAACACCCACCTCGCTGTGAAATTTTTCACTAAAACTGCTGAAAATGCACCAAGGTACAGAAAGAAGGAAAAGGGGAAACTGGGGAATTCTGAGGAATGGTCAGTGACTCACTGCCCTCTCCCCTTTTCACAGCCTTGTCTGAGAGCATCCATAAAGTTAAAATGCCCCAAACACTAGATCATGTTTAACCCAGGATGAGCTGAGGTTGTTACATTACTGCAGGCTGACACTGGCACAAAAGCAAAATTAAGGACAGAAAAAGAGCAAAACTGGGCCGTTCAAGGCCTGAATATATCACATTTTCTTTGGCCAAAGCAATGCTTAATTCCAGTTTTATGCTACTATGAGCAAAAAGAGCATAAACTGGTACCTTTTCAACAAATAAAAATAACAACCAATATTGAGCTCTCAATTTGTAGTCACTTGTGCTGTACGGCGTGCGCCAGGGCCAGGGAACAAGATGAATGTTCAATCATATTTCAGCACAACTGGAGACAGCTGATGGAAATTGAAGCTCTGATCCAGCAGACAAGAGAGAAAGTGGCAGATTCTGATTTTCTTTGTGGAAGTTAACATCTCACTTTGGCTCCTGTGTCCCTCTTAAACAAGGAGAGATGGAAAAGCACGTCAAGTCTATTAAGCTTTTGTGCAGAGAAACATTGCAATCCAGAATGTCTGTGCCCTCAATTGCGGAAAATGTCAGAAAACTGTCAGGTTTTATGGCTGCTGAAAAACAAAACAATAATAATCGAGCTTCTGCAAGATCTGATTTCCATCTGACATGCTGATAAGGCAGGCTGAGCAGAAATGAGACAAGCCTAGAAATGACAAGGGAACAGCACATTCTGCCACTCATTGAGCTCTGCAACAACCCACCACCCTCCTCAGAGTTATTAAGCTGATAATTTAAGAAATAGAACCAAAATACATTCCAAACTATCCTTTTGAAACAGTCCTGTCCAGCTTGTTTCACTAATGCAGGTGTTCTTCAGAGGCCTAAAATGATGTAGCTGCGATTCTTTTTGGTTTTTTAAATGTCATGTGTTGCATTATTGCCGTTCTAATGTTTTTCATGTTAATGTTTTAATTTTTTATTTCAGATACTTTGGAAATACAATTTGAAATTTGAAATACAATGCCCACGAGACAAGCTTCTGCTTGAGCTTCATTTTATTTTTGGCAGAAAAACATGCATCCATAAAAATAAATAAAAATAAGTCATATGGATTTGAGCCCTGAGCTTAATTAATACCTCTGAGGGATGTGTGATGTAGTTTTCCACACACTGCCAGAGCTCCAGGGCTATTTGGACAATGGTCCCAGGGATGCACAGGGTGGGATTGTTGGGGTGTCTGTGCAGGGTCAGAGGTTGGACTGGATGATCTTGGTGTGTCCCTTCCAGCTCAGGATATTCCATGAAAACATAAAAGGAAGGCAGATGTGTTTTTTTCAAAAAGAAGGAGAGAGAAAAAAGCAATTCAGTAAGTTTCAAATGGTTTCAAAGCCCAAAGTCTGAGAACAGCCCAAGAAAATCTTTCCCTGGGTAGGAAATCCTTGTCTGGCAGATCCAGGATCATTTGGAGGATCCTTTCCTGCCCCCTGAGCAGCCCTGGGCAGTGGGAGAGCCTCAAGCTGTAGGTGGAGCAGCAGAGGCAGAAGGGACAGAGGTGCCCAAACCACAGGCATGGGACCCACATCTGTGCTCTGGCAGTCCCCAAGGGAATATCTGGAACAATCCTGTCCCTGGACAGATCTTTAACAGCAGGAATGTGCCCCAAACACTGCAGTTACACCTCTATACCCACCCCAAAATCTGGGTGCAAGGGGACAAGCACTACAGGCCAGGTAACACCAACCTCTTCTGAAGACCCAGATCTCAGGCAGGACTGAATGGCTTTAAGCTGACAGAGAGTGGGTTTAGATGGGATACTGGGAAGGAATTGTTCCCTGTGAGTTGGTGAGGCCCTGGCACAGGGTGCCCAGAGAAGCTGTGGCTGCCCCTGGATCCCTGGAGGTGTCCAAAGCCAGGGTTTGGAGAAACCTGGGCCAGTGGAAGTTGTCCCTGCAAGCATTTACTTGGAAGGAATAGAAACAGGCAGTGGTTTCATTCTCTGCCCTCACAATAAGATAAAATTAATAATTTCATTTAAAAACAAAACTAAACCAACCACCAAAGCCTCCCCTTGCCCAACAGGGTAAACTGTAAGTCACAGAAGAGGGATCTTGCATCTTGTTTCCTTAAGCATATTCTGCTAATTGCCTAAATAAGAAGGACTAAAACCCTTTCAAAGAGGTTTTCTCCCCTTCTGATTTTCATTTTAAAGAGTAAATTAAAAGTCAATATTCACATCTAGCAGCACAACAAACATTTTGCTGTGTGCACAGCTTGGAAAGGTTCTCAGTGGGCTGCAGCACTCAGGATTTGCCTTTCAGATGAGGATTTTGTGGTTGTTGAATATATCCTTTAATAGAGTTAGAAAGACTGCTTCAATTATTTGTCAGTCATGATTAGCCCTGACACAACCATGCAATCAACAAGCTAACAAGTTCAGCAGCTTCAGTGCTGTATTATAACCACAACTGCTTAAGCAATTTAAGTAATACCTTGCCTGAATACCTTCATTAAAGGTGAAACAGTGCAATTTTCATTTTTGTCTATTATAGACTCCGTTTAACCATGTTCATTTACAAACCCAGCCCTGTTACTTCTAATATCAGCAGAAATAAGTTCATGTTCAGTAAAAGCCACTAGCCTCCACAGGGAAGTAACTGAGGGTGCAAAAAGTGGTTTTATGCTAATCTGAAGCCTTGGCTGAGGTTATAACAGTCCATTAAATCAATTTGGTGCCTCTTTGTCAAGAAAGATCTGAACCCAGAAGCCTCCTTTGAAGGGCAGCCAGAGCATCAGGCTTTGTGTGAATTCTGTCGCTTGAGCTGAGTGCTTTGGTCACTGTACAATGACAAAAAAATGAATTACTGAAGGGACCCAACCTCTTAGCTGTAGCTACATAACGCTTTCAGCTAGAAATTAAATGAGAAAATAATAAGATAGCATTGGGAGCACAGAGAAATCAGACTAAATTAGTCTTCCCAAGGAGTTATTAAGAAAAGAGGTAAGGTCAGGTGAGCTTTTGCTGACCAGAACAATAGCAGGGAACTCTAAAAACCACACAACAGCAGAGCTCAAGGCTGGTGGCAACACAAAGGAAGCATTTTGCACTAATAAATTGTCAGGGCAAGCAATTATATCATGTGACAGAGAGAAGTGCTTAAAACCATGAATTCTGTGACAAGAGCTGAGCAAAGTTCCACAAGCAATGAGTGGGTGTTGTGTATCATCAATGATCCAGCAAAAACACCAACACTGGGCTGCCATGGACTCCAGAAACTGCAAATGCACATCCTGATGTGCTGGGCTGAGATCATCAGGCTGGATTTGGAGCCTGGGCGCCCAAGGGCAGATTGGGGGGTTCTGGAAAACAAGATGTTAAGTAATTATAAATTCATGAAAGCTCAGAATGGTTTGGTTGGAGGGGACCTTAAAGCCCATCCAGTTCCAGCCCCTGTGATACACAGAAGTTGTCCCATCCAAGTTAAAGGGAGGTGATTTCCCTAGTTGAATTACTGTCCTGATCAGCCTTAGCACAGCTCTAAGTCATGTGAATCCCCACCTCACAATGGTGCTCCCTCTCCCAAGGCATCTGTCACAACCAGGAACAACTGAGTGCTGAAAAAGTTACAGCTTGAGATTCCTTGGGGTCATCTCTGTCACAGCTTTCACAAGCATTGCTAAGCAGGTTTATATACCTGCTATTAAAGTGCTCTTTTAGTCTGCAAAGCAAATCTCAGAATGACACCCAGGGGTTCCACATTTAATGTTTCACAGAATGAGTTTGCTCAGTCTGTGGGTAAAACTATATTTTCATACTGCTGGACACAGAGACCAGCAAAAAGTGATGAGCACCGCAGTGCTCTGTCTGCTGGCACTGTCAGAAATAGCCTGATGCAGTCCCCAAGCTCTGTCTTTCTGCAAACTGTTCTGTTTTTTGTCCCCATCACCTTTCTTCTTGCCCTGCAGATGTGCAGACACAAATACAATATTTAATCCTGCACTTTTCTGACAGTGCACTGCTACAAAAATAGAATAAATCTCTTCTACCCACCAAAACAAAAGGCCTTAAAAATTAAAAAGACACTTCAGGTAGTTTTGATGTGTTTCACTCTTGTTTTCTGCCTTTGGGAGGAAAGTACACCCAGCTGGAAAGCTCTGCCTCTGCTCCCTTCATGAGGCCAGCAGCCCTAAGGCAGCAAAGTGAACCCAGTTCTGGCACAATTTCCCCCACACCCTTGGCTAGTCCCTGTTTCTCCTCATTCCCTTCCAGGGCTTTAAGGTCCCTTCCAACCAAACCATTCTGAGCTCTCATGATTTTATAATGACTGAGCATCTTGTTTTCCAGAACCTCCCAATCTGCCCTTGGGCACCCAGGCTCCAAATCCAGCCTAGCACATTAGGATGTGCATTTGCAGCTGACACATTACTGGGGCCTTGGGGGTCCAATTGCACTCCAGAGGGTCTGTGCAGCTCACAGCATCCCCCAGCCCTTCCAGAGAGGGTGCAAAGCTCCTGCCCTTGGAAAGCCATGGCTGAACACAGCCCTGGGTGTGCTGGGACACAGGAAAACACTCAGCTCCTCCCTCTCCACTCCTGGATCCTCCTGCAGTTTTAACAGAGCAACAGCAAGGTACTGCAATAATTCCTCCTTAAATCCCCAAAGAGGTCCTGAGTGCAACTGGAGGCAAAGGCAGAAATCACTGTTTCAGGCTGTGTGGAACCCCAGGGCACTGGGAATATTTCTCTGTCTGCTCTGGGGTGCCCTGACCCCCAGGGGAGCACTGACTTTGACCCTCATTCATGGAGAAAGTTTCCCAGACTTCAAGACACAAAATTATATATTAAAACTATACTAAAAGAATAGAAGAAAGCATTTCATCAGAAGGCTAGAAAGGAATAGAAATGATAATAAAATCTTGTGACTGCTCACAGCCTCGACACAGGTGGCTGTTATTGGTCATCAAGTAAAAACAATTTCACATGCTGGGAATGCAATTCTCCAAATCACATTCCAAAGCAGCAACACATGGAGAAGCTGAATCTTCTCAGCTTCTCAGGAGAAAAGATCCTGGCAAAAGGATTTTTCATAAAATATGTCTGTAACAAAAGTTCAGTGCCTCAAAGGTGAGGAGAACCCACCTCTCTTCCAAAGCCTGCCCTTGTCCAGGGAGTATCATGGACAACACAGCCCTCAACAGGTTTATCTGGCCATGGACACAGAGTGGATGAGCTGAGAATTCCTCCACATCCACACATCTTGGAGCACTTTGGAAAATACATTTTTAGTGGCTGATCGGTGGGGAGAATGAAAGTTGCCAGCAGCAAGAACTTTACATGCCCTAAAAACAAGAAATGCATTAGCATCTTTATTACAAATGTAATTGGGGTTTTTTTTAATTTGTGATTGGGGAAAGGGTCACCAGTTAAAATACACCACTGTAAAATTTGCAATTTAAATTTCATTTCACGCTGGAATGTAGAAACAGTTTACATAAATAGTATCCATTAATCATTAAAAAGAAAGGTTAGATGTAAATTAGGCTGCTATTATTTTTTTCCTGTGATTATTTATGGGTTGGTGATGAAATTTGTTTTCACAAGGAAGAAGAATTAAGGCCTTTTCTGTGAAAGCAAAATCACATTCCAACAGAAAGTATAAACTTCAAGAAAGGAAAACAGAGTATTTATTGCTTTGACCCCCAAGGGCAAGTGCAGAAACACAGAGTTTATTCTTGTTTACCTTTGAGGCAGAAGCCTTTCCCTTCATTCAGTGTAGCACCTTCTGTATTACTTCTGCCCAGACTACCAGTTTCCAGCAATCTATTTTTTATATCCCATTTTCAATTTTGGGGAAGGAAAAAAGAATACAAAAGCAAGTATCCAGAGAGCAGAGAGGCTCCTTCATCAGCGGGTGTTGAACAATCAGAATTTTACCCCAGCCTTTCAGGACAGCCTTTTTTACTGTATGTAGCTTCAGAAATAGGGACAATCCCTATTTTTTCAATGCAAATCCCTAAAAACAAATTTTCATGCTGTTTAGAAGAGTGTTTCCAGTCAGTGAAGACATGGGATGTTCTGCATCCTGGGATTCTATGAAAAGATTTCGATTTTTTGTTAGTTCTGAAGAAGACAACCTACTGTTCCACGATTTATTCTACTGTTTTAGGAAACCTTAGGGCAGTTTAAACTATTTCATCTCAACACTCTTGTTGCACAACTGATGGATCAATAAAAAGTATTTTTCCCTGGCTGAAAGAGGAATCTTACCTGCTCCTGCTAGGGAAAAAAATTGAGATTTTGTTACGATTACGTTTATATTCATTAAAAGTAATCTAACTTCCCTTTTTACAAACTATGGAGATCTCCAAAATATGTTGGCAGCTGAATTTCCAAGCTTTGAAAGAAAATCTCTCTTCAAGTTTGTGCTACATATTTTTGCTTTGGTTTACACTAAAGTTAAAACATAAAAACCTGTACATAACGATACATTAAAAATCATGATCTGTGACTGAGGCATGGTCCATTCCAGTTTCTTACAGATGAACTTGACATTTCCCTCAATTAATCCCCACCAAAGAAAGAACTTTTCCAAACCCTCCAAACAATTTTGAAATAGGATTATAAGAAAGAAAAGCTGATTGTGGAAGTGACTCTAACTCACTTTACTCACTCATTAATACCCACTCTGTGCTTTGGAGTCAAGTCTTTAGTGGTTCTTCTCTTTAGGTACTATTTGATTTCTTGTGGGGCCTTGGCCTGCAGCTGCAGCATCATTTTATTTATCATATATTGAAGAGAGCCTGCTAACATTTGAAAAACAACAGAAAAATAGCACTTGCTGGAATTAAATAATTCAGTGTCCAAAAAAACAGAAAAGGGGCTTTTTGTTCCTTTGCAATCTGGTACCTTCAAGGTTGATATTTTATCAGTTCATGAGTGCTCATGGTAATCTTCTCAAGATGCACTTCTGTCTCCTATTTGTAAAGGATTACAATAGCACTTTTTTCCAAGCCTGGTGCACCGAACTATTCCCATTCCCATCTCTTTTATTACATTAATTGTCCCTGCTCTAATACAAATGGTTCCAACCACGGAGCTTTATGAAAGCACCCGCTGAGGTCCCCACAGACACTCCAGAGCACCCAGGGCTCTTTAGAGTGAAGCAATTTCAACACCAGCCTTTGCTTGGGGCTGCATTCAAAACCCTCAGTCAAGGCCTCACCAGAGGAACTTTTTGTTCCCTTTTTGTTATTTCACCTGAGGATGAAAACCAGCCAGAAGACAGAGAGGCTTGACAGCTTCTGTAATCTCATTGCAAATGCAGGCAGAAGGAGTGCTTCAGTTTTAATGTATTATCGACTACACCACTGGGCTGAACTTCCTTCCACTTGTTTTTCTCCCCTTCTCCCTTCATTTGAAGTGGAAAACGAGGTCACACCTTATCCCCCACAGAATGTAAAAGCATTAATAACTTCCCCCATTTACACTGGGAGAGAGTGAATAATCTAATTCCAAATCTCAAGAACAACTGTCAGACTGAACACGTTTCCGCTGCTCTCCCTGAAGGACGAACTCCAGCCCTTGAACTCTGTGTGTGGCCTTCATTATGGAGCCTTGGCACAGGCCCAGATGCTGTCTCCTCCAGACACCTCTTAAAAAATGGATGAGGGCCTGGAGAGCACAGCAGGAACTCTGGAATCCTGCCCATTAGCATATTCATTAGGCATAATCAATAATTAATATGTCACTTGGACGAAACATAGGGATTAAGTTCCGCCTGTGCTAGGACTGATCCAAAAGGATTCATGAGCATGGGACCCATGGTTTGTGGGGCAGGGTGGAGCTCCAGGCGTGAGCAGGGCCGGGATTCCCTTCCTCTATGGGGTGAGCAGCCCAAGGGGTGACATGGGGACACAGCTCCTCCAAAGGGTGGCCCTGCTGATGGTCACACCCCTTGCACCTCCAGGCATTTAGAAAAGAAGAATCTCAATAAAGGAAAAAAAAATACATTCGGAAAATGTACAAAACAACCCCTCTTTTGGCTGTTGGAGCACATTGCAATCATCCCGGTGTTTGGAAGACTTCACTGCTAACTTCTCTGACAGCAGTACCATGAATCAACACCCAACACATGGCAGTGGAACTGCTCCTTTCAGAGTGCAAAGCTGAATCTGTTTTATAATTAAATAATAATAATAATAATGCACATCTATGATATGTTTATTTTTAAATGACCAATATAACTGGCAAGTGGCAAGAGTTATAAACACTTATTGGAACAAAAAAAATCCCAAACCAGCCTTCCCCCTTCCAAGGACATCATCCCCCTGTTCCCATCAGGACAAGGTGCAGGTCCTTCCTTTCCTCCCTCCCTGCACAGCCATGAGCTGTCTAGTACCCAGAGGAGCAAAGTTAAAAATAAATGTGCTTTTAATGCCATTTCCATTCTCCATTAAGTTGTCACACCAGGAGGGGAGGGGTAGAGAACAGCAGATTGCACAGCATTTTGTAGAAGTGGTTGGACACCCCATCCTCCAGTACAACAGAGGGAAGAGATGAGATAAAAATGTCATTGCAAAAACGAGAATTTCCTGCTCTGTATCTGTTGCTTCCTTTGTGCTTGTCTTCCATTTCAATCAGATTTAAGTGATGTTCCCTTGAATTTCCTAATCATATTATTATCACTTCAGACATATTAAAGGACTGTGACATTCAACACAACAGTGTAAACTATTTTTCAACAAATTGTGCTTTAAAATGTGACATGAAATGTTAATGTATGAGATGGAGAACCCTACAGAAAGATTATGTAACACACTCAGGTTTTTCTTCTAAAAATCCATTTCCATTGAATTATTAGCTTTCCAAAATGAAATATTTCTGAAAGATGATTTAATTTCCCCAAGAGCTATTGGCCTTTGCTTGAAATGAGCTATTGGGTTCTGTCCCTGATGATTAATTTGGGATGTGATGAATAGCGTCAGATGCAGAAGTTGTGCTTTACATATATTAATGACATTCAAATTCAAGCATTTTTACCCATTTCACAAAAATGTTATTATATCTAGAAACTAAGAAGAACACAAGTGCGTTATTTAACAACATGATTTATGACAAAAATAAACAAATTTGGAGTCCAGTCCTGAAACTGCTAAACAAGGCTAGGCTGTACAATTCCTCTACACTAAAACCTTTACACAGATAAACATTTTAGGCTTGGGTGTTATTTGTCTTTTGCTTTTAAATTTTCATACTCTTCATTTCTTATTAGCAAAATACTTTTAAAAGGCTAGACTATAACTCCAGTAATGACTCCAACCCAAACTGGCTGCAGCAATGTGGAAAATCATCACACATGGCCAGAACCCCAGGCTGCATCCCAAACTGCTACCTCAACAAACATCTTAAAATGAGGAAAATTATCATTAAGCCCAAAATTCTTTCATTTTCATTTAGCTGTAACTGACATGCTGAAACAGATTTTTTTTTTACTACAACACATTCACTGCCAGGCCACAAACAATTTTCTAATTAGATATGAAACACGAGAAACTTTTCTTAACAAAACTCAGACAAAAAGTAAAACAATTTACAGACACAGTTTTCCTCTCCATGGTTTCTCCATCACAAATTCTCCCTCATGTTTCCAGTTGGACCCTGGAATAGCTGCTGTCCCTGCAGTGGCCTGAGCCCCTGTCCCTGTGGATGTCTGTGGAACCCCAGGATGTACTTAGACTCTAGGAAAACACAAATGCTTATTTTGATGCCGAGACTCTGAAGTGAAATTAAAGCATCCTCAGCTGAGAAACCAGAGGGATAATTTCTGAGGATTCTTCATTTAGCTTTGCATCATGGGCCTATGCAAAGGCTGAAATACAGCAGGAACTGTGGCTGTTCAAAGCCAGGCAGGGACGGGGGAGCTGGCAGGACCAGGACAGTGAAGGCTGTGGTGCAGCACAGCTTTGAATATGCATGAGGCCTTTCCATAGGCAGCAGGTTGGATCCTTTCCTTTCCTTTGAGACTATATCTTTGATTTATCCTGATGGAAAGACAATGGCCCCTTCCAAATCCATTGACTTTTACATCAGCCATAATTTGAGATTGCCTCTCTGGGGATCACTTACCTTGGGGAGCAGGGAATTTCAGAGACAGTTTAATGTGCAGTGGGATTGCCACAGCTGCACTCTTTCTGTTGCAAGAGGGATTTTAGAGCTGATTTCCATGAAGATAAAAGCTTTTCAGTGTTGGTTAACCTTTTTTGGGGGGGTAATTCTCTTAATAAGTTGTTTTGGTTTGCATCATTTCACACCATGATGTTTTTGTTTTGCTTCCTTGTCCTCTCTGTTGTTTGTCCTTGATTTTGGTTTACATTAATTTAAGTTCTATTTATTAGATCTGTTTTTTAGACAAAGAGAAAACTGTGGCAGCTCATTTAGAAAGATGGAATAATTAATGAATCTGAGGGTAAGTTTGTCTGAAGGCTCCTTTGCACGGAGCCTACTCCTGTTGATTTAAATTGCCTTTCAGGGAAGTCCATGGCTAATCAGCTTAGAGCCCATACATTTGGCATTTATATACCTGCCCCTGGTATTAGGCTCTATTTCTAGGTACCTGTAGATTATTTCTAATTATTTTATAATTACAGCCCTGGCTGCAGAAATTGAGCCTCCTTGCCTCTGTTAACAGTGGAAGGAGAGCTCTCCCTTGCAGTCACTTACACATGCAGAGCCATTCTGAGTCAATTGGTTTTATTATTACTGTGCTCTTCACACTCATATGCCTCAAATTGGACTGGAGCCATTAGAATTTATCTGCTGTATCGAGGCAATCAAATGACAAGGAGTGGTAGTCATTGAGGATGGATTACTTTGGATCTCAGTATCATTATTTGCCTTCAGAAATATGGGGAGACATTCAAGCCAAGGTGGGATACTTCAGGTTTTAATTAATAGTTCCAGAATGCTGTTATTAACTTTTCTGTGAACCACTTTCATTAACTAAAGATTAGAGGTATAGGTTGAACACATAAAGGGAAAGATGCAAGCAGGGTATGATGAAGTCTGTCAAAGAAAAGGATTTTCTAACTTTTCCAGCAAAAGGAAAAAGGCAGTGCTCTCAATCAGATTTCTAGACTTTAATGCTGGGACTCTGACACGATCCAAAGCAGGTAACTTCTTGCAATCAGTAAAGCATTATCTCTTAGAGGTAGAAAACAGAGCAAAGTTGTTAATGGCAGTAAGATAGTAGACCATGTAAATTGATTTTTAGTTCTGAGCATATCATTTTAATCAAGTAATTCGTTTGGACTCTATATTTTTGGACTTGTGAAAGTTTTCTAGTGTGAATATTAGAAATGTATCCTTCAAAAAGAGAATGGATTTTTAAAAGTGAGTATTTGATCTTACAGGATACTTGGCTTGACTGTACAAATATGATTCAGAACCTTCTCTCCATGTAGTCATGAAGTTGGACTAGGGCAGAATATGCTTTCCTGATGGACTGCTTCCTGAGTCAGAGGAGTGGTTCCTGAGATCCTGACAGAGGAACCAACAGGTGACAGTGCTGACACCTGATCATCCCAGCCTGGGGACATCTGGCATCAGTCACTTTGTGCCAATAAAAGCCCAGCCCCACTTTTTAATGGGAGGATCTTCTAACACCCTCCTTCTGGGAGTGTGTGGAGATTCCTAGCTGGAGTGGGGATCCCCTCAAGGCCACTCCTTGAGGGTGAGGAAACAGATTCGGTCACTGGGATGGGTAAGTGACATCAATCTTTACTTAATAACTGTTTTTCTAGCTTTTTTTGCACCATATTAGTTATAGTTGTCTGCACTATGTAAATAATTCTGATAAGACCTCTAAGTCTAATCACCATAATCGCTATTTTAAATAAATCATTTATTTAATTGATGTAAATATAGTTGGGGTTCTATCCTCAATACTTGAGAACAAAGTAGTATAAAGCCTCGATTATACCTGTAGGCTCTTTAGACAAGTGTGGGACCAGCTGCTCCCAGAGTGTTCTCTGAAAAGGTGTTTGGGGAGCTGAGAGGTTCCTTCTGTCCCATGTGATGGGAGTGTTTCTCTGAAAAACCTTGTCTGAAGCTCCCATCCTACTGTACTACTAAGACAGTAGTAGTAGCAGCAGCAGTAGTAGTAGTAGTAGCAGTAACACTAAGCCAACAGAAGAATTCTGCAGATTGTGTTCTTACTCCAGGATGATTCTGTAACCCAAGCTTGCAGCCTTGCTTTCAGCTGGGAAATGTGGTTATGAATAATCCTGCACTCTCCTCTTCTGGGATGGAGTTTCCAGCCCTGAGTGGGAAGGGGGACACTAAGTTGGGAATGTCCTCAGGCTCTTGCGTTGCTCCCAGTTCCCTACATGTGCAAAGGCCATGAGCTGGGTACTGCACTCTTGGCTGCCTGCCTGGCTCCTGAAAAATCACTCAGGGACATGGCACAAGCCTTTGCTGCTGGAAAAAAAGTCATTGCCTTCACAGGGATGAGGCATCATTGCAGGCCTTTACTGCCTCTGCGGCAGCTGTACCTTCTGTGCACAATTGGCTTCCTGGCCATACAGGCTCTTCCACATTGCTCTGCTCTGATTTGCTCCATTTCATTTTTATTTCATCCTGTTACTTTCTTCTGATTCAAGTTGAGAGTTCAACTGATAACCAATTTTTCTGTAGTGCTGGTTATATTATGTCAGTAAGTGGGAACAGCACAGCCTCTTGCTCTCACTCAATGGGAAGTGACATCCTGCTGATTAAAATTTATTGCTAATATGTTTTGATGAATGTTTCAGAGTCTGTTATTGGTTTAGTTTTTTCATTGCTGGATGCTTTTTATTTCTGTTTTATCAATTCTATTTCCTTCAATTGTTTTAGACATAATGTATGACGCTAATAACATGTCAGCTTCAAAAATCAGGAGCATAAAATTCTATTTCTGCTGAAAACTGCAGTGAGAAAGGAGAGTGATTTATAATGTTCTTTAAAATTTGCAATTACATTTTTGATTGAGATGCCAGTCACATGCATAAAAGTAGGGAAAGATGTTTGAATTTCCTGTTTCAAATTGTTTATTATGAAGTCCTAATTTATAGATGTAAAGTGGGTTTATTATGTAAGCAAGCCACCTGTGATCAGAAGGACTGTTCACTTCTCAGCACCTCTTCAATCCTCCCTTAAGCTTCCAGCACTCCTTGAGAAGACTTTCATGGAAGTTTTATGGCTGTTCAGTCCATTAATCTCTGCTCATTTTTTTTCTCTTTATCCAATAATGCCACAGTCCAGCTCCCCATGTGGAATCACTCATTTTCCTTGCAGAGATCCGGGTCATGTACTTCACATGATCACATCAAGTGTTTTTTGTGATACCATTTTGTAATGAAACCCACCTTGTGTTGGAATAAAGGACTCAGGGAAGTTCAGCTGTTGGCTAAGGTAAAAAGAATATATATATATATGGGGTGGTGTAAACTAATTCTTAGCTGTTTTCACCCTGGTTGCAAACATTTTGGTCGTTGAGGACCCTTTTAGCAAGGCATTTTAGTGTATGACCACTTTACACACCACATTTCATCTCATCCATCTTCCATGTGCTCCCATTTTCTTCCTCATTGACTGCAATTCCTCCAAACTGCTCCTGGAAGTTGGCTCCAGAAGGCTTCTCAGGGAAAAGAATTCCTACTGGAGCAATTCCTTTGCTGAGCAGCAGAATGGTCACTCTGTGGATGTGCTATTCCACACATATTTATGCTCAGCCATGTTTTTCCAGCTCCACCACTGCCAGCTGATTGCTTTTTTCCTATTTTCTCCTTTATTCAAAGGATAAATGCTTTGGATCATTTCTATCACCATCTCTATTCTTTAAGAATTTCCCCCAACCTCAGATGTGTCTAAATTAGGCAATTTTTTTTTGTTTTCCTCTCCCCATATTTCTGCTTTGCTTGGTTTTCTACTGTCAACTGCCTCCCAATATAGATTAATTTGACAGTTATTTTAATATGATTATCTCTCAGTCTTCCAGTTCCTTTAGGAAAATATTAAAGAATAGGAATGATAACCACAATTCCCTTGTTTCTGCAGAAGATGCCAACTTGGCATCCTCCTCCTCCTCCTCCTCCTCCTCTTTTGTTTACATTCAATTAGTCAGGTTTTGGATCTGTCCAATCCAATTTGAATTAACATTTCAATTTATCTTGCATGGAAAAAGAAAGAAATTGCTTCATTAAATTACATTCTTTATTAAAATAGCCATCAACATTTGTAAAGAAACTTTCTAACATGATGTTTTACAATAAAAGTGGGTTTGCACAAACCAGCACAGTTTTGAAGTATCTACCTTTTTATTAGGTTGCAATTTTAATTCCCAGATTTTTAATGTCTTCTGAATGAGGGGATGATAAACTGATCTGAGAGCACCCACAAAAGCCATTTGCTTACTCTCTCTTGCTACAGCTGGGCAGAGGAGGAGGAAACAAAAAGTTAATGAAGGGCCCATGAGTTGAGATAAGGATTGTGAGAAAACACTTTAGGGGCAAAACAAGTTCAAATTTAAAGGTATAAGGTAAATTTATCATTAACAAGAGTCAGAGGAGGATGATGAGAACTCAAACAGAGATTGGCTCTGTCAGACATAGTGGAAGCTTCCAGCAGCTTCTCATAGAAGCTACATCTGTGGCACTCCCCTGCTCCCAAAAACCAGGCCATGCCAAATCAACACACCTCCTTTGGGAAGGATTTAGTCAGTCACCTAAGCATGTGTCTGATGGTGATGGATGTGCTTAACTCAAGTCCATAGTCAAAGAAGTTCTTAAATGTCCCTTAACTTTGAGATGAGCTGCGACTGTGGGAAACTGGCTCCAGGGCTACACTTCCTATCTGTGCTTAATTAAGCTTTGTGGTTCTGTGCTACTCAGCCTTCTTGGCTCTCACTAATCACTCAGAAAACAACAACAACAAAAATATTTTCTGTTTCTTTCCATTCCCTCACCAGGTATTTTAGTGGAACTCTACCTTTCCTCCTGGCTCATTTGCCAAGAAAAGACCTGGTAAAGCAATGTCAGTAGCTCTGCTGGAGCAAAGCAATAGCTCTGCTCCTGCAGTTCCAGAGGAGACTCCTAATTATGGCATGAAGACATTTTACAACAAAGACATAAAAAATACCATTTTTATTAGCTGTTCACATGCCAGCTATAATTAATTCTACACAGGGAAGTTTGCTTTCAGTTCATTTGAACACATCTACTCTTAACCTGGATGACCGAGTAATTTCTTATAAACCCAGCCATGGATTAATGTTGAAAAAATGTAGGTGACCTTTTTTTTTTTTTTTTTTTATTATTTTTTAAAACCCTGCAGCCACCACCTTGTGAATATATTAACTGGAAAGCCATTTCATCAGTGCTGCAACACTTAAGTACTTACAAGTTGATCCCAGCTGTGTAAGATGCTGAGAACTGCTGGGGAAATGTCAAATATTGATTAATACAATAATATGCTTTATCTTGGAGTCAATCTGTGATTTAAATTGTGTATCACAGGAGCACAGCTATTTCCCCATGGCTGCAGGGGAATCTCAGCTCCAGGATGTGCCCCTGGGCATCTGCAGGGTTGTTCCCCTCACGTATCTTGAAATTTAAACAATAATTTCCTATTATACCCATGAATGATGCATTTGGGTATTTTCACTTGTGCTGCTGGAATGCTGTTTACAGACAGGATTAAAAACTGGAGTACAGCTGAAATTCTAAATTTTATATGAGCTAGACCTTAGTTATTGAATTTGGAACTCATAGTAAAACTATGTGTGTCTTTCCATATTTCAGGCCTCAGAGAGGCAAATCCAAGCTCCAAGTGCCAGTGCAATGCAGCATTCCTAGATGGAGTACATATTAGGGCCACTTCACAAGCCAGAAATGTTCAGTTTTCCTCCTCCAGTGTGATTTTTTTGCCAGTAATTTGGCATTAGCTTCTTCCATCCTCACTTGTGAAATGCCCTCAGGAATAACATATAGTTTTCACTTTCCACTCTTTAAAAGTAGGATGGTAATTCTTCACTCAGGTGTGGATGCGGCCTCATGGAAAGGACAGAGGAGACCACCTTTTGTCCAATTTGTTTCCTCTGGGTTTGCTCCATCCGACCTTTTCTGACACTGAGGTGCTGATGGGAGAAGGAAGAGCAGAGTCCTCTTCCAGACAGTTCACTTCAAATTTACCCTCCAAGCCTTGTTTGAAACTTCACGTTTTCATGGTCTGTGTGAGCCTCAGATGGATTTCAGCTTGAGTGAAAGGAGTAGGAGCAGCAGCAGCAATGTAGTGGTGCTACATGGCTTTGTGGTTTTGTTTGTTTGGATATTTTTTGATAATTTCCTTTTGCATTTTAGTATTTTCCCTTTTAAATGCCCTGCTATTTATTATGCAAGGAGATTGTTGTGTATTGTGGCATGAATAGGACATTTACAAAATAACAGCTGAATTAAAGTGCTGATTTGGAGAAAAAACAAAAACAAAACAGCCCAGGCGTGCCTTAACCTTCAGAAATTTTAAGAGCAGCACAGGCTTGGATCAAAACAGAGACTTGAGTTCTGTTCTTAAATAACAGGCAAGTTCAGCCCTTGTTTACATGCATGAGACTTTTACTGACAATGATGAGGCTTTAGAGCTTTAGGTGCTACTGGTACAGAATACATAATAAATTATGGAAAATAACTCAGAGGAACCAGCTTTTAAAAACACACACTTGAGATTCTTGCTGGGCTTAAGAAAGGGATTTAAAAACTCCCATGGAAAAGGGCTCTGAAAGAGTGAATTGCACAGGTGTCTACCGGGGATACAGCAATCTGGCAGAAAGCTGTTGTTTCATGTCACATGTGAGACATCTGCTTGGTATAACTTATCACATGAGACCTGCATATTCTCCTGGAGCATCTCAGGGACACACTTCGTCAGTGCCACCCTTTGTCAGTGCTGGGATTAAGCAGGAGGGAGTCCTGAGGCCCACCCAGATCCAGGGATCCATCAGAACTGTGCATCCTTTCTTTCTCCTTGTAAAGGGTGAAACTTCAAAGCAAAAGCAACAGTAGAGAACAAAAAAGCTTATTTGCACAAAACAGTAATTTTAAAACTTTCCTTGTAGTCCTAAATGTGCTTGCTTTTGATTTCCAGGAACAGATTGAAGCCAACTTACTAAAGTCTCAGTGGATCAGAATTGTTGGTTAACCTGGTAAATGGTTTCCCATACCAAGCAGTTAGGAAATGCTGTGTTAAGATCAGCAAATCTCCTAAATTTTCTTTCTTTTTTCAAAGGAGCAACATCCTGTACATTTCATTCTTACTAACTTTTTATTCTAGAAGCTTTACATAAAACTCTTTGCCGTAACTGTCCTTTCAATGCAGCAATCAGTGTTAAAAACAATGGCTTAGATATAATCAGCTGGAAGTCAGGGTATGTCTTTATATCCAGGCAGATGTTTTAAGGTCCTGCTGGGTCACCTGCACTGCAGTTGAGATGTCCTCTGTATTCCACAGAACACTATTAAAAACCACAAAGCAATTAATCATGGCAAACAAGATTTAATATGCATGATGACATTAGGAGTTGGAATAATTCTAATAATCTCTGAGAACTTCCCTGAGTTTTAGTACTTTTCTTTCCCTCTAAGAACTGTGTTTCCTTTCTCCCTGTAACCTGGGACACTGCAGCCTAAACTCCTGAGGAAAATACATTTCACATACACATTTCTGAACCATGTTCCTATCTTTATTCACTAAAAGCACATATGTGTAATAGTGATTCATCCCGAGTTTCTTTTCTCTACAAAGAGAAATTCCTTTCTTAATTGTAACTCTTTGCTGACTGATTCAAAGTGTCTCTTATCTATTTTTGTAGTCCTGGATTACATTTCAGCTTTATACTCCATCAGTGTAGGCTCCCACAATATCATTTTGTATTTTGACGTTTCCAAGGTATTAGAAAAGATATGAAATATATTCAAATGAATTCCATCTAATTGCTTTCTGATATGTGCTGGGATATTCATCTTATTCACATCCATAAAGTTTCTGAAGGATATTTGAACTAGGCTAACGCTTGTGAATTACCAGACTGGGGAAGATTTTTTTTTTATGACAGATGGTGGACATTCAAGAGGGAATAAAGTTTCCCAGCACTGTGGTTAAACAGAACCCCAGAAAGGTTTGGACTGGAAGGGACCTCAAAGCCCATCCAGTGCCACCCCTGCCATGGGCAGGGACACCTTCCACTGTCCCAGGTTGCTCCAAGCCCTGTCCAACCTGGCCTTGGACACTGCCAGGGATTCAGGAAGAGCCACAGCTTCCCTGGGCACCCTGTGCCAGGGCCTGCCCACCCTCACAGGGAACAATTCCTTCCCAATAGCCCAACTAAGCACTCCCCTGTAGCACTGTGTTTTTTAATTGTAATGCATTTCTAGCAGTCAGTTTGTAATCTTTCTTATTTTGTACTGTTATAGCATATTTTATTCTTGATGGATTGCTTCTTTCCCCCTGTGTTATTGGGTTTGCCCTGGCTGTCCACCTATCCAAACATCGGCCCCTCTGTCCACCTATCCAAACATGTGCTGCTCTGCTGCCTCTTCCTCCTCCTATTGAATGTCAATCCCTCCCCCAAGCCTGCCTCTTTCTCTGGAAACTTCCCTAGGAATCTTGTGTCCTTCGAAACCCCACTAGTTTGTTTGGGTTATTCCCCTGCAGTCCCTCATTGGTTTAAACATTGTATTCCCCGCCTTGTGTTCCACCCCCAATTTCTCCCAATTGGTCTAAGGTTGTATCCTTCCCTGAGACCTCCTCCCCTTTATAATCTGATGTATGTATTTGAGTTTACCCTTTGTATCCCTGAACTTCCGGGAATGAACTTCTTTGTAAACCATACAGAGGCCTCTCCCAGATCTCTGTCCCTCCCCTCGGCACAGTCTGCAGTCCGCCTGAGCCGTAGAGCTGCCGTACCCTGTAGCTGCACCCTGGATTGGGCAGCTTTCTGGGGGCAGCCCACCTGTGCTGTCTGTGCCGGGAGCTGGTCGGAATAATCCGGCACTGTGGCACTCCTCCACTGGAATATTCACCATTATTTCCTCTTGTCATTTCCCAGTTTCAACTAGAGCTATGGGAACATATCAGTAATTTTGAAATTATATTCCAAAAGCTCATCTATGTAGTTTTTCCTCTGTCTCTGGAACTGTATGAGTTTTAGTGAGGAGGGTGTGAATGAGGGCCCAGTTCCAGGCCTGCTCTCACAAGCCAAGGTTCACCCCGGGACAGGAGCAGCAGCTCTGGGCTGGACCCCGGCGGCAGCAGCGAATTCCCTTCCCTGGGCAGCAGCTCTGACCGTGCTCTTTCCAAACAGAGAGAGAGCGAGCCCGCAGCTGGCCCAGCCCCATCTTGTCCCTGCCCAATTCTCACAGTATCTCTGCCCCTCCCTCAGGGAGAAATTCCAGAAGAGAGAAGCGCAACCAGATGCCCTCCTCCCCTCAGCTTGGCACCCGCTTGCTTTTGTTTCTCTTAAGTACCAGCTGTTAGTGTTTCCTAGTCATTTATGAGAAAAAATAAGTAAAAAGGAACAAAAGGGAAGAGAAAAAACCTAACCCCCAACAACAATGAAACAACTGTGCAAGATTTGGAAACACACATTTTTAAAGCTGTGGCCTAAGCGCTGCTTTCCTTGGCACTCACTGATGTGTCAGTGCAGCAGCGGTGGGACAGCTCTGTCCCCGCACTCTGCACACACTCCTGTCCCAGCCGCTCCCAGCTGGTTCCAGCCGCTTTGCAGCTGCCTCGGAGCCCCCGCTGGCCTCGGGGTGCTGGGCAGTGGCCCTGGCGACAGCAGCGCCTTCCAGGGCCCTTTGTGACACGGGGCTGCGTGTGCCCAGAGCCCATTGTGACACCTGGGGCCGCGCCCTGGCCAGGAGGGTCTAAAAGGGCACACAGAGCCCGGGGGTGGCACTCCCAGGAGAGCAGCTCCGTCAGGAGACAGCAGCTCCCGGGATTCTGCAGCGCCAAGGCGAGGCAGAGATGTCTGTAAGCGAGGAGAAACCCACGGGCGTGCAGCCCAAGCAGAGGTGGCTGCGCTCTCTGAGGAGGCCCAAGGTAAGCGATGGCAGCACGCAGCTGCTTCGGGGCCGGGCCGGGCCTGCTGGCACGGAGGGAGCCACTGTGCCAGGGCAGCGCTGCGGGTGCCCCGCGGCCGCCTCGGCCTCAGCCTTCTCCTCCTGCGTGCAGGTGCAGAGCTCTGAGCCGCGGGCAGCAGCTCCGCAGGCCCAGCAGCAGCGGGACTCCCGTGCTGGCCCTGGCGCGCAGGCGGCAGCAGCAGCACAGGGCCGGGCAGCGCCCCAAGACGGCCCCAGGGCCCGCGGCCGGGCTCTGCTGCGCCGCTGCGCCCGCGGCTGCCGGGCCATCCTCGGCACGGTGGCGGCTGCCATCCGGCAGCGGGGACACAGCGGCCCCTGCACCGGGCCACGGGCTCAGCCACGGCAGCAGCAGCCCCCGCAGCAGGGGCACAGAGCCGGGCAGCTGCCCCAAGACAGTCCCCTGCTGCGCCCCAGCCCCTCGCCCGCCCAACACTGGCCCAGCCAGGGGCAGGGGAAGAGCTGGGGCAGTGGGTCAGGGCCAGCAGCACATTGATGGCCCTCCCTCAAAGACCTGAGGAGCGAGGAGACAATGCCAGGGAAAACAGCAGCCAGCAGAGTGGGAGTAGTGGGGAAGAGAGCCTGTCAGAGTCCGGTTCTTTTGACAGAGAGAGAACAAACCAGAGTCTGACAGCAACCCAGGACAACTCCAAAATGGCTCCTCCAAGACACAGATCCATCAGGTCCATGCCAGGAGGAGACAGCAGGCCCAAGAGTGGTGGCATGAGAAGATGGAGGATGGCAGCATCCAAAGTAGGCCCAGAGCAGGGCCCGGATAAACCCCCAGGTCCAGGCCAGGGAGGACAGCCCCTGCAGGCCCTCCAGCCCCCAGCCCAGCCAGCAGGAAGATCTAGGGCAGTGGCAGGGCCAGGTCAGAGTGATGGCACTCCTTAAAGAGCTGGGGGGGAGGAGGAGAACTGGTCTGATGATTTGCCAGGCCAGCATTGATGGGGGAGAGAGCCTGTCAGAGTCCAGTTCTTTTGACCCAGATGAAGTGGAGTCTGACAGCAGGCCCAGGACAACTCCAAAAGCTCTTCCTCCAAGACACAGATCAATCAGTGTCCCATGGGGAAAGAGCAAGGCCCAAGAGTGGTGGCTGAAGAAGAATCCAAGGATGTCAGCATGCACAGCCAGGCTCACCTTTTCCAGGACCTGCCCAGCACATCTCCAGCCCTCCCTCAGACCCCCAGCCATTGCCCAGCCAGCTGGGAAGATCTAGGCAGTGGGCAGGGCCAGCAAGCCATGGCACTCCTGGCAGAGCATCCACACCGGGAGAGGAGGGCTCCTGCTGCGAGGAGACTCTGACCTGCCCAGCACATCTCCTGCCCCAGAGTGGGCAGAAGACAAAGAGCTGAGCAGGAGCGCTGAGGAGGAGAGCAGCTCATGGTCCCTCCAAACTGAGCCACTGTGGTGGAGGATACACAGCCAGACTCTGACCTGCCCAGGATGGCTGAGGTGGAGAGCAGCTCTGGGTCCCTCCTGAGGAGGAGAGCAGCTCATGAGCCACTGCCAGAAGACACAGAGCAAGGCAGGATGGCTTGGGAAGAGAGCACCTCAGGGTCCCTCCAATCTGAGCCACTGCCAGAAGACACAGAGCCAGGCAGGATGGCTGAGGAGGAGAGCAGCTCAGGGTCCCTCCTAAGTGAGCCACTGCCTGAAGACACAGAGCCAGGCAGGTGGAGCAGGGAGGAGATTGGCTTAGTGTCCCTGCCACACGAGGCTTGGGCAGAGGACCAAGGCCGAAGCTGCAGTGCTGAGGACAAGAGTGCCTCATGGTTGCTGCCATGTGAGCCATGGGCAGAGAGCCCAGACTCTGAAGCCTGCACAGCCCCAGAGGATGGTCAAGATCAGCTGGAGGCAGGCCTGATCTGCCCATCTCATGTGCACCCACCGCTCCTGCACATGGGCACAGGCGCCAGCAGCCGGCAGTCAGAAGAAGGAAGCCTGTCCCAAATGGAAGATTTGGAGATGTATGGCAGACGAATGGAGGCTGTCCAGAGGGCCACTTGGTGGGAGGAGCAGTTGCTCAGGAGGGACAAGTGGTCACTTGAGCGTCTGCAGGGCCTGCACTCAGCTGCAGCTGTCCCCGTGCGGCCCCCGTCCCGCTCCAGGAGGGCACTCAGGGCTCTGCACAGGGCATTCAGGAGCCTCAGGAGCCTCATTCCAGGGCTCCACTTGTCACGGTGCCCTTGATGTTTTGCGCCTGACAGGGGCACAACACCTCCCCTGGGACCCTGAGCCTCCTGTGCAGTCACCGGGGGATCAACGTAAGGATGCGAGATGGGCCTTGCTCCTAAATCCGAGGAGCGTTTATTATGCAGGGAAGACAAAAGCGTACCTAAGTCCAGTGGAGAAGAGAGGCAAGGGGCACCAACAAAGGCAGGGCAGTGGCATCTAAGGGACAGGACCAGGCTGGAGAACCAATAACAAAGGGACCAGGGCGGAACACAAGGTGAGGATTACAATGTTTAACCCAATAGGCAGGTATAGGGCAGGGGAACAGCTTAAAGAAACCAATGGGGCATTGAAGGATACAAAATTAACAGGGATGAGGGAAAGGTCTGGATGGCGGGGTAGGTATGAGGGAGGACTGCCAGCTGGGATTAGAGCAATGCCTCAGGGTGGGGGGTTAAAAACAAAGGATTGAAAATAATAATGTAACAAAAACCACACTATAACATCACTCATAAGAGTGTCTTAGTTATCATATTTGATGTAATCAGAAGTGTGCATTCTATCCCAATCTGTTCAAACAATGTGGGGCAGTGTTCTTCATCTCTTCCATGACTCATCCCTGATAACTCTCTTTGTAGGGATATCTTCTGTTAATGGGCCATCGAGCCTCGCTGCCTGACTCCTAAATTCCATCATCCCATTGGGAGATGCTCTGCCCAGGGGGAGGAACCAAGCATCCCTGCCTGGATAGAATCTGAGGTTTGGAATGCCACAGCAGCCCTTACCTACTGGATTCCCAGAGGACAAGAGCTATGTAACCACCACTGGGCCTTCAGAGGAAGACCAGACCCTTCTACAGGACCACCACTCCAACAGAACCACATCTGTGACTTCAACAGGATTGAAGCTGGGGCTCAGCCTTGGCACTGACATAAGAAAGCCATGCATTTAAGGAGAAGCGTTTTGAAGGCTTAAGCTAGACATTAGTTTTCAAAGAAAAGTAGTAGGAAGTTCTTGTAGTTCTCTGATAGATGATCTTAGGCAGTTGAATTGTAGCTTTTGCTAAGTTAGAATAGGTTAGATAAGATGCTTTTATTGAAATAAAATGATAGACTTGATAAATCAGAAGTGCTTGTTGTTTTCATTGCACTGTGGTCATTGATTTGGGGGGAAATCCTGAAGGCTGAAGTTGCAGTGTGAGCTGTGTGGGGCACAGGAGAAAGGCGCTGCCTGGGCCAGGGTGACGTGGGGAGGATTCTTCCACCTGCTGCCCGCACTTCCATGTGCTCCTGCTCTCTATGGTGAAGAATCCTGATGGAACCAGATGAAATTAGATGCCCATCTGACCTTCTTTGGATGTGTTTCCCCCTGTGGAATTATTTTTATCCTACAGTGTTATGTTTGCCCAATTATCCCATCAAAAAGGAACCAAACAATATCATAGATAATATTAATTTTAATAATTGGTTAAAAAATTATAAAATTGGATACAATAATTGGATACAATATATGATTAAAATAAAGGATAATTAGGTTCCAGTAATAGCGCATAAGCAAAGGATAACCACGGGGTACGGAGTGCGGGGCTCTGGGACCCGTGCCACCCTCCGTACAAAGTTGCCAAGTGAAAATTACCCCCTTATATACCATGTGTTAATACCATATTCTCCAGTTCCGGTTCGTCATCTCCCTATCTCCGCTCTCATGAACACCTTTATTGCGCATGCGCCACCGCTCAGTTCGGTGGTCGCACAAGTTTTTGGGAGTCTTAATTGATGAAGAATTGCAGTCTTCCTCTTTGTCCTTTAATTCACCTTTGGGTTACACATGCGCACCAAGCTAATATAATGTAAGCCAAGAATACATATCACTACATCTATGTATAAAAACAATAAATCTCTTATAATTAACACTTTCCTGAGAGCCAACCAGGTTCTTGTTCATTTGTAGCATCTGCTTCCCCGGCCTTTCCTGTAAACCTTGAAAACATCTACTTGAAGGAGAAGAGAGATAGAACCCCTCCTCTCTCCCTCTTCCTTTGGCATTCTATTTTTATTATTCCCAATTATTATTATATAGTAGATCTTGTCCTTGTGGACATCTGCAGAAAAGGGGGGGTGGAGCCCCTCCTCTCTCTCTTTTGACATTTCCACTTTTAACTATTTTTATTTCTCCCAAATATTAATTAGTATATGTTATTAAATGGTAAGTATCAATTACTGTTTCCATTTTATCAGCATGAATCATACCTATTTACCACATACAGCAATATAAGGATGTAACCTGCAGGCAAAATCCAAGAGCTCTGTTTTGGTTTTATTATTATTTTATTTGAGAAGGGGCTTTTTGGTGAGTGTGCAATTATTACACTTAATAGACACCAATACAGTCATGTTCTTGGACTTTCTTAGAAAATTTTCTACAATTCTTTATAATATGTAGTTATTAATAAATAAATTTCAGCCTGCTGCAATGCCTTCTCCAAATCTACAGCTATACATGATGTGGAAACACACGTTTTTAAAGCTGTGGCCTTAGCCCTGCTTTCCTTGGCAGTCACTGATGTGTCAGTGCAGCAGCGGTGGGACAGCTCTGTCCCCACACTCTGCACACACTCCTGTCCCAGCCGCTGCCAGCTGGTTCCAGCCGCTTTGCAGCTGCCTCAGAGCCCCCCGCTGGCCTCGGGGTGCTGGGCAGTGGCCCTGGCAACAGCAGCGCCTTCCAGGGCCCTTTGTGACACGGGGCTGCGTGTGCCCAGAGCCCATTGTGACACCTGGGGCCGTGTCTTGGCCAAGGGGGTATAAAAGGGCACACAGAGCCCGGGGCTGGCACTCCCAGGAGAGCAGCTCCGTCAGGAGACAGCAGCTCCTGGGATTCTGCAGCGCCAAGGCGAGGCAGACATGTCTTCACCCCAGGAGAAACCCACGGGCGTGCAGCCCAAGCAGAGGTGGCTGCGCTCTCTGAGGAGGCCCAAGGTAAGCGATGGCAGCACGCAGCCGCCTCGGGGCCGGGCCGGGCCTGCTGACGGCAGATGAACTGTGCGGGGCAGCGCTGCGGGTGCCCAGGCCGCCTCGGCCTCAGCCTTCTCCTCCTGCGTGCAGGTGCAGTGCTCTGAGCCGGGGGCAGCAGCTCCGATTGGTGGCCAGCAGAAGCG
This sequence comes from Emberiza elegans, assembly GCA_024865655.1. Lineage (NCBI taxonomy): Eukaryota > Metazoa > Chordata > Aves > Passeriformes > Fringillidae > Emberiza > Emberiza elegans. The sequence continues at coordinate 62,538,947 of JALJVW010000206.1, forward strand.
GGACTCCCATGCCACCCCTGGCCAACGCGGGCGGCAGCAACACTGGGGCCGGGCTGCGGCCCCAGGCCCCAGGGCCAGCAGGCCGGGCTCTAGGGCAGTCGCTGCGCCAGCAGCTGCCCTGCCGTCCTCGGCACGAGTGGGGGCTACCATCCGGAGCAGGGGACACAGCGCCCATCCACCGGGCCACAGGCTCAGAGCTGCAGCAGGAGCCCTGAGGGGGCACAAGAGCCAGGCAGCTGCCCGCTGCCTGCTGCGCCCCGAAGACACCCAGCCAGCTGGAAGGCTGGGGCAGTGGGCAGGGCCAGGCTCCTCCTATGAGCACTCCTCAAGACACGGAGCCAGGCAGGAGCCCTGGTATGATGGTTTTCAAGATGGGGTACTGGGGGGAGAGAGAGCCTGTCAGAGTCCGGTTCTTTTGACTCGAACAAACTGGAGTCTGACAGCAACCCAGGACAACTCCTAAAATGGCTCCTCCAAGACACAGATCCATCAGTGTCCATCAAGAAGACACAAAGGCCCAAAGTGGTGGCACAAGAAGAACCAGCATGGCAGCATCCAAAGTACCGGTCTCAACCCCTTTTCCAGGCCCAGACAGGCCCCACTGCTCCTCCAGCCCATTGCCCAGCCAGCAGGAAGATCTAGGGCAATGGGCAGGGGCCAGCGATGGCACATCTTAAAAGAGCATGGGCAGTGAGGAGGAGAACTGGTCTGATGGTTCCAAATGGGAGTGATGTATGGCAGATTTAATGTGGGATCCAGAGCCTTTTGACCATGGGACAAGATGGTTCCAGGGAGCATCCATCAGTGTCTGAGAGCGTCTGCAGGGCCTGCACTCAGCTGCAGCTGTCCCTGTGCAGCACCCGTCCCACTCCAGGAGGGCACTCAGGGCTCTGCTCAGGGCGCTCAGGAGCCTCAAATGCCTCATTACATGTTTCCATTCATAAGAGGCCATCCCACCATGGCTCCACACTGCCAGTGATTGCAGCGGTCAGTGGCCTTTCGGAGTGTCTGGCTAGCTGAGCGACCAGCAACCGCTACAGCAGGGGGGGCTTCTGACCCGGTGGCAGGGCCCCAGGTCAGTGCCTTCAGGCACCCCTCCACGTCAGTGGTGGCAGGCTCTGCCTGCGTGGACGAGGCCAGCGGAAAGACAAAGCTGCGAGAAGCGAAATGAGAAAGAGGACCTCCTCTATAGGCAAATCTGGGTTTATTGATTGCAGGGCGTCCGACAGGGGAAGAATGCAACAGGTTATAAAGGGGGAGGAATGCAGGGGAGGGGTTGACACAAAGACCAATCAGGAAGATCATAGGGGCGGACTGGAATAGACTGACACTTGTGGGGAACCAGTAGGTACAAAATAAGGGAGGGGCCCCGGTCCCAGAGCCAATCATTGAACTCTCCTAGGAGAGCATTCTGGAAAAACAGGAGGGGTGGAGAGTGATTGACTGGGCACCGGGGTGGAGTCTGGGGAGGAATACATGCACTATATAAGGGTAACTGGGGAGGAGAGTAAGGGGATACAATTTGTAACTATAGCAACTGAAGGGATTGACAAACTGAAAGGCGGGAAAGTACAACCAGGGCAAAACCATTATACAAACAAGAGGAGAACAGGAACAAACCAACAAAACACCACAACAAGTGGTAAAACACCCACAGAGGCAAAGCAAGACCCAAAGCTGGTCAGGGTTCTGCTCCAAGTAACCCTGACCATGGCCTGGAGATCTTCATCAAGGACCTGGACAAGACAATTGAGGACACCCTCAGTCATTCTGAGCAGGAAACACCAACCTCAGTGGCAGTGTCGATCTGCTGGAGGGCCAGGAGGCTCATGGCTGAGGTGTCATTGTGGCTGCTGCCTCAGGAATTTTAGGTGGAGTGCTAGTAGAGCTAATAGAGTTAAATTCTGCAGGTTAGAGTTAGGTTGAAGTCAGTAGATGAAAGTTAGGTTAATTTATGTAGGTGAAAATTAGATTGAATTCTGTAGGTTAAAGTTAGGTTGAATTCTGTAGATTAATGTTAGGTTGAATTCTGCAAGGGTAAAGTTTGGTTACTAAGTTAGAACAGGTTAGATAAAATGCTTTTATTGAAATAAAATAATGGAATTGATAAATCAGAAGGGCTTGTTTTTATCGCACTGAGCTGAGTAGTGGAATCCCAGAATCCCAGAGTGGTTTGGGTTGGAAAGAACCTTAAAGCCCATCCAGTGCCACCCACTGCCGTGAGCAGGGACACCTCCCACTAGCCCAGGTTGCTCCAAGCTCCATCCAACCTGGCCTTGGACACTCCCAGGGATCCAGGGGCAGCCACAGCTTCTGTGGGCACCCTGTGCCAGGGCCTCACCACCCTCACTGCCAAGAATTCCTTCCCAGTTACTATTTGAAAACTCTCTTGTTTTTAGGTTAAACTGTTCCCTCTTGTCCTCTCACTATCTACCCTTGTCAAAAGTCACTTTCCCTCTTTTTTCATAAGCTTCCCTGAAGTACTGGAAGGCTACAATGAGGTCTCCCTTGAGTTTTATATTCTCCCAGCTGAACAACCCAAATTCTATTAAGAATCTTTAATTCCAGAAGAATATAAGCTAAATGTCTCTGAGTTTTGCACTGGAAAAGGTTTGTTGATCCTAGATGCTTTATTGAAAAAATTAAATGACATTTTAGGAAGAACTAAAAAATAAATACAATCCACTTCCTACTAGTGCAATATAAGCACTTTACTACCTAGAATTTTAGGCAGCCAAGCTCAATGTCTTGTGGAAATCATAGGACTAAACCTATGGAAAAGTTTTTCCACACCTGTATGTGAATTTAGGATAAATTTAGCAAAGAAGGTAATGTAGCAGTCATAATGTTAACATGGACTATAGAGAAAGAAACCCCTTACCCATTTGTGCCCTCAGATTGCCCAGAGCTGTGTCCTCCTTTATCTCACTGCCCAAACGAAGATGCCATCAGTCCTGAGCTATGCCTGCAAATCTATTTTAGGGAGAAAATTTTATCAGCACTTTTTGGGTGCAAATGGGAAAGTTGACCTGAGGCTATATAAAGGCTAGATCCAAGCAAGGCCTTTTCTTACCAAGTTCAGTGCCAATCAGAATACATTTTTAAAATTCCAGATTATACAATAGGTAAACTGAAATTAAAATCTGAAAATGCAAATCTTATTATCTTCTAACAAATCACATTTAACATTAATGGTTCAAATTCAAAACTGCTGCAAACTTTCATCACCTTCTGCTATTTTTGTAGCCAGGTAAGGTAAATGACCTCTGAGTCTGTCCCACAGAAGTTTGCAAATGGATATTTTAACAGGTTAACACCAATTTTAACCTTGAGTTTGTAGAGAAAAATACAGTTCCCTTTATCAGCAAAAGAATGGAGCCATCCCTCACCTCTGCATTTAGTGATGCTTGTACCCAAGTGTGTGACAAGAGCTGTTCAGGACTTTGTGCTGTAAATTGCCCACTTTGGGGGTGAGTTGCAAATATCTCTGATGGTTTTAGCTGGGACATTAAGATCATTAGCTCTTACAGCAGTTATGGGCTGACATCCTCTCTGTGGATGTCACTCTGTGGAGTTAGCAAGCAGTTAGGAAAGAGGATTTTTATAATCTTTTGATTCGCCCCTTTTAAGGAGATTCTGCTTTTAAAGGATTGATTTGAGAGCTATTTGGTTTCAAAATTTGATGAGCTGAATTATGGAGTAACTTCATCCTCTCTCAGTCCTGGTCCACTCTGGTTTATAGAACCTTTCTCCTCCCTGTTTAACCCCACAGAATTACACCTTCACTTTCTAAATCTGGAAATAACTCCAGGCAGAGTAAAATTCCCCTGGTCCTGGCCATCTCTCCAGAGATGGATTGGATGTTTGGGAACACATCACCACTATAAAATGTGATAAGCCCACATCCTCATGGACTGGTGTGAACCAGGGCCGAAGTGAGGGTTCAGTGTGAGGCAGCACATTGACCCACCCTCGTTGGACTTACACCTCGGAGGAAGAGAATATTTGGGGAGCTTTGGGCACTGTGTTGCATAGAGATTATGGATCACTCCTTTCTTCCACCACAGTTCACTGCTTGCAAGCTCCAGACCTTCATCCTTAATGTCCTGACTGACAGGGGCAATAATACTATGCTGGAGAGGTTTCCAAATCCTCTGCTGGCAAGAAATTTTGTTTGTTTGCTCATCTTTAATTAATATTTAATTGGGTGTGCAGACAAGGGGTTGTATCATCAGTTGTGTTGAACTGGCTTGGCTCTGCCAAAGCTAATGGTGCTGTATTGATTGATGCAACAGAAGAGGCTGACTTGGAGGTAAAGGAAAGGGCAGACACTTCTTCCTGGGAAGGAAATTAGAAAAGAAGGAGTCACGCTGAGATCTGTCGTGTGGTAATCACGGTGTGCTGCCTGCAAGGGAAAGGTGACTCCTGCAAAAACGGCTGGGAGCTTTTTCCCTTTCTTTTCTCCTTTTTTTTTTTCATAATCTTACCATCATCGTGGAAAGTTTATTGCCAATTAACTTTATGGGAAGGGATGATAGTGGTGGTAAGCAATTAAAGAATACAGTCTGTATTTATGCAGAGGTGAGCAGAAGTAATAGAACTTAACTTGCTTTTTAAACTGGGCCATAGCCTTGTCCCTGGATATAAGACTGTGATAAACTGCTGGGATAAGAACCAGCATTTTGTTAAAAATCAGAACATATTTTCTTTTATTTATTAGTGTTAGTCATAAAACTCATATTGGAAATAGCACACAAATGAGCTCCTTATCCATAAAATCATTGAAACATAACATTACATTTACTACCTGTGGTATATAATTAGGCTCCCATTCACTTGTATAACCTTTTCTTCCAGCCATTGGTGATTTGGAGACAAGCTCGCTTTCTATGAAAAAGTGAAAGCTTAAAATGTCTCTCATTCCCTCTGTGCCCCACTTCTCAGAGGCTGTTATTTCAGACAAAGTAGGCAAATCTGCAAAAACAATCCCTAATTTTGTTTATAAACTGCATCACAATTATTGAACCTCTCCTCAGTTATTTTCTCTTTGCATGGTGAAGTTATTTATGTAGTCTTTCACTATCACTCCCTAATAGTGATTTTAATTATAAATAAAATAATTACTCCATTAACCCAGCTGCAGTTAATGTACAACATTAAAGACGATCAAGATCAGGCACATAAAAGTTGTTCTTCACCACTTCCATTTGCAAAGTGAAGTCCAGTCTCAAAGTGAGGTTGCAGACTTGCTTTCAAGTTCAGTTATTGAATATAAATCTTTATAATTTATTTAAATTCAATATCTATTTTTTATTACAAAGTTTGAATTTCTCTACAATTAGTTTGGTGTTGATATTTAATCTTTGTCTAAGACTTGATCCATTATCCTATGATTTGTTGTCTTTCCTAAATGATCACTGTCATCACCTTGAATCCCACTGAGCTCCATGAGGATACCGCATGAAGATGTTGTAACTGTCCTGAAGCAGCCTAGGGAAAAGGTTGATCACTGCACCAATCCAATTATTTTTTTCCTCTGAATAAAGTGGTCAAGCAGTTCTTACCTAGTGCAACTACAATTTCAGAAGCATGAAGACTGGAGAAGAATCTGGATGCAGCTCATCCTCAGAGGGAAGAAGGTGGAATTTTTCAGTGGCTTTTAATACAAGAAAGAGAACTGAGATTTGATGTCTTCAGGGTGGGTGAATTCATTGCATGAGAAAAATTTTATGTAGGTGCTTTTAGCATTTATTAACCTGCAAAACGAGCTCTAAAGACAGTTTTAGGAGCATGAGACACAAGCTGCTGGAGGCTCAAGGAACAAATCTGATGAGCAGTGGCTGAGGGAGCTGGGTGAGCTCAGCCTGGAGCAAAGGAGGCTCAGTGGGGACCCTGTGGCTCTGCACAACTCCCTGACAGGAGGGGACAGCTGGGGGGTCAGGCTGTGCTCCCAGGAACAGGGACAGGAGGAGAGGGAACGGCCTCAGGCTGGGCCAGGGGAGACACAGATTGAATGTTGAGGAAAATTTCTCAGTGGAAGGAATTGTCCATCTCTGGCACAGCTGCCCAGGGCAGTGGTGGAATCCCCATCCAGAAATTTAAAAACCATGTGGATGTGGCACATGGGGACATGGGTTAGTGGTGGCCTTGGCATTGCTGGTTGGACTTATGTTCTTGGAGGTCTTTTCCAATTTAAACAATTCTATGAAAATTTTGAAAATAAACCCAAACTAAGGTACCCTTCAATTTATCAACAAGGTCTCTTTCTTCTTCTTTATAATGAAGAATTTGGTCTCTTCTAAGTTATGTTTTATTGCTGAAAATTGTTACCTTCTGTGGTAGAAGGATCAAACTCTGCCCTAATTCAGAAAAAAAAATGGTTTTAGTCTTTCAGTTTCATCTGGGTCGTGTACATCCTAATAAAACTGTGCCTAGGATGAATTTTGGTGCTCCTGTGCAATGGGATTTAATGCCCTGCACACAACTCCCTCCTTCTTGCACCTTTTCCGCCACTCCCTTCAGAAAACCATTTGACTATGGAATGGATCCAGTCATTGGTGAATTATTCCTCTTTTAGGTTTGAGAATTTCAGCTGGAATAGAGGGAAGGTTGTAGGCTGAAACAATTATAACACAGTCATTAATTGGACCAAATTAATCACTGTGCTCAACACAACAACCAAGAACTCTCACTTGCTGTAGTGCTGAATAGGAAAATCTTAATAATCACCTTCCCTCTTCCACCTGCAGGAATTTGAGAGTATTTGTAAGATTTTCATGCCAAAAGGGATTTCAGATTAAATTACAATCCCAGTATGCTTGTTACAGCATTTATGCATTTTATTCTCTGTAAATACCTTTTAAACTGCTTTATGAGCCTTCCTCACAGCAGGTGCCTGGTTCAGAAAACCTGAACAAATGAGGATTTGGAATTGGATTTCCAAACATGACAGAGGAGAATATTCCACAAGTGCTTCCATGAATAACAATGCAAATTTAGAAAATCTTACCAGGTTCCTGCCCTCAGATCTCTCCATATCTTTACTTGGGTAAATGCCACTAAAAATGTGGCCTTTAGCTTTTGGTTTTCTGAAGTGACTGTTTACTGCAAACAAAATTTACTTCCTGGACTTAAACTACTTAATATTTTAAAATATTTTATCTGAGATGTATATCCCAAACAGTGTATTTGTGTCTGTCATTAGCTGTGAAGGACAGCTCCTTAATGCAATCAAGAATAAATTGCAACCCTAAAAAGGAAATTAAAGTTAATTTTGCTCCCAGCAGAAATGCAGGGGAGACTGTCTGAATAGGTTGTAACTAACATGCAAATATTCAACATATTGCTGACCTGCAAAAGGATTTTTATTTTCAATTTTCCCCTGAATCTTCCAGCCACATTCCCAATTTTTTTTTGTTTGAGTTTATTTTTTAGGTTTTTTAGGGGTTTTTTTGGGCAGGGGGGGAGGGGGGTTGAGTTTATTTGAAAGGATTGTGGTACCTGTTGATATTGCTGGATCATATTCACGTGCTTAACATGGATTTTCTCCATGCTTGGAGCCAGATGTGCGAATACTGCTCACCATCTCCTACACTGCCTATCACATCCATCTGAACCCTTGTGGGAACAGATACTCAGAAATAACCCAAACCTGTGGTTTTCATTTTCATTCTTTTTTTGGTTATGCAGCAAAGCCTGAGCTGGCCATCCAACCTCCCTTACTATAAAATCATGAAGAAAACAGTTCAAAAGATTTTAGTAACAATTAACTTGGGTTTATAGTCAGAACATTTCAATCCAAGCATTGCAGAAACTTCTTAAATGGTTCACTTGTGATATTGAGCTGTTCTTGTCTTGTAGGTAAATAATTCAATATACACAGGGATACAGGAGACCTGAGAACTGCTCACATGACTCTAAAACACACTGAAGAGTTCAGCAAGCTTGGTAATGCTTCCTTAATTACAGAAAGTGGAAATATTTAGGAGCAAACCCATTCTCTGTGATTTATGGTACCAGTTTTGTGGGTTTGTTGCTCTTTGCCTTTCAGTGGGGTGGGCTCTGTTCAGAGGAATCGCTGGTGCTTCATTCAGACTAAATATGAACCTGAGAAATTTGTGGGGAACTTTTGACCACAGTAAATGGACCAGATCTTTTGATGCTACCAGGTAATATGGGGAAGGCAATAAAGGATGGACACAGACAAAATATAAAGGTGGTGCCATGGATTTTAATTCCAATGTGAGATCTGTGTGCAGTCCTTAGGAACTGCAAAGCTTTTCCAATGCACTGATCCTCTCTCAAATGAAAAAAAAAAAAAAAAAAGGAAATCAGGTTTGAATGGGCTGTGATTTTGTGATTTTTATATGTTTGTTTTAGGTGGCAAAACAGAAATGTCCCAGAGTTGTGTGGTACTTTGTGTCTGCACTGCAGCAGGGTTTTTCACTCACTGCTGCCTTGTTTACAGCTCCTTCCTGTAGTAAATCTCCACTATTGTTTTGTCTTTATTGGCTGTGCCAGAAGGCTACAGAGCTAAAGCACATCACAGCTCTCCTCCAATACTTACAAACCCTTTCCCATTGCTCATCTATCATTTTAACTGGCAGTTATCTTGATGTAAAATATCTGGAAGTCTCCAATCACCTAGAATGCTCAGGATCTGGAAACAGTAGGGATTTTGGAAGCAACTGTTCATTAATAGAAATTATATAAAATTAGCATGGAAAAAAAAGAAAAAATATTTAACTGTCTTGCTTAATTTATTTCAGAAAACTTTTCCAGCCCAGAATCAAGCCAGCTTTCCAAATTCTCAACTCTGGCTGCCTGATTTTATGAGGCCTGCATCTTTTCTGCCAGTCATTTGTAAGAGGGGGAGATCCTGAAAGGACGCATATTTAAACATTCCTTCTTTTCAACTTATGTCCCAATGAGGTGGTTCTATAGGGCTGTAGGTTTCTCCTTCTGTCTGTCTGTTTATTTGGGGCACAAACCACATTTCCAAGCACTGTGCTCACAGGGTAAGGCAGATACTGACCTTTCTCTCTGAGTTAACAGCTGGTTTAAGCAGGACATCTATGCAATGGTTGGAGTTAGATGAGTTTTGAGTTCCCTTCCACCCCAGGCTGTTCTGTGACTCTGTAATTAAATGGTTTTCTTCTGGGTGAAGAGCAACTGGACAGTCCTGGATGTGTCCATTCGAGTGATCCACATCACCCAGCAGGGCATGGTGAGAGACTGGTTTGGAAAAGCAGAACAAGCACTGCCCTGCTCAGCAGCCAAGCCAAGCACTTGGAAAAGTGTTTTATCCTCAGAAGATTCAGCTGTTGCACAGGATTCAGAACAGGTGAAGGGCCAGTGAAGGTGTCCCTGCCCATGGTGGGGGGTCAGAATGAAATGGTTTTTAAGGTCCTTTCCAACCCACACCATTCTGTGATTGTATTTGCACACCCTAAGCTTGCAGAAAAGAAACTGAACTCCTCACTGTGTACTCACTGGGAACTCTGCACTGAAGGATTATCAAAAACCCCGAGGGATTTGTCTGTCATGGTGTGGTTGGGCCCAGCTGGATGCCCAGTGCCTCATCAAGGCCCTTCCATCAGCCCCTTCTTCAGCTGGACAGGGGAAAAAAAACATAATCAAAGGCTTGTGGGTTGGGATTGGGACAGGGAGAAATCACTCAGCAATTCCTGTCCTGGGCAAGACAGATCTGACTCAGTGAATTGATATAAAATCTGAGTGGTATAATCTTAACACCCCTTCCTCCCACCCCTCCTTTATCCCTGGGCTCTACTTAGCTTCCAAATTCTTGTTTCCCCACAATGGCATTTGTTTTCCCAAGTGTCCCTGTATTCTTACAGGAATTCTTCACTATTTTTACAGCCAGACTGTGCTAACTGTCAATACTGCTTGAAGAATTGGCTGATTGTTCCTAATTAACAAGCTCTGTTCCATTTGGGAACTCATTGATGATGCCTTTGGTTGTCTTTAGTTGTTCCTGGTAGAGGGGAGTCATGGAAATCGATTATCCCAGGGTATTGCCCATCATTAATGGACAATAGGATGGAAAATGGGAACCCCAGGTTTGTCAGTGCTTTATACTTCTCAAGCTTTAGATAATGCACTGCAGCAATTTATTTGATTTTAATGACAGAGAGGAGGAAGCATGTCATTTTTCAGTCATTTCACACATGCCATTAGCAACATAATTTGAAAAGATAATGATTTACAAACCACCTGCTGTCTGGCAGATGCTTAAATATTGGCACGTGCTTGGAATGTGGTAAGGAAAATATCTGAGGGGTTTAATTGCCCACTAATGCAATAGCTTCTGTTCTGTGCAGGTTAATGAGGGAGAGTTGCTTGTGAAGTACATCTGCCAGGGATTCTGTTTATTAGACAACCAGCAAGGATGATCTTCACAGCTTTAGTCACTTGTTTGCAACTGTTTCTATATTAGTTGCTTTCAAATGGCAAGAAATGGGGTAGAACATCAGGCTTGTAATAAAATGAGACCTTTGGAAAGCATTTTGAGAAGGAAGCTCATGTCATGATCTAGTATGTCAGAAACACTGATTGATATGTTATCTAAAATGTACTGAGGATGTCTGATCTGTTCAAGAGTGAGTAGATAAAGCCATGTCCATCAGGAGCCACTTTTTATGGAATGCCCATGGCATCCCTAGTCCTGTGCGAAGCTCAAGGTTCCTCCTGGGTGACACTTCCAGCAGCTCAGGCTCCCATCTTGCAGTGACTGTTGTTTATTTATGGGTGCACACATTTCTTTAGTGCACTTAACAGCAAGGAGCTAAAGCAAATTGGCACCATTTTCCACCAAAATTCAAACCTTGATTAAAAGAAGACACTTGGATGGGAAAGAAAGCCTTTCATGTGAGTACCCCAGAGAAATTTGCATCTTGGTCCAAATTCAGTCCTGAAACTGCATTTGCTTGCTCCTATTCCCCTTTAGTGAAAAGTAAGAAAATCCCCAGCCCAAAACCCAGAAAATCTCACACATCAATAAGACAAAAATTGCAGTCACTGTGACAGCACTGGAATTTTGGGGTTCTTGGATAAGTGCCTGATGCAGAAGCAGCACCCAAACCATTGATTCACACATGCAGACTGGGACCCCATAAGGTTAGTTTTTATGGATATTGGTGGTGACTGTAAAATGTTGTAACAGTCTCGCAGACAACAGGGTAACAGAGCCACCACCAATGTATTTGTGAGGTTTGTGCTGGAAATACCAGAGTGGGAGTTTGTTTTAGCCACTCCAAGGGATGTGATCTCAGGCACTAATCCAAGCCAGAGAAAAAGCTGGATGTTATTTAAATGAGAGAATGATACTTTACTAGACATGTGTGGTCAGAGAGGAGGGAGGAGCAGAGCTGGTGCTTTAACCAACCTAGGGATCTTTGCACAGACAAATCTGGCCAGGCTAGAGATGTCCAAACTGACTGGAGTCACAGCTTTGGCACAGAATTATCTTTTCCTGTCTCTCAATGCCCTGTAGAAGATGAATCAGATAACTATTTTTTATTCCAGTTTTTTATTCCAGCTTGCAGTGATACACTAGAAGGAATGACCACCCTTCTGGGTGTTTCAAGGTCACTGAAAATTCAGCATCATTTGAAAAACTGGATTTTAAACATTCTTGTATTTATCCAGCTTACATAAGGATCAGAAGCCCTGCTAAATCCATCTAGGTATAAATTTCAAACAATGGCTTGGAAAAGCATCTATAAAAATGGAAGCACTAACAATCTCCAAATGTTACCCTTGATGCACAAGTGTTTTACTGAATTGTGGAGCTGCTTCAGCTACAGCCTGATTCCTTCTCCTGTGGCTCTCAACTCTCTTAGCCATAATTTTGAGTGATTAATGATTGAAATGTTATTTAAATCACTGAGCCATCCTCTGTCAGAATTCAAAACTAACTCACTAATGGGGAGAAAACTGAAAAGTCTGTTCATTGTTTCTTTCTTCTTCTTTTGAGAAGTGCTAAAATCTTGGCTATTTCTGTTCTCTGCTACAAGGACAACATAAAGGGATGTCTCAGAAGGAGTGATAATGTAAACATTTGTCCCTGACAGATAAAGCAGTGAGGAATAAACTGGCTTTGACAGCATTAACAAATTTCCAGTGCTGGGTTTGAAGGCATTAGCTGCGGAAAGGTTTGATAATGTTGTGGCTTTCAAATGATGGTCTCAGCAAAGTGCTTAACAGATTTGTCTACTGTTTCCCATCTGTAAATGACTACATAATTTACACTTTTAATGGGTGTTAGATTACCTGTCTGCCATTAGACTCTCAGGCTGCAGTGAATGAAAAACAGAAAACACCACTTTCCCAGGACATAAATGATTAGTTACCATCACTGGCACCCATGTATCAACCTCTGTGTCACAGCACTGTGGCTTTGGAAAATCCCAATAAAACGGATGGTTATGCCCAGCCATTAATTAAATTTAAGAATTTCTGTCTATTATCCACAGAGAGATGGCTGGGGAAAGGTTGTTTTATCGTTGTGGCAGGTTAGAATGATGTTTAATCAAAACAGTGATGTTGAACATTGATAACCTGGGGAGATAATCTCTGCCATAATAAAGGTGACCTTTAAAAAAAGGCTACTTCATTGAGGCTTCTTTTTTTTCCCCTCTTGTCAGGCAATAAAGGAAAGAACAGAAAATTTTGGAGCATTTACTATGCCATTAGCAGCATTTAAAATCCTAAAATAAATATTGGAGTAGGTTGAGCACACAGAGAGATAAAACATTTGAAAATATTTCAAGGTTTTGTAGACAGGTAGGAATAAACAGGACTTGGTGACCTAACTTGTTATTATCTTTTTCATAAAATCACCTGAAAAAATCCTAAAACATGAATGGCTGCACAGTTAATAAACTCTGTAAAAGATAAGCTACAGCTTTTGAATAGGTTTCCATGTCTGAAAGGGTATGATAGAGTTTGGATAGAGAATTTTTTTACATAGCTTCAAAGTCACATGGAAATTAAAAGGAATATCATTCCTAGTGTGCAGATTTATTAGCAGGGTTTCTTTCTCTATTGGCATGCAATGAGGTCTCCTCCATCTGTGTGTCACACTGATCAATCCTCTAAATTATGTGCATTGATGCATTTCTGGTGCATCCTCCCTCAGCTCCAAACCTTCAAGGCACTTGGGGAAATTGAATCCAGCCTTTCTCTGAGCTGTTCCTAAACCTTTCCACTTTGTGGGCTAAAACTTGTGCCAGACTTCCTCTCTCAGCCTGGCCAGTTTCTGTGACTTTAACCCCACCCCAAATCTTTATTTCAGTCCCAAATTCAGGTGCTTTGGTTCTCCCTGGGGACACCAGCACCAGGACAGAGGGGTGAGCTCTTTTAAAGGACAGTTTTGGTAGCTAAAACTGGGCTTGGGTTTTGATGGAAAATATTTGCTTTTGCACTGATGGCACCAGTATTTCTGTCACAGAATTTGCTTGTTCATTTGCTTAAACAAGGCTGGTAAAGATGGGATATTTCCTTAAGTACACCCTGCCAGCTGATTTGTTTTGTCTTTTGTCCATTTTCCCAATATATAATATGATAATTTCCTGGATTCCAAGCCATTGCCTGGGCCTTTATTATCTAAAGGCTTTTTTTAACACAAATGAGATTTTCAGTTTCTAATCTAATTTTGAATGATGATTTAGCCCCACATCAAACAGGCCTGTACTTTGTGTCTAAGTTACACCAGTATTTGAGGGTCTGATATAGTGCTTATTACATCCATTGCCAGTGTGATATGAACAGACCCTGCTGTAAATAAGAATTAAACCCCGTAACTCAGCCTACTAAAATAATCTTATTTAATGAAGTTTCATTTCTGTCAGGCATCTTATTTCCCATTGTGTATAATTAAACTCAAAAATAACTGCCCAGCAACTAAAATGTGTTAAGAAGAAAGACAAGCTGCAGTCTTGAATTCATTAAGAATCCACTATTTATTTGCAAGGGTAATCTGCTATTTATATGTGAACAATAAAATTAATTTTAATTGTTCATCAAGGTATATTTTGTTATAGTGACTCCAGCTACAGCTTTTAGGACCTTATGACATAAATCCAAATATTCCTAAGTAGTTACATCCAAGATATGAGCTGTAAAATTAATAAGAATGTGGGAAAATAATTAATGCTAAGAAACTGATTGTGAGTCTCAGTGAAAATGTTGTCTTGTTTTCATTACAAGGTTTGTATGCATTGCTAGTACTCCATTTTTCCCTTAAATTATATTTTTTCTGTGATAATTCTAGTTAATCTTTCAATCCAAGTTTTTATGGCTGTCATAATTTCACAGGAGGAGGAAAGAAATACAACAAGGTTGTGAAAATTTAACACTGCATAAAAGTGCCTGTCTGCCACACTGCCAACCTGAAGGGATGGACCTCCAAACTTCCTTTTATTCCCCCAGAGCCATCCCAAGGCTGGGAGAGGAACCAATTCTTCCCAAAAAGTGAGGGAGAGCCTGTTTTGAGCTGAAATTCTCACTTTTTGGGTGTGAACCAAAACATCAACCAACTAAGGGCACAGCCTGAGCTTGGCATTGGAGAGAAGGGCTCATTTCAGGCAACACTTCTGGTATGAATTCCAGAATTTCCAGATGAATCAGAGGCATTTCATCTGGGTTTGTAAACTTTTTGTAAACTTTTTTTAGTGTAATTCAGATTTCCTGGCAGTCTCTCACTCCTCCTCAGCCTAAGGAGCATGTAGCTGGGACAGTCAGTACTTACCCTGCTTTACCTCCAAGTGAGTGGATCCTGGTGCACAAGGACTGACATCCATCACCTTCAGGGTGTTTATTGATCTTACTGGAGCAAACTTTTGAGCATCACTGGCTTTGCTCTCTGGCTTGCCAAAGAAGCAGCAGCCCAGAAGTGCTGAGGTGCCTTAACTCTCAGAAATTACATTGCTCAGGGAGAGTAATTCCTCCCTTTTCTGCTGTTACAGGCTATTGTTCTGAAAAACAGGTCAGGTTGCTGCTTTTCATATAAATTTTTGTCTAAAAATAAACCTAAACCAGTCCTGCTCCAATCATTGCACAGATATCTGCTCTGGCGCCTCTCTGTTGCTTGCTCCAGGTATGTATTTCAAGTTTGACAGAGCCACATCCCTGTGAAATTCTGTGATATGACCAATTGATTCAGTTTGTTAAAGTAATTCCTCATGTAAACATTCCTTTCTTGCTGTCCTTTATTCCTGCTGCTGCATGAACACGGTGTTGGAATCGATTGTGGACGTGGAAGGTTTGTGGATCTTGCCACTCAGTTTGTGCTCTGCTGCACACACAGAGCTGGTGACAAGAACTGATGATTCCTTTAATGTCTCTTCATGAAACACAGGGAAAATGTGGGAAATTGCTGAGTTTCAAGAGCTGTAGGCTGCCAGAGGAGATTTCTTATAGAAGAGATTTGACCAGGCAGAGCTGCTCTTTGGCCAAATAGTGGTGCAATTTGCTCACTGCCAGATAAGATTCCACCAGGCAGAGCTGCTCTTTGGCCAAATAATGGCGCATTTTGCTCCCAGCAGCTCCCTGTAGTTGTGTGTGCTTGTCACTCCCACTCTGCAGCTTCTGTCCTTTTACAAAATTGTCTCACTTCCCACACCAGTGTGTGGATCACTCACCTTCCCTGCTACTGGTGTTCCCTACAGGTGCTGCCCAGCCCTGCCACTTCCCCTGCAGACAGGGTTTCTCCTCCTTTCTGCAGAACTGCCATTCCTCCCTATTCCCTCTGCCTGACAAAGCCAGCAATCATTCCAGGGCATGCCCCAGTTGTGGATGACTTTCCATGGAAGTGAAAACTCTGCAGCATTTTTACTGAGGTACCAACTCTCCCTACACCAGGTGCTGGCAAAGCATCCCTGAACATCTGAATCCTCTGAAATCCAACAGCTGCTTTTCCATTAAACCTCACAACTTGGCCTTACTAAGGGAGAAAAAGCAAACTCCAAAAGAGCCTGAATTTTGGGTTCTTTGTGGTGCATTTTCTAAAGGTTATGAGGGAATTCAAAAATCTATGGAACCGAGGCAAAAATAACCAAGCCCAACTGAAGGGAAAAGGCCAGCAGAAATTTCAGGGACATTTAAGAGCTTTCATACATCAAGCTCCTTTGCAAATGTTCTTAGACACCTTGTCCTTTCCATGCAAGGCTGGAGAGCAGGCTCACTGCCTGCTGGAATGCTGTGAAGACTGGGGGAAGAGTGAGCTGGGCTGATGTCAGGCAGAGCAGATGGCCCTTGCTGGAGGCCCAGGGAACACGGATTTGAGCTGCCTGGGGAGGAAATGTAAAGATGAAATGTCTGGGCTCAGAGTATTCAGGGTCTTGTGCCACGTCTGAGCATCCCAGGAGTGCAGGGAAGTTCCTAAGGCAGCATCAAATGCTCAAGGGATCCTGTCCCACACATCCAGGCAAACCTGCTGCTCATCACCTTTATAAATAAGGGTAAAAATCCTGACCAGAAAGCAGCACCAACCTCCTGGACCAGGGACTTGGGACAAGGGCTGGAGTGACAGGACACAGGGCATGGCTTCCCACTGCCAGAGGGCAGGGTTAGATGGGATATTGGGCAGGAATTGTTCCCTGTGAGGGTGGGCAGGCCCTGGCACAGGGTGCCCAGAGCAGCTGTGGCTGCCCCTGGATCCCTGGCAGTGCCCAAGGCCAGGCTGGATGGGGCTTGGAGCAACCTGGGATAGTGGAAGGGGTCCCTGTCCATGGCAGGGGTGGGATGGGAGGAGTTTCAAGGTCCTTTCCATCCAAACAATTCTGTGGTTCTATGACTGCTTAAAAACATAAGAGTTGGTATTGTATTTGCAGGGAATGCCCCAGCCAAGACAGGAATGATGCACCTGACTCCATGTTCTCACAAGGCTCATTTATTAATTTATAATACTATATTATATTAAAGAGTACTATGCTATACTAAAGAATATGGAAAGGATGCTTAATGCTAAAAAGATAACAATGAAAACTCGTGACACTTTCCAGAGTCCCAGCTTGGCCCTGATTGGCCAAAGAGCCAAAACAACTCACAGCAGAATCCAATGGAACAATCACCTGTGGGTAAACAATCTCCAAACACATCCCACACGAGCACAACACAGGAGAAGCAAATGAGATAAGAATTGTTTTTCTTTTCTCTGAGGCCTCTCAGCTTCCCTGGAGAAAAACCTTGGGCGAAGGCCTTTTTTCAGAGAATGTGAATGCCACAAGTTGGCACCTGAAAGTGGCAGAATTTTTTTCTTAGAACCCCCTTGTCTGCAAAAATCAGATATTTGGTATGCACTTCCCAGCTCCAAAGTGCTGATGGAACTTTTATGTGATTTAAAAAGAAATAAGAATGTAATTTTGCATTCTGAATTGTGCTGCTGGTGACAGCAGTCAAATGGCAGATTTTCAAGGGCAGGAGCAGGGATAATCATCTTGGTCAAATTACAGTTTTAATTTAAGAAAAACTTCTTTCCTTACCGAGAATATTACCATGCATATTTTCATTTTATTAGTTTATGTACACAACCACTAAGTTATTTGCATGTTATAGGATTTTATTTTGCACTTAGCAAATGAATGACATCCAAGCAATTTTAGATTTAATTTGATCAATATTTAATGAATTATAATTATCATTACAACTCTGAGTTTTGCACTGCTGTATATTGCTGCATAATATTTAATCAAGGGGAGAGAGAGAGACTAAAATATAACTGGAAAACAGCTATAAAGTCTATGTTAAAGAAATGTAGTGGGATTATTAACTAAATTACAGCAGTCTAATTTAATAATTTTCCTAGTTACAGCTTTAAGATTGAATTTCAAGAGCTTTTCCCTAATTTATATTTTTAGATGCCTGCAATACATATTGAAAAAATACATACACAAAGACCAAAATTACTCTGTGGTATCAGAGTTTGAAATCTCTGCATGATTGGAAAAAATTCCCAGGTGCTGTACCTGGGAAAATGGGAATACCAGATAAAAAGGATGTCAGCTCATATGGACAGAGCAGTCAAAAGATTTGGTATAAAACAAATCTTTCTTGATAAATCTTTTTTACAGTGGTAAGGGCCAGGTATGTAAATATTGCAGGAATCAGCAAAACCATTTAATGTGTCTGAAAATAGCAAAATAGGTCAGGAAAATCTCTAAAAATGTAATTTTAAAAAAATCAAAAATTTAATCTCTTTTCCCACTAGTTAAAGATTTCTTTTCCACATAAATGCAGGTTTAATCTTTAAATTTAGTCATAGCCACATGATTCCTCAATTTTGGTAGTTAAGTAAAGCTTGTGGACTCTGAAGCACCTTCTCTGATGCAGCCAGTGAGATAGAGAAACGTTTGTGAGCAAAACTCATTAAGAAGGCTGGAAAAAGTCTAAAATATTCTGGTTTATAGAATCCCAGAATGGTTTGGGTTGGAAAGGACCTTTCAGCCCATCCAGTGCCACCCCTGCCATGGGCAGGGACACCTTCCACTGTCCCAGGTTGCTCCAAGCCCCTGTCCAGCCTGGCCTTGGACACTGCCAGGGATCCAGGGGCAGCCACAGCTTCTCTGGGCACCCTGTGCCAGGGCCTGCCCACCCTCACAAGGAACAATTCCTTCCCAGAATCCCATCTAAGGCCTCTTAAATTGGAGTATTCACCATTATTTCCTCTTGTAATTCCCAGTTTCAGTTGGACCCATGTGAATATTTCAGCCATTTGGAATTCTATTCCAACAACTCATCTATTGAATATTTTCCCTTGCCTCCTGAACCCTGTGAGTATTCCTCTGGTTTACTCTGCATTATAAAGGGGCAAACGATGGCATTCTTAACTATGGTGGAAGGAAAGACTTTTTCCCAATAAGCCCAGCATTTTCACATCACAGGTCTTGATCCTAAACTTGGTGTTGCAGATGTTCCATGTGCAAGAGCCTCTGCATTTTTCAGTGGGGCCTCCAGCCTGATTTTAGAAGGGAATTCTCTGCTGAGTGTGCAATTATCACACTTAATAGACACCAAAAAATTATGCCCTTGGATTATTTTTTTTTAATTTTCCACAATTTTAGCTTTGAAATAACTCTGGGATTTGTGGCTGCAATAAAGATTAAATACTTTCTTTTTTTTTTTTTTAATTACAGTCTAGGTAAGCCCCTCTGAAGCAGTTGAGCCTGGTCAAGCTGTAGATTTTCACTTGGATCCAATTCCAAACTCCAGACCCAAGGCAGGTCCCAAAGTGAGGCTGAGTTTCACCCACTACAAAGTTAAAGAGAATGTGCAAAAAAACCCCACATGTCATAATGAGCCACGTGAAAACCACATTATTCCATGGCCTTTGATCAAAATCTGGTGAGGCTCAGAGGTGAGATCTCTGTAGAGACAAATGAGAGAGAAAGAGATCTATAGAGTTCTATTTAGGATTTCTCTATGAAACTAAATCAAAGGAAATAAGGAACAATAAATATGCCTGACACATCTGTGTACTGTACATGAAAATTATCCTACTCCTGGGGTGGTTGGTTTTGGTTCAATAATTCAGGTTTATTCTTTAGCAGCATGTCCTCAGAAGAAAATCTGTGGTTTAATTTGTGTCTATGCCTGTGCAATTTGCAGAGATATGTTGTTGTTACACAGAGAGTTTAATTTTTAGGATTTTATTTCCTGTATTTTCCCCTTATTATTCTCACTCTCTACTCTCAGGCCCACAAGCTAAAAAACCACAAACAAACAACACAATTAGGGAAAGAACAGAAATACTCTTTAACATCTGTTCTTGCCCAAACAGGAGAATTTATCTAAGACAAAGGTAAAATAAATTATAATATGTTTCTATTTTCACTTGAGAAAGGGTTTCTGCACTTGTTTGGAATTGTCCATATTTGCAAAGAAATCCCTTGTCCTGCATCTCTTTGGAAGTGATTTTTCTCTCTCTTACTCTTTGAAACACCTCCCCTTACATACTCTTTTATTTATTATTTACTCTTATGTTAAAGGCTTTCGTAAAATAACATTTTTCAACTTCATATAATTAATAATTTAATTTAAAATACTGGTTGTTACTGAGCTGCAACATAACTTGTACATTGATTTTCCTTTCAAAACCACTTCAAAATTAAATCCCTGGAATTAGAGACACGAATTTTATTATCAAAGTTCTCAAGCAGAATAATGATGAGATACCAATAACCATCTTGTCTACAAAGTGGAAAGAATTTTGTTTTGTAGGAATTTCATGTCTACATAAAACCACTTTGGATTAAATGCTGACTGCTTCACAAGTAAAATTTGTTCACTGGGATTGTTTAAATCAATGTTCATGGAAACTCATAAGCATGCACACAGAGCAAAGCACACAAAAAATCAGCTATGGCACTGCTGTAGGAGCCCCCAGTTCAGTGAAAAACTGTCCAGACTGGAAAAAATATACAGGCACTTACTCTGTGCTTACACATATTAAAATCCCAGAAGGATTCTGAAATTCTTCAAGATTTTTGCCCTCCCTGTCTAAAACAGATTATTTTCAGTAAATGGATCATATTAGAACCGGTGCCTTAGAAATTAAAGGGTTTATTGGTGCTTTATGAGCTGGCTCCCTCACTCCACAATTGTTCTTCATTATCCCTCAGCTCCAGGTGTACTGTGCTTCCCATAAAACCAACTGCATGCCCCCACTGTGAGAAATGCCCTGGAAATGGCACTCGAGGCTCTCTGAAACGTCTCCCATAAATGATCTGGAGTCACTGCCAAAGAGCTTGAGAAGGTTGTTCTCCCTTCACCTCCTCACACGTCACCTTAATGGCAAATAGAGCACAAGAATGAAGAGAGGGGAGTTTTTGCTCCCAGCACTGCTCCAAGCACAGCAGGTTTGCCACTGCTTCTCCAGATGTGGAACACAGCACCGAGGAAGGAATGAGCAGTGGCCAGGAAAGGGCAGTGTAACATGTGTGGGGAAATAATGCCAGGGCTAAAATCAGCGTGAATAAGGGTTCTCTGTGATTCAGGAATTCTGAGGTAAGAAACATTCTGCTTGTGCCTGCAGCAGTGATATACAAGGTGTCAAACACAACTGAGCATTGGGGTGAGCGTGGGGCCTTGGTTGGTGCTCACTCTGCGATTGTGACACACTACTGAAATTTCTGAGGAGATCACACTCCCCCTCCACCAAAAAAACCCTCAAACCATCTTTTATTGATTTAAAAAATACAAAAATTTGTATCTAATTCCAGCTTTCCATAGAAAACTTCCAAAGCCCAGAACAAAACAGGTGGACGGCTGAAGATTGGAAATCACAGAACAACAGAATTGTTTGGGATGGAAGGGACCTTAAAGTGCCACCCCTGCCATGGACAGGGACACCTTCCCCTACCCCAGGTTGCTCCAAGCCCCATCCAGCCTGGCCTTGGACAATTCCAGGGATCCAGGGGCATCCACAGCTTCTCTGGGCACCCTGTGCCAGGGCCTGGCTCCCATCACAGGGAACAATTCCTTCCAAAGCTAAATTTCCCCATTTTTAATTTAACCCATTGCTCCTTGTCCTGTCACTAGAGTTCCTGATGATATTTTGTGGTCAACTGAAAGCTCAGTTCAGGTTTCCTACACCTGCAAAAAGCCTTCCTGAGCTACCAAAATGCCCTTTTTAGGAACCCCAAGAACCATTTTATATTCTTTACCCAACTGATGATAAAACAGCAGGGAGTAGGTGGTTATTTGGTGGTTATTTGGGTTTTCACTGGAATAATGGAATCATTAAAGTGGGAAAATATCACCAAATCCAAATCTTGAGTGGTGAACCACTCCCATGTTCACCATCAAACCAATTCCCCAAGTGCCGAGGACCTTGAATCTGTCCCCATTCCCTGATCAATTCAATCCCCAATTCAGTTCAATTTTGGAGGCTGTGTAAGGAATCAAATCAAGTCATGATCATCCCATGCAGGATCATCCCTTTGCCACCACCTTTCCACAGAGGTATTTCCACACCTGAGGACCACAAAAGAAATTAATGTCTTGGTAGCTCCACTGTATAAAAGAGCAAGAATTTGACTTTGCATCATCCTTTTGTTTAAAAAGAAATCCAGCCCAGGAAGCAGTGCAGCACAAAGGACATGCTGTCTCACTTCCCCTAGAATTCACATGGAATATTAACCAATGAAGAATTTTGATAATTTATGTTCTTGACAAAGGTTGTAACAAGAGCAAGAAATGGGGGAAACTAATTCTTCATATGGGAAACAGTAAAATTATAATTCAGTGTAATCGCTGCCTTAGATTTTAATTTTCTGGTTCCCTTGGGCTCCACAGTAGGAGAAACTGAAGGACCTCACAGAAGAATTAAAAAGGGATTTATATCAGTGAAAAAATTGACTCATAAATAGTTATAGATTATATTGCAAGTTTTCATCAGACCGGTTAAAACCAAAGCAGAGAGCCTAATTTAGCTTGTTTTTAGGGGTTTTTAATAATGATCCTTTCAATTAAAATCCAGTAAATACATAATGGAAAACTTATATTGTTTTCAGTAAACAAAACTGTGGAGAGAGCTGATGGAAAAACAAAATGCCAGACAAAATCTCTTCTTCCCTCTCATCTGCTTTCTCTACAATTTTACTCAGATTTGAGCTAAAAACCCCAAATAAAAAGCATCAGCACCCCACCATTATGCCAAAGAGTCAGGGAAATGTAGTTCCCTGCCTGCAGACAACAGGGACATGGGAATGTGTCCCTGCCAATGTCCAGCAGCCCCAGCACACAGAGCTCAGATACTCTGCCTTTTGTTCCCAAAAGTGTGGGGTTTAGTGCTGGGATGTGGCATTCACATTCTCTGAAAAAATCCCTTCGCCCAGGATTTTTCTCCTGGGAAGCTGAGAAGCCTCAGAGAAAAGGAAAACAATTCTTATCTCATTTGCTTCTCCTGTGTTGTGCTCGTGTGGAATGTGTTTGGAGATTGTTTACCCACAGGTGATTGTTCCATTGGATTCTGCTGTGAGTTGTTTTCACTCTTTGGCCAGTCAGGGCCAAGCTGTGTCAGGACTCTGGAAAGAGTCACGAGTTTTCACTACTATCTTTTTAGCATTCAGTAAGCATCTTTCCTATATTCTTTAGTATAGTATTCTTTGATATAATATAGTATTATAAAGTAATAAATGAGCCTTGTGAGAACACGGAGTCAGGTGCATCATTCCTACCTTCATCGGGGCATTCCCTGCAAATACAACACTGGGAAGCTCTTGGAAGGAGACCCCTCCTCTCAGGGCAGCATTTCTGTGCTCGCACTGCACAGCTCTCACTTTCTCTGCAATCCACAGGTGTGCAAGTAGGGAAGGGAGTGAAAATAAATCAGTGAGACAACAGCCAGAGGGAGACAGCAGCTTGGAAATGCTGTATCAGAAAGCCTCAGCTTTGTCACTCTCTTCCCCACAGCAAAAAAAACCCCTCAGCTATTTCCCAAAAGCTGCTAGGGTTGTTCAAGCCCCTCTCCCAAACACAGCCTGCAGTTTCCCAGTGGAATGAAGCACCACTCCCCTCAAGGAGCACTCCTGTCACTTGTTCCCTTTTGAGGAGCATCTTGGCAGCATCCCAAGGAAATTCAAAGTAGACACATCTCACTATGGGGCATTTTCACAAGTGGTCTGCCGTGAAAATGCTGCTTTGCCCACGTCTTAGGGAGATTGGTTTCATCAGAAAGCAAAAGTAAAAAATAAAAATACAATAAGGAAGTGATAACTGGGAAAGGACACATTTCTATTTTATTCTTATAAGGAACCAGATTCCTTGGCATTTTTAGCAAGAAAGAACTTTATTTTAGTGGAAATTCATTCCATTTACCTGTTCTTCAGCAAAAGATGATCAGAGAGATGGAACACCTCTCTTGTGAGGAAAGGCTGAGACAACTGGGATTGTTCAGCCTGGAGAAGAGAAAGGTCTGATAAGAGCTTGTGAGAACTTCCAGTGCCTGAAGAGCTGGAGAGGGACTTGGGACAAAGACTGGAATGACAGAAGGGAGAATAATGGATTCCCACTGCCAGAGGACAGGGATAGATGGGATATTGGGAAGGAATTGTTCTCTGTGACAGTGGGGAGACCCTGGCACAGGGTGCCCAGAGAAGCTGGGAGTGTCCAAGGCCAGGTTGGACAGAGCTTGGAAGGTTGGGAGGGAAAATCTCTTGTTCCACCCCATGGCAGGGGGTGGAACAAGAGATTGAAGGTCCCTCCAACCCAAACCATTTTGGGATTCTGAAGATAACTTGGCCCTTTCCCTCCACTCAGTTTTGAGCACTCATGGAAACAAAAAACCCCAACTTTTGTTATCAGCAAGGGCCTCACAGCCCAGGCTGGACAGGACCTGTGCCATGGCAGAGCTGGGCATTCCCAGTGCCATTAGGAGCAGAGCAGCAGGAGAAGCTGGCAGGAAAAATGCATCCTTAAGGATACAGGGAGCCTTCCTCTCCTCCCTGTCCTTTTCATGACAGTCCATCAGAGTTTTTGTCCCTGGCTGGGGACAGACACCCCCTGCACTGCCTGGTGGAGACAAACCTAGTCAGGAGCACTGGAGAAAATACAAAAAACTCTTATTCCTTGCAAAAAGAGAATGAGGATTTTTGGTGGGAAGGCAAATTTCTAGACAAAAATTTGGTTTTTTTTCTCCATGCTTGAGATATCTGGGGAAATAGAAAAAAGAGAATCATCTAGCTCTGTCTTTCCTAAACTTTCTTTTGGTTTTGCCTGAGGTTCCTGATGGTGCTTCTGTTTTTCCAATGTCTTTCTAATAAACCTGCAGAGTTTGCAACTGTTATTTTTCATGTGTAGTGGATAACCCCACACTTTGTGAGGTTTCACATGGCCTCACCCAGGGGAACCCATATTTCTGTACCCTATTACACAGCACCTTAAATGCATAAAAAGCAAGTTTTGCCCAGATTTTTCCCAGGCATAGCCAGGCTAACTCAGAGGAGATTTGGGCACAGTAGTTCCCTGCAGCTTTCTGTGTCTCTCTCCAAAAAAACACAGAGCTCATCTCCCTCTTCCTACCAAAATCTGCAGCAGATTTCAATTCTCAGCCTGACAGCCCAGCTGAAAAAGGTGTTTTCTGCAACACTGTTGTGCTTAACTGATACCAAAAATGAGTTGCAATTAAAATAGAAAAAAATAAAGGCACCAATACAAAGCTAAAAAAAACAAATCTACACATTTTTTCCAGAATACCGAGGTGTGTTTACCTCAGTCAAAGCACTGTCCTCAGATGGTCAGTTCTTTCCTCAAAAAGTTGTCTACCCCCAGTGCACAGTCAGTGGGTGTTACCTGAGGAGATGTAGGCAATAATATTTAGTATTTTATTTTTTATTCCACATAGGATGATTTGCCTTCAGCTGTGGACTGCTACACCCTTCATCCTCAAGGCTAAATATCAGCACCAAAAAATGAAATTGATACACAAGACTTATTAGAATGAGCCTGATTAGGCCATTATTTCTACAACATTCAGATAGATTGGAATTATTTTTTGTAATACTTAAAAAAACCAGATCTTTTTCATATTTCAATTTGCACCAATATAAAAATACAATTTTTTAAAAAAGAAAACCCACCTTATAAGTATTTTTCCTATTTCAAACAAATCCTTTCATCTAAGGGCGAGCCCAGGTTGTTACTTGAGATTGTTTGCATAAAATCTCATTAGCCTATTGATTCTCCTTCTAACACCTTAGGTAGTACTTCATTACCATGCAAATAGAGACAGGCTTTTTACACGGACCTTAATGCAGCCCTGATTATTCTCCTTTCACAGCGCCGCCAACAAAGCCCCGTAATGAAAGTCATCGATAATTGTTCAACAGGTGAAAGAGATTAGAATCAAAGAGACTCTTATCAGCAAGAGCTTCCTGTTCCCCTCCAAAACACGAATTTGGCTGATTGCCGTTCTCAGGGATGTGCAAGGCTTCCAGTTTCATCTTTTCCTCCCACAGACAGGCACAGTGCACTGCAGGGTGAGATGTTTTGGAATTCAGAGGGAAATCCCGGACCCGAAGGAAGCAGCGGTGCCTCCAGTGCTGTCTTCTGCCCCCAAATCCCATCCTTGTCCTTCTAGTTCCAGTGATGGCTCTGGAGCACCACCTCAGCTTTTAATTTAAACGATTTTGATGGGAAGATCCCTGCTTTAATGGGGCCCACGGCTTGTGAGAAAGAACAATAGAATCAGAAAGTCATGGAATGGTGGCTCTGGAGCAACACCTCAGCTTCTAATTTAAACAATTCTGATGTGGAAGGTCCCTGCTTTAACGTGGCACACAGCTTGTGAGAAAGAACAATAGAATCAGAAAGTCGTGGAATGGTTTTTGTTGGAAAAGACCTTGAAGATCACCCAGTGCCACCCCCTGCCATGGGCAGGGACACCTCCCACTGGCCCAGGGTGCTCCAAGCCCCATCCAGCCTGGCCTTGGACACTGCCAGGGATCCAGGGGCAGCCACAGCTGCTCTGGCCTGGATGATCTTTGAGGTCCCATCCAGCCCAAAGCATTCTGTGATCCTGGAAAGTCATATGGGCAATACATTGGCTACAAATCTACCTTAATCCTAACCCCAGGTGCCCTCCAGGATGTCAGCAGAGGATGTCTCTGGACCTGCCCTTAGGACAGAGTTGCAAGTGCAGAAACTCCAGCAGGGAACGTTTGTTTGGCAAGCAGCCTCTGCTGGGATAGAATCACAGAGCCCCAGAACATCCAGAGAGGGAAGGGACCCTCAGGATCATCCAGGCCAACCCCGTCCCTGCCCAGACACCCCAACAATCCCACCCTGTGCATCCCTGGGAGCGTTGTCCAAACCCTCCTGGAGCTCTGGCAGCCTTGGGGCTGTGCCCATTCCCTGGGGAGCCTGGGCAGTGCCCAGCACCCTCTGGGGAAGAGCCTTTCCCTGATCTCCAGCCTGACCCTGCCCTGGCACAGCTCCAGCCATTCCCTGGCTCCTGTCCCTGGCCCAGGAGCAGAGATTGGAGCTGTCCCTGTGCTGCCCCAAGGGTGGGGATGCCAAGGTGTCCCTGCAGGAAGTGTAGCCCAAAGGAACCCATGCTCTTCACAAAGAGCTCAGCAGAGGCTTTGGTAAGGAGCAGGACAGAAAGCAGAAAGGATTGGAAAAAAAAGTCCAACAAAGCAGACTGGAAAGGCAGCAAAATGCAACTGGCTTCAGTGGTGCTAAAATGTCTTGAGAGGGAGCCCAGCATGAAACAGGTAACCCACTCCGCCTAACTGTGGATTATTGCCAACAAGTGATCCACCCAACAAATGATTTTATTGCTGCTTCTTTCATGGGATCGCACCCAGGAGCTGCCATTTCAGACAGCACAAACGCTATTGATAGAGGCAGGCACTACCCATGGGGTGACATTTGAGCAGAGCCAAAAATCAAAATCTCATCTTTGACTCAGTCTCGGGGGAAAGGGGAAAGGGAAAGGAAGCTGGCTAAAAAAACTGCTGGGGTAATAATGCAAAAAAACCTGTATGTGACCAAGGTCCTCAGGAAGAGGGACAGCTCCAATCTCTGCTCCTGGGCCAGGGACAGCACCCAGGGGATGGCTGGAGCTGTGCCAGGGCAGGGTGAGGCTGGAGATCAGGGAAAGGCTCTTCCCCAGAGGGTGCTGGGCACTGCCCAGGCTCCCCAGGGAATGGGCACAGCCCCAAGGCTGCCAGAGCTCCAGGAGGGTTTGGACAGCGCTCCCAGGGATGCACAGGGTGGGATTGTTGGGGTGTCCTGAGCCAGGAGTTGGACTCCATGGTGCTTGAGGGTCCCTTCCAGGTCTGGAGATCCTGTGATTCCATGAGCAGAGGTGTGCACATAAGAAAATAGGGATACAATAAAAATGTTGGAGGCAGCCTCCAGCACTTTTCCCTTAACAAGCACAAATGCAGGCACAGAGCAGCAGCAGCACTGGAAATGTGGCTGTGAGAGGCAGTAAAAGACACACCTGTTGGTGCAGAGTGCTAAGTGTGGAAAAAAGAAAAGTGAAATAAAAAAACTAAGATTTTAAGTGAAGGAAACACTTCCTACTTGTTTCTCCCAAAGTTAATGCAATGGGGTCTCCCAGGTAGGCAGACAGCACTTGGCTGTTAAATTTGCCTGCAAAAAAGAACCTGAAAGAAAGAAAACATCAAGCAACCAGCCAAATAAAGGAAAGGAAATTCGACTTTTATGTGCCTATAGTATATAATGAATTGGGCCCAATTTCTGTAGCAATTGTGAGCTGAAAGCCAGAGCTTTGCTATAATTCAGTTTGATTACTACTGTTGACTTCCTTTTCAATAGATGTCCTAAGAACCAATAAAAAAAAAAAAAAAAAAAACAAGAATCTATTATCAAAAAGTCCAGGGAGGAGGAGGAGGGAATACATGAAATAACAAAAATTTAGATGTTTTGAGCAGAACCTCCAATTAGAAGGAAAGGGTTTACTCCACGGGCAAATTTTACTCCATTGCCAAGAAATAACAAGCAAAGGAGCAAAAAAAAAAAAAAGTCAGAAATTCTGTTGTCTTGTCAAAAGCAAAGCAAATTAATTGTGTAAATATAAATGTGATAGTAATGATATTATCCAGCTCAAGCAAAGCCAACTAATGAATCCAAAAACCAATGCCTAAAAGAGCCTGCTGTTATCAGCATTCCAGTCACAACTGCCACAATTTCCATTTGTGTTGTCAGAACACAGAAGTGGCTTAAAAGAAAAGGCAAAAACCCTAGAAATGCATGTATAATATTTACTAATCACTACTAATTCAGAAAGATTTAGGAATTTGTATGCCTTAAACTGCCAAATACCATCAGAAATGTTTAATACTCTCCAAAACCCTTATTGCCCTTTCACTTGCAAATTTTAGACAGGATTACATTTTCTTGCTTGGTTTCTTTGGACAGAAATTGTGCTCTATGCAAGGAATCAGCATTATGTGATTAACACAGACAAGAAACAATCAATACAAATAAACAGTTTTAAATGGGCTGGAGGGACTGGACACAGGGAATGGTTTCCCACTGCCAGAGGGCAGGGTTAGATGGGATATTGGGAAGGAATTGTTCCCTGTGAGGGTGGGCAGGCCCTGGCACAGGGTGCCCAGAGAAGCTGTGGCTGCCCCTGGATCCCTGGAAGTGCCCAAGGCCAGGCTGGATGGGGCTGGGAGCAACCTGGGACAGTGGAAGGTGACCCTGTCCATGACAGG
Organism: Emberiza elegans; assembly: GCA_024865655.1. NCBI lineage: Eukaryota > Metazoa > Chordata > Aves > Passeriformes > Fringillidae > Emberiza > Emberiza elegans. The sequence continues at coordinate 62,568,157 of JALJVW010000206.1, forward strand.
GGTGGCACTGGATGGGCTTTAAAGTCCATCCCAAACCATCCTGTGGTTCTATGATTCAGTGGCTGGTGTTGGTAGCACCCAAACCAAAAAGAAATGCCATATTCCTGCCACTATCAAGGAAACAATTCCAATACAATGACACTTATCACCCAAAACACATCAGTCAGAAAATTGAATGTCTTTAATGGAAATGATAACAATGTTTTGATCATGAACAGGTCCTGCCACAGAATCATCCAAATTTGCTATGCTGCTAATTCAGAGAGCTGCTGCTAATGGGTCCCAGACAACCTTCTCCATGTTATCTTCTTGGATGCAGAAACAGGAAAAATTCCTTCCTTTTTCCAGAAAAGGGGAAAATTAAGTAAGTTGATGAAAAACACAAACCCAGGGCTTACCCTAAAAGTCTGTGGGTCTTTGGGGTTTTTTTTTTTTTAATTTTCCATCTTCTAAGCACTGCAACCTATATAGCAAACTTTGTGTTTGATTAGCCAACCCCAAAGCAACATTTTGTGAATACAATTAACAAAAAGAAGAGGAAGAAAGAGTCTGACAGTTCGGAAAAGAGTTTTTACAGGACAGGGTCAGTGTTAATGAACAGAAATGCTACCTGATACCACTGAACACCAAGGATATACAGGAAAATGTGCAGCTGAGTGAGTTGTTTCTATCAGAATTCACTTTGAAAGCTATTAGATTAAATTGGACCGTGGCAAATTGTGAGACAATTTGCATTCCTGCCTAAAAATCCTTAGTCTGAGTAAAATGGCCCTCAAAGTTTCATTTCTGTTAAACTGAAATATAAGATTTGGTATTAAAGAGCAAAATTTGCCTGTTGACAGCAATGATGGACTGCCTTTGCTCAAAAGACATTCTTAATTAAAAACAAATGGGGTTAATGTGAGTTAAAGCTACGAGCTCAAGTGCAATCAGCAGTCATTCAATCTGAGAGTGGGGTGACCTTCAGAGGAGAATGTTTTCACTCCTTAAACACACTGCTGACTTTGGGGAAAGAAATAGAAAGTTTGAAAAGAAAAAAGAGAATAAGTTGTTAATAGGCTGTGAGGAAAGGATCTAAAGAAAAACAATCTTGCATCTTGCTCTTCCATGGCAAGTGAGACAAGGACCTATATTTTTAATGAATATTTTCTGTGCACTTTCATTTATCTCCCCCATATTGTTCTCCCTAAGTGCCTACAGTTAAATCAAAAGAGACACTCACTAGGGAAAAATAACCCAGTCGAGCCTAACAACAACAAAAGTGCTGTTATCCCCAGGAATACCACAGCTTCTAAGGAAGAGAGAAAATCAGGGAGCCATTAATTAGAAAATTAGTTCCAACCAAGCTGGCAAGGTTTATTTTCATGTGGAAAATGGGAATGTTGCTGTTTACGTCTCTCAGAGGCCTTTAGAGATGCCAACTGTGAAGAAAGTTAAAAATGCTCAAAAATAAAGGAATTTTTCCCACACTTCAAGGCACGATAGCAGAAGAATCAACTAATTATATCCCATCTTCTCCACCAGCACATAAAAAACGGGATGTCTTGAGGAGTGGGGTGTGAGCAGCCAGCCAGGGCCACCCCAACCCACTTTTTATCCATAAAGATTCCTGAAAGTTTGGGAGACGTTTTTTATGAAATTTCAAGGAAATAAGAGTCTTTAGAGGATGCCAATCTGCCAACAGAGCCCCAGTCCTGCCCACTGGGGAATTTCCACTAGGACAGAAACGCAGGCCCATGAGGAAGTTCCCAGGGAATGAATGAGATGATAATTTTATAGCACAGTTACCTGCACAAAACTTATTTCATCTTCACAACTCGCTTGATTGCTTTTCCCATTATTATTGGAAAGTCATTCCAGAACCTCATTTCCTCTATCTGTGAGCAAACTTGTGAAGTCCAGCTGGAATTTATGAGCAGCCTATTTGAAACCACTCATTCTTATGCTAACATTTCCCTAGAAGTTTCTCCATTGATTACTTTTCTCTCTAAAGTGCCTCTCCAGACAAAGGCTATCGCCTGTCAACTTTAATTTCACAAGGTATCATCACATCAAATAGGTCTCTATTTCTTTAGTCAATCTAATCATTTTACAAAAATATGGGACATTTTGCAAGATAAATGTTGGATTTATCATGAGTAATTGGAGTTGGAGTGAGGGAGTGCCTGGAGGGAGGAGGCCTTGCTGTGCTCCATCCCTCCTGCTCCCTGCTCAGAAGTGACACCTCCAAAAGGTGCTTTAATGAGCCTGAACCAGGCAATAAAACTTCACAAACACACATCACCCACACACAAAATAAACCAGGAGCTGTCCTCTGTAATAAGCAATTTCCAAGGATTGAAGCATTCAATCCTTTCTTTCCAAAACAAGGGTATATTCACCTCTTTTTCTCAATTAAAATACAATTTAAGACTTTCTACCAAGGAATAGAAAAGGTTACACTTTTTTAGACTAATTGTGTCACAATTCATTTTCTCAGGAAAGTTCCCAAAATCCCAGACTGAGGGTTAAAAGGTCTAGCTCAGGTTGGTTCTGCACACTTTCCAAAGCCAAGAGGAAAACTAGCAGAAGGAATGCTCTGTCTGCACACTGCAGGAAGATAATAAGGAATCTTCAATTTGCTTCAGGAAAATAATATCCAAAAAGAAGAGTCTCCCATTATACAAAGGATTCTGGGAACACCTGCAGGCTCCAGAACACCGGTTGGTTTTGGGCAGGTCACAGATTTTTTTATGTCTTCTTTCTGTGTCTTTTCTATGTGTGGTTTCCATGGTCCACATTTAGAAAAAATAAAGAAACCAATTTTTCAGTGTTTGCAAAATCCTGCCTGTGCTGACCCTACAGATGGGGTGAGTGAATGGGAATAATAAGAGGAGCAATGCCACCCAATCTGATCTGCTCTGGAAAACCACAAACAGCTCAGTTAAAGCTAAACCAGCAAAAAAACACATTTAGTGAGTGGTCTGGGGCTGCTATAAGAGGGGAAGACAAAAGATTGTAGTGTTTCATGAAAGGTCCCATGAGAATTGTGACAAACCAGAAGAAAATCCATTTCTTCCCCATCACCAACACGAGGCCATGCTCTCCTCCAGACCAAGGTTATTTGTCTGTCCATGTCCTAATTTGCTGATAGGCATCACACACTTCCAGTCCTTTTCATTCAGAATTAGATAAAAGTTAGGAAATGAGGCAGCACACCGTGTCCCCGCAGAGAGACACTCAGATATTCAATGTCATCCAAAGTCTCCCTGATGTGAGGAGCCCAGACTAATTTACTGCCTCTCCTAGCCTCAACAAAATATAAACAACATCATTTACTGTGACCTGTGCTGTGCTGCTTTCCCTTCTATTTTTCAGATATGTTTAATAAGTTTCAGAGAAGCACAAATGCAGAAGTCAGAGACCAAGTGACAGGAATAATTTACTGAAACCTGGAGATTCACATCCCACTTGATTTTTACCCAAATGACAGCTTTCACTGCCTTTAAAAAAGAGACTGAGGAGCTGGGCACCCTGCATTAGCCTGGTTTAAAACTCTCTCCAGGCACTTTCATTGCCTCTGAAATAGCAGTGTGAGAAGAAAACCCGAGTCAGGAGCTCCACAGTCAGTGCCAGGACAGGAGGATTTAACACCACCCAGGATGGGTGCATGAATGAGCCCTCAAAAAACCCTGTCTGGAGGCAGAGGTGAAAGAAGGAATTTAACAGAAGCACTGTCCTGGCAGGGCAGCTGCTCTGGGACAATTCAGGGAGCCAAGAAAGCCCAAGAAAGGACTTTAAAGCCAAGGTGTCCATCTCCACCCCAAACCCTTCATCCCTCAGGTGTTGGGAGAGCATCTTCGAGCAGCCCTTCCCACAGCTCTGAGAGGTTTGGAGAGTGTTTCTGTGCTTAGCACAGGAGTTTATTGTGTTCCTCGTTCAACTCGGGTCTGGCAAGGCTGGAGAGGACGTCCCACCCTCACACAGGGAGGGTGGAGGGAGATCAGCCTCTGAATCCTCGCAGGGATGTTGCCCAGGGCATCAGCATTTCCAGCCTCCCTGGAACACCCCGGAGCAGAGGAAATGTCCTGTGATTTAATCCATCATGGCTTTTGCCCCGAGCACTGATAAAAAACTTGGCTTGGACAAAGGGGCAATAAATGAAACGTAAAAGAAATAAAATTTTGCGGGGTTATTATCATTGCTGCTCTCATTTCAGATGAAAGCCATAGGGGGATTTCCCAAGAAACTCTGGTTTTCTTAAGGACCTCCTCATAGCAGACTGAAACTACAGCCAGCCATCCCCACTGTGGGACTGAAAAGGAAGCAAAGGCTACAAGGAAATTAGAGACACTCTGGGTTTATCCCGGGGCAGGAGGGAAATCCTGATTTCCTGTAGCTGCTCTCTCTGTGATCCCAGGGCAGGAGAGCCTCACCCACCCCTTCCAGCCATTAGCAGATCCTCAGGGAGTGTCCATTTCTGGGTAATGCCAGGCTGGCTGCCACTGGCAACACTCAGATGCAAAGAAAAATTGTCAGCACTGATGTCCAAGATGTTACTGGAACAAAAAAATGAATTAGAGCATGTGCCTTGTCTATCCCATGGAATCACTTTCTCCTTTAGCAACTATAAATCCAGTAACTTGTTCTGATCCTGGAAGAATACAGATCTGGAACCTCAAATTTGCCAATCTCTGTGTATTTTGCTTATTTAATTTATCAATACTACCAATTAATATAATTTATTCAGTAATAGCAGTGAATCAAAAAAAATCAAATGCACAAATGCTCCTTGTGTCCTGCTACTCAGTAACAGAGAGAATAAAATCTAGTGAGGGGTTAATGGACAACTAATCACTCAAATTTGTATCTCAAGCCTTGCCTAACACAAACCTCTTCCAAAATAGAGAAAAATACAATGGAATATGAAATAAGAGAGCAACACAGAGTTTAAAGCACACTCATGAATTTTGTGGGGCAGCGACAGCAAAATAATGCACTAGGGGGTATAAAAAAACATGAAACCCCACACAGATCTGGATAAAATTTGGCACTCTTACAAGAGTGGGCTGCCAAGGGGCTCTGGATTCACCCACTGAGGATTTCCCACCTGGAAAGCCCAAACACACAGATACACGTCTGCTCAAATGCATCTTTTATTTCCAACTTGAAATTCTCTGAGAATATTTTGATCTGATGATTGCAACCATGCAGATATTAATTTAATGGCTGTAAATTTAAATTCAACTTGGCAGCCTGTGCACAGAGCAAGCATTACCTGTCCCACATACGAAGCAAAGAGTTGACAAGCTGCTTCCTTTCTGCAAGACAAAATGTTTATCAGGGCGCTCCCCAAATCAATGCTGGGGAGCTGCAGCCCTGACACTTATGAGAGGCCTCTAGTATTTAATAGAATTATGAATTTTTCCTGGAATGCAGTAGCAAACTAAAGAGCCCAGAATTTATAATTAACCATGATGACTTGCCAGGCAATGAAGTGTGGAATAAGCAAACTACAGTGGATGTGGGGCACCTGTAGGAAAAATTTGTAGGATCGGCGGGAGAAAACACAATATGGGTGACCAGATCTCAGATGACACATTTATATTAGACAGCCAGGCACTGTGGAAGTTACACCTACTTCTACATTCTTTTAGGTTTTTATTGCAACTATTGGAATGGCAGGGAATCCCACATCCTCCCAAAATGGCCTAGTTTTGGTTGACAGATGGATGTCCTTCTCAGTTTGTTAATGCAGCTAGCCAAATATCCACAAAGGAGGCACCCAACAAAACTATTGATTAAAATGTTATTATACTCAGGAAAGTTGAACTCTGTTTTGAAGCTGAGCTCTCCAGCATTTGCCCTGTCTCTCCATCCAGCCCTTCCTCCTTCCTCCTCTGCAACACAGAGAATGAAGAAACCCCATTTTCCATTTTCCTCAACCATTTGATTTAAACCATCCTTTACAAGCTGCTCAGGTCGCCCTTTGTAGCCCAAAACGTGCACATGAACAAGGATATCCCACAAGAAGAGGACAAAAAACATTTTTCCAAGGAATGTGATGGAGCCATAGAGCTCCTGCTCCCATCTCCCATCACTCTGCTCCTGTGCACCCACAGTGCTCCCCAAACTGGATATTGAAAAGCCTCAGACTGGAAGAGCAGCCAAGGTTAATTTTGGGTAGAGTTTGATAATTAGAGTTATCAGACAGTAGGAGCCTTCCCCGGGCATGTTTGAAGCTCCCTCAAAGGAAAGACAATGTGATATTGTGAATACATTATTTCTTTGCAAAGATAAAAGCTGGAGTCATGCTGTGGTCATCACAAACCCTGTCTCTCTTTTGGTTTCTGATGTTTTTCTGCCCTTTCTGTAGATCCTGCTCTTCTGTTTCTTCCAGATGTACCTGCTTTAGAAAAAATAATCTGAAAATCTTTAGTAGTGTGACACCAGCTAACTACAGCAAGATAGATCTAAAAACACTCACAGCCCACAAGTCCATCCATTAAAGGGATGGCTATTTGCAAAAAAACAACATATAAATTTTAAAACCTGCAGAAAATAGCTGAGATATTTGAAGGTTATCATGTCTTGCACCAAAACTCTGAAATTTAATCAGCTTTGGGAGTAAATTTGTTTTGGCTGCAATGTCCCAGTGTCCAATTCTCCCTGCACTGCCTGGTTGGAAACATCCTTCCTGTGCAAGCCAGGGAAAACTCAAACTAACTCCTGTGTAGAAAGTTGTGCTTATAATCACCTTTTTTTCAGGAAGTTTGGGGAGCAGATTGTGGTCAGCAATGAACCTGCTTGACAAGGTCAGGTGGCTTGTGAAGAGAAAATTGTTGCCTGTGCAGTAATTAGGTTGCACTGAAGAGAAGCTGCCAAAGTCCCAGCAGCCTCCATGGGGTAAAGCAGAGTAATTAAAGCAGTTTTAATGCCTGTTTACACCAGCAAAGGCTCGCTCCAACACTGGCTGTCAAAAAAAAAAAGCAAAAAAAAAGCACACAGAGGTGATGAAATTGCATCATTTCATAAAAAGCTACTACTAACTAGTGAGGTGCTGGTGCTGAAATACCCAATTATCCCCTGGAATATTAACCTCTGTGCCCACAGGTGTCCAAGCAGGGAGCAGGAGAGGGGAATTTGCTGCAGTCACACATTCCCTGAGCCTTCACCAACACCTAAAGCCTTGCCAGCAGAGCAGTCCATGATGTAATCTGCTCTGCAAACCCCCCCAAAAGGGTCAGCCAAAGCTTTGTGCAGCAAAAAAAAGCATTGACAGAAAGCCTTTGGAGCAAGGGAAAAGCAGGAGGAGCTTTAAGAGCTTCAGCATAAATTGGATAATCCAAAACTTGAGTTTTCCAGACTGAAGAGGGGAGGGTGCCCGACCTCAGCTCAGCTCTCCAATACCCAGAATACAACAGTTGTGGACTTAAGCACCATTTCTCCTCCCATATTTCCTGGGAACAAATTTGCCATTAAGGCCAAAATTCCATCCAAAGGAACCAAAGATAACCTCAACTGGTGAAGAGATAAGACTTGATAATTTCTTAACCATTACCAATGTTTCTATAGTTCCCATAAATTGTTGAGATTTGAGGGGTGGGTGTTGTTTTGCCTTTTTTGTTTTGTTTTTAATTAAGCAAAGCAGACTATTTGCACTAACTCTGTAATTTTTCCCTCACCCACAGAAAAGCTTTGAACAACAACTTCTTCCAGTTCTTTCCATTTTACCTGTGAGCTCAAAGCTGACTTTCCTCTGCTGCTGACAAAGTGAACCTGAGCAGTGGGAAGCCAGTAAATCTCAAGCAGCAGTGATGCTTTATGTACCTTAAGTACTGCAAGATTAAAAATGTGGTTTTATCACAGCGTGATACCGACGTTAATAACTCGTCTGGAGCAGGAATTCAAAGCTTTCACTATTCTATAATTGAAAGTAGCCCAGTTGCACACGGATTCAGGTGGCAACAGAGGAGCTCAGATCATCTTAGTCAGTGTTTCACTCCAACAGGAGTCTGAGAAGGGCAGTGGAGCATCACTCACTCAGGCATTACCAACACTGGGGTTTGCATTAGCAAATGAAGCTACATGCAAGTCACAGTCCCACGCCAGCCGACTACAAAGCAGGTCAGGCATGCAGAAAAATTCACTTGTGGCACTCACTGAAAGCAGAGAACATTTAAATTTCAGATTTTCAGCCCATCAGCAATAGCCTTACCTGCTGCTACATTTTCAGTTGTCCCAGCAACAAGCCATCCCTTTCCTTTCAGCCTTTTTATTATGGCTTCTCCTTTTCAGTGGGCTTTTGTGAGACAATTATTTCATAAATCTTAATTACTGCTTCATTTTGTTTTGACTGGGCTCAACACAACCACTGCAGGCTGTGACAGAAAGCAGCTGTCCCTCCCAGCATGGCCATGGCCACCACAGCTCTCACTGCACAGCTGCCACTCTCACATCCAAAGGAGGCACAGCAGGAAGACAGACTGGAGGGATTCCAGGGCAGGACAGAGGGACACCCAGGTGGTCACAGCCTGGGAAGGGGCTATGGCATGTCCAAAGTAGCAGGGACAGGGTGGGAGTGCCTGGCTGCAGGCTGGGTGGGCACAGGGCACCAGGAGAGCAGGGAATGTGGGCACAGGGCACCGGGGAAGCTGGGAATGTGGGCACAGGGCACCAGGAGAGCAGGGAATGTCACCAGGGAAGCTGGGAATGTGGGCACAGGGCACCAGGAGAGCAAGGTTGGTGGGCACAGAGAGGGAGGCTGGACCCCACTGCAGGGAGTGCTTGGGATGGCACAGCTCTGAGAAGGGTGGGGGGAGGCAAAGGCACAAGAGAGGGCAGTCAGGGGTGCTCTGGTGGAGCAAGGAAAGGAAAGAAACCTTCCTCAAATAATTTGAGGAAGCCTTTACCCTGCCTGGGAGCTCCTGAACATCCCTCTTTGCAGAGAGGTCTCCTCACAGGGTGGGCAAGACAAGCCTCATGGAGCTCTGGCAGCCTTGACCACTGCCCTGAGCTACTTGTGTCCAATAAAAGTGTCAGAATGTCATTTGAACAGCCTTTGGTTACAATTTCACCCCCTTCTCTCCCAGGGCACACATTGCACCTGACTTGAAAAGATGATAAAAATGTCAAGGATGCAAAAATGCCCTGTGTGTGTCCACAGCTTTGGGCCTAAATCAGCTCTGCAGTCACAGTCATCTCTGAAACGCAGCAAAAGTTGCTGGGCACACACTGTCCCCATTTGTATTCCCTAAATCAGCTTAAACACAGCCTAAAAGAGAAGGCTCAGTTCTGCCTGTAATTCTGTGTGAATGGCTCTCAGTGCACACACATGGCCCATTTCCCACCTGGATTTTCTGCCATTCCATCTCATTTGTGCAGAGCAGGCCCAGCTCCTGTTCCTGTTCCAGGTCAGGCTGCAGAGGAGCAGGAACTGCAGCACACAGGGAAAGAAAAACCAATTCACCCCTCCCTTGTCAGCCATAAAGAAACCATGGAGGTAGAACACAAACTCAGGCAAATCCCTGTGGCAGTGTTCACAGGGGTCTGAGGATGAGGGAAGAGACGTAGATGTGACTCCATGTTCCAGAAGGCTGATTTATTATTTTATGAGATATAACATATCAAAACTATACTAAAAGAATAGAAGAAAGGATTTCATCAGAAGGCTACCTAGGAATAGAAAAAGAAAGAATGATAACAAAAGCTTGTGTCTGGGACAGAGAGTCCAAGCCAGCTGACTGTGATTGGCCATTAATTAGAAACAACTCTGAGACCAATCCCAGATGCACCTGTTGCATCCCACAGCAGCAGATAACCATTGGTTACATTTTGTTCCTGAGGCCTCTCAGCTTCTCAGGAGGAAAAATCCTAAGGAAAGGATTTTTCATAGAAGATGTCTGTGACAAATCCCTGCATTTCTGATTGAAGAAATCTAAAGGTAGCAACCAGAAACTTGCCACACATCTACAGGAATTTAAATAATAAAAAAATCAACTTATGCAGATATTTATATGTTTTTCAGAAGTAATAATATTTAAATGAACTGGGTGAATGTCCTAAGGTGGAATTGAAGGAGTTTTAGTCAGCCATAATTTCATTTGAAAAGCCTAATAACACCCCTGGATTTAAATTCCATATATCATTCTGCTTTTGTTTTGCATTGTTGAAAATTCCATCACAAGGAAACAATGTGCACCATTTCTAGTAGTGCATATTTATAGTTTATGGCTTCTTTATCCCAAGAAATTGCCACATACGTAAAGAAAAATCAATCTTTTCAATTTGCAAACTGTTTTAGAATTTATGTTCATTTTCTATTATAAGCATTTGATCTGGTCTATGAGAAGTCAGATGGGAAAGTTTTACCCTTTGCAGTCAGGAAAAATCTGTTCGTCCATGTACAAGCCTTAAAACCTGAGGTACCCCTTCACATTTTACTTCCTGATGCTCAATATCTTTTCTGTTGCCCATTTGTGATAACAATTCCTTTGGGGCATAATGAGGAAAAGCCAAAATTTGTTCCACACAAATTCTTCCTTCCATTTATAACACTGACAGAGGGAGAGATGCTGAGGCAGTTTCTGTGCACTCAAAAAAAAAAATCTAATATGAAGCTGTAGAAGCAGTTTTGGTTATATTTCTCATCAGATGTTGCAATTAAAGACTGGCAAGTTTGCAAAGCAAACAAAACAGAAATAACAATTGAGGCCACACCTCCAAGGGAAACGGGAAAATCAGGATGTAAAATTATCACCTCCTGAAACTGGCCAGCTTGGCTTAACACAGATCTGGAGGAAAACACAGGTGTATGATGTAGATATCTATGAATTTAGCTCAGATTTAGCAATTAGCCTTCTTGCTAAACACACAGAACTTCTGCTCTGAGGCCAGAAATCTCAAAGAGTTGAGAGTCACTCTCACAACTCAGTCTATGTGACCACTTTTCATCCTTAAGGGCTCAGACAATTCAGGACTGTTTGTCTGCCCTTCTTCCCTGTCAAAAATGCAACTATTAATTAAAACCCTGAGTGGAAGCAAATAACCAAGCAAAAACCAGAATGATGCTGCCAAATTTTTGGGAAATGGCTCATCGTTTTTTATTCCATGTGGCTGCTGACCAGCTCTGGGGGTTACATTCCTGCTGAGAGGAAGGCACCAGGAAATCTTGAAAGTGTTGGGTTTTCCCAGTTTTCAAATAAAAAAAAAAAGTAGAGCAACCATGTCTGAGAAGATGCTGCCACTGCTTAGCAACCAAAGTGATGGGGAAGAAAACAAGGTGGGGAAGTCACCTGCTAGAGTTTAAATCATCTTAAAAATCAAAGGTGAAACCCAACAGTGCAAGGCACAACTTCTAAATGATCTGCTGGGGAATGCCCACACAGGCAGGAAGGATTCCCCACAAAATGCCCCCAAAATGGATAAAATTATGTGAAAGAACTGTTTTCAATAAAAGATTTCCCTGATTTTGCTGTTAGCACTGAAGCTCTGCACTCTGAAGTTCCTGGCCATCATAAATAAGAACAAGGAGAAAAATCTGGAAGCTCAGTGCAAGGTAAGAGAGGGAAGGCGTTATAGGATTATATTCTGCTTATTTTGCCCCAGGATTATATTTTGCTTAAATTTTAGTGTGTTCTAGTGAAAATTAAAAATCAAACAGTGAAATGTGCAGGTGGAGTGGCAGTGGGAGAGGCTGAAGGAGGTTCTGTGTGACAGGAACAGCTCAGGGAGAAGTGGCACAGAGAACACGTTGTGCCAGCACTTCCTCCTCTAGGACTTGACAGCAGAATTCTTGGAGGACACAGGAAAAATTCAAACCCGCTGTGAATTTGGGAGGCTGCAACTCTCTGCCAACAAGTGACAGTGCTCCTCTGCAGTGTTATGGGGGAATTTTGGCTTTTGGAAATGTGGAGCTTAGCAGGATTTCTGAAACTCTGCTGCATCTCAGGGACGAAGTGAGTCAAATCTAAACTAATATAAATCAAGGTAAAAATGCAAATCTAGTTATGCAGAAAGTACAGTTTGTCTCTATCCTCCTTACACATTTCTGGTACTTTCTGTGCAGTTTCAATCACTTTTATATTTTTAATGAGAGGCCAGCCTCAGGAATTGCAATATAATTGTGAAATTTAAAGGTTACCATCCAAGTATATTTTCATTTATCCTCTTTAGTTCTGAAATGTCCCACCAAGCTGCTAATATCTAATAATCCATTCGGAGAAGCTGAATGTTATCTGTAAAAATGAAATTGTTTATATTCACCATGGCTTACTGTAAATAAAAATGCTCATTCATTATTTAAAATGCAGCAGAGCTTGGTGAATGTTGTGTTTTCCATGCTCAGTTTTGGCTCTAACCAACTCCATAAATACATTAGCACCATCTTTTGGTTAAACTAGGTCCTGACCTATATTTGTAGCTTTTCCTTACAAGTGGGGTTGTTGCATTTTCCTGGAATTTCCAGCTTTTTTCAGCATGAGGAGGAGCCAAACAGGGAAGTGAAGCTCAGGCTGTGGCCAACAAACCAACCAAGACAGCATTTTCATATCTACACTGAGGTGCCTTTATATTGTTGCAGCCCTAAAACTGAACTTTAATAATTATTTTCCTTCTCCTAGAATTGTGTAAAGGTGATTCTTTTTTTGTACAAGTGCAAATCACCTCCACTAATTATTAATCAGATGCTCATTTACATCATATATTTTTCATAAAACATGGAATGGGGGCCTGCTCTAGGGATTTGCTGCTACATTGCCATTCTCTTGTACTTTATGTTACCAGATATAAAAGGCTCTTAATTCAGACTTAAGGTGGTTGGTAAAATGTATTTTTTCCCTCCTTATTTTACCTTACATTTTAAAATTTTATTTAAATTAGGTGAAATTTAAATTGAAATTTATTGAAATTAGTTGAAAGGTGGGATGAAAATGCAGCTTCTGTTTAGGCAAAAATCCCTTCTCCCTTTTGTATTCCTTTTTTCCTTCTGACATCCCATCAGGAAAACCATCTCACATCCTTGCTCTGCTAATGGTGCCTCAACAGGCTCATATCAGAGCAAGGATGGAGGGAATGTATGGCAAATACAACAAAGTCAGAATTTTAGGACATTGTACAAACTGGACTGTTGGAATTTCAAAAGTAACAGGCTGGGGGGGTTTGCTTGTTTATTTTTTGTCTGGTTTTGGTTTTTTGTTTGTTTTGTAGGGGGTTTTGTTTGTTTTGTTTTCTGTTGTTTTGGTTGGGTTTTTTGGGGTTTTTTTTGCTTCTCTGCATCTGAAGGGATTCTGGATAGACAGTTCAAATATGAGCACCTGTGCAGCACAGAGGACCTTGGGGAGAGTGGAATTGTCCTGCTGAGGATCCTGTCAGCCCAGTTTCAGCCTCACCCCAGTCAAGTGTCCCAATCCGCTCCCAAGGAGCTCTCTGGAGTTTGGCCAAGCTCCTGTGGGATTACTGGACCTGCCAGGAGAAGGTGATGAGGATCCCCAACTCCACACTCAGAGCTGGGGAGAACAAACACATTTCCAGGTCACTCAGGGGATTTCCAGCCCATGAAATCACCCCACACACCATGGGCTGCAGAGGAAGGGGCATTTCAGAGCAGGACAACAGCCAGCTGCAAAGATGGGTGGTTCCAGACAGAATGACAGAGTTTGGCACGACCTTCTGTCGAGTTTACATCATCCACAAACCTATTAATCCCACCAGAATCCCCTCTACCTCATTTGCCAAAAAAACCCATCTTCTCAGCGCAAACCAGCATGGAGTATTGTGTGTTTTCAGTGATATTCTCTATATTCCAGCTGAGGAATGGGATTATTTGGACACTGTGTCCTGCAAAGCTCTCACCATTCATCACCACCCTGACCCAGGAGTGCAGATACATCAGGATTTGCCCCTGGCACTGAGTGCTGCAGCTTTGCTCATCTAGAGCTGAAAAATAATTTACTGCATGAGAGCAGCAGATACCAGAGCAGAACCTCACGAGAAATATGTGCCATGTATACTTATATATTTATATATTTAATATGGGCATTTAGAAACACATCTTTGCCAGTAACAGCTACTGGAGCAGGATCAGTGCTAAAATTGGCTGAACCTGTCCAAACAGAAGCAGAACCTTCTCCTTTCTTTCTGTTCTTCCTTTGGACTTGTTTAGCTGCAATGAGAAAAAGTGGTAATAATTGGCTACATTAAGACTTCTGGCTAAAGCCATGAAGTTCAAAAATCTCCTGTGGAATATAATATTTATCTGTATAATTTTTTACCCCTATAACACACATACCCACACCAAAACATGTTCTTTTATCCCTACTGATGTAATTTCAGGACTAAAAAGTCTGGAAAGATCACATGGACTGGATGATCTGAGAGGTTTCTCACCTTAATGATTTTAGTCTCCTAAAAGAACATGTGTGGGAACAGGGATGTTTTAAAGCCACATGGGATAACAGCTGGAAATAGGAGTCAGATAGAAGTCAGATAATCACAATTTACAAGAATATTGACATATATCTGAAGAAAATGATGCCAAGATGGGCAGAAAAGCAAGGATGTACAAGAGCTGGTCTCATTTTAGCTGGCAACAACCACATCAACCAGGAGATTTATGGGACGAAAAAAACACATGACTTGAAATTTCAGGAAGGTAAGGGAGGGATTTTTCCATTATTTACCAAATGAGGGGGAAAAGATGTTCCAGGGCTACGCTGCCTATATGATAATATATATATAATCCTTTTCAGGAAGGGAGAATTTTCAAGGAGCTGGTGGGATTCTGTTCTCATCCTAAAGCCAGATTATCATGACTTTTCATCATTAGCTGGGAGCACAGAGTTCAGGTAATGCCTCTCCAGGGAGCCAGCCTGTCTCCATCCCATTCCAGCTCCTTCCAACCACATCCAGGGGAAAAGCTGCCCTGACAACACACACCAGTGACCAAATCCATGCCAGCAAAATCTAATCTAGGAAAAGAGAAGGGCAAAGAACCAAAAGGAAAGAAAACTTTTATCATTATATTTGCAATGCAGAGGCAAAAACTGAAATCATCCGAAGTAAAGTAAAGCTGCTTGAACTAAATAATTAGAAATAGATGTTTCTCTTTTAATTCTTAAAGGCTAAAAAGTCTCATCACATACCTATTTGCATGAGGAATTTTAAGTTCAAGGAGATATTTTGGATAAATGAAAAATTACTAAAACTTAAGTGTTCCTCTAAAGGTACTACCCCAACTTGTTGCTATTAGTTTAAATCAATCCAGAAAGTCTTTGAAACATGCCAAAAATAGTTCTTAAATAGAAATATGCTGAGTATGGGGAAGGGAAGGGTTTGAAGGATTTGCAGGGTTTGCAGGAAGGGTTTTGCAGGCACTGGATTTGCTGGTCATTTCTTAAAACATCTCTAGGGATTCTAAATCTATAGGAGTTAAGTTTTCTTTCTATAATCTGTTAATTAAACTGTTAATTAATCTTATTTCTATAATGTCTTAATTTTTTTAAGTGTGAAAGCTTTGAAATTTCAATCAACAAAACATACCATTGGTTTTTTTCACCTTCCCAGTTACTATTTGATAATGGGCTATGAAACCACTTATCTGAAGAGAGCCCAGCCAGTCTCAATGGCTTTGGGCACCTGCGTTAAAAGCAGCACTGTTCTGCTCTTTAAAATGGCAATTTCCCCAAGCCAGCCACATTATTTGGAGTCCTTTGGCACAACGTTTGTGTGCTGTACCATTATTTGTTTATTGAAAACCCACTCTCTGTGAGCCACTAAGCCAAGGAAAATTCTGTATTTAACAGCTCTCTGCACGTTGGGCCCTGAGAAAGGACTGCTGCAGTCACTTTATTGCAAACAGCAGAAAATCAGCCCCTGCCAGACACTTAAATATTCTCTTTTTAAATCTCCTAAGAAGCTCTGATGGAGACTGGCTTGTTTAGAGATTGGGTGTCACTGTTAGAGTCTCTCCACTTCTTCAGAAAGATCATGTCCCTGATGCGGGAGAGACTAAACAGAGGTGGGAAAAACAGGACAACTGGTTTTATCTCTCTACTATATTGTCCTCCCTAAAAATAAAATATAATCACTAAAGGAAAAACCAAACAGGAACCACACTGGAGTACCTTAAAAAAATCCCAAACAACAATCCACACATCATCTTGGCTGATCCATTCCCTTCCATAAAGATAAACCTGAGCACTGCTTCACTTTTGGCAGAAAATTGTCTTTTTGAACAGACACATGTCACTGCTCAGCAGTTGGATTTTCTTACCATATAAAACCATCTTATCCAATACCAAGCAGGCCAAGTTTTCCCTGGCTCTTAAAAATCAGCCTCAACATGAAAAAAGATATCAAACTTCTCACCAGCACTAAATCAGTACTCCCCAGGCTAAACCATAAATGTATTCAACCAAGTCAGCCTTAGAAACTTTTCATTTAGCTCTACAAAGATAACACTAGATCAGCATTTTCATTAAAAAGAAATGTCATGGCTCATTCCTTTCTGTGATTGAAGAGGAAGCAGCAACATCTTCCAAAACTCAGGAGAGAAACATATGCTGCAATAAAAAATAAATACAACTGTGATTGTTGTTCCATTTAATATTTCAGTCTATGATTATAATTACTTCCTGATTGGGAAGAATTCTCATGTTAAAAGAGAATTGCCATGCCATGCAATAGTAGCTCAAGTGGACCAAAAAAAGCAATGGCAGAACCCACATGATGGGCCAGGTACAAGGTGCAGGGACAGAAACTTGACTGGTCTTCATTTGCTCTGGTTTTATTCTAATTGTGCAGCTGAAGGATGTTTTATCCCCACCACCTCTCTGTTACCTGTCCAACATCTGTAATTTAGCAGCAAAACTGGACCAGTACTACCTAAAGCTACAGCAGATTTTGGTTGTGGCAGGTCAGCAAGCCCTTACCAGGTCTTTCCCTGCCTGCAACAGCCAGAGTGGGATGGCCAAAGGCTGGATATGAACAAATCCTTGTCCTCAAAGGAAGCCACTGTCACAAAACAGGGGCAGTGTCCCTGTACTGGGCAGGCACAGACCCCACAGGCTGTTGTGGTCTGTGCTTAAAGAGATGGAGAAAGTGAGGGAGTAGGAAGGGGAGAGCCTGAAGAAGCAGGAACTGAACTTCCCAGCGTCATGGCTGGCATATCTGGATCAGCCATGACCCAGAACTGTAAGAAAGCTGTGATCTGAAAAGCAGCAAAGGTGCCTTACAGGCAGCACACAGCCATCCCCCAGGGCCCATGGCAGGGGATTTATGGGATGGAGTCAATCCCCAGGCACACTCAGCCTCACCCAGGAGTGCAACACCTCTGTGCCATTTCCCTGCCAGCAAACCCCTCTGCTAAAGCCTGATGCTGTCCAGGATGGGAGCTGTACTTGAATCCCAGAAAGGTTTGGGGTGGAGGGGACCTTAAATCTCTTGTTCCACCTGCTGCTATGGGCAGGGACACCTTCCACTGTCCCAGGTTTCTCCAAACTCTGTCCAAGCTGGCCTTGGGCACTTCCAGCGATCCAGGGGCAGCCACAGCTTCTGTGGGCACCCTGTGCCTGTGAGCTGCTGGGTATCCAGGTGGAAGCAAATCATCAAAATTGCTCTGAGAGTCAGTAGATTCTAATAACTGGAGAGAAAGGGATTAGCAGTCTCAAGCCAAAAGCAAGTTTCTAAAGTTCACACATTTTCCCTGTTACTGACAGCTCCACATTCAACCAGTGTGTAAACTCCACCAGAAGACAGCACTAATCTTTCTGCAAGAATCCAAGCCCAAATTTGCAAACCAAAGTGAAGACCTGAAAGAGTCTTTCTGTTGTTTACACAGCACTGTCCTCCAGCTCTTTAGTACCACAATGTAGAGCACTAGTAATTCAACATAAATACATAACTGTACACACAGAGCATACACAGAGTCACTCACAAACAGCATCCCCAAAACCCACAGACAAGGAGCTAGGAACCCTTGCCGTTGATCATGACTACTTTCTTTGTGTTAACTTTAAAATAGTAATGATCTTCTTTTATGTTAAATGCACGAACAATGAAGTAAAACAACGTCAAGTCAGATGAGAGAACCCAAAGTCGCTTCAAACAATCGGGATGTGACGCTCACTGTTAAGTACAGTTCTGCTTTCAACAGATTAAAGTACTCTCAGATCTATTTTTTGTTCCAGTCAAAGGCAGACACGTTGCATAAAACATCAGGGGCTTTCTTTGATCAGATGCATAACTTTACATTTCTTGTTAAACAGTTATAAAAATAAAAAGGCCTTATAAGAGGTAAACTCAGAGGGTATTTATACTTTCCCGATGACAGCTCAATCGGGGTCTGGAGTTTAGCACCACTTTCAAGATGTAAAAATAATTATTTGCAGAGTAAGTTCTCAAGTTACATCTCTAGAGGAGATAAAGGAATGATCCACAGCTCTGTGCAAAACAAGTCCCACTTGGAGAGGGTTGTTACCTTCATTGAAATAAACCTCTGCTTAATATCACTGGATTAGAATAGAGAGACTTTCTGAGCATTAATAGGGCCTTTTTGTGCCACTCTGCAAGTTCACAGGAATGATAAAACTGTCTTAATTAAGTCTAAAGATTTTCTCAGCGTAAGAGATTATCCCGGGAGAGGCTGCCAGAGCACTTCTTTGTCTTTGACAATTAGATCAGATCTGAGGCACAAATGGCAAAGCCCAGAACAGGAGCTTCTAAGAATAAAGCATGGCAAGGACAAGGTTGAGGCTCAGCCTCAACCTAGAGCCTCGTTTACTGAGGGTTTTAAGGCTTTTCCAAAAATAAAAATGAATTTGAGCTATCAGGTTTTTATATTGATTCTCCTCTCTCTCATAAAAAAAAAAAAAATTAAAAAAGGAAGGTTAATCAACTGCGGAGGAATTGGAAGGAGATTAACCATAGGAAAGAACTTGTAATACAAAGGAAAACAGGGCTGTTAAGACCCTCATACTTAGGGTGAGATAAAACCATGCTGGACTAAAGGTTGATTTCTCCAAGTTTTTTTATCTTGCAATTCTGCAGATTTTAACACCCAGCAAAATAAATCCAACCACACAGCGAATGGCTGCTTTTCCTGGGACACATTTTTTTTTGTTGGATCACCAAGTGAGCACCAGGGATGCATGGAACAGTTTTGGTTTGCGTGTTTCCCAGGCAACTTAGTTTTAGCAGTCAGAGCAAAGAGAGAAGGAATTCTTCTTAAAACATCAAAAATAAATAACCTGCCAGCAGATTAAAGGAGTTTTATCCTCGTTTATCTAAACTCCTCGTCAACATCCTTTAACTCAAAGGGATGTAGGTCAGCTCTGCTGTCCTTGCTTGAGTCACATCTGAGACTGTGACAGGGCTCAAACACTTTGAACAGCATCAGCTCTGTGTGTGCTGCTAATCCCACCTCTACCTCAGGAATGTGAACTGGCACCCTCTGAGACACTGGGTTTTAAAAGTGCAATTTTTTCTTGCACAGTGATATGATAGCATTTCTTAAGTCTTGGTCTCTCCATAAAAAAAATGCTTGTTGGTTACGCAAATAAAGACCAGCTCAATGCTTTGGGTTAATTGACACAGTTAGGAATTCATACACACATCATCTCCAGACTGTAGAAAGGAATTTCACTCTGATTTGCAAGACAGCAGCCCAGAATCATCAAAGTTGGAAAAGACCTCCAATGTCACATAACTGCACTCCTTTAGTGGCCCACTCTGCACAATTCCTCGCCTGTTTCACAGGATGTGCAGAGGTGTGCTGGAAAAACAGCACTTAAATTCCAGCTCCACACTTGTTAAAATTACATACAGGTACCTGTGTTGTGTATCTGCCAATGCATTATTTATTCTCCTTCCCAAAACTGGGATGGATTGTGCAGTTTTCCTTGAGCAGGAAGGCAGGATCACAGCCCAGACAGTTGACCCATAACTGGCCAGGGGGATATTCCATCCCATGGAATGTCCAGTGCATAAACTGGGGGAGCAATCAATGCTGGGGGGGTCAGATATTGGGCATCACTCCCCTTTCCTGCTGTTTTCCTCCGTCTCTCTCCCCTTTCACTGCAATTATTATTATATTTTATTTTGTTTCAATTAGGAAACTGCTGCTTTCTTCCCAATCCTCCTCCCCTCTGTGGGAGGCGAGGTTAAACCTCAACAGACAGAAGGAGATTTTTGTCTGCAGCTTTGTTATTCTCAGACAAGTCCCTAGGCCAGTCCATGCCATCCCTGGCAGGATTTTTTTCATGTCAACCAAGAAAGGAACCAAGAAATCCACTGAGGCTTTCAATTAAACTTCCAGCTGAATATCAATATACATATATTTAAGGATAAGTATCCACCTGGTGAACAAGGAGCTTTGGTAACACAGCATGGGAAAAAGAGCTCTATTCCACTTTCCAATATCAGACACTGCCTCCTGTTCACCTTTGTGCAAAATAATTTGCAAAGAGCAGATACCAGGAGATGGGGCAAGTGGTGAGGAAAACTCCTTTGTTCCTTCCTTCAGTAGTTTGAGGGTGTTCTTTTCCAGCAGTTCAGCTGGATCTCTGCTATAATCTATTTGCATAATCCCCTCTGAATAATAAATAACAAGAATAATAAAAACCAAGCAAGAATGACAGAGTGAATTCTGTGTCTACACCAACAGGAGCTGGTGTCAACCTCGCACCCTCCTTTGCTGCTCTCGGGGCATTTTTGTTTCACTTTCCTGTGAGACCTAAAGCAATATTCTGCTTTTATTTCAAAGTTTACATTCCTGTGATTGATCCTTCTTTGTGCTGAGCTCCCCTGTGGGTGCTGCTCCACTCAGAGCTCAGAAATCATCTCTCCACCTGCCATGATTTGGTTTTCAGGGTGGTTTAGACAGTTCCAGGTCAGGCTGGATAGGGCTTGGAGCAACCTGGGACAGTGGAAGATTCCCTAGTGAGAGGGAACCTCTCACCTGCCCATGGCAGGGGTGGAACAAGATCATTTTGGATGTCCTTCCAACCCAAAGCAGGCAGTGTTTCTGTGGTACCTGCAATAAAATCCCAGTTTCCAAGTCGCTGTTACTGTCCAAAGAAAACATTCTGTCCGTATGGCAAGTGATGACTGGAAAGCAGAGGGAAGAAATTCCCTGTGTCTCACAGGACTGCATCCTTGCAGAGGTGACAAATGGGGGCACAGGCAGCTTGGCAAGACAGAGAACAACCAGAACTCATGAGCATGTTCCAGGCAAAGCCTGGAGGGTTATCCCTCAGAGAGGCACAGGTCGGGGTCTGGCGAGGAAGGACCTCCCAGCTGCAGCCAGGCAGCACAAGCCAGAAACAATTAAACTGAGCTAATTGCAGCTAATGAAACAGTTCAGATGGAAACCTCTCAGACAACTGTGACACACAAACAGCCTCCTCCAGTGAAGCTTTGGGAAAAGGCTGAAGCTTGGCCATAAAGCCAAAGCACACACATCGCACATGAGCAGGCCAGCACCTTGTCCTGAATCCTGGAGTTCTGCATCAAAAGCACAAATATGAGCAATGTGGCACTGGATTAATCAATTTTAGCCAATCAACCCATAGGAAGGTTCCAAGATACAAGAACAGTCATCAAATAAACCAAGGCAGAAGATGAAATTCATGTATTTTAACGGGTTTGGTGCTGGCCCTTTCAAATGGTCCCAGAATGCTTTATAGCTAAATAATTTCTAAACCCCTTTTCCCCCTTTTTTAAACAGATCTGTTCTACTTTTTTTTTAAGTTTTAAGTTAAACTAAATTAAAAGAATATTTCCTCATACACTTTCTATTTTTAAATGAAACATGTCATGTTATACATCAGGTTAGGAAGAATTGTTGGCATAGAGTGACTTTAAAAAACACAATGTTCAGAAGCTTTCCATTATTATCCCATTATAGTCAACTTTGAGTAAATATTTTCTATCATGGGGTGAACCTTGCTTTAAGAAATTCCATTCTTCCTCACCAAAAATGTGGCACAGCTAAAACCTATAGTGTAGAACCAGAACCATCTAAAAATAAATTCCAGCAAGGCACCAAGACTGATGTTTCCTTTGCTTTGGAAATTTTATCATGGTTCAACACTAGAAAAGCACAAGACAAATTATCCTCAAACTTCCCCTTTAATTCTCAAGAAGGAAAAACCAAGCTGACCAAGACCATCAAAATAGTCTGTGTTTCTAAATACCAGAGCCAAGGGCTGCTGAAGTTTCCAGTCTGGGCTTTTAAATCAGGATTATCCTAGGCAGAGGCACCTGCTCATTTCAGGTGCAAATCGAGCTGTTCCCAAAGGATGGGCAAAAAAAAAAGTTAACAAAGACTTGGCTGGCACTCAGCTTGAACCCTGGTTGAATCACATGTACAGACATTGTGTTTCAGGGAAAATAAAAGGTATTGCTGACATCAATACATCAGAGCCAAAGCTGCACAAGTCCCAGAACTGAAGGGCTGCTTGATGTTGCCCAAATGGGGAAGCAGGAATTACAAATGGCCAACACCTGCTGCATTACTGATCTGGATTCTCTTCTTCCGAGCCTGTGGGCATAATTTGAAATTTCTGTTCCATTTGTACTAGACCAAAGGTTTCTGTCAAGGCACCATCTGTAGCAATGAAATCCCCATCCAACTCCAGTTCCTGACACAAACCAAACCGAACCAAATGGAAATTAAACCTGCAAAACACCTACATGAAAGCAAACACCTCCAAACTATCAAAGCCCTCACCCATCAGAGTGTATTTACACCCTGTGTAAAATCCCTTCTGGGATCATTTGGAACAGCCACAGCCAGGAAAAGCCTCAGAGGAAGCAAAAGCACAACAACCTGAAAAAGGCTGACAGCCTGCATCCCCAAGGCACTCTCCAAAATTGTTCATTTTATTCCTCTGGAGACAATTGGGGTGTCTGGGGCAGTCCAGCAGCTGCAGGTGCTGGTCCCAGGGCAGGCAGGGACCACATGCATGGTGCAATCAGCACTTTGGAGCAGAAAAGGGAATTGTTTCTGATGTAAAAACCACCTCTGAACTGCTCTGTTTTCTTTCTTTCATGATCTGCTGAAGGAAGTAAATGACTGGGGATGGGATGAGATCCAGCACTTTTGCATAGTTGTTTTTTTTCCCCAGGATCATTCAGAAAAGCACTGGATTCTCAGCCAGGGAGAAAAATAGAAATTGGTATCTTACAAGGACAGGAAAATGAAAGGTTTTCAACACTGCAGATTTTCAGCTGGGACAGGGCACACAACCAAGTGTTGTGCAAACACAAGATGTGAGAAATTTGTGCAGATTCCTGTTTTGCTGAGCTGTAAGAGAGGAAGGGAAGGTCTTAGAACACACAACTACAGGGTGGGAGCAGGAGGAGCTCTGTGCGGTGGGGTCATGCCCAGCACCTCCCTCACCCAGCAGATATTCATTATCTGGGGCTGGTGACCCAGCAGAATTGAGATTTTCTGTGCTTTTGAACAGAATTTATGAAATGGAATCTTTGACACCACTGGGGTGGGAATCATCAGCTAATATCCAAACTGAGTTACCCCAAAGGAAGCTGAGCTTGCAGGCAGCAAGAAAGAACCAACCTGCTGGGGAACCTCCTGTTCTTGGAGAAGTCAGGTAAAACCCTTCAGGGAGAAGAGATAGCTGTAACATGGGTCACCACAGAATGCCAGAGTGGTTTGGGTTGGGAGGGACCTTAAAGCCCATCCAGCTCAACCATGGGCAGGGATGCCTCCCACTGGACCAGAAAGGTCCAAGCTTTGATGTCCATGAGCCCTGGATGACTTTCCTAGGAAAGAAATCCCACATTTTAATACCAGTTCATCGTCATCCTGCTGTCCCCTGCCCTGCCAAGCCCAGGAACCTCAGGCAGCTCCAGCACAACCTGGGCTGGGGCAGGACAAGCACTCCCAGGCTGCTCCCTTGGCTTGTCCACAGCCAACCATGAATCTGCCAAACCCCACCTGCCTGGGGCTCCTTACAGACATTAAATACTTTCTACAAGAGACACAGTTGGCTGGGCCAAGAAAATTTATTGAGCTGTTGCCACAGACAGTTAAAATTTATGAAGGGCTTCATATTAACTAGATTGTATATAAACATTTTAAAATGCTTCATGCAGAAGGAGCTGGAATAACTCAGAGCTGAAGCCACGAGGATTTGCTTTGAAAAAGTTGCATTTTTCCTCTGGAAATATTCACATGTGACCAGAGGTTTTACACCACACCTATGTAGCTGTGGCTACTGAGTGTTATTATATTTTCTGAAAATTCTTTTTTGCCCAGAATTTTTCTTCTGAGAAGTCTCAGAAAAGACATGTAAACAATAATTATCTGATTGCTTTGGAATGTGGTCTGGAGGTTGTTTACCAACAGATGCATCTTTGATTGGTTCCATGTGAATTGTGTTGACTTAATGACCAATCCCAGTCCAACTGTGTAGGACTCTGGTCAGTCACAGGTTTTTATTATTCATTCTTTTCTAGCTTTCTGTTTGTATCCTTTCTCTATAGTTTAGTATAATTTTAGTATATAATTAATTTTAATATAATATAATAAGGTAATAAATCAACCTTCTAAAAAATATAAAATCAAATTAAACTCTTCCCTTGTCCTAAAACCCTCACAGCCACAACTGAGGGAGAATTTTGTGGCTTTCATCCAAAGTCACTTTGAAACATCATCCCCTCTGAGAAGATGCATGGAGAGTTTGCTGCTCGTGTCTTTTCTGACCTTTGAAAAGAACACCCAAAACTGCACACAGGCAGCTCTTCCACAGCCTTAAGTGCTCTATTATTAATTAACACTCATGCCACAATCAGCTGAGCCCTTCTCCCTGGTCCCTGCAGGCAGGGACAAGGAAGGGAAGTTAAAATCAGCCTGGGGAGCAAAGAGAGGCAGAGTGCCCAGCAAAGCCCTGGCACAGGGATTTAAACAGCCCTGGCAGCCTGGGGTTTGAACATCCTAACCTTCTGAAGGCCAGGATCTCTCTGTAAAGTCCCAGAAGCTGTTGCTGCTCCCTCATGCCTCAGTTCTAGTTTGCCATTTGTCTGTGATTTATGGTTAAGCCATGCAATGTCACCTTGCTGAACCTGCAGGCAGCCTGAGGTGATTTTGGGGCCATTCAGCAGGATATATGGGTGGTTTTACCTTCCCTAGACCCCTCAGTGTGATAGCAGACTGAAAACCTCCTCCTGACTGTCTGCACTGGGATGTTTTGCTGGAGGTCTCCCAGTGAGGTGGAAGGAAAAAGAGTAGAAGTCAAGGCTGTGAGATAAAACTCAATTTTATAATTAATCTGAGCATGGGGAATGGCTGGAGCTGTGTCAGAGAAGGGTTAGGCTGGATATCAGAAAAAGGTTCTTCCCCCAGGGACTGGTCAGGCAAAAACACCTCAAGAAGAGACACAAAGACACCCAAATTCTTGTTAAAAAGACATTTTTCCTAAATGCTAATGCAACAGAACAACAACAGGTGAAAACATGGGAACCCTAAAATTAAAATTAATGGCAAACGTCACAACGCATTCCTTTAATCCCTGCACTAATAACAGAGAGTGCAAAGCTCATCAGAAATTCCTCACAGGACCAACTCAGACTCGGGGAAGAGTTAAAATGAGCAGCCTCACTATTTGCTGGTTTGCTCTCCAAAGTGTTGCCTTGCACTGGATGCATTTAATGTGCTGAGGAAAAGGGCAGCAGAGGTCCCTGCAACCAGAAGATTTCGAGGGAAATTGTCACTTTCTCCGCTTAAGTGACAATTTTGTAAATTCTCGCTGTGACAGGAACAATCGAGAAAGCGAATGAGGGGAGGGGAGGGAGATGCTGATGCCGGGTTTGGCACAGAGGGAGCTCCACACCTCGGCTCGGGGCTCTGCTCAGGAATTGCAGCTCCTGCAGAGCACGAGGAGCATCTAGAGGATGCGGGGAGAACTTCCAGAGCAGGGAAAGCTCATCCTCGGGAAGGGGAACAGAATAATGGAAACAATAAGGGCGTGCCCTTATCCCTCCCCAATGCTCTTAGAGCTGCTCAAACAGCCCCAGTCAAATCCCCTTTTGCAAATCTAAATGGGATATTGTGGCATTTCTGCTGATGAAAGAGGCAAACTAATAACACACGCACACACAAAAATAATCCCACAAAGCCCACAGCAGGTGGGAAAAGGTGATAGACTGCAGGGAGGAAGAGAGAGTCCAGTGGAAAGTGTCCCCAAGGGGTGGAACAAGGTGAGTTTTAAGGTCCCTCCTGAGAAGAATGGTGGATTTGTCTTTACAAACAAGCTGTGGGTCTGCTGGTAGTTAAACCTAGCACCGGGAGATAAAAGAAACAATGGGAAGGATTCCACTGATTGATGAATGGAAAAAGATATTTGCTTTTACAAATAAACTTGAGGTTTGCTGATAAATGAAATTAGACATTGAAAGATGAGAGAAACAATGAGGAGGAAAAACCCCTAAATTCCGTAAGAATTAAAAGGAGGGTTATACATTAGAGGGAAATCAGTATCAGGCGTATCGGGGAGTGTTTACAAGCCCCACAGCCTCTGTAGCTCCCCGTGGCAGCATTTTGGCAGCTCTCAGCTGCCTTCTCCTATTTCTGAGTGCTAATAAGTCACCAGCACGAGTTATTTCCACAAAGATCCCCTCTCCAAGGTGCTGCTGAATGATCCACTCCAGCAGAGCAGGGATCGGGAGGCAGAATAATTCACATGGATTCATGTGCAAATAAGACAAAGGACCAGCAGCTCTTGGCCTTACTTCAGTTTCTTTCTGTAAGAAATTATTTCTCCTCACTCCCAATCACTCTCTGAAACTCCCAACCAACTGGAATTAATGGTCATTCGAAATATTGTTTAAAAGAGCTAAAGAACTACACCTGAATAACTCAGGTGACACTCTCTGGGGCACATTGTGCAGGGCTGTCAGATTTGGGCTCATTTGTTCTTCTTCCCAAATGTTTCTTATTGCCCACTGCAGGGCTTGCTCCAGCTCCTGCTGGGAAGTTTCCAGCTGTGACAAAGGAACATCAAGCCCAGGAGGGCTGGGATCTCCTCCACAAGTGTTTTTGTAAGATTAACAGCTGCCAGCAGCTCCTCCTGAAAACTGGATCCCACCTGTGGTGTCTCAGCCTGACTCTTAAACAGATCAGGAATTGGGAGCCAATTTTGCCAGGGGTCAAATTGATGGTGGGATTTGTTGCTTCTTGATAGTTTCTCATTTTTGGAGAGGTCAAACAACCGTGGTTTGGTTTTCCCACCAGCTCAAAACACATTGGGTGCCTTTCCCTTGCCTCTACTCCACTCCTGCCATCCCTGAAAATACCTTGGAGTAGCTGTGAATAAGTGATGGCTTAAAAAAAAATCCCAGAGTACAAAAAAATAAAGAAAACCTCATTAAATTTCCCACTAAAGTTTTCCTGCAAGGAATGAGCTTGAAGTGGCATTCAGAAACAGCAACCAGCCATGCCAGGGACACTGTGGGACAGAGAGCTGTCACCTGGCTGTGATGGACAAACGTGGTGGGCCTGGGGAACTCTTGAGGAGCCCCAAAGAGGGGAAATAACACAGATGTGGTAATCACATATCCTCTGAACAGAGAGAGACACAGCTCTCCCAGGATTTTCCTGGGAAGCTGTGAGAAAGCTCAGAGAAAGAAATAAAACCATTATAACCATCATTATCTCAATCTCTGCACCTGGCAGGCAATCTCTGTTTGTCAAAGATGTTTACAAAAAGGAGTTGTCCATTCCTGACCAATAGGTGAGAAAAGATTCTTAAAAGCTAATCAAGTCTTACATCTACTATTGTTTCTATAAAAACTGCAAATGTCTAATAATAAAGTGGTTTTTTTCTTTAAAAAGTGTTTTAGGAAAAAAAAAACACATAGTAAAGTGGTTCTTTTTTTTCTTGTCTTCTTCTTTCCATGCCTTCTGATGATGGAATTCTGTATCACCTCTGTCTGTCCCTGATACCCCTTTGGTGATACACAGAGGTTAAAGAGGAAATAAAGAAAGGGGAGATAAAGAGGCCCCAGGAAGAGGCTGGAAAATTTATATTTTCCACGGAAAAATAGAAATTTTGTGTTCTAAGTAAGAAAATCATGAGTCAATCTATTTCTGCAGAGCTCCTGCAACAGCCCATCCCCTGGGAAAGCAGGAAAGCTTTCTGTCATCACCTGGGGCAGCTCATGCAGCTGGGGATAATGCAGCCTCCAAAGCCAAAGTCCCCAGCACTTCATTTCAGGGCCCTCTGACTTCATTTCCAGGGCTCTCCACTGAAATGCTTGCAGCCCTGAGGGACAGCAGTGCCACATTTTATTCCTCTACCTTTAGAGACTGATACGATCTCCAGGAGAGGCTGAGTTCTCCTCAGCTGCAGGACCAATTCAGCACCATAAACGTGCAGTGAGAATTTATCAGACAGCCTCTCTGTCCCGGCATTCAGGGAAGGTTTGCTGGAGCCCAAGTGACACATCAGCATCGTTTCCATCTCCATCTCCCTCACTCCCTCCCCTCAAAGAAACAAAAACGTGAACAAGGTGTTAAGAGCCAGCACTACCCACAAGAGACAGATTTATTCCTTTTGTTCCTTACTGCCCTCATGGGCTATTTATTCTCTTTCAATGCTAATCCATCTTCTCTCATTTACTGTGCGTATTAAACAGTAACCCGGGGTCAAAGCTGAGGGTGAGATTACCAAGGGGAATTCATTGCATTTGCAGAGTGTTTTGGATGCACAAACACACACTGGCTTCTTGGGGTACTCCCTTCAAAATCCAGCCGGGATCAAAGCACCAATCACTCCAATTGTCCTTTGAGCCATTTGCAGATTTCCTGACCCCTCACAGGAATAAAAGAGTGGAAGATTTCAGTCTCTTTTCAGCCCCCAACATGCACCCACACTTCCCAAACTCCCACATTACCAAAATTATTTCCTCAGTCTGTGCCTTGACTCCCATTTGCTCCACAGACATCACACAGAATCCCAGAATGGTTTGGGTTGGAAGAGACCTCAAAGCTCATTCAGTGACACCTCCTGCCATGGGCAGGGACACCTTCCACTGTCCCAGGTGGCTCCAAGCCCTGTCCAACTTGGCCTTGGGCACCTCCATACCCCATAGTTGTCAAATTGACCTGAAATCTCTATTTCAAATGAAATGTTTTTCATCCATTCATTTATCTCCAGATAAAACTGTTATAATTAGAGATTTCACTCCAGCTTGTTTCCTGGCTCCCACCAAACAGGAGATAAAATAGGAACCACTTCTTTCAATTTTTAGCAAACTCATTTTCTACCTGTTTTCCTTTTCTTTCCCTTGTCTTTTGCTCCAGACACAGGAAAAGCTGGCCATATTCTAGGCAAAGAAAAAACCAAGCACATTTGAAGGAATAATTCCAGTTTTACAGCTTGGCACACAGGAGCCAGAGGAGGATAAACTCAAATACTCAGAAATATTATACTCAGTGTTAGAAGCCTTATGAGTATCTGGGTGGCCTGATTGATGTCCCTGAGCCTCCCAGCTTTGCCTGGGCCAGCCAGCCAAGGAGAACACCAGTCCCTGGGATGCCATATGGAAAATGGGCAATGACACACTTCCTCAGGGTGGCCTGTAGGGTAAACAAGGTGAGTAATGATCCCTGTGAGCTCCTTTCTGGTGCTGGAAATGAGTCTGCAATTCCCATCTCGGTATTCAACTCCAAGCATAACCCATTCACAACAATTTCAGATTCATGGAATAAAGCTGGGCCCTTGAATTATGGCTGGGACAGCAAAAAGTAATAAAAGAAAATTTTATAGAGCTGGTAGTCATCATTGTGCACTTGTAATCATAGAATCATTAAGATTGGAAAGGACTTGTAAGAGCATTGAGTCAAAATCCTGTGGTTGTCTGGGGAGGAAACAGAGGTGACACAGATCACCACATTTTCATTTAAGGGAAAAAAAATTTTTTAAATTTTTAAAAATTAAAAGAAACTCTGGCACTTTGATCTCAGTGTTTTGCTCCTGACCCACTGGGATTGCTGTCCTAGTTAATCCAATAATGAGAGCAAACAATTGACCACTCAGACTTGTACCCATTCCCAGTTCCTTTCCTTCCTAATGGTCTCTCTGACTCCAGGTGCAAAATTGTCTTCTGAAAGGGGGAAAAAGCAAGCCACAAAGAGCTTCTCTGGGCAACCTCTGCCAGGGCCACACCACCGTCACAGTAAAAAAGTTCTTCCTTGTGTTGGAGGAGGGGAATTTACACCAAATTTTCCCTGATGCAGTTTGATCAGCTGTGGCCTGTTATCAGGCCTGCTTTAGTAAAAAACCCCCATTTTAGTAATTAACCCAGCTGCAACTCTTTGGGGTAAGATTGGAAATATCTTGTATTCTATCCCTACACCTTTTCCTATAAAACGTTTTATTGCTTCCATCCCTGAAATGAAGACCCAGGCCATCAGATAGCACTGTTCTCTCTCCACATCCTGGCAAATAATGCTGGCTCCCCCAGGTAGAGCCAAACTGCAAATACAGAGGAACATAAAAATGTCCAGGTCCCATCTATTGCAAAAGGCAGCCCTTGTTGCTGGAATTTACAGACTGCCTTTTAGTTTTATCATTTTATCCCCCTTGAACACTAAAATCAGTTAATCCTGGGTAGCAGCATAAAACTTGGGACCAGAGACAGACTGTAAATCATCCGAGGGTGTTGTGGCACAAATGCTTGCTGGAAAAAAAGCAGCAGCACTTAACTCCTTCCCTTCCCTTCCTCTTCCTCCTCAGGGTTCCAGGCAGGCTGCAGGGTGGATATTTATTTATTAGCACCTGTCAGAGTGCTGCAGTGCATTGCCTTAATCAGTTAGTGAAACTTTATCAGTTGTGCAAGAGCAAGGAGGGAGGGATGAGCAGTGGAGAAATGCACCTGTGAGTTAATGAACAGGATGCTGAACCTCATCCTGTGATGTTTCCACTTCACACCACTGTCTCCCTATGGGATATAGTGGGTTTCTCTGGGAGATCTGGCATGGGCTACTCGTGGGGACTAAAAACCCCCACAAAAAAAATAATAAGGAGTAAAATTGCAACAAAATCCAACTGGACAAACCTCATCTGACCCAAAACATTAAAACCTGTTTCAGCTCACAACTGTGTCCTTCACAAGGGCACGTCTGGAATTTGTTTCTCTTGGAAATGAGATTTCCCATTTTCTCGGGTGGTGGCACTAAACTTTCAGATGCTGCTGCAGGGACGTTTCAGATGAGCTGCTGCCCTTCACATGCATGGCTTTCCCCGCTGAAGAGCAGAAATCCAGGCACAGAATCCCTCAGTCCCTGTCCAGCACCAACGGGAGGAGCTGTCCCAGCACCAAGAGGTGGCGCCCAGAAACCAGGAGATGCTGGGACTGGGACTGGTTTGTGCGAGGCAACATCGGGGTGAGGAGGACAGGGGAAAACACACATCGGGACAGATATAGAAACCGTACAAAATGAGGAGCAGCCCTATTCAGCTCCCATTCCTGATTTCCAGGGTTCCTCATGCTCCAAGCACCAAGCTCAGGTTGCTGCAGCTGTGCACACACCAAACCTGCAATTTGTTCTTTCTCCTCATCTTCGCTATCAATTTATTCCAGACAGACCCTTGACTCTTTCTCCTGGCCTCAGCTTTTTATACACCCTTGCAGGAACACTGTAACAGAGTAAATTGCAAAATTCCATAGTAAAAATCCCTGCTGTGTTTTCCAGTTTCCTTAAGCTAAAATTTTCTTGGGTTTAAAGTGAGAAGTGAATATTCAATATCCATGTTTTGAGCACAAACTACTGAATGAAGAAAAACAAACCTTTTACTGTAGAAATTAATAAAATTAGGAAAAACCTCAAAGTACAAGTCTATCATATCTTTCATGTTACAAACACAAGTTCATGAGCAACACATTGAAAAGAAAAAAAAAGAGGAGTTTGTCACTTAAATTCACTGCAAAGAGATTTCACTAAGGCAAGACATTTTAAGCATTTAAAAAATAGATTTTTTTTTTTACCAAAAAAAGAAGGACGATATTTACACTTTATGAAATTGATAAGCCAGTGCTTCAGAGTACCCAGTCACTGAATGAGAGTGCTGTAACTTATGGGCTGAGTTTTTTTATGGCTGGTGTATTCAAGCCTTTCTGAACACTGATGAAGGGCGTAACAATTAGCAGCAAGGAAGACATCCTCTAAACCCAATGGAAAGAAGCCAACGTTCTAACCACTTTAGTAAAATGGTCTGGATTTGTACCCTGAGCAACATGGTTCACTGGAAGGTGTCCCTGCCCATGGCAGGGGGATGGAATGAAAGGAGCTTTGAGGTCCCTTCCCATCCAAAGCAGTCTGGGATTCCATAATTCCTCACAGCTCTCCCTAAAAAAAAAAAAAAAAAAAAAAAAAAATTAAAAATTGTAGATGGCACTACAATATTTTAAGGTACTTTTGAGAAAAACTGAAGTTCTCCTCTGCACTGAACCCAGTGGAACCTCTTCTGTCTCTTGCATACTCTGTATTTGTTTTTACCATTTCTTGTCAGTACCAAGCAGAGCAACATCAAATTTCTTCAAAGTACTCGCTGAAAAATGACATTTGAGTTTAAACACTTCACCTGTTAGAACTAAAAGTCTCTGTACAGTGCCTGGAATTATAAATTTTCCCCTTGTGCTTCTGCATCTGACTACTAATTATTGTCATTCTGATTTAGAGACAACATACAGGGGACAGCTGAACATTTTTGGGAGAGTAACTTGGACAGAACTTCAAATAAACATTTTTGTTTGTTTTGTTTTAGGGAACAAGGAACAAAATAGGAGATTTTTGCTGCAAACACAAGATCTAACTGAACTTACAAGGGGAAAACATGGAAAAAAATGTTAGACTTCTATGCCACTCCATCAATTTTGTGCCCACTGAAACCACCCCATTTCCACAGTGCCACTTACCAGGGTTGGCTTAGAGCTGGAAGAAACTGTCATTGAAAATTTGCATTCATGTCCATTTCAGAGTAGCAACAAAACGTTCTCCAGGATCTTTTTTTTTTCTTCTCACATCAAAGAAACATATCCTGTATTAATTCTAAACCAAGGAAGTGTTAAATTAATTTTTAACATTTTTCACTGCTACAAATTCATTACTTTTGGAGATATTTCTTGTAGTTTTTACACAATTCTAAAAGTTTCCTTGATTTCCAAAGAGATATTTCTAGCAGTTTTTACACTGCTGAAAAGTTCCTTGAGTTCCTAAAAACAAATCTTATTGTGGATTTATTTGCTGAATTCCAAAACAAATTTAGCCACTAATTGGAGACAGGTTGCTCTGGATAAAAATACAGATCCTGCACAACTGTCCTTAATCAGAATCCTGATGAATCTGAGCCACACTTTGATACACTATTTGAGTGTCTTCCAGCCTCAGGATTCTGTGCCCCGTTGTCAGGAAGACAAAATAAAGCAGGTAACGATTACAAACGAACCTGTGATATAATCCAGCCTCATTTGTGCAGGTAAATATTAACTGAGGAGGAATGAGGGGTTTGTTTAGTTCAGGGCTGGAGACTTAAAACAATGCTGTGCACGCCTGGGAAAAACCTGATGGCTCATTAGTGCTCCTGCTTGGCTGAAGGGTCAGGCAGCTTGGGAGTGCTGCCAGCCACAGAAAGCTACAGAAAAAGGCTGGATGGCTTCCAGGGGTGCTTTGATGGAAGTCAGGCTGAGAGGGATGTCCATGGTAATGTGAGGAAGAGATGAAAATTCTTCCACTCCTTCTGTTCTTCATAGAACTGGTTTGGGTTGGAAGGGATCCTGGAACTCACCCCATTCCAGCTCTGCCATGGGCAGGGACACCTTCCACTAGCCCAGGGTGCTCCAAGCCCCATCCAGCCTGGCCTTGGACACTGCCAGGGGCAGCCACAGCTTCTCTGGGCTCCCTGTGCCAGTGATCTTCCCGCAGCCCTGCCTCTGAGTGAGTCCCCTCACTATGGAATTGTGACACAGAAAATGTGTAACCTGAGATTTCCCCTTGCTGCTTACAAAATGCAAATTGTGCCAGAGGCCACTCTGTGGTGGGATGGGTGACCCTCAGGACCCTCACATCCATAAAGATGGGAGAGAAGAGTAAACAAGTTTAGGAAATAGTTGCAGGAATTTTTGCTCTTGGTAAAAAAAAACAGGGTTGAGATCAAACCTCCCGTCATGCTATCAGCACAGGTAAATGCTCTACACTACATGTGAGTCTTCCTCCAAAAACAGGGAACCAACAGATCTTATCCACTGCAAGGTGTCCCTGCCCGTGGCACAGGGTCAGAACAAGATTGAGCCTAAATGTCCCTCCCACCCAAACCATTCTGGGATTTTTATGGATGAATGTACGGAATGTCAATCACAGCAGCTGAAGTACTGCAGTAGAGCACACCCAGAAAACATTACCCAAGACACAACCCAAAGCTCACAAAAGGCAGGGATTCTTCCAAATTTTGCTGTTAAATCTGACCCATCTTGAATGTTACGTTGGCTGTGTCGTTTCTAAAGAACAACTGCTATAAATAAATGTGTTTATCTGCATCAAAAACTCTTACAGTTTAAAAATAAGCCCAAGTAGAGAGTCTCATTTTCTTTCTTGCCTTCTCAGAGTGATACATAACAATTTATGAGCTACTTATCTGTTAGGTATTTACAGCTGAAAATACCTAAAGGCAAGAAAACCAATAAGGCACAGGGCAAAATCTGAGAGACACATGAGGATCCCACACTGCAATTCCCAGCCACAGTGCCAAGGTCTCTCCCGGGCACTCACTGCCTCCTGCAATTCCTTCTGCATAAGAGAAAGTGCCAGCAGCTCTCCCTTGGTTTGTCAGCACCCCAAAATCATCAGAAGTCTCGATTTTCCTACTTTTAGATGCAGAAGTTTTTTTTTTTTGTTTTATTTTTACACACAGTTGTCCTTGTTCATAACGTGAGCTGTGGGCTGGCAAAGGTTTTAGCAGCCACAGCCCCACGAAGTGGATGGATTAATGTGTAAAACACTTGGCAATTAACTATGCATTAACTAATTAAACTTAGAGCCTTGAACAGCACGAACAGGTGGAGGGGGCTGGGTTAAACTCGGGGTCTCAGTGCATAGAGGCACTGAGAGTTCCTTCTCCATGTTTTCCTCACACTTATGTAGAGAATCACAAAAACATAAAGCTGCTCAACTGCTCAGTCATGAATGTCTTGTATCCTCGTACAGAATTCTGAGGCAAAAAGAAAAGAAGAGACTTCCAATTATTTTTTTCTGCATCACCACTGAGAAGTAGAGAAAGAGGAAAGCAAGTTTTGGCTAAGATTGCTGAGGAAAATTTGATGACAAATGGGCAGCTAAGCCTTCCTGTAAGGAACAATGAAACCTGTCCAGTTTTCCACTGAAACGATTTCTGTCCCAAGGTTAATCAGCTTTCTTTGCAGCTTGAAGGACTGACTGGGATGTCCCTGAGCCGCTCACTGGGTTGCAGAGGTTGCCTGAGGGACAGCCGCGTTGCTCAGAGGCACCTGGTGTTAATGTCCTGCAAAAAGCTGTTTGTGCATCCGGGTGGAATGTCAAGAATCATTAACCCCCCATTTACTGGCCTTGTACATCACAGCATTTGTCACTTGGTGCTGGCCTGGCAAAGGGCTTTCTCACCTCTGCGGGCTGAGGGAGGCTGGAACTGCCCAGGTTCTGCAGGGAGCAGCCCCTGGCTGCCAGGACTGCCCTTCCTCTCCGGGTTACATCGCTCTGCCAAGACCTCCAGCCCTCAGCCAGGGGGGCTGGGGACATGGGGACACCAGGGAAACCATCTGGGGGCCACTCGAGCTCTGTGTCCTGCTCCTGCTGGGAAGCAAAGGCTGGATCTTCACATTATTTCTATTTTTCCTAAGCACCCTGTGTTTGTTTAGATGGTGAAATAATGTTGTTTGGCTATTACCTGTGGATTCATAACACCAAGTTCTCTGTTTTGTCAGAGCTTTCCTCAGTGTCCCACCACACAGGGAACTGGGAAAACATGAACAAGGGCTGTTTTCCACTGCAAGGATTTGCCACCAGAGAACAGTGATTCAGTGGCATCCTTTAAGCCAACAAATATTTGTAAAGTGCATCTTACAACACCACGGGCAACTATAAAAAACTATTTCAATGAAGTTGAATTTGTCAACCTGACATTTATTGCATTACACAACAGAGCAGGAGAGTTGGCTTTGGTCACACTGCAGAGCACAAATGTTGGAATTTTACATTGGAGTGGAACGTTCAAACTTCACCAAACTGAGCTGCACAGGAGGAGCTCTGGCCTCACCCTTCCAGCCACACACACAGGAGGGGCTGCTGGGTTTGGATCTTGCCCTTTTGGGCATCCCCTCCTTCCTGTTAACATCTGTAGAAGGAATCAAACAGGCTCTGGTGGGTTTATTTCATTTCAATCAGCTCCACCAACACGGGATTAGATATTGGGAAGGAATTGTTCCCTGTGAGGCTGGGCAGGCCCTGGCACAGGGTGCCCAGAGCAGCTGTGGCTGCCCCTGGATCCCTGGCAGTGTCCAAGGCCAGGCTGGACAGGGCTGGGAGCAACCTGGGACAGTGGAAGGTGTCCCTGCCTGTGGAACTGGATGAAATTTAAGGTCCCTTCCAACCCAAACCCCTTTGTGATTCTGTAATATTTGCTGACCTGTTTTCTACTCTGTGTATCAGCCATGCCATTGGCACAGCCCAGACCTCTCCTGCTAAATCCTTTTAAAACAGTGCACCAAACACAAGTTCTAAAACAAAACATGAAATAAAAAGGGAAAACCATAAGACACTGATTAAAGACCACTCATGTCCCAGGTTACAAGAGGTCAGAACTGCCTTGGTTGGGCAGAGGGAGAACTCACAGCAGAAGGATGGTCTAAAACTCAGTGTTAGACCAAACTCTGTGCCTTCCAATTTTCTCTCAGATTGACAGGAGAATTTGGCTGATATTGTGGGCACTTATCACTGCCTGGAAGAAAAACATCTACATTAAAGTGTGTGCTGTACAAAACACCTGAGGCTGCAGCCTTCAGGACAGAGAGAGGCTTTCTGACTCTGGGAGTGTGTAAAGCCCACAGTAGGCAACTCAGTGTCCCTCAGTGTTCACCTACTTTTCACACCTTCACCGTTTTTAGCCATTTTATTAAATTTGGGTCACTCTCATCACGTTTTGCTGCTTGCACAACTCACCCTCCTTGCCACTGGTACTAAATCATTTACAAGCACAAAGACCAACCCCAACCCTGCTGCCCTTTCCTCACACAGGGACCAAACAGCAGGACAACGATCTTTGGTACTTTAAATGCTTTCTATAGCTGGAAACATGCACTGGTACCCATGGGTGAGAGGAAAAGTGGCGTGGGTTTAGTCTAGAGCAATGACAGTTCATAAGTTGAACATAAATTTTAAATGCATATATTTAACTGTATAAATACCTGGGTTCTTCATCTAGAAGATTGTGTTTCCTGTGTTCCAAACAATTTACACTGAAACTTTGCTTGCTGCTGGATCTTCCAGCTGTCCCAGCTCACAGCCATGTCATGGAGCATGGTGGAGTCACCATCCCTGGAGGTGTTCAAAAACCATGGGGATGTGGCACTTGGGGACCAGGTCTAGTGCTGAACCTGGTGGTGGTGCTGGACTGATGGTTGGACTTGGTGATCTGTCAGGTATTTCCCAACCTCAATGGTTTCATGATCCCAAGATTCCAAAATAAAAGGAAAGGAAGTGAGCAATAAAGACACAGTGGATTTCAGATGTCAAATTATTCTCTAATTTGTGTTCTGGCAGCTCTTGAAAAAAAGAGAAAAGACACAGAGGCAACGCCCGCAAAAGGCTTGTGGTCTGGGGGGTATTGAAACCTGCTCTGTGTCACCTTGGAATAAATTTCTTTACCTAAAAATGGGTTTAAAACATGGTTTCAAACAAGGTGTTAAAAGAGGCTTGGAGCTGAGGGAGGAACAGCATATGAGAGTTAAACAGCATTGCTTCTGCAAGGTCAAAAAGGCATCAGTTCAAAACAGCTTCCTCGCAGGGTTATAAAGGGACAGGGCAGTTCCAGAGGAGGAGCAGAGGGACCTTCCCGACCCCAGCCCTCCAGGCTGTGTCCCTCTGTGCTGGCAGCATCCTGGGATTAATCAGTGCCAGGAGCAGGGGCTGACCCGTCACACAAAAATGCCCTCAGGCCAGTCCCTGGGGTTTGGTGAAACCGGACCAGAAGGATTTGCTTTGAATCCACAGCTGTAAAGCATCAGAGCCTCTACTTCCCAAACACGCTGGTGAAACATTTCCCCCAGTCTCTTTTAAAGCCGTGGCGTTAATTCCGGTTTGTGTTTTCCAGCACACGCCCTAAACGAGCTGTGAGAAACCGTCTGGGAGGTGTTAAGCATCAGCGGGATGTGGAGGGTGTCTCCTCCGTTCTCCTCCCCATCCCAGAATTTACGGACTGCCTGGCACAAGTCCCGTGTCCCCTGCTGTTAGTGTTGGCCCAACATCCCCAGTCCATCCAAAAAGTTGGGTGAGGAGCAGAAATGCAGCTAAATTACAAAACGGTACCAAACAAATGATAAGACTTTAGAACCATAAAATAATGGAACGGTTTGGGTTGGGAGAAGCCTTAGAGCCCATCCAGTGCCACCCCTGCCACAGGCAGGGACACCTTCCACTGTCCCAGGTTGCTCCAAGCCCTGTCCAACCTGGCCCTGGATACTGCCAGGGATGGGAGGTGTAGCTTTACCAGTCTTGTTTATTCTTCAATGGCAGAATTTACAGTTTCACACTCAAATAAGCCCAGAGCTGCCTATTTTCCCCTGCTCAGTTTTGACTTGCCTAAAACAATACACCTGGATGAGAATTTGAGAGGGACACAAAGGCCAAAACCACCTCAAGGTTCCCAGGTGTCTGTGGCCACTTTGGCCACAGCCTTTGAGGAGGACAAACTGGAAGAGAATAGTACTGATTAAAAACAAAATACTTAAGTATAAAGGTGGTTTGATGTTAAATTCCCGGAGGTTTTTCTGACAGGTCTCGGGATGGCCTCACGAATGAGCTGCTGGCTCCGGGTGAAGATGGAGTGGCAGGGAGGGCCCCAGGTGGTGGAGGACAGTTCCATCTGCAGACATCAGATCCAGCCCAGCACCAGTGATCCCATCACAGCTGAGGTTCCCCTTTCAGTGCCCCATTTGTCCCCACATCTTTCTCAGACCTGGCTGTGTTCCTGGCACCCCTGAGATCCACCCTACCACATGGATCTCTCTGAGCTCATGGCTGCCTGCTCAGGGAGCTCTGTTCCCAAGCACCTCCTGACAAAACCAGGAGTCTTTTGGCTTGGCCTTCGGTTCTCTGATTTCAGGTTTGTGGGGCCCTCGTGGGTTACACAGCTATGGAAGAATTGCTGTTCCTGTGGGGTTTGGTTTCTCTAAAGGTTAAGGAGTTGCCGTGTCCTGGCTGTGGCCTGCTCCTCGCCTCGCGTGCTCAGCAGCGCTGTGTTTGTGTTGCCATGGGGAACTCCTGGGAACCCTCCTGCCCCTGCCTCCCACCCCTCCTCGTGAGAAGGGCCCTGTGTAACCTCCTGGCTGAGTCACGTCCCCACACAAACCTGTCCACCCCAGGAGCCAGCAGCCAGTGAGGGGTGAATTTACAGCTCCAGGAAACGTCTGCTCGGCTTTGCTTCCAGTGAGCGCCAGAGCAAAACCTGTTATGTCAACGCGAGGAGTTGCACAATCTGCTGTTTGATGCCACATCCGCTCCTGAGCACAAGCAGATCTCCTGGAAAACCAGCCCTGTGTGCTCTGCAGGTGATCACTCAATGCTCAGGTGTCATCCCACAGACAAAACATGCCCAGGGGAGCAGGAAAGGGCATTGGCTGCAGCCCCATTCCCTGCCAAAATGGGTTTTCTTCTCACCAACACAAACAGGCCGAGGCCACTGCTCCAGACCTCCCCAGGTCAGTGGGATTGATTCTGAGCATTCCCTTCTGCTGGTAAAGGAAAAGCCAGGCAGAGATTTCAGCTCCCATCCTGGCACTGCAGCCTGCCCCAAGGGCCCAAGGAAGAGACTCAAGGCCACCCTCAGTGCTGGGTGTCCCAGAGCCCAGCAGAGGTGTTTTCCAGGGCCCAGCAGAGGTGTTTTCCAGGGCCCATCAGAGATGTTTTCCAGAACTGTTTTCCAGGGCACACCAGAGCCGCTCTCCAGAGCCTATCAGAGATGTTTTCCAGAGGTGTTTTCCAGAGCCCACCAGAGATGGTCTCCAGAAAACATCAGAGCTGGTTTCCAGGGCTGTTTTCCAGAGCACACCAGAGATGGACTCCAGAGTCCATAACAGCCATTTTCCAGAGTCCATCAGAGCTGTTTTCCAGGAATTGAGCTCACCCCCAAGGCTTCACCCCCTTCACCAGTGCAGGGTGGCACTTCCACGTCCTTCAGACATAAAGGATCTCCCATGTGCTGCCCCTACAGTAATGTTTGAAACCTGAAATAATTCATTTTCTAAATCTACCTTTTTATGCCTCTCCTAGGGATCACAGGCTGGGTTGGGAAAAGAATACTGTACACACAAAGCAGAAGAACCTGGATTAAAAGGAGGGAAAATGAGAAACAAAGGACTACATTTCTAGGTATGGGGAAACTCTGTGTGGTTGGTGTCACATTGTGTGTCCGAAGAGGGGTTATTCTCTTTCCACATTATTTTTAATAATGTCTAAAGATCTTCCCTGCTTTATAAGGAATCCAAGATTATCCATCCCATGCACTGTCAGTCTTGTGAGCTGCCACTGCTCCACATATCTTCACAAAAAACCTGAAAACAGCTCACAAATTATCAAAATAAAACTGTCTGGAAACAGCAGGTGACAAATATATTTTTATTTTTTATCATCTGTAACACTGTGATAATAAAAACTGTATAAAGCATGATAAAGCTCTTCTATGAAACAGAGTAGGTACATATTATAAAATAAAAAATACAAATATTACATTACCAAAAGGAATGACGACATTTAAAAGAAAATATTACAATAATATAATGGTACCAGTTCCTTTCTGTATTCCAGAATTTATGGAAAATGTTTAAATTATGCAGCACTAAGATAAGTTACTTTTATTTTCTCTGTTGATTTTAAACATGCACTAACTCAAACAGAAATAAAATCTATTGATCAATACAGGAAATGTTATTTAACCACAGAACTTTGCATGTAGACTTGGACCAACCTAGGCTAGTGGGAGGTGTCCTGCCCATGGCAGAGGGTGGAATGAGATCTATTCTAAGGTCCCTTCCACCCCCAACCATTCCACAATTCTTTGGTACAGTGGCTGTTAAAGAAATGCATTGTGATTATTTCCCTTCCCAGGAATTTACTGACTTTAGCAATTAAAGTTTTCAGAGGTGCAGCTGCATTTTCTGTGCATTTGCAGAATTACAGCAATACTGGTTGAGATGGTAATAAAATAATGTCTGTCTATGCACAGTCTTTCATTAATCAAAGTACTAAGAATATATTTTTTAAATAGCCCTTAAGCCTTCACATTCTTACCTGGGCACATTCTACCAATCCCCAGTAAACATTGCCACTGTCCCTTTGCACAAATGCGTTGTTTTAGTCATGCTCAAATGCAAAATCACTGTCAATTTATGAAGAAACATTCAGGTCAGAAATACACAAATTGACAATAATTTAACATATGGCTGCCAGTAGCACAAGAGTTCAAGCAATGTAATTTTGAGGATTAAATAAGAAAAAGAAAATATCAGA
This sequence comes from Emberiza elegans, assembly GCA_024865655.1. Lineage (NCBI taxonomy): Eukaryota > Metazoa > Chordata > Aves > Passeriformes > Fringillidae > Emberiza > Emberiza elegans. The sequence goes on from JALJVW010000206.1 coordinate 62,609,906, forward strand.
GGTTTCATTTTTTGCTGAGTGGTACAGACATTCTCATATAGCAGTAAAGTGGATTTCAATTTTTTTTTCTAATTCCATCTTACCCTTCAAGCTACACCCAGTTTACATCAATTAAAAACCAATTACCCTCCCAAAAGAAAACAGTGTTTACAATTCTATAAGAAAACAAAAAGACACTGAACCCAATGATCCATAGTTTTAAAAACGAGGATCTCAGCCTACTGAAATGTTTTTAGCTCTCAAAAAAGCAGTACAAAATGCATTCACAAGAAGACGTTCTCAGGAGTGTCGCACAGCCCTAGTGAGGAGCAGGGATGCTCCACTCAAGTCCTTCTGCCTGCAGTTCCAAAGGCAGGAGCAGTTTCTGGGCAGGGCAGGGCCGGGCACAGCCTCTACGTGTGGTTGTTGTTGTTGAGGTTGCTCTTGTTGAAGAACCTCCTGGCCTCCACGCTGCTGAGGGACACGGAGCAGCGCGAGGGGTTCTGCTTCCTGTACTCGATGCTCTCCACCATCGCCTCCTTGATCACCTGCAGCCAGCAGCAAAGCTCAGTTTGAACACTTTGGAATGGACAGAAACAGCCTTCTCCCATTAGCAGCTGCTGCTCCCACTTTTAGCTCCCCTCCATCACTGAGCACAGGGGTAACGAGTTTTAGCACAAACAGTATTTCTTGAGTGCATAAAATACTGATTTTAATGTGGTTAGTAAAAATATGAGGAAGGCCACTAACGACCAAAGTCGTCACACAAAAACACACAGTATTTCAAAAAGTCCCAGTGAAACTCAGAAAGGTAAATGCAAACATTGAGAAAATTAGTATTTCAAGGATGTAGAAAGTAATTATTATGTTGAGAAAGATTAAATCTTCACTTTTAAATCCTTTGTGTTGATGTAGCAAGTTTTCTTTACTATATTGAGTAAAACCCCTGTGTCTTTATCTGGGATGATCATTACACTTGTCACTCCACAGATGTTGGGATCATGATGTCACATTTCACCAACTATCAATTACAAATAATTATTATTGAGTTAGCTGATAAAGAAATTTCCTTCAGAGGAAACTTCCAGTGTCCTTTTTGTCCAATTAGACAAAAAAACCCTGAGTATAAAGTCATGCACATCATGTTTACATGTTTAACAGTGCTCTTTGCTCAGTTATCCTGAATGGCTTGGGCTGGTAAAATGGCAAAACCAAGGCAAGAACCAATTGAGAAAATCAGGCAAACACTGAGGCAAAGCCCTGTACCTTCTGCAGGGCAGATTTAGGGCTTTCCTCACATCACCCACTTCCCCCTGTAACAATCCAGCCCCTTTAACCTCCCCATACTCACATCCATGTTATTGAGGGTGTTGAACTCCATGAGGTCATGGAGCCTCTTGAAAGCCTCGTTGGGATACTGGAAGTTGAAGGTAGAGAAAGGTGTGTCTGGATCATCAAAAATATCAAAATCTGCAAAATCCTTCTCTTCTTGTGTTTCTCTGAGAACACCTGCACAGGACAAATACAAAAATTCCATTCAAATGTTAGAGCTGAGGATTTCTTACCTTGTTTTTAACAGCTCCTTTGAATTAATTCCCTAAGGACTGCAGACAAAGCTGGAGTCATTTCAGAGGCAAAACATTCCTGGTAGATAACCACCAAGTGATTCCAGAGGAACAGGTGGATTCAGCATCAGGGACTGTGAGCTCACCTGGAGCTTTGTACTTCCTGAAGTCAATGTTGGCCAGCACGAAGTGGATGATGGTTGGACAGTCCTTCTCCGAGGAGGTGTCCTTGGGTTTGAAAACATAGCACTCCTTCATGCCCTCCCTGTCAAACACGTTGGGATCTATCTTGGGGAATGGAAGCTTGTTCATTTTGGCCCATTTTTCAGCCAGCAGGATTTCCTGGGAAGAGGAGAAAGACTCAGGTGTCACAAAAGCTTCCGCTGCAAAGTCAGGAGGGTTTGCAGAGACAGGGATTGTGTGGGGTGGTTAATGTAATCCATAAATTATTAAATCTCCAATATAAGAATGACATGGAGGGAGTCCAGGGGAGGCACCAGGATGGTCAGAGGGATGGAGCAGCTCTGCTGGGAGGAACGTTGGGATTGCACAGTCTGGAGAGGAGAAGCTTTGGGGAGACCTCACTGTGGCCTTCCAGTGCCTGAAGGAGCGACAGGAAACACGGAGAGAGACAATTTCCAAGGGATGGAGGTACAGGACACAGGGAATGGCTTCCCATGGCCAGAGAGTGGGTTTGGATAGCATATTGGGAAGTGCCCAGAGAAGCTGTGGCTGCCCCTGGATCCCTGGCAGTGTCCAAGGCCAGACTGGATGGAGCTTGGAGCAACCTGGGCTAGCGGAAGGTGTGGGGTGGGATGAGGTTAATGTCCCTTGCAGCCCAAACCACCCTGTGGTTCTCTGGATTAATCAAGTCCACCTTAGCAGGACCAAGTGAGCACCTCGCTCACCCTGCCCAGGCTCTGCCACCTGCCACATGAGTCACAGGAAGGAACGTGGTCTGCCCCACAAACCTGGGGGTGAATTCACAGAGCTGACAGTGAGGGAATAGCCACCCATAATTTTACTTTGCAAAGCAGTACCAGTGCTGTGGCAACCACTGAGAGCTCCTAAACACTTGTTGTACACATTGCCACACATTGTTGTACTCAGAATTAACCCCCACACTCAGGGGCCTCTCGAAGCACACCGTGTGAAGAGCTCTGGAAAACAGGCTTCTTTTTCCTCATGACAACCCAGTAAACAAGGTAATTTGTAAATAATGACTCAAAAGCATGTAATGAGGGTGTGTGAGAGGGAGGAGAGGGAAGGTTAAACATCTTTAATCTTGGTTTTCAATGAAATAGGACCCTTCTTTGGACGGCTGTTTTGGATACGCAAGAGATTAAGAGATAGTGGGTGTAAAATGGTAAACCAAGGCTCGAGTCATTGAGTAAAATATTAGAGTGCTACCATAGATACAGGCCCACTTCTGAAGTGGCATTTGCTCTTTGCAATACACCAATGGGACAGAACTGGTTCCTGTTCTTGTCCTCTGCCTCAGGAATACACCTGTGTCTGCCTCAGCACACACCCACTTGTGGTCCAGAAATAATTCCCTACAAGAGAGGCTTCTGGAAAACCTGAGGCACCATCAAATTTTCCCACCATTTTTATCATATTAAGGGATTTTTTTGCATTTTAAAAATGATGGTTTAGAGAAAAAAGTTCAGGATGCCACTTGAGTGCTCACTAATGTCTCCATGTTCCCCAAAACAACCCAGAAAATTGCAGCTGGCAAAGACAGCAGGGTAAGCAGGGGTGGCAGGCGTGACCATATACAGCCTTTTGCATAGGCTCCACCTGTGGAACGTTAAAAAAGGGAGGGAAAAGATCTTTCAGAGGCAATGGCAGTGCTGTGTCAGCAAAATTTAGCTGCTGGGGCAAACACTCTTGACCAAAAAAGGAGATAATGTTCTATTTGCATAAGAATGTAAAGGAAAAAAAACAGATTCTGGGATTCAGTCATTTAAGGAAAAACAAAGGAACTCAAGCACTAAGAAGTTTTCTCTGAGCTCTTTTCTCCCCAGTAGCCCCAAGAGACATTGAGATTACAGGAATTTCTCCTTTTTATTCTCCTGTAATTTGGTTTTGCAGTTGGCAGCACTGATCTCAAGCTCATTTTGCTACTGCTGTTGCTTTCTAATGTTGCTTTGGTGGTTTTGTCACTCCATAGCAGCTGAAGGAAAAGAATTCTCCGTTTGTTGTAACTGGTATTTGCCTGTAAAGCAACAAGGAAAGCCAGCTGTTTCTCAAACAGGAACATTTTCTGAGTTCCCTTAAAAATTATTTTAAAAATCCAGTTGGGTTTGAAATAAACAATGCCTCTTTTTTGAGGACAGTAGAATCATTACAGTTGGAAAAGACCGCCAAGATCAAAGACATCAACCAAATCCCACCACACCCACTAAACCACAGCACCAAGTGAGAACCTCTCAGCAGTCTCTGAAGTGCTGCTTTTTCTGTAGCAGTTACCAAAAATGATCCATGTAAAGGCTTTGGGATCAGCTGGAGCTGTGTGGATGTGCAGGTGGTACAGACTGACAGCTGTGCTTTCCACACCTGCTGCAGAAAACAGCCGTGGCACTTACTCCCTGCTCTCCTGTTGCTGTTTTGCTCTGGTCTGGATGGATTTAAGATGGATGGATTCAAGATGGATTTTAAACCAGGATTATCCTGATGAGATGTAAATGAACAGTTAGCCCTGATTCCAAAAGGTTATTTATTTAGCAATCCTGAGATGAGGCATTTCTGCAAGATGCTGACACGAAACCAACCATTTACATCACAGCACACGGAGGAGAGCAGCTGGGTGGAGGGAGAGTACGGCAGGGAAAATGACTTAATTGTTTAATTCTGACAGAAAACAAAACACTGCAATGAGTGCCAAAGCAAAATTTCCGTAAAAACAACCAAGCTCCTGCTTCAAAGCAAGTTCATGATCCCTCTTTGTGCCAGCTGCCTCATGGAAAGCATGTAAACAGGAACTGAGGCACAGGGCAATATTCTGCCCTGACGTGGAATAAAATATTCCAAAGCTGCAGATACAACAGCACCAAGGCCTTTCTGGGACCATGTGGAATAAAACTGAGTCACCTTAAACCCCTGAATGCAGGAAAAGAAGGGCCTGTGTCACTTACTTTGAAAGGAGGGCTGGAATCACTTGGCCTGGCTGAGAAATCAAAGGAGATGATGAGATCCACACCTCTCTGGGGCCTCAGGATGAGCGGGTAGGGCAGGTTAAAGGTCAGCCCACTGTCCACGATGTGGATCTTCTTGCTCTTCACATCCAGGGGCTCATAGATCCTCTCAAACTCGTCAGGATCTGCGTGGAACACGGGAAAACCAAACCACACAGGGACACCTGAGTTAAGAACTGAGGCTCTGATGAGCTTTCCAGTGTCTCCCTAAGATCTGGGGAGAACATGGAATTTGAACTGCACAGTGTATCCCAGGTAAACACACCATGAATTCAAGTGCAACTAAAACTCTTAAAAACTGGAGAATGAGGTGAAAAGCCAGAACTGGAAGGGCCCTCAAGAGGCAGACCCAGAGGAGGTGAACCAAAGGGGACAAACGCCCAGGTTTGATCCCAGCCCTCCCACCTTCACTCCATCATCTCAAACAATCCCTACACAAAGGAAAACGTTTATGGGATATCAAGAGACATATGGGGGTGTCAGAGGATGGTCCCAGACCCTGTTCAGTGGTGCCAGTGATGGGATGAGGAGCAATGGCCATAAACTAAAACACAACAAGGTCCACCTCAACACGAGGAAGAACAACTTTCCTTGGAGGGTGCAGAGCCTTGGAACAGCTGCCTGGGCCAAACCTATTCCCCCAGGTTCCCTCCCAACCCCACACCTTGCCCAGCTCTCCCAAATTTACCCAAAAATCCTCAATGTGGCTCTGCCCTCCTGTGACACTTGTCTGTGCCTGCTTCTGCTCATTAAATTGGGACTCTCAGGTCTTGTTTTCCAACCTGCACCAGACCCGATGATCTCACTCTCACCACTCCAGCAGGAGCAAAGAGAAACAGTGACCCATATCCATAGTTCAGGCACTGGACAGAATTCCCTGTCAGCCACTTCCTGGTGCTGTCCCAGTGTGGTACCCCAATGCTCTCCCAAATTTACCCCAAAAATCCTCAATGTGGCTCTTCCTGTGACACTTGTCTGTGCCTGCTTCTGCTCATTAAATTGGGACTCTCAGGTCTTGTTTTCCAACCTGCACCAGACCCGATGATCTCACTCTCACCACTCCAGCAGGAGCAAAGAGAAACAGTGACCCATATCCATAGTTCAGGCACTGGACAGAATTCCCTGTCAGCCACTTGCTGCTGGTGCTGTCCCAGTGTGGTATCCACCACTCTTTTCTCTAAGCCCAACCTGACAAGGTTTCCCTCTAACCCCAACATTCCCTCAGGTACAGCCTCAAGAAAAACCAATCCATTTTCCCTGGGTGTCTTCACAGTTGTCCAGGTCTCTGGACACTACTAAACTATCCCTGCTGTACTTAAAAACTTTTCCCATGACAGTCTTCTCTTGTTCTGGACCTTACAAATATTTCCAGCGCATGGTTTTGCTTTTTAACAAAAAATCTATTTCTCATATCTCATATCTGTAGAGGGCAGTGTAATGTAAGGAATGCTGGATAGAGAAATATAAAAATATAATTATTTCTGCTATAATTGAATTTCCTGGTACCTACTTATTGACAATGATAGTAATCTGGGAAAATAAAAAGGGTATTTTTGAAGCAAAGAAAATCTATCAAAATAATTCTAACTCTTGTCCCTGACATTTCAGGAGCAGCATGTTGTGAAGACCAAACAAAATCTTAAAACTGATTATTTCATTTTTATTTCTGTTGTTATTTATAAGAGGACCCTTTTCTAAATAATAAGGCACCATTTTCCCACTATTTGCCTTGATTTCTAGAGAGAACACTTTTACATCATTGCCTATTGCTAAAGGACTAAGTGTGTTTATAAACTTATTTTAGGACTTATTTTAGATATATTTCATAATCATGAAGGAGCATAAATGAATGAAAATGTATCAGTATTTATCAAATTCATCACAACTTAAAAACCAGTAAAGAAGTCACACTGACTACAGTTCCCTTTAGCACACGTAGACCAATTTGATTTTCCTCTTCTTGTTTAAAGACAACAGGTCAAACACAATTTAACCCTTGTTCTCACTAGAACTTCTAAGGAATTGCAAAAATATTTTCATTCAAGTTTCATCTTTTCTTATGTTACAAAAATTGAATTTGAAAGATCCTTTAATTAAGAACAGCATCAGCTGTAACAGTGTTTGTGATGGGAGTGTTATTACTGCCACACAAACTTCCTCCCAACACTGAAGAGTGAGATAGATTCTATTGCTCACAGCCCTCATGACCCTAAAATCAAATTTATCAAAATAATCTTACTATATTTGAAAGGAGAAAATGTCTTCATGCCATCAATAAATTTATAACAGCCATATAAATGGATTTTAGTAATCACAGTCTTCATAGAATCCCAGAATCCCAGAGCCTGGGACATGAATTTTCAGCCTTTTAGGAAAGATGCATTCCTATTACCAGCACCATCCAGTCCATCAAACAGCAAACTGGGAGAAAATGGGAGGATGTGACACTTGGGGACAGGGTTTAGTGGCAGTGCTGGGTTGATGGTTGGATTTGATGATCTTAAAGGCTTTTTCCAGCCTTAACAGCTCTGTGGGTCTGTGTTTACCAGCCCAGCTCCATGTTCAGCCAGCTCAGTCCTGTCAGCTTCCCAGCGATGGGATACACAGATATTTGTCAGGAAATAAAGAGGGCACATCCTAGAGACCAAATTTGCCACAGATGGCAGCTCCAGTGGGAGGAGGGCAGATCAGAAGGGCACTTGCTACTGACGTCCATCCACTACAACTGTTTCCATAAATACTGAAATAAGGAAGCAGGGATTAGGGGTTATTTTTCCCCATTGTTATGCACTTGGCATTCTCTCAAATTGTTCTGGTGTGTTGTAACATCAAGAAAAGAAACAGAACAACTCAGAGTTCACAATGAAATCACTCCTGATGAAATAAGAAAATGTTTAGCGTTATCTCCACAAATAGAATCTGTGGAAAAGCAAAGCCAAGGGTTTTACTTCCAGACCAAGCAGCTGGGATCTCTGCTGCAGGCACTGCAGACCCTAAATTCAGTAATGACTGTAAGATTGCCCTAGGTCAGCCACAGTTCATCCTCTGCAGAGGGTTTGGGAGAGCTGGAGATGGGAAGTATTATTGATATCCTTTTTGATTCACTTATTTCTCCTTTGAAGTGTATGGCAATAAAGGAGAGTAAGTCTTAAAGCAATACAGACTTCCCTCTGCACTCAAGCTGACAGGTAAACTGCCAGTGCTAGGAATAAATGTGCACAGCTTAAATGCATCCAGTGCCACGGTAATCTAAGGATTTAAATTTTACACCACAGTCTCCTTTCTATCTGTGCCTCTGGGTCCTCAGCTCTTCCATATATTAGGAAAATTCACAGCATTAAAATGTGGATACACTCATCACACTACTGAATGATTACATTTTATATTAACGACTGACATTTCAAGGGGCTTTTAACTGTTCTTGACTACAATATTGCAACCACTCACAGCTGTCAGATCTGAGCTGTAACTGCAGGTTTATGAATGTGGGCTTTGGCTAACAGCAAGAAACTGCAGTCATGTCAAACTTTTCCCATTTTAACCCACAGAAGTTTCAGGCACTCCAAAGTAATTGTGTCAAAGGTGCAGAGTTCTGTCAAACCAGCATTTTATTTCCATCTAAATCAAATCCCAGGAAGCTGATAGTTGATCCTGAAGACTATCCACGTGTCTTAATTATGCAAAATTCTCATCAACTGTCATTTTTTCCAACCATAAATTTCCTACCCACTTTCCTGCCTCTTTTCCAAGTACTATAAATATTAAGACTACCCAGTTGTAAACACCACTGAGATGACAGAAATATTTAGAAAGTGGAGTCCAGATGGGAATTACTCTTCAAGCCCTGCAAGGGATTTGTTACACTAACAAATACACATTAGAGCAGGGCTGCTACTTAAGCTTTTAAATGACATCAGGTATTTACTGTTGCTTAATGAGCAGTTGGGACAATGTCCTTCCTCTGCATAGGAAATGAGGGCTGAGGAGAATGGTGCTGTCACCAGGGGTAGTTGGTAGGGCTGTGCTGGCAGGAACAGCCTGGAGGGAACATCCCCTTCAGGGACGTGTAGGGATTCTTTGCTTGATGGATCACAGAATCATGGGTTGGAAAGAACCTTGAAGATCACTCAGGGCAACCCAGTACCATGGGCAAGGACACATTCCACCACCCCAGGTTGCTCCAAGCCCTGTCCAGCCTCGGCTTGGACACTTCCAGTGCCAGAAGAACACTGAGAAATTTGCCTTTCACTGAGCAGATTGCAGTGAACACTAAGGCAAAGGCTCCAAAATCCTAACCAAACACAATTATTCTTCACAGCTACTGTTTCACATACCACATCCTCATAGAGTAAGGGAAGATTTTGAACTTCTTTTGCAAATTCTTATTTTTCTGAAATTCTTATCCTCTAACAGCATTCTTGTTTAAGCCAACATGAAACATGGATGCACCTGCACATCAGGGACCCCAGGGAATGGGAGTGGTTTGTCAGGTGCGTTCACACTGAGAAGAACATGGTATCAGCAAAGTAAGAATCTATCAGCTGTGCCAGGGCAGGGTGAGGCTGGAGATCAGGGAAAGGCTCTTCCCCAGAGGGTGCTGGGCACTGCCCAGGCTCCCCAGGGAATGGGCACAGCCCCAAGGCTGCCAGAGCTCCAGGAGGGCTTGGACAATGCTCCCAGGGATGCACAGGGTGGGATTGCTGGGGTGTCTGGGCAGGGACAGGGGTCAGACTCCATGATCCTGGTGGATCCCTTCCAAAATTCACTGATTCTGTGATCCTACAAGTGAAGAAGTGTGTTGCCTCCAGGGTTTTTCAAAACACAAAGACAGCAGATGAGCTACAAAGGTTTTACAAAGGGAAGTCCTGCAGGAGAACAAGGAAAGGTTTCATTTCCACCAGCAGGCTGAGCATCAATAAGAGCCAAGGAACAACCTGGATACCCTTTGGAGAAGGCCAAGACAGTGAGAAAGGACATGTAACAAAGAGCACCATGCACAACAGCAGTTTGGTTCCCTTCTGCCAATCCAAGAGCCACTGTCCCTCCAGCGGCTGTCCCACACTCTGTGCCAAGGGACAGAGAGCAGACAGAAGTCACCATGTGGGGCCCTTTGAGCCTCCCAGTCCCCTCACAAGCTCCACTGCTGGACAACACCCACGGAGCTGTTGCGGCCCTCCTGGCGTGACGTTACCGCATTGGGAACGCGTCGCCTCTGCCTTCACAAATAACCACACACAGCACCAGCGTGCTGGGAACTGACCTGCCACTGCTGCCGGCTCCTCCTCCTCCAGGGACTCCTGGGTGAGCAGCTCTGCCAGCGGGGACAGGGGGTAGCAGCTGTTGAGGTTCAGCCCCAGCATGAAGTTGTGCACCTTGCCGGCGCGGCCCTCGCGCGTGTTGAACAGGGCGCTGTCCCCCACCAGGGCCATCAGCATGCGCTGCACCCAGCTCTCCTGGCTGCTCTCCTGCAGCCTCCCCTGGCTCTTCTGCTTGGCCTCGGTGCCCTCCGTGCCTGCACACGAAAATGGAAACACCCAGCAGTGGTATTTAAACACAGCAAGCGTAACCCCACCATTGCAGGGGCTATATAGTAAAGGAGCTACAAAAATACAAGAATTCTTTCAACAAGATAATGGATGATGGAGCTTTGAAACAATGATTTCAGAGGAGTGCAGAGAATTCATCCTTTCAACTTCACAGCCCTGTGAAACCTTTCATCTACACCACAATAGTGTGGATGTGTCCATCAGGAGAACAGACTGGGAGCATCAAATAACTTGAGCAGGGCTTTCTCTGTAAGCTCATGGATAGACCTGAACTAATAAGATCCATACTTGATGTAGACATAAATTCATCTGGATGTGCATTGACAGCCTTCTCCATCTTTTCTGCCTGTTATAAATCCAGATTTGCTCAGGAAAGCAGAGTTAGTCTGCATAAAGGATAATGCTATAGCATGGGAATTCTAAAATACCTGAAATTATCATTATAGTAAACTGTAAATTACAATTAGTATCTGGCTTTAATTAACTAAAGAATAGAATGAAAGATCTAGACTTAGATGTCTGTAGTTGGAGCTAACAGTAAAAATGACCTGGACTGGCACCAGCTTCCATTCATTTACCTGTCAATACTTGAGGTTTTGGGCTTGTTTTGGGTAAGAAAATAATTCAGGCTCAAGCTTGATACATTAAATTCAGCTTTTAAACCTGCCTCTTTAAGCAAGGCTTTAAAGGAGCTGAGTTTTACATAAGCAGAGAGAAAACAAGCATCAGAGAAGTGCAACATCTGTCCAATAACATTCTATGGAAGTGAGAAGGATTTCCAAGTGTTTACAATCCCAGATTTGTTGGTTGTTCACTATGGCTACAAACTAGAAGAGAAATGTGTTTGATGCTGGCTGTAGTGTTTAAACAGGAAACCCACAAATAAACACAAAACCTGGTACCACCTACGGTTTTACACATAGGGGGAGCTGAAGAAGCAATCACTGAGCTGAGCTAATGACACAATTCCCTGTTTCACCATACAGGATTGTCTTTTCTTCTGTAGATCCTGAAACCACAAACAGATGCATTCTCATCTTTGCTCTACTTGCTAAAAATAAAACTCGATTTTTGCAGGTGAAAATCACCCCAAAGACATAATCAAATACAGAAAGCTGACTAAGGCACCAGAAATCTCCAGGTGCTTTAGGTTCTTAGAGGTAATTGTCAACAGAATCTTTTCTTCCCACTGCCCAACATTCCTTTTGTGGCTGTGCCTTTTCTGGGCACCTGGATTTGGGCACTGTTACAAACACTGTGCCATGCATGAGGAATTTCCTGTATCAGATGTCATTTGTAAAGGTGCTAGAAGACACTTGTGAGTGATGGAAACACACATTAAACCATTCCCAGGTAAATATTTGATCACTAAACCCTTGAAAACAATGGATAGTGTTGGTTAGGGGGCTGGCAGCAATTCCAAAGTGCCTCTGAGCTCAGCACTTTGCTGGAAACAGACTTCTGGAGAGCTCTGGCCCAGCAAACCACATTTTTTGGGATGTACATGGAATTCCAGACAGGTGAGAGAATCACCTGCTGATCAGCTTGAGCAGGAGACATGAAGTGAAGCCCAGAACCTCCTGGGGTCTCCTGTTCTCTATTTTGCTGAGCACACAAAAGCTGATGGAAAAAGGAAACAATGAAATGAAATTTGAGCAATTCCTTACCTTTTGGATGCTGTGACTCATCCTCACTGTCTGAGCTGTCATTGCTCACAAGGTGCTTTAGCCTAATATTTTCTGTTGAAAGAAATATAAATTCCTTTAAACTGCTGGGGTTTAACTGGCAGAACAGTTAAGAATTTCAAAACAATCTGAGTCATAAAAGTCTCATAGTCTTTGTAATAGAAAATACAGCTGAAGAGACTGGGTCTGCTGTGGACATTAGAATGTGACCAGCAGGTATTGGACTCAGCCTGCAACTTTTGGGCTGGAAAAGAAGATGCAACCCTAAAGCAGTACCTCTCACTCCCCTCTGCATACCTGACACACTTTATTCACCTTCTTTAAAATGTAGATGTTTAGCTTCTGTCCTCTCAGTAGCTCCTACTGAACTGGGAGAATGTTATTGTGGTGCCAAGATGGCACTGGGACATCTCCAGCTCTGCTCCAGACTGTGGTTCAAGTCACATAAATATTTTCACATCTGATCCCACTTCAAAGAGTATTTTTTAAATGATATGTGAAATGAGTCACAGATGACAGATAACATTCTGTGTCCTCACTACCTCTCAAAAGCAAACTTTTCCATGATCACAGTTATTGACAGGGATCCTCCATGAGGAGGTGTTAACACTTAGGAGTTGTATCAGAATTAGGAACCTGGAGGTCTCATTCTTATCCACAAACAAGAGATTAGCAAACAGCTGAATTCCATCCATTAGGAGGCAGACAGAGGTTATTATTTAAAAACTATCTCAATCTACATTTGCTCTTCTTGCTCTTCAGAAAGATCTGGCTGTCTAGGACAATTTATTTATTGGTCAGATCTTCCCCTGTAATTCTGTTTTCTCAACAGGAAACAGAAGTGTGAAAAGCCTTTTATCGTTAACTACATTCTCAGATAAAACTCAATGAAGTCCATCCAAACCAAGCCACAACTCTTTCTTTACAGTCACCTTGTCATTTCTGTACCAGGAGTGAAACCAAAACCACTCAATTTGCAAGTAAAGAACCAGATAACCAACAGGCTGTGGTTAGAATGGAGCAATTTAACAACCCAGAGGTGAGAAAATTCAGGTGCATTTTGCTAAATCCTTTAATAGCCCAGTGTCGAGAGACTACACAAGTAACTATGAAATACTTGTCAGCTTCTGCTCTCCAAAAATCATCCAACAACATGAAGAGAGGATTCTATTAGCTATCAGAAAAGAGCTGGATAGGTACATGTGACGTTCAGCAGCTCTGAGTGACCAGAAACAAAAATGAAAGGAAAGAACATTCCCAGTGCTCTTTCCCCACCTCAGCAGCATCCAGCAGTGCCAGCAATTAAAGGTAATTAATTCCACATTCTTAAATGACTACAAGCAGTGCCATCCTTCCACAGAGGGAGAATCTTGCTAGTAATTGCTCTGCATAGTGGAATTATTAATTAATAGTACCTAATTCTTCTTCCATGGTGGGCCCTTTGTTCTGAGAATTGGAGACACCAAGGACTCTGTTAAATAATATTGAAAATGCACTGCCCCAGACACCTGAAAGAGAAAAAATAAACAATGAATGGTGATGGGCAGAAGGAAAATAAACTCCACATATCTTAATAAGCACTACTGAAGCAGTTGGTTGCTCTCTGAACACACCTCTGAGTTTGGAGCAGGCCAAGTCATAAGCTCAGATGTCCAAATCAGAAACAAAACCCCATGGAAATTAGAAACAAATCAACAATGCCAATCCATATCTGTGGAATCTTTCAAATGAATGTCTTCCAACAAACTGAGAGCTCCACTTTCTGTCTCACACTTTGTGTGACTTCATTTAAAAGTCCATTAATTACTGAAATTGCTTTTCTTTTTAAGTCTCTTTCTGTCACATACTCACCCATCAGGAAATGCAAGGGATTTTCAGCATATTTCTTCACCACTGTCCCCATAAAAAACTTGCTTCCAAACAGATCAGGAGACATGAAAGTGCCATACTTGGCCATTCCAATTTCATATGGACTGAATTCCACCCAGTCTGCAGAGTCAGAAACAAAACTGCTCAGTCAGAAATCTCAGGAGGGAGAAAAATGATGCAGAAATGAACCAAGAAAAGAAATTTTAGTGACATGGGAAGCCAAATAACCATTAGGAATATCAAATCAAGGTCAGTGATGTCTCAGCAGGGAAAGAATCCTCATTTCTCTTACCACAATAAGCCTTGATGAAAAGAATGAGGTTGGAAAGGTATAAAAGGAGAGATCAAAATGAGGGAACACACAGTGACATCTGGTTTTCAATCCCTGCTTCAGCATGGTCCTCTGCCACATGTGGGTCTCAGCTCCAAGCTGCATTTCCTTCACTGCAATTCCACCAAAAACATGGAGAGCAGTGACATAGGTGGCACAAAACCAATTACTGAATAGCCCAAGGGTTGTAAAATATTCTAGCAGAGGCATTTGGATTCTACCCAAACCTAAAGTTTTATGGGAAAGCCAGTATCAAAAGGCACGGCTGAGAGGCAGCTGATAAACTTATCAATTCAAACATTGCCAAAGATCTCCTTAAAAGTCCATTTTATTGAACAGAGAGCTCAAGAAAAATATGGAATAAGATGTTCAAATGCATTTTCTGATCTTAGCAGAAAATATCAAAAGTGATGTGGATTCTATTGATGTTAGGTCTTTGAAAATGGATCTTAGCTGACTTGGAAACACTTTTTTTTATATACCAGTGGAGTTGCTTCCATCAGAGAACTCTGTTCAAAAAGGGAGCAAATAACAAACAAAACATATCTTCTCTTTTTATCATTTCACCCATTCATCTATTTCACCATCCCTATTTTTAGCAGGGGTTGATTTGACTGGAAATAAACCAGAAGTAATTCTGAAAGAGAAAGGTGAAAGAGACAGCTTGGAAATATCCCCACATGTCATCCACCCTCAGGATATTCCTGCTGACGTGTGGAGCAGAACGTGAACACTTGTCCTGAAAAGGAAAGATTTAATCATGACTGCTGGGAGTTTCATTTCAGGTAAGGGTAATGCTTATCTGAGCTAAGTCAAATACAACATCCTATTTTCCAAATAAGTCACCCACAAATCTTCACATTCACTGGAACAGAAGGTAATTCCAGTGAAGTCCCAGTCCAGGAATTTCATATTTCCTTTAGGCTGTATAAACATGAATAGCAGATATGTATGCAGAACCAGGGTGACAGCAAAACTGAACTGAGAATTAGAATTAATCTGTGTTAGTCCATCTCCAGCTTGCATTTGCACTGAAGGAGATTTCTCAAATCACAAAGCCTGCTCAGGGAAACAAAATTTTTGCCTTAGAATCAATGTAAATTAGGAAGTGTAACTATTTCTGTTCAAAATTTACTAGAGCTCTCACATGAGGAAAAACTAAAAGAAGGAATGGAGCTTAAAATAAGAAGCAATCAAGATCTAGCACCCTCTGCAATGACAGAGATGTCAGCCTCAAAGGGCAAACCCAAGATCCAGTGGCACAGGGAATATCTTTTTATAGAGCAAAGTAAAGCTTCTCATCTTGCTTATAGAAAGACATTATTAACAAAAGATCATTTTGGTTTTAAAACAGTAATCCAGATTGAAAAATCAATCTAAAGTTCATCTAAACCCAAAATACTCCTATTTTCAAAACTCCTATCAGTTTCCTAAGTAGCAAAGTTAAAGACACATTTTCCCATGAAATATTGAGCTAAATTTACAATTCCTCATTTTCATTTCCAACCCAAGCTTTGACAGCCACTTCTCCAAATAACTATTTTAGGAAATACAATGACATTGTATTTTAGGAAAATGACAATGAGGCAAACCACCTGGCACTTCCCTTTCCAGTCTTGTATATAACTATATACAGATGCACACATCCTTATCTTAGCGTACATCTTCCACAACTGGACCCACTCTCAACTGAAGTTACCAGAGGGGATTAAAACCTATGGAATAAATACAAGTGAAAGGGTTTTTTTGTGTTGCCAACAGCACTTCACACTGGGCAAGAAGTGAAAAAGAGGCATTATACCTAATTTGTTTGCCCAATTTTAATCACAGAATCATTAGAGTTGGTAAAGACCTCTAAGATCATCAAGTCTAACTGCTGATGTCACCCTTCTCTGAAAGAGAAGGTGACTGAGGACATTTTCCTTTTCCTGTTTGATACCCTAATTTAAACATCTTTTCCCCTGCTGAAGTCACCAGGTTTCTCTTTGGCTTGGCACTCCTACCTGAATATGTCATCATCTATCCCTGAGTAACTTCTTATCACCCTGTCAGATTCCCAGAAGTCAGATGCAATTAGTCTCAGATGCATTAAAAAGAAAAAGGGTTTTTTAACCAGCCACACACCTCCCTCCTGGCCACAAGTGACTCAACACAGAATGGGAACACACCTGCAAACATCAGCTCTGAGACATCTGGCTTGACGTGCAGACAGGTGAAGAGTGGCAGAGCACACTGGGCATTGTTGACCTTCTCTTTCATATTGCTCAGAGTGGTGTCCATCCTCTGCAGGGAAAGAAAGACATTGGTCCCAAACACACCCTGGAAAGGCCTGCTGTGAGATATATATATATACACTCACATATATAAATATCACATATTTTTATTTTATTTAAAGATCTGGGAGTCTCCTCCTGTCAATGAAATTTGATAAGAAAAGTTTCTCACTGATGCATCAGGTTCTGATTTAAATTAAACATCTGTGCATTTTTTTCATCCCTTGGTACACAGGGACTTCTAACCAACCTCACACAACCATTAACAGCCCTTCAGCATCAGAATTCTATACATCTGCCACTAAATGCTGTGTTGCCTCTTTTTCAGTGTTTTAAATTGTTTAAAACCCATTATCAGTGTAGAGGGATAGAAGTGTATAAAACACATCTGACACATTTCAATCTTGCCACAAGACCAAATCCAGCTGCTGCTCACTTGACTCATTTGAACTGGAAGTCTTTGTGCTTGATTCAGCCAAATAGGAATTTTCAATTATAGAATACAACAGTGTGAAGCTCTCCTGTTGTCTTATTTTCAAAGAAACCAAGGGGATCTATCATGTTGAAATTAGCACTGTTTTAAGTAAATGCTGTTTCTTATTGTCACAGACATGTTTTATGAAAAATCCTTTCGGTAGGATTTTTTCTCCTGAGAAGCTGGGAGGCCTCAGGAACAAAATGCAAACAATGGTTATCTGCTGCTGTGGGATGTAACAGGTGCATCTGGGATTGGTCTCATGGGGTTGTTTCTAATGAATGGCCAATCACAGTCAGCTGGCTCAGACTGTCTCAGTCACAAGCCTTTATCATTCTTTTTCTATTCTTAGGTAGCCTTCTGATGAAATCCTTTCTTCTATTCTTTTAGTATCGTTTTAATATAATATATATAATAAAATAATAAATCAAGCCTTCTGAAACATGGAGTCAGATCCTCGTCTCTTCCCTCATCCTGGGACCCCTGCAAACACCATCACACTTATAGCAAAATGGGCACCCTTTATTAAATGTCACCAAGGTAATTTCAAAGAAATAGTAACAATGGCAATGATATAAGAGTTTGACAGCTTTAACAGCTTCAAACAGTACTTTAACAAATGCTGTTTCTCATAGCAAAATGTGCACCCTTTATTAAATGCAACTAAGGTAATTTCAAAAAATTAGTAAGAGTGGGGATTATATAAGAGTTTGGAGCACTCACATCATGGATCAGTGTTTCCCCTATGAGCATGCCAAAGATGTCAGTGAAGGTGACAGGCTGCCCTGAGCTCTTCTTGTTCCACAGAGCCTCGATGTAGCGCTTGACCTTCTGCGGCGTGAGCAGCAGCAGGGGGTTGTGGCTCACCGAGTGCATCAGCTCCTCATTGATCTCCTTTGGGCCCTTGGCTGGGAAGTCAGGGTGGGAATACAGAGTTGACATATACCTGCAAAGGCAAACAGGCTCTGTGAGCATCAAACCTGCTGCAGTGTCAGCTGCCTGGAAGCTACACAAAGCTCATACATGAGTTGATACAGGTACTGATTAAATCAGGTTAATTAACTCTTCATTTATACAGGAAATCTTAATTTCCTTTTTCTCAAAGCACAGAAAACTGAGCAATTTATTCTAAATATAAGCACAGGATCAAGCACTCAACATGCATTTTCCATAATGTGTATGAAGCAATTTAAAGAGTCCTCATTTTTCTGTTTAAGGGATAGCAGACAGAACACAGGCTGAAAGGAGCTCCTCCTGTTAGCATAGCTGTGTGGCAGACTGGAGGTGCTCCAAGGACACATGCAGCTCTCTCCCTGTAAGAGTTACCTCTCTGCCCTCCAGTTCATTATCACTACTGAAAAATTCCTGAAATATCTCAATGCATCATGGAATACCAGAATGGTTTGGGTGGGAAGGGACCTTAAAGCTCATCCAGTCCCACCCCTGCCATGGGCAGGGACACCTCCCACCGTCCCAGGTTGCTTCAAGCCCCATCCAGCCTGGCCTTGGACACAGCCAGGGATCCAGGGGCAGCCACAGCTTCTCTGGGCACCCTGTGCCAGGGTCTGCCCACCCTCACAGGGAACAATTCCTCCCCAATAGCCCAGCTAAACCCACTCTCTGGCAGTGAGAAGCCATTCCCTGTGTCCTGTCCCTCCATCCCCTGGAAATTGTCTCTCTCCATGATTCCCATCAGTTCCTTCAGGCACTGCAAGGCAATAATGAGCTCACCCCAAAGCTGCTCCAGGCTGCACAGTCCCAGCTCTCCCAGCCTTCCCTCCCAGCAGAGCTGCTCCATCCCTCTGCCCATCCTGGTGCCTGCCCTGGGCTCTCTGCAGCAGCTCCAGCTCCTCCCTGTGCTGGGGCAGCTCTGCAGGTGGGGTCTCACCTGAGCTCAGGGGCACAATCCCAATCCCTTTCCTGCTGCCCAGGCTGGGGCTCAGCCCAAGGCAGGGGGGCTCTGGCCTGGATATGGCCCCACTTCCCAGGATATGATGCTTCCATAATCAACTGAAGCACAATAACCACAACCTGCACAGAGAGCTGGCTGGCTGTGAGGATGAGGTAAATCATGAGTTTGTCACTAAGAAACAAGCTTAGCTTTACTGCAAACAAAGCGCAGACACACGTGCAGGCAGCCCTGGCTTCCACTTGGTTGGGTTAGGTCACACCAAGACAGGCCCTTCTAATCTGTGAGAGGCTCATTTACTATTATTTACCCAGTGACCTGGCCCAGGTGCACATGCCTTACTCCAGGCACAGCTCTGAGACACACACAGGGTCAGCCTGGCCCTGAGGTCATGCCCAGCCATCTGTGTGACAGCACAGCCAGCCCTGTCCCACGTGGGCTGCCAGGGCTCCACGTGAGCTCCCGGGTGCAGGGAAAGGGGGAATGAAGCTGGAGAAGTCAGCACAAGGTTGAAGCAAGATGGCAGAAAAGCATTGCTCCAAGGTTAGGCATGCAGCTGAGGGGACAAGTGAAAACCTGCCTGTCCCACCAGGAAAGGAATTCTCCACCCTTCAGGAAAAAAAAAAGAAAAGAGAATTATTCCCAAAAGACAGACTGCATGGAAAAGAAAGGAAAGGAAGGGAGTGCCAAAGTGTCAATTTATTTATTCATCAAGCAAGGAAAGACTGAAGGATGACATCAGAGAGCAAAGACAAATTTGTGCAAACACAACTGTCTCCAATCTATTTCTGACTGGAGCAGTTCAGATAATCTAATATAAATGATAATCTCACTATTTTAACTCAGATTTTATGGGTTTACATTAGATCACCTACGCATTCACCCCTGGGTTTGCCCCAAAAAGGACCTCACAGCCAACAAAGTGACGTCTGTCCTGAGCAGGGACTGCAAACCCTCCCCTAGAAACAGAGGGAATGTTTTAACACCACGTTGCATTATTCCACTGCTCCTCATCCACCTTCTGCTTCTCACAGCTGTGACAGAGGTCCATCCATCTGTCTCAATGGACAGTGACAAACCTGTCCCCACCACCAGAGACAGAAGACACAGGTTCCCACCTTTTATAGTCCAATCTAAAGGAGAAATTTACTCGAGTTCACAGACACTTGTGGCATTTCAAAACCTCCTGGCATTCTGAAAGCTTCCCTCTAGTCTGGGAGAGGGGAAAGCAAGCTTCACACAATGAAAAATAATTGACAAAAAAACCCCATACAAGGACTAGAACTGATCATTATCTCCTTCAAGAGTCAACTCTGGGTTAGAGTGTGGAATTAAAATTCACGTGCTTCCTTAGAGCTAAACCGGGCGATAAAACTCATCCCAGGCAGATTCCCTGCTTGTTCACACTACAAGTCTTTTTCTCTGAAAGAATTGAGACACTTGTATAATCTCATCCCTGAGTCTGAAAGGACCCTTGAGGCCTCTGCTGCAGCCTCCTGGTACTCAGTCAAGTTCAGCTTTCTCATGGGCACTGAGTCACACTGAGGATGACACTGTCCCCAGCCTCAGGTGAGGATGGCTCAATACATCCCCCTGCTTGGCCACTCTCACTGCAGCACTTCCCCCAAAAGTTCATCCAATTACTCCCTGTCCTTTCCCTGAGCATCTCCAAAATAATTTGTGTTCTTCACAGGTATTCATCAGAAACTGAAGATGACAATAACATCTCCCCCATCAGTACCTCTGCCTGCTCCTCAAGGTTAAATGAACTATTTCAAAACCTGATGTATGGTCTAAATTAAACAGTGCCAGTGGTGTTTAATTTTAATTTTAACTCTGACCCACAGAGACAGTGGGCAATCCACAGAGGGATGCCCTGCAGGGTGGCAGCCAGGCCCCAGCCATCCCCAGTCAATCCACCAGGATTTTACACTGGGTGTAAAATGGAGCAGAGGATCTTTCATTGATTTTGAGGAGCTCTAAAAGCCTTCCCAAAGCACACAACACATTTTGGTTTGATTGAGTCATGAGCTTCAAAACACAAGGAATTTTTTTTTGGTTTTTCACTTTTCATCAGGAAAATAAAGCAACATATGTTGGGCGCTGATATAGAAATATGGGTACATATGTGTGGCACCTCTTTCCAACCATTCCTGATCTCAAAGCTCCTGGAGCCTGAGCTCACCTTGCCCTTTGGGGCATCCAAAACACCTCCCCCAGCAGACCTGGATGTGTAAAACATGCTGTGAATTATAACTATATAACTATTATAACCATAGAAATAAGCCATCTCTGGTGACAATTCCTGCAGAACCTGCAGCAGGGAAGCTGAGGATAAGCAAGAGGAAGGCCTTACCAGGTGGATCCAGAGAGCCCAGCAACGTAGGTGGCACAGTCCAGGACTCCTGACTCATAAAGTGCTTTCATGACTCCAGCAAAGCCCACCATGGCCCGGAACCCCCCTCCCGAGCCCAGCACGGCGATCACTGGCACCTGCAGGGAGGAGACAACACCAGCACCACATCAGGGACAAGGGACACAACCTGGGAGTGCCCAGTCCAGCCCCTGGATGCCCCAAGAAGAATTAGAATTTATTTATTTTATGCTAAAAATCACCACTTGTAGCATAAAATAAATCTGTCATTCTTATCCATGATGTGAAATAGAGAGGATATTAAATTTAGTTTATTAAATGAACTTTTCACTTACAAAACTACTGGGATTTTAAAGCAATCTAAACACCAGCTTTAATCCAATTTGTATCATTGTGACAGAGCCAAAGGCAGTAACATTTACTAATGAGAAACAGAACAGAGATAAATAATATTTTGACTGGGAGTTTATAAACAAGTTTTATAACAAAAACATCCACTATTACTACATAGCATGAAAACAATCTCAAATTTACTACCACTTTGCAAAAACTACCAGAGAGCTACTGGGAATTCATGGGGATCTGGACAACTGCTCAGCCACCCAGAGAGGAGTGAGCAGAACCATGTTTGTTACGGCACCAGGTTAAAATTGTGTCCACGGGGGTTCATTTTACACTCTTCTCCTTTTTACTGCCCAGCCCTGACATTCAGGCTGTTCCCCTCAACTGCACAGCTTCCCCAGGTATCTAAAAAGAAGACAAAATAAAATAAAAATTCATTTGCTCCCACCATCATATGTTTTGGCCTAAGAAATGGCCCAGAAACTTTGGCCCGGTTTCCAAAATTCAGGAGGATTTTCCACTGTTCAGGGGTGACAAAGGAACCACCTCTTGATTGTTACTGAGCATAAAAAAAATCACACAGCTGTGCAGAAAGCCCCTATCTGATCAAACTGCTAATCTGTTAAAAATCTCCCTGAAAGGCAATTCCAGGTGCCAATAGGCAGGATTAGTGACAGGAAAAGGATCCATGTGATGACAGTCCTGTTCTTTCTGCAGACTCCATGCTCCAAGCCATGAAACTCCCCTGAGGACTGACTGTCCCAAGGAAATGCCCATGAACAATGACCAAGGCACTCAAGATGTTTCTTGAGGCTTCCACTCCCCAAAACTGCTTATTCTTGATGCAGTGAGATGATTCTCTTACCTCCTTCATAAGTGCTCAGCTTTAGTAATAGAAACCACAGGTATTCATGGTGCAGCTCCAGAGATAGGGATCTATCCCAAAAATGACACAGCCCAGGGAAGGATTTGGGATATGTTTTGTTAAGCCAACACCCCAATAACGGAGCAGCTGCTTTGAAGGAAGAGCCATGTCAGCAATCACTCCTTTAATCACCTGGGGAGGCTTTGAAAGCTCCTCAGGAGCACTGCCCACTCAGCCTGAGCAGACACATCCCAACAGGATGGAGATGTCACCTGCAGGTGCAAGCCTGGAGAAGGCATGTGAGAACACTCCCAGAGCACCACTGCTCCACCCATCAGTGCACTGGCACTGGGGAAACGGGAGAGTCCCTCAGGAGACAGAGGAATCCACTGTGGAGATGGGCTGGGAATGCCCAGGAGAGTCACCAACATCCTGGCTGCAAATGCTTCCTGATCCACAGGCACTCTGGGCATCCCAGGTTCCTGTGCTGGGAAGGGTGGGTACGGCAAGGGGAAGGTGGATTATGGAATCACAAAATCCTTCAGGTTGGAAAAGACCTCCAAGATCATCAAGTCCAACCATCAGCCCAGCACCACCACCGTGTTCACCACTAAACCTTGTCCCCAAGTGCCACATCCACACATCCCTTTTGAGCAATTCCAGGGATGATGATTCCACCACTGCCCTGGGCAGCCCCTTCCAATGCTTTACAGCCCTTTCAATGAAGAAATTTTCCCTAATGTCCAACCTGATCCTCTCCTGGCACAGCTTGAGGCCATTCCCTCTCATCCTGTCCATGTTCCCTGGGAGCAGAGTCCAACCCAACCTGGTTGTCCCCTCCTGTCAGGTTTGTTAAACCAGCTTTTAACTCCAGTTCAGTCTCTGATGTGTTTAAGGGCACAAAACAGTAAAAACTGAAATGAAATACACTCATCCTGCAAGTTGCGCTATGGGATAAATAGGGCAGAGGCAGGGAGATGGGGAATGAGCTGCACCAAGAGCTCCCAAAGGCAAGAATCAAGAAATCACATCCTGATGAAGAACAGAGAAAAAGAGGATACCAAGGGTGCACACTCCTCTACTGAGCCCCAAATCCTTTGTACAGAGCCACCAGCACATGAGTTCACTCAAACCAAAAGGTTCTTAATCCTATCTTCCAGTAATCAGGCAAGAAAAAGCTAAACCATACTAAATCTTGTTTTGGGAATGAGTAGTGCAGATGTCTTTATCCAAATGCCCTGGAAACACAGTGCACAAAATCTCAATACCTGTGGTGGAAAAAGAATGCCATAGGGCACACAAATGATTATTTAAAAAATTGTTCTGCAAATCCAGTCATAGAGAACTATATGCTTTCTTTGGAAGATTACGGTATTTTTAGAAAATTGCTTGAAGCAGTAAAAATTAAAAAAATAAATTGAGCAATAAGAGAAGTACGAGAAATCTCTACCTCTGTGTTTCCAGAATGTGCCTCAGGATTAAGTTAGGAAATTTGGAACTACTCACTTCCCCATCCAGACATGTATAATGAATTCAGAGGTATTAAAGTCTCTCAGAATCCCTGCAAAGCCCAAGCCACTCACAGATGAAGCAACTTGGGTGAATTTTGAGTATGTGACTTGTCCAAGATCAAACAAGACCCACAGACAGCTAAGACTACTCAATGTCTCCCAACTTCATGTTAAGACTTCAGACATCCCATAAATCCTCCTGCTACCTTCCATCTGTAGCAGTAAAAGTAAAACTATAGTTTAATTTGAACAAAAAGGGTTTTTTCATTGCTAGAAACAGATAAAAATTCTGTAAGCTTAGAAATACACATTTGGCATATGAAAAATGGGAGGATACCTACAGTTACTGTCTGGGAAGATGCAATTTAACTGATATAATTTCACTATTGGAGTCAGTGAGGGATACCAAGGGAAGATGATGACACAAAGAATAAGAAATCTTAGCTGTCCTTTGTAATAATTCATGCACAGATACCACCTGCATGGAACTGAGACCTGAGGCACTGAGGATCGCTCCAGTTCCAACTGGAGTTTGGCAGAATAACCACATCCGTTCTGAGGAAGATCCTATTCTGCTCCAGGTCACACCAATGCCACACTGACAGATTCCTACTCTGATAGGATCTGCATGTGTTAAGATTAAAATAACTGAACCGAAAATTAAGAAACTTTGAAAATGTTCCTTCTCAATACACACATTTTTTTCCCAGTCCAATTAAAACATGTACAATTCTTGTTAAATTCTTTCATGTTCCTCAGAAGGTTTCATGAAGCAAGACAGAGTTCAGAAGTACACAACAATAAAACATTTACCAGCTGCTCAAAACTTCAGGGAAATGTAAAAGATATTCTTCAGTGCTGATTGCAAAAGACTGTCACATTCTCCTTATATTAAAAATGCACAAAAGGAATCAATAGCAATGAAGGGATCAACCCAGATTAATTCATGGACTCTGTTCATTGCTTGACACCATCATAGGCACAAAGTGTTCCTGTCACAATTCTGGAAGCAGCACAGGAGAGGGAATGGGCGAGGAAGGAAGAGGATGGGAAAGCTACAACAAAATAAGCAGATCTATACCAAGTGGATTGTTAATTAACTCTAAATAATGAAGTGTTTTATGAAAGCACTGAAGAGCTCAGGAGGATCTGGGCCCTTCCTCACTGTGTTGTGAGGCCCTGGCACAGGGTGCCCAGAGAAGCTGTGGCTGTCCCTGGATCCCTGGCAGTGTCCAAGGCCAGGTTGGATGGGGCTTGGAGCAACCTGGGACAGTGGAAGGTGTCCCTGCCCATGGCAGGGAGTGGATGATCCTTACAGTCCCTTCCCACCCAAACCATTCCCTGATGCTGTGAGATGTCCCCATCCACCACCAGCCCACTGAGATCTGCTGGCTTCCCTTCCTCTTGGCTCGGTCCAAAGCACCAGCAAGTCAAGGAAAGCTGCAGTTCCTTATGTTTCAAAGAAACAGAACTTCATAACCCTAATCCAGTCAAACTGGCTCAAGGAAAAGAAGGAAGGGAAGAAATAAACTTATTTCCAAGCTGACTCTAAATTTAAACCAGCTCATTTCCTGTCTAGTCTTTCAGAGATGAAGGTCACAGAGCATGGGATGGGTACTGGGCATGCAGGGGCATATTCTGTGCTGGGTGAGTGCCCAGAGCCACTGCAGGATTCAGCAGGTATTTCACACACCCTGAGGCACTTTTCAGATGGCAATCTCCCCTCACAGCCAACACCTTAACAAACAGGGAAAATCGAAGCAGTTTAAGGGGCCAATGAATCACAGAACCCCAGAATGATTTCTTTGGAAGGGACCTTAAAGCTCATCCATTGCCACCATGGGGACATCTTCCACTAGCTCAGGCTGCTCCAAACCCTGCCCAACCTGGCCTTGGACTCTTCCAGGGATCCAGGGGCAGCCACAGCTTCTCTGGGCACCCTGTGCCAGGGCCTGCCCACCCTCACAGGGAAGGATTTCTTCCTAATATCTAATCTAAATCTCTCCTTTTATAGTTTCCCCCAGTCATAAACTTTAATTTCTAAACTTAGAGCCAAGAAAAATTACTCTCCAGGCTAAATATTTTATGTTCACAGAAGAAAAGGATTTTTATCATCTATAATCTTTCTCCATTGAACCCTTCCACCTCGCACACCTCATTCTTTCCTCTGGCAGGCAAATGAAGGATTCCAAAGGGGATGCTAACCCTGCTGGGACCTCTGCACACTTACATCACGGGAAGAGGTCAGGTTGTGGCTGCTCTCCCCCAGGAATGATTTGATGCTGTGCATGATGTTGTCTCTGCGCTGCTGCCGGAACCTCTTCTCCTCATCGCACAGCGCCATGCTGAACCGCAGGTCCGTGGAGGAGCTGGTTGGGAAAGGGACAGCCTGTCACAAGGGGCTCAACTCCAAACAGCATCACTAAACCCCTCCCTGGGAAACCAGCAGAAAATCCTCACCCACTTACAGAGGATGAAATAAAATTGTATTTTTCATGTGACCGCGTCCATCTGCTTTAGAGTGATGGAGGCAAAGTGCAACGTGTCCTTAAGACGTGCATTTTATATAGAACTCATTAAAAGCAATTAATAAAATACAGCAAGCAAGTTCTGCACTCACATACAATTATAAACCTACAGCACAGGAAAAACTGAGCCCTTTTCTCAGTATTTTTCTGTATGTTGTGGGATAAAAAATGTACACAAGGCTGCATAAGGATCTCAGGGCTGTACTTAAGGTACAACTTCAGCTGCCACTTCCCATGGACAGGAAAGAGGAGGAGTGGACAAATCCACCCTGGTACCCACTGAAAAGCATACAGTGATGGAATGGATCCATTTAGGCTCAGATAATAATTCCCCAGATTGGTGGAATGGATCTGTTTTGGCTCAGATAATAACTACTCAGATTGGTGGAATGGATCCATTTAGGCTCAGGTAATAACTCCCCAGACTGGTTTAATGGATCCATTTATGCTCAGATGATAATTCCCCAGATTGGTGGAATGGATCTGTTTTGGCTCAGATAACAATTCCCCAGATTGGTGGAATGGATCCATTTAGGCTCAGATAACAATTCCCCAGATTGGTGGATTGGATCCATTTAGGCTCAGGTAATAACTCCCCAGATTGGTGGAATGGATCCATTTAGGCTGAGACGATAATTCCCCAGATTGGTGGAATGGATCCATTTAGGCTCAGATAATAATTCTCCTCTTTTAATAATAACCTATTATGCAATAAAATAATAGGATTAAGAAAAGGGGGGGAAAGAGTCCCTAGAAGCAATGTTCCATGAAGATATCCACAATCTGCATGGCTATCAGGAAACAGCAGCAGAACTTGATAAAATCCTTTACATTTCAAAGCCTAGGAAGACAGAGCCAAGCACCTTGTGTTTATTTAATGTCAGAGATATGAAATGCTTGTAAAGTGCAAAGCCTGGCTGGTTCAGGGTGGTCTCAAGGACCACCCACAAATGCATTTTCCTAGTACAACATGATGAGTAGAAATTATCCCTGGGGGATGTTTGTCATCCGGAGTAATCAGGAAATAACTTGACTATTACAGTGCTCAGTGCTCCTATTTATAGCTACAGACAAAAAAATGACTCCTTAAATTCCTTGCTCTCAGAAAATCATTTTTAGACTTGAAATGCATTGTTCTGCTTATGCCTCAATATGACTTATGGTCTTTCACCAGGATAGGTGAAGAATGAGGGGGAAAGACAGCTAGAGGGGAAAAAAAAGGGACAGATAAAGGTAGGCATCTGCTTAGCTTTTCCATGGAGAACTCCTGGCCCAACATCTTCACCTAAATCTTCACTGTGCAGTATTTACATTTAAATGCATTTTAGGAGCAGCTCTGTAACAGCAGCTGAAAGTTCATGTGAGGGACCAAGTTGCCAGAGAAGGTAAAACAGTGAGGATGAAGCTGCACCTGAGTGAGGTCTGTGGGTTTTTTAGAAAAAAAGCCCTTTTTTGAATGAAACAATGAAGGGCCTTCACATAAACCAGGCTGGGAGATCTACATGGGATGGCCTCATTCCTGCAAACATTTGGAAGGGTCACACCTCTTAGTTCCAGGAAGGGTGTTTAGTCAATGACAGAATTACAAGATGAAAATAAACCACAGTTGTAAAATCTCCTCATTTTACAGTACCTGGTATTTCTATGCTACAACAGGAAATTTTTGCACTCTATGTTTTTAGAAAATCCCAACAGGGTGGGACTCATGGGGTGTCCTGTGCAGGGCCAGGAGCTGGATGATCCTTATGGGTTCCTTCCAATTCAGGATATTCTGTGATTCCATGAAAATTTTAATGAACAGTTTAAAAAAAAAAAATCCTTTGCTGCTGGTATATTTTCAGCCCTTTTTAAAAAAAGATATGACATACTCACCATACTTCCAGAGACAATTCCAAAGCCATTTCTGTAACCTAAACAAGAAATATTTCAAGATTGTTACAGCACTTAGAGAGGGAAAACCCACAAACACACCTGGAACATCAACTACTGCTGTCAGAACTTTTCTTTCTTTCTTTCTTTCCTCTTCACTTTTTTTTTAAGAGGATATTTTTGGCACCTATGAATGATATTCTTTTTTATGTTTTTTTTTTTAAAGCACTCAACGTGATTCCAAAATACACCAGTAGAATTGAATACAGTGGAAAATGTTGGTAAGTGCTGGCTTTCATCCCTCAGATCCCACTGTCTTGCCTTTCTTGCACTGCTGATCCCTTTCTGACATGCAGCTCATCTCTGTCCTGAGGGGATCTGATGCCCTTCACCCACTCTTGGCTGGCAGGAGAGCCAGGGGATCACACCCAAGTGCTACCTGTGTGAGGGAATCACTGCTCTGTGTTCCACAGGAGCCACCGAGTGTCCCTCCACAGCTAAATATGCCTTAATTAGCAGTCAGGAAGGGTGATTGCTTCCAGCTTGCTGGAAAATGCAATAAATGTCACTGCACAATAGCTTCACTTGCCAGCCACACTGGCCATGAGCTGTGGGTTGCCCTCCTCTGCCTTTCACAGAGCACTGGAAGGGCTGCCTGCAGGCAAGAAGTTTAAAAACTATGATTAAAGCACCAATTCCCTGTCAGGCACAATCCAGGAGTACTGGCTGTGGAACTCAGACAGAATGGAGAGGTATTTTCACCCTCCCTCTGTGCGATGGCCTTGCTGGTGCAGCCCTGGAGGAGTGACAGACTCAGTGTGTCCTCTGTGTAAAACCAGATTCTCCTCCTCACTTGGGGCATGTGAGCACCAGGGATGGAGCCACAACAGCCCAGACTGAAGGTCTGCCTGACCCTCAGACTGCAGGGAAGGATCTGGGATGCACAGCTGAAATGGGAATTGCAAATGAGGCAGGGCATGAGCAAGGTGGGGGGAGAAAGAAAGAACATGCAGAGAAACAACAAAGGGAGGGCATGAAGAAACAGAGTGAAGAGTCACTGAAGAAACACTTCAAAGGCAGGGAAGCAATTACACTATTCCCCACCTGGCATTACTAATTTAGAAAGCACTCCTGAAACCATGCAGTGATCCAATGCTTATAAAAATGTATGCAGATGAAAGAAACCCTTGGAGGGAAGCATTCCGACAGGGAGATATCATGGCATTTTCTACACCTTACACAGACTGCCACAGACATTTCAGGAATATTATTTCATTTTCAGTTTCAGGAATTCTAGGTATACATTGTCTACATCGGGCTCAATCTGACTTCATCTCCCCTTAAGTATTTGCTTATAGATTTCAGAGTGTATTTGTCTTTTATGCACTTTTTTTTTTTGCCCTATGACTCCCTACCAAGTTTTGCTGAACACTGATGAGAAGTTCAAGCAAGGCAAGGCCTTGTATTAATGGCATGAGCTTTGTGAACTGTGTTTGCAAAATGCATTCATCAGTTCTTTCTCACTGCCCCACCTCATGCCTGGCAGATCCAGGACCTGCTCTCAGCCCATGCTCTGGAAGCCCAAGAGTTACTGAAATGTAGTGAAATAAATATGCAGAAACTTCAAAAATGCTGTTTTTAAAAAGGAAAAATAATGGAATGTATCAGCATTCCAACTGCCCTAAATGAAATGCTAAAGTTCACATATGAAGCCCTCTGGTTTCCAAAAATAGGCCTTTAACGAGTTATTTGCTGTTAACTATGCTTTTAAAGTTGTATCACATGGAAAACAGCTGAGTGGTGACAAATCAAGATCCCTGATCATACAACAAACTATAGCTCAAACCAGAAATGCAGATGGTATTTACAGATATCAACATGTGCAGAACAAGCTCAATTCCACCCAGATTTAACAACAGTTTCCAGGAGTTACAGTGCAGGCAGACAAGCCCTGTTCAAGAGACTCCATCTGATTTGCAGACACGTTTAAAGGGAATAATCCAATTACTGCATCACCTGCATCACTGCATGTTAACCAGGTCTGTGTTACAACAAGCCACTTCCAGAAAGTGAAAGATGTAATGATAAAAGAATCCCTGCAGCTTTCTGGAAGCCCCAGGCAGCAGCAGGAGGGGCAATGCACTGACCAGCAAACTCTGAGTAACCTCACACTAACTGAGGCCATGAAACTAAAATGCAATGAGTGTGCAAGAAACTGCTTTAGGCAGAGGAAGTCCCCAACTAGACATTTAAAGAGGATTCTTCCAGCAGGGACACCAAGGCATTCAGTGGCACTGCTTTGCTTAATTCTCCTCTCAGCAGGGCTGTAGGAAGACAGATAATTAAGCCTTAAAAGTGTCTTTAGGTTCTGTGTTTATCCATGGGCAACAGTGAATGCTCAGAAAACTTCTGACCAGGACAAAGTCATAAATGTCCAACTTACATTATTGAAAGTTAACTGGACCTCCTTCTTCTCTCCCAGTTTCAGAGAAGAGATGGGAAACGTGGATGTGCCAAGAGTCTCATCCATAACATAGTTGGCATCCATGAGAGTAACCTGGAAGACACATCTGGATATTCAATTCCACTGCAAGAAATCCCTTTTTAATTCCATCAAGCCTATTAAAAAAATTATATGGAAGAAGAATGGGCCTGACCCAACCCAGTCAATGCCCAGTGCCAACTGACACTTCTTTTAAACCAGGATAAGTGGAGGTGGCACTTCAAGGAACTGAACTGCAGGAATACACCAGGATTACTCATAACAGGATTTCAATCTCAGCACCTTTCTGGCAGCAAATCTCACCATCTTTCCAATGCCTTCAAATTTCAGATATAGTAGAAGCAAAGCACAGTACCTTCAGATTTCCAGTTGGTAAAATTTCTCTATGGAGAAACTTGTAAAGTTCTAACTATAAAAAACACCCAGCAACTTTTCAGAGAAGATGGAATCCACACACCCCAGCCTTGACTCCACAGACCAAGATTGTTACAGAAGTGATTTGGCAAAGTGTGCAGCATTCCAATTTACACAAAGCTGCTCTCTGTATCCAGCCAGACCTTCAAGTCTCTTCTCATACCCTCCATGCTGGAGCAGAGACCTTTCAAAAATGTGATAATATCCAAAGAAGGATGTGGATATGGCAGAACACCCTTCCATGCTTTTGTTCTAATCCATGTGGATCTATGTTTAGCAGACTTTTTTCCCCAGTGGCTGCTTTCCAAGTCCTCAAGACATTTAGAAAGAATTTCAAATTCTCATTTACATGGTTTTTATTAAATGAAATCTCCAGACTCATTTGATTTACAGGTTCTTTTTCCACTTTGTGGCATTATATCTTCTAAAATATCACATGTTCGTGGCTTGGACTGTATCTTTTGTAGAAAACAAAAGGAACCAAGATACAATCACTTGAATAATTAGTTGCTACATCTGGGATCAGCCTCTTCTCAGCTATAAAGAATTTTCTTTATCCTGTGCCACAAGCAATCCTTTGAAATTATGAATTCTCTTTATTTTAGGACAGAGCTCATCATTTTAATGGTATTTACATTGCTCTGTTTCCTTGCAGAACTTTATGCCCATTCCTGCAATCTCTGAGTGCTGTCTCTTAAAACCAAAAGCAAAAACTTCTCAGTGGGATTCTGAAGAGCTGCTTACGCTTCAGAGGGCAAACTGCCCTTAGGATAGAGTTAAAGATGCAGATTGAAACAATCCCAGGAGTCACAAGGATTGTGGAGTCTGAGCTTCAGAATTCACAGAGGGTTTGGGTGGGGGGTGACATATTTCTGACACTGCACTCCACTGCAGAATCCAAAGGCTCTTTCCTACCCTACCAGGTCCACAATTAACCATTATTAAATGTTATCATCTACTCTTTGTAGGCAACTATCAGGGAATTTTATTGCACTATCTCAGAACCAGCAACAGCTTTAGTTATTGTAATGACACATTTCTACCTATAATCCATCTTGCTGTGTTTGTGACTGTAGTAATTTTATCCTTTTCAAAACACTCGAACCAAATTTTGTCCTCAACAAGTTCAAACATTCCTAGAGAACCTGCCTAAGTGAAAGGGAGCTCAGAGCAGGGCCCAGGCTCTGCTCCAGGGACCCAGCAGTGGCACAGAGGAACTGATGCCCAGGAAATCACTGTGAATTCCCTAATATCTTTTGTCTCTAGTGCAGGATGCATGGCATGGTTATTCATGATCCAGCAAGCAGACCATGGGTGTAATGCTCAAAGTGTAGAGCCTTCCCCAGGAACACAGAGAACTCGTAGGAAGCACAATTCCCTTTCAGACCCAAGGTCTGATGGTCACAAGCTCAAGGAGGAAAACCTTCGTTGGCCGATTTAGACTGAACACTGTAAGCTTGGGTCAGAAGAGAGCAGGTGGCAGGGCCATCCTCTGTGAACAACAGAGCTCACAAAGGATCAGAGCTAACGTTAAATCCTTGCCATGCCCACTCAGAAAACACTCACCCCTAACATTCAGCTCTTGTGTGCAGCCTGGAGAAGTTTAACACATGAGACTGAAGAGTGGCTTGGCCAACAAGGCTGCACATGGAGTGTGCAGAAGAGCCCTGGCTGGGCTCCAGGCAAGGAGGACACCATAGAACCAGCCCTTTGCTCTGTCTCCATGTGCAGAGACTTGACTTAAGCCCCACCTATTGCCTATCTGTAAGGGCTGAATCAGGGTAGGAAGCAGGGAGTACTCTGCAGCTGATGTGAGGAACAAGAAGTTACTATCCCTCAGAAGCTGTCCAAGGGATGACTCACAGGCATATCTTGTAATGACTCTTCAGGCTACTCCTTGAATAACTCAATTTATCCAACACTGCTTGCTTAGCACCACAGCTAAACCCAGGTTTAACATTTTAAACAAAGAGGTGATCTTGAGACATCAAATGCCGCACACACGTGTAAGGCACTGTTGTTTCACCCTCCACCTGCCCAGCCCAGCCATGGGATTTACCTCCAGGACATTCTCCAGATTGGGGTCCAGAATGAACTCAAAGGTCTCATCCCACACAGGGTTGATGTTGTTGTTGAAGTGCTTGGTTCTCTTCCTGCAGTCAGGGGCAGTGGGGATGAACAGCTCCACGTAGGGATCTGGAGTGTCAACTGTGGAGCACAACACAGGTCAGGCAAGGCCAAACTCCAGCTTGGGCTGGAAAAAATGATACAATTCTGTGTACCACTAATGGTAAAGGACAGAAAGATATGCAACTCTTTAAGCTACATAAATGTAATGACAGAAATTATACAACAATTATAGCTATGATATTTTCTGAAAAATCCTTTCCTTAGGATTTTTCCTCCTGAGAAGCTGGGAGGCCTCAGGAACAAAATGTAAACAATGGTTATCTGCTGCTGTGGAATGCAACAGGTGCATCTGGGATTGGCCCGTGCTGGTTGTTTCTAATTAATGGCCAATCACAGTCAGCTGGCTCGGACTCTCTGAGACACAAGCTTTTGTTATCATTCCTTCTCTTTCTATTCTTAGCTGGCCTTCTGATGAAATCCTTTCTTCTATTCTTTTAGTATAGTTTTAATATAACATATATCATAAAATAATAAATCAGCCTTCTGAAACATGGAGTCAGATCCTCATCTCTTCCCTCACCCTCGGACCCCTGTGA
The DNA here is from genome assembly GCA_024865655.1 of Emberiza elegans. Classification (NCBI taxonomy): domain Eukaryota; kingdom Metazoa; phylum Chordata; class Aves; order Passeriformes; family Fringillidae; genus Emberiza; species Emberiza elegans. The sequence goes on from JALJVW010000206.1 coordinate 62,643,867, forward strand.
ACACCGTCACAAACAATACCAACAATCTCCCCAAAAGAAACATTAGGGTTTTAGGAGGAGAGGGGCAAAGCCTTGAGCAAACAGAAGGGCACAGGGACTGAGTCAAGTTTATTGGGAATATGCAAACATTTGCCAGAGAATGGTGTTTTTAAAAGCTTTTACTTCTTCCTCTCTTTCTAGCCCTTAATGGCTTTGGCTTGTGCCACAGCAGCAAGTATCCCACAAAATAAGGAAAACAAGCAGTTTGCTGCTGGGTTTTGGATCCTCTTTCACCTTTGCTGGTTTGGGAGCGATGGAGGAAATCTGTGCCAGCACTGCAGTGCTGCACACAGCATAAGGAGCAGGCAGTTCTGAAACACTGCCACCACCACAGCCCTGGGGAGTCACCACAGGATGAGGACACCTCATTTACACAGCAGAACCCTGACTGGAAACAGAGATATGGGAACTGCAGCTGATAGGAATTACTGGGGGAGAAAAGAAAACATTGGCAAATCCCATCGGATGTGTCTAAAAATAACCATTCCTGAGAGCCCAGAATGCAGCCATTAAAAAGAACTTTCTAACAAATTAAAGCAGGAGTTTTCTGTACAATGAGGGGGTTTTTTGTGTCAAATGGGGCCAGGGCTCAGATGCCTCCCAGGAGAGCAAGGGAAGTCATTTCTGTGGTTATGGTGGATCAGGAAAAGCTTCCTGCTCTGCTGTGGTGAAACACCCACGTCTTTCCAACACTGAAACATGGAATCACAGAATATCCTGAGCTGGAAGGGACCCACAAGGATCATCAGTGCAACCCCTGGCCCTGCCCAGACACCCCAACAATCCCACCCTGCACATCCCTGGGAGCATTGTCCAAACCCTCCTGGAGCCTGGAGCTCTGGCCCATTCCCTGGGGAGCCTGGGCAGTGCCCAGATCAAATCCTATCATGAGGAAAAGCAAGTCCAAACATTTCTCCTTGTACACATTTTCAGTCTAAAGGTACTTTTTTTCAATAAAGGCAAATTTTAGAAACTCAGGGAGTTCAATAAGACCTTATGCATGAGATTCCTGAGGACCAGAATAACTTCTCCCTCCTGCTGGGAGAAGAAGGAAAAGAGGAAAACAAAGAAGTTGGGTAATTTCAAACCAAATCAAAAAATGTCTTTGGGGAAAAAGCCCTGACCAACCAACCAAAATAAAAGGCTTTTGGAAACCACTCAGGAGGTTCTGAATGTGTCCCCAGGCAAATCCTATACAGTGTTATCCTAATCCAACTTGTCAAGGAGTTTTCCACTGTGCTCCATACCTGTGGGGCTCAGCTAATTGCTACACTGAGGTGGTCTCAGTGCTCCTTGAGCAATGAACAAGCAGCTATTTAAAGCTGGGGATCAGTGTGGAAAGGCTTTAAATAGCAACCTTTATTAGCTCCTGAGGAATTATGCCTGATCTTGTCTCTTCATTTTGGGCAGGGGAACTGGGGGATCAAGCCCCAAGTCTTTCCTCATGGGCAGATGTTCCAACTTGCCAACTTTTCCATTCTTTCCAACTACTACACAAAGCTCTGCCACAAAGAAAAGAATCAAGAGGAACAAGGCTCTCTGAAACTAAAACCCCATGAAGTGACAAGGTCTTGCTAAGTCTTGATATCCAGCACGACTTTGGCAATAAACACCCAGGCTTGCCCTGCCAAGAGACTGAAGTTGCCTACAAAAACCTGGATTTTAGACAAAATCCTGATGGCTGAGCAGCGCTCTGGGCAAAAGATCAGTGCCTGCCTCTCCATTCAGATCATGCTGTGAATCAGTCCAATGCTTACAAAAATCCAATTTTTCTTATCAACACAAACAGCAAATGGTTTCCTACCCATATTTAAAACCCCAAAGCATGTAGAAACTCCAGACCTCTGACATGCAGATCCATCACTACCTTTCTATCAGGCAAACCCCAGTAAGTGTTGAAACAGAAACTAAACCCAAGGCATGGATCAACAGAACTTGGAAAAATCAGTCTTGGTAGTTCAGTATTGCCAAGTAACCTCACTCCATCTCTTTATTAGCTTTTTAACCCAAGGCAAAGATTTAATCACCTGCCCTTTCATGTTTGAAAGTTTATTTGGAGCTTTTTCAGTTAACAAAAATGAAAATCTATTCTTTTTTAACTTTCTTCTTTAGATGAAGAGAAAATATATGGGAAGACTGCTTGCTCTGATTAAGATACTGCTATAAGCAATACTAAATACTTCTTTAAGACATATTATATTAATCAAAATCTCACTCCTTGGGTCCTTGGACGGGGACCAAAAACTACCAGCAACCTGGCAAACAACACAGAATTATTCACTTAATGTATTTCAAAACATTGAGGTTATCAAATATACATTAAACAGCCAGTGTGCACTCTCAGCATGGGTGTTTTTATTCCTGCCTGGGCTTCTGTTAACTGATGTTCCAGGTAATGTTAGAAAAACTAAGTTGAAAACGTAACTAAAAGCAGCTTGATCACCACTTTTATCACAGAACCCCCAAATGGTCTGGGTTGGAAGGGACCTTAAAGCCCATCCAATGCTACCCCCTGCCATGGGCAGGGACACACTCAGCTTCCTCCAAGCCCTGTCCAGCCTGGCCTTGGGCACTGCCAGGGATCCAGGGGCAGCCACAGCTTCTCTGGGCACCCTGTGCCACCCTCCCAGAGAAGGATTTCTCCCCAATATCCCATCAGCCCTGCCCTCTGGCAGTGGGAAGCCATTCCCTGTGTCCTATCTCTCCATCCCTTGTCCCAAGTCCCTCTCCAGCTCTCCTGGAGCCCCTTTAGGCACTGGAAGGCTGCCATCTATATTTTTTATTTTTAAGAGGAAGAATCATTATGGTGCATGGGTCAAAAGCTGCCATTCAATCACGACAAGAGAACTATCTATGTCTGAGAATGATCTCTATCTGGACCTGATGACCTAAAGGTCTTTTCCAGCCTTAAGGAAAGTTCCTCTGTTGGGGAACTGGTCCTGTGCTGCAGCAGCCACGTGGGGGAATTGCACTTGTTCCCAGGACATTTCTGAGGAAAGCAGAGTTTCTGTGCAGCTCAGCCCTGAGGCTGTTCCTTATGCAAGCCTGCTGCTCCATCACCATTTCTCAGAAACAAGGCAGGCTGAACCAACAATTAAACACAGTATCTCAAACCCCACCTGCACTCTAAAACACACAATTAAGCCTTTCAGCAAGGATGCCAACGAGGGTCCTGCAATTAGCAGCTTGGAGGCAGATGAAGTTTTGGGTAATTAACAAAATGTTGGTGATAATCCAGATTTACCCAAAGCTCGAGGGGCTGAAGACACACATCCAAAACCAAGAGCAGAGTCAGCATCCCCTCTGCTGGTTTTAAATTGCTGCCTTGGGAATGGCTGAGAGGTAGAAAGTAAGGATTCACTGACTTTTCCTCGTCTGATTTATCTCCTTTATTTAAGTCATGGCTATAGGATTCTCCCTTTAAATTACATTGTGAATCACCAAGTGAAACACACAGTGGACAATAATTAGGGTCAAACGTTTTCACGGTGAAAAATGAGTAATGCTTTAAGCAATCTGGCTATTAGGGAAACCTGTAAAATTTTCTGCAATGACTGCAAACCATTTGATCTTATGTTATTAAGATTGGTGGGATGGCTGTCATCAGGCCTCTAGAGTAATATGATTAATAGTTCAGATTTATGATTTATATTTCAGTCATTCCAATTTCAATAACTTCAACAGCATAATCATCATAAAGAAACTATAGAAAGCCTGTTCAAATATAATACTGAGATAGACACATATCTATCTCAAAATAAAAAGTGGTAATAACCCTTAAGTGCAATCCCATTGATAAAAACTTACTAGGTCCCAAAGGACCATCTTTGTGTATTTCCCACCATTTTTTTGGCTTGCTGCCCCACACTATAACTTGTTTAGCACATGCAGCTGAGCAGCCTGGCTGAGGTCAAGCCAATAATGGGAATTGCTGGATGACCTCTCTCTCCTCAAAAGGGAAGGAAGCTAAATAACTACAGAATTTCTGTTCAAATTGTGAATTTTATGGGGCCTCACAGTGGCATGGAAATATGAGTTGGTGTCTCTGCCACGGTCAGGAGAAAAAGTAATGAATTTTAAAATCATGGGTTTTCCCAGCTTCATGTGATTTTTCAGTTTTTTAAAAGGGAATTCTTAAACACTGTACTAATCTGTAACTGTCCCTCCAACCATGGAACAGATACCTGAAACGCTCCGAACAAATCCACAGCCTAGCAATAATGCAGATGCCAGGAGACCTGCCAGAAGGCCACAGCAACCTGAAAACCCCAGGAGTACTCCCTGCTGCTTGTGTTTATGGCACCAGAGGGAATGCCAGGGCTGGTGGCTTTGGGGATTTTGCAAAGGGGTGATGCAGTGCCAGATTTCGTGAGCGGAAGGTGACTCCAAGGGAAGTAAGGCAGCTCTGAAGCAGCAGCTATGCTATGAGAAATCCTGGGATTAGGTAACACCTTCATTAAACATTATTTGTGCCTTTTATGACAGTGCTTTTCATCTCTGGCATTACTTCAGTGGAGGGAAGAACCAGCTCCCAGCACAGGCACTGCACTATCACCCAGTTCACTGGTGCAGGACACCATTGCTTCCACTGATCCAGCCTTGGAAGGGCAAAAAATCCCCAAACAAGTCAGCTTTTGATCAAACCACATTTGTAAAAGTGCCAATAGGAAAAGAAACACTGCCTACTCTAGGCTATCTGCACAGGCCCCAGACTGATAGACTTCAGATTCTTCAGCTCATGCTTTTAAAATAACATTTTCAAAATGAATTAAAAGTCTCCTTCAGGCAGCAACCTGCAGAACTCCTTACCCAAAGAGCTGTGGATGAGAAGACCTATGTGGATTGAAGGAAAACCAGTAAACTTTCTGCAAGAGAAACTCAGAGACAGCTGATGACCCCAAAGGCACATCCAGCTCAGGGAGCCTCACTGAAGGCAGCTGAGGAGAGAAGAGGATCAGTGGGAAGCGTCACATTCTTACCCTGTTTGTATTCTTCTTTTACACCTCACTATGACTGTTATTCTTCCCAATTCTCCCTTGGATCAGGCATTAGCCCAACCCTAACACAACTTCAAAGCACTCCTGGGACAGGGGATGAGAGGGAAAAGATTCAAAAGTAAGAAAAAGTGAAATTATCACAGGGGACAAATGGGAGCTTCCTGCTAAATGGAAAGGCCCAAACTGGAGGGACAGTGATGTCCATGGGTCCTGGAGGGGAGCCCCACCAGGAAGCTCTGCCTGGAGACACGACAGCACATGGGACAGTGTCACAACTGAGATGGCCACGATGTCCAGAGCACCACCTCACCTCTTCAGAAGGCTGCAAACATCCACCCTTCTTGTTCATTAGCCCAGCCTTTCATCCCCTCCTGTTGATGCCCTGCCCCTGTGTGCCCTCTGCTCCCTTTGGTGGTTGCTCAGTGCCCCTGGGCACTCCATGGCTCATTGCTGTCAGTGCTGCTCACCTGCTGCTCACAGCTGCACCCCTGGGGATGAGGCTGGGCCAGCCCAATCACCACAAACTGTGTCCCTACAGGACAGGAGCAGCTCCCAGCCAAGCTCTGGGGCTGGTCACAGCCTGGAGCAGGGACAGGGGGCTCTCCAGCCACACAAGATGGAGCCCAGGCCTGAGCCAGCACTGGTCCATGTCACCATCACAGCATAACAGAGTCATGGGAGAGCTTCTTCTAGGATGGGAATGAGTTTTCACCAACCTCTCACAGAAAAAGGTTCTCCCTCAGTAACTCCAGGGCAAGAACTCTCAGACAAAATTTCTCATCAAAATTATATTTTTGCAGCTGGGAAGAGCAACATTATCTGGATCAGGTTCACTGTGGAACACAAGAGCCTGTTTCCAGCATGACTTCCACCTCCCAGCACTGGATATCCACACAAAAGGGAAAGGACACTGGGTGTGCCATGGAAACTGAAATCTAGCATTTGGTTGCCTCAGTGTTAGACTGGGATCTGCAGTAGGCATCTTGAGCAGTTGTTAGCAGCACTGTTCATTTAAGATTTTTTTTTAATCCATCTTTTATGGATCTGTATTTCAGGCACATGAAGACTTGCACATGCAGCTTGTAGGATGTGGAGGATTGGCCAACTCTGACCTACTTTTCCCAGGCTGTTAGGCTGGAAAAGGGGAGCAGTTTAGCTTGTTTTCTCCTTGCAAAAATCAGGAGCTGCTCCAGGGCCTTGCAGGAAGAGCCTTATCTGATGGCACTCCACCAGGTAAGTGCACCGTAGCTAATTCAGGGTGCAGGACTGGCCAGCTGCAGTCCAGAGAACAGCTGGATGAGTCCTCAATGAGCTGCTGTAACACAGACCATAATACAAGCAGGCAAATCTCCAGTTCCTTCCTTTCAGCTAGGCCAGGTTTAAAACCCTGCTCACACCTGCCTGGACTGCCATGACCTGGGTTTAACCAAGCCAGCTCCAAGCCCAGGAGCTCTGGCTCACGGGGAACAGCCCCAGGGGACAGGGGTGTGAGGGACAAACAGGGCATGCTGGACATCCCTTCCTCATTCCCCAAATCCCAAGGCCAGACAGGTAAAGGTGTGCTCCCATCCCAGCTTCCTTTGGAGATGCAGGAAGCCATGAGGAAGGGCATCTCCTGAACTTGGGGAGATGTCCATAGCTGGTTGCATGACATGGGCTGACCATGCCAAGAGCCATCCAGGAGCTGCTTCCCAGCTCTAGCTGGGCAAGTTTTGCAACCAGAGCTGAGCTCTGGTGACTGCACTGCTCCCAGCACTTGTTCATCTGAGCAGCTAAACTGCAGTGGAGATGCATCCTTGATTCCAACAGGGTGGGCAGCAATTGGGAGAGAAGCTGAGTGCCAGTGCTGTAAGCTAGCAAACTTTAAACATTTTTAAGAAGGGTATTTTTTCCTAAAAATATCCATAATGTGGAAGCCCAGGGCACCATAGGGAATATTTCTCTGTCTGCTCTGGAGTGACCCACATTCATGGAGAAAGTTTCCCAGACTTCAATGTAGACTGGAATCCACAAAAGTATGAAATAGATTATAGAGGTAGTGTAGGTGTATCACTTGGTGAGAAATTGAGGTTTTGGGAGTTTTAGTATGTTGTGGACGGATGCAAGACAGAGGGCACAGGGTGTCATCCTGGGTTTCTTCTTCATGATTCTTCTTCCTTCTCCATGGGTTTGGGTGGCATTTTGTAATTGGGCAGAAAAGTCCCCACTGCAGCTCTTTGGAATCAGTTATTGGGTTAAAAGGGAAATAATATAGGTGTCAGTTCCTAATTGGACAGTTCAGTCTTAAAAGAGCTTGTAACAAGAGATTGTTGGCCATTTTGTGCTTTCTAATGAAAAGGTGCCCAACTCACAGTAATGAGATGGTTTTACTGATAAGAAATTATAAACACTTGAGTCTGAACACGAATTACTGTCTCAAGTGCCTTCAATCCAGACCCAGAGAAACCAACAACTGGTACCCCCACACTGGAATGACACTGCTCATTACTACAGCATCAAAAGAAGATGAAGCAAGGAAAAGCTGCAAATCCCAAACAGGATTAAGCAAGATGAGTGATCGTTAAGAGCAGAGTCACACAACTGGTTCCCTCTGTAGATATCACCGTTTGTTGTGAAAGCCAGTACACTTAAATACACACTTAAAGATAGAAGACAAATTTTACAGTGCTTCCTCTGACCCAGTTTTCCACCAAGATCCTTGAAAGTCCAGAAGTGGAGAGATGCTATGGAAAGGAGACCCAGTTTGCAAGCACTTCTCTTCCACAATGCTGCAGTTTTGGACTCTGGGATTTTTCCTACAAGTTCTTGTACTGTCATGGAAGTAAGGAAAGGCTCTACAGTTTGGGTGGCATCTGAGTAGACTGAAAACTACACATCTACTATATAAGAACTCACTGGGCCAGAGACAAAGTCCTTTTCCAGACGTCCAGTCAAAGAAGGGATTTTACAAGGTCTGCAATCAGCAGCAAGCTAAGCAATTAAGATAATGAAATCCTCACCAAAGCCACGCAGATTTTCTGATTTTTCACCTTGTAATAGCTTCATGTAGCAGGTTTGGGGCAGCAGGGCCATAGAATCCTAGAATGGCTTGGGTTGAAAAGGGCTGTAAAGCTCTCCCTACCATGGGCAGGGACACCCTCCACTAGCCCAGCTTGCTCCAAGCCCTATCCAACCTGGCCTTGGACACTCCCAGGGATCCAGAGGCAAAGCTTCCCTGTTCCAGGGCCTCTCCACTCCCACAGGGAAAAATTTCTTCCTAATGTATTTTTTTGTCTTCTTTTGCATTGACCTGTGTTTCTGCCAACTCAGCAGGGTGCATTGGCTGACCCCAATCCCAATGACAGCTGGTAGGGGGATGCAGCAGGAAAGAAAAAAAGTTGTACAGGAGGTGGGTTTTCCATTATTCCTGACCATCCTAGGCTGCTACGATTAACTGGCAATAAATTACAGTCATTTTCTTCAAGTGAGCCTGTTGGCCTGTGTGGTGAGAGGTGAGAGCTGTCCCTGTCCTCACGTGACCCTTTTGTCATGTTCTCTCCCCGTGCTGTTGACAGAGGGAGGTGACAGCAGCCAGCCAAGGTCACCCAGCACCCACCTGCTGCACTCACTCAGCTCATAAACCTCAGGAGCTGAGCACACCTCCCAGAGCAGCAGCCTCCAAACCAGGATTTGAACCTTTGCACAGCTACAGCTGCATCACCTGCATGTTGACAGCAGGTACCAGGGTGTGGGAGTCACATTTATCACTCCCACTCCCAGGGGACACTAAAACAAGTGACACCAATAAAGGAAGGGCTTCTACAGAGGCAACAGTAAATGGGCAGACACCTGAAATAAGAAGGGACTTGAATGAAGCGCTGGGAAATAAAGGCTCTGACCTCCAACCTCTTTTGCCCGCTTCCCACCACCCCGGGTGGGGAGTTCTTACAGGAAATCTCATTTATCACTCCCACACACGGATTCACGGAATGACAAAATGGCCTGAGGATGACACAACCATTTACACTGCCCATTCACGAAGAGCCCAAGAAATCCTGGAAAACTTTCTAGAAATACTGGTTATCTGCCCAGCCTGGGCTGGAGGAGGCAGAGGTGTGGGTGGCCATGCCAGAGGAGTCAGCATCTCCATGCCACCCATTGTGGGGGACACCACACACACCAGACCTGGCAGCTAAAACTCCTTGAGCACAGGTAGAGTTCAGGGCCTCCAGATGAAGAATATCACACAAAGCACTTCAGCATATTTCAGAAACTTAGATTTGCTCAGATCTCTCAGAGCTGTTCCAGAAAGTCTTGGCAATGCTGATATGGAAAAAAGAACAGCAAAACAAACAAAATCCCTCATGTTGCCCCAGGCCTCCATCACACCACAATGTAAAATTGTTCCCAGAGCACCTCTGGTTCATAACCTGGAGCAAAAATAACTGAAAAAATTAAGGGGAACTCATCAGAAGGGTCAACAGCTTGGGATTGTCCATGAGAGAAGTGAAATTCAGGCACCCATCCCAAACAGGGTTTCACATGGTCTGTCACAGCCATCTTCCTGTCCTTGAGACAAAAAAAACTGATGGAAAAGTTCAGCAATTCCCTCAACAAGTTTAATTTTTGGCAAATAAAAAAAAAAAAATATATATAGGTTGGCACAATCAACTGTGAAGGCCCTTCCCACTCTCAGCTTCAAGCACCTCCCACAGTAATTAACACAATCATTCATTTCATCAAGTAGCTGCCAGGCTCCCATGACAGGAATAAAATGCTTTTAATTTTCCCAAAATAAAAAAAAAAAAAAGCAACTATCTGTTTTTTTCTCATTCTGGAGGATCTGCCAGGACCCCAAGGACCAGCCCTGGGTCCTTGAAGCTCACCCAGAGATGCCCCAGCCTGGGGGGTGCCTCAGGCTACTGAGCTCTGGCAGTTGTCTCAGACAAGAAGCCAAGCAGGTTTCAGTGGCCCTACAGCATCACTCTGGCAGGTTTTATCAAAATAAAATGTTCTTCCTGAGCAGCTTCTTGATTTTGATGACTTGCTAAGATAAGAGGACTTTTTTCTAGAAAAAACCCCACAATTATATTGAAGAATAATATTTGAAGTTTATATTGTTTCATAACCTGGAGCAAAAATAACTGAAAAAATTAAGGGGAACTCATCAGAAGGGTCAACAGCTTGGGATTGTCCATGAGAGAAGTGAAATTCAGGCACCCATCCCAAACAGGGTTCACACATGGTCTGTCACAGCCATCTTCCTGTCCTTGAGACAAAAAAACTGATGGAAAAGTTCAGCAATTCCCTCAACAAGTTTAATTTTTGGCAAATAAAAAAAAAATATATATAGGTTGGCACAATCAACTGTGAAGGCCCTTCCCCACTCTCAGCTTCAAGCACCTCCCCACAGTAATCAACACAATCATTCATTTCATCAAGTAGCTGCCAGGCTCCCATGACAGGGAATAAAAATGCTTTTAATTTTCCCAAAATAAAAAAAAAGAAGCAACTATCTGTTTTTTCTCATTCTGGAGGATCTGCCAGGACCCCAAGGACCAGCCCTGGGTCCTTGAAGCTCACCCAGAGATGCCCCAGCCTGGGGGTGCCTCAGGCTACTGAGCTCTGGCAGTTGTCTCAGACAAGAAGCCAAGCAGGTTTCAGTGGCCCTACAGCATCACTCTGGCAGGCTTTATCAAAATAAAATGTTCTTCCTGAGCAGCTTCTTGATTTTGATGACTTGCTAAGATAAGAGGACTTTTTTTCTAGAAAAAAAACCCCACAATTATATTGAAGAATAATATTTGAAGTTTATACTATATTTGCTGTGATGCACAAACTTGCCATTCTGGCTTTTGTCATCCTTTCCATACCTCATTTAATATCATATCATGGGGTCCCACTTCAACCTCCCCTTTTTTCCCTGCCCATGTTGCCCGCACTGCCTCATGACAGACACCTGCATCCAAGACTTGTGTAGAACCTGTGTTTTTCCATTTAACTCATCCTCTTACGCACACAAACTCATGGGCTCCTTGTTCCACTCTTGCAGCTCCTTTGCTGAGGTCTTCTTATCTAAAGACCATCATATGTATGAAATTGAATATATCTGTATCCACACACACAAACCACTGCATCTTCCCTGTGTGCTCCTTCCCCTCACCCCAAAGGGGATGACAGACTCCCAAATCCTCTTTTCCCCTTTGCCAGGGCTCCCCTCTCTTCCCTTCCACTTGTGGCTGTTGAGCATCCCCCCCTCAAGTAACCCTCCTGCAATTTTAGCATCAACAGCAGATTTCAGTTATGAAAACCCCCTGAAGGCAAAGAGCAGGATGGGTGGGTCAGAGCAGCTGCTGTACTTTGACCCAAAAGTAGTTTCCAGGAGTTGGGAAACACTTGTGTGTCCAATCAGCTTGATGGGAGAGCAGGAGACAAAGTTCATGCTCATCCTCTCTGCCCCAGCCTGCAAGCCCTGGGAAAAGGGAGAGGTGGCCCGGCAACAAAGCAGACCTAAGGAAGGAGGAATATTCTTTTTGAAAATTCAGCCAATATTCTCTCTCTCTTCCCTCCTTAAGAGCAGAGCAGTTGTTCTTCCTGGTGGTTTCCTGTTCAGCCGTGAAGTCCAGAGGCTCAGCAGCCCCCCAGAAAGAGGAAGAGGTGCTGTTGACATCCATCTCCCCACCACCACATCTGCTGGCACATTTGGGTGGGTTTTTTTTTTTTTTTAATGGACTTACATTTTTTTCTGCTTTCTGCACTGACTCAGCAGAGCTGAGGCTCTTTTTATCCCCCACCAAACCACAGCCCTGTGAGGTGGCGGCAATTTCCAGTTTCACTGCACTCACACAGCGCTTCTGACCGAGCCAAAAAGGTAATTGTAGGTGTTGCTGGCTTGTAGGCAAATCGTTTACACCTCCCTCAGCCCTCCTGGATCAATGAAAGAAGGAGCGGCACATCTGCTCTCTGAGTGAGAGTGAGCACTGACACGGGGACACTGCCCTGGCTCTAGACAGACAGACAGACAGACAGACAGAACTCCACCACCAGCCCACTGACAACCACTTAATGCACAATGAGTCACCAGCTCCCCCTCCCTGCCCAGGCTCACAGGAGAAAAGCAATGTAGAAAGAGAGATACTCACGCATGTCACCAATGGCTCCTTTGGTGACATTTGTGGCTTTCCTTACTGTCACAGTGAATATGTGTGAGTACTGGTGCTCCACCTGAAAGTCAGAGAGTGAGAGGTGATTAAGATCCAGAACCAAAAAACATCCCATCTCTCAAAATAAGCTTTCGTTTTGTCCAAAAACAGACAGAGAGAAATCACCCAGTCAAAACAAAAGGGAAACTCGTACTGGATAGAGCATCCTAAAGCTGAACTGCACCCTGGAGCTTTACCAAGAGGTACCTGCACTGGGGCTGCTGGATTTTCCTGCAGCCACACCTACTAATCTCAACCAACAACACTCCCTCTCACCACAGAACCTGCTCCGAGGCATTTAGTCAGGCAGCAACCACTGAGAACAGCAAGGGAAAAATAAAAATGGGCTATTTTACACCTTGTCTTGGTAATTGCCTTCCCCTGCTAAAAAGAATGAGAGGAGTTACTTCAAAGTCTGTGTTCTGGAGCAGATAAATGCACACTGCACGCACAAGGGGTAAGAGTTAGTGCTGTACTTTCTAGTACACATCAATATTCAGTGTGAAAACAGCCTCAAGACAATGTAAGGAAGGTGCAAAGCAAGCTGTTAAAACAGCCACCAGCACCTTTCCTGCGCTTTCTGGAGGTTCTCGTTTCCTGCAAAGCCCAAACACACAGCAGGAGCTGCCTGCCTAGGAGCAGGTGTGTCCTCAACAAACCAGGGAAGTAGGAAAAGACGTGGAATTAAGAAACAAAAAGCAAAAGCCTTAATAAGAGGTCACCAACTCAGCTGTACTGCTGCTTTATCTACATAGCCCTGAGTTTGACCCACCTGCTGGAAACCACTGAGAATCACCAGTGCAAACTGCAGGGCAGCCAATACTGCCTTTACAGGGACACAGGGATTGGAAGGAAATATCAGGTATTAAAGCCAGGATCAGGTCTCACACAATTGTATATTTTCTATCTTTTCCTAACCACCCACTGACCTTGTGAAGTACATTAAAATAAACTCACTCACTGGCACCAAAACAACCAGGGAGACGGCCACCATCAGGAAATTCACTGAAATTAATTTAAAGTCACAGACAGTACCCTTGCTATGGGACATGCTTATCCAGGCTCTGCCTGGTGTTTTCCTGGTTTTTCATCTGTTTTTTTTTTTTTTTTGTTTGTTTTTTTTTTCCAGAACTGGTTGTTTCAGCCAAATCTCTTTATTTTGTGTCTACAGCTCACAACCAGAGACCTGAGCCAAACTACGAATAAAGAAAAAAGTTAACATCTTATAGGTTACATAGAATTCTCTCTCAAAAAAAAAAAAAAAAAAAAAAAAGGAAAGCCAAAACTAATCTTCTAAAGGCAGCAAAGTGACTTGTGAGTGCTTAAGTGGCATTTGAGTCAGGAGTCAATAAAAAGCACCTCCAGTGACAGCAACACAACTCCTGCAGCAGCCTGAGGTGTGCCAAGGCACAGCCGCATCCCTGTGGCAAAGGCTGCAGGAGAAAACACCCACAGCCATGCAGGGGTGACTCCACTGCAGCCATGCCTGACCCAGACACTGAGTTTATCAGCTTTATCTGGCTGGAATCACCCCCACACCAGCCTGCCGCTGCAGGATCCGGCCAGGACTGTCTGCCTGGCTCTGGAATTTTCCCCTGGCAGCCACAGGAGTTATCTGGATCCAAGATCAAATGAGCAGGCAAGGAGGAAACTGTGGCAATGCCAGCTGTGGTGCACTGAAACTGTCATGGTACTGCAAGTGGTTCAGCATCCACAGGAAAAGGGGAATTCACACTCTTCCCAACACTCCCAGTGGGATGCTGGACCTCAAAAGCATCAGACCCAGCAGAGAGGGTTCAGCTGGGGGAACTGAGAGTTCCTAAGAGCAATTTCACAGCCTTGCATGGGCTGACGTGAAGACATCCCAATGACTGAGTGACATCCATCACCTTCTGCACTACAGCTTCCAAGATGGATGAAGGGGAAGGAGGATGAGACTTCTCCCTGAACGAATTTCTGCCTCTGCCAGAGGGCAAAAAGAAGTCCAGAGTTTTCCTCCACAGAGGGATTTTCGTGGGTATCTGGGAAAGGCTGGGAACACAGCTGTGTGAAGTCACCCCAGCTCTGTCATTGACCCTGCCCCAAGAACTTTTACAAGCTGTGACTACCCAGAAACCGTGGGCTCTCGCTGCCCCCTGTTTCCAGTTTGCTGTCTGAAAATGTCCAAAGCCGCTTTATTATCTCCCATTATATTATCTCCCAGGTATGTCAGATTGATGAAGTTGGTTTCACAACTGGCCTCAGTTTCTTCATACAGACTGAAGCATTTCCTTTGTCATATCCAACCTTGTAATTAAAAGAAACAGCCCAAAGTACAAACACACCACCCTCCTCCTTTTTCTCAGCTGTCAAGAAAGAGCCTGTCCTCGCTGGAGACCACAAATCAGAGATCACTGAGCATTTAACAGTGAAGAGGAGTTATAATTAAGTGACAAGGATGGGACATGGGCGTGCTGGGTTTAGTTCTCAGCTGCAAGGTGAAGTTCATGTGCAGTTCTGATGTCCCACAGCTCTGGCTGGAAAAGGGGGATACTACACAATATTCCCTGACAACAAGCACTCTATAAAGTAATTTGCTTGCATCTCCCATATGCCTAAACTCATATGCCTAAATTCTTATGCCTACCATGAAAGCAAGGCCAAGCCACCACTTCCCAGTTTGCTCTCTTCCCAGCAGCACAGATATCACCATTATTTCTATTACAAGTTCATAATTGTTTTACTAATGCCTCCACAAAAATTGCTTTTTATTAACTTAAGCAGCAACCCCCATCATTCCAGCTGTTGTACTGCCA
This sequence comes from Emberiza elegans, assembly GCA_024865655.1. Lineage (NCBI taxonomy): Eukaryota > Metazoa > Chordata > Aves > Passeriformes > Fringillidae > Emberiza > Emberiza elegans. The sequence goes on from JALJVW010000206.1 coordinate 62,658,879, forward strand.
GGAAAATTAAGTCTGGTTTAAGACTGGGATCTTCTGAAAGGCATGTGAAAACACAGAGGCCTGGCAAAACAGAAAAGCAGGATCTTCTTTCCCTGTGCCTCACCCAAAACAACACACTGAGGATTACAGTTATACACTTTGGCCATGGTCATACAATACACTTGGAAGAAATTTGCCACTACTGAAATAAACAATGTCCCTCTTAGTAAAAAAAAAAAAAATACACAGATACACACAGGAAGCTCATAAGTCTAGATCTCTTCTTACACCTAAATAAATGTTTTTCATGCAAATTAAATGCAAGTGGAAATTAGGGCAATTTTCCACTTAGGGTCCAGTTTCTAAGGAGATCAAAAGGCCTAAATGTCCATATTTCAGAAGCATTTTTTATTAGTTTTTCAGAAGGAGCTCTGATGAAGGCCCTTGAAAACACAATCAGAAATGTATTGACTCTGAATGCCTTTACAAATCCAGCACTTGCTAGTTTAGATGACTAAGCTGCATTTTCTCAAGTGACTTATGTTCACCTTAAGTCTTGATAAAAATCAGTACAAATACATCAAGTACTTCTGAAAAACAGATGATGGTAAATAAATCACTTAAACGTTGCAACACTGAGAGGAGCAACATCCACATTCCTTTAAAAATCTAGGACAAGTTACAAATTTCAAAAGCTCACCATTAACTCCAGTGCAAGGTGTCCCTGCCCATGGCAGTGAGGTGGGATGGGCTTTAAGGTCCCATCCAGTTCAACCCATTCTGGGATTCTATGAATTTAAAAAACTAAAATACACTGTCCAAAGTGACCCGCTTTTACACATGCGTTTCATTTCACTTCCTCTTTCTCCATAAATTTAGAGAGGAAAAGAGAAAAACCAAGAAGGGTTCACCATGCCCTGTCTGAATATGGGTTTCTGAATTATGGAAACTTGGGTGGACAGTGTTCACTATTCAATCTACAATGTTTTCCATGACTGCACAGCCACAGTTCAGCATCTCCCGTTTTCACACCTCAGCTGTCCTTTGCTCCTCTCTCACCTTGGAGTGCTTTCCTTGCCCTCAGTAAAATTTCCTAATTACGTGCTTTGCTCTCATTTAGCTGTCCCTGCAGACCACCACCACCCCATCCCCACCTGGGGCTGGGACAGAGCCCCGGGATCTCCCGGCACACGGGCGGGTTTTGCCTGCCGCCCTTCCGGCCGTGCCCGGCCAGGCAGGGATTCGCATGGGCTCAAAATCACATTTGTCATATTCCAGAATGCTGAGTCACAGAGCACGGCTCCACCAGGACACGGGCATTCTGTGAGCCAGGCAGTCAGGCAGACTGCACAGGTATTAAATGGGTTTACTTCCTTCATGTTAAGGACACTTGGGCTAACAATGGAGCTGGACAAATGAAAATATTTGCCTGTTTAACTTAAGTAACTGATTTTCATGGAGCCCATGCTCTTCTTTCACAGGGTATTACAGTTAAGACAAACTTTTGTGCCCACACACAAATTTTATCTTGAAGTGCTTTTTCCCATTGTTATAATATTTATCCCCCATATCAAAGTAAATGAGAGGTATTACACACTTTAATTCTTTGCATTTTTGGAATAGTCAGTTCTATTTGCACCTGCAGCAGCTTTCTGAACATCCTAATTTATACCTCAGAGTCTTTCATAAAATGAGAAAGAAAAAAAACTGAGAAAACATGCAAAGGCTGGAAAATGCAAAATCCTTTTGAGTAATTTAATGCCAAATATCATTTAAATCCAGTATTTTTGCATTAATGTGAGCCTGCTGCCCATGACTGATCAAAATTGCAATAAAACTTTCCAAAGGATTTCGGTTTTCAAATTAAAAAACTTCCATTCACTTTCCAAGCAATTAAAGGATCAGCTCTTGCACAAACAGTGTTGATTCTGGAATTAGCAACAGTTCAGCATTCCCAGGAAGCTGTAACTACATTTACTACACACACTTTTTATTTATTATAGTCCATATATGTAGGACAGCTCCATTTTGTTGATTATTGGTATCAAGAAGTCCTTTTATGTAAGTGATTTATTAAAATACATAACCGAGTGCCTCAGAAACCTCTCCCATAAAGATACAGATCATTCCAAGCAATCCATCCAGGAGAGGGCACTGATGCTGGGAGGAATTAAGCCAGCATTGTTTTAACACAGACATCACCCTGAGGTTTGTCCTCCCTCCCAGCAGCTCCCAGGACTGGGCAGGGAGTAAAAGCCAGTTTGACATCTGCTGGCTGCACACTGGTGTGGAGGATGTGAGTGCATGGGGCACAAACCGCAGGGCTGATAAGAGATCACTTGTAGGAAGCGCAGGGAGTATTTTTAGCCATGTAAAAGTAAAACACTGTGACAAGTGTGTGGCAGCTATCTCTGGGGACACCTCACTGCTGCTGTCAGCCTTGTGCTGTTACGAGGAGCCCCTGATAGGAACACCCACAATGTGGCTCTGGATTTTGGCTTGGGCAGGAATTGCCATCCCAGTGTTTGCTTTGGAAACTCACTTCCAACACAGCTGTGTTCAGAGGCTGCTGAGCCACAGAGGGCAGCTCTGCTCCCATTTCCTCCTCCTTCCCTTGCTCCTACTTCTACACATCCACGGGCTGAGCTCACCTTGGGCCAGCTGCAACAGCACAGAATGGAATTTCTAATCCTTCCATGGAATCCCAGAGTGGTTTGGGTTGGAAGGGACCCTAAAGACCATCCAGTGCCACCCCTGCCATGGGCAGGGACACCTTCCACTATCACCGGTTGTTCCAACCTCCATCCAGTCTGGCCTTAGACACTTCCAGGGATCCAGGGGCAGCCACAGCTTCTCTGGGCACCCTGTGCCAGGGCCTGCCCACCCTCACAGGGAAGAATTTCTCCCTAAGAAATTTTTGTCTATTTTTGTATTGAACAGGATTTTTGCTCATTCAGCAGGATCCATTGGCTCACTGCCATCCCAAGGGTGTGACAGCTGGGACAAGGATGCAGCAGGAAAACTGGAATAAAGCAGGAGGAAGGGAGCAGGGGCACAGTGTGCTGCTGAGTGGCACAGAGATCATCTCATTCAGACTTTGCACAATCTATTGTGAGGATTCTCTTTGAACCAACATCGGTGACATACACCAGTTAAAGATCTAAATATCCCAACTTGTCAACTTATCTCTCCATTCATACTGATGAAAAGGGAAAGAGTACAATCCCCTGCCCCCTCCAGCACTGAAAGGAAGAAAACTAGACACACCTACCATTTCTTGAAGGAAATAATAACCACTCTAATGTTATGTGCTTATTTAGAGTAACTTCCAGCAGGTAAGTCATTATACAAGACAGTGTACATTTATCAGAGAAGATGGTATATATATACATATATAAGATTCTGTGCTACTTACCACAATGTGTTGATAAGGATCTATGATAGACATTTTTGCCTTAGTTTAGTCAAGGCAACTGCCAAGTATCTATTTCAGTCCCACACAGGAGAGGCTTCCCCTTTTTCTCAGAGCAGAGTTCAGTATGAAAGGTCCTTTAACTAATAAATAAAAAAGAAGATATAATTAAAATTAATCTGTTCCTTTCAAACTATATTTTACAGAGAAAATTAGTTACTACTCTTTAGGAAGGTTTCCACAATTAATTTGTTTAACAAGAACCTAATTTCCCATAAGCTGTGGAGATATAGGTATTTACCTGCCTGAGCTGGAGAAATTTCTCGTGTTTATTTCCTCTATTTCAGGGTAAGAGCAGGAATCCAGTATCTTAAATCCCAATCATGCCAGTGCTTCTAGCAGCTCTGCAGATAAACAAAAGAAGAGAGGAATTATATTTATTCTGCAACTATATTGTAGTATTTATGCCACCATGCATTACAGTGCTAGTTCTGACTGTGAGCTATCCAGGAGCAGCAATACTGCCCTCTGTAAATCCAGGAAGGGAACTCCAGCTGGAGCTGTATGTAACCTCCTGGCCAACCTCCACTGACTGGAGATGTTCCAGAGGCTTGGAGGGGCAAACTGCAAATCAGGACTTCATGGCTCCCCCACAGGCTCTCCATAGGCCACTGCTTTCTGAGCACTCGGTGAAGATCAGGGGCCACCAGAGGCATTCAAAGTCAGAACTGCTTTTAACCATCCAAGTACCAGAGGTTACTCTTGTCTGCATCTTTAAAAACCTGGGGAACTGCTGGACAGGATCAGTTCTCAGATCCAGCTGGACCATCATCAGACCTGAACCAGCAGCAGAAATTTCAAAGTGAAAAGAAGTGAAGCACCATTTGGGGTTTGGTCTCAAGGCAATAATTCCTAATGCTCAATTCTGAAACGGCAGGATAAGCCCTAAGCAATTGTATATATCACTCCCAAACCTTTGCTCTTGAGCAACCACATGAAGACATGACAATAAAAATTTAGTTTCATTATGATCACTGGAACATTACAATGTCCTTTCTTAAATCACTGAATCATTAAGACTGGATAAACCCTCCAAGATCATCAAGTCCAACCATTAATCCAGCACTGCCAGGTCCATCACTGAACCATGTCCCAAAACACCGTATCTCACACGTTTTCTGAATGCTTCCAGAGACAGCAATTCCATCACTTCCCTGGTCATGCCTGACCACCCTTTCCTGTCAGCCCTAACAATAGTTTGAGGCTAGAAATCACCCTGGGTTTATTTATTCATTTTTATCTGAGGAAGTGTGAATAAGAAAGACTTCAACATTGGAGAATCATGGTAAACGTGCCCAGCTATATCATTTCTGGAGGAACTGCTGACATCTTGGAAGGCAGTCCTGGAAAGGGAACAGCAGGAGCTACCCAATCACCATAACAGAGAGCAAATTTGTAAAACCAGAAAATACTCATTTCCCCTAAGTGCACAGTCAACCACCACACTCGCTTTGAGAGGATACACAAAACCAAGGCAAGGATACTACTCTGTGACCGTGTTCACAGGGGTCTGAGGGTGAGGGAAGAGACCAGGATCTGACTCCATGTTTCAGAAGGCTTGATTTATTGTTTTATGATATACATTATATTAAAACTGTACTAAAAGAACAGAAGAAAAAATTTCATCAGAAGGCTTGCTAAGTATAGAAAAAGAAAGAATGAATAACAAAGGCTGGTGGCTCAGACTCTGAGCCAGCTGACTGTGATTGGCCATTAATTAGAAACATCCAACATGGGCCAATCCCAGATGCACCTGTTGCACTCCACAGCAGCAGATAACCATTGTTTACATTCTGTTCCTGAGGCCTCTCAGCTTCTCAGGAGGAAAAATCCTAAGGAAAGGATTTTTCATAAAGATGTCTGTGACACTGCTCTGTCTGGGGAAATAAGAGAACAGGTTAGACCCAGGACGAAAAGCCTGGTTCGAGTTAACGTGCCACATCCTAAAGGCAGAGTTCCAGTTCCCCAGATGATCCCTCAACTGGTTCAGACATGAGATCATGCTCTCTCTCCCTGCAACCCCCCGCCTCATTTGTTTCGACATCTGCAGGAAGTGCGTTGGTGATGCTGCAGACAACAAACAGCCTCTTTGGCTACGGGGCCAGCAGAGTCCCCAAGCGCCATCTGCCCTCCATGCTGGATGAGGCAAGGATCCTGCAGATGGACAAAAATGCAACCACGTCATCAACAACTGCATCCCAACACCCGCGCAGGGCCACGGGCAGGGCTCTCATCAGGAACAGGGAGCAAGGAGACCTCGTTCACAAAGCCTGAGATCTCAGTGTCCCACACAGCTCCAGCCACCAGCACTGCAGATCCCAGTCCTGCCCATGCCATGGTACTCCAAATGGCAGCTCCTGGCTGGCTGTGTTAATCACAGTCTCTCAGGATGTGACAAACACGGGCAGGTGCCCAAGCACAGGCACCAGTGCCATTTCAGGTGCCCAGGGCTGGCAGAGGGACAGCTATCCATGCTCTTCCCCGAGCCAGCTATACATGCTCTTCCCATGTCACACATATCTTTTCATTAAAAATCCTTTCTTAGGATTTTTCCCTTCTGAGAAGCTGAGAGGCCTCAGAAACAAAATGTAAACAAAGATTATCTGCTGCTGTGGAACGCAACAGGTGGATCCATGATTGGTCTCATGTGGATGTTTGGAATTAATGGCCAATCATGGCAGAGCTGGCTCTCTCTCTCTGTCTGAGCCACAGACCTTTGTTGATTCTTTCTTTTCTATTGTTAGCTTAGCTAGCCTTCTGAGATGAAACTTTTCCTTCTATTCTTTTAGTGTAGTTTTAATGTAAATGTATATAATAAAATAATAAATCAAGCCTCTGAAACATGGAGTCAGATCTACGTCTCTTCCCTCATCCTAAGACCCCTGTGAACACTATCACATTCCCAGAGCCCATCTCAAGAGAAGGCAAATGTTTAAGTGACTTGAATACTTAATCCCTTACAGCGGATTTAATTCAGATCAGGTGATTACACCACGCCCTCTGGAAGCTCACACTGAATTACCCACGAAGTTTGGGTAAAGCAAATTAAGAGATTTCTAGACCTAAAAATCCTAGTGTGGCAGAGGAGCCAAATACAGAACAACCAGGAAATCCTGATCCTCATCAAGAGCCGTGAAGAAAGTCTTGAAGAATGTTTACCGCAAACATCTGCAGCAAATAGAGCTGTAATCCCAAAATTATCTTGCTTAACACTTTCCCCTACATGCTGTCCATCCCACACGGCCTGATGGGAAAGTCTTCATGGAATCACAGAATGTCCTGAGTGGGAAGGAACCCCCAAGGATCATCCAGTCTGATTCCTGGCCCTGCACAGACACCCCAGTAATCCCTGAGAGTGTTGTCCAAACTCTCTTGGAGCTCTGCAGCCTTGGGGCTGTGCCCATTCCCTGGGGAGCCTGGGCAGTGCCCAGCACCCTCTGGGGAAGAACCTTTCCTGGTATCCAGGAAAACCTTCCTCTGGCCCAGCTCCAGCCCTTCCCTGGATCCTGTCCCTGGTCACAGGGAGCAGAGATTGCAGGAGCTGCAGCCCCCGGTGAGCTCTGCCTTCAGCCTCTTCCTCCCCAGGCTGACCACAACTAACTCAGGGCTGTATCAGAAGCACACACAAAGTCCTACACTTGAGCTGGAGCTGGTGAGCCCCACCCTTGGCAGATGCAGGGGAAGCAGTGCCTCTAAACACATCTTCAAGGACACTGTGACATTACCAACACAGGCTGCTTTGTTTCCCTGATACCTGGTGGTGTCACACCGCCAGTGACTGTGCTGTTCCTGGGGCTCACAGCATTCCTTCCTAAAGGAAGAGCACCTCAAGGCAGCACCACCAACATTAACTTTTTAAATGTACATTATAGGTAATCAAAGAAGAGATTAAGTTAACTGGAGAACAGAGGGCTGTGTGGAGACCTTCCAGCAGCCCTTCAGGATGTGAAGGGGCCTACAAGGAAGCCAGAGGGGGACTCTGCCTCAGGAATTGTGGCACATCAAGGGGGAATGGCTTCAAACTGACTGAGGGGACATTTAGGTTCGACATACAGAAGATATTCTTCCCTCTAAGGATGGGCAGGCCCTGGCACAGGGTGCCCGTGAAGCTGGGGCTGCCCCTGGATCCCTGGAAGTGTCCAAGGCCAGGCTGGATGGGGCTTGCAGCCACCTGGGATAGTGAAAGGTGTCCCTGCCCCTGGCACAGGGTGGCACTGGATGGGCTGTAAGGTCCCTTCTAACCCAAATTATTCCATGACCCTCTGATTCTCACTGTTTTATTGCTCAATGTCCAAGTTTACAAATTACACAGCAAACAGACCACAGATTAGCCTGGGCCTGTCATGGAGAGCCAGCCTTTCCCTTTCTCCCAGTGCCATAAATCCCAGCCTCGTCATTGAGAGCCAGCCTTTCCCTAAGTGCCTAAATCTCACTTTCACCCAAAAGGGCACGCTACCTCTGCCAGGACAAGGGTGTTTCATTGCTAGGCACATTTTCAGACATCATCACTTCCAAGCTATCAGTGGATAGCTGGATCACTCCTTGAGTCAACAGTCTTCTGTGATCTCACCTCATACTCACTTGAGGTGACAGACTGAAGTGGAGAAGGGATTATTCTCTTGGAAGACCAACTTCAACACAGTAACTCACAAAAAGAAGCTACACACGCACACACATACACAGAGATTATTACTGGAACATTTTCATTCTCACTACATTCCTACAGATAATTCATTTGTACAGGATATGTCAAAAGATAAGAATAATGAGATTTTTCCCATGCTGAGCACAAGCTTACTCTGGAGTTAGTCTCACCAAGTGGAAAAGCCCTGAAAATGAGTAAACACAGCATAATATAAATATCATTGCCAGAATACGTCTTCACGAGTGTAAGAAAAATCATTAGAGGGAGGTTGTTTATATCAAGCTGTCCAATTCTTCTTAAACAATCAAAGACAGGAACAACTTTAAATATAATAAGTGTGACTCACCAGCACAGTCATTAACTTTCAATCTATCAGGAGAAGAGTAAGGGGTAGAGAATAAGCTAAGTAATGACTCAGACTTTTTGTATGAATGTCACCCTCCATTTCTATCAAATCAGATTACAGCATTTTATTTGGTTAGATTGATCCTGTGATTGTATAACAGAAATAACAAATACTCTGTTTCTACATGACTTTGTCTAGCATCCTGGAAAATCACTGTAATGTTATTTCTTAATTTAGGGCTTCCCACACAAGGAGGAAGGATTACCTCTGCTCCATGTAGAGCTCCCATCACTTCCACCACAAATGGAAAAGTAGATGCTCTGCTGGCGTGCCAAGTACACCAATGGGCCAAGGCCAAAGGGATGAGGGTCAACAAGAACAAGTGCTGGGCCCTGTCCTTGGGTTACTCCAGCCTCTTCCAGGCTGAGGGGAATACTGGCTGGGAAGCTGCAGGAGGCGCTGGGGGTGTTGGGGACAGAACTTAGAAATGAGCCCAGGTGTGCCCAGGTAGAGCAGAGGGCAGTGGCCCCCAGGCTGTGCCAGCCCTGCTGTGGGCACAGGCCCAGGGCAGTGGCTGTGCCCTGTGCTGGCCCTGCTGAGGGACCTCGAGTGCTGTGTCCAGTTCTGGCCCTCGTGGCCAGAGAGACCTTGAGGGGCTGGAGCGTGTCCAGGGAAGGGAATGGAGCTGGGGAAGGGTCTGGAGCACCAGGAGGGGCTGAGGGAGCTGGAAAGGGGCTCAGCCTGGAGCAAAGGAGGCTCAGGGGGGCCCTTGTGGCTCTGTACAGCTCCTGACAGGAGGGGACAGCCGGGGGGGTCAGGCTGTGCTCCCAGGGAATGGCCTCAAGCTGTGAGGTTGGACATCAGGAGGAATTTCTTCATGGAAAAGGTTGTGAGACATTGGAATGGACTGCCCATAGTGGAGTCCCCATCCCTGGAGGTGTCCAAGGAAGCGCTCTGGGCTGGTGACAAGGTGGGGGTCAGACACAGGTCTTTTCCAACCCAAATAATTCTGTAGTTCTATGACTGCTCTCCCCATGCTAAGGAAGTATGGGTGGGAGGAAGGATTCTGAGCAGAAGGGCAAAAAGTTCAACCTTTGTGCCACATTTTTGGAGGACACTGTGAGGTGAAGCTTGTCAAGGAAGTTGACACAGCAGACCTACACAGGAGACTTTAAGATCTGACTTCCTGCTGTAGGGGAGGTAATAGATGAAAAGATAGTGAATTTTTTTAAAGATGACTTGTTGGCCTGTAAGCAATTACTGAAAGTACAGGTGACACAGCAACAGTGGAGGGAGGGCTGTAAACTCTCTAGCAGGGCTGAAACTCTGGAGAAGTCCCAACAATCACCACCAGTGTAAAGTTTCTCCTTTCCTAGTGCTGAAGGCTACTTTAGAGGCCAAAAGTGAGGAAAACAGAAGTTGCAAAATTATCAGGCCATGATACACGATGCAAGGCTTGGTGAGTCAAGGGCATCAGACATGGTCCTTTAATAAACTTGAATTAGGCTGGATTCAAAACATCCTCCTTATCTTATATCCTGGAAGGAATGGCCTCCCCAACAGGAATATTCAAGAGGCTGGAAGCATCTCTGCCTGAATACCCACACTTGTCTCACATTGGCCATGGAAGTTCCCTGGATTGAAAACCAAGCCAAATGCTGTAGTTTCCCCATAGAGAGCATCTGCAAGTCTGAGGAAGAGGCAACTGATTCAGGGCACAATGGTTTATGTTACAATTATCCTGCTTACGCAAAGGGGACTTAACAAGAACCACTCGCTGCAACAGCCTGTGAGGTGATGAGAAAAACCCATGTCCCCATATGTGAACTCACTGTATGGAAAACTCACAGAAGGATGTCCAAGTGGAACTGAGTAAATTCAAAGTAAGGAGTTTGTTTATTCAAGGGATGAAAGAGCTCCTTGAGTTAATACCTTTAAATAACTGTTCTTCAACATCGTATTTTACTTCAACTGAAATTGCACTGGAAATAAAAAACAGCCTTGACACAAGAACAACAAACTCAGCTGAGAAATGCCAAGAATACTCTTTAAAAATGGCAACAATCACTATCTTTTGCTACAGAAATCAAAGCCACAAGGCAGAGTCTCAAATCTGGTCAAAAAACCTCAGGCAGCTGACCAGTAATCCCTACTGCGTGGGTCAGGCTTATGTGGGAAGCAGCTCACTTGTTTTCCAGCAAGAAAGCCAAGAAACAAAGAGGAACGTGAAAAATCTGGCAGAAGTTCCATGAAAAACAATTATTAGGATATAGACCTAAACCAATCAGAATGTACCACTCAAACCCAGCTCTGCAGGTAATTTACTATGAGCACAGTGCAATTGGGAAAAGCAGGTGGGAAAATGCCCAACATTTCTATACAGTAGGAATTTGGGACCTAGTTATTCCACAAATAAACTTTCCATCATATAATCCTGGAATGATAAGGGTTGGAAGGGACCTTAAAGTCCATCCAGTGCCATCCTTTGCCACAGGCAGGAACATCTCCCACTATCTCAGGTTGCTCCAAGCCCCGTCCAACCTGGCCTTGACAGTTATTTTTAAGGGTATTTTCACTTTTGGAAGCCCATCTTAAGGCTCACTTTTGAATTTCAAGATATTGGGTGCCTCAAGTACCCAGAGCCAGGCTCTCTGAAATGGAAAAACTCACTGCCAGTGGCAGCTTCCAAAGTCTTGCCAGGAATGCAAACACTTATGCAAGAACTCCTAAAATTAAAGATAGACATCTCAAGTGCAACACCTGACTGGGCAGAGCTTTTTGTTGACTATATTCCTTTAAAGCTCATGTGAAGTGGGGAAAGGAAGGGAAAAAACCTCCCCTGCCTGCCTTTCTTTCTTACCTGGAGCATTGGCAAAACTTTCCACTTGCTCTGCTGCACTGTGGTCAAGAGCTCCTGCCTGCCAAAACCTCAGGATCCCCCTTCCAGAAGCCTCACTGGTACCATGGCAAGAACTGCTGCTGCATGATTTAGAGCTCCAGAATCAGCCTCCAAAAATCTCATTCCAAACCCATCCCTGTTCCTTGGGGATAGCACCGAGCTCAGCCAACTTCTAAGTATTTCTGAGCCAATGCCTTTTAAAGATTCTATTAAAATCATGAGGATTTGGTTCTTGCATATCTTTAACTTATCCACACCTTCATTCCCCTTCTTTTGCTTCCCTGCGGTAAAGTAGGAATGGTTTAAAAACAAAAACTCTAGGGAAAACATTAGAATAAGCTTTTATTTAAGTATTTTTGGGGTTTTGTGGGAGAATCCAATATGCAAAGGTGCCTGATGCATTCAGGTTTCAACTGAGGCAGCTGACAGTCCTTCTGCACTACAGTTATGCAGTGGTTTCACACAAAACCCCCAAAAAACAGCTAAAAATGGAACGAGCTGGTAAAATTGAACAGCTAGCTTCTGGTCAGTAATGCGCGTAAAACAAATTTAGCTGACTTTAAGGTCAACATTTCCTTTCAATATCTTTTTCATTCTTTTTCAGTTCAGTTGGTATCAATTTTGGGGATTTCCTGGCATTTTGTCCCAGGCTGTAGCCCAGCCAGGCTGCTGGCACTGCCAGGCTGGAGGAAGGTATGTTTTGTCATCTCCCACTCGTCATGTCTGCACAACGTGACTCAACTTTCTGGTTTTGGGCTCCTCACTCCAAACACGAGCTCTGGTCACCGTCTGCAGCCAAGGGGACAATTGTGCAGCACTTCCTCTGGTCTCTATGGTCACAGCACTTAAAGCATGACAAAAGTGGAGTGACTCAAGGAAATCTGTCTGGACTTTCTAGTAAAAGTAGTGATGAACAAACTTCTGACGCTGACATTTTTCAACCTCTTTAAATGCTGAGAGTAAAATTTATATGGAAATATTTCATGGCTATTGACAAGCTGGAGTCTGAGTAAGTAACATAAATACACGTTTTACACACAGACACAAAGACAAACATAGACATGCCCAACACATATATTACATTTTTGAGAGGAGAAATTAAGTACTTCCATAACAGTGATCTTTGTCTTGTATCCAACCCTTGGCTGCTGAGCAAAGCCAGACCTGGAGCAAGCCCCACCTGGCTCCACACAGCCAGGCAGACCTTCAGCCCTGCATCTGAGCTGTTACACAGAATCCCAGACTGGTCTGGGTTGGAATGGGCCTTAAAGACCATCTTGTTCCACCCACAGGGATGCCACTCACTATTCCTGGTTGCTCCAAGCTCCATCCATGCTGATCTTGGGTATCTCCAGGGATGGGGCAGCCCCAACCTCTCAGGAGCAAGCAGCTGTTTGAGCTGCCAGCTTGTGTTTGAAGGCAACCTCACCTTGGCAAAGTGTTTGCCCAGGGGTTTGATTTTCTGCACCAGACTTGGCAGGGCTCTCCTCCACCCTCCTGTCCTGCTGGAGAGGGCAAGCAGTGGCACCTTCCTGCTCGGAGACCACACTGGTGCCTCATGCCCCTGCCCCAGCTCCTTCCTCTTCCTGGTGAGCCGTGGGCTCACAACTTCCCCAAGTTCTCTGGTCCCTGGGCAGCTCTGCCAGCCCTGCCCTGCCAACCAGGCCCTGCTCCTGCTTTGCTCCAAGGGCTTCAGTTTCCTGCCCCACCATTCCAGATGGATTCAGAGTGCCCACAGGGAGAACACCGAGCTACAGTGCCACCCCTGCTGATGTGGGAGGAAAGCTTTGAGTCAGGTGCCACTTCATTTTTAGATAACTATCTAACTCTTATCCACACAGACACACAGTCAAACCCTGAGAGGATGAAAGACTGAAGCAACTACAAACAAATGCCCAACATTCCTAACTAAGGCTTTGGAGATGGATTAAGACTGATGTATTAAAGAACATCTTTATACAATTCTTGGAAAATTTTCTCTATAATACACCAAAAAAAAAAATTCTCTTTACTGTAATGTGATTCCACCAGTACCAGGAGGTTAATTCCACCAGAGGTTACACAAAACAGAAAAAACCCACAGAAGTAACAAAACCCATAAAAACACAGCAACTTAAACATGGATTTCAGGAGCGTGATACAACAACTCTCAATCACTAAGGAGCCACAATGACTTCAAAAGTAAAAGGACAGCAATCAAAGGGAGGAAGAAACCCCAAATTTACACATCCCCTTGTGAAAAGAGCTTTGCAAAATCTGGGATACAAGGGGGACTTTCACGCTGCTCTCTGAGGCACAGGGGATTGGTTTAGGAAACTTAAATGAACTATGACTACTCTCTTACCAAACTACCTAAGCTTCTAATTTAACTATTTCTTAAGACACCAAGGGCTTACTCCCTCCCTTGCCAACTCAAACTCTCTCTCAGCATTTGAAACACCCATGGATGTGTTGGCTCTGTGGTGAAAGGGAAATGACCGACACGTTACAGGGCACAGAGTTCAGAGTGCAGGTGTTTGACCACTTTTCAAGAAACTTTCCATAAATAAAATGTCCATTTGTCAAAGCACAAAGTTGTCAGAAGAGAGCTACATCCGTTTAAATAAAACTCTTTGGGGGTGAGTTTAACCCCAAAAACAGCACTTAAATGAAAACAGCCACTAAGTGGCCAGGAAAGGTCACTCAGCTTGGGGAGAAAGACTTGCCCTGCCCACACCATTCCTTTCAGATGGTGATTTTGATTCAGATTTGACTTAATGCCTCAGAAGAACCTATTTAATTTCACAGAACCATAGAAGGTTTGAAGTGACCTTAAAGCCCATCCAGTGCCACCCTGTGCCTGGGGCAGGGACACCTTCCACTGTCCCAGGTTGCTCCAAGCCCCATCCAGCCTGGCCTTGGACACTGCCAGGGATCCAGGGGCAGCCCCAGCTTCTCTGGGCACCCTGTGCCAGGGCCTCCCCCCCTCATAGGGAAGGATTTCTTCTTAATATCCAATATAATTTTCTCTATATCAAAAACACCCTCATAAAATTTTGACCTGCATTCTCCAGGCCAGGGGAGTTGAAGAGCTCATTGAATAGCACACTGAGTCAATGAATTTGGGATTCTTGGAAAAAGGAATTTACGTTTGAAAAGCAAAATAACACTTGGAAGCACCTCCCAGCTGAATGCAATCACTCAGCAAGAAAGCCTGTGTGGACATGTGCTATTCCAATTGGAAAATGCCAGAGAAATGCAACATGTTGGCAGGCTTTGCCATTAGCAAAGAGCTGGTTCTCATTACCATCAGGAGAGGCTTCACAGCAGCTCCCTAAGGGAACCTCACGGTGCCTGGGAAAAGCAGGGACTCTGAGAATATCATCACTGAAACAAACACACACCCATAACAACCCTCTGGATTTAGGGAAAGCCAGGACCTGCTTCCCAGCACCCTTCTCTGAGATGCTGTACAAGCTCTGTTCCCATTGTTGTCAAGTTTTTCACCAGCACTGTCCTTAAGTCACAGCTGTAGGGCTTTGGTTGCACAGGGAAAACGACTTTTTCTTCACAATACAACAGTCCAAAACCACCAGGTTTGTGAAAATTAGAGTCCTACCTTTATCAGGAGATGAAGGATGTTACACTCAGTGCTGTGGTTAGAAACTCATTATCCGTTCTGCTTGGATTAAAAAGGATTCAAACAGAACAGCACATGAATAGTTAATTCTGTATTTTATAGAAATTGTCTAGGACAAGAGATGGCCACTATTGCAATGTTCACTTCAACACAAACCCATATTGATTAAATTAAAGGACAGATGTGCCTCAAAGTCTTTCAAAATTCTCAATTATAGGCTTCTGTTTTGAAAAAAAGAACACAAGAGGATCAACCATTAAATTTCCATTTACTCACATTCCACAGCCACCTTCTCCCCAAAATGTAGTTTTATGTTGTTCCTTCCAGTTCTGCCAGACCAGGCAGCAGCTGCTGGCTTTGCATAGAGCTCCAGTTTTGCATGTGAGGTCCAAAGGCACAGTTTTGGGGATGGAGCATGCAAAGTGCTGGTGCATGCCACAGCCAGGGCTGCTCCCTGTTCAGTGCAATCACCCACAGGAGCTGTTTGCTTTCCCCTGAGATGGGACAGAATGAAACCCCTGCTTGAGGGAATTTGTTTTTAGCATCCACTTGACAGTGCAGTAAGTTAAATGCATGAGAAACACAGTTTTAGTAATTAAATCCTATCTATAATCTCTACCCTTGAGAAATAGACATGGTAGAGGGGCAGGGAAGCACCACCAAATCAAAAGTAACTTCACAAAGAACATGTAAGGCTAAATCTTTCTATTTAATAGTCTGGCCAAGGCCATGGAACAAACGGGATGAGACAGCCTGGACACGTGCATCCAATTCTTACTCCCCCTATCCCAACATTCCACTTACCAGTCCTGTCCTTCATGCAAGTTTAATGAAATGCAATCCCTTGGGGGCTGGGACTGCCCCTGACTGGAAGAAATACACATTTGTACAGATCTTATTGTAAGATCTGTGTGTGTGCATAAATAAGGACCTTTAAAATCCCAGTAAATAGAAAAGGATAATTTATTATAGAAGTGCACATTCCTACCCATCTTGGCAAAGGATGTGAGCACTGATAATACTAATAGGAAAAGAAATTAGAGTCTTACTGATTTATGCTGAAATCATTCTAAGGAAAATACCAGATGAATATCAAAAATGAGTCAGTTCAACAGCTTTACTATCAGGTAACCACAAAAAAACACAGATGCGGCTGATACATCTCAAATAGTTCAGAACTTGTGTATGTGGAAGCTTTTCACCATTTGTTTTGTGTCTCCTTCCTAAAGCTGCATATTTAGGGAAGCTGGAAAGATAACAATTTTTGTTTGCAGGCTTAGCTGTATTTTTAAATACTTTCAGCATCCTAAGCTGAAGTAATGCTGTTAGCAGAAGAAAAAGCAGCTCTGTATCTTTCTCTCCAAGCCACCAGTGCTATCACTCATCTGGAAGGAGATTCAACACCACAATCAAAGAGGGCTTGCCAGCAGAGCTGTGCAGCCTGGACAGCAGCCCAGCACTGACCCCAGAGACTGTGCCCTTGCACAGAGCAAAGGGCACTCCCAGAGCATCACCTCTGTGCTCTGAGGGATATCTGTTTGGAATCACTTTATCATGGAAGCACCTGCTTTTCCTCCAGGGATCACTTAAAGAGTCTGGGACGCTCCCACGCTGACTCCCACTCTGGCTGTTTGCCAGTCCAGAACCCAAAAACATCCTTCCCTACACGTGCTGAGAGTCCTGGAATTACCAGCACGCAGCAGAAGCGTAGGCTGAGGTGGAAGTGTCATGCCCACAGCCCACTCTCTGGGAAGGGAAAACACCTGGGAGAAAAGCTGCAGTGTCTGTGTCCCCTGGCACTGCTGCCAGCTGAGACAGGACCGGCACAGGCTGAGGAAGCACCACAGCTGGCAGCCCAAAATGAACCCATGAGAAAATGAGTCAAATCTGTACATATATCAATATAAGCTGGTATTTTTCCCTCAGCAACACTCTTGGCTTATTTTTTACAGAAACTGTGTCATTCTATATAGTACCACGGAAGCTCAGAGTGATCAGGGTTGGAAGGGACCTCAAAGCCCATCCAGTTCCATCCCTGCTATGGTCAGCAACAACTTCCACCAGTCCAGGCTGCTCCAAGCCCCATCCAGCCTGGCCTTGGACACCTCCACAATGGGTTCAAACTGGAGAACTAAAAGATAGTTCTAAAAAATGTCCATGAATTCTCACTTGCAATATCTCCACAATATTTTTCATTTTAAAAAAATTAAAGTGTAAATGTTCACTAGGTCCTTTTGTTTTCCCCATAACCTATTAAAAAAATAAATTGGAAGCTTTTGGTGCTCAGTTTGGTCCTGCTTTGGGGACCACTTTCCCCTGTCCTAGAGCCCACCTCCCATCCCTGCCTCATGGGCTGAGTAACTCTGCTCCAGACGTTGACACACAGGCTACTGGAAATTGGTACAGTCAGGAAATTTGGGTCATCTCTCTGAGGTAAACAGTAAATGAAAATCCTCAGGAAAGTCTGAATACCAAGGTGATGAGGGGCTGCTTTTTTTTCTTCTTTTTAAAAAAGGAAGAATTCTTTTGAAAGTATTCTGTTACTACATCACGTTATTATAACCTAGGGCAGCGATGAGGTCATTTCCATTACCAAAGCAGGTTCTGGGATTTGTTTTTCAGACTACTGAGAAAGACACAGTTATATCAGTGCCACAGCAAACCCAGACAAGAGTTCATCACCTCACAGCAAGATCCTGCTGTCCCTGCCCATCAAATCAAAGACAAATTCTTCCACAAATTATGTGGAGCTTCTGTTTGGAAAGAGACAAATGAAACAAAACCAGACTATGGGCAAACTCAGTTTAAAAGTGTGTCCCATGAGTGGCCCCCAGGCTTTAACTGGAAGCTGAATCCTTAGCTGAACCAGAGCTGTAGGGAAGGACCTGCTTTTATAGTTTAAATCACGTCCAGACTGTGAGGCACCAATATTTTTGACACCTACTAGCCTATCAGTGTCAACCAAACAATTAGTTAAGAATTCAGTCTTGCTCCCTCAAGGCCACTCCCCTTCCTCAGATAGGGAGGATACGTGCCCTGAAGGATAGGGAGACTGCTCCAGAGCACTGTTATGTGTCAGGTAAAAAATAAATTGGAATGTGATGTCTCAACTCCACATTCACCACAGGCCATACCATACTCTGAGCTTTTACCTCTTGAGCTAGAAATTTTCCATGGACAACTAAGTATTTTCTCATATTCTGTAGTCAGTTTTAATATACTTGAATATACTTCTGGGTACAAGGGAGACACCTCCTTCTCTGGATGCTATTTGTTGCTCTCCCTGGTATTTTCCAAGCCATTGCATTTACTTCATGTGATTTGAATTCACAGTTCCCAAGTCTCCAGTTCCATTGCCAAGGCTGTCCCATTCCAACCTACAGGGAAGCCACATCCCTGGATATTGCACATCAATTCAAGCACCCCAACAGAGCCATTCCCATTCTTCCTGCAGCAATGTGCACCCAGAAGGTCATTTCTGCATTGCACTGGGCTCAGCCCTTGCCATTGTCAGAAGAATTGAGGTTATCCAAAGTGTCAGTGAAGTTTGCTCAATGGCTTTGCAGGAATACCTCTGAGGGAAACACTCAGTGCTCACGCCATGCTCGTGATTTTTCTCCTTTGTAGGATGACAATTCACAAACTGAAGGGAAAAACTAGGGGAAAACCTGAAATATTTCCCATTCTAGCTGGTTTAGGCCAGCTGGCAGAAGTAACCTATTCAAAGTGCTGTGAAAATTATAATCATGATAACAATGTTCAATGGAACATATTCAAGTTAAATATGCAACCCTAGTAAAACACCAGCATTGGAGAACTTTTTTTTTCCTTTTTTTGGCTTTTTTTCTAATTTTTTAAAGAAAAACAAGTCATAAACAGCACTTGGTGCCAAGAGTCAAACTGGTGTTTTTCCAGTGCAGACTGGCTGTGCAGGAGAGATTAATTTATGTGATTCAAGCATAAATCAATATTTGCATTTCTCTTTCGTTAGGAAACCCTGCCACAGGGGAACAAGAGTGCAGAAAGGTGGACAGGGCAAACTTGAAGATTTGGAGAGATGACAGTGCTAGAAGAGCATTTATTTCTACACCATGTATTGAAAACCTCAATAACGAAACTAACGAAAATAACATAAGCACATCAGGTTTAGATTCATGCTTTCCGTCTGGAATCCTCAGCAGCGTGAGCAACTCTCGGTAACCACAAAGCGGCTGATCCCCTGCATCAACAGCTTCACGTGCATCTCGCCCTACGGAGGTGCAGAACAGCACCTGTTCTGCCAGGAACATCCACTGCAGTTACAGGTCCTACCCACACCACTGCTCCTCCCTTGGGGCTGGAGTCTGCATCCCGTCATCCACACGGGAAATTCCGCACTCAGCAGTTCAGGCTCCCCAAGGGATTTTCCCCAAAGTAAAGGCACAAGGTCAAGCTCTGGGCAGGGGTCAGCCAGCCCCAGCAGCTCCAGCTGCCCAGGGAAGGGGACAAAGCCCACGCAAAGCTGGGGGAGCACAGAACCGGTCCCACCGCTGGGGCAGCAGCGCTGCACAGGTGCAGCAGGGCTGGGCACAGCAAATACCCTGCACCTGTGAGTGTGGGAGTCCCGAAGAGGCACAGGGAACCCCATGGAACCGGGCTTGGAGCAGCCTGGGGTAGTGCAAGGTGTCCCTAAGCAGGGTACCGGGTGGGACTGGACGGGCTTTAGGGTCTTTTCCGACCCAAACCATTCCGTGACTTTGGTCCGTGATCACACCAATGTAAGTGAACAGAAACCTGCTAAAGGCCGTGAGCAGGAACTCTTACAGGCATTTCTCTCACATCGGACCCAAGAGAAAAGCTGCTCTCGCAGGCATTTTGCGAAATGCTCGCTCTGCAGCCGCCCTGCCGCACTTCCCCACAGCTCGCACGGCCGAGTGCTTCACCGCCTGCCCGTGCCAGCCGGGGACAGGGGCCGGGCACGCACCCCCGTCCCGGCCGGGGATGGAGCTGCGGACCCGTGCAGGGACCCCGCGGTCCGGCTCCCACCCCGCGCCCCCGCGCTGCCTCCCCCGTACCTCTCGGAGCCCCCTCCGCGGAGCAGCGCAGAGCAGAGCGGGCCGGGCGCGGCCGGGGCTGTCCGCGCAGGGACTGCTCCCCGCGGGGGCTCCGCCAGCCCCGTCCCGTCCCGTCCCGCCG
Organism: Emberiza elegans; assembly: GCA_024865655.1. Taxonomy (NCBI): domain Eukaryota; kingdom Metazoa; phylum Chordata; class Aves; order Passeriformes; family Fringillidae; genus Emberiza; species Emberiza elegans. The sequence goes on from JALJVW010000206.1 coordinate 62,679,014, forward strand.
CGGGGGCGGCTCCGCTCCGGCCCCGTTCCCAGCCCCGCTCCTGCCCGCCCTGCGGCCGCTGGAGCCGCGGTGGCCCCGCTCCCACCCCGCGCTTACGGCTGCCGGGCTCCGCCGGGCGCGTCCCGCTCCGCTCCCGCTCCCGCCGCGGGCGACTCCGCGCTCCGGGCGGGGAGGGGCCCGCGCCGCCACCGCCTCTTAAGGAGGATCCAGGCGGCGGCCGGGGCCGTGGGGACAGAGCTGAGAGGGGGACAGGGGCTGTGCGGGGACAAGGGGGGAGCGGGGGCAGCGGCTGTGAGAGGAGATAGCGGCGGCTCCGTCTCTCCGGGCGCTGCGGTGACCGGGCCGAGCGGACGGAGGAGCCCCGAGCGCTGCCGTGGGGAGCGCCTGGCCGGAGCGAGCGGCTGAAGTGGCAGAAAATAGTAATCAAATAAATGGGTTTTGTATTAAAATATCTCTTGCTTTAAAACCCTTTGCTGTCGCGGCGGTGGATGTTACTGTGGGAATGTGCCTCTCTCAAGGTGTTCCATTCAGCAGGTGTGACCACGCAACACTTTCAGGCTCTTCAAGTACCTCGTGAACATTTGCACGTTCAACACTTTCACTTACAGACTCTTGGTTTTGAAAGGATGGGTGTCGAAATAGCGGTGACTGTGCCCTGTGAACCTCGGCCAGGTCCACCAAGGTGTGGCTTGACCACTCAGTCCCCTTTGATCCACTTTACACTTCCATCCAAAAAGTGGAATTTTAAGTCATTATTAATTCTATCACTTTCGCCCTTTGTGATGATTAGCTTAGAATTTCCTTCCATTCATTCACTCACATTGTTTCTGTTTTGCTTTAACAGATTTGAAATTGAAGTGTTTTGAAATATACCGAAATTGGTAAATTTCTTTCTAAATTGTATCATATTATTTGCTGCATTGTTTCCTACTAAACAGGGAGTGGCCTTAAACTGAAGGAGGGCAGGTTTAGATTAAGAAGCACTGTTCCCTGTGAGGGTGGTGAGCACCTGGCACAGGGTGCCCAGAGAAGCTGTGGCTGCCCCTGGATCCCTGGCAGTGTCCAATGCCAGGCTGGACAGGGCTTGGAGCAGCCTGGGCTGGTGGGAGGTGTCCCTGCCCATGGCAGTCCTTGGGACTGGATGCACTTTTGGGTCCCTTCCAACCCAAACTGTTCCAGAGTCTACGATCCTTTGATTAACACCCAAAACCAGTATTTCCTACCTGGGCTTTTGGAGCTCACAGTGAGTCAGAGGGAGAGTCTGACAGGATCAAACCTCAGCTGCTGCTCACCCATAACCTGCACTCTTAACATGACAGCTCTCAAAGATGCCAATTCTTCTCCAGACACGAAAAGATGAGACTGAATTTCACTTCAATGTTGACGTCAGGCTCTTTCCAAAGACCCATTTTTACAGTGGGGCTTTGCACAAACTCCGTGTCTAAATTGGAACTCACTTCTTTGAAAAACGTGGGCTTAAAAAAGCAAAGATAAAGGGGAGAAGAAAAGGCTTAAATGACTCAGCTGAGACCTCCTCAAAGCGCAGCAAACTGAAGGATACTGGTGAGGGGCACGTAGGTGGCATTCACATTGTATTAACAAAACTGTCTGGCAAAGCTGTAGCCACAATTAGAGGGCAGCAAGCCACTCCTCGGCACAAAGCAAGCCAGAATTCTCATTTTCTCCATTTTCTTACTGGTCCCCTGCTGTGATGCACTGAGGGGCTGAGCCGCCCTGGCCACCACTGATGATCTGGTGGTCTGTGTCATTGGTGAGGGTAGGGAAGCAGGGTAGGGAAGAGCTGCCCTCTGTAAATGCTGTCACAAAGAAGGGCAAGTGTATGTTTAGAAAGCCAGCCTAGGACTGCCAGCTCAGAAAGCGCCTGTTTGATGTGGCAGCCTCCTACTCCACATCCTCAATGTGCCATTTGAGGGAACATTGACCAGAAAAATGCAGCAAATCCATGGCAGCGCCATTATTTGGGTCCTTTTGTCTTCCACGTCAACCACTGTCTGCAGACCACCTCACCTCATCTCTTGGTAGGAAAGGACTCTGAAATGTGTCAGACAAGCTCAGTGTTGGTCTGGAGACATGCAGAGATGCCAAAAACATGAATAAAATTGTTCTCATTGAGTTAGTTACCCTTTCCCCTTTGACAGCAAGGCTGAGGGTCTGACCCCCTCATCTGTGCTCTAAATGCACTTATTTGAAGTGCCCAAGAGATGCCCTGCTGAGCACAAGAGGAGTTCCCAGCGCTCTGAGGTGACCATGAGCACCCAGGGCAGGTGTGAGCCCCATTCCTGGGGTCCCCCTGCTCCCCCTTCTCCCTGGCACAGCCCTGCTCAGCCACAGACTTGTGTGGAGCCACGTGCTGCTCACAGGCCTGATCAGCTGCCCCTGAACCCTGCCAAGGAGGGGGCATCTGCAAGCCCAGGCTTTATCTCTGACTCTCCTTCTCGGTATTTGAAATCTCTCCGAGGCGTGATTCCCAGGGGACGGCTCTGGTTATAGATTTTGTGGTTTTACAGATAGCAAATGCTGGAATAAACACCACCCCCAGCAAGCAGGGGAACTCCAGTATTTCCATTAGAACTCCCAGAGTCAGTTCTGATTATCAAAACTCCGATTTCTCCCTGGTCAAGGAAACAGCTCAGACTCCTGATAAAGAGCTGAGTAACTAAAAGTCAAAAATTCCTCTTCCCTTCTTGTTGACGCAAGGAGAAATAAAAACTTTTTTTCTACATTGTGACTGTTCATGTTACTTCATATAATTATTTTTGATCTTAATCCTGTTTCTTCAAGAAAATTATGGGTAGGGTTTCATGATTTATTTTTTTCCCCTGTGACAAAGGACGTTTAGCAGCTGCCTCCCCCCATCCCTCATTCTCCCCCACACACTGTGCTGCGGGTGGGTAACCTTGGAACAGGTTAAGAAACCTCTTTGCCTTGCCTTTTATGTGAAGGTTGTTGCTCTAATTTCAGGCTGTTCCAGCCCACTGCCTGCTGCAGTGTCCCTGTGTGTGTCCAGAGCCGCCAGAGCCCCCCAGACCCTGCGCTGCCTCCTTGGCTTCCCTCCCTTCCCGCACCAGTGGGAACAACCCTGGGCTGTGGTGAGGCAATGACAGGGTGTGGAAAAGCGCCTCGAGAGGCACCAAAGAGATCTCCCCTGAAGCAGAACTTTAAGGGGAGCCATGCCAAATTACAGGGCCCCTCTTAGTGTGTCCTCAAGGGCATAGCTTCAGGCAGACCATGGAAAAGGGACAGCGGGGATAGCAGGACAAACACGCAATTAAGTAAACAAAAAGAGGTATTTTGTCGGATGCTTCACACAAACCCACTACTTTCTTCCAGACATTTCACCATGTATCAGAGAAATGTCATTCTTTGATCAGGCTCACAGATATGAGGTGTTCCATGGAAGGCTGACGTTTGCTCTTGTCACGATAAAATACCTCTCCTCCTGTGGTGAAAATCATTATCTATAGCACCATGAGGTGAGGGAAGGGGGAACTGTAAATTTGCTATTAAGAGTTCTCCCAGTGAAAATTAGCCATTTGCTTATCCATTGCATATCCTGACATGGTTTAGCTGGGGTTCTGCCTAAAGCAGGATTTTCAAGCTGGTGCCTCCTCTCATTGACAGCTAGCAGAGTAAATGCATTTCCTTTTTACCACTTTACTCCTTAAGACCATTTATCAGATATAACAGGACTGCAGAAAAATGGCTTTTCCTCCAAGCCAATTTGCCTTTGCCCTTACTTCCCCACTCCCACATGGAAATATTTCCCCTATGACATAAAAATATAAGTCATAATTCTGGAGGACTTTCCACTGTGAATGAGAAAACTGCACCAGAAGGGATTACTGGAGGGAACTCTCAGGTGTCTGATTCCTTGATATTCCTCTCCTTCTTTCTCTCCCTGCTTCCACCTACAAGGTGGTTTTCTGGGGCTGTGGCTAAGCCACCCATGGCACTTATGGAAACAAACATAAAGGGCTAAAATAACAGCAGGTTTCAGTCACAATCCTGTGATCCTGAAATATCCCCTGAGTGTTTGAAGTGCAGCATGTCGGGGGAAACCTTCATAATAAGAGAGAAGTCAGTCCCTGTAATTGCCTGCTACTGGATCTATGGGGTCTGTCCTCACAAAATGATGGGATCACAGGAGAAGTGGCTGGAAGGGACCTCAGGAGGCTCCTATCCCACCTCCAGCTCAAAGCAGAGGCAGCTCTGGAGTCAGACCAGGTTGCCCAGGGCTTGATATTCCCTGCTTTCTTTGACAGGAAACTGGCTTTTCATGAGACTTTGACTTCTCTTAGAATAATTTTATACTGAGACTGATCCTATTTATACTAGGACATTTTAAATGAGATGAATACAGGACCAAATATTTTATTAAATTATATCCAGGAATACCACTTACATTATGGATGCAAGTAAAGTTCCCTCAGTCTAAACAAAAATCAGTCACTAAAAGAGGCAACAGACAATAAACCCCAAACATTTTAAGAACATGAATGCCAAGAAGCTCAATATTCTGAAGATCTGCTGTCCTCACTGTCACTTCCCACCTGCCTTCTTGCCCAGTGCCTTGTTGATAACTGTGCCCAGCAGTTTCCCCTTGAAAAAAATCATGTGGTTATCACAAATTTATAGATCTAATTTAATGTTCCCTGGGAAGAAGTGAGGACTCACAGGTCCAGAAGTCTCAGCTCTGTCCTGTAACCATTATTAGAGAAAAAGTCAGTGCAAACAAAAACCTACAAGAAATAGAATTCAGTTTAAAATTCAAACTAAAAATCAGTAACTAATGAAGTCCTTGCAGTCAATACATAAATCAAAAGAAATTAAGTCAATCTCACTCCTAAGAAGTGCAAAGAACTCCTCAAAGTATCACAAGAAAACCAAGAGGAACCCAGAGACTATATTGGAGCTCTACTTTTGAAGAGATATATTTTCATTAAACAGCTGAAGGTGTTTAGACAACCTTGTTTGCCCTTTTGAGAGTAATGGCACCATCAACATTCACTTCACACTCTGTTATTAACATCATGGGTTGCTGGTTTTATGGTTCATTCAGGCTCTTCAAAGACAACACTCCATTTAAAGGGTAACTTGAACATTTCCTCTCTCAAATGAGGCCATTTCTGTTCTAATGCCTTCCTTTTCTTTCCATGCAGCCATTATTTTTTGGCTTCTCCGTTGACTAAAATCAATCTGAGCTCTGCTGTGACCACAAGAGACCTGGCTCCACATCAGAAATTATCCTGGAAATCCAGGAGCAGTGCAAAACTCCAGGTGTGACAGACCAAGGAGAAGCTCTGGAGAAATGTGTTTGCTGAGTTTTGCATCTTCTGTTGACAAACACTGCCTTCATCTCTTTGGGTTATTTTGTCCTCATTCTCCTGACTCTTGCTCTGTCTCACACCCATAAACTAAGTTAGGCATGAAAACCCCACATCAAAGGCTGATATGAGACACTACACCAGGCAGAGGGCTGGGTTTATTTTAAATATGTCCGAACTTACAGGAAAGGTCCTAGATACCATCAAAGTTTTTGACTATCAGGAAACTTTATTCCCTAATGCCCTAAATCTATTCTATTGTTAAGACAAAGGGAAAGCACATAAAAATATTTCCTAACCACAAAGAAACACTCTGTAAAACAAGTTAAACTCAAATAGGACAAGTTTTTAACCAGCAGGAGTTAAGGACCCTCAGTCCTTTTCTATCACAGAAAAAAAATATATTTTTGTGTGCTGAGGCTGAACTTGAATTTTCAAAATACTTCTAGAGCAGCAGAACCTCAATGTACTGATGCAGTCTGGTACCAAGCACAGTAATAAAAAATAATCAAATTAATAAAAATAATAAAAAATAATTAAAAATTAAATTAATAAAAATGAATAAAATTAATAAGAATTAATAAGAATTAAGTCTTATATGGAACAAACTCCCAACCTGTTGTTTCAGGAAGAATTGAGTCCAAATTTGAAGAATTCACAAAAAGTGAACAATTTTTTTACATCTGCAGAATGAGGAAATTGTAATTTTTTTCTAGCCTGTTTTTTTGTTTGACACTGAGGAATAGATCAGGTGGAAGTTGAACATGTTTGCCTTAATATACAAATAAAACCAAGGAAATCAGGACCCAGCCATTTTCTCAGGTACTGTACAGACTTGCACCATCTCTCCCTGAGAAAATATGAAATCTTTTCTCTATCTTATAAATGGTCAGAGACACTCTGGAGCAAGAGCAAACCTAAAGATTTCTCACTGACAGCTGAATTTGTGAGTTGCTGTTCCTTATCAGGTTGATCCTTGGCAGTCACTTTACCCAGTGATGAATATTTCCATTATTTATTTCTGAAGAGGAGGATCCTTGTGATTAAAGACATCTGCTCCCAGAAATAGCTGGAAAGCATCAGGATGAGGCAAACATCACCCACACCACCCTGCCTGGCAGCAAGCCATCACTCTCCCCACAATAACAAACTGACGGATCATTTTGCAAGTAGAAGTTAAAAAACAGAAGTAAAACCTGGAAATATTCAAAGTCACTATCACACAGAGATAACACAGAACAGTGGATAAATACATGGTACATGCAGAAGGATTTTTTTACAGCTCTACAAACATACCTGGGCATTCCAATACGGCAAGAAAAAAATCATTTTGTGTCTCAGGACCTGACTATCCCAATTAGACTTTTTGCACAATGTTGAGTTTAAGAAATACTCTGGGTAATTTTCCTATCTCTTACCTCATTATCTTAAACTTCAGGATCTGCTGGCCCCAGCCTGGCATGGCTGGTGCTGCAGCTCAAGGCAGTATGAGGCACGGAAAGGCTTCCAGCCCTGTGGTCCCTGTTCTGTAGCTCCATGGACTCACACTCTGTGCTGGGACAGAGGGGTCTGGGGGGGCAGGGGGAGGTATAAGGCTGCTAAATTCCAAAGGAATTAAAATCTCTGTGGTGGATGATTCCTAAACATGAGCTGTGCCTTGGGATTTTTACTTGTTCTCACAGTAATGAGTTGAACCCTCCCATGATAAAGTATTTTTTTGCTATGTAAGAAAATTGAGGAGGTCCCTATGATTCTGTGAAAAAGGGGACACCTTCCCCACAAGCAATGGCTCTTCTGGGAGGGCCTCCCTCCACAATCCTGCATTTAACTCCATTTCTCTCTCACTCACCCACTACCTTGGGAGAGCACCAAAGATCAGAGTGCAGAACACCAGAACAGGAGGGTCAGGCTGGAGCTCAGGGAAAGGTTCTTCCCCAGAGGGTGCTGGCACTGCCCAGGCTCCCCAGGGAATGGGCACAGCCCCAAGGCTGCCAGAGCTCCAGGAGGGTTTGGACAATGCTCCCAGGGATGCACAGGGTGGGATTGTTGGGGTGTCTGGGCAGGGCAGGGGTTGGACTCCATGATCCCTGTGGCCCACTCAGGATATTTTCTGACCCAGTGATTCATGCCTTATCTACTCACCCCTTACAAGTATCACTATCTACTGGAAAAGAACATATAGCAATTTGCCAAAGAAAACAAACTTAATACAGGAATTAGTAGAGGATGTTATTATTTGATAGAGCATAATCCTTTTTTATTAATGACTAAATGGGTGCACTGAGCTTAGTCCTCAATGATTACACTTCTTTAAATTCCTGGATATTCCCAAAATAAATTATGTGAAGGGACATAACTCTGCACTTACAGTGAGTCCAACAGGGCTTACTCCTGTGGAGGTGCCAAGTAAAACATCTGAAGAAAAAATACCCACAGATTGTGAGGCATAAACTTTATTTTTGTCAGTATATGACAATGGGAATGTTTCAGTATGACAAACCAGCCTGCAAGTGGCAGAAGGACACAGTCCTGTGCCACTTGCAGGAGCAGGCAATTGAATGAAACACATGAGGAAAACAGGTCACAGATAATATTGATAATTGCCTGGAGAAGAATCATTATGGCAACAAGGTACCCAGGTATGCAAATAGTTAGAAATAGTCAGGATGCAGAAAATAAGGACAACAAAGCAGTTCCTGTGCTTGAGACATTTGCAGATTTTTTTCTTTTCTCTGTTCCATCTTTTGTTTGGGGGAATTCAGCCCAGCGGTCCTGGTGAAACAGTGCTGACTGCAGAGCAGGGCCCTCACCTATAGCTGCACCCTCCACTCCTGGGCCTGCAGACCCCAGCATTTCTCCTTTTGCTCTGCTTGCCTTTTTTTTTTTTTTTTAACACAGAAGTAGCATAAACTACAACCAGCATTCACCAATCATTGTCAATACCCAGAGCTCAGCACACCAGCCCTGAGAGCAGGTCCAGCACAGCTGACATCAGCATCTCATGTGATGCCAAGCACACACAGCTTATTCCAGCTCTTTGCTTATCAGAACAAACCCTTGTTTCCTTGCTGGCTACCTCTTCCCTTTCCACATGGGAAGATGGCATCTTATTCAAGGCATGTAAAAATATTCCCTGCTGCCTTTTCCCTAATGAGACCTCTCCCTGTACACCCTCAAACAAAGCTTCCTCTGGAGACAAATGGTGACAAAGTTGTATAAAATCTTGCCATCAATCCTGCAGCCAGCTCTGGGTCTGAATACCACCTGACACTACATTTTTATTCTATTGTAAACACATTTGCCAGTGGGACTGAACATCACATAAAAATGCATGGAGGCTTTAAGGACATCTGTTTTAGTCCAGGTTTAAATCAACAGAACTATGAGGTGATGGAAGCTTCTCTAGTCAGGGCATCACTTAAGCCCTGTTGAAGTCCCACTGACGTCAAAGAAATATTAACATACACTTAGTTTTAATTGTATGTTTAATGGCTGGTCACAAATGGCTTTCTCTATTTGTTCTGAATTCTCTGGGATCATTTCCATCAGGGGAAATAATTCTCACTAACACATTCATTTTTCCAAGTCCAAATCCTTTCTGCATTCTCTACGTAAAAACCATCCTAAGCCTAACCAGGAGAAAATCCTAAAGCATGAGTACCTGACAATAAAAACCTACATTTCTTACAATAAAGTGCTGAAAACAAACCATTACTGTGATTAATGATTAATTTCCTACGTCTTTGGTTTTCAGCTTTGCCTAAGGCTGCAGGCTGCTCTTCCAGGCCATTACTTACTACAAACATCCAATTTCCTATGTGTTTCCTTAGGATTTATTATAACACTACTGAGAGGTAAAGGTCACCAAAAAAGTCCTTCTGCCAGAAGCCTTTTTCACCCATACTCCACCTCTCCAGTGTGGTTCTCAAGGCCTTTGATTTTTGTTGTCCCTTTGGGTTTCAAAGACAGGTGTCTTGGTTTGAAAGACAGGTGTCTGCTATGGAAGGAAATTTTTCCATTTCCTTGGAATGGAAAAATATAACCCTGTGAATTACTATATTTTGAAATTAAGGGGTTTTCAGGCAAAGGCATGAGGGCAGGAATAGCAGCTCTTTCCTAGTGTGCACACCAAGGCAGACAAACAGCAGCAGCTCTGCGTTAACACAGCCAGAGCTCCGGGCGCTGCTGCGCTGATGGCGGCCGGGCCCAGCGGAAGGGATGGAGGAGAGGCCTTGCTCCACAAACCCTGGGGCAGCCCAGCCCCGGGCACATGGGGATAGCTCCCTTGTTCAGTGAGGAGGGTGTGAATGAGGGCCCAGTTCCAGGCCTGCTCTCACAAGCCAAGGTTCACCCCGGGACAGGAGCAGCAGCTCTGGGCTGGACCCCGGCGGCAGCAGCGAATTCCCTTCCCCGGGCAGCAGCTCTGACCGTGCTCTTTCCAAACAGAGAGAGAGCGAGCCCGCAGCTGGCCCAGCCCCATCTTGTCCCTGCCCAAATCTCATGGTATCTCTGCCCCTCAGAGAGAAACTCCAGATGAGAGAAGCCCAACCAGATGCCCTCCTCCCCTCAGCTTGGCGCCCACTTTTGTTTTTCTGAAGTACCAGCTGTTAGTGTTTCCTAGCAAGTTACGGCAAAAAAAATTCCCTAAGTAAAAAGGAACAAAACCCCCAACAGCCATCAGTAAAGAACAGACATGGAATGTTATCAGCTATGGAATATACTGAATCAGGGAATGGTTTGGGTTGGAAGGTATCTAAAAGTTCATCCTGTTCCATACCCTGCCATGGGCAGGGACACCTTCCACTATCCCAGGTTGCTCCAAGCCCTGTCCAACCTGGCCTGGGACACTTCCACAGATCCAGGGACAGCCACAGCTGCTCTGGGCACCCTGTGCCAGGGCCTCACCACCCTCACAGGGAACAATTCCTCCCCAATATCCCATCTAACTCTGCCTTCTAGCACTGGAAGGCTCTTGTCCTGTCCCTCCATGCCTTGTCCCAAGTCCCTCTCCAGCACTCCTGGAGCCCCTTTTGATGCTGGAAGGGGCTCTGAGGTCTCCCCAGAGACTTGTCCAGGTGAGCACCCCCAGCTCTCCCAGGCTGGCTCCTGTCAGGGCATGAATCCCCAGTTAGTGGGAGTCACTGCAGGCAATGGGAATTCCTTGCTCTGGCTCCTCTGGATGGATACATCCCCCTCTGCTCCTAGACCAGCCCTGAACTCAAGCTCTCATATCAAAGCTCTCTGCTACCAACCACGAGAGAAAAAGCAATTAAAGCGTGTCCTGCTACCTAAAATCCCAGTGTCATTGGGATGGAATGTGTGTTCCAGGCAGGGATTCTCAGGCGCTGAGCTAAAACCTTCAGAGCAGCTGTGCTCAGAGAGGCTCTGGCACAAGGAACAGCCCCAGCTCCTCAGGGGGATGCAGTCCTCCAGCAGCCACTCCCTGCACAGCACTGGGGGGACTGGCCCAGCGTGCCTGGGAGGAGGAGAGAACAGGACAGGGTGTTTTGCCATCATCCTGCCTCTCACAAAGCAGTTTGTGCATGCTTTGCTGCTTACTACCCCCTCCCCATTCCTCATGTGCTGCTCAGCACCCTCCAATGTTTCCATCATTTCTCAGAGAGAGAATGGGATGATCTGCAAGATCTAAGGATTTCTAAGGATTCTCTCCCCTGTATCCAGATGAATATTTCCTCCCTTACTTCATCTGCTGTTTTTAAAGACACCTGAAACTCTTCTTTCCCCAACCAGTGTCCATAGAAGGTGAACTGTCATGGAGCCAAGTTGTGCTGTATATTTACCTACTTTATTACTCTCATAACTCCAGACTTCCAGGCACTTACCTGGTTTATTTCTGGGTCTGAACTTCTTCCAGCTCTTCTCTACTCAGAATGGAATGACAGGATCTAGGTGGAATTGCACTAAAAACCATTACATCCCACTTCTGGTACAGGATGGGACCAGCCTTAATATCATACTAGGTTAACTTCCTAATAACTAGGAAGTTAATTCTGTAAGGAAACCATCATTATTGAGCATCTTTGATTTACTGCTAATCAACCCATTATCAGCCTGCTGGAAATTTCAAGGAGTTTTGCACTTGAGATGGCAGAATTTCATTTTTCCCCCTTTTGACAATGCTTCACTCAAAGTCTGTTACTAAGCTGCCATCCCTTCAGCCATAGGTTATGTAAAACTCTTCTAGGAAAGGATGTTGGAATTTTGAAGGGGCACATTGCTATTCCTGGGTATAAAGAGTAATTTTTATCCCAAACTTAAAAAAAACACTTGAAGTTTTGAAAGTTTGATTCACTTTGGAAGTCCTAAAAATGTTATCTTGGATCCAGACCTTTTCTTTTAGAAATTTTTATCCTTCAGTGTACAACATCCAGATGCTTTATTGTTTCTAAGAACAGAGCAGTAATTCTAACATTCTTGAAGGTCCCAGTGTGTGCAGTTCTAACTGAGCTCAGGTCATAAATCCAGGTTAATAGTGCTCAGAAAATCCCAGGTAATCCAGCAGACACAGAGGGCCATTAGCAAGGAAAGATTAGGTAGAAAAAATTAACTGCTCCTTGCCTGATGGAAATTATTTCCTGTTTCAACTCAGCACAATTAGAAAAAATCTCCACAAAACTGAAAGGATCCCAAGGAGAAGATCCCTGCACTGAGGCTGACTTGGGAACTGTTTGTTCTAGCAAAGGACTCTCCTCCTCCTCCATGCCAACTCTGACAGTGCCAGAACAGCTCCGTGTTTTTCCTGCAGTTATGCAATCTCTAGGATTGTGCCTGGCACACAAATAGTCCACAACTCCCTTCCCATATTAGAGAAATATCCCTGTCTTTTCCTCATCCACAGCCTCAATTGATTGGATGGGAATGCAGGAGAAAAGGGTGAGAAGGAAGATCAGGAATTCCATCTGCCATTGTTAATTTTACTTTCTTTGAGTGCAACAGACCCCTGGTGCAAATGGGGTGCACAGAGCATGGTGAAATTCTGAACCCATCAGCACCACACAAAGCCTCTGCATCCATGCCATCCATTTGGGTTAGGGGCTTGAAATAATCTACACCTAAATCAAGTTGACTGTAAGTTCCTATAGTGGTTAGGTAAGATTTTATCTACATTTTATCTAAAATTTTATCTACATTTTATCTCTAAATGCACATGCTATAGATTTCTTAGCTTGATTGGAATTAAGTCTAGAGCTTCAAACATACCAAATAAATTGTTCATAGTGGGCTCTCAGAAAACCCTTTGAATAAAGGTTTATGTGGTTGGATGTGTCACATATGCAAGCATACCTCCACACACTCTGTATCTATATAAATGTGTCTGTTCAGGGTGGTATGACCCACAAACAGGCACAAAAAGTAAGGCAAACACAACCTGCATCACACTGGGGTAACATCCATTACTGCCAACCAAGAAAGGCAAAAGAAACCAAAGGAGAAACACTAAGCTACTGAGGCTTCCTCTATACAACTGGACGTGCTCAGGTTTAACAAATTCACAGAATCCTAGAATGGTTTGGGTTGGAAAGGACCTTAAAACCCATCCAATTCCACCCGTGCCATGGGCAGGAACATCTTCCACTAGCCCAGGTTGCTCCAAGCCCTGTCCTGACCTGGGACACTGCCAGGGATCCAGGGGCAGCCACAGCTTCTCTGGGCACCCTGTGCCAGGACTCCAGATCCAGATGCTCCTCTGTGCAGCAAATATGTCCCTGCACTGTTGTTGATTCCAGATTTAACTTCATCTTGCTAATGCTAACCAAAAGCTGTAATTCTTGGGTATTTTCACAGTACCTGCCCAAGTCTTTCTTCTGTGAAGAAAAAACCCAACTTGGCTAAATTATCAGCTCTAATTGTCTGCTCTTCTCAGATGATTTATCTGCTGATTTATCTTGACAACTCACAGCTGTGATTCTGCTCAGCCAATCCTGTGTCTCTGCTTGCTGGAAAGACTGGGAAATTTGATCTTCTGAGTAGTGACAAAAACAAACCTAAGACATAAATGCCACTGTGTGGTGGTTTTTGCTAAAGGAGGTACAAGATACAGCTAAAACCTGCTGGGTGGGTGGTTACAGATCAATAAATGGGATCAGGATCCTAAAACATTTGGTGGATTATAGGAGGCCTTAAATATATGTATTATATACCTGTACTGTATTTGAATATCTTTACCCTGGCTGGTCCCAGTTATCCTTGATGGGCTGCAGCTGTGATGTCCTTCATTGGGCTGCAGCTGTGGTTAGTCAGGGTAACTGGGATAAAAGGGGAGTGGGCTGCCCAGTCAGGGAGAGCCTTGGAGAAGCCCTGACTAAGGAAGGTTCTGAGTGTGTGCTGTGAAGATCTGCTGCCCACAGGACAACAACAGAGAGGTACAGGACTTATGAAATATGTTAAATACAACATTATAGGACTTATGAAATATGTTAAATATAACATTACAGGACTTATGAAATATGTTAAATACAACAGTGGATGGTTAGGGATCAATAAATGGGATCAGGATCTTAAAACATTTGGTGGATGGTTAGGGATCAATAAATGGGATCAGGATCCTAAAACTTCAGCTGGAAATAGGCTGGCTTTGAGAAAACTGAGATCATAGTCAGCCAACAACATGCCAAGCAACTAAGAACACATGGGCAAGAGTTATCCTGGAGAAGGGGGTCATGGATTCATATCTGGAAACCCAATAAGCTGGGGCTGAGCATGGATGGACCTGAACAAATATGAGTACAATATTTCCACAGGTAAAAAACAATTCACTTGCAGACCTCTCCTCAGGTTGTGCCACTTGCAATATAGATATTCACCTGACAGGACTAAATCAAAATCCTTCATAAGCCCAACATTATTTTGGCTTCACTTTTCCTGTTTTTGAAGTTGAAAGAGACAGCCCAAAAAGAGTCACTATTTCACCAGATGTGTGGATAAATTTTGTGTTCTCTCCTCAAAATGTTGATCTGTTTAATGGTTTTTTATTATTATTTACAATTTTCTGTTTAAATGAATTTTATTATGCTTTACACATACTTATCTAGTAAAGGTCATAAAACATAAATACTGGAAACCTGGCCAGGAGAATGCTGAGGTGAGAGTCAGGGAGAGGAGACAGAACAGGCACATAATTTACATCACTATCTATGGCTTGCACATTCTCACCATCATCAGAAAGAGGTTTTGGACTCCCCATCTGTGGAAGTGTCCAAGGCCAGGCTGAATGGGGCTTGGAGCAGCCTGGGATAGTGGAAGGGGCAGGGGGTGGAACTGGATGGGCTTTAAGGTCCTTCCCAGGCTAAAACATTCTGGGGTTCTGAAAATGGGCTGAATCATTTGAGTGTCCACACCCAGCTGAGAGCAACTTGCTGGGCATTTTCAGTTGGCAAATATTCTGGAAACCAACATTTTTCCTTTGTGATAACAAAGTGGGAAACTAAAGACAGCTGATTATTTTTTGTCTTGCTACATTTTCACCTTTATTCTCTGGTGAAAGAAAAGAACAACATGATGCCAAAAACAATCACCTAGCCATGCCCATTATTCCTTAAATCCAGTCTCTGAGCTGAACACACAGTCCCAGGGACACAGGGATAGCCTGGTGCTCCAGAGCTTGCAGCTCCTCATAATCCCCCATAAACTTTTCAGGAGGTTTCAGGGGTTTATGACAAACTCGGGGTGCAGAACAGCTCCTGGAACAGGAAGGCAAACAAGGCTCACACAGCTCCCAGCCCATGTTACGTCATGTGGATAAAAGGAGGAGGTGTGACCTCAGAGAACAACAGCAGTGGCTATCGCTCCTGCAAAATTTGTATGGATTATTTTAGGATGCACGTCAATTCAAATTTGTCATCTCATTTGCCTTATGACACTTTATTCAGTAACTAAACAAACTATTTTTTTCTGTTAGCATTGGTTACCTTCATGTTAATTATTACCTTTCAGTTTTGAGGGTAGAAAAATTAAGTTTTTTTCCATGTGTATTTTTTTTTCCCCCAGAGGTTTTTATATGCATTTCCCCCTAGCCACAGCACCCAGCAGGTTTACTAACTCAAAATTGTGGGTGGGCAGGCACTGGAAGGGGCTGCCCAGTCCCCATCCCTGGAGGTGTTCAAGGAATGACTGGATGTGGTACTCAGGGCTGTGGTCTGGCTGACAAAGGCTCGTTGGGCTGAGTGCTCTGCTGATCAGTCACAGGTTGGACTGGATGATCCTGGAGGTCTTCTCCAACCTGAATGATTCTGTGATTCTAAAACCTCTCTAGGAAGCCACACTTCTAACCCACCCCAGGTGCATGGAAAGGGCAGAGGGGTGAGTCCCCTAATAATTTCAGCTCTTGTCAAAACAAAGCACTTTGCATATCCTCAGGAAAAAACATTGCATTAAAAAAAAAATCTGCAAATGTGGAATACATTGTTTGCTTCAAATACACTACTCCACACCTGAAAATGGATATGGATATGCCTGGGGTGAATGTATGCAGGACTGATTCCACATACTGGTAATTTTAAAAGAGGGTTAAAATGGCTATATCAAATGTGAAATTCAAAGTGAGAGAAAAAGATTCACCTCAAGAAAATGGCAGAGCTGTATCAGGTGGAAAAGCCAATTTTTTATGCACAGGAGGTGAAGATTTTATTAATATTTTCGTTAAGCATCAAAGCAAAATGGAACAGCTAAGAAAGAGTAAAATTAAAATCACCCTCCTAATTAAGTTGGAACCAGAACACCTGGGAAGGGGATGTTTTGAAATGTTCAGCTGGATGAAATCCAAAAGCCTTAGGGTATGGAATGAAACACATTATCTCAATCAATGCAGTTTTTGATGACTGCAAGCCTGAAGCTGTACACTGTTTTTTGCATAGGAAGTGGTTCCAAGTTGATTAGGTAAGTGTTATCCAGCAGTGTATGAAACCAGTGGATCTGAGGAGTTCTGCAGACAGGCTTGTCTCACTCCTGCCCACCATGAACATTTTAACTGTCCAGATCCTGATGCTGTGCATAAGCTCTTTATTTCACGCTGATCATGCAGTGCCTTGTGCTGAGGAGAACTTCTAGGTAACTGGCAATCACTAAAATATTCCAGCCCAAAGATAAGTAGAGCATCCAAATCGTTGCAATGTAAATCTCCACGGGGCTGCAGAGACTTGTTTTGGGGCAGCTAACAAATCACCTGAGATGAAAATATTGCACGCCCACTGGGTGCAGCACACAGAAAAGGATGTAAGGTGGTTATCTGGTGATTCCTGCTGTGCTTTGCATTTGTTGGGGGCTTTTTCTCCGCTCAGCATTGCTCACAGGCCTGCCTTTACTCATTTACATTCATTAGTTTTGCAGAGCAGGGAGTAAGGAGCCTTGGGCAAGGGGCCCAGCATTTTTATTACTCAAGTATAACAGAAATTATCTACACGTAAATATTTCCCCTCTTTCCTACCCTCTGGAAAGTCTATAAACATTTAAAATCCCCAGGAACCAAGTTGCAACACTTCAGAATTATTCTGAAGTGTGTGGAGCAATCCATATTTCATTGATCTGGGCAGGAACTCCAGCCTTTCACAGGAGTTCAGCCAGTGGAAGTTCACAAGGTCTCTCTTGCCACATCCACACTTCTATTCCCAGCCACCCCACACGGGCCCGACCCCAGATGATCCCAGTTCATGGAGTCCAGGAGAGAGGGTGGAGGAGTGTGTTTGTGGTGAGAGGAGCCACGGGGAGTGGTTTGCATGGCAGCTCAGGCCCTTCCCACGGAAATCGAATCAAGAGGAAACACAGGCATTGCACAAAGTCAGGTGTTCTTTCCCCAGGAAGAGCTGGACCCCTCACGGAGCTGCAGGCACAGAAAAGCTCCTTGGAAGAGCAGGGAAATGTGATTCCCACCAGCCCTGCCACTGGCTGCTGGCCTGGGCACCCCTGATGGCCTGCCCAAGGCTGTGACAGCCTTTGTGACGGCTGGAACCACACACACGCAGGAGCTCCCGGTGCCTCAGAGAAGCACCGGCCCAAAATTAGCTGCCCAGACAGAGCTCTCTGCTGGTGATATAAACCCTGCTATTTCCACCTAAACCTGGCCTCCAGCCCACTGGCCCTAGGTTGCTGGCAACTCTCTCCAAAACAATCCCCGGAAGAATGCCATCTGAAACGAAACCCCAAAATAACACACACGGCCAGAACGCTGCAAAGCCCTCACTTATTTAATGAACAGAGAGGCAACCAGCACAGAGTTTCCAGAGAAACCACGCAACCACACAAGCTGATTGTTTTCTGTTGGGCTTCTATGACTTATCTCTTCTACACCGGAGGTCAGGATGAGAAATAAATCCCAAAGAATAGTCAGGACTGCCTTTGGATAAACAGAAAAATAGTGGAAGAGAGACATGTCAATATTAAACCAAATTTACAACTGCTCCACAAAGAAACACCAGCAAAATTTGTGATATAGGATGAGTTGCGTGAAGGACAATAATAATAACCATAAATTCACACACTTTACTTGTAAAACCAGTAATTCATCTAGCCATGAACTAGTCCCTAACCCTGGACACTTCAGCTCCTGGAACAAACACTCTAGTGTGAGAACACCTCCCCTTGTGAATCGTGGTTTGAGTTGATGGTCTCCAAGGTCTTTTCCAGCCTTAAGGATCCTGTGATGGCCAGTTCTGCTCTTTGCAAAGGGCTGTTTCTGCAGGCACACGGAGCACCAGGCTGGCCTCAGGTTCCTCAAGACATCCAAATGGCAATGATAAATGGATGACGTTCCTGAAGGAGGATGACTGACACAGCTCCAACACAAAAAAGAGACATGGAATGTTTTTCCTTGCAGATATAAATTCTCTGGGCTGTGGCTCTGAGCTCTTACAACCACTGCAGGGCTTGTAGATCCCTAATTATTTTCTATTTCTGTAATTTTGATCATTATACATTTTCTCTAACTGCATGTTCTAGGTAGAGAAGTCAAAGCCAGCGAGGCTTTATCTCCTGATGAGCATCCCCAGGGAACAGTTTCCCTTGGAGGCTGGATTTTAAGCCCAGTGAGCTGGCCAGGTTTTTATGCCATTGAATAATTGGCCGCCTCAAAAAGTAAAAAAGTATTTGAAGAATTTCCAGATGATTTGCTTTTGCTTAGAGTCATATGTCTTGGCAAGACAAAATATGATGTGATGTCTCCTTCCCAATAATCTAATTTAATTTTGAATAAAGCAGGAATTTCTCCAGTTTGTATCTCCTGAGATGTACATTGTCTTGATCTTGTTTTGACCTGAGTAGTTTAACTCACATTACTTCTTCATGTGCTTTCAATTCCCACTGTAAGTACAAATAACTTGACTTTCTGGAGGGTTGTTATGGAAAAGGATCACGGGGCACAGTTTTAATCTGGTTGCTGAGTCCTTTTCCCTCACTAGTAACCAGTTCATTCAAAATAATTTCATCCCTTTTACTTCTTAATTTCTTCCTAGTTTTTTGGGTTTTTTTTTTAATTGTAAGAGTATGCTGGAAGTGTGTCAAAGTGACAAGCCACTGGAAAACAGTCCTGATTTAATTCTGAAGTGAAGATGAGTAGAGAGGAGCCTTGGGAGTTTGGGTATGCTGCAGTGGGCAGAGCCTGCCCCAGGGGCCTCCCCACCCTGGCACAAGTCAAACCCATAATTTGTGCGGGCATTGTCCATCCAAGGGCCGCCACGGGAGCTGTGTCATGGAACATTCTTCTCTGTCTGACACCAGATGACTCCTCCAGCCTCCAGCTGGGAACAGCCAGAGTCAGTTTTAAGGCACTCAGTGTCTCAGTATCAATATCTGAATCCCCTTTGGGCCCCAGGGAACAGCCATGGGGTACCTTGGTGGCACCTTCCCTGTGGGCACCGAGGGAAGGGTCACAACAAGGAGCTGCAGAGTGGAGCTTCCCCCTTCTCAAAGCACTGGATGGCATTGTTTTGGGGAGACCTAGGAGCCCCTTCCAGTGCCTAAAGGGGCTCCAGGAGAGCTGGAGGGGGAATTGGGACAAGGGAGGGAGGCACAGGACACAGGGAATGGCTTCCCACTGCCCGACAGCAAGATGGGGTAGATGGGATACTGGGAAGGAATTGTTCCCTGTGAGGGTGGTGAGGCCCTGGCACAGGGTGCCCAGAGCAGCTGTGGCTGCCCCTGGATCCCTGGAAGTGTCCCAGGCCAGGATGGACAGGGCTTGGAGCAACCTGGGATAGTGGAAGGTGTCCCTGTCCATGGCAGGGGTGGGACTGGATGGGCTTTAAGGTCCCTTTCAACCCAAACCATTTTGCGATTTTGTGATTCCATGAAACCATGAATTCACAGACAACCCTACAAAAGCCTGCAGAGCAGAGGTTACTTGCTGGAACAGCAGGTTTTGCACTGTTGGAAACTGCTCTGGTAAATGCTCTTGGAAAAAAAAAATAAAATTAACAAATAAAGCTAAATAAATTTCAATACCCAAAGGCATGTTTTGTGTAAGAAAGCATTACACTGAAATAAAACCTACCTCCCTTTTCCTTATCCGGTTTAATGTCCATGTGCTTGAAGCAAAGGAAAATTCCACATGATTGTATTTGCACAACAAAAGAGCATGAGGCTGGATGACAGATTTTACTAACATTAAGCAGGAAGTTGCTAAAAGAAAATTCAAGCATCTGCATTGAGGAGGGAAGTATTTGGAAATCTCTCTAAGGCGGGTTTTCTGTGCAGGTTTCCCACAGAAAGATAGCCTTCCAATATACAATGCTTACTAAAAATGGAACAGCAGAAGCAATTACTTTAATGTGAGTTGCAGCTGGTGACCAAAAGCAGATAAAACGTCTGCTGACGTTTCTTTATGTAAGGCAGTTACAAAATCTCATGACGTATTTCAGATCTGCCTGTGATCAAATGTCCACATCAGAAACACATGGAGGCTGCGTGGGGAAAAATGGGCTATGCAAAAAAAAAAACAAAACAGGATCATGGGAGCAGGGAGGTTCATGGCTTAACTTCGGTAACAATTACCAATAACTACTGCAAATAAAGAAAACATCCTTTTCTTCAGTCAAGAAATGATGAAAAATATTTTCCATTTTAATAGGTACAGCTTATATAGGAAAAAACCCCCCCATAGATGAGTGTATCCAAACAAAGTCTCTGAAAAATTATTCAAAATTTTAAAAAAGGTTTAAAAAAATATACAAGTCTAATCCAGAGTGTGGCTGCCAAAAATCCTATGTTTATCCAATAGTTCATGTTTATGGCCTTCCCTTTTAAATTCACCATAAAAACAAATTTAAAGTCTTGTGACCTAAAAGAAATTAAAAAATGGGACAGATCGTAGCTGGGATGAAATTTTCAGCCAGCCTCTACCTCAAACTACCATATAGGATAAAAATGTTGTGCTTCATCCTCCATTCATCTACACTCCTTGGAAAAAGGTTGTCCTAGAGAGCTTCAAGCTGAGTTTAAGTCATTTAGGCTTATTTGTCAGGAACTAGTCAGGCAGGACTGAAGTTGTGACTACCAGGAGTGCCAATGAGGAAAGGAATCATCTAATACACTTCATCTGAACAAACAAAGCACAGTTCTGAAAGCCATTTCTGCAGGGGCTTCATTCATTCCCTTTCATTTAAAATCATGGGGATTCAGTGCCTGGGCACCTCCCAAGGAAAGAGCTCAGCCTTGCTTCGGATCAGGTGGAGATCTGCATTTAAGCTGAGCAAAAGGGACTAATTCTTGTGGTTTTTTTCTCTCAAACTGATGTGTATCCTGTCCCAAGCAGTGTGCAGATGCCCTGTAGTCATGATATCATACAGGTACCTGGCAAAGAATTTGCAAAGCAAACAGACCTGGGAGAAACCTGGGCACCGCACATGACTGCACAGGTATCTCATTTCACATCTCATCTCTGCAGGTAAATCTGATGTAAAGTCACTCTTCTCACCTGTTTCATTACAGCCTTTGACTAGTAACTGAGTCTGTCAAGAATGCCAGGGAATTCAAACAAGAACTCAGAGATGTTATTAAAAACAGAGGCTTGGAAAGGGTTTGTTGAGCAGGCTTTACTCTATGCAGATGTTAAAGGTAAAATAAAATCTATCCTATTGGAAAACATTCCTCAAAACTCTTACTGGCTTGCAAATAAAACACAATCTGGGGATTTATGTTGCTTTCTAGCAGCTGAAATCCAAAGGAAAGCTGCTCTTAAAAAGGAAAAAAAAGGGGGGACTCAAATTTGCTCACGTCTTGCCTAAGTCAGATGTAGATTTTTGTGCCATCTACTTTTTTTTTGCATATTTTTTTAAAAATATAATTCCAGGAATAAAACCAACCCTAACTAAAGCTGATTTGGATAACAAGGTATGCTCCATTTCCCTAAAAATGACTGATGTCCCCCTGAAGTGAGCTCCCAGCTCACCCTCCTGGTCCCCCTGCAACAGGTGTGTGCCAGCAGCCCCAGCCCATGCACAAACATTCCTTGCCAATCCCTGTCCATGGGATTTCTCCTGAGGGCAAGGCAGTTCAGCTCCCAGCTCTCACACCCTCTATTTTCATACGTAGTTTTGCCTGGAATTGTGTTCCAAACCATTCCAAAATTGCGGTAGCCTGGAAACCCATAAACAAGGCACTTTTTACTGAAATTTTCCTGGGGAAAATAAGCAAACCTCCCTTGTCTCCAAACCAGGTAATGAGTACTTTTGTTTTCCAGCACAACCCAGGGTGCCAATGAAACTGGGACCCAAGTGATCAGGGTGCTCCATGAGGACACAGCAGAAAGACACAGGAAAGTAGAGCCTAGCAGAATAGCCAGGGTGATCCCATGAAAGCAGAAAGCAATTTCATAATCAAACCCTTCTGTTAAGAGAGCTCTAATATTGCAAAAGGCACACAAAAGGAGCTTAAAGACACCAACTTCCCCTGGAGGTCTTTCAGTTCTCAAGAACATTCTTGGAACTTCCAGGATTGTTATCGTATCCATGTCCAATCAGCCTCGGAGTGTGCTTGCATTGGGAGCAACATATCCAAGCTGACAGCAAACTTCAGATTGAGCTCCTTCTGCCATGAAAGAGCAGCAAAAAGGCACAGAGCAAATGAAACTGATTCACATCCCAAGAAACTACTGCGCTACAAAACATGAGACTGCCACAGTCAAAAGGGAGGGAAAATATTTCAAACACATTAAAAAGGCTCAAGGATAAATTCAGCACTAATTCAGCTGGGTTCAGCTGACCCACTGCAAAATCCAGTGCCAAAAGACAATGCTGCCAATCCATCTCCCTTTGTTTTGGTGGCATTACTGAAGCATGTCAGTCCTTACAGGTCACTGCATCCTCTGTCCTGCACCCTTGCCTTGGAAAGGTGTGAATTTATGCAGTTAAACCTAAAATAGAAACAGGAATAGCTTCAGGGAATTGCCTCCTGCAGAAATGTCAGCAAATGCAAAAAGGCTGAGGTTGACGAAGGTTCTCTGTTCCACAGGCTGCTCTGACCTGGGCCAAAAGGTGCTTCAAGTAACAGAAAGAAAAATAACATTAATTCTTAGCAAAGATGTGCCAAAAACGAAAAGAGCACTTCGTTCATGCATAAAATCTCCACCTGGTGGTGAATTCTGCTACAGCAAACTTCCATTTCTGAGAAAATTTCCCCTTCCAGCATATAACCAGTTCTTCACCCGAGATAATCCCAAAGCAACAAGTGGGGAAGGGCAGCCTTCTGAGAAGCAGCACTATTGTATCTCCCTGATTTTTCATTATTTTGAAAAGCTGAAGGAACTCTTCAATTCTACTGCAGCTGACAGTGACACAAGTGACCTTCCCCAGCCAAAATCAGACTCGAGAGAGCTCACGTCACACTGAGTGCAGCATTGAGTGGAAGGTGGGGGGTGCTGACTGATTTTCCAGCTGCAGAAGTCCTGCTTCTCAAGGGGAAACATCCTTTCCAAAGCCTGGAGTTCTGCCCTGTTTCTTGGTTTACATATTGATTAATTATAATAATTGCAAACTTTAAGCATCTCTATCTCCAGGGTCTTTTAAATCATAGCACAGTTACCTTTGTATTATCATTTTAGGAGCAGTTGCCTGGCTCCACACAATTGATTCAGTTTTCCCCTTAATGTTGCTGGAAACAACTCTGGAAACATTTTCCTATGCCTGTTATTTAAACACAATGTCTCACTTGCCTACTGTTTGCAGTAAAGCCTTATCATGTGACAGCATCCAAGAAAGCTTTGTGAGATGCAACAAAATCAGTGTGAGACGGACAAATGAAATGTATGAAAATGTGTGTAGACCCTTGATGCTATGCATGCCATAGCCTGATCCACTGGCTAACCAACATTCCATGTTTAATTGATTTGGCTTATGCAAGAAAAAATATCACCTTTCTTACACTTGATAAGACTGAGCAAGACATGGCTGTGGCCACAGGCCCCGGTTCAGCTGGGCTGACAGAGACATCCTCTGCTTAAGTGTATGACCCAGCCTGTGTTTTCTGCATGCAAATGTATAAAGAAATACTATCTGCCCTCTCTTGATTATGCAAATTTTTGTGTACCAGTCTTAAAACATCCAGACAGACCCACCACTGATGTACACTAGTTACTCACTAACTACAATACGCTTTGGGGCCAAAAATAAGATTATGTTTAAATCAGCCTGAATCCACTTTCTGTCAAGTCACAGATTTGCAATTCAAACAGATTTGCCACTATGGGGTTTTGGTGTTTCATCCTGACATCGAGGGCGAAAGTGCAGCTCCACACTGGGTTGCACAACCGCATGACATCCCCCTGCTTTCATTGTTGCTCCTCACGCACTAGGCACTAAAAATAGCAAAGCGTAAATAATCTATGACCAAAAGATAAAGTATTCTTGAAGAAATGATGGAAAATTTGTTTACAATGCAGCCATGGGGGCTGGTGGTGGGGGGGGGTAAGGGTGGATGGTAGTGGAGAATTTAACGGAAAAGTGCTGGGGGAAAGCCACTATTTGTCCCAAAAATGCCAAATAACATTATTTGGTCTTGTCAGACACACTAAATTCCCTAAAACTAAAACTGAATTCCCTCCAGCATTCCTTCCTTCCCGCTGTGCGGGGCGCTTCGCAGCGCGGTGCTCTGCAGCCCGTGTGCGGGACAGCTGCTGCTGGATGAATTAAATGAATTAAATCAGCAGTGAGCCGTCATCCAGCGGAGCCGGGCGCTGCCAGCACCCCGCGCCGTGCCCTCAGCCCCGCGCCGTGCCCTCAGCCGTCCCTCACACCTTCCCCGAGAGGGGCCATGCCGGGGCGGGCCGGGGCGGGCGCAGAAATTCCCGGTTCATGTTTCCGGCTGTGACTCAGCCCGGCTCTGCTCGGAGCTGCCATAAATACGGGATTGCGGCAAGGGCCGGCACACTTGGAGCTGCCGAGCCAGCACCGCCAGCCCAGCGCAGCCCAGCCAAGCCCAGCCATGCCGCTGCTGCCCCTGGCCCTGCTGGCCGCGCTGCTGGCCGCCGGCCGCGCCGGTGAGTCCGCGCCGCGCTCCGGATTAACGCGCGCTCTGCCTTTCTGCTTCTCCTGCTCCTCGCTCTCTTGGCATTTCTCTGCTGTCTGTGGGTGCCAGGTCCCCGCTGGCCTGTGAGGGATGATCTCCCCTTCTGATGGGGGGCTACTGAGGCGAATTCCTGCGCTTTTCAAGCTGCTCCCTGGTAGCCCAGGGGGAGTTGCCGTGGATGGATGGATGGATAGATGCGTGGATGGTCGCTGTGATGCCTTCCCGGTCAGCGTTAACTCCAGGGCGTTCTCGTTGGTTGTCTAAAGCCCTGGGAAGGTGGGAGTGTATTGCAGAGATGCTAACCCCAGCTCTGGTTTCCCCGCAGCCAACCCTTGCTGCTCGAACCCCTGCCAGAACAGAGGCGTCTGCATGACCGCCGGGCCGGATCGCTACGAGTGCGACTGCACCAGGACAGGCTTCTACGGGCAGAACTGCACCACACGTGAGTATCCCACACCCCTCTCCCAAATGAAACACATAGTCCAGTTCCAGCATTGCAGGTTATCCTCCATAAGCTAATTAATAATAACCTTCCCATTGTCGTTTGCAGCGGAATTCTTCACGTGGCTGAAGCTAGCATTGAAACCATCACCAAACACTGTCCACTACATCCTCACCCACTTCCAAGGAGTCTGGAATATCATCAACAACATTCCCTTCTTAAGGGACACTATTATGAGATATGTACTAACGTGTAAGTGTGAATTGTCTCTTCCAGTCCTCTTAAAGCTTACTCCAGAATATTGCAATGAATTGATCTGTTTACAAACCAAGAAGCCTAAATTGCACTGAAGTTAAAACACCAAAATTTAAGACTTCTGCATGATGCAGGCTTGTATGAAACATGTTGAAGTGCAGCTTGATTCTGCTTTCTGCAAGAGTCCAGGATTTTGCTGACATGAACTTGGCACCCCATTGCTTGTGTTATTAGTGAGATCCAGCTGATCAGCCAGGATCCAGTCCTGTTATTCAGTAACTGTAATCATATTTAACATCAGTAACTGATATGTGTGGAATTTACAACTGCTACCAAATATATGCAAAAGATCTGGCTTTGTGATTTTCTCTTTGAGCCTAAAATGTACAGTTAAAAATAACCAAATATTTATTTGTCTTTCAGCAAGATCACATTTGATTGACAGCCCACCAACTTACAATAGTGACTACAATTACAAAACCTGGGAAGCTTATTCCAATCTTTCCTACTACACAAGAAGCCTTCCACCAGTAGGACTTGACTGCCCAACACCAATGGGTGTTAAAGGTGAGGAATAAACCAGACATATAATGATTGCTTGATCTTTTCTAAGAGGAAAAATTAAGAAGTAGTTCCTATGAGATCTGCTTGTCTGTAGCCTTTTTTCAGTGTAGTTGACTTTAGGAATAACTGTGTTTTGGATATATTGTTGAAAGATCTAAAAGATGTTATTCTGATTGTTGCTATTGAGTTATATGCTAAAAGCAGGGAATTTAGAAATTTCTGATAAAATCAAGAAAGTGATCATAGAAAAGTAGGTAATTCCCCTTGTTTGTATGCTGCTGTCATTATATTCCACTGAAAGTCTTAATCCTGTTTGTTAGGAATAAACTTCAGCATTGCATAAAGAGTTGTCTTGAGTGTCTCACTGTCTGTTTATCCCACAGGGAAGAAAGAGCTCCCGGATTCGAAGCTGATCGTGGAGAAGTTTTTGCTGAGGAGAAAGTTTATTCCTGACCCACAAGGCACAAACGTGATGTTCACCTTCTTTGCCCAGCACTTCACCCACCAGTTCTTCAAGACGGACCAGAAGCGGGGCCCTGCCTTCACCAGAGCGCTCGGCCACGGGGTACGGTCACGGCTGGGGACATGGCTCATGCTCTTTGGGAGCTGCTGAGCACCTGGAGTGGCCAGAATGGCATCCAGGGGACACCTGTGCACACACTGTGCCACAATCCATGGGACTACCCCTTCTGTAACTGCTCCTCAGGCCAAATTCCAGTGTTCGGCAGCGTCTCTTCCCGAGTCAGAACCACATGCTCTGCACAAGTGGTTCTGTTTAAAATACCTGCCCAGTCATCTCTTATTGTTCCCAAAAATCTGCTTTCACCTAAAGCATGTTAGATGTAGTGAGTATCCAAAACTTCTCTGGACTCTGTCAGTTCCAAAGAGCTATATCCAGCACTTAAGTATTACTTGTGTACTGCCAATAGCCTTAGTTTAAAAGGAACTTCAAAAGCAGATATGGATTTAAGATCTTTACCTACAAGACTGGCATTCTTTGGACAAAGAGTTCTTCACTGTAAGTGTCACTCTTATGTCCAAACCAAAGCTATAAATTGTGTGTGTCTATATATATAGAAAGCTGTCTGCATAATAAAAAGTTGCTGACACTTTAAACAGAGTCCTTTTATATTGCTGATGTAACAACCTCCTCTTATGCAGAGATGGCTCCTGTTGCCAAGAAATAATTTGGCTTCATCTTAAATATCAGTGCATGATACTTATAAGGTAGCAGTAATATAATTGAAAGGTAAACATCTAGGGGGTGAACTCTTGGTATCCATAGAACAGGAACTTACCCTAAAATAGCAAGAAATGCAGGTTGGCTTCATGTCCCAAATGCTTTTATTTTATAGGTTGACTTGAACCACATTTACGGAGAGACTTTGGAGAGACAACTTAAACTGAGGCTTCGAAAGGATGGAAAGCTAAAATACCAGGTATGTCTTAGCTCAGAATTCCTCCCTTCTTACTGGATGGCATAGATTTCCTAAATTAGTGCTGTGTGTGTGGTGTAGGTGATCTAAAGTGTGAGTCAGAGCTGAGAGAGTGGACAGAGCTTAACCAAAGTATGGTAGCTCACAGCTCCTGCTGTTTTCCCCTCGCACAGATGATCAATGGAGAAATGTACCCTCCGACGGTGCGGGACACGCAGGCAGAGATGCTGTACCCGCCCCACGTGCCCGAGCACCTGCGCTTCTCCGTGGGGCAGGAGGTGTTTGGGCTGGTGCCGGGGCTCATGATGTACGCCACGATCTGGCTGCGCGAGCACAACCGTGTCTGTGCGACGTGCTCAAGCACCAGCACCCCGAGTGGGACGACGAGCAGCTCTTCCAGACCGCCCGGCTCATTCTCATCGGTGAGAGCCCTGCTGCTAGGTGCAGCTCCAGCCTGCATGGCTGGCGTGAGGGGAAGCTATCCCCTAAATTGGGGTGTGAGTGGCTCCTTCGTGGCCTGTCGCTGGGGTTGTGTTGAGGTGCAGCTTCCCCCCAGCTCTGCTGAAGATGGAACTGAAGAAAACTCAGGGATAGTCAGTTCCCTCATCTGAGGGAAGCAGAACTGAAAGCAGTGAAAAGATAGGAAGCTCAGGTTCCTTTCTCAGAGAAAGCCTGGGAGGCTGGATGACCTCAGGTTCCCTGATCTGGGGTTTTGGTGTTTTTTTCCCCTAGGGTTGGGTCAGCTCAGGTATGCTTTAAAAGAAAGGCTGTGATTAAGTCTAAAGTTCAGAAGGTTATGTAAAATGTAACTCTGCATAGTTTGCCTGTCTTAGTTGCATGCCCAGTGATATTTCATCTTATGTAAATGGTGATGTGCTCTAAGCTGGAAAAAACCTTGCCCCAGCCGAAAGCAGAAACCAAGACAATTGTATTACATAGTTCAGAAGCTGAGGTTTGCTTTCAGACATCAACTTTCTTCATTATCCCCTCCCTCTGTCCTAGAGATATTGTATAACTGAACACAGTGTAAATACTGGTGTGTGCTGTTCTGTGGAGGGTGCAAGGAATTGTGTCTTGGGAGTGGGAAAACCGGCTGTAGAAAATACCTCACTACCCACAGCCGAGAACTCTTGGAATCTGAAGTACTGTTCCACCCCTTAGTCACATAAAATACATGAATTGCTTTCTAGGAGAGAGAACAGAAAAGTGTTCGCTGTCCTGATCACTGTAGTATATTTTAGAACAGTTCAGAAATGGTGTTTTCCTGCCACTGAGGAGAAGCAGTGCCAACATTCTCTGCTGTTCCTTTGTCCAACAGGAGAGACAATCAAGATCGTTATAGAGGACTATGTGCAGCACCTCAGTGGGTACCACTTCAAGCTGAAGTTTGACCCCGAGCTGCTGTTCAACCAGAAGTTCCAGTACCAGAACCGCATCGCAGCCGAGTTCAACACCCTGTACCACTGGCACCCGCTGCTGCCCGACACCTTCCAGATCCACGACCAGGAGTACACCTTCCAGCAGTTCCTCTACAACAACTCCATCATGCTGGAGCATGGACTATCCCATATGGTCAAATCTTTCTCCAAGCAAAGTGCTGGCAGGGTAGGTCTTCCTCAAGTTGATGGTGAACCAACAGGCATGAGCCTCTGTGGGTGGGACAAGGGAATGGGATAAAGCTATTTAAAACTAATCACTGGAAAGGCACAACTTCCTCATGACTCATATCAGGAGATCTTACAGCTTTTCCTCTTTAATGTACAGGTTGCTGGTGGGAAGAATGTTCCTGCTGCAGTGCAGAAAGTGGCAAAGGCCTCCATTGACCAAAGCAGGGAGATGAGATACCAGTCCTTGAACGAGTACAGGAAACGCTTCATGCTGAAACCATTCCGATCCTTCGAAGAGCTTACAGGTAACAGTCCTCATCCTTCCCAGCAAATGAGAGGCATTGCCTTAAAATGCCCACGGAGTCCTGCAGTGTCATTGCTGGGCTTGAGCAGGACGGTCTTGCACAGAAAATGGGGATTTTCCACTTACAGTTTTTACTCATTGCAGGAGAAAAAGAGATGGCAGCGGAGCTGGAGGAGCTGTACGGGGACATCGATGCCATGGAGCTGTACCCAGGCCTGCTGGTGGAGAAGCCCCGGCCCGGGGCCATCTTTGGGGAGACCATGGTGGAGATGGGAGCCCCGTTCTCCCTGAAGGGGCTGATGGGCAACGCCATCTGCTCCCCTGAGTACTGGAAGCCCAGCACCTTTGGGGGCAAGGTGGGCTTCGACATCGTCAACACGGCCTCCCTGCAGAAGCTCATCTGCAACAACGTGAAGGGCTGTCCCTTCACTGCCTTCCACATCCTGCCTCCCGAGCCCACCGAGGCCACCATTAACGTTAGTACCTCAAAAACTGCCATGGAAGATATCAACCCCACGCTCCTGCTGAAAGAGCGCTCTGCCGAGCTGTAGGAATCCAGCTATCTCTCTATTTATTTATTTATTTAACTGTGTTATTTATTCTATTTATGGCTTAGTATTTAAAAAACCAACTTGAGCATCTTCATTGTGGGGGTTGCCTTAAATTTCCTTACTGAAGTAAGGCTTCCATTTACAAAAGGGATTTTCTGTGTTTCAGCTTGACAGTGGTGAATCCCTTGTTTAAAATCTTCTGTAACAGAATGATGTATTCCAAAGTGGACAAAGGTTCCAACTTCTTTTTACTATTGTTTTAATACTTGATGAAGGGGGCTGGTGTTGATTCTGTCTGGCAGTTTTCATAGGTCACACAACACTACAAAACCAACTTTTTTTATCAGCAAGTTGAAAGCAGCTATTGACCTAAAAGTACAAGAAAAAATCTGACTTAATGAAAACTGCCAGAAAAGATTATGGATTTCATATGAGCACTCAAAAATTAACAACAAAAAACTTGAGATTCACTTCTTTATTTAAGGTCAGAAAATGCATTGCATTTGTTGTTGATACTACCTCTCCCTCACTGCAGAGAGGGCACTTTGTATCATAACTTAGTGTGTCTTATGTACAAATCCACTTCTGGATTTAGATGAAAGTATTTTTTATACAGCTTTTTAAAAATATGTTCTTAATGTTTTAAATATTTAAAGTAAAATTTTTTACAAGTTTTTAAAAAAATATTTTTAATGTTTTAAATATTTAAGAAAATAGTACTTTTCCTGGATTCTACTTCTTTTTGAAGGAAGTGTGACAGATGTATTAGTTGTGTAAGGTGGTGAAAATACTGAGATACTGAGCTTAGCAGTAACTGACTGTCAGGCTGCAAGACAAGGCTGCTTGCCTTTGGATAGGGATATTTTTATTATGTAACTCTGGGGAGGTCTTAAACTTGGCCCAAGGCACTGGGATTCTTTTCATAGCTGTAGTTCTCTGGTCTACTTGAAAATGTAATTTTAATGTCTGTTACTCCAAGGACAGGAGGACAGTATAGCTGGAGTTAGGGTGTTCTGTGGCTTTGTGCTCCCAGAAACAGGGGGGCTGTAAACTGAGCAGCTCTGTAAATACACAGAGAACTGAACACAAGAGCTTCAGCAGCACTTCCAGGCACAGGAGGTAGCTCTGCCTGTGTGCAGAAGCTGTACATATAATTTGTACTTCTATTTATTGGGGGGGAGGAGGGATAATGTTTTATTTATAATTTATTAACAGAGTTATTTTAAGTTAAGTGGCTTAAGCTTCTTTAAAACTGGCCAGCACAAAATCTCCTAGACATATTTGTCCTAATCCAGCAGTAAAATATCTAGTCTCATCTGGGCACATAGGTTACACAGGATCTTGTTTAGGACTTCAGACTTTGCATGTAAGGGTATCTTTTTTTAATTTCTAGAGAGGAAATATAGAAGATGATCTTCCCATAAAAGCAGCTGGGGAACTATAGGGAAAAAGAAAATATCACTTCAGACTGGAATAGAGCAGCAACCGGGTATTCTGTGCCCCTGCCCAAAATTACTTGACTACTTGTGGAAAAGGACTTGAGTTTTCTATTTCATCTGAACTCTCAAGCACTTGTAGAGGCTTGTGCATTGTACCAGCTCTGGCAGCAGTGTAGTTTGTCTGTGGCTTCTGTTTCCATGGATTTGTGTAGAGCCAGCCATGCCTCGTGCTGGGTAGGGCTGTAGTTGTGGCCATGAACAGCAGAACCGAGCTCTCCTGCAGCCATCGATACCAGTGACTCATCTGGAGTGGTCCTTGGTATGGATGCTGTGGGAGCAAGAAGGGCATTTGTTTTCCTTTCTCTGTTGGAAGCATGAAGAAGGGAAAACCTTCTCTCCCCTTGTATCCAGAGGTGGTCAGTACTGTACGTGCTAATGAGTGAACACTGCTTGGACACTTGTTCCTCGTGCGAATTGTCCATCAGAGCCAGCTCTGGGCACCCTCCTGCCATTAACCCAGGAGCAGGGTTTGGCAGAGACTCAAAGGGAGACAAGTCTGGACAGATTGAGTTATTTTGGGGTAGGCACAGAGGAATTCCTCAGACCATCTCACTTGAGTAAAGTTACAGGCCGCTTCAGCAAGGATTCCTGTGCACTCTGTGTTCTGTACTCTGCAGCCGCTAAATGTGGATGTTTGAGATTATTTATTTAAAATTCTGTGAATTGTTTTTCACTTTATTTTTGTAGGACAACAATGTTGTTAAAATGCAATTGTTTATATAAATAAATTGAAAACATTATGTTTATGTGCCCCTTTGTTTGTGTTTTCCTTCAGCAGTATTTAGGGTAGAACAGTTCTTTAATTGATTACACTGAGAATTACAGGGCATTACCAGCAGCACTAAATGCTCTGATGTGTCAAATCCAAGATGCCTGTAGCTTAAATTACCCAGATGGAGTAATTTTTTTCTCCTTGGCCTCAAGTGAAAAGGGATTTCACTATTCCATCCCTGGAGTAGCCAGCTCCTCTTATCTACATTCGAGATGCCAGCACAGCCCTGGCAGTTTCAAAGGGAAAGTAGAATACTGGAGTTGCACAACACCACCTTGGTGTAACTGACTTCCCTTCCTCTCTTCCCTTTTCCCAGGCTAGAACAGCTTAGAGCTGTTTCCTTTCATGCTTGGCATTCTCCAGAAGGGGAAACTGCTTTGGGATGCAAGTGACCACTAGACCAGAACAGGGCTGTGCTTCCTGAAAGCTGGAGCAGGAGCTTGGACGATGTGTCCCTCTCTTGCAGTGAGCACCTTTGAGGCCACCCAGCCTCTTCCCTACATCTTCACCTTTGGTGAGAAACGAGGGGAAGCTGAGAAGGAGATGTCCCAGGGGATCACTGTACTGCCTGTCAGTCAGCACCTGCACCAACCTCTCAGCAAATGTCACATCAGTCTCCCTCAATTATGCCACTGCTGACTGTCCCTTGTACTCCCCCATCCCAGTATTGGTGCCCTGTCCTCTCACAGCCTCTGCCTAGAGACCGACCCCACAGCCAGAGTACTTCACCCAGAGTCACCTTCCTTCTAGCCACCCAAAGCCCTCTCTGGTCCAAGCTCATCCCGGTGTCCCACAGGTCAATATTCCCAACAACTCTCCAGCTCTGAGAGTGTGACAGTTCTGCCTCTGCTTTGGAGCTCGTTTCCATCTCCACAGATGTGCAGCTCCCTTGCATGCCTCCTGTATTCAGGCACCTAAACACCTCCAGCAATTCTCCTCACCACTCACTCCTCATCACTTTAGTGACCATCCTCAGTCCCAAAAATGAAACATCCAAAACTTTTGCAAAAGCATCACTTCAGTGCCCCTCCCGACTGGGTGAATGGGCTGTGGGGAGGTGCAGACCACATGTGGGGCTTTTTTCCTTTGACACCAGTCGGCTCATTGTCCCCAAAGGTGAACTGCCACTTCCCTGTTTGGGGAGAAGCTGAGCAAGGGAGGAGGGAAGACAAGGCCAGTGGTTTCAGTGGGAGATGATGAGCAGCTATCAGGAGGCTGCAGGATCATCCATGGAGAAGGTGTTTTGGGTGACTGCTGCCCTAATTAGGGAAGGGCCAGCCCAAATGGATTCGAGCACAATGGCTGAGATAGTTTGATTGAGGAGGAGCTCCTCCTTCCCTCTGAGCAGGGGCATGTCCTGATGACACAAAAGACAAGAATGTTCCCCAGAGGAACATTCCCTCCCTGCCCTGCCAAATTCTTGCTCCCCAGCCTGGGTTGAGGGAACTGTTGCACCCTAGGAAGTGTGATAAAGGAGGGGGGCTCAGCAGGAAGTCCATCCAGGCTCAAGAGAGCTCCGTGCTTTGGGAGCAGGTCACCTCCCATCCCTGCCAAGGGCTTTCCCCAGCATCACTCCCATTCCTCTGCGTAGGAATTCCTTGTGTGCAATGAGTTGGAGCCCTGCAGGCACCTGACCAGGTTGGGTTCTGCACCTGAGCTGAGCTGAGTTGAGCTGAGCTCCCAAGGCAGCTGCTTTTCCAGATTCCAGGAGATTTTCCTGCAACAAGTGGCCGTAAGAAAATAATCCTTTGGTTTCCAGCAATTATCCAGAAAAGTCAACAGGTGTCTTGGCTGGAGAGAGGAAATGGAACTGTCATGTGTTCCCTGCCTGTCCACAGCCAATGAAATAGGTGAGCAGCTCTGGAAATTGCAAATCTGTGCTGCTCCCTTTGGAAGACTGGGAAGGAAAACACCAAAATGTTGTAGGAATGTACATATAGGGCAGAAAAGAGCAGGCTGTAGATCTATGCTCTAAATGTGGAAAAGGAGGTGATCTGAGACATCCTACCCCTTTGCTAAAATGCATTAAAAGGGCCACACAAAGCAGAAATGCAGCAATATCCCAAAGGAATATCATAGGGAAAAAGCCCTCCTTGGGAAGAGCTGAGTGCTACTCTTCCTTTAATCCGGAATTTCAGTTTGCAAATAACATACTGAGGAGCAGCAGGATTGGATTCAATTTGTAATTCTTTCCTCTGATCTTCTTGGGTTTTTTTCCTATTAGCATAAAATCTGGGAGTTCCATGCTTACTTACAGAATAAGTCCAGATATTTTCATTAATATTTGCAAGATACAGATGCCAACCAAATCAAACCCAACCCAATTTTCCATTCTGTGATATTCTTGTCTGAAAATCCTGAATCCGCACTGAAAATCTCTGCATTCATATCCAGCCAAAGCTCAGGAAAGCAAAGCCAGAGGTGGCCTGGGCAAGTTGGGAGCTGAGCAGCTTTGGGAGACGGAACCTGTTAAAGCTGGTGAGATCTCACCAGTTTGCCATTGGAGAGCACTCTGAATTTGACTCATGCTGGTTACTTTTCATCCAGCAGGCATTCCTCGTTGGAGAGAAAGCAAGGCAGGGAAGCTCTCAACCTGGGGGAAGAAGGCAAATAATGTTCAAAACATCTGCTTTCAAACCAACCCACTGCACACCCACTGAGGATCTCTGCATCAATGCCCCATCCCTGGAAGCATCCAAGGCCAGGTTGAACAAGGCTTGGGGCAACCTGGACACCTGGAACTGGCAGGGGGGATAGAGATGATCTTTAATGTCCCTTCCAACCCCAGCCAGTCTGGGTTTCATAAAATCATAATTTTGTCTTGCCCATAGCAGGGTACATCTACAAAAACTTGAAAATTCTTTGCATCTTCTAACCAACTGCCACCCTAATATATATATACATATACATATATAAATAATTTTTTTTTATGTTAAATTACTTAACACTTACCAGAAGGCCACTGGCAAAACACAAACTGTCACACAACCAGGAACATCCTGCTTGCAAGTGCCTCAGATGTTTACGTAATAGAATCACAGAATCAGTAAGGTTGGAAAAGACTTTCAAGATCAAAGTAGCAGCTCATGCTTATGTCTCAGGACAAAGCCCACAATCCTTCCAAGGCACTGTGGGAGCTGCATTCCTGTTCTGTATTTTATTTTCTCACAGTAACCAGGTGTAGCCCAGGCTCACTCCGTGGTGGATGTAGGTGTGTGCGAGCATCCCTGTCCAAACCTGCCCTGCTGACAGGGAACTTTAACACCCATTCATTTGCCCCAAAAGCGCCGCTTTTGAGGTTGATTTTCCCCTGAGAGCACCTGAAACCTTTGAAACACACACACACGCACGCACCCCAAAATTCCTAAAAGAGTGGAAGCAATGCCCAGGACACTGAGCAGCTGTGGAGGTGGGAAGGTCTTTTCCCAAAATGGTCTCATCTTCCCTTCCTCTTTAGAAGATCTACCCAAAGAAATTATTCCACAGGCATTCATCAAGGGAACACCATGCAAACCACACAGGCTTCAGCTAACAGGGATATCCCCAAATTTATGCTGGAAGGTCCTTAGAGGTGGGAGGTGAAACCATGATCGCAAGAAGCACCAGAACTTTGCGGTAAAAACCCAGCAAAAGGATTTTTAAAAATTATTTTAAGCACTGAAACTTTCCAGTGAGCCATGACAGAGAAACAAAACACAGCTGTTCTCCAGCAGCTCCAAAACCCTGCCCTGAGAGCTGAGACAGCTCAGTGTCCTTGCAGTTGTGGCTTTCCAGCTTGTTGCCTAGACAAGATTAATTAATCCTGCCTAACAAATAATGGCAGAGTTTCTAAGTAGCAGTGGTGGGTACTCATTAAAGTAAATCCTGGCTGAGCTGGCGCAGAGGTGAAATAGCAGCTCTTACACAAGGCAGGGATATTCCACGTGGTGATGCCATCACATCCAGAGCTATTACGTCCAGAGAGGCAGGGAGGGAGAGACCATTCCAACTAAATCAGGGCTGGGATTTTTATAGCATGGAGAATTTCAGTGAAGGCATGAAAAAAGAAAACATTTTAAAATTAGAAATGGACTGAATTTTCTGAGTGTCCAATGAATTGGTAGAATTTCAGGCAAACTCAGGATATGTTTCTGGCAGTGGGACAGTGAACCATCTTTTCACTGCTTGCTAGGTCAAGTGTTTGAGTATTTGTCATCATAACTGACCCAGGCTGGATGGGGAAAAAAGATTTCCCAACCTAATCATGAAGAGGAAGACCTATTTATAAATGAAGAAAAGGATTTAGCATCATTCCAAAGGGAAGATGACATAATTGTATAGTAAGAAACCTTGTCTGTTCTACGTAGTCTTCACTCTGTATTAGGAATGATTTCCATTCTATTATAGATTGAATCTCCAGCTCAGTAGATGGACATGGATAAAACACTGATCCAAAGTTTCCGTGTGTTTTTCCTCAGTCTGAAGAAAGAAAAAAGATCCTTATCTCATTTTGAGGAAAATTTGAGGGGCATGTGAACACCATCCATGTAGTTAATGTCTCCCATAACTGCAGAACAAATATCAGAACACTCAAGGAGAGATGAGACTTTGAAAACCAAACCAGGAGTTTGGTTTCTGCAACTCCGGGGAACTCCTGAAAGCATCTCTGGAAATTTTCTGTTTGACAGTGAAGTCCACATCGCCCCCAGAGCGCAGGCAGGTTTTCAGGATCACTTAGGAAGGAGGTGCCAAATGTGTAAGGCTTTTCAGTTAAAATATCCCTTTAAATAGAAGAAAAATTAGGGCAGGCAATGGGTCATAGCAAGCCATGTTTTTAAAAACAGCAGCAAAAATAAAACAGTTTCTCATGTGAATCGAGAACAAAAATCCCCAGGGTTCCTTTTCTTTTTAGGAAGTTGATTTCCTCTTTGAAGTCACTTCCTCATTTACCCTTTGTTGCAAATACTTCTCGTAAATCCCTTTAAAACTTCTCTGCAAATTAGTGAACATTAACCATCATTTTCCTTAATATTTGTTTATTCAACAGCCAGGTCTCCAGTGCTTTTAGCTGTTCCAGGTGGCATTGGTGAAACTGTGCATTATTGGCATGACATTGGCCTGTTGTAAACATAATTTGCACTTCCCACCCTCCTTCTTCAGAGAATGCAATGGCAAGAGAGATGCAAAGCCTTTTCTCTCTGGAATTTGTTATAGACTAAAGATGTGCCAGTGTTTTTTGACACAAACCAGCACCTTGGGATGCTCAGTGCTCTGAACCAGCCTGAAAAACTCTTCTGCAGCTGTGCATCAGAATTAGAGCTGACTTCTGAAAAAGTCAAGAGCTTGTCTGCATCTCCTGACTTTGCAAAAATGAACAGGGAAGCTCCCTTGACAAGGTTCCCATGAGATTTCTGTCACTTCTGATTTCAGACAGATACCTCAAGACCAAACTCCAAAATAGAATTTGAATTATTTTTAAAATTTTTTGTCCTCTTCACTTAGAGACCAGGAACCAGAAGACAGAAAGAGGAATGATTTCATAATCGTTTGTCTGAGAAAAATATACATTGAGAGGAGGATGTGCCATTCCCCATCACATTAAATCTGTTTGCTCATCCTCAGTAACTACAAAATTTACTGGGGGAACTGGAAGTCAGGTAAATCATCTTGAGTGACTAATAAAATTTTTATTTATTTGCCTCTAGCCCCATTTTCACAGGAAGATCCATCCTTTAAAAAGGAAGCTACATTACTCATGAACAGCACCTGAATGGGTAGGCAACATGGGAGGTTATGATTAAGGTTCTTTATTACTAAAGGGCCATAAAAGCACACACTTTGACAGAGCAATCCATCATTGCCTGACTTGCACAAAGCCAGCCCCACCTTCCAGTTCACAGCCAGGCTCAATTCTCCTCAAATCAAGTTCTTCTTACTCCACTGGTGATGTTTAATCAAAAATAATGACTGCACACTTTGATTCCCATAACAAGCCCCCTCCTCATTTCCCCTCCCTGC
The DNA here is from genome assembly GCA_024865655.1 of Emberiza elegans. Classification (NCBI taxonomy): domain Eukaryota; kingdom Metazoa; phylum Chordata; class Aves; order Passeriformes; family Fringillidae; genus Emberiza; species Emberiza elegans. The sequence goes on from JALJVW010000206.1 coordinate 62,717,295, forward strand.
TTCTCATAACCCTGACAGGACACAGACTCCAGATAAGAAGTAAAGTGCATTTACTTTTAAAACAAGTTCACACAAGTCAAATTTTCTGCAAATTTTGCTTTGTACTTTTATTGAGCTAATTTTCACCAATCTAAAATCTATCTAAAAGATTGAAAATGTGAAAATTTGGACTTGGAGCCTCTCTTTTTTTTTTTTTTTCCCAGAAAATACTTTTCCAATTCTGTCTTCAGATCTATTCTTAAAGGAGGAATATGGGGACCATTCCCAGGGGAAAGGGAGAGCTGCTTTGTGTTTATTGCTTTTTAGGTAAGAGCTGGAATGTGTCTCCAAATCCAGTATTAAAAGTTATAATAAACATCTTCCAAGTTTTGATCTTCATAATGTAAAATACTCCTCTGCAGACTATGATAAAACCTCTTTTAGGCTTCTTGCTTAGTAGTTAAACAAGAACATATATTTAGTACTTAAGTAAGAATATATTATAAGAGAAAGAACATTTTTGATTTAGAATAAACTATAACACAGAGATCTTGCAATTAATAAAAGTTAAGTTTGAAGGAAATGCAGACCTACTGAGACAAGGAACTGCATGTCAGACAATAAGCAGCTTACACCCTACTTCACAATGATATCAGAAATCAGAAGAGGTGCAATGAAACCAATTTTAAAATAAACAAATACATAAATTATAACAGGGGAACACAATAGGAAAAGTCCATGGGAGGGAAGTGCTGAGGTTCCTCTGCCTGAGTGCAGCATTGAGAAAAGCAATGTGGGATTTTACTCTCAAATTAATTTTTTCCTTTCTGTAAAAAAAGATATTTACTATCTCCTTAAAATGTCCCTGCATGTCCAGCCAAAATCTTAACCTTCCCATCCCTAAACACAAAGTCATAGGATCATGGAATGATTTGGATCTTCTTGTTCCACCCTCCTGCACAGTCTGCAGACACAAGGACGGAATCGCTCTGTTCTGTGTTCAGATGTTGTGGGTCATGGCCAGGGCTGAGGAAACTCCTTTGGACTCAAGCTGGGCCCTGGACTTTTCCTGATCTCCAACAAAAGCATCTTTAAGGTGAAGTTTATTTTGCTCTGGCATTACACATCTCGAGTGGCCTCAGGATGAGTAAGGAGCGGACGTGTGGAGCCGCATTCACCCAGAGCTGGAATCCCCTTTTGCCCCCGCCCCGCCAGAGCAAACAGGAGCTCATTTCCATCTCCTTTGTGCTCTTGGGAAGCAAGGAAACCTCTCAGCTTGAGCCCATGGAAGTTTTCAGACAAATCTGTATTTTGTTGGAATGTAATACTTTGGAGAAAAGCCAAGTTCAACTAAAGTGTCCTTGGGAAGTGTTTCTCAGGTCTAGCAAGGAATGTGCTGGTCAAAACACAGCTGAGGCCTTCCTCCTCCCATCCATCTGCCAGAGAGAGCAGAGGTTTAAGCTCTCCGAGGCCAGTGCTTGGGATGAGCTTTTGTGACACCTCAATCCTCCAGGTAAGTACATTAACTCCCAGTAAAATCACCATTGCAGGGTCACTCTTTCCCCATCAATTCCTTTCTTTCATTTAAAAATCCCACAACTTTAAGTTTCCATTTCTCTTCCATCATAAAATAGGAACATTTTTGTAGGATGACAGATCTTCTGCTTACCACTAGTCCTCAAGCAGAGTTCTTTGGCCCAGTTGGCAAAGAGAGCATCACCTGGGCACTGTATTCCCAGCACCATGATGCTGTAAAAGGAAACAAAAGGCCGAAATATGATTGCACCACTTGGATCATATTTCTTCAATTACCATAGAAAAAAAAAGATGTTTAACATGGTATGTATAAGCTGTTTGGGGTTTGAAAGCCTAAGGAAAATTAAGATATTTAATGCTGCCCTCAAATGAACTGGAACAAGGAGAAAGGTTTTTAAATTCCCCCTATATGCAAAGTGGAACCATTGTCAAGCACAAAAAGTCATGCTAGAGCACAGCAAAACTGCCTCTGGGAAGCAACCCAAATTAATTTAAATTGGGTAGGGAAAACCCTACCTATTTGTTTGTTCTGACTCTGATGTCAGCCTGTGAAGGCGTGTGAAGATAGAGACACCAACCCGTTCATACTTTCGAGCCCTACGTGGCGCATCTGACGCACTCCAGGAGGGCAGGACGTGAGGGGTGCAAGCTCTGCTATGGCACCATGGCTCCTTCCTCCCCTCCTTCCCAGAGCCTGGTGCAGAAGAGAGCCCTGGAATGCTGGGGGATGCAGCCAGTCATGGGCCCAAGCCTGGAGTCACCAAGCAGAGCCTGGTCACAAAGTGGTCCCTGCACAGGGAGCGGGCCAGTCTGTGGTGTGACAGGAAAGGGAGACTCGGGCTGCCTGTGGGGTCAGAAAAGATCTCAGAGTTATGAGACCCTTGGGAATATTAACCAAACCCAGCCTTTTGTGTGATGCCATGGTCCCTGGGGTTCCCACCACAGGGCAGTGGGTGCTGGGAACAGCACAGTGGGAGGATCACCCCAGCATGTCCCAAGTGTGAGGAAACCCCTGGCACCTTCTGTGCACCTCTCAAAGGACACCCCTACAGGGCACCAAGTTGAGCACATCACCCAGGGGTTCATGAGCAACAGGAAAGTGGGGGAGAAGCACAGATAAGAGCCCTGCAGGTGCCTAAAGTCAGCAGGCAGACTTTAGACTGCAGACTGGCAGTCCAACTAATGGGCAGCTTTAAATTGAATTTTTGGGGTTTGACTACTGCTCCAAGAACCTGGACAAAAGAGGCACCTCCTGGATGAGGGCAGAAGAGCTCCCTGCTCCCTCCTGCCATTTTCAGTGTTTCCTCACTCCCCTCTCCTCTAGCAGGGCTCTCTGCAGGCACAAAGACTTGGAGAAGTTTCCTGGAAAGGCTGAGCTGATCAGACACACATTTTAGTGGCCAGCATTCACTGCTTGGCTCAGTGCCTTTGGAAGAGCTCCACAAGCTCAATTGGTTGAGCTCAAGACTAATCACCACAGTGTGGGGATGAACCCCAGAACTCTGGGGCGGGGATATTCTAGAAGGATATGGGAAAGGGCATTGAATTGAGAACTGCTCCACAACTGCAGGAGAAACATCTCAGCAGCCTTTCCTTAAGGGTCTCAAGCATCAGCCCTGTGTCATCAATTCTTCCCCCTCTTCCGTGCATGCAGTGCTCCCTTAGTTATCATTGTTCATATTCTCATGTTGCCCAGAGGCCTCAAGGGACAGCAGCTCTTGTGGTCCAAAAACAAAAAGTAGCAACACAGACCTTCATGTGAAGGGCTTCCTTTTCAGGAAGACACAACTCAGCAGAGAAACAAAGAATCCAAAGTGTGGTGGCTTTCCTTGTGTAGGAAAAAAAGTATCCCAAGGAGACAAAGTTGAAAATGGAGCAAAGGAAGAACAGGAACAGGAGTGATGAAGAGAAAGTATAGGAAGAAGAGAAAAAAAGAGATGCTGAGAACAAAGGAATGAGGGCAATGGAGGAAGGGGAAGGCTCTGGGAAGAGATGAACAGCAGACACATTTGAGAGTGGGCAGTCACTGAGCAGGAACGGTCAGCAGTGGACACCACACCATGTCCACACTGCCAGCTGGGCAAGGTCATCAGGAAAGGGGGCAGAAATGGCTGGCAGATATGGCATGGACATTCAGCTGTCCCCCAGGAGCTCCAGCTGCCTCCAAGGACAGCCCCCTTGGGCCAGTTCACCCAGCACATCTGCAGGGCCACCGTGGAGCTTCCCGCCCTCGCTTCACCGCCTCTGCTTTCCTGGCTCTTCCTTGCTCTTTATTTTCTTTTCCTTTCCCATTTACGGAACAGCTCTTGGTTCTGGTGGCTCTCCCAAAGAGATTTGTCTGTCAGGGCCAGAACGGCTCCTTTTGACAAATCCCAGGAATTTCTTCTCCCTGAGGAAGGAGGAAAACTCACGGCCCACCTCCTGTCTGATCCTTCTCCGGTTGCTTTGCAAAGACAACTGAGCTGTGACTCAGAAGACAAAAAAAGAGTCTTTTCTCCCCAGTGTAGTCAGTGGACAGAGCTGTGCACCTACAGAGGATGATTCAGACCAACTTGGATGTGTAAAACCTTGCAATTTTTGGAAAATTTTCTGAAATCATCTGAAATTGTAAAGCTCCCTATGGCTGCCTAAATCATCTGTGACTTACACTAAAGCAGAGGGAGAAATATCGACTGAAGCACTTGGTAGTGACAGAATATGATGAAAATTTCATGGTTCCTCCTTACATTACATCAAATTACATCAAAGCTGGACTTCTATGAGCTTTTTGGGTCCCTTCCAACTCAGGATATTCTGTGATTCTGATTCTACATAATGTGGAATTGTAACTTTCCTGTCTTTTAGAGAGATTTGAATTTATAAAATAACCAAAAAAAAGATAAAAATTATGAAGGCAGAAACTGTTTATGTGCTCTCATACTGTCACTCATGCAGGGAAAAAGTACCCAGAGTGAAATACTTTATGGGGTGAATAAAGAAGAAGAGCATAATCACCTCATTGCAAGCCAGAAATACTGAGAGAATCCCAATAAAGTGACATCGCTGCAGTTTGCAGCCAAAATGCTATGAGAGCGGGGTTAGGAGGACCTTGTAAAGGCTTAAAGAGCCAGGATTTGTATCACAGTGCTTGGAAAGCTTCTCACAGACCCATCCCTCTTTGTCCAGCTCTGGAGGAGTGGCGTAACTCCACTCTTGTTCCAGCACTTTGGAACAGCACCAATGATTTCTTTTGTTGCCTTTTTTTTTTCAATTCCTGGACTCTGACATCGCCTGGCACTGGTTGGTGAAGAAGTGTGAGTTCCTGGGAAAGGCAGGGATGCAGCCGGATGGGTTTTCCATGCGCTGCTCTGCTCGCGGTGACGTGGTGCTAGCGCAGCACACCCAGACTCAGCTCACACTCCACACAAGGGTTTTCCTTCCGCCCAAGAAAATGAAAGCCTGTAGTGACCCCAGCTGATCGTAGCTGCCTGGCAAAATGTGATTTATCTGCTTTACTTTTACCCATTGCCACCCCACCATGAGGAGTGCAGTAACGCTATGTATCATGGAGAGTATGGACATGTTATAAACTCTATTTAAATCCAAACAAAGGACTGCTAACAATGCCACCTGAAAGGTTTCTGAAAGCAGTGGATTATGTGTATAATGTAATTACACATGTAAATGTCATCCATTGCTCCTGACCTGTTTTGAGTCAATGAATTGCGTACATCAATAGCTGGAATTAAGAGAAGCTTCACCTTCACAACTGATTTCTCTGCCTGCTGTGAATCATCAACCCCAAATCTTGCTTTGACCAGAAGCAGACAGCAGGGCTGTCCAGCAGACAGCTTAGGTGTGCGTAAGCAACTTTAGCATAATGAGGCAAGTCTGGATCCAAAGCCTTAAGCCTGTTCAAACATTCCTTCTCTCATTCCTGATGGAAAACCTTATTTCACTGGTATTAGTGCAGCATCTGTGTGTTCATCTCACAGGCTGAAATGAAATAATCTATAACTGCTTCTCCATGAGCTTAAATCCCTAAAGGAAATACCAATGACTGGCTAACTTTTGAAACTGATGATAGAGGAGAAAAATGCCTTTCAGGATCATCAGGAGAAGTCATTAGAGACCTGAGGTAATTTACTCCCAGGCACCAGGACACGTGTGCAGTTGTCCAGGTTCCTTGTCTTCATGAGCACTGTCTACGTGAAGAAATGCTCTCAGGACAGAAAAATCCTCCAGGGCAAAGTTTTGGCAACAGAATTAATTTTCTTAATCAGTTTTACCTTGCATGCCTGGCAGAAACACAACAAAAAACTCGAGTTGTCACCTGAGGAGACCCAATCTCAATGTTGGCTGCTGGCCAAGCAGCAGAGGTAGACAAAGATCTGTGTGGAAGACAAGTACCATGGACAAAGTCATGCCGGGACCTGAGACACTTGGATATATAGGTTAGATTAGATTAGATTAGATTAGATTAGATTAGATTAGATTAGATTAGATTAGATTAACTCAGTTGGTCAGAGCATGGTGCTGATAACACCAAGGTTTTGAAGTAGATCTGTGCAGCCATTCACTGAAGAGTTGGACTTGATGATCCTTGTGGGTCCCTTCCCACTCAGAATATTTGTGATAATAAATTTAGTGGGAAATGTGCTGTTCTGTGATTATCTATTATCTATTAATTATATATTATATTTTTGGAAGAGAGCTAGTGGGACAAACTGGCTTCTAGGAAAACCCAATCTGGAATGGACCTCAGGAAGTCCCTGGTCCAACCTGTAGCTCAAAGCAGGTCACTTCTGGGGCCAGCCCAGAGCTTCACCCATGACGCAGACATGAGCAGGTGGCATTTGGAAGGTGACTGGCACTGGAGTAGTCACTGCTTCTCCTGACCCAGCTTGAGGACTATTCAGCTGACCTGATGCAATTCTAAAACAAAAGGCTGACATTTTCCACACAACTTGTAAAGCTGCCCGACATTTTGGTGTAATGGCAAAGCCCAAGGCATGTAATAACTAGTTGGATTAATGGAAGAAGGGCCATTCATTGATTAGTAACAGTAAATAAATGTAAGTCACTATGGTCACCTTTACGCTATGGGCCTGGGCTGGGACCACAAGAAAAACCCTGAAAATGAGAATTGCTGCCATAGATAGAGGACAAATTTAAGTGTCTGCAGCCTCAGCTGCTCTGGCCTCCTAAAAGCTTTTTCCAAGGCAGCGACCTGAGCACTGGCACCAGCACCACACCAGTGCTGTGCAGGGCTTTCCTTCTGCAAGGACACTTCTCTGCTTCTGTCCAAACAGCCTCTCCTTGGATGAGAGCAGCTCCAAGTCTATATTCCAAGGAAATTCCATTTATGCCACCACGTTATTGCAGAACCCACATTAGCTCCTACAAAACTTTTATAAATCCATATTTTTAAGGGCTTAGCATCTTCACAAAAGATTGTTCATGCTGGTAGGTTATAAAACAGTGCAATAACCTGCCAAGGGAAATTTTGGGAAATTTCTCATCTGAGTCATCTCCATCAAGGGCATGAAATAGAGAAAACTTTTGAAACAAATTACTGGTTCCTGAGTTGGACACCTCACCACACACACACTGGTGAAGTAAGATCTTTCACATCACTTGCTTTTGTTTCTCTTTTGTTGTCCACACTACTGACTCATTCCTGTTGCATGGCCGAGAAAAAAACCTGTCACTCTGTCGTGGTTTAACATAGTTTGGTTGTTAGTTAAAGAGAAAATCCATCAGTTAGGAAGTGATTCTCCACGAGGACTGCTAACAGCTCCCTCAGATCCAACAGAACCAATCAGCTGGCTGGTTCTGAATATTGACACATGGTTAAACCATTTAAGAAAGCTGGATACACCTCTGTGAAAACACATGTAAGAATGAGCAAAACCTGGGAAGCTCTCTCTTGCTTCCAGCCTTTGAACCTGGGTGAACAGGCTCCAACTGGGATGGGGCAGGCCAGGCTCTGCTGTGGCGCTGGCTCCTTCCTGGAGAGCCTGACAGGCCCTGTCCTGGTGGGGCTGGGACCCCTTCCCAGAGAGCCTGCTGGGCCCTGTCCTGGTGGAGGGGCTGGGACCCCTTCCCGGAGAGCCTGCTGGGCCCTGTCCTGGTGAGGGCTGGGACCCCTTCCCAGAGAGCCTGCTGGGCCTGTCCCTGGGATCCTTCCCAGGCCCTGTCCTGGTGGGAGGGGCTGGGGAGAGCCCCTGTCCTGGAGAGATCCCCAGAGAGCCTGCTGGGCCCTGTCCTGGTGGAGGGGCTGGGACCCCTTCCCAGAGAGCCTGCTGGGCCCTGTCCTGGTGGAGCGGCACTGGTCCCTTCCCAGCAGAGCCTGCTGGGCCCTGTCCTGGTGGAGCGGCACTGGTCCCTTCCCAGCAGAGCCTGCTGGGCCCTGTCCTGGTGGAGCAGCTGGGGACTCTTCCCAGAGGACCTGCTGGGCCCTGTCCTGGTGGAGGGGCTGGGGACTCTTCCCAGAGGACCTGCTGGGCCCTGTCCTGGTGGAGCAGCTGGGACCCCTTGCTGGCAGAGCCTGCTTGTCCTTTTTTTTCCTGACAATGCCACCAGGCCATGCCACCTGGGGCCATCCCAATGCTGGGAACAACCATGTGGCCAGGACCAGCTCTGGGAGCAGCCCCACAGCCAGTGCTGGAGGCAGCCCTGAGGCTGGGAGCGGCCGCATGGCCTGGACTTGTTGGCCAAAATTGGTGCAGCCGGGGCAGCGCCATGTGGCTGTGGCTATCTCGGCATGGCTCACAATGAACTTTGCTCAGCTGCTTTTAGCCAGCCATGCTGTGGACAGAAGGACAAAACCAGTGGCAGCAGCCTTTCCTTTTTTTGGCGCCCTACACAAAGAGAAGGCATGGGGTGGTGCTGGCAGCCAGTGCAACTCATACAGTGTCAGTGCAGACCATGGCGAGCGATTTCCCCAAAGCAGAGCCTGGATGAGATCAACATTTCAGCAGAACTCTGTAAAAACTGTTTCAATTGATAAAGCTTGAGAACAGATGAACCTACGAACACCAATTCTCTCCTGAATCAGGAGAAAGGAAAGGGTGAAGACACGTAAAGAAAACTACATGGGACACTGTCCTGTGGTTCTGTTGTCAGTAGATAATTCTAGTGGGAAAATAATTCTAGACCCACTACACACCCACGGCATGTCAACAACAGCTCTTCCAATTTGCAGGGAATTCCAACATTTTCAGCATGGGTTTGTTGCAATTCAAAGAAAAATAGGCTTTCAAGAGATCTCCTAGAGTAGAAATCCTCTAAAAAGAGCTTTCATAAATGCCAACATTAGGAATAATGAAATAAGTGCAGCTGGGATGGATTTCAGCAGCTGCTGATGGATTTCATCATCTTCTTGCTTTGGTCATATACCAGTGATGCAGCTCTACACTCTCTCATAACAACATTTGTTTAAAAAAAATGACTCAATTTAAATTCCTATTCACACTCATGTGCTCACTCACAAATCACAGAATCCCAGACTGGTTTGAGTTGGAATTTCCTTAAAGCTCTTTTGGTTCCACCCTCTGCCATGAGCAGGGATACCAGGTTGCTCCAAGCCTTTTTCAACCTGGCCTTGAACACTTCCAGGGATGGGGCAGCCACAGTTCCTTAATTAATTAATTAATTAACTAATTAAATTCTCTGTATCTGAGAAGCTAATAAATATGTGCCTAGAAGTATATGAAAACATATGAAACATCTGTCCAAGGGCCACATACTCAAAAACTGTAGGAGCTAGAACCAAAGATTTATTCCCTCTAGAGAGAGAAGGCAACAAAGCACAGAAAATTCTTTAATCCTTTAATCTGTTTGGTGCTTGAGCACCTCCTTCTTAGCCAGGCTTCATTTCCTTAGAATGGAAATCCAACTGTTGGGCACCAAGCAGCAGCACAGGTCTGGTTACTTTGAGAAGGAACTCAGCAAAGCCATGGACCAGTATCTTGTGCTCTCCTCAGGTTTTGGTGTTTACCAGGTGGCTCACACAGCAGATATGTAAACATGGATTAATACATTAGATGAGAATGTATACAAATAAATGAGTCTATGTCATTAATTTCCCCTTAAACTTGGCATGTAAATGTCACCATGGTCACAGCAAAAATGTCCAGGGAACTGCCCAGGCCTGCAGAATATCAACAACATCCATACAATGAGATCAGAGTTAAACTCTGCCTTCTAGAATAAACACTTTAAACATTTTTTTTCATGTGTAAGCAAAGTTTCTTAGGCTTCTTCACTTCTATAAACATTCATGGCAGCTCTAAATCCTCTCACCTGGTAATTTCTGATTCAGTAACACCACTTACAAGAGAACATTAATCCAAATACCATCTTGATTATTTGACAGGGTTAATAGCTGGGTGAGCAGCTGAAGATACAGTAGCTGAAGCTGAAGCAGTAGCTGGAGCTGAAGATCCCCCAGTACAATGAGAAAGCAGAAATTCAAGTGTCACAATGTGCTTTGAGGTCTAAAGAGAGAAGGAAATGTCTGCCTCGAGACATTTTCTCTGTTCAAAACTGAAAGCAAGTTCTTATAAAAATAGGGAGTCTGGTCTGGGGATGTGGAAATTCATGGCAGCCTGGTCTACACTGAGGTCCAGACTGAGGAGGGAGCACACAGAGCTGGGAGCAGGGACAGTCTGCAAGGAAAGGGACTGGGACACATGGCCCAGGCATCCTGGTGTGCCATCAGGAAAGCCACAGCTCAATGGACTGGGTCAAGGGCAGCAAGAAGAGTTTCTAAACCTACATGGGCAGTATAGCTGGACAAGGAAAATGTGTCTGAGTGGGGCAGAGGATTTAGTGACTGTTGATGCAGGTGGGAATGAGCAACTCTGTCTACTTTGCATCATTGATCACCAGGAAGGTCTCCAGGCTCCAGAGCTTAGAGATGGGCCTCAAGGAGGAGGGGATCCACCAGTGCTGGAAGGGAATTGACTCAGTGTCTCTCAAGGAACCTTCTCCTTTAAAGTCCATGGGATCTGATGGGTCACATCTAGTGGAGACCAGAGTGCTGGCTGGAGTCCTTGCAAGACCTGTCCATCACCTCTGAAAGGTCATGGAGATCTGGGAAGGGCCCAGGGGATGGACAAGGCAAATGTAATTCCCAGGGTCTGTTCCCTGCAAAAAGATAAAGGAGGGTGGGAAAAGTAAATCATATCATGGAGTCCCAGAATGGTTTGGGTTGGAAGGGACCTTAAAAAACTCATGTAGTTCCGCCCCTACCATGGGCAGGGACACGTTTCACCATCCCAGGTTGCTCCAAGCCCTGTCCAACCCAGCCTTGGACACTTCCAGGGATCCAGGGGCAGCCACAGCTTCTCTGGGCACCTCATACCAGGGCCTCACCACCCTCACAGGGAGCAATTCCTTCCATGTATTGAACCTAAATTTTCCCTCCATCAATTTGAACACATTCAAAGATTCAAACAAACCTGAAACTTCTCCCACTATTTCACAATTTTCTTAAGCAATGACAGCACTGTAAAAAGTTGCAATGAGAAGAATGAATTTTACTTTAATTTCGTTGCCTGCAGCAATTGCGTGTTATGTTGCAATTGATTTCACTCTGTAATGCTTCCTGTTACAGTAGCTGGTGTAAATCAACCCCATTTTGTTTATAATGTGCATAAAAACATTCTTCATACATAACAATTCCCCAAGCAGCATTGAAAACAGGTGGATTTCATTTAATCCCTTGACCAGTCACTGACGACAATTAAACTGGCCATAAAAAAAAGTAAATAATAATACTTTGGCCATCCATGGTTTAAGGAATCTGTTTTCATTCACATCCTGCCTGGGGCAAGGGGGAAAATATTTAATTCAAGTGATTTTCCTTTAAGGCTTTACCAAGGACAATAGGAATTATGCAATGCAGCCTATGAATGTGCAGCCTCCTTAAAACGAACTGCAGAGTTTTGAAAAGAAACATAGAGGGAAAAAGGAGTGTTGTCTCAAGAAGGAAAAGTTCATATAATTCCTACTGCCTGGTGCAGAGAGGGAAGTCATGTTCATAAAGCAGATCCTCTTCTCACCTCAACTCCCAGCCATCTGTGAGCTCACTGAGGACTGGCTGGAATTGTCTTTGGGGGGTTTCTTGCTATTGTTGGTCAAACACAGAGCATTTTAGTGTAGTTTTAGTTTTGTTGGAATCTATTCACTCTGCCTGAGAGACAAGCAGAGTAAGAGCAGTGCCTTTGAGGCCCAAACCTCAGATGCATTTGAGGCTCTCCTGGCTAAACAGGATTATCAGCTCAGGAATTGATCAGGATCGGGCATTACAGTGGCCATTTGGACACCAGGGCTGACCTCACTGCTCATTCCAGGCAGGAGGAAGGTACAATGTGCTCCCAGGGCCAGTTCTATCCATGGAGGCTCTCAAGAGCCAGCTGCTGCCAGCCCTGAGTGACGTGCTCTGACCCAGAGCTGACCTGCTTTGAGAAAGGTTGGACAGGGACCTCCTGAGGTCACCTCGAGGCCAAGAGATCCTGCGACCCCATGGCATGGACAGTGCCCCGTGTGCATCCATCACTCAGCCCTCACAGTGCGTCACCAATCCTTGACACAACTGACTTCCTGCACTTGTGCAAAGCCATTTCCCTGCAGGATATATGATCCAGGAGCAGGATCCTGGGGCTGCCCACACCAGCAGCTTCCTCACACTTACACAACCGGTGACTTACGAGGAGTTACGCACCGTCCATCCTTTCAGCTTCCACAAATGAAGCCCCAGTTTTCGTGGATTTACAGCCCTCTCCCATGACCAAATGTGGTCACTGGTTGGATGTGTTAACTTATTCTGCAATACCCAGTGCTGGTCACACAGTTATTAGTCGTCTCTGTTAATTGTGCATCCATTTTCTGTGCAATTCATGGAAAAAATATCTGTATAAAGGTCAGATCTTGCTTTTCAGCTCCAATCCCAACAGTGACCCACATTTCCATTGCTATAGCTAGCTTTGTACATGAACAGGATCTGGGAAACCCTTAACACCCATGGAGGAAAAAAATGCTGAAACTGCAATCCAAAAAATTCCTCTGGTCTCTAAGAGTAGAAGGAGCAGCCCCATGTTGACCATTTCCAAAGGTTCCATGGCAGAGACATTACCTGGTCTCAACACATCCAGTGATAACTTCCAGATTGCTCTGCTCCTTTAGCCCTCATGATTTGCTCATAGCATTGGCTTTGCAAGTAGCTAAATCCATGGAGAGGAAAGTAAATATTTTGGTTCAATGCTTGAGTAATCCTCATTTTCTGCACATCATGCTAAACTCTGGCACCTGTATGTAGATCCCTGACAGCAGCATGGGAGGGAAGGAATTGCAGTCACTGGATTCCTGCAGCAATGTCTGCATGGAAAGTTCATATGATCCACCTCAGCAGCCAACAGCAGAGGCATTTTTGACCAACAGAAGCAAAAGCCTGGAGAAATCTGCCCCAAAGAGTGACATGGGTGTCTGAGACATCAGGTTGGCTCCAGCAGGTGTTGGAAAAGTGTTTGCACTCACTGAGCTCCCTCACCCGCTGCAGACACATTTTGTGAAGGGCTGCCCACACTACACCCACAAGTATTGTGGGGACCCAGAAATTCTTGCATCCTTTTTCTTTGCTGGGAAAAGCTTCCTTGAGTAAGGTTGTAGGCTCAGAACAGACAGACCAGAAGAACTTGATGAAACTTGATTCCAGCTCCACCATGGCTCACGAGCTCTCATATCAAGCCCACATGGGGTTGTTATCAAGCTCAAGTTACTCAGGAGAACAAGCTATTCACTGAACTGGTTTGTATCACACCCCTCACTTTGCCTTTCCACTCAGATCCTTTCTATAAAGTGCTGGAATTGTTTCCTTGTTGATGAACTCACTGTTCTGAACCCAGCAATTGCACTTATTTGGCTTTTCTGAGACTTTGATAAGATGGAAGGATTTCATAAACTCCAATTCTCTCCCTTCATATGACTTAATAAGGTCAATGGATAAGGTTGTTCCTAGAGGCATTAAAGGTTCTCCTTCCCTAATATCTGCATTTCAATCAAGTTATTCATATCAAGGGTTGAACTTGCACAGCGAGTTCTACACACCAGTAAAAGTGCAATAAACCATTTCCTCTGGCTCTGTCCTGAGCCAGAGCAGTCAGTGTAGGGAAATGCAAGTGGTTTGGATCTTTTGAGCAGTTTTTGTTCCTGTTTGCTGGTGCTTGACAAATACATTAATGTTTGACCAAGGCTGTGTCACTTAAATTTTTCTAATACTTTGTACAGAAAGAATAGGCTGGTTTTATTATGAAAATCTTCTCTGTTTCTTAATGCAAGTCAGGGCCAGCTTTTATATATCCCCCACTGTGAATCTGGATATAAAGGAGCCAACCAGCCCTCTGAAAGGAAATTGCTAGATGACCAAGAGGATTTGAAGTCCCCCAGCCCTCCCCCTGTGTTATATACCATTTGCCATTGCACAGAGTTAACATATTCTCTTCATCCAACAGGTTATGGGAAGCAACAGCAAATATCTGCCCATTTCCTGTGTCTGGGACTGTGGGACAGGCAAGGGAAAGCTTCCCCAAATCACCCAGCTGATGCAAATTTTAGTGGGATTTTAGAAGAAGAGCGGAAGCTCCATTCATCATCCCTGCTCTCTCCAAACAGGAGTTAAAGGTAGTATTTTTATTATTCGGGGAAATATAAACAGTTCCTGGACAGACTGGCTGCATGAGAGCAGTGACCAGGAAAAAGGGGAAGCCCTGAGTTTCCTGGAGAGGGTTTTTTTAGCCAGCCAAGGGGCTGATGCCTGAACCTTGCACACTCTGCCAGTGCACAATCACTGATCTGCCAAGCACTGCTCTGTGCCTGCACACCCACAGGGGCATTTCCTGGGCTGCCTGGGTGTTCCAAGCCTTCCTGACTCCCAATGAGGAGAGAAAGCAGCTGTTTTCATTCACTTTAACAGGCTATGTGGGGAGAAGGGTCAGGAGTGTGGGGGCTGTCAGGCTTAGCTGGGCAGGGAGCACCATGGTGAGGCAGAGGGAGCAGCATTGACACGAACACCAACCAGCCTGGAGAAAGGAGACAGGGCTGAGCTCACGGGGGGCTGCAGCTCCTCCCTGGGACAGGGACAGGACCCAGGGAATGGCTGCAGCTGTGCCAGGGAGGTTTAGGATGGATCTCAGCAGAAGGTTCTTCCCCCAGAAGATGCTGGGCACTGCCCAGGCTCTCCAGGGAATGGGCACGGCCCCAAGACTGCCAGAGCTCCAGGAGGGTTTGGACAACGCTCCCAGGGGTGCACAGGGTGGGATTGTTGGGGTGTCTGGTCAGGGACAGGAGCTGGATCCATGATCCTGGTGGGTCCCTTCCCTCTCAGGATATTCTGTTATTCCACGACTGTGAATCTAACTTACATATGGCCCATGTCACAGCATCCATGTCTAACAAACAGAGAGGCCTCCAGGAGGGCATCCTAGATGGATCCTGGCAGAAAAAGCCACAGACTAACATGGGACATAGGGAGATTCACCTGGAGAGCTGTTTTTGACACAAATCCTCTGATCAACCTCCTACAGGACCCTTAAAATTGAAATTATCACATATTTCCTGGAAAAGTGAACACCAAGACATGTTACAAAGGTTATATGGTGGGTGAGACTTCCCAGAAAAATCTCCTTTACCTTGTGTTTGAGAGATGACTGAGGGAAAGCATGTCCCAAGGACAAGCCTGCTGGATACCTCTGGCACAGCTGAGCTGGACAGGCAATGACCCTACGGCCCAGCTGGCCACAGCAGGAGCTGCTGTGCTGAGACCCTGGCTGCATCCTGGAAATTTTCCATGCTTCAGAGAATCGGCCCCCAAAGGCTGATGCAGCTGAAGTGGCGCTTTTTGTGCATCAATCAACATGAAACCTTTGGCACTGGCACAGTGGAAGTCACCAAGAGGAAATGAGCTGATCCCCTTCCTCTCCCACTGGGAACAGGAATCTCCAAACTGCTTATCTCCTTGTATGGGCAGCACAGGAACAGCCCTTGCTGGGAACCTGAAGTTCCACCCTTTTTTCCATAATTTGCAAACACTTTTCACAAGGAGAAAAATTATTGCACATGACTGTCACCAGAAAACCTCATGTAAGATACTGATGTCACAATCCTTGAGTGCAACCCCAAACTCCTGGAAGTTTGCTGTAAATACCATGGTGGGGGTGTGGATCCACCTTGGATGACGTGTTGTCAAGGAGAAGGGGAAAACCACTGTCTAATTGTTGGGAGCTGCCACAGTTCATGCAAATCTTTTCCAATAAGAAGGTCCCTTTATAAGAAAGGTCTTTAAAAGCCTTCACTGAGGCTGAACTCTGAAACAGAAGTTATACTGTGGTGGGTTGTTTGGGCTGCTGCCCTCCTGATAACTTCAGATTAAAAACTAGATTGAGAACTTTTCAAAATCAAGATGTGAGCTGAGGGCTGGAGCCCCTCTGCTCTGGAGCCAGGCTGGACAACTAGGGGTGTCCAGGCTGGAGAAGAGAAGACTCCAGGGAGACCTTAGTGACAGGACAAGGGGGAATGGCTTCCCACTGCCACAGGGCAAGGTTAGATGGGATATTGGGAAGGAATTGTTCCCTGTGAGGGTGGTGAGGCCCTGGCACAGGGTGCCCAGAGAAGCTGTGGCTGCCCCTGGATCCCTGGAAGTGTCCAAGGCCAGGCTGGATGGGGCTTGGAGCAACCTGGGATAGTGGAAGGTGTCCCTGCCCATGGCAGTGGGTGGCATTGGATGACTTTTTAGATCCTTTCCAACTCAAACTAGTCTGGATTCTATGATATGTTGAATCATTGTGGGGTTTTAGAGGTTTTCTGGCTGTTATCTCTGACAAGTAGGATTTTAACCTCCAATCTGAGCATGGAGTGCACTCATACACACACACATCAACAAGTGACCACTCATTAAACACATTAATTTAAAGAGTTTGGCTCAAAAATTAACAGGCAAATATGGATTTAAACCATGAACAGCTCCTTGTTTCTGACACTACAGTGGCTGGGGAAGGAAGTCAGTAAAAAAATGAATGATCTTTGGGTTCCCTCTTCAGTTTGAAACAGTTTGAAATAGGGAGCTTGAAGGCAAAGTTAGAGGATATGAACCAGCCAAAGCAAAAGAGCATTTGCATCTTTATGAGGTACAATATGGAAAGAAATTTAACTCTGGAATGGGACCATTGCACTGCCAGTCCTCCATGATAAGTGCAAGCACAGGTTTTTGCACCTCCTGGACCAGACATTCACCTTCCTTTCAGGACTGGAAGCATGGGAGGAGGAAAGTTATGTTTTCATGACTTTTACTTTCCAAACCCATCAGCAACCTGGGTTGTCTGCTTTTATCACTGTACATCTGAAACAGCCTCAGCTCCTCAAGCAGGTGCTCTTACAGGTCAAACCTATTTCTACTCATTTTTACCCTCTCAGAGAAGAGAAGAAACTTCTTTTTTTTGATGCTTCTATAACCAGCAGCTACCAATTAATTTATCTTTCATTGCAATTATTTGTAGAGTGAAGATTTTTATGCACATAGGTCTAGTTGACTATTAGTAATTATTTAAAAAGAATCTTTTCAATTCAGTCCTTCATTGTAAAGTTCAAACATGAAAGCATGGACACATGTGGAAAAACCCCAATATTTATCATAAAAGTATTTGCATAACCAGACGGCTCTGAGTGGAATTCATGGTCAATAATTTTTCTCAATGAGATTGAGCAGCTGAAATCCTGACCTCCCATTCACAGTGTTGGTTTGGGGTGAGAATGATCAGGTGCAGGGACCACACTCATCCTTGAGATTTACGGCTGCAACTCCCATCCTCCAGCAGCATCTCCCATTGTGCTTGGAAGAGATACCATAAATATGAGGAGGATGACTCAATTTCTCAGTGGCCAGAGCAATGGAACCCTGCAGACCTGTCTAATTATGTGATTTGATTCACATATTCCATGAACTGTGTGTGCTGGGGAAAGACTCCAGTGCTTCTGAGACATCCTAGCTGTTCATCCAGACAGGATTGTCCGGCTGTCCCAAGGACACCTCCTCAGCCCTGCATTGTTCAGCCTGTCCTGGATTTACACAGTGACTCAAAGTGGCTTCTGGGATGCTGAAAATGCAAAAGGGGAAAGGTCAAAAGATCCCACCCCTGAGTGGTCCTTCCTGGCTCAGCCTGGAAAAGCCTCAAATCCACAAGGTCATCTGGGGAAAGCATGGAAAAGGCTCATGGGACATGAAACACCTGTCACACCTACATGGATGCTGACTGGTCACACACCTTCCAAATCCATACAAAGCTCCCTGCACCAAAATTGCAGGGGCTGTCTGATTCCTGGTCTTGGAAAGCCATAGATGGGAACAAGACCACACAATTATTTTCAGGGACCACCATGAGCTCTCTTCTGGCAGCTGGACACTCTGACTGGCCCAGTTCTGGCTCTCTATTGAGAACTGGACACCCACCTGGTCAGACTGGAAGGCAGCATGGTTCCCAGCCTCCCAGTCATCGCCAAGACAGCTTCCCAAAACCTGCTCTGCTCACTGGGATCCCCAGTGGCTCCCTCTCCCAAGGGCAGGTAACCAGGTTTTATACCAAAACCCTGGCTGCTTTAGCTACGAGTCCCTCAGAAATGACATATTTTCCTGAATTCTTTTGGGTGTGAGGAGCTCAACATCATGTCTCCCTTCTCCATTATGGATTTCTTTGTTTGGGATCATCCTGGATGCTTTCCTTCATTCTTCAATTCATTCCTTCATTCTTCAAAAATTTTCTAGATTTTCTTCCAAATCTGAAAGCAAACATGCCACTTCTGAAGATCTAGATAAAAGGGTTTGTTTCCACAGCTGCCTTGTGCTGAATGAAAATCAGAATCAGAGAGGAGGGAGCTGCATGCCCTGCGATAGAATCTGTGTTGAACAGCTCTGCAGAATACAAAAAGCAGCTGGGAACAGCCCAACTTGTATTTCTGATGGATAAGAAAGAAGAGAAAACAGGATGTGGTTTCTTCTCAAATCCTCTCAGAAGATACAAACTTTTTAAAACATAACCCAGAACTCTGACACTAAGGAAAACATGCAAAAGCCCCAGGAAATCTAAAGAAAGCCCCAAAGAAACAAACAGATAAACAGTAACTTTTTTCTTAATGAAACAATTGATTAGAAAGCTGTGTGTAACATTCCTGCTATATCTAACTATGCCTGACTCACAGGCACTGAAATTTACGGAGCATTAAGATCTGCCTGCCCTCAGAAAAGTGAAAGAGAGAGATTTGCTTCACTGTCCATCACGTATTTGAATAAAAAATAGATATGTGGAATAACCCTAGGTGCCAGTAGGTGCTAAAATGCTCCTTAATATGACCTCAAACCTGTCATGGGAAAACAGCAAACCAATGTGAACTATAACCTCCTTTATTTACCTGTCACCTTGCCTTCTGTAACTCAGGACAGGGTTAAGCTTCTCACCTGTATTTATTTAACATGCTGGATGGATGCAAATCTGACCAAGAAGTGATGTAACCCAGGTCAAAAAATATTTGTACTGATAGATGATCTCACATTTTACACCCACAAGCATAACTTCAATCCAGTACAGTTAAACCATGCCAAAAGCCAACATCAAAACCCAATTTTGCAGCCTGGTCAGCACTGTATCTCTACTTTCCTCTTCCTGGGATTTTAGAGAGCTCTGGAAACAAGTAATTACAAAATTATGTACAAATTATTTAAAGTCTCATTCAACTTCAAAGTGACAAAAAAACAGCAGGGAGGAAAATTACAGGTCAACTCCTTCTAGAAATTTTCCATCACATGTAACAGTTTTAGGATTGTCTTGTTGCAAAATAGAAGTTTGGGGTTTTTTTTCTTAATGAAACCACCTTTTTCTACTATAGTGCTGACATCTGTTTTCTGAGAGTGATTTTACCCATTAAACCAAGGGTAAAATAATGGAGGGCAGAGGAGCAAGAAAGATGCTGAAACAGGCACAAGGAACATGAGAAATTTCCATTTTATATAATTGGAAGAAGATTTAAAAAAAAAAATCCACATTTTCTCCTTAAATATTTCCAGCTAGCCTAATAATAATTTCAGACAAATAAATCAGCTTCCTCTCCTAGAAAAATCTAAGGTCAAGCACCATTTACCATTTTATATTTCCCTGACATCCCTAACTTTACACAGAACAGTTCAGACAAAAGAAAAATGAAAGTTCATTAAATATGGAGCACACAGAAGGAGGAAGCTATTTTGCAATGCTCATCAAATTAAGTGCCTTAATAACATACACAGAAGAGGAAATTTGGGAGCTGGAAATGCCCTTTAGTGTTTCAAACTGTTATATTTTAGTTTTCTGTTTTACTTGGGGGATTCTACACCCCCCCCCCAGCTGAAGGTAGAAGATATGGAGTCTGCTTTATTTGTGGTTTTGGGTTAATTTTAAAGTGAGTATTTAAATATAATTATGGACCAAAACAAGCTTGTGCAACAGGAGCTGACCTGGGTAGATCCAGAAATAGATTTTACTTTTATTTTCTGCAGCTACCAGAACAGAGGAATCCAACCCACTCAACCTGACTTTAAAAAAGCACATAACGGAAAAGTAAAAAACCAAAAAGCTTCAAACTGTTGAGGCTGCCTCAATGTGATCTAGAGCTGGGCTATAGAAACAAGCTGTTTTTCGTGTACAGGTGCAGAAGCTTTGGGGTCTGAAAATACAGGAAAACCTGTCCAAACCCTGTCATAAATACAATCACTATAGAAACTCAAGCTGTACCAACCTTACAAAGATCAGATTTACTGATTTGGTGGTAGTTCAATGGCTTTGCTTCCCAGCTACCAGGACATGGTCTGCAGAGTCACATGAGACAGTCCCTGCATCCCTGTCAGATTGAAAAAGGACCTTCCTCACTCCCACAGCCTCACCAAAAGCACCTGAAACTTGGTATTTTTCCCCATAAAAACTCATTCCATTTTTATTTCTAGCCTGTGATTGCAGACTCCACCTACAACACACATCTGGAGCTACCAGAGGTGTGATCCACATGCTGGGAATGCAGAGCCATAGAACGGGACAGAGCTGGTGGTGTGAGCTGCATGTGGGGCTTCCCAACAGCATCCCACAGGAACATCATCCCAGACTGCTGGAGGACAGCTGGCCACAGCTGGCATGAGGAAGGGTCAGAGCAGCAGGAAATCATTAATTAGCTTTTAATTCATTATTAATAATGAATTTATATGTCTGCACTTGAAACCATTAAACACAAAGCACCTTGGACTAGCTGTGAGCCTCGAGCAGTGCTTCCTGCTGAGAAAGTTAATTAAAAAGCAGCTTAAGTGGTAGGGAGAAGAGAGAGTTCATTTAAACCACCACAGAGTCACCCTGAGCCCACAGAAGAGGAAGGGCTCAGAGTCAGATGTTGAGCCTGACTCTGGAGTTCCAGCCCAGATGTGAAATGAGAGAAGTCTGTGTCCCTGTTTCCCAGACGCATGGGCAATGCATTCCCAGCATCTCCCAGATATTCAACATATATTTTTCCTACTGTCCCTTTCCCATTTATTCCTGCAGTTTCAAACAGAGCCATCCCAAGCCAGCTGCTCCCCTGTATGTCCCCTGGCCAGAGAGGCCAAAAGCACAGGGCTTCCACCAGTCTGGAATTAAAAGCACTGAGCTCCTTGCCTGGAGGAGCCCCACAGACAGGGAGAGGGATTTCTGCAGGGAGAAAGAGGATTAGTTCAAGCCCTGGTCAAAACAGATGGTTTTGTTCCAGCAAGCCAAGTTTGGTTATTCCAGGCTGCCTTAAATCAGTGAAAGGGCAGCTCTGTAACCACTGCCTGAGAGAGGCTTTGCAGAGACCTCAGATCAACTCCCTGGCAGCAGAAGCGGCACCTGGAGATACCAAACACATGGAAGAAACGTACTCAGAAAATGATGTGGGTGTGAGTCAGCTCCCCAAACCTTATCAGTGCCAAAGTTCACCAGTTTGGTCAGCCAGGCTCCATCCCTGGGCTGTAGATGAGGGATGGACGTGCTCCCAGGTGAGTCACCCCACACACTGACAGATGTTCATGATGTGTGGTACCAGCCCCGTTTAGACAAGACTCTCAGATGGCTAAATATAGACTAAATTCATTCTCTCCAGCTGTGATCTCACCCCAAACCTGTGAAGTCTTGCCCCTCTTAAGGCTGCAGTAGATGTGCTGATGTACAGATATTGGCATTCCAGCATCACTGAATAGCCTGTTCAAAATCCAGGGTTAATTCCATTTGTGCCACGTGCTGGTTACCAGAGGTGGATTAATCATCCTCAAGATTTCTGAGGCAAATACCAAATGCACGAGCATGCACAAGCTGGGGTTCATTTCCAGCAATATTGGCCATCTTAATGGGTCCACATTAAGATCTCTAGGATGCATAAAATTCACTCAATTCTGCAATTTATCACAACTGTTAAAATCACCTAAATATACAAGTTGGGCTACACAGGACCCACCATCACCTTCTGATTCTGCTGGAAAAGCAGATCCTTTTCAAGACCAAGGCTGGTAGAATAATTTCTTCTCAATTCCTGGTCCAGTCAGCAGTGATAAGGGTTCAGTATTCTCCTCATTGTCTCAGTAATTAAAGTATCCTATTTTGAAACCAAATGTAAATGGTTAATTTCAATGAACTGCTCTAAAGCCTAGCACAGGGCTCCAAGGGTCCACAACTGAGCATCCCCTTCAAAATGAAAAAGAAGAGGAACATCCTGGGGTGGGAGAAAGTTTTATTATTTCCTAGTCTGTATTTGAAAATAACGTATTTTCCAAAGGGCTCAAGGTTTGCATGGGAGAGAAGGGCTGAGTTTTTAATCTCGTGGACAATTAGATGTGCAAGTGGATGAGGAGCTCCAGCTCAGCCAGGCACTCCTCTGGTACCCACTGTTGAGGGGATGTGAGGGATCACTTCACTTCATTATAAAATTGAATTTCTTCAGTGCAATGGATTTAACAGAGCACCAAGAAGACACCAGAGCTTGTTTTTTGTTTTAGCCACTGCCTGCTTTAGACAAGGCCTCCCAGGAGATGAAAGCACATCTCCAGTGAGAAGTGACAGAGTTCCTTCTTTCAGTTCCTTTGGGACCCACTGCCAAGTTTCATGTTTGTGGTAGGAAATGCGGCTGAGGAGAGTGGGGCCTGTTGAGCCCACTGAGCCTGTTCTGCATGCTGACACAAAAGGAGGGTGGTTTTCCCCTGTTAAAGGCTGATTCCCAGCAGTGAGGGGATGAACTGCAGTGCCACATACAGAAAACCAGGATTAAAACTCTTCTTGCATGGTCTACACCTATCCCTTCCCTCCTGAGCTATCCAGCAGGATTTCTGGGTGTGAGGACACCTCACATTTTTGGATATGTGTCACCAGGAAGCAGCAGCTGAGAGCTGAGCCCAGGCCACGACAGCAAGAAAGGCAGAGCCGTGTATGGGATCCAGGATGGATCACTCTGGGAATCACAGGGAGAGCACTGGCAGCTCCTGCCCCTCCCTGGGTGCACCTGGGACAAACACACAGCTCCACATGGAGAGCAAGCCCACTGCACTCAGTTTTGTCTGTATTTAGCACATCAGCCCCCTAAGTGTTGCTGACTCAGGTGCTCAGCCCGTGCCAGCTCTAATCTGCCAGGTGGCCAAGGCTGAGATTTCACATCTGAGCATGTACAAAGCTCTGGCTGGTAACTGGGAAATTGTGTCACTGAACAGACAGCAAAGTCATGTTCTCATTTTGCTCTGAATAATTAACTAAATGGGTTAATTGTATAAAATTAATTGCTAGTGCTTGAATCATTACAATCCATGTTGGGATCATCAGTTCAGCTGAGAGCTGTATTGTATTTCACAGCCTTTCACTGCTTCCCTCTCCAGGGAAAGAAAGAAAATTAAAGTATCATACCAAGAGCCAAAAAAGAGAAATTATCCATGGACAGAAAAACTCTATTCCAGCACTGTTTGAGAGCTAAGTCAGCTGAGGAAAGTCAGTTTGTCTTGGGTCCACTTTGACAAGAGGAATAAGCAGTCACAGGAAGGCACTGCTCTTCTGAACTTCAGGGTTAGTCCAACTTTCCCAGCTCTTTAATTTGCTCAAATTACAGCCCTGCTGAAACCAAAGCACACTTGTGTCAATGCTTCCATCTGTACCTCTTCAAAGTAATTTATTTCTTTCTCCTTTTCCCTTTATTTTTCCACAGACTCAAGCTCCAAGAAACACACTTCTGTTTCTGGCTTTCCTCAGCTCCCTTTCCTTTTTAGTTTCTTTTCCCCTTAAAAGAACTCATGCAGACTTAGAAATGGGTTTCCTAGGATGAGTTTTAGAGAACCGAGCCTCTCTGCTGAGGGCTGGATGCTGCCAGCTTTAGAGGAAGTTTCCTACTCATTTTGCCCACAGCTGCTCACATGTGACTGCATGAGCAAAGCACTCTCAGCCAGAGGAATCCAGGGGAGAACCCCTATTTTATCATCTCCCTTGCCAACACAACCAACCCAACACATCATGGGTGAGCTGTAGGGTGGAACTGGCCAGCCCCAGATGCTTCTTCCATCAGCCCAGAGCTGCTGCAGTCACAGGGTTCCTGCACAGGCAGCACTGCACGTACAACATTCCTGTTCTGCCTTACCCAAACCACTCCTGCTCTGCCTTCCCCAAACCAAAGGGATGACAACTTTCTCCTTAGGTACATTTCCCCTTAAGAGAACAGTCTTGTGCTAAGCTGAGGGTGCTCAGATCTAGAAAGCTCACCTGAGCAGCCAGGTATTTGCTAATTCCCTCAACGCAGATGGGGCCCCCAGGCTGGGGGCTCTGAAGTTCATTGCTTCTTCTGTTCTTACAAAGGTCCTTAGGGCTTGCTTAGGGTGAGGGAGTCACAGAACCATAAAACCATTAAGGTTGGAAAAGCCCTCCAGGTCATTGAATCCAAGCTGTGCGCAATCCCCACCGTGTCCCCAGCCCAGAGCTCTGAGTGAGCCACATCCAGGTATTCCTTGGACACCTCCAGGGATGGGGACTCCAACACCTCCCTGGGCACATCCTTCCAAGGCCTTACCACCCTTTCCATGAAAAATGTCCTCTTGATGTCCAACCTGACTGTCACCTGGCACAGTTTGAGGCCCTTTCATCTCATCCTGTCCCTTTTTCCCTGGGAGATCCTGACCCCATTTGGCTGCACCCTCCTGTCAGGGAGTTGTGGAGCGTGAGTTCTCCATGAACTCCATACCCATGAATTCCCATGAGTTGGTTCAAGTGTTCAAAAAACTTATCGTGAACTTTAAAATAAAAAAATTGCATTTAGAAGCCAGAGGGTTTGTGCTATTGCAGCCATAATCATAGAGAAATGTTCTATTGTAGGGTCTGTGGTTGCTAATAAAAGGGTTTCTGATGAGGGGCAAGAACAGATGAAATAAAATACCCAAGATGGATGGAATCTGCCAAATTTTTATGCATGGAGGAGAGCAAGGAGCTGGCAAGAGCTGTCCTGGTTGGAAGTGAGGAAAGACACCCAAGGAAAGGGAATGGTGCTTATTCCCTCAGTGACACCCAGCTCCAAGGAGTCCCGACGTGCTCCCTCCCATGACCCCAAGCCATGATCAATTCGACCCAAATAATTTGACAGATGCTGGTCCAACCTATTCATAAAAACCTCAGAGATACCACACCCTCAGACCCATGCTTTGCTTCCATCAGAGACAGGCACTGGAGTTTCCTATTGGAAATTAAACCCACAGCTTCTCGCTCTGTTGCCTGTGGCCAGGAAGGAACAGCTCATTCCCTTAATCCCTCCCAGAGACCTTTCCCAGCTAGAGGATGTGCTTCTTTCCTCCAGGATCTTGAAGCCTGTCCTCCATAAAACACAACTTAAAACTAAGACTACAGAGTAAAATCTGTAAAACATAGTGGTTACAGGACTCAGGATCTCCCATATCCATTGAAAACATTCTTGGTTCAAAGAACTTTAAAAGCTGTGCATAAACTCATCTGTTTTTCCATTTTTCTTTGGTGATCAAAGTTCTCCAGACATTGCTCATTCTTGCCAACTTCCTCTCCACTTTGACTGAGCCAGAGCTCATTAGGATCCCCCAGCCACCACATCCTGAGCACCCCAAACACAAAGGGCTTTATCTACCAGCCAACCCCCAGGAATCTGCCCAGGAGCCACTTTGGGAGCAATGTGGGAAATCAGCCAGCAGTGCCAGGGAAGGGGTTTGACAGTGCCACAACTGGGCTTCATAATCCTTCTTTCTCTCCAGCCATTTCCCAGAAACCCCAGAATCTTTGGGTCTCAATCAGTTTGCAGCCCTGGGATCAAACTCAAACTGGGCCTGGAGCTTCATGGCTGAGCCTAAATGGTGGCCCAAGGGCATGGGGGGTGAGGGAGCCCCAGCTGAGGCCACCCCACATTCCTTGTGAACACATTTTTAGTTCTTAAATTCACTTCCTTAAGATATTTCCATCTATCTCAGTATCTGGGCTTTATTAACTTAAATACCCATCTGCATTATTTATTACAGCACCTATAAAATCTTTCTTTCCCTGAAAGTATCAGTTGCACCCACAAACATACTTTTAATTTTGTTTGGTCTGTCTATTAAAAATCATCAATGCTGATATGCCTAAATCATAAAATAGCAAACAACTGCACTTCAGATGAGACAAAACTCCCAGGAGACAAAATGTTTCCATTTAAAAAATGTTTAAAAAAAGAGCACCAGGAGCTGAAAAAATTAATTATAAATTAATAATATGCTTTGCTGTAGGATTATTTACTGTGCCTTAGTCTCACAGGGGTTTTTACCAGATGACTTGCCTTCAAAGCCTGAACTCAACCTGTGCTTCTAATGGGCTCATAAAGGTTCAAGGCAGCAGGTTCATAATCAATAAAAACCAAGCTGCCCTTGAAGCACTGCAGGAACGTGTCTTCCTTATCCCTCACCTGCTCGTGTCCTGGGCTGGCAGCTGCCATCCTCAGCATCCTGCTGGAACAGCTACTCCAAAAACTCCTCTTGATAGATGGTGTAAATGGAGAGCTGCAGCTCTGCCAGGAACCTCAGTAAATCCCATGTCTGCAATGGATTTCCCACCCAAAGCCATGATCAGGGTCGTTCTCCTCGACTACAGAGGCACATAGGGACACCCATGGAAACATCACGGCTGGTGGGACATCCTGAATGAGAAGGAGGCCCTAGTGGGCCCCACTGGGATGTTTCTGAACACCCCACAGCTGGGTCAGGCTGCTGAGAGCCTTTCCAGGGAAGCTCTGACACCTCCACATGAGGAGAGCCCATGGTCACCAGTGCCAAACCGCTTTCCCTTATGAATTCCTATTTCCCCATTACACTGGGTGCCTGCTCTCCCTTTTCCTCAGGAGCTTGTCCAAACACTCTCCTTCCCATGGCCCTCTGCACCCGAGATTCCTCCTGCTCCCAGATGGATGAGGCTCCAGCCTCCAGCAACCCAGGACCAAAGTGACTGGGACAAGAGAAATGTGCTGAGCTGCACTGGGGCAGACACTGGAAGCTCTTCCCATGCCCAGACAAAGGGCAATTTCATAGAAAAAAACAAAAAAACCCACAAAAAACCAACCCAAAAATAAAGCAATATAAAAAATGAAGCAAGGCAGCTTTGTGGAAGAGTGTGAGGCCAATCACACTTGTAACTAAGTTTCCTACATTTACCTTTGGGTTTCTTGTGGCTTTCTGGGCCAGACAGGACAGGGGGATGCAGCCTTTTGGATGTGCAGCACAAGGACAGACTTTGGAGGATATAAAGAGATGTCTGAGCTGGGCTTTGGTGTTTCTGGAGCTCATCTGAAATAATAGGGGGGAAAAAGGCATCTGTCACCACATTTCAGTCATAAAAGGCTCTTTTCTGGAAAGGGATGGCAGAAGAATGGAACAGGTTTGTGTGTCCGTATCAGATTCTTCACTTCCACATATCAAAGTTGTTTTATGCATTGCCCTATTTTGGCCCATTTCTAGTGCTTCTCTGAGCCTACACAGTTCTTCCTGGTCAACCTGAACCAACCAGGAAATCCTATTCAGAAATACCCATCCCCTGCCAGGGTTCAGCACTTCCCATGTTCAGTGGACAAACATCATCCCACCCAGGTGCTCCAGCAACAAGTGACCTGGGAAAATGCAAATAAAGCCATCAGGAAAGATATTTTGGTTTCAGATGATCTTCTGGGTGAAGTTTGCCATTTAAATCTGTCCCATTTCTTCCTCTTTTATGTGCAGAAATTTAACAATGATTAACATGCAGTCATTTGTACAGCAGATAAGAATCACATGTAGAGGAGATGCTTTTAGCAATGAAAATGAGACAGAGGCAGAAGAGAAGGTACAAAAGAAACATCTCAGTGGTTATTTTTGGGTCTGGAGATGGTTTAATGCCAGCCCAGGTGGGCACAGGGTGTGGGCAATTCACAAGAAACAGCACAAGAAACATTCAGCAGGAGAAACAAAGCCTCCACTGTGACTGCTGTGCCCCACTGACAGCACTGGTGCCCTCCCTGTGCGCAGCACTGTTGTATTTAACATAGTCACCAAATGTTGTATTTAACATATTTCATAAGTCCTGTACCTCTCTGTTGTTGTCTTGTGGGCAGCAGATCTTCACAGCACACACTCAGGATCTTCCTTAGTCAGGGTTCCTCCAGGCTCTCCCTGCCTGGCCAGCCCACTCCCCTTTTATCCCAGTTACCCTGACTAACCACAGCTGCAGCCCATCAAGGATAACTAGGACCAGCCAGGGTAAAGATATTCAAATATAGTACAGGTATATAATACATATATTTAAGGCCTCCTACACAGCACACCACCACCCCCCAGGAAGGCACCTTCCCTGGGATCCCTGTGGCCACACCTCGCTTTGGGAAGGTGGGAATGGGCAGGACAGATGGACGTGCTGTGGTGCCCTGGGCTGGGCGCCCGTGGGTTTCTCTGCATGGGGCAGTGGCTGCTGCCTCTAACCACAGGCTGGACGCTGAAGGGACAGCTGGGAAAATGTCCTGTCATCTGCAGCTCTGCTCCAGGCAGGAATAGCCCACATTACAGAATACCAAGTGGGGAAGGAAAAACCACATCTTCTCATTCTTAGCGGGGAAAGTGTATTTTCCAAACAGCCTGTTCCCCCTGGCACTCAAGGCTCAGACTGAATTAATTCCTGGGATGGTTTACCTCATCCCACCCAGATGGTTTTGACCTCAGGTTGCCTGCAGGACACAGCAGGACAAAGGCAAGCAGACAAACCAGCAGCTGCCATGCATTAACCAGTCTAGAGACCTGGAAAGGCTGGCAATGGGATGGGAAGTTTTTCTACTTTATTTTTTGTTAACTTCTCTGTAGGGCCATTCACACTCTGCCAAGTAGCACAAACTGATCAGAGGAGACAGAAACTTCAAACCAGCTTCCTAGAAATCAGGTGAAGATGCATCCTTTTAATATAGTGAATACAGAAGAGAAGAATGACAACAACTTTTTAGGGAAAAAAATTCCTCTGACTGCACCAGCCCCAAAAGGCTTTGGAAAGAAACTGAAAGGTGTATTTTTCCACAGACACTACCCAATTCTGGCTGAGATGTTCCACCTGCCCCTTCTTCTTCCTTCTCATCCACACTTCAGAAACCACCATCTCCACCTCATCTCCTGCCTTTCCCTCACTGAGGACACACCAGCTCTTGGACTGTCTTGTATCTTCCCCCTGGGCAGCCTGAACACACATCCATGAAACCAGGAAAACCAGCCCTGGAACAGACCAGGAAGCTTCAGAAATCCCTGTTTCTAGATGATTCTAGAATTTTTTTTCTACAGATTCTATTTCTAGAACCTGTAGCAAAAGAGGGGACTTGCTGCTATGGTGACCTAATCCTGCATTTGCTCCCCCTTGTGCCTATGGAAGAGATTTCCAGGAGCAGCTCCAGGTAGGTGCTGGAAGTCCACCTGGGCAGGAGATATGGATGAAGGAAGATCCACGTGTCCCACAGGCCTGCATAGAAACTGTGCCTCAGACTCCAGCTGACTCCTCCCTGCATCAATGCTCATGCTCCCAAATAAACAGGAAAGCACACACAAATACTTTCTGTTTGGAGCTTCCCCTGCTTTCCCTCCTTGCTCCAAAGTGTCTCTGCAGAATCTGGGATCCATTCCCTTGGAAGGCAGGAGCCTTTGGCTTAGAGCCTCCCAACACTCTGACTGTCAAACACCAGAATGCCAGTCATGAATCACTCTGGATGAGGCAAAACAATCTCTTGCACAAATGAAGAAAGTCCAGAGCGAGAGCTAGCGTGAGTAGAGAGTAAACTTCCTCGCTGAGCAGCTTGCCACGCTCTAGAAAGAAAACCTTTGAAAAAGCACCAGAATGATCCTATTTCCTGTTGATTTACTCTCTCCAGCCACAGAAGAAACAATGGTGACACAGACCACTCTGGCATGCAAAGCAGCTCTAGGGAACGGCCGTGGCTGGATCATGTCACCAACAGAGGCATTTCATACATGCACTCAGTCACATACAGCCACGGCTACACCAATTCATTGTGTCACCATTTCACACCTTTCTCTTTCCTCCTCACACATAATTGAATTACTGCACTTCTTTTTAATCACAAGCAGGGAGCATTGCTTGCACAGCTCTCAGCAAGCCCTGCAGAAGATCCCCTCTCCAGGGCAGCATTGGGTGAGGAGGGAAAGTCTCTTCCCAAAGCTCACCGAGTGCCAGGGCACAGCCAGCTCCCCCACAATAAATGCCAGAACCAGAGACCATGAACTCAGGGTGAGGGTTTTCCTCTCGGGGCAGGACTTGTGAGGAGCAGGGCTGGGGAGAGCCTGTCCTGCTCCCCAGGTGCTGCCTGAGCCATGCCTGGGAGCCTCTCCCTGCCTCTGCTGAGTTCCCAGCCACACGTTCAGCCTCTAATTTTGGAAAGGAAAAACCCAGTCTGGTCCAGCACCGCCCTGGAAATCCAGCCCACCTATCTGTAAACACCACCAAAGCTGGTGTTTACAGCTTCCCTCAGAGCAGGTCAGCGGGTTCTCCCCAGCCCTGCATGGGGTGTGCACCCACAGGGATGCCAAAACACTCACTGAGCTCTGTGCACTGCATTTCTGCACCTCACAAAACCTTCCCTGAGCCTGTGGATTTCCTCCTTCTCCCATCAGGAGACCATAGGAGAAACCATGCAAATCTCCTGGGATGTCTTCTACAATCCAGCCACTCTACAGAACCCCTCACAACAAAGCCAAATGAAGCCCTGGTGATGGAGTGACTGAATAAAGCCACACAAAAAGAGAATTTTTTAGCACCACTTCAAAAGGAAAACACATTCCCTTGGTATTTCAGTACTGAACAGCCACAGCTGGAAACACACAGATTGCAGGCCACAGCCATGGCCTTACCAGCTAGCTGAAAAAAAAAAACAGTTTAATATAAAAAAGTTAAATTTTAAAATTGAAAAATTAATAAAAATTAATTTTAAGGGGTGAAAATGGCGCCAGTATTTTGCTAAAACCATTCAAAATTTCAATTTGGAAAATGCAACTGGCCCTTTGGAGATGTTTCTCCTTAAGGCTTTAACCACTGTGCAAAATATTCATCACTGTCATCTTCACTTTTCATCTTTCACATTTTCACTTTTTTCTTTTTCACTTCACTTTTCTTTCTGCAGCAAGTCAAGGTATAAAGTTAAGACACATTGTTCCCCTCCAGCCAGAGAGCCTAGAAAGGGCTGCCCCATTCAAATCTTTGGTCCAACCCAGTGAGTGAAGTTCTGCCTCAGACCATTTTTTATTGTCCATACACCAACTGAGAACTGGCCTTGAAGCAGGGAACAGGAACAGGGATAAGAGCCCACCTCACCTCCTGCAACATCTGAGCTTTGTTGGGGTCATGGTGGAGCTCCTATGGGGACAGAAATTACAAGGTCTGTCTGTGCTGAAGTTTCCCAGATGTTCCCCAACTCCTGCAGGGTTTTTCCCCTCTGTCCCCACACTGGTCCTCATGACCAGCCCTACAAGGGTCATTTCCAATTTCACCTTGCTCAGAGTCCCTTTTCACTGAATGTTGGGGGGCTTTTTTCAGTCCTTGGCATCAATCAGCCCCTTTTACTTTGAGAGAGGAGACCCGGGGAGGAGGAGGGCTCCCAGGCACAGCTCACCATTTCTGACCATAGTTCTGACTGTTTTCTGGGCTCCTCAGTGCCTCTGGCAGAAAATCACTGTAATTAAGTGTTAAAAGTTTGATGAGGAAACCTTTCCTCACACTGGAGGGTTCACAGCCTCTTTTTGACAATGCACAAAAGTCACAAAATAAAAAGCTTTGGAATTTTCCAGCATTTCTTTTTCCTTTAAAGCTTAAAAAAAAGAGCTTTTCAGGGAATTAAAAAAAAAAAAAACCAAAACCAACTACCACCAAATTCAGTCCCCAGACGTGGAAAACATAGCTGAAGGAAAAATTTTTACAACTTTCCCCTCCCCTGAGCAGCTGGTGTCAATGGCATTCTTGAAGGAGCACAGAAGATCAAAGAAATATTAATTGGGATTCCATTAATATGGGGTGCTGGAAGACAGGAAGCAGAGAACACTTCCTACAGCCTCTGACACCTCTGCTATCCTTCAGCCAAAATCTTCCTACAAATTTGAAGGTCCAACAAAATTCCATAAATCCGCTCATGTAAATAACTGGAATGTGTTTAAAATTTCCCAGCAGAAAAGCAACTTATCAAAAGCAGTCTTTTCACCAAAATGTGTGAGTCTTGGAGACAAAAAAAACCCCAAAGAGTTCTAAGTTAGTATTTATGGCCAAAACAGCTTCCCCACAGGGTTACTGCTCCTAGTACCGGCTGCCTTCCAGGTATTCTCCTGGCAGGCTGTTCCAAGTTGGCTGAAGGAGCTGTTCCAAAACGTTTCACGAATTAATCATTCTGTGAAGCTGAATGATTCTGTAGAAATTGTAAATGTAAGGACTTTAATTGTCCATGTAACCAAAGGCCCACTCCCCCAGCTTTTCTTTGATCCTTCTCCCCAGCACAGGCAGAGAGCCACAATAAAAGCAGGAATGACTCAAAATCTAGAGCACACATGCTTAGGGCAGAGATTTGACATTCAAACCTACAGAACACAGGAAAACTCAAAAATGTTTATTGCATGCTTAGATGGAAGATGAAAATTTTCACACGCAAAAATTTGCAAAAGATTGGGCACAAGGAAACGTCCCTGCTGCGTTTTTATGACCTTTTATTTATAAAGGCTCAGTCACGTCCTGCATCTGAAATACAACACGCACAACTGAAAAGCCTGAGAGAACAAAACCTGGGTGTTCCCACCCTCAGGTCAGAGCTCAAATTGCTAATGAGCACCGTGGCAGTGCCCAGGGATTCTCCCCATACTGCAGCCTTTCTGGAGGATAAATTACCCCATAGGAGTGGCAGCTTCTTTAAGGTTCTTATTTTACTGTGAAATATCTCGTGCCTTTCTTTGTGTACTGATTGCAAATTGGGCTGTAATTAATAGCCAGGCAAATATTTGGGTTTGGTGAAATGCAATGAGCTCCCAGCCCCATCAGTGGGTGTGGGAGAGGTGACTTAAGTGGCATATAAGAGCTGGCATAAAAGACTGAGAAAATAATGAATATGAGAAATGAATTCTGAGAATGGAATAACTCATCAGAAAGGAACATATGATCAGCTCTGAAATGGTCTCCATAATTCCCCAAGATGAGCAAAATACTGCCATCAAATAAAATCATGAGAATTGTGGTGTGGTTTGAGGGAGAACAGAGAGGAAGGGAGGCCTTTTGGATGGGTGTTTATGGCCAAAGATGCTCACAAGTCAACATCTGTCCCAAATTTTAAATCTCCAGGTTTAAATGTAAAGGGAACGCAGATGAGGGAGAGTGGACCCAGAGAAAATCACAGGAAGGAGAAGGGCACCAGGCTCAGCAGAAGTGGCTCCTACAGCAAATTAGGGAAAAATACACAGAAAAATTCAATCTGGCTCTTCAGCTGATGAAATCAGGAAGCAGCTTCAGTGGAGGTTTTTATAAGAAGCCAAATGTAACACTGAGTTACCTTCAAGTGTCATTTGCTTGTTCAAAGTTCTCTTTTCTTGAAGTGAAACAGAAACTTTAATGAATATATGAAAAAGAAAGTTTGGGGGGAAAAAGGTGCACCCAAACACCTTTTACAACTGAAAATTCCAAGTTTCTCATGAGCAAATATTTTACTCCTGTTTTATGAAGGTGGAGAACAGAGAACAGAAGCACAAGAAGCATTTTAAGATTTTCCTGAAGTCCAAAAGTGACAAAACAGAGGAATTAAGACAACTAAGTACAAAATGTAAAAGTCCATCGAAATAAATTTGTCCTGTGGAAGGCCTTACATTATATTTAGCTTATAAACATCCACCTGAAAGCAGCAATTCTGCCCTGGACATACTGATTTAATTCTATCCACTTCAGTGCTGCATTTCCAAAGCAGCAGTTCACTCCAATGGAACTCAAAAGTTCTTCAGGGTAAACTCCTGGAAGCAACTTCTCCTTTGCAAAAGGACCTGCCCAAGATTTAATCTTCCTCTGAACAATTACTTCTGTTTGATGAGGAAAAAACCCTCATAAAATTGTTATAATTGGTGTCAGCTTAAACCACACACGAACTAAGAAATTAAAGAATATCTCTATTAATATTGCTTTTATAATGCAGTGTCTGTCTCCCAAAATGAACTGCAAGCACCTAAAAATAGCCAAAAAAACCCTTTGGGGCAATATTACCTCTGAAGAATAAACAGCTCCAGAATTCTATTCTATCCAGCACACAAAATTCCTCTGCCCCAGCTCCCTCCTGTTCACAGGCAAGGAGCCAATAAAAAAGTAGATTTGTAATTAAAGTCCCTGGAATTTGTGCAGTCAAGTTCTTTATTAACATTATGATTTTTAGATGTTGGGTTGGCACAGGAACACCACTGTTCAAGATTTATCACTGCAGCTTTTATTCTTCTTTCTACATTTAGCTCTTCCAACCATCTCCAAACTTCTAAGCTAACCAGAGCTGTTTTATTAGTGGGGAATTAAGGTGCTCACACAGATACTTTTTCTTAAAGAGTCTAAATTTTTTCCTGCTCCTGAGGATATTCTTGTTTTCCTTTTCTTTTCTGTGTGGCAGTTATACAATTGCATGTTCAGTTTATTGTTTCTCTTGGAATTCTTCTAAAAACGACAGCCTTTCTCAGTAATGGCTTTAGTTTACTTTTCCTTTTCAAGAGATTTCCAGCCAATTTGGATTAAATATAGCAATATATTGTTAAAAAAGAAGAACCTGTTTCCAGCTGCCAGCAGTAGCTGGGAATGCACACCAAGAATGTAACTCTGCACAAATGAAAAGAGAAAGTCATCAAATATAAAACTTTTCACACTGGGTAAAAATTCCTTTGAAAGGGAGTTAAAGCTGATATTCCAAAATCATAACTTTGTATGAGAGATCCTACCCCAAAAGTAAGCAACATAAAATAAAATAAACTAAATAAACTAAGTAAATAACGTGATTATTTTCATTTTAAATAAATAAAGAAATTTAAAGTTCATTTTAACACAAAATGAACACTCAATATGGTATTAAAAAGAATATATGTGGTCAGCAATTATGCTACTGTCTGTGTTTGAGGCATAAAAGCTCAGAGTCAAATCTCATCGACACAGACAAAGTATTTTTCCATATTTTCTGCTTTCACAGTGTCCTTCCAAGGCAGCTTTGGATTGTTTTGTGTTCAGACTTCCCTTCCTGGGAACAAGACGTGAAGAAGATAAGTTCTCTGAGAGTTTCACAGAGCACAGGGAACAGCTGTTGGTTTATGAAGAATCATGGCTAGAAAAGCATAATTTTAAATCCGTTTTTAAGCTGAAGGTAGGGAAAGGGTTGCCATAAATTGAACAGGCAATTTGTATCTTTATTACTCCACAAAAAAACTTGGCCTGAGATCAGGAACTGAATTTCACAATGAACTTGCTTTTTAATTAGCTGAACATAGAAAAATGGGCTTTGCTCTGAACATGTGGCAAACTAAATAATCTGTGAAAGAAGAAATTTGCAATTTTGATCACAGTGCTCCCTCTCCCTTCGTGAAAAATGAGTTTTTCTCATCCCTGAGCAGAACCAGCATGACCCCAGCACTTGGTCAGGATTAACCTCCCCTCATGACTAAGGTCAGTGTGAGTCCATCCAAAATACTTAAGCAACCAAATGCAGCAGACAAGATGAAAATGAAGGGATAATATCAGTTTCTGCTGAGTGATGAGCACAGTCCACCCCAAGTGCGTGGTGCATTCTCAGAGTGTGAATTCACAAGTACTCAGCCCAGTGGGATGCCACCAGGGAAAACTTGCTAGATGCTTGATTCAAGAGGAAAGACTTTCAATTAGCACACTTAAATACCATTCTCTTCTCTTTCTGAGTAAAACAATGAAATGAAAAGCTTCTTGCAGCAGATTGTGCTAAGAAAGGTCATAATGAATCAAGAGTCCTCAGACAATTTTAGAACAATTATTGCTAAAGGAAGTTGATTCCTAATTTTCTCCATTAAAACCTTCCAGCCTCAGTCTAATAGTGAAGCACTAATAACCACCCAGCCTTCAAGTGTGCATTTCCAACAAAATTCCATCTGTCTCAATGAAGAAGACAAGAACTGTGATACCAAAGGAGCTAATTTGAAAGTTCCACTTGGTAAATACCCGAGATGTTATTGCTACCCTACAAGGATGGAAGAACCTCATTTATAAAAAGGGCAAAAACCTAATATTAAAAATGTTCCACAACTGGATCAGGAGCAGGTGAATCAAAATTGGATCCTCTCTGCTTTCCAAAGGAAGGACAAGTGGCATGAAAGGGTTCACACTGAACCCAAGCAGCTGCAGTGGAACTGCTGCTCTCTGCCCCCAGGGACAGCCCTGGGGCAGGGGCTTAAGAGGAAAATCATCTCCTTGCTCTCCAGGCTTCCTTCAAAACCAATTTCCACATGTCCCAGGGAGCACATGAATAATCTTCCTCTGGAATTTTATCAGGAGATTATCCAAACAAATGGGAAATTATCAAAACAAGTGGGATGTTGTTGTTGTCTCCATGCTGTCCCCAGGCAAAGTAAAGATGCTCTGGGCTGGGAGGTCTTTACAGGGGCTGTAAGGATGGAAGAAAGTCCTGGAGCAAGAACTGATGGAATATAGAGCAGTCAGGTCTATTTTAAGTTACACTGCCAGGAAACTGAGACAGGATTAATTATGTCTGGATTATGATGGTAGAAGGTTCTTGCTCAGGAGAATTGGTATCTACAGGTACCTACAGGTCATCAGACCTGTAGGACATTTCAGATTTGCTGCTTTCCAAGAGGGATCTGCCACAAATACCTAGAAAATTAATAAATACCCACTCCAAAAAGCAGCAAACACAGTACAGTGGCTCTCTTAACACCTGAAAAAGAATTGTGACCACAATATTAAATATCTCTATCAAGATAGACATTAAAATATTTGGGGCAGCAAGTCTGCAGCCAGAGCAGCATAAATGCACTTTGCAACTTTTACTCTCTGAAAGAAAAAAAGAAAAGGAGTTATTGGGTCTCATGCTAAAATAGGATTTGCTACATTTCAGGGAAGATATCACAGTATAAACCCTTCCAATGCACAGAGAGGAGCATTGAATTCCTCACATGCTGTATTCATGTCTTCTCCTGCATTCCCTCTTTCAAGCCCTTCTAATTTGAGTTCCAGATTCAAATAGCTGCAATTATGGAACAATTCAATCACAGGGTAAAGGAAAGGAAAAATAAAACCCTCACCAGAGCACAGTTTGGCAGGGTGTGTTCTGCTTTAAATAAGAATTAAAATTAGAAGGATTGCTCAAAATCAAGTAAATTCATGCAAATTCCTAGAATATTGGATTATTCCTAGAATATTGCATTATTTCTCCTCAGCAGCAATAGGTTAGTCAGAATAGGAATTTTCCTTTCTGTAGGTGTTGTTCAAATGTGCAGACACCTAAAAAATTCACCAGTTACCAAAGCTGTGTTGGGATTTTAAGAACAATTAAATCTAAATTTGTTACACTGTCTGAAGAGCTGAGAATGAATCTGACAACCAGAAAGAAGCCTCTTTTACAAGTTCCTTTCTGCAAAGCTGAGCAGACAGCAGAAGAATCTCAACACACGAAAGCTGATGCAGACTGAAATTATTGGGAGAAGCAAATTTATCTTCATTTTATTGTCATAATAGCAACCAGCCTTTTGGCTGACATTCCAGACTATTCAACCCCTATTCTGTTGTAAGGAATTTGAGACTCATTGTGGAAAACTGTGTTTAAATCCAGGTTTCTCATGCGAGTAGGACCCACTCCACCAGCACAAGCATTTCCAGGCATGGCCCACTCAGTGCAGAAATGCTTCCCACTGGATTACACACCTTGGGTAAAATGTCAGGGGGACAGTATGATCTGGAGATCCCACGCAGAGCTTGCAACCTGTAGGAGATCCCTGAAGATGCCCTGTAGGCAGGAAGGGGCAGCAGGACATTTACACATCACCCACGTACCAACACCAAGGCAAAGTGACAGGTTGTGTAATTTGGGGATTTTCCAGCCTCAGGACAGAAATCTGGAAGCTGAAAGAGGGTCATTGCTAGAGCTGTGTTTTCTGAGTAGACACAGACACCCCAGCAGCAATGAAGAATTCTCATTTTGTTTGGTTTCAGAGGTATTGTCTTTGACAAAGGGTAGTCAAAGGAAAGTTTGGGCAGTTAATTATTTGTTTGGAAGAAGTCTGTCAAATTAGCATCAATTTTTTCAAACAGGTTGCACTCAAATGCCTAAAATGCATCAATACAGAACAGGCACTGTTCTGCACAAAAGGGAACACAGAACCCTGAGTTTATATTTTCTTTTGCTGATGTTGTCCCTGAAGGAGTGACTGAGGTCACTCGTAGGTTTTGGGTGAGGAACACGGTGCTGCAAAAGAACCTGCATTATGTCTGTGACCCTCCCGGTCACAGCTGTGCTGTCCAAAATCAAAAGAAATAAATAACCGAAGTTTTATGCATAAATTCAGTTTTAGTAAGGTGTAGCTCACTGAGCTGTGCTTAACACCAAGACAAAAGCTGGACATGGGGGAGTCCTAAGGGACCTCAATCTGTCACTGAGCTTTACATTGAAAAGCCAGAAAGGTACTGGGCTACAAGAGACAACCAGAAAGCAAAGACATCTCTGTGTGATTAAGAAGTGAGAAACAGCTCTTGAGGCAGTTAGCTGATCACGAAAGCATTAAAAGTGGTTGCATTAACGTTTCATGAGAGTTTTCCCCCTGCCTCTACCTTAGTTACCCTTCTCCCACCACATATTTAGAAATATTTCTTTGTAATCACATCTCTTGCCAGGTGATTTATAAAGCAGAATGAGCAACAGCCAAACATTTACTAGAACTGTTGCTGAGCAGTGAACGAATTACCTGCTGTGCCACAGTGGGACAAACAAGCTGGGCTGCGTGGTCCATGCATAAACACTAATGATCTCATTAACTTAATCCATTTCATTAATCACTACCAAAGTAAAGACCACACTTCTACCCTCTCCTGTCCCTGGATACACTGCTCCTCTCAAATGAATGAGTTCAAAGTCATCCTCTTAAAACATATCTGTGGTCACCACCTGGCTTGCTCACACTGAACCCTTGTGAAAATGTAGAGAGGTGCTTTGCATATTCCCCTGCTAATTCCAAGAATTCAAATAAGTCCCCATTCTCTGAAAGTGAGTCATTAGTTTTGAGTCCACCATCATCATTGTTTCCAGTCAAAACATCTCAAAAAGGAAATTACAGCAGCCAAGATAATCAAGCATTCTGGGAGATATTTTGACACCTTAGATCTTAGCATGGAAATTTGCTCAGAAAGTTGAATGAATCAGTAACCTGGAAAAATAACAAAATGAGTAAAACACAAACTACAATAGGTCGTGATTCATTTTTTTTTCTCTGTTAAGGGGCTACGTGCACTCACCCCATGCAGAAGGACACGCTGGAGGAGGAGCAGGGCAGTGAACAAGGAGGAGAAACCCAAGGCAGCATCTGCACCAGCAAATGTCTGTGACACATCCCAGGTTCCAGGGCCCCATGACTGAAGGGGTGCTTTGACACCGGAATGATGAATCTAGTTGGAAAGTAAATGGACAAAGGAAGAGAGCTCAGCTGATGGAGTCATCTCCTCACCGCAGGGATCTCTTCCGAGGCATTGGGCAACGTGTTTTGCTCTGCAGGGTGATGTTGAACGTTAAACCCGGTGAATAACAGGCTCTGTAGTCACTGCCAGCCCCAGCAGGCATTAAAAATAGTGAATCCTTGCCTTCCCAATCTGGAAAAGAGGTCAGGTGGGGAATATCACTGAGGGGAAACCTTTTGGGATTTTTGCTGATTATTTCTGCTTGGTGGGGGGAAGGAGTTGGAAGCCATCTGGACAATTGTAAGTGAAAATTTTCAGGCAGGCAGGGCTGGTGTGGCTGCCCCAAGATGGTGTTGGCCGTGGTGCATTGCCACACACCATGACAGGGTTGGCCCCCAATGGCTGCACATGCTGCTTTGGTTTTCTTCTTAAATATGTCATCACAGACGCGTTACCAACCTCTCTGATTGGGCCATGTCCATCTCCAGAGCCATCAGAGATTGGCTCTGTGGTCCATAGTGGAAGCTTCTAGAAGCTTCTCATAGAAGCTACCCCTGTGCCCACCCCCACCTCCAAAAACCAGGGTGTGCCAAATCAACACAACAGATCAGAGCAGGGGGTTCCAGCAGGAAAAAAGGTGGTTTTTTTCTGATTCAGAAGTTCCCAATTGGCCTAATAGAAAGGAGAGAGGAAAGAGAATTAAATCTGCTTATTTTAAAAATTTTATGCACATAACATGTCTTCAAGAATCCATCTAGTGTGCCAGACAGCTCCATACCTGGGACGGCTGCAGTAAATTTTCTGAAGATAATTTTATCTACACTCAGGTAACCTCAGAGAATAAAGTACTTTTTCTTCAAAAAGAAAACAAAAACAAAAGATGTTTTTAGAACACAAGCGTTTCTTTTATTTCTGAGACTAAAGTCATAGTAGGTCAATGAGAAGAAAAACAAAACCAGAAATATCCATTTTCCCTTCCACTGGTTCCCTAAACCCCTGTGCTGAGGCCTCTTGAGCTAGGAAAGCAGAAAGTTTCTTTGGCTGTAAGTATTAAATCATAGAATCCCTATGGCTGGAAAAGACCTCACAAACCATTTAAAATATATTGAGTTACATGGACGCCCTGTATTGATTATTGGCAATATCTGCTCCAGTGGTTGTGTACAGGGATTACAGGTCTGTTTCTAATTTTCCTTTGGGAGGCACCTTTGGAAAGCAGCCCTTCTCCACAGGGTTTGCGATAGTTCAGAAACTCTGAATCCTGGGGAGATGCTGCTGCTGAGTCCCTGGCGCTCTGCCCTGCATGGGCTCTGCTGCCACCTGTGCTGTGCTCCAAGGGACTCCCCACACATGTGCGCAGCTGAGGGGGCTCAGGACAGCTCTGGCGTTTCGAGGAGTGGGGAGGAAGGAGGGAGGCTTGGTGGCTTTTCCTCCCAGCCCCCACAGTCTGACACCAAGCCTGATTTGCTGCTGTCTGGAGAGCAGGGTGGGAGCGCCAAGGTGGGCTGTGATTTTGCCTAGCAATCATCTCCCATCTTTTGGTAGCATGCTCTACCCTCCTCCTTGGCAGTCAAGAGCTGTCCTGACACAGATGTCCTCTGAAGTGCCTCTGGAGCTGCTCTCCACTTCAGTTGGGGATTTCTGTTGTTTTTCTTCAAATATTTATATTGGAGCAACCCACTGAAATATCCAAATGTATACACAAAGAACCCCAAAGCAGGAGGAGACAGCCAGTCCTACCCCCCTCCATCTCCTTGTTTTTTTGCTGCAACAGAGAGAAGCCAAAATACATGTCTGGAAGGGTCAACACTTGAACCACTGGAACATGGGAACGAGGTTTTTCCATTACTAGATAGAGCCTTATCTACCACTTTGGAAAAGATTCTCAA
The DNA here is from genome assembly GCA_024865655.1 of Emberiza elegans. Lineage (NCBI taxonomy): Eukaryota > Metazoa > Chordata > Aves > Passeriformes > Fringillidae > Emberiza > Emberiza elegans. The sequence continues at coordinate 62,758,915 of JALJVW010000206.1, forward strand.
GCCTTACCAGTGAGAGATTAGGGGAAAGTCAGCAAAAATGAGAAAATGTCTCCTTCCAACAACTCCTGCTTCACCTACTTCAGTTTATGAAACTACTCAACAAACCCTAAAGGCAGAAAAAATATAGAAAATAACAACCACAACGTTCAGTAACAGCTGTGGGATGTATTTAACTTGGAGAGGGGTTATGATGTTAAGGAAGCTTTAAGCCATCTTTGTGGTCCCCTAAGCCCAGGCCAGATGTGTCTGCTCAGCCATGGAACATAAATTACAGCATCCTGCTGGAATTTAGGCCAGTTATCCGTAACCCAAGGGGCTGCTGAAAGCGTGTGAGCAGCAAGTGCTTCTTGCAGGATCATTCTCCACCTGTTGCCAAGGAGGGAAAGGAGGAAGAAGATAATGTCTTTTTAAAATGTTTAGTCTATTTTCAATTGCTTGTAAAACTGTGATTATTACACCTGAAAAGAGCAAGATACATTCATTTCACCTTAAGCATTTGCTTCCCTCATCCTCCTTTCAGGTACTTGCATCATCCACAGTTTCCTCATCACCTGCCTACCATTGCTACTTTAAAATCCCATTATTTGTAAAGGGGTACATCTCTGCAGAACAGTTCTGGTATTTGTCTTGAGATAAAAATGAACTCTCTGCCATAAAAACCAAACATTTACACACAGTTTTCTCTCTCTCTCTCTGTAGTTCCTCCAGTTAATCATTTTCTGGCCCAGCACACCCAGTCTGAGGTGGTGCTGACACTGCTGTGCAGGCTCTTCAGAAATACTTTGATTGTAACTATGAAAACACCTGGAATCTCACTTGCCTCTTTCCTCTTGCTTCTGTTACAAGGGCAATAGAGGAAAGGTGTGATGTTAATCCCACACACATCTTCATGGATTTCTCTACTGGGAGCACCCCAGAACAGCTGTACAATGTTTTAAATGGAATCCCAGAATGATTTGGGTTGGAAGGCACCACAGAGCTGATATTGTTTCACCTTCTTCCATGGGTTGAATACCTTCCACTATCCCAGGTTCCTCCAAGCCCCATCCAACCCCAGACACTTCCAGGGATCCAGGGACAGCCACAGTTTCTCTGGGTGTCCCATGCCAGGACCTCTCCACCCTCATGTTCAGCTTCTTCTTCCCACACAAAGATTCACATGCATGTCCTGGTGAAACTTCCCTGGATGGATTTACTTTATTCAGGGCACCCTGGAGTTCAGCTGCACTCCATGAATCACTGCTGACAATGAGAGATGGGGATGTGATGCATCGAGCACGTTCCTCTCCCGACCCACAGCTGATGACGGTGGAGTTTTAATTTTCCCCCTGCGTTCCATGGCCTGGGATTTCTCAGAGGAGGCTGAGGGGGTTAGGTGGTGAGACCAGGGGGTTTCAGTGGGCACTCAGCCACAATATTACACACACATCCTATAGCCTCTGGTATGTCCTGACCAGATGCTGGTTTACAAGCAAATTCCTATTGCTCATGTCATAGGCTTCAGTCTCCTGACTTATAAACAACACGGGACAGCTGCAGGGATCACACACAGCCCAGGAGCTTCAAAAGGCCACTCCTGTTAATATCTACATCTCAAGGTGGGCAGGGCTCCAAGGATTCCTGGGTGAGTTGGTGTCAGAGGAAAGATTGCCAGAAGAGACAGCACCATCACACTGGAGGGTTCTGCTCCAAGCTAAATCAGAGTCTTGACCATGGATGTCCTTTGCCTTTCCATCTTCATATTAAACTCTTTGAGCAAATGAGCTGGTGAGCTCATTCAACCTGGCAATACCAAATCCACAGAAAGATAAGAAAAAAAAATGAAACTACATATGAAAACTAAAGCCCTGCAGACCTTTATCTTCTGCTGGAGAGTGATCATCTTCTCATGTGGAAAAGAATGTGAGGTTTAAATACTCACAGTGATTAGCCAGGCAATCATTACTGACAAAATTATAAGGACCAAGCAATAGTTGTGAGCATTTCCCTGGATGCTTTATGATGGAGTTGGCAAAGGAAGAAATAGTGCCAAGATTGATTCCCATGTGCATTTCTACAACCTCTTCATGAGCTGAGTTAAAATGGCCTCTGTTTTATATTGACAGGTCCATTTATAATAATCTGCAAAAGATTCTTTGTTCAGAAATTACCTTCAGATCATCCTCTTTCCTCAGAGTCAGCCTTTAAACATTCATCTAAATAACGATATTTTGATATATTCTGCAGCTGCACATTTCTGAGCAGAGGAACATGCCACTCCCAGCATTCCCACTGCTCAGGAAATAAAACTTGTGAGAGATGTTCACAAACATTAATTCTCACTAAATCTAAAATGTAACTGCCACAGATTTCATAGCCAGTGAAAATAAAGTAACTGCTTATGAGTTCTTTTACAGAAGTTTTCAGAACTGCAAGATTTTGAGGCACGATTTTGATTAGGCTGCAAAGAAAAGATCCAAACTCTTGGAGGCTTGTGGAAAAAGGAAAGAGCCTTCAGCACAGACATGTTAACACATAAATCAGGCAAGAATGGGAGCCAACACAAGTATGATTTAAGAAATGCATTCGTTTCAATAACAGAGAAAGTAAAAGCCCCAGGAAACAGAGAAAACAATATCTTTCCCTGAAAATCTGACATCTGCCAGATTATAGAGCTGTTGTGCACGATGCCATTAACGCTGTGCCAAGACAAGGCAGGAATCCTGCCCCTCAGGTAGTGACTGGCAGTTCCACAAAGCAGCTCCTTGAAAAGGCAGATGAGGCAACAGAAATGCCCAAGGACAGCAGAAAAGGCCAAGGGTCTATTTATAGTCTGTTCCTACCTTTTTGAGTTTGGGAATCTGACATGCCAGCACGCCAAAGGAAGCAATTAACCCCTCATTGTAGTGGTACCTGAGGAAAGGCAAAGACTTGAAAGAGAGCTAAAGACTATGAAATTAGGAATATCCATGAAAAGGACTGTAAAGGAAAGATTCAAGAGCCTTGTCAAGGGTAAAAGCTACAAGAAGGGACAACAGAGCATAAATGTAGGAAACATTTCAAGCTGAAGTTTGTAACATGGAACCTCAGGATCTGTCCTTGTCCCTTAAAAAGCAGAGTTAGAACATCATCCTACTCCAGATTTTTACTAAATCACATGCATAAAACATAAATTTGAATCTCAAATACCCAAGGCAAAGAGTTCACAAAAGACCTAAAATCTCAAAAATTCTTTACAAACTTTATTTAGGATCGTGCATGGATAAGACACAGTCTGTTTGGATAACTCACTGCCCTGAAAGGGCAATTATTGATTGGAAAAGTAATTTTCAATTAATTAAACTTCTGTAATTTTTCATTTCCTCCAGGGAAGCAGAAACAACTCAAGATGTCACACTCTGCTAAGTCTAAATATGTGTGGAACACAAACATATACATGACACACACACACATATATATCTATAGCTCTATATATACACACATATGGTTTATGTTGTTCTGTGTAGAGGACAACATAAACCAGCACATGCATCTGAGCCCCAGATTCTTTAGCAAAAACTCAGACAGAAAAAGCCCTGAACTTTAGCTCCCAGTGACCATGTGCCATTACTCCAGCTCAGAAGACAAAATTACAAGTTTACTTCTCCAGTGAAAACACTGGGCTGGAAGTTCCTGGGAAGCAGTAACCATGGAGCCCAAGCTATCCCATTTTTTACTGTCATTTCCCAGAGATCAACAACGCTACACTGCAGTCTTTTTTTTTTGTTGTTGTTCAATAAGAGCTGGACAGTGCAGGAGCTGCCAAGAAGCCTCTTTGCTGTCCATAATGACCCTGGGCCCCATCGGCACTGTTAAACTCTTCCATGACGCAAGGGACTGGACCTGATGACCAACAGAGGGCTCCTTCCAAAGCCCTCTCTGTGATTATGTGCTGATTAAATACCTGCGTGTACTGCTGCCTTATTTCCCCATTTTGCTCCAAATTCATCAGGCTTGGCCCAGCATCACTTTGTGACGTGCAGTGTGATATCAGGACCTATGAATAACTATCCCTCTCCCCTGTGTGTCTGCCCCAGGAAGTCCTGCTTTTTTTTTTTTTTTTTTTGTCCATCCCCTGGTTTTATAATAATTTTCTCCCTGTGTTGTAACCACAGACCTCCCACCAGACCCTGCACACAGGGAACCAGCACAAGCAGCCTGACATTCCCGTGGTGGATTCTCCAAAGAGCTGCTGGAAAGATGCCCTTGGTAAACTGCACAAAGCCCATATCAGCACAAGCAGCTAAAGCTTCACTGCTGCCCATGGCTTTCAACTTTAAATAAACTTTGGAGGAGCAGCTGGACATTGGAGAGAAATCTGAGAAGGAGCTTAAGGAGACCAGCAAGGCCTGCACTCCTCTGCTGTTAGAAATGGTTTGTTTGGGTTTGCTTCAAAACAGACAAATGGGAGAGAGATCCAGAAGGCCCTTGCTGGGCTCTCAGTGACAGAGGCTGCCAGGGCTCCAGGAGCATTTGGACAATGCTCCCAGGGATGCACAGGGTGGGACTGCTGGGGCATCTGTGCATGGGTTGAAGTCCATGATCCCTGTGGGTCCCTTCCCACTCAGGATATTCTGTGATTCCACAACAGCACAGAGGTAGGTGACTTACCACACACAGAGTGGCTCTCCATCACACCCCCCATGTGTACTCTGGTCCTTGGAATCATCATCCAAAGCAGGGGGAGCTGGGTGGCCTGGCTCTAGGAAACAGCAGGCTCAGCTCCAAACTCTTTGTACCAGGAGCAGTAACATCCTGACTGCAGACATCCACCTGCTGCAGGGTGCAGCTACCTGTCATCCTGACAGAGCTCTGGGTGACAAATCAATGTCTAAGGAGATTACCTGGACCCTGCTAGGGGAAGACTTCCCATTTGCTTTTAAAACCTCCACTGAACCGTGTGTGGAGCTCTGGTTAATCCTGGGAAGAAAAACAAACACGTGAAAGCTGTCCCCACCTGACTATCAAAGCTTTTGAATAATGGGGTGGCTGATGGGCCAGTTTACTCTGTTCAGATTTGAACCTGATGCTTTCCTCCGTGAAAATCCTTTCATTTTGTTACACATGCTCACAACAGATTTCTGCAATGCATCCTTCACACCTCACCCCTGGCAGTGAGGTGCCACACTGCTGACACATCCTAGGTGACACTGTCTGCATGATGCCAAATGGGGACTGTGAATTCAGCAATGCCCAGGATCTGGGGACACTGCTAGGGTAGCAAATGGGACATCCATGGCTATGAGTGCTGGCACACAGAATGACACTTGTATCCCAAACTGCATTCCCAGAATGTGGGCAGCAGGAAAGGGGGGATTCTGCCCCACCCAGGTGAGACTCCACCTGCAGAGCTGCCCCAGCACAGGGGGACATGGATCTGTTACAGCTGGTCCAGAGGGACCACAAAAATTGCCAGAGGGCTGGAGCACCTCCACCATAAAGAACAGTTGAGAGAGTTGGGGTTGTTCAACCTGGAGAAGAAAATGCTCTGGAGAGACCTTCCTACAGGCTTTCAGTGCCAAAAAGGGTGTTAAAAGAAAGGTGGAGAGAGGTTTTTACTATGGTCTGTAGTGGATTTAGGATGAAAGGAGAAATTTAGATTAGATTTTAGGAGGAAATTCTTTGATATGAAGGTAGGGAGGCCCTGGGACAGAGAAGCTGTGGCTGCCCCTGGATCCCTGGAAATGTCCAAGGCCAGGTTGGATGGGCTTGGAGCAACCTGGGCTAATGGAAGGTGTCACTGGGTGACACTGGATGAGTTTTAAGGTCTCTTCCAACACGAAGAACGCTATGATCATATTGAGGAGTGGCAAAATGAAGGTCATACATCACTGCTGGGGAAACACATACATGGCAAACCCCTAGGAGAAGACAAAAGGAGAATTGCTTCATCCCCTCCAAGCTGCCATTAATGTTAGTAAGCAGAGGCTATCAGCACTAGTGAAAGAGGCACAAAAGTCTCATTACGTGGCAACAAATCGGTATGGAAACTGCATCATCTAACAGCTCCCAGCCTCACCCTTTACCCATTGTTCTGGTGAATGAATTTGCTGCCTAAACACACCAAGCCAGCAGAAACTGAGGTGTAAGGAGAGCATTTCAGTGCCTTAGGTAACAGTGCTCCCTTCCAGCTTCAGATTCCAAAGCAAATCTGAAAGAGAGTGATCTTCATTTGCCTAGATGTAAACTGAGAAAGCCATACATCATGCTGCCCCGTGCACTTGCTTTATTTATTTTTTTTTTTTATTAAAAAGTAGGATTGGGAAGTTAACTTAATAAAAAGTTAGGGGGAGCACACCTGGGTGCAAACAGGATTTCAACAATAAAATCCCTCAGCCACTGCCAAGATACTTTAGAATGAGACAACACCTTTAAGGAGGGAAAATGAATATTACAAATGATGTACAACTGCTTTTAGCTGAAGATTTCCACAAATACATTTCCAAAAGCACTACACTTTACACAATCATTTCATTGATAACCTACCCTCCACAGAAACTTCCCAATGAATGGAGTCCCAAGAACTATCCAATTAAATAGATTGGTTTGACTTTTGTAGAATAATGGTCAATCTTCAAAGAGGGATTAGGCCAATTTAATTACAGGAACACACAGAAACTACTAATTAAAATACTATTAATTCTCACCTCACTTTCCATGTGAAAGCACACAGAAATTAATTTAAAATAACATATTTAAATGTGTTTAAGAACATTACCTGTGGCTAGCGTAAAGAACATTTGAGGAGAGAATTCTTTCTAAAACCTGGTTGTTGAATGATAGCTCTTATACTTTCCTGACTCAAAACCACTCCACAGACTTTATTTCCCCAAATATCTTCCATAATCTCTGGCAGACAGTTGGTATAATTGCTCTCATGCTGTTCCTACCCCTGACAAATCACGGGGGGTGGGTGTCAGGATAAAGAGGGAGCACTTCATTCCACAAGCACATCACTGAAAACATTTCATGTGCTCAGCCAGCAAAAGACTGCATAAAATATATGTAAGATGATAACTACAGACACAGCTATCACTCTGAATTACCCTCCACTCCTCTTTAAGATATGCAAATATTTTACAAAATGTCAAGTTCTTGGGAGTTTTTTTTAAATACCATGTTTGATCTTCTAAAATCTGCTAAAGGTAGCAAAGCCTAATGCTGTACCAATATACACACCAGCACCTTCCTGCTCAGGGACGTGTTTAGAAGCTCAGAAGAGATGAATGTAATGTTTTTATCGCAAGGAAGGGGGGAAGCACCTCTGAAGCAAAGAGGAGGTAAGGACAGAGACGGCGGAGCTCCAGCACCCGGCTCTGCTTTCCCAGGCAAACACCGACCTCTATGGGCAACACGGAATGGTGCAAAAGAAAACGCTGAAGAAAGGCCAATGTTCGAGAAAAAAAAATAAGGAAAAAAACCCTTGGTGACCCTGTCTGGAAGACAAAGTCATTACACTGAAGTAGGATATGGACAGGGATCGCCCCTCTGGATGCAAGGATGGGCTCCAGAAGCAGCCACACCCCTCCCCAAACGCTTCCAGCTGTTTTGCATTGACCCTTGCTGAAACAGATTTTGGTGGCAAACGCTCAGAGCATTCCTAAAACCAAGGGGACAACTCCCTAAAGGAGCCTTCCAGTGCCTGAGCCCCCCTGGCTCCCAGTCTGGCTCACCTCAGGCGTTCCTGAGCCCACAAGGGAACGCAGACGCCTCCGCTGCGCACCAACATTGGAGCCCAGCCTTGGCAAGGCATCGCTTGGGGCACACAGGGCGGGCAGCCAGCATGAAGGAGCAGAAGTCCCATGCCAGAGGATGGCCAGTTGGGAATATGGCTTCTCCTCATCCCTCGTCAAAGGCAGGAAGGTCACTTCCAGCAGAAACAGAGCCATTGTCCCCGGTGATACAGACTGGTGTTGTGAGGTCCCCAGCACAAGGTGAGAGATGGGAATTTGACTCCATGTTCTCAGGAGGCTGATTTATTATTTTATTCTATATTTTTTATTATTATATTAAAAGAATGCTATACTAAAACTATACTAAAGAAAAAGAAAGGATACATCAGAAGGCCAAACAAGAATGATAATGAAAGCTCATGACTGACTCCTCAGAGTCTGACACAGCTGATGGTGATTTGCCATTAATTAAAACCAATTCACATGGAATCAATCAAAGATGCACCTGTTGGTAAATGACCTCCAGACCGCACTCCCAAGCAATCAGATAATCCTTGTTTTCATTCTTTTCTGAGGCCTCTCAGCTTCCCAGGAGAAGAAATCCTGGCAAAGGGATTTTCCAGAAAATATCACGGTGACACTGGGCCACAGCAGAGCAAAACCAACACACCAATTATGGCACAAACTGCAAAAATACAGCAGGACAGTGGGAAGGTGTCAGTCTCTCCCTGACAGCAGGAGCTGCTCTGACCTCTTCAGTGGAAAAGCAACTGAATTGGCCACAATTTTAAGCCTTGTTTTGCCTCAGACCTGCAACAGGGCGGGATGCTGCAGCTCCATGACAAATTGGGTATGGGAAACACATTGCACCTCTTCCTGCTCTGCATTTTAATCTTCCTTAACTTAATGACAAGGATGCAAACAAATGGAGTTTTTCTAATTGGTTTAGGATCAGCTTCTGTGTCAAGATTTAATCCATCTTTTTGCAACAAAGGGGCTTTTTGAGCCAGTGATGAACAACTGTAATTTTGTAGATATTCCTGCAAGTGCAAATTCTTCATCATTAGATATAAAACTATCACAAAATAACACCAGCAATCAATTTTTTGGACAGATATTTTGTCTGAAATTGTGGCATGTACAGTGCAGTCACTAGCAGTGAAAATGTAATCTAAATTAAAAACATTAAGGGCATGAAGGGTTTTAACCTAAAGCTATAGAAGAGATATCTCATCAGAAACAAGGAGGAAATAAAAATATATAATAATAATAATTAAAAAAAAAAAAGAAAAACAGGAAAACCCTAAAAATTTGATAAAGCTTACCAGCTGGAGAAGACTAAATTGTTTCAAAATGTCATTTTTAGGCCTGACAAAGCCTTTTTGGAGATGCTAGTTTAAAAGGTTTCCTCCACAGACACACTGAAAATTTTTAATGTTTTTTTAATGTTTCTGTGACTTGCAGCAGGGAGAACCTAGAGAGTGGTGGAGTTAAATCATATCCATGCCTTGCACCAAAATAAGAGAACATCTCACAGTCTGAAGTTGCAAAAATGGACAAAACAGAAAAAAGCAAAAGGTTCAACATTTAGAAACCATGATATTCAATATCCTGCTCAAATAAAAAGCAGGGATTTTCCAATGGAATCCCAGCTTAAATCTTCAAAGAACTGGGAGTTGACAAGTTTATATTAAGAAATTCCCTGCCTGGCCTCTTTCCCCTGTCTGTGTCCTCCTGTGGGGCCCTGGAAAAGCTCCATCAACTCCTTCAGTGCTGAATTGAATTCTGCCTACACAACTCTACAATTTTATATGTTTAATATGTTTCCACAAGGAATGACATTTCTTGGTTTGCCCTTTGGAAGTGAGCTAAGTGAGCTTCTCAATTTAATGGGACCTTCCATTAAAAATTAACAACTATCTCATAAAAGACATTTAAATAGCCCATAAGGAAGTGAAAGGAATGAAGAACCTGGAATATCTGGCAGCTCATGCATGTCAGGTAGGAAATGACTCTTAGTAAAGAGAGACACTGAACTCCCAGAGTGGATTGGGTTGGAAGGGCCATCAAAGCTCATCTCTTTCCAATTCCCTGCCTTGGACAGGGACACCTTCCACTAGGCCAAACAGGGAACAAAACCAGGCAAACAAGCCAAGAGCAACTGTACATAAAATTCTACACAAATGCTGGAAGTTGGGGGAAAGCGTCACTGAACTGGAATGTCTCATTTTAAAAGAATCTGTTGCCATTTTAGCTTTCTTGGAACTGGGTTTTTTTTAAAGCTGAGGCCCCAGTCCAAGCCCATGCTCAAGCAGGGCCAGCTAGACCACTCTGCCCAGGAATCACCAGCTGGGCTTGAGAAACTCCAAGGACAGAGGCTGATAACAATCCTGATAACACCCAATTGTGGAAATATCCCCTAACCTGATCCTCCCCCACTGGGAGAAGGAGGGGCTTTCCTTGTCCCAGCCTTTCTGACATCAGGAAGATGAGGCTTGATGAAGGCTGGTCTTAACAAATACTCAGACCTCTGGAGAGCTTTCAGTGTTATCAGAACAAAAGCTTGGATAACCTAAGCCACCAGCCAGGCACTCCAGCAACCCCTCCAGAGACACAATTCCAAAAGCTCTGGGTACCCTGCAACTCTTGCTCAATATTCAAATGGAGCAATAACCCTCAAGATTGCACCTGTGAAGGATGTTGTCTGTATAAGTTTTTTAACTGGTTCAAGTTTGCTGATTTTGTTTAGACAGGGAGCGATAGGACATGTTTTTAAACTAAAAGATGAGATTTAATGTTAGGAAGGAATTGCTCTCTGTGAGGGTGGGCAGGCCCTGGCACAGGGTGCCCAGAGAAGCTGTGGCTGCCCCTGGATCCCTGGCAGTGTCCAGGGACGGGGCTTGGAGGAACCTGGGCTCATGGAAGGTGTCCCTGCCCATGGCAAGGGATGGGACTGGGTGGGCTGTAAGGTCCCTTCCAACCCAAACCATTCTGGGATTCTGTGATATTCTTGATTGCAGAGCATCCAACTACATGTACCAGCCACAGATGTGGGCATTTCAATGCAAGCCTTTCATTAAAACTGCTTAGAATTTAATGTTCCTTAATGCCACATAAGACATTTATAGTCTTCCATAGAACACAATTCTTCCTCACCCTTTTTTCATTTGTGCCCTGTCAGTGCTTAATGAGTAACTGGGTATAACTGGGTGATTTATTTAAATATTAGCACAATTTCTGTAAATACTTTTTATCCTTTTTATAAACTGGAGTCTCAGAAAAAATGAAAAGGCCATTATGATTGTAAGGGCAGCTTTCCTGCACCCAGTAATGGGTTCTTACACCATTCCTATAATCCAGCAGTACATTTCCAGCATTTTTAATACACCTGACTCTGCAATAGCAAGGTGCCATCTGTGATGGCTCTTGGAGCACAGTTGGTTTTCTCCCTGCCCAATTATATTTATGCACCAAATCCTTTAAACCTCTCTCCAGTCTGCAGCTTCATTGGCTCAAACTAATGAAGAGAATTTTCTAATTCCCTCCTGATAATCCTATTACCTGTCCAAAGCTATTTCTGCAAGGGTCATCATTGCAGAGGGATGTAAATCTGGGGCCAGGTCTCACTGTGGTTAGTTGTAATCCAGCTCCTCTCCTGGAAACTCCAAGGACATTGGCCAGCACCTGGGAACAGCAGAGCTGAGTGACTGAGCCTCTCAGGTACCATGATTTGTGTGATTAAACCTTGCCTTTCAAGTTTGATTTTGCTAGGGGGAAAAAAATATAGTGTTTTGAAGATGTATTAGTGGTGTATGAAATGTTCTAATAAAGAAATGGAAGTGATGAGGTATCTCAGAAGAGCCTCACATTTGGCAGCTTGGGTGAAATGGGGCTGGTGACAGAACAAGTGCTGCCAGGTTCCCAGCTGTGAGTTTGGCAGGCTGCTTTCATTAAGCTGAGGACAACGAGCTGCCAGAGCTGTCATTATTTGTGCTTTAAATGAATGCATGGGCAGCGAGTGGTGCTTCACTCCAGCTGGGGTCATCTGGGGGAAATGGAAATATATTAGAAATCAGATCCTGGACCTGCTGACAGTGTGTGCCCAGACTATTGGGAGTGACACCTGTATCTAATTTAACAAGGCTTTTATATTCCTTGCGTGGAATCCTGTCTCTCTTTATTTGATTTTGGCATTGATTTGATTCAAAAATGGGATTTCTACTCTTTTGTAACCTACCTTTGAATACTAACCTGTATATAAGGATCTGCAATAGAATATAAAGATACCATTCCTTCTGCCTCTGCTGGGATGGAGCTGTGTGCTCTGGGGAAGGGTGAATGAAGGACTCAAATCCCTGGGAGAATCTCCAGAAAATGTTCATGTCTGGGCCCATTTAGGAGCTTCCAAGGAACTCTAAATGCTAACTTTAGAATGAATCCTTCTTATCCAGGTATCTAATCTCAGCTTGGTTTTGCAAGAATGGCTTTCTTGAAAAAAACTGTTTTGGTGAGCACAAATATTGGTGTGAAAGAATAATAACCCAAATGTACCCTGGATAAGACAATCCCCCTGTAGTTGCTGTGACAGAACAAGTTTTAGGCAGGTGACAGGTGTGTAACTGAAGGTATAAAGGATGCATTACATAAAAAGATGGAGAAAACCCCCTTTTTTGGCCCTGAGAGGTTGCTTTGGACAGCTGAGATCCCCAGAAGATGAGCATGTTTTCAATAGGACAGGTCTGAGAGGTCAAGAAACCTTGGGGCAAAATTGCATCTTGGATTTTTACTTCCACCCCCTTCCAAAAGCAATGTAATCTGCACAATCAATGGCTTTACAGGTTTCCTGCAAGTATTTGGCATCTTTTTTGACAGGAGGGAATAATTTCAACCTAACCAATTCTTCTACAGCTGATCTGTACCAGATTGCTAGAATCATATGGAAGTGCTTCATCCTGTTTCAGAGTGAGATGTTAAGCTGATCTTTGTTACAAATATAAAAGTCTAATCCCAGCAATTATAATCACAGCACAGTTAAAACATGGGGAAATGCATTAGGGCATGACAGATAATCACCAAAATAATACAGCTTGAGAGCAAATAACAGAGTTAAAGATGATTACTATACACCAGGATGTTCAACTGCTGGTGTGCAGTGATAAGGGGAATTTCTTTCTAGCAGCAGTGGGTCTCAAAGCCATCACAGGGTTCTCATTTTCCTAATTTACAAAGTTCAAAAACCCTACAAGTATTTCACACCTTCAAAATACTCATGGTCATACCCTCAGCTCCACTGCAAAGGCTTTTCCTGGGTGAATCACAGCACCAAAGGGCATTTCCTGCCCCTTCCAGCCCTCCAAAGCAAAAACAAGAGCAAGAGCAATGCAATCAGAGGAGAAATAATTCTCCATAAATATTGCACTGGATTCCAGGATTAGGCAGCTCTGGGGGGTTGTGACTCTCACTCGACACCACCTCTGCAACTTCAGAATAATATTAAATGTACAACTGCAGGAACTTAGGAAAAATCCACATGACCCTTAGCTTCCCATCCCATCTTTTAGACCCATTGTGTTCTTTCACATAGGCAGTGACACCAGATTAAACCCCACAAGGCACCTGTGGACAGAAAACCCTCCAGAGACTGTACTGCCCACTTAGGCATTGATGAGCGAGGAGAGGAAAGAAAATCAGCTTGCCCCTGTGTGTGTAAGGTGGCCAAAGGACATGGGGAACTCAGCTGAAGACTCTGGTAACCAGCTTTCAGCACTATCCCATCTTAAACTCCATAAGAGGCTCACTCCAGGGCACATGGCCAGCCACAGTGGGACTGAATTACACCCTTCATTCTGAACTGCCTGAAGGAGCACAATCTTCAGCCTCAGTCCGAATACAGAGAATGTCTCCTGGATTTAAATGGTATAAGCCAACATATTATTGTGTTGAGCAGAATGCATCCCACAGCTCCTTCCTTTAATGCTCAGTCCTACAGAATTCCAGACAAAGCTGTAGAGCATCTCCACAGTCAGCATCCCAGTCCAGAGAAATTCCTATTTTGCTGCTCACTGCAATGAGGATATCAAAGGGCTATGAGCAGAAGGAAACAAAGTGAAAGTAAGAAATGGGGTCTACCCCAACACCAGGTATAAGCAGAGTTGGCCAAAATTATGGGATTTGCATTTCTTGACAAAAACAAAACAACCCCACCCCTTCCAGCTTCAAGTGAAAGGCTTGGTGAATTCATGTCACCTCACGTAAAAATTTTATTTTTTTTAAACTAAAATGCAACATTTCAATTTTTTTATTGGCATTTTTGTTACGGACAGACATGGAAAATGAAGGCAACAACATGAAGAGAAAAAATGATGAGCCTGACAAATAGCTCCATATATTTGCCTGCCAAAACAAGGAACTTTTTTTTGATGACCCAGAACCCTTTCCCATCTGTCAGCCAGAGATCAGACAAATCAGAAAAATTCAGGAAATTGCAGTGAACATATAGTTTTTCTTTCTGCATTCTATCAGAAGAAGGGATGGCAGGAGCAGTGATTCCTGCAGACTGAGCTGATCTTCCACAAAAGCAATCTCTTTGTTTTGAAAACATTAAAGGAATGCATTCAAATGGCATCTGGAAATGACATTTGTTTCAATTTGCATATCCTTGCCATTTTCAGCAGTGTAAATCATGCAGGATGTGACATAATGAAAACATTCTGGAATTATTCCATTTGTGCAATACATTACAGAGTTGCTTTAAATGGAATTAAGGACTTCACCATAATTTTAGATGAAAACATGTTATAATAAAGGCTTGGGATTCTGGCACAAAGTACCAAATAAAACAACCAGGTTGCTGATTCCTGTGCTTCTGAATTGCTGGGATCCAGCTGAAGCCAAGGATAACCATTCATTCCCATTCCTCCTGGGAGCAGGGACGCTGTCCAGGGTTAAAGCAGTGGCAGCACAGCAATCCCATCAGGAAGGCCTTAAAGCAAATGGAGGGTGTTTTAAAGGAAGTTACAAGATAAATCCTTGGACCTCACCTCTCTGCAAGCACACAATGATGAACCACCTTCGCTGGCAACTCTAAGTCCAGGTCCATGGTCACTGTTGGACACTGGTTCGGAGGTGGGTCCTGTGGACACTCAGTGTTACACACAACCAGCCTTGGGGATTCCCCAATTCTGTCCTCAGATGCCAGGCAGCAGGACCTGCCAGCTGCTCACCTTTGCCCCCTTCCACACTGGATGTGCCGGGGTTTATTTATTGTGACACTCCCCATTTGGTCACAGACAAGAGACCGTTTGGAAATATGGCCTAGCTAAAAGTAGCTAGGCTAAGCCTTAAGCCAAACAGGATGAAGTATGTGCTCAGAAAGGGTTTGGGGAAGTCGGGCTCTGCCAGAGGAGGAAACAAGGCAGACATGGATAGTGTGAGATCTAAACATAGTGCCTTCAGACCCCAGGGTCTTCCTCAGCACCCACACCACAGCCACCTCCAGCCCTTCGCTTCCAGGGACCATCTCTGCAAGGAGAGCGAATTTTGGTCCCCATTATCCATGCCTGCATCCTCTCAAGATGAGTCAAATTCTGGAGCTCATCCAAAAAGGGTTTCAGGCCACTGAACCACATTGTCTCAGCAATGCCAGCAACCTACAGCCCATGGCAAACCTCACAGCAGAATGTGTTCATCCACATCTGCCTTAGGGGAGCAGTGGAAGGTGTCCCTGCCCATGCCAGGGGGCCAAGATAACCTTCAACATTCCTTCCAACCCAAGCCATTCTATGATTCCATGACTTTATTAATTTTAGAAAGTGTCTGTTTATTTAAAGCAGAGTAACAATCATTTTAGGATTTTAAAATTTGATTATACCCTTCTGTTCAGTATGAATACTGATGTATCACCCAAGACTCTCCTACAATGTTTAAAGCAAAGGGATTAATATAGATTTGCTGCCATATAGCCTAATCTGGTGCTATTAAATAGTTAAATGAATTGTGATTTGATTTTTATTTTAAGAGACCTTGTTGGAACACATCAATAAATGAGGCTCTCACAAACTGATTCATAGTTGAGCTGTTCCATTGGGACAGCTAATGCTGCAACAGTCATTTAGCAAGTAAATCCAAATCTCTGACATCATGGCAATCTGAAATAATATGGTTTTTCTCTGATGTATGATGCTCTCTGGGTTTGTATCTGAGTCTGATTCTCCCAAAGGGAGAGGGAATTCTCTCACTTGCATTCACTTCTTATTCTTTAGCACTGGAGAATCCACAAATAGAGCCCCATTTAGTGCTGAAGCCACAGCAAAAAAGCTTTTAGGTGCCAAAATCATTAGAAAATCAATACTAGAAAAAAAAATCTGATCTCATTACTTCTAATGCTCATGGACTTCCTCTCCTTTCCCAAGCACGGCACACTGCTAGGGCTGCACCTCCATCCACTTCCCACAGCTGTCACAGCCTTCACAGCTGGAGTCAGGCTTGGGCTTAACCAAACATCACACCCTGCTCCAGGAACAAAGGTGCAGAGAGGAGAAAACCCACCATGAGAACACCTCCAGCGCCTCTTGTCCTGACTCCTGCTGATCCCATGGCCACCTGCTGCCCACAGAAGGGGTCAGGACCTGGCTTATCTTATCATGTCAGCCCCAGGGGCAGCAGAGCTGGGGCTGCTCTGGGCTGCTGCAGAAGGTAACTAAATCAGGAACACCATGCTCAGGCACCGACTTCCCATTTACCCTTCAAGGTTGTCACAGGATCCCAAGGAGCTGGGGCCCTTTTCCCTCTCCTAGAGCTTTCAGTTTCAGTGATAGTGCCATTCCCTGGGTTGGCAGGAGCCAAGCAGCACCTGGGCAGTCAGAATGCTGCCCCTGGGCTCAGCACCAAATCCCCTCCCTGGAAGGGGTAAATTGGCATTGGGGTGCTGCTGTGCACACATGAAGTGGATGAAATGAATCAGAGGGGTTTACAGCAAGGTCTTTTCCCAGCAGATCATTTCATTTCCTTTATTTTCCCTTTTCCTTCTTCTTCTTCTGCAACAAGCCCCTACTCCCTCCTCCTGCTTGTTACAGCATGCTTTGCTGCTGATGCTCTTGCACTCAGTGAATGTCAGAAGCCTTGACAAATACTATCAGATGGCTTCTCAGGAGGTGACACCACTATAGCCTGAGCAGGCTAAAATATTTGGAATTAATTTTTGCGTAGAGCCATGGCAGTCCCTGTGAGGAAGTCTTAGAACCAACTGAGTGTGCACAGAGAAAGTGGCCCAGCATTTGTGCTCCAGTTTCTACACAAATAAAAGCAAGTTCCTGGGAAAGGATTTGCTCTGCTGTTTATCTGAGCTGTGTTTCAGAGCAGGAGAGGGAACATGTGTGTTTTAAGCCATCAGCCTGTGCTTCAAATTATGACATTTATTTACATGCTCAGAGAAATGCATGTACATGCCTCAGCTGCTGCATAACTGCAACCCCAGCTTGCCTCCCTTGGCTTTGAAAAAGAAGCATAGTAATTCTAATTTTGTGCAGTTTTACAAGGCACATGTGAAGATATTTACAAATTAGCTGATGAAAGCTCACCAGTTATAATCACAAGTCAATCACAGGATGCAAAGGAAAACATGAAGCCTCTGGAATGACATGAATGATATGAAACCTCTCTCCAGGAAAGGGATAAACTTTTCTGTGAGGGTGAGTGAGCACTGAAACAGGCTGCCCAGAGAGGCTGTGTAGTCTCCTCCTCGGGAGGTATTCAAACCCACCTGGATAAGATCCAGCTGCTCTGGCTGGGGCTGGACTGGATGATCTTCAGGTCCCTTCTGACCCCAGCCAGGATGTGATGCTGGGATATGGGGGAGTTACAGACCTGATGTAAACACTCCAGGGCTTTCAGTGGCCACACAATCCTGTCTGCTTTGGCTTCCATCTTCTGATCAATAAAGGTAATCAGAGGAATACATTCTTATTATCACTGACTTCATGCAGTCATAGCTGCCCCAGGGATGTCAGGATCATTCAGTGGAGGCAATGTTAGTTCTGGCATTGGATGCAAACAAGCAGCTGGTTGGAGCAGGATCTGGGCATCCATCCTTTAATCAACTACATGGTAATTCCATTTTTTGGCAAATGGTCAAGTAAAATTAAAAAAAACAACCCAAACCAAAACCACGTCCAGCTGGCCACAGCTTTACAGTTCAATAGAGGAATTTTTTCTTCTCCTTTGGATATACTGAACCCAACTCCAGACTAACAGCATCTCCACTGCCTTTGACAAATACAGACCACTTTTACTTCTGGATCTCCCCATGTAAGAGAAATGAGGAAATCTTTCTGTCAGATCTTCTAAGATGTGGAGATGCACTCAGGATGCTTTAGCAGAAGAATGAAAAAGGGAATGGAGGAAGAGGAAGCACCTGGCAGTCACAAACCAGCACTACTTCTCAGCTCTGCCAGTCCTACAGGAAGAGTTCCAAGGCAGCAGGCTGGAAAACACAGGAAATTCTTGAGAGCACAAGTTGAATCACAGAATTTAGGTTGGGAAAGATCTCCAAGACCATTAAATCCAACCTTCCACCGAGCACTGCCAAGGCCAAAACACGTCCCCAAGTGCCACATGGAGGGGCAGCACTGCTGAATCCCTGCAGGGATGGGGTCTCCACCACTGCCTGACCAGCCAAGGCCACCCGGCCCTTTCCCTGCCACAGCAAGGTCTTGCTCTGCTGTGACTCACCTTACACCCAAATCAGCACCACTAGATGTGTAAATCTCATTCAACTGCCACAAAGTCAATAAATATCCCTGGTCAAGGGTATTTGCCCAGTGCCCAAAGCAGGAGATGGTTCACTCTTCTCCCTTCACACAGGGACTTGGTCCAGAAAGAGGGGGCCCAGCTGCAGAGAAAGGCTCTAATTCACTGAGAGAGGGTCAGAATTACAAGATAATCTAAATTTTTAATGATGGAAAAGCAGCTAACTAGATCCTTACATATCTCAGAGGATGGATGTTAATGCCTAGAAAAAGCCAGGAATAAACAACACATCAATAGGAAAGCTGTTGTGAAGAATTTCATTTTTTCAAATTGCTTGGCTCTCAAGTTTGAGATAATGACTGTTTAGACCCTGCTTTAGAGGAAGCCTGTTGGCTAAGTGAAGCCTGCTTTTTCCAAATGATGGTAACAAAGTGTAGATATGAAAAAAGTAAAAGCATGCTTTATATATATAAATTCACATTTGAAAATAACATCAACCAGCTAAAGAGAAAAAAAAAGGCTGGGAAAAAACCCCACCAGAAATTAATGTTATAATTCCAAAAATATATTCTTAACTGTTTATTGGGGGCAATTTTTTCCATATCTAGAGCCTTAGGAGGCATTCTTGGTCAAACCCATCCCAAAAGAGACAGTGGATGCTCTTCCAGCTTCACAAGTGTTGACTCCTCACAGGCTTCTTTCAGTTTTTGGTGGAAAGGAGCATTAAGAGTTGGTTAAAGCCCTCAGAGTGTAACTACTTCTAGACCTTTAATTAATCTCCCAACAAACTCAAGTTCCTTCCCTTTTCCATAAAACACCAGCCATCAACCTCTCCAAGCGCCTGTCTCTAGTCACTGCCAGAGTTACAGCCCTGACACAAGAGATTTTTGACAAATTTCAGGGATTATACACATTGCAAACATCTGTTCAGCTTAGGCACAATCTCTCCCCTGGGCCTCTGCCATCCATCATGACTTTGCTAAATACAGCAGTAAAATCCAACCAAGGCTCTGAAGGATGTGCCAGCTTTAGCAAACATGGAGTTCAAAAGAAACACACACTTAAATATCGACTGAAAACTCTGCCCAGACTCCCAGAGCACTGTGGTGAACTGTCCAATCCATCTGACAAATCGGGGCAGGCATTGAGGTTAAACATGGATTGAGGTTCGTGCCCTTAAATAATCTGCATTTGAAAATGTTGGCTGTTCCCTCTGGCTTCAAATAGACATTTTCTCAGTATCCAGCCACCCTCCTCTTCCACCCTGCTTGATACAGCCAAATTTGTTTAGAAAGAAGATAAATCAATAATAGGTATCCTGACAGAATAATTTTTTTTTAAAATGATTAATTCATCACAATAGTAACAATAATGGAGCTGCTCCAACAAATGCAACATGTCCCAATATTTGAATCTCAAGTTTCAAAAGATATTCACCACTTCATATACAAAATTAAGCTTTTCCAAATAAAAAAATTTGCTAAATGCTAAATGAAATTTGCTAAACGAAATTAATAATGCTAAATGAAATTTGACATAGCAACTACTGGCAATACTAATACTATTGCCACAATAATGACAACTGTAATTTTTCCTCAAAAAAATAAAACAAGTCCTGTTTTAAAACACCTGCATTCTACCTTTCCAGACAAAACTGCGGTGCTCTGGTAGAAGCGAATCATAGAACCACAGAATCATGGAATGCCTTGGGATGGAAGGGAGCTTACAGCCCATCCAGTGCCACTCTCTGCCATGGGCAGGGACACCTTCCATGAGCTCAGGTTGCTCAGAGCCCCATCCAGCCTGGCCTTGGGCACTGCCAGGGATCCAGGGGCAGTCACAGCTGCTCTGGGCACCCTGTGCCAGGGCCTGCCCACCCTCACAGGGAAGGATTTCTCCCCAGTATCCAGTCTAAAGGCACTCTCTGGCAGTTTGAAGCCATTCCCTCCTGCCCTGTCACTGAATGCTATGAAGGCATTGAGCTAATTTCCTGTTTTGGGGTGATATCCAGAAATAACTGCAATCCTGAAAAGATGAATAATTCCTGGTGCATAATTATAGGCCAAATTTCGAAAGACTAAAATAAAGAGGAAGAGAAAGGGATATTTATTAATCCCATGATCTTGCAGCCCAAGACAACATTGAAGACAGAGGTAGTCACATGAAGCATTTCCTCATTGGCAGAGCCTTAAGGACAAATGAAACATTGGACTCATCTATTTAAAATGTTTCGACCTCACAAATAAAGAGCAGAATAACTCTGCTAAAGCGGATAGAGGCAATAATCCAATCCCATAACCCTCTCATCAGCCCCAGTGACGTGCTCCCTGCATCAGCCCAGCCTGCTTTATGTTTTATTCCCATCATGTGACCTCTTCTCTAGCAAATCAAGTCCTGGTGTTTTGAAATTATGTTTTTTTCCCAGCCACAGTGACCTTATCACTCCATGAGGCACCACATTTTCTCCTTGAGGTGAGCCCAGGATGTTTCCATTTTGCCACACCATCCGCCTGTCCTTGCACCTTGGGATGACACAATTAGTCAGAGCAGGCTGGCTCTTAAGCCTGTCTTTAGCCACTTTCCTGTAAGGGATCTGACTGCCCGTGATGCAAGGGGAGCTGCAGGTGCTCCATGCTTGCTGATCATGGAAGGGTCTTGAGCAAAGGGCTGGAACCCCAGCTCTGGCATTGATCTTGATTGCATAATGCTGCTAATGCCTCCTGTGAACCTCGGCATGTCCATGACCAAGGATTCTTGGAAACCTATCCTTGCTGCAGGCACAGGGGGATGCTGGCCCTCCCAATGGCACATAAGGAATTTCACTGCCCAGGCAGGGGGAATGGTGCCTTCTCCAGTCCCCTGTTATTTTACCCAATTGCCCCAGATTTCAGGAACCTGAACATTTAAATCCATGGCTGCTCCTTCTCTTGTCTTGCTTGCTTCAAAAGCTGCCCCCGTGCCAGCTCCATCTGTGACTATTACTTGCCATTTGAGAGAGAGGACAGGAGTAGCCAGGGAGGGAAATTTGCAACTGGGAACCAGGGAAAAGGGGCAGAGAAGCAAGATTCAAATTACCCTCGGGAGAGGGAAGTGCTGCTCGAGGTCAAGCACTCTTCCCAAGAGCCAAGGGAACACTCAGAGCACATCCCAGCTGAGCGCCCAGCCACAGGGAGCTCGACACAGATGTGCAAGCACATCTCACTGCCAAACACCCCTCAGTTCTCACTGTCCCCCTCAAGGGTCTCCAAAATGTCATTGCTTCCCAGCTCACCAGCAATATCCCACTGACCACTGGGGACCTGCAGCCTGCTGCTGATCTGCTTACCTAAACCCAGACACAAACAGCATTTTCAGCAGGATTTGCACAGATGGAAAGCAGCAAAGTTGTGCCTAGAACGTGTTTATATTTTAAGAAATATATTACTCATGTTTACTTACTGGACTAGCAGCAAAGACTCTGATATTGGAAAGCAAGTTTTATTTATTGGCTTTATCATTTGCAGACTGCATCTTGCCTTTTACAGTTTGTTTAGGGATATTTTTCTTTTATTTTCCTTCTCTTCTGTAACTATAACTCACAATTACAAGACACTATTTTTGTACTTACAGCTGCAATCCTTTTACAAGGATTAAATAAGGCTTCATTACAAGGGCACAGCTACAGCGCTTTCTTCCTGAGCTACCTCAGAAGATGAGACCAGGAGAAAATAGTAAAATTGTAATTTTGGGTAAACAGGGACCTCTCTGTGAAGGCCAAAGGCATAACATTATGCCCCATCCCTGAAAGTGTTCAAGGCCTGATTGGAATGGGGCTTGGAGGAACCTGGGATAGGGGAAGGTGTCCCTGCCAGTGGCAGGGAGTGGCTGGATCATCTTTAAGGTCCCATCCATCCCAAACTATTCCATGATCCTGTGCTTTGTTACTAAGCAGTAAACCTTCTTCCATACTGGATAAAAAAGAACCACTTCATTAAATGGTTATTTCTACCCTGTAGTGAGGCTGGCCCATCCAGTTTAATGACACCAGGGCAATGAGCAGCAGTAACAGGGATTCTGCTTCTGATCTACAATACATCCAGAGCTCACAGAGATTAAATGGCAGCATCATGCCTATACTTTGTATTTGGGTTTTTTCTTCCCAAAGAAGTTTTTTGGACACAAAAACCTTCTCCATTTCTTCACTCAGAAAATCTTTCAGAAAGACAGGAAAGTAAAGAGCTTTCAGAATGATCAGTCTCTTAAAATACATGTGTGAAGCCACCATACTCATGACAAAA
This sequence comes from Emberiza elegans, assembly GCA_024865655.1. Classification (NCBI taxonomy): domain Eukaryota; kingdom Metazoa; phylum Chordata; class Aves; order Passeriformes; family Fringillidae; genus Emberiza; species Emberiza elegans. The sequence continues at coordinate 62,781,629 of JALJVW010000206.1, forward strand.
TAAGGCCTAGTGCATTGATGACCCACAGACCTGATAAGAAGTTGCTTACACCCATTTGAACTTTGAGCCACTTTCAGTCATCAAAACCAATGAGAAAAGCAAATGAAAATACAAAATACTTCCTAAATTAGCAATGTCCCCCTCACCAGAGACTGCTGTTCATCTGGAATGTCAGAATGGTACAAAGGGAATGCTTGGGATCAGCACCAATGGCAGCTGGTGGGCTGGAAGGTCTGTGGATGCTTCCTTAGAACTAGGAGACATAATTAACTCCAGTGATGACATTGATCATCATGTCACCATCACTGCACATCTTCCTGCTGGGTGAAGCAACACCCTCTCAGGGGACTGTGCTCCTACCCTGGGCCAGTTATGTATTGGGATTGAGAGACTGCACAATTACATGATTTTTAAAAAAGAAAATAATCAGCTGTAAAGCAGTAAGGAATCTCTAAGAGGATGTTGGGATGGCCAGGGATGGTCGTTCTCCAGGACACAAGGCCATTCCTGCTGAATCAAATCATCCGCATGCAGTGAATCCCTGCCTCTGAGTGCTGGGCCTAACAACGCTCTCAGGCCAACTCAGGCTGGTGACCTTATTCAGGTGACCTTAAAGGAATTCCTAAAAGACAACACTATCAGTCAACAAAGGATGACCCACTTGCAGCCACACGAGCCTCTCCACGGGGCTGCTGCTCTTGCAAGAGCTGCCATGTGATGCAGAGGAGGGTTCCAGCCATCCCCATGCCAGGCACAGCAGGTCCCAGCACACCTGTAGGGGCAAGCAGGCGGCACCTTTTCCTCTGAGCCACTCGTGATGGGCCACCCTGACCTCCTCTGTGACACTCTGCTGTGCTGAGTCAGCCTCAGGCACGGACATTTCCTCACAGAGGCCCTTGCATAACCACAACCTCCACAGCTGGCAGCACCCACACTCCCCCATTTATTGGGAAGCTCATTTTTAACTTTGGAAAATGCCGCTTGCCTGGCACATAAAAGAGCACCTCCTCAAAAATTAAAAACCCCAGCCAGCCACAACAGCTCCTCCTCAAGGCTTGATGAGGATGTGGGAGAGTTCCCTGCCCACTTTTTGCCTGGCTGATTGCCTGACTTTGCCCACACATGACATGCAAGAGTTTCCGCTGTGCTTTCCTTGGGGAGAGGTGCTGGAGCACCCTCCCATGGACCACCCTGCCCATGTGCCTTGTCCTCAGCTGCCTGCTTGGGAAACACCTGGCTCAGCCATTCTCTCAGGGCTGAGATAAGAATGACAAGGATTTACAGCCCCACCGAGCTGAAGAGGAAGGGTTTGCATGTCTGGCTCCCAGCCCCACTCAGTCACAGGGACAGGACTGAGCTTTAGGGGTTCCCACTCCCAGCCTGTGCACTGTCAGGGTTGTTGCCTCGTGCCACGCTGCAGAAGAATGGTGAAACACAGCCTTTATGCTGTTATGATTCATTTAATCTTCACAGATTTATGGGGCACAATAGATCAGTAACATAAATTTTACAGAGACCTTTCATTTGTTAAGCAATCCCTTCCCACCTCTGGGAAGAGAGATGTTTCACCAAAAGCACAGACAAGTTTTCTGGTTTGAGCATGCAACTGAGTTCCTTGAATTTCATATCCTGTGCTTTTCAGCTCAAAGCTCTGAAACAGCAAAGCACACAGAGAATCAAATCCTCTTGTTCCTCCCAGAACAAAGAAAATCCACAGCAGCAGCCAGAAGAGCTTATTGTAGATGTCCGTGTAAGCCAAGGGAATGACTTAAGGGTTTGACCCAGCATTTATATCTGTTCATCCCTGACATGGCAAAGATTCTTAGTTTTGCCAAGTGAGAAGGGATTAGTTCAGATTTCTATTTCAGAACTGAGGGAACAGCAAGTGATCTGGTAATCTGGATCTACAGTGACAACAGCCTATCTATAGAGCGACCTAGAGAATCTATACTAATGAACCTTAATTAGTTACCTGCTTTTCTTCCAAACTTACTTGCAATGTTTCCCACAAATTTTGATTAATTGTCATGAGTTCATGCATGGAACAACTTATTTGCACCTTTGCTAATCAGATTTAGTCCCAATACATACACAAATCAGATACCTTGTGTCCTGCTCAGCTGGTATTCCACATTCTCCCTTTGATGGTGCTATGGAAAATGAAGGCAAATACATCACTATTTATCATTCCAGTCTAACACCCCAGCAGCTTTTAAACAAGGCAGTCATGGCATGAGAACATCTTTGCTACTGCAAAGTCAAACAAAACTTAACTTAGCACCTGAACAGCTGAAACTAATCTAGATTTAATGGGAACACTCAAATCACCTGTCTTTAGAATTCTCACTGCTCTGTAGTGCTCTGGCACCACTGGTTTGGGATGTCCTCAGTGGGAACACTCAAAATAAATGTGGTTCTCCATCAAAAACTCCACTGTAAGAGACAAAAAGGGTGCTGGTGAATCACAGTGCCCCGAGAGTGTCATCTGGCTCTTTGGGTTGCCTGGTTTATGGAAAGGGTGGAACAAGAAAGTGATTTTGATTTATAACCACCATCAGTTTGCTGTTTTGCAACAAACATGACCCAACCAGCTCCAGGATGTCCAGAGGTCTCTTGCCCAACAGGTTCAAATATTTGGCTCCATTTTCCGTATGTGAAATGAGCAATTTGGGCAACCCTTAAAAATAAATGTTTAGAGGACAGGGAAAATTAATAGGGTCTAATTCCAAGAGGGATTTAAAAAAAAAATAGTAAGGAAATACTCAGTACACATGTCCATCGCAGGAAGTTTTACACCCATTATTTCCCATGACCATGTCCCTGATATTTCCCGGTGACTGGGAAGGAAGAGCATAATGAAGGAACCCTCACCTGAGAATCTGGCCAGGCACAGTTTTAAGGAGACTGACATATATCCCAATTGCTTTCTATGGGTCAATGACAAGCTCCATAATTACCATGTGTATTTTGATCTTCACTGATACTCACCAGCTACAGGAAATTCCACACTGTGCTGTACCTGCTGCAAGTTTATCCCTTTGCTATCCTGTTATTAACTGTTCTCCCTTTGGGACTTGCAGCATCTCCTACTCCAGCCACTGAAATGGAAGAAAATGCCAACACCAGCTTGGAAGAAGACTTTGAAGGACAGGCAACACATACAGGCAAGGAAACTAATGGGGGTTTTTCCCCAAAAGTAGGTTAAACTGTCAGTGTTCACTGGGAAGCCCAGAATTCCAGTGGCCAAACCTCTTGCACAAAAACCCAGGCTCCAGAGGCAATGAGAAGGTGTTCTGGGGCATGTGACAGCCCCCATGGAGGGCAGGTAACACCAAACTACAAAAATTGTGCTTTACAAAATTGTGCTGCTCCTCCCCAAACCTGAAGCAAAGGGCAAATGCAGGGGACACTTGACAAGGCCACCAAGAGCCGTGGCCTGACATGGCTCCTGTTGGTTTATTGCCTCACTCCTGTGGTTTATTGCTTCACTCTGCTCTCCAGGGGAGGAGAGAAGACAACAAAAGAGCAACAAAACCCACATTTGAACTAGGTGATAACATTTCACTGGAAAGGCAAAATGTTTTTTTCCTTCTTACAGAAGGATCACTTGGCGCTAAAAATGCCCCTGGTGGCAAACACAGCACAGCATTTAGAAGCTTTAAAAAGAGACCTCACTCAAAACCATCATTCTTTTTAATCCAGTGCTCAATCACCAGGATTTTTATAAGTACTGACTTTGTGTTCAGCTCTACAGCTCCTCCACCCTGCTGCCAGGTAACAAGATGCCAATCATTCCCTCCCTCTGCTCCAAGGGCTTCTTTTCCTTGGAGCTATAATGAATGCAGCTCTTGTAATAACCCCAGGATTATTTCCCAACCAGCCTCGCTGCTGGTGGCCAAGATTCTGATCCATGCACAGGTTGGATGAGCTCTGAGCAACAGAGCTAGTGGAAGGTGTCCCTGCCCATGGCAGGGGGTGGAATGAGATGAGTTTTAAGGTCCCTTCTCACCCAAACTGTTCTATAGATATGTATATACATATATATAGATATATATGCACACACCACATCTCATTTTCATCACATCTTCCATGTGAAAATGAGAGCTGCTTACCCAGCCTTTTCTAAATTTTCCATAGGAAACTTCACCTCTGAAAACACTGAAATATTATTGGGTTTTGCTTTATAATCTAAGATGCAGATTAAATGTTTTCATTTTGATAAAGAACTGGAATTTTGAATTTTTTATTCACAATTTCAAAACTTAAGAAGTTGAATCAAGCAGCTCCGAAGAGCAAGATCTGCATTACAATCAGAGTTATCATTTGCCTTATGGGTTACTCTTCCAGTGCAACAGGTATTGTTTGGGGTCTTTAATCTCAAATGTCCTGCATTCTTAGTTTTACTCCAAGTCCTTATGCACATGTAATATTTAAATTTTCTTAAATATTTAAATTAATATTTAAATAGCCTGTTTATCAAGAAATCAAATATTTCTACAAAACACCAACTTTGTCCAGCATGGCAGTTTAATCACGTTTCAACATCCTCATCCATGTTAACTGCTCATGTAGTTCACCAAAATCCTTCCAAAGTATCCTGATGGGAACCAGATCACCAAAGTGAGCCAGGTGAGAAAAACCCTCGTTCTTTCTTTTTTTCTTTCTTCTTTCATTTTTCATTGATCCAAAAGCTCTGGTTCTCAGCACTCCTGGAGAGTGCTTTGGAAGGAGTAGGGACAGATAAACTGAGGCACAGAAGGACAAACCAGCACAGAACACAAACTTCTCAGGAAACCTCTCATTGCAGCCACTTTCTCACCCAACTTCATCTTTCTTAGGGCCCAAAGGTGTGATCAATGATTGGAGGAAGTTCAAATTAGAGAGTGAAGATGGAGACTCCTTACCCCTGAGTAAGAAAGAAATGCTTAGACAAATGTCTTCACCTCACAGATCTTTCAGCAGAGATGACAAAGACACCAGAGAGAGATTCTGCCGTAAGGTAAGCACAAGGAATTAACTTTGGCTCTATATAAAACATGCTTGTTCAAGGTAGAAAATCTTGAATTTTCCACTCAATTTCCATGTAACTTAGCAGAGCTCTCACAATGCAGACAGAACACGTGCAAAACGATGGGGCTGGGGAAGGGTCTGGAGCACCAGGAGGGGCTGAGGGAGCTGGAAAGGGGCTCAGCCTGGAGCAAAGGAGGCTCAGGGGGGCCCTTGTGGCTCTGCACAGCTCCTGACAGGAGGGGACAGCCAGGGGGTTGGGCTGTGCTGCCAGGAACAGGGACAGGATGAGAGGAAACAGTCACAAGTTTTTCCAGGAGAGGCTTAGATTGGATATCAGGAAAACTTCTTCTCCATAAGGGTGGTCAAACATTGGAAAGGGCTGCTCAGGCATTGATGGCATCACCATTCCTGAAAGAACCCAAAAAAAATAGGAATGTGGTGCTCAGAGACACAGGTTAGAGGTGGATTTGGCAGTGCTGGGTTAATGGATGGACTTAATCTTAGAGGGCTTTTCCAGTCTTAATTAGTGGCTCTGTGAGTCTCTTTACCCAGTCCTCTCTCAAGCAAAGGGTAATTTCAGTAAAACAAGCAGTGTACTTCACACCTATCACAGCACAGCTTGGCCTTTTCTCCTCCCTTCCCTGCCACAATGCTCTATCCTTGGTTAATGCAATGGGAAATTTTTAGTTTAAAAATGTGTAGGTCAGGATAGAGCTCTGAGCCTGAACATCATTCATGACCATTTACTAATTCTGAAACAGAAGGGAACCAAACCCCCAGTTGTAGCCATGGTATTTTCTCAAAAATCCTTTCCTTAGGATTTTTCCTCCTGAGAAGCTGAGAGGCCTCAGGAACAAAATGTAAACAATGGTTATCTGCTGCTGTGGAATGCAACAGGTGCATCTGGGATTGGTCTTATGTGGTTGTTTCTAATTAATGGCCAATCACAGTCAGCTGGCTCGGACTCTCTGTCCCAGACACAAGCTTTTGTTGTCATTCTTCCTTTTTCTATTCTTAGCTACCCTTCTGATGAAATCCTTTCTTCTATTCTTTTAGTATAGTTTTAATATAATATATATAATAAAATAATAAATTAAGCCTTCTGAAACATGGAGTCAGATCCTTGTCTCTTCCCTCATCCTCGGATCCCTGTGAACACGGTCACACCCAATAACACAGGAATTAAGCCTGCTTTACTACTGGCAAAATTTCCCCCAACTCTTGGAGGAAATTTCAATCCATTTTAATTTTAATTAAAAATTGAATCCATAAATTTTTGCCAGATTTTTGCCACTGCCTTCAGTACCATCATGCTGACAGGCAATCATTGAGACAGGATCTTCACCTGTCTCTCAACAAGACCTCCCAGAGCTGTAGGGGGATACAGTATGGGTAAATGAAGGTGGTATAGAATATAATCTTATCCCCTAAAGAGTTGCAGCTGGGTTAATTACTAAAGATTAGGAGCAGGACTGATGTTAACAGGCCACAGCTGCAGCCAATAAGAAGAGTGTTATAAAAGAGTGGATTGGTTGGCTGAGGGGAACTGGAGTCAGTTGGGTACTGCCAGGACAAGGAAGAGGCAGTGCTTAGAGGAGCTGCCCACAAGAAACATCAGGGAGGTATGAAACTGTAGCAATTGGAACCCTTGCAATGAAATGACAATAGAACTCTTGTAATATAGTGACAACATGGAGCCGCTGTAGGGAGCGATGGCTCTTCTAGCTCCGCTTGACAGCAGGGAGGTCTGTCCATCCCCATTCCAGCCCCAAGGGGCCCCCAGTCCCTCACGTCCCTCTCTGGATCTCCACAGATGAGCATGCAGGAGTATGAGCTGATCAACGCGGCGCAGGAGGACGAGAGCTGCCTGCAGCAGTACCGCAAGCGCTGCATGCAGGACATGCACCAGCGCCTCAGCTTCGGGCCCAAGTTCGGCTTCGTGTGCGAGCTGCAGAACGGGGAACAGTTCCTGGAGGCCGTGGAGAAGGAGCACAAAACCACCACGGTCATCGTGCACATTTACGAGGACGGCGTCAAGGGCTGCGAGGCCCTCAACAGCAGCCTGGCCTGCCTGGCGGCCGAGTACCCCACCGTCAAGTTCTGCAAGATCAAGGCCTCCAGCACGGGCGCCGGGGATCGCTTCTCCAGCGAGGTGCTCCCCTCCCTGCTGGTCTACAAGGCCGGGGAGCTCCTGAGCAATTTCATTAGTGTTTCTGAACAGTTCGGTGAGGAGTTCTTTGCTGTGGATGTGGAGGCTTTCCTAAATGAGTATGGGCTGCTACCTGAGAGGGAGCTTCCGGCGCTGGGAAATGGCACGGATGAGCCAGATGTTGAATAATTTAGAGCCAGAGTCCTCACTGCCTCCCTTTCCTCTTCAGTCAGCTGTAAATGAATGTCAGTAACACCCACCCCACTTAGAGAAGGCTGTCCTTGCTGATTTACTTGTAACAAATAAAGATATAAAAACTGTTTAACTGTTAGCATGTGAATTCTACTTACAACACATACAGCTGGCAGTCCTGCACGTACTTCTATGCCAGCCACAAGTAATAGGAAGAACAGCAGTGATATTTAAGAAATATAGGAAAAACAAACTAAAAATTGAGGGCCCATGCCTGTCTCCTCAAAGCACAAGTCCTTCATCTCAGTGGGGACAGGAGTGGTCCATCCCTCTGTGCACACAAAAACCATCTTCATGCTCTGGAGTTACAGCAAGTCCTGGCTCCTGATTCACTTCTACCAACTTTGGCAGGAAAAAGCAATTTTAAGGGCAGACAAATAGGCCAAAGTCCTTGCATTCCTAAATGGCTCAAGTATCTAGGTCATTATTTCATTCCACATTTAATACTCAATACTCATGCAAAGGGAGAAGTTAGCTCGGTGCTCCTGTGAGTTTTTCCCCAAAACAGCTGACACAGACACAGCACCAGCTGATTTCAGTTCATCAGTGCTCCCTATGCTGAGCAGCAGCATCTAAAATGCCTGTGAGTTTCGGGAAAGTATGTTATGCTTATGTAATAACTCTGAATAAAGCTTATCAGCTCTCAAAACCTGCCATTGGAAGTGTGGAATATATTAGTAGTACATAACCATATTCTTAGAAACATGTGAAATATTAGTAAGTATCACCAGATATTTACTAAACTCAAAGTTTTAAGTTTTGTTAAAGGGAAGCTGCTGAGAACTGCAATTTAATAATCTGATTGAGAGGAAGATATGGGATAAATTTACTATAGACATTCTCTGATACAAAACAACAAAAACATTAGAAACACTTCAGAGACTTCTGCAGACTGGCAAAGCTAAAGGCTGGATTTCACTGGGGATGGAAGTACTTTTATCTTACTAAAGACCTTAACAGCACAGATTAGTTTATAATATTTGAGATTACCAAAATGTTAAAGACTATTTCTCTTTTGTTTGTTTATTTTTCTTTTGTTCTCTGAAAATGCTACTGAATTGCTACTTTTAACATTGTTTTCCCATGGATGACTATTTTAACAGAGCTCCAGAAACCTCACATCATGTACACTAAGCAGTGCAAATGAAGTTCATTATCATCTCTCTTTTCTCTAGCCTGTAAAACAATTCATGACTTTATTACACCAAGAATCCCAACAGCATGTTCCCAAAATGTCATGATTTCCATGCTGTAAACTGCTGAGTGAGAGACTGTCCCAGATCCCAAGAACTCCAGGGGGGATAAAGCTTTTCCCTTGGAGCAGTCCTCTCTCTCCTTACTGAAGCATGAAGTTGACCCCTCAGGTAAAGCCACGTTCATCCTAACATTCCATTTGTCTCTTCAGAACATTTGCAGATCTACCACTTTCAGATACACCTAACAGCATGAAAATCCAATGATCTTATAGGAGTTTAGGTAGAAAATATAGATTATCTTTCTCCATCACAAAAGCAACCAGTTACCTGAGCAGGAGAACAATATTTCTCTTGCATTTAAAGACATGTTTTGAAGAAGACACATGAAAATTTTCTATCCTCTACACACCAAAAAAATCTCAATGTAAGCTGTGGGAACTTAACTTCTGTGAGAACTTTCCCTCTTTATCCAGCTTGGTTTAAAAGCTATGAGGGTGTACATCAGCAGCCTCATCACATAAGCTTCATTTTTCTGAGAACAAGGCTGAAAGCAAAAAACCCCAACAAAAACACCACAGAAGCTCCACCTACAGCTACTGTATAAGTTGACACTCCAATTTAAGAGACAGATTAAACATGCTTAAGCAAGATTTGCTTCTACGTGTAATTTAAAAAACAAAAACCAAAGAGCAAACACAAATGTGGCACCAAGCCTCAACAGAAGCTCATGACTAATGAAGTTGCAAGTAATACTCTAATCACAGCAGTTGTCAGTTTCTGCGGGAAAAAACCCCAACCTTAAAAGCAAAAAGCGAGATTTGACTTAAGCATTTGTTACTGTATGAAGGTTTTTGAGTAGCAAACAGCAAATGCTTCAACAAGCACGTGGGAACAGCCTTCCTACTACCCTGGGCTGTGGTTATTCTTCATTTTAACTCAAAGTCACAGAGACCCCAAGTCCCTGAATATTCTGATGGAGCAGAGGAGGGAAGAAATTATCAGTGGTGTCACTGCTGCTCAGACTGAGAGCAAAGCCCCTGGTAGGTGCCAGTGTCCTGCTGTCAGCTGGGACAGTTATTTTCCCTCCCAGCAGCCTGACAGGGCTGTGCTTTGGATTCAGTACAGAATCATTTTGGTAAGACATTGATGCTTCTGTTGGTGCTGAGCAGAGCTCACCCCAAGCCAAGGACTCTGCAGTGTCCCAGCTGTGCCAGGGAGGAGCTGCAGCAGGAGCTGGGATGGAGCACGGCCAGCGGAGCTGATCCCCCTGGGCAGAGGATATCCCACACCAGGGGATGCCACGGCCAGGGTGGGCACTGGGGCAGGGCCAGGAGGGGCTGAAGGCTGCTGAGGGAGGGGCTGGGCATCACTGGGTGGGTGGGTGGGGAGGGATCACTCACTGCACTGGGATCACTCACCTGTACGGACTGTACTCCCCTCTCTCTTTTTGTTATCTCCGTTTTCATTATTATTCTTATTCTTACTACTATTATTACTATATTGTACTTTATTTCAATTATTAAACTGCTCTTATTGCAACCCGAGTTTTATCTTTGTTCCAACCTTCCTGCCCCTTGCCCCCGGGAAGTGAACAAGCCATGTGTGGTCCTCAGTTGCCAGCTGGGGTCAAACCTTCACAATCTGTCACAACTTATCCAAATGCTGCCCTCAGATGTGAGGAATTATAAACCTCCAAGACCAAGTGACCAAGACCACTGAGGCTTTTAAAATCACATTTTAAAACCCCATGGCACAGAAAAATAATGATTCTGTAAAACTATTTTGTACTATAAATTTTAGAACTATACTTAGAAGAACCTGATTTTCAGATGTGGAAGTCCAAACCATTCCTCTGAACTCTTACATATTAAAATAAATATATATCTGCAGTCATGGACATGAGTTAACAAAGCTCAGTATCAGTCATAGTGGAGTTTTCTCAGACTGAAAGCTTTGGGGTATTATACAGGTAGGAAAAGAATAAACCTACAATGAAATCTGAGCTAGAGTTATGCAGTAGTCAGGAAACAGATTTTTAAAAGGTTGTTTTCTTTTCCTCTTACACAAACATTTTAATTTATCTTAAACCCTCATTATCTTACACTATCAACAGTACAAAATGGTACAAGAAAGGATGGGACAATAAAATCCCCTCTTGGTTAGTCCTGTAATTCTTAGACAAGTGAGAACCTGCTTTCTTCTACATCCACAATTTCCTCATGGCCGGATGACTGGAAGGCTCAATCTGTAGGTACAAGTCAAATTACTCATTTCTTCTTTGACAGGGTTGATTAATTTATTGTTGCACAGATGGTACTTCAACTGTCTCTTATATTATACCTGGAATCTCCACCAGAGCAACTTCTTTCTTTGCCTTCTTCCAAGCCCAAACTGGAAAATTAAATCCCTGCTACTGAGTTAGTTCTAAACTGAAGGATTAATTTGACCATGATCTCAAAGGATCATTTACTAAGCACTGAATAAGCTTGCCGAGAGGAAGAAAAAAGAGGAAGAGTTCTTTGCAAGGGGATCCCTGGAATAATACATCCCAACAAGCTGGTTTTGACACCACAAGTACTAAACAGGAACAACCATAGAAAGTGTTTCAGATTATTTTATTCTCTGGTGTCAGAGTGTCTGGTGTCACTTCTGTGGCTGCATTTTGTGTTACAGGCAACTAAAGAATAATTATTTTGTATTTTACCTCCAAAAGCACACCCTGTTCTCCTTAAAAAAAGAGACAGAAGACAGTGCCTTTCTTCTAATTACAGCCTTGTTCCTCCTTCTAACAGAGACTGTAGCAGAGCAATTTTTAAACCAACCATATTCTGAACCACATTACAAAATTAATCCCATTTTCTGCATAACCCTCAGCCTCCCCTGGATGTCATCCCACCTCCTGATTCCTGCCTATTGATTCCACTGACTGGCACAGAATAAAAGCAATTCCAGAACCCACAGCAGCTGAACCAGTGCCTCCATTACAACACTCACCACCTTCCTCCAGGAGGCCCCACTTGAGAAATGCTGAGCACAGAAGGTAAACACTGTCTTTCAGAAAAGCAGCTCATTTTTCCAAACATGTAAAAACAGAATACACAAGTGAGGCAACAGTAGTCAACACACCTTTCTCAGAGTTGCCTTTATTAAAGGTATCCCATTCATACCTGATTATGCTTTAGAATCAAAGGGTTTATTTTTTTTCTTTGCGTTCCACTGCCTTCAAACAAAAAAAGAAATTTGCATTGGTATTAAAATGCTGTTAATTCTTTTCTGTTGTACATCAGGTCCAAGTAAACATCACATTTCATATACAAATTATCTTTATTAGCCTTACTAGAGTTCATTCCATCTGTCCACCTTCCTCATGTTGAGTAAACATGTAACTGGCCAACATCCCCAGGAGAATCTCTCATCATGGAAAGCTCTCCGTTTATTATCTAAAAATCCTGATTAGCAATAATTTTTATAACTTGCCTATATCTACAAGATAACCCACAAGGCCTGCCTAAGTGTAACTGTTGCTGAAATAGTTAAAATTCCAAGATAGCAATGATTGTATTGGAGCTGGACAGAGAAATCCTCATCAGGAGGCACTGAGTATCAGCACACACACAGCTCAACAATGCCATGCATTTCATGGATTTCTGAGTTCTCCAATCTTGAACCAAGCTATTTACAGGCTGCCTTGGTCTAGTCTTGAAACTTTTAGAACTATTTGTATGCATTTTATGCTAGCTAGCCAGTATTATCTAAAACAATGCCTATGGTGAAATGCTGGCTTTACTAAAACTAATTTTCCCCCAATTAACTGTAATAAAATAAGATGTCTCTTAGCAAAGGAACCCTTAAAGCAGGAATTATCATACCAGGTCATTACGCAGGTTTTACCAATACCCTGAGAAACACCAGGAATAGCATTTTGCATTAAAGGAGCCAGGAGGAAGAAAATTAAGGTTCTGTATTTGTTTAAGGGACCTCTCCAGAAAATAATATTATCATTCATTTACACAGAGAGACAGGGTTAGTTTCTTGTAAACCTGATTCACCCTCTACTTGATTCTCTAAGTGCATAATTCTATTTAATTTAGGAAGTGTATGATGGAACAAGGTAACTTAATTACATTTTACAGTATTACAGTTTACATTGCACATCTACCTGGTGAGATCTAGACAACAATTCTTAATTACTAATAAATTAACCCCAGCTATTTCCATCTTCTGAATGGCCAACATTTCCCAGGAGCTGTGGTGGCTGGAGTTTAATCACTGGAGATCAATCACTGAAGTAGTTGAAGGAGAAAATCGACGCCAGGACTGCGACAGCAGCTGCCACGACCAACCCTAAATCCAGAGAGAACACAGGCAGTGAGGGAAGGACACAACAACTAACCCTAAATGCAAAGGCAGTGAGGGAAAGACACAACAACCAGCCCTAAACCCAGAGAGAACACAGGCAGTGAGGGAAGGGCACAACAACCAGCCCTAAACCCAGAGAGAACACAGGCAGTGAGGGAAGGACACAACAACCAGCCCTAAATCCAGAGAGAACACAGGCAGTGAGGGAAGGACACAACAACCAGCCCTAAATCCAGAGAGAACACAGGCAGTGAGGGAAGGAAAGAACAACCAGCCCTAAATCCAGAGAGAACACAGGCAGTGAGGGAAGGACACAACAACCAGCCCTAAATCCAGAGAGAACACAGGCAGTGAGGGAAGGAAAGAACAACCAATCCTAAACCCAGAGAGAACACAGGCAGTGAGGGAAGGACACAACAACCAGCCCTAAATCCAGAGAGAACACAGGCAGTGAGGGAAGGACACAACAACCAGCCCTAAATCCAGAGAGAACACAGGCAGTGAGGGAAGGACACAACAACCAGCCCTAAATCCAGAGAGAACACAGGCAGTGAGGGAAGGAAAGAACAACCAATCCTAAACCCAGAGAGAACACAGGCAGTGAGGGAAGGACACAACAACCAGCCCTAAACCCAGAGAGAACACAGGCAGTGAGGGAAGGACACAACAACCAGCCCTAAACCCAGAGAGAACACAGGCAGTGAGGGAAGGAAAGAACAACCAGCCCTAAACCCAGACAGAGAAAACAGGCAGTGAGGGAAGGGCAGAACAACCAATCCTAAATCCACAGGCAGTGAGGAAGGGCAGCACAGGCAGCAGCAGGCAGAGAGGGGAGGGTGGGACAAGGGGAAACAAAAAGAGCTACCCCAAAAAGAGCTATCCCAAAAACTAGTTTTATTAGCATGCTCATTACTGATGCAACTGAGGAGACACACAGAAAACCCCCAAACACCTCAGTGATGATGTAAGGGAAAACATTTTTACATTCAAAGCAAACACATATTTACTGCTCCTATTTAATCTTCCAGTTACTATATTCTATTTCTAATAATTAATAGAATCTAGAATTAACTGCTTTGTTGACTAAAGTGAAACTATTTCAATACAAGCAACAAAGAGAGCTGTACTAAGTACAGATAGATCTCTGAGAGCTGGACGAGGCAGCACCATGGAGAAGTTGCAATGGAAAGTTCTGTGGCTGGTGTTCCCTGAATTCCTGAGCTGACAATTAGGATGCTGTGGGAGCTAACAGTCCTAAAAGGGCCCACTGCAGCTTCTGGAGTGCCATAGCAAAAATCTGGGAAGGAACATACCCATATTTTGTTGGAGCTTCAACAGCAACGTTGCTTTTGTCAGCTGTGCCTGTTGCGTGTCACTCGGGCTGTCAGTCACTGGGCAAATATCAACTGCATGGAAGTCAAGGGAAGAAGGGGAAAATCAACAGTTGTGTTTTACAGTGAATTAATACAAAAGGCCAAGAACTTCACATCAACTTTTAAAGTGTATTTATGATAGCAAAAAAAAAAGTTTATTGCAGTTGAAGTGGTACAACAGCAATAAAATAGTGCCAAACTATGCTGTATGGCTGGAAGGGTAAAACTAAAGAGACAAAATACATTTCAGGAGGAGCTCCTCTTCCAAAACTCATGTTACACACCCTGCTTCCAGAGTAACATTCCCAACCCTCTTTGCATAGCCTGGGGAGAATTTGACTACGTGAGAGGGAACCACCAAAATGTACCATTGAGCACCTTCCAAGATCAAAGGTCCCCTCCAGAGCCATCTGTCCCCAGTTCAGGGTACATGCACATCCCACACCAGAGAGGATGAGCCCAGCCGCACTTCCCTGCCCAACAGCCAGAGATGCATTTTTTCCAGTCACAGACATTCCTTTTTGAAGATCCCCTAAAAATATCTCTTCACAGCAGGCATTGAGGACTCATTCCTCCTTGGAAGAATTACTAAATCCTTAGTCTGCCCAGCCAGGATGTGAGAGAGCTTGAGTCTATTTCCAGGCGGATGGGACTCAAACCTGTATCTATTTCCTTTGCAAAGATCTCCCTAATCCCTTGGCTATATCCAGCTTGTTAGAGGGGCAGGAGAGAAAGAAGGGGATTAATTTCCAGTCCTTCAGCCCAACTTGTTTGAGCCAGCATGGAATACACCATACACCCCCCAGTGACAAGGCTGCTTGGTGGTCGTGGGCCATCATTTTTAAGCATTCCCATTTTCAGGAGTTTGCTGAGACTTGCCAAAAATTTGGATTAAATTCAGAATCTACAACCACAGGCACCTTCTGCACAAGAAAAGGGTAAGACAAAGTGTTTGCCATGGCAGTGGGAGCTGGATGTGTCTGGGAAGAATGAGATAAGCAGGCTCAGATAAGAGAAGGAGCCTAACAGACCGTTCTGGAGACAAGGGAACCCCCAGCAGAACTAGATATCAGGGTTTAGAAGGCCATGAGACACTGATCTGAATAAAAACACATCTCCATTTCCACAGAGGGGTTGACCATCAGCAATAAATCACAAATTACATGCTTGAGTAATAAGGCACATCCTTTGTGTGATTCATATGCAAATGAAGTACTTTCTCTGTCATTAGTTATGGTGGAAATGGATAATCTAGACAATCAGAAAGGTTGTTTCTGTTGAGTCATGTGGATAATTGTCTTCAAAATATCCTTAAATCAAGCTTGCACAAGACTTGTTACACAAAAACACCCAAACTAGCTTTTAAAACCTGTCTTTAGGGTTTTTTTATCCCTAAACCCACTGCACTGGTACAGGATGTACAGCAGCAGAGAAATCACTGCCTGATATGAAACTCAACAGGACAGTGATATACAGATATATAGATATTGCTTGGAGATCTCTCTGTGAGCAGCACATCCATGTAAAATCAAGACAACAATATTTCAGTGCAAAGTGTGTTTTTTGAAGAGAAATTATCAAATATTCCTGAATCCCACTAGTCCTCAATGAGGCTGCAGCTAGATCATTATTTTCTTTGTGCCAAGAAAAGCACTCCCTCAGCTGCCTAAAATGAGCAGAAATCTTCAGCTAGAGTAGAGGAGTTATTAATTGTTGAAATAAAGGTTTTCAGTGTCTTTAACTAGCACAGTAAGAGAACTTCTGTCCAGAGTTTTGAATTCTGTGAAACATCCCATTTTGGGACAATCTGACTGCATTTTTGGGCCACCTCTGAAGTCTAGCTCCAGCAGGTTCCTTTCTGCTGTATATTTGATGAGCAGGTAGGATGGTCTGTGCCCTCTAACTTGAGGTTTCTTTGTGCCTCCCTGTGTTGAGGGGACCTTTGGAAGCTGCACATCAAGGCAGCTGCACATTCCTTGCCTGGAAAAAATAAGAAGACAAAGGGAAAGAGAAAACAGAACCACCCTTGAGCTATTTAGTTACCCAAGGCTTTATGCCATCACATTCTGGAAGGTTTGCATGTAGAGCAGCAAAATCACACACAAGAGTTTTCATAGCAGATGTCTTCTAGTACCAGTTAGATGCATCTTTAATTCTTCAGTTTCCTAACCAAGATGGGGAAGTGATTACCACTGCTGAAGTCTTATTTCTGTCTATCCACTCAGGGTATTTACCAGCCCACCCCCTGCACCAAGGAGGAGCAGGGATTTAGTAAAGCCAATCAGAAATGCAGAGCTTTCAGTTGCCTGTATTAGAGCACTGAATACCTTGAAATTACAGTGTTAGAGCTATTTAAAGCTTTCACTTATAAATAGCTTGGAGTTTACTTTCTATTTTCCACACAGCAATTTTAAAGCATGACCCAGGGGTGTCCCCACTGGAGATCTGCACATGGAGTCAAGAGACAAACTGCAGAAGACAGCAGGAGAGCCCCAAGTTCAGTAAACACGTAAAACTGACCTCAAAAATTCATGCTTTGACTAAAAGTTGCTTTAAAAATAAATCTTTTGCCTATACTGATTAGAGTCTCTTTTTCTAATATGCACATTTTAAAGAGGAACAAAACCTCAAATTATTTCCAAAGCCTGCTTGTGTTCTTGAATTTTAGAGAATTCTTTTTAAAGCAAACTTTCCCCAGAACCTCAGTATGAACAGCATTTCCAGTTAATTTGAGGAAGGTGCCTCAGACCACAGGAACTGTGACACAAACAGAAAGGCTGATGACAAAGTTCCCTACAAACCAATTACTGAATAGTGACTATTATTAACAAAGCTAGAGCTAAGCTTAGAGAAACAGCACATGCTTCCCAAGCCAAAATGATGCACTGGAAAAGCCTTTGCACAAGAAAAACCACAAACTCTCATTATAACACAAAAACATGTTCACAGCAATACTTAGACATTTCATACCAAAGCAACAATAAAAATCAAATCCCATAATTAATGGGGTATTTTTTAGAATGCAGAACACTTTGTATGCATTTAACAGGACTCTTTCTAAAATGACCTTCATGGTATGATAAAACTGTATAAATAATTTGCGATTTTAATAAACCACAAGTGACTGATGCCTCAACTTTAATTATCAGAATGAACAGTGCTGTGCTGTCAGCATTATTGATACCACTGCAATTAACAGAGCCCATTCCATGGACAAACTTTATGGTGGTCACCAGGACAAGGCCAAGCTTTCCCAAAATCCCCTTGCACGTTTTTTCCTCTCCTTTTCTATGCACTTATTTCAATTTGTGGCTTTGGGGTTTTTTTTCTTAAAGAAAATACACACCTACTTTTAATTTGCTTTTCTTTCAAAGAAAAGGAATATAAATCGCCCTCAGTTAACTCTACAAGCAGCAGACTGCAAGAACACCCAAGCTCCTTCCCTGGCCATCAGTTCACACCTATTGTTGGCATTAATCTTTGGGATGCCCTGCTGTGAGTGGAAAGGTGTTTCCTTCCTACCTGCAGCTCACACAGCCTTACATAAGCAATAAAGCCTGAACTGAATCATCACCTCTCTCCTCCCACACCTCTCTCCACTGCTACAACAATACTCATTTGCTTCTCTAAGCTACACTGATTCCTTAAAGCTCAGTAGTAATTAGTTTTAAGAGTATTAAAGTTACTCTAATAATGCCAGAGAGATTTTTATTGTCTTTCCTGTTTTCCTTGAGGTTCCTGTATACCTCTTACTCTTCAAAAGGATGAGTCAGTTCAAAGCTAACAGATCTCGTTAAAGCCTGGGGGGAGCTGATTCATTTAGAAAGACAAGAATTTATGGTTAACTCTGAAATTAGGAAACTCAAAACCCACTTCAAGTTGACATGCAAGTCAAGGTGAATATCAATACTCACAGTTCACCTTGCACAGCAAGTCATGGTTACATTGCCCCTAAGTTTTTGTCCCTAAATACCAACAGCAAAAAGTGTTCATAGTTTTAATGTGACAATTAGTGTTGGGGTTTTTATTTATTTAAATTATAAAATTGGACCTGCAGCTCATATGCATGTTCATGGGGAAAAAAAAGGGGAGCAAACTGTCTTCCATAAGACCACAGTAAATGTTTTTAGGTGCATTTCAATGTCATATTTGAAATCTACATTGAGATCAACATTGCAAGGGAGAAAACCCAAAAGGAAATTATATAGACCAGGAATATTCAGAAAGATGAATCCAGTAACTGGATTATGTCAAAATATCTGTATTAAAGGGAATATAGCAATCTCATAATCAGACCAGAAACTTGTGAGAAATTCAGTAGAAAATGAAAAATGCTCTCAATTTTGTTTTCATTTCGGGTGAACCACAAATCTTCAGGTTTGGGCACTGCATTTGGTACATAAATTAAAACACTCTGAGTAAAGAAAGGTATTTGGTTTTGTTTAAAAAAACAGGTTTAGCATGAAAACTTCTTGAAAGTCACATTAGACTACATGAATGTTTTGCTAGAAGAATTTTTAAAGTGTTTTTAATTCTGTAATGAAAAAACAGTAGATTTAACTGAATCACTCAACTTATTCTAACCTGTCTCAAAACTACTTAGCACTAAAAAGATGAACTACTGAAAGTGTAAATTTATATACTCATGTAAAAAACAAAGCTTTGCAGGATGTTTTTTAAGAGTTTATTTATCAATAAAGGATCCCCTCTAATTCATGAGCACAATGGCACATACAAACCTTGGTTAACCATCTCTTCATGTTTCTACAGCAGCTCACGGGCTGCAGTCATGGCTGCATTGAAAAACCAAAATATTTGAGAGGGGAAAGAGAAGTCTGTTCAGAGAGAAACATGAACTGTAAGAAATTGGACCATTTTCCACAATGTATTTCAGCTGTAATGAATTGTTATAAATCCTTGGAGTTGCATATGAAGTAAGTTGACTTTATCCATACCTGGATAAAACTGACCTATGCCATTAATCAGCATTTTCCTGCCCTGGCTCTCAGATATTTACCTGTGCTAATGTCCTCAGCTATGTGCATATCTTCAGCTTGCACAGGCTGATCCAACATCTCCACAAAACGTTCCTGGATTTCTCCAGCAGCCTCATCACCAAACTTATAATCACTGAGCATCACACTGGATCCAGCAACTGGGACAAACAGTCTCTGAGGCAAGACATGATATTCCCTCCCAAAATCTAAAAGGAAAGAGGGAGAAATACCATCCCAATAAAAGCCTTGACAGTTATGATAAGATCCCTCCATAATCTCTGAGCATAAGATAAAGTCGTTGCAAAAGAAGAGCTCAAGGTCTCTGTGCAAAACCCTGCTTTCAGACGTGCCTGGCTTAGTGGGTTGCTATTCCATGGATTTATGTGGTTACATTATCAGTCTCTCCAGAAATACCCAGGGCAGCTCCAAACAGACCATAAAACGCCAAGCAGAGCTTTTCTCCTGTTCGGAATGACTTGCAGGAGGGCTCTGGGAGAGGCTGCAGGTAAGAGCTCCCCGAGGAGCAGGATTTCAGCAGCACTCCGGACTGCAGAGGTGTCACACTCAGAGCCACAAAGCTCGGCTGCCACCTAGAGAGGGGACTCAGAACGACGTGCGATGGGAAAGGCTCCTTGTGCCCGAGACATTCCCATTGATTTGTCAATTAACTCCTTTTTGGTTTAAGGCAACGACACCACTGCACCGACTTAAAGGAGTTTAAACAGTCCCAGCTCAGAGATCTGGTCTCTATCAAGTTTTAACACGCATCAATATTAATAGGAACACCATACATGCATTTAAAAATAAAAAAAAATTTAAAGTGTGCAAGATACAGTTGGAACTTCAGAGACAAAAGTTTCAACTACAGAAATTTGAAAAGTCACAAAATTTCTGATGAGTGAGAAAGAAGACGGGATTGCATTTTGTGGTCACAGGAACTGTGATGACAAAGAACACAAATGCAACCAAAAAAAAATCCAGATTTAAGAAAAAGTCAAGGCTGACAAGCACCAATTATTCCTTTTCCTTTTTATTCTGCTCTAACCATAGTGGAACTTCACTGTAACAGAATTTTCTACAACCACCAAAATTCACTGCAAATACAAGCTAGTGGCTTTGGATTTTGTTTTTTTTTTTAATTTCTTACTTTTTTTCTGAGGTCCTTCATTTAAAATCAGATCTTCAAACAGTATTTCACACCGATCACTCAATGTGTTTATTATGTCTCTTTTTAAAGCCTGCAAGGACACAGTGAAATCATCAGGAATGTCAAAACCATCTGCAAAATCAAAACTATTTGCAAAGCTTTTAATCAGGAAGAAATAACCAAAGAAGCCCCATATGTTAAACCCATGATGAAATAATAGGTTTTTTTCCCAGAAAATAAAAACTAGTAAATATTTTACTAGTAAAATATTTTAGTAGTATTTTAGTAAAAAAAAACTAGTAAATATTTTATTTTCCCAGAAAATAAAAACTAGTAAAAATTTCCCAGAAAATTTTCAAGCTACTAAATAATAATTTAATAATAGAGAAAAGCTAACATCAAAAGAAGGAAAACCACAAAACAAAAATGAAAAGCTGAGGAAAGTTTTAGGATTGCTAGGGAAAGAACTGATAACTTCTAGATATTTATCAGTAAAACCAAACAAAAATAATCACGAGGCAATGACTCAGTGAGGGGAAAAAATAAATTACTGAGCAAGTAAATCTGAATTTTACCTCTACAAATATAAAAATATAGTCTGCAACCTTTTTTAAAGAGAATTCTTCAAAGCCTAATCCCTTTGACAATTTGTGCAAAGCCTCCCCAGAGCCCAGCCTCACCCACAGCACACACATCCTCTAGAAGAGAAAAACTAACTAACCATACATGGATGGTTTCTAAAATAACTTTGACCCCAGTTCTGGCAAAGGAAAACCACTATGCCAAGTCCCACGTGTTCCAGGAGAATGTTTCTGATGGAGCAAGACCCTGCTCAGTACCTGAATGGCCTCTTTAACCTTGGGCTTGTTGCTGTGGATGTAGGCTCTGCATTTCACAGCCCCCCGCAGGTTGATGGAGCCACTGCACACCTGCACCGTCGCTGTGGACCTGGGGCTGGCACCCTGGCACTGAGGGACAAACACATCCACCTTTATCCCAGGCCCTGGCAGCACAGTCACTAAAGCCAGAAGCAGCAAACCAACAGCAGGTGCTCACACACAAGCTGCTTCCCTCATCATGTAGAGCTAATTTTATTTTTATTTTATTTTTAGTTATTCATTTGGTTCTTCTTCTCTTTTCTACTATGGAAAATGTGTTTATCTCTCCAGGTGTTTCAAACACTTGTATATAGGAGATTTTAAAACTTTCCAGGCTTGTGGCAAATAACAGCATTGCAACTGTTAAGTCTTTTACAGGCTTTTTTAAAACAATGACGTTTCCATGTTTGCTATAATCAGTGTAACCCAGGGTGTGCTGGGAGTCATCCCATCACTCAGTATCAAATTATACACTGAGAGCTGCATCAAACTGTTGCCTAGAAATGCTCTCCCTAATTACCACAACAATGAGTGTGAGCATGAAGCACTCCAGGACAACACCTGGAAACACTGGGATGCACAACTTCCTCACCAACTGCACAAACCACTTCTGCCAAAAAAAAAGTTTTCCTCTCCCTGCAGCAATTAACCTCAATACAATAGACAGTAACAACAAAAGAAGCTGAGATACTCATGGAGACTTTAAAATAGCATTGGAAACACTTCTAGTTTTGCTGAACATAACTTTGAGAATCCAAGAACCACCTGACAAAACACAGAAGGTATAAACAAGGCCTGGACACATTTGGACTTCAGGACCCAGACTGGGGCACTAATTCATGGTTCTTCACTACTCAGGCAGGAAGGAAGCTCCTGACATGGATCCAGCAGCTCCAGATGATGATTCAGCTCACGGGATCTACGCCTTAATCCAGAGCTGGCAGCCGAGCTTCTGACAAAGGCATCCAAGTGAATGTCCAAGCTAGCCAGGGCAAGCTGTGCATTGAAGTGTGGGGGTGACTCTGAACTACAGATACAAAGTCACTTGAAATCAATGTACACAGGTACCTACAGGTATCCTACTACCAAAGGAATTAGTCACAGGACTTCTTTTCCAGAACCTGTTTTCCAGTGTTTCAGCTATCCTATGCAATTCATGGACAACATGGTTATCTCACCACAAAAATTTCAAAAGACACAAAATATGCAGATGTTGACAATCACTTTCATATTCAATATCCAGGGGGGGAAAAAAAGTCTTAGGAATAAGTGAGCAAGATTTCTATACAATAATTCAGAACCTTGTTATTTTATTTTTTGCTCTATTTTATAATTGAAAGGCAAGCTTATACTTTGCAAACCACTGAAAACTTACCAGCTGTGTCAGAACCTTGACATCAGAAATCTGAATGCCGGGCTGAGTATTTCCTCTGAACTTTTTCTGAGGGGAAAAGAATTCTTTGAAACAGAAAAAAAAAAGTGCCTGAAGCAGTCTCCTCACTATGGCATAGAGTGTTCCCTAATTTATAGCCTTTGAAAAGGGAAAATAGCACTTAGAAACAGGCCAAGAGAATAGAACTACAAAACTAAAAGAAGAGATGAATGAATCAATCAACGAGGTGACTGAAGTAGGTCTTTGAAGTGTCATCACCCACATTCACACCTCACTCTGTAATAGAAACATTTCAGTCATTTCACACATAATTACTGCATTCACACTGCCCAGGAGGGAGAGGCAAGCTGCAGGAATGGCAGCTCTGTGTGTTGGTTACCCGGAACAGCCAATCAGACCAACAAACACTGCACAGGAGATGTCTCATTCAATGCTCTGTCACACAGAGGTTCCAACCATACCTCTCTATTAGAGTTCAATTCCTCCTTGTTTGGTACTCACCTGCCCTTCCAGCAGTTCTGTATCCTCATCTTTAACTTGGCCATTGATCAGAAAAACACTGTCTTCTATCTGCTTTGACCATCGGTTTAACCCATTCTTTAAAATAAGTGAAAAAAAAAAAAAAAAATCACAAGAAAGAGGAAAGAATTTCACTGAAGGGTTGGACAGTTCCATGCTGAAACTTATAGAAGTATGTGTTTTAATAGCTACTCTGAGAGAGTTTTAAAGTGAAAAACCTGTTTTCCCAAAGGTAAACCTTAAATGGATCACATTCAGAACAAATTAAGAAACAAGCATTGCAAAATAGTGAAGTGTCACCCCAGGGATTTGGGGGTTGCAGAGAGGGTTACAGCCCATTGAAAGCCAACTCATGGCAAAAGCACCCCATAGTCCTGCACAAATTGGGTGTAACCTTTCACCAGGTGAGGCACCAGAGAGGTTACCTGGGATACTCATGACAATTATTACATCATTTTGAATAAAGGAAATTTCTCACTGAGCACAGCAGGAGTTACATTTAAGAGATGAATAATTGCTAATCATTCTTCACTGATTAGTCCTACTCCTCTCATGCACTGTTCAACTCTTTCTCTCTTAATTTTCAGCAGAGAAATAAGTGTGGTTACTGGTGTGTAGGAACCAGTGCAGGCAGTGAGTTACCTTGGTGTTTTTCTCCAGGTCATGGTTGGGGGAAGTAGCAAGAAGTGGAATGTGGATGTTCACATTTACTGTGCAGCCCAAAGCCACCCAGGAGGCAGTCAGAGCATTCTGGTACTTCCAGTCTGCTGGTTTAGCTGAACTCTGAGAGCAGAAGAGAAAAGCCATAAAGCATCTACCAAAACCACTGTATTGAGGCTTTTTTGGGGTTTAGCATTCCTTGCCATGCATTAAAAGCTGGATGAGCTTACCTTTGGGTCCTGCACATCGTAGGTTCGGCAAACTACTCTGTGCTACTTAAAGAAAAAGACCCAGTGAAAAGCAAGGGAGCAACTGAGAACAATCCACAAGTAACTTAGTCCTCTACTAAACTTCCTTGTCGAGCTAATTTGTGCTCTGGAGCAAGTTCCCACCTTTCATCAGTGTGAAAAAGTGGGAAAACATTTGCTCATAATCCCCAACTACCACAGTGATGCCATCTCTTACAAACAAATTAAGATCAATATGTATTGACAGGAAAAGCACCAAGGCATCAATTTTTAATTTGTCCTCATCTCTCCCCTCAGAGAAAAATCCTTGTTTTCTCTCCCTGTATTATGCCATTACCAACAGCTCCTGCATTCTGCTGCAGCTCTAGTATTGCTCCCACAGGATTGCTGCTCCCCAGTTCCATACAAACACCACTGGTAACAGCAATTCAAAAAGCCAAACAGTAATTTAGATTTTTTTTTTCAGTTTATGCAATCAAGACTGACTGGCAAAGGTGTCATTTGATGGTGTCACACAGACAGACCTCATAAGGCATGATGGAAATTTTGCAAGGACAAGAGGGTGAATAGTCTTAACCACAGCCAACCAGAAAACTTCATTATTTCAACTTATACATGTCTAGCTGAACTTAAACAGCCTCCTCCTGCCTAATTCTTATTTATTCATCAGTAACTGGATAAAAGAGGTTGGGATAGCAGCCTCAGTCAATAAACCTTGCTCATGAAGGATACTTTTTCGTAGCAGAACAGATTTGAAGTGCTGCTCTGTCTGAGACCTCCTCTTCAGTAGGTTTCCAGAGCCTTCTTTTACTCAAGGACTTTTCCACTGAGAAGATTAGCTGAAGACCAAAAATACATTGCAAAAATATGCAGTATAATTCCTGGAAAATAGTCTTGTACTAAAATTTTAAATCCAAACAACATCAAAATTATGTATGAGCAGGAAACAGAGTTTACATGTCACCAAAATGTCACATTAAAAGAACATTCAACAGGGATTCAGAGGCACTTTTCCCCACAGTGAAAGAGGCTTGTTAAATTTTAATTTAGCCCCCTTATAAACCAAAGCAAGCTGCACACATTCCCATGTCCAGCCTGTATGCTTTTGTCCTTACAGATATATTACAGTTTTGTGCCTATCAGCTGGGTCAGAAAAGCTGTGCAAAATAGCTACAATTATAAAAAATAAACCCTCACCCCCAATTTTTAATTCAGCAATCACTGGTCACCTGGACACAGCTCACCTTTTTTAGCCAGCTATCAATTTCATTAACAACACAGATGCAATTACACTGAACTGCCAAAATTGACTCTTGGATCTCCGGCTGCCAAACCTGCTCATGCTTAAATCACTCATCACGATTATGTTAGAAAAATGGCAAAGTGAACATACATTTTCAGAATAGAAACCAAATATGGCAGTAGATGCCCCAATACTGTAACAAAAATGCATTTTAAGTCTATCAGAGAGTTCTGAGTGTATTTTAAATTTAATCCCACACCTCCTAAGTCAAGTGCACACATTCTAGACAAGATGTTTCTCTTAAAGGAATCAGGATTATAGATCTTTCACTACTGTAAACACCTCTAAACTGAGTGATCCATTCAGACAAGGAAAGCTAACATGTTAACATCACTAGCACCTTTATGTGGCTTTATATTAAGCAAAAATGATTTAGCTTAATATAAACCTTGAGGGTGTTTTCCCTAAGCCAGAATGTCCACATCCAGTAAACACAGACAAACCCAGTAAACAGAAATTCGGATTTGCTATTGCAGTAACAAACAGGAGGTTAACAAACAGTGTCCAACAGGACAGGGATTTCTGAGGTTCCAGTCTTAAACCCACACTGCAAAGCACAACACTTGTGACATAAAGCAACAAAAGTGCTGTATTTTAGTCAGACCAATGAGAGGCAATTCCTCACACACAGAGCCAAGGATGTTGCTGTCCTCCCAGCAGGAACTGTGCTTACCTTGCGCAGAGCATTTTGACCATCTTTAGCCAGCTCTGGAGTTGCAATCATAAACACACCAAGAACCAGCAACCCTCCAGGGAGCATTCTGGACACCTTGAAAATGAACATTTATTAACAGGATTGGCAATCTAGAAATCACATAGCTCGAGGTATCAAAAACCACTGGTGAAACAAGTCTGCACCAAGAGCAGAAGTGAGTTAAGGGAGAGTGGTTTTCACTAAGAGGACTCTCTCCATGCAGGAACACATCCTGCAAGTGTTTTCCCTTCAGTAATAACAAGTGTCCTTTCATCAAAAAAAAAAAACCTGAAA
The DNA here is from genome assembly GCA_024865655.1 of Emberiza elegans. Taxonomy (NCBI): domain Eukaryota; kingdom Metazoa; phylum Chordata; class Aves; order Passeriformes; family Fringillidae; genus Emberiza; species Emberiza elegans. Next base: position 62,808,101 of record JALJVW010000206.1, read on the forward strand.
ATATTAAGGGTATTTCTGGTTTAAAACACCTGTGCCCAGCATGCTTAGGAAGGCTCTGTCACTTTGAGATGATACAAGTGCTGAGATCCTTTGTGTCCATCTTATTTCCCTCCTGTTCCTCCCGCCCTCTGCCATCCTCAGGGTGAGTTCTCACCTGACTGGCGTGTGTGGTGATCCACTCCTCATCCAGGGATGCCAGTTTGGGAGGGCCCAGGCTCTCCTCCTGCTGCTGCTCCTTGGGAGGGGTTCGCACAGCCCTGATGACATAGTCCCGTTGGGGGAGCACTTGCCAGCACATCAACAGAAGCAAACACACCTTGAGACTGCTGAACAGGGGCTTCCCCAGCTCACAGGAATGAATGGAAGGGCAATCCCACACTTACCTGCCCTATCAACAGGCCAGTGACATATGGCTTCACCTTTGTGCTGAGCTCTGTCAGGTACTGCCCAATGCCTTCCTCCACAAGGTAAGTTCTACCCATGGCTCCAGGTTTAAGTGAGCTGGTGTAGTTCCAACCTACAAAACACACAATGCACTAAGTGAAAGAAGGTACATACACTGCAATGGGTACAGGAGAACAAATCTCACACAAAGATCCTTTACAACTGTTTGATTGAAAACTCCCTGCAAGGTCATCGAGTCCAACCATTCCCCCACGGCCACCACTGACCCATGTCCCCAAAGGCTACATGCACATGGCTTTAAAATCCATTCGGGGGGGGACTGTACCCCTGTCCTGGGCAGCTCTGCCAGGGCTGGACAGCCCCTTCAGTACAGACACATTCCCTGATGTCCACCCTGAGCCTGCCCTGGCCCAGCCTGAGGCCGTTCCCTCTCCTCCTGTCCCTGTTCCTGGGAGCACAGCCCGACTCCCCCGGCTGTCCCCTCCTGTCAGGAGCTGTGCAGAGCCACATGGGCCCCCCTGAGCCTCCTTTGCTCCAGGCTGAGCCCCTTTCCAGCTCCCTCAGCCCCTCCTGGTGCTCCAGACCCTTCCCCAGCTCCATTCCCTTCCCTGGACACGCTCCAGCCCCTCCACGTCTTTCTTGTCATGAGGGGCCCAAAACTGAACGCAGGATTTGAATTTTGAAATGCCTTCAAGAAAAAGTATCTTGCTGCATGACACTTGTAAAGGATGCACTGTTCCATTCCCACAGTGACTTGCTGAATTCCACACGTATCCTTGAACATGCCCTACACCACTTCCATTCCAATTCCCAAGCACTCCTAGCACACCATCTGTCCACATTCCAATGAGCCTGGGCTGCCACAGACTCCCCTCCCTTCTCTGTAGGACTGGGCTGAAAACCCCTTCAAGCCTGGAGAGCTCTTCCAAAGAATTAGGCATTAAAAAGCTGAAGCCCAAGAGCACAGGGTGAGGAAGCAAAGAGCACCCTGAACCTCCACAGGGTGGAGGTGCTCACCTCAACTCATGCCCCAACAGCCGGGATCAGCACCTCCAGACCCCAGAGCTCAGTACCTGCCCATCCCCAGGGATCAGCACTTGCACAGGGGGATCAGCACCTGCCCATCCCCAGGGATCAGCACCTGCCCATCCCCAGGGATCAGCACCTGCCCATCTCCAGGGATCAGCACCTGCCCACCCCCAGGGATCAGCACCTGCCCACCCCCAGGGATCAGCACCTGCACAGGGGGGATCAGTACCTGCACAGGGGGGTTCAGCACCTGTCCATCCCCAGGGATCAGCACCTGCACAGGTGGGATCAGCACCTGCCCACCCCCAGGGATCAGCACCTCCACGTCCCCATGGATCAGCACCTGCACAGGGGGGATCAGCACCTGCACGTCCCCAGGGGGCTCAGCACCTGCACGTCCCCAGGGATCAGCACCTGCACAGGGGGGTTCAGCACCTGCCCATCCCCAGGGACCAGCACCCGCACAGAGGGGATCAGCACCTGCACAGGGGGATCAGCACCTGCACAGGGGGGATGAGCACCTGCACAGGGGGGATCAGTACCTGCATAGGAGGGTTCAGCACCTGCACATCCCCAATTTCTGCAGCCGCCCCGGTCTCAGCCGAGCACCGATGTGGCCAATTACGTCATCGCTAAGCGCCGCGGCGCAGGGAGATGACGCACAGCAATGCCGAGCGGAGCGCGGGAAAAGGGCGCGAGAGGGGGCGCAGCGCCCCCGCTCCGCCATGTTGGGAGTGGCGGAAGCGGCCGCGCTTCCCCGGCAGCTCTCGGGCACACAGGGCACCTCAGACGCACAGACAGCTCACGTCCTGTAGCAGGGATGAACCTCCTGTATCCCTCATGGCGACGAGGCCGTGCCATCTCCTGTCCGGGCTGTGGCGCTGCCGCGGCGCTGCCGCCACTCCCGTGATGGCGCGGCCGTGGCGGAAGCGGAAGCGCGGCGGGCGGCGGGCGGTGCTGTGCCGGAGCCATGGCGGCCGTGCTGCAGCAACTCCTGGAGCGGGCCGAACTCGCCAAGCTGCCCCGCGCCGTGCAGGGCAAGCTGGAGCGCTTTCTGGGCGACCAGCAGGGCGAGATCGATGGGCTGCGGGCCCGCCATGAGCGCTTCAAGGTGGACAGCGGTGAGCGAGGGCGGCGGGCCCACGGTCGCTGTGCTGGGGGAGGCTGCGCGGGCACAGCGCGGAGCGCGGTTCTGTCTTCCACGGGCTCTCGGGGGTGCCCTGGGGGCTGAGAGGCCGGGAGGGGGCTGGGGACGGGCCTGCAGTGGCACCTGAGCGGTGTTTGTATCGCTTTTTTTTTTTTCCTCTTGCTGGTGGTTGCTTTTTTTTTCCTCTTGCTAAGGGGCGTTCAGGGTTAAAACTGCGTTCGAAATGGTCCTAAAGAACAGCTTTTGTCAGATTTTTAACAACCATTAATACGCACAGGTCTGATGAGGAGGGGCTGAGGGAGCTGGAAAGGGGCTCAGCCTGGAGAAGAGGAGGCTCAGGGGGGGCCTTGTGGCTCTGCACAGCTCCTGACAGGAGGGGACAGCCAGAGGGGTCGGGCTGTGCTCCCAGGAACATCTCTCTCTCAGGAGGAGAGGGAACGGCCTCCACTTGCATCAGGGAAAGTTCAGGTTCAACTGTCCATCCCTGGCAGAGCTGCCCAGGACAGGTGTGGAATCCCCACCCCTGTAGGGATTTTAAAGCCCTGTGGAGTAGCATTTGGGAACATGGGTCAGTGGTGGCCTTGGCAGGGCTGGGGCACCATGGTTGGACTCTGATCTTAGGTGTCTCATCCAACCCAAACAGTTCTGTGCTTCAGTCTGCTTTGGTCCTCGTTGTGGAGGAGAAATACAGCTTTGTTCACCCAGCTCTCAAACAGCCTTAGGTTCATACTTTACTGTTCAATTCCGTTCCATAAAGTGGCCCTGATGGAATCAATATTTTTACATTGATTTGGAGATGAGTTGATAACAGAACAGTAACACCCGCAGAGAGCAGGAGACAAGAGTGTGAGGTTGTGAATATGAGTTAATTTTTAGAGGATGTGACATACTTCTCATACTTCATACTTCTCATACTTCATACTTCTAGTGCCTTTCAGTTTTTCAGTCTCTCTCGTGGTAGAAATCTTGGTAGATGTATTACTCAAGTGTGGTGTAAATTAAGGTAACCTACAGATTTTAGCAAGTTACTCTCTTCCAGATCCATTCTTCTCGTGTGTGGCAGGAGGAGCAGCATTGTTTGAAATTGTAATGTATGAGAGGAAGAAGATAACCAGACATCCCTCCGTGCTTCCTTAGAAGCCCATCCTGCCCAAGAGTGGGATTAATTATGCTTTTACTGAGTATTTTACACTGAAGCTCCATGACACAGTTACTGTTTTAGATCACAAAAGTTCACATCTAATTCTTTTTTTTTTTTCACTGCTAAGGGAATAGAGCCTAGAAATTAATTTCAAGAAGTCTTCATTAAAAATTTCCCCAGATCAAATCCTTTGATACCTGGGTATATGTGGATTTTATTGTGTATGTGTAGAAATACTCCAGAAATAAAAGAAGTTTTAAGCTGATGAGCCCACACTGCATAATTGGGCTGATACAACATCTCTGGTTACATCAAAAATGTTAAAGAACTATTCAGATTAATCAGGCTCTTATTTGATGAACAATTTCCACAGAATCATGGAATGATTTGTGTTGGAAGGGACCTTAAAGTTCATCTCATTCCAACCCTTCCCATCAGCAGGGACACTTTCCACTAGAGCAGGCTGAAACATATCACAGTTTCTGGAAACATACCACTTGTCCTGCCAGCAAAGTGTTTTAAACAGCATTCATTCAATGCAAGTTTTTGCCTTCAAAAATGTTGTGGGGTTTTTTTTCCTTCCTTCAAATTCTGTTACAGTCTTAGTATTTTTATACATTTTCTTTAGAATGCTCTTTGGTAAAGGTGCGAAAGAAAAAATTGTTTATGATGTGAAACTGAGATGACTTTGTTATTTTGCAGAGCAACAGTACTTTGAAGTGGAAAAGCGACTGGCTCAGAGCCAGGAAAGACTTGTAAATGAGACCCAGGAATGTCAAACTCTGCGGGAGGAGCTCAAAAAGCTTCGTAAGTGGAACTGTGTAACATCCTGAAGTGTGGGGCAGGACATTCACCCTCCAGCCCAGGGTTGTGGGCAGTGCCTCAGGGTTTGCACAGGAGCTGAAAATCTCCCATCTGCTGCATTTGTAGAGATGTGTTTTGGTGGTGTGTTCCAAGATGAATGGAATCTGTTGTTCTCAGGGCAGAAAAGCCCCTTGCTGGGTAGTAGCAGTGCAGGAGGCTGTGTATGGATCCACTAAAGCTGCTTCTGCTCTAAGCTGTGCCTCAGTCTGCCTCAGTGCCCCTGGTCCATCCAGGGCAGGGTCTGGCATTCTTCTCTCTCTTTTGCTAAAAATGTTTGTCAGGGAAATTGTGGCTCTGCTGCATTTGGAGAGTGAGTTCTGACACATCCTAGTGGAGATCCCTCACTGCTGTTCCTTCCCCCCAGATGAGCAGCTGAAGGTGCTAAATGAGAAGAACAAGGAGCTCGAGGCTGCCCAGGACCGGAACACAGCCATGCAGGTACTGCTGGGGTTGGCCAGGGGATGACACCCTGGGGCTCCCTGGCCCTTTGCAGCACAGAATGCACTCAGCTCCCCATGGAGAGTGTCAGGAGCAGCACCACTGTGAGCTCAGGGAGATGTTTACATGTCCATGGGGACGTGTGTGCAGGAAAATTGCAGGAACTTTTAAAGTAAAGGTGGCATTTTAGCAAACTGAATGATAGGTGAGCAGGTGCTTTTGTTTCAGTTTGGGTGGATTGTTCCATTCCAGCTGAAACCTGTTGTGAAGTGGCTTTAACCCACACCCCCAAAATTCTGTCAAAGGTATAAACAAGAATTCCAGTTTTCCCCATCCTTTCCCACGCTCTGGCACAGTTTTTCTTGTGTTATGTCCAAAAGTCACTGGGTTGCACGATGAGTCACTTGAGCTGACTGATCGAGCAGAACAGTAATTTTGAAGCAGGAAGCTAAAATAAGTTAATTAGATTGATTTTTCCACAATGAGAGATGGATCTCGTTGTTTCCCCAGAGGAGCTTACCTGGGCCTGACTGAGGTGCTTTGTAGTGATACCTTGAGGGCAGAGACAGTGTAGCCTGTAAATGATCCAAGATTGTTGATTTTGTTTTGATTTTTATGTTGGTGCATGCAAATTGCATTGTTTGGTTGTTTATATTGATGCATTGTTTATATTGGTGCATGTAAATTGCATTGTCATTCCTTGTTTACTCTCTTACCCCTTTTTATTTAACCAAACAAAGCTGTGTCAGGAAATTCTTGACTATTACAGATGTCTTTCCAAGAATATTAAATTGAAATGCAGTTTTGAACAGTTCCATTGTGATTTCCCTGCCCACTCTAAGCCTCTTATCCCAGTGTTGGCTGGGGTAGCTCACTGAGGTTTAGCTGGCTGCTGTGTGGTTCTGAGTGTAAGCAGAGGCTATAAACTGTTCCAGAGAGCTGATCACATTTCTTGATTGCCCTTCTCCAATCTTTTTCAGAGCCAGTTAATTCGAGAGAAGGAAGAACTGGAAGCTGAGAAGAGAGACTTGGTCCGAACCACTGAAAGGCGATCTCAGGAAGTTGAACATTTAAATGGTACAGCCAGGAGCACAGTCCATAAGTACCAGGAAATAACACAGTCATTGCATAAAGACACCACTTTGGTGCTTGATTTTCTCCATTTAAAAACGTGCCTTATGCAGTATCTTAGTGCCCAACATACAATTACATACGAAGTATCTTGCCTGTTGTCATTCTTTTCAATTTAGTAATTAAAGCTGTTACACAACAGGTTTTTCTAACACTGATTTCCCTCCTCCAGAGGATGTTAAACGTTTAAATGAAAAGCTCACAGAGGCCAACACAGAAAAGGCAAAACTTCAGCTGAAGTTGGATGAGCTTCAAACATCAGATGTTTCCATGAAGGTGAGAAGGGCTTTGTAAGCACAGTGTGTGTTCTGCACTGTTTGTGTGTGATGTAATCACCATTTTGGAAAGTAGGTCAAGTGAGTGCCTGTTACTTTTAGCAAATTCTTTTATTATAAAATTGGTGGCTGTGACTAGAAATGAGATCTGTATTCCTGGAAGACAGGGGGTATCAGGCTGGGCAAGCACATCCAGGCCTTCTTGGTGGCAATGGAAGGAAGGACTGCTAAGAAGGGTTTCAGCTCCATGAAGGGAGGTAGAAAGGAGAAAAATAATGAGCTGTGAACCTGTACCATCACTTTGTGGGCAGAATGAACTCCATAAAGAGAGGAGGAAGGGACAAAAATCTCAATACATAATTAATTTCCTGTAAAAGGCTACTAATCATGTTCCCAACTAATTTAAACTTGGAGGAAGCTAACTGAAGTGGCAGGAATTTCTCATTGCTTGATAGTTGTAACTTACTACCAGTGTAATAAGGAGCACTGCCTGTATTTTCCAAATTACAGTATATTTTTGCTACTTCTTCTCTAATCACAGTAGTTTAATTGGCTGCTTTATTTTCTGTGGAACCACTACACTCACACTGTGCAATTAATTCTCTTTTCAGTACCGGGAGAAAAGGCTGGAGCAAGAGAAGGAGCTGCTGCAGAACCAGAACACATGGCTGAATGCTGAGCTGAAAGCCAAAACAGATGAGCTGCTCCATACTGCCAGGGAGAAAGGCAATGAAATCCTGGAGCTCAAATGCAGTCTGGAGAACAAAAAGGAGGAGGTAATGTAATTACTGAGTTGTCATTTCTTAGAAATTATACCACCTGATAACTGTGTTAAACAAAGCCAATACTTTAATGACTGTATTTGAGTGACCCTATGTGCTCTTTCAGCAACTTTTGGGTTTGTTTTTATTTTTAAGTTAAAAACAATGAGACAGGTATTTTCCAAAATAAACTGGACCAGGATCTAAAAATCTTGTATGGTGTCCTTATTTCTTCTCTGAATAGGTTTCCAGAATGGAGGAACAGGTGAACAGCTTGAAACAGTCCAATGAAAACCTCCAGAAGCATGTTGAAGAACTTTTGAATAAACTGAAGGAGGTGAGACAGCTTGAAATATGTTAAAGAGCATTGCAGTTGCTCCTACAAATCAAACAATAAAATGAGTGAAAAGAAATAGTGGAATCCTCCCCTACCCTGTCTTCTCTTTCATTTGCCAGGCAAAAGAGCAGCAGACAAGCATGGAAGAGAGATTCCACAATGAACTGAATGCCCACATGAAATTATCCAACTTGTATAAGGTGAGTTTGTTAATTCCATTATAACTCTAGTAGGGTCTGAATCTTACATAATACAATCCAATTTGGAGGTTTTTTCCCCACAAAATTTGGATGTGGAAAGGCTAACTTCCATTGCAGGACTTTGTGAAACATGCAAAACATTATTTTCTTTGCTGCTGTCTTAGTCAGCATTTAGTCTCTTACATTGTTTGGATTATCTTGGAGAATAAGCAAAACTGGGGTTGAAATAATAATTTTAAGCCAACTGTTTTGAGGCTTCATGTTGTAAAAATGTGGTTATGTCTTAGGATCTGTTGGAAGGTAAAAGTTTATGTGGAAAGTATGACTTTGGAAGAGATTTTTCTAAGTTAGAATTTCATTTATGAACACTGCAAAGTGTTGGTGACTTGGTTAGGACCCAGCTGAATGTCCTGAACTGTGTCAAAAACACACTATCTGAACAAATAATATTTGTTCTGTTTGCTCAAAGAGTGAAGTAGTCTTCTGATGTAAGTCAGCTGAAATGTCCAAGTGCTTGCTCTTTGGTTTGCACGTTTAAGTGCACAGGTTACTGAGCTCTGCTTTGCGAGCTTTCTTGCACAAACATTAAATATACATTGTACAGCTTTGCACTTGGGAGATATCAAGCTGGAAGAAAAGAAAAATAAACTGTAATATAATATGAGTCCCTAAAAATCCCATTTTTTCAGACTGTTTGAAATAGAGTCCTGAAAATTCCCAGTTTTCTTTAGTCAGAAGAAGGAAAGAGCCAGCAGCAGCTGTAAACAGCTAAAGGCCATAGATTGTATTGGGAATTGCCACATCAAATCAGTGTCTGATGCTTCTTACTCTCAAGCATCAAAGTGAATCAATCCACATGGAAAGGACTGACCAGCTTGGGTGACTCTTTCAGCTTTTTTTGCAGAAAACTGTGATTTCATGGTTTGTGGTCAGTTTAAGCTTTCTTGTAAACATGGGGCTGCTGTTGCTGTGTACTAAAGGTGAGCTAAAATGCTTTCTTCAGAGTGCTGCTGATGACTCAGAGGCAAAGAGCAATGAGCTGACAGGAGCAGTGGAAGAGCTGCACAAGCTCCTGAAGGAAGCAGGGGAAGGTAAGCTGGCAAAGGGAGGAGAGCACTTGGGCTCCTTGGAGTACCTTGATGCTCTGAAAAATGGGGTTTTTGTGTTCCTGAAAGGAATTTCATTGGGCTTTAGGGGGGTGATGGAAATATCAGTCCCTTTGTAACAAAAACTGTGCCTGACTAGTTGAATTTACTGATGGTTGGGGAACTGTTTTCAAAGACACCTGGAGTTTTGCTATGGATTTTGATAATTTTGCAAGATATGTCTTCAGTTTAGCTTTTTGGTTTAGGTTCCTTTTCACTGCTAAGGACAGTTGATATTTTTTCCCTTTTCTAAGCAAGGGTGATAGGCAGTGGTTCATGCTTTTCTCACACTGCTGAGTTTTCTTATCATCATGAACTTCTGCAGATCATATAAAGTAAAATTTAAGGTACACAGCTAAATTCTGATACTTTTAAAATAAAAATCAAATCACAACACTTAACCTGCTTGTCTGATTGAATTTTAGCTAATAAAGCAGCCCAGGAGCATTTGGCTGAGGTGGAGGAGTCAAAAGCTACCATGGAGAAGGAGCTGAGAGAGAAGATCAGTAAGCTGGAGAAGGAGCTGGAGAATGCCAATGATTTACTGTCAGCTACAAAGCGCAAAGGTGGGATCAGCTGGCACCTGAAAAACAGCAACTCTTGGGCTTTTATGGTCTTTCAAGGATATTGTGCTGAATTTCTCTTAAGAACCAGCTGCATTAATCTAATGTCATCTTTGGTAATTTTTAATAATTCATTTTAGAAGCTATTTCATATACATACATATGCTTATATGTGTATATAAATATGCTCCCCTCAGCAGAAAATGCATTTCTGTCATAGTTTTTTGAAGTTCTTTTGCTAATCTGTTATCTTTTCAAATAAATTGAGGAGACACTTTTCTTCAAGGCTGAATCAGCCTGCTTTTAGTGGTTTTCTGGAGAGGGAACTGGAGATGATAAACTAGTCTTATTTTCCTCTTTAAAAAAAAGGCAGCAGAGAACAAACCTCTTGTCCTTAGACTTCTATTTAACATTAAATTTAGCTCGGTATTCTCTATTTTAGCTGTGTCACTTTTGTTGTTTGCTGCATCTCCATAGTTTCTAAAGGATAGAGAGCAGGAAGGAACAGAGGCATGGAGTACATTTGCTCTATCCCTGTGCTAATTTAATGAAAATAAGCCAGTGCTCTGCTGCTCCAAGCCTCTGACAGTGTGATAAAAACCCTGAGGTTAAGCCTTGCTCCAGCTATTTCAACTGCTCATGTTCTGAAATTATTTAAAGGTTAGGAGTCCTAATAGTAACAGCTTTTCAGCAATTCAAATAAAGCCAGTCAGATATGATATTTAAGAGTATTTCTGGTAGGGGTTATTGCAGCTTTTGGATGGTAATTGTGGGGTTGTGTCTCCAGGAGCCATCCTGTCCGAGGAGGAGCTGGCAGCCATGTCTCCCACTGCTGCAGCAGTGGCCAAAGTGGTCAAGCCTGGCATGAAGTTGACTGAGGTGAGTGAGCACAACCTCTCCAGCAGCAAAGCCCTTGGATGCCATCAGTGACACTCTGAGAACAGAAAGGTTCAGGTTTAGGGCACTCTTTGGGTTTGGGGTCATGCCTGATGAAGGGAAGTCTTACTTGAGGCAGACTTCTCTTGCTGAGTTAATGAGATCTTTTTCATGCCTTACAGTTTTTCTTTAGTAGATCAAATTCAGAAGTAGGTGGGTTTTGTTAACATAAACTTACTTTTTATATGCGTTTTTGGCAGGAGCAGCCTTCTTTGCTTACTTACATAATCTTTTAATCTGTACTGCTCTGCTTTTGGCCTACACTTGCAAAAAATTAACATAACAATAGGTCATACCGGTTCTAGGGGGTTTTGCACTTCTGCTTGTGTTGTTATTATTTCTTACTGATTGTTTTGTCCAGCCTTAAATTCCTTTTTGCTGTGTTACTGGTTTTGATATTTCTGTTGTCTTATATTTGCTTAAAACTTACACTTTTTACATAGAATTCTTTTACTGCATACAGTTGCACTATACAGTTTGTCATTTTAAAATTAATGTGTAACTTTTTTGCTGTGATATGAATTCTCTAACCATATTTTAAAAGCCCTGCTTGTTCTCCTGATTTAACTAGTTCAGTTGTATAAAATGCAGTGCTTTAAGGTATGAACCACTACCAGTGGTTCTTTTTAAAGAGATCTGTACAAGCATATCAAAACCAAACCCAAACCTTTTTGTTGCAGCTTTACAATGCCTATGTAGAAACTCAGGATCAGTTGCATATGGAGAAGCTGGAGAATAGGAGAATCAATAAATATTTGGATGAAATAGTGCAGGAAGTAGAAGCCAAAGCCCCAATTTTAAAACGTCAGCGTGAAGAATTTGAGCGTTCCCAAAAAGCTGTTGCGAGTCTGTCTGCAAAGCTTGAACAAGCTATGAAGGTTGGTATAAAATAAAAAAGCATGTATAATTTTGGAAAACAAAATAATTTAAAAATCTTTAAACCTAATTGCTGTTGGAAGTGTATGAAATGGATCTTTCAGCAACTTTTATTATGGGAAAAGATGTGTTGGACTTTCTGGCTTGTGATTTCCGGAACTGTACAAAGTATTTTACAGAACCAACGTATTTTGTTATTTTTTATAGTGGTGATGTGTCTCTGATTTTCTGGGAGAGTAGATTCACTGTAAACAAAGTTTAATGTTTATTTGGCATAAAATTGGACTGCAGTGCTCCCTTCCCACTGGTTTTAAAGCATGCACCAGTACATTACAAAAGAACGTGGCTTTTGATTACAGAACACCTGGAGTTTAACCTTGGGCATGTAACTTTGAGAAGTTTGGTTCCCCAGGCATGTCTGCACATGCTGTTATCTCTCTGGAAAGGAATGTGTCCAGTTGAGGGGTGATGTTTACTCCTGTTGGTGTGCTTGCAGGAGATCCATCGCCTGCAGGACAGCGCTGACCAGGCCAACAAACACGCCTCCTTCTTTGAGAGGGAGAGCCAGAGACTGGAAGTGCGAGTGAAGGATCTCTCCCAGCAGGTACAGGAAACATTGCTGTGGTTAAATGTGCTGTTTGCAGTTGTGTATTCATGTGCTGCTGCATTTCAGATGTTTACTTGGAAGTTGCATTCAGCCACAGTCATGGAGACTTTGGCTGTCCTAAGTACCTTAGTGACATTAAAGCATCTCCTCAGGACAGCTTTCAAAACTGGAATAAGTTTACCTGGATAGAAGTGATGCTGCTTTAGGATACTGTTAAGCATATGACATGGAAAATTCATCTATATAGGGTTTTTTGTTAGATTTGACTGTCCTGTGATCTGTTCACAGAACTGAACAGTTTATGTACTTTAAATTTGTTGCCTTTTGTCAAACTATTTTTTCTGTCATATAATTATCTTACAAGGATTTATTGATTATAATTGTAGGGAAAACCCCTTAATTTCCAAGTCCTTTATTCCTAACATGTTGTTTTTCTGAGAAAACTTTAGAGTCTGTGCAGGCCTTACACAAGGACTGTTCTCTTTCAGATCTGTGTGCTGTTAATGGAACTGGAAGAAGCCAGAGGCAACCACGTGATCCGTGATGAAGCAGTGAGCTCTGCTGACATCAGCAGCTCTTCTGAAGTGATCACTCAACACCTGGTCTCCTACAGAAATATCCAAGAGCTTCAGCAGCAGAATCAGCGTCTCCTGGTGGCTCTTCGGGAGCTGGGGGAGGCAAAAGAAAAAGAGGAGCAAGAAACAACATCATCTAAGTAGGTCACCCCTTCCTTTTCATTAACTTTGTACTAACTTTGTACTAACTTAGTAACAGGGATTCATTCAAGCGTTTTTCATTTTTTTACTTCTGATTGTTATTAATTGTGTGCAGCAGCTAAATAACTCATAAAAGCAAGTTCTTATTAAACTACAGGACCTTCAGGTTTCTATTAAAATGGCTTTATAGCTTTATATCTTATAATAGGTCCTGTCATCAAAACCTGAAGTAAAAATAATTGCCAGTCTTCTAGTGACTGATTTAACACAACAGAGCTGTTTTCCAAAAAGATAAATTTTTATTCCTGTTAGCTGAACAAAAAACTGCATATGTGCAAATCTAAATCACTACTGTAAAGGCCACAGGTATGAATTCTGTGTGAGAGGTTCTTAGCCTGCCTCTGCTCATGCTACTGACATTTTTCAAGTTATTCACATGAATAACTTGATATAATTCTGCTGTCCAGGAAATAGACCTGCTTTCTTTTTCATCTGCAAATGGCAGCCCAAAGGCCTGTCTTCTGGAGCTTTGCAGGATTTTGTCCTAGGTTTTGTCATAAAATCATTAAGTTTGGGAAAGATGTCCAGAATCAAGTCCAAGCTATGCTTCAGATGTCACCAGCACAGCGCACTGAGTGTCACATCCAGGCCTTCCTTGGACACCTCCAGGGATGGGGACTCCACCACCGCCCTGGGCAGCCCCTTCCAATGCTTAACAACCCCTTTTGTGAAAAACTTCTTTTTTATGTCCAACTGGAACCTCCCCTGGCACAGCTTGAGGCCATTTCCTCTTGTCCGGTCCCTGTTCCCTGGGTGCAGAGCCCAACTCTCCCCAGTTGCCCCCTCTTATCAGGGAGTTGTGTAGAGCCACAAGGTCCCCCCTGAGCCTCCTTTTCTCCAGGCTGAGCCCCTTTCCCAGCTCCCTTAGCTGCTCCAGAGCCTTCTCCATCTCTATTCCTTTCCCTGGACACTCTCCAGCCCCTCACTGTCCTTGTAGAAGGAAAGGCCCCAGAACACCTGGAGGTGCCTCTGTGTGATGTTGAAGGCTGTTGTTGTTGTTTCAGGATCTCTGAGCTGCAGAGCCAGCTGGATGAGGCTCTGGGTGAGCTGCAGCAGCTGCGGGAGTCGCGGCAGCACCAGCTGCAGCTTGTGGAGTCCATCATCCGCCAGCGGGACATGTTCCGCATCCTGCTCACCCAGACCACGGGGGCCATCATTCCTCTGCAAGGTACCCAGGCTGCAGGGGCTGTGTGATCTGCTGTGGCAAGCAGAAGTGTTGCTTTAAAACTCCCTTTACCTTTCTGTAGCTTCAGGTATGTTACCAGAGGAGATGTGTCTTACATCTACTCCAAAGCGCCCGAATTTACCTCAGTCCATGGCAACTCCTGCTCCAGTGTCTATGACTGAGTCTGTGGAGACTGTGGAGGCCAAGGCTGCTCTTAAGCAGGTACATTTCTCAGTAGACACTGCACAAAGCTGTCCCTGTTTATTTTTACTTGCTGTTGGTACTTACTCACTTTTATGTCTGTTCTTTTCTTCAGTTGCAGGAAGTTTTTGAGAACTATAAAAAAGAAAAGGCAGAGAACGACAAGCTTCTGAATGAACAGAATGAAAAGCTTCAGGAACAGGTCACAGACTTGAGGTCACAAAATGCCAAGATATCCACACAGCTGGAATTTGCCTCCAAACGGTAATTCAGCTACATAATATCATTGCCTTACATATTCTGTAGCTGCTTGATTTTGTTTGCTCACCTAAATATTGATACTGTCTATTCTGTGTAAGAACATAAAGGAAATAATGCAGGTGGGATCAAAAGCAGAAGCTGTAGTTGAGTGAGGCACATTTGTGCAAACTGAAGTATAAAACCATGAAACACACAGCAGTGTGCATGCCCCTGTTGAGCTGGACAGTGCACTGCAGCAGAGTTGCTTTGCTGTGTTCCCTGGAAGGTACGAGATGCTGCAGGATAACGTGGAAGGCTATCGCCGGGAAATCACCTCCCTGCACGAGAGAACCCAGAAGCTCACAGCGACCACTCAGAAGCAGGAGCAGATCATTAACACCATGACTCAGGACCTGAGGGGAGCTAATGAAAAACTGGCAGTGGCAGAGGTCAGTAACAGTGTGTGGCACTGCAGGGTATTTCAAGGTAGTACAACAGTTTTCCTTCTGATTATCCTGAAATGTCTCAAGTGAAGAGTGGAGATGTAAGAGCATTCCAAGGTGTTTCAGTTTGCAGGGAAAGCAGAATGTTCAGTTGTCCTGTTCTTACTATTCTTGGCTTAATTCACACAGATTTTAAAATAATACTAAATTCAATGGATGGATTTGGGATTGACAACAAAGTTTTTATTATTTGCTGTCTTAAAGGTGAGAGCAGAAAACTTGAAAAAAGAGAAGGATATCCTGAAGATGTCAGATGTGCGCCTGACTCAGCAACGTGACTCTCTGCTGGTTGAACAAAGGGGACAGAACTTGCTGCTCACCAACTTGAGAACAATTCAGGTATGTGGTGCTATTCTTATGCCCAGGTTGGGTGTGTCTGTCAAGCTTTTCAATAAATACCCATGAAAATCAAATAAAAGACTCAAAGGATTGGGTCCTTATGTGGGGTGTTTTTTTGGTTTGGTTTTTTTTTTTGTGGTTACAAATCAACACAATATAAAATACTCCAGCAACTTGTTTCAGCGAGTTTGGGATCTGTCCTACATTATGGTACTCTGTTATTTACCTGGGCAAAGTCCTGAGAATTTTGAGTTGATGAGAAGGATTTTCACAATCAAATGGAAACAAAACACATGAAACAAAGTGAAAGGAAAAAATTTGTAATGACGATACTTAGAATGTATTTAAGGATGCACATGGTATTATGTGACTGAATTCTGTTTCTCTAGTAGGTTTTTGGAGGTTTTTTAGTCAATGGCATTAGACTGCATAGATAGTAGATATTCTTCTAATAATATTTATTGTAGTAACATCATTAATGAAACCTTTCAAAACTAAGTCAAACATTGTAACCACTACTTTTCATCATTTTCTGTATCTACCTATTATTTAATTATTCTTGGGGTGGGAGAAGTGTTGTGACAACTTTGTATGAAGTGCTTCAGTAATTCAGAAGAAAATTATTGAGGTATGTTGTAAACAAAATGCATTATGCTCTTTTTCCAGGGAATACTCGAAAGATCTGAGACAGAAACAAAGCAGAGACTCAATAATCAGATAGAAAAGCTTGAACGTGAGATATCTCAGCTGAAGAAGAAACTGGAAAGTGAGGTGGAACAACGACATTCCCTTACCAAGAATCAGGAGGTGAGTGTAAATATGCTGCACTTGCTTGGAGGAAAATAAAGCCCGAGGTGCTTCTGCCAGAGTGCAGAGTGTTCTTCTCCATACCTGACATGTAGAACCACACTTGGCCTCTTCCATTTGGGAATAATTGCAAACTGAAGAACCCTGTGCTTGCAGGTTCATATCCTGGACCTGAAGAGGCAGCTGGAGACAGAGACCAACCGTCACATCAACACAAAGGAGCTCCTGAAGAATGCCCAGAAGGAAAGTGCCATGCTGAAACAGCAGCTGAACAACACTGAGGCCCAGCTCACATCCCAGTCCTCACAAAGGCCTCCAGGGAAAGGTAAAATCTTCCTCTACAGTTAATTTCTCTTTATGCTAAGCATTGCCATCTGCAGAATAGTAAAATTCACAGTCCATAATAATTAGAATTGGGACAACAGTACACTAAATATTAAATCACTTTGTTACTGCAATCACGTATTCAGACTGATGATAAACAGCATTATTTGTTAATGTAAAATTCACACCCAAGCAGTTTTTGACAAAGGGGGGAAAATAATGCAAAACTTCTTAAAGGATTTCTTTTTTTATTTGAAGGAGCTTAAATGTATTAGGCTACATAGTTTTAAATAGTCAACAATGTTTATTATAAGCCTTTATTTTGGTGAGGGCTTACAGTTTAATTTAGGGAAGCTTTGTGAAAGTAATTGTTTTTATCATGTTATTATGCAAAAATTTCTTCAGTTTTCAAGAGAACAGTGGTTTTAAGACTAAATTAAACTTCACTTAATGAATGTGTTCTAACACTGCAGGTCAGCCTAGTACAAATGAAGATGTGGATGATCTTGTAAGTCGTCTGAGACAAGCTGAAGAGCAAGTCAATGACCTGAGAGAGAGGCTCAAGACTAGTTCCAGTAATGTGGAGCAGTACAGGGCCATGGTTCTTAGCCTGGAGGAATCCCTCAATAAGGAAAAACAAGTAAGTAGTTAATTACTAATATTTATTTACTTTGGTTTTTTAGAGCAAAAATTCGCTGCTGCTTGTGATTTTCCATCTTTTCAGTGTTGTTGTTTTAAATTAGATGCTGAGAATACCTATTCTGGCTTTAAATTGTTAACAAAATTCGAGTTTTGTATCAGAATAATGTATATAACTGGATAAAAAATGGATCTCATTATGGATTTTTATGAAGGTGACAGAGGAAGTTCGTACAACAGTTGAAGCTCGTCTTAAGGAGTCTTCAGAATATCAAGCACAGCTGGAAAAGAAGTTGATGGAGTCAGAAAAAGAAAAACAAGAACTGCAGGAGGAGAAGCGTAAAGCTGTGGAGAACATGGAGCAGCAGGTATGCAATGACCCTCCCTGAGATCTCCCAGGAATGGGCTTTCACAAAACTGGCTTAGCTTCACTTGGATTTCACTCTATAGCAGTGCCCTGATCCAGGTCTTTTAGAGTGTACACAGGGTGCCTGAATTTGTGAGAGGTTTCCAAACACAAGCTGTACATTGACATTGTACAGTGTCACTTCACTGCAGTGATTTTGTGTTTAAAGCTGTCACTCTCTGCCTGATCTTTGAGCAGGAAAACATACTTATGTTTTCATACTTAGGTTTTATACAGCCTTTGTGAGAGGTTTCAGAAGGAAACAAAATGACTGTAAGTAGAGTTACTGCAGGCCCAACTCTGAAAGTAAAGAATTATATTTTTACTGGGAAAGACCTCTGTATATTAATAAGTCAAAATACAGAAAATATTTGTCTCTTTTAATACTGATTTTAATCTATGAGTAATAAAATAATCACCATTATGAATGACTGTGTTCAGTACTCTGCAAATACTTTGCCACTCAGTCCTGGGTTTGTTCTTACTTTGTTTTTGTTGTTCCCCTGTCACTGCAGCTTTCAGAACTGAAGAAGAGTCTGTCAGCTGTGCAGTCAGAAGTTCAGGAAGCTCTTCAGAGAGCCAGCACAGCTCTGAATAATGAACAACAGGCCAGGAGGGACTGCCAGGAGCAAGTAAGTTTGTGCTGTTTGCCTATTTAGCCAGGGTCAGCAGAATTCCTGTTAGCTTTCAGTTGAATTCAAAACTAAACTTGTTACTCAGGGACTGCTGGAGGCAGGAAAAATGCTGGGAGAGCACATTTTCTGTTTTGGGAGCAGCTGCTTATTGCATGCAATAGATTTCTGTTTCTAAGGTCTATTTCATTATGTAAAAAGATTGGCTTGGGAATGTAATTAACTGATTTTAATGAATTGCTGCCTTCATGCCCTGAGGAGGGGGTTGAAAATGCTCCCAACAAGACAATGGGGAAAGTATTTTTCTAACCCAATAGATAATTGTCATCTTTTATGACTGTGGCCCAGTGTGATATTTAGCAGCAGCTGGTAAGATTGTCTTGTTACCAACTGTTTTTTAAAGGGAATTTACTTTTCTGTAGATGAGAATTCCAGCAGCACTACTTGGTTTCAAGGATATCAAAAAACTTTTGGCTGTTTAATCCAACCCCAAATGTAGTAGATGGGCATTTCCATGTTTCCTGTGCTTGAGAATAGCAGAGATTTTGGGCAGTGGTTTTCTTCTTGCTTTATGTTCACTTGATTTTGTCTCTTTGTACACATCAAACGCACAAAATAAGGGTAGCAGAGTTGATTTATTCTGGTTTTGTGCAGGCAATGATGGCCTCTGAAGCTCAGAACAAATATGAGCGGGAGTTGATGCTTCATGCTGCTGATGTGGAGGCACTACAGGCCATCAAAGAGCAAGTCGCCAAGAACACAGCAGTGAGGCAGCAGCTGGAGGAGGCTGTTCAGAAAGCAGAGTCTGAGCTCTTGGAATCCAAAGCCTCCTGGGAAGAGAGAGAGAGAATGATCAAGGTGTGATGGGCTTTGTTGTTTCAGTGGGTTTTTTCAGTTAACAGAAATTCAGCCACAGAAATCACAGTCAGTGAATGATTTTGTTGTAGGATGAAGCTTCAAAACTTGCATCCCGCTGTGAGGATCTGGAGAAACAAAATCGATTATTACATGAGCAGCTGGAGAGCATGAGCAATAAGATGGTGACTTCCATGAAAGAAGCCATCCCAACTGCAGCAAATGTTTCTCTTAGTGAGGAAGGCAAATCCCAGGAACAAATCTTAGAAATTCTTAGGTAACCTTTGCTCTGAGTTCCTTCTCCTGGGGGTTATAAATTAGATTTGAACTTAAATAATTCTGTATTATTTTATACTTGAAAGATAATGTTAAAAATCCAAGTCCTTTTTTGCTCATGGGAGGTGGTTGTACTACTTGAGAACATCTTCCTGGTGTGAAGTGGTGTTGAACTCCTCCCTGCAGGTTTATCCGTCGGGAGAAGGAGATTGCAGAGAGACGGAGGTTCGAGGTGGCGCAGGTGGAGAGCCTGCGGTACCGCCAGAGAGTGACCTGAGAGGGAGCTCCAGGAGCTGCAGGACAGCCTCAACGCTGAGAGGGAGAAGGTGCAGGTATGGCTGGGGGTCAATGCTTGTGATTTCAATGAGTACAGGGCTGTTCTGGGGCTGCCTGTGCCCAAAAATGAATTTTGAAAGAATTTGGGTTTTTTTTTTAACTGGGATAGCTTGAGAATTGCTGCCTTCATGCCCTGAGGAGGGGGTTGAAAATGCTCCCAACAAGACAATGGGGAATGTATTTTTCTAACCCAATAGATAATTGTCATCTTTTATGACTGTGGGCCAATGTGATATTTAGCAGCAGCTGGTAAGATTGTCTTGTTACCAACTGTTTTTTAAAGGGAATTTACTTTTCTGTAGATGAGAATTCCAGCAGTGCACTACTTGGTTTCAAGGATATCAAAAAACTTTTGGCTGTTTAATCCAACCCCAAATGTAGTAGATGGGCATTTCCATGTTTCCTGTGCTTGAGAATAGCAGAGATTTTGGGCAGTGGTTTTCTTCTTGCTTTGTGGTCATTTGATTTTGTCTCTTTGTACACATCAAACGCACAAAATAAGGGTAGCAGAGTTGATTTATTCTGGTTTTGTGCAGGCAATGATGGCCTCTGAAGCTCAGAACAAATATGAGCGGGAGTTGATGCTTCATGCTGCTGATGTGGAGGCACTACAGGCCATCAAAGAGCAAGTCGCCAAGAACACAGCAGTGAGGCAGCAGCTGGAGGAGGCTGTTCAGAAAGCAGAGTCTGAGCTCTTGGAATCCAAAGCCTCCTGGGAAGAGAGAGAGAGAATGATCAAGGTGTGATGGGCTTTGTTGTTTCAGTGGGTTTTTTCAGTTAACAGAAATTCAGCCACAGAAATCACAGTCAGTGAATGATTTTGTTGTAGGATGAAGCTTCAAAACTTGCATCCCCTGTGAGGATCTGGAGAAACAAAATCGATTATTACATGAGCAGCTGGAGAGCATGAGCAATAAGATGGTGACTTCCATGAAAGAAGCCATCCCAACTGCAGCAAATGTTTCTCTTAGTGAGGAAGGCAAATCCCAGGAACAAATCTTAGAAATTCTTAGGTAACCTTTGCTCTGAGTTCCTTCTCCTGGGGGTTATAAATTAGATTTGAACTTAAATAATTCTGTATTATTTTAAACTTGAAAGATAATGTTAAAAATCCAAGTCCTTTTTTGCTCATGGGAGGTGGTTGTACTACTTGGGAACATCTTCCTGGTGTGAAGTGGTGTTGAACTCCTCCCTGCAGGTTTATCCGTCGGGAGAAGGAGATTGCAGAGACGAGGTTCGAGGTGGCGCAGGTGGAGAGCCTGCGGTACCGCCAGAGAGTGGAGCACCTGGAGAGGGAGCTCCAGGAGCTGCAGGACAGCCTCAACGCTGAGAGGGAGAAGGTGCAGGTATGGCTGGGGGTCAATGCTTGTGATTTCAATGAGTACAGGGCTGTTCTGGGGCTGCCTGTGCCCAAAAATGAATTTTTGAAAGAATTTGGGTTTTTTTTTTTTTTAACTGGGATAGCTTAAAACCAAATGGAGTATCTTGTTCCAGGTCTTGTGAGAGTGGCAATTCCAAAAATCTTGTAATTAGGGAAAATAAAGATAAATTTATCTTTTTTTCCCCCATCTCCTGCTTCCCCATGTCTTGAATGTACATGTAAAATAATGAATGCCATGATAGCTTTTCAAGTTGGTGTTTTACCAGATCCAGGTGGAGTATATGTGCATGTGCAAGCAAAACAGATGATTGTGTTGACTCTTTCCACAGGTAACAGCAAAAACCATTGCACAGCATGAAGAATTAATGAAGAAAACTGAGACCATGAACATACTCATAGAAACCAACAAGATGTTAAGGGAAGAGAAGGAGAGGCTGGAGCAAGAGCTACAGCAGATACAAGCAAAGGTTAGTACTGAGCTTCACATAAACCTTTCAGATATTCAGTGTATGAGTTAAATGTTGGGATATGCCATTGCTAATTACAGTAAATATATGATTTACATTATAATTATTCTTTTAAGTCATACACTAATGAGGAAACTTTCCATTTCCAATCTTAAAAGACTTGGGTCCATCTGCAGTATTGGAAAATTTGAAGTTCAGTTCCATTTAGATGAACCTGGAAGTCACTGTTTATCCTTAACTAGAGGTATACCAGGAGCAAGGATATTATCAGCAATTACATTAAAAATGGCACAAGAGTGCATATAAAACAGACCACTGCTTTATTAAGAGTTTAAAAGTGAGGTGCTGCTTGTTTTTAATGGTAACCAATGCATTGGATTTTAACATTAATAGTCTCTTCTGTACCAAAGTACAGAGTGAGCATCTAAGATTGGGAAGTCGCACCAATATTTTTTTTCTCTTTAGGATCATCCTCTGCTGTTGTCTTTGTCCTTTTCTCTTCCTCCAGCTGGCAGAGAGTTAGGAAAAGAAGGCAGAGAGATAGGAAAGAAGCTGTTATGACTTTCCTGAGGGATTCCTTCAGTCTCCTGAGTTGCAGACTGTAACCCCTTACTGTGCTTTCTCAGGTACGCAAGCTCGAGGCAGACATCCTGCCCCTGCAAGAGTCCAATGCTGAGCTCAGTGAGAAGAGTGGGATGCTGCAGGCTGAGAAAAAGCTCTTGGAAGAGGATGTTAAACGCTGGAAAGCCCGAACTCAGGTGGGGAAATGCCTCCTTTTGAAGAACATAATATGAAAAAAAGGCCCACCAGTTAAACAACTAAAAAAAGTGCTAAATTTTCTTACAAAGAATAAAAACTAAGAAATATGTTTGAATTATGAAGCGTTGTTCACGCAGCTTCAAAGTTGGCTATTCCGTATGAAAATGCAAAAGCAGTGGCTCTAATTCAAAGAGATTTTCTGGCTATTAACTGTGTAATTATTTTACAAAAATGCCCGTTTTCTTCCCCTTCCAGCACTTACTGAGCCAGCAGAAGGACACCGACCTCGAAGAATATCGAAAGCTGCTCTCTGAGAAGGAGGCAAATGCCAAGCGTGTCCAACAGATGAGTGAAGAAACAGGCAGGCTTAAAGCAGAAGTTGCCAGGTGTGGTATTGGTCAATTTGTAAAAAGTTTGGTGAAAAGCAACATATTCCAATTCTAGCTGTATCTGGAAGTGTAATTTCCTAAATGTCTCCGTGTAACTGTGAAACTTCTGGTATTCTTTTTGTGGCTTGATAACAAGCAGGGAAGGTGAAGTGAGAGTTGTTTTGCAAGCTATCTATTAACTGAAATTATTCCAAAATAATGTATTGTAGAATAATTTTTATCCTCTATTGCAAAATCCTAGAAAACATAATCCACTACAGATAATGCCTGTGATGTTACATAAGTAAGGGATGTTGAAATGTATATATGTTTTCAAGCATCTCATTTGCATCTCCCTCTGATCTCTTGTCATTTAGAACTAATGCATCCTTGACTACAAGCCAGAATCTTGTTCAGAGCCTGAAGGATGAAGTAACTAAAATAAGAACAGAAAAGGACACCTTGCAGAAAGAACTGGATGCTAAAGTGGCAGACATACAGGAAAAAGTGAAAACTATAACACAGGTCAAGAAAATCGGTCGCAGGTACAAAACTCAGTATGAGGAGCTGAAAGCACAGCATGATAAGGTAGGTAGAACTGAAACTGAGCATTCCTTAGTGTTCCTGGGGTTTGCCCAGGACTTCTAAACCAATCACTTGGCACATAAAAGCATCTACTGAAAGTCATGACATTGTGATCAGATAGTCCCCTTCAGCCTTGTACCCCTGGATGCCTTTCAGATGGTTGCTGAATCGTCAACTCTGCCTTTGGCAGAACCTCAAGAAGACCAAGTTTCTGCCCAGGAAGTACAAGAGCTAAAAGACACTCTCAGTCAAGCTGAAGTGAAGACAAAGAATTTGGAGACTCAGGTTGAAAGTTTACAAAAGGTAAGAACAGTGAATAATTTTGGAATACTGTTCTCCACTGCAGTCCTAAGTGTGTAACAGTGAAGAATGGGAGGGACTTTTAATGTGTGTCACAGAAATATGGGAAGTGACCAATTGTGACTTTCTTGGCAAAGAGGGATCTTATCTTAAGCCTGGTGTAAATCCTGTGTCGAATGTTTCTAACATTATTTCCTGGAATAAGTGGGAAAGAGAATGCTGTTCTCCAGCTCTTGCATTCAGAGAGGACTGAACTCTTGTTAAGAAGCCTTTCAGCCTTAATCCAATGGCCAGCTAATACCAGCTCCTTGGAACTTGGGCCCTATATTTGCCAAAGTGATTGGTTGTGGCCAACAATTGCAATCTTCATCTCTCCCTAGACAATAACAGAAAAGGAAACTGAAGTTAGAAATCTCCAGGAGCAGATAATGCAGCTACAGGCAGAACTGGCCCGTTTCCATCAAGATCTTCAAGAGAAGACTACGCAGGAAGAGCAGCTAAGGCAACAGATTACGGAGAAGGAGGAGAAAACAAGGAAGACCTTGCTTGCAGCCAAGCAGAAAATTGCACAATTAGCTGGTATTGTAATTCTTTTTTTCTGTTCTTAGAGATTTTTGGTTATTTCTGTGGAAAAACCTTTAGACAGGATGCTTGAAAAATATGGCCTGCTTCATATTTTACTGAAAAGTGTTTTCTAGATGAAATGCTACAGGGATTGTTCTAAAGTTTAAAATTTAATTCCTCCAGGGGATAGTATAAGTACATAAGTAGCTGCACAGTGAACATAGAAAAAGTTTTACTTACTTTTGGTCAGCCAACATGATTACATTTTTGATCCTTCTGTTGATTAGAGCTGATTGGCCCCACTAACAACTCGGGTAATTCTCCCCTTCCCTAAATGTAGAGTTGCAAAACTCATTGTCTCCTCTGTTTTTAAGTGTCACTGAGAGGAATGATGGTGTAAGAGCTTGCTGAAAACATCTTGTTCTTTTGGGACTATTTCTTTAAGTTTTTATTTATCTATATTTATTACATATTTTTCTATCACAGTTTATTTTTATTTAATTGCAATTGAAAAGAAAAACAGTCATATTGCCTCCTAGATCTCCTTTTATAGCTTAACATTTTTAGGATTTCAGAATACTTCAGTGACATGATAAAACACCCAGGTGTTCAGTGTGCAGATTGAGCAAGGCTGGACCCTTTCCTGTTCCACCAGGTACAAAAGAGCAGCTCACAAAGGAGAATGAGGAGTGGAAGCAGAAGAGCAGCTCCCTGGAGGAGCAGAAGACGGAGCTGGAGGTGCGGATGAGCGCCCTGAAGTCCCAGTACGAGGGGCGGATCTGCCGCCTGGAGAGGGAGCTCCGGGAGCAGCAGGAGCGGCACCACGAGCAGCGGGATGAACCCCCAGAGTCCACAAACAAGGTACAGCATGTAACAATCCTGCCAGGCAGCCCTGGCACAGCAGCCAGGCCACCACTGCCCAGCCTGGACTCAGGTGCCACCATGCTCGGTTCTTGGAAATACGCAGGTTGGCCTCAGTAAGGGTTCAGAACTTAATTTGAATTTCCTGCCCTAATCAGAGTTCCAAGCACCAAACAAGCAGGCAGTTCTGCCATTCACTGTGAATCAGTCAAAGAGCTGTTCATGCTATGCCCTCTATTTTTGTATTTTACTCATGCATTCAGTATAATGGCTTCATGTCTCAAAGCTTCAGAAAATACCTGAGCAGTTACCAAATTGTTTTCCGGCCTTTCTATGGCTGGTATGATTTGGTTCAAGGAATTTGCCATAATTAGTCTGCCTAGGTAAATACCCAACAAGCATTTCTTTCACAGACTTGTTAGCAAAGTGCTGAAGTGTTTTCCATGTTGCTTTCTCTGTTTCACGTGTACCTGACGTGGTATTTCTGGTTTTTCCCTGATAGGTCCCAGAACAGCAGAGGCAAATCTCACTCAAGTCTACTCCAGCTTCAGGTGAAAGAGGAATGTGAGTTCAAGGGATTTGCACAGTTTCTGTAGTTGATACTTCTTGGGTTTATCATTATGTAGTTGCTCTTCTTTTTAGCAAACCACTGACTTTTCATAATTTTTCTTAAACAACTGCAAAGATACTGACTGACATGTGCATTCCTCCTTTTTCTCAGCTACTTCTAATCAATAGGGCTTTTAAGCTGCAAGCTGGTATATTAGCCACCAGGAACGTGGTATCTGGGAAACATGAAAGATTTTTCAAAATGTTTTCAGACTTTAAGGTTTTTGAAGTTTTGTAATTTTGATTGTTAACCTTTTTGGTTTGGGGAAGGATCTTCCTTGTGCAAGAATGAGAAATGGACTGAACAGATAACTCTAAAAGATAAAATAGTCATTTGCCTAAGCTCTGAAATGGGAAATATTGCTCTACTACTGAGCTGGGATAACAAACTCCCTCTCAGCTATTATGAAATGCATCCTTTAGACAGCAAGACTTTCAAAAATGTCTCTTAAAATTTGGCTGCCCCTTTTCTCTGCCAAGAGATGATGTCACTCTGTATTGAGTGAATCAGTTTTGATGTAAAATGTGTTACTCACTGTAATAAAGTTCTATTACAACCAACAGTACAAACATTTTGATCTGTTACTAGATTCCCATTTGATTACCTTGGAAGAAACCTATTCTTTCACCAAGCTGGATAAAATGCTATTGACGGTGTAGTGTGTCTCTCTTTTTCAACTACAAAAAGTTTTGAAGACAATTCCTTAGGCTGTTGTCAGACTTTTAAGTTTAAAAGCTTTTAAAAAACAGTGTTTCTGGCTATGAAAATATATTTGTTTGTTATTTTAGAAGTCTGCTTTCTGTACCATGATGAAACCAATCTCCTGTTTTTCAGTGCCAGCACTTCAGATCCCCCAACTGCAAACATTAAACCAACTCCTGTTGTGTCAACTCCCAGTAAAGTGACTGCTGCTGCAATGGCTGGGAATAAGTCTACTCCAAGGGCCAGCATCCGTCCCATGGTGACTCCTGCCACAGTCACTAATCCCACCACTACCCCCACAGCCACAGTTATGCCAACAACTCAAGTGGAGACTCAGGAAGGTGAGCTTTTTAGTGTCGTATAAGGATCCTCAGTACTCAGAAGTGCTGCCTTTGTCCTGAAGGGTTGGTGGCAGTCAGTTTGGAAGGGCCTTGGACAGTGTCACTGTCCCTGCATCTCTTGGTGTGTTGCACTCCCGTGACCATCCTACTTGCAGCAAAATTCATGGTTCCTCAGCTGGAGATGTGCATAACATGAATTCATCTGCAGAACACTGAATGTGCTTGTTCAGGGCATCCTGAGAGGGAAAATGTGAGCTGTGCTGGATGAATGAAGACCCTGACTGTGCTGCTGTTTGCCTTCCAGCCATGCAGTCGGAAGGACCCGTGGAGCACGTCCCGGTGTTCGGCAGCGCCAGCGGCTCCGTGCGCTCCACCAGCCCCAACGTGCAGACATCCCTACCCCAGCCCATCCTGACTGTGCAGCAGCAGACCCAGGCCACGGCCTTTGTGCAGCCCACCCAGCAAAGCCACGCTCAGATCGAGCCTGCAGCTCAGGAGCCAGCCCCTGCCATCGTGGAGGTGGTGCAGAGCTCCCAGATAGAGAGGCCCTCCACCTCCACAGCCGTGTTTGGCACAGGTTGGTGTCATTTTGTAGGCCTGCCTTGCTCAATAGTTCCATGTAGGTAGCTCCTACCTTGGACCCTTGGCCAGCCAGGCCTCATGTCAGTTCAGGCCTTCTCCCCCCTCCCTTAGTTTACTGCACATTTTAAGAACTTCTGAAGTTAGGCTTCCTTCTTGAGCTGTCAGAAATGGTGTCTCTGAAATGCTGTTGGCACTGCATTCCTTAAAAAAAAAAAAAAACCAAACTTTGTGTTTGTCTTTTCAAAGCAGCTTTGCTCTGAAGGTTTAATACATTAAACCTTGCTGGCTCTGTTTCCATGGTACTATGAGTAAGGTTAATTCTAGGAGCTGTGAGTAAACTACTGAAGTTTGAATTTAAAATATAGGAAGTACACTGAAGCTACACGCTGTAATACACTCTTGCACATCTGTTTGTCCTACACAGTGTGAATAGAACATTTATTCCCCAAAAAAACATTTCTGCAGACTCTTGGGGTTCTCTTTTTCCAGCTGATACTCTCTTTAAAATTTTGGGTGTACTTGTCCAAAGCAAAGATGTTGGAAGCAATATTTGGATTGTACCCTGCGGCTTATACTTAGGGTCAGTTAAGTTGTGAATAAAGGCCTGAGAGGTTAAGACTTGTAACTCAAGGGTTTAATGTTTTCCTGGCCTAGGAGACAGTTCAGTGCAATTCTGATTGATTGTTGTCATTCAGTGCAGAAATGGAGGTGATCTTCAGAGGAAAATACCAAAGCTTTTGATTTCTGGTTTACACATGTGTTGTTCTGAAAATAACTGAGAGGTCTTTGCAGTTTCAGCTACCCCCAGTTCCTCACTGTCTAAACGCTCCCGAGAGGAAGAGGAGGACAACACTGTGGAGAACTCAGACCAGATCTCTGAGGAAACAGTGGATGCACCTACTTCAAAGAAACTGAGAATCATGCAGAGAGTTGGGCCTGAGGTTTGCACTAACATAAACTGCTACTGCTTAATCTTTGTAGGATTTGAATGGGAAGGAAAAAATGTGTTACTTCAGAGCAAATCAGTGAATTCTGAAATGACTTCCTAATCTGTTGGGGAGGAAACAATTATATTTGGGTCTCTAAAAAGGCAGAGGTTAAACCAATTAAAATGAATGATGTAAATCTTAACCTGTAGGATGGGAGAGAGGGCTGTATCCTAGGATTGAGGAGGAAGAAGTTCAAACTTCTTTCAGTGTGGTTCAGCAGGTCTTTATCTAGAGTAATTCTGGATAAAAATAAAGGGTATTTAGGAGATGGGAAGAATGGATGAGTTGTTGAAAAGCCTACAGAAGATGCATGTGAATGTTGGTGTGAGGGATTTGGGATGTGCTTTGAAAACAGGATAAAATTGATGAGACAGAAGCTCACAGTGTTAAGGAAGCCAAAGATATTTTATTAACTCTGTGCTAGGGGGATGTTCATAAGAGAAAAAGGACAGGATTGTGTAAGAACATTACCACTTAAGGATCTGGAAGGCTGGAGGTAGGATGGGAAACTTTGATTTGGTTTTGGTTCTGAAAAGATTGAGGTATGCTGAGGTCTAGTGGGCTGGGGAACTTGTATTTCTCCAGGGCAGAGAAGTGAGATTCTTGATAAAAGCTAAGGAAGCCAGAGAAAATGTTGCCCATAATCTTTGTGACAAAAGATAATTTTTATTAAAGTACAAAACAAAAATCTCAAGCATGTTTAGGGCTAGTGATATGTTTTAAGTGAGAAAAACGTTTGTTCTACCAGGAGGAAGTGACGGCAGAAGAGAGCACTGATGGAGAGGTGGAGGCACAAACATACAATCAAGACTCACAAGACTCCATTGGAGAAGTAAGCAATGTATTTGAAGAGCAAAAATCTTCAGCAAAAATAACCATCTGCCCCTCAAACTCTCAGTATATTTAGGAGTGAAATCTCAAATGGAATCCTGCAGATTTCCCGTGGAAACCACTTAAAATGTTTTAAAGTTTAGACTTGAACTGTTCAATCACTGACAGTCACCTGTCACATTCTCTTTTGCCCTCTCCTCTGGTCAGTTTTTAAGGAACAGCAGTAGCTGTACTCTGAGCATCAGAGTCTGGTTCTCTTTGCTGTTGATGATGGTGCAGTGAGTTTTGTTTGTGCTGGTGATTGCCTTTGCTCTTTGGCAGGGTGTGACACAGGGGGAGTACGCGGCCATGGAGGACAGCGAGGAGACTTCCCAGTCTATCCCTATAGATCTGGGGTCCCTTCAGTCAGACCAACAAAACACTTCTTCATCTCAGGATGGCCAGTCCAAGAGAGATGATGTGATTGTAATTGATAGTGATGATGAAGATGATGATGATGAAGAAAATGAAGGGGAGCAGGAAGTATGTACATCATGGAATTCCTTTATGATTTTGTCTTTCATCAGATGCAAAACTTGCCAGACATGATTAATTTAATCAAAATATTTTTGGCTGAGCAATTGGTCTGTATTTATGTTGCCTGAATTTGTAGTGTGTTAAAGCTACCTGTTAAATCACCTTGAATTTTTCTTTTACCTTCCTTTATCTGAACCCTCAGGCTTTTCCATCTTCTTTCCTACTCATGACCTGTTGAAGAGGGAGAGAGGGAGTGTCTGGGTGGGTGTTGATCTGTGTACCACATCCAGCCTATTCCACTCCCCTTTCTGCATTTCCCTAAGGCTCTTTTATTGTCTCATCACAGGATTATGATGATGAGGAAGAGGAGGATGAGGATGATGATGAAGACACAGGGATGGGAGATGAAGGTGATGACAGCAATGAAGGAACTGGTAGTGCTGATGGCAATGATGGATACGAAGCAGATGATGCTGAGGTGAGATTTCTACCTTTCTTTTGTAGCCTGGTAAATTTGTTGCAACAAATTAGTGCTGTAATACTCAAATGTTTTGTTGAAAGAAATTTACGAATACTCATTCACAAATGTGAATGCTTGGAAGAGAAAATCCTGGTATGAATTCATCCCCAAAAGTTGAAGGATGGTACTAGATCACGGCAATTTTTTACAACTGGTGTTTTCACAAGAAAAATCAACTAGGAATGTTTAAGAGGGCTGAATGAAAATACACAGTAAAGGAGCCAGCAGCAAATACTGTAGTTGCAAGGCTGGTGAGGTTTTTGAAGAGCTGGATATTTCTCTGTTTGTTGTTATTAAATGATGGTAGCTACGTTATTCATGTTCGCATATGCACAGGTACTCAAAACATCCAAAATCTCATACAGTTGAATATATTAACCTAATGCTGTAGATACAGAAATCTTTTAAGATGGTCATATATTTGACTTTTTAAACTTTCTGAAAACTTTTGTACTGCTTTTATATTCTCTTTACAACGTATAATTTGTCGAGTCATACTCTATGTGGGATTTTAGGGTGCTGATGGTACAGATCCTGGAACAGAGACTGAAGAGAGCATGGGAGGAGCTGAAAGCAACCAGAGGGCAGCAGATTCCCAGAACAGTGGTACAGTTATTCCATGTTTCTTCACAGTCTGTGTAGGTAGAGGGAGGGAAATGTAGAAGCTATTTTTAATGTGTTAAATTCTGCACTTGAAAGTGAAAATAACAGTGAAATACTAAAGGCCATTTCCACCGTGCAGTGTGGATTCTTTTGAAATGATAATTTCTGTATTTGTTCTAAATTCGTTTGAAAATCCTGCAAGCTCTGGTTGCTGTGGAAACTTAATGGCTCACTGGATTAATCGGTCTCTAAATCACCACCTGAATAATTAACACTTTGTTTCAGTGCTGGAATTGTAGCTGCCACAAGTCCTCTTCAGGTGATTTTACATAACAATACTGGGTTGGCCCCAGGCTTGCAAGGAAAACATGAGTTAATTAGTGGCAGAATTGGAAGATTTGCCTTCATGTATTCAACTTGGTTCCTAGGGTTTTCCCAGCGTGTATTTGTGTTGTAGGAGAAGGGAGCACGAGTGCTGCAGAGTCCACGTTTGCCCACGAGAGCCTGCGGGAGCAGCAGCCGTCATCGGCATCGTCCGAGCGCCAGGGCCCGCGGCCCCCGCAGTCCCCACGGCGGCCCCCACACCCTCTGCCCCCACGGCTCACCATCCACGCCCCTCCCCAGGAGCTGGGGCCCCCAGTGCAGGTACAAACCAGCTCCAGGGACTCAGGAGACTTGGGAAAAAAATTGCTGTATGGTTTCTTATCAGTAAAATCCATTGGGAAAAATGTTGCCTGCTGTTCAGCATGATAGACATGGTAGCTGAGCAAAGGGGTTTAGTCATCCTGCAGATGATGGCTGGACAGGGAATGTACAAATCAATCCCCCCCTTAATGCTTTTTATCTTGTAATTCTTATTATATTGTACTAGTGCTGTGTCAGTCAGTGGCTGATGATATTTCCACTCAAAAAGCTTTTCTTAGCCAGGTTGTAGCTCAGATTTGAAGGGTTTTTATGAGTTGCCCCAGTGTAGATGGGGCAAAGGAATGCTGCCATTTATTTTCCAAGTTAAACCTTTCACAGTCAGTGCCTCCCCATGATTATACTTGTTGAAGACCTATAGTTTTTGTAAATTAAAACATCACAACAGGAGTTCTTCAAAAATATCCTGACTGAAATGATCCTTTACCATTAACTTGTGCTGAGGCTTGGGATCACAATATTTCTGTGTGCACATTTTCTGTATTCAGTAGAGACTCAAGTAGAAGATTACTGTCACTTCTCAGAATATACACATTGTCCCCCAGAGAGTGCTGGGGCACTGAACAGGTTCCCCAGGGAATGGGCACAGCCCCAAGGCTGTCAGAGCTGCAGGAGTGTTTAAACAATGCTCTCAGGCTCTTCCTGGGTTTCTTGGGCCTGTCCTTCATGCAGGGGTTGGACTTGATGATCCTTGTGGGTCCCTTCCAGCTCAGGATGTTCTGTGATTCCATGATGATTGCCATACTTACTGACTGGCTCTGACTGAGCACTTGTAGGTTGTTAGAATTCCAGGACCACATTCACACAACTTCCCCCATTTCTTTCCCATAAAGAGAATCCAGATGACTCGGAGACAGTCGGTGGGGCGAGGGCTTCAGCTGACCCCTGGGATAGGTGGAATGGTGAGTGGATCAGAGTCTACTACTAATGCCCTGCTTTGAGGGAACATTCCTGACTCTTGGGATTACTTTGGTTTTCAAAGAAACCTGGCTGCTGATTTCAGGGGGAAAATGGTCTCTGTAGTCTTGCAGAAAATAGCCTACTCCTGTTAATTCCTGTATTAATGGAAGGCAAAGATTAGAAAACTCCCAGGAAACAAAAGGGTTCAAAAGAGGCTCAACTGGTTTTGTCTAAGGTGATTTTATTTACTTATTTTTAGAGTCAGTCAGCGGCTGTGTTGCTGGAAAAAACAATACTAAGTTCAGCCTCATCCTAAGGGAACAAGGCTAATTTATGCTGTCTCCATCAGCTAATTTTGGATCCTTTATTCAGCTGTATTTGGAAGAACAAATGCAGGTTCAGTGAGAGAAAAGAGACTAACTGAGTAAAGTACCTTCTGTGAGACCAAAGGCATCAGCTTTAGATGTCTGAAATTAAAGAAGAATTTTGTTAGAGCCTAAATCTGTCTTTGTTTTGCTGGATTGTGTGGGAAAATCTACCTTTAACTCAGCTGGTAAAAACTGGAAATACATTGTAGGCTCTCATATCAGTCTCTTTTTTTCCAGCAGCAGCACTTCTTCGATGATGAGGACAGAACAGTTCCAAGCACACCAACTCTTGTAGTTCCACATCGTACAGATGGATTTGCAGAAGCCATTCAGTAAGTAGATATGAAAAGAAAAAGGGAAAAAAGCTTTTCTCTATTATTTATTCTATTTCTTCCGATTTTTCAGTGAAATGAAAATAAATTTAAAATAAATGAACTTGTGATTGAAGTAACATGGTAGGTAGTAGGATGGATAACTGCGTATGTGCAGATAAGTAATTATTGTTTGAATTGTGTGTTATATAACTGATCAGCAGATTAGGAATTGAATATTCTCCCATGTATTGTGACTTAAGAAGAGATTAAACAAACAAAAAAGCTCTATCCAGTTTCCTTCCTTGTTCTTCCTGCCTCCACATTGATATTGCCAGTGAAAATAGGAAAAGTTGCCTCCATTTCTGTTTTTGTGATGTTCTGGACATGTCCAGCAATCCACTTAAAATTGTGAGAGTTCATAGAATAGATAAGTAAAGAATATTCTCTTCAGGACTGTTGTACTGATTTTGAATGCATTCCTAATAATTTGAGAACTAATTGCTGTTTATTTAGCAGTAGCTCAGCTGATTTTTGTGGTCAGTATTAACTCATTTTGTCTCATGCTCAATTTGTTCTCTTGGTCAGAAAGTTCTCCCCCCTGCCCTGATCTTTGGAGAAGTTGCAGAATTCCTTAAGTTTGTGTTTTCCAGTTCCCCCCAGGTAGCTGGAGTTCCTCGGTTCAGATTTGGGCCCCCTGAAGATATGCCACAAACCAGCTCCAGTCACTCAGATCTTGGGCAGCTGGCATCACAAGGAGGTAAAGCACTTCTGGGTTCTCTTTTCTGTGGTTCTTTGAGTGAAAAAGAGAGAATTCAGTCAACAAAACACAGTTCTTCACACAATGCTTCAGGAATTTGTTGAAGTGTGGAAACCTGCAAGTCTTAAGTAATTGTCAGCAGGGAGAGGGTAACAGAAACTGAGAAGGTGTTATCTTCAAGCTGCTACATTTATAGTCGTGTTAGGATTTTGAAATTGAATGAAATGT
This sequence comes from Emberiza elegans, assembly GCA_024865655.1. Taxonomy (NCBI): domain Eukaryota; kingdom Metazoa; phylum Chordata; class Aves; order Passeriformes; family Fringillidae; genus Emberiza; species Emberiza elegans. Next base: position 62,841,703 of record JALJVW010000206.1, read on the forward strand.
TGAAGGAATGACTTTTAACTTCAATTTTACTACTGGTTGTAGCTTCCCTATAATGAAACAATAGGGAAAAACATCAAATGCAAAGAAATCTTTGGGCTATATCCTTATCTGCTCAGAGATGCTCAGGCTGCTGTTTTGTTGTTGGTCTGAATCTGTCCCTTTCCTGGCATCCCTGTTGGCATGGAACACAGGCTGTTCTCTGAAGAAAGCTCATAGCAAAATAATGGCATAATGCAAGGATGAAAGTTAAAAAAAAAGCAGTAATATTTTCATCAAGGTTTTACCTTCCAATAAATTATGATCAGCTCTGGCAGAAGTCAAAACAAAGCAACAACAATCTGCTTAAATACAAATGACTGATTTTATCAAATAGCCAGAGGGAAGACATTGGTTAATCCTTTTTTAGCCGCTCATGTGGATGGATTGTCACTGGAACTTTGTGTTGCAGGTTTAGGGATGTATGAAACCCCACTGTTCCTTGCCCACGAGGAGGAATCAGGGGGTCGTAGTGTCCCCACAACACCGTTACAAGTGGCAGCACCGGGTAAGTGGCAGAGGCTTGCAGAGTGAAGCCAGGAATGATTCCCTGTGGTCGGTGGGAGTGCTGGGCAGCCTGTCCCTGAGCTGCCTGTGCTGTCACAGGCTCTGTGGGCAGGGCTGAGGGTGTCTGTGCTCCCCAGTGACGGTGTTCACAGAGAGTGCCTCGGCTGACGCCTCGGAGCACGCGTCCCAGTCCGTGCCCATGGTCACCACCTCCACCGGCAGCCTGTCCACCACCACCGAGCCCGGCGCCGGCGATGACGCTGACGAGGTCTTCGCAGAGGCAGAGTCTGAGGGGTAAAGCACCACTGGTTTGGTTCACTAGCACTGCTGATATGTTCACTGTCACTCAGGGGTAGTTCAGACAGCCTTTTGTAGTGCTGTGAGGCAGCACAATTGGAGTCTTCATCCAAAACCAATGGTTTTCTGCTGATCTTCTCCTTGGGGTTTAATAGAGTAAATATAAAAGTCACCAAAAAAAATTTTTTAAGAATGCAGAGCACTCTAACATCAGTATTTGACTATTGCAAAGGCAGAGGTGGAAGCATCAGTTTGTAGAATAAAGACTTAAGGCATTCCTGTGTAATACAGAAAATCACTCATCATGCAAAGCACACATACATGATTAAGTCACCCAGTTAAGACAGTGCATGTTTAAAAGATGAAGCATGGGGCTGGAATAAGCAGTTCTTAAAGAATTTTATAGACAAATAATTTTGTCTTTTGCTTTACAAGTGCAATTTTTAATATCTGTAATAATTGCTATATTTTGTAGTATGATGAAGTAAAGGTTTAAAGGGGACAGTTTATCATTTTGCACTATATTTTACTTTTGATTTTCATTGAATCTTTGTGTTCCAAGACAGGCTGTTTTTTCTGGACCTTTTTGAAGCTATGCAAATACACTTACATGGTTCTCCTCCTCCACCTTCCCTTCTAGCATTACTTCAGAAGCAGGTCTAGAAATTGATAGCCAGCAAGAAGAAGAATCTGTTCAAGCATCTGATGAGTCAGATCTTCCCTCAACTAGTCAGGATCCTCCTTCAAGTTCATCTGCAGGTAATCACAATAATAGTTCATACCTTTTCATTAAGAGTGGGAATTCCTTTGTCCAGCATCATGGCTGGTAGTCAGGATACACAAAATAAGATAAAACTCTTAGAATCAGACTCATAGAATAGTTTGTGGTGGAAGGGATCTTAAAGCCCATGCAGTGCCCCACTTGCCATGGGCAGGGACACCTTCCTCCACTAGCCCAGGTTCCAGCCTGGCCTTGGGCACTTCCAGGGGCAGCCACAGCTTCTCTGGGCACCCTGTGCCAGGGCCTTACCACTGTCACAGAGAACAATTCTTTGCCAATATCCCATCTGACCCTGCCCTCTGACAGTGGGAAGTCCTGTCCTGTCCCAGGCCATTGTCCCAAGTCTGTCTCCAGCCCTCCTGGAGCTCCTTTAGTCACTGGAAGGGGCTTTAAGCTCTCCTCAGATTCTTTAAGAGCAAGATCATATTTTGATGCTTATAGATTCTTTGGTAAACCATTTTTTCTTGGACCACAATAACTGGAGTAGGCCAAGTAAGAATAACATTTTAAGGAGCAAACATTACTGATACTTTGGTGATTTATCCACTGGCCTATTTGATGTCAGCTTTAAAATATTTTTAATTAAATTGTGAAACAACAAGTTAATCTCTATTCAGTTTTCAATTAACCCCTTGTATAGAGAGCAAGAGAAGTGCAGTTTGTTTTGAAGCTTTTATTTATCTTGGAGGAGAGGTCAATAAAATAAGGAAGGCACTTTTATCATTCTCAAGTAAAGAAAGCATAACCCATATCAAAACATGTAGAGATGAGAAGCTGGCAGGCACAGCCACCCTTTCTTCCTGCACTGCTTTTCCCCACAGACACGAGCAGCACTCAGCCCAAGTCCCTGCGCCGTGTCCGGCTGCAGCCCCCGACGCTGAGGACGGGCGTGCGTGGCCGGCAGTTCAACAGGCAGAGGGGGTAAGTGCTCCTGGCTGCTCCCAGCCAGGCTGGCCTTGCTGCCCGCCCGGGAGTGAGTAAATGACACAGCAGCCCTGCCCTCCCGTTTGGTGTGTGACCCTGAGCTCTAGTTCGGGTTTAGTGTGTTAGGCTGAGCAGGTTTCAGACAGGCAAACTTCCTTCTGCAGTGGCACCTGGCTCTTACCAGTAGAGAGAAGAGAGCATTACATCTTCAAAAATTTAAAGGAAGGTTCCAGAAGTCTGTTAGGACAGCAGTTTAGAAAATTCTCATTTTAGCATTAGAGAAGCTTCCATTTAGTACATTAAGGATTCCAGTTATATCAATGTGTACTCATTGAAAAAAGCTTTATTGGAAGTATTACAGGTTTTCCAGTGTAATGGAGTTAAACCATGATAAGAAATTATTTTTGCAACTTCTGTATTAAAAAAAGCCTTTGATGGATTTTGTTTTGCATTATTTTAACATTGTGGAAGACTCAATATTAGCATTGAAATATAGATTAGCTGGTATTTTAAGGGGAAAAAAATAAGGAGGTGGGACTAGGATAGATTTTCTTCCATCTGTCACCTTTTTTTTTAATAACAAGAAGGAGGGACTCAATGATTTCAGATGTGGGAAGAATCCTCTGCTCATTGGTTTGGCTCAGGATCACAAGTCACCCCCAGCTTTTTGCATGGCACAGGTGACATATACATGTGTCACCAGGCTTAGGGGGAGAGAGGGGGAACTTGAACTGTATCAGACAGTTCAGTGCCCTGACAATTCCTTGGGGAATGATGAAGTATCACCTGTGCAATGGTTGATTAGTAGGGTTTATACTAATGCACTTGTTTTCTTTCCCTGCACAGGTGTAACTCATGCCATGGGAGGCAGAGGAGGCCTGAACAGAGGAAACATTAGTTAAATGAAATGTAAAGGACTTCCAGCTGTGTATACAAAATGCCAGTTTGCCTGTGATTGCTTAGTGTAATGAAGCCAGAGCTTGAAGCAGCATTTTAATACTTAGAGTTGTGTGCACATATTTCATTGTCTTTTATTAATAAAATTAGAAAAAACATTGACATCCAAATGGCATCTTGATTTGAACTCCTCTGCTGTGCATCACTTGCTGGGACAGTTGTACCAGTCTTTGGTTACAGTCTTTCCTGTGAGAGCAGTAACAGGCCGTGCTATTCTTTTGCCAATATCCAAACTGTAGTACCGATCTGAAAGGAAGAGAGGTCAGGATTAAATTCCAGAAACAACATTTAATTCATGGGAAGAATTCACAAATTCAAGCCTGCATTTTAGTGTCACTGAGGCCTGGATAACAGATTTACTGTTCCATGTGCATATAGGGGGCTGAGAGGCTCCAACAATAAATTTCTGTCCTCAGCTTTATTTTTCAGGTGTCCTTGTTGTATGGGATTGCTAATAATTAAATCTGTCCCAGGTGCAGGGAAGAATGTTCTTAGTTGCTAGAACACAGAAATAGTCTTAAGAATTTGGAAATCAAACTAATTACATCCACAGCAATCCTGCACTCACTACAGAATTGGGAAGTCCATGGTCCCTCAGTGTGAATGAGCCTGAGGCTGATTCCTCCAAGATGAGGAATTGGATATTACTGACAGGGACTTTAATAGCCTGGGTATGGCTTGTTCTTAGAGCTATTTCGTTTTATGAAAACTGAGGAATGCTTATATGGAATCCTGGCTGGGGGAATGAGTCTACCTAATCTAGGATCTTAAATAATTTTTTTTTAGCTAAGTCAAGTGGTTTATCTCCCTCCTTTTTGTGTTTTATCAGAAACCAAGTTCCATAGAAGCCATTGAAAAACTTGCTGTGTTGTGATCCAAAGACTTCAGTCTCTCATTAACATAATCCTTCATTTAAGGTTTGTCCCTTTACAAGGCTGAACTCCCTGGCAATGCATTCCCCAACTGGCTGCTTTGAACCTCTGTATTTCATTGCTGCACGTTGTCCTGATTTTTAATAGAAACATCTCTTGATTATGGGCAACATTTTAATTCTCAGGACTCTAGTAGTGCTGAAAGCAGTACCACAAGTGATAACAGAAGCTTCTTTCTTCTCCACCCTCATATCTTTTTGAGGTGATGTTCTTTAGTTTTACTTACTGTAAGAGAAGGCATAGTAGTCATAGCCATCGGGCTTGTTCTGGTTGGGTATGGAGAGAGTTGAGTGGACAACCTTGGGGAGCCCTCTCCAGTACGTTGTCATTTGGACTTCCTTGCGCAGAACTCCTGCAAGCAAAAGGAACCCTCCGTGAGGAGCTGTGTCCCCTACAGCCATTAAAACCTTCCAAACACAATGTTGTCAGAGGTGAAAGCACCTGTGTAAGAGAGCCTTAGTGTCCCCTTACCAGAGGGATGGGGGTTGATCCTGACGGTGCGGATGATGGTCGGCATTCGCACAGCACGCTGGAAGTGCCGCCGGATGACAACTCTGGGGACAAAGGCTGGGTATCTGATGGTGACCTGGGCTCTTCTTTGACACTTCTTGGCTGGTTCTTGTCTGTACACGTACTGCTGCATGTTCCCATCTAAAACACATGTTTGTTTTGTTATTTTAAAAAAAATCCCCCCAAAAAACTCAACTTGATTAGGTATGAAAATGTCATTATATTCCTATCACACACAAGAAATCAATAACAACATTCTTGTGGTGGCTGTACAGCCCACATACCATTCATGTAAGATAAGGAAATTACTTTAAAATAGGAAATCAGAAATGGAGATGGAAATTTCCACACATAGTTATGAACTAGCAAGATTAAAGCCTTGCCTTCTCTAATTAACTTGAGACTAAAATAGCTTTACCACAAGATAAAACTTATTTCAATGTTCAGCCACTACAGTGCTGGATTCCTGGATTCTCACCCTTACAGACCTGGTTTAAAATGCACTGAAAGACCTCCAAGTTCTAGTACAAATTTTTTAAAGCTTCAGGCTATTTTTGAGCACCTGGAACACTGACATCATTTTTGTTTCTGTGTTTGAAAGAAATAGGTCTTGGGTCAAGAGAAGCAGTGGTTTTTATTCCTGACCAAGGCAATTCAAGCACCTTTTGATGTTCCCTGAACTTCAGGAATACACAACATACCTCTTTTAATAAAATAAACAGATTCTGGTCTGGTGTTGTATCTTGCCACAGGGAGGGTTGCTACTATTCTCCCACTTAGCCCTGCAAATCCAGTTGCAAGAGGTTTGGGATAGCCATTATCCATAACACCATTCGTGAAGCGCCAGTACAGGGGACCCTGAGCATTTAAGGAAAAAAAAAAAAAGATCTTTAGAGGAAGTTAATTCCTGGTTATTCAACTGAAAAACAAACATGAAGAATAATCCATAAATAAGGACTAGCACTTTGATAGCTACATTGTAAATCTGACTGGGATCACTCCTACATCCATACAAATGGGACAAAACTACTACAACTTCATTAAGTACCTCCTACAGCCCTTTAACCTTTGAGAAGGGCTAGAGTATTTTAGAAGCCAATTTTTAAGAGGGGGTTGCTGAAAAGGTGGTTTCCTTTCTAAATCTCTTAAATTTTCATAGATATAACAAGCAGCTTGAATTCCAGGATTGAGCGATTTATTGGGAAGTAACTGCATGACAGCTTTAATGCAGCATGGGCACTTCATTAGCATTTTATTTCACGTTGGGAAACATACTAGAAATAATTTTAGGCAGTCCTTTTCCCCAGTATTCAATCTGAACCTCCCCTGGTGGCCCTTTCTCATCCTGTTGCTGTTCCCTGGGAGCACAGCCCGACTCCTCCCGGCTGTCCCCTCCTGGCAGGGAGTTGTGCAGAGCCACAAGGTCCCCCTGAGCCTCCTCTTCCCCAGCTGAGCCTCCCCAGCTGCTCCTCATCAGCCTCGCCCCATCGTGCCGGCCGGGACCACTCCCACCTTGATGAAGAAGGTTTTCCCATCGCAGTTGCACCTGGAGAAGACGGAGTCGATGGGCGAGGGGATGCCCCAGCCGTCGGTGATCCGGCGCGGGTTGGTGGTCGGCGGGCTCCGGCCATTCAGCAGCCAGTAATAGTGACCTGGAGCGGGGGACAGGCGTGAGGGGCGCCGGGGACAGCGAGGGACATCGCCGTCCTGCCCCGGGGGAACAGCGAGGGACAGCGCCGTCCTGCCCCGGGGGGAACAGCGAGGGACATCGCCGTCCTGCCCCGGGGGGAACAGCGAGGGACATCGCCATACTGCCCCGGGGGAACAGCGAGGGACACCGCCATACTGCCCCGGGGGAACAGCGAGGGACACCGCCGTCCTGCCCCGGGGGAACAGCGAGGGACATCGCCGTCCTGCCCGGGGGAACAGCGAGGGACATCGCCGTCCTGCCTCGGGGGGAACAGCGAGGGACACCGCCATACTGCCTCGGGGGACGAGGCTGAGCCGGCCCCATGAGGGCTCTGAGGGGGCGGACTCGGCTCGGGAGAGTTTCCGTGAGGGGTGAGGGGCACCGGGGCGAGTGAGGGAGGAAAAAGAAGAGGAAGAGGAGGAGGTGACGGTGAAGGAAGGGTTCGGGAAAGGTGAGAGAGAAGGAGGAGGCTGGGGCAGGTGAGGGAGGAGCTCTGGCGCTGTCCGGGGGAAGGAGGAGGGCCGGAGCCAGAGCCGGGGCAGGTGAAGGAGGAACGGGGCCGTGCCGGGGTAAGTGGACGATGTTCGGAGCAGTCTCACCTCGGAAGACAGCCAGGGTGCCATTGGGCAGGGCCACCATGCCGTCCGCTGGCTTGCCGCTGCACAGGTCCTTCTCGTCGTTCCTCTCTGCAAAACACAGCCAGGTGGGTTTGTTTAAGGTTCAACAAGAACGGCCTTAGCCGGTGGGCCAGGGATTAATTCCTCTTTGGAATTGTGTTCTCGGGAAGGTCGGCTCTGGTGCTGTGGCCCTGGCAGTGCCGAGTGACCGGGTGTGGGTGTCCTTGCTTATTGCCACCTAAGTACCGATAATTCACGAAAACACCTACAAACACCTCATGTGCTACACGCTCTAGGATTTTATTGCTCCTTTAAGCTGCTTTAGCGGCTTCTCTTCCCTGTCGTTATTTCTTTAAAAAATACAGCTTCCTTTAAATATAAAGAATGAATGACTGAAATTCAAGTATTTTGCATCTAAACCCCTAGTTTTCCCCCCCCAAAATATCTTTCAGTATCTGATTCAAAAATTGCCCAAGAACATGCATGTCTGATAAAAATAAAGAAAGGGCTGTGGCAAAAAGCAAGGCAAGAGACTCCTTGTCTCTTTAATATGATATTTTTTAGTAGGCGGCTACAAAAGGCCAGGTTAGGTACTACAAGGGAGGCTGGATATGCAGCCTGACTTCTAGCAATTTTTTCATGGGATTTACAAATTTGTCATATTTTTCCTTGACTTTTTGTATGTTTGCATCTTCTACAATAGCAAGCAGGAGGAGGAGAAACTTATAACAAACACTTTTCAGTAGGACCAATTACTGAAACCAATTATTGTAGATTGTGTTCTAAACTACCTGGAGGATTTAATTAACTCCACAGCTGCTGATGCTTTCATACCTGCTGGAATGCACTTACCTGGTGTTTCTCCAGGGAACATTGGCAGGTCCCCAACTTGTATTAAAGGCTTGTTTATCTCGGGCTCTTCTTTTGCTGGCAGAGTTTCAGGTTGAGTTGGATGAGGTTCTTCTGCGGCCTCAGTGACCTCCTGGAAATGTATCGTTGGCTTGGATGTCCCGTTAGACACAAGATACATTTCTTCTATTGTGTCCTTTTTATCCCTTGTTGTGGTTTCTTTAGTAACTGTAGTTACCTCTTCTTTGGCAGTGCCAGGGGCCTTTTCAGTGACATCTTTTATTTCTTTTTCAGGTGTGGTGCCCATTTCTTTGATGGTTGTTTCCTCTTTCTTACCGGCTGTTGTCATCTCCACAATAACACAAGCAGCACCTGGCATCTCTTTGTCTGCAGCTGGCCCAGCCTGCTCAGTGTCTGTAGTTGTCTCTTTTTCTTTTGGTGTTACAGCCTCACTGGGCTGAGGAGTTGAATCTTCCTCAATGGTTGTTACCAGCACAGTGTGACTGGGCAAGGGAGCTGTGGCTGTTGTTGTTGCAGTCTTGGTGTCTGTAGAAGCTGTTTCTGATTCAGCTGCTGCAGTGACAGGTTCCTTGGCTGTAGGAGCTGTGCTTGGAAAGTCATCCATACCTTTAGGAGAATCACCTGGTTTAGCTGTTGTCACCATAGCTACAGTAACTGTGTCTTTCCCAGTTGCAGCTGTGAAAATGTCTTTGAGCAGAGTAGTTCTGTCTTTCTTTGGTGTTGTTGTCTCCTTGATCTCCATTGTGGTATCTGAAAGCATTGTCCCTGCCTCAGTTGTGGGGGAGTCCTTCCCAACTGTTGTGGGTGCAGCACTACTTGGAGAAGCCGTGGCTTTACTGGCCTCAGGGACTGCAGGAGTGGTTGGGGAGTCAGCATCCTCTGCTTCAGGGGTGGTGGGAGAGTCTGCCTTGGTTGTAGGTTCTTCTGGGGTTGTTTCTTCAGGTTTTGGAGTAGTAGGAGAGTCTGCCATTGTTGGTTCCTCTGGGGTTGTCTCCTCTGTTTTGGGGGTTGTTGGCTCCTCTGGGGTTGTTTCTTCAGGTTTGGTGGTGGTGGGAGAGTCTGCCAAGGTGGTCAGCTCCTCTGGGGTTGTCTCTTCTGGTTTAGGAGTTGTGGGCTCCTCTGGGGTTGTCTCTTCTGGTTTAGGAGTTGTGGGCTCCTCTGGGGTTGTCTCTTCTGGTTTAGGAGTTGTGGGCTCCTCTGGGGTTGTCTCTTCTGGTTTAGGAGTTGTGGGCTCCTCTGGTGTTGTCTCTTCTGGTTTAGGAGTTGTGGGCTCCTCTGGGGTTGTCTCTTCTGGTTTAGGAGTTGTGGACTCCTCTGGGGTTGTTGGCTCCTCTGGTTTAGGAGTTGTGGGCTCCTCTGGGGTTGTTGGCTTCTCTGGAGTTGTTGGTTCTTCTGGGGTTGTATCCTCTGGTTTGGGAGTTGTTGTCTCTTCTGGTTTAGGAGTTGTGGGCTCCTCTGGTGTTGGTGTTGTTGGCTCCTCTGGAGTTGTCTCCTCTGGTGGGGGGGTTGTCTCCTCTGGTGCTGGTGTTGTTGGTTCCTCTGGGGTTGTCTCCTCTGGTGCTGGTGTTGTTGGTTCCTCTGGGGTTGTCTCCTCTGGTGCTGGTGTTGTTGGTTCCTCTGGGGTTGTCTCCTCTGGTGCTGGTGTTGTTGGTTCCTCTGGGGTTGTCTCCTCTGGTGCTGGTGTTGTTGGTTCCTCTGGGGTTGTCTCCTCTGGTGTGGGAGTTGTTGGTTCCTCTGGGGTTGTCTCTTCTGGTGGTGTTGTTGGTTCCTCTGGGGTTGTCTCCTCTGGTGCTGGTGTTGTTGGTTCCTCTGGGGTTGTCTCCTCTGGTGCTGGTGTTGTTGGTTCCTCTGGCGTTGTTGGCTCCTCTGGGGTTGTTGTCTCCTCTGGTGCTGGTGTTGTTGGTTCCTCTGGAGTTGTCTCCTCTGGTGCTGGTGTTGTTGGTTCCTCTGGGGTTGTCTCCTCTGGTGCTGGTGTTGTTGGTTCCTCTGGGGTTGTCTCCTCTGGTGCTGGTGTTGTTGGTTCCTCTGGGGTTGTCTCCTCTGGTGCTGGTGTTGTTGGTTCCTCTGGGGTTGTCTCCTCTGGTGCTGGTGTTGTTGGTTCCTCTGGGGTTGTCTCCTCTGGTGCTGGAGTTGTTGGTTCCTCTGGGGTTGTCTCCTCTCTGGTGTCTCCTCTGGCTGGTTGTTGGTTCCTCTGGGGTTGTCTCCTCTGGTGGTGGCGTTGTTGGTTCCTCTGGGGTTGTCTCCTCTGGTGCTGGAGTTGTTGGTTCCTCTGGGGTTGTCTCCTCTGGTGCTGGCGTTGTTGGTTCCTCTGGGGTTGTCTCCTCTGGGGTTGTCTGGTGTTGTTGTTCCTTGGGGTTCCTCTGGGGTTGTCTCCTCTGGTGGAGGCGTTGTTGGTTCCTCTGGGGTTGTCTCCTCTGGTGGTGGCGTTGTTGTTGGTTCCTCTGGGTTGTTCTCCTCTGGTCTGGTGTTGGTTCCTCTGGGGTTGGTTCCTCTGTTGTTGGTTCCTCTGGGGTTGTCTCCTCTGGTGCTGGCGTTGTTGGTTCCTCTGGGGTTGTCTCCTCTGGTGCTGGCGTTGTTGGTTCCTCTGGGGTTGTCTCCTCTGGTGCTGGTGTTGTTGGTTCCTCTGGGGTTGTCTCCTCTGGTGCTGGCGTTGTTGGTTCCTCTGGGGTTGTCTCCTCTGGTGGTGGTGTTGTTGGTTCCTCTGGGGTTGTCTCTCTCTGGTGTTGTTGGTTCCTCTGGGGTTGGGTGCTGGGAGTTGTTGGTTCCTCTGGGGTTGTCTCCTCTGGTGGTGGCGTTGTTGGTTCCTCTGGGGTTGTCTCCTCTGGTGTTGGTGTTGTTGGTTCCTCTGGGGTTGTCTCCTCTGGTGTGGGAGTTGTTGGTTCCTCTGGAGTTGTCTCCTCTGGTGGTGGCGTTGTTGGTTCCTCTGGGGTTGTCTCCTCTGGTGGTGGCGTTGTTGGTTCCTCTGGGGTTGTCTCCTCTGGTGTTGGCGTTGTTGGTTCCTCTGGAGTTGTCTCTGGTGCTGGCGTTGTTGGTTCCTCTGGGGTTGTCTCCTCTGGTGCTGGTGTTGTTGGTTCCTCTGGAGTTGTCTCTGGTGCTGGTGTTGTTGGTTCCTCTGGGGTTGTCTCCTCTGGTGGTGGCGTTGTTGGTTCCTCTGGAGTTGTCTCCTCTGGTGCTGGTGTTGTTGGTTCCTCTGGGGTTGTCTCCTCTGGTGCTGGTGTTGTTGGTTCCTCTGGGGTTGTCTCCTCAGGCGTGGGGCTGGTGGGAGGCTCGCTGTCGGTTGCTGCTGCCTCGGTGGCGTCAGGGGTTGGGTCTTCTGTTGGGGGCAGGTCGGTTGGGTCCATTTCAGTCGGTGGCTCCTCTGTGGCGTCAGGGGTCACATCTTCTGCTGTTTCCGGAGTGGGAGGCTCGGCCTCAGTTGCTGGTTCCTCTGTGGCCTCAGGGGTTGTCTCTGCAGGTTCTGTGGTTGGGGCAGGAGTGGTCACTTGGATTTCAGGATCTACAGAACAAATCCAAATTAGGTTCAGCCATTGGAATTGCCATGCAGGTAGGTATTGCCTATAATTGTATTACACCCATTAGCTATAGGTGCTGCCTTTGGAATAGTCAGTCCTTTTTTAACTGCCAAACTAACCTGGACCAGGTGAAATGGGAGCTCCTTTTGTGTGCATGGGACCTTGCAGCAGCTCAGCTCAGTTTTAGGTGATCCCTTCTGGCCAACCTGGCGCTGCCCCAGGTTCAGGGTTTAGTTTGGTGCCTGTTGGTGGAGCTGCCTGGGGTTTCCTGCTGTTTTCATGGAAAGGGAGCCACTTTGAAAAATAGTCCTTCTAACAGAACTCTTCCCTTCTCAGTCTGTTATTTTGATTTATTCCACTGCCCTACATTATAACTTAGTCTGCACCAACAACTGGAGGTAGGGAAGTAGGAAGAAAATCATTCCTGAACACAGAGCCCTGAATGCATTGTTCTGCTGTATCTTTGTTCCTTGGGTTGTTTTCCTCATTGTGATGTATGGATTTAAGGCTCTCTTTACTTGTATTTATAGTTACATTAATATGAGTCAAATTGTTATTCAGGAAGAAGAACAGTAAATGCTTCTGCATTTCAGTCTCTCCCCAAGTGTTCTCTCTGAGATTTTGCAGATTAGTTCTGCGTTCACAAATGTTGTGTGTTTAGTATGAGCAGTACATTGCAGAATAGGTTTCACATCCCTCCCATGTATCTGAAATACCATAAGCCAGCTTGGATCCTGTTAATGGTTATTTGATTTCCTCCATTTTCTTTCATTTAACCCACTATATGGTTTTTAGGTTTCTGGGGGTTGTTTTGTTGGTTTTTCTTTTCTTTTTTTTTTTTTTTTTTGTAATAGGAAATTGGAACAGCAGAAAATAAGTACTCCAAGTCTAAAACAAAAAAGAAGAAGAGGGTGGGAGGATTAAAATACTGACTGATTTCTAGTGTCTTTTCTATTGTGCTTCAAGTTTAAACCAGTCTCCTGAGTTATCACTTCAAATGCTGGAACACACTACCAAAGAGCACAGGAAAGCAGCATATTTTCCAGTCAGAATAAATTAATAAATGTGTTCTCTGAAGCAGAGTAAGGCTGGCTTGATTGAAGCTAAAGAAACCTGCTAGGACATTTTCCTGTGCTGCCAGTTCACCACTGTCCCACCCTTCCTGTTCCAGCCATGGATGCTGTCCAAGTCTGACAATGGTCTGTACCCTGTTTGGGAGGATGTGTGTGACAATCCAATAGAGACACAGGAGACATCACCTCTCTGTGCCATCTGTGCTGAGTGAACTCTCCAAAGTCCTGAGGGCGCGGTGAGGTAATCAGTTTATAAACCAAGTGCTTCCAAACTTGCTAACTGTGTGGTAATGTCTAGAATCAGCTTTCTATTTCCAGAGCAGGAAAATGGTCTTTAATTTTCGTTCAGGTAACACCCATCCTGGTGCATCCATATACTTGCCTACCTTCCACAGTTTCCTCTGGTGACTCTTCCTCATCTGTGGAGGACCTTTTAGATGTTGATTTGTTTTCTGGAGGAGTCTCTGGGGTTGGCTTTTCTGTGTGTGCTGAAAGAGATAAGTGTTCCCATTAACAGATTATTTTATCTTGATAGGTGCTTGGTGTCAACTGTATAAGAGTGATTACAACATTTCAGTGACCCTCTTCCACTTAAAACTAAGCTTCTTTTCATTTACAAGATTATTTACACAATTATTTGTGTGAAAAAGAGCAAAAATACCCTTTTGATCCTGAAGTGTTTCATCAAAGATGGAAGCAATATTTTTCCCAGAAGTTCGAGGTGAGGCATTATTAGCTAATGGCAATTTTGAGGTGGGAAAAGAAATGAATTCTGAGCAGAGCTCTATGTTCTGAAAATTTGTCTTATTTTTTTTTCACTACAGATGCCTTTTTACTACTTGATTTTCACTACAGATAACTAAATCTAGTGGAAATAGAGCTGTCACATTAGCCAAGAATTTACATTGATAATCCCCTTGCAGCTCTTCAGATGTGATAATTCTACACAAGTGATTGTTTAGGGGAGACATTTTAAAAGAAATTGTTTCCTTGAAGGAGACAGGAGCTACAAAGCAGTCATGGACCAAGGAAACATGGGTATTTAGCCAACTTCTAGTAGGATGAGTTTTAGGAGAAATAGGAGGTTGTGTTCAGTTTTTCCAGTTCTGAAGAGTGAATGGACATTCAGTTGCATCCAGTAAGAGCCAGATAATATTTTGTAATTAATTGTTGGCCAAATTTTATAATTGGAAACAAGCTACTGGCATGGCCTCATAGAAGGAACTTGTTAATTGTGAAGGAAATGGGATGGAGCTCAGGGAACTGGCCAAATTATTTTGATCTAACCAAGGGAGCTGGTAACTGCCATAGGTGTGTGTAATCAGCTTTTTACAAAAGGGATGGGATTTTTGTCTCCAAGGGATGAGCATGGTGTCAAAAGATTTACTTTCACAGCGAGCTAGTGCTCAAAGCAAGGAAGGTTGGGTATTGCACTAGATCCTGAAACCTTTATTGAGGAAGAGAGAGAAATTGTTGTAGTTGGAGCTGAATGACTCTTTTGAAAGCCAGTTGTTGGGGAGGGGAACGTTTTGGCTATGTGTGTACAGGTATTCAGGGAAAAAAGAGCTTCTGGAGAACAGGGAAGTAAACAGTGAGCTCCGGATATGCATTGTACACTTGGATTTACTGTACAGAAGAAAATGTTCAGAGGATGCTAAAACAGCATATTTATTCCAAGAGGTTTAACAGATTTCTCAGTTATTCACACACAGCATAAATAGCAAAATACTGACTTCAGTGGTTTGGGGGATTTCTGCTGGATATTTTGACAAAAATTGATAGCAAAGCTTAGTACAATACAGAAGAAATTCTTTAAGATTAGGAACAGTTGATTAATTATTCATTCTATTTTAACGGAGGAAGTGAGATGGTTTAACAGTGTTTTGTGAGTGTTTGGGCATGATAAACTCAGCAGAAAGTGGGAAATACTAAGCAGCCTCATAAGCAGCAAATTCACCTCAATACGCTTCCAAGACACTTCTCTAGACATTTAGTCTAAAATGCTGGATACAGACTCTATTTCAGCCTAAATTCCTGTGCAATTGTGTGGCAAAGCCAAGCCACTACCCCAGAACTTGGGTGAAGAGAACCAAATGATAATTGTGGCTGGTGTTGTGTGTCATGCTGCAGGCTTTGGGAATTGGCTGCCTTGGAGGTTGGCTGCTCTGTGGATGCAGCAACCCCGTGCCAAGCCACATTTGTCAAGTGTGTAGACAGAAATTATTTTAGGGTCTGTAGCTACCAGAAAGTTTAAGGACATGATGAAATTAACATATTCTGTTCTTGTTTTTTAGAGTTCATTTGCTGGTGTCCTTAAAGCTACATGAGGGTGGGACTGCACCTCCAGATCTGTGCCTTTGTGCTCAGCTGAAACCCCACCAGGCTCTGCAGAAAAGGACAGAACAAAAGAAGTGACTGATTCTGCCCTGGACTGAACTTGCAGCCTAAAGTTAAAATGTGTGTTTTCTTAATTTTTTTCTTGCCATACTGTGAACATGTGTGTGGTGGTACATGTGACATCCAGTTCCTCCCTTGTGCCCCACAGGATGGGTTTCTGTGTTGGGCTGCTCTTCCCACATTGGATTTGCGATGGGGAGAATGCAGGCTGTGCATCTCTAGTATGCTGCCAGTGACTGTAGTGACCAAGCAAGTGGTCTGGAGATCCAGGTAGCACTACTATCCCAAGGCACAGAGTAGCCATTTCCCACTTTTGAATGGTGGGGATTTTAAGGGAGTTGAACCTTCCACCTTGTTTTTATAAGATGAACTCAACATTTTACTGCAATTTACTTATTCATCTGCTTAGTGGAACACCCTGGGGGTGCTGGTGACAGTGGCTAAATGTGAACCAGGTGTGCCCAGGTAGAGCAGAGGCCAGTGGCCCCTGGGCTGTGCCAGCCCTGGTGTGGGCACAGGCCCAGGGCAGTGGCTGTGCCCTGTGCTGACCCTGCTGAGGGACCTCGAGTGCTGTGTCCAGTTCTGGCCCTTGTGGCCAGAGAGACCTTGAGGGGCTGTCCAGGGAAGGGAACAGAGCTGGGGAAGGGGCTGGAGCACCAGGAGGGGCTGAGGGAGCTGGAAAGGGGCTCAGCCTGGAGCAAAGGAGGCTCAGGGGGGCCCTTGTGGCACAGCCCCTGACAGGAGGGGACAGCCGGGGGGTTGGGCTCTGCTCCCAGGAACATGGGATAGGACAAGAGGAAATGACCCCTAGGAGCACTAGGGAAGGTTTGGGTTCCCAGGCTGCCCAGGGCAGGGGTGGAGTCCCCATCCCTGGAGGGATTTAAAAGCTGTGTGAATGTGGCACTTGGGACATGTTTTAGTGGTGGCCTTGGCAGTGCTGGGGGAATGGTTGGATACAATGATCTCCAAAGGTCTTTTCCAAACAAATCTGTTCTGATTCCCCAGCTTCTCTCATTGAATTCTATTACTGATGTGCAGACCTTATCTTTACACATGGTATTCTGAGGAAGGGCTCTGATAGAGCATGGCTAGTGCCAAAAGAGCCTAATGTAAAATACAACTTTAACCTCAGAATTCATGTCTTGGTGATGGCTTCCAGGATAGCTACCTGGATGCTTCCATAAAGTGTTCATGCTTGAGAAATTGGCCAATTTGTTCATGAAATTAAGTTTTGTTATTTTTGTTCCGTTTTGTTTTGTTTTGTTCTGTTTTCCAGCTGTCACCAAAGCCCACACAGTTTTGTTTATGGTAAAGCACCTCTGCTTAAACATGTCTTTGAGAAACAGATGGAGAAATGTCTTACCCTCTTTACAGTGCTTGGCGTAGTCTGGGCAGCATTTTCCGTACCGCTCGCAGTCGGCGTCGCAGTCACACTCCCTGCCCCTCTCGAAGGCTTCGAAGCAGCGTCCCTCGCAGGAGGCGGCTGCAGGGACAGAGAGCACAGTCAGGCTTTGGGCCAGCTCACCTGCAACGCTGGGACCTCTCTACAGTGAAGTCATTGGCTCGAGCTGTGCCGAGAGCAGCTCCATAAAATCAGGCGCTTATCCTGGTCTGATCCAGGCTTTGTCTGTGATGTGGGGTTTGGATCAGGCAGTGCCACCAGAAGGGCACTGTGCCATGGCAGTGACCATTGGGTTGAGAGTGTGATAAAACCTGACCGGCTGCGTTCACTTTAGCCAGGTCCCACCGTAAGAGGGTTCTGCTTCCCCAGCCACAGAGCGGTGATCTCAAGAGTGACATTTAAATTCTGGGCTGGGTTTGCAGGAAGGTGTTCACCAGGGAATCCCTTTGCAACAAGAATGATGAGTCTACCAAAGCATTTCTGAAAAATAATTCACCTAATTAGGTCACAACCGAGTGTACCTGGTGTGTCCAGGCAAACACTGCAACCTAATTGTGTGAACAGGTTAGCCAAGTTACCCCAAGAGACCAGTTTGGAACTATTTAGTACAGTTCTTAAATTATTAGTACTAAAGGACTATATACCATGTTTTGACATGATTAATAACCACATGATTTTAGTGTTTCATGTTTGGTTAACTTCTGAAACTTCATTGACCAAACTGCTATTTCATATCAAATAATGACCATGTTGTGTTAGAAAGAGTGTGCACAGCTATTAGACTTTAGAAAAAGCAGTTTCTCTACATATGTCTCTATTGAAGTCATTGTCTCTGTGGGACACAAGGCATAAAATCATGTCATACAGTTAAATCAGTATCAAGAAAAATTAGGATTGCTGTATAGGCAGATTCTGAACATCTTTGGATTAGTACAGTTGTAAAATCAGTGTTGATGCCAGTGGATCCATCCCACATGCACAGGTGAGAATTATTTTTATTAGGTAAATTTTTATTCAGAAATAATGTCTGGCATTTCTGTCTTTTAGTCAGTGTTGATTCCGCACTAGCTGGACAACACTAGTCCTTGAGAAGACTGCCTGCATCCTTTCAGGATGGCACCTCCTGTGCTTGCCTGGACTCACTGATTTAGAGTAGAACAGAGAAGATTTCCTCTAGCCTTAAACTTTTGGTTAAATGTTGTGCAGAAGCCAGAATACCTTTAGAATCTGACCCACAATGAATAAATAGCCTCCATAATTAAAATGCCTCACTGCATCTTCAGCTGTGAGAAATGCTGATGTCCCCCCACAAAGCTAAATGAGGATGGGGAAGACTGAAAGGCAAAGTGTCCCCAGTGTGTGCCAGGGCAGCAGAACTGGCATTTTAGGGAATGCTAGGTCTGCATTTTGAACAACACTCAGTGGTGTTGCTGGTTCTGTGTATTTGTTACTCCTGTAATCCTACTGGAACCACTGTGTAGTGTAACAAACTACTGTTATACAAATCACTTACATTTCTGATATTGGTGATTGCTAAGAAAATGCTTTTAATGCTCACTAAAGCAGTTTGAAAAACCTTTTTTTATTTACATTGTACAGCTTTGCCTATAAATAAAGCATAAATTAATACTCATCCAAACACCTTTTGCAGCAGACTCTGGACATGGTTCTGATCCAGAGTCAATTTCTGTCTGTGAAGGACACCCTGGCTTTGGATTAGACCCCACAGCATCCACACTTCTTAAATTTGAGTTGGAATATGTCAGAATTTCTTTCTGCAAAAACCTGAATTGGCTTTTACCACTTTTTTTCTTTGTATAGGAGACAGACACATACAGTACAAATGCACTAAGGAGTAGAAAACAAAGATTTTGCCAATCTTGCCTAGTTCAGCTTTTGTAAAAAGCAAAATTCTTTTCTTGGCAATAACCTGTGGATACACAATTTTCTTTGCATTGTAAGAGGTTATCCTGAATAGCTGGGGGGAACAACAATACATGTATGAGAGTGAACAAGGACACAGCAAACCAACAGACATTTAAGCATTCAGAGAAGACACTGGTGTGGTAGGGAGCTGGGAGGGGAATTTTGAGGAGAGGAACTGGCTGTGTTTGGGAACTTACCCATTGTGCAGACTTTCCTGAAGTCAGGGCAGCACTCCATGTAGTGGTGACAGTTAAAATCACACTGGCAGTCATGCTCTCTAGAATACCCTGCCCCACATCTCCCTGTACAGCTCGATACATCTAAAATCACACAACACTGGTGTAAGCATTGCCCAACCACAATGGTCCTTAAGGAAATGCCGAATGGAAAAGGACTAAAGTTTCTCTCTTTTTTTTCCTACAGAATGTGGTTTCTTCACTCAGTACTGCAGAAGATGAGGGCCTGGTGTGACCCCTCCTGAAGGTGTGGGGAGCAGAGGTTTGTTCTGAGCCAGCCTGAGGACCAGCAGCAGCATGAGTTCAGGCTAGAGGGGTCTTCCACTGAGCTAACTTAACACTTTTTGTCTGAAAACTAAGGAATCCTTGAGCATTGGTTCTGTAGTATGACCACGGATTTCCTTTGACAGTATATCAGCTTTGCTGATTTACTCTCCAATTTGATTCACCCTCTGCATGATAATAGGTGTGCATCTGCACACCCATACCTGACAGATCCCCTAGGTGTCTGATTTTTACTGTTGGTAATTCTGTTCCTCATAACCCATCTAATCAGGTTAGCTTGCAAACTGGAGAGCACTGTCATAATAAATACAGGCCCCTAAAACCATTTTATTGGAAGTTTCAAAATCTGCCTACTCCCTACACTATAATTTTTTCCCTGATGTCAGGGAAGAATTTGGTATCAGCTCTCAGGTTGAGAACAGTTGGGATCTAGCCCTGTAACTCCTATGAAGTAGATTTTGTTAATTAGAAGATTATGTACTAGCAAACTAACAGAAATGCTCATCCCATAATGGCTTTACTGCCAGACTTCTGGGAAATGCTGGATAACAAGAAATGGTGCAGATAACAGGTGGTAAAACAAGACAGCAGGGAGTCTCTTGCTTTAAAGTGTGAGCACTCCAGCTCAGCAGCACCTTGCTATCTTCTGCTGCCAAATCAGATATTCACCCTGCAACCTCCCCCCACCCCTTCCTCTGTGAGATCTCTGAAAACACAACCAGCTAACAGCTTCTTCTGGACATGAAACATGCAGGACCACAAGTGAAGCGTCCCTAAATACAAACAAAGAAGCTGAACAATCAGCAAGCCCAAACAGATAATCAGCTGAAACATCGAGGAACAACAAGGAAATAACATAGAACACAACACAACATCAAAGACAATTGCTAACAATACACACTCCACGTGTGTGTGTGTATCTGATAACAAATATTATAACTATTACATATGCAGTGACTCTCAGCCAGTACTTCTAATACTTGTTACCACTTTGCTACAAATAGAAAAGTGGAACCAAAGGATAACTAGAGACATTAATGGACTTGAGTTACTGGGCTATTGATACAGCAGTTGAAAAGACAAAATGGACATCTTCCTTTATGGATATATGCCCAATGTATTGAACACTTCTTCCTTTATGGAGAGAAAATAAGTCCAATAGTTATATGGATAATATGTAGTAGTCCAAAAGTTGCACGTCTTCATTTGTTCCTTTTAAGTTTATGACTTGTAAGTTACAGAGTTACTTGTAAGGAAAATGCCTGAATAGTCCTGGTTGCTGTTGGCAAAAGTCTTGATTTTTTCTGAAACTGGTGGGAAGGCATCACTTATCAAGGGGTCAATGTAAGGTCACATCTGGCATGGGGTGTGCCCTGAGGAACTTCCTGGATACATGATATTGTGCTTTCTGCTATCAAGTAGTAACAAATCATTTTCTACCAGCAAGTAATACCTAGTGTCATTCCCCTGAAAATTTGAGAGGTATTAGAGAACTGCAACAGCTCAGGATTTGCTAGGGGGCATGTTCTGCTTCACTGTAACAGTGTTACTTTAGTAAGGAATCAATTATAGAGCTTGAAGTATCATTAGACAAATAACTCCCCAAATTTGCCTCACTGCTATAAAAATGGTGCATTTAATGGGAAAGCACTTAGCAAGGTAGAGACATTCCTTTCCCTGAACTTATTGAAATATTTCTAGCCAACCTTTGTGGATATTCTCATGTTAGATTCTTTCTAAATCAAACTGCAAATCACTAGGGCTAAATACATCAGTATGAGGGCAAGAGGCTCTGTAGGCTGTCTAAAGAAAAAGTAATAGGTTCATATGCATTGTGCATTATATTTATATTTTATGTCATTCCTCAAAAAAAGAGGACCATGCTACACTAACATTTATTTATGAAAATATTCAGTGATGATAAAACTGAATCATATTTCCTATGTGAAAAAAGTTCTAGGACTTAGTGTTTTTATGAAGATACATTTGAAATATTCTTAATGTGCGTCAGGCACACAGTCCTAGACACCCTCCCTTCAGCTTTGTGTGTTACAGTACCTTGAGAAGACACTTCTGGAATCAAGGACAGTGAAAGGACCACCAGGGATAAGCATAGTATGTTCCATATGATCATAACTTTCAGGTACGACATCATTCCTAAAAAGAAATAGTCTCACATCACTATCTGCAATTCACTTAATTCATAATTTTTAAAATGCTGTGCATATCTTTATATATGACTAGTTTGATAAAAATGTAAAATAAATAATAAAACTATTCAAGGAAAAATTGCTAATTTAGAATTGCTCCATAAATTCCCTCTTGATTATTAGTCAATTAGCCATTAAATTCTGTAGTAAGACTATAGAAATTCATTATGAACAAGTAATAGAAATAAATTTTTGCAGAATTCTATTACATGAAGACTACAGTCACAG
Source organism: Emberiza elegans (assembly GCA_024865655.1). NCBI lineage: Eukaryota > Metazoa > Chordata > Aves > Passeriformes > Fringillidae > Emberiza > Emberiza elegans. Next base: position 62,863,093 of record JALJVW010000206.1, read on the forward strand.
TAATCTTCTAACATGGGTACACTTCAGTACAACAATGTTTAAAGTTCTACTGATAAATGAAAATCTATAATAAAACCAAATACTGACAGAATACTAGTTATTTAGCAACATAATTTTATAAACCATAACCTAACATTGAAATATGTCAAATGGAAACATAGGCTAAAAGTAAGTCTTTCAAAAGGAAAACTTTGAATTTTCTGTCCCAGTTCCTTGTTCTCCTACTGAAGAAGAGCTCTGGGTAGAGACAGGTGTAGCACTTACCTAGCAGAGAGTGTGCCTGCTCCCAGGGCTGTTCCAGAGTCCTTATATACTGCTTTGGAGCTGTGCTGGGGTCAGGTAATTAGGCAGTTTGTTAAACACACCACCAATGACAGCTCATGACAGCAAACTTTCCACAGGGCTTGGAAGAGGGCCCGGATGACTAGACTAACACAACATCTGGAAAATACTCCCATTAAGAAAAACGATTACAGAAAAATCTAAATAGGGACTTACTAATCAAAACACATTTTGATTACTGAGAGAAATGAACAAATTGTCCTCAATGCAGCTGGAAGGCATTAGAGAGTATTGCAGAGCAATAAAAAATCATCACAGGCAAATGCTGAGTGTATTTTCTTTCCTGTCAAATGGAGCTTAGGTGACAGTAGCCTGAAATGATGCAGTTTTATCTGCTACTGATGGTGTATCTTCTCCAAAAAGTTGTGAGAACTAATTCATACAGACATAAGTAATTCAACGCTTGCACTGAATATTTTGTACTTTTCCCCTGAACTGAATGGAAACGCTGCCAAGGCATTGGCTAGAAATCAAAGAATTGAGTCAAATCACAAAGTTATTGAACATATGATATGTAAGACATCAAAAATGAATGAAAGAGGCCTTAATTGTTTTAATGGTCTTTGTGTTCATTGCTTCCAGATTTGGGATAGTGGAAATGGTAATTTGTAACTCTCAGAGACAAAGCAGGTTCTAACTGAAGCTTTTACAGTCCTGACTGTTGGTCTGTAGGAGGGATCTTTTATTCAGAAATTATCCTAAAGGCCAGGAAACATTAATACACCTCCTTTATTATATTACTTGAGTCCCAAAGTAGTTCTGTTAACCCCAAAAATAAATATGGTATAGTACACACTGGTCCCAGTTGAGAAAAGCACTTCAAATGAGAATGAGTCTCTTAAGGGAAACAATGCAGAACAGGAGTGGGTTTCAACATGTATTTGATTGTTTCCCTCACTTGGTTCATTGACTGAAGAGCTTTAGTAATTTTCTGCTAGAATTTCTAATTTCTCTGTTTTCACAATAGAGAGATTTCCATTCAGTCTTTCTGCATTGTGTACAGATGGAATAACTATTTGCTTTAATTAAATGGAGTAACTATTACTTTACTTTGTGTGAAAGGGGAGACTGAGTTACTATAGAGTTTATTCAAGGTCATACAAGAAGAGATGTATATTACACGTCTTATTATAAGAGTTTCAGAGCTGTCTTTAGTGGACTATAAGCTTGATAAAGAAACTCTGCCTTGGGTAGGATAGTACCTGTCTATGATTATTTGAAGACTGGGGAAGAAGTACTTGTTAGAGTAGCCAAATAGGATCGACAAGATGAGAACTTTCCTAGAAAAGTACTAAAATACTTATAACTTAATAATTTATAATTTGATTAAGCAAAACATTTTAAGACCAAATTAACCTAGTGTATCCTTACTTTGAGATCCATGACACAGAGATTTGTTTTCTTTTCCATCAATTCACAGCTGGTGCAGCTGTGAGTCCCAGTAAATATTGGTGACTACCTGAGGTGAATATATACGTGTGTGTGTGTATGACTCAATAAAAAACCCAGAAGATCAAAATTATTATCATTTTTCTGTTGAGCCAGGGCTCAACTGAGTCATACAATTGGGTACAGACACACTTAAAAAACAGGTAGCTGTGACTGGCTGCCACATTGTGTTATGGATGTTCCTTTTGGTAGGATTGTAATTTCTCTTCTGAATTGAACTTTTGGGTTGTTAGGGGTCACATGGAGTCACAAAGGTTGAGTGAAAAGAATTTCATAAGTGGATCAACAGGCTATGAAGAGCACCTAAGACACCTTAAAATTGTAGTGTCACTGTGGCATTGAGATGGGTGGGCAGATAACATTAGGTGAGGGCTGATCCTGACCAGCTTTTGCTGGTTTCCCTTTGTTTTTAGGCATGGATTTTGAAATCCTAGTTTAAATTGTTGTTATAGATTCTCATAGGTGGCAAGGAAAGCATTCAGGGCACACGTGCTAGGCAGGGTGTGCTCCTGCTGCTGTGCCCAGGTTGGAGTGCCAGGGAGAAGGGCCCAGAGAGGAATGGGGAGCTGCATCCCAAACACAGATATAACATAGGGAAAGTACAAAATGTTCCATTTCCTTCTTTTGAGTTCAGCTGCCTTTAGGGAAACAAGACTCATTACATTTGGTCATCATTCCTGATGAGTAAATAAGGATACATGGCTTCACCAGCATTTTATTTTGTCCTAAAGAAGCACATGGGACCTCATATTGTGGTTAGTCACTCCAATCAAAAAGACCTTATTTTTTATCTGATTTTTATTGCTTCACTTAATATCAACTGGCCAGTCATTTAATTTGGCAAGGCTTTCAGGCAACGCAAACCCTTCATCAAACCTTGGCATGTGTATGCAAAATCTTATCTGTACTTCCAGCTTCCCTAGTAGATTGCATTTTGAAAAAAAGAAGAGATAAAAAAAAGCCTTCCCTTTGCCTGTGTACTGCAACGATCCCCATTACAGCACAATTGCTGTTATTTTTTATTTCTGGATGAACAGATTCCCTACACTGGTGCCCGTGACCTGGCGGTGCCTTTTCAGGCCTTGGCTTTTCCACAAGCTCATCAGTCAGTCACATTTATGATAGTGGTTTGGGGATGTGATCATATCCACTGGGATCACATGGAAAATGTAAGTCAGTGAAATCCCAGACAACAGTTGTTGGGATGATCTGAGCCTGGTCTGACAGAAGCCTTATTGTTTTTTCAGTTCAATCATTGGTCCACTTTGTAAACCCATCAGGATCCTCAGAATATCTTGTGACTTTTGGATGGACACAAAGTTACCTTGGGTGCTCTGAGTCCCTGTAGGACTCAGGAAGAGCTGCTGGGCAATCCCAGCAGAAGTGATACAAACTGAGCTGAGCAACAGGAAAGGGAAAAGGTATTTGGAGTAGTGTTGGCCTGTTAAATATTCACTGATTGGTGAACGCTTATTTCACATAAAAGGAATCATAGAAGGGATGTAATAGCAAGTTAAATGAGAATGCTGGAGGTCTCAGTGAAGTTACTAAGAAAAATTATCAAGAATCACAGAAAAATTTTGGTCTTGCAGGAAGGACTGACAGGTTTTCAGGGCTGGGGTCTTGGAGGGACAAGGAAGGGAATGGTGTAGAGGAGATTGAAGCCTTCATGTGGGAAACTCATGGGGTTGCAATTCTGGGACAACTGATAATTGATCTAAGGTGCTTCCTTGTCTTGCCTTCTACAATCTGTCAATTTCTTCCATGCACAACTGGCTACCTTTCACTGGCATTTTATCTGATTGTGGGGAAAAAAAAGAGTTAATTTTAAAGAGTACCTTTGGCTCTTAAGAAAAAGGAATATTAACACCCTAGCTTTTCATTGCAGTAGTACTGCAATGAATTCTGCTGCACCAAAGCTCAAAATGCTCATATACATCATCCAGCTGATACAAATACAGATTTATTGTATTTCCAATTCTGAAAATGTGATTAAATTTTTTAAAAGTGAAAAAATGGAGAGGAAAATATGAGAACAAAATAGTTGTTCTCACAGAAATCTCAGGCAAGCCCATAATGATAGGTGGAAGACTGGTAGAATCTGCAGGTCTGTGTTATTTTTGTAGTACTACCAATATCAGTAGCAGAAATCTTTTTATTCCAGAAAAGCCTTTAAACTTGCTATAGCTGCAGACATTATGGAACATCTTGAAGGGCAGGAGAAGAAGCAGATTTGCTGACTGGTTACATCTATGGATGTAATGGACTTCTCTGGAGCCTTGGCTGTAAGTACATCACTTTATAGATGTCATGATATTTCTCAGTGGGTCCTCACAAGTTTCTCTAAAGTAATTTTAAAGGTTTTTATCCCAAAACTGGAGTATAGATTTATCTGAGCTAGACTGGGATCTCATTTTATGTGGAATTTGTGCTCTGATTCATACAACAGGGCAGACTTAGTGGCAGAAAATTAGTGGGTGAAATCTTTTGGAAAATGTCTGGCAGAACAGGACCTCATTAAACAAGAAATGTTGAACTTCTCTTTCTTTTCCCCTACAGGAATTATTTCTCTCTTAACCTGGGCCTAGTGAAATGGTTAAAGATTTGAATACAGATAGCTGATAAAAGTGAGCTTTGTTTCATAAAAAAATGTCTCACAAAATGGAATATATTTCATATTGTTTGTCCTTTTTTATTCATACTATGGACCAGTTCTACTGAATCATAGCTTCAAGAAAACAAGAGATTTAACTATAGGAATAAAAAAAGTCAAGCAGCATTTCAACATGAAGGTCCAGGATAAGAAGAATGAAGAAAATGAATGTGAGAAAGGTAAATCTAGGAGAATAAGAAGTTATATATGTCTGTCTGTAATGTAGGAAATTATATTTAGCAGTTAAACCAGAATTCTCAGTTCAGCAGTAGGAGTTGAATTAGCACACACTCCTGGAAATCTTGGGACTGAAAGATGCAGACAATTCTTTCAGCTTAGTTATGTCATTACCCCTTCAGGACAGATGGTAGAGACTCCCAGAAACAGTCACCATTTTTCATATGGCTGACAAATAACACCCTCAGTTTGGCAAAAGAGCAGTGAAAAGGTGTCAGACGGGTTTTTTCAGACTTGGTGTGAAGTAATTTTCTTGTAACATGAAGAATCATCTTTCTTAGACATCACACTCAGCCTACCATAAATAATTCTTTTAACACATTTTCAAGCTTTTACTTCTTATGTATTCATGCAAAAATAATCTGTTTGAATGTGTATATGCAAGGGGGGAAATCTTCCTGGATCAGCATAATTGAACAGAAGAGTGATGAGTAGATTTTAATGTATATGGCTCTAAGAGGTTTTTTTTTCTTTTTGGAACTTTTCTGCTGTTTCTTGACTTCAGAATGAGAACTGAATAGTAACTTCTGATGCACATTCAACAGGAACCTCTCAAAGGTCAAATATCAAGCTCATGTACAAAAAATTCTCCTGGCACTATTGAATACTGTATATTAATGGTAGTGGAGAAAGTTTTGTTTAAAGCTGCCAGAAGCTTGTGGAACCTGCTTTATTTCTTACTGTAAACATTGTTTTACAAGAATCTGAATTATTTCTGTGAAATGTTCAGTACTTCTGTCTATTCAGATTCTGTTGTTTGAAAGACACCTACAGTGAACAAGGGTTGCCTGGGTGTTTGGCAGAGTGAATTGTCTCAGCATGATAAATCCCTTTTCTTTGGCAGAGACAAAGGTATTTAAAACATGAGAAAATGTTCATTTCCCCTTCAGTTTCAATGACCTTTGAAATTGTTGTATTCTCTTTTATACACTTTCAACATGAACTCTGCCTCTAAAAAATTAGTTTTCTTCTCAGGCCTCCTGCAACAACAAGAACAGCATGATTGCAGCAGCTCCAAGCAGGCACTGAGGCTCAGCAGCTCTGAGTTTGTGCTTCAAATATAACAGGAATTTTCCTTCAACAAATGAAACTATGGCAAATATGTAAATTATTCAGCAAGGCTGTGTTATATCAGAGGTTGTGCAGTGTTGATCTGAAGCAGGAATGATCTGCAGCAAAGGCAAAATTCTTGACCTTAGCTGATGAGGGAAAATAAAATTCAAAAAACTCCCAAGCTGCAGTTGTTATCCAGATATCTTTCTGATACATCTGGAAATTTCTAGGCATTGGCTTCTGTTTGTCTATAATTAAATCTGGGGTTAGAGCTGAGTATTAGGTTTTAGAAATCTAAAACTGAAAGCCCATGTAAATACCTGTTTCTCAAGGGCACCAGCATGGGTGCTGGGAGGTTCCTTCTGGCAGGGAGTTCCTTACCCATCCTAAGCAATTCTCCTTCACAGCATGGACTGCCAGCAGTCACAGCTGTTGGGCCTGGGGATATGAACTAGTCCCCATATCCTTCCTGAGGGGTGGCTATGTTGGAGGCTGGGGTCAAGGTCAAGCTTTGGAAAGATGAGCCCCTGTGGATTTAAAAGTCCAAAGAGTTAAGAGGGCTGGCAGCTTTTCTGTTTAAATGATTCATCCCCCTTCTAGACTTCAAATTAATTTTATGGTTTGAATTAAAGTTAGATTATAAGTCAGTGATTCAACTTTGTGGTGTTCAGTTTTAGGGAGGTGCCTGGCATGGCCCTGCTGCTCTCATTTACTGTAGGGATTGATCAATATACTGATATTACTAAGCATTTATTTGGGCTCACAGCCAGGGCTTCTGGTGTTGGAGCTCTGGCACTAGGAGGTTAAAAGGAGGGCTGGGAGCTGACAAAGGGCAGCCTTCTGCATTATCACAGGAACTGAGCTCCACAGTAAAACTCAGTTTGGGGTTTTCATGATATTAAAGTTATGGCTTTCAGTATATTCTTAGTAATAACATTTCAGTGTATTTCATTAAAGTTCAATTTATATATTTCAGTTTTGGTTTAAATTTTCGGAGATTTGTGTGTTTCAGTTCCTTCACATGTTACTGTAGGGATTGCCCTTGTTGTTGAAGTTAGCCTAAGGAGATAGGCTGGGGTCAATATTTAGGCTTCTACAGCCCAAAAGATGTCAGCAGACATGACCCACAGCCATGTATTTTACTTTTATAGAGGCACTAATCTCTGCCTATAAGGAAGACTGGATTTATCAATTCAGCACATCAATATATACATTATCTGGGGATTGCTGAGATAGTATTAGAGTTAGGAGAAATCTAATCTGGTACTTAAGATCAGGGTTAGGATTTTAAATTAGGATTATGAAATTTGGAGCCCTCTGTGGTATAGGTATTTGGCCATTAACATGTCTATGTTTTAATTGTGGATTGCCTTTGTGGTTATCCTGGAGTCCCAGAACTGCTTTTCTGGGGTACTTTATAGAGCTATAATTTGCACTGATGTCAACCTTTGGCTGTAAATATGTGATATTTAAGCATGTAATAATATTTTTTACTGCATAGATGGGTATGTTATAGGAAACTGCAGTGTCAGAAACCCATTTTATTGATTGCTGTTATTGGTATTACTTATCCTACCAGGGCTTAGACTAAACCCATCACAAACTGTAGCCTTAATAACAGCCAGGGAGAAAATCCTTGTAATGTTTCCAGGAAGAAAAAACAGAAGGATCTCTCCATCCCAGCTCACTCATCCCCATATAGAGTGGATGAACATGCTGCATGTCTAGAAGAATGTGGGCTATCAACTGCTGTGCTCTAGGACATGTTTAATCACCAGTCAGCAACAGGAAAAGACACCTTTCCCTTCCCCAAGGCACAGCATGGCAGTGCAGGTGCATCTGCCAGGCTTTTGTACCTGGATTGGCACCACTGGAAAAGGAACACCAAAGTCTGGCAACAGTTTTCTGTATTTTCTGTGACTGACACCTAAGAATTAGTCAGTGTCACCAAACATGCTCTGCTCTGTTTCTGTCACAGTGTTCTCTGTGCTGATGGCTCTTTAACTCAACTTTTTGAGGGACTCTGAACTGTAATGAGGACTTAAAGGGAAAATAAAATCTCTGCAGCAGAGAATTGAGCAGTTTGCATCACTCTCTGATGGGCTGACAGGTTTATAGATAATACCTGTCTGCAATAAAAGCCTAGTTGAAGAAAGACTCTTTCCCTTGGCTGGATTGTGAAGATTCCCTTTCTAGCATAGACAGTGGGAAGGACCCTTTTTTTTTTTTTTTTTTTTTTCTCTTATCCCAAAAGATTAGAACAGGATGTCAGATTCTGACATGAGGAGGGAGGTGCATTTGTAAAGGACATTGTAGGAGAAGGTGTTTAAGGGAAGTAGAAGGTCATCTTTAAAAACTTCTCCCAGAGGAAAAGGAAAGTGCTTTGCAGACCAAACAAGAAAAAGTCCTTTCCCTCAGCACATAACAATCTTGTTTCAGTACATCATCAGAGATGTATCTGGAGGATGGGACTTTTTTCAGGCAGCCTTCTTTTATTCACTTTGGAATGAGTCATATGTTTTTGTGACCAAAGCAGTTGATTTGAAGATGAAAATTATAAATAATGCACCACCCTTAAGACAATTCTATTCCTGAAAGATTAACCTCAGGGTATTGGCAACATTCTTTGCTCAAAGTTAGTTTTCAGAAAATAAGAGAAAATCCTAGGGGTGCTGGTAAAGAATATGGGTTGACATAAGCATATTCTTACAAGAGAACATAATTTATCCTGTGTTTATGGGTGCTGTGCCTGAGAAACAAATATCATAAAGGCTCAATCAGACTGGAAAGAAAAGAATTTGCATAACTATGATAATATACAATAACTGCTGCTTAAAAGCATGACCTTCCAGAAATCCTGTCAGTAACAAAATGACATTGCTAATTGCTTCCTTTTCTGCTGAGGAGTGAAAACCTTGAGCATGGGGTGGAGGTGGAGGTGCATGTGCCAAAGTACTGACAATGAACTTTAGAGCCCCTGCTCTGCCTGTGCTTTAGTAAATGATTCAGGCCAATTCTTGCTGCTGTTCAGTGCAGGACATTATGAGAAATGAGCAGGATAGAGAGACACAATTTATGGGAAAGCTCAGTGTAACAGCATGCCAAAGCCAATCCCACAGGAGCTTAGTGACTACACTGTGATGTCAAATAGCAGTGGAAATGAACTCTCAGATGGATATGGGGGCCATGTGAGGAAGAACAGCCCAAAGGAAGATCCTACCATGGTCCTTTCCTGGTACCTGATCATGGGTTCTTGGTTGTCCTGAGTACACAGAAAGGAAAAAGAAGCTGGAAAGGGAAGCATCTTGCTCAGCCTTTCATGCCAAGCTCAGTGGAAATTCAGATCTCTTGATGTTTTAATTAATATTTTTTTCCTTAATTCTTCAAGAATATAGCATACATTTCAACTAAGGATATGCTCCAAACTCAGGAGAACAGCAAGTCCTTCTAAGTGTTTAGCATAACTCTTAGATTAAAGTAATTTGATGTAATTGTGATATGAACACCACATTTTCAAAATGATCCTTAGAATCCATAAAGTGGACATCTACTAGAGGAAGAATTGCTAGAATAGATTTAAGGATTAAGATGCTAAAGCAATGGGACTGCAGGCTATCAAATTCTAGGAAATTAATTTGAGAATGCTCAAAATGATGCAACTTTTATTTTCAGATAGAGTTCCTGTGAAGATACTTTATCTTATATAGAACTATTGTCAGGTGAAAATATGAGATGAGTTTAAACTAGAAAGGTCTATATTATAAATAGAGATAATATGTTGTGTTTTGGGCATGTTTGGATCTTTTTAGTAGGGTTAATGGGTTAATGTCTCATCTGTTTCTATGAATATTTTTAGTTCCATTAAGCCTAGAGAAAGATAAATTTGTAATTTGGATTGAGTGAAATTAGTTTTATAATCTAAGTGTTCCAGATATCAGACATAAGTGTTTAAATTCCAAATCTATTTGAGTTTTACTTTTAAGTCATTACAGTGATTTTTATATACAAATACTAGAGTTGTGAGCATAGGCTAGGTTAAAGGGGTTTATTTCTGAAATAGAACATAGATAATACAGGATATTTTTCCAAGCTTATATCAAGCTCTGATGAAGCTTGAATATTCATTGTGCCTATTTTGCCCAGAGTGAAGACCAAACAGAAAAACTCAGTTATTTGCAGTACTTTATGAATGCGATGATAAATATTTCCTTTAGGACCTTGCAGCAAGTAATTAATTAAATGATCCTAAAAAAGGATCATTTAACTAGGTAAATTTAATAAATTAGTTATTTATGTCAGTAAAATATATACATAAAATAATATATGTTATTGGAATGTACTCCAGCCTGTTACCTCTAAGGGAAAAGCCACAAAACATCCAAGTTTTTTTTCCTCATCTGTATCTAATAAATTTTAAACCTTAGGATGCTTTTAAATTCCCAGTTTACAGTTTCACAGTGGTTTCAGAATACATAGAAATCCTGAATATTGTCTTGAGGCTCTGCTGAGATGGTTGTGGTGTTCCTTTGCAGTATTTCTGATGTGGAAAACATGAAGACAATTATTGGGCTGTCCTGGTTTGTAGGTAGTGTCCATATGGGATGAAGCTTTTTGTTTCACCTCAAGTTTACTGAAATACAGGTGGCTAGAAGGTGCACCGTGCCAGGGGTGGCCTCGTGTTTTAACCAGCTGCATTATTAGATCCAGTGAGAAATGGGGCCAGTTCAGGTGAATTTTAAATATGGCTTTAACAAGAACATAGCAGGAGGCAAGCTGAACCTGGGCAGTGAAGATCAAGGGGACTCTGGAAGGCGTAAGCAGAGACTGAGAGGCTCTGGGCACTCAGTGAGTCCCTCAGTGTTGGTGGTGATGATGTTCTGGCTTGTTTGGCCAACGGGGCGTTGATGGGAATGGGCTGGGCTGCAGACACAGGACATGAGAGCAGAAGGAGGATTTGGCGTCAGCGAGCAGCTACCAGGCCGTGGGCAGCCAGCACTGCCTGGAATTCTCACTCATGGAGGGGCTGGGAATAGCCCTCCCTGACAGCAGATAGGCTAAAGTGTTTTTGTCTTTGGGAATCCTGAGGGATGGGGGAGATGGCTGTGGAATTTGCAAGGATTGCAGAAGTTTGGCACCATTTTCGGGTTGATGTTATATTCATAACATTCTGTTCCAGGGCTCTGGCTGGGGCTGATGACTCTGCCTTACCTCATGGCAACGCCCTGGTGCTCTGCTCCTCAGGGCTCAGGTTACTCAGTGCACTTCACTGTGTGGCCAGATAAAACTGCCCCATTATTGTGACACGCTGTTCAGACTCTTCTGGTGACATTTAGACCAGCACAGTTCAGAAATTCAGGGGCCTGGATTCAGTGAAAGCAGACCATGGGGTTCAGTTAATATTTTTATACTGATATGGGATACTGTGAGCAGCTTTGGCTGCCTGAGCACAAGGTACTGAAAGTAAGACAAATGAGAAGAGGCTGCAATAATAAATAAAGTAATGGAAAGATGCAAGAGGAAAGCACGGAGGAGTTCAGTTTGTTAATTCTAGCAAAGAAGGGCTTTATTTCTGTGTGTAAATACCTCCAGGCAATAAGGATATGGGGGACCAAGAGAAGAGAATTATTTGAATCTTTAGTTTAATAAAACCTTTAGCAACAGCAGCCAAAACCCAATCATTTTAAGCACTTTGTAAGTAAGATTGCAGGAAATTAGAACAATGTTCATAAGCATTAGATCACTGAGATTTGGCAACAGCCTGGTGACTCAAATGAATTTTAAGATGGAGTTGGATGTATTTTTGAATGAGGTGGGAGAAGGATCTTGGTGGCAAGAGTTCCTTCCCAGTGTCCCTCCCTGGCTGCATTGCTGTAGGAGTGCAGTGAAGCGGAGGCTGTGGCAGGAACCTGAGGTGATTTTGGAAGGCTCTTGCTGTAAGACAGTAGAGCAGGGACAGTTACTTTGGAGACATTACTTCAATGTAAACAGATCTGATATTTTTCCATTTACTAAATCATCTATCAGAGCCGTCTGTCAGTCTTCTTTGGGCAGCCAGTAAAACCTTGCCATTTCATCATTAATGGAGAGGCAACAACACTAATTTCCCAGCTTCCTGCTGCTGCAGAGCAACTGCCAATGGCCCCAAAATTTTACTTCAGTCCTTCCTCTGCTAGGGTAATTTCTGCTTTCTCAGTGGCTTGGGGTGAGAGGGGAGAATGCCTCAGTCACCCTTCTGAAATTTGTTCTTCCATGTCAGTGAGTTCTGTCACTCAATTATTGGTTTCTCTTGCTAACTGTGAAATTTAAGCAAATTTTGATGAGAATATGAGTCAGAAAAATCACTCAGTAGTTGTAAAAGATAAGGTATGTAGCATCTGCAGCTTTCTGTGTATGAAACTGTGAAAAATATTCATTCCCGCTGCTCAACAGTTTCCCAACCAGTGGTTTGTTTGGGTGTTTTCACTTTTAGAAGCAATGTTTAAGTAGATAATTGTAGCTGCTGTTAGAGATTTTGATCACAGTACTAGTTTGCCTTTTAACCCTGTTTTGAAACCAAAGCTAAAATTTAAACTTATACCTCATTGACAAAGATGATCTCTCTGAAACACTACTTTAGGTAGTTTAAAAGTAGCTTGCCTAGTTTGTAGCAAAATCACATCATTAAATAGTGAAGAATGAGAAAGTGTAGATATTTGCCATTAATTCCTCCTTATAACCTTATAAGTTTTGTACTAATGACAAGAAATATTGGTATTGGCCTAATGATAAATAAGATTATGATGATGTATTTTGGAAGTCCATTCCAACTTTGCATTTGTTAATGAAAAAAGTTTAGTTCAAAAGCTTCACCCTTAATTGTCTCAGTTAATCTATGAACACTCCTTGGAACAATTGAGTTGTCCACAGAACATGATAATCTGTAGGTTTTGCTCCATTTTTCTCTTTTCTTTTCTTTCCTCCATGAACATTGTGCATATTCCCCTTCTGGGACCTTTACTGTCCTGCCAAGACAGTAGTTTGCTTGTGATTCATATATGAACTTCAGAAAACAGGGACACTTGGTGATGATTTCAGGGATATGATGTTACTCCTATCCTTTTAGACTTTTTACATTTTTGTTATCACTTTATCTGGCATAATATTAAAGAGCATTACAAACAACATTTATTTGGAGCGATTACTCTTGCACAAGACTGTCTGGCAGATTGCAGGCATTTACAGATGTTCTGATTTACAAGTACTGTTGCTCATCTTATTAAAGTAAATGTATTTAATGCAGAACCAGAATAGCTTAAAAATAAACAATGACTGCATAATTGATAGATGCAAACAAAATTATCTTTACTTACAAAATCTGTCTATGGAAAACTGAAATAGGAAATGGACTGAATAACTGACATATCAGTTCTGCTACAGAGACAGAAATTATAACTCTCAAAATTTGATTTTTTTTTTGTTGTTGTTAAAATACAACAGATTTAATCTAAAATCTCAATATTCTGAGAACATCTATCAATAGAAGAGGGCTATCTAACCTGTGAGCATTCAGGCAATAGCAATGGTTAGTTTTCATGTCAGTCTCTCTCAAAGGGGATCTACAGCTCACTTGGAACCTGGGGACACAGAATATAACACTCCAGGTGAAATTGTATAGTAACTAATGAAAATAAGAATGCATGGCATGTAGGCAGTGCATTGTTCAAGTACATGTAGGGAGCTTTTTCCATCTCTGTGTGAGAACATTAACTCTTATTTTATTAATTAATTAGTTAGATTAAGCTAATTATTATAACCTTATTTCTGCCAACAGCCTTATAAACACTACAAGTACATATTCCTTTTGTGCTGGAGACAATACTGAAAAAAATAGAATTTCATCCCAGAAGTTCCAGAACTAAGCTCAAACCTGTAACTTCAGGTTTGCTTGCTAAGTAGCAGAGCTTTTTGATAGCTCTGTGTTCTGCTATATTAAGAAAAATCAAAACAAAATAATGAAATCCCAATTATATTTACAAAAAATACTTTTCCACTGTTTCAGCAAATTTGGACCTAAATTCTGGTTTCTGTTTCGAGGTTGTCCCAGTGTGCTGTGGGGTTGAGGGTGCATTGATAAATGCTCATGTGCTCCAAGTAGCTGCTCAGGATGTTGTCAGGAATTGTGACAGCTCCCACTTGAACTAAATCCATCCATCCATGGTGTACAGTAAACATGACCTGGTGTTTGTGGCTGCCCTTTCTGATTTAAAGTACCACAGGTCTGTCTGTGACTCCTGGGGGTTTGGTGCTGCTGAGTCCCTCATGTTCATGGATGTCTCTGACCTAGGGAATTTTTCTCTCTGTGACCAGCATTTGAGACCTGCAAGTGCTGGTGGCAGCATCTGATATTCATGGCAAGTCTTATTGGGCCACCTGCTGTCCAAGACTTCTGATGCCAGTGGGTCCTTCCTTTGGCACTGCTCTGTCACTGTCCCCTCCCATGGAGCAACAAGGGCTCCTCCAGTTAATCCTGCCAGCTAAAACTCCAATTTTTTGGTAGCAGTGTTCATATGTTCAAGAATACTTCTCCATCATGGGTTTTGGTGTGGTAACAATGCATTCCTTATAAGAAAATATATAGGATTTTGAGCCAGAGGAACCCCTGTTCTTCCCCCAGGAGAACATTGTGGAACAGGTCCTAAAATCCAAGCGCACACACCTTTGTAGTGGAATGGAGTTTATCTGGACAGAGTTTGTAAAACTGGAAAAAACAGCCCAATAACCAACCCTCTCGTAAGGGAAATCGTTGTGAAAGTGCTGTTTACCAACATGATGTTATACTGGAAGGTGTTTAATAGCTTCCAAAACTAATTTTTTAGATAACTTGTACAGAAAATGGTGTTGGACTCATTTCCTGTAGTTACGCATTTCACTATCTTTCTTGTATTTATCTCCAATGACAGCCCACAGAGGAGGACTCTGAAGAAAGAGTTGAAAGAGCAAAATGAAGTTGTTCTGTGCAAGGAGCAAACTCCTGCCAAGTGAAAAAAGGCCAATTTGAGAGGAAGAGCAAACAGATCTGGAAGTGTAGCAAGGCTGATTCCTGGCAGTAAAGACAGGCTGAAGAGGACTTGAAAGGAAAGAAGTAGTGCTTGTGTTTGTAGACTAAGATCAAAGTCTTTGTACCACTACTCAGAGTTATTGTAAGTGGGGGGAAAGGATTTGCTGTAGTCAGAGGAGAGGTTATTGCTGTAATTGAGAGGTGGTTGAGAAGCTGATGCTGAGGTACATAAAGCTTAGACTTTGACTTCAGTGTAATTGGGACCAAATACCTAATTTGAAGATGTTGTCTGAATGTGTATCTGAGTGTCAGAAGCATTTGTTGAAAGACACAAATGATGACAGAAAAGTGGGAGAGTCTGGGGTTTGCCAAGTGGAACAAGCATCCATTGTGCTTTTCTCAGTTCAGCTTTAGGTGATCAAAGGACTTTGTCAAAATACTGAAAAAACCTGTGGAAATGGGCAATTGACTCTTGTGGCTCTAAATCATGCCTCAGACTTTAGCATGGCTGGTTTAAATTCCAGTTTGAGGCTGGAGATTTGGTGATTGTTATTTTCTATTAATTCATTTCTAGCACCCAAGGTGGGAGCAAAACCAATGCTGTGTGATTTATTTAGATAACCAGCAGGGCTTTGTAAACAAACAGGGGCTAATCTGGTAGTGCTGAACTTCACTGCTGAACCTGACTGCCCAAAAACCAGCTTTTCTTCTCCAAAAAGCTGATTCTCAGCTAGGTTCAGCCTGTTGCCATTAGCTGCTCTGCTGGTGTGTTTTTACATACTGTGGTAATTCATTTTGCAATGGGCCCTTCTGTCCTGTTTATCATTTTCAAATCTATATCAAGACCATTTGGGTCGTATCAGCTCTAAGTAAAACCTAGCTTTGCTATTACTTGTAGTATCTGCTGGGACCTTTTCTACAATTAAGAGAGATTTTGATTAGCTGAGGTGCCCAATTTGAAGCCGGTTGGAGGTTTTTAGCAAGGTTGTGACTGGCTTTCATTAGAAGTGGCTTGTTGGTAATTGCTGATGGCTCTTTGCTTGTCTGTAGTAAAGCTACTACAGGTGGTAAAAACACCATGATATTACCTTGCTGTGCATTTGGGCTGGTGAACACAAACCACTTCTGTCTTAGAGCCTCATCTTTTAAAGGACAACATTGTTTATGCATCCAAAAACTTTTCAAAACATGAGCTGTGAAATGTTAGCGGTAATATTTTGGCATGGGTTTACAGGGTTACACCCAACTTGAGGTTCTCTATCAGTCTCTGCATCACTGAGAGCATTGCAGAGTAACCAGTAAGAAAACCACCAATATTTCCTTTTCAACAAGGCCCCAGCAGCTGAGAAAAGCAGACTGGCCTGAAGGGTTGGTAAATAGTGAATACTGGTGAGCTAATTCTGCTTGCAGACAGATGAGGAAGGATGAGACAGATGAGGAAGGATGAATAAATTTGATGCAATCAGAGTTATTTACAAGGTTTATATTTGAAGTCCAGTTCTTTTAAGTGAAAGAGAAATTGAAGTGATGGTTTTGTTGCAGATTTTTTCAGTCCATCTCTTTCCCATAAGCTCTCAAGCATGGGACTTGCTAGGATGTCTCAGCAATCTGGTTCTGGTGCAAGGAATCTTTGTCCTCCCTTGCTTATCACTGGGGCTCCTGCAGTCCCTTCAGTGTATGTTTTAATGTTGTTTTCTTATGTTATTTTTGCTTCTTCCATTTCAGTCTGTCATGCAGTGGCACCAGAGAGCTCTGCATTTTCCTCTCTGGATGTGGGGAAGTCCTGTTCCTTTGCCTGCTTCACGTGAAGGAACCTTGATGCTGTTTGGAACTGGGCTTTTTCACGTGCCACTGTGTTTATCAGGGACAGTGGTGATGGGGAATACTCATAGAATTCTTTACTTCAGGGATGCTGGTGGGCTTTGCCTCTGAAGCTGGAGATCCCAAATTAGATCCATTCCTTTTTTTGAAGTTTTTACATACAACTTTGTGTTTGCCAGTTGTTCTGCTACAGTTTTGCAAAGCAAGAGTTTGGTCTTGCTTGAATTATGGGCTGTGCAGTGCAGATCTCTTGGTACCTCTCAGGTGCTCTCCATGAATGGAGTCCTTGAGACACTTCTTGTGATGGAGCAGGAGGCCAGGACTTGGTTTGTGTGACTGCTGTGCAGTAAGCTGCTCAAAGCTGTGTAGGGGAGCTTGTCTCAGTCCTTAGCAATGAGAAGTTATTAAAAAGGAAGCCAGCTGCATCTCACTGCATTGCAAGACTGCTGAAGCTATCCAGAACCACAGGAGATGTGCAGTGCTCATATACAGTGAAAATTAACAGATCCTCTTCTTGCACAGCATTACTTCAGAGCAGTTCCTAACCTTTGCTGTGTACTCTGAACAGCCCCTTGGCTTGGTGATGTTTGTGATGCCACCATTTTTTAGCTATTCATAAACTATAATTTAAATATGTTAGTGCTGAAATGTGCCTTTTTATCCATATGCCTTTATCTGTAAGCAAGTCTCCCTTGCTTCCCTTTCTAACACTAAACTTATCAAAGCAAAATAATCTGGCACCAGTTGTGCGCTGAACATTTGAACATTGAACCCAATGATCTGAGAGGTGATTTGAGTTATAAGTGTGTCCAGACATGCAAATTTGTTTATAAAAACCTGCAGCCAGCTAGGAATTACATTTAACCCCATTCAGAAGGTGTGACTGGATGCACTGCTTGCATGTTGAGATGACATGAGCAGTGCTGCTGAAGGTGTGATGTTTGAGGACCCATTTGGCTCTGGCCATCAGCTGGCACTTTCTGGTGTTTCCTTGCTGTCCCAGCTCACACCCAGAGGCCTGTGCCTCCCAGTTTGTCCAGGCTTATAAGGGGGCAAATGAAGTAATTCACTAAGAGTTCTTGTAGTCCCTGTGGAGCAGCAGCTGTGCATGAATGGGGAACTTCTGCGTGTGGCAGAGCTGAAAATGTCTCTGATTTCCCCTCAGAAGCTGCACTTAAGCCATTCAGACTCTCCAGCATTAATGGAAGTTGGTGAAGAAGGTGCTTTAGGTTTCCAGACTTCATTGTGGTGCTGAGTGATGGCAATGAGATCCATTTGTTTTTTGGGCTGAATCAAAGCTCTCTGCTGGATCAGAGATCAAAGCCCACAAGGCCAGAGGGGCTTTATCTGCCTGCAGGATTCTCCACAGAAACAAAGCACAGCAGCCCTCACCCATCCATGCATTTGTACATCCCATATCCTGACAGGTAAGTGGAAATGTGCCAGGTGCCTCCTCTGCACCCCAGCCGGGGGATCCCACAGCCAGTGCAGTGTGTGCTGCTCCCACTCGTGGGCGACAGCGGGGCAGGCACTGGGATTCCAGCCTTGTAAAATAATCCATGGATTTCAGCTGTTGCACTGTGCCAAGTTTTTATTGGCAGCAGCCTTGGATTTGAGCTGCCAGAACTAGAAACGCCTCTGAAGGCAAAGGGCTCCAGAGCTCCCCCCTGGACCCTGGGAGCAGTGTCCTGCCTGGAAGTGCCCCGCCGATGTGGGCAGTGACGGCTGCATTACTCAGCATCCGCTTGTGTTTCGCACCCACTGTCTGGATCTGACTTGGATGGGGACATTTCCAGTCAGGCACAGCTGCTCTGGTCTTTGCTGAGCATCCATCTCACCTGATGACATGTTTTCCCTTTAGCCAACAGTGCTGTGCATCCAGCACAGGCTCATTACTGTACCCATGCAGTAGCTTTTCACTTCAGCCAGTGTGTGAAGGAAAACAAAACCCCAGTGCATTTCCTCTCTCCAGGGGCTGGCAAGCTGGATCCCTACAGAAGGTATGATGGGCATTCCTTACCTGCCTCTGGCTCCTGCATACCTGCCTTTTATGGTGGATGCGAGATACCTGATGCTGTGGTGGGGTTGGCATTAGGGCATCAGTCACCTTTAACAGATGCTGGTTGTGAATTTTCCATCCTTTCTGGCCCCAGTTGGCCCTGGTTTCATCCCTGAACTCCTTTTCCTGCCTTACTCCTCTCCTAGACCTTAGATTTGGAAGGAATCACATGGGTTTTTCCAAAGGGCTGTATTTAACATGTAGTTTCTTTTGGCTTTACCAAGAAAGGATTGGTTTTGGGAGGAAGAGTGAGTCTGGTTGTGTTCTGGCAAAGGTTGGGGTTTAGCAGATGTTTTCCTGGAATACAGGCATGGGCTGAGTGCTCTGGGCACTGCTGCAGCAAGCAGGTGGCTGGGATCCAAGATGTGCCCACCAGGAGGTGAGCCTCAGGAGACTTGTGCCACCAGATTTCACCCTGAAACCACCCCTATGTACCAATTCCTCGCTATGGGAGATACACCCCGTAGCAGATGGCAAAAGAGGGTTTGTTTGATCCTGGTAAGTGTAGTTAATGAAATGTTGCTATGTTTGCACAGAGGTGAGGGCCAGGAACAGAGGCAGGAGCCTGTAGCACAGGACAGTGTTTCAGGGATAAACAAGCCAGGAGAAAATGCTGCTCCAGGAAATCCAGTAAGCAGGGGGAACAGTAGGCTTGTGCAGAAGGAAGGTAAGCACAGGCCTGAGGTAGCAGTGCAGCATTAACTATCTGTTCATTAACTGCTCTCCCTAAGACCTCTCTCTATTTTTTAAGTATTGTTTTTCTGGTGGTATTGCTCTTAGGATGCTGTTATTAGAGAGTAAGTTGTTTGTGATAGGAGGGCATTTGCAAATAGTTTTGTGACAAATGATGTGGTGACCATATGGGATGGTAGTGAACCTTTAACTGTGCAAGTATTGCTGCAGACTAATAGAAGAGCTTGAACAAAGTGACTGTACAACTCTGAGATACTGAAAATTGCATCTAAGGGTTGGGCAGCTTTCTCCAAAGTGGTAATAAACACAGTAGAATATTGGTTGTATTTAAAATTTGGATTTATGAAAGCAGGATTTTTAACCTTTAGCAAACACCCAAGTTCATGTGGGCATATGAACATGTACTAACCTGCCTCTCAAGTTAGACTAGGAAAACTAATGATAAGCAGCAGCTTTTCCATCCTGTCAGCAACAGGCCTATGCACGAAGAGCAGCAGCAGGTAGAGTTGCTCTGAGATCTAATTTAACAAGCTTGCAAACTTTTCAATAGCACAGAAATGAAATGTATAACACAGCTCAAGACGGCCAAAGAAGAGAACGCCATGGCAGAAGTTCTCCTTTACTCAGCACTTCCTTCTGAGTCCCTGAGTGAAAACCACCACACCCACAGTGACCCACATCTCACTGGTCCCTCAGTCCTGGCATCATCTCAGGGTAAGGAATATCTTCCACATGGACAAGCAGCTCCTCCTTGAGCTGGCTCCTGGAAAGCCTGGATGAGAAAGAAAACTTGGAGCCATGGCTGTGATTAAGTGCCTTCCATCTGGTAAGTGACTGTTACTTCTTTTACCGTCACATTGGTCAGAAAGGCTGTCAATGCTGTTTTTTCCTTTCTCACAAAATATGTCAGAGTAGAAATTTTTGTGTTCTGGGAGTAGAATTAGATTCTCTTAAGGACATCACTTTCAGTCCGATTGTCATCCTTAAAAGACACTGAGGTAATTACCTGTACCTATTATAACTTACTCTCATTTCTCCTTCCCTCATGTCTTTTTTATGGGATTTCTCTTCTTTGAGCTGCTTTTATTTTTCAAGTTAGGTTTCCAAGAAGCAAGCCTGTTCAGTTTAAAGTCTGTAACTCAGATAAATCTGTATAATGTGCAAAGCAATTTTAAGTCATCCTAGTTTTGCAGGACTGTAGGGGGATAGAAGATAAGAAAATAAAGATAATGTAGAAAGTAATCTTACTCCTAAGAAGTTGCAGCTGGGCCAATTATCAAAGATTAGAAACAGGCCTGACTTTAACAGGCCACAGCTGTAACCAATGAGAAGAAGAGTGCTGTAAAAGAGTGGCTTAGCTGGTTGAGAGGGGAACTGGAGTCAGCTGGCTGCTTTGTGAAAAAGAGTCAGTGCTCTGAGGAGCTGCCCATGAGAAACACCAAGAAGGTATGAAACTTTTGTGATAAGGAGACAACAGTATGGAACCCCTGCAATAAGATGACAACACAGGACTACTTCACTTGGTGCACTATAAAGGGAAGAAAAAACAAGGGGACAACAAGTGGGGATAGGGATGTCTTAACATTAGTAAATAATATACAAGAATGGAGGCAAAGTTCTACTGGCAGACAATTTGTTCTTGTGGCTGAAAATCTACTTTAAAGTTGGTGATAGTCTCTTACTACCCTGAAGTGCCAGGAAGAGGGAAAAGAGCTGCAGCTGCTCCCTGGTTTGCTGGGCATGGTGCCTTCTGCATTGTCCCCTGGCACTTAGGGCAAGAGCTTTAGCAATGGAAAAGAATTTTTTCAAAGATAAAACTCCAGCAGTATCAAAGTTGATGGGAACCTTTATTTTGATTATTTTCATTGTACTGACATTATCCTTTTATGCAAACTTAACTGTAAACCACTCTTGAGATACTGCATAGAAAATACACATAGGAAAAACCACATATATACACGTCCATAAAAATAGAATACATCTTGGCAAAATTACTTGTGTACAGTGTATTGACATTATTGAACCAAACTTACATCACCTTTGGAGAAAAATGTTCCATGTGCGTAAAACCCCAGACCATTTACTGATCTGGGAGTATGGCAGTGGATATGGGTTTGGGTTAAATAAATGGCTACACCAGAATGGCAGAGTAAAAACAAGTTATAAAATACCTGCTCTATAAAGTAGAAGAAGCCATTTTGGTTTTTTATTCCAAAAAATAGTAACATCTCTACACTTGCATGGAAACCAAAGGCACCAGTTCCAAATTCACCTGTAGATTCCTTAGCTGCAAACAAAGTTTAGTGTCATTTGTTTCAGCATTTGCAACCCTTGGGCACAGTGGCATTTGGTGGGTTGGAGCACACAACATAGTATAGCACAGCCCTAATTCTATTGGGTAATTGATAAGGAAAAAATCTAGTAGATATAAATTTTAAAACACTTAGCAACCTTTAAAATATGTAGACCACTTGAAATTATGGGTTTATTTTCTTCACTTATTTTCAGTGGAGGCTGCTCCTTGCTTACTGCTCTGCCTACATGGATTTCTCTGCTGCTTTTCAGAACATACTGTGGAAAGTGACTATTCCAGTGTAATAAATAAAGCAAGTGGTAACAGGTCCTCAAAGCCATGGATCTTCCTCTTGAATTGGAACAACAGAACTGGAGAGGCAGCCTCTGGGAAGCAGGGGAGGAGAAAAGAGCACAGCACCCTTTGAAGTGCGGTGGTTGCCCATGTGGGGCAGGCAGCAGAGCAGGCTGGAGCGGCCCTGGGGCAGGAGGCTGAGCTCAGTAGGGGAAGGCGGACACGGCGATGTAGATGATGAAGGTGGTGCGGTATTCGATGCTGCCGTCGGCGCTGTAGGACATGGCCCGCACACCCATGCGGTACGTCCGGGGCTCCCGCAGCGCCCGCGTGGTGAACACCACCCCCTTCCAGTTCTCATCCCGCAGGGCAAACGGCACAGCAGGGTCCTCCTCCGCCATCAGGAAGGTGGTCCTGGGGTGCATGACTTGGTCGTGAGTGTAGGCCACCAGCCGGATCAGATCCTGCCCCGCAGCGATGCCGAAGGGCAGCGACAGCAGCTTGTACTCCAGGGCGTAGGTGCTCAGGTCACACTCCAGGTCGTTGGCCGGGCAGCTTTTGAGACAGAACCTAGGAAGGAGCAGAACACTTCAGCCCAGGGAGAAGGCACAGTATCTTAAGTACTGAGATAGGTCTTAGAGGAGAAATTCTTCCCCTGTTTACCCTGCTGCAGATTAAAGCTTCTCTAGAAGTGCTCATGCATTCTTTATCCACTGTTTCCTTAGCCACTGCAGCCCAGTTTAATGTCCCTTTTTGCCTCAACAGGATCATTTCAGAAAGATGTTGGCTGCACTGATGTCACTGACGCCCATAGGGTAAGTTTTAGTGACTGTGCTCTTAAACATTAGAGTGGCAAGACCTAGTTTAAAATGTTCTGGGCAGCATTTGAGGTATGTGTCTGTTAGGTCATAAAATAAACCCCTTCCAGTTCTCATCCCGCAGGGCAAACGGCACAGCAGGGTCCTCCTCCGCCATCAGGAAGGTGGTCCTGGGGTGCATGACTTGGTCGTGAGTGTAGGCCACCAGCCGGATCAGATCCTGCCCCGCAGCGATGCCGAAGGGCAGCGACAGCAGCTTGTACTCCAGGGCGTAGGTGCTCAGGTCACACTCCAGGTCGTTGGCCGGGCAGCTTTTGAGACAGAACCTAGGAAGGAGCAGAACACTTCAGCCCAGGGAGAAGGCACAGTATCTTAAGTACTGAGATAGGTCTTAGAGGAGAAATTCTTCCCCTGTTTACCCTGCTGCAGATTAAAGCTTCTCTAGAAGTGCTCATGCATTCTTTATCCACTGTTTCCTTAGCCACTGCAGCCCAGTTTAATGTCCCTTTTTGCCTCAACAGGATCATTTCAGAAAGATGTTGGCTGCACTGATGTCACTGACGCCCATAGGGTAAGTTTTAGTGACTGTGCTCTTAAACATTAGAGTGGCAAGACCTAGTTTAAAATGTTCTGGGCAGCATTTGAGGTATGTGTCTGTTAGGTCATAAAATAAAGCATTTGGAATGAAGGGCAGAATAAAATTTACTTCTACTAATCAAAAGTTAAAACATGAAATCTCTGCTAGTGCAGTTGGCCAGTGCTAATGGGGGTCGAAGGACATGGCCTCTATGTCAGCATAGATGTCACTGCAGTTGAGTTTGATCCCAAAAGATGGTTTCTGACTATAAAAAAAGCTATTTTTCTTTGAAGATATTGAAAGATTAAAAGAAATTAATATGGGCTTTCTTCCCAGAACAGGGAAATAACAAAGCTTAACAGGAACTAAGAATTATTTTCATGACTTACAGAATATATCTGATGCATTGAAGCTGATAATAAGTCAAGCCATCAGAGAGATTCTGATTAGATGTTAGGAAGGAATTCTTCCCTGGCAGGTGAGGCAGCAGCACAGATTGCCCAGAGAAATTGTTGCTGCCCCCATCCCTTGGAAGTGCCCAAGGCCAGGCTGGACAGAGCTTGGAGCACCCTGGGACAGTGGAAGGTGTCCCTGCCCACAGCAGAGGGCAGAACTGGATGTTCTGTTAAGGTCCCTTCCAACCTAAACCATCCCAGGACTCTCTGACTCCATGACCTCCAATGTCAATACCTTACCTTTAGCTACTGTGCGCTCTAGTGGTGTTAGGCAAAATTAAATTTTCTCCTTTAACAAGCACAAGTGAAGGAGCTGAGCTTGGGGAAGGTGAGAAGGGGCTGAGAATAGAACATACCCAGAATGTGGCTCTCGCTGGTAGTTGGGTGGACAAGGAGTGTCTATGCACTGGTAGCTTCCTCTCATGTTGAAACACATCTGATTTGATCCACAATTTATGTCCTCTTCAAGACATTCATCAATATCTGGACGGAAAAACATGAAAGGGATCAGCTGCTGGTAGAAGAATTAAAGGGTGAAAATCAAAGTGGGTAAAAGGCTGAGCAGAGCCTGGAATGTGCCTCTGTTTGACCCTAGTGCTTGAAGCTCAGTGTGTAATGAGAAAGTCACAGGGGAACTGCAGAGAATTAGAAGTTGCAATTGTCTAGTTTGGTGATGTTTTATGAAACAATGAAGTGTGGCACGTAAAAACTTCTGAAACCTGAGGTGGCTCAGCCACGTCCTGGGCCTGGTTGGTGTCAGGTTTCTCTGCAGAGGTCCCCCAAACCCCGCAGGGATGGCTCTCCTACCTTGGCAGGTTTTGCCGTTGGGCATGAGGTGGTATCCAGCGGGACAGACGCACTGGAAGCTGCCCAGGCTGTTCCTGCACTCGTGCTGACACGTGTCTCTGCTCTCACACTCATCAATGTCTGTGGAGAGAAGCACCAACACCTCAGCATTCCCTGAGCCTGCCATGAACACAGGTACTTTCCCTCATTTATGTACTCAAGTGTAAAGACAGAGCTGATTTGAGTTGGCTGGAGCTCTTTTTCTGATGGGGTTGAACATCTAAGACTAGAGTGTCCTCTTCCCTTACCTTTGCCATTCCTTGTAACTCTGCAGGCACTTTGAGGGGCTCCTTATGTAAAGTTTTCAGAGCACATTAGCATGATTTAGACAGAGATAATTTGTAATTATAATGGCTTTTGAAACATCTGCCTAGTTCAGGACAGCAGTAAAGTAATCTCAAGCACGAGTTCAGACTTGCATGGTTAAATAGTGGAAGGAAGGTCTTTTCTTCCCCTCTGTCTGACTGGCAGGGGTTGCATTAGATCAAAATGCAAACACAGTAGATAAACAGATGTGACTACAAACCTCTGGGCTGTTAGCAAATCCTGATGGTTGCCTATTGGAAAGATTTTCTTTAACAAAACCATCACTTGGGGGTATTTTTCATATTAAACAATAATTTTAAAATTTAGATATTTATTCAATGAAATGGAAGTTTCATGGAATATTAATATTATTAATGTTCATAGCATATTAACTAATTCCAACTGGAAGCTGGGATGAAGATCAAAATTGGAAACAAACCCTTCCTTTCCTCAGAGTTGTATTCCTGGGTCTCTCAATTAAACTCCCATACCATAACAATCCACATGGATGCGACTACTGAAACCTCTCTGTAGCTTAAACACAAGGCTTGATGTCTTCTCCATACTCACTGAATTACACTGCAACCCCTTTTCTTTCATAAAATAATAATCATTTAAAAGCTTCTCTGCCTGCTGCCTATGACAGTGGCAGTGCTGGCAGAGGCCCCACTGTGATCGATCCTAAAATGTTTATTCCAAACCTTTCTGACACAGATTACTGCTGCCAATGGGAGTCTGACAGAAGCACTGTAACTAGGCTGGGGCTACTGGTGACTTTTGGAGAGTGAGAAGATTCACCAAGGTGAGCTACCCTGATCCAGAGAAAGACAATAACAGAGGGAAATACAAACAGGTAATAAGCAGCACAATTAAAACAAGAGATTATAAGGAGGTTTGAGAACATTTTTGCTACAATGTGAGCCAAGACAGTAAAGACCAGAACATGCAGAACCCTCTGAATATTGACCAGGGTAATAGAAAACACAACCCCAGCACCACAAACCCTCAGCCCCTGGTATATATCACACAGTAACCTAAGAATAAGGCGCAAAACAGAGTTGCATAGATAGGACTGACATTTACCTACACATCTGGCATTTCTTGCCTCATAGCCATCAGGACAAGTTTCTCTAAGGTTCCTTCTAGTCCTGGAGAAAGGTATTCTGCTGTTCCTATACTCTGAGAAGGAGCTGTAGAGATTTGAGGAGTGCCTGTAATAGTGCTGCAGTTGCTGGTTGTCTCTCCCAGGGGAGAACTGAGCATAGTTATAGCTACTGTAAAAGGCACCCGAATTTGGCACCCTCTCCAATCCAGCGCAAGATTTCCCATCACCCAGTAACTGTTGCCCAGGTGGACAGAAACACTTGAAGCTGCCGGGGGTGTTGGTGCAGTGAAGTGCACAGGGTTTAGGCACTTGTTCACATTCATTAATGTCTGCTCATGTGACATGATCCAGAGCCCCAAACCATGTGGAAAGGAGAGAAAACAAACAAACAACAACACATGACTATACGTATATATACACACAGATACTTATCTCAGTGTCAGGAACAAGCTGAAGACATAAAAGCAAGGTTTGGAGGCAGTAAAACATGGAGAACACTAGGCCAAGCAGGCAGGATCCACTGTCCTGGACTGTAAGAGACCTTCCTTCTCCCACAGGCTGATGTGACTGTGCTCACCAGGACAGGAGCCCCTGCTGAAGCCTTGTTTCAGCCTCAGCTGCTCAATACTCTCTCAGTAACTGGGGTTTTTTCCTTGAGTGCTCCACAGATGAGTGGAAGAAGATGTTGGTCCTTTCTTTAAAATACAACTCTTAGCACAGAGCATTCCAGAGAAGTACAGTGCTAAAATTCCTTACACCCCACACTAAGGGAAGCACAACAGGCTCTGATGTGGTTATTGTGCCTTGTGCTGGGGGAATCCTAGAAAAATTGGGTTGGAGGGAGCTTACAGCTCAGCCAGTGCCACTCCCTGCCATGGGCAGGGACAACTTCCACTAGCCCAGCTTGCCTCAAGTCCTGCTCAACCTGGCCTTGGGCACTGCCAGGGATGGGGCATCGGGCTCAAGAACATGTTTCAAGGCTGCAGGGGCAAGAGGTTGGGTACCTTCGAACTTTTGATGCTGTTATTGGTCATTCCAGCTGTGATAGGCTGGAGACTCAAGAGGTATTTAAAAATCAATACTGTCAGAAATATAGTAGAACATTAGGCTGCATTTTTATATGTCTTATGTTTTAAATTGATAGGGGGATATTAATATTTAAATACTTTAAGAGTTGGAAATCCAGAAGTAGTAATTGCAGTGTGTTACAATATTTTCCAGCTGTTATTTGGCAAACACACAACTGAAACTTCACATATTTGTGGAATTATCCTTAGGGTAGAATTTTCAGATGTTACAAATGAGAATTTCACTTTAAGTATGACAATAACTGATCTGAATTTTAATTGTATTAATCTCAGCATGTGCTTAAGATGAAAACATTATTATTCATATACATGTAAAAAAAAACTAACTCAATCATTTTCCTTAGCATTCAAGTGCTGACTTTTACATTCTGTACCTACCTAAAATAAATTAACACTGATGTCTTTATGACAACCAATGTCCTTGGAACAAGTTGTGGATAAGCAATAGAAGATTTTCATAGAAATTATGAAAGACAACAGGTGAAAATTTGGGCATTTTCTTTGCAAGAGCAGCCTGTGCAATAGAAGCAGAACTGACGGCAGGGAGTCACCAGCACTGCCTCCACGGCTGCCCCCTGTGAGAAGAGGTTGCTGAGGCATGGGAACCCTAATATTTGTAAGAACAAGGTAAAATTACTTTGAGATTGAAATAACTACATTTCCAGGCTTTCTCTAAATAACTACATTTCCAGGCTTTTGAAAAACAGTACCTGATTTTATATTCTAGCTAGCCTTGCATGTGTAATCTGCCTTGTAACAGCTTTTAGCAAAGCCCTTCCATCTATGTGGGAGAGAAAACAACACAGCTCCCAGAAATGCTGTAATTCAGGTAAATGGGCAGACACAGCTCTGTAGGGGTCACAAAGGAGCATCTTATCCCCATCCAACAAACAAAAAGGGGAATTGTGGCAGAAAGGGCTTTACCCAGGGTAAAAATGGCACAGGCAGAAACAAAATTAACTTATTCTGTTTCAGTCTGAGCCTTGCTTAGTTTTTAACTTGTCCCTGTGCTCACTGTCAACAATGACAATAAAAACTGGATTTTATGAACAAAACTAATACTTTGGAGGAATCTATATTTTAAATATATTTTTAGAAATGTAAAAATTCAAAGGACAAAAATACATTAGGAGGGAGCTTTCAGGGCCCCTTGGTCAGGAGGCAGCTTTAAGGGTGCTGGTGTTTTGTGAAAACCTACAGTCCCAGACTTTACCTGGCTTTTTCCTGTCAGAAGTTTAAATGGCTTAAATATAAGTTAAGAGTCTGGGATTGGTTTTATTTCAGTACAGAGGCAGATGGCGGAAGTAATATAATATCTTATATAATGTAATGGTGTACAGCCAAACACTTTGTAGTGCAATTTCATCTCCTTTAAAAAATCCCAGACATTCTGGCTTTTGACAATCCAAAATCTTAGGTTGTTAAAAAAAAAAAAAAAGAAAAAACTATTTATCACTCAGGAAAGCTAATCCTGAAGTAGTCATCAGGGAGGAATGCTTTTCTGACATGATACGTAACAGCAACCAAAACCAGCCTCACTTGGTGTCACAAACTCACATTCAGAAATCCTCACTATCAGGGTAGGTCAGCTCTTACATTTTAAATATTTGACATAAATGCAGCAAAGGTGATGGCTAAATGATCCTACTGCCTTCCTGGAGTCTCTTAAATGCCAGGGGAAGTGCTTATCCACTTGCCCTAGCCTCACACATTAAACTCTCCTGCCCCCCACATCACAGCTCCTTGTGACATGGGAGAAAACCCTGAGTGGCTTTATGCCAAATGGACAGGGAGTGACTGCATGGCTGGCATTCCTGTGAGTGCCAGGGATCCTATTCCCTCTCTGTTGAGAGCCACCCATGCCAGGAGGGGAGCACTGAGGGAGAAATGCAGATCAGGTCCCTGTGCTCTGCCTGCTGGGGAACACCCCTGGCAGTCCTGATCGGGGGGATAGGTGTACTTGGGATGTTCAGGAGCCAAACTCAGTTCTGGGGCTGCTGGGCCTCTTGCAGCTCCTTGGGGTGTGCTCCCTAGGGCAACCCATACGACTCCCTGTGTGACTGCCTTCAGAGGTGAGCCAGGGCATGATGATCCAGAGATGAGCACAGCCAGGCACATCAACAAACTCCACCTGATTTTTGTAACTGAAGCCTCTTGTAGAGTGGTCATTTGCCACATCCATCCACCAGTGCGCTGAGTCCCTCTTACACTTTGTTTTCAAAGTACAGCTCCAAACCAATCTCTGTGTGGAACCATTTAGCTCCGACTGTTTGTTTAGAACAGAACACTTTGTTTTAGATGGCCAATTTGGAGACACAGAGCAAACGTGTCTCTACAGCACGGTGTCGCCCAGGGACAGCAGTGCTGGTGTGCTGCAGCAGAAAGCCAGGCAAAGCAGAGCACAGGAGTGAGTGGCAGCTTACCCACACAGGGCCTGGTGGGGCCCTGGGCGCGGAATCCTCGCGGGCACACACAGCGGTAGCTGCCGCGGGTGTTCTCGCACAGCTGGTTGTAGCGGCACTGGTGCGACCCCGAGCGGCATTCATCAACATCTGCAGCACACGGCAAGGCAACAGTCACAGCTCTGCAACAGCCCCGCCGCGCGAGGAACCCAGCTGGGGCTGCTCCATCCCTGCAGGTGTCTGAGGACAGGCTGCATGGGGCTTGGAGCAGCCTGGCATGGTGGATGGTGTCCTTGCTTACAACAAGGCATAGAAATAGGTGATTTTTAAGGTCCCTTCCAGCCCATATCATCTCATGATTCCATGGAACAAAAGCTTTGGTACCACCTACAACATGAGCTGTGCTTAAAACCCTCCCTGATAAACAGCAGGGACCTGTGATCTTGATTGAGAGCTCCTGAGCCAAACTCTTAAGAAATCATGCTCACAGAGCAAAACATTTCAGTCAATGAATAACTGAGAGAAATCAAGGTTCCAACACAGAGAAGACACCAAGGGAAATCTTACTGTTCTTGCTTAAGAGCAGTGGAAAACTAGAGGTAGCAAGGATGCATCTGCTTTTTAATACCAACTACAAAAATAGTGAAATACAGATGCTCCATAAGCAAAAACAAGTTGTTGCAAATACTAATAACTGGAGATGGACAATCTTCAAGATTATTTATAAAAATAAATATCAACATTGTCTCTATGTTTCCCAGAGCCACACAGTTCACTAATGCTTCTACTCACCAATGCAAGTCCCATTCTCTGCTTTGGTCATTCCACTGGGACACAGATCAATGCACTTATAGCCACCACGGGTGTTCTTGCAGAGCTGATCAGGCCTGCACACATTCTGCCTGCACTCATTGACATCTTATTCAAACAAAAGCCAAAAAAAAAAAAAAAGCAGAATAGGACTCAATTATGTAATGAAATTACTTTGTGTCCACATATTGAATCATTTCATGCACATGGATCAGTCAGCCCAATTCTTGCTGCCTCTGGCTTTCAGTAGTGCTTGACAGATTCCAAAATGTACATCAAGTATATCATCCATAGCAGCATTTTCTTTCATAAGAGAGCAACAAATAAATGTTGAACTCCATCTATTGGAAAGAGGGAATGGGCATTCAGAACTTCATCCCTACCCACACATTTTCTGCCCTTCAGCTGGAATCCTGGGTCACAGCCACAGTGGAAACTTCCTATGGTATTGAAGCAACGCTGATGGCAGGAGTTGGACTCTTGACACTCGTTAATGTCTGTGGAACAACACAAATCCTTGTGGCACCGGGGCTGGGAGTTACCCTGTGGGCACTACCTGAGCAGGCTTCGGCTGAGTTCCGCTCAGGAGTGTTTTTGCTCTCCCATCTTTGTACAAGAAAATTCACATGGGACACAAACCCAAGAATGCTAATTTCTTCCCTGACAAGATTTTAAATTTATTTCTAAAGACAGAAGAAGCAAAAGATTAAAAAACAAAACAAACCCCCCAAAATCCACAACATTAAGAATGAAAATGTCTAGACAGGTACTTGGAGGCACCCTCTAAAGTGAGTTTCAGCTGCATGAGAGCAGCATTTCCAGCTGCAGAGAGCTGACCCCCGAGGTGTACCTTGGCAGCTGAAGCCATCGGGCGTCCGTCGGAAGCCGCTCCCGCAGCGCAGCACGCAGCGGAAGGATCCGGGCACGTTCTCACAGTCCTGTCCTGCATGGCAGCTCTGCCCCGCCAGAGCACACTCGTCAATGTCTGCAATGGGAAACGAGCTGCAAACCCTGCCCAGCCAGCACAGGGACACACCAACCTGTGCCTTCAGCACCAGCAACTAGAAACACGTCACTGCAAGTACATTCAGCTATGAAATAGAATACCACCAATAAACTGTGTTCTTATAATGAACAACAGCCTGAATAAAACCTCTCCTTAGCAATGTAAGTGCGTCCTATGGCATTTTGAGGCCTTCAATTGTCTAAGGGGCATTTGTATCCAAGCTGTCCCCAGCATCTCTCTTACCTTGACACGTTCTCCCATCAGCAGAGATGGTGAAGCCTTTGGGACAGGAGCAGTAGTAGGATCCCACAGCATTGTGACAGGTGTGGGAACAAGGATTTTCCACAGTGCATTCGTCTTCATCTGGAACAAGAAAATGTTTGAAAAACCAGTGAGACTTCTCAGTCAGTCAAACTACTCCAATCTGATCCTTCCTCAGAGGTGTACAACTAGTAAAGTCCACAGGGCAAAACCAGATCCAGCAATTCCCTTCATCTGCAATCTTTCAAGAAGTAGTAAGTCCACAAAATCATCTCAGATGATTTCTCCCTAAAACAACCCTGACTCTTAGAGGGACAGCCAGGGCACTCATGAGCTTCTCTCCACCTCCATCCCCCAAGCAGGAAGTGGGCTCCTGTCTGAGGTGCCAACACTCAGCCTTTCCTCTACACAGGTCACCCAAGTCCTTCATTGCTCTGCAGGCTCAGCAGAGCATGAGGCTCAGTGTCCTCCAGGTGTACCTGAGGTACTGATTTAAAAGCTGTCTGGGCACTACTCATACTGTAGGTGAGGATGGAAGTAACATCTTCAGCTGCCCTTGGATCCCCACCCTTTTAGTAAGGATAACCCACAAACCCACACTTTTTGAAGTGTATACTTTGAACTCTAAATAAAGGGGTTGTAGGTTCTGGTGGTTTAATAATGTGTCCAGCTCTGGAGCCCTCAGAACAAGGTGGACGTGGACCTCTTGGTCCAGAGGATGCCATGGAGATGTGCCAAGGGCTGGAGCCCCTCTGCTCTGGAGCCAGGCTGGGAGAGCTGGGGGTTTTCACCTGGAGAAGGGAAGGCTTCATGGAAACTTTAAAGCCCCTTCCCGTGACTAAAGCAGCTCCAGGAGAGCTGGAGAGGGACTGCTTACAAGGGCCTGGAGTCACAGGAAAAGGGGAATGGCTTCCCACTGCCAGAGGGCAGGGATAAATGGGATACTGGGAAGGAATTTTTCCCTGGGAGGGTGGTGAGGCCCTGGCACAGGGTGCCCAGAGAAGCTGTCCAAGAAGCATCCAAGGCGAGGCTGAACAGAGCTTGGAGCACCCTGGGCTAGTGGAAGGTGTCCCTGCCCATGGAAGGGGTGGAAATAGGGGATCTTTAAGGCCCCTTCCCACCCAAAGCACTCCAGGAGTCCATGGTCACACCCAGCTGCATCAGCCCTTACCTGAGCAGTAAG
The DNA here is from genome assembly GCA_024865655.1 of Emberiza elegans. Taxonomy (NCBI): domain Eukaryota; kingdom Metazoa; phylum Chordata; class Aves; order Passeriformes; family Fringillidae; genus Emberiza; species Emberiza elegans. The sequence goes on from JALJVW010000206.1 coordinate 62,895,881, forward strand.
GCCCAGACGAGTCCAAAGCAAACCCTGCAGGGCACTGGTTGCTCCGATCCCCTGTATGATAAAGGAAGCACATGTCACTTGTGGATAAAAATATGGCCATTTCATTACTTTAACAGTAAGAATTGCACCCCAGCAATTTTACAGTATTTATTATATTTCAACACCAAACCAGAAACTTTGAAATCTAGCCTTTAGTGGTTTTTTTCTACTTTGGCACTAGAAGTCAGTACTGCATGGTTTGTGTTGGTTTGAATAACATTGAACAGGTGTGTGGGTCCCCTCAGAGTGAGCTGCAAGTCCCATCCCAGCCTAATGCATCCTGGAAAGTTCTTGTTGAAAGAATAAAGACCATTCAGTTTTACTTCACATAGAAGGAGGACAATAGGCCCAAACCAAACAAATGTCACCATGTCACAAATCTTAGGAGGTCACCATAGAAGACAACCATGTACTACAAATTGCAGTGAAAAACACAGGGAGAGACTCCTCAAAGGACACAGGGCTTTGGCTGCTTGAAAACTGAAATTCAAAAATGAAATTCAAAAAAATCCCAAACACCAGTATCTTAATTGTTGGAGGACATAAATGCTAGTTCAGTAAAGGCTTAGCCAGATCTAATCTCAGGCATATCTTGACCCAGAGACTCTCTTTTATCAGATCTCTTTTTAAATTAGAAAAAAATGTATCTGGTTTTCAAATTGTACAATGAGTCCCTAGTCTGACAAGTGGGAAAAACCTTAATATACTTAATTTAGAATCTTGTTACTGAAAAGAAAGACTGAGACAAGCAATCCCTCTGTTTCATTTACTTCCTAACCAGAGTAATTTCCCTACCACATTAAAAAAAAACAAACCCAAATAGCATTAAAAGAAGTAACAGGCTAGTTTGCTCATTAATTAGAGCTTCTCAAAGGAAAATCTGCTTACACAAATCCCTGCCCATCTCCTTTGGTCATTCAGGTTCATAAAAGCCAGCAGATAGCAGTGCTAACTAAGAGTTAATCTAAGGGTTACATCATCAAGACTGTTAGGTCCTGGGATCTACACTAAAGCTACCCAAGTTTCACAGAATTTCCTTTTGAGACTACGGGTGACTCAATGAATTCTAGAAAAAGAAGTTACTCTTTCCCCATTGCTTGATTCCTGGGAAGGCCTAGAACAATACCTTTTGCAATGGATGCCTGGATTTTGAAAGCCACGGCCTCCTCCACTGGGTGGTACTCTGTGGTGATGGAGGCAGCACGCAGTGTCTGCACCAGGAAGGGCATCCTGCCCTTGGAGGGGTCGTAGGTGATGGAGTGGTTCCACGTGTAGGGAACACTGACCCCGTCTGCCGCGAACAGCCGCGTGGAGTGCGCGTACAGCTGCCCAGGGCCCGTCTGGATGTAATCCTCTGTGTAATCCTGCAACACAACCCTGGCCTTCAGCTGCTCCCACACCAGCACCTCCTGCGCCTGTGCTCCAGAGCTGGGAGATGTGCTTGGAGAAAGGGGCTCATCTCAACTGCTGAACAAAGGGTATTGCACACACACAGGTCTGCTTCACTCTTATTTTAACTGTGGAATCTTAACACTGCCTGGTTTGTTACTTTCAGAAAGATACAGACTTATGTACTGAGGATCCTCATGATGGAAGCCACAGCAGAGGATTTCTAAAAAAATATCTTACTCCTCAATAACAATCTTTTGAGGTCTAAATATTTGGCTTTTATTTGAAATCAGATGCTGACAAATGTGCTAAATAAACAAGTGTTGGAGAAAAATTCTGCCACTCAAGAGGGGTATTAATATTGGACACACTACATATTGCAGTTTTCCAAAATATCAACAACTTCAGGTATATTTATTGCATGATGGATTAATACAGTAAAATACTGTTATTAATTACTAAGAGAGGTTAAAGATGCACCTTTCTAGCTCTGCCCAAAGCAACTCTAACATGCCAGCCATCAATAACTGCCCTGAAGACCCTCCTCAACACTACCTGCCAATATCTCAAACTCTTGAGAGACTAACACCACCCTCCTCATGAGAACTTTCTGCTTTCAAAGGCAGCATCAGCATCATCAGTTCAACCAGGCCCAAAAGAAGTCACACACAGAACAGCAGGTTGCAGGACTCAGTGTTTCCTGCTTTCCTCTGGGTAAGAGAGGTACAGATGCATGAGAGCAGGGGCGGTACCTGAAGCAGCTTTACCTTGACACTGACATCAGCCACCGACTGGAGTTGCAGCACGTGGCCACTCACAACAACATCCAGCAGCAGGGCCCCATCCGTGTCCAGGCCCGGGCAACGTGCGTCATGCGCAGGATCTCACCTGGCAGTTTAACAGCACACTCATTTGGCACACATTCCCAACAGCGACTCCCAACAGCCACATGGAATCAAAACTGGAATCCCTTGACCAGTTTTTTATACTTACATTTTGTAAGATGTACCATGCCAATGAGAAAAAAACATGACACATTTCAAACTACAGCTCTAAAAGGTGGAATAAAGCCTCAGAAGGCTACAGTCAGTCTGAAAATATTAGTGTAAGCACAGGACCCAAATGGTCCACTGCTGTCTTTTCAGAAATGCTGCCTCCATCTGGCTTACTGGACACAGAAAGAGCTGATCTACCCCAGGCAACTCACCAGTTGCAAACTCCACTTGAGTTTCTCTCTTGAAGACAGCATCAGTGAGTGTAAATCCATTCATAGCTTCCCCAATTTCTTTGGCAGTTGTCCAATAAACCGGGCTGAGTATGGAAACGAGCTTTCTCATCGCTGGGCCTGAAGGAAACACCACAGAAAATTGGGGAGCTTTGATCTCATCACAGACCCACATGCACAGGAGCTGAATAGGAAGATCTAGAACTAATGTAACCCTTCAGATTTAAACCAGAAGACCATAGGTATTGTGTATTCAGAGGAAAAAATGATCAAAGAGACCTACCTAGGGTCCAAGGGACGTTTGTGATCTTCGCCTGTATCACTCTGGTGTCAGAATCCGGGCTGTCTGTTACTGTGGCATTCAGAAAAGCAATCCCAAATTCCACATCATTGATATTGCCAATGATGCTGCCCTTGGCACGTGCAGGCCCACCTGTGCAGGGGATGGGGGAGAGGCAAAACACAACCCCATGTGATAAGTGCTGTTGGGTATTTTAGGGAAGAGAAAAGTGAGCTTCAGTCGCAGGGCAGATTTAAGCCCAAACTGGCCAAAATGAGAGATGGCACTAGTGAAATCTGGAGTGCCACAGGCTCTCAGCACACTGTCACTGCATGCAGGCTGTAAATACTCACCAGGACACGCTTGGGTGTTGCACCTGGATATCTGGGAGGAGTCCCCAGGACAAGGACGGCCACGATTCAATGGGGCTGGGCTGCTGCACAGGCGCACCCTTGTCTGCTCTCCTCCTCCACAGGAAGCAGAGCACTGGCTCCATGACTGCCACTGCCCCCAGTTTCCATCCACTGCAGAATAAAGAAAGCAATTTTTCAATTTCAGTGCTTCAGGCTGCATCAGTTATGCTGAAGTCAATTCTTTCCTGGAGGAACCAAGGTTCTAAAAGAATAGCTTAAAGGACAACAAAACCATTGTAACAGGCAGGTGTGGACACTCCTGCCATCAGAAACACAGATTCCCAGACTGGTTTGCATTGGAAGGGACCTTAAAGCTCATTCAGTCCCACTCCTACCACAGGCAGGGACACCTTCCACTGTCCCAGGTTGCTCCAAGCCGTGTCCAACCTGGCCTTGGACACTTCCACAGGTGGCCTCCATTCCTCATGTGACAGATAACCTGATGCCTCCCAGGGAAAGCTGCATTCCTGCTGCTACTGTGAACACTGACCTGGGCACAGGTCTGTGCTGCATCTCTGGATCTGCACGTCAGCCCCAGCACAGGCCCTGCCACCGCTGGCCGGCCGTGGGTTGTCACAGCTCCGGTACCGCCTTGTCTGGCCCCCGTTGCACGTCCGACTGCAGGTTCCCCAGCTGCTCCATGGGCCCCAGTTGCCATGAACTGCAAGAGTAAGTCAGATTTGATCTTCCTCAGGGATTTAAAACCAGACAGTCAAGCTGGGAAAGTAGTTTTGTTGGAGAGTAACTTCTTAGGGTTTTTTTCCCCAAAAGAAAACAACCAAACCCAAAGGGTGGGCAAACAGCCCAACCCAAAGCACTCACCTGGGCAAGGATCACTGTTGCAAAAATCCATTTGTATGTCACTTCCCTCACACTTGTGTCCCCCAAACTGTGGGGCTGGGTCAGAGCAATGGCGTGTCCTCTGCCTGCTGCCTCCCCCACAGGACACGCTGCAGGAGCTCCAGCTGCTCCATGGGGACCACTTCCCATCCACTGGGGAGAGAGGCACAGCAGTTACAGCCCCTGACTCCAGCAGCAACACAGCACAGCAGTGCTACATCGGGGAAAGCTGAACATGGATGGCACTGCCCCTCTACAGCATCTCAGCTGCTCAGGGATTTCTCCCCAAGGACCTGGGAGTGGGTGAAAGCTGGACCAGCCCTGACCATGTGAGGTGGGACCAGAACCCCCCATGCCCTGGGCTGATCCCCCAGTGTGGGCAGCAGGGGAGAGGAGATTCTTGCCTGTCTGCCCTTCTCAGATGAGATCCCGCCTGCAGAGCTGCTCCAGCCCTGGGGCCAGAAGCACAGGAAGAACATGGAGCTGCTGGAGAGAGTCCAGAGGAGGTCCCAGCACTGCTTCCAAAGCTGGAGGACCCTCTCCTCTGGAGCCAGCTTAGGGTTGGAAGGGATCTTAAAGGTCTCTCTCTGGGAGACCTTAGGGTGTTCACCTGGAGAAGAGGTAGGGTCCAGCTGTAGGGTCTATAGCAGATGTTATGTAGGGGAGTTTTTTTCAGGGATTAGATTTTAGAACCAGAAAGTGTTGACCACGAGCAAAGCAGAATGGGGGGTAGGGAAGGAGAAGTGTGGTCTCACCTGGGCAGCGGCGGCGGAAGCAGAGCTGGAGCTGCGTGTCGGGGCCCTGGCAGCGGGGGCCGCCGTGTGCCGGGGCCGGGCTGGTGCAGAGCCGCGGCCGCGTCTGGCTGCCCTTCCCACACGTGGTGCTGCACGGCCCCCAGGGGCCCCAGGGGCTCCACTCGCCGGCCACTGCAAGGGCAGCACAGCTAAACACTGCCCCAGAACGGGCACACAGCCGGGATATCCCTGATCCCACACACTGCCCCAGAACGGGCACACAGCCTGGATATCCCTGATCCCACACACTGCCCCAGGGATGGGATATCCCTGATCCCACACACTGCCCCAGAACGGGCACGCAGCGGGGCACACAGCCCCAGAACGGGACATCGGATCCCTGATCCCACACACTGCCCCAGAACGGGCACACAGTGGGATATCCCTGATCCCACACACTGCCCCAGAACGGGCACACAGTGGGATATCCCTGATCCCACACACTGCCCCAGAACGGGCACACAGTGGGATATGCCCCAGATCGCCGGGATATCCCACTGCCCCAGAACGGGCACACAGTGGGATATCCCACACACTGCCCCTGATCCACACGGGATATCCCTGCCCACACTGCCCCAGAACTGGCACACAGTGGGATATCCCTGATCCCACACACTGCCCCAGAACGGGCACACAGTGGGATATCCCTGATCCCCCACAAAATGCCATGAGCAGTGGCTCAAACAATCAGCACTTTGACAAGTAAAGATCGACTCTTCCCTTTCTGTTTTTTAGCTACATCACCTCACCACCATCATGGAACATCAGAACTGAACACTTAATCAAATCAATTCCCTGGGTAGGATGGAGGCATGAACAGGGCCAAGGCGCCTGGCTAAAAGCTGCCAGAGAGCAGCAGCCAGAGCTGATTTTCCTGCCAAAACCTAGAAAAATGAGTCTCAGGCCTATGGATAAGTATTTGGCATCAGAGTGGCAGCAGAGCCAGGGAAAAATCTAAAAATCAAACATTGCAAATTGTACAAAATGTGAAGGTTCTGAATAAACTACAACCTGTCAAATGTGGGAAATACTCATGGGACAGGAAGGAAACTTGAACATTCAGGGAGCTGGGAGCAAAATGTGGCTAAAAATTGTAACAACAGAGAAAAATATACAGATAAGGTCTTGAATTACTAACAATAATTTTTACATAGCTTTAAATAGTTGGTGGTTTGGGTTTGGTTCTTTTCTTATTTTAACTGGCTTTGCAGGATAGGTTTAGAGTAGAGAAAATTTACACTGTGAGGATGTGGGTAACAAGCACTGGAAAACAGTAAAATACAAATTAGTATTTTTACTGGTGTAAAAATAAAAAAGAAATTGCTGAGATTTCTTACACTTACTTTTGTGATTCCTGTTCCCAAGAACTTGTGCCATTCAATTTCAAAAGAAAAAATTAATGAACAACCAAAAATAAGCTGAGATAATTTGGGTTTGGATAAACAAACAGACCCTGTGTGAAGCCCCTCATGCAAATAAGGTTAAATTACTCTTCTCTTACCTGGACAAGGCCTAAGGTTGCACATGACTGATTCCAGAGCACTGCCCTCACAGGGCTTCCCTCCATGCTGAGCTGGGGGATTACTGCAGGTCCTGCTCCTTGTCCTGTTCCCCTGGCCACAGCTCCTTGAGCACTCGTCCCACAGCCCCCACTCCGACCAGCTCCCGTCCACTAAGGACCAGAAAAAGCCCAGTTTTCATTAAACAATATTTTTGCAGTATTTACTGAAATTTCCTATTCCCTTCCAAAATTAATTACAACTACTTAGAAAAATTAATCTGCCATCAAGGTCCATGGTGATAAAAGTTCATTGTTTGGGCACTTAATGCAAGGCACATTAAAAGTGTCAATTCATTGTGGCTTTTCAGTACTTAAACAGGGTTTACAAAATAGAGGAAGGGAGACTTAGATTGGCAGACAGCAATAGGACATGGGGGAAAGGTTTTAAATTAGAAAAGGAGATATTTAGATTAGGTATTTGGAAGGAATTATTCTCTGTGAGGGTGGTGAGGCCCTGCCCCTGGATCCCTGGCAGTGTCCAAGCTGGACAGAGCATGGAGCAACCTGGGACAATAGGAGGTGTCCCTGCCCATGGCAGGGCTGGCACTGGATGGGCTTTGGGGTCCCTCCAACCCAGACCCTGTGTGTGGGCAGCAGTACCTGGGCAGGGCTGGCGGTGGCAGCTGCGCAGGTCGCTGTGGGGCCCCTGGCAGCCGCGGCCCCCGTTGGCCGGCATGGGGCTGTCGCACTGCCGGACGCGCTCCTGCACACCCTGGCCACAGGTGACGCTGCACGCCCGCCATTCCAGCCAGCTGGAGAACCCGCCGTGCACTGCAACGGGAGCAGGGATGCTGCTGGGCACTGCCGGGGCCTGCAGCTCTCTTAGGCCGGCACAGAGGAGTGAAATCTGCACCTCCTGACCCTTGGAAATCCACTTCACTTCATGTCATTACTGCGCACAAATCTCTTACCATAGTTCAAAGACAATTACTGCATGTGCTCCTAAATGCTCTTCTTTAGAGACACAGTTCAGTTATGATGTGTTCTGAGGACAGGATCTGGATCAAGACCCTTTCATTATAATTTTTGTCTCTCATCCTTCACAGCCTCTATCTTTCCCAGCTGGATGAGTATAACAGAATAAAATTTAATGAAAGAGAACCCCACTGACACTTCAGACTAGGCTTACCCTAAACCTAATGTTATAAAGAAAGTAAGATCAAACATCTCATCCATTAAATGTGGGCAAGATGAATGTTGACCACATTTGATCCAGATTAATGCTGTCATCTACCATCTTCAAAGTCACTCTGCTGTTTTGTGCACTTACCCTGCACAGTGAGGGGCACTGTGACGAGGACAGAGCCCAGGAGGTTCCTGGCCACACACTCGTACTGGGAGGTGTCCTCCCTGTGCAGCGCAGCGATGCGCAGGGAGCCGTTGGGCAGCAGGGTCACTCTGTCACTGTCCAGCAGGGGCTGGCCCTGGCGGGACCAGCTGATGGCAGGAGGGGGCTCTCCCCTGGCCTGGCAGTCCAGCACTACTGTGGCACCGGCCTCCAGCACGGTGCCCACCGGTTCTACAGTGATCACTGGGGGGCCTGAAGAGAAAGGGCTCTTTGGGTGATGGCACACGGGCACAGGCTTGATTGACTTAGTACTAAAGTGAGTGCAGAGAAATCCCCAGTCAGTTTATTTTGACTAAAATTATTATTGCTGATCCCCTGCTGGCTAAATAGAAACACAGCATCCTTAAGGTTGGAAAAAAGATCACCAAGTCCAGCCATCAACTCAGCACCACCACCGATGTTCACCACTAAACCACATCCCCAGGTGCTACCAAACAGACACGTTACAATGCCAACAATTAGCTGGTTTGAACATGCAGCAAACTGAGGAATAAAGCAGAGATTAAGGCCCAGCTATAAGAGCCCATGCTCTTCTTTATTGCTAAAATGGGTTGTTTTTAATAAAACCCACAGGAAGATGCTATTATTCATGTCCAGAGACAACTGAGGGGTAAGGAACAGACTCACAATGCTTGAGGCTACAGTAGGAAGGGCATGTTTAGAAATTACCCCACTAGCAAAGAAAAACTCCAACATATTATTTTTGCCAAAACCAAAATATTGTCAATGAGAATTAGGTTTCACCTCATATAAGTTGAGAGTCTAGTTTATTCCAGTTGTATGGAGTGAACTAAGAGAAACAGGCCCTTTCAGAGAGTGATTCAGCTCATTCCACACTGGTTTCTATGATGAGGTTCAACCACATTTTACATCCCTCTCTTCTTTGACTGCAATCACAGCTTAGACCAGACTCTCATATATTCATGATGAAAGATGCCCAGAGAAGCTCTTGGCTGCCTCATCCCTGGAAGTGTTCAAGGACCAACCAGCTCTAGTGGGAGGTATCCCTGCCCACAGCAGATGGTCTTTAAAGTCCCTTCCAACCCAAGCCCTTCTACGATTCTATGGAAGAGGAGATGAGTCCAAACCTCCAGGGCAGTGCCCAACCTGAAACACTCCCCCAGGAGCTGCCTGCACCTCCCCACAGGCAGTTTTCACTACCCTTAAGGGGCAAGAAGCCTCCCTTTGAGCCTTACTCTGCAGGGTCAGTGTCAGGCTGCGCTCCACCACGCCCACGTCATTGGTCGCCACGCACTTGTAGTCACCAGCATCTTCACTCTGAGGAACAAAACAGGGGCTCAGTCTACTGGGCCCCTCCTGGCAGGGAATTTTAATCCCAATTCAAAATACAGACATGCGTACATGGGGAAAAATAGGAGTCTTGCTGTTCAGATTAGAAATTTAGATTTGGAATAATAGATTTGCACAAGGAGAATGCAATTGCTTTTCAGCTGACCGGTAGAAGCCAGGCTCTCTTAAGGTCAGGAGCAAAGGTCCCATTAACTGGTCATGACTAGGGTCTCACACACCAACCATTAGTATGTAAATTCAGTCCTTCTGACAAGCAGGGAGAACTCTGATCCTGTAGGGATTTTTGCCTCAATAATTTGAATCTAATTCCAGTCTGAATTAAAACATTTGTTAAAGGTGAAGGCAAAAAAGGATAAATGTCTAGCTTGACTCCTGCAAACCAATATAATCAGGAACACCTTTATCAATCAAGTTCAAAGCAGGCACTCACAGAATAGGGGCAGCACTCACCACGGTGCCATAGATAGCAAGGGAACCATTCCCAAGCTGTCGGATCCTGTTGCTAATCTGAACTCCTACTCCTTTTCTGCTCCACTGGATGGTTGGAGGGGGATCTCCCCTGACTTCACAATTCAGCATGGCATTGCCACCCAAGGGTTCAATTCTGCTGGAGTGATAATCCCCTTTGAAGACTGGAGGCTCTTAAAAAACAAGAGATGGCAGAGAAATAGCAGAGCCAAAATAAAATGTGCTTAATTGAGAACTGCTGGCAGGGATCACTCACCTCTGACTTTCTGAAGGGGGAATTTCAACCTGTTCAGATTTTTCCCATTTAGCCATTGGCAAGGTATTATATATTAGGGGGAATGGCTTTAAACTGACAGCAGGCAGGTTCAAGTTGGATATTAGGGAGAAATTGTTCTCTGTGAGGGTGGTGATGCCCTGGCCCAGGTTGTTCAGAGAAGCTGTGGCTGCCCCTAGATCGCTGGAAGTGTCCAAGCTCAGATTGGATGGGGCTTGGAGCAGCCTGGGCTAGTGGAAGGTGTCATGGCATGGGGTGACACTGGATAAAGTTTAAGGCTCCCTTCCCCTCCATCCCATTCCAACACCCCTATCCAAACCCAGTGGTTACATGGAGCTGTCCAGCAACAAGCACAACTGCTGAATTTTATGTACCTTTGACATACACGAAGCCAATGGCCCTGATGGAGCCCACAGCGTTCTCTGCAGAGCACACATAAGTCCCAGAGTCCTCCTTGGACACCCTCTTGATGAGCAGCTCACTGTGCCCGTTGACATCATCATACTGTGCTGGTGGGAGAGCAGGGAAAGGGTCATTGCAGGGATTGAAATGTACACAGCTCACTGGAGTGCTTGGATCTGTGCACTCTCAGCAGCACAGCCATGGAGTCCTGCACATCCCTGAGACACTCCAGGAATGCAAAGAAAGTCATTGCTGTGACATTTGTCCACAGGCACCTGTTCACTTCAGCTACCCTGTGATTTTGAGCATCAGTTGCTGGATGCTGAGTAAATACCATCAGATAGGAAAGTTTTTAATATGCTACATTATTGGCTCCAGAAGAGGGATCCTCTTTTAATCACCTTACAGCTCTGTCTCAGAGGCAGTTTAATTACATGATTGCATAACACTAAACATATTCCTCACACAATCACTAACAGTTTATTCCAGCTAGAGTCCTGCCCTGAACTCCAGTGCTGCATAGGGGAAAATAATCTGCAGCCAAATGGCCATCAGGGACTCACCTGGAATGATGTTATTGTTAAATGTCCACATTATTCTGGGGACAGGTACCCCAGTTGCTTTGCAGGTTAACCTGAGCTGTTCTCCTTTGGTCAAGGCTACGTCTCCAGGCAGTTCAGTGAAAGCTGGGAGCACGTGAACTGTCAGGGTGACCGTGTGCATGTCCTCCCCAGCAGCGTTGGTGGCAATGCAGGTGTAACTGCCAGAGTCTTCGGGCTGGAAGGAAACATGGTGGGGAAATTTCAGCTGGGATATATCCTACAGCACCTTATGTATCAGTAAGATCATCTTGAAAGGCTTGGAACAAGCATTCAGCAGAAATGCTCAGCTGAGCTCTTCCACATCCCTACATTTGAAGGATGACTAACACTTCTTTTCACCCTTCCTGAGAATTTACCACTACAAATTCTTCACAGATTTTACTCCCCAGTGGAAAATGAAACTTCTGTAATTATTTTGGAATATTAAGAACAAGAAATCAAAATAAAACAATGACTAACCCATAAGTGGATCTTATCACTGCCAAATGTGTCCAGTAATAGCTTAGATGCAGGGAGCTTACCACAACGCTGTCCAAAATGAGGTCTCCACCAGGCACAGTCTGGTATTTTCCCACTGTCTCACTTAACAGCATGTTGTCCTTCCTCCAGTTAATTGTTGGTGCTGGGATCCCCTCAGCCACACAGGACAGAACAGCCTGGGAGCTCTCAGTGACAGTGTACTGCGTATCCGTGCTGCGGATCCTGGGTGGAACTGTGGGGAGGTCATCAGAAACATTTCCTCTGGCCATTATCCAAGCACAACACTGGACTGAAGAAATCCCTTGCCTGGACCTCCTGGATTGTCCATTTCCATCAATGACTGTGTGCCGAAATTCAAGCAACTGGCCAATATTACAACTTAATAACACTCCCCTGTATTAAGTAGCACAATTTTCCTGAACTACTCCTTGTACATCCCTAGCTCCTTACTCTCTGTGGGGTCACACTGGTAACACACATCATTTCCCTACAGTCCCACTTATCATGGAATCACAGGATGGTTTGGGCTGGGAGGGACCTTAGAGCCCATCTCATTCCAACTCCCTGCTGTGCACAGGGACACCTTTGTCTATCCCAGGTTGTTCCAAGCCCTGTCCAACCCGGCCTTGGACATTTCCAGGGGTGGGGAGTCCTGAGCCTGTCTGGAGCAGCTGTTGCAGTGGCCCCCATCCTGCCAGGAAGGGTTCCTCACCGTGCACAGCCAGCTCTGTGCTGGAGGTGCTGGATCCCGCGGGATTGGCTGCAGTGCAGGTGTAGCGGCCGCTGTCCCCAGGCTGCACAAACAGGATCTGCAGAGCTCCTGTGCTCAGCATTCTCCTTCTCATGGACTCTGTTATCTGCTGTCCATCCTTGTGCCAGCTGATCTCTGGCCCAGGGTAACCTTCAGCCTCACACTGCAGAGTGACAGACTGATCAACGGCAACAACATATTCCTCCACGTGGGACTTGATAACAGGAGGAACTGAAAGGAACAAAGACAATTATTGAAAGAATTAGTTACTGTAAGAAGCAAGGAACTCTTTAGTTCTTGGTGAAAATAACTGTAAAAGCATGCCCTAAAGCAGACATTGAACTAAAACCTCCTGGGCTCTGTTCAGCATCACATCAAATAGGAAAGCACTAGGTCCATTTCTATTGCTCAGAATTGTATTTGGACCAAGAGAAGGAGTTTAAAAGATGATGTACCTTGAACTTTCAGCTTGATTTTCCCCAGAGCAGTGCCTGCGGGATTCTGAGCAACACACATGTAAGTGCCAGCATCTTCTACAGCTGCTCTGGCAATCTGCAAACTGCCACTTGGCTGGACCATGTAACTGTTCCCTACAACAAATATAATCAAAGTATGACACTTCTGGTTTGGTGAACCAGAGGAGAGGAGAAACCCAAGTTCCAGAAAAGAAAATGGGTGTCTGTGTCACAGGAGCAGGCTGGGTCCCAGGCTTTGGGAGGATACCTGTGGTGGTGATGATGTTGATGCCCTCCTTCTGCCATGTGATCACGGGCTGAGGAGTGCCCGTGGCCTCACAGGGCAGCACAATGGGATTGTTCACGATGACGTCCAACGCCCCTGGCTGGGCCTGGATAACGGGTGGTTCTGTGGAATGAAAGAAAAAGGGAAAAGCAAACATTCAAGGCTAGGACAATATAGAAGAGCACTAAAACTGTACAACCTGAGCAGGCTGAAGTAGCAATGCTGGCTGCCAGAACAGCCTTGCTCATCTGCCCCCAGCTTACCCTGCACGTGCAGAGTGACGTGCCTGTGGGCAGAGCCCGCGGCGTTCCGGGCCACGCAGGTGTACCTGCCCCCATGGGCCAGCTGGGCAGAGGGGATCTCCACAGCTCCTGGGGCAGAGAGAGCACCACAACATGCAGAGCATCCTCCAGGCACGGGTGCTCCCTTACAGCATCACTCATTTCATTCCAAGCCATCAGAGAGGGCTTCTCTGGAGGATTGTTTGCATTTCTGTAATTCATTACTTATCGATGTGCCTGATTGCACTGATTTCCTGCAGCACACTACCTGAAGAGAGAATTCTGTAGCCATCTCCTCTAGGAAGCAACTTGATGCCATTTTTGGTCCAATGAACTGAGGGGATGGGAACACCAGAGGCAGTGCAGGAAACCACAACTGGAGAGAGCTTTGTCACCAGGAGCTCTGTGGCTTCATCTGCTATGGATGGGGGCACTGAAAATCAAGAGCAGGGCAAAGGTTACTCACCCACATTCATTTGTTATTCATTTGTTATAAATTCTTGGAAATACCAGAGACTCATGAATATCGGTATCAAAGAGGAATGAAATAAAAATCTCATCTCAACACCAGAACACCCCAAAGAAGTTCTGGGTGGCACACACATGTAATAGCAATATCCCCTCTACCTTGAACAGTGAGATCAATTGCCCTTTGATCTTCTCCTGCATCATTTGACACAAAGCACTCATAGACAGCAGTATCATCCACAGTGGGAGAAATGATTACTAAGGAACCTGAAGACAGAAGTCTGAACAAAGAAAAAAAGAAAGTAAAAGCCATTGAAATGCTTCTTTCCTTCTCAGGCAATCTGCCCACTGAATTTGCTGGCTAGGCAAGGTAGTGTTTAAGCACAGACAGATTTTTCAAATGCCAAAATCATCCCTGAAAACTTGAAACCCACAATGAAAAAGAAAACACCTCTCACCTGTATGTATTCTGGTTCTGATCAACATTAAGCAGATGCCCATTCTTTTTCCAGCTAATTGCTGGTCTGGGAATTCCAGTGACTTCACAAGGCAAGGTGGTTTGCACATTTACAGTAACTGTGATATTCGTCTGCCCAGGAGCAATAGTTGGAGGAACTAAAGACAAACAAAGCCTAATTATTTAGAATAATTATATGTATGTGTGCATATATATATATATATATATACATATTTCTTGTGAGAAATGGATTTGTAAAGGATTCTCAAAACCTGACTGAAAGTTCACATAGTCTTGTACATTTGTATGCAAACTCTGAGATAGGGTGTACTGACTTAGAAAGGACCTGGAACAGAGATGGCATTGTTGAGAGACTGAACTAGAAACAAGTTTCAAAAGATGGCCTTGCAAAAAGACCAGATATTTTGGAGAATTACAGTTGTGAAAGATGCATTGTAGCAAGACCACATGGGGTAAAATGATAGGTGATTGGTGTTGGAAGTAGTAGCATTGTGTGGCAAAAGATAATAGGCTGAAAAACATTTCTAAGGTATTGTAACCAGGAAATAGATTGGCTTCTGATAGAATGGTGTTAAGTTTTACATCTCTTATGTCTCACCCTTCAACGAGACTGATAATGGAATAACATCTTTTAAAACACCTCTCAGTTGCCCCATCTCTGTAAAGCTGGGATTTTCCAACAAGTTCTCCCCCTTTTTTTTAACCAGAGCAGCTAAGAAGGGGCTAAAGTGAGACTGGCCGTGTGAGAAGCAGCCTGCAGCCCGTGGACTGAGCAGCCCTACCGAGGACGTGCAGGTCGAGGCGCTGGCGCTCGCTGCCCGCGGCGTTGGTGGCCATGCACACGTATCTGCCCGTGTCAGCCACCTGAGCCCAGGGGATGTGCAGGGAGCCATCCTCCAGCACCAAATACCTGCAACAGAGCAAACGGGGCTGCCCTCCAGCCATCCACAGGGCACCCTGCCAGAGCAGACAAGAGATGACTCAAGGGACACAACCAACGGCCTAAACAAAGCATGCATTAATTGGGGCACAGTTTTCTCACTGATTTCATTCTTTCCCAGCACATGCATTTCTCAAAGAAATGATGAAATCTGGCTGACATGATGATTTCACATAAAAGATACTGGATTTACAGAAAACAGGAAATCCCCTTTATTTTTTGGTTTCTCATTTAAACTTAAAAATTTTAATTAATGCCTGCACTTTTTCTTTGCAATATAACAGAATTCCTTAGTATTTACTTAGTTCTAGAAAATGAAAAACTACTTCCTTCTAAAACAGTCAGGAGACAGAAACCCTTCACTATAATATAAATTGGTACTAGAACATGTATACAAAGTTTCCTGTATTGGAAAATACAGAATAGATTTTGGTCTGCATTAAATTGCTTGGCTTCATCCCAAAACTCTGTGTATATAAAAATCTAAAGATCTTTGACATTTACTCCTCAAAATCTCTAATGTCAGAATGATTATATTTGGCTGCCAAAGGAATTTTTTATCCTTCTTAACAACAAAAAGGTGAAACCTTTGGTGCTGCCACTTTTCTCTAGAACAATTTAATGTATAATTAAGTTTCTGTAATAAATACATTCTTAAGTAGCAATGAAGAATATTTATGCTAAATTCTGGGCAATACCTGGAATTATTTCCAGTAAAAACAGCCCCATCCTTCCTCCAGGTGATCCTGGGGGCTGGAACTCCTTCTGCAGCACACTCCAGCAGGGCAGAGGTGTTGATGTGCACCACGACAGTCTGGGGGCTGCTCCGGATCATGGGAGCCACTGCAAGGGAGAATTGCTGATGACATAAAGGAAGTAACTCTGCATTGCAGTGATTGAAACTGAACACATGAAAAGAGGTGCAGCAGCGGGTTTGGGCTCACTGCAAAGACAGGAACAAGTTTCTTACCATTCTGGGTGATGGCAATTGCCAAGGTGCAGCAGGAAAGGAGAAGAAAGTTTGGCTGAAATGCATTGCAAAGGTCAGCTCTGCAAGTTACTGCAAAGGGTACCCGTGAGCTAAAACAGCAGGAGTTCAGCACAGGGAGATCAGCAGGCTAAGGCTGTGGGGATATCCTTGCTTCCTGATTACACACTAAGCAGAAAAAGGACTTTAGCTGGGCCAGGTAAGGCCAGTCACTGGGGGCACAGGGTAAGGCAGGGTTCACGTGACAAAATAGAAACAAAATAGAAAAGGGGGAAAAGTTCCTTCCAGTCACCTGACTGTGAGAGTAGAGTAACTTCTCATCAGACTGGAGGTGAGAAAATAAAAAGGTTTAAAATGGAGCTCAGGGCTGTGGTAGCATGGGACAAGTATCAAGCGTAAGGCCCCTCAAGCCCTGCCCTCTCCAGGCACAGAGAAGCTGCCACAGCTCTCAAGTAACCCGTCAAGCCAGCTGTGAAACCTTGTCCCCAGGGTGCCAGTCAAATGCTTCAAAGAATTGCTCTGGGTTTGTTCAAGAGCATTTGTCAGTGTTCACTGATATGTGAACACTGGATATGGGTGGATATGGGTGTTCACATGGATGTACCATGACTCCGTATCAGGATGATGAATGGATGCAGCTTCTGCTTGCACGAAGCTCAGGCGGATGGAGAGTGAGCTATGGCAAGTGCCCAGCAGGTCCCTTAGTCTGGGGCACAGCTGTGGGTGCAGCAGTGGGACATGAGGCCATGCACATGACCCCACAGTTTGGGCATGGCCTGAGTGGCCAACACGTGCCTGGAAAGCGACCACAAACACTCGGTTCCTGCTGCCTGAACTGCTGCAAAGCCCAAGCTGCCCGAGGCTGCTGCGCGAGGTTACCGTGCACTGCCAGCAGGAACTCCCTGGTGGTCTCCCCTGCCACATTCCTGGCCACACAGGTGTATCTGGCACTGTCCCCCAGCTCGGCGTTGTTGATCTGCAGGTACCTCCCGCTGGACAGGATCCGCAGCCGGGGCCCTCCCTGCAGGCACACAGACACAGGCAGGGGTTTTAGCCCTTCCCTGCTGGCCTCTCTGCACAGAGCATCTGCACTGCACAGCACTAAGAGCCAGCAGAGAAGGGCACCAATGAACCAGGGACTGAACTCACTGCTGCCTTTACATCCCTGAAGAGAAGAGGGTGAAGAAAGCTTTTAAAACTTAGCGTTCGTTACTGGTTCTCCATTGAAGCCCTTACTGAGGCTTGTGCCTGAAGGAGGCAGCTGTTACAGAGCCAAAGGGCTTTGGAGCTTTTATGGAAAGGGGCACCTAATAGCACATGATTAATTTCATTTATCTTGTTATCTATGCACACTACAGGCAGAAGGAATCAAAGCTTCTCTACACTTCCAGCACCACAGTCTGGCTCAGCTGGGAGGCAGCACAGGCTTAGCAGCCAGTTCGGTTCACCAGCCAGGAGTTCACCAGCCAGCAGTTCTGGGCACAGGCTGCCCCTCTTCCCAGCCCTGCAGTGACTCCACAGCCCCTGCCAGGAGCCAGTTCAGTGAGAGCTTCACCACATCCAGCCTGTGTGCAGGCAGGTTGTGTCTGCATCAATCACTAACAGCAACATCAGCTACGAGTGCTCAGAGACCTGACTGGATAAAAACCAGCACGAAAAAAGAGCACAAACTTAGCTTTTCCAGTATGTGCTATCCACTCTCTGGATGGAACTCAAAGCTGACATTGCCATCTACCTTTCTGGTTAGAGGGTCTGAGAATGGCACCCCAGAGAGATTAAACTCCTCTGGCTCTGCACTAGCACCCTGGTACTCTGCTCTCACACCAGACACCAGCTCCAAGGCTGCAGTGCAGGGCTGGAGATCTCAGGTGACACAATTCACCATCAGGTGACAGATTAGTGACAAGCTCTCAGATTTTGGGCAATCACTGGCATTTCCTGTTGAGAACACAGCCTGTGTGATGGCTTCTAAACACAGAAACCTAGAGATGACAGAGAATGAAGCTATAGCTTAATCCTTAGGCTCTACTCAAAGTAAGCCAGAAAACTCATGTTGGAAAAAAAATACAAACTCAGCAAGTCTTTTAGTGTTTGAAAAAAGCCAGGTTAGGCCAGTAAGCTCCTATTCTTTTCTTAACTCTCAATGTGCATTTCTAAAATCCCTCAAGAATGCCACAACTTCAAAGCTGCTGGAGGCCGATCTTTCCATAATTCTGCTGCCAGAGAAGGTGGTGCTGCACAATTCCATCACTCAGCACACAGAGATGGACTAGGGGAGGCCTCACCTCAAAATCTGCCCAGTGGAAGACAACAGAAGTGGGAGGAATGACAACCTCCACAAGGCTGCTTCACAAAACCAGTGATATTAAATTGAAGTAACACTGCAGGCTGAGACCTGCCTTTCTCCAGCCCTCTCTTGTCACTGTGACACCTCCACTTTTCCAGGAAAGGAGGATGATTTGCCAAGGAGCTCCTCACCTCTCCTCCCACACCCAAGGACACCCATTTCCATCTGCTCAGGATTATTCAGCTGTTACATTTCCTTGGGGTTGAGAAAGCAGCTGGACACTGGGGAGAACACTGATTTCTCCTGATGTCTAGCATAGGAGCTCATGGGTGGGCAGGCCCTGGCACAGGGTGCCCAGAGAAGCTGTGGCTGCCCCTGGATCCCTGCAAGTGTCCAAGGCCAGGCTGGATGGGGATTGGAGAAACCTGGGACAGTGGAAGGTGTCCCTGCCCATGGCAGGGGGTGGCACTGGACGGGCTTTGAAGTCCCAAGGAGCTTCAGCCCTCACATTCTGACACGAGTTCGTGAGGCAGGAGGAGAACTAACAGTACAAAGATAATTCCCAAGGTATCATCTGAGCGCCTCTGGCTGTCACAGTGTTCCTCTATTTTTGTTTTCTGTTGAATATTTTTAACAGGAGCTGCTTTTCATGGTTTATGTTCCCTAAGCACTGCTTTCCAAACACAAGCTTTCCAATGAAGGCCAAGGCAAAAAGCATTCATGTATTTTATTTCCAAGCTTTGTTCAACCTTGTTTTCATTTAAAAATCTCACCACCCAATTAGAGAATTAACTGTCCAGAAGTAGAATGGTCCTGTTGAATTTGTTTCCAGTTGGTTCCTGGGCTATATTAAGATCATAGTCCCTAGCAGCACTTTTTAAGACATCTTCACCCACCAGATCCCTCTTCCAGTTACATTTAATTCTTCTAAATCAACCACAGAGAAAGACTCTGAGGTATGACATGTCAGAGGAAAGCAAACAAGCTGAAACTTGGGTGAAGATTTAGAGATGGATCACAGCTAAAGGAGAAAATTCATAATCTGTATTTGTTTCTTCTTTATTAATGAACAAAGGTTGAGAGAAAATTTTTAATTAATAACTGAACTTTAATATTCAGTTAAGAAGAACCTGTTCTGTGAGTGGTCCCAAGGATGGGAAGGAAAAAATTCTTTCTTTATAAACCATCCCCATCTTGCTAATTGTCTCTCAACCAGCAAAGACTCTCTGCCTTGCCATGGCACTATGGAATTCTGAGTGGGAAAGATGCACTTCGTACAAAACCTGGTGATTAGCAACCCATTTTCTTTTAAATAACTTTGAATTCCTTTCTAAATGTTACTAGAGTAGGAGGATGCATAATATAGCCAAAGGAAACATAGAGTGCAGTCTTGTCTCAGCTACCTTTCCTGGGAAGCCATTCAGGAGTTTACCGAAGGCTTCTAGCATTGCTCAGAGGATCCAGGAGGAGCAAGGGATCCCCCTAAAGGAAAAAAGAACAAGTAACAGCGGGATGGCCACTCCACCCACTGGCTCTGGGGGCTCATTGGGGCTGACTGCAAAGGCACTGGGGCTACCCAGCTGCTCTGAGCTGGGGTATGTGATTCAGGCTGAGGGGAGAGTGAGAGGAGCAGGACACCTGGAGCACTGCTGTGACAACTGCAGCGAGCAAAGGCCAGCACCAAGGCTGGCAGCTCAGTACCTCCAGCAGCTCTCCATTCTTCAGCCAGGAGATGGTGGGAGGGGGCACAGCGTCCGACCTGCACTCCAGAATAGCCTGGCTGTTCTGCAGCACCGCCAGCTCCTGGGGCCCTTCGGTACCGGCGATGTTGGGGGGGACTGGGACAAAAAACAGAGAACAAAATCAACACCACACATATGAACTGTCAAGAAAAGTAGTGATTGAAAATTTCCAGTTTATCTCAAGTTTAAAATAAATGCAAATCTGTGGTATCATTAATAATTCTTCCTCTCAATACCTGTGTTAAATATAGCAGTATATTTCACATCTCTATAGAGTGAGCACAGCAAACCTGATGCAACCAAATACTGACATCTGTGAGCTTCCTGGATATTCAAGATAAGACTTGGAATTGTAACAGAAATCAGGTGAAACTTTCCTTCTTACTGTGTTGTCACCATCATATTTTCTGAAAAATCCTCTTTGCCCAGGATTTTCTCCTGGGAAGCTGAGAAGCCTCAGAGAGGAATGAAAACAATAATTATCTGATTGCTGCTCCTGTGCTTGCTGCTTTGGAATGTGGCTTTGACACTGTTTATCAACAGGTGAATGTTTGATTGGTTCCATGTGATTTGTTTTAATTTAATGACCAATCATGGTCCAGCTGTGTCCAGGCTCTGAGGAGTCAAGGGTTTTTCTTTATCATTCTTGTTAAGCTCTCTGATGTCTCCTTTCTCTTTCTTTAGTATAGCTTTAGTAAAGCATTCTTTTAATATAATATAGTATCATGAAATAATAGAGCAGCCTTCTGAGACATGGAGTCAGATTCATCTCTTCCCTCGCGCTGGGGACCCTCACAAACACCACATTAGTGTATCACATTCAGAATAACCACCTTTAATGAGAAACACTATTATGATCATATCACAGAATACTTCATCTTTAGGAATATGTTTGTTAAATGAGATGCTGACATGTACCTTATCAGTTTACAGTTGAGAAATTTTTTTTTCCTAAATTAAACTTACCATGCACTCGTACTAAATACTCCTTGTCATCATCTCCTGCCGGGCTAGATGCTAAACATGTGTATCTTCCTGTGTCCTCCACCTGGAAACACAGGAACAATTGCAGCAGAAACTCCAGATTATGGGAAAAATTCAGCAAAACCAAGAAATACAAACACAGTAACAACATACAACAGGCAGCACTTGAACACAAGCACGGGAGACACAGAATGCCTGGAAAGAAAGTAATGGAGTTGTTGGATACTTCTTTATTTCACTTTGATGGGGTTATTCAGAGATGGCTCAGGAGTTGCAGGACTCCCTAAAATGTCTCTGGATAATGTGTCCAGCACAAAAGATGGAACCGGCTATAGGGATCCATCTAAGGAAGGCTCAGGTTTGGGTACTGAGGAAATCCTTTTGTGCACACAGTCACTAACATCTTTATGGTTTCTCCTTCCTATAAATTCCCCATTGTACAGCCCAGAAGTGTTTCTTTTACAAACAAAACAAGCAGCAATCAATCCCAAGCCCTACTCCACTTCTGTCTGGGGAAATTCATCTGGGCATCTACAGCTGGACCCAGCCTAAGCTTATTGATGCAGATTTTTAAAAGTTGTTTGACCTGGACCCTTCTCTAACCACAAATGCAGGTGGGTAAATTTCAGAGGCTTTTAGGACACCTCTGAGGATGGGCCTAAGGCAGGAACCATTTTAGGGACTGCAGAACTGAGCCTATTTTGAAACAAACACTCTACCTGAGCGCTGGTTATTCGGAGGGCTTCTCTTAGCACGTGAATATTGTCAGTCTGCAGCAGTGGGCGCCCATCCTTCATCCATGAGATTTTGGGCACTGGGATGCCAGAGGAGATGCAGAGAAGTTCAAGTGGGTTGTTAACAATGACAGAGAGCTCTTCTGGTTCATCTGAACCATTGATGTGAGGAGGCTCTGCAGAAGGAAAAACATTCCAGTTCTTTATGGACTCAAAACACCTGTAAAAACTGACTGATTTTGTGGGTAGAGTCTGTAGAATTGGTCTACATTAAATTATTTCTGACTGTATCATGAACTGAGGAACTCAGGTAATTTCTATCTGACTCTGCCTATTAATTTTCATATTTTATGATTTAGAATTTTAAGTTAGAATGTTTTAAAAACACAGATAAAAAAACATTGTATAATTTCATCAATTATATTTATCAGCCTTTTTACTGCTGTGCTTTCAGCTGTGCATCTTTCTGTCAAGCTGAGTTTCTGCTAAGCAAAGTTACTAATTTATAGCATATAATTATATTAATTATAGCACAATTCAGTACTTGGGAAATACACAGCGTATTGCACATTCACACATCTTTAGGTATCTTTCATTTCCTTATTCCTCATTTATCATTATTGAAATGACCAAGCTGGATGGGGCTTGCAGCAACCTGGGCTAGTGGAAGGTGTCCCTGCTCATGGCAGGGGGTGGCACTGGGTGGGCTTTAAGGTCCCTCCCAACCCAAACCACTCTGGGATTCTGTGAGCCTATGGAAACACTCTTTATCCCTGGAGGTGTTCAGAGTGTCATGCTGACAGGTGAGCACTCACCCAGCACCTTGAGGACGAAGTGCTTGCTGCTGTGCCCAGCGGCGTTGGAGGCCACGCAGGTGTATCTGCCCGTGTCTGCAGGCTCTGCCCCCAGCACCTGCAGCACCATCCCGTGCCTGCCTGAGCTCAGGCGGGCCCCCGGGGCCAGGGCCAGGCCGTCCTTGAGCCACGACACACTGGGGACAGGGGAGCCATCGCTCACACAGCCCAGCATGGCAGTGTCACCCCGCAGCACCAGCACCTCCTCCGTGCCCCCCGCATTGTCCAGGCTGGGCGGCACTGCGGGGACACAGCTCAGTCACACACGGGACAGGGACAGAGCTCAGTCACACATGGGACAGAGCTCAGTCACACATGGGACAGGGAAATGGGGACAGAGCTCAGTCACACATGAGACAGGGACATGGGGACAGAGCTCAGTCACACACAGGACATGGGGACAGAGCTCTGTCACACACAGCACAGGGACACAGGGACAGAGCTCTGTCACATGCAGCACGGGGGTATTCAAGCACAGAACAGCTGCCCTTCTTCACTTCCCCACTTACATAGCTGTGCTAAACTTTGCTTACAAATTGAGTATTATTCTTTCTAAAAAAACCTATGACACATTATGGGAATTTGAACTAGATGATCTTTAAGGTCCCTTCCAACCCAAACCACTCTGTGATTTTATAGTTATGGGTGACAATTCAAGTAAGGAATTTTCTAGGGTTAAAACACTTCTCATTTAAAAAAAAAAACAACATTTTGAGAAGTTAGTCTTTCCTCAGTGATCATCTCTAAGATGTACTTATGGCTGTCTGCAATAAGGTGTTAGTGAGAAAGAAAGAGTAGGTTTAAGAAATCAAGAAATGAGATTCTTTACATAAAACATTTCAGAGACACTCACCCAAAACCTGCAGGTTGTAATGTTTGTTGTGCACTCCAGCCCTGTTAGATGCTACACAAGTGTACACTCCAGTATCAGATATCTGCACTCGGGTAAGTCTAAGGAAAAAGCAATTAAAGCAAGCTGTAAATGGAATACATGGAACACATTACCTTTATTATGGTATGGTTTGGACCAAATTTGACTCTTGCTTCCAAAAATACAGCAGAATTATGCTGACACCACAAAAAAGAACAGAAAGTCAGCCAGTTAAAAGAAAAGAAAACCAACCTGAGGATCTGCCCAGCTGAGAGGAGCCTGATCTGGGAGGAGACAGACAGAGGAAGGCCATTCTTCAGCCAGTGGAGCTGTGGTGGGGGGGTCCCAGCAGCAGCACATTCAATATTTAGGGAGGTGTCCAAAAGGGCAGTGAGCTCTTCTGCTTCATCTTTACTATTGGCTATTGTTGGAGGAACTGCATTTTGCAGATGATGGAAAGGAATGTATTAAAACAAGCTCTTTGAAACCATTTCACCCTGCAGGAAATCCTGCCCCTAATGTCCAACTGGCAATTCAGTAAGAGGATCCCATTTTTGGTAAATTCCTCAGACAATATTGAGCACTAAAAATCATCCATTTTTATATTTCAAATCAGAGGCACTGTACAATGACAGTAGACTTCTCTTTGATTTGCCAGCCTGCAGCAAGCAAGACAAATCTTAGGGCCTGAAGTTCCTGGGGAGAGAAGGACAGTGCAGGAAGGGATGGGCTGAACCCAAGGCCAGAAGGGACCACTCAAACTCATGGCCTTCAATAAATCTATAACACAGTGAAATCACAAAGGAGGGAAGTTAATTGACTGATGTCTGGATGCATCTGCTTCTTTCATGGACAAAGTTCAAAATGCCTAGGTAAGTATTCTAGCCGATGACACAAAGTGCTGCTTTGGGGCTCTTTGGGGTTACAGTTAGTTTGAAAGCCATGGCCTGGGGGGTTCACTACATAAAGAAGCCCAGCCAGGTGCAGCTCCAGGCACTGGCTCAGTTAGGATCCCATCGCTCACTGGGACAGTGGACTTTTAAGTTGGTTATCGCTTGGACTTCAGCCAATGCAAACTGAGCACAAACTCCCTGCTGTTGTGCAGAGCCATTCTGTGCCAAAAAGATGTGCTGTGATCATTCAGCACTGTTTTTTATGATACCAAAGGTCATCTTTACCTGCCCTGCTCGTGCCTGTGTTCCCAGTGACTGTGAGTCTGTGTAAGTGGGACAGACACCTACCATGCAGTGAAACCCTGCCTGGGCAGAACTCTCCTCTCCTCCCTCCACTCTTAATGACCACATTTTCCACAACTTACAATATCCACTCTCTATGCTGCTAAAGGATTACACTCACTAGCCACTGGATGTCAAACTGTGCAATTTCCTCCAACACTCCCTCATTTTTAAACTCTCGGGACCTTTAACTATCAGCTCCCTTCATACCACTCTGCTCATAGCTGATGTGCTTTGATTGGAACTAGGGAAGATAATACAACAAAACACAGCAGGGTCACAGGAAATCAGCCCCAATATAATCTTCCCCACAAGAAATAAAAAATCACCACAAGCAGAATCCCTCTATTATGAAATCCACCCAAGAATTAATTCCTGTTTATCCCAAAACACATTTACCAGCAATTTCAACCCTTTTGTCATTGACAGAGCATCCTGTGTAATATCTACAGCACAGGCAATTGGAAACATGTGCATGCAGGATTCCACTGCAGACAGGCATTCCTCTCTGGGGCTCTCCCTTGGGAACACTCCCAAGGATGGGATTATAGAGCAGGCTTGGGTTTCACATCTGGCAGAACTCACCATATACATTCAGGTTGAAAATCCTGTCCTCCTCTCCTGCTGGGTTAGTAGCCACACAAGTGTATTTTCCCGTGTCTGAGGTAAGAGCTCTGGAGATGTTTAATGTGCTGCCATCTGGAGTCACTCTACAAGGACCATCACAAAGCACAGGGAGTTTGTTTAGTGTTCCTCTGACCTAGCAAATAAACAATCTGGTCTGGACATTTCAGTAACTACCTCTATCCTCCTGAGAGCCTGATGAGAGAAGCATTGTGTTTTGCAAAATATTTCTGTTAGAGACAAGCTAAGAAGTTTTTCCTAGAGATGTCCTGTTTAACTTGGTTTTAAGATTCAACTCCAGCCAGCCCTTTGAAGGACCCATAATGACAAGCATTAAGTCAAATATTTCCATGCCTCAGATCTTTCCCCTCCAAAGGAACTAAATGACCTTAATAAACTTTCATGAAGCGGATGAATATTTATGGAATTTATTAACTGAGAAAGACATAAATATAATAAACTTATCTCTGTTAAGAAAATGAAAATTTAAAAAATCAATGGACTAACCAGTTATACTTGATTTATAGACGCTAAGGAGGGAAGTGATGTTCTTAGCCTGGCTAAGCTCCAGCTCAGGCTCTCTGCACATTCCCCCCTTAGAGCCTTTAAAATTATTGAAGAGAATGCAGTTTTTCTTGCCTTATCCTCTGTAAATTATCGCTGGCAACTGTTTTTCCATCCTTCAGCCACTGCACATCCGGGGTGGGCACTCCAGTGGCATTGCAGAGGAGCTGGACACTCTCTCCCAGGAGGACACTGACCTCACTCGGCATCTCAGAGCCAGCAATACTGGGAGGAACTGGAAATGCACCAGGGAAGGATGAGATTCAGCAGCAAGAAATGTAACCTGAACTAGAAACAGCCTCACTGCAGTAGCTCATGAGCACCAGCACTTAGTACAGCACCTGGGGCAGGTTCTCAGCAGCTGTGGCTGCCCTGGACCCATGGAAGTGTCCAAGGCCAGGATGCATGGGGTTTGGATAGTGGAAGGTGTCCCTGCACATGGCAGGGGTGGCACTGGATGGGCTTTAAGGTCCCTTCTAGCCCAAACCAGTCTTGGATTCTGTACCCAACACCATCATAGCCCTGTGAACAGCCACATTAATTCCATCCTAATCAAAGCCATTTCCAGCCTGCATTCCCAAGGAACAAGGATGAAAGTCCTTACCTCTATCCTCCTGAGAGCTTGATGAGAAGCATTGTGTTTTGCAAAATATTTCTGTTAGAGACAAGCTAAGAAGTTTTTCCTAGAGATGTCCTGTTTAACTTGGTTTTAAGATTCAACTCCAGCCAGCCCTTTGAAGGACCCATAATGACAAGTATTAAGTCAAATATTTCCATGCCTCAGATCTTTCCCCTCCAAAGGAACTAAATGACCTTAATAAACTTTCATGAAGCGGATGAATATTTATGGAATTTATTAACTGAGAAAGACATAAATATCATAAACTTATCTCTGTTAAGAAAATGAAAATTTAAAAAATCAAAGGACTAACCAGTTCTACTTGATTTATAGACACTAAGGAGGGAAGTGATGTTCTTAACCTGGCTAAGCTCCAGCTCAGGCTCTCCGCACATTCCCCCCTTAGAGCCTTTAAAATTATTGAAGAGAATGCAGTTTTTCTTGCCTTATCCTCTGTAAATTATCGCTGGCAACTGTTTTTCCATCCTTCAGCCACTGCACATCCGGGGTGGGCACTCCAGTGGCATTGCAGAGGAGCTGGACACTCTCTCCCAGGAGGACACTGACCTCACTCGGCATCTCAGAGCCAGCAATACTGGGAGGAACTGGAAATGCACCAGGGAAGGATGAGATTCAGCAGCAAGAAATGTAACCTGAACTAGAAACAGCCTCACTGCAGTAGCTCATGAGCACCAGCACTTAGTACAGCACCTGGGGCAGGTTCTCAGCAGCTGTGGCTGCCCTGGACCCATGGAAGTGTCCAAGGCCAGGATGGATGGGGTTTGGATAGTGGAAGGTGTCCTTGCACATGGCAGGGGTGGCACCAGATGGGCTTTAAGGTCCCTTCTAGCCCAAACCAGTCTTGGATTCTGTACCCAACACCATCATAGCCCTGTGAACAGCCACATTAATTCCATCCTAATCAAAGCCATTTCCAGCCTGCATTCCCAAGGAACAAGGATGAAAGTCCTGCTATCCGTGAAGTCAAGACTGTCAGTTCCACTAATAAGTTCTGAGCATTTCAAGCAATTTCAGACGCATTTGATCAAACAACCAGCTTGACATTCCATTCCTAAACTTGGGGAAAAGCTGGCAGGCAGGGTACACCAGTGCAATTAGTGGGGATGAGTCATTCTAATGACAGAGGAAAACACAACAGTTGCAGACTAAGAGTGATTCACAGCGAGGCAGGAGGCAAATCCATAACAAATAAGGGTTTGTCATTTGAGGTGAGGGTGGGGAAAGTATTCCTAAGGAAATTCTGGCAGTAGGTCTTTGCTAACTCCTGCCATGGCACAACAGGTGCCACTGCTCCTGAATCCATCTCTGTGTGCTGCTCCACAGCCAACCAAGGCAGCTCCAGTGCTCAGCAAGAGCAAGGATGTGACCAGCAGCAGACATAAAGAAGCTGCACAACTGTTCAAGTTCCACAGTCAGGGCTTAAGGATATTCTTTTCCATGCAAATTTTGGACTGGAATTATTGAATTCTCCAACCTCTCTCCCCTCCGGTTATAAAAGTAACAGTCCAAATCCTGCACTTTTCTATGTGGTTATGTGATCTCAGTGTCCCCAGCAAAGACACTGTCACATTTACCCAATGTTCAACCAGTTGTGCTCCCTGCATCCTCCCCCACTGCTTACCTTGGATGGAAAGCACATAGGTTTTCTGAGCTTTCCCTTCTGGATTGGAGGCAATACACGTGTAGGTGCCACTGTCCAGGAGCTGAGAGCGAGCAATCTGAAGCTTGCTTCCACCAGATAAAATATGAACTTCAAGAGAATCCAAGTTTTCTGAAATACATAAACAAGTCATCATTCCAAACCAGCTACAGGGAGCAAACATGTCTTTTGGGAGAAATTGTTCCATAAAAGTTTCAAAACAAAGATTCCAATCAGTTCTCATAAGAGTGTCTAGAGACAAATAAAGAAGAAACATAAACCAGACAGCAAACAGCAAAGTGGTGCCTCAAAGAGGGGAAGAAGAGGAGTGAAAAGCACAAGACAATGTTACCTATTGGTTTTCCATTCTTAAGCCACGCTAATGTGGGTGGAGGAATTCCAGTAGCATCACACACAAAGGTGACAGGATTACTGATGGATTCACTGACCACCTCTTGCTCAGGACCCTCTATACTTGGAGGCACTGTGAATGGAATTGAAACAGTAAGAATGTTATGTAAACAGATTTTGGAGTGCCTGATCTGCTAAATTAATGTTATTATAATAACTGTTGTAGATGATGCAGAGGGTGCTTACCATAAACATTGAGATGGAAATTTTTATCATCTCGTCCGGCAATATTTATGGCTTTGCACACATACTGTCCTGTGTCAGAAACCTGAAACAAAAACAAGTTTTAAAGGAACTAATTATGGATTCTTATTTTAATGCTACAGTTTAGAGACATTAACAACCTGTGCCTCTGCCAACTCAAAGTGCTTCTCACAGGATGAAAAGCCTACAGGAAACACACCTCCCATGTACAGCAAATAAAATACACCACTAAAGACTCAAATAATTGCTTGGCAGAGGCAGAGCAGTGGCAGATGCAGCCTCCCCCCAGCCCAGCCCACCTCTGCAGCCTTTATCCGCAGGGTCTGCCCGTCTGCCAGGACCTCCAGGGCAGCAGAGTCGGGGAGGAGGCGGCTGTTCTTGTACCAGGTGATGACGGGGGCAGGGATGGCGTTGGACTCACAGTCCAGGGTCACCGGGGTGCCCACGCGCACGGTCAGCGCTGTCACCGACGCTCCCCCCTGCGCCTTGATGCTCGGGGGCACTGGGGAGGGAGCCCACAGTCAGTTCTGCATTGGAACAACCCCACAAAGCAGATAAACCTCCCCACACTTCCCAAGCAATAGATGCTATTTCAGAAAATAGTAAAACACGAACCAAGGACAGTTAGGAAGCTCTTCTTCTGACTTTCCCCAGCTTGGTTCCTGGCAGTACAAGTGTATTCTCCACCATCTGACAGCCTGGCTCGGGGAATCTGCAGCGTCCGAGCACCTGGAGCGAGGAGAGAAGGCTGGAGGTTTGCTCTGTGCTGAGTGTCAATCCCAAAGGCTGGTTTAGAATTGCAGGTGCAACAGGCTGAGCACAGGCACTGTGCCCCATGAAGAGTGGCCATGGGCCCTGTCAGGAGAAATCAGGCAGAAGCTGAGCCCAAAGGCTGCAGAATAGCTGAGATTCCTCACCAGGCACAATAAAAGTGTTGGAATTTGAACTGATAGGCTTTCCATTCTTGAGCCAGATGAGATCAGGAGGTGGAAAGCCCGTGACCTCACAAGTCAGAGAGATGAAATTATTCACCACCACAGTCAGATTCTCAGGGTTAGTCCCAACAACACTTGGAGGAACTGTGGAGAGAGAAATACATTAATAGCACCTATTACTGCATCAGCAAAGGATTTCCCACAAGATCATGATTTACTATATTAAAGCTGAATTGCTGCATTTTGCCAAAGGGCCGGGCTGCAAAAATCTTTCACATCCTATGAATGGATCCACTGCTTTTTGGATGCATCTGCAAATGAGACTAAAACAATCTGAAGAATGGCCATTCCTGCTCCTGCACTTCACAGCTATGTCAATTATTCCATTTGCAGTCCTTTTGTGCTGGAAGCCTGGAAGGGCTAGTGAGCCTACATGAGATCCTGACAATGCACTGCCAATTTTCTAACACTGCTCATGGACATTTGCTGTGTGTGGCAGGACAGAGCAAATTCCCACTGTCAGGACATGCAGGATGACTATCACTTCTTCCTGATTCCTTGCTGCTCCTGTTCTCTTTGAAACAATCCATTTTCCACCTACAGAGACCCCAAACTTATTCCTCCCAACAGGGTTCAGAGTGGTTCTGTCAACCAGACAAACCTGTTGCTTAGCAGTGAGCTAAGCACTGGAAAATCCTGGCATGCAGCATTGCTCCAAGGGGTGCATTCCTTAAGCTTACAAGTCCCAGAATTTTTAAATCAAGAATATTTTGACATGTGACCTTTCTACAAGAACGATTTAGAATGAAACAACTGTAAATCTCTTCCTTTTAATAACCCCCAAGCTCTAGTTGCCATGTTTTTGCAGTGGGGATATATAAAACACTTAAAGGAAGGCAAAAGCATGTTCTTGGCTTTATTGGGTGGAAAAATCATTCCAAAGAACACATGGAATCCTCCTCTTCAAAGAGAGAAACGCTGAAGTATTTTGGCCCATCTTCCCCTGAAATGCTCCAGCTGTTTGCTGCCACTTGAGCGACACAAACCAGTCATTAAGGCAACTTTATGGCTCCTCTGGGCACTGCACAAGCAAGAGCAGTCCATGTAAATGGGTAATTCAGTCTGTATTTTTCAGCTTGGAATAACTGAAGAATATTTCCCTGATAAAGAGGATTAAATGGTTCACTAGAGCAAGTGGAGAATTCTGATCTGATGGCATTTGATAGTTATTTCTATTTATTTACTTTTACAGTTAATCTTCCACAGATGTGATTATTGGCAGTGGGCAATTTAATGTACAGGGCCAAATCTCAGCTGTCTGTAATGAAATTTGCTTAAACTGTGTCAGTGCTTGATTTTAATTTCTGCAGCAAAAAGCACCCAGAAATGTACCACAGGTAATCTGCATATGCCAATGTATCTGTATGTGCATAAAGACACAGTCAGGGGCTCAAATATAGCACTCAGCATGAAAATTACCCATTATTTCCCTACTATTTTAAATCTGGGTTCTTATTTCCTGTGTTTTAAAAAGTGTTATATGAGTTTTATTACTCACCTTGGAAATCATCTTTAGTATTTTATTTAAATTTATGAGAGCAGTTCTATTAGAAACACATAAAAATGCTGGGAAATAGCCTTTTTTTGTGACATTGACAAAACACAGATCCTGCTGCTTACTGATACTGCATTTTCCTTATTGCTTCACCCTGTGTGGTCTTTTTCTGAACAGCTAAATTCTAATTTTTCAAATTAAACTGCATTAAGAAAAATAGCCCTAAGTTGGTAATACTGTTGAGTTAGAATTGAAACTTCATGCAAATATTTCTTTTAAGAGAATAGTATTTAGCCATAGTCACTAAAACCAGATGTTTTTAAGACAGAAGTTTAAATTTAAACACAAATGTCAGGAAAAGTGAAATATTTTGATTTAAATGCAAAACTCACACATCAGGAAATCTGGGCAGACTCCACTGTCTGACCAGAAAATAATTTCTCAGAGAACAACTTTAGGGCAAATTCTTCCCACGACAACACTATTTTTGGCTAAATGCATTACTGAGTAGCAAAAAGTGCTGTAAATCTGTGCCATGTAGTAGGTAAATTTGCTGCATGTGTGACAGAGGAAAAAATGCAATTATTCTGGGTGAAATAAGCTGACTCCTCACTTTCCTGGGATGCTGGTACTGTCTTTAGATGGGAGAAAGGACAGCCCTTGTTTTCTATCAGATAAAGCACCAAAAAAATGTAGCTGCCAGTACTCCTTGTCAGGTTGAAACATGGAATGGAGCAGAAGAATTAGTGAGATACTTCTTTTCTCTTCAGGATAGAAAGTTGAAAGTGGGCAGAAATAGAAGGGGAAGTCTGGGTTTTCTCTGAAATGTTAATTAGAGATGTCTTGATTTTCTGAAGTTATCAGGAGAGGGAAGGGAAGGTAGTGGAGACTGCTTCATGAAAAATGTCTTGGTTGTATTTCTTAGACTTCTGATGCCTAAAGCAAACATTTACTTTAACCCTATTGTAACTCCACAAGAAAACCAAAAACAGAGAGCAGAAAGGAACCTCAAAGGGCACATTTCTAAAAACCAAGCTTTTACAAGCTGTGTACCTTTGTTTAATGCTTTCTATCACTAATTTCTTTGAAAAAATGCATTTTCTGAATATGTCAAAACAGGCTATAATCCAACCTACTTATAATTCATGATTCCAGGGCTCAGCAACCCCAACTGGGTGAACACAGCCACCACACACGGCTCCCAATTACAATTCCCACCTTTCTGGAACACATATGAGGAACCAAAGCCACATGGTATCAAAAGCCGTATGTTGCCAAGGTACTTTAAACTGATATTTGAGTTCTGGTCTGTCAGAATCTCCATCACACCCAGTAGGGCTCACATGAATGAAGCTGAGGGGGTCTGAGGAGTCTGCCAAAAATAACACACCCAAGCTGAACCAGCATTTGACAGAAGTTATGGATGACAGTACTTACCATGAACATTGAGGTTAAAATACTTCTTGGCACTTCCAGCTACATTTTCTGCAATGCAGACATACCTGCCAGTATCTGTTATTTGGGAATTCAAAATCTAAGGCAAAAAAAGACAAAATATTGTTTTGGAGCTAATATACAGACAACTCCCTGCCAAAGAAGCAAGAAGAGAGGATTAAGCCCAGCTCTCTGCTTTCACAGTTTTACTCAATTTCATTCACCAATGGGAGGGGAAGTTCTTCAGCATACACTACTTTCACTATTTGCTAAAAAAGTCAGTAACATTTAAAAGTAAGTGATTTCAATTGCTGTGGTTCATAGCATGATCCCACAAATGGTTGGATCTGAGGAATTACATGGGAGTGACAAGCAGCAGGTGAGGGACAGGAACAAAGGACAAAAACTCCTAAGGTGCTATTTGTAGCAACTTGTAGGAGAAAGGAAATACCTCCTACTCAGCAAAACCAGACAGTTTTTTGTTGCCAAAACCCAGTTTTTCCACTATGAAACAGATGACACTACCTGTAACCTCCTTCCATTGGACAGCAACGTGTGTTTGTCATCCTCCGCCAGGAGCTGGCCATCCTTCTGCCAGGTGATCCTTGGGGAAGGGCTCCCAGTGGGAATGCAGTCCATGGCTGCCTCCTTGCTCACCAGCACAGTCACCTCCTCAGGCAGGTCCCCATCAGCCCCACTGATGGATGGGGGAGCTGCAGGGAGCAAAAGTGAGGAGAACACTCACTCAGCACCTCTCAGGTGATTGTGAGATTAGACTGGGTTTGCAGGAGGAAAAAGTGAAACCTCCAGTGAATCCAGTGACAGATAAAGCCATTCCATGAGTAGTTCAGCTGGAACAACTCAGCCTAACTCCAAGGACTGCAGCAGAACTACACTTATTCACAGCACACAGAGAGAAAGAGAGGTGAAAACCTATCTTCTAATTATTCCACTGTGTTCTTTGCCATCAAAATAGAAGATACTTCGCAAGGCAGGACCCCTTTGTAACAATAAATCAGTATTTTCAGTGGTATAACACCACCATAAAAGCAAAGAAGTGTTTCCCAAGCCTAAAGCACTGACACATCAACAGACACAAAAGGTCATCCAAATGGCTGTGCAGGCATTCATTAATCTAAATCCTCAGTTCCCCTCAGGCTTTGGGAGTTCTGCAGGAATTGTAGAAAATGATGGCCAAAACAAAGAAAGAGAGAAAAGTCTTGGTCACAACTCTCAAATGGGAAGCTGAAGAGAGAACAAGAGATACCAAGATAAAACCTGGATTTTTACCTATGCTTTTCTTTCTGGTGAATGGTGAGAGCTGTTAACACAACTGAGTTCCTGTAACAATGACCTACACACATGGAACTAAAACCATCAGCACTCTGTTCACACAACTCTGTAGAGCTGTACAGCTTCAGCACCTTAAACACATGAATGTCATCGCTTACAAATAAACATTAAAAACACAATGGACTCCTGGGCTGTAATGGTTGGTTATTTTGCACAGAACCCTTTTTTTGGCACTCAGAGGGGAAGGGGAGCTCACAGAGCACTCGGACGTCGTAGTGGATGGAGTCCTGCCCCGCCTCATTGACCGCCACACACGCGTATCTGCCGGCGTCGGCCGCGCGGGCCCGCGCGATCTGCAGCACCCGGCCTCCTGCAAACAAAGGGCAAGGCAGCATCTAGCACTCTCCATCATCTCCACACCACATCCCACCAGAGACCTGAGCAAGCAAATTTATGAATGGTCAGCATTTGGTCTGAATTATAAGTAGCTGAAGGTTTTTATTTCCTGGCTACTTTTTCTACGGGCGGATAGTTGGAGTGCAGCC
The DNA here is from genome assembly GCA_024865655.1 of Emberiza elegans. Classification (NCBI taxonomy): domain Eukaryota; kingdom Metazoa; phylum Chordata; class Aves; order Passeriformes; family Fringillidae; genus Emberiza; species Emberiza elegans. The sequence goes on from JALJVW010000206.1 coordinate 62,930,505, forward strand.
ATGCTCATACTGAAATGTTAGAAAAGAGCAATTAATTCCACATAAAGGAAGATCATGCTGCAACAATATGTAGCCAGGCATTACTCTTCCATCAAAAATAGAAATATTTCTCAGTAAGATGGCACAGAACTAATAGGCAAAAGGAAATATAAGCACAGACTATTCTGTTCCAAACTGAACAGATTCACTTCTGAGGCTTAGAGGAACTTTTCACTCTATTCTTCATAAAAGCATAGCCATATACATACCTTCAGAAGGAGAGGAGATTTTAGGAATATACTTTAGGAGTATTTGTCATTGCTCTCTCAAGAGATGAACAAGATGGACAAGCGAGTGCTCCCCTTTTACCACTGCCCCTCCTTAAACACCCCATCTCAAACCATCTCTGCACAGCAACACTCATGACTGTAGGCAGCTCTTTTCCTGCCCCACAAGCTTCAGTAGGGGATTATGGCCATTTTTCTGCTGCAAACGTGCTTTCCATGCCTCACTCCTTGGTTAAGATGCTTTTCTACTCCAATTATCTTTTTGTCAAAGCAAATTTAATAAGGAAATAAATCAGGAACAGATCAGAGAGAAGGTATCATTGCTGCATTTCATCTTCCAACACAATGAAGTGTCCAAGGCCAGGTTGGATGGGGCTTGGAGCAACCTGGGATAGTGGAAAGTGTCCCTGCCCATGGTAGAGGGTGGAATGAGATGGGCCTAAAGATTCCTTCAAACCAAACTGTTCTGCAATTCCAAGATTCACTGTGAGAGTTCAATGGTGACATTCACACCATTTTAGGGACTACTTCTTAAATTAAACAACTTAAGGCCAAGGACTGGAGAGAAACACTTCCAGCTAATGAAGTCTAAAAAGAACATTAAAGAAACGTTCTGAAGGGGAGAAGTGTGTCATCACTACACAAATACCATCACTAAGGCCACTTCTTAATCATAGAATCATAGAATGGTTTGGATTGGAAGGGACCTTAGAGATCAATGTAATCTTCTGCCATGGGCAGAGAGACCTTCCACTTTCTCAGCTTGCTCCATCCCGGCCTTAGACACTTCCAGGGATCCAGGGGCCTCCCCACCCTCATAGCCAAGAATTACTCCCCAATATCCCATCTAAACCCATTCTCTTTTAATTTGTGTCCGTTCCCCCCTGTCCTGTCCCTCCATCTCTTGTGAGCAGTCTCTCTCCATGTTTCCTGCCAGCCCCTTCAGGCACTGGAGGCCACACTGAGGTCAGCCTGAAGCTTCTCCTCTCCAGGTTGAACAATCCCAACTCTCCCAGCCTTTCCTCACAGGAGAGGGGCTCCATCCCCCTGATCACCCCAGTGCAGGGCCAGAGAGTGCCAGCTGAACACCCACCTGGCAGGATGAGCACTCTGTCACTGGAGCTCAGGGGATGCCCATCCTTATACCATGTGAGCACAGGGGGAGGAACAGCGTTGGTCTCACAGTACAGTGAGAGGGGGTTGTTGACAATCACATCTTTGCTTTCTCCACCTCTTTCTGCATCCACCGTGTTCCCAGCTTCCCATTCCCTGTAAGACTTTTGGAAGCTAGGAGGAACTACAACAAACAAGAGGAATAATGTTAGCATTTTGCATCAGAAGTAGCTTGTTTTGAAGTCAAGAAGTAAAAAGGTATTGTAATGTTCAATAGCAGCAATAAAAATTAAGTGCATTAAATAAACCCGTCCCCCACATTAAGTCACCCAGGAAAACTCTAGTTCTTCTAGAAAAAACAATTGAGCAATTTACTAAGTATTTTTGAAGAGTAATAAATAACAATGTAAGATGACCTAGTAACAAACACAGAGGGTATTCATCAACAAAAATACTTAAACAATGTGATATCTGGTTTTACTCAAGCTCTCATTTTGTCCCAATTTTCAAAAATTATTCATGATTGTTTCCTTGTATTTACACACAGTAGGCCAATAGGATGCTTATGTCTGGGGCCTCTAAATACTACTTGAAACAGAAAAGTGAAGTATGTCTTAGTTCAAAACAAATTAAAATTTTTCATGGAATTTAGAGGAAGATCAGAGTTCCTAATGCCCTTGCACTGATTTCACAAACACAACATAAAGAACAATAATCAAATACTACATGTCAGCAATTAGCAAAAATATCCCTAAAAACACAAAAGCATTGGGTTTGACCATGCAAGGGTAAAGGACCTAAAATTATTAATTCCAACATCCCAGAACACTAAAAAAGCAGGCTAGCAGGAGAGTTTTATTACCCTTTTACCTTGTATATTTACATCAAATTCCAGCTCATCCTCCCCAGCAATGTTGGAGGCCAGACAAGTGTAGCGCCCCGTGTCTGCCACCTGGGCCTCCTTGATGTGCAGGGTGTGGCCACTGCCCTGGATCAGGACGTGTTCATCTGCCTGCAGTGGCTGCAATGTCAATTCAAATGAAAATTAATACTCAGCAAAGAACAGATTTGTGGTAGTGATATTGAGTAAACTCAATTAATCTCCAAGTTCCTGGAGACAATTTTCTTTTCATGGTTGTCAGAAACTTTGCATCTTCATCCTTTCAATCGTGGTGGCTGGTCTCCTCAAGGATGTGATTTTCCATCACTCCTAGCCCCAGGATGCTGCTGAGAGGAGCAATGCCATCCCCATCAGGCCAGTGCTCTTGTGGCATCAGATCCAATCAGGCTGATCCAACCCCTGAACTCACTGGCCAAGCTTCCAGTATCTGGAGAATTCCCAGCTTTCTGTGAGGTGAACAAACAGATCTAACCATCCTACAGATCTGCTGCCAGCAAGGACATGGTTTGAACATAGAATGGACAAAGCAGCAGCACAGAGAGAGACAGGATTAGATACTCCTGTGCCCAAATGGGGCTCACAGGTGACAGCAGAGGCTGCAGTGACACAGCCTGTGTGTCCAGAATACATTAGATGTGCTCATCTACATCAGCAGCCTGGTCTAGTGGGAGATGTCTCTGCCTCTGGCAGGGGTGGAACTGGACGGGCTTTGAGGTCCCTTCCAACCCACACCATGCCATGAGCCCATGCTTCCATGATTAGGGAACTCCAGTCCTGCAGGGGAGAATTCATTCAGTGCATGGACAGGAGTGAGAGCCTTTAACCCAGGGCAGCCTAGGGAGCAGCAGCTGCTATGCCAGTGGCAGTCAGGTGTGCACAGTCACTGCCTTTGGGGACCTCTTAACTCCCCAAACTGTTTCACTTTGGCAATACAGCCAGGACTCCCAGGGAAGAAGAGCAGGGCACACCTGAAACAGCCAGTGGGTGATCATCCACGTTATTCGCACATGCTCATTAAATCCAGGAAGAGCTGTTCCACAATGAGTGCCCTACCAAGAACAGCTCAAGCAAAAGATTATACTCTCCTTTCTTACAGAAGACCAGCACAGTTCCTTTTTTATTCATCCCCTGTGCTGTATTTCAGTGTGTCCCCATGGCCCTGCCCTTCCCAGCTCCCCAGACAGATTCATGGAGCGCTGTGTGTGGCAGGACTTGTGCCTCACCCCCCACCCCAGAGCAGCCAGATGCTCTTGTGGCTTTCTGAGCTCTGCCAGGACCAAAGGGGAGGCTCTGCAACTTCTGCAAGGGCAGCACTTGAGAGAACCATCTGTAAATAACAGGGCCTTAGGGGGCTTTACACAACAGCCACAGCCCTGTGGTCACACCACGGGATGCTCCTGCCAAGAAGGGCACTCCCTCTCCCAGCACAGGCCAGTGCCAGGCCTGGAAACTCCAGCCCCAGTGTCCCAGGCACTGCCAGGCACCCAGCAAAAGCCAGGATGTTGATTTGCAGAGGTCTGGGTGCCAGCAAACACCCCAAACTGCTGGGCAGTGCTTCTGCCAGCAGCAGGGAGTGAGAGTAACTCTTCTCCCTGTCTGGATGCTATTTCCAGGGCCAGGGAACACACAGCTGTCCCTGTCCCACATCTCCTCAGAGGAAGGAATCGGGTTTGTGACTGGCCTGTCCATCCTTGTACCAGCTGATGGCAGCAGCAGGAATGGCATGAGCTTCACACTGCAGGGTCAGGCTGTGGTTCACTTTGATCTTCACCTCCTTGGGGGACTGCCCTGTCCCTGAGACATCCCCTTTGGCAATGGTGGGTGGAACTGCACACAGACAAAGGCAGAGAGGGGAGAGACTGTCATGGCTTACTGGCTGCTGCAGCATTTCACATTAAGTAAGAGGATAACCTCCTGGAAAGCAAGCATTCCCCAAATAAACTGCCTCCTGCCCATAGCCAAATTATTACTTTTATATATATATATATATATATATGTATGTATTTTCAGCTATTTTTAGTACAGTTATTATGTACAAAAATATCTAAAACTGTGTTCAACACTTTTAAATGTGCAGGTTTTTAAACATGCAAACCTGACTACAGCCCTACCTAAGTACAGCACTTCATTATTACGTGCCTGGCTTCAATTCTATCAAGTTCAGGGTATTGTAGTAATTAAAGAGCGTCATTAAAGACTATTTTAATGGAAACTAATATTCCCAGAAACATATGTTTGATCACAAGTCCACACTCAGGGTAACTAGTCAAAACTCAACATTTCCACTGAAATCCCTGTGTTGCAAAATCCTGTTTCTTTCTGAATCAGAAGGAAAATAGAATGTTTCAAAATTCTTCAGCTGCCCCCCAGCTTGGTCTCATAATATTTTTGAAACTATGTAAAATGCTTTCAGAGAATTTTCTACTCGTCTTTTCCACTGGGAATTTTTAAATTTTCCCCTAATACTTACAGTATCCTAATAACAACTGACAGTTGCAATGGCATTTGGGGGTGAGGGCATTGCATTCCCACATAGCTATGCATTAGTAATGAACTCATTTGTCACCTCCTCGTTATTCCAAATCCAGAGGGTCTTATTAAGGACTTGGTGTAATTAAATAACAGTATGGGTACTGTAAGGGAGCAACCAATTCCAAATCAGACTGGGAAATTTTAAAAAAAGGTAAAAATCATGCTTGATTGAACCCATAATGAAGACTACTAAAATTGAGTAGGTAGAGATTCTCAAAGGAAAATGTGCTGACAGAAAGATTTGAACAGGAAAACTTTTGTGCATACATATGGGATCTTATGAAAGGATATAAAAATAGTATCCTTCTGTTTTGCCTTCCTCAATAAAGTGTCCCATTAGATGTTAGAGGCCCTCTCCTGTTTTTCTAAAGTGGTTTCTGTGCTCAGGAGATTCTCTGCTTACATCTCCTATTGTGCTGCTCTGATCTGACCTGAAAATCAACACCAAAAGAAGTATTTCAGAGGAAACTGAAATTCAGTGTTTCTTAAATGTCCTCCCCTGAGTGACATAAAGGTCTTTAGCACAACTGTAGCATTGCAAAGGATGCAGCAATCAACTTTTCTGGTGCCTTTCCTCCAGCAATGCCAGAGCTAATATAGATGTTTGTTCAGCAAAGCCATTAATAGGAAACCTTGTATTCGCCAGGACAGATAACAGTGCAATGGGGAAAATGGAAGAATGCAAAACTAGAAGAAATTTCAAAAACTGAAAGCATTGCCATACTGTAGACTTTCACTTCATAGTGCCTCAGTGTCTCCCCAGCCTCGTTTGTGGCAATGCAGGTGTATCTTCCAGCGCTGTCCTGCTGGGCATTCAGGATCTGCAGGGTCCGCCCACCTGCCGAAGACACAGCCTTTAGTGGCACCCAGACCACACTCCTGCTTCCCAGTTATTTAAATACTTCCTGCAGCGTATTTCCAACCCTTTGGTCCAAAATCTGCCCTTTCAAGAGCAGAAAGCTTGACTGCTGACTATGTTAACTACCATGTGTAACAAATGAGTGCATGATTCATGGCAGTGCCGTGGATCACAACTCCTGTTGCTTATGGATTCTTGGGAAATTTGTTAAGAAATTTTGTCAAGAAATTTGTGCAGGGAATTTCTTGAAGATATTTAGCCAAGACTCACTCTTTCTCTGAACACTTGCAGTTAACAAGGTAAGGTACTCACTCATACATCTACAGTACTCCAGTGTTCCCTCTAAAGCTTGTTCCCATTTTCCACTTACACAGGTACCAGGGAAAAGTTATTCTACTAACTAAAAATGGCAAACTACTAATGACCTAGAAAAATCCCACCTTGTTCTCTTTATTAATTTGTATCTCTCTCCATCTAATTTCCACATTTAATTGCAAGTAATTTATATTCATCATTAACTCATATGAATTTTCCCATCATTTTGCTTGACAGTACAAAATGATAAATACATAATAAAATACAAATAAACAATCAGTTAATGTGAAGTACTTAAAAATATTGGAATGGGAAGTGCTAGAGAAGTACAAAGAATCCCAGAATGGTTTGGGCTGGAAGGAACTTAAAGCCCATTCATGGGCAGGGACACCTTCCACTATCCCAGGTTGCTCCAAGCCCCATCCAGCCTGGCCTTGGACACTTCCAGGGATCCAGGGGTAGCCACAGCTTCTCTGGGCAACCTGTGCCAGTGCATTGCACTTAATAGAAATATATTCACTGATTTTTTTAAAGTCTGTAACAGAAAAACATGCAATAAAAGAGTCAGGTGTTATTTCTCAGTAAGAACAGCGTTTACCTGGCAGTATGCGGATGTTTCTGCTGGACTCTAAGGGATTCCCATCTTTCAGCCAGGTGATGGTGGCTGGGGGGTAGGAATAAGCTTCACACACCAGTGAGGTGGGGCTGTTGAGGATAACGGTGATATCCTCTGCATTCCCTTGGCTGTCTGCTCCCACAATGCTTGGAGCCACTGGGAACAACAAAATCAGTAACCACAGGGAGGAAAGCCCCTCTCTGAAAAGCCTATTTTCTGGTCCCTGTTTAGTCCAGGAATCTGGCTGCAGCCTCAGCTAGCTGGGGGGCAATCCTACAAGAAGCACCAAAATCCAGACCCAGATAACACTCAGTTGGTTTTATGTTTTGTCCTGAAGTCAGCAGTGATCCCAAACCAGTGGAATTCACTCCCACCCATGCCTTTGTCAAGCACAGCTCCCCAGGAAGCCAGCCACCACTCCTTGAGAAGAGCTGCTGCGTGATGATCCTGGAAGGAAGGATAAGCCTAGGAACAAGGGTGTGGAAAACAAACTCACCATTGTTTGCACTCCGTTGTGCAATAACCCTCATGAAAAAAAAAAACCAAAAGAAAAGAGGAGTGCAGATGGTTTCAGCTTTTCTGAAGAGATCACAATCTGAAATGCTCTTCAGATGCTCCTTCCTTGAATCACAATAAGCCAAAGTGCTGTCCTGCCCATTCCATAGGGGTGATACCCTGTGAAGGTTCCCTGTGTTCCAGCTCTGCTGTCTAAAGCACAGCACTAGTGTTTCTATCAGACCACTATCATTTATCAATTACTAAGATGTAATGCCAAAAAAGCCCTACAGAATTCCAACAGGACTCTTTCTGAGCTGCCTGTTCCTGTGGCAGAGGCAGCCCAGCTGCTCACCAAGCACGTTGAGGCTGTAGGTTTTGCTCCTGTCCCCAGCACTGTTGGATGCCACGCAGGTGTAGCGCCCTGTGTCCAGGAGCTGCGCCTCGGAGATCTGCAGGGATTGCCCTCTGGACACGATCCTGGGATCTCCAGCCTCACCCAGAGCCTGCCCATCCTTCAGCCATGTGACCTGTGGCACCGGGTTCCCTTGATGGAGTCGGGAAAATGGCAAACATGAGTTGGTGCATAACCTCTAGGATATACCGAGATTTCTGAGAAAAAGGAAAATACAGTTTCAGGTGTACTTTTCATATACATTCAAGGAGGGAAGTCTTGGAAAATGCCTTCTGAAGTCTCTGAACCTCCTGAAGTGAAATACACCTCCTCTGAAATTCCACAGGCCTTTGGAAAAGAAGTGTCACAGCAACATCCCCCTTGGTTCATCTCATCCAACCTTCACAAGGAGTGCTTAGTCCTGCTCTAAGCACCACAGTTAATCCAAGATTTAAAAATCCCACTGAACTGAAATCCAGTTAAAAACAGGCTGTGCAGCACCAGTAGTGATCTGACCATGGCTTTGATGAGCAAAGGGGAATCATAAACTGGTCTTTTACCTGTCACCTCACACGTCAGGGTAACTCCGTGCTTCTCCTTCACTTTCACATCTTGCAGAGCGTTTTCCCCCACAATCCCCGGAGGCACTGCAACAGGCAAGGACACAACATCAGCATGGATCCCCTGCAACACTGAAATACAACAGGCTGCTTGATGCTGCTGCTAGGAGGGATGAGCCTGGGAACACGGGACTAGGAGAACAAATTCACCACCGTTTGTGTTTGGTTACACAGTAACTGCCATAAAAAACCGAGAGCAATACAACAGATTCCCAACAAGTGAATGCTGTGCCTCAGCTCATCAGTGTTCTCTGCAAATACAGCTAATTCCATATGGGAATGAACACACTACATAGGTCTAAAGGCACCTTGCTGTGGCACAAATGACATTTTTCCAGGGAAGTAGAAGAAAAAACCCCTAAAATACCTATCCCAGCCCCCTCAGACGGCCAACCCAAGGCAAGGAAACTCCTACTGTACGGCTGATGTGGCTGACATGTTTCTAAATTATCCTGGTCAACTTGTGCTTTTGGATGAGGAGAGCAGGTAATGAGCATGCTGGGGAGTAGTTGTGCTGGTAAAAAGCTGTGATCAATTATTCCTTTCAAGGTAGAGGCATTTGTAGATCAGGCCAAAAGAAACTGGCACTACAAGTCAAAGTAGGCATGGAGTGTAACAGGCTGAAAAGGAGATCTGTAGTTATTAGAAAGCAGCTCCATCTCCAGGAGATAAAGGAAATTTCATAAGAAAAATGGCAGAGTAAGGAGCCTGATTCATACATTAATAATCCTGCAAAATGCAAACTTTCAGCCTAAATAGAAGACCTAAGAAGAAAGGAATTAAAATATATTTAATATATTTAACAGCTTATCTTGCTCGTTGCTGGAAGCAAACGCTTTATAAAAGTAAGAATCATGGAAATATGCAGAATTCATTGTCAACAGAGACAAAAATGTTACACAAGATTTCTGAAAACTAATGAAGGGTTCAAACTTGAGTGAAGGAAACAGATGAGGGAAAACAAAACTTAAAATCATAAAGTTCAGGACTTAAGTCAGGCCAGAAGTTACTACTATTCATAAACAAAGGCAGCAACTCATTGCTTTGACTCCAAAAGAATACAGTAAGTCGTCAACACATCTTAATTTCAAAAATATGGCAAAGCCACACCAAACCCTTTTCAAATATATAAATATTGTGCTTATTACACCAAGCTCTGCCTGCAGACTGCTGCACCTCCTCCAATAACTCAGAAAAACCCTGGCATGTCTGCATACAGTTCGCACAGACAGCGACTGGTGAGGATTCTGTGCCACTGTCAGGACCCATTCCATTAACTTTCCTCTAGAAAGACAAAGAAATTATTGGGGGGAGGGAAGAGAAGACTGAACAATGGAATTTTCCACTTGAAATCAGTTTCACTGAGCATTTTTCTTCAAGGAAAACAAAGCCTATGCAAAAGAGATTCCCAGAACCCTCAAGAACACCCTGCTACTAAACCTTCCAAAGAAAACAGTTAGACAATGAATGCTTTCCAGTGTTTATCCATCTCTTCCATTCTACCACACTTACACTTCCATGAGCTCATCAAATAAACATGAACTGACTTGAATGGGAGTTATCATTTACTGGCTGAATATGCCCAAGTCAGCTGAAGGCAAAGGAAGATGGGGGTGCTCAGCACCTCAGAGAAAGGAAACGGAGAACAAAATTCTACACAGAAATGCTGAGAGAAAACTTGCAGTGTGCCAGACCTGACAGTTATTGATAAAAATAACTGTTACTAAACCAAAAAGTAGTGTTTTCTGGGGAAAACACTGATTTGCAAATTAAGCAATGTAATAGAATAACACATTAATGGTTCCAAATAGCATCTAAAGAGCCTGCTGGACAACTCCTGGTCAAAGTACATCAGCAGGATCACCCCCTACCAGATTGGTGTATATCCTTTGTCACACTAAATGCTCTGCTGATAAAGGTTTCCACTGTACTGGAGCTGGGATTGCTGATCCTGGAGAAGACTCTGGGGAGACTCTGGACTCCCTTCTAGGACCTCAACGGGCTCCAGGAGAGCTGGAGAAGGACTTGGGACAAGGACCTGGAGGGACAGGACAAGGGGGAATAGCTTCATACTGCCAGAGGGCAGGGATAGATGGGATTTTGGGAAGGAATTTTTCCCTGTGAGGGTGGGGACGTTGTGGCACAGGTTGCCATCCCTGAAAGCACCCAAGTCCGGGCTGGACAGGGCTTGGAGCAAGCTGGGATAGTGGTGCTCATGGGGAGGGGATGGCGGGGGTGGTGAGACGTGCTTTAAGGTTCCTTCCAACCTACACCCCTCCATGTTTCTATGATTCTAATGTAGAAGCAGCTTCTCTTTACAACCTGATTTTCTGTCTATGGTATCAAATACACTTTTTTCCCCCTAAGGATGTGTGTTTTGGAATGATATTTTTAAAAATACCAGAAAAGTATACAAAATGCCCTCCCCCTTAGCATATAAACCCCTCTCTTGTGCTGCCCCAAACCCAAGCATGTACTCACCCAGGACAGAGAGGTGGAAGTCCTTCCTGGCCTCTCCTGCAGCGTTGGTCACCACACAGGTGTAATGTCCCTCATCTGCCACACCCACAGGGCTGAGCCGCAGTGTCCGGCCCCCTGAGACAGCCAAAACAGCATCAGAGCCCTGCTCTGCCCCTCAGCTCCATCCCAGACAGGGCAGGGCACACACACCCTGCTCTGCTACCCAGCACCATGCCAGGGCTGGGCAGGGCACACACACCCTACTCTGCCACCCAGCTCCATCCCAGGCTGGGCAGGGCACACACACCCCGCTCTGCCCCCCAGCACCATCCCAGGCAGGGCAGGGCACACACACCCTGCTCTGCCCCCCAGCACCATCCCAGGCAGGGCAGGGCACACACACCCTGCTCTGCCCCTCAGCTCCATCCCAGGCAGGGCAGGGCACACACACCCTGCTCTGCCACCCAGCACCATCCCAGGGCTGGGCAGGGCACACACACCCTGCTCTGCCACCCAGCACCATCCCAGGGCTGGGCAGGGCACACACACCCTGCTCTGCCACCCAGCACCATCCCAGGCTGGGCAGGGCACACACACCCTGCTCTGCCACCCAGCTCCATCCCAGGGCTAGGCAGGGCACACACACCCTGCTCTGCCCCCCAGCACCATGCCAGGCTGGGCAGGGCACACACTCCCTGCTCTGCCACCCAGCACCATCCCAGGCTGGGCAGGGCACACACTCCCTGCTCTGCCACCCAGCTCCATCCCAGGGCTAGGCAGGGCACACACTCCCTGCTCTGCCACCCAGCTCCATCCCAGGGCTAGGCAGGGCACACACACCCTGCTCTGCCCCCCAGCACCATCCCAGGCAGGGCAGGGCACACACACCCTGCTCTGCCCCCCAGCACCATGCCAGGGTGGGCAGGGCACACACACCCTGCTCTGCCACCCAGCACCATCCCAGGTGGGCAGGGCACACACACCCTGCTCTGCCCCCCAGCACCATCCCAGGCTGGGCAGGGCACACACACCCTGCTCTGCCACCCAGCACCATCCCAGGCTGGGCAGGGCACACACACCCCGCTCTGCCACCCAGCACCATCCCGGGCTGGGCAGGGCACACACACCCTGCTCTGCCCCCCAGCACCATCCCAGGCTGGGCAGGGCACACACACCCTGCTCTGCCACCCAGCACCATCCCAGGCTGGGCAGGGCACACACACCCTGCTCTGCCACCCAGCACCATGCCAGGGCTGGGCAGGGCACACACACCCTGCTCTGCCACCCAGCACCATGCCAGGCTGGGCAGGGCACACACACCCCGCCTGCCCCCAGTACCATCCCAGGCAGGGCAGGGGGCACACACCCTGCTCTGCCACCCAGCACCATCCCAGGCTGGGCAGGGGCACCACACACCATCCCGGGCTGGGCAGGCACACACCCCTGCTCTGCCCCCAGCACCATCCCAGGCAGGGCAGGGCACACACCCTGCCTGCCCCCAGCACCCCCAGGGCACCACACCCCCAGCTCCACTGGGCAGGGCACACACACCCTGCTCTGCCCCCAGCACCATGCCAGGCTGGGCAGGCACACACACCCTGCTCTGCCCCCAGCACCATCCCAGGCAGGGCAGGGCACACACTCCCTGCCCTGCCCCCAGCACCCCAGGCTGGGCAGGCACACACACCCCTCTGCCCCCAGCACCACCCAGGGCTGGGCAGGGCACACACACCCTGCCCTGCCCCCAGCACCATCCCAGGCTGGGCAGGGCACACACACCCTGCTCTGCCCCCAGCACCATCCCAGACTGGGCAGGGCACACACACCCTGCTCTGCCACCCAGCACCATGCCAGGCTGGGCAGGGCACACACACCCTGCTCTGCCCCCAGCACCATCCCAGGCTGGGCCGGGCACACACACCCTGCTCTGCCCCCAGCTCCATGCCAGGCTGGGCAGGGCACACACACCCTGCTCTGCCACCCAGCACCATCCCAGGCTGGGCAGGGCACACACACCCTGCTCTGCCCCCAGCACCATCCCAGGGCTGGGCAGGGCACACACACCCTGCTCTGCCACCAAGCACCATCCCAGGCTGGGCAGGGGCTCACCCAGCACCATGCCAGGGCTGGGCAGGGCACACACACCCTGCTCTGCCACCCAGCACCATGCCAGGCTGGGCAGGGCACACACACCCTGCTCTGCCCCCCAGCACCATGCCAGGCTGGGCAGGGCACACACACCCTGCTCCACTGCATGGGATTCATGGATTGGCACTTAGGACATGGCAGGAACACTGTGTTTGTAACACACGCTGCTGGGCAGGAAATTGGGACAGCACACAGTGCCTCAGACAGCAGGGTTTTCACTCACAGAAGTGCTTTGCTATACTGAGATCCCAGATGAATATTCAGGAAAATTAATAATGCATCATCAGTGCTTTTTATGTATGTACACACAAAACTAAGCTTATTTCAATATGTGCCTTTTGTTATAAATACCCTTAAGGTATTTTTATAGATAAGGAATAAAATTCCACCCCTCCCTTCTAGCATTGTGCCATCAATAATAATAGTAACAGCAGATAACAGCACTGGTTTACATGCAATGGGGTTTGAAAGAAGAGATTCTTCTTGACTCTGTAGCTGTCAAGTCACCTTTGCACAGACACGTTAGTTTAAAAGGAAGATTTGCAAGCATGTTTGACCAAAGATGAGGAATATCCCTGCTTTGCCATCACACAAGTAACTTCTCTTTCCTTGCTTTTTGGCAGAGGAACAGCAGAACAGACATGAGGGAGCATTTGAGTGTGAAGCCGTAAGCAGCAGCCAGCCAGCAGCTTTTCCCAGTTTCTGGTCAGCAGCATTCCCCAGTGCACAGCACACCTGCCCACGGCAGCTCCTGCCCGTGGCTATCACTGCTGGGACATAGCCCAGAAAGTGATGACCCCGATCATGCACCTGGAGGAACAGACTGCTGAGCTGGTCACTGGATGTGCCTCTGCCCAAGGACTCCTGCCTGCCAGAGGAGCACTGGGACACTGAGGGAGGCTCAGGTCTGCCAGCCTCGTGTCTCCCTGATCCCTTCTCCCATCCAGCCTTGCACAAGGCCAAAGCAGAGGCAGAACATCTGCCTGCGGGAGGTTGACTGTGACCTTCCCTGGCATCACACACCCAGCCCTCCAGTGCTGAGGCAGGACAGATTTTCTACATTTGGCTAAACAAAAGCTCTTCTCCTTCCTAAAGCCCATGTGAAGGGCCAGGAGTTGGACTGGACAGTCCTTGTGGGTCCCTTTCAGCTCAGGATACTCTGTGATTCCATGATCTGAATTAACTGACTAAAAGCTGCCAGCAGTGTGTCCACACACTGAAATTATCCACAATGCCAAGTATGTTTTCAGTCAACAGAAACAAAATCTTGCTTTGGCAAAGTATTTAAATCCAAAATTAGAGGAGGATTTTTGTTGTTGTTTTTTTACAGCTTTACAAGCACAAATAAAGCTCCAAGTGCCATGCTGGCTACAGTTCACTACCACAACATGTAGCTTTCTGAAGCACAAAGTTTGGAGGAAAACAAAGCCCTGAGCCCTGGCGTGTTTCCCCTCCCACACAGCCAACATCCAGAGACAATAAACATCTTTTTGTCCCTTCCCTTCCTGACTCTTGATCCGGGAGGTGAGATTAGTGTGGGTGTAGAAAGCAACAGACAGGACAGAAACAATCAAGCCCAGAAGATGTTATTTTTGTTGATGGCAACTTGAAACAGAAGGGAATGCAGAGCAGCTCCCAGAGCCAGGTTCATACTGGGAAATAATCACACACCCACTCCTTTTTCCACACACCATATGCAAAAATGGGAAAGCATAGGACAGGACTATCTGTAGTATTAAAAGCTGCACTCATTAAAATATCCTGAAGCTTATTAGCTTCAAATGCAGTCTTAGCTGAGCTCTTAAACACCTTCCAGATCTTTACCTGTCTGATAGTTTTCTTAGGTTCATGATGCAGGCTTTGCATGGTGGCTATCATAAAACTTCATAAAAAGTTATTGTCATGACATTTCTACTTGCCAGTGGCAAATCCAAGGTCAAAGAAACAACACAGCCAGAAATGCTTTTACATGCACTCATTTCTGAGGCTCTCTTTGGTTTCATATACAGACCCATAGAAATTAGAGATGTGCTTTGGTTTTTGTCATTTGTTCTTTCAAAGATTTTTCCTCTTTAAATGGTAAAACAACTGTGAAGAGGAAGAGGTGGAGAAAAATAAACAGGAGAGCAAATGAAGAGTATTTCTGGGCATGACAAAGTGAGATGTTGCCAGGTGCCCTCCAGCTTTTGTACCTGATAGGATTCGCACTGAGCTGTTCAAGGTGATGGGCAATCCATTCTTGAGCCACGTGATTGCAGGCAAGGGGATTCCTGAGGCTTCACAAACCAGGGAGATGGGATTCTTCTCCACAGTGCTGATGTTTTCAGGCAGCTGCAGGTAACCACCAATACTTGGGGGAACTACAGCAAAGAGTAAGAAAAAGATACTTCATACTTCAGAGCAAATACAAATTCATTTTGCTCACAAAACATTGTGCCACCCAAATATTAGTTTACTGAGGGTGAGCAGCAAGGGTGGTCTTGGTTAAACCTTAATTTCTCTCTCCAACAACAGACTATTTCCCACCATGACATTCACCCCAGTATAATGTAAAATTGTACCATATCCTGGTTATCTTGGGAGATGAAGCAACTTGGGGTAGATTGATATTAACAGAAAGAGGGCTACAATTTTAAAACATTCAGGAGTTATAAACTAGGCTTTGGGCTTTTCCTAACGGTGCAACCAGAGCTGCATCCCCTGCAGGAGACCCAGGAGGTGCACTGAGCTGCACACCATTGCTTGGCCACCCAATGGTGAATCTCCACGAGCCCCAGGTGGCCCCACTCACCGTGCACGCTGAGGTCGTATTTCCTGTCGGCCAGCCCGGCGGCGTTGGTGGCCACGCAGACGTAGCGGCCGGTGTCGGACACCCGGGCGCGCTGCAGCCGCAGGACACGGCCCCCGGCCAGCACTGCCACCTCCCTGCCACTGCCCAGCGCCCGCCCGTCCTTCAGCCACATCACTGCTGGCTCAGGAGTGCCCTGAGCCTCGCACTCCAGGGATATTTCACTTCCCTGGGTGACAATGACCTCTGACGGGTGGGGACCGCTGTTGGATATAGTTGGTCGAGCTAGGGAAGAACAAGGCACACAGTCAGTGTAGGAGTCAACTGGAAGCTGCACTTGAGAATCTTCATCTGCTGCTGAGTCAATTTTCCAGAGCAGCAGGGTCAGTAAAAAGCAAATCAGCTCCTTTCCCCCTCTCCCAGAGCATAAAGTAAAAATGTTTTTTAAAATGTTAACTTACAGGCAATTTTTAAAATACAAACAAGAGAAAAAATTAAATTAAAAAAGACTGTCCCCGCACTATCAATCCCTACAGATTTTGGAAGATTTTCTTCTCTGTGGTATTGTTTAAAAATACATCCTTTTATTCCCAGCAAAAATATAGTAAAGTCTAAGGGAATTAAGAGAAATCTAAGTTCATTCAGTTGTCATCACTACTGCAGCTTGGGGACAAGACTAAAGGGGTTACGTAACTGGACTGTGCACTTTCAACAGGGATATGCAATGTCTTGGTCAAGCTACAGGTCCAAATTACCAAAATTTTAATGACACAACACTCTCCTTGAACTGCCTCTAACTTGTCCTATAGCCAGCACTCCATCTCTGGAGGGCCTGCAGCTCAACATCACTGCCCAGCTCACATCCCTGTAACATTACTGCACAACTGGTAAACTGTGATCAGAGTTTTCCTGGTACTTACTGTACACTTGCAGGCTGTACTCTTTGGTGGCACTCCCAGCCACGTTTGAAGCAATACAGGTGTAAGATGCAGCATCAGACCTGTCAGCAACTGCAACCTGGAGCTGTCTGCCCCCAGACAGCACCCGCACCCTTCCCGATGGCTCCGGCACCACAGGAGAGCCTGCAAGACACCTTCTGTCACAAAAAACCACACTAGTGGCCAGGAGCAAATCAAAGTCATGTGGTGTGAAGTCCACTGGCTCATTCAAAAGGACTGAGTTGCACATTTGCCCATTTTAGAAGTACTCTGTCAGAGTTTTTGCAGAGAGCAGGAACTTGGCACAAGCTGATCCTGAGGACTCTCTGTATTAGCCACTGATTTCATGGCATACCCTGAGCTAAAGCACACTGACTCTCCCTCACATCCACCCAGAGTTTAGAACACCACTGAGCAGAAAGCTCAGCAATTTCAGTAAAAGGTGACTCATTTTTCAGTGTATAATTGTCTCACCCAGCACAGCCAGTGCTTAGAAACATATAATTTAGTTTCACACCATCTGCATTTTGTGTGTCACAGGCTTCTTCTCAGGAAATCCTCAGCAGAAACGTGACAGCAAACTCCCACTGTATTCTCTGAGCAGATTCTTCAGTCTTGGAGACCTCAGGTTATCCATTTACATCTTTCCAAACTGCAGGGAGACTTCCTGACAGAAGGAATGCACCTGCCATAGATACTTCTAACAAGCTGAATCTTCGTTTCCCTCTTGTGCATTTACAGTCCTCTCCACAAAGTGCACCAAATGTCAAACATGCTGAAAAATATACTCTTCCTAACTGCTTTTCTAGATTTTCTACCAGGTTTAAGACTCCTTCCTGCCATTAAGTGTACACACATTAGCCTTGCAGTGCATTTACATGTCATCCAAGGCCTTTCTGGCTTCCAAGAGACAGGGTTTAAAAAGAACTTCCTGTTCTCTGAAAATGGTATGCATTGGAAAAAGTGTTCTGTAATTAAAACCTGCTCTTTCCAAGAGCCAAAATTAATTAAAACAAGTACATACCACATTGAATTGTTCTGCTTAGAAAAACACAAATATAAGTAAGATTGATTAATAACACAAGAATTACCACACTGGAAAAGTAAATTATCTTATTTTGTCCTGTATTCTCTCTCCAGCAATGCTAAAGGAAGGTGCTGAAAATAGCTGGTTTTGTCTGCCAACTCCTAAAGAGGTGTTTGGCAATGTAACTTTGACCCCTAAAGCACAAGGTGTGCAGACTACTCTCGAACAAGATGGGAGGAGAGAAAGGGTTTGGTGAATCCCCAAAGCAATGACTACAACTACACACATCTTCACCACTTGGCAGGATGCCATGGCTGCAGATTTAAAACCAGCTGAGAGAATCTGTGTTATGCAGTGGATCACAGGGCAGAAACTCAACTTCACACCAACAGACTCCCAGTGACCCTGGCCCTGACATCTGGGATCCACAAACAAGTCTTACAATCCCAGAACAGTTTAGGTTGGAAAGGACCTTAAAGATCATCTCATTCCAACTCTCTGCCATGGGCCCAGACACTTTCCACTTGCTCAGAAGACATCAACCCTGGTGTGGAACACTTCCAGGGATGCGGAAATGTGCTGCTGTCCTGCTGCACCCATGGCAAATAAACATTTTAAGTGCTCCACAATTCATTTTTGTCAGCTGAGCAATCTCAGCACTGCACTTCTCTTGCACCTTTAGAAACACCTAATCCAAGCAGAGGTGAGATAGAGAGAAGGGAATAATCCACTCCTGGAGCCCACATTACTCAATGCCAGGACTCTGCAGATATCTGCACGTTTGAACTCCTCAGAACACACCATCCAAAATCTACACAAGATGAAAACCAAACCCAGCAGGGCAGAATTATCCCATCTGCTTTATAAAACAGACATTTGACAGTTACCCACCATTCTTTTTCCAGGTGAGACTGGGTGGTGGGATGCCACTGGACTCACAGATCAGGCTAATCAAGCTCCCTTCATTGACTGTCAGCTGAGAGCTGTCATCCGAGCCAGAAATACTTGGTGACACTGCAAAGAAAAGCCAAGTAAGTGCAGTCTTTGAAACAACACATTATCAGCCAGCAGCAAACCTCAAATGACCCTCATGCAAATCTCTCCCATTCAGCTCTGAAGCAATGATAAGGATTGTCTCCTCAATGCTAACCAGGCCCTGGGTAGGGAACAATACACTTGGGAATGACTGCATCCATCCTTCTGGGCTCTAAGGGCCGCTGCATGCACAGACTTTAATTTGGGCACTGAACAAAGCTGGTTTGGGGAACTTTGTCAAGTGACTCCAACTCTAAGAGCCTGCCTCATTCATGGCCTCAGCTAACGAACCCACAGATATCAAAATCATCAGTGACTTTTAAAATTCAGCCTACATTTTTCCTTTGAATGTTTCCTGCATCAGCACACTGGCTGCCACATCCACGGCTATGGATCCCACCCCTCTGATCAACCTCCTGCAACAGAAGGATCACTTTGTTTACAGCTCTGTGACTCTAAACCAGCTGCAGACAAAAGGAACCAGTGTTTTACTCCTGATTCTCAGAGTCTTAGAAAACTTTGGTTCAATCCCTAGGGAATGGTTAATTGCCTCTTCGGAATCAGGGAATCATTTTCATCAGATGAAAATAGAGTAGGTAGAGACCAAGAAAAAGCAGAGGAGAATGTAGGTTGAACTTGGCAAATAAAACCTCCCAGGTGAGCAACTAATGCAGCACTTTATAATGCATGTGACAATCGCCAGCTTCTCCTTCTGACACCTCCAGCCCTCCAGCAGCAACCAGATGTGTGGGGTTCGAAACAACAAGGGCCTTATGGTACTGTCTGCTTTACCCTTTATTTGTCCTGCTTCCAGCCAGGACAAGCCTGTGCTGTTCTCTTCATTTAACTCATAGGCTGGCTCCTGGATCCACACTTAGCTCTCACAGATCCTCAGAGGGATACATTTCCTGGATTTAAAATGTCAAAATATAGCAAGGAGGACTTTGGATGCTGGGGCATAAATGAAAGCTATAATCCTAAACAATTATCTACAGATGGCTTTCACAGGCAGCCTGTGGTTTCTATCAAGCTTATCCCATCAAAGCTGCTAACTAGCAAAGAATTATCCCTCCATTCAAATCCTACTGGAATGGTCCTACTGCACAAAGGAACAAATCTAAATCCCTCCAGCAAAGGTCCTGTGTGAAAGTCTGGGAGAGAAAGAGGACAGCAGAAGCTGACCTGCACAGTAAAAGGTATTTGCTTCAGCATGGGTCAATGGCATAGTACTACAACACCCATCTCTAACTCCTCTAACTCAAATGCCGTGAATGGGTCTCTGAATAATGACAGACTTGAAATACTGAGAAAAGTCATTTTAGTGTTACAAACCCTCGTAGGTAATTCTAGTCTTGTGACTCCAAAGCAAGAAATTGATTTATAACAGTAAAACAGGGACATTTCAGTTTGAACATGAGAAGAAAATGTTCAGTGAAAAAACAGTGCAGGAAACCCACTCAAAAGTAATTATTAAAACAATGTCCTAAGCATAGAGCCATAGAAAAAAAATTATTAAAGCTGTTTTTATGATGCAGCACTAATAAGTGGGTAAGGCAGATTTATTTATCTGAATTTCCAATGCTTCAGCATTTCAGTAACTGGAAAGTTGGTATGTTACTTTAAATGGCATTAAAGCTATGGATCCAAACCCAGGTATTTATCATAGAATCATGATCACAGAATGGTGTGGGCTGGAAGGGACCTTAAAGATTATTTTGTTCCAAGTCCCTGCCATGAGAAGGGATGCCACTTACTAGTTATAGTTCTAACTACTCTCATTCCTGCAAGCTCAAAGGCCTGTAGGGTAACTGGTGTTAATTTAGAACTAAATTAAAGTAATTTGGAAAATGTGTGCACTGTCTTGGGCCTGTTTAACCACAGCAAATACAACAATATATCCCTGCAAGAGCTTCAGTAACTGAGTGTTGATGAACTACATAGAACTTCGGTGTCTCACACCATAATTCAGCTCTGAGCCTCGCTCCTATTTCTGGAATAAGCTTAATAAATCTTACCCCAAATATTGACATTGTAGTTCTTCTCAGTTTTCCCAGCAACATTTGTCGCTTCGCAAGTGTAGCGTCCAGTGTCCTGCACTTGAGCTCCTTCAATCTGGGGACAAAAGGAAAAGCTGGGTTTCTTCTTCCTACTAATTATTCGTGAAACGTGCAGGGAGAGGGGGCTCAGGTTTCCATTTCATTTTTACATATGTCTCCCAGAATATTAAAAACAGAGCATGAATCCAGCAAGCTCTGTACCCAGACAGCTGGGGAACATCTCTGCCATCCCTCCGTCCTCACACACTACTCTGCTGTCCCACCTGCATGCAGGGTGCAGCTCCCCAGGGTGAGCCCCAGCCTGCCCAGCTTACCTTCAGCACGCTGCCATCGGCAGAGATGCTCAGGCCTGGCTTCTCCAGCAAGGGCCGCCCGTCCCTGAGCCAAGCGAGGCGGGGCGGGGGCACAGCACTGCCCTGGCACTGCAGCTCCAGGGCCTGGCCCAGCAGCACTGACACGTTCTGCTCCTCGCCCACGATGTCAGGAGGGACTGCACCAACACAATCACACACTTGGTTACCTTGGAAAAGCCCTCTGAGACCATCCAGGCCAACCATTCCCCAGCACTGTCCCCAGGGGAGACATCCACAGGTCTTAAATCCCTCCAGGGATGGCAACTCCACCCCTGCCCTAGGCAGATGTGCCAGTGCCTGACCATCCTTCCTGTGAAGAATTTTTCCTAATATCCAGCCTGAACCTCCCCTAGCACAACCTGAGGCTGTTTTCTCTTGTCCTATTGCTCAAACCAAGGGACCTTTGGGCACTGAAGATTTCACAGAGCAAACATAATGTGGAGTTAAGGGACTTTACTGCACAAAGATAAAATGACACACACCTTCAGTTATACACAACTTCAGTCTCCTTTATACCACAAAACCCACAAGAATAATTTTTGTTATTTACAGAATATGTTCCACACAAAATAGACACTAGTGAGGTATCAGCTACAGAGGAATCATAAGGAGAAGCAAAGATTAGCAAAAAAAACCCTTTAAATGTAGCTAGAAAGAAAAATCCCCAGTATATACAAATGGGGGAATGCATTCCTGCAAGAAAGAATAAGAGCTGCTGAGTGAAAAAGCTCATGAGATTACAATCAGCCCCAGAAGCTGAAAATGTCCTAAGCTGTTCCAGAGAGTGCCAAGGAGGATACTTAGCTTTAAGGAAAACTCTGACCTACAAATAAGTTGTCCAGAGATGGCCAAATACAGCTGACAGAATAAGTCATATACAGAATTCATGGTTGGCAAGCAAGTCAATAGGTTAATGACTCAATCAACAAATAATAATCTACAATTAGCTCATGTATCAGGTTTGTGGGATCTAGAAATGATGCTGTTGCTGGCACTGAGCGCCATATTTACATTTGTCCTGCAGTTCAGTGATAACCTTATTATTACACTATTATTTCCAAATCAGACAGTAGAAAAATCCCCTTCTGAAAGGAAAGTTTTCTTTGTAGAAATAAAAAACACCAGAACACTGGACACTCCAACTGAAACCCATTAGCTGTTCTTGAACAATGCCAGGATTTAAGAAAAGACATTTTCCCCCCTATTTTTTATTTCTGAGTTTCCACAAGCAGAAAAACAAAAGTAACTAAGAAGGCAATTAAGAACTAAACCTTGAACACAGCAAATCAGAAATTTTCCACGGGGAAAGTGTTCATGGCTGGAATCAAAAAGAACACAGACAAAATACTGCCCCCAAGAAGTTAACCAGGACCAAATATAAGAGCCTTTATTGTCACATTTCCTTTGTGCTTTAGTTTTGGGATCCATGACCCCAGACACTGAGGGTCTGAGTGCACAGAACTTTGGGGTGAGAAAGGAGGCAGTGGGACCATCTGTGAGAACAAGCACAGTAGGTTAATCGCAAAGTGGCACTCAGGGGACAGCAAGACAGCTCTTGAGGTGGCCTGAAAGACCAGGAACAATCAAGCTTGGTGTTTCATGCCCAGGAAGTACATAGCAGAGCTGCTATTTCACAGTTTGGAAATAATTTAGGGAAAAGCCTGGTCCCTGGGGATAAGAAATATAGTAAGTGGGGAAAAAAAATCTGTTTATCTTTTAATCTTTCTAGAACTCACAAAGGTTCAAATTCTTTATGAGTATTGTGGAACTGAGACTTGGAAGCTGATCCATTCCTGCAGAAGGCAAATTTATTTCCAAAGACACTTCAACCATTTACTTTTGCTCTCAGCTCAATGAATTGAAATGTGCTCAAAAGGAAACTAAGTTTATGACACAGACACTAAAGCACTTATTTCTGAAGGAATGGGTTTAAAATTAATCTAATTATGCTCATAGTAACTGTAAGTAACTGAGCTTGTTCCAACTCCTGGCTCAGTGCACTTTTCCAACCAACCCAGCTCCAACTCTACTCCAAATTATTTTCCTCCTGTGGCTTCTTAATTAGATTGCCCTTATGAGGCAAGTCTGAGAGCAATATTACTTTTTGGTGACAGCCTCACTCAAGCTGGTCCTCCAGCTGAGCTCAACCCTAGCCAGCTCCTAATACAACATTAATTTTAAACATACACAACTCCTAACTCTTTTCATTTCCTCCAGCTAAAATGGACAGAGGTTTCAGAAAATAAAAGAGGAATAATAAATATACCTATGTCACATTACACAGACATCCACACCTGTCCTCAAAGTCCAAAGGAGACCCTGATATTCCTTGCTCTAGACATGAAATGTTCCAGCCTATATTAACTTTGGCTCACTTGCCACAGCACAGTCCTGGGTTTCTAAGTGCCCCTTCCAGATGCAAAAGTCACCAGGACTTCAGTCTGGGGTACCCTAACCAAGGGAGGCAATTCTGAAAGCCAAACTCAGGAGCAAATAACTTGGCCAGCTGCCCCTCCTTAGAACTCATCCAAACTCCTAACTTTTCTTGCAAGGTTTTCCACAGGGCATTGCCATAATGCTGGAGACTGGCAGAGTCCACTGACCTTCTGAAAGCAGAAGCAAAACCCCAAAGGTGCCTCAATTCCAAATGCCTCTCTACACATCTGGAACAGTAACATTTCTAAAACAAATGTCAGATTATTGTTCATCATCATTTTGTTGCTGGACAAATCCTCTGAGATGTCCAAGGAAACTCAAAACCTGCTACAGACACACTCCCTGGCACCCCTGCTGGCACAGCACCCATAGGCTCTGAGGACACAACATGGTGACCTTAGGGACCCTTCCAGTGCCTGAAGAGGCTCCAAGAGAACTGGAGAGAGACTCTGGGCAACAGCCTGGAGGGACAGGACAATTAGGAGTGCCTTCCAGAGGACAGGGTTAGATGGGATATTGGGAAGAATCCTTCCCTGTGAGGGTGGGCAGGCCCTGGCACAGGGTGCCCAGAGAAGCTGTGGCTGCCCCTGGATCCCTGCAAATGTCCAAGGCCAGGCTGGATGGTGCTTGGAGCAACCTGGGATAGTGGAAAGTGCCCTACCCATGGCAAGGGGTGGCACTGGATGAGCTTTAAGCTCCCTTCCAACCCAAACCATTCTATGAATATGAAAAGGCATCTGATACAAGTTACAAAAAATACAGGATGAAATTCATACAAGTTACAAGAAAGCACAGAATCACAGAATATCCTGAGTTGGAAAGGACCCACTGAGATCACCAAAATCCTGCACAGGACAGTCCCAACAATGCCACCAGGAATCTGAGAGCATTGCCCAAATCAGAAGGGAGGATGAATTTACACAAGCTCAGGCAAAAAAAAATCAGAATTAATTCACTGACAATCTGGAAAACTGACAAACTAAAAAACCTAAAACAAATAAAAATTACTTCTTTCCTGCTCCTTGACAGAGACAGAGCTGACTGGCTAGACTCAACACAGGGTCACTATTTAGCACTAAAAAAGTCCCCTCTATTTAGGCAGGCAGAGCAAGGCCTGGGAATGGCATGGGAACTGCAGAGCTGGATGAGGAACACCCAGTACCTCCTTCTGATGCAATAAAGACAACAGAGCACTGGGCCCAAGAATATCTCACACTCGGGAGATCTATCTGCTTTTACTCAAACACATATTTTCTTTTACTGTTCATAAATGAGCTTTTACGCATTAAACTTGTAAATTCACTGCTGTAGTTACATTTCTTCAAGGATACACAGAAGGACACACCTACACGCTTTAGTAAATGAAGGTGGATGTGCATATACGTTTTAACTTCCGTACAAAAACCACTCCTCCTCACTTGGCCTTCCATTACAGGTTGGGACTATTTTTACTCAGTGCTGCTCAGGGTCTGGGCCCAGTGTGTTACATTAAAGCTTGAAGAACACCTCCCAGAGCCAAAAGAAAGACGTTTGTCACTCACCATACACACGGAGGTCGATGTCCCTCTGGCTCTCCCCCGCAGCGTTGACTGCCACACATGTGTATGTCCCCGTGTCACTGAGCTGGGCACTGGGCAGTGCCAGCACCCGGCCCCCCGACAGGACCTGCAACGGGAGCACAGCACCTTCAGGCACACCCCGGTGCCAAACACAGGTGGGGGAACTCCTAGGGCTCCTTTCGAAATGGAACACTTGTTTTGCCATTGCCTCCCACCATCTCCCTGCACTCTGGTGCTCTCTTACAATCCACACTTGAAAAGCAGAACTCCAACTTCATGCCAGTCCCTAAGGAATTCCTGGCATTGTCAAGACTTTGCAGGATCTCAACACCCCTCCCTCCCACCAGCTTCAAACATGCTGTCACACCTTTTATCTGTGCCCTGAGCTGGTCCCACAGAACACGAATTCCCCCTCTTCCCTTTCAGATTGTAAAATCAACTTCCAAAAACCAACCACAGCCTCTCATTTTACCTCTGAAATATCTCCTTATATCAGAGGTTGGTTTTCTTTTCTGAATTACTGTTGTATGTAATTAGCTTTCCAGATCTCTTCAGCAGAGCAATCTGGTCCAATTTCCTCTTCTTCCCAGTAAGCAGAAAATTTGTTGATGCAAATTTACTCAGTATGACATCAGCTGAAAGGACCATTTTATTTCAATATATCTCTATCTTCCACTTCACACAGTACTGGAATTAAACTCACACAAACAACCCAGAGCAAAAGGCCTTATATTATTATTCTAAATCCTCCAACTTATTCTCTTCCATTAAACTGCACTGACTTAAAAGCCTCCTCCCACAACAGGGAACACCATAGAGCAGGATCTGTCCCTGGTACCTGGAGGCCATTGCTGACACTGGACACAGGGCTGCCATCCTTCAGCCACGTCAGGATAGGGGCAGGGATGCCTCTGGCTTCACACTCCAGTCTCACTGCATTATTGACCACTACTGTCACCATGTCACTGCTGCCAGAGATGGATGGGGGGACTGGAAAAAAAAAACCACAGAAAAAAGGGCTGTAACAGCTACATAAGAGTACTAATCACAACAACATTAAATAGGCTGCATAATTTTGGATGTAATTTCTCTTTTCTCATGTTACTCTGCTGAACTCTTGTAATGTCTTTGCTCTGTGCCAGATCCTGCTCTTCCCCAGCATGAGCAGGCAGATAACTGCAGTGAAACTACTGTGAGCAAGGTATGTGGGACTGGGCCCACAGCCCAGAGGACAGCTGTGAAACCCAGGAACCACACCATAAAGCCAGAAAATATTCCCCCAAACTCTTGTACTATTCAGTTTAGACCTTGTGAAAGACTTCAGGAGTGGTGGGGATTAAAGAAAAGTTGACCATATAAACCACATAAAGCAAATCCATACACAGAGTGATAAATTGCCCTGGCAGAGCATATGGAAATGTTTATCAGATTAGATTGGAAAACATCTGCCTCTCTGATGACACAAAATACTGCAATGGAACATCTAAAGTACTCACTCTAGGCACACAGTCTAGCAAATGTTGTAGGGCTCTGGTAGAAAGGGAGACAAGAATCATTAAAAAAGGAACATGTTTCATGTACTAGGAGAATCAAAACTATTCTATTTGCTCCTATCACTAGTAACTTAATAATAAAGTTTAAAAGTCAGTATTAGATAAAAACTTAATGTTTAAAGTCACTACTGCAAAGAGATGAGAATGGTGTGAGCTACTCATACATATCACCCTGTGTGAGAGGGGAAAATGTATACATTTCTGCACTGAAAGTAAGATTCATTAATGAATTTAGCAACTTCTAAGAACCTGTAACTCAGGCTGTGGCTGCCCCATCTCTGAAAGTGTCCAAGGCCAGGTTGGTCAGGATTTGAAGCAACCTGGGACAGTGGAAGGTGTCCCTGCCCATGGCAGGGGATGGAACTGGATGGGCTTTAAGGTCCCTTCCAACCCAAACCACTCCATGATTCTGTGATCCTCCTCACTCATACATATATTTCAGCAATAGCAGTAAAGACAGAAAAAAACCACAGGATTTTATAAATTTTTTCATCTTTTCCCCACACATAGAGTTCCTCCTATTGCAGTGCAAAACCATTCATTGTTGTCAAATGCCTGAGAAAGCTATAGTGGGGGAGAAAGAAGTGAAAAAAATTAATACAATGAAATACTATGAATTCAAACTAAACTGGAATTCCACTTGATTTCCTTCAGTTGGCCTGCCTGGTTCCATTCAGTGTCAAGCATGAGGTATCAAGCATTGTTTTTAATGCCAAAAAGATCACATAACACTATTAGCAACAGAAACTGGTGAATAAGACCAGTAGTTGATGGAGGCAGGTGCTCATGGAAATCTAGAGCAGTCTTTCCATAAATGCAGCACAACTTTCAGTACTTGGCATTTGAGCCTGTTCTCCATTAAGGAGTCATTGCTTCCACTAGTAAAGAGGGAAAAACCCTTAAGTTTTGTCTTCTCAAACTCATAAACCCTAAGGACAGTGGATGATGAACCTGTGGATGGTGAATTCCAGCACCTCTGTACTGTCAGCCTGGCAGGACACCAGCTGAATGAAGCAGGTTCATGGACAGGAGTTTAATGCAATTAGTTCCTTTGATGCCATTAGTTGTGGCTGCAACTGCATATACTCTGTTCTAGAAAGGGAAGCTCTGTGTCTTAGAAAATTTTAGTTCCCTAGAAAACTCTGGATGTGTTTGCTGAAATTCTGCCACCCCTAAAAAGACACACGTGTACTGCGGGGTTATTTTCCATTTAACTAGAATAATGGCCTTAGCTCTAAGGATTTCCTGGGAATTCATCACTGGGTGGGGTTAATTGCCTTTGACTGTGTCTTGTGCCATCAGTTTTTCCCATGATGGTCATTTAATCCATAGAAACACACTGCCCAAGTCATTAATTAATATTAATAGGAACTATATACTGTGTGTGCATCTCAGGCAGGGATACTGTGCCAAATTTGGGCCACGCTTTTGCACGGAAGACTCCCACAAAAAACCAGCTACATGCACATGCGTGTATCAAAGATAAGAATTTGGATTATGGCCACATGCAAAAGCCACTGAATCAGTGCAAAAGCTCCAGCTGGGCTTTTGCTTAGGTGTCTCATGTCAGCAAACACCCACACACTTCCACTTCATCTTCTTGGACACAGCACATTTTTCTTTAAAACTCCTGGATTATGGAAGAGCATTTGAACTGTGTCCTTTGTCTATTGTGAGCTTCAAAGTCACCTACAACAAATCCCAGCAACTGCCCTGGCCTCCAAATTGCTCAAGTGATCCCTTAAACAAAATACCTCTTCCATAAATTCATTCTTCCTAGGTATGCTTTCCCTTGGCACATTTTCCACATTCAAAATACCTATTCCAATATCAGTGAGAAAACAGAAGAGTGAAGAGCATGGAGTGCCAGGACAAGGAGGAAATGGCTCTCCACTACCAGAGGGCAGGGTCAGGTGAGATATTGGCAAGGAAATCTTGGCTGTGAGGGTGGGGAGGGCCCTGGAATGGAATTCCCAGAGAGGCTCTGGCTGCCCCTGGATCCCTGGAAGTGTCCCAGGCCAGGCTGGACAGCTTGGAGCAACCTGGGATAGTGGAAGGTGTTTCTGCCTATGGGATTCTGTAATCATGTGATGAGTGACACCAAGTCTGTTAAGCAGACTAGAAAAGGAGGAAAGCAAAGGTGGAGCTTGCATGCATTCTTCCTAAGTGTCACAATATAGGGCAAGAGGAAACAGCCTTGAGTTGTGCTGGGGGTAGGGAGGTTAATTTGGATATTAGAACAAGTTTCTTCATGGATAGGGTCGGCAGACAGTGGCACAGCTGCCCAGGGCAGTGGTGGGGTCCCCACCCCTGCAGGGATTTAAAAGCCGCATGGATGGAGCACTTGGGGACATGGATCAGTGGTGGCCTTGGCAGCACTGGGCAATGCTCAGTGCTCACGGGGACTCAGTGCTCTCAGAAGTGTTCCCCAAGGCCCAGGAGTGTCGGTTCCGCGGTTGTGCACTCACCATGGACCTGGAGGCTGTAGAGCAGCTCGGCCGTGCCCGCGGCGTTGGCAGCCAGGCACCTGTAGAGGCCGGAGTCGGCCACCTGCGCGCCCTCGATGCGCAGCACCTGTCCCCTGTCGCCCAGCGCGCGCCCGTCCTTGGACCACGACACGGCTGCGGGGAGGAACGGGGACAAATCACTGACAGCGCCGACAAATGTGGCACCACAGAGCTGCCACTATGGCCACCTCAGCTTTCATGCACACGCCAACGTTTAACAGTCAATGGCAGTGTTAGTAGTGATTAACAATAATAGAATGTAACAGAAAGCCAGGAAATAGGAAGATTTTCTGACTATGCCCCTCAATTCAACATCAAATTTGACACCGTCATCCACATCCTCATATATTTATGGAAAACTGTTCTGAAATTGAGGAATTATCACACAAAGCAAATTATAGGAAATTTATCCAATTTTATACTAAGGTAAAGAGTGGCTGTTTAAAACCACACAAAAATATGTAGGTGTCCCTGCCCATGGCAGGGGGATGGAAGGAGATGAGCTTACAGGTTCTTTCCAGCCCAAACCATCCAGGGATACTATAATATCCCTAGATATTACAGATATATATATATATATATAAAATAGGGGATAGATAGAGGATCTATCCAAGGATTCTATAACATGTATCAATTTTTTTACCTTTTACACCTTAAATTATCACTACATTAACCTGAACTATCTGGGACAAAGAATCAAAACATAAGCAAACAAATCAAAGTGCAACTGGCAGATCAAAAAAAATGAACATAAAGAGCAGAAAACTTGGAGTTACTGCAGAAGAAAATTTTATAGGAAGTTGAGAACCAAGAAAATCTGCAGATTTTGCATCTCAGCCAAAAGATGGCACCATCCATCAGGAGAATGGGTCATTGAGGCTTTGTTGGCATCACTTCACTTCTTAGTTGAAATTACTGCTCATGGAAGGATTATCTGGAATACACAAGGGGGTTTGGGGAAAGACTCACACCCACTAAGTGCTCTGGCTTGACTGATAGGTAAGACTTGCACAGAGCTTCTCTCTTTTCCAGTGGGATGCTGTGCTCTGACTTTCCTGACTCATGGTATATCCTGACAATAGGATGTGCCATTGCATCACACCAGGAGTGACCAAACTGTTCTTACTGCATAAATTATCTGAAATCCATCGTTTTAGTTGTTGATAACTAAAATAACTGAAAATTTGGACAATAAAGGAGAAAAAATTTTAAAGGAGCATAAAATAGACATAAAATTCTTATGCTTTTATAACATTTTACTTCCTCAATATTTTAACTTTTTAAATGTAAGTATAAATTATTCTACAAAATAATACTTTGATGTGAATTAATTCTTAAAAAGGCAGAAAAGGAGAAGCTGGATGTACATCTGAAATGTAGTAACACCTTTCATCTGAAAATGTTGCTATAATCAGCATGAGAATAATTTGCTATATTTGATATAAGTTCTTACTAACAATTCCCCCTGTTTTGCCCTACAATAATTAATACAGCAAATTGCTCTCATAATAATATGTCTTTTTATATCCTGCCAGGTAACAAAGCCCACACATTAACATGAGCACACTTGACAGGCACACTCAATCCATGAAGTATTTCAGGTCTGCATTACACTAACAAATACTGAACTGACAGGAGACAAAAGGGGATGTGTTTAAAGCTCATTCAGTAGAAATCAAATAGTGCTCTTGCTTGTGGACAGGGTATCACAAGGGGATAGATTATCCTTGTGATGTGTTTTCACTCATTTATCAGTGGGGATCACTGAATTTCTCAATCTTTCCTTCATGTCAGCCCATACATTGAGATTTCCCATCACACAGTTTCTAGCTGCTTTAAAACCACACAATTAGCTCCATATTCAGCGTATTCATTACTTTCCAAAGACACATGAAAGTGAAGCTCTTGATGAGATGTTCCCTAAGGTGCCCAAGGATACCTGGCAGAGGGTTCCCAGATGCTCTGCATTCAAGATGGATTGGATTATTCACCACCACTGTTTCATTTAATATTTTTCCTGCATCTTCCAGACTGGGTGGTTCTGGGAAGAGACAAAAGCAACAGGCTTCCATTAATTCAGCCACCCAGCTAGCAGAGCATTATGATCACAAAGTCATCTACCCTTGGAGAAACTTTGGGCAGTGAGTTGCACAAGCTTCAGCTGTTGGGTGACCAAGGAATTTCTCCAGAAATTCCATCTCTGAAATGGGAATACTCTCTAATTATACAATCTCATTAGTGGTAAGAGGAATAAAACATTATTTTTGCTAATTTTAATTTTTTTCCAGGAAAAATTGAACTTAAAGATTTGCAAGTAATGGGTACACAACACAGAACAGCAATTCTTTCTTGTGGCAAGCTCCTCTCACTTCAGCTGGTGATAGTAAACTGAGTAGTGTAGAGAGCTTTTACCTTCCTGAAGCTCCAAAATCTGAAACGTGACAGAAACGCCAGATAGTAACAGTTTGAACATGAAGACTGACAGCAAAGGAGAGCTTTATGAGCATGGGACTGACACTGAAGATAGCTGTGATGCAATTATCACAGTCTGAATGTGGCTCCACCCTCAGAGACTCTGCAACCTCTCCTCACTTCAGTTTAACGCCTTCCAGTTACTTGGCTTGGTTTGGCAATAAAAGTCAATGTAGCCATACTCTGTGAAAATACTGCCACAGTCTATTCCTGCACCTCCTGAGGATTCCCACCCCTCCTTTGAGGACTGGGTCACATCAGCAATGCACAACACTTCATGACCACTTCTAAGCCAAATATACTTAAATCATGGTGAGAGCATTTATTAAATTCACATGCAAATGACAGCTTCTCGAGTTTCCCTGATTCTTTTTCTATTGTTTTTAGCTGCAAAAGAAAATTCCTCTTAAAGAGGGTGAAAAATCCCCGCGCAGGAAAATGTTTCTTTCTCAGAAAAGTTATTCCTGTAAAAATTTCCCATTTCCCAGGGTCACGGGGAATACCAATATCCACAAAAACCTTGGATGAAAATAGTAATGACAGCGGTGGTATATCACACACTGATTCAGAAACACAGAGTGCGCTCCTGAGGGTTGGGTTAGTAGGAATGTGCTTGGCTTTTTGGGACACTTCTGAGCAG
Organism: Emberiza elegans; assembly: GCA_024865655.1. Taxonomy (NCBI): domain Eukaryota; kingdom Metazoa; phylum Chordata; class Aves; order Passeriformes; family Fringillidae; genus Emberiza; species Emberiza elegans. The sequence continues at coordinate 62,962,589 of JALJVW010000206.1, forward strand.
CAGAGGTACCTGTAAAGACATTCATTCATTTCTGCATCCTTTGGTATTACAGGAGAGAGGTCAAACTCCACAAAAGCCAGTTTTTGCCCTCACTCCTTACTAATGGAGTGGGACAGAGAAAGAGAACTGAGAGGTGGATGTGCAGAGCCAGGAGAAAAGGCAGAGCGAGGTGAGCCCAGGCGCAAGAGCCGCGTGGACAGCCCCGTTTGGGCGCGTTACCGTGCACGTGGAGCCGGGTGTGCTGCTGGGCCTCCCCCGCAGCGTTGGTGGCCACGCAGGTGTAGCGGGCGGCATCTCCGGGCAGGGCCTTGCCAAGCTGCAGGACACGGCCCGAGGCCTCCAGCTGTTCCCAAACACAGAGAGGAGCCGTGTGACACCACTGCCCTCAGCACAGCCGCTCGCTCGGGGCGAGCGGACACGGCCGGGCTCATCCCCTCCCAACCCCAGCTCATGGAACAAGGATTGATTGGTCAGAGATTTCCCTGGGACAGCAGCATCAGGAGCTGTACAGGTGTGTGAGACCTGGCTGGCAAGGGGCAGGCAGGCAGAGGAGACTGCAGGCAAGGTACCAAAAACTGCTCCAGCCATGGGGAATCAAAGCCACTGCAAGCACTCACCTCCACAACATGCGAGCACTGGGGAGGGCTCTTCATGGAAAAGCAGGATCTCACCAGGAGAAGGGAATTACAGGTAGCTGCTGCAGTGATCACAGAACAGCTCAGATAACCCCAGCTCACAGGGATGAGTGGCTAGAGCCACCTCACAATCAGCAGATAAGCATTTGACCTTGAAGGGCTAAGTACAACTGGAAGGAGACAGATTCTGAATTTCCAGTCATGGACTCTTCTGATATGAGGCGTCTAGTGGGATTCAGTCTACTGAATACTGCTATTACCTGAGACACCACCCTAATCAGGCAGAAAACCCCTAACTCTGCAGGATGGCTCTTAAACACTTTTGTATTACAGTGTGAGAGAAGCAGAAGGAAAAGAAGCACTAACATGTATAACTTCCAGCAATTATCTTCCACGGTTTGGGTTCCATAAAAGAATCATGCTTACTCTGATATTTCCCCTGGCTGTGTTTACTGGCTGTCCATCTTTTAACCAGGTTATGGAAGGGCTGGGGATGCCACTGGCTATGCACTGCAGTGTCACAGGCTTGTGGAGCACAACTGCTCTCTCAGAGGGCCCAGCCGATTTAATGGTTGGAGGAACTGCAAAAAGCATCAGACAAAAACGTTGCCTCATTCAAACATGTACATTTAAATACACAGAAGCAGTATCCCAGAGGTAAGTAAGCTTTACTTCTACTTCCAGATCTAGTGGAAGGTGTCCCTGCCATGGCTGGTGTCCAACTCAAACCATTCTATGATTCTATTTCATCTAATCTCCTCTCCAGTTTTACAACCTGCTAATGCAAATAAACATGTATAAGAAGTTTGAGCCCTTTCTTGCCAGCAATTTGAAACAAAAGCAGTCTGCTGCTTTCCACCCACCTCGAGTAACCTACCGTGCACTGTAACATCAAATTCCTTTTCATGCTCTCCCGCCTTGTTTGCAGCCACACATTTATAGCGGCCGCTGTCTGACACTTGAGCTTGAGAGATGACAAGTTTCTGTCCATTTAATAAGACCTTGCGTCCAGCCTCCTCTCCAACTGGCTGACCATCTTTGAACCACCTAACAAAAAGCAAGTTCCATTTCAGTTGTCATTGAAAGTAAGATCAACAACAATCTTAAAATATGCACAATTCTATTAAATAAAATGCCTCAGTAACTCTGCATTTCTAGGGAAGTTTGGAAGTGTTGGGTTGTATTCCTCTTGTCTGAGTGCCATAAATTGTACGGTTTATCAGAAGGGAGTATTGGGGAATGGCCACTAAAAACAGTGCCAGAAATGTGACAGTAGATACTATCAGAGGCAGAGAGGAATTCCCAAAGCAAAAGCAATCACAGGTGGCAGAACAAAAGGGACATTAAGTTGCATTAGCAAAGGACTTGAAGTTTTGTCAGCTCTTGTTTTCTATCCTCATCTCCAGGACATGGATACTGGCACAACAAACCAAACTACTTTAAAATGAAATCCTGATGTTGCCAAGTGAGTGCCTGACGGTGCTATCAGTGGAGCCAGGAGTTTGTCCTCTACTCATTAACCACCACTGATTAACATGGGTGGCCCATTAAGCTCACCTAACCAACCAGCAGATTTATTTGTATTTTTCTACAGTCATACCAGTGCCCTTACGTGATAGTTGGTGAGGGTGTCCCTTTTGCTGGACAATCCAGCTCCAAAGGGCTATAGAGAATCACAATGTAGTCCAAGAGCTCATCCCCACCTTCCACAAATGGTGGCACTGTAAGAGAGAAAAATCCACCAAGAGAAACATTTACACATCAGAAATATCAAACAAGTCTCTCTCAAATAGCACTGTTAAACACACACTGATTCATTATGAACCACTGCTCCTTTCTGAAGGGAAACATCTGCCCAGTGACATTTTGTGGCTTCAAATCACTGCTCTCATTTTTTTACTGTTTCTTGTTTGGTTGTGTTTTCCAGATTCTGCCAGAAGAAGCTTGTGAAAGGATGGGAAGGGGGGGTGCTTTTGGCACCCTTTGTCAGCAAAACAAAAACGCAGAGGATCCTCTTCCAGGTCCTCTTCCCCCTGTGTCTCATCCTCTCTGGGCAGGGAGCACTGCCACACAGCTCCTCTACTATCAAGACCAGTGACATTTACCTGCAGAAGCAGAAAGGATGCTCTACATCTGCATTCAGTATTATGTTCAAGTGAGTAAAACCTAAAAATCAGTTCTTTACAGTTCTCTCCCTTGTCAAGAGAAGACCTCCAGACATTCAGAAGGGACTGCGGAGATACAGACTGTGTAATGGATTCAAAGGATACAGAAGAAAAAGGGGTTTTTTTCAGTATAAGGTTCAAAACTTGCACAACACATATTCAGAGAAAAATGTCCTCTCCCAGAGGCAGCCACTAGGTGATACTTCTAATGGATTTCTGTGATTTTCTTCTCTGAAGACAAGTAAGAAGAATTTTAGAGGTTGCTAAGAATATTTACCTACCACATGCACAAAAATCCTTCAAGAACTAACCTGAAAGTACGAGTCTTCAACTGTTCTGTAGCCCTGGACAGAAAAGTTTTGCAGTGCTAGTTCAGCTACATACACAGCATGACTAACTCAATATATTAATAAAAACAAAAATAAAACCATAGGTTTTATAGAACTTTTCCATCTTAGGTTTATGGGAACCTGATAAATTTGCAGCTCACACACCTAAGATTTCAACGTCATACTTGATTTCTTGTTCTCCAGCTATGCTTGTGGCCACACACCAGTACTGGCCCTGGTCAGCCTCAACGGCGTTCAGGATCTCCAGCTGCTTTCCCCCAGCCAGGACACGGAGCTTGTCACTTGCTTTCACAGGAACTCCATCTTTTAACCAGGTCAGGAGAGGGGGAGGGTTCCCAGCAGCCTTACACTCCAATGTCAGGGAATTCCCAGCAACCACCTGCCTGCTCTGGGCTGTGTCAGCATCGCCCTCAATTACTGGAGGAACTGCAGAAAGGAAGAAATATATTGCAAGCCATTAATTCTGTAGCCAGAAAATGTATTAAGAGAAAATGGTTTTGTTCCACCCACTCTAGCTCCATCTGCCATCACGTCACACACAATTTCATGCGAAAATTTGCTGCTGGGGCAAGAAAAAGCAGAGAAGTCAAATGATGTAGCTCAAAATTGACCAGCTGTATAAAATAGAGGATATGCAGTACTTTGAAAGGGAAGAACTAGACAAGAAAGACTTAAAGGAGTAAAGATCCCATCCAGAGTGGTTCTTTCAAATAAGTATTGTTTAGCATTCAGATGTGAGACAGAGAATGGATATACATGGAAGAGAAAGAGCTGAGTAGAAGAACGCATGGTACCAAGCCCAGTGAAGGGAGGGCAGGGTTAGATGGGATATGGGGAAGGAATTGTTCCCTGTGAGGGTGGGCAGGCCCTGGCACAGGGTGCTCAGAGAAGCTGTGGCTGCCCCTGGATCCCTGGAAGTGTCCAAGGGTAGGCTGGAGGCGGCTTGGAGCAAATCTGGGCTAGTGGAAGGTGTCCCTACCCATTGCAGGGGTCAGACTGGATGGGCTTTAAACCACACCATTTCAACCCACACCATTTTATGATTCCATGAAGTCAAGAGCTGTCGGAGAGTCCCATAAAGCAGAGGGTTTAAATCTCCCTCTACACAGCCCTGCCAACAGAGGCCAGAATTTAATCACAGCCACTGCCAGGCAGCACAGGCTGAAGATCTCTTCCTCTGCTGTTCTGCAGGAGCAGTAAGGCAGCCCAGGAGCTGTCCCTCACCGTAGACATCCACGTGGAAGAGCTTCTCAGCAGCCCCCGCGGCGCTGCTGGCGCGACACGAGTACAGGGCAGAGTCTGAGACCTGTGCCCGCAGGATCTGCAGGAACTGCCCTCTGTCCACATACAGAGCCTGGGGGCTGGAAATCACACGCTGCCCATCCTTGTACCAGGTGATGGTGGGCACGGGGATTCCCTTGGTTTCACATTCCAGATTTATCAGGTTGTTGAGGAGCACTGATACCTCCGTGGTAATGTTTCCTCCCTTAATACTGGGGGGGACTAGTTCAAAAGACAAAAACAACAACATTAAAACCTTAGACTACAAAGTATGTGCAGATTTAAACAAAATATTAGAATGCTGCAAGAATAAAATATCTTCATCAGCCTTCCAACCTTTCCTGTTGTGTTTTGTTTGGTTCTTTGCCCAGCAGAGCTCATCTATCACCTGTACAGTCCTTCAAGGCACACAGCCTAGAAAGCATGAAGAGAACACAACAAAAAGGCCACCAGGCTCCAACATGTTGCAGGTTAGGACAGCTGGGCCTCCATGCCTCCTGCAATTCACTTTCTCTTCCCTGTCTCCAAAGAAAGAGCAATCCCCAGATGCCTTGGGAGGTGCATCCTCCCAGCAAGGATCCTGCTATTGAAAATACCAAACACACCCAAGTGCCTCCACAACAGCAGTGGGAACTGCTCCATGCTCCAAACTTTTGAGGATGAAGTCAGTTACTTTGAGACTAAGTATGAGCTTAATAGTCTTGCTTTATGTTCCTATTTTTGAAGCTTTTTGGCCCATAGTCGTTTCCCTTGCTCTCTAGGCAGCAGGACTTGGATTTTTCTAGCAAACAAGCTCTTGTGTAAATCAGCCAATATAAAGAGTCCGTAAATCTCTATAGAAGCAATAAAAACACAGTGCAATTGGCAACGACTAAATTTATGGCTGCTGAAAGGACCAGACACATCTGGCAGACACATTGACTCCTCTGCTGCCAAACATGCTCAGTACATCCACAGATTCCTCTGACTTCCACAGTGGTCATTGAGAACACCACTGCAGAAATGCAAAGTCTCTGTGAATGGATGGATCTGCACCTGAGACAGGTCCTGCAGTTACCAAAACACAATGACATATTTACTAATTAAACATGTTTTGTATAAAAAACCCCAAATCCACTGAATATGCTGAAACGCACCCAGTTCAAAGGCAACTGCACTTCTCTATCAGAGATGAGGAATGGTTTTAATATGGTGTTTTGGGAAAATATCAAAGCCAAAAGCAGGGCGAAACAGCTAAAACAAAGGAAGAACTAGCAAGAAACAGCACTGAAGTTCCTCACTTACACTGTGGGCTTCTGTTTGTCTAGCCAGGACTAATGAGAAATACAAAGGTAAAGAGAAGTTCCATTCTGCTGTCATAAATTCATCTTTCCTGAGGAACCTGAAATAAATCTACTCATCTGCAAGCATTTTATCTGTGGGAAAGTGGGGGAAGCTGTTTTATTCCTCTAATCTTAGAACAGCCACAATCCCCTGCAAGTCCTCCCAGCATTCTCTTTGTTCCTGATAGAAAAGGGTCTCACCAAGACTGGTGTGCAGCCACATTCCTCTGCCTATGGGTGCTCTGTGCTTCACAAATGTCCCAGATGAGGGAAATAATGCACATTAAATTCAAAGAATCACACACAACGCTCAGGAACAAATCCATAGCAAGGGAGGACTCGAGAGCTAGCAGACTCAAATCCCTACCCTTCACACTCCAGGCACAAGAATTTGTGAGTCCCATGAAGTACAGGCTGTATCCTGGCACCAGTTTAAGAAAAATAAGACCAAATGTGTATCAAAATCAAAATTAATAATTTTCTCCTCCCTAAAACAGATCAAAACAATGAAGACAATGTGATAATAAAAATTCAGTTGAAACTAACAGCAGAATTTGAGAACACCCTTCAAGATTTTTTACTTTCACTAATTAGAAAAAGAAGTATATCAGCAACATTTCAGGGTGTTTTTCCAACCCCGCAAAGACTACATCCATACTTAACTTCATATATAAAAATAATTTAAAAGGTCGTTTTGTGAACACATGACTATTAAATTAAATACACACAAATTTTGTAGCATCAGAGACTTAATTTGCATTTCCCTGAGTATCTCCATTCAAAAAGAAACCTTATGAGTAAAACAAGAGGATCTTCTGGGATCAGGCATTCCATAAACTTACCGTGGACAATGAGCCTGACCTCCTTCACTTGTTTGCCAGCAGTGTTGGTGGCACTGCACTGGTAGCGACCCTTGTCAACCCTGCGAGCACTCTTGATCTGGAGAACTTGGTCCCTGTCCAGGAGCTCAACGTTGGGATCACCCAAAAACAAGGGCCTGAAACAGAGACCATTTTGCTTCACAGAATTCTACCCCACCCCTTCAGCACTGATTTAAACTGCCAAAAAAAGGTCCTTTGGTGGAAATAATTGTACTATTCCAGAGTGCCATTTAGCACTAGATTAATAGCTTTAATCACAAGAACCAACATGCAGTGACAAGCTATTATGATTAACTCTACTCCTAACTTCTAAAAGAAGCCAAACCACAAAAAGTACTTTTCTCAGACCTCCAGGATGCCAGAGCCAGAGTCACACACCTGACCTCAGCTCCTTTTCCTAATTTATTTAGTCAGGCCAGGCCTTTGCTGATAACAAAATGTCAAGTACTACACAAGAACAACACATCCATAGCAAAGGGTGAGGAACTGTCACAGCAGAGTATCTGTGAGTCCTGAGCAATGCCTATACTGAACCACATTGTTAAACACCAAAAACACCCAGCCCAGCTGGGTTTTAAGCTAATGTTTAAGAATTCTTCTTCTGTGCTTTCCTGGAAGATGAGATGAAGAACTGAAAGCATGCAGTCTATAAATGTTTTCAAACATATATATGCACATATAACCTTTCAGACCTTTAATGTATATATGCAGAACTGCACAAGGCACTAGCCAGCAAAACATCAAATATGAGTTCTATCTACCACTGAAAAAATCACCTCAGCTAAACAACTGCATTTTAACTAATAATGTGTGAAAAATAATCCAGGTAGAATAACTCACAGAAAAAACTCAAAGAAATGGTTCTTCTTATCTTGCTTCAACCATCATCTCTCTCCAAAAACCCAAAATCTGCTCTGCAAGTCCCAATAATGAGTAAATTCAGAAAGGGAAGTGGGATGTTAAGTTTTGATTAAAGAATTTACCACCTCACATCATCCCAAATTCTGTGACACTAAGTTAACACGAAGCAGTTAAACATTGCACCTCCTTCCTCTCTGCTCTAGGAGAGGAAGAGCCTGACACAAACCACAAAAGCTGCAATATACTCACTTGCCATCCTTGAACCAGTGAACGTCAGGATCAGGGAAGCCTTTGGCTCTGCATTCCAGATGGATTTCCTGGTTGAGGATGACTGCCACTTCACCAGGGCTATCAGCACCTATTATGCTCGGTGGAACTTCAAAAAGACAAACATTAAGGAAGGACTGGTATTAAGCCAGGGAACCTGTGCCCTGTGACTAAAGGGAATGCAGCTGGATTTTACTATTCTCTTAAAACACCTTTAGTAGTTACTGCAGAGGGAATTCTGCAGATCACAACAGTGTGTCTATCGTGACAAGCACTTCCACACCTGCAATGGTGAACTGTACCAGGGAACACCCCTACGTCACACTGCACACCCCAAATACAAAACAAAGCACCAAAGCCCAGAAATCAAAAGCAATATTTTGTCTGTGTTGCTTCAAGAATGGCAAAGTTTAAGCACTCAGTGCTTCAGCAGCCAATAATTCATGGGCAGTGAGTAGAAGAATCTATTTATAATGAGTTGAAATTTATTGGCTTCTTAAATATCAACTGTTTTTCCAATCACCAACTAAAACCCAAACGAAACAAAAACCAACCCCAAAGCCATGGAACTAACCAAGTATATGGAGGTTAAACAGCTTCTCAGAACTTCCTGCTACGTTTATGGCTTTGCATGAATACTGTCCTGCGTCCTCAGTAGTAGCTTTCAGGAGCTTCAGTATCTTCCCATTGTGCAAAATCTGGAGAGCACTGCTTTCCACAACCTTAGAGGAACCCGAGACATTAGCCTTATGTGATCCAAGCTACAGCAGCCAAGTATCACAGCTGGATTTTTATAAGAAAATGGTAGTTTTAGTGGAAGGATAATCTGTTTCCCCTTTCAGTTTCAGCACTAATCTCCCACCCTGCTGCAATGTATTCAATATGGTTTGTAGCTCAGCCTAGGGCAGGGAGTGGGGAACTCCAACCAGCAGCAATGGGCAGTCCCAGGAGTGCATAAAGGGACCTCTCCTCATCTTAAACTATGACTTATCAGCTGCAAGTGGAAACAGAGGACTCAAGGATAATCCTGAGGGATTTAATTCACCTCCAAAAGTTCTTATTTATCCATCTGCAGAATGAAAAAAATGGCAATATTGGTCCCCTCTGCATGGATTAGAATCTACAGTACTGGGGGATTGCCAAGGTCAGTTCCTAAGGGAATACTGAAAACAAAGAATTTACATTTGACTGACAGAATTGATGGATGAGCCGTATTTAGCTGCCTTTTTGTGGGGGTGTTCTTAGAACATTTAAATTTACATAAAGTCATTTACCTGTATCTATTTTGAATGAATTCTCATACCAAGCCCTCCAAAGTCCACAGTTAGATTAATCCAACATACCTGGATATCATCCTTATACCAGGAGATGACTGGAGAGGGGTTACCAGTTACTTCACAGAAGAGACTTACAGTGTGATGAACAACCACAGATGTATTTGTCACCTTATCTTGATCTCTAATTTCAGGAGGAACTGCAAAGAAAGCTCAACATTATGGCTTAAGTCTTATTCCAGTGCTTTCTCCCTTTCTTCCTTTCCATCCCAGTCAAGGACCTCTATCAATCAAATTTTCTCAAACCCTCCTCATTCCCTTCCCAATATTTCCATTTGTCTTCAGGCTCTGGACATATCTCTCTGAATCCTTTCTTTTCTTTGCCAAAACCAGTCTTCTCTTGCTCAATAACAGACTCCCAGGGAAATTCACTCAAACACAAGCACCATCAACATTTTAAGAGAATAATCTTAAAATTAATCTGAAATTTAGTGTTATTTGTTTAGCATATGAAGGAAGCCTATTCCAGAGTCATCCTTCCTCTTCACTGGTCCAGTCATGCCCTAGAATGCCATCTATCATTTGTCCCATTATGAATGCAGAGAGAATGGCCTTAAATTGTGGATTAGAAAGTTCCAACCCCACTGAGGAGCCCTGCTGGTACGAGATGGAATTCCTGCTCTTCTAAAAACAAGCATATAACCCTTCTCAGGTATTAGAATTTACCGTCATGGGAATTGAACAAGTCTGGAATAAAAGTAGTTTGTACGGTTTCCATTTACTAACTAGGAATCTGGAAGAGAAAGAATACCAGCAAATAGAAAATCTCCTAGTCTGTGTTCACTCTGATAACTCTTGTCTCATTTGAAATGCAGATCTAGCCCTCAATCTGTAACTTCTACAGTACAAAGCTTCATTTGTTATTCACATTAAAATTTTCAAGTAAAACTGGAGTTTCTATCAATAAGATCCTTGAGCAAAACAAGGATGGTTTGTGCATAAAGCCACAGAGAACAGAAAAAACAGGGGAAAAGAAAAACTATAGTGTCAGAAAAACAGGAAGTACTCAGATGTTATAATTTAACAGCACAAGGGCAGATTTGGGCCATGCAATTTGTAAGAAGAAAACAGAAGCCACTTTCCCAAGGCAGCTCCCCAAGAGCTGTGTGTATTATTTACCGTGGACTTTCAGGCTGTATCTCCTCTGTGTGCTCCCAGCCTCGTTGGCTGCCACGCAGACATAGTCCCCACTGTCTGAGGGTGTGAGGGCAGCTATGACCAGCAGGGTCCCATCCTCCAGCACCGAGAGCCCCGGCTCAGCCCCGCTCAGCTCCCGCCCGTTCCGCAGCCATTTGATGGCAGGCTTGGGAATACCTGCAAGGAAAAGGGGAAACGGCCACAAATGCTTCCCTCAGCTCAAAACAAGATGGATTCAAACAACTCCTGCTGCTTGCTGGAAGGACAACACACAGGGAGGCCAGGAGCTTCCAAGAGGAAGCTCCAGCTGTTACAGGATGATTTTAACATTAAAAATCTTCATCCTAAACACTGTAAAATCCTTGTTGGCCAGCAATGACTTTCCACAGGACTTCCACACACAGTGGTGATTTAAATCACTGTTAGTTTGAATTTTTCCATATAAAGCATACATGGAAAATACTGTGTGGATTGGACATTTCTACAGCAGCGTTGTAATGTGCAATCGTCAGCAGATAAAGATCCTTTTGTCACCAAGACACTCACCTTTTGCAGGGCATGGGAATGCAATGTGCTGGTTGGCCACTCTTTCTTGGAAAGGGCTGTTGAATGGAGGGTCCAGGTCCTCAATAGTGGGAGGCTCTGAAAGAAAATGAGACCCAAAAAACTGCTGCATCTCTGCTCCAAATATAAAAACACAGTTTGACAATACATAACACTAAGTCTCTCTCATTCACACAAGGTCACATTCCAATAACCCTCTTTACATTGACTGGAATGGGTACTGCACAAGTAGTTTCCATTTCAGTGGGAATATTTAGGAAGTAAGCAGTACAAAGAGGCTTTCCAACTTGACAGAAATAGTTCTCTCTAAATCTTGCTAAATTTATTTTGAAGGCAAAGTTTCTGCATTATCTCAAAAATATTATTTTAACTGTTTTTTCCCCACACCACATATTTTAGTGCTACTGCCATCCTTTGTTCTCAAGTCCCATTTTAAACTCCTGTGCAGACTGAGACTATATGAAGCATATTCTTTATAATTAAATAAAGTTACTGAGAGTTCTTTGTTGCCTGTAGGAAGCGTTTCTCAGCACCTCTAATCCAAAGGGCTCAGAAGGTTGCCTTTAGACTTTTGCAAAGAAGAAACAATGCCTGCTTAGCTTAAGTCAGTCATGCTTCATTGACATCTGTCAGCCCTCAGGTGAGGAGCTGCACTACATATTTAAATTGGCACATTGACCACTTACCCTTTTACCATTTCAACATCATTTTTTAATTTAAATATAGAGAGAGAGAGCGTGTGCACACTTCTTTTTTATATTTCTGCAACCTCTCCAAAGACTAGTTGCTCATTCTAGCTCTCCGCAATTACCATCAGAACATAACATCTAAACCAGATGTGGCTTTCGCATCACGTAACAGTGGGTGAGAGAAAGCCCTGCCCTGCAAGGCCCCAGCCCCACACCACTGGCAGGGAGCGTGGCCCCAAATGAGTACCTTGCACTTGTACTGTGACCTCTGCCGTGTCACTGCCAGCACTGTTGGTGGCCACACAGGTGTAGATGCCAGAATCAGGCAGCTGGACACTGCTGATGGCCAGAGCTCCATCTGGGCTCTGCAGGAACTTCCCCCCATCTGTGGGCACAGCACTTGTGCCTCGGAACCAAGAGACCGAGGGGGCAGGGACGCCCTGGGCACTGCAGGGAAGCTCCACTCGCTGCCCAGCCTGCACTTTCAGAACTCGAGGCCCACGCTGGATCCTTGGAGGAACTGAGGAAGACAAGTTTAGTCCACAGAAATGTTAAAGAAACAATGTACAGGATCATTCTTCAGGCTGGGAGAGCTGGGGGTGTTCAGCCTGGTGAAGAGAAGGTTCCAAGAGACCAAAATGCACCTTCCAGTGCCTAAGGGGGCTCCAGGAGAGGTGGAGGGGGACTGGGGACAAGGGATGGAGGGACAGGACAAGGGGCAACTATTTTAAACCAAGAGAGGGGAGATTCAGACCAGGTATAAGAAAGAAATTTTTTATGCTGAGGGTGGTGAGGCATTGGCATAGGGCGAGAAGCTGTGGCTGCTCCTGAATCCCTGGAAGGGTCCAAGGCTAGGCTGGACAGGGCTTGGGGCACCCTGGAATACTGGAAGGTGTCCCTGCCCATGGCAGGGGTGGCACTGGATGCCCTTTTAAAAGTCTCTTTCAACTCAAATCATTTTATGATCCTATGAAATTCTTTTCTATTTTTATCATTTTATAAAATGTTTCTTATTTACTGAAATCAAATGCCCTCAGGTAACTACAAGAGCAGCCCTGCATGTTCTCTGCACAGAACAGGATGGGAGATACCCTGGTGCTGAATTTATCTGAACAAGCCACACTGCACAATTCCCATGAGCACTGCCATATTCTGAACACACTGGAAGAGCTGTGGCTTTTCATAACACAAAACAATTCAAAAGCTTTTATGATAGAGTTAATCACATTTTCCTTTTGGAATTTTAATTTCCTTTCCCTAATCCCTATCTTTGTATGTTTCCAAACACAAGTTCAGACAAGGGAGACAAAATATGACTGGAAGTGATTTTGCTGGTCCTACAGAATAATATCAATTCACTGTAAGTCTTTTGCCACAATATTTTTTTTTCCTAAGGATCACTGGCAATAAAAAGACTTTAAAAATGCCTGAAACAATAAAAAGTGACATTTTTCCAGACTTGACATTGTGTGAGTGTTTAAAAGACAGTGTTTGGGCCCCAGTGTGGGAAGAGCAAGAGAGAGACAAAGGAGCAATATGAGATAAAGGTAAGGAAAAGAGAGGGACATAGGTCCTGGCTGGAGCCACTGGACACCTTTACACATGTCTATGTATTTGTGGGTGTTTATATAATATTTACTTTCCACAAAATCAGTAACTCACATATGAAGATAATACAACCTGAAAGAACAACAGCTGAGAGGATTTAATGTCAATTAGGAAAAAACTTTGGAAACCTCTTAAAGATGCTCAGTTCCATGTGGAAACTTGCAGATGATGAACCCTGGAGTTCCAACTCACCATGTACACTGAGCTTCACTGACTGAGTCACGTTCCCAGCAATGTTTGTGGCAACACAGACATACATTCCACTGTCTGAGACTTGGGTCTCGCTGATCTTCATGGACCCTGAGGGGAGGAAAGTGTGTCTGGAAAAAGAAGAAGCAGATAAACTGTATAAATATGGATGGAAAGGTGAACGACTTCTCCTTGCACACTGCTAATGTTTGCTATGAGCTAAAATAACACCACTCTGACCATATTACGCAACTATCACTTACGTTTCCTCTATTTTCTTCTAACTCTTTATGGTGCCCCTATAATCAGAATACACAGTAAATATCTAAAATTTAAGATCCAAATTACAAAATTTGGTTCTAGCTATTTATCGGACTTATTAAAATGTGATAGAGGCAGAGAACTTGAGCTCTTCACCCTCTTGTTAAAATTTTTTGCTCAGCTCAGGTCAGCAGGGTCAGAAAGTTAAAACTTTTATTACTGCTTCATCCTGGCAAAAAAGTGATGTTACATTGATTCAAGATGGAAGACAGCATTTTGATTCAAAACTGCTAGTTCTGGTGTTTATAGGAATTGCTTTTATTCCCCAGTAAAGAATTCACTACACAGCATTAAATTCTCCCACAGTTCTGGTCACAGATCTGTAACACCAGAAGCTACTTTGGCCAGCTAAGCTAAAATCTTCTGTAAGAGTCAAACGTAACAGAGACAGGGAAAATAAGTGAGGAGGAAAGAAAAAATGACAGCTAAGGATTGATGAGAAGAAATTCAATCACCTGTCTTCCTTTCTGTGGCACTAATTAGGACAACAATATCACAAGAACATAAATGGCGAGCTTGGGGATTGCACGGCTGGAGAGATGAATGAAAGTGAAATGCATTTTCTCCAGTGTAAAATCCATCTTATACTACAATTCCTCCTATGCTGCCTGTATCTTTCCAAACTTTTTGGCACTTTTTTAAGAAGCCCAAAACACAAATTTCTGAGGCAACTTCTCCTTAATTTTGTCCAGTGATTACATTTACTTTCTGATATAAGTTCCTTCATATCTGATTTCCCTCTCCCTTTGTTTATTGTTCACATTTCTAACAAGATCTTTGGGTGGTCTCAAACAGTTCTGTTTGGACTAATCTGTAACTTTTGCTGACATTTGTAAACAATTTTATGGAATGGGCTGAGCTGGACTTCTGTTCCCCAGGACAACTTGGATCTCACCACCACAGCCATGAGCAAGTACCCTAATTTATCAGTGTCTCCTGAGGTAAAATGAGGACAAGTAAGAGACGAAGAATGCAGATTTGTTAGTGCATGCAACATGCTCACAGGACACAGCAGAAGATCCTTCATGGATTACTGACAACAAGCCAAATCCCTGCACACGAGCTTCCTTCAGCAGACACAGTAGCAAAAGATCTGCTGAGGCTGTCACAGGCTCCTTGGAATGTCTCCAAGGTGCAGGTTTGGCCACAAGGCAAAGAGGATCTCCAGTACAACTCCTTAGCTCAGACACTGGCTGATTCCATCCATGGGATCACTGGGAGACACCAGCAAGCACAGTGTGCCTGTGGCCAGCCTTGGCATTCCCTGTTTTACGGACACAGCTGGTGCCTGGCCCTTCTGAGGGACCCCGAGGAGCAGAAAGCAGCAGCACAGCTGGTGACACTACCTGGCACTCCAATGGGGAGTGTCCAGGGAATAGCCACCAGCTCACCTCCCTCTTGTTCTGTGCAATATTAAATAACAAGGGAAACTCCAACACTGTCCAACACAGTCCCCAGCTCTTCATTCTCTAAGGCTGTCAGCTCAACATTTTACAAGTATTTAACTCTGCTTTCACATGTTCAAAAGTCTCTGGTGAGTTTTTGGATCCAAAACAAGCACACAACATGCCCTTGTCAGCACACCCAAACATTTCTCATCATCATCTGTATCCTACTGGCAGCCCAGGCTTCATGTAAATCACAGACAGTGCTCCCCTGAGCATAAATGTGAAGTATGTAAGAAAAGAAACAGTTTTTAAACAATTAAAACCATGCACAGATGATGTGGGTCTCTGGGCACCACCACAGTAAAAATACCCAGGATCTCTTTCCTCCTGGCCCCCTGAGATTGGATATAAGCACATGCTGGAATGGGAGTTTTCTCAAGGCTTAGCCGGCTTGGGAAAGAGAGTTTCAAGACACCATTACAAGAGGTCTGGCAGGACAAAGTAATATAGTAACACCTTCTGAGCAATCCTGAGGCAGTCAGAAATCACACGCCCTTCCAAAATCCTGACAGTTTAGAGGCAGTTTCAGTTTTCTTTAGTTTTTCATCAAACATCATTACCTCGGAGAGAATGGAGATATGAGCTGCATTTCTTTGGCCCAGGTAATTATGGGGGGTGGCAAGCTCCTCACTTCACATGGAAGTGTGACATCTTCCCCTGCAATTACTGAGACCTCTATGGGTTTATCATGTCCATTTCCTTGCTGGTCTCCAGGCCTGGACACTCTGGGTTTCACTATAACATGGAACACGTTAAGAAGCTGCAATGAATATACATATTTGCACACATGTAACACCATACAACATCTCTTTTTTTAGCAGGTATAAAACATCACAATCCTGTTTTAATGACCTGTCTGCAACAGGGATAAACCACTGCCATATTGATGTACAGTGACTGTAGCTCAGACACAGGCTGATGCCCACATGGAACACCACAAATACCAGACAGCCTGGAATATCCATTCAAAAAGATGGACACAACAAATGGCTGTAATTCCTGTGTGTGCTGAGCTCTGTATTGCATAGGTACCAACCTATACAATTAGCAACCACTCCCTGGACTGGTAAACAACAGCCCCAGTAACTCCAAGCCATAAATGCCTTGCAAAGCACACCTACACCTGAACCAAATTTTAATAACATTGGATTGATGATGACAGGAAGGCTTGGGACTGGTGGGATTAAGGGATCTTCATTCCTCTCCCAGCAGGAAATTCTACTCCTGTACAGATGCTTCCTATCCACTTCCATAAAGCTGAAATAATGCTCAGCCCAAGGTCTGTGAACTTGAGGTAAGAGGGATAAGGAAGCTTTAGGTAATTACAATGGCTGAGGGACAGGCCTTTTGGGATCAGTCTGGTTTGGGGATCCAAAAGCACCAACCAGAGAAGAGTTCCCATGCCATGTGCTCTGAGTGTGTCTATCTCCCAGTGCACTGGATGGGGGGCAGGGGTATGCAGCTGAGCTGAGGTGACACCCACCATAGACAGTCAGCTGCACCTTCCTGGTGGCATAGCCAGCAGCATTGGTGGCAGTGCACACGTATTCCCCGCTCTCTTCTCCCCCTGGGGACACCACATACAGGCTTCCATCCGACCCTGCCGAGAACCTCACGTTGCTAGGAAGGATTACCTCTCCTTTCTGTGGAAAAAAGAATAACCAAAGTCCACAGTGCCTGGATTTTCCAAAATAAATTACAATTATTTAATTGTAATAATTTAATCCAAATTACAATTATTTAATTCAATAACAGCTGCTTTTACTTTTATGAGGCTGATATGGACAGAATATTTTATATTATCTAAGAAACTTAGCCCTAAAATTCCATTTACACAAAATAATTCCATTTACACAATTAACTTTTCACAGTCCTTGAGTACCAATTTCTAAGAAGTAATAAGAAAAGATGCATAGGGATTCTTATGCAGAGAACTTACTACATTTTACAGACCCAAAGTCTTAAAAGAAAGCTTTAAAAATAATAGTCAAGAATAATAATCAAGATTTCAATTGATTTAATTTTGACATTGATTTCTGATGTCAAAATGAATCTTGTCTATATTACACAAACTACTTCTTGGTCAGCTGCCTCCTCCTTGTCTGTGGTTGAATAAGTGATAAAATAAAGAAAAATAAATCCTCCCATATTCTCTTCCCTACCAAACCAACAGTTAACCATGTTCTATGTCTTCTTTGAAACAAAGCTGTTCCCAAGGTCCCAATCAGTTACATCTGCACAACTTCTGAGACCCAAAAGTGCCTTCACACCATATCATGTGAGCTGTAACACACCCCAAATAACTGTTACTACCAGAAATTATCCTGTTCAAAGAGAGGAAAAACCCTAAAACTGGCTTTAAGACAAATTCCCTCAAAGGCTGAGGTCCTCCTCAGTGCACATCTTGTCAAGGCCATGACCAAAAGTCATGGGTTAACCCCACAATGCCATTATTAAATACACTTTTCTCAGAGAAAAAAAGTCAGAGCTCCACAAGAAAAATGAACTCTCAGTCTGTGGCAGGCTGCCTAAAATCCAATTATCAACTCACAACAGGAACAGGAACAATTTCTAAAGTGTAAACCCCATAAAGATACAGCGATAACCTAAGCCCTGCCAAAGAATGGAACATTGAGCTGTGGCAGGACCATGGCCAAAAGCTCTGCTCTAAGAAACAAAAGCAGCTCTGAACAAACAGAGATTTCCAGGTCCCTCACAAGTGCAGTTTTGGGCCATGTTCTTTGAATATAGTTTTTATGGCAACTAAATTACGTGTTCAACCCGTTTTTCAGCATGATCAGCTCAAAGGTGAGGAGTTACCTTGGACCAGACAATGGATGGCTTGGGAACTCCACTTGCTTTGCAGGGCAGTGTCACTGGGATTCCTTCGATGGTGCTGAATATCTGCTGTCCGTGCTGAATGACAGGCACGACTACAAACACAGGCAAATATTAAAGACATGCAGAACACATTTCAACATGGAACAACTATTGTGATAAAATCCTTATATTCAATTACTACTTCCTACAGGCAAGGAGGTTTGGGACCTTTTGGCCTCTCCTCCAACCCTAACAGGGACAAGGAGCCACTTTCCAGCCTTTCAGGACAGAATAAATCCCTGTTCACTACAGAGCCTGCCAGCCATAGGGTCATCACTGCATTATGTACATGCAGTTTTAAACTGACTGCAGGTATTTCACTGACTAAAATGATTTCATAAAGGCTTTGTCACATTATCCCCTGATAACATGTTAGGCTTTGCTTCTCAAAATCAGTAACAGGAAGACAACAAAAACTGAATTCCCAGCTCAGTTGAGCTGCCTTTTAATTAACAGAAAAATAAGGTAAGATTTAAGGCTACAATACCAAAACCTAGATATTTCTAAACACATACAAAGATATTCCTTTTTGTTCCCAAGCTCTGAAACATCCAAGAAAATAGTGTTGACGTGGAAGATCTTTTATGAGTACTTGCCTGTACTAAAAATTTATAGTCATTCTTTATATAAAAGGAAGGTTTCAGCATCTTCAGTGAAGTTCAAAATAAATCTCCCATGATTAATTTAACATGTGAGAAAATTTAACATGTGACAAACTATGAAGTGATTGTAGCCTCACAAAACTAACACAAATATGCTCAGCTGAAATACAGATGGGTTACCAAAATGCTAACACTTTGTCTTGCTGTCAGTGCAGTTTTTGGTATGTTTTAATTAAAGAGGAAAAAAATAAGCAGGAGGAGAATGGGGATGACACCAAAAACAACAAACAAATTATGACTTTTGCCAAACTCATAATTCATTTTCTTTCATTCTAATTCTCCCATGAGCTGTGCTTTCTTACACCAGTTATGAAACATTCAGACAGCACTTCTCATGGTTTTCCAGCCAACTCCCACTTGCACCTGCTTGTTAATTAAACCAGATGAAGATTCCACACCCCTGCCTTTGAATGAGGATCTTTTGTGAACACAAAATAGTTTTATTTGATTTTACTTGAAAAAGAGTCTTGATCACTCGTCTCCTCCCTGCACAGTGGACCCAGTGTCCCCTGTGTTACTCTACAAAGCAGCATCATGACAGAGGAGGCACCGTGGGCAGCTCCAAGTGCAGCGAAGCAGTGAAAGCTGCTGTGGTCAGTGCTGCCCCTCCTGCCCCGCATGGAAGGGCAGGCCTGCTGCTCACCGAAGACGTGGACAGTGGTGGTGCTGTTGCTGGTGCCCGCCACGCTGCTGGCCATGCAGGTGTAATCCCCCCCGTCCTGCAGCCGAACCCGCTCCAGGTGCAGGCTGCCGTCGCTGCGCACGCTCACGTAGGGATTGGGAACCAGCTGCCAAAGGAGAGATGGAACCTTTCACTGGGAAATATCCCCTGACAGTGTGCACTTGGGGATGCAGTGTGGCTCTGCTTGGCTATGTCACATTGTTAAAAATTACGTGTTCCTGCAGAATTTTACTAGAACTTTTCCTACTTTCCATCTTTCATACAAAGCTAATTTTACTTAAGAGTTTCAGTAGCACCTCGTATTTACTGCTGGAGTGAGAGTAAGAATTGCAAGAGACTCTGCCACAGCATATCCTGTGCTGCCACTCCTGCTTTTAATGAAGCAAACCCAAATTTAGCTCAATTATTTCACTGTATTTTTATTGGTTATTCCAGTAATTGATAAGTGCAATGACTTGTTCTTCTTCCACAAGCAGACTATTTTCCTTTACAGTTATCAAATCCTTCTAACTTTCATATCCATCAAATAGATTGGCTCTGAAGCAAACCATTGTGAAAGAGAATTGTAACTTTCACCAAGGAGTAACCCTTGAAGAGTTATATATCCTACAGCAACATCAAACACCCTGAGCTTGGCAGCACAGCCCTCCCTCATAAAGAGTTGTTAGAAAGCAAATCTGTTCCAGTCATACTCAGAAGCAGCTGAATTCTTCTCTAAATAGAACTTACTCCAACACTTTCCTTGGAGCACAGCATTTCCCAGCAGTTTACAATGACAGGAAACCAGCACTACTAGAGAGAGGAATTAGCAACTCAACAAGGAGGATCCTGCCAGTATTTCTCACAGAGCTTTACAGCCTGTGCTCCTTGCACAGCCTAAGGAAAAGCCAGTGATTCCCAGAGACACTTAAACTGAGCAGGAAACCTGAACAGGGGTCAGGTAGCACCAGGTTCTGCTTTGTGACAATATATTAGGCATTTTGCTACAGTATTTTAATTCCAGTTGTGTAGAAAGGGTTTTAGGGAGAAATTAGGAGCAAAGATAAAAAGCAGCTTCATAGGGTAAAGTCAGAAATTTTAGTATTAAAGAACTGAAGTTTCATTCACACAACCAACCCAGGTGTGGTGTCTACAGCATCTTTCTAGAATCTCTGAGTTATCTGGGTGGGAAGGGGCCATGAAGATCACCTAGCAGTGTCTGCAGGAGGCATAAACTGGCAATGGTATGCTCCCAAGGGGGAAAGAAAACACACTCATTCATGCTCTGAGTAGAGCACCACCTGGAAAGGAGGAAATGGAACAGGGATACTGGTATTTACCTCAGCCCATCAGCAACAGGAAAAGTCAAGATGTTAAAACATCCTAAATCTACAGAAATTTTCTGGTACCTTTATTTTAAAAAAGCCACTTTTGTCATTCTAGTAGGTACACTCCACTAGCATTCTCATATTCAGAGGCCAAGGCTGAAATTCATGAGCTACAAAAATGCATAAAACTCCTTTGAAAGCAAGCAAAATAGAAGATAAAAGGATAACTCACAAATACTTTGGTTCAAAGCTCTTTTCTAGACCTCCACATCCCTCACTGCCATCTCCTATTCCCTCATCTGTACATCAGGGTCAGAAATTTCCTGGCACAGGCAGCAATAACATTAACTTTTGTAAATTGAACCAAGCTGTTATCATGCCTTGAGATGTCAGTTGTAGCTTTCCTCTGCCAATAAATCTCACAGGAGACAAAGCAGTCTTACCACCACATTGTTTTTAATCCACCTCCTCTCTGGAATGGGGTTCCCAGCAAGCAAAACACAAGGCAAAGTGAGCTGCTGGCCCTCAATGACATTGGCTGTGGCTGGGCTTGCTCCAATGAGAGGAGTGACTTAAACAAAAAGGAAGAACGAGAACAAATTACTAGGACTTCTTATATATTCATGTAAAATATTAAATTAAAACAATATTAAACTGAAGACATGAGAAAAAGAGAAACAAACATAGGGGTAGCACAGGAGAGATGGGAAGCTGGAGAAATACACCAACAGTGATCCTTAGTCTAAGGAATGGGAGCAAATGGAAGATGCTATTCAGCTGAAACTGGATCCAATCAAGGGTTTCCCTGTGAACTCATGTTCCCTGGCACCAAGTTGATTCATCATTTTTCCTTACTTGGGCAAAATACCGAAGAACAGATGTAGTGGGTTTGGAGAGGACAAAAAGTAATTTGTAATTTCCATTGGGCATAAAATTGTGAAGGATCAGAAGAGAGGTCACAGCCCAGCAGAAAACCTGCACATTCTGTGAAAAGTCAACAGCAAACACAACTGGGCACATGGCTGAGAAATTAAATTAAATACTGGGCATTAAATAATACTTTTAAACAGGTAAAAACATGTCTATCAAACCCTACCAGTATTACTGGCTCTTGCAATAAGTCTGAAGCTAACAAATGGGTTTCTTTGATGGCAGAGAGACTCTGTTCTTAGCCTCATGCAAATGTACACATTCCATTGCATTATTTTTTCTTTTTATTGCCAGATGTCAAACTGAGATAACAGCCAAGCCTCTAATAGTATGGATATTTGCAAAAGTGTAGGGTTAGATGGGATATTGGAAAGGAACTGTTCCCTGTGAGGGTGGTGAGGCCCTGGCACAGGGTGCCCAGAGAAGCTGTGGCTGCCCCTGGATCCCTGGAAGGGTGCAAGGCCAGGCTGGACAGGGCTGGGAGCACCCTGGAATACTGGAAGATGTCCCTGCCCATGGCAGGGGTGGGATGGGATGAGCTTTAAGGTCCCTTCCAACTCAAACCACATTGTGGGATTCTGTGGTCTTGGCTCACCAAGATTCCTTCCCACCTATCTCAACACTGACACAACCACATGCACTGCTGCCTTTGTTTGTTTGTTTAAGATTAATTAAATGGCAGGAACCCCATCATTAGCATCCATCATTACAGTGATTTTTCATTCCTCGGTAAATTTACTTCAACATAAGAAAAAATACACAGGATATATCACTTCTCTAAGGTTCCAGCTAAAAGTGCAGGTGGAATTAATTCCAGTTAGCGTAGCCAGTCAAAAAAATGTTCTAACAAGCAAAATCCACTGAAATAAATTACAATATTCCATCTAAATGTTTCCGAATTCAGTTTGTATGGATGACACATAAATACAGCACACAGACAGGTCACAGCATGTATGGACATAACCCCCAGGCATCCTGCCTGCTGCCCAAACACCAACAGCTCCCACTGCCACGCACTGCTCTTACCCAGTCCTGTCACTGTGATCGTGGCCGGCCGGGACTGAATCCTTCCAAACTGGTTCTCAGCTTCACACACGTAAGTCCCTTCATCACTGACCCACAGATCTACAGGGGGAGAAAAGAGCTGACTGCAGTATCTGAAATAATACTGCCCCTCCCTCTCCACATGGACACTGTGTCCCTGTCTCTCCCACCTTCACTCAGTTTGAAACAAAGCACTGCTTTCCATCATTCACCAAGTACAGAAGCAATGAAAATATAGAAAGCAATTAAAAGCTGATTCAGAAAACAGAATAATACTGCTTAGCATAAGAGCAACTGAATGCTGCAATATAACTGAAATCACAAAGCCACTTGCTTTTGGTTTTGATTATAACCCAAATTTTTGATTATAACCCAAATTAGGACAGATCTAAAACACTGAGTTTGGAAGCAATTCTCTACCAAAAAAAAAAAATCCCACCCAAAAAAACAATCAAAAAACCCCCACAAAACCACAAAAGAAATCAAGCAGACCAAAACAAAACAAAAGAAAACCCACCAAAAATGAAAATTTGTCGCTCCTCGGGACCAGAGACCAAAGCCCATGTATACTTCAACAAAGATTATTATTAATTTGCATGAAGAGTGAAGGCAATGACCAAACACAGCCCATAGCAAAATGAACTGCACGTCAACAGCAATGACATCACTATCACAAACACAATCTGTGATAAAAATCCAGTCTCTTTACATAGTTAACTTAATGGAGCCATATAGTAACTTAAATGCCTTGCAAAGGTCTTAGCTCCTCGTGGAATTCTGTTCTTTTAATGTTGAGTCTACCTACTCTGGATGGCCAGGGCGCCTGTCCTGAGCTGGCTGCTGGAGCTGAGCACAAAGGGCCGGGAGAAGAGGGGAGCCCCATCCAGCCTCCTCCACGAGACCCTGGGCTCAGGGTAGCCCTGCACGTAGCACGGCAGCGTCACGTTGGAGCCCAGATCTGCGGATTCATCACCCGGCTCCTGCGTGAAAACGGGGGGAGCTGGGGAGAGAGCACACACAGATAGTGAGCACTGTAACACAGCCGTCCCATTCTCTAACACCACTGATGACCTCAATTTATGCCCCACTGTGAATAGGTTTTCTTCTAACATTCCCAACTCTAGAAACACTTTAAATATCAGCGTTACTAAATTCCTTGTCTTCTGCAAGCAGTGCCATGCGTTCAGAAAGCAGATGTGCCTGACAGGATCATTTAACAGAATGCAATATGTCAGGCCACAGGCAGATGGAAAGAATTAGGAAAGGAGGAGAGGAAGGGCTAAATTACAATAACCTCACATAGTAACTCAAGTTTCTGTAATTAATTCTCTGTTTGAGAATTTTTTTAGGTTCAGATTTTAACAGCTTCCTCCTCCTGAGCCTTTCCTCCTCCCCATAACTTTTTTACTTTGCAAAAGAAGTAAGACTGGGCTGGAAACAGATGGGCTTTAAGGTCCCTTCCAACCCAAACCATTCAGTGATTACAAGCTGTAGTCCAAATGGGACAAGGAAACTGCTTAACCAACACCACTGAAAGGTGTTCCCAGCACACACACAGATCTGTTAGAAAGGACTGGGGAGCCAAGGCACCACTCCCTGACCAGTACAGCAACTCAGCAATCTGAGTGTGCCCCATGCAGGTTTTAAATACTTACAGCCAACGTCCAGAGTTATCTTGCCAGCAGCTCTCCCTGCCTCGTTGGTGGCCACGCACGTGTAGTCACCAGCATCCAGGTCTTGTGTTTCCTGGATCTTCAGAAGACCCCGGTGAGTATCAATAACAAGAAATGCTGATGCCCTCAACTCTAAGTCACCTAAGTCCAAATAGAAAAAAGGCAATATAACTGTTTATATCAAATATATACCTATATTTATCAAAATTATCCCCACAAAACAATGTCCAAGTTTGAGTTAGTTCACAACACAGCTGTATGAACTCAGCAGATGAGAACTCTGACTCCCACTCAACTGAGAGTTCATTACTACATAAAGACATCTTTTTTTATTTATTGGTTCCACAAGGCAAAGACAAACCAAGTATCTCTGGGCAGAGATCAGCATTAGGACAGTGTGTCAGGCTCTATTTCTCCTTTTCTAATTAGAGGCTACATGAAAACACAACAATAAAGGCTACAAAAAATGTTTTGTGATTTTTGTAGTGTAAAACTAAACATTTTCTGAAAGAATGAACCTTATGTAAGCAGGCAGGAAGCTCAGCTTTGTTTTACTATTATTATTACTTATGCTACAGTGTGTTAATTCACCATATTTAAATAGAAGCAGGAATTTATGCCCTAGAGGTCAATGCCATTTCTTCAAGATTTAGAAAATTTCACAGGTCTGTCACTGGTTGAATACAACATAATGCTCTTGTAAGAAATGAAGTCACTTCCTGATCATTCAAAATATTGCTGCTCAATAAATGACTCAATCACCAAGCAAAGAGCACACCTTTAAACCATTTTACTTGAGGGGGTGGGATTCCAGTTGTTTTACACTCCATAACAGTCGTGTCTCCAAGACCAACCAGAATTTCACTCTGAACTACGGTCAATGTTGGGCCCTCTAAAAAGAAACAAGACATCAAAAAATGGGCTCTTCACCCAAAGTACAGGTAATTTTTAAGATACAAACCATGAAAGACTCTAATTTTCTCTTGTTATGTGGAAGAATGTTTGCATTAAAAGTCAAACAGACCTTAAAGTGGAAGATAAACACTGGGAAACAAGGAAAAGTAAAGTCTGGTCCAGAGCACCTGAATCATATGTAAAATGTACATGAAATATAAGGACAAGATCAGAAAAGTTTCACCATGCAGAAAGTACAAACACAAAATCATTCTCCTCCTCCAGCCAGATTCTGGTCATAAAACAGTTTGATACTCTGCTATCAATATTTTAACACAGTATTTTGACACAGAAACAGAATTTCTTTTCTGAAGGACTCAGGTTTCCCAGTCTATCCCATAATAAGACCCTATTTTAGGGGGTTTTTTTAACCTAAAAAGGTTTTTTAACCTAATTTTTTTTTCTTTTTAGAAAGAGCATCAAGCTCCAAATACTACCTAACAACACTACTCAGGTTTGAACCAAAACCAAAAGGGACGTTTGTGAGATGTTCAACATACCTTCTGAAGTTTTTGAAATTTCTACCAGTATGTTCTGCAGGGCTCTACTCATTTTAACAGCTCCTCCTCCCTGATGATGAATTAGTTTATTTTTTAAATTTTAATACATAGTTTTTCTCACTTACCAATGTATGTGAGGATGGATATCTGTTTCTCTGTCCCAGCAGAGTTACTTGCCAAACAACCATAAATTCCTGCATCTTTAGGAGTTGCCTTTCTTATGATTAAGGTGCCTTCTGGGGTCATTCTGTACCTGGGAACACACAAGGGACCAAGCAAAATTATTAGAAAGAACAATGGTTACATCCATATTGCAAGTAGCCACAGCAGCATGAGCAGATGGTTTATAATAGGTGTTTCTGGGATTTTTTCCCCGTGATAAACACAATTAGTACTATTACATGTAGTGCTACATTTTGTGAAAAGTGCATTGATTAATCTTGTAAAAAAACCTGGAGAAGAGAACTAAAGTGTTTCTCTATTAGAGATGAGGTAATTGCAATTAAAGAGTTAAAGAGTTATCGAAGTAAAGACTGAGGTCCTGTTTCTAAAACTCACAGACTCCTGTTGAAGTAGTAGAATATTCTGGCACTATTCAAACCTTGTTTCTCACATATGACATTAAAATAAATGGAGACAAATTCAAGTCCCACCTGCTGGAGCCAATGATAAACATATCGTTGAGTGTCCACACAACCGTTGGCTTTGGGTAACCCGTGGCAGAACACCTGATGGACACTTCAGAACCTTCTGTAAATGTCTGGTTCTTGGGTGAAATTATAAGCCTTGGAGGTTCTACCAAAAGAAATTTAAAACTGCATTTTAAAATGTCTTGTTAGAAAGCACAGGTTATGATAAGAACTTAATTCCCATTTTCAAATAGCTCCATGGTGAGAAAGCAACTGAATGAAGGTCAGAGCCCACTTGTTTCCACTGGCATAGTCAAAGCCTCAGACTAAACCACCTTTATAAGGGGCATTAGGTCAGAATTCAGACATTGGCCTTCCTGAGATGGGGTTAAAAAGGCAGCAAAAGAGTTAACTTTGACAAACACCAGACAATGAGCAACATGGAAGGCGTCCCTGCACACGGCAGGAGTCAGAACAAAATGAGCTTTAAGGTCCCTTCCAACACACCACTCTTTGATTCTATGAAATTTATTCAGACTACTGGACATAAAAGCCCACAAACCTCCAGGTGGGTCAATTGTCACAATGCAACCTGAGGGATAAGAATGAAAGTCACAATATATGTGCAGACATACAAGTGGAAGAGAAGGGAATCTGCAGTGTTAACAACTGTAAAGGATGTTACGGATTTCAGGGGTGTTTTCACTAGAAAACCAATTGGTGAACCCAATAGAATTCATTCATTTTTAACCCAGAGAGATTGTGGGCTCCCCATCCCTGAAAGTGTTCAAGGCCAGCTCAGACAGAGCTTAGAGCAACCTGGATAGGGCAAAGTGCCCCTGCTCATGGCAGAGGGTGGCACTGAATGGGCTTTAAGGCACCTCCAACACAAACCATTCTGTGATTCCATAATTCTTAGACAGATTTCCTCAGCAAGAAATGACCAACCAAGGCAGTTCACTTGGGCAACAGGCACTTTCTGTAGTAGGTATGACTCTGTCTTACAGTGGCAAGAAGATCCACACCCATGGATAAAGTTAGTTGAGACCGTGAAACTGCCTGTTACAAAATAAATAGTACCAATCTTCATCTTTGGAGCTTTGTCATTTGCTCACCACTCTCTATTTATGAATTCCTGGACAAACCACAGGACAAAGTTCAACTCCCATTTGTGAGAGTCCAAAAGGCTGAACACATGGAATGTAGAGGTACCTCACATCTAGGGCTGCTCTGCACAGCCCTTCTTTCTTTGCTCCAGAGGGAATTACCCCACCCACTGGCCCAGGGGACACTTGACATGTTTCAGTGGCTGCTAAGGAGCAGTGTGTGCAAGAGCCAGCACACTGCATGAGTGGGCAGGAAGGGGCCAGAAATGGCTCCACGTTACAGAACTGTCCCCCAGTGATTCATGATGTGCACAGCTGGCTCAGCTAGATTTATTTGGTTTGAAATCCTGCCAAGAGATGCTGGGGGTATTCTGGATGCTCTGGTCACCAGAAGGTCTCCTCTCCTATTGGGATTAGGAACCTGGCTCTGATGGCAATTACAGATCATGCTTTGGCAACACACTACTGTCCATGCCAGTATTTTCACATGGTATTAACAGATAAGCAGAACATGAAAGAAGTTTTAACTTGTATTATATTTGTAATAAAATTCTTATAAAAAAGTAAATATACACAGCTGTAATAATCAAGATATTGACTAAAATCAGCAAGGCCCCATTTGCCACCATTTAACCGTCTTGTCCTCTTGCCCAAATGCCAGGGATCGGGCAGGCACACAGAGGGGCTTTCTTGTATGTCAGGTCCATTTAATTTCCTTTGCCTTGTTCTCTGTATCTCAGAGGTGAAGATTTGTAGATGAAAGGAGAAGCACGATGTCATTACAGTGCCCATCTCATTCAAGGCTGCACAATGAAACGTTTTAAACAACACATATCACATGTAAAGCTTCTCAAGAGACGTCACCTACAGAGCTGCCTCCAGCTCTGGGCCTCCAACATCAGAAGGACATGGAGATGAAGTCCAGAGGAGGCCATGGAGATGCTCCCAGGGCTGGAGCACCTCTGCTCTAGAGGTCCCTAGCCTGAGACAGCTGGGGGTGTTCACCTGGAGAAGGCAAGCCTCCAAGTAGACCTCAAGCCCCTTCCAGTGCCTAAAGAGGCTCCAAGAGAGCTGGAGAGAGGCTTGGGACAAGGGCCTGGAGGGACAGGAAAAAGGGGGAATGGCTTCCCACTGCCACAGGGTAGGGTCAGATGTGATAGTGGGAAGGAATTGTTCCCTGTGAGGGTGGGGAGGCCCATTTTCACAGTGTTTAAAGATCTCAGAGCAGTATAACCAGTTCCTCTCTGCCCATTATCACAGTGGGCATGCACAGACCTAAGTGAGCAATAGTCACACCATCAGTTAGAGAGAGATCTTAAAGACCAGGATGTTTATTTCTGTATTGTATCTTTTCAGAGAAAGGAGCAGAAAAATTTTCCATTGGGAAAAAGTAATCTACTACCAGCTTTCCCAATGGCTGCCTACAGAAGCTGAACAGTATCTGGAGGGTCTGCAAGTACTGTTACTTGTGATCATTTTAATTTGCCTGGAAAAAATTATTTCCATCAGATCTCTGGGGGTACTGAGTGTGTGACTTGTCATGTCCAGCTTGCAATGCTTGTTAGGGCCTGGAGTAGTTTTCAAAAAACAGTTTTTATTTAGCAGTTAAGAGTAAAGGGTGGCCAGATGCAAGAGCTACAGCTTTACGGGCTTGTCATTATTAACATGCCAAAGAGGGAAATTTGAAGTCTTGTTAATTGATGGAGATGGGTCCGTGCTTTGTGTAGTTGCAAGTAATTCAGAATGTCAAATTAAATTCATCCTGAAGCCCTTTATTATTGTTGGATCGGCTCCATGTAGATCTCTGAATTTTGGATCATAAGAGAATAAACACTGCTTTCATCCCCACTTTCTCTCTGGGGTGAGTTAGGGCAGAGAACAAATACTGGTGGCTCTAAAAATAACCCAGCATCTGCTTTTCCTGCTGAAGGGGGTTGTAGTAAACCCTTGTTTTGAAAGTGTTGGGTTTGATGCTGCTGTTTCTGAAATGGAACATTGATGTGACTCCTGTGCCAGTATCTGCGCAAGTACAGCCTGGAGCCTTGGTGGGCTTTGTGCCCCAGATGTGTGCTCTGTGCTCAGGAGAACACACTGTCTCCATCTCTCACTGCTCCCCATGACCAGGACACAGATAGGGCACAGCTCTGTGTGGAACTTGGGCCTCTCTGTAGGCTGGGGCTACTGCCCTGAGCATTCTGAAAGATCCTGGAATGCAGTTTGATAAAGCCCATGGAGTGCTAGGACTACAAAGTATGTGCTCAAATTTGGAGTTGTGCAAGAGTGGCTATGTAGTGTGAGTTGCTCAAGTCCTCCCATCAGATTGGTCTTGTATGGAAACATAAAGGAATTTATGAGGGGATTCCTTACTTTTTCAGGTGCCTAGAAGACTATGTTCCAGCTTGATGGAAATCATTTTTTCCAGGCAAATTAAAATGAACACAAGTAACAGTACTTGCAAACTCTTCAGATACCATTCAGCTTCTGTATGCAGCCATTGGGAAAGCTGGCAGCAGATTACTTTTTCCAAACAAAGAGGCGGGCACTACTGCAGAAAGCTGAATTCAGCTGCAGCTTAGTGTTTCCTATGTATTTATTCTGTTCTAAGCATCCTTTACAAAAAATAAAGAAAACTCAACTCTGACTCTCAGCAAAGGCTGTCTGAGCTGCCCAAAAGGGTTCTCTCAAACATGTTTTAAAGCTGTTAGCACTACCAGGACCTGCCAAATTGTAATTCCCAATAATTTGATGCAATCATTCCACATATATAAGGGATTTGAAACTTAATATTCTGTTGTGGCAGCAGTAAAATTCTGTTAGATTTACTAGAAAAAACCACCAGAAGCAATTTGGTGTATTAAAGCTCCCAACTGTGCTACAGACATTGGAGAGAAAACCTAAATCCCAGGAAGAGAAGAACGAGGGAGAAGCATTTCTCTTGATGCCTCTGAGATGCTTGAGTGACTGTCTTGATGGAAAAATACCATACAATTCAAAACTAGGTTTTCCAAATGCATGGGGGTTGAGGGTTTTTATTACTTTTCTCCTTTCAGCTTTGTTAAAAATTTAGGTTAGAGAAATCTAAGTTAGTTAGAAATCAAGTTATAACTCTGCTGTAGAAATCTAAGGGTAATTCAAACAGATACTGAAAACCCATACTTCATTCTGCTGTATTTTGTACTAGGCCCTACACAAGTGGTTCCACACCTACTTATTCTACCTTGGTAACCAAGATAGGAAAAATTGCATCCCTTTAATAACTTCTACAGCTCCATTTTCGATCTCCGTTTTGGAGCGCCTTAGATCAAGCTATTCCCTTCAAAATGTCTTTTTTCCAGAATTCTAAGTTTTCCATTAGCTATGAAATTACTAGAATTAGAGCAGAAAAGTTAATCAGTGATGGCGCCCCCTCTACACAGAGCATGTCCCAGCAACATTGGAAAGAGAAATCTGTTGGAATCACCTACAAGTGACATAATTTTCTTTCTGTAAAATTTTGAGTTCTGTCTCTCCTCACCCATAGACAGGCAGAAAAGAACCAAGGTTCAAACCTCCACGCAATCAAGGCAAATAGAAAAAAAAAATCCTGCAGTACTTCAAAAATTTTAAAATATTTGCTCCAATACCAAATATTGCATTTATACATATTTGTTCCTGTATACAGCAAAAGCCCAGACGTATATTTGTTTGGTCTTGCTCATGCTGCCTTTTTTAGTTCTGACTGATTTTTTATGAAATCACACAATGGTTTGGGTTGGAAGGAATATTAAAGTCCCTCTCGTTCCACCCCCTGCCATGGGCTGGGACACGTTCCACCATCCCAGGTCGCTCTGGGTTCCATCCAGCCTTGGACACTTGCAGGGATGGGCCTGTCCAAGGCTGTGTGTAGCCTGTTCCAAGAGGAGCCCTGCCAACCGCGCCGCGGGTGCGGTATCCCATTGTTACCTTGCACGGTGAGGAAGACAGAAGCAGTGGCAGATCCGCCCTCGTTGGCAGCAGTGCAGCTGTAGCTGCCCGTGTCCGAGAGCCGGGCTGGCCTCAGCTCCAGGGACAGGTTGGCCAGGACGCGGAGGCGCAGCGGGTCCTGCAGGCGCGCGTCGCGCCCGTGCCGCTGCCAGGTGAGGTTGTAGTGCCCTGCGCTCAGCACCAGGCAGCTCAGCACCGCCCCGGCCCCGGGCAGCACCGTCACGTTAGCGGGCACCTGCACCACGGGTGGAGGCTCTGCAGGAATGACAGCAACGGGGTCAGAGACAATTTCAGCAACTGTGGCACTCACATTCTCTGAAAAAATCCCTTTGCTCAGGATTCTTCTCCTGGGAAGCTGAGAGGCCTCAGAGAAAAAGGAAAACAATTCTTATCTCATTTGCTGTGCCTGTGTTGTTCACAAGTGGAATGCATTGTGGAAGATTGCTTACCTGAAGGGAATTGATAATTGGATTCTGGTGTGAATTGTTTTGACTCACTGACCAATTACAGTCAAGTTGTGTCAAGACTCTGGAAAGAGTCACGAGTTTTCATTGTTATCTTTTTAGCACTAAGTATCCATTCTGT
Organism: Emberiza elegans; assembly: GCA_024865655.1. NCBI lineage: Eukaryota > Metazoa > Chordata > Aves > Passeriformes > Fringillidae > Emberiza > Emberiza elegans. The sequence goes on from JALJVW010000206.1 coordinate 62,994,556, forward strand.
ATTCTTTAGTATAGCATAGTATTCCTTAATATAATATGGTATTATAAAGTAATAAATGAGCCTTCTGAGAACATTGAGTCGGGTGCATCATTCCTGCCTTCATCTGGGCATTCCCAGCAAATACAATAAAGCAACCTTTCAGCATTTGCGCATTCCCGATAAACAACTCTGAGCACACTACAGAACAAAAAAAAAAAATTAATAATTAAATATTAAAATAATTATCTAATATGTTAGATATTAAATAATTTAATGACTTGATAATAATAAAAAATAATAATTAATAATTCAGGTTTAACATTTGGTTTCATCTCCCATTCTGAAGCCACGAATAGAACCCAGGGCAGCAGCCTCATTCTCTGATGCTGAGCTACCTGCCAGGAGCTCACATCACAGGGACACACTTGGTCTAGATCCAAACTACCACATCCTGCAGGATGGAAAATCACATCCTGTATGAGAAGAGGTAGCTTTGTGGTTTTTGAGCGCAGCCAACAATAGATCAGTGTGACAGCAACAGGAGGGAGGAAGACAGGACCACCACAGGCCTCCGAGTCTGATCTCTGCCCTAGGTGTGACCCCACCTGGTGGCATCTGAGCTGTACAGTAGATTTTTACAGGTTCTATGTGGAAAAAAATGTTAGTAAGAAATTCTTCCAGCAGCAACAATGGAACCAAGATAACACCATTAGTGAGCTCTTTTCATGATTGATTCTATAGAAAAATGTGGAAGGAGAAAGCATCCATACTCTGATTAAGGACCTCATGAAATAGGGTAAGAAAAGGGGAGGTAATAAACACGGTATTCAGACAGCCCTGACAGACAGACAGCAATGACACAATGCCAACAGCCACTCCTCCTCGTGCTGACTGAAGGGCACCAGAAGTTACCAGCATCATTGCACAGAAGGGCCAGCCCAGGCTGTGCAGCTGATAAGGACACAAACCCAAGGTCCCTGCCATGGTGGGGATGAGGGGGCAGCTGGCAAACTCATGAAGGAATATGCAGGGAAGTGAATCAGAGAGGAGAAAAGGGAGGAATAGGCAGGAAGGGGCATAAAAGGCCCCTGTCCCCTGCAAAGCACCATCAGCCAGTGTCCTGTCTGCCCCAGCCCTGGCCTGGCCAGCACAGCTTGTCCTCTCTCACTAGTAAATCCCTTCTTTAAGTCTCCCAGGGTAGCCTCAGTCCCTGTCCCTTCTCTGTATCCCTGCAAATACTAAGTGCCAGCTACTGGGAGACCAGTGTGAGTAGACAGGGTGCCAGCTGCTGGAGTCAGACCAGGGATTTAGGAACCCCATGTCAGTGGCACCACTTCGGGAGGCCTGGGGTCCCAGCCCCAGCTCTTGGAGCCCACAGTGACCTTGGGCAGTGCTGTGCTGCTGCACACCAGGTGTCCCTGGGTACATGGGATGAGCTCTGGCAGCCAGGCAGGAGGAATTCCTGCAGCTATGCACAACATCCTTCAACTCTCACTTCCACTCAAATCTCTGGGAATTTCATTATCTTCTCCTGTACATATTTTATGCTGTAACTCCCAGCATTTGTTATCTGCTTTCTACCTGACCCATCTGTACAGTTCTATCATGCTCCCAGAAAACAGCAGATGCAGTAATATTCTACTGAAATTGAACTTTGAAATCACACATGGTTAAAATAGCAGCAGTTGTCCTGCTGCTCCTCGAGATATTACTGATCAAGGAGGCAACATTTCAAGAAAGAAAATGAATTATTTATGACTTTATGCATTCCCATTAAAAATATCACATGTATTCCATTTGGTTTTCCCCAGACTGGTTCTTGAACAAAGAAAACACTGCAATAAATAATACTTTGAGAGGGATGCTTGTGCAGAAATGAGACAGCTGTAAGAGCAAGACCAAATCTTTATCAGTACACACTAAAACACAACTATCCTAAAAAACAAGGATAACAGGAAAAAAAAAAAAAAAAAATCTGTATTTATTAAGGGTTAAAGTTACTCCTAAGCCCAGAACCAGCCATAAATCCTCCTCCCCAAGGTCTCCTGGGGGGTCTCAGATGAGGTTCACAAGCTCAATGCTGGATCCCTGCACAGCACTGTGTCCTGGGTGTGCAGCTCTGCCTCCCTACAAATGCAGTCCTGACAGCAATCACCCCATTGCCAAATCCATAGACTTTAACCCATGCAGAGGAGAGTCAGGGAAAGCTACATTTGCTTACTGAAGGGAATGTCTCCCCTGTTCTTGTGGGTTTGGGGTGTTTGGGAGAAACAATAAATCTTCTACTGCTTTCCACAGGCTTATCATCAAATATGTTACCTAAACTCAGGAGAGAGAGATGAGGCCAGTACAGGACTGGAATCCCCATATTTGACTGCCAGTCTAGTGGGACAACACAAGTTTTGGACTACCCCAGCCACTGCCCACAACAGTGCTCACACTCAGCCATCCCCCAGCACTTCATGGCCCTTCATTTAGGGTGCTGCACAGGCTAACGAGCCGTTTGACATTTTAGAGATTTAATAGGAGTAAGAGTCAAACTCAAGTGCTCACTTTCTGTGAAATGAGAAAATGCTGGCACAGCTCCAATACCTTTCACACAACAGTTGCCAGAATGGATTATCTGTGCTATACTGTCTGTCAGCTGGGTAAACCAAGAACACTTGAAAAGATTGTTTACTTTGCTTCAAGAAGAAATTTCAAGTAATTTTCTTGCAAATATTTGTACACAAGGATTTCAAAGCATCTCCCTCCCATTAATCCTCTGCAGGGCTCTGAACAGAACAAATTGTCATGTTTACACAGTGACTCAGTTCCAGGCCATCTCTTGTGCTTTGTAAACTAGGGGATATGGGATTTTCCCCCTTATTACTCTTGGCTTTCACTTGGCTACCAACATCACAAGAAAAAGGTCAGGATTCTTCTTCACGTTTCTCTTTGATAAGGAGAATGGTTGCAACTTCTAGACTGAGAATCTGTATGCCCACAATTGCTTGCCCTCTAAGCCATGGTTTGAAACAAGCATCTGGGAATATCCTTTCTGCTTGAAGGATTTTTGTGGCTAAAATATAAACTAGTGCTCTAGAACCACGACTTGGGTTAGGACAGATGTTACTGTTCCCTTCTACTCACTACTTCATGTGAATAAAAGGATGTTTCTCTCCTCAAATTCATCTCATGGTCCAAGAGGACTCTTCCTCTACAAACTTTACCCTGCATAAAATCAATGCTATCACACTGGATTCTTAGAATTTGCTCAGAGTACAATGGAAAGGAACATCTTTGCCTGGAAAAGGGAAGGTGAAGGGTTATGGAGCTGCTCTCTTCAGCTACTGAGAGGGTTGTTTTAGGGAATACACAATTACAGTGTTCTCAGGACACAGGAGAGGGGGAAAAAAAGATGAGAGTCTTTGTTCATAAGATGCAGCAGGGGAAATTCCAACCAGATATACAAAATATTTTCCTAGTGGGGGTAGTTAAGCACTGAAGGCTGCCCACGAACTTGTGAAACCTCTCCACCCTTGGGGACATTCAAATACTGATTGGACAAGTTCCTGAAAAAAAACATAATCAAGCCTGGAAGCTAATTCCCTTTGAGCTGCGAATTGGACTAAATGACTTCTAAATGTGCCTCCAGCCTGAATTGTTTTGTGATTTTGTGATTCATGATCCACCTGGAGTGGCTACCTGGAGTAGCTACTGCAAGAGATAAGAGGCAAGACAACTTTAATTTCAAGCCATTAAATGAAACCCAGAGTTGAAAATATTGTTCTGAGTTCTCCCATTCCTCCCTGTCACAGATTAACTGCTCCAGTGTTTTTCCAGCTCACCAGCTTTCACCTGCTCCAGGACTCATACCTGATCAACACCAACACAAGGCTGTATAGAATGCATCTTTGCTACAAACCAGAAATTATTTTTTCCTCTCACCCCATCTGCACAGCAACTGTGAAAAATTAAGTGACAAAATTTGCTATAGTATGGGCAGGGGTCTCATCCATCCACCCACAGACAGAAATAAGAATACTGTTTATTCAAAATTATCTTTGTGATAAGCCCTATTTTTTACCTCATTCATTTTACTTCCTCATATTTATTACCACTTCTAAGAAATTCAAGATAACAGATGAGATTTCCAACAATTTACTGAATTTTGCATTGTAAAAAAGCAGAAATTTGAACACAACATTCTTACTTCCTTATCTATCAGATAACACATAAACAATTAAGCCAACATATAGTTTCTACAAAGTGAAATTAAAATGAGAGCAGTTGAAATCTGAGATTTAGGTTTTGGATTCTATAGGTCAGATCTATTCTGCAAATCCAACTGATAACAGGAACTAAAACTAAACCAACTTTGATATTTGAACAGGTTTGTTGAATAAACCTCAGCTCACTTGTGGACACAGGTAAGGAAAAAACACAGTAATTAAAAATACATTTAAAACTGGGAATGTATTTTATCAGCCCCATGTGCCCCTCTGAAGTGTTGTAGCCCAAGTAACCCAGCCCAGAAGGGCAGCTGGGACGCACCTGACACGTCGAGGAACGTCTGCGCGCGTCCTGTCCCCGCAGTGCTGCTGGCCACGCACTCATAGAAGCCCTCGTCGGACACAGACACCTGGGCAATGTCCCAGCTCATGCTGGATGATTCTCTGCAGGAGAAAAGGGCACCCACTGAATCCCTCAAGGAACCAAGAGCGACACCAGCTTGGTTTCCTGACTGCAGGCACAGGAGAGTTTCACAATCATTAAGAGGCAAGGCAGATCCTCTGATGAATCAAATTGGATGTCACTTTATGGATGGTATTTTCTCTTAAGATTTTGCAGAATGTCCCACTTGCACATCAAAAAAATAAACCTTTAACAAGTCAGCAGTTGTCACACAATACCCAAATGCAGTGTATTTGCTGTCATTCCCTCAGCTGCTTGTGCTTTGCTGTATTTACCACCTGAGAAGACACATTCCTTGATGCCAGCAAGTTTCTGTGCAGAGCCAGTGTGAGGTACCAAACCCATGCCTCTTACCAGCAAAGGCAACAAGGTCTCATCCTCCCACCTGAGCTTCCCAAACTCACAGGTACAGCAATCCAGAGAACCACTGCAGGTATTCTCTAGATTGCAGAAAGGCCAAGGCTGCTGGGCAGTGAAACCACGTTGGTATCACACACAATATGAAAGCAAGAAAGGAATAAAATTGTAGCTACATAGGCTGCTTACATGTGCTTCAAAACAAACATTCTCGGTCTCTCATGATACAAACCCACATTTTATAAACTTCTGGTGCTACAGACACACAGAGGACAACACAAATGAGCAAACCAGTGGTTCTGCAGTATCCCAGTGCTCCCCATGGCCTGTTGCTATAGCACATAAACAAAACTGATAAGCACCAAAATATCTGTGAGAGCTTTGGCAAGTAATTGCCACATTACAGGAAAACACTACATTAATGACCCCTTTGTTTGTCTGAATAGATTGATTTATCAGCCCTTAAAGGATACAGAAGGAACAAGAGACTTGGAATATGCATGGAAGGTCAATGCTGTAGCACCATGAGACAGACAATCCAACCACACCACAAATGAAAACAGTGTACAGTGACCTTAAATGGCTTTCTGCTTGCTCCCTCTTACTTCATACTTACTCTAGATAACCTAATATATCATACTTCAAATCTATGACATTTCCCACTGCAATGCTGGCACATGGACATGGCAGCAACCGCCAGCACTAAAGAATAAGGTGGTGTTTCTTCCAAATAATGAGTGAGAAACTCCTTTATTTCATGGAAAGTATGTTAAAAGTGAGGTTAGGCAATCCTGTTCTGCTTCCTTCCTGACTTGTGCTACATGCCAGATGTCAAACATGGAAGCCTTGAGAACAGAAGCACAAAGGGAAATGTGCCCAGGGGCATGGAACGGCTTGGCAAAACAAAGACCTGTGGTGGACTATTAAAGAAAAATTTAGAAATCAAACCAACGCCGGCAGCAAGGACTAACACACAGCTCAGGGCATCTGCTCCACACATGGGCACTGGGTGAGGAGCTGTAACTGCACACAAATCACAGCACATGTCATGGCATAATTCTGCACCTTCCAGCACCACCATTATCTACCAAATTCATTTTACTGTACATGCAATCTACTGATTGGGCTGTTTGTGTGGGCAGCTGGGCAACTACGAACACTCAAACTCCACAGCCCAGATGAACCCCTGGCTCTCAGTCACACAGAGAGAATGGTGTTGCTTGGGTTGTGTCAGACCTCACCTCCTGGACATCCCCACCACACTGCTCCAGACCCAGATGGAAGCTCACCAGCAGAAGGGACAGCTCACAGGCAGAAATGAAATCTGTAATTTCACTTCCCAGCACATGGTTTGGAGAGATATATTCTGCATAGTTTACTACACTCGAATAGCAACCACAGATAGCAGTTGACTATCCGTACATTTTTGATTAACTACATTAATTGCCTTTCTTGTCAGAATTTAATGTCTTATTTTTGTTGATTGTAATCTCTGCAGGATTGGAGGGATCTGCTATTTGTAATACAGAATTGATTTTAAAGACACTTAAGTGCTCAGTTCCCACTGCCCACTGAAACGAGGTGCTTAACTACTGCTCTTAACCTCCTTTATCAGGCTGGTAAAAAGTTCACTGAGATATTAAGCAAAACAGAAATTTTCTTACTACAGTATCACAGGATGAAGAAATGTAGAAAGACAAAGCTACTAAAATTTGACAAAAATTTCTTCTTCCTAACATATGTTATTAATTTAAAATTACTAATTATTACTGGAGCTGATAGTACCTCTGGAACCAAAGTAAAAAAAAAAATCAGATTTCAAAGTCTGTTCTCCTCATGAACCTCAAGTCTGTAGTCATTCTAAGGGTATTTTCACATAGACAACTGTCACAATAGAAATACAATATTCAACTCATAAACCATTTAGGTTTTAAAATAAATATTAAAACAGTTGAGTGAAGACAACACCAAAACAAAACTCATTCAATGCAGAGGAATACAACAGTTCAAATCTGCACTGAACTTCTAAGCTGGACAAACCCTGCCTGGAACTTCACTACAAATAAGAGGCAAATAAGCCAAGCTGAATTAGATCCTATTTAACTGTGACCAACAATACTTGGCTTGAGATATGTTTTGTTAAATTAACTTGGATGATGTGTTCATTCATCTGCTCTGTAACAGAAAAACGCAGCTGAATCAGTGGTGCAGGATGTGTGAAGAACAAGGAGAAGCGTGGGGTTTGATACCTAAGGAATGGAAAACATTACACAGCAGCCCAAGTATGTGCTGTGCTGGGGCTGACTGTGTGTCAGTGGCACCTCATTAAAACCCAAACCACACCAAGCTGCAGCATTTCCCACTGCCAACAGTGCACAAGGGAGCTGCAGGATGTGTTTACTTGGGTATGCTGTACCTGCTGGGGAATGCAGAATTTAGTCCACAGTCTGCTCCTGAGGTGCTTTGGGCTGCACAGCAGGCTGCTGGCACTGTTTGCCAGGGCACACTCCCTTTTGGTTTTAACAAACAGTATTAAAAGGGGCACTTAATTAGTTAAAATACTCATAAACCTTTTTTTCTTTATTCTCTCAACCTACAGAGAAAGGGCACACAACTCTTTTTCTATACAGAAATCAGAAGAGCCTTCTGGTATATCCCACATAAATTTTGCTATTTTGAGCGATTTTATGAATATCAAGGTTTCTAGGGCAGGTCATAGGACATACTTCTAGGGCATCCATGAAAGACATTAAAAATCAAACAAATTAATGTATGCTCATCTACATATCACTAGGGCCAGAGTGAGGGATGTGTTTAATAAACAAAGCTAGTTACCAATTCTACATAACATTTAAAAATATATATTAAAACCATTTGCCTTCGAGACTTTTAGACCCAGTTTATCATAACTTCAGAACACACATCTGAGGGGAATTTAGGCCAGAAACTTATAAATCCCATCACATGTGCAAAGTGTACACCCTCCTCTGTACATAATAAATAGATATATCTCTCTATACATAAATATTATCAATATGTCCATAAAATACAGCTTTCCTGATGAAGAGCACCAAAAATAATAAACTAGAAGTAGCAGGATGTAGACATACATAGCAGTAAATAATAATAGAGATCATAAGCTATAAATAGGAAATGAAGCAGCATTGTGATAAAAGGTCACTACTTACTTGAAGAACTGATCCACTCCCAGTTTTACTCCATTTTTAGTAAAACGCTGAGTAAAAGGTATAAGGCTGTCAACATGGCAAGGAACAGAGCCTGGCTGTAAATAATATCCTGGAGTCTTCATGGGCATTGTAACTTTGGGGGCATCTAAAGAAAGAAAACATTCCCCAGAAAGTATATTAACAGCTACTAACACACATCCAATCCTTTCCATTTATTAAAAGGAAGCTCAATTTCTGATAAAGCTCCCCTTAGTGGGTATTGACCATCATGTACTAGAGACAGAACTTTGGAGGAAACAGCACATGAAGTACTTGCAAAAGATATAAAAGCATACAAGACCTCAATTTCAACTGACTCAGATGAGACAAATGAACAGTCAATTCAAGTTAAAGTCACTTACCAGGAATAATACTAGAAAACAAAACGCTTGAAACTCTCTGAAAAAGATAACCATCCTTGTCATAGCCTGTTATTTTAACAAAAAAAGCTTCATCTGGTGGAATGAAGTCAGAAATATTCCATAGTCCATAGGGCTTTCTGTCAGGATAGTATTTCACAGGCAAGGTCTTAAGGAGTTCCCCCGTAATACTCAGAAGTTCCAGTCTGTCTACTCTAGCTGGAAGCAGGATCCCTGTGGTATTCAGCAGCATGAAGGTAGGAATCCCTAGAAAAATAGAAACACACTATTTTAAGTGCTAAAGAAAACAGATAATTAAAACATGAAAGATTAAATTCCATCTGCATGGCTCACTACCCCATGAATGCAGCATTCAGCTCCAGCCCTTACCTACTGAGTAGGGAAAGACTAAATTGTGCTCAGCTGAGCTCTCTTATTAGCTGTGAGGAGACCCAGCTGGGGAGAGTTTAAACTACTGATTTCCAACAGGTGTTTCTGAAAAAGCAGCTTCTTTATTAGCTCCTCACCATGCCTCTAGGTCAAAGCCTTTTTCTGAAGCTCCAAAAATAACAGAAACAGCACTGCAATTTTGAGGCATAGTTAAGAATATCTGTATTTATGTCACACAAAGCCCCTTCCAGGGACCAACCCACAGCATCCCCAGAGTCATCACAAAGCTCATCATAGAGCTGTACTCAAATCTGGGGGCCTGAAGGTATTTAACATGAACTGAAGTGGAAACAAACCTTGCACTGGCCTGCTGGATGTTTTTTTGAAGTCCAAGGTGGGCTTTCTGGAGAAGCCAGCCCTGAAGTCGATGGTGCTGAGCCCCGTGATGCGCACAGAGTGCCTCCCGCTGCTCGAGGTCTGCAAAACAGGCAGCACATGGAACCAGCACTGCACAGAGCTGAGCCAGCCCCCATGACTCCAGCATGGCTCACAGCAGCACAGACAGGAGCCTCATGGCTCAAGTGGTAAGGAAAAGCACCTTGAATAAAGCTGTGCTTTCACACCCAGCCCTACAACTGTGGTGTCAGCAAAGAGAGCCAGTTTGTCTTGGAAGGAAATCACACCAACAAATCCACAACTCCTTGCCACGTGCTGGTGCCTGCAATGGCACTGGTCCTGGAGTTTGGACCTGACCATTACAAACCCCACTAGAAAATGGTGAGTGAATCAGAACTCAACAGAAAAATCTATTCATTAAAGGTGCTTCTCTTCCCCAGCCAAGGGGAAACAAAGGGTGCACAGGTACCTCTCCCCTCTGGTCTGTATCCTTGTACCCTCACCTTGTCATTGTGCTTCAACCAGCAAAAAACAAATCAGAACAACCCCCACCCATCCATCACCCTTGAACAGCCTGAGCTTCACGTTCTGGAGAGTACAGCTGCTTTGATGCACATCTTTCATCTTAAAGAAGACAAATCAAAGTCATTATAAGTTACTTCCTATGATTCTATGCAGAGAAAGAAAGGTTAAGTGCTACTTGCCAAAGGTGGACAGGAACCTACGGCTTTTCCTCCTCACCTACACCCTTCAGGTGTCTTGAAGCTTCCATTGAGCTTTACCCGATCCATTCTCAAATTCCTGCAGCTCTCTGAGAGAGGTTCCTATAGAGTAACCCCCTTTGCCACCACTGCATGTGAGTAGCAAATTAAATAGCTGTTTCTTCTAACTAACAGCCTTTGGACACGCATTAGACACCATGACAAATCAATGTCTATGTGATTAAAACAACATACTTCCTTCTATTTAGTTAGCCTTTCACCTCAGAAATAGAACCACTAAAGCCTTTTTTATGTAAGCCAGCTGTTAACAATATAAGAAATATTTAATTGTGCCAAACAACTCAAGGTATCAAGCGTTAATTGCCAGTTAAAATTTCATGAGATAAATTCAGTGATAAAATTCTGTTTTTATAGCTGGGTGCATCTGTATAAGGATTTTATGGTGTGAATAAAATTTTCACAACGCTTAAGTCTTAAAATCTTTGTGTAAATAAACCAAGCCAGTGACTAAAGCCAAGTAAACAATCCACAGAAAAATATACTGGGACATCATTTTTCTTTATGAATTACTCAGACCTTTGAATATTTACAACTTTTAAGGCTGGAATAACCTTATAAAATTTTACCATTTCCTAATAACAATAAACACATCTTTCACTGTCATGTCTAGGAGCTGGAGGTGTTTGGGCAACCACAAGGAATTAGTTTTATCAGGACAGGATAAATACACAGGACTGATTTCCAGTTATTATCTTCTCATTATTTGTAGTTGAACACAGATTACAGAGACTGTACATTAGTGTTTGCCATCCCAGGTTGGATGAGTATAACCAAAAGAGCAAATACATATTTGTGAAAGATGCTTTCCTGTCTTGCAAACAATATCAAAAAATTGCCCAAAATACAGGTATCTATGAAGAAATGCATGACCTGGCTTGCTCATAAAATTTAGATTTAATTATTTCAACTACATATTCAAGAGATTTTCTTAATTTCTTTTTTAACCCAAAACACATAATTTTGAATGTTTTATTCATGCTCTCCTTGAGCTGGAGACAGCATTATGCTGAGCTTAGAAAAAAACCCAAAAAAACCTCCCAACCCCAGAAAACTTGCAGGCCCTGCCTGCAGGAGCAGCCTGATGGCCTGGCAGGGCTGCTGTCCTGCTGCCAGGAGTGCGTGCCACCAGTGGCAGCCTGGGCACAAGGGGACTGCTGGCTCTGCAGGTGTCTCACCCCGAGGCCAGCCCTCCTCCCCAGCAGCCAGCACTTGGTGGCTGAGCTCACATCACACAGCCAGGAGCACACAGGGCTCTTCCTGCGCTGTCCCTCTGGGCTGCAGGACACTGGATATTTGCTGCACTGATCTCTCACCCTAGAAGCCTCCAGCAAGTGACAAGTGAATCCTAAACCACTGACTTGTAGGAGAAGGTCTCAGGACCCAGTGTGGCTCATGTTACCATGTCCAGCAGGACCCAAACATTTTCACTTTTAACAGCCCACCAGGTTGTCTCTGTACTGGTTTTCTGCACTTTTGGTCATAGAATCATGGAATTGAAAATGACCTTAAACAGTCACCCAGTGCCATCCCCTGCCATGGGCAGGGACACTTTCCACTAGCCCAGGTTGCTCCAAGCCTTGTCCAGCCTGGCCTTGGGCACTTCCAGAGCTCCAGGGGCAGCCACAGCTTCTCTGGGCACCCTGTGCCAGGGCATCCCCACCCTCACAGGGAACAATTCCTTCCCAAAAGCCCATCCAGCCCTCCCCTTTGGCAGTTTAAAACCTTGCCCTCTTGTCCCATATATCTGCCCATATAAAAAGTCCCTGTCCCTCATTTGATAAGCCCCCAGTCCTAGACAGACATTCAAACAATTCTCCCCAGAGCTGCTGAGCTCAACATGCTTTTGTAGCTGCAGTTCTGCAGCAGGATCAACAGCTTCCCCCAGGGCTGTGTGTGAATTAATGGTCCTTTTCAAAGCACCTCTGTGCTTAGGGCAGGGACAATGCACAGCAGGATCCATTCAGCACTGCCTATAAAGTGCCTCACCCGGGTGCCTTCCCCTCCAAAAATGACTATAGAGTATTTACACTGCTACAATAGAATAGTTCACTCAGAAAGGATCTACACCAGTAGGATTGTTTCCACATCTATTTAGGAAAGCTGGGATCATGCAGCTTTACCTACATAAAGAGGTATACAACAATATTAAATACAAGATCACAGGACATTTACTGTAACACAGACTCAGCTGTAAGTATCTATGATAAAACACATAGCAAATCATTATACAACCCCCTTATATGCTACAGGACAATCACACAGAAGTTCTGCAATAACTTTACCTTAATTGTCCATGTTCCAGGCTCTGGATCTTTGACATTTACTACCTTTGCAGAGTTTTGGATATTTAGCAATTCATTCAGTCCTGATCCTTTACTGAGCTGCTTGCCTGAAAAAACAGAAACAGGAACTAAATACAGAATGGAGTAAACACAGCACTGCTTTTAAAAAACAGATAGTAAATACAATATTTTTGTTTCGGACCAATGTATATTCTGATACTTGACTTACTACTTAGCAGTCAATGACATTTACAACAGTCAAAATTCCCTACAATTCTTTGACAGAATACTGAAAATGTTCATTTATATGTGGGTGATTGTGTACAGGAATTGGCTCTCTAGAGACGGATTTTGCTCCCTAAAGGCTGATCCTGAACAATCATCAGCCCTAAAACTCATAGGGCTCTTTCACAGCCCTGAAGGCAAAGAAGAAGTAGAGACTGGGATATCCCAGTGCCCATTTTCAAAACCTACTAGATTTGCCTTGAGTAATTTCAGTGAAACCCTGTGGATTTAGATGCATGGAGCTGATCTATGAGAAAGGCCAAAAAGAGGTGGGGTCACAGCTTCAGGGAAGCCTGAACCTTGCACCCAGGACTGTGTGTTGTCATGGCTTGAACACAGACATTGAGCAAATCTCTTTCCTGTAAACAAGAATGCCTCAGTGCAGGACAGACCAGACCACACCACACTGCAGGGATCCCATCCTGGGCATAAAATATTTCCCAGCTACTCAAGCCATATCCTTAGGCAAAAGTCATTCAGAGAATATAAAATATGATCCGAATTTATTCCTGAAGTGCTGTTCCAAGTTCCTAGGGCATCAACTTAATAATAAACAACAGATTTGTTCAAAATAGCTTCAACTACAAATTAGCTCAAAGTCTGTCATTGCATTCCCCATCACACACTGCTCAGCTGGAGATGGGCAGGGGAGACAGGTTTGGTTCTGAATGTTCTGAATGCTCTCAGTTCAAAAAAGCTAGACCATGGCTGAACTTTCCTCACCATCAAGTACAACCCTTAAATGATGGTTCAGGGAATACAAAAACAGATGAAAGACTCAAGTGTTCAGTAATCTGGAATGCAAGGTAAAATTGTAACAAAGAAGATGGAGGTGAGATGAAGTGGACAGAATAAGGAAGTTTTCCAGTTTCCTCCAAGTGAAAAAACCCCACAGAATATTGGAAAAAAAATACCAGAAGGGATTTTTCCTTCCCTTTTTTCACTTTCACAAAAGAAAGTATGAAGTATTTCACCTAGAGGATTATGAATCTCCATTGCTGGTGAAGGACCACTCAAGGACACTGTAACTTCCTTCAGACTGGGATCAAAAGGGATCTGCCAAGTATTTACAGCCATGGACAGATGGTCTGTAGACAAGAGATGCACTTTGGAGGCTTGAACTGCTTCTTCAACCCATTTTAACACCTAGAAGAGAAAAGAACAGTTCTTACTATACTGTCAGCAGTACTGGCTGTCGAAAAATTTTCTGCTGAAATGCTTCTACGGCCTTGTAGAGATTCCAGATCGATTTATTTTTCAAAATGTGAATACTTAAAGGAAATGCAACTTTAATAGAAGATACTAACAAAGCCATGTACTATGCTAACATAGCACACCTGGATAGATCTCTACACAACAACCACTGGTAAATTTTAAAAGGAATTAGGGATACAAACCTGTGGACATTTCTGCTCATCAATTATTAGTTGCATGAAGCAACAAGGAAAATATTCTCACCCAGATGCACTGAGTAATTGCTATCTCTGGACTTTTCCAGGGTTTTTTTCCCCTAAAACACCTAATACAAATTACTGTTAGGCACAGCACAGAGGTTGGACTAGAGGGGAACACAGTTTTGCAATGTCCCTGCAGGGCACAGAGGCTCCCACACCAGGGACAGCAGCCCATGGGAGAGCCCACAGTGAAGGAAAGGAAGGGTGTGAGGAGGAAGAGCAGCCAAGAGAAACCCATTTGTATTGACCACAACCCCATTCCTGATGGCTCTGGGGAAAGGAGAAGGAATCAGGGGAAGAGTTGAGTTGGGCAAGTGGAGGCAAAGATGTTCCTACCTGTCTTTGCTTCCCACTGCCTGAAGGAATAATTTAATATCTATTTTAATTGGCAACAAATTCATTTTCCTTAAGCCAACTTCATCTTGCCCTCAACAACAACTGGTGACTTCCCTGCCTTTATCTCAACCCAGAAGCTTCCTCAACCCATTCCTCCTTTGCAAGGCATGAGTGAGTGGCTGAGAGAGAGCCTGACAATCAGCCAAGGGAAACCCACCACAACCAACCCAACCTCCTCAGAAACACACCTGGTTTGTCAAACTATATGATAATGCATCACCTCTGTACATCACAGAGCTGCAGCATATTTTTTAAATCCCACTGAAGTAATATTGGGTTTGTGTAGCAATGTGAATGTGACTCGTGGTTACTGAACCATGGTTTTAAGCTGCAGTTGACCATGGTGGCATTGGGAAACATTTTGTAAAGGAGAGCTGTCATTTGGTTATGTCAGTTCAAGACTTGGAAACCAGCAATAAACTAACCTGACATGTTACCCCTCAGTACTGGGGGTCTCCAGGGTAAGTCCTTCAACCTAGGACCTAATTCAACACATTGCCCAAAGGAACCTCATTCCCCTGGCTTATTGCGCATTACTTGCCTACTTTATCATTCAAAAAATGGAAATATGCCACAGGTTTGTGTGTGAGATGACTCTGGGATAGAAACTAGATTCTAGCCTTCTATAAAAGTGTACTTGTTCTCATATGTTACAGTACGAATGCTCAGCAACCTTTGTGCAAAGATGAAATAAGTTAAGTAAGTGAAGGGTGTCATTCAAAACACATTTGAAATGGTGGGGGGTAGATTTTCTTCAATCATTCCCCTTCCACTCTTAGGAATGTCCCACCTGAGCCCTGCTGAGCGCTCCCAGCACAGGGTGAGACAGCACTGGCCAGGTGTCCCCTCACCAAGGGTGTGCACAAACGAGCTGCTTGGGCATGTTTGCAAAACAACACATCCCCAAAAAATCACAGTAGAACTGCCTGTGCTGCTCAAAGCCCTGCAGCAACGTGGCCCAAGAGAGAACTGGGGTTTGTGCAACAGCTGGTGACACCAGCTAGGGAGCAACTTGTGTTTGCTTTAGACAAGCCTGGAACAGGAATCACAAGGCTTCAAAAAGATCCAACTCAAATTTAAGTTCTACTTTAGAAATTATACATCTGGGCCCAAAAATGCTTCCAAAGACATTTCAATGTTCTACTCTCAGTGAGATGAACACGACACTTTTTTGTATGAGGTATATGGAGAAGTTCCCATTTAATTCCAGCATCTCACCTCCACAGTAAGTTTTTAAATGGACTGCAAAATTCAATGAACCCATATGAACTTCAGTTTCTGAGAGTTTTTCAAGATCAAAACTGAAAATGGAAGGCAACAGAAAAACCCAGCTGTCTGCAGTCTGGCAGCAGCATGCTTGTGTAAGTTCAATAGGCAATTCTGGGAGATCCATTTCCCAACCCTGTCATTCCAAAGAGCTTTGCAATAATGCTGTAACACTGGTTTAGAAGTAGGTTTTTTCTCCTCCGGGACCTTTACAGAAAGCCCCCAAAAGAACAGCAGCTTTTGTTGTTCTGCCAAAATGTGACGTGATGAATTTTATTAGAGGGGGAAGGGCAAATAGAGCAATGATTTATAACTTTTCTCCAGAAAATTTGCTCTTGCAACCTGCCCTGCTGTCAGGTCATTTCTTGGAATGCATACTGAAACCTGGAAAATCTGTGGAGCATGGCCTCTATTCCCATTTGTTTATTCTGGGACTCATGAATATTTCTCAAGCAGTCAAAGCAACGGGATTTCAGATTAACTGCTTCATTGCTGAAGTAAATTTAGGTTCATACTTACACCCAAAGAGGAAAAATATTCTAATCATGTTTTAAAATGCACATAAAAATATAACTGAGACAACGCATGAGAAAACAATACTGTAAAAATAAAACATGAATCATATATATAACATGTATGAAAACCAGACGACTGAAAAGTTTTAGTGCTGGATCTCAAATGCTTCAAAGTTAGGAACCACAAGAACTAAGCCTATCTGCTTTCAAAAGCCCTTCTGCAGTTGCTTTATGACAAAAAGCCTTAGGTACATGATCATGGTTTATTTTTTCCACAGACTCCAAATTCCATAGGAAACAGAGAAAGACCAGCTGTAACTATTTGTTTCTCCTTTCTTTGTTTGGCATTCACTGTACATTATGTATCTTCAGAATAGAAGCATTCAGCTGCTTCTCCCATGAAACCATTCCTCATTTTTCTATGAAAATGGATAATGCCTGTTTGGGACCAGGGAGAAGAAAAGGCAAGAAACAGAGGTATGCAAGAAACCTTAATTCTATAATGTATTTTTGAACTTTTGAGTTTGTCACCTGCATTGTATCCTTGAAAAGCAGTGGAGGGACTTTTTACACCTTTACCTGAGTGAAACAAGATTTCAAACTGCTTCCTCTGCAGCATCATCCAAACACATGCTGGTCATACATAGCAGGGACCTGTAACACCAACCCCAGCTGTATTGGTGTAACCCTTGCATTGCCATCCCCTGGGAGGACTAAGAGCCAGCAGAAATGGGATGTTTTCCACTGAGTTTAGGGACCTCTATTTACAGCAGAGCACTTGTGAGTGAACACCACCAGATCCCACTCCCTGTGATCTTACAGATTGTACCTTCTCCACAACAACAACCCCTTTTGCACCATCCCTTCTAAATGTTCTGTCACCAGTCTTGTCTTCAGTCCCCCCTCAATCTCATCTCATCCACAGCATCCCCTTCATTCACAGGCTTCTCATCCAATTCCGAACTCTCTTGTTTTTCCCATATAGGTTCATGCAGCTTTCAAGTCACTCAACAACACCCCCTTCTTCCATCAAAGTCAAAGGTGTGCCCCCATGTCATTCTCAGTTCTCCTCCCATCAATGTTCTGTATATGGAAGATCCATTTCTCTTTATTTTAAAAATCAGAAAGATGTATTTTTCGGCAGTCTAAGGACAGGAATTCCTCCCTTCTTACAGAAAGGTTAAAAGTAAGAAAAATCAACTGCCTCAAACACTAAAAGAAATGGAAAAAGACCACTCACCAGCTCAGTCCTTGTGAACTCCCAGCTCTATCCACACTGATCAATCCAGTTCATCAGACATAGGAATGAATCATTTTTGCCACAAACAATCAAAATGACCTGGAGACATGACCTGAACTGCCAATGACTAATAAATCTCCACTATTTTCCACAGCACCATATTCACACTCTGCTGATCATCACAGTTCATCTCAACACCCCCTCTGGCATCAGTACAAACCTTTGGGCATCACAACCATTTACAGGAATTTCCTTACAGAAGGATAATTAGGTGTGGTGGAATGTAACTTCAGTTCAAGTCAAAATTAGTACCTTTTGGACACAGTTATGAAAATAGAGAATCTGCTCCTAACAGGGAATTTAACTCATGCTTGATGAATATTCTCAATGCCATGAGAACAGAACCTGAGGGAATGGCTGGAGCTGTGCCAGGGCAGGGTGAGGCTGGAGATCAGGGATACGGTTCTTCCCCAGAGGGTGCTGGGCACTGCCCAGGCTCCCCAGGGAATGGGCACAGCCCCAAGGCTGCCAGAGCTCCAGGAGGGTTTGGACAACGCTCCCAGGGATGCACAGGATGGGATTGTTGGGGTGTCTGGGCAGGGACAGGGGTTGGGCTCAATCCTTGCAGATTCCAAGGATCCTCTCCAGCTCAGGATATTCTGTGATTCATTTAAATTTCAAGCAATTATTGTAAATTAAGCCCTGAGTCTACAAAAGCAACCAGAGAAATCTCACCTAAAGAAACACTTTTCAAAACCAGGACTTCAATGCTTTGATAAAGCACTTTGAGAAAGACTTTCCACGACACTGGGACAACATTTCAGAATATTATGATCCTATAATGGTTTGTGTTGGAAGGGATATTAAAACCCACCTTGTCTCACTCCCCTGCCATAGGCAGGGACACCTTCCAATAGGCCAGGTTTTTCACAGCCCCAACATGGGCCTTCAACACTCCCAGGGAGGGGGACTTGATACTCTAACTAGATAAATATTCTCATTTCTCTAATGCACAGAAATCACAGTGAGTTTGTAAAAATAGAACCTTCACCCCAGACTCTTACATGAGCTGCCTTCTCACATGAAATACATACATATTTCATGCTTGGCTGGACTGAACCCAACACAACTTTGTCAATCACTAATAATTTTGCCCCAGTTCATTGCACTATTTTAAATCAGAACATGTTTTTCAGAAGTCAAAAAAAAGACACTAAGTTTCCATAGTCTTCTTAGTACACAAGCATTGGATGTGTATCAAGTACTGTTTTGCTGTGTTTCCTTGTATCTAGCTTAGAATGTTGATTCATTCGGCACTTAATGCTCAAAGGGCAAGAACAAGAGCAATGGTTTGAAACTTTATATACTAAAAATAGCTTTGTTTGAGTTTTTGGGGGGTAGAATAATCAAAATGTTTTAACAAAACAAGTCGTTGGTTTGGCAGGGTACTTGGCAGGGATTTTGTAGCCATTCCCTAACCCCCAGTCCAGCACTGGCTGTCTCTAGGCACACAACGGCAAGTGTGCTTCAGCATTTATAAACTGCATTCTTTACACATCATCGACTCCTCAGAGAAAAAGGAGGGCAAGCGTGATTGCTTGATTGCAGCTGAATCCTGCCTGAGGGCAATCCCACAAACAGCTGATCAGATCTCTGTGAGATGCCTTGTTTGTTTGCATCCACCCACTGGTGGATGTGCTTCTTGGAATCAGTGCTGATCCAGAACTGAAACCACAGAGAAGGTTTTACTGGGGATGGCAGCAATCTGGCCAACTCATTTTTACAGTCATTTGGCCCAGACACAGATTTATGTAAGGTCAACAATCACTAAAATTGCAGAGTCTTCTGGTATTGTGGAACACTTCTGAAAGTTATTTAGGGTTTGCTTTTTTCCACCTTAGGCAATCTCTTACACTGTTGAAGCATCTCTTCCCAGTGGCCATAGGCTGTATTTTTCCCCCTCTCTCAAAAAGACGCTGCAAAAATATCACCTACTAATTCCACCCTCTGCTCTTGTGCAGAGGAGGTGAGGCCCTGGCACAGGGTGCCCAGAGAAGCTGTGGTTGTCCAACGATCCCTGGAAGTGTCCAAGGCCAGGCTGGATGAGGCTTGGAGCAAATCTGGGATAGTGGAAGGTGTTTCTGCCCATGGCAGGGGGTAGAATGAGATGATCTTCAAGGTATCTTGCAACACAGGACATCTTATGAGTTTACAATTCTACGATTATTTACTCAAAAGAAATGTTGCAATGAAGTTGGAAGGGGGTGAAAGCAGCGACTGAAATCCCCTGCTTAAAACCTTACCCAAAACTCCAAGACAGTCTATCCTTACAGGAGGCAGAAGCTGGTGTTCTTAGAAACAGGGCAGTGCCAAGTTCAGAAAGCAGCAGCAGGCACCCAAGGAAAGCAGCTCATGCCAGCTCCACTCCAGAACATAGGGCTGTCTAGCACCTACAAATGGCTTTATCTGCTCACTTCTACCTCTCAGAAGCAGAAGAAAACAAAAGCACAACAATCCAACCTAACCTTTACCCTAAAACTACAGTCCTGGCATAGAGCATTCCCCACTGGCAGTATCAGAGGATTGCAGAATTGGTTGGGTTGGAAGGGCCCTTAAAGACCATCTAATTCCATGATGATCCCTTCTGTACAAAGGGATTTCATGGAGTCTCACAGAGAAGTTTTACCCTTTATACATAACAGCAAAATGCAGGCCAGGAACAGACCAAACAGGTAATTTCTTTTCTTCCAAATTTTAGCCTAATTTTTGGAGGATAAATCTTCTGGGAAGTTTCTCCTTTTGTTCACCTTTGCATCACTGCCAATAGCTTCTATCATTCCCAATGAGAACTTCAATTTTTCTAGGCAACAGCTGTAGAAAAATGCAATTTATCTCCAACATTTATCATTGTCAAAATTTTAGAACATAAAGAGGAAGGAACAAACGAGGGTAAATTTTTATTAAAAAACTTCAGCTAGTTATTGCCTACACCAGGAATTCAAAGGAGAATGTTTACAACATTTATAAACAATTCCAGCTCTCCGGATAAATACCATGTGATTTCACCTCTCTCCAAACTGTTTTCTCACGCACTTCTGAAGTTTCATTCCTGTCTGAGACTCACCGAAGTTCCCAAAGCAAATAAGTCATTCATGGCTGTGGGTCAGGAACCACAGTTAGCAGGAGGGCAGCAGAGGTGAAAAAGTATTGCAGTGATAACCTCAATTAACAAGTTACTTCCATGACTCTGTGAACAACTCAAACGTGAGAATTCACACTATCTATCCTACGTGGGGAACATTTTTGCCCAGGCTAAATAGCAGTCCTTTGCTTGTTCACAAAATGCTCATTTAAAGCTAAATGTGTGCTTTTGTTTTGAGCAGAAAAGCCACTCTGTTACACAGAGCCCAGAACCCCTCCTTTTTTAAAGGCTGTTCCCCTGGAGGCCTTCTGGCACAGGCAGAGGGGAAGTTAGGGAGGTTCTAGTATGATGTGCCACTTCACACTTCCCTGTTGTCAACAGAAGTCACAGAACTGCATCCTGATATAGAAGACGGAGAAAGAAAGGAAAGGTGGAACAGAGTCCACATACTAAGACCAGAACATTTAGAAGTTCCCCTTCTGCTCCCTAAGCCACCACCAGGTCTCTTAAAGATCTACAGAGTAACTCTTGCCTCATTTTCTTTATCGATTGCAAAACTCAAGCAAAGCTACCTCATTAACTTGTTTTTTGTCCAAGTGAAAAATTTGACCAGAACTTGTCGAAGCAATTTCTTCATAGACCTTGTAACCAATATGATCTCTGTCATCACAGTCTCCAGTCAGCACAAACACCACCTGGATTTAAAAAAAAAAAAAAAGCAGTGAATCATTGGACACATGGTGCATGGGTGAGGAAAACACCACCATGGCAGCATTAAGGCAAGACAACAGAAGAATATGTCAGTTGAGATGGGTTTGTTACTCTGCATGAACAGAGGCACTGCACTCAGTAATGATGGAAAAAGCAATGCAGAAGAAAAGGAATAGACAAAAATCCCTTTAAAAATGAATCAGCCCTGTCATTCACATAATACCTCTTTTAGAACAAAAAAAAAAAATCCACATAAGTGATAAGCTGCCAAAACCACATATACTGGTAGAAGATTCAGTTACGTTATTTAATTCACAATAATAAAAGAATATTCCACTAAGTTTTTCCTTACCCAGATCACTTAACTCTATTTAAAAAAAAATAAATATTTAGAATGCAGTATTATGGTCCCTTCTGTAAAGATTTCACCAAGTTTCACACAGGAGAATTCTACTTTTAGTCATCAAGAAAACAGAGTATTAAACACACAACTCAGCTGGGAATGCAAATCCCCTCAGTACCTGTGACTGTTTCTGTTGGATGAGTTGAAGCACTTCATGAGTCAGTCTGTAATCCTTGGATCGGGCATCAGTGAAGACATAGATGAAAGAGCCAGGCAGGGAAATTTCTAGAGCAATCTTTATTGCCCCAATGCTCATCTCTGGACAGTCTCCACCACCCTGTTCACAAGTAGAAATAAAACATAACTTTTTTTTTTTTAAGGAAAAAACCATACCAAATAAGTTACTTTTTTTGGGATATTCAAGACAGATACTTCCTCAGCCTCTAATCATTTATTCACCTTTTCTACCCTAAGGATTTTATGGTTTCTGCAGAGCGCTGTAAAACACTCACAAGCAGCAACTGCAACAACTCCAAAGGGGAAATAAAGTCAAAGGAAGAGCCCTGATGTTGGCTGGTGTCACGGTCACTGCTATCCATGTCCTGCTCAGCTCCAGCTTTTGTGACAGCTCCATTTCCCACACTCACAGGCTCCCTTTCTGGCTGGCAGCTCCCCAGCTCTGGGAGCACACAGCAGCCACAGAAGGCCATTGGCACACACAGATGGGAAACGGTCCCAGGCAGGCAGGGCCCAGCTCCAGGAGCCCCTGTGGACACCAGAGCAGCCAGAACCTGCCCTGGACTCCACCCTGGGACACCCTGGAGCTCAGCAGAGGGCACAGGTGCTGTGCTCCCACAGCTCTGCACTGCAGCAGCTGCAGAGCTGGAGGTTTTTCAGACCATGTGTTCAAGCAAAAAGCTTCCAAGTATGACTTTATCTTTATAGGAAAGGATTCATTTTTCTCACTGAATGAAGAATTTGGGAAAAATACTGTTTCAATAAAAGCTAACTTACATAAAAATTAACTTGGCATACTGAAGACAGAACTTTCCAAAGAGCTGATACAAACTGTAAAACTTGCCCTGTCATCTACAATAGATCTCTGCACATTAAGTATTAAATATAAAATTGATTTCTTCTATTTTTACAATCAACATGCCTTCACACATACATATATACAAATCTACACATGCTGGGAAAGAAGGCAAAAAGAGAGCAGTCCTTCATACTTAAGAATTTTGTGTGTCCTCAGTGAAATGTTCATGTTGGGAACAAATTTAATCTATCAGTATCCTTAATCCCATTTCAAAGCAAGAATATTAATAAGTTTCTCATCTATGCTAAAGAATAAGCATGTGGTCACTTTTTCTGTAAGTCATGTAAGAACCACTGTTCTTTTTCAAAGTCAGTTCTCCTAAATGTAGCCTTAGTTTTATGGGTAAAGCAAGTGGTAGGCTCCAGACAGCCTGAAATTCAAGAAAGAACCCTCCAAGATTTTTGACACATGTCAGAACTTTATCTTGGCAATGCCTATACAGTCCAATGGGACATATCAGTATATCCAAATTCTTTCAGCAGAAGACTCTTCCACATAAAGCTTTAATTTGTGGGCAAAGTCAAAATAATAGCTAATTTATACAGACATCTACTTGGAACAGGAAAATTTCTATTCCCACTTCAAGTCTACTTGATTATCATCTCATAATATTCTATATGGCAGCATCTGTTTTCTACATAGAACATGGAAAGCACTACTGAGCAAAACGGTTGCTCTGAGAACAAGCATGGACATTTATTCCTATAATGTAGAATAATACTGTTAAAAGCTGGTAAAACAACAAAACATCATCATCATGGAATGGTTTGGATTGGAAGGACCTTAAAGCCCATCCAGTGTCACCCCTGCCATGGGCAGGGACACCCCCCACTATCCCAGGTTGTTTCAAGCCCCATCCGACCTGGCTTGGGACACTTACAGGGATCCAGGGGCAGCCACAGTTTCCCTGAGCACCCTGTGCCAGGACTTCCCCCCCTTCACAGGCAGAATTGCTTCCTAACATTTAACTTTAGTATTGTCTTTACTTAAATTTTAAAAAGTAGAAAATTTTCCATTCAGTACCTTCAGAATTTCCAGCCTTTCTCTCCAAATTGAAATTAAATACAACTACCTCATGAAACTTTCTGGAAAAGCTGAGGTGAGTGAAGCTCAGGAAGTTTCATTTTCCCTTCAGTTTGAACATGCCCACAGAACTACACAAAAAATCTGCTCAACCAAAAAAAAAACAAAAAACCAAAAAAACCCAAAAGACCAAAAAACAAAAAGAACACTAACACTAAGGAGCCATTGCTGCCCAAGTCCGTGTTCTTACCATGCTGTCTGTAAGAATGATTCAAAGATAATTACAGATGAAAAATAGGTGATACCTCCTAAGCTGATCCTGTAGCCAAGGAATATGTCTTTTATCACACTAAATGTAAAAGGAACAGGGCCCAATTTCTGCAGTGAAATGTACACAGCCCAGTTTTTACCTGAGGTCAAATGTCAGCCAAAAGACCCTCCAACTATTCTGTGGCAGATAATGGAAAACAAGAGCTGGGCTTACCCTGATGTTCAGGGAGGACAAATTGAGCATATTTTGATATAATATGTTTTATACACAAGATGCCTTGAAATATTTATCTTCACCTTAATTTTAGCTTTGTTCACTAATGAGAATATTTGGTCCATGCCCCTTCTCAAAATGAACCCAACTTGAAATTTCCTCTACCTCCACAACATTCACTCTTGCATCTTGTATCAGTTGTTTTGGAAAAATATTAGTAACAAACCTGTAGAAAATGTTTATGTTTTCTCTACTGCAAGATGACCTATCAGTCCTGTTCTAATCATTTTTTGATTTCTGTTTTGGCCCTTCACCACTACAGTGGATGAATACAAGTCAGTGAGAGCCTTCATATAGCAGAATGAGCATATCTTGAAAGTAATTATGAAACATGCAATTAACCAGCATTAAAGAATGAAATTTAAAATTAATTAGACAGAAACTTTTAAACAACTTGATCAGAAATTAAGAGTTTGAAATTCCCAAAAGCTTCACCTAATACATCCACCTTTTAGAAACAGCTGCAATTACTGTCCAGTACAACTATTGAGGAAACAAAACATGAAAACTGGATGGAGTTTTAAAGCTTAAATTTCCCCATGAAGAAGAAAACCGCAATAGCTATTGTTTTCTCTGGATTTCAAACCTCCTGCCAACTTTTAAAGTAATCTTCAAGCAATCTGCTCTTACAGGGATTATATCATGTGCCAGTTTCTGAGGAAGAGCCTGTCTGGCACTACAGACTCCAGCAAGGTTCACCACAGGTCAGAAGCATTTTCCTTGGTTCAAGACAGGACAACTGGAGCACATGTTCTGTCAGTAAGGATAACTCCACTCCAGTACTTCCTCCTTTCTTTCTATCAGCTGAAGGAACAGCTGGAGCAGAGGCAGGGCAGAGTCAGGTTGGATCTCAGGAAAGGTTCTTCCCAGAGGGTGCTGGGCACTGCCCAGGCTCCCCAGGGAATGGGCACGGCCCCAAGGCTGCCAGAGCTCCAGGAGCATTTGGGCAACGCTCCCAGGGGTGCACAGGGTGGGACTGCTGGGGTATCTGGGCAGGGACAGGGGTTGGTCCTGTGGTCTCTTCCCACTCAGAATATTCTGTGATTCTCAGAAGCTTTTGAATCAGTAAGTGTCAAGTAATGCACAGCAGGGAAGGCAGCACCTATGGAAAACCTGATGGGTCTTACAGTCATCTTGTTTGAATGGTGTTCATGGAATGTAATATCCATAACACAGTAAAAGTCCATAAATGTGTCTGTGGACAAGTGGCAGGACTAATGAAAATGCCAACTAAATGTTAGCATTACCTAACTATTCCTTCTTGTGTCATCAAACAGTGTCTCCACACAATGATGTAAACTAAGACAAAGGAATGAATCATAACCCTAAATTAGGGTTAGTTTGTGCAGGCAAAATGACAGAGGTAAGTGATCTACATCCTCATGAGTTCCTGCAGCAGGAATATCAGCACAAGAGGAAAAATGGCGTGAGGAAACAGTCTTTGCTAGAACCACAGAGGAAACAAGTTACTCACCTGAACATAAAGTTCCCTAAGTTCAAACTGAAATTTCTTGGGATCTGTGGTTATTGTCACTGGACCAATTTCTAGAATGAAATACAAAAAAACAGAGTTATCCAAAGACACACGGTAGTAAAAAAAACCTGAAACTAAAAGCATTCAAAATAGTAGAGAATTATATCCCCAGTACTGACACCTGTGATTTTAAATCTGGTAACTTCAGTAGTCCAGTACTACCAACCTCTATGTGCCTTAAACATTCACAGACACATGAAGCCTTTTCACCTTTGATTTTGATCAAGCATTTAATTGTTCTTAGTAATAAAAAGGGAACAAAAATTCCCAGAACAAATGTTGCTGAACCAAGGAACAATGTATTTTTCCAGAAAAAGCCTCTTCAGAGTGGAGAAAACGAGGCTTCAGGAAAACCTTATATCAACCTTCCAGTACCTAAAGGTGCTCAAGGTGAGTTGGAGAGGGACTTTGAACAATGGCCAGGAGGGACAGGACAAGGGGAAATGGCTTCAAACTTAGAAGATACTAGATATTGGGGAAGCAGCTCTTCCCTGTGAGGGTGGGCAGGCTCCGAGCAGCTGCGGCTGCCCCTGGATCCCTGGAAGTGTCCAAGGCCAGGCTGGATGGGGCATGGAGTAACCTGGGCTAGTGGAAAGTGTCCCGGCCCATGGCAGAGGCTGAAACAAGATGAATTTAAGGTCCCTTCCAACCCAAACCATTCCACAACTATGTGATTCTACATAAACATGAAGAGACCTCTTTGGACAGAACACACATACTTGGCTTTAAAATTTTACTCATGTAAAAAAAAAAAAAAAGGGAAGGAAAAGAAGACATGTGCCACATCTCTTCCCTGAAAAAAAAAAATCTACCTCTGGAAATATCCCAGTGTGAGCCCTACACCCAATCCAGCACATCTAGCAGGAGCTGTCAGAAAGAACCAAAGCAGAAACAACTTTATTCATGGCACTTGCCATGTCTGGCTACTGAGGAAGGGCAGGGCATCAAGTGAAGTTGCCTGGGGTGTGTAACAGCAGCACACATGTGAGCATTTCCCAATCCCATGGAGCTGTCCCTCTGCCCCTCACAGCTGCCTTCCTGACTGGTATCAAATGTGATTCCAGCCAGCTGGTTCCTATGCTGTGATTTCCTGCCTGTTCACCTCAATCTGCCTTGGCACCAGTGCCCTCCATTCTCTGCCCGGCCCAGGCAGGCATTGCTGCCCTGGCCATGGGCACCCGCCCAGCTCAGCAAGCGCAGTCAGGGTGCTATGCCAAAAATCAATAAACAAACACACACACACAAATGAAGAGATTTCTGCCAGCTGAGTGCTCCAAAGCACTCAAAAAGATCAGCTGAGTCCCGACAGACCAAATGGGGCACAATTCTGCTGTCAGGGTAAAAGCCAAGCATGAAACTGCAACGGTGCCAATTTAATACAGCTGCAGCTTACAGGGAAGTGCTGCCTCAGCAGACCTCACAACACTTTCCAAGCTCTATAAAAGTTAATACGCACTTATCTTCCATATAATACAGACATTTTTCTTTTTTAAACAATCCAAAGTTTTATTTCACTGGAGTTACAACTGCCATCACTAAGTTCTACTCTAATCACACCAGTATTTGCTGGGCAAGCTCTATTTATGGATGTCTTTTGGTTTAATTTCTTTGAAAGTCACCCACGAGATCACACAAAACCTTTCTTAGAATATTAAACTGTCCTTGGGGACTTTTTGTATGGCTGTGAGTCATTTATCTGTGAATGCCATGTACTTTAATGCTGCACTACCATTAAAAGAGCCATTACAAGGACTCTGTTCCTTCACATACCTCATCCTGCTGTGCTCCCGCTCCCCCTGGCACTATTCTCCATTTGGTATCCTTCACAGCAAACACCTGTAATAAAGCTACCTCCAAATTGTTTTGCTTCCAATCTCCCCCTGCCAAGCACTGTTCTAAAGCCCATCACTGACTGGAGTTTATCCATACAGTAACCCCACTAGCTTCATTATTCCCATCCTTGAGGGATTCAGTGTTTCAGTCTAGAGCAGTAAATCCTTTGGAAAGGCTTTCTTACCCTATAAAATAAAGATCTGAAAGACAAGATTCCTTCAGCTAAGCTAAAACAGCCCATCAGGTCAGTTGGGCTGAGAACTTGGCCTTATTCCCCCATAGGCAGCACGGGCTGGCTCCAGCAGTGCCAATGCCAAGCAGAGCCTGGCCAGCTTCCTGCAGGATCAGGGCTCCAGCTGCCCTCTGCTGAGAGCTCAGCAAAGAGCTCAGCTGGGAAATGGCACCCAGGCCACAAGAGCCAGGCATGGTCAGTCAGCATCGAGTGCTGTGGACAGGGCAGAGCAGAGAGCCCCACAGGAGGCATGCAGGGCAGATGTCCTCAGCTGATTCCACAGCCAAGGCCACGTCTGAATGGTGATGGTTCTCTTCCTCACCACCGGAACACTCACCAGCTTGTCCCAAAAAACCCAGCAGCTGTCCTTCACATGCTGCTGTGCCACCAGCTTATGTCACCTGCCTGCCAGAAGAGCTTTAATAGCTTTCACCAGCTTCAGTTTCTTTCATCCTCATTTGGTGACCTCCGAGTACAGCCCAAATAAGGCTGTTGCACCAATACAGGTGAACACAGGCCTTCGGTATCCAGAATATAAAAAAAGAAAGGGCATTATGAGAAGTGACTTAAATTTACTTAACAAGCATAATTTAAACAGAATATTCACTCAGAAACTACATCCTGTAAACACACCAAGCAGAAGAAAATATTAAGTTTTTTAACTTCATTAGCTCTTTAGGTGAAGCCTGACACACGGAATACTGTCACAGAATACAGAATCACAGAATGGTTTGGGTTGGAAGGGATATTAAAGCCCATCCAGTCCCCACCCTCTGCCATGAGCAGGGACACCTTCCACTAGCCCAGGCTGCTCCAAGCTCCGTCCAACCTGGCCTTGGACACTTCCAGTGATGGGGAGGTGTGGTTTTCCATTCTCATGCTGCAATCTGAATCCATTTTTAAGGACTGATATGGGAATATTTGGAACTGGTTTGTTGTGGGAGTCTCTCCATTGCTCACTGCTCCAAAACTTTCATGGTCACCCAGAAGGAGCTGTGCAAAGGTAAAAAAGCTGACACAGGCCCAGAATGGCAGCAAGTCTTTTTGAGGCACCAACCCAGTCCTCTGGCCTCACAAGTACAGTGTAAATGTCAGCTCTTCCAGACTGACTTGGGAATTAACAGTCAGATTTGCACACACACAAACTGGTACCAGCCAAAACAAAACATTTTAAAGGAACGGCTGCACATCCCTGAGCAAAGCCTGGACTTCTGAAACTGGAATCACAAAAGTCAACATAGCCACTGTAGCATCTAAGCTTGTACCTAAGCGCCTAAACTATGACAACACATGACTGAGTAACACAGAAATCAAGCATTTTGATGCTTCCTTTCTGGGGAAAGTCTTGTAAAAACCATCTCACTGGTAAATAAGGAGAAAAGCCCAGAGCAACCTGAGAAACTGGCCATTCCAAAAGGCCCTGCTGTTTTTCCATGGCTTTCTGCCACACCTCAAATGGCCACATGTTTATATGCAAGCTGAGCAGCAAGCATGTTGGGAAAACCACAGATTTCCCCATGACACACAATCGCACATAATTAGCGCTGACGGTGATTGCAAATTTGGCACTCCCCTAGTCCTGACCACGGAACACATCTGCACCAAATGTCTGCTCTGGACAGCTGGGTGCTTTAGCAGATCTAGCAAAGGAATATGGAAGTCTTTTGCCTACCTCTCATCAACTCAGAACATTGGATTTATTTATTCCAGAAGGAATAAGAAAGCTCTAAGTAATACATGGTAGCTGAAGGAATTTTGGCAGAGATGCTAAACCTTGTGGAGAGCTCTCACCCACAGAATTCTTTCTTCTAATTCACAGCAAGGATGTTTTCCTGATGCAAAGCCATATTCAGAATTAAAACTAAATAAATAAATAAATAAAGCAAAGATATACCCCAAAAAGTCTTCACGCCTTTGAATACTTCCAAAGAAATATAAATTTCAAAACTACGACACTACAAATGAAATAGTAAAATAGAAAAAACCAAAACCTCAAAGCATACCACAGAATAGCAACAAATCCCTGATAGTCCAATAACAATATTAATATTATATATAATAATACCAAAATAATTACACTGTTCCATTATATAACTACATTAATTATATACTAATAAAAACTAATATTATAGTTAGTGTATTTAGTTATCTCTTCATAACACAGTTTACACAGAAAAAAACTGTGGGACAATTATCTTCCACATTCTTTTTATTTTTGAAGTGGACTCACAAGTCTAGCACTGGGCACTTCTGACAGTTTTTGAGATCAGAGGATTACTATGGGTTTCACATACCCATATATACAAATCCTCACCTGCCCACTGATATATGTGTGTGTCTGAGTACACGTATATCAAATAATTTTTAACACAAATGAAGCAATGCTCAAGGATTAGGAGTAATCAGATTAGACAGCTGAAATGCCTAAACCAAGATCCCTGCCAAAAGAAGCTGGTGTACAATTATTCCCTAAGACCCATTTCCTAAGGGTGCTGAGCACTGAGGTTTATCTGATTTAATGTTCTTTTCAGAGAAAGAAGAGAACTGTATCCAATCCATTGCAAAGCTCTGCTCACATAATGCCTCTGATGACCTTTAGGAGCAGCCACTGCCAAGAATTCAGAGAGTAAGAACAATGGTAGAGCTGCTCCAGCCAGGCTCCAGCCAGCTGTCCATCCTGAGGGCACAGAAGCAGAAACCTGCAATTTCCCAACAGCAAACTGGGTCCTGCAGGCTCTTCCCTCCACAGACCCCTCATGAGCTGCCACTGGAAGGGCTTCACAGAGCTCTCCTTCCCCTTAAAGAGAGTCATCACACAGGTGAAACTACATAGAAGAAAACCACTTGGAACTGACATCTCAAATGATAGTTTTGCTCCTCACACAGCTGACAAGTACACGCACACAGGATCAGAAGCTGTTTCACAGCATTATGTTCTATAATTATGTTCTAATGCAAAAAAATGCTGCTCATTTTATCTGATTGCAAATTTCTGTTGTAGACTACCAAACCAAGAAGCTGACTTCACAATGGAGTAAAAAAGACCAAACTTAAAGCCTTGTGCTTCATGCTCTGAAGTGAAGGACAGCCCCAACTCCCATTCAGATGATGGGAACTGTGTGGATAGAAACCTTGATGAATTCTTCCAGCAGCACAAGGCAGAACTGGAGATGCTGCCTACAGCCACGAGCCCTCCACAGCAAACACACATCCCACGGGAATGACCATCCCAATGGATTCAGGGAGCACTGAGTAAACTAAGATGCTCAGCACTAGAACCTGTAATTTAAAGTTTCCTCCTAAATGATATTTCCTCATGACTCATCTGCTTTCAGACTCTAACCTGGCTATAATGAAGTTTTTGAAGGGCCCAGAAACTGCAGCGATCAACTTTTACCAGATTCTTAACCAGAGAGAAATGAGCCAAACCAGCCCAGCAAGCTCACATTTCCTTAACACACTCACTTTTTTATTTCTTAAATCCTTTTTCAGCCTCATAACTTATGACTACTAAGTGTAACAGCAGACAGGAAGGAGTCAGACTGCTCAGTGTTTTTCACCCAGTTTTTCATGAGTTGGCTGCTCACAGACAAACCAGATAGATTATCCTGGGAAATGCAGAGCCCTGCTAAGCAGTCCAACCCAGCACCAGTGAAACTGATGAAGCTCCATCCTCATAGAAGGCAAGGGCCACCACCCTCATGCATCAAACTCTTCACCTCAGGACAGTGGCCAGAGCCTGGCTGAAACTCACTGACCAAAGTCTAACACAAGCTTTACTAGCAATGTGCCTTAGCAAGTGCCACATTTGTGATGTTATTTCCCATTGTTTTAATAGTTATGAGCTCATTACTTTTTTTTAAAATAAAAATAACAATGACAAAAAAAAGGCATTATACATGCTTCATTTCTTGGAAAAGAAAGCTCACTTAGAGAGCCACAGTGGATAAAATCTATTATTCTCATCTTTTGTCTATTGCAACAAGCACTAAGTTTAGCTTATGAGCCTCAAGTGTAGTTGTCTAGAAGTTATTAACCACATGCAGTAAGAAACAATAAAAATCAGGGACAGATTTGCCCAGCACAGTGTTAACTCCACCTTCTCAGAACTACAGTGACAAACAGAGGGTGTGGAGAGTAACCTCCTCTACCCAGAGATGGTTAAAATAAAACCAGATTTGCTACAAATGCTCTCTTAAATGCGTGATGCACTAAACAGTCTTGGAACTTCTCAAACCCTTTGCATGAGTGGCACATCACGTTAACCAAGGAATCCTAATTTAAAAAACTATTCCCTTAGACTGGAAATGAGAAAGAGATAGCTTCAATGCAATAGAGACACAGGTTGATTATTGTTCCAAGGAAGCAATCCATCTGAACATCTCCTCTAGCTCCACTGTGAGGCCAAAGTTGTTCTCTATTGCTGGTGCACAACTATGGGCAAAGAGACCAGAAAACTTGAGTCCATGTGGTTCAGATTTAAAGTAATGACTTTAGTGGCTAATGAATGTCCCAAAAAAAAGGACGCAAAGCAAGGTTTTTTCCTTTCTGGGGACAAGCAAACATACCGAATGCTGAAATCTGGAGCAGCCCCACCTTCCTCCTCCCTGCCTCAGCCTTTTGCACAGCCTGGAGGTCTGTTCCCAGCGGGGCCACAGTTCGTGTCTGAGCTGGCTCTGCTGCCTCTGGCCAGCCCTCTGTGGATGGCTGCCCAGCTCCCAGCCCAGCCACGGCTGGCAACTCAGCTGACAGGCCCTGAGAGAGGCCAAGGGCTGAGCAAGCCACGGAGATTATGGGAAGCTCTTACAACTAGGTGGTCCCTGACATCCAAGCCTTGAGCTGGAGCTCCATCCCAGCACTGAGTATGACCAGGACTGCAGCCTGCGCTCTCCTGCATCTCCTGTGTGCCCAGAGCTTTGAGGTTTGTGCTTGCCCGCCCAGCACTGCCATTACTGCAGGCGTTCATGGGGCTGCTTCACTTTTCCAACAAAAAAGGCACAAGCAGACACAAGGGGAAAAAGCTTTGAGCAATTTGCTTTACTCAGCCTACAGTAAAGGACAAACAGCTGATAAGGACTACAGACACAGCTTCCTTACTGTCCAGCCTGGGAGCAGTGCTGGATTCCAGGGCTGGCCCGCGCTCCCAACTCCCCCTGAACATCTGAGAAGGTCATCAGCTCACTTTCTGTTTGTGTTTATTTCCCCTTGTTAACAACAGGCTGAACAGAGCAAAACTCAGTTCATAATGCTCTTTAAATTCTTTCTCCAGACTGAACTCCAGTTCAGTCCAGGTCTATTTCTGTCTCATCTCTGGGTCTGTGTATTTTGGCACTGCTCCTTCTACACTTGTAATGGCACTGGATAAAGAACGTGCACTGAGGAATCGGGCAGGAACAAATGCAGCTACCCATTTCACAGTGCTGCTTTGTGATTTATTACCTTACCATGCTGAAGTCAAATCAAGAAGGATTTAAAACACAGTTTTTAATTCACAATTGATATTTAACATTGCATTACAAAATGAACTTATTGACTGTGACATCTAGCATGACTGATTTTGAGCTGCTGTCCACGCCGCTGTCGGCCAGGAATATCCGAGCTCCACCGTCGGGAGCCTCCTGGCACTGCAGGGTACCACAGCCTCATCCATAAAGCTCCTGCTCCTTCTTCATGGAACTCAGGCTCCCACCGTGTCCCCAAATGTACCTCACCATAAGAGGAGTTCAGTGACTGGCAAAAAAAGTGACTGTTTCTTTTATTTGCAGGATAGATTAATGCAATTACAATGGCTAATTAAAAGCTTCTTCTGCTTGGAAGATTATACTCCCAGATCACTTCCTTCAAAGAGATTTGGAAGATCCTCATAGAGAGCTACCTTACTGAAACCAAGCCAGCTTTTTGATCTTGAGACATCAGCAAACTGAAAAGCAACTGACTCTTTCCTGCTGAAAGTACAGCTGCATTGCTTTCCCCAAGGATAAGGAACTACTAATGCACTCAGAACCCACAGCTACACAAAAGCAGGCCATGTAAGCAAATAAAGGCACCATCAGCAACCCCAAGCATCCTGGGAGCAGGATAACCCAGTCCTGCTCAGTCTGGGATGAGGGGAAACATTCTACATCCCCATCATGTAGCACAAACCAAAGTCCCAAGGCAGGAATGGTACTTAAAAGGGGGAATTACCCCCCGGTTATTAATAAAGCAGCAGTCAGTGTTTTCTTCAAGAAGCCATTCTCCTAACAAGCTTTATGGAGACCATGGCACTAATCCATCAATCCTTAAAAGCGCCAAAAGACCATGGGAACACAAGGACCTCCCAGTGTATGTTCCCATATTAACCTTATCCTGCTCTTCAACAAGCTTATGTTGGGGGTTGCTTCCACATGGTAAAAGTTCATTTTATTTTAAATCATCATAGAACCATAAGCTTAGGTAGGAAGGGATCTTAAAGCTCATCTAGTTCCATCCCTTGGGCAGGGACACCTTCCGCTATCCCAGGTTGCTCCAAGCCCTGTCCAACCTGGCCTTGGACACTGCCAGGGATGGGGTAGCTACAGCTTCTCTGGACACCCTGTGCCAAGACCTCCCCACCCTCACAGGGAACAATTCCTTCCTAACACTGAATCAATGCTGCCCTCTGGCAGTGGGAAGCCATTCCCCCTTGTCCTGTCCCTCCATCCCATGAAAAAAGTCTCTCTCCATCTTTCCTGCAACTTCCCCTCAGGCACTGGAAGGCCACAGTGAGGTCACCACAGAGCTTCTCATCTCCAGGCTCACCAATCCCAATGTTCTCAGCCTTTCCCCATACGAGAGGGGCTCCATCCCCCTGATCCCCTGGGTGGCTTCTCCATCTGACCATGGATGTACAATGGCGTATTAGGTTTAAATGGCTCTCTGGAGGTTTCTTTGGCTGAAGGGAGTTACATGGCCTGGGACAAGAACAGCACTCTTGGATATGAAGCTCAAACACAGTGTGGTAAGTTTTAGGTGTTTTTCCCTAAAAGAAACACAAAAAAGTAAAGACTGAGCTAGAATTCCTTCAGACGCCAGACACAATCCTTGAAACACTAATTAAACTTTGCTCAGCAAAGTATCAGCAAACCACATAATTACTCAACTAGCCCTAAACAAAGGGAAAAGATAGACACTAAACACAGACCTACCTACCTGAATAATTCAAGCACTACTAAATAGAGCCCCTCAGTTTTCATACCAAGCTACCTGTCTCTCAATAGAACACAAGGAAGAAAGAAAAAAGTTCAATTTTGAAAATTCTAGGAAATAAAACCAAGGTTCTAGGAGATGACTTGTGTCTGCCTGCTCACATATACATACATGTGCATGAACATCATCATTTAGATACTCAAAAAGGCTTTAGGATATATCCAGCGGCCATCCTTTGAGAATGCAGATTTCCAAACATAACAAAAAATCATGTAATCTGACACCAGCTGCTGGGAGAAAAAGTGACACATTCAGTACAAAATTCAGATATTCTGCACGAGGTTACTCTGTACCTAAAATATTCTTTTCTTCCTTTTTACTACTAGAAATGCATCTGCCTTCTTTCCAAGTAACTGACAGAGTTCTTACTGATTTCAGTCAGAACAGACCCCAGCTCCTGTCCAAGTATTCCACTATAAAGTGAATTGCTAAAGGATTACCAGTGTAAAACCATTAGAAACCTCAACCCTGTCCTTTCAGGCATTACAACTGTAAATTCAAATCTCTGTATCATTCCAGCTAAGTCTCCACTTCACAGAACTAATCCATGTGCAGCTGACAGAACACGGAATGTTACAGCAGATAACACTGTGTACACCAATTACTCACTCTGACAATATCCAATTGGGAATATTATCCCCAGGGCTCTAACAAAGGTCCAGAGATGCCTCACATACTGCTGTGAATAAAGAGGCATCGATTAGTTGAAATTAAAACACCCATTTAAGGATGTTCAAAGAAGGGCTCTTACTGGTGTTCCAGGATAACATGAACTTTCTGGTCTTTTTAAAAATCTATTACTAACTTAAACAGTGAAGACTCTGAACAATTAATTTTCTATTTCTACCTATCAGACACATTTCTTACTCCTGGCAAGGCTCTGTTTGAGAAGTTGGATCAGATGATTTTTTCGAGGTGCCTTCTAACCTGGGCTGTTGCAGGACTCTTGTACAAGAAAGCAGTGGGAAAAACAAGCAGAAAATAAGACTGCAAAACAGCTTATCTGACAGAGCCAACCCAGGAAAAAAAAGGATACTGAAATATTTTCCTTCTATTTTTAAAAATATGTGGTTTGGATTGAAATACCAATTTAAAAAGAAAGATATAGCAAGTTTTTCATGGCCAGATGAGCTCTCAAAAGCTTCATTACAGCACTGTTTACTTTGGTAACTGGCGAGTCAGCTGGAAGCAGCTCTCTCCCATCCCTTCACTTTTGCCTGTATCATTTGTAATTGTGTCATTTTCTAAATGGCACCAAGAAAAACATTTTTAAGCAGAAACCATTCAAGTAAGGGATAAACTTCTTGAGGAAGTCTAGAGAACCAAGGCTGAGAAACTGGAACGTTCCCCACAACCCAGGGGAAGGGGAAAGGAGTCGGGCCAGGCTGAGCAGTGTCTCCACACTGCCAGAATAGCTCAGTGGTGACACTGGTCTCATGCGTCTCCTCGCTCTCCATGGGCCACAGCAGTCAGAATGCCTTGCCTCTGGCTCTTCCCAGCTCTGACTCTGGCCCAGCAGCGCACACAGGGCTTCCTGGCAGCTCTCCTTCCTAAGGCTGCAACCCCTGGAGCTGGGCTGCTGGGAGCCATCGACACAGAGGCACAGAGGCTCTTCTCCCCCCTCTGCAGCACTGCACTCATTTCATGGCTTTAATCTGCCAGGAGAACCAAAAACCAGAACTTCTCCCCACAGTAGTCACACAAGCCCTGAGAATGACTACTTGGTAATTGAATGCTGTTGCACAGAAGTCTCACACTCAGTGCTGCTGAGGGTCTGGCTGCAAGACACACATCTTTAGTTGTCACTTTGGAAAGGGAATCTGCACATTCACTGACTTATGTAAGCTGTGTGGTATGTAAACAATCCCCAATCTTTGTCTAAGCATCATTTCTGCCCACAGTCATTTGTCATTTAAAATTGACATCTCAGTCAGAGAGCAAAACACTTTATAGTAGGGGATCATGGAATCATTTAGGATGGAAAAGCCTTCTAAGGTCATCGAGTCAAACCACTGACCCAGCACTGCCAAGGCCACCACCAACCACGTCCACAAGTGACACATCCACAGCTTTTAAATCCCTCCAAGGATGGTGACATTTCCCTGGGCAATCTGTTTCAATGTCTGTCAACCCTTTCAGGGAAGAAATTTTCTTAATACCAATTTAAAGCTCCCCTGGAGCAACTTGAAGCTGTTTCCTCCTGTCTTATTTAACAATATAGCTTTAAATGTCAACTGAGAAAAGACCAGAAAGAAGCCCAAAGCAAGAAGAGCCATGCAATTCTTCAGAAAGAATTTCAGGTTGCTTCTCCAGCTCTGAAACAGCAGCTCTGAGGATTCATCACCAGCAGCTCAGCCAAGAACTCAGAGCACGTCACTGTCTCAGTGTGACATGGATCCATGCAGGACACAGAACCCTAAAAAGCTCATCAGGTCGTTTCTTCAGCATCCTTCAGAGTCTCCCTAAACCCTCAAGGCTATGAGAAGTTTTCAAAGCAGATGAGCTGCCCCAGCAAGCTGAAGGACTTGCCCTGAGAGGCTGTGGCTGCCCCATTCCTGGAAGCATCCAAGGCCAGGCTGTGCCCCTTGCATCCCTGGGGATGGGGGATGCTTGTCCCTGGTGGAACTTGGCATGGTAACCCCTCACCTCCAACCAAGCTGTGAGAAGGACTCCAACAATGGATGATGGAGTAGGGTCACCCTGGCAAACTTTGGGAGAGGCAAGAACATATAAGAAAGATACTAAAATATGTATGACCACTCATAAATATTCATGTTCCTGATGTAATTCCCAGGTGTATAAAAGGCAGAGCCACCATTTTTTGAATGAGCCCCTGGCGTCAAGCTATGCTCCAGTGCTGTCCCTTTTGCTTATAAAACTTTTTATAACTCATCCCCACTCAGGGTCTGAGTCGTTTGTAACAAGCTCCCTTACAACCACGCTGCCTTTGGCCAGCTCCTCTACACAAGCAAGAACTCCAGGCAGCTCATGACAGCAGGATCCACGAGAGCTTAACTGGGGAGCTGCTAATCCGGGCAGCTTTGCCCAGCCTTGTCTGCCCAGCAGCAGAATCCCAGCTGTGCAGATCTCTATCACCTCCCCGCATGGGCCCAGTGCCCCTGCACTGACCCACAGACACAGCACAGCCCACGGGAACACTGGAACACCTCACTACAAGAAAGCTGTTTCAGGGCTTTGGAAGAAAAAAAAAGGCATCAGAATAATTCTGCTCTTGATGCAGGTTTCAGTGCTCAGTAGTTTTTAGGAAGCTGTGGAAGAGAGGGAAAAATTAAATATTATCTGTGGGTTGTAAAATTCCATGGAGTTTTACTGGTGTAAAAATGCAAGCATGCTCCAAACTAACTCAAAAAGCAGATGTGAACAGAGAGGGAGGAGGGAAAGAGGATGAGAACATTAACTTTTTTGCCCTAATCAGCTAAACAGGAATACATTAGACAAAGCCTTGTTTTCTGTTCACTCATCTTGTAAAATTTGTTTGAAACAATGCCACTATTTATGTTTAGAGAGAAATTAATTTAAACTAACTCATTTGTCTTGAACCTTGTATTTCCCAGTTTTACTCTCCATCTGGCCTAGCCCAAACAGACTGGAATGTACTCAGCTGACTACTGGAAAAACATGGAACTCTCACAGGGCAATGAAATAATCGATTGCTAAATAATTACCAAACTTATTCTAAAAGAATGATTACAGTTTAAAAACAGAAGCATTTACCATGCTGATTGTTTTCACTAAACTAGTTCAGCCTGTTTATACAACACAGAGCACAAAGATATCTTCTCTAGGGAATTTGGATCTGTGACCATAAAGCCATCAAGCTCCAAAAATCAATGTTACCACCTGACTTGCACTGTTTGTGTAGGTCAATCTAAAGCATATTTTCTCAGGGTCTGCATTGTGTCTGGAAGAAAACCCACTCTGAACTGGCAGGTCCTTTCAAATACAGTCTGACAGCTCACAGTGGATATTTGAAGTGGTTGAGAGGAGTTGACTCCCCTCATGAGTCAACACAAGTGAAGGGTGAGTGCTAATTCCTGAGCTGCTGCAGCAAGTACAGTCACTGAGGATGCCACCAGTGAATGGCATGGAATCATGGAATGGCTTGGGTTTGGAAGGGACCTTAAAGCTCCTCTCATTCTACCCCCTGCCATGGGTAGGGACACCTTCCACTAGGTTATTCCAAGCCACTCCAGCCTGGCCTTGGACACTTCCAGGGATCCAGGGGCAGCCACAGCTTCTCTGGGCACGCTGTGCGAGGATCTCCCCACGCTCACATGGAACAACTTCTCCCCAGTATCCCATCTAGCCCTGCCTTCTAGCCATGGGAAGCCATTCCCCCTCCAGGCCCTTGTCCCAAGTCACTCTCCAGCTCTCTTGGAACTCTCTTTAGGCACTGGAAGGGGCCCTCAGGTCTCCCCAGAAACCTCTCTTCTCTAGGTGAACTCCCACAGCTCTCCCAGCCTGTCTTCAATCCTTTCCTTAGAGACTGGTCCTGTCTTTGCCCTGCTTTGTTGCTCAGTGCTTGAGCTGCAAACTCTCTCTGCCCCCCCCTCCAGTGTCTCAAAAACATTCACAAACCAACAGAGAATTCCTGCATACATCGAGAGTCAAGGCAATTTTCCTGAACATGAAGGCCAAGAAACAAAGATTGCAAGGGCATCACTAATTCTTTAAACAACAGCCTGTTGGGCAAGCTCAAGGCACCATTTTTTTGTACCAGCTGCCCACTGGAATGGTCACAGCGAGGACTTGTCACTTCATGGAATTCAGGAGCTATTCAGGTACAGACATGGATAGTCATCCAGCCTCTTTTGAAGATCTTGTTCGGGTGTCTGCAGTACAAAATGGTATCAAAACGATTACGGCAGGATGGCTCAGGTTTAAATTACCAGTTTTGCCAAACACCCCCTTAGCAGCCAGAGGAAAATCTTCAGGCCTCACTCAGGAAAACACTTCAGGATATGGGAAAAGGGTATCAAAATCAACAGAATATATATAAAAACATTCCAAAGTGTTTTGCTTAACTTTGTGCCTGAGGTTTCCAAACTAAATGAGGTGGTGTTTCCCATCTCCTATCCCTTCTTTATCCCTAGAGCTGGGGCTGGATATCCTGGGCAGGATTATTTATCATCACATGAATGTAGCAATACTATACCAGCATAAACCCAACTGTAAAAATGTTAAGACAAATGTTATGGATTAATTCTGGAATGATTACAAGGCCCGAGACCCCAGTGTCCAGCTAAACTATATAAACACAGATAAAACTGTCCAAACTGTAAACCTGAATAATAAACTCCATTAACTAACAGAATAGCCTAGATGAAATTCCATCTGTCCTTCACACATGATAAATTAAAATACTCTGTTAGAAAGTTCAGTGTATACTTCTACAAAGGAGATATCAACAAAACCAGGAAAAATTTAATTAAATTCATCCTCCGAAGTCACATCTCACATTTACTGAGCCCTTCCAAACATGTTATGTTGCTGATTAGCAGTAATGCCTTAAGGTACTCTTTTTTCCTTTTTTCTGATCTCTGGAGTTAAGAACTGCTTTAAAACATCACTGAGGCACATAATTCTTACTGAACGATAATGTCGGGGAGCACCCTGTAATTTAAAACACTGCACTTCTGATGGACAAAATTGAGTCAAGTAGGAAAAGCAGGATGGATCCAGATCCCAGCCTGAGCACAATCAGACTTCAAACAGGGCTGAAAAAATGAAAACCAGCTGAGCTAATAAAAACCAGACCCTGCTCAAACAATCTTTCATCAAGTAAACTTCACCTATGTTGTTACTCTTGGAATTTGGTAAAGTAGGAGGAGCCAGCAAGGTCTGAAGACAAGATGAGAAAGGATATTTGGGAAGGATGTAGTATTTAGCAAAATAAGATGGCAGACAACCAAAGCCAGACTCTGAGCTCAGTTGTACTGGTGTAAATCCAAACTAGCATCACTGACTGTAATGGAATTACTCTGGATTTACTCCATGTTAACTGAGATCAAAACCTGATCACAGACAGAATATCAAACTGGGAAAAAAAGGCCTTTATGTCTACAGAATGGGACATTTCATTGCAAGTAACTAAGCAAGTGTTTAATGCTTAACATTAAACAACACAAGGTGAGATGGACTTGAGTTATCCCATAAACACCCACAGCCAAAATTCTCTACAGAGCGAAAAGTTTTATGTACTTTAAATCTACCTCTAAGCAAGATTTATGCAAATTAATGAGTTAATTCAAAACATGCTTCACTTATTCAGTGCTTTTCTTATTTGCTTGTTTAGTAGAAAGGACAGTTTGAAATGAACCAAGACTCATTCCCACAAAGCAGGAATGCAACAACATCTCTTCAGTTGCCTCCCTTGTGTCCTTTACAGAAAGAAATACAGACTCTTACCATTTGCTAAGGTGCAGCTCCAGCTCCAGCTCGTACCATACACCTCCAGACTGGGGAGTATTTCTGTGCCTTCCCTCTGTTAAACAAAGTCCCAGCCACAGGTACACATCATATCGGTGGCTGTGGCAAACCACCAAGGCATTAAAAGATTTGCTTGATGTGGTAAAATTGCCAATTCTTCAAAATGCCATTTAGCCAATAGTCATTATTTTCACCTCCCTATACTATGGCTCATCTGGGTAACAGAATGACACACAAATCAACTTTGGAAGGTAGAGAAAGGGCCGACGTTTTACAGCAATGACATGATCCCCACTTTTCACACCCTAAGCATAAGCCACAGCAGGAATATTGAGAACAAAGCTTGATACACAAAGCAGCCTCTTTTTCCCCCCACTGTCAGCATTCACAGAGACTGTCCAGATTCTCACTCATACACAGATCCCATGTAACTCAATCATTCTAGTTCATTAGCACTAGGGATGCTCCCTCCCTGCTGCAGCTCTGCCAGCTTAGCCCACTGCCAATCCTGCTGGCCAGAACCACCACAACACAAGCCATCACCTCCTCTGCTCAGCCCCAGGGCAGCTCATGCACTCTAAGTAAGCTCCCAAACTGAAGAGCTTCTTCAGCCTCCGCTAACCTGGACTGTTTGGGAACGAATCTGGGATTGCCAAGCAGCACTCATGGCTGGGGATCAGAAAATGCCATGACCTTAAAGAAGAGGGAAGCAGGAAGCAGTGCAGAACAATAATTATTTTGTCCATTACAAAAAAGGAAAGTTTAACTTAACAGATTAAGCACAACTTCAGAAAACAAAATCAGGGTCAGTTGGTCCAATTTTGACCCAGAACAAAATCTACATAAGTACTCACTCCCATGGCCAACACATAAAGTGGGAATGAGATGTGTCCTAGCTACCAGCCTCAAATGAGGCTGAGGCAAACACCACCTGGCAGGTCAAGGGAGGGGATTCTCCCCTCGACTCTGCTCTGGTGAGACTCCACCCTCAGCACAAGAAAGACTTGGAGACATTGACCTGCTGGACAGAGTCCAAAGGAGGCCATGGAGATGCTCCCAGGGCTGGAGCACCTCTGCTCTTGCACCAGCCTGGGAGAGTTGGGGGTGTTCACCTGGAGAAGAAAAGGCTCCAGGGAGACCTTATAGCCCTTTCCAGTGCCTAAAGGGGCTCCTGGAGAAGGACTTAGGACAAGGGCTTGGAGTGACAGAAGAAGGGATTGCTTTGAGCAATCAGTACTAGCGCAGGGTGTCCCTGCTCACAGCAGGGAGCTGGAACTAAATGGTCTTTAAGCCCATTCTAACCCAACCCATTCCGTGATTCTGTGTTCCCCTGCACAAACCTTTTTGTGGGTAACACAGCACCTCTTTCAGAGCAAGAATATATTCTCTTTAGCACCAGCACACTTCACCACCAGGATCCAGTGCGTATATGCAAAAGTTACTTCAGACTGCCAAGAAATCTTGAGATATGGAGGGGAGTAATGAGAAGGGACACTGAACCTCTGAGGGAAAAGGGTCAGTGGAAATTTTGAGGAAGTGATGGGCTGAATACAGAGACAAAGAAGATAAAAAGATGAGGAGTCAGACAGACTAGGAAAGAAATGAAAAGAAGGAATAAACATTTCAGGGAGAAAAAAGTGATTTGTGGTTTTGTGGTTAACACAGAGAACTGTGACTCAGGGGTAGGTCACATGAATTCCCTGTGATTTGATTCAGCTTATGTAAAATTTAAAA
The DNA here is from genome assembly GCA_024865655.1 of Emberiza elegans. Classification (NCBI taxonomy): domain Eukaryota; kingdom Metazoa; phylum Chordata; class Aves; order Passeriformes; family Fringillidae; genus Emberiza; species Emberiza elegans. The sequence goes on from JALJVW010000206.1 coordinate 63,038,030, forward strand.
AGGGAAAGACATGACCAAAACAAAACAAACAAAAAACCCAAGACTCAAAAAAAAAAAAAAAAAAGGCCAAAAAAACCAAACCAGTAAAAAGCCAACCACACAGATATCTGAAATATCCTAAGACACTGAGATTTGGGGATTTAAGTGGTGCACTGTTAAATCAGGAGTAAACAATCCTGGCCAAGTACCACTGCCCAAGCACTTTGTTATGTTCTCCAAATGCTGCAGGAGAGTAGCCAAAATGTTACCCCAGCCAGTGCACACCATGTCTTATTTCAACAAAGTACCAGGGCATCACCAGGGACATCACCCTGGGTTCTTGTTGTGTTCCTGGTACTCAGGCTCTGGTACATGACAGCAATTAGTGTGTATAGGGATGCTAGAAGATCTCTAATTAAAAATCACACCACTATTGTATTGGTGTAAGAAACAGAAAATGAGAAAAGATCTGCCCAAAGAGGGGCAGAATCACAGGTTCTTTGTCTGGGTGCTCCAGCTATTGCTCTTTTACCTAAAATTGTGTGTTTGTCCAAACATTTCCCCTATTTGCAGCCTAAAAACCTGGCTCTGACACCGCAGCTTGAAGTCACAATCTCATGAAGACATTAGTAAACAGAAATACAAATTAATATGGGGGCATAAAAGAAATTACAGTACTCCTGGCTGTCCTAAGACAGAGCCCATAATTTTTCCTGCACAGTTTTCCTCCTCTTCTTCTGTTCCTCACTATGTTCCAACAGCAAAAGCATACTACTCAAGTGAACTAAGACCTCACTAACTAAACAAAAAGCTCCATCCTTTGGAAAACAGACTCGGACATACCATTGCAGAGCTTAAGAGAACTCAGGAAATGTTTCAGAGATATTCAGCATCCCCAGAGACACTTCACTTCAGCTCATGAAAATACACTGGTGTCCAAGGCATGAAAATTACAATGGCTTCCTGCTGACCACCCCAGCCCCCGGGCTAGGAATCTAATTTAAACAAGCTGGCAGGAGTCCAGCAGTAACCTACAGTCACAGCTCAGAGCTGCTATCCCGAGCAAACAGCCCAGACATTTAGCAGGGACTACAGCAACACAAGACATTCCTTCATTTTCATTCCATGCTGCAAACCCACCCCCACTCACTCCACTTCAGCAGCATTTTTCCAGGCTGAGAACTGGGGTACTGTTCTGCTTTGGTTACCTCTCATTGCTGAGCAAGCTCTGCTGGTTGTAATTTATCCTATAAAGTTGATATTTGGCTCCACTATGCATCAGGCTACATGAAATTGGCTTTTAAAGCTGCATAATAGTAATTCATTTTATCTATATCACACACTTACTGGCCTATTCCCAAGAGCAAATGGTAAGGAAGCCATGATTCCAGCGAGAATGGATGAGCCTGCTAACAGGGACACATCACTGAGTGTAAATTCAACCCTTTCTGGTTGTTTGCAATGTTTGACGCATGCTGGCTCACTATCTGGGAATATGTCATTTCCAAAAATACATATATCTTACTAGTAATGCCTTGTAGACTGAAATCCGGGCTAGGAATGTTGTAGGAGAAGGGGCACAACTTGGCAAAGCGGTCAGAGTGAAGGGAAGTACCAAGGTGCCAAAGCAAATCAAGATGGAGGAGCACAGGACACAGAACAGTATGTGAACATTGCTGCATGAACACACGCAGCCTGTTTGCATTGGCAGCACACAGCACCAGGTGCATCCCAGCCCCTGCCTGGGAATTGTCCCATGGCACTATCTGTCAGCCCTGGAGCTGCCAGTGTCACTGCTTTAGCTGACACAGGCAGGGTCTCTGAACACCCAAGGTTCAAACCCTGCCAATAATCTGTGGAGGGGGCAAAGGAGGTGCACGAGCTCCTGAGTAGCCCCGTGATCAGACACTCACCAAGGCCCTCAGCAGAGCAGGCTCACAGGAGCCCTCAGGGTGTGCTGGGCTGCCCAGCCACGGGCCTTCTTCAGCTGCTGATGGGAGCCAGGAAATCACCATGTGGGAATAACCTATTGCCCCTGAGAGCCCTTGGTATCCATGTGGTAGAATGAAAACCTAGGTGTGAAACAAACCTCAGGGACTATTATGTGGACAGTCAGCCCAGTGCAGAATGTTAGAAAGCAGAAAGCCTCTCAATGAACTTCCTATGTTCTAAACTCAGGGCTTTGACTGAACTAACTTTTGCATCCCCTACAGCCAGTGAAAGCAAATGAGATCTCCAAAGAGTATTTAAAAATCACAGGGGATTAATTGCTCCTTAAGGTGCCAGTTTCATTTTGTGATTTATAAAAAGAGCCTTTGGGTCACCAGCCCCTCAGCTGAGAGTCTTCAGTGAAGTGCCTGAAGTGAAATGGGATTAATCCTGTCCTCAGTGCCATGGCTTCATGTATCTTCACATAACATGATCCTATCCAGGTGCTTCAGAAACATGAAGTCATTGTGCTTTTCCTCTGGCAAAACCAGTTACCTAAGAGTAAGTTGCTCATGTTCCTCAAAAGCAACAAAAAAAGCGTAACCATAGACCGCAACGGGCTATGCCTGACCTAAACCATTCTGATCCCCCTTAAAAATGCAACACTGCAAACAATTCCTTTGCAAAATGCAAATCTTGGATGCAGAGTTCACCCTACAATAACTGCACGGCATGAATTCACTGCCAGCATCACTGAAGGATCTCATAAATCTGATCTCAGAGCAGCACACCTCAAACAGGAAATCCTAAACACCAGCACCAGTTATAAAAAACACATTATGTTCAACAATGTAAGTGAGGGGTAAAACATTCTCCCTGGCTGGAGTAATGAAGCACAAAAAGCAGCCAGCCCAGAGCATATTTCATTGAATCCATCCTATTCCCTCTAACAAAACTGCTGATTACCAAGGCATGGTGAGCTGATCAAGTAACACCATCACTCTCTTTCAACAGAGAAACTGTTCTGCCATTTGCAAACTGAAAAACATATGTTCTCAATATTTCCTCTGATGCATGTGTCTCCTTCAAAACCAAAGCCACAGCATATGCCAACAATTAAATCATTGACTGGAAAATATATACCAACTGGCATCTGAGGGCTCTCTGCCTAAAGGGTTCCTCCTGCCAGGCTTTAGGCCACATTCAAAGTACATTAACTAAATGAAATATCTGCTCCTTTTCCATAGTCCTTAATCCGGTTTAGCCAGATCCTCCACTGAGTGGAATCCACTCTAGTCTGAATTCCAAGCAGCCTCTGATACACACACAAAGGATAAAGGACAAGGAAGAAAAAAGATGACAGAGAAGACCTCAAGTCATAGAATCACAAAGTGAGTTCACAGGGACCCACAAGGATCATCCAGTCCAATCCCTGGCCCCACACAAGACACCCCACCCCAACAATCCCATCCTGTGCCTGAGAGCATTGTCCAAAAGCTCCTGGAGCTCTGGCAGCCTTTGGGTCCTGACCATTCCCTGTTTTCACACTACAAGGGAAATAGCTTTAAGGTTTCTAACAAGTTGGTCCAGCAGGATGCAGAATGAACATTGCATGATTCATTGAAAAAAGTCATCAACACAACAGAAACTCCTTTTGCTCCCCATTGGTTAAGAAAAGCTCAAACACAACTTGTATCAGCACAGAAGTCCCACCACTCCATGCCCCCTCTGCAGGACAGGTACTGTTCACTCTCTGCAGGTAACACACAGCACACCTCTGCATCACCCAGCAGTGAGCTTTCAAAGGCACCTGGGCATGGCCTCATGCCTGCTCCTTATCAAGTCAGTACTGCTGGATGGCACTGCAGCACACAGAGCAAGGATTAAGGATCACAGTGTCAGTTTCACCCATTTTCAGGTCTTGGGTGGTTCTTTTCCTTCGTTCTCCCTTGAGAACTCAACTTCCTTCTCTTCCCTAAAGGCATTCATTCACTATTAATTCATGTCCAGAGAAGGGAACAGAGCTGGGGAGAGGCTGGAGCACCAGGAGGGGCTGAGGGAGCTGGAAAGGGGCTCAGCCTGGAGAGAAGGAGGCTCAGGGGGGCCCTTGTGGCTCTGCACAGCTCCTGACAGGAGGGGACAGCCGGGGGGGTCGGGCTGTGCTCCCAGGGAACAAGGGACAGGATGTATGGAAAAAGCCTCAAATTGCTCCTGGGCAGATTAAGATTGAATACTGGGAAAAATGTCTTCACCAGGCACTGGAACAGGCTGCCCAAGGCAGTGGAGGAGACACCATCCCAGCAGGTGCCCAAAAGACATGTCAATATAGCCCTTGGGGATGTGCTTCAGTGGTGAACATGGTAGCACTGGATTAGTGGCTGGACTCCAATGATCTTAAGAAGTCTCATCCAACCTCTTAACAATTAACTTTGCTTAACAATTCTATGATTCTAATTCCCCACAACAAAGACATATTTTTTCCTAGTTTTCCTCTAGAATTGGCACTTGAAAAGAGGAAGCTCAGCATTTCAAGAGGGATATACTCTGATTGGCCTCCTTTTCAACTTTCCTGTCATATTTCTGTGACAATTCTCTTTACAATCAACATTATTGCCTCAGTTAAAGTGAGATAAAGATGTATACAATATTCATGGCCCTTTATTCACTTCATTACCATGCATTCTCAGAAAATAGTTTTTTTCTACAAATGAAAACAGGACACTTATCAGCCTCAGGGAGGGACAGCTTATTCATAGCTCAAAAGTACTTGAGGATCTGCATCAAATATCTGCTTTTCATACAGCAGTAGGAATTTGATTTGAATGCATTTAAACCAATCCAGGAGATGCATGCAGCAGCAGAAATCGCTCTTTGCTTTCCATACCACAGAGCTCCCATCAAGACCCATAGGCAGTGTTAAACAATTACTGCCATGAATAGGATTAATTGGGCTTCTCTGTGTGATTGTGTGAAATACAAGTTGCTGTAACCCCTGGGAAATAAATTCAGAGTGCGGGAAAGAAGAGAGGAAGGTGAATGAGGAAGTTTCTTTGTTTAAAAAGTGGTTAAACTGGGAGGAGATCCCTCTGTGAATTGTACCTAAAAGTTGAGTTAACATGGGCACTGTGACTTTGACATGGGACACAACAGGTGAAGTATCCTCTATGCAAATTCCAGAAGCTCTAGGGAAAAGGTACACACTGCTAACAAACAGCAAGGCTCACCTGATAAACTAAATCAGCAGTAATTAGTGGGACAGAATAGCACTGGAATACATTGTTATTGAGCTGCAGAGCTTCCCTTGGAGTTATAACCACTTGGAGCTGAAGAGAGCAAAGCAAAATAGAACAAGTAGCTTCTAAGTTCTGTAGGCAACAATCTCAAATGTAAAATGAAAAATAATTTGTAATTCAAAGCAGAAAAGAATTATGTATTTGAGACATTATCATTTTTTTCCCAAGGAAAGAATCTCTACTGTATCTTCAAATAAAACAGGGAGAATAATCCCTTGCCAGAAGGATTCAAGAATCAGAGGGGAAATTCACCCTTGTGCATACCTTCTGGGCTGGACATGCAGAGTTAAGACAGCAGAAAAATAAGTTGTAAGTGATGCTCTAACAGGCTTTTGGATCATGTCACAACATTTTGGCTGCCTCACAGATTTTGGAGCTTCTGGCACTGGCAATACTTACTGTCATCTCTAATCTATATAAGCAGCTACTTTTAGAGGGACCCCAGATAAATCCCTCTAGAGGAACAAGAAAGCATCCATGCAATCACAGGGAATTCATTTTATAAGATATCACAATGTCTCAGTTAAGGGTGACAATAAGGTTTCAAACACTCATTTCCCACAGGCTCAGTAGTTATCCCAGAAACTTCAGAGATGGAAAATGTCTTGAAGTGCTTTGGACTTCATCCTTATCAGCCCAGAGCTGTTCACTTCCACAGCACTGGTGACAGCCACTCACCTGATGACAGCAACAATAACACTCGGTAGTGGTAACAACACTGAGCAGTATTTGAGCTTTAGGGAAGCAGTAATTCCCACTGAAATTGTCACTTGTGAAATACTAATAGCAATACTTCATCAGTTTTAGCACAAAAGAGCAGAATTCCCAGGTATTATGCCCAGGTCTGCTTATCATTCACCCTCAGACATAGCAAGGCTGCACTGAACAGTTGTACCTTTACACTGCATCTCCTGAAACACCAAGGAAAAAACTCAGAATTTGGAGGTGTGCTCATTATTGCTGTCACTGTGTATCTAAGTCCAAAATAAACCAGCTTCCAAAAAAACCCAAATCCTTACACATCCTTGAGTTTTCAGATTGGATGTTCATAAATTGGAGGCCATCAAAACATAGAGCTCTGACAGATCAGCTGTCACCAGCTTTAATCTGGTATTCTGTGATCCATCAGAAGAGGGAGATGAGACTTCCTAAATTAGCACCTTTTTCCCACTTTCAACATTGGTAGCAATATAAAAGCCACTCAACTCTCAAATAAGACAACTACTTGAATTAGGTGGAGAGCATCATTTTCTTGGCTTCTGACCTTACTCTTTTCAAAAAGAATTGAGGCAATTCTTCTCTATCTGTTGTGGTTTGGCACTGGCCCAATGCCAAGCACCCACAAGAGTTGCCTGCTCATCATCCCCTGCCACAGCTAGGCAAAGAAGAGGAAGAAAAAGTTAACAAAGTCTTTGTGAATTGAGATAAGGACTGGGAGAAAACACTTCCAGGGCAAACTTAAGGTTGCAAAGTGAACTTTATTACTAACAGAATCAGAGGAGGATAATGAGAAGTAAGCCCTTAAAACACCTTTTTCCCAGTCCTTCCCTCCTTCCCACTGACAGCACAGGGAGACAGGGTGTGGGGCTTTTGGTGAGCTCATCACTGAGATTTTTCCTCTGCTCAGGAGAAGAGCCCTTTTTCCCTGTGAGACTGTGGGTCCCTCCCATGGGAGACAGTTCCCTGTGAACTACTCAAGCTGCTCGAGAGCAGCAGCCAAACCACACCTGCCACAAGGTGAGTCCCTCCCACGGGCCCTCCCAAAACTGCTGCAGGGTGGGGCTCTCTCTCCATGGGCTGCAGTCCTCCAAGGACAGGCTGCCCTTGAGAGGGCCCCTCTCTCCACATGGCCAGAGGGCCTCCTGCAGGCATCCACCTGCTCTGGCATGGGCACCTCCCCACTGGGGTGTGGGGTGGATCTCTGCATCCCCTGTGGGTGGATCTGTGCATCCCCCCTGGATCCCCATGAAGGAGCACAGCTGCTGAATTCACCCTGGTCTCACCACAGCCTGTGGAGGAATCTTGACTCTGGTGCCTGGAGCAGCTCCTGCTCCTCCTTCTCCACTGACCTTGGTGTTGCGAAGTTGTTTCTCTCACATGTCCTCACCTCCTCTTCTTCTCTGATTAGGAACAAAAATCCATGACTTTGTTTCGATTTTCTTCTTAAATACATCATTGCAGAGGCATTACCAGCCTCTTTCATTGGCCCAGTTTTGGCCAGCAGCACATCCAGTTTCAAAGCCATCAGAGATTGGCTCTGCTGGACATGGTGGAAGCTTCCAGGAGCTTCTCACAGGAGCCATCTTTGTGACACCCCTGCTACCAAACAACCAGGTCATGCAAAACCAATACATTATCCTATAGAAACTATGGGATTTTGGTAAATACACAGTTTTCACAAAATATTTGCCCACAGAAACTTCATTGGTAAGCAGTTTATTTCTTCCAGACAACCTAATAATTTGTCTAGTTCAAACAGAAGACAGTTTTCAAACAGTTTTAAGCAGTTTTACCTACTAAGGAAGATAAGGGCACCTCTGGACAACAACACAGGGTCATATTCCTCTCCCTCTTTCGGCTGTCTCCCTCTTCATTAAAATTATAAAATCACAGGCTGGCTTCGGTCAGCAGGGATCTTAAAGCCCATTAAGATCTTCCTTCCACTCTCCCAGGTTGCTCCAAGCCCCATCCAACCTGGTCTTGGACACTTCCAGGGATCCAGGGGCAGCCGCAGCTTCTGTGACACCAGTCTTTTCTCATGCTGCCCCTATCCCACTTCCGTGGTGTGGGCAAACTCAGACACCAGTACAGAATACCACTTTTCCCTTAAACTTGTTCTCCTGCTTTGAAAACCACTGCTGCAGTAGTGTTTCTCCACAGCCATGTTCCTTTTCTTTACTGAAACTAATAAAAAGTCTTGAAGCACTTCTTCCACACTGCAAAGGAAGCAGAGGGAATGCTGAAGACAATGCCCCTCTTCCTCAGGCTACACCAGAAGGGTCATTCTTCATCTTCTCCAACTGATTTACACACATGCAGCCTCTGCCTGAGACGTTTAGACATCCATAAATGTGAGAGTAAAGCCCAAGATCAAAGACCTCAAGTGACAGAAGAATGCAAAAGTGCAGGGCAGCACATGGGAGAAGGGCTATCAGGAGAGCTGGATGGGAGAGGCAGAGGCAGTGCCATCAGCTGTGATACCATCCAGCTGAGGGTACAGCAAGGACATGGGAGTGCCTTCCCCTCTCCATTATCCATCTGCATACCCATAGTACTTTTTCTGCCAGGAAATATGTAAAACTTAAACTCCATTAATAGCCTAATTTTAATTTCACAGAATTCCTTCTCTGGAAAAAACATTACTACTTCATTGTAACTTCTAAAAAAAAACTATCAAACCTGCAAAGCCCAAAGTTCCCAGACTTTTCATATGACCTCGTGAACTTGATCCAAGCTAGTATGTGGCCCAACAGCCTAACCACGTTATAGACACAGCCCTGCCAGTCTGTTAAAGGAGACTCCAGTTAAACATAACTACAGGCTTCACTATGTGCATAACTTCACTTCAAGATAGGAAAGAGCTTTACTCTCTCAAAAAAGAGAAGTGGGATCAAGGAAAAAAAATTATTCCTTGTTCCCCTACACACTTACTATGTGGCTTGAGTTCAATACTGTTTTCCCATCTAAAGCATTACTAATGTTTCTCTTTTTCTCACACAGTGTTTTCTATTTGATTTGTAGGAAAAGGGTCAGGAGATGCTGAGAGTTCTGTAGATATGGCAGAGTATGAACAGGCAAACACCATTCTCTACCCTAGGAAGTCCAGAGGTTACATATTCCCTTCATTTTTGTCTTAATTACTGGAGTTTGGTCTATAGAATAGCCATTCACACTAAAGGAATGCTTGATTAAATCACACAGAGTGAGTTATGACTGGTATAATTCCATTAGCTTTACAGAAAAATAATAGGGATGAATTAGTCCTCTCAGGCTTATTTTCCATTCCAAAATTCCTTAATGGCATAAAGAAAAAATAGCAAAGCTGGCCACAGATGTTAAAGAAAGACATTCCAAGTCCAATCCCATTTCCACAGGATACAATGGGAGTTAGTAGGACATCAGGACCCACAACACGCAGCTACAAAAGCATTTGCTGATCTCCAGCTTTAGCTCCAGTTCAAAATTTTCCTGCGCCAACTCTTCTTAAATTTGGGACAATTTTCCACCCCGCACGCCAGTTTTTCCATTGAACACAAATCTGGCAAGAGCTTTCTTAGTCAACAGCCCTTTTCACTATCTACAAAAGTTCTGTGATCACATTTAGGCATTGAAAGCCCACAATAAAAAAATTCCCTGTAATCTGTTAAAGCCCTGGACATGGTTATTCACAAAGTAGAACCCAAAGCAAAAGGTTTTTCCAGAGTTGAACTCTCTGCATCCCACCAGATGGTACATGGTATAGCAATGTGAAACCCATGACAAATTTTTCCATAAGCCGTAATCCTGTGCCAAAAGCCTCAGGTTTGAAACTAAAAATACACTTGTATTCCTGTTTCACCAAAATCCCACTGCAGCAGGGAAAACACTACATTTAAATCTACCATCACACACCCCAGTGCTTTGGCACATCACAATCACGGAATCACAGAATCATTCAGGTTGGAAAAGACGCTTCACATCATCAAGTCCAACCATCAACCCAACACCACCACCACTAAACTTTGTCCCCAGGTGCCACATGCACTTGGTTTTTGACCACCTCCAGAGATGGGGATTCCACCACCGCCCAGGACAGCCCGTGTAAATGCTTTACAGCCCTTCTGTGACAAGGTTTTCCCTAATGTCCACCCTGAGCCTGCCCTGGCCCAGCCTGAGGCCATTCCCTCTCCTCCTGTCCCTGTTCCTGGGAGCACAGCCCAACTCCCACCTGGCTGTCCCCTCCTGTCAGGAGCTGTGCAGAGCCACAAGGGCCCCCCTGAGCCTCCTTTTTTCCAGGCTGAGCCCCTTTCCCAGCTCCCTCAGCCACTCCTGCAGTTCCAGCCCCATTCCCTTCCTTGGACAAGCTCCAGTGCCTCAATACAGCACTAATAATGCCACACTTTGAGTTATTTAAAAATCCTCCCATATTCTGCTAGACTGCATTTATACCAAATAATTTACAATCCAGCTGTACCCTGTGGGATGCCAAGTGCACTCTGCAATACAAACTAGGAAAACAAGAGAGTTCAAAACCAAATCCACACCCAATTTAAATTGCAATTACCTATCAATAGTGCATCTGCATCAGGGCACCTTTATACAAAGAGAAGCTCCTTGGACCTGAGCCCCAACTGTATCTGTACCCCTTGTAGAGTCCCATCTGCCCCAGGGACCACAGCACCTCATCCAGAAAATTTGTCTGTGAGGCAACTACATAAAAGGTCTTTTTTTGGAAGAAGAATTGAGTGAATAACAACATATCTTGTGAAAAAAAATAGCTTCATGTTCATTAATTCAGTTGAGCAACCTTCAGAAAGAACAACACTAGGTAAACTAATTGGATGCCGTGAAATAGATGCCAAGCAATATTTTTATGAGGTTTTTGAGTAAAGTTACTTCTCTATAGATTAAAATAAAAGAGGCTGAAATGGTCACAACAGCATTTCTTACATTTTCTTTTCAAATGCCTCAGCATGGTCATCATTAGATGTATGGTACAGATGACCAGCAGTCATCTGCACCTTACACATACATGAAATTCAAGACATTGGCCTGTGGTGTGTCTTTCTAACTCTGAGAAAAACCAAAAAAGTTTGGTTTCCAGAAACCAGGACAAAATGAAGTTGAAAATTGTCCATCCTCCACTTTGTGAGAGCTCCCTGCCCTCACAAGTTATCCATCACTCTAAGAAGCAAGGCCCCCTCAGGGAAGCTGGACTTCCACACAGAGAGGCGTAACAGGATACTCTGAGGCACGTTTGCCAGCAGCTCTGGGCTGCGCAGGTCAGTTCTCTGCAGGTTTAAGTTTCAGCCACTCCACTGAATGAAGCCTAACAGTTGCCAAGGAAAGGGATCTCCTGTGCAAGGAGAGGGAATGGGGGAGGAGGCAAGGAAGCAAGGAGTCAGCAAGTGGGAAAATGTGACTCAAGCAGGGGAAGGTGGCAGTGGATCTGTTGCTGATGAGGTTTGTACAGAGCGCAGAGGGGTGGTACAGCAAAGCATGGTCAAAGGAGTCAGTCTGGAACACAAGCCAAGGACCTGGAGAGGCAGTGGGAGCAAAGACAGCGAGGAGGACACAAAAAAGGACTGAAAAGGTGAGAATGTGCAGAAGAAAAACCGAATGAAAACATATGAGATGAGAAAGAAAACAGGAGCTATTGAAATAGATCAAGTGAAAGTGTCTGTGATAAAAACTAAGCACAGGACTACCCATGAGAGAAAGCTGAGACTTCTTTCTACTGAGCATGCACAAGAACAAAGGACCACCACACAAACCTGCAAATTAAAAGTGCACCACACAAGATCTTCTTGCTCTTGTGGATGGAGTTTCCCAATCACTGTGAAAAAGAGAACTTATCAACTCCTACCCTGAACCCCTTTCTGCTCACTAAAGTGAAGATAAGCTAGCACTGAGAGAAAATCAAACCAAAACACTCCTAACCGATCCTCCTTGTCTTTTCTGGCCATTCCATGGAAAAAGAGCTCCAAAGAGATGAACTTGATTTTCCAGAAGGATATAAAAGAGTTCTAGGTTCTACACTTGACCCAAATCTTTCCCTTCTTGCTTATTTCTGTGGCATGATGCTTTTTAAGTCCCATGTAAGTTTTTTCCATAAAATAACAAAAAACAGGGGGACAGGGGGAACAGAGGGAAAACAAAAAGAAAATCACACCAAATGTGGAAACAGTAAGGACCCTTTTGTGATAGAACACTCTGATACTACAATGAAGAGCTCTTTGTAAGAAAAAGAGAGATGCTATACAATTTTCTATTGTATTCCCTCTAATTTTCTAAGCATTTGGTTTAAGGCATTTATACGAATAGCAAACATATATCTTGTAAACAGAAGTATCTGTGACTGGGAGGGAAATAGAGAGGATGTCCACTTTTTTTTTTTGCTGACATCCCTGCAAAAATGAAATTCTTAAGCATTGAGCATATTTTGATATATTCCATGGGAACTAAAGCCAAAAGATCATTTTCAAGGGCTTTTTCCCACTTTCTGATTCTTCTTTCTTAAGAGTTTTTATTGCACAGTACAGCACACATAGGCGGCCTAAGGCATCCTGTTGCTATTTCCTCTTCAAGTCAACAGAAGAATCTGACAAGCAAAGAGGAAGAAAGCCAGAGAAAATGAATAGGAAAGGAACAAAAAACAGATGCTCAAAGACAGGAACACACGATGTACAGCAGAAGGGGGGGGGGGGTAAGAAAGAAGACCCCAAAAAAAACAAAAAAAACCACAAAAAAAAAAAAAAAAAACGCACACACCACGTTCATTTATTTCACTGCAAGTTTCTGAATGTAAACATGGGATCATAAAACAAGAGGAAGAGTGCAACTGCATTATTCATGTTCTTAAGTGCGCTCCCATGGAAGGGCATTGGGAAACAACTCAGTAGCACCGTTACTACCACACGTGCAGCTCAGTGACGCTACTTCGGCTCGTATCTGGACAATTAAAGGGGAGTATTTGATCCCTTAACTACTCCTTGGCGCACAAAGCGCACTTAGAGCCCACTCCAGTCTATCCTGAAGGCTTTGGAAAGCTTTGTAGAGAAATAGGGAGGTGGTGGTCACAAAATGTTACTCGGCAGAGAAACGCGTGCGGCAAGAACGACCACGATGGGACAAGAATACTTAGCCTCCAGTCCCTGCAAGCGCAGGAAGCCCAATCTTTTGCCAGCCCTCGGGAGCTCCCTGCTGCCCTTCCCGGCTCCTGCCCACCCCAGCCAGGTCCCGCTCGGCCCTACCTGGGTCGTGGAACGGCACCAGCGCGAAGTTGTACAGCGGCCGCTTGGGTCTCTTCAGCGATGTCTCCAGGATCTTGGATGCGCCCTCGATAACTTGCACCAAGTCGTCGTACATGGAGCCGGTCACATCGAAGACGAAGGCCAGGGTGGAGGCTCCCTCGGGCACCGCCTCGGGCTCGGGCACGGCGCGGGCGCTCAGGGCGAGCAGCAGCAGCAGCACCGTGCCCGGCGCCCCGGGGCTCCCACCGACAGCCATCGCGGCGGCACCCGCGGCGGCCGGGAACGGCACCGGGGGCAGTCGGGCCAGGGGAACGGAGACACACTGCGGAGAGCGCGGGGATAAACCGGGACGAACCGCGGGGATAAACCGGGACGAACCGCGGACAGAGCGGGGATGGATCCGGGACGGACCCGGGAAAACGCGGGGATAAACCGGGACGGAGCGGGGAGAGACCGAGGGGAGCAAAGACCGAGCGGAGAGAGGGGAGAGGGGAGAGCGGACCCCGTCGCCCACGGCCCGCTCCCCTCAGGCGCGGCGCAGGAAGCACCGCCGCTTTTGTCTGCGCGCGGCTGCGGCCCCGCTCCGCCTTCCCTACCGGGCAGGGCTGGGGCAGCGCCGCCCCGAGGGACAGGGCTGAGCCCCGGCCGTGCCGCGGGGCCGGTGCTGCCAGCCGGGCTGGGGATGGAGCTGCGCCTGCCGCGCCGGGAGCACCGGCTGCGCATTGAGGCGGCGCCCGCCCCCGTCCCGCCTCCCGTGGCCCGCTGCGGCCCCTGGCCTCGCCTGGGGTCTCTCCCTCACTTCAGGGTCGGCGACCTCTCGCCCCCTCCTCGGGGTCCCGCCCGTACCTGGGGTCACTGCCTCGCCTGGGGTCCCTCCCGCACCTCGAGGTCGCTGTTCTCACGCCGGGATCCCTCCCTCACTTGGGGGGGGGTCCCTCCATCACCCTCAAGGTCCCGCCCTAACTCCGGGCTTCCATCCTTCACCTCCGGGCCTCCGCCCTCACGCCGGGTGCCTCCCTCACCTGGGGTCCCGCTCTCACTCCGGGCTTCCATCCCTCACCTGCGGTCCCTCCCTCACTCCGGGCTTCCATCCCTCACCTGGGGTCCCGCCCTCACGCCGGGGTCCCTCCCTCACCTGGGGTCCTCCCGGCCCCCGCCCCGGGCAGCCCCAGCCCGACCTGTCCCTCCCGGCCCGGGGTCTGTGTCCGCACCTGCCGCAGGTGAGGGTGGCGGTGCCGGCTCGTCCCAAAAGAGCAGGGTTGGATGGGATATTGGGAAGAAACTGTTCCCTGTGAGGCTGCTGAAGCCCTGGCACAGGGTGCCCAGAGAAGCTGTGGCTGCCCCTGGATCCCTGGCAGTGCCCAAGGCCAGGTTGGACAGAGCTTGGAGCAGCCTGGGATAGTAGGAGATGACCCTGCCCGTGGCAGAGGGTGGGACTGGATGAGCTCTATGGTCTCTTCTAACCCAAACCATTCTGGGATTCTGTGATTTTTAGTGTTTTATTATTGGAAACGTGATTCAAGACTGAAATCACTCTGACATGCGCTACTGCCCTGGCTGTCCCTTGGCTTCAGTTACACATCCACAACTACTACTGAAGCCCTCCTCAGTGCCCATGAGCATATCCTTAAATTTAATAGTTTAAAGGGAGTAGAAAAGACTCCAGACTGTGACCAGGACAATGGCACCAGCCACTGTCCGTTTTCTGGTGCAAGAAAAAGTCAAGAAAACAAAGGAAGGGAAGTGACCAGACTGGAGTTTTAACTCTGCTCAGGTGATGGAAGAGATTAGGGGTTTTCTATTTCAGGCCTCAGTTGTTAGGGATGCAGCAATGTCCCAGCAGGCATCACTGGAAAACTCAGTCCTGACCCAATGCCACACAGAAGGGCTCCATAGAGAGTCACGAGCCAAATTCCCTTTGCTCCAGCTCACCTCAGTGCTGCTGTGTAAGCTTCCTTTCCATGGGCTGCCTCCTGCACTGTGGGGAGTAATGGGACATCATTTTAAAAACCAAGTGGGAGGGAAATCCCCAGCCTTTGCACAATGGTCAGTGCAGCTCAGAAAGGTAGACCGTGAAGCAGGATTTACCTCATTAGTTTCCATCCTTATTTTACTAATCTTCAAGCTGCTGCTAAAACTGTGCATTGTTGTGACTGGAAAATAAATCATGTAGAAACATTGCTTATCCTAATCAAGTTATAAGCCTGGAATTGAATTATAAAAAGCAGATGTTTACATTCTTTCTCCCCTTCAGCACTGATGTCATGAGAAGGGAGCACAGAACCAGAGCTGTGCGAAGCATTCGCAATAAAACCCCAAACCATGGAAAACTTGTCTCATCTGTAACTCTGCTAGCAGAAAACTAGGACCAGGTTTGTCAAAAATACAAATTGTGTAAGGAGAGATGCACTCACGCCATTAAATAGGAATATGTATTTCGAACATCCCAAGGACTGGCAGTATTTGGATTTAAGAATTGCCTTCAGTCCTTTAGGAGGACAAATTCCTGTTATGTTTTGCATCATAAAGAAAGCCATCGTGTTCTTTCTGTCTCAAATTATTTCCCAATTTGCTGTGAACAAGAAAGAACAAACCCAATGGCTGGATGAAAAAATAACCCTCTGGGGTACCTACTTCTGTGTCCCAAAACACACATCCCTGAACATGGCTTTTAAGGTACCACATAAAGCAAAACCTTTATTTTGTAACAGTGGAAACTGATTCTTATTTTGGTTGCCTCACACTTTCCACTATAAAATTGCCTTGCAGCTTGGAAGCTCCGACACTATTATTCACAGCAAGACTTGAAAATTTGCAGAAAGTCCTGTAGCAAGAGGAACAACTTTTTTTCTTCTTCTCCTCCAATGAAATGGTTTTCATAGTTTGCCAAAGATTCATCTATTGAAAAAAAAAAAAATCCTTGTTTTCCTTCTGACATGCTCTCCCGTAAGGTTTTGACATAATGCCAGAATGAGAGCGAAGCACAGGCACTCTGAGGCCAGGCACTGTGGGAGTGCTCCGTGGCAGGAACACCTGGGCATTGTCAGGCTGGGGGCTGTGGGCAGGGCATGCAGGGGAGCGGGGTCAGGGTACCCCAGAGGGAGCAGCCCTGCCTCTGCCACTGCAGGTGCCACCCACACAGGGTCCACTGGAGTCTCCTTTGTATGCACAGATATTTCAGTTGTAGTCACACTTCCTAATTCTGAGCGTTTCTAGCTTCACCTTGATCACCTTTCTGTGCCTGTTTTGGGGCTGGAATTTAACATTTACTTTATGCAAATTGGTAGCATGGAAGAATCCAACTGATGTGGTCTTAACAGTGTAACCCCTGCCACCACACTCCTGTACTGTCACATGGCAAGGTGTGGGCCAGCTGACCTTTAGAGGTCCCTTCCAACCCAAACAGTCCGTGGGTCTTTCCCGATGTATTTATCCCGGACAGTTGTAAAGTATTAGCTGAGGTGGAGTAAAGAATTAAGGTGTTTAGTTTTTTTTCTAGCTCATCTCAGTTAAAATGAATAAAATTTGTATACTAGCACTCACGCCATTAAATAGGAATATGTATTTCGAACATCCCAAGGACTGGCAGTATTTGGATTTAAGAATTGCCTTCAGTCCTTTAGGAAGACAAATTCCTGTTATGTTTTGCATCATAAAGAAAGCCATCGTGTTCTTTCTGACTCAAATTATTTCCCAATTTGCTGTGAACAAGAAAGAACAAACCCAATGGCTGGATGAAAAAATAACCCTCTGGGGTACCTACTTCTGTGTCCCAAAACACACATCCCTGAACATGGCTTTTAAGGTACCACATAAAGCAAAACCTTTATTTTGTAACAGTGGAAACTGATTCTTATTTTGGTTGCCTCACACTTTCCACTATAAAATTGCCTTGCAGCTTGGAAGCTCCGACACTATTATTCACAGCAGGACTTTAAAATTTGCAGAAAGTCCTGTAGCAAGAGGAACAACTTTTTTTCTTCTTCTCCTCCAATGAAATGATTTTCATAGTTTGCCAAAGATTCATCTATTGAAAAAAAAAAAAAATCCTTGTTTTCCTTCTGACATGCTCTCCAGTAAGGTTATGACATGATGCCAGAATGAGAGCGAAGCACAGGCACTCTGAGGTCAGGCACTGTGGGAGTGCTCCGTGCCAGGAACACCTGGGCATTGTCAGGCTGGGGGCTGTGGGCAGGGCATGCAGGGGAGCGGGGTCAGGGTACCCCAGAGGGAGCAGCCCTGCCTCTGCCACTGCAGGTGTCACCCACTCAGGGTCCACTGGAGTCTCCTTTGTATGCACAGAAATTTCAGTTGTAGTCACACTTCCTAATTCTGAGCGTTTCTAGCTTCACCTTGATCACCTTTCTGTGCCTGTTTTGGGGCTGGAATTTAACATTTACTTTATGCAAATTGGTAGCATGGAAGAATGCAACTGATGTGGTCTTAACAGTGTAACCCCCTGCCACCACACTCCTGTACTGTCACATCGAGTGTGGGCAAGGTGTGGGCCAGCTGACCTTTAGAGGTCCCTTCCAACCCAAACAGTCCGTGGGTCTTTCCCGATGTATTTATCCCGGACAGTTGTAAAGTATTAGCTGAGGTGGAGTAAAGAATTAAGGTGTTTAGTTCCTTTTTCTAGCTCATCTCAGTTAAAATGAATAAAATTTGTATACTAGCTTAGAAGATTGGGAAGGAAATACTTTTCACCCTTTGTGTTTCTGTCTGAATCTGCTCCATTTTGTAATTTGCAGCTAAAAATAGTTACTGTTCAGTGGCTGCTAATGAGGAAAGAGCTGACTGTTTCATCCTCGTTTATAATAAACAAGACTCCTCTTCAAAAACCCAAGTTTCCATCTGAAGGAGAACATCAAAATGATTGTTTTTAAAGCTGATGCTGCTCTCTAATTACAGAGCAACTGCTGCTCCCAAAACAGATGCTCCTCCTGGGATCCCATGGACCACTCGCAGCAGGCTGCATCCACCAGAGCTCTTTCTCACGACACCTCTCTCCTGGCCAGCAAGTTCTGCACGTATCCCAGATACTCTGGGCTGCCTTGTCACAGACATTTGACTGTATTTTGTTTCCTCTGGAACTTCATAAAGCTTTTTATACATTTAAAGCTTTTATTCCAACTCCTCCTAAAAATCTCATCCCTCCTTTTCTTATTTTTTGTTTGAACTTGATTAATTGTGGAAAAGGAGGGATTGGATGCTGTTTGTTTTGGGTAGGTGGCTTTGGCTCTCCCTGTGAGAAGTGTGTGTATTGTAGAGTGAGATCTCTCCAGCTCACTGGCTGTATTTTCTTAGCCAACCTTTAGTCCTGTCTTTGTATTTTATGTATGCAGACACTCTGATTCTGTATATGAGAGCTGCAAATTCACTGCTCTAAAACTAAAAATAATCTTTTTTGTCTCAAATTCTTGCATGCAGGCAGAACCTATACTGCTTTTGGCAAGGGCAGGGTTAAAGTGCCATACCAGGACAGGAATGCTACAACAGGAATTAGCAGGTATGTCAGGAGTCTGAAAGCAGGTAATGAAGCTCACTGGAGCTGCTGCTTAGAGATCTGCAAGGAAAGATAAGCAAGGTGCAGAAAAGAGAAAGGGCTGATAGATTAATCTGTGGTTATATTGTTATAATCTTCTTATTCATCTACAGAGACCATGAAAAGACCTGCACAGCTTCTGGGGGAGATTTTGAAATGTGAATGCCATTATATGATGAGTGTTCAGAGTCTGAAAGGATCAAATAACCCCTGACCCTTTTCCAGCCTGTGCCCTGTGGTTTCAGCTGTGCAGCTGCTGTCACACGTGGACAGTGTGTTTTTAGTACTCATCTCTCTGCTCTGTGACCGAGGCATCTCACTGGAGAAGGTTAAAAGCCGTGCTGCAGACAGAACCAGAGAGCCTCTATACTGAACAATCTCAAGGCCTTTCAGTCACAGAGGATTCACATCTTCCTGTGAGGTACCTCACCTTTGCCAACAATATAAAAACTGTGATTTAATATAAAAGTGGGATGTATGTAACTTTTGTTCTTCTTCTGCCTTCTGACTCTTCAGAAGGGTAATATATTGTGAGTTTTCTCCAGAATACATGACTAGAAACAACCTGCTCTAGTTAAGGAAACAAACCCTTGAATTCTAGCTTCTGTGTAGGAATGAATGTTTTTATTACATAATCCAGATGCTGAAGAACTGCAAGTTTCTGATCTACACTTTCCCAAAAAGTTTGAATCTGAATCTAAGCTACAGGGTATGTTCCCTGCTCCTAGCCTAAAGCTATAAAGAGATAAGCTGGGAACTGAAATCCGTTTTGAAATGTTCACACCTATAGTGTCTGGCTGAATTCTGGCCTTCCTGTGTTTTATGGTTCCTGCTTCCTTTTTAAACTCAGTCTGCTCTAATATTTCATGGCTTTGCCAATTAATGCTTTCCAGCAGAATCACAGCAGACAGGTGAATTGTAGCAATTCCCTGTGTTCTACAAACCTTTCTGATGACAGGCAGTTTTTCATGTAAAAGTTGTAAAAATGGGATATTGTAACATGCTCTGTGCTCCAGATTGTGAAGAATCTAGAAGTCCTGCAGAGACACTTCTGCTATTTTGAATCTTCTTTCTGTTCCACAGAGGTTTGCTGAAATACAAATGTCAGTTTGATTCAACACATTTCAAACTTTCACATCCCAGTGAAAAAGAGTAAGACACAGGCCTAAGTAGCTGTAGCAACTGGAGTAGTTTGTTTAACAAACCCTGTGCCTGAGCCAAGAGACCATTTCACCCCGCTGTAGCACTGAATCATCTCTCATCTGCAAGATGAAATCACTTTGCTTTTGGTTATAAAACATTTGTTTTATAAAACAGTCCATCCTGTGATCATGACATAGAAGTCAGGGGTCAAAAGTTTTGTTTCTGGCTCAGAAGCAGAATTGCTGCCTTCATTAATACAATTATGGAGCAAGACCAGAACCAAGTTAGGACCTGCTCTGCTGCTTACTTGGAAAAACAAAAGAGAAGATAAACTGACAGATGGAGATTTCAGTATACTAAATATTTAATGAGAAAAGTAATGTATTTCTTTATTAAAACACTGGGAGCATTATCACACAATGAAAGCAAAAGAAGAACCATGCAATAAAGGACATTTTTCAAGTTCAGCTCCATGAAGATCAATAAATCATGTACTTAATTTTTTTTTATTCTGCACATGGGGAATTCATGCTAATTATCCATTATTCCAAGCTATTTTTACCCAAAGCCATGTCATCGTGCAAACCTTACTTGTGGCTGTGTATTAAATACAGTGCATGAGGCAGTGTGGGGTTCATTGCCCCTAAAATATCAGAATCTCCACTGACCATGGGTGTCCACGTCCACCTGGAGCTCCTTTTCCAGTCCATGGAGACTTCCCATTTGATTTCTCCAAGAAATCTCCATGTATATGCATTAAACTGCACACATTAACTTTACATGAAATTATATTTATAGAGAACTAGATGTATAGATATTAAAAAAAAAAAGGATGAGAGGAAATGGCCTCAAGATGCACCAGGGGAGATTCAGATTGGAGATTTCTGGGAAAAGAGTGTTCCAGCATTGGAACAGATTGCCCAGGGCAATGGTGGAGTCCTCATCCCTGGAGGTGTTCAAATAATGTGAGGATGTGGCACTTGGTTCAGTGGGAAATGGCTGGACTCAGTGGTCTTGGATGGCTTTTTTCCACCCTAAACAATTCCACAATTCTATAAAAACAGATAAAATTACTACACAGTTACTGCTTTCACCACTGGAGTAATTGCCCGTTGCATATAGGAATTTTTTGAAAAATAATTTTTAAAGGTGTTTTAAATTTTTTTCCTTGGCAAGGATTGTATTCTTGACAATTTCAACGTATGGTATTGGCCGTGTCAGGGTTATCAATACTTTTACAATTAGGAAACCAGGCTGTGTTAGGAAAGCAAGAGGAAGAACAAGAACATGATCTCCCTCTGCTGGTACATCACAATGAAATGTTATGAGAAGGGATTAGAGAAAGGATGGGTTTTTAGCCTTATTTTTAATAAAGTTAGAGAATATAAGATGAAATTACTTTTCACACATGAGATTGAAAACAGCCTTAAAATAGCAGCAAACACCATAGATACACACAGACTCTCCCTATACCCAAATGTTTTGTACTTAATATTTACTTAAGTCTTTTCTATAGGAAGGTTTTCTGGGAAGTAAATTAAGTTGCACAGAGAGATGCTAGTGATAGGAGAATTCAAAAACCAAGAGTACTTTTTATATTAGGGGGAAAAATGTATTTACTTAGAGTATAGTTTTTTTCAAAACTGGTCCAATGATAGATTTGTTTAATAATTTGACCAGAGAAAAGGTAACATTCAATACCTTTCTGTTGTCTCCTTAATCGTTCTGAATTACTCAAAATGAACTTTGAAATTCAGAAAAATCTACAAAAGTTCCATCACATGACAGTCTATAACATGTAACAGGAACTTTGGATATGCAGAACTATTCTCAATTATTTTATTACTAAAGCAAGTCCTATACACTGCAGAGGGACCTGAGGTTAGATGTTTGATGCAGTGCTAACAGAATTAGTCCAAACATAGCTCTGCAATCCCTTATCTGTCAGGCAAGCAGCAATTTCTTGGCTGACACCCAGAAGAGGTTCTGAAAGAAGAGGAAATTACTTCAAGTATCATAATCCTGTTACAAAGGGCAGCTGCTTTGCCACTTTGGCTCTACAGACAGAAACTTGTTTTGGAGTCAATGACAGACACTCAAACCATAGATAAAATCACAAAGCATCCCATTCCTCTCATACCTGGAGCTATCCTCTGGAATGCAGGTGACAGATGAGCTTAATTACTGCACCTCATGCCTTGGAATGAACTCTTCTAGTTTTAAATTCTCAGGAGGAGTGAGTTAGGGTTCAGCATCAAATCAACACCCCATGACAGAAATTAGATAGAGCTGTTCTCTGGGTGTGTTCTGATAAAGCTGAAGCGAAAGAGAACCAGGCATCCTTGATCATAAATCATGAAAATAAAACTACTTCATGGAATGACAAACCATAGAACCCTAGAAAGGTTTGGGATGGAAGGGACCTTAAAGCCCATTCCATTTCACCCCCTGCCATGGGCAGGGACACCTTCCACTAGCCCAGGTTGTTCCAAGCCCTGTCCAACCTGGCCTTGAACCCTGCCAGGAATGGGAATGAGTTTGGTGTTTGTGCCATTTGCATAGTAAAGAAGAAAATAAATATTTAGGTCTCCAGAGTTGCAGTTTTGCTCCTTTTAAGCCTGTCAGAAAAGTATTTTGTTTTAAACCAAACATAAGTCCAGGTTCCAGGCACCTGTCTGTACAGGCTGAGACTCTGATGACAATTGCTTGGCATTTCTCTCCCCACCTATCCTCATTGGCATGAAAGTGTTAGCTCACAGTTCCAATCTCAGTATTATATTTTTATGTGTGCGTCAACCTGGCTAATTTAAATATTTCTCACATTATTAAAAACTCTGCTTTAGATTCCTTCAGCCACAGAGCCCTAAATATCTTTAGGCATGTGAGATGTGTTTTCCCAGCATTTGAAGAAACCAAGTTCACCCAATTTATGAGTTCATAATTTTTGAGTCATTTTTTTTAGTCTGCAGTTTCATTTTTTACATTTAAGCCCATAAAGACCAAAGCATCCTTTAAAATCCTGCCAGTCTGTAAGTTCGCACCTCCCCAGTAGTTAACAAGGATAACTTTCCAAGACCTCTAGGTAGTGGAGAGCTAGTTTTACTACCAATATGGACTGTATTCTCCACAGTCACACTCTTCTTGGCAAAACAGAGGTATTCTTAAAACTTGGAATGTTTTGCATATAAATTCTTTCATTATTGTCTGTTTCTCTTTCTGCTGTGAAATGTGAGCCTTCTGTCAGGCATAGCATTTTCTAGGATTAAAGGGATGAGTTAAGTAAGAGTGGACTTGAGCCTTTATTCATAATAAGAATAAAAAGCCTTTCATATGAAAGGGTGATAAAAAAGGTTTCCTCTTACAAAACATAGTTGCTAATGCACACACACACACGACAGACAGAAATGGCTAATTCATCATTTGGCATCAGGTTACCTGGCAGTTTCCATTCCAAACCTGCTTTCAGGGCCTTATTGTTTTGTTAAGATTCATGGTCTGGTTTGAAATTTTCCAGATAAAAGTCTGCTGTGAGGTGATTTTGTTGGCTTTCCACTGAAAGAACTTGGGCATTTCCAAGAGCACTCACTGCCCCAGACAAGACCATCTGTATCCTTCTCTGCACTGGTTTTGCAAAGCACAGTGCAGGGAGATAAATGGTGCCCAAAGTAGGAACGAGCAGTATCAGAAGCTCTGCATCAAAGATGGAAGGAATCCCAGAATCATGAAGATTGGAAAAGACATCCAAGACCATCAAGTTCAACTTTTGACCAAATCTCACCATGCCCAACAAAGCATATCATGAAGTGCTACAGATGCTCAGTTTTTGAACATCTGCAGGAATGGTGACTCCAGCACTGCCCTGGGCAGCCTGTGACAGTGCTTCACCACTCTTTACAAATTTTTCCTGATATCCAATCTGAATGTCCCCTGGCATGACTTGGGACCAGGCTCCTGAGTCAGCACAGGTGAACCACCACCGTGGTGGCTCTTTGGTCACAGACAGTGGACCCAGCACAGAGCAGGGCTCTGAGATGGGGCTGGCTGAGGTGCTGATGCTCTGAGCCTGGTGCTGCTGGCAACACACAGGCTTGCAGCTATGCAAACTGGAGACCAGGAGCCACAGGTCTATGCTGCCAGGATTTCAAGCTCATTTTCTGAGACTTGAGAACATCTAATTGTTTGCACAAATACCCACAGCTCCGGCTGCAGCTGGTCTGCACAGCCCTGGCAGGCTGTTCAGCTTTACCTTATAACACATACCAAAGCCAACCTGCTGGTTTGCAGCTCTAGTGGGGGTCAAATGAGGTCCTGAATGGACCTCAGGAGGCTGATGCAGCAGCAGTGTGGGGCCAAGGCCAGCTGTAAGCACCAGAGGTCACTCCCCTATGGTCACCAAATCCCTCGGTCACAGTCTGAGCACAGCAGTGGTTCCTGTCACTACTCTAAGACCTCAGTCTTAAGTGACCTTTGCCAGTGCCCTGTGACAGGCTGAACTTCTCTTACAAAGCCTGACTCGCAAGAGAGAAATTTGGTTTGGAGCCAAGCCACAGCAGCATGTGAGACAAGCAAGCCCATTCTGCTGCAGCTCAGTGGAGCATCAAGTGATGCTCTGGTCACTGCCTGTGGTTTGTCTCTGCTCCAAAAGAGTGAGCAGCAGATTCACTTCATGTAAATCAATGCCAAGCCCTTTCTGAAGCACCACAGTGAATCGTGGTAAATTCACATCATGAGTAAATAACATAAGCTGGGCTGGGAAAATGAATTGTTTCTGCAACTGCAGCAGAAACTGCATCTGGCCCATGCACAGGGACAGCTCCTGTAAGGAATGATCACAGCTATGCTTAAAAAGACAAATTACTATTTCAATGCTCCAGTCCTGGGTATATTTACCTCCTGCCTTCAGGCTCCTGGGTCTGAGAGTCTGAAAGAAAAAGGTTGTCTGTTATGCTGAAAGGTGTCAGAAATAATGTTGATTCCAGTTAAATACAAACAATAACACATTCCTGGCCTGAAGAGGTGAACAGGCTCCTTCACCTCCTTTCCATCCATCTCTGGGTCAGACCATCCCTGTTTAACCAGGCAATGTGTTCAGACCCAGAATAAGCTGCTCCTTCAGTATGAGAGGCCACACTCCAGACACAAGCAGCCTGATCAACTTTCCCATTTCTCCTTCCTGTATGTTTAATTTCCATTGGGAGATTTTCTGAATCCACTGATTAGGGTGCCATGTAAAATGATTCCAAAAATGCAGGGTCTAGATTAGCAGGACTGCTGCTGAATCCCATGGGTCTGCTGGCAAAGTTCTGCATGACTCCTTTCTACCTCTGTCTGTGCCCAGTAATTAACATGTAACAACAGTAATAAACAAATTTTTATGAGTTTTAGAATCCAGTCAGTATAATACAGAGAGACCTCTCCTTTCCATGGCTTGTAGATGTTCAGAAGGTGAGGGGAAGTGCCCTTTCCATGTATGCCAGCCACAGAACATCTCAAAAACACATATTGTCTTTTCCCAGGCTTCCTGTGCTGCTGTGAAGATTTTTAAGATACTCACTCTTTAATAACTTAAAATATAAAGTTCTTTGTGTACAATAAAATAATTTACAGGAAGGTAATGCATCATATTTTTTCTGTTACACTTCTTGAATGCCAAGATAAAATGTATTCTTGCTTAATAACACCAGTGCAGTATTGCAAGGTTTGGGAATGTTCTTGTGATCAAAGCATTTCTGCAGACTTCTTGGAATGCCTGTTACAGTCATTTAGTTCCTGTTGCTTGCAGTTACAGAGTTTTTATTGTTGTATTTTTTGTTCTGGTTAAAGTACTTCTAAATCCAGTCCTCAAAACCAGAATAAACAGAGAGAACACACAGCTGAACTGCAATATTCAGCATCCAACTAACCTTTTCTGGTAGTGCTACTCTATGATGCTCAGTGTGACTTTCCCAGCATAGGCTCAGGAACCCAAGAAGCAGAGGGTGGACCTTCTTTGCAGATAAATAAGTACTAGTAGGCAGTGTCCTAAATGTATTTTAGAAGCTCCACTGTAGATGGCCTAATCAAGTAACTGTTCTTGAGGGTCTTCAATTAAAAAAAAATCTGGAAGCAGAAGGTTTACAGTCTCTAGCAAAATAAAATACTCTAAGGTTTCAGTAATTGGTTTTAAGCATAGGAGTTTTATCTCACTGATGCCACTGTTGTTCTGTAGAAGGGACCTACAAGAAAGCTGGGGAAAGACTTTCTACAAGAGCATGGAGTGACAGGACAAGGGGACATGGCTTTAAGCTGAAAAAGGGTAGGTTTAGATGGGATATTCAGAGGAAACTCTTCCCTGTGAGGGTGGGCAGGCCCTGGCACAGGGTGCCCAGAGAAGCTGTGGCTGCCCCTGGATCCCTGGCAGTGTCCAAGGCCAGGCTGGATGGGGCTTGGAGCAACCTGGGACAGTGGAAGGTGTCCCTGCCCATGCAGGGGGCAGGACTGGATGTGCTTTAAATTCCCTTCAACCCAAACCATTCTGGGACTGTATTATTTTTAAGTATTTAACTAACAAAACAGCCTTCAGAAAAAGGCAAGCAGTAAGATTTTGCTTTCAGGGCAAGACATCAGATAGAAACTGCAGTGGTACCACTATAACTTTTGGGTTAGTGCTTAGAGTTGGTTTCTCTGTATATTGAATGGAGTTTGCATGTACAGAGCTCTCAGGTAAAACAACTGCCCTCTTCACAAGCATTTGTGTTATTTCATAGTATTCCAGAATGCTTTGGATTGGAAGGGACCTTAAAGAGCATCTGTTTCCACTCCCTGCTGTGGGCAGGGATGCCGCTTACTGGGTCGGTTTGCTCAAGGCCCCATCCTACCTCCCTTGGTTACCCTTTTGGGCTCAGAATCACCTGTACCCTCTATTCTAATTTCAAAGTGACACAGCTGTTATGATTACTGGCTCTCTAAATTATTCATTTTTATTAATCAAGCAGAAGCTGCTGCACCAAATATTGCTCCCGTAGCACAGTGACAGCTTTGCTTTCAATGAAAGCTTATCTCCCAGTGGCAGGCCATGGCAACAAAGGCAGAGATTAGATTTGCTATCTTGGGCAGAGACATTTCCTGGAGCTCCTGGGCCGGAACAAAGGAGTGTGTGCATAAACCCAAAGGCACAATTCAGTTATTAAACCACTGGGAAATCTTCTCCTGAGCACTGAAATGGGAATAGTGGGTTAAGAAAGGGCTTTGACTGTCTTCAAACCGGGGCAATTTTGTCAGAGAATTGAGAAAGAAACTTGGAAGAAAAATGAGTTATCTGTACAAAAAATGAAAATTAGTTCAATATCTAAGTTTTTTACATTCTCACTGGATTTGGCAGAAAGATAATTTTGAAACAAATAATTTGACCAGCTGAAAGATGGATAAAATCAAGAAGTGGTCCACAGTTTATTTTCAATTATTAGTAGTAATTAAGGTATTTAGATTTGTCACATTCTTTTAAAATAACCTGGCAAAAAAAAAGAGGATCTGTTTGGGTTTTATCTAGTTAAATCCACTCAGAGTCTTGATGAAGCTTGTGTTTTTTCTTTTAGAGAGCAGGAAGAAGCATACAAGTGGAGAATATTCATGTGACATGGGTAGCTTGGGACTTCCAAAGATCAATTTTATTTTACTTTTTAAACAAAACTCTCTTTTCAGAATATATTCAAAGACCTTATTAAGTGGGAACTGAGGATTAGTACAAACCTCAGCAGAACCCCAGCTCTCATGATCAAATAGAGATCTCTAATCTCTGTGGAATACCAACCTTCAGGATCAAACAGCATTGTTTAAACCACAGCTGTGTACAGTCCTGGAGAAGCAGCTCATATTTCCTTGGGGCAGGGGCCAAAGATGGACGATGTGAGAAAGAAAGAAAGAAAAAGCAAGAACAAGTTCTGCTTATGAGGGGTAGCCTAGTGCAGCACCAATGTGTTTGTTCCTCTTGAGAACAGCACCTTTGGGACCACCATCACTGCCTCAGAAGGTCAGGCTGCGTGGGGTTGGGAAAGGAAGTGGGAATTCAACCATCCTCTGCCTCAGGCTGCTCTCTCTGTCACATGAGGTGGCCAGAATCTCACTGAAGTACTGGGGAGAAGAGAGCAGAGGGCAAATCCCATCCTGGGGGCATCACACACAGCCCTGACCCAGAAAGGGCACGGTCCTGCTGGGCTCAGCGTGGGCTCACCTGGAGATCCATGTGCAGGGCTGGCCCCAGCACTGGGGAAGGATGTGAAGGTCCTTGGGTGCATCCAGGGGAGGTTGACAAGGCTGAAGGCAGGTCCTGGGAGAGGCAGCTGAGGGCTTGTCTAGTTTGAAGAGAAGGAGGTTGAGGAGCAGCCTGAGGAGGGAATGTGCAAAGAGAAGTGCTGAGCTCTTCTCCATGGGTTCCAGGGTCAAGATGTGTGGGAATGGTTCAAAGCTGTGCCAGGGGGGTTCATACTGGGTATTAGGAAGCATTTCTGTACTGAGCAGGTAGTCAGACATTGGAACAGGCTTCCCAAAAAACTGGGGGATGCCCCAGGCTTGTCAGTGTTTGAGACATTTGGACAATGCCCTTAACAATACGCTGGAATTTCTGGTCAGCCCCGAAGTGCTCAGGCAGTTGGGTTGATGATTTGTGATCCATTCCAACTGAAATACTCAATTATATTCTAAAACTTCTAAACTTTGCCAGCCATATCTAGTCAAAAGGTTTCTACAAGCAGTTTCCAGTGTCTCCTCTCAGCCAACAGCCATATACAAAACCAGCCTGTGTCTGAGCTCTTTGCTGCCATCTGAGGTATCTCAGCTGCTTTTCCCCTTGCCCGACCAGAAAGCCACCTGTCCCACAGCCTGATGCAGTTCCTGATCTGCATTATGAGGTCTCTCATGGGTACAGAGACAGGATCACACAGCACCCAGGCATGGCCAGGCAAGACTGGTATCTCTCGAGTCTGCTCAAGGTTCGCTAGAGGTTAAACAAAGTGTGCTCAACATGCAAAGAATGCAAGCAGCATCCTCCTCTTTCTCTTTTCAACTTCCTTGAAAAAAATCTGGAGGAGGGACATGAAGATGGTGAAGGGTCTGGAGGGGCCATACAAGGAGCCACTGTTTGGCTAGTTCAGCTGGAGGATGCTGAGGGCAGAGCTCACCAGGGGCTGGCTGCAGCTCTTCCCAAAGGATAGCTCCAATCTCTGTTCCCTGTGCCCAGGGACAGGACCCAGGGAATGGCTGGAGCTGTGCCAGGGCAGGGTGAGGCTGGAGATCAGGGAAAGGTTCCTCCCCAGAGGGTGCTGGGCACTGCCCAGGCTCCCCAGGGAATGGGCACAGCCCCAAGGCTGCCAGAGCTCCAGGAGGGTTTGGACAACGCTCCCAGGGATGCACAGGGTGGGATTGTTGGGATGTCTGGGCAGGGCAGGGTGGACTCTATAATCCCTGTGAGTCCCTTCCCACTCAGGATATTCTGTGACTCTGTGACCAGGTCAAAGGACAGCCCAGGACACCGCTGCTTTAACACCATCCCTCACATTCCTCTCACACGGTTTTAGGATTCCCAAAAGGCTCATTAGGGAAGTAAGCAAAACGTGCAAAGCGCCTAGCATGACCGCTAAGTTAAATTCCAGCCATGCCTGGTGCTGCCGGCTCCTTGCACAGCACAGCCACGAGGTGGAGGCCTTTACAACGCTTCGTCCAATTACAGCAATTACCCCAAAAACCCTTTTTCCCTGCCCTGAGAGCCCCAGGCTCACCTGGAGGTGTGAGGGGACACGGCACGGCTCCCCAAGGAGCACATAGAACCCGTGGGGTGGCACAGCGGGGGCACCGTGACCCGCAGGGCCGGGTCAGTGCCCCCGGTCAGGGTCAGTGCCCCCGGTTAGGGTCAGTGCCCCCCGGTCAGGGTCAGGATCAGTGCCCCCGGTCATGGTCAGTGCCCCCGGTCAGGATGAGTGAGATCAGTGCCCCAGGTCAGGGTCAGTGCCCTCGGTCAGGATCACTGTCCCCCGGTCGGCGGCAGTGCCACAGACGTGGCACCAGCAGGGCAGAACAGTGCACTGTGCTCACAAACACAGCTGTGTGGCTGGATGCATTTACACTTTTGTGAGAGACTGATGTCTTGAGGCTGAAAGTTTTGCTTTTGAAGGCATAGAATGACAAAATAGTTCGGGTTGGAAGGGATCTTAAAGCCCATCCAGTGCCATCCCCTGACACGGCAGGGACACCTTCCACTAGCCCAGCTTGCTCCAGCCCATCCAACATGGCTTGGGACACTGCCAGGGATGGGGCAGCCATAGCTTCTCTAGGCACCCTGTGCCAGTGTCCCACTATCCTCACCAGGCAAGAATTGTTTCCTAATAGCCAGTTTAGACCTGCCCTGCTTCAGCTCAAAGCCATTGACAAAGCCTGAGCTCCACAAAACCCCCTGACTGCATCCACTCCATCTTTAGCCTGTAGTGCTTTGCGGATGCTCTGCCCGCCCTTGCCCCGGGACTCTTACCAGAACTGACACTGAGCAAACAGCCCCCAAACATTCTGGGTCACCTTTTTATCCTTTCAAACATTTCAAGTATATGGCAAACCTCCAAAGCATTGGTGTTTTCCCCATTTAAAAAGGCAAAACCTACAGTTCTGAGGAATTTCAGAAGGTTATTGGTTAAATTAAAAACAGCTGAGCCAGCCTGAATGGTTTCAACTTCCCCCACATTTTTGCCTTAGCTTGAATAACATTGTATTTTTGTCTTACATGAAGGGTAGAAAATTAGATTTAATACTCTTGTGTTTGATTTTTTTGCTTTGGCATTGAAACAGCTGTAGTATCTCTAACTGGGATTATAAATAGGCTATATATAGGAAATAACAGGCCATGGATCTAATGCAGACTCAAGAATTAAGTATATAAATGTAGTGGGAAATAGTATTTTTTCCCAAATGCTGGAAAGGACTAAAGATCTTTGTGCCATAATCTGATTAAACACAGAAAGTCTCCTTCAGGAGGAATAATCTCTTTCAATATAAGTGGTTGACAAATTGGCAAACAAAATAGGCAACTCCTCCAAAGGCTATGAAATATATGGTATGTGTAATGCACAAGAGATTATTATTTATGCTACAATCCCCAGAAATCCTGCTGTGACTTCTTCAGGGCCATTACATCAATAAAGTCAATCTCCATGCCCCATTCTTTTGGGAATAACCTACTGTTCCTCCTAACCCCCACCACCATCTGCTCCTATTTAACCCCCTGGCAATGGCTGAGCAAACTCTTTCTGTTTTATAACTGGCTCCACATCTCAGATTTAATTGATCACATAACAATAAAAACTTTGATAAATAAAAAAGAATCCAGACTGTAAAGACCTCCTACCCTGAGAGCATTCATATGCTTCCAAAAAAGCCAGGCAAACAGAAAAGAAAAAAATGCAAAAAAGCAATTTAAAAATAGTTGTAACATACCCATAACTTACTTGTTTCCTGTGTACTTCCAACTGATAAATAATGGGATCCAAATGCAGCCACATCTCAGAGAAAGTCCTTCCAGCTCCTCCTGAAGGCACTTGCAGCAGAGGGCAATAGAGAATGTTCATTTCCTCTCACTGCCTTTGATTTCCTGAGCAGGTAAGTCAAAGGCTGGAATGTCCATTTTTTAGTCAATACAAATATGCTGATGAAGAGCAGTTTTGAGACTACAATTTAATATTTAAAGTGCTGCCCTACTATTATAGTAATAGAAAATTGAGAGAAAATCTCTTGTGTCATTTAGAGGCACAAACCTTTCTGTAATGCTGAATATTCTGTTAAGAAGATATGCATGAAGCAGTTACTCAGCTCCTTACAGAAAGTAGTCTGGATTTATGCCTTGTGTTTATCTTGTTTTACGTGTTTTCCAATACAAAACACTCATCCTTATAAGTCAGCTTTGTATTCACTGACCTTCAATGAAGTGCCGGCCTAGACATGAAATAGTATTAGGGATATGAAAATAGTATTTTCACTTTAAATTCAATGCAAAAACATGATGTCAGCAGGAAAACCAAGTCACAGCCAGATTTGTTACATTAACTTTTCCAATTAACTGTTCTACATTGCTGTATGATGAATATGACCATTGCAAAGAATCAGGCTCTTCCCAGAAGTTCCATTAGACCCAGATTCCTAAATGCACAAATCCTCACCTACTTGCTGTAGAGAGCAAGGACTGTTCCATGATTCCTTCACTAGCCATCAGAAAAGGAATCCATGGAAGTCCATTTATGAACAGAAATGAACAGGTAAAGTGTTCATAAGTGGCCACAAGCTGCTTGTGCCAGCAGACAATGGGTGTCTGTCCTAAGCAAGGTGTTCTTTTCCTTCATGTTGGGTGTATATATTTAATAAACCAAAGACCAACCTTGCTCCACAAGAGCCTGTCTTGCACCAGCAGCAAGGCAGAGGTTTGAACACAACCAGTTCCTCTCCTTTTACCATCAGCTTTGTGTACATGACACTTTGGTATTCTAAGCACACAGGGATTTTGCTCAGTATCTTGTTCATGCTCACAGCACATCCTGAAATCAGGAACTGATAAGGTGAGGAGATTTGATATGTACAAGGCTCAGGGTTTATTTAATCAAAGGACCAAAATGCATTATATTGGCTGGAAGCAGAAAAGAAAAGGAATGGGGATAACAAACACCCCAGAGGCCAGAGCAAAATACAAATTGCTTATGTGAGGTTGAGTCACACTTTGTGACTGAAGTGAAAATGAAAGATATTTAATTAAAAGGCAAAAAAAAAAATCAACCACTTCAAATATTGGCTAAAGGAAACACAGACCTGTTCTATCACTGTCCATTAGTGATGCCAGCAAGTAATCTCCAAATGACTACAAAGGAATATAAACTCACAGGTACACTCCCACACTTGTAAGCAAAGTAACAAGTAATGCAGAGGAAAAGAAAACAGAATCATTTAGGCTAATTGTTTACCTTTCAAATGCTGAAAATAATAATGAAAATAATGTACAATAGGCATTTCATTAAATAGAAGATAGGCTTGTTAATTGGCTCAGATTAAGGTGCGCTGGTCATTTAATTTATTGTCTCCCAGCTTTCAGATAATACTTTTACATTAAAACAGTCTCCATTGTCTCTCTCTTTTCAGAACTTTCATATACGATGGAATGTTTTTCATTTAGGGATCTATTTTTTTCCATGAAGATACTGAATAAAAAATGCAGCCAAAGGGCTTGCAGGAGTCTCAATTTGCAGTTCATTGTTAGAACAGAGCCTGTGCATCCAATTCCCTGCTCCTCAGCCTACTCCTCCCCTTTTACAGGCACCTGCCTCAACAGTCAGAAAAACTTTGGGATGGCTGTGGATGTGGAGGGCAGGAAGGGGGACAGGAGCAAACCCTCCCAGGGACACAGAGAGTCCTGCAGCTCCTCAGGAAACTTTAATGTTATTCCAGTAGTGGAGCAGCTGTGCTCCTGCTTTGCTTCCTTAGAAGTGTTCCTACCATCTCTGCTCATCTGCAGGCAGAACGTTTCCCCAAACCATCCCTGGGGATGCTTCCTTCCCAGCCTGCCTACATCACTCAAGCTGCTAAGGTCAAAATTTCCTTGGTATCTCTTTCCAGCAGGAAAGCATTTTCTGTCCACTGAAAAATGCTGGACATCAGGAAATGTTGTGAAGTAGCAGATAGTTATTGATCAAACAAAGAGAAGCTTAATGAAATTCAAATTATTTTGAAAACAAAGAACCCATCACCAGCAGCTAATACAGATTATCTGCATGTCTATATTCAAAGCTGCATTACGAGTATTAAGGAAGAGAAAGAACTGGGAAGGTTCCCAAAGTTCACTAAATCCTTTGCATTCCAGAAAGAGATAAATTTCTCATTCATATCTCTATCATGAGCTCTGTATATAGAGAGGACACAGCTCTGCTCTCTGTGAGCATCAACATGCCTCAAATATTTTTTCTCCCCACTTTTGCCAAATCATTAAAATGTGAGAAAAGAAACACTGAGCACAAAATATTTGGAGATTAACACAGACATTTCCTCTCTTCCAGTTTCTGTTTTTGCCTCTCCTTCCTTTCAGACTCCCTCTTCTGTTGGAGTCATTTTGCCTGAGGTTTGATGATATTTGAATAATTTACCTTAGTCTTGTAGGCAGATGGACTCAAAATTTAGTGACATTTCTTTGCCCTGCTTTAATGACTCCAGAACTCCTGCTAAAAGGCAGGACCCCTAATTCCCTTTACTGGCCCATAGAAAGCTGTCCTTCCACCGCTGGGAGGAAGCCAGAGGGGAACCTGGCACCAGAGTCCAACCCCCCCATCCCCATGCCCAGTACTGAATTTGTCCAATTAAACAGGTCAGAAATATCTCCCTGACTCCACCTAAGGATGAGGCTGGAAGCAGAGGAATCTATAACTCTTCACTTCTTGCCAGATAACTGCAAAGTAACTTCTGGAATAGTTTCCTGCCATGTAGAAAACAATGCTCTGGCAGCAGGGATGTGTGTGGGTGCTCTGCAGGGAGAGCATTGTCTGGCGTGTCAGTGTGTTTGTGTACACAAATATTAATGAAACAGAGGCCAAACAGGAACTCAACTCTCTCTGGGAACTGCTCCTCCGTGGCATACCCAGGGAAGAAGGGAATGAAATATTCAACAACTGTGCAAAAACTGCTGGAAAACAAACACCACTGTCTTCTACTGTGTTTATCTTTTGGGGAAAATCACACTGAGAAACTGTATTTAAGTGGGGTTTCGAGTTGTGTTATTTTGTGTCATTGCAAACTCTAGCTCAATTCAAGGCCACATGAAATGCTTTGTAATTTGCTTTGGATAATTGTTGGAGGCCCAGAGTGACTGGATTCTACAAGCTCTGGGCAGCCACAGCTTCTCTGGGCAACCTGTGCCAGAAAAGGGAGGGAAGAATTTCCTTCCAATATCCCACCTAACCCTGCCTCTGGCAGCCTATGGCCATTCCCCCTTGTCCTGTCCCTCCAGGAAAGTCCCTCTCCATGTTCCTGTAGGTTCCCCTCAGGCACTGGAAGGCCTCCCCTTCTCAAACATTTACACCAGAACATCAAACACACAGATGATGTTTTTATTTAGGAGGAATTCCATTTCCCCTACCTCAGACAGGAAAAATGTGCATTCTAGGGATGAAAATAAGTAATTTCTTTTTAAAAAGCTTCCTAAAGGAAAAGTGGGTTCCATGGTTATTGTTTTATTATAAAACTGATCAAGAAAGAAGAAACTGAACAAGTGTCAGGTCTTGAGAGAATGGCCAATGTGCTGAGTGTGAGGCCCTTTTGGAGGTTTCTGGAAGGAGCCACCTTTTAAAAATCTTACTTTAATTCTTGCTGTGACTTGAAATTTTGTAGCTATGACAGCAGTGTGCCATCTGCATAACAGGACCCTGTTAAAGTCTCCATCTGGTAAGGAAAGGATTACTTCATCAAATCTTACAGTTTAAAATCCTCATGAGTAGACTATATATTTACCCTGGGTGCTGTGAAGGGAGAGACACAAGGCAGCAGAAGAGCTGAAAATTTCCCTGCCCAAATGACCCGACCATCAGCATCCATTAAGGTTTTGAGGTGGTTTAAATGGTTAAAAATGAGCCATTACTTCATTTTTTATTACATTACACCTCCCTCTAGAGAGACCCACCTCTGCCAACAGCATAATGCAAGGGCTGGGGTTTTGAAGAGCTCACAGGCAACACCTAAAGGAATGACAAAGCAGCTGCAGAAAAACCTTGCTTTAAAGAGGATTCTATTTCATTTTCATATGAAATACAGAACCCTGAACTCTGGCTTTGTCAGTTTTTTCTGTTCCCATTTATTGCTTGAAAGATCAGGCTAATACTTACACAAAGGATTCATTAGTGAATTTTACAGGAGGATGAAAACACCCAGAAAAAGGAAAGGAATCTTTTGTGCTTTGAAAAGAAAATCATGGGGGGAAGAAGAGAAGCAGAGAGAAAGGGAGAGTGGCGTGGCTTTAAAGAGAGGCAATCCAGTGCCTTTTTGAATAATTAAAATTAATTTTTAATCTTTCTCAAAGTAAAATGAGATGGGCTCTATGCAAACCCAAGCAGCAGGAAGGCTTAAATATATCCTGTATTGGACTAGTAGTTCAGCTTTAGTAGGAGGGAAATGTGATCATGTCTGAAAGAGGAAAAGGCAAATAAGCCAAGAGAAATGAAAAAAACCTGTACAAACCTTTCAGAGAGCATCATGGAGAAACCATAGCACTGAACCAACACCAACACCTCCCAGGGCTTACAGACAAGCCAGGATCAGCAAAGAGCCCTGGCTGGGGCACAGAAAAGGGAAAGGGCCAAAAGCAGCCCATGGCAGTGGGGCTGCCTGGAATGCTTGGTGAGCTTCCCAGCCAACTGCTTCAGGACCTGCAGGCCAAATTCACCTGAAAATTCATGCCTAGGTGAACTCAACAGCTGATTCTACACCAAATGCATGGGTTGAAAAAATGCATTTCTACCAGCCAAGCTACTTGAGTTGTGATTTCAGCAGGTGGCACACACTTACCACATTGTGACCCATTACTGAATTTATTTGAAATTATTTTTACCATGATAAAGTATCATAAATCTCCATTTTAACAAGAAGGAAAGAAATCTTCTCCATTCATAATTAAAACATCTTTGGCATATCCTGCCTCAAAAATAATTTTGTTTTCAAGAGTATTATAAAGGTAACATCTTCATGTAGAAGTAGTTCTGCCCACCTGCTGTTCTTTGTAAAGTGAAGGAGAGGAATAAAAAAAAATTGCCTGACCTGTGACAACCTTTGGATGAAGCTTTCTGGCACAAAAATCATGGTGCCAAAGGCAGGATTTCCACTGTTTCCTGGTGCAGGAGCTGATTAGTCTGCCCTAGGAGCAGAAATTATGCAGTGTGACTTCCAAGGCAGGCTCAGGACCCTCCTCATGGACAAATTCTGCACTCCAGGTACAATACATTTCCACACACAGATGTTAAACTGAGGGACAAACAGGAAAAGTCAGTAAGTACAGCCTTCTCAAAGTCTGCTGGTAGGAGAAATCCTGTCAGTTCTGTGGGATACAGCAGTTGCAGTAATATGAAAAATAATGCCTTGGTTTCACAGAATCACAGAGGTTGGAAAAAGACCCCCAAGACCATCAAGTCCATCCTTCCAATCCCACAGTGCCCACTAAACCATATCATGAAATGCCACATCTCCTCATGTCCTCAACCCTTCCAGGGAACGGGGAAAGGGAAAGGGATTTCTTTACAAATCACTTCCTGATTAAGAAAGGCATCAAAATGAGGCTTGCTTGGCATGAATTAGCAGAGTTGGATGTGCATTAAAGTGTTTAATCTCATACACAGACCCACAGGTAACTCTCATCTCTGAGCTGTTGCCTCCTGCCTTCTCCCCAGGCGTCACTTCCTTTCTCATCCATCCCAAACCCGAAGAGAGGGATTTGTACCCAGGATTTCAGAAGGAAGGCAGTGAGAAAAGAAGGGGAGCTTTTCCCACTGCTGGCCTTGAGCATTTACTTCAGTGTCAGGGAAAGAGATAACTCTGTTTACATTTCCATTCCCTGGAAAGATCACAAGATGATTTAGATGATGTCT
Source organism: Emberiza elegans (assembly GCA_024865655.1). Taxonomy (NCBI): domain Eukaryota; kingdom Metazoa; phylum Chordata; class Aves; order Passeriformes; family Fringillidae; genus Emberiza; species Emberiza elegans. Next base: position 63,075,489 of record JALJVW010000206.1, read on the forward strand.
AGACAGTGCTCTGAACATGCAGAAGAGTCACATAAAGCTCAGCTTTATGAGGAATAGTCTCTCTTTTTTTTTTAATACTCTAATTTCCAAATACATACAGGCAGCCAAAATGCAGAGCTGAGTATGCCAGCAATGCTGGGTAAATCCCTGGCACCACACATCAATCTGCTCTTTCATGTGAAATTAAAGCATCCTCTCTGAGCAGAGTGGAAACAAAAGGCAGGCACAGAACAGTCAAAGGAAAAACAGAGACTGGGGAGAGAGGGATTGGAACAAATTGGGCTGAGTTAACCTGTCTGCTTGACTCTAACCACAGGGCAGATAAAGAAAACGATTTTCTGCCCAGCTGATGAGCCACAAACATCCCAAGAGGCTCCTCAGCAGGCCCTCACCAGCCACTTGCCACATCCAATGTCCTTCATTCTCTGCATGCAACTTCCATAGGGTGTCTCCCACCTAAAAATGCAGCATCACAAGGTTCTCAAGGTGGCTCACCCTTATACAGCTGTCCTGGAGTGACCTGGGAGAAATCACCCACTTTTCTGCACTCCCCATACATACAGCCAGATAAAATACAATTTACGTTCTGAGCTTTGCAATATTTAAGACAGTTTGGATGGGAAAGCAGCCTGAAATGTTGAATTAAAAGGTATTACAGAAACATTATCAATTTTAAAGTGAAATACTCCATTTATTACTTAGTTTAATTGCCCTGAATTTTCACACATTAACATGCAAACCACATTGAGTGTGGTGCTGTTTCCAATTACAACAGCTGATTTATCCAGGATGGAGGTTAGAGGCATGATAACACTTTCACTTGGCTTAACAACCCCCCCATTTCACAGAGTCAATGAAGCTCTGCTCCTCCCCAGTTACACTCTACTTCCATAGCTGTGCTCCTGCAGCTATAGAAAGAAATTAAGAGGAAATTAAGCTGGAAATGGACCTCCCTGTTCATCAAAATCTCTCTCCAGTTGGCACAATCAGTGTTTCTGTATCATTATTATATAATCCCTTTCTTAATGCATCGAGTTCCCTCCTCCTCCTCCCAGGAAATCTTCTAAGGACCTCATTACTGTTTGGAAGCCTCCATGCAGTTTCCAGCTTACGCTTGGACAATTCATATCCTTTTATCCTTTTGTCCTTTTGACAGCCTCACCTCCAGCTTCCCAGCTTTTCCCCTGCTGGCACAGGCCCCCAGCTCTCTCCTTAGACAGTAGTGATGCCATGTACTCCCACAGGTCCCAGCTCCAGCTGAAAGAACAACAAAGAAAACCCAGAGACCAGCCCAGGCAAGAGCAGGGAAAGCCCAGTTCTGTGGATGGGCACCTGGGACCTGCCAGCGCCATGGCACTCAGCAAAATTCACCTGGCCCTGCTGTGTCTCCTCAGTATTGAAGCTGCCTGAACCCCTAGAGGCCTTTTCTCCCTTTCCTGCCAGGGTTATCCAGCAGAAGGAAGCCCCTTGCTGCTGCCATGCCTGTTCCTGGGATGGAGGGTGTGCAGGGTGACCCACACTGGCCATACTCTGCAGCCCTTCACCAGAACACTGATGGGTCTCTATCTGCAGCAATTCTGTCCTCAAAATAGCACAGCATGTGCTGTCTACATCTTGGGAACCTCCTGGCAGCCTTTCGGGCCTCAGGTGGGAAAAGGTGAACATTATCAGGACAAACAGCAACAGAACTCTGTGCTGGGGCTTGGGGTGGAGGCCATTTCCCACACATTTGAAGAAAACAATCCCAGGGGATTAAAAAAAATCACAGCTTTTTTTTTCTTTTCTTCATAAAATCTACAATAAAAACAGACCATATTAAGCAGAAATGAGCCTACCAGAACTTATGAATAACTTGAATTCTTCCACTGGAGCCCAGCCAGCTGCCCTTGGAAAAAAATCCTGTTTACTTTGTAGTGAATGTGAGAGACATGCAGTCTGCCAGAAGCTGCTACGACAGTAAAAACACAGCCAGGGGCTGTCACAAATGGGGAAATCACAGAGAAAGTTAATTTTTTAACTTCAAGGACTAGATTAAAATAATATCTATTTGGTTAAAAGTTATGTACTTTATCACACAGAAGACTTAAGTTGCCTTTACATGAAAGCTGGTTTATTTCAAAGGCAAATTTCAGCTGCTTCTTCAATAGTTAGCTTGGTTTTAAACATTTTTATTAGATTTACAAAGGAAATGTCTTTCCTTGTTGTTGTCAGTTGGGCTGAGATTAATATTTTGCCCTACAACTGCATCTTTCTTTCCCCGAGCCTCAGGCAGGATGGTTGCACTAGGAATTCCTGACAGTGTCCTCACCCAAGGTGCTTCCTAAATCCTGGGGAATGATTAGACAGGCCTGACCTTGTGGCTCCTCAGCACTTTGATCCTAAGGTGATTCCTACATAAATCCTGCCCTAAGCTGTAGGTCTGTGATTTCAGAAATTGCACAAAACATATTCCCAGTGCCTCCAAGCCTGAATACTGAGGCCTGATTAAATGACAGGCTCTTTGAGAGAAGGAGAGGGTAATAAGTAACCTTAGAGCTCCTGTGTTTTGTGCTGTAAATTGGGATTTCTTTCCTCCTGATCTTCAACACAGCTAGATTGATTTTTTTATAATTTCCACTTCTTTGTATACACTATTTGTATTCCTTCTGTCTTAATGTAAAGCAAAGCTTAATGTAACCTAAAATTGAACATGATGGCACTTTCTCCTGTTCATTTATGTTCTTAATTATTATTTTCATTTATCTTAGCTTTCACAACCAACTTTCCTTTTGTCCCACAAAGCAAAGGCCCATGATCTGCAAATGTCTCTCCTCCCACAACAGCCCCTGCACCCCTGCTGTCACAATCCCTCCCTGTCTCTTACAAATTTTCCCATTGTCCCTCTCATCCCTTTAAAGCCCATTTTCTAGGCTTTGTTGTTGTGCTTTATACTTGAGACCAAGAACATGTTTAAGTCTCTTCCTGCACCCAAATCCAAGAATGGCTGCCCTGATAACCCCAGAGCAGCAGTGAAAACAGGAGACAAATGTCACCTCAAAGGGACACTTGAGCATATCTGGCCCTGTCAGGAGCAGGAAATACCACGAGTCTTACGTCAAAGATTTCTAACCTAAATCTGCAGACCCAAGAGGGCTGGAATGGCTTGAATACATTTCAGATAAACATCCAGACCTTGTGATGATTATCCAAACTCTTTGGGAATGTGGAAGTTGTGAGGTTCACCCGTCAGCAGTACCTTGGGCGCATCCTGCACCTTGAGGCCAGCCCTGATAAGGCTGTTTGGCGGAAGCCAACTGCAGCAGCGTTAATTAAATCACGTTGGGAGGAAGCTGGGAACCAAGGGATGCTGCAGACATTGCCAAGTGGCTCAGGAGAAATAAATCAGAGTTGTCCAAAGCACAGCCCCATACCAGCCACTGGGAAGAAAATTAACTCTGCCCCGGCCAAAACAGCACAAGAGACTATAAATATTTTCAGAGTAAGAATTACTCACTGTCCAAGGAAAGAAGACCTTCAAGATGGGAGAAAACATTTTGAGCACCTCCTCATAGAAATTCAGGAGTCTAGTAATTTTAATTTGACCGTGGAAATTAAGTCAGCTATATCAAATTAAGGCCAGATTAATTCTGATTACAATTAACCACCCAAATGTTAAATACAGTTTGACTAATACATGTTAAAATCACATGTTAGTGATTTTAGTTAATTTAAATTATTGCTTGAGTGTTCCTGCAAAGGTGAGTCCTAAATCTCAACAATATTAATCAGCAAAAGAAAGGAGGCTTTGCATTTACCTGGTCTTTCTCTATTTGTTTCATAACATCTTCATTGTGAAACCTGCTCAGCATAGTGCATTAAGAGACCTGTCAGGCTGCATTGGAAAAAAACCCTGTTAGTTTGATTAAATTACTCAAGAGAATAAAAAGGACAGGTATTTTCAGAACTGGCTGGTAAACACACCTGGCTCAAGGACTTCTGCAGGCAGCCTGAGAGTTCAGCTGGGGTTACACACAAATGGACTAATTCAGAGAATCTTAGGATGGTCTAGGTGAAAAGGGGACAAACCCCCAATTAATTATAATTTATGATTTGCAATAACAGCATGAAAATTTACTGTCTCCAGCTTCTTAAAGAAAAGGGAAAAACACCTGAATTTCCATTGAGTCTCAACAGCCAATTTCCAAAGACATGGGTATTATCTTTAGTGGGCAAAAGTCTGGACAGACACAAACTCCAGTGTCCCTCAGGCTGACTTTGTTAGCAAGGGATTCACACACAGTCTGAGAAGCTGCTCTTCCCTTCCAGCTCCCCAGCAGCAGCTCCTACCCCTGATGCACCGTCACCCACAGACACAGCAACCCATCAGCTCATTCCCCCTTGTTCCCTGGCGTTCCCTGGCCTTTTGCATCTCCCAGGTATTGTTTACAAGTGTAAACTGTCCAATCTGAATCAAAACTGCTCAATCTGGAGCACCTCTTGCCAGTCACTGCCTTTAAGGAGCAAAAAGCCATGAGCAGAGTTGCCTCATCACACCTCCAGAAGGGCCTGGCTGACCAAACCTTTGGCTATTAATCACCAGGTGCAGTAATTGGTGTCCCAGAGGATATTGGCCCTCCCTTCACACCCTGCTTGCTTTTCCTCAGCTGCTAAATCATGAGCACAGACAGCAATTGCCAAAGGGCTGGTGCTCCCTTTCCTCCTGCTGGGGTTCTCACAGTTATTCAAAACATGCACAACTGTCCATCACAACACAGCACCTCTCATCCCACTGACTCTAAATGACCCTAATTACTAATTATGTGCACTCCCAGAAAGAAACAGCATTTATTATGGAATCCCAGACTGGCTTGGGTTGGAAGGGACCTGAAAGCCCATCTTGTTCCATCCCTGCCATGGGCAGGGACACCTTCCACTGTCCCAGGTTGCTCCCAGCCCTGTCCAACCTGGCCTTGGACACTGCCAGGGATCCAGGGGCAGCCACAGCTTCCTTAGGGCCAGGGCTCCCTCACAGGGATTCCTTCTCAAGGTCCCATCTGACCCTGCCCTCTGGCAATGGGAAGCCATTCCCTGTGCCCTGTCCCTCCATCTCTTGTCCCAAGTCCCTCTCCAGCTCTCCTGGAGCCCCTTTAGGCACTGGAAGGGGCTCTGAGGTCTTCCCAGAGCCTTTTCTTCTCCAGGTGAACACCTCCAGCTCCCCCAGGCTGGCTTCAGAGCAGAGGAGGTCCAGCCCTCAGATCATCTGTATTTATCATCATCATTTATAGTTCTCACTAGTCAGGATTTTATATGCCAGCCCTGCTGGATTTTATATTTTTGTAGAGATGATTGAGAGAAATAAGGTATTATTTACAGAAAAATTCCCAATGGGGTCGTAACAGGCTCTCATGAAACACATTGTTTTGCTTTCTTATTTGTTGTCCCTGTGGAACTGTAACCCACTGCTCCAGATTATTCACCCCTATCTATTCCTATGCAGCAATGAATGTGAAGACACCCCAGGCTGGCTGCTGGTGCCAAAATCCTGTAAGGACATTTACTGCCATTTGGAATATTTTTACTTCAAAGGAAAGGATTAATGAAGATTATGGAAGTGATCCTCAATCTCTGCCATTCCACTGACCTGCTTTTCCCCAGATACCACAGAACGATTTGTTAAGCTATGTGTCAGCCATATGAGAGAAATGTTAAGTGCAGTGCAGAGTGGGAAGTGCAATATATGAGATGTACACATAACCTCCAAGGTAAAAATACTTGGGAAATGCCCCTTTCCCCCAGGGATAGCCCTGGGCACACACTGTGCACAGGGAAATGCCCCTTTCCCTCAGACACAGCCCTGGGCACACACTGTGCACAAGGAAATGCCCCTTTCCCCCAGGGATAGCCCTGGGCACACACTGTGCACAGAGAAATGCCCCTTTCCCTCAGACACAGCCCCCACACTGTGGGAAATGCCCCCTCAGACACAGCCCTGGGCACACACTGTGCACAGGGAAATGCCCCTTTCCCCCAGGGATAGCCCTGGCACACACTGTGCACAGAGAAATGCCCCTTTCCCTCAGACACAGCCCTGGGCACACACTGTGCACAGAGAAATGCCCCTTTCCCTCAGACACAGCCCTTTGGGCAGACACAGCCCTGTGCACAGGAAATGCCCTTTCCCCCAGGGGATAGCCCTGGCACACACTTAGACACAGCCCTGGGCTGGGCACACACCATGCACAGAGAAATGCCCCTTTCCCCCAGGGATAGCCCTGGGCACACACCATGCACAGAGAAATGCCCCTTTCCCCCAGGGATAGCCCTGGCACACACTGTGCACAGGGAAATGCCCCTTTCCCTCAGACACAGCCCTGGGCACACACTGTGCACAGGGAAATGCCCCTTTCCCTCAGACACAGCCCTGGGCACAGAGAAATGCCCCTTTCCCCCAGGGATAGCCCTGGCACACACTGTGCACAAGGAAATGCCCCTTTCCCTCAGACACAGCCCTGGGCACACACTGTGCACAGGGAAATGACCCTTTCCCTGCTCCCTTAGGAATACCTTCTTTGAGACAAACACATCAGGGCTTATCCCAACACATTTGATGTAACCCTTAAAAAATATGAATAATGCAGCTCACTTGCAAAAGAGCAGAACTGGGTGTTCTACAAGTTCCTGGTGCACTCTGTGAAAAGCTGTTTCCCTTCCTAAAGCAAACTAACAATCTTTAGGTACCCTAAGTTAGGAACCAACCATGTCATCCCTAAAGTTTCTAACCCAGTAAACGTGGTTTCCCAGACTGGGAAGTGCTGGGTTTTCCAAGTCCCAGGGTTTCCAGGTGCTGGGGAAACATTTGGGCTCTGTCCTGTTTAAATGGAGATGTATTTGCATTTTAAAACAAGCAAAAAGACCCATCTGTAGGAGTATGTGAATAGCTGCACAGCTAGTTTGGTGCACAGCTATTGCAAGGTAAGGATTCCATCAGCTGCATCACCAGAGCTCCTTGAGAGGGCTCTGTGCCAGCTGGGGGACTCAGAGCTTGGTGCTGCCCCAGAGTTGTGCCATCACAAATGTCATACACAAAGGCAAGCTGGCTTTTAATTTCTGATAAATAAGAAATGGAATGAGCAGCTTTTTTTGTCCCTGCCAATCAAGTGTTATGTGCCCTGCAATTACCATTGACAACAGATGGAAAATTGCAGTGACTAAACCCCAGAAGCTGATGTTTTTCTACTTCTAAATTAGTAGTTTAGTAGATTAAGGTAAAATATTTGCCTATTGCTGTATCACCCTGAAAGTATGCTAAACACTGGATTAGGGAACAGTGCTGTGAGTAGCCAAGGAAACACAAAATCTGGAACTAAACCTCTATTTGCAGGTAGGTACCAAGAGATCAGAGAGACACAAACAAATCTCCTACACCCACAGAAGAGCTGCTCTGTGTTTTGTTAGAAGTACCATGTGAGAATATGCAAAATAAAGAGCTAGTGAGTAATTTGCACATGCAAACAGCCCAAGATGAAATGCTGACTTTTGATGTCCAGGAGCAGAGCTCTGTGCAATGCCCATCCCTTCAGGCCTTGAAGCCACACTGCCAGATTTGCCTTGGTTCCTGATGGGGGTTCTTTGTGCTTCCTTCCTGGAAACCATTTTTTCCACCACAGAAGCTTAATAGGAAACTGGACTTTGGTATTCAGTGGCTGAGGAATGGCTCTGTTTCCACCATAAGGTGGGAAGAGGGAGGTGGTACGGAAACCAAAAGGAAATACTTAGACCTGAACTGCAGATCCTGCTACCAGGAATAGTTATAAAATCAGAGGCAGATCCTGCCCTACACACTCCACTCCTTTCCTTCCACTGCAGCAGCAAAATATCCCAGCCAGGCCACAGCAATCCTGCTGCTGCCTTAAACCATGGAGTGGCTTTCCAGAGATGGTTTCAGTGGGGAGACAAAAGCTACACGGTTCTGAGGACTGTGTTATGTTCCATGTTGTTTGGTTTAACATCTCCTGCAGCCTTCAGGAGGAAGGCATCCAATCCACAGCCCTTCCTCAGCACTCTAGTAGCCACCACATGCCATGGAGAGCAAACATCCTCAGTTCCATAGCACCAGGATTAAGAGCAAGCACAATTCAGAGGGCACCTCTCCATTTGCATTGTACATCTATTCCTTTCCAATACGTTGAAGCTGTTGATACAGCCACTAACATTTTAATACTCCAACTAATATTTTCTCTGCCCACTCTGCTAGGGCAGAGCAGAATCCATGGCTGTTTGTTACTTCAAACAAGGAGGCTTGCAGGAGAAGCTGCCAGGAGCTGCAGCAGGACAGAGCAGCAGGAGCACACCTGAAAGGGTGAAGGGAAAGAGGAAACCTCTTGGGTCAGGCTGGAGACAGAACTGAGGCTACAGGAGCCAGGGTAAGCAACAAAGTGACACAGGCAATGCAAGTCTAAACCTTTGAGTGCAGGAGCTTTCGTAATTCATATCATCACTAATTCTTCTGTCTTGCACGACTCTTAGCTGGATTTACAGGATCCAAGAGTGAAGTGTTGGGGAGGAGACTACCCAAGCTATAAATAAATGAAGAGAAAAGCAACAGGAGATTTCAAGGCTTTGCTGATTCAACAAGAAGGCATGAAATTCCTCTCTTTCACTATTTAAACAGTTACTCAAAATAGAGCTCTTAAAAGTAAGGATATTTGAATATTATTGCCAGCAGGATATGCTGACAGTCCTCATACTCTCATTAATCCTTATGAAGTGTAGGAACAGGAATGTGCAAACCATAAATTGCAAAGGTAGCATCTGCAAGCCTTCATTCAAGGTTCCTAATTGCTCTGTGATTCAACCAGACACGTGGCTCTTTTTATTTATTATTTGTGCACATTCAGGCAAACTGGCTGGTATTAGCACATGCCTGGGGAATGGCCTTTTTCAGAGAAGTGTTGGCATATTTTGTTTTTAGGACGTCAGTGGTTTGGGACCAGGCTGAAACATTCCAAAGCCAGGATAAACACTTATTTTCTTTCAGATTATCCTCAGGGAAAAATAATAGTCTGGCCATTGCAGCTTTAAGAGTTACAGCCTTAGTCCTGCCAGTGCTTTCATCCCCAGCTTATGCCAACACCAGTACAATTCCACAACCCTCCAGGTGCACTTCACCCCTCACAAAGATCAGAGATTGATTTGGAGCTCCAAGACCAGCAGCAGATGCTGTTTGAGAGGATGTACATATAATACAAAGAGGACATTCAGTGCCATAGAACTAGTCCTCAGAGCCTGCAGATTTATAGGAGGCCCTTGAAAATATATGTATTGTATACGTGGCCTGTGAGTCCCAGTAAAAAATATCTGTATTGTATTTGAATACCTGTGTATAGGCCTTGCCCCAGCTGGTCCCAGTTATCCTTGATGGGCTGCAGCTGTGATGTCCTTCATTGGGCTGCAGCTGTGGCCAGTCAAGGTAACTGGGATAAAAGGGGCTGGGTTGGCCAGGCAGGGAGAGCCTTGACTGAGAAGAAGATCCTGAGGCTGTGAAGATCTGCTGCCCACAAGACAACACCAAGAAGGTATGGGACTCTTGAAATATGATAACTACAACACATTCATTTTCAAGAGTACAGAAATTCTCCAGGTCACTAGTTTTATATCAAAAGATAGGCTATGTTTTAACTCCACAGCTGTGGTAAACACCTACCCAACACTCCCTGGGAAGCAAAGCACAAGCATCAAACCAACACAGATTGCAGGGGTCAACCCTGGTTTCAATTCTCTTCTAAGCCAAAGAGATACACATTGTCATGAGAAGATGCACTAAATAGCCTAAACCTCTCAAAAGTACATACCCAGGTAACCGTCTCAGGAGAACAATACCCTAAAACATGAAAAATGTGACTCATTTACCCTCTGCAGGAAACATACACCTCTCTGGTGGAAGGTGTTCCTGCCCATGGCAGAGGGCTGGAATGCGTTGATCTTTGGGGTCCTTACAGCTCAGAGCACTCTCTGATTCTGTGATTTTATTAACACTGCAGATGTAGCCTTGAGGGACACTGAGCTCAGGGACCCTGGGACAACTCTGACTTAGGCTGCCTCCTTCCATTTCTGCTAGAAGGCTTTATTATGAGCACTGGGCTAATAAAATCCTTTTGAGTGATCTCAAAAAATCTCCTAATTTGTTATTAAGTCACAGTCTGTGTGAAGAATGTGTATTTTATGATTGGCTTTTTGCAAATATTAAAATGAATATTATATGTGCTGTGTTAGAAAGTAATGCTGTATTAATTCTCTTAAGTAGTGTGTTAAAATATAGTTTTAGGTTATAAAAAATGTTAAAATAGAAACTATGCTATGTAGGATACTTTTTTTTAAAGGAAAGGACATGCAGTGAGACAGTAGCCACAGGACACCTAACTCTTTCAGAGAAAAAGAATCTATTGCCCTCTTATCAGAAGAAACAAACTTTTTTGTGCCTCAAAGGCGCCGTTAGGATTCAGAGGAAGAAGTTGATGATGACCAGACAGAATCCTGTATTTGAATGGAATTTATGCATCATGTATGAGGTGTATGAATATGCAACAGGCTACTGTTTTTAAGGGTTAATCCTTTGTTAACGGGTGTCCTTTTTCAGGCTTTTGCTGCCCAGAAAAAGGTACCCAGATGTCCGTAATTCTTTGTTTCTATTGTCTCATATTGTCCTAATTCAAATTGTCCAAATTATTATTACTCTAATTGTATTACTATTTTTATAACCATTTTATTACTATTCAACTTTTGAAATTTTAAAAACAAGTGATTGGCGTTTTTCACAGTCTGAAAGACAGGTGTCTGCTAAGGAAGGCAGAACCTCCCTTGGAATGGAGAACACGACCTCACTCTCCGAACTCTCATAACTTTGAAATTAAGGGGCTTTCAGGCAAAGATATGAAAAAAAGGAATAACAGTTCTTTAGTAGTATGTGCACAACGAGGCAAACAAACAACAACAAGAAAGAGAAGAAATCAAGAATAAACAGGACCCCAAAGAAGTCTCTTCCCGCTCTGTAAGCAACGCCCCTGCGCTGCAGTTCCGGGCACAGCCGGCAGGGGCGCTGCTGCTCCCGCCGCGCACGGGCTGCGGTGGCTCCCCCGGCCTGCAGGGGGCGCTCCATGGCAGGAGGGGATGGAGGGGAGGCTGTGCTCCACAAACCCCGGGACAACCGAGCCCGGTGCCCCTGCAGGACCCTTGGAAGCAGCAATATGGGACAGCAGGAATGAGCAAAATCCCGGGCTGGTAGATGAGATGGACCGGAAGCTCCACAGCTGTAGCTGGAACCATCCCGCAGGCAGGGGTTGCATGGCTGCAATGGAGCGAATAACTGCGGGGATTCTGGGCAGCAACAGCCCGGCTGTGGAACAGGACACAGAGAGAAGGGACAGGGGCCTCGGGAATCCCGGGATTTCCCCTGAACCGCCCCAGCAGATGGTGAAGGGTGTTTGGTAAGGTAGGGCGTTTACAATAGGCAGCAGGTGCTCTATGAGCAGAGCTCCATTCACGGCAGAAGACAGAGCCCCGCAGGGATGACGAATTCTTCCCACAGCGAGCGCAGCCTCCTTCCCCTCCCAGTGCCGAGAGCTCAAGTTGGCAGCTGCCTAAGCCCCTTTTTCCCCAGCCCAATTTTCGGGGTATCTCTGCCCCCCTCCACCAAGAGAAGGTCTCAGATAAGAGAAGTGCAGCCAGGAGCCCTCTTTCCCTGAGCTGGGCAACTTCTTTTTGTCTGGGTCATTATTGTGTTCTAGCAACACATGGGTGAAAATTCCCTAAGAGAAAGAAACAAAAGGAAGAATCCTAAACCCCAACAGTCACTAAAAGGAGAGAATTAGACCACTGGGATCCTACTTACCTTATCTGATATCCAAGCAAATCACTCAAGAGACAGATTATTTCATAGATGGGTGGAGAATGGCTTTTAGGTCAAGTTTGCAAGCTTGTCCTGCACTCCCCCCACTGACATCATGCCAACATCCCAGAACTCAAAGCTGGGCCTCAAGCCATCCTTACTCAGCCCTTGGCTCAGGGGACAGTGGCAGAACAGAGGGAATTTCTCCAGACAAGGACTGGGGGTGTAGTACCCAAGGGCATCTCCCAAGGCTTTCTGTATTTCCCACAGGCAGCAGTTTTGCAGTTACTATTTTGTAAAAGCATTCAGGTTTTTCACTTGAGTACTGAGCTCTTTATCTAACGTCCTTTCCACAACCAGAATACAGAGAGCCACAGAGCAGAGGTTTTTACCCTGGCAGGGCTGCTCAGCAGTGCTGCCTGCACACACACCAGGCCTCTCTGTCTTGCCCTCAGCAAGATCAAGTCTGTCTCTTCCCCTTGAGTGTCTCAACACCCTCCCCCTCACACACTGCAAACAGAATTACAACACCCCAGTTTTATTACACCTTCCAGCTGCTGCGGACTTTCTTGCCTTTCACTTGTTCCCAGCTTTTTGAACACAGAATCTCTATTTTCATTGAAAAAAAAAAAAAACAAAACCACACCAAAACCACATTGTTGAAGACCTGAGCTTGAAAACAAGAACATAAGATCAGGACTTGCACTGATCTTGACAGCAGCCAGCTATTACTGCAGCAATGGGCTGCAGAAGTCCTTCTCCTCCATGTTGGGAATTGGTGATTGCACCTGAAAGAAGACATTTTTCTATGGTCATCCTTTAAAAAGAATGGAAGTGAGAATAGGTGTGATAATTATAAATGGATTAAGCCACTTTCAATTCTGGGCACTCAAGCAACCAAAACATTTTATATCTTGTACAATTCTGTTCTATTTCTGTTCTAGAACATGTCTTAGGCCTCTCACAGACCCCTTATAGAAGCCCAGATTTCAGAAATATGCAAGCACAGCCTGAATCCTGAGAAAACCAATAACAGTATTTTCTAGCATATTCAGTGAGTATTCTTGCCAGCTCTGCAAAGTCTGCTTTCTGCAACTCAAAAAAAAAAAAAAAAAGGAAAAAACAGAGGAAACCATAACTACACATAAACAGCCTGAACTTCCTCCTCCTTCCTCAGCAAGAGGGCTTTGTTTTTCCTCTCACAGCTGTTCAGATGTTAGGAGAGGTCACTTGAGTGCTCAGGCAGCTGAGGGTGATGAAACTCACTGCTCCTCTCTGTTAGGGAGCAAGGAACTCCCTCATTTTCAAGATGAGTTTTACAAACCACAAAAATCGAGTGCTGAGAGCCTGAAGAACTCTAGAGATGGTCCTGTAGGTGTCAGGAGAAACCCTGCAGCCTGTTTCAGTGGGGAGAGGCCTGGATCCAGAGCAGGGTTTCACATTCGCACAGCCTTTCCTTGCATGACTGACGGTTTGGAAGCTGCCTTGTCCTTAGGAAGGGGAGCAGAGTCATGGGCAGAGCTGAGTGAAGAAAACAGAAATCCTTGGGGGTGAGCAGGAAGGGGAGAAATAATTACTTTCAAGTCACAGAGTATACAGGAGAATTAAGTCCATGTGCAGCCATGACCATGTCCCATGTGATTGGGAGCACAGACCCCACGTCTGACTGACAGGAGCTGTTGTTGTTCTTCTCTTTGCCTTTTGTTACCTGTGCACACAGTAAATCCAGCTCAGGAGCAAAACTAAAAAAGAGTGCTGCTGTATTTCAAAACAGTTTAATAACAGGCAACACCATAAGCAAGGTCCAGTGGTAAATCTGGAACAAATCCAGCTGTTTGTTGGAAAAGATTCCAAGCCATTTCAAGGCTGGCATGTGTAACACTTGTCCTCATCTTACCATTGGTGCAAGACACCCATAAACACTTGTGCAGGAGCAGCTGGGGGGAATAAATGTCAGAAAGCCCTGCAGGCCTCTGTGAGTCTGTTTGGGAGTGTGAGCCTGGGGATGAGCTTGGTTGGACATGGATACAGGTGTGCACATCCAGAACCATGTCACATACCTGCTGTGTGCAAGGCTGGGACGTACGTGAAAGAGGGAAGGGGCTGGGGAAGAAGAGCTTTGGGAATGAGGAACTGCAGCCTTACACAACCACAGCACTGCCTGCAGTGTGACATGAACAAGTGGCTGAACAGTGAGTTATGGATCAGTAAGACCAGATGAAAGAACAGACAAGCCAAGAAAATGATCCTTCAGCACTCTGGAATATGGGATTTTTATATACCTGGATGCAGCCTTGCTAGTGCATAGTACAAGAATCCAAAATACATGAGACTTGCTGGTCCATAGTTTATGATTTTATCACAAATCTCTCCAGACACATCAGCTGATGTGCAGGACCCCAAGCTGTGCCACTCATGCACCCTCCACTGTATCAGTTCTATCTGTAGGACATGAAGCATTGCAAACACCAGTGTAGGTGCACTGATAGGGATAGAAACATTTCACTGATTCTTCAGAGCCCGGTGCTTTCACTGCTCGTAGAAGTTCTTATCATGTTAAAAATACTGAATGCTTCTCCTGCTTGTACAGAAACACTGCAGGTAAATTAATCAGCAGCAGGTGAGCAACAGTTTGATTTCACCAACATGACCCTCACCAAATCATGGATTTCTTGAGCTGGGAAGCTGTATGGGCTTAGCTATGCCTGACAGCCAGCTGCAGAGGATTGATATATATCCCCCAATAAAAACCAAGCCCACGTGTTAGATGATTCCATAATTTTTTCAGGATACACAGAAACCTTTCAACACATTATGAACCAATATTTCCAATTTCCAATCAGAACAATGGGGGGACTGAATTTGCCTACAGCAACTGATGATCCCCAGAGATTCCTCTGTGTGCAGAGCCTGTTCTTGCATTGTCCAAACACAGAGGGAAAATAGTCTGGTGTGATTCCAGCCCCCTGCCCCTTTCATCCCCAACCTAGAGCTCTTTGTGTATCCAAAGGAAGAACACACAACGTGCACTCAACCAGACAGAGCTGAACTGCCTGCAGCCAAAATACAAAAGATTGGATATCTGTTTTTTTTTTTGGTAGTTTAATCATTCTTTCATGTATAATGGATGCACAGGCAGAGTTTGGGCTTTTGAAAACCTAGAGCAAAGCTTTACTTTATTCCTGTAAATCTCATGGGCTTCAAATTGAAGCATTCTCTTCTGTCAGCAGCACAATGCTTAGCAATGAAATTCCATGGCTCCAATTGGACACTGAGGATTTAATTACACTTGGAAAATAGAGTGCTACCGATGGGTTTGCTATTTTGAGGGCATATAAGATTCATAAGACTTAATATAGCTGTAAACCCACCCATAAAGGGTGTGAGAAGGAAGGGACCAAACAGATTACCCCAAAACTCTGTTTTCTTTATTTAAGATTGAAGATTCATGGAGGTCTGAGAGTGGAAGAAACTAGAAGTTTTGTGGGTGGGGGGAGAAGAAACTATCTGGATGGGAAAAGAATTGGTGGGTATATTCTCCAGCCCTAAGGAATTAATTAGGCAATCCAGTCTGCTCCAGGGAAGAAGCAATGCAAAGATGGATAGTTGGGGTTTTTTGCTTAGTGGAGATTGGAGAGGTGGGGGGACAGCACAGAGGTTACAAGAAGAGATACTGTGAATCCTCCCTAACCAGAGCAAACAAAATAAATTAAGGTAACAAATATTTCATATGGAAGTTTAAGTTCTCTGTCCGACAAAGCTGTTAAAAGCTTGTAATGCCAGATATCAAATTACCCCAGCTATGCTGCTCCATCTCTGGAAGTGTCCAAGGCCAGGGTGGACAGGGCTCAGAGCAACCTGGGATAAGGGAAGGTGTTCCTGCCCATGGCAGGAGATGGAATGGGAGGGGCTTTAAGGTCACTCCCAACCCAAACTATTCCATGATTCTATGATTTTATGTGGTTTCATTTCCCCCCCACGGCATCAGAAATGTTGTCAGCCTTGTTTTACAGAAGGAAAGAGCAGATGACGTGCCTGAGGTCAGCCAAGGGCACAGGTGGGGAGAGGCCATGCTCTATCTTTTTTAGGTGACCTAACTGCAAGGTCACAGCTGCTTTCCTAAATGAAAATCAGATTTCCATAGTGATGAGTCCGGGCTGCAGTGCTCAAATCGTGATCAAAGGTTTGGATGCATGGCATGTAGGGCATTCAGGCCATTACTGCAGTGTGACTCATGGCACTGGAAGAGGCTGCCCATAGCTGTCAGATCCAGATTTTTCGGTTTTGATGTGGTCAGCACTGAAATGCTGGTTCTGAAAGCCCCTGCTCAGGCTTGGTCAGGTGCCCTTTGTGTGGCCATAACCTCCACACAACTGATAAGAACCCACAGGGTCGTGGCTGTATCAGAACCCCCCGGAGCTCCCAGAGCCCCTATTGCTCCCTGTGCCTCCCAGCTCCTCACCACAATCCAGGAGCAGCACTGTAACTTCAATCCTGCCGAGCTTTTAGCAAAGGGAGGAAATTCCAGCAGCACAAGCACTCTGAGCTATCCAGAAGAGGGAGTGCACAGCATGCACACAGGGACATCAGGGCCTGCTGTGCTGTGTCCTCACTGCCCAGCACAGGGGCTCCTGCCCAACGTGAGGCTGCCACCTGCTCAGGCAATGTGTCCCCCACACCCCGCACAGCTCATCTGCAAATGTGACGTGTGCCTGCTTGAGATTTTTCCCGGGGGTCTGTATAAGAAGTGTATTTTTGCTCTTTGATAAGCTTGCTTTACATATCAGCTCTCTGGTCAAAATTAATTAAGTACGTTTTGTTCCAAGTCCCTTGCTCCCTGATTTGATAAGTAACTTGTAGGCAATGTTGTAGAATGCAAACTCGGAGATAATTTCTCAGACTTAGTCAAGAGTGAAGTTTAAAAATTCCCTTTCAGTGAGCAACAGAGTTTTTCCAAGTGGAACTTCCACTTGTGTTTATCTGGGTTTGCAGCAACAGCCAAAAACGGTGCCTGGACCCTGCTGTAGGTGCCCTTGACAATTAAAAATGCAGTCAAGTACAGGAACAAAGCCACAGGCAACCACCATGTGCAGTGATTAACCAGTCAGACCTACATTATGAAAAGGAAGCAAGAAGTGGGCAGCAAGTTTATAAAGCAAACAATTCCAATAATGTTTCCATGGTTTTTTTCCTTTCTCCACTGGCACATCCTCTTCCTCCCCCAGCACGTGCTGTTCAGCTGTTCTCCTGCTGAATTACCTACTTTATACAGGCTGAAATTGCTGACCTTAGTTTGACTTTTTTCCACTTTGCTTATCTTTGTCCTTCACTCTAGTTAAGAAAAACCCCACAAGACTTAGCTCTGGAAGGTTTGAAAGGCAATGTTAACTCTGTTTAGCTCCCAGTAACAGTGTAAACAGCAATAACATGATTCTTTAATGATTATTACCTGATTTTATGTGCCTTCCTTACTTAACCTTTCTCTTTTTTTGATGTCTCTTTCAGATTATCAAGAGCCAGTATTCTGTTGACTTTTGTTATTCATTAAAAATGAAGTTCAAGGTCAACTGATAAATACATGTTGCTATTACAGTTTTGAAAACAAATAACTTCCATTGCAATGCAGTGAGAAAGATTTCAAAAAGAAAAAAAAGGAAAGGAACTTCCTGCCTGTGCTGCATTATTATGCAATTCTAAGTGGGTTAAAAAGAAATGCACTGCTGTACTTTGAATTATCAGTACAATAATACCCTGCTTTATCTTGCTCAACTTGCACCTTCTTTCTGCAGAGAAGTCAAAATAGCAAGTTCAGGTAATAACCTCTGGTTATCTCCGGCAAGGTAAATACCTGAGAAAGTAATTGGCATTAACTTGCAGTTTCTTAACAGTGGTTCAGCTCTGTTATCAAGCCCTGAAGAGGTTAAGGTCCAAGTGCAGCCCAGATTCACCTGATCCCTGACTGTGTGAGGAGCAAAGGCAGCCAGAGGAAGGCACAGTCTGGGCAGCAGCACAGCAGAGGCACCTCCTGTAATGGTCCTCAGTGCAGGAGGCCAGGCTGGACAGGGCTTGGAGCACCCTGGTTCAGTGGAAGATGCCCCTGCCCATGGCAGGGGGTGGCACTGGAGGGGCTTGAAGCTCTCTCCCATCCCAACAGCAATGGCTGCCCCTGCCCCCCACACCATGTGCCCTGGGAAGGATGCTGGCTGCATCCCCTCTGAAGGTGCTCTGGCTGCCAGGGGCTGCAGGGCAATGGTCACAGGTGAGCACCAAGGGACTGAACACCACACTGGGGTTATTTCACAGCCCAGGCCCTGCAGGAACCAGAAGGATGTCCATGGACACCTGGAGAGCAGGAGACAGATGCCACTGTGTGCTCATGTCCTTTAGCAGGCCCAAGGCAGGGGCTGTGGGAGCCTCCAAGGTGCCCTTTGGGAACCAGACTGCAGCCATTCTGCTTGCTGGTACAATGGGCATTCTGCCTTCTTTCCACAAAACTCCCAAAGCTTTTCCAGCATAAGGATGACTGGGCACACACAACTTGCACTGCAAGGCTTGGCAAAGACACCAGCTTTTGTTTAGCAGGGTGCAAAGGACTAATAAACCACTTAATGATTTGTGTTCAAACACTGAGCAGAGCCATCGACGGCAGGCATGGGTGCTGGGGCTCCAGTGGTGGCTCAGCCCTTGGCTGGGCTGGGAGTTCAAAGCCTGGCCAGCAAAAAGGGCTGGAAAAGATCTAATCCTCCCTTATTTACATGTATAAGGACTGGAACAAAGGAAGGAATAGCAGCAAATGACATCAGTGAACAACCAGAATCAATAAGAACAGTCATGGAGAGTGGAAATTAACCTGAGTGGAAAAGAGTGCAATGGATCACCCTCACCTGATTTTGGTTTTTTCCAACCATGAGGGTATGTTGTTCCTTTCATGCCCTGCCCCAAGGATTGATTGGTTGATTTTCTAGCAGCTGAACCTGTATCCAAAAAGAAACAGTTGTTATTTTTATTTTACTCAGTGGTTGAGCTAAGCTGGAAAAAAAACCCCACACATAAAAATCTATGCCATGGTGGAATCCAGTGCAAACTTTTCTACAGGAGTAGAAAAAATAGGAGAAAACAAATCCTTATTTATTGATCACATTTCAGGACTGCAGTATAGGAAGAACAAAAACCCACAGAACATCTTGTTGGACAAACCAGGCACTCTTAACACAGGAGCTGAAGCTCTCTGTATAATCATTCCAGCCTTCTGAGTTACCCAAAGCATGAACTTAGAGGTTTCTTTCCTTCTGCTGAGCCCAAAGGGTTCAGGGTACAAAAATACCTTCCAAAATACTTATAAAATAGTTCTGTACAACACCCTGCAGTTCTAACCTCCTTTAGTTTCTTTACTCCTTGAGTTTCTGCAGGGATTTGCATAACCATGCTAAAATCAGGGCTATTCACCTGCCTGATCTGATAAGAAAACTCATTTCCTGCTACAGTAGGAATTTTATTTATTTTTTAAATACAAATGCATGATGCTGGCAGAGTAGTCAAAGATAAGGAAGTATCTAGAAGTTCTGAGTCCCTAACTTTAACCAGCAAGAAAACACTAACACTGACAGGCTGTACCTGTTGTTTTTAAAGTTGTTTAATAAACTTCATGTTTTCAAGGAGTTTAACAGCATATCTGATGTCCTACAGGTTGTTTGAAAACAAAATTTCAAAGTACCTTTTTTCCCTTTATAGTGTCCAAATAAGCACTACACAGAGAGGTTATCCATGACAGGGAAGAAAGAAAATCAACAGAAATTCACATCATTTGCACAATTGTCATCCCACATGTTTAGAAAGATCACAAATATTGGGTCAAATGAAGGCAACAGGAAGCACTGCACACTCTGGCAGCTTAAATGCAAAACACAAATTGAAAATAAAACATTAAAGCAGGCCGCAAGAAAGTTTTTGGAAAACAATTTTTAAAGGGCAAAGAAGCAGTTATTGATAAAGACAAAAATGAACTGTGACATGACACAAGGATCATGTTCATCCACAGCCTGGGGGCAGATTCTGAAGGGTTTTGGTGATCCATCCAGAGGACCTGATGTCTGTTAGAAGTCAGTGTAAGGCACAAGCTTCCTATGGTCACACTGCTCTTGTGGTTCCCCTCCAACATGGATGACTGGATTGGAACAGGTAGGTTTGGTGTTATTTTCCAAGGGTTGCTTCCTCTACCACAGTTTTACAGTACAGTCTTGATATGACAGAGGCTTAAATTACTCTGAGTAGCTTCCCAGTCTCTGAAATAAATTTCTTCTTCTCCTTGCACTCATCCTGGCAGTGCTATTTCAATGTTTGATTTTGGTGGCTTTAAGGTGACCACATACCAGAGCCATTCAGAGGGTTCCTATTTCTCCAGTTATTTTTGAATATGTATGGTTATGGGTTTGTTCCTTTCTTTGAAGAATTAAGCATGCATTCTGCCTCAGAGCTTTATTCAGAACTAGTTCTTCATGATTTGTGATGTGTAGAGCACCTAAATACCCTTAAAAACCAGTATATTTCCACCTCCAATCCATCCTGGCTGGAATCTGTTTCCCACAAGTTATAAGAATGCATGGGGTCTTGTTCTGCCCTTTCTTCCAGCCAGGGTGACTGTAATCACCCAGGGAAACATCCAGAATCAGCTCATACTGTTCCAGTGAAAGTATCCATCTGAATGTTACCAGCACAGCCTCAGACAGTGTCCCACAGGGATAAGGAATCCTGGGACCAAGGCCACTCAATAGTTATGTTGCAAATGCAGATGTACCCCCAGGCTGACAGAGGCTCAGTCTGTAAAACAGACTCCTGCACAAGAGACTGATCCTACTTTAGCAAGGCCTTCTCTGGTCCCCGGTTTAAAATTCACACCAAAACTGGTCCACAAAGATCCCTTTGTAATTTTCTCCTCCCTATCAGAAACTCAGATCTTAGATATCAAGATGAGCTCACTCTTATTTATGCTGTCTAGTTACACTAGAATTCTCTTGATTTCATATGGATGAACTGCAATTAGTTTTGAGATGGGGAAAAAAGGATATAAACTTGTTCAACAGAAGTTCAGTTTTGCTCCATCCAGGATGTTGAGAGCACTTGGGGCCATTGCCCTTGAGACTGTGCTTTTATGGAATGGTTTTAACAGTTGTTATAATTACACAGAATTTAAATGCACCATAAATTTGTGTGCCACTATATGTATTTCACCTGCTATGTAGACCAAAATGGGTGTGGAAGCAGAAATACAGGGGAAGTTATTCTTAATACTTGAAAACAATTAAAAAACAAAAACCAAAAAAACCACCAACAAACAACAATAAAAACCAGAGAGAGACTAATTAAAGTAAATGTACAAACCCTTGGTCCTGTGAGTAATCCTTTCCCCTGCAAATCATTCACTGACGTCAGGTGACGCTCTGTATGTGAGGCAGGATTATTTACTTGTCCCAGGGCTTGCAAGATTAAGTCTGAATGCTATTCCAGAAAGAATCCTCAGAGGTCTCCAACTTTATCTTCATTGTTCTGCCCTCTGTAAAGCAGCCATTAAACTTAAATTCCCTCTAATAAGTTTAATTTCTTCTCTGGGCTTTCTCTTACCTCTGGGTTGGGTTTTAGTTGTTTTCCTGCAGTCACAGGGACTAGAACAGTGACCTAAGGCTGAATTAGGCATTGTAAGGTAATGCTGTTGCAGGAATAGCTTAGGCTGAATTCTGGTATAAAGTCTGGTTTTAGCTCATCACTATGAAGAATCAGAGTTCATACACTGATATATAAATATAGTAGATACTGATACATACATTTCACTGAGTTCAAGCAATGCCAGTACATCACTGTTTCCTTTGAACTGCTTGATACAAGATTCCAGTGTCAAATTATCTCATCATCGATGCAGAAATCTGGCTGGTACAAAGCTTTAAAGCTTTTACTATACAAATTACAAAAAACTCACCCTTTTCCATTTCTTTTCAATTGTGTGACTCCACAGGAAAAAAGATGGTCTAAATTGTAGTATATATCAGTAATGTATCACCACAATAAAGTCACATATCAGATTCATCCTTGTTCTAGTGAATTTTTAGCCTTGCTCCAATATAACACTGTTTTATTGAGTTATATAGTAGTATTTTTGGAAGATCACTGCCTCAATCTAAGCTCAATAGTGTCTATGGTTTTTATTATGCATCATGAAAAGGAGACAACAAAAGAGTTTTTTAGTTCAGAAGCCATCTTCTTTGACACTTGTTGAATTGAACTGGCCCTTAAAATTGAGTGTATCAAAATATTCATGTACCAGAATACTGTAAGGGAGTGAATGGTATTGTTTCTCTTGTGGCACTTTGAATCCCTTCTCTTAAGCAGAACAGGGAGCTGCCCATGTCTCTGTGTTCCCATCTGGACCTGGAACAGATGGATGAGCACATTTGTAGCCTGTGCTGAGTGCTCAGGTGCACAAGTTTTCCAAGAAATGGGGCAGTTTTCAATTTTTCTGCCTTCTGCTGTAGTTCCAGCACTCAATCGAGTTCTCCACTGCTGGGTTTAAGATGAAGAGAAAACAGGAGCTCCTGCTCTGTGAGAGAGCAGAAGTGTGAAGTGCTCCCAGAGCTAGATTGAAGGCATGGAAAGAGGAAGTTCTGCTCAGTGGATCTTTAGAACACACCCTTATGTGGCCTCAAAACAGAGAAGGCAGCAGAAGGTGGCCTTTCAGGGCCATTTTGGTTTGGCTTTGCTACAGAAGTGTGTTCTGGCATGCCTTACCAATTAACTCATCATCTGCTGTCCACTATCTCCCAGGGCCACACAAAAACTGTGCATCAAGTTTAGGATAAGCACAACCCTGCCTGATTTCCAGAACAGCACCAACAGCAGGACTGATACAGTCCAGGGTTGCAAGAAACTCAGACCAATCTGTGGGATAGATTTGAAGCCCAGATTGGCAGCTGGAGGTAATCTTGATTATTTAGGCCATGCCTAATGCTGTTTCTAGATTCAGCATGCACACAGAGGTTCAGGAAAATCCTGCTGTTGTGGGAATATTATACTGAAGAGAACTCAGCCTCCAGAATTTTGTGGTGTCCATTTCAAAGGAACATAATTTGATCCATGATTTTGGCCAATGGCCCATCAATCATTCCCACAAGGACTAAAAAAACAGTTGATGCTGCACAGTCCTACCCAAGGGCAAAAAGGGATGAGTAACAAGGCATGTAACATCTGTTTTTTTTTTTTTTTTCCTGAGGAATTTAAATATAGAAGGAATTCATCTGGCACAAATCCTCATCGCTACTACAACAAGCTTATAAATGACAAGTATCCACCATGGCAACACTGGATCATAGCCTCAGCACAAGCAGCAGGAAAACCCTTCTCAATTCAAAGTCCATACCCATCTCAGCTGGATTCCCTGTGCAGTTGCAGGTTTACTTGTTGTCCTTAAACCAGATGGGATCCATAGCTTGATGCAACAGCCAGTTATCATTGTGCTGTGATGCTTAGATCCTGATTCTAAAGACTTTTTTCAAAAATATTCACTTTCTAAACAATGATTAGACTCTATAACAGAGTTTCATGTACCCACAACCTGTCCATTTGTGACTGGTGAAACACTGGCCTTAGTAAGTGACACTAAGATGTAGATGCTCAAGTGAGGAAGATGCTCCTGAAAATGCAGGGCTTAGAGGGCTTAAATGATTTAGAGGGGGAAAAGAAATTCCATCTTGCCCAGGATGCATCATGAAGGATCACGGCACAATTCTTGGGCAGAGGATGGGAAGCAGGTGCACAAGTCCTTCCCAACCAGCACCTCTGCCCAGCCCCTCTGCTGCAGGAGGTTTTCTCCTCAGAACAGCAAAGCACCAGTGCTGCCACTTTCCCCTGATGCGCTTCTCCTGAGAAACAGGGTGGAAGTGAGAGCTGCAGACCTACTGAAGCATCCAGAGGCACCTGCTTGCCAGGAAGTGCTTTTTCCTCTTGGATTCCTGTCACGCCCCTCTTCTCCAAAGGTGGATTTTAGTGAGAAGACCATAAGCCATGACTCACATTTACAAAAATCACTGTGAACCCTAAAGGGAACACAGCCCTTTGGGAAATTTGATCAATGTCACAGGATAAGCCTGCAAAGAAGCCAAAATTCAGGAGTATCACTTTCAATCCTAGTGGGATTTGATCTCATTTCTTAGAGAATCATAGAATTACAGAATTGTTAAGGTTGAAAAAGACCTTTAAGATCACCAAGTCCAACCACCAGGCAGTAGCACCACCATGTCCAACATGCACATGGTTTTTGAACATCTCCAGGGATGGGCACTCCACCACTGCCCTGGGCAGCCTGTGCTGGGCTTTATGGTGGGGTTTTAGTTTTGTCTTGGTTTTTAAAGTACTAAAAGCTGTAATTCTCACCCAAATCACAACACTCTAGACATGGATGAGAGGGGGAAATACCACCACGGGTTTAAGGACACTAACATCCATTCTGTAACAGTATTGGAGCAGCTGGCCAAATAATTGAGCTGTTGCATTTTAGCTTGAGTCATTTGTTTGTTGTCAGTTTTAGCAGATGAATCAGTGACCCTGTGTGTCAAAGTCTCTAATGTTGATTTGTTTTGATATTTTCCTAAAATGTTAAATTGAACCATCTATTCCATTTGCCAGGTAATCTTGCAAATCATTAACGCTGCAATCCATAATAAAATAAATCATCAACAGCAGAACAGAAAGGTCTTACCAGGACAAAAACAATATTTTAATAAAGCCCCAGGCTCTAAACATTAAATTATTCCTTTCTATTTTGAGTTGCTTGTATTTCTAGTTAGGAAAATGCAATCCCAAACAAAAAGCTCTCCTTGAGAAGATCAACAGCAGCCCACTCTCTAAGCCAGCATCTTTAAAGTTTGAGCTTCTCTGGAAACTGCAAACTCCTACTGCAGGAAGAAAAGGACAAATCTCCCCCAAATCTGTGCTGTGTGTATCCTCCCAGCTCTAAGTAACTGATAGACAATGAATCACAATGTTCTTTGCCTTCCTCCCTCAATAACAATGTTTAAATTCAACTAACATCACTTCAGAGAAACTGTTCATGGACAATTTTTCTGGACCTGTGCTTTAACTGCACTAACAATTGGTCCCCAAAGCCAGCCTGGCTTATCAGCAGGATAAGCCTTTGAGATACTGAAATGCACTGTTCTAAGAGAAACCATCAGCCTCTGAAAATACTTTCCTTCTGGGACCAACACAGTCATTTATATCAATATAACAAAGAAAACATTTACTGTGAGAAAAAGCCTTCACTATATTATGAACATAATAAATCAGGGCCAGTTGCTTGGAATTCTAGTTTCATTTAGGCCACTAAAATAAATCTGCAAACATTTGCCTGAGCTCTGTTTGTTCTTCCTCTGAGGACATTAGTGCTGTAAGATCTAAAACTCCCACACATACCTCTATTTCTTTCTATTTACCCTTTAAAAGTAGAAAAGGTCTGATCAGGAATGCCCTGTGCTGGCGTCCCTCACTTTATCAAGCTCCTTAGGGACAGACAAAAATCCTAAAAACTTAAGATAAGGCTGCACACAGGATTTAAATCCATGACTTACTGACTTTAGATCAAACACATAGAACAGATACTGACTTCCAAGCCTCTTCTACCCTTTTTTAAGAAGTGCAGGCTTTTTAAATGAGATTTTCATCTGCCTCTGCTCAAAGTAGATGCACAAATGTCTCATTGTGCCATTTCAGGGGCACTGCTGCCAGGCTTAGACTGAATTTTCAGGCTCAGGAATGCAGGAGTGGGCACCAAAACACTTCCCTTGTGTTCTACGAGGATTCATTTCCAGTGTGGCCATTTCCATCCTGAGCACTTGGTCTGCAGGAGAAGCTCACTGGAATTGTCAGTGCCTTGACTCAGAGCGAGCTCCTGACAGGGGTCTCCCTGATCCTCACCCCAGGCCCAGCCCCAGCCCAGGGGTCATTTCCAGCATCTCTGCAGGCTTAGAGCCTGTAAATAGAGAATAGCTGGTACTGAGAAGGAGTCTTGGCAACAGGTCCCAAGGCTTTTAGGGCATCCTGCCTTACAAACCCTAAGGAAACACACACCAAGGCTGCTTTTCCATTTATCAGTGCCCACTGCCATGGGTTTGAACTCATGCCCAGCTGTGTCTCAGACAGAAGAACATTGAAGAAAACTTTCCATTAGGTGTTGTTAGCATTGATTTACTATCAATGGAGATTTACTATCAATGTATTTCCATTACAGCTAAACCCAGCACTGTGGTAAAGGCTCTATCTGCCAATTAAGGGATTTCCTCTG
Source organism: Emberiza elegans (assembly GCA_024865655.1). Lineage (NCBI taxonomy): Eukaryota > Metazoa > Chordata > Aves > Passeriformes > Fringillidae > Emberiza > Emberiza elegans. The sequence goes on from JALJVW010000206.1 coordinate 63,101,675, forward strand.
TAAGGCTTAGAGTACTTTAGATTTGTACTTATGTATAAAAGGAATATCTTTATATAACTAATTACATTTCTATTTTTGCAACAGTTCAATTCCCCTCACAAAAATGAAAAGTTCTCTGAATTGCTTTTCTTTAACACAACAAACATTGTTGTATTTCATCAGACTGAAAGTCTCGTGTATTTTGTCTGCCTGCCTTATTGGACTTGCACACGTGGCCTAAATAATGTGTCATACCTTTTACAAGAGTAAATTTTTAATCCACTGCAGTCTTGGTGACCTCCTTTGGAGCATTCAAAGTACAAGTCAGGCTTGGTTTACATATTGATAGCCACTCCAGAACATGATCAGTGAGCCATGGAAGTGTTTCCACATGAACTATGCTGCCAGCAGTTGGTCACACTAAAGCACACCCAGTAACAACTGCGTGTCCTGGCAGAGCCTGGCACAGACCCCTCTGGGGCAGGCAGAGCCAGCTGTGCCCCACAGGATTTTCTCTGTATGCAGGCTGACTCCAGTCCCTGTTCTTCCTCAGAGGATTTTCAGGCATGCCTGAGCACAGGCCTGTCACAGCACGTGTCACAGTTGAGGCAGCATTGGTAGACAGAACATCATCTTACAATTTCAGAAAGCTTCAACCCATAAGAACACCACCTTACCACTTCAGAAGGCTTCAAGCATCCACCCTGGTTCTCCAGCCCAGCCTTTTATCCCCTCCCGTTGATGCCCTGCACCTGTGTGCCCTCTGCTCCCTTTGGTGGTTGCTCAGTGCCCCTGGGCACTCCATGGCTCATTGCTGTCAGTGCTGCTCACCTGCTGCTCACAGCTGCACCCACTGGGGATGAGGCTCCAGTTATAAACTGTGTACCTACACAGGCCTCTTGTCCAGGAGTGTTCTATACATTATGTACCTATAGTCAACTTTGGCTCCCAAAAAACAGGGGCTAAAACACCTCCACTGTACAGTAACAGACATGAAAATGCTACTGAGCTCTTCAGGCATCTGGCAGCAGGTGGGATCTTTGATCCCAGTGGATTTACTGATGTACATGAGATACAGGTGAAAATGTTGGTGGAGAGGCTGCCTCACCTCCTGCCATCCCAAGAGGTGGGAAACACCAAGGAAAGGCAGCCAGGTTGTAGGATTGAAGGGAAGGAGGACAGGCAGAGCACATTCCAGTGACACACAGCACCATTTTTCAGCCCAGAGCAGCAAGAGATTTCCAGAATAGTTGGAAATTGTTTCTTTTTGGCAGCCTGGAAGCCACAACTGAGTGGCCCTAAGGACACACCACAGCCAGTCCTCGGTGGGGAAAGGCTGCATGGTTTTTCCTTAGGGAGTTGTACCCTGGGAAGAAATGGAGAAGCAGCCACACATACAAAAAGCACATAATAAACCCCATAAAAACAGCTACATATTATAGCAAGCGGTGCTATTAAATCAAGTGAGTAAGCATAAACAGATCTACACAGAGACAAGGGGAGATATGAGCACAGACTCCTCAGAGGAAATCAGACATTTTCTCTTTCTGAGAAAATAGATTATGCCTGTTGAAGTACTTCTGTCTTGAATGCAGACTGAGCAGAAATATAGTTTCTTCTGTTTATTGGAAGATCTTCACCAAATCACTAGTTAGTTTATTTTATTTTCTAGAAGTTTATATAAAGCAGGCCTCCAGCTAATTAGAGAGATGGATGGAAATCTTGCATTTCCATGGTTTTAGGCAGTTTGTTGTTAGCTACTTGCAAAGTGTCCTGAACATCTGATCAATGGGAAAAATTTGGATTACTAAATAAAATTGGATCTGCTTCAATGCCAGTTACCCTGTGCTACCTACCACCCACCACTTGTTTTGTATACAGTAGATAAATAGTATCAAGAGTTTGGGGGTGTTAGTAAGGGCTTGTTTCTGTGACCCTTCTCAAGGCTGCACAGAGTGTTCCCTCAGCCTCACACTTCACCTACTCCTTGTGCTAATATTGTTGTTGATGTTTTTAACCACCTGAAATTGACTTGTTTGAATGACCCACATCCCAGTGTCAACCTGGCCACAAAATCAGCAAGTTCATAAGAAACTGCTTGGACAGAGAAGGTAGGAATCCACAGACAGGAATTTCTGTCTCACTGGCAGGTTTCCAGGCAGAGGTGGCTGTGTCTTGTTGACACAGAGCTGAGCAGACACCCAGTACCAAGGGGGACACTGGACAGGCAGAAACCTGTTCTCTGGAACATAGTCAGGAGGACACTCAAACACTACCCTTCCTCCTCATGAATTTTTTTCAGTCTGAATCAGAATTGCACCCAGATGCACTCCCAGGACATATAAACACTCGTATTTCCTTTTAAATACTTAGAGCAGAATGGAAGAACATGAGTTTTACTGCCTTTGCCCCAAAAGCGTGCACAACCACTCTGCAGTTACAACATTAGTGCAGTCTTGGACTCGGCTCCTTCCCATCCAGGACCTTTATGAACCATTTCTTTATTTCACACAGCTCACTTGATGGGCTCTCTCCAACCCATTTCAGCATGTGCTGTGTCCCTTCAGGGATATGGGCTGTTTACCTAAGCTTGATAAAATAGGATTTGACCTGCAGCGTGTTGAGGAAATACACCACTGTCTTTAAAAAGAAAAGGTAGAAGGAAATCTGAGGTAATGTATCCCTCAGTCAGCCTTTAATCCCTTGGAAACTCATGCACAAACAAATATGAGACAAGAAAGCAGCAAGTTATGTGAAAGGCATGCATGTTCTTGGTGCAGTGAGTGGCCCAGGGGCAGGAGGGGAAGCCACAGAGGTTTCTTCCCTTCCCTTGGTGAGGCACATTGCCACAGGACATTCTGGGAAGGAACTATCACCTGGAGCGTAGCTACCAAACCACAGATGTGCAACTCACTGAAAAAAATTCCTGTCCAAATGTAGCCATTAGGAGAAGATTCACTGTCAGACCCTGAGGGTGTTGCAAGTGGGATTGTATCACTTAGGGTGAGCCTGAAAGTTACATCTTAATGCAGTGACTGCAGGAGAACAGAGAAACTTCATTTACAAAATTTGCAAAGCAATTGCAGATGCTCTGGAAGCCAGGATCAAAACTCAAAGTTGTCTTGACAAAATTAAAATTAGGTCAAAAAGCAAAGAAACAGGACCCTCAAGAGACTATCTTATCTACTCTCTGACCATAGGATCAGTTCTGTCAATAAAATTGAGTCCAGTAGTTTGCCAAACCTACTCTTAAAACCCTCTGGTGGTATTCCATGTGCTCCCTCTGTGTTTTGGATTTGCTTCCAAGGTATAAGTACATTTATTGCTTTTCCAAAATCAACCCAAATCTCCCTTAATGCAATTAGTCTCTTTTTTTGTCTTGTCTGCTTCTGGACATAGAAGACATACTGTTTCCTTTCTTTTTGCAGCAGCTCTTTAAGGCCTTCAGATTTATGCCCCACTTTCCTTCTTTCAATTGCTTTTAAAGTGAGAGAATAAGGGTTGTTTTAACCTTGCCCTGAGAACTGTATTTCTTAGATCTCTGAGTACCTTCAGTGCTTCCCTCCCAGTGCTCTCCAGTCAGCTCATGTCTCTCCTGGAAATGTAGCATCCAAAGCTGGACCAGGTCCTACTAATGCTGACTAGAGCAGACACAGTACACTTTTTCAAATAATGCTCCTTCTTGCACACCCTCACATGATATTTACCTTCTCAATCCCAGCAGAGCATTATTGATCAGCACTTGATTGATTGGCTTTTAGACTCCCTCTCAATTCCTTCTCTGCAGAACAGCTGCCTTGGGGCACAGGGTCAAACTAAACCTCTTAGAATCAAACCAGAAGCTGAGAGCTCCAAAACCAGATCTCCATTTTTCCAGGGAAAGGCCAAATGACAGGGAAGTTATGAATATAGTTGGTGGCACAGTTTGGATGTTTTAAGGATTGGGAAATACTGTTGGGGTTTGGATGTCAGCAGGCAGAACAAGTTTTCTGTTTTACACACTTGGATCCATCACTGTGACATGGAGTTGATTTCCCAAAATGCAGACAGTGAAAGATCAGCAAGATGCTCCCTCCCAGCACCTTCTTGAGCATGACAATTGCTTCTAGCACTTGCACAAATGTGATCCTGATCCTGTTGGAATCAAAGTGACAAGTGACACCCTGCTTCCCAAGGAACTCGATTCAAACCCAGCATGTCACCTGGCTGCAGTCCCTGACCTGTCCCCTGGGGTCCTGCAGGGAGACTTTGTGCAGGCAGTGCCTCCTTTGATCCCTGAGCTCTGGGCTCTGGCAAACCAGCTGCGTCACTGGGTCAGCTGAGGTGACCTGAACCTTTAGATCTGTTCCTTTGCTGTTGTTTCCAAGAGCATTGTTTGGGAGGCTCCTTTTCAGGCACTGCACTGCTGCCAGGCCCTGAGCAAGCAAGGGAATGCACAAGATATTTCTCCCCATTTTGTCTTCCTTTCCTTACTTCAGTTCCTCTTTTCTTCCCCCCTCTACTCATCTCTCACTTTCTTCATCTTTCTCTCTTCCTTCCTATACACAGAATAATAGAATGGTTTGGGTTGGAAGGAACCTTAAAGATAAACTCATTCCACCCCCTGCCATGGGCAGGGACACCTTCCACTATCCCAGATTGCTCCAAACCCTGTCCAACCCGGCCTTGGACACATCCAGGGATCCAGGGGCAGCCACAGCTTCTCTGGGAACTTGTGGCCTGCCCATCCTCACAGGGTGTTCCTTCCTATACACCCTGCCTATTCCCAGCATACGTCCCAGCTACAGCTAACAATCCTAAGCCTAGCCCATTAAAGACTCAATTATTCAGATATTCTCCTTTCACCACAGCAAGCCAGCATCCCATTTTCTGTTTTCAGTGATGTCAGAAAGGCAATGCTTTAAAAGCCCACAGGCACTCTCAGTAAATACCATAATCCCATTACAGATGGGATTTCTATTTAATTGGAAATAAATAAGCAGGCAAAATAGCCCAACAGCCCTCCCCTACCTCCAAGCCATGCTGTCACCCACCACTATTCCAGTTTAAAATCCATATCCATTGTTAAAGCCACTTGGGAAGTGGGACCCTGCAAGGCTCCAATCTTACATTTACCCACGGAAAGGTGACATGGAGGAACAAGAGCTTTTCCTCATTGACCTGCTATGGTCACAGGTGGAGAGGGAAGTCAGCCCCTGTCAGCTGGAGGGGTTTTTGTCAGGGAGAGCACTAAAGGCAGTGCCAATCCTGCTGGAGAAGGAAGGCTGGGATCGGTCACTCCCAGTAATCCCCACTGAGCCCTGCTGGCTGACATCTGTCACGCTAAGTCACTGATGGCTGAGGAGATGGAAATCTCCAGCACCCATGGATGGGAACTGTGTCCAGCTGCCAAAGTGGAGAGAAAATATGTGATGTAAACCACAGAAAGAACTGCTTCAGCTGGAAGCTTTCCACTAGAAAAGCAGGATTCCAGACACTGCAAAATACCCCAAGTTTTGCATCAAATAAGATGTTAGCAAATCTTCTATTTAAATCTTTTCTTGCCCTCAAAGATAATAGAAATGTCAGTTTGCCACTTTTTCATTTCCCTCTCCTTTCCCAAAAAGTCCTTGTCCAACTGTCTTTCCAATACTTTCTGTAAAAGTAATGATGTCAAAAGGAAAAGATGCAAAGGAAAATGTAAGAGATCGAAACATCATTCTGCAAGCCTCATCCAAAACAAACAAACAAACAAAAAAGTAGAGGGAAGGCAAGGAAAAATGCAAGAAATAGAATATTCAAAAAGGCAGATATATGAATATAAGACACATAAGGCAATCCAGTCCACTTTCAAACAGTTGTTTTATCATAAAAAGCTACACAGGAGAGAAAAAGGAGCACTTCATCCATGCTTCTGCACATTTTTAAGGGACCCTCAGCCCCAAACTGCAATGCCCAAGAAGAGAGTACATATAATAAATCCTCCAATCTTACTCCATCAGACACAATAAAGGTTTGAATTTTTTTGCTTGGAAGCTTCCAAATCCTGCAGCACTGCCATTGCTCAGGTTGGGTTACACAATCTGAAATCAACAGCAGACAACAAGAAGCACTACTGGTTTTATCTTCCTCTTCATTATAAGAAATCAGACAATAAGTAGAGCCTATAAAAATCATGGCAGGAGAATTCTGCAGCTCTGTTTTCACCTGAAAAAAGTCAGGGGCATTGGTTAACAGAGCATCTCATAGAAAACTAAGGGAGAGTTGGGAGAGGAGTCAGGAAGCACAAATCGAGAAGCAGTTTTACAGCAACCTCCTTGCCAAATCTTTCACTTCTCCTTAAGTCTTTAAGCACTGGATCCTGTTTTCATCAATTTTATGATGCTCTTTTGGAACAGAAATAACTTATTTAAGGAAAATGGGGACAGAAGGTGATTTTAAGTCTAGGAACAGTCATTACAATTACTAAAAATATTCTAGAAAAGGTTTAAAACAAACCAAAGGTTAAAATCAAACAAACAAAAATAATGAGATTATCTTAAAGTACAGATCAGCAGGTGCTTGCCAGTGGTGAAATGCTTACAGGAGCTCCACTGAAATGGCAACATTTCTAGCAGCTTTTGTTAGTTCTACTAACTGACCAGGATTTGCAAATATATTCATTTGAAATTGTATAAAAACTACATGCATATGTTTATTTGTATAAAAACAAAATAAGTGAGGGCTACAGAGGAAAACCCCTGTGAATTAGATGAGCATCTACATAAAACATCTGAACAACATCAGCATTTGTTCCTCCTCAGCCTTAGCACACTCAAGGCAGCAGAGTTAACCAAAAATTTCCACTGAATGTTTCCCAAAGATCACATCTTTAGTTTCATAGGGCTTGCAGCAAAGAATCACCAAATCTGTTCATCGTATGCTCACAGTAAATACTGGGGATTAAAGAGGAAAAAAAGGCTCTAGGAAAATGGCTGAGATTTAGCCCTAAGGGGCCACAGAACACATGGGGTGCATGGAATCAAAATACAAAAGCTTTGCTTCTGATTTAGGGGGAGTAATGTATAGATGAGCATTTACACCAAGACCTGTGGGCTACCTGTGTCTGATCAGGGACACCTGCAAGAATGAAGAGAAGCAAGGCAAACAAACAAACCCCACTGCAAATCTAGTCCTATAATCTTGTACAATGCAGATCTAAGCCCATCAGTGGAGCTCAGAAAGTTCTAAGTCAGTTTGCTATTTTTAACCATCCAACATTAAACAGCAATAAGAGATAGCATTCCAAGGAAAGGTTGATCCATGTTAAACATTTCTCATGGAACCACTGGCAATTTATCAGGAAATAACAGTGCTATAGATACCTACATGCTCACTCATTGCTCAACCAGTCTTGGATCTTAAGAGCCTGTAAGCAGGGACTCAAAGGGAAGCAAGACAACTGGGAAGTTGTTTAATCTGTCACTAAGAAATACTAATTTATCAATAAACAAAAAATTGAAAATCATTGTGACTATTAAATGGAATCAACGTGATTATTAAATGGTATCAGTGATTCTGTGATTTTTACAACATATTGAACTCTGTGATTCTTGTGGGTCCCTTCCAACTCAGGATATTCTGTGATTATAAAATTCTTATATTCATGGGATATTCATTTACTGGTGACTGGTGTTTAACTGTAATGGCACACAGGGAAACAGTGCTGCATTTTGGGCAAATAGGACTTCAAGCATCCAAGGGAGTTTTTTAGGAATGGCATTAGGTCCTTTGAGAATTAATCTGCTCCAGGTCATTGTTCACCCCCTGAACATGCCCCGTGCCCTGTACCAGCTCCCAGTATAGCTCCTGACGTGACAGGATCTCCAAGCCCCATGACACCCCAGAGAATGGGGACACAGAAAAAACCAGCATGTTTTTATTGATTTAGAGTCAGCAGCGGCAAACCAGCATTGACAGCTGGAGATAAATGTAACCTACATCTGGCAGGGAACACATTGGAAAAAAGGAAGTGGGGCAACAAAAGGCCCAACTCAATTAGCTTTTATTGACCCTGTTGCATAAACAGGCCAGATAGCAGCCCCAGTGCAGAGGTCTAGATGCGTTTTTCCCTTCAGTTGTTTTCCAAAAGATCCAAGGATATTCCATCCTAACTACATGGGGAGCACAGCACGGAGCAGCCTTAACACATTTGCACACAGAGCAGCCCAGAAAGTAGCTGAGTAATAGTCTGGCCACAGGGTTGAGCAACTTCTGGGGAAAAATAACAACTGCACGCTCATAAATTAATTTCTGGAGAAAAGCTTTCATCAGTTCCACAATATTTTAAAATGCAAATTCTATTTTTACCATGTGTTCCCTTACTGTGCTTACCACAGTGAGAGTCCACTACCAGTTCTGACAATAAAAATGGCATTTCTAAGCAGTTCTGGGTGCTATAGTAGGTATTTTCTTTCAGAAGAGACTTGCAAAAAAAAAAAAAGTGTTTAAAGAGGCACCAAGAAGAGGCTGACATTCATAGAAACATAGAATCCTGGATTATGGAATGGTTTGTGTTGGAAGGAGCCATCTCATTTCACCCCCTGCCATGGGCAGGGACACCTTCCACTGTCCCAGGTTGCTCCAAGCTCTCTCCAGCCTGGCCTTGGACACTGCCAGGGATCCAGGGGCAGCCACAGCTTCTCTGGACACCCTGTGCCAGGGCCTGCCCACCCTCACAGGGAAGAACTTCTTCCCAATATCCCATCTGACCCTGCCTTCTGGCAGTGGAAGCCACTTCCCCTTGTCCTGACCTTCTGTTCCTTTCCAACCTGTCCCAAGTTCCTTTCCAGCTCTCCTGGAGCCCCTCCAGGTACAGGAAGGCTGCTAATTAAAACACTTCTAATTAAAAATAGTCCAAGAGGAGATGCAAACAGTGATTGGATGCTAAACTTGTCACTATCTGAGGATCAAACTTCACGATCAGCAGAGACACACCATCAATTAATTTTATCTAGCAAGGGAATGTTCATTGGTCAAAATTAATGCCAAGCTATCATTGAGACCCTCATCTGGCCAGCTGTTAGTGAAAAGCCAGGAGGAGAAGGGGTGATGATATTTACTGTTCTAAATAGTGCCTGTAACAGATATTAAATAATAAATCTTGACATGGAGGCCAGCAAGTAGAGCTGGGAAGAGTCACTGCCACTGCTTTACAGACCTTCTGTTCCATACCTGGAGAGAGCAGCACCCTTCACCTTGTCCACAAGTTCTTTGAGGAAGCTGAATTTTGCTTTTTAATTTTTTTAAGCATTCTTTTCCTGACCTTCCCCTCCTATTTCTCAGTGTTTTCACCCTGCTGGTAGGAGGTGCCTTTCTGCTGACGTCCATTCTGACTCATCCACCCCTGACAATTACAGCACTGTCCACGTTTCAGCTCAGGCACAAAGCCTAAGGTGAGGTATGTCAAGTGTGCTGCAGCCTTTCCCAAGGAGAAACAGCCATCCCTAATGTGCATTTTAAAGGGCACCTCTTTTTCCAGCCTGGCAAGGAATTCTCTCTGAAACAGAGTTTTAAAACAAACAAAGATAGATTTTTAGCCACATGACTATGGAAAATAAACATCTTTAGTAAACACACCTCACTGTTCTGAGTGTGTTAAACATGCCAACTGGCCTTTAATGGAGCTGCAGCACTGTCAGAACTTTGCCTCAGACAAAAGCTGGCCAATTCTAATTCCTTAATCATCTTAACTGAGATACTTTAAGCCCTAGGCACTCATTTCTTGGCAATATTAGGCAATTTCCAGGTAATTACAGTAATAGGTATTTGGAAATCAAATACAGACTTACACTATATAGGAAGCAATTCTAGAGCCTGATTCTCATGTTGTACCAATAAAAATTACTCTGGCAATAGCTCTTCAATAGCTATTGACCGCTGAAGAACTGAAAATAAACCACACAAAGGACAAGATCAGAATTTAAACCAATTTCATGACCAGCCATAAGAATATCACTTATATGTAGCAGGCAGGTGATGTTTTGGCTCTCCAAAGTGCTTGACATACACATTAGACAACAAATACCATCATCCTGTAAGCAGTAGGATCATTGTCCATCATATATTGCAAATGTAGAAAACAAAGCAGCAGTAGAACCACAGTTTACCCCAGCTGAAGCACCATAGGAAAGGCACAGTTCAGTTCCACCCTCTAGAAACCAGCTATTTTAACCATGCCCTCAGCTGACAAATTCAGACAAGTTTAGGCCAGCAGGAGTAGGAAAATTCACCATTTTTCTGGTTTTAGGTCCTATTATCAGGAAAAAAACTGTATAATTATTGCCATTGAATCTCAGGTGCTGATTCTTATACGGAAAGAAAGGTAAAACCTCAAAAAGGAAAATTGGAATGGGAGAAGGGAATCCAGTATTGGACATCTGTGATCATCTAAATCTGGAAGACACAGCTTTCGCAAATAAGAGCAACAATAGAAACTAAAGGGCAGAAGAGGTAAAAAAAAGGGGTTTCCTCACAAGTGCTGTGGTCACTATGCACCCACTTACGCATTGGGAAATGTCTATCCCAGCTGCACAAGGATCCCAGGAAGAACTCAGTGGAACTTCCAGAGATTCTTACAGAATTTTCCTTTTTTCAGTATGCATGTCAGAAAAGGTTGTAGTAAGATTTATATTTTTACATCCAGTGCCTCAAGACACCAAATTAAGCTGTGCATGAGCTTGTGCATTGTTACAGCCAAACAGGAAGTGAGATTTGCTCCACACATTTTCTGCTGTGTGTCTCTGCCACGGCATTAGAGGGGTTCATTAAGAGCCCATTTAAAAGCACATCACTTTCCATTAAACTCCTTGATTCTCACAGAAGCTCAATTGTTTCATCCTTATTAAATTCTTGAGAACTTGTCCTGTGAGAGTATTCTAACAGAGGCTGACAAACTGTGAAGATTTCAAAGATATTCTAAGCATTAGATTATTTACATCCTTAAGAACACACTGGTCCAGACAGTGAAATTAATTCAAGCTGGCTTGCCCTAAATTTTTTTCCAGCTCCTCAAGAGATTTTGCTACTGGGTTTAACAATATCAAGCTGGTAAAGAACAAAGTATCATAGGATTTGTAGAACAATCTGAAAACTGCATGTAGAATAAACGTTCATGGAATTAGATCTTTTTGAAATAAAGGAATTGTAATTCCTTTATATTCAAAGAATAAAATGGAAAAAAAGTGTGTTGTTCTTTCTACACAGTAAGTCCAGATATCTAATTGGGTTTCTTCTCTACAAAATATCTTTGGAAAGTATTATTTGACTACTTTTGCCAGCTACAGGTAGGGCTGGGAAAGTATGTAAGAAGCTTCACACAGCATTTGCTATTTGAAAGCCTGCAGAAGGATGCCACAATAACAAATACATTTTAAACTTGCTCCTTTTTCACTAGGAAGACCATATCAAAACTCTTTGATAGTGAGAGCTTCTCATGGGGCAGCAGCAACAGTTTTGGAGCCACCACTGCCACTTCAAGGATCAACAGGGTGTTGGTTCCATTTCTGGGAGATGTGGGTATTCCAGGTGTGCTGAGGTTCTTACTGCACTCCTGACTCTCCAGCTGCTGCCTGGCCTCATCACAGGAATAACAGACCTTTCTTTCCAGAGTTCTGTGGTGGAGACATGGCAGTGGCCCAGAAAATCTGCTGCAAACTCATTTTATCATGAAATGCACTATAGATTTCATAGACAGGGGAAACAAGGTAGTATCTTTGCCCTTACCACAGTTTTTTGTCCTTGAAAACTTAGGTTCTTCTTCAGTCTCCTTTTCCTTAAGCAACAAAATTCTCATGCTTTTCTTCACAGAAAGGGTTGTAAAACATGGGCACAGGCTGCCCAGAGCAGTGGTGGAGTCCCCATCCCTGGCAGTGTTCAAAAACCAGGTGGATGTGGCACGTGAAGACAGGGTTTGGTGGTGGACATGGTGGTGGTGGTGCTGGGCTGATGGTTGGACTTGATGATCTTTAAAGGTCTTTTCCACCTGTCTTTTCCACCTTTAATGATTTCCTGATGCCTCACACCTTATTTTCCATATCCCTGATTACTCCCACCACTCAGTTGGGGACTGCTGGCATTGGTCCACCTCCATCTCATTCTTACAAAGCACATTTCAAACACTGAAAACTGAACCACTCCCCTGACTGAAGGCCTTGCCAAAGGCAAAAACTCCCTCCCTGAGATCACTAAGGAAGATTTTGCTATGGGAAAAAGAGACCTAGACCTTGGGTAAATGAGGCTGAAGTAAAGGAATTATGGTCAATTCTATTGTGAGAGAATGGCAAAAAAAAAAAGAAATGCCAATTAAATACTACTTTTCAGCTGCAGATTTTGATGATTAGTTGTGTGTGAAGATGTTTTCAGCACTTGAAGGTCCCTTGTTGATTATCCATTAGAAAAGCATGGGGAAGTGCAGATGGCACAGCTCTGTTTCACATATTGTGTTACACAACTATGATTGGAGTGACCCCAAACTGCCACAACAAGACATTTAGCCCTTATTTCAGGCCAAATGCAAAAAAGATATTCAGATGCCTAAAGATGCAGATTGAAATCACTCAAATGATTAAAGCAAATTAAATTCAGCATGAATATACAAGTATGATCTTGTAAATAGTTGTAATGAAAACAGTGTTCATTAGTTTGGGAATTATTAAATCAACATTTTGAACAGCTTCAGGAAAACAGGCACAGCAAGAACTGAGCTTAGATGAAGACTTACATAAAATCATCAACTCAGTGGCTGGCAGCTGTCAAAAAGTAAAGTCTCAGGAGTGGTTACAAAAGCAGTACAGCATGAAACAGGTAAGAAGATTATACCATTATATACATCTGTGGATCTTTTACACTGAGTACTCTGGGAAGCTTTGATGAAACACAAAACACGCAAAGTGGAAAAGGGTCAAAATAGAGCAAAGACAATGCTGAAATCTATGGACCAACTTTCATATGGGGATTGACTGAACAGACACCCTGCAGCACAGGAAAGGTTTGACTTACAGGGAATATGTTAGAACGTTATGTATTCTTGAATAGCCTGGGGGAGGTGAGTAAAAAATCAACTATCCCTCTCATGCACCAGTTCTTGTGCTGGAAGAGGAAGGGAAGTTAGCAGAAATCGGGTTCTGAACAAACCAAGGCTGTCGGTCTTTCCAAAGCACTTGTTCAGCTCTTTCAAAGTACTGTAAATTTTGTGCATCTACATCATCCTTTGGTGAAGAGTTGTACAGGTCTAACACAATCTACAACAATGTCTCTCTTTGTGTTTTGGCTGTGGAGTTCTGCCCAATCAAACCTCACATGGATGTTATTCTGCACCTTTGTTGCCTTTCCATTTGCCTCCTTTTCCATTTTTAATAAGCAGAAAGCTCCCAAAGCCACTGTACAAATGCTTAGCAAGGGCTGTAGTTGGAATTATAAAAGTGACAAATCCCATCAGCCCTGCCTACAAATATGGCTGGGAGATCACATGGAATTAGTCCAAGAGAAGAAAGGGAGAGGGAAAGGTATGCTACACACCCTATTTTTACTTTTTTCTTGGCATCCATCTCCTTCTGGCCACTTGGGTCAGAGTCAAAGAAGTGGCCAGCTTGGTCCCAGTCAGCATATGTGTTCCTATGTTGGCTAAAATCAGAGTGAAATTTAAAAAACAAAATAATTTAATTAGTCTTTTATCCAATAAAAAACTAAATAGTATTTGTTGCTCTGCCTTGAGCTGTTATTTTTATAGCACTGTTAGCTAGGAATTAATTAGTAGTAATTGGTGAACCCTCACTGTGAATCTTGCTGTAAAGTTTATTGTTTATCAAGATATTTAGTGAAGATGCATTCTCATGACTCAGATGTGAGGATAATGTTTTCCTTCAGGACTCCTGCAGGTTCCCTGCCATGACTCAGTGCTGTTATTTATTCTCCATGCTAAGGGCACAGCTGGTTTGTGAGAACAAGTGCCCAGACTGATAGATTCTCATCACAACCAAAACCAGAGGCGATGGATGGCTTCAACCTCTCACACTGTGTTAATGCTATGACACAAAATGCCCATAAACTGAGCTAAAGACACAAACAAGTCACTCCAGATTTTGGAGTATGTCCAATATTCTGACACACAGATGTTGTGAAAATGTCTTACTCCTTTTCTTTGATAGGGCAGATGCCAGAAACCTGTGATTTTGTGTTATAAAAAGCTGATAAGCACACACAGATGCTTCCTGCTTGATACTGTAGGGTTCAGCAGAGTCCTCAGTATCAGCAGACATTGGAGAACAAACTCTTTTATCTTTGTTGGTATTTTGAGTCCTTTGATCCTCTTATTTCAAATCTGGATCCAAAAATTCCCAATTTATCTTTATTTTAGGCTCCTGAGAGAGAAAACAATCCTTTAAAACCCATTAAACTCCTGAGTAGTGATGAAACTCTGTATTTTGAAAACATTTTTCAACCCTAGCAGCATTTTGAGGGCAAGGCTGGGCTCAAGAACAGAATTACTGTTTCTAAACAAGAGGTGGTTCTGTGTTGTATCAATACAGGCTCAAAGCTTGTTGACCTTTTTTACCCCCTTCCCTGTACAGAAAAGTTTCACTTCAAGCATCAGGCAAGCCTTGGGCTCCCCTGTCCACATTTACTCTGCTATTTACACACCAAAAATATCCACCTTCAAAAGAGAAGTGTGAGCCAGTGCTTTGGTGTTTTTCTAGCAGGAACCCAAATAAAAGAAATCAGTGCTTATATTTGCAAAGCCATTTGCTACATCAGATTACAGGCCAACATGCTGCATTTATAAATTCCTTTGCCTGGCAATATTTGAGGAGCAGCAGGAAGAAAACTTTCAGTAGACAAACAAGCTCTGTGTAATCAGGAAGTCAGTAAACCCTGTTGTGGAACAGCAGCATAAGCTGCATAACACTTCTACATTTCATGACTGACAAACAAAAGAGAATTCCTAGATTTAAAAAGGGAACAACGAACAGAACAAAGTGAATGAAAAATGCATTTGCTGCCTGCCCTTTGGAAGTTCCCTGTCTGTGAGCCTGCAGGCAGGGCCACCAGCAATCACACAGAGCCAGCCAGGTGCCTCTATGGACCAGGAAACAGCAGCACCTCAGAAAATAGACTAAATAAAACCTTACAGGCTTCATATATCCCTTTATTCATAAGGAGACTACAAGAACTGAACCAACCCTTAAACCCATCAGCAGCAAGACCTTATTTTGAGTATAAACCTCACGAGTGACATCAGGGAGGAGAGGCTTCACCTCCAATCCAATTTGCATTGTCTGATCTGCTCCAGACACAAACGCTCTGAGTTCCTGCAGGGGTAACTGGGAGCAGGTTCCCAGGCTGATCAGCTTGCCTCTGTGGGCCAGGCCAGCTCTGCCAGCCCAGGAGCTGTGACACTGACCTTAGCTGGGCATTTGGGTCACTCCTGCATGGCCTCGGTGACCCCGCACACAGGAGCCCCACAGCAGCTCTCTCACAGGAGGGAGGAGCTGTGAAGCCTCTGTGAAGCTCAATGCTCAGCTTCTCAGCACTGAAGCTAGAGAACAACATAGGCTGCCAACAGAACAGGCCTTAGCAGGAAAATACATTGGATGGGTTGAGATTTTTTTCACAGAAAGCATGACCAGCCTTTTTTTTTTTCTTTTTTTTTTTTTAGCAAGTGTCCTGTGCTATTAAAGAAATGAAAAAGCTTAAATCTGATTTTTTTTCCTGAGCTGCAAATACAGTATTTCCCCACCCTTTTTATTCAAAACTGTTGCTTGCTGTCAGAGACTTAGGAAACATAGCAATTCCCAAAAGTCTATGGAAAAGTTTATTTTTACTTTGCCTACTCAGACAGTATTTCCCTTTAGCCCTGTCATACTGCTCTTTCCACCAGATGGTTTGCTGGTTCCTGTTCTAGCTAAGAGGGATTTAACCAGCTTGAATTAATCCTTACAGTTGTCATCGACTAAGTGTTAATGCTCTGACACTGCTTTAATCCTCAGGGATTTCTTTCCCCTGTGCCCCCGCCCTGCCGTGTCCAAGGAAGGAGGGAGGAGGGCACTGGGGATGCTGAGCTGACAGAACAGCCCCGTGCTCCAGTTCAGTGACAAGGTTACAGGCACTCACCTGGATAATCCATCCCAGGACATTCATAAGGGACATAAACAACTGCCAAGGAGCTTCTATAACTGCAGGAAAACACAGTAGTTTCAGTGATTAAACGTGAAGCAGGAGCACATGTACACATGTAAGATTTGGCTTGTCACTTTTTAGCTTACTCAGGATAGTTGGTGTCTTCCACACAACAAATTTTTTTAAATTTTCTGATTTAATGTATTCCCTGTTTCCTGAAAAGTAGAATCTGATACAAAGTAGCTTTCACCCGGGCGGGGAGTTTCCTTCCAGAGTCCCTATTTTCAGTTGTACTGCCGAGCTTATGAACCCAGCACACCTGCATGCCCTCTGTGTGCATTAGGAACACCTCCTGGAATTTAGGTCATTAGCATATCGCTAATCTCCACAAACTCATTATTATGTGCACACCCGATTCACACTGACCTTTTCACCCAGCTGCACCACTGACACACTCCCACCTTCCCCTTCCCCCCATCCCTCAGGAAATCGTGGATTACTGGGTGTTCCCAGGAGGTGCAGGGATTTACCAGGCAGGCAGTTACCATTCTGGAAGAGATGGTAACGTTCGCCACTTGGTTAGCAACAGTGGCAAATATTCAGGGAGGAAATTAATTCAATTAGATTTTAAGAAGCCTCTTTGCTACTGATGGAGCCCCTCTATTGCCTCCAGAAAACATCTGAGCTCCTTCTGCAGGGCTACAGACAGCAGTCTGGGAAGCATCCATTGAAAGCTGGGTGGTTATTCAGGGGGCACCGTTCCTACTGTCCTTGCAGGAAAGCTACACATAACAGAGAAATTATCTGGACTATTTCATCAGAAACCATTTACTACAGGAGTGATTTGAAACCAGGAAGCACCAGGTCTGATTGTGACAAAACAAACAGTCAACCTGCCACCCCTAGATTTGAAAGGAGCTGTATTTGAATTCTTTTGAAAAATGCTTTGAGAGGCTTATAAATTGTCTCAGCAGCACCCAGACAGCCCTAGACATGCTACATTCAGTAAACTACACATGAAGTAATTCAGGAGAACTTAGACCATGATCTCACATCCATTGAACTTAATAACCATTCACAAGTATGAAATTAATACCTTTAGATGCTTGCAGGGAAAAAGTTTTAAATAAACATTTCCAGGTAGTGAACAATTCCAAAAGAAAATATAAGCCTTCCCTGGTTAGGCTGGGATCCTAAAGGGGCCATTCATAGTTCCAATTTTATCTTTTCTGTCAGCTGGTTTTCTACTTTTTGCATTAGCATTTTAAGGAGCATAACCAAAGTGTTTTTACAATAGAAGTGTATATTTATTCTGTTTTATTCTACTTTTCTGCAGTGCTTTCAAGAAGCAGCAAAGGAATTTTTCCTCAAGTTTTCTAGGCTTATTCTTCAAGCAGCAACAGGATGTGCAGGAGTTCTACCCAAAAATGAAGCAGGTGGAATCATGCTGGTATAATGGAAACCTTAGCAAGGCTGCAGCTGGCATGAGCAGCCTCCAGTGCTAGAGTTTATAAATTATATACACAGACAAATATAAATATAACCCAAAGTGTTTTCCTACCCCTACACATGTTTATACACTTTGTCCATTCCCCTTTTTCCATATGGCAAACTTTACCTGGACCACTTTTCTTCCCCAGTGCACATCTGGCCTCTCAATCCTCCCACGGAGAAGAAGATGAACAAACACAACTTCTCAATCCACTTCTGTGAATCATGGTTCCAGAATTTATACCTCATGTTATTTTTAAGCAAACTCTTGAACAGGGATACTGGAACATAAAATGATATGTAAAATGCAATTAGAAATGGGGGAAGGTTTAATGTGCTGGGACAGCTTTTATTATCCATTTTCACACTACACCAAAGCTGCTTGTGTACTTTTGACTGACTTTTCTTCCTCCTGTTTCTCTGTTCCACATAAGGACAGAAACATGGAATTATAGAAAGGTTTGGGTTGGAAGGGGCATTAAAGCTCATCTCTTTCCACCCCCTTGCCATGGGCAGGAACATCTTCTACTATCCCAGGCTGCTCCAAGCTCTGTCCAACCTGACCTTGACACTGCCAGGGATGGGGCAGCCACAGCTTCTCTGGGCACCCTGTACCAGTGTCCCACCATAATATATAATTATGCATATTATTAAATATATGTTGTAATATATGCAAATATCTACAAAAGTGCAAGGGTCCCAGCACAGCAAAGCAGGACTGATGACTGATGTTAGTGTCTCAGAAGGCCCCGTTTAAACTGATTCACAGCACTGTGGCATGTCTGTGGTGTCTGCATGAGGCAGAGAAATCATGAGTCACCTCCCTCTCATCTTACGGATCCCTGGTTCCTAAAACTGACAGTACAAATTGAAACATTGAAGGGAAAATTGGGGTTTCAGTCTGCCCTCCAGTTTGCACACACACAGAGGCCCACTGTTCTGGGGACAGCAGTGGCACTGCAGCACTGCCTGTCCTCACCTACCTGCAACAAGAAACTTGGTTTGACTCAAGCTACTGCAAACTGATCCCAAAAAGGGAATCATGTCCCTGGTATCAGGGCAGCCAGGCAAAGGATTCCCACTTTGGATCAGTTTAAAAACACTGACATTTTGCTTGGACAAAGACACAGGGCCATGTGGGAATGTGAGTTTCACAGATATTCACTGTACATCCTGCCACTGAATTCCCTATATCCATTAAATACTGTAAGACTCTAAATAAAAACTGAACAGTAGCAAATAATCACATTGTAAATAATCACAAGAATTAGTGCTCCAAAAATTATCATTTCTACATGAAACCTTTTTTAGAGGTCCTCAGCCAGCCAAAAATATCACAGGTAAATTAAAATGTGTGGTTATTCTACATCCCATTGCAGAAAGTCAGTTCAAGTCTTGGTGGCAATAGTTGTGTCTAATAAAAGTGTTGAACTACTGATTGATTTATGGGCATCTAATATTTAGGATTTCTCCAAAGGGCTTATGGGAAAACCTCCCCTTTAGGAGGATTATCCCTCTCTAAAAATGACCTATCTCCTCAGGCTGAGTTCCTGACCCTTGTTCCTTTCTGCTGTGCTCCAGAGTTTGAGCAGATTTATTTTGATTATGTGTAATACCTTTACTTGCTTTTAAAACTATGGCTATGATTCTTATTCCCTAAAGACAGTTAATTTAAAAAATCCATTCATGGCAGCATTATTTTGCATGATGTCAGTGATTACCTCTGCTCTTACTCAGGACAACATCTTGTGCAAACCTGTGCCCCACAATTAGTAAGACAGTACTCCCAGACAAATAAAAAGGGAGGCAGCAATTCTTTTAATCACACCCTTCAGTGAATTTAAGCCCTGACACGTACACCTGCTTATGCTAAATACCTTCTGGTTATTGTCTCTTCATCAATTTAAATATGAATGTCTATTACTCTAACCCAACACAAAACTCTGAGTAGAACATGTAGCAACTAAGTTTCTTGCTCATGTTGTGACCTGTAATGATCGCCATACTTTCCACCAGTCTGGTTTAATGTTTGCTTTGATGAATATTTTCCCCTCTGCTCACCAGTTCAAACAGCAGGAGAGTTGCACATGGTCTGCACACTGCCTGCCCTCCGTGGAGAGGCAAGGACAGGGACAAAAGAGCACACAGCAGGGTTGTTCCACAAGAAAAGCTATTCCCCTGTGCTGCAGCCTCCCCATCAAGCAGCCTCTGACAGAAAGGAGGAGGAAAGGCTTCACAGAGCAGCTCCCTCCCCTGCAGAGAGGACAGGGATAAAGAAAAAGCAGCAGCAGAGCTGTTCTTGCACTGAGGGGACTTCAAGCCTGCTCCTCTCAGCTGGACCTTGTAAATGGAAGTTCTGGAGAAAACAAGGGACAGCTGATGTCTTCTCCACTAAACCCACCTGCCTGACCTTTACATATTAATTTAATGGATGCTATCAGGAAGGAAACAGGAATTCTGCACTTTAGATAGAGTAAGCCCCTGTGTGGAAAATCCCTGTGCCTGGAGTAGCTGGCAGAGCTCCAGGGCAGCCCAGCACACCATCCCCTTCTGCTCAAAGAATTCCAGTGGGCTCAGCCAATACTGTTTGATTCAAACTCTTCCCCAGATCTCACCCCATAAGGTTTCAAAGTTTAACAGCCCCAGGGCCTGTTTGGGCTGGCAAACAGACTAACCAGGTACTCACAACTACCTAGAGCCCTTTTTAGAGTTCCAGAGTTCCCCAGAAAAAAAAAAAAAATCCCAGGTAAATTAAAATGTATGGTTATTCTATACCACACTGCAGGTACTGCTGGAGAACTGCAAATTTAATCTGGTGAAATGTGCTGTGATTAAACCATGCCAGATTCCTTGTTCTGTCAAGTTCACAACAGGCCTTTCCCTCCATGGCTTTATTGCAGGAAGTCAGAGCTCTGCTTTCAAAGGAAATAGCTTTAGGCTGCATCACATGTTCTACCTCCATATGGGGAATGGATATAAAACTTTTTTTTCAACATATCCAGGAAAACTGAGTTGCTGTCAAGGCTGACATAACAGTCTGCTTTCTCTCCTCAGTGGATGAGCAGACTAAAATAGCCTTTTCCTCACAGAATGCTAACACAGTTCTGTTTCTATATAAAAGCCTATGGATTTACTGCAAATCTACTGATAAAACTAGCACTACAGTAAGTTATGCAGACTACTTGGGGATTTATTCCTCTTTAGAAAATTTGAATATACTAGTATTGTTTTCCTTTTAAATCTTTTAATAAGCTGCTTTAGGAAGACAACTTTATTTCAGTGCATTTCCTAATTTGACAAGCACCTCAGAAAGCAGTCATGAGCCAAACTCATGAATGCTAACTCATGTCTTTGGGCTGCCTCTGTCAGCTTGGAAGGGACCTTGAAGGTAATCTCATTCCACCCCCTTTGTCACACCTTCCACCAGAGCAGGTGAAATTAAATATACGCCTTAACTTACCAAATGTCCATCTAACAGTATTGTGGCCAGGTGAATTCTAGCTCTGTTGGCAGTGGTAATGTCTGACCCTGCCTGCTCAGATCTGACCTGTGGCTAGTTTTGGGAGGCTGCATTCCACTGCCAGTCACATGCACCCTGCCAGCTCCCAAACACCTTCCTGTCCTTTATGGCTTTGCCTGAAGCAGTAGGAATTCTTCCTTTTAGACACACACTCTGTATACTGTTAGTAGCTGATGGTATGCCAGCCCCCTTTCTCCTCAACTATTTCCAGTTCTCCAAACAAACATTTATGCCAATCTTCTTTTAGTAGCCTGAAAATGACCTTAAAGGTGTATTCCAGCCTAAACAAGTATATGAAAAAAAGAAAGCAAAATGGATTATTTAGGTAAGAATTCAGCAGTTTTTCTTATACTTCTGAACTTTTTTCTCTCTGCTGTAGTTACTGGCAGGTTCCAACTACTTGTGGATTCAAGTTCAAGACCTGATGTAATTCTGACAACAAAAGACCACACCTTTTTAAGGCTTCTAAGAAAGGTGTGGTCTAGACAGTTTCTAAGTTGTGGTAACCATTTGTGTGTCTTGTGCTTGGAGAAATGAGTAAAGGGGTGAAAGGCAGCGGCATTGGGAAGTGCTATTATATAACGCACCCAGCTTGAGCTCCAATTACCCAGTAATGCAGTTATTTTTTTGTTTTCTTAAAGTTCCTCTTTTTTCTGCTGTTAAATCAACATGGGCTTTAAATGTGAGAATTTTCTTTTAACACTTTTCAGCAACTGGTTTCCATTTCCTGGTAATTAGTAAGTGCTGGCCTAGATATGCCAGAGCTATAGAACAAAGGAGACAGAATCTTTGGATGTAGCCAGAGGGGAGGGGGGACTGGGTCTTGTATTCTAACTCAGCAGCTTGCTCATGGTGCTCCCTTCTTTGCAGTTTCTAAGGGAGATTTAGGGCTTGGATTTTTTTTTCTTTTAATGCCTTGATTTTCCCTAAATGCAGACAGTCATGCAATGATATTCACAAGCAGCTATGCTGGCCACCAGCTCTCCATGTTCACAGCAGGTGAAAGCCTGCACAGAAAGCCTGGGTGACCCAGACATCTGAAGCTGATGGAAATCCAGGGGGAGGTGGGGTGGGAGGGGTCAGATCTGGTACAGTGACACTTGCATCCTCCTTTATTACTCACACACTGACTGCCTAGAAATCCTTCATAAATGGGATAATTATACTGCTCTTCAGCTTTGGTGTTTTTATTTCTATGCTCCTATGTCTTGCTCAGCTTCATTTACTGAGATGTCACAGGGTTTTAAGATGGCAAATTAAAAAGCTGTCACAGAAACTGAAGCTGAGGCACCCAGGAAAGTTCAAGATATTCCCTTCCCTGGGAAACATGAAGCAGAACAAAAACGAAGAACAGATCTTGCTGCACAGTTAGTATTTCCCATTATTATTATTTGCACTCTCTGCATGTTGGGTATTGGAAGGGAAAATAAACAGCTCTGA
Organism: Emberiza elegans; assembly: GCA_024865655.1. NCBI lineage: Eukaryota > Metazoa > Chordata > Aves > Passeriformes > Fringillidae > Emberiza > Emberiza elegans. The sequence continues at coordinate 63,124,239 of JALJVW010000206.1, forward strand.
AACATCTCTTCATTGCTCCTGAACAGTCTAGCTGGTCTCATTAGTCAGCCAGACACTCCTACTATTTTCACCTCCTTGCTTTGTTTACCCATGATAGCATGATTGAATACATTTCTCCCTTACCATGCAAGTAGGTGTTATAATTTATGCTTTGTTTTCTTAAATAACCTCCTACAACAGACTCCTTCCTCTTCAAAATATAATCTCCACTGCACTTCTACTTTTCCACAGGCACCAGCTGAGGTCCCACTCATGTTGTCATTGCTGTAACCCCTGAAGTCTGATCCCAACACAAGAAGGGTGTAGACTCTTTGGAATGAGTCCAAAGGAGGCCGCAAAGTTGATCCCAGGGCTGGAGCCCCTCTGCTCTGGAGCCAGGCTGGGACAGCTGGAGGAGTTCACCTGAACAAGGCTCCAGAAACACCTTAGAGCCCCTTCCAGAGCATAAGGGGGCTCCAGGAGAGCTGGAGAGGGACCTGGGACAAGAGATGGAGGGACAGGACACAGGAATGGCTTCCCACTGCCAGAGAGCAGGGTTGGATGGGATATTGGGCAGGAATTGTTCCCTGTGAGGGTGGGCAGGCCCTGGCACAGGGTGCCCAGAGAAGCTGTGGCTGCCCCTGGATCCCTGCAAATGTCCAAAGCCAGGCTGGATGGAGCTTGGAGCAACCTGGGATAGCAGAAGGTGTCCCTGCCCATGGCAGGGGTGGGACTGGATGGGCTTTAATGTCCCTTCCAGCCCAAACCATCTTGTGACTCTGTAAGTGAGGCAGCCTTGCTAAAACTGGTCAGGACTTTCTCAGGACTCACTGAGAGCTGGCTCTCAGCCTCTCAGCCAAACCCTGATGTAAGAAGCACATTGAGGGGCTGTGGGGAGACAGGAAGGCTTCACTCTATAAATGTCTTCCACCCTTGTCCTTTCTATTGAACCTTTTGGGAGAAGAAATCCTTGTCTGTCTGGAATAGAACAGAAATCACATCTATCTGCCAGCCCAAATTGTACAGTTTTTGGCCCATTCCAAACCTGAGTGTGCACTGACAAGTTTATAGATGAAAATAATCTTCAAACCAATGATTCTTTACCACTGAATGCTACATAGAAATAAATCATTGTGTTCTGCACATATCTGCCCACAACAACTTCAGGTTGTAGCACTAATGCTGATCTGTGATTCTACCGTTTTACAAGTCAAAATTACAGAAATCTTCATGATACAGTACAAGAATTTCCAAACCAACTAAAAATTATGGATCTTTGTGGAGGAAAAAATGTTACCTCAGAAAAAAAATTACTTACTTGACAATTACTGCTGAATAAAGCAGAGTAAATAGAGGAGGCTTAGTACACTGTACTCACTATTGGATACACAATTCTCAATCAGGTCTGCTATTTCCCAAATACATGGATAGTATTTACATTACAGATTAACTATCCTTGGAGTGAAAACATTACAAAACCTTGTCACTAGGTAAATATCTTTAAGCTAAATGTTCAAGTTAAATTTCAAACTCCTTTGTCCAGTTCATTATGTCCTACTGGGCAATGTTTTTCTGTTAAATACCTTTCTGAGTTGGTTTTGCTCTGGTTCATTATTCCTAAACAATCTCTTGAGGAAGTTCACAGGATAAGGACTTAGCATGTCTTTCCAAATACAAATACCTCTCTTAAACTGTGCTGTCATAAGAGTCACAAGGTCTCCCAGCCTTGTTACTGTGCATGTGGTGAGAAACAAGAAAAATATTGTACTTAGGAATTTTGGAACTTAAAAATAAAAGCACAGCTGATCACAGACTCTCTTAATTCAATTATCCCACACAGCCTGCCTAGAAAAGACCTGCTCTGCCACAAGAAAGTGCAGAGACCTCTGTCAGAAGCAGACATTAAGTACTCCTGGTTCCCTTCATCTTCAGGTGGCATCACTTGACCTCCTCAAGAGGCCACTTAATACTCCTTGTGTATAAAATATGCTCAGGTTTACCCAGAGTTGCTGTCTTGTAATGTAACCTCAACACATTCAAAGAATGAAAAAAAGATGTTGCCATAAATAAGGCAGAATGCTTTTTCTCTGACAGAAAGAGCTGGCAAGTTTATATTGCTTCATCAATATAAAATAGCCTGGACTCAACTAAAACTTTTGTAACCCAATCTGTAACAGCTCTGTTTTATCAACATAAAATGCCATTAATAATTAGATACCTAACTCCTCTGACCATGGGAACAAAATTATGCATACAACATAAGTCCTTCTTGCTTCAGAAATCTTTTCATCTCTGTGTTACTTATCTTTTCATCACTGTCATTATAAAAATGGATATGGATTTGAAAATGGGTCATGCAAAATGAAAATATTCCAGAAATGATGCCCCAAGACATAATCAGAACCCTTACATCTTTATATTTCACTGGGTTCAGTGGAGCTATAGTAACTTCAGTAATTCTTTTCATGGTAGTCAGTGATCAGAAAATACTTCTGCTCATTCAGTAATGCTTCATCACTCATTCTTTACACACTATAGTAGTTTATTTTAAAATTTATATTCACGAGTTTGGTCTCAGGAGGTTAGTGGCAATTTCACATATTCATATAAGCTCTCAGTTTCATAAAAGTAGGGCCATGAATAATTGTCATCAACCAAGAGGGATGGAAAGCCTACCAAGATTTTTTTTAATTGAATAACCTTTATCTCACACCAGGGATTTCTTGGTTTTAAGTGTCTCCAATTAATTACTGCTGCCTCACAGATTCATAAGCTATCCAATATTTCCTGGAGAGACACAGAGGCAGAATTCTTCCAGAGAAGCACATCCAGAAAATATCACTCCCTCACTAAAGAGAATGCTCCCAACTGACTGTGCTAACAGATAATGTTAGTTACATCTTCAACAGCTACAGTCTTGAAAATATTTACAACTTTTTATCTTTCTCCTTTCTCATGGTGTCATGAGATCTGACTGTGTATCATAAACTTTTTGAAATGTCCTGGATACTATTTGGAGCTGGACTATTCTCATGTGAAATCACTTTAGTTGAATTTGAGTAAGAAGCTCTTACTCCATCTACTAAATCTGCTTTGTTTTAGTTCCACCTTTCAAACTGCCCAAATCCATGACATCTCCCAAAAATGCACAGTGTATATAATATGAGGTGATACCCAACTTAGTTTGTGCTATGGAAGTCTGATCAGTTCCCATAGAAATAAATTTAAAACATTGTGTTGACTTAGTGAAAACGGATTTTGGCCCTAGAAGAGTGAGACTCTGCTTATATGAACTCAGAGAATAAAGTATTTCTTTGACTGTTTAAAGAGAGAATGAAAATTCAGGAATCTCTTATTAGAGAGAAGGAGAGAGATAAGGACATAATTCCAGTGAAGTCAGCAGAGATAAACTGATAGAACTGCTTTCAGATGAAATCTGATGAATGATGCAAAACCAGAGTAGCTGTTACAGCCTCAGGTTAAAACCAAGACACAAAATAGAGATATTTCACAAGATAGAGACAGTGCTGTGTTTATGAACATAATGACATATATTCAGCTCAGCATTTTCATCTTTTTCCTTTCATACCTTGCATTTATGATCTCATCTGGGTTTCCTGCCCTTGATTTCTCAGCAGTCATAACCTGCAGTGCTCTGAGCTTAGGGACTCTGAGTTGCCCTGGATTGTTCCAGCACCTGAGGGACACTGCAGCAACACTGTCACCTGGACTTTTTAAGCTCTTACACTACATGTACTACACATAGGGCTAAAGAGTTCACTGAAAAACAAGCTTACCCACCTCAGCCAAGGTTCAGAGGTCTTCCTGTGCTCTGCATAATCTTCCTGAAGTATCTGATGTGCTTTGGCTCCCTTGGATCTTCCAGAGTGAAGGACAGCAGCCAAAAAAGCTGAATTAGTCTACGTGTGATTGGACTTTTTGGGGTTCCTGCAACGAGCTCTGAAACACTTTCTGGAAGTTTCCATAGAGCAGGAACCAGGCTGAAGCTGTTACCACCTGGTGGGTGTGAAGTGAAGGGGCACCCACTGCTTCCCTCCTTATCTAAAACTTAGCAGCATTCATCTCCAGTAGGAGAATTCCTGTGTATCTGCACTAACCCTGGAACAGAGCTTGGCTTTCAGATGTGACCAATCATCACCAGTGAAGTGCTGAAATAGCAATTCTAAAAGCTTTAAATTCTTTTGTATTTAAAAAAGAGCTGTATTCTCACACAGAATCTGGATTTTTGGAAAATCAGAGTCATAAAGGAAGGTCTGTCATTCCACCCCCCTGCCATGGGCAGGACACTTTCCACTGCCCAGGTTGCTCCAAGCCTTGTCTATCCTGGCCTTAGACACTGCCAGGGATCAAGGGGCAGCCACAGCTTCTCTGGGCAACCTGTAATTCTGTTTACAGATGAGTAAACTCCACTACTGTAAATAAAGTAGCTGGGCCTCCAGCCACATTATATGTTTTGTCTGTTTAATTGGTCTGGTTTTGCAAGTGAAAAAGTGTATTGGATGTTAAAGCCCAGCTGCTTTTTTGGTGGGACAGTTTCCATAACTGGGAAAGAGACAACAAAAATTTCCCATGTTCATTTCAACACTAAGATTCTTCATTAAAACAAAAAATACATTAAGCATGGAATATGAATACTAATTTTAGATGAAAGGGCAAATAAGACACTGTTAATAAAGACAGTGAGTAAGGAAACACGGCTGAGATGGATTTGATTAATACATTAGGAATGACAAAATAATCCAAGCAATGTTCAGTTTCCCAGCATTAAGTAACCTTAATTACTTTCTACTTCTTTAATATGTGTTTGCCACAGGGCATCAATCTAGCATGTTGAACAGTAAATTTATGTATTTCCTTATATAAGTCTCAGTATCATCAGCCTCATTTAAAAAGCAAAGTTAAGGTCAGACAATGTTCTATATTTGCAGTCTACAGCCCACAGGAGCCAGATTCAGTCTCCCGCTGAATCCCCAGCCACCAGCCTGAACCTGGTTAATGTGAGATTTTTTTACCCTGGGGAGTGTAATTGCTGTCTGGTCTGTCTGCCACCCACTGAAAGAGTGCATTTACCACTTGCTCTAGGTGAGAAAGTGAGTAGCAAGACTATAACTCCATGTCTCTACCAGGTTTTACAGATGTATGTATTTTTATATATGAACTTTTATCTGCATTTTCCAGGGGTAGGTAGTGATAGAATGAGGGACAATGACTTTAAACTGAATGAGGTAGACTGGATATTAGGAAGGAATTCTTCCCTCTGAGTGTCGTGAGACCCTGGCACAGGGTGCCCACAAAGCTGTGGCTGCCCCTGGATTCCTAGAAGTGTCCCAGGCCAGGTTGGATGGGGTTTGGAGCATCCTGGGCTAGTGGGAGGTGTCCCTGCCCACAGCAGGGGTGGGACTGGATGATCTTTAAGGTCCCTTCCCACCCAAACCATTCTGAGATTCTGTGACATTGCCAGGAGGTTGTGGAAAGCAGCAGTGGTGAAGGAAGATTTGCTGCTGCCCAACCTCATCAACCCAATCTCAGCCAAACCTTGTTGTCTTTATACTGCAAGAGTTCTATTGTCATTACATTGCAAAGGTTCCATATTGTTACAGTTTTGTACCTCCTCGATGTTTCTCATAGGCAGCTCCTCTAGGCTCTGCCTCACCCTTGCAGTAGCCAACTGACTCCAGTTGCCCTCAGTTAAACAATCCTCTCTTTTATAACACTCTTCTTACTGGCTACAGCTGTGGCCTGTTAAAATCAGTCCTGTTCCCAATCTCTAATAATTGGTTCAGCTGCAACCCCTTAATGGGGTAAGATTACTTTCTATACTATGTTTATTTTCTTATATTGTATCCCCCTACAAAACCTGAATCAAGAGCAAAGTGCTCTGAATTCCCTCCCTTGCCTATGGCTGGCAATGATTTTTGTGCCCCTGGATGTCGTGTGCAGAGGAGCCAAGGGCTGCACTGGTTCTCCCCAGCTGTGCTGTGCCTTTTCCCCCTTCCCAGGAGAAGGGTGGCCAGCCCAACACTGCTGTCAGGGCTTCTGCTGTGGCTCTTTAGACACAGCCTGCTGCCAGGTGGCCAAAGATCCCAAATGAACTCTGAAAGGATAAAGAGGGATAAAGGAAGAGTTAACATGAAACATCTGAAACCACGTTCCCTTATTTTCAAATTCTCCATATATTTCTCTCAATGTAAATTATCTGTAGAGAGAAAGAGATAATAGCTGTTTATAGAAGTGCCACTATTTGTTATCACTATGAAATAAGAGCAAATTCTAAAAAAAGTAAAATTATCTAAATTATGAGAGAGGTAGTTAAACCTCACAGTGGTGACATTTCAAACTGTAAATATTGGAATGAAGCAAGCAAGTGGATAATCCCTTTCCATAAAGCATTGCCCATAATAGCTGACATTTTCCAGGCCCTATTTTAGCCCCTTGCTGTATGTCAAATACTACTGCCACATTAAAATATAAATTTCAACTTTGAAATGTTATGGAAATAACTCCTCACTAACCTGAGGAAAGCTGTCACTGTCAAATCAAACCAAACTAATTCACTAGCATAAACCAGCTTGTCTTCTGGTATGAATGGACTGCAAAGAAATAAGATGACATTTGTAAAAAGACAAACAGAATTGGAGTAAGGGGCTAGAGTACCTTTCTGGAGGAATCTGATGGATTATTATTTTACATTACATTTTCTCTGTGTTGTATTGAGCCCATCAACTGCTGTGCATCCAGTTCTGGGCAGGGAACATCTGAGTTTTATTCATCAGAAGCACTTTTAATATTTACTCTGCTGCAACCAAAAGCAGTTTTGCATTTCAAAGGGATTCCTTGTATTTATCCCCCCATTAAACAACGTATTTTTCTGCTGGAGACAGGTTTCATATAGTGAAGTGTTAATATTTAAAACTAACATCTTCTCATGTTGAGGATGCTACCTGCTGATTAAACCAGGGATTCAGCTCAGCTGGGCAAGTTACTTCACATCTCTGAGATGTCAGCACTCATGGGATCAGATTGATAGCCTCTACTCTGTGGAAAGATGGGCCAAGGTTTATTAGGGCTTTGTAAAGTTTAAATGAAGGATATTGATCCTGAGATGTGAGGAAGATCTTGCTCTTCCTCCCAATCCAGCACAAAATTAAGGTTTCACAGTCTGAGCTTGGGGTGGCTGGGCTGTGGCCTATTGACCCACTGATAAGCAGCATGTAGGTGAGCATTTAAACATCAAAGCCCTGACTGGGGAGGGTGAGATGATCCAGGTTAAGCAGCTTCCGTGAAGTTTAGGTTTTGGGCTGCACAATGCCCTTACATACGAGGCAGAGAAGCTCAGTTGGAGTTTGGCAGCCAAGGATGGCTCCCCTCAGTCTGTCACCACGCTGAAGGTCAAGGTCCTGCTACTCTGATGCTTTTAGGGCTTAGGAGAATATTTCATTTTTGCATTTGTTCTCAGGAAGAATTTACTTAAGAGGTTGTGAGCATGGAAGTGTACAAGAAATGTCTGGATGTGACACTCAGTGCTCTGGGCTGGGTGACATGGTGGGAGATCTGTCACAGATTGGACTTGATAACTTTGGAGGCCTTTTCCAACCTGAATGATTCTGGGATTCTGTGTTTTCCACAGACAAGGTGTGTGAGTTGATTCTCACATTGCTTTTGAGCTTAGGAGGCCTTTTCTTGCTCATCATTTATATCTGAGCTACATTCCCAATCCCAAGCTCAACCAGAACAAGGTAATTGCTGAGAGACTTGCTGTACACAGAACTACTAGTTGCAATTAGAGTACAACGCACAAGAAGGTTGGATATTAACTTTTGCCACCTGGCCTCCATCAGCTCACATGGACTGGGGCTGTACCTTCATTTCCCATCACATGGCTTCCCTGTGTATTCCATAGTAGTCAGCTTTGAAAGACACCAGTTATAATCTACAAGCCTCATTAAATTTTCATAAATATTCAGCTTTGGTGGTGATCTCCTGAACACCCTGTACTTGATGTTGTCTTTCACCTGGGAATAATTTCCCTTGATAAACATTGATGAAAATGCATTCAAAGTTAATTGATAGGATTTCCATTTTCACTCTGAGCATAGTTACACTCGAGTTTGCTCTGTTTGCACATGCCAAGGATCAGTTGTCTTAGAGAGGGACTTACTATGCCTGAGTGACTACAGCATCTTCCCACAGGCATTTGTGTGACAGTCTCCTCCAGTCAGCCAGAAGTCTTTTGCCAGCCATTTTCAGACTAGACTCAAGGATAGCATCAATCTTGTGGTGGCAAATCTTATGAAACTGAAAGCTGCTGTCACCGTCAGCAATCCAGACACCCTCCCTCCCTTTCACACAACAGTGTGATTTCTCCCTGAAGAGATGTTTCCCAGAAAACAGATGTTTCTCTTTGAACCAGAATTATTTTAAAGGTACTTTTTAGAAGTTTAATTTATCTTTTAGGGGCTGTGGTATCAGGAGCATCATCGTGAAGTCTGGCAGTGTTCCATGTCTCCTAAACAGAACTGATAGCACTGAATTGCCTCTAATCAAAGCCCACTTGATATTTAGTGACAAAACCACCTTAACTTAAAAATAACAGCACAAATTTGTCAAGGTTTTTACAACATTTGATATCATTAGTTCAAAACAGGAAGAGAAACAGCAAATATATATGTGTTTTTGTATTGCTTATTGCTTCTGATGGCATCATGTCCACAGACTGCTTTCTGCAGACATGCCTCCATCTTACAGATCATTTCCTTGCTCAAAGCCCTCCAAAGATGAGTGACTATGTCAACATGGGTTTGTACAAGAGCAGCCCTCAGGGCCAGAGCAGGATAGTTGTAAAGTTGGAAATGCTAAAGCAAAAATGCCTTAAACATAGTGTGTTACTCTGTTCTTAGTGGAAGTTAAAAAGCACCATCATTCTATTAAGAATTCCAAATGTTTTCCATTCCCTGCTGATTTACAGGAAAATCATCACCCAGCTCTTAAAGATTCAGTGATTGCCAAAAGCTTCCCTGCAAAATTTCCCATTTTGTTCTTGTCCATTTGCCAGGTACCTTTGCTGTTTCTCTTTTCCTGTTCTTGTTGCAGCTGGAGAAGCCAACCTGGTTGTGTTTACATTGCATGAACAAGACTGTGCAGAGGGAATCAGACACACCAACCTGCTGGGAAATGGGCAGGGTCAGAGAGCATCAGGAAGATCTGAGGATTCAGTTACCTGATCTCATCTTCCAGCTCATGGATCACTGCAAGGCCAGCTCTGCTGAGCTCCTCCTGCTTTGGGAATTAGGATGTCTGGGCACCTCACATCACTGGGCTCATCATGTGTAGGTTACCTGTGATCAAACTGTAAGGGAAATCATCCCTGATGCACATAAAGGGAAATAAAAAGACAATTTATTTTTTTCATTCTTATTACAGGAATTGTACAGCTAACTAATCCATTCTCTATTCTCTGCTGTGATGGTGGTGAGGCCCTGGCACAGGGTGCCCAGAGCAGCTGTGACTGCCCCTGGATCCCTGGCAGTGCCCAAGGCCAGGTTGGATGGGGCTTGGAGCAACCAGAGATACTGGAAGGTGTCCCTGCCCATGACAGGGGAGTTGGGTGAGGTGATCTTCAAGATCCCTTCCACGACAAACCAGTTTGGGATTTTGTGATTCTATTGATGGGATTTTCAAAGCAAAGCCATAATTTTAGCATCCAAAGTTGATTTATTTATAATTAAATCCTTAATACCAGGTGTTTGGAAGTATTTAAGCCTTGAACAAAACGAAAAGCTTCAGGTGCTTATGAAAGGCTCTATTTTTCAAAAATTATCCATCAGCCTTTTTCCTTGGAAAAGGCACAGAGTTCAGTCTCTTTGTCCTAAAATTTCCAGATCAGGATATGCAAATAGTGGGGCTTGGCTGTCTTGTTCATCATCTGGGGAGAATTTATGCTACTTTACACAGATTCTGGGCCATGGTGAAGTATATTGCACTCAAAAAATATAGATCCACAGAAAGAGATAAATCCCTAGGGATTTACCCTACAGACTGGGATGTCAGTTAGAGCCTAATGGGATTTTCAACAGTACCTTCTTAGATTCAGCATCCAGTTGCACTGAGATTTAGGCATCTCATTTTCTTTTTCTTAGATTTTCCTTTGAAAATGTGATGTCTGAGTGCCAACTGCATTTCTAGGGACACAAGGATCTCTGGAAATTGGGCTTTAATTAATTTGCCAGGCAGCACACGGTATGTCGGAGAGCAAGTGCAAGAGCTTTCCAGGCTGCTAGCTGTGGCTCTGTTAGAAGCTCATCCTTGGGCATTAAAGACATTTCAGTACATGAGAACATCTGATTGACATGAACAAAAATACCTGTAAATAAAGATATTGAAAAATCCCTTGAAATCCCTTATAGAAATATATCATGAAATAAATGTATATATATAATATAGATATATTGAAAAATATATCCTAGGCCTCTCTATTCCACATTAAGTGGAAGAGATTACATGTATTTGTAATTCCACCCATGGAAGGAAAAAAAGGAAAATTTTAAATTAACTTAAATTTTGGCTCTAAAAGACAATGAAATTATTTTTACCTCTTCTCCAGATCTTATTTGTTTCCTATAGAGGCTGGACTCTTCCTGTGCATATTATCACATTATTTCCTATTTATTTCTTTTTAAATCCCTCATTTAGGGCTCTGCATCCTACAGTCCCTCTTATTTTTCATGGAAATTTTTACCATGCAAAAAAGAGGAGCAGACAGAGTTAAGGTAAAGAATACTTTATTTAACTTGGCCTCTTCCTGGATCTACGTATTTGTTTATGATTTCCAAGGATCCTGCTTTCATCCAGGCAGAAAATAGTTGCCAAGAAGCAGTACTGCTTTATAAAAGGCAGAGGCAGGGCTTGATCCTGCCCTGACTTGTGCTTGTGGCTACTCCCTCCCCAAGGGAGGGAACTTGGATATACCTCCCACCTCTGCACTAATCTGTGTCTCTGTACAGCTCACAGTGCCTTGGTTTGGGCTTGGATAAAATCTGGACACATGGGTATATATGTGTAAATACACACACACATATATATACACAGAGATAAAAAGAAATTATATTTTTGTTCTTGTGTGTATTTCTGGGTGCACTGGTTCAAATCAACTTAAAACTTAGTGACTGCCTTCTTAAATGCATGAATTTACCTAAATTGTCCTGGTAAATTAAGCTAGTCCACTGATTTTTGCCTTGGAAAAATCCATCTTTAAAACTTGCATCAGATTTTTGAGTTTCCTGCTGGATTTCAAACACAAAAGTGAAAAGCTTTGAAACAAAGCAGAGAGCTTTGTAATTTATACAAAAACTGTCAATTAATGTCTCAGCTTTTTTTGCTTTGTCATGCCTCTGCCATTATTTTTACTAAAAAGCATCTCTTTCATTGAAATTTATGCAAGTGTGTGGGGTGTATAAAACTCTAGAAATGTCTGGAGATTTTGTTCACTAATTATCACTGTATTTTTATATTTGATCTTGGACACAGCAGCCAGTAGGTTGCTTGTTGCTTCTCAGCTCATTAAACAGACCAAAAGCCTTAGAGGAGATGAGTGCAAATATATGGAGTTTATAAAATTATCATACAAATATAATAGGATATGAAATGTGTATATTGTCTAATCAGTGATGTGAATTCATCTAAACTGCTGTAAACATCCCACACAGCCCCAGAACTTAGACTCACAGAATCCTCCAGGCTGAAAAGTTCTTTTAAGATCATCATTCCCCCAGCACAAGGCCACCACTAACCCATGTCCCCAGGTGCCATATTCACACATGTTCTGAACTCTCCCAGGGACAGTGGCTCCACCACTTCCCTGGGCAGCCTATTCCAACACTTGATCAGCCTTTCCATGAAGAAATTTTTCATAACTGGGGTGCTCTTACTCTTCAGAGTGCTTTACAGGGTACCTGATTCCCAGTATTGCTCCTGAGACAAGTCCAGTACCTGGGTGCTGGGACCACATGTGGGAAGCCATCCAAAGCACTGCAGTGGCTTCCTTAAATCCCTAAGAATGAGTTGGATTGAGGAGAGGTGCCATAAATTCCTGACTTGATAAGCCTGATGGTAAATAGGCCGAACTTCAACCCCTGAAGTTAACTCCTGACATTCCGCAGGCGTGGCACGGATTGCCAGGTGTCTTGGGGCAATTTGCAGGGATTCTCCACACTCTGTGAGTAATGCAGAGGTCTGGCTCAGATGGGAGATGCTGGGATCACAAATGGGACAACACACATGTGGCCAACTGTTCCTCCTTGGGATCATGGCAGAGACCCAGAAGAGGAATGAGAGGATGGTGCTTCAGGAGAACACAGAGTTCCCTTTGGAGGCACAGCTGGCCCAGGCTGGATCCCTGGCACACAAAGTCAGGGGCAAAACAAAACAAGGTTCAAAAGCAAGCACATGGAGACCAGGTTGTTACAGTTCTGAAACACCACAGAGAGGCCAAGGAAAAGCTGGGTTTAGTCATCAGTGGTTGTTTTGCTGATCCAGCTGGGATTACACAAGGTACTTCAATGAGAATTTCAGTTGCACCCTCTACCTGTGTTTATTTTTTTGGCTTACCCACTTTCACAGGCCTTAATATTTAATTGGCTAGAAATGAACACAATTCCCAAAAAATGAAGGTGTAGCCTGTGATTCTCAATTTTTCCCACTGCTGCGAACATTAATTTGTTTCACTATTGATTAAATAAGACAATTCTAGACCTTCAACATGAACTTTAGATGTATATAATCAGATGTACATCTCCCATATTCTATAATATCAGGTCAATACCAGAGTTTAACACAGCTTCTCAGCACAACGTTCTTAGCATATGAAAACTTAATGTTTTGCTCAAATATCCATTTCTCAGGAAAACTTACTGCTTTTTCTCTTTGGTGTTGAAAAGCAAAACTGATTGAAAGTGTATTTTTAAAAAGCCAGTGGGAAGCTAAAAAGAGAAGTCACACATGACTCGTGGTCCTGGAAACAGCTGTGCTGCTTTTGGTGACAAAGGGCTGGCTTTGGCCTTATATAACTCCAGGAAAATCAATATGCAGCAAACGTACTGAGCCAGAAAGGAATCTGAGCCTAAATTTTAAAAATCATACAGGCTGTCTCCTCTCATATCTTTATTTTGTCCCCCAAATACCTTTTTTCCTGTCATGAGTGATGCACTGGCAGTAGATTGGGTCACTTGTAGGTGACAGGTTCAACGTTAATCACTGCTGTATCTTAACAAAATGAGGAGTATGTTGATCCATTAAAAATTGCCAAAATCCACGCTGCACTCTGCATAACTGCAGGCATCTTCAGAAGAGATAAAAAGGAATGCGTAGTACAGCCATACCGTTCCCCTGGAAAGTCAGTCTCCAGAGATCTCTGCAAGTCCTCACAAAACTGTTCCTTTCCACACCTCAACAATATCCAGGAAACCAGAGCAAGAATGCTGGGTGCCTCTTTAAGGCACAAATTCTATTTGATACCAAAAATGCTGGACCTTGAAAGAGTAAACTCCTCCTCAGCACATACTTGAAATGGATATTGTTGCGCCTGACTGTTTGTTTCCCAATATTCCTGACAATGTTTTATCTGATGTTTATGTTCACAGTAGTCTGTTCACAGATTTTTAGGTACTTACTACTCAAAGGCAAAGTAAATCCAAATATCTGGGATACATATTTAGCAACTCCAGGCCTATTTATATAGTGCCCTTAGGGCACTGGTCCATCTCAGACAAATGAGAACAGAAAAAGCTGTCTCAGGCAAGCCATGAGCCACTTCCTGTGGCTCTCCTAATGCCCCCAGAGAGAGGATCCACCTCTGTGTCACTGCACACAGCACTGCAATCCTCACCTCATGGCCCAGTGGCTGTAGTAGCAAAAGTAGGTGCAAGAATCACCAGTCCCCGCCCATTCCCATGCAAAATCCTCCTGCTGAATGATTCAGGTTGGAAACAAGAAAAACTTTTCAGAAAGTTGATTCCCAGGTTAGGTGATTTCATTGTGCGTGAGAGTGTGTCCCAGCACATACCTGCAGTACTGCAGAACAGAAACAGTGCTAACTTGTAATGTTTGTCGTATTTCTATTTTCATAGGAACAGATCTACATCCTCCTAAAAAACTCTCTCCTTTCTTTGTTATAAACAGAATTACAGGGGACTGTAGAATACATCCACTTTGCTCCCTTTTTACCCTCATCTGCAGAACTCTGTAAATCTGTGTCCAACTGAGGTGTGTCTTGAAGTGCTTGTCCCATCAACCTTCCAAAGTTACTGCAGGTTTTGGACTTTTTTTCTCTAGTTGGCTTGGCTTTTTAATTCTGAAGTTCAAAATCAATTTCATTTGTTTTACCAAACTTTTCACCATGACCATGCCATTACCTAGTCTTCCCCCAAATATACAGTTTCCCAGTCCCAACATTTAATTTTTCAGAGAGGTAGCTAGGAAACATAGGAAGATACCTGCACAGCAATACTGGCAGGCAGCCAGTTATTTTGGCCATCAGCTTCTATTGATGACTTTAAAAAGCTGAAGTTTTTAATCTTATCTAAATTATAATAATCTTTCTAGATATTTCCTCCCTAAGATCATATAGTAGATCATATGGTTAATCATATTCATAAGGTGGTCCTCTTCTAAATGGTCATACAGAAAAGACTTGTTACATGCATGAGTCATATTGTTCTTTCCCTCTCAACAGAACAGCTGTAGGGTGAAAGTGTTAATCCAGGATTGGATGATTCCAATTTAATTCACAGTTTTGCTCCATTCTTCCTTTGTAACTCAAATCAATGATGTGGCCTTTTTGAGCCTCAGCTTCTTAAGCTGCAAAATGAGGTCTATAAATCTCTCCAAGTTACTGTGAGACTACAACCATTCATCTTGGTGATGGGATCAGAGATTACATTGGGGAAAAATTAAAGAAAATAACTACAGTAGAATTCCAAATAACAACAGGGCATAATCCTGATTCACTCACAAAAAGGAAGGGATCACAAACCCAAGAGGGATTCAGGTTTCACTTACAGCTTTTAAACTGGAGTTTGTAAATGGTTCTGCCATTTCCCCTTTCCCATCAAACACATTCAGATACCCTTCATGTATATGCAAAAGGAAAGATAAGGCATCCCACAAAAGTGTCACAAGGTAAAGACGCTGGAGATTGTTCTCTCTGCTAAAGAGTTGGTAATTTATCACCTTGGGGTTTGCCAAGTGGCATCAAAGCAGGCAATGGAAATTACTGAAGAAAGGACATCGAGAAGACAAAGCCAAAAATGAACAAGAGGCAAAAATTCAAGAGATGAATTCTTCATCCCTTGAATTTTCTCTCTTCATCTTCAAGACAGGAAAAGAGATTATCAGTTTTGGGGAAAAGCAAGACAACATTCTCAGTTTCTTTTTAGTACTTTGGGCCTCAGCAATACAAAGTGGACTGATATAAAATGAACATACATTTTGTTTACTCTAGTGCCTACCAGAATTCACAAAAGCTGAATACATTCTCTACTTTTTGGAGTGGCTGTGTGACTTTTTGGTCTGTCTATATTGTCTGTGAACATGGTAGAAAACCACTAATGCCTTTTTCTCTTTTCCCTTAATACATATCATTCCTAATATAGGAGACATGCATGGTAATTAAGATTGTAAAACTGTAAGTAAAATGTGCTGCAATTACCTGAGTAATTTGGTTCAAATCAACTCTGAGATTAATGAAGTAAATGCTTCTGCAGTCAATTATTTCCCACAGCTCCACACTGGGCCAGTTCTTGCTCCAACCAAGCTCAAAGGAAGACGTGCCTTTAACTCTGACAAGAGCAGGAACTTGCTGTTGACTGGTAGGGATGGATGGCTGCAGAGCTTTGAAGCTGGAATAAAACACACAAGGCCATCACACACCAGCAATTGTCTTGGCACCACAAACATTTACATATCAGCATGCTACACACTCTTCATTTTATGTGTGACAGTGAAATAACTGACACCTTCATGTGAGAATCAATGTAGAGTATTTCATCTTAATAAAAATGGAGTTTATTGTTTAACTTCCTCTCCTGACTATCCTGGTATGAGTAAAATGTAAGAAGGGCACAATGAAATGCACAGATACAGATGCTTGAGTGTGTCCAAAGGAGGGCAGCTAGGTTGGTGAGGGGCTGGGAGCACAAACCCTGTGAGGAATGACTGAGGGAGCTGGGGCTGTTCAGCCTGGAGAAAAGGTGACTCAGGGGTGGCCTTATCACTCTCTACAGCTCCCTGAAAGGTGCCTGTAGTCAGGTGGGGTTGGTTTCTTTCACCAAGGCAGCACTGACAGAACCAGAGGACACAGTCTCAAACTGTGCCAAGGGAAATACAGGCTGGGTATTAGGAAGAAGTTTTTTACAGATAGAGTGATAAAGTTCTGCAATGGTTTGCCTGGGAAGGTGGTGGAGTCACCATCCTTGCATGTGTTTAAGAAAAGATTGGATGTGGCACTCAGTGCCATGGTTTCAGTTGAGATGTTAGGGCATGGGTTGGACTTGATGATCTTTAAGGTTTCTTCCCACCCAGTCCTTCTGTGATTCTGTGAATATATATTTAAAGAAATAAGCTGGGCATTGCCCTGCAGTGTTTGGCCAGCCAACAGCACTATTAATACTCCAGTGTAACACGAGGCAGCCTGTTGTGGTTCTCCCTCTCTGTGCTAAAAGGATGGGGCCAGAAAGTCAGATGCATGACCTTATAGTGGAATTTGCAGTCCTCAGGAGAGCAGATGACATTGCATGTGTGTCAAATACTCTTGTTGCATCTAGTCCATCCCCACTGGCAGCCATCAGGATGAAATTTTAAATCTCTCCAGCCTTTTTGTCTCCTCTCAAGGCTGGGCAGTAATTTAGATTCTGGAAGGGACACTGGTGCTGCAGGAAAAGTATTTCCCACTCCAAATGTGTTCCTTTACACTTTTCCCCTGTGCTGCTCTACCTTCCATAACCCTTCCAGTGCTCATCCTGTTTGCACTCATGTGCATATCTTCAAAGCACACTGCATTTTCATTATGAAGATGCTCTGTGCCTGCATTACAAGGTGCTGCAACTTGAGGTTGCTTCTGTGCAATTAGTGATTCCTGATCCTATAAAAATATGCACTGACTAGCTCTAAAATAAGACCACTTTGTTCCTATTTACTTCTACTTAAATTGAATATTCTTGTTAAGGAGAAACTTGCTATTACTCGTGTCCTTTTATTTTAATGATGATGATTTCCTTAGTATAAACAGGTCATACTACAGATATTATACATGAACCTCTCCCCCTTAAATTGTCAGAGATTTGCTCAAATTAGCATTGCAACCAGAAGCTCCCAGCAGAATATGAAACAGGAGCTGGGAGCAGTGACGTGCTCTGTTTTCAAAGGCAGCATGCACACAGAGTGGCCTCAGCTGCCCCAGCTCTCCTTTCACACCCCCCAACCATTAAAGCAAATCCTGCTGCAGTAGGGAGTGAAATAAAGTTCTTCTTGCATTCTTTACCCAGCCCCTGTTCCCCAGATCCCTTCTGGTGAGCCCTAGGCTCTTCCAGGCTCCAAGGAGAGCAGGCACAGGCGGTTACCTCCCTGCACTGAGGGGGAGAGGTAGGCACTGAACATCCACCCCCACACAGATCTCATGAGGGAGCACTTGGGTTGAAGCAGTTCAGCTAAAAATCAGGTAATTCTGTAACCTGCCCTTAAATAGCATTCACATTATCTGCTTGCTGCTGCAGCTCCCTGTCTTTACTCCCTCCCAGGTATCATGATCATCCCACGCATCAGACACACACCATATGCTGCACTTGCAGAAGTCCCCAAAAATTCTGATGAGTGCAGACTGCCCTCATCTTCCTTTCACCACATTCTCTCCAGATGCATGAGCTGGAAAACTTCATTTCTGTCAGCAATGCCAGAACTTGCACTTCGGTAGTGTCATCCAGGTCAGACAGCTCTCTCCATGCAGTCCACTCAGCTGTGGAAACAAACACCACTGAAAAGTGAAACATAAATATTAAATAGTTATCATCCCCTATGCATTTCTATGCTGCAGAATTAATTTATATATAGCTCTGAGGTCTTCAAGCAGAAAGATTTACAGAAATGCAAGGTACTGTGAGTTATGTGAAGGAAATAATCTCAACACAAACTCTACCTTCAGTTGAAACACCTCATTTCCATGGAAGCTTTCCTCAGCCCTATCCAAACCTACACTATGACAGGCCAGGTGTGGCACTCACTGATGCTTCTGGAAACAAATCACACCAATAAAAGACACCTGCCCCAAATGTTAAACATAACCCCCCTCAGTGCTGAATGTCCTCCTGATATTGGTGAAATCAAAGAGGATCCATATATCAGAAGGTTTATTTTTTCAGACACTGCAAGCTGCATCATAATACAGAGTGAGTATGCAGTTACAATAAATTTCTGTGTTCTTTGGAATAAATTATGAGGTTGAAGATTCATTCATTTCTCTTGATCGGGAAACAGCACAGTTCATCTTTGGCTTGCTCCTGTGCTCATTGGAAAACCAACCCTCAAGGCAGGGTCCTCATTAATCTGCCTTTGTGTTAGCAGGGCTATACGGTGGGAACAGCTTTCCTTTCATGGGGCATAAAGGTTCTTCCACATTTTTCTCCTCTTTTTAAAATTAAATTACTCATAACATTACTATGGCTGGAACACATAAGCAGAGTTAAAGTGACATCAAATCTATTCTTCTGCTTGTGCAGAGTCCAACAGTCTGCACAGTCCAACTCTTAAATAATTTTGTCCTCACAGTTTATGATGTTAGTATTAAAAAAGGAATTTTGAAGGATGCTGGGTTCTTCTGTAAAAACAGAAATAAGAGTTCTGTTGGGAAAAAAAAGCCTCATCACAGGAACTATGGACCTCTCAGTATGAATTTTCAGTTATTTTCTGGAACCCTTTCTGAGCTACTGATAGAACAGGATACTTCATTCTCTTTTACTGTCCCACAGAGCAGCTAAATCCCTACATGGTCACCCTTTATGTTATTTTAAAAGCTCACCTGTCTCGCAGCAGGGAGGACAGGAAGTGTATCCCTCACAGCCACAGGATGTGTGGGAGCAGGCCTGTCCCCCAGGCTGTTGGTGCCCTCAGGCTGCTGCTGATGCTGTGTTTTGGTGCTCGTGATTACACCCATCCCTTAATGACCACGGCAGGGATGCAGGAGGCTGAAGAACACACTGTTGCCAAGGAGCAGCCTCTTCCAGCTGTGGTGGCCTAACAGCAATTCCTGATGCTTCATCACAAGAGGATTTCCAGGTCTCCCTTTCCTCCTCGGGCATGACCCAGCACAGTTCTTCTTTGGGATTGAGGCAATCAGGTCTCTGTTCATTTGTCTTCCAGAGATTTCCCACTGTTACCATTCTTAATTAACATCCTGATTTTTTCACTAGGACCATGAGTGAAAGTAATGGTGCAGCTTCAGAGGGAGAAAACTAAAAAGAAGAAAAAGCAGACTGGGAGCTACCAGGCTCCAGTACAGCCAGCGAACACTCAGTGAATGCAGCCCCAAGGACAAATAGTACAAAGCTCTTACTTGCGTGCACAGACAGAAGCTGGCAGAAAGCTGAGGGGTCAGGAAGGCAAACAATTCAAGTGCAAAGTGTTTTATTATAACCCTCTGAACAGGATGTTTCAGCCAAAGAAGCCATTGTCCTTATGGAAGCAAGAAAGACATACAGGTGTATGAAACAAGTCAGCGTTTTTGTAATGTACAACTAGAATATATTTGCAAATATCACTGCCCAGCAACCATAAATTAATAGAGCCAAGAAGCTTTTAATTTAAACTAGGCTTCAAGTCCTAAGGAATCAATAACAAAATTTCAAATTCTACAGGAAAGCTACAAACTAGAGAATTTTTTAAAGGCTTATTCCTGATTAGGAGCTCTTGAGCATACATGCAAAGTCACAAGGATTAGACTTTAGTTCACTCTCCTAAAAATCACAGAATCCCGGAATGGTTTGGGTTGGAAGGGAACCTCATCTTGTTCCAATCCCTTCCACTATCCCAGATTGCTCCAAGCCCTGTCCAACCTGGCCTTGGACACTTCCAGGGATGGGGCATTCACAAATGTGCCACCACTAACGTTTCAAATCAGATCTGAATATCAACTTTGGATTTGTTTGCTTCCAGAATGACAACAGAACAGGTATTGCTTTATGAACACATCTATACTTCTGAACTGACGTTACATCTTGGTTAAATACTGTCCCAGGCCAAGGAAAAATAACTTTTAATAAAAATAAAGGTACTATCTCCATGCCCACAATGGATCTGCTGACATTTGCCTGGGGAGAATTGTCCTGAAAGAGTTATAAAAGCTGTAGTTTTTCTAAAATTGTAACTGTTTTCTCTGTGCAAGATATATCTGGGAGTTCACATGAGGCTTCATCCCAAAAGCTGTGTCTTTGAGATGGAAAGATTGATCCTTCAAGGACAGGTAGTCAGAAGAAGGGGTTTTTATGACCTTAACTAGTGGCTCTATCAGAATCCTCTGAACACTTCCTATGGACTTCATCCAATGGAATTAATTAAGAAGACTTCTGTTTGCTTAATGGAAATAAGACATAATTTATAGCCTTGGTGTGGCAGACAAGTCTCTGGCATTCTGTCCAACACAAATCAAGGAAGGTGACTGTGGTGGAAGAATGGTGTCTCCTGAAATGAAGGACGGAAGTTGTTTGCATTGTTCAAGAAAGATGAAGAGAGATTTGATAGAGAACCTCTCATTAAAATCTAAAGCCATGGCTATTAAACCTGTGTCTTTTAATACTCCTTCATAGTGCTTATAAATGTCCAACATCCTTTGCTCCTATGTAAAGAGTTTATCCAAGCCTATCACTGCTTTGTCACAGGGAAGGAAAGGAGATGAACTGCCCTGCTCAGAGCAGCTCTTATCAGGCAGCCAGATGGCAAATGATGTGCCAGAATGTACAGGGAAGAGTCCAACATGGACCATTAATCCCAAACCATTCCAAACACCATTAAAATGTCACCGCTAAGGACTCTGAGAGCCAAGGCACTGACAAAACATGTTCTACACAAGTACTTCTGCAACCAGAATGAATTATCAAAAACCCTTCTGAAGTGCAGGAAGGAAAAGTTATGGAATTAGTAGATTGGTGTAAGTTATAATTACACAGAACACAAACAAACTTCAGCTGCAATACATCTCTATATATATTTTTTTTAAATATATATGTGATAAAGGAACTAAATAGTATTTGGTTTCACAAAGCATTCTGTTCATTCATAAAAACAATTTTCTATTTAAAATAAGAGCAGGGATTGGATTCTCTGGCTGGTGGTGCTGCACTGCCCTGAGCTGTGCCAGCTTGTTCAGAGAAACACTACATAACTCTGAATTTAAAGACGTTTTGCAGAGCAGCTTAATGAAGAGAAAAAAAAGGCCTTATTCTCACTTCTAAGAGTGACATATTTTTTCTATACTTCTTCCCTTTTTAGTGCAGCAATCCAAGCCACATATTTTGCTCTAACCAAATTCAGTATTTTCCCCTCTCAGGTGGTTTTAATGACAAAGCTCTATAGGAAGCAGAGTTTGATGTTATAACATTAAACCTTTGCAATAGCCAGAGATATCAGATCTTTGGATGAGACATGGTGGAAACCAGCAGAAGAGCCACATCAGGGACACCTACAAACACCTGACTTAGGGGGAACACACCATTTGGATGACAAGCAAGAGGGCTTTCCAGGGATTACATTGTATTTTCCATGGCAGGAGACAACAGGTATGCAGAACACGCAGAAGCTCCACATGCGTAACAATTCATTCTGATTCAGTTCCCAGTAACTCGATCACTTGGTATGAACTCAATCCACTGATCCTTCTCCATAATGTGTTCTTCTTCACAAATCAATTAAGATTTAGCACAAGTTGCATTGGGAAGTTTTGCAAAGTTTCTAGCCATTTGAAATGAAGGTATTTGCATGTCACAGAAGTACCTTCCATCAGCACAGGACTTCGTAAGGGTGTTTTAATGATTTAAAATAATTTCATGTTGATTGCACAGCAAGGAGCAGAGAAAAAAAAAACCCTTTTTTCTCAGTGAGAGTGAGTTTGGGTGATCAGAACACAGCTGGGCCAAAGGAGAGCTGAGCTCCTGGCCTAGCTCTGTTCTGCATGGGGTCCATGGGAAAAGAACAGGGAACACTCATCTGCTAACTGTGCTGTGGGGAAGCTGCTGCTCCTGCTCTCTGACATCACATGAGGTGGCTGACAATGAAAATTGATGGTGATTCATAAAGGCATCTCCATCCCTAAGAAAACTGGAAGAGCAGCTTGCGTAATCTTGAGATTTACTTAATTAAGTAACATCCCAGCACCGGTCTATTTGATCATCATTCCTTTACCTCCTGCTCCCTCCCAGCTTTGTCTTTGATTAACACAGCCCTGATAAGAAACTTCATTCAAAAAGAAAGCAGAGAGTGGGAAGGCAGCCCTGAGGTGTGGCTGGTGATTTAAAAACTGAAAAGAGGCAGAAAGAATGTCTCAGAGAGGTGGGAAGTTGGGATTGCCATTTGCTGCAGGCAAGGTGAGAAACTGGAGAGGGCTCAGCTGCAGCTGAGATATCTGTGCTGGTGAGGAATATACCTACAGCTTAATGCTTCTGCCTGCTTCTGATGAGACAAGATCATTATTTTCAGTATTTTAAAGCACTTTATGCATGAAACCTCAGAATGGCTCAACTTCAGTGTTTTGAAACATGCTTCTCCACTGAGATTCTTGAAGAGTGTTAGAGAAATGGGTAAATTTTACAATATATGACAAAATATCACGTACATTGCACAGCTGAGACACTGAAGGTGTATCTAACATAATCTACAGGTTTCCTATTTCCTGACGAAGGTAGCCTCTGAATCCGGAGGAAGCATTCAGGGAAGTTGCCCAGGGAAGTGTATGCTGCCTTCCAGGTGACCTTGGCACTTTAAATCAGGAAGCAAACATGGATCCTCAGACTTTACCTGGCCCATGGATTATTTATGATGATCTTGCAGCAGCTCTCAGGCCCAGCCATGAATCAGGAACTTGCATGCAAACACATAACAAACAGACAGGGCTTCAAATACCCCTCATTTTAGCAGGGATGATGAAAAATTAATTTCCCTGAAAGACAGAATTTATCCTGAAGAGTGTGTGGGTGAATTTCTCATCCAGCTGTTGAAAATGCTGTTCATCTGGAAAATGCCGTTCCCAGAGGGACTCCAGGGCGATGGGGTGAGGTGGGATGGGGCTGTCATGGCCTCACACAGAGAACAAGCTCCCTGGGCAAACTCCCAACATTAAACACGGGATTTTTTTGGTCAAACAGATATAATGCCTTGAACTACAGCCCAGGTTGACGAGGGAGTGTTGTGGCTGAGGGGGAGCCGTGGCTGAGGGGTTCATGACTGAGGGGGAGCCATGGCTGAGGGGGTAGCAAGGCTGAGGGGGAGCCATGGCTGAGGGGGTCAAACGGGTGAGGGAGAGTCGTGGCTGAGGAGGAGCAATGACCGAGGGAGACCTGTAGCTGAGGTGCTGACATGGCTATGGGAGAGTCACGACGGAGGGAGTGTCACGGCACGGAGGATCTCATGGCTGAGGAGGCGTCGTGGCTAAGGAGAACAGGCAGTGCCAGGTCCGAAAGAGAAAGCCCACTGAACCAGTTGTGCTCGTGGCTGAGTGCTGCGACCAACACTCACGGCCGCAGCCGGTACGGGCAGAAACGGGCACGGCGCTCCCGCCCCACCGTTTCCTCCGCCTCAGCCCCGCCGGGCACGGCGCCTCTTCCCGCCGGCCCGGAGGCGGAGGGGGCCGCGGAGGGCGGAGGGCCGCGGAGGGCGGGGCGGCCGGACTCGTTTCGCGGTCGAGCGGAGCCGACCGTGGCCGCCCCAGCACCGCCTCCTCCCCTCCCCGCTCTCCTCCCGCCTCCCGGAGGAGGAGGGTCCCGGGCGCAGCGCTCTGCGTGTGTCCGCAGCTCGCGTGGCCTCGCTTACCCACTCCGCTCCCGCCTTCCATCGGCACCGCCGCGCCCTCCGCTCTCCGCTCCCTCTGTTCCTCCGCTGCTCCTTCCCGGCCAGCCGGGGTTGCGCCTGCGAGTCTTCTTCCCCCGCATTCTGGAGGCTCCCAATATGTTCAGCGCCGTCCGCGCCCAGAGGCACCAGGTACGGCGGGCGGGGGCCGGGCAGGGGCCGTGCGGCCACGCTTTGTTCGGCGCTGGGCAGCGGGCGGAGGCGGCGGCCCGCGCTCGGGGAACCGCAGCCCCTGCGGCCCCGCGGCGCTTTTGTTGCTTGTTCGGGGCCCGTTTTCTTGGGCCGCGGAGTTGCCCGCGTGGCCTGAAGGGCGTGAGGCCGCTCCCTCCGTGCCGGGGGAACGGGCGGGCCCCGGCGGCCGGGGAATGCGGTGTAGCCCCCGGGCGGGAGTTCCCGGGTTCCCCGAGGGTGCGGGGCCAAGGTCAGGCGCTGCCTCTTCCAGCGCCACGCTGCAGCCGCGGAGAGGCGTCTCCCTAAACCCGCACCGTGAATGGCGGGGGGAAAAAAGAGAATCGCGGGAATCCTGGACTTTGGAGGAAATAGCCGCTCCGGGATGAGCAGCGTGTGCTGATTGCTGTTTGCCAATGCCATGACCCTCCCTGTCATCTATACCTAGTTCTAGGAAGTGGGAGATAATAAAACAAAACCAGTGGTTGTTCAGGTCACATTAGTGCTTCTGGGGAAAGCTGATGAGAGTGAATGACCAGAGCGGTTTGGGTTTGGATTTTTTAGGGTTCTTTGGGCGGTGTACAGTATTTTCTGCCTGCGTGCACCAATTTCCAGGGTTTTTTAGAATTTTCAGAGGCGCTTCAAGGTACAAAATGCCTTTGCATTGGCACTTTTGCTGTTCCTTCACCCAGCGTTCCCACAGATAATAAAACCTGAATTGGCTGTAATTTCATACAGGGTAGAAAAATACTGACAGTGAGAGGCGAAACATCCGAGTTATTTCCTAAGGAGATGTGTGGTGATAGACTAATGGAAATACAGTCTCATGTCACTCCTTGTTTGTGTGGTTTGTGAAGAGAGAACTTTTTTTTTCTTGTTTGCAGTGATGGGTGTGTAGACACCACGTCTGTTCTGTCAGAGAGCTAGAAAATAAGAAAGCAAGCAGGATGTGGTGCTTTGATGGTGAGATTGGTTTAATTTTCAAAAGCAGATTTTGTAGCCACAAGCCTGACTCCTGGAGCTCAGGATGCAACAGTCAGGGAATACTTTCCAGTTAGGAAGGTGTGTGTTAGCTGCTGTAGTTAAGTCTGATTTTATTTTCATCAGCTTGAATTCTTAAGGAGCAGGAGATGGTAAGAAAGACAAAAACTGCCCAGAATGGGGGTGGAAGACAAGGAGGATGTGTAAGCAAAACTCAGTGATTTGGTTGTGTGACAGATGTTTGGAGAACTGTGGGAAGTCTGTGTTAATAGAAAAAATAGACCCAGGGGGTGGGCAAAGGGGAGAAAAGAACTCAGATTTTAGTAGAGTGAATGTGAGGCCGAAGGTTGAAAAAGAGATGTACATAAGGACTGTGACAACAACAGCAAGAGGGAAGGGAGAGGAAGGGCAGAAGCAGTGTGAAAAGGGAACTAATGACCAGAGCTAGGGCTTAGAAGCGTGGGAGGCCAGTCCTGGCAGCCAGTGCTGAATGAGCAGCCGGAGTGTTGCAGCTGAGGGTTGTTGCTGGAACAGCAGTAACATTCAAGCATGAAGCCTGCTGCTTATAAATTTTTAAAGTCTGCATGCATAAATGTGTTTGGAAGAGCTCTCTGGGCTTGCTTTCTATAGAGGGCAGTCCAAGCATTGCACCTTCCCGGGCTGCATGTAAGAGATTTTGGAAAATGTCCACAGTACTCTGTCATTCCTCTTCAATTCCTAACCAGTGATAGCAAATATTCCATCTTCCCTCTCCCTGTCCTCACTGTTGGCATGGGAGCATGACTAAGGTTGATGTGCAGTGAAATAGAAAAATTTTGTCTACAAGTCGTAGTTATCAGTGAGATTAAATCTTTAGTGGAAAGCAACTGAAAAGTGAATAAGCAGAACAAAATTGTTGTAAATTCTGAGTCTTACTGTAGATTACTGGTGTAAAGAGGTTGGGCCTCTTTAGTGGTGTAAAGTATGTTAATAAATGTCTTTGGTGTTTTCCCCAAATGCAGACTCAGACATGAAAATACGATGTGTTTTTACCACAAATAAATGCTAATGTATGAAATAAATGTTTTGAGGACATTTGGTTTTATATTCTGATACAGATAATGGACTGTGAGCAGTCGTAGGTGTGACCTACATTTCTTCTGAGCTGGGCTGTCACAAGCCAGAAAGCTCCAGCTGGGTGTTAAATTCCATTTTTGTTTCACAAGTGTCAATCAAATATCTGTCATTACATCAGCAAGTATTGATGTTAAATCAAAAGATTATCAAATATCTCCCCCAAAGTAGTGCTTTACCCGTGAATTGAAGTAGTACATTAATTTGACTAAAGGGTTTGTGCAGAATTGGCACAGCAAGGAAGATGGGCTGTATTAAAGATGAGAGGTAAAATAGATGGTCCTGGGCAAGGCGACTCTGCCTCTGGGACTTGTCTTGGCGGTCACCTGGGACCACAGCTCCTGCAGGAGGCTCTGCAGGGGAGACGCCTAGGGCAGCACTGAGGATCACTGTGTCTCAGTATCATTGCTAGTTAGGTGGGTTTTCTTCAATGTGCCTTTAAATACAGCAGTGAAATAGAGGAGTTTAAAAGGAGGGAATCTCCCTTCTGGAAGTCAGGATGTGCAGCCAGTTTATCTCTGAGTGCATGATGAGCTGTGGCTCGCTCACAGCCCAGTGGTACACGTACATGGCAAAGGAAAATCTCAGTCTGTGCACAACATGAGGCGTTCAGGAAACACAGTTACTACAACAAGGTTGTGTTTAAAATCCAGCAGCTCGGCAGACATTTGAGTCCTTGCATTCCTGTGCCTGGGAACAGCTGGGGTGCCAGAACACACCATGTGGATATTCCGTGACTTCAGGCCTGCCTGAGCCCGGTGTGGTTGGCTCCTGATCCAAGGGAGTCTCCAGCCCCAGTACTACAAAAATCCAGAGTTTATGCATTACTCTTTAGTTTTTTGTCTAATATTAAAAGTAAGGGAACAGCTGCTCTCAAGTAGGAGTTTTTTCCAGTGGAATGTGTTGTTCCCATTCTGGGATGATAATTCTGTAGCTTTAATGTGTTTATAGAAGTGCATTTGGATGCGGTTATGGTGTCAGAGGCACCAGGCTTTACCTGGCTGACAGTTGTCTGGGAACATCTCACTTGGTTTAAAAAAAATTTAAATCCTGGATAATTATTAAAAAAAAGCCACAGAGTTCTTCATGTGCTGAGCTAAAAGGGAGTATAACCAAGGAAGGGAAGGTAATGACAAAGTGATTTTGATTTAAAAAAATAATTTAAAGGAAAGAGTTTGTTTGCAGTACCTGTTTATGACCTTTAATGCAGAGTAGGCAGCGTTCTTGACTTTGCAGTGAATTTTGGCTGATAGTTTGGGTTGTGTTCTAGCAGCAGTACTCCAAACCAAAATGTGAAAAGTTGTCAATTTGCTTGTGCTATTTAATGCTGTTTTGAGTAATAATATTAGCCATGACACACACAACAGCATTGAAACTCTGTGGCAGTAATTAAGATGTTTAAATTCCAAAATGTTCATATTCCTAGATATTCAGATTGGACAATGCCATTAGGGATATAAATGCATCTGCATGGGATTGGTGTCAAACACAAAGGAGGGTTTTAACAGACAAATCTTCCATTTCAATCCAGAACTAATTTGGATGACCTTCTTAGGTCTTCAAGGTCCCAAGCAAGTACAGATTTGGCAGTTAGAACATTGGAAATAAAACTGATGTTTTATAGCAGAATGTGACAATACACGCCCAGAGATGTAAACAGAGCGAGGCTGATTGTGGGATTTAGTTAGAATCGTTTGACTAGCTGTCCTGTGACTTGAAATGTTTTGGTTGAGGTGAATTTTTGGGAAAGGTGGGGACATCAGGCTGTTGGGTTCTGTTTTGAGAAGTTTGCTTGCTTTAAAAATTGCAGTGATTATGCCAGTTGTACTGACGGGGAAGTGTTGACTGCCAAATGCCTAATTAAACAATATTTGTTAAATAGAGCTTGGTGTCAGCTTCTTAATTTGCCTGTAAGATTCCAAAAAGAATGTACCTTAATTTATTATTATTTAATCTCACCTTTATGTGAGATTTCTTTTCCCAGTGAAGCACACTGGCATAGCAGTGTGTTGATGGAAGCTGTGTGCTCCTGCAGTGCCCAGCATTCTGGGTGCTGTGTTCCCCTGATGTGGGACACTGCTGTGCTTGGGAGCAGCTGTTCCCTTCTCCAGGCTGTGTGGCTGTGCCTGCTCCAGAGCCAAGCCCTGAGAGTGTTTGCTCTGCCTGCACAGTTCTCTGCTGGCTGAGGCTGTGGGAATGGAGGCAGTGTCCGTGGAGCTGGTGTGTGGTGGGATGATGCCCTCTGCTGCTCCCAGGAATCAGCCTCCTGCTGGAGCTACTGGGCTGCACCAGGCAGGTACTGCTCCTGCCAAAGTCACCCTGGGCTGAGCGCTGGCCGCGCACCACGGTCACAAGGTTCTCTTCCCTGAAACACCCGGCACTTTTAGTTTTTGACAAGGAGAAATGAGCTGCACCTATTTTAGGAAACCCAGTTCCGAATGTGGCATTTATTCTGTGGATACAAATATAGTGTTGGAACTGAAGTGATTGATGTTTTCCTGAGGTGGCACCAGGGTCATGGAAAGTTCCAGAGTGAGTGTTTGTTGCCTGTTCCCTCCCTGCTGCTGCTCCTCCTCCTCTTCTCCCCTCCCCAAAAAATCCTGGCATAAAGAGCCCACCAGCATGTGAATTCCCAGCAAAGCCGCCCCAGTCTGCACTGCCAGTGCCGAGCTCAACCAGAACCCAGCAGGGTCTGTTCCCAGCAGAGTGACCTTTTACCAAAGAAAGCTGTCATACAGATTCCTGACTTTATAATTTCTGGAAGTAGCGGAGACTGGAGACATGCCCAGTCATTTCAGACATGTCCTTAATCCATCTTCAGACAATTTTAGGCATTCAGTAGAAGAAGGCTATAAGTAGATGAGCACAAGAAGAGCTGAAGGTAGGAGGCTTGTGGATTGTGTTCTTTTATGAAATGGAGTCATTTCTGTTGTGTTACATGGGAGTTACCTACTTGTGGAAGCAGTAATGGTAATAGGATGTGCTGAAGGGCAGAGTTGGTGAGGGATTGGCTAAAAATGGGATTCAGCTGTTCTAACTTTTTTCCTAAGCACTAATTTAGCCCTTTTCTTGTCTCCAGGGGTAAAATGATGATGTGGTTGATTTCTTATTAGGCATGAGTATATATTGGTGTCAATATGGAATTTTTCAGGGTGCTTGCTTTTTGTGGGGAAAAAAACCCCAAAACCCCCTAAAAAACAACAGCAACAATAAAACAACCCCAACTTGTTTGTGAAGAAAAACTTGTTTGTTTGGGTCAGGACTGTGAATCAAGTTTTATGTGAAACACGTGGCAGTGCTATTTGTTGTCCTTACTTGATACCTTCTCCTTTATTGCAGGTTATGATGCATGATTATCACAGAAGAAATTCATGTCTATAGCTCATAAGAACTATATTACATCATCTTCAAGCCTGATAGTTTTGGAATCCATATTGCAGCTGCAAACACACGTCTGCTTTTGCATTTCCACAAACATCTTCCCTGTCAGGAGATCCTGAAACTCAAGTTCTCTGTTCTAACACAGTGATACCATTGGGCTATTTTAAATTTACAGTCATATATTTGCTTGGTAAGTTGTACCATTAGTTGTGTATACAGTAGTTAATACTTCTGCTGAAATTATGTAAATTTAAAATCTTTAATAAAACACAACAGATGGATGTTTGTAAGTAAGATTATTGTTGCCAGTGTAGGGTTGAATACTCGCAGTAGTAAGTGAATTTAAAATAGATAGATTAACAGTAGAAGTATTTTGTGAGAGCTTTGGTATTTTCATAACTGATTTTTGCAATCCACTACTTCTTGTTTGGGGTTTTCTTATTTAGTGTGATCTTCAGAATTTTCTTCAACTTGAGGTGGAAATAAAAATTGTTGCTGGTAACTTTAATAGAATCCTACATATACGCTAAGATTTTTAAGGTAACTGTACTTCTGTGTATGTTAGCAGCTCAAACTTAGAAATCTGTTTTTTGTTTTAAATTACTATTTCAAATTCGTTAGGTCGTGTAAAGGTAATAGTTAAGTGTTCTTAATTAGATTCTTATTTGGAAAGTGCTTAACTAAATAAGAATCAATTAAAGGAGCTAAGAAATAGCTTCCAGATAAAAAATTTTAATTTTCCTGAAGTTCTTTTTCCAGTCTTTGACTGATCTCCCTGAGGTGGTATCTTTGTATATGGCTGAGGTATTCAAAGGAAGTTGTTCTAGCTTTGAGATGATTTGAAATACATGATTGTTGTTGGGAATTTATTAAATTATGTCTGTTTTGTTGGTCATAATGTTTTCATGACTTCCAGCTGCCCTAAAATACTGAGTCATTACTCATAAAATTAAACAGAAAATGTTTATCTATCTATTCTACTTCACAAGGTACTTTAAATTTCCAGTTCTTACTCTTCAATGTAGCTGGGTTTTGTGTCTGCAAAAAATGCAGCTGGATCAGAGTGGTAGGGAGCGGAAAGTGGTGATGAATGTTAGGGGGATGGATCTACCAAAAAAGATCTTTAGGGAAGGGAATCCATGTAATCCAGTGGTTCCCAGCTTGCTCCCACAGAACTGGCACAGATTCAGCCTGTGGTTTTGAACCCAGTACCTGCTCAAGGGATGTGGCCTCAATCTCTGAAAATCATTAATCCATTCATGCCCCCTGCGTGTTTGTTTGCAAACAGTGTTGCTAGTACTGCTGCACTGAAGCCAAATGCTGTGTGTGTAACCTTTGCCCATTACATGTGCAGCCAGACCGACACCAAAATGATTCCCAACGGATATTTGATGTTTGAGGATGAGAACTTCATCGAGTCGTCTGTTGCCAAACTCAACGCCTTACGGAAGAGCGGTCAGTTCTGCGACGTCCGCCTCCAGGTACCTGTGCCTGTCCCACTGGGGAGCCTGGGGGCATGCGGGGGTTACACCATATGGAGCTGTTGCTTCACAGACTGGGAGATGTGAGATTTTAGAAACCCGTTTTTCTGAAAAATACCTACTAAAAACAATCCAAATAGGGTGCACTTTGAGAGAAGTGATGCTAACTTTCAGCTGGAGACTGTTGATTTGAAAAATTGATTTGAACTGTGGCACTCACCTGAGTAGGCCTTCATATTGTGAAAATACAAAGGTAATTACAAAAAATCCTCACCAGCACATGGGCTTCTTGTTTGTGTTTGACATCAAGGTGTGTGGACACGAGATGCTGGCGCACCGAGCCGTGCTGGCATGCTGCAGTCCCTACCTGTTCGAAATCTTCAACACTGACAGCGACTGTCATGGAGTTTCCCATGTGAAATTTGATGATCTCAACCCAGAAGCTGTTGAAGTTCTGTTGAATTATGCCTATACTGCTCAGTAAGTAGTTCTCATGGTAACTAGAGAGAGGATAGACTTTGATTTGAAAAATCAGAATAATAAGAAGTAATTTTCTCTGTTTAATAGGTTAAAAGCTGATAAAGAGCTGGTGAAAGATGTATACTCTGCAGCAAAGAAGTTGAAGATGGAGAGGGTTAAGCAGGTATGGTTCTCAGATCTCTGGAAGTCCATTCTGCCTTCCCAGGCTGACAGCATTGCACCTTTTGGTGTTAGTGAGCCAAAACGTGATGCTTCTGTGGAAGAAGTGCCCAGCACAAAGGTGCTGTAGATGTTCCTTAGCACTGTACTGATTTGGTGCCAGCTGGATGTGTTGCTTCCACTTGAACTGTCTAGGTGCCAGAGTGTTCCCTGAAGTTATGTTTTGTTACATGTGAGTTACCTACTTGTGGAAGCAATAATGATGTGCTGAAGGGCACAGTTGGTAAGGGATTGGCTAAAAATGGGATTCAGCTGTTCTACCTTTTTTCCTAAGCACTGCGTAAGAAAAACAGCTTTAAAATCTTGGCTGATTCCTTACCTTCATGTCTGTGGCAGCAGTGCTGTGCTTGGTTGTGTTGGGAGCACCAACAAACCTGTAAATCTGTCAGAAAAAGAATAATTCACACACTCCTGAACATAAATTTGGTAGTGCTTGACTTTGGAAATACCCTTAGCCGCAGATAGGGGTACCCTTAAAAAGGAAATTGGGATCATTAGCTCACCTGACTGAGAAGTAGTTTTGAATAGGTGTTCAGTAGAAAAGCATGGGGCCAATGCAGATGTCAGTAGCTTCTTTTCATTTAAGATGTGCATATTCCTGTGGAAGGCAGCATTCACTGTACAGCACTGGCATGGGGATGACAGCAGTCACTACTCTGCCGTTAAAAAACATGTGCTGCTGTATGTTGGGATAGACAATTTAAATGTATAAAAACTGTCTGCCTGCATTGCCAGGTTTGTGGTGACTATTTACTGTCCAAGATGGACGTGCAGAGCTGCATCTCGTACCGGAACTTCGCCAGCTGCATGGGAGACTCCCGGTTGTTGAACAAGATCGATGGCTACATTCAGGAACACCTTGTAGAGATTTCAGAACAGGAGGAATTTCTCAAGCTCCCACGGTTAAAGGTTAGCCTAAGTTTGTAGAATTCCTTCTGGTACAGGATTTCCTAAAAGCAACCTGAGGAGCAACTAGGATTTCCTTCCCTTTTGGGGGCAGGAAAGCTTGGTGTACTGACTGCTGCCAGTAATGTGACAATTTTGGATCTGTGTCCTATTCTTAGTGCTGTGAACCTTAACTCTAAGAACGTGTGCTGTCACCCTTTCCAGGTGTAAAAGGTGATTGTATTTAAATGTGCTTCTTAGTTCCATAGTCTGGAAGCTCCTTGTGGTGTGTTCTGGCTCTGTGGTTATGAGAGTTGTGCTCACTTTGTAAACTACAGCGTGCTACAGGGAGAGAGTGAATTCCTAGAGAATTCTTAGAGAGTAAATAATCTTTTCTCTTCTCCCTCAAGCTTGAAATAATGCTGGAAGACAATGTTGGCCTACCCAGCAATGGCAAATTGTACACAAAGGTAATCAACTGGGTACAGCGCAGCATCTGGGAGAACGGAGGCAACCTGGAAGATCTAATGGAAGAGGTTAGTCTTTAAGAAAATGGGATTTTGGGATTAATCATAAAAAAAAACCCAAAAAGCCAGTATGAAGGATGATCCCTTTTATTTTTTCTTTTTTTACCCCTTCACTTTTTTAACTGACCCTAAAGAATTTAAATTTTGCTGTAGGTACCCCTAAGCTGAGAAACTGGGGGGGTGTTCAGGTGAGCTGAATGCACCGTTCAGTCTGGTCTTCACTTTCCTTTTTGCTCCCCGTTGCTGTATAGTAGCCTGAGAGTGGCCTGTATCTGCTTTAGTTTGGGGAGGTGGTACTGAGACTTGCCATAGATTGGTGATGTTTTCCTTTGCAGGTTTTGCTTGTAAATGCACAGTAGGTAAAAGCTTCTAATGGTTGTTCCTCCCCGTTGGTTTATCTCCCCATAGGTTTATTAACAAAACTAGGATACCAAGGCTGAAGAACCAAGAAGAGCCTCAAGTGTATTGACACGTACAGAAGCAGCAGTCCTGCCCCAGTGCTCCTAAGAAAATCCGCTGTGGGCAGAGAGCGATCATGATGATTTAATGGTGTTTACTTACTCCTTTACAGGATGCATTATTTTCAAACTTGTGTGTTGTTAAATGGCTTTTCTCATGAATACTAATGGTAGATGTAGCCTGGGCAGTGTTTAATGGCAAAATTAGCGGGGAGATAAAATTTTTAATTGGCTTCAGCAAGCGGACTTTACCAAATCTTGTGAAATTCTTCAAAATTTTCAAAATCTGCTATTACAAGCACAAAAGATTCCCCAGAAACACTTGTCTAGGCAAAAGTACATGTTGATGTTGTCGTATAATCTCAAGTGTGTATTTCCTCTTGGAGAAACTAATTTAAAACATCATGTTGAAATTAAGATGCGTTTCGTTGAAACAGCTGCATCTGGTTTCAGTGGTGGACAACAGTTTCTTCCAGAACTTAAAATTTGTGTTGTCTTCCCTCATTCCCAAACCTTTCTTTTAGAGTCTGTTGGCTTCTCTTGGCCTTTTTTGATGGAGATAAATATGTGTATTTTTCATAGCAGAAAACTTATGTGCAGGGATAAGGAAAATGCTTGCATGAGACTGTGAATTTGTGTAACTCTGCAAATTAATGTGCCTTTTGCTTGTCTAATGTTTCTGTGCTGGGAAAACAGCAGAAGCCCATGGAAAATGAAGATTTCTCTCAAGCTGAGAAAGTAAGGAACCTTCACTCCCTATTTGAAGATTGCCACCATGACATCTGCTTCCTTTTAGTTTTGCCACTGTGCGAGCTTGAGATGAGCTGACGAGCAGTGTGGTGCCTGGGGTAATGTGCCTGTAGCTGAGGAGCACAGAGACAGCAGCCACATGGGTGTTCTGTTGTTGTTTTTGCAGGTGCAAACGCTGTACTACTCAGCTGATCACAAGCTGCTTGATGGAAATCTGCTAGATGGACAGGCTGAGGTGTATGGCAGTGATGATGACCACATTCAGTTTGTGCAGGTACCAATTGCAGACAGTCTCAGGTAACCCCAGGTAGACTGGAGCAGTTTACAGCACACCTGAAGTCCTGTGTTCTGCTGGCAGAGAAGGCAGCAGGTGCTGTAGTGGAGAAATGCAGCAGGAGAAGGTGTCTGGCTGGGAGCTGCTGCAGGCCATGATGTGCTCTCAGCTTCTGTCTCTTTGGCAGGCTGGGCTGACTCTCGGCCTTTGCACAACAGAGTGCTCTAATTCTGACTTCAAAATCAATCCTGGCTGTTAGAAGAAAGAAGAGGCAGACAAGCACTCAGCTGTAGGAAGTCAGCTGAGACCTTGTAGAGTTCCCAGGGACTGTAGAGAAACACAGACTGCTTGGCTTGCAGTGGGGAATGTGTCTGGTAAATTTGGGCCCAGAAAAGGATTCCAGATCCAAGTTCTAATCCTTCAGCTGCCAGCGTCCGCTTCTTTTGTTCAGCTGCACTGGTGGTGTAGCTGCCAAATCTCTCTGATGCTTTGACTGAGTGCAAATCACTCCTGTGCTTTTTGAGAGGTCTTTTGTTACGGTTTTATTTTTTTATTTCTTACCAGGTGTAATCCTTCTGAACTCCAGAAAACGACATGGCTTAGTACAAACGCAGATTAAGATAGAAAGAATTAAAAAGGACTAACGGTTGTAAATTATCAGTTGCTTTATACAAATGAACTTGGTTTAAATTTATGAATTTGAAGCAAATACATTGTAATATTTTATAACAGTGAAACATGTTCATACAAAAAGTTGCCTTTATGAAATTCTTAGCTAATGTGGAAAACACTGTCCATCCCAGAATGTGGATTTTAGAAGTGAAATGAAAGGAAATGGAAAAGCCAGCTAATTTTCCAGTTTGCTAATTGCTTTTGGAAAGCCTTCACAGGGTTCTCTACCTCTGGATACCATTTGTAATGCTTAGAAGCAGAGAGGTGAATGTTAGGAAAGTTCATTTTCAGAACTAAGACCAGGACTTCTCAACATTTTTCTACAAATTCTTCCTAATAAGAAAAATCACTAACTTCAGATATCCTTAGCTGTTGAGGGAACTAACACTAAAAATCCCCTAGGTGCCAGTCCTAGAAAAATTGTAACTTTTACATTTTTAGATTACAAAACTTTGTATTTTCTGTTGCTGTTGAGGCAATTTAAAGATAAGAGCTTAAGTGGTTAATTGGATGAAGGTTCAGAAATAAAAAAAAAGGCTCTCTACAAGTGCGCTGCTTGTCACGGTGAGCTGAGCTTAGCAATCCAGCTCCTCTGTGTGAGGTTATCTGAGTTAGGTGATGTGTTTCTGAAGACTTGTGACAGTTTCCATGGAGATCAGGCTCCAGGGAACTGTGCAGGCATCGCAGACTTGGGACTGTGGTCATAAACTCTGCTGCTGAACAGTACAGACAGCACAGTAACTTCTGTGCTTCAGGAAGAGCCTCAACAACCTAGCCACCTCTGCCAAAACTGGGAATTTTGGGTTTTTTCTTAATAGAGTAAAATAATGTA
Source organism: Emberiza elegans (assembly GCA_024865655.1). Lineage (NCBI taxonomy): Eukaryota > Metazoa > Chordata > Aves > Passeriformes > Fringillidae > Emberiza > Emberiza elegans. Next base: position 63,160,553 of record JALJVW010000206.1, read on the forward strand.
AGCTACAGTAGAAATTTAATTGGAGATAAAAAGAAAGCAGAAATCTCTTGTTAGTGGGAAGTATCAAGGGAGTAAAATCCAAGAAACAGCTAATCTGAGCACAGAGGGGAACTGAGGTGAAATTAGCTTGTCTTCAGGGAATGAAGAGAATAGTTTATTCACTTCCAAACAGCATTATATAATTAACTCAAGTTCCAGAGGCAGAGCTTGGGAGTGAGGCTCCTGTGTGGTAGCTCAGTTCTCTCCAGCTGCATGTAGCTCTTTGTAAATCCTAGAAATGCTCACTCACTTCAGGGATTTGCAGTCCAGCACCAGCAGTATAAAGCTGCAGTCACAGGATAAAGTGAGTTCCAGGAGAAAAGTGTAGGGTGGTTTTGGCCACTGTTGCTGGGCAGGCAAGATGTTCTGCTGAAAATATAGGTGTGCTATAAATGCTGCTCTGCGGAGGTGGTAGACGAGTGTGCTCTGGAGTAGCTACACAGTGTCTCAGAGAAGCAGAGGTAGAAGGAGCTGTAGTCTCTGGCTAGGTTTCTGTAGCTGCCTTTTGATTTTGCAGAAGAGGCCACCACGTGAGAATGATCACAAGCAGATCAGTAGCAGCTCCTCTGGAAGTCTTTCTCCAAATGCTACTGTTCAGAGTCCTAAACACGAGTGGAAAATCATTGCATCAGAGAAGACTTCGAGTGAGTAACAGGGGCAGGGGTTGTCTAACAGATGTGTCTCCTCTTGGGTACCTGCCACCTTCTGCTTCCTGGGGATTTCCTTCACATCTCTAAGGAATGCTGAGGTGTTTCTTCTGACTGATGATACAAGTCAAGTAATTTGTAGGGTGCTTCTGCTGTGCCCGGGCTAATCAGAAGTTCCTTATCAACTAAATCCATGGTGTGTCATGATTTTCCTAGAAAATCCTAAGGAGACAGTCCACAGTTAATTAAGAGAGCTGTTTGCTCAGTGTGTGCAAAGAGACTACCAGCACATGTTTAAGTTGCTGTTGCATATCCTTCAAGCACTCTTTTAGTGTCTAAAGCATAGTTGTCAATAACTAACACTTTTGGAACCAGTAACCTGAAAAAATGAAGTTTCTGTGCTGCCGAGGGGAGTGGCACAACCAGCAGAGCCCATTTGGCACCCAGCTCAGTGCCCCTTCCCGTGGCACCGTGCTTAGGGTGTGCTGTCCCCGCAGGTAACACGTACCTGTGCCTGGCCGTGCTGGACGGGGTGCTGTGTGTGATCTTCCTGCACGGCCGCAACAGCCCCCAGAGCTCCCCCTCGAGCACCCCGCGGCTGCTGAAGAGCCTGAGCTTCGAGCTGCAGCCCAGCGACCTCATCGAGAAGCCCATGTCCCCCATGCAGTACGCGCGCTCGGGGCTGGGCACGGCCGAGCTCAACGGCAAGCTCATCGCTGCGGGTGAGCCGGGGCAGGGGTGCCGGGCCAGGGCTGGGCTGGTGCCTCTGGACGTGGGGCCAGTAACCTCTCGCTTGCAGGGGGCTACAACAGGGAGGAGTGCCTGCGCACCGTGGAGTGCTACGACCCCGAGAAGGACACCTGGACGTTCATCGCACCCATGAGGACACCGAGGGCCCGGTTCCAGATGGCGGTGCTGATGGTGGGTGGTGTGGGGAGCAAGCCCATGCCTGGGCTGAGCTGAACAGGGCACACTGCACAGGATGGCTCTAGAAGTTGTTTCTCTGTAGTTCCATGGTTGTCCAAGTGCTCACGAGCTGACTGGTGTGCTGAGAGCTGATGGGTGTTGGTTTGTTCCTTTCAGGGGCAGCTGTACGTTGTGGGTGGGTCAAACGGCCACTCGGATGACTTGAGCTGTGGAGAGATGTACGAGCCTGAGATTGATGACTGGACCCCCGTTCCCGAGCTGCGGACCAACCGCTGCAATGCAGGTGAGGCCTCTGCGGCGCCTGACTGGGGGGTGGAGACCCAGCCACTTCTTACTCACTTGTCATTCTGTCCTGTATCAACAGGAGTGTGTGCCCTGAATGGAAAGCTGTACATTGTGGGTGGGTCTGATCCCTATGGCCAGAAAGGACTGAAGAACTGTGATGTGTTTGATCCCATAACAAAGGCTTGGACGAGCTGTGCTCCCCTTAACATCCGTAAGTTCGTTGGGGAGCTGGGCAGGGATGGGGAGAAAAGGGCAACTGCAGAACTGCACCAAACAAAAAACTACAAAAACCAAAACTGCGCCTTTGAGTGCTGGTGCTGGTGGCTGACTGTTGGGGCTTTGGTTGCAGGGAGGCACCAGTCGGCCGTGTGTGAGCTGGGGGGGTACCTGTACATCATCGGCGGGGCCGAGTCCTGGAACTGCCTCAACAGCGTGGAGCGCTACAACCCCGAGAACAACACCTGGACCCTGATGGCGCCCATGAACGTGGCACGGCGCGGCGCCGGCGCGGCTGTCCGTGATGGTAGGGCTGGGGCTGCTGCCTCGGGGCCTTTCATGTCCGCTCTGATGCGAGTAGAATACACAGCTGTGCTCCTTTCTGGGCAGGAAACAATACAGTAGGAGCCTGGTTAAATGCCCAGTTTTAATTAAAAAGAAAAACATCTTGGTTGTGGGGCTTCTTTCTTCTGAAAGTATCACCTCTTTGAATTTGGACTTGGCTCTTCAAATTCCTATTAGCTCTCATGGGCAGGAGACCCAAAGCAGATCACTCCTGTAAGTGCAGACCTTGACCAGGCCAAGGTCTGTGACAACACCTGGGTCCCTTGAGGCTTTGTTGAGCCTCCTGGTGGGAGCACAGGGCCAGCTGGTGCTGAGCAGTGACCGTGGCTCCCTTTCCTCACACAGGGAAGCTCTTTGTGGCCGGAGGATTTGATGGCACGCACGCGGTGAGCTGTGTGGAGATGTACGACCCTGCCAGGAACGAGTGGAAGATGATGGGCAGCATGACCACGCCCAGGAGCAACGCTGGCATCACCACCGTGGCCAACACCATTTATGCAGTGGGAGGCTTTGATGGCAACGAGTTCTTGAACACACTTGAGGTCTACAATCCAGAGTCAAACGAGTGGAGCCCCTACACCAAAATCTACAAGTTTTAAGTGAATTAAATTCCCTTTTCAAACTAACAGGCTTAGTGATGTAATTGTGTTTCAGTTAGAGGTACACCTGTGAATAGGGGTGGGGAGGGCATAGATGTTGCCAACAGCAACACAGAGCTTTTGCATATTGCATATTAACATGCTGTATATATTTGTTTTGGAAAAAAATATTGAGATGAAGGGTTTTTTTGTGTATTTTAGAACTTTAAAGGTTTTGGTTTTGTTTTAAGATTTTGACGATAATGCAAGAGAAACTAGACTGGGCATATCATTTCAGGAGCTTCCCCCAGTATTTGTCACTTTGCACATTGGATGACTTCTTGGAGGTGTGTTCTTGGGGCAAGAAGGGTAAAATTTGTGGGGGATAATGTTTTTTTCTTTCATCAGGCCTTGGTTTCCTTCAGTAACTGGAACAATCTGTAACAAGAAGCCTTATTTAAATAGATATAATGGCTATTTTTTTTATTAAAAAAAGCTGACATGCCTCTGCTAATACCTTATCTTTTACAATTGCCTTTTTATAACAGTTTTTATATACTCAGCAGAGTATTTTGTCTGTTGAAATGCAAATGGCAGATAAATGGTTATTGAAACCAAGAGAGACAGCCTTGGAGTTTCTAGCGCCCGAGTGGGACAGTGGATTGCCCCCACAGGTGAGCTGCTGCCTCTGCTGCAATAGTGTGAGTTAGTGTGCACCACCTTCCTTAGAGCTGCATAGGGTTTCTGGACATGTCACACCCAGACTTTCTAGGCTGGGAAAAGGATTCTGGCTCCAAGTGTTTTGAGGAGAATGCAGAGCATGCTTTCTGTACAGCAGTTTTGTTACTCTGGGTGAGCTGATCTTTGTACAACAATTTGGGGAGGGGGGGATTCTCATGGGTTTTAAATCCTGCCAGCTGGCAAAGAAAATGTGTTGTAGTACCTGTCTTAAGTTTATTTTTCTAATATTACCAGCTGGAAGTGTGATAGAACACGAATAACTTGATTTTGTATGTGCTCATAGTCCTGTTTTAGTTCACTTTCTCTGTTCCTATGGATCAAACATTGGGGTGGGATGACTTGGTGTCTAATGTGTAGTGCTGCACATCTAACTCTGGGTGCCAAAACTAGCACTGACTGCTTGCTGCTGCTGCAAACACATTAAAGGTACCTTTTGGGAAACCCTTGCACCACAGGCGTGCCCTGACCTGGCTGTGTGTCCTTTTCTTCTTCAAGGAGGCGGTGTCCAAAGAGATACAAAAAATGACATTTCTGATGGGTGTAGGCAGGGAGAGCTAGAAAAGAGTGGGGAACAGAAGACTCATCTTGTACAACAGCCCTTCCCAGCTAGCATATGCTACAGCTGCCCCCATCAGCACCTTCGAGCCAACATCCCCACCCCACTCCCAGGGCTGGAGAACCCCCACGGGAACAGCCCTGCACAGTCACTGTGCTCCAACAGGAATTCCACCCCACTCCCTGGCAGGACTGTGCTGCACTTGAATCCATAGGGACTGGGCAGAGCCACTCAGAATGAACCACTGGTTTATGTAACAATAAATTACATTTTTACAATCAAGAATTTACAAATACATCCAAAAATTACTATCAAAATAGACACTTCAGAACTTTGCCAGTCAGCTCATCTCTGTACAAATACATACAAGAAGAGGTAGCATTAAAGGCCTTAGAAAATGGCTTTTGGAAAGTTTCATGGACTTAAAGCAGTTCTGGAAAGCAACCAACAGTGCAGCCACAGAGGGATGTGACCTGGAGAGCAGGGAGGACCCAGGCCTGCCTTCCACAAGGATGTGGCAAGAGCAGGATGAGGAATTTCCCCAAGAGCACTGCTAGCAGCTTTCTACTGTATGAATATAAAATGCCTGTTTAAACAAAGGAGAAAAGCCCTTTTCCTCTGAGAAGGGGTATGGGACAAACACTTGTGTGGGGGTGGGGGGTCTGTGTTGTCTTTAAGGAAAAACAGGCATCAATCTGCTCCTTTGCCCATTCTACATCCTCTCTGAAGCCTTCATTGCACAGGACACACACGGTGTGTCTGTGGGTCAGTCCTTCATTCCTGGCCTTGCACTCAGCTACTTCCTACCCTCGGGTCACACAACAGATTCCTTTCACTTGTGACTTGTAAACTACCAGCAAAACAAACAGGGGTTTTCCTATCCAACCATTAACAGCTTAGCTCCTGACAGGAGCTGCTGGATGCTCAGAGCAGCACAGCTGCTGCTTCCCAAACAGCCCCTTCTTCTGGCTATCCATGCCTATCCAGCAGCACCCTCACTCAAGACAGAACATTCTAGTACTGAATAGAATTCTCAGCAGAAATCCCAACATTTAATGTCCACGTGAAACTGTGTTTTCCCTTCAGCTCCAAGCCAAACCAGCACCTCCGAGAAGAAAAGCCGGCAGGGTTTAGGTTCCTCCAGCACTTCCCTTTTGCTCTCCTCCCCTCGAGGAGGCGGAGCTGAGCGCGGGTCAGAGCCAGCCCCGGCTCTCGGCCTCCCTGTGCACGGACGCCTGGCACTGCTCCAGCGTCTGCTCCAGCTGTGCCAGCTGGCAGCAGCCCACTTCCAGCCTCTCCCTGGGAGACAGGAGAGAAAGGTTAGCAGGACACAGCAGAACAGCAATCTTTACAAATACTACTTACATTTTCAAGGATGTTTCCATCAAACTCGAGCAGCAGCAGTGACTTTTGCACTACAGCTGCTACATCTGAGGATTTCATGTGAGCTCCTTGCAACAGCCAACCCACAGCTGCCACAGGCAGAGCTCCTGTTCCCTTCTAGGACAGGTAAAGTTGTCAGGAGAGGTCACTGACATCAACCTTCTGCAGAGATCTGGGATTCTGGAAGGTTCAGTTCAACCATCCTTCACACACTGACATACATAGCCTGTACTCACATTCAAAATAAGGATCTGGATACACCCCCTCACAACTTAGACCCTTTCAAAAGAGTAATCTCAACCTGATCACAAATAAACACGCCTCAACCTTTCTCAAAAGACCATTTAAAAGCTGTTCCTCAAAAAAGGAAGAAAACCCCAATCACTGAGTTCCCCAAGCACAGCCTGAGAGCTGCCAGGGAAGTCTCCAAAGCACCTGCTTTACTCTGCTGAGCACAAATTTCCATACACTGTTTTCTTTATGCCTGTATCAATACAGGTCTAGAGCCATCACCTTGTGGGAGTAAAGAATTTCCACACACTGTTTTCTTTATGCTTGTATCAATACGGGTCTAGAGCCATCAACCCGTGGGAGTGAAGCTTTTAAACTGTTTTTTATTACTGATATAAATATTGAATGTCTCCCTCCCTGAATAACTTTGTGTCCTGATCTTGCAATCTGCACACTGAACTTCACAGAAGATTCAGGGACCCAGACTGAATCCAGGCAAAGGGAAGCTTTTTAGAGTAATTCACCCTCCCGCTTTTCACTCAGCTGATCCTGGCCAGTGACAGCTCATTGATATCCATATAACAGCAAAATCCAGTTACCTGTCCTTTATTAGCCAGCTCAGAATTATTAAAAATCAATTATGGCATTTTTGGAACCTCCCAGAGCCTGGATTCACAAACCTTCAGTGACACAAATTCATAAAGAAATGAGCCAGAAACCACTGGCAGAGGAGAGAGGGCTCAACACCTCACCTCCAACAGCTGAAAATCTCCATGCAGGCATTGATGCCTCAAGCCCAATTTAATTTCTGTCCTCTCCTGCTCTGTGTTAATCAGGCATTAAAATTAAAAAGGGAATTTAAAAAATCCCCCATTTATTTTCCCTACACTATTCCTACAAAGGGGGATTTTCACTGACCCAGATGATTCCTCTCATGGTACCTTGGTTAATAGAGGTGAAAAAGCTGCCTCAACTCCCCCAGTGGGGTCAGTAACTGGCTCACCTGTAGAGCTCCTGTGAAACACACTCATACAGCTCCTCAGCAGTGAATTTCAGACTGTTATTGATCTACAACAAAGAAGAAAGAATTAATATAGTCATTTATCAAGTATCACGTCTTCCACAATTACACAGTAGGAATAGCAGATACAGCTCATGTATTCCCTAACAGGCTCTCAAGTTGAGACAGTACATTAAAAAAGTCATCCTGTATCTTGTAAAAAAATCTAATATTACAAATTCCAGCTCCATTTTCTAACCACTTCTGCACGAATCTAAAAGACCTTCAAGAATTCTTCCTCCCCTCTTAAGTTAGCCTATAGTTTTATTTACATATATATATATTTTAGATATATGTGTGTGTATCTCAAATGAAATAAGCCCTGACTTGCAATCAATTCCAAAAATATATGTGAAGGCCCAAACCCCAAATATATTTCCCTGCACAGCAGAGCACTGCAAGCCTGAAATATGTAACATATTAAACAGAAGTAAACATTGATTTTGAGGCTTTTTTACTCTCAACAGCAAGTCATTCACACCAAGTGAGCACTCAGCAAATCACATGAACAATTCAAATACCTGTTGAAATCCAACCAAAATCTATCTTTATGTTCAACAACTAATAAATGAGAGCAAAGATTCACAATTCTTAATGAAAATACAGTGATGAGATATGACCTTCTTGAAATAAAAGCCGTAAGTGAAGTGATCAAACACCAAAGAAAATGTCATACCTCATGTCTTCTGAGGAAGCTATAGAGGGTCCAAATATCTTGGAAACTGCTGGTTGGGGTTAAAATTCTGAAAAAGAAAAGTTTGGGGATGATTTAAAGCAAGTAGAAAAGGAGCCTATGAAAGAGTTAAAAAAATAAGTCAGAAATCTTCAAGGGAAAAAAAATTACTTGAACAAAAAGGAAATTATGAAGTTTGAAGAATTCTCCCTTCCACTACTCTAACAGAATTAGAGAGCTTATTATTTCTGTGAGGACTTTTCTGGAGGCTTTTTCTAATTAAAAATTCCCTCCATGTTTTTGTGAGCCATTTCTGAATGAGGAGGGAGGGAGGAAACCCTTTAAGCACTAACTGAAAGCCCCTTGGTGCCCACCAGTGAGGCCCCTGGGCTCATACACAACATTCCCATCCCAGCTTTAACTCATTCCCTCCAGATTCCCACGTGCAACCCAAATGCTGCAACTCACTTTCCATTTTTGTTCCTTCTAATAAGCACCAATTCCCAAACAATACAGCCAAGGGCCATTGGGATGTAGCAGCTGAAGAGAGGTGGCTTTAATGAAGCACCTTGATGGACACCCTTTTCCACAAGGCTCCAATCCAGTAAAGATGCTGGTTTTTAACAAAATGAATTATCCTCATCTATTCAGGCAGATACAATTCAGTTCCGCCTCAGTGTAACTTCATTTGCATTCACCAGGAAAAGCAATACCCTCCTAAATGCTGCAAAATGTACCTTAAAATCAACACAAAATTAAAACACAAGTAACACCTTATACATATTAAGAAATAGTGAGAAAATTCTGGATTGTTAAGTCTTATATAGTTAAATCATGGTTAAGATAATGACTGGACTTGGAAAAAGAAAATTGTTTGGGGAAAGCTCTATTTACTTTCCCATGGGAAAGTGCCCAAATTCTCTCCCTCCTCTTGCAAGCTGTTAAGCTTCATTTATAAATGAATTAATTAGGAATTGAAAAAAAAAACAGGAAAGTAACAGAATAAGTTTAAAAATACCAGTTAAAGGAGCCTGTGTTTGAAGCAGGCTGGAAGACCATGACAGCACAGGATTTATTGTCAAGTCCCCTCTAAAAGCAAAGTGTCCACTGCTTTTTCTCATCATTTTTCATAGGAATTATCACCAAAAATTAGTCATGCATTCTTCCCCCCGCTTCCTAAGAAGCAGTACCCAAAATGTTTGCCTTCAACCTGCCAACTAGGAGTCAGGAAGGGAACCAACTGGCTGCTCTGCCTAAAAACACCTCAGAACCTTCCCCAGGCACCTCAGCAACAATCAGCTTTGACAGTGCAAAACCCCAGCAGGGAGAAGCTGCCAGCAACCCTCCATGGAAACGCTGGGAATCCTGGCAGCTGCAACTGCACTGCAGTTGGTGGACATTCAATCAACTCCCTTTTCCCCCCCAGCAGCTCCCATTCCCCACCCCAGCAGCTCCAGGCTATCCAGCCCTGCATATCACACCCAGCACGTGCAGCAGCAGGAGAGAGCATCCTGAACCTGGGAGAGGCTGAATTATACGAATGATTCCTTGTGACAGTGTTCACAGGGGGCTTAGGTTGAGGGAAGAGACGAGGATTTGACTCCATGTTTCAGAAGGCTAGATTTATTATTTTATGATATATATTACATTAAAACTATACTAAAAGAATAGAAGAAAGGATTTCATCAGAAGGCTTGCTAAGAATAGAATAGGCGGAATGAATAACAAAAGCTTGTGGCTCAGACAGGGAGTCCAAGCTAGCTGGGCTGTGATTGGCCATTAATTAGAAACAACTAACATGGGCTAATCAAAGATCTACCTGTTGCATTCCACAGCAGCAGATAACCATTGTTTACATTTTGTTCCTGAGGCCTCTCAGCTTCTCAGGAGGAAAAATCCTAAGGAAAGGATTTTTCATAAAAGATGTCTGTGACAATTTCTCATGGAATCATTCCCTCCAGTCCAGGCAGAACCTGCCTGACTGCTGCCATCAGCCTGGATGCACAAGTGGACACAATACAAAAGCTAAGGTGTTATGAATAATCTCACCCCAAGGCCATCAAAAAATGCTGGGGCAAAATCTGTCAATCCCTGTTCTTCCTGCTGTGCCAAGGGCACACATAGATAAGTGACAGAGCTGCTTATCTATGTGTGGGAGCTCTCCAGAGCAAGGATGGAGGGAACACACTCAGGTGCATCCCCGCAAGACCTCAGGTGTATGGACAAACCCACTGTGCCTCCAGCTCTTTGGGGAAAAAAAAACCAAATAGTGTAATTAATCATCCAAGTAACCATATGTTAAAACCTGTACCTCATTTTATGGCCTTTGCTTGGATGATGCCAATGGTTTCTGGGTTTGCACTGTGGAATGAGAAGTCTGACATTTGGCTCCAAGTTTTATAGCAGCTTCAAATGTAAGAGATTTGTTGTTTTGAGGGGGGAGCCCTCACTCCATACAGAGCCCTGGGAAGCTGCTGAGGGAAGAGCCTGCACCATAACTCCCCTCACAGATTCCCAACAGGTCAGCACTCACAAAACAGCCTGGTGCTGTCTGCAGCTAAACAGGAGCTGCAATACCAGTTCCAGTCTGGGAATATATTCTTCTGTACAAAACCAACACATTCCTGTCTGCAGAGCAATGATTTCTCAGCACCACTGCTCCCTACTGCTTTCAATCACTTCACGTTCCTTTCATCACCTGTAACCACCCCCATGTGTTATGGAAAAGGGACATTTTAAGGGAATGGGAAGCACTGGGAAATTTGGACCTGTCTGTAGGAGCATTGACTCTGCCTCCATTACTTCATTAAATCAAGTTGCCTTCGTTTCCATGGAAGTTTCTCAGTGATGTCTGCCTCAACTACAGAACTATGTCTAGAAAACTGTCTGTAAATCAGTAACCCATGAAGCAAAGGGCTTTTACACCCAACTGTTCTAAGCAGCCATGTGAACCTCAGCACTACAAGACCAACCACTGCTGCTGCTCCCCTCTCCACACTGGTTTAAAAGCAGATGGTGGAAATCCATGGAATCACTTGGCCTTTGCATCAGCACAGCCTCGCAGAACCACACTACAACACCCCCCATTCTGTACTTCAGCTTCAACCTAAGAACTCCAGGCTGGTTCTACACAGTTTTCTGGATATATTGAGGTAAAGAAGGGAATGTCATAGAAAGACTCAAGAAATGACTATGAATACCTGCCACCAATTGGAGGTTAAATGCTGTCTTTGGGGGCAGGAGGGAGAAAGGATACAGTCAGACTTGATGATTTCATCTCAAGTGCTTCTCAAACCACTCCCAATGTTTATCTCCTGTCCTGTCACTCATCTGATGCCAAGCATAAGGTGTAAGATACAATAATAAATAGAAATGGATAAGAAATCGATTAAAATGTCTCAGCTGTCAGCCCCTGCTGGCACCCCTGGCTCTACAGGCTCCAAGGACCATGGCTTTTACAGCCCCATGTTTGAAACCTTTCTCCTTTCCAGACTGCTCTAAAGGCACCACAGTGTGAGCAGCTGCACAGCACCACCTCTGCCCTGCCCCTTGGGGAGCACTGCCCACCTCCAGCTCCATTTGAGCTTTGTTTCCTACAGCTGTCATTAAAATTGGCACAACAGAACATTTCAGTTTGGGCCTGGCAGCAGAGAAGGCTGCAAGTAAGTTCAGTTTCAGGTTTCACCTAAATGCATAAAACCGTAAAGATCAAACAAGCAGCGACTGGAATGTCTGATACTTTTTGAACAGGGAGCTAATCTCCATCTTACTTCCAAAAAGAGACTGTGTGCAGAGAAGATTAAAGGCAGAGCTCTTCATCTAGAGACTTTACTGAGACTTTATGGCAGAAATTATTAACTGACACCAGAGCCTAAGGGAATGAAGACAATTCTCTATTGAGACACCAAGGAGAAGAGACCTCAATTCCTCCACTGACCAGCTGAAAACATAAAGAGGACACAGTTTTTCTGCATCTGAGGAATTCTGTACTAAAGCTAGTAACACTGCAGAACTGTTTTTAAATTATTTCCATTCAGTGATCAGTTCTGATATAGTAACACTCTCCTGCACTACTGAAATCTTAAGAAATTACACTTTTAATTTACAAATGTTTATAGAGTCCTGGACTAAACCACATTTTTCCAAACCATTGGGAGTGTGAGAGAAATTCAATTTAGATAAAATATTAGAAAAGCAGCACTCAGGCTCCTTATGCAGTCAGTAAGAGACAAATATTTTACAGGTGACAGCATATTAGTATAAATATTTAGGAGGCCTGTATCTAAGTGTATATGCTATACGATGTGAGTGATTTTCAAGCTGGCATATGAACAAAAAAATTCTTTTTTAGCCAAGAGATGAAAGGAAAAAAATCCAACTTGAAATAACTGCATCAATTCACCCAAGACTGCATTTTCTTTCTTTCCTGTGAACAAGGATTTCTTATCTAAAAGAAACCTGGCAGGAAACATGAAGACAATGTCCAATTCCCTAGGGCTGCATATAGAAGATTAGAATCACAAGTCCTATTCAGCTGAGGGCAAACATCAGCTAATCTAAACCCCTACTTTATTTTAAAGAGTTAATTTAAGAGACCTTAAATAAGGTGCCCCAATTAACTGGCTCCAAATAATACCCAACCCAAATAGAAATATAAACCAGCACTGACAACACTTAAAAATCCTCAATCCAAAATTGTTTAAAATCATGTAATGGTTTCACAATTTTATTGGATACTTGAATTTCAGAGGTTTCATTCATTACCAATAGTAAAGGTATATAGTTAGAACATGCTAACTGTACTGATTATTCTTCATTTCAGAGCTGAAGGCTGTCATTGCTGGCAAGCAGAATTGTGCAATACAAACACACTTTGCTACCAGTGCTGTTAGAGGAAGAAATCAAGACAAAATTTAAAAACCTGCACAGTGTTACAGAAATTACCAGAACAGGGTAATATGCCAAAAGCTGTTACAGACACATCTTCAATGAAACAACTATTTTCTTTTTTCCTTTTCTGTATCTGTATTTGTCACTAACATGTTCTGGCCATCAAGCCTGAATAGCTGGGGTAGTGCAACTGGTGTAGTTTTTTTTTTTAATCATTAAGGGTATCATTATATTTATCTCAAAAAGCATTATCATATTTTTCTAATCGTTTTTAACAATCTGAAAATCTAAACTTTTAATGCAATTAAACTTTCAACATAATTTACTGGTAAAGCTTCCAAACTTTCACAAGATATTTTCTCTCTTCTTTGTTGTGGACAGCAGGGATCAGAAGGTACCACCAGAATCAGCTGTATTTGATCACTAAAAGCTGTGTCACCTCCAAATATTCAAGACAGAGCTTTCTCACTATTTTTTTCTCCAGTGCCTCCTTTTCTGCAATCATGCCATTACATTAGGTCACTGAGAGGCATTTTTTTCAAAAATCAAGAAATATAAACATGCTGCAAGGTCAGTTTTAGAGCAAAATGAAAGTGAGGTGTCTCTGCCCATGACAGCGGGTGGAAACAGATGAGCTTTAGGGTCCCTTCCAATCCCAACCATTCTGGTTCTATGAAAGCTTCTGAATTTTTGCTTTAATACTCTGTAATATTCATAAAACTGCAATGAGACATTAACCTGGCTCCTGGCTCTATGGAAAAGCTGCTCAGAGCTTTCACACTCCCTTAAATCCCTCCACTCAAGGCCAATGCAGCAAATGCTTGTGTAAATTCTCCCCGTTTCTTGCTCCATGATGCCACCTACTGCAAACCTGCACATCACAGCAGGCATTTCCAAAGTGTCCAGCAAAACTACTCTGTTCCAACAATCAGCCTGTGTAGTTTTTATTGATTATTAGGAGTTTTTATTTTTACAGAGCTTCCCAACAGAGAAAACCAACCGTTTTAAATGAAACACCTCTGCAACACAAAAATAACCATTCTGAATACTCCATATTCCCATTTAATCTCATCCACCACATTTAGAAACTGGTACCACAGGATCTGTTGCAGAACTTTAGCATCAGAACAAAGAGAGCAAAGTTTAGCAGTAACCTACTTTATTGAAACAACTTCTTTAGAGGGAGAAAACTCACCAGGAATAAATTGAATCCATCAGCTCTCAAGTTCAGCTGCTCAAGTTCACATTTTTACCCATATTTTTCTGCTTCTAATTTTATAATATTTTGATCATTTATATCTGAAAGAGAGACTGTAATTCTTTGAATGGATCTATATTTCAGTGCCATGAAAAAAGGACTAAGCCAAGACAACACAGGAGATTCCTTATTCTTCCTGAAACGTTCAATTTTTTGTGCTGCAAAAAAACAGTGGAGGGATGGGGCTCCCCCTGCCAGAGGGCAGGGTTAGATGGGACACTGGGGAAGAATTCCTCCCTGTGAGGGTGGGAAAGCCCTGGAACAGGGTGCCCAGAGAAGCTGTGGCTGCCCCTGCAGTGTCCAAGGCCAGGTTGGACGGGGCTTGGAGCACCCTGGGATAGTGGAAGGTGTCCTTGCCCATGGCAGGGGTGGCACTGGGTGGCCTTTGAGGTCCCTCCCAACTCAAACCACTCTGGGATATTGTCATTCTATAAAGACAGAGGGAATATTATCCTGCCTAAAGAGAGAATGAAGCTGATTGTCATTGTTATGGCTGTCATGAAGAACTGGGAACAGCAAAGCCCCACAACTTTACATCCTTTACTCTACTGGAACTTTGCCCCCATCTGAGTGGGCCTCACATTTGAAACACAAATGCCCTGAATTATTCAAAGTTCCTGCCATCAAAACTGATGTATTAATCATAATCATTAATGGCTCCAGATACACCTGAGCAGAGGCAACTTGCTGGTCAAACACTGGAAAACAGATCCCAGACATCAAAGGCAATTCCCTGCAAGAGATCTCCACATCTGCAACACTTCCATGATCTTTTGCTACCAATGGTTCAAGGCAGCCTTGACCCTGACAGCAGGATTTTAACTGCAAATCATGTCACCAAGCACACAGAATAAAGAGTGGTTTGGTGCTGAAATATTTCAGACTTCTGTGACTTCAGATGCCTGTGGCACATTTTGTGCCCAGCTGCAGTGCTCACCTGCCAATGCCCTCACGGATGTCCTTCACTGCTGCCAGCAGCTTCTGCAGGCCCAGAAAAGCCTCCTCAAACGAGGCCTTGCCAGCCATGGTCACTGCACTGGGGTCCAGCTTCTGGAACAGCTCAATACTGAAATTCAAAAGAAATAAAGAAGAGATAGAAAAGCAGTTAGTAAAAAAGCTCTGACTGACATAACAATTTGCATGCTCCCAACTTTTCTGTCTTTTTTTTTTTGTTGAGGGTCAATTTAGATTAATTACAGGGTGAAAAAACACAGTTTCTAAAGTGTGCTTGTTTGAAAGTTGTCTAAGGTAACGTGTTAGTTCTGAGCCCTTTTAGCAAGCTGTACCTGTACAAGTTCATGGTGCTCCAAACACCTTCCAGGACTGACCAGATTTCCTGGTGCCTGTTTTCCTGAGCCACATGAAAGCTGGGCTGTAGCTCTTTTTCCTCGGTGCTTTGCAGAGTGGGCATCGTGGCTTCCATTTTTTCACACGCAGCATTTTCTGAAAGAACCATGATGTCTTCTGATAAATCCTGCTCACTGTCTGCCCTCACCTTATAAAACAGTTCAGCAAACAAATAATCAATGTATTTGGTTCCTAACTCCAGAAAACCAGAATCTACATACTTCTACAGATTTTTTTTAAGCATTGCTCAAGAAATCAAGGCTGAACTCTTTGGGTCACCTTGGTTACAGTCTCTGCATCCAAAGCCTCTCTTGACAGTTTGGGTTGGAAGGAACCTTTAAAGTCCATCCAGTGCCACCCCTGTCATGGGCAGGGACACCTCCCACTGTCCCAGGTTGCTCCAAGCCCTGTTCAACCTGGCCTTGGACACTGCCAGGGATCCAGGGGCAGCCACAGCTTCATGGGCACCCTGTGCCAGGGCCTCACCACCCTGGCAGGGAGGAATTTCCTTCTGACAAGTTTTCAGACAGAGCCTGATTCTCATGACACAGAACATCAGGTTCAGGGCTAACTGCATTGCACAGAGGTCCCAGCACAGGTTACTCCTGACCTTTCTTTCCCCTTCGTCCTTTTCCAAAGACACCAAGAACTCTTTACAGATGTTCTGACCTATCTTCTTTCCCATAAATCCAAATATTTCATCCATGCTCATGACTCCAGTTTTTACATCATTACATACAGAACTGACAGTAACCATAAACCAAGATAGTTGGAATTTCCTCCTCAGAGCTGAGCTGGGAGTGAAGACCAACTTCTGAGAACACAAAAGGGGCCAGCACAACCACCACAAACAAGGGAATCCCCTCTTCAGCTACACAGACAATGAAAGCTGAAGTAACACACTTAAGAACAACAGTATGGGACCCATGACAGAAGGAGAAACAGCAAATTTAACCTCTAAGGCCCATCAGATACAAATGCAATAGAAAACTAAGACAAAATAATGGTTTTCAGTCACCCTTCTGATACTAACACATTTATTAATATAAAAATGTATCAGCAGATATCCACTGCATGAAAATAAAAGTTAAAGTCGGGGTCTCTTCATTTCAAAAACACCCCAGCAACATTTCCTGGAGTAATCAGGAAATGATGGGAATAATTAAGAAATCTAAGCCAGGTTTGGAACATGGAACAACTTGAGGATGGGGTGAGGTGGACAAACACCAAAGCTGCCCTTACCCCCCCGACGGTCTCACAGAGTTTGTCCACTTCAGCATAAGCCTGAGGCAGGACACCGTTGTAGTCTGACCTGCAGCTGAAAGCATGGAGCAATTTTTTGGATTCCTGGAGCAGGACACGCACTGTTGAGGAGTCAAATGGTTTATCTGATGTTTAGACATTGATGTAAGAGGGACGGAAAAAACAAGTTAGGATTTAACAGTCTTGGCAGGCAAATTTAATACTCAAATACCTAGATTAACAGAAGCATTTGAAAAGCCTAGGAAAATGGTTTAGAAGCATCAGGTACAACAATCTCAGAGAAACAAGCATGAGATTGCTCATTCCTTAACCAAACTTATCCTGGGATCTTGCACAAGGATCAACTGGCATATCTAAAATAATTCTGCAGAACAGCAGGATATCCCCAAGAGGTAGAACCAAGAAATCCCAGGATATCCTGAGTGGGAAGGGACCCACAGGGATCACAGAGTCCAACAACCCCTGTCCTGCCCAGACACCCCAACAATCCCACCCCTGTGCATCCCTGGGAGCATTGTCCAAACCCTCCTGGACCTCTGGCAGCCTTGGGGCTGTGCCCATTCCCTGGGTAGTGCCCACCACCCTCTAGGGGAGTTCACCAGGTCTGTCTGTCAAAATTGAATGCTCAAAGACATCTTTAAACAAATGGAAGGCTTGTGGGGGTTTTATTTTGGTTGGCTACTTCTTAAAACAAACCTCCTTGCCCTCACATACCACATTAAATATCCTTTGCTCCTGCATAATTTTTTTGGTAAATGCAAATCATTTGGTCACATGTAACAAGGAGGCAAAGGAAGGAAAAGGATTATTTGCTTTTTAAAAATAATTCAGACCTAGGTGACCATTAATAGACACAGTCAGTTCCATAACTCAAACCAGAATTCAGAGGCTTTTTACAAGTTTACAATTAACTTTCTCAAGGACTGTTACCTGCATAAAGGTGTTTAGAAAGACATTCAATGGTTGAAAGTAAACTCCTTGGCACAACATAACCAAAAACAGCCATCCAGTGTTTTTTATAACATTTCAGCAGGTTTGCTAAGGTCCATGGTGGCTTCAGATACAGGATCTGGAAGAGAGTATGTTATAAATTCAAAGGCTGGTTTTCATTTAGACATGTTCCTATAAATCTCACAATTGCTCTGTTCTTCAAGAATGGGATGATTTGTGACTGCTCAAGAACAAATTCAGTGATTCCTCAGAAATAAGACCATGTCCGGATTCAAACAAGTTTATCTATTAATAAAGAATTGATTCAGCAGCACCATGGGTTAAACAGGGATGCTCATTCAGAAGCAATGCACAATCAATCAGTCTCATGATTTGTGGTTCCCCATTCCTCAAAAACTCGGAGGACTTCTGATTTATGTCAAAACTGACCTAATGAGTTACTTCTGCACTAATGCCAACAGCAACAAGAACAAAACCAATAAATATGCCTTTCATTTTCCAGTACTGTTACAAAGTAAAAATAAACATTGCGACTACTTACACATGAAGTAAAATACATGTATTGCAAAAAAATTGAGAATTCATTACTATCAAGTGAAACCATTGTTTGAAGATATGTTTAAAGAAATTAACTAAGTGAATATAGAAGTGATTGAAGGTTTAGCAGCTAATCAGGGCAGCCTGGGAAACAAGTCACCCCATGATTTTGGGGGATTTTTAAAATCACAGAGGCTTATACGCAATCAATTTAAACTTTTAACAACCCCCCACCAGCTATAAAATGGAATCTAAAGTAAAGCATGGACAATTTGGAAGTGCCTTGTACATGGGTATGTATCTTCTGCAAACCACACTTCTGCAAGCATGTTTAGAGGTCCTCATTAGTACCCTTGTCATTCTGCATCTGCACAGGAATCAATTTAGCTGGAACAGTTTTATCCACATCTGTTCTGGTAGGGAAGAAATGCCTGCAACAAATGCCCTGATATTATACAGAACATGATGGAATGATTTCTTGCAGGATGTATTTACAGTGCAGGGTTTTACTTGAGTAGAAAAACTGAAATAGAATTTTAATGCTTCTAATAAAAAGAACTCTGAAACTTTACACTGAGAAACCAGCAGCCCTGTTACTGTGTCATTAAAATTCTATAAAAATACTGCACGTGTTGCATATTAGTGATCAAACAGGATAATCTTGCTATAAAATGAAATATTAGAAGTGAACACTGAGCTGTTCCCTGTCAATGATATCAGGGACCTGGATGGCTTGGGTTTGGCTTGGCACAGGTATTAATAGCAATAAAATACCAAGGACATTAAAACCTCAATAAACAAAATATCAAGGAAAATGATGTAAGAAACCACCTCCATCCACAGGTTTCCAAATGCAAGTTTCATTTCAGTCTCCAAAATATAAGACAAAGCTTCTCCTAAGTTCTTTTCAAGGTCTGGAAGCACATTTGGGAATTGTGCAGTAAAACCAGCATCACCTGTTGTCTTCCCAAATTCTGTATCTGTCAAATCAATGACACAAAAGGCATTTATTGAAACTGGGTTTATATCTCATTCATGTTGATGGTACATGAAGAACTTGTCCCCATAAATGAAGATAGACTGCACTTTGGTTTATAAAGTAGGTGTGCTTTACCCAATTAAGTTTCAATTATTTCTAGTTATACCCACTTGTACTGTGTGTATTTTTAATTAAGAGCCACTAACCAAGAAGGTTAATGTCCCCAGAGTATTTCTCATTAGTGATCTTACTCTACATTTCTTTTTTCCTTAAATAACTTAGATCATATACAGCCAGCAGGGTTACCAACAAGCACAAGAGGATCTTTGTAAGCTGTACCTGTATCTTTGGAAAAATGAAAAAACCTCCTTCAGTCCCAAAAAGTTCAGGACACCTTTTAAATTGCTCTAAACACAGGAAATTAATTCAGTAGCTTTTTCTATAAAATAAAAATACTTCATATTTGAATTTCCTAGAACTCTGAGATGGCTTAATTAATGTCTCGAACTTTCAGAAAACCTTTGAAAAAACCTTCCCCAACCAAAAAAAACATTCCTAAGGATTCAAAGCATAGGAAAACTGAAAGTATAGAAGCAACTGTTCTTCCTCTACCCCACTGATTTTTACAAACTCACAAACCACCATATTCCACAGACTCACCCTGCTTTGGCTGCTGCAGCTCCTCAGAGTTCTGGGGCCTGTTTGCATTCACATTCTGCAGAGCAGTGACCAGATCAGCTTTGCAGAATGCCTTGACCTCACTCACAATGGCTTTATTACACAGATTTTTATCATCCCTAGAAAAGAATTAATTGTTGTCAACAAAGGAATAAAAGCAGCACACTGTATTTGGAAAACTTATTTTGTGAACTTCATTATATAGATGAAGTTCTCTTTTTCAAGCAATTAGAAGCAGTTCAAAAAATTAAACCAGAAAATTAAGAAAAAAATGAGAAACATATGGGGAAATGTTTCAGGGTCTAGGTTTAGGAAAATAATAGCTGTAACTACTACAGCAGTGATTACAGCAGTGATGCTTAGTTGCTATGATTTCAGAAAGCAAACCAGGCAATAATTCTAAGACAGTACTATTTTATTTGATGGCTACAGTTAATTCTCCTTGTTGAGACCCTTTTCAAATATTCTGCTGGCCAAATCTTTATCCCAGATGCCACTCTGAGGTTCTACTCCAGCAGAACTGCTTTAAAAATCCAGGACAAAGTTGCATCCCAGTACTTTCTCAAAAATTCCCATTGTTTATATTGGTAGAGGACAAAGGAATTTTTGGATGAAAATGAGTTCTGAAGTCACCTCCTGTTTTTTGATCAGTGAAACCTAAAATCACCATCATGACCCTATGAACACTGTGACTGAAATGGCATTTTCAGCAGTCACCTGGGTCAACTTGAACAATCCAAATGGTGCCCAGAGTTTTAATCCCAGTCACTGAACTGTGCAGGAACTGGTTCTAGCCAAGACCAGAGCAAGTAGAGCCAAGGAGCATTAGTCCATTGAGCTGGCTTCACCTGCTCCTATCAAATCCAGAACCAATACCCAGAGGTCAGCTGTTATCCTCACAAACAGGAACAGCAGCAAATCCATCCCCAGCTTCTCTCTTTCTAGGATTAACCCCTCCTTGCTTCTGCTTGCCTGGCTGGGAACAGGGATCAAGTCTCTAACTGCATCTCAATCCCTAATTCACATATTTTTTCTATTTTGTAACTTCAGAAATACTTTTACGAGAAACCACAATAAAATCTGAAAACCTATGCTTTAACAAGTTTCAAAATTGAATATTGAGTAAGCTGAATTCTATTTCAGGCCTCAAGCTCATGAAGGTGATTCCATCTCCAGTTGTAGTGGTTTATTATATCCTTCTACTCTAGATTTTAAGAGGGTGATTGCCTTTCCAACAGCTTACATCAGAAAGTGCTCTTTCTTTAAGCCCTGCTTTGAAAGCAGTGTGGCAGGAGAGCTAAAGGCAGCCAGGAACTCACGTGCAGAGGACAACAAGAGCTTGTGGGAAGAGCTTCTGGTACTGCAGGCAGCACTGCAGGACACGGTCATCGTTGTTCTCGTCACTCAGCCCATCTGCAAAGGCAGGACAGGCACAGGTGAGGGATGTGGGCACAGCTCAGCCTCACAAACACCTCAGTGCACTCATGGTGCTCTTTGTACTTTTAACACTCCCCACACGAGGACACAAGTGTAAGGTGAAAGTGAGAAACAACTGGTAAAACAACAGATAGTGGAGACATTTTGCATGCTACAGCCTTGGATACATTGTGAAGGCTGCTTCAAGAAATTAGCTCATGTTAATTAGCAAACAGAAGTCTCCATTAAACTCAGAATTCTAAGGTTGCCACTAGGTGAAGTGCAAGGATGAAGTAGCCAGCACAAATGGATTTCACATGTATTACACATTTTTTGAGAAGCCAGCTGCATGGATTGCCCCCACAGTTTGGAATCCTGGTTCTTGAGGCACTTGTAGATGAACTGCACTGCAGGGATAGCTTTGTCCCGAACATGCTGCAACATCTTCCCCTTCTTCAAGTTGTCCAGCTCTTGTAGGACGACCCAGGGAATGATTAATGCAAGTCTGTCAACTCCTGGAAGGAAGAAAACCACCACCAATAAACAATGGTATTTGCAGGAGCAACACAAACTACAAGAGAGAACTTTCAAGCATCATCTTTATGCAAGTTCACACTTTTTTGCCTGTAGTTTTCATAGTCCTTGCTCAAGAGAGTCTAGCATTTGAAAAAAAGCTGAAAAAGGTTGACTTCCCTCTTCTAATGTAACCACAATCTGGCACTACACTCATTACATAGAAAAGCGACAGTACCAGGCAAACAAAAGGGAGACACAATTTTAATCAGCAGACTACTTTGACGACATTAATAACACATATTTGCACCAATTATCTTGGCACACACCCGCTGTGAGATGCTGCAGCAAGGTGAAACAGCAGCTGGAATTCCAGGCTGCACACACCCGAGTGACCACAGCAGTCACTGTGCCAAAACAAGCAGCAAAAAAAAGCAGCAAAGGCTGGGTTCATTACCAGCCAGCACTCCTAAGCCAGGAACAGAAAGTATGGATATTGTACCATGGCTTGATTTGTAGGTAAGTATGGGCTGAACTTTAAAGCTTTTATATGAAATACAGGGGTAAATGAGAAGTTTAACAACTGTTTCCCATGACAAACACTTCAACTGTTTTCTTTCTCATTCACATTATGAGAACAGAATTTTGAAAAAATGCATTAATAAACATCTGCTTTACAAGAAATAAGCTGGGAATCAGCAGCCTTCTCAACATAGTGGGGCTGGTGCAGGACCAGACACTGGGAGTTGCAGTACTCTAAAAAGGCATCTCAGTGTACATAAGACAGCAGCATTCCTAACCTAGGAAAAGAAATACAGTCTGACACACTCCTGAAAATCACTCAGGCCCTAAGAAAAGGTATTTTCCAGGTGGCTGGAATAGGTGTATTCATTAGCTGAAAGCATCAAAGCACCCTAGGCATTCTGACAGATTCCAGATGTGCCTACCAAGAACTGACATGCGAGATCCCAATCCTGCAAACATTAAATAACCAAAAGCTTCCCAGAACATTAGAGGCAAATATTAAAGCCAGGGTCTGCATTCTGAATTCCTGAGAAATTCCTCAGTTCTGCCACCTTTACCAAGACAAAAACAAAGCACTGACTGACTGCCTAACACTTTTTAGATAGTTTTATATTTCTAGAAAACGAAATGCTAAAAGGAGATGAGAAAATAGAGTTCTCACTAGTAAGGAGTTAAATGCTTAAATTATGCTTTTAGAAAGGCATGCTTGTTTACTGCTAAGAATTCAAGCATAATCCTGGGAGTATCTGCCACGATTTTCTGCAGGTACGTGGGCTGTAAGCACAGTACCTCTGCTTCCACAGCTGAGGTTTCCTTAGGATGCAGCTTGTTTGGGTTCATAGAACCAGGATCTCAAGTGTGTGCCTTCTGCCTCTGCATGAAACCTGCTGCCTTTTTAAGGAGCCCAGGGCTTGGTTTCCTTCAGGTATCCTGAAGATCTTACAGCATCTGTTTTTCTTACAATGTCTTGCTCATCAGAACATATTTACATACCTGGTATATCCTCAGATTTCAGAGATCTCACAAACTCAAGGTGACTAATCATTATATTTGTGTCAATCACCACTAGGATGTTCAGACCAGAACTAAAAGCCCCTAGGGGAAGAGAAAAAAGAGAAAACAGCAGAAATAACCAGTTGTGTGCTTCCTACTCAGACCATCAATAACTGTAATTACTTGCTGCAACTAGAGAGCAAAGCAGCTCCAATCATGACATACCAGCAGAAGTATTTAAATCCTGTTCTGGAAGATCTATCTCCATGCTTGTAAGTTCTCCACAGGTCTGTACTACAGACAGGGCCATCCTCTTCTCCACACGAGCAACGTGCAAGTCCTCAACTATCTGCATCTACAGTGAGAAAATGAGCATGTGTGCAACCTACTGGAAGGAATCACTTCATAATTATTCCCCAAAATGACATTTTTGCATTAAAACTGTTAAAATTGCCTCAAAATGATGTCTTAAAAATTTTAAGTCAGCACAAGAAATGTAAATCTACAAGAACTTCTTCATATTCTCCAGTAATGACATCTAAAATATGGCCTAGAAAGATTTATGACCTTTCTACATGGTATTAAACTTTGCTGCATTTTTTTGCTAAACAAACTGCAAGGTTCCTAACAGGCACTTCTTAAAAAATGTCTCTCTTCCAACTAAAAAGTTAGAGGATGAGACATGAGATAGCTGGAGCATGTGAGCAACTATGAAGGCCCTTTTGTTGCACATGGCAACAGAAAGACACACTTTATCTCAGAAAGTTCCTGATTAGCAGCACTTCAGCAAGTTTGCTTAGTTTTTAAAATAAATGCTCCACATTTGAGTGTAGACCATGAGTCAACAATGTCAAATACTTGGAAAGGTCATGGAATTGTCCAGTTACACAACCTCGGTGCCCTTGGTCTTTAAGACAACACAGAAGTGTTAAATGAAAGCATTACCAACCTCTTGGTCTGTTTCTGTGTTCTGACTGTCTTGAAGGGGTGGAAAGCCTTCAGAGCTCTGTAGGGAGAATTAAAAACACCACAAACACACACCCTGCCAACATTACAAAATATCAAAGAATACTGAGGTAAAAGTGATCCCTATGTCAGGAGTTTTGGAATACAACCCTACAGTGTTAAACAAGTCCCTCACTCACCTTTGGGACAGGCACAGGCTTCCTGACCTCCCCTCCCTGGTAGGAGTCAGATGTGCAGGGGCTTTCAACATTCTAGAAACAAGCAAGAACAAAAGAACAACATGTGTCTTAGAGGGCTTTTTAGAGAACACTGGGTACTCCCAAGTGAATAGGGAACATAAACTACAATTATTAGCATCTACAGTATCATTTTAATATGGCTTAATGCATGGCTTTCTTTTAAATAAATGACTCGATTACACAGCAAATTCCATCTGAACATTAACCCCCCACCTTTTTTTACATTGAAAGTGCTTGACCAGGCTGCCCAGAGAGGTTTTGGGGTCTCTGTCCTTTGTCCTGGGCAATGAGCTCTGGCTGACCCTGCTTGAGCAAGAGGGCTGGACTGGATGATCTCCAGGGTGTCTTCCAACCTCAATGACTCCCCAGCTTTGCATGTAATAACTCTTAGCACACACACAAAATGCCCACAGTACTGTAACACAAACTGGAATCTCCAAAGCTGCTGGGCATTTTCACCAGAACAACAGCAAAAACCTCCATGCTCAAGATCCAGCTTGTGTTTGGCTCTGCACCACCACAACCTGAGCTTAGAAACAAGCCTGCCACAGATAAAAGGGAAGTTCTGCAGCACACATACCAATTTAGTACCACAACCACCCCAAGCTCTCCCAGCATCACTCTGCTACTAATGCTCTGTCTGGCAGCAAGTTTTCATTGCTTCAGTTTATTCATTCAAAAAATGAAATAACCATATCAGCTCAAAACAAAAAATCAGCTGATTTACACCTAAACTAAAGTATTCCACACCCCCAGCAGCAAAGCAAAGCCATGGAAGCATCTGTGCAGACACAGTCCCAACATCCAAGACCTTTACTCTTCTGGTCTGTTTAACATTTAGCTGAGGAACATGGAAACAAGGTTTACCTTAGGATCAGAAAAAATTCCACCTAGTTAGCTACAAAACCTGCTCAAATAAATCTGCCATTAAGAAGCCATCCTGAAACATTTACATAAAACAAAGAATGGGGTTCTAATTACCTGCTTAAAACACAATGCTGTGGCTTCCAAGTCTCCTTCTATAGTTCCTGGGTGCTCAGGAGCTTTAGGAGAACCAAGGCTGTGTTTCTTGCGCTTCCGAGAGTCCTGTCGTGGCGGAGTTTCACATGGGGAGTGTGATGAGCTCTGTTTACTTGTGTGCCTCTTTTTCTCAGCAAAGTCCTTATATTCTTCTTCCTCCTCCTCCTCTTCTTCCCAGAAGCTAGATAATGCACTTGGCTCCTTACTGGCAGGTCTGTCACCATGCCCAGTCCCTGCAGAGCTGTCAGGTGGCTTTTTGGGAATTCTGACATCTTCACTCCGCTTTTTGGAGCCCTCTGCCTTTTTATGTGGTACCTCGTACACAGAGGACTTAAACTTTTCTATCATAGCTTGTTCTGCTTTTAGCTTGAGTTTACAGAGTTCAGCTTTCTCTCTCTTTTTCTTCAGTGCCTTGTCCCTCTGAAGCTCAAAGCTGTGCCACAGCCTTTTTCCTTCTCTTCCATCAGAGCAACTTCTTTCCTTGCTGGCAGTCACTACATCCGGAGTGCGGGTGGTTTTGCCATGTTTGATTTCTTTTGCTTTAAACTGGATCACTATTTTTTTCTGCCTTTCAGTAGGAATTGAAGAACCATCTGGGGTTTTGCTTCTCTTTGGAGATTTTTCCTGGGATCTTCCATCTGCATCGGGAAAAGCACGAGAACTTCGGTGGCGCTTCTTCTCATGCCCATCTTTCTCTGGTTTGGACCTACAGAAACATGATCAAGAAAGTAATGTAATTTAGCTCAGTTAATGGAAAAGAGCAACAAAAAAGGCATCTGCATTTGACTGAGACAGAGCTAAGCATTTATGAGCACCATATTCCTAAATATGAACTTGAAGCAACAGTTGCCCTTCAAAACAGTTTGATACAGCATTTTTTGGGTTTACCTTTCTCCACTGAACAGCCATTTTAGCTTTCAGAAAAAGGAGAAAAAGCTTCTTCTGCATTCACTGCTGATTTGAAAGACACCCTACACAGTCGAGGTTCTTCTTATCACACAGATAAGTTTTAACAGCAGTTCAGTGATAAAGGAGGTGTGTTACCCAAAAGGTCAGCTTGGTCACACAGTGCCAAAACACACACAGCTTTCAAACTCTTTATCCTGCACTGGCTGGGGAACTTGGAAAGGGAACAATGGAGGGGAATACAATACCATTCCAGACAAATCATTAATTATATTAAAAATTACTAAGAAACTTTCTTATAAGAGCAGAGAAAATACTCAGTAATTATATTTACTGTACACTAGGTTTAAAATATCCAAAGAAAGACTGGTTAAAACACCATATTTAGTGAACAGGCTGAAAAAAAAGTTTTCAGCATTGTTATATTTTAAAATAATTCTATTTAATGACAGATTGAGAATTTACCTTTGAAGTTCTGTTTCTTCTTTTGCAGTGTGCTTGTAAGATCTTGTGTCTTCAGAGTTCTGAAAAAAAATTCAGGGGCTTACAGAGGAAACTGCAGTTGAAGAAAAAGCCTTCATAAGACAATGTCAAAACTAGGTGGTTTGGCTGATTAGAGAAACACTAAGGTCAAAGGGTGCCAAGGATGTGCATGCAAAGATAAGGGTGCAAAGGGTTTAACAGCACTTCATGATTCAATCATGGAACACTTTAATGCTTACAGAATGATTCAACAGGGTCCACTACAGCAGTGACAACTACAGACCTGAGATAGTAACATTCCCACCATGATCAATTCACAGGCACTCACCCAGGTAAAACCATGTGTCCACAGGTAGTTTTGACACACCTCTGGGTTATAGGACTCAGTTTTCCCCAAACCACAGCAGGGTGCAGAAAGTTACAACAGAGAACGGTAACACATGGATTATTTTGGATAAGGAAGCTCCAGAGAGTTCATCCCTTCACAAATAATTCACTCCTTCAATAACTGGGGCCTGCTGACTCAGTGAGGCCATTAGGTCACTGCTGCAGTGATTTTTCCTACCCTAGAGAGGCTTTAGCTGGTTTACTCCCCCACTAGAGAGCACTTCATGCAAAAATCAAAGGCTTGCAGAAACCAGGGGAGTCCTAAACTAAGGCAGTTCTGAGAATTTCTGCCTGTGGCTGGTTCTGGAACTGCAGGACCAATACCAGCAATGCAAAGAACAAACAGAATGACAGACAATTCCAAAGTCTCCCCCCCGGGATCACATGCAACCCCTGCTGTCCCAGCAGCTGGAAAGCACTGAAGGAGCTCCCTTGGGGTAGGTGGAGCTCATGATGCTGCTGGGACAACTTCTGGTGATAACAAACCCATTTCCAGCTGCTCATTTCTCTCTCTAAGGCCTATCCCCGACAACCGTGAGTTTTCATGACGTTTTTAATATTTCTATTCAACCTACCTCCTCCTTTTCTCAAACGTTTTCATTTAATTTAATAATCACAAGCATTTTTCTTACTGTTCCTCTCCTCCCAGCACAATCAGTTTGGGGTATAAGACACCTCCCACCCATGCTGGGATCACACTGCAGGACACTTGCTCCTGGTAGAGATTTCCTCATCTTTTTGCTCTTAAAGCTGTATTCTTCCAACTGGTGAGGCATTAGCAATGGCAATAAGCTGCAGTATGAGGTTTTAAGCCAAGTGCTTACCCTTTGTATTACAGAAGTAAAACAACCCAAAACAATAAGGCATCTTAGTGTTAGCGTTCAAAAACACATAACCACGAGGAATGATTATGTCGGTGCTTTTATTAAGAGCTCTGGGAATCGGGGTATTAGAACCCAAATCTGATTCCGACCATACAGTTGAGATGAACATGTTTTTATACTCTATTGTTATATAACTTTCATGTTAATTATTAAACTTATATTGTTCTAGTGTATACACAGATTTCAGCTAGGCATAGCCCCCCTAAATTTCCATCATAGTTTCTCGCTATTCTTCTTATGGTTATATAATAATTATATTTAATTACTAAACAATTATTACGTCTAACAATTATATCATTTATCATGTTGCTTATGCAGGTGCAGTGATCTGGGAAAAGCACAAGGCCTAACATTTCAGAGTTTATTTTAATATTTTCCCAGGCCCCACTATCATTAGGACAAGTTATTTTTAAGACAAATTGAATAATAGTAAGGAAATCAGGGTAAGAAATAATAGTTACAAACATTTGACTTTGAACAACATTTTCTCTATGATCAGAAAGCTTTTGACATGAATAATTCAGTTTATAAGGCCATAATCATGCTTTTTTATTAACAGTTACAAAAATTTTTTGAGAAGACAGCTAAAAGCTCTCTTACCTTATTCCTTGCAAACTCCAACAGGGAAAAATGTAGCAAATTTAAGTGTGGATTTATTAAACTACTGATTTATCAATTATGTATTACACTTCTAAGAGTAAATAACTTGTTAGAAGTGGACACAAACAATAAAAAGCAATAGGAAGCTATACACTCCTATGACCAAAAGGCGACAACTCCTGTAGCACCTGCATTTTACAAGTGATTCAGTGAAAGCTGACTCACTAGATACAAGTATGTACTAGCATATGCTGAGAATTTTGGTCATTAATTTATGTCTCAGTGTCTAGAAGGAAATATTTGAGAGTCACTCACCAAAATGCTGTGAAGTGCAACTTGTGGTTAATCAGAAAATTAGGATATATGATCCAAGTTACAGAACAGTGCAAGAAAACAGCACTGGTTTCAGCACCAGTATTAAACCCAACTTTCCTCAAACAGAAAGATACACTAAAATGTAAAAAGTTTCTTATTTTCTGATACCCATACTACTCACAACCTCTGAAGAAAACCACATTTATCTGCCCAACTCAACCTTCCTGCTGTTCTTTATGATGCAATCTTTAAATTGGATTCATCCTACCATAAGGCTGCTGAATGTAGGAGGTTGAATTAAGACATAAAATTAATAATATTCCTGCTCCTACTTTGTCATCCTGGCCATCCAAAGAGACTTCCTTTCCAGATAGTTTCTTCAGCTTCTTTTTAGACATCTTCAAATCCTGCAAAAAAAAGGGTGTTGTCTTTATTACTTGTCTTAAATTTTTAGATCCAGATGAGATACAAATAAGTTTTAACTGCACAGAGAAAAATACTTTACAATAGCCTTCTTTTGTTTTCTCATTACAGATCTACAGCAGATCTCAACAGGGTTAATTATTCACATCTGAGGGGACGCCAGAGCAGAAAGGACAGCAATTACACCTCTCCAGAGACACCGATTTTGTCCCAGCAAACAAACAAAAACTAGCATCCTTTAACGCTGAGTCGTATTACAAGCTTTAAGACTATTGGACATTGGAGGGAGCTGCCCAGGGCGGTGTTGGAGTCCCCATCCCTGCAGCTGTCCCAGGAAGGCCGGGACGTGGCACTCAGTGCTGTGGGCTGGGGATCCCGGTGGGGATCGGGCACACCTTGGGCTCGATGGGCTTGGAGAGCTTTTCCAACCCAGCCGAAACTGTGACTGTCTAAGGCAGTCCCGGCTGTGTGACAGCCGGATTCGGCCCTCCGAGGATGGAGGGATTACAGTGACATCCCGCAGCAGCCCCCCCACACAAACAGCGCGCACCACCAGGAAGTTCAGGGCAGCTGTGGAAAGCTTCACCCGGAGCTCCCAGCGAGGCGATCCCAGATCCCAGAGCCGAGCAGGGCAGCCCGGGACCGGCTCCGCCCTGAGGCGCGGGCAGCACCGGGCTCTGAAGGAGCCTCTCACGGGGGGCTGAGGGGCGACAGTTCCTGCCTCACTCCCTCCTAGGGGACAGCCCAGGGGCTCGCAAAGCGCCCGGGGCGCTGCCAACAAACACAGCTCCCCTTCCTTTCCGTCTATTTCCCTTCCCTTCCTCCTTCCTCCCTCCCTCCTCACAGGACGCCGTGCGGCGCCGCCTCACCCCGCTCGGCCGCTCCCCGGCGGGCCCCGCGGCAGCTGTCGGGGCCGTTCGGGCGGCTCGGGCCGTGCCCGGCGCGGCTGCCCGGCCCCGGCGCGGCTCCTCCTCCGCCGCGGTGCGCGCTGGGCCGGCCCGGGCGCGGCTGGGAAGTGTAGGCGGAGCGGGCCGCCTTCGGCGTGAGGGCTCCGCGGCGGCTCCGCGCCGGGAACATGGCAGCGCTAGAGGCGGCAGAGGCAGCGCAGGAGGCGGCGGAGGCCACGCTGGGGCGGCGGCAGGAGGAGGAAGAGGAGGAAAATCACAACCATGACCATGAAGGCGGCGGCGAGCCGGCGGCGCTTAGTGAGAGCGGGCAGGGATCGGGCGGGTGGGGGGAGCTGGGCCCTCCGTGCCGGGTTGAGGCGGGCGGGCGCCATGCGGAACCCAGGCCAGTTTGAATTTACAGCCCGGGCCGGTTTGAATTTACAGCCCGGGGCCGCTCGCCGTCCCTGTCCGCCCGCGCCGGGGAGCCCTGGAAGGCGCAGGCTCCCGGTTCTCCCGTTTTCCCAGCGCAGTGCGGGACCACACGTGTTCCCTCCGGGCCTCGCTACGCTTGAACCCGCGCTCCTGTCGCTTCTTTCTTCCCCAAACCTACCGATACTTTGTCTTTGGGGATCATTTATTGTTCCACGAGGTCCCCTGGGGAGCCCGAAGTGCGGCGTGGGCCGCGCGGGCTCAGCCGCGCATCTTTCCTCGCAGTTTTTTAAACCCAAACGTGTTTGCGCCATGTGCTCCAGGCTGGAGCAGGGAGCTTGGACCACCGTGGTCCTTCCGACCTGGTCCGCTCTGGGATTCTGTGAATTGTTTTTTCTGGACTTCTGGTTCCCCAAGTGAGCCCTTGCTGCCAGCCCCTTGCTGCTGCAGCCTTATGGTTGGAGTGAACTGAATCTTCTAATTAATTCATTTTTCTGTGTAGATGTATTTTAGGCTCTCTGAAGAAGCATTATTCTGTGTGTGTGTGTGTGATCAGTGATTCCTGGTGGGCATTTAAAAAATCCTGACGTCTTGGTTCGGTAGCAGCCTGCCTTTCTTCATCGTTCATTGTGAAAGTTTACCTCTCTCTCTCTCCTTGTACATTTACGTATTAACTAGCTGTTTTTTACATATATTCGTATTATCCTTTTCAACCATTTTAACCTCTCCACGTGCTCTGAAGATGCAGAAAGTCCAACTCTGCTGGATTTTGTCACTGCTGCGCTCTCACTACATATTTTTGTAACTGTTTCCACTTTTTCTGCAACTAATCAAGAGTTGTTAGGGATTTCTTACCTAACATGCTTTTACTTACTCGTTTTCTGTCTTTGTATTAATAAAGCACGTAGAAACTATTACCAGGAATCCTGCAACTTTTTAATGGAGCAGTAGGCTCCATGCAAATCTTTCTTAGGTGGTTTGGCATCTTAAAACAGGTCTGTGAGGAGCGCAGCAACAATCTCTTTGTAGCAGTGCACCTCCTGATAGATTTTAAAATAGGTAGAATAATTTTACTCTGTGTTTCTGGTTTTTTCATGTTTTTTAGCCCCTCTCTTCAGGTATTCCTGCTATTTTCTCTTTCTGCCAGTTTTCATCATAACATATTTTTACCTAACAGCAATGTTTAAAGAAAATAAACAAAAGTAGCCCAGGGGAATCTGAAGAGCTGCTCTAAGATCCTTCCAGCCTGTCTTAAGCTGTGGTCAGGACTAGGTGGATAGGGAAGACCAGTGAAATCAGAGAATGGTGGAATGGTTTGGGTTGGAAGGAACCTTAAAGCCCATCCTGTTCCAGCCCCTGCTATGGGCAGGGAGACCTCCCACTATCCCAGGTTGTTCCCTCCACATCCAGAGAACAACCATCCATTCCTGCATCCTCTGGAAATAACTTCCGACACAAAGCAGTTTGTAGGTCCGTGTTATCTCCATGAGGTGCATCCAGGTTTCTCTGTCAAGACAAACAGCCTATGTTGCCTCTTGTGCCCTCTCTGCACCTTTCATCCAGGCTGAAAAGCCTGGGGCTGCTCTGTGGCTTCTCAGTAGTTGCAAAGTGATGCCTGAGCTTTATTTCTTGTTACCCATGGTTGAAACTTCACTACTCCCACCTGTCCCCTGGAATCTTGCTGGGAGCAGGACAGTATTTATAGATTTATGTGGCATTCTGAATCCTTTCCTAGTGCTTCCTTATATCCATTGGAGAGGGATTGGACCATGCCTTCTGGGGATTTCTACCTCTTGCTTCAGTTATTTTCCCTGGGTTTGACTATTCTCATCATTTTATCTCTCCATCTCTCAGGCTCTTTAAATGCTTGAAATTCTTCACCAGGCCCATCTGTACTGCCCCAGGAAGGAATTCATCTGCAAATACTGATGGCACCAGCACTTACCCCCATCACTGCCTCTGCTGATAGCGAATTCCTGCCTTAGTCCCTGCTTTCATACTGTTCGATTAATGAACTAAAATGTTATCAAACTTCTTTAGCTGATAGTAAATTGTCTGGGGAATTTGGAGCTCCTCCTTGCCTGCTTTGCCTTGTTTCACTGCATCCTGCCAGAAAGCAATGTGTGAATGTTATTTTGTTCACCTGAAACATCTGATACTGATGTGTGAATAGCCATTTCAGCTCTCCAGGCTTACATTATTCCACAGTGGTTTCCAAGGATAATTGGAGTGAAAATGATAATTGGAGTGAAAATTCATCTCATACTATTCTCCTAAATAATTTTTTCCTCTTTCATGCTTGTAGTCAGCACCAGATTATTGGAAACAAGTGAACGTGTTTGTAGTTCATTACATCAATGACACTTTTACTGTTTTTATTTGGTTTTAAGATGGTTTGGTCTCTGAAAACAAGAAAAGCAAAAACGTTGATGTGAAAATTCCTGAGTCAGAATTGGAAGCTGAAGACAAAGGAGCGGAGGAAGAACGCCCAAGGGAATCTGATAGCAACATTTTGGATCTATCATCTGATTACCCACGAGGTTTGTTAATAAACTCTTAATATTTGTGCCATGTGCTGGAGGAAAGGTAAAGGGAGTTTGTGAAATCTCATTTTAAAACTCACCTCTGTATCCTGATCACATGGATCAGTTGCTTTGTCTGGCATAAGAAAACCTGAGTATTTATCCTGTAAAAAAATGTAAAGCTTAAAGTTGCTACAGAATCTGTGTTACAGTGGACTGGGAAGTTCTGTGTGCTGGAATCAATAAAGCAGCTTACAACTTAATTTTCTTGGTATTGGCAAATTCTGACTGATAAGTTGAAAAATCAGGTGGTAGATTTAAAGGTTAAATTGTTTACTAAGGGAAAGAAAAAAATGGTAGAATTTAATGTATCCTGGCTCCACAGTGAATAATTGTTCTTAAATTTGGTCTATTTATAGTTAATATTTAGTTTTGACAATGAGTTGATATGATGTTTTTGTACTGCTTTTGTGCATGATTTGCATTCACTAACAATGCTGAGCAGTAAAACCAGGTGTAAAGGGAATGTGACTTGATCTTTTCAGCTGTTTTTTTTTCAAATTAGGATCTTTCCATCCGAGAAAGTTTGTGTGTCAGTATTAAAAGAAAGTAGAAACATATAAAAAAAGTATGGATCTTACTAAACAGCTATTCTGGGGGTAGTTTTTGCAGTCATTTGTGCTGCCATGGAAGTAAAAGGACAAAAACAAGTATTTCAGTCCCTACTGCAGTCATTCTCTAACAGTGCTGGATTTGATATGTTGCACAGAAAAGTAGCAGTAAACTAAAAGCAATTTTTAAACTAAGAATGTTTAATTTCTAAATATTTCTGGGTTTTTTTTTAGACAAACATATTTCAATTCAGAGACACCTTGCTGATCTAGAGAAACTGGCTGACCTGAGAGAAGGTGAGTTGTCCCTAGCAGTGTCCCAGAACACAGATCTCTGTGTTACAGGTATTTACATTTTCCTTTAGATTTTATCTTTAACACACTGCATATATTTATGATATTTAAAGATGAGGGGTTTTGTAAAAAAGGGCTTTATGATTTATTCTCTTGTTCTTCTGCTAAATTCTGCCTGAGAGGTTGTTTGACATTCAGCTAGTTTTTATTTAGGTTCCTGCTTCAAGGGCTTCAACACCTTTGTATACAGCCTTGCCTTTGCTTTTTGTGTCTCACATGCAGGATTTTCAAGAATTATTTCATATTTTCCAGAATTACTTTATATAGGGTACATTGCCTTATTTTGCAGCTTAAATAGATATCAGCTGCTTGTTTTGTCCAAAGGTCCAGGAGTTGGAAATTTCAAGTCTTTGCATGCCATCTGTAAAGTTCTGTTGTCCCTCAGTACTTTTCAGAGGTTTCATTATCTTCATGTTGCTGGAGTAAAAAATACCAGAAACCAAAGGTTGTAGAAGTTAATGATTTTTAAAGTTTATAGTGATTTTGGTCTATATTCTATGGAGCAGAAAGAGACAACCCATAAATTTGAAGTTTGTGCATTAAATAGAATGTTCCCTGAGGATTTCATCTTTAACTCATGTTGATTTTACCTTCAAGCCTTTTTTCTCTTGGCCTGCATCTCAGCTAACACAAGTGGTAACTGCATTTCATGTTTCTCATAGTTTTAATTTATTTTCAGATGAAAGGAAGCCTTGTCCATTGTGTCCTGAGGAGAAATTCAAAGCTTGCTATAGCCACAAACTCCACCGTCACTTGCAGAATTTGCACTGGAAGGTTTCTGTTGAATTTGAAGGTAATAACAATTGGGTTTGAATAGCCAATACTAGAAGAAATTGTGGGTGTGTTCTGTGTTTCATATTTCAAAATTCCTCTTGACTTGAGCATTTTGTTGTCAGCTCTGAATTAGAACCATATTTTGACAGAATGAATTTTGAGGTGGGATGTAAAATGTAAATGTGAAAGAATTTTATTCTTCTCCAGCCAGAATGGTTACAATTTGCATTTTCTCTTTAGAAAAACCAATAATTGCATGGCATGTCATTAAAATTTCCATAAAATTGAAAATACATGTGTAATGAAAACTACTTCAATAAGAGTTTTAGTTATTTATTAATAATAATCAAACACGCACAGGTGATCAATTTTGGTGGATCATAAAGATTCCATGGGTTCTGATAAACACTTGAAGTCTTTATGTAGTATCAGTATTTAGTAACTTTAAATTCTTTTTTAATAAACTCTGTGATCTGCTTGTAAGATGCGTTAAAATTCCTGCAAGAAGTTTAGGAAGGAAAATAAAGTGAGCAGTGTGTGTTCTTCAAAATCCAGGTGTATTAGGTTTGTGGCAAATCAAGTGACTATTTAGAAGATGGGCAAGATAAAGTTGAACTATCAATTTTCCAATTGGAGTATCAGGTATCTCATTCTGGTTTTCTTTAACTGTGCTACATCTGTGTATGGATAGAGTCTTCACACAAGTCTTTTAGCCAGGTAACAATATTTTTGGGAAAGACTCACAGGTACTTTTGAACTGGAGACTTGGGGTAGCTTTGTAAGATGCTCAGAGACTTACTTTAATAAACTTTAAATTCTTTGCATTTTAAAGTTTAAAATATATAATTAGCTGATAAATCCCCCCCTGTGCAGAGGGGGGATGTTCCAGATAATTGGTGATGTTCTCTTGTTGCTGTCTGGTGAAATCTGAAGTGAGAGCATGTGGTGCAGGCCCCGGACATGCTGTTCATTTACTCTTCTGGGATGGTATTTGTTTTCCAGGGTACAGAATGTGCATCTGTCACTTATCCTGTCGGCCAGTAAAACCCAACCTTGCTGGAGACCAGGTAAAAATGCTGAATCCCAGAAATTCCTGTTACTGTACAAAATGGGGGATTTGGGTGACTGAGGGGAACTTTTGAGATCTGCTTAGTCTCCAAATACATCTTTCTGCTCTGTGTGTGATGCCAAAAGCTTGTTGGTCAAGGATGTGTGATGGAAACCTTGGGTAGCTGCATGGGGTTGTACCTCTTTTGTGGGGGGCAGCTGCCTAGCTCAGCTCTGGCTGTGGATTCCAAATATTTGTGTGCGCTAGAGGTAACAGACAGATGACTTCTCATATGCCTGTGTTCAGTTCTACTTCAAGCATGTTTTATGTATTCTGGAACTACATAAAAGGCTCTGTTTTACAGACATTGTCCAAGATGGGAGCTCATTACCACTGCATCATCTGCTCAGCAACAATAGTACGAAGAACTGACATGATCGGTCACATCAATCGTCACGTGAATAAAGGAGAGACTGAGTCCAGGTTTAGCACAGGTGAGCTCTGACTGACAGGAAACATTCAGTCTTTTTCTGTCATGTACCACCTTCAGTAACACAAGAAAAATTCAGAAACAGAGCTAGCCTTTCTAATGAAAAATCTGCCCTTAATATTTCAGAACTTTTGTTTCATCAAAGTTGTGATTTAGTCTTGCATTGCCCAGTTGCTGTGTTCTTATTGAGATAACTAGTACTCCCCTCACCCTTAATGTGGTAAGTACCAGCTTGTGTGTCTCCAAAAGAGTGAGGAACATGGCATTCACAGAAAAAAAAAAGTCTGAAGTAAATCTTTCTGCAGTGAAAAATTCTTAGCTTTTTATCCAGACTGAACCAGCCTGGGTTCCCAAAACAAGGTGATGTTTTTCAGTCTCAGAAAGTCATGATAGAGGTGTCAGTAGTTCTTTCGTAAATTGCAATCCTACCTGGCTTTGTCCAGAATGAGACTTTGGTTTCTAAACTTGAATACTAGTTTAAAGACATTTTAAATAGTTGGAATGCCAGTAGTTTGATGCCTGGGCGTCAGTTTGCATGTCTGAAAAGTGACAGTAGTACCACATTCCATATCTTTATAGATTTTGTGCTGTGAAATACATTGATCTCTGTGTGCTTCCCTTCAGAGCTGTGAGTAAAGAATGGCCCATTTAGCA
This sequence comes from Emberiza elegans, assembly GCA_024865655.1. Lineage (NCBI taxonomy): Eukaryota > Metazoa > Chordata > Aves > Passeriformes > Fringillidae > Emberiza > Emberiza elegans. The sequence goes on from JALJVW010000206.1 coordinate 63,197,576, forward strand.
TTTTTAACAAAATGCACGAGGCAGTTTTTCCTCACGGAGGGAGGAGAAATCCAGAGGTTTTGTGATCTGTGGGCACTGGGCAGCTCTTGGTGCCCCTGAAGGTGGAGCAGATACACCATGTGTGTGTTTGAAAGCCCTGAGAGAGGCAGGGTCATATCCAGTTGGTACAAATTTTTCCTGCTTGTTCCTAGGTACATTTTAGACTGTGGATGAATTGCTCAGAGGAATGGCAGCCTGTGTTTACAGTTGTCAGATCTGAAAGCTTGTTTTGCCACAGGCTGTCTGCACAGAGCTCTGGTGCTGGAGTTGTCCATGTCCTTGTGCTGTTTATGCACATTTCATGGGGCTGTTCAATAACTTAAAACAGATCAAGGATTTTTGCAATTAGTTGAGACACATGTAGGACTTTGATAACAGGGCTTTAATTAATTAGCAATGTATTATGTTTAAACATGCAAAACAAATGTGCTAAGTCTCAGGCTCAGGGGCTGGCTTTCTTAAACTGGAGTGGATACATAAAAGCCCAGCTGAGAAATCTGATGTTTTATTAGAAGAAAATTGTGGTAGAGCATGATCCTTAATTGCCACTCTTGCGATTAGAAGATAAATTGTTGCCTGCTTCTCCCCTCATCCTTGTAAACTGGTCCGTGTGCTGGTTGGATTGCAGCATAACCCAGACTTCTTGCTTTATGGGAGCAGTTTTTTAGTGTAATTTACCAACTGTGTTAGCATTAATTTCAGTTCTCACCAATTCTTTCCTTCTGCCTCAATTCCTTGTTTCAGTTCGTGCTCCCAAGTCATCTTACATCTCCCAAGTGGTGAAGGAGTCAGCCACAGATGTGCAGGTTCTTCCCAACCACTCCACGCCCCAGAAAACAGATTCCTATTTTAATCCTAGAATGAAACTCAACAGGTGAGAGAGCAGGGAGTGGGAGGATGCATCAGAGGGGTGGGGAGTTTGTAGTGAAAAATCTGTGTTTTGAAAAGCAACCCTACAAAACTTCTGTTCAGAGAGCAGGAGAAAGGAATTTCTCATCAGAAAACTCTTCTTGCAAATAATATTTGTACCCAAAACCACTATATGTGAAATAGTGTCATTTCTGAAGTAATTAAGCATTTTCCTGTAATTTGTAGATCTTACTTTCAACTTTTCAGCATAGCTGAGGTTTTCATTTACAGTTCTTCCCTGTAAAAAGTGGAGTTTAGTTTAAATATTCCACTATTAGGTTAAAGGGAGATAAATAAGGAAGGAGAAGGAGATAAAACTGTTCTCTCAACTTACAGACTGTGGCCATTTTTGTCTTCCAGGCAGTTGATATTCTGTGCCCTGGCTGTGCTTGCTGGGGAGCGCAAACCCATTGAATGTTTGGATGCTTTTGGTGCCACTGGTAAAGTCCATTTCTTTAATATTTTGGTTGATATCCAGTAGGAGGAAGCAGCAGAAATTCATAACATCACATACTCAAAAATAATGTGAGATATGCGATAATTCTCTTCCTTAGGCAGGGAGTCCTGAGCTTCCATACAAAAAGACAGCTGTCAAAAGCTGTATTAAGGCCTTTAAAAAGGCTGTAAATATTAAAGTTCAGTGGTCTTGTTAAAATCAGTTGTCTTACTGTCCTTAAATTCTGTTTCTCCACAGGAATAATGGGATTGCAGTGGGCAAAGCACCTCAGAAGTTCTGTGAAAGTTACAATTAATGATTGTAATGAAAATTCTGTGACAATGATCAAGGAAAATTGTCATTTAAACAAAATGAAGGTGAAACTGAACAGTAGGGAAGAAGACAATGGTGAAACTGTGGGAAATAGAGAAGAAAACAGTGACACCATTGAGGTGACAAAAATGGATGCCAATGTTGTCATGCATTTGAGATCATTTGATTTTATGTAAGTGTTGAATGTTTCTGTCAATTTTCTGGTTTGGTAATGACACACCCCACACCACTTTCCAGTATGTGATTATTTGGGGAAATTGGAATGATAAAAGAATCAACCAGCAGTCACTTGAAATGTAAGTTTGTCCCAGAAATGGTGTGGGGACAGAACTTTAATCTTGTAAGTTTTAGAAAGTGTTGGAAAAATATTAGTTTTTATGACATTCAGAATGGGTTACAAACATACATGAAAATTTTAACCCAGGCTGGGTTTTTTTTTAATAATTTCATTGTCTGTTTGCTGAAGGGAAATACCAAATCAGTTTTGGGGTTTTTTTTTTTTTTAGTTTAAAATGCTGTTTGTTGCATCTCCTGTTTTTATCTATTTTGCAGCACATTAATTTTGAATTAAAGCAGGCTGTTTCTTCCAGGTTGGGTATATAGATGCATGCATTCAAACCCATTCAAACAGACATCAAAATAAGTGGTGGGATTTTTTTGTGTTATTAGTCACTAACATTGAGATCTAAGCATTGCTGGAAGTTTTAGTCCTGTTCCTTCTTTCTGTTTTAAATGAGATCATAGGTGAAGGTTATAAAACAGTGTTTTCCTCAGTGTAAAGCCAGACTCTGGAGCATTTATAGACACTCAGTGGTACATACTTTCTTTTCAGCCATTTGGACCCCTTTGGAACTTCTGTGAATTACCTGGACTCTGCCTTTAGAAACGTGAGAAACCTTGGGATTGTGTCACTGACATCCACAGACATCAGCTCCCTCTATGCCAAGGCTCAGCACGTGGCCCTGCGTCACTATGGCTGCAATATTGTCAGAACAGAGTACTACAAGGAGCTGGCAGCCAGGGCTGTGATTGCTGCTGTCACCAGGTACTGCTAAACCATTTCCAGTTGGGGTAGAAAATTATTAGGTAATTATTAGAAATAATTTGTGACTGGGCAAAGAGAAAATGTATCAGTAGGGATGGGGAGGTGGGATAGTAATGTGAAAAAAAAATAGCCAGACTTGCAAACTCTTCTATTTCTCTTATAAATTTTGCCATTTTAGAGCTCCATAGGACTTCCTAAATACAAAAAAACTGCTTGAATGGCTTCTAGCTAAGCCTTTCAGTTAGACTTGCTTCAGTGGAACCTGATGTTCACTGCAGACCATCATACTTGAGATGGATGTGGTTACTGACTTGTGAAATCAGTTGTTTGGATATAGATCTTCTTACTAAACTCAGTCTGTTAAATAAATGAAGACCTAAAACTTAATTGGAGAAAAAAGGTACAGGCAAGAGGAGGGACAACTGCTTGGGAAAAATGAGGAGGAAGTGAAATCATCAGAGGCTTTGAGAATGCTAGAGCACAAATGCTGAGCTGAACATGTGTAGATTTCCCTTGTCCCTCCCTGCTCACGTGGATGATGCAGGTGGCAGACCACTATTTCTAGCTATGATAAAAAGAAATAAAATTAGATTTGCTTGGCCTGCCAGAAAGGCCACAAAATGAGGCACTTGAGAAAGAACACTTCCTCCTGCTCTCTCAAATCTTCAGTACCCCCTCTAGGAAGTAGACAAGCTCAAGAACCGTGCAGTAGGTTCAGGTGGCCATGGCAGTGTTTGCCTGCAGAATTCAGTACAATTTGGGCTTTGTGTGTGTTTCTCCCCCCAGAGCTGCAGCTCGCTGTAACAAAGGCATTGAAGTGCTGCTGGCAGTAGCTCTGGAACACTTTGTTCTGGTGGTGGTCAGAGTTTTACGGGGCCCAACCCCTGCGGATGACTCCGCAAAGAAGGTCCGATACCTCATCCACTGCCAGTGGTGTGAAGAGAGGGTTTTCCAGAAAGAAGGCAATATGGTGGAAGGTAAATGGCTTCTCTTCTGCAGTTTGTCTCTCTGTTCTGTGCCTTGTTTATATTTACTTCCCATTAGTAGCAATTCCCTTGTATGTAACAATGAGTGGTATGTGTGAGGTGGAGAGGGCACTGTGCTTCGTGGCCATGGGCTGGATTGGTTGTTTGTATGGATTTTCCTAAACTGACTGGATTTGTGGCACAGATTGCTCAGGTTGTGGCAGCCCCATCCCTGGAGGTGTCCAAGGCCAGGTTGGACAGAGCTTGGAGCAGCCTGGGCTAGTGGAAGGTGTCCCTGCCCATGGCAGGGGTTGGCACTGGCTGGGCTTTAAGATCCCTTCCAACCCAAACCATTCTGGGATTTGTTTCTACACAGGACATCCTCCCACCCTGCTCTAGCTGCTGGAGCTGCCTGGGTGCCTGGTATGTCCATGGATCTGCCACTTCAGGAAAAGCCCTAGGATAGGGATACCCTTTGATACTATAAGGTTCCTTCAGATGGCAGTAGCTGGATAGCTTTTGGTGTCAGATTACTTTTCTGCTGCATTTCAGTTTCTTAAAATGCAGTAGACTGAGCAGTCTGGTTTTCCCCTGCTGTTGTTAATGGGCTGTCCCCACATACAGGTTAGCAAAGACAGGAGACAAAAACTGTGCTCCTGTTTTAACACTGATTACCGATCAAGTCATCAATTACTAAATCTCACCACGAGCTGCTTGGCAGAAGTGAAAATAGTGTCACACTTCTGCTGTTGTCCTTCCAAATGCCTCACTGAAGTGAGCTCCCCTGCATCTCTCTGTCTCTGCAGTACCACAGGCATGGCTGGCTATTGCCAAACAATTTAACTGCTCTTTTTCTGCTGCAGAAAACCCCTACCAGCAGCTGCCCTGTGACTGCCATGGCAGCATGCCTGGGAGGACAGCAGTGCTTCTTGGTCCTCTCTGGTAAGTTCACATCACAGGACACATTTGGAGAGTCACTCTGGTCCAGGAGCTCTGAAGCTCAGCTGTTCATACCATAGCATTTTTTATTTTAGCACTACAAAAGGAGTTACAGCAATCAGCAGGAGCTCAGGAAACAGAGTGTGGATTTGAATTTAGTGGGGTATTCAGTTTTTCCTTTTGTTCAAACCAGTTAATAAATAGTAACACATTTTAAATTTCACATTCAGTGCACTTATGGACTATGTCCTGCACAAGAGAACCTGCCTCTGTGTTCTCTATTTGCCAGAAGTAACTCCTGTTACTCTATACTTGTGGAGAATTTATTAAATAAATCATTACATGTGCTGATGGTAATAAATACTACATTGCTTGCTAATTAATACTTGTAGAAACAAGAATAATTTTTTTAAGTCTTGTAGCCATTTCAAATCAGTAATAAAAACGGTTGGCAATCACCAGCACCTTTCTTGTGGGGATTGAATGATTTTCTCTACATCTTAGGGCAGAAATAAAATGACTGGGTTTGAGATCTTGTTTTTTTTTTTTTAAACAAGATCAGTGTTGTTGTCATTGCAAAAATAAAATCAATTCAGTGTAACATAATTGCTAATCAATTTGGGCAAGAGAATTTTAGAGCAGCTTCCATTAAGAAGCCTTTAACTTTTGATTTCTCTTGTGTTTCGTAGGTCAGGAGCTCTCTTTAACACTGGATTCCTCAGGAGGATGCTCCTGGAGGCTGTGCAGTATGGCTTGGATGAAGCTCAGCCACTTCTGAAGACATTAGTTTGTGAATCAGAGTGCACAACTCCCAAACATTTTTCTACCCACAGTCCTGGTGATGAGAACAAACAAGGTAAGAAAAAGGGCAGCCTGTTCACAGAAAGGACTGGCTTTGTGGTGATTTTTAGAGATGCTGATCTCTGATAAGTTACTTAACAGCAATGTATCCATAGAGTTGAATGCGTTATTGAATAATTGAATTACTTCATGCTGTGTAATTAAAGCATTTTGCCACTTAACACTAGAATTAATTTTGCCTTCTAATTGTATTCTAGAAGAGTGTGGCGTATATATTAGAACACCAAATACTTCTGCAGAATCCTACTTAGTACATGGTAAGTGGAGCATTTTGGTGTAGCTTTTTTTATATTTAACAGTGTTGCACTCTGGAGTTTTTTTGCCACCCAGTACTGATTTTATTTTATTTTTATCCAGAATCATATTTATTGGTAAAAGCAGAATGCCAAATAACTCTATGAAGGCAACTTTAAATTACTTGTTACTACTGAAAATGGCCTGTTGTTAAATTCAGGCCAGATTTTACCTCTGCTAACACCAGCTTAGAAAAGCAGGCACACAGCTGAAGTTGCTGCGTGGCTTTGTTTTTGTGTGTGCTGTCTGAGGCTTTGCTGGTGGTTTTGGGGTGCCTGTGAGTGCTGAGTGGTTTCTGTGGCCTTGTTGTGGTGCAGGCAAGAGGAAAAGCGAGGAGGTGCTGCGCGGCACAGCGAAGCGGCAGCGGGCCGAGCACAGCGCCGAGCACCCCCCGTTCTACTACAACATCCACCGGCACAGCATCAAGGGCATGAACATGCCAAAGTAAGTGTGGCTTCACCTTCCTGCCCGGTCTGACACTGACACACAGCTTGTTCTGAGTCAGCCCTGGCAGCACCACGTCCGTTCTAAATGCAGGGCTTTGGTTTTGCTGCCTTTGTTCCCAGGTTAAATAAGTTCCTGAACTATCTGTCAGAGGCCGGATACCGCGTGAGCCGAACCCACTTCGACCCCATGGGAGTCCGCACCAACGCGCCCTTGGCGCAGTTCAAGGCTGTTCTCATGAAGTACAGCACTCCCACCTATGTGGGGGCACAGGCAGAGGGCCCTGTGCATCTCCCTGGAGAGATCCAGGTGGGAGAAGAGGTTCCAGCTGCTGCAGTGATCAAGGTGGATGAGGCCAAGTTAGAAGAAGATGATAAATCCGGGGTTGCCACTGCCGTGTTCACAGAGTCCTACCCCACTCACTGTGCTGCTGAATAATGCAGATGGGTTTGTTCATCAGGATGTTACAGACTTCCAGCACACCCTGTTCCAGTAAACCACTCCTTCCTCCCAAGCCGGAGTTTGACCGTTTTGAGCTGCCTATTGTACTTGGAAGGGACAGTTTAGACTTAGGTAACAGAACTTAGCCCTGATCCCCTCACGGCTGTGGTCACAGATCCAGCACTGTGGGAAGGCTGTGGAGTTACCTGCTTTTATGCTCACCTCCTTTTCACACTGAGGCATGGAGGCTGCTTCCCAGTCTGTCCAAGCCTAACTGCCAGCACAGCATCCAAGAGGTGGGACAGGGCCAACAGTGTTCAGCATTTTGGAATATGACATTATTGTGAAGCAGCCCCTTCCTAAAACGCATCATTCCTAAAACCTGGCCAGCTATGATCCAGAGAGAGGGCATGTTAAGGTAACAAAATAGCACAGATAAAATGCCCTTTGAGTTACAGCCAGGCTGTCCTGCCTGGGTGCAGCTGTAGCTCCAGGTTGCACATGTAACTCTGCATTCAGGTCTTGTTTCCAGGGTTCTCCCTCCAGGCAGGAGCTCATCCCAGGAGAACAGGAAGGAGCGGTGACACGGCTGCTAGTGAACTTCAGTTTGTATCCAAATCGTAGTGAATTGTGTAGTCACTCTAGGTAGTTGTCTGCTCAGAGCTTACAGTGGTTGTGTGCTGCAGAAAGGTACAGGGACAAGGGACCACAGTGGACCTTCAGGGGGTTTGTGGTGAGTTGTCAATAGTAACTCTGAGCTAAGATCTCTTCTGTGAAGGAGCAAAGCTGCCAGCTGTTGGCAGTTCTGGTTTCCTTAAATACATGGCACCATTCCAGCCAAATGAGCTTGCCTTTGTCCTTTCTTTCCCCCACATTTAGTTCTGGTATCTCTGTGTATTCCATTTGAACAGCTGTCAGCAGTGGTTGCCATTTCTCCCAAGTCTGGTGTTCAGCCTGGCCCCCAGTGTTAGGTTTATCTAAGAGCAGAATATGAGGGGTTATTATCCTTATCCATCTCTGAAACTTTACAATACAAGTAACAGGACTAATGCACTCCTGATGATGCAAAACATCCTATGCTCCTGTCAGGCCAGAGAGAAGTTGCTGCCTCTTCTACTCTCTTCAATTCCAGATTGCTTTGGTGGAGAGTTATTTTCTTCTCTAGTTTCACAAAGAAAGAACCCATGGAAGGGTTATTGAATCAGTGATACAGCAACACCATTTCCTTCAAAAATGCAGTGCTTACAGTTCTTTTCCAAAGATCACCTGGGAGCACATTGGAAAGCTAAGTGAAAGGAGAGAATTTCATGTTCCCTAGTGGCATTTTTGGGTTTTTAAGTGGATAGAACATTGGCAGACATTGCTTGCAGTTAACACACTTCAGTGTTAGTAGGATAAAAGCAGTCCTGAAGTCAGTTACCTGGGGCAAAGGATTGTTCTGATTACAGTAAATTAGGCTAAAAAGAAAGTTTACCTGAGGGCCCTTGTGGGAAATATTTTGATTACTCTTCCAGCTCCTTTTAAGGAGCCAAAGGTATTGAATACCTTTTCCAAGCCAATGCAACTATTCCCAGGTGTTTGGAAGGGCAGAAAAAGTGAAACTCAGACTTGTCTGTACAATCTGGGGTCTCTTCCTCTGGCAGACAGGCAGAAGCTGTTGTAATCTGTCAGGGACCAGCTGAAGGCGTGTTTGTAACTCAGGCCTCTGGAATTCTTTTCCTATCCAGCAGTTGTCTCTGCTGTTGACCAGGCAGGGTCAGCCCTGCCATAATCAGCTGACATTACTGCAGGTTTGCATCTGGAGCTTGGGACATCTTGTTCCTCCTTGCATGGATCCACATGGCCAGGAAGCTTTCTGGGAGTTGAAGCTGTTCAGAGGCAATTTGGGTAACCAGTGGTGGCCCAGAGAGCAGCAGGATTTCTTCAGTCAGGGACTGTTCATGTTCAGTGCATCTCAAGAAACCCTACACTGGGCACACTCAAGCATTGCCTCTTTACTCAAGGTGCATCCTCTGGTTAAAAGTTGTGGTGAATGTAGAGAGAAAACAAGGAAAGAAACAAAACTCCATCTCTAAACAATGCACCTCAGCTGAAGGGGTGTTGCTCTCTGCTGCTATTGACTGAAGTTGCCTAATCGTTAAATGCACCCAAAGTTGCTGGGTTTAACCTGAGTGCTGTGAAAATCCTTCATCCCCTTCCTCAGGTTGCAGGATCTGGTTGGAACAGCAGCACCTGTGACAGGTCAGTGGAAGAGCTGATACCTTCTGTGTGCCCCTTTTCTCACTTAAGGCTCAGGAGCTGAGCTTCTCTCAGGGGACCGTAACAGCCACCACTGGTGGAGCTGAGCTGCACCTGCACAGCCCCAGGCGTGGCAGCATGAACAAAAACACTGCCCAAAGGGAGTCCTTCAACCAGAAGAGGAAGCAGCACTGCAATTCCCAGCAGGTCGTTGATAACATTTTTGCTTTTATTGTCAATTTGAGCATTTCAGTGGGACTTTAGGTGGATAGGAGATACTTTAGTTGGATATTAGGCTTACCCGTACGTAACACACATTATGTACTTACAAAAGAACATGGCTTTAAAAGGGGGAAGAATTATGGCATTTTGAAAATAAAATAGTTTATAGCACTAAAGAGTCACAGTGCAATCAATGGTTTAATCAAACAACTACATTATATATATAATATTTAAAGAACATAAATATTCAGGAAATTCACTACAACATGAAAATAAAAGCTTCACATTCTCTCACGCTTTTCAAAAGAACTGGAGACAAAGTGACAGCTCCTAGACAGACTGCTCAGCTTCACAACACCTCTCTTGCTTAAGGGACTGTCCTTCCCCTCAGCTCCCCCCAGGAGGGATGCTGGCACTAATCTAGAAGTTCTCCCCAGAAACTTTAAAGCATTTAGCACAGCCACTCCCCCACCCCCCATTATATTCCGTGGACATGCACTACAGTCTATACAGCAACGCTTCACAAAGTCAGCAAAAACAGGTCCCTAATAGCTGCCCCTCTGTGCTCTGGGGCCTGAACTCTTCCATTTCATGTCACAAAAGCCCAAGGCTCTCCAGTCAGAGGAAATAATTAAGTTACTCAAAGAAGCCTGTGCAGTTTCCACAGCGGGATAAAGCTGATCTGAACAGCAGCCAGCAGGGACACTATTTACAAGTGCTAGGAAAGCCCAGAGCCAGGGAAGGGCAAGTCCTTCCCAGGAGAATCCCCGAGCAGCAGAATACTTTTGTATCATATGCCAAAGCCAGTGGGAGTCCAGGCAGGACACAGGAGGAGTGTAAACCACACACTGTGGAGTAAAGCCTGGTACTTCCCACCTGCCACCAACTCTTTTTGCTTCAAGCCTCAGGGGCAAATAGGGGAGGGTTCATCAGCAAGTCTTAGAGCAAAGGGAGCCTCGTGGTGACAGCTTCCCTTCAGACAGGACGTGGAACAGGTCAGGCTGCCCCCTCAGAGCCACAGCAAGGTCTAGAACCAGGGTACAGGGGCTGTACATGCAAATAACCAGCAGCTACCGGGCCTTACAGCACAGCCCACTGCCACGTTGGGAAACTTGAGCCTAAAAGTAAGACACTAAATGGTAAACTTTGTCAAGTACTGAAGTTGTCTTCCAAAGTGCTAAGCCATGTTTGTTAAAGCTATGGCAAAGTAACAGAAGAATCTTGGAGCAGCTTACAATTGAAGTCTTCCCTACTCACACTGACACTGGGAAAGGTCCCTGCTGGGGTGGCACAATTCCCCAGAGCAAAGCATTTTGATGGCTGTGCTGGAATTTGGGGAATTTGCTTTAACAAACAAGTTTTCTGGACAGTTCTTTACAGTGCATTCACAGCAGAGATCCTACTCTAGGGAAAAGAGCAGGGCTATGAAACATCCAGATTCCCTTCAGTTCAGCTGTGAGGACAGGGCAACATTGCAGGAGGGGCCAGGCAGGAATCAAGACTGGCATGTCCTGCATGGGGAAGAGTTATGGGTTTGGAAATAGCCACTAAAAACAAAACCAAACCAATCTGATGAACCACTTTGCACTGAAGTATTAAATTAAGTCCAGTAAACAGCAAGGTTTTCAAGTGTCAGTTTTCTCACTGCAGCTCTCTTTGGAATCCCAGAATCCCAGGATGGTTGGACTTGGAAGGAACCTTAAAACACTATCTCAGTCCAAGCCCCTGCCATGAGCAGCAATACCTTTCACAATATGCAAAATTCACCTTTGTTCACAAGAAAATGTCTTAATAAACCTTTCCTAGGGAATCAGATTACCTCTAGCTGCAAGACTATCCCAAACTCATTCTCTGCCAATCAATTCTTCAGATGGATAACAGTCACCAAATTCCAACATTTAACACATTCCTTGGCATATGCTACTATTGAACAGACTTCCTTGGCCACCCAACACTCCACACTTCACAGAGGCTACTATAACTGTGTCTGATGGAGCAGAAATCCAGATTTACCTGGACAAAATGAAGCCATTCCAAACTGGAACACTGGATCAGATATCATGCATTAGGAACAAAAAAGCATCTCAAACACTGGAATGCACTGGAGGTCATTTAGTCTCCTAGGGAAAAACCAAAAAACCCAACCCAAAGACTAAATTAAATACAGCCCAGAATACTGTCTAGTCATATTACTGAGTATACTGAGAGTGCCTGAAGGCACTACGTGTGTTGTCCATGAAGATACTGGTGGTGCCTTATTTTAATATTAAAGAAGTTGTAGCTATAAAAAGAGTTAGTTCCATCCCAGTTTCCCAGCACTTATTTGTGCTCCTTGGTGGGGGCATAGTACAGTTCCATGGGTTTGTTCACTTTCCAGTACTTCTCACTGACCAGTTCCAGGGAAAAGGACCCATTTAGCACCTAGAAGAGAACAGCAAAACAGGAATAAATGAGGTAATTTGGTGTTATGCTGTGAAACAGGCTACTTAAATCAATGCTTAAATGTGCTGACTTGAAGGAGTCGCCAGTAATGTGGCACAAGTTGTGGGGGGATAGAATGTAAGAAAATAAGGATAGTGCAGAGGGCAATCTCACCCCTGAGGAGTTGCAGCTGTACTAATTACCAAAGATTAGAAAGAGGCCTGCCCTTAACAGGCCACAGTTGTGTCCAATAAGGATGAGTGCTATAAAAGAGTGGGGTAGCTGAATGAGGAGGGAGTTTGAGGTTGTTGGCTGTGCTGCAAGGAAGGAGTCAGTGCTGCAAGGAGCTTCCCATGAGAAATCACTGAGAAGGTATGGGAGCTTTGCATTAAGATGAATGACAACAAGTTACAAGCTAAAAACCACAAAGAGTCTCAAGTGAAGTAATATTTTTCCCTCTTCAATTTTAATTGGAAAAGAATGGCGTAAGCCAGGTCATGGTTGGTGCCATTGCTGCCGTTTTCCCCAATTAATTTCTATGCCTCCTTTCCTACCAACCAAGTTTTTGCCAAATAGCAACGGCTGTGCTGCTCCACAAGCTGGTGCCATGAATTTCCCCTGGGCCCAGCAGAGTGTTTAGAGCAGGGTGCAGCAGGGCTGTGGCTGGCCGGGTGGTGTGGCGCGGTGCTTACGGTGAACTGGCCGGCGGCGGTGGCGATGTAGATGGTGTACTGCTTCTCACTGGCCGTGTCCAGGTTCATCTGGTTGGACTCTCCTTTGCTCCGCAGCTCCTCCAAGGCCAGCCTCACTGCCAGGTACTTGGACAGGTGATCGACCGTGGCATTGCCTGAGGTCTTGATGTACCTGTGACAGCAGCCAAGAAGAATTTCCACAGATTGTCAGTAATGACTGACAGCAGCTGTGGGAAAAGCCATCTGCAACGCCCCAAATATTAAAGGTCAGCTGTGAAAAGGCCTTTAGAGCCAGTTCCCAGCTGAAGCTTTGCATAGATTTACACACATCACAGAGAGATGTCTCATCAGCAGACAAAGCCAAGAAATGACCTGAGGAAACACCATAAAACTACTCTCTGCTGTGAGCCAAAACTTGCAATCTGTGCTTGGACTGGATTATGAACAAAAAAAGTCAGGAAAAGCTGCCAGCCTGCAAATCCTGCTGACACAAAGCCGCTCTGGAAACTGCTGACACTTAAACAAGGTTTGTTTATTCCCAAAGAATCTTAGAGTAAGTAGGAAGAGGCTGATGTAACACCATCATTCAACTACTGAACTGCAATGCTAGAAAACCTTAAAAACATCTTTATTTGTGATCAAAGGCTTAAAATGGCTTATGAGTGTATTTTTTTATAATAGTTGAGCAGTACCATCTACCTGACTTGGAACAGAAAGAAGGGGAGAGTGCTTATTTGCATCTGGCCTTGGCACAGGTTGCCCAGAGAAGCTGTGGCTGCCCCTGGATATCTGGAAGTGTCCAAGGCCAGGGTGGATGGGGCTTGGAGCAAGCTGGGATAGTGGGAGGTGACCCTACCCATGGCAGGTGTGGCACTGGATGGGCTTTAAGGTCCCTGCCACTTCATCTTGTGATACAGTTAAACAGCATGTGGTATGACTGAAGTAAATTAATGTTCAGAAGCCCCAAAAAGTGATGGAAAACCAAAGCACCAGGAAATAGCAGCACAATACCTGGAGATGGCAAGGGGCCACTGACCTTGTCTGCGCACTGTCATCGTTCTCCATGAGGGTGGGGTGAGGCCTGAACACCAGCTCGATCTCACTGGCCCCGTCCATCACAGGATCTATGGCCACAGTGGTGTTGTTGTTGTCCAGCTCCAGCCCAGAGTCATCTGAAGTTTTGGTCCTCTTGTTGCTGGGCCCAGCTTCCTGGTTGCTGTGTGTGGAGGCGTTGCTGCAGTGGGAGCTGTCGCCGTTGTCCTCGGCCCCGCTGCCGTTCTCAATCTGCTGCTTCTTGCCCCGCTGCAACCTGGCCACAAACAGGCAGAGATACAGCCTGACCCATCCAGAATCCAGCCAGGTCACAACACACCTCCTCCCCAAGTGAGGCACATGCACATGCGAGCACTGAACGTTTCAGAGAGATTTAAAGTTTAAAAAATTACTAATATTAATTCTTCAGTAGAGAAAGATACTCATGGACAGAGCTATTCATTCTTTCATGTCCCTCAACCTCTTTTTAGCTATGTTTTAAGACTACTTTAACTTCACACAGTTGTTTTTCAGGCAATTGCAGACCATTATTTTTATCCAAGCATGGATTAGAATTATTACACATTATTAGAATTATCACATCACACCAGGCTTTATCATGCAAAGTTTGGGGCCTCTCTCCCAGCTGGTTCTCTTAGGTTTAAATGCACATCACCATGGTGTAAACACCACATATTCCAGCCTGTGAATTAGGTCACAACTAAGCCCCAAGTCCTGGTATTCTGTGCATTTATTAGCACGGAAGGGTAGCATTTTGGTACAGGATTCATGGTGTTATGGTTTCTTATCTAAGACATGACAGCCATAATTGGGTAAAACTAAGCTGAAGTTTCTTTCAGGCTGCCACAGAAGTTGCAGGGAGCAATACAGAGATTTCTGATAGTAGACAAAAGGTTAAAAATTCTTTTGCCAAAGGTTAAAAACTGTTTTGGCAGATACCAGAGGAGGAACAGATTCTCAAGCTCCACAGGGCACGAGGACAGGCACTGTATTTTTAGCCTAAAGGCAAACGAGGTGATTATGTACCTGTTCATAGCCTGAATCTTTAATCCCTCCTCGATGCTGTGACTCAGGGCTTGCTGGTTGTTGTGCTTGCTGATCCTGGCCAGCACCCTCTCCTGATGAGCCTCGTACTCATCCCGGCTCGGGTAAATCTTACTGATGAGAGCGTCGAAATTGGGGTCTGGCCGCAGGGATCTTTTGGAAACGAGCTTTTTGCGACATGTGGGACATTCTTTGTTCCTGGACGTGGGCAGGAAGGAAGCAAACAACACTTAACTCTCCAGCAGTAACAAAACTCTGCCCTGTTGCTTCCATTCTTGGTCAAGGTGCTTGCTAGGGCTCAGTATTTATAGTAAATCTGGAAAGGGGTTTCTTTCTCTTGACACATCAGGTAGTTGCAGATACTTAAACAAAGATCCCAAACATATTTCTCCCTGCTGCTCTTTTACTTTAAAGTATGTTTGAGCAAACTATTTAGACTGAAGAGATCAAAAGTTCCACATTCACTTCTTCTCTTCATTTTCTGGATGAATTTTTACCTAGAAAAAATGGATGTCTAATGGAAATTATACGGAGGCATAGTCTTAGGAGGAAATTCTTCCCTGTGAGGGTGGGAAGGCCCTGGCACAGGGTGCCCAGAGAAGCTGTGGCTGCCCCTGGATCCCTGGCAGTGTCCAAGGCCAGGCTGAATGGAGCTTGGAGCAACCTGGGATAGGAGAAGGTGTTCCTGCCCATGGCAGGGGTGGGACTGGATGGGCCTTAAGGTTCCTTCCAAGACAAACTATTCTGGGATTCTATGATTCCATGATTTCTAACATTCACAGGACACATAATTTGAAATGTATTATTAGGAAAAGAAAGAGTAAGGGAAATGAACCCCATTTTTGTCAGTAATGTGTATTTTTGTTTCACTGTTACTGGATCTAAGGAACAAAAAGAATACAAAAAAGGACTTCAACTCCTTGCAAGACACAGAATTATGAAATTATTTTTCATGAGGAAGCAATTTAATCTGTCTTCTGGAGATGGCTGAGCATGGAAAAACAGGATTTGAAAATTGTGCTGCACATTCAGAAACTCCCAGTGCACAGTGACTGTCCCACATCAACCCCACCAAGGACACTTCCACCTCAAGTGCAATGGACTGTCCGAGCCTTCTTTCCTCCACGGTGTTTATCCCTGCCTCTGGCAGCATCCCCTTCTTGTCCTCTGGCAGTGTCCCATCCTTGGCACTGTCCCCTCCCCATGCCTTGGCAGTGTCCCATTCCCATGCCCTGGCAGTGTCCCCTCCCTGTTCTCTGGCAGAATCCCTCCCCCGTGCCCTGGCAGTGTCCCCTCCCCATGCCCTGGCCATGTCCCCTGGCAGCGCTCACGTACCCGCTCCTGAGGGCAGTGATGATGCAGTCGGCGCAGAAGCGATGCAGACACTCCTTGGTGGTCATGGTGTTCTTGAGCATGTCCAGGCAGATGGGACACATGAGCTCGCTGTGCAGGCTCCTGGGGGACACCACAATCTCCAGGCCATCTGTGATGGCTTCCTGGCAGCAAAGAAGAGAAAGGTTCTTTCCTGGGATTGAGTCCCTTCCTCATGGAGACAGCATGTTTTACCCAAGGAACACAGCAAAGAGACACGACACACAAACACATCAAGCACACAAAACCCCAGTGCTGCCAGCCCTGTAACACACAATAAACACAAGGAGCTGCTGGAGAGGGTCCAGGGCAGCCAGGAAGCTGATGAGGGGTCTGGAGCATCTCTCTGATGAGGAGAGACTGTGGGAGTTGGGCCTGGTCTGTCTGGAGGACAGAGGACTGAGAGGGGCATCTCATCAATGTGCAGAAGTATCTCCAGGGGGTGTGAGAGAGCAGTGCCAGACTGTTCAGAGCTGCCAGCGGGTAAAGCTCTGATGTTTGTAAGGATGCAAAGGATGAGGAGCAATGGCCATACACCAAAACACAACAAGCTCCACCTCAACACAAGGAAGAATTCTTTCCTTGGAAGGTGCAGAGCCCTGGAACAACTGCCCAGGGAGAGGAGTCCCCCTCTCTGGAGACATCCCAAACCCCCCTGGATGTGCCCCTGTGTCACCTGCTCTGGTGACCCTGCCTGGGCAGGGGGCTGGGCTGGGTGATCTCCAGAGGTGCCTCCCAAGCCCAGCAGTGCCACAGCTCTGTGATTACCTGGGGCGTTCTCTGCAGCTCGTACAGACTGAGCTCCCAGGTCTTGCTCAGAGGCTGCGTCCCGTTGGTCTGCACGGCCTGAGACATGGCTGGGGAAAGAAGGGACAGGGGCTGAGCGCTCCGGTGAGTCTGGCTCAGGATCCTCTCCCCTCCCAAGCCACAGCAGTGTGTGTGCAGCCCAGCAGAGGCTCCAGGGAACAGCAGTCCCCCCACGTACCAGGCTCTGCTGTGTCACACAAGGATAATCCCCTGCTTGTACCACTCCAGGAGAACTGGGGGAGCTGCTCAGCCGTGAACACTTGGCAAAAATCAATTCAGTTGTTAAACAAAAGTGACACAGAACTGAAAGCCAGAGAACATGGGCCACAAATGCCACCTGATGCGGAAAATATTCCTCAAACATCCACTTCCAAACATGCACATGGGTCAAGCAGGGTCTGCTTCCTATACTGAGGGGAAGGGCAAAACGAGACAGGGCACAGCATACCAGTCAAATGTGCTCACTGGAGCACACCACGAGGGCTTTTCCTTCTTCAAAACACATCCCATGGGCTTTCCCAGCAGAAGTTTGAAGGATACTTTCTCTTGAAAGATCAAGAGAAACCCAGTCACTGCATTATTTAAATAATAATAATTTTAAAAACCCAAAGAGAAACTGCACTGCTGTTCCATCAAAATTTTACTATTATTGTATGAGATGAGGCAAAATTACCACACAGAGTCACTGCAGATGTGGAAAAAATCTGGTCAAAGTGATAGATTAAAATTATGTTTCTGAACAGAAAATACTTTTATGCTGGGGGAGAGGAAGCATTGCTTCCCATGACTCCAAAAATGCCTGCCTTGAGCAGGAAAACTTATCCCAGAGAGTTTGTTTAAAAAAATAATTGTAAGTATGTAAGTGGCAAGACTGCAGTTGCAGACCTTCTTTGTAGGTGGAAGAAGTAGAAGTGCTTTTATTCCTTCTTTAAATCTGGGGTTTCAGACCCTTCAATTCAGCAGCCAATTGCATTTTCTATTGGCATCTACCACATACATTATAATCTATTTTCCAACTCATTAAGTTCTCTATGAAAAGTCCCAAACTCTCTGGAGAACAAGGTTACTATATAAGCTTTAATTAATTGTAAAGGGAAAAGCCAGATAAGCTGTGCAGAGTATTAGATCTACTTTCATCCAGGCACGGAAATCAGAGTTTTCTCACTTGGTATTTTCCTTCTTTTTGAGGAAGGAGGGGAAAAAAAGCCTGATATAAAATAGCCACATCCACTAGTATGTCTATTAATTAGAATTACAGAATCCTGGAATACTTTGGGTTTGAAGGAAGCTTTAAGCCCATCCAGTTCCAACCCCTGCTATGGGCAGGAACACCTTCCACTATTGCAGGCTGCTCCAAGCCCTGTCCAACCTGGCCTCGGACATTCCCAGGGATGGGGCAGCCACAGCTTCTCAGGGTAATCTGTGCCAGGGCCTCCCCACCCTCACAGGCAGAAATTTCTTCCCAAAATCCCATCTAACCCTGCCCTCTGGCAGACCAAACCTCTCTCTCTCAGAGCCACTAACAAGCAGTAGCTGCTTGGATTAATGCTGTGGCCAGAGGGCCATTCTTGTCAATCATTCAGAAAACCACCTTAATCAGTATTATAGGGACCCCTGCAACCCTTCAGACTGACTCAGTCTTCAGGCACAGCAAAAACCCTGAGCACAAACTCCATAATTACAGGGGACACACATCTGTGACTATCAAAACCAGAGATGATTGATAAATCAACGTATTACACCTCAACAAATCAGAAGAAAACCAGTTGGGATTTTAAAATTTAAGAAAGTAAGTCTTGTTCCTGAAGCACTGGAAAACAGGCAGTTACAGGAAAACATAACAGTAAGGAACACTCTGTCTGAAAGGCCCTTGGATCTCCTGCCTGCTTACTGGCTGGGAATTTATGCTGGGATGTCCTTTTTCCAAATGTGCTTGCACAAAAAAACCCAGCAGACTAATATCCACACTTGTTACACACCACATCCACTTCACAACCTCTTAAACAGAAATATACCTAATTCTTTACTCCAACGTAGTCATGACTGAAGTAGGGTGGGCATTTGGCTATCCCACTCCTGAAACTGTCCAGTAAAAATAAAATCCAGCTGACAGCGCTTAGAGCAGTCAGATCTGTGGGCAGCCAAAGGAGGAGATCAGCACCACCATTTCTCTGCTGCTGCCCTTCCCAGCTTATTTTTCACAGGTTTCTACCCTCAGATCCACCAGTGAGTAACAGCTCCTTAGTCCTATTGCTGAAAATGTGTCAGGTCTGAATATGTAACATTTGCTGAGCTCTAGCCCAGCACTAACCTTGATGGTGGTCCTGCTTTAAACAGGGAGCAGGGGATGCCATCAGGGATCCCTCACAACCTGGATTATGCTCCAAAATGCTTTGCAAGGCCTTTTTTAGCCCAGACAAAGGCTAGAGAGCATCTGCAGTGTGGTTGTGTCAGCACACCTTGAGATCACACAAAGGCTGGAATGGTACCAAAGTGGCTGGAGAGAGAACCCACAAACCCAGCCCAGGTGTGACCATAACCACACCACCCCCATACAACTTTCTGTGATACTTTCATGAAAAAAAACACTTATGAGGAAAAAAATTGCATCAGGCTCATTAAAAAAAAAGATTACACATATTTTTAGAGAGTATTAAAATCTGAGAAATAACTGATTTCTGTTCCAAGTTGTAAAATGTAAATATTTGGACTTAAAACAGTAAGACAGTCAGACCTCTATTTGGTGTGCCAAATTCAACAGCACCTTCAACCATTTCTGGTTTTTCTTCCTCAGGACTAATTCCTTTAAAAACAGGTATTCATAGTGCAGTTACTTGGAAGTTTAACAGGTTTAGAGCTTTAAGTTTTACTCTTTCTCACACTATGACTAGTATTGGGAACAGACTGCATGTTTTCACAGAGTACTCAGTCATTCATTTCAAATGATTCAATTAAAGCATTCTGAAATGTAAGGTTTTTTCTGGTTTTACTTGTTGGCTTAGAGCTTGATGTGAAAAAAAAATCCACACAATGTGGAAGACACTATTTGAAGGAATTAACCTTCCCTGCACTTCCCTGGCAGTTTAGATAGCTTTACATCCAGCTGTAATCCAGGACAACTGGTACTAGATTATAATCTAGTATGTTTAGTATTCACTCTGAAGTTATGTGATGACATCTGACTGAGGGAAAAAATAATACTGGCATTTCTGAAACCCATGGGCTTGGAAGCACATGGTCTTTCACAGCTTCTTGGCTGTTATTTACTCTCTTAAGAAAGTGTTTTGCCTTTGAGGTATGGAATCTTCCAGCTCACAGCCACTCACAATTCCCTGGCCCTGAGAGGGATCAATCCATGGAGTTGGGCAGCATTTCCAATCTGGCTGTCAAGCTGCTGCTCCTGGCCCGGAGACACTGGAGTGTGACCTCACAGAAACCATCTGCTGTGCATCTGGACACCTCTGGAAGGGCTCCCTGAATCCCATGCTGACAGAAGCATCCAAAGGGAGATAATCCTCCTGGTTTAGATGTCAAGGGCAACAGGGGAAAATAAAGTACCAAACGAAACTGTTGATCAAACTCCAGGCAGTTTTATGAGTGTGGGAACGGCCATGTACTTCTGGCCATGACACAAAGATGTGACTGATTTTAGGTTGGTGCTTCTCTGTGTATTTACAGCAGGAAAGTGTATCAGCATTGAAGCACCCTGAGCCCAGGTACATCCCTCCTGTGGAGCTGAGGCTCTAATTTCAGTTTTTTCTCACAAGGTCTGTACTCTGTATGCATCTGGCCTCTCCACACCAGGTCCCAGATCACTCCATTCCTGTCAATAACCTTCAGTCCTCAGTGTCAGCTCCTCATTCCCAGTTCTGTACCCTACTGTCTGAGACATCTCCTCAGCTGGAAAAACTGGAATACATAAAAATACCACGACACTTCCAGAGAACTATCTATATCATCAGTTGCCTCCAGGGTGTCCAGAATTCACCTGCTCAAACTCATCACATGTCAAACCCAGGCTATTCCTAAATTATAAAGCTTAGATTTTTTTTAATCTCAAAGGATTAATTTGAAAACTTTTCAGGTTTTGGTACACACACACACACACACAAAAGCAAACATTGCCCACTGTTCTAATGCATCAGGCAGTAAGATTATTTTAATGATTAGAGCTCAAATACTGGAACTCAGCCTTTCACATCACCTATATCTCATCCAAAGTAGTATGAAAATATGTTACAACATTAATGCCTTCTGCCAGGAGTAGAAACAAACCCCAAAACTGTTACAGGAGCAGCAACTTTTCACTGTTCATGTGGGTCAATAAACACTTGACCTCAAATGTGCCAAAGACCTTAGCCAAGAATTCATATAAAAAGAAAAACAGCCAATACCAAGCTATAATTTAGCTCTGTGAAGCAACAACATTAAGCAGAACTCTGGGGGAGTGAGTAGAATTGTGATATTATCTGCTGCTTGTTAAATTTTACGCCAAGTTTTTCATATTATCAAGCATGGTACTATACAGTATGTGTGTGACTATCCAGGTGAGTTTCAAAAATGAAGTTCTTTATCTCTTAAATTAACCTTGGACTTCAGAATTAATGACCAGCTGGGAAGGAGAAAAGCCAAAGTTCCTTTCTAAAATTAATTTCAGAACAGGAGGGATAAAGGACTGAAAACTTTTGGGAGCAAACAAAAGTAAAGCTTCAAACTCCAGAAAGTTGAATCTGCCACAGCAACTAAACTGTACAAACAATTCATGATATGTGTTGCCTTAGGATATTTTTAATGAGATTTAGCTTTTAATTTTTCCTTGCCCTGCTCTGCTGGCACATTTTTTTGAGGCTAACCACTCTCTTGTTGTGTCCTTGAAGTAACAGCTGCCAAAAGCAAGATCTGAGCACTTCAATCACTAAGGTGAACTTTAATTATTGGCCTTTAAATTTTCTGTACATTTTAACAAAAATTCTATGAACATCCATGCACTACAATTCAGAATCTTTTGCATCTTCACAAATGCTGTGACTGGTTCTGCCAGAGATATGTGCAGGATTCCAGATTCCTTCCAAGAGCTATGTTAGAGAGCCATAAGGATTGCATTCCCACTTGGCAGTGCAGCCACAACCAACAACGAGAGAATTTTCTTGATGAGAACAAAAAGACAGCTTGGTTATTAATAAACAGAAAATAAACTCCCCCACAACACTTGAGAGACAAAAAGACTCAAGCAATTTTATGTCTGATTGACTTAATAGCTGCAATAAATACAATAAAAGCAAAACAGTGAATTTGGCAAGCAGGCAGCTCTCACCTACAGCTGGGCAACAGCAAAGAACAATTTGTGTTTCAAGGACTCCCCCACAAGTCAGACTGTCCATTTTGTGAACAGCACTACAGGAGCAACACTTAATACAGTTTAAACCAATACTTACACAAAACAGTGCAATGTTATCCCCAAGAGGTGAAGAGTAAGAATGATTAGGTTTTAATTAGTTAGCAGAACACTACTGCTAACTCCCCACTGTCTGCAAGAGAGCTCCAGGATCCACAAGTGGGGAGAAAGCAGACAGGGGTAATTCCTAAAATATTTCTCCACTGCAACAAGTCTAAACAGCTCCACAATATCAAATGCTGCTCATTCCTTCGAAAATTAAGAATTTAAGGTCAGCTCTGACAGCCAGTCATTTGAATTAACAGAAAACCAAGCAGAAGCAAGCTGAGGCTCAACAGCATCTCTTCACCAATCTCTTTACTCTCTGTCTGCACCATGATTAAACTGCTGACCTATTCAGGAAAAAAAAATAGGTAAAAGGTATTTAAGGAAAAAAAAAGTGGAAGGAACTCCTTTACTCCAATGCTTCTTTCATGCATGTTCCTAGAGCTGGTGCTTCAGTAAAAGGAGATCCAGTGCTCCTAAGAAAAATACAACTGAGCAGTCACAGACTGGAGTCTCATTTTGAAAGCTCATTTCCCTCCCCCCATTACATTTTTTTTGTAAGCAAGGGAAAGAGTTAAAAGAAAGATGAAGAAATTCACTTAGCCCAATGTTTATTTCACATATAAGACTGATGGCTTTCCTGTAGCCTGTATTTTTATTCAATGACAGCAGAGCACTGAAAATGCCAGAATTCTGCTCCAATCACCCAGGATGCCCAACCAAGTCTTTATCCTCAACCCATTACCCCTCATCACTCCTAAAACACAAAGCATCATTGACCAAGGGAAACCCATGCAATTTATTTTGTTGGCACCTGCAAATTATTTCACCTCTAAGATGTGACAGAAAGTGCTTTTCTTGGCAACTGCAGCAAGGCTGGTGCTTCAAAGCTTTGAAGCCAAAGACCAACAATTTTAGCCACTGAAAAATGAAAAAATACCTCCAATACAATGTCTGAGTCCCTCTATTATCATAAATTTGAATGCAGACAACAATATGATTAAACACTGTGGGTGACAATTCATGGGGGCAGTGAGGTTTATAGATGCTCTCGATTTGTCTGTCATTG
The DNA here is from genome assembly GCA_024865655.1 of Emberiza elegans. Classification (NCBI taxonomy): domain Eukaryota; kingdom Metazoa; phylum Chordata; class Aves; order Passeriformes; family Fringillidae; genus Emberiza; species Emberiza elegans. The sequence goes on from JALJVW010000206.1 coordinate 63,220,639, forward strand.
CTGAAAGGCACTGTCACAGAGTCACACCCAGCCACAAACTTGTACCTGACACTGCAGCTCGTGCTGTCCAGCGAAAAGTCCTCCCACCTCCAATAAAGCTAATCCTTCCAACAAATATTTTTAACTCAAAATATACTGCTTATCCATATCCGCTGCTGTCACAGCCAGCGCCTCTGTCTTCGCTGACAGCTGAATGTCAGCTCTGAGCTTGACATGATGTATAAGAAAGTCAAATTATCTCATTACACAAGTTTTTAATGGAAACACAGATGAATACAAATCAGAGCACCTCTGCAGGGAACTCCTATGACAAATTGAATCTTTGTCACTGAATGAATGACACTTGACGAAAGAATTCTCCCCAAGCAATAATAATTTCACCTGCACACCAGTCACAGTTTTTCCAACGCAAGCAATTCCCTTTAATCCTTAAAAGCCCATGTGCAGTGCACAGTTATCACACAGAGCTACAACTACTTCCAAACAGGGCTGGATTATGAATTATCATACTGGAAATCATCTTTCTCTACTAGCTGTCCTCTGGATTTCTGTAGAATTAGGCGCTTGATCCAATTATTTTCCATAGAAAAGCGTCTGAAAAACAAACAGCTTACAAAAATCCCGGGAAGAATATTGCTCAGTGCTCGTTTTATACACACACGGTGCCATAGGGTTGGTGCAAGGAAGGCGAGCGATCCAGAAGAGCTCCTGCAGAATGCAAAACTTGGCAAGAAGCAAGTGCTAAATTCGTACGGGAAGCAGCGGGAGCGATGTGGAGGGAGGAGACACATCCTCAGCTCCCGGCACAGCGTCCTTCTGCACCTGCTGCCCTGTGGGAAGCGACATCTTCCCGGGAGCAGCCGGGTGGCTCCCAGCCCCAGCTTGTGAGCATCACGCCCCGCCAGCACCGCTCGGCACGGGTTCCGGGACAGACAAAAGACCGGGAAGGCCGAGCTATAAATCACCCCAGGATCGCATTGCTCAGGAGGGCGATGCGCAGAGCCAGGGGAGCGGCTCGGGGCCGTGTCCGTGAGCTGTCCCCGGCCGGGGATGGCAGCGGCGGTGCCGCGCTCACGGCTGCTGCTGCTGCGCTACTGCGGCTGCGATGGAGCCGCGTTCCACCTCTGCCTGCAGCTCCCGGGCTGCACACATGCACCTCATATGCATCCCTACGTGCACGCATAGGGAGATAGCTGCGTGCATATAGGTATGTGTGTACAGATGGATACCCCGGCTGCTCCGGGCTCGGCAGCCCCACGCCGGCCCGGGGGGCGGCTCGGTGCCCCGCGGCCCTGCAACACAGCCGGGCTGGCGGCAAAGAACGGGGGCTCCAGGCTGTCATGGGGCCGCTGGCCACGGCTCCTCCCGGAGTCCCGGACACCCCGACCCCCACCCCGCCGCCTCCCCGCCCGGGGTCAGTCCCGCTCGGACACCGCGCCCAGGCACCCGCGGCTCCGCACCCGCCCCGGTCCCGCGGGGACAGAGAGCCCCGACCCCGCGCTCACCGCCCGCCGGTGCCGCCTCGGTCCGTGGCCGCCGGTGCCGCCGCAGCCCCCGCAGCACAATATGGCGAGCGGCGGCTCCGCAATGGAGCTCGGGAAATAGAGGGGAGTTACATATTCATGGCCGGGGCTGGGCAGGGGGAGCACGGATGGGGCCGCCGCGCCCGGGCCGCCCCGCGCCCTCCTCCGCCTCCCTCACGGCCGGGGCGCGGCGGCCGCCGGGGCTGCTCGCTGCTTCCCGCTTCCCGCGCCCTGCCCACACCTCCGGCCCCGCCGCCAGTGTTCCATATCCTTTCCCCTTCCCTTCCCTTTCGTTTCCCGTTCCCGGGATGCGGCACCGCGTCCTGCGGGCTCCCTCCGCACCACTGCCCCTGTCCTTTGACCGCCCTGCCCGGCCAGGGGCGGCTGAGCTGCGCCAGGAGAGGCTCAGGTCACACATCTGGAGGAATTCCTTCCCGGAAATGGGAATTAGGCATTGGAGAGGGCTGGCTGCCCGGGGGGGCGGTGGGCTCACTGTCCCTGGAGGTGTTTAAGGACAGGCTGGCTGTGGCACTCGTCCCACGGCCTGGTTGATAGGGTGGCGTTGGGCACAGGTTGCCCTAGATGGTGCCGGAGGTGTTTTCCAGCCCCGGTAACTCTGTGGTTCCCGCAGCCAAGCTCGGGGCCGGGCGGGTGGCGGGGCGGGGCCGGCCCGAGCAGCCCCCGCTGTCCCCGGGGAGCCGGGTGAGCCTGCGGGCCGCAGGAACGGGGCCATTGCCGCCTCATTGCCGGCTCCGCCACCGCGCTGCCCCGAGGGTGAATGCGCGGCCTCTGCTGGCTCCGCTCCCGGAGCTCCGGGGCGTTCGGACACCGCGCCCCGAGGGACGTGCCCGGAGCCCCAAGGCTGAGGGAAGCGCTGAGCCCGGGCAGGGAGGGCAGGGAGGCAGCGAGCCCAGCGCCATCCCCACACCCTCAGACAAGGGACAGAAGCTGAAGCGGGACTTGCGGTGTTTCTGTTCACCGTACACCTTCAGGTGTTCTCCAGCATCTCCGCTCTGCGGTCCTGACCTGAAATAAACGTTTGTCTTCCCGTGTCTGCGTTTTAACGTTTGATAAATTAAAATTGGTTTTATGAGCTTTGGGTCTTCACAGGTGCCCTTACTGGTCTTGGCATTAACTGTTTTATAGCGATAGCAAGGCAGCACACTTAGTGTAATTAAATCTGGTGTGAATAAAAAGTGAACAGAGATCAGACGTGAGTTTGAATTAATACTTCAGTCTTTAATCATGCAGCAACATAATTAAGATTATTCGATATGGAGTACTTAAGCCAATTCAATAAGGAGTATTTAAGACAATTCAGTATGAAGTGTTGTAAGTTTTCCTAGAGTGTTACATTTAGTGTTCTCATCATTAGAATGTTTTATAAGTCCTGGTTTGGACCTTCACCTCTTCTTGCAAAACGTCACATATTTTTGAGACATTCTAGCCTAAGTCAGATTATTCATAAGTTACTACTTTTATGGAATAGTTACTTTTTATGGAGTATTTTTTTATGGGGTGCACACCCTCGCACCCCTTATGACCTATACTGCAGCCTATATAATTGATCCTTACAAGACATTGATAAGTTAGTCAGGGATAACATCTCTTTTTTCTAAGAGTGATCAAATGTCTCAGATAAATCCCAGAGGGAGTCAGCTGTGGACAGGATTTAACAGTCCTTGCTCTTGATTTGGTTTCTTAATTCTTTTTCTGAAGTGGGTTGAGTTGAGCTCTTTCAGTGTTAAAATTCAAAGCTGGAACAGAATGGAATAAGAGATTCTGATACATTCCTCTCTTTAGAATGACACTAGTCAGAACTAATGACTGAAATTTTCCTGAAATTTCAGATATTCATCAGTGCCAAGGAAAGGAAAATGTTGTCTGGCAAGTTATTGTGGTGCCAGAAGTGCCCTTTGGTAAAAATTGCTTCTCTTGTTTGTAACATTGTTAATTGCCTGCAGCACTGAGGTGAGTGAAGAAGTTCTGATACTAATGTACCACTTTTACTAAAATCTGTTCTATGTGAGAAAAGCTTAATGCTGCAAAAATAAGATTTGCAAAATGAGAGCATGCAGTTGTCAGGAAGGCAGATATCCAAAGGCAGATGGAGTGCAAGTGTTGGAATCACAGAATCCCAGAATGGTTTGGGTTGCAAGGGACCTTAAATTCATCTCGTTCTGCCATGGGCAGGGACAACTTCCACTAGCCCAGGTTGCTCTAAGCCTTGTCCAGGATGGCCTTAGACCCTTTCAGGGATGGGAAGGACTTTTACAGGGACAGCCACAGCTTCTCTGGGCACCCTGTGCCAGGGCCTCCCCACCCTCACAGGAAGAAATCCGGTAAAGTGCAAAACTATACACTGGCATGGAAATTAACAAACTGTAATCATTTCTAGGAACCTTTTGCTGAAAGAGACACAAAAAGAAATTCAACACATTTCAGCTGTGCTAATGGTATCCAGCTCTCTGTATTTCTAGGAATATTTGCTTGATTCTGTTTTATATTTCCTGTATGATTTAATAGTCGCACCATGGATCTCCTCTGCAACGTGGTGCTCTTGCTGCTTTTAAGGATGTGAGAAAAGGCTGCCAAGTGCTTTCCAAGTGCAGGCTGTCCTCCTGCCAAGCCATCAGCATTGAGGGTTTGTGCTCAGGGCAGCTGTGGTGCGGATGCAGGGCTGTGCTCCCCAGCAGGAGCCCTGCTGGCACAGGGACACTGCTGCCATGGCCAGGGGATTGGGGACCACGTCCCTCATACTCAGCACTCCCTGGGTCACACCCAGATACTGTGTCCAGTTTGGGGCTCTCCCTGCAGGAAAGACATGGATAGACTGGAGGAAGGGAAGGCAAGGGTGGCCCCCAGGGTGGCTGGGGCTGGAGAAGCTCCCCTGGGAGGAAAGGCCATGGGAGCAGGGTTTGCTCAGCCTGGGGCAGGCAGGGCTTTGGGGACCCTACACATCCAGCCCTTCCTGTGCAGTTACTGAGCCAAGGTGAGAGGTGACAAGAAGCCAAAACAAGAAGTTCTGGATGAATACAGGGAAAACATATTCCTCACGAGGACACTCAACAGCAGCACAGTGCCCAGCAAAGTTGAGCCATCGCCATCCTTGGAAGTTTTCCAAATGCAGGAAAAATTCAGTTCAAGCCCTGAATGGCCTGGTGTGACCCCAGAGCTGACCTGCTCTGAGCTGGAGCTTGGACAGGGACCTCTGAGGGCCCCTCCAGCCCAAGATATCCCATCATCCTGTGATTCTGCACTTGTGTGCAAGACAAGAAAGCCTGGGAGATGGATAATATTGTATTTCAATACAATACAATGCTCTGTGTTGGGAGCATTTTTGTTCTCTGCAGCAGGTAGCAAAACCATGCAGCATGAGAGCTGAGAGAGCTTTCATCAGCTCCTGCTTTCCACTGCTCCTGCTGTAATGGAAACAATTCTTCTGCTCCTTGCAGCAGCAAAATAATAGTAAAGAAAATTACTCCAGTCAACTGAGACATGTTGTTTCCATGTCATCCTTTCAGGTAAAATATTTATTACCTGTTAAAGTGATTGAAGGTCACCTGTTCATTTCCTTTCAGAAATCATCATAGAGAAGGAAGGAAGAGAAAATACTCATGTTTTAAAAATCTAGAGGCAGAGAACTGTAAATAGGAGGCAAAAGATGGGGAAAATCAGGAGAAAATGTCCATGTTGGTGCATTACTCCATTGTAACATTACAGTACAATACAGTAAAGCAAGATAAGGGTATAAATAAATTATAGCAAAGGAAAACTAAATGGGCATTGGTAGGATGAGGTAAGGTCTGCCCTAACAGCAGTAAAATAATCCATTTCCCATGCCAGACAGAGCAGGAGGGATTTCTGAGGCATTTACCCTTTGTGCAGGGTACAAACTGTGTGCAGTGCAGCTTTGCTCAGGATCAACTCAGGCACAGTGAGGCAGGAGGAAAAGGCACTGAGGTTGTTCTGAAGCAACACTGGCTCAGGACCAATGGCTTTGCCACAGTTTAAGATTTAGAGTCTTTAAAAATAAAGCAGAGCAAGCAAGCTGCGTGAGCTTGAATGAAAAATGTTTGATGTTATGAATGGGGAAGAAGGGAAATTAAGCAAGATTGCTCAGCACAGATTGGTATTGTGATGGTAATTGCGATGTGCCTCTTCCTCCTGCCAGAGCTGTAGCAGACTTGTCAGAATGTCCAGTGGCAATCAAGGGGAAAAGCCCTTTTCTGGATCATAAGAGACCTGAAAGATAGTACCCCAGTGATATATCTGCAGAACTTTGCAGATTGTGGCTTTATTTTGAGGCTTGTAGACAAAATAAGTGAAAGGGAGAGAGCTGGGGCAGATTAAGTACTTAGAGAGGAAACAAGATGTACAAAATAGGGATTCTATTGGCTGTATTCCTCTGGAAAAGAAGCTTGGCATGAGACATTACAGGCTCTTCAGCATTCAGACCCTGCCATTATTAAGTATTTGCTTTCAAAAAATAAACTTAAAATCTGTATGTTGTAGCCAGCATTTGGAGAGTCAGTGGTGACCCTAGAGAGAAAGATACTGCTAAAAACAGCAGCTGGTGAATCCAGAATGAGCTGGGAGTGGAACAGATAGGAGCAGGTAGTAAAAGAGTAGATCTCATTTAGGAAGGGTCAAAGACTTATTTTTACCCCTCCAGTGTATCCCAAAAATTTCAATGTACTTGATCCAGTAGAGCTTTAGTGGAGAAATGCACTGCTCAGGCCGTGAGCAAGCAGGCACATCAAATCTTCCACCTTTGATGGCAACAGTGACAGGCAAAGTTCTTTGATGCAAATTGCTTATAAGAAGGCAGGGGAAAAATATCTCAAATATCTCAACTCTAAACTTGTAATATAACAAAACAGAAGGATGATGATGATAATAATAATAATAATCATTATCATCCCACAACCACAGCTGGGGAACAGCAGGACTCTGCTATCAGTGACTGGTAGTAATTCAGAAGTGTTTTCATAGCAGCATTCAACTGCAGGGTTCAGAAAGTGATCGTATCAGCAAAGTAAAAACAGAGGTCAAAACTGGCCAAGAACTGGAGGAGTAGCTGCAAGGTACTATTTATTATCTGCTTCATAAAGTGAAGTTTCAGGCAGTGATCAAAGGGTTTTGCCAGTTTAATAAATGAAGGATAGTTCCAAGTAGCACATCCTCAAATCACAGAAATGGCCGTGCAACTGAAATTCACATTCTTCAACATTCATGAGGCAAAACCCATGTTTACAAAATCTATAGCCTTAGGGCTTACCTCAGAAATTTGCTATGTCTTCAGAGTATTTATTCTTTGAGAAGATATTTTATGTCTCCTTAGCTTTGAAATGTCTCCACGGCACATTAAGACATTTGACTGAAATAGAAGAGGTGGATAATTAGTGACATTATTTGTAAACACATGCTTAATTGGGCTTTTGGAGAGGGGTAGCATGCACTTAATGCTTGACATTAATTCTGCATTTGATATTTACCATAGTGTACTAACAGGTGTAGGATGACAGAACAGCTAATCATTTAATCAGCTAATTAGCTTACTACAAATATTTTCATTTGTTTGGATCTGTATTTTAGGCTTTACCTTTAATGCAGCAAGACAATCAATTCCACTCATCTAAAACTTGTTGTTCAGCCACTACAAAACACAGGTGGGACTTGCCAGCCATGAAATTTGGGCAGCTTGTTCCACAGGGTGGGAGTAGCACACTGAGCACGTGGCTGCCTTCTCCCTGAGGGGTGCTGTGTGCATGGTCTGTCCCCTGCAGCCAGTGCATATTCCAAATTCAGGCTGCAAAACATGAGCTAATTTCTTCCATTCCCAGAAATCCAGGGCCCAGAGATAAAAGCCAAAGAGTGGGATCTCATAAGTAACTTGGGGAAAGCAAGAAAATGTTGTTTCTGTGCTCTGGAAAGGGGGCAGTGAGTAAGACAGAACCCAATTCTGGTATCAAACTGGTTTTCCTTGTCACTTTACTACTTTTATTATAGTAAGTGGAATGAAGGGAAAGAAATCTTGTTTTTCACCTTGCTTCCTCAGAAGATTTTGCACATCCTTTCAGAAGGGTCTAAGTAGTGCCAGGGCTCCAGCTCTGGTGCCTAGCAGAGGTGGTTTGAACTGAAACAGGGACATGATTAAACCCTGTTTACAACTTTTTAAGCTGTCATTCAGCAAACAACGTCCTGCTCTCTGCAGTTAGGAAACAAGGGTATTTAAAACCTGCCAAATGAAGGGAAGTTCTGCATACAATGTTTGGAAATAGATTTTGAAGAAATAGCTACATAGAAAGTGTTGCAAAGATGGAGTCAAAGATTTATGAGGCGGATAAGGTGTTTGTGGGATGAACTACAGGCTGAGACTAACCCACAGTAAAGCTGTTTCTTGCACTGATGAACTTTCATTTGTGGTGAAAAAAATGTGCTGTGCTCTGGAAAACAAATTTAGCACTGTTGGGCTGTTGTCATCCTAGGGCTGTGGGCAATATTTTAAATACGTGCAATATTTTAGGTGTGTGACACAGCACAGCAGCAGGGTCAGAAACAGGAGAATATTGGGAGGGAGAAGCAATACCTGCACACAGCTTCTTGGGACCCAAATGGGAGCTGGAGGCTGATTGTAGAAGGAAACAGTGCCGCTGAGTGTTTCTGTATTGAGGCCTGACTTGTAGTTGATTAATACATCTACTGATCGCTAATTAGGCGCAATTAACAGCCTGCGCACAACAGCCACCTGGGTGATATTTAAGATAATTATCTGGTGCCCTCTAGTGGAGCACGAGACAGATATAATCGGACTTTTTTTTCCTTGCAGACAGATTTATTTTTCTTCCAGCGAATGGCCCAACCAAGAACCTTTGCTGGAATCATTGAAGGCTTGTGCGTGCACTGAAAATCGTGCAAAAGGTAAATAAGTGTGAGGATCACTTGGTCTGTTGTGCTGATCTTTACAAGTAGCGTAAAGATCAAAATTTAAAAAGCAGTGACCAACAGCATATTTTTAAAGAGATAAGGAGAAGGCAAAAAGACAAGAGGATCTTTTAAAAAGGGGGGGAAATACCGAGATAAAAATCGGGATATGTTTTCATGATTTTTGGCTTAAGCATCTGCTACAGGAAATTAATGACTATTCCTTCTCTATTTGATACCTTATTTTAGAAGATTTCCTGTAGCACAGGCTTACCTTGTTTTGTAGCTGGACAAAGCCTGTGATCCTCAACCCGACTGTTTCCCTGAGTGGAGAAGCTCAGGGGATGATTGTGCCACACTTTCCAGAGGCTGCTTAAATTGTGCAAGGCTATCCCTGAGCTGTGTGTTTCAAAGAGAGCTTAGGGAGGTTTGCTTTTAACTCATCTGGTTTTTCCATTACTTGAACTTCAGCAGGGACCTCAAGAAAGGCTGGAAAATAGGTGCTTGCCAGCTGGGTCCTTGCTCCAAACCCCCATGTGACTCACCAGAGCAGCTGTGCCCATTTCCTCATAACACAGCTCTGCTCTCTAAATGCTGGGAGCTCCCTGACTTTGCTCTCCAGCCTGGGCAGCCCTTGGCTTCTGTAGATCTGAGCTCTGATTTATTTGGGGGCTGGAGCATACTGAATGCACATTTCAGCCCTGCATATTAGGTAGGACTTTGCATTTGGAGTTTCTTTCCAAGATCACAGTTGCCAGCCTTATGAATTAGGGATCTGCAGTGGACTTTAGTAGGTGCTGGGGACAGGCATTATATTAGGGTAGAGGTCTAAAAAAGAACTAATTTCTCCTTTTGGCTTCTACTTCTGTTGTTATTATCATATTTCTAGAGTCCCATACCTTCTCATTTTCTTGTGGGCAGCAGATCTTCACAGCTTCAAAGTCTTCTCAGTCAGGGCTCCTCCAAGGCTGTCCCTGACTGGCCAACCCACCCCCTTTTATCCCAGTTACCTTGGCTAGCCACAGCTGCAGCCCAATGAAGGACATCACAGCTGCAGCCCATCAAGAATAACTGGGACCAGCTGGGGCAAGGCCTATACACAGGTATCCAAATACAAGACAGATATTTCACTGAGACTCAAGGGCCACTTATATAATACATATATTTTCAAAGGCCTCCTATACTCCTTTTGGGTTCTACTTCCACTCTTCTTTGATTATTTTCAGGCCAAGGGATGGAAAAGCGAGAGTGTGGCTGTATGTTGTTACTTGCCTCTAAAGTGTCTGCTTCTGCTATTTGGCAAATTGCTGCCTTCGAAACAGCAGCAAGGACACAGTTTGGAGAAATACAGCTTACACCTATTTTCTGCAGCCTCACACATCTGCTTCAGATTTGCAGCAGGAGGAGAAATGGCATGTGCAATGCTGGTTTATGGACACAGCAGATGTCCATACATCAGCACACACACCCAGTCTGAATAAAGATTTAACCTTTTGGGATTCACTGCAATGAGGCACAGGGTTAGTGGGAAGTACAGAACCATCTGTAAATAATGGTTTCTACAGCACTTGTACAGAACCTGGATTTGTGAAGTCCTAATTCTCCACAGGTTCTATAATGAGGAGAGCTTTGTTGCTGAGTGTCTCTGTACAGCAAGACAAAGAAAGCTGTTCAGGTCTTATTTCTACACTGTTTTTTATTCCTCAGAAGAAATCTGTCAGAATATGGATTTAGGAGTTAATGGCCTGGAAGCAAAATCCCACAGAACTGAGTGTCTATGTAAAAAGCTGACAGAATTTACTGCTATCTTTAAAACCATTAGTGGAAAGGATAGAACCTATTTCAGGCAAAGAGAGAAAGAAGGAATAAGCCATTTTTTTTTCCAGACAAAGAAAATGATGAGTATTAATGTGTGGTCATTTTAGATTTCTGGCAGGACCCCCCTCCCCACAATATTTGTCTTGTGTAGTTAAAAATGGCAGCATTAATACATTCTGCTCCATGAGCCCATGGTAGCTGACTGGAAAGATCAATAATGTGCCTCAGGTTGTGAGTCATTAGCAGCTTATTTTTCTGTGTTGATTATTACAATGTATGTGAGCAAGTGTGATCAAAGCAGATTATTTACAATACACAGCAGTGTGGTCTGTTGGAGCAGCACGTTTCCAAAGCTGTGGAAAGTGGTTTCAGAGAGAGCTGACAGATTACTACAATGTTTATCATTGTTACAGCCTCAGTGGGAGTCTGGTTTAATCTAATTAACATAACAGTGGGAGCACAATGACAATAAAAATTAGAAGCCCCGAAGAACTCTATTATGTGGCTGGTGTGACTGGGAGTGACAGACATTACAATGAGTGCACAACAGGAGGATGTTAAGGGGTGACTACTGCTCAAAGAAACCTTTTTTTGTGCTCGTGACATTAAGCTGAGGTTTATTTTTTTTCCCTGCACTGTCTGCTCTGAGCACCCACTCCAGGTGTTCTGCATTGCCTTCTCTGTTCTCTGAACTGGCTCGGCTGGCACGATAGCTCTGGTCAGAGAATCCCAGACTGATTTGGGGTGGAAGAGCCCTTAAAGATATCCCAGTCCCACCCCCTGCCATGGGCAGGGACACCTTGCACTATCCTGGGCTGCTCCTGGCTGTCCAGCCTGGCCTTGGACCCTTCCAAGGATCCAGCGGCAGCCACAGCTTTTCTGGGCACCCTGTGCCAGGGCCTCACCACCCCTATTGAAAAAAACCTTCTTAAATTCAATCTAAATGTCTTAGTTTTTCCAGGAGCTAAAAGAAGATTTTTTTTAATGTGATAATTTAACAACAATAGAAAACACTACGTTGAAAAACTGAGTTTAAAACAAGCCTACTTCAAACTTTGGAAGCAATTTAAGTAGTACTGTTTGAAAGGAGTTCCAGGCATCTCTAGTGATAATGTAAGGAGCAGTGGGATGAAAGTGTCAATAGATACCAAAGCTCTGACTACCATAAAAATGTAGGCATTTTTGGGAGGTTTGTTCCACACTTCTGTGTTCTTTAAAGAACTACCTGTTGTGTTCCAGGAACAGGTATGCTGAAGTAAATCTCACGGGAGGCAGTTTCAATTCATGAAACCTGGCGGGTTCCTTTCCCCACTGCTTTCAGTGGTTGATTTTGCAGAAGTCTGGTGGGTTGGTGTGCATGGGGAGGGGGGGACCTAAATCCACAAGTGGAGAAACAACTTTCACAAACTTCAGACCAGGCACGTATCCTGGTCCTGAACACCTCCAGCAGGAACAGAGGAAAAAATAATCAGTGTCTGAAGAGTCAGGGATACAGAGCTGTTGGACAATGAAACTGTAGAGTACACACCTGATTTCACAAAGCAACCAAACCCATTTTTAATGTCCTTCCTTATGAAATAAATGACAGCAGAACTGTGTAGCCATTGATCAGAGAAGACTCAAACAGGCCACCCTGCAGCAGGATTTGTCAAAGGCACCTACAGACCATGATCAGTGAGTATCTATGAAATTTTACAGAAAACAGGCATCTACTCCTCATCCCCAAACTACAATAAAAAGTTTTTTAAAACATATGAATCAAATAGCATAAACGCAGAGCACTGGCCAAAAGTCAAAGCACTCTCTGCTGTTCTCTAGGACATAATTTCTCTTGGTTTCTGGCAGTTTTTTGGTGATAAACCAGGAAAATATGATAAAGAGAAGTCTTGGAACAGAGAGTGCGGATGAGGAAGCCGTGTGAACCACTTGACAGAGTGCAAAAAAGACAAGAAGAAGGCAGGAAGCAGGAGAGAAAGTGGTTTGGTAATCAGCCCATGAGAGGAGGAAGTGTTCAAGTATTGGAGCAAACCTGACTTTAGCCTGTGGTAGAGGGCAGAATAAGATGATCCTTAAGGTCTCTCCCAACCCAAAGCAGTCTGGGATTCTATGATTTTAAGTTGAGGACACTTGGAATTAATTTGCTTTATGCCTTGGTAGAGAGAAAAGAATAAGATGATAAGGAACTCTTTATTTTCTCTCCCAACCCAAACCAGTCTGGGATTCTGGAGTTTTGGTTGAGGTTGAGGACAATCCCGTGGTTTTGGGAATTGCAGCAGTCTGGGATTCTATGATTTTAAGTTGAGGACACTTGGAATTAATTTGCTTTGTAAAGAAAACTAATTTCCTGGTAACTCTTTATTAGCAAAGCTCAGATTGCCTGGCAGCTTTCTGGAGTGTGGTGAGCGGCCACAAGTTGGGTATCTGAAAAACAGGGAGGTGTGCGGGGTCAGGAGGGACTTTTGTGTGGAAGGATTTTACCGGAGGAGGAGGAGGAGGAAGAAGAAGATGGATTCTCTGTCACCAGAAGAGCTACAGAGGTGAACGTGCAGGAGAGGGCGCCCGACAGCAAGGAGTAACTTCTGGTGTGAAAACATCTCATTAAAACAGAGAGAAAAGAGCTGGTTTTAAGTTTTGGTTGAGGTTGTATTTTGCATAACCTCCACGAGTCAGAGTGGCCAACTGAGCATCCGTGGTTTTGGTAGCTCGTGCATTCAACAGGAGTGAAAATCTGGTTGCTGTCACTCATGTCAGCAACTCCAGCCTTCAGTCAGTGAGGAGTTTAATCTTTACAGCCCTCTCTAATTAGATGTGTGAGACCACTCTGGGTAGGAAGTGTAGAGCTTCCTTTATTTCTCGTGTCACACCACTACCTCAATCCCAGCCGTGGATACCAGCCTCCACAGTGAGCTGGTTCCTTGTTAAACCAGAAAATCCCCTTACAAAGCCTCCACATCGCTGTGCTTAGTGTTGGCTGCCTGTGCTCCCAGAATGCTGGATGAGGTTACAGCTTGGGCTGTGTTTGTTTCAGGGCTGTAGCCATGCAAGGCTTCTGCAGACAGCACAAACATTGAGAAGCCTGGACACTGGAGCACTGTCAGGATCTACTAAGCCTTTTTTCCATGGCAAATTCAGCATTTAGGGGAGCTGCACTGAGTGGCAGCTACTTCTACCCATGCTCTCCTCAAACACAGTGCTCTTTCTTCCTAAGCACCTTCCCACCTGCTGGTGCAGGTGCTCACTTGAGGCCAAGCTGCCACTGGGCTCTCTTTAAACTGAAAATTCCCACTCCAGCCCTGTTTCACTGCTGCGAGAGCTCACTGGCAAGCAGAGCCCTGTGCACCAGCAGTGAGAAGGTCCACAACCCCTCCTGGTGCCTCTCCTGCACTGCTGCCTCACCCACAGCTGCAGTCACAGCCCTGCCAGGCTGCTTCTCCTCACCCTCCTTTGCAGATACACCTAATACACACACAGCTGTGGTGGGGGCAGCTCATTCTAGTGACACTTGTCATCTGTGGTGACCACACCTGGGGCTGGTGCTGCGTGGGCTCTGCCTGGAGAGCTGCATCCAGCTCTGGGAGCACAGCTCGGGGAAGATGTGGCTCTCTTGGAGCCTGAGGAGGCCACAGAGATGCTCCCAGGGCTGGAGCCCCTCAGGCTGGGGGAGCTGGGGGAGTTCATCTGAAGAAAAGGAGGCTCTGGGGACACCTCAGAGCCCCTTCCAGTGCCTAAAGGGGCTCCAGGAGAGCTGGAGAGGGACTTGGAACAAGGGGTGGAGGGACAGGACACAGGGAATGGCTTCCCACTGCCACAGGGCAGGGACAGATGGGATATTGGGCAGAAACTCTCTCCATCCCTGGAAGTGTCCAAGGCCAGGCTGGACAGGGCTTGGAGCAACCTGAAATAGTGGAAAGTGTCCCTGCCCATGGCAGGGGGTGGCACTGGATGGGCTTTAAAGTCCCTCCCTGCCCAAACCATCCCATGATTCTATGACTCCACACGAATTTCAGTTCATTTCTCCTTCTTTTCAGAGGATTTTCACTTTGCACAAGGCAGAACTCTGGGAAGGCTCAAGTGAGCTCCCCCAGCCTTTGTTGTGGTGCATTGTTCTTGCCCATGGACTAACAATGCAGGCAGCGCCTTCAGCTGGGAGCCAGGAGCCAAGTGGAGACCAGCGATAAAGAGAAGGAAGGAGGAGCAAGGGAGAGTTTGACCTCACAGCTTTTGTTTAAATTGCTGGTTCTTTTTAGTATTTCCTCTTGTTATTCTTTAGGTATTTGGGGAAAGAGAAGGGAACCAAAGCCAGACCATTATGTATGCTTAGTCCATAATCTGCACATTTTATAATCTCTTTTTTTGGTTTTTTTTTCCTTTATTTTATTGGTTGTTTAAATAGCTACAGAAATATCCCAGAGAAATGGAGACTAAAATTTTGCAAGGTTTTAATTCTGGGCAGTGTGCCAAGTAAAAGGTAATTGTTGGCAAGACTCCGAGGTTTGCTTTGCGTGCTGCTTTCAGTCCACAGCAGGGATCCTTAGAGCTCAATTACTCTGTACAGACAAAATGCTCAAAAAGCTTCATTTTCCAATGGGCTGAGCAGCTGTTAGAGAACCTTAACACCCCCAGTTTCAGCCTCCTGCCCACTTCTGTGTTCCTGGGCTCTCTGGTCCTTGACAGAGGAATGAAACATCCCCAGTTCTATCCAGCAGTTACTGCAAGGTGTGGCTAAAGCCAGGCTCAAGGTAGCTCAACTGCTGAACATCCAGTGTGCCATCAGAAATGGAGCAAGGCCACTGCTGCTTCCTCTGCTGGCTATTTAAACAGGCAAGAGCTCATTTGTGCATCTGAACACATCAAGGGAAAACACATTAAGGCTAATACAAACAACTTGCCCCAAGGAGAAATTCTGTCTGGGTTTTAAGTGGAAGAAAATCACTGTGAGAACAATTAAACATTGCACTAGGTTGCCAGGGAAGTGGTAAAATTTCCCTCGCTGGAAATATTCAAGGTTTGGCTTGAGAGAGCTCTGGACAGCCTAACACAAGGGTCCTGCTTCCAGCAGAAGTTTGGAGCAGATGGGCTCCAGAAGTCCCTTCCAAAGTGGATTTTTCTGTGATCTATGATAATACTTTTAATCATCATGTTTCAAAGTTGGGATAACAGAAGAATGCTGTTATTTTCTCTCATGTAAGGAAAATGAGGATTCCAGTGTCTACGGAAATACTGACTTTATTATGAAATAGAAAAGGAAGGAAAAGCAATAGTTGCATTTCACTTACAAACATTAGTGCAACTGACTGTGGTCAAAACTAGTCTGGTAAAGTTGAACAGAGTAGGTAACCAGGAGAACATAGATTTCTGCTAAACATCATCAAAAAAAGCAATAAAATCATCTCTTTTGATCAGCAGAGAGAGGTTTTACTGCAGTAAATATGACAGTGTGTTCAGTACTGCACGGCAAAGCAGCTGGGACTGTGGTGGTGGATGTCTGAAAGCAAGCAAGTTTTTCAGTCAATATTATGCTTTCCTTTAACAGCCAAATAAGCACTGGCATTTAGAATGCTTTGAAAAAACCCACAGCATTACTAGAGTAATTTGATAGAGTTTATCAATTCTATCAATTCTCAATAGTACTAGAGATTTGATAGAGTTTATCAATTCTAAGTAGATCAATGCTACATAATCAAGGCCACTGCTGTTTCTTCTGTTGGTTATTTAGAGAGGCAAGAGTGAGCCCAAGGCAGGTACTGTGCCAGAAAAGCAGATTAATTGTTACCCAGGTTAACAACTGGAGAGGCAACAGAGTGTAAGAAAATTACTAGGACACTAGTTAACTACATCTGCATCCTAAAGGACACTGAAAGGCCTTGTGCCCAGGTTTTATCACACAAATAAGTCATGGTAATAATTTATCGGAAAGATTTTTGCTGCTGCTCCACCATGAGGATGTGTTGGTGCTGCAGAGGAGGTGATGTTCTTCTGTCCAGGCTCACTTTGGGTGAGTGCAGGTGAGCTGGAGAGGAGCAGGGGCTGACAGGATCCCAGGGATGGGGAGCCTCACCCACTGGTGGGGTCAGTGTGGGATTGCTGTCAGGCTGCTCGCTGGGTGGCTTTCCCAGCCCAGCAGCCAGCCTTGTGCTCTCAGCATCCACACTAAGTGAACAGAAAAACTTGTAAACACTTTGTGATCCATCTACTGTAAGTTTAAAACCTCAGAGGGATAAGTTTTTTATAAAATCATCTGGAACGAAAATTAAGCAGACGAGACAATCACTTCAGAGAGGGGAAAATACATCAAAAATCCAAACTATTCTGCTTTCCTTTGTGTGTCTCCTTTTGAACTTTTGCAGCCCCTTCAGTGTGCAGGACGGTTTAGCAAATCCCACTTTATTTGTTACACATGCCTCCCTGGATAGGGTGCTGAGGAGAAGCTCCTCCATGGAAAATGGAGACTTGGAACAGGAAAGCCGTGTTTAAACCCCATGCTTGGTCCTAACGAATATACTTGGAATAAAAAGCAACCAAAACCATCTGTGGCCAGAAGAAGCAAATCCAGATGTCGTGGGGATTTAGCCCTCTCCTTCATTAATCATGTCTGCAGGATCATTCAGCTGCTGCAGGCCTATGCCTGCTGGACTTTTGAGGGGTTGTTAATAATACAGGAACAGCAGCTCACTTGGGAAGAAAGATTCAGTCACATCTTTGATAATCAAATGGAAGGAGAATTTTTTACTCCTCTACACAGAATCACCCTGATTTCCTTAGTTAAGATGAGAAAATGACAGGTTTAATTTCTGGATTTGGCATCTTGCCTCATTAAACTCTGTTGTGAACGCCTCAGCCTTCCCTTCTTATCAGGCTGCCTCCTACAAAAACCTCCCTATAAACTTATTCCTACCACTCAGGAAGGTTTTGGTCTTCCCAGGCAGGTGTGGCTGCCCATTTGAAGCAGTTAAAGAACCCACTGGATGTCCACCAGATGGCTTTTATTCTGGATTTTCTGCTGAGATCAGCAGCTTGGGCAGTGTTTGCTGCTCTGCAGCCGTGGGAGCAGCGGGCAGTGGGCAGGGCACTGAGCTGTGCTTTATGCCCTGCTCCCTGAGCACCACCTCTGTTTTCACCTGAGGGAACAAACCCCTGGGTCTTGTTTGACAATGAGGGAACTCCAACAATGGATCTCTGAGGGCCTGTGCATTAGTTGTTTTGACATGAATGTCCCAACTAATTAAATTACAGCCTCTAATGGCAGCTGAGCAGGAATGATCACCTCATTTGTCATTTAACAGATTGCATAACTAGTGACTAAGCAGAGAAGGAAATGGTGTTTGAATTTACCAAATACTTTTTGTGTATTTAAAAACCAGGAAAGTTCAATGCATATGTTTTATTTTCATTTACATTTACACAAAACCATGCCATTTCTTAGCCAGTGGGGCAGGCAAATGGAGTGTGCTACAGCTGGAGGTGATTCTTAACTCTAGGATTTAAAGTAAGGATTCCTTACTTTATAGGAAATAAAATCCAGAACCACATCTTCCAGTTTCTGAGTTTTGCATCCCTGTTCAGGGTTTTTATTCCTGTCCCAGATGTTTATTCCTGTCCCTCAGTCCCATGGCATGTCCTCACACTCCATTTCCCTCCCTTCCCCATTCCCAGGGGTGCTGTGTTTGCTGCACCTCTTTCCTTTCCTGTTCTTCTAGATCCAGCATTGCCCCCCAGCCTTCCAGAAGGAGACTCCAACTTCAAAGAGCCACAGGGCTGACATCAAAAGAACAGCAAACAAGCTTGAAACAGTGCTCCTGTCAGGTTCCTGACATGACAATGACAGGGCCAGCAGCATTCTCCCAGGAAAACTGGGGAGGGAAGGAGACAAGTCCAGGGGAACTTTTCACCACAGGGCTGAAAGAGAAATTACTTCACATTAAGGTAAGGCAGAGTCTCTTGTTCTTGTGGCGTTAGTTACTGATTTGAGAGGATTTTTTCACTCCAGGTGTGCAGTGCTTTCCCCTCTCCACAGCTGCTGCCTGGAGCTGTGCTTGGGACAATCTGTTTATTTGCAATAAATCAATTTTAGACTGTTTTAAAAAGCAGTCTTGACATGCCAGTTGGTAATGTGCCCTAAGTACTAACAGATTGTGTGTTTGGTTTTAAGGAGCATCACTCGCTCAGGATGGGTTCGCAAGGGTTTGGTTGTACTCCATGAGAACTGGGAACCTGAGAGCCACTGAAGGGCCCTTGTGGACAGAAACCAAAAGAGCAGAGCTCTCTGGAGTGAGCACCACGAGCACTGTGCTGCTCCCCTCAGCTCTGAGAAGGAATCCTAGGGGAGCAGCATTCCTTTGTTGGGCTGACCTGGTGTCTTAAAGGCCCAGCTGCTGGAATCCTCCCACTCCAGAACCTCAGGGGTCAGAGGAGAGAGAAGCTTCTCATTGTCATTACTGGGACCACACTCTTGGACACCAAAGAAAAAAGAGGTTTTTAACCTCAAGTTTTCTACCTTTCCACTCAAAAGTATTTAGTGTTTGAGGAACAAGATGTGTGTTCTTCGGATATTGAGGGTGGAAATGCTCAAATTGTAGCAGTACTGGTATCTAGCTGAGCCCTGCTATGGGCTAGGGCTATGTTTGTGTACATATATATTTATTAAATGCAAGTGGAGAACTACAGAACTCTGCCATGTCACCATGAAGGCATTATCAGAACATTCTATTGCAGGAGTTCAAAAACCTCTCAGATTATGGATCACATTCAATTCTGTGAGCAATATTGACATACCTAAACAATTTGCAACCAAGCAGGGTAGAATAATGAGTGCCATTTATAATTTGTTTTTTTATGAGCACTGTTTTTCAATGAGTATTCCAATGAATGTTGTTCACATGTTGAATGTGAGCAACATAATAAAACATAATTGGGAAGAAAATAAGGAATGAGAAAGGCAACCAGCAAAGCCTCTTCCTGCTTTGAACTGTGCACTCAGCAGCTTGATTGTATTTTGATCTACATAACCTTTGAAAGATAGAACTACAGATATAATTATATAATTTCACCACCATTTGCTACTGAAATATTCCTTTGCCTTGGCTTCCCTCCTTCATGAGTGGTTCAGACTGTCATCCATACTTTTGAGTTACAAAAGTAAGGGGTTTTATCTGATTTCTTCATTTGAATAATGACCATAATTTTTACTTCTTTTCTGGAACATTCACTTCATATATGAAGCAGCATATCACATACTGTCTCCATACCATGCTGTTCCATTTTATCTTGGTGTAAGAAAGACTTTCTCTAGCAAGAACAGCAATTCAGTGGTACAACCTCCTCAGGGGCATAGCAGAGTCTCTATTGCTGAAGTTCTCAAGGTTCAATGGCACAGGGTGTTAGATAATCTCCTTAGACTCCCTTCCCAGGACAGGTTTGAGGACATTTCAAGGTCCCTTCCAAACCTGGGCTGCTCCATGATTCTGGGATTAGGAACTTGTCAAAATCCACTCTCCTGTGTGTGGGTTTTCAGTGCTGGTTGTTCTCTCAGAATTAGGGCAGTAGCTAAAGCACAACCAACTCGTAACTTTTTTTTAAGGCTGTTTTATCAAAATGTTATTTTTGCTTTTCCAGACAGAACAGCTGTGATTCTCTTAGAGTATCTTCTGTAGCTAGATTTTAAGACCTCCTTCTAACCTTTTGAAAATAACTCATAAGAATAACATTTTTGTTTTACTTACAGGGAAAGGATTCAGAATATACTTGAGCCAACAGTCTGTCCTGAGAAAAGGGCTGGTTTTATTTTGTCACACATCTCTCACACTGTCTGCAACCTGATTTTGACTTTCAGACAATAATGATTGCTTCCTCTAGCAATAGGTGATTATTATTTATTCATTACAGTTTCATTACCTTTGCAGCTGGCTGTGTCAACAGCACATTGTTATCCTGCCTACAAAGCCAGCAGCCTTAAAATGGCTCCTTTCCCTTGGAGAAATCCTAGAAGGTACTTTTGGATAATGAATCATCTCTCCCAATGGATTTCACACACCTTTCACTTTAGTGCTTCTGTTTGATAACAAACCATGTCTCTGAGGCAACCAGGAGGGCTGAGGGGGAGCACACACAGGGTGAACCTGCCCTCCCTCTGGAGCAAAGTGCTCTTGTGCAGCTTGGCAAACAAGCTGGTTCCTTGGCACGTCCCCTTTACATCACACAAGGAGGAGCAGCCAGCAAGGTGGCCAGGATGTTATCAGTGCCTCTGAGGACACCTTGCAGGCTGGCAGCCCTGTGGTTGCGTTAAGGACTGTGGGTTTGAATGGCAGCCCCTGGAAGCTCATTCCATGGTGAGCCCGTGGGGCTGGGAATGGATCTTGTCGTGTCTGGGGCACATCAGGCTTCCATTGCAGTGGGAGATCAAATAGATGAGATTGTGGAGACAGCCTCCTTCTTCCTCCCTCTCTCCCTTCCTTCTTTCCCTTTCTTCCTTTCTCCCTTCTTTTCTTGCCTTTATCCTCTCCCTCCCTCCCACCTTCCCAAAGCAGAATTTGGCAGTGGCAATGTCACTTTTTGGGTACCAGAGCTCCCCGTACTTCCACTGGCAGCCTCATGGGTCCGGAGCACGAGGAAGACTGTGGTGATGTAAGAAACCACCTCCCTCCATGTCACTGTGCCACAAGCGAACTCACAGAGGCAGCAGGGGCAGATCTTCATCCCTTTGTTTGGAAAGAAGGGTTTCTCCTGATCCTCTTCACTCAGGAATTCACTTTCATTTTGCCCTTTAGGATATAATACAACCTTTAGGATATAGTACAAAACAGGTGTTTAGAGAAAGAGTTTTGGGGTGTGTAAAGATAAACACAACCCTTAAGATCAAGATTTCATAGCAGAAAAAATGGGAAAATACTTGTTTTGATTGTATTACTTTATCATGGATAGCTGCAGTGCAGGTGTGTCACATCAGCTTAAAATTTAATGCGGCAAATTTCTTATCTTGAGGATGGTTTTTATTTTAAACAGTATCATTTATCTTTGTTCCTGATTTGGCTCATGTTTCTCATGTTGTCTTTTTAAGATGATAAAGACACAAGCTTTGCCAGTAAAACACAGCATTTCCCTATCTTAAAAAGGAAATCACAGTCTTTAATTAGCAAATGTTTATGAAATGCCTGAGGATCTTGGGGATCAGGTAGTAACAAAGTATAGAATGTTATAACTAGATAAACTCCTCAGCTCTTATTTTGTTTTTACCCTAGCTGTAATTAGCCAGGGAGGTTTCCCACTCAGTGCACGTTCTGACATCTGTTGTGGGGCATGAAGCTTCTGGGATTTGGCATAATTTCATCTGCTAAATGATGGGACAGAACTGCAATCCACTTCATGGCTCATGAATTCTCCAAGGTTTATCTCTCCAGACTCCTGGAGCTGACTTGCCCATTTCACGTGATGAAAAGCTCCTCAGCTACATTTGATAGAAGATACACTGCACTGAACAGAGCCTGAATTCTCCTCTCAGCTAATGCCTTCAAAAGGCACACCAGCAACCAGCAATTCCTCACTGGTGTCTGCTCACACAGCTCACAGAGATGCAGTGAGAAAACCACAGCAGCCACCTTGCTGAGAGCTCTCAAATATATTTAAAACAGAGCCCGGTTCACATTTGACCTCTGGAAGTGCTGTTGATTTATGTTTTAGTTAATGTTTTGGCTCAGCTGAGGTCTCTGTAGACTTGTGAGACACTGGCTCAGTGATGCTCTGGATGAGCCTGCCCTCCTCAAGGTAGTGAAGCAATTGCTCCATCACACTTAGACACAACCGGAGAACATGAATTTTGGAAGGAAAGAGACTGTATAGCACAATACTGAACTTGATGTCACATATCGTCTGCAATATTTCCAATCTGATCAAGTTCAGTGTTGGTTTAAAAACCTCATTAAAAATCCCAAATGGTTGGTTTATTCAACGCCAAAATGGTTGGTTTATTCAACCCTAAGAAGGTTGGTTTCTTCAACCCCAAGATGGTTGGTTTCTTCAACCCTAAGATGGTTGGTTTCTTCAACCCTAAGATGGTTGGTTTATTCAGCCCTAAGAAGGTTGGTTTATTCAACCCCAACCTGTTTCACCATTCTGTGATCAGCTGAGTGGCATAGGATAAACCTCCCCACCCCACAGCCCACGTCAGCGAAGCCAAAATATGTGAAAGCAATTTCACAGTGAGTGACAGATGCGTACAAGCTGAATGAGAAGTATGTAATGGTAAAATGAGTAACTTCCAGTCACTGTGAACCTCCAGCGTGTCAGCAAAATCCACATTCATTGCAACTCATCAGCTCCATACAAAACATATGAGGCCCAAGAAGGGATGGCACCCTGCCCATGGCCAGTCAGCTGGATTAACATTATGAAAACAGCAAAAAAGAAGGAAGTACTTTAGAAAGTCACATCTGGGTATGATGTGAAATTATTGTTCAGGGGCAGGAGAATTCAGATATCTGTTCCATACTGCCTTAAATTGCTGTGCTGAGGATCTGCAGACTGGTGTTCTTGCCTGTTTTAGGGAGTTGTTCCGATGCCTGGACAATATTTACTGAAGTGATGTGTATTTTAGTGCCTGCTTGTGTGATTTGTGTAGGTTTGTTCATCCTGGAATGAAACATACAATAGCAATTTGCAATATTCCTGGGAAGAGTGGGACAATATGGCCCTGAAGACTGACACATAAATCACAGAATCACAGAAGGATGGAATGGGTTGGGTCGGAAGGGACCTTAAAATCATCTCATTCCACCCCCTGTCATGGGCAGGGACACCTTCCACTCTCCCGGGTTGCTCCAAGCCCTGTCCAACCTGGCCGTGGACTCTTCCAGGGATGGGGCCACAGCTTCTCTGGGCACCCTGTGCCAGGGCCTTTATCACAGAATCATCAAGGTTGGAACAGACCTATACAATCACGGAGTTAAACGTCACCTCAGCACTGTCACTGTCACCCCTAAACCACCGCGCACATCACCCAGCGCCAGACCCCGCTGCCTCCTGGACACCTCCAGGAGAGGCATTTTGTTTAGCCGTGCTTTTACTGCGGCGCGGTCTTTAACGCGAGCTCTGGAGAAACTCCGGGGTGCAGCTCCAGCCGTGTCTCGGTGGGGATGTGGATTCCGCGGTGACGAGCGACAGCGGGGCAGAGCGGAGTGGGGGCACAACGAGCGGCCGGGGACGAGCGTGCCTGGGGCCCAGAGCCGCCGTGGGACACCGCGGGTCCCCGTTGGTCCCCGCTGGGTCCGTGCCGTGCCGGGCGGGGCGGGGCAGGGCCGGGCCGGGGCGGCGCCTGCGGAGGAAGCGGCGGGAGCGGTCCGGGCTCGGGGGCACCGCGGTGCTGCCGCCGCTCCGCACCGAGCCATGGGCGCCTCTGCCTCCGCGCCGCTGGACGACAGCAAGTGCGCCTACATCCGAGGTACGGGCTGGGGCAGCGGGCCGGGTACCCCGGGGCTGGGGGACCGCCGGGAGCGCTCCGGGTGTCCCCGGGCTCGGGAAAGCGCCGGGAGTGCCCCGGGCATCCCCAGGCTTGGGAAAGCCTCCGGGAGTGCCCCGGGCATCCCGGGCAGCGCTGCCCGGCGGCGGGACAACGCGGGTTGAGCTGATTCGCAGCGTCCCGTGGAGTTTGGGGCAGTTTCTCAGGGGCGATGCTTCAGGAGTTTCCACTGCGGGAGTTGGTTGTAAGTAGAGGGTGAAACTTGAGAATGCGGAGCGCTGCGGCGGAGCCTGCCCGTGTGACAGAGCCCGGCTCTCCAGACCCGGGGGCAGATTCCCGGCTTTGCCAGGGTGAGCCCAACCAGCACCATGTATATAAGGGCTGATGCTCTGCCAAGCCCGTTGGAGGCAGTGGCAACGCTGCTGGTGGGTGCCGAGGTAAAAGAGGTGGGTGCCTTACACAGTCTGACTGTGTAAGGGCAGTTCTTTATCCCGCTAAAATGGTAGGACAGAGAGAGCAAACAAAAAAACCCCGAAACTCTAAGTTATGTATATTGCTGTTCAACTATGAAGGAAAAGTGTAATTCTGGGGTTTAGGGTGGTTTTTTTTGTTACTTGAGGAGTTTGGTATGAAGCACAGCTGACTCTTACCTGTGCTGCTTATCACTCAGCCAGCAGGTAGAGTATTTGCAAAGCAAATTTTAAGGCTGAAGATTTACAAGTGGAATAAAAGTTTGCATGAGAAAAGGAAGCCCAGCTCTAGCAGTCGATGTGTGATGCATGCAGAGCCTGCGAGAGCCCTCTCTTGGAGATCAAACTCCGTGCTGAGGATTTGGGCTGGAGGACTCCTGGGTGATGCCCACAACCCAGCTTGTCCTTGGGTTTCCTTGCTTTGGGGTGTTTGTGTGGTGCAGAGGGAGTGCAAACAATGAGCTGCTGCTCTGTTAGGACTCCTCTGGAATCACAGTGGCTCTTTCAAGAGATTCCCATATTGGGAAGGATGTTCAGTTAGTAAATGGCTTTTACCCAAACAGCAGTCAGCAGAGCTACTGGCCTCACACACCAGAGTCCTCCTATCAGTACTGTCAGTTTTTCCTGCCCCACTGAGGGTGGTTTCAAGTCCCATCAGAGCCATGAGGGTGCAGTCCCCATGGGTTTCTATTTTTCTTTACATTCATCCCCACACTGCAGCCAAAATTGCATTTTCACAGTTCAGCATTCAGTTTGCCTGCAGCTCACAGGAAGGGTGCCTTGGTCATGCTGAGAGCTCTGCTGCACTCCAGACACAGTTCTTGCTTGCCCGTCACATCTTTGCACAGGCAAGAGCCAGAGGGAAGTCACCGTGGAAGAAGGAATCAAATCTGTGCTCATCCCCTGGCTCACATCTGCTCCTGGTGCTGTGAGGATCCCCCACTCAAAGCTCCTGGCTGGAAAAATAATTAATGAGGCACTTTAGACAGAGGCTGCCTGTGAATCAGCACTTCCAAGGAGGAAAAAAGAATTGTGAAGAGCATCTGAAACGGGAACAGAGTGGGATTGAGCCAGCTCACCAAACCTACTGCTGATGCTGGGCTGGAGTCTGTGAGAGTCAGGCCTGGCTGTCTGTCCTACACACCTGGGGGTGATGTATCTGCAGAGGAGCTCTGTGGTGAAGAAGAACCATATGCAGAACCATGTGCAAGCGCTGAGTGTGCAGCTTGATTAAGCAGTAGGTTTTTCAGCTGGCTTTGTGAAGTTTGGGTGGGTTTTTCTTGTGGGATGGCAGCTTTTGGGGTTCTTTTCCTCCACAGGTGATGCAGGGGTGTCCTCAGTAAAAAGGAAAGGGAAAACTTGCTTTTTGTCAGCAGAATTGTCAGTCCAGAGGTGCTGGAATGGGACAGCATGGGTAAGGGAGGGAGATGGGGAGACAGCAAGCCAGAGGAGCCAGCAACACTCCCAAACTTTTTGCATTTTGGGATGCTCCCTCATGCTGGCCCAAATAGCAGTAGCCTCAAGACAGGAAATCCTGAGTATTACTTCAAGTGAGAGCTTGGTGTAGATCATAGCTGTTTTCATGATGGTGTAATTTAATTTCTTGTTGCCGTAATGATAATTTAATTTGTCTGGAATTAAATGGATTGTAAAGCCTTGTAGTTTACTCAGACATCATTTAAGCTAAAGCACAATGCAGTGAATGGAAATGAGGGGCTGAGCATTAAAGGCAGTGGATGTCCTGTGCAGGGCAGGAGTTGGACTTGATGATTCTCGTGGGTATTTTCCAACTCCGGATATTCCACAAGTCCATGTTACAGCTTCTGCATCAACACAGGTACAGTTCTACAGGTTTTCTGACTTCTGACAGTCTGCTCACATTGATGTGGGATGAGAGGAGAACCAAATGAGGACAGGAATTACGTGAGATGTAAAATTGAGTCGGGAATATGCAAACCCAGTCAGCCAGGTGCCTCTGTAACCCCTCAGGAACCTGCCCTCAGCACAGGCACCCCCAGGTAGAGCCTGGGAGCTGCTTTGCTCCCTGTGCTTTCCCCTGGTGAATGGGGCGAGCCTTGTCAGACCAGCTGGAGAAACGAATCCCAGAGAAAACCAGGAAGGCATCCCACGCAGAGTCTCAGTTACTGAATGCAAAGCCTGGGATTTCCACCTAAAACTGCTCCCAGCTTCCGTGCTCTTAGGGAAAATGGGGCAGGACTGAACCAGCCAACATGTGACCGTGTTCACAGGGGTCCGAGGATGAGGGAAGAGACAAGGATGACTCCATGTTTCAGAAGGCTGATTTATTATTTTATGATATATATTACATTAAAACTATACTAAAAGAATAGAAGAAAAGGTTTCATCAGAAGGCTAGCTAAGAATAGAAAAAGAAAGAATGAATAACAAAGGTTTGTGTCTCGGACTCTCTCCGAGCCAGCTGGGCTGTGATTGGCCATTAATTACAAACAGCCAACATGAGCCAATCCCAGATGCACCTGTTGCATTCCACAGCAGCAGATAACCATTGTTTATATTTTGTTCCTGAGGCCTCTCAGCTTCTCAGGAGGAAAAAATCCTGAGGAAAGGATTTTTTTAAAAGTTGTCTGAGACAAACACACACAGCTGTGTGTTGTTGTACACAGGGCAATATTTAGGCAATACCATGACCTGAAAGGCAGACAATGTAATCATTGACCCGGTAATGTGCATCCCCTGCCTCAAACAATGCCTAAGAAGAGAACAGACAATGCCAATGGGTGATTTTCCAGGTGGTCTTCACAGGGAAATTGAGGCTGTGTTTGAAACTACAAGGACAGGGATCTTCCTTGTGAAGTTTGAATCAACTGCCTAAACACTTAGTTGGGGATGAAAATGCTTTGCAAAGCAATTTTTACATTCAGAAAATCTCTGTATATGTTTATATCTTGTGAAGTTACATTTTGGAAGCCATTGCAACATCTTTTGTCTTTGTTGAGTAGAAATTAACAAAAATCAGTCACTGTTGGGGGGATGAACTCGTGAATAAAATGTCAGGACTTGATATTCCTTACTCCTACCTGAAGGAAATGAATGAAATACTGGAAAAATGAATCAGCAGGGACTCCTGTGAGCAGTGGGGACAGTTTGTGTCCTCTGGGAGAAGGTGTGTGGAGGACATTTAGGGGGAAGTGGGAGAAAGCCAGACCACATGCCCTGCAGCATTGTTAGTTTGGAAACCTTAGCAGTTTCAAAGGTGTTTTTCTGTGCTGTGCAGCACAGGTCTGTTTTTCTAACCAGAGCTATGGAAAAATACATTTTTCCACCTATTTAAATCCATAAGATATTTTAAATAAACACATTGTAAGCAGTAAAATGATTTAAAGCCCTCCAAAATGAAAATTTTATAGTCATTCCTCTAGGTTTTGGATTGGGGCCTTGAAAAAGATGACTTGTGGCAGAGATAATCCTTCTTTGTGGGATTTTGGTGGGACTACATGGGTATTATTCAGGATGTGAGTAAAACAGAGTTTTAAAACATGGCAGTAATAATTAGGGGACTGGGAATTGGTCATGTGAAAAGAGTTTATTGAAAAAAATTTGTGCTCTCAGTTTGCTGAGGCATGGGCTAACCTTGTGATGGGAGTTGTTTGTTGGGTGAATTGTCTGATGATGCTTGAGGAGGGCTACACCCAGGAGGGAGTGGCCCAGGGCGGTGCTGGGGAGCTCTGGGCTCGGGGTGCACTCATGAGATTCCAGAATCAGCTGAGTGTGCCTGCTGAAGCAGCCCAGTGCCGTGTCCTGAGAGATACCGCTGGGAGAGCGTGCCAGAGGGATCATCGCTGCCGCTGGAAAAGTGCTGCTTGGTGTCCCTGCTTAGATTGCTTAGACAGGAAGCAGTCAAGGATGAGCGTCTCACAGCTGGCACAGATGGAAATGCCCTTAAAGTCTTGGTGATTTTCCATTTCTGCACTCCCAGCGGCAGAAGTAGTAGTAGTGACCAAGCTCTGCTCTGTCATGAGCTGTGTGTCAGAACTATTTTTTTTAAATTTGTAGGAGTGGAAAGATTTCAAGCACCTAATGCTAGTAATTTCAACAGGTGCATCTCCAAAACAGTTCAACATATGAAAAACTGAACTTATCTGCAGGTTGTTTTTTCATAAAGATACTTGGTATGCTTGACCATATCCTGGCTACCCATTTCTATAAACAGACATCTGTCCAGAGGATGAGGCTTTGTAGTAATTTGCTTTGGATTTGTTTGTTTAAATGCAGTTTCTTTTCTTCCTTCCCTTCTCTTCCATCTCTTTCCTCCCCCAGGCAGGTGGGACAGTGAATATTTGATTATTTGACCCTGTGGCTCCCAGGATGCACCCTGTGGATTTCCTCATTGTTTAGGAAGCTTTTCCAGGCAGACCTTTGTTGTTCTTTCAAGGTGACAGTGAAAGCTGTTTCTTAAAGTCTGTAAGAAACTTCTTCCTATTCATTTGTTTTACTTGGGAATTTCAGTGTGCTGGTAATTAAGTCGGGATTTTGCACAATGATCACACACTGGAGGTGTGCTCCTACAAGATGCAGCATACTGGAAAAAGCAAGGAGACTCCTATTCTGTCCCACTTTAGAGGCTGAAGAGGAGCCTGTTTTACCCTTCACTTGAAAGACAAGATAGGAAATGGTTGTCAGCTTTCCAGGAAAGCTGCTGAATAAATTCCAGTGGTGGTACAGAGATGAGTCCCACCAGCTCAGAGGGGCAGAACCCAAGAGCCTGATACAGCTCTGGAGTGAAAGCCTGAGCCAGCGTGCACAGAGCTGGCAGGAGGAGTGCTGCAGGATGGAGGAATGGCTTGGAATTAATTGTGGAAAAGCTGGCCTTTTTTTGGACAGGCACTCAGGCTGGATGTTGGATTTTCTGCTTTAAACTGTCCCTTATCCTTCTGGTTTTAATTTGGTGTGTGGCTGCAAGTACAGCAGGGTTCTGTACAAGTCTTGCTGCACTCCCTGCTTTTGCTTCCAGCCTGTTCCAAGCTGGGTTGTTCTGAGTTCCAGAAATTCTCTGTTCCATTTTCTGTAGGTGAGCATGGCTGGGACATCATGCAGAGCAGGAGTGCCCCATCCCTGGAAGGGGATGGAATGAGATGGGCTTTAAGGTCATTCCAACCAAATTCTACAAGTCTGGGAGCTCTCTGGACTTAACAACATCTTAGAGGCTGCTTTTCCTTTTCACCTGGCGAGGTTTATGGTAAAAGCTGATTGGATCTGTCTGCAACTCCCAAAGTCTAAGGAAGAGGCAGAATAATAATTTCATTCAGAAGCATGTATTAAATCCAAAATTCCTGACAGCACCATCTAATCCAATCCAAACAGGGATAAATACCCACGGAAGGAAGAAGTGAGGTAAAGCACACAGGAAATTCAGATTTCAATAAGCATGTAAGATTCTATTATATGCACCTTGCAAAGTTTCCAAGTTCTTGAAGACTGTAAAAAATGAGATTTTTAAAGGAAAATCCTTCTGGCTTTCCTTGTTTTCTGAGAAGTTTTAGTGCTCAGAGAGATTGTTGCTTTTGGAGCCAGTAGCAGATTTTCATCCCATTTTAATAAATGGTGCCTGCCTGTGCTGGAAAGGAGAGGAAGCTTCTCTTTGGGTTTTATGGCCTTTAATTCAAGGGACCAAGTGCTTTTTCTTACCTTTTGACTGAATGCAAGCAAAAGGCATCCAGGGATGTGATTGGTGGAAAGGTTTTTGCCACCCACATGGACAGAATTTACTGTCCTTGGTGCCTTTCAGATTCAGCTTTGGGAGATTAAGGAAGGATATACCTTCTCTGTTCCGTTTCCATTGCTCAAATTGTCCATTATTAACTTCTCTCAAAAGCTCCACAAGCAATTCTGGAAGTTTCCAACCATCGTATCTTGCAGCAGGCATGGTCAAGATTTCCCTAATCAAAGCAGGAGGTGAAATGTTTTGGTTTTCTTCATTAGTTTGTCAGTAGAAGTACTGTCTGTGATCACACCCCATTTGCCTTCTGTATGTGGCTTGATGTGCAGCATCACTGGGTCTGGAAAAGGAAAGGTGGCTTTTCTCTGGTCTTTTTTTGGGTAGTGTGAGGGAGGGGGGAAACCACAGGCTTGTAAGGGAGGGCATGTGGCATTTTTCATGCTTTTCTTGTCACTGTAGGAGAAACCAGGTACAGTGTTGAATTAGGCACAGAGATCAGTGGAAAGAATATCTCAATAGAAAAAGTGAGAAACAGGCTCATCCTTGCCCCAAATCTGTAAGTGAGAGACACACTGTAAGTGTGCTGAGCCTTTGTACTTGATGTTTTCCAAAATCTTGAATACTGAAAGTTCTTAAATTAGTGCAGCTTGGCCACAAATTGTAAGACAATCTTTGCATCTGATAGACATTTTATTGGTATGAAAGGGAGAAAAAGCTCTGAGATGATGAAAGCAGCTTTGGTGGTGATGCCTTTGGGCAGTGGCAGCTGCAGAGCCAGTGTCTAGGTGGGGAAGGGTGATATTCATAAGGAATGTGCTTTTAAAGTACAGCTTTCTCCTTTGCATGGAGCAGCCACGCCGTTCTCTTCACACGTGGAGAACAATTAAAAGCTGTTTCTAGTTTTTGATCATACTTGCAAGCATTTGACTTGCTTTTGCAGTTAAAGGACAGTAATGAAACAAGGCCAACTCTTACATCAAAGTAAGATTAAAGCTTTTGCAAATGACTCAAACTTCTGTGAAGAAAGGGTTCTCCTGCCTGGGTCTCCTAAAATCTTTGTCCTATGTCTTTCTAGTAGTCTTTTATATATATATATATATATATATATATATATATATATATATATAAAAGTTTGCTGCTGATTCTGCACTGAAGCTTATTTTGGTATGGATAACCTGAGATTTTAGTGATTTTGTTTCACTGAATATTTAATGAACTGTTATATCTTGAATTCACAAGCCTTTAATTTTCATGCTTCTGTGATATTTGTTCATAGGTCTGACCAAGTAGTTGCTGTTACACTTTGGCTAGCACCGAAGCTTTAAGCCAAAATATTTAGGTCATTATAATACTACCAAAGTTGTTATGTAGTTATTGCATTTTTTTATTGCATGTTTTTAAAGCTAGGGAGTTGTCTTAGCTGCAGTGCAGGAAGCAGAAAACAAAAGCAAGGCTGACTCTTGGGCTTTTCTGAATACATAAGTAAGAGGTTAAAAGCAGTATACTTTGCAAAAGCATGTGGATAGTTTTTGTATGGTTGAAATTCTTTTAGGAAACGAGTGAGATCAGGAGTAGAGCAGTTATTTTCTAAGTAAATATTTAATGCCAAAACTGGTGATTCAAGTGACCTTTTGGGTGCTGTTTGTGATGAGATTGGCTCTAAGCCTGTAGCCATGCCCTGCACCCCGTGGTTCCTGAGGAGTGGGCAGTGCCAGGGATGCTCCCAGGTTATTGTGTGACGCCGTCGGTGCTGCTGTGCACTCCTGCCTGGGAGCCCACCAGCCCAGGGTCTCCCAGGTGGTTTTTGGGGTGTAAATGGGGGAGACAGCCCTACAGCCATCAGAGAGAGGTGGGTGCTGCTGCAGGTGCCTGGTCACCCTCCAGGGGCTCACAGGGACCTGGGCTGTGCCACCCTTGAGTGTAGGACACCTCAAGCCAAGCTGCTCCAGGGCTGTCACAGCAGCATCCACTCCACTGCTTGGTGGAAAAAAGCAGAAGGGTTTTGGCTTGCTGGCCACTTTCTGTACCTTGCCAGGAGCAAGCCATGATCTGTCCTCCACAAGGAATTCTGCTTTGGAGCTTTTGGCAAAGTCAATGTGTCAGCTGATCTCCAGGCTGGGCTTTTCACATGTCACTGCTGAAGGACATGTGAAGCATCCTCCTCTTAGTGGTTTCTGCTGAGAAAAGCCACCCACAGCAGTGCCTGGCAGGTTGTGGGCTCTCCCCAGCACCTCAGCACCAGTGATGCCTTTTCAAACCACAGAGAGCTTGTTAAGGAGATCTCTGGTAATGCTGTAAGACAGTCTTGTTCATAGCTCCCCAAAAGGCTGGTGTTTTACCAGGTTCATTCCATGGGAAGGGACCTTACAGCCCATTCAGTTCCACCCCTGCCATGGGCAGGGACACCTTCCACTAGCCCAGGTTGTTCCAAGCCCCATCCAACCTGGCCTGGGACACTTCCAAGGATGGGACAGCCACAGCTCCTCTGGGAACCCTGTGCCAGGGCCTCCCCACCCTCACAAGGAAGAATTTCTTCCCAAACATCCCATCTATCCCTCCCTCTGTCAGTTTAAAACCACTCCTCCTTGTTCTGTCACTATCTGCCCTGTCCATAATTTTTATAAGCCCCCCATAAATTCTGAAAGTCTTCAACAAGGCCTCCCTGAAGCCTCCTCTTCTCCAGGCTGAACAATCCCAGCTCCCAGCCTGTCACTAAATGCTTTCACATCCAACCTTAGAAAGAAATACCTACAGCTTCTGTATGTTATAAATCCATCTGGGGTTTCCCCTGGAAGTTTATGTTCTGTGTGAAGGGAGCTGCAGGTTTTGCAGGGCTCAGAGGCCACCTCTGGCCATACACAGCAGATCCCTGCTCCTTTCCTGGGATAGCCCATTTACTACTGATTTTTGGTTTGTTGTGCTTGGAACCTCAGCTAAAAAATTTACCCTCATGTGCTGTATCTGGAAATTTTCTGCCTGCCAAGGAGGTACATGGGTGTTGCTGCTTCAGATTTACAGAAGATGCCTGCTCCATCCCACTCAGTATCCGTCTCGCTCAGCCCCTCTCATCTCCTGTCTCAGGAAGGCATTTCTAAAGCTTTACATGGTGTTTCCCTTCCTCTGCATGAAACCACAGCTGCTGTTTGTGCTGTGAGTCTCTGCAGGGCATTGTTGTGACATTGGAGACACCACTTCTGGGGCAGGATTTGGGATGTTAAATACCTTGGGTGAACCTTGTCTAAAGACCAGCTTGCTTTTACTGAGCGTGATTCAGAGGATCTTTATGTGTTTTCACTTGGTAGTCCAATACTGCAGTGGTCACACTAGAGGAAAGGCAAGTTTTCATCCTCCCCAGGCAAAGATTTTTGCTGGGTCTGTGCAAAAGAAAGGACAAAAAGGCTTTTTTGTTTTTTAAGATTATTCTGTAAAGTAATATCACTATAATTTAGTCTGCCAGACACTTTCCAGTGTTTGCAGTTGCAGATGAGGCTTTGCCAGCCTTCAGCTGTCCAGACTGACGTTTCCATGCTGAGCATCTGCCCCAAATTGCCCTTTTGAGAAAACTGCAGCTAAAATGGATGAGGATTTTTTTTTCATTGGGGTTTTTTGTTTGGTTGGTTTTGGTTTTGGGGGTTTTGGGGAGGTTTGGGGTTTTTTTTGTGAATTAAGCTAAAGAAACCATGCTTTCCTTTTCTTTTGAGCAGGTCAGGCATGGCCTGCAGGCAAGGGAAGGATTTGGGGGCCATAGAGGTAGAATGAGGGGAAACTGGAAGTGAGTGGGAAAGGTTTCCAGCCGCTGCCCTTGTTCTCCTGCTGGACTAAACCCTGCTGTTTCCACGTTTGCCCTCAGTGCAGGCTAGAAAAAGCTGCCACAGCTCCCAGCAGCTGTTCACAGCCATGGGCAAAGCCAACACAGCTTTGTACCTCACAATATTAAGGGGGAGTGGAAAAGCTCCATGGATCTGAAGCCCTGAACTCATTGCTGATGCTTGAAGGAGCCCAGGGTGCAAAGGCTTATCTTTGGTGTGTTTTTCTACTGCCTCATTCAGTAGGAAACCCCAGATTCATTGCTTGGGTTTTTTTCTTTCCTTCTGGGATTTCCTGTGCACCTGCCAAGCTGCAAAGCGCTGTGCAGCCTTTGCTTAGCTGATCTTGGTGCTGTTTGATTTCATGCACGAGGAGTTATGGCTGTTAATTGGGGCCTGGACAAACCTGGTGCCTAATTTTTTGGGGGAACTGACGATTTTGATGCTCTCCCCAAGCTTCCAGCCAGGTTCTTGCTATGCTCAGGCACTCAACACTTCTCTAAATCAGGAAAAGAAGGTGGCAGGAGCCATGTGTGAGCTTCTCCTGTAAGTGCCATGTGCTTTGTCCAGATTTACATTCTGCAGTAGAGATAGATCTGATTCTCTGGGGTGATGTTTACTTGCTTTTAAATATAAATCAAGTTCCTGCTATTTCCAGCTCACTGTGCCACAAACTTTCAGAGCTCTGCAATGAATGGGACAGGTACAAATGAGGTAGAAGATGGGGTTTTTAGGTGTGATTGTGAAGGAAAGTAACTTTAATTGCTGCTGCTTGTGCTCCATCTGTCTGGACATGGCACTCAGTGCTGGTGACACAGTGGGCATTGGGCACAGATTGGACTCAATGGTCTGGGAGGGTTTTCCAGCCTGAATTATTCTATTAGTCTGTGTTTCCACCATGTCCTACCAAACCCAAGGGAAGCAGTGGGGAGGAAGAGTGCCCAGGACAAAATTGGGGCTGCACTTGGTGTGACACACACCCGAGAGCTGTGACAAAAGAAGCTTCTGGGGAAGACTTTGGAGCCTGGGCTTGGTGTGCTCATGGTGATCCCTTAAGAGCTGTGGCCACGTAGTGGTGACACCAAAAACCGAGGCAGCGCTGGGTTTGTTCAAGGAGGAAGCTGAGTTCTGAGTGAATGAAGGAGGAAGGCCCCATCTGAACTCAGCACCTACTTCCCTTACAACTGGGAAAAACACAGAGCAGCCCAGCACATCCCATACCAGCATGGGGGTGACTAGCACTGGTACCACACTGGGAGACAGAGGAGTTACCGGCATAAACAAACGTCCCACACCACTGAGTGTAAAATACTACGTGGTAATTTTGAGCAAGAGCTTGTGGTTTGTTAGTTACTCATCTCTTGCTACACGGCCTTTTCTTCGCGTGCCTTAAATGCGCAGGCAGCAGGAAGTGTGGTCAACTGAAAAGTTGCTCTTTCTGTAGCGCTTGGCATGGCAGGTGTTACTTTTGTGACCATAGACCAAATTCAGGCTTGCCTTGGGGGTGCTCCTAAACCTGGATCTCACAGGGCGTTGGGGCTGAGCACTGGAGGGAAGCACTGGCCGGGTTTGATTGTTACCATCTGCAGAAGAGCTGCTTTAAATAAAACCCAGCCTCTCTGACAGCGGAGTGTCTGGAGTTGTGCTGTTGAGGGGCTGCCCCAAAGCTCAGGCTGACTTTGAGTGACAATTGCACAGTGCTGAGTTTCTGTGGCTGTTGTGTTTGGTGCCTTGGCTGAACCGGTGCCAGGGGTGTGAGTGTGCACAGCCTTGGGAGGATGTGAGGGCTGCATTTCAGATGGGGCCCATCTCTCTGTTCAGAGGTTTAACTCTGCTTGGATGATGAGAATGGAGACATCTGTAAAAAGTAACAGTCCCCCTTCCTTCCAGAATAAGGCTATGAGCTTTCCAGCTGTTGGCTAAGACAGGTTTTCCTGTTGAAATAGCTTTTGTCTGAAGTAAGTCTAAAACAATATGGTTACAGTAACTGAAAATATTTCTTTGTCAATTCTAGTTGTAAATCCAAGTGTTTTGATTCATTGCTACTTCTTGTAGCAGCTGTTTGATTCAGCAAACCTTATGGAATCTTCCAGTGAAGTGCCCACTGCTGGTAAAATTCAGTTTTGCTTATTTTGTGTATTTTCTTTACCGTATTGTGTGTGACTAATTTTCTTTTGTCTTCACAGTCTCACAATTCCAGAACACACTCTTGCTTTCCTTCAGAAGTCCTATCATCCTGAATAGTGCAAAGACAAGCCCACAACATTCATTCACGTGGTTCTTGTTTGCAACCACAATAAAATGGATTGTGCCATGTATTTGTCAGCTGATGCCATCCTATATTCATAAAATATGCTTGGGATCTTTTCTTAGTTCTGCAGAATTTAAAGATGAGCTTATTAGACATATCTCTGATGTGTAGATATTCTGGGTTTGAATAATGTTAATCAGAATATATGCAATTTATATACAGTAGGTAAGCAAAGAAGAATGTATGTTTAAAAAATTAGTTTACCAGAGCAGATTTGCAATATGAGTGGATCTAACGCACTTAAGAGATTTCTGTTTTCTTTTGAATACCTTTTTAACAAATCATATTTGCTGCCTCAGGAAAGTTTTGCTTTTTAGGGTGGGTGTCTTGACTACACTTCTGTGTTTTATTTCAATTTCAAGACATGCTGTTTTACAAATCAGAGGAACCCTCAGAGATCAGGAGTTTAAAAAGCATGTCAGGCTATCTGCTCAGTCTGGAAGCCAGGGCTGCATGATCTCTTCTGACTTGGTTGGTGTTGCTCTGTACTAGTAATTTTTGAATGAGATAAGACCTGGTGCTTTTGTGTTTCTCTCAGCAGGTTCTTCCTAAGCAGGTTAAGCAGATATTTTTAATACACCCAAACAAAAATTATAATTTTTAGAACTCCAGCTGGCATTTAGAGCTTCAGCTTGGCTTCAGAGGCACTGAGCACCCACCTGGCAACCAGTGGTTGGTACCAGCTGTTCTGGAAACTGGAGGGGTTGCCTCACACCAGTGGCAACAAAAGTAACTTTGAAAAAAAATGCCTTTGAATTTTCAGTGTGTGTGTCTTCTTAGTGCCAGGGGTGCTTCCAAGGGGGAAATAATTACAACAGAAGGACCTGACCTCATTTCTTGTTCAGAAGGGGTTGTAAGAGGACTGTCATCTCCTGAACAATGGATTTGTGGCTGCTGGCTAAGGCACGTGTCCCTCAGAGGGAACAGAATTGGAAACCAGAATGTCAAATCTGTGTTTCGTTGTCCTGACCTCAGCATTTCTGGGACTGGCAAAGAAAAGGTCCCGATTCCAAAGCCCAAACCTTTGGAGCCAGGAGGTTCAGCCTGACAGATTTATTTATGTAGGTTTGGTGCACTTTTGCTAGTAAAGCTCAGAGTAGAGCAGAGACCATAAGATCCATTTATTTTATTCAACACTGTCTATGTGTTTTTCCACTGGAAATTACAAAAACCCATGAATCTTATTGGTGGGTTTTGTGAATACACTTTTCCAGAATTCCTGTTCTATTACACTTTTCACTGCTCTGCTTTTTCCTTAATCAAGAGCCTGCCTGTTTGTGGGAGGCTGCTGGGTTTATGCAAAAGCTGTGGTGGAACAGTTGGTGAAACAGTTGGCTCAGGGATGCTTGAAAGGGCAAATAGCAGAGAAACAGGGTCTCAGGGCAGCAAAAAGTTCTGCTGCTGCAGGAGTAGCAGCACACAGCCTGAGTAGCATCTCCTTGGCAGGGATGGTTGATTGTATAGTAAAGGTCTTTGGGAGTAGTAATAAGGGGTAGAAAAGTCTCTGAAATGTTGTTGTGGATTCAGGAGCTCTTCAGGGTGTTTTGAAGCCACACTGGGTGCTGTTAAGTGAGGAAATATTTCGTAGAAATTCAGGGCTCATCTCTCACCTCACCAGGCTGGTGAAGTCCCGTCAACCCAAATGAAGACAGAAAATGGGTTTGTGTGGTTTTCCCTGCATTTGTTTCTCAGAAAGCCACAGGCTGCCTTTAAGGCACCCTTGAAGAATGCAAACATGGCTTGAAATGTAGCTCCAGTGAGGAAATGCAGGCAGCTTTTGGAGGAATTCAGGTTTGGATGAGACTCAGAATGAGCATTGTTAGGGGCTAAATATGTTTAAAGTCAGATTACTAGTGATTACTTCTGCATTCACAAAGTGAAAATGTGATCTGATTTACATAAATTTGCCAAATAAAACCCTTATGGCACAGCTCTTGCATATTGCATTCTTAGGGCTGCTCTTTTCTTGGTGCCATAAATAAAGCATTTTGCAAAACACAGAAAGATGAAGAATTATTTAAGTTTTGATACAGACAAGTGAAACATACTCTTCTCCAGAAAGAGGGAATGTATTAGCATCCACAGTGGCAGGAGCTCAGAGTGGATTGATGGATGCAACTTCATGGAGACCTTTGGTGGAAGAGCTGAGGCTTACAAAACTGGAGCTGCATAACCAGTCATACCAAGGTGTGAGAGATGAAAGCAAACTGTTAAATGCACTGGCTGAAGCATTGCCACCATGGATATAAACCCAAGCCTTGAACACCTTCTGGGTGGTTCTGCAGAGCCACAGGTCCTGGTGGACAGGCGGGAGTGTTTGGTGTGTCCGTACATGGAAGGTCTCCATGAAGGCCTCCAGAGGCACAGGGTCACTGTGAACAGCAGGAGAGCTCTCACCAACCCATTTCCCAGTAAATTCTCAGGAACAAATTTCCTTCTCTTAATAATAACCTGCCCAGCTGCCTTTCTGAGCCCAGACCTCACATGGCCCCGCTGTACAAACACAGCACAGGGAGAAGGTGGTTTGGATTTGGGTTTTTCCTTTCAAGTCATGTTGTCACAAGCCCTTTTGAACGTGAAAGATAAATGGAGGGGAAATGAGGCACCTTATCTCCCCCTTTTTTTTTTTTTTTTCAAGAAGGAAGGAGCATTGAAACATTGGGGTGGAAGAGCCAAGGAGCCTCAAGCACAGGCTTAGTGAGAGGGGCTATGGCTGAGTGGAGCTTCTTCCTGGGAAGTCCTCTTAGAAATGGAGAAAACAAACACCAGTGGTAGCTATTGTCCTCCCAGCGCTGCTTCCATGAGTGTTTGAGGATCTGAAAGTGGTCTAGGAGGAAGAAGAATAATGCACAGCACTTGGCATGCCAGGTGGCTGGATGGAACCCCTCTGAGCTGATTTCTCTGAATAAAAGGGGGCTTTGGTGAAACCAGCCCCATGGAGGAAACAAGGCAACAGAGCTGTGTGTCACCGCCTTCCTGTCGCAGCAAGTGACACTGTGGCTGTGCCTGTCTGGGAGTGCAGTCAGACACTGTTGGACTCTGGCCTGTCTCTGAGTTATGGTTAAAAATAGCAGCCTGAAAAAGAAAATAAATACTTT
The DNA here is from genome assembly GCA_024865655.1 of Emberiza elegans. Taxonomy (NCBI): domain Eukaryota; kingdom Metazoa; phylum Chordata; class Aves; order Passeriformes; family Fringillidae; genus Emberiza; species Emberiza elegans. The sequence continues at coordinate 63,259,737 of JALJVW010000206.1, forward strand.
TGAGCAGTGTGCCGGAACAGAGAGGCCTTAAACCCCTACGTCTGCACAGGAGAGACTGTAAGAGGAGTGTTCCTTTGTGTGTGTCCTCTGTGGCATTTGCAACGAATTCTTTCTGAGCGCAGCTCTTTGGTTTCCCTTTTTCCTTAAATTCCCCTGACCTGTGCCCCTGTCACCAGGGAGTGTTTCTGCCTCTGGTGATGTGGGCTGTAGGAGCAGCAAACCTGGGGAATGTAAAGGTAATCCTTCATCTTTGATACAGCTGCAGAAAGTTAGGGGTTGTTTGGATTTTTACTTGACCTCTTTTCAGGATAAAATGTCGGGAATTATTCTCAATTTGGTGGCAGAAGGTTCATTTTTATTAGTAAAGTCCCAGATTTAATTTAGAAGGAATCAAAGGCATGAACTCTGCCAAGTAAGGAATGATTATTGAAGTTTAATGGGTCCTTTTATCTTTTCCAGAGAAATACCCCAAAATGTTTAGATCACTTTGTTTTATTCTTTTACAGTGCTTTGGAAATACTGTGATCTTGATTATGGCCTTGTTCAACTTTGAATGGGAGAAAACAGGGGAAAGGAGGCCACTGGCAGATATCCCATGTTGAGAACCCCCAGGCAGCCAGAGAGCCATCTCCCATCTTCTGTTTCTCCTTTCCCATTCATTTTGTTTTCATTTGCCTCATTTTCTCTGCTTCTTCCCTTGAATTGTCCTTGGGCCAGATTCAGTAGGGGCTTTTGGAGTGGTTTCATTGGTTTCACAAGGGAAGAGGCCAATTCTGTTTCTTTTGCACCCATTTCACAGCTGCAAGAGAGCAAAAGGCTGTGACTTATCCTGAAGTGGGACTTAGGGGCAGCCACAGCCAGGGGGAAAAGTCAAAGTGTGGGAGAGAGAACCAGACCAAGACACTGAGGAGTGAGAGGAGATGTGTCAAGGTCTCCCTTTCCAGCAGCCTCAGTGCATCTTGCTCCCTTTGTGCCACCCTTTCCTGAAGGAGCCTGGATCAGGGGCTGATGCTCTGGTGCCACTTCTGCACTAATTTGAATTATAAAGCTGATCTGTTGCATCACAGAGCTGCAGTTTCCCTTCCCCATCTGTAATAAGCACAGAAAAAAATGTCTTAGGGTTGGGTGAGCAGCTCCATGTAATAATTATACACTTCTCTTCTAAACTCAACCTTAATTGATGCTTTTTAGCAGTCCTGTGAAGAAACCTTTCCCACAGGATGAGGCGCCAGCGCTTCCTCCTGTCTCTCATGTAGAGTGAACAGTGTGGATTTCCTGAGGGACACTACCATCCATGGAGAGGTAGAGAAGGGTTTGTTTGTGAAAGGGGAGACCTTCAGCTGCATGGGTACAGACCCTTTTAATGCCTGGCAGTATTCCTTGCAAAGGAATGAATGCAATCCTCTTTTTAAATCAATCTATTTCTGAAGATTTAGCAAACGTTTTTAGAGCTGTTATTTTTCTGAACATGAGAACAGATTACCTTACCTTGTCTTAGTTAAGGCTTTGAAGGATTGACCACAGTGTAGAGCTGTGGAACATTTTTGTCTTGTAGGTCGTGTCAGCCTTGAACAATTCCTTGAACAATTCCTTGAACAATTCCAATGCTGTAGCATCTGCATGGCCAACAAAGTCCATGTGACGTCAGAAAGGGATCCCATTGTATCACCCTGCTGTGTAACAACAAAATATATAACAGATCAAGGAGATTTTATAAGCTCTGTAACAACAAAATGCATGACACATTAAAGACATTTTATAAGCTTCACTCGAACTTCTAAGTTTTTTAAAGTAAGTTCTCCCATCCTCTGCCCAATGTTTTGCCCTCACAAGTTACATTTTCCTGCAGTCATATTCCAGTGTTATAACCTGAAACTAGTGAGAGCCTGAACAAATGACTAATTATGCACTGCAAAGGAAAAATGTTTCCATTTTTATTGTTCAAGCTGAATGTAAAGTGGGAAGTCGGGTAAAAAAAAAAATAAATTAAATTCTTTGGAATGTGAATTGCATTTTATTTACTCCTCTTCTTGTATTATAAAATTTTATTAGAAGCTTAATATTATATGCATACATATATGTATGCATAAATTTTTGTCCTTTTAAAAAGAGGAGGAAGAGGAATAAAACCAATTATTGATTTTCACAAGAAGTTGGCTCTTTGTCCCCCTCAAAATGCCCTTTCACAGCTGCTGCCCTACTGAGGACCAAGGCGAGGAGGTGTTGGCACAAGCAAAGCAAACCAGGTGAAACTGGAAAATGGCCCCAGCTGGCACAACTGTGACATGGGTATGGCCTTGGGCTTCAAAAATCTGAATGGTGCTTGCTTGGGTTAAAATCTGTGTATTCACCCAGGTGTTGTTGTGGGGTTCAGAGTGGCAAGAAGGGGCTCTGAGGCTGAAATTATTTCCTGTGGTAAAATCAAGTGGTGTGGTTGTGTTGGGAGATCATTAAAGTAAATGTCCTTGCTTTGAAACCTCTGTTTAGTTTAGAGATTAGTCCTGGTTTTACTGTTCTTGCACACAGGCTTAGCTGAAAATCCTTTGCAAATGATGGTATTTACTCATTTTCAGTGTATACAGGAGCCAAAAGAGAAGCAAAGAGTAGATGAGGAAAATGGTAAGAAAAGACGCTCCAGTGTTGCCATTATCCTCATTTTGTTACTCTGTTTTGTGCAGTTTGTGTGTTTGTTGGAGAGAAATGGAATAAAATCCTGCCATGGAATAATGGCCTTCTGCTACAGTGCTTAAAAAGTGATTACTTTGTGGGAAATACGGTGCTCTGAGGAGTCCATCTGGGCTGATGGTGACAGGAGTTGGAATGGTGAGGGAATAAAGGGAATTTAGGTAAGGAAACTTCAGCATAAATAAAGCTCCTCATGGAAAGATGTGTATGCACTCATAGCTTTGGCCAATGTCCTGTTCTCCCTGGAGTGATTTTGTGATAGGGCCATGTAGAGTGGTACAATTTGGTGAAGTAATTAAGAAAAAAGAAATTAGTAAAAATATCTCCCAGATTTGTATGAGCATATGCCAAACATTGCATGGAAATAATCTTTTGAAGGTGTGTGCGTGTCTGTATAAATTATTTATTTATATATATATACTATATATATTAATATATATAAATATATATATTCAGAAAAAAGCTTCAGCTAATGCCATGAAGATGGTTATTTCTGTTATCTGTGTCTCCGTGTCTTTTTGTCATTTTGCCTTGTGGATGGCTGGGCAGTGAGGTAACTGTCAGCCCGAAAGGGAGGGAAGGGGGAATGCATCATCCTGATTTAAAGGGTGATGCAGCATTGGCTTACATTTTTGGAATGCTGTTTAAATGTTCCCAAGAAAGATTTTTGTGTGACCTCCAGTGATGTGTAACGTGGTGCTGAGATCTGGATTGGAGAAAGCTGCTCAAGACATGCCTGGTGTCTGTGTCCCCAGGAGTGGCTCAACTTGTGCCTTAGGGAGTTGAAAAAACCCCCAAAACTTGAAAACCATTGACCTTCACCAAATTTATTTATCACAGATCATAGTTTAGTTTCATGTGACCCACCAGGAATTAGATTGGGTTCATTTGGTTATTAAATCCCAAGTCCTTCTGGTGCTGTGAAAGGAGCTTATAAATAAAGTCTTGTCAGACCTTATTCTAGTTGAATCTGACCATGAGTAATTGTTTCTGGACAGGGTTGCTGCTTCTCACCCCATTACCAACAAAGGGTGGATTTTAGCAGCCTTTGAGATAAGCTTATCTGACACAGTGTTAATCAAACCCTTGGCTTGTTCCAGCCTGATCAACCACAAGCACTGGCCTTTATGTAAATCATTATTATTAGGAATTTTTAGCCTGACAGAAGTGCAAAGGCAATTTGTGAAATCTTCCTTCTCCCATAAATAAGGATTGGGCAGTGGGAGCAGGGGAATGAGCTGCAGAAATGAGTCTCTGGGTTGGACCCAAGGGCCACTCTGTGTTTGTGCAGGATCTGTGCTGTTTGTTCTTCATTTTCAATAATCATTCATCATTCAGGATTAACTTAAACCAGCAAGCTCCATAGTTAGATCACAAGCTTCTCTTCAAAAATAAGCATTTTTTATAGAGTGTATGAGGTCTCACTGAGCTCAGTCTGCTCCCTCTGAATGAGAGATGCTCCTGAAGCTGCCTGGGAACAACATAAATATGGAAACCTTTGGAAATCTATGGGATAATTGTCCATCTCAGTACAAAATTCAGCCTCGTGTAGCAGAGTGCTTGAGGAAGAGCAAAGTACAGGGGTCAAATTGTAGAAAGGGAGATCTGCAAGGCTGGAATGGAGCCTGTTACTTTTGGCACCTCTTTTGCCAGGGATCACGTCTAGATGACCTTACAAACGTGTTTGTTTGGCTTGCTGTGAAACAAAAGCTTCGCTTCTGATGGAGCACAAAGATCACACTCAGGGTCTCAGCTGCCAAACCTGTGAAAAAATCTGATTTTTTTCGCAAGACAGCATCAGTTTTTTCCTATAGAGAAGATGGACTAAGCACCTGAGGAGTGCTGTATGCTGAGACATGAGGAGAGGCTGATCTGAGGTGGGATTGGTGTTACCACTGCTCTGCACTGACTTTTGGGTGACTAACAGGGATTTTGCCAGCATGGCAAACTGGTGATTTGAGGGTGTGTGCACACCACTGGAGTCACAGAATTGTAAGGTTTTATTGAGAGCAGTCTCCATTAATATAAACCAAGGCTGGGATAAATAATTGGTTTCAGTATTTTACCAGGTGCAAACCACATGTTCCTGCGTGGGAAAGAGGGGTGGCTCCACCAACCAGAGCTCCTGGGATTGGCTGAGTGCAAACAAAACCTGTGAGAGGTGATCCAGCCAGTTCAGAACCTCTGTGTCTGCCATCCCTTTTTGTCGTAATAGGTATTAAGGAGTGACTCAGATCAATTGAAATACTATTTCTACAAATAAAGATCAAAATGAGTTCTGCTTTCAACAGCAGTGAGAGTAGTTTACATTGCCTTCCTAGATGAAGTCTGGGAGCACTTGAACTTAAACACTTCCTGGGTGGTATTATAAGTACTGCACAAGGAAGAAGACTGTAGGAAAGAGGGAATCACTTGTAAATCCCACTACTTGTAAAAGGAAAGAGGGAATCGCTTGTAACCCCTCTGTTCTATACCCCAGAGCACTGGAAGGTGGTGGGCACTGTCAGGATGTGCCAAACAGAATCACTTTCACAGGTTTTCTGGCTACCAGATGCATTTAGCAGCTGATAATGTTTGCAGTGAAGGGGTGATCTGAGGAAAAGCAGTTTTTATGGTGAATTTCTGCTTCCTTCCCTTCCTGTTGAGCATCCAGCCCATTTCAGAGGTGCCAGTACTGACATCCAGCTTTCAGGGCTTACGTAGAGCATCTGCAATTTCAGACATTTACCTCAATCAGAGTTGTGCTTTTCTTGGGCTTAGGATAAGGTTGGCCCAGGAGTTGAACACTGGAATTATTTTGTTAACTCATTTTGCTGTTACCATGATGGGCTGTGAGAATAAGACTGTGTGGATGGATGGATGGATGGATGGATGGATGGATGGATGGATGGATGGATGGATGGATGGATGGATGGATGGATGGACAGTAGTAATTTTAAAGCTCAGTTTGCATTAAAGCATAGACTACATCTAGATTAACTGGTTTCCAGTTTATAATTGAAAAGTTTGCCCCCAGTTGTGGGTTCCATCCTGGTTTGTGGAGCACTGTGTGGGTATGATCAGCTGAGCATTTTAGATTGTTTTCTGACAGCTTTGCTCATGGACTAGTGGAGGAAATAAGACAAAGTGATTTGTTCCTGTTCTGTCTCACTGCTTTACTTGTTTGAAGTGCTGGGTGTACTGACATTAAGCATACACAGTGCCTATTTCTTTTAGGTTTTATTTTGTCCAGAATTTGTTTTAATGCAGCAAATAATCTACTTCCTTTACATTTATGTCCCCTGGGACTTAAATGGTGTAAGAACATACATCAGTTCCCAGACCTCCAAAGAGATTCATATCACTGATCGTGGTATATTTGGAAAACCCTTTCCAAAAGGTGCTGAGTGCAGGCAATTGTGCTGTGAAGGGGGATTGTGAACATTTTCCTGCTCTTGGAAGGGTCCTCTTACTGCCAAACACCAATATTTAAGTGAAATAGCTTTTATGGCAAGTTCTTCCCTCTTTCCATTCTTCACTTCCAAATGGCTGAAGTTCTGGGAGTGTAAGCAATCACCCTCTTGTATGACAGCCAAGAAGTCATTGTTTTCTGACCTTTTTTCCTGAGCTTTCCTGACCTGCACCTGGGCTGGCCACGTGGCAACGTTGCTGAGAGCAGGGAGATGTGGCAGGGCGAGCTGGGCAGGCTGCAGTGGGAGCCAGACCAGCCGGAATTCATTCCTGGGAGAACTTGCTGAAGAGTGCCCTCCTTTGGAAAAGCTGAATGTCAGTTATTGCAGCAAAAGCAGTGAAACTGCCACAATAAAATTGGGTATTTGAGGCCATTCTGTGGGCCTGATGACTTGGAGTTACATACAAGTGTCCAACATGGGTGAAACAATTAAGAAGGTCAAAGGCAGGGGGAAAGCATGGAAAAAAGATTCAGGGGTGATTACTGATTTCCAGGGGAGCAACAGGTAGGTGTTTCTTGCTTCTCAGTGCAGTGACATTTGTTTTTATTCTTAAAAGAGGTATCATAACTCATGCTAAAGTTTTGTGGTCACGTGCAGGGGCAGTCGTGCGGAGCGGGAGGTGCATCATGAAGTATTAGCAAAGTTTATTCTGGAGCAGGATCTAAACCCTCAGCAAAGGAGGAACAGACCCTTGCCGTGTTAATTTGATGGAAATCCTTCCACCACCACCACAATTGTCTTTTCCTGTTGGTAGTTTTGGTTCATGGAATCACAGAATATCCCAAGTTGGAAAGAACCCACAGGGATCAGTCATTGAGTCCAACTCCAGCACAGGAGCAGGAGGCTGCATGCAGGCTCCTCCTGGAGCTGATCAGACTCCTCATTCTCCCAGGATAAACATCCCAGCTGCTGGGCTCCAAGTCCCATTTATATGGGCTGGAGCTGTGCCACTGCCAGACCAGCCAAGTGGGAGCATTGGCTGTGCTCCATATAAACAGCTCTGACGAAGCCAGCCACACTAAATTTGGAAAAGAATTAGGGGAACTCATTTTTCAACTGCCCTGGAGTATTTTATCTCCAGTTGCCCCATGTTATCATTTCATGGGAAGAGTTTCTGTTACTCAGGACTGTTTCCATCATGTTTATTTTCAGATAGTGCATTTTTATTTTCTGTAAACCAAAAGAGTTTAAATATCCATTGAGGAACAACGGGTCAAGGGTCTGTCTGCTTCTCTTCCCACCTTCAGGTAGCACTGAAATTCCTGTTCAGCTGAGCCCTGCAAGGCCAGGCCCTCAAGTGGTGCCACTCACAATCTCGTTAAATAAACTTTTCTTCTAATTTTAAGAGGGAGGAGAATTTTTAGTGCAGAGCTCGTTTGCGACAAGTAGTGTGAAGATTGGAAGAAACAGCCAGAAACATTTGCCTCTTGATTCTTGTTTTGGTTTGTCATAAATATAGTCTGCACATAAAAATTACATCATCAATGTCCTATTTCTGACGTGTATGTTGTGATCTGCAGAGTTTCTTTCTCTTCAGTCATTGTCCTTTAAGCTGATCTAAGCAGTACTGACAGTGAAGAATGACACTTCTGAGGCCATTTAGCCTTAATTGAGAGACTTTGCCAAAATTACAGGTATTTCCTGTGATTGTTGCAACTTTTTTCCCAACACCAGAATTTTATTCTTTGTCTCACTTCCTCTACAAACTTTTACTGCAGGATGCAGGCAGTAGCCAAGTGAGGTGCAGTGTCCCAGAGCCCTCTCTAACAAATTGAGAGGATGATGCGAGCTGGAAAAGAAAAAGCCACAGTGCAAAACAGGGGCAAACCCTGAGCAGGAAACTCTGCTGGGGCTGGGGCCAACAACATCCTACTGCTGGCTGGGTCCAGGAGGGAAAAATAATGCTGTAAGGAAGGTTTTGGGAAACTTTGTCCTTATTTGGAGAATAAGTCTATGCCTCTGCCCAAAGCAGGCTAGTTTTTATAGGGCTGGGATATTCTCCTTTAGCAGCACCATATCCTGCTATTATACCCAAGCACATCCTATAATCAGTGGGTCTCTAAAATCCATCTTAAAGCTGAAGATTAGGAGTTCAGATTGTCACAGGGCGCTGTCCCACAAAAACTCTGTGAAAGCCTTACATGAGTGGTGAACTGACTCTGCTTCTGACATCCCTCCAGCTGAGTGGCGTGGCTGTGCCAGCGCTGAGCCGGCTCCTCTGTGTGCCTGGAGAAGGCTCCAGGGCGTCAGGTCTGTCTCCCAGTGCTGGTGTGGGATTGGAATGAGGCAGCAGTGGGGCAAGAGGGGCTTCCAGTTCAGTGGAAGGCAGCAGTCACATTGGTGCTTATGGAGGAGAAGGCTGCAGCTCACCCCTCTGAGCTGGTGACACAGGAGTGGCTGGAATGGAAGGTGGTGCCATGGAACAGCAGTGTTGGCACTGCCCCTGAACTCGGGGGTGCATCTTATTCTGCACCACACTGGAAATTCACCTGCAGAAACAGAGGAGCTGGTGTTTACGTTTGTCTTCTCATGCACATCTGTGTTAGGAAATAAGGGAATAATTCCTAGAATCCACAACAGTTTGGGTTGGGAGGGATCTTCAAACACATCCAGTCCCACGCCCTGCCATGGGCAGTGACACCTTCCACTAAACCAGATTGCTCCTCACCCCTGGCCTTGAACACTTCCATGAATTCCATTTCAGGAATGCTGTGGGCCAGACCTGGTCTAGGAGTCCATCTAAAGGCATTAATAAGTCTTAGTTTGAGAATTACTTTTTTTTTCATGCAGAAAATATGATGTTTTTTCCCCTCAGCAGAACAAAATGAAATTTTGAAAGCATCAAAGTTGCTTGAGATGTGAAATTGCATTTCTCTGTTGTGTGCTCAGAAATGCCCTTTGGCATGGAGCTCCCTAATGCCAAGAAGAAAGGGATCTCTCCAGTATCCAGGATGTTTGGGATGCTCTCTAGATCATAGGCCAGGTTCTGGTTTTTGCATTGCTACAGACTCTTTCAGTCACATAAATGCACATGCCTTTAATTTCAGCTTCACTTCCCTGTCTGCAAAGCACCATTATTTCTGTGGTAGGGTTAATGAGTTAATTGCTTGTAAATTGTTTTAAGATTCTCAGAAGTGAGACCTCAATGTGTTTATTGCTGTTGCTGTTACCCATGAGATCTTGATCACAGCGAGACAATACCAGATTAGTGTTTATTGCAGCATGACTGAGGATATGTTTACATTAAAACAAAGATGAGACTGTAGTGCCCAAGCCTAGAAAAATATTTTGTAGAGCTTTGAGTCATCTTTCAAATCTCAGTAAGTGATAAAATTGGCTCCTATGGCTGAACATTAGTCAGTGTCACTGGTTGTCTTTGAAAACCCTTTCACCCCTTGACCATCCCTGGCTCTGGGGCAGCGTGCCCCAGGGAAAGGCAGAGAGCATCTTTCCTTAGAGAAAGGGATTTGGGGAATTCTTTGCTTGATCTTAGAAGAAAAAACGAAGTCCCAAACCCAATATTTTCCTGGACAAATTCCCTCTGAATGCATCTCCAAGGGTTTCCTGATCTGGGCAGCGTGTGGCCCTTGGTACACTCAGGAGGTCTTCTCATGGAATCATGGAATGGTTTGGGTTAGATGGACCTTAAAGCCCATCCAGTTCCACTCCCTGCCATGGGTAGGGACACTTTCCACTAGCCCAGGTCGCTCCAAGCTCCATCCAGCCTGGCTTTGGGCACTGCCAGGGATCCAGGGGCAGCCACAGCTTCTCTGGGCACCCTGTGCCAGGGCCTGCCCGCCCTCACAGGGAACAATTCCTTCCCAATATCCAATCTAAACTTACTCTCTGTCAGTGGGAAGCTGTTCCCCCTCATCCTGTCACTCCATCCCTTGTCCAGAGTCTCTCTCCATCTTTCTTGTGGGCTCCCTTCAGGTACGGGAAGATCACTCTTGGGTGACCCTGGAACTGCCTCTTCAAAGAGAAGAACACAGGTCACTGGCGAGGACTGCCTTGGTTCTGTGTTACAGGATGTGGAGCCATCATTTAAATACCTTTAAATCTCTGTTCCACCTCAGGAAAAACAGAGGCCACCATCAAGAACTTCAGCCCTCACTACCGCCGCCAGTACGCTGTGGCTTTCTGCAGGCACGTGCAGGAGGAGCTGGAGCAGCACCGCCACTCCGAGTCCCGCTTCCTGAAAACCAGGGTAGGAGGACACTCATTTTCCTGTCTAGGACCCATTTTGGTTTGGGATGGAAAAGTTGCATCTGGGTGCAGGTTTGAAGTTTAATTTTTGAAAATTCGTCTTCATTTTGGTCTTGTTTAGTTGATCATGGCACAAGGAGAACCATGACAGGAGTTTCTGGTACGATGAGTTGGGCATTTGGACAAAACTGGTTCCTTCTTGCTGGTTGCAAGGTTCTGCAAAATCTAGGGACAGATACCATACTTCCAGGGAAGAGATTATGTAGGAAACGTAATTAATCCTGGGGTTTAATGAAGATGGCAATAATTCCCTCTGTGGAGTGAACTATGGAAAGCTGGTTTTTATTAGAGGAGGGAGAAAAAGAGAGACAAAAGCCTCTTTATTAGAGGAAAATGCAGAGAACCAGCCTTCAAGATTAAGAAGATAAAAATTTAAATGTTCTGGACATACTGGAAATTATGGATTTCCAATGCTCTTGAAATGAGTATGTAAAGCAGTGAGGTGGGATAATAGAAGATCTGCGTCTCTCAGAAGGGGGATATCAGTTACTGCAGCACAGATGCAAAAGCATTACAAAGAAATGGGAAACAATTTACTATATTATAATAAAACCCTGCTTTTCATATCAATAAAATATTTATAATATGTAGTGGAAAATGGGAGGGGGTGAACTCCAGGTCATCCTGCAGGAGTTGGAACTAGATGATCTTTAAGGTCGCTTCCAACCCAAGCCACTGTAAGATTCTCTGATGTTGCATTCAGCCTGTCAGCTGAAAGGTGAATAAATCTGTGTCTCAGAAATCTGGCGGGGTTTTGGAAGGCAGAGCTCTTCTGCTGCCTCCTCAGCTCAGCTACAAGAATTTGCTTGTGTCTGTAGAACCTTCTGAAATCAGAGATGCTTATGGCTCCAAATTGCATTTGAAGGCTCAAAAGCCCTCAGAGCAGCATTATGGAAATGTAGAAATAAAAGCTTCAACGTGGTCAGTGGTACAGAGGGGTCTCAAACCTCACCAATTGTCCCTGTAGCCTGCAGGGGAAACTGGGACAGTTCTGTATGAAGCAGAGCTGCTGCACTTTGCTGAGGACCTGAAGAAGTGGAAGGACAGATACGTCGTGATCAAAAATGACTACACTGTGGATTGCTTTGAGACCAAAGAGGTGAGTGCTGCTTCCATGGATCTGCTTGTACATTCCCAAATAAACCAATAGGGAGTGGATTTGCTGCTGCTGCCTTGCCTTCAGCAGTAGGAGGTGAAACCTTGTCCTCGTTAGGGTGGCTCCAGTGGGATGGCTGAGGGTACAGTCAAGTGCCCTGCCGTGGCCAGAACTAACAAATGGGACATTCCTTGGCCAGATACGTCAGCAAGAACTAACAAATCCTTTTAACAGCACCTGAACCCTCCTGTGCCTGTCCCAGAGCACTTCTCATCTCCACATCCCTGTAATGCATCCCTGTGCTCCGCCAGGTTTGGGTGGCTCCAGGCTGGCTATAGTGGAGGTGGCTACTGGAAGCTGCATTAGTCAAGCTAGTCCTGGCTGACAAATCCAACAAATTGGGCTCAGGAGAAAATCCCATCCTTTTTCCCTCCTTTCCATCCCTGACTCCTCACCACAGCAGATAAGCGCTGAGAGATTAGATTTGTTTTGGATTTGACATGCCTAGGGAACATTTCCAAAATTCAGCCTGACAAAAAGATTCTCCCTTTGTGCAACATTCCCATGCATTAGAATCATAGAATATCCTGAGTTGGAAGGGACCCACAAGGATCATGAAGTCAGCTCCTGGCTTTGTCGGTGAATTGTGTATTTTATTTTTTCTCTCTCCTTAAATCTCTATTTGACAATACTTCTTCTCTGTTGATTTTCCAGGCCTACCAGAAGGGAGCTAGCCCTAAATATCACGTTCTTCCTGCAGGAGGCAAAGTCCTGACTTCAGAAGAAGATTACAATTTGCTTTCTGATAAGCATTTTCCAGATCCTGTTGGTAAGTTCTGTTCAAAGCTGAACTGCCAAACCCCAGGTTCTGTTCCTTACTCTGCCCTGGGAAGGCTTTCAGGCTCCAGTTTAAAATGGGGTAGCAGGAGATGCCCACAGCCCCTTTCCCAAGTTCAAGCACAGCTCCAGAATGGATGAACAAAGCAGATGCTGTAAGCCAACATTCAGAGAAATGCTGGCTCCCTTTCTTCCCAGCACACTGGCACAAAGCTGCTGGAAGCTGTGCAGAAGCAGGGCAGGAACCACAGCACCATTGTTCCCAGGCTTTGTTAATATTCCTGGTTTATTTGTTTCCATTTTTAAACTCCAGCTGTCTGTGTTGACTCACAACTGATAATAAGTCCCACAGAGAGGACAGGAAGGTGAGTTTGTTGTTTCTGGGTCAGGAACTGCTGTGGTCCTGCCTGCCCCCACTCCAAGATGGAGAAAATTCAGGCTTTACGAAAGCAGGTCTCACATTGCAGAGTCAGATTTGGAGAATGGGATGCCACATAACAAAAGGGATAAGGGCGACTTGAAAACAAGGATTTATTTTTCGAGTCCTTTAAATCCCTAGGATTTAAAAGTTAGGTGCCCTCTCACACCCTTTCCCAAGGCACAGGGTGGTCAGAGGGGCTTGGAGGCAGCCTGTGTGTGTCACCACAGCTCTGCAGCAGGTGGGGTTGAGTGATGTGGAACACCCCAAGGTGTGGAGCACCCCAAGGGTGCTCATGAGCTTCCCATGGCTTTCCCTTCAAACACATCATCACTTCATCTTTATGGCACTACTCTCCATCTGTGTGGTGCTGAATACCCTCCAAGGTGAACCTCGTGTGTCTGGGCTCTCAGTGCATGTCAGCGTCTCCAGATTGGGTTTGGTCATCCCTAAATGGGCTGTCCAGCATCCCCTGTGTGCAGGGACCCAGGGCAGGTGGGAGCTGGAGGTACTTGGTGCTTTCTTGACATCACCTGCAAGGGCTTGAAGTGACATTTTTTAAGGGCAGCTGTGTGTGGAAGTCCTGGAACCAGTGAAAGCTGTTCCAGCTGCTGTTCCAACATGGTTTATTTAATGCAGCTCGTTTCTATAGGAAAGGCAATATGTTCCTAAATGGTCTTTATTTGGAACAGACCAGAGCTCCCCAGTAATTTACTTATCTGCCATGAAAACCATTTCCCTACCAGCTGCAATGCAGTGGAATGGTTTCTTTGAAATTTTAGCAAAACTAGATATTTGCCACCTTGACGGCAAAGCAAGTGGCCATCAGGTTGGTGGGGTGTGACACAGAGAGGTGGTTGATGCCAGCTGAGTGTGCCCATCCCAGCTGTGTCCCTCTGCCCTCTGTGCCCAATCTCCTGGACTGGGAAGGAGATTACCCTGCTGGCAAAGGCGTGGCACAGAGCCAGCCCTGAGGAAACGTGCAGCTCTCAGACAGAGGTGTTTCTGTGCAGGCTCAAGCGAGGAGGCGGCTGCAGCCTTCGTGCCGCTCCCGAAGGAGTTCCCGGTGTACCTGTGGCAGCCCTTCTGCCGGCACAGCTACTACTGCTTCCCGGAGCCGGGGGCACAGCGACGCTTCAGCGCCGTGCTGGGCGACTGTGTGCGGCATGCCAACCACGGTGAGTGAGGGATGGGGGCATTCCAACCATGGTGAGTGAGGGAAGGCATCATGTGGGGCATTCCAACCACGGTGAGTGAGGGATGGGGGCATGCCAGCCACGGTGAGTGAGGGATGGGACCATGTGGGATATTTCAGGAAGGGCTCAGCCTGGGACAGTGTCACCCACCCAGGAATGCTGGAACAGCTGTGGGAAAATGCAAGTCACGAAAGGTGCTTGGCTTCAGCACCCTGAGGAATGATTCAACACAGCCCTGCTGCTTGCTGTGCTGGGAACACAGTCTGGTGGGGCTTGGGGTGCAGTGGGTGTGAGCTTGGGGAGAAAACACGGGAATTGCTTTGGAAGGTGTGCAGTGGTCCCAAATCCCTGAGAGGTGTTTATTACTAAGGCATAGCAACCCCTCAGCTGCGTTTGCAAGCTGGCTAATGCATCACAGCTATAGAGTCTGGAGTAATGGAATATCCTGAATTGGAAGGGACCCACAAGGATCATGGAGTCCAACTCGTGGCCCTGCACAGACAATCCCAAGAATCCCACCCTGTGCCATACAGGAGACCAGGTGTGTACAACATGGAGGGAGTGCAGTCCCCCAGTACATTCCCATGTTGTTACACACACATCTCTCCTGATCAAACATTTGCCCTTCCTGCAGATGTTTCAATGGCAGCTCAAGCCCCAGCCATGGTTAAGCCTTGTAGCTGGTCCATGAATGGTGTGTAGGACACAGTATTGATTGTCTGCACAAAGATAAATTATAAATGTCGCTTTCTGAGTAGGTTAAACTAGAAAACTTTAAAAAAGTCCTAATTTGTGACTTGCTAGGGTTATAAAAACAGCTTTGCTCCCATGAAATTGGAAGATCATTTATGAATTGGATCCTTCAGAAATAGAAATGCTTTCCTGATTTTCAGATGACCTTTTTTTCCACCAAGATGCCTTCAGTTCCCCACTGGTATCCAGGGTTTTCCATGTGCTTAGTGTCACTTTGGAGAGTCCCATCTGCTCCTGCTGCCCTTGGTGGGAGATGGGAACACTCAGCAATTTCTCCACTAAACTCAGCTGCTTGGGTCTGAAGCCCAGGCTTGTGGGTAAATGAATTGTGAGCGGAGGGTGTGAACAGTCCCTTTTATTTACATAAGTGGCTCCTGGTGAATGCTTTTTTAGCTGCCACTTTAGTCTCCTGGTCATCAGCTTCATCCCATTGCCCTCAGACAGCTTTCTCCTGCTGTCCTCCCTGGATCATTCTCAACTACCATCTCTTTTCCCTTGTCTCCACAGCCAAAGACATTCCTTTAGGTTTCCTTTAGGACTCCATTCCCATGAGGAAAACACATGTGACTGCATTTCTAGGCAGTTTCCTAAGATGTTACTTATGGGGTGCACTCAGGGCTGGTTGGTTCCAGGGGCCTCCTTGACAGGAAACATGGAGTTCCCGATCTCAGTACTATCCAGCTGGTGTACACTCCCCATTCCTGGTCCCAATGCTGCCCAGGTGCTGTACAATCCCTAACTGCATTCCCAGTGTTATCCAGGTGGTGTACAGTCCCCCTTCCCAGCTATCCAGGTGCTGTACAGTGCCCTGACACTCTGGACTTGGCTCCTCACCCAGGTTTGGTAGGGAGATGGGGACACAATCAAGTTTTCCTGGCACTCCATGACTTGAAACCTGCTCATGATGTTTGGGGATTTTCGTTTCTCTTCTGGAACAAGTGTAATGGGTTTGACAAAGCTTTTGGCAGCCTGGTTTTTTCTTAAAGTTCAGCACATCACTCTAGGGGCCAATCCTGAACTGGCAGAAGCTGTGTTAGGATGACCTCAGAGGTCTTTTCCGTCTCCAAAGCCTGTGAGTCTGCACTTCATTATATTTCATATGGCTTAGCTATTGCTCATTTATGCATCTGTTCCAGGATTTATCCCCCTCAGCTTTTCCTGTGGTCCCGTTTTTATCTGACAGACAATGCCTCAAGGCTCGTCCTTACTTCTGCCCAAATGGGTGAGAAGCAGATAAAGACAGTCTGGGTTAGGATCTACTGTTGAACCAGGAAATGAGTTTCAACAGCTGTCAAGGAAGCAGGAGCCCCCTTTGTGTGGATTTCTTGGAGTTACCCCCTGGAGATCTGGGTGCTGCAAGTGGAAAAATGATCACTGACAAGCACCTCAGTAACCTCAACTCTGCCCTTGGAGAGAATTTTTTTCCCAAGGGCTTCATATTGATTCCTATTCATATGCACATCACTGAAAAATATTAGTTTATTAATACTTCTTAAAGTCTTTTTTGCAAACACTTCTGACAAAAACAGGTGTCTGATCAATCTTACAAAGTTACAGCTATGTGCAGCAAAACAATGGTAAGGATTGCAGTAGAAAATTTGACTGTGCTCTTTTATTAAAAAATAGTTGAAAAGAGGAAAGAACTGTGAAAAATCCTTCATGTTTGATTATGAAATATAATTTAGTGGGATAAGGAGCATGGACCAGGGCAATACTCACTCCACCTCTTCCCAAAGTACCAAGTTCCCATTTACCGGGGCAGGACAAAGACAAATGTCATGTCTGATCAGAGGTAGCCTTTCTGTCCCTGCTGTGATCTGCCACTCCTGGAAAGGAATGTATTGCACTGGGCTTTAGCCAAGGACTTGGAGGAGTTCATGGCTGCAGTGTGTTTTCTTTCTCCCAGGAAGCAGAGTTAAACAGGGAAAGCTGGCTTGAATCAGCGCTGGGAGCCGCCCTGGCATTCAGCTGCTTCCTGCCCCCTCTGGTACAAATACCCAGCCCAGCCTGTGTTCCTGGGATTTCTGGGCAGAGCAAAAGCATTGGGATTTAGTGAGCACCACTGGGAAACGGCATTCAGATGTTTGGAGTGTGGGTTGTTGTGTCATTCCCATCTCGACTTTCCTCTTGTCTTTGCCCTTTATACTCATTGATGAGGGCTTGCTGGTTTGAGGAGGCAGTGATCTCCTTCAGCTGCAATGGAACATGAAGATCAAATGCTTTTGGGGTTTTAATTTGTGGGGTGGTGTGACCAGGGCTAATCAGTGAGAAGACAAGTACCCGGGGAGCAGCAGAGGAGCCCCAACAGCCTGGTGGGTGCAGGGGGTCCCTGGTGGGCACTGCTGGCTCTTCTCTGCTGCTTCTGGGCAGCCTGTGCTTCCCAAGTGTCAGACCTCCAGCACTGTAGGATTTTTAACACTCCTCAGCTTTTCAAAGAAGCTGTGCTTGAGTTTAGGTGCAGAGTGAAGGAAGTGGTTTAGCATTTTCCTCTGATTTTCTAAGCTGCTCCTGCCAGGTTAGATGGGGGTGGCAGCATGGGATTCTTTGGTTTGCCTTAGCTGTTTGATCCACAGCTGTAGTAGTTAACATATTCCATAAGTCCAATCCCATATTGTTATATCTATCATATTCCATTGCTGTATTTAACATATTCCATAAGTCCATGTTAGATAAGTCCCAAGTTGTTATATTTGACATATTTCATAAGTCCTGTACCTCTCATTGTTGTCTTGTGGGCGGCAGATCAGCACAGCATCAAGATCTTCCATAGTCAGAGCTCCTTCGAGGTTCTGCCTGACTAAGCAGCCCACTCCCCTTTTATCCCAGTTACCTTGACAAACCACAGCTGCAGCCCAATGAAGAACATCGCAGCTGCAGCCCATCAAGGATAACTAGGACTAGTCAGGGTAAAGATATTTAAGTACAGGTATATATATATATATATATATATATATATATATATATTTAAAGCCTCATCCATTTATAACCCATATATTCACGTCTTCCTACACACAGCCTGGACTCACCTGGTTCCATCTTGCTCCCTGTTTCCTTAGTGAAATGCTGAGAAGTGCACACCTCAAATGTGGGGGGAATCTGCTGCTGAAATGGCCACCTAGCCCCCAGTGGGGATGTTCTATCAGTCCCACAATGGCAACAGTGAGGGAAAGGCTCAAAATATTCACAGGGCTCTAATATTAGCTATTTTCCAGGTTTTAATCCTTTATGTTTGCACGCCTTGAAAATCAAACTGAAGTTTCTTCTGAGTGCTTCTTAAATTGCTTGGTTTTTTTAGGTCTTCTTGCTTCCTATTTGAGTTTCATTCAGTATTTGGTGTTGGAAGTGGGGAACTCTGACCATTTGGTGCTGGGACAGAGGGAAGTCTGCACGATGGGAAGGAAATGACAACTAGCTCATTCTGGGAGACACAGAGTTTCACTTCGTGATTTTAGTTTTTTTCGTCTGGTTTGATTTCACATCCACATCTTGACAATCACCCTCCTGACACAGGAAGCTGAGGGACTTTCAAAACCATATCCTGTCATCTCCAATTTCAACAGAAACAACAACAGAACTTATTTTGAGCAATACATATATTAAAGAAGTATAGTAAAGAAATACATTAGGCAAGAGAGAAAAGACAAAAGCTTGTGGAGGGCAAATTTTTTTCCTCCATCTCTGACCTTCAGGGTTGCCATTATCAGTGTTTGCATTTCTTTTTTCCAGCTCTGAATTTATCTGACAGTTGTTTTCCTCATAGTTGTTTCTAAATTTCCTATGTTACATGTCTATAGTGCCTGTACAGGACTTACCAATCCTTGGACCAGAATTCAGAATAATTCTGGGAGCACTGATAAAGGTTGAGAAGCTGACATGAAATCCTTGAGCTGAGGGATGAATGTGTCTGTGTATCCCTATGTACAGAGCAGAGCAGCTGTCAGGAGTCCAGCTACCACTTTGGAAGGGTTTCTGAGACTTCGTGCCACAAACAGGGTGGCCTCTCTTCCCCAGAGAGGGAGATGAAGGGAAGGATTTTCTTGTTGCCTGTTTCCAATGGATGTGGAGGGAGCAATTAAAGGAGAACTGAGGAGGAAATTGCTTTTTATGACATTAAAGAAAAAATGTGCACTGGGATGAAAGTGAGGCCTTTTGGAAAGTTTGTGTGGTAATTTGGGGTGGGGAAAAGTCCAAATGGAGATAATATTTACCCCTTCATCTACCAAGACTTGTGTCTTGGCTCCTCTCAAGCAGCTGCAGTACTTGGGTTAATTAAACCCCTTTTTGGTTAATAAGATAAGACCACCTGTGATCCACATGAGTGGCTGAGACTGTGTCTCAGTTCACCAGTCCATTTCACTAGAAATACCTTTCATGAGGTTTATGGGGTGTTAAAAAAACCTCACTAAAACTTTTAGGACAAGATATAGAGGGTTTTTTTTGTATAATTTAGTGTATTTTGCTGGAAATAAGACTATTTCTCCTCTTTCTAGGATGTTATTGCTCTACAGCATGAGTTCATTCAGTCATCATGGCTTTTGTCTTTCCTGCCAGCCTGCTTTCCTACACTGTGGTGAGGATTTTCAGTCTGTAGGAGTGCCATTCATTCTGAAACAGCAAGATGATAAATGTGCTAAATTCATAATTGCCATTACTCTTCCTATCCCTCCCATCTCAGGCTGATTATCTTCTTCTTACAGACTGCCAAGTGTGGGGTGGTGCAGGGCAGCCACTGCCCTGAGCCCACCACCCCAGCCTGTTTTAGGAGCTGTGAAGACTCATTTGTGCAGAGTTGGGTGGTGTTCAGTCTCCATCTTTGAAGTTCTGCAGCAGAGAAATCAGAGAATCATGGAATGGTTTGGGTGGGAAGGAACCTCCTACCATGGGCAGGGACACCTTCCACTGTCCCAGGTTGCTTCAAGCTCCATCCAACCTGGCCTTGGACACTGCCAGGGATCCAGGGGCAGCCACAGCTTCTCTGGACACCCTGTGCCAGGGTCTGCCCAACCTCACAGGGAAGGATTTCTTCCAAACATCCCATGTAACCCTACCCTCCTGCAGTGGGAAGCCATTCCCTGTGTCCTGTCACTCCATCCCTTATCCAGAGTTCCTCTCCAGCTCTCTTGGAGCCCCTGTAGGTACTGAAAGACCACAATAAAATCACCCTAGAGCCATTTCTTCTCCAAATTCCCACCTGCTCCAGGAATACAGTAGCTGGTTTTGTAAAAGCACTTGGAAAATGTCAGAAATAAGTGACACTGTGATCCTTTGTGTGTGTTTATGCAGTACTCATCAATTTTTTAGACTAGGAAACCCACACCTGCTGGGCTTCCCACTGGAGGTTGACTGTGCCCTGTCTGGTGCTGCTTTGAACAGCTTCAGTCTGGGATCTGTGAGCTGATAAGCAAACAGTTAACCCCGCTCAGTGTTGGTTTGGTGGCCACGGAAGGAACTTGTGCTGCAAAGCTCTATTTGGTATAAGTACAGAGTATTCTTTCAGGGCTGTATCATGTTTGGAGGTGACCTCATCTCGCTTCTGTTGGTGGTTAGCAGCTTCACACCACATGCTCTGTGGATAATGTGACAGCACACTGCTCACAGGAAATCCCCAGAGGTTGGGAGGTTGATGCCTCTCAGCCCCACACTTTGTTCTCAGTTTGGATGCTAACAACACAGGACAGCATTTTGTGAGGGTAAAATGTGTGTCCTTTTACTGAGAGGGTCATTTTCAGCTGTGCTTGAGCCATGTCCCAAGCCCCAGGTAACCTCCCTTTTCCTGAGGTGCAGTTCCTGAGCTTTCCTCATCTCTCCAAGTTCAAAGCATGTTCCTTTTCTTACCTGCCATCCCGGTGGGTTGGGACCATTGCTTATTTTTTTGGAGACAGAATTTCCACAGTTTAATTTTGTTGGGGTTGATGGCCATGGCTTTTTCACCAGCTGTCTGTGGTTTCTAAATGCAGCAGCTCTTAAAACATGCTGGAGCTCACGTGAGCTCTTAGAAAGGGAAATAATTTTTTATCATGCTCATTTATTTTTATTGGAAGGGTGTTCCCTAATTGTGGTGCTGGAAGGCTGGCAGAGGGATTCCTTCCCTGCAGGAATGTCTCTTGTTCCCTGATGGTCTCCAGCTGCCTCCACCCCAAATCCTTGGGGGCTGGCAGAGTGGGACCACTGTCTTTGAGGTGTCAGTACCACTATCCTGTCTCTTTAGTTGGTTTGGGCATTTTCCTTTGTTTTTCTACCAGCTTTTGTTTTAAAAGAACTAAATTAAAAAACCCAGAGGTTTATTATTTTTTAAATTACAGAGTGTGTCTAGTGGGAAAGCAGGGGAAAAGCAACTCTAAATATATACAAAAGAAACAGATGCCAAGGTGAGAAGGGAATGACTTGGAAGGATGAAAAAATTGGGAAAATGTAATTTGCATTTCTTAGTATGAAATCTATTCTCTTGAGGGCAGCAGCGTCTAGTGGAAATAAGAAGGGGTGGAAGCACCAGCTTTTGAGACTGCATTTCAAATTACAAACATTTTTTTATCTGCTTCTTATTATCTATTTGTAACATCACAAGAAGAAAGGGCCCTGCACCACTACCTGTACTGAGATTTTTTGTATCCCAGTAAAAGGCTCTATAAAGTGACCAACAAGAAGGAGTTATGAGAGATGCTTTGGCACTGCCTTCACCAGAGCCAGCTCTCCATCAAATAGATGAGGAAGCAAGGAAATAATATTGTGAGTTCACCTAAAATCAAATGCAGTTTTTTACTCATTTATCATATTCCAAAAATTAATAGTAATTGACATTCTCCTCCTCAGTGGAAGGCCACCAGACTGGACTCCTTGGTCATCTTCATCTCCTTCCAGTGATTGTTCTCCTGCCTTCTCCAGTCTTTGTCCAAAGCCCGTTGCTTTGAATGAGTTGAGAGGATATTCGTGGGCCCTGCTGTCTTGTAGGAGGGAACTAAAAAGTCATGAGTTTTTGTATTGGTTGTGAGTGTCTTGTGTTGGGAAGAGTTCCTGGGGCTGGTGGGACTGAGCCTGGCAAGGCCTGTGGCCTCTGACATGATCATCTCCCACAAAACCAGCCATCACTGGGTGCCACATTGCTAATATCAATTAGTTACCTGCAGGAAGAATTCCAGGATCATATAAATTATATTCCCTGCATGCAGAATCTGGCTGGGATGCTGCAGGAAGCAGATGAAGCCAGGGTGGATTGCTCCTCAGTTTTGGTGGTCAGTTGAAGGGCGTTATGTCAGAGTCAGCATTTCTTTAATTAAAACTTGTGCTCTGTGAGCTCAGACTTCTGGATTCTGGCTTAACACTTGTTCAGCTGTGTCTTTGGGCCTCAGCCTTGTGTGAAATGTCAGCCAAAAGGCTGAGGTTATTCTTCGTGGTGGAGCTCCCTTTGGTGAAGCACTTTATCCACAGTCAATAGAGCCCTTCACTGTTACAGGATGCAGCTGAGTTCCACCATTAACCCAGCCATGTTCACCACTAAACTGTGTCCCCAAGTGCCATTAGTGACAGCTATTGTTCAGAGGGACAGTTTAAATGGGATTTGGAAATAATCACTTTTTAACAGCTATGCCAGTGTTATGAAGGCATCTTCTTTTGCTTGTAATTAAGAAAAATCATCATCTGAGTGATTAAACCTCCTCACCAGCAGCCCCAAGGCAGCGGTGTGCAGTACAGACAGATGCACAGTTTGAACTGGAATGTTCAAATGCAGATTTCATATTATCTGGATTTGCTGGAAATCCAGTTTGAGCCAGAGGCAGCTGGAACACTCATCCTCTCTGGTAGCGAGGCCCATCTGCAGAAGTTCTTGCACAGAGCTCTCCAGTGTAAGACCAGTTGATCTGTGGTTGACACCAAATCCATGAGAGCAGTTAATTCCTGCCGCTGTCATCGGACACATGGGAAGTGTTGGTGAGTCACAAATGGACAGCCTGTCCTGAGGGGCTGCAGCCATGGCCATCTCCAAGGGTGCAGCTGTCCTGCCATGGACAGGGCTAGAATTTGTGTTCCCACAGGACCTTGGGAATGGAGATTTGCTCATCACTCCCCAAACATTCACCTGCCAAGGGACAGAAGGAGCAGGTCATAGCCTTGAGCACCCTGTTAGAAGGCTGCCATTCCCAGGGCAGCCCAAGCATGGGAGACAGCTGAGACTGGGAACAGGACCCTCTAAATTAATCCTTCTGCACCCACGTGCAGGTGCTCTCAGAGCGTGTCCAGTAGCCTGGTCCTCTGGGTGTCATTTTGATGAGTTAAGGTTTGACATAATTATGTTTTTTAAAAGAGGAATTCACGGCATGGAAGCTCCTTTGCTTTCTGCAGTCCTGAACTAACTGAGCCATACCACTGAGACATGAGCAAGTCTGGGAAGATTTATAAAGTTAAAGTACTTCCAGTTGTCTTTCCATCTCCCAAAGTCAAAGGGAGCTTTATAGCAGTTACTCTTGTATTTATAAAAGGAATCTGTGGTTAGCAATATCTGGGCTCTATGCTTGGATATGTACAGTCTCCAGGTAGGTATTCTTTTTAAAAATTAAACAGAACAAACTGAGTTTTGTTTTAATCTCCACACATAAGGGTTGTTATGTTCATTAGCAGCTGGAGAAGATGCTTGGGTGATTTCCCAAGTGCAAGGCACCCCGGACTAAGCACTCAGTATCAGTCTAGGTGTCTGTAAAGCCTCACTGGCCTTTTGCCAGAGAACACTCAGCAACCTTCCTGGCTTTGTGTGAGATTTGGGTGAGGAATACTGCAGCCAGCCCTGCACCAAACTGCCCTAAGCTGCTCCCCTCCATACAGGCATCAGGACACATGGATCCCTCAGGACAGGGGCCAGGATGGCTGAGGGGAAGCCCCTGTAAGGGCTTCAGGAGTGGGGAGCACCCATTGTGCTTTCCCCTGGTGAACACTCGTCCCTGGCACCACTGGGCTTTGCCACCTGCTCCGTTTGCAGCTGCAGCTCTGCTGCCACAGCCCACGGCCCAGCTGCTCCCTCGCACGCCAGCAGGGCTCCCCCAACAGCCCAGCCCTTGTTTCCCTGGCCTTGCTGTGGCTGCCAAGCCACCCCCTCCTCCAGCCCTTCCATGGACTGCTGCATGGGATGGGCAGAACGCTGGCAGAATGTGCGTGGCAGCTCCTTTCAGCTAGGGACAATTCCTTTTTCTTGAGCCCTGTCCATGAATGTGCTTCTGTCTCGTGTGCCTCGCCAGCAGCTTCTGCACAGCCCGGCACTGGATGGATCTGCTTGTTCAAAGCCTTAGCACTGAGGCAATCTTTTCCTCCTATGGAAAGTGAGGATGAAATTGCCTAAATTAAGCAATTGCAGCAGCCTTGAAGGATAAAGCTTTCTTTCTGCTTGGAGTTGTTTTGTAGCAAGACTGCCGTGATTGTGTTTGTGTGCTGTGTTTACTGGCATAGGAAAGAATGTGGGATTGGGATTTTATGGCACTTGCAGCTTAATGTTTTTCCCATGAGCTATTCAGATGAATCACTCTTGGATTTTTAGCACCTTCTTCCCACTGCAGTATGGGCTTGGGGACAGTCAGAACAGAGAGAGAATACTCCCTTGAGCATGGATTTAAAACTTGGTGATCTTAGAGGGCAGACTCCTGTCAGCACTGGTGCATCACCATCTCAGCAGCTCCAAGATCCAGCCTCTTGGATGGTCTGTTGTCCCTTTGGGTTAGGAGGGAGCACAGCTGTGAAGGAGGAAAACATGTGAGTCATGATTGGAGGGCTGTGGGAGCTGCAGTTTTCCCTCCCTGCAGCCAAACCAGGCCCTCTTCTCATCAAAATCTTTTCAGTTTTATTTTGGGAGGACAAAAGGTTTTTGAATGCAATGTTCCACCTCAGTTGCTCAGGTGGAACACTCCCTTCTTTCATTAAAACTGTGGTCAGAGGATGTTCTCTCAGCACTGAACAGCCTGACTTACAACTAATACTGGTTTGTGACTTGCCATGACAAATGCTATTAATCCTGGAGGCAGCAGGGAAGGTAGGGCTGGGATTTTACCTGGCTCTTTTTTTTTTTTGTTTAATCATTGTATGAGCTTGGAGAATTTGTGTTATGTCTTTGGATCTCCAAATATCTGCAGATGAAGAACAGTATCAAGAGAGTGTTTTTTCCCCTCAGTGTGTTTAACAAACCTTCCTGAAGTCATTGTAGCCAGGTGAAACTCTGAAAGGGCAAATTTTGACATTTGGGCACTGAACAGATCTGAAACCATGCAGTTTTCAAGCAGTTTTCAAGCATCAAGGATAAAGCCCTGATGAAGTTAATTGTAGGTTTCTGTAGCTTTTGTTTTTGTTAAAGTGCATGGAGGAGATATTTCAGGCATTACTGTGGTGTTAATCCTCCATGTTTCCCATAATTTCTCTAATCCCTGCATTGCCCTTGGCATTTATGCAAGGCTCCTGTAAAGCTTCTGTCTCGAGCAGTCTCATGAACAAGCCCAAAGAAGTGTTGCTTGACAAGCAAGGCTTGAGGACTTCCTCCTGACTCTTCTCATCACAATTATTTGTATGTATCAGTACCTTCTAAAGCAGCATAATTCCCTTTGAGAGAATCAACATTCTTGTTCTTCCCTCCTTTGTTCTCAGAGTGCACAGCAGGACTTCAGCTGCTCAAGGCTGCAGCAGATAATCTTGGAGAGGGGACAATAAGGCTTTGTGGATTTGTTTTCCCACAAGATATTAATCCTGACTCTCTGATAGTGAAGACACAGCACTTCAGTCACTGAAGCGTTTGGGGATGGTTTTGTCACTCAGGTTTGCCATGCTTCATGTCTTGAGGCCAAGGTGTCCCCAGGCCACCACACTGTTCTCAGGAAGAGCTACCATCTGGCAGAAGTGGCCTTGCACAATAACCAGATATTCCAGAGCTCTGGTTGAACATTCCTGAAATATTTAGGGAAATCAGCATGATCTTGTCAGGAGTTTTTGTTCTTAACTGGTACAAGCATGGTGCTTTCTTTGTTGAAGTCTGTTTTGTTGTATATCCATGAAAAACGATCTTGATCCCCAGTTTCTTAACAAAACAAAAAGTTATTGGGGAGTGTTAACTTGGGATTTCGCAAATTTATTCAATGAGCTGCCTGTCATTATTGTAAACTAAAGAAGAAGAATTCCCAGCTGTTGGCCCTGCCACATGCTGTCAGTCTTTCTGTGTGCCACCTTACATTGCTCACAGGTGTAAAGGCAAGGAATGAGCTTTCCCATGTTAATGCACTTGTAAATCTTAGTAAACACCCAGGGTCTCCAGGCATCCAGGCTTAGTAAATTATTTAAAAATATTACTGCTAGCTGCATGTGGAGTGGGAAATGGCTCAGAAAAGGATGGTTATTTTAAAAGATTATTTCTGGGTAAATCCTTTATGTTACTTTTTGTTTTCTCTAGACTTTCTCAAACAGACCACGTATGAAGTGGAGGCGTTCTTAGAGGCCATTCAGTTCTTCCGGCAGGAGAAAGGCCACTATGGCACATGGGAGATGATAACTGGCAATGAAAAAGAGGTAAAAGAATATATTCCTGATGGGGTTTTGGCTTTGGGTATTGCAGCTCTGAGGACAGTGAAGATTATAAATTCTCTTAGCAAAAAGGGCATCTTAAAAAATAAAATTTTGTAGATAGAAATACCTGAGATTTTAAGACATCTCTTACTAATATGTAAGCAATCATTCTATTTTAATAAAAACTTCTAAATCAGAGTCTTGTAGAGTAACAGTTACACTAAAACACCAAAAATCTGTGTATTTCAGTTCTGCAAGAAAGAAACTCTAAGGTCTAAGGTCAGAGTCTGGGTCCATGCTTGGGCATCTGGCTTTGGAGCACTCATGGTAGCTGAGATTACCCCATGACCCACACTGGCGTCACTCCACATGGCTTTTAGGGCATTATTTACACCCTGATTTCTAGGATTTTTTTCCAAACACCGAGCACTTGGCAGCAAATGTTTACTTGTTTACTTTAGTGCCAACTGCTGGCTGTTTTCCTTGATGAAATCTGGCTTCCCTTTGGAAAAATGGAAAAAACCTTAAGGAGAGTGGTTTGTTTTAAGGAAGCAGATTATTGTTTTAGAAGAAGCTTACCTTTGAAATGCTGAGAAATGTGGAATCTGGAGAAAAATCTATAAACAGTGTCTTTCCCGCTGCCATCATGTCAGTGATTGAAGTTCCCTGCTAACATCTGATAATGAATTCTTTACTTTAAGGAGTTACATGAGGGGTTTTCTCTTCTTCCCTCCTCCTTCATGTTATGGGGCTATTATAGTGCTAGTTTCATTCCATGTTTTATTTTTCCTATTGCTTGCCAACATCTTACTCATAGCCCATATGTCTCAAGAGAGCTGTAATCAGAAGACATCCAGCCTAGTTCCACTATTATCTTCTTAGCAATAATTCATTCTGTAAGTATAGTGTGTTCTCATGGCCTGCTTGGACCAAACATAATAATTATTTTAGGCAAATATCCAAGCTAAGTGAGTGGTTTGGAGCAAGCAGGCTGAAATTTGTTGCTGTAAAAGTCCCTGCAGAATGCCAAGAAATGTATTGCTGACACTTATTTGTGGTGGCTGAGTCCCCACAGTGTCAGTGCACGCTGGGGCTGCAGCATGGCTGGAGTGAGAGCGTGAGCCCAGGCACCTGAGGGAAGATCCACCAATGCCTTAAAAATGTCCCCAGAGAACTCAAGATTCTTCACAATATAAAATCGTGGACTCACAGAATATCCTGAGCTGGAAGGGACTCACAGGGACCATTCAGTCCAGTCCCCGTCCCTGCCCAGACACCCCAACAATCCCATCCTGTGCATCCCTGGGAGCGTTGCCCAAACCCTCCTGGAGCTCTGGCAGCCTTGGGGCTGTGCCCATTCCCTGGGGAACCTGGGCAGTGCCCAGCACCATCTGGGGAAGAACCTTTCCCTGACAGCCAACCTAACCCTCCCCTGACACAGCTTCATGCCTTTCCCTTGGCTCTTAAATCCATCTGATCTGTTC
This sequence comes from Emberiza elegans, assembly GCA_024865655.1. Lineage (NCBI taxonomy): Eukaryota > Metazoa > Chordata > Aves > Passeriformes > Fringillidae > Emberiza > Emberiza elegans. The sequence continues at coordinate 63,287,447 of JALJVW010000206.1, forward strand.
TCACGTTTATTATTTGTGATAGTTTGGATTATTCATGAGATCTTTTTTAAGGGAGCCATTAGTTTAGGACCTGAATTAGTGAATTGCTTTTGACAGACATTTGAGTCAGCAGTGCTGAATATGAAATGCTGCTGTGGCATTATCTTTAAGTACCTAAATGAAACTCCAATAAAAGTGTATTGCATATTTGAGGTATATTAGAGGTATATTACAGCAGGTATTGTGTGTTGTAGTTCCATTGGGTCAGTTTATGCCCTGGTGTTTTACACTGGGCTGCAGTCAGAGTCCTTCACTTGTGCTGCTCTAGTTCCTGCCAGTTCCCTCTGCATGCCTCAGATCTTTCTGGCAGCTGTAATACATGACGTGCAGAGTCTGGGAGTACGGACATGAATGAAAAAGCCCTGAAAATGGATGAAAATGGAAAGTTGAGGGGTGTTTTTGCACTCTGTATTGGCTCAGCCAGCAGCTGGGTACAGCAGGGATGTGATCCTGAATGTAGACTGTGCTGGGCTGTTGGTGCAGCTTTCTCAGGCCAGAGACAGTGTCCATAAATAAAAACGTGGAGAGGGAGGCCTAGACTCCCCAAATCAGATGTTTATTAAGTCTTGCATATTTATTTGGTGCATTTGAGTGGGACAGGTGAGGAAGGAGTTGCAGTTCAAATCTAGGCAGAGAGAGTGCAAAGCCTCTGTGGGTAATTCCTGGCAGCTGGGAGGGAGGGACAGCTGAGCAACTGCCTGCACACCTCACTGTGCTGCAGTGCTCAGCCTTCAGGGAAAGAACAGGGTGAGAACTTGTCATTTTCATCTCCTGACCCTACAGATCCTGAGCAACCTGGTGATGGAGGAACTGCTGCCTAACCTGCAGACAATGATCCTGCCTAAAATGAAGGGAAAGAGGAATGACAGGAAACGGGCCTGGTTTGGGGTAAGGACTGACACTTGCAGAGTAGCTGTTGCTCATGGCAGCTCTCTGTGGGTGCTGATTCTGATCTCTGCTTTTCAATTTGATTTGGGTCCAGATCGTAGAGGAAACCTATGGCTTAGTCCAGCAGCAGGTGGCAGAAGGATTAAGCACCTTGAAAGAAGAATGTAGAGAATTTGCAAAAACTCTTGAAGGGACCATTCGTTCAGACATGGATCAGATTCTGAACTCCAAGAACTTCTTAGCTGGAAAAATCAAAGGTTAGTGGAGGAACAGCTGTGCTTTGGAGCAATTCTCCAATGTTTCCCATTGTGTTGCTCAAATTAGCAGATGTGCTTGTTTTGAAATCCTTGTGTGTTTTGAGAAATCCAACTGGAGACACCAATTTTCAGAACACAAACTAGGCTCTGCTGCCTTTGGTGGGAACTGATACCTGTGGCCACTGTGTCTGTGAAAATACCAGGTCTTCTCAAATTGGAGCTGACAGGTTTTGAGTATCCTGATCAGCCTTGTTCCTTCTGCTTTCATTTTCACATGCACAGTCTTAGGTAGTGAAGATACAGGTCATGTGAGCATAATTAAAAGATCTGATTTCTAGGAATGCACCACAAACCCAGGTTCTGGTAGCGTGACAAGTCCATGGGCTTTCAAAGAATTTAAAACCAAAGGGCTTCTTAGGTGTTTTTTATTTAATGTGAAGTAATCATAATTTTGTTATGGATATAAAAAGGAATCTAAAGAGCAGGCAAAATGTTGTTGGTGTTGCTTAAGCTGGCAAATAAATAAATAAATAAATAGCTGGTAATGATACTCAGAGCTGCCTTTTCCTCCACCCTCACAGTGCCCCCATTTGCCAGTGTTTGCTTAGGTGAGGCTTGGGACAAGAGTTTTCATTGTCACTCATAAAGCTGTGAACTCCTTTCACACCCTCATCACCCCTGTGGAGGCGACTCCAGGGAAAAATACAAAAACCATTGAATTAATTGTAAAGAGATAAGTTCCAATTACTTCTTTCACTGTCTCTAAATGCAACTGTTGTCCTGTGTGACCATCCAGCCAGTGTTTCTGAGCCTGCCCAGAAGTGCTGCACAGAGAATATCCAGCCATTCCTCACCTCCATCCTGGAGGAGCTCATGGGCCCCGTCAGTTCTGGATTCATGGAAGTGCGCGCGCTTTTTGACAAGGAAGTGAATGAAATCATCCAGGACTTCCAGAAGACCAATGACATGACCAGGCTAAAGGAGGTAAGACAAAACAGAGCTGGAGCCTTTATATCAGCACAAGGATGTTCTGGGCTAGGCCTTGACTGGCAGCAGGATTTGCTTTCCCAGGTGGAAGCACCTGAGCACCTGGTTTTGTCATTTAGAAAGTCTTGTGGTATTTGTGCAACTGGAGTGCAGATACCAGAATTTGGGTTAAAGCCAAATTGTTACATTCTCTATTAACAATTCACCTCTGGTTGCTTTCTTTCAACGTGCATGGGAATGCAGAATGTGGATCAGCTCATGACCCTGCCCTTCAACTCAGTGAAAATGGAGCCCTGCTATCTGAAAGTGAACCTGCTCCAGGAGCTCCTGCAGGACCTCAAGAGTCGCTTCAAGGTCTATCACATCGATTTTGTGATTCAGAGGACACAGAACTTCATGCAAGAGGTACTGTAAGATCCAGTTTTTCCTCCTGGGAGAACAGGTTAGGTTTGTCCTGCTAATCTGCTTCAAAGTAATCTTGATAAGAGCTGTGAAAGAGCCTCAGAGTGTCTCACAGGCAAGGTACAAGTAAAAAAACCTGAGAAAACCAGCTAGAAGCTGCTTGACACTTATATTTGTGAGACTCTGTGCATGTGAGTTGTTCAGCAAGGCATGAAAATTTTGCATGGATCATCTGTTTCCCTGAACTTTCAGATTCTGAATTCCCAGTGTCTCAGCACCGAAGAAAGTTGTGTGTGTAACTAGCGGGGTGGCTAAAATTCACCTGATTCCCTTTCTCAAGGCTTGGTTTTTCAGGAAGGGTATTAAATGTGTTTTACCAAAACAGAATGTCTCCTCCTTGGTAGCTGATTTTCTCACTAATATAAAGTAAAGCAATTAATGTTAGAAACTCAGAGGCAGATGTTTCAGGGTGTAGGTGCTTTATCCAGCCTCACTTTTCAGGGGACTGGTGGAGGTGACAGTATTATTCCAGATAAAAACTGAACTCCACCTCTTTGTCCCCTCTTGTGTGTGTTGGTACAGGCTATAACTCTGCTTTGCCTGGATTCCTCCTGGATGCCTGGCCAGAAGTCTCTGAGGAGCTGGCCAGCAGACTGATTTCAGTTGCCAGATCACAAGGCAGATTTGGCCTTGGAGCTCTAAATTGAACCCTGTGATTTTAATCTGTATTTGGGAAATTTACTAATCTGCTCAGTAATCTTGTGAAATGGAGCTGGTCCAGAGCTATGGAGTGGAAGTTATGAATATGGAAAACAAGTGTCTAGGACAGTGCTGGGATAGGGTTTTCCTAAAAGCAGCTCTTCTGAATACAGCCAGGACCAGCAGCCAAGGAATTACTCAGAAATAAAATTCTGATTTCATGTCTGGGTCTTTCAAGGGGGGCCATTCCAAAATGCTGCCAAATAAAGTGTCTTTCACTGAGTGAAGACCATGAGTCAAGACAAAGAAGTAGACAGAAAATAAATCCCATATAAACCAAGAAGTCGCTTTTTTCTGAACAGAACATGAGTAAAAATTAACAAAAAATAAGTTAAATTATAAGGTTGTTTATTAGGAGTTGTTCTAAACATGCTGTTATTGCATCTTCCTCTTTAAGAGGCTGGTATTTTCCTCATAAAAATATTGTGTAGTTTCCCTTTTATGGCCATGGACGTTTATTTCATAAATAAGTGAAATCAGACATGTCTTAGTGTAGTATTTGGCTAAAATGTACCTCGGGTGGAGGGTGGAGCAGGATTCCTTGCCTTGGGAGCCTGGCATCCTCTAGTGGCCAATTTCAGGAAATCTGGGAGCACGGTGCTCAGCTGGCTGAAGGAATGGCCCCCATGCAAACTCCGGTATTTCTCCAATAAGAAAACGTTAAATTTTGAATGGGAACAGCTAAAGAAAAGGCAAAGACTCATTAAACAGACTCACTTATAACTTGCAGAACTGTTTGTCTGAAATACCTTCAGAGTAGAGGCATAATATTCTTAATGATAAGCTGAAAATATGGTAAATGCCAGCTTAGCATAATTCTGTGAGAAATGATTGCACTCTGCGTGATTTTTGCTGATTATTTATTTGTATTATAATGAAATTGATGTGCAGTATGATTAAATACTGTTTATTAATGATTAATGATAGAAGTCAATGGGAGTCTTCTTATTAGGGATAATGAGTTTTGACTGTGGTCTGTATACACAGATAATCAATTCTACATTTTGGCTCTGCCACCATCAGTTTGGGTGGGGACATGAGATCAGATCTGTACAAGAAAGCTGGGACAGCATGATAGTGATACCACAGCTTTAATTTTATTTATTTATTGCAGCATTTCAGTGCTCTTCAGAGCACCTTCTCAGAAACACAATTTAAATTAACAGTTGCACGTATCATGTTTGCAGGAATTTGATGTTATTGGTCTTTAACAGTTTTTTTTTTAATTATTATTTTTAGCTGATGGAAAATGCAGTTTATACTTTTGAGCAGTTGTTCTCTCCAAGCCACCAGGCAGACTCGGCCAAAGTTGCAACAACCATTGAAAAAGTCAAGCTGAGAGTGCTGAAGGTAAATGTCATGTAGCACATTTGCAGGCTGCCTTTCTGGAGACAGGATATATTTTATATGAATGTACCTCAGTATTTGAAAGAGGATAAGCTGAAAATATTGATTTGGTGGCACTTAGCAAAGCTGCCCATTTGGGGATAAAACCCAGTTCTGGGCAGACACTTATAGAAATATTTGCATGTGCAGTCACTTTAATTGTAGGTAAATCAGGTTGTTAATATGCTGTGGATCTGGATACATGATTTTTAATTAACTTTATAATTAACCTGCAACTGGGATTCGTTACTCTCAGAAAGGGCAGTGCTGAAACACCTGGGGAGGGCAATCAGGAGCTGTTTCTAGCCTAAGAGTTAAAAGAAATGAAAGAGATCCCAGAACAGGAGATTTTAGAGTGATTTTGTAGAAGCTGGACTAACCTGCATGGCCATCCCAACCCTGTGCACCTGTGATGCAGCAGCTACAGGCTGGCAGGAAGCAGTTCCCTGTGGGAGTGTGAATAACCCCAGGCACGCGTGGACTTGTTTCTCTCTGGTGTGTTTTGGCAGCAATATGACTACGACAGCAGCACCATCCGCAAGAAGATATTCCAAGAGGCACTGGTGCAGATTACCTTGCCCACAATGCAGAAGACACTGGCTTCAACATGCAAACCAGTAGGTGTCTGGGACTAAAAACCTCAAAAACCAATAATGGAAGGCAGGGGAGGAACAGCACCTCAGCAGTAATTCCTTCACACTGTCAGGCTGTTTTCTCTCAGAGGGCTGTGCAGATTTCCTGCCTGCTCAGTGCTTAGATGTGCCACTTCATGGGTTGGGTAGATGTGGAGCACGGGGGCAAGCATTTTATCACCTGGTATATGCGTGCAGACATCTCATGTCTCTGTCACAGAGGAAGCAGTGGTGGAGCAAACCTCCACAAGCCCTTCCTGTTTAGTTTTCCACCAGCCTTTTGTATTTGTGCCTCTGCAGAAATGAGCAGCCAGCTCTAGAAGCCAAAGTGTGGCACAGCTGACAGGCCCCGCCAAGTCCTGACCTTTTACTTGAAAACCTCCAGGTGATTTATGTAGGTGCCTCTTCTAGAAATGGGCAGAGGTCACTTAATTTACTTTTTTATAGACCACCAAGCAGCTGCTTGATGATAGTGATTCACTTAGACAGATGGGTATAAATCAGTGAGCTCAAAGTGTTACACGCCTATTAGAAAAATAAACCAAACCCTGCATCTCCCATGCCCCGTGGATTTGCCTCCTTGGACAAACAAGTTGTGAGGCATTTCCTCAGCAGCTGTTTGTTTCAGCAGGCAGTGATCTGCAGTGCTTTTACCTGTGGTTGTACTGCAGGAACACTGACTGTGTGGGAAGTACATAATTGATTGTGGACACACGTAGCTTATGGAGTCATAGTTCAAACAGCGCACCCCAGGAGCTGTCACGGGGTGTGGCAAGACCTGCTCCATGGCGTCCCTGAGCTGTTTGGCTGCAGTAGGACTCAGAACCCCTCTGTTTTCTCCATCTGTTCTTTTCTTCCCTACCTGCACAGGAGCTGCAGAGATATGAGCAATACATTTTTGCTGATTACACAAGTGTCATCCAAGTAGAGAACGTGTATGAAGAGATTTTACATCAGACACTGCTTGAAGAGGCCCTGAAAGGTGAGAACGTTTCTGAGGTGACAGGGATAACATTGCAGCCTGTGGCCCATGAGCTGTTCCTTCAGAGCTTCCCAGAGCCCTCACCTGGCTGCTCCTGTCCCGCTTTCTCCAACACTGGTAGTTACATCCCTACAGTGTTTTTTCATTTGGCTTACTGAAGATGTGTTGCAAGCCCTAAAATCTGAGTTATGGGGCAGCTTTACTAAATCTGTGGAAGTTAAGGGTGATGGCTTGGCACAAGCCTTTTTCTAACAAAATGTAATTATGGCAACTTCACTTGATCTCGATTCCCTGTCATTACTTGTGCAGATTTGGTGATGACTAAATGGTGACACTATGCCAATTGCAAGACTAAGAGAATTGCAAAGACTAATGGTAACAGAGATTAATTTCCTCAAATGAAATGAACTGCTGGATTCAGTTTCCAGTACTCACTGATGACGGTGCAGTACTGCTTGCAGATTTCTCTGCTTCTGTGTCAGAAAACAAGACTATTCTAAAGAAATACCATATTTATATATATAAATACTTGTCAAATACTTGTATCTCTCTATATGTGCCTGTCTGTCTATACCCTGGATAAAAGACAAGCAGATGTACTGCACAGGATGTTTTCACAGACCATAGGCACTCCTGTTCCAAACCAGCAGTATAATAATTGTAACCAGCATACTTTTATTGGCATATTCAGTGTAAATCCTTCTGCACTGAAGCATTACCCTTGTGCATTGTGGGTCCCGTGCTTCAGAAATGCTTGGGTCAATACTAAAGTGCCATTATTCAAAATACAAAATCCCCATCCCCAGAAAAGAAATGTGAACTAAAAGGAAGCTGAAAATGAACATTAGTGTTGTCTTTAATATCAAAATGTACAATGTAAACTTGGGAAAGCACTGTATGTTCTTCCCTCTGCCTCTGTCAGCCTTCCCAAAGCAGTTTGGTGTTTCTGTTTTATTCAGTGATCAACGAAGCTGCCGTTCTGAGGAAGCACAACCTGTTCGAGGATAACCTGAATGTGCCCTGCGAGAGTGTGTCCAGCCTGACGGAGCTGAGGACCCCCGTGGGATCAGCACAGGGCACCCCCGCCAAGGTTCCCACAGCTCCCCGAGCCGAGGGCTCGGACACCGAGAGCCACGGGGACGAAACGCTCGTTGTGACAGGGAAAATCGTCTGGGAGAAGGATGCTGAGGAGGGAAAGTCACCAGACAAAGAGGCAGGCGCCTCTGCTGGTGCAGCTGGTGATCAGGCCAGCAGGAGGGAAGCAGTGGCTGTTACAGACATTGGTGACAAACAGGAGTCCCCTTCTGCTGGCCACACTAAACAAAGAGCTGGAGAGGGAAAAAGTGCTTTGGAGAATGGATCAGAGTGTGTAGTGAGCACTGAGGGAGAACTCAAGGCACCACAAAAAGCTGTGGAGGAAAAAGTAGCATCTGGGACTGACACTGCAGTAAAAAATTTTGAAGCCAGCCCTAAAAAAGAACTGAAGGTACCTGAAGGAGCCGTGGAGGAAGGCATGACTTCAGGGAGTCAAACAGTAACTGCTGTGACTGCCAGCGGCACTGAGAAAGCAAGCACAGCACAGGAAAAAGTGTCTGAGATGCAGCTCACTTTCCCACCTGAGAGTGTAACAGATACAGAGATTTTAGGGAGTGCAGAAAAGAAAAGTAAGGTAGAAAATGAAACTGTGGGAAAATTATCTCAGAGTGAAAATGTAGTAGGAACAGGGTTTGAAGGGGATAGTAAAAAAGAAAGTGGTGAGAGTACTGAGACAAAGATTGTTTCCCAGGATGAAAAGATGGGGAAAGCAGGGTTTGGGGATAGTCCTAAGAAAGAAAGCCAGTCAGAAGAAAAGAGTTGTAAATCCCCCGATGATGTGAATGAGATAAGGAGTTTGCTGACGCTGACAGTTGAGATCCCAGCAGATACTCCAGCTGAGAACATAAAGGAGGTCTGTGAGGGTGAGCTGCTGAAGTTGCAGGAGCACCATAATGGGATCTACGAGTTGAGTGAAGTGGCTGTGGCAGAAATTCAGGTGAGCCAGAAGATGAAGAGTGAAGATGCAGCGGAACGTGTGGAGTTCAAGGAGGAGCGACCATCCTCAGCCAGCCTGGGGACCGATGGTACAAGGGTAGAGAGCGTGTCCAGGGGGGCACAAGCACCGTGGCTGGTGGAGAGCTGGGCTCCGCCTAAGGAGGCAAAGGCAGAGGTGGAGAGCAAACCAGGTGTGCGGTACGCGAGTGTGGGAGGTGAGAGGCAGCAGCCAGAGGAACAGACGGGAATTGCGATGTATGGGGAGGAAGGAACAGGGAACAGCCACGCTGTCCCGGAGGACGGTGGGACAGAGAGCCCCTTTCCGAGCCCTGCTGCAGATGCAGCCACGAGGGACGTGCCCATCCTGGATAGAGCCAACCCAGGACTGCTGGAGCCGGTGTCCCTGGAGCCGCAGCAGCGCCGGGAGCAGCCCAGGGCAGAGCGCACGGCAGACACAGAGCCGGGGCGGCCAGAGGGGGAGCCGGGAGATCAATCCTCTTCACACGCAGGAATTCAAAGCACCGGAGGAAAAGTGATTCTCCCAGAAGAGCGCCGAGAAGATGGTCCTGCACAGCAAAACTCGGAGGAGTAAAAAGCGGCTTTCAGCCCAGCCCTGCTGGACCTATTCACTCCAGTAATCCCTGTTCAGGTCGGGGCTGGAGGAAATGCGCTTTGCTGTGGTGTCCCCAGCTGCTGCAGGGGTTCCCACGAATCCCTTCCTGAGGGATGGGTGATGGGTTTCGTTCTGGTTAAAACCAGATTACTGCTGAGGAATCTCATCTGTCACTTCAAATCTGCTCCCTTTTAAAGCTAGAGAAGAAGTCTGAAAATGTGACCACTGAATGCTTCAAATGCCCAACTATCATCAACCTATTTTAACAACTTAGCTGTTCTTAGGGATCCTCTTGATTTTTAAATGCATGGTTTTGACAAGTACCGCTCTGATTCTGGTGGTTGGTACATACATACTCGAGGATGCTTTTAGTATTTGCATGCAGTATACAGGAAATAAAAACATTTTTTAGTAGTAAACAAAACCAAATAGTTGATTTAGTAGATTGCTGAAAAGCCACACTGTGCAAAATCTGAAAACTACTTAATTATTTTCAAGTTTTGGCAGATATCAAAGACAAGCAAATATTCTGATTTTTAATTTTTTTTCTCTTATTGCTGTATTTAAAAAGGGGAAAGTATGGGAGCAGGTTTCTCAGTCCCACTCTGCACTTCGGGGTTACTTAGCCTTCCAGAGCACTTTATGGCTATTTTGTTTTGTTTTGTTTTATGGAAGGGAGAGAAGAGAATGTTTACAATAACTATAACCATTAGGCAGCATTTCTCTGGTTTAAATCCCACCATAAAATTACAGATTCAATTACAGCTGTTTCATAGAGAATATCGAGTCCTGCCATTCCCATTCCCACCGAGTTACTCAGGTCTGTAGACCTTTTTAGGTGTGGAAATCATGTAATAAGTGGCAACAATTGTGAAATACTTAGAATCATTGCATCTAATTTCTAATGCAGATGTTAACTGAAGTGACAGGCGGCCAGAGGTTGTTTTTCATGTGCTTAGATTTTGGAGGGCAGAATCACATTACAAAAGCAGTTATTAAAATGAGACAGTTGCTTTCATACACACGATCTGTATCAAGCCATGATCCTGGCACAGAGTTGCTTAAATGTGTTTTTTGCATCTCAGTTTGGACAGAAAAGCTTGGAGGTGAAACCCAATATTTTAGTAAATTGACCTTTCAAATCCAAGACCTCATTTTAGAGATCAGTTTAAGGCACCTTGAAATTCTGGCCCGGTGTTTTGAGCCTGTTTCTGAATGTCATACAGTGCAGGACAGCAAAGATCAATTATAATTGCAGCAAGGACTGCAGGATTTATGCCCATAAAGACACAGAAAGAAATAACAAAGACCCGAGAGCATAAAATATGTGTTAGCATTTAACTTCAGCAAACTGTGCAAAGTCTTCTAATGCTATCAAAACATTCTTTATTACTAACAGAAAATTGACACTAGAGGAACAGGCAAATATTACTGTGTGAGGAAGGAACCTTGCTGAGTAACTGGATTAACTACTCTGTCACTACAGTAAAATAAATGTAGTTCCTATTTATTCTAGAAGCTGTACTGTGGTATGGAAACGTGAAGGTCACAGACATTCTCCTTGCAGAAGTACTTTGACTCGTTTCCTCCTTATATTTCATGCAGAAATACTAATTTGGAAACATACAAACCACTGCCAGCAAATTATTTTTTTTTCACGAATCATTGGTTATTTCGCTGTCAGCTGCTTCACTTTTACAAATCATTAACTATTTTAAATTGGTACTGAGTGTTAAGTGATTTCAAATTTATAAAGTGCTCTAGAGTTAAGCAGCAGCAAGCAGCCCTTTTATGCTAAAATTAGGGGACATTATGGGGTTTTAGTACTTTTTTATATGAAAGACAGCATGGCAGCAAAAAAGACTACAGCCTCCTGCAAAAGGAAACTAATTCATTCTAATATGAATTAGATACATCTGTACAGAGAGCATTTTGCATAAGTATTTCCATAATGGTAATTTTGGAGTTATTTCTGTGGCAGACCTAGATCTGGCTAATATTTTCCTGTGATACGTGTTGCATTGCTGAATGCAGATGCTCAGATGTTTTTCACCAGAGAGATGGGTAAGGATGGGGGAGATTCAGTGTGTATAATTTAATTTCCAGTTCCTCGTGGCCATGGGGCTTTTTTCCTGGTTTTGGGCATGTTCTGCCCGTTCGCAAATGGATAAAATAGTGCTTTTCTAGTCTTTACCACAACTGGTTAGCAGCGACAGCTTGGTTAGAAGAGCTCAGCAATCTGCAAGGTTACGTGGGACCACTGATCAGAAATTATAATAATGCAGCCATTCCGTTGGTTTTGTTGCTTTCTTGCAGTTTCCTTCACAAACCGTGAACTGTAATAAATAAATCGCTTTTTACGGCCCACGGCCGAGAGTCGGGTGCCCTGAGGGGAGCGGGCTGGGGTGCGGAGCTCCACGGGGTTCCCTCGTTAAGGGCCAGGACATGAAACACATTGTATTTGTATTTGCTTGGAACTTTGTACAAACGCATGTCACGGAAATAAAGACGTTCTTCCCTTCCATTGCTGGCAGGCTGCTTTTGTAAGGGTGTGATAACTCGGGGGATTTTATTAGAGAAACGTTCCTCAGGCAGCTGGCGGTGACGGCGGTGTGCCCAGCACGGAGAGGGGAGTTTTGAGGGGAGCAGGGAGTGACGGCGTGAGGGGGAACGGCTTCAAGCTGAGCGTTGGATTGGGTATTTAGGAGGAAGTTCTTCGCCGCGAGGGTGGTGAGGCCCCGTCACAGGGTGCCCAGAGAAGCCGTGGCTGCCCCATCCGGGGGAGTGTGCAAGGCCAGGCTGGACGGGGCTCTGATTACGTCCCTGCCCACCATGAGCTGCACCGCCCGGCCCGTTCCGTCCGAAGCCGCTCCGGGCAGCGCCTGAGGGGCGGGGCGGGGCGGGCGGGGCGCGGGGCACGCCGGGAGCTGTGTGCTGTCGGAGCGCGGGGCACGCCGGGAGCTGTGGTTCCCCACCCTTTGTCCACGTCGACCCTTTCGTTACGCGTTCCCTGCCGGCTCACGTGACCCGCGCGCCGCACTCCCCCATTGGCTCGGCGGCGCGCGCTGGAGGGGGGGCGGTGCCGGAAGCGGCGGCGGCGCGAGGCCGTTTCCTTGGCTACGCCCCCGCGGGCGCGCGCGGAGGGGCCGGGCCGGGCCCTTCCTGCCCCGGGAGCGGCGGGAGCGGCGATGGGCCCGCAGCGGGACTAGCGGGCACCCGGCCGGCCGCCATGGCCCTCAGCGCAGCTCCGGGCTGCCGCGCCGGGGAGCGGGGGCCCCGCTGGAGGAGGCCCTGGAAGCTCCTGGCCCTTGGCCTGCTCTCCGCCTCCTCCGTGCTGGCGGCCGCCCCGGCCGCCGGGGCCATGAGCAGGGAGGAGAAGCGCCGGCTGGGGTGAGCTCAGGGACGGACGGAGGGAGGGACGGCGGGCCGGGCAGGGGTGTGCGCTGCCCCCGGGGCTGGGATGGGCTGGGTGACTGCAGAGCTTCGGGACGGCGTCCCCTGTCTGTCCGTCCGTCTGTCCCCGAACGCTCCGGGGCCGCGCGGTGTCGGTGCCCAGCCGTGCTGGGGCCGCGTGTGCCGGAGCCTGGCCGTGCTCCGGGGCAGCTCCGCCGGCTGCGGGGCACACGCGGCCCCTGCTCCGCTCTGGGGATCGAGCCGTGTGCTCTGGGAACCTGGAGCTCGCCTGGGAGGCTTCAGCTAGCGCTTGCTGAAAAGGGGCTGGGGGTGAAAGTGAGCAAAGGTAAGAGTAAATCCCCGCTCGGCTGGTTTAATTATGGCCGTGAGAGTGCGGGAGTCATAAAAAAGGTAAATGTTTACGCGTGTTCTGCCCAGTTCCTGTATGTAAGCTAAACTGCTCCAGTCCCTGTGCACGTACGTGTAAGAAGCTCATTCTTTTACCGTAGTTTTTAGTTGAAAGGTAAATATTACAACATATGTAGGAGTACATTTGCCTGCATGGAGTGGGACTTTCTAAAACAAATTTACAATCAAGGATATTTTGTGTTAGTGTGCTTCTGGGGGCAGTTTCATCGTCCTCTTCCCATCCGGTGGTCAGTTGTACAGAACAATAATGTAAAAAGTCTGCTGGAGAAGCAGTGTGGATACTCTCACAGTTGTTAAGGTCCGAGAAGGCCTCCAAGATCATCAAGCCCAGCTGTCATGTATAAGTTGATATTTAACTCCAGTGTTTACAATTACTGGGGTTTTCCATCATGGGTTCTCAGGATAATTTGTGTGTGCAATCTTTTATATGTTTTCTTCACGAGGCTACACAAGGAGTCGAAATTTCATTCCCCAGTTTGTTTTAAAATTTTTGCACTGCACTTAAAATATCATCTGATGCCCCAGGCACGTGCAGGCCATGTCCTGCTGTGGTTTGTGTTTGCCTGCAGATGTAAGTTTTAAGCAGTTGTCTGTGTGCTGCATCACCCAGCAGCTCTGTGTGTTTATCTGGGGTTTTTTGCCTGCTGCAGCCTGAGAGGCACCTGGGAAAAGCACCACCCTCTGCTCTTTTGATCCCTTAATGCACTTGATGAGTTAAAACTACTTCTTGAATTTCCAAGTCATTGAACTAAATTGGATATTTACAATATAATTGTGGTGTTCCTGGCTCCTTTATGTTCTGTCTTATCAGCAGAGATTGTGAATTATGTTGATGGTAGAAATTAGCATCCTTTTTTCCTCGCAGGGCTCCTTAGTGAAACAGTTAGGAATGATCAGAAGTAGTGCTGAGTCTTAAAAAAACAATGTGTTTTTTTGGGAGTTTCTATGTGTAGAAGCATTTCTGTCCTTTCAAACATATGAAACAAATGTAAGGGTTTTCTTTAGTGTTTGCTTGCCAAGAGATCCCCAAATAATTTCATGTTAAGTGAATAAAGAGTCTTTCCTTTCTGGAGTGGACAAGAGTATCTGAATCAAGAAAAATTATTATTCTCTATTTCATTTACTTGAGTAGAGTATGTTAGTAGAGGACCTGTGCCTGACATTCAGATATTAAAGCGTGATACATGTAAGATGGTGTATTAAAGGCCGTTGGGAGACAGACCACTAATGCTTTTCCTTTTTTCTTTTTTAGAAATCAAGTGCTTGAAATGTTTGATCATGCATATAGCAATTATATGGTAAGTCAAATACTTGTTTGGTGTTTTTCAGAGGAGTTGTTGCAGACCTAGGGGAGAAAGCAACCTACAGTACATGACATTCTATAGAAATATCTGGGAGGGGGGTGAAAACAGCGCTAAAATAAACAACAGCACCTGTAAAGCCTTTTAAAAGAACACAAGTGTTACTTTCAGGAAGGTTGTGATGGCTTTTAGAGTGGTAACTAAGAATTGCTTGTGGTAACTCCTAATGCCTGCCTGACCTTTCCCAAACCAGTTCATCTCATGTCAGGCTATCAACAGTAAAGTATTTGGTTTGAAACTCAGGAGAAGGAAGTTTGGGAGAGCTGTCTATGGGCATTAGACTCTGGAGAACACAAATTGATCTTACTTATTTTGTAGGTAAAAATGGCATTTAATATTTCTTCAGTGGTAAGCAGTGTCAGATGCAGTTTGGGTGTTCTTCTACAAACTGTTTGTAGAAGAGAAAAGGAATCTGGTGCCATATCCAGGCATTCCAGGGTGTGACTGTCATATGACCATGGGCCATGCTGGCTGTGGTTTCTTTTGCTCTGACTTGTGATTCCTGTGCAGGTATCCTCCTGTTCTGGATCTCTGAGCCATCCCACACACCCTGCTCTGGCTCTGTTTACAAAAGCTTAACAATAAATGGTTACTTGGACTTCCCCAAGTAAAAATTACTTTCAAATATTCTATAAGTAATACACTTCCGAGGAGAAAGTGTGGATTTGACTAAGATAAATATAAAAGATTAATTTTTGCTGGCTTCATATGGACATTCTTGCACATTCTTTGTGGCTGTTACAGAAACCCCTCTGAAGTTGCATCAGTTCCTGCAGCATAAACTGCTGTTTCCTTGCAGCATCTTGCCACATGTCCCAGGTTCTGTGTTATGATTTAAATTTTAATTCAAACTTAAAATCTCAGGAGTTAAAACTTTATACAGCATGGGAGAGATACAGGACTGTAGAGTGGACAGAAATCTAAGCCGAGAGGATTTTCAAAGGGGTGCAGTTTCTCCTTTTAACTTAAGCTCTGTACTTTTGAAACCTTTAGCAGTTAAACATCAAGGCTTTTTTGGTCATATTTTTTGTAATCTGGTTCCATGAAAAACATTTGGCTTGGATTTCCTCAATGGAAAACTTATGTGTTTGGCAAAATTGGACAAAATATTACAAGGATCTGTGCTTCTACTGTTCATTGTGTGATAAATGGGCAACTGGTAGGGGTCTTGCCACATCTGAAGCAAGAAAATTCTGTTTGAAGGAGAGAGAAAACTTCAGCTATCCTGGAAACTTTGAAGCCAAAAGGATATTTATTTGCCACGTATGCTGGAGCACTAAACAAACAGAGAAATGTGACTTGCTTGCTTAAAGCTGAAGAAAAGATTAGAGTATCAGACTTGATTCTGACAACAGGAGAATGAAGTGTTTTTGCAGGTGTTTTTGAAACAGCCAGCTGAAAAGTTTTGATTTTCTGTTTCTATTAATACATATTTTGGACATGTGTATTTAGAAGACTGAAAATTCATGTTTGATTGCAAGGGAAATTCCCTTTTTTTTTTTTTCTTTTTTAAGTTGTTAACAGAAGCTTAGAAAAAGCTGCTGGTTTTTTTTCAGTCCTTGAGCACCATTTGTAATAATGGGGATATTTTTCTTCTTGGCTGTCAGAACATGTGAAAATGACATGTCAGTCACTTGGGGCCAGTGACAAGCTGGGAAATAACTCAATGCAATGGCTGCTTATTTTCTGCTGTAGGCAGAGAATAATGAACTTTTACTTTTCAAAATGCTTCAAGTTCTTTATTTGTAAAGCTAAAAGTTTATTTTTCCAGACTTTTTATCATATCTCTTATCCAAAATTTAAGCCAGAGATCTCAGTTTTGACATTGCTTTTGTTGTGTACTTCTTTAATCTGTTTTTCTGAATACTTTGCAGAGATATTCAGAAACATCTAAGCTGTATTAAAATGATCTAGATTCTGCCTTTTGTAGTTAAACTTGAGGAGAACAAAGACTTGAGCAAAGACCAAAACGCTCAGGAGGGTGGTATACAGGGAAACAAACCATCAGTTTCAAAAGAAGTTGTTCTAAGAGCTGTTTATTTATAGAGGAATGTTTCTTTTTTATTTTTATTTCATGCTTGAATACAGATTATTTTTGTACCATATATTTGGAAAGATTTTGCATGTGTTTACTTGCAGTTTCAGTGCAGCAATTCAAGTTTTTTATCCTGCCACATGTTCTCCACTAGAATTCAAACTGGAGACCTCAGTGTAGCAGCCAGTTTCCTGCTGAAATCAAGAGAAAAAGCTCTCTCCCAAACCACTTGTGTTAAGCTTCTAAAGGAGGCAATTTCATGTTCATTTGAATTAGAAATATTTAAGATTCATTGTCATTGGTGTTAGGGCTTTTTTTTTTTTTTTTTTTGGTGAATGTTATCTTTTGTGTAGTAATTCATCAGTGTTTTGTTTGAACTTTTGAGTTCTCTTACCTATCACTGTCACCCTCAGCCAGGTGAGTTCATTGTGCAGAGTCCACTGTAGGGCTGTCAAGGGGATGGAGAGGCTGGAGCATCTTCCCTGTAAAGAAAGGCTGAGGGAGCTGGGGCTGTTCAGCCTGGAGAAGGGAAAGCTCCAGAGAATTTACCAGGGGAGAGAGCTGGGGCTGTTCAGCCTGGAAAAGGGAAAAGCTCCAGGGAATTTAACAGGGGAGAGAGCTGGGGCTGTTCAGCCTGGAAAAGGGAAAGCTCCAGAGAATTTACCAGGGGAGGGAGCTGGGGCTGTTCAGCCTGGAGAAGGGAAAGCTCCAGGGAATTTAACAGGGGAGAGAGCTAGGGCTGTTCAGCCTGGAGAAGGGAAGGCTCTAGGGGATTTAACAGGGGAGGCTTTCAAGAAGACAGAGCCAGACTCTTGTCAGGAGTGCTCAGAGGAACTGGGCATAAACTGAACTGCAGGAGGTTCCCTCTGAACAGGAGGAAACAGTTTTTTCTGTGGAGTTGACCAGGTACTGGCACAGGGTGCCCAGAGGGGCCATGGACATGGCACTGGGCAGCTGGGTTTGCATGGCCCTGCTCCAACAGAGGGCCTGGACAAGATGGACTCTGCAGGTCCCTTCCCACCTGCAGGGCTCTGTGATGGCCATGCAGGTTTTCTGAAGAGCAGCATGATGAGGATTCCTTTTACAGGCTCCCAAGGATGGCAGTGAGGTCTGTAACTGATTCCCCTGTTTTGTTCCCAACAGGAGCATGCGTATCCAGCTGATGAACTCATGCCTTTAACTTGTCGTGGACGAGTGCGGGGTCAGGAGCCAAGTCGAGGGGATGTGGATGATGCCTTGGGAAAGTTAGTGTCTGAAATGGTCACTGTAAACATCTAGGAATAGAAGTACAATTGGCAGCCCATAAAACTTGTTTGTTCAGTTGATTTGGCCAGAAACCTATACTTGTAAGAAGTGGTTTTGTTATTATGAAGTTAGCTTACACTTAAAGAAGTGTTTTTATTATTATGAAGTTAACTTAGATTTGTGTTTTTATTATTATGAAGTTAACTTAAACTTGTAAGAAGTGTTTTTATTATTTTGAAATTACCTTACATTGTAAGAAGTGGTTTTATTGTTGTGAAGTTAACTTACACTTGTAAGAAGTTTTTTTATTATTATGAAGTTAACTTACATTTGTTAGAAGTGTTTTTATTATTATGAACTTAACTTACACTTGTGTTTTTATTATTGTGAAGTATAATTCATGTGAAATTGTACCTTAATTAGAAGAAGATAATTGACCAGTGAATGAGATCCAAAAATATTTTTTTTTAAATCATTCTCCAAGTATTTTCCACAGGAAAACCTTCCAAATGTGGGCTGACATTTATAGTATTGGTAGTACAGGCTAAAGGGTTAATGTTGTGCTGAACAGAACAATAAACTCTTATCCATGATGCTGGCCTAATAAGTGATATTTAAAGTGTTTTTTTAAAGTAGAATGTTTTCTGAAAACAAGCGGTCAAATGATTATCATGTGTATGATAGCCTGAGGCCTTTGCTGAAGTATAAAACATTATTTTGGACATGGGAATATTTTCTTTCTTTCAAGGGAG
Source organism: Emberiza elegans (assembly GCA_024865655.1). Taxonomy (NCBI): domain Eukaryota; kingdom Metazoa; phylum Chordata; class Aves; order Passeriformes; family Fringillidae; genus Emberiza; species Emberiza elegans. Next base: position 63,305,638 of record JALJVW010000206.1, read on the forward strand.
CTGATAGTACAAAATACTGATCCTTTGGCTAGCAAAATGTAGATTTAAGGACTGGTTTTTTTTCCATGTTGAATGGAATAATCAAAGGCAAAATTGACCTACTGTAAATGCATTTGTAATTGATACCTTTGAATATGTGCAGTTTATAGATCAAATTCTTTAATAACAAACAGATGATTTTTTTAAATATCACTGTTTAATGTCTCTAAGCACAATAGTGTTAATCAAAGCTGAAATCCTTCTCTTAAATACTGCTTCTAATTGTCTTTAGGATATTGAGCATGCTATTTTGGCTATATTTTGTTATGTACAGATGATTTTTAGTCTAGAGATTTCCATACAATCCTGCTGCCTTGGAGGTATCCAAAGATACAGCAGATGAAAAGTGTAATGAAAATGTATTTTGAGTCCATTCTTTTTAATGACCTTTTTTAAAAGTAACATTCTAGCATTTGAGTAAAAATACCTTCCAGCCCATTTGAGTAAAAATACCTTCCCCTCTACTATCTACCCTTAGATGCATTAAATTATTGTATATATTTATTGTTTTTCTGTGTACAGGCTTTATTCTGTACCTTATAATTAGTTACATTATTATGTAGCAGATTTCTTATCTAGTCCTTTTTCTTGCCAGCTGCCTCATCAGTTGTGTTCTCTGCCAGTCTTTGCAATCACAAAATGACAGGGTGAGGTAGCTGGGTCAGTTCTGTTTCCCTGGAGGACTTAGGAGCCTTCATAGATGTGAAATGCATCATTTCCCTCCTGTTGTACAGAAAAAGTTGTGAATTTGTTGGGCAGTTGTGCATAGTCATTAATTAATCTCTGTCTCCCGTAAAACAGCACCCACAGAATACCCTTATATTTTTACAAATTCAAGAGAATTATAATATAGGAACACTTAATTAGAATTTTGGTTGTCACATGTTGCCTACGAGGTCCCAGACATCAGGCACTTACTGAAGTCCTTGGTGTGTGCTCCTCAGTAGGCAATTTTAACTGTTCCAAAGTGTTCAGTTTTAACACCATCATGTTCTGTAAATTCTGTTCTGTGTTGTGGGTGTGTCTTAGCACAGGAGCAGTTGTTGGAATTAGATATATTTAAGATACAATTATAGATATAATTCCTGGGATGGGGGGGAAGGTCCTCTCAGCCTGGGATGCACTGGAACAGCCCTGGAGAAAACCTCTGATCCTTGTTGGGATTTTCTTGTTTCAGGCACTGTGAGCTGACTTGATGCTCTCTTTTCATGAAATAATCACAGAATCCCAGCCTGGTTTGGGTTGGAAGAGCCCTTAAAGCCCATCCAGTGCCATGGGCAGGGACACCTTCCCCTAGCCCAGGTTGCTCCAAGCCCTGTCCAGCCTGGCCTTGGACACTGCTAAAATAGTTCTTTATTTTAGAATAAATAAAGTAGTTCTTTATTTTAAGCCTACCACTTGCTAGCGTTGGAACAGTTTCTGGTATGAGAAATTTAGCTTGGAATGGCTTTTGATCTCCACATTTTTCCTTTTCTTTGAAACAACAAGTGAAACAGAGGCTGGAAAACCGTTAAACTTTTACGCTGGTTTCTTAATAGATTTAATTGGAGACAATAAATAAAAATTAAATTTGCTTACCAGAAGTTAGAAAGCTTTGCAGTAAATAAATGTGTCTGTAATCATAGCTTCTTTGTCAGCTCCTATTCTGGTCACTAGCAAAGGGGAGAAACTTAGAAGGAGGTTTTGATATTAAACACGTTGAGTACAGCTGATTGTTTTGCAGCTGGTGGTCTGTGAGAATTTAGTTTCTTCCCTGGTATCAGTTACTATTAAAAATCACTGAATTCCTACAGATAGAGATCTATAGTAAATCTGTTTTAAATTTTCTTTCATAGGTTTTCACTGACCTTAATTGATACCTTGGACACTCTTGTGGTAAGCTTAATCTGTTGATAAACTTTGATAAAACAAAGAGATTTGTCTTCTGATGCTCAGACTTATTTTTAGATTTCTTTTTCATGACTGTTGATCTGTGGCTCTATTTGAAGTGACTGTTGCTTATGGGAACTTTGAAGTGCTGTGAGGGCAGAGTTTGGAGTTGGTTGTAATAACTACAGCAGTTCCTTCACATTTCATTGATATCTTTTATACTGCTTTTATTTTGGCCCTAACTTAACACAAAAGAGTTTGCTTTCCCCTTATGGTTTAAAGCAAGAGGCTCAGTTAGTGGTGGGCACCTCTTAATAACTGCTGATGTATTTCTGGTTTAAATTGTATGTTCTTATTTCTTGGGTAACTTTGTGTGCACTGAAATATCCTGTATGCAAATACACTGTGACTGCGTTAGCTATACTGGAACTGAACACCTGCTCACTGTTGTATTCCAGGTGTTAAATAAAACCAAAGAGTTTGAAGAGGCTGTAAAAAAAGTAATAAAGGATGTTAATTTAGATAATGACATAGTTGTGTCTGTCTTTGAAACCAACATAAGAGTTCTTGGGTGAGTAACTTTTGTTTTCCAAACTCCTAAAAATGTGGATTTTAGGCAGTGTGTCTTTAAGACACCTTTCTGTGCTATTCCACCTGTTTGAAATAGTTGTGCCTTTGTCAGTTTGCCTGAGAGTGGTTTTAAAATGCAAGGCAGGACTTGCTGCAGTGGTACTGGATCAAGCTGCCCCATCTCACTGCTGCAGGCACAGCTTTGCTGATTAAGAGCCCCATAAACATGCTGAAGAAGCAGGGGGGTTGCTTTAGAGAAACAGGCTTGCAAATGTTCAATACTTGATTTACCACATTTTGATACCTCGGGTCATAGATTATTTCAGCTTGGAAGGGACCTCTGGGGCTCAGTGCTGGATCAGAGCATGTAATTTTGAGTTATCATATGCCATTTTGGAGGCTTTGGTTGCTATTCCTGTCTAATATTGATGAATCTATGAATCCAATGATAAACAAGAAGAATTGCTTCCAAAACACTGCTAGCTAACCTTGATTATAATGGGAATTGAATCAGCAGTCTAAAAGCTAGGGTGACAGTTATGTACATGTCATCTAAACTGTAGAGAGCTGCCCTTGCTGTTCAGATGAACATACCTTTTGAGATGTGGATAATTTCTCTTGTGTTTAGAGGTCTCCTAGGTGGGCACTCAGTGGCAATTATGCTGAAGGAAAAGGGTGAATATATGCAGTGGTACAATGGTGAACTCCTGCACATGGCCAAGGAACTGGGCTACAAGCTTTTACCTGCATTTAACACCACTAGTGGTCTCCCTTATCCAAGAGTAAGTTCTGTTTCTGTAATGCAAGATTATACTGTGACTTCTGTTGTTTTGATTTTATATCTGTTTCCAAAATCATTTCTGTATTTATTAAGTTGCCAGAAAATTGAAAGCTGATAAATTACAGGTACTCTAAGAGCCAGGAGTAGTGAGATATTTACAAACCTAAATTTCCAGGAGCACTTGTGATGTTCTGAATTCCTGATTTGTTGCTAAAAAAATTGCTCAGATTAAATTTTTAGAGTGTATTCTCTTACTCAAATGTCTAGTCAACCAGGAAACAAGTTCTTGCTTGGGAGGGTTGAGATTTTGAATATTTGTGGATAGTTTTCTGTGCATGTCTACGTTGGCAGAGCAAAACCAAAGAGATCTGGTTTTTTCCTGTATTTAGAAAGAGCATAGATTATATACTTGCTATATAAGGAATGTAAACTCTTTCAGCTAGGAAAAATAAATATGTTAATCTCTATTTTCTCTAGGTTAACTTAAAATTTGGTGTAAGACATCCAGAAGCACGAACAGGAACAGAAACTGATACCTGTACAGCTTGTGCTGGCACCTTGATCCTTGAGTTTGCAGCTTTAAGCAGATTCACAGGAACATCTATATTTGAGGTTTGCTTTCCACAATATCTTACTTTTGCTGTAGGTCTTTAGCGTTGTGTTTACAGTTTGTAATTTTGGAAAAAAAATTCTGAGTTCAGGAAATGGATGTGTTAGCTGTGCTGCAGAAGAACATCTCTATATGTTGAAATTTGTGGTGTTTGTGGGCTTTCTTTTAAGGTTTGATTTTTTTCAATCATTTTTTAAATCACAGGAAATAATTTTAGTTGAAAGTAGTTACAGTAATACAGAAGTAAACAAAATTAATATTCTGAAGATCAGAAGGAGTTCTGAAATTGTTAGACATGAAACATCCCATTCCTTTCCTGGCATCTTAATTGAAATAGCCAGAAGAATCAGTGTCTGTGTTTCCCTAATTCCCTGTTGTTGTTGTTTTTGCAGGAATATGCCCGGAAGGCTCTGGATTTTATCTGGGAGAAGAGGCAGCGCAGCAGCAACTTAGTGGGGGTCACCATCAACATCCACACTGGGGACTGGGTCCGCAAAGGTGGGGCTGAGCCACAGCCAGGTGGTCTCACCCACCCTCAGCAGGCTTACCTGGACTCTTGAAAGTTGTTAATGGGACGGGTAGTGGAAGAACCTGCTGCCCCAAAGCCTGGCTTTGCTCTCTCAGAGCACAGCCAGGCTTTGGGGAGAGAGAGAGAAAGTATTTTTATTCCTGGCATAGTGTTCCCTTTATCTGGGAGAAGAGGCAGAGCAGCAGCAACTTAGTGGGGGTCACCATTAACATCCACACTGGGGACTGGTCTGCAAAGGTGGGGCTGAGCCACAGCCAGGGGGTCTCACCCACCCCCAGCAGGCTTACCTGGGCTGCTGAAAGGTGTTAATGGGATAGGCAGTGGAGGAACATGCTGCCCCAAAACCCTCTCTGGTAGAGAAAGTGGTTTTATTCATGGCAAAGTGTTCCCTGATCCTCTTTAACGCCAAGAGGGAAATGCCTTGGGATGAATTTTCAGAGACTTTGCTATAAGTACATGGGAAAAATATAAATAGGATGGGAGAAGTGATGTCCTGTGAAATAAGTGTCTTCAATGCATGTCTGTCCATATTATGATGTGCATTGATAGTGCAAAGCCTTTGGCATAGACACACAGTATTGTGTCTTTGCTTCCACCTGTGCCTTAATCCCAGTGAAAGGAGGCTTTTCCTTTCACTGGAAGAGCCTTTAAAATCACAGTGGGAAAATGTGGAAAATACCCATATCACTACATAAAGTAAACCCACCTTTTTATTTTCATCTGTTCCTAGACAGCGGAGTTGGAGCAGGAATAGATTCATACTATGAATATTTATTAAAAGCCTATGTCTTGCTGGGAGATGACAGTTTCCTGGAAAGATTTAACACGGTAAGTTAACACCTTGCTCAGGTTTGTGCCTTCTGCAATACAAATTTCAGAGTAATTGTGTTGTCAGCTGTTAGCCTGAGAAGGGATCTTTAGTAGAATTTCTGTGACTTCTGCTGTCTTTAGTGCCAGCTCTTTTTACTGAGGGTTTTTGCTAATCTTGGGTGATTAGCTGTCACCTGAGCAGTTATTTTAACCCCATCCAGTAAAAATCAGGACCTTTTAGGCCTTTATTCATGTTCCCAGTATGGGTGAACCTGCATTTCCAGACCAATACTGCAAATGTTTCTGTAAAAGAACATAAGGGCCTCTTCTTCCAAACCATTGTACAATTTCATTCTGTCCTGGAGCAACAAAAAAATCAAAGTGTGGATCTTGCTTTGCACTGCAGATCTTGAGGCCCAGGATGCATTTAAGTATATACAAGCTGAAAACCACACTCAGTTTTTTTTAATTCATAAATTATGGAGCAACTTGGTCAGCATCATAATTCTTATTAAAAGCATTATTTATTTTGAAAATAGCAATATCCATTAAAAAGATTTTAAATAATAAAGTGATTGTATATCATAAAGCATGATTTTTTTAATTAGAAGTGAATCATTTCATAGTTAAAATTTAGGTGTAATGATGGTTTCATGGTCCTAAGTGTTACATTTTCCTTGAGCTACATCTTCTAAGTATTTCCTGTCAGTTTGTCTCATGTGCTCAGTATTGCACCTTCTGAAAACAAAGTTTAAAGATTAGAAGTCAGCAACATGGCAAGTGACCTAGTGGGTTTAGAAGTGTTTCTGAGCCATCCAGTCTAGCTCCTTTGTGTGGGTTTTTTAACCTCCTTTCCTCCTGAGATCCATATGCTTTGGAATTCTGTTGTTCAGAGAAAGCAATTTGAGCTTTCTTTAGAGTGTGCTTTAAAATTCAGCCAAAACAAATGTGCCTTAACTGTGATATTCCTGGTTTATCACATGGCTGCTGGATGTACTTTTCTGTATGTGTATTCCTTGGAAATGTGGTAAGCTTTGCAAGTGTAATAATGTGGAGCTTTTCAGTATTTACTACACTTGGTTTTAGTTTGCAAAACTAAAGATTAGAGGCACTGCCAAATGTAATAATGATTGGAGATGTAGTACTGGCTTTTCCATTCAAATGCCGTGCCAGTCTGGTGATCTGTCTCTGTTTTGGGGAATGAATTGATACAAACTCTGCTTTTCCTGGTGTTTGGCAGCACTATGATGCCATAATGAGATACATCAGCCAGCCACCTCTTCTCCTTGATGTTCACATTCACAAACCAATGCTAAATGCTCGGACCTGGATGGATTCTCTGCTTGCTTTCTTCCCTGGATTGCAGGTAAGGTGTAAAACCCATGTTCAGATGGTTTTGATAACAAAGAAATTATTAACTTGGTTGGATATATGATTTTCAAGTCAAGTGTAGTAATTTGATTTTCGGAAATATTGAGGGAACATCCCTGGCAGTGTCCAAGGCCAGGTTGGATGGGGCTTGGAGCGCCCTGGGCTAGTGGAAGGTGTCCCTGCCATGGTAGGGGGTGGCACTGGATGGACTTCAGGGTCCCTTACAACCTAAACCATTCTGATTCCATGATTTCTGTACTTAGTCTTCCAGTCACTGCAATGCTGTGATGCAAGTTAATGTGCTTTTCTGGCTGTGTTGAGTATCAGAACAAGTGTGTTCCTGTAATTGGCTTCCTTCACTCCTAGTCATGAAAATACCCCAATTAAGCTGCCTTTGTACTAGTAACTGGTTTTCTACTTTGTGTGCCAGTGACATCTTTAAGATAAACTAAATGACATTTTCACCCCAGTTCTCTGTAAATGTCAGAAGTCCTTGTTCTACATGGGCAGTAATTTTAATGAGTTACTGATTTTGCTTAAAAAACTCTTAAGGAGTAGCTGTGGCTTACACTGATAGGGATTAATAATTACAATATGTAGTGACTGCTCTGTAGCTTTACATGAACACACCATGAGTGTTTTTAACCTTGAGAATTACTCCTATGCTTGGTAAATTAAGTGATACTTTTATAATTTAATTTTAGGTGTTGAAGGGTGATATTAGACCTGCTATTGAAACACATGAGATGCTGTATCAGGTTATAAAAAAGCATAACTTCCTTCCAGAGGTAAGGTAGTAGTTTTTTGATTTTGTAAATCAAAAATTTGTAATTTTGGTTGTGTAAACTGATTCTTGCCTCAGTTTGAGCAGTTGCAGATGCCCATTTGGAAAACCAGCAGGTATATATGTTATTAAAATCAGAGCTTCATTTCCACAGCATTCTTATGAGATTTGCAGTTCTGCGGGTCTGACAGCTGAGAGGATGTTCTGAAATTTTGTATAATGACTTTGAAAGTCAGCACACAACTTACTGCAGATGCTGCAAGTCTTTGAGCAAGTCCATTGTGCACAGAAAAGCTTGTTTACCTGCTGAAGTGTGTGTCTTTAATCTGTGATGACTCAGATTATATTTGAAAGCTTCTGACTCCAGGTTTAATTCTGACTTTCCTCTAGTGTAAGCTTATTTCTGTTAGAGAACATTTTAATTAACATCACATTCACCTAGTGTGGTTATTGAGAGCAAAGATTGCTAAGCACTGGAATGAATTTTTTTGAGGGCTTTTAAAATGGTGTAATTTGGCTCTTTATGGGTTTTTTGGTTGGTTTTTTTGTGTGTTTTGTACTTATGAAGGAAACTTTAAAAGGTCGGGTAGTTGTATTTAAGCCAACAGACCATCCCCTAAGCAAAGACTTGGTTTAAACCTTAGTATGAAATAGTAGTGAATATATGACAGAAGTGGCTTTTCCCAGTGCACATAAGAGTGAATAGACAGACTAGGAAATTTTTAGATATCTGACTTCTAGCCTGTGGTATTAATCTAGAAACAGCTGCTTAACCATCTGTCAGTGTGCAGTGACACTTGACTGCACTGGAGGTGTCAGGTGGTAGGTATGTTTGCAAAAATGGTGTTTATCAAAGCTAGGCTGGTTGTACAGTTAACACAGAATTCAAGTAAACCTGTGTTTGGTTTGCATTCCTGCATTTATTTCATTTTTGTCTGTTCTTTTTCATCCTCAGGCATTCACAACAGATTTCAGAGTTCACTGGGCTCAGCATCCTCTGAGGCCTGAATTTGCTGAAAGCACCTACTTCTTGTATAAGGTACAGTCACATCCACTCCTCTGACCTTTGAGCACTTTTTCTTGCACCTAGAGTTTTGTTGCTGTTTTATTTCAATAGAGATTTGAGTGACATATCTCCAGATTAACTTATGCACTGGAGCCAGTTTAGGATATAAACAAGATGTAATGGTTCTAAATTTTTTTTGTTTTATTTCATAGGCTACAGGAGACCCTTACTACCTAGAAGTAGGAAAAACCCTAATTGAAAACTTGAACAAGTATGCCAGAGTTCCCTGTGGGTTTGCTGCAATGAAGGATGTTCGTACAGGAAGTCATGAAGACAGGTAAAGTTTGCACAATTATTTTTTAAAATATAAAAATACAGAAAAAACTCAAATTTCCCTGTGTAATTTAATTAAGATTTGAGGAGGTGTCTGTCTTCAGTCTGACAACCAAGCCTTAAATTACTTGTTTGTAATTGCATTGAACTGTAAATGCATTGAAACAATCTGTGCACTGTTTCAGTAGGGTTATGGGTGCTCTAGAAGAATATTTTCAGTTTAATAACCTTTTATTTGTCTGAGAGCAATGGATGAATTATTTTCAAGCTAAATATACTTCAAATCTGTAAGTTTGTCAGGAGGTTTATCTGTTTTTTTCTCTAATGCTCTTTTGTACTGCATGTGCTGAATCATTTCCCTCCAAACACAGCTTCTTCCAAGCACAAGGAATGCTAATGGAATTATGTCCAGCAGTAATAGTCATGAAGTCTTCAGAGATGGAGAACTAGGAATATTTATTTTAGTGATGTTCTAGAAATGAGCTCTCCCTAAAGGACATCCCCTTTTTCTACCACAGGATGGACTCATTCTTCCTGGCTGAGATGTTTAAATATCTGTACCTGCTGTTTGCTGATAAGGAGGACATGATTTTTGACATTGAAGATTATATCTTCACCACAGAAGCTCATCTGTTGCCACTTTGGCTCTCCACTACAAACCAAACCATCTCTAAAAAAAATACAGTATGTAACAGCTCCAGTCTAAATCCATTTCTGTGATGCACTTCCTTTTTTTGAGGGAAATGGAAATAAAATCAGGAAAGATCATAGTTTGAGGAAGTGCACCAGTTTGAACACGTTGTTTAATAGGCACTATTTCATCATATTAACAGTGCAGTCACAAGAGTAGGAATAATGACTGGATCCTGCACTGCTGAACCTTGAGATAAAAGATAGAAATTGTTAGCAGGAAAATCTATCCCCACTTCTGTATAAATTGGAAGATAACACAGTACGATATTTTTGTCCCCATCTTTATTTTTTATTATTTTTTCTAAAACCTAAGGTTTTCTTGTTTGTTCTTGTGAACAAATTTTGAAAGGTTTTTTGAGACAGCTGTGGAATTAATTTGACAAGATACAGAGCTACAGACAGATTAGGGATGTTTAATCACTTTAGTCCATGCAGTAGGCACCTATTGCATAAATATGAGAACAGTTGTGGGCTTATAAATTACTTAACCTTCCAAAATAACCTGGAGTGATACAGCTGCGCCATGAAGCATCAGAAATCCTCACCTTTTTTTTGATTTTGTGGTCAACATGGTGACATAATTTGTCTGTAAGGCAATAAGAAAAAGGAGGAAGAGAAAATGATGTCTGAGACGTCAAGAATACAAATTCCCTTATTTGTGCTTCTATTTTTAACATTTTCTAAGAGTTTTAGAATAATGCTTGGATCAGAGGAAAAGGCTTATATTGTGTGTCAAGCCATATATCCTGGCAAAATCACTGCTTGATGGACTTTAGCATTAAGCTGTGACAAATTTTCAGTTATTTCATCTTCATGTCAAACTCTGGTTATGTTTTAATGGGTCATGGGTTTGGTGTTAAATGTTCCTTCAGGGTGGAAATCCCACATCCTCTGTGAAATGTTCCTTCCCTGAGAACCAATCTATCCTCGTTGAGTTTTGGAAACAGGCTGTTTTCTGAACTAAGCAAGAAGTTTTCTGAAGGGTCTGAAGGAGCATTTTATGTAACTTTTGTTCCCAATATAAGAATTTAATACCTTTGAGACAAGCAGGGTTCCCACAGCTGGTGCTGTTCTAAGTGCTGGCCTAACTTGGTTTCTTCTATTGAGAACTGCAAATGTTAATGAAAAGCCACTAGAGAGGATAGAATAAATTGTTCAAATGCAGTTTTTTAAACTCTTTGAGTCAAAGCTGCAAATGGGCATAATCCAAGTAAGAAAAGCCTACTGAAAATGGTGTCAGGTGGCTGAAAGGCTGTGACGTCGGGTGTTCCTCTTTTATGGAATTTTATCTGAACAGATGGAATGTGTAAATGATTTTTAACATAAATACAGTGCTATTAAAACAAACTGTGAGAGAGATACTTGGTACTATCAACCCAACATCCTGTTTGTATTTGCTCTCATAAACAAGGAAGATCATGTCTTAGTAACAGCCCTTTAGGTCTTTGGGTTTTAGGGAGCCTTTAAATACTTGATTTTTCATTGGCCAATATGTTGCAAACAGGAGGGGTGAGTCTTTTTAGGTAGATAAATACTACATTAATTTTTATGGGTTATGCAATGAGCTTGCCAGTTATCTATAGCCAGTTATTTGCTAAGCTAAGGACATGCTAAATGTGGCTCCAAACCACCAGCCATGTTCCACACGGTTTCACATGTTACAAACCATCAATTTGTGCAGATGTTCACTCTGCCATCTTTCCTGAAAATAGAAATTGTTTGAATTATATAGAGATTCATCCTTGCTCATCCAGACTTGCAAGTCTGTGTGGCTCCTGAGGAGGAGAATCTTTTGTTCATGTGAAAAGATGTGACATTTTTAGTAAGAATGACCTAAAACCTGCAGCTGGTTACTCACTGTAAAGCCAATTTTAGGTGAAACCAGAACTACTCCCTTTACTTGTCCAGCACATAAAATACAGGGCACTGGCTTTGTCATGAGCAGGCTTGACAAGTACTGTCTACCAGCAGAGGATTAGCTGTTTCTAAAAAAAAAAAAAAAATGTAGAAACTATATATAAATTTAGTAAATTACAAATTAGAATGAGTGTTGTATTCATCTGTCCAAGGGGTTGCAGTGCACTGGCTCCCCCCTATTGCACATGTCCCCAGAAACAGATTTTTAAAAAAAATCTGTTAGTTCTTTATATAAAGATAAACTTTTGTTTAAATTTTTAGACAGCAACTTTAAACCTGTCCAAACACCCAGATCCTCTTCCCAAATGACCCCAAATTAGAATGGATGTTGTATTCATCTGTCCAAGGGCATTGCAGTGCACTGGAGTAAGATGGATGTTTGCACATGTCCCCAGAACACAGATTACTTAAGTTAGGATTATCTGTTGATTTTCTTTATATAAAGATAAACTTTTGTTTACTCTGTATCTTTGATTTTAGAGCACAGAGTACACAGAGCTGGACGACAGCAACTTTGACTGGACCTGTCCAAACACCCAGATCCTCTTCCCAAATGACCCCATGTTTGCCCAGAGCATCCGAGAGCCTCTGAAGAACGTGGTGGATAAGAGCTGTCCCCGGGGCATTTCCAGAGCGTAAGATGGATGTTTCCTCTCTTTGCTAGCTCAGGACTGAGTGGAACAAGCTCTGCTCTGCAGAGAAGGAGAGCCATGAGGTGTGCTGGAGCTGGCAGTCAATTTGGGATGGGCCAAAGGGATTATTCCTGGTCACAGGAAAAATCGTTTTGAATTTCTCTCAGCAAAACTTAGTTTGTTTCCAGGTGAAATTAGCAAGTCTTCCAAAGCAAAAGGAGCTGAATGAGCTGCATACCTTGGCTGCAGCTCCCACTTGGAGCATTGCAGGAAGTGTGTCTCTCTAGGAGTATTGTAGAAGTACTCTCTTGGAGTATTGCAGAAGTGTCTGTATTTGTAAAATACTTTCTGCAGTCTCCTGAACAATTCTGAAAATCTTCTTTGTAGTAAGGAAATGATGCTGCCACACATAACTGCACCCATTTTGAGGAATTTAGGGCAGTGTTAAGGCTGAGGAAGTTTGTCCTCCTGACCACCTCTAATATATTTGTATTTAATTAATAAAACTGAGTTGGAACTGCATGGGGCAAACTGGGTTTGGTCAGTGGTGCAATAATGCAGACTATTTACAAATAGAGTATGAGTATTTACATACAAATAGAGTATTACTATTTACAAATGAGAGAGTATATGGCAGTTTTGTTATCAATACTTGGGAGGGAGGTTTTGCACTGTAAAATTATTGCTTATATAGACAACTTTATAAAAAAGATAACTTGATTGAGAAGTTGCATTCCACTGAAGCTTGCACATAGTGTACCAAGAATTGCAATCTTGTGATGGCAGAGAACTCTAGAACACTAGAGTTCTGTTTCAAGGATAATCTGATTTTTAAAGCTTTGATCTGTGATGTCTTTTGGCAGAGAGGAGAGTTTGGGAAGTGGACCAAAACCACCACTGAGAGCCAGAGACTTCATGGCCAGTAATCCTGAGCACTTGGAGATCCTGAAGAAGATGGGAGTCAGTTTAATCCACCTGAAAGATGGACGAGTACAACTAGTGCAGCATGCAGTGCAAGTAAGATGACCTGGCAGGGTTTTATTTTTTAGAGCTCTCAGCAAAGTCCTCCCAGCAATGACACTTGACACCTGGAGCTTCAGGAGGGCAGCCACCCTGTGGAAGGAGGCACATGAGCTGGAAATTGTCGCTATATTAAGCAGGCTGATGCTTGTTAATATTTTGCCTTGGCAACACTTTTAACTAATCTTCCACTAAATTAGGCTGAAAACAATGCTTTCAGTGTGAGATACTTCCATCTCTTTATGAGGTCTATATATTTGTATATTTTCAATTTCCTGGGTGGTGCAGGTGCTAAACCTTTTGGGAAATGATGCTTGAGTAGAAGTGAGCAACCACCCTGTGTGTTAAAGTCTTTGTAGCAGTGGTCCAAGCAAACACAATTTGAGTTTCTTTTCCCCCAAATTCCTCAAACATTTAAGATAAAATTGTTTATTGATTCTTTTCTCTGCAGGCAGCAAGTTCCCTGGATGCTGAGGATGGCTTACGGTTCATGCAGGAAATGATTGAGCTCTCCAGCCAGCAGCAGAAGGAGCAGCAGCTCCCTCCTCGTGCTGTCCAGATTGTTTCCCATCCCTTCTTTGGCAGGGTAGTCTTGACTGCTGGGCCAGCACAGTTTGGGATGGACTTGTCCAAACACAAAGCAGGGGTAAGTGAGATGTGGGTGTGTCTGTTCCTCTCCCTGTTGCACAAGCCTCAGCTTTACAGTGCTGCTGTTGTTTGAGGGCATCCAGCTGATGCTCCAGGTGATCAGTTAATTACAGGGTTAAAATGGCAGGCCCAGTGGTGACAATGACAGGGGTTACAGTTGTGGGGTGAGTGGCTTATCTGTCTGTGCTCTGCTCCTGAGTCATCAGCCATGCTTCAGGATTTAAAACACATGCACAGCATGAGTTGCAAAGCAAGCTCATCCAGTCTGCAGTGCACAGCTGAGGACATGGTGATTTAGGGGAAGTTTCCCTCCCATGTCAGCCAGGAGCTGGCAGAAGCTTTTTAGAGTTAGAGTAAGTTGTTGTAACAAAAGCTTTTCTAGAAGGCTCTGTGTAGATGGAGAGGGCAGTCCACAGAGGCAGGGGTCCCTGTGGGAAGCAGTAGGAAAACCCATGTTGCAGCCCCAAAGAGTTCCAGACTAGCAGTTCACAGGAGAAAAATTTCCAGAGACAACACTTCCCAGGTGTAGACAAACCACACTGATGATGAGAATTAGGTTTTCATTCAGTCATTCTTTGCTTCTAGAGCTCCAGTTTCAGGGCACAGGTTGTCTGCACTGACACAAGAACAGCACTAAATGCAGTAGAATGACTGAAGGAACAAAAATACACAGGAATCTTTCACAAGCATGACCATAGTGCTCTAATTCTCTCTTTATTTTTGTTTTTTCCAAACAGACAAGAGGATTCGTTGCAACCATTAAGCCATATAATGGATGCTCAGAGATCACTAATCCTGAGGCAGTGAAAGAGAAAATTGCTTTGATGCAGAGAGGCCAGTGCATGTTTGCTGAAAAGGCACGAAACATTCAGAAAGCCGGAGCAATAGGAGGCATTGTCATTGGTAAATACAATTCCAAGTTCTTAATTTGTGTAAATGTAACCTAATTTTACAGATTTGAAGATACAGGAAAGCTGACAAGCTTTAGGCTGAGAAAGCACAGCAATTGTGCTTTCAGAAGATGAAGAGATGTTTGGGGTTTGTCAGGTTCTGTGCAGACACAAATTGGGATGAGGGGTTGTCAGTGTTCTTGCAGACTAAAAGTTGTTACTTAAAGGATTGCAGGGTGCTGTCAGTACTAACTGCTGAGGAGTAATGGGGGTAGAAATGAGAAGTGGAGGCAAACACACCAGGCTGGGGTCTGCTGTGAAGTGACTGGGCAGGGGAGGCTGTTCCACGTTCAGCCGATCTAACAGGAAATTTGCCCTTTCCCTGGTACTCTGTGCCTAGATGACAACGAGGGCAGCAGCAGTGACACAGCCCCTCTCTTCCAAATGGCTGGGGATGGCAAGAACACAGATGACATCACTATTCCCATGCTCTTCCTCTTCAACAAGGAAGGGAACATCATCCTGGATGCCATCCGGGAGTATGAGGCTGTGGAAGTGCTCCTTTCTGATAAAGCAAAAGACAGAGGTAAGGTTTGAGGTGATTTATGTAAATCTAGCTCCCCTCAGTGCTGTGGCACAGTGGAAAATGGACAGGAATGATTTGCACTGCAGCCCAGAGGTGCCATGGTTTTCTGTTTAACACTGAAATTAGTTTTTTAATAATTTTTTTTTCTGAGAGATATCATTGATATCTACTCTCCCCACAAGGTAACATCCAGAAATGTTGTTCCTGAATGTCACTTTGGCTTATGAGAAAATCCAGCCTTTTGGATTCCTTTTGAACCCTTTTTGTTATCAGCTGCTTTGAAGCAGCATCAGGAACAGCATGTTTCCAGTGCCCTACATTGTGAGCATCCTTCCCTCAGCAAGATCCCCAGTGACATTCCTGGGACCCAAAAGGAGAGAGACAAGTGCTGGAATTAGTTTGCCTATCTAAGGAGAAGTGGTAAACATGAGAAATAAGGCTGCTGACCTCAGATGTTTCGTGGGTGTTCTTGTATAATGCAAGAAAATTGCAAGCTAATACATTCCCAGTTGAAATGTTTGAATGCAGCAGAAAATTCCAGATTTTCCTCTTGTAAGCCTTCCTTGTAGCACTGCTGTGTCCAAGCAGAGTAGGTAAGAACAAGTATCTAGAAAATCAGCCTATTTGCAAAGGGGATATGCCAAAATCTTGTCTTGTTTCTTCCTAAGTTACAAATCCCTCCAGTTTATAACTGTGCTAAATGCTCTGACAAAATGCTGAATAGAGGATAGCTCTGCCTTGGAGAGTTTGTAATCCATATCTGCTTCTTCCCCCTCCTCGTGCTTCCGTTTGGAATCCCAGCAACAATCTTTAAAGGTAAAATGATTCCAAACTACATTATTGATAGCAGTAAGTATCCCATGTCAGCAGTGGCATGTGCAGTTAAATTCCCTAAAAATCCTGAAATACCAGTGTCCTTCTTAGAGCCATAAACATCAAACCCAGAGAAATGTGCATGACTAAATTGGGCAGTTGTTGGGAGCTGAGCTGGGACGTGGGAGACGTGTGTTACTTGCTTTGAGTGGGGAGGCTCTGGCTTTGGCTCTCTCAAATGCACAGTTCAGCAAATTTAGGAAACTCTGTCCAACTCCCAAGCGCTCAGATGTGGGATCCTGGTGGACCTGGGAGTGCTTTAAAATCCAGCATTAAAGTTCAGTGCACGCAGTGGATATTTGCTTAAGGCTGAAGGAGGGTAACTGGCACTGACCCACAAGTCACTCCTGAAGTTTGAGGAACCAAAATGAGCCTCAATGTATTGTTTGCCCTCCTTTAAAATGTGTTTAAAAGGTTTCCCTCCTATCCCTCTGTAAAATACATTCTTCAGTACCATTAAATTTTCATATCACTGGAAAGCCTGCTCTTCCTTGAAGAAAAAAGGCCAAGGGAAGTGACCTTGATTTTGGAATACATATTAAAATGTTGCATTCCTACGGTTGTTTTAACTTTTTTTTTCTTTCTTTCCTTCCCTTTCAAAGACTTGGAAATGGAGAATATGGACCAGAAATCATCTGAAAGTGATGCACACAAACCAAATTCCGAGGAAGCTCCTTCAGACTCTCAGGATGCTGGAGCAGTCGGTGAGGAGCCCGAAGGAGGAGGAGAGAGCTCTGCTGTCGGTGACGCTGATGCTTTGTCTCCTGCCAGCACAGCCAGTGCCAGTGTTTCCATGGCAGAGGAGGATCCCCACACCTCTGGATCTGCAGAGGCCAGTGCTCCAGAGCCAGCATGCACACCAGGGGACAGCCAGCCTCAGGAACAAAACACCCAGACAGAGGCCACTTCCAAAGCTCACTGGGATAGTAAAGTCCAGCCTATGGAATCCATATTAGCAGACTGGAATGAAGATATAGAAGCATTTGAAATGATGGAAAAGGATGAGCTATGACTTGTAATAATAACTTATTTGTTAATAAACAAATGGAGACCTCTTTGGGTAGAAGTGAGGCCCTGATATCCAAGAAAACATATTCAGTATTGGGATGAGCAACCAGGTGTCACCTGGAAAACAACACAGAATTCCAGCACAGGCTCTTTGTATGTTTTAATTTTTCCTGTTTAAAAATGGGAACGTGCAATCAAAGCATTTGGGTGGCCCCGTGGCTGGTGCTGTGCCCCAGGTAGGGATGAGCCTGACTCCTGCCTTCCAGGCTCTGAGGGGACTCTGGGAAGCAGCTGAGCAGGGTGGGGTGACACACCATGGAATGGTTCTTGATGGGGCACCCACCCCTCCCCAGCTGAAAGCCTTCCTTACAGCAGCAGGGGAATTGTTTCCAGGTGTTTGCACAGCTGGAAGCAGTCTGCTTTTGTCTGACATATCACAGTGCTGCTCATCACTCCTTGCACCCCTTGCCACGAGGAACCACAAGGGGACCTGGGAGTTCCCCTCCTGCTCTGCTTCCAGCTGCAGGAATTGTACAAACCAAAGGCAGAGTGTGAGCAGGTCCTGTCAGGGAGGCTGGGCCAGCCATGGGGCCACTGGGAAAAGGTGTGGGAAGGTCCTGCTGGAGGCTGAGGGAAGCACACAAGGCAGGTGCTGAGTCCCAGGTGTTTCCCTTGGCCTCCCAGGTGGAAAAACTCCAGTCTGCCCCAAAATCTGGAACAGTCTCTGAAAGGACACAGCTCCATCAGCTGTAGCAAAACCTTTTTCTACAAGTTTGACTTCCAACAGCTTGACTCCATGTTCTTTTTATATCCAACTTGTGTGTGTGGTGTTTCAGGCAGGGAGGCCAGGGCCAGTGAGGAAGAGCAACAAGTCTGGCTGTTGGGTGGATAGTTCAGAGTCCAGGGGTGTTATCCCGGGCTCTGGAGTTTGTTACAGGTAAGTGGGAGTCCAAATTTGTTATCCACATTATATTGAAGTAAAAATGGGGAAGTTTAAACAACGTAGAGGCATTTTGACTGTGTCCAAAGAAACTGCCAAAAACTAATTAACTTGATTTATATAAACTGCTTTTAGTGACTTGTCGTTCAAAAAATGGTTTTATATTAAAGACAAAATGAACACTGCCTATATGCTGCACCAGGCTAAAAATGCAGGTTTATGTTCATCATTGCAATGGAGTAAATAAACAGGAAGCCCCACTCTGGACTGCACCTTTGATTTAGCTGGTGAAATGACACGTGCTGAATATGCAATTGTTAATTAGCACAGCCATACTCTGTATTTATACTCTGTACAGTGAGCAGGGCAATCCCAGGCATGTTGGATCCATGTACTCAGCCACACTTGCTTTCAAAAGTCTCAGAATGCACAGGCACCTTTTGAGAGCATGGCAGTCCATCTAAATATCATCCAGAACTTTAAATCACCAGGGTAGGAGGGAATTTGAGGAGAAATAGTGAATAAGTGTCCTTTGAAAGAAATTAGCTCTTAAATGGAGTTGTCATTCCTTTGCACAAGTAACTGTCTGGAGGCTTGGACTTGAAGCAGCTGGGGGTTTTCAGTTGGGAATGTTTTTATTTATGGGTTTTGTTACATGAGTTCATAGAAGGCATTTGACCATGGGAGCCTTGTAAGTGTCCTTGGATCCTTGGAGCCCTGGGAGTGCCAGGACACAGCCAAGTGCAGGATCAAACCATGAGGTGCAGATCAAACATTTTCACTCAGAGAATTCCATTGATCTGTCAGTGCTCAGTGCCACAAAAGGAGCATCTTTGTTCCCATGCTTTCTGACATGGACACCATCTTCCTTCTTGGTAGCTCTTTTAGTGGAAATAGAGTTATTTTTGTATCCTAGAGGCCTCTGGTCATTACTATCTCAAAATAGCAGCTAAAGGTTTTCTTTTTTTTACTTGCAGATTTAGGTGTAGATGTCAAATGTTATTAGAAGGTTAGCTTTCCTTGCCATCACCAGCTCATTTTTAGTAACTGCTTTCTCCACCTGTTACTAGAGCAGCAGGCATTACCTTTCAGGGATCCCAGAACTCCATATGGATTTAGGGGGCAGCATTTTGGTGGTGGCCTACCTCAGATTACTGTTGCCTCCTTCCTTTTGAAGTGGTTTTTGTTTCATTTAGTTCTGCTTCACCTTTGAAACCATCACAAGAGCCATAGCTTTGTTTACAGAACTGAATCAGGCAAGGTTGACCTTTTGGGAAAGAGGATTAAATTGGGGGGGGGACAGTTTTATTCAGGTTATTTTCACTTTGTATCTCCTTATGAGGACATAGGCTTTGGTTTAACCTGTTCATATCATTCTGGAAAGAATTCAGTTTTCTGTTACTGTCATCTTAAAAAGCAAAAAGAATGTATTCATCAAAAAGAAAGACCCTTTTGGAAAGGGGAGAGATTGTTCTTCCCAAATGTTTGGAAGTCTGCTCCCTGCATATGGAATATTGCTCATCATTAATCAGGAATCACCCTTAGTGTATAGCATTGTACATTTCTTTGTATGGTATTGAAAACTGAAGAATTCAGGAATCACAGCTGCAACTAGCACTTATTCCATGCCATGTAATTCAGATCAGCCAATTAATTTCTCATTTGATCTTAGAGGAATCTTCTTAATTGTTTACATTTATTGTTTCTTAATGAAGTTTGAGAATGAGCCCAGCTCTGGTTCTCCTCCTCCTGCCAGTGTCCCTGAGTAGGCACCAATGAGTGTGTGTTGAGAGGTGAAAAACAGGACATCTTATGCAACAGGCAACAGTCAGAACATAGAAAACAAACCATTCTGTGAATGAAAATTGTATGTTCAGATTTTATAAGATTTTTTTTTTTTGGTTTTTGTTTTTTTTTTTTAAGCCAGACCAATTTACAGCCGTATATTTTCTTATGGAAGATGTCTAATAACAGGTGCTGTAACACAATTGTTGGGTTTTACTCTCTGGTGATAAATGTACCCAATATTTCTAAGGGCAACTATGTACTGTGATGTAAAAGTCTGGGCTAAAATGTACATAATCCGTGTACATAATTGTGTACTTGATTATAACTGCTGATTGTAAAGATTTAATAAAATGTAAATATTCTGGTCAAGCTGTGCTGAACTGATGCTCATTTCTGCATTGCTGTTGGCTGCCATTTTCAGCAAGGCAGTCACACCAGGAGCCACCCTGGAATTTTTGCCTGGGAAGTTGGCTGAACCCAGAGGTGTTGTAATAACCAAACACCACCTTTTCAGTCTAGAACTGAAACTGGACAGGCTCTCAGCAACCAGATCTAATGGCACTATTTCAACCTCTCTTCTCTGACTACAGCATTATTGTTTTATGCTCAAGATCCAGAATCCAGACCCTCAAAAGTTCATTTTGACTGGTGCACCTGTTACATTTAGAATGAAAAAAACAGGTCTCACTTGGGCCTGACGAGGTGAGTCTTTGAGGGGTGTATCCCTTATCCTTACTCTGTTATGAACTCTCCTCCACCACCTCTATTCCTGTAAATTTTTGCTCTCTGGAAGTTAGGATTAAGGAAATTATGATTAAGATGCAGGAGCCCAAATTACAAGTCCTTGTTCAAGTGCTGAGCAGTGTTTATGATATGAAGTAGAAACCATTGCCAGCCTTGCTAGGGAAATGCCAAATTCCTTCAGCCTACTGTTTCCCATTTTCTGGGAACATCAGGGCTTAGGGACTGGAGTATTTTGGAGCAAAGGCCCTTTCTGCCCCCTTCAAGAAACAAGGGACACCAAATCCTCACCCTCCTATTAAAACTATATTTATTAATTTATGCCAGTGGTTGTATGGAGGGCCTGTAGCTCAACTGTCACATTTCCATTTTCCCAAAGGTGTGACACCCTTCACCCAAAGCACTTGAGCTGCTCTGACCAAAATTCAGCCACAGCTGCTGCTCATCCCATCAGTCACACTGGCTCAAAGCTGCTGTGGCAGGAGTTCCGTTTTCTCCCAGGTGCTCCATGACAAGGTAATGTTGTTAAACATTTCCAGCTGGAATGGAGCCTATAAAACACTGTTGATCTGCAAAAGTTCACCCAGGCTATTAATGCCCAGCACTGGCAAATTCATCTCACCTAATGCTTTGGTGGAGAGCACAGAGTGATGGGCTGGGGCCCCTGCAGAGGAATTTCAGCCAGAATTGTGCCAAAAAGCCTGTGTGGTACTCAGAGGTGGTTTTGGGGAGCAGTGGGGCCACCCCAGATGTCTCGGATGCCCCACTGGCTGCCACTCCAGGACAGACCTGATGGCAGCAGTGCAGGGCAGAGAATGAGGAGCAATCCAGAAAACCAGATTGATCCTTAAAGAGCCCAGCCCAAACCCTGCCCCAGAGTCTCTCTGCCCTTTGCCGGGGGCTGCCATCAGTCAGGAACACGGGGCTGGCAAGGACCTGGCAGATTTTGGGCCCAGGGGACACTCAGGGGTTCAGGAAGGGACACAGAGCAGCAACATGGGTGAGAAAAAGGAGGAGCTGGTGATGCTGAATTTGATGCATTTCAAGATTTCCCTATGGACCTCCTGGCAGGCAGGTTGATGGTTTGAGATGTGCTTGAGGCTCCCCTCTGCAGCAAAAGCCATTTCCTCATCATCCTCTGGCCCAGTGCTCCTGATGATTGAAGAAAATGAGCAAAAAAGGCTTAGAAAGGCCTAAAATAGATGAAAAATCTGGGGAAAAGATGCTCAGGTGAGGACAGAAAAGGCATCTCCACCCCGTGCTGGCTCTCCGGTGCTTTTATGTAATGGAACACGTGGCTCCCCACGTTCCTTGTGGGGCTGGACACGGGCTCTCTGGCTGCCAGGCTGGAGCATCTCCCTCAAATGATGTCAATCTTCACTGCACTGGCATTACAGCATCATAAAAAATTACAGAGCTGCTATTTTGGGTAGCAGCTCTCTCCGAGTCAGTGAATAAATGCAGCTCCATATGACTCACTCCAGGGGATTATTAATAGACACAAAAGCAGAATGCCAAAACCCCAGGAATCTGCTCTGTTCCCACATGGAGCTTTCTAGCTTCTTGCAGCAATTGCTCTTGAGAACTTTTTGTCTCAAAATTTAATTCAATATACAGATACATTAAAAGAATTAAATGCATAAATGTTCCGTTGAGCTCGCACCTCGAAGGCTTTGGCAGGGGCTGTTCTGCAGGGATGAAGGATGGGTGCTCCAGGGTGCCAGGCTCCATCTGGGATGGCAGGGTGGAGACAGGGAGTCATTTCAAGAGGGAAGAATCACAGGATTCTCCTTTTGCAGCCATGGGTGTCCATGGGGCTGGTGTTGGAGTTGGCTTCTGTGAAGGAGGTTTACAGTCCCACACATGTTGATGATGAAGATGATGATCCTGAGGATGATGATGGTGACTCTCCCATCTCCAAACTCAGTGCGAGCATTTTCCTGGATGTCATGGGTAGATGTGAGCAGCTAAATTGAAAGAAAATAATATGAATTTTTAAAAAGCAAAGACATGAACATCTTTGAATTCTATCAACTTTCTCATCTTGAAGTACCCTGAGCTGGGGCATTTTTTCTTTCCCTTTGCCACAACAGCACAGTAAATAACAGGAATTTCACTCAGGGCTTACCCAACCTTTTGGACGTCTCATCTCCCCAGTAACGAAGCAAAAAAGGTGCCCTTCCAAAGCCATCCCTGCATTTCTTGTCTCCTCTTCCCCAGACTCCTACAGAATTAAACTAAACAGAGAGAGGTTTCAGCCTGAAAAAGGAGAGTAGCCCAGCAGTACCAGGACCCAAAAGCAGATTCCATAAAGCCACATTGACAGAAGTGCCATCAATCTGTGCTCTCTCAGTGAACACCCTAAAAATTGCCTGTACCACACAGTGATCTTGGCTGAGATCAAAGCTTTTGATTTTCCAGAGTGCAAGTGCCATTACTTCCCCCCTGGGCTGGGGCTGCCCCAGACAGGTGAAAGCTTCTTTAGCACAGGGGATGTTGCTCAGACTCCCCAACACCCCACAAAGGAACTGAGTCAGGGCACTGGTTTTGTAGTCATGGGATCCCAGAATGGTTTGGACTGGAAGGACCTTAAAAATCATCTTGTTCCATGGGCAACCTGGAACAAGGCATGGGCAGGGACACCTTCCACTGTCCCAGGTTGCTCCAAGCCCTGTCCAGCCTGGGACACTCCCAGGGATCCAGGGGCAGCCACAGCTGCTCTGGGCACCCTGTGCCAGTGTCCCACCACCATGGTGGAACTGGAAACCTCCCTTTTTGTGCAAAGCCCATCTGACATCTGCTCTTTGACAGACACACACCTCACCCAGCCTCTCCTATCCTGAAGGCCTGGTGTGTCAGCCAGGCTGGAGTTGAGTCACTGCTGACTCCAAATGGAAGTGACAGGAAATTACTGTTTTACAGACCTGGTAAAACCAAAATAGCTGGGAACAGAATATTTCTCTCCAGGCCCATTCTCATGCGATGACAGCGATGTCTTCAGAGTTCAAACACGACTTGCTGGTGCTTCATGGATCCCTGTGCTCCCATCTCATCATCCAGAGTTCAAATCCTGCTGCAGTCACCAGCCTGGGTGTTGTTACACCAGGAAAGAGGCACACTGCAAAAAATCCTGGGATTGCTGAAGCGCTGCTGCTCCTGCTGTTTACAGGGCATGGAGAGGGGCACTGAGCCAGGGTGGCCCATCCATGGCCACAAAGGGCTGGTGACAGGGCAGGACACAGAGGTGGCTCTGCTGGATCCCGGCAGGGAGACCCAATTCAAAAGAACCAAAGCTCTGACTGAATGCAAGGGAAGAAACCGGTGTTAATTGGGGGCTGGAAGGGGCTGGGAGGGGGTGAAGTGCAACTCCCAAGAATTAAACAATTAAACAAGAGATACAACAGGGTCCAAGGCTGGGCCTGGGGTGGGCAGCAGCTCCTCAGTTCCCCTCCCAGTGCTTGGGACAGGCTCCAAGGAGGAAAACCAGCACCACTCAAAGGGCTCTGGACAAAGGAGAAAGCACTTCAAGGGACAAGCTTGATTGCCAAACCCCTCCGCCACCATTTTCTCCAAGATCCCAGGTTATGCTGTGGAGCTCAGGAAATACTGCAGCAGCCTCCTGAAGAGAAGCTTGGGCCTCAAATCCTTTCCCTGGCATTTTGAGAGGAACCTTGAAATCCCATTTACAGCCAAGCACAGCATACCAGATAGGAGCAAGTTCTCCTTCTCTTCCCAGCCTCCTCTTCTCCGCACTGCTGATGTATTTGAGCAGAGCAAAGCCATGGGGAGGTAGAGCTCTAAGGAGAGATGCATTTTCAGCCAGAGTGATCTGCTTATATTATTACAGACCTTCAGCTGCCACATACATTTAGACTTCTAACAAAATCTGCCAGGGTTTTGCAAAGGTGGAAGAATCCCAGAATCCCAGCAGATTTTTGCAAGGGTGGAAGAATTTCAAACTTCCTTGAAGAATTTCAAACTTGCCCACCCCACAGCACCACAGCCTACCCAGGCCTTCCCAAATTTTGCCATCTACAGGTCCAGCAGGGAGGCTTTGACTCATCCACAAGTCCAAAGCACCTGCTGCTGGCTGGAATATGAGCACAGGTAAGATGGGAATTGCTTCTCCTCTCTCACAAAGCGTCCAGCGAAGCGCAGGCCTCCAGTGCCAGCAGCAGCAGCAAGGAAAATGTTAAATAAAAGAATTATTAAACTAAGAGGTGGCTGAAAGAAAGACCACAATGTGTCTAACAGTGTTTGTGTGGGACATTTACACACAAGATGTTCCAAAACAACAGACCCAAGCCCATCACTCCTGCACTACAGTGAAAGCTTTTCCAAAGTGCCTTGCAGAGAAGTGTTTGTGGGACCAAGCCCCAGGACTCTTTATTAATTAAAGTGTTTTAAATAATTGAAATGCACTCTCTTGACTCTCCCAAGCGTAGTCACCTGCTCAAGGGCTGGCATAAACAATGGAAAAAAATCATATCCAGGAGGAGAGAGACATCACCTGGAAGAATTCATCCAAAACCCAATGGCTCCATAGCACTGAGAGAGGCCACAGCCCCAGGAACAGCCATGGGATGGGAAGGAGGCAGAGAAACTTTGTCTCCAGGGAGGTCAGGATACTTGGGAGGGGCTGCCTGGCCAATGCAGCTGCTCAAATGAGCAAGATTTAGGGAAATCTGGTGGGTTTTGACCATTAACAGGATACAGCTAAATACACCAGAGGACCCTGACACTGAGCTTTTACAGGGGAAGCTGCTGAAACTCTTGGGTTGTCTGAATCCTGGCACGCAGCAACCACTGGGCTCAGGCTGAGGCTCAGGGGGCCTACTGAGGCAGCCACAAACAGGGAGCAGCCTCACAAACACAAACAGGCTGATGTGCAGCCTCAAAGAGCCTCAAACAGGCTGATGTGCAGGCTCAACAAACAGGCTGATGTGCAGCCTCACAAACCTGCACAAACAGGCTGATGTGCAGCCTCACAAACCTGCACAAACAGGCTGATGTGCACAAACAGGCTGATGTGCAGCCTCACAAACCTGCACAAACAGGCTGATGTGCAGCCTCACAAACCTGCACAAACAGGCTGATGTGCAGCCTCACAAACCTGCACAAACAGGCTGATGTGCAGCCTCACAAACCTGCACAAACAGGCTGATGTGCAGCCTCACAAACCTGCACAAACAGGCTGATGTGCAGCCTCACAAACAGGCTGATGTGCAGCCTCACAAACCTGCACAAACAGGCTGATGTGCAGCCTCACAAACCTGCACAAACAGGCTGATGTGCAGCCTCACAGCGGCTG
This sequence comes from Emberiza elegans, assembly GCA_024865655.1. Lineage (NCBI taxonomy): Eukaryota > Metazoa > Chordata > Aves > Passeriformes > Fringillidae > Emberiza > Emberiza elegans. The sequence goes on from JALJVW010000206.1 coordinate 63,331,387, forward strand.
ATGCTGGATGGGCTCACACCCAGCCCTTAGGAGCAGCTGCCAGGTCTGTCCCCACTGCTCATCCCCAAAATCCAAAGGTAAATCCAGCGCAGGGATGGCAGCAGAGGGAGCTGAGGGTTTCTGGAGATATTTCAGGTACAGCACAATACTGGTGGGGAATGAAATCTTCTGAGGTGGAGTGTCCAGCCCCTCAGAGCCCACATCCAGGGAAACCTCTTTAGTCAGGAAATTCAGCAGTAACTTAGAGATTTGCAGAGGTCACAGGTGACCTTTGAGGGACTTAGATCCTTTAGAGGGATCTGATTTTCAGAAAGCCCAGCGAAAAATGGCCAACATTTGGGCTGAGTGCCCCACTCCAGTGTCAGCCACACCCCAGGAGATGCTGCTAATGCAACCCCAGTCTGGTCCACACCCATCCCACAAATGAAATCAACACAATGACAGCAAACTACACTGACAAAGCTTCTCCACTGGGTGCAGTGCAAACCCTGCCCCCACATGGCATCAAAGCTGGAAAAAATGTCAGCACAGGTAACAATCTTCTTTGAAATAATAAATACAAAAGCTGTATTTTTTTCCTTTTTTTTTTTTTAACTCATGACAGCATTTGTTAAAAATATTACATCTGCTTTTGAGAAGGTAATATCCTCTCCATTTAATATGGAAAAATAAACTCTACAGGACACACAACACATCCCCCCCCAGTTGGCACAGAGCTGCTTTAAGAGATCAGATCCACGGGACACATCAAGGCAGAGGAGAGGCTTGGTCTTCCTTGTCCCCAGACTCTTAAAACCTCGTGTTGTAGGAATGGTAAAAGACAAGAATACATAAAAACAGTAAAATGTTTATTTTCTTAGAAAAAAAGAGATTCAAAATGATTGTGATCACACTCCCATTCGTGCTCAGCAAAGCCAATACTGCAAGCTTAGTCCTTGATTAAGATACCTTTTAAATGAAACTTTTTCTCCTCTTAAAATACAAGTTCCTGCTCCTGTATCACTTCCAGTATTTCAGTGATAACATGCTTTTAATGGATAATAGTTCCTCAGCTTCTTCCCAGCTGAGAAACAAGGCCTGCCATGGCAAAAAACATCCCATCTCCAAAGCTTGGAATCACCAGCACTAACAAGCACTCTGGCCCCAACACGGACGGACACACAGCTCAGGGGTGTTTCTTAGATGCTTGGATGGTCACTTATGGAAGCTTGGTAATAACACTACCTCATCTGATAGAAAACAGGCCAGAAGCCTCAATAAAATCAACAACGTCTTTTAGATTAACTTTTAAGGATTTGCTGCGTATCTGGACACAGAAAAAAGTGAGAAGTTGCAACAAGTTTTAACTAGCAGCAACAAAAACAGTTCCTTACGAGTTCTTAGCAATATTCCTCATGTGTTCATTAGGAAACACTGTAACTGAATGGAGCATATAATGTGGAAATGGTCTTCTTCTGTTTATGGAGCGCTGTTCACTCGAGCGGACGTCCCGAAGGTTGTATCCAGAAGGCTGGGTTGGATCTATTTACACTGGAGGTGCTCCTGGGGCGAGGGCAGAGCTGGCACTATGTGACATCCTCCTCCTCTGAACAGTAGTCACGACCCTGCGGGGACAAAGGCCAGGCAGTTGGGACTTAGAGAAGCACACAGGAATAAATCCAGGCAACACTTCCTGAGAGTTGTTCAGTGCTCTGAACCTGGGGGGTTTAAATTCAGAGCTGGGTAGAAACCTCAGACACAGGGAACTGGCAGGAAACCAGGACAGGAGACACTTCCCTTTCTGTCACTGTTAATCTCATAAACATCATCCCCCATATAGTGAATTCCAGGGGGGGCTCCAACAAACCGATTCACAAACCAGCTTTATGCAAAGATCCACCTTGATGGACACAGCCCCGAGATTTGTTGTGAAAGGATAATCTCCTTTGGAGGCAAAAGCAACAAAGCACATAATCCTATGAGCAGCACAAGGCAGCTGCTGTGAACAAGAATCCCTCATCTGATAACCCCAGCAGAAGTTTAACCCCAGAGCCAAAGATGCCATTGGTATTGAAATGAAGCTTGTACCACAGGGGACTCAGCCTAAGCTTCCCCAAACATGGATTTCTTATCAGGCCAGCCATGTAAGGCCTTCTATCCCACCCCAAACACAGGTGTGCAGCAGCATCTCTCTGGGTATTTATTCCCCTTGGGATGGCCTGGAGCAGGCACATCCCACCCCTCCCTGCCCAGCTCCTGCAGAGCAGCAGGAAAGGACCAGTGGGAGCCACTGTCCCTGCTGCCCTGCACAAAGCCAGCTGGAGCTCAGCTGCTCAGCGCAAGCCACGCAGGGCATCCTGCATCAAACAAGTGCCTCAAGTGCAGGACCCAACATCTCCACCTCTGGAACATTTCCCATTGCTCCTGAGTGCTGGGTGCATCACCTGAGCACCTGGAGAAGGAGAGCCAGAAGGACAAAAAAAAAAAAAAAGGGAGATGTTTTGTAGGAGTGATCAGTTGATGTGGGGCACACAGCTGGGCTGCACAGCTGGAACAAAGGCTCCAGAACGTCTCTGCAGTCCCAGTGCCGATGGTGGGACTCTGGGCTTTGCTGGAGCCCAGACCCAGCAACGTGCAGGGCTCTGACAACTCCCAGTGGCCCAGCACTGAGAGCAGAAGGGTTTTCTAAGAATGTTAAAATAACCCCCAAGACACTCATCAGCCCAAATTCCAACTCAGCTGTCACTGACCCAGAAAGAAAGAAAAAAATTACATTTTTTGAACCAAAAGCTGTAACTCAAAAAGAAGGAACACTGAAATTCTTTGCAGTGAAGCTCAAATCTCTCGGTTTTCTCCAGGCCAGGGACCACATTTGGATAAATCCAGGAGACTGAGCTGGTGGTGATGAAGGCTTTGTCCAAAATGCTTCAGAGCTGTGAAAGGCAGCAGTGACTGAGGGCTGAGCTCGGAGCATCTCCAGGACGTCCCTGTACTCAAGAGGGAGCCCCATGGCCCAGCACTCCCCACTGGAGGCCATCACTGCTGTTAAAGCCTGGAGCAGACCCAAATCTGACAGAGGAAAATCCATCCTGCATTTCTCCCTCCTAATCCTCCTGCTGTTCTCCCGCTTCTGGCTTTGCTCCCTGGCTGCCAAGTGCACCAGTTCTCAAATGGACACCAAGAACTGCTCCAAACCAAGGTGCTGAGCCTGTCCTGGCCGTGGCACAGACACACCAGCTCCCAGCAAGGCCTGAGGGCCACCAGGAGCTGGGCTGGTCCTTCCTGATACGTCACTTCCACCTGCACTCTGCTGGGCATGGGGACACATCACACACACCTTCGGGTGGCCTGGCCAGCTCAGGTGATGCCCAGGCTCCGGTGAGTCCCAGTGGTGCCCAACAGAGCTTTGCTATAAATGTCACTCCCCAAATGCATTTCTGTCAGTAACAACAAGGTCTGCATTGCCCAGGAAGATCAGAGAAGGAATAAAGTGCCCTGCTGTCACAGCCCTCCCCACTGCACCCAAAATGCAAGACAAGGGCTGTGCCCTCAGTGCTCCTTGGGAGAGGCTGCCTCTCCCTGCTGGCAGAGGGAAGGCAGCCTCAGCCACAACCCAGGGAAATACTCTAAAATGTCCATTTTTGGCCTGTGGGTTGTTTCAGATGTCTGCCAGATGCTGAAGGAGATGATCCCTTGGTCACTGAGAGGCTGCAGTGCTTGAGATGGGCCTGGGAACAGCTGATGGGAAATAGTTCAGCTCAGCGCTGGCAGAAACCACCCTGCTCCAGTGGAAGGGTCCCTGATGGCTGCAGGGGCAGGACCAGGTGGCCTTCAAAGGTCCCTTCCAACCCAAACCACTCTCTGATTCTACAATTCCATGGCTGGCAGTCTCCTGCATCCAGAGGGGCCAGAGGCATGGAGCAGGTGGCTGCTAACAGGAATCTATGGGCACCCATGGACTAAGCAAGCTGTGGGATCAATCTGCAGGAGCCATTCACTTCAAAGCTGAACTCAATGATTATTGTGGGTCCCTTCCAGCTCTGTGATTTCTGAGAAGTTTTAATGATTGAAAGTTTTAAATGAACTATGTTGAGGAAGATGAGAACTGTAATATGTGCCTCCAAGTCCAGCTAATCCCCGAGGAATCCCATCTCCCACCTCTGCAGTTTCAAAATACAACTGTCAGCTTCTGCAGATGTCCACAGAACACTAAATGAGTGAGTGAATTTAAGGTGAATTAAAAAGCAACCTGATGTTTCTTTCCTGCTGCCTGCACCCAAACCAGGAGGGCTCATCCCCCATCTCCCTGCTGCACCTCCAAAGTGCTCCCCTCCTGATGCCCCTCCAGGGGATGCTCATGGTATCCTTTAAGGGAATAAAAAAGAGAAAGAAAAAACTCGCAGGAAAAAGGCCTTTTCCCCATGGTGTGGGTGACAGGCCAATAAACAACCTGGCTCAATGGCCCCTTGTGCCTGAGGAGTGGGCAGGCAGGGGAGGGACAGGAGGGCAAGGATGGAGGGGATGCAGGGGAGGGAGAGAAGGAAAGGAGGGAGAGGAGGCAGAGATGGAGAGGGCCAGCATCAGCCCTTTCTCCTGTGGTCTCTGGGGCTGGGGACACAGTGGCCCCTTTGAGGGGCCCGCCCTGGGAACCCTTTTCACCAGGCTGGTTTTGTTTACAGCTCCCAGAAAGGACGGGAAGAAAATGCCGGGAGGCGGCACTAAATCACTGCGGACTGCGCTGATTCCTGCCCCTTTCTCATTTGGTTAGGGGAAAATCAATGGAGTCATTAAGAGCAATCCACTTTGCTAATGAGTTCCAGCCTAATCACCGTGCCCTGGTGAACGCGGGGCTGGCAGCCCTCTGGAGTTGCTTTGGGCCCCCTCCGTGCTGCCATGGCCAGCATCACTAGCCAGGGATGCAGGAGCGGCTGCCAGCCATCCTCCCACGGCATGGGTGCTCTCTCACCAGCTCCAGGTGAGTGGACAGGTGCACAAATCCCTGCACACCAGCCCAACACAGCGCTGGTGCTCAAGACCAAGCTGACCCAGGACAGAGCCCAGGGCATTCATTTACTTGCCTGAATACCAACACAAATGGCCGGATACCAAGACATGTTTCTATCTTCTTAATCAGAGCTGATAGTTCAAAACCAGACTGATCCCACCACAGGAGCACAGTGATTGTCCCAGTCCTGGCTGCAGCCAGTGGAGCCCATTTCTCCTCTGCCAGGCACAGCAGATCTCAGATTTATCCAGCAGAGCTCCCTTTAGGAGGACTGTTCAGTCACTCTCTGCTCTCCAAAGCCACATTTCTGCGTATTTCTGCCTTCATCTATCAGGTCAAGCAAATCACTTGTACTCCTGACCCACATCTTTCTAATTTACTCCAGGGAATGCTCTCCTCGAGCTTAATTGCTGCTATCACCTGTTGCTCATCCTCCACTGGAATATGTTTCTGTGATTTCAGGCTAATTTTCAGTAAATGATGATGATGCTGACAGCAGATGAGCGGCCTCCTTCCCACGGCCTGTCTCTGTTCCATCTCCCCCTGAACTCTGGATCACAGGTGCTTTTTGTGTCCCAAAGCAAAGCCTGTGACTCTATTCCCAATAACCTCAGTGAGTGGGAAGCCCCAGGAGGACTCACTGCAGCTGCTGCCAGATGTTGGGAACGTTTCTGAGCCTGCTCTGCCACCACTCAGGGCCTTGTGCTGCACACAGCTCCTTGGTGTTCCCCTCTGCTCTCCTCTCCATGCTCTGCCACAGGTCAGAAAGGGTTTGGACATGGCTTTCAGGAACATGGTGGGATTCTTGGGGTTCTCCTGGGAGCTGGACTCCACGGTCCCTGTGGGTCTCTGCCAGTTCAGGATATTCTAACTACACACTACAGTAACTTCTTGTGCTGTCCTCTGCTCAGCTCTCTCCAGCTGCTCCCACCTAACCTCTAACTCTGGCTTCTCATCAGGTCTTGGGAGTATTTTTACCTCAAATCCTCCTGTTTCTGAAAGGACTGGGCTGACTCCAGCAGAACCAATATCTAAGCCTACGTTGGAGACTGACTTCCATGTTCCCAGCCAGTCCTACCCCAGCCCTCATCCCAGGGTTTCCTCCTTCCAGCAAACCCTTTGAATGGCATTACCACCACCACAGGCAGCTCTGTACGTGCCAGCTCAGCCCCAGCTCCTGAAGCAGGGACAGACTCACTCAGAGACAGAGCAGATGTCCCCCTCTGAACACCTCACAGTGTTTTGACACTGAATTTTGGTAGACAGAAGCTCCATGCTTCATGACAGTCTGTTTTTTACCTTCGGGTGACATTTGCAGGAGGCAGTGGAGCTTGGTAGGGGCAGCCAGGAATGCACTACTGGGGGCAGAAGCTCTCCAGACTGTTTCAATAAGGCTTTTTTTGATCTCCAGGACTCACCAACACTTCCTGTGTGCAGCTGACAGAACAGCAGCCCGTGTTTTTACCATTTCCCACTCTGGCTGCAGAGTTTTATCCCACAGAATGGCTGTGCCAGCTCCAAGCCGCCATGCAATGCTCCTGCCCAGTGCTCACACGTCAGAGCTGCTGCTGGGCACTTGGAGTTGGTGACCCAGCAGCCCTGGGGATGGAGCTCAGCGTGGCTGAGGGTGCTCTGCTCCTGACTGGGGTCTCCATCCCACATCCAACAGCCCTGGGAACCATGGGAACACCACAAGGGTTGGGACCTCACCACCACCCCCACACCCCCCCAGAGCTTTCCAGCTGCCACTGACACAGTCCTGCCCAGTGTCTGACTGCTGTCCTCCACCGCCCTGCAGAAGGCACTGGAAATGCTAGTTAAGGATCAGACAAAGCCCCTCATATTTTCCAATCTTTTTTGGCATTTGTGACAACACTTAGGAAAAAAAAATGCATTCTGAGCAAAGATGAATTAAAAACGCCAAAAGTTCTCTAATGAAGACTATTTCCTCAGGCACAGGAGGTCCCCAGGGAACACAAATCCCACATTCAGCTGCACATTAACTCCTGCCAATCCCATCAGCTGTCAGCAACTTGGTCTCTTTGACAGATAAACTGTGGATTTCCTCTGAACAGACAATCTCCTGATCCCCAGGATAAATTATCCCCAAGATAAATTAGCCCTGGAGATCACCTGGGAACAGCTCAAAGGGGATCCAAACAGCTCCAAGCGCAGACACAGGGTCAGCTGCACCTCAGTGTGGCAGCTGGGGAATGAGGGTGCTAGTGCCCTGCCACTGACCTCAACAAAAATTAACCAAAATTCATAATTAGAGACAGCCTGATGGCATTGTCTGGTCTGCAGATAAGACAAATCTTTGGAAAACCCATTTTACTGGAGATTCTGTGCTCCACCTTCTGGAAGGTGATGATGTCCAGGAAAAGCAATCTGAATATTCATAGGGTGAATGCATTTATTCAAAGGAGATACAGCTGTATTATGGATATGTAGAAATTCTCATTTTAAATGCATTAGGTTACATAAAATCTTACCCCTGTGAAACACTGGGTACAGAAATATTCTTCTCAGGAATCCATGAACTCCTCACTTTTACTCTTCCCCTTTTATGTTTATTTTTTGTTTTCATAATTTTTATTTTTTTTAAGAGGAAAGTAATAGATGTGTTGCTTGGGACAAATACAAGATGCACCCACTGGAGCCCTCTGACTCCTGGGACCAGGAGTGCTGGCAAAAAAGGCACAAGTTCAGAGCCATGCAAGTAAAAAATTCCCTTCTACTCCACAACCCAACATGACAACTTAATAGAACAAAACAGAAAAGAAGAATAGACTAGACTAGGAGTGTTTCACTTGGAGGGGACCTGCAATCATCAACTGCCTGAGCACTTCAGGGCTGACCAGAAATTACAGTGTGTTGTTAAGGGCATTGTCCAAATGTCTCAAACACTGCCAGGCCTGGGGCATCCAGCAGCTCTCTGGGAAGCCTGTTCCAGCGTCTGAATTCCCTTTCCATAAAGGAATCCAGTCTGAAATATCCAGTCTGAAACTGGGAGTACAAATCAGTACTCAGTGTACTGTCCTCAGAACACATTAGTTCCTCAGTGTACTGCTACTGAGGAAGCAAATATTTAATATAAAGTATTTAAACAAGATGCACAACTCCCAAACAGGCAGTGTGAAGAGTGAATTGGTGTGTGAACATCAGCTCCCCCATCTCCCTCCCTCACACTCCCAGGATGAGCTGTGCTCCAGCTCCTGCACTGCTGTCTCACAAAGAAGCCAAGCATGTCATTTAAAAGCTTTCTGAAACACACAAAAGCTGCTCTCAGGACGGCTGAGATATGCAAAGAATTATTCATCCTCTTCCTCAAAACATCTCCAGCACCGTTATTTCAGTGGCACAGCCCTGGGGCAGGGTTGCCCACACTCACAGCCACACCATCCCTTGGAGCCAGGGGCTGTTTCGAGGAGATTCAGCAAGAATTCCTGGGCTGTGGGCTACAGCATTGACACTCCAGCTGTGATGAAAGATCACATCAGCAATGATGCAAAACCCCACTTTGCCCTTCACCTTTAGCCAGCAGGTATGTCCTGAACATCTGAGTTAGCCTGCCATGAATCCCAGACTGGTGACATTCCCCCAAAACAAAGGATTCTCTCAGTACCTCCTGCAAAAACTCTTCACCTTCCTGGTCTTCTTTGCACTTGAGTTATCTAACCAAGGTGCTGGAAGGGAAATCTTGGGCCTCCAAATCATGGAGGACACAGAGAGCTGCAGCAGGCAGGGCACTGTCCCCCCACGCAGCTGTGCCCACCCTGAGGGACACTGGATGCTCACATTACTGTGCCTTACCTTTTCAATTTTTTCATCAAGCATTCTGAAGAATTCTTGTTGGCTTTCAGAGATGTGCATGCTGCAAGGCAAAGGAACAGTATCAATACCAACAGGATTTATTCCATTATAGAACAGCCCAGGGTTGTTGGGGGGCCCAGCTGTCAGCTTCCACCACAGTGAAAAATAAATCACATTATGCTTTCATCTACAATGCCAATTTTTAATCTTTTTTCCCCCTGATTTCTGTTTGCCCACGAAAAAATTACTGCCTTTAGTTCTGTGTACATGTGCAACATCTGGGGTGGTATCTGGGATCCTCATGCATCCAGAGGAGACTGTTCCCTTGTCCAGGGAAGGGAGCTGATAGCACAGTACCTCTCCTCTGAGAGGGACAGTGAGAGCCCCCTCTCCTCCACGAGGTTTCCCAGGACTGCCAACCTCACCACCACAGAATGGGACACCCACTTGAGGTTTAAAACTCTGTCCTCTTGTCCTGTCACTTGTAATGGGGGAGAAGAGACTGACAACTGCTACAACCTCCTGTCAGGAGTTGTGCACAGCTAAAGGTCCCCCTGAGCCTCCTTTTCTCCAGGCTGAGCCTCTTTCCAGCTCCCTCAGCTGCTCCTGGTGCTCCAGATCCTTCACTTCTACTAATTCTTCAGCACCAAGAGGCTCAGTGATGTGATTTTGCATTAGTAAAAAGCGCTGGAAAACACTCTTTTTTCACTGTCTTTAAAATGCTGATGGTCACACAAGACCACAGGTCCTTCCCCATGGGGAACCTGCAAGCAAAAAACTCAGAAAGGATGAGGAGACAAGGTTGAGGATGTATGGCAGGTGTTTATTTATGGGGCAGGTGCTTATGGTTTTTGGGTGTTTATTTGTGCTAGGGGGTGGTGAGAGCCTCCCTCCTGCAGGAGCAAAACCCCCCAGGAAGGTGAGGCTGGAGCATCCTCTGGAGCAGCAGCAGGGAGGAGCAGTGGGCTCCCAGGGAAATGTGCCAGGGACTCCATGTGCAGCACAAAAAGATGCAGAGAGGGGAGGATGGGGACGGGAGCCAGCGGTGACAATGATGCCAAACGGTCAGAAGGACACACAGCTCTTGGAGCCGTTCCCCAGCACACAAAGCTGGCTTGGCTTGCTCAATTCCCACCCATCCCCTCTTGCTCAGAGTGATCCTTTCAGCTGTAATGAGTTAATGCTCTCCCCAAGTGCCCAACAACGGGCTGCACTTCCCCACAAAGCTCAGCATTGAGCCCTCCCCGCTATGGGCTGAACCTATACAAAGATCTGCTTATGTGGGACATAAATGGAGCTCAGTTCACACCAGGAGGGTTCAGAAATGGCATTAAAACCTAAAGCTGGTGATTCAGGAGCAGGAACAATTCACCTTTCAGTGGCTGAGGGAGTTCCTGTCCCCAGCTGTCTGCCTGTTCCTCAGGTTCCCACCTCCTCCTCAGATGGGGAAGAGATGCCTTTTTGGGACAGCTGACCCCATCACCTGCACATTCAGGTGCCTTGCGGAGGGATTTGAGGACAGTGCAGCCCCTTCTGAGTAGGCAAGAGCTTGGAAAATAGTCTTGCCTTTGCAACATCATAAATCCAGTTTCTAATAAAATGAGATAATCCTGTAGTGACTCATCCCAATCATAATTAATAAGAGAACTAAAAGAAGGCAGGGAGGAAAAAAGGAGTATTGTGTAGTAATATCCCTGAAAATTCCCACAGGATAATCCTACAGATCTGCTCCAGTGGAAGGTGTCCCTGCCCATGGGACGTTGGATTAGCTGATTTTTCATGTGCCAACCCAAACCATTCTGAGAGTTTGTGATCTGGCAGGGTAAAAGTGGCCTGAAATAACCACTCTCATTTGGTGCTTCAAGCTGCTGTCACTCCCTGAGTTATGAACCTGTCCCTGGGTACTTGGTGGCTGTGTTTGATCACTCAAGGTGTCAGGGGTGACTTTGGTGATGAACACCCAGAGCAAGTGCCTGTGAGGTTGGGACAGGGGGCAGGGGGAAGCCCTGAAGGTGTGGCAGGTATCAGGACTGGGTGTGAAGAGGAAGGACCAACCCTTCTCCCTCTGCCAAAGACCCCCATAAAGCTACTGCTGGCTCCCTACATCCCCTGGTTTTAGAGTCCAGGGCTCTGGATGGAAAAATCTAAACCCTCCCGCAGGGGGAAGAGCCCTCACAATCTTATTTTTCAGCTGACATCAAAATATTGTAAAAGAGTTGTAAATTACCAAGTTTATAATTTATAATTTGGTACTTAGTCCATGTTTTGTTTAGAAGTAACATCCATTGTACCAGAACAGTACTGTAAGATGCATCTAATGATCTAGCTATTAATTTCTGCTCTTCCAGCTGAGTGGATCTTTTCCACCCAATGCCACCCCACCCTGCAGTCGGAATTGTCATGGCTTTTAGATGATAAACCTTAAAATAAAAATTGTACATTATACCAGCTGTTTGCTGACTTGGCAATTAGCAGCTCAAACACATGTGGCCACTTTATAAACAGAAATGCTGTGGTGGGTTGGGCAAACAGCAGAGCCTTGGGCAAACACTGGAGGATCTACCCAACAACCTTATGGTACATTCTGCACCTCTCTGGGAAGTTTCCTTAATTTTGAGGTCTGTGACAGAAATATTTATCTCTCTCAATGCAATGTAAAAAACCAGCTTTTTGGTCAGTTCTGATTTCTGCAGGGACTTTTCAAACTAGAGTTTTATGAAGGAATGGAAGCCATGGCCCCATGCAATTCCTCTGCTGTGGATGTACCAAAAGATGACCCAATGAAAGAACAGCCCTTTTTTATCCCAGAGTAATTAACCTCATGTTAGAGCATCTTAAATACATCTCTGACCCTTCTGGGAAGAACTGAGCCACAATAATGAAGCACAGCTTTGCTGAAGAGTGCTTCTACCTCCACCTCCCTACCATGAATTTCTTTGCAATTACATCCAAAGCACTTGGCTTTTCCCTTTGAAAAGAGGCTGAATTACACTGAAAGCTGATTAGGAAATAACTGAAGTTTCCAGACTTGAAATTGTGTCCAAGGCACTTGAGAGGCAGCAAGTTTAGGTTAGTAAGTGCCCTGAGGGCAGGGCACAAGGAACAGCATTTCCACTGCTGTCCAAAACCCAAATCACAAATCTTTACCACTTGTTCTTCATGAACCCAATATGTGGCTCTGTGTAACCAGTTATTCCTCAGCCAATTAGTGATTAAAATGTGACACTGAGTTAGAAAAGAAATGAATGACTACTATCAATAACCAGCTCTGCCACAAGAGGCAAATATTTCATGTAACACTGACTGACCCCAGGCACAGCATGGGCACAGAACTGCCAACCAAGCAGCTACAGGAAAATTCCTTTTAAAAACCTGACCATTTCCCAGGCCGTCCCAGGCCTAATAAACCAGGGGCTAGCAAAAACCTCCTGGGCTAATTTAAACCAGGGCTGTATAGAAAGCTGAGAAATAGCACAGGGTCTCTTCTTGGGGACTGGCCCAGCTGCATCTTTTTGCAAAGGAGAGGAACACTGGGACACAGTGGACCTCTAGTAGAAGTCTGTTCTAGGTGTAATTGTGAACCTCACAGACACTGCCTGTGTTTGTCTGTATTGTGATTTAAACAACAAAAATTGAACTTACTTTGCTCTGGGTTGATGTACTAATCCTGGGATCTCTTTATTAGATTTAAGTCTTGAATTTGAACTGGCACTTTTTTCCTGAAACACACAAAGAGCACACAAGAGCATCAGCATCTATGAAGCACACAAAGGTGACAGGCATTTGTCATCAGGGTGTCACACTCAGCTGGGTCCAGGCTCAGCCGAATGAGAAAAGCTCAGCAAAAATGAAATTAAAGGTAACACAAGAGATGAAATGACCCCAGGTGGGCAATTTTTAAACACCCTGGGCTCGGTGGCATGTGGAATTGCCTCTGGGTCACTGGATGAAATCCAGGGATCCAACTCCAGGCTGGCCGGTAACTCTCCAGTGGTCCATGGAAAATGGGGGTGCTCATATAAATCAATAGGAACAGCAGGCTCCACCTCTCCCAGAGCAAGGCAGAGCGCTGGGGAGGCAGTCCCAGAGTCACCCAGCACCCCAGGCTGGCTCAGAGCAGAGTGGGGAAACATCAGCATCAAGGAATGTCTGCAGGAGGAAGCACGTGTCAGATGTACTGGGAAAGAGCAGCAACTGCCCAGCCACGAAACTGGGCACAAGGGGCCCAAGGAAGCAAATCAGCTCTCAAGATCCCAAAAATAAGGATGTGGGGCTGCTGGAGAGAGCCCAGAGAAGGCCACAGGGATGTGTCAAGGGCTGGAGCTCCTCTGCTCTGGAGCCAGGCTGGGAGAGCTGGAGGTGTTCACCTGGAGAAGAGAAGGCTCCAGGGAGACATTACAGCCCTTTCCAGTGCTTAAAGGGGCTCCTGGAGAGCTGCAGAGGGACTGGGGACAAGGGAGGGAGGGAAAAGACAAGGGGGAATGGCTTCCCACTGCCAGAAGGCAGGGTCAGATGGGATATTGGGAAGGAATTATTCCTTGTGAGGGTGTTGAGGTCCTGGCACAGGGTGCTCAGAGAAGCTGTGGCTGCCCCTGGATCCCTGGAAGTGTCCAAGGCCAGGCTGGACAGGGCTTGGAGCAACCTGGGACAGTGGAAGGTGTCCCTGCCCATGGCAGGGGGTGGCACTGGAGGGGCTCTAAGGTTCCTTCCAAGACAAACCAGTCTGTGTTCATAGACAGTAACACAACCCTGTCCTTTGCAGAGGACCAGAACCATTAAAAGCATCTTAAAAAGGGCCTGGGAGGGGAGAGTTGAGAGGCAGCACTGCTTGGTAACACCTCCTCATCATGTCACGAGCTTCTGTAACCCAAAACTTAGTGCAAACACATATCTATTATCTCCAAAATCCTTCCAGATCTTCCCAGTGCCATGTGTTAGGGAAAGCTGCTGGTACAGATGGGAGAGGTCTGAGTCAAATCTCAGAGCTCACCCTCTCCACAAACCCCTCTGTATTCCTTAGGCATGTCACACCCATGGCAATTTAAGAAACATAAACCCAAGAATCAGTGTTTTTGTGGGTAATTTTGGTGGTTTTATTTAGCTTTATTTAGTCTTTGAATGTCTGAATCACACAAGATTTTGGAAAGGGCTACTAAATCATTGAATTAAGAAAAAAAAAAAGGGAGGCTGTCTAGCAGTTAATATTTTAATGAATAATTCTACAAGGGCTGTAAACATCAACTGCCTCAGCATATTTAACACTGTTTAATGCATATCTTCTAATCCTCCTAACCAGGGAACAGTGCCTTGCATGAAAATAGCAGTGAGAGAGAAACAAGCCCTTCTTCCAAGCCTGAACAAGGGTGTCTGTGTTTGCTACACCCCACCAGCCACTGTCTGCTCAGCATCCCATGATATCACACCAGAGCAGCAGAACAAAAAACAAAATCACTTCTTTTCAAAGCATCTTCCAATCTCAGCAGGGCTAGGAGGGTGTGACATGTACATGTTGTGTGTGATGAACATGTGTGTACACAGACACACAACCCATGAGCTCAGGTCTGACTCACGGCTGTCAGAGAAGAACTAAAAAGAGAGGGATGGGTCTCATGGAGAAGAGAACAAAGCCATAAATCAGCTGAACCCCAGCCTCCTGAACCTTCATCCTCAGATCTACTCCATGGGACAGGAAGGCGAAGGGAAGACTCTGATCTACAGCTCCTGTGTTGGAAGCTGTGATAAATCAAGGCAGCACAACCTCAGCTTTCCACATCTCTGCTCGTGGCTTGGTGTCAGTGCAGCTCCATCAGGAGCTGGAGTCAGTCCAAATCCCAGCCTAAAGAAACTTCTGGCACTTAGCAACAAATAGAAAGACACAAGAAAAGTATGTGCTGCCTTCTCACTGTGGGCCCCAGAGCAATATCCAGAATATTAACTGACACACATGGGAAAAGAGAAATAAAATTCCTGTTCAGTTGACTTCAAGATTCCAGAGTTTACTCTTTCCCTCCTATTGCTCCTGTTAATTACCACACCTCAATTATCTACTACAATTCTCCTATTTAAGCAAAGAATATGTTACCTTCTCCATCTGTTGCTCAGCAGGAACAGACAGAAAAGGAAGAGTTAAGAGAAAAATAAAACCCAAGCAGGTCTCAAATTGGCTCATTGCTTTGTTTGTAAATTTTATTTACAGCAGTGATATTTCATTACAGCACTGATCGAAATATTGGCTTGGATAAAAATAGATATTCAAAAATAATTCTTCCAAATGCAAACAAATACAATATCTTTTGCTCATAGCTCTGAAGACAAACTGACTCATCAGAAATTAATGGCTTGGCTTCTAATACCGAGCTACCAAAAACACCTTGAAGTGCTTTAATGCAGTCAGATTGTTCTTCCAGACTGACTTGACTTTGGCTGAAGGGTCACTTCTGGCAGTCTAGCAGCCTCATTTTCTCCCTTATTTAACATTAAATAAGTTACCATGCACCAAAAGAACCATAACTGGTTTTCGAGACCTAATCTATTGCAAATTGAAATGAATATGCAGAAGCTTGGTTTTAATCTAGCTCTGCTTATAAGGATTATTTACAATAAATGCAGTAAATGCTGCCTCGCCCCACAGGCTGGAAAGGAAATCCCCCAGCATGCTGCACTTGCACAGCAGCAGTAGCAAAAAAGGAGAAGAGTGGACATTTTATTCCACATTATTTTGCAATTAATCATTATCAAGGTAGGGCTGTCATCCAATCAAGGTGATTTCATGTGATAGATTTGTTAATTATTGTTAATTCCTCCATAAAAGATGCACCATCTCCAGGATTTCAGGGCACTAACAGATGGCAGTGACTCTGCTGCCAGATGCTATTAACACAGCAACAGCCACTACTGCCATTATAATTAAATATCTGTCAACATTTCCCTTGATGCCTCCCCTCTGACGAGCCCATTTCTAGAGACATGTGAACTTCATTTGAAGTATTTTGCTTTTCTTCATAAGGCTGCCACAGATTGACTCAGGTAAGCTGCTAACAGTCCTTGTAAAATAATACTCCTGATTCATATCAAGATGACACTTTCCTTCAAAGGAGCCAACAGCACCTTTAGCTGCTTTCTAGACCTGAGCAAATCATCATTAAAGTCAGTTAGAGGAAAAATGAAGTATTTGTTTTCTCTTTATACCTCAAAATAGTCTTTAAAATAATTGCATTTGAAAAGGAGGAACCAAATGCATCAGTTAGAAATGGACTGAATGATGAGATGTAAAATTTCAATATGCCAGCCCAGCACTTTTTAACCTCACTCAGTCATGAGCACCAGGCTCAGGTAGTAATATCTCACATGGGCTGTCTGCATCCATCAGGATGAACAAGGGAGAAGCACTGACCCATGAGATTTACTCAAGCTTCCTTGCTTTATATGTACTTTAGGGCTCGTTTTTTGTGCTATCCTTTGGCAGGAAGAGAGCCTCTCCTCTTTCCTCTACCTACCTGGAAGCAAAACCACCTGAAAACATTATTTAGGGCAACTTTATAACAAAGGGGCAAATCAAATATGGAAAAATCTCAGGTATTAGTCAAAGGAGATTACTCTTGGATGCAATTTCATCAGAGGAATCAGATTAGCCCTGCCAGAATGTGTACAGGCACCCAGTCCAGGAGGGTGTCTGAAACAGAATATTGTATTAAATACTCTTGCTGGGTCAGGCCAGCATCTCCTCAGCCCAGCACGGAGGAGCTGCCCATGAGGCCCCACCCCTGTCAGTATCTCTATCCTTGAGATGTCTAAAAGCTGTCTGGACTTGACCCTGGGCAGGAGGTTCTATATAGCCCTGCCTGAGTCATGGGGCTGGACCATGGACATCCAGAGGTCTCTTCCAACCTCATCCAACCTTCAGTTCCGTGATAAAGTACAATCAGAGCTTGGAAAATCCCACTTTTCAGTAGGTTTGTTGAGGTTTATCCCCAAGCAGCAGTGGGAGAGACTGAGGCCATTCAAGCATGCAGCAGCAGACACAGTGCCTGGCATTCATTTTAGGAAAAAAACCCTGATCCTGCAAACCCAGCCAGCATCACGCAGTGAGTCTGCACTGACACAGGGAGTGTAACCCAGGCTTGGCAGGGAAAATTCCTCTGCTTTCATCAGGGATCCAAAACGTGTTCCAGAGGGCAGACCTCATCCTGAAACCAGCCACTTAATGGAGCTCCTCCTTCCCAGGGAAACTGCTGGGCAATTCTGCTGTAGGAACTCCAGCTGCTGGAATGAAATATGGAAAAGCAGGATTTGTAAAGCCCAAAAAAACCCCAAACCATTACTCAAAATGGGCTAAAAACAGGTAAAAAAAGAGATATGTGTAAATCCTGAGCAGCTTCCTGCAGCCCACCAAAAGGCCTCCATTGCTGAGAAGATAGGGATTGATGCTTTCAGTGTTTATTTACCAGTCATGCAGAGGGGCACACAAGGTGAGTGGGGCAGTAACACACTGATAATGCTTTTTAAATGCTTTTGAGATGTTAAAAACTGTGAAGGGGTTATTTTCAGAAGAACATCTAACACCCTCTTTACACTCAACTCAAGCTGCAAGAGCTCAAAAATCAGAAAAATCCAGCCAAAAATATAAAGTCAGGGGAAAAATAAAGAAGAAAACAAAGGAAGATGAAGGGAAAAGCTCCCTCTGGAGTGAGTTGCAGGACTTCTCCTGCAGTACCTAAATACAGCTCACCCTCAGCCCAAGTCAGTGGCCTTTGAGCTTTGATGGAGGACATCACTGAAGAGCAGGAGATAAAAAAAGGAGGGCAATTCCCAGCACTGAAGGGTTTTCACAGAGCATGTATTTACTAAGTCTAATGGCTACAACTTTCTACACATCCTCATCATCTTTTCTCCCAGGCAATATTAGAAAGTCTGGGCTAATTAGTTACAGTAATTCCAGTTAATTCTGTTGAGTAGCAGCCAAACACCAGGGCATTGTGTGAAATGCAGAGAAGGGAGCAGCAGCTGGCCTGATGACAGGGAATTAGGGCAGGTAAACAGATGAAATTACAAATAAGGCACATAAATGATAAATAAGTCCTATCAATAAATCCTGCAGGGAAATTCTTCCCTGCACCTTGCCATCCTGCTCCCTTTCAGAACTCTGAGCATTTATCAACCCACATGGGTGAATCCTTGGGGTTCTTTACAGCTTGGGACACCAAGGTCCAGAAAAATAAAACCTGGATTTCTATCTCAAAGTTCCTTTCTGCAGGCAGACTGATAGAGCTCAAGGTGTCCCCTAGAGAAAACAAGAGGAGTAATCACTGGTGAAATGCCTCTGTTGTGAAATATGAGGATTACACTGCCCTGACAATCAGGGTTTTCTGGTTCCTTCAGCCTCCACAGCACTCTGAAAGGTCAGCCAGGGTAAGAAAATGAGCATAGCAGAGATAAATAAAGCCAGAACACTTGTCTCCAAAGGTGCATGAAGTTTCAGGTCACATGGGAAATTGCCTGGCTCCTGCAAGGAGCCCTGCCCATCCATGTAATAACCCCAGAGAGCACGGGCAGGAAGCAGAGGAATTCCGGGACACGTCTGCAGGACTGCCAGCAGGATGGGATTTGCAGAGTGAAGATGGGGAACATCCCCTCTCCTTGGCACGAGGCTGAAAACTGCTCCTCACAGCTGTATGCCCCAGAAATCCAGGTGGCAAGGTGCCTTAGAGCACGAAGAACAGTGGCATCAGAAGGTATACAAAATACTGCAAACAAAATGCAGGAAGGGCAGGAAGGCAACCTGCTCTCCAGCTCTCATTAATACACCTGATCTTCAATGGCTCAGGTACGTCAGACTGGTTGAAACTTTTATCTAGCAAATAAAAAACAGATAGAAAAAAGTTTAGAACTCCATTGCTGATGACTTGGAAGACTAGGCTGACTCTTGAGGAAACCTCAGAGAACATTTGACATCAAAAAGCACTTGACAACCTTGCACTTCTGCAGGTATGTTGCTCTTCTGGATTGTAGAGCCACCCTAGATAACAGAACCTGGCTCAAAAATTAATCTTCTGCTTAATAATTTTCTGTGCCATCAACTATTCTGTCTCTCTCGCTCAACCAGCTCTTACAGAAATACACTTATTTATAGCAAATGTAGATATTACTCATGCTCCCAGTTCCTCATGCGTGTCTCCTGAAGGCCTTTTTCCACCAAGTGCAGCAGCACAGAAAGAGCTGGCAATGACCATGAAACAAGAGGACTGGGTGAAGTCTGTGAAACACTGACAGCCAGGGACAAAGGGTGTGACAGGGAGTTGGGGTGTCAGGGTATTCCTGTTCCGTGAAGGCTCCTTGCTGGAATGGCAGGAGGGTTATAACACCACAGTTTTTCAGAACTTTTTACTGGGATGGTTTTTAAGAGTTTTATGCCCTTCAAACCTATATCAGAGAACATAGCTAGAAGGGGTGTGCCCTGGTTAAACAGCTGGGTCTACATTTTCAGCAGCTGTAGCGAATTCACAAGCTCCTTTTCTAGAGCCAAAACTGGTCTTTTCCAGCCTGTTTTTGGAACATGCTCTACTTTAACCCTCTGTAAAATCAGTTTTCTGAGAGATGCCTTCTCATACAAGCAAAGCCTCCTGAGATCTTCCTGTGCTGTCAAAACCAAACAGGACTGATGCAGATGCACACAGCTCCTCCCTCACTGCCTTTATACAACATCTGGGGTTACACTGTAGGATGGGCTCATGGAAATGATGGTGACCACCAAACAGCCACATGGAGGAGCTGGTAAAAATAGCAGTTGGCTCTCCCCACCTGCAAACAACAGCATGGTGATGGTGCTTCCTCTGGAGTTGGGGTGATCACTGGCTTTGATCTGTCAACTGCAGGTTGGGGCAGACTATGCTTATTACATTTTTCTTATTACATCCAAGCAGTTCCATAAAGTGCACTGACATTAACCAAGTCTTAACAGGGAATTTAGCAGGATACACATGAGATGGAGCAGCTTGGCCGTGAGGGAGGGCTGAGAGAATTGGGATTGTTCAGCCTGGAGAAAAGAAGCTTCAGTGTGACCTAACTGTGGCCTTCCAGTGTCTGAAGGAGCCAAAGGAAAACATGGAGAGAGACTGTCTATAAGAAATGGAGTGACAGGACACAGGGAATGGCTTCCCACTGCCAGAAGGCAGGGGTTAGATGGGATTTTGGGAAGGAATTGCTCCCTGTGAGGGTGGGCAGGCCCTGGCACAGGGTGCCCAGAGAAGCTGTGGCTGCCCCTGGATCCCTGGCAGTGTCCAAGGCCAGGCTGGAGGGGGCTTGGAACAACCTGGGATAGTGGAAGGTGTCCCTGCCCATGGCAGGGGGTGGGATGAGAAGAGCTTAAAGGTTCCTTCAACCCAAACCACTCCATGATCCTATGAAGATACTTTTCCCCATCTTGCTCTAACCTGGGATTTAGAAAGGATGGAACAAGGGAAAACAAAGACCAAGTCCTTCTGGGTTTGTTGCTGATGATTTAAGAGGAAAACCCAAACTAATTAAAGATGTGATGCAAATGAAAAGATACTGTTACAACATAGGTAAGCAGAGCGAAATGGTAGCAAGAAATTAGGAATGATGCAACCCTGAGAAGCGAGATAACAGAAAACCAAGAGTGGTGCTACTCAGCAATACACATATATTAACTTCAGGAAGGGTTTGTGTGTTCCAAACCAGCAAGAGTTTCCTACAATAAGCTCTCATTCTCCCAGCACTGTCCAAGGCTCTAATTTTGAGATTTTCAGTAATTGCAATTATGTAAATGCCATTGCTGGAACATATTTTCAATGTCTGTATTTTGCTCTTCTCAACGTCTGTTTTATTTGCATTAATTCTCAAATTTGCACCAGGCATAAGATTTAAGACCCAAGAGAATGAATAACAGCTCTTGCTACACGGCAAATTCCAGCACGCCTGGGTAAAATGTGCATTTCAAAGGACATAAAAGTTGGAATATTATTAAGTATCACATATGTACTATGACACACATGAGAAACATTAGGATTGCAGGAGAAGCCTTACATCTGATCTGTGTACTTTGTACCATCTTCTCCTTGTTCTAGTTAGCAGCCACTTTTAGAACAGAAAGAATCATTATTGTTTCACAGTCTACAGTGGCCTGCTCATTTACTGCATTTCCAATCCTCAGCTGTTATAAGCATGGATTTTGCCTGGATTCTCCCAACACATTTATCTGAGAGTAATACTGACAAGAGAAACCATATACATCAGAATGGAAGACAATCATAAACGGCTTAAAATTTTTATAAGCCATTTAAATCAGTAATGGAGGCTGGGTTTTAAGTGTTTATCTCCTCTAAGTTTCCTTGGAAGAAGAGCAGATAAATAAATGTAACTCTTAAGTGCTGGCAAAATGAGGCACCAATATATTCCAAAGAGGATGCAGAATCTAACTCTGATGCTCAAGGTGGTGCAGGTTAGATGATATCCAAACCAATACTGGGAGAAGAACTAGCCTAAAATTCAATCACAGGCCTGGAAATACTCAAGTCCATCATTTAGGACATTAATGGTTAGATTCAATGATCTCAGAGGCCTTTTCCAACCTTAGCAATTCTATGATTCTATCAACCCTAAGATGATCAGTATTTCAGAGTCCCAAAATGACTGTATGCCTGTTATAACCTTTAATACCCACTCTGCTTTTCCATCCTCTCACCTCATCCCCTCTTCCCAAAACCACTCCTTGTAGGTGGGAAAGGACATGGAGGAGACTCAAAATGAGCTCTGCCCTCCTCTCCTGGAAGGCAGCAAATCTTTCCTCCAGGAAAGGCTCAGAATGAGGTGTCAGCTCCCTTGGGAGTGATCAGCCATGGAAAAGGAGACACCATGCTGTGCAAGATCAGGCAAGCAGGGATGGATCCATCCTTCACCCACAGAATTTCAATGTCTCTCTTGATCAGAACATGAAATAGCACAGTGAAACCCTACAAGATCAGTCTCCTCAGATCTTCACCTGGTATCAACCATCACAAAAGTAAGATATTTCCAAATACCACCCAATTGCACCACCCCAGGGCATGGACCCAAACCACTTCAACAGATTTCTGTCTAACCTGTTCTCCAAACTCCCATCCCACAGGTTTTCCCAAGAGTCTGTCTTTCATTTCACCACTTCCCTGAAAGTTCAAACGTTTAACCTACTACCCAGCTTTAATCCTTGCCTGGTGCCTTCCTGCCTCTCTCATGGAGAAAATATGATTGTGGTGCCTTTTAAAGCAACCTTTCCTATACTGGATGACTCGTTTCCTTCTTTATTTTTAGGCTAAACAAATCAATTCCTTCCATCTTCCATTACAGCTTATGTTTGCTAAGTGTCCTATTCTTGTCACTCCCCTCTGGCTCTTCCCCATTTGCTTACATCTTTTCTACTGAGCACGTTTCCAATTTCAGCCACAGTATTTAAAGCCCCTCTGAAGTCAGGATGGATCACATGCATTGCTATATGTATTTTTTTTATTCCTGTTTTTAATTCATTACCTCAAGCAAGCAAGGTTGACCTACAACAGATACAGGGTGCACCTGTGAACTATGCATTCATACTCAAAAAAACCTAAGGTAAAAGAACTGTTGAAGGAGAAATTAGCTAAGCTCACCTTCTCTAATGGCTACAAAACATTTGTGGTACAGTGCTCAAGATGTCTCTCACACCAAAAAAGTTGGTGGGGATGGTCTGTCTTCCTGCCTCAATGCTTGAAATATTAAACAAAACAATTCGGTGCTAACAGAAATATCAGGAGGTAGAAAATCCATGTTCTATGACTCACAGACCATCAGGTCTCCTTAAAATTAACCAAAATCACATGCAACATGCAAAACAGGTGTTCTTAAATCATTTCAATTTTGCTATCTAAGCAAAACTGGCTTCCAAGTCTATAGTTGATTTTCAGCCATTTGCAGACACCAAGTTTTAACACAAGGTCTATTTTCTTTTCAAGTGAGGTGAGTGAAAAGATAAGCACCTCTAGAATTTAACAGGCTTGTGCCACCACAGGAATGTTGAAAAGGGATGGACCAGCATGTCCCAAACAAGAAAGCTCTCTGCCTGAGTCAGAAGTGCACTCCAATGCATGGTCATTGGCATACTATTTACAATGAGGAAAAAAACTAGAGTTTAATATGGAGATGTGGCCTCATTTTTCACTGCAATGTTGTCCTATTAGCATTCAATTACTTCCCTACACTTAATTAACTCCTTGTTGAATCTTAATGTGATAATGAGAACATTAATTCAAACCATATACCATGTCAATGCTATGATACTAATAGCAAAAATAAATTTTATTTAAGTCACCCAAGCCCCATAATTCCTCTTCCTTTTTATAACACTGTGATTCATACAAAAGCACAGCAGATGCATCAGGACAAGAATCTTCCCTCATTGCCGCTAAAAAGATTAACAAAATCTATTTTGAAATCAAAATCAGTTGGCTGTGATTAATAGTTCTCCCTTGTTCATGTATCTGCAAACTGAAGAGCAGCAGAGATGGTGATCGAGGCTCTGGAGACCCTGTATGTATGTTCAAGTACCTGTTAGATCATTCATTCTGGCAGAACTTTCACCTTTTGAACAACCCACAGCAGAGACCCCATGATATGAATCCCTCTCTTGGCCTTTCCATGCCTCACACTTCATAAACACTCAAAACCAGACTAGAGACCTACCAAACCCAGAACATCAAGACCCAGCAAGGAGCTCACTTGACCTTCCAGCAGGCTCTTCAACTGCATAAGAAACACCAACAAAAAACCAGATCATGTAACTTTACAAAGATAACTGAAAACACCATGCTTGGCACATAGCAGCCAAACTTAACCATCTGACAAACCCTAAACTTCTCAACCTGAAGGATTGCAAAAGCAGTTTTGAAACAAACAGAGGCATGAAATGTGTGTGAGGATCATGAGTTTCCCCCACCAGTGAAATGCAGAACTGCTCTAATTCCCTGACTCCTCATGGAGAGCACAGCCTTCCACATCACTGAGGCTTTGGGATGCAGTGGAGTACGTCCTTAACAAAATGTGCCTAAACTCACTGCTAACAGTTTTCCTGATGTGAACTTCCACACTTTGCTCCTGGATCTGCAAAGCATTTGAAGGCCCAGAGGTCCTTAAACGTCCCTCAACACAGAGGTACCTAAATCCCCTGTAGGTCAATGCTGCACAGGCGCACTCGCTGCTCTCCTGAACCATGACCTGCACAAGTCCTCCAGCATGTGCTGAAGAGTTATCTTGCAGTTAATAACAGGATGATAAGAGGAATGACTCCATGCTGCAAGGACTCTGCTTAGAACAGCTGGGTAAGGCCTGCAGGGAGGGAAGGCTGAGGGGGAAGATGGGAGAACAACCCGCCCCAGGAACAGCATCCTGTGCCATTGGCAAAATTGCTGAAATAACCTTCAGCAGAGAAAGGAAGGGCGAGCAGCAGATGGGGATCACAAGATGAGGGCACATTTTATGATGTTTAAACTTCACTTAAACAACAGTGATCATCGGAGCGCAATGTGCAGAAGGAAATTCGTTCCTTTCAGCCAAGGCTCCTGTACTCCTTTTTTCTAAATGAAGAGTCACACATGGCCTAAACTTACATCTATAAATAAGCAGGTGGTAACATTGCACTGTCCTAATTAAGTTCTAGGGTCATTAAATCCTTTTTGTTACTATGCACAGGGCTTGCTGCTGTGCCTCAGCCATTGCAAGGCCTTGCCATGCGCTGCTCACCCGAGTTCCTGCCTCAAACCTGAGCTCCTGCACCCATGGACTCTCTCCTCCAGCCCTCCCATGCACCTTCCTGCTGCCTGGCAGCACCAAGCAATCTGAGCAATCTGTGACCAGGCAGCCCCAGACTGGGATGGTTCTCAGCTCTCTTCCCCATCCCCTCACTTCTGAAAGGCCACATCAAGCAGCTCACTCAGCAGCTGGGGTGCAGGGAATGCTCAGGGTGTTGTCAAGGCTTATCTGGGAAGACAAGTGCCTAGATGATTAGCTAGTCTATTCATAATCCTCAAATTCAGAGTTTAGTTTAAGCCCCAAATTCCTGGGGCTTAAAATTGCTTTCAATTAATTTTAATACTAGGCATGTTGGGCCCTACAGCCACCCCCATGGACACTCAGCACATGCTCTCCTGAACTGACCAGAAACTCTGGCCAGCATTAATAACACAATATATGTTCTGAGAATATTTTTCAATATCGAAAGGTATTTATTTTCCTCTCAGCAGGTCCCTCTCTCATTATGAGTGCAACCTCACAGTCAGTTTGGAATCATGGAGTGGTTTGGGTTGGAAGGGATCTTAAAGCTCATTCTGTTCCACCCCCTGCCATGGGCAGGGACACCCTCCACTATCCCAGGACGGTCCAAGCCCTGTTCAACCTGACCATGGTCACTTCCAGGGGTGGAGCAGCCACAATTCATGGCCATTTGACTGAGGTCTGACACTAAACAAAGAAGACTGCAGAGGAGAAGCCACAGATGTATCAGGACTAAGTCCTTCATTCCAAACATTCAATAAGCTGGACTTCCCGAATGAATTTGGAAAGCAAATTCTGCAGCATAATTATCTTGCTGAAAGACAAAAGGATCTCTCAAAGTGTTGTTTAAAATTCTTTAACATCAAAGTATAGCTTTAAACACTGTAGAGTTACTATTTATCACAAAAAACAGAGAACAGTGAGTAAAGACAAGAAAACTAATAAAATAACTAGTAATACGATTTAATTCTACATGCAGTACTCTGCTTCTTGTTATATCTGGTCTCAGTTATCAGCCTAGTGTAAAAGCCAGCCAAGAATTCTTCAAGCCCTGCCAGAGCTACAAATACTAGCCAGAAATATTTGTCGTATCCCAGCTCAGTTTCCAAAAAGTAAGATGCTGGACTTTTACAGCCAGAAAAATACAAGGCGCAAAGGACAATAAAAAATGGACTTACTTAATATTGTTGGAATGCATCAGATCAAACGAATCCAAGTACTCTTAATCCTGTAGGACTGCAGCATGACAAATACACTTCATTTAGATACTCAGCCCCCGTGAGTCAAACCAGTCTGGAAGATTCAGCCTCACAATTGCTGGATGTTACTCAATTAGCGTGAGGCAATGATTTCCAGCCCTCAGCAACCAAGACAGCCTCCTCCTCTGGAGAGCCAGACAGCTTTACCTTGGATTAAAGTGATCGATTTTTCCACTGTGTGCACAGAACAACATCGTCAGGCAATTTGAGTTCACTGGCCACATTATTAATGGACTTTGCTAATTTTTTCAAAGGACTCATAAAATACAAAAACATGGTGTCTTGTAATGAGGTGTAATTGCAGCAGCAGCTTCTGTAACACGTGTGTCTCCGAGGAGAATATGTTGACACAGACATGCCCCTTAAGAAGTTTGGGCTTTGTATTTCCTTACTGTCAGGTACAATATCTTTAGCCACAGGCAGTCCTTCTTATTTCAGACAGCCCCCCTGCTGCAGTGAGCCCTTCTCCCAGGAGAAAGACACCAGCAGGAATGAGTGTCTCCCAAGGAAACCTCTTTGCTGTGTAACTCAGAACCCAGACATTCAGTAACACTAGTCAAGGTAAATCCCATGACCAAACCTAACAAATTAGGAAAACATTAGGAACCCTATTTCTTCATCTTGGATCAGGAAAAAATTAGGAGCAAACCCAAATTCTGCATCTTGTCTCAGTCATAGGTGTGCAGATGCCCAGCTTCCAGGCCAGGAAAGCTGCTCTGAGATCCCTGTTTTCACCTACCCTACTGTAAAGCATCAGCAATGCTCAGCTGTCTAACTAGAATATTTACTTACTTAAAGTGAAAAAATATCCTGAAAACTATCAATGACTGGAATCAAGAAAGTTCTTCAGATGACTTCACGTGTAAATATATTGAAGGTACTGACTCTGGAAGAAATGTAAAGCAGGATACGTGTACTATTTTAAAGAGGATGAGAAAACCCTTCTCCAAGCTCATTTTGACATAATATAATGATGTCAAAAGTTCACTACTTACACGTCTGTGCTAATCGATCAGAATGGCTGAATCTAAGCTGTGACTAATACCAAAGTGCAAAGCTGGCTGAGAAGCAGGTACTTTACAATGGAACATTGTTTAAATGGAGGAATACATCAAGTAGGATTTTGCTGGTATCTGTCCTGGAGCTGGATTCTTACTAGGGACTGGAATAATAATGAACTGGAGACTGCAACTGCTTTCCAAAACCCCAGAGAGCACCAAGCTAGGAAAGGCTCGGGTTTGCAGGATTCTAAGTTATCTTGGCAACTTGGAGAGATGTCCTGAAAAAGTCAGGAGATCATTCCAACAAGGGCCAAGTCCTAGGAAGCACACCAGCAGAAATAACCAACAGGATACAATAACAAACTGATATATCAATAATAAAATAACCAACATGGATGCACCAGCTTATGCAGTAGCTCTGCTGGACAGGATCTAGAAGCTTGCTGGACACCAGCCATCAGTATCCTGCTCTTGAAACCAAGCCAGGCCTTGTCCTGATGCCTCTAGAAGCTGGGAAGGCTACAGGCACCAGGAAGGTGTCAAAGAACAAGAATGACAATGGCTCCACATGAAGTGGAGAAAGCACCCCATGAACCAGAGCTCCTCAGCCTCCAAGGTGACAGCAGTGAGACACAAGGTTCTCCTGCTCTCCATACCTACCACCACCCCAAGGACCCACAAATGGGTCAGCAACACAGGGATCTGGATGGCAATGTGTCTAACCAATGGTTTGATGGCAGAGCTCCAGCCCTTGCACTGTATTCTTCACAATCCCAACATGCCTTCCCTCCTCTATCAATCCTATTCCTAGCTATCAATCCTATTTCATGCACTCTTGATCCTTTTCCTAGTCCACTCCCACAACTTTGTTCTGACAACTTCTTTATTCATGTAAGGCAATGAGCTTGAAGCAAGAGCAGAATAATTATTTGGTATCTCCCACCCCAGAGTTAAGTTCCTCTAAACTCAATTAATCACGAAGAACCGCTGGCAGCTCCCTATTTGCCAGCAAGATACACCAAAGTAATAAGTGATTTTACATTCTGCTTTTGAAGGCAAGCTATTAAATTCACATACTGTATTACTTTAATCAAGAATAGTTAATTAAGCTGTTCCCCTGATATGAATTTTTATCATTCTGCACCAGCCATACATTACATTTTTACGACTCAGGCCGGGCCCATGATGCATGTTTGCAATCTGTCTTTCCAAATTAATCTGTCACCACTTGTAAACTCAAAGTGGATCCAATACATTTGGTCTCAAAGGTAACTGGGCCAAGTCTGGGGACACTGGGGACTGGAGGGTGAGTGATGCTGAAGCACCACTTCACAAAAGGGTTTCAAAGAATTACAAGCCACCCACCATGACACAAAACACACTGTTAATATTTTAGTCTGTTTGCCTTGTTTTATTTCCTTAAGTGAACTTAGCTTCATGCTCAATGCTACCATTCATAAAATCAATTCAATAACTTATATGCTCATAGTAATCATCAGCATCCATAATGCAGGAGTCATAAGTGCAGGCCATAAAGCAAGGGAGATCTGGAGTGTCAGGTTATTAAAAACATTAACATATGATATGAATCTAAGTCTAAATTTATTACAAGCAAAAACCCCTCAACAACTTTCTGTTCCCGGAGCTTAAGGACAGGCTAATAACACAATGTTTTTCTAGAAAAACAGACTTCAAACACAGCAGCCAAGGAGCCAGATATGGATCTCTTATCTTTTAAAAGTACTCACGGAAGTAGAATAGCAAAAAAAAAAAAAAATGACATCACTTTTTGGCTATGTGACTTAATAATAAGAAAATAGGTTTATGAAGTAAAAAAGTGAACAAAACGAAAACTTGGACAAGATTTTCAAATATTATCTGGGAATACTCAGTTATTATGCTGTGAGAATCAGCTGGAATTTACCCCCAGGAAAATAAGGAACATAGAAAAGATGTGTCATACCATCTAGTCTTTTGTGAATCTATGCCATCAAGTCAAGCCAAGCCTTCCACAATCCCATCCAACCACTTTTATTTAGGTTTTCTAAAAGGCAGACTGACGAGGTTGATGTGAAACTGGCTCTTTTCACACCTGACAATTTTACATATTTTTTAAAGGCAATACAAGCAAACGAGGCAGTTTAACATGGGACTACTGGATCCCCAGCTCCATCAAGAACCCACTGAGCTGGCCCTGGCAAAGCCCCTGTCTATGGAGACAAAAGGAGAAGCACATCAGGGTACTTAGGTCACCTATCTTTTAATGAAGATAGAAAAAACTACTGTATTTTGTTTATTTTAGTGAGAAATCAAGCACAGCCAGAAAAACAGTTACCAAAACCCAAGCAGGCCCACAAGGAATATGCAAGTCTACTCCACAAGCCCTTGAATTGGCTCTTGGCCCTTCTATGTATTTTTCCCATTTAAGAGATTTGTTTAGATAAACTCACAAATATGGGTATTTACATAGCATAACAGAATGGTGTATTTAGAGATTTTAAGTTAGAGGAACATTCTTTCAGGCCCATCATAAAACAAAAGCATGCCAAACTTTAACTAAAGAAACATGTTCTAACACCGAGAAACGTTTATAATTAATCCTCGCCTTAAATCATCTCAGAGAGAGTTATGAGTGTAATTACCGTCAGTTGAGACACTGCTCATGTTACTGAAATGGCTGAAAGCAGACCCTGGCTAACAGACAATCTGAATCCCTCCCATCCCATGACCAATTTACAGCTAAGCCCTGACTCACTGCATTAAGTCCCAAAATATTTCTCGGCATTAGCGACAGCTCATTGCGGGAGGAACAACGGACATGGGCGTGGGGGGAAAAAAATCCCCTCCAAACTCCACTGCTTCACAGAAGGGATGAAGATAATACGTTGCTAAAATAGCCTTTTTTTTGATGTTGTGATTTTTTTTTTTTTAAGATCACCAGGGCTATTCTTAGAGGAGTTCCATGGTGTGCAGGTTGCAGCGAGCGAAGGCTTGGCTGGTGGCCAGCCCTGGCTGGGTTTGCTGCAAGGCTGAGTGATGCCTTAGCTCGGGGAGAGATTTCTGTTTGCTTTTCTAGTGAAGAAAAGAAAAAGAGGATGCAGAGAACTCCATACAGAAGGAGCTAAGAACGAGCTGTACTCTGGAAAGATGTGCCACCGTCTCCTTGCTGTCACCCAAGGCCTGTTTCGGGGCTGAATGTTTTCCCCAGGAAGGAAATGAGTGTAAACATTTCGGAGGCAGCGTTCCCATACGGATGTTATTCTTTGGAAAAGCTGGGCAGGATCAGTGACTTAGAGAGCCAGGAGATCTCCAGCAGCAACAAATCCCACAAATATACAAGCTGCTAAACTTGTGAACGCAGCCAAGCCCGTACGAAAAAAAGTAAGGCACGTTTTGACCTTGACTCACTCTTAGACACTGTGAAGCAACTTGAAGCTGGTTATTGCAGAGCCCCACCAGTCAGCTGAGATGGCTGAGATTTCCTACGCCTAGCTCAGGTGACTGCTTGCCTAAGGAAACGAGCTCTCCAACTCTACAAAGAAGTTGCTGCCATCCCTGGATCCCTGGAAGTGCCCAAGGCCAGGTTAGACAGGGCTTGGAGCAAACTGGGATAGCAGAGGGTGCCCCTGCCCATGGCAGGGGGTGGGACTACACAATCTTTAAGGCCCCTTCCCACCCAAACCAGTCTGTGATTCCAGGATTCCATGAAAAGCCAAGGGCAATGTGGCAAACCCACAGCATTTCAGCAGAAGTGCCACACTACCAGCATTGCTCCAACCACAACACCCTCTGTGTTCCACCACACCTGAAAGCCAAATCTGCCCCTCCTCTCTCCCATAGCAGCTTTGTTTCTTCCAAAGGCTGAAGGAAAGGAGAAAACCAAGGGAAAAGGGCAGCCTGATGGCACTCCCTCCCAAACTGCCCCTCCACACCATGGACACCAACAGAATGTCCAAATGGGCCACAGAATCACAGAGTTTGGGTTGGAAGGCACCTTAAAATGCCTCTCATTCCACCCCCCTCCATGGCCAGGGATACCTTCCACTATCCCAGGGTGCTCCAATTCCCATCCAGCCTGGCCTTGGACACTTCCAGGGATCCAGGGGCAGCCAAAGCTTTTCTGGGCACCCTGTGCCAGGAAGAATTTCTTCCAACTATCCAATCCAACTGTGCCCTCTGGCAGTTTAAGGCTATTCCCTCTCAGCTGTGTCACTCCAGACCCTAGTGCCAGGTCCCTCTCTCTTGTAGGCCCATACTGGGGGAAGAGGACAGCACAACACACACCCCTGGGGCACAGAACTTCCTCCTCACCAGGTTGTGCCCTTTTTTTTTAGCACCCTGGGCTCTGGAAACTCTCTCCAGCTCACTGTCCTGGAAGTACAAGGATTTTGGAATAAAAGTACTCGTTTGGATGAAATTCTGGGGAAGAACTGGTAATATGCAGGCCCATTCTTGCTGGGTTTGCAGGCACAGCAGCTGCTTCTGATTCCCAACACTTGCCTTCAGGTGCTGCTGCAATACAAACTACATTTAAATACATACACACACACACACACACAATTATAATATGATTACCTTGCTAAGAAGCACTGGCTTTGTGTTCCCATGCAGAGATTATCTGTTGGCTTTTTTTTTTTTTTAAAGCTGTCTGTCTTTGATGGTATCCCATGGAAAGATTACATATTAGATAGAGCAGCACATGGTCCACACAGACCAAGTGTGGGAGATGAAAGCAGAGAACCCAGAGCTCTGTTTGAGCTCCAACACTGCTTCTTCCAGCAGGAGCAAGGAACAAACAATTAAAAAAAAAAAAAAAAGTTTCTTCTTAGTGAGAACAAACATGAAGCTGCATATTAACTTAG
The DNA here is from genome assembly GCA_024865655.1 of Emberiza elegans. Taxonomy (NCBI): domain Eukaryota; kingdom Metazoa; phylum Chordata; class Aves; order Passeriformes; family Fringillidae; genus Emberiza; species Emberiza elegans. The sequence goes on from JALJVW010000206.1 coordinate 63,363,098, forward strand.
GTCAGTATTACTTTGATATCTGTATAAACCACTGTTTTCTATCAGAAATTATTCATGAATTATTCAGGAGATTTTTTAACATACCTACATGTAATTCAAAACTCTGTACACACAAGAGTCTGAATTATCTGCCCAGCTTTTCAGAATATTGAAGTACTTGCCTTTACTGGCACAAACTTATTTCCATAGAGATTTTCTTTCCATCCCTGACTTTTTCTTACTTAAAAAAATCCTGAACTCTTGAATGTTATATTCTTACATTGTTTCCCCTCCTCCCAGTCCAATTTCTTACTCTTCTTTCCACCAGCTGAAATGCAGAAATCCCTTCCAACACACATTTGAGTCTCCCAGCTGCCTGCAGAGCAGCTGGTCTTGGCTATCCACAAAATCAAAGGGAAACAACCAAAGTCCAAAAGCTCAAATATAGTGAAAAACAGATGAGGCTGAGCTCCTTCCAGCCCTGCTGCAGGAATACACAGTGCAGAAGGATGGACACACTCACTGCTTTATTCCTGGAGGTGGCTGAAGCACTTCTAGTTCAGCTAGAGGCAGCCCAGCTCCTTTTTCCTGGGGGGGCTGCACACCCATCCTGCTTTAATCCACCAGCAGGGATAAATCCCCCTCCTGGGTCACCCACCAGGGATAAATTCACCCCTCCTGGGTCACCCACCAGGGATAAATTCCCCCTCCTGGAGCACCCACCAGGGGTAAATTCCCCTCTCCTGGGTCACCCACCAGGGATAAATTCCCCCCTCCTGGAGCACCCACCTGGGCATTCCCCCTCCTGGTCACCCACCAGGGATAAATTCCCCTCCTGGGTCACCCACCAGGGATAAATCCCCCCTCCTGGATCACCCACCAGGGATAAATTCCCCCTCCTGGAGCACCCACCAGGGATAAATCCCCCCTCCTGGGTCACCCACCAGGGATAAATCCCCCCCTCCTGGAGCACCCACCAGCTCCCTGAGGGTCATGCCATGGCTGCAGCCCTGGGCAGGCTGTGGTGAGGCTGCTGTGCCCTTCCCAGAGCTCCGAGAACACATCCCAAGTTCACACCAGGTAGGTCCTGGGGAATCCTGGATCTGCCAACCCTGTCACCCTGAGCACACAGCAATTAAAAGAGCTGAAGGACCTGTTAATGCAGCTAGTGAGCTTCCCCAGCAGCTCTCTTTCCCTTTCTCTAGAGAAGACACCATTAAATCAAGATCTTTCCTGCTGATGTGCGCCCTCACATCCCAAAAAGCCTCAGTCTGGGTAGCCCAGCCCCTGCATTTCCCTGGGAGAATTAAGAAAGTCCACTCAAAAATGTTCACCACAGTTTCAAGTAATTCTGAGCAAAACACCATTTTCTCCATGACAAATGTGAAACATTTCCCACCTTTGCTCAATCTAGTGCTGAAGCACAACCAAAACATGGAACAAGCAAACACAAAACTCCAGCTTGCAGTGGTGGGAACGTTCCTGCTCAAGGATGATGTGAGCATAAAATTGCCTAATAGATGGAAAGCTAACCAAAGCAGTGACTACTGAAACTGAGAGATCACAAAGGCTGGAGGGGTAAACACCTAATGAAGCACCTAGGGATGAATTTGTTGTTATCTCCATGCTCTACAACAGTCTGAAATTAGCACCTCATCAGACATGGAGATCCCAGACCCTACATTTCCACTACAACCACTTTGACTCTAGGAGTCCCTGAAAAGAAAGTGTGAGCAGACCACATGATATCTGTAATGAAAGGTGAGCAGATGAAAGGCTGAATTACTCTGCCACTATCACAAGGAGGTCAGGAGATCACAGCTCACCACTGGCCAGGAGTGCTCCAAACTCAGACTCTCAGGCCACAGCAGCTGCCTGCATTTACAGCTTTAGTCTCTATCAGTGACTTCTGATGAATTTAGGTATTTCTGCACGATCCATTCCGCCTGTATCTTGCCTCATCCTCTGTTCCAAAACAGCAGAGTTAATAATTAACACCTACTAGGCAATTGCTACTAGGCAATTGCTGAATAGCAAGTACCAAAACAGAGGATACAGAGAGCTTCTGTATCCTCTTCTCTTGCTGACAGCTTGCAAAATCCTACAGCTCATCTTTCTTAAAGCTTCAGTTCTGCAAGTGTGGAGATGCTCATGTTCTTTAAAAATAATAAGAAAAATAAAATATAATCTGAAGGGATAAATCCCCCCCCTCCTGGGTCACCCACCAGGAATCTATCTAATGTAATGAAAGGTGAGCAGATGAAATGGGCTGAATTACTCTGCCACTATCACAAGGAGGTCAGGAGATCACAGCTCACCACTGGCCAGGAGTGCTCCAAACTCAGACTCTCAGGCCACAGCAGCTGCCTGCATTTACAGCTTTAGTCTCTATCAGTGACTTCTGATGAATTTAGGTATTTCTGCACGATCTATTCCGCCTGTATCTTGCCTCATCCTCTGTTCCAAAACAGCAGAGTTAATAATTAACACCTACTAGGCAATTGCTACTAGGCAATTGCTGAATAGCAAGTACCAAAACAGAGGATACAGAGAGCTTCTGTATCCTCTTCTCTTGCTGACAGCTTGCAAAATCCTACAGCTCATCTTTCTTAAAGCTTCAGTTCTGCAAGTGTGGAGATGCTCATGTTCTTTAAAAAAAATAAGAAGAATAAAATATAATCTGAAGGGATAAATCCCCCCCTCCTGGGTCACCCACCAGGGATAAATCCCCCCCTCCTGGGTCACCCACCAGGGATAAATCCCCCCATCCTGGGTCACCCACCAGCTCCCTGAGGGTCATGCCATGACTGCTGACTCTGTTTCACCAACAGCTCTGTGTCCATCCTACTCAAAAGCAGAAGCTTTCCCAGAGAGGGGGGAAAAATCCCAGGCAGAAACTCACCTGTTAAAATGATACAGGCATGGACACAACACAAGGTGTATGGAAAATGACCTGCTTCCACAAGTGACAGTGGGAATGTCTCTGCAGGTTTTGCAAGATTCCTTTCCACCAACAATGTAGGCTGGTCCTAAACCATGTTCCTGAGAGCTGCCCATCACTGCTACATTTTCTCCACCATCAAGCCCACAATTACATGTTGCTCCTGGACACTGTTATTTTAACACACTTTGAAAGAAATAGAATTACATATTTTTAAGCTTTCAACTCTAAAATGACATTCATCAAGGACTTGAAAAATCATATCATTCTACCTCTCCACAGGGCACTGTGCAGATTTATTCAACAAAGGGGGAAGAAGGAAAGAAACAAGGTCTGGTCTGAAGCAAAGCACCTGGAGCTCAACAACTTTTGTATGATTTTCTGACTTGCTAAAAATATTTATTAATGATGTTCATTTATCTTCTAAATTTTCAAAATTAAATACTGGAGGAAAAACTTCCTCACCAGAACCATTTTAATGGAATCCAGAAGAAGAATATTAATACCCGGTGCAATCGTTTACTTTGATGTCTATATAATATGTAGTGACCCGTAAGTGGAATGAGCTAAAACTGTCATAAATTCATTATGAGAAACCATTCTTTGAAGAATATCAATGCAAATTTGAAATGAAATGAGCAGTATGGAAATGAGCTAATTGCACAGCGTTTAAAATAACTGGCTCCAGTAGCAATGTCCTTTCTGTGCACTTCTATTTCAGCTGCAAAAAACACTGGAGAGGCTGGGTTATGAAAATGGAAATGCTGTAATTACTTAGTACTGATAGTGATAGGGCAGCATTCATTTAGGATCTCAGGCTCTGGGGAAAAAAAGAAATGCAAAGGATGATTCTATAATTCTCATTTCTCTGAGAAAGGGAACCTCAGATGACATGCAGTGCGAAATGTGCCAACCCAGGCCCTGTCAACAAAGACTGGAGGAAAACACTGTATATTCCCAGGGAGTTTTCTAGATATCAGCTTATGAAAGTAGAATGCAAAATTTCTCTTAGTATCCTACAAAGGTTTGGCTTGGAAGGGACCTTAAAGCTCATCCCAGTGCCACCCCCTGCCATGGGCAGGGACACCTTCCACAATCACCAGTTGTCCCAAGTCCTGCCCAGCCTGGCCTTGGACACTTCCAGAACTGTACAGGTGTTTTCCTCCCTGGGTCTGGAATGCACCTGCCCCCAGTGGGGCCCAGCCCTGCTTTGCCCTCTCTGTCCCAGCACTGCTCAGAGCAGCTCTGCCTGGAGGAATCCCCACCTTTGCCCCTGCAGGTGCCGGGCCAGGGGTGCCCACCCACCCACCTCCTTTATCCCAGGGTGAACCCTGCCACCTCGGGCAGAAGGAGCTTGGTATCACACCCCTCCCTCCTGCACCTCCTTACTTTTGAATTTTAATTCCTGTCTTCCCTTTACTCACTGATTTTGGAGCTGCGCTTTTGCAGCGGCGGCTTTTGTTTTGTGGTTTGTTTCTTCAGTGGAGGGAGCAGAGTCCAGATGTGGAGCAGCTCTGAGGAACCTGTGGGACCTGTTCCCACAGAGCTGCCCCGGGCCCTGGGCTTTGGCTGACACAGCACCTGGGCAAAGCGGATGCCTGTCCCTGTGGGAAAACCTGCTGGGGAGCAGGCTGGCTTTGGAGCCCTCCACTCCTGCTCTCTCCAACTCTCAGCAGCACAGGAGCTGCATGGATGGACACCACAGGAGCCTCTGCACATTATCCCACCTCCAGGCACATCTGCTGATGCTCACTTTGTCCTTTTAGCACTCCTATGCCCCAGGACCCACAGAAAAAGGGTGTCCTAATTTCTTTTTCCCCTCCCACAATGACCCAAGCTGCATTTTGTTGTGGTTTTTTGTGGGTTTCACCCTGCCTGGACTCTAACACAAGAACCAACAACATCTCCAAGTTTTTCATTAAGCTGAGTCTATATATATATATCTATATATATATACACTTCTACAGTACATCTATATGTACTAGCATTCCATACCTAAAGAGGCTCCAAGAGGGATGGAGAAGGAATCTGGACAAGGGTCTGGAGTGACAGGACAAGGGGAAATGGCTTCAAACTCACAGAGGACAGGGTTAGGTGAGTTACTGAGCAGAGACTCCTCTCTGTGAGGGTGGGGAGGCCCTGGCACAGTTGCCCCATCCCTGGAAGTGCCCAAGGCCAGCTTGGATGGGACTTGGAGCACACCCTGGGCTAGTGGAAGCTGTCCCTGCCCATGGCAGGGGGTGGCACTGGATGGGCTTTAAGCTCCTTCCAACCTAAACCAACCTGGGATTCTGTGATCTGAAAGCAGACAGGAAAACAAGGGGGGCAAGATGCAGAGAAATTAATAGCCCGTCTTTTATTTAGAAAATGTATTTCTAGATATCCATCCCTTAGAGTGGATAATGAACTAACAGGATGAAGTTTTCCCAACACTTGAACTGGAGCTGACCCTGTGCTGGTGGAACAGGGCTCCTGGAGAATGTGACAAGCAGCAAGGAAAGCAAACAAGGGGCCAGCAGGATTTAACGCACCCGAACTCCTCAGGATGGACAAAACCCAGGAAAACCTCTTCTTTCTAAGGGCTTGAAGGCTCTCGGGCATTTCTGGTTTCTTTCCCCTTATAAGCAGAGCGTGAGCAAGTTCTATCCTGAAATGGTGTGTTCTGAAACACTGCCATGGCACAACAGTTTGAAATAAATAATTAGGACATTAAGGAGAGAAATCCTCACACTGGAATATGCATTAATATGTGCTAGCTTCAGTTTTTAAAAGGCACTTCACCAATGTACTGCACCAGTGCTGAAATAAAAATGCAGTTATGCATTTAAAACACTACAATTCAAAGCTTACCTAGCAATAATAAGCAGCACTGGCTTTAAGTATTTTAAAGCACCAAATTAATTCTATTTCCATGCTAAAATTTGCCCTTGTGGTATTTTACATCTGTAGAAAGGAAAACACCACAAATATCCCAAATAAACTCAGTGGTGGCTACTCTATTTCTTTTACCTCGCTTATTTCTTTTTTATTTAGTTTTTTTAGCACCTAGATTGGGCAGGTTGGCAATAGAATTAAAATGTATTTTCCTAAATCGATGTGGAATTCAACATATACCAATCTTGGCACTGTACATCAAAAATATTTATGATTGATGTATTTATAACATGCATTTTACATCTTGTGTGTAATATATATATTTAAATAGGGGTCTTCCCTTTCACATATTACATTTCATATGGTTATTAAGGTGTTTCATTCTGCATTTTCTGCCAGGCTTTTAATTTCACACACTTCATCTATCAGATATTACTGCCTACTTTATACAAATCACTACAGAAAATGATAACTGATGTTGAATACAGAGTCGGGGAGGCAGGGGGTTTGCAATTCCAAGTAATGTGGAGCTGAGTGATAAATGGAGAACAGCAGCTGGGCTGAGAAGCTCAACAGAGACAAAAATCACATTTGCAGGTAAGTGGAGTGGAAATTTGTGGAAATTGGGTAAAACAAAAAGCAAAACATTGTTATTAAAGGTGGAGTGAGAGGTAGCAAGAGCAAGAGAGAGGCAATTTTCTCCCAGCTCCAGCAGGAATTCATCTCAAGCTCTAACATGCAATTTCACCACTGAACTCCAGGATGAAACACAGGATTATATCTAATTGTTTTAGGGGTTTGGATAACAAAGCATAAAAATCCCAGTAAGTGGCCTTTTGTGCCAGTACAGCCCAGAAAATGATGAATAAAAGTTATAAAAACATCCAAAACCTGAACTGCAATAAATATCAAGATAACTACCCAACAGAAAAGAAATGCAGCTTTAGGGATTTGGTATTTTCAGGGATATCTGTACTATGACAGCCCAGTTCACAGGAAAATTGATCCAGCTCCTGAAGTTTGCCAAAGCAATGCTAAGCTGCAGGAATACCACACACCTTCTCATTTTACCTCTTCTGGCAGTAATATTTTACAATGGAAAGCCAGGAGTGCTGTGAGAGTATGGAAATGAGGACAATTAAATCTGCCCCATTATGAGTATTAAAAAGGCTGCAGTGTAATTGTGCTCTGTGTATTTAACACGATGGTGTAAGAGCCTAACAGTCCCCTCCAAACAAAAAGTTAATAGCTCTTTATGAATATGGTATTTATTTTGGTCATACCTGCTTCTGTAAAATATTAATACTGCCTGAGTTTGGCATTTTAGCTTTCACAGTGACAAATCCACCCTTAGCTTTGGCTAATCCTTAGGGCCAAAAAACCCATCCAGATCTGCTGAGTGGAAAACTCAAGGCTGGCAAAACTCCCTGTGTTTTGGAGAAGGCTTAGCATAAAACCTCCTCCACGAAGATGGGGAAATGCAGGAGAGGTTTTGTAGAGCCCCTGTGGAGCCCTGGGGAGCTGAAGTTCAGTTTTAACACAAGGCGGAGTTCAGCACCACATCTGGTACATTGGGACCAAGCTGGGCATGGAGACAAAGCCCAGCATCCCAATAAACCATCCCAGGCAGGCCTTCTGCTTCTGAACTCACAAATAACCATCTTAGCAGCTCATTTACCTCCAGGAATAATAGCACAGCGCACACATTACCTTCCATGCATCATCTCACATGAAAATTAGCACAGCCCCCATGTTTTCCTACATGTGGGTAAAAAAATTAATATATATATATATATGCAGAAAGCAACGTTTGTGATTTAAAAACATATACAATATGTAGTACAAATTACTTCTGTCTTCAACCTATCTGCTGGTTCTTCACTGTTCTGCCTCCAAACATCCCTGGTTTAGCTGAGCAGCCACCAAAGCACGTGGTGCAGTGACAGCATCCAGTGCAGCCCCAGCTCTGCAGTGCCTGATCCTGCTACATCCCACTCCCGCCCTGCAGGCTGGGATGTGGATGGGATGTGGGACTGCCAGCTGCAGTGCAACGACTCTGGCTTTGTTTTGAAGGTGGAGATGCTCTGGAAGATGTCAGAGGTACCTCTGGCTTTGTTTTGAAGGTGGAGATGCTCTGGAAGGTGTCAGAGGTACCTCTGGCTTTGTTTTGAAGGTGGAGATGCTCTGGGAGGTGTCAGAGGTACCTGGAATTAAACCAGGAGCAGAGAGATCCCAGTGGCAGGTGGAGAACCGGAGAAACAACCTGACTAAAGAAGCCAATCAGGCCTATGGATACAAAGGAATGTCAAGAAAACAAGCTTAGTTTACATTTTCTTATTTTTCCCCCCTTGTCAAAAGCCTACATTTTAATCCAAAGGGGCCCTTGATTCCAGCAGAAAATGTCTTCCCATGGAGCATCGTGTGTTTCCCCTGGCAGACAGCCCCAGCACAGCCATTCCTGCTGGCACTGTGCCTTGGGAGCATTTCTGCTTCACCGTGCCAGACCTGCCCAAGAGTGGAGCCTGCCTAAGCCTCAGGTTGAAGCTGAGAAGGTGGTGATTCACTGACAGAGCCTCATCTCCCCCACAGATACCCACACTGTACCAGCCCTTCTCTGGCTCTTCCAGAGAAGAATCAAGATTCAAGCAGAATCAAGGCTGGGAGTCTGGCCTCAGCACCCAGTGTGAAATGACAGCCTCCCTGATGACTGCCATGCCCTCCCATTCTCTTCATCATCTGCTCATGTGACCTTCTTTCCCCCTGACTCAGAAATACTGCAGCACCAAAGGCAGAGATGGCAGCACATCAAAGAGCCTGAGACACAAGGGAAGCAGGTTTATTTTCACTTGAGCTGAGATTTTTTTTTTTTAAAGCAAGACTTCAAAATACCTTAAAAAAGCAACAGAGATGATAATGGGATCAAAAAATTCAATGGCATCTGAATAACACAATTCAAGCACCAAAATCAGGGGATAAGATAAGCCACCCAGACACTGAGGTTACACATCTCATCGGGGCTGTGTTTCTGAAGGGAATGTGAATTTGCAGCCCTGTGACAATAAAGAAATGTGGGGTTAAGGAACAAGAGAGAAGGAAAAAGGGCCAGTCGATTCTCCCACCGCCTTTTCTTGTTCCTAAAATTTCAGTTGCCTGGAAATGGCTGATGAGAAGATGGGATTATGTAAGCACTTGCCAACTTCTCACACGCTAAGGAAATTAAAGCCTCAGTGATGGGTAGCTTAACCCATCCTCTAAGCAGTGAGTTAAAACATGTTTACTAAGGAGAACTCCAATAGTGAAACCCCTTTAAAAAAAAAAAAACAGAAGTGATGAGGACTTGACAATTCCCAGGATTAAGAAGCTGCATATATTAGAGACAAGGTAATCTCCTTACAGAAAGATGAGGAAAAGGAACATAAAGCCTTTTTGGTGGGCAAGACAGTTTTTGTTTTAAGGCATATCCATCCTGTCTGGCTGAAGACTTTCTTGTGTTACTGCCTTTTTTTTTTTTCCTGATAAACATGACAGAAAAGCTACACCAGCCTTCCAGATCCCTACTGCTACATTTTCCAACAAACTCACTCCCATCAAACACGACCCACCAGTAACAAAGTAAGAAGCACTGTGCTCTTCCTACATTTCATCAGGGGAACACTTGGGTGTTACAAGACACCTAGCACCAACCAAAGTGCCAAATAGCTCAAGCTAGTTTTCAATAGACATTCAGCATGTGTGTCATCCCAGCAGACCTGAGCTTTTCTGAGCTCTTCCCTGCTGTCATTGCACTGACATAGGCCCTTCTGCAAATACTCTCATTTAACTACAGCTGAAGGCCAGTGGAAAAATCTAACACAGAATCACAGTATATCCAGGGCCGGAAGGGACTCACAGGGATCACTGACTCCAACTCCCCCTGCAAAGGACTCCCCAACAATCTGTTAAAAACCTCTAAATCCTGCTCAAGCTGAAGTTGCACCACCCATTGGAGCACCAGCTATTGCACCAAAGTTGCAGGTAGCAAATGGCTGATCTGGAGGTTGAAGAAGAAATCATATTGCCTGCTGCTCAGCCACAGGACAGGGCAGCAAAATAAACTCCATTTGCTACAGGAATGCACCTGTAGTTGTGTAATGTAAGTATGTGCGTCCAGGAGAGGCAATAGAAAGTAGCCAAGTTGCTGGAGCTCACATCTTCATCAAAAGGAAAAAATCCCGAACAGCAGCTTTTTCTACAGCTGCCCAATAATGGCAAAAGGCAAATCCTCAGCTGGTGATAATGGTGATGGTTCCACTGGAATCTGCTGCTGGTGTTTCCCCTCTGGACCTACAGATGGAGAGGGGAAAACCCAGCCGTTCTGTGTGAAGAAAAGCTGCACTGAATGAGTGGAACCAGATGTGAAAACTCGCACCCAGCTACAAGAACTGTGGGATGTCTTTGAAAACTCGACTGGTCAAAGCCTCAGCCAGCCAATAACAAAACCTACAGTCCTCCAGCTTGCAAGAGAAGAAATAACTTCTCAGAAATGCCAGAAGTGACTCAACTGTGATTTTTAAGCTGCTTCAACAGCATCTTAGTGATTTCAAGTAGTCCTAAGAGTTTACCTGTGATTGCCTTCCCTTAATGGAACTACAAGCTGGCAAAGTGCTCAAATCGGGGCAAAAGAAACACACAATTTTTGTGACGGCTGTGTTATGAATATATTGTTTTATTCTGTTCCAAATTGCCTTCCCTGGGAATTTTAAAATACAGAAAACCAGCAAGTATCTACATAAGTAGCTCATTTTCTTAATGGCAGAGAAGTGCTGTTTTACTCCAGCTCGTTTGTAACACAGACACACGTATTTCCAAATAAAGAGTATTTTCGGATCTGCAAGGAAGGGGAGTGACTTAAAATCATGGAGGCACTCACTCCAAGATCAGGTAGAGTGTAATTCAGAAAGACAAGCAGGAAAAAGTTGCATTTTGCACCTTCCATGAGAGCTTTGCAGGGAGCTGTGACATTTTGGAGAAAATCCTCTTGCCGCGCACAAGCCAGAGCTGGAGGGTGCTGCATATTCCATTACAAAAGCAGAGCCACGTTAGTTCATTAGAGAAGTGATAAGTTCAATCCTTACCAAGTTTTCTTGGTTCCTGGCTGCTATTTTCTGATCATCTTCTCCCCCATTTTTCATGTATTTGACCTCTTCCACTGGTTTGATCCTATACTCATCTGAGCACCAAGAAAAAAAAAAGAAAAAAAAAATTTGAACCAGTGTAGTTCAGCAGCTGGGATAAAAACCAAACTAAAACCAAAACAGCTGACTAGAACAGACCCTAGTTAAGCAAAGCAACTAAAAATTACATGTATATCTTGTCAAAGGCTTACATGTGACTAATGCAAAGGAAGTTTCTCCTGCCTAAAGCTTCAATAAGAATTTCAGTAGCTGTCTGGTCTAGTATAGCCAAAGCACCAGGAAACAGGGATGTTTGGTGTGCAGTCTCTCCCAGATCCCTAGTTTTCTGTTTATTATGTTCAATACAAACAAGTTTTTTGCTCCTGCACCCTCCCTGGATATTCATTCACAGTGGCTACTCGAGAGAAGGCTGCTCATGGGCGTTCCCTGCACAGCAAAGCTGATGGAGAATACTGAAAATGCAGGTTAAAATCTGGAAAAAAGCCAACCCACACCATAATCACTTTGTCCTTTTTTAAATGTTGTTTTTCCTAGTGACACAATGCACAGTCATAGAACGATTTCTGGAGAAAAGGCCCCATGCTGACCATCTTCCTTTTCCCATGTCCCCCCTCCAACCACCTTTTTTCCTGCACACAAATGTTAAGAAATTCAGCCTGAAAATAAGTAAGAAAAGTAGGATTCTTGGTTTGTCCTCAATATTTATCAGCTCTTCAAGTACTAGAATTCCCAGCTCTAATGCCACTATGGAAATGTTACCTAACATAGAGGTGCTATACCACAGTAAAGCCAAAGCTCCAACAAGGGATTTTTTCCCTTGGTAGGACTAGATGGGATTTCAGGAAGAATGATTCTTCCCTGCAGCCTGTGAATCCAGTTCTTGCAGGACCAACACTGCCCTTGCTCAGTCACTTTTTGCTCTGCTTATCTTTGCAGCATGTGAGTCTATTGGAAAAAACAGCCACAGTTGTGCATCCACCCTCCTCCATCCAGGAAAAACAATGCAGAAGAGAAACTCCATCCCACAAAGGTGGAAAATATTAATACAAAGTGAAATGAGACACAGTTCACTTGGCATAAAGGGCAAAACCGTGGCTAATTAGAAGATACTGCACAAACTTTCCTCTTTTTCTTTGGGTTTTCAAACAATTTCTCTCACTTATACTGAGGGGAAGACAAAGCACAAATAGATTTTTCTGGGTTACTGTATTGTTAAAAAAAAGAATCAATATTATTTGGACAAAGTTGTTTTCAGGAAACTGTTAACAACAGAGTCTAGAAGTTAAATAAGCCTTGCTTTGAAAAGTAAGGCTTAGTTTAAAAAAAACTTGTTTCAAAAAACAATCTTGGTTTTGGATTGGTGGTCTAGTCCACATCTATACATTTTCCTTATTATTATAGAGTTCAAAGAAACTGAATCTATCAAATAGAAGCATCTGAGACACAGAACCTCAAATCAGATGGAAGAATTTAAGACAATATTATGAGATTGGTAAATGTGAACAACTCTGAGGTTTTTGGTTTTTTTTCTTTTTTCCCAGTGTCATTCAGCTAGTCTGGAGATGACAATTCATAAGCCCAAAAGGGCTGAACACAATAAAACCTGAGAATTAGAAATAGTTGATTGACTGCAATTATCTAACTTACATTTTCCTCCCTGCCTCAGTGCTCTGTGTTGTGATTAGCAATAAAACCCACACGCAGAAAAAGCATCAAACTCCCACAGAGGCACGCAGGGATCTGAATGGGGAAACAGATGAGCAAGAGAGAGCAGCACAAAGGACATTTCCCAACCCACAGCCAGTCCAGGGGCACTGGAGGAGACAGGAAGTTCAGCCCAGCCTTGTGGAAAACGAGGAAGGTATGGAGGGGCTGATGTTCCATGACAAAAATAACCCTGAAATGTGTCTGCTGCTTATTCCAAGAGATTAATTGTGATTAAACACCACATCCAGGCAGCAGCTGATCCTGTGGGGATGGCGCTTCCTTGGACACATCATCCCTTGGAGCAAGTCAGCCAGGGCACTGAGGAGTCCCTGACTGATAGCCAGGATAATCAGACTGACATGTGAAATTCTGATACACCTGGACAGGACAGAGTCTCCCCAGAGATCAAAATTTTAAATTCACAATAAACATGGGCACAGATCCTCCAAATGCTGCATCATTTACCAGATGCATCAAGTAGCTCTGAACTGGTGGCAGAAAACCTTGCACAGATTTCTTATGATATTTCCAGAGCTATTTCCAACCATGTTAGTAAAATTCAATACTTTCTTGATGATTATCCCTGGCATAGCTGGTGTTACTGTCCCCTCCATCCTACAACTGCACAAGTGCAGAAAACTGGATCATTTATACCCAAGATATGCAGCAGCAAGGAAGTTTTGAAAAATAAACCAGTAATTTGTGATAACATTTTCTGGACAAGGTGAATCCACCACAGCAAGTCTTATTTTGGAGAAATCCAACTTCTCCTTAGGAGAATGGCTTCCCACTGCCAGAGGGCAGGATTAGATGGGATATTGGGAAGGAATTGCTCCCTGTGAGGGTGGGCAGGCCCTGGCACAGGGTGTCCAGAGAAGCTGTGGCTGCCCCTGGATCCCTGGCAGTGCCCAAGGCCAGGATGGACGGGGCTTGGAGCAACCTGGGACAGTGGGAGGTGTCCCTGCCCATGGCAGGGGTGGCACTGGGTGCGCTCTAAGATCCCTTCCAATCCAAACCATTCTGTGATTTGGTGGATAAAGACTTAAAAAAAAAATCAGGAAGTCCCTGCAGATGTTGGCAGAACCAGCCTAGTAATAGAAAGTGTCTTAGAAAATTAATATAAATGTCCTGGCTCTAATAGATGGTCTGTGTTTGAGCAGAAGAAATCTCTGCTTGTATCTCAAAAAGCAATAAAGCTTTGACACAATCTAAAGCTGAGGATCTGCTTTAAAGGCCAAGAGATTATCTGCTGGGATGAGACCCACTGGGGAAGGGGTTGAGGGGCTGGCACTCAGGGCCCAGGGGCTCAAGGAGGGATGAACAGCCCGGAGCTCCAGGCAGCTCCAGCAGTCCAGGGGCTCTCTGCACACACCATGGTGAGACCAAAGGGCAAACGCAGCACTGGCCTGTGGAAAGGCTGAAAGGGATCAACTTCATTTTGGTTAATAACTGAGCCATAACAACTGTTTTATCAGCTACACACAGAAGTGAAGGGAGCAGATCAGAGATTTGTTACCTTTGAAGCAACATCATTACTCATAAGCTCTCCTAGTTTCCTATCACAGGCAAAATACCTTCCTTAAAACAAGGAGCACTGGTATAATACGTTGGAAATATTTGTTAGTATTGAGTAGTCTCTTGCTGGAGGGAGGTAAAAATAGATATGATTCCACTTTGCAAGGGAAAAAACAGCTAAGTAATTATACAGAACTATACAGCTAGGGAGGACACTGCTTGCTGGTGTAACAGAGAGCCTTATTCACAGGTAAGACAACATCCTTTATTTCAAATATATTAAATATAGGAATTAAAATAAAATATTCTATTCAGAAGATGGGTCTTGCACTGTATTATGTTATTTTGGGAGGACACAATGATATATAGACTTCTTTTGACTAGGTGAAGACAAAATTTGTCTTCTATAGATACTTTACACATAAGGCAAGGTGTTCAGAAACTACAGATTCTGAGCTATTTATGAGCTTGTTCTTGTTCTAAACCTACTGGCAGGAAGAAAGCACTGCAAGTGCAAAAGGGATGTTTACACAACACACAGACCTGGAAGCAGATGATGAGGTGGATGGTCATTCATAGTTTGAGGTGAATATGAAATTGAATTAAAGACAGGTTGGATGAATGGCCCTTAATGCCTTTCCTGTAGGTATGTGCAAAAAACTGCTAACCTGGTTTTGCTCACTAAGTTAAAAGTGACCTGGAGTTGAAGAAGTAAAGGATGATAAAAACCATCTTTTGAGTTTTACCTTCTGATTTTTACTGAAGCAAACACAGCATTTTCAGGTATTTTGATGTGAGTGATCAGAAACAAATCCAGAGGAATCCTGAAATGTTGACTGAGATCCAGCAGGACCTCATTAAGTCTGCCAGCTAACAAGACCTTTAAAACTGTAAGAAGTTCAGGATAAAGGAAATTTGTACTCTTACGTGTATTTACCTTGGTCTTTCCCCTAAATACAGTTTTATATCAAAAAGAAAAGTGAAACGTGTTCATGCTTCTTTCTTGTACAGAACTAAAAGTCAAGTAGTGAATATGATAAAAAAATAAGGACACTAACACTCAGAATGTGATATATCATGCATCCTTACGCTCCTTTTTAGGAGTAAAAACAAAATCAAGTCCTCTCTTCCATTGTGTGGTGTATTACATAAAATGAGAAAATTTCCAATAACTCATATGGGGGAGGAATGGCTTTACAGGACTGTCACAGCAAATCCTGAGTTGAAGAGAAGCAACTCAATTAAATCAAAAGAAAAACAACATAAATGAACCACAAAAGACAGAAATATTGCGAGCATAACACCCACCACAAAATCACAGGATATAAACCAGAAAGCAGAAATGCTTCTAGCTCCAAACTGTGGAAAGGCACAGGGAGGAAGAATTTTGAAATTGAATATGCTGCAAAAATTCTCAGCAGGCAAATCTTATGAATGAAGATCTCCATCTGGAAACAGATAATTCCACTCAAACATGTCACCCAGTTGCCATGGCAATGTGACAAAGAAAAACAGCACTCATTAATAACAATTTCAGTGATAAATGAGCATATCAACTTAGAATATTGAAACAATTACTGGGTGGGGGGCACAAAACTGTGGTGGTTCCCATGAGAAAAATGTCTTCAGCACTTCCAGACACGGCTGTAAATGCCTTTACCACAGGAACATGGGCAATGACATCAATTCTAGCTCAGTTTAAAGGAAAGAGCAACACCAGAAAAAAGCATAACTTTGTCAAATATATCTGGAGTCACTGTGACTTTCAGAGAAATACTTGGTTAAACAGCAAGCCTTTAAAAAAGTAAATGAATAGAATGCTGATTTACACTGATTCCCATTTCAGACATCTAAGGACAAACAGATTTGGTTCCACTGTCATCAAGAGGGACGATGGGTGAGCCTCTTCTCTATTTTTAACACAATATCAAGTATCAGGCAGGAGGTGAGTGGTACTTCAGCGATACCACCAAGAGGGAAGTTTCTAAACACACCTTCATCTATCTCCCTGTGCCACACATTTTTCTGCAGTTTCTCTTGCCCTTCTATCACACGACATGCCAGGATTTATCCTCCATCCCTGCTAAACCACAGGCCTGTTCTGTAAAATAGGAGCTTTCTGTCAAACAAATTCCTCTGCACTGCACTTGGTCCTGCCAGGTGCAGAAAGTGCTCCTACTGCTGTGAATGCCACAGATCAAAGCTCCACGTGCTCCCCTCTCCCAAAGGCTTGAAAGCTCAAGGCTATATTTAGATAAAGGACTGAATCGCTTTCTCTAAAAATATTTGTTAAGAACTGTAAGAGATTTTGATGCAATTTAACTGAAACACGGAGCAGCAGGTGAGCCACTTAGATGCTGAGCACAGAACATGCCAAACATCCCAGAATGGTCTGGGTGGGAAGGGATCTTAAAAATCATCCAATTCTACCCCCTGCCATGGGCAGGGACACCTCCACTGTCCCAGGTTGCTCCAAGCCCCATCCAGCCTGGCCTTGGGCACTGCCAGGGATCCAGGGGCAGCCACAGCTTCTCTGGGCACCCTGTGCCAGGGCCTGCCCACCCTCACAGGGAACAATTCCTTCCCAATATCCCATCTAATCCTGCCCTCTGGCAGTGGGAAGCCACTGCCTGTGTCCTGTCCCTCCACCCTTTGTAAACAGTCACTCCATCTTTTCTGTCAGCTCCCTACAGGCTCTGCAAGGCCACTGCAAGGCCTGAAGATTCTCTTCTCCAGGCTGAACAATCCCATTCTCCCAGCCCTCCCTCACAGCAAAGCTGCTCCATCCCTCTGATCATCTTGATGGCCTCCCCTGGACTGGCTCCAAGAGCTCCCTGTCCTGCCTGTGCTGGGATGCTGGAGCTGGATGAGCTCTCCTGGAGCCCATCCCAGTGCCACTGGGAAGGAGGAACACTCCAAGACCCACAGCTGCACTGGGAGGACACCAGCAGTGGTGGGCCCAGCACTAGAGAGAGCCAGGCTACACATCAGGGATAAAAACAAAATCACGGAGCACCAGGAGAGTCCAGGGGCAGAATCAGATTGCCTGGGTGGATGCAGCTTCCAGCACCTGAGTCATCAGCCTTGAGTGCCACGGGCTCATGTGCATCTGGTCTGGGGGACTGGAAGGGTGAGATGAGCTACTCAGGTTATTCCAACCCTGTTATCTGTGTGGTTATCAACTGCCTGGATATCAGAGAAGGTACGCCAAAAATCCCCAAAAAAGTCAACAGCCAGAGAAAATAGTTGCAAAAATCCTGCAAATTAATATTTCTTGAACTAAATATTAAGAAATGGAGGATATCTAAGTTGTCTTCTTAGGTCCAGCTTCAAGCACTCACAGAAAAGCAGCAGCTCTATGGTTCATTTGAGTCTAAAGGGTTAAAGCCTTTGCTCAGCTGTGGGGGTGGGCTTCTGATCCACTTGGATGTGGGCTGGGAGTGAAATTTCATTGGAGATCAACCAGTATTGGGTGAGCAGCCTGTTGTTTTCCCCATCACCAACCCTCAAAGCTATCAATTCACAGGCAATTCCTGATCCAAGTGATCATGGTTTTACTAACATGAATAGAATAATAAAAATAGCTTAGGAAATAAGCCAATCCATTTTTCTCAAAGGATTATCTGAAAATGCTCATTCAGATTTCCCAAATTAATTTACCTTACCGTAATCCAATCTAAAAATACAGCCACTGCTGGGAGTCGAGGCAGTGGACACCAGAAGATACTAAACAGAGAACAGGTGCATGAGCAACACACCAATTCTGCCAACAAAATCCAAATCCTCTGACAGAACAGCTCTTGAAAAATCAACACACCACACAGATCACAGCACATCTGCAAAGACCACCCTCAAGCACTTTTCCTTCTTCCTACACAACCCTGACACGTACCCAAGGAATGCCAACAACTGCTTCTGCACAAGGCAGATGTGACCACTGGGGCTGGTTTTTTGGAGGAAAAAAGGGATTGAGACACTCAGTGTAACAAAAGCCAGTCCCTAAGTGGAGGATTCCTGCAGACTGGAAGGACATTCAGTGAGACAGGGGCAGCTCTTTCCTAAGCTATCCAGCAGCCCCATGGCATACCCAGTGCTTCATGAAACATTAACTCCCTCAAGGGTGACGCCTATCTGAAGAAATTTAGCAACTTTCCTTCTATTTTATCAAACCTCCCTCTGCAGGCCTAAGCCATGACATCGTTCAGCAGCAATCCCTAAGGCCAACAGGTCTGACAGAACACAGCTTCATTAACTGTCCTGGACACAATCTTGGTCTTTGCTGCTGGAGAAGCTCGAACCTTCATGTTTCTGTATGAGCCCCCCACCCCTCACCAGTGCTGTCAGCAGCTTCCAGAGCTGCTCACAGCTCTCCATCCCCTGGTAGCTCTGTCCTCTCCCAGCCTGATGTCTGTCCATGGCAGAAGGTGCCATCTCAACCCTGCACTGCTGCTGCTCCTTGGGTGTCCCACTTCATCCATCCTGCATTTTCGGATTACTTTTCCCCCAGTTTAAAGGTGGCAGCTAATGATGAAGCCATAAATAAGCTCCCTTGTTTAAATCTATGGGTTTAATTCTCAAATTTGGCACCTGACTCACAGAAACAAACCACTGTCAGCTGTCACAGCAGGAGATGTGCAGCCAAATCAAGGAGGGGGTTATTTGCTTCCCACCTTCACTTGCTTCCTTCTTAGTTCCCTCTACTTGTTTTTTCTTCTTGGTTCCTTCCACCACTTGGTTTCTTCTTGGTCAAAAAGTCCCCAAGGCTACTCTATGTTTTGAGCTGTCATCTAGCCCAAGCCCTGTGAAAACTGGTGCTGTACGTACAATTTTCCATTATATTATGAGTTAAGGATTTAAGTTTTAACTAACCTCACACCAGGGGCAGAGGCCCCCTGCTCTGTATCTGCCAGGTCTACCTTAGCTGTAGGTAAGCCAGAGGAACCAGAGGCCATTTCATTATCTCAGGGAAGATTTGAAAATACAACCTCAACATCCCCAAACCCAGTTAATGCTGAACACACAATCTCTGCCTTGCTCCCACTGTCTTTGTGTTCAGGATCTGAGGAAACAGCATATGTGAGATGGTATTGAAAAAACCTGCCATGTGATCATATAATTAAAGACTTTTGTGCACTCCTCTGTAATTACAAAGCCAAAGAAGAGTGCTGCTGGTGTGCACTCATAACTCTCTTTCAGCTACCCAGATTTCTGCTTGCTGAAACTATATAATTCATATATACATATTTATATAAATATATATATATACACACATAGACACTTTTTCCTACCTTTTTGTTTTCATTTAATTAACACAACTTTGAGGCAGACACCAGGTTTTTTAAAGGAAACCATTTCTCAGGTAGAGGAGATTACAGCCACAGTGCTTGGCAGGAAGGATACCCAGTAAATGCAATTATCTAGCCCACTAAAAAGATGAAATTGAGAAATGAAAGCAGGAGAGGGAACAAGCAGCAGAGAGATTAATTAAAGGAATGGACAAGAGGAAAACAAGGGTTCTGTGCCTTGAAAACATGACTGTTCATATGAAGTCCCCAGGTGGGTGTGTGGATCCAGGCTGCCTTGAACACAGCACAGCATGGCCAGCTTGGAAAGGCTCCTTCAACTCCATTTCACTGCTCTGGCTTCAAATTTTCCCTCAGTAAGTTAAAAAACAAAACACCAAGCACAAAATACTTAATTCTTTTCAAGTTTTTCCATGTCATTAATGAAACTCCCAGTCTCTGCTGACCCTCCCTTCACCCCCATCAGTCTATGTACTCCACTGGCACAGAACCTGTCAGGGACTATTCAGTTCCAGGAAAAACACCTAACTGACCATTTCTGTGAGCATCCCT
This sequence comes from Emberiza elegans, assembly GCA_024865655.1. Lineage (NCBI taxonomy): Eukaryota > Metazoa > Chordata > Aves > Passeriformes > Fringillidae > Emberiza > Emberiza elegans. The sequence goes on from JALJVW010000206.1 coordinate 63,383,143, forward strand.
AGTGCAGCACTGCAGGTTGTGCCCTTTACAGCCCCTCTAAGCTATCCACCCACCCAAAACCACTCCTGAACGGAGCTGCCCCAAGCATTCCCTGGAAAACAATTCATTACCACTCCCCACCCTCGAAATTACACATCTCCTATTATTGCAAACACAGGATGAGGTGCCTTCAGTTTCCTTGTCAATAAAAAAGCCAATTCCTCTTTCCTTAACAAGCAATGCCATTCTCAATCAGTCAGCTATTAAATGAGATTGTTGCCCCGCAACGTACGACTTGAAATGGATTTTCATACCCTTCCTGGGATAGTAACTTTTTTCTATTAATATTGGGCTATCAAATTTTCCATGTTCATGGGCCTCAAAGAGTGTTTGTAAATCAACAGCCATTTCATTTTTATTAATTCCAGTATGGAAGGGACTGAATAAATACCCTGAACCAGCAACATCTCCTCATTACCAGTATTTCTTTAAACCAAGAGGGGAGATCTAACGAAAACTTGATTTACAAAACACAGCACACATTTCCAGATGCAAAAGATACAGAAGTTAATTACATTATTTTACTTACAGACCATCTAGCAGCTCCAAAAGTAACTTATTGGAAAGATTAATATTGTACTCTGGTTACAGATTTTCCATGCCTTCTTCCCTTCCCTTTGGGCAACACTTTTTAAAAGAAAGCAAAACACTGATGTCTGAAAGAAAAGAGTTTAGTAATGGCTAAAAAAACAACCAATCCCACCCTGTGCATCCCTGGGAGTGTTGTCCAAACACTCCTGGAGCTCTGGCAGCCTTGGGGGCTGTGACCACTTGACAACAAAATACAGGGGATAACATGCATGCGAATGTATCAACTACAAGCATTACACAATTCAGGAGACTTCAGTGGAAAAAACCAACCCACTACACCCCCTTTTTTCCCTCTGAATAGCTCGAGATCATTCATAGAGCCATAACTCCTGGAACAAAGGTGACTGCATGCTCCTTCCCAGCGCCACGGAACACAAAGTGCTCTGCACCCGAGCTGCCTGAACAGCCCCTGCAGTGCTCCTGCGACAAGAGCAGAAAGGAAAAACAGAATTTAAAAGCACCCTAACACTGATCCTTTCTGCCAGAGCCCCCACTCACACAGGTAAGAAGAAAAAGTGCATGGCAGGGCATAATGACACCCCTCAGCAGAAGCCAGGCTTTGTTTCTCACAAGCACATGAGGCAAAAGTTTTAATATTTCCCATTTTGCTCCCATTTTTCTGTTGCTAGCTCAAGGCAGAGCACTGTCAGTCTTGGGCCTCTGACCAAGGAGAACATGAGACCACTTGGTTGTAATATTTATTTAATATACCCATGATGGCACAGTGGTTTGGAGAATTACCTACTGGAAAAACGCCTTCTATGTTCACTTCCTCTCTCCTATAAAGGCACCTCTGGCTGTGTACACCAAAGATATACAAATACTTATTGGTTAGGTACCTTTCCTTTGTATTTAACAGCTATTTCTACCAGTAGATATTTCCTACTCTAAAATTACAGCCTTAAAAATTTCAGTTTTGTGTCACTGAAATGAATACCCACCCATGCAGCTACACAAGGCTTACCTGGGGAATTGAGAATTATTCCCCAGAGTGAGTCTTTTCCGGCCAAATTCAGGCTTTGGGGTTTTCTCTTGGTTTTTAGTTCTCCAAATTTGTGGCCCAGTAATAAAACACGTGGAAAGTGGCTAAAGGAACACTGCAGTAACTGAAAGTAAATGGCATTTTTACCAGGATTTTTCCTTGTTTGCATGTCCAGGTAGGCAATGAATGCCAGAGATCGTCTTGAAAAGATTAAGTGAAAAACTAAGTGTGTCTGTACCATAAAATAAACGGATTTCCTTTAGCACCAAGGCTGCCAGAAAACACATCCTGGCTCCTTCCTAGCCAGCTCCAGAGGCGGATGTATGGCCCTATTTATAGCCCACTAATGCAATTGTGAAATGCACACCCCTTGCACTCCATTTCTATGGGCTGGGACTGCACTCTCCATGGGGCTAAGCAGCTTGGAGGGAAGGTCACTCCTAGAACAACACCACGTTCTCTCTGCTCACCCTCCAGGACTGCAGAGACTCGGGGTCCCTCAGAGCCCTCTGGGTGCTCCGATGCTGATGGAGAGCTTGCAAAAGGTGAAAGCTCACAGGAAAATAAACAGCAAGGAAGTGATGCCCTGCCTTGTCGGAATTCAGGACATCCCTCTGGATGTCCAGGACAGCCAGGACCCCTGCCAGGGGGCTCAGAGACCCTGGCACAGAGCCCAAAACACCTGTGCTTTTGATTATGGCCCATGGAGCAAATTACCAACCTTATATGAAGATCAGCGAGCCGCAACAGTTTAAGCAGAATGATACTGAATTTATCATGGGGTGCAAAATAGATTTTTGGGGTTTTTAGAATGGGGGTTCAGGAGGCAAGATGGAGGGAACTGGGTGTGTCCAGCCTTTCTCCTTCTTCTTCTTGGCCTCCATCTTCTGCTGTGATGTTGGCACTTTTAGATTGGTTTAGAGTAGAAGCTCAGTGTCTAACATAGGTGATAGGCATTGGAAAGTAATTGTAAATATTGTATATGTAGTTTTTTGTATAAAACGATAACACTGCCCTGGGGGCAGGCAGAGTGCCTGGACTGTCCTGCTGAGTGGACCTTGGCTGGACAGGAGAAAGAATTTTATAGATAAGAAACAATAAACAACCTTGAGACCGAGAACCGAAGAGCTCTGACTCCTTCTTCGAGTGGTGGGCTGGGAAAAGAGACTCTCTAACACATCTCTGACCAGCCAGAGACCCCGAGACTGCCTGTGATTAATTTCTGCTCCTGAAACAGGGATATCAATGGTTTGTCCACCTTGGCTCACCTTCTGTCTCTGTGCTGTAAATCCCCACTGGAAGTGGCGAGTCCAGCTGTGTGTGCATCGTTCCAAACCCAGCACTGCAAAGATCTGGGTAAAAACAGCTCCCTTCCACTGAGAATGACTGTGCAGAATAATTCCCTCATCTAACACCATGACAAGGGGCTGTAAAAACAGTCCAAGAAGATTAACTACCAGAAGAAGGTCACTACAGAGTCTGAGGGCTGTCTAACTAATTTATGGATACCTGCTCTAAATCCAGCTCTCTTTCAGGTAGGAAAGCCTCAGCAACCTTTCCATGGCAAAGATCTACTATTCATTCAGGAAAGATATCTCTTTTTGGGTCTTTCTGATTATTTTTTTCAAATAGGCACCAAGAAAAATACCTTCAAATGCTGTTGCTCTACTGCCTGGACCATTTACAACTAAGTAATTTTTCAGCCATTCAGGTATTTAAAAGCTGCTCTCCCATCACTTCTGAACTGGTTTTCTTCTCTGCTGGATCAGTGAAAATAGACCCTGAAAACCAATCTTGCCAAGAAAGGCAAGGTACCTTCTTGGAGCCTGCAGGAACCTTTCCACAGACCTGGACGTCACCCCAAAGGAACACCAGATCAGTGTTTCTGCACTTCCAAGGGGGAAAAAAAATGGGAAAAGAGTAGGAGAAGGGAGAACTATTTCAACCACCATCATTACACACAGATCACAATTAATGACAGCTGCTGTCAGTCCTGAGGGCACTAAGAGGCCACAACCAGCCCCCTGAGAGCCCACCTGCATCTCCTGGGATCCAGGAGCTCTGCTTCTGCTGAGAGCTGGGCCTCCAGTCCCTGCCAGAGCAGGTCTGCCTGCTTCTGGTCCCATCTCCTGGAGGGACCTCAGCCCCACATTGTAGGTATCTGCTCTCCCTGTCTCCAGCCTCGTCTCCTGGTGCTCCTCACTGCATTCCCTGGATCTGGTTCATTGCCATGCCTAGGACTGCTCTTTTTGTAACTTTTATATATCTATATAACCATATTTCTGTGCTGGAGAGGGAGAAGAGCTTGTTTTGTTACCACTCAGAGCCAACCCACAGTCCAGAGCAGCCTCTTCTCTCTTCTGCAAAAGCAGCACTTTTCCCAAGAGCTATAAAGATGAGCCACTTCTGTACATAAAATGTGAAAATACAGTTTCAATTCATGTGGGAAACACTTTTTTTGCATATATTGATCATGAAAACATAACTAGACAAAACCTGAGGGTGCGGTTTGGTTTTGTTTTGATTTTCTTTAAACTCTGTTGCTTCCTTATGGTAATAAAATAGTAAATTATTGACTTACCAAGGGTGTTCTCAGTGTTACACAAATACATCATAAACCTAGATAACACATGCAATTTTGTTACATTTTCCACATGAATATAACCAGGGCGGGTAGGGTTTGGTCCTATTCCTTTCTCTCACTTCCTGAAGCACTTGTTTAGAACTGCTCCCTGTTTACTTAGGTAAGAAGCAGGCTATCAACAAATTGCTAAACAAGGCAAGGAAAGAGAATCACAGAACCACAGAATGGTTGGGGTTGGAAGGGATCTTAAAGATTATCCCACTCCTGCCATGGGCAGGGACACCTTCCACTATCCCAGGTGGCTCCAAGCCCCGTCCAGCCTGCCCTTGTGCATTAATGAATTTTTCAATCTCATTACAATACTTTACTGCTGAAGATTTCCTTTCCTAGCCTTCTCAGCTGTTCTGATATAAACTGCCTTATAAACTACTGTGCTTTGGGTTCATCTTTATTTAGACAGGTTTAGCAACTGGAGCTGCTCTTAATAACAAAAACCCCACCATGATATTCCCATTCTGTCAGAAAATTCTGACCTGACATGCTCACTCCCCCTTTTGCAAAGCACCCAGGAGCTCCATGGAAACATCTGGATTAAGCCTCTCAGACTAATGAACACATTCTAGAATTTTTTTTCCCAAATCACATTACCACTTACTTTCTGTAAGAAAGAATTATTTCAATAACCTCCTCCTCAATGGAACATCCCATAATTTTTTATAAAGGCACAAACAAAATTAATCTACAGGAGATGTTATATTATTAAAACATATGCTGAAATCAACAATGCTCAAGGCTCTATCATGGCATTTTGTTCTTCATTGGTATTTACATATTACAGTTCTTATGTATTGCCCTGGAAATCAGCTTTGAAGTGGAATGATGAATAAATGAAGATTTATTATTACTATCCTTATTAGAGGGATTTTAAAGTCATTAGAGACCAACAGACATAATAATCATATTATATTCAATCTTCTCTAGAACATCTCCTTTGATAGGCCTGCTAACTCAATTATTTAAATATATATTACAGCAAAATGCAGCATGACTCCTACAGCTGGGGACAGGGTGGAAATTTTTATGTTTTGGTTTCATTTACCAGGATTTGTCCTTACAGAATTCATGGGTTTCATGAGGGGCTTCTTGGTTTTGAACACCAGGATTTCAAATTCACAGCAAGCACCTGGCTCAATGTGTCTGCTCAGCTAAAATAAATGGTTAAAAGCTGGGGAGGAAATAGGGTACTGCAGATCAATCTTAACCTGCAGTGACTTTTGGAAGTTAAAAAAAATCTTTCAGAAGCCATGATGTCCCAATAGTGAATAGACTTGACTGCAACCAATCCCACCATGAAAGAAGAGAAAGATCCAGAGGTTCTGAGGAAGAGCCAAAGCAGAACTGCACCACTCTGAGAAGCTCAGAAAATTCTCTCTGGATTCAATGCCAGTCAAGCAAAAACTACTCATGGGGAAAAAAAATCCAAACACTGCTCAACTGGAAAGTACAATCCTTACTATCGACTCCTTCTGCTTGCAGCTCGTCTGGGGCAGGTGCTAGAGGAAGCAAGGTGAGCTGCTCCCAGTGGGGTGTAGTCACACAGTGAGGGGCAATGTCCTGTCAGCCACATCCCTCAGACCCCACTGCTTGCCCAGGGAAGGCAGCACCAGCACTCTGCTCTTTTCCTTTAATCCTCTCCCTGCTGTACAAATCCCTCAGGACTTGTCCCCTAGTGAAACATCTGAGGCACTGTGGCCATCACAGCCATGAGGCTCATCCCTGCTGCTTCTGCACAGGCACCTGATGTCACCTTGGTCCCCAGCTGCCAACCCTGCCTGTGCTCCCTGCCTGTGCTCCCTGCCCAGGCACAGCACGGCTCATGCTCACTGATATTCTCAGGGCGTTACTGACGCATCAGCCATCTTCCAACCCCACCTGACTTCTGCTTCCCTTACTTTGCAGCCTCCTTGCCAAGAACTAACCTCTAATTCCCTCTCCATCACTTCCTGGCTCCTTGTCTCCCTACCACTCACCTTGGTTTAGCTCTGCCTACTCCTACTGCAGGGGATTTTCAATGCCTAGAGGCAGCACAGGTACTCTGCTCGTGGCCACTGGCAGGGTGAGACACTTCTGTCCCTTGCCAGAAATAAGAAAGGAAGCATCAGGGTGGGCAGGCCCTGGCACAGGGAGCCCAGAGAAGCTGTGGCTGCCCCTGGGAAGTGCCCAAGGCCAGGCTGGACAGGGCTTGGAGCAGCCTGGGGCAGTGGAAGGTGTCCCTGCCCAGGGCAGGGGTGGCACGGGATGATCTGGTAAACTGCAGCTCCACCTCCTCCGGCACCCAGCTCCTCACCTAGAAGCTGTCTTTCAACAGCAAGGGGAAAATGTGACTTCTGTGGTTACCATTCAATGTGTTAGGTCAGACTCCAGCTCTGCTAAGAAGGAATCAGTCATGGACTCAGGTCTTCAGGAATGACAAATCCCACACCTAAACTAAAGCATGGGCCAGGAAATGGTTAAGAGCAGGTAGTACTCCTGACAGTAAAATACAGAAGGATTTACAGCCCTCAAATGGATCCCAGAATACCTAAATGATACTGCTGACAGCAGTCCAGCTCTATAAATGGGAGCTTTTTAAAATCCCTTCAATCTTCTTGATCCTCTGACTCCAGAAGCTACTTTAAGTTTCCTCTGTTGAAGTTATGATCTTTGGCCCACAGCATGCGGTTAAACCACCACCAAAAAAAAGAAGAAAACTGAGACTCACATTTGGCCAAAAATTGCTCCCTCACTAAGTATAAGCTAAAATCTAAACTCAAATTCCTCTGAGCAACTGATAGAATTTTCTCTTTATGATGGCACTTAAAGCCTGTTTTAAACAAAAGCAATGTCCTGAGCTGACAATTGCAAACCCAGCAACTCCCAGGGATGAGAAAGAGGGTTGAACAGTCCTGAAGTTTGTTCAACAACTGCTTTCTCTTCAGGTAACACCTCTGGGAATTCTCACTCTGGGATCCACTGGGAGACCAAGCCAGCCCTCAGAAAGGCTGGAAAAAACACCAGGGAGGTTTGGTGTACTCATTACCAAGGCACTTGTTTTAAGAATAACAGTACCAAGGAGCTTATTCACAGCTGAACTAACTTTCAGGCAGGTATCCGGGCAGATCCAGAAATTTCATTTGTGAACAGTCTTTCAGATAATTCCTGACATTTTAAAATCTGTATGTAAAGATTTACATCTTTATCTAAGAAAAACTTTGTGTATACTGACAGAACCTGGGGCGAAAAAAAAATAAAAACCATGAAGCTGACTATGATTTTATCTCCTATCTCTTTACCTCTCCTGATGCACAGACCTGGATCACAGACCAGCCTTCACAGTGAACCAGATGTTTTCATCCCACATTCCCAGCACCACTAAATCCCTCAGTTTTTATTTCCACTGTATCTTCAAACCCTGTTTGCTACAGGACTTCAGAACTAATGTTTAATTGCTTTACAGAAGTGAGGAATTACTTTTCCTACCAAACAGATTTTTCATTTTTAGGAAATGAGTCAACTATGTTGGTACCCAATGGCATATAAATGTATAAAAGAGACACATATATAAAAATTATATAAATATATAGATATATATAAATACATATATAAATATATAAAATATATCAATACATATACATCTATAAATATATATAATTATTTATATATTTTATATAAATATATATAAATATATAAAATGCATATATAAATACATGTATAAATAGATGTATAAATACATATGTAAATGCACATATAAATATATATATAAATACATATATAAATATATATATAAATACATATATAAATACATATATAAATACATATATAAATACATATATAAATACATGAGGGGACTGTGCAACTTGTCTTTGAACTATTCCAGGACTTGTGGAGGTAAAGACAGTGTAGTACCGTACATCACTTTAAATGTTATTTTTTCACTAAGTATTTCACCTGTTCCAAGTGTCATGGTACCCTCCCCTGGATGGACCAACTGCTCTGCCATTGTGACAAATTTTGACAGGCATTTTGCTTTGTGTTTGGTGAAAGGTTAAGACTCCCTCATACACCTTCCAGGACACTCATGGTGCCGGGACAACGACAATCCTGCGACACTCACCCCCAAACACATCTCCGTTCTGGTAGTTCTTGCCCTTCTGAGTTTCCTCTTCGTTTTGAACAGTGGACACATGCTTGGCGGAGGCACAGCCCATAGCTTCATTCAGACAGCTCCAGCCGCACCGAACCACAGATCATCTCTAGCGACGCCCGCTCATCCTGGCAGGAGGAACCCACCTCCCCGCTCGGCTCCCGCGTGCCTTCCACCTAAACACGGCCAGAGAGAGAGGAGAACAGTCACACAGGGAACCTCCACATGGGGAGCTTCAAGGAGATGGAAAGTGGAGTTTGTGAGGAGGAGCACAAGGGCACAGCTTCAGGCTGCTAAAACCACATTCCATAACAGCTGGTCATGATAAGGGTGCCTCCAGCCTGCCCTGGGACAAAGCAGTTGAACTCAAACAGTTGAACTCAAAGCCTCTTCCAGCCTGATTCTTTAATCCATGGCTTGAAGAAAGCAACATGCAGATCTGTTTCCCACCCAGGCAGCTATTCTCACAGAACACAGAGGGTTTTGGGAGAAGAGATAAGAAACCATCAATATCTGCTCCTCCTGCTCCTTTCACCAATCTACCCATCAAGCCAGATTTCTTAAAAGCATTTTACTGATTAAGAGCTGCTAATTGCAAGTGTTGGGACAAAATAACCCCTCTAAATCAATTAAAGATCTTACATTCCCAGATGTGAAAGGCGATAGTCAGCTGTGTTATCTTTTCTCTACGTGTTCATTATTCTACTCAATCCATAAAACCTCCATCGCTCACAAAGACAACCACCCCCATTTTAAGATGGAATAACACACCCTGAACAGTCCAGATGTCACATAAAACAAAAGGGAAAAGAAAAATCGAATCCAGAACTGTAATATTTCAGGTTAAAAAGAAATTTAAATTCATTAACTGATTATTGTGAAATGGTTCTGCACTGGAACAAAAGCTACCTCAAAGTTTGCTGAGAAGACCTGGTTTGCCTTTCCACCAGCCAAACTTTTCAGAAGAAAGAAAAGTCAGAAACTCTCCCTTTTGCCAAGTTTTTAGCTCAGTTATAACTTAAGATCACATACACCATTTCTTAATTCATTACTTTGAGCATGTGCTTTACAAGGCTGTGGCTCATTTTCCTCCATGCTGACCATAAGTTTAAGTGTAATATCAGACAAGTACTCTTACCTAGGGAGAGCTGGAGCAAGATGATCTTTAAGGTCCCTTCCAACCCAAAGCATTCTATGACACAGCAGTATCCATTCCAGCAGAAATGGATAATCCCAAGGGAAATGGGGACTTTGCTTTCCCTGAGCACTCAGCACTGGCAGCTCAGTGACACAGCAGCACATGGTCTAGGAGGGTTCTGCCCCTGCCTCTGCAGGGATTTTCCTGCTATCCCCAAAGCCACAGACATGAGGATGTGGCAGCCAGGCTCAGAGTGAGTCCATTCAGCAGACCATGGCTTTCAGCAAGCAAGGGGAAGAACTCTGGATGCAGAACCACCTCTAACTCCTACTCCCAGCCAGCTTCCCCCTTCCCTGCACAGAGCAGCGCTTCTCCTCCGCTTGGCAAGGGCATTCCAGAACACACAACGTGTATCTGCTAACCCCTGCTCCCAGCAACCACTCCTCCCCAGTTTTATTTCACTACATCCCCCAACATGCTCTATTCCTTTTTTCCTTCTCTTATACGGGCACACCTGAGCCTGAATTTCTCATTGCCCCATCCTTCTCTTCCCCCTTGGACAAAGCTAACTACTCACCCCAAAACACAGGATTTTATAGGATCACAGAAAAAGCAGGGTTAGGAAGGACTTCATGCTCATCTCATTGCAACCTCTGCCATGGGCAGAGACTCCATCCTCTAGCCCAGGCTGCTGCAAGCCCCATCCAACCTGGCCTTGGACACTTCCAGGGATCCAAGGGCAAGACAATGTTTTGGGCAACTAACACCAGGCATTGTTGCTGTTAGTGGAAGGGAGTGAGCACACCCCTCTGCAGCTATTTTTTAACCCTGTATGGTTACATAACTTCCCCCCATCCCAGAAAACCTAGATTTTTACAGGAAAAGTCACTATTAAGCCAGGGAAGTCCCTCAGTTTTTGCAGTTCAGGGAGGGTCACAGCTGACAGTCATCCTCTCCTGTGTCCAAGTGGCAGCCTGCACTAAGGTCTTCATCTCACTGCTGGGGGGAAACAAGGATCCAAAGGGATTTAAAGCATCAGCCATGCTGTGCTTGGAGGTAAAACACAGGGTGTGCGAGATGGAGGAGAAACAGCAGACTGGGAGAGGGAACTGCTGCTACCTGGACTGGAAATGAAACAGGGACTTATTTTCCCAGAGGATATAAATTTGGTTAAAGACAAGAGCTTTCAATGGACCAGCTGGAACAAATGAGGGGGTAAATAAGACCAACAGAGTCTGGCTGTCTGACTGACCAACTGACTTCTGGTTTAAAATACAACCAGTAGTATTATTCCAGGGAAAAGGGTGTGGCCAACTACAGGAAAAGGAGCAAGGGAAGGCTTGATGTAACCCTGGAAAGGATGCGGAGGTGTTTGGGTGAGAGCTGGGTAGGAGGCTGTCGTGGGGGAATCACTGCCTACCACAGCTCAGCCTCTCTGAGCAGCAGAACTGCAGGCACAGAAGTACCTGTTGAATGCATTATGCTCCTGCCATATTCAATTATTTTTCCTGTTTCCTTTTCTGCCTCTCAGCAGGGACCGTTTACAAAAGGGAAACAGCTGCTTAGTAATAAAACCCAAATGTATTTCACAAAGGAGCAGTGGGTTGGGTTGAGGAAGGAGATTTTTTTATAAAGCCTTATACAGCCAGCATGCAGCACAACAAATTGCAAAATACTTAATTATTGATTAGTGCCCAGGATGGTGATGGTCCCAGGACTGCTGAGCTGCATGAACAATCAGGAGCAAGGGGATACAGAACAGGAATGCAGAAGGATAAAGCTCTTTGGGGAAGAAAGGGAAAAATATCCACTGTCAAATCTTTCCTGCAGATTTTGGTAGCACACATCAACCTCTAAAAATATGGTCACGTTTGAAGGCATACTGTGATTAAAGGAAACAGATGGGGATACAAGAACTGGAAGTTTCACCTTTTGCATAAAGAACAGCAATCACAGCAGCACCTGAAAAAGCCACACAATTAATAGTTGGGTTATAGAGGCAAACTTCTCCTGGTGCCAATGAACTGGGCTGAGAAAGCTACTGAAAAATGACCTGCAAGGTGAGTCTAACACACACTTCCAGGCATGTTCCTTGGACTGCTGTTAACATAGTGCTGTGAGACACAGGTAACTAAACACAACCCAGGGACAGCAGAGGATTTAATACCAAGAACAGAGTGGGATGAAAGCAGCACTGATTTCACGGGGGATGAAATCCACAGTACAGGGCAGCAGGATGCTCCCCAGCCTAGGGAAACCTCCCCTGCCTGAGGACCAGAGCCCCCAGGAATGAGGTTTGGGAACCACTCAGAAGAGAGGTGCTGGTCCTCACTCACTGGGATGCCTGGAAAGCACTGGGGATGTGAAACACAGCGCTTCACAGGGCACCAGAACAACACATCCGCTCCTCCTCCTCCTCCTCCACTTCTGCACAAATGTAATCTTCCCTTTTGTCTTCCACAGCATTTTGGGGGCACGCAGATTTTCAGAAGCCAAAAATAAAAAGAAGAAGAAAACCTCAAACCATTTGCAGTTCATGTTCACCACCCACCATCACTAATTATCAAGATTTGAGAGGCAATTTGCAGGCTCCAATCTGCAAACTGCTGGTGAGAAAAATCTCTCAGGCAGATCAAAAGTGTCTCCACCACCCCCAAATGAAATGCAGCAGGTTGAGGACTAACATCTTACACGTGGGTCAGAAGAAGACTAGAGGCACTCTCAGATGCTGTGCTTTGTACCCCAGGTTTCTTCTGAGCTAAAAATGGGGGAGCTCAACTCTTAGAATAGACAATACCTTTGGAAACCTTCAGCAATTCCTTTTTTTCTTTCTTCTGAGCAACGTCTATGATGTGTTTTTTCTTTTACCAACTCTTTCAACATTTCATTAATCCACTCATTACGCCCTCACCTCTTATTTCTGATGGTCAAAGGCTGCATCCTTGACAAAACACATTTTGCTTCCACAAACACTTCATACAAATGGAGGACTTCCAGTGTTTTACAACAAATGCATGTTAATTCTTCTATTACAACAGGTGTATTTGTTTTCATCTTTATTGCATTGAGATAACTGATCTTGCATCATCTTCAGGCTGCAGATACATCCACAAGTTTCTTTCCGTGCTGACCACACAGGAAATCAGGTTAAAATTTCACAGTGCTCAAGAGATCAAAGCAGCAAGTTTCATGCAACCATGAAAAACCCCCAAGCTACAAAAGCCACCCTTGGCTTTTCCTATGAAACAACCTGTTCCAGGCAGAACTTGAGGCTTTCACTTACTGCTACTCACCACGTTTATCTCCTATAAGAAACAGGCCTGTTTGATTTCCATTTTCATTTTTTTTTCCAAAGAAGAAGAAAGCAGAAATGAACTCTGAATTTGTCCTGCACAAGAGGAGCTGGCAGTTAGCACCTGGGACTTCCCACTGCAACATCCCTCTTTCTCAGCTACCTTCCATAGCAAAAGATGGCTTTTTGGGTTTTATTCAGCAGCCAAAAGGCATTTTTGGACCCAAAAAGATATCGCTTTTGCCTTTGAAGTGCACCAATGGCCTAAGGAGGGAAGGAAAAAAATATTTTAAAAAAATTCATATAAGGTCTCTTTCTCCTTCTTCAAATTACTCAAATTGGCATGAATAGTGCAGTTATATTGAAAATTAACCCACTGACTTGCTAAAATAAGCAGGGCTAAATGAACAGCAGAATGAGTGGTGCAAGCACTCTGGAGCAACATCTTCCAGTGGCACAAGGGGGAAAAGAAAAGTCAAAGTGAGTGGTGATTTCTGTTCCTTGGGAGCCATGGACAGAACATGCTGCCCTCAGCCACTGGTACAAACAGCCAGGAAATGAAGCATTTTCTGCCCTTCTATGAAAGGTTTGCCCCTGTGATGCTCAAGTCCTGTGTTTATTGCAATTTCAGCAAAATTTGCTGATCTTATTTTCTTTTTGCTTACAATCAGGATTTCTGTTGATCCAGTAATGGGGGTTTGATATATTAAAGCAATAAGTGATTTCCAAATAGAAAAGCTCTCAACAGCATGATGATACTTCCTGGGAGCATCTTCTCCTTGCTCAGACTCTTAAGGAGAAATACCACCAGTAAATTCATGGAAAAAGATTTCAAACATCATGGAGTAAAATAGAAATATGGAAGGGAAAGGGAATTGCATTGCAAACATCCTCTTCATTCACACAGGGTGGAGTTAAAGTAAAATCAGTGTGAAAAGCCCAGCAGCACACGAGATGTCAGTCATACAACTCACCATTTTCCCAAAGAAAATTAATTACATTTCATTCTGAATTTCTTTTACCCTCAAATACTTTAGAAGTAGTGATACAAAGATTATCACCACCATTACAGAATGCAGTTCTAATATTTAATAACTTTCCCCCCACTCTGTGAGAATTAATAGACAAAATTTTGATGTTAGATGAGATTTAACTGGCTGTCAACACTGTAGAATATTTGTTTTAGTTTGCACACGGAGATGGCCCATTTCAGGTGAGAACCCAAACTTTTCAAACATATTTCATCTGCACAACCTCTTCTCAAACCAGTAGAGGTACCAGAGCTTGCCTTTAACACAGAAGCTGGTACTACTCAACCAGAAGAGTGCTCAAAAGATTCAGGACATTTATCTTCAATATTTTCAGAAAAAAACAAGAACTTTTCATAAAAAATAAGTCTATATGACAATATGCAGAGAACACCTAAATAATTCCTGCTTCTACAGCTGAGATTGATGTGGTTGTTAGAAGGACATGGCAGAGAGATGTTCACAGAACCATGGAATGGTTGGGGTGGGAAGGGACCTTGAAGCCCATTCCATCCCACCACTCCCATGACAGACACCTCCCACTATCCCAGGCTGCTCCAAGCCCCATCCAGCCTGGCCTTGGGCACTGCCAGGGATCCAGGGGCAGCCACAGCTGCTCTGGGCACCCTGTGCCAGGGCCTGCCCAGCCTCACAGGGAACAGTTCCTCCCCAATATCCCATCTAACCCTCACTAAAAAAGACTACAGTCAACACCAGATAACTAAAAACCCACCAGCAACCACCGTGAGGGATCTGATTAAAAGCAACAAGACCTTTCCACTGACTTTAGGTGGCTTGAGGTCACTTCCTGAACCTCCAGTGTCATGAAACAAAGATTGTTTTGCGATTTGTTTCCAAAGGGATTTTGAAAATGCAGTGCTGGTGGTGGCACCTTGGGCTGATGAGACGTGAGACACTAGGCAGGACTACAGAAAAGCCAGGTTCCATTTTCAGGACGTGACTTTCTTGTGTATCTAAGAATAATCTCCAGCATTTACCGTAATGGGAAGGTAGCTCAAGCACCTCTAAAGTATAAAAAAGGCAAGCAATAAGCTCTCCCATTTAATTTTATTTCTGTCTTCATGGTTTAAGAGGTTTAAGATGCTTTACTGAGCAGAACACAGTAAAAGGCCCTGAGGTACAGAAACAGAGATTTATACAATATTTAATACGCTCCAAGCATAGGTCTGAGCATCATCTCCCTCTTGAAGACTCACTCCCCTTGCTCTGCTTCAATAAAATAATTTAAAGATGCAACCATTACATCTAGGCAGTCACCACCATCATGTCAAACCACACTAAAATAATTCATGTAGAAGGTGCAGCCACTTCATCAACAAGACCCTGCTGCTTTGGAGGAAAACCTTGAGGGGTAATTACCACACTGAAAATCAGCCTTGTGCTCCTGAATTCCTCTCATCTTCCCACCAGGGCTGAGGGATCAATCTCCAAATGTCAACACTGACCCTGGCCTGGAGCTGAGCTCTTTTAAGGACTGCCCCTCTCCCACAAAAAGCAGTGGTTTAACAAGTCTCTCCTAAAAATGTGAAGCACACACTTCTTTATTTCAACAGGGAAAGCATCAAGGACCTAATACCACCCACTAGTGCGGTAGCAAAGACCTGGAATTTTAAGACTTGTCTTAAAATTTGATTGTCTAATCTTCATTTTTTATTGTTTCACACTTTGATTTCCTTCCCAAACTGCTTCTTAATCTTTCCTGTGTGCCACCATGTAGGTAGAAATAACCACTCTGAGATGGGTCCTAATGCAATTATCTGTAATTGCACATTTGCAGGGTCTCACCTCCCTTCAGACCCACTGATTTATCCTAACAGCTCGACAACAAAAAGCCCCACTGTCAGCTGACTGGTTATTCTCTAGAAAATTCTTTAAAACATTTACAAACATGATGACAGACCCTGGCATGTCCAGCTCCATCAATGAATGATGAATTCATACACAGCAGCAACTCACCTCTCTGCTCAAAAATCCAGCACAGAATTTCCCCACCTCACAAGACTGCTTTGACTCTGCTTTGAATATACACTCTCCAGTTATGCTGTGAGCTTCCAGCTTCCAGCTGGAGACCTTTCCTTGCATGCTGGTAAGCTTGGCCAAACAGCATGTCTGGGCCCAATTGCTGCCCACAGAGGAAGAGGAAAGCAGCTGCAGCTGGAGAGGGCTGGCTGGATGTCCCTGCATGTGTCTGCACCCACACAGAGCCCACAACCCACCCCCCCAGCTCACTTCCAAGGCATTTTTCATCCCAAGAGCTACAGCAGGAGCTACTTTATGTGCCACTGAGGATAAACAGAACGACTGAAGGGGCTGAAATGCTGGGGACCTGCTGCTAATGTGTCAGCAAGGAAACATTTGCCATATGCACGTCTGCTGCTGCTGCTGCTGTGCAATTAGGGGATGGAGCAGCTTCAAGGGGCCTCCTCTTCTGGCAGATGAGCTAGAGGAATAAGAAATCTTTCTTCGCTAACCTGATAACACTTAAATGACAGAATAAGTGCAGAGATGCTGCTCAAAACCACAGGAGGTGACTCATCCGGGCTGCTGAGGAGCAATCCCAGCACAGGCACCCATTCCATGCACGTCTGCCTCCTCCATGGCTCAACCAGCAGCTGCAATCTTGCTAAAAATCAGCAGGTAAAATTCAGGGTAAGAGCCAACAAATCAGCTCACTTCTTAGCTCTTCTAAACAACTGCATAGTATTTCTCCTAGTTTTTTGGGGTTTTTTTTTATGATTTCCTAGCTGCAGTCCCATGGAAATGGCACAAGCAGGAATGAAAGGGATGCACACAGCTATCTGCATTCCCAAAATGACACTACTCACTGCTCCCTCCTGCTTTGCAGGATAACTCCTCAGCATCAAGGAGGAGAACACAGGATTTCTGGTGCTGCTGAAGGCCACAGTACCGGAATGTTTGTGCTGGTATGGTTTGATCCAAAAGCCCTGTGCATATGCTATTCAATCTCATACCCTATCCCACAGGTTATCCCTGAGAATCCCCAGCGGGGAGGGGAGCTGAGAAAGCGGCTCTGAGAGCAGCAGAGCTTCAGAAACCTCCAGCCCAAAACAGGGAGCTGGAAAAACATAAATGAGAGAGGAACCAGGTTCTGCTCCTGTAAAACCTGTTGTCATCCACTCCCTACTTTCATCCCATCCTCCCATGCAGTACCGGGCACAGGAGCTTCTGGACATCCCTCATGGAGGCAAAAACATTTCCTTCAACACAGATTCAGGAGTTTACTCCAGTCTCAGCTTTCTCCATTTTTTTCTTTATTTTAAAAAAAGTCTTAGAACATCATCAGTTACAGTTCCATGGTGAGATGCTGAATGGATACATCCATAACCAAGCCTAGATATTCACAAAATAACATCTAAACCATGTTTCAGCCCCTGACATAAATGAATGAGCAGCAGACTAGCCAAAACCAATTGCAGTATTTTCAGTTCATGTTAACACAGTTATAACTCAAACACAACCAGGCAGGGCAGAACTGGATCAGCGGCACAGGAGCAGGGAGGGCTGCAGATCTCTCCTCCCACTGACGACGAGGAGCAGCCAAGACAGCAACAGCCCTCACAAGGATTTAAAACACAGAAACCAGTTTCTGTCTTTTTTCAATTACCTACATCTTATTCCAGCTGGTAGCATCCTGTTTCTGTATTTTGACTTAATGTTACATTTCCTAAAAGTGATAATTTTCTGTGTATAGGGAGCTGAGCCTTCTTCTGCATTTCATACACCTGTACAGTGGTCTTCAGCTTTGAGCCACAGTTTAAGCACCTGTTTGAACTCAAAAACCACCATTTAAAACCAACTGTGTATAAAGCACAACTCTCTGTTTGATGGTGTAAACTTTTCCTGGATACCTCTTGAATTTATTGAAATCAAGTACCATGCAGAATAGTAATGATGAAGCAATTTTTGGTACATAAAGAGGTCTAAGAACCATCCTGAGAGCATTTACATCTCACCCATGAGTCCCAGCTCAGCAAAACCCACGCAGCAAAGGGACACAGCATCCTTTTGGAAAGGTCTGTTAGATATTGGTTAGATATTGAGTTAGATATTAGTTAGATTCAGCCCCAAGGCATGCAAACCCAGGCCAGGCTTTCCTGCATGCACAGCATGGATGCAGGGACTGCAGAAGGCACTAAATAATGTAAATCATCCTTAAAGTGTGTGTGTGCCTTCACATCTGTGCAGGAACAGTGAAGGGCATCAACTTATCTGTGCTGCTCACCACCAAAAACTGAAACTGGAGCTGACCTGGCAAGCAGGAACCACCCAAAACTATTTTGGGTCCTGCTTCCAACCCCCTTTAGGCAGCACAGAGTGTAAGCCATTGAGGAAGGAGCAGAGTCAGTCCAGCTGTGGGACTGGGAAGCTTCTGGACGCAGGGCGATGAAGAGCTGGCTGGTTGTGAAAGGTCTGTCCCTGAGCAGGGGCAGGCTGGAGGAAACAATCCTGAAAGCACAGGACAAATGGAGCCTTCTCCCACGCCCCCTGACAGCCACACTGTGGCCAGACCACAGTGGCATTTTCCTGCCAAATCAACACATGAATAGAAGGGGGGGGAAAGCCCAGCTGGAAAGAGCCTCAGAGCAGTCAAAGCAAGGAGAAAACTCAGACAGAGCAGGGAAAAAATACACATTCTGCTCAGCTGTAAGAGCAGAGAAAAAAATGTACTATAAATAATTGAAAAGGCTTCCAAAGACCATTGAATACAATCAGTAGGAATTGAAATGTAATAGGATTTTTTTAAAGAATTGTCGTGTCAGAACAATACAAATGGCTACAGGATCATAATTCATATGGAAAACCCAGGTCAAAATAGGCCAGAGCAGGCATCCAAACATGCCAAAGCCCTGCAGATGCTCATGCAGTTTTCTCATTAAGAGAAAACTGATGGGGAGAAGAGTCAATGCAACACTGTGACAGTGGGACAAAAATAATATAAGGTCCCTGAAGAAATCAGAAATATGGATTGCAAAAGACGGAGAACTTTGAAAAACAAGGACAATGTGAGTGCACAGCCTGTTTGGCTTGAGGAGGGACAGAGCAGGGACTGGCTCTGAGAGTGTAAAGGCATCCCCCAGACTGGCCACACTGGGACCCTCACTCACACCTGAGAGCAGAGGACAACATCCACAGGCCAGTGAAAATTTCACCCACCGTACTGTTTCCATCATCTTGAGGACAACACTGTCTTAGAAGTATTTTCCAAGTTCTTCCACTGTACTCCAAGCAGATCTCCTTTTTCATGAGGATCAAATGAGCTGACCCTCTAGGAGTTGAGTCCTTCTGCCCACAAGGATTCTCCTTACAAGTACTTTATTATTCAAATGTTCAAATACAGCTCCTTTTCCAACTCAATTAGTTATTCTATAGTGTCAGTTATTACATAATGTCACTGAGTAAGGGGCCAAGGAACATGTACCTCTGTGAACTACCCACACAGCCATAAAGAATTCACCTTCAACAGCCTTCAAACCTTATGTACTTTAGCCTGGTGATTATTTGGGCAGAAAACCATCACATTTCAAAGGTGCTTACACTCAAGTGTCCAAGGCCAGGCTGGATGGGGTTCTGAGCAACCTGGTCTAGTGGAAGGTGTCCCTGCCCATGGCAGGGCATGGAATGAAATGAGCTTTAAGGTCCTTTCCAGTACAAACTATTCTGGGATTTTGTGATTCGGCAGCACAGCATCAGCTCAGTATTTTTGAAACCCTCTCAAAAAGGTTGTCAAGGTTTTAGAATCTTCCCCAGGGACTTGTCTCTAAAGCTTCTTTTAACCCTGTCACGTTTATTAATTTGGGAAGTGATGCAGTGTTGCTTAAATTCCATTTATATTTTGTTCACTGCTCTGTTGTTATTTCCCTCCCTGTGTCCAGCAAGGACTATCAGCAGTAACCTGAGGTCTCCAAGTCCAGCTCTGCAGGTCCAGCAGGACCATTCCACTGTCCAGGGTCTGTGATTCCCCATGACAGAGACACTTGGACACAGCTGCATCCCCTGTTAAAAGGCAGCCAGCCATCCAGCAGCTGGAAACTGTCGAGCTCAAAGGCCCCTTCACTCCCACATTTAGATTTCTGCACATGAAAATAGCAGCTGCTTTCCTAAGAGTCAATTCTGCAATCCCTTTATGGGCTTTCTCTCCCTCTTTTAGGGTCAAGTGTGAGGAGGATTCCTTTTTAAAATTAGAAAAAGAGATAAGTTTATGAAGGCTGAATCAGGCTGCCTCTCTTAGATAGACTTTTATTATGTTAGGAAAGCAATACTGAGACTAAATTCCAAAAACATTGAACTGGATATTAAAAAGAAGAAGGAGGATGAAAAAAAGGAAAATGGGAGAGCCAATAGTGCAATGTGCAAGGTCCTGCAGACTGAGCACCTCCCTCCCAAACCCATGCTGGGATGGTCATGGCTGCACAAGGAGCCTGTAGCTGGAAGCTGATTCAATGTTATTTGCAAGAAAAACCATTTAACTGAGTCCAGTTCCCTGGAACAGCCTTTAACTCAAAACAACACAACTGTAAATGCTGGTGTCATTTATAGCACCTGTAAATCATCCACTGCCAGACAACTGATAAACCCAGGCCCAGGAAAATCAGCGTCCAGAGCAATATGCACCAAAACACCATAAATCCTTCTCACTATTACTGGATTTTTCCATCCCCATGTCATAAGCAAATTCTGTGCAACTGAATTATAATACTGTAGCTGAGCACTTCCCAATGATATTTTAAACAGACTATTTAAAGGTGCCTTTATCCCACTGCAAAACACATCCTCTAGACAGCAACAGCAGAGAAGCATCTGCCCCAGAAATAATAACTGGATTCTTCTCTCCTGACTTTGTTTCTCTTCAGTTGCATGTTTTATAATTAAAAATCACATGACAGAGAGCCACTATTTTCTCATCTCCAGTGAATCATTTAATACATATGTCAGTGCTCATAAAATACCCTTATTGCATCCAGGTGAAGTTGACATCCTCATAACTCCAAAGGCTAAATCCAGCATGCCATTGTGAGAGCTTGAAGTTAAAAACCATCAAGGACAGAAACACTGTCTCTGGTTCATCAAGAACAACCATTTTCTGTTCAAAGCCAGGCTGGACAGGGCTTGGAACAACTTGGGCTAGTGAAAGATGTCCCTCCCATGGCAGTGGGTAGAATGAGATGGGATCCCTCCCAACTCAAACTATTCTAGGAGTCTATGACAGGTTTTAAAAGATGCTGAAATAAAACCTAAAAATTTTATGTTTTCTTAATATTTTTCCTCAATTCCCCATGACTAAAATAGAAACAAAGTCTAAGTGCTCAGGTTTACAAAAATGCTGTTGAAAACTAAAAATAAAAAAACCACAGGACATTCTGCCTGGAAATCATTTCACTTTGCTTTCTGAGAGGCAGTAATTCACCACTCCCTCATCTCCTTACTTTGCTGTGTGGTAACACCTGAGCCCTCCCTATTTATGACAGCAGCACCACCACCCCTGGAAGGGCTTTTTCAACACAGCCAGACCCAGGGCTTGGCTGGAACCTGCCACAGGAGCTCACAGGGAATCCAAGCAGCGCAAGAAGCAGTTTTGATAAGGAATTAGGTGAAATGAGCTTTGTGTTGCACCAGTATCATCCTGCCCCCTCAGAGTGGGATGATGGAAGTGACTGCTTACTGAGCTGGAAAAGACCCTCTCAAGTCCACCAGGGAAGGAGAGAAATGCCATGGGAAGAAGGGAAGAAGTTGCTTAGCAACTCTGTTATTCTGACAGCCAGTTGGATGAAAGAAGTTGAAAAGATAAAGGAATTAAACATAGAAACTTTGTTTCCTCCAAGGTCCTCAGCTGACCTGAGTCATATTACTCAGATGGTTTTTGATGGGCTCAATCAGCCTGTGCCAGTCGTGGATGCAGGGCAAAAATAACAAGAATCAGCAGCTACCCAGTGAAGAAATAAAGCGGCAGAAACCTTGGGAATGCAGACTTGATCAGCATCAGGATCTACACAAAGCAGCCACTTGGATTTCCATACCCAAATGCCAACAACTTCCTCCCAAGCAGCCCAAAAAGTGAGTTTCTGAGCAAGCACCAGAGATCAAACTTTAAATCCAGCCAAGATGCCAAATCAGGATGGGGCATTTGCCAGCCAGCACCAGCTGGAACGGAGGCTGTAACCCCAACAGCTCAGTTAATCCTCTCTTTTTAGGCCATGAAAAGATCTTGTAGAGGCCTCTGAATTCCAAGAAAAAATGATAATTTAAGTTGAAATGCAGCAGGAGGAATGATGTGGGTGCCCACAGATCCCAGGGCTCAAAGCTGGGCTTTCCATCACCTTCAGTCTGGGCAACACACAGATCCCCCAGCTGAGAACCAACAGAACAGAACTTGATGCAAATGAGTGTTTCTGTAGCTACAGTGGTTTAAAAAGAAAAATAAAAGTATTGATTTTTGCTATTATTTGACACAGAAGATCAATCTGCATGTGACTGGTGCATTTCAGTCTATAACATAACTGATAAAAGTGCAATGGAACATTAATCTTAATTTAGGGTTGCTTAAGTGCCTTATGAGAGGGGGAGGAGGGAAGGATCTGATTTTATATAAGCCAAAGTACAGCCTCAGAGAGGGACATAAACAGATTTTTTTATCAGTGTATAAAAACCAAGACAGGTATTTCAGAGCACAGCAGATTTATTCATAAGAAGAGGAGTAGGTAATCCAATTTTACATGATAAAATCCCAAACTTTTGTATTTTCACCATGGCACTTAGGTTCCCTTAATGGTTTGAGAGTGAAAAGCCAGCCCAGGCTGGCAATTTCCCCCTGAGCCCCCAGGACTTCTTTCTCTCCCTGCAAGCTGCCACACACCCTCACAGAATACCAATGACATGGGATGGGACAACAGGGAACCAAACCAGGGGCTCCAGAACAGGGCAGCAATAAAATCCATTTATTTCAGCAAATCAAACTAAAGACATGAGGCAAATACACTGCCCTGGGCCCTTCTCACTGCACAAGGAGTTGTTAATGGGTGCATGAAGGCAGAGCTCAAGGTGCATGCTGTGCCCCTGACACTTCCCTGCTTGACTGGCTGATATAAAGCCATAAATGATTGATTTTATTCACAATTTACCTGGGAAAAATATCCCATTTCCCATCCAAGCCAGCTAGAGTGGGAAACACTCTGGAAAGATCTTGAAAATTATAGATTGATCACCTTTAAGTTGCTCGAAATCAGAATTAATTAATGATAGTGTTTGAAAGCAACTAGAGGAAGATGTTAAACCAAGAAATTTTAAGCTTCAGTCAGAGAGGTCAGTGTGCTTGGTTTTTTGGAATAAAGAAAATGTCATGTTACTTGAACATTCAAAAGCCAGGGACAGTGACTTGAAGGAGCTTCATTGGAGACATCTGGGAAGTGGCTTGGAAGGAACCCCAGAATGTTACCTGGCCTGCCAGAAGGAAGAGGGAGATGTTCACCCTCAAGGGGCTTCACTGAATGTCAGTGTAAGCAAGGAAATCCTCTGGAACACTCCAGAGCCTGACCTGGACTGGTGAGTGGCCCTGGGACCTCACTAATCCCGCTCCAATCACACAGCAATCAACTACAGTGACAAAAAACCACCCCAAAACCCCAGAGCAGCATTCATCCTTGAAAACAGATATGGGCTAAAACACATTTCCTGCAAGGAGTGGCCAAGGAAGAGCTGAATATCATGGGTGGTGCTAACTGCAAATTCATCCAGACTAGAGAAACTGGCAAAGTCCCAAGGGGCCAGAGAACAGCCAGACAATTAAGCTGCCTGAACTTGAAATAAACTTATCTTGACAAGCACAAGGTAACACAGATTAGAAGGAATAATGTACAACTGTGATGAGGGTGTTACTGTAGACAACTAATAACAATGTTTCATTGGGATTCAGAAAACGCACTGAAAACCTGATAAAAAACAACACAAAGCTAGATCAGCACTGTGGTATTTTGTTTTTTGCCTTCATTTCATTATTTACCATATGATATTCTGAATACTGAGTTAAAATACTTTTTTGAAACCACAGCAAAACATGTGTACTGATTTGTAGAACAAGATGAGCTGTAACAGACACATTTTATTTTGGTGATCAGGATTATATCTCACAATCATCCCCACACAGACTTTGTTTATGCACATCCACAGTCAACTGGTCTCACCAGCAGAAGGCTTCACCCTGATAGACTGTAATTCAGTAGATCTCTCACAAATTCTAAAAAGCCCTCTTGAAGGCACAGCACCATTTCACAGCAAGTTCTAGTCAGGAAAACACTCTGGAGAGGTGTCATGATGTGGCATCAGGACATGCCAGGCAGTTCTTGCAGATTATGCCTGTCTGAAACAATCTCTGGTGAGAGCCCCACGAGCCCCTCACTGCTGGGACACCATCAGCAGACCCAGGAGCTGCAGCTCCTCTTCCCTAATTTCCACCAGCCAGGGGATGTTGTTTACCCAGATTACACGTTCATGCTCAGCATGAGAGACTCCTCATGCAGCCCCCAGTGCCTTCCCTAAGAGGGAGGCATTTGTATTCCAGAGCAGCACCCCAGGCAGCTCCTTGCCAACAGCCCTTCATTGAGTCTTCAGCTCAACCCTGAGCATCCCATTCCATCAGCTGCCCTGTCAATGGATGTTTTCCCTCCCTGTAAAGAAGCACAGTATTTCGTACGAGGAGGCTCAGTCAAAATAGCAGAGAAGGAGAGCTGAAAAACAATCCTGGCTGGCACATTTCCTCCCACTTCCCCAGACTGAGGGCAGTGCACTCTTCCCACTTGGATCATTTCCTGTTGGTCCCACACACTGAGTCCATACATTTTCACTCGTCTCACACTAAGAGTTACTTGAATTTCCTTTTTTCAAGGAGTATTTTTGTCACAGTGCAGCTGGGGCTGCCATAATATATTTTGGAAGCTTTTTTACCTCTGGAGTAAAACCCTACATGAGTTGTTTTTTTTTTCCCTTCTCTCCTTAGACATTTTATGAAACTTCATTAGATGTTTCAAACAAATTACTGCTGGGAAGTACAAAAGGGAAAGCCCAGCCACCTTCAGCTCCTCTAGATACCCTCTTGATTCAGAGAGCAAAATTTGTATCTTCCAACTCCCCAAGGTAAATGAGGCAAATCTAGGACAAGTCATGAATGAGCAAGTGAGCAGAAGCTGAGGGTACCTCTGAATATGAACAGAATTCCTGTTCTCCCCTACATCTTCCCTCTGGCATGAAAATGTCACAAAGTGTATCTGCCCATACAGATATATATAAAAAAGTATGTGCACACACACATATATATATTTAAATATATGTGTGGCTATCCTATAAAGGCAAACAAAGCATCTAGAAGGCACCAACACACACATCTTTCCATTTCAAAACCAGGATTCCTAAAAATGCCAGTCCTTACCTCCTCCTCCCCCCATGATGCCAGGCTCTCTCAGCTCAAACAGATTTAAGAGCACTTTGTGCCAGAGCTTCTGCCAACTGGTTTCCAGGACAGAAAACATCTCTCATCCTCTTAAACATCAAAACTGCTTTCCTGAGGGGCTGCAAGGCAAGCTTTAAAACTACCTTCCGGTTCATTATCCCAACACTGGTTTTTAAAACATTTTCCAAAACCGTTGCAAATACTTCCCCTGATTATAAAAGCTGCATTTATTTATTGCCTTTAACCTAAACCTCAAGTGGTGTTGATTAACACTAATCCAAATGAGATCTCCCCCTCTAAATAACAACACTTTATGGAAGCTCTAAATTAAAAGCAGTGTGTTCTGTGGCTGTGCAGCTCTCCTCCAAGGAGCTGGGAAGAACTGCCTGCAGGAGAGGAAGGATGGGGTGGGGAGGAAGGGCCCATAACCCCTGTGACACGTGCATGTCAGGCTCCCCAAGCCAAGGCACTCCCAACAACTCCAGATGAATTTCCAGAAGGCTGGGAGCCTTCATTCCTGACAGAAACAGCCCCAGCCTCCAGATTTATGTAATTTCTCCTCGATGCCAAGCAACAGCCAGAAGCCTCTGCTGAGCTGTGCTCTGATGGCTCAGGTTAAGAATAAGCCATGAAATCACAGCACAATTCCAGATGCCAAGCAAAGAAATGGCTCTGCTCTCCATCGCTTCCCAAACAGGAGATGACAAATATAAAGGATTGTTCAGACTTCCAGTGCCTGGCTGAGCAGCAGATTCACAGGACAAAGTGTCTTGCAACAGAGCAAACATCTCTGGTTGCAAATAATAATAATAATAATAATAATAATAATAATAATAATAATAATAATAATAATAATAATAATAATAATAATAATAATAATAATAATAATAATAATAATAATAATAATAATAATAATAATAATACAGGTTTTAATTGAAACACAGCTCTCCAGGAGTATCAGTTTGATAGCTGCTATGAAAGTACATCACTTGGAAATGGTTTTGTTCAGGGTGGATTTGGGGCTTTTCACTAAAAACAATGCAATTGTTATGCACTGACAATATTCTTATTATGCAAAACAAAGCTTTTCATGCTGTACACTACTAAAAACTTGAAAGCAGGAGACAAGGACGAAGTATAAATGTTGACAAACCTGTGTCAGAAACCTTCAGATACTAATAATATCCTCTCTTAATTGTAGGCTTCCATTTTAGAGCTTCACACTATGGTGATGGGAAACAATACACATGAAAAATAACATGATCTATCCTATCCCCTGCAGAAGATAAACCAAGAAACAGATAATTCTGTCAAAACAGCAGGAGAATGGTACAACTTTAAATCATAAAAAAGGTATTAGAAGTCTCTTGCTTGTTTGTTTTTACCCCTGCTTTGAATTTTATTCTCATCTGTTGAGCAGAATCTTTGTTTTCTTGCTTTAGATAACAAAAACACACTTGGGAGTTTGATAGGATGCTGTCACATGACCTCTCTCTACACCCAAAAACATTTGTCTGCACATATTTTACAACCTTGAATTCCTTTGCTTTAGTTCCAGCCAACACCAGCCCTTCCAAAAAATGATGAAATATTCACCAAGGGCCTCCTTGATTGGTACCTGCAGCTGCTCAGGTTGGAAGGCCCTGCTAGAGATGAATTATTTACAAAACTGGGTTTGAACAACCACAGCTGCCAAAGGAACTTGTCTCATTTCACCAGGTCCAGCACCAGTGAGTGTCTGACCAAGGATGCTGAGCTGGGGCGAGCAGTGAAGATGAAGAGTGACTGTACCACTGAGTGAGACCAAATGAAAAGTCCTGTGTAGCCAAACCCACCTGGCTCATCCCTCACACAGTCACCCCAGGAGGAAGGAGCCAGCCCTGGCATCACAGCCCTGCCACAGCTGACCACATCCACACTGCTCCTGAAGCTCTTGAAGGACTCAGGACAGCACCACATGATGGTTTTGATAATCCTTTGAGACAGTTCTCATTCTTTATTTGAGCATTTTTTAGCCAGTTATTTCATTGTTAAGGTTTAAATTTATAACATTCTGCCTGAGAGAAGCCACAGTTCACCCAGACAGCTGAAGCCTGGCTCCACTCAACAGGATTCCTGCATTGGTCAGGACTGTCCCAAGAGGTGCTACAAGAACATTTCAGTATTTTTACTGTAAATACTAATTTTAGACTGCAAATGGATGATACAAATCAGTCCTTCTTTTGCATACAGATATTGCTGGCCTACAGAACACCTATCATCTTCTAAATATAATGAACATCTGTTATTATGTCACCTTAGAGCTTTCTCCTTGCACCTGAAAATCCCCTTCTGGTGTCTCTGCAACCTTTCCTCATCATCAGCCTGTTCTAGAAACATCCTCACAGGTGAGACCAACCGCACCTACCCAAGCATGAGTTATTATGTTATTATTATGTTATTATTGCATGTGCAAGAGAATCATTTCACCAGACCTGAAACATTCAGCATGTACTGTCTTATATTACCCAAGAAGACTGCAAGTGTTTCACCCAAGGGGAAGAATAACTTTGTCTTTCTCAGAGAGCCTTTGCTCCAAGCCTGTGACATGAGGCTGGTGTGGCAATGCCACCTGAATGTGTCTGTCACTGACCCCATCAACAGCTGCATCATAAATCCCTGGCTTTAACAAAGCACAGGTGGAATATTCCAACCCATCTGGAGCTGCTCTTGCAAGCACTGGAGGAGGACTGGGAGCAATATTGATCCTACCTGACTCATCTCCCTGGAAAACACAGCTCCTCTGGGCATCTCTAACAGCCCAAAAATTTGCCATGCAAAAGCAGAAACCTCCACTAATCCCTGGGATCAAAGAGAAGCTTAAAGCTTTAGGGATTTGGCTATCCTTGGAATGGTGTTCTTACAGAACTGTGTGTCTGTTAGACACCTTCACTCATGGCTTTTTTTAATGGCATTTGGAAAAAACAGTACCTGAGGTTTATCCTTCAAAATGGAGATATGCTGCATTTGAAGTCTGAGGGTTTTACACAAATCATATAATTAGTACTTGGACAAAAAGATCAAGAAAAATGTGTTGCTTTTTTTCACTGTTTAAGTGCAGGTATAATTTTTAAGAAAAAGCTGGCTGTCTGCCAAGAAAAAAAAGCTTGTAGCAGAAATTTTTCAGGGAAAAAGCATCATGTCCTATTCAGTTTGCAAAATCCTGAGTATTCCTGAAGGCAAGCAAAGAGTTGAGGAGCATTAGTTAAAGGATTTAATGCTATTGCAATGCAAATACTAAACCTTTACCAAGAGAAATTTTAGCAGACTCACTAAAATGCATCTTAACATTGCATCTTAAAAAAATCATACTTGCCAGGCATCATGATAGCTTCATGAATAACCTCTAATAAGCCAAAAGGTATGAGATTATGTAGTCAACAATTGCCAGGAGTGCAGTGACCTGAAGGGTGATCACTGCTGACACATAAGGGGCACAACCTCTTAATGGAATAAAAAAGCACTTTTACAGGAAATAACAATGATTTCAGAGCTGTTATTCTGCAAACATTACTAACCTGCCCTATTTACAGATAAAATTGTACATGAGGCATACGAGCACTTTTCAGTACATTATCCACTTTTTAAAATAATTTGTATTTCAGGAGAAAAGGCAAAACAAAACCAACTCCCCCTCCTTTACTAAACAGCCTTAACTTCAACTGCAGAGCCAGAGGTGTTCAAATTGTAAAAAGTAAGCATTTAACAGCTGGCCAGACTAGAGAATAAAAGCCCTGTGCAGACAATGATAACTGAAATAGCAAATTTAACATCTTCTCAGATTCCTGGAGCCACCTTCAAATTTGGGGTAGGAGCTGGAAGAATTTGTATTCCAGGCACAAGCCAGAGGTGCCCACTGCCAGCAGGAACAGGGTTTGGGGAACAAAGGACAGGGGCAAAATGCTAAGAACTTTAAAAAAAAACCAAAACATTTTGGTGTTCCGTATTTCCTGTGTCCCAAATGCTCAGAGAAGCAAAAGCAAGAAAAGAAAAATCTCAATGGAAAAGGTACTTCCCAGTGCCTAAAGGGGCTACAGGGGAGCTGGAGAGGGGCTTTGGGCCTGAACCAAGGATTACCTTCATTTTCTGCCTCATCCAAGACTTTACTGTGCCAGCAAATCCATATCCCAAAAATTCAAATACTCACCCTGTTCAACATCCCCTCTCAGCACGACATCCCACAGGGCTTCCCTTCTCATGCAAGTGGTTTAGTACTTACAAGCCAACCAACACGCTCACTGAAGTGGCATTCCCTCAGGAAAACATTCAAATGAGCTCCTCTATTAAATTACAAAATAGATCAGCCTACAGTTGTTTAACATGCACTCGAGTTTCTCTTACAACAGGGCATCCTTCAGTGTTCAGCAGGAGCATGTTCCTCTACTATTCAATTATCTTCTTGCTGAAGAAACATCAGAGCTCTGAAATGAAGGTTAACCATTTTTAACATGCAAACACCATGTATGAGGATATTTAGGACACCACTCATATCACTAATGACAATATTGCATTTATATGTAGTCTACCTGCATGAAATGCAATGAAAAAAATTGGCTGCAGGCTGCAAGAGCAGGTTTAAAAATGGATAGCATTATCATTCAGCAACATTAAAATCCAAGGGAGGAGAAAACCCCACCAGTCTTAACCCTGTGGTCTGCCTTTTGTGAACTTAAAATCCACAGAAGGATTTTACTGCAGGGTATTCCTGGTGATAAATAACAATAACAATCCAGAATCCTGATGATCTGGATTAGAAGAAGGTTTCTGCATCCTCAGCAGGAATTTTAGAAACACAAGACAGCTTTGACCAAGACCTTTCACACGGCTGTGAAGATACCTTTGCTGCAGAGAGGTGTGGAAATATCTTGTTGGATCCTTTATCAACTGCTTACTCCATGTGTATTTTTTTTTTTTTTTTTAACAAATGAGTTCAGTTTCATGAGCTATGACTCCAGGTGAAGATGCAGAGATGCAGGTCATAATGACACATTTATCACCGTGCACTTGGAAGTCTCAATTCCAGACTGGGAACACGGATTCATGCTCCAAGCATCCTGACCCTGGTATAAACAGGAATAGCTACCAAACTGTACTGCACAGCTGGAACCAGGACCCTCAAAGGCACCAAGGACCAGGAAAACTGCACCAAGGCTGGGACAGAGCAAGGCAGGACAGACCAGGGAAAACATCCAGCAACAGAGGTATTTGCTCTACCATGGGTCAGGAAGAAAAAGGTCATGTAACGTTCACAGAGCACAGTATGAACATAGGGAAAGTTTCCAATCAATTGAAAAGAAGTCAATAAAGGAAATTATCAAGTCACACGGCTGTGAAGATACCTTTGCTGCAGAGAGGTGTGGAAATATCTTGTTGGATCCTTTATCAACTGCTTACTCCATGTGTATTTTTTAATTTTTTTTTTTAACAAATGAGTTCAGTTTCATGAGCTATGACTCCAGGTGAAGATGCAGAGATGCAGGTCATAATGACACATTTATCACCGTGCACTTGGAAGTCTCAATTCCAGACTGGGAACACGGATTCATGCTCCAAGCATCCTGACCCTGGTATAAACAGGAATAGCTACCAAACTGTACTGCACAGCTGGAACCAGGACCCTCAAAGGCACCAAGGACTAGGAAAACTGCACCAAGGCTGGGACAGAGCAAGGCAGGACAGACCAGGGAAAACATCCAGCAACAGAGGTATCTGCTCTACCATGGGTCAGGAAGAAAAAGGTCATGTAACGTTCACAGAGCACAGTATGAACATAGTCAGGGAAAAAAATTGTGTTGTTTCCAATCAATTGAAAAGAAGTCAATAAAGGAAATTATCACTGCTTCAGTAGGATTCCAGCCCTCAAAAAGCCAATGAAATCTTCTCCTTTCATGTGCATGTGCTTTCTTTATACATAAAGGGACACAATTCCATTAAATGAGAAACTAAATTTATATAATCCTCAGTTTCAGGCTTTGTTTTCAGCCACTCACAAAACCCAAATTCTTGTAAAATGTACAACATGAATGCACTGGCAATAAGGGATTTCATTTCAATCCTACAGACAAGAAGCTCTGCCAGGCAGGTCAGTGAGACCTGAAATGGGAGGAGCTCTTTGCCAAGGCTCTCTGCAGATGTGTAGGACAAGATGCTCTGTCCTGCAGCACCAGGAGGACCAGCACTTGCACAGTTATTCACAAGGAACTCTCTGCACTTCTTCTGCCCTTTAATGCTCTCAAGGCTGCATCCACACATCTGAGCAGAAACAGGAGCTCCAGCATTCCCTTGATTCTTGTACTTGAAAGGAAGAGTTTCAGATGACAGCAGAAGAAAAGAGATCAACAATGGGAAGCAAAAATTTGGTGGGCAGTAATTCAAATGTGAAACTGTTAATTAAATATGCAAAATTCTTGCAGAAGCAGCAAGGGATAGGAAAAAAAAAAACCAAAACCAAAACCAAATGTTGCATTTACTGTAAACAACTGTGAACACAGAGAATAAATATATCTACCTTCCAAACTGGGATTTGACTTTCTAATCTCCTGTCTACAAATTTCAGAGTAGCTTCTTTTTAAAACACATGTTCTGTGAAGGATGTCACTGCAAGATTAAGACAAGAAGTAAATATTTCAGCATTTAGAAAAGAAACAGGAAAAACTGTTTGTTGTTGAAGATTTCTTGAATTCCTCAGAACATAGCAAACAGCTTCTGCTCCTGTTTAACAGAAAGGGTTTACCACCATGTAAGCAAAGAGTGTCCCTTGTTACCAAGCAGGCAGCAGGGAGCTGTGACAAGCTCAGAACAATTCTAGGCACAATTCACAAGCCTGCAGATAAGAAAGGAGGAGTTGAAGGATTTAAAGCAGTTTGTGGGGAGAGGAAAGAGAGCTGCATGCAATTTAATGATTACTTCAACTTCTGTGGTATGTGGGAGCAGCATGAGAAAGAATCCCTCTGTGCTGGACACTGTGAAATGGAGCAAGAGCAGGCTCCCCCAAAAGCCTGTGATTAAAGCATGCAACAGAAGATAAACAAACACCAGCACAAGGTCACACAGAAGACAATTTGCAAGTCCTACTCCAATTAATTTTACTTCTAGATACACAAAAAATTCAAACTGGGTTTAACAATAAACACTATAACTACTATCATCCAGCCCCTATAAAATGCTGCTCATTCCAGCCACCAGGCCAAGTTTGCAGAATATGGTGGGTACCACACAGAAGATGGAGGGTACCACAATTCCCATCTTACGTAGGCACAAAGAGACATCTAAACATAATTGCAGTGAGTTCCAGATTAAAACAGACCAGCCCTCTGCCTGTGAACACAATGAATCACCCTCAGCTTAGAAGATGGTGTCCTGGCTGAGGCTGGGAGAGAGTTAATTTCTCCCTAGTAGCTGGTACAGTGCTGAGGTTTGGATTCAGCCTGAGAACAATGTAGATGCTTCAGGTGGTGCTGAGCAGAGCTCAGCCCAAGCCAAGGACTCTGCAGTGTCCCAGCTGTGCCAGGGAGGGGCTGCAGCAGGAGCTGGGATGGAGCACGGCCAGCAGAGCTGATCCCCCTGGGCAGAGGATATCCCACACCAGGGGATGCCACGGCCAGGGTGGGCACTGGGGCAGGGCCAGGAGGGGCTGGAGGCTGCTGAGGGAGGGGCTGGGCATCACTGGGTGGGTGGGGAGGGATCACTCACTGCACTGGGATCACTCACCTGTATGGACTGTACTCCCCTCTTCAATGGTCTCCCTTCTCATTACAATAACAACAATAATAATAATGACATTGCTTAATTCAAGTATTAAACCACTCTTATCTCAACCCACAGGTTCTACCACTTTCTGATTCTTTTCCCATTCCCCCAGCATCTATTAAACCATGCCAGATGGTTTCCAGAAGCAGATCCAGCCAGCTGAGGTCTCTGCAGCAGCCTGTAGCATCAGCTAAAACATTCCATGCTCATAGACTGAACCAAAGCTCAGGACGCTGAGCTGGGCTCCTGACAGGAGCAGTTTTATGGCAAAAGGGGAGTAAAGCCTTTTGGGGGGTGTTTTATGGGGAAAAGGGAGATGGAGAGAGAGCAGGATGAATCTCATATACACAAATGACAAGGACAGACACGCAGTGATTGACGCTGTACATAACAAACACAACTGGGAAGAGTCTAGACAAGCTTTCAGTGTGTAAATATCAAATTATATCAAACACACTGGAGAGACTTGTAGCAACCTCTAATTTTAAAGTTCTACCTGAAATTTAAAAGAAAGGCAGCAATACCCTCCCTGCCTCCTTGCTTAAGCAGATTCTGCTGCTTTGCTTAACCAGACAAATCACACAAACCCTGTGGTTTATAAACACCTTTAAAAGTTTATTCTCAATGAGTAAATTGAGAAAACCTATGGGTCTGGGCATTTTTCCCTGAAGAAAAAGTAGGTGAGGGAGGAAAATCCCCTTTCCCTTAATCCTTCTTCATTTTCATAGTGAGCTACAGAACTGCACTGTGCCCAGCGCTGTCACTGTCCTGCCCAATGCCCACAGGATGGACTCTATTTTCCCTTTGAGAACAACATGAAAATAGTTTCCCACTGTTTTCTTCCCAAACACTTTGCCTAAATTATTAAAAGGCAATGTTACTGCTCCTGCCACAACCCTGGTGCTCTGTAAACACTTCCCACAAAGCACAGCTGAACCACCAACCCTTTCTCACCTCTCCAACTTCAGTAACGCACCAGTCCCACAGTTAAAACTCCTTACATGCTTTTGTGATGGGGAGCAAAACCAGAAGTCAGTGGTACAACTGCTCAACCTAAGTAAAGTTAAATGAAAGATTTGGGGGGTCTGAAAAGGGGGGTTTGATCTTTCACTCAATAAACAAACAAATAAGTAAGTGACCCACAAGATGAATGCAGCTCACCCTGAACACAGGGAAGAGAACTCCAGAGGGATGACCAGGATTGTATCAAAAAGCCTCAAGTTCTAAGAGCAACAGATGTTTCCTCTCAAATCCTTCCTTTGGGGACCAAAGACAAATCCCCGGGTCTCTGCTGGATGCAAAGCCACCAGGTGTAACTCACCTGTCTCACACCAGCCACACATCAGTGCCTGCACATCTGGGAATCTCTACCACAGAGCATCACACAATGTGGAAGAAATTGGATTCTCCCCAAACAGCCTGCTCTTTATGTTGATTACCTCTAAAAATCCACTTTTTTCTCTCATCTCTTTACTTTCTGTCCTCCTTAAAAGAAAAGCTGGACAAGGAAGGTTTCAGCAGACCTATCTCAAAATGCTGAAATTGCTTCAAAGGTTCCCTGATGGAGAAATACCAGCACAATAGTAAGCTTTCAACAGAAAACCTGAATCCCATGAGAAAAGCAAGTATTTTCAGCAATTTAATACTTCCCATCTCCTTATCAGAATAGTACTGGTTTTCTGCTCAGCCAAAGCATTTCAAACACACACATACTTCAATCACAGCAAGCTTGAGTCTCAGAGTTACACATGTGCCAAGAGGGTCTGGTGAAAGACAACCAAAACCACCAGCCAAGACTTTTGGTCCAGTAGTGAAGTGCCCAGCTTGCCACAAGTACTTCCATGGCCCATAGTGGGCCAAAAGCAGCATTGTGTGTTTGTTTTATTAACAGCAAGTTCACTTATGTTAAATATGCCTGACATCACCATTGCTCCACACCAGATGCCATTCTCCAGCTCTGTCTCCTCCTCTCCTCCAGGCTTCCAGTAAAATTAGACCTTGCATTAAACTTCCAGTAAAATAATTACAGTTGGCAGGTATTTTTCAACACTGATTTGGAAGCCAAGAAACCAAAGCAAAACAAAACAGCACCAAGTCAAGCATTACTCAACTTCCCTCAGAAATAGCTTGTTCTGCAGATCAAATACTGTCACTGGCAGATGGTTTTGCTCTCCACTATTTCATGTGCTCTATGAACTTCACAAAAGCACTGGCTGTATACCTT
Source organism: Emberiza elegans (assembly GCA_024865655.1). Lineage (NCBI taxonomy): Eukaryota > Metazoa > Chordata > Aves > Passeriformes > Fringillidae > Emberiza > Emberiza elegans. The sequence continues at coordinate 63,418,471 of JALJVW010000206.1, forward strand.
ACAAAATTTCCCTACGATAAAATAGGGGGAAATGTCTCAAGGCCTTCGAAACAACAACAAAAAATGATGACAGAGAGAAAAAGTCCTCCTCAAATGCAGTGGACATTTTTATTGTGGAGAAAACAATGAAAAGAAAAAGGAAAGCAATAAGGAGCTAGAATCCTTCACAAGATTTCTAAGCAGCATGCATCACCACCATCACTTTCTCCTGCATGCAGATGATATGCTAACAAGCCCTTTAGATAATTTAGTCCATATGTATGCTGTGTAGGTGTTTGCTAAAACACTAATGCCAGCATCCAGTCACTACAACAGGTTTGCTTTCTGCTTTATTGCATTAAAAATTGTTAGAAGAAGTCACAGAAAAATGTGACAAGAAAGAGAACTCCATTTTCAGAAGTATTTTAAGTCAGTTCACCACCATTTATTTTTCACCAGCAGCAAGGCTGTGGTTAGAGCTGTTTCCTCCTGGCACTGCTAACTCAGCATTCCCTTGATTCCCACACTTCATCATTCCCCTTTCCTGTTTTTGTACTCACTGCTGCCTTTTGAGGATGCTGAGCACAGGCAGGATGAAAAATCAAGAGGAGAGCCCTCAGCTTTCTGAACAGCAGCCTCAGGAAGCAAAGCATTTAACACACACACTGGAATGCTGATCTTTAATTTTCAGGTCATTTAGCTAAAAACATGATGTACAGAAAGGAAAAAGTGATGTTCTAACAATCCTTGAGGTTTCAAAAACAACAATTCTGTCCATTGAGAGGATCATACCTAGCACTTTCTCCTCTGTCTATACCTATCACTTCTGTCTCATTCCACACTCTTAAGAAAATTCAGGATGTTTAACAAAAAGTGAACCAGGTTTGACTGCAAACATCTTTTGCCAGGATAACTCTCAAAATTGCCTAAGGGCTTGAGACACCCAGATGCTTTAACTAATAATTGAACAGGACACTGCATTTTGTATAGCTCTGAGATGGCCCTGAGACTTCAGCCAGTGTTTTTTTCCCCCCACATATACACAGCAAAAAGGATGGATCATTCTGGAGATGAGTCACTACTGAAACAACAGAATAAACTCCTGTGAAATGCTGAGAGGTTTCTGCTTAACATTCTCTAGCTGCTTTCTGGGATAATTTGGCAAGGTTCTGGCAAACGCTCCTCCCACAGAAATCAAGCAGAGATTTTGTCAGTGAAATTAATCTAGAAGTGCTTAATATTAATTTCAGTCTCCACTTACCTTCTCCTCCCGCTTCAGGCTTGCTCCCTCCCAAAGCTGACAAAGGAGAATGGAAAGCCACCAGGAGCAGGGTGATTGCTGAACCAAACCCACCGCCAGGACAGATTTCCACACCTCCAGACACAGCTCCAGCACATTTGCTACTGCCTGAATATGTACAGTGCTACAACGTGGTTTAGATTGGATTCCACTAGTAACAAGTTCAGCAGGAACATCTTTTGGCTAAAGCCAATTAACACATGTGAAATGGGGGGGAGTGAAAGGTAGGGGTTAGTGAGGCTTTGCTGCCAAGCAGTCAGCAGAAAACTCGACCTAAACCCAGAGCTTCCTGCTGCCATGGTCTGTGTGCACATCCACCCTCCCAAAATCCTGACAGACCTGTACACTCTCCTTGGGCACAGGCACCACAGTAATTACTGCCACCCAATCCAATCTGCACACAGATCACTAATTAACTGAGAACACGCAGAGGTACCCAACCCAGAATCACAGATAATGTCCCTGTCTGTCACCAACACTAATCTCAGGGTCATCAGGGGACACTGGGTGTTTACCTGGACAGCTGTCCTATGCTTCAACCTGCCCCATTGTCTCTGCACGTGTCCTGCTACTCATTTATCCCTATTACCTTCTTATTTATCCCTATTACTTTCTTATTTATTCCCATTACCTTCTGGCTCTGCACAGCTCCCTGACAGATGGGGCTCTGATCCCAGGAACAGGGATGGGGCAAGAGGGAATGGCCTCAAGCTGTGCCAGGGAAGGTTTAGATTGGGAATAGTGGATTGAATATCAAGGAAAACTTCTTCATTCAAAGGGCAGTCAGGCCCTGGAACAGGCTGCCCAGGGCAGGGATGGAGTCACCATCCCTGGGGGCATTCACAAGACATGTGGCACTTGGGGACATGGGTTAGTGGTGGGCTTGGCAGTGCTGGGGGAACAGCAGGACTCGATCTTAGAGATCCTTTTAAATTTTAATGACTCCAAAACTGTACTTAAAAGCCACAACATAGATTATTATTATTATCACTGTTACAAATGTACCTTCAGTTAGGGACACTTGCACCTTTTATTAAAGTTCCTTGGGAGGAACAGGTGCATTCCTACCATCCCTGCTCCCACATCTGCACAGAGGCACTTCAGCAGACTGGACATGGCAAACCCTTTGTTCTTAGGGTCACTGGCCAATCACTTCAGCCATTTTATATTGGAATCTGATGGAGAATAGAATAAACTGCTTATTTACCATACAAATTATAGTAGGACTAAAAAAACACTGATTGGCTGTGCATAGTTGCGTAGGCAGAAAACATGAAGAAAAATGCAATCTTTAAAAAAGTGACCAACTCTGAAAGTAAATGAATTTTTCTACTGGCTTCAAAGAGACTAAATTAAGGGAATTTCACCAAAACAAATCATTAAGTCTATAGACACGAAAGTGAGTTTTGTCACTAGCAAACATTCGCACACCACAGACACTGAGTAACAGCACACAAGGAACAAGTGCACTCACAGTGTGCTCAAAAGTAACCACTTGGATTGGACTGTCAGTCCCTTAACAGATGATAATCCATCATTCCTCAGAGACTGCAGGAATACCAGCACTTCCTTCAGCACTCATCGGAGAGGAAGATGAGAAAACAATGTAAAAGAAATTAAAGACAGGCACCCCCCCCACTCCAAACCCAACAGAACAGTTGCTCCTTTTCATCAACGGGGAATGCACTTTACACCTTCATTCCCCTGAATTCAGCTGAGCAGAGCTGGTTGGCATTTTGACACCATTCACAGACAGGAAAGCAAAGGGCAAGTAGCAGAGCAGAGGCAAAAGAAAGTTCCACCTTTCCATCCCTCTGCTCTTATGTCCATGGAAGAAACAGGCCTTTTTCATTTTCAAATTTGATGGCAAACTTTCATTATATTCCTTTGCTTCCCCAAACTGTTGTTCTCCCAAAACCAGCTGGGGAATGTAGAGAAACAAAGAAAGAAGCAATTCCTTCTTTAGGAAGCCTTCAGTGGAATCCCCAATCCCCCAGCCATCCTACACAGACCATACAAGTTCACCCAAGACTCTGAAGGTGAGCAGACAATACAGTTATTCCCAACAACTACATCCAGTCTGTGAAGTGCATTTCATCCTGCACCCAAGGGAAACCAAAAGCAGATACACGGGAAATGGTGCAGAATATAAAAACCATGAGGTAGTAACACTCCCTCCTACCCCACCTCAAGTACAGGGGCAACTCTTCTCTCCTCAAAGAATAGCTAAATTTGCAGGAAGTGCAAAGCAGCAAGTCAGCATGGACTGACCATCACAGCTGTTGGGCTCTCCTGTCCACTTCCTCGGTCCTTCCCTCTTCCCCACCTTGTGAGCTTTGGAAAACCAAACTCCTTGCTGAAAGGCATGACTGCACTACCCAGAACAACACCTGACCTCATCTGGGGTTTCCTTACACCAACATAACACAACTGGTAATGTGGTAGAGGGAAATTTAAGAAGAACAAATGGGAAATGGTGCTAGTGCTGGAGAGAACAAACTGCATATGAACAGCTTTTTGACTTGGAAGCAAAATTAACCAAGGAATTTCTTAAGAGCTTTATAGAAACACCTTAAAGTTTTAAGCCAGTAAAAAGACCCCCATGGAACAACTTTATGTTGCCTAAGACTTTGCAGATAGCACACACACATGAGGCTCCCTGCCCAAAACTAGCACTGGAGCTCTCTGTCCTGGACACAAGGCCCTGCTGCACCTCCCTTACCTCTGTGCCTTCCCTCCATACCTCTGCTGACAAGCCAGCTCTTGTTCCTTGGTGTCCTGCCAGGACCTCTCCTGTCAAACATCCCGTGTGCCAGCACAAGTGGCAACACGAAACTGCAGGAGAATTGGTGCTGCTCTGGCTTTTGCAGGTCACTGCAACACCACAGAGCACGGGTGGGGACAAAAAAGAGAAATACCAACAAGCCTCCATCTACAGAGCAGGGCCTTTAACCAGGCAAAGCTACTGGAATCACAAATCACTCTATTCCCACAGTTCTCCCTCTTTCCCAACAGTGTGCCCACAATGAGACTGATTTCTTCCATCAACCTCATCCCAAGTTTAACAAGTGAAGGCTCATCCATTAAATTTCACCTATACCCTCACTTCTTCCCCAAAAACACACACTCAATTAGCTACAGTTAAGGTACCACAGTAAAATGGATTTTAATCAAACGCAGTTCCTTTCTCTTCTTGTTGCTGCTGCTTTGCCTTTTACTTACTTATCTACTTGTCTGTCTTGCAATCAAATCCCAGAATACAAAGCAGCACCACTGAGAATCAGGGAACTAACACAAGTGGTGATTATTTTGCTGTAACACCAGTTATCTAAGTGGCTTGTGGTAGAAAGAGAGATGGTTTAGGGAACAAACAAGGGGTGCAGTCAGAGATCAAAAGAAATACTGCTCCTAAGTGGAATATTAACATTTCCCTACGGAAGAGATGACAGGAAGATCAGTAAAGCACATTAAGCAGAATCACTGCAGTTCACAACTGGAATATTTACAAGCTTTTTAGCTGATCTTTAGTATTTCAGAATGGAAGAAAATCCCTGACTGAATCTTTCCTCTTCACCTTACCCATACCTAGTGGCGCTGTTCAGCATGATTCCAGTGACAAATTTTCTGTCTGGATCCAGCCCAACTCCTATGTCACCCATTAGAAGAGGAGGGTGCACAAGGAAGAAAAGCAATACAAAGCCATGGCAGCCTACAGAAATCAGCTCTAGCTCTGAGCACTCACACAGAAAGTTTTTATTCATAACAGACACAGTATGAAGGATGGGAGAAAGAAGCATTTGATCATTTCTGCCCCTGACCACACACCTTGAGACAGCAATGCAAAGCACACGTGTGCCCTTACACAATGTCCTTTCCAACACCAAGTGCCTCCTTCTGGTTTTGCTAGGCCGTGCCTCAGTTTCTCCTGCTCACGTTTCCAGCCTCATGCCATCAGCTGTTTAGCTCTTCACATTCCATCTCAGCACTCCATCTTGCCACCTCCTTGTTCATTACATTTATGAACATTATACTCCCACTCTCCTGCCATTTTTCTGGTTACTGACACCAGCTCTGGATGGTGACAACCCAAATACAACACGTTCAGGCCCTGCCTTTACCCCAAAATGAAGAGTCAGCCAAAATGAAATACCAAGGCCAGGCTGGATGAGGCTTGGAGTAACCTGGTCTAGCAGAAGGTGTCCCTGCCATTTCAGGGGTTGGAATGATATAATCTTCAAGGTGCCCTCCACCTTTTCTATAAAGGCCATGCTATGAACATCTGTGAAATCTCCTTTGCTGGGCATCATGGTGGGCAACCATTACTCTGAACTTCTTCCTCAAAGTTAATTTTTAATGCATGCTAAGCCCAAGGTACCTAAAGACACCAGCCTGTATGAGGTAGGTAGGGACTGCAGAAGGGTGGTGGGAGTTGAAGTTGGGGGGCAACCAAACACCAGATGTGCAGGGGAGCCATACATCTCCTAAAAAGGGCAACCAGAAAGACATATGCTAAACCTCATCTATACAAATTTTCCTATTTGTAAACAAATTAACATAGCCACAATATATGACTGTACTTCTGTCTTCCAGGACCAGTGAGTCAGAATTGCTGTTTACAGTTATTAGCAATGCAACCCTGCAGTCCATCAGCACTGCCTTCGCCCTGCGGAGGCAGGTGAAGCTTCAAAAAACATCAGGAAATGGGGATGCACACCCCAGCCCCAGGACTGCACTCTGAGCATTAGTACTTGTCATACACAGCAAGAGGAAACACTCTCTGTCGTAATTCTGAACTTAAAAATAGTATTTGACATGCAAATCTATTATGAGAACAGAATTAAGATACCGAGGTTCAAGATGATCAAAGGATTTTGAAAAATAATTCAGATTTCACTCTGGATCAAAAAAAAAAAAAACCAAACAAAAACACTTCAAAAGCAAGAAAAAGAACCAGTTTTTATTTTTGTGATAGCAAAGCACAGAACAAGCTCAGAGCCTTACCACAAAGACACTGTTGTGGCTGCAGAGAGCCTGGCTGGGCAACTCCCATCACAGCAGCTCCACAGCCCCCTGGGAAAAAGAGCTGTGGTCTCCCAACTCCCATCCCAGGGCACCACTCCCTACCCCACATCATTTTTCTCCTATTCCTATCTGGAAGCACATGAATTTTCTCCTCCTCATCACAGGTTTTGAAGCTGTTTTACCAGTGCATCCTTGTTCTCTTTTCCCCCCAATATTCCCTAAAACAAAGCAGCAAACAGGAGAGAAACCAGGGGAACTGCCAAAGACAGATGCACACAGCACTCCTACATTTCCAGGTAATCACAAACAACTGAAGGTTTCAGGCACTGCCCCTGAGCCCACTGTAATTTCCATCGGTTTTCAATTTAGTCCTAGAGCACCTCAAATCCTTCAACCCACTCAGTCTGGTGGCTAATGACCAGGTAGGGATGAGGAACAGGAGACTGGAGACAGCTTACAACCCCTACCACCAACAGGCATACCCTGCCTTAAAGGCCAGAGTCATTTCCATCTTCTGCTTTCCATCACTCCTTTGCCATTTAAATCAAGGCCCAAAACCAGTCCTGCAGTCTGATGATACAGAAAGGTCCCTGCACTCCTCCAGTGCTGGGGTTCTTCTTCCTCAACATTGGTCAGCATTCCCACAGTCAGCACCACAGCTTAGTCTGCTGGAAAAAACCTTATGGATATGGATGCTAGCTCACAGAGTTTGATTTTCACTGGCACTGAAGCAGCAGGCTGAAGCTCACATGCTACTTTCATTTTTACACCCAGTCACACTTTGTATTTTGAAAGCAATAAAACCATTTCAACACAAAAATTCAGGCATGTTCATGACATGTCAGGGGAGATGGTAGCAGGTAAGGACTGGAAAATTATAGATGAGGAAAAGAAGAATGGGAAATTGAACACTTAAGAAAGCAAAGAGGTTACCAATTAAAAGAATCCATCAGCAAACCAGACAGCACCATTCACCAGGTAGCAACCATGAAACAGAAATCCAGAAGTCTTCAGAGCTGCTTCCACTCTTACCTGCAGTTTTTATTCCTGAGGATATTCAGTCACAACCAAGATCAAAAGCAGAGCTGACCCCACACACTAGGAAAGCTCACAGATTTTGGAGGATAATTTCCTTCTCCTTATGGCATAGATAATTCACCTGAGATCTTCCCTCCCACCTCTGCCTCTGCCCAGGACTGCATCAAAACTTGCCTCCTGCTTGGCCACAGACACCTCAGGAAGCAGCTGACGCTGATTGTGGCCAACAACAGCCTGTTTGTGCCTTTTCAAAGCACAGGATGATGCAAAAACGCCCCAGAAAAGAGTTGTTTCTTCTGCATTTGGCTTAGGGCATAAAACATACAGGAATACTACAATTACCCTGGTTATTTACACTCCACTAAAGAGATAAGGGCTGTGAGGACAAGAGCGAGCAAGTGGGTTCTTCATGTGCTTTCCCAGGATAGCAGCAGCTTTTGGGAGAGCAGGGTGGAAGAGAAGAGAGGAGGCATTGCCATCAGTCCCCATCACAGCCAGATCATTCGTGTACCTGAAATCAAGTGTTTTATTTCAAAGTCAGGTCTTTAGACTGGTGGGGGTTTGCACCTTGGGCTTTCTTTTGGAGGGCAGGTAGGAGGGAAAAGGCAGCAGTAAAACAACAACTTGCCTTACTCATCACAACAGAAGCAAATAAATCTGTCCTCATGCACAGGAGGCATTGTAAACCTCAGAGAAACAGGAGCCCTCAACATGATACACCTAATGACCATCTTCAGTGAACTCCCCTTGTTTTGTGTAGCCTCCCTAGTCCTGGTGCTGCTGCCCAACCTGTTCTGCCTACAAAGGAAAGCCAGGGCAGGGCCTGGAAGGGTTTGGACCAATTTTTCCCCAAGCAGCAACATCGCTATGTGCTGATTCTGCCACATTTGCCATTGCTTCAACCTCAGCACCTTCAGAAGCCCAAAGCCTCAAGGCTTTGCCCAGCCAATCTTCCCTGACTGGGCAGGAACACCATCGCAATCCCATGTCTGCACCAGGACAGCGTTCAGGGCCTGGTTGGCCCTGATGGACACGGGGCAGGAAGGACAATAGCCTCATCCCCACCCCAGCAGCTGCTGGGTGGAAAGGAGCCAGGAGGGAGCCACATTTTCTACTGCTTCAACCTCAGCACCTTCAGAAGCCCAAAGCCTCGAGGCTTTGCTCAGCCAATCTTCCCTGACTAGGCAGGAACACCATCCCAACCCCACAGCAGGAACGCCATCCCAATCCCACATTTGCACCAGGACAGGAGTCAGGGCCTAGCTGGCCCTGACGGACAACGGACAGGAAGGGCGATGGCCCCGTCCCCATCCGGCAGCTGCTGGGTGGGAAGGAGCCAGGAGGCAGCCACATTTGCAATTGCTTCAACCTCAGCACCTTCAGAAGCCCAAAGCCCCCAAGCTTTGCCCAGCCAATCTTCCCTGAGTGGGCAGGAACGCCATCCCAACCCCACATCTGCATCAGGACAGGAGTCAGGGCCTGGTTGTGCCCGGACGGACATGGGGCAGGAAGGGCGATGGCCCCGTCCCCATCCAGCAGCTGCTGGGTGGGAAGGAGCCACATTTGCTATTGCTTCAAGCTCAGCACCTTCAGAAGCCCAAAGCCCCAAGACTCTGCCCAGCCAATCCTCCCTGACTGAGCAGGAACACCATTCCAATCCCATGTCTGCACCAGGACAGCGTTCAGGGCCTGGCTGGCCCTACGGACACGGGGCAGGAAGGGCGATGGCCCCAGCTGGAAGGAGCCAGGGCACAGCCCTAACTCCCAGCTAAGTTGGGCGGCTGAATCAGCGCGGGTGGACAGCGATTTACTGCTGACACAGAGCTGCAATAAATCACCACCTTTCTGGAGCAAGCAGGAAGTTGCAGGGGTGACTTAGTCATCCTCCATCCTGACGCCATTCCAGGAGAAGAGCCACATACGTCCCCCGGCTTTGGGCTGTGCCCGTGGCCCAAAAATAGCTTTTAAGCCAAATCCTGCAGTCATCATTCAAAGCTGAAACCCTTTTATTTACACTCAGCAAGAACTCATGTATGTTTTTGACAATGCTGAGAGTAACCAGTGCTTAAATTATTTGCTTAGCAAAGGAGTCTATTTAACTACAAGTTACACCAAGTATGCAATGTTTTCTGACCCACATAGAAGCTAATAATTTGCATTTTATGGAACCACTTTGCATAGACAACCCATCTTAATGGCCACAGCTTATTGTACAAGAATTAATAATTGAAAAGCAACTTGTCAGCACTGTTATTTGTGTTACAGGTAACTCACAAACCTCATTACACTGTAGCATTAAATTTCCAATGACCTTCTGGAAAGCTGCTCACTCTGAGAGTCTTTTTTTAAGGCATGATCTCTCAGAATGCCAAGCAATTGCAGAGAAAGTATGTGACAGCTACCCAGAGTCTGTGGGAAAGGCCAGGCAAAACACCCTGTCAGAAACATATCAGCCTGATCCCCCCTTTGGCTGAAGAAGTGACTTTGACTTCATGAATCCCCCCTCTCCCCAGCCAGTCACTTGACCACGCTTCTCTCACAAATTTCTGCCTTAATGCCAGATTAATCCTACTTCATCCAGTCCCCAGACATCTAAGAAGCTCCAACCCTTTTTCTCTCAAATCAGTGGCTTTCAAACTATTTCTGTTGCAGCACCCAAGTGTTTGCTGTGGATGAAAGAAGGCTCAGAGACTAGCACAGAAGTGTAAAGGCAAACAAAAATTACATGGCAAAGCCTGGGATTTTCATAGTCTTAGGGAAATTAGGTCCCCTGAATCCCACGGCAACTCTGAGAAGAGTTGAGTGCATAATTTTCCATTATGCTTGTAAAAAATCCCCAAATAAATGTACAACTAAATGCAGCTTCACGAGACTGAGCGTTTCTTATTCTCCTAAGCGTCGTTACTGAGCCTGAGGTCTCTTATTCCATGTTCTAAGGTCTGATTTTTCAGAAAACAGCTCAGAATGGTAGTTCCAGGAAAACCCAGCTCAGAGCCCTGTTGGTGGGGAGGAGCAGCAGAGCAGCCCCCCATCTGGAGCTGCCTGTCCCGCTGACAGAGGCTCTCTGTGCTGGCAGCACAGTCACTCCTCGCTGTGACGTCTTTGCTCGGGGCTGTGCCCCTACGCAATCTGCTCCAGAACACGCTCACCGACTCCTGCCATCCCCAAAGCTCCTCTGGCATGTTTCTGCCGACTGAAGCAGGAAGATTTGGGGCAGCCAGGGGCTGATTTAGCTCCGTGTGAACGCCTGCCGGTGTAATTTGCACAGCTCTCCCAAACAAAACATTTTCACTGCCACAGCAAAGGCAAACTTGCCCAAATCCAATTTGTTCGGTACTTAATTAGCATCTCTGCTGCAATGCTGGAGACAAAAGAAGGAAGCACTCCCCCTGCTCCCATGAGCATCAGGACTTTTTAATCTCAAAGATACACCTTATCCAACATGACCAAAGCAGAAAGAATACAGCTCCCTCTCGCTATTAAACAGAGATCATCTCGGGAGCTTGTTCATCACGAGGTTTTGATTTTAATTTCAGCAGCCCTGGTTGATAGACTCCCACACCTGAAAACTAGGGAGTAATTTAAAAACATAAATCATAAGAAAAAACAATTATATCCATTAGAGTTTCAAGTGGTAAAAAGAATAGAGGTGGGATTAGAAAACCCTGGCTGGCTTTCCTTTCACCCACTAATCAAACAATTCCCTGAAGTACTCGCAGGAGTTTCTCCTCTCCATATTTCTGTGGCAGACCAAAGAGAGAGCCAGATCTGCTCCCCTGGATTCAGTCCGGCTTATTCAGCAGCTTCAGCTCCGTTATTTCAGATTCCTGCAAATATAAAAGCACAGAAGGGAAAGCTGAGCCCCTGGGCATCCACCAGACCACAACTGCTGCACGCACATAGGCTGCACTGGGAGGAGAGGAGCAGCAGCCTGTCCTTCAGCATCACATGGCTGGCCATGCCCAGCAGCCCAAACCACAGCCTGAAACAGCCCAGCTCAGAGAACGCCCTGGAGCCGGGCACAGCCGCCACTAACAAAAGAGCAGCTCCTGCACGCTGTCAGTGCATTCACTGCAGTCAGCCTCTCAGTGCATTTACTGCACGTCAGCCGCGCTCCCTTCAAGATGCAGCTGGGGTGACCAGGCCTGTAGATGAAATGAAGCAGCAGGATCCTAAGTGGATATCGCCAGAACAGAGAAACATCTTAGTCATCCCTCCAAGTTGAAGCAGAATGGGCTTACAGCCCATTGCCAGCCCTTAGAAAGACAGCATTTGTTTTGGTTTACCAGCCGATTCTTCCCCCAGACTGTTTTCCACTGGAGAAGTGCAAATGTCTGCTACTCTGAGCTTTACTGAGTAGCAATTTAAAAGGAATTCTTCAAACGCAGAGGTGAACTTCAACAAGCCTGCTTCCCCAGGAACAGCACACCGACATCATGAACGTGCACAGGGCATGGAAAATGCTGCTGCCACTGTAAGAAAGGGAATACAAGCAACGTGTTCCTTCCCTGTGTCTTCCTGCAAAAACAACTTCCCTGCCCAATATCCAAAACTGCACAGGCTCCACAAATCTAATTAGCCATGACTCCAAAACGCAGAGCTCTGTCTGTCTAAATGCATAAACATTAAAGCTGTTTTGCTTTTATTAATAAAATCTTGGGACAGGATGAGATAAAAATCCTAAGGAGGAAAGTCTAAGAGGTAAGTACCTCCCCCTCCCCGAGTAAAGAGCTGTCTTTGTGTGAATAAACTGGGCAACCTAGATAAACTTTTCCTTGTTTATTATAAAAGCACAAGTTCACCAAGGTCCTTTCATGTCCTGATGTATGAAATTATTCCAGCTACATATAATTGCACAGAGCCAAACGGGTGAGGCTATGGTATTTATAGATACATTCAGGGCTAGAATTTTGGTTTGCAGCAACATTTTTATGGCCTCAACACCTAACACACTTTTGGGAAAATGCCCACCTGTATATAGAGATCCTGGGAAATTTTCCCTATTAAATACATATCTCAAGTGAACTTTATCTTTTTCCAAACTTGACAGATAAAACCGGTGCTTTTCTCTTAGAGATACAGAGACAGAAGGAGAAGAAATTGAGGCCACTTTCATAGCAAGAGGAAGGCCTCTAAGCCCATCCTGATGCTTTCAGACATGTTCACTGGTTTGCTTTTTTTATTCTCCAAAATGGGGCCTCAGATTTCCTAAGCACATGCCACACATTAAGACACGAACCTCTGTAAACAACTCAAAACACCAAGAGACAGACAGGGCTCCACAAAAAAAAAAAAGAGGAAGAAAGAATCATTTTCTCTCATTCAGGTAACAAATTAGGAGCTCACAATGGTTTAAAAACCTGTTTCTCCAAACTTCTAACCCAGAGCCTTGCCTGAAGTCTGCCCAGGACTGGATCAATACTGCAGTTAAATCACTTGGCACTGGCATCTCTTCTCTCCAGAATTACCTTCCTTTGAAGCAAGCAACAGCAGACATGTAGGCAAGGGATGCTGTTGGATTAACACTGCTCCAGAGATCTTATCCATATCCATATACTGTTGTTGTGTATAGCATCATTATGTAAGCCTCTCTATTTTTAAAACAAAACATTTGTCTGGTCAGTCTCTACTATTATCCCACCCATAAACCATCAGGCTGAAATTCCACCCACTTTAATCATAAGTTTACAGGCTTAAGGGTGGAAAAGTAGTAGAAATGACAAGATCAAGAATTTATATTTGCTTTAGAAACATGAAAATTCTACCCTTTTTTATCAACAGGATTTCAGAAGCCACCACAATAAGGGCACTGCCCAAGCTTCCCAAGGAATGGGCACAGCCCCAAGGCTGCCAGAGCTCCAGGAGTGTGTGAATAATGCTCCCAGGGATCCAGGGTGGGACTGGAGGGGTATCTGTACAAGGACAGGGCTGGACTCCATGTTCCTGATAGGCCCCTTCCACCTCAGGATACTCTTTGACTGTATGATCCTGAATAAATTACCAACCTTGAAGAGTTTCTTTTAATAAACCAAACACAACGTTACCACCAATATCCAGAAGTCTGTAACCCAGAGGGCTCCTGTAACCCAGACAGACTCCTGAACCACCAGCACAAAAATAAATACTGTAGGTCAATTCACAGCCAAAGGATCCTGCTTCCCTGCCACACAAAGAAAAAGTGGAATTTAAATCACAACTTTGTTACCACCCATCTATTCTTGAAATGGTAGAGGATGGTGTGGTGGAAGCCAACCTATAGAACAGTTCAGGGACTGAGTTACTGCTTTTTCTGCATCATGCAGCACTTACTGGAATCTGTATTTCTTAACTTCAAGCTCTTTAATACAACTTTTAAATTCTGTTCTCTGCATTCTTACGCATGCCCAAAAACGTTGCACCAGATCCCTTGCTAAGATTTACTTTGGTAAATCTTCCAACAATGTTGCTGAAGTTGCTCCTTGGCTTGCAGCAACTCTTTTGTCATCTGAGCATTTCTCAGTCGAGACTCACCCCAATCTATGTCAAGGATGCACAGCTGCAGAAATCACGTCTTGTATTTGAACACTTTTTTGCATGCAGTCACCTAAGTATGACAGCCATAATGGTACCTATGCATGAAATGTGACTGCAAACAGGGCTGGGATTATACCTCACTGCAAATATAAAGCAGTTATCTTCAGTCACCTTCTAAGACCACTTAGCATCCCCACATACGGTTCATTTCTGTGTGAAAATCTAAAAAGAAATATATTCTTCTAGAATTCAGATCAAACTGTAAAATGAAAATAAAAAATTCGTTTCAGACTGGACAACTATACCAGAAGTTCACCAGCACAGGAGGTTGTGAACACTAATGCCATGAAGTTTTTCAAAACTAATTAAGACATTTTTTTAGAGAAGACAATCCATCAGCAGCTATTAAACACAGTTTAATTCCTCCCTGGAGCTGCCAGCCCAAAGGTTTCCGAGGGTGGTGACTGCTACAAGGGTTTAGCAGGAGGAGAACTTCACTGTTCCAGTTTTTCTATGCACCTGGGAGTGGTCCCATCAAAAGAGCTACCAAGCCAGACAGACCTCTAGTCTGACAGAGACTAACTGATCTTACTTCATTCACAAGATTGAAGATGACAGGAGAGCAACCTGTTAATAAATCAGAGCTGAAATAAACTCGTACCAGTAAAAGAAATATCCTTACCATGACTGACTGAATATCACATTCCACACTGCCTCCTCTGAACATCCTACAACACAGCCTTAACAGCATTACCTATTCCCTAAAGTACCTCTTTAGATTCCAGTGTACCCAAAATGTGCCTGGGTACATTTATCACAAATGCTGTACAGCACACAGAGTAGCCAGTGGCACAGTGATAGACATTTGCAAGCGCCTGTGAAATCCCTTTGCAATTACATACCTGGTTATATAGAATTAAACCAGTCAGCAAGGAAATATATAACAATAATAATAAACTCTGGAGTATTTTTGGGCATGTATTCAAAATGCAGCCCTGTTCCATCCACTGCCAGAGGATGGAAAACCAGCATCCTTGAGGATCCCTTGCCTTTCCCTGAACGAGGAGAAGATTGGAAGGCTCAAGCTCCACACCAACACAAAGGCCTCTGGAAAACTGATTGCAGGAGTTGCTTACTCCTCCTTTCCCCAAACATTCGATGCCATCACACCCTGTATTTTCAGAAGTTGCCCTCTTGCTTGCTTCAAAGGAAGGTAATTCCGGAGTGAAGAGATGCCAGTGCCGAAGGATTTAACTGGAGTATTGATCCAGTCCTGAGCAGACTTTAGACAGGGCTCTGGGTTAGAAGCTGCCCACCAGGAGCAGCAGAGCCCAGGCAAGCCCACCGCAGTGCAGCTGCAGATGGGGGTCCCAGCACACACCTATGGAGAGGTCCATGCTGACCAACACCTCCAGGTATTTCCCCCACATCACAGCCTGCCCCTTCCCCTCTCAGCTCCTGCCACCTCCAGCACGGTGGCAATGCCTGCGTGTCATTGCCTGCTCGCTGAGCAGATTCAGGGAGACAAGCCCTGAGAACCTCTCCTGCAGCAATGCCACCACCACAACAGCAACAAGAAACAGCCAACTAATAATGGACCATTTGAGGGGCTGCCAGCTTCAGCAAACATGGCTGGAATTGTATTTTTTGTTTAATTCAGGAAGCTTCCAGTTGAGCATCAGTCATCTTGCTTGACCCAACCCCTGGACTGCAGTAGCCCACAGGCTGCACAGCACCCCAGGCACCAGCGGCTGTGCACAGAGACTTTCCACGAGGCCTTGGGTTGTCAACTAAATGAAGCCAAAAGTAAGTTTGCCCATGCGTGCAGGGCAGCACCTAAGGCGCTGCAAAAGCTACTGGAGCACTGACAATCGATAGTAAGTACATCATAATCCCAGAGAGATTGCTGAAAATTTGTTTAGTACATTACTGTGTCCACTCATTGTGTTTCCATCCAGTATTTGCAACATGCCAAGTGCAGCAGATCTGCCCGATGTAAACAGCTGCCCTAATCCACGCTGTTCTATAGATCGTGTTTACCCAAGGCTGAATGATCATTTCAACCTTTGTTAATCTGATTGCATAACAAACCACAGCAGCCTGAAATAACCAAGCTGCTCTCTCCTGCACACATTAGTTGAAATCAGTCATTTCAGCACCCTGCTTCTTCTGAAAAACGAAACAGACCAGATCATGGAGAAAGAAGAAAACAAACCAAGTACCTGGCAACTGCTTTCGCAGCCAACCACCAGACACATCACAGCACGCAGATGCCACGGGGCACATTCACACCTGGAGCGGGCTGGGAGCACAAGGCAAAGCAAAATGTTCTCAAGCCCTGAGCTCCACTGCGCAAACGAAGCACATTCTGCCGGAGCTCGCTCACAGCTCGGGCGCAGGCTCGCGAGCAAACCATACAGCGTGGATTTCCAAAACATGGAATTGCACGTATATAAACAAAGGCTGTAATTTACACGGCAAGATCCTATGAAAGCTTATCTAGCACATGACATCACACCCATAAATTACAACTTAAAGCACCTGTGCCAAACTGCTCCCACCCCAAAAATGAACGTGATTAATATCATCTGCTCATCCATGCCCATGCCTCTTGGGAATAAACACACATGAAGTACCTCCCAAGACAGAGTAGTATTTAAAGGTTCTTCAGACAATGAGAAGATTTATAATTATTATTGCATTGCATCATCACAAAGCCTTAAACAAATCAAGCTGCCTCATCATATGACACCTAAGATAATACAAGGTTAAACAGCATCAAGCAGTATCGGTTAACTTCACTTGTACGGAAGGACAAATACCCCCAACCCCTGGGCACGGGGGATCTTCAGCCTCACAGCTATTATTAAACAGCAAGTTAGACAAGCAAAATCAAAACACACAGATTTCTTTGAACAGGCCCAGAATCAGAATCTTTCCATTGAAATCCAACCAACCAGGACATAGGGAAAGTGAAGGGCAGGCGAATGGGTAACTGAATAAGGTGAGGGACGTGTTTCAGCATCTCTCAGCTTTAGTTCACTGGACCATGATCAGCTTGGGGGAAATCAAGAGGCGGTATCAGGAGCTAACATTACATTGCCTATTGATCACAGCCAGCTTTCCACAGCACACAACACAATTCCTCCTCTGGACTGACGATAGCCGAGGAGGCTGCCTTATGGCACAACTAGCAGACAAGACAGACATCAGCCGACTCTCTAACCAAAACACGCCTGAATACCTTCGTAGGGCAAAACCAGCCAAGTATCTCCGCTCCAGGCATAAATATCTGCTCCTCCGAGTCCGCAGCTACCCACAAATAATTGCCAATTATCGCCGTGCCCCCACGCTCCGCCCGCGCCGGGGCACTGCCCCCGCAGCAGGCCCTGCGCCGGGAGCGGAGCGGCTCCGCCGGCTCTGCCCGCGCCAGCTGGGTCCGTGCCGTCTCCATCACGCTCTGCCCGCACCGAATCCCCATTTCTGCGCGTTATTACCAATCTGACATCACCCCACAGCAAGCACAGTCTGACATCTACAGTTAACTCGGCGATGGTGTAAGTGCCGCCCGGCGCACCGTGCGCTCGGTGTTGCAATACGCTGCTGCCCAACATCGAAAAAGAACGTAAATAGACACGGATATCGACACACAGCTATACGTACAAACCCGCCGGAGAGCGGCTCGCAGGGCTCGCTCCCGCCCCGAGCCCCCCGGTGGCGATGGCCCCGGCCCGGGAGCGCCGGGGGGCTCCGAGCCGCCCACCCGCAGCCATTTCCCCGCCGCGGGTCCGGCGCTCCCGGCGAGCCCGCTCCGCACAAAGCCCGCCGGGCCATGAATAAAACATCGCCCGGAGGCGGCGGCCAGGGGGGTCGGGATACGAGAAATCAGGGAATAGAAGGGGGCGCGGAGGATGGGGGGCTCCACCCGGCCCCTGACTCGCGCTGCCCCGGCCCCGGGCGCTCACCTCGGCAGCCGCGCTCGGAGCGGCTCCCCCGGCCGGAGCGGGCGGCGGGCGCGGGCGGCTGCGGCTCCCGGGCGGTGCGCGGCGGCGGCAGCGGGGAGCGGAGCCGAGCTGAGCCGAGCCGAGCCGAGCGGCCTCTCGGGGAGCGGGCGGGGCGGAGCGGGCGGGGCGGGGCGGAGCGGGGCCGTCACCGCGGGGAGGAGCCGCCCGCCCGCCCGCCGGGTCCCCGCGGGCTGCGGGGTACCGGGAGTGCGCGTCCCGCACTCGGACCCCGGGGTCCGTCTACGGGATAGGCATTCCCGGTACCCCGGATACCGGCACCGCTCATCCCGCACTCGGACACCGGGTACCGGGAGTGCTCATTCAGCACAGGGTCCCCGGGGGTACCGGGAGTGCTCATCCCGCACTCGGACCCCGGGGTACCGGCAGTGCTCATCCCGCACTCGGACCCCGGGGTACCGGGAGTGCTCGTCCCGCACTCGGACCCCGGGGTACCGGGAGTGCTCGTCCCGCACTCGGACCCCGGGGTACCGGGAGTGCTCATCCCGCACTCGGATCCTGGGGTACCGGGAGTGCTCATCCTGCATTCGGATCCCGGGGTACCGGCACCGCTCATCCCGCACTCGGACCCCGGGGTACCTGGCACCGCTCATCCCGCAGCAGATCCGCGGTGTCGCAGGGCAGGGGCTCTGAGCAGGGAGGAAGCGGGCGCCCGGAGAGGTCACGATGTACAAATACGGAATAATGGAACCGGTAGGGGTAGGAGGGACCTCTGGAGATGATGCAGTTCAAACCCTCACCAAGGCAGGGTCACCCGGAGCAGGTGACACAGGTGAGTTTGGGATGTCTCAGAGTTGGAGACTCCACACCTTCCCTGGGCAGCTGTTCCAGGGCTCTGCCACCCTCCATGGAAAGAAGTTCTTCCCCATGGAAGTAAAGGGTGAGGTCCAACCTCTGTTCTCTGTGCCCAGGGACAGGACCCAGGAAACAGGACTGGAGCTGTGCCAGGGAGGATTATGCTGCAGATCAGGAAAGGTTCTTCCCAAAGGGTGTCAGGCACTGCCCAGGCTCCCCAGGGAATGGGCATGGCCCCAAGGCTGCCAGAGCTCCAGGAGCATTTGGGCAACACTTTCAGGGCTGCACAGGGTGGGATTGTTGGGGTGTCTGGGCAGGGACAGGGTTGGAGTGGATGATCCTGAGGGTCCTTCCAACTCTGGATGTTCCATGGTTCCATGTTTTTAAGCTTCTTGTGTTTTAGTTTTTGTCCATTGCTCCTCATCCAGTCACTGAGCACCACCAAACAGAGTCTGGCACCATCCTCTTGGCACCTGCCTCTGGGATATTTGTGTGGCTCTCAAACACAGCCCCTGTGCCTTTGGTGTCCATGCCCTACTCAGCAGGGGGACAGCAGAGTGCTGCTTCTCTTCCTTAGCATGGAAGTTGTTTTCCCAGGAATGCAATGCCTATGGCACCATGCACCCAAACTTTCACTGGAAACCTGTGTTTTTCTGTTCACAGAGGCAGAGTTTTTCATGAAAACAACTGAAAAGCTGGAGATGGAGGTGAGGCCTCTTTGAAGATTGGGTTACTAAAGCTGTCTCAGACTGTTCCTGCCAGGAAGTGCTACCATGTGAACTAGAAAGACTCCAGCAAGCCTACATCCTTTTCATCACTTACAGTTCTAGCATCATCCAATAAACCAGGCAGATAAGTTTTCATCTAAGGACATTTTTCCTTCACCATGATGAAAATGCTGAAATAAATAACAGTTTGTTTGCCAAATCCTTGGCAAGATCCCATTTGAAGTAATTTCTACCTTCAACTTTCTAGCAATTAATTATTTTTCGCTGCACTGAAAATCACTACCAGAAAGGTGCACATAAACAACATCAAAACATTCCAGAAGAGGGAATATTTACAACTCTAGGTTGATAACTGTGAAGTTTGGCCAACTTTGTTTTTCTGCAGAGAGCCTGATACTGTTTCCAAAGAAACTGGTGCTTTTACAGTGAAACATATATGATTCCTATGCCTCTATAAACTCTGCTTCCAATAAAAATGCCCATAAAACAACAGCAGGAAGCAAACATATTTTGTTTAGCTTCCACAAACAAACTTCCCTGATGTTTTCCTGATGATGTGTGCAGCTAGTTAACATTCATAATAATTATTTACATGAAAATCCATTTCCTTTTGCACAAATTTGTTGATGGAGTCTTTGTCTGTCACTCTCATGTAGTCAAGGATGTGTTTAAAAGCAGAAAATAGTTATTTCCCTGATTTCTGGTGTTTGTTTTACCCATTTCTGAGATGAGACAGTGCATACTGGAGAGCTATTTTTAGAAGCTGAAAAATGATAAACAGTGTAAACAGTTTCTGATATCTAGGACAATTTTGGTACTAAGAGTACCATCAGCTGGGCCTTGTGCTCTGTCCCTGCCTAGTCATGCTCAAACCAGGTATTAGCTGATTAACTCACAAATAAATGACGGGTTAAATATCAAAACCAAGTGCTGGGGGTTGTTCCTGCAGGAGGACAAATTTCACCCTGACTTTTTTGTACATGAGAACAGAAATTGGCTTTCCTTCTTCAGTTCTCCTGCTGCTGTAGGAATGAATTGACTTGGATCTGGGAGAGTCATGGACTGAAAGTAGCCAGAGACAAATATTTGCAAAGATGAAATTATCATTATTTTTATAATAATAAGCCCCTCAAAACTCTTGGAAAGATGAAAGATGAGAATATATTTCAGTATGGAAAGTCAGTGGCTTGTACCTGGTGGTCTTCTTTGAAAGCAGCTCCACCTCAGTGCCAAAAGAAAGGAACAAGCCTCTTAAGATAGCAGGTAAAACAGTGGTGTAGGAGCACCAATTTGGCCTATTTCTGAGGGGAAAAAAGGTTTGGCTTTCATCACAGTACTGCAGTGCAATCAGTGTGTGCATGCCTTGCATGTTGTCTCAGTTATATCAATACAGCAATGCTAATAAGACTCTGTCTGTCTTCCCCTAAAAAATGGGAATGCAGTTCATTGTTTATGCCAAAAGTGTATGTATTGTACCTGTGTCCTACTTGTTATGGGTGAAAAATAGACCGTTTCTTGGATCAGGTAGCTGCTATCAGCACAACTGTCTATGTTTCAAGCTGAGAACTGTTTCAATGCCTAAGTTACCCTGGTTTATTTTCTGAAAGGCACTGATGATTTCCTGATACTTCAGTGAAGCTCTTCACTTCAGAAATGGGAGAAATTAGAGCAGTCATGGCTCACCTTGTAGAAGAATAAGTGAAATTGCTGCACATTTTTCCCAATTAACAGGAGTTCAGAAGAAAAACTAAAATGCTGCACAAGCTGCTGCCAGAAACATTTTAAGGATTTTTATTAATTGTTATCACCTCAACCCTGGCTATAGTAAACCTCACAATGACAAATTCATTTTCCCTTCAAGTATTGTAGTCCCAAAACATTGAACTATTTCCTAACTGTGTTGATATTCAAGGATTTTTGTAAACACAGTCCCTGGAGTAGGAAAGTATGGTCATTGTGCATGGACTCTGACTGCCAGGGTGGTGTGGCTATTCCTCCATCCCCCAGGACTGCTGGAGAAGCCAAGTCAGGCTCACGTGGAGAAGCCAAGTCATGGCTCACATTGCTGTTGCTGCTGGAGAAAGAATAAAGGGCACAGAAAGGCCTGAGCCCTGCAGATGCAGCTTCCTCCCATGGATCTTGCATGTTCTATAAAATCTGAAGATGTCAGGCACCAAAATTTTTTACAGGATGCCGAAGATGTTGAGGTGAGTTTGACGCTGCAAGCCAACAAGCTGCTCTTTGAGCTGCTCTGCTGCTTGACAAGCGACACAGGAACAGACTTGTGAACTTCCCAGCTCCTTTTTAATGGTGTATCAACATCAAACACTAGCTTTACATATTTAAAAGACTACAAATTAGCAGGCATTTGTTTTGCACAGTCTGGCCCTGCTTGTTGCATCCACTGTCGTTATTAAAATGGAAATGGATGTTAATGTGCAATACAGAAAAACATGGACTGCAAATTCTGGCCATATAAGAGAATGCATTTTAACCAATAAATAATTATCTCTGAATAAATAATGCCCTGGGAAGTAGGAACTGCTCTCATTCACCTCACCCAGCACTACACCTGTTCAGAGGGCAAAAAGGAGAATGAAATATTTTAAAAGAGTCAAAGACTATTCTGCATCACTTAATGCTGCATAATTCTCCAGAGTTTTCTGTTTCACAACTTCATCATCACAGAGCAGGGCCTACACCAAAACCCTGGGACACAAAGCAAGCCCAGCTGTAGGAGAAACCTACAGATACACCTGGGAATTTTCAGGCAATCTTTTCTGATCTCAGTTCTATATGCAGTGCTTGTTTATTTACTCTGCAGATTCAATTATTCTGTTTATACCTGAGCTTGCAATTAGGAAAGATAAGACAAAATAGGTAGATAAACCCTCCAGTAAACCACCCACATTTTGGAAGCTGTATAAACAAGAAGAAAAGGTCTGTGACAGAGCATCCAATCCTGAGGTCCTAATTCCAGATTAACAGTTTAGCAAAACTGTCTGCTAATTTCAGGCAAGGGCTGAGAGAGGAAAGACTAAGCAGGAACTTTAATTGTCAACTGTTCAACATTTGGATGCAGCACAGATAGTGCCAAAGTCATACACTGGGGTTTCAGCCTGAAGAATGCTTCGTGCTGCAATCATAGGCCATGTGTCTGCGCTAGAATAAGATAAATCAGTGAAGATCACAGAATCCCAGAATCATGCAATACCCTGAGCTGGAAGGGGCCAACAAGGATCACCAAATCCAGCTCCCAAGATCGATTTTTATTTGTGTGCCTGAAGGTCCAGTTCACCAGAACCCCTCCCCCTTTTATTATGGCACTTCTCTAAACAGACAATAATATGGTCTGAAAACCCAGGGAAGGAGTGGCAGGTGAGCATTGGGTGCTGCGGTCCTGTTCAGGTCACCAGCAGAAGGTCCCTCTGTTTTTCAAGGTGCAGAACTGGATGCAAAGCACAGGCTGAGTTCTGCTCCTTACTGAGTTAGCACCAAAAAAAGCAAGAACATTTTCTTCTAGGCTGCACATTTGTTTCTCAGTACCAGTTAGGCTTGCATGACTTTCTCCTTGAGCCTTTTATGCTTTAACAGAGCTCATTCTGACACTAAATTATACAGAGAACACTTGTGTGAGCTGTTCTGCCTCCTCCTGGGGAGAGGTGCACATCTCCTTTTGGGAGGGACACTGCTCACTGGTGATTTCTTCTCTGGCACAGATGCTTGCAAAGCACAGAACCTCTCCCACTCCTCACCTCCCTCAGGAGTATACACAGCTTTAAGTTAAAGCCTAGTTTTAAGTTAAAGTTTTAAGTGACAAAAAGAGAACCTGTCCCAATAACAGTAACAGCAGTTTACTTGTTGCGATAAGATCTCAACAGTATCTCCTACATTAGGAGATAAACACTGTTAAATTTTATATAAATCAGTCTTTCAGGGGCCCATAAAAACATAAAGCAGAGCCAGGTGACTATAACAGTAATGGAAAATTTGGGGATTTTTTCCATGCATTTGATACACAAAAAAACTCCCAAACAAACAAAAAAGCCAACAAAAAACATTCTAAGTTCATAACTAGTTGGAGGATGGCTTTGAGCAGTAGAACTGACATAGGTGAAGTCATCACTTGTGCTTTACCCGGGGCATTTATCAGCATCACAGCAAGGGACTGTGTGCCATGTGCAAACTTAAACCTGTACACAGCTCTTATCAGATCAAGTCTCAGGTCTCAACATCTCAGGCTGGCAAACAAGGATTCAATAAGTCACCTAAAGCCCAGAGTGGGCTGAGAAGAAAAGCTACAAGCCATGGCTGAGTCCCTGTTCTAACTGCTGGCACAACTTCCCTCTTTTCATGCACAGGAAGTGGGCATTAAAAAGAAATATATAATTGGGTTTTCCTGTATCTCTTTCCATACCAGAAAGGAGAACACACTGACTTGGCTACACTGCTGTCTGTATGGAATTGAAGGTCTATTTCCATGTGCACCAATGCCTGTTATTCCCTTTTAATTTCCAAGCTGAGGAAATAAAGAAAAAATATTCTTGTCATTATGCTGCTATTATGGCAGAGAATTTAGCTTTCAGTACCAGTTAGGCTTGCATGACTTTCTCCTTGAGCCTTTTATGCTTTAACACAGCTCATTCTGACACTAAATTATACAGAGAACACTTGTGTGAGCTGTTCTGCCTCCTCCTGGGGAGAGGTGCACATCTCCTTTTGGGAGGGACACTGCTCACTGGTGATTTCTTCTCTGGCACAGATGCTTGCAAAGCACAGAACCACTCCCACTCCTCACCTCCCTCAGGAATATACGCAGCTTTAAGTTAAAGCCTAGTTTTAAGTTAAAGTTTTAAGTGACAAAAAGAGAACCTGTCCCAATAACAGTAGCAGCAGTTTACTTGTTGTGATAAGATCTCAACTGTATCTCCTACATTAGGAGATAAACACTGTTAAATTTTATAAAAATCAGTCTTTCAAGGGCCCATAAAAACACTGCTTTCAAGAACATAAAGCAAAAACAGGTGACTATAACAGTAATGAAGAATTTAGGGATTTTTAAAATGTATTTTATGCACAAAAAACACCCAAAAAACCCAAAAAAGCCAACAAACAACATTCTAAGTTCATAACTAGTTGGAGGATGGCTTTGAGCAGTAGAACTGACATAGGTGAAGTCATCACTTGTGCTTTACCCAGGGCATTTATCAGCATCACAGCAAGGGACTGTGTGCCATGTGCAAACTTAAACCTGTACACAGCTCTTATCAGATCAAGTCTCAGGTCTCAACATCTCAGGCTGGCAAACAGGGATTCAATAAGTCACCTAAAGCCCAGAGTGGGCTGAGAAGAAAAGCTACAAGCCATGGCTGAGTCCCTGTTCTAACTGCTGGCACAGCTTCCCCCTTTTCATGCACAGGAAGTGGGCATTAAAAAGAAATATATAATTGGGTTTTCCTGCATCTCTTTCCATACCAGAAAGGAGAACACACTGACTTGGCTACACTGCTGTCTGTATGGAATTGAAGGTCTATTTCCATGTGCACCAATGCCTGTTATTCCCTTTTAATTTCCAAGCTGAGGAAATAAAGAAAAAATATTCTTGTCATTATGCTGCTATTATGGCAGAGAATTTAATTGCATTCAAATCAAGGAAAAGTTATGATTCCCTTAGAAACTGTAACTTGGTCCAAAACACCGAGCTCTTCTGGAGCAATAGTTGCTGCACACCTTTGGAGAAAGCATTAGGCTGACAGGAAGTGTGTGTTATGGTTCATAAGGGAACTATTACACGGAATTCCCCAGCTTCTAAGGATATGTGATTAATCACAAATGCCCTTTCATCATAGCTTTTACATACAGGTGATGGCACAGAGCTGTGGGTTAGGAGTTGCTTGCCTTCTCCTGACATCTCAGAGTGAGATACCTGTGCTGCAGCAACTCCTCCATGGATCCCTTTAGAGTCAGTGAAGGGAAACAAGGGCCTCCAAAGGCTGGTTGGTGTTGAAATGAAGTGAATGACCTTCCAGAGCCTTGTGTTTTGCTGGGATAACTGGCATGAGCACAGGCACCTACGTCCTGATGTCTGAGCCATGTAAGGCGAGTCCACTCTTGAGCAATTTGATGGGGTTTAGGAAGACAATATTTTCCTCATCATTTTTGGGAGCTTTCTCTCAATAAACATATCAAAAATCTTGCCTTTCTTTCTCCCCTGTTTTTAGTGTCTATCTAGCCTTCTTCCTCCTTGTCCTTTTCAACTTGCAGATCTGTGAAAATGCTCCCACTTCAGCAGTACCTACTGAAAAAAGGGTTTTCAATTCATCATCAAAACAAACTCCCTTGCTCCCTAGGCTGCTCAAAAGGTTCTGTCTGTGGGGAAGAAGGAAAAAGTTAGTAGAGAAGGATGTTCCTTACAAAAAGGCAGGGATGGTATCGCCAGCAGTTTTGTCTTAATCATCTCTGTAGGTTAGACACAGAAAGGGGAACTGGGATGGCAATAGGAGACATTAAAAGGCAAGTCTTCCATAAAGTCATAATAGAAATTCAAGCTGATTTAAAGTTGCAAATTACTTAGGAGTTCATTTCAGGTAAGTTTAGTTGGTTTGGGGACAAGTCAGAATAAGAGTTTAAATTGGAATGTGTTAATATATGATATGTGTTAATATATCATAAAATATGATACATTGTTTGGGTGTTATTTATGCATGTTTAAGCAGAATTTTAAAAATGTGCTTTCCATCATAGTATCTGGACAATGGAGACCATTGTGGACTGAGAAATTCAGATTCAATGTCCATTTCAAAGATTTATACATCCCAGAGTGAGAGAGAGAGGCTGTTTGGTTAAAAATTATATGAAAACATTCTGGCCACTCTCAAACCAGTGAAAGACAGTAACAATATGCAGTTCTGTGTTATTTGTTATCACAAAATTCAACTATATTTCTTTCTTTGAAGTCCAAAGACCTCTGTGAAGTGGGGTCTTCTCACCAGCTTATTCTGTGGCTGAACAATAAGGAGAGCTGAGGAGAAAGCCAGGACAGGTTCACAGGATGGTGTGGAGAAGGCTGAATATCTTGCCCAGCCCTCCCTGAGTCTGCTTTGGTAAAACCTTCTCTGAAGAACTGCACAGGAAATCTATTGGTGTTCCTTATCCCTGAGCAGGGTCCCAAATGGATTGAGTAGGATGCCAATCTCCTGTCACCCCCTTCATAAAACATCTCTGCAAGGAGAGATGCAAGTCTGCCTGTGGGTCAAATGGTGCTTTTCATGGCAAAGAGACAATGGATACCCAGGAGAATGTCAGTCACCGGTGACCATGGGGACTGGAAGGGAATCTGACCTTAGGAATAAAAGAGAGAGACATTTCCTCCCCAGTCTGAGCCTGTGACAGTCCATGTAAATTGTAGTTTTACAAAACCAGCTGAGGGTCACTAACAACTTCCCTAAATTGCTGAGCCACAGCAGAGGCAGGAGTTGGGTACATGACTGCATATTAATACCTACCCAGGTGATCCAGCTAAATATAGAGATAGTGCAGCCTTTTCTGGGTGAGGGTAAGAGATGAAAGTCTTACTGACAGTGCTACAGGAGAAGAAAGGAAAGCTGCAACCCTTCTGCATCAGCTCCAACAGCATCTGCAGTCTACTGCTCCTGGGATGGGGTGTTTCAGGCTCCAAAAATTATGGAGGCATCTCCCCTAAGGTTACTCTTGCCCTGGGAGTCTGAAGGAACTGTAAGGCGAACTAAATATTAACCTGCCTCTGAGGACTGTGGCAGTGTCATTTTTTATGGGTATGCTACATCTGAGACTATGCAAACATCTGTTACTGGTTTGTTGTTTGTTTTGTGTTCTGTGTGTGTGTGTGTGCTTTTTAGAGAAGGAAAGAACTGCCAGTCTCTGGAGCTCACTGTGACTCAGAGGCCCAGGTGCCATGCTAAAGAAAAGTGGGATTGAACCACACTAAAAGAAAACACTTTAAAGATCCTTAAACAAGTCTCTGCTAATGTTCAGAGGTGGACCACTGCATCTGGCTTCTAAAAAACCTTGATTTTCATCACCCATACAATGGCAAAGGGAGATTTCCCACCTTTGCACAACTATGGTGAGGAAATGCAAAGTGTTGTTTCCTCCCTTGGTGGCCTTGGGGCTGTCCTGACCTGTGCATTGCCCCAGTGTGGGGCAAACCTGAACCTGCAGCTCATGCTATTTGTGACTTCTGCCCTCAGCCATAAAGGGGAAGGCAGTTCTCAGCACCCAGTGTCTGTCCAGCAAAGCCTTTCACAAATGGAAGAACACTGTCCCATCAGCTTTGTTGGAAACCTTTCTCATAGCTCCTTGTGCATCTCCTTTCCCAGATATGTCTGAGTGGTGTGCAAAGCCTGATTGAATCTGAAGTGTAAACACAGGGTCTAAAGGCATCTGTCAGCAATGGCCATGGCATTTGGTGTCATAGTCAGTCTGCCCTCAAACATCTTCCTTACTCTGTGTCAGGCTTTGAGGTGTCGGGATGAGCAGGACCTCACGTTTCATTAGCTCATTTAATGTGCAGAAGGTGGAGGAAGAAGCCTTACCTATTCTACTCTTTTAGCAGATGCCCACGTTTGTGACTTTAGCTGGTGGTGGAGCAGTTAAATGAAGGAAAAAACAGAGTAACTAAGAGATTGAGCACATCCCAGTTATCAAAAATGAGAAGATCACTGATTTTCTGGTTTTGTTTCAATGAGAATCAAATCAAGCTCCTAAATGTCCTAAAACACATCCCAGTAACTGGGGAATGAGACTACTCAATTAATCTCTGCAACCACCTGTGCTCCTGTACTTCCTTCTGGAAAATAACTGCCCCACTAATCTTACTCCATTTAACTGGATTAAGTGTGATCTATATTTTGTGTTCTGTGACCAGAGAGGAGCCTGCACACCATGCATAATCTCATTCTGTATTTGTGTGTACAACCAAAGAAGCACGGGAGGAGGCTCAGCCTCGCCCAACTCCATGGTGTTGGACAGGGAGGAAACCAGCCCAATAACTTCTGAGACTGCATGGAAATAATCCAAAGGTTGTGTTTCTATGGTCCAAAATATCATTAGGTCTCCTTTGAGTGTGACTGACCATTTCCAAAATAAAAGCAGCCTGTTCTTCCCTCGGCGTGGTGGGGGCCAGCACTGATGTCCCAGCTGGGCACATATGGGGTTTGTGGGGACACAGTGTCACTTTGGCCACTCAATTTCCATTAAAACAGCAATAAACTCTTCTTGGTTCCCTACCCCAGTGGTGCAAAGCTGCATTTGGCTGTATTTGAAGAGGACTTTAAGGATACAAATCCCAAGCATTACGATTTGTTTCAACATGCATGCCCTGCTTGTAAAGTGCTGTGTAAAACCCAGCACTGCTCTCAGCCAAAAGGGTATGAGGAACAATGCAAATGATTCAGAAATGTGAGTGCTGCAGAGTCCATAAAACACAGCAGATGTAAATAAAGCCAGCAAAAGAAAGTCTGCATCCTCCAAAGTTGTATTGCAAAAGACTCTCATAACAATGGTTGCAGAATATAATTTGTATTGTAGGACAAGCCCCTAGTATCCTCTCTGGCAAAAAAAAAATTGTATGTAAATCACAAAAATCTTTTCCAAGATGCTCTAAAAATACATAAATCTTGCAGGCAAGGAGATGAGTTGGAGATTGGTACACAATTTGCCCTGCAGCAGGCCAGGGAAGTCGATCTGCTGCTGAAAGAGAAACGATTTTCCTAGATTTATAGACTGTAAATATTTTATTTACTCTCCAAAGAGGGAGTCCAAAGAATGTACACAAAGGGTGTGCAGGGCTGTGTCTTCTTTGGTTTGGTGTGGCTGTGAAAACAAATTGAAGCATTACTGGAAACCAAGGGAGTTCAGGTGTCCTTTGGTCCTGCTCTCCACAGGGAGATTCTTCAGGCACATCCATCCTGCAGTGTCCTCACACACTCTGACTGCAGGAGGAGTTGTTCAGGCCTTACTCTGAGCTGAGAAAATACAGATGAAACATGAATACAGATCTCTCTGGAATAATTTCCAATGCCCGAGCTCGTGTCCAGCATAAGCTGAGAGCTCTTTCTGCTTTTAGCTTTCTTGCAGCTGGGTCTGGGTGAGCTGTGAGAGAGCACAGCCTCTCCCTTGCTCTGCACCCTCCAGGCTGTGCCTAAGGGTAACGAGCAGGGGTTGGTGTGTGCATTTTCCAAGTCTCATTAGAGGTAGCACTAATATTTACCTGTTTGCATTTCAAATGAGAGGGAGTCTATTTAACATCATCACCAATTTGGTCAATATTGACAGGTGGAGAGCTAGATGATGTTTTCATTAACTTCAGCACTCTACAGCTCTGTGGATTTCCCCAGGAGATTGTTTTCTGTCACCAGAGTGTGACCAAGGCTGTGGAGGAAGGACACTTATAGGGCTGCCTACTAAAATCCCAGATTGTTTCCTGAATGATGCTAAAAGGCTCTCCAAGCTTTATTCTCCATCACTGCTGCTTCTGTCCCAGAAACCAGATGTCTGTGCTTGGTCCATTAAGCACCTTCTCTTCCTCCTCCTTCTCTGTGGGCTCAGGCTGAGCCCCACAAATCCTCAGCTCCACATGGAGAGCTCCATTACTTTAGGAATAAAGTTTTTTCACTACATTGTGTTTTTCACTAGTTTTTTCACTATGTTGCTCACTATGATGTCTTTCATGACATCAGTGTGGATTACAGAACCAGAAGACACAGTCTCAAGCTGTGCCAAGGGAGATATAGGTTGGATATTGGGAAGAAGTTTTTACAGAAAGGGTGATAAAGTTCCTGCCACACCACCCCTGTCTGTGGTACAGCTGATACTTGTCCTTCAGCATCTGTGCTATAATAATATAGTTGTGACTGTAATTCTCCATTCCTAGGGTGTGGTTAGCTGGGAAGAGGAATACAGTGGATTTCTTTATTCATGGGTACCCTTGTGAAAGCACATTATAGATGACGCTGATTACGCTGCAGTTTTCAGGGGCAGTCATCACAGCACCCTGTAGACAGAAGTGGATTTGTTCTCAGAATTGGTCCAAGGGAGGAAAGTGTCCTGATTCCCATGCTAGAGATGGAAAAGCTAAGGCAGAAAAGCAGGATGACTTGCTCAAGGAGTCGTCTGTGGAGGAAGAGTGGGAGTGGAAATCCCATCTGCCAAAGAAGGGATTAATCCAGACTACAGGAAACGTGGCAGATGACTCAGCTGCAGATGATAGGAAGGTTGAAATGCAACTGAAAGCTGGCCTGAAATCTGGATCAATGTGACAGAGAGGAGCTGCATTTTTGAAATGATGCAGAAGAAAGCCCCTGTAGATGGGCAGCTGAAAGGGAAACCTGGGCTGGGCCTGTGTTTATCAGTCAGAAAACAGAGACTGAACTGCAAGGTCATCTCCACTTGGCTGGAGCCCTGCTGGGCAGCAGGCTGGGAGCAGAGCTGCCTGCACACAGAGAGGCTGAATTCCAGCCTCTGAGCAAAACACCCTCCCTGGATCAATAGTTCTGTTCACAGCAGAGGTTGCTAGACAGGGTCACAAGAAAGAACTTGTTCTTCTACTACTGAAAATTCTCCATTTCTAGCCAGCAACCATTGCCAGTTTCTGTCTCTTGTATGTTACTGGTCTTAAGTTCATGTTACTTGACATATTTTAATATTTTCTATCTTTAAAAGTCATAAATAGCCCTCTGTCATGCTCCTAAGCGTTTTTATCATTCAGGTTTTTGCATAGTGGCAGAGATTTAGGTGAAATCTAAAATTACAGACACAAATTATTCATATGAATTTCAGAAAGTTAATCTACACCGGACCAAGTATATCAGTCATCTCAGGTAGTTTTTCACTTTTCAAATATTTCCCAGGCAAACAATTCCCAGGAAGATTATTTCCACTCTTAATTCCAATCTTTGTATTCAACCACCAAAACACACTTTGACCTCTGCATCATCTGATGCTCCCACTCAGTTCTTCGATAATTCACAGAATTCACAGAAGGACTGGTTTGGAAGTGACCTTAAAGACCATCGAGTCCAACCCATGCCCCAAGTCTGAACTGGACCATGGCACTGAGTGCCACATCCAGGCTTTTTTAAAAACATCCAGGGATGGTGACTCCACCACCTCCCTGGGCAGACCATTCCAGAACTTTATCACCCTTTCTGTAAAAAACTTCTTCCCAATATCCAACCTATATTTCCCTTGGCACAGCTTGAGACTGCATCCTCAGGTTCTGTAATCCACATTGATGTCATGAAAGATATCATAGTGAACAACATAGTGAAAAAACTAGTGAAAAACACAATGTAGTGAAAAAACTTTATTCCTAAAATAAAGAAAAACTATGTCTTAGGCACAGGATGAAAATTTCCTGTTAGGAATGACTTAGTTCAACAACTGTTTTCTCACTGGCTTCAGGATTTCACAGTGCTCTTAATGAAGAAATATTGCACAGTGTGAGTAAAACTCCAGGCTTGGATCACCCAGCACTGGAAGAACTTACCTGTGCCTTCCTTCCAGCCGCTGGCAGAGCAGACACCTTGGTGCAGAGCGGTGCCCAGCGGAGCAGGGGCTCCACAGGAACGAGCAGAGCCTGGTGAAATGTGAGCAGGTGCGTTTTCCCTGCGGACAGCTCTGACAGCTCCTGTCCCCACGTGGGCTGCAGGCTGGGAGCAGGGATGCTTTCACAGCAGCTCTTCCGAGCTGCAGAGAGCAGAACACGAGGCAAATGCAAATCCTCAGGCCAGGGCAGCTCAGGCAGCTGAGTCTGGAGAGCAGCTCTGGCTGGCTTGCAGGGAAGGCTGGTGGGTTGCCTCGAGCAGTTCCCTTGGCAGCCTTGCAGGGGATGAACTCTCGGTTGTGCCCATGCTGTGAGGGGGCTGCCTGTGTTTCTGCAGTTCCTGTCTGTGCACACCTTGGGGCTGCAATGTGCTGCTCCTTCTATGTCTTAGCTGAAAGGGAAAACAAGGAAGTCTTGCCTCCCGTGGCCCCAGGATGCTGCATCTCCTCTGGGCCAGACCAGAAGTGTCCTGAGCTCTCCCTGCTACTGTCCACTGGTATTTCTTGTGACCACTGCCCAAGGATTAAAATGTGCTGTCTAAGGAAACCCAGTGTTCCTGCTTGATGTGAAGCAACTGTCCTTCCTGGGATCCACACCTTCCTGACAGAGGCATTTGCTGATTTCATTAGCAGAAATAACACTTTCCTTCTGATAGCTGGTTTTAATTTACCTCATCCCTGCCACAAAATTTCCTCTGGATGCCAGCAAAGGGTGAAAGAAACTTTGAGAAATAAAGACCCAATAAAATATAAATAAAATTTACTTTTAAAGGGTGTAGTATTTTAGAAGAAAGGCATCCTTCAAAGCAGTCCAGTGGGTAGTGAACACGATGCCTTTGAGGCTGGCAAGCGCCCAAGCCAGCTTCACTGTTTAGATAACTGAGCATCCTTCTTTGGAACCCAACTGTGGGAGAAACTGATGCAAAGATAAAAATTTCATTTGCAAAGAAGAGAAGAACTGGCAGAGACATACACATATTGAGACCTGAAGAGAGAATTTCTTCATAAAATTACACATTGAGCTGGTTTTATTGCTGCAGAGTTTGAAGTCTTGAATAATGTTGTAAATTCCCTGGTATCCCTGCAGTCCCTCACTGGCCAGGCACTGCCCAGGCTTCCCAGGGAATGGGCAGGCAGACAGAGCTCCAGGAGGGTTTGGACAACGCTCCCAGGGATGCCCAGGGTGGGATTGTTGGGGTGTCTGGGCAGGGACAGGGGTTGGACTCTGTCATCCCTCCGTGAGGGTCCCTTCCCACTGGGGATATTCGATGATTCTATTACTACACCACCTATGGGGTTGATGTCAAGTCTGTCACCAAAATCAAATATTTTAATACAATTTAGTTCCTTTAGTCCTCAGGGCCACAATATCACTTTTATCCTGAGTCATTGCTAGCAGCAGCCTGCCCTAGGTTTAAGGGCTGTTGCAATAAATTTTTGACTGGAACAAGTCAAAATCCTGCCCTTTCCTGAGATGAGCTGAGCTGATTCCCACCTCTTTGCAGTGACCAAGGCTGAGCAGCCAGCTTGGGATGAGCGCTGGGCAGGTGATGGGCACTCATCACAGGGACCGTGCTGGTGAGGATGGGGCAAGAGCTCTGCTCTCCAGACAGGCACAGACCCTCAGGACTGAGCCATGGAAGGATGGAGAAGTCACTGAAAACTGAGGAAACTTTTTGGTGCTGCATGGCCAGGAATGAAGTAAGGGAGATGAGAATTAGCTTCATAATTGGGAAGTTATTAGTTTTCAAAAGAAAAAACTCTGTGAATTCAGTCCTCAGCCCTCGCTGTGTTTTCATACAGAACCAGAAATTTCTCTGGGGAAACCTGTGCAGAACCATATACATGTGGTGAGGTGGGCTCCCAAGGGACCCACCAGCTATTGCTTTTTAATCCAATGCTGCAGCAGTTCCTTGCCAGGAAGAGGAGAAAATGCCCATGTGAGTGTGCAAAATGCCCATTTGTCAGTAATTTCATGTTCTGAAGCTCAGCTTATGAATAGAAGCATCATCTGAGGGTTGAAGGGAAAATGCAACTGGTAGTCTGCAATGGCAATGGCACCTCCCTGAAACTCCAGGTGGGATTTTTGGTTTCTGAGAGCAAAACCACACCAGAGTTATGACCTTGTGAGAAGCTGAGTGAAAGCAGACCCAGCCATCAACTCTGATCTGAGAAGGAAGTGTGTTGAAGGTCTCAGCAGGAAAACACTAGACAAATTTAAAATGCACACAGTCTAACTTTAAAGGTGAAGGAGAAAACTCCTTTGGGGCAAATGAGAGGAGATTTCTTCTCTAGAAGGAAATCTCTTGAAGAAAACATTTTTTTTACAGGAAACAGCTGGTATATAAGGGGGAATATATTTGAAGCAGCTTAATATTATTGAAGGGTGTGCATGCTTAATCATATTCATTGACATCTCTTCTCAAAAGGCAAAGTCACATAGATAGAGAACCAGGGAAGTGATCAGATTTTGTGATCAGCCCTGAAAAAAAGGCACAGAGTAGTAAAACAACTGTGGAAAGAGAAGAAACAGTTTGCCACACTGGGCATAGGCAGAGCCTTGTACCACGGAGGCAGGATGTTCATCTTTGGTCTGGTTTGTGTGTATTTTATTGTTCCATTTCCCAAACTTCCTATCTGATAGCATGGGAAGAAATATGTATTCTGGGCAGATACCTCAATAAAGTACAGATTTGTTTAGTGGAAAGCCGGATGTTTTCAATGACATGTAGGAATGCTGAAGCTAAAAATCATGAAAATAGCTACAGCTTGTGGTGCATGTTAACACAGAAGGAGCCTGCTTGAGAACACCATGCAAAGTGCTGCCCTTCTTCCACTGGGGTGGAAATTATTGCTTGGTTTTTCTTGTTAAATGAAAAATGTGCTGCGTTAAAGGTTTGCTTTAGCATAGTATTTTATTCTCCCCATTTAAAAAAGTGAAGAATAAAACCCTTCATTTTCAATGAGAATTTCAGATGTTTGAAATCTGAATCATCCTTGTTACTCCATGTCATGTTTGGAAGATGTGATTGGGATTTGGAGAGGGGCAGGGATTGTTCAAAGCTCCTCCACAATGCCATGATTAACTAAAAATGTATTTTAAAAATCTAATTGAAATAACATTTATTCCTGATTTAACTCTCAAATTTCTATGCATATACCCGTGAGAAGACAGCTCTGTATGTGCTCCTGCTGCAGTGTTTAGCTCCTGCCAAAGGAGCTTTCTGGAAGGCAGCTGGAACTGTGTCATTTTCTGTCATTGATTATTTTAAATATACTGGACTTCCATACAATGGCAACTGAGCTTTGAGCAAGGCCATCAAGAAATTGAAATGAGACACAACCTTGGCAGTTTCCAGGACACAAATGGAGAGTATGGACAATGGAGATGATTAGAGAAATGTTATTTTGATAGCAGTGGGAAAATGTTAAGGAGAAAGCAGAAATTTTGAAGGGTTTACAGACCACACCAGAAATTGGTGTAGCTTCTAGTTCCAGCTAGAGCTGATGTTTTTTTCCTCTTGTACATATCAGCTTAAAATTCCAGCTCTATAGAAGAAAATAATTTTCTACCATGAGGGTAGAGAAAAACTGACATCAGTTGCTCAGAGAGGCTGCAAAAGCTCCATCTTTGGAGGTATCCAAAATTTAACTGGATGTGGTTCTAAGCAGCTCTCTGTTACTGCACTGATGAGGAAGTGGGAGTGAGTAGAGGTCCTCTGGAGGCCCCTCACAACCCGTGTGGTTCTGTGCCAACATGGTCTCTTTCATCTGCACATCAAATACCACTAGAGGTGGATCTGTACAGCGTACAGCAATATCACCTGTAATTATAAAAGTGCTCAGCAACATCCCTTTCCATATTGTGTTCAATTTAGATTTAAAACAAGAGAAACTGCCACCATTCCTGTTCAGTAGCAGCTTGGTGAGCAAGTACCTGAGCAGGTATGAGCCCAGCTGGAAATCCTGGAGCACAACTGCAGCCCAGGAGGACTAACTAGAACAGCAACAGTGGCTGCAGCTCCAGCCCCAGGCTAAAACCTGGAGCACAGACCTGCCAGGAGATGACATTAATTTGTTCCAGGGGATGTCCTTGCATCACAGGGAGCAAACACATGGATGCAGTGTGTCACAGGGACCCCGAGGGCACTGGGATGACGTGCACCTGTGACATGGGGTGGCCTCACGCTGCAGGAGGGGAAGCTTTCAGCCCTGCTCAGCAGTGCCATGCCGGACAGGATGTGAAGGAGGATGTGTCCCCCACTCAGAACAATGTGAGGTTTATTTTTTTAATCTAGTCAAAATACAGAGATTGAAATTTGGCTGCAAAACCTGGGCCAGCCTGTCTACAACAGCAGAGTGAACCAAGTTATTGAGCCTTGGTGCTTGGAGGTCTCTTTGGATTTTTACACCATGAGATTCTGAAGCTGCCCACTCCATTTTTTTTTAGGGATACCTTTATGGTTAAGCTGAAAAATTATATTAATTTCTTAAAGCTTTGTCTACTTATGCCTGCATTCCTGTTAAGCTCAAAGTCAGACTGCTTCCATGGGAGTGACAGCTCAGATGTGAGTGAAGGGCCAAATGAAAATTATGTGGAGATCTCATTTGACAAGGCCACTTCAGACAAAAGAAATGTTAAACAAATAGCCTTACACAATGGGAAATGGTGAACTTGGGCTGACCCTCGCTGGTGGCTGGGTGCCAAAGGAAAGTTTGAAGCTACCCACATGTTCCCTTTTGGAGAGCTCTCTGGGTTTAATGTCCAGAGTTTGTATATAATTTAAAATGGAGAATGAGGAGTGTTTAATTATCTTCCCAGGGTATGACAGCTAATGGAAATTAAAATGTCTGCCCAGAACTCCTCTGCTTCACAGAGCAAATCCTGGTAATTACTCAGATATGAACCTGGGCCATGTTAAGCCCTAGACCACAAATAGACAAGACTGGATAATTTTGCAATGCAAAGATAGTACCAAAGAAAATGAAATTATTCAGGTGCATCTCCCTGAATGAGCGCTGCTTTTGGGCTGCCATCTGCTGCCACAGGCAGTTGCAAAGATCATGGTCTGGGTAACTTCAGATTTGTCTGCTTGGGCAGGGAACACAAAACACTGGGGGAGAATATCTTTTCTCAGGGTAGATGGAGTTAGAAGAAACTTTTCTGCTTTCAGGACCACAAGTCCTTCAAATTTGAAATTAAAACTTCATTTCCCCTGCCTAATATAAACCAAATCATGACCAGGAATATGAACTCTGCCTACCACAAAAATACCCTAATATCCATTCACTGTGCCATTACCTTCTGGTATTCCAGATTTACTTTTTGTTGGTCACTACAGAAAAGCTGCAGTCCAATATTTTAAATATTCTGACCATTGCTGTCTGGGGTAATGACAAAAAAACAAATTACTGAAGGGATTGATCTCATAAAGCAAAAGTAACTATTTGAAATGGAGAGCTGCCACCACGATCTGATGGCACCAGCCACAGTTGCAGGAAAATGCAGCTCATGGTTTGAGGGAGGAGGAGCACAGACGGGCCCAAGCTGTTTTAATGTTTGTGCTGAGCATTCTCCTTCTAACTCAAGATGAATCTGAGGTTCAAGTGTCCTGAGAGGCTAGAAGGTGATTAGGGGTGGGTTTGGGGCTGTTGGTCTCTTCTCCTAAGTAACAAGCAATAGGACAAGAGAAAACAGATCATGTTGCACCAGGAGCATTGTAGGTTGGATATTGGAAAATTTTCTTGGTCCAAAAGGTTGTCAAGTACTGGTACAGTGTGCCCAGGGCAGTTATTGCGGGAGTCCCCATCCCTGGAGAGATTTCAAAGCCATGAGGACATGGCACTTGTGGACATGTTTTAGTTGTGGCCATGGTGGTGCTGGGGCAGCTGTTGGATTCCATGGGCTCAGAGGTCTTTTCCAACCCAAATGATTCTAGGATTTTGTGGTTCTATGTATCCCACCCCAGCCCCCATTTTTAGCAAGAACTTTTCTTTCTCCTGGTAGGAGAAGGACGGATACTTCCAAATGCTCAGAGCTTTGAGTCAAAGTTGCTCCAAACATGCTGTAGTTGACTGGAGGAGCTCATGGACTTGCAGGAATTACAGCCTGTTTCTCCCCATCCCTTTTCTGTGATGGCTGCAAAATGCTTGGCTGCAAGAGGAGCCACAGAGCCCTCAGACCAAGGCTCAGGGCACTGGTGAGATCAGACTGACACTGCCTAATGTTCTCACTCCTCCCGGGATTTTGGATGGCTGGGTCTCACAGTGAGCTGTCTTGTGAGGATCCTGAGGGGCTGCCACAAACCCAGCTGCTGGCAAACCTTTTCCTGGTGAACTTGCTGGGTTGGACGTGTTTTTCTGGGAGAAATGTTTCTGCTCTCCTCTCCTGCCCCAGGCTCCTGAGGCAGAGCAGGGTGGCTGACGGCCTGGTTGCACCAATGCCATGACATTGTGGGACAAGGCTTGTTAGTCAGGGAACTCAAGTGCCAGGCAAATCCTTCTCCTTGAGAGGCTTTTCAAACCCCATGGCCATCTCATGGAAATACCCATGGTACAAAATGGGCCTGAGGAGTGGTTTGTCTTCTGAGGAGAAGACAAGCTGGGTAAAATGTCATCGTTGAATAGCAGGAAGAGCAAAACCTTCTCATTAAATCCTTCCTTTGCAGAGATGATTTGACCCCAAGGAGCTGTAAAAATAGACTGCAAAGCAGCTGAGCCTTTCACATGGGCCACACTGCAGCAGGGGTGGGTGCTTTAATGCCCGAATCCACAGACTCCTTGCAAGATAATTGCCCATCTCCCTTAATTCAGCTGCTGACACCAGCTGAACACTTTCCAGCCTGATGACATGCTCAGTGCAGTTTTCAGGGACAAATTATAAACATTTCTAGCTACAGGCTAAACACAACTTGGTTTGCCAAGTGGGGCTGAATTTAAGATGTATTTCTGCTGATGCAGGAAGACCCATGAACAAGTCACTCGGCTTTCAGATCCTTTCCTCTGCAAAAACATTAATCCATGGCACTAAAGTTACTGTGGAACCTATCAAAATGGTAAAAATGAACTCTTGTAGCCTGGTTTCTTGCAGACAGTCACACGCTGCTGCACCTCTTGCACTGCTGTGGCCCCAGGTCCAGCAAACCTCCTACAATACACAATCATAGAGCTCTGCTCTCTTCATATCAGCTTCAGTTCTGCTCTCCTCTTCTCCTGGATCTTCTCTTTCATCAGTTCCTCTCTCATGTCACCAATGACCACCACAGAAAATGTTCTCTCTTCACCCAGCCAGAGGACTGCTCAAGCAGTTCCCTTGTGTTTCATTCCTGTGGATTAGTTGGTGAGTACATCCATGGATTAGTTGGTGAGTACATCCATGGCCAGCAGCGTCTGCTGAAGGCAATCTCCAGGAGGAAAGTTCTCCCTGTCCTTCCCTCTGTGGCAGCACCAAAAACATTTCTTTTCTCTATGTGCTTCTCTATTCTTATGAAGTTTAGAGGACTTTATTTTTTTTTAAGCTCCTTACTGCAGCCTGGTTACTCCCTTGGATTAAGCTGAATCACAGTCTGATGGTAGCAGCCTCATTTCCACAGGAAACCAGGCTCAAAAGCCTTCTCCTCACCTGCACTTGGAAGCTGCCAGTTTGACAATCTGACAGAGCCTGCCTGACAAAGGCAGACCTTCCCATTCTTCCTCCTGAAATTACTTTCCCATGGAGCCTAAAGGTGAACTGCCAGGTCATTGATGTCACTGCAAACAAGGTGTTGGCAGGAGATCTCCGTGGGGATGAAGTGTCTGGGAATGACACATGCTGGCTGCTCCTTACATTGATCTGTTAATAACTGCTCCCAAAATGCAGAGGAGTCACCAAAAGTGAGCCACAGGCCATTGGACTTATTTTCATTAGTAGCTCCAAAAAAAGTCACCCACTCAAAAGTTAGACAAGGGCATGGCTTGTCATAACTTTGTTTCAGCTTCATTTCCCTTGCAAGTTGATCCAGTTTTTGAGTGGAGCCCTTGCTTTAATCTTTAGAGGAGCACTTAATGCCAAGTCAACACAGGAGGCTGCTTCTTCCTCGTCACGCATTTTTAAACCAGGCAATGTCCACAACTGCTCTGATAGCCTGGCCTCACTGAGAGCTTTGCTGGCACCCCTTGGGGACAAGACTCTCTGGTCCAGAGGAAGTCCTTGACTAGCTGGTGATAGCAGTTTTGGGGCCCATTTTCCACTTCTGCAGCAGAAGGCAGTGTCATGTCAAAGCACACGTTAACCACACGTTCCTGAGCTCTGTCTGCTCCAGGGAAAAGTGTCTGTGAACCAGGGAGCAGCAACTGAGAGAACTGATTTAAGCTGGATATGAAACTTTCATGCTGGCACTTCTCAAGTGCTTGTACTTGCAAATCTAACAGCCCCTGTTTAACACCAAAGTTTGCAAATGTTCCGGCTTTTTAAAAGGAAGATGAACTCCTGACTGTACCCAGAAATCCCACCCTGAGCCCATCAGAACCAACCTGGGCCACCAAGAAGGCTGAAATCCTTCCATGTGCTGCCCAGACCTCTGCCTTAATGCCCTGAGTGATGGTTGATGGGGCAGAGAGCACCCTCAGAAGTTTGCAGGTGACACAAACCTGGGAGGAATGGCTGAGGGACCTGGATGGATGCGCCATCCATGGTCACCTCAACAGCCTGGAGAAATGGGTTGGCAGGAGCCACACAAATTTCAACAAGAAGTACAAGGTCCTGGCCCTCTGGAGCAACAGCTCCAGGCACAAGAAGGTGCTGGGGGCCAACCAGTTGGCAAACAGCTTGGCAGAAACCCTTCCCTGGCTTCCCAGAGCCTGGCTGGGGCACCCTGCTTGAGTGCCAGTGAGGGGAGCAGGTGGTACCTGCCTGCCCGCAGCTCTGGCTGCCTGGATTTGGGCAGATCACCACGGAAAGATGTTAAAACAGTCATTTCAAGAGCTTGGCATGAAGATTTTTGTGCTGTGGAGGGGACTCAGGCTTCTGCTAAAGGAAATGGAAACCAGAACTTGTGCATGATCTGATTCACAGCCTTCTGCTCCTACCTTGTACCTCCAAATCTATTTCAATGCAGTAAGAGATGGGACATACACCCTTTTTCCATGATGCCTGTCTGGGACAGTGAAATCACAAAGAAAGTTTTTAACATTAGAAAGAGAATGAATTAATTACAGCACCCAAAACCCTGGGGAGATCAATTTCTCAATGTTACAGAAGTCTGAAAAGAGCCAGGGTTTCAATATTTTCTCTCACACTATTGGGACAGTGTGAGATAGCAGGATGAAATGTCTAAAAAGTTGTCACACACCAGTACCAAATGTGACTGAGGACATTTCAGTGCATCCCAATATGCTCTTGCAACTCTGTTTGCAGAAAACTTCTTTGTCACAAGAGGTTCTCAAGGAGCAGCATGGAGCAGGAGAGTGTCCCACCATTGATTTGCATCTGTGGGAATGAATAGATTTTTGTAATTTGTCTTGTTAACCACAACCTCACTCAGTAGAAGAGATTTGTGACTGCACAGTGAGTTTATTAAACCTATACATGGCACTAACCAACAGTTTATTCCTATTGTGGTGAAGAGATGGATTTTCCCTTTTTCCTTTATCATGTGGAAGTGTCTAACCAATGCAGCAGATAGAAATGTCATTTTTACACCCTGCCCAGGGTAGACAGTGTCTGCCAAGGGGAGCAGAGCTGGGGCTGTGCACACTGAAGGGACTGGAGGTGCTGCCTGCAGCAGTAATTGGCAGGAGAGAGAGACTTTCTCCTGAATTATTCAGAACTGTTAACTAGAAGCCAGTTTAGGGTGAGATGAGGCCATGGCATTAATTTTGGTGTAGTTTAGACCAAGACAAAATGAGTGGCAAACCTATTTTCACTGTCCATACCCAAACACAGCTCCTCTGATTTGTCAAGGCTTTCAGCTTTATCATCCACTGATATTCTCTCATCAGAAAACCCCTTGGCAAATTTAATCACACCACAGCATGGGTATCACTGGTCACCAAAGCCTGAGTGCACAAAGATGCTTTGCAATTCACATCCTATTCCTTCCTGCTTCACTAGGCTTTGAGTTTGTTCAGGGAGGATGAATTACATGGTCAAAAATTACACGTGGTGTGTTTCATGGCTACCAGCCAGAAGAGTCTGCACTCCAAACATGGCACTTAGTCCCTTGGCTAAGCCTGGTAAGCAGTTATCATTAAAAAAGCTCTGGGGGAAGCAGCTGGCTTGACTTTTATCTTGGTTTTCTAAATTACGCATCTAAGTTGTGTTTCTAAGTTTACCCTCCATAGAAAAAGGCCAAAGTTTAACTGGCTTTTCCCCTCTAACTTCTTCAGCCACAAAAGTTTCCAGTGGTGGAACAAATTCCTTCCAAATGCCAATCAGCAGCCTCAAACCCAGCATCCTCATCTGCAGCCCCTTGGGGGAATCTCACCCTACACTGGGGCCTTCAGAGGATGCATTTTAGCCCAGTAGTGTCCAGGGGAAGGAATATTTCTTTCCCATTCCCCTGGGTGCTCCAGGGCCATTTACAGGCTGAAAGAGCTCAGCATGACATGGATATGAACTTCTTGGGTTTTTCCACTGGAGCTGGGTGCCTGAGGCACTGCAGTGATGCTGTACATCTGCCCAGCACACCAAACATTACTTGATGAGCAAGAGAGAGGGACAAAAAAAAGCAGTGTCCTCAAATTTCTCAGTCCTTGGGATAGATCCAAGTGGTGTGGCTGTATCTTCAGCAATTTACATTGTTAACCATGCCAAAGGTGATCAAAGAATGCAGTTGATGCTCCCTGTTCGTCAGACAATGCTCAGTGTTCTCACTCCCCTTGCTGTGGTGCTGATGAGCTCAGCAGGTGAGAGGAACTGACCAGGGGCTCATGGCTGGGCTCTCATGGACCTCACGTGGCTGCAGGAGAGCAGGATGGCCACAGGCCCCTGCAGGAGAGCAGGATGGTCACAGACTCCTGCAGGAGAGCAGGATGGCCACAGGCCCCTGCAGGCACAGCAGGATGGCCACAGGCTCCTGCAGGAGAGCAGGATGGCCACAGGCTCCTGCAGGCACAGCAGGATGGCCACAGGCCCCTGCAGGCACAGCAGGATGGCCACAGGCCCCTGCAGGAGAGCAGGATGGTCACAGGCCCCTGCAGGAGAGCAAGATGGTCACAGGCCCCTGCAGGAGAGCAGGATGGCCACAGGCTCCTGCAGGAGAGCAGGATGGCCACAGGCTCCTGCAGGCACAGCAGGATGGCCACAGGATCCTGCAGGCACAGCAGGATGGCCACAGGCTCCTGCAGGCACAGCAGGATGGCCACAGGATCCTGCAGGCACAGCAGGATGGCCACAGGCTCCTGCAGGAGAGCAGGATGGCCACAGGCTCCTGCAGGAGAGCAGGATGGCCACAGGCTCCTGCAGGCACAGCAGGATGGCCACAGGCCCCTGCAGGCACAGCAGGATGGCCACAGGCTCCTGCAGGCACAGCAGGATGGCCACAGGCCCCTGCAGGAGAGCAGGATGGCCACAGGCTCCTGCAGGCACAGCAGGATGGCCACAGGCTCCTGCAGGCACAGCAGGATGGTCACAGGCTCCTGCAGGCACAGCAGGATGGTCACAGGCCCCTGCAGGCACAGCAGGATGGCCACAGGCCCCTGCAGGAGAGCAGGATGGTCACAGGCTCCTGCAGGAGAGCAGGATGGTCACAGGCTCCTGCAGGAGAGCAGGATGGCCACAGGCCCCTGCAGGCACAGCAGGATGGCCACAGGCTCCTGCAGGAGAGCAGGATGGCCACAGGCTCCTGCAGGCACAGCAGGATGGTCACAGGCCCCTGCAGGCACAGCAGGATGGCCACAGGCCCCTGCAGGAGAGCAGGATGGTCACAGGCTCCTGCAGGACAGCAGGATGGCCACAGGCTCCTGCAGGAGAGCAGGATGGCCACAGGCTCCTGCAGGAGAGCAGGATGGCCACAGGCCCCTGCAGGAGAGCAGGATGGCCACAGGCTCCTGCAGGAGAGCAGGATGGCCACAGGCCCCTGCAGGCACAGCAGGATGGCCACAGGCCCCTGCAGGAGAGCAGGATGGCCACAGGCTCCTGCAGGAGAGCAGGATGGCCACAGGCTCCTGCAGGCACAGCAGGATGGCCACAGGCCCCTGCAGGAGAGCAGGATGGCCACAGGCTCCTGCAGGCACAGCAGGATGGCCACAGGCCCCTGCAGGCACAGCAGGATGGCCACAGGCCCCTGCAGGACAGCAGGATGGCCACAGGCTCCTGCAGGACAGCAGGATGGCCACAGGCTCCTGCAGGAGAGCAGGATGGCCACAGGCTCCTGCAGGAGAGCAGGATGGTCACAGGCTCCTGCAGGAGAGCAGGATGGCCACAGGCCCCTGCAGGCACAGCAGGATGGCCACAGGATCCTGCAGGCACAGCAGGATGGCCACAGGCCCCTGCAGGAGAGCAGGATGGCCACAGGCTCCTGCAGGCACAGCAGGATGGCCACAGGCTCCTGCAGGCACAGCAGGATGGTCACAGGCCCCTGCAGGCACAGCAGGATGGTCACAGGCCCCTGCAGGCACAGCAGGATGGCCACAGGCCCCTGCAGGAGAGCAGGATGGCCACAGGCCCCTGCAGGAGAGCAGGATGGTCACAGGCTCCTGCAGGCACAGCAGGATGGCCACAGGCCCCTGCAGGAGAGCAGGATGGCCACAGGCTCCTGCAGGAGAGCAGGATGGCCACAGGCCCCTGCAGGCACAGCAGGATGGCCACAGGCCCCTGCAGGAGAGCAGGATGGTCACAGGCCCCTGCAGGAGAGCAGGATGGCCACAGGCCCCTGCAGGCACAGCAGGATGGCCACAGGCCCCTGCAGGAGAGCAGGATGGCCACAGGCT
Organism: Emberiza elegans; assembly: GCA_024865655.1. Classification (NCBI taxonomy): domain Eukaryota; kingdom Metazoa; phylum Chordata; class Aves; order Passeriformes; family Fringillidae; genus Emberiza; species Emberiza elegans. The sequence goes on from JALJVW010000206.1 coordinate 63,463,359, forward strand.
CCTGCAGGAGAGCAGGATGGCCACAGGCCCCTGCAGGAGAGCAGGATGGCCACAGGCTCCTGCAGGAGAGCAGGATGGCCACAGGCTCCTGCAGGCACAGCAGGATGGCCACAGGCCCCTGCAGGCACAGCAGGATGGCCACAGGCCCCTGCAGGAGAGCAGGATGGCCACAGGCTCCTGCAGGAGAGCAGGATGGCCACAGGCCCCTGCAGGCACAGCAGGATGGCCACAGGCCCCTGCAGGCAGGAAGACTAACCTGGGGGATGCTTCTGGAAAAATCCTACCGTGCAATTTTCCATCAACAGATGTGAGACTTTTGTTCAGGCTCCTTGCTGCTCCCTGGCTCCTCTCAGGAGTGAGATTGTCCAAGTCACTGTCTTCCATGTTTGCCTTCACTTGTGTTTGTGACTAGTGTCAAAGACCCTCAGTCCACATCCATCCTCTCTTCCCCAGCTTTCCAGTGACCTTTATGACCTCTTACCTTGGATTTGCAGCTGAGTCAAAGTTTACAGGTGAAGAATGATTTTAACACCAAAATCAGGTTTATTGAAACAGGATCCACTTTTTAATAATTTGTCAGTTGCTCTAGCATTTGGGACACTTCAGTGTCCAAATGTCATAAAATAATGAAATGGTTTGGGTTGGAGGAGACCTCAAAGCCCATTTCCCCTGCCTGGGCAGGGACACCTTCCACTGTCCCAGGTTGCTCCAAGCCCTGTCCAGCCTGACCTTGGACACTTCCAGGGATGAGGCAGCCACAGCTTCTCTGGGCACCCTGTGCCAGGGCCTCCCCACCCCATTAGAGACACAAAAATAGCCATTTTTGGAGGCCTAGGTTCCTAGTTTAGAAATCCAAGATGAAGCATTGCCTTGGAATGGCATTTGAGGCACCACCAGCTCAGCATGCCCACGTTCTGGCAGGTTCTGTGCCAGGTTCCCTGGGGAGAGGGTCCCTCACCAGCCTGGCTGGGGCCAAGCAGGGCCACAGGAGGAGCAGAGGAGAGCAGGGACACCAGGAGAGCCTGGGGTCTCCATTCCCTCCAGCCCAAGGACAGCTGCCACCACGGCCAAGCACGGCAGTGGTGCCTGCAGGGGACAGGAGGGCACGGACACCCCAATAGGGCTGGGGGGCTGCCTGTCCCCTCACCAGCAGCAGGTCTGTGGAATATCTGCCCGTGTGACAAGGGCCATTTCCGAGGAGAGCCCGTGAGCCGCTCCCAGATTTCTCGTCTTCGTTCCCCAGGGCTTCTGGAGACAAATGGAAAGTATTTTTCCCCTGATGTTTTTAGCAAGCACATGCCAGGAACTGGCAGGAAAGACTGAGCATGCTATTTTTTTTTTTTTTTAGCATGTCGTGGGTGTAAAATCTCAGGGCAGTGACTCAGGACACGAGGGGAATACCATTTCCTGATGGATGCAGTGTGTTGAGCCCAGGGCATCCATGGTGACTCCCCCAGCCCTGCCCATGCCACTTGTCATCCTGACCTTATGTTCCAGTCCAAGGGCAAAGGGGCCTATTTTTTTCCTTTCTGTTAATTTTAAAGAGATAAATATAGAGTGGAGTGACCTCCAGCCCCCTTGGAAGTCTTTGAGTATAAAGCCAAACATGTGAAATTTAGCAGTAGCTCTTTTTTATTTATAGGCTGCTCATTGTTTAGCTTAGCATGAGGTTGTGCTGTGTGCCCACCAGCGTGGTTAATCAGCACAAGGTCAGCAAGCTTTGCAGAACAATGACATGGTTTTTGCTAAAAAATTATTTTCTAAGAAAAAATAGATAGTGTCCAATAGATATAAATAAAAACAAATATAAAAATAAATAGTGTCCAATGTTGAAACATTATGAATTGTATAAATAATAATACAATAGAAAGAAATAAAATATTGAATTAATAAAATTTCCCAAATACATATTTTGAATAAAGTTTTGAATAGAATAAAATATTGAATAAAATTTCCCAAATGCATATTTTTGTTTGAAGAGCCACCTAGGTAGCTCTGGCCCCACTGAATTCACCAGGGGTCAGGTCTGGATTCCACCCTGACTCTGATACAACTCCCTGCACTTTTATCACCCAGAGCTACAGTCAACAAGAGATGGTCAGCTCTAAGGAAAAAAATCCTGTTCCCACAACAGCAGCTCTGAGGAGGACCCAAGTGAGCAGCACTGACCAAAAATAGGCTGTGATATAAAACTGGCTTAAAATTGAGACCTTTCCTGGAACTGTCCAAAGCTTTTTATTTTACCCAGGGTGACTGCAGGACTAATAGGACACATGTCCATTAGTCTGCAGGAGGTTACTGGAATGAATAATAATGGATTTGACAGCAACCCCGAGGTAACTCAGTGGCTCTGACGCTGCTTCCCACTTCTCCCATGTTTGGCTTTCATTCTCCCTGATTTCTGCTTTCTGCCACATGATGGAAAAAAAAATTATTGGGACATTATTTTATGGGGGAAAAAATTAAAATTAAACTATTAAAATTAAACTAGATTTAAAAAATTAAAATTAAACTAGATTTTTGTTTAGAGAGGACTTTGCTTAAGGGTCAGGGCAAGGGGCACTGTTATGGTGCTTCCTTGGAGAGCCAAGCTTTTTCCCAGAAGGCTGGGCAAGTATGAAGTTACAATGACAGGGCACTGGATCACAGAACAGTTGAGGTTGGAGACCTCTCCAGGTGGTTCTGGAGGTGTCCCAGCCCTCCCCAAAGCTGGAATAGCTTGCCCAGGCTGCATCCAGGCAGGGCTCCAGGGCTGGATATTTCACAGCCTCTCCTGACAACCTGCTGCTTTGCCCATCCACCTCCACAACAAACAAGTTCTCATTGTGTTTAGGTGGAATTTCATACTTTTCACTTTGTGCCTGTTGCTTCTTGTCCTGGCACCACTGAGAAGACCCTAATTCATCTTTACCACTTTCCATCTATTTTTAGGTAGGACAGAGACACAAGCAAAGTTTCCTCACGGAAGATGACCATGAAGGTTGGACCTGAGGAGGATTTATGCGGAGAACCATAGCCAAGTTTGCTAAAATAGGAGCTGTAACTGTATTAGGATCATCTGTGACTCCAGAAGAGCCCCAGCCATCATCTTCTGTGGCAGAGGGAAGCACCAGAGCTGTCACCTGGACAAAGCAAGAGCACTTTTCCCAAGTTTGCCTTCACCCCAAAGCTGCTGCAGATGGAGGAGATCCCAGGCTGTGGCTGGGGACAGGAGGCTACTGGCACCCTCCAAGGGCACGAGGATGCTCTTTTCAGCCAGGAAAAGGTGGTTTTGGAGAGTGGGTGCTCTCAGGGCCATGTGGAACCAGCATGGTCCCGGGGAGGTGCAGAGGAGGGACAGCAAAAAGTAGAACTCCCAAGGACTCCTGCCAGAACAGAGGGAAGCTCTTCCCAGGCTGAGCCCACAGCTCGGTAAGTGCCTGCAGAGACACCACGAGTGTGAGCAGTGAACCAGGGTCTTTTTGAGGGTACCAGGGAGCTGCAAATATCTGGCCAGGCAGAGCTCAGAGCAAATGCCTGCTTGCAGAGTGTCCTGCTGCCTCCAGACAGGGCCAGCATCTCCAGCCATCACTTTGTGAGCTCTGCAGGGTGAAAGGATGTTCCTGGTGAAGGGACTGGACCAGCTGGGTGCTGCTTACTGTGCTTTGATGCTTTTGTACAAGTGCCTGAGTGAGAAGGAGGAAAGGGACCCAGGAAGCCAAATTTGTACGAATTTTGCACAGAGCTCTGTGCTCAGGCTGGCAGCCTAATCCTGCTGCGTTTTCATGTCACTGAGAAGAAAGCCATTTGGTTCTGAGCTAGCTCTGAGTAGCACTTTATCTCCCGGCTGGCTGTTTTCTCTGCGGCGTGGGGGGAAGTGCTGTGCTCTAGAGTGACATCCCTTGCTATAAACAGAGATCGGAGCTCCGTGTGTTATGGGGAGCGTTTCCTCAGCTAGGACACACAGAGGGCAAGCACAGTGTGCAGCTCCTGCTAGACCACAGGCAGAAATGCTCATTTGAGCCACCACAACATCCAGCTTGGAACAAAGGCTGGGCTGCTGGTCCCCAGCTGCAGCACAGGGACCCTGTGCTGGGGGTAACAGGGGACACCCTCCCAGGTGCCTTTGGCTCCAGAGCCACCTCCTTAGCAGGCTTCCCTGTGAAGCACAGCTGGAGCTCAGGGCCCTGGCTCAGGCACCCAGCTTTGGACTGGGCTTCTGTGGGAGCCCTGAGTGCCACAGGTGGGAGCAAACTGGCTACAGAACCCGGGAATTACCTGGGTTTGAATCACTTCCATTTCCATGATGGGAAAAGATTTCAGAGCTGCACCCATTTTTATGTAACTAAACAAATTCTAAGTGTGAATTTGGGCTTGTTCAGCTTCTTAATTGGAGTCCAATTCTTCATTAATTGTAGTTGTGAAACATCTTTCCCCTCCACCTCTATCAAAGCCTGAATGTACAAATAATTACTAAAAGTTCCTAAAAAGGTCCCTAGCTGAAGCACAGGAGCCCTGTGCTGGGTGTAACAGGGGACACCCTCCCAGGTGCCTTTGGCTCCAGAGCCACCTCCTTAGCAGGCTTCCCTGTGAAGCACAGCTGGAGCTCAGGGCCCCGGGTCACTGAGTGCCACAAGTGTGAGCAAACTGCCTACAGAACCCAGGAATTACCTGGGTTTGAATCACTTCCATTTCCATGATGGGAAAAGATTTCAGAGCTGCACCCATTTTTGTGTAACTTAAATAAATTCTAAGTGTGAATTTGGGCTTGTTCAGCTTCTTCATTGGAGTCAAATTCCTCATCAGTTGTAGTTGTGAAACATCTTTCCCCTCCACCTCTATCAAAGCCTGAATGTACAAATAATGCCTAAAAACATTTGGCATTTTCACACAAATTGTTTCACTTGTGCATTGACAGTGGAGCAGCATCACTCTCTGGTACCACCCTCACCCCCTGCCATGGCAAGCTGTTTCCTGGAGAGGGATTCCACGGGCCCTTTGAAAACACCCAGCATGCTGCAACATCCTCAAAGCTCCCATAGGTTCAGGATGGCTGTTCTTGTCCTCTGGAGACACAAACAAAGCACAGAATGTACCAGTTGGGATGTACCAGAGTAGATCTGTACCAGAAAATAATGTTGCTTGCTTCTATGACAACACTGGAAGCATGAGGGAAATAAGACACTGCACATCCCACACATGAAAGAGCTGAAGCTGCCTGCAATCCTGCAGTGACCATGAAGCCCTCTCATCGATTAATATTTGTGTTTATTTGCGTGACTCAGGTATCTTGGGGCACAGCACCTGAGCCTGACATCTCCCTCCAAGACCCTCCACAGCAAGTCTTGAGTTGGCTGTAGCTGTGGTGCCTCTGATCCCAATTTTAGGAGCCCTGAGGTGAAGGGAGCCTGTGAGGAATGAGCTGGTGGCAGCCCTGTCTTCTGCTCTCCTGATTATCACAGGCAAGAAGACAAACTCCCACTCTGCAAACAAGATTATCTGTCAGTGGTCTGGTACTGCAGAATTTAGGCACTATCTCTACCAAGGGTGCTGCTAAAAGCAAGGTCCAAGTGCTGGACATCCACACCTGGAATGCAGGGTCAGGAATTTGGGTGTTTTCGTTTTTCCCCCCTCTGCAGGGTGCTTGGAAGATAAAATGTCTTGCTTGACCCCTCATATGCTGTAAAAGCAGCCTGAGAGTGAGGACAGCTCATGGAAAGCTCTCTGGGGCTGCCTTTGTGCAGGGAGAGAGTTGTGGCTCCCAGTGAAGGGTGGCCAGGGCACTCACAGCCCATCAATGTCCCCAGTCCCGAGCAGAGGAAGGAGGGAATGATAACTCCAGGAGTGACTCCAGGTGTAGGTGGAGCCCTAACCTGCACCCCACTCCCAGAGTGCGTCAGTGGGGATTCAGGATGGATTCTCACAAGTAGGAAACACTGTGCTCTCCTGACTAGGACCTGTCCTGTCAGCTCAAGGGCCCGGGAGCTGCCTGCAGCCCTGAAGGAGGCTGTGAGTGAGGGTCACTTGGGCTGCCTCCTCATCCTCTCCTCCAGGAGCTCCCAGGATGGGCAGGTTTGAAGGTGGCATGGAGGGTTATTTGCTGTCATTGCGCACCTTCCCTCAGTTCTCTGCTTCCAACTTCCCTTGAGCCAGCGGGAGCAGGGGGAGAATTTTCCTGAATAATGTCAGCTTGTAACTAAGAGCTTGGCATCTGGTGGATCAGAGGCTGAAATCATTTGTGCTGCTGTCTGCACAAGGCTGGGAGTGATGCAGAGGAGGCAGCTTTAATTAAAACCAGCAGCCATAGATCATGAAGCAGCCTTATCAATTTGCAGGGCTCTGGAGAGGGCTGGGCGGTGGGGATGGGCCCCAGCAGGACCTGGAATAACAGCTGGGCAGGGAGCAGAGATCCTGGGGAAAGCAAAGCTATCGGCCCTGATTCTGGCCTTCTCTCCCCACACAGAGACCCTAAACCCAACCTGCTGAGCCAAGTGTGACAGGGCTGAGCCCGTGCTGAGAGGCTGCTCTGTCCTGCTGGCCAGCCTGGGGGTCAGGCTTTGGGTAGGGACAGCCTGGGGACTCAGCCACCCCCACCCAGTGCCCATGGGAGTCTGAAACTCCTCTAGACCCCTGTTGCTAAACCACTGGATGGCCTCGGCTATTTGATGTGGGGCAGCAGTGGAGATGAAAAATATTTTGTATATGTATGAAAAGAAATTTACATCCCATCCCTGGAAGTGTTCAAAGGCCAGGGTGGACAGGGCTTGGAGCAAGCAGATAATGGAAGGTGTCCCTGCCCATGGCAGGGAATGGAACAAGATGATCTCTAAGGTCCCGTCCAACCCAAACCAGTCTGTGATCCTATAATTATAAAAAATGCATTTAAAAAACCTTGCTTACAAAATCTTTATGCAGCAGCACATACAAAAGAAATCTCTGTGCTGATTGTGCTGGAGAGAACATCCAACTGTATAAGCCAATATCTATAAATCCCTGTTCTAAAAGGTGAAGCAGCACATTTAAAGAAATGCCTTTGGCTTTGTGCTCAGGGTTAAGGCAGGCTGAACCTCTGCATTCTGCCCCTGGCCATGGATTTGCATCACCAGAGTCTGATCTGGTGCTCAGTGGGGCTCAAACTGGGAATATGCCTTTGCTTTTCATTAGAGGTTTGGATTTGTTGAAAGCAGCTAGATGTATTATTCATGAGCATCTCCCATGGAAGTCACAGACCAGTTTTCCTGGACTGCATTCAATGGAACAGATTTCCATGGAGCAGGGCAATGGGGTTGAAAGTCTTGTGTGAAACTTCTGTCAGCTATGCACAGGGAAACTCATGAACGTCCCAATCCACAAGAGACTACAGAATATTGAGTTTGCTGCCTCTAGGAATTTGAAAATTACAAGTCAGGCCTCAGTCATAACTTCTTTTTTTCTTTTTCTTTTCCTTTTTTTTTTTTTGTCTCTTTAATACAATGAAACCTCAGGGTCTTTATTTGTTTACTGGTGTGTAAACATTGAGTTCTTGTTCTCAAACACTCAGGCCCTCATAGTTGTGGAAATAAATCTATTTCCATATGAAAAGCCAGATTCTCTGGCAACAGCAAGTCTAGAGAAGCTGACTGCATGTTTCATAACTCTCCTGGGGTGAACTGAACACCCTGCAGGTTACTGCCACCACCTGAGATGGATCTTCTCCATCTGGACTTGGGTGTAGTGCAGGTTATCACCCCTGAGCTTAGGGACTGGTAGATGGCTTTTTAAAAATCTCCCAAACTGAGCCATCCCAACCAAGCAAAGCAAATCTGAGGGAAGAGCTTGAATCTGTGGATTTGATGAAGTGTTCAAGGCCAGGTTGGGCAGGGCTTGGAGCAACCTGGGATAGTGGAAGTTTGAATAGAACCCATGCTGGGGTGGAACTGAAGGAACTTGAAGGTTCCTTCCAACCCAAACCATGCTGGATTCTCTGATTCTATGCATATCTCCAAATAATGGCTATGTAAAAGGAACTTTCTTGGCTCCTGCTTGTCCAGGGGGAGCTGGAGCCTGCACAGTCTGTGCTGGCAGCAGGGGCAGAGAAGCTGGCAAAGCACAGAGATGCCCTCTGCTCTTGCTTTAGGGTGACACAAAGAGATTATTTTAATCTTAGGTCTGAACTGCTGCCAAGCTTTATTTTATATGTATATTTATATATAAAGGAAGGCAAGCATGGGAAGCTTATGGGCACATTTTAGCCATGTGAATTATGCTGCATCTGTTCCCATTCACTCTTCCCTCCTCCAGCTCCCACATCTGACTCCTTGGACTGATCCCATTGCTCTGCCAGGAGAGTGGTGGCAAGGACAGCAAGCACCCGGGGATGGTGCTCAGATATTGAGGTGTTGGATCAGCTGCAGTGGGAAAAGCCAGCACACACAGAGGACTCAAACTTCACATGTAGTAAAGTTTCATAATGGAAACCAACAGCTACCCAGCTTGTGTCCTTGCCCTTGGAAGACAACATAAACAGAAGAAGTCTCTCAAAAGTCACCCATTTCTGTGAAATGCTGCCCTATATGTCCTTAATTGTGGGAACTTTGGGGTTGCAAAGTGGCTTCTGAAGAAGGTATGTAGCACCTGTCTAGATGTGATGTTGGCTCAAGTTCATCAGCTGCATTTAACCATCCATCACTTTGCCTGTTTCAGCATGAATCTCACTTGCTGTTGAGCATTTTATGTCAAAGCTGATCTCTCTAAACCAAGTCCCTGTTTGTGAGGAAATGGGGCATCTCCAAACCAAACTGGGCTGTGCTTCCTCCTGCGCTCACCTGGGCTTTAGAGCAGTGTCTGGAGTTCAGGTTGCACTGGAAACATTCAGCACAGCTCTGCTGACAGCCTTTTCACCTCAGCACTTAATCTCTCCTGCTGGCAACCGTTGCTGTTTACCCATGCAAACTGAGTGTCCCTTCCTGGAGCGTGTCCCTGCCAGCAGGACCTGGTGGGATGGAGGCAGCCGATTGATAAACTCAGTTACAGCTGAACCTCTGCTCCAGGACACCTCAAACACCCGTGCCACAGCCGTGTCACCAAAGACCAGGAGCTGCCTTTGCCTTCTCCCAGAGGGAAAGCTCCCCAGCGCTCAGCTGTGGTGTTCCTCAGGGCTGGAACAGCTTTAGGAAGAGGATCAGGCTGTGAGGATCAGCTCCCTCAGAGCTGCCCTGAGTGCTGCAACCCAGGGCTTGTAAAAACTCACAGTGGCGGCAGGTCCCTCCTCTCACAAATTCCTGAAGCTTTTGGGGAGGGCTGAGCCTGGCTGGGCTGTGAGGCTCTAAGGAGCTGGGCCAAGGAAAGTGGAATTAGAGCCTGTGGGAAGCTTTCATCTAGAAAGCCAAGCTCTGACTCAAGCAGCTGTACTGCCTTTGTGCAGGGGCCTCCCATTGCTGCCGAGTGTGGGTGCTCAGAGTGGCTGGGAATGCTCCCTGGCATGGGAGGTGTTCCCATTCTGTCAGGGGACACAGAGAAAGGGCATGGAAGGGAGGTAAAATAATGGAAGCTCTGTTATCCTGGCCTAAAGTGTGAAAAAGCTCAGAATAAAATTGCATGGGCTTTTTGAGAACGCAGGAGATTGTGGAGGGCACATCTGAGTGTACCATCTGGGACGAGAGCTCTCCCAGCTCTCATCTGCTGCTGGGGAGGTTGGGCTGCTGGGTATCAGAGAATTTGGCTGCTGCCCTGTCACAGCAGGCTGAGTCATTGACTGCTGGGTCTTAAAAGTGCTCTGCTCTTCCTCCTGCCCTCTGCTCCTGAGCTGCCTCACAGGTGCCCTCAGGTATCAATGTGAGCAGGGATGTGCAGACCCTTGGGATCTCTCCAGCACAGAGTTACAGGAGATTTCTGACTCAAGCTTTTGTATTGTGTTAAGGTTTTGGCTTTTGTTCTCTGGGTTTTTCTCTTAGCAAAGGAGTCAAACTTCTTATTTCTTCAGGAAAACAAACTCTTCAAGAAGATGGCAATCTCTGGAAGCTTCAGAGGTGCTGAGGCTCCATGCTCATTTCTGGTGGCCCATCTGGCCAAGGTTTGACTCTGGTGCCTGAGACTCCCTGCTTGAGCATCAACAGGATAGCCTCTTGTGCAACTTGACAAAAAGAATCATTTTGGTACTACTCAAGAGGAGGGTGGGATATTTTTGCTCTCAGCACTTGTACAACACCAGGTCTTGTGGGGGCACCCAGAAGGGATCTTTGTTTCCTAAAACACGAGAGCTCTGAGCTCTGATGGTCAACAAGTGAGAGTTTTATTCAGACTTTCAAAATACCTGCTTAACTCTAGGTGTGGTGTGCAAAGTTTTCTGCGTACGTGTATTTTTGTTGTCTCCTTCCAATCTCCTTTGGCTTTGACCTTTGAAGGACAGCAAAATGAATCTGTTCATAAGAGTGCTGAGCCAATGTGGAGACACCTGGGTTTTCTTGCTTCTTCTTATTTTTTTAGGGGCCTTCAGCAAGCTGCTTAGTTTCTCTTGACCTTCCCTTCTTCCCTGGCCTAGACACTTGGGGAACTTAAGAAAAATGCACTGTAAGAGACTCAGTAGTACTGTAACTTGTGAATGAAAAATGAGAATTACTTAGAGATAAAAGATTATTAACATAGTGGGAACGTCTCCTGGAAACTTAATGCAGGATATCAAACGTACAGTGTATTTAAAACGTTCATAAGATCAGATTTTTATTCTTGCAGAACTTTTAAATGGCTCCTAAGATTGATGAGTACTGGCTGGCTGTGTATGTGGAGACTTGCCTAGAATTCATTTAAATTTCCTTGGAGATCATGTGACTTTCTTGAGGCTGAAAGTCCCAAATCAAATATTTCTCATGACAATCAGCACGTTTGCTCAACGCATTTGGGACAGATGCAAGCGTGCTATTCTCTTGCTGAAGAAGAATAGGGCAAGCAGTGCTGTCACCCTCCAGTTAAGTTCTGTGGGTAAGAGGCAGGGAGGGGCAGAGGACAGCCTGTCCTGCTCTGGGACAGGGCTCACATAGCCTGGTGACACAATTATAAATGTCCCAACAGGTCTGCTGGGTTTGCTCACTGTAAACAAGTGCCCAGAGCCATGTCACATGAGCTGGGGTGTCCTGTAAGCAGATCCCTCACTCTGGGACATGGAATGTGTCCCAGGACCCTGCAGGGGCAGGGACACGAGGGGACAAGGACCCCAGTCCTGCTGAGGCCTCTCTGGAGCCCCGCTTTAAGGAGAGCCAGCAGAGGGTTTCCAGGCACAGCTACAAGAAGAGTTGTTTCCCCTGTTTGTGTGAGTGGGGGCAGGAGGACACCCTCAGGTGCTGAGCAACCATCACTGGGGCTTTGCTGGTGCTGCAGCTGGAGACACCCAGGAGCAGGCTCAGCCTGGTGGGCACAGAGCAGGGCAGGAGGAGCTCACCCATGTTTGTGCAGTGGAACACTGTCCTGTCGCAGACATCTTTTATAAAAAACCCTTTCCTTAGGATTTTTCCTCCTGAGAAGCTGGGAGGCCTCAGGAACAAAATGTAAACATTGATTATCTGCTGCTGTGGAATGCAACAGGTGCATCCATGATTGGCCCATCTTGGATGTTTCTAATTAATGGCCAATCACAGTCAGCTGGTTCAGACAGAGAGTTTGAGACACAAACCTTTGTTATCATTCCTTCTTTTTCTATTCTTAGCTAGCCTTCTGATGAAATCCTTTCTTCTATTCTTTCAGTATAGTTTTAATATAATATATATCATGAAATAATAAATCAAGCTTTCTGAAACATGGAGTCAGAACCTCATCTCTTCCCTCCTCCTCAGACCCCTGTGAACACCGTCACAGTGCCCTGCCCCAGATGGGTGTGAAACCACCCTGGGGTATCACCTGCACAGCCCCAGGGGGATGCAAAACAGGGGGTGGCCACTGATCACCTCAGCTGCCAAAACTGAGGGAGAAGAGACAATTACAAGTGCTAAAGATGCCAATTAGACCTCCAAATAAATTGTCTTCTGTGGCTGGGAGATGCACCACTACTCAGCAATACATGGGAAGCTATGTGGGTGTTGACAGAGACTTCACTGAGGTTGATGTTTTGTTCCTGGTGGAATTTGTTAATTTATTATTTCCCCAGTAGACATTTGGAGTAAGGTCCCAGCTTGCTCAGAAGCTCCCAGAGAGGTTTTCAATGTCAGTATTGATTAGGAACATGGATTTTATGATGAGGTGCTCTAATGTGATATCCTCTGAAGAATTATTTCCTACCTGTGGTCAAACAAAACATTAAAGCAACACAATACTAAAATCTTCATATTAACTCAGTGCTTAATTACATTTTCTTCAAATGGATGCTAAATGACAAATATATCTTTTCATGGGCCAGAATTCATCACTATTGCCTTATTTTCTTCAAACTTATCAGTACCTGTCTTGTGGTCTGTTACTTTCTGTGCAAAAATCATCACCTCCTCTGGTGCAAAATTCTCTCTTGCAAGGACCATTAACAGCAAATCATCCTGTGGGTATTCAGTTAAAGAACATTTGAAATTTTCAGCTGAAAAAAAGGAAATTGATTGGAAAACCTTCTGAAAAACTGGAAGACTCTGCTGGCATTAGTCAGCTCTGGGGCTGATAAATCAAAGCTTTGCCAGCTTTGTGTCTCACCAGGAGTGCCAGTAAGGTACAAGGTTGCTCTTTGTCAGAGCCTTGGTGTATGTGTGTGGTAGGAATGGAGCTCTGGACTGGTTAGGCATCAGAAATCCCCTCTGGAGAGCAAGATCCATCTGTTTTCCCAATCTCTGCCTGGGTTCTGTACTTGGTTACGTGACTTCCCCTTGAGAACATTTCCTCTGAATATTGTTCATAAATATTTCCAAGAAACCAACAAACTATTGTTTGGCTTCTGTCTTTATTTTGTTCTTTTTTTTTTTTTTTTTTTTTTTTTTTCTGGACTTCTTTTCAGCAGGGAACATTGCTGCTGTGGGTCTTTTCAGCAGGTTGGGGAGGGAGGGGGTTATTGTTCCTGTGTTTGGGGCAGTTTGTTTGGATGGCTGTTGACTTTGTTGTTGTCTTTTCCCTCCATTTCTGATAGTCTGGGGAAGTAGGTGGTTCCCTGCTTTGTTTTCTTGACCATTTGTGAATTATTTATACAGGCAGGCTTTTCTGGGAGTGAGGTTTTGTTTGGGTTTTGCTGTCTGCTTGTAGGGTTTGTTATATCTTGGGGCACTTTTTGTTGTTGTTCAGCTTTTGTTACCCTGAAGTTCAGTTTGCTCTTTGTAACTTCCAAGTGGCTCCTGTGGCTGGGAGCTTCTCTAGCTGATTCTTGACAGCCTGACTTACCACCTAAAAGTGCTTTTCCCTTTAATCCCAGACTGCCCAGGGTGAGTGCAGGGCCAGGAGCTGGGCTTTGATGATCCTTGTGGGTCCCTTCCAACCCTGGATATTCTGGGACTGAACCTGTGGATGAGGGAAAGCAGTGGGTGCCACTTGCCTTGCCTTTACTCAGGCTGAGATGCAGTGTCCCTCCATTTTCTGGTGTCCAGTTTGGGGTGGGAAAACTGCCAGGATGCCAGGGTCAGTGGTCTGTCTCTGTCTGGAGGATCTCACAAGAGGGGTTACTCAGGGATTGCCCCTGTCCTGCTTTGGGCAGGAGGGTGACTGGGGGCCTTTGACTTTGAAGAAAGTGGTTTGGGAAGGATGAGCTGTGATCCCGCTGTCAGGTCACCCAGGACTTCCAGTGGAGCTATTCCTGGATTTTCAGGCTTAGAAAAACTTTTTGCATTGCTCTACAATAGCCCCTCTGAGGTTTATTTCCTCAAGTGCTGATCCTATAAGGCATTAACAAAACTCCAACGCATGCACACAAGCAAAACCCAAAAAAACCCAAAAAACCACAGACACAAAAACCCCAAGCACAGAAAAACCACTCCAAATAATCCCAAACACATTCATTCATTTACTTTACCACTCCACAGGTTACAGTGGGTAATTTATCTGCCTGCCTAAGCCAATTCCCAAAAAGGCCACCCCCAGAATGTGTTTTGTCCCCAGGGCATTCCTTCAAATCAGTTTCTTCCTTATGTCTCTGCCTGCCCTCCTGAATGTTATTGGGCATCTCTAGTGTAACAGGTCAGCTTTAAAAGATTCAACAAAATTCACACCTGTTTGCACAAATGGTGAAAACTTGGATTTTCTCTATTTTAGTTGAACAAATTAAAATCTGGAAGCTAAAATATAAGGTTGGGGTGTTTTTCCTCATTCCTTGTCATTACTCCTGCATGCACTAAGAGTTATGAGATGGAGGGATCTTCCTCCTGCCTTGCTTTCTTCCCCTCACCTGATCCACCCTGAAGGTTGGTAGGTGAACATCTGGGAGGTGAAGATCTGCACCAGCCACAGAGGAGGAGAGGCAGCACCACCTCTCTTGCCATGCCTTCCCATTTGAACTTCCAGGTACAGGAAAACTGGTCCCAGCCTTCTCACCACCCCCCTGACCTGGGAGCACCAGGATGTTTTTTGCACCCAAGGTGCCCTGAAGCTGTTTCATCAACTTTGTCAAAGGCCACAGTTCCCCACTGAACTCTCCTGCCAGGTGGAGCCCATTCTGGGGAAGTGGCCATGGGTTCAGACCTGGACCCCTTTCCTCCTTTTCCTGGGCTCCTTCCCTTACCCACACTGAAATCTCCCAGCTGGGAAGGAACTCTGACTCTTCATCGCTTTGGCAATTATCAATTCCCTTTTGCTGCAGCCCTAAAAAAGTAAAAATGAGCAGGCAGTTCCTTCAACACCTTCATGAAAAGACGTAGAAATATTGTGAGCTGATTTCACTCCTGTCTCGTTAAAGGCAAAGAAATAGCCAGTGGTATAAATATGCAATTAAAAATAGCAGCAATTAGAGTGTCTCAAGAATGAAACAGGAGCTTGCTGTGAGGTAGAGCTGCTTTCCCTTTTGCCTGTGCTTCTAATTCCAAACTCTTTGACGCTGGGATCTAATCTTAACAGCTGATGCTCAACTCCTGGTTTTGCCCACGCATGTTAAATGTCATGATGTAAACTCAGCTCTGCCTCAGGCCTCTGCTGCCTGTCTGTGGGGCCAGGGCAGCCACACCTGGAAACCCCTGCATGCTTTTGCATGGATCAGCTTCATTTTTTCGTGAACAAAGGAAAAAGATGCCTTCTGGGGTGAGCCTGGGGCTCCTGCTCTCTCATGTGCTGTTGGAAAAGTGATTTTTGGTGCAAGCTGAGACCTCAGCAATTTCATAGAGTCCTGCAATGGCTTGGCTTGGAAGGGACTTTAAAGATTATTTGATTCCAACGCCCTGCCATGGGCAGGGACACTTTCCACCAGACCAGGCTGCTCAGAGCTATTCCAGCAGAGCTAATTGGTCTAGAACAGACTGAGGAGCCAGTCTCTGGAGCCCCAGCTGCAATTCTGCAGCATCCTGGAGGCTGTTTGGAACTCTGAGACACTTCAGTGAATGCAAATACTCTTCAAATGAACTCCCCAATCCAGATACCCACCTGCACCCTAGCTGCTCAAGGCTGGCTGACCCAGGGCTTGCCCACCACTCTGTCCATGTTGTGCTTTTCCAGGTGATATTTCAGAGCTTGCCAACACAGAGGTGACCACAAAGGATATATTTGCATTAATCCTTCTCATGTCATGCTTCTGGAGCCAGCCGCTCCTCCTGCACCAATCCATGTCCCCAGGTGAAGACATTGGGATGGGCAGAATTGATGGCAAATGGAGATTTCAAGTCTCTATGCTGCTCAGCATCCAATCCCTTGTGCCCACAGCTGCCTTCAGTCAGAAAAACAGAATACTTAAAACCCAGCACATTTTTCCCTCCTCTCCATTCTTTTTGGCATATCCTGGTTGTATTTCTAGTCTATTTTTGACATATTGTTAGTAAAACCTGGAAGGTTCGAGGCTGGACAGGGAGGCAGCAGCAGCGAGGCTCAGTTCCAAGGAGTGATTTCCATTTGGGGATCAAAGCTCTGTGCAAAGCATGGAGGTGCCCTGAATTTTTCAGGCACTCTCTCCCCCCTGCAGCAAGGAGTTATACAGGCACAAAGCAGCATCTTGTGCTCCTACACATCCTGCCCCCTCCCCAGCAGCCTTGAGCACAGCAGAGAGCTGCTGAGACCAGACCTGTGTCTAGACACTATTGGCTTTTGGTCATTAGCTGCTCTACACTCAGACCCTTGCTAAGAATAACAGCATTCAGCGAGTTCCTCAGGTTCTGGCTGGACATGGGCATAACTCTGCACACAACTGGGTGGATGAAGAGGACCTGTGACCATGTTCACAGGGGTCTGAGGATGAGACGAGGATCTGACTCCATGTTTCAGAAGGCTTGATTTATTATTTTATGATATATATTATATTAAAACTGTACTAAAAGAATAGAAGAAAGGGTTTCATCAGAAGGCTAGCTAAGAATAGAAAAAGAAGGAAGGATAACAAAGGCTCTGTCTCGGACTCTCTGTCTGAGCCAGCTGACAGTGATTGGCCATTAATTACAAACATCCAACATGGGCCAATCCCAGATGCACCTGTTGCATTCCACAGCAGCAGATAACCATTGTTTATATTCTGTTCCTGAGGCCTCTCAGCTTCTCAGGAGAAAAAATCCTAAGGAAAGGATTTTTCAGGAAAGATGCCTGTGACAAGGACCCTCAGAGCCTGGATCCCTCTCCAGCTCCCCCTCCCTCATGGTGCACTCACCTGGGAGCAGTGCAGATGGAGTTTTACAGGGATTAGGCACTGGAGGGCTGCTGGCCTCACAAAGAGCTATTTCAGCATTCCTATCCCCTGTGCTGCTGAGGGCAAATGCATGCTGACTCAACCCTCTGAGCAGCCCTGTGTCCCTGCCTGTTATCATCATCCCTTAGTTCTTGCTGTAACATCTCTGTTTGTCCCTGATGAGATGGCAATTTCCTTGGGGCAGGGAGCACGACTCAAACAGAGGAGTTTAATTACCCCAAACACTCTTTCCATTGCTCTCACAGGGATTTTGGCTTCCATGGCTCCTGCTTGGATGAAGCCATGGCTCAGGGAAATGCCTCTACCAGCGGGCACCCTGTGTCTGGGTTGGAGACAGTGCTGGCAGCAGTGCCAAGCTTTGAGGTTCTCCTCACTGCAGGGATGTCCTGCAGGAAGGACGAGCGGGCGGTGCATGGGGAGGACCCAGCAGGGTGAGCCAAACGGGTCACCACGGTGCTCCTGGCTGCCAGCAGAGCTGAGGTGGGCTCAGCACACCTTGGCCATCAGGTCTGGGTGGGTATTGGCAATGCCACGCTGCAGTTCCTTCTGTGCACGTGGGGAACAAACACAACCTTGGTGCTCCTGCTCTCCCTGGCTGTCCTTATTGCTGCTTGCAGGATGGCTGCTCTTGGCAAACAAGCACAGGCTGCAGGGCCCCCAGGCTGGGTCACACAGGGCGGCCACGAGCACAGCAGTGACCCTGCAAAGAGAAGAGAAGCCTGTCCTGGCTCTGCAGGCCTTGGGATGAGCTTGTTCCCAGCTGCATCCTGGGAGGGGGTGACCCAGCACAGCACAAAGCCTCTGTCCCCAGCAAACCCCAAGGCCCCACTGCTGGCACCCCAGTCCAGCCAGGACTTGTGGCACCTCAGTGCTTCCTTCAGTGCTCCCTGAGCCCTGGCCCTTCTCTGGCCCTCCTGGTGGCTTTGCTCACAGCCTTGGTGCTGTCACAAGATGCAGACTCTTGTCTAAATGCTTAGATGAAGTGTTTGCCTCTTTTGTTGTTTTGTTCTCTAGGGAGTTGTGCTTAACTGGCCATGCAGTGAGTGGGATGTTTTTCCTGATGCAGGTCAAAAGGAAATTGGGAAGAACTGGATTTTTTATTTAAAGCAGGGACCTGTCCTCCTGCATGGCATCAGACCAGCAAGTATGGAAAAGCAGCATCCATCTGAGATGTGACAGAAACCCAGAAGCAGGGACCCAACCCTTGATCTGCTTTTTACCAGATGCCTCCCTCACCTCCACCCCTGGGAAGTGCAGAACTGCCCCAAACACAGCTTTTACTCATCCTGTCACAGTGCCCAGCTCCACTCGCTCCAAGAGCACTCAGAATGTTTTCCCTGACTCTGTGCAATCCCCATGCTCTGTTTGCCTCTCCTCCAGGCCTTTAGCTGAAAGCACAGCAGCATCTCCTGGAGCAGGGTGGCTACTGCAAGCTCAGCGTCAAAGTGCCACCATCAAACCGAGTTCCCTCAATTCGAGACCCTCTGGATTTGTTCCCATGGTGCCAGGGATGCCTCAGGGGCAGGGTGTGTCCTGCACATTTCCTCACCTTTGGGAGGAGAAGGAAGGACCTGCTCTTGGAAACTGCCTGTTCTGTCACAGACATCTTTTATGAAAAATCCTTTCCTTAGGATTTTTTCTCCTGAGGAGCTGAGAGGCCTCGGGAACAAAATGTAAACAATGGTTATCTGCTGCTGTGGAATGCGACAGGTGCATCTGGGATTGGTCTCATGGGGTTGTTTCTAATTAATGGCCAATCACAGTCAGCTGGCTCAGACTGTCTGAGAGTCATGAGCTTTGTTATCATTCCATATTCCAATTCTTTTTCCTTTCCATGCAAGCCTTCTGATGAAATCCTTTCTTCTATTCTTTGAATATAGTTTTAATGTAATATATATCACGAAATAATAAATCAGCCTTCTGAAACATGGAGTCAGATCCTCATCTCTTCCCTCATCCTGGCACCCCTGTGAACACCGCCACACTGTTCATTGCCCAGATGTCCCTCAGGAGAGTTATCAGACCTGACCAGGCAAACACCAGGTTGTGTGAAGCATTTAGAGGGAAACCAGGAAAAAGGAACTAGATTGCTGACACCACACTAAAGGAGACAGGAGGGATTCACCCCATCAACAAGAGGTGCCAAATGGCTGGATTTTATTACCAAATGGTCTCCTGTAAAGAAAAGCAACTGGGGATGTGCACTGTGGGTATCCCTGGCCCAAGGGTAAGGAAATTGGAAGAAGGAGCCACCAAACAGGGTCCTCTGCATGGAAACCAGGCAAAGTGCTGTCCTTGCTGACCTGCTCAGTGAAAATGAGGCAGAGGGGCAGGGATTGGCACCTCAGAGGAAACACAGCAGCAGTGGGGCCAGGTAGGACCTGTGTCTCAAGGGCATCTTCCCTGTCTGCACTGACCCCACATCCTGATGCCACCTCAGGGTACACCACCCCTGGGGACAGAGCCCAGCTGGATGCCAGCCCAAGCTCACCTGCAGCTCCCCTCCCTTCTCCTTCTTGCATAAAAGGCAGAAAATCCTGGAAGCAAACAGTTGCTCCCATGGCTTAGAGGGAGCTGGAAGGAGAGCGAGGGTGGACATGAATGCAGATTCCTTGTCTGGTGCCATGAAAAGGCACTGCTTGTACTACAACAAGCCCTGCAGCCTCAGCAGACAAATTATTTGTTTAATTAGAACTGCCGTCCTTGATGCATCTTGACTTGCTAATTAGTATTTTAAGTGCTTGTGAAGTAGTTTGGATGTATTCCTTCAGCTTCAGACACGTCGCTACCGTCATTGCTATTCCTTCCTCCTGCCCTGTGCCATCACCTCAGTAACATCATTCCTGCTTCCAGACGGGCTGAATTCTCTAAAGCAGGAGGGAAACACAAACTTCTTTGCTTATTCATGCACAGGGAGCTCTTATTTGCGTGAGAAGAGATGAGGCTTCGGACCAGCACGCCCTAAAATCTGAGGAGAAGGGAATCTTTGCACTAGGCAGGGAATAATGAGGCACAAACGTGGATAAACTGATTTTTTGTTGTTGCTCTGCAGCATTTCTGGGTTTTTGCAGCCCATTTTCATCATTCAAACCACTCCACTCAGCTGATGCACAGCAGTGGCGGGCTGGGAGCACCCCTGGCAACCCCAGTGGTATTGCAGTGGGCAATTGCTTTGGCAGGGAATGCAGAGGGGATGTCCTACATGACTGGATTCCA
This sequence comes from Emberiza elegans, assembly GCA_024865655.1. NCBI lineage: Eukaryota > Metazoa > Chordata > Aves > Passeriformes > Fringillidae > Emberiza > Emberiza elegans. Next base: position 63,483,301 of record JALJVW010000206.1, read on the forward strand.
GAAACAGGCACAGGTTTCTGAATGGGCACCACGGCTGCTGTGTCAGTCAGACTAAATTGGGTTCAGCTAAATTGGGTTCAGCAGGCACGGACAAAGGTGCAGCCACAGGGGGACTTGGTGGATCTGGACATTAGCTGAGGAGTTTGTTAAATTGCCCCCACAAGCAGATGAACTTTGAATTACCCTTACAGGGAACCTCAAACTGGTTTGGTTGGGATTTTTTTTGCACGTAGTATCTGGCAGCTGTACAAAGCACCAAAAAGAAAATCCCTTATTTCACAGATTTCCTCTTAGTTTTTGGAATGTTTCTTTCTGTAAGTATGAAGATAGTTACTATTAAAACCCATTTTCAGCAGTTCTCAAAGCACACAGTCATGGCAGCTGCTATTCATGAATGATGTTTGGGAGGTTCTGTCAATGGAAGAACAAACAGATTTTTGTACGTGCACAATTCTGGATATTTAGCACACAGAGGCACTTCCCAAATGTTTTGTGAGAACAAAAAGCCCTTTCCCTGGCTGTTTACAGATGGCTTGCAAAGAATAAGTGAGAGGTTCAAGCGTGGCTGAACTGAGCAGCTGCTGGGAGTTCAGATAAATGATTTCCAGCCCTGCTCTTCCCCAGCTCTGCTTTGGAGGCTGCAGGAAGGAGACACGTTGCAGGGTAATGCTGTCCATCACATCAGGGGCCAGAAGGAAGCCTTGCCTCATTTCCATTGTCCCCACCTGCTCTTTGGAAGTTCATTCTTTAAGCACTATCACTGCTGGAAGCTTTTCAGTGTTCAGGTTCCAGCCATGATCTCATGGGCTTTTTTGAGCTTTTTGGAGCTGAGAGAAGCTTGTGTGAGCAAGGAGGTGAAGACAAGCCCTTGCTCCTGGATGCCATGTGTCCTGGGATGTGTCCATCCTTGTGATGAAAAGTGCACACATCATCCATCCCCTCTGGTTTCCCCAGCATTGATTCTGAGCTTGCATGGCTTCACAGCAGGGCAAACTCTGACTTTCCACATTTCCCAAGCTCTATTGTGAACCTTCAGCAGTGATGAAGTGCTGAGATGAAAAACACAGCATTTCTTTCAAAGCCAAGTTGGCTTCCAATTCCTGTGGTGCCAATGTCTGCATCCAAAAAAAGCTGAGTCAAATAATAAAATAAAGTCACCTGTGAGGTATCCTCTGCATCCCCCACCAGCAGAGCTAATAAGATAATCCCCCATTAGGCCGTCCAAGGCCATAAAAATAGGTTTTAAGTCCCAGAAACGTTTTGCTTCAATATAAACAGTGGGTTTTTCTAAGTTTCTTTTACTTGTCCTTGTTTGCTCACGAATTGGGAATCTCTCACATCCTATACAGAAGCTGTTTAGGATATTTCTTTCCTTCTTTGTAGGTGGGGTTACTGAGCCTGCAGGAATACTTGGCTCAGACTTTACAGGAGGCAAACTGAGGCCTCAAAGGCTATTTAAACCAAAACATAATCAAAGTAAAAACACACTTCTCTTAGGAAGTTGTTTCTGCACAGCTGGTCTGGAGCAGGAGGAAGCCCTCAGTGGTGCAACAGAGCTTTTACAGGGCCTGTTAGACTGGACCTACCACTCTCTTGTGCTTGAAACTCGTGGAGAGAGTGTGTTCCCACCTCTGAAACACAGGCTTCAGCCAGGGCATCCCTGAGGGGAGGGTGAACCAGCAGGGTTTGTCTAACACATCGTCATGCATCAGCCTAGAACATGGAATAAATGTCTTCACTGTCAGATGTAAGACATCCTTTAATTTTTCATGGTGGCTTGCTCTGGAGTGTCAGAGTTCCTATTGGAATATCCACCAGAAAAAAGAAAGGATGAGTGCTTTCTGCCCTGACACAACAAGGGAATGGAATAACAAACCTTGAATTTACATCCTTTCTGCAAGGGGCAGTAAGATGGCTCACTCTGCATCAGCTCCTACCTTCACCCACGAATTCCTTAGGCTACAGAAGTTGATTAAATCTGGTCCAAGCTGATGTCTCTTGGGTGGGAATGGGTGTCACATCAACCTGTGTCCTGCACAGAACACGGACAGCTCAGGGACATGTTCAAGGCAGATGTCGCCCTGGGTTTTGTGGTCAGTTTTGGGAATGTGCCTCTTTTTTTGGTCCCCAGACAACATAGGTACCCAAGAATGAGGTTATTATGAAAGTCTCAGAACTTGAGTCAAGGTAAGCAACACTCCAGACTGAAGGTCATGGAATCACAGAACATGTTAGGCTGAAAGACCTCTGAGATCAACTCACCTGATCAGCACTGCCAAGGCCACCACTGACCCACGTCCCCAAGTGCCACATCTGCAGCTTTTAGATCCCTCCAGGGATGGACACTCCACCACTACCCTGCACAGCCTCTGCCAGGGCTGGACAGCCCTTTCCATGAAGAAATTTTCCTGGTATCCAACCTGAACTTCATCTGCCACAGCTCGAGGCCATTCCCTCCCCTCCTGTCCCTGTTCCTGGCAGCACAGCCCGACCCCCCAGCTGTCCCCTCCTGTCAGGAGCTGTGCAGAGCCACAAGGGCCCCCCTGAGCCTCCTCTGCTCCAGGCTGAGCCCCTTTCCAGCTCCCTCAGGCACTCCTCATTGGATTTGTGCTCCAGTGGTGGTGAAAAAGCCCCGGGGACTTGTTAGGAACTTCAGCTCCCCCATGGGTAGAACCAGCTGGGCAGGTGAGTACCCAAAATCTTTACTGTTGGTTAAATTTAGTGGACTTTTCTGTAATTCAATACCAGTAAAAGGAGGCAAGATTTCCAGTTTCAATACCTGGAAACTCACTGCCTGGCTGGTGTGGACAGGTTCCTGTTCCATTTTCCTGGAGCAAACACCATTTTGTGCTTCCACCGCTGGGGAGCTGTGCCCCCACACACAGCAGCTCACGCTGGCTGCTGGCACACAGGGCTGTGGGCAGACATCTGCAAGAAGGTACACATTCCAAGAGGGATTGCTGAGCTGACAGAGAATGCCCAGGACAGACTTCACTCAAACCTGCTCACATGCTGGACGCTCCAGTCACCCGCTCTTTAGACTGATGGCCCAAGTGCGGAATAGGGAATTAACAGAGACCTAGGGGGCTGAGAAGTCAAGTGCTTGACAGCAGCGCTCTGCTCTCCCTGTTGTTCTGACAGCTCCCCTGTCAGGCCTTGTCACACAGCCGCTCCTGGGTCTGAGGGGTGACAACAAGAATTAGCTCAGCTGAGCTAGATGACGTTGGAGACAAACATCTCTCATCTGCTGAGTATTCCCTCTTGGAGCTGTTCCCATCCCGATGGCCGCGAGGGGCTGCTGGGAACCACACACTTCCTGCTGCTCCCTTCTGCTGGAGGATGGGCACCCAGCAATGGCATCCCAGAGCTGGGACAGGCACCTGCCGCTGTGACTGGGACTCATCCTGGGACATCTCATCCTGAGACTGTCACCAGGGCTGGGTTCTGCTCAGCACCTTGGAGCTCGCAAACAGTGCAGCTGGAGATAAGCAGCTGCAGTGCATTAATGCAGCACAGTGCATTGGTCAGCAAGGCATGCACAGGCTGCTGGAGTCAGAGGGAAGGTGCTCTGTGGGCCTGAAACACTCTTGGATTGCATCCATGCTGCCTCTGAAGTCAGCAGGAGCTGCCTTGTTGTGATGCCTAAAGAGGCTGCCCTGGAACAGAGGCTAGACAGAGCTGAAGGGATAAAGGAGGAATTTCTTAAAAGGCCTTCAAAGGACACACTTTGGGCAGTACAAGAGCCTGGCCATGGTTCTGCCCAAGATGGACCCAAGATGGATGACCAGTCACAAATTTTCCCACTTTTCTAAGTTTTGGTCCATTTACATGTTGAGGTCAATTGTCCAATTACAGCCTCAGGTTATGCAGTCCCATCCTCTCAGATTGCTCTCCTCAGTTTGCTGTTGTTTGCACTTCTTGAGCCTGAAGCTGCAACACTGTCCTTGGTTCTCAGGCTGGAAAAGGATTGTTTTGTCTAACTAAACTGTGAAGAGAGCTTATAACACTTTATATGCAGTTCAGAGTCACACACTAAGGCAGTACAGAATAAAAAATATGAAAGCTAAAACTTAAAGTATCAGTTATACTGTTACCTTTTCCTTCTGTTTATCTTGGATGAACTCTAAAAAAAAGGTTTTAGATATCCATGCTGAGAGCATTGCCACTGACATGTGAAAACCCCATCTTGGAAAACAGTCCTGCTCAAGGCAGGAGATTTATTTTAAAATCAGAGCAGATCCACTGCATGTGTCAGAGGCGTCTCCCAGACCTGTGGGGTAAAACCTTACAGGGCACCACAGAAGCAGCCAGATTGATGGAGGAGAGTATTGAGGAGCAGATTTCTTCTTCTCTAACAGGAATTTGGGACTAGGACTTTAGTTCAGCTTTGAGAGGTGCGTGTTAGTGGAAAGAGTCACCCTGCAAGTATTTGTGTTTACTGCCTGCAAAATATCAGCACAACTGAGCAGGAAGTGACCCAGGGAAGAACCAGCACCACCCACAACTGCCAAGGGTTCACCCCACCCCAAGCTGGGGTACTGACAGCTTCAGCCACGCTGGACCTTCAGTCAGTTTGTTGCAAAGCAATCTCTGCTCATGAACATAAATTTTAATGCAAAATGAAAAATGAAGACCTGAATCCACCTACAGAGTCCAAAGATGAGCCCCCAGTTATAAGACAAGCCAGTCTAAAATGAAATCAATTGTCAGTTAAGGTGCCACCTTTGTGCCACCAGAGGACACAGGAGATGCATTTCAACCCACTTGAACAATCAGGCTTGTTCCAGCCCCAGCAGTAATAGTCACTTTTCCAGACAGAATTGACATTATAAATGAGTTGTTGGTTAATTTGCTGCTATGTTAAGATCATTGATTCTACAGCTACGTCCTTAAGCAACAGTGCCTGAATATAAACTACCCAGCAGCAAAATTATAACTGCATTTGGATGCAGAGCACAGCCTTCTTATCACCAGACTTTCAATCCAGAGTTTCGGGGTTACTCATGCAAAAATAGCTTGTCTGCCTGAGTGAGCATGGGAGGGCTGCTCCTCAGCCTCTAGCCACCAGCAGCAGCTGGGAAGCAGCTCAGCAACATCTGCCTTTCCAGAGATCCAAACCCACCTCCTTGTGGAGCTCAGAGCCATGTGAAGGAGCCCAAGTGCTGGCCCGTCTCCCATCAGCAGTGCTGGCTCAGACCCTGCTCCAGCCAGAGCCAGAGCATATCCAGATTTGCTGCTTTGGATAGGGTCATCCACCAGATTTACAGCTGCTCTAGCATTTTGAGCAAGTATTAATGAGAGCCTTAGCTTGAGTTTTGGTAATTTTGAACATCCGCACAAGTGCTTGTGCATGTTGGTGAAAAAAGGCATGACTCAGTTTTGCATGTTCGAAAATGTTTGGCAAAGCATTTGGAATAACTATGGTTAGTTTGTCAGCTTTTGCGTTTTTATCTACTAAAAATTTAGGAAGCGAAGAATGAGCTCTGATATGAGAAACAAAATATGGATTAGCTCTATATTGCAAAGTTGTATAAAGACATGAAAGGCAACGACATAAAGTGTCATTATTAACGTCTTTCAAAATTGATCGTTCTATTGACATTGAAACAGCATGAGTTTCGGCACCCATAAAGGCAGGACCACACAGGTAAGTCATGAAGATGCTGGTCCTCACCTCAGTGGTGGAATTCCATCTCTTGTGGCAAAGCTCTCTGCTGGAAGTCTAGTGGGAAGTGTCCCTGCCCACGGCAGGGCAGGTAGAACTGGGTGGTCTTTAAGGTCCCTTCCAGCCTAAACCATCCTGTGCTTCTCTCTTTTGAAAGCTCCCCTCCAAAATTTGGCACTATGTTTGACACCTTCTGCCTTTCCCATCCCACCTTATGGGAGTGCGTTGTGCTCCTAGGCAGGTGTTGTAAGGAAAGCTTCCAGGCAAAAAAAACTAAGGAAAGGGGGTAAAAAGCACAGGAATGAACAGCCATGAAAAAAACCCAGGGATCACAAGTAGTAAAACTAATGGTGAGGAACAAGCCAGGAGCCCGAGTTATGCAGCTGCTGGAGCAGAAAGCAGAGCCATGACAGAGCAATGGGATATTTTTCCCTAAAGTTTGCATTGCTCTCCACAGGAGTACAAAAAGACCTTTGCTCACCTTGCTCTGACAAGTTATAAATAGAGGTTAAAAAAGATTATTAAACTTGACCGCTTGTGTCCACCAGAGGAATAAAAAACGTTTAAACCCAAATTATTTGATGTAAGTAGGACAGTCCAACCTTTATTCTTTGCCAGGAGTTTGGTTAAATAAATGCTTTTCTCTAAGTGAATAAATGGACTTCTCAGTAAAATCCGTCAGAAAAAACTCCCAGTGGACAAGGCATTGAGAGGCCAATACTGACACATCCCCATACACTCAGAAATACTTTTTTCCTTATCAAATCTGCTTTTGAGATAAATATCCCCCTCTCTCACCTACCCCTGTGTGGTTTTCTACACCCACACAGAGATATGTATATATGAATACATAACTATTTATTCCCGAAACTTAAAGCAGCTTTCAAATCATGTGATGAGATGTAAATACTCATCTCCCAGGCTCATACCCATGCCTGAAATGTCAGGTGTGCTCCCACCTGGTTTGGAGCTGGCTCTGGACCCATCAGATGGCAAGCAAGGGCTATAGATCCCGATCCTGTACATCTCCAAGTCACTCCAGCTAAACCATGTTTCCTTGGCAGCTGAGAAGTGGAATAATAAGATTTCTACTCCAAAGATACGTGCCCAGAGCACCAGGCCTTTAATTATGCAAAGGACCGGAGCCAGCTTCCTCCTGCCTTTTCAGATAAGTGGTTTCACCGAGAGATTACAGCCAGCAGAATTTGGCACCTGGCTCTGCTGGCACCAAGGGCCTTTTGTTCTTTGCCCATGCAGTCTCCTGCCACGGAAATTTGTGCTTATCCCAGGATCCACCCGAGTGGATCCAGTTGCCATGTCAGCAGATTAGTGCCTACAAAAGAGCAGCAGCAGCCCTGGGCAGACATTTAGCATCTCCCAAAACCTTGGAGCCGAGTGGTGCTGATGCTCATTTGTGCTCTTTGTCCCACATGGGAAAAGCTGGCTCAAGCCCCATTCTGCTCCAGTCCCTCTGGCCTGGGAGCCAGAAAGGCAGTGAGCAAGCCCTGCTCCTGCTGAGCTGGGTGCTGCTGGAGGCTGTTCTGCTGCAGAACAAACTGGTTCTGTGTGTGCCAGTGGTACCTGGGCCATGGCAAATCGCAGGAACCAGCAGAAATTCAGCAAATCCCTCAAATGCCAGCTTGGCAGCCTTGAAACATCCTTCACTGTCTGATAACTAGACACAAAACCAGCCTTGTTTTCCTCTTCTGCAGTCTCATGGGGGCTGGCCAGCTGGGCAGCAAGGCAAGGGCACCTTACCCACAGAGAGGCAGGACAGGGCTGCCTCCTGACTGGGGCCACTCCTGCTCTCAGACAGTTTCACATCCAGAAATTAGCTGAAATCAGATGTGTAAGAAGTGTCTTTTAAGTTCGTGTAGATACAATAAATTGCTGCACTAACATGAAATGTGCAGAATATTTCTTGGGAGCTTTGGGAGAAGCAAACCCTGGTAGTAGAAGGTTGGGTGGAGGCTTTGGAAATTGCCTTGGTGTTGGGTTAATGCTTCTAAGTGAAGTGAACACTAAAGCCAATACAGACTTCAAGGGGAAGGGGTTCCCCAAGGGTAAATCTTGGAGATAATTGAGATACTTTCTCCATAGTTTAATGTTTACACAGAGGAAAGAGTTCATAGCTGCATATTTACGGTGACTGTACAGAGTGAGAGTGACATCTGAAGAAACACATAGCCTTTCTTCTCCAAAGAGAAAACTGGATCGAGACAAAAATGACCTAAATAAACATTGGAAGATCATAGGAAAGTATTCCTTGGAGGCAGAGAAAAGGAATATAGACATGCAGATAAGTGTTGGGTATTGTTCTTTGGAGAATTTCAGCGCATCAAAGGAGGCTGGTATCAGCCCTGGAATAACATCAGAAGAAACGTTGTCTGAGGAGAAGCAGAAGGGCTAAAAGAAATTTATCTGGGCAGAGAAAGGTACAATGGACTCTCCAGTTTTAAATACTGAGGTGGTTTCTGGCTTTTCCATGTATTGCTCACTGGGGTTGAGAAAGAACAACAACTCCCAGCTCAGAGGCTTATGAGTACTGGAGAGGCAGACAAGTGGAGTTTGTGGTGGGTGCAGGAAACAACAATAACTTATTGGGTCCGTTTATTATATAAATATTACCATTTATGGGCTCAGTTTTCTATTATAAGCACAGAACAAGGTAACTACACTCGTATCTGCTCTATCCCCATATTGGAACTGTTCAGCACCCCTTTGTGTCATAAACCCAGAGCACAATCTAGGAGGGAAAAAAGCAGCAAAGCAAATGAGAGATGGACTTCAGGGATACTTCAAGTGTGTGTACACCATGGAGCACTGACCTCAGAGTGCAATTGAAAACGGCATCATAACACATCAGTCTGGAAGCAGAATGTACAGTTTATTGCAAAGAAGGAGGAAAAATCCAGGGCAGAACTTGCTCACTCCTTCCCACCTCCATTTTTCACTGCAGGTAAATCAGATTACAGGAACATGCAGCTTCTGAAATGACTGTAAACTCAACTAGCAAACTGCTGGGTCTACTGAGCACCTGCCATGTGAAAACAGCATAAAAACTAAACACAGCTTCAGGAAAGAGCTGGGTTAAGTGGCTCATCTTCAGCGTGCTGTCTGTGTGGATGAACTGACACTGCCAGGTACAAAGAACAAACAAGTTGTAGAAAACAGACCTGTGTGCTCTGATCCAGCTGGGTGGCTTCTGCCCTCTGCTTTGTCTGGGTGATAATGGGAGTCAGGTGGTGGGTGGCTTGTCACTGTGTGCTGTCCCCATCAGCCCAAGAGGCCTTGGAGTAATCACTGAGCTGTGTTTTTAGCATTAGGTTCCTCCAGTTCTCAAACCCAAGCCAAACAGCCCCTCTGCAATCCAGGCTTTGTGTGAGTTACTTGTTGAAGGGCTGAATTACCCCATCCTGCTGAGACCCAGCACTGGTAAACCCAAGTCACCAACCCAAAGTCTTCCCCTCTTTCTTCAATTCCATGGCTTATGCTGACATATCTAATATTTAGGAATACATCTGCCTGCAGGGGAAAGCTGTGCCAGCCTAGAACAGCTTTAGCCCGAGGTGCTCTTTCAGGAAGGTGCTGCTTGTTGAGCACTGAGAAAAGAAAACTTGAGATTTCCTTCAGCACTAATGGGAGGCTCTCCTGGGTACTCTGTAAATCCAGACAGAGCCCATTGACCACAAGTTCAAAGACCTATGAGGTTATTCTCAGGCCAAGGAGATGCTGCACTAGAGAGAAACCCCACAAGGACCCCACAAAGAGTGTTTGTGTTTTGAACATCATATTTCTCCCTTTCCTCTCTTGGCTTTGCAGGAGCCTTACAGGGTCTGGGTCCATCCTGATACGTCTCACAGCAAAGCCTTTGAAAAGCTTTGCATGAAAGATATGGAAACAAATGGGAGATTTAAGTCCCTTTCCCAGCCTGAAGGAGCAGACAAGCATGTTGTGATGCATTTCAGGGCTGTCTTGGGATGACACATCACCTGGACATGAAAGGGCTCTTCACACTGAAGAAAACCCAGTAAATGTTGGAGTCACTTCCTGGGGAGGAAGTTGAAAAACCACCAGCACAGAGAGCTGGGAAGGTGCCCAGTGCTTCACTGGGGAAATTTTCCCAATCCCTCTGGATCTCATACCCATGGTCCCAGGACCACCATAAGCAGTTATGGGCTTTCCAGGGAACACTGCTGCCAGCACAGGGTTTTTAAGGTGTCTAAGGAATAACCCTGTACAGCCTAAAACTCTTTGTCCACCAAGAAGAGAACTCAAAGAGCTTTTTGTACAGATGTTCCCACACTGGATTTATTTGCTTTTTTTTTCCTGCCACCTTGCTGTGCCTCTATCATGCCATTTATATACTACATTTATGCATCTACCTCTGTGCAACCCCATGTGGGCAGAAAGCAATGCAGTGTGACCCAAGCTCAAGCCCTGAAGTGCCCTGACTGGAGCAGGGATGGCAGCAGGGAGGATGCCAAGGAGAAAAAAAATTGTTCCACGTGTGATTGCAATGGGGAGATGCAGGCACAGAGCGGGAAAACCTTTGCAGGCACAGTAAGGGAAGGAGGAATGGCTGTGGATGTGCATCAGATCCCACTGGCAGAGCTGTAGGCACTGCCTGGACCAGCTGCAGCACCGGCACAGGTGCAGTCACACAGAAGAAACACATCTCCTGTCCCCTGGGGCTCAGCCTCCTTCCTGGGAAGTGAGGACTGACAAAAATAGGAAGCTGGAAATGCTACTACACAGCAGCTAAATATAGCCTGACCAATGGAGGAGCTGCAGCCCTTACTCCAAAACCAAAGGTAGGGAAAGAGAACTCTCATTCCCTGCCAGGATGAGGAGGGATGGAGGGAGCTGCTGGGCACGGCAGAGGCTCCCTGGGGAGCCTGGTCAGTGCCCCACCACCCTCTGGGGAAGAACCTTTCCTGATAGCCAGGCTGACTCTCCCCTGGCACAGCTCCAGCCCTTCTCTGGGTCCTGTCTCTGGTCACAGGGAGCAGAGATCAGAGCTGCAGAACACACAATTGAGCTGCTCTTCCATAGGGCTGCTAATTTTGCCATCCTTGGAGGTGTTGAACCCATTCCCCCCCCACGAACAATCCCTCGGTCACAGTTGTATGTTTGCCAAATGCCGATTTTGGGGCTGATTCCCCAAAGGCAAAGAAGCAGTGGAAGGTGGACATGGTGTTACCACCACAGAGATGCCAGCAGTGGGGCTGGGGCTCAGCACATGAGATCAGCTGGTCTCTGTTTTGCTTTTTAACAGCCAATAACCAACTTGGAAAAGTTGGTCTGGGTCCAGCATGGAGGTCAGCAAATCACTGACATCACAAGGGAAATTGCAAGTTTACTTTGGGAAGGGGAAAAACAACAAGAGACTCAGAATTTGAACTTCAGCACCAACACGAATAATAAACCACAACAATTAACCACAGACCTGCTTGGGAAGGGGGCCAGCAGTGAGGACAAAATGAACTAAAAGTGACATTGTTTGGTGAATGGAAAGGCTGAGGCAGCCTGATGAGGGCCCAAGCGTGGGAAGTTATCTAAAAATAAACAAGCAATGCCCCAAAGCTCTGAGCATTTCAGCACCATCTGGAGACTCTGGACAAAGAGGAGCAGCTTGCTGCTGTGGGACACATTGAAGAGGAGCAGGGCTCATGTGTCTAGATGTGCATCACAGCAGTGAACATCATCAACATGGGGGAGCCCAGGGCTCTGAACACAAATCCAATCTGCCATGTATGAAGTTACAGTGGAAGGTGTCTCTGCTCATGGCAGGGGTTGGGCTGGGTGACCTTTAAAGGCCCCTTCCCACACAAACCATTCTGTGATCCTCTGATTCTAAAGCTGCACACCAATCCCAGAGCAGCCACTCTTCTGGGAAGGGCACAGTAAATCCAACAGAAACACAGTAAGATTTTAATATATTGGCGGGAAAAAAAAAAAAAAAAAAAAAAAAAAAAAAAAATTTTGATGTTTTTGCCAGTTTGCTGGGCTGAGGGGCCAAATGCTGAGAGAGGCAACATTCAGTCAGAGCCCAACTCTCCATCCCAGGAACACCAAGTGTTGGGAGCTATGCTGAGCCCTGGGCAGGGGACTGGGACTTGAAGATGTCTTAACATTGCTTAATACACAGGGTTTATCTCTGAGATGAAATTAAAACAAATAAGGAGGTGCAGTGTCACAGCACGTGCCACAGCTGAGACAGCCACAACACACAGAATTTCATAATACAATCTCAGAGAGCTCCAACCCAAACACAGTAACACCTTACCTCGTGAGAAGGCTTCAAGCATCTGCTCACACAGAGTAACACCTCACCACTTCAGAAGGCTGCAAATACCTACTCTTCTTGTTTTCTAGCCCAGCCTTTCATCCCCTCCTGTTGATGCCCTGCACCTGTGTGCCCTCTGTTCCCCTTGGTGGCTGCTCAGTGCCCCTGGGCACTCCATGGCTCGTTACCCTCAATATCATTCACCTGTCCTGCACAGCTGCACCCACTGGGGATGAGGCTCCACAGCCCCACTCCCAATTACCAAACTGTGCACCTGCAGTGCGGGGCTTTATTGCTGTGATGGGTTTATTTCCAGGTGGGCTTGAGGACCCTCAAGACCATTCTGCATCCCTGACAATGTCCCTTCTCCTCCTTAGATGCCAGTTTAGCCCCCAAAAGTGAAGTTTTCTTCAAGGTGTAAAGGCTTTATGGTTTAGCTTTTGCTTCCACAGCAGGTTGAACTAGTGAAGGGCAGTAGAATTACTGGGCTTGAGTAATGAAATTAAATTAAAAAATTAATTTCCTTATCTGAAACTGAACACTGGAAATTAGTAGACATTTACAATCTTAATCTCTGTTCCTCAGATCTCTGTCTGCAAAAGGAAGCAGCATCACCCCTGTCTAATTTCCTCATCTAATGACACAGGATTACAGAGCTGGCAGCTCACTAATATTTATGCTTTGTTTGAGATTCCAGTGAAACACCCCAAAGGCAGGACTTCTGTGTTCAGTGTCACGTCCAGACACTCTTTGATTAATAACTTATAAAGTAACATGCTAATGAGAAGGAGAAGAAAGACTTTTGAGTGACTCCACATTTACCAAATGGAAAAATAAGTACTGAAACCTACAGCAAAGGACTTTTCAACACTTATCCACAAGAAGATCAAGTCCAGGATGACAAGACCAGGTTCAGGATGCACAAGCAACCTGAATTCTGGGATCTCCTAGTGCCAGGCTTTGCAACACTGAAACTTCCCATAACAGACCCCATTTCCCACTTGTTCTGTGGTACCAAAACCAAGGAGGACCTTGCTTGAGGAGACATCCCTGCTCTTTACAGTCACCACAGCTGTGTCAGGGAAGGTTTAAACTGGATATTAGAAGAAATTCCTTCATCCAAATGGCTGTCCAGCCTGGCCCAGCTGCCCAGGGCAGGGGTGGAGCCCCCATCCCTGGAGGGATCTAAAAGCTGTGTAGATGGGGCACTTGGGGATGTGGGTTGGTGGTGGCCCTGCGAGTGCTGGGGGTGGTTGATTTCAGTGACCTTACAGGGATTTTCCAACATAAATGCTTCCATGGTTCTGTCATGGGAAGTCTGTGTTTCTGGCAGGACTCCAAGGATGAAAACCAGCACTCCAAAGCTGCTTGGCTGCTCAGGCCATACCAAACCCTGCCTGGGTGCTGCAAGTGGAAAGGGGCAGCAGCAGAGAAGGACTCCACCCACTGCTCCACTCTGCTTTTCTGCTGGATTTGTTCCATTTCGGGTCTTCTCCGTTTTTTTCTTAGAATCACAGCATCCCAGAATGGTTTGGGTTGGAAGGGACCTTAAAGCTCATCCCATTCCACCCCTGCCATGGGCAGGGACAGCTTCCACTGTCCCAGCTTGCTCCAAGCTGGAGCTTGGACACTGCCAGGGATCCAGGGGCAGTCACAGCTTCTCCTGAGCACCCCACCCTCACAGGGAACAGTTCCTTCCCAGTATCTCACCTAACCCCGCCCTCTGTCGGCTTAAATCCATTCCTGCGTCCTGACACAACATTCCCTTGCCCAAAGTCCCTCTCCAGGAAGGTTTAAGTGATACCATTTCCTTCAGGTAGGAAGAATTGCCGCGGCAGGTGTTTCTGCTGAAAGGGTTCCTCTCCCTCCTTTTGTTTAGGAGAAGCAGGCGAGGTGTGTAAGGGGAGCTCTGCAAAGCTCCAGCATTCCCAGGGGAGGAAGACTCCGGCTTGGCAGTCTCCAAGCGCCCTCTGGCAGCCACAACCAGCAGCTCCAGCCAGCTCTGCCGGGGGATTTATCCAGAACATCCATGCAGGATGTTAATGGGGCTGTTTGGGGTTATGGAAAGGGGGGTGACAGCCACCCTGCCCCGTGAAGGCAGCGCTCTGCTGGAGAGAGAGCCTTTGGATCTCTGCTCCCTGTGCCCAGGGATAGGGCCCAGGGAATGGCTGGAGCTGTGCCAGGGCAGGGTCAGGCTGGAGATCAGGGAAAGGTTCTTCCCCAGAGGGTGCTGGGCACTGCCCAGGCTCCCCAGGGAATGGGCACAGCCCCAAGGCTGCCAGAGCTCCAGGAGGGTTTGGACAACGCTCCCAGGGATGCACAGGGTGGGATTGTTGGGGTGTCTGGGCAGAGACGGGGCTGGACTGGATCATCCTGTGCATCCCTTCCAGCTCAGGATATCCTGTGACTCTGTGTTGGCTGGACATTGGCACAGGGCTCACAAGACTTTGCTTCAGAATTTACCCAAATTTTTAATGGTAAATGGGATTGGTCTGGTGGAATTGAGAGGATCAGTTGGTGCCTGGATTGGAGCAGAGAAAGGCATAGATGGCTCTACATAGACCATCCAGGCACCCCAGCTGAAGACAGGAAGCCTTGGAAAGAAAGAGGCATTTCCAGATAGCATGGAAAGATAAATTTGAGGGTAACTAAGGGTATGAAATGTGGGTCAAGAGGGCAGTGAACAATAGTAAGAAATTTGCTGAGATAATTAGAGCAGTGAGAAAGAGGGGAAATAAAAAAGCAATGAAAAAGATCAGCAGAGCCATTCTAGTTTGGCACTGAGAGCTCGACGGCCGGGCGAGATACACGAGGAGAAACATGTAGCCAGGTGGGGGTGCAAAGAATGATTAATGAGGCATCAGGCAATGAATCCTGTCTGTCAGGTGCTGCAAACACAACACCCAGCATGGGGCTGAGCAGGAGTCAGAGCATCATTAATTCAGTGAGGTCTGCTGCAGGCAGGGATCCGGGGTCTCAGTGGGAGCATCTGAGAAATGAGGGAATGAAACAGAAAAGCCATCAGCTCCCTGGATACTCTGAAATATGAGCTGCAGCTGCAGCTATTTTTAGAAGCATGAAATATCCTGAGTGGGAAGGGAGTCACAAGGTGCAGTCCAACTCCTGGCTCAGGACACCCCAACAATCCCACCCTGTGCATCCCTGGGAGTGTTGCCCAAACCCTCCTGGAGCTCTGGCAGCCTTGGGGCCGTGCCCATTCCCTGGGGAGCCTGGGCAGTGCCCAGCACCCTCTGGGGCAGAACCTCTTCCTGATCTCCAGCCTCCCCTTGGCTCCTGGCCCTGGAGGACTAGAGAAGGTTAACAAGTAGTCCATTTACACAAAACATGGCTTGCAGGCTAGTCGATAGCATTAAGATTCTACTGAAATCTGCTGAAAACTACTTGGGACAAGCTATTAAACATCTAATTCCTATAGCTCTGCAACACTACTAGGTCGATTAGGAAATTCATATGGATTCTTTATTAGGAAAAAAAAAGTTTTTAAATAAAAAAGCTTTTGCTGACAGAAAAGAGGAAGATTAAGATGGCTTAGCTTTAGCAGTAGCAGTGTTATTATCTAACTGCTGGGTCCCAGCAGGAGATCCTGTGGAAAACTGTGCCAAGATCAAGGATGGCTTCCAAGAGCCCACGTCTTCCTTCTAGTGATTTCTGAGAAACTCAAGTGTTTTGTAGAGATGCTGAGGGCCACTTTATAGGGAGTGGGATTGTGCTCAAGATGTGGAAGCAACACCTTTTTACCTGGCCTGTCCTCACTGCCATGCCAGCATGCCCAGGAAGCAGAGACAATGCTGAGCCAGAGATTCCTGCACTGCTCCAGAGCACACACAGCCACGGAGCCTTGGGAGACTCCCAGGGGAGCAGCTGCTGCCCAAACAGCCCCCCATGCTCAGAGTGGGCTCACAAAGGGCTGTGGGAGCTCTCCTGGCCACTGCTGGCAAGTACAGCTCCTCCTCATGGACCTTTCAGGGCTCTCCTGCCTCTCCACCAGCATTTCTTCACATAAAACGTGCTGTGTGTGCTGCAAACAGTGAGGCTGCACTGGGAGAGGTGGGAGATGGTGCCAGCAGTGCCTCAAGGAGACACAGTGTGCATAAGCAAGGGCTCCCTTATATAAGAGTCTGCTGTCAAAGCCAGGCCAAAACAGCCCTTTGCTTTTCTGTCATCCTTGACTCGGGGGGAAGCGTCAATGCAAACATCCCTCCGCAGAGAGGAGAGGTTTGCAACAATAATCTACTGCAAAATGATACTCTCCGGATTTTAAACACCTGCTGTTGGTCAGAGGCATTCAGTGAAACGTATCAAGCTGTGCTTGGCAAATAAAACCTAAAAAAACCCTCTAAAAGATAGCAGGATGGAGCCTGCATAATCTTCTGGGCTGAAATAAGTGCTGGATTGGCAGCAATGCCATGGCTCACACTTCCATGGATGTATCACCAAGACATAAAGCAGAGTTATGCTTGAACACTTTGGGCACAGGACCAGGATGCTATGGATTCAGGAATGTTAATGAGCTACTGCTCTGAACTGATAGACTTGGATGGGAAGTATCTCCCCATCTTTATTCAGTGCCTGGAAGACCAGAGGCTTCAGTCTGTGTGTTGTTGACAGAAAGAAATACTTTAGGGGAATGTAAAGGAGCAGCACAGCTGGCTCCAAGCTTATTTAACATCCCTGTGTTTACACTGTAATACCTATGGGACAAACAGTGCTGTGATATTATTAGTTCTTCCCTGTTTTCTTTCCCTCAGAAATAAAGAATCACCACAATCTAAGGAGGCTGGAAAAAGGCCTATATAATCATTTCTCAGTGGGACACAAGAAGAAAGAGAAATCAAAGCCTTCAGACACAGTTTCCCCAATTTGACCTGTGAAGCCTGGGTCAGCAGTTTTCAGTGTATAGAAAAGGAAGCTCAAGTTATGAAGCTCCTCTTTCTGTGCACAGAAATAATAAAATGAAGGGTAAAGCCAAGTATCAGTCATGCAGCAAACTGCAAACTGGCAGTATTTCCCAGAAACTGAAGCAAATGCAAAGGAATTTGCTTTTAGAGTTAAGCATGTGTCACTTCAATAGCAGATCTGCCACATGCCACATCTGTTACAGTCTCCTTCACACAAACCAGCTCTTTTCCTGCAGGGCTGAAGTACTCCCAGCTTGTGACAAGGACAATTACCCGGTGGCAGGTGGCCTAGCCAGGTATAACACTTGCTTTATGGAATAAGCCATGGATCCCAGGAAATATCAACACCAAGGTCACACGCAGCATGGCAGGAGTCAGCACACAGGGAGCCCTTCAAGGCAGGACAGCACCAGACCAAAGTGAAATGATGGTTTCCTCCATGAGGGGAGCAATGCTGAGAAAGGCAAAGAAAACTCTTTTTCTCCATGACTGAAACCCACAGATGCTGAGTCTCCCCTGGCTGTATTGGGATAAAGGTGTCCTCCATGTGACAGTAACACACCTCCTCCAAGGGTGTGCAGGACTCCCTGTGGGATCATTCTGCCTCCCAGCACATTTGGCCAAACTAGCATCAAGCTCCACAGCCACGGAAACATTCCTTCTAGTCCCAGGGATAACAAAGCTTAAATGGTCTTTCATTTCCAGCTTGTTTTTTTGGATTCTCTCCCATTCTTCTACTCATGCAAGAAGATAGCCTCTTGTGCTTCACCTTCTGATGTGTGATCCTTGGCCACACAGCTGTCACACAGACAATCCTGTGCTCAAGAAGCTGCTCTGAGATGTTATTTGATTGCCAGGGAACTCTTCAGTTTAACCTGGAGAAGATCTTCATGCAAAAGACATGGAAAATTCCTGCAGAAGTAACTAAAAGTCAGTTATTTTCCTCTTGACTCCAAGTTGAAGTACCTCCTGGGCAATCACTTTCAATATGCAGAAGGTGTGTCCAAAGACAAAACAAAATAAATCCTAGGAATGCCAATGGCTTTAGAAACCTGGTTGGTGCCTGAAGCAGGTAACTGGTGTGCTCTTACAGCATAGATGGTGACATACTTTGGTGTTTGCCTCTGGTGCTGCTATAATCAGTTTTACTCTGCAGGGAAAAAATTAAAATAAGGCATTTCTGTGGAAGAGCCTTTTCTCCAAAAGCAGAGGGAAGAAAGCAAAGCTCAGAAATGTAACCTGGGGGGCAGCATGAGTGCTTCTGACAGGGCTAAGACAAAGACACTCTGTAAACTACAAAACTTCAAGCCCTTCAGACTTACCTATAACCAGTATTTACACCATGGGTAAGGATTTAAGGTGTTTATTCTATTATGTGCCTGACCAGATGAAGAGGAAAACAACCTTTGTAACACTTCCCAAGAGTATTTTATTAGTCAGGACTGATCTGTGTCAAAGCATGACTTACTTCATGCCTCAGATGGCATTTCATCACAGTGCAGCTGCAAAAGCCTCTGCTCTCCCTGAACACATCCCTGATATGCCAAGGCAGACTTTAGCTCACCATTTATTCACATACACCAGTATCCTGCATTTGTTTGGATTTGAGCACAGGAGTTCAAGAAACGTTCTGTTTTCTCTGCCCCAGTCATTTGAAAAGTTTCTTTCTTTTCTTCCTCCACTGTTTATTATCCACATCTTCAGTATCACCAGGAGGATCTGGCATTACAAAGCCATCAGTCATTTTATAGTAGACTATTGTGGAGTCTGTCTCAACTATGGCCAAGGTAACTGACAGCAGGGTGTCAGAATCCTCTGGAGGCAGAGAGGCTTTCTTCAGTATTTCCCTTAACCTAGGAGAGGAAAAAAAAGCACTTAGAAAGGAATCCACAACCATCTGTGATGGCACAAAGGTAGAACAGCACCATTTTTATTCAGCCTGTTTTCACTCTGCAAAATTGTCTTCACTAAACTAAGCATAATATCTGTTCTAATAGAAATCCAAAGTTGTGTAATCAAGCAACAAAAGAAAATAAAAGAGTCAGTTACACACATCTCTGCTGGAAATGGCTCAACACATGCTTCTAAGCCTTGTTTAGGTGTACTCACATGCACCATCCCTCAGCCATCCCTCATCCACCACAATCCCAGCACAGCAATCTCTACTGGCCCTGTTTTCAGCAGACTTATATAAGAAATCTAATTAAGTAACACCTGGTGCTCAACTGGAGAGCTGAATAATTAAGATGTATTCCATTTGCAGAGGTGAGTCTTCCAGTCGCTGTGCCACAGGTCTCTGCCAGACTGTGGAAGGCTCAGGAGCCCAAGCCAGGTTTCTCTACCTCCCTGTCTAGACTAGAAGCCACAAGACTAATGCTCTTCTTCAGAACAGTCAGCCCAAATAATGTCTTCCTTAAAAGCTCAAGACAAAGTTATGCAATTTTTCCTGTTTAGCTTATTTTAAGAGTAACATGCCAGTTACTTTACGGTTCAGAGCTCAGGACAACACTGATCCCTGGAGTCCCTGCATTCCTGGTCTGACTGGGGAGCAAGCTCTGAAGGAGTGTGGGACCAGAGACAGACCCTGCCCCCACATGTCAGGTGCAAGAGGGCTCCTCTGAGATTGCTGGGACAGGTTACATTCCAGGGGGAGTTCAGCTGTGCACCAGGATAAACCATGCAGCCTGGAGAGCTCACCCAGCAGAGCACAGGCAGCTCTGAGGCCAGGGCTCTGTCTAAAGGCAGCAGCTTTCAGACTTCAATCACCATCTTCCCTCAGAGCCCCTTTGATCCTCTAATAAAAGCCAAATGGAACGTGGCAGAGAATGAGAAGCAGCCTGGAAAGCCTCCCTGTAAAGCCCATGACCTTCTTAAGGACCCATCTGTGTTCTGAGCTGTGCATAATCCAGCCTGGTAAATTCAGGAGGGCCTCTCCTCCTGCCTGCACCACTGGCCCAGACACACAGCAAGGCAACACAACACAACACATTTACTTCATGCCACAGAGATACCAGGGCTGGGAAAAGAACAATCCTAGCCCTCTCACATCAGCAGATTTCCTAACAACACAACAAATAAAGTGAGAGAAACTGTGCTGGCCACTGGCAGAGGAGAGACACTGCAAGAGACTCCTTCAGGTAATGGGACATTACTCCTGTGCTCACTGCCACCTCAGCAGGCTCTGTCTGCAGGTTTATTTGGCAGGTAACTTTGTGCTCTGAACCTCTGGCTCCTGTCACTTCCAGCCCCTGTGCAGAGGTACCCCCAGCACCACAGTGTTCTGCCAAAACCCTGGCAGGGGACAAGAGCCGGGGAAAAGATTACAGATCTCCTTCCTGACACATGCAGAGAGCAAGAATCTAATAGTCACATGCAGAATCATGAAATTATTTAGGTTGGAGGGGACCTTAAAGCTCATCCAGTTCCATCCACGGGCAAGGACATTTCCATTAACCCAGTTTGCACCAAGCCCTGTCCAACCAGGCCATGGACACTTCGAGGGATCCAGGGGCAGCCACAGCTTCTCTGGGCAGCTGTGCCAGGGCCTCTGCACCCTCAGCAGCCAAGTGTTTGGAGAAAGCTCTGGCAGACTGCTGGCAGAGACCCCATGAGGAAAGAAGCATCCATGAAGCAGTGGACATTGATCTCTCTTTCTGCAGTGAATGCAATATAGAATTCATGATAAAATGACAAATTAAAGGGCACAGCTACCCAGGAGAGATATTTTGGGAGCCAAAGAAAACAACTTTTGTTGAATGTGGACAATGCTGTATAAGAGAGCAGACTCAGGCAGAGGCCTGGATTCACCTGTCAGCCAGGGCAGAAGCTCCTTCCTATTTTCTTTAATACCTGTCACTGGTTTTCCTGATAGTCTGTTAGGAGGAGGGATGGAACAGTGAGGCTGTAGATCTACACTTCTGATACTCATGATTTCTTCTTATACTGCCAAGCACAAACACCTGAGACTTTATTTCCCCCTATTTAGCAACTAGGACTTCAAAGATGCCCCATGATCCCAAAAGCAGCCAGGTACTGACAACAGATTAATGCCATTTCTTCTTCCTTTTCAGGAGACAAGAGTTCCAGGATTTATGTAAGGAGCACAAAGACACACCACTGCATCAGGATGATCTGCCAGCTCTGCTGTGCACAGATGAGGAATGACAAGTGCAAATGCACCCTTTTCCCCTTCCCCCCTCCCTGCACACAGGCAGCCCCAAGACAAGGGCTCTCATTCATGCATACCACAGTAGCCACAGCGCACTGCAGCACATCTGCACAGTGTGAGAGGCTATCTTTTAGAGGGATAAGCTCTGGAATTCAGGAAGTCTGTGTCAGACATCATCCCTTGCCCTCCTCCCCTGAAGGCATCCCCACAGCCTCTGTGTCCAGCCTGCTCACCATGTTCCTCTGCACCAGCAGACACTGCAAAGGAGCCATGGGACCTCTGATTTTACTGCGCTTGCTGCCTGCCACGAGCAGGAAGATAAAATACTGCAGGACAGGTATGGCTTCTGTAATCCTTTTAATGCATCAAATACTGTCTATGGAAAAATAAAGAAAGCATGAAGCCTTGTTGGTCTTCTAAAATTCAAAGAATGCACGCTGGATATCCTAAAAGAGGCAAGAACCCTTTATTTCAAGGCTGCCCATCTCCCAAACAGCTGCAGTGAATGATGGAAATAAAGTCCCAGGCAAGAAGCCCTTGTGGTAACACCTCCAACAGAGCCAGCTGATTTAAATTCCCCAGTTAATGGTTACCAATAAGCCCCTCAGTGACCAGTACAATCTGCTACACCATATGGGTGATGACAGCCATAAAAGATGAATTTGCTTGAATAAAAGTGTATTTAACATTTCTGGAAGTGTCAAGCATCAGTGAACAGAGGAATTCAGTGCATCCAGCAGCAGATGCCAACAGCCTTGACCACCTACATTCCCCAGCACCCTGAGCAGCCTTTCCCTGAGTCACAGCTGTGCCAGGACACACTCTGGAACTACCAATAACTGATGGAACACTGACACTAAGGGGCCCATGACCACTCTGGGCTTGGCTCCCCAGCTGTGCTCCAACAGTGTGAGCCCCACAGAAGCTGTGGGGTCAAGCCTTTGGCATGGCCTGGCTCCCTCTGGGTCCTCCTTTTCCAGGAAGGAATTCCAGCATGCCCACTCCACTATCTGCACAGCCAGTTTTCATCAGAATGGAGAGACTTGACAAGAGAAAAGGTGCAGCTGAGAAACAGTTCCTGCTGTTCTGCAGGGTCTCAGTAAAAGCTCAGCTGTATGTTCACTCAAATCCAGATCTGCTCCCACCAGGCCAGGTGAAGCAGGACAAAGCCCTCATTTTCCACCCAGGAAGCAAACTCACATTCACCTCATGCTACAGGAGATGCAAAGGACTTCAGTTCAAACACTCTGTTCTCCAAAGAGCTGGCATTCTAAAACACTTGGCATTAGAAAAAGGGCTCAGAAAAGGCTTCCTAGATACAGACTAGTCAGTAGAGATTGCTTTTTTCTACCAAAGAATTAGACATAGGAGCAGGTTTAACTTACTTAACATTCTGCAAAGAGCACTGCAAGCAAAGGGAACAGCACTAGCAATGTCATCCTGCATCTGTCATTACTGCTTCATTCAAACTTAATGATGGCAGTGAACTGACCCAGTCTTCTATTACTATGGCAATTAGTAGCTTTAAAATAAAACAAACTCCAAAACAAAACAAGAAAATCCATATAAATCTATCCAGAGAGCAGAGGGGAATGTTGCATCCTTCCCCTATATTAATTTTGCACCATGTGGGCCCTCAACACCCATCAGAAGTCTATGCTGTGTTTCCCAACACCTGCTCCTAACAAACTAACACTGCCCTTTTCTCTGGGAGGAAGAGCCAGGTGTACAGCTGCTGACTCTGAGCTTCCAACTGACTCTACAAAGCCCAGCCCAGGGCAGAATCATAAAGAACTCAAGCAGCAAGTTCTGTGATGAACAAAAGAGCATTTCAGAGACACATCCCATGCAATGCCTCTGAGAAGCAGCATCCCTCTGCAAGCTCAGGGCACTTTTATGGAGGTTGCATAGAGCTCCATTGAGCTGAAATGGAACTACTGCCTTCCATCCCATAAAAGCCAAAGGCTTTCAATCTGCCCTTTATACTTGGATGAATAATTCCTTGCAGGCTTGGCCAGCCTGACCAGCTCCCTCCCCTGCTGGCCAGGCAGGGCTGCAGAGTGCACACAAGTTGGTCTCTGTGCCACTGCAGAGATCATTACCCCAGGCACTGGAGCGTGCCATTGTCCCAGCCTGGGCCAGCACCATGGCACAGGAACCTCCCAGAGAGCACAATTCCTTGGATTTAGCCAGCACTGCAAACTTCAGCACAGCTCACCACCAGGAATGCTGCTCCAGACCCTGCTGCAGGGCAGGCAGCATTAACCCGATGCCTTGAAATACGTGGGAAGGAGCACATGGGGCTGGGAGGAGGTGTAAATGCACACCACTGTTCTGGGGATTTGTTCCCAAAACACACAAACAGGGAATGCTAGAAGAATGCATGTAGTGTTTCATTTACATTTATTTTTTTCTTTCCATTACTCTTTTTTTTGTAATGGAAAGAAAAAAAAATGTAAATAAAGCACTACATGCCACACTGGTCAGGAGAAGGAATTGAAGCCCTGAGGAATATAAAGTATCTTTTTCCATGGAAATTCAAGAAGAAAACAAGAGAAACCACACAAAACGGAAGTATCAAAGCTCAGCAAAGTTCTACAGGACACACTACTGGGTGTTCAACCACAGTACTGCATAAAGCACTCTCTTGTAGGAGCTGCAATCTTATTTAAAATATTAAATTTTAAAAATTAAATAAAAATACTAATAAAGAGCTTACATTTAGGAGCCACTAATTATATTTTCAATGTGTGATTTACTTCATGAGTAAATTATGCTTTTAGCAAGGGAGTTACTGACAAAACTGTGAAGAGGATGCAAGATGCACGTCACACTTCCAATGCTTTAAAATAACAGGATTTTTCAGTTTACAGCAAGATTTATTTCACAGTCTACAGACTTTGAAGACAGTAAATTCCAGTCCTCAGATTTCCTTCTCAGGATGCTTATCAGCTTTAAAACAGAACATTTATGTCTTGCTTTCCTCTAAAGTAAGTTAGCATTTTAACAGATTAAGCCTTTCCCAAACTTCACAGGTCTCCATGACCTCAGGCAACTTCATCCTTCATTTACAGCACTTGTACACAACATACAAACAGAGCAGTGACGTGTCATTTAATCTGACAGTTTATCTGCAACATTCTGCTTAGACAGAGTTATTTGTCTAGGACAGACAGTGCCTAATTCTATTAGATCTGGGACCTAACTCCCTGGTCCCTGAAGGCTCAAGGCTTTCCAGGCTATCTGAAAATCCAGCTGCCAGCACTGTGAGCTCTCCTAACTTGCTGAGCTGGGTTTGTGCAAGTTATTTCTGCCAGCTCTGAAGCAGCATTCCCAGGATTCACTGCTTCCTCCACAGTGGGGAGCCACAGTTCTGGAATGGACGAGGTACTTGGCATGCTCTGAGGTGTTGTAGTGAGCAGCAAACACACCCCAACCTATGCACCTGCAAACTCCTCCCACAAGCAAGGAGTCCTGCTGAATTCAGAGGCTCTCCAAGCCTCAGCCAGCTGAGTGTGGGTCACAACAGGCCAAGACGGACAGAAATTGCATCATATTCCCCAGGGCTCTGCTCACAGAAGATTCTTCATCTGAAGAAGACACAGAGCACAAAGACTCCTTGCTCCACAGCCCATAATTCTGTAGTTTAGTGGGTTCCTGTGTAGCCCAGTCCTGCCACAGCTGGATGAGCAGCTTCCACCCAGCTCTGCAGAAGTGGGCAGTGAGCTTAGGAAGCAGAACAGCTTTTGCCTTCAGCACTTATCTGTCATGCTCAAACTGGACATGATGAAATTTTGTAAACATTGAGTAGGTTTCCATTTTTACAGGGCATTCATATTTGTAATTTGCCCAGGTGTCCTGCTGGTAATTTCCACAGCAACTTTCCTGTGGCCTTAAGGACACACTTCTCAGGGGCAGCCAAGTTGGGAACTTCTTGAGACACCTGGGAAGGCAGAGCTTGGCTGACAAGGATTTCAAATAGAGAACCACCCCTATATTTCTCTGGAGGACCAAGCCCACAAGAGTGACTGACTAATATTGGCAAAATGTGAGATCTTTTTTAGCACATACATAGTACTAAAATCCATTATTTTTAGTGATTCACTTTCTTTTTTCTACCAGTAAGAAAAACACAGAGCAGAATGAAGATGGAAGCCTGATTTCAAGGTGTCACTTCCAAACCCTACTGGTTAAACAAGGAAGTACTGCCCATAAATGCTGCTGCTACTGGCTTCCTTTGCAGTTAGCACAATTCCAGGCCCAGAATAGAGACAGAACATTTTCACCTTCCCAAAGGAGGAAGGGCTTATTTTCAAGGGCTTATTTTCAACACTAAGCAAGCTGCATTCATTTGTACTCATACCTCCTCCCCTGCTTTTAGCAGGTAACACAAAACCACAAAGCGCTGCTTTGAACAAAATGCAGATGCACGTCCAACACCACAAACACAAGTGTTGTACACAAATACAACCTCCCAGCCTGACAACACCCATGGCTATTGAACCCAGACAGGAGACACCTGGCACTGCAGCCTGGGATTCAGCTCATTTTAGTGACAACACACCCTGGGTCACTGCTCTGCAGCAAAGCCTGGTTACAAACTGTACTTTTAATCAATGTGATGCATTCACTCTTTGCCTCTCCAACACACATCCTTCCAGTACTGGATTCCAGACACTCTGGTGCCAGAGGCAGAGCAAACAGCATCACCACAGAACAAACAAGTGCAGAGGCTCCCCATGAAAGGCTCCAATGACACAGAATAAGATAGGACATGCATGCAGTGGAATATCTGTCATTAAAAATCAATCAGAACATACTCCTAGCCTTTACCCAATGCCAGGAATCCAAGTTTTCAGCCCAGGTGGAAATACACTATATTAACCAAGCACAACAGCTCAGCATGTAGGTGGAATTCCTCAAAAATCCCACATGCTCACTGGCTGCCTCCTATTTCCCCTAAAATCTTTGAGCTGAGAGCTGCAGCACGTCCCTTTCATTCACACACACACATCTCCTGCTTGCAGACAGGCTGAATAACACCCAGCATTTCCCCCTGCAGCTTTCCTCTCCTCTGGAGATCGCATCTCCAAGCCCTCAGAAGTGATTGACCAATACTTGCAAATATAGTATTTTTTCAGCACAAAACCAGTACTAAACCCCATCAGTACCTAGTAAATAATTTTCTTCCCCCTCACCCAACAAACAGTAAAATTATGATAAAAGTCTGTTAGCAAGACATTGATCTGTCACTTCTAAATTCCAAAACAAAAAGCAAAGACATCACTCCTAGAGTGCACACACACATCTATTAAGTGCAATTAATTAGCCACCTACCACTGTGTCAGGCTGCTGCCCACAGAGCAAGAGGAAGCAGAAAAACCAGTAAGATTTTTAGAGCCAGCCCTGAGCCAGCTCCTAGCAGATATGGGAACAGAAGAAATTGAAAAATGTACAACCTTGTGATGCCTTTGAAATAGTTCAGGTCTTCAGAGTCACCATGGCAGATACCAGTCAGAGAAGGCAGCCTTTATCAGAGAGTAAATCACACCCTGTGTCTGAGGCTGCCCTAAGGGCCAGGTAAAAGAGACTGTAAAACTACTGAAGTGGAAGTTTTCTAGGCTGTAAATATCTGTAATGTAACAAATTCATGGCTGTGCTGTCTTTGGCTTGAAGAATTGCTCCTGCATGTGTGACAAAATCAAGTCAAAAATCACAGGCACATGAGACTCCAGATGTAAAGTGAGAGGAGTTTCCTGTTCAAAGTAGCCAAATTATAGTTTGAAAACAAAAGCAAAGCAAACCATACAAGGCTTATCCACAAATTTGACAATTATAAAAAGCTGATTCTTAGCAGCTCCAAGAAGATTTCTTTCCTCTTAGGTCCTTTCAAGTCCAGCAACTCAGAAAGCATCATACATTTCCAAGAGTACAAAATCAGCACAGGAATGTTCAAAACATAAGCTGTGAAGACCTTGTGTTCTAACCTTGTCTCTCAAACACATACTTTGGTGTCCACTGTTATCTCCTAGCACATAGGCAACTCCAGACAACAGGAAGTGTTTATCAGTGGGCATCAGTTTCTGTTTGACCTCCAAGAACCACTTCCAGACAGGGAGAGGCAGAGACTGATGCAAAGCTGAGGTTTCCTTAAGGTTCCAAGCTGCAGAACCCAAAATAAGTCTCTTACAGGCCGAGAGGCTGCTTTTCTCTGATATTCCTCCATTTCCTCCTCCTTCCCCTCTTGACCAAGCCATCCCCAGCCTGCCAAATCCCTGTGCCCCATTTTCTGTCAGTGGTAACCCAGCCAAGCAGTGAGCACAGCCTCACCTCTCGTGGCTGATGAGGATGTGAGCAGGCACCGGCACCATCACCTGGAGCCCCTCCTGCTCCTTGGCTCGGGCATGCAAACACACCAGCTGCAGCTCTGCCACGCCCACCGGCTGCACCTCGTGCCAGCTCCTCCCTAGAAAGGTTTGTTGGGGATGAAAGGACACAAAACGTAAGTTTTAATCAGTCAAATAACAAATGCAGTGTCTAAGTTAACGTCTGAGGGTTTTTTTTTCCCCTCTCTCTCTTCACAGGAAAATTCCATTCCTCTGCCAAATTCCCCTCCTGAGTAGCAATCCTGCTAAAGAAATCCAAGGAGCAGGAGCAGCCTGCTGGCTCCAGAGCTGCGCTGAGGGGTGGCGAAGTGATCTGTCTGACAAAGCTGCTCTGCAAAAGGCACAAAGCAGATAAAACCACACAGCTTTAGTCACCTGACTCAGCACCCTGATCAGTGAAGCAGCAGGTGCTGGAAGCATGGTTAGTGATCATACACAGTTAAGGATGAAGCTTTTGCTGCAGAACTACAGAAATCTTCTTTTGAAGACTATTAAGGCATTTTCTTCAGAGGTGTAACAGCAACAGGCGCAGCAATTCCTGCACTGTACAATCCCTCCCTTCCCTGACCTTGAGAAGCACCAGGCTCCAAGCAAAACTGAAATATTTTTCTTAGGCTGGCTGGCTGCCTACTCACAGTCCCTTTTCAATAAAGCCAACTTGGAAGAAGGCAGGCAGAAGTTTATATATCTCATAACTCTGCTGCACTCTGAGCAGACATCAGCAGACTACACTGGATTTCACAGGACCCTTTTGGCCAGAAAAGCCCTCCAAGATCATGGAGTTCCACCAGTGACCTGACACTGCCAGGTCCTCCACAAGCCACAGTCCTAAGCACAACACCTACAATTTATTGCATAAATTACTATGTTGTTACATAATATTACTACAGTGGTTATAAATTACTGCTACCACACCTGCAAATGATCTTTTTTGCTAGAGGAATCACTGCCCTTTCTAGAAAACGTTCCAGCACAAAACAGGCCAGCACACAACATTCAGCCACGTGCTAAATGGTGACTTTTGTGAAACACTATGATTGAATAATTTCACATTAATCTGCAAGTGAGGACTATTACAAGCTCAACCACTGAACTTGTCACTTCACCCTCCTACATTCCTTTTCCTCTCCCTACTCCTCTTTTGCTTTTATTTCCCTGCTGACTGCCTTTTCCCTGAACATCTGCACCTGGAAGTGCTGGATGAAATGGGCCCTCATCTTTGCACAGGCTCCAGGCAGGCAGAGGACAGAAACTTCCAGCACAAAACCTCTCAAAATGGGCGGCAAGGACTATGGAAGGAAAGGTCCTGTCCCAGTGCAAACAAAGAATTTAACAGCTCCTCAGGGCAAAGGCATTGGTTGGGATGCAGTCACTTCACCTATTTACCTTCCAGGAGGTCCAGGTACACCAAAAAGGCAGCGTAGACTTGAGTGCTGTCAGACACATCAAGGGACATCATTTCTGTGAACTGAGACCCAGAGAGGAACGTTGATGGAGGAAAGCACAGGTTAAACTAAGAGTCACTGGAGCTTCAAACCCATTTGAAGGCAATCAAAAAGCAGGACTTGTTTCCTGACAGTATCTCAAAGGCTCCTTTTTCCACATTCCCCATATTTTAGTGCTTAAAAAAAGCAAGCAAAATAAACAAACACAAGAGGAGTCTCAACTATTTCTGGAACAGCTCTAGCTTTGTGGAATTTTACCTATGTTGGGGTAAATATAATTGTACCTATTTTTGCTGCAACACAACGTAACATGATGGCCAAATTAAACACCTCCATGTTTTCAGTGTGCTAAAAATTAAGATGGAGTCGAAGTTTAAAGCATTTATGTTTCCCAGCTGGGATCCCATGATTTAAAACCTCCTCCCCTGCTGGCAGTGGCATTCCCCAACTCCTCCACGGGCCGGAGCCCCCCTCGATAAACCCAATATCATCGATTAGATGGGCATCTCCCTGCAGAACCCTCCTGGGGGGACCCACATGCACCTGGAGGGGAAAATCCTGCAGGGTCCGGCCAGGAGAGCGGGGACCCCGAGAGGGAGCGGGACCCCTGAGACACCGCGGGGCCCCCGCCCCGGCCTACCGTGGGGTGAGCCGTGATCCAGTTGCCGCCAGCCGCCCCCGACCAGCTGCCCTGTGTCTTCTCCTCCCTCCCGGCCGCGGAGGAGCCCTGGCCCGGATCGGTGCCCCCCGGAGCCGGGCAAAGGCCCCTCCAGCCCGGCCCGGCCGCCGGCTCCATGCTGCCCCGCCGGTGCGCAACGCGGCTTCACGCCGGGCGGCGCACGCAGCACAGCGCTCCCCGGAAACTGCCGCACCGCCACGACCGTTCCGCCGCCGCTCCGCTCCTACCTATATATATACAAACCATATATAAAAACATATATATATATAAACATGTACTCCTTTCACGGCCCTTTCTCCTAAAGGCTCCAAAGCGTTATCAATCTGCAGTGTCCAGAGCTTTGCTGGACTGCTTAAGAGACGTGCCTTCAAGGTATTGCCATTAAAAACACCTTGGATTGCTTCATTAAAGATATCTCTGGTTTGCCTAATGCCAAGTGCCCCAGGTCTGGCTTATCAGCTCCATCTGTCTCAGCTCCATCTGCCTCAGCGACTCTTCTGATGGGTTTCAAACAATGGCTATTCTATAATAAAGCATCCGTGAAAACTGGTCTCTATGTATGCAACATAAATTGTACGCAGTTTGTAGGCACAGGAAGTCATATTTGGGCCAATCTAATTCAAGGAATTTTGTGGTAAAATGAGCAGCCATTCTGGCTGCTTATAAAGTATTGTGTTAGCCAGCATTTCAGTTCCCTGGGCATGGAATAGATAGCCAGATGGGATAAAAAAATCCAGTCTCCAAGACTTTCAGGGAAGAGCTGGCAACAGGGGTTCACTCAGCTGCTGGGAAAATAATTGGATGGATTCGAGTTCTTAGAAGCAAAGAAGCAAGTGAAAGGAGGTGGATCCACATCAATCTCTAGATGAGTCAATTTACATCAGCAGGATGGAACCTCTGTTTTCCTCAATGTGGGAAACAATTTAGAAGAAATCTGCCGCAGAAAAAATTTGTCACCCGCCAAACTGAGGGATTGTGCCTCTGCCAGAGACAGCTGTCATAGCTGGAATCTCCTTGTTTGGTGTACATATTTAGAGGAGGCTGAAACAAATGGCTTAAATTGATTTCTCTGGGACTTACATCTGCAAAAAGCCGTTTCTTCCCCAAAGCTAAAATATTTCCCCACAGAGTGGCTCATCATTGTCTTGTCACAGCAGGATGGAGTCTGGGCTTAAAAAACCCCACAGGATATAGTTTTGGCCACCAATAAAGAAGTCAGAATGATACAGATTTCTTAGTACATGGACATGGAGTCATACACATTTACAGGTGTTGGAATGACACGAATTTTCAGGTAACAGTTTACCTGAGCTCTCCAAACTTCGCCCCAGCTGTGTGTGACTGGGAGTGAGAGATGAAGCTGAGCTGAGTCCTTTCTCTTCTGCATGGAAGAACAACATCTCATGTTTCAGGCTTCTGCTGCTCTCACTCTTTTGTGCTCCACGGCAGCCAGCCAGCACAGGGATTTGTGTGAGCGAGGCAACATCACTTTGGAGAGCAAATTACTGACTTTGGGATGTTGCTGGAGTATTTTCATTTGCCCCCAGCAAATCGTTATGGCTCTGATGCTGCTCCAAAAAAAAAAAGAGAAGAGTCTGAAAAGAGTTTAGATTTCACTGAGGACATCAAGAGCTGCACAGGGAAAAGGCACACTCAGAGCTCTGGCAAAGACAGGCAGAGGAGGGGCTTATTTCTGCTGAAACATCCTAAAACCAGGACTGTGTCCCAGCTTGAGTGTCCAGTGGATGGAAAATGCCAGCTTCCAGCCCTCCACATCAAGAACAATTTGGCAGCGTTGGTTCCCACCCTCCAAATGCTCCCCCGGGGGCAGCAGGGGAATTCCGTGCGTGTGGATGGGGCTGGCTCCTGCGGAACTCTAATCACCTCCCACCCGCTGCAAGGCTGCTCCTTCTATTTGGATAATGAATCCAAGCATAAACGTAACATGTGGCAAACTAACCATCACAGAAAAGCCTCATTAATGTATCATTCTAGAAGGACAATTATAAAGGCATGGTGAAGGGCAAACAGGAGCAACACATTTGTGCTAATTGTTCAGGAAGATGAGGACAAACTAAGAGTCTCTTAAATTTTAGAGTAGATGATTCTGCGACCCCTGGAGATTCTTTATTGAAGTTTCCTAGAATTATCCTTTTTGGGAAGTCATCTGCTCAGGAAACTGAGACAATATAACATAGTGTGAGTGATAAATTAGGTTCTATAAGCAAAGAGGAGCAAACATTAACTGTATATACATAATGTGTGTGTGTGTATATTTATATATATACTGCCTGGATGCAAGCAATTCACAATGAGATTATGGATAATTAAACAATTGTTTGCTTGCTAAAGATTTCCTCCTTTTTAAGTGTTGCAAGCACACAGCCAACAGTAGCACCTGCTCAAAGTGGGTCTGTCCACCTTGGAGAAATTTCCACAGTAAAACCCAAATGTGCTGTGATGGGGCCCTTAGAACTAATTAGAGATTTCATCTTGAAAAGGGTCTAGCATGCCCAAATCCTATTAACTTCTAAGAGAACTATGATTATTATGCCCCTTTTAAGATCATGACCCAATAATTTTAATTGCTGGAATACGCTTTGTATATTTTTATGCTAAATTGCCATCAGTCTAGTAACAGGAACATTTCCATGGTGGGAAAGTCAATGAAGTAGAGGGAAAATCTTCCCTGTATTTCCTGTTTTCAGAGAAGAGGTGCTGAGAAAGCTGGGGTTGTTCAGCCAGGAGAGGAGAAGGCTCCAGGCAGACCTTCAAGCCCCTTCCAGTTTGTGAGAGGCGCTCATAAAAGAGAGGGGGAGTGACTTTTTAAATGGACAGATAGTGATAGGATGTAAGCGGAACATCCTTAAACTGACAGAGAGTATATTTAGATTGGATATTAGGAAGAATTTCTTCCCCGCAAAGGTGGGCAGGCCCTGGCACAGGTTGTCCAGAAAGGCCATGGCTGCCCCATCCCTGAAGTGTCCAAGGCCAGCATGGATGGGGCTTGGAGCAACGCGGGCAAGTGGAAGGTGTCCCTGACATGGCAGGGGGTTGGAATGAGATTGTCCTTAGGGTCCCTTGCAATCCAAGCCTTTCTATGACTCTGTGATATTAATCTTCCAGCTGTGTTCGAGCTGGAGCAGCGCATCCCTCCTGCAGCGTGGGATGGGTGTGGGGTGTGCGGCTGCTCCGTACGGACACCCCGCGGATGTTTGTCAAAAACTTCCTGATATGAAAGCTCAAAGCCACTTTAATTCCCTACCTGGAGGGAAAGGATGAGGGCGAGATCTTCACGTAAGCCTCGAACAAAGGGACATCTCAGCGCTAGCAGCAACACTCCGAAAGCCTCTTTAAAACCCAAAACTCAGGTGGAGAAATGCGGGGTTTGCAGCTTTATGGCGAGTGCTGCGCTGACCGCAGCCTCCCAGGCTCGGCACCGGCTCTCACCTGGGGTCGCGGCGGTACCGCGGGGTCCGGGCTGTGCCGAGGGGGCGGTAAGCGGGGCTGGCAGGGCGGGCGGCGGCGCCGCTCGGCTCCTCCTTCCCCTTCTCCCTCCTCCGTGCCGTGCCTGCCCCTCCTCCTCCCGCGTTCCGTGCTCCGGAGCCCGCTCTGCTCTGCCTGTCGGCGGCTCCGCGGCTGCCCCTCGCCCGCCCATCATGGCTGCGAGCGCCCCGCTGCTGCTGCTGCTGCTGCCGCCGCTGCTGCGCGGCTGCGGGGCCGCCCCCGAGCCGCCCGAGCCGCCCGAGCCGCCGGGGCCCGAGCAGCCCGCGCTGCCGGAGTCGGCGCTGCTGCAGCCCACCGTGCTGCTCGCCATCCTCGCCCGCAACGCCGCGCACACGCTGCCGCACGTCCTGGGCTGCATCGAGAGGCTCAGCTACCCCAAGAGCCGCATCGCGCTCTGGTAAGCGCCGGGGGCGGCGCGGGGACGGGACAGGCGGCTCCGCGGGCTCTGCGGGCTCTGCGGGACCGGGCAGCGCGGCGGGGCGGCGGCTGCGCCCAGCCCAGGAGCCGCGGCTGTGCTGTGGCGGCCGGGGAGAGCTCGGCCTCCGATCCGCGGTCCCCCCGCGTGTCGGCAGCGCGGTGTCTCCGCCGGGAGCCGCAGGGAGGGAGATGAGTTATCCCAGCAAAGCTGGCCTGGAGCCTGGGAACATTCAGCGCCGGAGCATGTGTCCAAATCCACAGGCACGGAGAGCGTGGGGCCGGCTCCCGGCTGGTAAATCCCGGGCTTTGTGGGAGCTGCTCGGGATGTTCCAGGGCTGGAGAGCGGCGGGCTGGGTAGGTGCTGGTGGGCATTGAAAGGAGCATTGTTGCCAGGCTGGAGGCTGGAAGATGGATTAAAAGATGTATTCAGAAATCGCAGCATGGGGGCAGCTGCGGCGGTCAAACAGGGGTCGGGATGGAGGAATTGGAGCAGTTTGGGAACTGGTCAATCTGCCTCTGCCAGGAGACAAAGGAAAAAAATAATGTTTCATCCTGACATAAGTGTTGGGAGGAACAGGATCGCTTGGAAGAACCCCAAATCAGAGTTTCTTTTTTCTCTGTAGATCCTGATCCAAAGTTCGCTGAAGTCTGTGGTGAGAGTCCTGTTAGCTTAAAAAGTCAATAAAGTTTTCGTTTTACTTTGAAGGGGCGTGGGGAGGACCTGCCCCCAGTCACATCGCTGAAGTGTCATTAAACAGATGTTTCTCCGTGTGCTTCAGTAACATGGCAGTAATTTGTCTCCAAGTATGGGCTCTGCAGTACGTCAGTGCATAGATCTTCGTCCTTTTTTTTCTTTTCTTTTTTTTTTTTTTCCTTCTTTTCGTGTTGCAGGTGTACAAAGCAAGTTGTGCTATCAGGCCAAATTTGGGTTGCCACACAAGTGTGGTGTAGAATCACAAGCTGGTGTGTGGCAGTGGGTAAATTCACATTCCTCCCTGTGTAAATCTGTGACTCCTCATTCATTTGTAACAGTAGGAATTTTGCCAGTTGAGATTTCCTCATAGCAGATGTGTATGAAAACAGATATTATCAGACCCCACATCAGCTGTGATTCAGCTGAGCTTGGTGTTTATAAAAACTTGTGGGAGTTGTAAGTGCAGTCCTGATCACAAAAGCAGAGCACATCTCAAAATGTCTCTTGCTGTACAAGTGCAAAGTAAGTTTTGTGGGGGGATGTTTAAGTCCTGCAAATAATTGATTTGCTCTACAACTTTTTTAGTACATAACTTGCATTATCTTCCCTAGACTTAAGGTCTCTGCAATATTGTGTGAAAGTATTGTGGAGACTTACTTTTAACCTAGCTTAAAATACGCTAAGGTTCTTATAAGAAGTCACTCCCTTTTTAAGAGGATTGCACACAGACACAAGGCGTGGCTAAGCTGGAAAATCTGCTGATGAAAATGTCAAGATTTGTAAAATGAGAGTGACTAAAATTGTCAGAGCTGCCAGAAGAGAGGTTCTGAGGATGCTCTGAGTTGCCACAGAGAGTGAGAGGTACCTGTGGGGTGGCAGTGGTTCCTTGGAGAGGTTTAGCTCTGCTCCTCAATAAGACTTGAGCTTTTCCAGAGCTGGGAATGTTCAGGACACAAAGTACCCACTCAGAGCAAACTCACATAGGATACCTGTAAAGTCTTTTGAGAACAAGTGAAACCATTCAGTCCATTTCTGGAAGCATCTTGTGTTTCAGACAGAGTCCTTTCAACAGATGAATACCAAGATTTACCTGTGTCCCTGTGTTACTGGGATAGCTTGGGAGGAGGGCAGGGAATGCTGTTTGTCATGGACTTGCGTTCTTCCACTGCCACATATCCTACTTCAGGATTTTCTTGAGTAAGTCAGCATTTTAAAATGCCCAACCATAGATCTTGAGAATGAAAACTGAAACCATAAATCATCTCTCAAGCTCACATATGCTCTCTCTGCGTAGCTGGAGGGCTGAAATCGAGCAGTGGATTCCTCTGACAGATTTCTAGGAGGGAAGCTTCATGAGTGACAGTAAAGATGGGTTAAGAGATAATGAATTTGAAGCAGACACTGAATTTCCTTTGTGTAGTCTGTATCAATTAATCCCAAGCTTTGTTACTCTGATACTGAGCAAAAGTCTTACCTTTGGTCTTAATTATGACTTAATTCTGAAAGTGATTGTGAGCAGCTTCGGGAGGACTTGCCGGCTCCTAATGAGCCTTGCAGGCCGTTTGGTCTGGGGCCAGCTGGCACGGAGGAGCCATGGCCGTGCAGCTAAACCCTTCCTTCCCTCCTCGAGATTCCCTCCCGGGAATCAGGAAATGCATCCGAGCCGCTCCCTGGCCTGTGTTAACCCCGGCTGTCCTTGCTGGGGACAGGGTCATCCCGGGATTGTGCTGTGACTTCAGCTGGGAATTTCTGTGGGACAGCTCGGGTTTCTGTGCTGGCCCTGCTGACAGACTTGGCCATCGGTGGCCTGGGAGCCTTTGGAGCCGGCCAGCCCGGTGGGAATGGTGGCCTCCTGCCTCAGGGGGGAATGGCAGCCTCCTGCTCTGGCCACAGAACCCGATCTGGCCCTATGTCACCATGGAGGTGCAATGCTGAAGGGAGCAGCTGTCCCTTCTTATGGAGGAGGAAGGGTCACAGCTGTCCCTTCCGAGCGCTGAGGGAAACGGGCTGGGGCCCACAGCAGGAGAGGCCCAAAGAGAAAACCTGGCTGTGGGACGCAAGTGTCACAATGAGAGAGCCTAAAGAGAAAACCTGGCTGTGGGACCCAGTGCCACAATGAGAGAGCCTAAAGAGAAAACCTGGCTGTGGGACCCAAGTGTCACAATGGGAGAGAGCCCAAAGAGAAAACCTGGCTGTGGGACCCAAGTGTCACAATGGGAGAGAGCCCAAAGAGAAAACCTGGCTGTGGGACCCAAGTGTCACAGCAGGAGAGAGCCCAAAGAGAAAACCTGGCTGTGGGACCCAAGTGTCACAATGAGAGAGCCCAAAGAGAAAACCTGGCTGTGGGACCCAAGTGCTACAGCAGGAGAGAGCCCAAAGAGAAAACCTGGCTGTGGGGCCCAAGTGCTACAGCAGGAGAGGCCCAAAGAGAAAACCTGGCTGTGGGGCCCAAGTGCTACAGCAGGAGAGGCCTAAAGAGAAAACTTGGCTGTGGGACCCAAGTGCAGCTTTTTTATAGCCACAGAGGTTCTCCTGATGTGCTACTTGTGTTGCTGAGCTTCTCCCAGAGCTCCCTGTGCTCCCAGCCCAGCTGGGAAACTTGCAGGGAAAGTGTTCAGCATTGTTTGTGCCGGGCTTGGAGAACTGCAAAGAGAGAGAAAGAGATCTTTATCTTGGACAAAAATGACCCAGAAGTTACACAGTCAGAGTGCCCCAACCCTCTTTTTTTCTAGTGGGCGAGGTTGTTGGGTTTTGTTTTGAGCTTTATCAATGCTGAGTGTTTATTTGAGATTGGTCAGTTACAGGTACAGTGTGTTTGCTTGTCAGGAAGGTTCCTCTTGGCTGCAATAGAGAGCCTTTTAAAAGTGTGTGTACTTAGCAGTTTATCACATTGCCTTTCACTTTTAGTCTCAGATTCAGTGATGGTATAGCAAAGAAAGTTTCCTGTAATTTCACCTTCTGCTTCATCCTAGTGGGTCATCTGCTCTCTCCTCTCTTAGTAACCTGGGGATGGAATGCCTGCATAGATGAGCTGGTGCTTGGGAGCAGTAATTAGGTCCTTTTGTGCTTGAAAATCTGCTTTGGGGATCAGAGTATGCTTATATTTCAGAAATGATAATGTGAACAGTAGTGAGCCAGGTGGAAAGACAGAATAAATCCCAGATGAGAGATGAGTGGATGTACTGTAACACAGCTCCAGTGAGGATATAGTTTCAACTTAAAAGAACTGGTTGAAGCTAAAAATAGAAGCTGATGAGATCAGTGTAATAATTGTATTTCATAATTATGTATTATTAGACTGGAACTAGCTGATGATATCTGAGCATTTTCTTATTCTTTTGTGGTTTACTTTTCAAATGTGAAAAAATTCCACATAGAGGGCAAACTCCAATGAGATGCAGGGATCATTTAAAACTTTAATGGCTGTTATTGCTCTCAGAGAAGTGTTGGCTTTCAAACACCCTGTGTTTTCTGTCCTTGTCTCCATTTGAGCAACGAGGTCACTTTAATCTTCATGGTCATTATTAGTCACTTAGGAATGCTGACATTCCAGTCTGCTGGCTCTGCCTCTCCTGCTTCTGTCCACTGGTGTTTTGCATCCATTTCAGGCGTGCTCACCTGTGCTGTGACTTCCATCTGGCAATATTTTAGAAATTAACTAACTTTTCACTTGAAAAATTCAATTTCACTTGTACTTGGCTCATCATTTAAATTTTAGTGGGATTTAGTTTCCTGTTTGTATTTGTAGATACTTTAAATTTATTTATTATGTGGTTTTAATAACAGTCATAGACTAAGAGGGGACAAGAGTGAGATGGGATTTGCACAGC
The DNA here is from genome assembly GCA_024865655.1 of Emberiza elegans. Classification (NCBI taxonomy): domain Eukaryota; kingdom Metazoa; phylum Chordata; class Aves; order Passeriformes; family Fringillidae; genus Emberiza; species Emberiza elegans. Next base: position 63,521,300 of record JALJVW010000206.1, read on the forward strand.
TTTAGAAATGCATTTAAGGTGACCTTCCTGCTGTGCAAGATGTTGCAGAGAGCCTTTCTGCCAGAGAACTTGCATTTAGATTACTGCATCAAAAGAAAGAATAGGAGTAAATACTTCCAATTTCTAGCTGGGGAAACAGAGGTAGAAGGGTAAAGTAACCTACATGAGATTGTTGAGTTTATCAAGACTGGAGACAGAAGAATTAAGAAATGTCAGTTATAGATACTTCCTTGCTAAGGTCATTTTTACACCAAGGTGCAGAAAGATTACATAAAAATGGAAAACCAGGGAAGGCGAAAGAACTTTTCCCATCCCAATATCCATAATCACTTTTTTTTTTTTTTTTGTCCTTTGGGTTTCTCTCCCTGATCTCAGTCTTGGCAAACTGAAGCAAATGGCATCATGAAATTACTCAGTAGAAACATTTGAAGGGAAGTCAAAAATTGCTGCTGTGCCTTGCTGAGGTCTGTATGGCAAGACACAAACCACTCTTCAGCTAAAAACTGTGCAGTTCTGCAGAGAAGCCATAAAAGAGGCATGAGCTGTGTGGTGGCAATGTGCAGGGTAGCAGGGGTTTCTTTATTTTTCCCTGCTGTGGTCACAAACTGCCAGATTCTGATGCTTTTTGATGACATTTAAAAACCATCTTGTCCCACACTTTATATTGGGGTCTAGTACACAGTGGTGTGAATATTGGGATAAAAGAAAAAAGGAAAAAATAATTTGTTACCACCATAAAATGAATAAATAGCCCTCCAGAGGTACAGGGATAATACCATAAAACTGATGTCTTGAAATGTGTAGGAGTTCTGTGACACTAGTGAGCATAGTACATTGTGTGTGTTGGTTTAATCTTTTTTTTATACCTGAATTCTGCATGGTCTGTATCTCTGAAAATGCAACATTTATTTTGACTGCTGTCTTTTGGCACCCACCTTTTGAGACAGTTCTACCCTATTATCTGTGTGTCTGTCCCTTGTGTCATAGGCTGCCTGGTGCCTTGTAGTGCAGGCTGTGGGTTTAGAAACTGGAATCCAATAAAATAATCTGTTGCCCAAAAGAAACAGCAGGCAGAGTTCAGTAGCAGAGGCTGTTGTTTATGATAAGCCTTTGGGTATTTTCAAAGGTCAGGAAGATCTGCTTTTCAAGCTTTTTTTGTCTCTTTTAATATGTACAAAGTAGGGATGAAAAAGACCCCAAGGACTCACCTAGTTCATTCCTGTCTGGGGCAGGATCCCACTCCATCCCTTCCTTGTCTTTCCCACAGGGTTGGGATTCCTCATCCAGTCCAGGCTGCCCAGGCTGTGCACTGACCTGTCTTTTGAACCACCTCCAGCTGTGGGGAAGGTGGGAGGCAAATGTGGGTCCAAGGACCAGCTGTAACCAATATTGGCTGTTGAGTGCCCCTATTAATTTGCTCCCCCCCCCCCCCAAACCCAAAAAAGTCCATTTATTTTGTACTTGGCACACCAGCTATTTCAGCTCCTCATTTCTGGTGAATCTGGGAGTAAGGATCAGTTAGGTCTGATCCAGGGGAAACCTGCCCAATTCCTGCTGTCATCTTCCCCAGTGCTTCTCCAGCTGGGCTAATGCATGGATCTCCTGGGATGGTTTGTGCTGGGATGCACCTCCAAAGGCTGGCTGCTCCCAAAGCCAGCTCTGGTGAAGGCAGAGCACTGTTTCAGTTCAGGTTTTTGATATTTGTGGGTATGAGGACTCTGCAATCCCTGGCACTGTCCACTGTCAAGGAATGTCCTGGAAAATCATGTGGGCTGAGAGTGGCAGACCTTTGGGATAAAGGCTGATGTTCCAACCACTTTTTCTCCTTTTTGATTTCCTATTTTCTGTTAAATGGAACATGTCATCTTCTCAGAAAGCTGCCTGGTCACTGCCCATCAGATTGCTGAGGAATAGACCCCAGGTGTCTGAATGGAGCTGGAGAGGGGGCACTCCCTAGGAGGTTTGGCAGGGCCCTTCCTCAGGAGACCAAACCATGGATTTGTGCTGAGCCAGAGATGGAAGGGTTTTTTGATCTCTTACATGAATTAGCACATACCTGCAATTATTTATCTGAGTCCCCTGGGACTAAAAGTCTTCCTGCACTGGGTCAGGATTCTCTAAAACCAGATCTGTGATGCACATGGTGTGCAGAACATGGCCCAGCACTGCTGCCATCTCTCGTCCCAGGAGACTCATCCGGGCTGCAGGGTGGAGGGAGGACCGAAGTGATGTGGGGTGCTGTCTGTCAGAACCTGGAATTTCCTTCCTGTGGGATGATGTCTCAGACTTGGTATTATTGCAGTCTATTTCTGTGCATCTCATTTCCTTTATTCTGGTCAAACATTGTGCACGTTGATGGTGCTTATGGCCAAAGGAGGATTACAGCTAAATGGGACCCACATGCACCAAAATTTCAGGATAAAGAAAGTTAGGAATAAAAAAATTTTTGGTGTTCTCTGATGAAGTGGATTTTTTGGCCTCTTCTGTAGAACGCTCAGCTCCTTCATAGAGGCATGTGGCACTGCTAATAAATTCATCAATTAAAAAAAACACAATTCTTTTTATTTTTTCCTTTTTTTTGGTGTACAATTTGCTTCATACAATGCCTGAATCCAGATTTTAAGCATGAAATTATTAATTTTGGTTGTGTGTGCAGGTACATGCATTTGTCTATATATCTATATTTGGTGTCCTTGGGCCAGAGAACTTTTGTTACTGTAAAATGATGCCAGTTTTCTTTCTGCAAAAGTTGACAGGGAGACTAATAACAACATGTTGATTTTAAACTTTTTCCATGTGACTATGAATCTGGTATATACTTTCAAATGGAGTTCAGTCATTAAAATTTTATGTGAACCACTTGGGTTGTGATAAAGTTTTGCAACAGAACATGTTGTTCCTCCTCTTGACATGATGTGGCACTGCCAAAAAAAGGCTAAATTTTGTACTAGAGACTGAATTCACTGCAGAGGACTGAAATTATGCTAATGGCCTATAAAGCAGAATTTCTTGTATTGCTTTGGGAGAAGTGGTTGCTTATTTGAGGTAGCTGTTAGACATTTTGGGAAGTGAAATCTTACTCAGAAGTGAAGGCTGCTTTCATTATGACCAACTATTTAAGTAGTCAGTGTGTTTTTCCCCTGTCTAACATGTAACTAACTGTAGAATCAGGTAAAACTGAGCATGAAAGCTGATGGTGTTGTTTTGGGGTGGGAATATGCCCTCACCAAAGTCTGTCCTTGCTTTTTTCCTGGGATTTATTAAAACATAGATGTTGATGAGATCTTTGTGTCATCTGTAGTGGCTGAGTGGTTGTAATACATGGAATAAATAGATTTTCCAGCTATTTCATTCTGTCTGGATGGATTGTTAGGAATGACACGTTATAAAGATAAGCAGATCTTGATCTGGAGCAGGATTTTAAGGCCGTCCCCCTGGAGCTCATGAGGATCTAAATTCATGCTGAAGCACAAGACAGGGGGAGTCCATGTGGCACTACAGTTCCATGGTAGGGCTCATTTAAGCTTTTTCGTATTTCCCTTTTTCAACTCCCAAAGGGAATTTTTTGTTGGATTTTTTTGTTTGTTTGTTTTGCTTTTTTAGATTTTTTCCTGTGAGGGAGAAAAACATTATTTGTAATTATGCTTTTTTTGTCCTTTCCTCGCACAGAGTACAGGCTTCCCTTGATTCTAAAAGGATTGCTTGCTTAGTTTTGCACTTTGATCTCTCTGCAGAGGGAAGGTTATGTGTGGCTGCAGCCTGGTTTGAATTTTGCCCAGTGGCAACAGTGAGGCTGTATTACCTGTGAAGGGTTAGTTTATATCCTGAAGCTGATAGCAGATGCTTATCTCTTCAGTTAGCAGGTCAGAACCTTCACTTAGCAGCTCAGCATCTGCTCTTAAAATGGGTGCTGCATTGTACCTGTGGGGCTGGAGTGAGAATTTGAGGTTGTCCTTTGAGTTATTTCCTCAGTACTTTCAGTCATTTTTGTAAGGTACTTGGGAAAGTTTAAGGTCAGGTTGGATGGGGCTCTGAGCAACCTGGTCTGGTTGAAGATTCTCTCTTCATTGCAGGGAGGTTGGACTGGGTGACATTTAAAGGCTCCTTCTCAGCCAGACCATTTCAGGATTGGAGGAAAAGGCTCTTTTCCAGCATTCCTACTTTGAACTGCTTATTGTGACAAGGAAAATAATGTTAAAACTGTGACAAATGCAAACCCTTTCTTGGGGTTTTGGGGTTGTTTTTTTTTTTTGGGGGTGGTGGTTGGTTGGTTGGTTGGTTTTTTTCCCTCTGGTTTTTAGCTCAAACATGTAAATTATTCCCTACCAGACTTCAGCCAAGTGAACTTAAGTCCTGTAGCTGGACTGGTGTATCATTAACTAACCCAAAAGCCTGCTTCAGGCAAGTCTTAAAAAGATGTCAGCTTGGACATGTGATTTTGGACAGGAGAAGCTGCCCGAGGTCTGTTCTGTCCCCACAGTTTGTGTCTAGGAGGCAGAGAGGAACATGACCAGTGAAGCTTTGCAGCAAGACTCTTCTCTGTCCATCAATCATCAGCACTCCCCTGTGCATGTGAGGAAGCAGGAATGTTACATCCTCTTTGCATCAAAAACAGAACCAGAAAAACAAAGTGTGTGAGTGAGATGGAAACCTGTTTTGGTGTGTGCTGCAGGAGCAGAGCAGGTGCTGAGCTCTGTGCTTGGCTGCACTGCTCCAGGGAGCTGTTTTGCCTTTTCCTTGGGGTGTCCCAGAGTGTGTCCTTAATGCTGGGAGCCCCCCTTGTGGTTCATTGAGGGTGTGTTTTTACTCTTGCAAATTCTTTTTCTTACATGAAGACAGCAAATACATTCCTTTAGTCTAACCAGAACTTGTAATTAACACCATAACTCATAAAGACAATGGCAAAAATATTTACAGTTCAGTGAAAAGCACAGCAGTGACATGCAAAAGTCACTACAGTAGACTAGCAAAAATCCTAATTTAAAAAAAGACATTAAAATATATGTTAGCATAGGAACTGCATAATTAGGGTAAAGATTTATGTTTTCATTTTAGGAAAACAGTAAACTGCAAGCTCCTTCTCTTTTCTGTAAACTGAAGGATTAAAAGGAGTTCTAGTGTCTTCAGGAACCGCTGGCCTGCATTTTATTGCTCCTTAATTCTTGGCTACAGTTGGCTAGAATTACCAGTGGGAGAAATAGCTGGAATAACTTTCAGGTTTGGAAATCTAAATATTCAAGGATCTGTTTTACTGGTGGGTTGTACTTAAAAAGGCTTAAAAACTCAGGAGGAGGAGTGGTGTCAGTAGGGAGCAAGGTGGGATAATCTCCTGTGTTGTGGACAGGATCCCTTGCTGCCTGAGGGATGAAAGGGAAGTTAGATCTTGGGAGTGGGGAGACTTTGAGAGCTCCAGTCACTTCTGCAGGTCCTACAGATGGAGAAAAGGGCTGATGATAGTGCAGTGTCTGACGTGACCTTGTGATGCCCCTGGATTGAGCTGGGTTCCTTAGAGGGTTGTGGTGAGGAGTAAGATTTGGAGATGTTAATTTTCTGGTGGATTCTGCATGCTGGCAGAGTTGGGAAGCAAATTGGTGTTGACTTGCCTGGATGGCCTTTTTCTCTCTCAGCGTGTGCAGAGGGTTTCTGGAAGTCCTTCAGCTAGAGTTCCTTACTTTTAGTGTCTGGAACTCCATAGCTTCTCTACTTTGGCTTGGCTCCAGCTCCTTCAGCACTTTCACATGGGAGTGGGATGTTGGTAGAGATGAATCCTTTCTGTCCCTTTTGCTATGCAGGACAGCTTAGGTGAGCTTTGGGGCCGGGAGTTCCAAGCTGCTGTAGACTGAGATATGAGCAGGTTATTCAGGCCCTGGAGGTTTAGAAAAGCCAGCTGCTGGTAGGGAGCAGGCACTGCATGTGCTCTGTGCCATTTGTATCTGGTTTAGCACAACCAGTTCCTGCAACAACAGAGCAGCAGCCCAGTACTGTGCTCATTTTTCCCAGTCTGACTCCCTTAGCATGACTTGACTCACTCCCATGAATCCGGCTCTGGATGCTGCTGGTGTTTGCTCCAGATGGTGTGTGCTCCTTCAGTAGGAAGCTCTGGATGGGTTTCCATTTATTTGTCTCCGTGATGGGCTCCATGGTTTTGGACGAGCCTACCCAGCCTCCTCCAAATTGGTTGGTAGAGAATAATAATTGCTTTTGGGTCTTTTGCCTCCTCTAATATTTTCTTTCTCCGGCTTTGGCTGTCAGAGACTATGGTTGCACTCATTTTTCAAAACACCAGTCCGAAATAAGTTCAGTGTGTGTGACTGGAATATGAAAATGTCACTGGTGCTAAATACTGTCTCTTAATTTATGATTTATTTTAAATTCAATTTTTTTACTTGAAGCACGATTTAAATCAAAATTACCTTATATAATTTTAAAAGGAAATTAGGTGACTGTGTTTGTGGTGCATGTTTTATCACTCCTAACATACACTCCTTCCCCCTTCTCCCTTTATTTCTCACACAAACAAGTTATTGCTTCCACAAAAACTCTTGTCAATGAGATGTTTTTTCAGACTAGTGAGCTCATGGCCGTCTGCTGGCAGAACTCTGCTCTGACTTAATACAAACGAAGGCTGCTGCCAGGATTTTTTTGGCTAATACCTGAGCCTTGAAGGAAGCTCTGTTTCACAGAGCAAGAATTGAGCTGCTGTCAGTGGTGCTTCCAGCAGCCTTGCCTACAAACTTCCCATCTGGATTTTGGAATTTTCTGGTGGATTCTGCATGCTGGCAGAGTTGGGAAGCAAATTGGTGTTGACTTGCCTGGATGGCCTTTTTCTCTCTCAGCGTGTGCAGAGGGTTTCTGGAAGTCCTTCAGCTAGAGTTCCTTACTTTTAGTGTCTGGAACTCCATAGCTTCTCTACTTTGGCTTGGCTCCAGCTCCTTCAGCACTTTCACATGGGAGTGGGATGTTGGTAGAGATGAATCCTTTCTGTCCCTTTTGCTACGCAGGACAGCTTAGGTGAGCTTTGGGGCTGGGAGTTCCAAGCTGCTGTAGACTGAGATATGAGCAGGTTATTCAGGCCCTGGAGGTTTAGAAAAGCCAGCTGCTGGTAGGGAGCAGGCACTGCATGTGCTCTGTGCCATTTGTATCTGGTTTAGCACAACCAGTTCCTGCAACAACAGAGCAGCAGCCCAGTACTGTGCTCATTTTTCCCAGTCTGACTCCCTTAGCATGACTTGACTCACTCCCATGAATCCGGCTCTGGATGCTGCTGGTGTTTGCTCCAGATGGTGTGTGCTCCTTCAGTAGGAAGCTCTGGATGGGTTTCCATTTATTTGTCTCCGTGATGGGCTCCATGGTTTTGGACGAGCCTACCCAGCCTCCTCCAAATTGGTTGGTAGAGAATAATAATTGCTTTTGGGTCTTTTGCCTCCTCTAATATTTTCTTTCTCCGGCTTTGGCTGTCAGAGACTATGGTTGCACTCATTTTTCAAAACACCAGTCCGAAATAAGTTCAGTGTGTGTGACTGGAATATGAAAATGTCACTGGTGCTAAATACTGTCTCTTAATTTATGATTTATTTTAAATTCAATTTTTTTACTTGAAGCACGATTTAAATCAAAATTACCTTATATAATTTTAAAAGGAAATTAGGTGACTGTGTTTGTGGTGCATGTTTTATCACTCCTAACATACACTCCTTCCCCCTTCTCCCTTTATTTCTCACACAAACAAGTTATTGCTTCCACAAAAACTCTTGTCAATGAGATGTTTTTTCAGACTAGTGAGCTCATGGCCGTCTGCTGGCAGAACTCTGCTCTGACTTAATACAAACGAAGGCTGCTGCCAGGATTTTTTGGCTAATACCTGAGCCTTGAAGGAAGCTCTGTTTCACAGAGCAAGAATTGAGCTGCTGTCAGTGGTGCTTCCAGCAGCCTTGCCTACAAACTTCCCATCTGGATTTTTGGATGAGCCAGTCTTTGTATATGTGATGCAGATTTAAGGGGGGAGGAATATGTGTTCAGGGCTAGGCTGGGCCTAAGCAGGAGTTTGTTTTCTACACTCATCAACTCATTGAGCAGTGATGTTGGTTGATTCTACCTGTGGAGAGCTTCAGTCACCTCCAGGTTTGCTCTGTTGCATTTTTGCAAGGTGCAGAACTTGTTGCTCATGGAGCATGTGGCTCAGAATGACAGGGGACAGCCAGAATAAAGTCAGTGTCCCACAGAGATCTGCTGAGGAGAAATGTGCTTCGGGTCTTTTACCTCTCCAACAGAGTGAGATCTCCAAGGAGAAATGGTGGTGTGTTACATCTCCCAGCAGGAATTGCCCACCTGGCAAAGCTGACCAGGCTCCTGTAGCTCCTGCAGATGTGTGGCTTGTTGGGTACTACAAGGACACCTTTGGGATAACCCAGAGGTTAAGGAAAACATCTGGTTCCAATAGTTTGGACACATAGGTGGACCAAACCTCCAGACTTTAGCTCAGGTAAATAGATTTATTCCAGGTCTGCTGACCCAACAGAGGTATATTTCTTCCAGTTCTGTGCTGGCATAGAAATTAAGAATATACTTGCCCTAAACCCTAGATTTCAGCTCATTAGATCTTGTATTGAGTTACATGATCTGAAGAGGTTAATGAAACTCTTTAAAACAAGAGTTCCACCCAACTGCAGCCACTGATAAACTGGCAGAAGTTTAAGAGCAGAATGATTTCTCAAAGGAGACAGAACCAGCCTCTCAGTTTTTCCATGAACTATCTTTATTTCATGTATTTAAGAAATCCTTCTAGTGGCCCTGTTACTTCTAGGATATATCAGCTGTTCCTTTGCAAACTGATGTTGCACATCAGTTGCTGCTATTGTATGGATTTGAGATGGAGCTATTGAGGGATTATTTGAAAAGCTTTAGAAGAAGGATCTGAGATAGTTTCAGATGATTTTTTTTTTAAGTGCTGGGGTTTTAGTTTTTGGGGTTTTTTTTTTTTTTTTTTGGGTTGGGGTTTGGTGGGGTTTTTTTTCAGTGAGGTTTTTGTTAGGGTTGTTTTTTGGAGGGTTTTTGTGAGTTTTTTGTTTTGTTGGGGTTTTTTGAGTCAAGCTGGTGATGCTAAATCTTTGAATTCCATATGGGGCCATTAGCCTGCACTGTGCAGTAGATCATATTAAATGATCTATTGAACATAACTCCCAAGAAACTTAGTAGCTTCAGCAAATAAAGCAAGCCATTAGGTTTCAATTTATCTGCTGATACCTAACATCTCTGTGTAAACCCCAAAGTCTTCCAAGACAGTCATGTTATTTTGTCTGTGGGTGCATATTTTGTAGTATCTAAGAAGATGTGGCATGTTTTCTGCTACTCCCTGTGCAGTGCTGGGACTGGGGTTAGGATGGTGTTTACCCCTGGCAAAGGGAGAGCCTGGGACTGGATTCCTGCATGCTCAGCAGAGGGACTGTGGGTTCCTTGAAGCTGGACATTCTCTGCTCTTTCATTCCTCCCACAGCAATGCCTTGTGCTGAGGTATTCCAAAAATTCAGTTTTCCAGCCTTTGCAATTGCCTGAGAGCCCCAGGGAGCTGGGATGTCCAGGCCTGGGAATGCTGCTGGACAAGTGCTGCGATGCGTGCGAGGCTCCTGGGCCAGAGCATGTCCCTGACATGTCCCTGTCCCCTGAGGGACCTGTCAAGCCCAACACCTGCAGGTGTGCTGGGGCTGGAACGCACTTTATCTCATGCACTTCATCCCCTGGGATGGGGATAGCTAAGGTGGGAATCTTTCCCATTGGAAAACAGCATGGTTAGGAGCCGTGCTCTGCAGAATGAAGGCACGTGTGCATTTTCCAGGGCTTCCAGTTTCCTATGGACTGGCTACCAAAAAACTTAAGTGCCCATTTCCTCTCCTTATTTACATCCGGTCAGTGATGGGGGAAAAGCTACCTATCCTCAAACTGGGCATTTGTGGTCAAGATTAAACCTTTAAGAGATAAATTGTGCATTTGCATTCTTCTCCACACCTCACTTGCTGATGCAGCCTTCAGTGCTTGGCTCTCCCAGATTTGCCTGGCTTCAGTGGGTGCTCCCTGGCATTTGTCCCTCTCCAGTGACTGCTCCCTGAAATCCACACAAAGAGAACAGACCAGCAGAAGGGAGAATTGTGATGTGTTGTGCAGAAGAAGCAATCCCATCCACCAAGTGTCCCTCTGATTTCATGAGGTCCATTTTCCTTAGCTGGGGATGGGAAATGTGCAGCATTACTTACAGAGGGCTGCAGAGCCTTTAGCTTACAAGATTAGGATTAAGACCTCACTGTTTTTCTTTGTCTTCTCTTTAGCTTTAAGTCAGCCATCAGCACAGCACCAGTTTTCCATCACTTTGAGTCCAGTCAGTCTTTTCCAAGAGACAGTGTGCTCTGAGCCTGGCATCTGTAGTGTGTCCTGTGTGCTGACCCCACAGCAGCCATGTGTGCAGCACATGTGCGTCCATGGGAGAGGCCCTGTGGGTTTCTGTATCCCTGAGTGAAATGTGAGATCACAAATTGAAGAGATTCAGATCCAGAAATTTTAGCTAATCCAAAGTATTTGGAATTTAAAGTAGAAATACTTTGTTTTAACTTTTTTTGTAATTTTTTTTCTTCTCTCCAGTACTAGTATTTCACTGCTTTAAAACTCGAAACCCTAAAAATCAGGGACCTCATATCAAAAAACCCAGAGTGGGTTTTTTTTCAGTGCTGGAGGCAAAATACTTGGATGGGAAGAGAGATTTTGTCTGTGAGTTTGTGAGAGTTTCTTAAAGGCAACACAGAGGAAAAGTTGTTCTTGATATTGGCCACAAATTTATCGCTAGTCTGACAAGTACTCTGTGAATGCACTAAGAAAACTGCTCTACAAAAGCTGAATATCTGTCATTTATTTCAGTGTATATTTTGGAAGGAGTGTTAGCTTATTTTATCATTCCCAGCCCTGACACCCACTCCTTTTCTTTCCTGTGACTTGGGAAAATCCATTAATCTTTTTGATTTTGTTTCTCTCTCTGTGAAATGAAGCTGCAGTGCTGCCTCAGTGCAAGGTTGAGACCCTTGCTGTGGGTTTTGGGCATGGCCTCTGACCTCTGTGATTCACATCACCCCATTCCCAGGGGTACATTGCAGATGAGCACACCCAGCCATTCAAACCAAGAACACTGCAAAATCTATCAGGAAAACTGCAGAAGATTTTAATTGATGAATTCATTACTTCATCCTAGCAGAATGGTGTTTGTTGTGTTTTCCCTCTCCCCTTATTCAGAATCCTGTCAGCATAAGAGGTTGTCACCTTTTCAGCTGTTTCTTCATCGGAAATGGGATGGACAAAATTACATCCAGGAAAACTCTCTACTTCATCTGTAAAGGTTGAATATATTTTTCCCTGCTTGGCTGCAGTAGTTGTTTTTCTATTCTCTTAATTATGTATAAAACATTTTCAGCCATTTGCCAGCAAATATGATGTAATCCATTTATTTTCAAACCGTGTACCATTCCATGCAATTCAGAGAACCTCTGTTTTCCAGGGTAACTGGCTACTTGAGGAACATTAGGCCAAAATTATGAAGTCTCAAGTTCCATGCTGGCTTCAGCAAAGTCTAACTCTAAAATAACTCACTGATGACTGTAAGTGTTAGTTTAGTGTTGGTGAAAGCAAAGTTTGGCTTAAATTCCTTTATGCCGAGGGGAGCCTGTGCCAGGGAGAGAGTAATGAAGCCTGCTGTGTTTGTGTGCTGTGAATTTGCAGTGGAGCAGGGGAAATGTCTGGTCTGATGTTGTTAAATATTTTGTATTGTAGGTGTGTCTTGTAGGTTCCCAGGGATGGTGCTTTGGTCGGGTTATTAAACTGCTGATTCTGAGAGGGAAGAGCTGGTCAGATCTCCAGTGTTGGCACTTCAGTTCTGCTTTTTTGTTGCTGATTCCTTGATCCCAGGTTATGGGAGGTTTAGTGAGTTTTGTATTTCTGTCTGGGTTACTTTTCGTGGGTGTTTTCTGAAGCTCTGATGATCCTTGAAAAAGCAAAAATCTGATATCCCTGTTCTTGTGAATAACTGAGGTGCTTTATCCTCTGGCTGTGCCACTTTGTGGAGTGTGACAAGTGGAACAAACTGCACCCTGGGCATCACCCTGGGCATCACCCTGGCTGGTGCCTCGCACAACCTCTGCCTCCTTGGGTGGTGGGGGGACCCTGCTTCGTGCAGGTGGTGAAGAGGGGGGGGCTGCATATTCCTTGGAAGATGGACCCAGAGGGAAGGTCAGGCCCCAAATATCAAACTCAGTTTAACAGTGCAGTGAAGATGTGATGTGGTAAAGAGCCTGAGCTTCCTGCAGGCATTGAAGTGCTTGGAAACAGGGTCTGAATTAAGTCCAGGAAGGGGGCATGAGTCATTTCCTAAAGCCTGGCTGCTGAATACAATATTGTGTAAGGTCACAGAAAGTGACTGTAAAGCTCATCCAGTGCCACCCCCTGCCACAGACAGGGACAGTTTTCACTGTCCCAGGTTTCACCAAGGCCTCTCCAGCCTGGCCTTGGACACTTCCAGGGATCCAGGGGCAGCCACAGCTTCTCTGGGCACCCTGTGCCAGGACCTCCCCACCCTCACAGGGAACAATTCCTTCCCAATATCCCATCTGACCCTGCCCTCAGGCAGTGGGAAGCCATTCCCTGTGTCCTGTGGCTCCAGGCCCTTGTCCCAAGTTGTTCTTCAGCTCTTTTTCTACGTGTGCTCCACTAGAATGTCAGCCTGGCTCCCAAAGTGCCTCCTCCTGTGGTTATCCTGTGGATTGGGAAAACCTCTTCCCTGCTGTAGAGGTGACAGCTCTGCAGCCATTTGCCATTTTATCATTCAGAGACAGTGACAAACCAGTTGGAACTATGCTGAGCATTTGATTTATTTTTTTTTACTTTTCTTGCATTGCCTTTTCTGTATGGCTCTTTTTAATATTAATGCAAACTGCAAAGCTGGTGCATGTGCCTTGACTTAAAGACAGATTGTCCTGACCTGCACTCATCATCTCCTTTCATTTCCTGACCATATGGCAGGCAGCAGCATCCTGGGATATGTGTTTTGTGGACAATATTAGCTTCTTTCAGGTGGCTCCCACCAGCTGCAGCACCTTGGATATCTTTGGATGAACTTGGAGAGAGGGTGGGTGGAGTTCATGCCTCTGTTTCCAGGATCATCTGCTATGTGTCTAACTTTTGCTGCTGTGTTTTGAAGTTTTTGATACTGTGGGCCAGATTGAAAAGTGTTTTTAAAGCAGAAATTCTTCTCCTTTGCTGGAGAGAGGTGTTAGCCCTGTGAATTCTGAAAAGGCCAGGTTGGACGGGGCTTGGAGCAACCTGGTCTAGTGGAAGGTGTCCCTGCCCATGGCAGGGGGTGGCACTGGATGAGCTTTAAGGCCCCTTTCAACCCAAACCATTTAGGATTCTCTGGCTTCCCATCAGCCACACACATGAGTGATTCAAGAAGGAGCCTCAGCAGGTGACAGTGTTCAGTGGGATCAATAATGCAAACCTCTCACTGGCTGTGATGTGACCTGCCATCCTGTGAGATGGCACCTGGAGCCCGTGTTGGAGGTGAGGATCCATGTCTGAGCTGTGCAGCTGTGCTCTCCCAAGCATTCACCCGGAGCTCTTGGACCAGGATTTCTCCTGGTTTCTACCAGCATGTTCTTGTTTCTGTGCTCTTGGCCCAGAGGCCGGAGCCTGTGGTGAGGGTGATGGCTGGCCGTGGACAGATCAGTCCCACAGCATTCACTTCATGCTGTGCTCTAGGCAAAGCCTTCAATCATAGAATCTTTAAGATTGGAAGAGACTTAATTGTCACAGTGGTCTGACTGTAAAAGCGAGGATAACCTTGCCTTTGCCTGCAGACTTGACTGATCCCTGCAGAAACACAATTACAGAATGGAATTACAGAATGCCTTGAGTTGGTAGGAGACTCATAAGGATCATGGAGTCCCACTCCTTGCTCCTCACAGTGTTACCTAAAACTAAACTGTGTGACAAACACCTTCACTGAGAACGTCCTTGAACTCAGACAGGGTTGGTGACATGACTTCCCTGGGCAGCCTGTTGCAGTGACACCCCTCTGGTGTAGCTTCACTCTATTCTTTCACGTCCTGTCGCTGGTCACTAGAGAAAGGAGTCTCCATCCTTGGAAGCATTCAAAAGCAGACATGATTTTGATTCAGACATGGCTCTGGGCAGCCTGCTCTTGGTGGCCCTGCTAGAGGAAGGGGGGCACAATGACCTCCAGAGGTTCTTATGGTGATTCTTGTCCTGTGGTGCTGAATTACCAGCCCAGGGGGTCGTGTTGGAAAGCCCCTGTGCAGCAGTGGGGTTGGCTGCCCTTGGGACAGCCCCAGGGCTTGGAAGAGGAGGTGCTGCAGCAGCAGGAGGAAGGCCAGCCTGCCCGCAGGCTTGCTGTGATCTAGGGCAGTGCCTGGGTCCCTTTGGGAGATACAAGATGTAAAACATGCAGCTCTTCTCCTCGAGAAGAATTTTTTACAGCTCCGTGGTTGACTTTTCTTGCTGTACCTCCTGACTGCATTTTGAAAGCAGATTCTGTGCTAACATTTTTCATCCCAAAGGTAACTGACTTGCTTGTACAGAAACTGTAGAAGAAATAGTCAAGAAATTTACTTCTGTTTCTATTCCTCTATGTCTGTACTACATGTTATAAACACCTGGGATTTTATCATCCTTGTGTTGCCCAGTTTTCCTGCAAGCAGCCAGTAATTCACAGCCGGCTGAGGAGAGCAGCAGTGTTTATGATGTGCCTGTGCCAGCCTTGGCCCTGTTATCTTGCTCTGTAAGAATAAACTGGAGTTATTCTTAGTGTCTAAAGCTCCATGAGTTTCTGGGTGCACAGACAGCTCATTGTGCTGCCTGCTGAGACAGTGCTGGGGATCACACAGTGAGGTTTTAGCGGGCGGTCTGGGTCCTGGGGAGGATTTTGGCTCTGACCCTTCCAGCAGCACTGAAAGGGGAATGGTATTCCATCAGCTGAGCATAAACCCAACATGTTTTTCCTGTGCAGAATAGCAAACGTTGACTTGGGTATGATAGATTTTTTTTATTACCTTTCACAAGCAAACTAGAAATAGTTCACAGACATCTGCTGATCACAGTTTGAAAACTACTGCTCTCGAGCTACCCTGAGGTTGAATTCCTTTGGAAAAAGTCTTGCTGACTTTGTCTGCTTCTGAAATCACAGAATCACAGAAGGGTTTGAGTTGACTCTTAAGCCCATCCAGTCCCACCCCCTGCCATGGGCAGGGACACCTTCTATGATCCCAGCTTGCTCCAAGCCCTGTCCAGCCTGGCCCTGAGCACTTTCAGGAATGGGGTAGCCACAGCTCTGGGCAACACTGGTAAGTAAAATAGCTGGTACAACACACCCTGCGGGTAATCAGCTCTAGGGGCAGGAATGAAATTACCCTCCCTGCTGGGCTTGAGTTGGTCTGTGTTCTGTATTGTCCATTCCTAGTGAGAGCATTGCAGTTCCTTGGGGTGGAAAGAGTTTCCCTGAAAAGCAGTGGAAAAAAAACTTAAATTGTTGTAAATGCTTTTGCCTGTGCAAGGCACATCTGGAGCTCTCTCTCGGGGTCCAAACCTTTAAACTTGGCATGGTTCCCTGTGTGAGAGCAGGGCAGAAGGAGCTGTTGGAGTGACAGCAGCCGTGTGCGTGTTGGCGGCGGCGCTGGGATTTCTCCGTGTGTCTGTAGCAATCCGTTCATCGGGCGCATGCTCCTGCTGCAGCCCTGCCTGTGCCCAGACACTGAGCCCTTTCATGGAGAAGTGCAGAGTCATATTTCTGAGTGCAAATTAGCCAGGGGATTGGTAGCAGTGTGGGCTTGGCCAGGCTCATTTCTGAGAGCAGCCCTGGCGCTGGGGCAGGGGAGGTGTGGGCAGACACCCCCTGTGTGTGCTGCCAGCAAAGGGGAGCCCAGGGCTGGCCCCCCATTCTCTTGGGGGACAGCTTACACACAGGGCCAAGAGAGTCCTTCAGCCAAAGGTCCTCCAATTTGGCTTGCTGTCTCTCACTATTAGACTTTTCCATAGGGTGGTGCATCAGGAATACAATGCTTGGCACTGGTCTGTTGTCCTGTGTCCCCAGAAGTGCTCAGGACCTGCCCCAGCCTGCTGGGAGTTGCTGGGATGCTCCTGGGATGCATTGCTGGTATTGCACTGAGTGACTCAGTGCTGAGGCTGCTGCATTAAAGCAGTCCTGAGTGTGGGATCCTGTCTGACTCCAGGCTTTCTTCCTGCCTCTAATTCCGCTTTTCCAGGCCTTTGTGAGCAAGGGCAGATTGTTATTCTGGTGGAGTGGACACGTACTGGTGTGAGCCTCAGCTTTCTCTGACTGCACAGCTCACAGGGGCAGGGGAGGAGCAAGTTCTGATCTCTTCACTCTCTGTGACCAGTGACAGGAGTGGGGAAATGGCTGGAGCTGTGCCAGGGCAGGGTGAGGCTGGAGCTCAGGGAAAGGCTCTTCCCCAGAGGGTGCTGGGCACTGCCCAGGCTCCCCAGGGAATGGGCACAGCCCCAAGGCTGCCAGAGCTCCAGGAGGGTTTGGACAATTCTCCCAGGGATGCACGGGGTGGGATTGTTGGGGTGTCTGGGCAGGGACAGGGTTGGACTGGATGATCCTGAGGGTCCCTTCAAACTCAGCATAGTCTGTGTTGATCCAAGGAGCCTTCTCAGAGGTGGGCACAGAGAAGCACAAGGTACCACAGTCAGCTCTGCAGGTCTGGTGTGGACTCCTGCAATGTGACTGCAAAGGTGGCATTTTTCAAGCTGTCATTCAGTGAGTGTACCCCTGGATGCACACATCCGGCCCTGCTGAGCTGTCAGCATTTGTGCCACATTTTTTCAGGAATCCTCACGCATACACCGAATGCTTTACTGTCCAGGTTTCTTCAGGATGTCTGTGTACACCTGAGTATGCAGGCAGGTAGCAGCCTGCTGCAGACAGCTCTGCAGGGCTGGCTGCTCTTGTCCTGCTGACAGTCCTTTTCAGCCTGCAGCAACTGCAAAGGAATTCCTGGTCCACTGGGGAGGCACAGAGTGTGGATGGAGATCTGCCCTGGGTTCAGAGCTGACCTCAAACAGACCTGCTGGGGTGGCAGTTCTGTTGCAGGGTCTGCACAGGGCGTGTTGTTTAAAGCCTTCTAAAAAATAGTGAATTACTGAGTGAAGGGCTTCCCTCAGCCCTGCTGGTGGGCTGGAGGCTGTGAGCTGTGTTCTGAAGAGTGCTGCAGGGGACAAAAATCTGGTTTTCACTGACCTTTGCATCAAGCTGTAGATAAAGTTTGAAAGTTCCAGGGAGTCTGATGTGAAAATACAGAATAGTGTTGGTCTTCATTAACTGTTTAAGTATCTCCTACCCATCTAAACATAGCCATTTTTCTCTCTCCAGAGGCAAAAAAATCCCTTTGGATAGTCAAGCATCCTTTGCCACTTGTAGGATAAGCAGTTTATGGCCTATTCTTACATTTCTCTACTCCAAATGCTTTTGGACCTCTTCTCCAAATGCTAAATTTGGGGTTCATCTCAGAGAGCACACTGGCACTCACTGAGCTCTTCTTCCTGTTCTCTTATTCTGTTATTTTAGGTTTGTGATGGCCTCAAAGAAAAGCTGTCTGACAGCTTTTGTGAAGAATGGCTTTATTGTTGCCTATCAGCAAAATTTTCACATGAAAGGGTCAGTTACTGTGTAAAGCTCTCCAGTGTCACACAAAACATCCTGCCAGTTTGCAGATCACAGAGCAGATTCTCAGTTGGTAAAAGAAGTTGAGCATTAGTTTAGTGTGTTTCTTATTGCTGCTTGATCTCCTAATTAAAAATGTGAATTAAAAGATTCCATTTTTGTTCCTTCATTTCTTATATTGTTTCTTTCAGCCAGCACTGGACAAGAGATGAAAGATCACTTGTTTGTAGTTATTTAATTACACAGTATTCCAGCAACAGTGTGTTGAAATTACTTTTAGTCTTGTAGGATATTTAGCATGAAAATTATTTGTAATAAAGTCATATTTCATATTTTAACTCAAGAGTTCTTAGAAATGTCTTGCCTAGAATGGCATATCCTTACACAGCTGGGAGGAATGGAACATACCAGCCTCACCCACATAACTTGGTTGTGTTCAGCCAGTCCTGTTTGTCTCTGGATGGGGCTTGGAGCAACCTGGACTAGTGGAAGGTGTCCCTGCCCATGGGATGGGATGAGTTCAAGGTCCCTTCCAGCCCAAACAGTTCAATGGTTCTGTAATTCTGTGGTTCTGTGCAGAACTGGTGAAAGTTCTTGGGTGGTGTGGGACAGGGAGGCACTGCAGGGAGACAGTAAGCACTGGGTGCTTACTGGTACTTGTAGGGCAAGCTTCTGAGTTTTTCTGGGGAGGGGGGGAATGTCCATAAATTAAAAAAGTAAACCACAAAAAGATTTGGGTCTGTGTTTCCCTCCCTGCTGGGTGTCTGGTGGTCCATGGTGTGAGTGTTCTCACCAGGGGTGAGGCAGGCTCTGGGACCTTGGCACTGCTCCATCTGCAGGCCTGGTGCAGAGACCAGAGCTTTTCAGGTGTTTCTGTTCTGGGGACCCTTGGCAATGTGTTACAGGCCCATATTCAGTGTGACCATGGAAAAATCAGTGGTGCTGAGCACCTAAATATGAGACTCATCCATTTTTTTGTTGGCAGAGACAAGAATATTTCTAAATCCCAATGTTCCTTCCCAGTGGCTTACACACGTGCATTAATCTCAAACAGCTGCATCAGCTGGTGTCTGAGTTAGTTGCTGGGATTAAGCTATCCTTTCAGAAATTACACAACTGTTGCAATTAATTCCTTCTTTGAACAATTGACTCCAGAGGCCAGTCACCACCCTGATCCTGCATGTATGGGATTTCCTGGGCTTCCCTTAGGGGCCTTGTTCCCTTGAACCCAAGTCTGCTTGGAAATACTCACAAGATGCAGCTGGGTTTTGTTTCCTTAAAGCTTAGCAGCTTTAAAGCATGGGGAGAGCTAAAGACGGATGGAGGACTTGGGATTGAAGCACAAGAACCTCCTTTGCATTGCAAGAGAATTCCCATTGCATGGATGCCAGGGAAGCTGTTGACTTTGGCGTGAGGGAGCCAGAAGGGTTGATTCAGATTAGATACAAGGAATAAGTTTTTTACAATGAGGGTGGGGAGGCTGTGGCACAGGGTGCCCAGAGAAGCTGTGGCTGTCCCTGGATCCCTGGCAGTGTCCAAGGCCAGGCTGGATGGGGCTTGGAGCAACCTGGGATCATGGAAGGTGCTCGTGCTCATGGCAGGGGGTGGAATGGGATGGGCTTTAAGGTCCCTTCCAACCCAAACCATTCTGGGATTCCATGATTCTGTTGTGGGGAGTGAGGGACAGGAAAGTGAGTGATTTCTTGAGGTAGCAGGGAAAGAGCCCAGATCCTGGTGTGCACAGAAGTATGTACACACATACATCTGTGAGTCATTCACTTGGACTTGGAAGACCACTGAAGGTTTTTAAACCAGTGCTGCTGCCAGCACAATCCATTATCCACAGCTGCTGAAGGGCACTGGGAAAGAGTTAGAGGGGAGCCCTGTGTGCTGCATTCCTGTGCTCTGAGGTCCTGTTCTTGTCCAGCTGCCCAGCCTGGGGAGCAGCGCTGCTCCTGTTGCTGGTTCCACGCTCCCACGCAGCTCCCTGCCACCCATCTGGGCCCAGGTGGCCTGGGGACCAAGTTAAAGTGAAAAAACAAAAGAAGGTACTTCCAAAATTCTGTCCTTAATTAAGGAAAGCCTAGAACAGATGCCAAGTCCCTACGAAGCCAAAAAGTCTTATACATACATTAGAATTTTGGCAACTTATTTAAATGCTTAAGCAGTTCTTTGAACTTGGGCTGAATGTTCAGGCTCTGTTTATGAAGTGTGTGAGCATAGTTGTGCTAAAATAAGTGATTTAGATGGTTTGGATCTGTCCAGAGTCTGCAGACTACATTGTTGGTGTGTTATCCCTGATCCCATGGGTACCTGGGAGATCTGAGTTTCAAATTCACAGATGTGAGGTAGGGCTGGCAGACCTGAATCATCATTATCTGAGTCTGGTCTCTGCTGGATGAGCAGGAGCCCTGTCTGCCTGTCATGTGACAGGCAGGGGAGTGTTTGGAAGGATACAGGGAGCCCTGCTTGATTTCTTGCTTTTTTGAGATGGTCCTGGGCAGGAGAACACAAAATAGTTGACAATAACGCCATTTAAAATCATACAATAGACTAATCAAATAGTTTGGGTTGGAAGGGACCTTAAAGTCTATCCAGTTCCACCCCCTGCCCTGGGCAGGGACACCTTCCACTAGACCAGGCTGCTCCAAGCCCATCCAGCCTGGCCTTGGATGCTTCCAGGGGCTTGATCTGTGGTAAAAACAGACATTTTCACAGCTGAAATTAAATCCCTCTACTGTGCTTCAGAAGTGTTTTGCTTCTGTCTTGTTTTGAATTTTTTTCCTTCCTCTTTAGGATCCATCCCTTCTCTTCCAGTCTCTTCTGGTGCACTGTTCCTGGTCAAGGTAATTCATCCCTGGCTTCCAGTGGAAACTGCCACTTCAAGGGGGGGGTTATATTTTGAATTGGTTTTCTAAGCCTGGCAGCTTTCAGACAAAAAGAGCAGGGAGAAATGACTCGTCTGTTACTTTATTTACCACTTGTTTTGGGAAAACTAAATCCGAATTTATGTTTGACTCATATTAGGGCTCTGTGGCTGGACTCTGCTTTTTCAGTTATTTTTGGCCAGGCTGATCTCACACCCAGCATGAGCAGGGCAGCCTGGGTGACAGGAGCTCAGCTCCACTCAAACCAGGAGCTCTTGGGTCTTTCAGCCTCAGGAGACTGAAAGCCAAAGGCTTTTATGCAGGAACTAAATTCAGAGGTTAAAACTCCCATCCTATGCTGTTTATTGTGTGTGGTAAAAAACATGGGGCTGCTGTTTATTGTGTGTTGTGGTAAAAAACATGGGGCTGCTGGAGTAAATTATTAATAGTGGCTGGGGCTGGATGAAGTGGGGTGGATTTTTCCAATGCTCTGGAGTCTGAAATCCCTGGAGTCTCCCCAGAGCACTGGGGGAACCCCAACAGTGCCTGTTGCTGCTGGCTGGGCTCAGAAGGGGCTCAGGTGTGGTAATCCCATATCCTCTGAACAAAGAGAGACAAAGCTCTCCCAGGATTTTCCTGGGAAGCTGTGAGGAGGCTCAGAGAAAGAATTAAAACAATTATCATCCCAGTCTCTGCACCTGACAGATAACCTCTGTTTGTCAAAGATGTTTACAAGGAGGAGTTCCCTTCTTGACCAGTAGGTGAGAGAAGATTCCTAAAGGCCAGTCAGGTCTTAGGTCCACCGTTGTTTCTATAAGAACTGTGAATTTCTAATACTAAAGTGTTTTTCATGCCTTCTGATGATGGAGTTTGTATCACCTTTGTCTGTCCCTGATACCCCATTGGTGATACTCAGGAAGATGCTGAGTCCTGCTCTGAGGGCTGAGCTTTGTCCTAGAGTATGTGAGCACCTCTGTTAGCACAAGTTGTGATACACAGCACACAGAAATAAATTTGCTTCCTCCATCACTCTGGTGTGATCTGTAACCTCTCTCTGAATGGTTTATTGCTGCACAGCTCTCAAGAGAAGGGCCAAGGGGAGGAACTGGTGTTTTGTCCCCAGTTTCTGTGTTACAGTTGTTAGGAATGATCTACTGACAGGCTTTCCTTTGATTTTGGGCTTTGCTTTGGAGGAGACTCTGTGGGTTTAGGGCACGTGGTCACCCTATGGCTCTTGCTTCAGTGGAACTCAAAATTGGACCACATCCCATAGCAGGGCTCGAGGGTGAATTGAACCCCTGGCTGCAGGCAGAGAGGAACCAAGGGAGATGGTTCTTCTCAAATGGATATCCCTGGGGCTTCCTGGAATTTGGTTGCATTCTCAACTTAGTTCTGCAAGCAGAAGGAGCCCTGGAAAGCCAAGTGCATCCTCCTCCTGTGACCCATTTTCGGTGCAACCCCAACATCAGCAGCCTCCTGAGCACTGTCATCCTTTGTGTGCTCTCAGCAGGGTGATGGGAAGGGCCCACTGGAACCTGGGTGTGCAGATTTGGCTCTCACAGCCAGAAAGGGTGAGCCCAATACCCTCCTCAAACCCTGACAGAAAGGGAAAGGGAAAGGAGCAAAAGCTCCTTACAGCTTTTGTTTTTGAAAGCTGGCTGCCTCCAGCCAGTCTTGACTCAGCTGTGCACTGCTTGAAAGTGAAGCACTGACTCCTGTTTGAAGCTGTCCTTCCCACCCTGTTTGCTGAAGGGAGAAGGTGGTAATGTTGCATTCAGTAGGAAAATTACTGCAGGGCCCTGGCTGTGGAGTTTGCCTCAGCTGTGTCTCAGCATAACCCCATACTCTTGACAAGCCAGCAGCACACAGGATGCATTTTGTCCTCTAGTATTTTTCCTATACAGATGGTGAAGGTGAAAATTTTCTCCTCTGACCCAGTGCCTGAGGTAAATGAATTAAATAGCTTGGGAGAACAGGCCAGAGTGTGAAGAAGTGAAAAAGGGGGATTGCTATTTTTAATTCCAGTTTTGGGGAGGAAAAGAGGAGAACAACCCTCAAAGCCTAAATTAACTCCCCTCGCAAACATAATTTGAGGAGACATTATCAAGCTAAAAATATGAACAGTTTGTAAAAGGAGCTGTTTTCTGCATGTGCTGCTACTCACATTACTTAATTAAAACAGGAGGTGCTTAACATGGTGCTTTGATTTTCCACTGTGCATGATCCATGAGTTTTTTTGGGAGGGGTACTTTGCTGAGCAGGAACAATGAGGGCTTGTGTCCATGGTACACCTCCTGTTAAAGCCAAAGTCAATATTGGAGTGGTTGTAGGTCTGTCGACATAAGCCCCTCTACCAACATTCTCACTCACTCAAACTTTTCAAAAATGTAACATCTGTTTATTGGAAATGGGTTTAAATCTGAGTGGAAAAAGCTGCCATGTTACTGGAATAGAGGTGTCCATCTGGAGGTATGTTCTGGTCTATTTATTAAACTTTCTTTTCTGAAAAGAGTGGGAGGAATTAGAATTTTTTCCTCTGTTTTTTTTCCTGGTTATGTTGCACAGGCTTTAGGTTGTAAATCTTGTAGGGGACTTTTTTTTCTTTAATTAAATCCTAGATGTTGTTAATCAGCTCTTGAAAATGGTGTTGCTGATTCACTCAAAAAACAGGATTTGAACCTGGTACCAGCTCAACAGTATTGCTGATAGACTCCCACACAGAGGATGGTGCTGTGCTCACCTGCTTGCTTTCAGAATGTACACCCCGAAATCCAGGCACTGCCTTAGTCTAAGGGCCATGTGGACAAGCCATGCTCCTGGTGAGCTGAGTGGAGCTGGGTTACGGTGATCCACTCTCTTTGTCCTGTCAAGTGCAGATCATGGACCAGCAAGGATAAGAGGATGGAGTAAAAAACACATTTCTGTTGCATTTAACATATTTCATAAGTCCTGTACCTCTCTGTAGTTGTCTTGTGGGCAGCAGATCTTCACAGCACAAGCTCAGGGTCTCCCTTAGTCAGGGTTCCTGCAAGGCTCTGCCTGACTGG
Organism: Emberiza elegans; assembly: GCA_024865655.1. Taxonomy (NCBI): domain Eukaryota; kingdom Metazoa; phylum Chordata; class Aves; order Passeriformes; family Fringillidae; genus Emberiza; species Emberiza elegans. Next base: position 63,544,939 of record JALJVW010000206.1, read on the forward strand.
CCAGCCCACTCCCCTTTTATCCCAGTTACCCTGACTAACCACAGCTGCAGCCCAATGAAGGACATCACAGCTGCAGCCCATCAAGGATAACTGGGACCAGCCAGGGTAAAGATATTCAAATACAGTACAGGTATATCATACATATATTTAAGGCCTCCTACACGTTTCCAGCAAGGCAAGTGGGCAGAGGTGATAGCATCTCTTGTGTGATGTGTTCTCACCACTAAACTGAAGTCTTAGCTGTGTGCTTGGCTTCTTGAAATGCTACAGAGTGCTACAGAAGAAGTGTTTATAACGTGGAGTGTCCTGATGTGCCTCTCAGGGCTTGAGGAGCTCTTGCTTCCAGTGAGAAGTCCTGCTCACATTTTAATTAGCTTGTTTTTCTCGAGCAGGGGTTGTCATCTCAAAAAAAAAAAAAAAAAAAAAAAAAAAAGAAAAAAAATAAAGTGTGTGCCTGTTTTTCCACACAGTGCTATTGCAAACACCAGAGCTGCTATTTTTTTTTTTTTCTGGGGAGGGGAAAGGTGAACTGGTTCAGATGCTACAAAAGGAGTCAGTGCTGATGCTGTTTGATCTCAATTGATCCGCTAAACTAATAATGATAATTGCTTTTGTAATGGCTTGGGTTGCTTGGGGTTTTGGAGGGTTTGGTTTGGGTATTTTTTGTTGGGTTTTTTGAACTCAAAGCTGGAAGAACAAAGGTTTGCCAAACTGCTAGTCATAGGGTGTGTTTCATCCAGGGTGGAACAGACTTTATTGCCTTTGAGGACTTCTGAGCTTAGAAATGCTGCTGGGTGGATAGTCCTGGAGAGAGCTGTCCCTCCTTTGTGCCAGAGCCTTGGCTGATCCCTGCCTTTGAGAGGTCTGCTGGGATGTGGATTTACCTTCCATGTATCACCATGACAGCTTGGGCACTAAAGTCATAGAATGATGGAATGGTTTGGGTTGGAAAATGCCATTTTCTGCCAGCAGATTTCTTGTGGGTAGAGATCCCTTCAGCTCTCATTTGGTCGTCTTGCTTCTGGCTGGAGGATGTTGGCTGATGGTGTCATCCAGGGTGAATTTTGTCAAGGGCCTGCTGCCCTACCAGGAGCAGGATGGAGTACTCCAGGTGTGATGGGAAGAGCATCCTTCATCCCCCTTGTTGTGCTTAGGGAGGCAGAGGTCTTCCTCTGACTCTGCCAGTCCCTGTCATTCAACTTCAGGGTTTCTTCTGCCTGTCAGAGACTTGGGCTTTGTGTAGCAGCTCTGGTAATCACAGTAACCCTTTTCTCTGAGGCTGGATGACTCTACATTTTCATGCTGTCACAGAAATTTGTGTGTTGTTTGAGAGCTCTGGGTTTCTATTGCACAGCCCTGCAAACAGCTCTCCATCTAAAACCTTTTGGGCATGTGTGTGCACAAAGTTGAATGGAGAAGGATCTCCAGGCTGAGATGGGAGCAGCCAATATGAAACTGAGATTAGTTTGACATGTATGCAGCTGGAGCTTCCCCTTTCCCTGCCCAGACTGCAGCAAATCCCTTCACATGTCCCCACTGATACCGTGTGAGGTTAGAAGGACCGGGATGAGGTTAGAAAGAATGGGATGAAGCTTGCTGAGGGGAAGAGGCACATGGACCTGACTCTGTGAGGGTTGTGTGCTTACTTTAAAGGGTCTCCATGGTCCTTAAGGCTGGTCTAGACGTGGAAAAGAGGATGTTGTGGGATGAGCTGCAGCATTCCCCAGGGTGGCCACCCTCCTCTTGGCCTCGTTTGTGTGATGCCCACTTGCATTGTGCCCCCAGTGCCACCTTCTTGGTGCCACTGCAGCTCCAGTGACAACCATGAACATGAAGCCATTCCCCAGGTCTCTGGTATTCTAGGAATTCTGGAGCTGTTTGCTGACTGTGCAGCTGGAACGTGGGAGGAAAGCAGAGTGAGAGCTGTGGAACACCTCGGTGGCTGTGGGAGCCCAAGGAGTTTTGTGAAAATGGGCTCCAGGGGATGAGCTTCATCCATAAAACACATGGAGCAAGCTGGACTTACACCAGGTCAGCACTGAGACTGTTTTAGTCCAGTTTGAACATCATTGCAAACCAGATCTACAGTGCAGCGTGAGCCAGGGTCTTGGACTAAAGCAAACCCTGGAGCCATGACTGAGCCCAGCCTTGCTCTGTGACAGGAGAGCAGTTCATGACTCAGGAACACTTGCTGAACTTTCACTATTTATTGTTTCAGCAGACATGAATAAATATTCAACAAATAAGCCTCCTGGCCTTAAGTGATTGTGATGTTCTGACTATAAATAAACTGAAAATCCAAGTTCTTGGTTCTTTTTTGCTTTAAAGCAAGCTAGACCCCATGGGAATGGTATGTTCCTGTTGCACAAGCTGAAAAGGGTTCATGTCCTGATTTTCATCTGTAGGGTCATATGGCGACTTGGGGTGGAGGTATTTTCCTGAAATAGCTTTGGAGTAGCTGTAGGCTTTGGGATGTGGCTCCTTTCTCTCCCCTGGCTACAGGAAGCTCTGGCTTTAAGTAAGGTGTAGAATGTTCTGGGTTGTGCCTTTGGGTCTCTGGAGCTGGAGGATGAACCAAGAAATGTACAGCAGTTGAGGGGAGCTTCCAGCAACCTCCCTCAGTGATGTTTCACACTGGCTTTACTGTCTGCACCAAACCTTGTGGGACTGTTTATACTCCCAGAGGAATATGCAGGGATTATAAATTCCCAGTGGAGCTTGCTGAGCTGTGCACTGCCACAGGACTGTGCTTTCCTGCCCATTCCAGCTAGGAAAAATGAGCAGCCCTGTCAGTGACAGGAGTTTGTGGTGGGATCTGACACAGCCCCATGGTGGGTGCAAAGCCTGGTCCCAGGGAAGGCAGCTGGGGTGGGACTTGGCTCACTCACCCTGTGACTTGAAGGCAGAGAGCAGTGTGTGGGAGCATTTCCCTGGGATTGCCATCGGGGATGTGAATCCGTGCCTGTTCAGCTCAGCCCTGAGGGACAAAACCATTCTTCAGCGAGCAGTGTCCCTCCCCTCTACTGAGAGCACATTTTAGTCATTTGTTTCAGTTATTACATGGTTCTTCTGTCAGCCCACAGGCTTTGTGCCCTTCCCCTTTCCACAGTGGTGGTACTCAGTTGCCAGCTCGGTTAAACCTCAGTCTTGAACCTGTTAAACCTCACTCTTGTCTTTTGTGGGGGCTGGACTGGGCAGAGGGCTCCGTGGTAAAGCAGGGGTCAGTCACAAACCTTGTGCTAACGGCTTCCTTTGCTGTTGCTTTGCCAGGGCAGCCACTGACCACAACATTGACAACACCACAGCAATCCTCAGGGAGTGGCTGAAGAACGTGCAGCACCTGTACCACGACGTGGAGTGGAGACCCATGGAGGAGCCCCCGTGAGTACCTGGGAGGGCTCCTGGCTGCACAGCCCAAATCCCTGAGGTTTTCTGTTTCCAAACCAGGAGCTGGTACTAAACGTCCAAGTGCTAAAATGTGGATTATTTGCCTTCTGGAGTCTGTCCCATTAAAATTGTTTTCTTAGGGAAGAAGGTGAGGTAAGGTCTCTAGAAGGGTCTCTGACTTTAGTGAAGCACCTCATGCAGAATTTTGTGGAAGAAACCATTTCCATTCAGTTATTTAGCATCTGTCAGTGCTCTTTTTGCATGGTAAACAAATTACATCAAGAGCTACAGGGAATTAAAATTACCATTCTTTATTTGCAAGGAAGCAGAGAAATTATAGCCCCATTCATAATATCTGTGAAAGCTCTGACACATCAAACATTCAGTAAGTGCTGAGCCATAGAACTAGATTTAATTCCACAGATTGTGCCTTTACGTGATTTGCAGGACCATTGCTTTGAAATATGATGTGTTGGATTTTTATTACTTTAATTTTATTTATTTTGAAGATCAGCTGTTCCTGGGTTTGTTCTGTTTTCAGTTTCTTCCATCAAGGAGAATTACATCAGTTTCCCCTTCCTTTAGGCCTGCTTTTATATTCGAGTTCCTCACTGCAGTGATGGGGAGCTTGTGGTGCACCAAGGGGGAACGGTTGGTTTTATTGACATTTTTAATCCTTTCATTTGAACTGAGTTTCCGTCATCCTGCCAAACTTTGCTGCAAGCAGAAAAACCTTTTGAAATTCTTAGCTCCTTCCCTGACTTAACTCTGGCACTGTTTCAAAGTCCTGGATTTTTTATTCCTCGTTGGGATCTGCCCCTGGGTTCCCTTCCATCTTTGTTAAAAAGCCATTGCTTTGGAGCTGGAAGCAGAGCCATGCATGTGTCTTTGCTGCTGTGCTGGGGCTGAGTACTGGGAGATTTAGGGGCTGCTCCTGGGATGTTTTAGCAGTTGAAAGCTAATGCCCAGAGCCGGGGGAGGCCAGGCTGCCTTCATCCTCATCCCAGCCCTGCTGATGCTGCTGGGCGAGTCCTTGGATTTACAGAGGGCAGATGAGTTTGTAGGAGAAGGTGGTAATGTTGCATTCAGTAGGAAAATTACTGCAGGGCCCTGGCTGTGGAGTTTGCCTCAGCTGTGTCTCAGCATAACCCCATACTCTTGACAAGCCAGCAGCACACAGGATGCATTTTGTCCTCTAGTATTTTTCCTATACAGATGGTGAAGGTGAAAATTTTCTCCTCTGACCCAGTGCCTGAGGTAAATGAATTAAATAGCTTGGGAGAACAGGCCAGAGTGTGAAGAAGTGAAAAAGGGGGATTGCTATTTTTAATTCCAGTTTTGGGGAGGAAAAGAGGAGAACAACCCTCAAAGCCTAAATTAACTCCCCCTCGCAAACATAATTTGAGGAGACATTATCAAGCTAAAAATATGAACAGTTTGTAAAAGGAGCTGTTTTCTGCATGTGCTGCTACTCACATTACTTAATTAAAACAGGAGGTGCTTAACATGGTGCTTTGATTTTCCACTGTGCATGATCCATGAGTTTTTTTGGGAGGGGTACTTTGCTGAGCAGGAACAATGAGGGCTTGTGTCCATGGTACACCTCCTGTTAAAGCCAAAGTCAATATTGGAGTGGTTGTAGGTCTGTCGACATAAGCCCCTCTACCAACATTCTCACTCACTCAAACTTTTCAAAAATGTAATGTCTGTTTATTGGAAATGGGTTTAAATCTGAGTGGAAAAAGCTGCCATGTTACTGGAATAGAGGTGTCCATCTGGAGGTATGTTCTGGTCTATTTATTAAACTTTCTTTTCTGAAAAGAGTGGGAGGAATTAGAATTTTTTCCTCTGTTTTTTTTCCTGGTTATGTTGCACAGGCTTTAGGTTGTAAATCTTGTAGGGGACTTTTTTTTCTTTAATTAAATCCTAGATGTTGTTAATCAGCTCTTGAAAATGGTGCTGCTGATTCACTCAAAAAACAGGATTTGAACCTGGTGCCAGCTCAACAGTATTGCTGATAGACTCCCACACAGAGGATGGTGCTGTGCTCATCTGCTTGCCTTCAGAATGTACACCCCAAAATCCAGGCCCTGCCTTAGTCTAAGGGCCATGTGGACAAGCCATGCTCCTGGTGAGCTGAGTGGAGCTGGGTTATAGTGATCCACTCTCTTTGTCCTGTCAAGTGCAGATCATGGACCAGCAAGGATAAGAGGATGGAGTAAAAAACACATTTCTGTTGTATTTAACATATTTCATAAGTCCTGTACCTCTCTGTAGTTGTCTTGTGGGCAGCAGCTCTTCACAGCACAAGCTCAGGATCTTCCTTAGTCAGGGCTCCTCCAAGGCTCTCCCTGACTGGCCAGCCCACTCCCCTTTTATCCCAGTTACCTTGACTGGCCACAGCTGCAGCCCAATGAAGGACATCACAGCTGCAGCCCATCAAGGATAACTGGGACCAGCCAGGGTAAAGATATTCAAATACAGTACAGGTATATAATACATATATTTAAGGCCTCCTACACGTTTCCAGCACAGGCAAGTGGGCAGAGGTGATAGCATCTCTTGTGTGATGTGTTCTCACCACTAAACTGAAGCCTTAGCTGTGTGCTTGGCTTCTTGAAATGCTACGGAGTGCTACAGAATAAGTGTTTATAACGTGGAGTGTCCTGATGTGCCTCTCAGGGCTTGAGGAGCTCTTGCTCCCAGTGAGAAGTCCTGCTCACATTTTAATTAGCTTGTTTTTCTCAAGCAGGGGTTGTCATCTCAAAAAAAAAAAAAAAAAAGAGGGAAAAATAAAGTGTGTGCCTGTTTTTCCACACTGTGCTATTGCAAACACCAGAGCTGCTATTTTTTTTCTGGGGAGGGGGAAAGGTGAACTGGTTCAGATGCTACAAAAGGAGTCAGTGCTGATGCTGTTTGATCTCAATTGACCCACTAAACTAATAATGATAATTGCTTTTGTAATGGCTTGGGTTGCTTGGGGTTTTGGAGGGTTTGGTTTGGGTATTTTTTGTTGGGTTTTTTGAACTCAAAGCTGGAAGAACAAAGGTTTGCCAAACTGCTAGTCATAGGGTGTGTTTCATCCAGGGTGGAACAGACTTTATTGCCTTTGAGGACTTCTGAGCTTAGAAATGCTGCTGGGTGGATAGTCCTGGAGAGAGCTGTCCCTCCTTTGTGCCAGAGCCTTGGCTGATCCCTGCCTTTGAGAGGTCTGCTGGGATGTGGATTTACCTTCCATGTATCACCATGACAGCCTGGGCACTAAAGTCATAGAATGATGGAATGGTTTGGGTTGGAAAATGCCATTTTCTGCCAGCAGATTCTTGTGGGTAGATCTAGAGATCCCTTCAGCTCCCATTTGGTCGTCTTGCTTCTGGCTGGAGGATGTTGGCTGATGGTGTCATCCAGGGTGAATTTTGTCAAGGGCCTGCTGCCCTACCAGGAGCAGGATGGAGTACTCCAGGTGTGATGGGAAGAGCATCCTTCATCCCCCTTGTTGTGCTTAGGGAGGCAGAGGTCTTCCTCTGACTCTGCCAGTCCCTGTCATTCAACTTCAGGGTTTCTTCTGCCTGTCAGAGACTTAGGCTTTGTGTAGCAGCTCTGGTAATCACAGTAACCCTTTTCTCTGAGGCTGGATGACTCTACATTTTCATGCTGTCACAGAAATTTGTGTGTTGTTTGAGAGCTCTGGGTTTCTATTGCACAGCCCTGCAAACAGCTCTCCATCTAAAACCTTTTGGGCTTGTGTGTGCACAAAGTTGAATGGAGAAGGATCTCCAGGCTGAGATTGGAGCAGCCAATATGAAACTGAGATTAGTTTGACATGTATGCAGCTGGAGCTTCCCCATTCCCTGCCCAGACTGCAGCAAATCCCTTCACATGTCCCCACTGAGTCTGTGAGGTTAGAAGGACCAGGATGAGGTTAGAAAGAATGGGATGAGGCTTGCTGAGGGGAAGAGGCACATGGACCTGACTCTGTGAGGGTTGTGTGCTTACTTTAAAGGGTCTCCATGGTCCTTAAAGCTGGTCGAGACCTGGAAAAGAGGATGTTGTGGGATGAGCTGCAGCATTCCCCAGGGTGGCCACCCTCCTCTTGGCCTCGTTTGTGTGATGCCCACTTGCACTGTGCCCCCAGTGCCACCTTCTTGGTGCCACTGCAGCTCCAGTGACAACCATGAACATGAAGCCATTCCCCAGGTCTCTGGTATTCTAGGAATTCTGGAGCTGTTTGCTGACTGTGCAGCTGGAACGTGGGAGGAAAGCAGAGTGAGAGCTGTGGAACACCTCGGTGGCTGTGGGAGCCCAAGGAGTTTTGTGAAAATGGGCTCCAGGGGATGAGCTTCATCCATAAAACACATGGAGCAAGCTGGACTTACACCAAGTCAGCACTGAGACTGTTTTAGTCCAGTTTGAACATCATTGCAAACCAGATCTACAGTGCAGCGTGAGTCAGGGTCTTGGACTAAAGCAAACCCTGGAGCCATGACTGAGCCCAGCCTTGCTCTGTGACAGGAGAGCAGTTCATGACACAGGAACATCTAACACTTGCTGAACTTTCACTATTTATTGTTTCAGCAGACATGAATAAATATTCAACAAATAAGCCTCCTGGCCTTAAGTGATTGTGATGTTCTGACTATAAATAAACTGAAAATCCAAGTTCTTGGTTCTTTTTTGCTTTAAAGCAAGCTAGACCCCATGGGAATGGTATGTTCCTGTTGCACAAACTGAAAAGGGTTCATGTCCTGATTTTCATCTGTAGGGTCATATGGCGACTTGGAGTGGAGGTATTTTCCTGAAATAGCTTTGGAGTAGCTGTAGGCTTTGGGATGTGGCTCCTTTCTCTCCCCTGGCTACAGGAAGCTCTGGCTTTAAGTAAGGTGTAGAATGTTCTGGGATGTGCCTTTGTGTCTCTGGAGCTGGAGGATGAACCAAGAAGTGTACAGCAGTTGAGGGGAGCAACCTCCCTCAGTGATGTTTCACACTGGCTTTACTGTCTGCACCAAACCTTGTGGGACTGTTTATACTCCCAGAGGAATATGCAGGGATTATAAATTCCCAGTGGAGCTTGCTGAGCTGTGCACTGCCACAGGACTGTGCTTTCCTGCCCATTCCAGCTAGGAAAAATGAGCAGCCCTGTCAGTGACAGGAGTTTGTGGTGGGATCTGACACAGCCCCATGGTGGGTGTGCAAAGCCTGGTCCCAGGGAAGGCAGCTGGGGTGGGACTTGGCTCACTCACCCTGTGACTTGAAGGCAGAGAGCAGTGTGTGGGAGCATTTCCCTGGGATTGCTGTCGGGGATGTGAATCCGTGCCTCCTGCTCCAGCCTGTTCAGCTCAGCCCTGAGGGACAAAACCATTCTTCAGCGAGTGGTGTGTCCCTCCCCTCTACTGAGAGCACATTTTAGTCATTTGTTTCAGTTATTACATGGTTCTTCTGTCAGCCCACAGGCTTTGTGCCCTTCCCCTTTCCACAGTGGTGGTACTCAGTTGCCAGCTCGGTTAAACCTCAGTCTTGAACCTGTTAAACCTCACTCTTGTCTTTTGTGGGGGCTGGACTGGGCAGAGGGCTCCGTGGTAAAGCAGGGGTCAGTCACAAACCTTGTGCTAACTGCTTCCTTTGCTCTTGCTTTGTCAGGGCAGCCACTGACCACAACATTGACAACACCACAGCAATCCTCAGGGAGTGGCTGAAGAATGTGCAGCACCTGTACCACGACGTGGAGTGGAGACCCATGGAGGAGCCCCCGTGAGTACCTGGGAGGGCTCCTGGCTGCACAGCCTAAATCCCTGAGGTTTTCTGTTTCCAAACCAGGAGCTGGTACTAAATGTCCAAGTGCTAAAATGTGGATTATTTGCCTTCTGGAGTCTGTCCCATTAAAATTGTTTTCTTAGGGAAGAAGGTGAGGTAAGGTCTCTAGAAGGGTCTCTGACTTTAGTGAAGCACCTCATGCAGAATTTTGTGGAAGAAACCATTTCCATTCAGTTATTTAGCATCTGTCAGTGCTCTTTTTGCATGGTAAACAAATTACATCAAGAGCTACAGGGAATTAAAATTACCATTCTTTATTTGCAAGGAAGCAGAGAAATTATAGCCCCATTCATAATATCTGTGAAAGCTCTGACACATCAAACATTCAGTAAGTGCTGAGCCATAGAACTAGATTTAATTCCACAGATTGTGCCTTTACGTGATTTGCAGGACCATTGCTTTGAAATATGATGTGTTGGATTTTTATTACTTTAATTTTATTTATTTTGAAGATCAGCTGTTCCTGGGTTTGTTCTGTTTTCAGTTTCTTCCATCAAGGAGAATTACATCAGTTTCCCCTTCCTTTAGGCCTGCTTTTATATTCGAGTTCCTCACTGCAGTGATGGGGAGCTTGTGGTGCAAACCCCCAGGGAACGCTGGTTTTATTGACATTTTTAATCCTTTCATTTGAACTGAGTTTCCGTCATCCTGCCAAACTTTGCTTAAGTTCTGCAAAAACCTTTTGAAATTCTTAGCTCCTTCCCTGACTTAACTCTGGCACTGTTTCAAAGTCCTGGATTTTTATTCCTCGTTGGGATCTGCCCCTGGGTTCCCTTCCATCTTTGTTAAAAAGCCATTGCTTTGGAGCTGAAGGCAGAGCCATGCATGTGTCTTTGCTGCTGTGCTGGGGCTGAGTACTGGGAGATTTAGGGGCTGCTCCTGGGATGTGTTAGCAGTTCCCAATAATGCCCAGAGCCCTGGGGGAGGCCAGGCTGCCTTCATCCTCACATCCCAGCCCTGCTGATGCTGCTGGGCCGAGGGGGCCGGATTTACAGAGGGCAGATGAGTTTGTACCCCAGGTCAGGGGGCTGCAGGTGGGTTTGGAGGGTCCCCTCTGCTGCCACAGCAGCTCCTGCCCTGGGTGGCGTCATCAGAAAACTGGCACTGCCTGTTCTCTGGTGCCTTCTGTGCTCGTGCCAGCACAGAACTTGGAATTATTCTCCCTCAAAACCTCTCATAGGTTGCCTGAGGTGACTCTAATGCTGTTTTGCTTTCATAATGAAGGCAGAAATTGAATTCTTTCTTTCCTCCTCCTTTCTTTCCTACTTTCCTCCCTCTTTCCTCCCTCTTTCCTCCTCCTTTCCTCCTCCTTTCTTCACTTTCCTTCTTACTTTCCTTCCTTCTTTCTTACTTTCCTTCTTACTTTCCTTCCTTCTTTATTTCCTTCTTTCTTTTTTCTTTTTTTTTCTTTCTTTTTTTTCCCTTTTCTTTTCTATTAGTTTTTTTTCTTTTTTTTATTTCTTTTTTTTCGATGTAGTAAGGCCCAGACACGGATTACAGTCACTTTTTATTTCTTTTCTAGGTCCTACCCAGAAGAGCTGGGGCCGAAGCACTGGCCCAGCTCTCGGTTCACCCACGTGATGAAGCTGCGCCAGGCTGCCCTGCGCGCGGCCCGGGACAGGTGGTCAGACTATATCCTGGTGAGCACGAGCTCTGATTCGTTACTGAAGCTTTCCAGGCCCTCTCTTCACTACTGGGGGCTCTCAGAAAGCTTTCTCTCCAGATAAAGACAGGTTGAGATGCTGTGGGTCATTTCTTGCTCTGATGAGCCAGAGACCTTGTGGCGAGGGAGGTGAGTCCTGCTAAGCTTGGAGCTTTCTCCACAGGCACCAGGATTGAACACAGTCCTAAATGTCCCACCACCACAGTCCTGGTCACCCACCACCCCCAGATCAATCCCCACCTGGTGAAATGTAAGGGAAATAGTTGTGCAGGGCAGTTGTGGGAAGATGCTGCCTTTGGTCTCTGTGAGGGGGGTGTTCCCAAAGCCTCCCAAAGCAAGGTGAGGGCAGTTGAGGAGTTGTTCTTGATGCTTTTCACAGAATGAACTCGCCCTGAATTTCCAGTGATGTTATTTTCCCTGGCCAGCTCCCTGTGCTGGCATGAGGTACAACCTCATGGTTGTCAGGGAAGCTTTCTGCCCATCTCATTGCTGTGCCCAGGAGCAGTGCCCCCAGCTTTCCCTGTGACAGCCCTGTGCCCTAGGGAGTCAAACCCACCAGCTCACTGCTTTTAGGGTGGTTTTTTTGCTGACCTCATGGAAACAGTTTTATTGTTGAGGCTGGAGAAGGCCTGAGATCTCTCGGTCCAGTTGTTGACCTGCCATGTTCACCATTAAGCCACATTCCCGGGTGCCATATGCACACATTTTTCAACACTTCCAGGGATGGTGACTCCCCTCCTGCCCTGGACAGCCTGTTTCAATGCCTGGTCATTGTTTTAGAAGGAATTTTTCCTCATATCCAGTCTAAACTTCCCTGGGAGCACAGCCCAACTCCCCTGGCTGTCCCCTCCTTTCAGGAGCTGTGCAGAGCCACAAGGGCCCCCCTGAGCCTCCTTTGCTCCAGGCTGAGCCCCTTTCCAGCTCCCTCAGCCCCTCCTGGTGCTCCAGACCCTTCCCCAGCTCCATTCCCTTCCTTGGACAAGCTCCACCCCTTCATTGTGAGAGGCCAGAGGTGCCCTAGTGTTGTGGTGTTGTTGGGTTTTTAGGATGAGGTGAGAGATGAGAATTTCACTCTTAAGTTTTCAGAAGGTTGATATGATATGATATGATATGATATGATATGATATGATATGATATGATATGATATGATATTATATTATATTATATTATATTATATTATATTATATTATATTATATTATATAGTATATACTGTATATTACATTACATTACATTATATTATATTACTGTACTAAAGAAAGAGAAAGGAGATATCAGAAGGCTAGACAAGAATGAATAATAAAACCTGTGACAGACTCAGAGTCTGACACAGCTGGCTGTGATTGGGGATTAATTAAAAACAATTCACATGTTGGGTAAATAATTTTTTAAATTATATTTTAAAGCAGCAAAACAGGGAGAAGTTAAAGCTTCCCAGCTTCCCAAAAAAAAAATCTTGGTGAAAGGATTTTTCATAAAATATCATGGTGACACCCTAGCAGTGGCAGCACAGGGGACAAGCACTGCCCTGGGCCTGAGCCCACACCAGGGCTGCTCATGTCCTTCTGGCTGCCTCATTCCCAAGAAAACATCAAAGGATTCTTATTGTTTCAACTGTTAGCAGTTTTTTTTTCCTCTTCCTTCTGTAGTTTATTGATGCAGATAATCTACTGACCAACCCAGAGACCCTGCAGCTGCTGATAGCAGAGAACAAGACCCTGGTGGCGCCGATGCTCGAGTCCCGCTCGCTCTACTCCAACTTCTGGTGTGGCATCACTCCCCAGGCAGGTGACCTCGAGAACAGTGCTGGGGCTGTGTGACTGTGTCCTCCAGGGGCTCTTGCCCCTCTCTCTGGAGCAGCAGCCATCCTTCCTGTTCTCTGGGCTTTCCCATCTGCTGCTGTAGCTCTGAGGTGGTGTTAACACGTGCTGGGATCCCACACAAACTATTCTGATAAACACATCAGAATTTTTTTTAAGGTGGTTCCATGTTTCTGTAATGGCCTTAAAACCCTTGGTGCTTAATTTTAGGCCAGTTTTTTTTTTTTTTTGTACAGTGATGCTAATCCAAGAGGAATTTGCTTTTCTTTGCACAGATCTCCATTGTGTCTAAGTTATCTTTCTCATCTATGAGCAAGATTTTTGAAGTGGGGCAACATCCTTTGCCTTGTAGGGAGTGTGTGTGCTGAAGTGTGCATGTGACAGGTACTGGTGCTGAGCCTAAAAATCAGAGTTTCGTGTTACCTTTTCAATATTCCCTTTCCATGCTACTTCTGATCCACATAACTGCACTGGGTCAGAGCACAGGCTCATCTGCAGATGTCTAGGGAATAGTATAAGGATAGGCCAAAAAAGTGAGTGTTACTTCCCAAAAATACTTTTCTTTCCTCTGGCAATCCCCTTCCAGGTTTTTGAGGAATATATTTGTCTTTAAAGCTCTCAGTGATTTTTTTAGTTCTACAGAAATCCCTGTGTATATCTATTTTTTTGTCACCCACACCATCTTCTGGCAAGGAGTTCCACAGTTCAGACCGAGTCATTGGATAAAAACAGCAGGAAGAGGTCCTGAACTTTCCAAATGCTTGGGAAGTAAATAGAGAGATAAGAAAGGGAGTGTGATGAGGTGTGTTTGCTTGTTTCACTTGGGTTTGTTTGCTTTGTTTGAAAATGGAGATATAAACTTCATAGCAAAGGTATTGATTGTGCTTGAAGTTTTTAAGGCTAAGTCCGGGGTCAGCCAAGGTTTTCCAGTGGGGTACATCAGCCCTGCTTCCAGGCTGGAGTGATCTCTGCCCATGTGCTCCAGCCCCAGCCCTGCCTCTCCAGCAGGAAGTTTCCACCATTACCACCACCAACTGAGAAAAGGGGAGGGGAAAACCAGCAAAGGCATCTTGCAAAATTTGGTTAAAAAAAAATCCTTCTAGAATGAAGAGGAGAGTTCTCCCTTTATTTTTTCTTTTCTCTTGTTTCTGCATGTGGTCCTAGGGCTGTATGTGCTCGGCCTTGCTCTCCCAGGGGGCTTGGGGAGGGAATCACAGCTGGAGCACATCCTGAAGCACATCCATCCCCAGCACAGGGCCACAGTGAGCCAAGCCTATCCCCAGACAGGCTGGCATTTGTCTGTCATGGAGCAAAACTGGGGAAAGGCAGCAGTGGGGGCAGTTGGAGCCCTCCTTGCCTACACATGGCTCATGAGCAGGGACAGCCCTAAAAACCCAGGGTGAGGAGGAGGAGGAAAGATGAGTGTCCAGCATCTTCACTTGTGGGCATTCTCAGGTGTCTGTTAAAGGGTGGGTGTGTTAACCCTTCCTTTGATGGGAATGCCAGTCACACCTCCTCCCACCTGCTCCTTCCTGTGGCACTCAGGATGGCTGTGTTTGGGATATCCCATGCTCACAGTGCACCTGAAAGGCAGAGGGAGGTGGCAGATCCATAACCAGGAACATTGCACCACACCCTGGCCCCACACAGCCCAGGCAGAGCAGTTCTGCTGGCTTTTGCTCAGCCAGTGCCTGAATGCTCATGGAAAATAAAACATAAATGGAGCTTTAATTTCTTTTAGTGACTCATTGTTTCTGTAAAGCCCAGAATCTGCTCTGGATTCAACCATCCAGATGCCAGTTTCATGCTCTAGGGTTTTCTTTCATGGAGGAATTCAGTGTATTTATGTCCACACGAGCCACACACTGTGGGTGTTGCACCCAGAGTGCTGAAGTGTGGCAGAGCTCCGGGTACAGGGAATTACCCAGGAGTGACTGAAGTGCCTCCCCAGGCAGAATCAGGAGTGAGTATCAAACCTGCTTGCCCCAGGGTGGAGGGAGCAGGGATTCTTACACAGCTGATGGAGGCTGAGACGTTGCCTTCACTGCAGTGACAACAAATGGTTCTTTTTAAAGTTAATTTGCAGATCCTACTCTCTGGGGTACTAAATGGACTTTGTGCCTGTTGAGTGTGGAGGATGTCATGGATGCTCAGCAGCTTCCAGGATCAGGCTGGAGAGTCTAAGTGCAAAAAGGGTTTTGAAGGACCAGGAGAAAATCGTCTGAGGTTTGAAGCTCAATTTTACAGTGGAAAGGTTGGGCTCTCCAAGAGCTCCTGTAAAGTAGAGAGAAGGACAATCTTTACCTTTTGGGAAGAAGACTGTTTCTAAATACTTGACTGAGCTGTTTCCAAATGGGAGGCACTGAAAAAGCTGAGAGTTGAGCCCTGGTGAACCTCTGCTGGAGAGCTTAGGCTGTGAGCTCTTGGTAAGGAAGAGCTTTGAAACAGGAACCTCTTGTGCCAACAGCCCCCTCCTTGTGGTTTCAGGGCTACTACAAGAGGACCCTGGAGTACCCCCTGATCCGGGAGTGGAAGAGGATGGGCTGTTTTGCTGTCCCCATGGTGCATTCCACGTTCCTCATTGACCTGAGGAAGGAGGCCTCTGCCAAGCTGGCCTTCTACCCCCCACACCAGGACTACACCTGGAGCTTCGATGACATCATGGTCTTTGCCTTCTCCAGCCGCCAGGCAGGTGTGTGCAGGGCCCCTGCTGGGGAGGGCTCCCTCCTGGAGACACACAGGCCTGCAGTGCAGCCTCACAGCCCAGAAATCCTGCATGGGCTTCTGTGGGGAGTTCAGACCCTGCTCCCTTTCCTCTCTGGGCTCTGCTCAGGGGTAACCAGCAGCAGGTGACTGGAGAGGCAGTGTTGGATTGCTGCTCGTTTCAGAGGATGTGGGGCTGTTCTTGGGATATTTCAGAGACAAAATGTGGGATTCCACCCTTGGTTGGTGTCACAGCAGGTGAACACAGGGGGGTGCTGGGGGAGTGGAAGGTGGTTTGGGGGTGAGGGATCTAAAGTTACCACTTCCAAAAGATCCATGAGGAAAGGGGTGAGGACAGGAGACTCTTCTTAAACCATGGAATCCTGGAACAGTTCAGGTTAGGAGCTTACAGCTCATCTCATTCCACATTGTGGCTCAGGCACCTTCCACTAGACCTGGTTGCTCCAAACCCTCTCCAGCCTGGCCTTGGGTACTTCCAGGGAGAGGAGATCTCTGGCTGTTGTTGTTTTAAGAGAGCTCCAGGTGTTGCTGAGACATCTGAAGTGCCTTGTGCTGCTGCTGTTGGTGCTTGTGGTGAGGATGTTTAGTCCTGTTGGATTTCTGGAGAGTGGCTCTCGGGAATGTTCTGTCTCCAGCAGAGCCCAGGCTGCCAGACCTGTGTGTAGCAGTGTCACAGCTGAAGGGGGCTCCCAGGGCTGGAATGGCCATCTGTGCTGTTCTTTGCCTGCTGTGGTGGAAAGGGAAAAGTCTGGGGCATTACAAGGAAAAGGGGATTGGTGAAACCTCAGCAGCACCTGTAAGTGCCTTCTGTTCAGAAGTGAGTGGGTTGGTGGGTTGAATTATCAAGGAGAAGTTGTTCATGAATCCTCTGAGTGATGTGCAGTTGGTGCCCCCTGTCCTCTGCAGAAGATGGAGTGTGAAGGAGAGCAGGAAGGGGAGCAGGCAGGGAGAAAGCCAGGGAAGAAGGGCTGCTGTTGTTTGTTGTTGTTGTTGTTCTGCAGGCTGAGCCTCCCTTCCCAGTGATCCCAGACCAGCACAGCAGCCACCAGCTGCCTGCAGCTTCCCTTTTAGTGCTGGGTCTGGTTGGCAGCACCAGAAGTGATGATTTGTTTTGGCAGAGTGAGCAGGGCGTTCTCAGAACCAGCTGTGAGAGGATGAGGAGTGTCAGATAAGATGAGTGATGGAGGGGAGGCAGCAAGAGCTGAGATTGGCGCCCTTGGGAGGCAGAGGTGAGAAGGGAATGGCAGAGCAGCCTCAGGGTCCTGACTTTCAGAGTCAGGCCATGAGTGCAGAAGCACAGAGTGAGACCCCCAGGGCCACTCAGTTCAGCGTTTCCCCAGACTGCCAAACCCATCACTGTCCCCAGGTGCCACCTCTTGGCTCCAGAGGAGAGTTGAGGTTTAAGTTTGGAGAGCAAAGCAGGCTGCTTAAAATCTGCCCCTCCGCCTCTTCCCTCTGACAGCTCTCCCAGAAGTGCAGCCTGCAGCCCTGTGGTAACTGCAGTGCATTAGCTCCAGCTGCTTCAGAAATGTTTCAGGGATTCAAACCCATCATTTTTTCCTTCCGTCCTGAACACCAGCTTTTTCCAGGACTGACCCATGACATGGAAGGCTTTGCTCCAGCTGCCTGGCCTGTTCATCTGCTCAGATTGTTCACTCGTGGCCTGAGCTCAGTCTTGTCACCCAGCATAAAAGGATGACATCCAAGTTCAGAAATGTGAAAAATGTGTGAGCTTTGAGGGAAACTTCTTTTTGGAGTCATTTCACTTACTTTCCCTCAAGTCAGAAATGATACTGGCTTTTGTCCAGGCCAAAAGCTGTGCTTAAAAAATCATCAATTCCCAACAGGCAATGTGCTGCTGGAAGCAGCTGTTCTGTGGTGCTCCAGAGAGCATCCCACCTCTGGGAGAGGACGTGGCCTGTGTGGGAGGGCTGCATCTGAGCAGAGCTCACAGTGCGGGGGTCACTGCCAGCACTGCACTCTGCAGAGCCCCTTGCACTCACAGGAGAGCTTTTAGCCAGGGCAGCCTGCAGAAAAGGAGGCTCAGGTGAGACCTTAGAGACCCTTCCAGTGCCTAAAGGGGCCTCCAGGAGAGCTGGAGAGGGACTTGGGACAAGGGAGGGACAGGACAGGGGGAATGGCTTTAAGCTGACAGAGAGCAGGGATGGATGGGATATTGGGAAGGAATTGTTCCCTGTGAGGGTGGGCAGGCCCTGGCACAGGGTGCCCAGAGAAGCTGTGGCTGCCCCTGGATCCCTGGCTGTGTCCCAGGCCAGGTTGGATGGGGCTGGGAGCAACCTGGGACAGTGGAAGGTGTCCCTGCCCATGGCAGGGGTGAAAGGAGATGGGCTTTAAGGTCCCTTCCAACCCAAACCATTCCATGATTCCGTGGTCTCTGAGCTGCCTTTCAGGCTGGGTCTCTGAAGCCCTTGAGCCAGCCAGCAGGAAGGTCTGGGCTCAGGGAAATGGGGACAGTTTTGGTTCTTTAACTGTAGCTGTAGTTTTGGGCTGTGACTGTAAATCCTGGACACTGCCTTTAAAGCCCATTAAAGAAGAATAATACAAACACTTGTAGTTTTTCTATCCCTTGCAGCAATCATTTAACTTTGTTATATAAACAGAGCTGGAGAGTGAGTCCCCCTCCCTCCTTTATGGGAGCTTTACCATTTCCAAGTGCATTTAGACCCAGACAGAGCAGGAACACTGGTGTGAATCTGTGCAGATTATGTTCAAGGCAGCAGAAGATAAGAACAGAGATCACTGAGCCAGATAAGATTAGTTGATTAGATCAGTGCCAATTCCATTCATGTCTGCAGGTTTTATTCTGCCATTTACCTAAATTGCAGCTGACAGCTGAATGTGTTTTGGCAAGGAGCATAGCCAGCAATTTACTTGTAGAACTTAAAATGAGAGAAACACCAGAGTCATTAGTGCCAGCAGTTCCACTCTGCTAAAAATACCGTGGATTAGGGGCACTAAGAGATGAAAGCATCAGCTCACCAGGTAGTGTCTGCTTTTCATTTATTTCCTCGAGGGAGGGGGCTGGTTAAGCTTGTTTCATAAAAAAAAAATAAAAAAGGAAAGACAAAGGCAGTTTTTGGCCAGTTGCTTGAGTTCTAGCAGCTTTGATTTGGGTTAATTAACAAAGGACCTTACCAGAACTCAATGGAAAACAACGGAAATCCTTCCCTTGGCTTCTCTGGATGTGGCTTTTGAGCATGTTGCCTGATGGGAAAGGCAGAGTTACAGCCAGTGAGCAAATCCTTGTCATCCCAGAGGAAAAGCGTTCTGCTGATGCTGGGATGTTCCCACTGGTTGAGGCTGTGCCCTGCAAATGCATCTGCTCCAAGGACATGCATTTGACTTCTCTCTGTTTCCCACCTTCAACAAGCAGTTGCAAAAGCTTTTGAGTAGAAGGGTGTTAATGTTGTCACATCTGTTCTCCTCACTGGTGTCTCACCCTGGGATTTTCCTTTCATCTCCAGGGCACAGTAAAAATTAGTTCTGGAGAGGAAAGGACTGTGTTTGGTGGTGACTTGGCATTTCAAAGGTTGTTGTCATATGTATTCCTCAAGGTCCTTGGTCAGCACACAGGTGAAAATGTATCACTTTATTTCCTAGCCAAAGCAAAAGGAAGCAGTGATAAAGAATAGAATGGGTTGAGTTAGAAGGGACCTTAAAGATCATCTCATTTCAGGGACACATTCCACTGTCCCAGGCTGCTCCAAGCCTCATTTAACCTGGCCTTGGGCACTGCCAGGGATCCAGGGGCAGCCACAGCTGCTCTGGGCACCCTGTGCCAGGGCCTCAGCACCTTCACAAGGAACAGTTCCTTCCCAAAATCCAATCTAAACTCACTCTCTATCAGTGGGAAGCCACAGCCCCTGTCAGCCCAGGCCCTTGGAGGGTCAGTCAGGCAGCCAGTAGGGATTGGGTTAATGGGAGAGGCCACTTGCTGCCAGCCAGGCAAAACAGAAAGTGGAACTGGAATGATTCTGACTTGTTTGCTTATGAAGCAGAACTCCTTGGGACTGAGCTCCTGGCACAAGTGTGTTAGTGACAATGCAGTGCCCTGGTGGCAGGCCTGATTTCTGCTTCTCTGTGATCCCCAGGAGTCCAGATGTTCATCTGCAACCGTGAGCACTACGGGTTCCTTCCCATGCCCCTGAAGCCGCAGCAGTCGCTGCAGGAGGAAGCTGAGAACTTTGTGCACACCCTGATCGAGGCCATGAGTGAGTTGCTGTGCCCTTGCCATGATGGACACCCCCAAGCTAATGCCTGCAGGGCTCTCCTGCCAGCATCTCTCATTCTCTTGCAAGTCTGCATCCCAACCTGTCCGCTCTAATCTTGTTTTGGTGTGTGGTTTTTAGAATTTTCCACCACTTTTCTACCTAGGGATGTAATTGCTTCATGGTCAGGTCAACCCCATCCACAAAATCCTTCAACTTCCCCAGATCAGATGCATCTTTCATGTGGAAAAGGGTGCTGCATGTCGCTGTTTTCTTCCTGATGTCTGTCTGGCATATGGCTGCTGGCTCTGGCTTTGCCATGTGGTGCTTCCTGCTGTTCCCACGCTGCAGTGGCTCCTCATCCCGGGATCCCGGCAGGGAGGGAGGGAGACACCTTCAGACAGGTGATGTCCACTGCAGGGAGTGCTCGAGGGTGACTCTGGGGTCTCTCCTCTGTTTCAGTCGATCGCCCTCCCGTGGAGCCCTCTCGGTACATCTCTGTCCCTCCGAAGCACCCTGACAAGATGGGCTTTGATGAAGTAAGGAGCCTGCTCTGCTGTTTATTGTCTTGTCTTCTCAATCATCACCTGATCCTTAACGTCCCTTCCAACTTAAACCATGCCATGATTCTGTTTTACTCCAGCCAGAAAGAGAAGGCAGAAGTGAGGCTGAAAAACAAGTTAACCTCCTCTTTTTGTGCTGTTTGCTCTACATCTGACTCTGCAGAGCAGCTTGGCTTCCCTTCCACCTGCGACAGAAGTTGGCCCTTTGGTAAAGCTCTCCAGTGGCAGGAGGGAAGGATTTCTCTCTCCTGAGAGAAACACTGGAGAGCTGAGAGCAGGTGGGGGATCCAGGCTCACAGCTGAGTTCTGGCCCACCTTGGATACCCCCAGGGATGCAAACCATGGGAGAGGGATGTGCCGGGCTCTGATTGCCTGGTGTCTGTGTTACTCCCAGAGCCAGCAGCCGCTGTGTGTGCCGCTGCCAGGGTGGCTCTGGGACCAAGGGAGCTGTGGGGATCAGGGGAGCCTTTGTCTTCTTGGTGTGCTCTGCTCCCTCTGTCTGTGGGGCTCCTGAGGCTGAACCCAACCCAGCTGTGTGTCTGTGTTTAAGGCACAGCTGGAGCAGGTTTTTTCCATGTTGTCCTTTGTGGTTGTGCTGTATTTATCCAGTTTATTATTCTTTCATTTGTACTGAGCTGAAATTCGTTCTGCTTCTTACTGGGATGAGGATTTGCTCCATGGGCTACAAGGCTGTGCTTGTACCAGCCTGCCTGGGACTGAAAAATATCCCTGAGCCCCTGAGGGTTACCTGCAGAGAGGGCTTCAGTCCTCAGCCCTCCACCAGTCTCCTCAAGGCTTTGGATAGAGCCCTGCCCAGACATCTCTGTTCTCAGCCCTAGCTCTCTGCTCTGGCAGGGATCACAGTGGATTTTCAGTGCCAGAAGTAATCACAAAAATCCTTTCTTTACCATGGCCTTGTTCTTGGATGGTGGCCCTGCTGATAATCCTAAATCCAGGCAGTGGCAGTGTTCCCCTGGGATTGATGCTGCAGATGGTCATGTTACTCTGTTTGCTATAAACCTAAACATCCTGTGTCTTTGGAAATTACAGACTTGGCTCTAACTGTTCTCTCCTCATTTTCTTCATCCTGAAAGAGCAAGTTTCCTCTGTGAGCGTCCATAAAAAGTAGTTGTTAGAGAAAAAACCTCTACACTTTCAACTCAAAACCAAGTTCAGCTTTTTGACAAATTCTAGACAATCTGGAGCGAACACATGTGGTATTTTCACAAGACCTGATTTTCCAATGGAGCTGCTGGAGAGGAGTGGATCAGGACTTCCCTTCTCCCTCCCTCCCAGCTGGGAGCGTGATGTCCTGGTGTCTTTCTGTTCCTCCCAGATTTTCATGATCAACCTGAAGCGCCGCAAGGACCGGCGGGATCGGATGCTGCGGACGCTCTACGAGCAGGAGATTGCAGTGAAGGTAGTGGAGGCTGTGGATGGAAAGTGAGTTTTGGTTGGGCTTGAGGATGTTTTCGGAGTGGGATGTGCTTTGCTGCTTCACAGCATCTCCTTGGATGCCCAGACCTACTTCCAGCAGGGCAGGGTTGGCTGCAGGGGGAAATGAGCACCACTTGGATCTCCCTGACCATCTGTTTGGGGCAATTCTGCTCTGTTTCTTTTCTCCTTTGCAATTAGTCAGTCTCTGGATTTGAGGATATTAGAGGGCTTTTCCAATCTTAATGATTCTATGATTCTAAGGTATGTTAAGACCTTTTAATAATGAGTAACCAAGGCAGAAATTTTGAGTCTCTGAGTTGCAAAAAGGCCTCAAGGAGACAGGAGCCCACTTACCATCTAGTGGTCTTGGAGACTTGGGATCCTATCAAGGCCTCAAAAATTAATCAAAGCCAAGCACCTGGCAAGAGAATGGTCCCCCAGGAAGTTTTTGGCAGAGTTAAAGATAATTGATGGTCCCATGAGAAGTCTTTGGCAGAGTTAAGGATACAATTTATCAGCTTGATTTAGAGATGTAAATCAAGAAGTTGATTTTCCTCTGTGTTTTTGAGCAAAACAAGTGTAGGAATTTCTCAAGGTGTGGCTTTTCCCTGAACACCAGCAGCATTCCCCATGCTGTGCCTGTGTCTGGCTTGAAGTGACTTACTGTTTTGCAATGGTGATAAATACTGTGTGTTTCCCAGAGCCCTGAACACAAGTCAGCTCAAAGCTCTCAGCATCGAAATGCTGCCAGGGTACCGGGACCCCTACTCCTCCAGGCCCCTGACCAGAGGAGAGATCGGCTGCTTCCTGAGCCATTACTACATCTGGAAGGAGGTGAGGGCTTTGGGGGGCCTTGAGGGGGCTGCAGGAAGGTGCTGTGTCCTGGTGCACAGCCAGTCCTGGTGCAGAGCATTGGATCCAGCCCAGGGGTCTGGAAGTGTACGATAGGAGTGATTTCCTTGGATTGCAGGGGTTTTCTTGAATGCAGTGTTCACCTTTCACACCGCCCCTTTCCTTTCCCAGTGTGTAAAGGGGCCTCCAGGAGAGCTGGAGGGCGACTTGGGACAAGGAATGGAGGGACAGGGCACAGGAATGGCTTCCCACTGCCAGAGAGCAGGGTTGGATGGGATATTGGGAAGAAGTTCTTCCCTGTGAGGATGGGGAGGCCCTGGCACAGAGAAGCTGTGGCTGCCCCTGGATCCCTGGCAGTGTCCAAGGCCAGGTTGGATGGAGCTTGGAGCAACCTGGGCTAGTGGAAGGTGTCCTTGCCCATGGCAGGGGTGGAATGAAATAAGCCTTTCCAACCCAAACCATTCAGGCATTCTGTGATTCATTTGCCCTCAGCTCCAAGTGATTTTTATCAGAACACTTTCATGACTGTTTTTGCTGTCCACCCAATATCCTGCTTGGGGCAAGCTTGCTTAGAAGAAAGGCAAGAAGGTTTTGAAAAGTAAAATGGGGTTAAAGAAACACTCCTGTTTTTTTCCCCTTATTCTCCATCTGAGCAGGAGCAAGTTCCAGTGGCTTGGCATATCACGTGTATGTCACAGAGTGGTTCTCAGCTCCCTGCCTGCGTGGTCTGGGAGGCAGTGCCAGGTCAGGGTGGCCCCAGTGACAGCAGGGCACCCGTGGGGGCTGCTGTGCTCACGTTGGAGCCCTCGTGTTTCAGGTGGTGAGCAGGGGCCTGGAGAAGACCCTGGTCATTGAGGACGACGTGCGCTTCGAGCACCAGTTCAAGAGGAAGCTCATGAAGCTGATGGACGACATCGAGCAAGCCCAGTTAGACTGGGAGCTGATGTAAGTTCCTGCTCCTCTGGGAGGTCCCTGGCACCTGCTGGGGCGTGGCAGAGGTGCAGGGTGATGCTGCAGTGCAGGGGATGGTGGCACAGTGTTCTTGGTAGCTCTTCCCACCACGACAGATCCGCGCTGTGGGGCGGCTGTTGCCAGGGCACCATCCCTGCCCAGGGTGTGGGCAGTGTTGTTTGACCTCAGCTGTGTTGGAGATGCTGACAGAGGAACCAGCACAGCTCAGTCCTGAGCCTCAGACTGTGTCAGCTCTCTTAGGAAGCCTCTCCCAGCTGTTGCACCCACTGGGCTTAGATTTGCATAGTGGTGCAGGATAGAAATCTGTGAGCTGGGTCAGGGGTTCCTTCTGGGATTGGCCCTTTGCCCTGGCCTGGCTGGCACAAAAAATCTTGTCCTAATTGCTATGGTGTGATGGTGTTCACAGGGGTCTTAGGAGGAGGGAAGAGATGAGCATCTGACTCCATGTTTCAGAAGGCTTGATTTATTATTTTATATTATATTAAAACTATACTAAAAGAATAGAAGAAAGGATTTCATCAGAAGGCTAGCTAAGAATAGAAAAAGGAAGAATGATAAAAGCTTGTGTCTGGGACAGAGAGTCTGAACCAGCTGACTGTGATTGGCCATTAATTAGAAACAACCCCATGAGACCAATCACAGATGCACCTGTTGCATTCCACAGCAGCAGATAACCATTGTTTACATTTTGTTCCTGAGGCCTCCCAGCTTCTCAGGAGAAAGAATCCTAAGGAAAGGATTTTTCATAAAATGTGTCTGTGACACTTTGGTCCCATCTCCTTGCTCTTCCCACTCCTGCAGCTACATTGGCCGGAAAAGGATGCAGGTGCAGGAGCCCGAGAGAGCCGTTCCCAATGTCCGGAACCTGGTGGAGGCTGATTACTCCTACTGGACCCTGGGCTATGCCATCTCCTTCCACGGGGCTCAGAAGCTCATCGGGGCTGAGCCCTTCAGCAAGATGCTGCCCGTGGATGAATTCCTGCCCATCATGTACAACAAGCACCCTGTGTAAGTCCCTCTGTGGCTCGGGGGGATATGGGCTGGGGCTTGCTGGCTGATCTCAAACCAGGTCTCGTTGGTAGCCTGGCTGGCGGGGACTCCTTGTGGTGCTTGGTTTTGTCCTCCTGGCACAGGTCAGAGGAGGTGACAGAGGGGAATGCCAGGGGCAGGGCTTGTGGGCTGCTTGTCTGAGGCACTTGTCTGTCCCTGGGAGCTTTGGTTGTACAGGTGTGTGTGGTTGTAAGGACACGGCTCTGGCTGTGCCCCAGCACCTACCCCCGCTCCCTGGATTGGCCATGTCTCCCAGGGACAAGCTTGGCACCAGTGAGGGTTCCTCTGTTGCTGACGGCGTTTCTCTCCTCCGTAGCACAAAGTACATGGAGTACTATGAGCCCAGAGACTTGAAGGCCTTCTCAGCAGAACCCCTGCTTGTTTACCCCACGCACTACACGGGGCAGCCGGGCTACCTCAGCGACACGGAGACCTCCACCATCTGGGACAACGAGACCGTGTCCACAGACTGGGACAGAACGCACTCCTGGAAGTCCCGGCAGCAGGGCAAGATCCACAGCGACGCCCAGAACAAGGACGCCCTGCCCTCCCAGCCCTCCCTGGACACGCCGTCAGCCAGGGACGAGCTATGACTGCCCACCTCCCCGGGACTCTGTTGACAGCTGAACCTGCCTCACACTTTAGCTTTTCACCCTTGAAAGTTGTAGAGCAGCTCTTCATGTGGTCTCCTTCCCACCACTCCCAAGGGCCGCGCGCGGGATCGGGCCGGACACCTGCCCAGGCCGCCGAGGACAGGGTGGGACACCAAGGAGGAAGCAGAACAAGAGTTTCAGATCCAAGCAAAAGCCCTGGCAAGCTTTTGTTAGAAGAAAACCAGCCTGGAATGACGTGGTTCCACAGTTCCTCATGTAGAACACTGTATTTATAAAGATTAATATATAGAGGTGTACACATGTCAGTGCCTTTCGGGATGGCTGTACCCGGGCTGCTCCCTCACTGTTACTCCTTGTAGGTCTGTAGGCTTTTACCACCCTGTTTGCTGAGCATCTGGGGGATTTGGGTTTGTTTTCCAAAGGGATCCCTGTCAGAATCAGGATGTTTTCCCAAAGTGTTCAATGCAGGAGAGCAGTGCTCCTCTGTCGTGTCCTCTCCCCGTCACACTCCTGTACAAAACCAGTGCTGGCTTCCCATCAGCTCAGTTTTTAATCTTGCTGCATCCCATCTAAACAGGCCTCTGGATCCAGAACGGATGTCTTGGAATGTCTGAAGCCACGGAAGCCATGCAAGGGGAGGTAGCTGGATTTATTTATCTCTGCATTGCCTGAAGGGAATGCAGGCAGAGCTGGTCCATGTCACATCCTGCTTCACCCCTGCCTCAGTCCTTCAGGAAAACAAAATCCCACAACCTATTGGTAGGCCTGTTTTTTCAGGCCATAAAAGCAGGTGTAGGAGTTTTGGAAACTTAAAATGTAAGAAGTTAGGTTACAAACTCTCCTTCTAAAACCAAAAGAGCCTACAGCAGTTACTCTCTCAACAGCCCGACAGAATTGTGTGTCACAGGACGGAAGGGCGACTTGCCTGGATATTTTTTCATGTGAGGAGTGAACTTTTCTGTGTTTTGGATGAGTTCTGATGTTTTTGCTGTTGGCTCACATGCCAGCAGGATATGGTGTTTATTTTTTTAAAAAAAACCTTTCTCAGAGACCAGGTCATCATGGACTACATTGGCACAGACCCTGAGCTTCTGGGCAGCGGGAGGATTCCCTCCTGGAATTGCCATCTGGGGGCTCACCTGCTGGCAGATCTGTGCATTGAGTATGTGTGGCTGGGGTTCTGGTTTTAATTTTTGTTTGTTTTGAATAATTACTGATCAATGTTGTGCTTTCTGCTGCAGAAGACATGTTATTACCTGTCAGCCGGTCTGATAATACATAGAACCTGGTGCAAGATGAGCAGCTCTGTGTGTTCTTCATTGCGTGGGAGAGTCCTGGAATGGTTTGGGTTGTGGAAGGCACCTCTAGAGGTCCCACAGTCCAACCCTGTGCCGTGGGCAGGGACACCTTTCACTAGAGCAGGTTGCTCCAAGCCCCCTCCAGCCTGACCCTGAATGTTACTGGAGGTTAGTGGAAGTCCATCTCAAGGGATTCCTGGCTGTGTCCCTGTCCCATGGAGTCACTGCTTGTGATCCTGCAGTTCCCACCTGGAGGCCAAGTTCCTGCTGGTGTGCATGTGGGAGCAGATGCCCACTCGACCTGGTGAGTATGGAGGTGACCCCGTGGGCCCACACACAGCCTGGGTCATTCCTTCCTCACATTCCCTCTTGCTTCCTCCGCAGGTCTCTTGCTTTATGAGCCCACATGGCCTGTGGAAAAGACATTGGAAGTCTCCACTCCTTCCACCCCAGCACCAGGCCTTGGATCTCCTCCTCTGGAGTGGAATTTTTCCAGTTACAGCATTATCTTTATGTGTGGCCAGTGTGAGATGAGGCCACAGTCGTTCATGATACCCCCTCCATGCTGGCCACAGCTCCAGTGAGTATTGTTCCTCTTCCACAGGTTGACTTCCTGTCAATGGCCCAATCCATTGGTTCTCTTTCAAGGGTCAGGTTCCCTCCATTAAACAATAAAATGGTCTTCATTGTCTTGTTGACATGTACAACCATGGGCTAAATGTGGCAGTGCCTTCGACATGACCTTGGGTCCCCTGACACAACTTTGTTTTTTTTTTACTCAGCTAATGAGTTTCAAAACTGAGCAGGAGCACCAGCTTTGAACCAGCCTTCTGGCAGCTTCTTCACGAGGCAGGCTGTGGTGGCAGGCCCTAAAAATGATCAATTGGAGTAGGGACTGCTTGGAACCCACCAGCTTGGTCTTTGCTGTGGGTTAAGGATGGAAAAGTGCTGTTGTGCTCTCAGTATGACGTGTGAAATTCCAAGTTCACCAATAGATTGTATTGATCCTGAAGGAAATGGAGTGAGGTGCTGGTGTTGGGTTTTGTGGCCTGAGGTAGTTTAAAAATCAGAGTGAGTCAGGTACTTTTTGTTTTGTCTTCCTTAATTAAGTAACACGAGAGGCCTTTAAGTGGCCAGGGCAGCTGTAGCTCAGGGACTGAGTGTGAGACTTGAGGGCAGCTTGAGGAGCCTCCGGTCATGCTGAAGCCGTTTGTGAGATGGCAGAAGGGGCTGTAGTGTGTAAACTGTTTATCTGAATGTTGTATTGTATGCAGGGAGGGGAAAACACAACAAGGTAATGATTGGGAGAGCAGGAGGAAAAAAACATGATTGAGACAATGGGGAGAAATGGATACACTCAAAGGCACTTATTTTGTATTATTTGGCCTCAGAAGTCATTCAGTGGCTTGAAAAAGAATAATTTAATGCAGAAGACATAAAACTGGTGTGCAATCTTAATTACCCAGTTACTGAAATCTTTAAGCTGAAACCTCAAGAAATAGCACACCAAATATCCCTGTCTCTCAGAGGCTATGTGCATGCCTGATGGGCTGGAAGGGCTTTGGCTTTGCTGTTCAGAAGTTAAAACAGTAAAAGTGGAGAGGCTGAAGAAAGTGACAGCAAGGGAAGTGGTGTGAGGTGTTTTTAGACATCTGACATGCACTAATAAAAGGAAATTGACTGACTCCAGGCAAATATAAATGAAAAACAATTTATATACTTATCATATAAAGATTACAGGTAAGCAGTTAAAAACATAACATATATAAACATTTGCAAAGTGTAATTTTAAAATCCAGAACATTTATGTTTCAGTTTAACACTGCCATACACCCTCTGAGTGAGCAGTACTATATACAGTAGGAGCTATGCTATGTACACAAGGAACTGCACTGTACAGACCCCAAAAGCAGAGAAAACTGAACTTCTAGTTCTGCCCTAACTCTGGGCAAAGGTTAAGGCTCAGTAACAACCCCCCGTCTGTCACCCTCTAACAAACAACTGGAATTCATAAATTGTTCAGGCTATGACCTACACCAGGCTTGTGGACCTGCCATAGGACTCTTGGATGTAGAGCAGACCTACAGTCGGTCTATTTTACCTACCTGTAAACAGAAGTGGTAAATCCAAATGTAGTGTAAAACTTACCTGAGCCCAGTGCTGCAAATTAGTGCCACAGAACTGGGGGTAAAAGGCCCAGGCATGGATAAAACTCTGTTTTAACTAATGATCCTTAAGAATCCTAAGCTGTCTGTTTGGATAATAGCTCCTAGATCCAGCAGAACCAGAAATACTCTGTGTATTTCATGTGTCTCAAACCAGGGCTGCTTACAATCCAACGTCTTACTTATGGCTTTTGAAGAGGTTCAGGTTTCAGTTCCAGCAGAGGAATTGCACATTGGGAGCACGTCCTTCCATCACATGGGAGTGCATGCAGAAGGCATCAGGTTCATGGCTTAACCAAGTCCAAGGGAAACCACCCTGTTGTGACATTCAGACCTCCATCCAACACAAAGTAGTGTGTTTGTCCCATTCATGAAGTTCATGCAAAGGCAAGTGCAGTTCATTCATTTTAAAGTTCTTTGGAAACAAGATCCAAAATGGGTCATTCTCTGGTGTAGAACAAGTGCAAAAAATTCTCGGCTGGTTCAGGCAGACTTATTCAGAACTTGCTTCAGTTCTATAAAAATAAATTCAGATGACCTTTTTCTGTATAATACTGGCATGAAGGAGACCCTTTTCTCACAGAGATGGCTCATGGGGTGTCCTCAAGACAAATACAGCAGCCTGGAGCCTTTGCACCAGGGCTGCCCATTGCTCCAATTGCACATTTTCAGCAGGGGATTCTGACAGTTTCCCTGTGACCCGGGAGGCAGTGCAGGTGCAGCCTCAGCCCAGCAGCTCTGCCCTCTTCCTCAGGATGAAGTCGAAGTTCACGTGGCTGTTCATGCCGTAGAACACGTTGGCATCACGGGGGAACACCAGCTCTGCACAACAGGGCCACAGCAGAGTTAGTGGGGAGGGGCACAGAGCAGCAAAGCTGAGACAGGACTGGCAGCAGGAGCAGGACAGTGCAGGCAGGGCCAGCTCCCTGTTCTGCCACAGCAGCATCGGGAGCAGCTTCCTGCAGGAGGGGAGCAGGGGGAAAGGGAGCACGCTCAGCCTGGCAGAGGCCATGGCAGACTCTCGGAGAAGGCTGATGATGGGTGGGATCCAAGGGCCTGGTCCCAGGGAGGCAGAACATCACCCCCACCCAAGATCCTGTGGTCATTCCATGGCTACAAGGCACACATGAATCAGCCTGGCAGCCCAGGAGCTGGCTCTGCCTGTGGGAAGGGGGCTGTGCTGACAGAAACCACCCCTGAGCAGTCAGGGGGTTCTCACTGGCAGCTGTGATCTGTCAACAGCATTTCTAATGCTTCCCATTTTACTCTTCCCTTTGAAATACAACAGAACTTTCCAGGCAGCAGCAGAGTTCTGCTTCCCTACCTTTGTCCTCAGAGATGACCTGCACGAGCTCGTAATCTTCAACTGCATCAGGCTCGAGGTTGTGCTTCAGCAGGGCTCGCTGGGTGACATCAGGGATTCTGTCTTGGTTGGTTATCTGCAAAGATAAGGTGCAATGAGAGATTCTTTTCATTCACTCCTGTGATTCAGTAGTTAGCAAAAACCTGACTGACATCTCTTCCAAGCAAGCAGAGAACTGAAAGAACAGGTCAGTAACAAAGGGGCAGGTGCTGACAGATACTACCCTTAGCATTTTTGACATTTGGAGGTGGTGGCTTTTTAGTCCAAGCTGACACAGGTACAGTACTAGTAGAGACAGCAGTAAATCCCAGTGTCTGCTCCCTCTGAGAGACTCCACTCTCACCAGGCACTGAAGCCCCTGTGAAGAGCTGCCCAGCTGCAGTTGCAGGCCCCTGCTCTAAGTGCTCCCTTGGACATCCTGCAAAGCTTTCTGGCCTTGTAGCTGGGTTTGCTGTGTGCTGAGGAAGTGCATCTGGAGCAGACACCTCCAGAGCCTCCTGCAGTCTCACCAGCAGCCAAATCCATCAGGCCTCAGGGAACAACTTGCTGGATTTGGAGAAGTGAGACCATTAAAATCAGGAACTAAAGATGCTGAAAACTACCCCACATTTGTTTCCCCCCAGCTGAGCTAAGCCACATCACCCATGGTCCAGCACCAGCGGCATTGCTGGGATATGTCTGTGGAATAAGCAGAGAGGGAAATGCCTGTATCCTGGGGCTGCTGGTCTGGTGAGAGGAGGGAGATTCTCCCTTCTTCACTGAGAGCAGCTGTGGAATTAAAGGGCATGTCAGGTCACTGTTTCCAGAAACCAGCTCCTGGGGAAAGCTGCTCCAGGGAAAATATACCATCTTATGTCAAAACCTCATTGTGCTCACAGTGCTTCACCTGGAGCTTTCTGGTGAAACACAAACTCCCATTTTCAGACCAGAAACTTCCCCAAAGCCGTTCCAAAACACCTCATTCCTAGCGGGCTCCATTCTGCATGACACCATGTGCCATGTTCCCCTTCCAGCCAGGTTTGATGAGCCAGCTCAGTGAAGGGGGGCTCTCAGAAGGCATTGATGGGTTCAGTCACCCGCCGTGGGCACAGCTGCCGAGCCCAGAGCCGTGGCACTCACCAGGATGCTCTTGTAGATGCTGTCCTGGAGCCCGTCCATGCTGACGCGGATGATGCAGGAGCCCTCGCTCTGCCGGTTGTACACGGGCAGTGCTCTGGGGGCACTGCCCAGCACCGAGCCCGAGTCCCTGCAGGGCATGGAGCCACTGTCCAGGCCTGAGCCAGCGTCACAGATGGAGCCCTTGCTGCAGCCTGAGCCCTTGTCAGAGCTGATGGAGCCCTTGTCAGAGTCATAGCCCTTGTCAGAGCCCACGGAGCTCTTGTCATCGGTGGAGGCCAGCAGGAATGAGGGTAAGGATGACACCCCTGAGGAAGGCGTGCTCATGGAAGAGTCAGGAGAACAGGAGGATAAGGAGTAGCCAGAGATCTGCACAACAGAAAGGAAAGTGCTGTCACAAAGGGGACATTTGGTCCGTGTGGCTGTGTCATTGTGCCAGAGGAACGGGAGACTGCAGAAGGCACAGACAAAACCTCAGTCACCCACACTGCCCAGCCTGCTGGCAGGGAGATTCCTTCTGAACTGAGAACTGAACTTCACTTGATTGATTCCAGCGTTTCAATGACAGTTTCTGTCCTGCTGGGCATGCTCTGGCCTCGCAGTAAGAGCAGCCCAGGAGGTGGCAGCAGATCCAAGGAACAGCATGAGGCTGTGGGCAGCCAGCCAGGAACTGGGACCGGCTGGGAAGGAGCAGAGGGTGTCCCAGGCACTCCTGCTCCAGGTGAGAGCCTATACACAAGGGGAAATACCCACGCCCCTCCTCTGCCATTCTCCTTGAAACTGCCCCCTTATTTCCCCTGCTCAGCGTTTGCCTTTCTCTCCCTCTGCCTTGCTCAGAAGCTTCCCGACAGAACAAACCCACTGTAAGGGACAACACAGAACATTGTGCAACAGCCCCGACTGGATTACTTCCATTTTTACACATTTCTCCCTCCATTTCACTAAAACCAATGCTTTAGCCAAGACCAAGAGCCTTGGGCCTGCCTGCAGCATGCAGAGGCCCCAGGTGTACCTTTTTCAGAGGGTCCTCAGGACTAGAGATGGGAGTGACACACACATCCTCAGTTTCAGAGTGATTAAACTCACACGATGAAACACTGGCTGAATCCGTGCTTTCCCCAGAGCTCCCTCCTGCAGGAGAGCTCTTCAGGGGTTGTTCTTTGGGTGGGGTGAACACATCAGTGCCCAGAAAAAGTCTAGTATAGAAAGAAAGAAAGCATAAAAGCCAGTAAGTGAGAGCTGGGCTGAGCAAAGCTGTCCCTTGGTTCAGAGCTCTTACATTCTGGAGTTTTTCCCTTCCTGGACTGGCCTGCTGTCATTTCCTTTGTGGTGTTTATAGTTTGTCCAGAGGCTTTGTTACAGGCTAACACAACACCTTCCTGGCCCAGAGTGCCCACAGCTGCAAGGCCACAAACAAGCTCATGCCCCACTAGAACAACACTCCCCTTCCATGTCTTCACATTTTCAGGCTCATTTAACAGAAGAAAAGGGCTTGAAAGGGCAAATCCACCCCCCTGCCAATTCCTGCCCTCTATTAGGGTGCCACAGGTACCAGGTTCTCTCTAGAAGGCTGGAGATACACACAATAAGGAGATCATAAAGTGTAAATTAAAGGCACTCCCTCGCCAAGACTCATTTCTAAATGCAGGTCAAGTGACTTGAGAGTAGTGTCAAAGGAAACAAGCTGGTCTGACCCACCAAGAGGAGGAGCAGGGAGCACCAGCATGCAGTTACTGATTTAATACACCTTAGAGAGGTGTCACTGACTGCTTTTCTACAGTATTCATTTGCAAAAGACGTTCAGAGTGCAGATATTTTTACTTCAGTCTTTGAGCTGTGCTTTATTCCATGCAGCTTTCCCTGCATTCCTGCTAGCCTCTTGTTTCCCACATCCAGCTGCATGGCCCTGTCCTGCACCCACCTCCTGTTTGAATCTTTGTGGTATTACACCAAATTGGACCATATCCCCATGATTTTTTTTTCCTTCTCCAGCTGGTTGTTTCCACTATCAAATGCCTTTTTGCTAACCTTAATTTTCATATTAAAATCCTGCAAGGAATTTTTGCATGTCTATAGCAATTTAGACTAATAATAGACCAGACTTTATCCTTCTTTACTCTGTTTTCCTGCTGCATTCAGTGAAATTACTACACAAGAGGTACTGAACTATAATCCATCACTAAAATGGTTCCTTTTTTTGACACCATAGGAAAGATTCTTTATTCTAGTCTCTTCTATCTTTAATAATCCTCATGACTGCTTCTAGCAACCCAAGGGGACAGCTTCAGCCACAAGGCTGCATTTCTCCTTAAAGCAATGCAGGGTTGTGGATCCCCAGCCAGGTTCTGCAGCTGATTAAAGGAGCACTGCTTGTTTGAGTTATCCAGGTCCCTATTCCCACTCCAAAACCCCTCTGCCCCATCATACTCACGTGCTGATCCTCTTCACCATGCTTTTCTGGGATTTTGGAGACAGGATGTTGGTATCAGCAGCTGCTTCAGCCTCACGGGAGAGTTTGTAACTGCAGGGCAGAGGCCAGCAGGTGAATATTGGCAGACAATGTCACTTAGTTGTACAATGTTATTTAGTTGTACAATTCTCCTTGAAACTGCCCCCTTCCTTATTAGCTGTTATTCAATTGTACAATGTTTTTCAGTTGTACAATGGTATTTAGTTGTACAGTGTTATTCAGTTGTACATCTCACAGCAGCAACATTCAAGAAATCCCAGAGTCCTTCAGTTGTTCTCACCTCACAGAAGGTTGCAGCACCACAAAGGGGAACAATGCTCTGCCTGCACTTTCCCAGGGCCAAGAGGATATTGCACCCCCTTATAACAGGTTTTTAAACTCGGCAGTGTTTGCATGTCCCTGCCCTGCCCAGGTGTGGGGGGTGAGAACAGAGGTTTCCCAGCTGCACTGAGCACCCACCTCTCCTCCTCCGTTAAGTGTCGCTGCCTCCTGAACCACTGGATGAATTTTTGGTCTGGTATCAGGCAATAGCTGTTGCATGAAGATTGAAGGAGCTTGATTTGGGCAATGACTTCAAATTCCTAAGAAAATCAATAATCACACAGAAAGTCTAATTAGAGAACAACACTATATTCACTCATACAACAAGGGATCCAGGACAAACACAGCTTGATGTGAAGTTCAGTTGTGTAACTATTTCAAGAACCAGCTTTCTAACAGTAAAGGTGGGATTTTTTTCCCTAGGATCCATAATGTGCACTCACACTTGCTCCGGAGGAATGTAAAATGCTGCCCTTGAGGCATGTGACCAGTCTGCTGCTCTTCTGTAACTGTACTTGCACACACCCTGCCAGAATAACCCTGGATTGTTCAGGGCAGGTTGTTGACCAGTTCAGGGGAGGAAATGGATCCATCTCAGCCAAGTCCAGGGCTGCTTTCAAGCCATGGATGGAGATCTGGCCTGACTTCATTCAGCCCAAGGTAACCCCAGCACCTTTACTCCTACAGGACATTACTTATCTCTGACCAACAAGGATCAGGCCAAAAGGAGAGACTGACAGCCTCCTCTGTACCTGGTTTGCTCTCTGCAGACTTTCACCTGCAAAGGGTTTCCTGCAGGAGAAGGAGGATATTTACTAACTGTGTCTTCTTGATAGCAAAGGTCTCCTGCCACTAGGTCTGTTTCAGCTGCTAAAGACAAATGCCCTTGCCCAGAGGGTATCAATAAACCAAAAATCACAGAACATTCAACTTACCCTTCGTCTCTTCTCAAAATTGATCAGGCCACCCTGTTGGAAGGAAAGAGGAGGCATCAGAGAAGAGCCAGACTTGTACCTTGAGATAAATGCACAAAAATTCACACAAGTTCCAGTTAATAACACTGCATATTGCTTCCCTTTTCTTTTTGTAAACAGATTTTAAGAGCTGCAGAAGGAGAGGATGCAGAAACATGTAAACTCAGTCGGGAAGGCAGGGAGGGCATTTAGGATTCCAAAAAATTGCCCCAAGTTACCTCAACATAGTCCTGAAGGGCTGTGTCAAGCATGATGAGATCAGTCAGGAAGGTGCCGAGGTAAGGGACCGTGCCTTGCATCACTCCCTGCAAGTGAGCAGAGCAATGCTGGATTAACTGACTGACAAATGAGAATAATTACCATTCCAGAACACTCCTGTGTAAGAAAATGAAATTAATCTGCTTAACCAAGCATCAGTCCTATAATTATGTTTTATTTCATTGCATCATTTTCATCGGATAATCTAGAATTTAAATCCAATTCCAGTGAGACCAGGATGCTCTCACAGGTGATTCAAAACCCAGTGGTTTTGAATTACAGTATTGCCATCATTGATTCTGAACAGTGGGTCTCCAGGAAACCTTGCCTTTGGGAGAAGCACTGAGGACCAGGGACGGGTCCCTCTGTCTCCTGCTGCAAGAGGAGGAGCAGGGGAATGGTCCTGGCCAGCCTGTGTGAGCAGCTTCTGCTTCATCCCTGTGGATTTTTATTTAGAGATGTGGGATTGATTACACCTTGTGATAGTGAAGTCAAATCAAGCCACCGTTTTTTCTCTCCAAGAAGTGACCATCTTCCCCAGCCATCCACTGCATTTTAATGCTAATTAGTCACACTTTAAACTTCCAGACTGCCAGCACTTGCAGAGCTCAGGCTGGCTCTACACTTGCAAAGGAAACACTTGTTTCTACCATCCAGAAGTATCCATATTTTTTCCAGTCAAACAACTACACAGACAAAAATCATATTCAGCACTTTTTGCTTCCCTATTCCAGATTTCTCTCCCCCTATCCTTTTAAATCTTTGCCACCTTTGAGACAAAAACCATTTTCAAGCAGCAGACTGGACCCCAGACACATTTTACAAAGCAATCTCTGCAGAAGCCTGTGCAATTTTCAAGCTGGTATGTCAGAAGCTTCATCAGCATGTTTGAAGGTAAATGAGACTTCTGCTCTGCCAGAGCTAATTCTCTTTGTCACAAGAACTCCAGTATTTACAGCAGCACACATTTCACTACATCAAAATTGCATTTCTCTCTAAAGTGTAACAAGAGCAGATAATGGAACTCCTTCTTGTAGAGCTGGAAGTGATGACCACATGCTTATATCCATCAATCCCTCCTGCTCACTCACTCTGGGGAACACCTATCTAGATTTTTGCTTCTTACAGAACTGATCAATTAGGGTTAATCATGTTGCCATTCAAAAAGTAGAGGAAAACCCCAAACACACCTTGTTTTTTTGAAGTTGCAGTCGTTTCTGTGACTTTTTCTGATTTTCTTTCTCACTGCTGTCCAGATTTGCAAATTTGGATGTTGCTTCCTGTGACATGATAAAGAATTAAAGGCAAATAATGAAGGATCCAACTGGTAAACTGGCAACTACATGCATGTAAAATACTAATTTAACCAGACAAGTTAAGCCAGCAAAAAGTACTTGCTGTGCAGACACACGTGTGTCTACATACATGGTGATTTCCTGAGACTCAGATGCTGATTGGGAATTTTGGACAAAAATCACCCAAGATGACTGTGAGGGAATTTTTCTGCACAATGGCTTTGGCAAAACCAGATGCTAATGAAAATCTCATGGGAGTTTCAATCAGAGAAGCTCAGACATTCTTCAGGTGTCCAGATGCTCTATCCCAACACTCCTGACATGAGGAATTCTGGTTAATTCCCTCATCAGGCCTGATACAAGTAAACATCTCCATCTTTGTAATGCTTGGTTGTTTTTCTTACGCTGCAACACCAACATCCAGTGACTGTGGCTGACTGGCAAATCCAAAACCATGCAGGAAATAAAAGGAGCAGGCTTCCATCCCCACAGCTCCAGCTTTCCTATGAATGGATGAGATATTTCACCACAGTTCTTTAAACCTTTATTTCCCTGGATGTACAAGGGATGTTGGGAGTTACACGTTTCTTACAGTGGTTGCACAGATGTGTCACAATTCATTATCAATGTCTGTTCAGGAGGAGAGAACACTGCTCCCTTTCCATGCCACCCATCTGATTCCAATGGCATTTTGTTTGCTCCACACTTGGATTTGCAGGATGGACAGGCAAGGCATGGCTTCCTTTACAGTGAAGGAAAACTAAGCCTTTGAGGATTCAGTGGATATTAATCCTCCAAATGGTCCAAGATGAAAAGTAGGGGAGAGGTTCTAGCTATTCTGAGGGATTTTTCTCCTCTCACTGCTTCCAAAATGTTTTTCAAATCTGCTTAGGGCAGCTGGAGGGTGATTTACTGGGAGCCAGAGGTCTGGGCTCAGTCTGAGTTGTTTTGTCTTTTAATATTTAGTTAAATAGGCTGTTCTGAACACACATTTTCCCTCTATGCTTATTATGGTCTCACCTGCTTTAAAAATTACCTACAGACGTTAATAAATGGATGATAAACAAAACAGACTGCCAGATGTGAATGTGTTCACCCACCATTCCTGAGCAAAACACGGTGCTTCAGATCCCAAGGCAAGGGGCTGAGGGACAAATGCCAGACTGGCTGGACAGAACTGCCAAAGAATGAACTGCCTAGTGAGTTTATAGGAACTTTTTTATGTAGATGGAAAAAACCTGCCACAAACATTCCTTAGCTTTTGCAGAACACAGCCCTTCCCTGCCATTAATCCTGACCCCTTTCAGGCTCCTGAGCTTACTGGGGTTCACCCAGGAGTGCAGAAGTCAAACTGCTCCACACAGAGCCTGCTTTGTTGTCCATCTGGCCACCCACAGAGTAGGAAGCCTGTTCCTTCAGAATTCCCAGCCCTGCTTCCTAGTTCTAAGAAAGGTACAGGATAATGGGATAAACATGTTGGACTGATTCCTCAGCTGAAGGTGTGGCATTGTTCCAGTGACCTCATGGGCTGAGGGGCTGCAAGACCTGCTGTCCACCCAGATCATGCTGCCAGAGCCTGCTGGCTGTGGCTATCCAGGCTAAAGCTACTGATTCTTCCAGGAACAAGGAAATCAACCCCCAGCCCAGCAAGAAGTTCAGGTTCTACAGCCTGCTCTTCCCTAAAGCACCACAAAAGGTCCTCGAGGAAGAGATGAGCTTTGGCAGCTGGTTTCAAAAAGGGTTAAACCTCAGATTTCATTGAGATCACAAGTTTTGAAATCATACCAGTTCTCACCTTCATTAGCAGCTCCCTGCTTGTCAGGTAATTGTCATGGTCTGAAAAGATCTCAGACAGCTCTTCATACATCAGCAGGATGTCCCTGCACAGGAGAAGATAATGTCATTTATGTCATTAGCAAGCACTCTAAAATCCAGGCAAGTTTCTGTTTCTTTCTCATCAGTCATTAACAGTTCCACTTATAAAAGATAACAGCACCAAAATGCACCCAGTGAGAGGCTGCAGGGAGCCTTGGTGGGACATTCTGGTGCCTCCAGCAAAGTTTGGCCTCATCTGACAGCAAAGAAAACACCAGCAGCAGCCCCTGCACAGGGCTTTGAACTGTCAGTGCAGTGTGAGAATGGGTCAGGGAATACAAAGGAACAGAAAAACCCAAGTTCTTGGTTTTTGCCCTATTCCATGCATTCTGGAAAGCTGGAAGCATTTAAAGGTAGGAGCAGTTTTTTTGCCCAAGACAAGATAGGCAATATTTTAATCAGAAAAACAGGGCAGTAGAAGGAAAATCCCACTTCTGTGGAGAGGAAATACAGAAGGATACTGCCTAGCAGAGTGATACTTTAATTTATCAAAGGCAAAAAAATCTGGTTTCCCCAAAATGAATGAGCAGAACACCATCTTTTCTAGACAGCAACTTCTGGCCTCTGTGGGGCAGGCAGTAAATATTATTAACATAATAAAGTGTTCCCCTGGAAGAAATATTATCTTCAATACTGGATTTATTAATTTGGGAATATATTTTATGTAAATATCAGCACCAGGAGAAGAGTTGGGAGGATTTGTGGCAAGCTGGATCTCCTCAAACTTCATGGGAGTGAAGACAACAAGCAGAGATCATGGTGACCTGGGAGTGGTGAGCATGAGCTGGGTGACAAGTCAGTGCTGTGGTTTTTCTAGAGAGGTTGTGGAAGACCCAATATGCTAAAAAGGACAGAATCCAGTATCCCCAAGGGCAGGCTACCCCCTCAATGGGAAAGAGGAGCTCACAGGAGGGGTCTGAGCCTCCCAGGAATGGGAGGCTCTTCTGACAGGACCCATGCTAGTAAAGGAACAGAACAGGAAGAGTGAGGAGAGGATGAAAGGAAGGAGCACTGAGCCCTGTGGCCCTTGGGAACTGAGGGAGAGGCTTACTTGGAAACACACATCCAGGTGGTCTTCAGCCTGTAGATGGAGTTGGACTGCAGAGCTGAAATGATGGCCCTCAAGGAGGAGAAGTTCTTCAGGATCCTGCATTCCTGTGAAAGGAGTGGTTGCAAACACAGGAGCATTCAATGTCAGCACTGCACAGACCTTGGTGCTCCTCTCTCTGAGCCCTGTCAGGCCTGCTGCACATTCTCACTGCTGAGCAGCAGCTGTGCAAATACTGAGCATCACAAATATCACTCCCCACTCCAGCCACCAAACACTTCACAAGCTTTGGCATTTAGAGCTTGTTTTCCTCACTTTCATGTATTTGTGGTGTCACAGCTTCCAGTGCTCCAAGTAAAAATAAAAGTGGAACTGAGTCCATGAAGCCATGGGGAAAGGCACAAAGGTTATACTTCTTTAAAAGCTCTTTATAGTTACCAAACCCTTTTACCCCTTAGGGAGAAAACCAGGCTTTGCCTCTTTATGTGGTATTTAAAATGTAAACCCTCAATCATCTCAGTGTCAATTAAAAATAAAGACATGCAAAGGAATAACCTGTTATTCAAGTATGTGCACACTGTTAAAAAAAAAACCTTCCCTGCTTTTCCAGAGTTGGGATCAAATCTGAACAGAGAGACTGGCTCATGGATGTTTCTTGTGCAGCTCCTCTGTGGCAAAAGCTTGGGTGGAAAAGGATAATGAAAAACTCAAAAAAGTAGCAGAGATTCCTCATAAAGTGGAGGGAAGCAAGAGGGACAGTCTGGTCTGTGACCCCTGGAAATCTGTAGGTGGCTCAAGAACGAGAGCTTGGATGCCACAACCTTCAGCACAGGTGTCTGTACATGCAAATCCAGCAGACAAAACACCTGCCAGTTTGACTGCTGCATGGAGATAAGAGTGTATTCAAACTCCAATTCTGCTTATCAACGTTTTTATGAACCTGATTCTTACCCTCATAACACTTATTATGTGAAGGATCCTTACAGTGGAAACAGACATGATTTATTCCCTTTGTAGGACTGAAGAAATGTAAAGCATCCTCGGCATAAGCAAAAGTCAGACCTTAATCTATCAGCATCTCTGTTCATGAGCTGCATTAGAAGTGACTGATCAGCTAAGGAGAGTACAAGCTCTCCCAGTTACTGACCCACAGAAAACTGTGCTAATTGGGAGACTCCATTTATCCAAGTGTGGCTTAAGCACAGAGCCTGGACTGACAGCACCTGTGGACACCTGGGTCAGATAAACACCAAGATCCTGGGGCAAGACTCACTGGAACTGAAAGCTGGTTTTGCATGGCTTGGGGACAAAAAAAAGCCACATAACAGCTCTTCTCTAGAGACTGACATGTTAAAGAATGAGACCTTTCTTTTTGTTCAACCTGAAATTTAGGTTGTGGAGAACACAAATTTAGAGGCACAAATTATCAGCCTTTCTTCTTTCTTCCCAGTACAACAGGAGTTTGAACTGGAAGAACCAATTTGGAACCATCTTGACTTAACTGCACACTGTATAATTTAGAGCACAGTAGGAAATTTCATTTAATACTGGATTTAGTGTTCTCAGTGGTTCAACCAACTGCAGACTAAAATTGAGCAAGCTTTCATTTGCATGTAAGAAGAATTTTTAAGACTGGTTTTAATAACTTTGTTTCATGCTGTGTCCTTCACAGAGGGAAAACCAGAAAGAATCCTGTGCAGAAACAGCTTTGATTTTAAAAATTTTAAGCGTAACAGGACATTAATTATTTCAGTTTTCTTTTTATTTTTAAAGAAAATATTGTTTGAGTGAAATTGGCTGCTCCTGCTCAGGAACCTTAGATCTAGGTGGACCAGAGAGCTGGCAGCAGAGAAAGTATCCAGTTTATCTTTTGAACCAAGAAAATGGATCCAAAAGTCATGAAGAGACAACAAATGTGGAACTCCATGCTGCTAAGTTTAGTTATCAGTGAATAACTGTACTTTAATGAGTGGATTATTTTCTAATTCAGGCACCTAGCTATTCAAAACACTCATTTGCATGCACAAAGGAAGCAGCTTTCTTCAGAAGTGGGCAGCTAAGTAAATGTGCACCCAGCTGCTGTACATGTGCCATTATTCTGCAGAGTGTGCACATACATTTTCATGTGTTTCATGCTACAACTGGAGCACTTAATGAATTAAGTAAAGGGAGAAGCACAGCATCAGCAGGGGTGCAGAACAAAGTTCTCCATCCAT
The DNA here is from genome assembly GCA_024865655.1 of Emberiza elegans. Taxonomy (NCBI): domain Eukaryota; kingdom Metazoa; phylum Chordata; class Aves; order Passeriformes; family Fringillidae; genus Emberiza; species Emberiza elegans. The sequence continues at coordinate 63,586,458 of JALJVW010000206.1, forward strand.
AGAGTGAGTGGGATTAGAGCAGTGCCTTTCCTGATTTCCCCAGCCTCCCTTCTGCCTTGGGATGATGATGAAGTTCTGTCCAGCCTGCCCCAGGAAGAAGGCTCTTTTAGCTGGTGCACTCTGCACTTAGATCTGCATGTAGAAATCAGAAATCAAACTCCCTAATCCCTTCACACAGGCAATAAAGCATCCACCAGATGATGATAAAAACAAGCTGATGTAAGTGCCACAGGAGAGGCCCAAGCCCTTCCCCATACCAGCCTCCTGAACCATGCAGCTGCCAGAGCTCAGGTGCCAGGACTGAATGCTGCCTCAGAAGTTGCCAAGGTTGGAAAGCCTCTGGCTTCAGCTTTTTCTGACTGTTCTGCAGAGCTCAAGAAGAATCCAATGGGATTCTTAGAAGCCAGCACACATCCATATGGAAGTGCTTGAAGTGCTCTCTTCCATAGAGGTCTTGTTTATTGCCAGCTGCCCAGGGCTCCGAGGGGAATGAGGAATGTTAAATATTAAAACCTAGGAAATTAGCAAACTAGTTATGTAAATCAGGCACAGGGAAAAAAAAAACCTTACTGCACAGATTAGGAAAAACAGGATAAAAACATGGAATCTGCTACAAGATCCTCTTGGAAGCTCTGCTGAGGCACATGGAGGTGATTCCACATGCTGGTCAAATCCTGTCTGCCCAGGCCAGTGGCTCCCCATGATGGAGTGATTCCAGCAGTGGACAAGGGAAGAGCTACTGATTATCAGCTAACTGGAGTTCTCTAAAGCTTTGGCATGGCCAAGTATCAACCCCATTTCCATGGTGGGGAAGAACTGAGGAGGGGAAGGGCAATATTTATTTGGTATCACAAAAAAGCCTAGTTAAAAATAGAAAGAATTAGAGCTAAGATGGCCTGGGACCAATGTGTACAACCCCCTTCTCCTCTCCCAACTCCTTCACTCCAAGGCACCCACCCAAAAACCATTCAACAGAATAAATGCTTTACATGTGCAATATGAATCCACTTCTCAATGATCTTGGCCCTCTGCTGGATTTTGAGCTCCCTGGTCCCCAGGATAGTGCTGATGACACATTTGGTGACTGCATTGAACTGAGTGATGGTGGCTCTGACAGTTGGAGCCAGGTTCTTGTTTTCCTTCTTATCCCTTTGAGACCAGATGGATCCCAAACAGTGGTAGGGCACTACTCTTCTGAAGAGCATCTAGAGAGAAACAGAAGTGTGGTAAGCCAGCAGCTTTCTCCTAAATCTTTTATTCACAAGAAGAAATACAGGTTTAGAAGACAAATTTGACCTAAATCTAAAATGGTACTTAAAGGTAAGTATTGATTCTCTCTTAGTTTAAAATATCCTTTGGCATACTCTTAATAGGCTTGGTGCCCCAAAAGAACTGCCAGCTAAACAATACTGGGAAGATAAGGGACACCTTTGTATCAGCTGCATAACCAAGATAAATTTTTTTATGTAATGATATTTAGAAGGGAATTGATAGAGGGAAAGCAAAATCTGAGCACTACAGTCCAAAGTACCTAGACATCTTTAAGCCAGGTAGTGTTATAGTTAAAACATGCTATTTCTCAGTGCCGATAACTTTTGCAAAAGAGGCTGCGCATAAAAGGCCAAAACAAAGCAAAACAACAAAACCAAAAAACTCTTCAAAATGACAGAAGGGAAAAGCTCAATGACTGAAACAACTGGGATAACCACAGAGCTGTGTTCTGTGTCCCAGCAGCAGTCCTGTTCTGGAACCCTATACTTAAAGCAATGTAACTTACCAAAAAAAAAAAAAGTTTTATTTTATAAAGTTGTATTATATGCAATACTCTACGTACCACATCCATGTATGTCAACTGTTCTGCCACAACGTGGTCTTGAAAAGAGGAGAATTCTTCTGGATTGCTGATCTCCAGTTCCTCTCCATCAACCAGGTCACTGGAGGAAGTGCTACAGAACCCATCTGGCCAGGATGGAAAACACTACTCAGTGAGTTTATACAGCAAACAACGAATCAAAGCAGGTGTTTATTTTGCAACATCACTGTATTATAGCAGAATGCCCCAAGGGCCCTGCCTGATGTAATGGCCCCACTGTGCCACTGGAGTGAGAAAAATGACCAGAAGATTAAACTGGCAAAGAAAAGGTGGAGTAAAAGGAAATAGAGAGAACAAATCTTAGCAGAGAAGTGGCTTGACCCACTTGCTAACTATTCTTCTGAAAGAAAAAGCATCACCAGCACCCCAACAAAAATTCCTTCCTGATATTCCACAGTTTTGTTAATCTATTTTTCAGTATTTATAATCTGGAAAAAAAATCAAACTACAAAGGCATGAGGCAGCAGTTATACCCCCAAAACACTGCATTAAGAATGGTCTTCAATCCAGAAGTAAAAGAAGACACCAGATTTCCTGGCACCCTTTGTGGCTGCATGGGCTATGCTGAAGAGGGTTTATTCCAGCAGCCTTCACCTTTTCTCTCAGGGAATTTTTCCCAGGAAATGTAATACAGTGAGCACCTACAATATTCTGCAGAATGGTTCTAAATTTGCACTGGGCAGCAGAGAGGAGGTGAGAGAGCAGAACTGTCCTCACTGAGGGACCTGAGCCAGTGCAGAAAGGAGAGGGTTCCACAGCTGCTGCCTTGTCACCTTTTGGCTCCCAGAAGTTGGGAACCAAAAATTCAAACACCAAGAAATATGCCCTTGTTTCCCATGGTAGAGGGGAAGAAACAGAACCTCCCTGAAAATAAATCCTAATTCTTTTTACTGTAAGGCAACAGTAACTCCATAGGGAGGGAAAAGAAAGTAGGGACTTGTCGAAGACTAACAACCAAAGCACTGAGTTTACTACTGGTGAGATTTCATTTACAAAAACAAAGAGTGTTATGCAAGACTTCATACCCAGTTAAAGCAGAGCATTAAAGCAACAACAGCAGATAATGTGATAGAGAATCATTGTTTTTCAAAATACTTCATTGTTCCTTCCTCCAGTAATTAACAGACCATAATCACCAATGTAAATTGCTACAGTTTTGATGTAACAAGCTATGTCTACAAGCTGATTTCCATCTGTACATTTGAATTGCACAATTTATTGGCAGAGCTCAGTGGGGTAAAATGGAGACCTCTGTTCTAGGCTACTTTTCCATGGCTGTTTTGTAACAATTTGCATAATTAAATGGACTTGGACTGGACTGCTACAAGACTCTCACTCCTTTTGGCTTTGTAAAAATGCCCTTTTCCTTCTGGCTCTTGAAATTCAACTGGAAATCCTCACCACTGAGCTGCAGCCCTACCCAACACCTCACAACATGCTTAAAACGAGGTCCTGAAGCACAGTGTAAATTTTCCTTTTCTTTTTTCATCCCTCTTTTTCTCCTTCACAGATGTGTAAGCAGTCTTTTCCCTACTCTCCAACAAGCTGGAATCCCCTTGAACTCAAGTATCTCATCATGTTAGGACCCCTCTGATCCACTCAGCCCTCTCAAGGTCTGACTGGCTCTTGACTGCACTGAGAGCAAGCACGTGCCCCTCCTGACCCTGCAACCTCTGCCTCTCCTTGCTTTGCTTGCTCAACCTGCAAGAACTGAGGCCAGAAGCAGCTTTTATCTTCCTGTCTGGTACTGCAATCTAATCTACTGGCATGGGCTGATGGCAGCACAGAAGAGAGGTTTGATTACCCAAATCAAGCTGTAGGATTAGAGCCCAAATTTCAAAATTCAGAACCCAGCAGGAATGCTTTGGGACAGTACTTATCAACAAAGATTGCAGAAAATGTATCAGGGATTTTGAAAGAAAATGTACAAAGATGGAGCTCTGATGAAAGTAAGGCAATCCTAACACTCTTTTTTGCAAATCCCACAGCTTAATTTCATTGCCCTCCTCTTATTTTACTCTAATAGGCAGCTTCTAATTCTGCCACAACTCAGAAAATGGTATCATTCCTATTGGCCCACCTATGACTCAAAAAAGAATGTTTTCAGTTGTCACTTGAGGAAACACATAAGAGAAGCAGGGCTGCTGGGAACTTCTGTTGACTCTGAAGAATAGATGAACCTAAATACAGTTCTCATGAGTTTTCTTTCCCTCTTTCTGAGGGAAGTGATCTGTTTGTTTGCTTTTCCTGATTTATGCAGGTGTTCATCCACACCCATCTATTAGATTGGAGCTTAGATACTGCACAATATATGCTTATGGGAATGCCTTTAGATCCCTATTTTTGCATGGATTTATCATCATTTCAACAGGATTTTGTAAGAAAAGAAGACATTTTAAGCTATGGTTTTTCAGACATAATTGGCAATGTTGTTGACAATTTTCAACTCAGTGTAGCAAAACCAGAAAATTACTAAAAAAATAACCACTTTTCTTAAAACTTTAAGCTCTTTATTTCAGAATAAAAGGTACAGTAAACATCTGAACTTCCTGAAAAAAGGCACTGAACTTTCCATGTCTCCATGTCTCTCTCTGTTTGAGCTGGGGGAACCCAACCCAGGAAACGTCAGCACGAGCGACATCTGAGCCATGCTGTTCCTCACCTGTGCTCAGTAAGGGCCTGGGCTCTGGGCATTCCTCCTTTTCCTGTTCATGACTGAGTTATTTTGGCATTTCACAGTATTATGCATTGACATGGTATTTCTGGAACATCCGGCAGACGTGACTTTCATGGAATGAAAGTGGGTTTTTTTTTCCTGGCATTTCCTTTATCATTTATGGCATGAATTATTCTCTCTGACCCCTCTACCAAAGCTGGAAGTTGATTCCAGTTCTCATTCACACCCTGTGTGAGCTCTCCCCACTCCCCAGCTCTGGCACAGGAAGTTTTCTGATCAGGATACGGGGATATGTCAGGTTTGTGTGACTACAGTTCACTATTGTTCCAGCAGACTGTGACCCCCAATAACGTAAGATTTTCCTCTGTCCTTGGATACCAGCAGCCAGCCACTCCAATAGGAAAAAACACGCACAGGCACTTCCTTAGACAAGATGGTAACTAGGAAGAAAAGCTGCAGGACAAAGCTTGTGACTCAAGCTGTATTTTGTCACAGCTCTGTACTCTGTTTTTTGTTTGTTTGGGGTTTTTTTGGGGGGATAGGTTAAGTGAGAAGCCCACCTAGAGAGTACCTGTGTGTTTTAACTCAGTGAAAGGCGAAGTGCTGACAATTAACCAGTTGGCTGCTGCAGCAATCTCAAAGCTTTGGCTAAATATTTGAGAAGTGTTGGATTTCCCAAGCCACCCCAGGATGAACAGACATCACACTGTAACACTATTTCACCCCCACAGCCTCACGCACAGGTTGGGTTTCCTTTTAAAAAACAAGACAAAGGTCACTGGTGAGCCCTCACAATATTATTATTGATAAGCATGAGAGGTGGTGAAATGTACTGCACATAAATCCCTGGGGCATCTTACAGGCAGGGAGGACAGAAAGAGAGAAGGGAATGGTAACTCACCAACAGCTTCTACTTCTTGGTTCTGAAACTGCTTCAAGAGGTTCTGCACCCTACTCTCCATGTCAGAATTGGGCATATTGTTCTTCAGGTAATCCAGCAACTTCAGCAAGCAGATGTAGTCAGGGGGCTCCCTGAAATCCTCCGAGCACTGATCGAGCCAGGCCCGTAAGACTGACGCTATTTCACTGCAAGGAAACAGAGAGAACACGCTGCTTGCATCCAGACGGAACTGGGTGGACCTGCACCCACCAGAACCACAAGCACATGACACATTCACAGCCCACCTGAGGTATCTGTGCTGAGCTGTGCCACAGCCATGCTTAACAAGCACCACACATTACACACACCATCAACAGCACAACAGAATTCCTTCATTCCGTCTTGGGCCACTGGGATAAGCTCAGTGCTTGCTCCATAACCACTCCCTGGGATGTTGTGGGAAAACAGCAGGGAGGAAACAAGGTATTCATGGCTCCTTCCCAGTGGAAATGCTAAATCAAATGCTTCCTCTGGGGCCTTTCACCAGCTGCAGGGTCTGGGGATCATCCTGGAGCTGCATATCTCAACACACCGTGTTCCTCCCTATCTACAGCCTTGGTACAAAGCCTGACTGCTCATGAAACTGTGGCTCTCATGGAGGAAAAGGAGAAATCCCAAACCTAACCCCCCCAGGCACACACAGTGAGTGGCATTGCCTCATCTGGGGGATAAAACCCTCGCTGCAGCACGAGCCTGCCCGTGCCAGAGGCAGCTGGGAGTGCCCAGAGAGCTGAGCCACAGGAGACACAGTGGTCCTGCAAACCTTAGTGACTGAAAATGTATCAGCAGGGTCTTCATTTCATCTTCAGCACAAACCAAGCAGGGGCTGTCATATTACAGCAGGCAAAAAGGGTGTCCTGCTCATGCTGGCAGAGCAGGGAAAGGATGCTTAAGGAGATGTAAGAGCACTGGATCTTGCTCAGGGAAGTTATCCCAGACTTTGTTAGTACATGCAGCTGAAAGAACACCAGCCCATGGACAATCCTTCCACAGACTGAGGGGGATGAGGGAGAGCAGAGCTGATGACTCAGTGTGGTTTCCATCCTGCCTGAACAAGGGGGGGGAAGTGATCTGTTTGTTTGCATTTCCTGATTTATGCAGGTGTTCATCCACACCCATCTATTAGATTGGCACTTAGATACTGCACAATATATGTTTGTGGGAATGCCCTTAGATCCTACATTTGCAGGGATTTATCATCATTTCAACAGGATTTTGTAAGAAAAGAAGACAATTTAAGCTACGGTTTTCCTGACATAATTTGCAATGTTGTCGACAATTTTCAACTCAGTGCAGCAAAAATAGAAAATTACTAACCAAATAACCACTTTTCTTAAAACTTTAAGCTCTTTATTTCAGAATAAAAGGCACATTAAACACCTAAACTTCCTGAGAAAAAGGCCCTGAACTTTCCATGTCTCCAAACCATTTCTGTATCTCAAGTCTCTTCCAGCACAGGAAACTCTCCATTGGAGCTGTGTACAAATACTGGCACATTCCTGCTGCAAGCTGGGAAACCAAGCTGGTTAACTCAGCTGCTCAGCAGCATCCAAAATAAACCCATAGTTAAGAAAGAGAAAAGAGAGAGTTTCTCTTACTGTCTGTGTCTCATCTGAATTGTGTAGGTTTTCCTCAAAACTCAATTAACTTTTAATACCAGACAGATTTTATACAACTTGCATCCATTTAAGTCTGTTTTTCTTTCCCTTCTTGTTCTGATAATGTGGCAACTTTGAATTTTCAGTTAAAGTACTTGAAAATCAGTTGGTAACATTCTTTGGTTAGGCTTGCTGACAGGAGAAATGCTGGAATTACAATTTCAGAGCTACAAAAAGTGCTCACAATCAAAATTTAACATGCAAACACGTTCTGGATTTCAGGTTTCATTGCAAGCTGCGGCACAGCCAGCAGTGCCAGACCAGCTCCACATCCCAAGGCCAGGAAACACCACAACAGGCAGATGCTCCCAGACTCTGCCCACCACCCTCCCAGTGTCAGTTGTCCCCTCTAGCCCCACACACACCCAGAATGCTGTCACGGAGCACCAACAGTCACAAACACCCTCTGTCCTATGCCCACAGCACTTTCCTCCCATTCCCCCCACAGGGAGGGAACACTGTGCCTCACTCCATGCCCAGATGGCATTTCCTCCTGCTCTGTGCTCCTTTTTCCCACCCACATCACAGACCATCACCCCCCCAGTCCCAAAAGCCAGGCTAGGTGTTCTATTCCTACAACCACTGGCCAATTCAGCCATGATTTGGAAGGAGGAGCCTCTCCCCAGGGCAAGTTTTTGTACTAATATTGTTGACAGTCTCTACACTAAGCTCAGTTTTCAGAGGCTTGGTTGGTGGCCACTTTCTCAAACTGAACAATAAACAGAGTTTAAGACAGATACAGTCTCCCAGAGCAGGGTGAAGAGTTCACAGCTGTTACAGACACTGAATTTACCAGCAAAATCATTTCAGTCAAGAGGGGAAATGGGAAAGAGAGAAGAGGTACACTGTGCCCTAGTGATCTCCTGCTGCCCAGCTGTTCTACTGGAGTGCCAGGGAAGAATGCAGCTTTCCAGAAATGGGCTGGACACTTGCCCATATCTTGCAGTAGCTTTATTTTGCTGCCCTTGCAAAGAAACTCTCCATACTTGACAGACTCAGATAGGAACAGGGGCCTTCCAAGAGCTCAGACAGGAAAGAAACACTACAGACTACATTTTTCATGGGTTGATTATGAGCTATAAATTTTTCCTTTCCTGCCCATACAAAAAAATGCTTAACTCCTGTGCTGCTGGCCACAGACTCCAGGCTCTGCTGAGCAATGCTTTCAAATTTCACACCTATCAGAAAGTCATCTAATTTCCACACCAGTTCTGATTGGAGCCCATCTCCGAAAGTTTCAATATCCAAAACCTATCCAGGTAGGTGGAGAAGTGTATCTGAGCCTGTTGTTCACAGACTGGGACCAAGAAAGAACTCACCCACCCCCCTGCCCATGAGCTGCACAGGTCACAGGGCTGTGGCAGCTCCAGGTGCAACAGCCCTGTCAGCTCAGCAGGGCACGGCAGAGGTGGGAATTCTCCCACCACATGGGAATTCTCCATGGCCTTGTCTCTACTGGGAAGACAACTCTAACAGTCCTGACAGGACCTGACAGGAATTAAAGACAGCATTTCACAGAATCACAGCATTAATTAGGTTTCAATTAACTTTGAAATCATCTAGTGCAACCTATGGCACCTCCTCATCAACTAAAGCATGGCCCTGAGTGCCACATCCAGTCTTTTTTTAAACACCACCAGGGACAGTGACTCCTCTACCTCCCTGGGCAGACAATTCCAGAACCCAAAGAATTTTTCCTAATGCCTAACCTGAACTTCCCTTGGCATAACTTAAGACTATGTCCTCTGGTTCTATCAGAGGTTACCTGGGAGAAGAGACCAACCCCACCTGACCACAGGCACCTTTCAGGAGGTTGTACAGAGTGATAAGGTCTCCCCTGAGCCTCCTTTTCTCCAGGCTGAACGCCCCCAGCTCCCTCAGTTGTTCCTCACAGGGTTTGTGTCCCCAGCCTCTCACCAGCCTCGCTGGCTCCTCTGGGTGTGTTTGAGCATCCCAAGGTCCTTCCCAAACCGAGGGCCCAGAACTGGACACAGCACTCCAGGTGTGACCCTACCAGTGCTGAGTACGGGGCAAGGATGATTTCCCTGCTCCTGCTGGCCACACCATTCCCGATCCAGGCCAGGTCCATTGGCCTTCTTGGCCGCCAGGGCACTCTGCTGGCTCACGTTCAGTTGTACCCCCAGGTCCCTTCCTGCCTGGCACTGTCCAGCCACTCTGTCCCCAGCCTGGAGTGCTGCAGGGGCTTTTGTGGCCCAAGCGCTGGAGCTGGCACTTGGACTTGTTAAACCTCAATTTCTGACCAAAAAGGCAAAAGTGGTGTTTTCTTCCTACAACAATTATTTCTAAAGAATGAGAAGGGAATCTCAACACTTAATTAAGGAGAAATAAAGGGAACCCCAGTTGCAAAAAGATGTTAAAGTATTAATTTCTTATGAAATTCCGTAAGAACATGCACAAAACTAGCTGTAATTTGCCAAATGCATCCTTAAGTCCATCGAGAAAATACTCATTACAGATGGCTATTCCCTTTCCTCCACTGCCCAGGCATTAACTCTCAGGCTTGCTCACAAAGACTAAATTAAGTCACCCATATTTTCTCAGTTTTGCTTGTTAAATCAGGGGTAAAATGTAAGCAAACCACAAGAAAAGGCTGCCCCAAGGGTGGCTTCTCACACCCAGTTTGTTTATAAATACCATCCTGATGACCTCCAGCAAATTATCATCTCTGTCTGATTTGGAAAAACCTTTTCCAGTAACATATGGGAGACTTTTGCTAGGACACACAGGAAGCTGCTAAGGGAAGAGCTCTGCTGGCAGTTCTTTGTTTTAATTGAGATACCAATCATTATTTTTCTTTCTAATTATTCTTTTCTGCTTGGTTCTGGTTGTTTTCATAACTCTCCCACTGCCCTGTGTTTGACTCTGCTTTTCATGTAACCACACTGGTTTCTGATGTTGTTTGAGCTTAATTTGCTTTACTGGAATGAATAATTGTTGCTTTCCCAAATGCATCTTAACTGCTCCCCACCATGGACTTCCCAGGCATCAGAAGCTTCCAGTCAATTTTCTTCCATTTGTCTCACATTCCTTTGGTGTCTGCTGTGCTGGAGTACAATGTTTCAGGACATTTTACTTCTGCAGTGCTGTAGCTGTGCACATTGTTTTCCAGTGGGGCTGTTTGGTTCACAAGGAAACCAAAAGTCGCAGGGTTTTGGTCAGGAAGATCTGAATGCACAAAAAGCCATGGGAGAATGCTTGCTTGTCACTATGAAAAACTCCAAATGCTGTGGTACTACACTGAAGGTTTTGGGTACTTGCTACTTTAATGCAGAAGAGGAGAGGTGAACATGCAAGACATGTCACGTGGTCACTGAATAATTCCTTAATTTTCTCTATTTGAACTGTTTCCCCCAAATGCTGTGGAATGAAACAAGGTTTCAGTTTAGCTTCAAGGTGCTTTGTCTGTGGTTTTCAATTGCGACACATTCCAAGTTTTAATAACAAATAAATTCCACATTTTGACAATAAAGCAGATGCAACTATGAGCTGACATTCAAGATAAGCAAAAAAGTCCCATGAATTTTGATTCAGTTCTGTGGCCTGTCTTCCATCTGAGGGAAAGCACCGCCAATGGACTCCAAACAAAAGCAAAGTAACAGAAGGAAACAACAGCCTTGTAGTTCAAGAGGAAGCCTGAACAGACTTTTTGGTGTTACCCAAGGATTCAAAAGCCATGGCAGTACTAATGTTAGACCTCTGGAAAGCAAACAAACAAATACTCATGGTCCAAGTCCACAGGCCAACATGGCAACAAGTCTGCCTCTTGAAAAACCTTTCCTGCAGGTAATCCCAGGTTTGTATTCCTGTATTTTTGAGTAAGGTCTCCAAGGAACTAGATACAGCCTTAAACTAGGCTTCCCCAAATGCAAACATCACAGGCAAGCCTGGGCTGCCAGCCTGGATAGCTTTTTGTGTCTGGACAGGAAGGAATCCCTTCTGGGAACTGCACTGACACAAATCTTTAAAACTGGTGTCAGCCAGCTCAGCACCTCTCCTTGATGTACCGCCTCAGCTCCCCAGGCGTCACAGGCTTGTCACAGCAAGGGATTGCAGTGCCATGGCCTGGCTTGGGACCCCCACACTACCCAGAGACATCCCAGGATCCTGCAGAGCCACTGAATCCCAGCAGGTACGAGCAGCTACAATATTTTAGATTGGGAAGGCTTTAGGTTCCTTTCTCAGTTCCAGTCCTCAGCCTGGTCTTCAGTGTCAGCCTTTGGGGAAAGCAGTGTCTGCTCTTTTAACACATCACCTCTTTAAATTCATGGAGCCTGTGCTTTGGGAGCAGCTATCTGTCAGAAGTGGACTGATTGTCCAGAAACTAAAATCCCAGAAATCAAAATGAACACTGTCCTTCCCTAGGACATTTAAAAGGCAAGAACACAACTGAATTATCATAGAAATTTTATTAACTCCTCTTGAAATCTGAATGCAATTCATCATGCTGATAATTTATTTGTGTTTAATGTATATATGGTTTTATTCTGAATTGTCACACACCTCGGTGTGTTACACATTTTTTTGAATGTGAACAGAAGTCCTAAGCTAAAAACCATGCAGAGAACACAGAAGAACAACCTACAAGGAGAAGGGAAGTCTGTCACCCCTTGACACAAAAACATACAGCATGAGACACAGAACAAGGCAATCTTGTTGATATGATAATGAGAAGAACAAAAAAAATTACTTATAGGAGGTAGAGGGTCAAACAAGCTGCTCCTTTCAACTCTCTTATCAGACAATTAAGAGACACAGCATCACATTTCTGGAAACACAGGCTGAAGTCCATCTAACTCAGATGTTTAGGTGGAATAGATGACCTTTTCTGGACTGTATTCTTCTGTGACTTATGATTATGAACTGTCTGACTGAGTGAAAGTAGTGAGAAGTGTGGAAAGCAAGTTACTGAACATGGAAAGTTAAGGTGGGTCCTGATAGGGAATGAAAAGGCAGGTTGTTTGAAGTTTACAAAATTTTTCATGGTTTTGATGAGTTTACTCACAACTCCAAGATCCAAGGTATTTTGAAAAGTATGGTACCTTTGTTTAAACCACATATTAGTCAGATCCCTGCTGAAAAAAACAATTCTTTGACTACTCCAGCAGCCCAAGAAATGATAGTAAAGATGCTCAAGTGAAGAGGAGAAAATCCCCTTGAGAGAAAGGGCCCTAGGAGGGAATGTTTCTGAACACAGCTGAGGTGATCTCAGGTCGGTAACAACTACACATCACTGCAACAGTCTGGAATCACTGCAGGACCTGGGAAGGGCAGGCTTGAAGCTCCCACAAGTCCCTCTAACCAGGCTGTGACAAAAATGTGCTCAAGCCCTACTTCAGGATCTGCAGGTTCTGAACACTGAAGTGGGTACATAAACACTGTGCGCAATAGTCACAATTTTTTTAAAAAACACATCATATACAAAAGGCATTCTCCTCAAAATACATCACAGCTCTATACTACAAGAGCAAAAAGAACAGAGAATTTCAATGTAGAAGGCAGTAACCTGTGGGATTACAGTGCACCACAGAGAACAATGTTCCTTCCACACATAACCCTCAGTTTTTGCTACTCCTCCTTCTTTCAGGCTCCATGAGGTACTTAAGGAGTCATAAACTCTCCTTCTTGTTGTTCTTAACTTCTGCAGCATTTTTTTGTGTCAAACCAGTGGAAATGCTTTAAATTGCATCCCACTTCTAATGGACCAACTGGCTTTTTAAAGCTTTTGAGCTGCCACAACATGAGTCTGATGAATGCAGAAGGTCTCTGGCCACAGACCACAGGCTTCCCATGAGATATTTTTCCTCTGAGAAATACAGTGTTAATGGCAAGAAATAACAAGGCTCTACTGCTGATTCCTCCTCTTTCTCCAAGTCATATAAAACCAAGAGCACAATTATATCATGTTTCTGTTCTATGAGAAAAGAGGGCAAATGCAATTATATTGGAATTATCCCAGACAAGAGAAAACCTGAACTACCAGAAGTACATGTTTCACAACAGGACTACAAAGCCAAACACCTTCCAGATACCACTAATCATACCTAAGAGACAAGTAGCCAGAGCAACTGAAAGCAATGGAAATTTTTAAGGAAGGAAAGTGAATTCATATTTATATGGGATCTGTTTAAACGTGTACATATACCTGACAAATAACTTTTTGACTTCATTGCTGAATTTTTTATAGATTTGAGTGAAGACATCAAATTCACACATAAAAGGTATCTTATGAAGGCTAAAGGATCAAAATCAGCTTCTGAACTACATTGATGAAAAATCTGTAAGAAAATCCATCAGAAGTTGAGCTACCACAGGAACAGGACAACAGGCTTTATCCATTAGTCTGTCCCTGGCTGTGCAAAGGTGTTATGTGCCAAGAGGGAAGAAAGCAGAGATGCAGCAGGAAGCAACTGACAAGGCTGGTAAATTGTAGGTATGCCAGGAGGAAAATACTTCCACTAAAAACAAAGAAAGAAACAAACCAAAACAAACACTCTCGTACTAAACGCTATTTACTTGCACACTCACCTGCAAGTATAAACTGATGCATTTTGCCCAAAGCCCAAGTGACAGAGGTCACATCAAGATTACTTTCACCCATTTTCTCTCAATCTCATCATCAAAGTCCTCTGGGTCTACAAAAAAGCAGCTGGGGGATTAATCCCACCATGGTTTATACTGGAGAAATTAATTCCTCACCCCCAGTATAAATCCTTCAGCTATTCTACAGGAAGGGTACAGCTTTAGCTCATGTTTTATGACTGAGATCAGGGAATGTCAAATGGTTTGCCCAAAGTTGGAAGAGACCCTAGAGCTCAGTCTGGATGGAAGTGTGGGAACCACTGACTGACTGTTACTGCTTCTACCCATGACATAATGTTGCCTCCTTGGTGCCTCTAACCAAGTTTTAACTACCAGCTGTTCTTTGAGGAGTTCTCATGGCAAAATGGGAGGAAAACATTTTACCAGTCAGGAGAGACTGAGGGTTGAGCTCCTATATCAAGTCCCATGGGGCAAGAGGAACAGAAAAACGGTAATGCTGACAAGAATCAAGCATCTTCATTCTGTAATCAAACATAACCATGCATACCACAGTGCATGCAAACCACAGATGTCAAAGCACAAATGCTGATGAGCTAAGGCACATTTTACACCCAATGTCTAAAGATAAAACCCCAGGAGGATAGGCAAACGACCTTTTCTCATTTAAACTGCAGTTCAAAACAGCTTTGCTATTTCTTTTGCAAATGAGGATGACCTCAGAATTTAAATTTCACTCTAAAAGCAGCACTGTAAATCACAGGGTACTAACAGAAAAGACCCATGCACACACATTGCCTGAGTCACCTCAGCTTTGCTCTGCAGGCATTGCTGTAATGACAAAAAAATCACTCATAAGCAATAACCACTTACTGCCACAGATAAGGCAGAGGAAACAAACACTCCTTGTTTGTTTAATCAGCAAAATGTTGGCCTAGATGTGTTCATCTCATGTTTAATTACAAAACAATTTCCCTGCAAAAGATGCCTGGATTGTATTATTGGATATGTTACAAGACAATTGGCACTTGGCCTTTCCACAAGCTTGTTTAAGCATGCAAACAGTGGTGTGGATTTTCAACAGAAACAACAGCTCTGCTGATTGCATCCTCCTCCAAGACCAAACCCTGCCTGGGGCTTGCTCCACAGTGCAAATCCATACTTACGCCCTGAGTACCATCTCAGATTCCAAGGAATTCAGGTTTGCCACTTCTCCTTGGCTTGACGTCTCCAGGTTTCCAAACCTGAAAAAGGAGATGGATGTTTAGAAGAAACTCTAGTGAATAAAAGCAAATAAAAGCAAAATCCCAAATAGCACCATTCATATACAATTACCAAAAACAACTACAAAGTGCTTCCAGCTCAAAATACAAGCAATCTTAACAGGTGGGCAGAATTCAGGATCTTGAAGATTATTTAATTTAGGAGGGAAAAAATCCTAAAGAAACAGCCAGTAACATCCAACCTAATTTTTTAATTTACATGAAGCACCCTGCACACAGGAGGAACCAACCAAAACACTGTCTTTGCTCACAGCTCCAGGACCCTTCTGCCTGTTTTCACTCCATCCTTTCCCAGGGCAATATTCCAGTGTGCAAAGAGACTGTGACACAGCCACCTTCTCCAGTACAGCTCCTGTGTCTCCAGCACCTGCCATTCCTAACAGCTCCAAGTGTTATCTCAAGGTTTCCTAGGTGGCAAGTGCTCACTTTGTGCCCAACTCCTGGTATCAGTGAGAAAAGCCCACAATGCTGTGAAAACACCACTGGAAAAGAGGGAGCCATGGGCACAACTCCAACAGTGCCAAAGGGAAATCTCTCACCTACAAGGCACAACCCTGTGCCTTGCAGGCAGGTTCATCCACTTCATTTTCAGCAGGAGTGCCCATTGTTCCAGATACACAGCTCCATAATTATCCATGAGGAATGCCATGGCTCCCTACAGGCAGGTTTAATGAAGGTGAACAATTACTCACTGTCCAGAATAAGACAAGCTGATTTTATCCATTTAAGTTTACACATCTCAATTAATCTGAAGAGTTAAAACAAGTGCATCCTTAAGTGCTTGTGCTACAACAACCTGGTAACATCAGACACAGGGAACACAGTGAGCTGTTTTGTCCTGAAGGTTCGTGTCAGAACTGTCACAAACTCATCCAAAAACATTTCAATGGATGGAAGGGGTGGTAGTTTCATGCTCCCCTCAAGTATTGGTCTAAGACTCCCTACGTAAGGATCACAGACCTGTTGTTAAAGGGAGAGGATTTCACTCTCCACTGCCATCTACTCTATAAAATGCCTAGAACACATCTTAGCCAGTAGACAAAAGGCACTTTCCCCATGCCAGGGAATTTTTTAAAATAAAAATTAGGTTTTTATATTCAACTTTCAAAACTTGCAGTTAATTTTTTGAGGAAAACTTATTGAGATGAGTCCCAACGTCATTGTCCTACTATTAAGTGAAATATTAAATATGTTTTTGCAGAACATCAGGCGCTTGTGTTTAAATCCCACTAGAGACACAAGCTGAGTTTTACAGCAGAAATCCTTAAGACAGCAATAAAGAGCAGGCAGTTTTCTGTGCAAAACTGGAGAAGGATACAACGCTTCCTCATGTTGCCAGATGTAAATCTCTGCCTATCTCTCATCCCTCCATGAACAACAGGTCATTAAATACGGGTTAGGAGGAGTTAACGACACAAGTGATGTGAGGAACAGCCTTTCTGCAGCCTTCCAGCACTCTGTTCTCACCAGCTCCCGGACAAAGAGCCTTTCACTGCCCAGCCTCGTAGGAACGCTTTGCATACAAAAAGAGACGCGAGAAACAAAAGGATCCTGTAGCTCACAGAACTTTTCAGCCTTGCTTGGCATTTGGGAAGTTACAAGCTGCACTCAAAGGGACTGACTAAGCAAATGAGACCAGAATGGAATGGGTAATACTGAATGTTTAAATACTGGAAAACAGAGTGAAAAATGCATCCCTGTTAAGAGGGAGGGAGGAAAATACTGTGAATAACTCAGAAATAATCAGGAAAGGTGGTCTCTGCAACAGCCCCAAACAAAACCCTAAATAAGCACATAAGCATTGAAACAAGCAATTTGGAAGGCCAGATCCTCAGGAAAAATAAGGTGGTTTGACTCCTACACAGATGGAGTCATGGAAGTGAAATCACTTGTCTAGCTGAGTAGACAAGCCACCTGATATAAAGGAAAGAGATGAAATAACAGATGCCACAGGAACAGCAGTGAGTCAAACACCACAAAGCTGCTGTCCCAAAACGTGTGGCTCTGCTACTGCAGGACCCATTCCTTCAATACTCCCCCTCTGCCTCCTGTCCTTTCCATTTACCCTGCAGCAGACCCTCCTTCTGCAAAAGGAATGAATGGGAAACACAAATCTAACTTGTTCTTCACTGTCATTCCCCAGCTCCAGCTCTCCCACCAACAGTCTCAATTCCTCCTCTGTACACTGCTGCAGACAGGGACTGGTTGCTACTTTCTCAGTGCCTGTGCCAAGCACAGCACAGCTCCACTTCTGAGGAACACACTTACCAGGGCAAAATACATTATGGAAGAGAGGAATTTGGCCTCCTTCTAACCTCATGTGGATAGCTCACCACCTCTGGCTTCCATCACACTTTGGAATACCCCCCTGGGTATTCCACACTGTATCCCACATCCAGGGTCAGGAGAAGCTGCTCTCCTTACCTCCAGGAACTCCCATGGAAGTCTTACACATCAAAATGCCACCAGGATCTTGTTAACTCTCCCTGCCCCCTCGTACCAAAGAACTAGAAAATATCTGAATGTACAGTGTTAAAAGCTTGGCAGATTTCCAAAGCTGTCTGCTGCACTTGGATGCCAAACTCCCATGAATGCTAAAGGGATGGGGATGTTCAATTACTCCTAAATAGCTCTGGAAACACAAATCATCCCACTCACTTCTCAACACACCAGTCTATGCTCAAGATTTTGTCTAGTGACTTCTATCTTAAAAGAAAACCTTTATAGGCTGAATCTGTCTAAAAAAATTAAAAGGGCTTCTGTCTCAAATTTAATCAAAAGCAAAAGGGTAATGTGAAGTCTTGGAGGAAAGAAAATTTAAAAATGCAACAACCAGACTTCTAAAACTGTTTCTAAAACTAAAGTTTCTCTAAAGCACAGCATCCACTTTTTTATTTGCTTTCCTGACTCAGGGAAGAGCAGCTCACCTGCTTTTGTACACCATAAATGCTTCCTGCCCCAAATTCAGTCAGCACTGCACTGCTTGGACAGGATACTCTGCAGACAGCATCAAATGACCAGCAGGTTTCCCCACCCTCTTAGGGTACAGGGCATGCACATTTCCCAGCACATTTTCTCAAGAGTCCCAGGACTTTTTGTGTAAGCTGGGTTTGTGTAGGTCTAACACATTGACCAGACAATTCTGCAGCACTGCATCCACAGCAAATCCAGCAGAAACTGAACGCACTGGGCTTGAGGGTGATCCAAATACATTGTGGAGGAGGTTTTTCAGTGAATATGGCCCTGCAAAATAAAATATCCTGCAAATGATGTGGGTGCTGTTCCCTCCTCCACTCTCCCAAGGAGCTGCTCACCTGTAAAAAGCTGGAAGGGCCTTTTGTGATCTGGTCACATCACTGTTCTCCTTTGGACCAAACTCAGAGAGCTCAGCACTTCCAATTGTTCCCTTACTCCACAACCCTGCTCTATCCCCAGGAATAAGAGACAGGGCTCAAGCTCTTCAGATGAAACTAAAACTGACAACAAATGCCGAAACTGTGCTGCCTTTTTTTGTTTGTTTTTTTTTTTTTAAGAGATTGCCTCTTTCATTATTACTTCACTGGCACACAAAACAAAACACAAATTATGCACTGACACCCACTTTAGTCTCTGTACTCTGATTATTAACAAGTGTCACTAAAAACAAAAGTTGCAAAAAATGCAGGCTCTGGGCTACTTATTCTCAACTAATCTAGAGATGAAAACCAAGCTGGTTAAAATCAATTACTATCCATCTTTTTTTCAATTTTTTTCCTTGTAACATCTGCTTTTCTTCACAAGTATGGACTTGTGAATTCCTCAGCTACATGTATATTATTCTAAATTTTATAGCTTAAGTTTAATCTGTATTTTCTCCCAAGCCATAAAATTCTAGACTACCCATGATACACAAAAAGCCAAGAGAAACATCCATGGATTCTTAAGCACTACACTCCTATGATTTGAGAGAAGGGAAGGAAGTGTAACCTCCTAGATTTCCTGTGGATCCTCTCATGTATTAAAAAAGGCTGGGGGTGATGCTGATAAGATCAGGCAGCCCATTCCTCTGAAGGGGAAATTCTAACTTGCTCAGAGAGGTACACAAGCCAGCAAGATCAAAAATGGGCTCAGAAAAGAGAGTTCTGTTCTATGGAGACAGTTCTCCTGCCCTCTCCAGACATTTTCACCTCTTTTAATCAGTGTGAAAGGAGGAAGTCAGGGCCAGCTTCCTTAGAGCCTCAATGTTTCTATATTCTTGTACCTATCCACTGTCAATTTTTATCATTTCTCACATTCTGAACCAGAACTGGGATGGACTGAGGGATAAAGCACACAACAATCCATGTCACTGTAACCAAGTCTGCTCTCCAGGATAGCTGCTCTTTTCTCAGCTGACTGCTTACCTGATGGTCAGATTATTATTATTATCTTTACTAATTGGGCCACACAGCTTTCCTACAAAGGAGCCAGGACTATAATTTCCAGACAGAAAAGAAAAGCACAGATAATTTATCAATGTCTTGTTCTTTATCTACCTACTGGGATATAGTACAAAATTAAGCCCTAGGAGATCTTATGCCCCTTCTCTGTTCTAATTACTTCATGCCAGAGCAACCATTTCTGTGAGTCACAGATTTTGAAAGTGCAACAAATATGACACTCCCAAAATAAGAGCACCCCTGACCCAGCCATGTCTCAGTTAGAATTTGGGGTGAGAAACTAATGCTGTGTGTCCCAAGCATTTATGCAGACCCAGCTGCCATGATTTAACAGTCTGACCACGAAAGTTATTCTTGTAACATTTAGCAGTTCTTGGGCTGTCTGCAGAAACTTATGGCTGCATATTCATGTGATGTAATAGAACAGGAGAGCAAATTCTTTCTTGCGTTTGTACAATCCCTGTTCTGAATCAGCTGCCCCCCAAGAAGAGCTAGGTCTGAAAATACTGATATCCAGTACCAGTATTCCAAAATTCTGGAACATATTCTAGGTGTGACTTTGCAGCCCATGCGTTCTGTTGGGATTTTTGGAGGAAACTGGAATGAATTTTGCTGTGTTGGTCCAGCTGGGTTCTTTAGCAGCCAGACATGGCACACTTTCCTTACCTATGCTTTGATGAGTGTTGGGATGTGAGCAGCAATGCTTTTATAGACTGGATCTTTATGCTGAAATTCTGGATTTTGCAGTATTCTTGAGAACAGGTTATTAAATCCATGCCCACTAAAAGCAAGGGAAGAAGTTCCTGACAGCTTTCCCCTGTGGTGTAAGGGGTGGGTCCATGTCCACTGGAAATTTCCACAGCAGTGGCTCTTACCTGTCCAGAAGAAGCTCCAGCACTGCCCTGGGAGAAGCAAAGGCCCTGTATGTTGCAAGGAAGATGCTGATGTAGGAAAAATCTGCATCTCCAAAAGCTGTGAGCAGGTTCTCCACCAGTTTCTCCAAAGTTCCAGCTTTTATAGCCCTGATCTTGGATGTTTCATACTGTCTGACAGTGTGCTCTGGGGGTAACTGGTCTCCTTCACCCTACAAAAGGAAACAAAAAGCACAAAAATCAGGCAGGAGACAGATCCCTGACACAGATCAAGTCCTATCTTTGCACAGGAATTGGCCACCACCAGTTACTAAATGATTTTGTCGATTTTTGGTGCTCTCCAAGCACCAAATAATGTATCAATTAATGGAGTTTTAAAGTAACTTTATTTTAAAACATTTCTCTGACATGCTCCAAAAAAAAATTTTACAGTGTGACCACTATCAAGTTAAGTCATGATTCCACCATATATTATTATCTAAAAGACAATCCATTATCCCACAAAGAGTAATATTACTGAAGGGAATGAATGTGATAATTCAGTGTTTCATTTAACTTCTGAATAAACATGAAAACTGACCATAACTTAAGCACTGGCACTTGTGATTCCCTTGCTGAAAATACTGTTTTTGGGATGTCACACAGGGCCCAAGGTCAGAACACATTTGGTGCAAAAACATTTCAAGATACTTTTTGCAGGAAGGGTGTCAAACTCATCTTACAAAAAAGGCATCCTAACATTCCAATTTTCTCTTAGAGATTCCACTTGGCACAACATTTGTCCATAAATCTAGGGTTTGGGATTGTGTGTGGGTTTGTTTTTTAAACACCATTTGTTTTAAATGCTTACAGCCTGCTTTGAATCTGAAAGAACAATTCCTTAAATTATGTCATTATTTAGAGGGCAGTTCAGAAAAGTATTTTCCTGACTCTATTTTGTAAAGTATGCGGGATAAAAAATGGGATTATAAATAAAAAATGTCCAATATTTACTCAAACACCTTGATAGCGAGGGCACAAATACAGCATGTTAATGACAGTCACTACCAACCCTGGCTCAGGATACGGACAAAACAAAAGGAAAAAAATAATCTATTAATAAGATAATTTAAAGAGATACCCCACCCACTTCCTATTTACATCAGTACCCTCCACTGCTTTGGAATCGTTTCTAATAGACATCCTTTTCAGTTTTAAACAATATAGATGTCTTTAACATCATTCTGAAGTTCTGTTGCTAACACTATTTACAAAGCTCTGCTATCTCATTTCCCAGCTTCATGAGATCCAAGAAACCCTTGCTGCAACAATAAAATACAACACTATTGTCTGTATTAAAAAACAAAAAAAAATCAAAACAGACTAGACAGGGGAATATTTTGCTACATTTTGTTCCATGGATCCTTCAAAGGTGTATAACTTGTAATATGTTTGACTTATCTGGAAATATATGAATTATAAAAATGAACTAAAAGTGTATCTGGAATTACATGTGACATTGTCATTACAGAAAAATTATTAACAGAACATGTTGTCACCACTATGTAGCTCTCTAACATTCAAATTTTCTTTAAGCAAAACTTGGTTGCATAAAAAAATTGCAATTTTATTGCTAATTCTTCATCTTACAGTTGTGATACACTTTTGAAGATAACTAGTTACACAATAAAACCACTTTCAAACAGGGAAGAAAGTCTGCACCACTGTATTTAACTCTTAATTTTTGATCCAGCAGATTGCCCCACTCACAGTGTAATGGTTTAGGGGCATATTTACTCAGGGCACATAAAACCCTCTCATTCTCTCATGTTAGTGCATTTAAAACAAGGGCAGAATCTGCTTCCAAGACTGATACAGGCACAAAATTTTCCATTAATTGCAACACTACAACTTCCCCAAGACATCATGCTGGGAGAATGTTAAAAAGAAACAAAACCCCCAAAAAAATCCCACCAAAGCTAAACAAAACCAACCCAGTTTCTGAAAAATCTAAAACTTTGTCAGCAAAACATCAGACTGTTAGAAATCATTGTGAGAGTTCTGGGATTGCTTGTATTTGTATTATTTTAGCAATTCTGCCTGTAAGTTTAAAAGGAAAAGGGACTTGGCAGACAAGCTCAATAACAGGCTTTGAGAACAAGACCTTGTGGGCTGAGTTTCATGCTAACAGGAAACTGCTCAGTCTGGATTTAATCAAGAGGGCATCTCTTCACTGACACAAGCTACCCAAAGGCAAAGGAGTTTTCATGTTTGCCTTAGAGCTCTCTGCTCAGAGGAAGAGTGTTCTGCCATGAAAAAATGCTCCTAAAGCCCTCTGCAATTTTTGACAGGGGTGCACGGTGACCACAGTTAGTGGTACCAACAAATGACACCAGTTTTGCACTGTTTTGTGCACCCAAAGAACAAAAAAGCTCCCCAGCTCCTCTTTGTCTCCTTCAGCACCGTGTCCAGTGGTCTAACACAGACCTCAACATTTCAGAGCTTCAGTAACATTTTCTTGGTGCTCTAAAACAAACAGATACAGCATTTTATAATCTGATTTATGTCTTTTAAAATCTCATTTTGATTTTTCAGGCAACAGATTGAAACCTTGATAATCTGCAAGAGTTAGTGATGAGCAAGTAGCTGCCTACAAGACAGACATCATCTTTCAAAAACAAATGTAGAAAGATGAAATGGAGGTATATACTTGCAAATCCTTCTTTTCTGAAGTTTTGTGTGTACTGATGTAGTGTAATTCCAACAACTTTACTAAACCCTTGGCAATGCTGCACCTCCAGAGGGGCCCACTGTCTTTAAGGTGATCATCTTACAGCTCTACAGCACTAAACATTACCTAGCTCTTGCTGAAACAGGAGAGCTCCATGCACACCAAAACACATCCAGGCTGAAAAGCCTCCTCCAAACACTACCTGTTAAGCCCCAGTGGGAATATAAACCAACTATAAACACCACCAGTGCCTAAACAAATGCTACAGCCTAGCAAGAGGGATTAGAGGCTCAAGAAAAAAAGGAAAGTTAAAACTCTGATCCATACAGAACCAGGCTGCTACCCAAACATACATACAGAACTGCAGTCATTGTCTTAGAAATATCACTGGAAAGAATTGCTTTCACCCAAAAAACCTCACTGCTCTGCACAGGTTTCTTCCAATGCAAATATTATCTGTTGAGATCCTGGAAGTGGGAATCGTGGAATGAAGTCAACCCAATTGTTTTTGAGTATGCAGTCTGGAAAAAATACTAAAACAACTGGGATGAACAATAAGAAAAAGAGGTAGCAAATATTGTTCAGGCTCAGCCATTTGAAACATTACCACTCCACTACAGATTTGTTTTATCAGAAATTATGCAGTTTTTCTCAGGAGCATCTAACTAGCACTTTAAATGTATTTTTATAAATTTTGACAGATTCTTAAATGCTCTTCACTTTCCTTGAAACTTACAGCTTTTCCAGATGGAGAGTTTTCCACTCTGTTTTTATTAACTTACTGGACAGACACCCTAAGCTGGAATAAAAGCGCCTGAAGTGCAGTAACTTGTCCATTAACTCAAAATAAAGCACTCTAATCAAGATTCCCACTGTTTGTCTAAATATGAGTCTGCTTTAACCTTCTCAAAGTAGAAATTAGATGTTCTTTGTGATTTTAACCTTTTTTTTTTTTCCCACATTGCTTCCTTACACACAGGTTCTCCAGCACATGTCTTTAATATCTCCACTTATCCTTGGGGGAAATAAAAAAAAGAGGGGGGAAAAATCAAATCTTGGAATGACTCAACTTGAAAAGTTCCACATATATAGCATCAAATATATATAATTTTTTTTCAAATATATATATTTTATATATTTTTTTTTCAAATATAAGCATCCATAATGTCAGTCTAAGAGAAGTAAAGTCAAAAATACCCTTTATCTAACATGTGGACACACAACACCAAAGAAAACAGCAAGACAAATGAAACAGTAATTGTTTATCTGTCTTAGTCGAGTATTTTGGTAAATAACAACTGTAATGACATTAACAACTTTTGGGACAAAGGGTTTCCTTCCAACAAAGACCTCGAAGGAGTTTTTAACCGAGTGGAGGAAGCGGGACGGCACCGCGGCTGCCGGACAGACAGACCGACCCACAGCAGCTGACATTCATCCGCACCCAGCTCCACCGCATGACTGCCAAACAAAAAAACCCTCTGAGAAGCGCCGATTTTGCCCAAACAATGCCACACAGCAGTGCCTGGGCTAATCTTATCAAACACAGTCACAAGTATTTCAAATGCTTTTGGGCCGGGCCGCTCGATCCCGGCCGCCGCCCGCCCTCAGCTCTGAGGGCCCGGCAGAGTCAGAGCCCTGCGGATCCGACACTGCCCGGTTACCAGCAAAGAAAACAGTCTGAATGGGGCAAAACTGCGAATGTGGAGCAGAATTTCCAGCCTAGAAAACCTCTGTGCCCAGCTACCAGCACAGATAATTGTCTGCATGGGGAAAATTGCGAATTTGGAGCAGAATTTTCAGGCTAGAAAACCTCTGTGCCCAGCTGCCAGCACAGAAAAAAGACTACATGGGGCAAAACTGGGAATTTGGAGCAGAATTTTCAGGCTAGAAAACCTCTATGCCCAGCTACCTGAACAGTAAACAGTCTGCAGGGGCAAAACTGGGAATTTGGAGCAGAATTTCTAGCCTAGGAAAGCTCTGTGCCCACCTGCCAGCACAAAAAACAGTCTGCATGGGGAAAATTGTGAATTTGGAGCAGAATTCCCAGCCTAGAAAAGTGTTGTGCCCAGCTACCTGAACAGTAAACAGTCTGCAGGGGCAAAACTGCGAATTTGGAGCAGAATTTCCAGCCTAGGAAAACACTGTGTGCCCAGCTACCAGCACAGAAAAGAGTCTGCATGTGGAAATTGTGAATTTGGAGCAGAATTTCCAGCCTAGGAAAACTCTGTGTCCAGCTGCCAGCACAGAAAACAGTCTGCAGGGGAGAAATTGCAAATTTGGAGCAGAATTTCCAGCCTAGGAAAGCACTGCTGGCAGTGCAGGGCTTGGGTGGCCAGCAGCGGATGTCCTGCAGACAAAGGCAGATGCTTTTATCCTACAGTGCACTTGGAAATGAAATGAAATAAAATTACACCAGAGCTCTCCACAGAACTCTCTCCACTTCAATAACTCTCATTTCCTCGTTTTGGATACTGTTAAAAAAACAAACAACAACAAAACCAGACCAAACAAAAACCAAACAAACACCAAACAAACAAACAAACACAAACCAAACAAAAGAAAAAAGAAACACGGAAACACCCACGCAAAACCAGAATTCTACATACTGACTGCACCAAACTCAGAAGCCAAAAGAAGTTTATGAACTCTTTCCTAAGCTCCAAAAAGGAGGGAGATTCCTGGATTTCCAGTCCTCCGCCCTTTTCCTTTCCTTTCTTGCCACATAAATACCCGTTCTTGGCAGCGACCCAGAGTTTGCAGGACCAATTAATTCCATAATCATGACACAAAAGGCATTCTTGTTTTCTCCTCCGAGCTCACAGCCTGGCTGGTATCTGTCTGAAGCGCTGGCAAACAGTCACAAAAGCTGTGGGGCAGATTTAGAGGGGAAAAGAGAAAGGGAAAAAGCCTCTTACACAAATGCTGCTGCTCAGTTTGAACCTTTTCACTCAGACACCTTGCAGCTACTTAAAGACACTCTGGGCAAAATGAGAAACAAGAAATAAATTCTGTGGTGCTGAGCTGTACATTCTCACATCTTCTGAAGTGATGTAAATTTTGACTCCTTTGGATATTGGTGAATTTTGTGGGACCAGCTCTACATAAATCAAAGCAAAAGTAAAGAAGCTTAATTCACAAATCACCTCTCCCGCATGCATCTAAAGGAGTTTTAGCAAGTGCATTACTGAACTGAATCTTCAAAGAGGTCTAGGCTAAAATGGCTTTGTGCAGATGTTACAAGTGCTGGAGCTTATCCATTCTGAATTTATCCACTCAGAAGCATCTGTGCAGCAAGGAATGTAGCCGTATTATTCACTGAGAATCAAGTCACCCAGGAGGTTCACTGTCCACATACAAGGTTTTTAAATAAAAAAAAAAATCACCTGAACAGCTCCAGATCTCTATCTTGTACGATTTATGCATTTACCTTCTCATCCCTTCCTACCTACAAGAAGTTCCCTCTCTTCCTGCCCCTCACCTCTCTTGCTAGAAAGACTTTTACCAAAACAAATACAAGACCTCTCACCCTCCTCTCTCATCTGACTTGGTGTCATCATTGAGTTAACTGAACCTGAATCATCAGATGATGTTTCTTTTTTGTTTGTCATGTTTCACAGATCTGCAGTTCACCACAACCCTGTTCCCTCTTAGGCATGCCAGGGATGTATTATTTTCATAACTTGTATTATGAAATATTCCTTGTGGTGGTTTTGATTGGACACTGAAGCTTAGCAAGTTCCTAATTTGAAACTGAAAAGCAAGAAAAAGAAACCAGTAAGTCAGGTAAGACTCTTAGTCATGTGCATCTTACATTGTTGGAGGTATATCAGTCATCAAATGACATTTACTACAAACACTCTTGTAATCCAGCAAATAAATGTGTCCCACATTAAGTATCTTCCCAAAGCCCTTCTGTATTATAAGAAAATTATTTGTAAAACTCAGTATCCTACTCTCTCCAGTGCCCAGAAACACCAAAATGTCCCAATCTCCAAACCAAGCAGTAAATAAATATTCAAAATAATAAACAGGATGAAGGCAAGGAAATTAGTGCCCATTTTGGCAGTACAATCAGGTCATTTTCTAAAATATTTTGAACTCTGGAGCCAAAGGAATTGTTACAGTGTCTCCCTGAAAGAAGAGCTCTACAAAGTCTGCTGGGACTTACGTAAAGCAAGCAGTAATTAGTTGTGAAAACTACTAACAGCTTTTCCAGGTATGGATTACAGAAGGTCCTTAAGGAGGTAAGGGCAGCTGGGGCAGCTCCCCTTTGCCCCAGAAACAGTAATTACTGCTTCTGTTCACAGCCTTTATCTTAACTCCTCTTCCTCCTTCCCCACACTCTCACAGCTTCCAGCCTGCCCTGGAAATCTGGAGGTGCCAAAGCACCCAGGAACCTTTACTGGGAAACACAAGGGAGGAGAGGTGCTGAGCAAGAAAAGGAATACAAAAGGTGCAGCAGCTCAACCTTTTCACTTGAGTCTGAAACAGCTGCTTGGGATCCTGATCACAGATTACAGGGATAGGTACAGTGCACCTGCCATCTGACAAATACGGACAGGTTCAACCTCAGAGCACAGAAAATTCTGTATTTATATGCAATATTTCTAAGCTGCCTTGATGTTAAAAATGACAACACTATGTCTACCCTAAGAAATGCCAGAGGAAAACTATTATTTAAATGTTTGTGAAACAGTGGTCAGCAAAGCCCTTTGCCATGTTTCTTTCATGAAAAATGCTGAAATATGCTGTCATTTTTTAATAAATATCAAGAGTAGCAAAAAGAGGGGATGATTGATATTACCACTAACTCAGTCAGACAGATTTCATATGGTATCATGATTTTTGACTACCAACAGAATACTTGTCCTGTGTCAAGTCACACTATTTTTTATCTTCTTCCAGAAATGTAATTTAAATTATTTGTGGAGCTCATCATCACTTTCTGCTCAGTCAGCAGAAACAAAGAAGGTCCTGTATGAGGCAGCAGGCAACAGTGCTAAATTCAAAATGGATTTAAGGATGCCACAAGTAATAATTCTGTTGCATAATAGTAGCACAAATGCATATTACATAACCCAAAATGCTTTTATTCATCCTAATTGTGTTGTTGGCTTTCCTTTCACACTGTAAAGCTTGCTCAAGCAGTACACAGAAATTAAATTTATACCGAGTCAGGAAATCAGTGTAAACTGCCACTGTATCCAGTGTAAACAACAAGGAAAGAGTGAAGAATTACTAATAGCATGAATAGCTGGAAATTAAACCTGTAGGTGAGGGGAGATGACATTCCATCTGACAGAGAAAAAAATACTTGACAGAAGACTGATTCATATTTTTAAATAAACTGAACAAGGTATTTTTGTGGAACAAGTACCCAAGAAATGTTGTTACATGTTTCATTATAATTAATTATTATTAATAACATGAGCAATCCCAAATGCCAAATTTCTCTAAGCTTTTAAGAAGAAATGGGTTAGCAGTCAGTAACCACTTTTATGACCATAGCCTGGAAAAATATCTAAACTACATAATAAACTTCATTTCCATGGCTGTGCTTTTTACTACCCTTTGTTTTGAAACTAAGAGGCCTCTTCAGGGTGGGGTCTGAGTACAAAATGCAGTAATAGGAAACTAATGTTTCCTAATATTAAGCATTAGCAGCTTGAATATTTATTTACGTCCTGAAAGAGTCCAAAAATATTAACTCAATCATTAGTCCAGGCCAAACTGCATTTTTACTATATTATCTAGACATCACAAGGGATGAAGCATGGTATCTCTGATGTTCCTCTCCTGCACACACCCCCCTACAGAGCCAGGGAGTGACTGTGTTTGGCCACACATGTGTGCGCAAGCCATGGCCACATCCTTGTCCCAGCTGTACAGGTAATTGATGGGGAATTCTGCATTTCACAGGACCAGCAGAGGCTGTGACAACTGAACTACCACACACCTACACAAATCAGTGCATCCTCCTAACTGCAGCACCAGTGGTGAACCCTCCTCTGCTGCCCCAGCACAGGCATTGTGAGCTGGCCTAAACCCTCTGCAGATACTTGTGTTTTGGTTTAAGAAAGCTGTGTTGCACTTGGACTGAAAGTCCTTAGGCAATGGACATAAATCGAAACACCTAATTATGTGGAAGTATTGAGTCAGAATGCAAAGTAAGTATAGCTTGCAAGTAAAGGGGGCAGAAAAAAAGAAAAAAATGCCAGATAAATCAGAAGTTGTCCACATTGGGTTGAATTTTCTTCTTTTTTGAGAAGGTTGTTGTTTAACTACCCACCAGGAGTTAATAGCATACCTCTGCTCTTCCCCGTCCTGTTCTCCCTGACCACCTGATGTTTTCCTGAACAAAGTGCCTGTTTTGCAGGAAGAATGCAAGCCTCATGCTTTAAGTAAGTGTGCAAGAGTTCATTCACATTTTCTCTGCTCCAGAGAGCCAGGAGCCCGGAGCACAGCCAGAATCAATCCAAAGCACTCCATGCAAGGAATGCAAAGGCCTAAGATCTGCCTTCCAAGTGAAACACTTCTTGTTACTCATGGGGCATTTCCAACAGCAGCACAATGGGCTGCCATCTCCAAACCAAAGACACCAGCCCTGCCCTAAAGGGTTTCTACTCTAAGAAACACAAAATGCATCAGAAGTACAGCCAGAGATTACTACAAACCAAACAAATAAAAGCAGAGGAATATCTTCATAATAATTTTCTTGCTGAATTTGCATGGAATATTAAAGCCAGGTTTCAAATGCATCTCAGGAGCATTTAGTTAATTAATTTATTTTGCACTGAAGACAATAGCTAATCCAGATGAGTGCACTGACTTGTTTGCATCCCAACACCAACACATCCCTGAAATGTTGTGAACCTCATCTGACAAGTTCTATCCATAGGAATCCTCTAAACAACTGAAGGACATTCTGTGCTCAATTCGAATTAAAAAAAAAACCTCAATTTACTCAATACATGCAAGCTTGTGTGGGGCATGAACTACATTTAGGAAGGAATAAAACCCCAGGTAGCTCTACCATGATGGTCTATTTCTGCTTTAGGATTTACTAACACAGAGCCACTGGGATCTGGCAGTCTAATGAGATCTACCACAACTCTCCAGTTTGAAGCCCAAGGGCTATCTCAAAGCATTCAGTCATTCCACATTGTTCAGTAATTCTGAGATCTTTCAATGGAAAATGGCACTTAGCAATAAAAACACACTGCTTTACTTGCACAGAGAGCCCATGCACTCCCCAGAGAGGAAGAAAGAGCCACTGAGTGGAAGAAAGGTTGAGTCTCCATGGGGAGAAAGTACAAAGTAGGTGAGGGGGTGGGAGGGGAAAAGAAAATAATCCTTTAAACTGCTTTCAAACCAAAAATGGTGGGAAGAATATAAGAGAAAAAATAGATTAAATACACTACAATAACAGGATTACTCCACAAAAGTACTTGAAATGCCTACACCTCCTTAGTGCCATTGTGGCCCAGGGGCAGCACTGGCGGCTGCTGTCATAGCCGTGTGCAGGACAGCCATGGAGGTGGCACAGGAAAAAGTCAGAACTCCATCAGTCTGCAGCCCAGAAGAGCAAAAGGTCAGTGAATGTCACCATGCAAAGTGGCACAAAGCTTTCACACCTGAGGTGGAGCTGCCAAACTCTCATTTTGATTGCCAAAGCTGCTGCTGAAGGCAAGCTACACTCTGATGTGCAACAGATGGTTTATGCAACTAAACGGAGATAAATGTGAGGGGCTAGAAAAAAAGGAAAAAGTCTGCTGAAAGTCCTGCCCTGAGAGGTCCCACAGTGGCACACAGATCTGAGAAAAGACCTGAAGGATTACAGTAGGTAGAAGATTACATATCTCAGCACAATGCTTGGAAGTGACAACAAAAAGCAAACAAAAAATGTCTGAGGAGCCCACATGCAGAGTACCCTGCTCTGCTCAAGCTGCCTCATTTTTAAAGCAGCTATTGTGAAGATGAATGGGGGAAAGCAAAGGGCAACCCACACAATTCCTGCTTTTGCAGAGTCTAAAACTGCACAGATGCAAACTTTGGCTTTACACACATAAAAAAGAGCAGGCTCTGAGCACCCAGAGTTCTCCTTAACCAGGAGGAGGTTGCAGGGCTGCTGGAAAACCAGCCCACACCAAACTCTTGTACCATGTGGCAATATGGCCCTGAAACCCCCTGGGCATTAAAGTCCTCATGATTCTTTTGATAAGTACCTGTGTTCAATCTTATTCTCCCTCATTAAACATTTGCTGCAAACAAATTGAAACCAGAACTTTATAAACAGCCATACATAATAATTGTCATTTTAAACTAAACTAGAGGTTTTCCCTCCTCAAACCAGATGCTACAGGGGAAGGTGAAGAAACAACACACATAATATTCAGAATAACAAGTCTAAAGGAAAAGACTCTTCTCAGCCACAGGTCGTGCTTGTTCCATCCCTAAATCACAAAAATTAATGTCTTGTGTTTTGAATCTCATGCATTTGTTCTCATTATTTATATCAATGTTCAATCCTCTCTGAATCCTCTTGGACTCGATTATTTCTGCCAGCAGCAAATCCCTTCAGGTTAATTACACGCAATATAAAATCACTAATTTCTTCCCTCCCCTTGCTTTCAAAACCACCCAGGAGATAACATGTCCCTTCTCCACTCACTGTTTTGAAGGCTTTCCTATATATATCCTCCTATTCACTGCCAGAATGCAGCCTCAGTCCTATGAGGATTTATTGTAAAACTCGCACATCAACCCCCAGTTGCACCACGACACAAATACAACACTCCTCACCTTTTTGGTGTCTCCAACCCCCTCTCCACCTGTGGATTCCCTTTCCAGTTCTCCTGCCTTTGAGATGAGGGAACAAGCACCAGGAACGAGTGAGGAGTTACTGTCATCTCCCTAACAGTATTTTCTAAGCTTCACTTCACTACCCCCCCACCCTGCTGTAACTTAATATTTGAGCTTCCTTTCACAACTGCTGTTGCACGGGGGGCAAATGCTTCCACAGAACTCGGGACTCTCAGAAGTCCAGGTCTTCTCCCCAGGTGGTTTTAATTAATTCACTTCTGGTCCTAAATTGTTTCCAGGTGCTGCTGTGCCTTGCTAAGCAGCTGCTCCTCGCTGCATGTGTCACATGTGAAGAAGATGTTCATATGATAACAGTGTGAAGCCACTAAATAAATATTACCATGCAGCTCTGACAACTAATCCATCTCCCCTGACTTTTTAATGGTTCAAATCCTTCAGCAGCCTCAAAACTCCAGCCTTATTGAAGTCACATTGTCCCAGAAACACTTTTCCCCCATCTCTTTTCCACCTCTCCAATGAAAGGGGAATCTCCCAAACCCAGGCCACAACACTGAGGCTGAATTTTAATCCCTACCCAATCATACTTTCATGCTGTGTTACATTACAACATCCAACACAGTCAGTCTAGAGACAATCTGCAGCCATGCTTTGAAAATTATTTGGGGGAAAGATGCCGTAAGAATGCAAGACCATTATCTCTTCACTTGGGTAGGTTTCTGCTTTCCTTGCAGTCCCTAAACTGTTGCCTGTTGGTGGCATGGTGCTAAACTGAAGTACAGTATTCAGACATTAGCATGAGCTCAGTTTGGTCCAAGGTAAAAGGATCTCCATAAATAGTAAATGGATTTCCATAACCAAAACAGAATTCCTCACTATGGCTTTAATACTTAATTTAAAAAAAAAAAAAAAAAAAACACACATCCTCATAATCAATAAAACTCTTATGAAATAAGGTGTAAAAACTTAACATAGACTATAGTTGAGCCCTTCATTCTAGTGTACCACCCAGGAAGAATTACAAGTCACTTCTGAAGAGCTTGTATGGCCACTGAACATAGTGCCTTTTGGGGTGAATCAAGGGCAAAAGTACTTTTGGGAGACTGCAGGAGCAAACTGTGACACCTGCCCTGAGACAGTTGCTGGTGAGCTGCTCAACCCTTCAGGAATGAGGCTCCAATTCCTTTTAGGAATCAGCTTTCACAGCCTCTGATACTATCTTAATGTGGTATTAACACCAAGACATCACACACCTTTTGCCCCAGCTTTACAAGACACTACACAGTGACTACACAAAGGCAAGGAAGAGCAGGATCCACACCTAGTATTTATTTACCTCTGTTACACAAAATAACCCTGTTTTCTCCAAGGGGCTAAGCCATGATCTGACTGCTTTGTGCTGGCTTCTTCACACAGGCGCACCCCCTCACGGTGCTAGCTAAAGGAAATTATACATTTAAGAAACAGCAGTAGTAAAAGATGCAAGTTCAAAGCACGCATTCACACACGTATTTTTAATTAGCTTTACCAAGGTTAAATTTAAATCCAAGTGTGACTAACGTACATGAAATGTTTCAGCCTGTTCCTTAAATGAAGGCATCAAAACCCCAACGGTGAAACTAATGGTTTCTCCAGGGCTGTTCTCTGTACAACATCTCAGTCCAGTTCATGTGCTGCATCTCACAGCTTTCTGATGACACATAGCCACATTCCTTGCCAACTCTTCCTTAACCCAACAAGTGACCTACATCTAGCATTCAGAGAGAAAGTGCCAGTTCCTTTGCAGAGCAAGCAAAATTCGGGGCTTATTCCTTTCACTTACAGCCTCTTAAAACTGCAAGCAAGATAACAGTCAGTGATGTCAGCAGCAAGACAGTTAAGGCACTGGAATTTAGGGAAAACCTGTAGCATCCAAGTAGCCCAGTTTAAAAAAACAGTCATCCTGGCTGTCAGAGGAATTCCCAGGGGAAAGCAATTACAGCACAGGATGTCATTCTAATCCTGCATGTCACAGGTAAATGCCAAGGGCAAGTTTTGTCCATGGGCAGGCTTGCTGGGAGATATCCAAAATGTACACACACACGAGTGCAGCAACAGAACAGTCTCCAGCAGCTTTACTCAAGAGGCTCCCTTAACCCCTTTTATTCCACTTAATATAAGAATCCTTAGAAAGAAGTGCCCCTGCACAGCCCCAGCAAGGCAGGCTGGCCCTGTCTCTCCCTCGTTCCTCATGGCTGTGCCAGGGCATCCCAGCCCTAACTCAGCCTTCATAGCACCACAGGATTAGAGCACTGCCACCCTGTCACGCTTTGGCAGCTTGGAGTGGCAGGTTTTACACTCAGCTGAGAGCATAACACTGTGCTAGAAAGCCAGTCACCCTTCTAATTATGCATTTTGGATTTGGAACTGGCAAAGTAATGGACAGTAATCTTTCAGGCTTCCTTTTTAGAGCTCTTAATAGGCTCAGTTTCAATTTTGAGTGTCTGTTGCACACACAGCCTCTATTAACCAGCTGATGACGGTATCCAAGACTGCTACTGAGGATATCCCTGGAACCTCAACCAGGAAGCCAGGAGAAAAATATTCCATGAGAAGTCATTAATAAGGGCTATGAATAGTACCATGGTACTCTTATGCCCTCAGCTGAAGGAAGGACAGGAGGAAAGAGCCTGCTCCAAACCAAAACACAAGCTGAGCGAGATGCCAAAGCTTTCTTCTGGATAACTGAGTACATGTCTATAGGTAAAATCATTCAGTTCCTTCAGAATACACTACTTTGTGGGTCTCCAGCACCCAACAGGCACCTTCCCCCAGGCAAACCCAATGTGAGCACACCCCATCCTTCTTCCTTCTCCAACACGGTTCCTCAGAGACTTTGGAGTGGATGGTAGCACAGCTCAGTTTCCATAGGAAGTCTGTCAGCTCCTTGGGTGCTGCTTTTCTGCTTCTGCCAAATACACAGCCAGAACTACACCCTGGCCTTGGTCTGGGCAGTCAGGACAGGCTGAGGGAACCTGATTTAGCAGAGGGAGGGTGCTTTAGCCAAAAGTGGCCAACACGTGCTCTAAATCAAGAGACAAAACAGCACGCTGCAGCAAGGACAATGATCAGCCCAGCCCTTGCCTGCTGCTTCCACAGGAAACTGCACTCGACCAGAACATCTGGGATCTGAGGGTAAGATGAAAAAGAAATCACAGAGCTGGCTCAGAAGGGCAAGTGGGAGGGCAGGAGCAGGCTCAGAGAAAATGTGAGGTTTTGCTTCTTCCTAAATGTTGATGATTCCAGGCACCACTTAAATCTCAACCCATAGTTAGGAGGTCTGTGCTGGAAAGAAAGAAATCCAGACTAAAGCTTCTTTCCTGACATATTGATCAAGTCAGAGAGATGGTTGTGTCCCAGGTCCCAACTGGGATACAGATTAGTTAGCCACAGGTTTTTGCAATGTTTTTCTGTCTGAACTCTCCAGCACAAACTTCCTGCCAATGTATGTGACTCTGGATGTGTTTAGAACCCAAACTTGTGCTCACATACAGTTTTCAGTGCAAGGCTATCACTCGTGCTAAATAAAAAAATATAAATAAGTAAAATTTTAAAAAATTAAAAATTTCTTTCTAAAACACCACAAAATTCCCAGAAAGGGTAATTATCAAATAATAGTAGTGCTAAGAATATACACAAATATTAAGTGATAGATTTGCTACTTTCCAGCTTTTGCCTCTTTCAGCATTTTAAGGTACTGAAAAGCACCCTTCTAACAGCAGTTCATTGACAATTTTGGAAGAACATGTTCTACTATACACCCAGCATTATAATATTAAAGACATTTCAAGACAAGCTATGTTTTGCCTCCATCTCTGCCTGAACAAAGAGCCCAGAGCCGTAAGTTCAGCTGTAGCCAAAAAGAGAAAGCAAAAAGTAAAAACTAAGTTTCTAAAACCTCCTCTAGATGTGTAATCTATGCCTAATGAAGCCAGGCAGCCTCGTCATAAGTGAGCAGATTATTTATCTGTTATCTGGATATTTAAGACTCAAAGGAAGAAGAGTCCTTGTCATCCATCAGTAAAGCAAGAAACTTGATGTGAGGATGGACTCTGAAAGCTCAGCAATCATTTCAGGAGCGGGCAGTCAAAACAGAGGCTTGGGGAGCTCCAGTTCCCGGCTGCATTTCCTGCGACCTGCCCCACTATATACTCACACATTGTAGGTCTCTTCCTCACTCCTTCCCAGATGAAGGAGAGGAAAGATGTTTGCAGGTATTCAGGAGCCCCTCGTGTCTCAAGGGGCTCACTCCTCACCATTCCCTCCCAGGGCTGGACAGCAGTGCCCCATCCCTCCCTAACTCCTGCAAGGGGCAGATAAAACACTCCACCCGCTTAGCAGGGGGCCCGACAATTGCCACTTCACAGCATTTCAAAACCTCTTCGCTTTTGTTTCAGTAATCTTGTCCACCTGCCCACACCACACCCGTGCCTCTATTCTTCCTGCACCACTCTCCCCCGTTTCCCCACGAACTTCTCTCCAGCTCTTCACTGTTTTCCACAGACCACCACCGGCTGGAGCTCACCTCCCCTGGCACTGTCAGCACATTGCTCCTAGCCACAGAAATTCAGGTATTTAGCGGCTGATCTACTCGTACATCCAGAGTTTGGCTGTCCATTCCTACTTCTGGCTGGAGTATGACTCAGCTCGCCATTGCAAGGGTACCTGGCTGTCAGTTCAAGACCAAATCCCCCCCCAGAACATTTGTCTCTTTTGCTTTGGTGCCTTTCCTTCACAGACAATAGCACCATCCTCTTTGACATCCAGCCTCCCTGTGGGCTGCATTCACATCCTCAGAGGGAAGCTGAATCCCATTTTTCAGGTTCTTTCTGAAAATAAAAGTTTTAAAACACAATATTCTCTTTCTAACCACATCATTCAAATTCCTTGCTGTGTTCCCAAACCTTCCCTTCCAGTTACCAATATGCCTTTTTCTCTAGCCTGCCATAATGCCATTCAAACTGATGATTATCCACCTCAAATCCTCCTCTTCCCCTCTTCTGAGTGTGCCATCCATATGTACAAATCTCTACTTCCCCATCCTTTTCTCTCACAAAGATGTCAGGCCATGTATCTCAGCTTCCATGGCTTTTGCAGCTTGTTCCTCTCTCTCCAGAATTCTGGAGACCTCTCAAAATCTATCCTGGAGACACCAAAACCCACTTTGTTTTCAAAAAAACCACATTCATGCTTTCTCTGGTTGAATCCATTGTGTTTGGGAGGGATTCTCTCTCAATATTTCTAGAAAGTACACTTGTCTTTTGAAGCTTTGATACCAATCATCACCTAAGACGTATGTACAGACAATCCTCTTCAAATATGTCTGCACATTCTAAGTCAAAACAGTGCTTTTGTGCAGCATCTCTCACGATACTGAGCTCCCACTAGAGCTTTTAATATCCCCTAATACTCTAGGGCTTAAAGTCTTAAGCTTCACTAAATATTTAGTGACTAAGTATGTGGTGACAAAAGCAGCGGCTGTTATTGGCATCCTTTGATGTCTACTATTAAATTTAAAGCTAAGAAATTCAGTGATTAACTAAAAGCTTCACACTACTGAAAGTTTCAGAACTGCTGATGCCTGCTTAAGCCACAGCCTGTTTCTCTTTTTCTTTTGTTAGTTGTACAAGTTTCAAACATAAGAAAGGCATTTCTGTATTTCAGCAGGCAAGTGTTTATGGTGCTGTAGTTGGAATCTTATGATTGGCCTTTAAACAATCCATTCTCTCATTGCAGGGCCAACCACTCAGTGACCCTGGATGGGTTCTTAGGATGGAGAATCTTAAGGAAGGTTTATTAGACTTGACCTGCCACAGAAGGCCAGTGCTTCAGAAGGGGTCATACTGCTAAGTGGACTTTCACAGGACACAAACTGACATTGAGAAAAAGTTTTTTAAAAAGTAAATCCAGGCATGCATATGATCAATAAGTGAGTAACTATGTTTGTTACTGTGAAGGCTCAATACTTGCTGATGTACAAATAGGTTGTTGACCTTGAGTCTTCAACCTAAGTCTGACTTAGAGTACCATGAAAAAATTTAAGCCCAACTTTGCTAAATCCAACACCTTGTTAATTTAGTGCTAATGAGTTTCAAAGCCTAGAAAAAAATCATAAACCCTTATAAAGTCCAGATTAAAAAAAAAAAAAATAAATAAACAAAAAACCAACTAAGTCACCTGATGACAGTTCTAAAAGAGACAATTTGGCTCTTCAAAGCCAAACTGCTGGGGGCAGGGACGGCTCTTCATAAATAATGCTCTAGGTTAGAGGCTATTTATTGATTTCAGGACCACAAAAAAAGCCATTAATAAAACAAGATCACAAGAAGAGCTTAAAATACTTTTATGTTCTGAAGAGGAAACAAACAGACCATATGTTCCAAAATTTTTTAAAGTAATATACATAAGATTTGGGGGTTTTTGCTCATGAAAGAGACTAGACTGGAGCTGAAGTCACAGATTTATGCCTAGAACAGGTGTGGATTTCTGACACATTATCTCCTTCCCCACAAACATTCTGACCTCAAAAAACCAACAACAGGCACAGGATCCTGACAGTCACTGCCCTGACCCTGCAGTCCCTGGTCCTCCTGTTGGGATGGGCAGCATCAGCTGTGGGGATGACCACAGGAACGTACAAGCTCCCTTCCTCTGAGAACAGGACCAAGGCCTGGCAAACTCCTTCTATTACAAGGAACAACACAGCCCAAGCAGGCAAAAAAATTCAGACTTTCTTTGTATTCAAAAAACAGACTTTTCTAAACTATGTTTATGGGACACAGACACACTCAAAATTATCTTCACCTCTTACACAAAACCAGCTGGGAAAGTTGCAGGAGCTCAAATATACTTGGTAATATTTTCCTGGTAAAAACAGCAGGCAGAAATGGGAAATCTGTCACTCAAAGGAAGCAGATTTGAAATTATCTGCTCTGATTAGTACTGTGTACTTCTTGGAAACACAGGGAGACTCTAAGCACTATCTGTATGCAGGACAGAATTCGCTTATTTCTCCTGCCTCTGGTTTCAACTCTGCTGTATTGCTTCATGTCACAGGGCTTCACAAGAAAATGACTGGATATAAATCTCAGGGCACTTTTAAAAGCCTTTAAAATACCAACATGGATACTACATCATGCCAACTTCTTATATTACTGCCTTTGATCCCAAAGGGAAAAAAATAAACATAACAAAATACTATGAAAGTTACAGGCATCTCCTGCAGACCTGGCCCCAGCTGCCACAGCTGCACTGATTCCAATGAAGTGAGGACATTTTTTATCAGCTGGGGACTTGGCTTGATAAAGGGGAAGGCACTCAGCAGCATGTCAAATCAACTGTGTGCATTTAAGCTCATTTTACTTACCATTAAAGACTTCATGCTTTGAAAAATAGTACAGAGCTGTAATTCTTACAGAAATGCAATTAATTTCTCATCTGGCTAAGAAAGCAATACAGAAATAAGGCCCAAACCAATATTCCCTTAAGGTCAGAGGAAGTTTTGCTGACTTTGAGGAGCTTTCACCAGTCAAAATAACATAACTATTTGTTTGGAGACCTGAGATAGGTTCCTAACAGCAGAAAGGAGCCATAGTCCAGTCTGAAAGACCTGTTAAACGTTCAGCTTCTTGGGCCATAAACTAAGATCCTTATTACTTCACCAAGAATCACCTGATACAGGGCCACAGCTGGTCAAGTTGTTTTTACAGGTCAAGAAAAGAGGAAGAGTCAACACAAGGAGAGTGTTATTTCAGATGACCCAGGCAGACGAGTTCAGTGTTTGGTCTGTTCTTTTTTCTTTAAAAAATAATGAGAGCGGCCAATGCTCGAAGTTAATATTGTAACAATTCCTGTGGAATTCAGCTCCCTGGACGGCTCCGAAGTCCATGAGCAGCCCTCCCCGCCGCCTCCGTGCTAGCCTCACTTACCCCCAGCCACCTTGCTCCTTTGTTGGCAGCCTGCTGAATCTGCACTTTTTTAAGGGTGACATTGTAGACAGCTCCGTCTTCTACCTCTTCACCCCCATCCTGAAATGTGGTCTGCCAGGAAAACGAGAAAGAAAAACAAGATGCAAAGGAACGTTCTCCCCCTTCTGCTGACCACAATCAGTCCCAGGTGCTCTGCTGCTGCAGGCAGAGCAGAGGAGATGGGCAGCACAAAGTAAACACAGCAATCAAAGCAATCCAGGATACCCTTAGGTTGAGGGAACACTGGAGATATTCTTGGCAAGCTATCCTTTCCTGTGGTATCGAGGTACCCGGACTTTCCATTTAACTGTTTTTCCCAGACTAGCACATATTTTAAATAGTTGCATAGAGTCCTCTAAAGAAAGAGTTTGGTTTTGATTAGCAGTCGTCTCTTTCCTCCCCCCTTTTCTACAGCAATTAATTTCTTTGGCCTTTCATTTAGGGAAGGATTTGCACTTTTAAAACTGCTGAATTACTTCGACACACAGCCTTGAATCTTTGAAGCTACGGAGCAATTAAAACACAGCGACATTTTCACTCTCTTGAGAAGAAGCGATGTGAAGCGCTTGCGATTTGCTCTTCCAAAAATCTTATTATTTCAAGAACAAGGAAAAAAAAAACAAGCCGCTTTAGAGCCGGGGGAAAGCGGGGGAAGGGGGCACAGCATATCCCGGTACCAGGCACGGCATGGCCGGCATCGGACACGGCACCCCCGGCACCGGGCACGGCACGGCCAGCATCGGATACGGCACCCCCGGCAGCGGGCACAGCATCGCGGGGAGCGGGCAGGGCACGGCTGGCACTGAGCATCGCCGGGCAGCGGCACCCGCGGCAGGGCAGGGCAGGGGACGGGACAGGAGGGGACAGCCGGTTACCATTTTCGCTCTCCACAGCAGTTTCATCCTCGGTGCCTTGCCGGGCGCCGAGTCGGACGCGCCGCGCTTCGCCCGCCGCGGGCCGGGCCGAGCGGAGCCGAGCGGCCCCCGGGCTGCGCGGGAGGGACGGGCCGGGGGAGGGACGGACGGACGGACGGACAGGGGGAGGCGGCCGCGCCTGGCGCCGCCTCGGCCCGGCCCGCGCAGGGTTTCCTGTCGACGGCCCCGGCGGAGCGGCCGGCCCGGCCCGGCCGTGCCTGCGCTGCCCCGGCAGCCCCCGCTCCGCGTCCGGCCCGGCTCCCGGGGAAGCGCCTCCTCCTCATCTCCCTTCCCTTCCCCTCCTTCCCTTCCATTCCCTCCCCTCTCTCCTCTGCCGCTACCCGGACAGGGCGGAGGGGAGCAGGGGCGACCGCGGGTCAGGTGTCCGGGCTGCCGTAAGGAAGGAATTTTAAGCTGTGCTTAACTTTAAAAACTTATTTCTGCCACTTGGGAAGTAAGGAAATGAAAGGTTTTAGTAAGCCCTGCCCGGCAATCGCCGACACTGTCCTCACTTTTATTCTGTAAGCCCCCATGAGCCCCTCTGTGGATGCTCGAGCTGACACGACGATCTCAAGACACCCTAAAACCCCACTAACTTCGTTGCCTCCTGAGCTGTCTTTAATTACTTGCTTTCTGGGACTTAAATAAGGGTGATTCAAGTGCACAAATTCCCGTGCAGGGCAACGAAAGTGCTAAGAATTGAAGCAGAGCTCAGACCTCCCAAAGCCCCACACTAACCTCCAGCATGTTCCTGGTTTTATTTCCAGTCGTGTTAGCGCCAGAGGAGCATCTCAGCCTCGGGGGCTGTCAGCCCTTCTACCTCTTAACATGAGAAACCAAAGGGAAGCAAGGAACATTATTTTCAGCAACGAAACCAAGACTGAGCTGTGTGGTCACAGGTGCCCTGATCTGGTCACTTGCCAGGCTGTGCTTTTAGTTTACATGTGTGATCATGAAGTGGTGAGCAATAAACAGACATCAATAACCTGACTCAAGTGTACTGCACCAAATAACTGAAGTGTAGATTTCCCAGGGTCCTGTGGCTTCTCCTGTAAAACTGCAAAGAGCATTCTGAATGCTTTAGATTTTGCAAACCACTCTTCCACATCATAATTTTAATGTGCAGAAAGTGGAGTGTGCCTTGAATCCCTCGTGGCCAGCCCAGCAAGTGTGTGAGTACCTGCAGAGCAAATTGCCATTGAACAGGACCAACATACCAGCATATGCAAATGCACATCCAGCCATAAGAAATGCAATACCAGAGCAAAAAATTACTCTGAAATAAAAGCTTTTTTTTGTGTAATGATGTCCTGGTGCCACAGTACATGCACTACCCTCCCTTTGGATGGCAGTCACAGATCAATGGCACTTACTGTGTTTCTTTACTAAAAAGAAAATGGCAGTGAGTTAATTCAGTGGGAAGGAGCTCCTATATTTGATTCAATTGAGCTTCTCTTGAATCACATGTTTCAGACTGGATCCTTATAGGACACCTTATGGACAGACAAGCTCAGGACTTTCCATTCAAGGCCGAGCACAAGCCCTCTCAGAAGTGATGTTCCTGAATCCTCTTGGCCACTGTCAAGTGACAGAGAGAACCTCCATCAGGAAGGAGCAGCAGATGACCTCATACAGTTTAGCAAGCAGCAGAAAGATACCATTTTTATTCACTGGATTTACCATTAGTCATGAACAGTGTTAGATTTTCTTCACAGATTATTTTTAGGGAGATACAGTGCCCAGACTTTAGAACCATTGAATTGTTTAGATTGGAAACGATCTCTAAGATCACTGAGTCCAGTCATGTCACAGTGAAAGGTTACAGAAAGGGGAAAGGGCAGTAATCAGACATTCTATTGATAACTGCCTGCCTTGGGAAAAGGATATTTCAAGGCCCCTAAAAATCTGCCTTATATATGCAAAAACTGATTCTTTAATACTGGCAAAGAGAAAAAGCATATGTAACATTTAGTTCCATTTAAAGTCCATTATATAGTGTACAACCATTTATTTGAGACCAAGAGACAGAGTCTGAATGCACAGGAGAACATGCACAGGAAGACCAACCAGGCTCTGATTAATCTAAAAGATGTTCCGTAAAGATTTTAAGGAGAGAAAGAAGCC
This sequence comes from Emberiza elegans, assembly GCA_024865655.1. NCBI lineage: Eukaryota > Metazoa > Chordata > Aves > Passeriformes > Fringillidae > Emberiza > Emberiza elegans. Next base: position 63,629,314 of record JALJVW010000206.1, read on the forward strand.
TGAATATTAGGAAGAAGAGTGTACAACTCAGTTCAGTAGAACTGCTGGTTTGCTCTTTTAGCAGACTTTAATCACAAAACTGATCTACACCAATGAACCATGCGGTCAACACCGTGTTAAACATTTGGTTCTTTCCAAATCATGTTCACATGCAATAGCTACATTCCTGCCATAATCTAGCCCTGTGCCTGCCCTTTTTACCAAAGCAGAATTGTTCCTCTAATACATCTGAGCACGCATTCCCTCCCACTCGCAACCAGAGAGAAGCACAAATCCACTTGTGAATGCAACTTTACACTTCTCACAGTGAAATGTTACATAAGAAAATACTTTGAGGTCTGGAAAGCTCTCAGTCTGCAGATCATTGACCACTTACAGCCCAGCAAGGACTGGCCAACTGTGCACAGAGAAATAAGGTAGTGGCCGAGTGATGATTTTCCCTGGGTTTCAGCTGTTGCTACAGCTGGCACACAGACGCCTGCATGGGAAGACAAAGCACAAGATCTATAAAGCAGCTGGAAATAAAGAGCAGCTCTGACTGCCCCTGCTCAGGGCCTGTCAGGAGGAGAGGAGGAAACAGAAGTCACATACCCAAATATGGAAAATATTTGGGAGAGTGAAGAAAAGGAGAAAGCAACAAGGTGATGTAAGAATGATCCCTGATAGCTTCTCCAGGAGGGAAAGTAAATCACACAGCGTAAAGAACAAAGTCATGTATCTGAGGTGTGCATGCAGCTCACCTTCACTGGGAAAGGATGTTCCCTGGGAGATGGGAAAAAAGACCACACCACTGTCTCTTTTTTAAGTTAAGCCATAGTTTCAAGAAGGTCCTTTCAATGGCAGCGCCAGCTCAAGCCATTTCCACTCCTTGGTGCTTGAGTAGGCCAGGAGCCAGAACTGGCTGTGTGTTGCTTATGCAAGACACTTCCCAGTAACCATGCCTTTGTAGCCAACAGCTTTGTAGTATTACCTTTTTCTCCAAAGCAATGCCACCTTAAGGACATACCTAACTGTTAATTGAAAAAGAAAATTCCATGAGACACTCTGTTCATTCCATAGGAGATACAAGAATCCATCATACAGAATAAAGCCTGTCCAAAGTGACACCCCTGCAATGGATGATGCCTTTGAAGTGAGTGCCTACAAAAGAAAATAAGTACTGTTTCTATTAAGACTATCTCATTAATTGTTATTCATCTGGTTTCTTTAAACCATATTTAGTTCTTAGTTCTTGCTTCCTGTTTATGGCACATACTCTCAATTTGATAACTAACAGGTGCTGTGGCCTACAGTTCTGGAGATTGAAACTAGAAAAAAAAATCATATGCAGGTGAACCACAAAAGCTAGAAAATGCATACACTGTAGAAATCCAAACACAAATCAGTTTTATATTGTGTTTCTTTGACAGCCCACTCTGACATGTAGCTTGGCAGCAGAGAGCTCTCCACCACAGACACTACAGGAGCTTCACCTGGGAGTGTTCCTTTACATTGTGCACACCCAAGTTGCAGCTTCCCACTCCATTACACAGTCAGTTTGTCATGGGTTGCCTTAGAGCTGCTTAATATTCAGTGTACTGCAATCTCCTGAAGGTCCTTTATGGCACAAAGCACCTCACAGGCACATATCTGACATTTCCATCAGCACAGGCAACGCTCTGCATGTGCTGCAAGCTGATGTAGAAGGGAGCAGAGGTGAGCAGGTCTTCCTCCTGCCTCAGCTGGGATTAATGAATTTGGTTATATATATTCTTTAAATGACTGAGATGCACTATCACTACACATCAGCTAGTCAGAAACGTTGTTAGAATCAAACACTGAATTTCAATTATAAACTACTAACTAATCAAAGTGAACAAAATGCTGCATTACACACTGACTGACTGCAATCTTTGCAAGACTCACCCTTGTGCAAAAGGGAAAACACTGCTCCCCCTTCACTCTGAAAGATGTGCCAATGCAGCTGCAGCTCAGTAATGACCCAGACACACAAGTCCATCATAATCTGTCTTCATGGACACCAGAACTAAACAGAAGCCTTCAAGTAATTGCAAATATTAACCAGCTTCATTGTAAAATGCCAGAGGAAATGCATCAGAGTTCCCATACATAAAACTAAATGTTTCATAAGGTTGCATAATTAACTATGCTAAGTCAAAAAATGATGTAATTAAGGAAGCACATCCAGCCATCCCTGACCCTCTGATTTCGCATGTGATTGCAATTAGATAGGCATGAACTGCTTCACAGGCTGTGCTGTCCAAAGAGACACAATCTCAGATCTGGGGGGCATATCTCCTTCAGGAACAGCCAGTCCGTGCACTCCCATTGGGAAAGCCTTCAAAGCAGTGCTGGGTGTAAAGGCAGGGGCACATGGCTGGGCAAGTGCAGCCCTGCTGTGTGCTGGGGAGGAGCAGCAGTGCACTGTATCCCTGAGCCGCTGCCTCAGAGGGGAGCAAGTACTGCCTGTGTGCCTCAGAGTCTGCCCTTAGCCCTGTCCCCAGTCACCCACACCCTGTCCCCACTCACTCTCTGGGCTCCTTGGAAATGACCTGCAGGAGCAGAGGCTGCAGGTCCTGGAACTCGACTTTCAGTTTCACAGACCACAAAACACCCAGAGACTTTTTGTACACCCAAAGTGCTTGGAGAGGGCTCATGTTCCTGTTCCATGCCCACGTGACCCTGCAGCTTCAGAGCAATATCTTTCTCTAATTTTGTGCTGCACAGCTCCTCAGTTGCTCACAGTAAATCCCCTCTGCTGCACATTTCAGCAGCCTTGAAGGAAGAAACAACACCCTGGAGTGCATGCTGAGAACATTGTTTTCTGAGGCTCACAACTCAGTCAAATCAAAGCCAAAACTAAGGTACTTCATAGTTATGGCTATTTCAATGCCAGATTTTAGCCCACAGGCCTCAGCTACTCACACTGCAGAGCTGCTCAAAAGAAGGCAGCAAAAAGCCTTTATGGAGGGGAAAAATAGTTTTCCACTCTCCTCATATTCACAAATGGATGAAATGTTTTCACTCAAACTTTCCAAAAAGTTCACCTTTAGCACAGGCCAAGGGCCTATTTGAACAATTTTAAAACTCTCTGCAAAGAATAAATACTTAATCATATAAAAAGGCACTGCTCAATTACAAATTTAACTGTGGGTAATTCTCCTGACATCAATTCCATTGTCATGGGACCTGAATCAATCTCAGTGCTTACGTAGAACTAATAAAAATTATCCCTGCCTTCTCCAACAAAAAGTTATGGAAGACTGAGAACAGAAGGCTAATATATCCAGCAATCATTTCATCTGTACAAGAACACAACAGTGCCATGACAGAACATACCAAAATGCCTGAGCCAAAATCTTCTTGTCACACATAAAATAAGTCAAATGGTTCTCACATTATTACTTGAAAGATTGTCCTCACTGTGTTTCAGGTCTCTTTTTCTGCACCTAAGTCAGGTTTAATAATTAAATTGGCCATTGCACAAACATGTATTGGGTTGATTTAGCACAGTGCTGATTTCCCCTCATTGCTCCCTTAGGCTGATTCTCCATAAGAAGCTTCATACTTTCAATACATTTACAAATTTATAATTTATATTATTGACTAGTTAGTACTCAATCCTCTCCCTCATTCCCAAATTACTTGCCATGGTTCCCATTCTTTTTGAGCAAGCTTCAGTTTCCAGAAAAATAAATTTAACTATTTGCTTAGACGTGTTCTCATAACTCCCCTTCTTCCCTGTTTCATTTTGCTTTGATTACAGATATACTGCACATATGCCTTTTTATGGCCCTGTAACAGTATGTTTAAACAGGATAAATCTCTGTTGGCTATAAGGAACTCCATCTCCTAATTGTGGCACAGAGTCTTTTTCATTTTTTCTCTTAAAAGAGAAATATTTCCTCCCCTAGAAGCCTGTATCACTCTGGTACCCTTTAGTCCAAGCACCCCCCAGAAGACTCTGGGTTTATTAATGATACTGCAGTGTCTGCTGTTGGGGTACTGGGAGTACTTCCCCTTCTGTCTGGGGCCCCTGTCCCTCTGGGCAGACTTGGCCAGCTCTGTATTTATATCTAAGTTGTTCAAAGCCCAAGGACTTCATCCCTCCCACCCATTGCGTTATAATCAGATGGCAGCATGTCTTAGGTTTGACTCACTCCCTTCATGCACACAACAGGTAAATTAAGAGTTTGAATTTCAATGCTGTTCCTACAAAAAATCCTACTCCTTGCATTTTCTGGACTTCTAAGATTAAAATGACAGGGATAAATTAATAATAAATCCTTTATGATATTTGTTTTTTTTAGTTTAAATGATCCATATTAAACTTAAGAATTATGTCCCTCCTTTATTGTGGGACATGTTTCAAGATACTCAGTAGTTCCTAGACCCCAATTTAAGGAGCGTGCTGAATGCCTGTCATGTCAGAGAGATCTGGATGCTGGAAATGGTTGCACACCATGGACAATTTTCTCAGCCAGATCTAAAACAGTCTTGCAAGCTTTTTACTGACTCAAAATTCTCCCCAGCACTCAGGCAACAGTAAGCCAGAGCTGTCATGTCTTCTCCTCTTCATTGGGCTAAAAGGGAAATAATTGAAGGGAAGCATCAATTCATCTTATCTACAGGTCTCTTGATTTTTTTAATGCTACATTCATTCTATCTGACTTCACAAATCCTACAAAGATTTTATAGTCCTTCTACAGAGCCCAGGAGGTCCTATTAAATCAGACTCCTATTAAATAAGAAAGCTTCTCCACAGCTTTCTTTTGAGCAGGGAAGAGCCACAAACAAGAGAACTGTAAACAAATATGTAACAGATAACTCTAGAAATAGATATAGAATAGATATAGTGGCCCCTTTGCAACCACATGATGTTTTTTTCAACATACATACTCCTCAAACAATTAAAATTGTAGGGCTTTACTAACTACTGCAGTCTTGAACACAGGAATCTCTAAATTAAAAATTGTATCTTTTGAGTGCAGCGCAATAAATCCAGGTTTGGGGAAACTGGGGTTTGGGGGTTTCAAGTTACTTTTTTCTTTGATTAGTTTTACCGCCTCCATCTCTAAAATATCCTACAGTCACATAAAACAGTGTGTACAACAGTGACTTGCCTTCTTCAGCTTCCATGAATCTTCCTCAGGGGAGTTGTTTTTTCATCATCTAAAAAACTCTCCAGCAAGTTCCACCCTTAGAGAATAAAATCTGTAACTGTTTGAAAACAAGACAAAGGCAGTTTTGAACTGCAGACAGCAACACATTTACTTCTAATTTCCATTATGTTCTCTCTCTCATGAAACACAGCAGTTGAGTAGTCACAACATGGATGAGGAAGAGGCTCAGTCATGTCCATCAGATGCTGTGCCAGCCACACACACAGTGGCACTCTGGTTTAATGAATGAGTGCTAAACATGTTTCTAGAAGGGTCTATTTTGCTTGGGGAGGCAAAAATGCCTTTATCAGCATGAGTCAACTCCCACTTTTTCCCTTTCTGCTCCTGTGACTCTTGTCTTCTACCTACTGCAGACTCTGAGCTTTCCAAAGCTCACATTCCTACCCATTAGATCAGTAAAAATGCAGCATTCAGACTTCCTTTTTCACTTTCACCTAATACTCACTTTTAAGACCCCTCAAAACTCAATCTCACTTTTTGACTCTCCTTTTCATTTTAGAAGCTTTTCATCTCTACTGGTGCTTCTTCTCACAGATGAATGCCTACCAGAAGCTCCCCAAGGATAAAGGCTTTGTCTTTTATATCCTAACACTATACCCTTGATGTCCATTTCAAAATGATACACCTAGCTTTGAGGTGCACCTTTATCCTGAGGCCAGAAATGCAACAATGGGACAGAAGCAATATTTCCTTTACTAACAGATGTTTAAAAATGCACAGACCTTTTGAGGCATATCACTAGTGATTTATAAACACTGCTTCTGTTGGTACTTACCTTCACACTTTGCCCTACATCCTTCCCCTTGTTTGTTCTACCTCTGTTCTGCCTTTTGATTTCCATGCTGTGCTCTGAGACAGACTCCTGCCCACTTGCAGATGTTCCAGGACAGGGCACAAACCCTCCCTGTGACCTTTGGGTGCTGTTACAGTGCAAGGACAGGTTTTATGATGGATCTCTCAAGTCCAACATCCAACACTCCTGCCACTGGTGCCACTGGGATGTAGAGTCATAGAGCACAACTCACCTTGAACAAATCAGCAACACCTATAAAAAATGCTGTGGATTTTTGGGAGCAGCACCCTCCAGCTAAAAAGAAATCCCTCTTGCTACTTGGCTGCTGCTGCTGTCATCCATCTGTCACTTCCTTGAAGCGCTGCTGGTGACTTCAGCAGATTCACTTGCAAGGGAAAGGTGACAGGATTAGCCCCACAGGCTGTAAACACTCCACTCCCCTCTGGGATCACCTGGCTTTATTATTATTGGCACATTGTGCTCAGGCAGCAAAGACATTCATTTAAGGATACTTGTTTCTATTTCCAGCTCTATTACATCTATTTTTGTTTGAACTTATTTAAAGGCAACATTATCAACCCAGGAACAAAAGGCAGGAAGGAGATGGAAGCCCACAATGCTCTAGACAATGACCGGAAGCAACCTGTGTTTTGACAGTTCCCCCAGTTCTCTTCCAGATGATCTTTACCAAAGAATTAGACAAAGTCCAAAAAGCAAAATAAAACCCAAAACCTTGTGAAGAGGAAATCCTCTTGTATAGGTGCTACCAGAGTGGAAAATTTTAGAGAAAATTCAGGTTTAGCATCTAGCTTACTGACAACTTACTTAACAAACTCAAACCCTGTCCATTGTACTGGGATGACTTACTTGTATTTCTAAGGTTTTACAAAAAGACTTCCTCAACAAAACCCAAGACCTTCAAAACTGGCCAAAGCTGAACACTGTTAAGCAAAATTGTAACAAAAGCTGGCGCAGAAGCCACTGTTTTGTTCTGTGGAGATCGGCTGGAAACACAGGAATAAACAGGATGGAAGAGCCTCTTTTCAGGGGCATATTATAAACAGCAAATTAATTGTGCAATATGTTACTATGCTCAGGGAGATGAGCTGGACTGGAAATCAAAACCTAAAGTAGGTAATTGTAAAATGTGCATTAAAAACCATTAAACTCCACACCAAAAAGTCAAAGGAATATTAAATTCTTTCACTTTGGGTTATAAGATGAACACTGAGAGATCCACAGAGGAACATTTCTGGTAAAGTTACTCTGTACTTGTCCACAGCTGAATTGTCAGGACACATATATGCACTAGATGGGAAATTTTTTCAATCCTGGTGTACCCATACCTGCCTTCTACATTGCAGAGATTTTGCAACATCCTCAAAAAAATTAGCTTAAATATACAATCTTTCATCCACAAATCAGTTCTGACCTGAAGCCACCTTGCTAGAGAGGCCTATTCAAACTGCAAGTCTTTGGCAGTAGTGCCAGCAAGAACACAAGAGTCAAATATTACAAAGTAATTCAGAAGTACAAATAAAGTGGTCACCAGTGCACTGAGGAATGGAATAAAACATCCAATGCATTCCCCATCCAGCACCAGACAGCATCAGGTCACAGTATGTTTCAGTAATTACAGATTTATCCCGGATTAAGCCTGCAACAAGAAATGAAATGGCTCCACATCTTCCTCTTCCCCCAAATACATGTCAATTATTCTTTATGGACTGTTTTCTGAACCTTTCCTTTGCAAAGCAAAAAGAAAGCAAAGAAGCCACAACCTTATCTTTTTTTCTTAAGAAAAAAAAGATAATTTAAGCTCCAGCCATGCAAGCAGCCAGCCGTGCATTCATCACCACAACGTGGCATGATGTGTCACTTGAGAATTTGGCACCCACTTAAGAAAAGGAATTCTGCTTATTTTTGTTCCACTGACTAGTCCAAAACCAAGTACAAAGTTGCATAATCCCTCCAATTCTGTTGGAGAAATAAAAGTCAGAACCAAGATCCACGGAAGAGGGAAGAAGAAAAAAGGAAAAAAACTCCCAGCCTTCTTTTCTGGATAAGATGTTATAAATTAAGAAGCAGGAGTTCTGTAGAGAAAGCATTGCTCTTACTCTCCCAGGCAGGATTCTTGCTCTTCCAAGTGGATTCCAGACTTCATGCATTTCTTTCCCTCTCTCCCTTCCTCCCCCAACCCTTGATGACAGTATTTGGCAGGAACTTCTAATTAAAAAAAAAACAACAAACACCAGACTGCCTTTGTGCTACCCCAGCAAACCTCTCTGGGGAAATGATGTTCTTTGCTCAGCAATTCCTGTTCAGCACAGAATGCTAGCACGAGGAAAGCAGCTGGAGTGATTTCCTATTCTCCATTCAGGCCTGGCAGCCTCAGAACAAAGCCTTACAAAAAGAGAGGCTGAAACCAGCAGAGAATCACTGACAAAGAAGTGCACGAGGACTCTGCTAAGATGTTATTTCCAGCACTCTCACAACAACACAGGACTCAGTAACATCTTGAGCCACCAGAGGCCTGGAAAAGCCAAGGGATGGTTGTGGATAATTCTGTGGCTGCAATCCCAACAGCTGCCATGCAGGCACATAAGGATATTGTCCAGTTTAATCTGGACACCAAGAGATTTACTGCAAATCCCTTTCCACAAGCAATTCTAACAATGCAGCTATGGCCACATCTCCCAAGCCTTCAAGATTGTTTTGACGGACAACACTTTTTTTCCTGAGAAACATAATGTCTGTTTACAAGTGCATGCCAAAGTTTAATCCGAGGATTACAGCCATTAAATCCTCCTATTCTCAAGCAGACCACTCCCCAAGCTTTAATTTGAAAATCCATATATTACTTGCTAATTTCCTTACGATTAAATACCAAAATCCAAAGCATCTGAGATCATAGCTGAGTTCTGGAAGAGACCCAAGAGTTAAATCTCCAGGGAAGTCAGGCAAGGCTGATAATTGGGTTCAGACAGGGGTATATATTTGGGTTTTTATGACAGTGATACTGGATAACACTCCAGCCATGCAGTTTCCTCTCCTTTTCATCTTCACTAATTTCTTCCTTTTAAGAAAAGGTGACCTTTTGCCTCTCATTACTAATCAGATCTAGATAACACTACCTAACCTTTGCAACAGCCTGGCTACTGAAGGTTTAGTGAGGGGGGAGAAGGGAGCAGTGTTGCCCCTCCAAGGCAATTTAACCCCAATTTGAAGGTCTGGCCTTTTCCTGAGGCTGTGCCACCACAACACTCTCACAATTGCATCTCCATAACAGGATGGGTCCCCTTCCTCCTCTCCCACCTCCCTTTCTTTAATCACCATGGATTTCCTTCCCTGTAACCTCGTTGCCAGCTCTCAGCCTACTCAGTGGACAAACGACAGATTCCTCTGGTTCAGGCTGCAGTTGAGGGACGAGGAAAACAGTTCCTCTAGTAGTATTTAGACGAGAAGGATGGAAAAAAACAATCCAAAGGAACATTCAACTCATTAAATGTTGATTAACATAAAAATACATTAAAGTAATGCCCTGCATGTAACATAGAGGGCATTAATGAACTTGTTCCTACATGTTTAATCAAAAGTCTTAAGAAAATATGTGTATCACATCCATGTTATGACTAGTTCCAGGAGCAGCCCTCTCCCAGAACAATCCTATGGCAGCAAATCCTCTGCCTGTGCTAACCTGCCCTCTCTAATCTCTGTTGGTCTCTGTGCTCATACAAGAACAGAATACACCACCCAGATCAAACACAGATATTAAACAGGTACGCTAAAAAAAGAGAATCCACAGCAAAACTTAATTAGTCTCCAGGGGAGGGAGACAACAGGAACTATGGAATCCCTTCTCAGGACATTGTGCTTATTGTGCTGTTGGAAAAGTACCTTCTCTAGGTCACTGTTTTGCCTTTTCCTGCCCAATTATTTGTGGAATTGTTTTACAGTCTCCTTTGAACTAGGTATTCAGGCCAGCAACAGTGCAAAGTGGGGAAAAGGGTATCTTCAAAAATGGTTAATGAAGACCAAAAGGGAATTTTTGCAGTTTGTCATGTTTTCACTGCAAATAAAGGTGTCATTACAGCTGGGAGAGGACCTCCACAATGATTGCTCAAAAAGGCAATTATGGTTCTCAAATAATGGATTATGAACATACTTTGGTTTTAATCCTCCATCTTTCAGCCATAAGCCAGAGCAGTAAACCCTGAGCCTCAGTACTCCCTGCCCATGGCAGGCAGCTGGAACTGCATGACCTTTAAGGTCCCTTCCAACCCAAACCGTTCTGTGACTCTCTGACAGTCTATTTACCTCCTGCAATTACTTTGTTGCCCTTAAGCCAATTTCCAGCAGAAAAATGCCAGCAGTCCCCAAGCTACAGCCACAGCTACGGCTGCATTGCAGCTTCCCAGGCTGAGGCAACTCTGGTGGAACATGTGACATATCCTAAATTCCTCCTCTGGCAAGGAGGTGGGTGGTCCTGCAGGTAGGGCTGATACAGGAATACATTTCCCCACCTGCTGTTTTCTTCATAATAAGGGGGGTGGTGGTGGGTGTAATATATGTGTGTGTGTGTGTGTGTGTGTGTCTATTTTTTTTCCAGGGCTGCTGTTTTCTATTAAGAGGAACCTCAGAAAGCTGTGTCATTTCCTAATTAATAATAGGATAATTATTATCTACACAGGCTAACTTAAAAAAAAATATTCTTTAGAGCAGTGTTTTCACTTTGTAATTCAGTATCTTTGTTAACATACAAAAGGTCATGTAGAATGGGGCAAGAGAAGCGTAGAACATTGTTGCCCAGCAAACAGAGGTTCTTTCATGGAATCATGAAATGGGTTGGAAGGACATTAAAGATCATCTCATTCCACCCCTGCGGGGACATCATCCCCTATCCCATGTTGCTCCAAGCCCCATCCAACCTGGCCTTGGACATTTCCAGGGATGGAAGGGATGCAGGAATGGGATATAATCACTTAGAGTCACTTGGAAAGGGGAACGTGGGCAGCAGAGAAATACCTGCAAAGCATTGGCCTGATTTTTTGGGTACATAAGCAGCAGGGCAAAATGAAAACCCCAAAACATCCAAATATAATAAACTGTCTGAAGAAAAACATTAATTAAATAAAACACACAGCAAGTACCGCACATATATAGGGAAAAAAATATATGTTGCCTTCACCTGTGCAGTCTGACTCCATTCAGAGCAAAGCTGGCAGAAGCAGCTTAAACCCAAATTCCATATTGATGTAAATGAGGACCATACCTGCAGCAGCCATAGAACAGGGGCTGCCAGACCCTCAGCTCCTGGGCAGGACTTGCCCACCGCAGGTGCTGCATAACTCAGGCAGGTCTGAGAGTCTCCAAAGCCTGAAAATGGGCACACAGAGCTGCCCTACACATATCACAGGAGTTGGAGTGAATTCCCCTCCTCCATACTGGATACATCACTGTATTCAACCATGACATAAAAGAAAAAAGTTGGCTTTCCTTCCTCCTAAAAAGGGAAATAGCAATACCCTGAAATCACATGGCTCCCAGGCAGCTTCCCAAGCACACTTTATTTTCATTGACTAAAGCAATGCACAACAATGGCAATTGAAAGCAGATTTTCCTACACTATAAAAAATCTTATTCTATTAGAAAAAATAGCAGGTCTTAAATCATGTTATTTTGCCAACACCCATCCCTGCATAGTGAAAGAAAATGGGGTATCCAGATAGAGAAATATGAGTTGTGTGGGATGCCCAGGCTCACAGCATCCCCAGCAACTCTGGGTGTTTCAAAGTACATCAAACTCTGCCTTCTCTTTTTTCTTGACATACAGCCAGCATTTTTCAGTTTGATAGGAATCACCAGGCAGCTGCTCTGGAAGGAGGAGATGGTGGTGTAATTACTGCCCTGGTAATCAGGATTTGCCTGGTTTACTCTGTGAACACAGACACAGCTCCAGTGGGTTTTCTGCCAGCACAGCTCTCCTCATTCCTAGAGAGGAGCCTGAAAGGAGACAGGTGGAAATGTGATCAGATTTGGACTGAACATTGCTGCAATATTCTACATGTACAAGGCTCATAGTTCACACCAAAATTAAAATTACCCTTACTGTCTGTCCCATAGCACTTATGCCAGTAATTGGCAAAACTTTCTCTAGTTCTGTGCTTCTGGAAACCATCCAAACTCCACTGATCAGCATGGAAGCAAATCTGTGTGCACACTAATCATTTGACCCCAAATATTAAATTATTTTCTGAACTGATATTTTCTAGGAATAAAATATGTCTCTTTGAGTCCCAAGAATCATCTTCATTTTAAAGGGAAAAAAGATGAAGCAGAATGTTATATATATATATATGTGTGTGTGTGTGTGTGTGTGAAAAGTATATGTTATGTGCAATATAGGAAAAGTCTTGTCTCCTTCCATCTCTAAACTTTCATTTTCTTCCTCCATATTTTCAATCTGTAAACACAGGCTCTTGGCAAGTTCCCTGGCTCTTTCTTAGGGCAAGAGGAAATCTGTCCAATTGTTTGACAAACAAAACATCCTGATAACATTTTATAATTAATGTGTAAGAAACTCTCCGCCTGTAATCTCTGGTGTGGCCACACTCAATAGAATGGGGGATTATTTTTTCTTTTAATAATCAAAATCCTGGGTTATTTCTGTAATTTCTCCTAATGATTTTTGCTGTCCTAAAATTTAACCTGGTTACTCTGTCTATGGCATATAAATGTCGTTATTTGTAATTTCCCCTACAGACTGCTTGGTGCTCTGTAGGTTTTGATTCTACTCTTACTAGACAGAATTGTACTCTTTTAATTTTACTCTTAATGGACAGAAAATGAAAATACACTTCTTTTTAGGCATGTAGAAAGGGAAACAATCAAGATAATGAAGCCCTGGAAAAATCTCTGGAAGTGAGGTGATAATTCCAATCACTTTGAGGCTAAACAAGCCACATGAGGCAAATTTACTGGAATGGTTGTGTGAAGGTCTGACTTTCACAGGAACTCAAGCAGGAAACATTCCCAGCTCAGGACCTAAACCTGGCTAATCTTTATGGCCCCTTGGCAGAGTGCAGAGCAGCAGGGCCCCGCTCCAGAGGCAGGAGCAGCGCTCCTGTGGCACGAGATATCCCATATCCTCCTGTGTTCAATGAGCTGGAGAGCAGGCACTGTGGTTCAAATGGTCTGCATATGGTTATGAGCAGCTGTGGACAGATCTTGCTTCTTCCTTCAGATCCTTTGTTTCTTATTTTTTAAACCTTAGGACTGCACAGGAACATCAAGTCTCCAGCTCATTATGGGGCCATGTGACTGCTCTGGACTTTGAACTCAGATAAACTCCCTATTGAATGAAAATGTGTAAAATGCTTCCAGCAGAGATTATTTTGCACCAGGCTGTACTAAGAAATGCAGCAGAATTTCAACACTCGCATTTCAGAGGCACAAAAGAGAGGAACCATCCTTGTCCTGAGTGCAACATTCAGGGAAGCTCCAGAGTGCACCTCCCTTTCCCCCCATACTCACAAGCCAGACTTAAACCAGCCTGTGGAAGCAGATCATGGTTTAGTTTGGGGAATAAAACATTCTGATTCCTTATAATCACACATCAGCTTCTGTCTAATCAATGCACACAATTTTGCTTCCAAAACACATCTTCAGAAATCCCAAAACCACACATTGACATCAGTAAAATCAGGTCCAAGGTGGCCACGTTGGGATGGATCAGAATTTCTGCATGCTTTTTAGCCTGGAGAGATACCAGAGTTTATCTAATATTTGGATAAAGAAAAAGAAAATCCCAGCCCTGATCATTAGGGAGTTTTTCCCTAGATGCAGAACATATGGCTTGGACCCTGGCTCACTTCCAGTCAGAGTCATTAGAGACTGTTTTCCCTGTGGTTTTCACTGGATAAAGCATTCCTCTCCAGTTCCTCCTGTGAACATTTGTACCTTGTCATGGGGCACTAATCACCACCTACTGCCCTCTGCCCCAGACAGGCATTTCAGCAAAAAGTTAAATTTCTTAAAGGTATAATTACATCCCAGTCCCCTCCAAATATAGTTGGGAGGGACAGAGATAGAATTATAATTTTAAGTATAATTGGAGAGAAAGATGGAGATAGAGATAGAGAGATAGATAAACATGGATCTGTTAACACTTATTTTGAGTTCCTAGGGATCAATCTGATCCACGTATCAGAATGGTGGCTCATGGAGAGGAACAGCATGGGCAAAGGAGCCAAAGGCTGGTGCTGCACATCCAGAAATGCACTGTGGTTGTGGGAACACTCTTCCAATTAATCCATCCAATGGGGTAGTTTGGGATTTTACTCCCATCCTGTAAGGATGGGATACTGTTGATTGAGGAGATTGAAATTTTGACGGGTTTTGATCAGGGCAAAGCACCAAGCAAAGAAAAAGAGGCAAGTTTCAGGGGGAAAGGTAAAATTTCCACTGCCTTTGGTTGAAAAGCTCTGGAGACTTTTAAACGGAGCTGGAGAAGCAGTCGGCTCCATCCAGCAGAAAACACCACACATCCCTGAGGTGCGACATTGCCATCCTGTGGCCATCCCAACTCTGCAGGAACAGCAGCAGGGACAGGAGGAGCCGGAACGTTATCCCACCTTCGCAGCTTTTTCAATTGTCTCGGGCACTGGCGGCCTCCAGGAGAGCTGGCGGGGGGTGACACCTTCTCCTGACACCCCTCTCCAAAGAAAAACACTCCTTTCTCCAGAGCTGCCCTCCCTTATGCCAGGGAGCAGAGGCATTTTCTATTTCCCCAGGCACAGCACTGCCAGGGTGACACCACCCTGCACAGAACAGAGCACAGCTGACCATCCAAAATGTACAGAAACACCAGAAATGACAAATGGAACATTCCTGATTCAGGAAGCCAATCTTTAGGAGAAATCTGAGTGAGAACAGCACAATGATCTGGATCAGGAAGGAACTAGAGCACATATATATGCAAAAATATATGAGGACAATGCACACAAGTTAGTATTGAGTCAGGAGTGGAAAGCAAAGCAAATTAACAAAATTATGAATTTAAGGAAAAAATTAAATACTTACAGAGGGCAAAACAGGGTGGAATTCAGAAGTGAGCTGTGATAAAATATGCAGATGGCAATGTTTTACAGTGGAGCAGCAATAGAATTAAACTGGATCCAGGAATGATGAGGGGCAATGAGAGCAGGAAAGACAAATAATTCCCTTCTTGAGTCAAAAGCTGTTCATCCACACAAAATTTGTGTTTGCCCTCCTCTGGCACCCTGGTACAAATCATGATTGAGTTTACTCACAGAATGGTCCAGTGCTTCCTGGAATTACAGCCTCAGGGAGGGGGACACAAATTTCCTAAGAAAGGGAAAACCTTGGTGCAGAAGTAAAACAGGAGTTTTCTGTCCAGCTGGCACATCAGGCAGATAATCACACAAATCATTTGGAAAAAAACTCAGTTGGACATTCCTTACAACACCCAGATTTTAGCTATAACAATCTTGTAGCAAAACATCACTAATAAAAAAGGGCAATAGGGGAAATGAAAAAAAAATATTGACAGGCACAGAACAGCAACTCAACTCCCACAGATGCCTGGCCCCACAAAGGGAAATTCTGTTTTGTGTTCTTGTCTGCCAGAAACTGGCACCTGGAAACATCTACAAGAACGTGCCTGCTGTCACCATCTCAGCTGGGAAAGATCCTTCTGCACTGAACTACCCAGACCAGGGAGGAACTTTCTTCTGCACGACAGAATTTTCAAAGAAAGATTGCAACAGCCCTAAAGTGGAAAGTTTAAAAAGCCACTGAAGGAAATCAGATAAATATTTGCTACTACCCTGAGCTGGACCTGCTGACATGATAATTATACCTTTTTAAGTTCTTTTTTCTGATGGTGTTTGCACAGTTTTTTTTGCCATACTGAATCATGGAATCACCTGTAGCAATGCTGAAAAGTGTGGCTGTTTCTATTGGGCAGTTTATCCTCTCTAGGGTAAAAGAGAAAATTTTACTCATTTTTTTAGCAAAAAGGCTGATTTGTGAATAATGCCCCCAGGCTCCAAGAGTTCTGTTCTCTTATCACCAACCAAGTTTCCATATGCTGCTACAAGTTTCAGCAGCTTCTTGAAGAGACTGTCCATTATTTTTTATGTATAACACACTTTGTGTGTGGCATCACAGGGGCAGCCCCTCATCACCCAGCTCTGCCAGCAAGTACACAAAACAAACATCAAAAACCTAACAGGAATTAAAACATCTCTTAGAACAGCCTTTCCCCAAGGCAAGCAGGGGAACCTAGCTGGACAGCAGAATTTCAAGGCTTTTTCCTCTCTCAGCCAGCATCCCAACTGCCTTTCCCAGCCATGGAAGGCAATCTGCTTCCTCTGAGGTCTCCAAGCCAAGGAGGGCTTTCCCCAGGTGCATTTCTGCCCTCTCAGAAGGAACAGCTATACCCCAGACCCAGAAATACAACAAGGCATTTTAAAATGCCAAAGGAATAATTCAGTGGAAGTGCTCATTCGGAAGTTTCCCTGTGGCACACACCTGCTCTGAGGATGGCAAAGAGCCATCCGCTTTCTGGTGTGGAACTGAGATCACAGATGGCAAAAAACACCAATAAAGTCCCCGCCTGCCAAATTTAACCCATGGAATAACCGTGGGTCTCAAATAACGGATTATGAACATACTTTGGGTTTAATCCTCTACCTTAAGAGCCAGAGCAGTAAACCCTGAGCCTCAGTACTCCCTGCCCATGGCAGGCAGCTGGAACTGCATGACCTTTAAGGTCCCTTCCAACCCAAACCATTCTGTGACTCTCTGACAGTCTATTTACCTCCTGCAATTACTTTGTTGCCCTTAAGCCAATTTCCAGCAGAAAAATGCCAGCAGTCCCCAAGCTACAGCCACAGCTACGGCTGCATTGCAGCTTCCCAGGCTGAGGCAACTCTGGTGGAACATGTGACATATCCTAAATTCCTCCTCTGGCAAGGAGGTGGGTGGTCCTGCAGGTAGGGCTGATACAGGAATACATTTCCCCACCTGCTGTTTTCTTCATAATAAGGGGGGGTGGTGGTGGGTGTAATATATGTGTGTATATGTGTGTGTGTATGTGTGTGTGTGCGCGCCTATTTTTCTTTTCCAGGGATGCTGTTTTCCATTAATGGGAATCTCACAAAGCTGTGTCATTTCTTAATTAATAATAGGATAATTATTATCTACACAGGCCAAGTGTAGCTTAAAAACAAGTAGTAGTCAGGCTGTGGCTGTTCTTTAACCTCCAAGGTCACTAGGTGCTGTTGGAGTAGGAGCTCCCTGAGCAGTTTGGGCAGGGCAGCTCTGACCTCACCTGGAGCCACACAGGTCCTGCCCAGCCTAGCACTGTCCCGGGGGGGACACAGGGACCCAGACAAGCTCGGAGAGACCTCATGGGAATCTCAGGCAATTCAACAAAGCCAAGTGCTGGTGCTGCACCTGGGCCAGGGCAACCCCTGGGGTCAGTCCAGGCTGGGAGGAGCAGCTGGAGCAGCCCTGGGAGAAGGACTTGCGGTGCAGGGGGTGAGAGCTGGAGCTGCCCCAGCCCTGAGCCCCCTGTCCTGGGCTGAGCCCCAGCCTGGGCAGCAGGAAAGGGATTGGGATTGTGCCCCTGAGCTCAGGTGAGACCCCACCTGCAGAGGGACCTGGAGCTGCTGCAGAGAGCCCAGGGGAGGCACCAGGATGGGCAGAGGGATGGAGCAGCTCTGCTGGGAGGGAAGGCTGGGAGAGCTGGGACTGTGCAGCCTGGAGCAGCTTTGGGGTGAGCTCATTATTGCCTTGCAGTGCCTGAAGGAACTGATGGGAATCATGACCTCACACTATTTACAAGGGCCTGGAGTGACAGAACAAGCAGGAGTGGCTTTAAAGTCAGTCAGAGCAGGGTGACAACAACACCCAAGGTTGTGACTTCAATGCCGGTAGGGGCTGTTTACTTAAGAACTGGATTCGATGATGCTTGTGGATCTTTTCCAACTCAGAATATTCTGTGAATCTGTGAAACTTCAAATTGAAAGAGACTACGTTTAGATTTGGCTGTTGGGAAGCAGTTGTTCCCCGAGAGTGAGGGCCTGGCACAGGTTTCCCAGAGAAGCCGTGGCCGCCCCATCGCTGGCAGTGTCCGAGGCCGGGCCGGACGGCGGCTGGAGCAGCCCGGGCCTGTGGGAGGTGTCCCTGGCCGGGCAGGGCGGGCTGGGCTGGGCTCGGAGGTCCCTTCCAGCCCCCTCAGGCTCCGCTCGCTGACAGCGCCGCCGCTGCGCCGGCGCCGCTGGGGCGGGGCGGGCCGGGCCGGCGGCGGCTGCGCGGGGCGGGCGCGGCCATGGCGAAGCACACGGTGTCCTCGGCGCGGTTCCGCCGGGTGGACGTGGACGAGTACGACGAGAACAAGTTCGTGGATGAGGAGGACGGCGGCGACGGGCAAGCGGGGCCCGATGAGGGCGAGGTGGACTCGTGCCTGCGACAATATCCTGAGGGCAGCGGCGGGGGCGGAGCGGGTGCGGCCGCCGCCGGGGCGGCCTTATAGGGGAACATCCGCGAGCGGCACCGCGGCGGGCGGGAAGCGCTGGAACGGGCTGAAAGGGAAGGGGCTGAAGGGAGAAAGGGGCTGAAGGGAGAAAGGGGCTGGCAGGACAAGGGAGGACGCTGAAGGGGGAAGGGGCTGACGGCAGGAAGATGCTGAAGAGAGAAGGAGCTGGCAGCAGGAAGAGCCTGACAGCAGGAAGAGGCTGAAGGGGGAAGGGGCTGGCAGAAGGGAAGAGGCTGAAGGGGGAAGGAGCTGGCAGAAGGAAGGGGAAGAGGCTGAAGGGGGAAGGAAAGGGCTGACAGCAGGAAGATGCTGAAGGGGGAAGGGACTGGCAGAGGGAAGAGGCTGAATGGAGAAGGGGCTGGCAGAAGGGAAGAGGCTGAAGGGGGAAGGGGCTAGCAGAGGGAAGAGGCTGAATGGAAAAGGGGCTGGCTGTGGAAGGCGGCCCAGCTTCCTCCTCTGCCCGCAGCAGCCGCAGTGCCCCAGGGCTGTGCTCAGGGAGGTGTCCCGGGGGATGCAGACGGGGTTCCTGTGCCCGAAGAGTTCCCTGTGCCCGCTGCCAGGGCTGCCTTGCCCAGCTGGCCCTTGGTCACTTTTCCCTGGGCTGCTGGGGCTGGATGTGACAAGCTGTGGCCTGTTCTCGAGGGCTGCAGACTGCAGAAGTGATGGGTAGTGGTTTGTTTCGTTTTGACGCTCATTCAGGGAAGGGCCTAGGAAGTATTCAACAGTCCTGGAACTATACAGCTGCTTGTTGATGCTGCTCCTGCCTCAAATGGCCTGAAAATTGCTGTCTTAGGCTGTAATGTCTTCTTAGCTGGTGAGGGAATCCCTGCATCAGAGTGTTTTCAGTCATGCACAAGCCAGCTACAGATAGAGCTGTCCTGGTACTTGATGTCCATGTACTTGGTGTCTGGTCCTTGACCATCTGGCACAGGGAACATGATGGCTGCACTGCAGGCAGCTCTGAAGAACCCTCCCATCAACACAAAGAACCAGGCAGTGAAGGTAAAATAGCGACTGCTCGCTCATGGGTTACTCCCTAAAAATCCTCTCCTGTCTCTGTTACCTCTGTGCCACTAGTTGTACCTTGAGGAGGTCAGAGGAGCAGAATTTAGGGTATTCCCTGATGTTGAAACACCCATGACCACAAGTGTTTTAATCTTGTTCAAAATACTGTAGCTGAGGTACAGTACTGTCCATGTACCTTTACCTTGGTGGTTCTCCTACCAGTGCTGGTTGTGCTCTGTGTGCCCAGGTGTCACCAGGTGCCTGTGTCTGACTCAGACCAGACATGGCAGCTCACAGATGTAATCGTGTTGTGCTCAGGGAACCAGGCTTGCAGTTCTCACCTCTGACTAATGAAACCGCCAGCAGTGAGACTACAAAAAAGGAAGAATTGTTTTTTGTCACATCCAATCAAAATGAAGCTGTTAAAACCTCAGGAGAAGCAAGCCCTCCCCTGTGACAGTGTGGGAGTCTGCTGGGTACGTGCATTTCTGACTGTCCCCAGCGTGGATCCTGAATAGCTCATGATTGCACTGGTGGGAGGAACAGGCTGATAAGATATGGCACTGCCCAGCTGGTGAGTGCCTGCAGTCACTTCTGCCTGCCCAAGGAGAGGCCCAGGGGCATGGTTCCTGGCAGAGCTGTTCCTGCAGCCCCAGCCCTTTCCTGCAGGGTTTTACAGAGCTCTGAGGACCAGCTGTTACAAACAGAGCTCTACAGCTTTGTCCTCACATTAATGACTTGTTTCCATTAGCCTCTATTGAAGGATTTAAGAATACACTTGGTGGTGAAATTGAAGAGGGTAGAATGACTGAACATCAATACCTGCCTTAATTTTTTGTTATCTTAAAACTTAAATAATTTTACTTACAGTCATGTGAGAAGTCCTGCTAAGCCAAGTGATTATGGGATATTAAATTGGGCAGGAAAACTGACATCCATAGTTTCTGTAGGAGGAAGGTGCCTGAGATGTTTGTGTGATGCAATTATTCAAAAGTCCAGCAACCCTGAGACCTTCTCTCATGCTGCCTCAGTTAGTGATGGATGAACAGGAGGAGCTGCTCCTTGCTGATGACATGGCTAATTGCTGCTGTAAGCACACCTCACACATTCCCAGGCCTGAAATGACATCCAGATCAAAAGTTATTAATTCTTAATATTAATGGCCAGTCTGCATCCAGTGTGCCTGGGACTGCTTGGAAAGCACGTGGCTTCCAGCAGTCAGCTCTTCCAGGCTGCCATTGGCATTTCCCTGGATCACATTAATGGTTGTGTCATGTCAAACAGAGGTATGGAAAAGGCTCTGGAGGGAAGAAGGGCCAGACCAGCACTTGATTGTTATAATTATTTTGGAACTTGATAGATCTTGAGCTTCCATATGAGCATTTACAATTTCGCCAAAATTACGGAGTGCAAAATTGCAAACACTAACAGAGGCAGAAAAACTGAAGCAGGGCAAATGTGTTTAACTTTTACCTTGTTTATCCTTGGGAGGATGTTTGTTGTACCTTACTATGACAAGCTCTTCACACACAGTCCTCTTCAGAGTTGTTAAAGAGAAAAATGCTCTAAGGCAGTGTTTGGCTGTGCCTCACAGCAGGATGGTTGTGTGTGTGCCTGTGTTGACAGGACCGTGCTGAGAGCATCGTGCTGAAGGTGCTCATCTCCTTCAAAGCCAACGACATCGAGAAGGCGGTGCAGTCGCTGGACAAAAACGGGGTGGACCTGCTCATGAAGTACATCTACAAGGGCTTTGAGAGCCCCTCTGACAACAGCAGTGCTGTGCTGCTGCAGTGGCACGAGAAGGTGAGTCATGGGCATGGCTCCTGCCAGAGTGCCCTGAGCCTGGCAAGAGCCCCCCTCCTGGCTGGTGAGGCTCAAGTGCCAGATTCAGGCTGTGAATCTGGAGCTCACAGCTGTGTGATACCTCCTGCCCACTGCTGCTTCCTTGGGTAAACACCCAACAGTCAAAATTTGGGTTTCTCTTAGACTGAGGCAAACAAAATAGTTTCATCCAGTGATTGAAGAAGAATTTCTTTCCTGGAGGGAAGCAAAACTTGCAGCTTGGTTATGCAGGGAAATGAAAGCTTAATTAAAGTTAAAATGCTTTATTGAAATCAAGTGTGATTATTGTACCCTGACACCCTGGCTGCTGGTGTTTTGTGGAGGGCAGGCAGATACTCATGTACAATATAAATGTGGTCCAAGTAATTTCATAGACTCCCAGGATGGTTTTGGTTAGAAGGGACCTTGAAGCTTAGTTCATTCCATAGACAGAGACACCTTCCAGTAGCCCAGCTTGCTCCAAGCCCCATCCAACCTGGCCTTGGACATTTCCAGAGTTGGGGCAGCCACGGCTTCTCTGGCAAATCTGTACCAGGGCCTCCCCACCCTCACAGGGAAGGATTTCTTCCTGGTACCTACCCCTACTCCCTGTCAGTTTGAAGCCTTTCCCCCTCGTGCTGTCACTCCAGGCTGTGTCCAAAGTCCCTCTGCATCGCTCTTGTCAGCCTGTTGAGGTCCTGGAAGGGAGCTCCAGGCTGCAGCTGCCCTGGCCTGCTGTTCACTGTCACGTTTCCTTTCCCAGGCGCTGGCTGCCGGCGGCGTTGGGTCCATCGTGCGTGTTCTGACTGCCAGGAAGACAGTGTGACTCCAGCAGGGAGTGATGGTGTGACTCCAGCAGGGAGCACCAGCCCTGACCCCCCGGCACGGCTGCCCCCGGGCAGCTCTGCCCCCCAGCTTTGCCTTCGCCCTGCTGCTTCTGTCATACCCCACCAATGATGCATTGTGATCTCTTCTGCACTTCAATCCTGGAAAATTACGAAGGTGCAATTTTACTTCTAACAGGAATCTTTGGTACTCGCCAGCCTTTCAGTGACATATTCAGTGATGTAAACAATTTGGTGTTTAGAGTGATTTGCATTTGTGTGTAATTGTGGCAGATTTGGACCTGACTCTCTGAGCAAGTGCTGAGGGACACAGGGCAATGTCTTAATTTTTTGCTAGCCAAGCAGCGTTTTGAGCTAAAATCTTGTATTTGAGAAGTGGGGCAGCTATTATTAACACAGGTAACTGGACCATATTGCCTTTGGTCAACCTCTGACCCTACATCTGTGAACAGGAGAGAAAAAAAGCTCTTTTCCAACCCCAATTATCATTCCAGAGAGCTGAGTATTTTCCTTAACCTGCTCAGGTTCCTTGCCATCAGTCTGATGCTGGGTCCACAGTGGGAAGGTCACAGTGGGATGGAGTTGTCCATCATGCAGTTTGGAAAAAAGGTTAATGGTCCATTTACACTGGAGCCCAGCCCAGTGAACTCTTCTTATTTTGGAGAGCAAAGCTCCTGAGGAGAAGAAGAAAAAGCAGCTTTTACACAGCAAATCACCTTTCAGCAATTGGAAAGTGATTTGGTTTTGTCAAGCACAACTAAATGGCTGCTTGAGGTAGTGTGAGAAACATATCCTGGTATCGACACCATCCTTGCAGAGCCTCCCCTATTTTGTTTTCTGGTTGTGTGGGGTCTGTAAGGATACCAGACAGTTCACATTCCTGTTGCATTGTGCCTCATCATGTTAGCTAGTGGGCCAGTCAGGTTCCCAAATAAAGAGAATTTTAAAGAATTAGGAAAGCCCAGGGCATCCCAGACCATGGATCACCGTAGAAGGTTTAGGGCCAGGACTGAAATATATGTGTTTTAATTTCACTATTTTACTACAGTTCAGTTGTGTAAAACTGTTGGGGACCTTGTGAAATCTTTGCTGTTTTTTGATATCTGCTTTGTTTTTGTAATAATAATAAAGACCAGACAATAAATCATCACTGAATATTTACTCACTATGTCTGACATGCCTTCAGTGGAGACAGGAACCAGCATGGCTGCCCCTAAACCATTCAGTGCCTCCCAAATTCTCTTCCTAGGATGCTTCTGCTTGCTCACTGCCTCCAGAAGAACACAGGCACAACCACAGGAGGCACTGAGATCACCAGGTGGGAGACCCAGCCTTGCTACAGAATGCATCCAGGTTTCATCCATAGATCTGTACAGAAATTCTCCTGGTCATGCAGCCAGGGTTCTGTCCTTACAGCTCTGCCAGGGACTGTGATTGGCTTCTCTGGTTCTTTGTGCTTGCCCAGATCTGGGTTAAGACATTGATGAACCTCATTTTAAAAAAATTAGCTGTAATCCCAGAGAAGTGGAAAGTATTTTCCAAAGCAATTGATGCTCAAAGCAGATCAGCTGCCTCTAGATGGCATTAGATAAATGAAGTGAATAAATGGAGTGGTCTTAAGGTTCTGCAGATCCCCTTGGGTGAGGCTGTGATGGATTTAGGAACATTTACAGAACATGTACATCAGTGTTTCTGTTCAGGGATGTGTTAAAACACACACTGATATGGGGATAGGGCAGGATTTGCAGGAGCAGCTCTGCTGGTGATGAGTGACAGGAAGGGAAAAAGTAAATCTAGCCTTAAAAAACAGCTTTTTCCCTCCAAATCATGCCTTGCTTGCATTGGTAGATGGTAAGGACGCCATGACAGGGTTCAGATTCCTGTTAGGAGAAGGAAACCTTCAATGGAGAACCTCATGCAGGTCAGACTGGGAAGGGTGACAGGGTTTGCAGAGCTCTGCTGCCTTCAGCTTTAGCCAGAGCACATGGCAATGGCACCTTCTCATCACCTCCTACTTTTGTGCTAGTCGAGACCTGCTGCTGTCCTCACATCCACCTCAGTGTCTGCCTCCATTTGGGAAAAAAGCCAAAACCCCCAGATCCTGCACAGAGGGCTCCAACCTGCCTTCCTGGGAATGAGCTGGACATGCTCCTCCGCTTCTCCTGCCCAATGAAACTGCTCACAAAAAGATCTTCCCTCATGCATAATGGGGGGCTCTTTGTGCCTGAATCAGTCTTTTTTTGACTCTTCAGAAATTATGAACTTGTACATATTGTAGCTGTACAAAGTGAAAACCCATGCACTGCACCCCAGCTGATTTTGGACATTTCTCTATTTCTGATGCACCTATTGGTGAACTGGGTTTGCTGGATTCCAAGAGTCTTCCACAGGAAATGTCACCACCTCTGTTACTCACTTCCTGTTGGACGTTATCGTAGAAGAAAACGAGTTCACCTACTGAGTCAGCTTTGGGCAGAGAAAGGGGAACAAGAGACTCACTCTTGCTACAAGGGCTGTGTTTATCACAGCTTTGAAATCTCACTGTTAAGTTACAAATACCCAGCTGCTGTGAGCACTACAATGGGGATGATCTCTCATTCTCCTCCAGCTCCCCTTGTACTTCTTTTGGGATAAACCTGACTGAGCAGTGCACCAATTCAGATAATTAAATGAGCAGGAAATTAAGCCTCCAATAAGGTGAACCATTTGCTGCTCCATGGAGTCTCCCATCCCTCACAGGAATCAGAAAAGGCACCTTGAGGGGTGTTTTTACACTCACCATGTTGTTATTCCTGCCCTTTTACCTGGGCATCACTTCAGCTTGCTGCATCGTCCCTCTGCTTTCCTGGAGATCAAAGTCTTCCCTGCTCCTGTGGGAGGCCCATAGGAGGCAGGGGGGATGCTGAGGGATACAGCTGGAGAACCAGAGAGCCCCAGGCTGAGAGTTGTGTTTGGTCCTACTTTGGATTAAAATCCCAGTCTTTGCTGCTCAGGGGCACGGGTTTCTCCATCAGCAGTACTCAGAAGTCACCTCCCCAGCCTCCCTCCCACTGCTGGAGTTATGTAATTTGCTAGGGAAGTTTTGGTAAAGGCACAAGGGCTGAGTCTTGCTGACATATTTTAAACTCTTACAAAATATACATCACATTGCTGATAGATGGGGCAGAGGCAAAGTACTTCCAAAAATGCTTAAAAACCATGTGCTCCAAACCTGTGAGTCAGCAGCAGGTCAGAATCTTGCTGTCACTGCATGCTCCATGCTCATCTCTTTGCCCTGTTCTCCCAGCGGTGCTCCAGAGCCAGTTATGCTTCCTTGGCCCTAAAGCACCTGGACAGAAGTGATGATGGGCTGAGCCCTGGGAACATGGTGCAGCACGGCCACTGCCCCAGAAACCTCATCCATGGGCAGCTCCATGTGCCCTTAGCAGGGAACTCCACACAGGGACAACACGGTGGGGTCGGGAAGGACCGAGGGCTTCCCAGGCAGTGCCTTGGGCTCTACTTCACCTCCCCACTCAGGCAGGCAGGGGCCTGCAGGAATTGTCTGCAGGCACCACTTAGCAATGATGAGGCTGCGCTTTGCAGGGCACCGAGGCACCCGCAGCAGCAGCACCAGCAGCCCAGCGCTCATCCTGGGATTTGGCAGCCTGAAATTTGACCTGGTGAACTACCCAGCTGACAAAATCCACGGCTCTAAATGTAAAAACGGGAAGATCAAAACCCGAGTAGGCGAGGAGCGGCTGCCCGAGAGGAGCAGGGATGCAGCCCCTGGACACCGGCTGTGTCACAGGCAGCCTCTGCCCCACTTCCCCATGCCGGGGCTGATGCGAGCGAGGCCACTTCCTGCCGGGTTTGTGACACGGCGGGGGAAGGCAGAAGTGCAGGCAGAAGGGAGCCAGAGAGGCCGAGCTGCGCCACGAGGAAGGACAGGGACAGGGGCGAGACGACACGGGGATCCCTCTGCCACCGCGCCATGTCCCTGGTGGAGACGATCCGGCTGTGGCAAGAAGGGGTGTGTGCTGCGGACAGGAAGGAGTGGAGCGCTGCCCTGGATGCCTTCTCGGCCGTGCAGAACCCCCCTGCCAAAATCTGCTTTAACATCGGCTGCATCCAGCTTGTCCTGGGGAAGCTGGCCGAGGCGGAGGAGGTAAGGTACAGCCCCTAGGGCCGCTTATCCTCTCCCCTCTGGGACTTGCCCAGGACATGGTGGGCAAGGAAGGAATTAAAAGGATCACGGTCTAAGGGATGGATTCGGGTCTCTTAAAGCTGTGAGGAAGGGGACGGCCCTAGGCTGCCAAACCTGTTCTGCCGGTGAATCAGGTGAGGCAGCAGCAGTGATACACAGCTCACTGTTCACTCTCCTCCCTCCAGGAGGTGACCATGCTGGCAGATGGCTCCAGCTCAAAAATCCCAGGAGCCTGGTCCAGGCTCTCCCCCACCCAATGCTGCAGGGGGACACAGCCCACAGAGCCCAGCTTGGGCAGCTCGGCTAGGGCAGGATAGGTACAACTGCTCTACACTCTCAGGTTTCTTAAGGTGTCCCCCTTTTTATCCCTCCTCTGCCCCCCTCCTACCTCTGCAGGCGTTCACCCGGAGCATCAGCTGCGACAAGCACCTGGCTGTGGCTTATTTCCAGCGGGGGACCGTGTTTTACCGGAGCCAGAAGTGAGTGAAAGGGTTTCAGGTTTCATTCTTGCCACTCACAGAGAAGCCAGCCTTCATCTGAGGACGGCCCCAGGCAGGTTGGTGCCCCAGAGCCCAGACTGAAACCTGTCGAGGTCAAACAGGCTCCTACTCTTCAGCACTGCAGTCCTGGGATTAACACGAGCCTCAAAAGCTCTCTCCTTCCCTGGGGTGTCTGAAATACTGCAAGGATAGAGGGGAGACCCTGAACTCACCAAGTCTGAGTACAGGCTTAGAGGCAGGCAGTTTGCCACCACAAGCTGGTGACACCTTCCAGCTTGTCCTGGGGAAGCTGGCCGAGGCGGAGGAGGTAAGGTACAGCCCCTAGGGCCGCTTATCCTCTCCCCTCTGGGACTTGCCCAGGACATGGTGAGCAAGGAAGGAATTAAAAGGATCACGGTCTAAGGGATGGATTCGGGTCTTTTAAAGCTGTGAGGAAGGGGGCGGCCCTAGGCTGCCAAACCTGTTCTGCCGGTGAATCAGGTGAGCCAGCAGCAGTGATACACAACTCACTGTTCACTCTCCTCCCTCCAGGAGGTGACCATGCTGGCAGATGGCTCCAGCTCAAAAATCCCAGGAGCCTGGTCCAGGCTCTCCCCCACCCAATGCTGCAGGGGGACACAGCCCACAGAGCCCAGCTTGGGCAGGATAGGTACAACTGCTCTACACTCTCAGGTTTCTTAAGGTGTCCCCCTTTTTATCCCTCCTCTGCCCCCCTCCTACCTCTGCAGGCATTCACCCGGAGCATCAGCTGCGACAAGCACCTGGCTGTGGCTTATTTCCAGCGGGGGACCGTGTTTTACCGGAGCCAGAAGTGAGTGGAAGGGTTTCAGGTTTCATTCTTGCCACTTACAGAGAAGCCAGCCTTCATCTGAGGACGGCCCCAGGCAGGTTGGTGCCCCAGAGCCCAGACTGAAACCTGTCGAGGTCAAACAGGCTCCTACTCTTCAGCACTGCAGTCCTGGGATTAACACGAGCCTCAAAAGCTCTCTCCTTCCCTGGGGTGTCTGAAACACTGCAAGGATAGAGGGGAGACCCTGAACTCACCAAGTCTGAGTACAGGCTTAGAGGCAGGCAGTTTGCCACCACAAGCTGGTGACACCTTCATCCTCTGCTCCCCAGCCATGGAAAGGCCATGGAGGATTTCAAAGAGGCGCTGGCCCAGCTGCGAGGCAACCAGCTCATCGACTACAAGATCCTGGGGCTGCACTACCGGCTCTTTGCCTGCGAGGTGAGACACCTGGCCACCAGCTGGATCCCAAAGCTCTGCTCTCCTGCATTCTCCAGCATGAGAAATCTAAAGAGGAGACAGCCAGCCTCTTTTGTACCTTGCAAAAACCAAGCAAGCGGGTGCAGTGCCACTGCCCCACTGCGCTTTCCTTTCCTGGCAGCTCTGGCTGCTCCGAGAGCTCTTTCCCTTGCTCCCATCCCTCCAGCAGATTCTCTACAACATTGCACTGGTGTATGCCACAACAGAGAACTGGGAGAAGGCTGAGGAGCACCTGACCCTGGCCATGAGCATGAAGAGCGAGCCCCAGCACAACAAGATAGACAGGGCAATGGAAGCCATCCTGGTATGGAGGAGCAGGTCCCACAGCCCCACAGGGAGAGGGAGGGAAGTCCCACTGACAGCACATCCAGCTTTTAGCAGGATTAAAATGCCATGGCAATGGATTTTGTAGTGGGACACAAGTCTGTGGGAAGAGCTTTGGGTCACTGGGGAGGCAGGGATGGGAAGATGGGATTCCATGGACTGTACCTGGGCTGGGATTGGGCTGTCATGGTGGTGCATGCTGCATGCTGGAGCAGCCCCCAAGCCCAGGGCAGAAGGGACAATTACCAGCCCCTGCTCTCACCTCCAAAGTCTCCATGACTTGTCTGTGCCACAGAAGCAGAAGCTCTGCAAGCTGGTGGCCATTCCTGCAGGGAAGCTGTTCAGGCCAAATGAGAAGCAAGTGGCTCAGCTGGAGAAGAAGGACTACCTGGGAAAGGCAATGGTAAGAAAGATCTATACTATTTATTCAGGCCAAGCCCGTGGGCTGAGAAGAGCTGCTGATTGCCTTCTCATCCCTCTGGGCTGCTGTCTGCTGTCTGGTAGGCAGCCAGAGACAGGGAGCTGGTCTCTGCCTCAGGGATCCCCCAGCCATGGAGAGAGGGATGGCACACAGGGATCTCGTGGGGAACAGGGAGACTGCAAGAACACAAGAGCTAAAAGCATGTTCCTGCTGAGCATGGCCCATTTCTAGTTTGTGTCCTTAGTGAGACATGAGGGATAGTCAGCAAGGAGCTGCAATGATCCCATTGGAGATTCAACTCAAGCCAAGGCATTTTCAGGGATGGGGGAAAGGAGCTATTTAACATTTGACACCCACAACCAACCTCCAGCTATTCCACCTCTCTATTCGAAAAAGGCTTTTCAGCTCAGATAAGCAAGCAAGCTTTTCTCCTGTGAGTGTGCAAAATCCAGTCACTGGGATACCACCTCTGGGTTCAGGCCCTGGGAGGCAGCACTGGTCCAGAAAAGGAACCAGTCACTGGGGAATCAGACCATCAGCTGAGAGCCAGGCAGCTCCTTAAGTGCCAGAAACATGCACAAAAACACGTATCAACTTTCTAAATTACATTTAAGGTCACCTGTAGGAGGTATGGGCTTGAGCTGGACACTTTGGCTCCCTTCAACATTTGTGATTAAAACAGAATGGGAAACTTTTAGGTTTTAATGCCTCAAACCACAGAAACAGCCAGGCTAAGAGCAGAAAACTTACTACAGCAGGAGGGAAGCTTTGGTACCAGAGACACTCAGCCTTTAGTCCAAGATGCTTAGCCTAAAATCATCTCCTGAGCTTAAAGCATCCTGAGCAGTTTGGGTTGGCCAACAGCAACAGAGGAGGGTGGACATCAGAGATCTGAGAGGGGTCTGTGGGCACCAAGTCACTCTTTGGCTCTGGCTCTAGGTGGTGGCCTCTGTGGTGGACAAGGATGATTTTTCAGGATTTGCTCCCCTGCAGCCACAGGTAAGACTCTGACAGTGAACAGCATGAACAGCATGCTCAGGGCAGGGTGACATGGGGGGGCTGTCACCCACACTGGGGAGCAAGCAGCACCCTTACCACCCTAAACTGTGCCACTGCCGTGGGGAGGAGGCAGGCACTGCTTCCACGGATCCACTGCTCCCTCCACCATCAGGAAGCTGATCCCAAACCCACCCACAGCTGGGGCTGAGGTTAGGCTGGTTCCTTGCACAGGGAAGCAGTGGGTGGGGTGATGGCTCTCTGCAGGGAGCTGTCTCTGGCCATCCCCAAAGGATTAATTAGGGATCCTCTGCCTAAGCCCAAGTGGAGAAACAACAGCAGTTTTGCTGTCACTTTGTACCCTCCTGCCCATTCCACAACTCCTTTGCATTTTCCATATGTTGTAATGGCATCTTCCCATTCCTAAACGTGACAAGAGTTTTTCCAGGAAGCTTTTGGGTGGATATGGCGAAACATAGCACAGCACCACTGCACAAGATAAACAACCTTCTCAATGCAGACAGTGTTGACAATTTCAGTCCTCTATGGATGAAACTAAAATCAGGAGTGAAAAGAGGATCATGCCTCTGAAAGCCAACTGTATGTTGAAGAGTGTGGAAACTGTTCCTTAGAAGGAACAAAGCCAGTGATATTCCTCATGGCACTTAAGGCACCTGCATGTGGAGGAAGGAATAGTGTCGGGGTGAGGGCATGGTAAAAGCTGCAGGACATTTCTGCAAGGCAAACAAAATCAGAGGCTCTGAGTTACTGTATTTTCCTTTTTGTCTTCCTGTTGGCAGGCCTCTGGTCCTCCACCCAGGCCAAAGACCCCAGAAATCCTCAGGTAAGTTGGATGAAAGATGGATAACCCATGCAGCCAGGCACAACCCCATCCTGCACTCACAGAGCATTGCCAACATTGCTGACCTGGGCACTGCTCCCACCCCCAGGGCCCTCAGAGGGCAGCCACATCGTGTCATGTACGAGTTCATTCCTGAGACTGAGGAGGAGCTGCCGGTCCTGCCAGGAAACATTGTCTTTGTCCTGAAGAAAGAGAAGGACAATTGGGCTACAGTGATGTTCAATGGAAAGGTATACCAGGAGTGTGCTGGACAGGAGGGGCAGACAGCCGATTATGGCTGAGATTCTGCAGAGGCAGAGGCCTGCCAACAGTAATTAAGGAAATTTCTGACTGAAGTGTCTTATGTCCACCCTGGCTTAGGCCACAGGGTTCAGTGAAATCCACCCAACCTGCAGAAACTGAACTTCAATCCTCAGAAACTCTCCTGGATGCAGGGGAGGGTGAGGACACATCCAGTTGTGTCCTCCAACAGAGGGTTGCCTTCTTGCCAAGCAGTCACTATTCATCTCTCCTTCCCCTGCAGAAAGGGATTGTCCCCTGCAACTTTCTCGAGCCTGTGGAGCTCCAGAATAAGCTGCATATCCAGGTGAGGCGGCCCAGGAGGAAATGGTGTCCTGGGGAGGGCAGATCTTGAAATACTCACCTAAAACCTGCCTCCCAGTGGGACCCATATATGTGACTCCCTCTCCTCATGATGCTGGGTTGGTTCTGGCCCATGGTCACCTTTTCATGAGCTTAGAGATCTGCAAAATCTATGCTGGTGGCACCCTAGCAATGGTTGGCAATGCTGGGGAGATAATGGAGATAGCTAAGTCACCCCTCCCCTGTTCAAGACCCCAAACAGACTTGGGGAAAAGCAGGTTGGAGGGAGGCTGCACAAGGCAGCAGCACCCCAGCCCCTCAGGAAGGGTGGGACTGACAGCACTGTCCTCTTCCCCTGGCACAGGAGGAAGCCCCTGTGGAAGCGGAGATCCCCGAGTCACCCACCCGCAGGGTGCCGGAGAGGCCGCGGCGGCTGGCGCCAGGTCAGTGAGGGCAGCTGAGTGAATGGGGGGCACAGGGCGACATCCT
The DNA here is from genome assembly GCA_024865655.1 of Emberiza elegans. Classification (NCBI taxonomy): domain Eukaryota; kingdom Metazoa; phylum Chordata; class Aves; order Passeriformes; family Fringillidae; genus Emberiza; species Emberiza elegans. Next base: position 63,661,153 of record JALJVW010000206.1, read on the forward strand.
CACCCTTTGGGAGCAGGCTAGGGCTCATCGCCACCTCATTCCTGGCCCCATTTGAGGTTGAGGACTGGGAGACATTACATCAAGAGGCAGAGACAGCAACTGCAGTGCTGAGGATGGAGTAAAATAGTGTCTGTGGGGTCCCTGAGGAAAGCAAGTCCCTCTGTGCTTTTAATTAGCACAGGGAGTAATGAGAAAAAGGGCCTGGACGTAGGAATGGGGCAAGGACCAGCTTGGAGTAAAGGATTCCTTATAGGCTTCTCCTTCAAGCAGGGCATCCTTGATAGTTTCAGTGCTGCTGTGAGATGAGCTAGCCTTAAAGGAGCTGTGTGAAGGGGATTGCTGGCTGGTGCTACCCAGTGTCCCACATCCCAAGCTCCTGTTCCCAACAGAGCAGCCTTGTAGAGAGTCCATGGGTAGAACTGACACAGAGGAAGGCTGTGGCTCATGGAATTAAGGACAAACACCTCACGGACACAACCACCCCAATGATCGTTCTTTATGGCACCAAAAGCCATCTCAGATCTATTAGTGGGACCATGTTCAACAGTGTAGCTCAGGCTCTTCCTGGAATGAGCCCAGTTGTGCCAAAGCACTGCAAAAATGTAAATCAGATCCTCATGAAGAGGCTTCCACAAAGCAGCATGAAATCACCCTGCCTGGAGGCCTGAGTTTAGCTTTACAGCCCCATTGAAGGACAGGGACTGCCTTTCGTTTTCAGGGAGATCAGAAGAGCAAAAGCACTAAAACCAGCAGCTCCATGTTTATCTTTTTTGAATCCACCCATGAAAGACATCCCACCCTTCATGCTCCCATCCCTGCAAGAGGGAAGGCACAGAGCCAAACCCTCTGCTTAGTGGTTGTATGTAGATCTTACAGGAGAATGCCTGTGGCAGATGCTGTATCCATATCCAAGGGATTGCTGCTGGCTCCAGGTTTGGCTGGTGTTGCTGGAGATCATGATGGGCTGCAGGAGGTCTGGCTGTGTGTTTATACAACGTTTATCCCATCCCACCTCCTGAGCCACCTTTTTCCTCCTCCCCAGACTACGTTCCTGCTACCGTGGCGCAGCCAAGAGACACAGCAAAGGTAACGTTCTGTGAGTGCAGACCCTGAGGTCCTGCTGCCATACAAACCTGCTCTTACAGGAGACTTAGGGATGCTTTTTGGGAGTTCTCATCCCAGCCCCAGGTGAGGGGGCCACTGGATGACTCTCATCTTAGTCAACCTGAGGCACTTGAGGAGGGAGAAATAGGAGAGAGCTTGACTGGAATGCATATGCTTCCTGGATAGGATCAGCACATCAGAAAGTCACACTGGGAAAAGATGGGAAAATACAGCAATTCCCCCCCCAAAAAAAAAAAAAAAAAAAAAAAAAAAAAAAAAAAAAAAGAGGGGCTTGGAGGGTGGGCACAGCTCTAATTTGATCACCCAAAGCCACAATTTGGTGCAAAGTCCCTAATCTATTACTGAGCTCTCTCCTGGGACGAGCCTGGGTCTGCCAACCAATATCCAAGCACAGCTTGGGAGGCACAACCTAACTCAGACAACCACAGTTTCCACATCCCTGTGCTTGCCAAGCCACACAAGGTGACATCCCATTTCCTGCCTGCAGGAGGCTGAACCAACTGTCCTCAAGGTGCATTACAAATTCACAGTGGCCCTGAGAGTCGATCGAGGCCACTCCTACAGGGAGCTCCTGGAGCTGGTTTGCAGGAAGCTGGAGCTGCAGCCCGAGCACACGGAGCTGAGGTGAGGCACTGCCAGCCCCAGTGCACCAGGGCTGGGTTCCAGCACTCCTCACCCGCATCCCCTGCACCAGGTACAAGCCTGTGGAGGGCCAGGAGCTGGTGACTCTGAGTGCAGAGAATGTGGAGGCAGCTTGGAGCCAGAGCAAGGACAACTGCCTGACAGTCTGGTGCAACGGCACAGAGGTCAGTGACAGCTACAGGGGGCAGCCACCTTCTCTTCCCTCCTGCCTTTCTTTTCCTTGCCACAAGAATGGGTTTGTGGCTTTCAAGAGAAGCCAGCAACCCCATGAAAGGCAGAGGAGCAAAGAGTGAGTGGAGCAGAGAAGCAGAGCTCATCTCTCTTGCCCTGCTACAGAGAAAGGAAACCAAGAGGCTGTGTCCTCACCAGCTTGTTTCCTGCCTAGGGAGAGGGGTTTGTACCAGACAGCAAACCAGAGGAGTCACTGCAGGAGGCACCACCTGGAGAGATGGGACCCAACCATGTTGTAGCTCAGTACAGTTATGAAGCCACCCAACCTGAAGACCTGGAGTTTCAGGCAGGAGACATGATCCTTGTTTTATCCAAAGGTAATTGTGCTCCTCCTGGGACAGGAGAGGGGAGGGACCCCCAGCTCTGGTGAGAGGGAGGGTGGTGTGGCAGCAGCAGAGCCCCTCCATCTCTGCCTTGGGATTCCCATCCACACACCCCTGTTACACACACTTCTTCCAACAGATTTTCATCAGTCCCATTTCCACCACAGCCCTCCCAAACATCTAAAACAGGAGTTATACTTGGACTGTATTTCAGCTTATTGATCACAGTGGATTCTTTCAAGGAGATGCCTCATTTTAGCTGCTATCCCCACAATGGGAGCAAGCTCTCACTCCCATTCCTTCCACCTGGAACCTTTTTTCATCTACTTTTCTTGTTAAGAGCACAATCTTTCATTAGTCGTTCAATATTAGTCCTTAGTGTTTCTATGGGAATTGAGGCTTAAATGCAGACTAAATTTCAGGAAGATCAATATATACAGGGCACACTCCCCATCTCATTTGAGCCTCTGAGTGAAATCAAGACATCAGGAATAAGTTTTAAAGGCAAAACCCCCTTATATTTAGCTATCTGTAGTTATGTCACTAATTTCTGGTGGCCTGGCAGGCTTTGGCAGTAGTACACAATCAGTCCCCCATCTAACCTTTGCACCACCCAATACTGATGACCCCCTCCACCCCAAAATCCTACCTTCCCCTTCATTGCTGAGCTAAATATTTCCCAGTACAAAGCTGGTTCTTGCCTCATTTGGTTCTCCCCCAGCAAAACTGCCAGAGCTCCTACACTTTACTCAACCCAGGGGAAGGGGTTTTGTGGGGGTTGTTTTAGAGTTTTTATGTGAACATGAGAAATAGCTGAAAAAACACTTCAGATGTATCCTGAAGAGGACAGACCAAGTATCAGATAATTTCCTCACTCTCCACACTCACTCTGTTTCCACTCAAGGCAGTTTCCAAGCCCCCTGGTCTCTATTTTGATATTTCCCATTTCCCACCCCCATTTGATATTCCTTCTTACCTTACCACTTTACTCTTTTCCTCATTCCTCCCTTTCCTCCACATTCCAATCCCTGCTGGGTCTGCACAGCTCCAAGTTTTATCAGCAGAAACACCATAAAACAGTGATCTCAGGCCTGTCTGCAGCACATTATGCTCCTGTACATTCCTAGGGTCATAAGAACTGTGTCAATTTTCCCTTCCAGTGAATGAAGACTGGTTTGAAGGCGAGTGCAAGGGGAGGACAGGCATCTTCCCATCTGCATTTGTTCAACAGCCCAACAATGAACACCCAGAGAAGTGATCTCAGAAAAGTTAGAAGTTGTGGAGAGAAATGAAGAATTCAACTGCTGCCATTATGTACTCTGCATATTAATCTCTGCATCTGAAAATGAACTTTAAATGTTATTGCTACTTGTATTAAAAGCTTTATATTTTCTCTTACCATTTGTGTTGTTCTCTTAAAAAGGAACCTGTTAAGAAGTTGCTAATTCCTGTTAGGGATACATTCATTCCTAAATCGTGTGCTTGGAAAGAGACTTGTCATGTTCCCCCATCCCTAAAAAAGCTTTTATACAGACATGCCAGAAACTGGGAATACCCACAAGAGGGTGGTGCAACCTGCATTTACAGCCCTGCCAGAAGATCCCAAAGGGGAAGCGAGTTCAGGAAGCTACAGATCAGGAAAGCAATTGCTTCCTTAAAACATTCGTGCCAACGCCAAGAACCTAGAAGACACCACATAGCCTCACCCTGCTCCAACTCACAATTCATATTGACAGGGACTTTGAAACTCCCACCAATAAAAGCAGACACATTTTCTTCAGGGCTGGGACCTGTGCTTCAAAGTTTCTCCTGATCAGTCAGAAGATACTGAGAGTAACAGTAACTTTGAAAGACAGAGCCTGGAACCCCAGAGCTTTACTCCAAAGGTGCTAAGGGGGCAGGGGTTTCCACACTCTGGATTCTATCACACAAGTCCAGAAAACCCCACTGCCCCATTAACCTAAGTATCACATTTCTTTTTAAAGGAACTTATTCTGGAAACAATAAAAACACCTGTAATCTCAAAACCAGAACATTTCTGGAGTTTCCTGTCACATACCTGGAAGCATGGAAACAGTGAACACTCTGGTCTGCAGGCAAGTCATAGGCAGAAGGATCTGTGCCCTCCCTCTGCACACTACACACACTGTACCAGGATGAGTCTGCAACTAGGGAGGAGCTTTGCAAGCTGCTCCCATCCTACATATTTAGTTCAGTATGTAAAACACTATACAGGCAGCACAAAACCACAACCAAATTATCTGTACCAAGCCCAAGCCAGAATTGCTGTGATTCATTTAGGTCTGTTTCAAATAAAAAAAAAAAATCAACTTCAAACATTCTTTTGGCTTCTACAGAAAAGTAATGCATTTTTAAAGGCCTGAAGCCAAGTCACACAGGAAAGTAAATGCTACACACAGACCTGGATGGAGAGAACATGGTTTAATTAAAGGCAAAGCTGATTTCGGCAGCTGCAGTTCTTGCACAGACAGACAGAAAACACAAAAAAAGCTTACAACACAAACCAGTTTCTGTTGGGGGCCCCTTGCCTTGCTCCTCCAGGTGCTGGAGGGCAGGCGGGCTCAGATGCATTCCTGAGGCCGGGTGCTCATGCACAAGTGGAAGGGTGCAGCTGGACCTGGCCCGGCCGGGACTGAGGTGGTGCTCCTGGTCTGGGGTGCAAGAGTCAGTGACGGTGCAACACGGGGATGCCGCAGCTGCCTGGGCACACAGCTTGGACACACAGCGGGAGGGCTGGAGGGGACACACAGGGTGGGCTGGATTACCACCGGGTGGGAACTTCACTTTTTGGACTTGTTAAAGGAAATACAGCTTTGAAATGCAACACAGAACAGTGATGTTGCTCAGGTGGAGCTCGTAGGGAGCTTCTTGCACCCCCGAGGGTATTGGGTCTCCTCCGCCTTCCCTTTTTGTATTCTCTGGGGCTGCCCAGACTCCAGCATCACTTCGGCTCCTGCATGTGCTTTGTTCTGCAGCTGAATTCTAGCCCAGAGATCCCGAATCATCACACAAACCCCTACTGCTAAAAACAGCAAATGGACATTGAGTCTGTTTCTGTAACTTCCCTGGGAAATCTAACAAAAACGCTGTCCTTTTCTTTAACAAAACTTCCAGTCTTCCTTCCCCCTAATAAATAGCAAATAAAATGTTTTTTTTTTCCTTTTCCCTTCTGCACCTTTTTTTATCTATGAACAGCACTGTGCTGTTTCCGTGTGTCCATGGGTGCCTTGGATTTGTTTCTGGCACTGAAAGCCTGGGGCTGCAGCTGGGACAGGTTTCTGCAGAGCTGACCTGTGCCTCACCGGGCGTGCGGATGCCCCATGCTGTCTGGGCTGGCTGTCGGATTCACCCAGCCCTGCTGGACCCCTGATTATTTTCTGCCATGGTAATGAAACTACGAGCGTTCAGCGAAGATGGGAGGATGGAAAGAAAAAACAAAACCAAACCGAAACAAAACAAAACAAAAAAAAAACCAAACCATTGAAAGCTTTCTACCTACCTATTAAAATGAGTCAGGCTGTGAATGCACAGACTAGCCTGCCCTTTGTGGGGCTAGCCACTATGCTACAGTAAAATGTACAGGAATCACACATTAATTTAAAACCCCATAGCAGTTAACTTGCTTTTCAGCAGAGTGCTGTGAGGCCCCATGTCACCCCTTATAGCTCAAACACCTACTGAGAGAAGGACATTTCATGCTGGAGTCTCTAACCCACCCAAAGCCTCCGGGTGAAGCAGTGCCAAGTGCCAGACTCTCTTTCATGAAACTCCTTTGCTAGGCCGGGATACAGAGCCCCACCTCATCACCACCCACTGTGACTGGAGCAGCAACTGGGGCTTTCATTGCTACACACTGACTATGAAGCACGTCTGTGTACAGAATTCAGTGTGATCTTACTACTGAGATAGTAATAAAGATGTTTAGGAGTAATTTCAACTACATTCTCAGTCAGCGAAGCAATCATTAATGGATTCCTATTGTATCTCCCCAAAGAGAGGAAAAGGATTGAGAAGTTCTCATTGGCTTCTCCCATCTGCCCTTTGCTCTCAGCTTTTACTTCCCATGTGGCTGGGGACATGCACAATGGAGAAGGTGAGAGGCGGTGATATTGGGTTACTGAGTGAGCCAAACAGCAGTTCCTCTCTCCCTCCGAAGAGCCCGGGGGATGGGAGAGTTCCTGATGTTGTTTGCTTGCACTGCAGACGTTTTGTGCACACTCAGTGGGTCGGTGGAGCACTTACGCCCTCCTGACAGCAAGGAACAGAAGAGAGGGCTGCCACCTGCACAGGACTGTGTGTGCCAGTCCCACAGACCCAACATGCCATGGTGTATGGAGCCGTCGTTGTGAGGGTTGTCTCCTCTGTCTCAATGCGGCGGATTCATGGCACCTTGTCCGCGCTGCTGCTTCTGCTTCTGCTGCATCAACAGCTGCTCCAGGGCCGAGGGGCCGGGGTGCATCATGGAACTGGACCAGATGGACTAAAAACAAACAGTCAACACTAGCACCTCCTTGCATTACACAGCCCCTCTGCCAGGTGGGAAAGCAGACACTATGTTGTATATGCTCCCTCTTTATCACTCATACCTGGCTTATCATGCAAGTTAACCAGCTTCAAAGAAGACCTTCTAAAAACAGGCTCCCTGGAAGAATTTTGTTCTCCTCCAGAACCCTCATTACCATAAAAATTCATCCCACATTAAGTATTACTAATTTTAGACTAGTCAAAACTAATGTTAGAATTTCTTCCAGTTCTGCCAGCCTGGGCTTGTTCCACAAAATCTCAAAACCAGCAAGAACTGTAAATTTGTGACATCTTCCTGCATTGATGACACCTCCCACACTGCCTTGTGTAAGTGAATCTGCAGGAAAAACTCTGTGCTTCTGGCACTGAACTCTGACACTTCCAACAGGCTAAAGGCCATCACTTGATCATCCAGCCTGCAGACCCATCTCTGAGCACAGCCCCAGCCAAACCCACCTTCAGGCTCTCCATAAGCACAGCTGAGGAGTCCTCCATGGCAGGAGGGCCTTGCACTGCCCAGGTACCACTGGGAGCACTGGACTGGTGCCAGCTGCTCTCTGAAGAGGACGATGTTGTTGGGAGATAGTCCAGACCAAACCCTCCCATTGCTAAAATGGCAGAGAGACAAGTTCAGAGTGAGATGGCAAAACAAGCATCATCAGATGATGGTGTCTGACAGCTCCATGCTAACTGGAACCCAGCACTTGCCTGGCTTATCTGTTTTCCAGCGGTCTGCGACTCTCCGGTCTCTGTTGTCTGGAGTCCCAATGGGTCCAAAGTTGGAGAAAGGAACAGAATTGTGGTTATGGGTTGGAGGGGAGCTTGGCAAGCTGCTGGGGTTGGAGGAGTGAGGAGACTGGCTGGCTGGTGTTGAATGATCTAGGGATTACAAGGGAAGAGGAAAAAAGGTCAGCAGAGACAGCAGGAGCCTCTCAGTTTTGAATTTCTTAGTGCTGCTGCAAATTCTGCCATCACCCAGTTTGCTACAATACTGAAGGTCAGTTTTTATTCCCTGCATTACAGGAGTGTAATGCAAATTTCTAAATTCTGAGTGAAAAATTTACAAGAACTGAACAACTGAGTTTAATGCTTACCAGAAAAACAAAATCCAGGACACCTCATGAGGGCTGGCAAGGCAAAGCCAGTTTCCCCCACGTCTCTTGAAGAACTTGTGTCAAACTAAAAGAATAACTGTCTCCAAGCTTGACAAACCAATAGAAAAATTAGATTAGACCTTGAGGAGTTTGCAAGTTTACAACTTCAACTCCCAAGTCTGGGAATGTTTTGCACTTTTGTGAGTCTTAATTCAGACCAGAACTCATTAGTGAGCAAAAGAGGAGAAGGAGCGTGAAGCAGGCTGTCCACAGGTAGAACAGAACAAATGAAGAGGTGAAGGGAGAGGCAGTTGAAGCCAGGTGAGCCAAAAATCCTGCTAGAATAAAAGCATTTTGCAACTCCCTCCATTTCACCCACAACACCTTCTCCTGGCTAGGTGCACAAGTCCCACCAAAGACCTCATCCAGTGCACATGTTATTTAAAATCCACTCTTTTCTTAAATTCAACTAACTCCTCTTCTCACACTGTTCTGGATTTTTAGTGAGATTAAAATTATTATGTAATAGTTATGGTTTATGCCTTTAAGATAATAAAGGCATAAATAATAACTAACAAAGAAGGTGGTTTGCTTTATGGGCTGCTTAAGAGTAAAAAAACCAAATGCAACAAACCCCACTACTGTTGTATTTTCCTCCACTCTTCCCTCATACAGTTTCTTTTTCAAATATTTGCATTATGAAATCCAGCTCCTCCTGCTTTTTCCAAAAAGTGCAACACAAAGTATATGGATGTCTGAGTTAAAGCACTACTCCCAAATGGCTGTCGGGAAACCAAGTTAAAGAGATTTCAGGATTTATCACCTCCTACAACATTTATCCTGCTCAACTACTTAAATTAAAATCCAAGTTCTTACACTGTATTAATTACAAAATCCCCTCGTATTTCTGTAGATATATAAAGTAAAAAGAAACCTTCAGAGATCTTGCCAAGCAACTTTTTTTTTTTTTTTTTTTAATTCCAGTTACATATAACTTGCAGTTGGTTTAGAATTAACTCAAATCCTCTTAAATCACTAGACACAAGAAATGCCGTACTAGGATTACCTGAGCTGGCTGGAAGGGATGGAGACCACGGAGTCCCTTCAAAGAGAGAATAGAGTGAAGTCTCCTGATGGGCAGCTGAAGGGGTGACTTCTGTTTTTGTGCTGGTATTGATGTTTTTTCCATATACCTCATTGAACATGCTGTTGTTTGGATATCTTTCCTGAAAAAAAGCCAAACAATATAAGAGCTTGTGTGTTAGACTTATTTCTAACACTGGGACTGTACAAAGGAAACAATTATAGTTCAAAATAGTTCTTAATTCCTTTTTCACTTCCCAGCCCCATCTTCTTTGACCATTTAATGTAAGTCCATCACATTCTGAATCGTGACAGATTCTTCCTGGCTGAACTGCAAAGTCTTCACAAAATCCTGATTCCCAGTACTCAGAAAAGTTCTATCAAGACCCTGCTCAATTCTCTGGAAGAGAACAGGTAATTCATTGCTCTGGAAATAAACCCTACACACCCATAGCACCCTGAAATGCACCTTTTCAGTCAATTTCATTACTTCACTAAGAGCAAAGGGCCCCTGAACTCAGCAAGATTCAAGAGTACATCCAAAGAGATATAGCTAAGATGAATTTGGGAAGAAAACTGATAAAGGCAAAGATTAGTGTTGATACAGAGTGGAATTACGCATCAATGTGGATTTCTTTCAGGTTTTCCACTGGCTTAACCAGAAGCTGAAACAGCAAAAAGTATTGGACTCTGGTTCTCACTCACCTGATTTAGAGAAAAGCCACTGAGGGACAGGAAAGATGATGACTGAGACATCAATTCTGATGGTTTTTCCAGCAGGGACTTCTTCAGAAACCAAAAAGGGGAAAAGCACAGTTAGTGCTCAGTGTAGGGACCAGGAGGAAAGTGCATAATCAGAAACTGCCGAAGTGGTTTTGGTCACATTTACAACTTGTCTTGCATTTTACCTCCAGCACTGTGGAGGACAGGGGAGGCAAGCTAACAAGTACAAAAAATCAGTAGTTTTCCTGTAATTAATAATCTACAAATCAACAAACATTGCAGCTGAGAGTCTCAGACCCAGAACAGGTTTTCAAATGCAAAGTCTAATAGTCTGATACATCTAAAGGGGAGATTACAGACCATGACTTTTTTTGCATCATTTATGCCACCTTCCTCTCACACAGTTATTTCCAGCATAATATTTCTTGTCTTTCTGTTTGGCTCTTACTATGATTAAGGAGTGAAAAACAGTGTCTCTGAAACAGGCCTATTCAGTGAAAAAATAGCTAAGTTATCACTGACAGAAACCAAAGAAAAATTACCAAGCTTGCCTGGTAGACAATGAACATCACCAAATCTAGGATCTGCATCACCAAGCCACAGAATTAGTAAAACCATAAGTAAAAATGTGTGTGAACCAAAATAAAAGCTGTAGTCTTGTTACAAATAAACCCCATCTTGCACTCTCACTAGCTCAGCATGTCAGATGTTTTAAATTTTATTATTCAAACCACAAAACCCAGAACTAGCATCTCTCTGTCTTTAACACAGCCACAGTACCTGGAATATTTTTGCTTTCATCCTGTAAACTTAAGACAAACAGCCTCATCTTCTTGGCAAGCAGCCCCTAGCTTGTTAGATTTTCAAAGTGACAGCTCATTACTTTGAAAGCATGTTTTAAAAGCCAGACAAAATTCTCACTCTGCATATCCACACGGCTTGCACAGCAAAGGATTTCCTTCCATTTGGCAGCAGACACAACAGTAGGAGCTTCAAAGGAAGCTGCTAAAGCAGCAGCTATTAGTTTCTTAGCAAAGTTATCTAATGAGACAGAAATTAGTATCTTTTGCAACTCCTTAGGATGGCAGATAAAAAACGGAGGAAGAGACTTATTCAGAAATTTTGAGTGGTCACAAATAATTCTTTGTTACAGCTACTAATCTGAATGAGTATGATTTAATGAACATGCTTGTAGCCATAGTAGAAAGGCATGCTGCACTTTCAGAGGCAATTTAAAAATTCAACAGCTCTGAGACCTCCCAGCTAGTGAACTAGGAAGGTTTCAATTAAAAAAAAAGTAGGAAAAAAAAATCCTCTGTCAAAAATGACTGTATTTCTATAAGAGTTATTGTGTATTTATCCAGTTAATTGCTATTTTCTTCCAAAGCCATCCTTCTCTTTTAAGAATCTCTTCTGCATTGAATAGGGCATCACCCCCCCTGCCTTTATGGAATTTTTATATGCAGATTATAATCATAGCACAGAATTGCAGAATGGCTTAGGTTGGAAAGGACCTTAAAACTCATCTCATTCCACTCCACTGCCCAGGGACACCTTCCACTATCCCAGGCTGCTCCAAGCCCCATCCAACCTGGCCTCGGACACTTCCAGGGATGGGAAGCCACAGTTTCTTCCCAACCTCACAGGGAAAATTTCTTCCTAGTATCTCATCTAAACCTATCCTCTGTCAATTTGAAGCCATTCCCCCTTGTCCTGTCACTACACCCTGGTTCAGATGACTCCCCATAGCCCTACCAGGGTCTCAGCTCTTTATTACTAAACCCATACAACTGCAGAAGAGCAAGGGCATTAAATGATGTATCATGATGCATCAGCACCTCTCCTGTGGACTGTACTTACAAAAACCCCACAATTTCTGATTTCTGAACAGATTAGCAGGCCTGGATTCAGCCCAAAAGCTGTAGTTTTCACCCCTGTGAAAACCAGCTCAAAGGTGAGGCAGGAAAGTAGACAGGAGGTATGGGGGAGAGAAAGGAATTTCACACTTCTTATAATTTCACAGAAGAAAGAGATGCCAGTTAAGAGTGAGAAGCAGCAGTATTACACCAAATACATACAAAGAGGCTTCGTCCAGGAAGAGAGGCGAGAGGCCCCAGCAGAGCTGGGTAAAGATCAGGAGGATTAGAGAAAATCAGCTCTTCCTCCTCCTCCAAGGCAGCCAGACTCTTTAACAGGTCCGGAGGAAGCAGAGGGGAGCTCTTGGGGTCCTAGTGACAGAAATGAGCACAGTGAGACAACAGAAGGCAGAAAGAACAGCCAGAGCAGGAGAGAGAACAGCAAGAGGAAGGCAGAAAGCAGCATGCAGAGGGCGAGGTGAGAATGGTGCTGAGGCACACACTGAGAACTCTGAGCAGAAACAACCACGCAGCCAAATGTGCACCGGGAGAGGACCATGCACCCAAGTGACAGCAGGGAGCTTTAATCAGCAGAGCCAGTGCTTCCCCTTGCATCCATGCCACACACTGAACCTGCTTCCACGTGCAAGGACAACAAACAAAACCTTATCATCATTCTTCTACAGCTGACCTGGGAGTAACTTAGGTTTCAAGTAGAATCATGTTTGCATCATCTCCTTTTCCCTGCTTGTGGAGTTTAAATCCCATGAGACTCATTTCCACTGGTGACAGCTACTGTGCCAACACACAGCTGACCAGTCCCCTGGGCCAGTAAATCTGCTCAGTGCTGGTCAGACTGGACATCTTTTTTTGTAAAGAAGGATGCTTAAAGCACAAGCATCACAGGCATAGCTTCTCTCTGTAGCAAAACGTGCTGGCACCTCAGCAAGGTTTCCCTTTTTAGGAAAGAAGACCAGGCTTTGACCCTGTCTCCATCTAAAAACCACAACCTGACACCAAGGTAGTACTGTACACTGTCTGTACAGTGTACTCCTGTACACTGTCTGGCTTTTCTCTTGGAAGGATAAGCCAAGTGATATCAGCTGACCTTCTCCATGTCCTGAGTGCATTTACAGAGGCACACCCAACCAAAGGTTTAAAAGGCCTCTGTTTAAGCTTCCTTATAAACATCACCAAAAACACTCACAGATGACTCCAGGGCTGTTAATAAATAACAGAGATTGGTGGGTTTATAAACACCAACATGAGGACCGATCACATGAACAGAGGTAAAGTATTCCATTTACTGCAACTGGGAGCTAAGGAAGACATTTAGCTCTCTCAGTGTGGTGGGATTTTCAGGAAGAACAAACAAAAAAAAATCCAAGACAAGACCACTGCTACCATCCTTGATTGCTCAACCTATTGTAGCCTCAGCCATTCAATTCGCTATAGCAGTGTTAGGAGTTCACCTAAAGTGCAATAATTCAACTGCAATTCTTTGGGTGGCTTTTATGGTTTTCACCAGTTGCAGACAATCTTCCCCAAAACTATCAGCTACCTTGTTTCTCAACCTGGCAGACACAGCACAATGATGGCTGTCACATCCATACTGAACAAGACTTACATCTACTTGAAACCAAATCTTCAAGAGACTGATACTACACACAGCCTGCTAAAACAGGAAACCCCAGGTACTGACGCTCAGGTCTCTTCTAAATAAGTTTACATTGACCTACGTGGGCATTCCCAAAACAGGGAAATGCCAAGAGTTGCCAGGAATACCAGAGCCTCACTTTTCCCCACTTGCAGCATGGCTCTCACCTCAAAGGTCATCCTGGAGACAGCATCCTGCTCGGAGCGGAAGACTCCCTGCCGCTTTCCCCTGCGGTCCATGCCCGACTGCTGGCTCATCACCCTGTTGTCCGTCATGCCATAGGAAGAGTCCCAGTAATATTCTGGCACCTTGACTTCTGAGGGGTTCTGGTTATATGGCTCCATTGGGAAAGGCTTCATTTTTTTCTCCAGAGGTTGCTGTTGCATCACAGGAGGCTGTAATGACTGTTCAAAGAGTTTGAGAGGGTCCTGGGCCTGCAGGTAATAGGGCTGCTTTACAGACATGATCTTCCCCAGGGAGCCTTGGACTTGAGGGGGGTTCCAGAGCTGCTTCGACGAGTCTGTCTGTGGATACTGAGGCAGAGACACAGGATTTCACCAGCAGGGAGGAACAATCCATGTTACCTGAATGCTTAATTCCATCCAAGCTGTCAGCCTGGCTCATGCGTGATAGCAAATCAGAATATGTTTGTGGAATGTCTGTGTTATTCATCAAAAGCAATTTCCATAGGCATCTAATGCTCTCTAGTCAAGGTTTAAACCAACAGCCAAGTATAATTCTTACTCTATCCAGTACCTTTTAACCCAAAAACCTACAAACTAAACCTTCAGTAAGGTACTGAGCCAGCATTTTGCTGCCCAGGATACAAGCAGGGTCTCACCATTGGGTCCAGATTTGCCAGAAGGGAGATTTTCTCCAGCACAAGGTAAGCAAAGGAACTAAGAGCTGTAAGGGAACTGACACTGCAACCAGTTAGCCAAAAGGAGAGTGCAGGTGGAGGTTCACACTCAGTCCTCATCACTCACACAAGAAAACTAGAAAGGCCTGAGACAGACATACCACCTCCATACCTTGCCTGTATCAGAAATACACAGCAAACAGGTGACAGAAAAGACATTCCATTCCAGTACATACCTTCCTTTCAGTTACAGCATTTTATGTTCACACCCACCAAACTTCAGCTCATTTTCAAATTTGCCCAGAAGTTCATCATCAAAAAATTCTTTAATGACAATTTTGAAAGGTAATCCAGGAAGACAAGTTTTGAACATTGCCACTTATTTTTAAATAAAGCCCAGCATCTAGCACAGGCCAAGTTTACCTGCTGGAATCCAGAGTGGTGTGGCGGGCTCTTCCCCAGGCCCTGCACAGCTTTCGTGGGGGACTGCTGCTGCTGCTGCTGGGCCAGAGCTTGCACCTGTAACTGGCTTGCGGACTGTGCTGTTGCCTGAGCTGGTAAAGATGAGAGGGGTTGCTGGGAAGGAGGTGGCGTTTGCTGAGGTCCCTGGGTCATTGGCCCTGGTCCAGAGGGCCGTTGCTGGCTGTAAGGAATGTGGGACTGTTTCCCACCTTGCACCTGGTTTCCTGCAGGCGAGTGAGCTGTGGGCTGGAGGAAGGTTCCTGGGACAGAAACACCACCTGGGAAGGTGTACCCCGTGCTCATGGAGAAAGCCACAGGAGGGGGGACAACATAGGTTGGAGGAGGAAATCCTGGAAAACATAAAAAAATGCACCTTTAATCACAATTTGACAGAGCACACAACTCCCTCCAGAAAACTTCTAGTGGGGTTTCTCTTCCTATGCTGTTCATTTAGGAAAGGAGGCACCAGACTGCACACATGCACTACAATGTCCTTCCTCACCTTGGCATGTGCATGGCTGTGATCACACAGGAATTCCAAATTTGTTTCGGAGTTTTCTTGCAATATTCCAGGGCCGGATAGCAGTCAGCATGGCAGTATTTGAGAGTCATATGTTTCCACATCCCTGTGTTCCCTGCCCCACCCCGATCTCCCTGTTTTTTCTGACTCTCACTACCTTGTCCCTTCGTTGCTCTTGGGTTTTTGATGCTTTGTCCCCAAAGTTTCCTCCCCTCCAAACATATTTTCAGGGACTAAACTTCTGCAAGAGCACACAGAAGCAATCAATACAATAAGTGTATTGCCTCCTCTCAGAGGATCACCAGTCTCTGGATCAATTTAGAGAGAGACAGATGGTAACCAAACAAATCCTCAATGTGTAAGATCAATTCCTTCCCTGTAGTTCACACTGAAAAGCCAGTTTGGAAGGCAAGCTTTAATTCTGTGTCTCAGAGGTCAGATTTTATGCTGACTTTGGGACAGGGAAGATGCCCACCTGTCTTACATGGAGGAGCTCCATGTAACACATGCAGGGAAGACACAGCTTCCAGTCATTCCCTGAGCAAACACGGATAGCAAGATGTGACAGGCAGATAGCAAGGTATGACAGGCAGACTCCACAGCAAAATGGGACAGGCAATGCAGCAGCAGCAACAAGTAAGACCTCACAAATTACAGCTTCAAACATGAGCACCGCTACAAAAGAAAGTGAGTTTTAAAGCAAGCAGTGTGATTGATCTTTTGCAATGGAGTCTGAAGCACAGGGAATGCTTCAGAAGCAGTGCTAGCAGAAAGCTTTGTCATGTTCAGACTAACTACAGGAAGAGCCTAGTGTGAAGTTCCTTGATCTCACACCCACTAAACCAGAAGGCAGGTGGCAGATTTCATGACAAACCTCGATCCCAAAGCATAAGGAACCTTATTTATCTTGTTGCAGTTCTGCTATGCCCCTTTTTACCACTTGATAAGATGTTCAACAGGAAAATTCACAATTATTAACAGAGCCCCTGCCTTTCAGAGGCTGTACTAACCACTATTACAGGATTTTCTTCAGTCAACAATCAATGACACTTCAAAAGAATGATGCAAATTACCTGGCCGGCTAGGAAGGGGAGGGAAGGCTCCTGGGTGATGAATAGGGATGAACTGGGAACTGCTGGCCTGGCTTGGAGTCTGAGTTACAGGTGTTTTCCTGGCTTCAGATACTGGAGTCTTCCTCATCTCCGTCTGGGATTTCACCTGATGCAAAAGAAAGTATGAAAAAATTAAATCACTTGTCCTAAATTTCCACATTAACCGTATCACGTCTCAGGCCAAAAATTAAACTCTCAGATTGTCTGAGCAATTACTTTCCTTTCCCTAAGTAACAGAGACCTTTAGAACACAGAGCCCTCCTCACTGACCTCAGGCAGATTACCCTGCATGTCCTCAGGCACTTCTCACCTCACAACAGCACTCAAGGATATTTACTCAGAAGATGCAAGAGGCTCCTTCTCTAGCATGAGAGTGAGAAGCAGACACAGTATCTCACACCATCCAAGGAACTTACCACGCTGCTCACCTGTAGTGTTTAAAAACAAAAAGTGCAGATGCTGCTATGCTTCTCCTAGGGCACTGCTCCACCATAAGTTATGCTACTTACCTGCAGCACCTTAAAAAACAAGCACTGCCACACTCTTCCTGGGGAGTTCTCTCAGCCTAATCCATATGGTGATGTATATGCACAAACTGCCCACTATAGAATTCTTTTGACCCAGAACATACAAGACAAACAGCAGAAGTGCTTCACCTCATTCAGTTTACTGTGTAACTGTGGGGTGTTATGTAAAAAGAGCTGCACCAGTTAAAGGCAGAGAGAAGAATGGAATGCAATGTTTACCTTATTCTGAGTCTCCCGCGGTCTGGGTCTTCCTGGGGAGGAAGACAGAGGGGAAGACTACTTTCCCTTTCTGTTCAGCTCGGCAGAACTGCCTGGAATGCAAGATGGAGCAGGCAGGAAAAAGACAGCAAGCAAGGAACCCGGGCAATACAGAAAGGGCCCAGGAACAGACCTGACACCAAGCCTCAAAGGTGAGTGAAAGAAAGGGTTGTATCAGGGATCAAATTAAAAAAAAAAATCCAAACCAAACAACAATAACCCCCACACCCTAACTGTGTGGGGTTTATTTAGACATTTAGTGCTGCTGAGTTGAAAGGAGTTACAGGACAGTTGTTTTCTGCCAAATTACAGTAGTAAAAGGATAGATGCATTCATATCCTTTCTTAATTTCTTTTTCAAATTGAATTTCCCCATTTATAAATTATGGGAGTGTAGGGTTCTTTCTGCATTTGTAAAATTGGGAGATTTGGGTGGATTTTTCATTTCCCACTAGAAAAAGTCTGGAGGGAACTCCACCTCAAAGTTCTGGCTGATGCTAAGCACCATGAACAATGCAGGCCCTTGTTCATGCTGCATCTCTTCACCCTCCATCACATTCAGCATATTTAACTTACATTGTGCTGTCCCTTTTCCCTCCACAATAAGGCAAATATTTTTATAACCCATATTAAGACTCCATATCCTTCTTTCATGGAAATGCTGGAGAATTCAAAGACATTCTTCCTGCCATGGCATTTTAAAACTTGAGCTCTATCCATCAAAAACTCAAGTATGCTATAACACATTCCCAGAGGATGGCTTCCAAAAGCCCCCCCCTGCATGATTTACAGTTACCTTTATAAAAACATAAATTACTAAAATTGATTAATCAAGACAAATTTCAGTTCTTTCCTTGCTTCTATTTGATATCACCTCAGAAGTGTCAATGCTACCAAATATTCACCCCCACAATAGCCCTAAGTGTTCCTACACAGTGCTTGAGAGAGGCACCATTTTATCACAGGGACCTCTTAAGAGTATGCTACACTTTGAGTTAGCCTGCACTGAACTTCCTTGGCTCCTAACATTATCTTCCCTAGAGAGCAGAGATCAACCCAGATCACATCCTGCCTGAGCATGGAAGTTTCCCATGTATCTGCAAAGCAGGACTGATCACCTTTGTACCACATTCTTCACATTTTTGCCAAGTAGGAAGGACTGCAGCATTTAAGCTTTTGAAGGCAATGAACTATGCAGGAAATAAAGCATGAAATTGTCAGGAGTGCCAAAGCAGAACACAAATAGTCCATCAACTGGTATGAAACCTACACTTCCCTTCCTCTGTTCTGGAGCAGGTCTGGATAAGCAAGCCTACCAAATCAGACAAAATAAAAGGCATTTCACTGGACTTGTTGCCCTAAATACAGCTGATGGACTTAAAAAGCCAGAATTAATTTCTATTCAAGAGACAAACAATAACAGACAACATCAGAGCAGATTTTGCAACACCTGGGTTTGCTGTATCTTAAGACTAAATCAAGCAAATTTCTGATAAATAAGCTATTGTCCCAATCCAGAAAGCTACACAGAGTCCTCATATCTGGCAGGTTTTAATCCACCCAAAGTCCTTATTTTGAAAGACAGGGGCACAAAGATCAAAACTGGGAGTTATGCTCAGACCTGCAATGATATTCCAGATCCATTTGACAAATAAGTTAGAAACTTGCTATTCTAACTCACCTACATCGGTTTTCAGATACCAGAACCATGTTCCATGACTCATAAATGATTGCCCCTGGTTTCTGTAGCCTTTGCAGAAACCCTCTGTACCCCGAGGTATGGCTCCCCTGCAAAACCAACTGAATAATGCTGCCAGTTCAGACATTCCATTTCATAACCAGGATGTTTAACAGCAAACCATCAGGAGGAAAACAGGGAGAATAATCCAAGGCTCCTAAACAACACAAGCTGGAAAAACTGCAAGAGACGGTTTGTCTAGCCTGGGGAAAAGACCTCAGTTGCACAGGCCTTTGGAGCAGCTGCAAAGAGGAAGGAGAGTTATTCTGCAGACCTGTCCTGGGCAGTAGTGATGGGCTTACACAGAGGCAAGGGACATAAGGTGCACTAGGAATTAATTTCCACTTGCAAGAACAGTGAAGAACTAACAGTTTCTCTAGGGAAATAACACATATCTCCATCACTACCATTGAATGGTTCCAGTCATCATCAGGGAATGACTTGAGATACAGCCAAATTATCCAGGTATAGATTAGATCAGCCCTGACACTCTCCACCCTCATTTACTATGACTCGGTGGAAGGCAGACCAGCAAATTCACTGTTTACTTGATGTATTTCATATGTAATGCTCAAATAAATAGATAAAAAGCATGCCTCTAAAAAATATAACTGGTAAAAGAGCAGCCAAAACCAAACCATTCTGACCAAGTGCCTTTGATGATTGATGATTTAAGAGCACAGTGGCTTTCTTTACTTTGACAGACACTTGGTTGCACCCACACTACAGAGGATCTTACTCCATATATATACAATTTGCTGCTTTTGTGACATGTTCAGTCAACTGACCTTCACAACGGACCCCAGAATGGCAAGAGCATGAATATGACCTGGCCATGTGAACTGCCTTGGTGGCCTAAATAATTTGTAGAATGGGTAGAAATCTGTTTTTCAGGACAGTTACAGCACCTCTCATTGCACTATTTTTCTCCCTCTCTCTCCTTTTTTAAGATAGCATCAAGGAAAAGCAAAGAGATGCTAAGATCACCATCACCTGGTCTTTGAGGTAGAAATATTTTATATTATTGAGCATTAGCTGCAGCTGCAGAGCCCACAGCAAGACCTCAGCTCTACCATCCTCTACACAAGCAGTGACTGCCCTGACACAACATGGCACCGTCTCAGGTGCAGTATCCCTCTGAGCCAGAGGCTTACCTGAACTGCCACATTCTGCTTTCCTGCTTCTTGCATCTTATCCAAGCCACATTTCTTGGTCTCGTTCTTCCTTTTATTGTTATCCTTCTTCCCATCATTCTTATTTGCTACTATTCCTTTGCTAAAGTCCCGTCTCTCCCTCGCTATGTCCTTCGGGGGGTAGATGCGCCCTTGCTCTCTGTTCATCTCCCGGGGCTTGATATTCTCTTTGAAGGTGACCATGGGTTTTTCTCCTGCATCACAGCTGTTGCTCAGGCTTCTGCCAGAGGACAGCACTGATTTGAGTCCAGGGCTCCCATCAGCACACAGTGGCTCCACCATGGATGTCTCCTGCGAGGTGAGACTCTCTTTGGCTTCACTAGGGTCCTCCAGTAAGAGCTCCGGGATTTCTGTCACAAACAAGAGCTTTCCTACCTCGTTTTCACATTGAATCAACCTGAAAAAGACAGCAAGGAATTAAAAAGCAAGTACATACACTACATTACTTATCATAATCAGTCTGTGAAGGAATAGCATGCTGACCCACAGAACATATTATTAGTGCTGTCAGCATCTTGTGCTCACATTACAGCTAACTGCTGTGTTGAACAGAGAGAAAAGTAACACGCCACACTGGCTCCTGTGTCACCTCAGCTTCCAGCAGCATGGGAAACACAGGGTACTTGCAATTACCTTGGCTGGTTATCAGCAATCCATTTGCCTGTGAAGATCAGGCGCTGCTGCCGTATCCGACGTTGCTGCCCTTCTTTATCCCCTGTAATTGCCTGGTGGCCTTTGGAAAAATCCAAGTTCCTAGTATTGAAGCAGAAGAGGGAATATTAATTACACAATTACCCTCTGCAATATCCTATTTTTCTAGAAATATGTGTCAGCATTGCTCTATTAAAAGCTCTGAACTTTGACCAGATATTATTCAAAACATGGCTGTTAAGAGATGTCTGATTTACACATGCAATTCTCATCCGGTAAGATGCATCTACATTAAAGAGGTTCAGCGGGTCATGAGCAATATTATAACCTCAAGAATTTCTCAGGGCTACACCATCCATTGCAGTTGTTTTGAAGAGACCAACACCAATCTATACAGCAGTAAACAGACATAGATAAGATATTGCAAGGAACAAGGCAACGTCTGTGGAAGTTGTGACATCAGCAAGGGTGCAGGATCCTTCAGCTGTCACCCACCTGAACGAGGGCCTCAGAGCCAGGAATCCTTGCAACTCAAATTCTTCTGGAAGCGGGGTTGCTGGCAAACAGACAGTAAACAGCATAAGGAAAGCATGACAGCATTGCACACAGTATCTTATTGCTTATTTGCTCCTTATTTGCTCTTCAACTGTAACTCCCCACATCAGCAGGAAAAACATTGTTTTTCACAGTTCTTTACAGCACAGACTGTAAGTGTCCTTACCATTATTACTGGATAGATCATCTTCATGAGGCTGGAAACTATTTAGAAGAGAGATCAGCCAGGGCCATATGCTAAAAATTAGAAAACAGGCAAACCCTCAATGAAAACTGCATAACATGGGATATGTTTGCTTTACCAAAAAAAACACTGAACGGTGTTACCATCACAGTTTACATTAATCCTCTGATTCCCAAGAAAAGTTTCTTGCAAAGTGTCAATGAACCACTTTCTTGAAAGAATTACTATTACTAAAAAGCCCTAAAGTTTCCAAGGAAGCCAGGCTTTCAGAGCACAGTGTTCATTATCCAGCAGGCCAGAGAGCCTGTTGTGAATTTAACCAGATAAAACTAGAGCGTGAGCAAGCGCTGCAAGCACCTGTCTGCAACTCATGCTTTGCAGTCCAAAGCTGATGGCCCTCAAGGCATAGTCAATGAATCAGTTTAGAATTTATCAAGTCACAGCTGTGCAGTAGCACTTCTGCTCGTGAACAAGAACACTGCACTGTAGTGCTGGAGCATTTACCACCAAGGGAAGAGACTCTAAGTAAGGGCTGCACCAAGCAAGGCCATTAAACTAGAGGTGAACTTGCAGTCCTCTGCCTTGTCCTCACAATACCAGTAACAAGCAATGATTGGAAATTCTTCCCAAAGCCCCACAGCAAACAATTTTAAAATCACACTGATCATTGTGTTAACATTTAACTGCTACCACCAGACTGCTTGCTCCTGTTTGCTAGAAGCTCCCACTCAAAAAGTCCAAAAATCCTTCTGCTTTATTGATGGGCACCACAGAAACAATAGAAAACTATTTCAGGATGCCCACTGTGCTCAGTGTAGGAGAAATGAATGTGTCCTCCTCAGCAAGGCTTCCAGCACACGGCCTGGAGAATGCACCATGCCCCCAACAGCACTGAAACCCTCAGCTGCTCTCCTGCATGGCTGCAGGCATAGACAGCATGATCTTCATGATAATTCTCCACACTACACTGAGCAACAGCTCCTTCCCACGACTGACAAGGAAAAAAAGAAGGAAAAAACACCCCAGATATCTTCAATAAGGCGAGTAAAGTCAATAATAGTTGTCCAGAAATAGGTATCTTGCCTATTAAAATACAGGTCTTCCTTGAGGATGTGTGAATGGCAATAGTTTCCACCATCTCAAAACCATATCTGAACTCT
This sequence comes from Emberiza elegans, assembly GCA_024865655.1. Taxonomy (NCBI): domain Eukaryota; kingdom Metazoa; phylum Chordata; class Aves; order Passeriformes; family Fringillidae; genus Emberiza; species Emberiza elegans. The sequence continues at coordinate 63,683,650 of JALJVW010000206.1, forward strand.
TTTCCTTAATCTTGCCTTTAGGAATTCTGTGGTTTAAGCTCCCAAAACTCCACAGGGGTTTTTGGTTCTTATTTAACAAACCAAAGTTATAGGCCCCCCTGTTCCCCATGTGTCACACTGCTTTCCTTGGAGAGCCCATCTTAGGAACAGTACTCATCCAGCTGCATCAGTAACAGTCACTCTGATCCTAAGAACCACCTTACAGAAACACTTGATTGAATCACAGTAATTCATGAAAAGTTAACAGACTATTAAGAACTTGTGAGTTTTGAGCAATTTAAGCCTTAATTTATGAGATTAGTGACAAAAGTGAAAAATCAGAGCAAGAGTCCAGAACAGTTATGCCTGCATTGACATTTAAAGAGCTCCTCTACTAAACTGAATTTAACTCCTAGGTGACTACATCACAGCACTGCCCAAGTGATGGTTTAGTGCACAAAATTCAGGCAAGTATTCTCCTGCCACTCCCCCAATAATCTGAAAAATCATTATACTAGATAAGACTACAGGAACCCTCAGTAGTTATGCTCAAAATGGACATTATAAAATAGATCCCCCTGATTGTAAAAAACTTACAGAAAACCTAAAACAACTGAAAGAATCAATTTGCTCATGTAACCAACAAATCTCATGTTTTGCTTTACGAACTTTTCAGCACATACACTTTCTGTCATTTTGGTATCTGCAATGATGAGTTGTATGATCACTTTTCCCATGACTAATTTGTGGATCAACAATAATTAGGACCTTCATGCAACAAAATGTAACAAGAGAAAGATTAACACTCACTACCGTCTCTCATCAACCACTGCCTCCTGGAAAACACTGGGCCTAAGTTTCAGCCAGTCCATTGAAACCTTCACAGCTGGAAGAGGATATGCAGCCCCAGAGTCCTCCTGGTAGTCATTTTGTAAAGGACACTTGCACAGAACTCCAAGAAATGACACTAGAAACAGAGTAAGAGGAAGAAAAAGCAAAAGAAAAACACTCCATTATGTGGGAATGACACTTCAAAGTTGACCAAATAACTTAATGAACCATATCTACCCCATAAACCCCCATTCTAAGAGCTAGTTCTTTAGACCAAGGCAGCCCAGCTACCTCATCTTAAACAATCCACCATCAGATCACAATACAGGGCTTTTTAATAGATTTCTACTATGGAGCAGAATCTTGAGGTTTCTATCTCTTCAACTGTCATCGCAAGTCATTTTGGCAAGTTGAAAAAATCAGCTGAGACAAGCCCAGTGCAAAAACAGTCACTCACCTATTTATCAGAAATTATCAACTCAACTACCTACCTCCACTTTATTCACTTCAACCAGCAGGCACACAAATGCACTGGAGCTCTGCAGGCAGGCACCCAGCCCAGACCCCTTAGAGCACAGAAGCTGAGAAAGAGTAACCACACCCATGTGACCATGGTGCCTTCAGAATCAACTCCAGGCTGGAATTTGGAGAAATCCAGCCATTCAGAAATTTAGGTGTTGACAAACAAGGCCAAGCTGACAACAGGCTCAATCAGGTTAAGCAAATCAGCATTATGTGGCTAGAATCTAAAATGCTCTGCACTCTCTCATCTCCTGGTTGATATTACCAAAGGCAAGGAAGTAGCTGAGGTCCTGGTTGATTCAACTTCAGCCCTGTTGAATCAGAACCAGCTCCATTCAAAGCAACTCCAACTGTATGCAGCCAACTGGGGAGCAGCCCACAAGAGGGGTACTACTCACTGCCAAGCTGGATCCAGTTTTTGCACCCAAGTTAAAATGCTCTTTCAGAACCAGGAAAAATGAGTTGCAGAGTTCTGTAAAGCTTCAAACATAATAAGTCTGGATACAGAAATCCAGTGTTAGTCAGCACTGCTGACAGAAATGATCCTGTGTGACCACCATCTCTCACAACTTTCTCCTAATGTCTATTCTCAGCACTTACCTCAGTCAGCCATTAAGCTAGATCCTAACAGGAAATTACTAATGGATTCCACCGTTAAAACCAAGAGAACTACAAAAATCAATTAGCTGCTACACTTACTGAAGAGAGCCAGGAGCTGTGTCCAGCAGAGCTGCTCATCCTGGCTGTAGCTGTGCTGCTCTGTTTCATTGCTGAAGTCTCGCAGGTGGTGCAGCTGGAACAGGTTGATCACAGTAATATGGACTAACTGCTGAGAGTTGAAGGCCTTCTGGAACAACAACCTCTGCAACAAACACACAGGGTGCATATATTTTTAGATGGCAAGACACGTGCTTGAAAGGACTGGTAGTTGCTCCTTCACTGCTTGACTAATGCTTCTGCTCTTACACAACATTCATTCTGGATTTTATTTTCAGGTCATCCCTCCCAGCACGGCACTGGGCTTCCCAGGAGGACCCCACTGTTAAGCACAAGGTTTTTGCCTGTACACCAGCTCAGACACACAACAAATCAACATCTCCTTTGCATATGGTTCTCTTCCAGAGCAAGTGCAACTTGGAATGTGCACTGACAGCACTGCAAAGGCCCATAGATCCACTGAGTTTGCCTGCCTTTCAAAGAACCAGCAGGGAGAAGGTGACATTTAAAAAAAAACACCCCAGGAAAATTTAACTACTGGAGGGTTATGCATTAAAGACTAATTCCACACCTGACTTCATGGGTCACAAAATGCCTCAGTGGACTAAAACAGACAGAGCTTTTTACAAATGTCTTTCAGTAACTATGCTAGAAAAGACACCTCTCTCAGGACAGGAAAAGAGACTTCAAGCTTTTTGGGTGAAAAAAGGAGCTATCCTAAATCTCAGCCAATGTATCTTCAGACACAACAATCAGGGAATCAGGTGGATTAACTCATGTAAGCATCAGGAAAAGGTTTAAGCTCCACATTCACCCTTGACTCTCTCATTTAGGGCAGGAAGCATCAGCACTCTACTGCTACAACTGAGACTGGCAGAGCTGCCAGCAGCAGCACCCAGGGCCTGGCTGAACGCTCCCAACCCTGCAACTGCTCTCCTCAGAGTTAAAATGAGCCACAAAGTTAAACTGATTCACTACCATACAGCCAACTTCACATCCACATTCAACTTGGTGAAACCAGAAGAGTTGCTCTCTGATAAATTACCTTGTGTTGCATAATATAAACAAAAAAGGTAATCTGAGCAACAAAGCAGGGCTCAATTAGCTGTTTTAACACTCTGGATCAGTCCAGAAAATGAAGACTGTTCCACATGCCTGAGCAATGCTCCTATTTATTGATTAAAGCACTGTGGAAAAAGCAGCACTTTTTCAACAACCAGCATCACACATGGAAAGAGAGATACAATTATTTCATTTTGAAACAACATAAACTGCCAGGGTTGGAGCAGCCAATTCATAGGAAGTTCTGTGGATTTTTGAATTTATTTTAAAGACAGTGTGAACCTAACCGTAGCAGCACGATTCAAGACAAAAAAGTATAAAAGGACTGTAAAGAACATTTGTGATTTTTTATATTGCTCAGACGACATTCCCCTTTCCTATTTCTGAAAAGCATCCACTGCACTGCTGAACATACTCATCTTCCCTGATGCTTTTCCACAAATTAGGAAGCTGAAGCAGAGCAGTTTCCAAAAGGCATTTACCAGTTAACACTATGTTCTCTCTGAAACTGTACTACTTCGCATAAATTCCTTACAAAATTCTTTTGTTTTGACCTTGGCTGTACTGTCCAACATAATGAGCTGGGTATGTAACCAATGGGACTCCTGGATTTTCCATGGAAAACGTGTTCAGCATAGTTCTAGTCTGCACGGAGTAAGATTGTATGGGGCACTTTTCAAGGGCAAACTGTTAACAGGAGAGGCAGGTTTTCCAAGGCAGATGAAAAGCAGCCTTAACAACCACTGGCAGTGGATGATAAACATCCAATACATGAAGCTCTCTAAATTCCTCAGGCCACTAAGCCAAGACTTCACAGATTAATCAAGTCCTTTTCACAGGTATCCAAGAATTATCCAGGTTAAAGAGCAGAGAATCAACAGTGGTCACTGATTTCTCCTGTATCTCCACCAACAATGGACCATGTGTCAAATGGGGAAAATCCCTAATCTTGGCAGAAGTTGCCAGAACTATCCAGTGTTAGCTTCAATGCAAACCTCCCTAACTGGCTACTTGAGCTTCCTGTATTTTATCATGTGAAAGAATGATTACTGGACTGTAATTTCTGAACTCAGCTGCTAAAAATATATTCAATATACTAATTAATATGTTGTTAGAACTAACCTTGAACTGTTCTTCCAGCTTTTCTCGAAGAGGGCTCAGCTTCTCCAAGCTCTTACTCAGGTACACATGGCCATGAAATTTAATAAATGCCTTGATGAAGTCAGACACGCTCCATCGAGTCTTCACCTCATCACGACTGCATTTAGAACAGAAATAACTGATTCAGTCTTTGGAATTACACACAGCTGCACACAACACCACAGAATTACTCCAAAATGAGGGAGGAATGTCCTGCAAAGCTACTTTTTGTGCTGGCACAATATCCTTATTTCCTGCATTCAGTAATCACGGGAGCATCACATTCTTCGTTCCATGCACCTCTGAGGATGCTCTGACTGGACAAGAGCTGAGGGATTTCTGCTTCCACTGCCAAATACAAGTAACTTCTAGCAAGGCAGGTACTTTTAGAAGAAATATCTTCCAACTTACCTGAGTGGCAATAATTTATTCTTAGTCTCACCTTTCCAGTGCTTTAGAAAGTGCTTTTTGTAGGTTAGTGGAGGCAGCTGGGAAAGGAAACTTCACAGCAATGCTTCTGCAGTAGTAGAAAATTGTGGTCAAGTGGTCTCCTTTGGAGGAAGCTAGGATAGCCAACTGATTATAAGGCTGACCTAAGGGAGAAAAAGACAAGCTGTCCAACAAGTTTGTCCTGGGGGAAACATGCTAGATTTCAGAGTACATGTGGTCACTTGGAAAAGGAGCATAAAGTCCTCAGTTCTTCAACAGGCAAGGCTTAGGTGCACCTGCTGACCCTTCCACCCCAGTCTCAGATCTGAACCACTTCAGTGGAAAAGCTTCTAAATTTGTAGTGCATCAGCTGTTTGGAGGGTTTTGTTTGTTTGTTTTGTTTGCTTGTGTTGCCTTTGTAGTTTGTTTTTTGTTTGGGGGTTTGGTCTTTTTGGTTGTGGGTTTTTCTGTTTTTTTTTTTTTTTTTTTTACTTTGGATGGAGAAGGATTGGGTATGGGGGTCTCTGATTTTGTTTGCTTGTTTGTTTCAGAGGGTTGAGTTTTTGTTTTGTTCAGTTAGAATGCAACTGGTTAAAAAATTGGATTACTGGTTTCAGCAGCTCAGCTCAAAGTGACTTATCCTTCTATCACCATCCTTACATTTTGGGCCACTGGACGAAAATAGCTAAAAAGCTAGACCCCTGAACTAAAGAACTCTTTAACTCCCATCAGACACTTAATAAATTGGCATGGGAATAAACAATAAAAGAAAAAAAACCCAATGCTGATGTAAAGCAAGTTTTCATTAATTGTACTTTATAATGCACGAATGTTAAGAGTATAGCAGTAGTGAAGCCTGGGAGTAAAGCTGTGTATTACTTCCCTTGTTTCTAAACCGGCACAAAAGGAAGCAACACAGATCATGCAAATAACCATTATCTAAATGACTTACTGACATGTGAGGCTTTGTTCTATGGTTGTGTGGAGAATTTGGAGAGGGATACTTATATAAAAGCCCAGGTTTTCAACTGCCACAGAAGAAAACACCCCAAATCTTCCTTTGGAATTATGAACCGGAAAGGTATCCCAGACTCACCATTAGAAGGGACAAGCTGAGCTGCATGTCTATAGTAAGACTCGGCCTGGCTGGTCTGATTCCTATAGCGAGCTAAGAAAACAGCAAAAAAACCCAAGTTGAGGCACAAAACTCCAGTCCCCTGCAGTTACTTGCATAAAATGTAACTTACCTGAAGAACATTTCACTAGTATTTCAGCAATAAGCATCAGAAGAATGTGCAATTACACCAAACAGCACCAAGATTTGACACATTCAATTCTGAGGTGACTGTTTTGCCTCAGACCTAAGACTGTCTTATGGACAACAGTGCCAAGAATACCACATACAGAGAGCTAAAAATGTTTTTCATCCCTCTTTGTATGATCACCAACTAGATCTATTTATAGGTTGTTCAAAAAGCAACTGCAGATTCCTGTGAAAAGAGAACTTTCTACAACACAAAGTTCTACTCAAATCAAGAAAGAAATAAACCTCTTGAACTTAATGTAAAAAAGAAACCCCATTTATGAAAGACTGGATTTCTAACTGGTGCCCTCATACATAAGATATTGGTGTTCTGGAATGGAGAAGTGTGCCAGCCTGCTGCAACAAGCTTTTGTAATAGTTACCAGTTTCAGCACTTCCCTGCGGCTACCAGCTAGAACATGATTAAAATGCTAGCAGACAGACTCCAGAAGATCACTAGCAAGCCAGTGATTAACTGTCTCCATGTGTTAATGTGTAACAAACACTAGATAAGTCTGAACAGAGTTTCTTGCCAGGTTTTTCCCCCTGCTGCAATCACCACAGGCACAATCAGCAACTAGCTACGGAAGTGGAGCACACTTGCTCCAGTAGTTACCCTGGTACACGCAGATCCCTCTCTAGAAGCTGAACACAGACAGAACTCCACGTCCCAGCCCTTTCCTTGTGAAACTCACCAATATCTCCCAGGTGGACAAGGCAGTGCTGGCAGATGTAGGAGCAGGAGCTGGACTGCGGCTTCACGATGGCGCTGGTGTGCGTCTGTTTATTGCTAATGATCCCCAGCTGGGAAGACTTCACACGGCACGGCAGGTCCACGTTAAAAACTGTGCACAATTCCTGGAGTAACTGCAAAAATGGCCTGGGTCAGTGGCAGCTCCAGACAGCCATTGGAAAGGCATCAAAACAAGTCACAAAACGAACAGAGCGCACTCAGAGGCGTGTGCTCACCACTGATGAGCCAAACATATTTGTGATGAACAAGCTCAAGTTACTAAAAGTGCGACTTAAAAATACGTTTTCCATATGGAATTCATTGAGTTCCAGTGTGTCCACTGTGGTCATCTGCCCAGTAAGAAAAAGCTCTACATCCCAAACCAGTAAGCAACTCAATCCTCATGATATTTAAATCACCAAGGATTTACCAGTGGAGATTGACTATGGGAGGTCTACAGACATTGTTGGGTTTTATGGTTTTGCTTTGTCTTTTTGTTTTGTTTTTTCAGTAGGACACTCAAGACAAACACAGTGGGTTTTTGTGACACTGCTCTCTGAAAATATTAGAAAGGAACATCCATCACCCTCCAAAGCAGCTTGTTCCAACATAAGAAACCCAACTTTAACTTTGGAAAGAAACTATCCCCACTTTAACTTTCGAAAGAAGCTGGAACATAACCAAGTTGATAAGCAACACAAGGCAATACTAACAGTTCAGGGGCCGAAATGTCAGCAAATATTTACACTAAGCCAACACTGAAACTCTTTCAAGGAACAAGGCATCAGCTACTTGATCAAATATTTCAAAAGATGATTGAAAGAAAGCCTCAAGTCTGCCATTCTAATTAGTGCTTTTGAAGTTTTTCCTAACGGACTCCAGCAAATATTCTGCAAAGTAATGGCAACCAGAGAGTAAAGAGTGTTTGTTGGACTGATTACTAGGGTAAAAAATGCAGGTAAGAAGTGACAGACTTTCTCCCAGCTGGGAACATGCTCAGTCTCTAAATAAAACAGACCTGCGGGAGGGTTGCACTTCCAGATAAAGGCACAGAGAAAGCCCATGGCTGACAGAGACACATACTCTGTCAGCAAGATGTGACATGATGCTTTTGCTTGCTGCAGAAGGAGGTTTGTGTTACACTTCACACCCCTTTGCCTCTGTCTTTATACAGTAAACAAGAAATCCCCAAACAAGAGAGATCTCACAGATGGAAGCTGGATAAAAGAAAGCATCTTGACACCTTCAAAGACACCAAATTAAGAAAATTTATGCTTTTGTTCAAAGATGTCACTTGGGGAAGCCTCACAGCTGGAGAACAGGTACCTTGGCTGAGCCAAGGCTTTAGGCTGAAAATGTAATCAACATCACAGCAAACAGAGAAAGATGACCCAGTCTGTAGTGTCAAGCTCAGAAAGAGTAAAATTTCCTAATCCACTGCAGGAAAGGACAAGGCTTTTGCAAGACAAACAGTGTAGAGGTAGAACGCCCTTGGCAACCATGACAGCTTGTGAAACTGGCTACTTCCAACAAGCATCTTTACAAAAAAACAATGCTGAAGGGGAAAAAAGGGTAGCCACAAGGGTACTCTGGGGCTGGCATGGCAGATGTCTGGAATCCAGCTAGGAAATGATACAGTACAAATGACCTACTGTGAGTGCTCTAAGCTGAAGACAGTGTAAATCAGCCATGACAAAGTTAACACTGAGAGGATTCATCAACCACAATGTTGTTGAAGCAGACACCAAATGAGGGGGGAAAATGAAAGAAAGGCAAGTTATCTTTACTAAAGCCATTATCATACACTGACTCTTTATACAGTAAACAAGAAATCCCCAAACAAGAGAGATCTCACAGATGGAAGCTGGATAAAAGAAAGCATCTTGACACCTTCAAAGACACCAAATTAAGAAAATTTATGCTTTTGTTCAAAGATGTCACTTGGGGAAGCCTCACAGCTGGAGAACAGGTACCTTGGCTGAGCCAAGGCTTTAGGCTGAAAATGTAATCAACATCACAGCAAACAGAGAAAGATGACCCAGTCTGTAGTGTCAAGCTCAGAAAGAGTAAAATTTCCTAATCCACTGCAGGAAAGGACAAGGCTTTTGCAAGACAAACAGTGTAGAGGTAGAACGCCCTTGGCAACCATGACAGCTTGTGAAACTGGCTACTTCCAACAAGCATCTTTACAAAAAAACAATGCTGAAGGGGAAAAAAGGGTAGCCACAAGGGTACTCTGGGGCTGGCATGGCAGATGTCTGGAATCCAGCTAGGAAATGATACAGTACAAATGACCTACTGTGAGTGCTCTAAGCTGAAGACAGTGTAAATCAGCCATGACAAAGTTAACACTGAGAGGATTCATCAACCACAATGTTGTTGAAGCAGACACCAAATGAGGGGGGAAAATGAAAGAAAGGCAAGTTATCTTTACTAAAGCCATTATCATACACTGACTCTTATTCTTCATAATTTAAATCTAATGAAATGTAACATAGGAAAGAGTGTAGGCAAAAAAATGTCAATAAGAACTAGGTATATGAATAGGAATCACACTCCTTTGGCAATTAACTGAAAACCTTGCAAAAGATTCTTGGCCCAAGCGCACTCAATACAGTTTGCTTTAGGGGAAGAAAAGTTCTTAGAAGTGAATTAATTGTTCTAATTGTTGTTGAAAATAAATACTTACACCTCAATGCTCATCAGGGGTGTTAGGAATCACAGAAAGAGGTAAAGAACAAATCATTAGGCCATCACACACACCCTGTGCATCTGCATTTTGTGCACAGATTTCTGTTCCTGAGTAACTTAATCCAAGAACAAACTGATTATCCTAGCTTATCCTTCACTATACAGTGAATGAAAAGGAATGAAGGCAATGGCCCAGAAACACATACATAGCAATGAGAAGCCAAATGGGAATTTTTAGAGAAACAGCAGGAAAAAAGTACTGAGAGCACATCAACTAACTCATCTGCTGGGCTTGAGGTTTTTTGTGTCATCATTTCTGTAAGACATTACAATCAAAAGACAAAATTCCTCACCACAGGTCACTGCAGAGACAGAGTAAATGGCTTTAAGAGGGACTGAATACCCAGTGAAGGCTAGACCTTCTAATAGTTAGAGAATTCACACAGGTGGTAGGTCAAGAAGGCAACAGACGCACAGGGAGAAGGTAAGAGACAGTGCAAAGAAGTATCTTTCTACCCTTTCCTGCTGCTTTATGACTGCAGAGCAGAGCACAGTAAGAAATTGACTTTGTCCTTGCCTAAAACAGTGGGGTTTAGGTGTTAAAGCAGATTCTATTAGAAAGGAACCTAAACTGCACCAAAAACAACTACCAGATGCACAAAGGTTTCAGCTCAAGACTGATCAAAAGAAAGCCCCCCACCAGCTCTGCAGACATCTCCTGCTGAGAGCACCACGGTTAGCAAGGTGCACTGCTCAATCCAATAGAGCAGCAGTTTCCTAAGCTAAGGGCAAAGAACAGATTTCACCCAGCTAAAACTGATCCTCCACCCATCCTGTATTTTGTGCAACTCACCTGTGTGTAGAAGCCACTAGCTGCCTCTAAAAACAGAGAAAGGTTCGCCTGAACTTCGCTCCGATTCGGATTTGCTCTGTTTTTCGCCTGACCCTGGAGTGTTGTGATCTGATTTTTAAAGGCGTGATTCCAACTGAAAATAAAAGAAGCATTTATCTTTTTACTTTGGAATTGTCTTATGCAGATGGCATAAATAACAGGAAAGAACTGTTTAATTACATAGCATCATACATGAAGAATATTCAAATTCAGGCAACATTCAGATGAGAACAAATGTTAAATATGGAATAACCACCTTTCCTCACCTCTCATATCTAGGGAAACAGATCCTGATATATATATAGAGCTAACATACACATGTATATATGTATATGGCTAATGCTAGCATCATTAATATTTGCTTGCAATTGTTCTACTTTAGGTAGCAGAGAAGTTCCTCCCTAAAACAAAATGTGGGGTACATCAATGAGGTCTAAAAATCATTCCCTAACTGGAACCCTGGAGAGGAGAACCAGCCTACTCATCTGGTTTCCCTCAATGCTGAAAGAACCACATGCTTCTGTTAACTAAACTTATTACCCATGTCTGCACCTTAAATAACAGGGAATGGATTCAGGGCATGGAGAAAACCCAGCTGGATCTTCCCCTGATTTGTAAGGTGTCATGAGCAACCCATTAATTAAGCCCATGAGCAACCCTGATTATTCCTCCCTCTCCCCAGCTCCACCTTACAGGGCTTAAAACTGGTCTTCAGCAGCCCCTGTTAGACCTTGCTCAAAGCTCCAGGTGATTATATCAGGCAAATTTCCTCCTTTCAGGAAGATGCAGACCTCAGCCCTCCCCTGAGAGCAGAGCAGACTGGTGTTCCTTAGCTTGTCTGCCTCCACACCTGGCTCTCCAAAACCCAGTCCTGCATGACATGGCTGCCTCTGAATTGCCAGAGGTAAAACACGAACCTACCGAATGTTCTTTATCAGCTCTGCAGCGCATTCTCATGTTTCACCCACAGCACAGCCTCATTTTAAAGGAAATAAGACAACCATTCCATAGTTACAATTGCTTTTCTGGAAATCTCAGGGTTTCCTGCTGCCCAGCCCAGATCACATACATACACACAAATTCAGTGAGGTACTTACAGGTCCTGCTCCACTTTTTTATCTAAAGCGTATTCCAAATCAGTCACTAGCATTTTTTGATATAAGTCCTGTAGAGCCTGTCTGGATGTCCAGACTTCTGCTGGACCCAGCTTTGAATCTGAGCAACAAAAAAAAAAAAAAAAAAAAAAAAAAAAAAAAAAAAAAAAACCACAAAGACACAAATTTATGGAGTTAATCTGATTTTTCACTCATTTACCAAATGAAAGAATAGGGCTCAGTGTTAGATACACACCATCAAACACCTGCTTTTATAATTTTCCTCAGAATAGTGAAATACAAGAACTACAGAGGGGTTGAGGGCTCACTGCTTAACTGATGAGTCTCCTACAGCTCCAGAACTAGGTGTGAACTAAGTTAGCAGCTGGCAAGTTAAAAAACAAAACAGGTAGGAGGATGTGGTTCTCCATAAGTTATTAAACAGCAGAATTTCTTGCCACTGGATGAATTTAGAAAAATTTCCAGTGTAGCCAAATAGTAATTAGCAGACAATAAATCCATGGAGGGATGCTAAATGGGACAGTGCATGGACACAACTGTGGGCAAGTACTGTTGTGTGCTTGCCATTTTCTAACCCTTCAGTAGCTATCTGCTCCCCACCCCAGAGGGTGAGTGCAAACACTGCTCCCTGCTATTGAGTTACAGAGTCCAATTTCCCATAGCTTCCACAACCACCTGGGCTGGGCTGCAGGAGCACACGGGATGAGCCTCACCCCAGGGAAACCATCCTGATGCTGATGGTGGAGCCACTCCTGCTGGGTTAGGTGGATCCAGGTGGTTTTAATAGTCCTATGGGGACTACATCAGCCTGCTACTTTAACTACACCCAGGTGGCAAGCACAGCTGAGCAAAGGTTCCTGAGAGAAGCTCCTTTTACTGCAGGGCTGATTCATTAATATAAACCATTTCCATTTCCCATTAATATATATAGCTTAAATCACAGCTCACAGCATTTCACTGCATCTAGGGCTGCACTTTCACAACATTTGGTAGTGCTCAGATCAGCATTTCCTCACCCAGGTTCCCTAAAATCACCCAAATCCTGGCTAATCCCAAGTACAGCAGTTCCTGTGCTGGTCTGGGCAGAAGTCTCAGAGAGAGGTACAGACATGAGACCTTTATCTCCAAAGTCAACTTCAAAAATATGTATTAGGTACAGGCCAAAGTGACACAGTTTTAAAATACTATTGATTTATATACAGAGGACAAGCCTTTAACATAAGGTCACACACTTTCCAGAAAATTCTTAGGAATGATAACTAAAAGGAACACAAAAGGAAAACAAAACCAGGAATCAAATATTATTAATAAGCTATATAAACTGTATAATAAAGGCAATTACCTGTCATGTCAGCCTTCAGGACTTCTGCCTGCCTGTAAGAAAGCAAAATGACAATAAATTAGAAAGACAAAAATCAAAATAACTGAATTATGCCAAAGCATAATTCATGCAGTGGTGAATCTGCTTACAACTCTGCTCTAGTTCACCCCATGCAGGATTTGAGCTACTGTTGGTTCAACAGCAGGACTGTTTTTTATTTTATCCCATAACAGTAGTCAACTGTTCACTTTTCCCTGCTTATGCCTCCTTCTGAACAAATACAAACTAATAATGCTTACATTATAGTTTATATTTTAAGCTTTATGTGGCAACAGTGTCCTGCCAACATTAGTGATAATTGCCTGGGACATTTTCATCAACTCTAAGTTGTCAGACATGAAATGCAGGAGCCAACAGAGTCAGACAAACTCCCATCAGTGTCTGTCAGCACCTCAGTACAGCCCTCCTGCCCCCCATGCTGCCCAAGTTTTTGTACGGAGGTGGGATAAAACTATGGCTTCCCCAATTGCCTCTCTTTCTTGAGCTGCATCCCTAAAGTAATGCTTTGATCAGGTTTCCAAGGAAAAAAAAAACCACACAGTACACACAGAAAGAATGGCAACTACAGGTGACTACCTACAACTCCTGCACTGAGCATCCTCTGCAAATCCCCACTGCTGGGGGAGGCTGGCAAATAGCTTCCCAAAAAGAGGAGCACTGGGGTAGTCCTCAATAAATAAGTATTTCTGAATGGCCAGTGTCTGGCTGGAGCAGGCAATGGAGGTGCTACAGTTCAGCACTGTGTCAGCAGTACACAAAGCTGCAAGGAGCAGCCCTGCTGGCCTGTCGGATGGACACAATTCACCCAGGGCTGGCAGAGGGGACACAAGGCTGCCTGCTTGGGCTGGGTTTGGATCAGACATGTCCCTCTGCTCCTGATGTACACAGGTGGTGATGTAGATTTGGAGAGCGCAAGCTTTCCACACTAGACATGGAATCCTCCCAACATATGAAATGCTCCCTTCACCTGCCTCAGAAAAAAATTAAAACCAAACACAGTTGGAAGACATACTGCCTAACATGAATGCCAGATGCCAGCTTGGAAAAGAATGGAGAGCCAGGAGAAAGCACCACCTAATCCCTAAAGGGGCTGCAGAAATCAGCATATACTTTTCTCTTGCCAGTGTGAAGTTGTGGTGATTGTGAACAGTTTTTCAGTTTGTTCTGGGATCTACCTACTGGCCACAAAGTATAGGGAAAGTTCTGAGATCCACATGAGAACTAAAAAGGTATCAGAGGAACATGTAAATTGGTAAGTCCCTTCACAAAATTTCTGTTTATTAAATGCAAGCATTAATTATAACAGCTCACCATAGCCACCTCCATCTAAAAAGCAACGGCATGCCCCAAGAGCTTTAATTGTCAGGGACAAAAGTCAAGAATATCTTAACTGATATCAGAAGTGAACCTGTACATTCCTCACCTAATCCAAATTCAGTAACTGGAAGCATGGAGAGCATTTAATGCCTTTAAGACAACTTCTTTCAGTTGTCAGAAAAAAGAGGTAACAGACACAAGCAATGCAAATTTTAGCTACTGTATCAGGAGAAAGCTGAAAGACCAAGAAACAGTTTTTCCTCATCCTCACAGCAGCAACAAAAGGTACCTAAGTGAAGTCTCCTAAGTGATGGCTCTCTGTGGCTGCAGCCAGCGGGATGGGAATGAGCAGGTCCTGCCCCCAGGGAGCCAAGAAGAGAGGAGGAGGGACAGCAATCTCCTCTGTAGGCTGTGCCCTGGCAGCCCCTGCACTGCTGACCTGCAAGTCCAGTCAGGCACAGAGCTGAGCCAGAGCTGAGGTGCTGGCAGCCAGCAACGCCACTGCTCCCAAGGAAAAGCTGACTTGCTCAGGTGCTGGAATCTCACTTTTCTGAACAGCCAGCCAAGTTCCTACAGTCTGGCTCATGCTTCAAACATCTTCCAGTGCTGTGAAGGTCTCCTCTGAGCTGAGAACACAATCTGTGCTGCCAAAGCCACGAATGCTGAGAGGCTCAGCCCCAGCAGGACACGCAGGACTGTGCCCACAGACACCAGCCCAGAATTCTCTTCCAGGCACAAAGGCCCTGCCCTTTAAAAGCCAAGAATTGCTCCTCTGGAAACTACTTGTGCAGAACTACCTTCCACTAAGTATAATCTTTAAAAGGGGGAATGTAAAAGCACCTTATTTTTTTCCCCCAGAAGTTTGCCCTCACTGCTGCCTAGAGAATTCTGGTGAAGAGAGCCTCAGCCTCTACATCAGTGCAACTGCTGACAGACTCTCTGTAAATGCACAGACCTAATCATGGCTAGACCTGAGCTTCTACCAAAAAGACTTATTTAAAAACACTCTATTTTGGAAGAGAAGACTCATGGGCTCACAGAACAAGAGACTTTAGCACCAATTGCTTCACCAGCCATAACACAGAGTGCCTTGTAGAATTTATAAAATTGCAACAAGCAATACTGAAGAGACTGTCACTGTGATTTTCAATAAAATGTATATAAATTATTTCAATAGTTCCTAGACTCCAAAGAAATTAGGAGAGTTGACCTAGCATTAGTATGCTGCTTTTCATTTCCACCTAGAAACAGTTTGTTTCAAATAGCTGCATTCTAAGCCAGGATAAGAGGGGGCAGCCTGGATACAAAACTTGTTCTGCATTGGTGGCAAAATATTAGCAGCAAGAGAGAGAAGATAGAGAGAAGATGTTCATTAAACAAACTTTACAAGGGGCCCTCGCTGGTGCTCAGGGACTCCTAGCGGGCACCAGCTGGAGTTCACTGGTAATAACTGACAGGAGTTTCTCACAGTGCCAATGGCTCCTTCTATCACCCAGCGGTTTTAACAAGCTTTTCTGGCCATATATTTTATTGCACCTCCTCATTTGAATTTACATTCGAATGACTCATTCTGGGGCAAAAAAGGTTGCCTGCAAGAAAACCTGGTAGGGCTTGTTTACACATTGTATCATTTCAAGAATATTCTCAGGTACCTCCTTGCCCAGTTGGACTCAGCAGTTCAGTCAAGCTTCCCTAAGTTTTTTTTTTTGATCCAAACCATAGTTCAAAAAAATTATATTTCAAGTATTCCCACATACCACCTTGATATAGCATAATAGCTACACTTTTATAATTTCCTAACCAAATATGTAGATTCAGCTCTGTGCTTTAGTCAAACTTTAAACTAAAATACAACAGCCTCCCATCCAATTCAGTAAAAACGTTTGATAGCTAAAGGAATTTTCATTTTATTCATAAAATTGAAAAGCTTCAAAACACAGTAGTCAGGACTGTCTCTCAAGGTTGTAAAGGCATAATAAAAATTAAGTCTCCACAGGAGACAAAAGAAACGTCTCTTAAGAACCTGAGAGTATATAAAGTTCTGTTTTGCTGCAACTCAGAGGCTACATTTAATCTGGAATGAACCACTGGACTTGGCAAAGGAACACAAGAAAGACATCTCATTTTCCCTCTTCCAAGTTCTTACCATTCTCGATCAATTAAGTTTTCCAAGTCAGAATAAGAAAACAAGTTGTTTCCCTTAAGCTGGTAAGCAGTATAAAAAGAAAATCCCACAAATATTGGGCTGTCTCTCCCATATATATATTTTGAAGTGTTTACCCCATCACACTGAGAGATACATCAAAAGATCATGCAGTCACACCTTCTCTTTAACAGCAGAGCAAGTTTGCTTAATTTGATGTTAAAATCACGTAAGAAAAGATCATAGAGCCTCTTTGGTTAACTATTCTATTCAAGTTTTCCTCTTGTTGCCATGTGACTTCCAACTCTATTTGCATATCACTGAACAAATGGATCTATTTTACCATTGTCCCCAAAAGAACTCACTTCTGTTCCAATATCTGTCTTCAGTTCAGCTATAATTCAAGCACTCAATCATAAATTTTCAGTTCTGCATACACCACCCTGCATCTCTAATAGGGCTGTGTCCATTCTACAGAAGCAGGGGTCTGCTAACAAGCTTCATTATCAAGCACAGATAAGCCAATGAAATTAAGCCAAACTTCTCAAAGCAGCAGTTTTGTGTTACCCAGCTATCATTCTCTATTTTTTGGAAGTCAAGCCGCGTTTACACCACACCTCTCTCATTTTCACAGTGAGGATCTGCCAGGCATGATCTGCTGTGGCATGACAAGTTCTACAAAAAACCTGGAAAACCCCAGATCTCACAAAGCCAACAAGAACACCACCCTGCTTTCACCCTTCCTGAAGGGGAACTCCATCTGGTTTTCCCCTAAACTGTATCAGCTGTATCAGTTCTCTCATCAAATCTCAGTAACACAACCCTCGATAAGGAATTGAGGATTTACATGACTAAAATGGGTAATGAATCCAGGCAGCTGGGCTTATAAAAGCCATCAGAATCCAATCTCATTACTAAAAACTAAAAAACATTAAGTGGTCAGGAGTTTCACTCCAAGGAGAAATTCACACTCCTGCAGCTCTCTTTCCTGGAGGTACTGTACCACAATGAAAAGCACCTGCAGCCTAATGTGCCTCAGCAGGACGTGACTGATCCCAAGGCTCATCAAGGGCACTGCCAGAAAGCTTTAATTCTTCTGAAAGGGGATAGAAAAATACAGAGAATGTATAGAATAAATGTGTGAAATGTTTCATTTTGGGTAGAAAAGGTAAATTTTCTATACTAGCATACTAGAAGTCAAACACTTAACATTTAGATTTCATTATTTCAATGTTTGGCAAGGGTCACAGCAGAAGAAACTTCAAAGCAACAAGCTGCCATTTTAGATTTTCCTCAAAACAGCTATCTTCCACAAAAATTTATAATAGTTTTAATACTCAGCGGGGTTTTTTTCTTTATTTGTCTGTTTTTAAGCATACCCATGCTGATTCAGGGCAGGTGGAAGCAGTAGGAAACACTAACAGCATGGACACTGACTATTCCACAGCATATTTAGGGGAGATTGATTGTTCAGAAGCCCCCAAGCACTGTATCCAAAACATCATTCACATCTGGAGTTTGGCACTTCAGATGTGAGGAAAACTTGCTGATACAAATGGTTGACAGTTTTTTGGAAAATAAGTATTTTTCCTTAAATTCCTAAGAGTTACCACTAACACTTGCTAAAATTGAAAAGTTTTCTTTACAGTTTTTAGAGACTCTCTGCCTACTAATTCTTTACAGCTGGTACACTTTGCTAAAGGTTTTCTCAAACATAACTCTGACTTCCCTAAACTGTTTTGTGGACAGTAACTGTATCTCTAACAATGACCTGTCATATGGAAATATTTCTACAGCAAACTTAGGATTGTGCATAAACCTAGATGGTTATGCCTGAAGTACAGAAGAAGCAAATTTGTGGGTAAGCTTCAGCTTTTATTTTTCCTCCACCCATTAATTCAACATCACCTGAATACAACAGGATTCAGACAACAGCTCCTGTTAGCACATACCTTTTCCTGAAAGGCCAAATGGATGGAATCAGGATTTTGCATGGATATATAGAATCCAATAATCCAACTTATTAACTTGTGTACAGACTCTATCTACCCATACATCAGACATGTACTGTTAACAGCTTTACTTCTATAGAACAAGTTCTTACTGTTCCAAACTTTCAAGTGTTGCCATCTAATTTAAATGGCCATAGTTTACACAAAGTTCTGGAATTGCTGGCTTTGGGAGCTGGCAGGTTTGAGTGATGTCAGCTCTTATTGAGGTAGCAAGAGATCTTCAACCTGTGGGTCATGGAATTAAACATTCATGTGCCTTGGAAGGCCACTGCTAACACACACCAATGAAAAACACCTTTAACAGAATCATCTTATTGTCAATTTTATGTGCTAAGTAGTTTCAATCTTATTATTCCTCTAACAGGCAGCTGAAGCCAGGGTACAGCTAATTTCCTTGACCTGCAATTTAATCAGATTATAGCTGTTGATCAAAGCCACAGAAACAAGTACTTCATCACCAGTAGAAAAAAAACAAACCTACACTTCTGCAAGCAGATATAAAAGCAAAGCAATCACCACCTGAATACAAACCCCCTCCACAGGGAATCCTGCTCTATTCTTTTGTGTTCTCATCATAGCTGAAGAGGATGTCAAGAAATGGGGACACAGAGCATGGTTTTCCTTAATCCCATCTTCCCTCCTTCTCCTCTATTAGAAGCAAGTCATAATAATCATCCTCAAAACACAACCACCAAAAGCAACTCTTTCCAAGTTTGATCAGAGCTGACAATCCTCCTCCTTGGATAAGGGTAGAAGTACCCTTGCAGTCAGCTTCATTCAAACTCATTTTCTTCCTCCAGTTTCATGGAAGTCAGTTTCTTTGTCTCAAGATTTTAAAAAGATGTGCCCCAAAGGTAAAAGCACTCCTAAGGAAAGTTAATGTGTTCTTAATCTCTGATTTAATCTACAGAGAGGGAAATACAAACCTCCTACACTGCTCAGGCTTCTGCCATTCCACTGCCTCTACTGGACTCTCCTCCCCCCCCCTTATACAACCTGGAGTCAGAACATGAGCTAAATACCTCAGAAATGGGGTCCAGCCATTCCGGATCAGCAATATGCCTCCATCTGTTCCATAGAACTCCAAAATTTATGCCAGGAGAGTAACCTGAAAACTATATACCCAACAACCTGGATTTTCCAATTCAAGCAAGAACAGCTGGCAATAAATGTAATGTTAGGACTAGCTCAGGAAAGCTCAGCTGTGTTTCCATAGTAATTTTAAAAAATACTGACTATGCTGTTCTTTAAACCCACCATCTTGACCTACTAGTTATGTGGAATTTTATTAAAGACAGCAGGGATAAAAATAACCTCTAAATGGATGCTGCCCATCAAAGAAAGAAAAGCACAAAAAACTCCAGTCACCTTTAACTTGTTTACCTTCCAGGACCTGACAATGTAGCTCCATAGGTAACCCTGACACTATTTTCAGTATAGAAAAATTCTGGTTTAGTAACAGTAATAAGAATTTATTAGCTATAAAAAGGCATGCTCAAGAAATAAGAAATAGATACTTAATACATGTGGCAACTCCAGACATTGATATATTTTCATGTTAAGGAATACCTTCAAAAGAAACTTTTTTACTGTTTGCTATTAAAAGTTAATACTTTTGTGGAATACCCCGGCACATCCATACAGTACTGCATTTACTACACTGGCTGACAATATGTCAGCTTTGCAGCTGACCTGAGAACAAGTGAAAGGCAAAACATTCAAGATCAAATACATAACCCATCTGTATATCTCCTCCAATCTTTACACCATTCCTTGGATAAACAGATTTTCCAAAACTAAGGCAATCTTAAAGGTACAAGTGCACAAAAACTTCAAGATTGCCCTCCAATCCTCTCAGTCATTGACAGCCCTCTCCCTTAAAGGAAATTAGACACCAAAACAAAGCTCTGCTCCCTCACTACCCACAATAAGGAACTTTGGGGAAGCACACAGAAGGTTTCCAGTTCTTAGGGCTGTAGTCCTAAGAGGGATGTGAAAGGTTTACAACTGAACTTGCCATGGTAATTCCCACAAGGTTTTGAGACTGAGCAAGGAGAAGCAACAGAACTATTTTCTGAACAACAACCACAAAACCCCCCCAAACTATGACCTTGTAATAAACTGATAGTGTGATGTTTGCTTTTGCAAATGTTAAATGTATGTTATAAGGTTAAAAAGTTCTGTTAAGATCTGGTGGTTTTTTAATATAAATTTTGTAATGTTGAAAGTTGATCCTCAACCATTGGGAAAGCTGAAGCAAGAAGGACTGCACAGATTCCAAGGGGCAGGATGAAGGAGGAGGAGCTGGGTCAGAAAAGTGACGCATGTATGAGTGTGGGGAGGGCTGGCTTGTCAATAGCATAAATAAGCATTGCTATGGGTGTGGGCCGTGTGCTTGTCAATAGCATAAATAAGCATTGCTATGGGTGCGGGCCGTGTGCCTCTGGCTGCAGCTCAGCACCCAGCACTGTCCCCTTTCCCTTATTCAGTCCCTTGTTGTGGTTCAATAAACTTTTGAAAGTTTTAAGAAGTCAGGTGTCGTTTCTCACACCTTTTTTCTCTTTCAAACCCTGATGAGAGCCTACACTATCAGGTCTCAGTGGTGATAAATGTATAGTAACACCAGCAGTAATTTGCTACATTACAGTTCCTGACTTGGTAAAACCACTTGTGTTAAGGGGCTGGAAACTGCAGACAATAGATGTTAGAACAAGTGAACATTACTTCTTTTAACAGCTTCTGCAATGAAAACCATTTCCAGAATTACGGAAAGTGCAGATATGCGAGCACTGAGATCAGCTTCAGATGGGTATCATCAAATCAGTTTCAGAAAGTTCTGCTCCTCAAGTCAGCCCTGCAGAAGCCTGATCAGGTGAGGCAGCAGATACCAGTCCTTCCTGGACACTGCACAGGACCCCCCAGACAAGCGTAGAGAATACAATTCAAAGGAAGGAAATTACAGTCAGTTCAGTGCCACACTTGCCATGCAGACAAAATGTGCCCTCTCTCCTGCCTGCAGAGCTGGAGAGCAGTGACACACATCACACACATTTCCCTCTAGAAGGGCCACTCCACTTTGCACCAAGAGGGCAACAAGTGCAGCATCTAAATTCTGACTTTCAGCTCCACAAGTTTCCTGCTGCCTCCAACCTCCCCTAACAGCTTGGAATATAAAACTCAGATCTCTTGCCCATTTTTGGTGCTCCCTACAGAACCTCTTCCCAAAATTGCCCCTTGCACAGAGGCAAATGCTGACCCTTATGCTCAGTAAGGCTGGAATGACTCCAACACAGAGGAAATGATCATTTGAGAGGAGTTAGTCACTGGGAATTTGAGATACTGTCTTCATTGCTAAGCAGCAGATGGATAAAGAGCAAATCCATTAGATACCATCAGAGGTGGCAGAAATAAAGCACAAGTAATCCCTCACACTGTGTTTGTAGCAGGTTAGCTATGACAGGTACAGTGGAGTTCAGTGTTTTCAACACATGCTCTCCAAGTCCTTATACTAAGATCTATGCCCAGATAGTCAAGGCCTTCCAAAATATAAACCTTAAAGAAAAATTATTTATATTTAAATATTGTGGTCATTCAGTAACTGTAAACTGGTTTTTGCCAATCCCATTTGTTTTATAAACTCCCAATCACATCAACATCACACAAAACACACATCTATGCACAAACATTACATATCCAAAAGTTTTTAAAAGCTTTTCATTATTAACAGGTTTGAAAGGACACCACATGGTACACACAAGCCTTGACAAAAACACACCCTGATTACATCTGGATATGATCCTAATTGCAAGCTGCATCTTAGAAATTATTTTCAATTCTCCATCTTAAAATTACATGCAAACCATACTCTGAAAGCACAGTAACAGCAGAAGGCTGAACACCAGTCAGAGAGAATTATATCCCCCATTTATGATAATTAAATGGGTACTCAGTACATCATTGCCAAATCATTTACAGGAGTCTCATTAGCTGCTCCCCCTTCTCTATCAGAAGCACATAGGCAATGCTGTTCTGAGATAAACTTAATTTCCAAGTAGAGAATATTCAAATAATTTCTGGCTTAGCAACACACGACTCACCAGCAGTCCTCTGCTGCTGGTTCTCCCCAGTTCAGGAGTGGCTCATGCAGAAGGGCTGCTGCCTACAATACCCAAGCCCATCACCCAAACACACGGTACTCCTGGAGTATGGGAAGCTACTCTGCTCTGTATTGAGGTGAAGGGGAAACCTATGACCAATCCAACCAGCTCACATCTAGCAAATGTTAATGGATACACTACTGGGCACAAGATACTGGATACAAGAACTGTCCTCCAGGAAAGGTGCCTTGAAGCGTTTGGGGCCCATCAAACACCCCCAGGTCTGGAGGAAATCCAGCCTGGTAGAAGAGCTGCAGCTCCATGGCACAAGTCCAGCTGACCTGTGCAGCTCTGCTCCAGCAGGCCCAAACTGCCTCTGAACAGATCTGCTGCCACCACTGCCCCACTGAGTGCTGCCAGGTGCTCCCAGTTAACCAGTAACCTCCTTTCCTGTTTTGAAAACTAATGGATTGGTTAGGAGCAAGCATCTGAGTAAATTTATAACTCCCAAGGTTAAATCCACTTGCGAAGCCTAAATATTTTTATTAAAAAATGAAAAATTATTTCAAATTTAAATCTCAAGACCTAAAGGCAGTCCTTTCTAGTTCTATGTCAGAAAAGTTCACATGGTGTTCAGCTGACTACAAATCAGTATCTGCTTTATGAATCATATATGGAAAAACGTGGGGGGTTAGCAGACCTTTACTAAACATAAACTGTAGAAAAGAATAACGGGAATGCAGTTTTCCAGCCTGCAATCTCCCTTTCAGCAGTCAGACCAGGCCTCATTATCTCCTGCAAAGGCTGAGGAAAAGGCTCCATAGCAATGGATTAACACATCCCACCTGAAGATCAAATCATAAGCCTAGAAAGGCCCTCAAAAGGTTATACAGCCCATTCCATCACCCTGATGTTATTTCTGACAATCCTTTAGTTGCTTGTTTTTAAAAGTCCTACCAAGTCACCTCCATAGCCCAAGCAGCGCCCCAGACACTGCCAAACCATTCCCACATTCCACCTTGCCTTCAGGAACTGCTGGGTGCCTTGGGATCACCCACTGCAGCTCCTTCCTACCACCAAATCCCAGAGCAAAAATCACCAGCCTTGCTCAACCCACTGCTACTTCTGCAACATGGGGAAGGGTAGTGACTGTCCCTCACTCAGAGGAGACATTCCCTGAATCTCTGAGGCACACTAAGCAAGAGGACACAATGCCATCCAAAGATTCAACATGTGACTACATAGTTACCAGCTATTAACTCAGTATTTGTGTGTTACCCAGGCTGCACAAACCAATGCAGCCCGTGCATTTTACTTTGCAATCAACTACAGAGAGATTTAATAGTCATTTGTTTTGTGTAGTATACCAGCATGTCCAAAACAAGTTTGAAAATAGAATAATTTTGGCACTGTGCTTCAGCATTTGACAATAAAGCAGGGAAGTGAGGTGAATCATGCTGCTTTAATACCAAATCTGAAATCTAAATGTTCAAGACAATTTCTTATTATAAACACAAAATTTCCAGCACCTGAGTCCTTAAAGGCCCAAAGATCTTCATGTCTTTTGGATCTGTCCTTCTTGAAGACAAAACACTCTTGACCCACATCACCTAATGCTCCAGCATAGCAGTTCTCAAAGAATTATTTCAGAATTAACACAATCAGTTATGCAGTACAGAAGGTACATTTTTGTAACCATCTTTAATCAAAGAGTACAGAATTTTAACTGATCTTGAATGAGTATCCCCAAATTCTTAGCATGTAACAATGTTACAGGCAGACGCAGCACTGTTTTTAGTGCTGACTTCTGACTGGCCACCTATGAAGGAAGGGACCAAAATAGTCTGTAGTTGCACAAGCAGCATCAGCAAGCACTTGACATCTTCATTAGAAACACACTGGAACTATTATTCTGGGTACTTTCAAGCATTAAAGATTATTTTATCCTTGATTTCAAACCCAGAAAACAAGTACTCCAGCTGAAGTCAGAGCAAGCCACAATCCCCTATAGATGTCTTTGCCCCAAGCCCCACATCTCCTACCATTTACCTAAAAACAAAATAAATCCCTAAATTAAACAGTCATGGTATGTTCAAGCTGGGTGGAATACCTGCCAGACGTTCATGCCCTGGCATAATCTGTGTGACATGCTCATAAATTAAAGCCTGCTGTAATAATTCAGATGCATGTCAACAATGCAAATTAAGGATTTTATCACTTTTTTCTAGTTAAAGATTTCACATATTTGTTCAACACTACACCTATCAATGGTACTAAGACAAATGAAAATCCTTCTAGATTTTTACTGCAAGTTAACTCTGCATATTTTAATACTTGAATTTACAATCATTAACCAATATAGAAATCTCACTTAAAAAAAAAAAAATAATATTTCCTTTATTTTTCTAGTAACTGGAGCAGCATGTTTGAGCTCCAAGAGCTGCTTCAGTTTTCATGTTTTTATACACTTTTGGTGGGTCTAGGTCTTTCTTTAATACTTATAAATGTGGCTTAAATCCTTTGAACACTATTCTTACCAATAGATTGACTTTTTCCTGGGAATATCTGGCTGGTTTAAGTCTCCCTCCTCACAAGTTTGGTCACAGCAATGTCATCAACAAGTATTTACACTACTTCAAGACAGACAGCTTCAGCAGCCAGAAGTCTTATCCCATTATTCCTTCTCCACAGGTATACAGGATTAGCATTTCCATTTTCAGTTATTATTAAGCTAGTTTGGAAAATCTGCCCTCAAGATCCCTCATAACAGCTCAAGAGTACCTTGAACTAAGAGCAGGAATGCCCAAAGGCCCTGCCAAAACCAGTACTGTCTGCAGAAGGAACCAAAGCTGTCAAAGGTTGTTTGGGTTAAAAAAGATTATCACACAGTCACAGCTGTTGGACACATGGCAATATCCACATGCTTTCTCCACATCAGGGCAAGACCAACACAGGACAAGGCAAATCAAATCCCAGGAGAAATTCACTGCAAAAGACAGTAGCACAATTTAGAGGACTATCATAAAACAAAGGAAGAAAATGGTCTTCGGAACAGATTTATCGAAAATTCATTTATTCTTCATGTGCAGGGAAGTTAAGATGTGGTAAATAACATAGCACAGTCTGTGGGGGTCCAGGGTGCCCAAAACAGGCAGGCTCCAAACCAAATGCCCTTTGCCATAGCCTGACCAAATAGGAACAACTCTCAAGGCCTCATTAAATCAAGACATCGTGAAACACCAAAGTCTGAAATAAAGATGCTTCATAGCCAAAAGGCCTGGTTTTCTGTTTTCCAAATAAAAAAGTAGTTTCCTTTAGGTAGTTCAAGAAATGTTCCCCACACTATTTTGGGAGAATCAGCCTTAAATCTTCCACACTCAAAATGAATGTCTCATTTTCTAACAGCTAGAGAATAGCTCTCAGATAATTCAGCTGTACAACAAGCAGGGCCTGCAGACTCAAAACAGACAATGCTTCAGAGGAGAGGATGGGGAAAAATAAAATAAAAATCAACTTTACCCATACCAGCATCAGACATAGCAGAAAACTCTTCAATGAGGCTGAGCACTAGAGGACACTTTCAGCACCAAAAGCATGAAATAAAAAAAAAAAGAGAAATAGACTGCTGATATATTCAGGACATAATAAGTACTTTCAGAAATATTATCTTTGTCTTCCTGAAGATGGAAGAGAATATTAATTCTATGAGGACTCCTAAGTACCTCAAAGGGTATCTCTGATTTGAGTCCCATCAGTGAAATTCAGTCTGTCACCCACAGCTCTGTAACAATCCCAAGAGATTCAGACTCCTCAGAGCCTTCTGGTTCCTTATGATAATCCCTTGAGTGCAGAAGCCAGCGTGAATAATCCAAAGAAGTCCGACTGGAATACAGAAAGGAGAGAAAGCACACCTAATGTCACTCCAAAAGTTTATTCCACCCCAGCTCACAGGATTACATTGATCTGAACAAGTACCTGCTGATTTCACTCAGGAATTTAAATACCCAGCTTCAGAACACTGTTTAAGCCATTTCCCCTCATCTGGTCATCTGGGAAGTCACCAAGTTTACAATGAAAAATTTGTCTTAAATTCAAATGCATGGCAATATCCACATGCTTTCTCCACATCAGGGCAAGACCAACACAGGACAAGGCAAATCAAATCCCAGGAGAAATTCACTGCAAAAGACAGTAGCACAATTTAGAGGACTATCATAAAACAAAGGAAGAAAATGGTCTTCGGAACAGATTTATCGAAAATTCATTTATTCTTCATGTGCAGGGAAGTTAAGATGTGGTAAATAACATAGCACAGTCTGTGGGGGGTCCAGGGTGCCCAAAACAGGCAGGCTCCAAACCAAACGCCCTTTGCCATAGCCTGACCAAATAGGAACAACTCTCAAGGCCTCATTAAATCAAGACATCGTGAAACACCAAAGTCTGAAATAAAGATGCTTCATAGCCAAAAGGCCTGGTTTTCTGTTTTCCAAATAAAAAAGTAGTTTCCTTTAGGTAGTTCAAGAAATGTTCCCCACACTATTTTGGGAGAATCAGCCTTAAATCTTCCACACTCAAAATGAATGTCTCATTTTCTAACAGCTAGAGAATAGCTCTCAGATAATTCAGCTGTACAACAAGCAGGGCCTGCAGACTCAAAACAGACAATGCTTCAGAGGAGAGGATGGGAAAAATAAAAAAAAAAATCAACTTTACCCATACCAGCATCAGACATAGCAGAAAACTCTTCAATGAGGCTGAGCACTAGAGGACACTTTCAGCACCAAAAGCATGAAAAAAAAAAAAAAGAGAAATAGACTGCTGATATATTCAGGACATAATAAGTACTTTCAGAAATATTATCTTTGTCTTCCCTGAAGATGGAAGAGAATATTAATTCTAGCAGGACTCCTAAGTACCTCAAGGGTATCTCTGATTTGAGTCCCATCAGTGAAATTCAGTCTGTCACCCACAGCTCTGTAACAATCCCAAGAGATTCAGACTCCTCAGAGCCTTCTGGTTCCTTATGATAATCCCTTGAGTGCAGAAGCCAGCGTGAATAATCCAAGAGAAGTCCGACTGGAATACAGAAAGGAGAGAAAGCACACCTAATGTCACTCCAAAAAGTTTATTCCACCCCAGCTCACAGGATTACATTGATCTGAACAAGTACCTGCTGATTTCACTCAGAGAAATTTAAATACCCAGCTTCAGAACACTGTTTAAGCCATTTTCCCCTCATCTGGTCATCTGGGAAGTCACCAAGTTTACAATGAAAAATTTGTCTTAAATTCAAATGGGAAGAGTGGCAGTGGGCAGACAAGTGTAGAAATGTGGCCCAAAGGCAGGACTTGGAGCAGGGCTGCACAAGTGGCAGCTGGTGATGGCTCCAGTACAGCTGTAATGCTTCCAGCAATGCCCTCCCCAGTGCAACCACTCAAGTGCTCAGCAGGCACACACAAACAGAGCCACCAGCCCTCCACCCTGGAATCATGAGAAATGACGGCCCAGAGTCCTCACGTCACTTCACAACAAACAATCTGTTACTCCTCTATTTTGTCCACAGCAGTAAGATGGAGAAATAAGATGCCACATCCCTCCCTGAGCACAGGAAAACCTGTGTTTTCCCAAACACCACTGAAATCTATTAGCTCCCTCATAATACATTAAAAAGTACAGAATCAAAGTATGCATCTCTGCTAATGATTTTGAGGAAAAAAATCTGTGGGTTTATTCCCCTCCTGTCTGACAGCAGCTGTGCAGTTTTTCCAGCAAGATGAGGACAATCCTCAAGTTCAAAGTAATGAAAGCAACAACTAGTGTCCTCCCACATATATTCCTTACAAATTATAGCTTCATTCTTTAACTGCTCTTCTACCAGCCTGCTGCTATGAGTGAATCTCTGCTACTGTTGTGAAGATGAAGAACCCTTAAACCTCTACAATCCCCAGCAGCTCCTCATCCAACAAAATCAGATCCTACAGCAAATTATCCACTTTTCCCTCCCCAGCCATCATGCACTTGAACTGCAATTATTCCCCTTCTATACTCATTTTTGCTGGCTGAGCAGAGCAGGGAACATGCCAAGGCATTTATCCATCAAGTCACTGACTTCTCCCATCAACCCAACCTTTCTTTCTCCAATAGGATATGCCCACAACAGCCATTGTGGCAAACTAAAAAAAAAAAACATGGAAGCTTCAGTTTCTAAATACATTGATTTAAACACATTTAAGTTGCTTAAATTAAAAGTTTGTGATACAATTCAGTGCCCAAATCAGCTTATTTAGAGGCCAAAATCATCTCACTGGACCAAGCTATGTATGGTTACTTGTTACGACTTCTTAGGATAGAAGAAACAGACTTTACAAGTAGCCAGAATATCACAGTATACTTTACACCGAATACTTAAATAAAACAGCTAATTCACCAAGAAAATGTACCTTCTTACCATGCATTGAAATGAAGAAACTGAGGAAAAAACCCTTCCAACCCCCATACTCAGGGATGGGGACATTGCTACACTTTGGTCTATTCCTTCTCAAAATGCTTTGGTGCCCTCACTCATTAACACTTCAGACAAGCATCACCTGGTTTTACTGCCACAACAGAACTTTCAGTTTTCCAATAAAGATCAAACTACATAGGAATATGCAGGTTAGAACAAGAACTAATTTCTACAGGAATCATCCCTGCCATCAAAAATAAATAAATAAATACATGAATACAGCTGTAACTTTACTCACACTAACCTGCACTTCTAGGTCACTGGAACACTGTGGTGCAAGTAACCTCACAGCAGAGCACAAGGAGTGCAGTAAGAGCATACACTGTGCTCTGCAGCAAGGGGAGACTCTCAGTCCAGACTGGAAAGAGGGGTATGGTATGTGGACAGTGAGACCAGGTACATTCTATAAGGATGATATTCTATATATATAGCTACAGCCATATTCTAGGAAACAGAACACTATTTACTGGGGCTGTGGGTCAGTGAGCACTTTATTGATAATGAGCACTGTCACTCCAAGCAGCAGTCCCACCCCACTCTTAACTATTAGTGCTTCACTCCTGTTGCACACAACTTCACCCTTTTGGTCAGCACATCTGTAGTAACACAATGGATGGGATCAGGAAACCAACTTGGACCAAACCCCACGGGTAAAAAAACAAAACTAAAGCAGTTTTAACCTAGTGTGGTTCCCCAGTTCAGCTTACTTTAGACTTGGCCATAAACTTATAAACTTATGCCATCACATCAGGGCTGAGGGTGAGGGAGAGTGAGAAACTTCCACCAAGAGCTGTTCAAGTTTAAATCCCCCCCTTGTATGGCCAAGCTTTTGCCAAGTGCTAAGCAAGTCACATTCTCTGGTTACTGCAGCCCTCTTCTCTCTGGCACATGTTCACCTTCCTGACAGTCCCTCCAGCAGGAAAATACACCCAGCACCTGCAAACCTGCACAGGCACTGCCACCCCTGCTGCTACCTCCCTATGGAGGAGCATGCCCAAAGGCCAGCACAGAAACCAGCACACCACAGCTCAGGGGAAGTTCTGCAAGTGCTGCTTTACCCCAGCTGGGCTCTGCCTGCTTCTCTCTCACCAGGCACACTCATTTGGATCACCCAGACATAATCACCTAACCAGCTAACTTTCACAAAGTTATAATGGCAGCAACCAACTTCAGGACACTTGAACAAGCCTTCTTTCCTTAGGACTGTAGGTTTGAAAAACAACAAATTATCACAGGTGGGACAGTGACTTTAGCACAAGTTGTCCCTGGGTGACTGGAGGATGCTCAATCATTTGGATGCCTATGATAGGAAAAAGGGAACAAGTAATTGCTGCCCAGACACCTGAGGAGTATGGTGTGAGACTTGGGGCTCACAGCAAGGTGTATTTCCTTCAGCAGAAAGCTCAGTGGAGAATTGCTTGACACATTTTTGATTGTGATTCTTTTCACTTCATAGGTCACCACAAAAAGCTTGTTGATCCTAAGTAAATACCAGCCATCATCAATCTTTGCCTTTTAAAATCATTATTCGCACCCTCAAAGAAGAATAAAAAGTGTTGGTCATATTAAATACTGGCAGAAATTCTAGCTACCAAATGGTGGAGACATCTTGTATAGAGAAAAAAAAAAAGACAAAACTAGAAGGGAGACTTTATGCTCCCCAAAGAAAACATCAAGCTATGAGGGGTCTCCTGGAAGGCCAAAGCAGGCCCCACTACTTCTTGCTTAAAATTCAAGAGTAAACACTGTATGAAAGTAGCATTCATCATTTCAGAAAACAAAAAGCTGGAGGGAACATTTTCCAAGACTGACGTGGTCATGTTCAGATATCAAGACAAACCAAGAAAGCTGTGGAACAACTGGAGCAGGGCCTCCAGAGCAGTCAGGGCTGGAGCACTTGCATTTGGGATGGGAGCAGAGGCTGTGGAGCCAGGCTAGGTCACTGTGAGGCAGGGGAGGCCCCAGGGCACCCACAGCTGCCACATGCCTCCAGGGAGGGGACTGAGAGGATAGATCCAGGCTCTCCATGTGGGAGCACAAAAGACAGTGGGCATTAGATAAAACAGGAGAGGTTCAGACTGGATGTACAGAAAATCTTTTCCACCATGAGGGTATTCAAGCTGCCCCAAAAGGCTGAAATGTCTCCATCCCTGGAGGTTTTCAAGCCCTGGGCACTTGGTCTGAGCCCAGAGCTGTCCCTGCTGCGAGCAGGAGGCTGGACAGGAACCTCCTGAGGCCTCTCCTCCAGCCTTGTGACCCTGCCAACTCCAGAAGTCCATTGCAGGGACACAGGGTTCTCTATTAAGATTACATTTAGTAACTTTTTCCTTCATATACTCCCAAGATAATTAAATAACTGACTTAGTCTGGCTGAGACTCAGTCAAGCAGTATTCTGGTTGGTGCCTTTCCAGCACAGACAAGCATCACCTCTACATCATCCTGACCAGGAATCAGTACCAGAACATGCTCACACACAGACTGCAATTACCTCTGCTCCAGCCTCCTCCTTTAACAGAGCAGAAACTCTGCAAAGAGGTGTGTCACAGGCTGGCAGACAGCAAAGGAGTAACCATGAAGAGACACAGCAGATGCACAAGTTAATGGAGCTACTGATGAGTCTTCAAAAAAGAGACCCACAATTTGAATTATTAAAGCAGTCAAACCTTTAATGAATTTGGTTATAGCCTCATCATAAGGCTACAGGAAACTACCTACTGGTTCATCAGCACTGGAATTTCTAAGCAGTGTTCAAGCCCTGTAATTCAAGCACTTTTTATTCTACATTTGTGCTTGTGCTAAAAGCCACAGTTTACCACAGCAATGCCACATTTAACTGGTAACTGAGCTCACATCTTTTTGAAATGCAGTTGAGAGAATCATTTGTCAAACTGCTAAATTTCTGAATCCCAGTTAACTCCTTTTTGAACATTAACATAAAATTGGCATTGAAGATCATTTCTCTAAAGTGAATAAACATGGACCAAAGCTCAACACGGGGTTATAAAATGGACATTCTCAGAAGTTTCTGTGCTATTGTGTCAGAAATCCTATCAGTGATATTTTGCTTAAAAGTTATTTCTTTATATCTAGCAGGATACACGAAATGTCTAGTTTAAGACAAGTTCCCCAGGAGATTAATTAGATTTCTGGGGAGTTATTGTAGATTCTCCAAGCAGCACAAATAGCATGGATACAAATTTTCAGCCAGTTGTGATGAACAGATTCACCTGAACAGGGAGACTTGAACAGTGCCTGTTTCCTAAAGTATCTTTTAGGTTCTTGTCTCCTAAAAGAACCCTCTGAAAGGTCTACTCACCTTACCAGATGCAATGCAAATCTTTGAGAAGTGACTCAAACAATGACTCCAGTGAAGTATGTAGGAAACTAGATGGGAGAGAATACACTAATACTCTTGACAGGCGACTTTGAAAAGGATAAAACTGGGAAAGCAAAAATCCCAAAAATCTATTGCAGCATAGGAAGAAGTCTTAAAAACAGACTTTCCTGCAACTTTTCAAAGACTCGGTACATGAAGCCTGACCTTATTTGCTCTTCCTGGAAGACTTCTGTAGGGGGCTCATGTGTTCCTCAGCTCTCACAGGTTGATTGAAGGGGCACAGTCCTTCAAGGATAGCATTTTAAAATAGCTGATTCACACACACACAGAAAGCAAGAACCCAGAAGAGGAAGAGTTAAGGTAGTCCAGCTAAAAGTCCATTCTTCCCCACTCATCTTTTCAACAGCTTGATTCTTGCAGAGTCATTATTTCATTAGATACTAAATCATTACATGTTCACCTTAGAAATCTGTCTAAAATCCAAATACACAGAAAAATGATTTCTTGCAGAAACTTTTCTGTCCCTCCTTAGTGTTAAGACAATGAGGACAGCAGAGACTGCTTGCCTCATGTCTTCATTTGGCACAACGTTTAGTTAAGCTGCCCTCTCACATTGTTCCACTTTGGTCTATTCCTTCCTCACTACAGTTGGATTGAGCCTGTCCTGCCACAGTAAAAAGGAGCATGTCCTCCTCCTTAAGACAGAGGACTAACAGAACTGGCTCTGAGAGTCTGAGGCTTAATTCCCAGTTCCCTTTATGAGCTTGGGCTGCAGCAATCTGCAGCTGCATTTCTGCCCTATGCAAATCAAACAATTTAAATGTACGTTCTGTGGATGCAAAAGCATTTCACAGCTTTTCAAGGAAACCTTCCCCAAGCACACCTTCTGCAGAGAGAACAAACCCAAATGGTCTTCAGAGGCAGAAGGAAGGTGATGACAAGTTTAGAAGGGGGACTGTCCTGTTGTTTTAGGAAGAGATAAGGTTCTTGGTGACAGAGACACTGCCTGTAACACATTAGTTATGTGCACACACGCTCCTGTCCTGTTGCTTTGGCACAATATAAACAAAGCAGCCAGGAAAAAGCAGGAACAACCCAGGATGAGCTGAAGTGTGGGAGGAACAAAGAGAGGAGAAACTGGTGATTCCTGCCCACAGCTTGCAGGAAGGATTTCCAGCTTGGCACAGCAAAATGCTAAGGAAGAGCCTGGTGGTGCAGGAAGGTGACAGGAGCAGGGACACGTGTAACATGGTACAGTAGGCTCCCACAGCCCAAAGGACACGTGCACTCACAAGAAGGAACAGGGAGCCAGATGTTACAATATTATTAAGACGTGTCCTACAATATAAAAGCAAGTCTTTTACTGATAGAAGATTGCTAATAATAAAGTGTTTAAAAGCTTTGTCATAATGTAAGACAAAAGAAATAATGAAGAAGTTTCAAGAGAGCATAGGTGTACTCACCTGGAAGAGCAAAAGGTCATAAACTCACTATTAGATCAAAAAAATTACATTTTTTTCTTTTTTGAAGAAATCAACTTGAGGATAGGATCTGGGATAACAGAAGGAAGCAGAGGTAAAAGACAAGATGAGGAGGAAGGGAGGACTTTGGAGAACCAGCAAGAAGAGACTACTGAAATGTTCCAGAACTTTGTATAGAAAGTGCTTTCGAAATGCAAAATCCTCGTTGAATTCACTCCTTTAAATCCTTCCCAAGCCCTAAACTCCTCAGAAGGAATGTGCATGCCCTTTTGGCATACCTACTCCTTTTCCATGAGGTGTTCTGGAAGCATCAGGGGTGACACAACACGATCAACCTGGACAGTTACTCCTTTACAGCTACTGAAAGGCCATTTGTAGCTCACGACGCTGCTCTCCAAAACCACTAGAGAACCACTAGAGAACGAGCATTTGGGTACAAGTTCACCCAAACGCTAAGCTCACCCCAAAGCCTATCAAAGTTCCGCTCGTATCACCGTGAGCTATCTCGTGCTCTCGACTTGAGGGACCGGGGACCGGTTCTGTTTGAGCGCACAGCCCTGGCAGCCTCACTCCTCTCCCAAGCCCTCGGCTGACCGTGCCCGGCACGGAGCGGCTGTGCCAGCCGTGACTGAGGACTTGCAGCTGATGGCGAGGGCTGAGCCACGACTCCAGCTACTCCCGTTCTCCCAGAGCACCTCCCGGGGCTGCGAGCGCTGCTCCCGCTCCACAGCCGGGCTCAAACCTCGCGGTGGCTCCGCAGCGCTGGGTTACGGGGCCACCCCTCGGGAAGCGATGGGGAATTCCGCCAGGGAAGCCGCCGGACTCTCCCACCCTCCCCGCGGCTCCACGGCACCGGCGTGACCTTGCTGGGGAGCCCTGGGCCATGCGGCAGCCGAGCCCGGCCGCCCAGAGGGCTCGGGAGCGCGGCGGCCGGGTCCCGCACACCGGCCCGGGCACGGCCCAGCGCCCCTCAGAGCCGCGGCGAGGCCCGAGGGCTCCGGGTCCGCCCGCTCCCCGCCGTTCCCGGGCCGCCCGGCCGCGGCCTCGCCTGCCCGCCGCGCCCCGGAGAGACTCACCGGAGATACTGCGCGCACAGCAGGCTCATCCTCCGCCGCTCGCCGCCCGTCCCGCCGCGGCTCTCACAGCCCGGGCCGGCCCGCCGCCCCCGCGCCACCGCCGCCGCCGCCTCCCGCCGCCGCCATCTTCCTGTGCAGGGCCCGCGGGGAGGAAGGGGCGGGGTGTTCCCGCTCTGCGCTCCGGCCGGGCAGGCCTGCCCGCGCCCCGCCGCTCCGGCCCCTCGGCGGCCCGGACAGCCCCGGCTCCGCCGCTCCGGCACCGGCGGCGTCCGCTCGCCCGCCCCGCCGAGCCGCTGCGGCCCTCCCGCCGCGCCGGCCGCGCTTCCGGGCCGGACCCCGCCCCCGCCGGCACTTCCGGCGGCGCCACCGGCAAACCCTTCCCCCGCCCGCTGCCATGGCAACCGAGGGGGCGGTGGGGCGTCGCCATGGCAACCGCGGCGCATCCCGGGGCCTGCATCCGCCGCCCGAGCCGCGCCGCCGCCGCCGGCTTTGTCACCGCTCCCCTCGGCCTCGGAGGGACCCTCGCCGGGAGGCCCGTGGGGCTGGCGGGGGCCCCGCCACAGAATTACGGGAACACAGAACGGGGCAGGCTGGAAGGGACCACAGTGGGTCATTGGGTCCCACCTCTCTGCTCAAGCAGGGTCATCCCAGAGCACATGGCACAGGATTGTGTCCCGACAGGTCTGGAATATCCTCAGTGAGGGAGACTCCACAGCCTGTCTGGTCTCTGTTCCAGTGCACGGTCACTGCACAGGAAAGAAGTTCTCGTTCATGTTCAGGTGGAACTTTGGGCATCCATTGCTGCCCATGGTCTCTAGTCCCATTGCTGGGCCCCAGGGAGCAGAGCCCGGTCCTTGCTCTGAGCCCTCCCTGCAGACAGGGACACAGGGGGATGAGGGCCCCTCTCAGCTGGGTCTGCTCTGGAGGCTGAACAGCCACAGGTCCCTTGAGAGAGCTGCTCCACGCCCTTCCTCATCTCCTCAGCCTCCTCTGGACCTGCTCCAGGAGCTCCAGGTCTCTCCTGTCCTGAGACAATTAGGTCTCACTGAAGTTTATTTTCTCCAGGCTGAACAACTCCAATTCTCCCAGCCTTTCCTCATAACAAAGCTGCTCCATCCTTCTGATCATCTTGGTAGCCTTGTCTGGACTCACTCCAGCAGCTCCATGTTCTTCCTGGGCTGGGGACTCTGAATCTGGACATAGTGCTCACCTCAGCATGGAGCCAGGGCATGGGCACACCAGGCAGTAACCTTGCACCTGGGTGCAACGTTCTATCACTATAGGTGGCCTTTGCAAATACATGCGTTGTATAAGTGGCCCGTGAGTCCCAGTAAAATATCTGTATTGTATTTGGATACTGTGTATAGGCCTTGCCCCAGCTGGTCCCAGTTATTCTTGATGGGCTGCAGCTGCGATGTCCTTCATTGGGCTGCAGCTGTGGCCAGTCAAGGTAACTGGGATAAAAGGGGGTGGGTTGGAGCCTGACTAAGACCCTGAGTTGGAAGCTGTAAAGATCTGCTGCTCACAAGGAAACACCGAGAAGGTATGGGACTCTTGAAATATGAGCTACAACATATCACTGCTCAATATTTACAGTATTTCTGCTATTTATCCCACATGGTCCCACCTCCCATGCTAACTTGGTGACTTGATTTGTGCTCCAATTTGGTTTTTTTTATGGCAGGAAAAATCCCACTGAGTTCAGTGTCTGTTTGAGCAAATGAGCCAGCCTGAAGAAATGAGGCAGAGGAAAATTTGGGATCAGATGAACATGAGGTGGCTGGCTAATAAAAGTTGTGTCATTTGAGTCTGTAGGGGACCTGAGGACAAAATGAAAGATGATGTTTCAAAAATAAGTCCCCCACATTTTTTCAGGTTGAAAATACATATTGAAAATATATTCAGGTGTGGATATTTTCATGCACAGATGGGACACTGGGCTGCCCTCTCTCTCTGTGCCAAACTTTGGCTTTTATGTCTTTGAGACACCACATTTTCCTGCTGCTCAGCATGAAAACCTGGGATCAAGCAAAGATGAGGGAACAGCTCAATAGTTGAATGATGAAACATCAAATTCTCTGCAGGTTTGGTGATTATTTCAATCTAAATGTTGTGATGTGGGGAATTAGCACTCAACAGCATTCAAAGGAAGAAACAAAGCATGAAGATATCTAAACAATCCTAATTTTGTCCTTTACTCTTCCTGATCAGTAATTATGTTATCATGAGTAAAGTGTATTTGTTGTCATCTTAGATTATCCTACTTAGATTTTGAATTGTTAGTGACAAAAGCCTCATCTTACCCTAATAATAACCTATTTTCCCTAAATATGACCTGTATGTAAACCTTCAGGAACTTCAGCTGTGTAGAGGTTTGTTAAGCCTTCATTATTCCCTTGCAAATATCACTCAGAAGAAAGAAAAAATTATAAAATAGGCCTTATTTCTTAGAGAAATTCTTTCTAATCCTTATGAGTCATAAAGTAATGAATTTCCTTTTAATTTTTTGAGAATAAGCACTGTACATTCTGAGCACACTGAATAAAAGCTAGCTCACTTTTGGAAGGGAGAGAGCAAGCAGCCATTCCCAGAGATCCATGCTGAGTGCCTTGGCCTCACTGCCCATCCCAGGGACCCAGCCACAATCCCACCTGTATGGGTTGATCTGAGCTGTAACCTCAGGAACATTAAAAGGGCTGCTAAGATAATTGCACCTGTGGCCAGTGCTCAGCTGGTGTTGCTGAGTGTGGGCAAGAGAGAAGCTGGTTCCCAGGCTGACCTTTGCCAGGAGATTGCCTGGAATGTCAGGCCAGTGTCCCAGAAACACTGCACAGCACTTGGGATCAAGTCCTCAACGTCTATAGATCTCCAGCTTTATCTCATGGCACTCTTTGGCATCTTCTTCTAGTGCATGAGGAACCAAACCCTGAGAAGAGTTCCCCAGGCTACTCATAAATTTTCAAACCTCAGTCATAAGTCATGTCTTTCACTGGCTGCTTTTCAGTCTTGCTTACTCTCTCTTTGTTTGAATGTCTGCTCCTACAAAGGGTCATCCAAAATGGAAGATTTCTCCCTTTGGGCTGGGCTGTCCCACCCCATGTGGCCTCAGACCTGGTCACTGTGGGTTTGGCAGCTCCCTCCATCTCAACAAGGCTCCCACCACAGCTACTCCCAAGTGCTTCCATTTACTGTCCTATGCTGTTGTTCCATGAGCAGCTGGGTCAGCTTGGCCTGTCTGGCCTGGCCCAATCTGCCAGCTCAGTCTGGCTTCTTTATATTTGCAAATCCCTTCCCTCCCCTGGGCTGGGTTTGTAAGCCTGAGTTTTGGCTAGATACATTCAGGTTAGATCTCAAAAATGAGTGTAAATTAAAAAGCTGCTCTTGTAGGAACCAGGGGTTTTATTCCAACTGGGCCACCAGGTGAGCGCTCCCTTATTCAAGATTTTTTACTCATTAATTCTCGAGGAAAGGCCTCTTTCTCTTTTTTCTTTTAAAGTGCATTGTTGCATTACAACAATTTCTTGGATCCATAGGGCTGGCATGTGGGGAGCAGAACTGAGTCTGCTTCTTAGCCCTTATCAGAAAAGGCTCCAAAATGTGCCAGGATGGGTTAACAAATGCTTTAAGCCCCTCTAATTGTCCTTTTCTCTGATAGATTTGAGTTCCTTTCAAAGAGTTTGCAGACTGTCAGTTTAAATGTCTTAAGCTGGAAGGTTTTTGTTCCTGCTCCCAAGAGGAGGGACAAGGTGAGAGGCAGTGCTGGGGGAACTGAGGGGTCCCCATCACTCACCCCATGAACACAGACATGCCCTTCCTGCCTTCTGCTGCACGGCCCCCTGCTCTGGAGGCCTGGCTGTGCAGATGGTGAAGAGCTGGACAAATCCATGTGCAGAAACAGCCTTGGTTTGAGCCTTGGGCCATGTTTCAGGTGTGCTTAACAGGTGTCAGGTCTCATAGACAATGATTTTGCAGTGCTGATTTGAGCTCCCTGTGTTTGTCCATGCTATTTTCTTCCTCAGGGAATAAACCCCAGCTAATCATCCTTCTGCCCCTTCTGTGTCCTGCTGTGCCAGCTCTGCAGGTGGCAGAGATGGCTGCTTGCCACCATGGGCTGGGTTGGAGCTCAAATCCACTGGGGGTCTCGAGGTGCTCCAGCACTGCACAACCCCAGGGAGGGCTGGCAGGGAGCATCTGGCTCCTGCAGCTGGGGCTGCTGTCTTCAGCCATGGGAAACCTGCACCCACAGGTTCAGGGAAAGCAGCAAGTGAAAGAAAATAGATGCTGGGGTGGAAAGCACTGAGGGGAAAAAGGGGAAATAACCACTGCACAGCCTTGCAGGCGTTGCTCCTGCACCAAAACCTGCCGCCGCTCCCCAGCCGGCAGCGTTGCTAAGTGACAGCTGATTTACCACATCACTCAGCATCCAGCAGCAGGAAAGCCAGGGAAGAGCTACAGACTCTGCCAGAGGCTGCCCAGACCTCATCCTCACCCAGACCTTGTCCCCACCATGGCCAAGCAGTGTGTAACCTACATCTGGATAGGTGATCTTGATCTTTCACTGGTGTTTAAGGTCAAACCCCAGTGCAAAACAAAGCAGGCAG
Source organism: Emberiza elegans (assembly GCA_024865655.1). Taxonomy (NCBI): domain Eukaryota; kingdom Metazoa; phylum Chordata; class Aves; order Passeriformes; family Fringillidae; genus Emberiza; species Emberiza elegans. The sequence goes on from JALJVW010000206.1 coordinate 63,723,015, forward strand.
AGAGATTCAGCTGCGTGGCAGGAGCTGTCAGGACCAGTGGGATGTGTTTGGCATCACCAGGCAGTGGGAGAACTTGGCCACCAGCAGTTTTGTCCACTTGTGCCTTCTGCAACAGCAGCACTTAATGCTCCCACAGCTGCAGGTTGTATAAGCTGCAGAAGGGAAAACACACTCCCCTGCAGAATTCCCTATGCAAAATTGGCAAGGAATGGGGTCAGGATTAATAAAAAATTCAGCTATCTCACCTCAGCTTTAGCCTCTTCTATATAAAAGGAATGAGTGAAGAATCTTCTCATAAAGGGCAGACCCCAAATTTCATACCAGGGCAGTTGTACCACCTCCAAGGGAAGGGGGTAGGACACCATCCTGAGTGGGAATGTGCAGGAGATGAACACCCATTTCCTAGGTTCATTCCCTAGTGGTCTTGCTCCTTCATATCACTCAGGCTGATGAGTATCCCATCACCTGGCTGAGCTGGGAGGGAAAAAGTTTTCGAGCAAAAGACTGTTAATAATTAATCTTAGCAGGACAAGGAGAAACATAGCACAGTGCTGTGGGTAGGGCTGAAAGCCTCTGCCATGAGAAGGCAGAAATTAATGCCTGGGGAGTGTCCTCTTAAGGACACAGGAGGAAGACAGATGAAGGTAGCAAGGGAGACCTGTTGGTGGCAAAAAAGCTCCCTGCTAAGGCCAGGGCAGTCTTCAGGAAGGGGCTGAAAAGGGGCTGAAGGCAGCTGCATGCAGCTCTTCTTAGTGGCTGTAAGCAGAGAGGGCTCTGCCAGCCCTTGCTCAGGGCAAGGAGCTTCTTTTGTGGAGAACAGCAACACTGCAGTCCTAAAAAGGAGACATTTAGAGAATTAGACAGTTACATAGTCTGGTACTAGTTTGCCTTGCAGTAAAGTCTGGTTTTTGGTGAATGCATAGCATGTATTTAATGTTGGTCTCTTTCAGGCAATGAAATTGATGTGTTGGGTGAAGCTGAAGCCCACAAGTTATTTTCCCTGTAGAACCTCAGAAAGGGTGCTGCAGCAGCTGGGAGACCTATGCAGGCCCCAGGCTGGGACCACCTGAGCAGCAGGGGGAACACAGGTAGCTGCTCATGAGCACTGATTTGTGCAGATCACAGAATCGGGCTGGAAAAGACCTCTGAGGTCATGTAGTCCAATCTATGACTGATTACCACCTTGTCAACTACGTCATGGCATTAAGTGCCATGTCCAGCCTTTCCTTAAATGCCTCCAGGGATGGTGACTCCACCACCTCTCTGGGCAGCCCATTCCAATGTCTAATCACCCTTTCTGTGAAGAAATTCCTCCTGATGTCTATCGGCCTAGAACTATGTCTCCTTGTCCTGTCGCTGGTTGCCTGGAGAAAATACAGAACCCCCTCCCGGGTTACACTCTCCTTTCAGGGAGTTGTAGGGCGTGATAAGGTCACCCTTCATCCTCCTCATCTGCAGGCTAAGCCTCCCGTTCCATCTCCTCAGGCCCAGAGGATGCCGGCGTGTCCCTGCTGCGCCTCCGTGGGTGTGAGCGCACACAGAGCGACGCGTGCCCATCCCTGTGTGTGGCCGGGCCGGGGGCTGCTGTCTCCGCACACAGCGGCATGGCCGTGTCCCTGTGTGCACACGAGAGTTCAGCACACACACACACACACACACACGCGTGTCCGGGACCCCGCGGGGGCGCGCTCCGGGCCGCGCTGCCGAGGGGCGGCCCCGGCCCGGCTCCCGCAGCCGCGGCGCCGCCCCCGCTGCCGCCCGGCCCCGCTCCATCCTCCGCCCTCCTCCCTCCCGCAGCCGCACCGAGCCTCAGACCGCGGCGGGGCCGGGCAGGGCCGCACCATGACCGAGACCACCAAGACCCACGTTATCCTGCTGGCCTGCGGCAGCTTCAACCCCATCACCAAGGGGCACATCCAGATGTTCGGTCAGTGTCCGCGGCGGCGGGGCGGGCCGGGGGAGCGGTGGGAGGCCTGGGGCTGCCCCCGGGGCGGGGATGCGGGCATGTGAGGATGTGGATGGGGATGGGGTCGCTGCGGGGCTCGGTGCGCGCTCCGAGCGCGGCTCCGCTCCCGGGGCCGGGCGCTGTCCGCGGCAGGTGGTGCTGAAGGCGCCGCGGGCGGGGACCGCCGAGGCCTCCCGAGCCCGCTCCCCATCCCTGGCAGCTGTCCCCAGCCCTGGGGGGCTGTCCCCCTCGCGTGGCCGGGGTCCCCTCTCTGCACTCGCATTCTCACGGTCCCGGCCCGCAGCCCCCGGGGTCGGTCCTGGCGCTGTTTGTCCGCTGCTGTTCGTCCTCGGGTCTGCGAGACTGCAGCCGCTGCAGCACTTCCATTTCCTCTGACCAGGGAGGAGATAGAACCAAGCAGCCACAGCCAGGTACAAAAGTCAACAGAGATACAGGCTCTTAATGGAGATATTGGAGTAGTCAACCATCAGATTGATACTAGGTCGAAGGAACGGGAAATGTTTGTGTGAGATGATGGATATTACCGAGCATCCCTGTGATGATACAGAGGATAGGGACGCTGGAATCACTGCTACAGCCTGGCAAGACAAGAGGGAGGGAAGGAGGGAGAGAGGAAGGGCAGTCTCCATCAAAGGCAGTCTGACATGCCAGAGATACTGTTTGGGTAAAGCTCAAAATGCCTGGAAATCCCAGTGCAAACAGTGGCTCCCTTGGCCGGGGAGGAGTCCTGGGAGGGTGAAGTGTCCACTGCAGACCACCCTGGAGTGCAGAGACAGGATTCATCCTTTATGTGTGATAGCTGATTTAAGGCTGGGAAGCAGATACTGAAGGTCATGTGCTACCAGTGGAGAACCATCCCTGGGGTTTCTAAAAGCTGTATATAAGTTTCTAAATATATAAACTATATAAAAATACTTGAAATCAGCTTGGAGTATTTCTGCATTAGACCTTGTTTTTGTAGAACATAATGAGTTGCACATCAGGCTGGAAAATGATGGCTTTCTAGATGCAAAGGATCACGTTGTTATTCCATTTCTTAAGTGGCAGCAAAATGTAGGCCTGGGCACCAATATGCTTGAAATTAAAAAAAATCCTATCCCCTAAGCAAAAAGAAATTGCAACAAGGATCAAGAGGAACTATTTAAAAATAAAAACAATCATTAAATTAAATTACAAGGACTTGGTTGATGGAAGCAACCACTGATGAAAAAGATTTCTGTAAGTCACATTTAGTCTTATTTTGATTAAGCAACACTAAAGATATCCATGTGGCCCTTATTCAGTGGACTAACAACAAGTAACAAAATGTATTTTAGAAAATAAGGATCAGTGAGATATTAGTATGCAGTGCATGTTCTTATAGACTCGCAGTAAGATTTTCTTGTTGCTCAGTACTCTTCAGTATCTTTATCAAAGATGTGAAAGAAAAGATATAATCCCTGATGGCAAAAAGTGGCTGTGACCCCAAAGTGGGCAGAATAGCAATTCCTGCTGGTAATGAGTCAGTTGTGCTGCCTAACTCTGGTTGTTTGATGAAAAGGGCTTGTTCAACAGCAGAGTCAAAGGCAAAGTCATATGTCCAGCGGGGAAGAACACACTTCAAAGATAAACAAAAGGCAAATGTCTTCTGCCAAACAGCAGTGGTGTAAGGACTGAGGGGGGATTGTGCACAACGCACTGAATGCAAACTCTGTGTGGTGCTGTAAATAAAGCAGCAAATGTGACCCTTGTAGATATTAGCAGGGGAATATCAAGCAGAAGAAGAAAGGTTGTATTATTTTCATGTACAGCATTAGCAAAGCCCTTCTCTGAGGAACAGTGAGAAGAATTACATTAGTTTTGGAAGCCAGGCTTTGTGGCAGGAGACTAGAGAGGCTCAGCCTAGATCCATCCTTAAATATGTTGAGGGGTATCACATATCCCTGCCCTATGCTTAGGGGAGGGATATGTGATATGAGATGAAAGTGAGCAACTTTGCTCAGCAGAATAGGTATGGGTGAGATGCCAAGAGTGGATCACACAACACTTCAAACTACAAATCTGTTGTGTGGGTTTGAGAGAAGGTAATCAAGTAGTATGAGAAAATACCTGTGTACCTGGTGGATTGTCTGTCACATGAAGGCTGTAAATGAATACTCAGACATCTTTCAGGAAGACAGGTTTTAGCTCAAAAAGGGTGGTTTGATGTTGAATTTTTCTATGCATGCATCCTGTAGAGCCCTTGGAATACAATATTTGAGATACCTGATAGGGACAAAGGAGACTTCCATGAGGAAAGGACACAGAATTTAGCTTCTAAATCCATCATCATTTTTGTTTGAGGAACACTTCTCCCCAAAAAAAGTGTAATCCTGTGAAGCCATAGGAATCTCAGTCAAAATTTGTGTTGCTCACCTAGCTCTGCACTATAGAGTCCAACCAAAACAGTGCTCTGTCCTGTACATGATGCATTTCAAACAGCTGAATTTGTTGCCAAAAATATTGTCTTTATCATTCAGACAAATATTTGGGCTTTGAGAACCTAATAGGAGGATTTTTTGCTTAGCATAGAGAAAGACAATTTATCTCTTTAACATATGGCACTAATTAAGCCAAAAGGAAGCACAATATTTGCTCAGGTATGTCACTCTAAACACACCATTGTATGTCAACCATCATTTTTCTCAGTGTGGATTTTACCATGTTTTATTCAGACCAAACCCAACCTTTTCCCATAGGATTTTTGCCTGAATAGGGGATTAGTTAATTATGTGGAAGTCTCTTCTAATGGGGGAAAGATTCCCATTGAGTTATTCTTTCCATCAGTCATATGAATTTAAGACTCATCATTGGGACTCCAGAAAGCTGGGATTCTTCTTACAACCCCAAATCTGCAACTGCATCCCACCGCTGAACCTTGTGAGGAGCTGAACTTACTGCAACAGAGCTCCCTGCTTCATCTGCCAGTTAAAATTCTGGGTCACTGGGGCTCCCCAAATGAGGCTGCATCGTATCTGTGTATACAAAATGAATATCATACATATAAATTAATACTTTGCCTAAGATATATGATATATAACAAAAAAGTAGGTGAGACACAGTCATGTACAGCCTCCCTACCAAGAGGTTGAGACAAACACCCACATAGTCCTGAAAACACTCTGAGTTATTTGTGGTATCAGCTGTGCTTTGAGAGGGTTCTGAATCACAAATGTCAGTTGTATTTTCCAGCTTTATGTGGCTATGAGAAAAAGTTTGGGATGTTTCTGTGGTGGGCAGGAAAGACAGAAGGACAGAGAGGGCAAAAGTTGTTTCCAAAACTTGACATAAACATTGGTGGCCTTTAACCCAAAATGAAACTCCATTTGTAGCCTAAGGAGGTATGGAGAAAGAGCCAAATCAAAAAATCTTAATAATTGAAGAAAAAGAGGATTTTGAATAAAGTCCTGCATTAAAGCCACATAAACCTCCACCACTGCTGGATGCAGAGAGCCCACCTGCTCATCTCAGCCAGCACACACCAACCCCAGGATATCCACTTTCATTTCTTGCTGCCGCTCAGAGGATCACAGACCGTGGGCTGCTGCTTATCCCCTGTGCCCTGCAGCCAGCTCAGGAGGGGAACCCCTGAGACATCCCCATGCTGGCTTTGGGTCTCAGGATGAAGCACTGGGGCACACTGAGTGGCACAGACACCCAGCAGTGGCATCTGCTGGCTAAAGTGCATCTTCTCCATCCTGGCCTCCTCAGAGTTTGCCTGCTCCTCCCTTCCCATGCATGCAATGCCACCCAAAGGACAAAAGCCAAGGCACCAATGTCAAAAGCAAAACCTAATCCATGCAGCTCTCCTCACACACCACAGCCCATGCTGGCACTCTGCCAGACAGCAAGCTCGTGCTTGCTTTGACAATTAAATCACTTCCCCATGTGGTCCCAGCTCAGGGAGCCCTAACACAACTGTGTCCAGAGCTTCAAAACCAAAAGGCAGCTCTGTAGAGCAAGGTGGAAAGCAAATTTTTCAATCAAAAAAGTTTGTTTTGAAGATGGTCTTGAGTAAAAAGCTGTGATTAAAGGCATCACCAGACAAGGTCAGAGGGTCCAGGTTCTCTGTCATGGTGTTTTAGAGTTGGAGACAGAGCCAAAAAATAGCTGGATTTGGAAAGAAGATGCTGAGAGCAGTTTCTTTGTAGTTTCTGCAGTGGGAAGGGCTTGTACTGTCTTGTGGATATGTGAGAATTGGAGAATTGTTCTGATGATTTCTTCAAATTGAAATGAGGGTTGTGGTGGAGTGAAATGGTATCTGGTTGAACAACATGCTGTGTTTTGATACTGATTTTTTCCCCTTTATTTTCTTTAATTCATTTTTCTTCAATTGTAGTAAAAAAGCCCCTCTGGAATTGCCCACACCCCCTATTTTGGCACTTTAGACATTTTTTTCCTTGCCTTTTTAAAGTTCTGAAATTCTTCACAATCCATTCTTCTCATGTACAAACTTCCAGCTTCATTCACAAAGCCTTGCTCATCAACCACAGATTTATTTCTGCCCAGCTCTAAGAACAGCTTCATCTCCAGGGACTGGATGACCCCTCAATTCCCCTTTCCACCTCTGCTTATCAGCCTGCAAGGAGCAGAGCTTCACTGGGGCTTCCCTGCTCTTGCAGAGGGAGATTTCAGCCTTCCTCTCTCCCTTCTGGATGCACAGTGCCCACAGAGTTCAGCAAGGTGGAGTCTGGGATCCATGGGGATGTTCAGAGCTGGTCTCAGAGGCAGCAGGTTGGGTAACCCCCCCCACCAAAAAATGGGACATTATCTGACTTACTCACAGGTACTTGGCTTTTTAGCAGCTAGTTTTTGGGTACTATGAAGCACTTGATGGCAAATAGAGGATTCTAATCAAATCTGTATCATCTGCCTGTATCCAGACTGCCTCATCTCCTGCATGTGGATTTATGGGGTGATGGGTTGCTCCAGGTCAGCTTCTTTTGGGAGGAAGAGATTTGTGAGATGTCACTCAGATGTGTCACTCCTGACAGGGAGTTTTGGTACCTCCGATATTTTAAACCTGTTTGACCACGGAGTTTCCCCACCTACCTAATTTCAAGCAGTGCCCAGGACCTGGACTTGCACAGAAGGACATTGCCAGTAAATAGCCTGAATCCTGAAAGTCAGCAAATCCCCACCACTCTTTCCTTTTTGTCTAATTAAATTTTCCTTAGGTCCTATGTGCATCTGTTGTTGAAGCGAGTTAATATCCCAACCAACAGCTGGGTAAAAACATTTCTGGTGGAAAACAATGAAAGAGGACTCTGCTATCAAACATAAAACCCTCTTGCTTGGTTCTTAAGAAAACTTGAGCAATTAAAAATCTCAGCAGGCTGCTCTTTGATTATGCACTGCAATCCTTGTAGAGGAGCAGCACTGAGGGCTGCTGCATCCCAGAGCAAGGGATTTGAGATGAAAGGATGGAGTCTCTAAGTAAAGAGGAATGAAGAGGCAGGAGCTGAGGCTTTTGTTAATGATGTATTGTCTTAATGTCCTGATTTCAAGAATCACTTTTTCTTACTTGATTGAGATGAGTGGACTGCAGAGCAGTTTAATGAGAGTGTCGCTGCCTGGGACAGAGCTGGGAGAAATGCCTGAGCAGTGTGACAGCTTCACCCTTTCCCCTTTGCTTCAATAACAATACATCTGCAAATGTCCAGGAGCAAAATTCCTTCCCCCTCCGTCTAACAAAAGCTTCTCAGGAGCTTGAGAGAGACTTTGCTGTCTGCAACACGAGTAAGAAGTGCGGCCCTGTGAGGCTGCCTCGTGGTTCCATTTCCTCTTCGGCTGAAACGGGAACGCGTAATGAGCAGGAGGGATCGATGGATGGAGCGGGAGGTGCCGTGCGGCTCCGGGAGGACGGACAGACGGACGGACGGGGAGAGGCTGGCTGAGCACCTTTGGAGCTCAGCAGCATCGGCAGAGAGCAGTGGGGATGACTTGCCCAGGGCAGAGCCAGGACAGCTCTCACTGAAAACACCCGGGGTGATGTGCCAGACACGGGCAGCTGCGGCACCCCTGCTCATCCCTCTGCAGCACAGCGGAGGAGCTCCCACTGCACCCGAGCCCTTCCCTCGGTACGAGGGGGCTGGCGAGGTGAGCTGTGCCAGCTCCAAGGGCCCCTGGATCAGCGGGGCAGCGACACCGCCAGCCCTGCCCTGGTGCCGCGGGGGCCGGCTCACAGCGCACCTCGACACCCCAAACACACTGAAACTGCTGTGCTGGGAGGACAGAGCAGCACCCGTGGCTCTTCTGGGGGCCGTTTTATATCAGCTGATGTCACATTCCCATCACTGCACCCCATACAGACTCATTTTTCACAGCCTTTGTCATCAGCTTCCTGCATCTCAAGCATCTCCTCTTTGTAAACCAGAGTGAGGAGTTTTCCTGAGCATGAGACTCAACTCCATCAATAACTATTCAGAGATTCTTTTAAACATTTATAAGCCATTAAATATTTAGCAGTATTTATTACCATCTCTGAGACATCACATTGGCTCTATGATAATGCCACCTCCCAAAATGTGCCACATACCTTCTTTTACTTCCACCGACTATAAACAAACCTGGCAGTGAGAAATCCAGTCCTACAACCTCATTCAAGAAGGAAACAGGGGCTCTGCTTCTATTTAAAAAAACATTTGCACTCACTGTGATGCTCTCACCTCCTGCACTGTCTTCTCTGATGCTTTTTAACATCAGCCTGTGCAATGCCAAGGTGTCAATTAGCTGCATGCTAAACACCAGCAGCCCACATCTCTCATGTAACCTCGGGCAGCTCATTTAACTGCTTGAGTGGTGCAGTGGGGGGAGCCACATCCTTCTGCTGCCAGGCTGCTGTGGGGCAGGTACCCCAGGGATGGGGGCCAGGAGTGGGTCATGACTGTGCTGATGCTCCTGCATCTGAGTGGCAACTGGCCCAAAATGGGCATCCTCACCTCAGAACGCTTTGGCTTCCAAAATCCCTTCTGGCAGCAAGGCTGGGGGCTGCAAGAGTCCTCTGAGCCAAGGAAGTCCATCTGTGTTGAAGTGTAGCACAAGTACCTCCACCCTTAATCCTAACCCTAACCTCAACCTCCACCTGGGGCCAGGGAGCCCAGAGCAGCTCCGGGAAGATCCAAAACCTCTGAAGACTGAAAAAATCAGCATAAGATAGAGACAAAGCCCGGGCACTTCTGGATTTTGACATGAGCATGCCCTCTCTGGTATTTATAACCCCTCAATCCAAGCACTTCCACGATGCCACCAGTGCCCAGCCAAGCAGGGAGAGATTTTCAGATGCCCTGTGCGGAGACAGTCAATAGTGCCCATCACAACCCTGAAAATAAACCAGGGCCAAGGCACAAGCTCTCATTCCACTGAAACACTACTGTTGCTGGAAAAGGCAACCTGGCTCAGAAACACATTTTTCCCTCCCCCTTCTCAGCATCAACTAGTTTTCTTCAGTAAGCCTGAGCCACTGGATGTATCTTGGTCATAACAGCAGAAATCTGCTAAATCAATATTTGGGAACAGAAAAGCCTAGATTCTTCAGAAATATGCATTTTCAAAAGCCACTGTAGGCCTTGCCCCCGGAGAAGATAAACTGAGATAAGTCTGTTTCAGGGCTGGAATAGGAGGCACAGGCAGCCCCCATGGGATGGGTGGAGAACCCGTCTCCGAGCCAGGCAAGGAAGAACTTGCACAGCCCCTGCTACACAAAGGTTTCTATTTTCACTGAAATCCAACAGCCCCTAATTGAGCTTAAGCCTTCCCTGAGGAGATGATGTTTCTCTGTGGTTCATTGGCAAGGGAAAGCAGAAAATCCACTTTTCCCAGGACAAGCTGGGTTGGGAATGCTTGAGCACATAACTATGCTTCTGGCACCTTTGCTTTGTGCACAGACATGGCTGATGTTTCTTTTTGGGGAAAATGTGATCTTGGGAATGAGTCTGCAAAGAGACAGGGTTGCACTGCTACACAGCTGCAGTAATGGGAATGTGACATCCCTCTGGTGTCACCTTGAGCCTGAAATCCTACCATGGCTCTGTCACCCCACCCCCTGACCGGCATCCCCCAGCCTTTCTGCTTCTCTGTAGCTGGGATGTTTCCTGCCTGCACAGTCCTGGTTCAGCCAACACAGATCCCACACAAGGTCAGCATCTTCAGATACCTTGCCAGCAAAGGCAAGCCCTGGGTCAGACACACAGGGGTCAGCTCCCTGTGGAGGCAGGCAAAGACCAGCCAAGAGCTGCTGGACAAAGGCTCCTCATCCCTGCTACATGGGGAATTGGGAACCATAAATCCTCTGCTCCTGCTAGGATTGTGATCTTGCCACGTGTCACCAGCACCACACACACCAGGACGTAAAAAGCACTGCCTTTGATGTGCTACAACAGCTTGGAAATGAAAACAAACAGAGTGCTTCCACAGGGAAATTAGGGCACTGGAAAACAAGTGTGAAAATCTGTTGGGGTTTTATTTCCCTTTCATTTTTTTAAAGGCTCTGTGTGACACCGATTTCCCTGAGTGAGATGGGGACTGGGACCTCTCCAGGGATGTACGTTAAGGTGCCTGTCCTATTTTGGATGTTCTATCCACATTTTGACTAAACTGACATATAAAACCATGGCAGATTAGTGAAAATCTTGCCTTTTGCTGCTACCCTTTTGCTGGGTGGGGTGACAGCTAATGCACCAGACAGGGAAAGGTACATGACCTTTCACTTTCCACTTCAATTCAACATATGCAAAAAATCATCTTACCTGGAGAGGCTTAATCCTTCTCCAAGAGCTTCTAAGCAAGTTGTTTCAATGCTGTCCTGCAGAAGACAGTTCAAAAAACCTTCTTTAGGTGAAGGTTTCTTCTTCATCCAATTTTAGAATCACTGAATGGTTTGGAAGAGACCTTAAAGATAATCTTGTTACAACACCATTCCCTAGACCAGGTTGCACCAAGCCCCATCCAACCATCTGTTAAGAGTTGCTTTTACCTCATTAGATGCTTTCCCTTATCTCTTTAGCCCCAAGACCTCTGAGATACCCAGGTGTTGAACACCTCATGGAGGTATTTAACATGTCCACCCACTCAGCTGCCCACAGCTCAGGTGAGATCCAGCAGGGTGTTGAGAACATTCCTGCTCTCCCTGCGATACCAGAGTGGAGATCTCCAAGCAATAAGTTACATTGCTCCTCTGTACAAGCGGAGAGAGTGGCAGCACTGTGCTGATCACAGAAAAGCAGGTTCAGTCCCTTCCTGGAGGAGCTGGTGGCACTTTGACTCAAGAAGCAGCTCCTTGTACTTCTCCTTATGTTGCTCATCTGATGGGCATTGCCTGCTCCCTCCCACTCCAAGCAGCAGGAGTAGCAGCTACAGGAGGGAAAAAGCATCTCGGCCTGGGTTGTTCTGCCATGCTTTTCCTCAGATACTCCATTTCAAGCTCCAGGGCCTGAGAGTTGTTCTTCCTGGACTCCTGTGCAACTTGTCAGACACACTGACTCTTGCAATACTTCACTTCTAATAAAAGAGGGAAAAATAGGATGTTTTCACTTTCAATTACAATTATATCAAAGAGGTTGTCCCTCTACAACTTCATAGAGGAAACCCAGATTCTCTGGGACCAGTCAGGTCCCATCTAGCTGGGGCTCCAGGAAATGCTCTGCTGTTTCTAGATCAGCTTACTGTGACTCAGTCTCCTACTTCTGTTATTATTTTTAGTTAGTTTGTTTGTTTTAAACACCTAGTTGCGCCTTTCTGCTTGAAGCCAGAAGTGATCAAACAGATGGTGATAGCATGAGTCTCATTAGTCATCACTTGTGTGGCTCTGAGCTGGACACTGGTGGGGACCTGGGTGGGCTGGCAGGGTCAGGTCCTGCAGCATCACCTCTCAGGGCCTTTCACAGCCTCCTTTTCCACCACAAACCTTGAGGCATTTGGTGGCCAGTTCTTTTTTTGTGCTCATGAAAAGCTGATAAAACCAATATGCAGCAACACCTGAAGCCCTGTCACAGCACATGCCACAGCAGAGATGGCCACAGTACAGAGTATCATCATACAATATCAGAAAGCTTCAACCCACATAGAGCAACACCATGTCACTTCAGAAGGCTGCAAGCATCCTGCCCTTTTTGTTCTGCAGCCCAGCCTTTCATCCCCTCCTGTTGATGCCCTGCCCCTGTGTGCCCTCTGCTCCCTTTGGTGGTTGCTCAGTGCCCCTGGGCATCCATGGCTCATTGCTGTCAGTGCTGCTCACCTGCTGCTCACAGCTGCACCCACTGGGGATGAGGCTGGGCCAGCCCCACTCACAACCATCACAAACTGTGTGCCTACAAAGCCTTTCCTATATTTGTTATTTCTACAGTGCCTGGGAACAGCTATGGACTAATGGGGTGGGGGAAAGTGTAACAGAGCAATTAGCTGAGAGATTAAAATCTTTTAAAAAATCATTAGGGGGCTTAATGGGATTTTTCTACCAGCTAGAAGTCTCCTGAGAATCTGACTGAAATTGTCTAAGAGGCACTGAGCACGAGGTAGGACAGGTTATTTGGGTCAGTGGGACACGAGGATCTCCCCAGGCTTGCCTTGGGAAGGGCCAACCCCACGGTGAAGAATCAGCCTCCTGCTTCTTCCCAAAGGAGGGACCTCTCTTGAAGAGCAGCCAGGCCTTGCTCTGGTAGAAATGTCTCTTCTGGGAGCCCAGGGAAGGGAGATGCCAATCTCTAACCAAGATCTGACAGTGGGTGAGTACCCTGGTTGGGACCCAGAACAAGGCTCTGGGGTAGGCAGGAGAGCTGGGCTCTGGGAGAAGGACACCTCTGATGAATGCATCCCCGATCTGGCATTCAGAGGAGTCTTTTTAATATCTATATATATACACATACATATAATTCAATTAGACTGAGAGTAACTGCTGGCTCCTTGCCCACACTGAGCTCTGGAAGCACCATTTAGGTCCTGCAAGTGCTGCTAGCCTGAGAATAAAACAAAATGTGCTGGCATATCTGGGTCACTCTCTCTTGCAGAAGAAGGGATTTTAATGGCCATGTCCCACCTCCTGTCCAAGGTTGTCAGAGGCCAAATTGCTCAAAATAAAAATGAGACACCTGGGAGATGGTTTTGCCTTTTCCATCACCTGTGGCTGTGCAACTTCTCTGTCCTAGCTCTCAGGGCTGTGCAATGAAGGCTGTGCAGAGCTTTCTTGCCTCCCTGCTGCCTTGTGTGTGTTTTCAGAGAGCTGGCACAGTGTGAGCAAGCTGCTGCTTCAATCCCCTGTGGGGGGAAGGGCATCAATCAGAGCTGGCCTGTGGCTTTACTCTGTAAGAAAAAAACATAGAAAAAGGGAAGTCTTAAGGGTGCAGATGAACCAGGTACAAAGGCAAAGCAAATACAATTTGAAATTACACCTTGAAAATTGAATGTGGGGAATATTTGATTTCAGTAACGTCAATTTAGGTGATGGAGCACTGCCACAGGAGCCCAAACATTGTGATTAAATATACTCAGTGAGAACCTCCAAAAAGTCACATCTCTTAAATAAGGACTGATTTCCTATTGGGCAAGTGGGATGCTATTTTTTATTCAGACTGGACAAAGCCATCACTTTTCAGTTTTGTAGCCCTGGAGCATATCCTCTATCATCATCTCTCAGGACAGCAGCAGAGATGAAAATACCTGAAGTGCATTTGCAGGGCAGGTGAGCAAAGCTGGGCTGGGAAAGCAGGAAAGTGTCACCAGTGCCTGGGATGGGTGCAAGTGTCACCCCTGTCCCTTCCCTGCCCAGCACAGCCAGGCTCTGGTCATCCAGCAGCTGCCAGGCACAGAGCCATGGCTGAAAGCCTCCCATCCCACAGGGAGCCTGTCAGGGGGCTAATGCATGTCTTGGCAGGGCCACCACCCCGAGTTTATTTATGTCAACAATGTTTAAAAGCCATGGAGGCTGCCTGGAGCATTACAGACAATTTACTCCAGCCAAGGAATGAGCTCTGCATTTACAGGCTGACATCCTTGCAACTGGTGTGGCAGGATATAAAGTGCTCATAGAAAATGAAAATACTGGAGGGGCTTTCTGTGGTCTGGTGTAATCTCTGGACATCACAGGTATTCAACAAGCAAGCAATGGGCTGGGAAAGGGATGGGAAGCTGTGACAGAGGGCTGAGCTCAAGGGCAACAAATGGGCCGGATACCGAACTAATTGTCAGAGAAGTGGAACTAAGATTCCAAAGACTCAGGACTTTTCAGACCAAAATCTACTTTTTCCCAGGCAAAAATCTTTGCACAAACAGGGAAGGAAGGTTGGGAGCTGAAGACAGCTGACCATAAGGAATACACCTGAGAGGAGGAATACAAAGCTACTGCAGTGTCTTTGGCACTAGCCACGTCTACACCCTGCAGCCACAGTGCCCCCTGCCCCAAATCCTCTGCCACCATCCCAGCAGTAAGGACAGCTGCTCCTGTCACCATGCCAGCCCCTACCAGTGGCACAGCTCCTCTCCAAAGAGGATTTGATGAGTTATTTAAGAAAATGCAGTCTTTTCAAAGGCTTTTGTTTTGAAGTGGATAGCTGTGAGGACTGGCTTAACTGACGGTTGTACGAACAAGCGAGGCTGCAGAGTTTCCCGACAGACACAGCCCTGCAAGCTCTGCCCCAAAATCAAGTGAGAACAGACCAGTTTGGGATGTGAAAGGGTGCTCTGCAAGTTGTGGGCAACACAGAACCAGAAGGCAGGTATTCCCATTTCCTACACTGTACTGCTGCTTCTTAGCCCACATTTGCCCAAATACTTCCCTTGCATATTTCAATTATATGTGGTCTTTCTGAAGTAGACAACAAGCTCTTGGAAATGCAGATGCCAGCTTAGAAAGCAGCCTCATTTTTACAGATTGTGCAGGTTAAAACCCAAATGAGCAGTTTTGATGGCAATACAGAGCAGCAGCACCCCTCTCCTGGCAGCAGCAGAGCCCTCCCTGAGTGCTGCAAGGCCATCAGCAACCCCTCAGAGACACCTTTCACTGGAGCAGATTGCTCCAAACCCCAGCCAACCTGGCCTTGGACACTTCCAAGGATGAGGAATCCAAAACTTCTCTGGGCATCCTGTTCCAGTGCCTGTTTTCTGCAGAAGAAATGTTCTGTTGAGGCAGAAGGTGGTGGTGGATGTTGGGTGTGAGCTGGAAGCTGGAGCTGAGAGGACATGCCAGCAGCACGGGTCACGTTGCCTGAAGATGTGGAGATGGTGCCAGGCTGTTTAAGTAACAGACCTTGAGATATTGGTAAACCAGGGAAAACCTTTGGCTTTTGCCACCAAGAACTCAGAGCAGATTAATACCATCAGCCACCCTGGAGAGCTTGGAGCAGAGTTTACATGCAAAGAGTTCAGCTCCTCTGAAAGATGAACTTTATAAAGGGGTCATACGTGAAGAGGGACAGATCAGTGGTTTTAATCTTCCTTTGGCAAGGAAAATCAAGTCAGGGCAAATCAGGAAATAATGAAAGGATGTGCTCATTTAAAACTCAACGGTATCTTTTTTGTTAGGGAATTTCCTTTTTCTTTTAATTTGCATTATGATAAAAAGGTAAATGCTGATCCATCAATTTTTGCTTCTCCCTACCTGTGCAAAAAACCAAACCCAAGCATACTGTGTTTTGCTGCATGTGCTCTCATGGGATTTTGAGGGCAGGAAGGATAATTTTGGTGCATCAAATTTTACTCCCTGCACCAATCAAATGATTTAAGCCCACTTTTCCCTCTCTGGAGGCTGGTGTGTCCAAGGCACAGGAGCTGGGAAGGCAGCCAAAGTGAGAATTTCAGGTGAGTCTGAGCAAGAGGCTATATTAAGGCTGGCAAATTTCCCACAGGCTGTCACAGAGGCCTGAGGCTGCTCAATGCCCTCAAGGGGGAAAAAAGGTCCATGGCAATTATATTTCCTTAATTTACTTTTAACTGACAGTTACTGAGTCAAATTCCCTAACAGAAATTTCAAAATTTGGATGAAAAAAAATTGCCCAAGTGACTTAGAATCCTGGAATGGTTTGGTTTGGAAAGGACCTTAAAGCTCATCCCATTACAGCCCCTGCCGTGGGCAGGGACATGTTCCACTAACCCAGGTTGCTCCAAGCCCCATCCAACCTGGCCTTGGACACTGCCAGGGATGTGGCAGCCACTGCCCCCCTGGGAACACCCACCCTTCAGGAAGGACCTCTCACCATCCCCCAGGGCAGTGCCAGACGCTGAGTTCAGTGCCTGAAGGATGTGATGCACAGTGACATCTTGGGACGGATGGTGGGTCCTGAAATCACCACCTCCATTCCAGAAATGCTCCTTTTATTTGAAAATCCAAAATATTTTATAGATCTTGAAGAAAAAAATTAATTTTCTAATGGCTCATCAGTCTTACCTGCCTTTTTGCTCTTACCTCCCTTATCTTCTTTTCCCTTGCTACTGTCTCAATAACTGGGGTAGAGTTGTAGGAGACCAGGAGAGTTTGGCAATTTGTCACCAGCACTTTTATCCTCAAATGCCACCTTTAGGAAATACCAGCCTGAAACTGAACATCTCAGCATAGCTGGGGCACGGGCAGCACATGGTGCTGACACAGGCCGGGGAGGGATGCAGCAGCTGTGTGGCTGTGGAGGGACTGGCTGGGCCATGGCTGGTGGCTGCCATGGTGGTGCAGGGCTCAGTGGGTCCTGCTAACCCCCCTCCACCCTTCTCCTTGTGCCCCCTCCAGAGCGAGCCCGGGATTACCTGCACAAGACCGGGCGCTTCATCGTCATCGGCGGCATCGTCTCGCCCGTGCACGACTCCTATGGGAAAACGGTGCGTTGTCCCCAGCTCCTCTCTGCCTCCTAGCTGAGATGGTGTCTCTGGAATTAGGGCTGAGCACTGGGCAGCACTGCCTGACCCGTGGTCCCTTTGTGGCCCTCTTCTGCCTGGGGAAGCTCCTGACCTTGGGAGGGTCTCAGAGAGAAGGGGGAGGATGAAATCTCTCGTTGTTTAGATAAAAACTGCAGTGAGACCCTAAAATGAGCCAAAGTAGACAGCAAAGAGAAACAGTCCCATCCAAAACAGTCATGGTGGTGATGCCTTAGGTGGGGGTGGGTGGTTTTTTTTTTGTTTGAATTATTTCAAAGCAAATTGTTGGGTTTTTTTTGGGGGGGGGGGAATATTGAAATTATGCAAATGAGTGACCTTTAGAAGCGGTTGTCAAATTAGGAGTGGTGAGCTCACTTGTCTCCTGGTGAAAGCTGGAGGAATTTCCCCAAGAAATCACCCCCTCATGTTGGCCCCTTTGGAGCACAGGTCTGGGAGTGGTGCTGCTGAGCAAATCTCAGCACCCGAGCACGTAGCCAGGGCTGAGCCCCACAGAGACTCCTCCCCTCCAGCAAACTGGAGCTTAAATAAACTTCCGTGGGCAGGAAGGAATCCTTCTGGCCTGTCCCACACGAGTGAGCCTGATGTTCTGCCCCAGAAGGTTTGCAAGCCCAGGCTGGCCAGAGAACAGGGCTTCACGAGTGTTCTTCCTTCCCCTTCTCGTGCAGGGGCTGGTCTCCAGCCGGCACCGCCTGACCATGTGCCAGCTGGCCGTGCAGTCCTCCGACTGGATCAGGTGGGTGGCACAGCTGGCACTGCCATGGCACCGCAGCCCCTGCCCCTTCCCTGCACCGTGGGCACAAAATCCTGCATGCACAGTGGGGGTACCACCAGCTGGCAGAGCTCCAGGATCAATTTCCTCCCAGCCCAAGCTTGACTAAAAATCAGAGATGTTCCCCCCAGTCCAGCAGAGAACAGATGAGGAGGGTCACACCACCCTTCAGGATTCGGGGAGTCATTCAAGCCCCTCACTGAGCCTGAGGTGTCTGGGTGGTACCCAAAGTCACTCAGCTCACTCCAGCCTTGTGCTGCGGCACCCCTGTCCACACCAGCCTGCAGACTTTCACCTTCCCAGCACTGCCATGTGGCATCTGGTGGTTGAAGTGACACCAGAAGCATCTTGGGCTGCCCTCAGAAAGAGGATTATGACACACATAGTCACACCCAAGCCTAAAAGAGCTGGTTAGTTGGGTACCAAGCATGGGAAGATGACCAGGCACACATTCAGCTCTCCAGAGCTGTTAGGGATCACTGCGCAGAAGGGCTGGAGGAAGGACATGGTCCATGCCAGGGCTGAGGGATCGAGGATGGCTGCTCATGGCACTGCTGGCCAGCCCACTGGGGAGGAGGGGGCATGGGCAGGAGGTCCAGGCAGTGGCCATGAGCAGCACTGTTGCCTTGCTGTGCTTCTGGCAGGGTGGACCCCTGGGAGTGCTACCAGGACACCTGGCAGACCACCTGCAGCGTGCTGGAGCACCACCGTGACCTGATGAAGGTGAGGCAGCCCCTGCACCGTGGGTACACCAGGGTGAGGGCGTGGGGACAGTGCAGGGCTGGGGGTGCCCTTCCCCAGCTCAGGGCCATCAGCAGTCAAAACCCATCAGAGACTGACAGTGAGAAGAAATACATCAGAGATTGAGGGTGAGAAGACTCGCAGGAACACAGGGAGATCCTGACCTGGAAGGGGTGAGACCTTGTCACAGCTGCTCTGAGGTCTGGGCCCTGATGGCAGAAGGAAATGGAGCCCTCCAGCTGGAGTCAGCAGCACCAGGAGGGCAGCAGGGCTTAAGGCAGACTCAAAGCAGGGGTGGGCACATCATTAGTGACACTCTGCTTCCCCTCCCGGAAGGAGGGAGGGGTGCAGGGGCCTCCCCGCTCACCAGCTGAGCCAGAACCACTGTATGAACCTGACAGAGAGATCTGACAGGAAAATTCAGCATCTGGGAAGTCCCCAGGGAGCACAGCCCCAGGAGGAAAAGTTCAGGCAGTGCTGAAAGCCAAGGAGGAAGGCGACTGCTCTTGGGGGACAGGGGTAGCAGAGCTGCTGGTACACTCAGATATAGGAAGAAAACCAAAGACAGGAAATGGATGAAAGAGCATTGTACAAGCTCACAGAGAGCCCAGACAGGAGGCACAGGAGTAGCATCAGCCAGCCCAGCAGGATGTCCAGTGCATCCAGGCACTGTGGTGCTGAAGCCAGGCAGCTGCTGGTCATCCCTTCCTTTTCCTTCAGGGATGGGTGGAGGTGAAGAGGACATGTATGCTCCTTGCTAGCCCTCACAAAAAAGCTGATACCACCTTAAACCCAAGTCATTATCCACAGGGTCCTGATAGTTCCAGGTCCATTTGGTGAGGTTAGATGGGACTGGGCACCCTAAAGTGAGCTGGGATGTACCTGTCACCAAAAGTGACCTTGAACCAGAGGGGCAGAGGCTTGTGACAAGGTCAGAAAGGTTTTGCAAGGCTGCTGGGGTGAAGACACTGTTTCAACTACATTCTTCCCCGATTGCAGAGAGTGACTGGCTGCATCCTGTCCAATGTCAACACGCCCTCCATCACCCCTGTGATCGGCCAGCCCCAGAACGAGTCCTCGCAGAACATCTACCAGAACAACAACAGCGTCTCCAGCAAGCCCACTGCAGGTGGGTGGGGGTGGCACAGGGAACACAGGGATGGCTGCTCACCCCACCTCCCAGCCTGGGCTGACAAATATTAGACCTGTGCCCCATCACCTTAATTTTGGACAGGTGTCTCGTCAGTCTTGGGGCAGCAAGTCCAGGGTGGGCTAGGGGTGTGATGCAGGAGTCAGCACCCAGCACAGCAAGGGCAGAAGCCAAGAACAGCTCAAAATGGCTGTGAAATCTCCTTGGACTTCAGCAGGATGATGTCTAGGCAGTGGGACCAACAAAAGGAAAGGACACCTCGTACCAAGGGATGAACTGGCAGGAGAGATGATGAGTGGGATTCCCTACAATTCAGAGGGACGTGCACCATGAAGGTATTAGCTGAGAAGAAGAAACATTACTGAAATCCCATTGAAATTGACATTTTATGATTTTCTTCATGATTTTAGCTGCCTAGCTGGTCCCTTCAAGGCACAATGGAGCACTCTTGGGAGTTAAGACCATGAGAGGAGGTGTTGGGAGATGCTGGGAGTAGTTGCACATGCAGGCACAGGAGCCTTTTGCAGAACCAGGGTGGCTGAAGCACGAGGACAGGTTAATGGCACAACCTCCCTCCCATTAATTTTCCTTCTTCTCCTTTAGCAAAGATCTTGGGGAAGGTGGGAGAAAGCCTGAGCCGGATTTGCTGTGTCCGCCCGCCCATGGAGCGCTTCACCTTTGTGGGTACGTAGAGGAAAGGTCCAGCATCACCTCCAGAGACCCCCTCCCCACCCTTCCTCCCACCCCCTCTTCCAGGCTGGGCACCAGCACCTCTCTTTTGCTGCCCTTTCTCAGATGAAAATGCCAACCTGGGGACAGTGATGCGATATGAGGAGATTGGTAAGTACACAGCCCCTGCCCACCTTGCTCCCACTCCTGGGTGAGTGCTGCATGGCTTGGGAGCATCTGCATGGCAGCTCGGGCAGACACAGCATCATCCCACCTTGGTGCCGTCTACTGGGGCTCAGGAATGCAGCAGAAACAGCTCTGACTGGGCTGGGCCTAGTCCCGTGACAGACACCAGCCAGAAATAAGGGAGTGCAATGTGGGCACAGCTCCCAGCACTGGCAGGGAGCTGCCATGGCACCCTGTCCTGACAGTCCCCTCAAGTGCCATCAAACTTGGCCTCCCACAGTGGTGTCACCCCATGCCTGCAATGCCTGGAGCCCTGCAGAGCCTCACACAGCAGCAGGGGAGATTTTGGCTGCCTGACCAGCCACGGTGCCCCTTGCTCTAAAGGCTTTTAAGGGTTTTAGCCCCACCAGACATCACCCAGAGCTCTGCATGGGGAGCTTGCTGGTGATTTTGAGACCCTTTTCACGCACAGCCTGGGACTACAGCCATCCTAGCACCGGCACTATGCAGAGCCTAAAGGCTTTGGCCACCTGGGAATGCCAAATAGGGAGGCATTTTCCCATGTAGCCACCTCTTCTCACTCCTTTGGGGGGGGGGTTATGGCTTTTATT
The DNA here is from genome assembly GCA_024865655.1 of Emberiza elegans. Lineage (NCBI taxonomy): Eukaryota > Metazoa > Chordata > Aves > Passeriformes > Fringillidae > Emberiza > Emberiza elegans. The sequence continues at coordinate 63,743,978 of JALJVW010000206.1, forward strand.
GGGGAGTTGTGCAAATAAATTAATCTTTATGGGCCTGTCAGAGCAGAAAATTTCCCACACCACAATTTTCTTGCTGAGCTGCAAAGCCAACCCTCCAAGTTGGCTGGGGTTGGGGGGGTTCCTTCTCAGCCCCCTGTGCTCCCACCTCTGGGCTTCTCTCCTCTCTTTTCCAGAGCTTCGCATCTTGCTGCTCTGTGGCAGCGACCTGCTGGAGTCCTTCTGCATCCCTGGCCTCTGGAACGAGGCAGATGTGAGTCACCACTGCCGGGCACCCCTCCATGCTCCTCTTCCTCTGCTTCCCACAGCCAGGGCTCCTGGGAGCCACTAGATCCCGTGGGATGACAGGAGCTGTGCCCACCATCTCCACTGCCTCCTCCATCCCAACCCTGACTGTCATCTCCCCTACACATTTCCACAGGGCTTCCATGGTCCCAAACCCTGTACCCTGTTCACTGTTAATGCAGAGGATGTCACCTGGGGTGGAGGGTAAGCCAATCCCAAGGCATTTCCAAAGGCTGTGCTCCCAATACCTTGTCCCTTGGAAGGAGCCAGTATCAAACCAGTATCTGCCAATCCCAGCAGTGTGAGGTATGCAGGTAGGAAAAAAGGTATTTACAGGAGTGGCTCAGATGTTAGGAATTAAACATATTTAGAGCCAAATCAACATGTTTCGCTGTTGGTCCTTGCTGGAAGAAGCTGTATTTTCATGGGAGAGCACCAGCCCTGGAGAGGGGCTGGGCTGCTGCCCCACCTGCTGCTCCTGGTTGGAGCCTTACTGGCTGTGAGGGCTCCCCCAGCTCCTCCCCGAAATCAGGCAGTCAACACAAACCTCCCTCCTTGAACTTCTCAGCCTTCAAAAACCAGTTACCATATCTTCAATCCTTAATTTTTTAAAGCATTTGGGCAGCAGGCATCTCCTTTGAAGAGCTGGAAAAACTGAAACAAGCCAAGACCTGAGCCCAGCACAAAGGATGCAGAAATGACATCAAAGCACTGGCAGAAGATGCTTTCTGCAGCAACACCTCCTCACACACTCCTGCTGCCTGAATTTGCTGACCCAAAGCTCTTTTGGATGAGCCTGATTTGCCTCATCTGAGAGAGGTGTGAGCACTATGGGTGCTCCCAGACCTCTGTCAGGACCAGTACATCCATCCTGCTCATGAACCCTTCCAGCCAGGCAGAGATCACACTCACCTTGGGCAACCTCTTCTGCTGTCACCTCCTTCTGCCACAAGTTCTCCTCAAAGCCTGACCTCAATGTCTACTAGTAGGATTTAACCCTGTGCCTTTTATTTGATCTACTGCTGACCATTTGCCTGCACAATTCCATGTTTCTGCCAGAGGCTGGTGACATAGCCTCAAAATCACTCATCATCTCCCTCCAGACCATGGTCCAGCTTTCTCAGGGCAGGGTGGGGTTGGCAGACAGTGGCGGGTTTGGTGTGGGGTGGCTCTGAAGCTCTGCACACTTTGCGTTGCTCGCAGATGGAGGTGATTGTCGGGGAGTTTGGGATCGTGGTGGTGCCGCGGGACGGAGCAGACCCCGAGCGGATCATGAACCACTCCTCCATCCTCCGCAAGTACAAAGTGAGTCAGAGGGTGCACGTGTGCCCAGGGAGGGCTGAGAGAGGGCTCACAGTCTCTCTTCACCCAGGGGGACACTTGTCATGGGACACAAAGCATCTCAGGGTCAGGCGCTCTCAGCTGGTGGATGGGATGAGCAATGGGTCACCACGCAGCAGGGTGGAGAGGCTGGAGTGGCAGATATCTGCTTTCAAGCCATCCCTTCACTCCTGTTTTCCTGTTTCCCCTGCAGAACAACATCCTGGTGGTGAAGGACGACTCAAACCACCCCATGTCAGTTGTCAGCTCCACCAAAAGCAGGTGGGTGAAGCAGGGCTACTCCCACTACAGAGCAGGGTGTCCCCAGCCAGCCTCTCCATTTGCAGGGGCACCTGACCCACCCAAGTGGGCTCTGACACCTTTTTCTCTCCCCACACCCCCAGACTGGCCCTGCAGCACGGGGATGGACACGTTGTGGATTACCTCTGCCAGCCTGTCATTGACTACATCCTCAAGAGCCAGCTGTACATCAACGCCTCTGGCTAAGAGCCCGAGCCCTCGCAGCGAGACAGCCCCGTGTCCCGCCTGCCTGCAGCTCTGCATCCCTCCTCCCTCTCCTCTCTCTCTCTCAGTGTCTCCATCTCTCTCCTCATCCCATGGCCTCCTGCCCGTGTCTGCCTCTCACCCCCAGCACCAACACTCTGTTGTGCAGCCCTGTCCAGGGAATGGTTTGGTCTCTTGTTCTGGGGCTCTGCCCTGCCCTGTGTGCATGGGGAGGGAGGGAGGAGGGGCTGGTCAGGGAGCCACATGCTCTGTGCGCTCCCAGCATGTCCCTGGGAAATGGTCCCCTCAGTCCATCTTCCCAGCATGCTCAGAGCAGGGGCTGCCTATTCTGCATCATCTTACACAACCTAAGCTCAATACATCTGGGTGGATTTTTTTTTTAAATTAAGTAACTTCAGTGTGAGCCCTTTGGGCCTCTCAGCCCAGTGACCAAACAAACCCTGGCTGGCCCAGACAGTTGTAACACAACCAGCTCAGTGCCCCACAGCAGGGGAACCTCCTCAGGCCAGCCATGAGACAACCCAGCTAACAAAACCCTCCTCCTGCCCCTGAAAATCACGGAGAGGGCATTTCTAAAAGGCAGAAGAGGCCTTGATAAGCACTGCTGCTGAAGCATTATGGAGAGAATGTCACATCTCACCTTCCCCTAGATGCAAGAACTGAAGCCACTCCCTAGGAAAGTGAAGATGGGGTGATGTTCTATCCCACAGCACCTAGAAAGGGATCTGTCTTTTATGGGGCCAAGAAATTGGGTAGAAAAAGAAGCTGGTGGTGAGCCAAAGCCCTCTGGTGAGAATTTGCCCCAAACCTGGCCATGTCCATCCCTATCCCCTACCCTCCAATCTCCATTTCTGCCCCATCCATCTTCTCCCACCACGCCTACTCTCTGCCTCTCCTTGAAGAGTTCATTAAATGCATGATAACCTCCCCCTCCCAAACCAGCCATGGCTGCTTTGCGCATTCCTTGGGACAAGCCAGGCTCCTGTGACGCTCCCCCTGGTGCTGGGGATGGATCCCAGTGGAGATGCTCACAGTGAAAGCAGGACAGGTAATGCAGAGCAGCTACTGAAGTTGTGTGGAGAGGAGGGCTGCTGGAGCAGGGACGCGTCCTGCTGATCATCCCTAGGGCACAAGGTTCCTGAACAGCTCCTGGGGAGGGTCACAGCCATGAGGAAGGTCTGGCCCTCGCCTTCTCCTCTCCCTTTGCTCCCTGTAACCTTGTGTCACTTTGGGTACAGTCCTTCTGCCTGTGGCTGAGAGTCCTCCAGGGTCTTTCAAGAAAAGATGTGAAAATTCTTTTATTTTGTCCCTTAAAAGTCCATAAATGGTCACAAGTAGCTCTGAGGCAAGCTCCAGAGGTGGGACTTTGTGCTAAATTTGGTGGCCTACTGGGTGCTGCTGGCATCCCTGGAACAGCAAGCCCCTTTGGACAAACAAGGAAGCCCACAGCCACAGGGTCCTTGCAGCAGACAGGATATTAGGAGCAGTAGTTCACAACTTCTCGGGAAGGCACAGCCCTTCCCAGAAAGACAGAAGTGATGTGACTCACCCAAAGGCCAGAAGAGGTGTTTCCTTGTCAGGGATTTCCCTCTGCATAGAGAGGTTTGTCTGGGAGCTGTTCTAAATTTGGCAGCTGAGCTCTGGTATCTCCAGGCGGTTGAGTAGGTGTCCCATAGGATGAGGAGATAGGGAGATGCCAAAGCAGAGAAGGTGGTGAGGGTGTGGGGGACTTTGCTCCAGGGAGGCCTCCAGCCAGGCCACCACCACCACCCCACTGAGGTCCCCTGGCAGTGACAGCTGTGAGTGCCCTGAGGCACCAGTGCGTGTCAGCCACGCTCTGGGCTGCTCTCCATGCTCTGTTTGTCAGCCTCCCTTCCCTCCCCAACACACGAGTTATCCCAGACAGCAGCCTCCCCTCCTTTCCAGAGGTCCCCTGTGTCCTTAGCTCCGAGCCAGAGAAACAATGATGCCAACCAGCCTCCAAACACACAGAGGGACTGAACCTCCTGGGAAGTGACACATCTGAGGTGGGAGCAAGGACAGTGGGTTTTCCTCAAGGAAAGACAGAAAATTAAACAATGGCGAGGGGGGAAGAAAGAAAGAGTGATCTCTGATCCTCCCTCCAGTACACAGAAGGGGACCTGGGAATGCCATGGCCTTCTGATCCACATGGTAGGGATGGTGAAGTTAGCTGTGGTGAGGATGAGGAGTTTCTTCTGTCCTACTGCTCTCACCTTCATGTACCTGCTCAGTAAAACTCACAGGATGGGGGGGAGGGATGGGGGTTTGTAATGGGGCCTTCAGCTCTGGGACTGGTTTGCAAAAATGTCTTTGGGTGGGCATGGGAAGAAAATAATCATCTGTGATGATCCATGTGGCCGCTGGGGAGGTGAGGACGGGGGTTTCCAGGGTGCAGGAGAGGTGTGGGAAGAAGCTCGTGGGTTTTGGTCTTTGAACCGCCACTTTTTAACAGTCAATTTGCTGAAAGTGAAATGAACTTCAAATGTCTTTTGGGAAAAGAAAATAAATAAAGGGGGGAGGGAAAGGGGTTGAATTTGCCATGCCACCAATTTCACCTTTGTCAAAAATTTTGGAGCCTTTTTTTTTCTTTTTTTCTGTTGCTATATGAAAAAACAGTCATTGACAAAAAATACTTTATCAGCAAAATGTTTAAATTATGTAATAAACAAAACAAAACAGAGATGTTACTGGTGTGATTTTAAAACAGCCCCAAGACCGAGTCAGAACAAGAGAGCAAATGCCTGCACTGCTGAGATAACCCATGGCCAAATCCCCCCAAATGAGGAAGCCTGAAAAAAGAAAGTGATAAGCAAGATCTAGCCAAGAGTATTCATCATTTATTGACCTCTTACCTGTCGCAGTTGAGACAGCCATGGTACATGGCATATCACCATACAATTTCAGAAAGCCTCAACCCATGCACAGTAACACCATGTCACTTCAGAAGGCTGCAAGCATCCACCCTTCTTGTTCTGCAGCCCAGCCTTTCATCCCCTCCTGTTGATGCCCTGCCCCTGTGTGCCCTCTGCTCCCTTTGGTGGTTGCTCAGTGCCCCTGGGCACTCCATGGCTCATTGCTGTCAGTGCTGCTCACCTGCTGCTCACAGCTGCACCCACTGGGGATGAGGCTGGGCCAGCCCCACTCACAATCACCACACACTGTGTGCCTACACCTGCCTTTCAAAAAAGCCAACTCATGGAAAAACAGGTTCCCTAATAGGTGTCCCTGTGCTGCACAACAGGAGAAGGGACACATGCCAGGGGCTAAAATACATCTCACTTAAATAAAAGTGTAAAGCAGACATAATACTCAGTATATCATGAAGCAAAAGCATGGATGGTGCTTTATCAGATACCACTTTATCAAAGACTGGAGAGATAAGGAGGGGTGAGTGAGTCCCCAGTGTCCTTCTCCATCTGGGACCTCCTCTCTCACCAGCACGCAGGGCAGGGCTTCAGCAGAGCTTCAGCTTCCAGCATCTGGTGGCGCCTATTTCCCCTGAAACGTTTTTCCCCTGCACGGCATGTGAAGGAAGGTGGGAGCAGTGTGCAGTGCCCAGAATGCAGCTGCACCCACGAGAGAGCTGCAGTGCAGGGAGCACTGTGGTCTTTGCCTCATCCAAGCTCTGTTAAGATGAACAGTGGGAAACCCCTGTGGAGAGTTACCTTAGTGGTGATGGTGGCCTCTGACAAACATACAGCACCAGGAGGGAGGGAGGGAGGGAGAACAGGCAGCACCAAACCAGAGGTGGAGACACATTCAAGACATCTTCAATATTTTTAAACTAATGAATCAGGTTACAGGCACTGCAGCAGAATGGGATGGGGCTCTCAGGTACAAGAGCCACAGCATGCCAGCACCACCCCCAGCAAGGGGAGGACTGCCAGCCTGGGAGGAGACACCACATGAAGCATCACCAGTGCCACAACTCAGAACTCATCTACCCAGCAGGCTCTCATGCTGCTTGCTCCCTGTCACTGCCAAAGATGAGAAAAACCCCATGGAGAACAGGAGGAGCAGCTGTGCTGGCAGTGTCAACAGTATGGACAGAGAGCCCAGTCCTTCTGTGTGTGCCAGACCAGGACAGGGCAGCCACAGGTGATGGAGAACCTGTCAGTTATGAGCTTCAGGGTCCAAACTGTGCAAACTCACCAGGCTGACACCTAACCCTGACCTCAGACATATATTGTAGGGATGGGCTGTTCTTCAGACAGTAGCACCTTCACAAACCAGGAGTCTCCTTCCTCCCATGAGCAAGGGACGGAGCACTTGGAAAAATTAGGGACTTTCCAGGGCCAGTGGAACACTGTGAACTTCATGTGCCACACTGATCTTGAGGGTAAAGATCAGTTTAACACAACCAAACACAGCCAGTTCTGCCAGATTTGGGGAGGCCCTCCTGCCTGCAGCCTGGCAGGTGCTGCAGCCTTTCCAGAGCTGGCTCAGGGCAATTCAATGGCTTTTGTGTTGTAGCAGCCTGGAGGAAGGCTCTTCTGGATATCCTCCAGGTTCTTAATATCAGCCAGGATGCCATTGATGCTGCTCTCCAGCGTACGCACCCGGGCCTTCTGCAGCGCCGCCGTCTGCTCCAGCTCTGACATCTCCACCTTCAGCTGCTTGCTTCTGCTCTGGGCTTTGCTGAAGTTCTCCTCAAGCTGCCTCAGGCCATCCTCATCCACAGCACCAGGCTGGTCTTTGGCACAGAAGGAAAACAAGGAATGGGAAAGCATGCATGGAGGCTGAGGACTAGATCTTTCTAGATCTTCATCCCCACCCTGCTGCCCAGCCTGTTCACAGGCATCACGTAATTTAGCTTCCCACCAAGCTCCCAGAAGCCCTGCCTAGACCCCAGAGGGGACCTGTCTCCATCCACGCCCCACAGAGGCATCACAAAACCTACTCATGAGCCGCAGCAGCTCCTCCAGGGCACTCAGCATCTGCTGCACAGCTGCCCCTGCCTGGCCAGCCTTGTCATGGACCCTCTGAGCTTCCTGAGCTGTCTGGAGGAGGAAAGGCAGGAGCTGTAAGGTGAAATCAAGCCCACAATCAACAGGGGAGGAGACAAGGCAAGGGAGATGGGGACCCACCTTCTCTATCGCAGCAGCATCGGCCTCAGCCTCAGAGAGCTTCCTCTCAAATGCTTCATCCACTTCTTTGGCCTCCAGCTGCAGGGTGGCCACTGCCTTCTCCAGGGCCAGGACACCATCAGCCGTCTTGTTGGCTTCCTCCTTCAGCCGGGCAATCTCCTGGTGTTGTGTTGAGGAAAAGGCAATTTTAGAGGGCAGAGCACAACCAAAATCGCTCTGGGTGCACTGGAGTGGGGAACTGGTAGAAACTGGTTCCTTCTACTACAAGGGATCCAAAAGATCACAAGCTGTCCTCATGTTCTCCCACCAGTTGCTCCAGAGAGATGTTTCTATGCTCATTGCTCAATCCCTCCCTCACACATCAGCAAACCCCTGGGGAATTGCAGCACACATCTGGGAGGTGAACCCACAAACACCAGTTTTGGGACATCACAAGCCTGCCAGTGACTCTGGCTACAGGAGTAAAAAAATCCCCTTGGTCATTGAAAGGTGGCTACACTGAGATGCCACAGAGATCCTCATGGAAGAAATGTGCCTGCGGAGATCACCTACAGCCAAACTCTATCTGCAGGACCCACTGCAGAGAAACTTGAGCTCAAAAATCAACCCAAGGGGTCCACCAAGAGGTTGCTAACCATCTCCTCTTCTTCCATGTTTTTCCCCTTCCCAATCCTTTTCTGCCAGCAACAGCACCAGGGTCTGTCCTCACCTCTTGGATCCCCGTGGTGATTTCCTTCACCTCCTCTGCCACGCTGCTGCCTGCCTTGGACTCAGAAGCAGCACTGCCCACGATCCCTTTGGCTCGGTCTGTCTTCTCCCTGGCAGTGGCGACCATGCTGCTGATAATGGGCAGCCTCCTCATGGCATCTTTGGCTTGCCTCCTCTTGTCATCTGCTTGCTGGTTGAACTCTGAAAGAAACACATGTGGAAATGAAGCCATAGTGCCTTTGTGAGGTCCCACATGGAAAGGAGAATGAAGGGTTTCTGGGGATGCTACCCTTGAGGCTCTTGAGGATCTGTTCCACCTCGTAGAAGGTGGCATTGCCAGCGCTCACGGCTTGCAGGGCTGTGCTTCTGGCAAGGGTGGCTCGGGACAGCAGCTGTGTCAGCTTCTGCAATGCACCAAGGGACACAAAGGGCACGTGAAGGATGTGGTATGGCAGCTTCAGACAGTCCCAGAGCAGTCTGGGGGGAGCTGGGCTGGAAGAGACCCAAGAGTCTGTTCCCAAATGCTTGCTCTTGCCCCTTAATCAAGGCCACCACAGGCCAATCTGCCAGCAGAAGCTTGTGCCCGTGCTCCTCCACCAGCTCCAGCTCTATCCTGAGTCATCTTAGCTCTAATCTTTGCAGGAGCAGGTCTTCATCCTGCCTTACATGGAGGAGAATGCAGGTGAGACCCTGCAGCAGCAGCAGCTCCCTGCACACACTGAGCTCTGCAGCCCAGCCCCAATCCTGCACCAGGCAGGCAGAGCTGCCTTGGACAGCCAGGCAAGGACATGGTGGGGCCACAGGCAGCCCCCAGGCTGCAGCTCCTGCTGGGGATGAGCCCTGGCCAGCCCTTACCGCTCTGTGGCCCTCCTGCCCCTGCAGCAGCTCCTTGGCTTCCTGCTCCCACTGCCCCACGCGGCTCCGCAGGCCCCGGTGCTGGGACAGGGATGCATCCACCAGGGCCAGCAGGGCACCTGAGTCCTGCTTCAGCCTCGAGGCTTCCTCCTGAAACACAGACACAGTGAGGTCCCCAGCATCTCCCCAGTGCCCACCAGGAACCAGGGGCAAAGGGGGAAAAGGGAAGGAAGATGCCTATCTAGGGCTCTCCAACAGGGATGGAGCCCTGGGAAGGGCTGAGCTGGTGGTAGGATAAGCAGGGAGGGCATCAGGAAGAGCAAAAGGGGATGTCCTGGCCTGACAGGCACAAAGCCCTCACCTGAAAGGAGCTGATGTCCATCTCTGTCAGGCGGGACAGGGAGCTGAGGAGCACCAGGCTGCCCTGATAAGCCGTGTCTGCCTTGGAGGCCATTCCATCAGCATCAGCCTTCAGGCCTCCAACCAGTGACTTGAGCTCCTCATACCTGTACAGATGTGAGGTTGCAGAGCCTGGTACCAGCCAAGCTGCCAGCCTCCCACCCCAGCATTAATACTACCATCTGCATTGACTCGTTCACATTCTCCAATGAGCAGGGCACCTGCTGGGTCCTTACTCCCACTCCAAAATCAGAGGTTGTTTCATAGAGCTGAACCCTCACAAGCTCCATGGTGGCTCTGCTAATCCCTGCACTACCACTGTATGTTTTCTCCTGCACATCCCTGTTTAACCTCTTCACTTCCTTTCATGCTGCTGCTCACATCCCACCCATGGTGTGCAAAGTCCCAGCACCAGCATGGTGGGCTCTGGAGAGGCCAAGTCTGACCAAAGGAGACAATGTGGGCTTAAACTCTCCCTTGGGCTAAACCCAGCCCAGATTTTCAACCACACGTGGAAATCATCTCCAGAAGCCTGTTCACACATGTGGTGATGCTTTGCCCAGCTGCAGGCAGTCCCCAGGAGCACTGAGGGCTGTGAGGTGGGAAGCAAACCCTCCACAGAGCTGCTGACCCTCCATCTGCACCCCTCAGACATGCCAGGGAATTCCCTGCTGTCGGAACCCAGGATATTCCTCTGTCTGCCCTGGAGGACTCGAGCCCCTGCCCAGGGGGCTCAGAGACCTTGGCACAGAGCCCAAGACCCCTGTGCCTTTGATTTAGCCTTTGGAAAAAACAATTACCAACCTCATATGAAGAATTAAAAGCCATGAAAGTTTAAGTAGAATGATAGAGAATTTATCACAGGGTGAAAAATGGATTTTTGGGGTTTTTAGAATGGGGTTCAGGAGACAAGATGGAGGGAACTGGGTGTGTCCAGCCTTTCTCCTTCTTCTTCTTGGCCTCCATCTTCTGCTGTGATGTTGGCACTTTTAGATTGGTTTAGAGTAGAAGCTCAGTGTCTAACATAGGTGATAGGCATTGGAAAGTAATTGTAAATATTGTATATGTAGTTTTTTGTTTAAAAAGATAACACCATCCCGGGGTCAGGCAGAGTGCCTGGACTGTCTTGCTGAGTGGACCTTGGCTGGACAGGAGAAAGAATTTTATAGATAAGATACAATAAACAACCTTGAGAATGAGAACTGAAGAGCTCTGACTCCTTCTTCGAGTGCCGGGCTGGGAAAAGAGACTCTCTAACACATCTCTGACCAGCTAGAGACCCCGAGACCCTGCCTCCAGCTGCCCATTCTGCAGCTCAGAGGGGGAGGCAGGGAAGGGGGCCTGGATTCTTGGCCATGCCCTGCTCCCTCCCGGGTGCACACAGAAGACACAGGGGCCAAGGCGGGCAGTGCTCACCTCCTGGGCAGCCCTGGCAGGGAGCCCTCGGTGCCCTCGGTGCCCGCGGCCCCGCGCAGCAGCTCCAGCGCCTGCCGTGCGTCCTCCCGTGCTGCCCTGGCAGCCTGGTCAATGGCATTGGCTGCCTGAGTGTGCCTGCAGAGCACGGAGGGGGCTCGTCACAAAGGGCTCCCACCCAGGTTTCCTCCCGCAGCTTCGGGTACTGCTGCCTTCACTGATTCACCCCCTGGGAAACACAGCCCGTCTGCAAAGGCGACCTGTATTTCGCTTGTTCCTCCTGCACCTCCCAAGGAGAGAGGAGCACAGGGAGGGCACAAGCTCTCTGTTCCAGCTGGATATCCAAGGGGAAAACTCTGACCCCAAAGATGCTTCTAAATCACATCCAGTTACACCCTCAAAGACAGCTGAGCATAAGTCTATGGGGCAGCAAAGATAGCCCAGCAGCTGTATCTTCCCCTGCTCCGGGGCTGGCCACATGTCAAACAGAACCCCCCAAAAAGGACCTTCTGGGCACCTAGCAGGATCTCAGCCTCCTCCCCTCTCTCTTGGCTAACAGTGGGAGCAACTCACCTGTTGGCCAGTCTCAGAGCCTCCTGGGCCAGCAGCAAGAACTGACTGGAACCCCCGGGAAAGCTTGAAGCAGGAATAGTCTGAAGAGGGAGGAAGGAAGAGAGGTGTGAGCGCTCTTCCCTGCTCTCCATCCAATTTGGCAGTGAAAGAGGCAACTACAACATGTTAAACCTCCACTGCCCCCAAAGACCCCTGCCAGCTCCTCTCAAGGTCCTGACCCCAAAGAAAGGACCACCAGAACACCCACATTCACAAAACAACATCTGTAATCCTTTAAATCCTTGCTTTCTCTGTAGATTTTTTCCATCCCTGAGCTGAACTAGGAGCGCGTCACACAGGATGCTCTTACCACCTGAAGGAGAGCAGCACCACTGCGATCCAGGTCCAGCCTGGCTCTCTCCAGCAGCTGCCGTGTCTCCTGCACCTGCCTCTCATACTGCCTGCCCAGAGACCTCAGTCTCTCCACTGTTGCCTTGACCTCATCCAAGCGGCTCTGGGAGCTGGACCCCTGTCCCTTCATCCTGGCCACACGGCCTTCCAGAGACCTGTCGGAGGCTGGTGAGAAGGAAATAGAAAGGCTGAAGAGAAACTCGTTGCTGTGCAAAAAGGCCCAGGCAGAAAACCCTCCCTGACACAGCCCAGATGGCCCCACCTAAGAGCAGTGGGCAGGTGGTACCTTGAAGGCTCAGGGTTTCCCTGAGGATGGTCCTCAGCATCTCCTCAGCCACCAGCATCCTCCCCTCCAGCTCCTGGCTGGTCCCACCGCCAGCTCGCACCTCTGACAGGAGCAGCTCCAGCTGTGCCAGCTGCTGCAGGTACAGCTCCATCTGCAACCACAGGCAGGCATCAGCCAGCAGCACACTAACCCCACGGGGGAAAGGCCGGGGGAAACCAGGGCCACAGTCAGGCCCAAGGACAGAGACCAAAATGAAGGCTCAGTTTAGGATGGGACACAAAGGATCAGTTGAATCAGGTACAAAGCCAAGCCTTGAATTCACATTTCACCTGCACAAGGAGTAGATGCTTGAGGAGAACAGGAGGAGACCCTGAGGGTGAGCAAATCTCTGCACTCCTTGCTGCTCAGTGGCCCTGGGGCTGGCACAGATGCTCACCTGCTCTTTCACCTGGCCATAGCAAGCTGGGCACTCACTCTCTTCACAGTGGGGACCCTCAAAGCCAGGTTTGCAGATGCAGCTCCCGTCACTCCTGCACTTCAGGGGCTCGGCGCCAACCGAGTCGCAGTCACAGGCTGCAGGTCAGAGTGACACAGGCTCAGGGGAGCCTGGCCCCACCTCAAGCCACAGCACATCTCTCCCTGCTGTCCTCCCACCATTCAGCCCTGTGCTTTAGTTCCTGCTCACCATTCCCACTTCCCAGCATCCTCCTTCCCATAAAACCACTCCAAAGTCAGTCATGGCTTTTCTTACTCATCCCCAGCTCAGACAGCACTTGGATCTCACCTCTGCACTTGTCTGAGGGGTCAGAGGCCAGGGGGTTCCCAAAGAAGCCATCCTTGCAGCGGTCACAGTAGAAGCCAGCAGTGTTGTGGATGCACTTGAGGCACTCGCCGGTCTGGCGGTCGCAGTTGCCCACGGCGTTGGGCTCCACGTTGCCATTGCAGCGGCACGGCTGGCAGGGCTGGGAAGCTGCTGGGTCTCCAAAGTAGCCATCAGCACAGTACTCACAACTGGCACCTGCCAAAGGAGACATGAGCAGCAGTTAATGCTGTGCCCGGAGGCAGAGGCTGACTCACAGCTTGCACCCCACAGAAATGGGGGTGCTCAGCCCCCCACAGCTGCTCTCTGTCAGCCCCACCACGGCCAGCACACAATGCCCCACACATGCTCTTGAAAACTGGGTGCCACAGCTGACCTTCTACAAGTAATTTCTTTTTCTTTTTTTTACTTTTTTTTTGTTCCCCTCCCTCTCCTACCCATCCTTTCTCCATGCATGTTGCATTTAGAGGAGAACTTTTCCCAGAGATCCTGGAGTGTTTACCCAACCCCTGGGGCTCAGACACCCCACTGCAGGCAGGAGGGGCAGTGTCACAGGCAAGCTGGGCTGAGAGGATGGCGTGGATCTGCCCACTCCAAGCACACCAGCATGAAAAGGCAGAGCAGAAGCAAGAAGGGAATTACCAGCAGCTCCAGGAGGGCAGTGGTCACAGATGATCTCCTCACCCCCCGGCCCCACGGAGCAGCCCTGGCCGGGCCCACAGGGGCAGGTCCTGCAGCTGTGGGGCTGCCGGGGGTCTCGGTAGGAGCCGAAGGGGCAGCTGGCATCATTGCCCACGTTTTCATCTCCTGAGTAACATTCACCTAGAGGAGCAAGGAGAGGGCTCAGGGCAGTTTACTCACACTCCTGGTGGGACATCCTCCACCACTGCAGCCACAGCAACAACAGCAGCCATGGTCCAGCAACCTGCATGAGATCTCTTCAGGTCCCCAGCAGGCCCACATCATGCACCACATAAAATCATTAAATGGTTAGTGTAGGAAGGGACCTTTAAAGGTCATCTAGTCCAACTCCCCTGCAACAGGCAAGGACTTCTTCAACTAAACCAGGTTGCTCAAGCTCTGTCCAACCTGAGGCACTGCCATGCTTAACTTTGAAATAAGAAGTCATCAGTGAAGAAATAGTACTATCTGGGCAGCAGGAGATGGTTTTTTCTGTCTCCCACATGCATCCAATTTGTTCCAAATGCATCTGACTGCAGTGTTTCTAGGCTCTGGGGAGTTTTGTCTTGGATGGACCCCACATTTCGGACCCAAGTCACAGATCCATGATCCCAGACAGAATCTCAGAATCACAGGTGACCCACAGAATCACAGACTCATTAAGGTTGGAAAAGCCTTCCAACACTGTTGAGTCCAACCTGATACAAATCCTCACCTTGTCAACCAGCCCAGAGCACCGAGTGACACATCCAGTCCTTCCCTGGCTCCCTCCATGGATGATGACTCCACCACCCCCCTGGGCAGCCCCTTACAAAATCTAATGACACCTCCACGAAGAAATTTCTGTGAACCCAGAGGTCTCGGCTCCCCACAGCTCAATTCCCAGGACACAGGCAGCCTCCCTGCACTCCCATCCAGCCCACAAGCACAGCATGGTGGTGCTGGCTTCTCTTACCGGTGTCAGGATCACAGGTTCCTCCCCCCTGGCAGTGGCAGGGCACGCAGGAGCTGAAGGGCCCCTGGCCGGGGGTGTCTCTGTGGTATCCGGGGGCACAGCTCTGGCAGAACTGCCCGCGGTGCCCCGCCGGGCACTGGCAGCGCTCCACCCACGGCGCCGGGACACCGGGGACGGGCTGTGCTGACACCAGGGTGACATTGTCGATGTAGCCGGTGCCTGCAGGGGAGCAGGGCCGGTCACCCGCGGGGACAGCGGCTCCACCTGCCCGGGGGCACCTCCCACTGCAGTGCCCAGGGGCAAGTGGAGCAGCCACATCCTGCTCAATCTCTTTGCTATTTCATTCTGCCCCCTTGCAGCACTTACTGTTTTTATCTTTTAATAAATTTTAGCAAAGGTGCACCCATCTCCAGCAACCAGGAGAAGCCAACCTTGTCAGCTCTCTGCGCACTTACTGTACTCCCCAAAGGTGGCTCGGATCCAGAGGGCTGTCAGGTTTCCCAGCAGCCTGCGAAATTCAAAGTGATTCAGCCTGGGCTCCACTTGCTGCTGGGGTGCTCGTCCAGCCTGCCGTGGGAGAGGGGGGAAGTGGAACTGGTTTCAAAAAACTGAGATGCCTCTTCCGAAAAACGCAGCAGCCCTCACCCATCTCCCTCCTGGGAGATCAAGGCTTTGGGCAACCACGTCCATGCATGCAACTGATCCAGAGCTGAGAACCCAACCCGACCTCAAGCCATATTTTTTCCTGCCCCTCCCACAAAGTAACCTCCTTATCCAGGACAGAAGCACCTGAGATGCACCCAGCCCAAACCAGCAGCCATTTGCCACTGCCAAGGGACCACAGCTGAAACCAGGACCTCCTTGAAGCTGTGACCATTCTCGCTCCCCCTGCCCCAAGCACCCCAGCTTCCCCCTTTACCTGAACGTGTACACGTGGCTGACACCACAGGGCAGGAGCTCTCCCTGGGGCAGGAAGGGGGCAGTGACTCTCAGGCCGTGTCCCTCCAGGACCACATCATGCGGGGATGGCTGCCGGCCCCCTCGGTCCAGGCGGTAACCAAAGGAGAGCGTCTGACCATAGCTCAGCTGCTGGTTCCCAAGGAACTTTGCTGCAGAGGGAAAATCAAAGGCTTAAAATCTTTCCTTCCTCCTAAAGGCTCAGTTCATGGGATCAGAGCAAGCAAAAGGGTTTGCTCTGGCCACCACTGATCCCACACCTACCAGGTGCCATGAAGTACATTGGCTCTGATGTCCTTGCGGCTATGAAGGCATCCTGGTGGCGTGGGGACCACTGGAGCTGGGCTGGGGAGCCGCTCTCGTGGACCCCTCGCCAGCCCTCAGTACCTGGAGCACAAACAAGGAGCAGTCAGCGTGCACAGGGAAGGTGTTTCCAGGATTCCAGCAGCTTTCTTGAGCTGTGTCTTATCAAAACTCTCCAGCTTCCCACCCCGGCCTCTGAGGGGGCAGCACAGTCATCCCTGTGCCCACACACGTGTAAATCAGCCCGGCTGGGCACAGAGGCCTCCTTCCAAGTGGCAGGAAGGGCATAATGAAGAAATCCTATGCTCCCCTCAACCCTTGGACTATACTTCTGCCCGTGACCAAGCCATCCCACCAAAGCAAGGTAGCTGCAGCCACAGGCAGCTTGGATGAGCTCCCAAGGAGCAGGCACAGCCCAGGGCTGACTTCCAGCAGGGCTGTGAACCACATGGTTCCTCCAGCCCACTGAAGAGAAGGGATGGCAAACACACGCCCCGGAGCCACGGGGATGTCCTGCTTGGTCTTCACCTTGCTGGAAGGTGGAGGTGATGTTGTGGACACTGTGGTTGTCCGCACTGACACACGTGTCTGAGTGCCCGTAGCAGAAGCAGGGGGAGCAGCCTGCAGGGTTTCTGGCATCCAGGTTGTAGAAGTGTCGCTTGCACCTGGGAAAACGCAAGAAGGTGACAATGTTCAAGTGATTTTCTCCTTTTACTGGCCCACACAACCATCCCTCTGATGCAAAACAGCCATCAGCAGGGTTTAAGGTCATCACTGGGCTGGGATGGTGAGATGGGTACGTGCAATGGCTTCAACCAGAGAGAGGACAGGGATAGATTGGACACTGGGAAGAAAATGTCCTGTGAGGGTGGTGAGGGATAGTGGAAGGTGTCCCTGCCCATGCATGGGGTGGAATGAGACGAGCTCTAACATCCTTTCCAACCCCAACCATTCTAAGACTTGGTGAACTTGGGAAGCAACTGCAGAGAGAAGGAGGCCGTGCCAGGCAGTGTCCAGCACACCCTGCTGCCCCTCACCTCTGGCAGAGCTCCCCGGTGACGCTCTCCTTGCAGACGCAGTGGCCAGAGTGACAGCCTCCCACACTGCCCGCCGGGTCACACTCACACTGCAGACTCCTGCGAAGGCACAGCAGCACCTGGAGCTCCAGCCCGGCCTGGCAGCCAGTGCTTCCTGCTACCACACAAGACAGCAGAGAACCCCCCCAGATACCGTTCCCATGCAGGAAGTGGGGAAATAAGCTGCACAGCCACCTCTTTCCAGAATCTGCCGCTCTGGGGCTGCCAGGTTGAGCCAGTGCCCGTTGCTACTGCTCCAGGGCATCCCAGAGCATGAGACCCGCCCACAAGCTCCAAGTGAAGATCCACTGAGCTTAATAAACCCTGGCTGAGTTTAATAGACCTTGGCTGAGCTCCAGCAAGCAGCAGCACCCCGGGAGGCCTGGGCAGGAGGCCAGGCCAGGACTGCAGGCAGCCCAACACCCTTTGCCTGCCAGCAGCCCCAAAGGAGATGGGGTGAGGCGAGGAAGAAGAGGACACAGCTGAGGAAGGCAGATCAGGAACATTTCTAAAGGTGTTTAAACAGGGCTTCATGAAAAGGAAGGGGCTGATCTTTGCATGCACATCTCCTCGTGAGTGGCACCAACATGAGGCAGCCCCACACTGGGCAGGTTTTGTTTTACAGGGCTGTAGCTTGTTGGGAGTTATCTGGGTAATGAGACCGCCTCAGAGTGTGGCTAAGTTCAGATTCTGATGGTGCTGCAGGACACCAAGCCCTACATGTTGGCAGGGAGGTCCAGCCTCACTCAAACCCACTCTCTCCTAGCATGGTTGGCTTAAGGCTGTCCACGAGCTGCAGTGAAACCAGCCCTGCCTTTGCAGGAGCTGTTTTCAGCAGCACAGGCCCCAGGAGAGCTCTGGAGGCTGGCCCTGCCTCTGCCCCATGGCACTGACGGTGGCAGCACTCACTGCCCGCTCCTCCTGCAGCCTGCCTCGGACAGGGACTCGAAGCCCGGCTGGCACTGGTCACACTTGTCCCCCATCACCCCGGGCTTGCAGCTGCACCGGCCATTGCTGTCACACTGCGGGCCAAGGGAACCTGCAGAGAGACAGGAGGGAGAGGCTGGCATGGGCACCTTCCAACCCGCACCAGCCTGTGAGTGGCACGGGGCAGGTGGGTCATGAAGCCTGTGCTCCGGCAGGCAGCGGCTCAGAGCCTGCCCTGCCCAGGAGGTGCCCAGAGCCCCCGGGCCGGGCTGTGCACGTACCCCAGGGGTGGCAGAGGCAGGGCAGGCAGCAGAGCCCCCCGTGCTGTCGGTAGAAGCCCCGCTGGCAGCGCTCGCAGTGCGCGCCCTCCGTGTGGCCCTGGCAGCCCAGGCAGCGGAACCCATTGCCTGTGTCCCGCAGGAGCTGCCAGTCAAAGATGCACTGCCGGGACATCCCGTTGCAGTCACACACTGCGGAGAGGAGAGCAGAGACGCATCTCAGATGGCGCAGCAACCCCACCCTGAGGGGCAAGGAGCAGGGTGCAGGTGCTGCAAACCTCCCCTTTGTGCCCTGCCACAGCGAGCTGCTCCCCCACATCTCTGTGCTTGTCCCCACGTCTGTGTCCACCAGCCACCCCAGTGCCACCGGTGTCCACATCCCCACACTGGGAAGGAATGCCCCGTTTCACTGCTGAGGATGGACAAACCCAAGCCAAGCAGACACAATCCACACAACAGCACTGCCAGGCTGCTCTCCATTCTTCCACAGGTCTTGCAACACAACCAGGACATTGAATAAGCAAAGAGTTTAAAAAAAAAAACAGTCTTGTCCTGAGAAAAGCATGGGTAACCTTACTGGAGACTTTGGGGAAACTTTCCTAGGGTTATTCTTTGTTTCACCTGGCCAGGAGTCAGTTGAGTAGGAAAAGCTCAACCAACTTCCAGCAGGTCCCCCCAGCCAGATCTGCAGTGCAGGGTGATGGGGAGTGGTCTGTGATCCAAGGAGCTTGGTGGAAGTGTGCCAGCCACGAGGGGGATTAACAAAAAGGGTTTGGGTGGGATTGGACCCCACCCTCCCTCCTTGTGTAGGAAAGCTGCAGCTGCCCACACTGCTGCAGGGGGAATGGCAGGAAGAACAGGCATGAGATTCTGCATTCCTCTACAGCCAACATACATCATCCCTCTGGACATCAGCCTCAGGCATCTCACCACATGTGCCTGCTCCAGCACCACACTGCCCTGTCCAGCTGCTGCCTTGAAGCCACCTTGCACCTCCTTGGCAATCCCTCAGTGGCCAGAACGGGAGCATTTCATCCTGAGGACCTTTACTCCAGACATGCTCCTCGGGATCACCGGGCAGAGCAGGCACAGCCGAGAGAATGGCGGGCAAAGACAGGCAGGAGGAAGAAACATCCCAAGGGAAAAGGCAGGTCCTCAGGGGCACAGAGCCTGCTGAGGAGCTGCTCCAAACCACCCTGATGCTGCCATGGGAGCCTCCATCTCCCTCTGAGGAGCCCTGCTCACTGCTTGGGACAGGAAGGGCCATTCCCAGCCACCCAACCCCTGCCCAGGTCCCCTCTGAGAGCACAGGGGTGGAGAGAGCCCCAAACCGGGCAGAATCCTGCTGCATGGGTACACACAGTGCCTTGTGCTCGTACACACTGAGCCTCCTCCTCCTTCCAGCTCTCTTGTGGCACAGCTCCCTGTGGGACAGTCCCTGTCCTCTGCACCCGTGATTCCTGGGGCCGGGCAAAGCCTCCTGCTCTGCTCTCACACCTGGGCGCCGCCCTCCCACACACCCATCGGCCCCGCATTCCAGAGGGAGGCACTCAGGAGCGCCTCTGCCAAGGGGAGAGGTGACCTCATGCGCCAGCAAACAGCGAGAGAGGCTCTTCCAACCTCAGCAAGCACCGCTCTTCCCTCCCCATCGGGCTGCCAGGAGTCCGAGACCGAGCTCAGGAGATCTTCTGCCAGCCCAGCCTGCTGGGAGGGGACCCCTGGGCACAGAATAATCCCTGCCTCCAGGGCCTGGGAAAGCAACTGCAGCCTCAGAGAGCACCACCAGGACCAAAGGGCATGGACAACACAAAGGACCATTGGAGAGCAGCAGCGTGAGACTCTCTTCAAGTCTTTGTGCTCACCTTCACAGCAGAAAGGTCTCACTCGGGTTGCTCCCACTCCCCATCCCTCTACACTCCAGCTAGATCTCAAGTTGGAAGGACAAATAAGGATCTTTGAGTTGAACTCCACCCATGCATCGCCCTACGTCTACGCAATCCAGAGGATTTACTGGCTTGCTAAATTACAGGCATGAGCACCATTCCCCCAGGGAAGGAAAACCTTTCTTGGAGTGTTTCTCTACTGCTGCAGCATGTCAGAAACCAGCTCCACAGCCCTGGAACAAATTCCTGTCTCGCTGATTCAAAGCCATTTAAGATGCTGAGGCAGGTTAGTGCCACCACTGCACTGGTGTGCCTGCTCCTGGTCTTCTCCCAGAAACCCAGGAGCCCAGGCAGGCTGCAAGGCACTGGAATGGATAACGAGATGGAGCAGGAAGGAGCTGCTGGAGGATGAGGACCACTGATCACTTCTGTATCCAGGTGCCCTGAGGCTCTGCTCGGAGATCATCCATGGAAAAGAGCAGGTTCCATTGGAGGAAAAGCTCTGCAGCTGGGTTTCTTCAGTGCTATGTCAGGATGCAGGAGATCCACGGCACACACCCAGGAGGATGTCCTTCTCCCAGCTCCCACCCAAGAGGAAAGCATGAGAAGTGCTTGATGGCTGTGCTCAGATGGATTCTCACATCAGAAGGGTTTGGAGAAGAAGACAGGCAGCCTCAGGCTTCTTAAACTGTCTCCTTAAATTCACAAAACCTGGCAATGAGGGTGGCCCTGGGTCTGTGAGGATCTGACAGCCCTGTACAGATGAACCTGCAAAGATCCCTCCCTCCATCAGGAGAACAAGAGAGCTCTGCACGCAGTGAAGGCTCCGTGTCAATAAAGCCATTCCCTGCTCTGTGCTCCTGGGACAGTGTCCCACAAGGCTGTCCCATCTGCTGCTCCAAGGCTGGCTGTCCCAAGGCTGGCTGTCCCCACCGCCCACCCTCACACTTTCACTGCAGGAAGATCTGCCTGGGGCTCCATCAGCACACTTAGTTACACCACTGAACACACTCGAGTTTTTATGCTGCAGCATAAAATCACAGCTGTTACCGACACAGAAACGGGTTCAAGAGTCCCTGGGAAAGCAGCACTTTCCCACACGCTGCCAGGAAGGAGCAGAGGAGAATTGATATCAGTATTTTAAAACTTAGATGTAATTAAGGTGATATAATAATTAACCCAAGTAGCATGTGCAGCAAAACAGATTTTTTTTTCTTTTGAAAAAAACCCAAACCAAAACACTTATCCAGCACTTACTTCCCATTACACTAAACTTAAAACTGATAAAATTCAACTTCAAGCCCAGAAATCTTATTTCAGAACATCAGTACTGGGGTAAAAAAAAAAAAAAAGAAATCACTCAGTATTTACAAAATCACTCAGTATTTACAAAACATATGCAAAAAACCTGATTTTGGCCAAACATACCCATCTTCAGACTATAGGCCAATGAAACTGAAATTTGGACAGCTGAATTACCACTGGGCTGAACAGGTTTAAATCTCCCTCCATGACACTCTGCAATGAGCTTTGCATGTGCAAGAGGACCTGCTGGATTTTTAAAGCTGTGGACTGCAGGAAACTCCTGTCTCCCATAGGATGCAGCAGGACTGTGGGACTTTGTGAGTTCCACAGACTCGCACAAAATCCAAACCACCACCACATGATTACAGCAAACTGGATGCTGGATGCTCTTCCTCAGGCTTGGGGAAGGTTTTGCTTCCAGCAGGGATGGGCAGATCAGGCACTGCCTGGGCGATGCTTGTGCTCACACCTGCATCCCACCCTGGGAAGCAAAGCCCTACACCGACAGCAGGAAGGTAATTGCATACAAATAAGTTATTGAAAGGGGATGCCAGTGACACAACTGACAAAAACGGACAGAATTATTTATGGTGGAGGAAAACTAACCTCGGAGGAAAACTAAGGAGCACCTTCAGATCCAGCACCAATGCCGAAGGCAGGAGGGGAATAGTGCCCTAGCAGGGTGTCCCAGCCAGATTCCAGCTCCCGGCCCTCTCCAGCACGGGGAGCGGGGCAGGAAGGGCCGCCCCAGAGCCCCTTAGCCCCATGCCCATGCCGATCCCCGGCCCCAGGCTCACCTTGTGCCCGGTGCGCGCCGCGGGCCGCGGGCAGCAGGGCCAGGCAGGCCAGGCCCAGCAGCCAGCGCTCGGCCATGGCTGGCGCCCAGCAGCAGCAGCAGCAGCAGCAGCAGCAGCAGGGCCCGTCCCGGCGCGGCTCCGCGCCCGCTGCCAGCTCGGGGCCTTTTTTGGGGCGTTTTTTATCGCTGCCCCACCTGAGTCACTCCCAACAGGAAGAGCGCCCGTGACTCACGGCGGAGCCCAGCCCAGGCAGCGCGGGCAGCCCGGCCCAGCGGGACAGGGGCACTGCGGGCACAGCGCCCCGAACCCCCTGCAGCTCCTGCCCACCCTCCTGGGGAGACGGAACCCCTCTGCAGCTCCTGCCCACCCTCCTGAGGAGATCAAACCCCCTGCAGCTCCTGCCCACCCTCCTGGGCAGCTCCTGACCCTCCTGGGAGATCCCCCTGCAGCTCCTGCCCACCCTCCTGAGGAGGGGAGACCCTCCTGAGGAGATCACCCCCCCTGCAGCTCCTGCCCACCCTCCTGGGGAGAGGGAACCCCCCTGCAGCTCCTGCCCACCCTCCTGTCCAGGGGAGACCGAACCCCCCTGCAGCTCCTGCCCACCCTCCTGAGGAGATGGAACCCCTCTGCAGCTCCTGCCCACCCTCCTGGGGAGACGGAACCCCCCTGCAGCTCCTGCCCACCCTCCTGAGGAGATCAAACCCCCTGCAGCTCCTGCCCACCCTCCTGAGGAGACCGAACCCCTCTGCAGCTCCTGCCCACCCTCCTGAGGAGATCAAACCCCCTGCAGCTCCTGCCCACCCTCCTGAGGAGACCGAACCCCCCTGCCGCTCCTGCCCACCCTCCTGGGGAGATCAAACCCCCCTGCAGCTCCTGCCCACCCTCCTGAGGAGACCGAACCCCTCTGCAGCTCCTGCCCACCCTCCTGTCCAGGGGAGACCGAACCCCCTGTAGCTCCTGCCCACCCTCCTGGGGAGATCAAACCCCTGCAGCTCCTGCCCACCCTCCTGAGGAGATGGAACCCCCTGCAGCTCCTGCCCACCCTCCTGAGGAGATCAAACCCCCCTGCAGCTCCTGCCCACCCTCCTGAGGAGACGGAACCCCCTGCAGCTCCTGCCCACCCTCCTGAGGAGATCAACCCCCTGCAGCTCCTGCCCACCCTCCTGCCCGTCCCGCCCCACCGCGGGGCTGGCTGGGGACAGCCGGGCTGTCCGGGCACGCCAGAGGCTTGCAGGGAACAAAGTGGAACAGGATGAGCTCACAGGAACCTGGGGAGGGTGGATGGGGGCTGCCGGCTCACAAGCCAGGTCCGGCCAGCCACCCTGCAAGAGCAGGGCTCGCTTCAGGCGACTAGCAGGACTGGGGATGCAAAGACACCCAAGAACAGCTTGACTGCCCAGAAAGCAGATCCCGATTGGGATTTACCAGATAATCATCAAGTTCAGGAAATCCCCAGACCTAGAAATGAGGTGGAGGTGGAAGTCATCACACGTATTTGTCTGCTTTTGCTCCCGAGATGGAAAATGAGCTTAGATGGGTCCTTGGCCTCACCCCCTACATCATTTTTATGCTAGAAGGATGAGGAGTGGTGACAGAGAGGGGAGAAACGTTTGTCTGAGGCTGCTGACAGAGCCAGGAAGATGCCAGGCTCCACAGTCCATTAGCACTTTGCTCTCAAGGACAGCTGACAGGCCACACAGGACATGAAGGCCAGCTCCAGCTCAGTCCTTGCCTTTGCCTTGCAGGAGGACATGACCACTTCTACAGGGGAATGGAGAAATCTGGAGGGAGGGGTTCTCCACATCCTGCACACATCAGGACAGGCAGGACTCCAGCACATCCTCCTGCCCTGTGAAAGCAGCCCATCAGAGGGGCACAGTGAGGGATGGGCCCTTGTGCTGCATCACAGCAGCTCCCCTGCCCAATGCCATGAGAGTCCTTGTGTCTCAAGTGACTGTGAGTGGTCCAGGAGCACCTTTGAACAGAATGAAAACACCTAACAAGTGCATCCCCAGAGACACAAGGTGCCTTTTAGGTCCCTTTCTGCGTTAGGGACTCAAACTCAATCCAAGGTGTGACATGCTGCTCACTTCAGGCCTGACAGAGCAGGGTGATTAACACTGAGCTCCTTGTCTGAGCCTCTTGCACTGCCCAACAGCCTCCAGACACTGCAGACACCTGGAGCTGACTCACAGGGCTTTCCTCTGGCTCCTGGTGATCTCATGGGCACAGCCAGCCCAAACACACCACATCTCTGCACCTCCCTTTGCCAACTGTACCTGCCTCTGCTGCTTGAGTCAACTTCTATAAACAGGAGGTTTCCTTTTCATTTCATTTGCTGGATCTTAATACAGCTCCCAACAAGGAACACAGCTTCCCAAACGCGTATAGTGGCGTGGTGGGTTCTGGCACCTGATGTTCCTTCATCTGGTTTTCATTACTAGTTTTTAGGTGAGATAAAATTATTTATGGTGCTCCCACCAATTCAGCAGTTCTTAGGATCCACTCATAGCTCTGAGGAGACACAATCCCTTCTGCTCTTAAATACATCACTTGCCCACAACACCTCTGCTGTGTCCTTCCTCCCTGCTGACACCCTCTGCTCAGGAAGGCATCTCCAGCAGCCTGGCCCACAACAGCAGCTCCCTTAGACCTCACCCAGACCACATCCCTGGCTGACTTCTCTCCTGGAAAACCAGCCCTCCCCAGCAGGAAGCTTTTCCCCATCTGTCTCCTCCATGTTACCCCATTTATCTCACCCTTGCCACCCCACCTCTCACTCCTCTTGTGCAAACAAGGCTGTGACAGCTCGCTCCTCAGTCATCTCTGCTTGTTGACTCAGACTGCTCTCACCCTGCCATCTGCCTATGCTTCAACAGGACCTCTGGAAACCACATGCCATGAGACTACCAAGAATGTATTTCCTGGGGCCCTGATTTTCTAAACACATCTGATCTGGAACGAGCAGCTGCTCACCACCCTCCACAGAGCAAATGTCCCACTGCAACCTATGGCAGCACCCTTTGGAAAAGGTCTCACACCAACAGGATTACCAGAGATGTTTCACCTTTTAGAGTAAGCAAAAGTGTAAGCAAAGGGAGGCATAAAGAACAGCTGTGGTCATCAGACACTGCAACAAAGCAGTTTTGTTTCACTGGAAAACCTGTCTTTCAATCTGCAACACAAGAAAAGTCCTTCTTGAAGATGGTTTATGTTCATTCCCAACAGAGCCAAAAAAGCTGCTCCTGCAGGCAGACCACTGTGGCTCACAAGTTCATCAGTCCTTGAGGATGTGGCTGTGGCAGAATTAACCACTCCAAAACAACATAATAATCTAAATTTTGCTGATGGTTGCTGGTGAAAAGTGATGGATGTGTAAAAACCCTGCAGTGATGGTTTTATTAATGTAAGCAAGGGAGAAAACCCATTTTGGTGACTTATGCCAGACGAACACCATGATGTTGTGAGCCCTTGCACCCCCAAGCCTCCTCCTGCAAGGGCCCATCAGATCTGCCACATCATCCAGGAGGAAATCCTCTGGGATTCCCTCACAGTGTGCAAAACCAGTGACCACGATGTGCTGCTATCACCAAACAGCAGTGCAGCAATGGAGCCTGGGCTTCAGCCTCTCCTCTGACATTGGGGTGCCCTGGGGCAAGCCAGAGGCAGCTGGAGCAGGGATCCTTGAGGCAGCAGCTGCAGGGGATGGGCAGAGGCAGGCAGGGATCCCCGGCAGCAGCAGGCGGGGCAGCAGCAGTGGCACAGCAGGGAAGGGCTGTCATGTCTGGCCTTGCCTCGCTGCGCCCTGCCCGGCCCAGAGAGGGCTGACACAAACAGGGATGAAGGAAGAAGGCATTGCCATCCAACTGCAATGAGAGGAATTGCCATTCCCCTCTCTGTCCCCATGGCCAGTCTCTGTGGGATAACTTTTACATGGCATTCCTGATGTTTCTGGGATGGGGGAACTGAAGGCATCAAGCCAGCAGCCAACTACAAAAAATAACTAACCAGAACATGGTCCAACATGTCACAGCTGTAGACGGGTGCACAGGACACTGCCAGCTCAGTGTGACAGCTGTATGACCTCCTCCACTTCCTCAGATCCACACAAACACACCAGAGACATCTCCCTCCAGGCACTTGTTCCCAGCACTTTATATAACCTGTAACAATATCTTGTCCTCCCAAAAATGAGAGGGAACCCAGCTCAGGTCTGTCCAAGCCCTCCCCACTGCCACCTTCTCACCAGGCCCTCCTGCTTCTCCAGAGAGCACGTGAGAGAAGATGGAGCTTGAACCTGGGCAGTGGGAAGAAACCAACAGGGAACTGAAGGAGAATAAAGGCTACCAGAGCATGGCTTGGCCACTGCTCAGCAATGTGCCCCCTCACCCACCTTGGTGTCCAGGCACTGGCTACACTGAGCAGAGAGTATCCAAGGAGGGCATCCCTACTTGGGCTCCAAAATATTGGTACAGTTTGGCAACCTGTAAGCCATTATCATGGTCCCTTGGAGCTGGGTCTGCTCCTCCCTCTAACAGATTTCTGAGTATCTACTCAGCTTACTCTTACCTTGTCATCCTCCACTGTCCTCCAGCAGCACCTCTCAAAACCACATGAATGCGAGGCTCGTGCTCAAAATCACCTCTGAGACACATTTGCACAATGCCCACAAAAAACTTGTGGAGATAAAAATCGTGAAGATAAATAAAGGACACAGACTTGCTTCCTAATCTAAGCATTTTCACCTCAAAATGGTAAGAGGCTCCATGTCAACCTCCAGCCCATGCAAGGTCAGAACTGTCCCACCACCCAGTTTTGTGCTTTCCTGACAGCTCCCCACAATCCAGTTGAAACCTCAGCCAGATTTTACCAGCTGGGATTTGCTTCACAAAAACATTGGCAAGAAAAAAAATACATATTTTAGAAAACAAATTCATTAGTGACAATTGAAGAATGAAAGGTTGAAAGTACACAAATTGACGTGCAAAAAAAAAAAAAAAACCAATTTACCAGCTGAGATGGGATTAGCTCTGATGCAAGTTAATGAGACCTGTGCATTTCCCTCTGCTGAGAAAAAAAACAGAAATCCAGCTGGAGCTGAAAGACAAGTGTGAATGCAGAAAACAGCCTATCTCTTACCACTGCAATCTGTCCTTAAAAATTTGCTTCATTCAGGCCAGGGTCTAGGAGACAGGACCAGGAACAACTCACAGCACCCAGATTTGTGGCAGTTCCCAGTAATTTCAGCTTCTTTATTCAGTGTTGGTTTTTTTTATTTTTCTTTTCCCAGGAGCCTTATCCTTTTCTACCTGTTTAGTAAGAGGATTTTTCCCTTACAGGATAAATAAACTCCCCCCAGTTCCTCTGGGCTTTCCAGGAAGACAGTGCCACTCCAACAGCATCAGCACCAACAACACAGTATGTTTTTATGCCCTGGAAAACCAGCAGCTTAAAATCCATCACAGCCATGGCAGTGGAGCAGTGGATACAAGGAAAAACCATCATCCTTGTCATTTGTGTCCCACCACATGCATTTCCAAGTTTCCCGTCCCTTTTTCTCACACACCAAACCAGGCTGTCTAAGGAGCAAGAGGTGAATCTTGCATCTGAGACACATCACCATCAATATCTCACCACCAAAAATAAAGTAATACTCAACAGAATTGCCACGTGTAAGGGGTTACAAATATTCAGACTTTATTATAAATAAGAAATACTGTTTTATACATAAAAACTGCAAGTGTTGCATTTTGTTCACCGCCCCAGACAGCAAGACCACAGATTAAGGCAAAAAAAGCTGGAGTGAAGGCACATACTGAGGGGGCCACAGTCAGGAATAAGGTGATGAAGGGATGTCACACGTCATCCATGACACCCAGCACTCCACCAGCAGCTGTCACATCATCACATTACGTAAAGAAATAACTGGACTTATACAATGAATAATGGCTGTAATGCAGTACTGATTAACAGATCGCTTATAAAGATTTTTTTTTATTTAAAAATAAAATTCTGTTAAAAACAGCTTAAGAAAAAAAAAAAAAACAACACAAGAGAGCAGGAAACCTTAGGCCTGAGGTCAGCCAGGGCATGCACACATCTGCTCTTCTCACAGCCTTGGCAGAGGTGATGTGGTCACAGCCATCTTCCCAGAGTGACCCAATGTCCCTGTGTGTGCAGGCACAGGGAGCTCTCCCCCAGAGGTGTTTCCAGGCAGGAGGGAAATCCCACAATCATTAAAGGAAGGGATACAAGAGCCATGCAGAGTTTGCTGGGAACAGCAGCACTGTCTGCACCAAGCCTCCTGCCTTGCACAGTGGTATCCAGATGTCCCCAAATGCAGCTCTCTGACCACCTCAGAGCTGGTCTGGTCTCCCAGCAGAGCTGCAGCTCCTCCCAGCTCAGCTGCAAAGCCACAGCCCCTGCTCCGCTGCTGGCACAGCATCCCAGGGCACAGGGGACACAGAACTGGGCGCTGCAGGGCTGGCTTTGGAGACAGGGCTGGAAAGCATCCACCCAACAGGCAAAGTGGTTATGGATGGGTGCTGGGGATACAACAGAGGGAAGCAAGCAGGAGCCCAGCTAGGGGAAACGCCAAGTTTTAAGGGAATGATACAGAGAGAAGCAATACATGGTGCACCTGCCCCAATGGCTACAGGGGAAAGCACATAGAGGAGGCCAGGCTGTGCCACTCTGGAAATCTGGCTGAGTATATTTACACACACATACACACACACGAGAGACTTCCTCACACTATAATCATGATAAAAAAAATGGAAAAAAAATCACATTCACACAAAAAACATAAATTTGAAATAATTAATAGCACCAGTGTGTGTCAGATAATAATTTCTTCCCCGCTACGCAAACGTACAAAGTTGCATAGTGTTTAAGGATAGATATATACTGGATCTCAGGGAGAGGGGGAGGGATGCCAGGCTGGAGGCAAGGAGGAACTGCAGAGGATGCCCTTGTCTGGGAGCAAGGGGCTCCCTGCTGCTCCCAGCCAGCAGCAGCAGCACTGCCTGGGCAGGGAGCCTGCAGGGAAGCCCTGGGAGTGGTGTAAAAGGCAGAGCTGCCACCTGAGCCTGGCCTGAGGTCCCTGTGCTGTGGCAGCTTTACGGTGACTGGGAGATTCGGAGGCAAAAAGAAAAGGGCACCAGGAAAATCCAGCTCTTCCTCCCAGCTTTAAAACAGGCAAAAGGCCAGAGCAATGGCAGGAGAGATAAAAATCCCACTGTCCTCCTTCAGGGAAAAGATGGGGTGAAAAAAAAGACCTTTCCATTTCCATTCATGTGCCCCCTTCCTTCCCCACCCAAAGACATTCAGCATGGAGGCCAGTGCAGCTGTCAGAACTCTCTGGAAGGCAGCTCTCCTTCAGCAAGACTTGTCCTGCTTCAACAGACTCATCTGTCAGTCTGACATTCTGAGCCCAGAAAACCAGATCCTCTGGAAATTCAGTAGCAACAGATGGGAACGCAGCTCGTGGCTTCCACACTCTGGCAGTCTGGACTAGCCAGCAGGTAGCAGCTTTCAGACCAGACCCAAAACTGCTCCACAGAACAGAAGTGGGGCTGGCAAGATCCACCACTCCACCAGTATCCCATCTTCCCACAGAGCCCTAATCAGAGGCTGCCTTTTTCTCATAGCAATGCATCCTCACAGAAAGCATTTCAGAAAGAGGCTTCAGCTATTTTGCCAAAGGCTACCAACACTGTTGGATTGGCCACTACCTAATGATGAAAAAAATAAATTCACAGGGTTAGAAGTTGGGAAGAAGGATCTGAACTGAGTGCAGCTATACTGGCCATTACAGTAATACTTTGGTAGCCATCCCCTTCCTTCATAGGGACAAAGAGCTCCAGGACTGAGGATTTTACAGTCAAAGGGAGAAGACAGGAGAGAAAGTTGTGTTAGTTTTGCCTTGCTGTATACAGCTCACATGGTTATTTCTGAACCACAGTATAAAGAGTCCAGAGCATCTCTCATCCTTGCACTAATCAAAGGGAAACTGTGTCTGAGGAAGGGGCAAAGGTGGAGTGCTCAGGAAAACAATCTATATTAAAAAACCCCTTTGATGCCCAAAGACGGATATTTAATTTGCTTCTCAAAAAAAAAAAACCCAAACAAAGAAACAAACAAAAAAAAAAACCACCCACCAAAAAAACCCCCCAAACAAAACAAAAAATTAAAAAAAAAAACAACAAAAAAACCCCAAAACTTTCAACTTATCCTGATTTGAAAGGAAACAGTGGCTGCGAGCAGCATTTGGGGATTTGGAGAAGGCAATGTGTGTTAAGGCACTCCATGGCTGAACCACCACTCACCAGGGCGATTCCCCCCACCCCCAGCACACCCTTAGGGCTTCTCAATGGACGGGGTGTTGAAACAGCCAGATGGCAAGGTCTTCCTGATGTCTTCCAGGTTGCTAATGTCCTTCAGGATCTCTTCAATGTCCCTGTTGTAGGCCTGTATTGCATCATCTTGCTTCTTGGCTTCTCTCTCAAGGAAAGACACTTTCTGGTCCAGGTCACTGTCTTTCATCTGGTCTTTGGCACTGTTCAAGGTACCTTCAATTTCATTCAGTTTGTTCAAGTCCACTGTCTCCAGTTGCCCTGAAAAGCCAGAAGCAAACAGTGAAGTGCATTAAAACCTCTATGGACCCTGGGTGCTCACACAGCTGAGCCCACAGCAGATCTCCATCAGGGCAAATCCAGCATCTGAAAATCTGAAACAGGGCCAACCACATGGGTGACATCTCCACTGTCTCAAGGAGTCTTCAGTTTGCTGAAAACCAACACAGAGCATTGCTAAACAAGCTCTGAGGCTACTTGGGAAAGAAAAAAATCCCAAAAAATCCTTGCCAAAACCACACTAATCCCATTTCAAGAGATCAACAGATCCATCAGATTCCTCAAACAAAACTGGCTGGAAACCCAGCACACATCAGGAAAACACTCAAAAGCATAGAGAACATTGAAGACAGTCCTACCTAGCTGATCCAACAGGTCATTAATGACAGTGAGCAGGCTGTTCACAGAGTTCTTGGCTTTTCTTGCATTGTCTTCTGCTTCCTGGGCAGCCTGTGAGGCCTGTAGGATATAAAAAAAGGAGAGCACAAAAAGGGTGTAGAAATTAAAAACTGATGCCTCTCCTCTGCACTTAGCACATCACTGCCTTCTCACCCCAGATAACAATGCTGCACAAAGATCTTTATCACAGGGCTGGGGAGAAGACTGACAACCTTCAAGTAATCAGTTTTCTAAGTATTTCAGGATGGGGATCCCTGAACACTGAGCAGGATTTTGCAGTAAAGGGCAGGATGGAATCAACAGGGCTATACAGTCAGGTTTTAGCTATAAAAAAAGGAAAAGCAGCTCTCAAATTCCAGCAGGGAGCCTATGCTAATGCACCAGAACTTGTCTCCTTCTTAGGCCCACTTCAAACTTGGAAGAGCCAGAATACTGGCTGGACCCAGCACTGACTTTGCAAGAGGAGAGCATGGGGAAAGGCTCCATTGCCAGGACAGCAGGGAGAAGGCAGCTCCTAGCCACTGCTGTCACCTGCCAGCAGTACTCACCTCATTGGCCATCCTCATATCCTGCTCAGCATCAGCCTGCTTCCGCTTCAGCTCCTTCTCTGCATCCTGCAGCTGCTTCATCATGTCATCCACCTCCCTGGCCAGTCCTGTCACATCAGCAAAGGTCTTGTCGGCTTCGGCTCTGGTAGCAGCAGCACTCTGCAGCCAACAGGTGGGAGAGGATGGAAAAAGGTGGTGAATTCAGGGGCAGAACTTCCTTCAGTCCTTCCCATCAAAATGCACTGATTTGCTATCTTGCCATATTTTACATGTGCAGTGGGGAATACAGCAGGGAGCACACGGGGCTCACCAGGAAACACTGGAACAGGAGTTCCTGCAATCCCACAGCAGGATCTCAGGGGGTGAGCTGCAGCACACCCACCTTCTGAACGGAGCTGGCAATCTTCTCAGCATCATCTGCTCTGGCCTTGGCCTCACGGGCGTCAGCAGCAGCGTTGCCCAGTGCCAGCTCTGCCTGCTGAGTCTTGTTGTTGGCCTCTGCAATGGTCTGGCTGATGGCAGGGATCTTCTTCAGCGCCTCCTCGGCCGCCGTCTTGTTATCGTTCACCCGCTTGTCAAAGTCTAAGGGGGCAAAGCAGATCCTTGTCACATGCTCCAGGGGAGCCTTGGGATGCTCCTCTGACCAAGCTACCCAAGGCTTTGCTGCCCTGACATTGGAGGGATGAAGAGCAAATTTGGGTCAGCTCTCCCTATTGCACATCTTCTGATGCTAAATAAGGAAGTTAAAAGGTAACTTCCCCAAAAATGCTTATACTTTTTCTTTAAAGAAAAACAAACCAAAAGAACACACCCGACACTCAGATAAGGGCAATAGCAGGGCCTCTTTAACCAGAATATCCTACTGCCAAGTGACTTGTCACACTGGAATTGAAGGATTCACTCCAAGTGCTTCCTCTTTACCTTTCAGGTTCCTGAGAATGGTATTGGCCTCCTGTAGTGTGCCACTGCTCTTCCGAGCAGCTTCTTCAGCCAGGGCTTTGGCTGCATCTGCTCGAGCCAAGAGCTGGTCTGCAGTCTGAGGAGACAGGACATGTACCAATGCATTCCCACTTTCTGAAGGACAATCGTGTAAGTGTATCAAAAAGCGCTGCTAAGCCCAAACAACAACACCATCCAGAACAGCAGTGCTTCCTCTCAGACCAGATAAGTGTATGTACTTTGGGAACACTGCTCTGAATACAAAGCTGACACCACATCTGGCAAATATCTCCTATCTTCCCACACAGCCTGAAACCCATTGATTTTAACCTCTTTCTGCATCTTTTTGGGGCCATTTTTCAGCATTCCTATAATCAATAAATAACATTAAGATGAAATCATTTGCATCTGGCCAGTTACTTGTCTTGGTTTGGTTTTTTTCCAAGGGAACAAAAGCCTGCACAAAGTGGAACTGACCTGCTGCTCTGTCTTCCCTTTCTCCAAAAGGTTCTTTACTTCAAGCTCCTTTCCTTTCATATCTTCTCTCAAGTCCTCGTAATCCTTTAGCTTCCTGGCAATTAGTTGATCCAGTTCCTCTGCTTCCTTCTTGATCTTATTTGCTTTATTCTGCAGGTGGAAATCACACACAGAGATTCCTAAATGTTAAAGAATTCCTGAACAGGTGGTAAATTTTTCCACTTCTACATTCAAGCCAAGACGTCTGGCAAACATTTCAGATTTCTGTCTTTCAGAAACTGGGGGAGGTGGGGTTTATGTAGGTGGCTTTCTGCATTTACATCTCCTGCATAAATGTTGCAATTGCATAAAAGCTGGATTATGCCTAGATGGACAAGAAGCGTTGTCCACAGCATGTTTTTATGCAGAGAACATTAGCAGAGCACGTGTAAGGTGTGCCAGCAACCTAGCAATCCTCAGAAACAGTGCACATGATGGTGCCCACATGTACCTCTAGCCCCGTGGAATCCACAGTAGGCAGGCTGGTGAGATTAGCATATATCTGCAGGGCTCTGTTTCCAGCTTCCTCTGCCTCCGCAAGCACCTTGGTGGCCTGTTTTTCTAGGTCTCGAGAAATATTCCTTGCTTGATTGTACCTAAAAAATCCCCAAGGATCCAGTTATGCAACAGTAGAGTATGCAACAGTAGTTCAGTTTTGTAGAACTGAACTTAGGAAGAGAGTGGAGAGGCTAAGAAATCAAAAATCAACTCCCACCAAATCCAAAGCATACACAGGGTTGTCTTAGTTTTAAGCGCTGCTCTAAAGTCAGGAAATAAAACCAATTTTCTGTTACTGACTCACTTCTGGTTGAGCTCATCAATATCAATTGCAGTTTGGTTTTCTCCAGCCAGGGTTTTCAGCAGCAGTTGATATGCTTCTGTGGAAGTGTCATTTGCAGCCTTGGCTGTGCGAACAATCTCATCAGCTTCCTTTTTGTGCCTGATGACAAAAGAAAAATAACGCCATTAGATTTTTCAGCCAATAGGTTTTATCCTCAGTTCTTGATTAGATTCTCTCTTACTTTTCCTTCTTTCCTTCCCTCAGATTTACAAATGGGAGATGCTGAAGCATTTGTAATGGAAGATGGTTGTCATGTGTGTCATCCACACTAGCAATGTTTGCCCTCAGAGCTACAGCCACCATCCCCAGCCACCATCCCCTTAAGCAGCAAAGGGTGTGTGTTTC
The DNA here is from genome assembly GCA_024865655.1 of Emberiza elegans. NCBI lineage: Eukaryota > Metazoa > Chordata > Aves > Passeriformes > Fringillidae > Emberiza > Emberiza elegans. The sequence continues at coordinate 63,778,040 of JALJVW010000206.1, forward strand.
CTAGCCAGCAAATGAAATTCTGCTTCCCCCTTGCAGAGAAGAGCAGGGCCCTGAAAAAGGCCATGATGACTGTGTCTTGCCACAGCCTACCTTTCTGCCAGCTTACGGGCCTCTTCTGCCAAGTGAGTCATGTTGTTGGGGTCCCCGCTTTGCTCTGGAGGTGTAATGGACTGGAAGAAAAAAAAAGGAAAAAAAAAACCCTTAAAGCTCTTTTTTAAGCTTTTATTTGTATTTGCTTTAAATATTTATTGTCATAATCTAAATGCTTAGAAATGTGTCTAACCTACTTCTCATTTCTCTGTATGTTTTCCTTAAGTCCATGCAGTTTCCACCACTGGTCACCCCTTGAAAAACAATGGTGCTAAGATTTATTTAAGACTTTTATGTTAGTTTGGGCTAAGATACCATCAGTGACTGACAGTAGTGAACTCCCTTAATTGATTTCCCATGATCTTGATGGCAAATTTACTGTAAGAAAAGGCCCTCAGCCTCCCCCAGCTGTGTGGATCCCAGCACACACTCACCACATTGTCAGCTGCCATCTTGGCCCTCTCCAGCATATCAGAAGCCATGCTGATCAGGTCCTCAGTGTCCTCCACCCGCACCCGCGCCTGCTCCGCCAGGCTCTCCGTGTCCTGCACTGTGCCCTGGATGTTCCTCAGCCTGTTCAGCTGACTCACTAAGGTGCTGTTGATGTCTTTGAGACGATCCATCAGGCCCTGATCGACGTCTGAAACACAGGACAAAAAAGAGAGGAAGCAAAATTAATTAGAGCAGGAAGAAAAGCTGGAGCAGCAGCTTACCACAGCAGGCACCATGTTGGTAGGTTAATCCCCTACTGGAAGGGAACCAGGCAAAGCCATTTCACAAGTCACTTAGCTTGAGATCAAAGTCATGATCAGAATGTGCACCAAAGAGGAGAAATGAAAAGCCATTAACTGTTAATAAGACAACCCTGCTGGGTGTTGGAACTGACTCTGATGGGAGATTCTGTGCTCAGAATCATGTTTTACCTCTCATGTTTACCTCCTGTTTCACCTCTCTCATTGACTTAAAATGACAACAGAGCTGCTCCTCAACAGGTATGAAATGTCTGTGTGGTGAATTCTCTTTAGCTTATCTCCTAGAAATTGAGCAGAGGCTCAATTGAGCACTGAATAGTGCACACATACATTTTTCCACACTCAGGGCAACAATGGCTACTCCAAAGAAAGACCTAAGGAGCTCCATATGGAGCAGCCAGGAGCTGTGTGGAATAGCAAACCCACTCCAAACTCTCCTCAAACCAAACCAAAGGGCTGGCAAAAGCTGTGAGCCTTGGTTCTCACATATGTAGGATATATAATGCACCCACACTTCACCAAATTTTTTGACCATTAGGTAACTCCCCACAACAGCATCTTAATAATGGAGGCATCACAGCACAGGTATGTGTCTCACAACCATGGTAGTTACTTTTGAAAAGCTGAGAGTGTTACCAAGAATTAAAGTACAAGCAGAAGCCCACAGAACTCCAAAATTAAGATTGGTCAAATTGACGTATTGGTTGAACATGAATGCTTTGACACATTTCAAAAACATACTACCTCAGAAAAACAGAAATAACTTCTTCAGGTGTGCACTGATTTTTGCCACGGTAGTTTTTGTTGCATTTACCTTTCCCTCTTAGTAAGAGAAGAACCTGGAGCTGGGGAAGAATTTGGAGCACAAGTCTCACAAGAAGCAGCTGAAGGAGCTGGGAGGGTTTTAGCCTGGAGAAAAGGAGGCTCACGGGGGACCTTCTGTCTATCCACAACTCCCTGACAGGAGGGTGCACCCAGGGTGTTGGGCTCTGCTCCCAAGGAACAGGGACAGGATGAGAGGAAACAGCTCCAAGCTGTGCCTGGGGAGGTTTTGGTTGGATAGTGGGAAAAATTTCTTCACTTAAAGGGCTTTCCAGGGAAAAGCTGGAATCACCATCCCTGGAGGGATCCAAAAGCTGGGTGGCACTTTGAAACATGAGTTAGTGGTGGCCTTGGCAGTGCTGGGGGGCAGTGAACTGTTGGACTTGATCTTAAGGGTCTTTCCAAATAAATGATTCTATGATTCTAAGACAGAGAGAGCGATCAAAAATTCCACCACAAAACCAAATCCATTCCTTCATCCTTCTCCAATCCCCACCTTGCTAACCCCTTATGTAGGACTATTATCTAGGCAGTAAAAATCTACCTCAGCTAAATCTGAGAAAAGCTTAAGCAACCATTCTCACTGGCAGGAATGTTCCCAAGCAAATGCCAGCATTAGTTGTGTGTTAGCTTTTTCCCAGCTTCACACAAAAGGGACAAATTTTCCCAAAATGGTCTGAAATCACTGAACCAGCTCCCAGGGGAAATCTTTTACTGCAAAGTCAATAGTCTTCTTCAGGCTTCTCTTTTCCAAAACACACATCATCTTATACATTAAAGAGACCCTAAGGACACACCACTGTCACAAACATGACAAACATCCTGTGGTAGTGGTGACAACACAAGAATAAATTTGAAATGGAGTTTAACAAGAAAAACAGCATTCTTCAGAATAGTCTGCATTTGATGGTGGGATAATTAAGTTTGCCATCAGGATTTTGAAGCCTTCATTCTGATCACTGATGATCAGATCAACAAGAACTACTTGAGCCCAAGATGTTTGAGCAAATTTAAAGCATAATAAGTATACTGGAAAGTTTTCTGCTTGTGTAACAAATAAAACCCTCCTTTGCATCGAGAGAAGAGGGTAACACATAAAACACTTCCATCCATGCAGAGCTAGAGGCAGATCTTTACTTCCATGTACAACAAAGACCACTGGTAGAACAGCATGGATAAAAGCACAGCCACTGTTGTTATGATAACAACATTCACTGAACTCAGTGCTGCCTGAAATTGCCTGTCAATCCTGGAGCACAGAACTGGCTTGAAATATAACATGCTGTCTCCAAAGGGAACAGGAATATCAGGCAAAGAACTCATTTAGTTGGTCCATGTCTGATCAGGTCAACTCACCTTTGCTCTTTTGTGCTTCATGGAGCAGCTCCGTAACTTCTCTTTCTGCCTGCTTCAACCTCTCTTCGAAGGCTTCATCAGTTACAGCTTCTTCTCTGCTACCCAGATTTGCTATAAGATTTTCCAACTCCTGCAGCCTTTGACGTTGCTCTGCCACCTACATGAGAGGGACAGAGCACAGCTCTGACACAGCAAAGCACCTTGAGCCTCTCTGCTTTCAACAACCACCAACAGTCATGGGCTGCAATGCTGCACAAGTGGACACGTGCCACCATCTCCAGTGGTACCAACAGCAATGTTTGTGGCCTTACCTTGTCTTTCACTAGTCTGTAACAGGCTGGGCACTCCTGGCAGCCAGGCCAGGAGCGGTTGTAGAAGTAGTTCTCCTCGCACTGGTTGCAGCGGCTCCCCACGAAGCCCTCCTTGCACTCACAGTGACCGTTCTCCCGGCACTGCAGCGACCGCGAGCCCTCGGGATCACAGTCACAGGCTGCAGGGGAGGAAAACCTCAGTCAGACTGCAGAACAGGCACAAATACCTTAAAACTCACAGGGTGAGAGGATGTGCTTAATACCCCAAAACACCTGCAAGAGCTATGGGGCACAAACCCACAGCTGGACCTCCCTCCTGAATGCAGTGCTTCTACTCACAAGCAGGACCCAACACTCACTGTGTGTGTTCAGTGTTGCTATTACCTCTCCCACAAAGAATCCTTCTACCCCACTGCATTGTAACCAACTGCAGTTAGTTTTTCTGCTCTATACAGGCAGGGATATCAATGAGGAAAGTTTGGATCAACCTGCTTTGCAATCATGTTTACAAGATCAGCTGCTCCTCCAGACAGAACCCGGATACTGAGGCCAGCTGCAGAGTAACTGTGCAGGGACACATTAGGAAACAGGGCTGTTGGAGGCCAAGATGCAGAGAATATATTTACATCAAAGAGAAGTAGATATCTACTAAGTTGGATATCTAGTAAGTTTGACAAGAAAAAGGTAACAAAAGAAGAAGGGGATAAGCTGTAGTACAGAAATCAATTTTTGTCATGCACAGTGTGGACATAAAAGTGTCAACTTCTGCTGTGATGAGGAGCGAGGTGACAAAATACCTTCCCAGAGGCAGAAGGAAAGCAAAGGCAAGATTGGGTGTGCAGCATCCTTCCCACCTGCCTCCCTGTGGCCCCTCAGACTTACGTTTGCAGCCTTCAGAGCCAAAGCCGAAGTGGTTGGGCTCACATCTGTCACAGTGCTGGCCGGTGACGCCTGGCTGGCACTCGCACTGCCCCGTCCGGATGTCACACTGCCCACTGGTGGAGCCCAGTGCATGGCAGTTGCACCTGGGGGAGGCAGGCACGTGTCAGATGTGACAGAGAAGGGACACATGGGACCAAGTGCCTCTCTGAGGAGCACAGCTCAACATTTGCATTTGCCAAAAGCTGCTTTTCTTGCTGTGAAGATGCAGCAGGCGAGGCACTGAGCTTTTGAACCATGCAAGGTCACTTGCTGCCTGCACTAAAAAAAGAACCCAAGAGCCCCTGCTACAATCACGAAGTCATGTGGCAGTTTTCTATTTAAAACCCTGATTTAGAGCTCTCTATATAAAGCTATTTATAAGTCAGGCTTTTTGTACAGCCTTATTAGCTGCTCCTTGACCACTGCTCTTCCCAGAGCAGTCAGAGTGGCAGAGGCACACCTGTTAACTTGTGACAAACATCACATTCCTGCACAATGTAAGCACCTCCAAAACAAGGGTCAGTGCCCCAAGCCAAGCCAAACCTCACCTCTCACAGCCACGTCCACTCTGGAGGTTGAAGAATCCAGGCTCACAGGCACTGCAGTCCCTCCCAGTGACGTGAGACAAGCACTCACACTGCCCAGTCACCTGATTGCAGATTGTCTGCTGATTCACTGTGCCGTAGGGATTGCAGTGACAAGCTGCAAAAATAAAAAGGTATGGAGAAACATGCACAAAGTTAGAAATCCCTTGTGGTGTTGGTACTCACCCTAATGGGCCTGAATCCAAACCACATGGCCACCCAGTCCCTGCATCACACCATGCTTTTGCTTTGATAGCACTAAGAGCCCACAAACACAAGGCTTTTAGCAAGCTCAAACCACCAAATCAGAGTAAAGCCACACATTGCTGCTGACGGGCACAAGTGACAGCCCGACAGCAGCTCCTGGGGACAGAACCATTTTTAAATGCAACAAGAAGCAAGTCTCACCTCTGCACTTGTCTGAGGGGTCAGAGGCCAGGGGGTTCCCAAAGAAGCCATCCTTGCAGCGGTCACAGTAGAAGCCAGCAGTGTTGTAGATGCACTTGAGGCACTCGCCGGTCTGGCGGTCGCAGTTGCCCACGGCGTTGGGGTCGATGTTGTTGTTGCACTGGCACAGGCGGCACGGCCTCACTGCACCATTCCTGCCCAGGGGGTCTCCAAAATAGGCATCATCACACAGCTCACACCTCTTGCCTGGGACACAACACAGACATGGGTGCTGCAGCAGAAAGCCCTGTGCTGCCACCTCACATGGATCCCCTCTGCCACCCTTCTGAAAAGTAACCTCTTCAGCTTCTTCCCTTTCATCCTTCTGCTGGGGCCAGACACAAATCCCTCCTCATCTCTAAATTCAAGCTGATTTTTCACTGGAACTTTGCAGTATGAATTATTTCCATTCTCCCTTCCCCTCCTATCCCTTTAACCCAAACCTATTTGCTGCAATTTGTTGTTAATTTAAGAATCTCAGGAGGTAGAGTTCCGTGGGGCATCACCGCTCCAGGAAGCTCCTCTGCCAATGAGACCTGCCAAACCTCCACAGGCAGCCACTGAAACATCCAATTCAGCAGCTTCCTACACTCACTGCAGATCTGACCTCCCCAGCCAGAGGGGAGCTCCACTTCTTAGGCAGTTCTTGCACAAACAAACCCTCTTTTTCCTCACATTCTTTCCTCACATCCCAAAAAGGTGGTATGAAACAGGAGAAACTCCTCTGCAATCACATAGCTACAGGAAAGATCAGCTGCTACAGACACCTGAGCTGAAGGGCACCTGAGGCCTGGACTCTGCTTTGGTTCACAATTCAGTGGCACCCACAGGAACCCCCATGAGCTGCTTATGTGCTTGGTCAGAGGCTTTCCTAAGCACTCAAGAATGTACAGGTATTCTGTACTTTGGACTCTGCCATGCCAAGCATGAAATCAGCAGAGAACCACGAAGGCTGCCAATCACCCTACAGCTTCCTTGCTGCTTGCAGGCAGAACAAAAGTTTCTGCTTAACAACTCAGTTACGTGCTTGGACTTCACAGCTTATTGCTAAGAAAAAAAGATCAGTATCTGTTCACACATTTCTCTTAAAATTGCTGAGCACTAGTTGGATCTTCTGGTTTTTTGGGCAGCATTTTGTGAGTCACTGTAGCCTTCCTGCTCTTCCTCGGAAGCATCCTGTAGCGCCTCACTTGCTGGCAAACTGCACCTTCTAATTTTATTTCAGTCTGACTTGCCTTCCTGGCTCTTTTAAATCTATTTTCTGCCCAACACCATGCAATCATCAGAGCTCTACTGGAAGGCAGCACAGCTCTCCTACACAGCACAGAAATGGTCAGACTTTGCAAATCAAGCCTTTTGTTCTTAAGAAACAGGTATGAAAAATATGTGAAGCCCCAAGCCTCACACAGGACAGAAAATAGGGCTCAGGAAGGGAGGAGGATTTGAACCAGAAGACGCAGCAGCTTTCAGAGCTACTCACTGTGGATCAGAGAACAAGAACTAGCGGGAAACACATTTCCACAAGCATGTGGATGTAGAAAAAGATATTCTGTGTAGGAACACACCTGTAGTGCCAGCCTGGCAGCTGGTGCACACCACCTCCTTGGTGCGGGGCACGATGGCACAGCTCGAGGTGCCTGGGCACGGGCAGGGCTGGCAGTCCGATGCTGTGCCGGCGGTGGCATCGCCGTAATACCCATCACTGCACTTCTCACAGTGAGTCCCTGCTGTGTTATCCCTGCAATTGCACATGCCTGCAACAGAGAGGGATGTGAGTTTTGCTTAATTTCTTCCAATCCAGAGAAGAAGCAGCACCCTCCTGCTGCTCCCCATTTGTCTCTTACCCGTCTCGGGATCGCAGGTCTCGCTGTGCCCGTTGCACGTGCAGGGCACGCAGGGGCTGTAGGGCCCCAGACCTGGGCTCTCTCGGCGGTACCCAGAGGTGCAGCGCTCGCAGAACTGCCCCTCATATCCCACTGGACACGAGCAGCTCTCCACCCAGGCCACAGGCACACCGGGTCCAGGGCGAGCACTTGTGATGGTGACATCATCCAGGTGACCGGCACCTAGAAAGCACCAAGGGACAAACCCTCTGTAACCACAAAGGCTACCATCACCTCTTCCCCAAACACAGCTGAACAAGGGGTACTAGGGGCAGACAGGGGGTGCTTGCAGTTGCTAAGATGAATCAAGATGCAAAACCCTCCAGGAAGGTTTAGAGAGATGAGCAAAGATGCACTGGAGCTCACCCAGGGAACATGCAGGGTAGGAAAGCTGAGAATGACAATATAGAGGAGAACCTGAGAACAGCAAGAACTGTCAATTCAAATTAAGTTATATTTTACATGTGTTTACATGGTTTCCATTTCCAAATCAAATACCAAAACCAATTCCTGGCTTTCAAACCAGAATAGACCACGTCTCTAACAATTGTAATACACCGTCTGCAAACCATGCCTCGGGACAAACTCGCCAACTATTCCTCTCCAGCCATTCCTTCCTCTGGCATCTCAGCACTTCCCTCTTCTACTCCCAGCCCCTTCCCTGGAGCAAAACAGAGCTCAGACACAACATAGCTGACTTTTAACTTATACCACTGTGTCTGCACCACTGCAGCAGCTCCAGTGCACTGAGCAGAGCCTCAGCTCCTATACATTAGCAGTGGCTACAGCACTCACAGATGGTTTGCTCCACACCTTTCTACCCCTCCATTTCACAGCCCCACATTCCTCATTATGGGCCACCCCTTGGAAACACTTGCAGTTTTCCCACCTTCACCAAATGCAAATTCATCCTTTGCATCTTTCTGCAAAAATTCTCCATCACACAGCGATAACTAAGGACTTACTTTTGCTTCTAATTCATGCCCATTTTTATAAATCTTCGTTATGAGGAATTTTCACTCAGGCTTTGAACAGGCAGCACTTTAGACCTTGTCCTTCCCATTTGTCATGTCAATGCAAGACCCGGGGGGGGATGTAACCATTTTCAGTGTAGCCAAACTTAAAGCCAAGTGCTGTAAACTTCCTACATCCTCCTTGAGTACTCTGTACTATGTATTTTTACCAATTGGAGGATAGTGGCTATTAAACAAAGAAAAATTCCCATGTCTAGAGCAAGGAAGCAGCAGTTGCTAAGTGTTCAGCTTTGAGACATTCAAAGACAACACTTTTCTTTCCTGCATCCTCTTCAGGAGGCCTGGGAGAAGATGCTACACAGGAAAGCCAGGTGAAAAGCCATTGGCATTGGCAAGCTTTGCCAAATAAGCTGCCACAGCTGTTTATGGCTGGGCCCTACAATGAAGCAACCCAAGCACTAAACAAATGAGTTCGCCCTCTCTTCTGCGACGTTCTGTTCAGTGACTTACTTCTCTCACTGTATGTCCCACGGATCTTGATGGAAGTCAAATTGTGGAGAAGCTTTTGGAATTCAAATGCTGTAAGAGCAGGCCTCCACGGGTAATCTGCAGCCTCATGAAGCCTGGGGAGAAGAGCCAAGCATGATCAGCACAGTTTTCAGCTGCTAACAGCTGCACCCTCTCAAAAGCTCCCTTTGCAACAGTGCTGTGCTATTGCAACATCACCCACATAACTTCAAACCTAATGATCTCTGTTTCCTCAAGAGCTCAGAGGCCAAAGGCAGCCCAGGCCAGGTGACAGCTGCTCCCACTGTACCTGAAGGTGTAGGTCTGCACATTCTCACTGGGGTAGGAGTTGCCCTGGGCAATGAGAGGCACTGACACTCTCAGCCCAGCCCCTTCCAGCACCAGGTCCTCTGCAGAGAGGCGCGTGTCCCGCCTGTCCACACGGAAGGAGAAGGTCAGGTTTTGCCCGTAACTCAAAACCTGGTTGCCCAAGAACTTGCCTGAAAGGGGAAGAAATCCTTACGGTTAGGGGACAGAATACAAAGGGCATGAACAGCACAGAAAGCCATGCTTTTGGAATGACCTACGTGGTGCCACAAAGTACATGGGGAAGTAGGTGTCAGAGATCACGGAGATATCCTGGGTGTCAGCACTCCACTGCAGCAAGACTTCTGAGCCATCTCGCTGCTCAGCACGCCACTCATCCTCTCCTGAAGAATCAGACAAGCAAGAATTAATACCCTTGGAAGATGGAGATTTGCACACACTTCTTGTGACACTTCTTGCATCACGTTGTTCGTGTCTTAGCTAATCTAACGTGCATGGGCACTGACAGGCTGCAGAAAGCAGCTGTGCAGAAGAATTCAGATAGTAAACACCATCTTTCCAATTTAAGCCCCTGACTCAAGTGCGGACTTGAAACCTCTGAACTTTGAACCCTCTGATGACTACTTGTCCAAAACCTTCTTTTCTAAAGAGCATAAGCAGAGAGAGAAAAACCTGCAGGCCACTACAATTTGATGAGAGCTGCAGCCTTTGTATGAACTGTTCTCCAGTGGAATTTTAATTAAAAAGATGTTCTTTTCAGACTACACAGCATGAAAACATGCATACACATGAAACTGACTGCATGAAAGAAATAGATTTTTCCTGGGCTTACAGACTCATCGGAAACTCAACTGTGTTTTATCCAGAGCCATGTAAACCCCAAGTCTAAAGTGGTTTTGATTGTCTCAATCAGAAAGTCCTGACTTGGTTCTAGAACTGAGGAAACTCTGCTTTGTCAGCACACCTCTCAGGCTAGAAAAGGTTTCTATTTGCAATTCCCACTTGCACCTGCAAGGTGTACAATAAACTGTGTGCCTGAGGCCAGAGCTGTGAATTCATGCCTCCCCATCTGAACAAACAAGCTGCAGACATGGAAGCTCCAGCACTTCCAAAAGAGGGATCCTAGACCTGCCTGCCCAAGATCTGTGGTCTTGCACAGAAAGGAAGGAATTGGGGTTTTTAATAGCTTCTGACTTGAGTCTACTGCCCAACCTGAGATACAAAGGAAAGCTCAATTTTACCAAACTCGAAGTTGGAGGTGATGCTATAGATACTGTAGCCCACAGCACTGGTGCAGACTGAAGAGTGTCCAAAACAGAAGCAGGGGGTACAGCCTCTTGGATTGGAGGACTCCAGATGGAAAAATCCAGGTTTGCATCTGAAGATGTGAAGGAAAGAGAATTAATTTCCCTGATACTTAACCCCAGGTCCTCGCTCAAATGTTTTTCATTCTTGAAACAAAGCCATGGGAAGAAAAACTCACCTCTCACAGTGGAATCCTTCCACATTGTCCTTGCACGCACACCGCCCTGTCTCAACGTTGCACTCCCCTGTGCTGCCAGCAGCATTGCAAGAACAGGGCCTGGGAGAGTCAGGAGAGAGGTTAGTTCAGTAAGAGCCCCATAGAGAGAGCTTTAAAAAAAGCCTAGTTTTCCTTTTAGAGAGCTGCAATCCTCCTTACCTGCAGCCAGCTTCAGAGAGGGAGTGGAAACCTGGCTGGCACCGGTCACACTTGTCCCCCATGACACCGGGCTTGCAGCTGCACTGGCCGTAGCTGTCACACTGTGTGCTGAGGGAGCCTGTGGGGACAGCAGGGACAGCCACCTCAGCACACACACGGCTCCATCAGCTACTCAGACTTCCCACAACGGCCAAGAAACAAGGAAGAAAAAAGAGGGAAGCACAGCCTCAAGCTGATGAGTGGCAGCTTACCTAAAGACTGCCTCTAGCTCACAGGGAGTTTCCCCTGGCAGCGCTAGACAGATGAGCTGTTACCTTGTCTTCCCAAATGATATTCAGCCTTTTATTCCTACCAACCAATGTTTTTATATATAAAATATAATTTTAACTCCAAATTGCCCTCTCCTGCTTCATCCTCACTGCTAAATTTGCATGCCTCCAATTCCACATCTGTTTTACTCTGCAATATGTAATTTCCAGTATTTTGTTCCCTGAATCTCTTGTGTTCCCCCTAATAAGCATCTCACTTTTCCCTGACCTCTCCCTTTCACACTCCAATTTCGTTCCTTGATTCCTAAGTTGCATTTAAAGACTAAACTGCCTCTTTCGAACAAGGCTGCATGTGCCACTATAAATCCTAGTAAATTCATGAGCAAAACCCTCATTTTTGGAAGGATGCCTTCCTCAGTACTGCTCCATTCAAGTGGTCTTGCACAAAAAGCAGCAGCAGGTTTCTTTAATCCATAGTGGACAAAATGCTTTTTCCCAAGCATCCATGTAGCTGCCACCCTTGGAGCTGTCAGCACTGTAAGAGTTAACTAGCAGGAGAAAATTATTTTAATATACAGAAATAGTTGCTTGTTTCCACTTCAATCCACACCAGAAGATTACAGCAAAGTGAAGAGTTATAAGATGATTAGGCTGGACGGGACAGAAGAACTCACAAAACCTTTACCATATACAGCCAAAGTTCAAATCCCCTTTGCAGTCCCTCTTAGGATTATTTAGGAAAAAAGAGTGCTTGACAAAAAATACCAATCCAAACATATCCAGGAGATTGAAATAGACCCTGGGTGTCAGTGAGTCATGGCATACAAGCTAATGGCTAAGTTATAAAGGCCTTTGAAAGCTGTCCTTAACGACCTGAGAAGTCACCTCCCTGCATCTTCTCAACCATCTCAGCTCACACCAACCCACATCCCTCTTAAAATAAGGTCTAACACAAGGACCCAGGAAAGCTGTCAGAAGAAGAAAAGGCCTTTATTGGTCAAAAATTTCACAAGTGAATGACTCCTTGACAAAATTAGATAGATGTACCCTGGCAGACCTCTCCCTGGCTGCTTTTAGGGCATGCTGCAAGCAATGACTTATGTCACTTCTCTTTTGAAACCTCACATCATATCTTACTATGCGCTACCCTTTTTCTTCCTTCCACCTTACTTGTGGGCTAGTGTAGTTATGGGATCACTCCTTACAGGTTAAGTGGTCCCCACACAACAAAAGACTTATTCTCCTGCCACAGTTACCCCCATCCCCATTTACTTTATAGGAGTTTAACTACATATTTTGAGTTTAATTTGTTTTATCTCACCCCACCCCCTTTTGTGTTTAATGTTTCACTGGTTTGTATTTATAGTGCTTGGATACTCGGTAGGAGAAACTGATGCAGCAGCTAAAGTTCACTACAATTTCTCAGCATGAACAACTTCCAGAAATACCCACTCACATCATCTTGGTTATTAAGAATTTAAATGAGTTCTTTAGTACTGGGAGCATCCAGGGTAACACACACACAGTGGGAAAAAATATAAATCTATTTCAGAATACATTCAAAGGAATAAGTGCTGCAGAGGTGACCCATCTGCCCTTGCCACCCTAACTCCATTTAGATCCAAGGATAACTTAAACCAAAATACAACCCAATAAACATTTCCTATGTGGAAAAAAAAGACAAGAAATCCCAACAACCCCACAAAGAGCTGCATGCCGGAGAGAAGAGGTGGGTTTTGTGCTGGCAGTGTGCCAGCGGCAGTGCTCACTCACCGACGGGGTTGCAGCTGCAGGGCAGGCAGCCCTGCTCGCTGGCCAGGCGGTAGAAGCCGTCGCGGCAGCGCTCGCAGCGGGGCCCGTCGGTGTTGCCGGCGCAGTTGGTGCAGTGCCCGCCGTGGCCCGTGGCGCGGTACAGCTCGGGGTCAAAGTAGCACTCCTGGGAGCGCCCGCTGCAGTCACACGCTGCAAAGACACGGCACTGTCAGTGACCAGCTGTCCCCACAGCACACAGCCCACCCTGCACAGTTCAGCTCTAGATGAGCTGGGGAAGGAGCTTTTAACCACTCTGAGACCTGAAACACACTTGAGACCATGCTCATCAATGCCCAAAACAAAATCAGCATTTGCTACCCCACTTCTTTCGACATCAGGCTGCCACTTGCAGCCAAAATGTTGTCCTCCCACACAGCAGCACCGATCCCTGTCATCCAAACAAGCATGAAAAGGTAACATGAGGCTACTCCATGCTGTAATGAGAGCTTCTCCCCCGTATTGCAGATCCCTAGACAGCAGGACATCCCAATTTCACCAGCCCATTGAGGGAAGCCACAGACAGCTGGGACCCATCTGGACACACAGAGGTCAGACAGGAAGAAAACTTTTCTGTCTGAAAAAGCTTCCCCATAAAGTAAACTACCAGGAGCTGTAGTCTGGAACACAACACCAAGCAAATTGGTGTTCTTGACCTGCATTTGCAGTCTGGAAATTAGGCTAAATAATCAACAAGTAACTGTAAAAGCCAATAACCCAAACACAAAAATGAGCTGATGCTAAATGAGGAGCTTTTGAAAGGCCAATTATCCTCCAGCATAGTAAACAGATTTTTTTCCCATTGCTCTCATAAAGTACAAGCCTGTACATTTCTTTAGGAAAGAAGGGTGGTTCACATCCTTCTCCAGAAAGGAGATGCCCATTCCTAGGGATCTACCAGAAAGCTCCCACAGGACAGGAGTGGAATGACCAACAGTCCCATGTACTGTGCCTAATGCTGGCTGTGAGTGAAGTCAGAAGCAGGCAGGGCCAGCTTGTGGCTGCCAGCAGAGGCAGGGACCGTGCCCCAGCCAGGCTGGCTGTCCCCTGTCAGCCGCACGTACGCAGGCACTCGTTGGCGCTCTCGGCCGTCGCTCTCCTCCACGGGCGGTCGTTGAAGAAAGGAAGGCACTTCTCACAGTCCACCCCAAAGGTGTTGTGCTTGCAGTTGCACACCAGCTTGCCAAGCTCATTCTTTACACACTCGCTGGCGTGCCCGTTGCACTTGCACCTGGTTCAGGAGAGGTAAGGAACAGGTATTAAAACTCCAGGGCTCCAGGTCACTCGCAAAGCAACAGCAAAAACAGAGCCCAGATCTTAAAATGTGAGATGAGAGAAATTTGAAGGTAAATGATTACAACAAACTTGAGAACAAAACTGCTGTCATTCAGCCTGGAGAAGAGGGAGCTTTGTGGATATCTTATGGAGGCCTTCTAATGTCTAAAAGGGGTTTACAGGACAGAGAGAAACTTTTTATCAGGGCCTGTAGCGCTGGGACAAGGGGCAGCAATTTTAAACATCTTTCCAACTTTAATGTACATGGGCATAAGGAATCAATGAGGGTGGTGGGACACTGGTACAAATTGCTCAGAGAAGCTGTGGCTGCCTCATCCCAGAAGTGTCCAAGGTCAGGCTGGACAGGGCTTGGAGCAACCTGGGATAGTGGAAAGTGTCCCTGCCCACAATGAGGGTTGGATGATCTCTGAAGGTCTCTTCCAAACCAAACCATTATATCAAACAAAGAGGTGGAGTCTGCTCTAGAAAGGCAAGAAAGTTAACTAACTCCTTTGCAGTCTTCAGACTAACCTGAGTAGGAGAAGCAAAGATTTAGCTGGCTTTATGTTCATAAATTTTCCACAACTTCTCCTGTGAGAGCCCAGAACACGGTATGTTCACTGAGCGTGGGCTATTGTGGTATCAGTAGGAAATTAAAAAGCACAAAGGGGACTAATGCAGAAGCCCAGGGACTAGTGGTCCCAGGACCAGGGTCCAGACTGGTGATGAAGCCAATACAAATCCCCATGTGGCCAAATCCTACTCTCAGGACTGCCATATGCAAGCAGGCCAAAACCCTGCAGTGGTCTCATCTCTGTTTAGTAAAACATTTTATCATCAACTACTTAAGGTTAAAACATTCTATAATAGAGTTTGGCAAAAGGAACAGACAGCTACAGCCATATTGTACCATGTTCCAGACTGCCAAAGGAGATAGCTTCTTCAATATATGTGAAGTAGAGACACTGAGATTTTCTACTTACTGTTATTCAAGAGTACAGACACAGGAGAGAATGATTTAAAAACACATTTAAAACCATACAAACCACAGAGCAGAAAAGATTTTCTTTTTTTTTTTTCATTTTAGTTAATTCTTTTTACCATTTACTTTCTCAAATCACTTAATATTTCATCTAGTCAAGGAAAAAAAAATTGATCTCTGCCAGCCCTGAAGTTATACCACAAAAGCTTATATACAATATTTGCAAATTATGTAGATTTCATTCTAATGCATTCTTGATTTAGGACAGTCAGTAAAGACCAGAGCCTATTGGTATGATGTGAATACAATCAGTATTTTTAAAGCAATCTAGTAAAACTAATAAAAAACTTTAGTAAGCACAGAGTTTCATTGTCTACTCACCTACCACCCACAGCAAAATCAGAAATTGCATAGTAGTAAGACTTGAGAACTTTTGGGTCATTGAAAACTTCATCTCCAAATGTGTTCAGACGGTTGAGGGTCACTCTAATATCTGTAGCTGTCACCCATTCCTAGAGCAGACAGAAATCCCATGAGATGAAACACCCTTTCCCTTGAGAGAGTACCAGTCATTAGCAGTTCTATTAAATGAAGTAATTCCTCAGCAGCTGGGTCCTTCCTCATTGTTTTCCCCTCTGCACCTCGGGAGCTCACATGCTCCCACCCCAGAAGCCTTATGCCACATCCTCTTGGTTCAAATGGGTTTTCCTGACCCCTTCTCCTCTCTGGACACCTTTTCCAATGCCTCTTCACATCCTGAGTGCTTTCAGCTGGGAAGCACTGAGTAACCTCTCCAGCACAAAGTGCAGGGCAGGCAATTATGCCAGCTTGCTAATTGTATCTATCTGTCTGGCTGTAGTTTTCCTGCAAAGCTATGCAGCACCAATGGGAAAAGCTTTAGGGTACATTTGTCTGCAGGCATATTGCACCAGACTAAAAGATACAGACAGACAAATGAGTGAGGCTGGGGGAGGCTGAGGAAGAAAAACAGACAGATCTGACTTGCAACACAAGAGTTTTTCATAATATTTACACAGTGTCTGTAACACACTGCCCTGCCCTCATGCAGCAGCAGCCAGCACACATAGCCTGTTGCCAAATTTCATATCACATTCTACCAGTCACTGATATTGGCACCTCCTTGGTTTTATTATACCCTTTACAAAGTTGTTTTCCTTCAAACACCATAAAAATAACACAAAGAAACACCCCTGTATGTACAACTGTGCAGCACCTGTGTCATTCAGCCAGTAATACAGTGTTTATTTACTGAATTACAACCACTGATGTAAACACACAGAAATACCAATCACAATATACATATTTACTTAAGTTCTAAAAAGCAACACCAGGAGTTGGTATGTATTTTAAGAAACTGGTGGTCAGACCTTTATTCCTTACACAGAGAAGCTTATCAGAAAATTATACATTTGCTGACTTGAAATCTCCTTGTTCACCCTAACGATAAGACACAGTTTTCTGCAAGGGTTGGCTACATCAATGAGGCGGCCAAACTGGTTCTTTTCCACTTCAGAAGTTCTTTGTCCTTTCCCATTAATCTTATTTTTTCATTTCACTTTAGTTTGCAGAATCAACCCCACCAGATTCTGCTCTCCTGCCTGGGAACTGGAAACAGGCAAGCCCTGAGCCTGCTGGGTGCCTGTCTCAGAGACTCCGGCTACTCTAAGAGCAAAGGGAAGTGATGGTAATTACAGCTCTGAAAGGAAGACAATGAGCCCCAGTGAGGCAAACCCCAAAGCTTTAGCTCCTTGTTGCAATATAAATTGGAGAAGTCATCAAGCAGAACACAAAAACTGGCAAGTAAATCAGATAAACTGTATGCTCCTGACCACTGCCCAAGCATTCCTGTGAATGCAAAATAAACATTCAAGAATGTTCAACAACAAAAAACCCCTGCCAAAACCCCCTTGCCAAGCCACCTGTAAGAGAAAAATACCAAGGATAAAATCAAACTTCTCTGCTTCAACACACATGTGAGAAAACATGGTAGGATTCCTGTAATGCTTTATGTATTTAGAAGAATCTAGTATTTCTTACTTTTTTCTGCTTGAAATACACATGCAGATGCTTCAAATACTAACTGAACTGAGACTTTACCTTCTCTGTGTTCTTGCATGTGAAACAACAGCAGAAAGTCCACAGCTGCTTTCTAACCTGGCAGAGATCTAAAGATGCCCATCATCCCTACTGACAAATCACCCTTAATGCCACCAGTTGCTTTTTTGTACCATAAACTTCCTATCAATAAACTCAAGAGTTCAACTCTTCCTTGAAAAGCGTTTCTGTGGATTTTCCACCCCAACTCAGTTGTGCAGGGGCCTTTCACTCCAAGTAAGGGCTGCAGTGCAGCCCAGTCGGCACAAAGCCACCACGCACAGTGACTCAACAGGAATACTCAACTCAGCCCCCCTGCCTGACCCAGTCCTGCTGACATACCTGCAGCACAGGGCTGTTGTCAAAGTTGTAGGCACTGGGACGCCCCTCCAGCGTGGAGAAGGCCACGTTGCCCCCGGTGAGGGGGGAGATGTCGCTGAACTCGTCGGTGCAGAGCGCCTGCTGCTCGTCCTCGCCGGTGCGGATGAAGCCGCGGTTGACTTTGCGGTAGGTGCTCTCGCAGGAGCCGCTGTAGTACTGGTAGGGCACCCAGGGGCCGTCCTCCCTCGTGCGCTTGTAGATGGCAAAGCTCTCGGGCCGGCTGGTGTGGAACTTGAGGCGCACGTACGTGATGTCAAAGGCTTTTCCTGGGGGGGACAGGAGACACCTGTGAGAAAGACTCAGAACTGAGAGAGAATGGACAGAGCTGCACTGCATTTCTCTCCCAGCATGATGCAGGATAAGCATGTCTAGCAACACCACAAGTATCTCTTCCAGTCCAGTATTGCATCCCCAAGCAAAGACATGGTGAAGGAACTGAAAGCAGAAGTTGAGGGCAGGTTGAATAGATAAATGAAGAGACCTACAAGTTTCTGTGCAACCAAACACATTTGTGAAGCTGCAATTCTCTTCCACATACATCCCTAAGAGCTGACAGACTACATCAGACTCATGAGGAATTTGTGTGTATTTAAGGTCAGGTCCAAGTTAATAATGACATTTGATGATATCACTCCCAAATATATGCATGGGAGAAACAGTATTAACCAGAGAGGAGTAAGTCACACTGTAGAGCCTGGTTTGTACCTCTGCTTCCTCCCTACACAGACAATACCTCAATCTCTCTTTACAGCTCACAAAGCTTTTCCTCCAGCACTGAACCTAACGACTACAGCCCCCTTCTACTCATTCCCTGGGAAAAACAAAATGAGGTTTATGTTTCCCACATCATTTGACTAAAGTCACCAAGGTATTTTTAAGATCAGATTGCAATGATTTCTAAGCTACCCATGTTCTCCATCTCCTAGAAGAATAAAAGAAAATCCACCTCCTTGTCCCTCTGTTCCCCTCCTAACTGGTCTGTGGCAATCGGTACATCATCCTCCCTCATGACTCTTCTCCAGTGACTTGAGCATCTACCCCCAGGTACATAAACCAAGTGCCCAGGGGAGTCACATCCCTGAGAGAACCCATTAGGAGAAAAGGACCACAACACTCTTCAGCCACCTTTGTCTGCTATCCACTGGCCAAGGAGCTGGCCAGGGGTTCCCAGGAGGAGGCACACAGCTGTGTACCAGCTGTCCTTGCTCCACTTCAGCAAGCAGACTGCGTACTATTAGGACATCCTGGAGCATGTAGGGAGCTTGCTAAAACAACACTGAGTTTGTTTGGAATAAAACTTTGGGTGTTTAGTCCCTGCCATGCTCTTTTATGCTCCCACCACTTCCAAGAAAAACAGTGCTTTAAGCAGAACTTGCAGCCATCGCTGGTTCCTTTGCTGATCAAAAAAAAAGCTACTAGAAGAGTTTCAGCTGATTGAGAAACTGGTTTTTTCAACCTGCAAAAGTCACACATATTTAACCTCAACTTGTAAAATGAATGAACTGTACCATGTTAAATTTTAACACGAAGCTTGGCACTTGCTGAAGTGTTCACCTCCTTCACACGTGAGAGCAGACCAGAGGCACCAAGGACCAAGAACAGAGTGTCCTCAAAGAACACACGTACAACCCAGCAGCCATGAATTAGGTCACGAACCACAGAGCTGCCCTGCAGCCCCCAGTGATTAGGCCAGGGGCCAGCCTGCATTAGGATGTCACACCCAAAGCCTGCATGGCACAAGGGAGGAGCCAGAGCAGCAGGAGAAGCACAGCAAAGGGTTCAGAAACCAACACACCTGAAAAAAATAAAGTAAAAACCAAGATATAAAGCACTTGAAGAATTACATTCCCCAATGTGTTTGGCCCAGCCTGGTTTTTGGTAGCAGGGGGCCCACAGGGGCAGCTCCTGTGAGAAGCTGCCAGAAGCTTCCACCGTGTCCAACAGAGAGCCAATCTCTGATGGCTCTGGAGATGGACCTGCTGCTGCCCCAAACAGAGAGGCTGGTAAAGCCTCTGTGGTGACACATTTAAGAAGAAAACCAAAACAGCACATGCAGTTTCTTCATCCAGGGCTGGCGAAGCGCCGCTGCTGGGGCCAGCCCCGGTGTGGCCCGTGGCAATGCACCACAGCCAGCGCCACCTCGGGGCAGCCACACGAGCCCTGCCTGCCTGGCCACCCCAGCCAGCCGTGCTGCAGGCAGAGGGGCAGGGCTGGCAGCTTCTCCTCCTGGCGCCCTGCGTGAAGAGAGGCACTGAACAGCACCAGCACCACGGCGGCCACCACTGCCTGCAATGGCAATGGCGCCACATGGTCGGCAGTGAAAACATGGCGAGTGACTCCCTGGCCTGGAATCCAGGCAAGATCAGCCTCTCAGCACTGTGGGATCTTAAAACAATCTTTGTATCAGTGGAACTTGTTGGCAACAATACCCACAAGCAGCAGTTCTGCTACTCAGAGAAGAAAGCAAGGACATGTGAGGGAAAACAACATGGAGGCACCAAGGTCAGTGGAAAAGAAAGAGGGGAGAAGGAGCTTTAAGCATCAGAGCTGAGATTCCTCTGCAGGCTGTGGACAGGACTATGGTGAAACAAATTCATGCATGAAGTCCATAGGGGATGCAGAGATCCACTTGCAGCCCATGGGAAAAGAGGAGTGGGTGGATGGCAGGGACAGCTGTAGTCCAGTGGGAGACCAGACTAGAGAAAGAGAGGACCCCTGCTTCCAGAGATAGAGGGAAAAAGCCTTTGATTCCAAACTAGAGCAGCCTAACCCTTAAAAGGCTGCAACCTGTGGACAAATGACCCATACCATAAGAGTTTTGGGACAACTATTTGCCCATGGGAAGGACCCCATGGCATAGCAGAGAAAAGACTCCTCTCCCTGAGAGAACAGAAAAAGATGTCGAATGCTACTGACCAAAATCCCCATGCCCTGTCTTCCTGCACTGTCGGTGGGAAAGAGGGAGGGGCTGGGGCAAAACAGGTGCTTTAAAGGCTTCTTTGATTTCTCATCATCCACCTCTCATTCCGTTAACAATAAATTTACTTTGTAACTTTTTTGTAACTATTGCCCTTAAAGTGTTTTCTCCCAGTCCTGATCTCAACTCAGCCCTTTGTTAATTTTTCCCCCCCTCTCCTCTGCTCAGCTGTAACAAAAGTAAAGGAACTTTGTGGATATCTGGCATTTGGCCAGGGTCAAACCATGACACCCAAGAATAGAAAAAGACCAATCTGGTGTTTAAACTACCCACCAAATACTATTGTCTGTGCGTGACATGCAGGACAGCTGGGACATTATGCAGATACAAGCCCCCTGATACTTCCTACAAAATCCCTTTCCTATTTTTATCACGTGTGCATGGATCATGTATTATGGATGACCTAAGCACAAGACTGGAAGCCAGGCATTCACAGTCGTGTCTCTTGCTCAGTAGCAGCTCACTGTTGGTTTGGGGTTGATTAATTTAATGAGATTTTCTTACACACAGAAGACAAGTGAGAAGCAAGCACCACCATTAATGCCAAACTGCTTTCTTCCAAAGGATCAGCATTTACTTAGCTTAGGCATTCCCTCCCCTTCCTGCCCAATACAGGAGATGAATGCTGTTCCTGTGTATTTGGAGTGTTTTTCTCATGAATTGCAATAAAAGTAAGAATCAGGCATCCTGTGTACAGACAGACCTTCCCAGCCTTCCTGTTTCTCTTACTACATGGGCTCTTCTCAAAGGGAGCTCCTCACTGAAGGCAAAATATGCTTGAGGTAGGATCAAAGTGCATATGCAGGAGCCAAGACAGACACAAGACAATAGGCTGGACACACACAAACATCTTTTTCAGGTCCATGGTATACAAATCCAGGATACACTTCACACCTTCTCCAGGTAAAAGGCAAGGGGCCCAGGAAGCCAATAACTCCTTCTGCAGGCATACCCCAGTATGCTGACCTGCAACTTGGCAGCCTATCCCAGAATTTCACCAACATCTTGGATGGAGAGCAACTAAAAAATACAACTACTATCATAGTTCTATCACTAGTAAAAGTGTCATCAGCTTAATGAGAGAGCTCACATGGTAAGATAAAGCAAAATCTAATGCTGAAAGTCAGCCCTGGTGGGATTTCTTTGGGCAACTTTAATGACAAGTGAAAACAGGGAAACATTAAGCTAGAGCGGCCATTCCCTAAGTCAAGAGGGGATTACAAAAAAAAAGCCAGAGACAACAATGAAGGTCACTTCATTAAACAGTGTCAGCTGAATTGTCAGGAATACCCAGCTCTTTTGAATTGGGGTGGTTAGTTTTCTACGAGTACTGCATTCCTCTGGTGTGAAGCAAAACTCCTGTGCTCAGGCTTCATCAAGACGGGGAGGAAATGCTTCAAAAGAATCCTGGGAATGATGAGGGGGCTGAGCATGTGCTTTCACTCACACACACAACTTTCTGCTCTAGATGAAAGGCAGGGTCACAGGCTGCTTGCCCCTACTTTTTTTTGCTCTCCACTACAACTGAATTATGATCCCTGTTTCCTGACAAGGTCTCCTACTGCTCCTTGTGAAAGCCCCAGCTCAGCTAAAGGCACAGCGCATGCCAACTGTGCTCTGGGCAGCATGAAAACATTATCCCTGGGAACCCCTTCTGCTAAATGGCAAAGACCCTCCCTTTTTCATCTCCAGTTTTACATGGTAGGCCAAGAAAATGCATTCAAACCCCTCCCAAGTGAGCAACCCACGTGAAAAAGACATTTATGGCAGCTGGCAGCCTAACTCCTTGAGCAGTGCAGTTAATGGCATTACAGAGGAATGCAGTTAATGCACAGAGAGAGGCTGTGCAGTGTCTTGCTGGGTAAATACTGCTGGAACAAAGGAGTTTACCCAAGACCAGCTGACACAGTGTGGAAATGTGAAATGTGTTTCCCCACTGTTCACACTGAACATAAATACTGTGTTTAACAGCCTGGCAGTTCTTTGAGGCTGCAGAGACTTTTTCTAGCAAAGATAAGCAGCCCAGGTTGCTTTCATGTCCTGCTGGGCTGAATAAACATATACAGCTATTACACTAAGAAATGGTGACAGCAATAACCAGGTGAAAGGCAGTTTTAAACATTACTTTTAGAAGACAAGAAGACATTGTTCTTCTCTTCCTAGAAGCCAGTAGTGACTAGGAGCTCAGTTTGTCTTAGTGTCTGATAGTGCCAACTGTCAGGTAGTATTTCCCTGTGTGTATTGAGAAGTGACAGATCATTTTGCAGGAGGAACTCCAGATGCTGGAATAAGTGACCATGAGCTTAGCACTTCCCAAGTGCAACCTGATGTGTGTTTTAAGGCACCCAGAGCTCAAAATCATGAGCCACACATTTTAAAACTGCATCTTTTCTGAGGCATGGAGCTGTTCACTAGCAAGTGACAAAGTGACACGATAACCAGCTCCCTCTGACAATTCAGGATGACAAAAAAAAACTTGAATCTTTTTCTCTGCTGTAAGCAAGCACACATACAAGCCTTCAAGACAATATTGTAATTACAGATTTAAAGGAACGAGCAAGTCCTGTGCCTGGAGAGGCAGCAGAAAATGTCCAGCATTGTTTCATTCAGGGGATACTGCCCCAAACAGCCTGCTCACATTGCTGGGCTTGCCCAGCTGTCATCAGCAATTACAGCCCTCCCTCGGCTGGGTCACTGCCAAATTCAGTATCCCAAGGTCCACCAGGAAATGTGCCATGCTAAAACCCTTATAAGCCCATGCCATTTAGATCTTCAGAAACTCCTCCCTTTTGCCTGAAGTTAGGAATTCGTTCTACACACAAAAGACCTCCTTGTAATCAGGCCCCTCAGAACGGATGGATAATTTACATCAGGAAAACTGCCCTGCCAGCTGGCACGGTGACTACAAGTGTTGAATTGTGAGCAGATGCCCGGGTGAGATAAGCCCAGAGGACGCTCAGCCTGTTCACTCGAATCCCCTGCACATGGGATTGGCACATGGAAAGAATGGATGCTACTTCTCCTCCATACAGCCACTGAGTTTTACTGAGGGACCAAATAATCCACCTGAGAAGACTGCATGGGGCAAAGAACCAAACTTTTGAATATTTGTTTTTCACAAAATCCACTGGGCAGTAATGAAATGGTTAAACTTTACTGTTTCTCTTTTGGCTGGCTCCTGTTTCAAGGCAGCTTTTCTCACACAAGTACTTGCTGACAACCTATGTCTGTCTCAGTAAAGGTTAAAAGAATTGAAAACAAACCCAGGTGTTTTTTCACCGGATTTCATTTCCATTTTGCAGTGAAAAGCAGAGAGCAATCAAATATAATTGGCATTTCACTTTGCTTTTTTCTTCTGACCTGTTTCCCCATCATTCCCAGGAAGATATGCCACCTTTCCCAGTTACTAGACCAAAATGTGCTCCATGCCACTCACCCTTATTCCTGCCTCAACTCTGCCCTTCTTGAACCATCACCCCTCCCAGCACCCAGCACAATGCTAGACCAGCCGTGAGCAAAACAGACTGACTCTTCCAGACACACAGATCCCAGAACCTCACACAAGCAGTGTGTTCCCTGCGGGGGACAGAAACCTGGATGTCAGCAGACAGAGGCCAGCAAGTTCACAAGGTCTTCTTCAAGACCAGTCACTGCATCTTGAGCCAACTGGCCACTCCAAGTCCTCAGCTACTGCAGAATTTTGTTCAGCCTCTCATGCTAGAAACCCTGCCAGAGCCTTCCCTCCTGGAGCACAGGGGCAATATTTAAGGAGAATGAGTTATCCCATCTAACGGGAATGGGATAGGATTTTTCAGCATTCAGGTGGCTAACAAGAGCAGGACACAGTTTATAAGGAGGGGAGGAGAGTGAGAAACACCTGGAGACACTTGTTCCTTCAGAATAAAGGGCTTTCATTAAACAACAACAGCCCAACACCTGCAAGACACATAACTGTTAAATTATATCACTTGCATCACATGTACATGAAAAAACCACACTTATGACCAAAATCAAGACATTTTTGAAGTTAGAGCAAATGTCCTTTTACAACTACATCCTAGCTTTCTGAGAAAATTTGTAGAGGAGGAGGAAGATAAGAGCACTGGTATTGCCCAAGCAAATGGAATATCCAGCATCTGAAAAAGGAGAGAAAAGGATTTCCACTTTCTGAGGAATTCCACTAGGGAAATGACTCCATGCAGAAGCACAGACAACGGGTCTCACATTCCGAGCTGCGGCCTTTACAGGAACATAAACTAGTAATAATAAATCTGAGGTTTATTTTCTTGTCCTCACCTGAAGAGCCTCAAGATTTATGTGCACATATCACGAACAAGAAAGGCCTGAAGGATTTTAACAGTCTTTTCTTAAACCATGCCCCATCAAACCAAAGATTCTGGCATGTGGAGCTCCACCACAGATGGGTGCTGGGGTTTTAAAAAAGCCTGACAGGGACACAAACATGGATTGTTTTTTCTGGGAGCCCGTTCTAAGATGGGGACAGAGGAAGGAAATGTGTTTGGGACACTGGGGGAATGAGCACAGCCTGGAGCATGCTGGAACGAAGGTGAACTCCCACCACCCCATTAGATCATGCATTCTTCCAGCACTCCCAAACAAAGGCACCATTGACTCCTGTGCGTGGGCGGCTCTGGACAGCAAAAGGCTGCCCAGTAAATTATTGCATGATAATCCAACATTGATAGCTCATCGAGGCTGCTTGTTTTAGTCATGTATCCAAAGGGGGGAGCTTGTTTCCCCCTGCTCTGGGCTAAAGGCAGCCTTGCGAAAAATGTGGGGGTTTTTATTTGATCGCTTTTAAGACAGTGTAAAAGTCAGAAAACCTTATCCATTAATTCAGTACAGCTTGATGCCTTATTTGTACAGCTTTGATGCGAAGATGTTAAGTCCATTTCCCAAAACAGCCAGCTGTGTTTATTCACAGGGGACTGGGAAGATCCCATGTCCAACACAAAAATCCTGGCTGCACAGGAAGCCTCAAAGTCCTTCTTCAGCACAAATGATAAAAGCTCGTTTTAAAAGGCCCTTTATGCTTGGCAAGCACGGCAGATCACAGATGATCAAGGATGCCATGGGCCATTCTGGGGAGGGCTCCATCTCATTCATGTATCAGGACTGCAAAGCTACCTCCTGCCACCAGTATGAGCACCCAAACAAGCTGGATTGGTGTTACTGTGGGTTGGGATCCTTGGAAAGTTCATTTACTTGTATCAAAGGTCCAGAAGGTCCTCCACAACTCACACACAACTGGTATAGGTGAAAACAGGTCGCTCCCACAACCAGATGAACACAGTAAAGTGGGAGTTTACTCTCACAAAACAGGAGTTTTACCCAAGAAGCAAAGAAAAAAAATCAGAAAAATTTATGTATGCAGAAAAGACAAAACTTGTCTTCTGCTTTTATTCTTGGCAGAAGAATGCAGTTATTACCTTCCTTTCATTACTGACAGTCCAATGACAACACCAGCAGTGCATGCAGAAATAACAACCCTTGAAAACTGATAATTCCCACCCATTCCAAGTCACTGTGGGACCTTGGTGACCAAGCAAGATTACATTTTCTAAAGAGTTTGTCTCACGTTGGAGATACAACTACCCTCCAGTAAAATCTGAAGCAAGCAACCACCAGCACCACAGCCCCAGGAAGATCAGAGCTGGTGGCAGCAGCAGGGCAGAGAAGATGCACCAAAAGCTTTCCATTGACTTGGACACTTTCTATCCTTGATCCTCAGCAACACAGAAACCATCTCTCATGAATGTTTCTTGTGTAAGACCACATCTCCACAGGAATCACAAGAAAGCAACAAGTCCTTACCCACTTTCAAGGTCATTCTCTTCAACTTAAAGAGCAAATCCCATTTTGATAATTTTCCCTCAGAAATTTTAGTTTGACGGTAGGAGGTGTTGGAGGGAGTATTCCTGATGTTCAGCTCAACTGCACCTTTTCACAGGTGGAGATGTGGGGATGGAAGAATGGCTGAGAACACACTAAAAACTACTTCCAAACTCCAAAAGTTTAAATAGCTAAAGAAAACTGAGGTCACAGCTTCTTTAAATATGGTACTTGGCCAATTGGCAAAAACATGATTTCCTGTAAAAAGAAAAAAGCCAATTGGACTGCAGGGCAGTACCTTGCAAGAAATGTAGCATCAGATAATCTGGTGAGAATTGCAAAACCATTTCTTTAAAGGACAACTAGATTTTACTGACTTCTGAAGGGGAAAAAATGAAAGAAAAAGCATTTTGTGAATGTTGTTAGTGCAGGAATGGCAGGTTTTCCTAAAGCCTGTTTTCCTTCTGCATGCCCTCCCGGGAGTCTCACCCTTCTGCAGCTCAGTGTCCTCCTCCTGCTCTTTCAACCAGCACATAAAGTCAAAGCTTGTGATGCTGTAGTTTCAGAAGTTCAACAAACCCAGATGATCAGAGCCAAAGGTGTCCTGACCAAAGGCAGCATGAAAATTATTCTGTATGGTGCCCATATAGGAGAAATGCCCCCTGCTCCAGTCCCAGCACCCCTGAAGGTGGGCACACCAGCTCCCACTGGAGCACTGCTGCTCCACCCAGTCCAATGGCTCCCTCACTTACGATAATCAGCCACTAATTTCTATTAAATAACATTTTGAAGCCTTTTCCCCGTCAAAAGGCAGCACTTTACCCACTCACCCCTAACCCACATGTGCTCACAGCCTGCAACAGCTCTCACACCTGGCTTTGCTCCTATCTGAATTAGATATCAAAAACACACAGCTCGTATTGTTGAGCTTAATTAAGAACAAATTAAGTGATATGTCTACATACAATGAGTGCTCTGAGCAGCAGCAAGTTCAGCAGCTCTGGGAGTAACATGACCCTGCAGACTGACTCACGCACTGCTGGCTGTACAGCCACGGAGAGGCCAGAAATGTTCTTCACGCAGAATGTTGAATTCTTTGGAATTTTGATGTTTTACTCTCCCTTCAGCCTTTCCAACTCCCACTCACCAGCCCCAGATTTTTTTCAGACACAGGCCATAATTAACAGCACTGTTATTTGGGAATAATACTGTTGCTGTGAGCATCCATCACCTGGCCTGATGCAGAATCAACAGCTTTCTTTTCTCAAGTATTTAAGTTCTGCCCTCTTCAGTAAACATTTATGAAAATTAACTTTGATCACATTTGAATTGTGTTGTTTAACACTGCACAGTTTGTGTATCTCCTGCCTCTCCATCTTCCCCTCCTCCCAAGAGACTCCAGCAATGGATTTTAAGCAGCAGTTGACCCGCCTTGATGCTAACTTCTAATGCATTTTCAGTCAATTACAGGCTTATGCACAAGCTACCATTATTTATGAAACACAAATTGCGGCAATATCCATAGAGCCCATTTTCAACCACCCACACATACAATGGTTTTACTTTCTCAGCCTATTAAGCTGGAGAAGAAACTGGGATAAACAGACTTGACAAAACCACTGCTGGAGAGAGGTCATTTCCAAAACAAAGCTTGCCACTGAGTTATGTTTCAAATATATTTTGGGAATTTAGAAGCAAAGCTCTTCCAAATTTTTACTGAAGCAGAGAAGGAACTGCACTCCAGTTCCCGATTCCCACGTAATAGCCAGAATATGCCTTCAACTTTGCCTCTGGAGAATAATTTGTACACACTGCCAGTGCTTGTGGAAGTCACTGTTAAACACACAAGTGTGTGAGCTCATGTTCACCCACACATCCCATCTGGAGACACAAGAAGGACAAAGTACTACTTAACGCAGTGGCTATTTCTGAGAAAAGAGTTTAGCCAAAAAACACAAGCGCTTGAGAAGGTCGCCTGGCTTAGCATGAAGGGACAGGAGCAATTCTGTAAGATTATCTTGGAATACCATGAACAAAGAGATAAATTGGATGCTTCCCTGCTGACCCTTCAAAGGTAACACTAAGTCCAGACTTCTTGATAGGTCCCGCTGCAAAATCTGCAGCTCTTGATTTAATTGACAGATCAGAAAAGAGCCAGATCTGCTTCACATCAGCCTCCAAAACACCTCAATGTATCCACACCAGACCTCGATTTGGAAAGCTACCTATAGATCAAAATTCCTTCTAAAGGCTGACCATCCAGGAACAGAGAAAACTGTGAAAAAGAAAAAGAATGAACAGTCTTTCCTTACTGTTTTGTATGAGGGAGATTTCCAGACTGAGATATTACTTTGCTGCTTTGAAAGGAAGGATTGAGAAGATACCAACAGAGTTGCAGAAGTGGGACCAAACATCACCTGGGATACTGCTGAGACAGTATAACATCAAATGAGTTTCCTGGAAAAAGTGCTTTCCTACATCAGCCCCACCAGATACAAGAAAATTAAACATTAATGCATTTAAAAGAGCTTCTGCAGGAACTTCGAATTTTCTGAGCTTATGTGGTGTTGTTGAAAGTTGGGCCATACAGTGTGGTAGGAAGCTAAATGTTAGCACCTGGTTCCCAGTGGCAGGGATGCAACCCTGGGAATTCGAGATGTGCAAATAATTCACATTGTTAGCAGCAGGGCAGTGAGGCAGCTGTGCTGCCAAGAAGAGGCTGAGCAGCCTGGTGGCAGCTATGCAGAGAAATGCATTTCAGGCCCAGATTGTTCTCCAACAAACACCAAGGACCATCGTGCACACGGGAGGACAAACCCCACATCCTGAGCCCTGCGTTAGAGGTTTGTGCCACAGCTTGTTGGACCACACCACACCCTCCCCAGCCCTGCACAGTTCTTCAAGCAGAACAGCAAGCAGGGATTTCCTCAGGTAACAGCACTGCCCAAAAGAGGGTCATTGCACAGAAAGTCAGTTTAACCACCTGCACTGAATGCCAAGTGATGAGATTTTCTTCAGGCACACTACACTGTTGTGAAGCCTAAAGGAACTCTACCAGAGGAAAGATATTTTTCTCAAGAGAGAAACTTTAAAATTAATTTTCTTATTAGTACTGCTAAGTACATTCATTTTTAAAATGCTGAATCCCTAGGTAATGAAAAAGCTTTTTATGAGGTTAGATGACAACTCTCATAACTCAGTTAGTAATGCAAAATATTATGCATTAAAACTTCAAGTAATTTGTTGCCCATCAGTAGAAGCGCACAAAATAGGGGTCAAAAGAATTCCTTTTCCCTCTCCTTTCAGGGTCCTTAGTTTGCATGCAGACACTTTTGATAGTATTTTTTGGGGAAAGAAACAGCCACGTAGGCCCACCTGTAAAGCCTCTGCCTTTGTGGCGTCTCAAACAATACAGTGCTCTCAAGGCTTTGTTTTCACTAAATTCTTAAATTTAGTGATAAGTCAAACCCAAACCAACCTACCTGTGGGTCCTTCAATCTACAGACACCCCAAGAAAGAGGATGAGCATCATGCTCTTCAATCTGCTGCTGAGGCTCAGCAATGAGGGTCTGGCTTCTCCAAAAGCTCAGACTTCCAAGGCTCCACAGTATTCCATGTCTCTGCTCCTCTATACCTGCCTAGACAGACACCTCATCAGGAGTCACAGAAAGCTACCACCACACAACCCCAAATGTTCATCTTCACAGTATCACTTCAAAAAAAGATCTGTTCAACAGTGCAATAGAAATGGAGGAAAATCCAAAAGATATCAAACGGTGCAAATTCTAGAGGTTTGCTTCCTTGATGGTCTGATCAGGTAATTATTTTTTAAAGTTTACCACTTCCCAATAAACTTCTGATTTCAACTGAATATCAGTCCTTATCCTTAAAGCAATTAATAGGGCAAAATTTGCACTCATAGGCAAAAAACCCTAAAAGCTAATTTTAAACCCTTAAGAGCGGCATACATCAGCCATGGTAGACAGCCGTCTTCTTCTGGCACAATGCATTTCATGTTGGGTCTCTATTTCAATGATATAAAATTTAGAGCCAAAACAGGAGATTCATCAGATGCAAGAGCCTCTGAAAGGAAAAAATGAGTCAAACCCAGAGTCTGTCCATGTACAGGCAATGCTGCAGATGCAGTGGACCAGTGGTGAAAGGATCTTGGTTCACCACAAACACAGGCAACAACACTGACTCTTCCTTCTACCCTTAAACTTCTCCTTACAGAACTCCACACTAGATTAAATATGAAAAGCCTTGCTCTACTTCAGTTTGAAGAGAAGACTTGCTAGAGATTAAAATCTTATGAAGGATTCCTTAAATGCAAGGCAGCAGATAGACACAAAACAAGCAGAAGAAATACTAATGACTGCCAAGATCCAAGTGGATAAAGGAGACATTTGCAGCCACTCATCCAAAATAACATTGAATTCCCAGTTTTGGTAAAACAGGAGGAGTGGGGTGAGAAGGAGCCCCAGAAGCGGAGGAATTAATAACACAGGGCTTCCTATGTGTCAGCTGCTTGGTTGAGTTTTAGGAGACAAGTCTTGCATCTTCTCAACTCCTCAACAAGGATATCTTCAGAGTCACATCTAACTGCAGAAGACAAAAGCTGTGAGAGATGATGTTTGAATCCCAGTTCCCTCTTTGGCTGAATTTTTCCCTAACACTACAAATAACTGTCACTATTGTGAAGAGCTTCTTCCTTCTACCCATTGAAGCAGAAGAGCAAAGGATTCAGAAACTATGCAAGACATGACAGGGCACAGACCAAATTCTTAGGTGAGTGTTACTTCCACAGGGCAACGCATTCCAGCAGGAGGAACACAGCTGTTTGCAAAGAGTCAGCTAACAGCCATGCCTGCCTGAGTCACTGCAAGTAACTCCATAAACCTCTCAGGGGCACTGTCAGGAAAAAAGCTTCAGCACACAAAGTTATGCAGCAATATCAGATAGAACAGCCTCCCTCTGGATGAGTAAATGGACAGTGATAACCTTCTCGGATGTCTCACTCCTCCAAAGACCTGGAGAGCAGTTTTACTGAATGGATTTGTTACCAGTGTCCAAAAAAGAAGGCTTCAAGTATTCAAATGGGTGGACAAGTTGCATGCTCAGATTTCCCCCCACCAAGGTGTGATGACCCTATATTTGCTGTAGATTATTTGTATTGCTACAAAAACAAAAGTAGTATTTTACCTCAAAAAGCCTTTGTATGAAATAAATATTCGATTTCCTTTACAAGTCAGGAAAAAAAAAAGTAATTTTTCAGCTCAGTCAACATTTCCACTACCAGCACATAGTTCTACCCAATACTTGCCAAATTTTCTTTAAACACAAAAAAAGTATGGTCTAGTTTAATTTTAGGTCTCCCTATACGAGCCAATGCAAAGAAAAGCACTGCTATTAAAAGAAAAAAGAAGCTCTGGGCCCATGATTAGATACACTAGATTTCACACAAATGACAAGAAGAAAGCCTTATATCAATACCAGCAATGATTTAATCACTTCCAGATCACATTGTTTTACTTTTACAAGAAATTATTTGATGGAATTTTAATGGAATTACTTTTTGGCAATCTAAGGATAGCAGTAAAAAGTAAATTTTCAGTCCATTAAAACCAAGCAATTAACATTTCTTTTATCAAGTGTATAAAGAGATCCAGATCTGCATTGCTGATTTCTGAAGGACAGTGATGACGGTGGAGATGAAGGACAAGAAGCTGACACTGTTGACAATTTAGCAGGGGGCATTTTCCTGGAATAGCTGATTTTGCTGAGGATAAGGGAACAGCTTTCCATATACTTCACAGAGCAGTATCACTCTGGTAAAATACCGCTAGACTAAGCAGAGCTTACTCTGGAAAACATGGGAAGAGACCTTCAGGGAGTTTTAGGATGCATTCATGCTTAACCTCCTACCTCTCACCAGCTCCAAGAGTGGAAATTATCTAGACCCCTAAGTACTGAAGGTAAGTAAATGAGTGGGGGGGAAAAAAACAGAAAAAACCAAAAATATGGAAGTCAGAGAGTGCAGCTAAAAATTTGTACACAAAGTACTTTTCATCCATGTCAAGGTCACTGATAAGGAAATAAGTCACTATGCTGATCACACACTGCTTCATTTCCTCAGGCATTACTGAGCTGGTCACCTAACCAGGTCTGTTTACTTTTTATGCTAAGTTCTGTTGCAGAAAGACAAAGGCAGCTGGACAGATTGGCTTCTTAAGTACATTTCAATCTCCCAGGAACATTAAGTACACAAATTGTTCACTGCTTCATTAACCAAGTGACTAGATAGTAACAGCTTGCAAATTTAAACCACATTGCCCAACATGAGCATATCCTCCCCCAGACTTGCTGGTTGAAAAGTAATCTATGCTCCCCCAGCTCAGTCTCCCACAGCTCCTGAGAAAACACAGCCAGGCTGTTCCCAGCCTTTTCATGGAAACACCAATAAGCTCTGGAAATAAGATGAACTTCAACAGATAAATCTGGGAGCATGAAGATGCAGAGGAAAATCATTGTGCTGTCTAGCTGCAGTCATATATTACAGTGCAATTCAGAAAATAATTGTAATTGTTGGGTTTTTGTAATCAGCTCTTCTCAAGATTCAACTCCTTCTCTCCAAAACACACTGAGCTCCCAAGGTCCCTCTGACACAGACACTTTCACAACTGAAAAAGGTGGATTTGCTAAGCAAAATTTTCTTAAATATTTTTATCTCTATAGCAAACAAACATGGAGCTGTGCCAATTCTATTTGCACAGGATAGTTTCCACATAGTGTTTAAATTAGCATGAAACTAAAAAAAATATCAGTAAGTCCTGGTTATGAGATCTCTGAGCTTGTTGTCCAGGACTGGGTGGATGCTGAGTGCCAGCACAGAGAGGAAACTCACAGTTCCCCCTTTTCTCACAGTGCTATTAAATCCTTTTATAAGCAACTAATTCACCCAGTTCCCACTTCTGAGTCTAACAATGAAGTGCTCCAACAGCTCTTTGGATAATCCCTGAAGCCTAATATCCGCCACTAGCCACAGATCTTAAAAGTGTACCCAAATGAAACATCATTCAGGAGGGAAAAAAAGTACCTTCAAACCTGTGTAAAAGGAAATGATAAACCAGCAAAAGCTTTATAAAGAACTTGCAGGCAAAGAGCTGGTTTAATCTTTGGTCTGCTCAGACAAATCACCACCACTCCTCAAGACTGTCACCATTCTCCCGAAGGGAAACTATTAAAAAATTAGGAAGAAATGACTACAATTCAGGTTTGCAGTGTGGTTCAGAGGCAGAAGCCTAATGTCCTGCATCCAGCTGAGTCTGCAAGCCCAAGAAGGGCTGTGATCCACGACCAGGGCTTCCAAATCCGCTCAGACACAGCACATCTGCTCCCTTTTGATCGCTCACAGTCTGGACAGTCCAATCCAGCACAAACTGTACTGACATTCTTGGTTTTCCTCCTGTTTACCCCTTAAACTTGCAGCTGCAGTGGGAAGCCTCTCCTCCTCACACAGCCCCACTGGGCCACAAGTTGCAGAACAGCACGTAGAGCAAATCCAGCATCTCCGCTCCCACGTGTCAGCTCCAAAGGCACAGCTCACCCCACCCCACTGAGCACAAGGTCCAAAACTTCCCAGCCGAGGGTCCAGAGCCCATCCTGACTGCAGCACCACATTTCACAGGGCAACTGCCAAGTGCCATCAGCAGCAGCTAAACCACTTGTCCTTCAAATTTGGACATTAAAGAGGTGTCACCCTAAAGGACATGCCCCATCCCTCTTCTGCACAAGAGAAGCATTTGCTTCTTCCCTTTTCCTCTTCAGCTTGCAGGCCCTCACCAAACATGCAGGGAGCTGAAGCCAATTCCAGCTACGGATCAGGGACAGGAAAACAGCCAGGGCTGTAGTCAGAGTGTGCTCCAGACTTGCACATTTCCCACAGGAGTGGCAGGACAGCCAAGAGAAAGTTCTGTCTTTGACCACATGGCCTTCTCCTTCGAGAAGTGTTTATACGGGGTTGTGGTGGTCACTTTTTTACTCCCAGAAAACATCAGCAGAAGACTTAATATTAATTCAAGCACTTTATGTTTAACATCAGAGCATTATCCAGCAAATCACAGCATCATGCTACCAGATTAACAGTTGGAGCACTTGAGTGTTTTAAGACATTTTGCTCCTTTCACCGAGTCACCATCCACTCCATCCCGATTCCAGAAAAAGGTAGGAAGGAGCATTGAGACTGTATAGGCACACACAGTCTCTCAGAAAAAAATCAGTCCAGAGAGCTTTAACTGATATTCCAAGTGAAGTCAGCAGAGTTTAAATGACCTGCAGCAGGGGTCCATGTGCAATAAGGTATTCTGCAACAGATACCAAATGCTACCAGAGCCCCATAACCTCAGAAATGACACTCCAGTGATATCCAACATTCCCAAAAGCATCCAAGATGCCACTCCCTATACCAACTTTTCCATCTCAGGTCTTCCCATCGCTCTATTTTCCCCCCCTTTCTTCAACTTTTTTGAGTTTAATCCATGCTGTCAACCCCCTCACTTCCCCAAAAACTTCTTAAAGTCAATCACCAAATCCAACCAGCAGAGAGCTCTTTAGAGTTACAGATTCCACACAAAGCTTGTGGAGCAGCCACAGCTGTGTTAGGAGCCACTGGACATTCCCATTATCACTTGGAAATTACAAAAATTAGAGCTGAGATACCATTAAACCCACTTACCCTTGGAGTTACACCAAATAATGCATGGCTGAGTGTTTCTCCCAGAGCTAATACAGATCTCATCAATACAAGTGAATAACTCCAATGTTTTCTTTCCAGCATGCCATACAAAACACATCCATGGGGTATTTTTATCTGCTGAGGTGCTACTGAACAATCTGATCTTGCTCCAGCCTTATATGCTCCTCAGAAACCAAGTAACCAACTTCATTAGCAGTAACTTCAGTAGCTCTATTACCTGAAAATATTACCTCTTCACTTTCTAAAGAGATTAAAAACCACAGATGCCAACAGAGGTTCTTGAGAAACCTATTTCTAACCTCTAATGAGTGACTGCACCAGTTTTTCTCTTCTCACCACAAGCATAACCTGAAGTGTAAAAGCTTTCCAAGCCTACCCCATGTTCCAGCAATTAATCTCATAAATTTTTAATCCCAGAACACATCTTAGACAATTTCTTGGTTTTTTTAATTTCCCTGAAAAGGGGCAAGTTAAGTTTAGAAGAAGCATCACTGCACTGATCTGCCCTATACCGTACTCCCAGCACAACTTGGCCATGAGTCTCTTCCTCCTCTCTCCTAGAAAACCTCTGCTCACCCAAATACCCTCCTGGCTGCAGAGAAGGATTAGGAAGGAACTGGGCTTTTTTTTTTTTTTTTTTTTTCTTTCATTTAAAAAATCCTTAAGATGACTGGAACAACAACTTTGAGGTGCCACTACTGCTGTCCCAGGATGGATAACTGCGCCCAAAACCTGTTAAACTCATTAGGACAGCGACTGCCCTCCCTTGGTAACACTTGGCATCTGGCAGAATTCACCACCTGAGGCTCAGCAACAAAGAGCAGAAAACAGCTTTTGCATCACCTGCTCTACACCAAGTCAAGACTCCAACTAGATGGTCATCAAAGTGACCCCATGTCTGCCCAGCAGGGCTCCTGCCAACACCTGCAGCGTTGAGTGGCACAAACCCACTTAACTGATGCCATCCACTCTTCAGGGGCCCAACTTCACCAGCTATAATCGAAACATCAGCAAAAACAAGGATGGTGACCTGGAAAGGGAGACCAGCACACAGTGATCCATCCTGAGGATGCTAAGAAGGCAGATGAAACCATGACCAAGGTGCACTCCCACCCATCACAACAGACCATTTTTATTCCAAGCTTCAAAAGAGCTTTAGGCCCCCAGCCTAGCTGAAACAGCTGGGGTGACCCTGCCCTGGGGCTGCCATACCAGACCAGCTCAGGGGGCTGCTTTAGAGGTGGACTTGAGCAAAGATGAGAGGTGCATGCCTGAGCTCCTTCTCCCACTCCTCCTCCTCTGCCCCAAGGTTGGAAGCAAAGTTTCATAAAGCACTGCTCCTAGACATGCAAACCAGAGCAGATCAGTAGATGTTTATATGTATTTACACATTCTGTTTACTAAAGTCTCTGGAATTAATAAAGTAAGTAATTTCATATGTCTGCAGGGGGTGGGGACAGAGGAGGAAACACTGTAAATTCAGAAATGAACACCATCTGTTCCTCTGGTGGCTCAGCCCACCCTTCCAGTTTGGGTGAGCTCTCTGAAGCAGGCTCCAGCAATGCAGAGTGCAGAGGTGCCTTCTGCATCATCCTCACCTTCACACACACACAAAGTATAGGCTTGTTCAGCCAACACTCCATACACACCTCCTACTTTTCTTGAGATGTTAATTCTACTTCAGCTTCTGCTTTCCAAAACAGTAGAAAAGTTAAATTCAGAGATCAGCCTGCTACTAACAGTAGTAGAAATCAGCCCAGGAAAATGTGATGTGGAGAGGTGTTCTAAACTGCCTGAAGGGGAAATATCATTCCAGGTTTTTCCTAGCCACATCTTTCTACTTTCAAACATTTTAAAACTTCAAAGCTTTAAAGAAAGACTCAGAATTTAGGTTTTCCAGGTACCTCAAAATAGCTCAGGTCCTTTCCAAGCTCCAGTAACAGGATGCAACAGCTGCTCCACCACACTCACCTATGGGAAGGGTCAGCTCCATCTACTCTTTCTTAACCCTCAGTTGTGCAACACTCACCTCGCATGTTAGTCTCTGCCATGCCAGAAGCACTCCCTAGCTCCAGGGCCCAAACACCACTGATGTCTTTCAGATGTTTAATAACCCTTTGGGGAGACCAGGACAATTCACACCTTTCATTTACTGCAGCAGTTACTGCAAGTGAGGTTCAGGTTCAGGGAACACCTAAAGGAGAACAACATTTCTTATTTCATAATGTGGCTTTGTAAACTCATCAATTTGGTGTTTGCTCCTGGAAAGAATGAATGAAGCTCTGCAGAAAATACAAATTGCAAGGAAGTCTCCAAGTAGGAAAGCATCAAGTCCAGAGACCTTCAAAGCGAGCACATCCCACCAAGGGGACCGGCAGGGGCAACAAGCCATCCCTCAACCCGGCCCAGCACATCCTTTGCACAAGCACTGAATGACGTGTTCCCAAGCAGTCAGCTACAGAAATAAGTGACCCAGCAGAGGGGTCACCAATTCAACTGCTCCTTTTCCTTCTTTCCAGTCACTTAAGTGTTTTTTCTTAAGGCAGTATCTTCATGTTAACCAGATGTAAGCACCCAAACCAACCTCATCTGAAGAGTCATCTGATAATTGATGCTTAACAAGCAGGGGCTCAGCAGTCTGCTTTGTGATTGCTACCTGGAAAATCATGATGGTCATGACCAAGAAATTGTACAAATCCAAAGAGGCACAACTACACAGGGAGATGCCCTGGGCATCAACACCAATGTGAGTTACCGAATCACTTCATGAACAAACGTCAGGAGGAGAACTTGGAAGTTTCCAGAATGAGACTGGGCAACCTGGGCTGAATTCAACATTGATCCTGCTTCAAGCAGAAGTCTGGATTAGAAGTCCAGAAGGGTCCGTGGTCCCTTCTAAACTCACCTCTTCTACGAACAGAAGCAGAAAGGGATTAAGGTCCAGGCTGTAGACAGACAGACTGAGAATATCCAAGGCTGACCTCCAGTGACAATCAGTGGCACCCAAGTTAAAGCAGCCAGGAGACTGGGGAGCACCACACTAAGTCAGCTGAAGGGGCCTCAGGGCTCACTGCCCAAAAGCCACACCTAAGCTCCACATGGACACCCATCCCTGGGAGGGAATCCAGCCCAATAATGCAGCCAGGGCTGCAGGGCAACGTGCTCCACTGCCACAGCCCTCCATGCTGGGGACAAACATTTGGGTACACAGGGCTCCAAAACACCTTGGCAGCACACAGAGAGGTTTCCTCATTAGGGCTGTTGTCCTCCATAGAATAGATTGTTAGGTCTGATTTTTACACAAAATTATCCAAAAGGAACAGGACTGCTGCTGAGCACTGCAGATGGAAACAGATGCTGCATCCTCTGAGCTGGCTCCAGGACCCTCTGCTCATCTCTGCCCTACAAACCCAAACCTGCCCTGCAGGAAGTCTGCATGCAGCAGGTGCAAAGGCAGTGCTGCATCCTTGGGTCTTGCAGGGAACACACAGGGCAGTGTCTGGGGTAACATGGTCCTTCCTGCAAACTGCATCAAGCTTTCCAGAGGTAAGTCACTACGAAATCACAAACCCCTTTAAGGAAACCGTGAAAGCCAGAGAAAAAAAAAAATCAGAAGTGTTATGTGTGGGACAGTTGTATTTTCTAAAATAATTATATTTTCAAAGATTTTTGAAGTATAAAAAGATCAAAATTATTTTCCTCCAGCTGCACAAAATAGGAACAGAAAACCACCCTCCTCTGTACCAGTACCACAGGACAGGCAGCACACAGGACCCCTAATTCTGCCTGAAGTAGTTCAGTGAATCCACAACCAAGACATGTTTGGTGACAAGAGAAGATACACACCTACCAGTCATACATGACACTGCACCTCACCAGCAATGGCAAGGGAATTCAGCTTTGAGTATATTTAAAGGCTTTATTAATAGAGCCAAGGGGAAGACACTTCTGTTCCATAGCAACCTCCAAGGTTTTGAAGTTTGTTTCTGTTCTTTTTCTGGGACAGAAACAGAATGTCCCTGACATTTTTCAGGAACAAAGCTGCAATGAGTTATCACAGTTGCAGATCAGCACCTTGCTCCTTCCAGGGGCATCACCCCATGAGTAGGCTGGGTAGCAGTACAAAACATTTCTCAGTCCAGAAAAATAATTTGTCATTTTCCCTACCAGTTCACTTCAGATCAAGAACTTAAAACCTGTCTCTGCAATCCAGGCTTGTGCTTTAAAAAATAAATACATAAAAATGTTATCCTGTTACAATGTCCAGACAACTCCTCTTCCTAAGGCTTTAAAGTCAGAGTCATTCCTGGTGATATACTGCTATTAAGCAGGAATGCTTATTTTGGCAAAACTTCATTTAGTTGAGAGTGCTCTGCTGAAGAGGTTAGGAAGGAAGCATCTAGCTGAGAGCCCGAAGCAATCTCGGCTTGCTGACAAAACCCTCAACTTCAGAGCTGCCTGCCACTCCCAGATCTCCAGCAATCACAACCTTCTCCCCACCCACACAGACCAAGTGGATTGGAGGGGCAAAGGCCATTTTGATGATCAGTTACCAGACAGCCCTAAAGAACATTCAATCTTGTCCATTTGATCTTCTACTTCTCCATCACCCGTTGAAATTTTTTAGAGCAGGGACAGGCAATAAAGCTGTATGTCAATTCCCAATACATGCACATAGAAGACTTTATAATGATATAATTGAAATTTTTAAACATTTTAATTCACCTCAAAGGCAGCAAGTCTCCAGCAGAAAAGCACAGTAACAATCAGTACCTGGCAATTTTTAGCTCTGCAAAGCCTCCTTTCAAGGGGGTGTGCAGTCGCTAGAATACAAAGAAAAATAGAAAGAACTAAACACTGGCTTGGATTGCACTTTACTTCTAAGCAGCAGGACAAAAATTTGAAAGCCCGGCTGAGTAAACAGGAAAGCTGCAGATCCCAGGAACAACAGGATCAGCCAGGTTACTTTCCTAGGGTTTTACCCCTAATTGTTTCCCTGTGTTTTTGGAGAGGATTTTAATGCCTATGTGCTTAAGAAATCCTCAGGAAAAGCCTATTAGCTTCCAGCCGGGTGCTGGAGTACCAGAGGGCAGCTGGGCTGGAGAGCACACTCTTGGAACATACCCTACAAGCCTCTGAGGGCCATGGTGAGCCAGCCAAGGGGTATTCCAGTATTCCAGCTAAAAGTGACAGCACTTTTGCCACTATGGATAAAGTGAACCCAGTTTGGAGGGGTTGAGTGCTTTTTTGTTCAGGTGTCCACCTGGTGCTGGGAGTAGCCAAACGATGACACCTTCAGAAAGCCCAGCAATAAGTAAAACATAAAAAGGACTTTTTGCAGCACACCTGAATTTCCAACACCACTCTGGCACCAAGCCAGAGATGGTGCTTTTCCACTCACCATCTACTTGCAGCATGGACCTGGCCTTGAGGTTTCCAGCTGGTCCAGTATCATTTCCACTCTTTTCACTAGAGCAGCACCCTTGAAAAGATTTCATGGTTGAGAATCCCCAGCCATGCCTGGACCATATGTCACCTCCAACATGCCCCAGCTGGAAGCTGTAGCCCAGCCAAGCACTGGCCATGGAGTGTCCTGCACTGCCTCTGCCAGAAGGGCAGATCATCCGCAGACCCAGTGGGACACATTCTCCAATGTGTTGAGCAATCCCTTTCGTCAGCAGCATTTAATTTTGGGAAAATCACCAGTAAACAAAAGAGGAAGGCATGAAGAGCAGCTTGGCTTTTTACTGCACTTTTGCAAGAGAAACCACATCATTTGCCATGGCTGTTCAAGTCCAGGCACTTACAGCCAGGTGAAGACCACTGATCTCTGGGTCTGCCTTTCTTAGTTTTATTTATTTTAATAAAAATTTGACTAGCTGTAATACCATAGGGGAAAAAAATAGTGTTATCTGTTGGTTTTTAAATGCAAAATAATCATATGCAAAAAGCTGGAAAGAAACATGGAAAACCCCTGGATCTCTTTCACAGACTTTCATTGCTGTCTACACTTTCACCTCCTGCACAGTTTTGCTTCTATCACACACTAAAAGCAAAGAACAATTATGTGGAGATTCCCAAGCTGATACAAAGCCACAAGCAGGAAGCAGCTCTGAAATACAGGGGTTTGGCAAAACACAGTGAGAAACCACAAAGAACAAAGGTAATCTTGGACACCTTTGAGGCAAGACAAACATTAAAACCAAGTGGCTGCACAGCTCTACCACTTTGAGTCCCAATGTCTTCCACAGCTTTGGAAAAGGTAGTGAATAGAAATGCATTGAAATAAAAAAAAATATTAAAAAGGAATGGAATGAATAATCTCTTTCCCCTCAACAGCTAAGGAGCTAAAGCTTGCTGTACCAACCTGACAACAAAGTTCCCAGGGAAAATGCAAGCTGCCAGTTATATTCCCAAATTTAGCACAGAAATATTGTGACCTATGGCAGTGACTATTTCATAACTTATTATGACAAGGATAAATAGAAGCTTTAAAAAAAGGCTTACAGAAGCATGCTACTCATTTGAACTCCAAAAAAAGCCTCAGCATAACAGCATATTCTCCTAAAAAACCCATAGTCCCCACTATTTTTTTAAAGAAAGTTGAATGCCCTTCAACTAAAAATCTCCAGATATATGAAAATAATTTTACAATTCACTTCTGAAGATGGAAAGTACATGTATGCACTCACTCTGAACACATTTAGCTGTGCTCCATGTGAGTCAGGGAGCAGTGCTTCCCACCAGCTCCAGCCTCAGCACTGCCACACACCAGCCACAGCAAGCAAAGCAATAAAACTTCAGCACTTCTGGAACAAAGGCACAACCAGTAAGCAGTAGGAAGTAACCCAGTTTTTTTATCAAGATTAGATGATCCTACTAAATCAGAGGGAATCCTCACTGGACAAAGAGGCAAAAAAGACATCTGAGCAGTGCAATGGAAGGCAGAAGGGAGTCACGACTATGTTGCCAAAACCTGAACTTCAGAAAACCTCCCCTTATTCCTACCATTTTAGGAAGGCTAACAAAAAAGAAAAACAAAAAAGTGCAACCCCACAGCTTGTTAGCTTTCCCTTATGTTTGTTCCATGTCCCAGTTTCCCACAGAACTGCAGTTCCACACAAGTTACAGGTGACTTTCACAGCTGCACAAGAGACAGACAGACGGATACAGGACAATACCTGGCAAGTGCCCACGCAGGCCTGACATAAGCCTGTGTGTTTGCTCACAGCACCAGACACAGCGCAATAAAAGCTGTGTGGTCACTGCTGAGATTTCCACAATGACAAAATGCAGATATTAACAGCTGGCAGCTGTTGTAAAGAAAACAGCCTGAGACAGGAGAATCAGGAAATCGCTCTCCATCATTCCATGCACTATTTACATCTGGAATCTTGTCTCTGCAACCACAATGGCCAGAGATACTTGTGGCTCAGGTTTATGTTTGGGGACACTCATAGTTTCACAGTAAAAGAATCCCACCAAATAAAGATCTTGCCTGCCTTTACCTTCTCATCTGAAAGGCACAGCTTTGGTTTGGGACAAGCTTGGCAAAGTTAAGGGTCCTGAAAATAAAGAATTTGGTTTTTACAGCAGTTACAATTACTGGAGAAAGAGAAATTGCAAAAACTTATTTTTCTGTATGGTATAAATCACTACAGTGTCATTTTTCCTTTGTATCATCACTTGTGCCTTATTCCCTTATATACACACAGCAATCGACAAGAAAAAACCCAATTCTTCAGAAATCCCAAGCTCGGTCAATTAGTTAAAATAATCACACAACCTAGTGAACAGTAACACACTAAACCCCAATTTATCCAAGAGACAGTCTCTTCTTAGCACAGAAAAGCAGCTCCTTAGTATGGGGTCAAGAGGACATCAGCAAGCACAAGTCCTTCCAAACCCTGGTGCTTCTTAAAATACAAGACATGCTTCAGCTTCCAGTGAACCTGTCAGCACCAACACAATAGCCCCACCTCAAGTC
Source organism: Emberiza elegans (assembly GCA_024865655.1). Classification (NCBI taxonomy): domain Eukaryota; kingdom Metazoa; phylum Chordata; class Aves; order Passeriformes; family Fringillidae; genus Emberiza; species Emberiza elegans. Next base: position 63,821,098 of record JALJVW010000206.1, read on the forward strand.
CTCTATTTTTAACATTTTCCATCCACACAAAAGACGGCTATTTAATAAATCTAAAGGAAGTGTAACTAAATAAGAGCTGAACAGAACTTTCTTCAGGGCCAGCCCAAATAACATGAGCACAAGCCACAACTGTAGGCAGTCCAAATGATTTGCAGGGATTACTGAATTGCAAACATAGAGTGGCCTCAAAGACAGGAGAGATGCCAAAAACCAGTGCCTGGTCTCCTGGGGGCACATGGTGCAGCTGAATCTGATGCAAAGGTCAGTGCCCTGTATGCTCACGTGATGCAGTGTCACCTGGTATGGCTGCCATTGAGAGCAGCTGCCATAAAGGATAAAGCCAACCTTAAATGGCTCATTATTTATTGGATGCATCTGGTTCCTTTAATTTTGTTGAGGATGTCTAGGATGACTGTAAATCAGAGTGCTTGCAGAGCTCTCTACCCCCTGGCCTGTGTACATGTGTGCATGCTATCTTTAGCTAACAAGCCCTTGCTTGCCTTGCTGGCAGGATTCAGCTTGTGCTGGAGCTGGAGACACGCTGCTCCAGAGCAGTCACAGACTCGCTGCCTTTGGAGGTTAAGGGTGCATTTAGTATCAAAAATAAAAAGGTCCAGAGGTTTTTCAGTCTCTCCCAGCAGGAAGGAAGGGCTCAGCACTCCAAAAGCCCCAGCAAGGGGCAGCTTACATCTTCCATGGACTTCACACTACTTTTGAAACCAAGCCCACTGGGGACAGCTTTCAGGCATTGTCTGGGGAGGAGGGAGCTGACTCTTCACCACCTTTCCCCCAAATGTGAGTGAGAGGGAAAGATGAAGTTTCACTACAATGCTCTGCCTGGCCTTGCAAAGGAGCTTTCCCTGATCTGATGGAAGAGCATCTGTCCACATGTTCTGCTTCCAACCAGGATTAAACCAAAATGTCCTCAGGGCACACTCTACACAAGCACCCCAGAACCTGAACACCCCATTGGGGATCTCAGCACCTCTTCCCAGCACATCAGAGGCAGCTCCAGGTCAGCAGATGGGCTGGATCTTTCCAGCAAGAGTTGACTGGGCAGGAACTGCTGCATACCCATGCAAAAATGTGTTGCTCTGGGGGTTTTCTTGCTCATCTTTAGCTCTGTGTGGGCAGGACAGAACTAAAGGGAGACCTCAGTAAGAAAAGCCCTCAGGTATGCTAAACTTGTTTTCCATTCCTCCAGGCACCCGGAAGATTAAGCAAGTAGGTGAAAGTTGCATAAAAAACCTCAATCTTCTCTCTAGGACCAATAAATACAATTCATTTGCAGGATCAAAGAACACCTTTTGTTTTTTGTCCCTGAAACCAGAAGGCATGACCATTTGTATTACTATAAACTGCAAAGATTTATCACCATTCACTGGCTGTCTGAAGAGCAGCTCTGTACAGGTGGCAGGTGACTTGCACAAGAACCTCCTCCTAGGAGGCACATATGCCAACTTTTGTTGAAAAGCTTCCTAAGAGATGAAAAGAAAGAAATGCTGACGCAACAGCAAGAGCTGTTTTAGTAATTAACCAAATCACTTCAGCGTCCCTCTCTCCTTATGTTTAACTCTTAAGATATACAACAAGTATCAGAGGTGCAAAACTCCTTCATGACTTCATCTCATCCATCACCATGAATACTTCCAACTCACTGACAAGCAATTTATATATTGTGGTGTTATTAATTCTAAAATGAATAAGCCTATAATATTAATTGCACTGGAATCCACTAGCTCCATCTTCAGCATAATTTATGGGAAATTTTTACTTTCACATTATTTTTTTAACAGCTCTTTGTGATGAAAAGCTTTAAGAAGACAAACAAGTGGACCATCTATCAAGTTTTTTTTTTTAGTCTAGATCCATCTGTTGCCCTTGAATCTGCTTCTAGGCTAGTCAAGCAAATCCATAAATATCACCTGGCCCACTTAGTGGGCTATTATTTTAAAAAAAATATTATTCCTTATGCAAAGTCAGCTAAAACAAGTTAGGACAGCTCAATCTCCAAATAAAGAGGTTTTGCATAAAGTATTACTCTACAAGAATTCACTTTTTAAACTTAAATACAGACATGAAGGCCTTTTCTAAGAAAGCCCTCCCCCAGAAATGTTCTCTGATCTCTCTCAACCTTTTTCTGGTTTCTTGCTTCACCTAATGAGCTGCTCCCATGTGCAAGACATAAAAGTGGAAATTTCAAATTCCTTTTATAGAAGTCTGAGTTTTGAAAGCTCACAGTAGCTTTTCATAATCCAAAGTGCACACTTTTGAGTTTTTCTTAGCATCAGAGAATCCCAGAACTGTTTGAGTTGAAAGGGACCTTAAAGCTCATTCCACCCCCTGCCATGGGCAAGGACACTTTCCACTAGACCATGTTCCTCCAAGACTCCTCCAACCCACCTTGGACACTGCATCCAGGGATCCAGGGGCAGCCACAGCTTCTCTGGGCACCCTGTGCCAGGGCCTCCCCACCCTCACAGGGAGGAATTTCTTCCTCAATTCTCATCACACGAGTTCTTCTAAGAAAGTTTTAGGATGTTTTCAAAGTTGTCTGCGACCAGTCTAAGTATGTCCCTCATCCCTGGGCTGTGCATCCTGGTGTCTCTTTCCCACCAGCCAGCACTTATCTGGCCACAGGCACACCTCAGCATCGCCAAGGCCACCAAAAGGTGATCTTTCCATCAAATTAACTGCTGACACTTAAGCAAGCAAGCTGATCCTACCAGCCAAGGGCTGTGTGGTTCCTTGCCCCCAGATGCAATAAGTGGGCAGGGCTGAGAGACACCTGAGAGGCTGTGAAGTCACACCTTCAATCCTTGCTGCCCAGATTTCTTGCACTCCACTGAGCCCCAGGTCAGCTATTCTGCAAGGGCACTGCACAATTCACACACACAGAATGCTTCTGCCTTGAACTCTGTTGTCACAGCAACTGAACACAAAGCATGACTGTCAGCATGAAAGCCTTGGGTGGTGGCAGAAGAGAGAGGGGAAGCAGCAGATGTGCAGGACAAAAATGGCCTGGCAATACAGTACAGAGTTACATGGCAAGTCTTGGAGCAGCTCCTGGCAGAAAACCCAAGCCCTCACCAGCTCATCCTTATGGCTTATACTTCATTCTGGAGAATTACAGAATGGTTTGGGTTGGAAGGGATCTTTAAAGGCCGCTCAGTCCAATCCTCTGCAAAAGAAGGAACATCTGCAACTAGAGCTGAGATCCCCATCCAACCTGGCCTTGAATGTTTCCACCCATCTCTCTGGGTAACCTGTTCCATTGTTTTATCACCCTCATTTCTTCCTTAAATCTAAATGAATCAATCTTGCTTTAGTTTAAAAACATCACCCCTTGTCCTATCACTCTTAAAAGGTCTGTCCCCACCTTTCTCATTAGTTCCCATTAAGTACTGAAAGGAAGAAGTTTAATGATGTTTTGATTGTTTTACCTTGATAACATACCTCAAAAAAACAGTGGTGTGTATAGTTTAGGCACAGTAAATGAAGATGTTTCAGGAATTCCTTACCAATTATTTATTAATCCTTTTTAAATTACTGATTCAGAAAGACCAGTAATCTTTTCCAGTAAGGATATGAATCTTCCCCTTCAGAACTTTTAAACATGCCTTTCTAAAGGATGCAAAGAAAGCACACAGACCCAGGAGTTACACACATTTTCAACTACTAATGCTTGTTTACACTTCAAAGCAAATCTCTGCTACTAGAACTTAATTAATTAATCATTACCTCTATGATAAAAAGCATATGATGTTCCACTCTGCAAACCATGGTCACTTGGCCTAAAGGCTCTTTCTTCTCTACAAGCAGATGCAAGAATAAAGAAGTGCCTTCAGCATGTACATCAGGAAGCAGGACATGTGGAAAGCCACCATGGATTTTTTCTTATTTGTTTTTGAGGCTATTCTTCCCCAAGGGTAGCCAAACATCACGTAACTTGATGAGGACCATACGACAGCCTTAACAGGCTCCACGCCTACTATCCAGCCAAAACCTTTTGCAATCCAGTGCCATTTCTGGAGGGTTACCTCTGCTGAAAGTCAGCTTTAAGACATCAGCAGGAGAAAACCAAAAAAGTTGATAGATTTCAGCTGTATGCTTTAAAATAAGCTTTACTTGAGCATAGGTACCTGAACAAAGCAAGACCAGAGACTGCTACAGGAGCACACACTCGATTTCTCCATTCACATTTCTGTTAGTTTAAAAGAGTCTGGGCTTTTTTTTTTTTGGTGGGTGAAGGAAGCCACAGAGGTGGCTTCTGAGAAAGAAGCTGCTTGAAGCTTCTACTCTGTCCAGCAGAGTCAATCTCTGAAGGCTCTGATGATGGACACATGGCTGGCCCAGTTAGAGAATTTGGTAATGCCTCTGTGATGACGTATTTAAGAAGGAAAAATAACACTTGCAGTTTTTTCTTCTTTTTCCAAGGGTGGGGAGGATTTTACTTCTTTTTCCGAGGGTGGTGGGGTCCAGGCCCTCCAGCACCGGGAGCAGCCACACGGCCGGGGCCATAGAGCTGGGACCACGCAGCTGCTGCCATCTCAGCACAGCTCACAGTGAACTTCACCTGTTTAGCTGCTTTTAGCCAACCATGCTGAGAGCAGAAGGGCAGAGGTGCCACATGGAGAGGAGCTGAATGGTGCCAGTGCTGTGGCAGTGGTGGGGACCACAGCGAGCAATTCCCTGATAAGGAGCCCAGACAAGATCAACCTTTCTGCACTGCAAAACCCTGTAAGAACTTTTCAACTGACACAGCTTGAGAACACACAAACCTATGAACAATAATTTTTTCCCAAATCAGAGAAAAGGAAAAGGTGAAGACACATGAGAACAACATGGAAACACTAAGGTCAGAGAAAGGAAAGGGGAGGAGGTGCTCCAAACGTCAGAGCTGAGATTCTTCTGCAAGCCATGGTGAGGACTAGAATACAACCAAATGTCTCCCTGTAATTCATGATGTTCATGGGGGATGCAGAGATCCACCTGGAGCCCGTGAGAAAAGGTGCTCATGGCTAGAACAATGGATGCTAAAAAGCTCTAGAGACCTGAATAGAGAGAGAAAGGCCCTTGCTTCCAGAGATACAGGACTCTGGCTTCCAAACTAGAACAGCTCATCCTTAATAGACTACACCCCATGAACTAAAAGGACCCATGCCACATAGTTTGGGAAGACCATTTTGCCCATGGGAGGGACTCCCATTACAGCAGGTCAGGCAGGACTGCTACTCATGAAAATTAGAACCATGTTGGAGAAGTCCAAACTCCTCTCCTGTGGAAAGGACCCCATGTCATAGCAAAAGAGACTCCTCTCCCTAAGGGAACTGAAGAAAAGATTTTTAGAAGTGACAAACTGACTAAAGACTCCATGTTTTGTTTCCCTGCGCTGTCAGTGGGAAAGGAGGAGTGGCTGGAAGGGGAAAAAGGTGTTCTAAAAGTTTATTTTAGTTTTCATTACCCATTTTTAATTCTGTTAATAATAAATTTTCTTTATACTGTTTCAGTGTGAACCTGTTTTGCCCATAAGGATTAGGAGAAAAAACACTTTAGCCTTTCAGCCTTTTTTTTTCCCCCTCTGCTGCTCAGCTAAAGCAGAGGAAAAGAAGTGAATGATTTTTGTGAGTATCTGGCTTTTGGCCAGTGTCAAACCATAACAGCAGCTCAGACTCTTACCAACAAATTTTTTAAGCAAGCCAGCACCCATGTCACTCCTCAGAGGGGTTCAACAGAGAACATTTCACCGTGTGACGCAAATCACACACGCAGAGCAGAGATGTGAATCAAACCCTTCATGCTTTCATGACCTCACGGCTCCAATGGCAACACCACCTCCTTTCCTGGGGGCCTCTCCCACTGGTCTCTTGTGGTTTCTGGGAAGCCAAGGGCAGCTTTCTGCAGGCCCAGAGGACACAGTGAGGTGCCGAGCCCCGGGGATGCCGGGTCCCTGCAGCTGTGTGTTTGTTTGCAGGAAGGACAAACGCCAGCGGGCTGCCAGCACTGCTGTGAATTTCAAAGCACAGCTCAAACTTTGCGGTACACAGCTCTAATGAAGCAGATTAACAACTCCAAATTCTGTCCCTTTGGCTGAACCAACTCTCTTCCCACAGCCCATCTCTGTACCCCAGCATTCAATACCGCTCCCATGCATGGCATCATCCTTTTTCAAAACACTTCATTCCCTCCCACTGCTTTCAAGTCAACTTTGGCTTTTTCTGGTTAATAGCAATAAAGAAAATCAGGATTTGTAGGACAGAAAGGCTGGAAGACAGGGTCCCTCCCACCCAGCAGAGCAGCATGTTAATGTTCTAACACGCAGTTCACAAAAGAACATGCCACAGCCCTGAAGTTACAAAACAGACTGAATGGCTGATATGAAGAAGGAGATAAATTCACAGACAAATTAACGAGGAGACATATCCAGTACAAGGTTTCACAACAGGAAGAACTGAGATTCCTATGAACATTTTTAACCTTTTCCACACAATAGTTAGTGTCGCTGTCCAGGCAGACATCAGTGTCAGACCACAGAAACACTCCAACTGCATATCCAAATCCTTGATAAATTAACCATTATCTTGCTGAGTAACTACAACAAAACCATAGCCAACTGCTTCAAATGCACCACAAAACTAGCCCGGCGCCTTCCCTGACACAGGAGTTTTTACAAGGCCTGTACCCAGCTGGCGACCGTGGTGTTCATGAGCTGTCAATGCCACAGCTGCACCATAGCTGCTCCAAGCAATTTTCAACACCACGGGGCTATGAATTATGAGCAAAACATGACTTACCATCAAAAAACCACGTTACTGCCATGTTTTTGCTTGAACTTGAAGAAAATCAAAGCATAGAAAGGCAACAAACAATCTTTGGCAATCTTGTGATATTCTTTCCCAGGGCTACCCTTGTACTTCCAGAGCCACAGAAAAATGCATTTTCCTAGAGAGTTCTAAAGGTATCACTGGATATCAAATGAAAGATCTTCTAAGAGTGCCTCTTGGATTTTTTCAGAAATTGTGTGCTTCGTACTCAAAAACCGGTGGCAGTCTGCCAGAGAATTGAGAGAACCAATGTGGGGTGCAAAGGAGTGCCCCAAGTTCATGATTCACAGCCTTTCCAATATCTCCCAAAAAAAGCTATGGCTTCTCCTGACACAGCTCCTACATCTTACAAGGAACAGAAGTATAGCAAAATAGGGCTACAAGGAAACACGTGGCAGAGAAAATACATCTTGAGTTGCTAACAATAAAAAAGGCCCTTACTTCCTGAAAGTGCTACAAAGCTTTTGGAAAAACTCACCTCTGTATCATTACTTCCAAAATAATCTGTACTTGGTTCCACAAGGGTTTAGCTGTCCCAGGACCGGCCCTGCTCACCCCTGCAATGTGGGCTGGCCCTGGGGAGGGAGGGTGTGAGAAAGGAGCAGCACACAGGGATGTGTGCGGAGTCACTCTGCTCAGAGAGCAGAAGGGCAGTGACTCGTGTAATGCCCCTAATTTGATCAGTAAACTCGTGGCTGCAGAGCACGGATGGAGGGCACAAAGAGCCATCCCAGTGCCCAGCAATCCTCCCAGCTCCACCTGCAGCCCCAGAAGAACTGGGCAGAGAGAGCAAGCAGGGCAAAAACTAGATTTCATGAAGTAGACGTTGCACAACGATAGTGGGTTGTGGCTTTATTCAGAGCTCACATTTCGCTCTGGCAGTGGCACTGGCCATGCAGCAGCTGCCCCATCCCTGCCCCAACTCTCTTTACTCCAAAGTTACTTTTAGTAACTTCCTCACAACCCTGCTGGGAAGCACCAGAGACAAACATTTGGTTTTACGACCAAAAAAATGGCTTCAATTGAGGAAAATTTTTAACAGCCCTTTGATGAGGGGCTCCCATCCCCCCAGTCCCTAATATGTGCAAGATGAGAAACCATGGAATACTGAGCATTTATGGATTTTGAACTTGCACTGTATTGGTCAGGCCAACCAAAATAAAAACCACCAGTACCTTGTCTGTACACATGTATAAAGCAGTGAGTGTACAAGGGCAGCAGCAATGCTCCAGGCAAACCAAGGCTGCTGCCAGGACTAGAACTGGGGGAGATCTCAGCTAAAAAACCTCATCCCAGGAAAGGGGTTACCTTCCCAATCTCCACAGCCTAGGGACATCCCAGCTCCAGGAAAACAGGAGTGGGAAGGAGGGGAAACCCAGGAAGACTGCAAGGAGCTTCAGGAAGGAGAAAAAAGGGAGAAAGGGGACAGTAAACAGATCTGCAAGCTTTGAGCAACCACAGACTTCATCAACAGCTTGTTAACAAGTTCATCAAGTAGATTCAGTGCTGAGAAACCCCTTGTCCTCGTACCTCCAGCGAGGATAGAAGGAGCCATGAGACCACAGCAGGCAGCCAGTGAAAGCAGAGGAAGCAGCAGCTGGAAGCGGAGCATCAGCTGCTGTCACACAGTAAAAGGAGGTTGTGGGCCAAGCCCAGCACCTTGACAGCCAGAACCAGGAGCAGGACAGAGGGAGACACGCAGGATCCTCGTAAATAGCCCACATTTTTTTCAGAAGCTGAGAAGCAAGGGCAGCCTGACCAGGGCTGCTCCCCAGGGACCAGCCCTGCAAGCTGCTGGGAAGAAAATCCCATTGCAATATCCCACCAGATGGGAGCATGCAAAGGATGCAGATGAAAGGACTATAAATAATCATCATAATCAGAGCTGACCCAGGACAAGAATATTTTCCTTCCTCTCAGTCAAACAGTCCCACACAAAACTGACATCAAGAAGCATTTTAATGGTGCTTTTTCCAGAAGGGGCTGATTTTTTATTCCACTAATCTCAATAAGGGATACACCCAAAACAAAGTGAGCCTTTCAAAGTACATGACTTATACTGTATTTACAAGGTTGTGGAGTATAAAAAGGCACCAAGAAAAGAGTCCCTTTATCCCTCTTGAAGAGGTTCAATGCAACCATTTCCTTAAAAAGACTCCAAGACACATTATCTTTTAATTCAAAGATAAGAAAGATTCACCTTCATGAAACAAGTATAGAGGGAAATGAAAAATTTTTTAAAAATTGAAAAACTACCTATTAAGCACCTCTGATATTTCCCCCCACAAAAATAAACCAAACTGGACCAAGTGCAACATGCTGCACAAGCAGCTGCTCACTGTGCTAGGAACAAGGTCTTTTTTGATGCCAAATAGGTTGAGCTTTAAAGCAGACTTTGAAAAAAAAAAAAAAACTTGTAAGAAGAAAGCAGAGTGCTTAGAACTGGGCTGGTGCCAAGCCCAAACTCTTCAGCACTCCCTCAGCCTTGGAGCACCAAAAGGAATGAGCATTTCAGGCAACTCACTGGGAAACCAAGGGCTACCATGTCCAGCCAGCCACTGCCCACTTGAGCACATGTGTGCTGAATAATCTCTGTTATCAAGCAGGTTTTAATATTTGATAGGTTTAAGAGGGTTTGGGATGGTTTTTAAGAGGTGATCTTTCCATTACAGAGGATTAAGAGCAATGGAAAGGTCAGATCTGCCTGCTTTTCACTTCAGACCAGGTGCCACTCCTGAAGCCATTTAACCCTGGTTCTGCACCCTGGCCTTCCCACAGCAGCATCCCAAGCCCCAGAGGATGAAACAGCCATTCACTTTGTTCTCCTGTAAAACACAGGACCCTGCAAAGCCAAGTCAGACAAACAGTTCTCCAACACCAAAGTCTGTAGCAGAAATGAGAACACTGCAGAAAGCTGAGCCAAGAACCCACAGACCCTAGGTGTTTGCAAGTTCTCAATATATCATCTCTCCAAACATCTTAAAAGTCTTCCCCTTCCCCCACAAAAACACCAAACCCCCAAACAACTGTACAAATAAGGCCTCAAGCTCCCTGTAAATGTGCCTCCCGTGTACAAGATGGTACTAGTTTACCTGCCAAAAAAAAAAAAAAAAAAAAAAAAAAGTCCAATAATAGTTTTTGGATAATATTTCTAAATGAGGAAATTTTGAAATTCTCCATTGCTGAACACAGCTGTGTTGTGTCAGAACTGCAGGCATGATTACCACTGGAAACAGCTCTTTGATGACTATCACACTGGAATATCTAAAACAAGTAGAAGCATGGAAACAAAAAGTGCTTTGCCACCCAGTTTCAAACAGAATACTGAAGACCACTGAATAATATATGAGGGGGTTGGTGGGAATCTGGGGTTTTTTTTGGTAGAAGATCTCTCAAATAGGGCTGGGCTGGTAGAAAAAAAGACTGAGGCTTTCTTTAAATTTAAATAAAATTACCTTGTTATTTCAGATCCTGTTACAGCTGATGAGTTTTCACCATTTTCCAAGCTTCTACATGAGAATAATTCCTAGAAATTATGTTTTACCTCAAAAGTACCTAAAAGCCCACCAAGGCTACCAGCAGCTTGCACCTTTGGTCTGGCAGGCTACAAAAGGCAGCTTCTCCTCTCAGTGTTCTTGGTCCTGTTTGACACCTGCACATGCCCACTAGCAGCAGCTCTCGATCTCGTCGGTTTGTTAGCAGCTGATGTGAAGCTCTCATCAATGCTGATGTGACAACCAACATCACCAGCACGCTGCTAAAAACCCAAAGTTACTCTTGGAATGCTGTGGACAATGTGAGCAATCCCCAGTACACCCTTTGGAAACGGCTAAGAGATTATCCTAATTGCACAAAGAGTTTCAAACACAGCTGGTGATGTCCTCAACACAAGCAGCCACATTCATCCCTGCCTTAAAAGCTTGATTTGAGACACACAGGGCTATCTGGGGGGGGGGAAACATATTCCTTTCTCTGTGGTGGGACAGCAGACCCAGCAAGATTTGTGCAATTCATTATCAAACTATGAAACTCATGCTATTTTCTGATCAAAACACACCGGGGTAGCCACCAATAAGCAAGAGACGTGTAATAGCAAGCTAGAATGGTTCTTTGCATGCCAGAGCTTACACGGGGGGCAGCAGCCCAGGGTGAGCTTCCAAGGGTTGTTACAGACCAGAGATGGTGATTTTAGATGCGATGTTCAACGTGCCAGATCCCATACCCCAGTTAACCCAGGGAAGAGCATGCAGCCAGAGGGTAAATTCACTCAGCATGGCCTCACCAGTGGTGGTGAGCACTGAATTAGGGCCCCAGGACACAAGCAGGAGGTCTTAGCCAGACAAAGGTGGTAAGCATAACGCTCACAGCCCTTCTTCTGATGGGAACCCAAGACCCAAGTTTCCAGTCCCATCCATCTACACTGGAAATTCTTTTCTCTAAGTGTTGTTTGCAGAGCAATCCCGTTTTTCATTTCCATGGGAAGAGGCAGCCTGGGATTTTCACTTGCAGACTCAGAGAGGCCACAAGAGCCTACCAATGCCTCAGGCTACAAGAGAAATGGTACCTAATAAGCCAGAAGCTTTTCAGCACGCTAACAATTCTGAGCAGCAAACTGTTTCAAAGGTTTAAACCTACAAAAGGAACTGAGTGTGTGGAAACCTGCGACTATTTCTTCTACCAACTCAGGGCAAGCACCACAAATAGCAGCAAAAAGGTTTTGCAGCAAAATACCACACAGCTCCAGGTCTCTCCTCCCCCCCAAAGTAAGTGTTCTGCCATGTATAGCATTCCTAAAGGCGTCAGGCAGCAGCATCAGCATCCTGAGACAGAGCAGGAGAAAAATTTGGGAATTTGAGGTATATGCAGGAAGCGATACCTTTATATAACTGCACTGAATAACTGCTGGCCACTAAAAGCCCTGATCTCTTCAGTACTCGTGTTGAAACCTGCAAAATGTAAATCAAGCCTTTGCCAGACCAACTAAAATAGCGTCTCCCCGAGGGCTCCACAAATACCACGGCAAAGCCCAGGCTCCTGACACGCCCTGAACACCGGCCTTGGAGCTGGAAATGCCCTCCCAACGCCTCAATAACCACCGAGTCCTTAAATTGCAGCTACACTAGGCAGAGCTTCACGTGCATACATACACCCTGCTTGCTTGCACTTGGTTTTACCACGGTGGTTCCCTGAGGAAAGCAGCAAACCACAGCCCCATAAAGTTTTAATGGGATAACTGGCAAACTGAGGGCATCACTGCACTGAATAAAACAGAGCAAATGCATCCCAGTGCTATAAACTATCTCCTTGATTTAAGTCACATTTTATAGCTCTCCCTTCTGGAAAAAAAAAAAAACCCACTGGTTTTCTGTACTCAAAAAAACCTCTGGTCTGCTAAAAACAACGGGCAAATCAAGCCAGGGCTGAGCACAAGAACTGGCAACTCGCCTGGGTTTCCTTGTAAATGCCTTCAAATGGCAGTCATGCCTCAAACCATGCTTTGCCGGCAAAGTGTATATATAACCAAGCATCCTCGCTCTCCTCAGAGCCAAATAAAGGACTGAGCAGGCAGGAAGGGGGAGGGGAAGGAGATGGGTAATTCATTTCTTTAGCAACCAACAGCTTTCACAAGTTTTTCTTTACGTTATGTATACAAGACACCATCCAGCCTGGTGACATGAGTTTCCAGGCTAGTCTATAGTAAGGATTTCAGGAGCCGACATGTTTTTAACCAAGGCAACCAGCAATTTCACCTTTCTTCCTGACAGGCAGCCTACCAGAGAGCTGCTTCCAGCATCAAACAGTCTTTTCTTCTGAGGCAATGACAAGAAGGAAGGAATTGATCTTGTCTGCCTTCCAGATAGTCCTGAATTCATAGTTAGGCCACCAGCATCATCAGTCAAGCACATCTGGGCACCATCCCTGCTGAGATGCAGAGCACAGTCACCTGCCCCAGGAACTGGACTGCTCCGAGCTCCCAGCTGATAAAAGCACGGCTGCTCTCAGTGGAGACGGAGTCACCCCACCATGGAACAGCCACCAGCATGCTGAGGAGGCTTCCTCTTTAGCCAGGGAACAAAACCCTGGGATAGTCACAAATCACAACAGCTGAAATCAAGGTGTGAGAGTGGTCCAGAAAGTAAAAGTGGTGGGGAAAAATGAGAGGTGGCTCTAGCAGAGCTGGTTGGGAAGGGAACACAAAGGCACATGTAGAAGTGGATTTAAAGAAGTATAGAAACAACAGAAGGCACACAGAAACTAGAGCTGCAGGAGGAAAGAGTGAGAATCTGCTCTGAAAATACGCAAACCTTTGCCCCAGCAAGAGCACCCAGTATCACAAACACTCCATGTACCTCCATGCTGTCTCTTTTCCCCTTCTTCCAGGGTTCAAGGGAGCATCTTCAACAACACAGCGTTGTTACTGTGTGTCAGGGGTCTACAGCAATGCTGCGCTCAAGTGTATGCACACAAAGCACTGGGGAGATGCCAGAGCTATCCCAGTGCTCCCAGGACAAGCAAACAGCACAGACAGTAAAAATAACGTGACACCCTGGCTTCAAAAACAAAGCAGACAATGCACTGTAAGGCCTCGGCTTCCATCTTCTACTTGAAAGCTGGCACCACTGCCTCAAAGTTCCTTTTTTTGGGAATATATGGGAACACAGTGGGAGAGCAGTAAGAAAAAAAAAAAGACTGGCTGGGTCAAGTCTAAATAAGTATTAAATTCTGAGGAAATGGAAAACTGGGAAGCCAAGGGATACTTTTAAGAAATGCAGAAGAAAGGACACAGCAATGCTCTCCCCTCCTCTCACTCACTAACCTAATTATCCAGACACCACCCTATGAACAGGTTCAGCTCCCCCTTCTCCTGACTTAGAGCTGCAAATTCACGTCTCCAGGCCTTTTACCTACCCTTACTTAGGGGTCTTAATACCCTCTCATACAAAGAGAAATAGCTTTTGTAAATCCAGATGTTCCTGGTGCAGGGAGTGGTAATTACCCCAATTCCCCTCTCCCCAGGGAGCACCCTAACTTCTGGACACAGATGTCATCTCCAAACACTGCCAGGATCTGAGCCTTTAACTCAGTAGTAGTGATCTGTGCTGTGTTTTTCTGTATCAGGCTTTGTGCTGGCACCTAGTCCCAAAACTAAAGGTTTTTAAACTTGCTTTGAACTGCACATTGTAAGGAGATTCAAAGAAATCCACATTCACATGTTGGCAACAGACCTGCAGTTCTTACTGACCTCTTGCAGACCCCTCTGAAATGTTAATGCTGTTCCACACGGACTGAACATCGCTGGAAGTTAATCAAAGCATCTCAAACTGCCAAAAAACTCAGCACAGGGCAGCATGTACATGAAACCCAGAGTCAAGGCAGCTGGTCCTGACCAGGTGCAAAACAGCATTAACCATTCAGGACACCAACGCTTTGAGAAATGAAGGCAATTGCAGCATCAAGTAAGGATGTGGGTCTGAGCACAGAGCTTAATCCTCAAAGACCAGGCAGAACAAACTGCATGAAAGGGCTTTGTGCCCCAGAATGCCTTTATGTCCTACCCAGTGCATAAATACTCGTCAAGCTCCTTGCCTCTTTCTCTTAGTGATGTCAGTAATTAAGTGTCCCACAGACCACAGTGCCTGCGGGCACACAGAACCCAAAAGCAGCACCCAGCAGCTCACTCAAACAAAGATGGTCTTAAGACCTCACAAAAGTAGGGAAGAGCAATGCTGCAGAGAAGTTTGGGGCATTTCAGGCTAAAAAGGCACTGTCAGTACTCAACAGCTCTTCAACCTGCTGCAGCAACGCAGAGAATCACAGAGCACATGTGCAGAAACATAAATGCTTTCCTGTCGTCATCTTAAAACCAACTTCACCACCACCTTGTCCACAAGCTTCTGATTCTTAAAAGGCTTTATACTAAAAAGATCCCACCCAAAAACCTAACTAGGAAAAATCAGACCAAAAAACCCACTCAAATATATCAAAGTCAGTGAGGCAGCTCCTGCTTTAAAGTTGTACTCTACTCAAAAAACATGGCAAAGCAAATTCCCAAAGCCCCAAGAGCCTGCAAACAAACCTGGAACACAAGTGAAAGTGCTGCAGTGCTACAGTATTTTGAAGATGCAGATGTTTTCAGCAAAACGTGTGCATTTCTTCAAAGCCCAGGACACAGCACACTGCTCCCAGTACTGTTTTCCAAAGAACACCCATATACACATGGATACACAAAACCAAGGACAGCAGTAATACAGATGGGTGTGTAAGTCTTGCCTTGATAATGAGAATTACAATGACTGTTATTAAGAAAGAAGTTGAAATCAAATCTTTGCTTTCCAGAACTTTTGAAAAAAAATTCCTAATGTGCAAAGAAAAGAAAACAAAGAGGGACTATTAGATACGCTTATGTGATATATTTATATTGAAGCTCCAAGCACAAGGAAACACTTCTGGAGCACCTGGATGTGTTCCTCAGGTAACCCCAGTACAGAACTTGGTGCCATCAACTCCATGTCACCAATGCAGGTGAGAGCTCTCAAAAGATCCAGATCTCCAACACCATTTTTCTCCTGAATTAGACTGTTATTGATACTGAACTTAATGCTCAGCAGCTGCTCTTGATTAGAAGCTGTGAATGGCTGCAGTGGGGCTTTCTTTAATATTTACTTGATTTAATGACATGAGGATATAAGTTGTGGTTTCAACTTTCTCTCGGCTGTCTTGTCTTCCAGTTCTTAAATAATTACCCTTCCTCCATGTCATGACAGCTTGAATAACTGAATGAACAGAACAGAAAAGCCTGTCCACAAACCAAAGTGAAGGCTAAAACACTATCCCGAAGAAACCTCTGGAATTGACAACCAATCAGAAAATTCACCTTCTTTTTCTGACTGGCTGTTACAGTTCAGCAGCAATGCTGGCTGTAGACACACCTAACCCACCCAGCAATTAAAGGACAATGCTGCCCCAGGGGGTAAGAGGATACACAGCAGATGTGCCCTTGCACACGTGATTTCCCACAGCGCCTGCCACTTTTCAAACCAACATCTCCCACCTGCATCCAAAGCTTGTTGTCTGGAAAACTCCATGATCCAATCCTGAGCTCGGCTGCATTGGGTTACCAGTTGGACTTGATCTTAAAGGTCTTTGCACAGAATCACAGAATGGCTTGAGGCTCATCTCATTCCACTGCCACGTTGCTCCAAGACCCATCCAACCTGGCCTAGGACACTTCCAGGGATGGGGCATCCACAGCTTCTCTGTGCCAGTATCTCACCACCCTCACAGGGAACAATTTCTTTCTACTATTTTTCCAATCTAAATGTCTCTATGATCCCTGGTGCATGGGGTGGGACACCATCACTGCAACCTGCTCCACTTGCACCTGCCTCTGGCAGGGAGGCCTCTCCTCTCACAAACCAGCAGCACCTCCAATGCAGACTGCAGTGAAGCAACCCCTGCAATATTCACCGGAGAATGCTGAAAATCAAGTTTACCAAGCACTGTTGAGCAGATGTGAGTAAGCTACCAGCTGAGGGGTGAAGAACCAGCACAGGGCCAGACCCCTGGCTGAGGACATTTCAACACAACCACGGGGTGCAGGCAGCATTGATTTAAACCTGGTGAGCATCGCTGAGGACCTGCAGAGTGGGGACTCAATGACATCCCCCGATCACTGGACCACCCAGGGCCTGGCTATTGGCACTCACCCAGGCACGGCACCAGCAATGCCCATTGTGCAGGTGACCTGTCAGCACAGAATGGGGCAGGCTGGAAGGGACCACAGTGGGTCATTGAGGCCCACCTCTCTGCTCAGGCAGGGTCATCCCAGAGCACATGGCACAGGATTGTGTCCCGACAGGTCTGGAATATCCTCAGTGAGAGAGACTCCACAGCCTCTCTGGTCTCTGTTCCAGTGCAGTCACCGCACAGGAAAGAAGTTCTCGGTCATGTTCAGGTGGAACTTTGGGCATCCATTTCTGCCCATGGTCTCTTGTCCCATTGCTGGGACAGAGGGAGCAGTATGCTGTGTCCAGCCTCTGAGCCCTCCCTGCGGACAGGGACAGACAGGGCTCCTCTCAGCCATCTCCTCTCTAGGCTGAACACTCCCACCTCGTGAGAGAGATGCTCGAATCTTTCCATCATCCCCACAGCCTCTGCTAGACCTGCTCCAGGTCCTAAGGAGCCCAGACCTCGACACAGCATTCCAGATGCGCCTCCCTAAGCCTGAGGACAAGGGCAGGATCAGCCCTGGAAGCGCTGACTCTGTTGGTCCTAACACACCCGGGGACACCCCTGCGCACACGGCATGCTCGTGGACACCCCCTTATCCACCAGGAGCCCCAGCTTTCCTTCGCAGAGCTGCCCTCCAGAGCTCAGCCCAGCCTGCGCCGGAGCCCAGGCTAACTCTGCCCCGGTGCCCTCG
Organism: Emberiza elegans; assembly: GCA_024865655.1. NCBI lineage: Eukaryota > Metazoa > Chordata > Aves > Passeriformes > Fringillidae > Emberiza > Emberiza elegans. The sequence continues at coordinate 63,838,345 of JALJVW010000206.1, forward strand.
CCCCCTGCCCGCTGCCGTCCTTACCGAGGTGCAGGGTGAGGTTGACGGCGGTGGGGTGCTGCACGCCGGCCAGCATGGTGCGGCTCTGCCACCAGGTCGCGTCGGCCGGGCTGTTGTAGTCGGTGAGGAAGGCGGCGCCATGGCTCAGGTGCGGCTGGGCGGCGTCGCAGAGGTGGCAGGACTGGGTGACGCCGGTGACCCCGGTCTGCACGCAGTACTCCTCGGCCGGCGTCCCGCACGTGTGCGTGGCCAGCACCGTGGCGTTGAACGCCGCGTTCACGAACTCGGGCATGCAGCGCTGCGCCCGCCCGCTCCGCTCCTCCGCGCACTCGTCCATGGCAGCGCCGCACCGCGCGGGCGCCCACAGCCACAGCACCCACAGGCACAGCGCCCAGCGCTCGCCGCCGCGCCCCATGGCGGGGCTGCGGGGGGCACGGAGGAGGCTCGCTCGCTCGCCGGGTGCCACTGCTCCGCGCCGGCCGCGGGCTGAGACGGGCGAGGCCCGGCGGGGCGAGGCGAGGCGAGGCGGGGCGGGCGCGGAGCAGGCCGGGAGCGGAGTCCCGCAGCGTAGCCGGGCTGGAGCTGCCCCCGCCTCGCGGAATGCGCCGGCTTAAAGCGGCGATGGCGGCGGTGGGCCCGCTCCCACAGCATGGGCAGCTCTCTTGCCTTCGCCCTCACTGCAGCGCCGAGTGAGTGACCGCAGCAGAGCGCCGGGCCTGCCAGCGCCCCCGCACCGGCACACTCCGCAAAACTGCGCCTTTTACACAGTTACTGTGTCACTGAGGTTGGAAAAGACCTCCAGGATCATCGAGTGCAACCTTTCAGCGATCCCTGCCTTGTCAACCAGACCAGAGCCCTGAATGTCCAGTCGTTCCTTGGACACCTGCAGGGATGGGGACTCAGCAGCCCCTTCCACTGTCTCATCACCCTTTCCATGAAGAAATTCTTCCGAATGTTCAACCGGAACCTCATCTGCTCAGCTTAGGACTATGTCCTCTTGTCCTGTCATTTGTTTACTGGAATAAGACGCCGACCTCCCGGCTGTCCCCTCCTGGCAGGAAGTTGTGCAGAGCCACAAGGGTCCCCCCTGAGCCTCCTTTTCTCCAGGCTGGGCCCCTTTCCAGCTCCCTCAGCCGCTCTGGGTCCTCCAGACCCTTCCCCAGCTCTGTTCCTTTCTTTGGACACGCTCCAGGCCCTCAATGTCCTTCCTGAACTAAGGGGTCCAAAAGTGGACACGGCTCTCAAGGTACCTCAGCAGTGCCGGGTCTAGGGGAGGAATCACTTCCTTGGTTCTGCTGGTCTCACTATTTCTGATTCCAGGTGGCCTTGCCCATCCAGGCACACACTGTCTCATGTTCAGCCGGTTGCCCACCACTGGGTCCATTTTTCATTTAAATGCTTTTCATGGGGGAAAAAAAAGTGTCTTGAGAAATGTGAGAAAACTGGTTGTGGGTTCCCAGGTAAGCTATGCCAAACCCGGATGGTTTGTGCCATCCAAGGACATGATCCTAAGCAGATCCAAGGGGACCCACCTCAGCTACTGTAATTTTTAATGACCTTTTGGTTATTTCCCTACCATAACCCAGATCTCTCTGCTGCTTAGAGGCATCAGCTCTGTCAGACCTGGCCATAGACTGTATTACAGTTTTTAGCTATCCTAAGATCTCCCTGCAACTTTTCAGGTTGAGGAATTGTGTGAAGATTGTGTAAAATCCAGAAATCCTGTAAAGCCAAAATTTCTCTGCCCATGGCAGGAAGCTAGACTGGATGACCCTTAAAAGGTCTCTTCCAACCCAAGGCATTCTGTGAATCTATAGAACTGCTTTTACAGGAGAAAGTGCCTCCAGAAGCCTTCTCGGTAAACAGGAAACTACTCCTTGAGAAAAAAATTGATAGGGGAGTCACGGAGAGGCCTTGTAAACTTGGTTATATCCTGAGAAAGCCTGAATGCAGCCGGTGGCTGAAAGAACTGAAAAAATACAGTCTGTTCTGTGAAAAAATGCACATTGTTGTTTTAAAGTAAACACATGTATCCTACAGAAGTCCTTGCATTAAGAGCCTGAGCCGGACTGCCCACAAGGTCTGCACAGCACATACCAGTCAGCACGCCTGGAGATTATCCTGGAGTGGTTTTCACATGTGTGGCTGTTGTTACACATCAGAGGGGTGATTCCCCTTTCTGGCTCCCCAGAGCCACGGTGAGAATGTCTGTGCTGAGGGCTCCCCTGGCACCCCCAGCAGCAGCAGAAGGGACGCAGAGCAGCACAGAGCCACCGCTGCCTCGCTATTGTTCAGGCTGGGATGACACATCTCCAGTGGAAAGTTGGATTTCCGCTGCTTCCCCCACTTTTCCTCCTTTTCTAAAAACAAGCCCTCTGTTGTGAAAGCAGTGCTGAGCTGATGCCATCAGGGCAGAAGCTCTGAAAACAACGTGCTGATGGAGCTCCTCAGGTTCAGCAACAGCCTGGCTGGTGCCTGCAGCTGAGAGTGGACACAGCAGGACAGGCAACAAGGAAGGCACATGGAACAGCTCGATGTGAAGAAGGGAAGGATTAGGATAGAGGTGAGAAGGGGGCAGGGACTCCAAGCAGGATCAAAGGGTGTTGCCACAAATCCCTATCAGCGATGCAATGAGATCATCTGTCCGTATGCAGAATGTTCCCATGGGTAATGGGAAAAAATCAGCTTCACACAACATTCTTGGGTTTAGAGATAGTCAGTCTTAGTACCTAAACCAAATAACTTGGGTTTTTTAACTATTCACTTTCCAACATTTTTAAAGTACCTGTGTAGGACCATGCTCCACCGTTTATTTAAAGTCCTCCTTGACATTTTAATGGTACTGATTGTAATAAATTCTGACAAAGAGATATTTGCTGAAATTTACTATTTGCCATCAAAATCCAGTTTGTACTCTTAATGCAATTTCACCTTAAAACACTCTGACAGATCGAGTGATGCAGTTATATTTCATTCAGTAAACCTACAGTCATTCAACTGAAACCAGAATTAAACCTCCTATCCCTGTGAAGACATGATTTGTGCTTTCCTTTTCCTTTTTTACCTACTGAAATAATCTATCAAAGCATTGTGACATATTCCCTTAAACCCATTTTCTTCCCAACACAGAAAAAAAAAATCCTTGTGTAAAATAACTGTGCCTTAAAAACACAGAACCTAGAGAACTTCTGTGACTTTGCAATGCACAGAACCTAGAGAACTCCTGTGACATGGCAATGCAATGCTTGAATAATATTAAAAATACATTGGTAAATAAATTGTTACAGCTGGCAACACCCCTGATGCAGAGTGAGTCATCCTGTGTGGCACAAGTGGCCTGGCCTGGAAGGAAGTGACATCCTATTTGATAGGATGGACATCTACGGTTAACCAGCTGTAAAATAAGAGTATTTGTGGATAAGGTTCACAACTGTGCTGGGATCAGACACACATATTGACTGAAAGTTAATCGTTACTGTAAGTTACCTGTCTAAATGGATATGCTCTTACTTCAGTTCTTTTTGACATATACACATCAGGTTAAATGATTGAGAAAAAGCGGGGAGAGACTAAGAACAAAGAGAAAAATTGCAAAAAAGGAAAAGCAACATAAAAACCTGATAGGAAACAGCTTTTATAGAGGCAACTCCTACAGGAAATTCAGTCAGCTCTCAGAAGGCCAGAAGGCTAGAACTTTCAAGGCTGGCGGTCTCCCTCTTAGAATAGACCCCTTATAGAAAAAAAAAAAAAAAAAAAAAAAAAGAAAGAAAAAGAAAAGGAAAAAAAGGGAAAAAAAGAAAAGCAGTGTTTTCTTTCCTTTTGATAAAAAAAAAAAAATTGCAAGGTATTTGACCCATTTGGGGCCTCAGAGGTCCAGAATGTTTTTCACAAGAGTCACAGGGCAGCACTCATTTTAATTTTCACTCTTCCCATATGATTTAGCATCAGCATTTGTTCAAGGACAATATGTGTGCATATAGGAAAGGAAAAGGCTAAGGAAAAACAGAAATTTCAGACTGTGATAGCAGACCTTGGTTGCTCCATGTATGTTAATTACTAAAACAGATAAAAGTAACACCCACAGAGAAAAAAACCCCGCTTTTGCTAATAAAAGCAAAGAGATAGTTTTGGGATCCCCAAATTAAAACTGTTGTACACCCCAACGTTTCATTACCAGTAGATGCCAGTTTACACTAAAAACTGAAGGACAGAAAAGCCCCATGCTCACCATCAGCCTCATAGAGTCATCAGCCAGTGGAGGAGCCACCTAAGCAAGTGTAGGAAATGTCACTTGTCATAATCTGGCTGGTTTGGGCAAGAGAAGAAGTTTCCAGCAGCTTCCTGCCCTGCTCTCTGTCATGCAGGGGGTTCCCGCTGGCCCCAGCACTTTTCTCAGCAGACCCAATAAAAACAACAGTAATCACAGCAGACATCCACCCCTAGCCACCAAACAGCCCAAAAGACTTAAAAGCAAGCAACTGAGTCAGCAGATCCACCAAAGAGTTGGTGAGGATGACTCAAAACTCAGAAAGGCTGGGTGACAATTCTTAGTTTCTCTTACAGGTGGATGCCAAAAGAAACCCCTCTGCAGTCTCCAGTAGTGCACTGGAGACTAACACAGCACTGGACTGGATGTCACAATGTATGAAATATGCAATTTTATATTAAAATAAGCCTTAAAGCCGTCCTGCTCAGGAGAAATTCTTCCACAATCAAGGACAGGTGTGAAAGGAATGTGAATTTTTTGGTAAATGGCCCGAGGTAGTCACAATCAGTACAAATACAGAATAAATCAACCATACTAGTTACTAAATATCCATATCTCATCATGACTTTATGGAAGCAGAAAGTTAATCTTATTAATAGAACTGAAAAACAGAGCTATTAGCCATGAAAGCAGAAGGTGTTTCATTAAATGGTTTGTTTATTTAGGCTTGACTTTCTTCATCACTCTTTTGCAGAATGTCCTAAATAATCTTGTACAGCAATAGTGGGTAGTTGCTGTAAAGGTGAATAAAAATATATCTCTGAATCTGTTCATGTGAGGTAAGCTGCTTCTTTACAAGTTTTTTAAAACCCTGGGGAAATGCAAGATGTAAGGGATAATTTTATCTCTTTTCTCAAGTGGGTCTGGGATGTAGCCTCATTTTTTCTTCTTAATACTGGTAATGTTGGGGAAAAAATGTGCTAAAACAAAAATAAAACATGAAAGACCTGTGCAGCTTTCCATCTTCCTATTGTGGATTCAAACACAGCTCATCCTTTTAACTTCTTTCATGTATATAAATTGAATTTGTAATCTTTTATTCCTAGCAGATAAGATATATATATTTTATCTTTACTCCCTGCTTTTATTCTGCCATGTATCCCTGTGTAGAATTTAATCAAACACACCTTCCAGTCTACATTAGACCTTGGCAGTAACATCAGGAGCCAGCCCAAACTACACTCCCATCCCCTGTCTGAGCTCTCCCCTTGCCTGTCCCACACTTTCCCATGGAGAAAGAGACATGCATGGAGAGGTGTGTTCAGCCTTGAAACATCCAGGGGATCTCTTGGAGAAGAGATGTTCCTCAGCAGTTCTTTTCCTTCCCTTCTCACTCCATTTTCAGACAATACGCCAGCACTGCATGGATGAAAGTGCCTGGGGGAATTGATTTATTTCTATATGGTAATAAATTTACAGTATAGAGACACTAAATTCTCTGAGAATTTAGCCACCATCATCCTTGCACAGCAGGGCCTGCTGATGGATTCTCTGCCACCAAAAAATTCCAGCAATATTTAGGTTTCTAACATGCTAATGAAGTTTGCTTTGTAAAGAGCAGGACTCATTTACCCTAATCCATCTGGATAATGCCTGAGTCCTGTTCTTCACCAACTTGCTTGGCTACACAAATCCTTTGAATGCATGAGTTGGGCCTGTTTACACTACACCAAAACATTCTCAGTGAAGCTATCTTCCAAGCCTGATAAAATGCATCCCAGAAAGTGGTGTGTGTATTGGAGCTGGTCATGGCAATCTCACCATGCAGGGTGCATGACCACAATGAAGTTGTTTAACAACTTCCTGGCTTTCCAGCAGAATTCCCAAGATTGTTTCAACAGAAAGCTGGCTAACTTCTTTTGACAAGTAACAACAGGGATGAAATTTTCATCCCAGTCAGTTCTTTATGGTCAGAGCCTGTCTTTTCATGGCAATCAGTCTTGCCATGACTTCTATTTCATTACCAGTGAATTGTGATGTTCTATCATATATAAAACCCTTCATTTTTTCATATATGATGGCTCTTGAAAGCAACCTTGGTTCAGGTGTCTCCCTCATTACAAGAGCTCACCTTTGCAGTCTGATGTTCTTTAAGTCTAGTTTTCACGAACTTTCCTTTGCTTTTCAAAAACAAAAGAAAAAAGCAGTCTCTGAGAAACTCCATCTTCTTTTAGATGTTTATTTTTCCTATAAAAAACCTGTAATGCCTTGTATACCTTATGCTCTTAGCCTAAGGTCACTATTAGCCTTTGGACTCTTATGATTAATGACTCTTAGCCAAGGTCAGCTCAATCATCTGATACAGGAGCCATTCATGGAGACGTTCAAGATCGGTCTGCACAGGGCTCTGAAACATTGGATCTAGTGGACAATGTCCCTGCTCACTGCAGGGGGGTTGGACTAGATGACCTTAAAGTTCTTTTCCAACCGAAGCCACCCTGTGCTTCTCTGACAGGCCATTGAGAAACCCAGTCTTTTCAATGACAGACTCTGAATGAGCTGTTTCTCCTGCTAAATAAACAGTTTGTCTTGACAAGCAGGCTGCAGTCTGGTTTCTGTTCTGCCAGAAGAGTTAAACCTGGATGTCCACCTGGAGGCTGGAAACACCAGATGTTATTTTGGGATCTGGACATCACTGATGTGTGCCAGCTGCTTGTCCCTCCCCACATATCTCAACAATTTGTCTCTGCTCCCACATGGACTTAAGGGAGGGCTGCTTCCCTGACATATGACAGGAAGAATACAGTGAAGGGCGAGCAGCTTCAAGGAATCTGACCTTGAGAGCTGCTTTTGGGACACATACCCATGTCCTTGGCTGTCTGTCAGCATGTCCCAGTTCTAGTCTTGGTACCCCCAGCTCACCATGCCTCCCCTGCATCGCTCTGTTGATGGTCACACAATTACCAGTTGAGAGGACAGCAGAGACATTCTCTGAACTCAAAGCCCCCCTGCCACCAAAGACTAAATAGACAAAAGAAGCCATTGAGGGAAAATCTGTCTGGTCTCTGTAGCCAAGAACCAAAATGAAAAAAAATTACTTGGAATGAGCAGAATCTTCTGAAAATATAGCTATTATCTCTACAGAGTCTTTGCAAAGCTACAGAGCATACATGAACTGCAATTTTTAGAGGTTTCTAACCCAGCCATCCTTAGGTAGATGCTTGCAAGAACACTGAAAGCTTATTCTTAACATCAATACCATCCCCATGTCAAACTGCCATTCAGATCAAACAGAGTCACCGTGAAATATCTATAGAGGCTTTGATATAAATTGCATGTGCAAAATAAAAGAAAGCACTTTAATTTACAATTAATCCTAATCCATAAGGCAGAGTGTTGGAACCTCATTCATTGCGAGGAACTGAATCCCTGTTTCCTTCTGTACCCATTATTTTTTTAATAACAGGAGGATTTTTCCTGCTGGTTTGAGGTATGCAAAATGCTGTGTAAACACTCACACGGCTACTTACAGATCATCAAAGGAAAGAGGAAAATCAAGATTGTTGGAAAGGAAATGATATTTTTAAACTCATCACCGCATACCATAAACAATGGGAAAATGTATAAAATACTTTATAAATAGACTGTTTCCTGCTAAAGTATCTTTTTTTTTTAAAGTTCCACTAGCAAACTACCTAAGGAGGAGATTTAATAATAATTATTATTATTAAAATAAGAATTCAGCAGGCAACAAAAAACACAGGTTTTATAGCTGTAGGCTGCATTTTGCTTTCTGGGGACCTCAGCATATTACCCACATTTTCATCCCTGACACTCAGTTCAGGGAAATATCAAAGGAACAAAGTCAAGTGTTCAGCAAAATGGAGTGGTTTTAAAGGGATGGGAAAATTCCATACCCTGTATCCTGTTCTTTACTTGTCAGATCTTTAAAGAATAGGAAATCTGTAGCTTCTGGAACTGTTATTAATTTCTTACATTTTGGATATCTGGAAAACTTTTACATCATGTGTTTAATTATATTAAAAGCAGTAAATTTATTGTATTAAAAGCATTTCTCTGAGTAGATCAACTGCAACATTCATCCTTGATACAGTAAATTACCTCCAGCCATGAGCCCCTTGTTTTAAAATCACATGAAGAAGGAAAATCAAGATTTAGCATGTTGACTTATTAAACAATGAAATGTAATTGTTTGTGATAGAGTTAACTTACAATAAACACCAAGGGAAGTTGCAGAGGAGAACCTACATATTTTTAGAATAACAATGTCAATCTCTTCTACTCCTGTTTTCTCACAAAGATTCAGATTCCTGTCAGTGAAAGGTATTTTAAGTAGCATTGAATCAACATTGGAGATTTAGATACTATTTTAAATCACAGAATGCTCTTTAAAATAGCATCTCACTGTGACTGCCCAGTGTTTTTTTAACCTAGAATGTAGTTTTTGTTGGACTACTTTTTGACTTGAATCATTCTCAAAACACATTTCACACCTCCCCATCAGCCAGTGGTTTGTGGCAACCAAATTTTTGCCACCTCAACTGTTTGACTTCAAAGGTTAAGAAAACAAAAAGGCTCCAGAACTTAAACATCTTTATGCAGTAATAGAACCATACCATTGCCACCAATGCTTTGGTGCAACTCCCAAAGCTCCAAAATCATATTGGAAACTTTATATGTATTTGTCCTGCATTTTCCTATAGTTAAAATTAAGAAATTTCCCCAGGTGTGCCCATGAGCAGGGAAGGCTGCCATATTGAATATTATTGATTTAGCTGACACCACCACATAACAACTGTATTAATTAATTTTATACCCTTGTTTGAGGGCTTTACAAATCCACAGAAATATTCAGCTCCTCCCTCATTTTGCTGAACTACCCATGTTTCTTCTTACAATGAAGTTGATTGCACAACAGGTAAATTTGATTTAATGAGTTTTTTCAGCAAAACCCTCAGGGTTGCTCCCTTCCAATTAATTTACACAAATAAAAATGTAGTTCCCCACACAGTACTTGAAAGCATCAAAAGCCTCCAGGTAATCACCAAGAGTTCTTTTCAGCTCACCTAAATTTAGGAAATGTCCAAGGCCAGGCTGGATGGGCTTAAAGCAACCTGGTCTACTAGAAGGTATCCCTGCCCATGGCAGAGGGTGAACAAGATGAGCTTTAAGGGCTTTCCAACCCAAACCATTCTGGGATTCTATGATTCTATTAAAATATTTAAAGTTTTTTTTTTTTTTTTTTTTTTTTGGTCCCACCTTGTGTTTATGTCTTCCAGTCATTCTTTGCTCTTCCTGGATGTGACACCTCAAGTCCAAGGGAGCTAAGCAGCAGGAGACTTTGCTGGTTTGTTAACCTGTAAAACTCAGGCTGGAAAGCTTTTAGTCATGTTCACCTCATCTCCAGCTCACCTGTGGACAAGTACAGGTACCCCCAGTTTTAACAAATTCACTTTCTCAGGACAAGAGGCAACAACAGTGGAAGCCAGCAGGCCAGATCCCAGTTTACCAACACCTGGCTTTCCAAACAGAGAAAACAGAATGAACAGCACTGCACAAGCAGATGACACATGACTTTGTTAGTCCCTTGAAGTATACAAGCAGACATTTGGCATTTTTCTTATATTAACCCAAGTACTCTCACTCACATTCCCTTGCAGGTCACAGTTGGGATAGCAGATGTTCTCCCAGTGTGTTACTCCCTTTGCATCCTGCGGTGGGGAATTGCCAACTTAGATACTTTGTTACCACTTTGAACTCTCTCCAAATTTTTAACAGTGTAAAAATACTGGATGTGAGATTTGGGTACAATTTAGAAGTAATCTTTTCATTAGGATACACAGAAATAATAGAAATGTTTTTATACAAATGTCTTTGCAGCCACTATGCATTCAGGTCTTTTTCTTCCCTTATTTATTTGCAATTATTTTAAGCCCTTTTCAGAGAATGCTTTCTGAAGATTGGTTTTACTAAACTTGCTTTCCTGACAAAGATCATTGACATTTACAAACCAGACCTGAGTCTGTAATTAAGCTCACAGTAACTTCTCCTCCATGGGTCTCTTCTGGAGAGTCTCTAGTCAATTTAAAGGTCACCTTACTGAGGCTGAACCTGGAAATTTTCAGTCCAAAAGCAAAGGCTCCATGGAAGCTGGAAGCAAGTAAGTTACATAATGTGGGAAAAAGCCAAGTTACTTGCATTGTTTAGACAGCTTAGGATAGATGAAGTCATGGGCAATGAGGAAAGGAGCCATCCCTTAAAAAGTAAAAGCAGAAACCAGCATTTGGGACAGCTTCAATGCTCTTTGTTGTCCACTTCTAGATGTTGGTTACTGTGGCTACTTGATGTAGCCTTTCTTTTTCATGTATATTTTTAATACTTTTGAGTCTGGGCAAGTATTCTACCTGGAAAGAACTGCAGAAGGATAAGATGCTGTTCCCACAAATGCTGATTTTTGGTTTACATTACAGACCATTCAGGTAAGTAGCTTTGTGAGCTGAATCACAAGATCATACAGTTGTGTCCATCTCTCTGGTTCTTCATGTGCCTGGAAATGCTAATGTCACATTGCTCAGAAACTTCCTTGGCTCAGCTGACCTCACACAGAAATACCTATCATAATAATCTTGGCTGTACAGAAATCTCTGAGTCTCCTCACCCCAGCTGTGTGTCTTCTTCCCACCTTGCTCTTGTTATTCCACAGGCATTGCTCCATGTTGCTTTACTATTCTCCCTGCGTGGCGGTTTTAAGGCTACAGCAATTTATCTTGAGAGCTGACAGGATGTTTTAAAACATCCTTTTGGTAAAAATATCAAGTAGGCAATATTGGCATGGATCCTGATGGCTCTTATGATTGAGAGCCATTCAAGGAGATAAAGGTTGTTGTAACATTGGCTTTGTCCCAGTGATAAATTTAAAGTGACAGTTTAAAGTGACTTTACAGTCACTTATGGTGACACAATCAGTCTGAATCCCAGACATGTTTCTCTGGGGAAAAAAAAAAAACAAGTAAATTGTTTTAAAACTTTGTTGAGTGCATGCAACTGTGAACACAAACACAAAACCTGAGTGAGGGAAGAAGAAGAAATCTTAATCTGAAGGTCTTGAGAGTCTGCAAACCTGAAAATGCTTTCACATTCAGCTGTTGATTTGTTTTGCTCATTGGTGCTGCACCCTTTGAATAAAGATTATCAAACAGCAGCCTGCAACTTGTAAGCTGCTTCTGCTCAGGGTTTGGCTTTTTCTCTCTTTGTTATGTGTTAGAGCCACAATTGCACAACCTCACAGCAGGGCAGGTGAGGGCCCTACAGAACCCTCTACTCACCTGTTTAATGGAGAGGTGTTGCTGGTTTGGGGACAAACTGATACAGAGATTTGCTCTGATTCTCCCATTGTCTGGTGATGACTATGATCCTTAGCAGTCATTAGCATGCAGAGAAATATCTTTCTGCATGCTTTATCCTAATTTATATCAAACCAAGATCAATGTGTGTTGCACATTCAATTTTTCCCTACTATCCATGTCCTGGGGAGATGCTTTGTGAACCATTACCATGGGCATTTCTATTGAAAACAAGGAAAAGTCTTTGGAAGCAAAGTTATCTTTGTTTACATAACAGAGGTATCTTCTATAATTGATGCACTAGAGATGTTCCTGAGGCTGACAGTCTCTCCAGTGCCTCTCCTGGCATAGGAAAGTTTCAAGTTCCTTAGCAAGCTCTTGGAAAGGCACTGTTTGTCTCTGCTGTGGGCAGGATTGGTGCAAGATGAAGATGCTGACCCACTGCTGCCTATTTTTGGTCTGTTCTTTTTGGTCAGCATGGTTTAGCCCCTCTTTACTTCACTGCCCTTGCTCCTCTTTAGCAGCACAACAGGGCCACTGTGCTGCTGCTGGGCTCATACAGGAGCATCTTTCCCCTATGAGTGCACAGAACTGGTCTCTATAGACACAGGATTGGTATTTTTTACCCCCTCTTCTTTCTCTCTCCTCTTGTGGCAGATTGCTGCCACGCCCAAAGGATGAGCAAAGCCAAATTCCATTCCTGAAGCATTGCTGAGCTTCCTGTGAGCAGCCTGCCAGCTCCACTAGCCAAAGCAAATGTCTGCACTAGCCATAAGGGAGGGGATGAACCATTTTATGGCAGCTGTAAAAGGTCACAGAGTAAACACCTGCACTGCTGCTCATCTGCTCTCCCAGCCATCCAAGCAGCTTGGATGTGTGAGTTGTTTGCATGAGAGTCAGTGATTCAAAGCTCTCTCCTGGCTTTGTGAGGTTCACATTACAAACTAGAGAATTAGCAAAATTAATTCATTAATTTGGGGTTGTTCTATCCAGTGGGAGACTGGTTATTGTGTTTGAGATGGGTCTCAAGACCTGAAACACTTGAAAACTTTTGTCTGAAAATACACATTCTGCCTTTCCTGCATAAATCCATGCAAGCCCTGGGGCTTTTGGGTTTCTTTGTTTATAAGCATGGGAGCATTCCAGGAGATTATAAATATCTAGAAGTCTAAAGTTGTCTCACATTCAGGGATGTACTAGAAAACTTCTTATTTGGCTTCTCCTAAGAGCAAAACCAGGCAGTTTCCATTGTTGTGCTTAATTTTTGTATTATGAGCTTAGTAGGCCTTTCCTTCTGCTTCCACAGTGGGCTTTGCAGAGAGTTTACAGGTTCTCACTTCCTGCAGCTTTATCTCTGCAGGGATGTATTTGGGAGATGCCTTGGAACAGCTAATAATGTGACTGGATCTCAAATTCTTCTTTTTAAGAGAGTTTTGTTTATTTTGTGTGCAACTGTGTTCTGCTGGTCATGGAAGGTGTCCATGCCCATGCCAGGGGGAATGCAATGATCTTTAAAGTCCCTTCCAATCTAAACCCCTCTGAGACTCTATGATTTATGACTGGAACTTTGATTTCCTGTTCTCCATCCATAGGTAGGAATTTTGGGCCATCATTATAGCAATAGAGCCACATAACTTTATATATTGATATTATTCTTTCTGCTCACCATAATGGAGATTTTCTGTGCTTGACTTCTTTGGAAAATGCACTGATGCAGTTGGGACAACTCTTACTCCCCTTTCTCCCAAAACATCCAGATGGCTGTTCATTCCTTTAGTAGAAGGTAAAAGTGAGGAAATACACATCAGGCACTGACTATAGGTTAGGAGTTGAGATGTGCATGAAACCAGTAGTTATGGGAAAAAAAAACAGTTCTCCATGTATTTTCCAGTATAGTCTTTCTGAACATCTCTTTGCAGATGGCAGGAGAAAAACTTGGAATTCTATAATACAGTCCTGGTATCTAAAACCTCCTTGCCAAAGGAACTGACTGCAGGAAACAGGGTGGGGCAGATTTATAGATTGCTCCTGAATTGGAAACTTTGCTTTTTTTTTTTAAGTTGCTCAAATGTAGGAAGTGGTGCTCAACTCTGTGAGGTGAAAGATTTTCCTACAGACCCTCCACTTCTGCAACATAATTTGAATGTGGCTTTATTAAGTGGTACAGTGGAGACCATGAGGTCATTTTCCCAGGGGAATGTGAGGCTATAAACTTATCCTGTTAACTAAACCATTATTATTGGGCCTTGGTATTATGTTCTCTTTTAATTTACCTTTATGAACCATAGCTCAACACAGTCCTGATTAACGTTTCTCAGCAAATGATAGACAACTGTTAAGTTCCCCAGGGCTTTTAATGGGATTAAAAACTTTCAGTGAGAAAATAAACAGCAGAGGAGAATTTGTTAGCTACTGCCTAGGCAAAAAATACTGCTGCTGGAATTCAGAGAACAGGAATTCACTGACAAATATGTTTCAAATAACAGATACTAATGTTAACATCAAATAATATTAACTAAGATTAACTTTTTTACCAGTTCTTGAAAGCAACATGAAATTAGAGTCATAGATTATATAACAAAAAAATGACAGACAATGTTTGAACAGCCAAACTGCTTCCAGGCAGCCATTTCCAGAACTTTTCCCATCAAAGCTGCAGATGAGCAGACCAGTTGCAGATTTAGAGGGCTTATCTCAAACATATGGCTTTCAGACATAAATAAAGCCTCATGATCTTTCACGCTAAGCCACTCACCTTGGTCAAGTTGTACTTGTGACATTAGCTTTCCTCTGGCTCGCACTCCTCACTCTTTTGATTTGGAGGCAGAAAAAATAGATCATTTAGCCAGTTGCAATTCTAATTTTCAAGATAAAAATTCAAGTAACTGTCAAGTGTTATCCTTCATATTATGGTTGTGAGCTATTGTTAATATTGCTTTTCTCCTTTTCCATTTGGAACTGGAAAACAGAAGAAATCATTATTGTTTCCAAATCCTCTTATAGGAACTCTGTGATATCAAAAGCCAAAAATATTTGATATATGTGATATACAAAGGTGCCTCAGGTGGGTGCAGCAGAGAGCAGTTGATGGCACTGTGGCTCAGGCAGTTCTTTCTTCTTGAATTTCAGTAATTCAATATGCTGCTCAAGACCCATGAGTGCTCTGACACTCTGGCTTTTTGAAGCAAAGCACAGATCCATGCACAGTAAACTCACTGCTGGCTCTGTCTTTACTGGGAAAATGTACATGTCATTTCAGGTTAATTTTGGGTTTTCTGTATCCCGGCTGCTTAAGCTCCTCATTAGCATGTCAATCCTTGTTTAGACTGTGCCATTCATCAAGTGCAGGCAAGGATTATTGCTTCCCCACTTAACTGGCCATGATGGATTAGATATTAAAAACCAGACTGAATGTTGTTAAACAGTACTTTCATGTTCAACAGTCCTTAATATGTAAAGAACTAAACACATAAATAAAACCATAACTTACCATTTGTAGATGCTAGAAGATCCATGGCTCCTTCTCCCTTCACAACCTGTGGCTAAGCTCCCAAACACACTTCCACTTTATTCAACACCTGGCTGTTCCCTTAAGAGCTCATTAACTTTTTTGCCAGTTCTTGAAAGCAACATGAAATTAGAATCATAGAGTGTCCTGAGCTGGAAGGAACCCACAATGATCACTGAGCCAAATTCCTGGCCTTGCACAGGACACCCCAAGCATCACACAGATTAGATCTTTATGGGAATGAACAGGACCATGGTGGTGAGCTGTACCCAAGATGCACAGATGTCTTGGGGAGTTACAAAATTCATCACTGCCCCAGTACCAGAATCAGCAAGACCTCCCAAGACAACCAGTAGGGTATTAATGGTCACATTTTTAAATATTTTGTTCCCAGTAATAGTAAATAATAGCTTTACAGTTACAAACTAGAAACAAATCTGTAAATAGACTAGACAAAGATCAAGTTCACTCCTTTAACATCAAATACCACAGTAAAACCATGTTTTGCTGGTATTGTAGAATATTGTACATACACCTGATAATCCTTGGTTTCCTATTCTAATTCCTCACCTTGCATCCATCTCTGGCCTCCTGTTTAAATGTTGACCAGTAGCAGCCAGAAGAAACTAGACAGCTTTAACAGATACTAGATCATAGTCCAGACTTGTGAGTGTGATACTAAAATTAAGTAGAGTTATCTTTAAAACCACTGGACTTCTGCTTCAGGCTTCCAGTTTAGTGCTAGTAACATGACTGAGAACAAGCATGTGTGAAGGGCAAGCCAAGGAAAGCAGTATTTTCTGGATGCAGTGACTACAAATGTGCAAAGGGAAGGTGGCTAATGCTATAGCACATCTTCCAATCTCCATCTCTGCTGACGCCCCCATAGGTTGTTCCTGGGCCCAAACTGGAAAAAAAATATATTTTTGTAATGGTGGCACGGAGTGACAACTCTTCATTCATCCATTCTTCAACCTACAGAAAAGTCTGCATCAGAAGAAGGAAGTGTGGGATTTACTGCAGCAGAGCATGCAGGAGATAATACATGCTTCACAGTAAATTAAATTTGGAGATTAATATCTATTCTCTATAATTCAGAGCTGGATTAAAGAAGCACTGCTTCACCCTTACCTAGTTTCTAACAACTCTTCATGAGAACACAAAAAATGTTGGACTTGCATTGCAACCACCACCATCTCCCACAGCCCAGCAGGCACAAATAATTACTGTTTCTGCAGTGGCATTAGTGGGGAGGTTAATTTTGTCAGACTTGGCAACAGAACAGGCTGGAAGGCTTTTACCCCTCTGTGTCAATACACTTCTGTGAGCACCAGGCAGCCAGCTGAGCCTCAGTGTCTGGAATCCAATGTGTTCCCATTAAAGAACTGTCCTCTTCCACATGGATGTGGAGGAATGAAGCCTGACTGTCTGGGAATAGTGAACACTGTCTTGGATGAAGGGAGCAATTCATGCTTCTGAAATTACTCCAGCTCTGCAGAGACCAGCAGCATCACATCAGTCCTGGAAAAGGTATTCCATGTTCCTGCATGATGTGGACCCCCAAACAACTCACCATGGAGGGTCACACAGCATGCAGAGGGCTGGCTGCAAAGGAACCTAGTGCTGCCGGGCATGGTTAGAAAACCACTGCAGCAAAGATTGTTTGTAGAGCTTGTTAGACAAGGAAGTGAAATCCCCACTGAGCCTAAGATGTAGTTTGGAATCTCTTTGGCAGGAAATGGTCTTTGACACTGAAAAGGTTTCCTCTGAATGCCTTGGGTCTCCAACAATCACAATTAGCAACAGAAGCCTTCGAAAGTCAAATCCAAACACAAAATAAAAGGTATAGGATGCAAGTCTTCAGAAACAAACTGTTTATTAAAAATAATACAACTTGCAGGGAACTCCCTAATGGCATGATATATTACAGAGCTGTACTTGTACTAAGGAACCAAAAAAGGCATACAAACTGGGAAAAGAAAGGAATTTGGGAAGGAAACACACTTTTGTTGAAGTGGAAAGACTCCACTGAACTATCACTACCACCCTCCCCGGTAGCCTCCTCGGTAGCCCCTGCCTGCTCCTCGGTATCCTCCTCCTCCTCCTCGGCAGCCCCCCCCAGCTCCGTAGGCTCCCCCAGGACCACCTGGGTATCCTCTTCCCGCCGAGTGCCAGCCGGAGTAGCCTCTGCCGTAGCCTCTGCCCCCGTGGCCGGAGCCGTGGCCGTAACCTCCCCAGCCGCGAGGGCCGGCGCCGTTGTCGTAGCGAGCCATCTTGGGCGGGCGGGGGCCGTCCCCGAACCTGGCCAACAACAACACCACACGCTTGAGGCAATCTCACAAACTGCATCTCTACAAGATGGCAAACAGCACCGTCCTCAGCTAAGCCACCTCGATTTGTTGCCAACACAATGCGATCGTTCAACTACAGTGGCACTCTTGCACCTTTTCCACTTCAGAAAAGTTTCCTTTGCTTCAGAAACAAGAGGCAACAGAGGGGTGCAAGCCCAGCCAAATATGTGTTTTCTGTCCAGGAAAAGGTTGGCCCAAAATAAATATGGATTATCTTTTCTTTAAAAGATAATTTGTGTTTTGTGTTTTGGAAGAGGGGATGACAGCTTTTATTCCTGAGAATTGTGTGTCCTTGTGCAAACAGGCATCACGTGATGTCTCTGCATCAGGCTTGGAGTGCAAGCATTTCACACATGCTCAGAGCATGGGCACTGAAACCAAAGCCTGCAGTCCCCATCCTCACTAGGGCTGAAACCAAAGCCTGCAGTCCCCATCCTCACTGGGGCTGAAACCCCAGCCTGCAGTCCCCATCCTCACCATCACTGAAACCACAGCCTGCAGTCCCCATCCTCACTGGCACTGAAACCCCAGCCTGCAGTTCCCATCCTGACCATCACTGAAACCCCAGCCTGCAGTTCCCATCCTCACCATCACTGAAACCCCAGCCTGCAGTTCCCATGCTCACCATCACTGAAACCCCAGCCTGCAGTCCCCATCCTCACTGGCACTGAAACCCCAGCCTGCAGTCCCCATCCTCACTGGCACTGAAACCCCAGCCTGCAGTTCCCATCCTCACCATCACTGAAACCCCAGCCTGCAGTTCCCATCCTCACCATCACTGAAACCCCAGCCTGCAGTTCCCATCCTGACCATCACTGAAACCCCAGCCTGCAGTCCCCATCCTGACCATCACTGAAACCCCAGCCTGCAGTCCCCGCGCTCAGCTCCAAGCTCGGGCTCTCACCTGGCGCTGGCAGCCGTGAGTGCCACGCCCGCCGCCGCTGGCCGGGACAGCTGCCGGATGACGTTCAGCATGCGCTCGTGGGCGGGGTCCAGCTGCCGGACGATGCCCGGGTCCTTGGTCACCTCCACCACCAGCGCCTCCACGGCAGCGCGCAGAGCCACGATGCAGGCGGCCGCCGCGTGCGGCATCTTCAGCTTGATCCTGCGGCACAAAGAGCGTGTGTTAGAGCTGCCGCGGCTGCCAGGGAGCACCTGGGAAGGAAGAGGTTCTGCAGAGAGGCTTTTCACTGAGCCACAAACCTGCATTCTCATCTCTGAAGTTCTCATTTGTCACTGAAGGGGTGAGAAATTCAGGAGGCAAATTTGAAAGATCCCTAAAATTTGGCATTGTTAAAACATAACTGGTAAAATTTGCTCTTGAAATTTAATGAAGGGCCATGAAGATGCTCTGAGGGCTGAGACTCCTCTGCTCTGGAGAGGAGTGCTGAGAGCTGGGGGTGCTCAGCCTGGACAAGGGAAGGCTCCAGGGAGGCCTTAGAGGCCCTTCCACTGCCTAAAGAAGGCTTTCAAAAGGAGACACAGGCAGATGGTGATAGGACAAGGGGGAATTCTTTTAAACTTATGGAAGGCAGGACCAGATGGGATACTGGGAAGAAATTCTTCCTTGTAAAGGTGGTGAGGGCCCTAGCACAGGTTCCCCAGAGAAGCTGTGGCTGCCCTGTCCCTGGGAGTGTCCAAGGCCTGTTTGAACAGGTTTGGAACAACCTGGTCTACTGGAAGGTGTCCACCTGAGATGAGCTTTAAAGTTCTTTTCAACCCAAAACATTATGTGATTCTATCATTCTACACTGGGATAAATGCAGCATGTAACCTCTTGCATCAAAACAGCAAGATACAAAAATATAAAGTAAACTGAAAACATGAGGCTCCAAGACTTTGAAAGGTCCAACCCTCAAACTGTTAGCAAAGTAAGCTTAAGGAATTCTTTGCCTCTGTTTTACTGACTAGGGGGTAAAAGCAAAAAAAAAACCAAAACAACCACCCAGATGTTCTTTGGTGACGGCCAAAAACTTTACACAGCCAGAGACATTTCTTTCCTCAAGCTGTTTCTGTGCCTTGAAAACAAGGTTTCCTCAGCCTTTGCCTCAGGAGGAGGTCCAAAACACACAGTGCCTTTCACCTTTCAGATAAAGAGGAAAAAAGCAGCAGTTTTTATGGAAACTGCCTGGTCCTGTTTTCAGTTTAAGCAGATAATCTGCATGAAACAGGGCTCAAATGAACCTGTCCCTTCCTCACAGGAAAGAAAGGTGATGCCTTCCCAACACACCTGTGGTGCACAGTTTGCTCTGGGATCCCTGTTCTACAGACATTTGGTCTGTGTTAGCTGCACTTCCCCTCAGTCACGGGGTCAGAACTGGATCAGCTTTGTCCTTTCCAACCCAAACCACTCCATGATTCCATGATTCTGAGCACAAGCAGATCCATACCAGTCATCCACCAGAATGATCTCCCCATCTGACAGGACTTTCTTGGAAGCAAAGAGGAGCAGCTGCAGTGGGCTCACCAAGGTCATGGTTTTGGCAGAGATGGCTCGTGTTCGAATCTGCAAGTTAAAGAGGAATTACTCTTGAAATGGAAAACAGAGCCCTGCACCTTCCTCTGGACACTGAAACTAGAGAATTTTGTAAAAAAATACCCAAACAACACACAACAAAGCTAGGTATAATGTTAGGAAATTACAAGAGCATGTGCACATACAAAATTGAATGCCAGGCAGAGATTTACAGGCATTCAGCACTGGCTGGTGTAAAACCTCAACAAAAACTATCTTCCATTTTAAAATATTAATTTTCTTTGTCTGCAGTTATGTAGCTTTTGCAAGAGCCACCTCATACTTTGCCAGCCTTAAAATGACCAGGGCACATCTGAATTTTCCTCCTACCCTTCAGTTACTGAGGCTGTGATAAAAACATTCAGTGGACTCCTACTCGTGAAGTTGCCAGATGTCCATGCAGTCACTGCTGTGTCATCTTACACTGACCTTGAGCTTGAACTTAAACAACAGCAAGCCAGAGGTAACAGCCCTGCTATATGGCTCCTGCCCCTCAGTTTAAAGGGCAACAGAAGAGGTACCTAATGGGCAGGAAGAGAGCTGCACACAAGCCCTTCCTGCATCCCAGCCTCACATAGGTGCCGTCTAAGCCACTATTAAGTCACCATCTTAGTCAGTCTCCATTTGCTGTGTGTACTTTCATTTAATAAAGCAAAACTTTTTGAGCTCAAAAGTCCTTTGCTGGGTTTAGGGGAATCTCACTTGAGAGGGATGGTCAAGGTGGTCTAACCCTCCTGGGATCCTGATACAAAGGGTGAAGAAGCAGCAAAGCCTCACCACAGCTCTGAACTATGGATTGGGAATCCAGGCTGTCAAGACAAAATCCCTTACCCAAAGGATTTAGAATCCAGTTATTACCAAACACAAAAGCACTGCCTTCCTTTGTTCCTTGAGCAGTAGCAGCTGAGTTCACAATGGTTGTCACTGGAGCACAGGAGCTCACAGGAGTGCAATGGACATGCACAGAATGTACAACAAATTCACAGGATGGAGGGAAAGGTCATGGAGATCTTTTGGGTGATGCTTGGGAAATGAGAATTATCCTTGGGAGATGACACAGTCCAGAACAGGAGCACCCCACTGCCATATTCCACGTTCCTGTTTTATCCCTGGACTCATAAGCAGCAGAAGTGATAGGGATAAAAATTCTCTGATGCCTAACTAGCATGGAACAGTTCCGAAGACAAACTGTTAATGAAGATAATGACTTAGATCTTTCTCTATGATGTGGCTGTTGTAACAAAACTCACAGGAACTTTCGGTGCACTTCTACTTCTACTGAAAGTGGTTGACTGGACGTTACCAGGACTATATAACATTAACTTTCTGGAAAGAAAACCAACCAACAAACAACACCCCCATCCCTCCCCACAAAAATTAGCTAAATGTTGCAGTCAGATTTTTTTCTTATGACTTCTTTACCAAAAAGAACCATTTGGCAGCACATGGTCAAGAATAAACCCGAAGTCTCTACCTTCTCTCCAAAAACGAAGAATGGCGATGGATACTTGATGTCCTGGCTGCTGAAGGGGCAGTTGACAGATGATTTGTGGATGAGAGCATTGTGCCCCTCAGTGGTAAGAATCTTCCTCTTCTCCTTGTGGTAGCAGACATTAGGGTAGACCCCAAAAGCCAGCAGGGAGATGACAACATCCAGGTTGTTATCAGGGCCAGTGTTGTTAAATGGTTGAGTCATCAAACATTCTGTTGGCAGAGAACAGAGGAGTGGCTCAAATCCATGGGACATGAAGGAGAGCACAACACAGCTATTTAGGATCCTGGATCAATGCAGAGCTCTTTAGGATCCTGGATCAATGCCTTTTCTGATTAAATCAATTGCTAGATGTTATCTCCAATGACCTCTGCACTCAGAGCATTTAAGTTCTACATTCAATTTTTTATTTCTTAATGGAGAATGAAAAGCTGAAACATACTACTACAAAGAGGTATTTTCCTCTCCCAAACTCTTCAAAAACAAGGAGAAATGGGTTTGCCCAGAATGTGCTGTACCATAGTGTGTTTACTGCATTTGTTTTGGAGACAGATCTTTGGGGGAGGTTAAAATGGATGTTTTTATTAGTTCATTTGTTACAAATCTCCCCCAGGGTCTCTGGTGGCTTGTTTTCAAGTCATCTTGCCCAGAAAAAAAGTTACAGATAAATGCAGCAGTGATCCTAACAGCATGAGGAGAAAAAAAATTAAAGGAATTTAAAGAGAAAAAAAATGAAAAGGAGGAGAAATAAACATCTGCTTAATCCAGGCAGTCATGCCATTTCACTGAGCTCCTCAGCAACATTAGGCAAATTCAGAACCTGGTCAAGTTTAAGAATTTTTTTCTTTAGAAAATGGAATAATTTGGCACAATGCTGCACATCCCTCCTGCAGCAGAAACCCAGGAAGTCACAGAACAGAACACTGCTCAGATGACACAGAGTCCCCACTAAGTCTGTGGAAAGAAGGAGGAAAGCACAGCACATTTTGGAGATACAACAAGTGAAGGAGAAAGAAAGCCAGGAGGTAAACTCCAAGGACACCTGTTTAATAGATTTTTAACCCTGCAGTTCTAACCTCAACCTCCAAAATCTCCACCACCACAGCCACCACAACTTTAGGAGAGAACATTAAAATTCCACCTGAATGCAGCTATAAAAGTGGAGTAGTGTTATGGCAAATCCATTATACTCCCCCTGTGCTTGGGTGCTCAACTCCAGATTATCCTGGTTATTTATTCATCCTCTCAGAATGAAAAATGCAACCACTAAACTATTGAACTTAATCAGAATCACCTTCAGGAAAGCCAGAGCTAATAAGTATGTCTTTTAGCTGGACTTTTGCTTCCCAAGTCATTCTAAGAGTGGCCATGCTGAGTCTTTTGTGTTCACAGAATCTTTTCTCTGCTTCTTCACCACCCATTCTGAAAAACAAACAGAGGAATTAGAAGCCTGACAAGGCAAGGAAAAGCTCACCCTGTGTTCTTCACCTCCCATCACCTGCTGTGCCAGACAACGTACCTTGCATCATCCCAGGCTTGGAAGACAGAGAGCAAAGCTACATGATCTGAATACCTGGTCCCAGCAAAATTCCTATGGACATAACCCAGGCGTTTGCCTTCGTTGATGAAAGGCTCAGGGAAACAGGTGGCTGCAGAGATGGTACACACAGCATCTCCCACACTGAAAGGAACCACACAAGGGATCAGGATCATTCAGAGACAGTGCTGCCAGCACCTGCTGCAGATACCAGGGAAAACTTCTCTGCTAGAGACCTTAGGAATTTGGCCTTTATCTGCTAGGGTTCTTCACTGAAACAAACAAACTTACTTCCCTGGAAGTGGATGTTAAATTTGCTCTATCTGCTCTCCCCTCCATCCATACACCACCTTCTTCTGGTGAAAAGATCCCTACAACAATCACAGGACCCCATAGCCATCACAGTGACAAAGAACAGATCTTTTACTAAAGCAAAATGTGGAGATGGATTTTTCTCCTTATCTCATTGTTAAATTCTGTATCTCTCCACCTCCAGTTCACTGTTATACCTAGGTGTTTCAAGTCCCCCTCCTAATTCAGAAATACTCAGCCTCCACTGGTGTCCTGCCTTTAACTGAATTTCATGACCACTTTATAGCCTACACTAAAAGTTATTTTTTCTCTACTCCCATGAGGGTTCACTCACCTCTCCCCAGCTGCTCCTTTTATTGCTCATCTAGATATATTGGTTTTACTCTCTTGCAATAGGCTCAGGAACTCAGAGAAACAGAACATGACCACTGAGACCACTCAACTTACTAAAAAATACAGCCCATGATCATCATCTTGCCCAGACGAGGTTCAATGGGAAGTTTGGCCAGGATTCTTCCAAGAGGTGTCAACTCATCATTGGAATCCAGGGCATCAAGCTCTGAAACAAGATCCCTTGTTATCAAAGAGAGTTAACTAACCCCAGAAATCTTTAGATAACACCACAAATTCTCTTCCTGGATGCTTTACTTGCCTTTCTTCTTTGCATTACCTGAAAATTATCATCTGTATTCATCCTCAAAGCTACCAAAGGTTTTTCCACATAAAATAAAAAAGGAGCTTTGTAGACTCAGCAATTAAATGGGAAAGGAAACACAAAGAATCCCTTGACCATCATAAAATCAATCTTTCTTGGAATCTATTGAACCCAAAAGCCTAAAGAATACTTTGAAGAATAACATGTTTCACCTCCCTAAGAACAAACTATCAGTGTACCTGCACTGAAAAATCACAGGTCATCCAGGAAAGGGAGGCACCTGCAGAAACAGCTATTTGGTGTTAGAACAAAAATGTTTGCCTTTTCCCTGGCTCTGCAGTTCTCAGCTGCACAGTATGGAAAGTACTAATAATAATTTTCAGAACAGAAAGTCATTAAACCTGACTACATATCCCAGCAATATTTTTTCATTCTGGTCTCCCTCCTGTATACAAGCAATGTAGGCTCAGCACACAATTCTACCATAAAATAAACAATGAAATAGATATTTCCGTTGTTAAAAATTGTAGGAAGTGCTTATTTAGTGACATTTACAAGTGTGCTGAAGTTTGAGGTCACTTTCATGCTTTACATCTAAAGCACAAATTTAGAGTTCTTCCCTGCCATATTTTACTCATAGTCTAGTTAGTTACTTGAAGAGAGTGGGGAGACAACATAACCCACATGGCAGTTTTTTTTTGTTTTTCATGCAGATTCATAAAGTGGAGATTTAATTTCTTGACAAAATCTGAGATAGTGGGTCAGCAAACTGTAAAAAGTGCTAATTAATTAATAAACTACCAACCTCTGTTTTTCAGTACTTTTATAGAAGCTTTGTAAGTGCCTCAAGCACTGGACTGAGTCTATGCCAAACACAGCAGTGCCACAGCTGGAAAACAGGAACTTGGAAGCTAGCATAACTTACTGGTAAAACAACAAAACAAGCCTCAAGTTTGAAGGCTCAAGTTTCTTAAAGGAATGACACTCCATTGGGAATTCAAGTATTTCTTCAGCTGCAAAAGCCACTGCCACCCACACGATGCCTCCAGGTTGCTGTGTCAGGCAGAACATGCTGTTCCAGCAATCCACCCCAAGGTGGTTAAGCCATTTTTCAGAGATCTCATACACGGAAGACCACCTGGAGCCAGTTCCAGCAGCCCAGGATCACTGCCCAGCCCCGTGGCACATGAGGGCTGTTTCTCACAGATCACATACATGGATGCCAGTTCCTGGAGCCAGTTGCACCAGCCCAGGATCACTGCCCAGCCCTGTGACACATGAAGTACCTCTCAGCGTGCGCTCTGCCTCGATCACCGCGTCCAGAGGGGGTGGCTCGATGGCCTTGGCCAGGAACTGCCCGATGCCCCCCAGGCGCAGCAGCTTGATGCTCAGCGCAATCTCGTGGAGGGGCGTTCGAAACATCTCGGGTGTCATGTGAGTCTGGAGTCTGGAATGAGAACAAAGGCCCATTGCTCTGAACACAGGCTTTGATCACCACGAGGGGTCATTCCACCAGCACAAACCACTGCCCTGAAAGTCAACTCTGTCTCCAAGCCCACCCATCGGCTCTCTCTGTGCTCCTGGAACATGGGCTCTTCTACCACAAAATTCTGTACTTCTCCATTCTCCTTTGGGGCAAATTTACACTGGAATGCAGAAGGAATAGTCCTCACATCTCCACTGCCCACTGTGGGTTCAAGCATGAGCTGACCAAAGAGAGCCTGCAGGGCTGGAGCAGTTAACAGCCCCAACATTTGTCCTTTACAATCCTCTCCTGCTCTGATGGGAAGCTCTTACACTCCTCAGAGACAACCTGCTTTCAGCCTGGTCTACATAAAAGCACTTTCCTAGTGCAGCTAAAAAAGGTTTCAAAACACCTTGAACAGATAGTTTTTTGAGAGAAATCATCTAAATCTTGTGCCAGCTGAATCAGGCTATCTGTACAAGTCCACACACACACAATTTCTTAAGCCCCAACAAACCTGTATATTTTGGGTTTATATTCTCTGAAGGAAGGCAACCTTAAAACCATGATTACTTCAGTAGCCTAAAATCAGTTCACTGCTAAAAATTATTATTTAAAATCATTGCACTGTACTCAACAACAGATCTAAATAAATTTGAGAAATTCAATGAGAGTTTTTGATCAACTGAGATTTTCAAGAGTTTACAAGAAGTTGAACATCAAAACACAGCTATGCTGTAACAGCCAGAGAAAGGGGCACTGGAACTTCCAGGAGAGAGATAAGAGTGTAACTAACAGCTGTGTTGCCTTCTCCAACCAACAAAGAGATTTCCAAGGATCTAGTAATGGAAAAACAGTCTGGCAGAGGTCAAAAGTTTCAGCAACAGGGAAAGTGCTAGAGCACTATGAAGGGGCTTCCTGGCCATGGAATAGTGATGGAGAGAAAACTAACATCTACCATCCCTGCTTTTTACCACTTTCATGACAAAATGGCCTGTTACATGGCAATGCCAGGTGCCCCCAGTGTTTGAAGGCAGACTAGAGCCTTGCCCTCATTACAAAGCTTTTTCCCTTGCCTCAATTCCCAAGCAGTATTGCTGTCTTCTTGAGAAGTTTGGTAGGTTGCAGTGACACCCTTAATACTAAAACAATGAATTATGTATCCACCTCATACTATGGGTAAAAGCATAATACATGTACTTTTTTTTTTGAGCCAACGTCATCCATCTCCTCTCTGTGCTTTCTGCAATGATTTCCCCAGTTTGTCCCAAAGCAGCACCCAACAGATCTGGGAGGATTCCCAGAGGGTATTTTGGAGACCACAGCCTCACCTCTCGAAGCGAGCTCTGCTGCACAAATGGAAGCAGAAGCCGGCTCGCACGCGCCCAGCTCTGCCTTTCCGCTGCTCCAGATTGGTTTTTGATGCCCAGACCGTGGCATAGTTTGTCATGTTGTTGTGAGCAGTGAACAGCTTCACTTTTTGCCTGTTACAGGAAAAACACCACTAAAGATCAAATGGCCTTCATCTTAAGCCCTGTCAAATCAGTTCCTATTTTATGGCTTGCAGCCACTCTGCTTTTAAGAAGCCAACCACCCCTGGTTTGTGTTAGTCAGGAAACTAAAGCATCACACTCTTTCTAAAGCAGTGCCCCAAACTATTGCACAGAGTAATGTTCTCACAACTGTCCAAAAAGCAAAAAATTCTCATGAATTCATGAGCTGTGTGTAGTTTTCTCAGAGACATGCACAGCGAGGCAGGAACTGTAACAGACTACAAAAACCTTCCTTTTTATCATCAGCCAGACACTGAGAGTTTGTAAAAGTCCTTTGGAAAGATGACGTCTACCAAATTGGTGTGGAGACCCAGTGACACCTCCCATGAATAGTGCCAGCATGACCAACCCAGTCCCCTGAGATGCCAGCATGGTGTGTCACTGTGCTGACCAGCTAAAGACAATGCTGATTTGTCCTGAGGGAGTTAGAGTCTTCAAACTCAGCTCAGGGAGCATGGGAACACAAGGCACTTCTGTGCACTCCCAAAACCTCTTTTGCATTCCCAAGGGTAGGGTTTATGAAACAAAAAGCTGCTTCATGAACTCACTTGCAAGAGTCGATGACAAAGACCACGTCATTGATGGTAATGCTGGTCTCGGCAATACTGGTAGATAAAATAACCTACAAAAACCAGGAAATGCAAAGCGATGTTATTTGGTTTGAAAAAGCTGATAATGCCCAGCAAGATGAACTACAGAATTTATTAAAGAAGTTGGCAATATGTTCCCCAAAAGCCCAGGAGAACTGCACAGAGAGAAGGCCCCGTACTTTGGTCACCCCAGGAGGCACAGGATCAAACACCCGACGCTGCTCATCCAGAGGAACCTGGGAATGCAGAGGTAAAATCCTGTACTGGTGGCTTCCTACAACAGGAATACAAAAAGGTTGGTAACTACTACAATGTGAATCTCATTTCTTCTTTCCACAACATAAAAATTTCTGGCCATTCACTCTCACAACAAATTAGCTCCCTAAGCCACTCATCCAACTCCCATCTTCACTCAGTCAGTAGTTTCCCTGGGAAAAGATGAAATATAACAAAGCAGCTGCTTGTACCAAAGCGTGGGTTCATTTCTAGATGCTTCTGCATGGTATAGATTAAGTTCCAGCCAGGCAGGAATACAAGGACAGCTCCTGGGACATTCAGAGTCCTGATATAAATCAGCAGAGCCTCAATGAGTTCAAAAGAGGTTTCTCTCTCGTTTCAGCTGAGCCATGGAGTGCCTTGTTTCTGGGCCATATTCATCGCTGC
Source organism: Emberiza elegans (assembly GCA_024865655.1). Taxonomy (NCBI): domain Eukaryota; kingdom Metazoa; phylum Chordata; class Aves; order Passeriformes; family Fringillidae; genus Emberiza; species Emberiza elegans. The sequence goes on from JALJVW010000206.1 coordinate 63,866,557, forward strand.
AAATAAGGTTGCAGTTGGCCTACAAAAGAAAAATACCACAAAGGAAACAATATAAATTAATTTACTCAAACTACAGAGACTGGCTGGCCAGGCAAATAAGAAAATGAAATTTGGGTATATGTCTTTCAAGAAAAAATGGCCATTAAAATAAGACTTCAATTAAGTGGCCCAAATAAAAGTTTCAAAATTAAAACTTGAATAAAACTGTTATTTTCTTGACAATGAATGTAAGCACTGACAATATCAACTGCAAGAGAAGGAGGGAGAGAATCTATATTTTCACCCTAAGAAGGTACCACCAAGCTCATATTATTTTATTTCTTTTTCCAAGGTTACTAAACTTCACTTTCAAAAGCATTTCAGTTTTAGTTTTAAAGAGAAGTAGTTTGACAAAACATGAGATCCTTAGTTTCCATGAAAAATAAATTCTTCCGTTTACAAGGGCAAGAAGAAAATTTAGTTCCACTGCTGAAGTTAACAGCAATCTCATATATTAAAAACAGTAAAGCTGCTAGAGATGTTCACTTCAACAGTGCCAAATGAATTACACTCAAGCTGGAGTACTAAAAATGGCCCTTGTTTAATTTCTCATATTAAAATTCAAACATACATCATCATCTTCACCACTTTCTTCATCCTTCTCTTTCTTCTTCTTTTCCTTGGGTGGAGGGACAAACTGAGTCATTTGAATACAATCCTCCAGAAAATAATCTGCAAGGACAGACAGATGATAAGGACTGACTGCTGGAAGCCTGTGCAAGGGAACGTAATTCTTTACACCACTTCTCAAGAGTCTCCTGAAATAAACCAGGATATTTCAGAGTATGAATGCAAGACTGATAAAAACTCAAGCAGTTTCTGGAGGTGCAAGCAAAGATTTACCTTGGACAGGAAAGGTTCTGCCATAGACCTCAATGATGGGACAGTTGAAGAAGTATTCACAAAACATACTGGTATCAATGGTGGCAGACATGAGGACAACCCTGATCTCAGGATACACCTGAACAACATCCCTCAGCACCACCAAAAGGAAGTCAGTCTGCAGGAAAGAGAGTAAGAACATCATTAACTTCACAGCTATAAAAACCAGTATCTTCCCAAGAAACCAGAAGGAATTACACATTTACTGAGCAAGAGATGTAACAAGTGGAACAAAAGTGTTCTAAAACCAGAAACAGTTGTCAGTGCTTTATTTTGAAACTACTGACATGCCTGGGATAAGTAGTTTTTAGGATTTCCAGAGTAAAGAAAGGTTTTTGTTTTCTACAAAAATAGTTTGCTTCCTTCCTAACAATACATTACAACCGTAGGTATTTTTAAACTTGGCTTACATATAAAGCAGCCATAATTCATAAAATAAATAGGAATTACTCAGTGCAGGTGTGTGTGATGTTTGTAGTTCTGCTTAAATATGGCATTTATCTAGCTCTGTCATGCAGTTAGTTAGGCATGCACTTAGCTCAACAGACAAAATTCCAATCTCACTCATAATTTCCAAAGCTGTATTTTACATCATTAACATACATTTAATAGATGAAAAGATGCATCAGAAAAATGTGTGTTAAATGTGTGCAATTTTATTCAAATGAGTCCCCAAATTCTGTCGAAACAACATGTCAGAACTTCATGGTTTCTCTCATTCTTAGTATGATGAAGCTGAAAACTATACAGAATAATCAAGGAACAGAAAATATTTGCCATTTCAAATTATATACAATACCTCTTCTAATTCTATCATCAACTTGTATTTTACTTCATGTAAACCCTGAATTTCAATGTATCACTATCAAGACTGCAGGTTCTGTGAATACCACCAGTAACACAACCGTGTCAGTAAAAACAGCGCTCCAAAATAACTGAGTCATTCAGCGTGCTCCCCCACTTGGACAAGATGTGTTTGTACTGCAGTGTTCCATTTTCCAGAGAGGACCAGGACACAGGGGATCCTAACAGAACAGCCAGAGGGCAGCAAGGAAGCACAGGTCCTTGCTCTGCTACTTAGATAAGGAATAATTAAGAGTTCTGAAAATCTTATCAAAGAAGGAAAACTTACATCTGACACTCATTAAGACACAGTTTCCTCTTGCAGGCTGGCTACTACACACAAACACATACAGAAGTTGAACAGAACAGAGGCATACAGAGAATAGGACTGTCATCACCAGCTAACTCACATTAATGTCTCTCTCATGGATCTCATCAACAATAACGTGACTAATGCCGCGGATCCCAGTCTCCACCTTTCTCAGAAGAACACCTAATCCAGAGACAGTAGGTAAATGTTCATGTAACAGTTCAACCTTTTCCCTCCCAGCCCCTGGTTTAAAAATCAGGAAGTGTGCAGGCTGCACAGTCCTTTTTCCCCTTTGCCATGCTTTCCTTTGTACAAGTGATGGCAAGGCCACGAAGCATTACCACAAGAGAGACTCCTCCATCTTTCCCACCCAGTGCTGTTTTCCCTTCTGTCTTCTAAGGACAATCAATATATGACAATTTTCTCTCTTCATGGGATTATTTCTGTGTGCTATCACACCTGTATTATCAGACTTCTGAAAAAAAATCTTAATTTTTCTTTGCACAACAGCATGCCAGCAAACTTTTATCCAAAAAAACCCTTTTCAATCTTCTAAGCAGACTTTATAAAAATTTCAGTCTAACTGTATTTCTGCTTTTGCTGCTAACTCAGAGTTCAGACCCACGATAAGCTCCAAGCCTAAGGAAGCAATACAGACCTACAGTGCAGAACATGATGCTGGCGTGGGGCCGGGGAGCACGGACTCGAAGCGCACGCTGTACCCGCAGCTCTGGCCGGGCTCTTCCCCCCTCTCGTAGGACACACGCTCTGCTACGGAAACTGCGCTGATCCGCCGCGGCTGGAGGGGGGCAAAAGTTTTCCCTAACTTAATGAAGAGGTTTTGGAAGTTTATCACAATACCACTGAAAGGGATAAAGGAAATCCTAATGCTACATATGTCCTAAGATTTCTTTACAAAATAATCATTAAACAATAATATTCTAACAGCACAGAGTTGTTTTTTTTCACAAAGGAAGGATATGAGGATTTATGGCAACTACCAGCTGCTATTACCCAAATCATTTCCCCTTGATCTGCTGAGAGTTTTCACCTGGGCAAGGTTCAAGCCAGGTTATCCAAACTGAGAATCCATGCAAGAGTAACATTCCAAATGAAAAGACACATGGTGCTGAGGTTTCTCCTACTTATATTGCTGAGGAGGTACCTTTATGAACCATGTCCTGCAATGATAATAGGGTTCCCCAACACATCCTTCAATCCCCTTCAGGGCCAGGTCAGGTGGGGCTTGGAGCAACCTCGTCTAGTGGATGGCAATGCTGACCATGGAATGGTGTTGCAAAGAGATGAACTTGAGGTCAATTCCAACCCCAACCATTCCATGGTTCTGTAATTTTATCCTAACCAACAGGTGATTTCTTATATCCAGCACAGAAGAGCATTGGCCATACATTCCTCACCTGAGTCACCACTATGTTGCACTCAGCAGCTCGGTTGGTTCTGATGTACTCATCCAGGATGTACTGGGGCACTTGAGTGGTTTTGCCACAACCAGTGGCACCACGGATGACAACAACAGAATTGTGACGGATTGCCTCCAGAATTTCACTTTCAAAATTCTTCAGAGGTAAAGCCTCTCTCTCTTCTTGGATCTGGAAAAAAAAAGTCCAGGACATTTCCAAAATCTCCAAATATCAGCCTGTTCTGCTCCACAGCTATACTTTGCCTCACTTTTCTCCACTTTTCCCTTACCCAAAGGAAAAACTGCCAAAGAACAGGTCACAGTTGGTACTTTTTCCTGGCACAGCACAACTCACCCCCACACCCACCCCACTGGAACACCCAGCACTGCTGAAAACGTGCTGTGTGTTTGTACTGAAATTCAGCTTTATACACTGTGTGTTACATTCGAGCCCTTCTGGAAAATGAAGGGCCCAGGGCAAGGATGACAGGTGACAGGACACGCACTCACCCTCTGCAATTCCTGATCCTGCTCCAGGCGGTACATGAAATCACTTCTCAGCTCCGTGCTGATTTGCTCCGGAGTGAGCTGCAAGTACAAGACATGATTTGGAGGCTTTGTGACCCCTCTTCTTATCTACATCCTAACTTCAGGATCAGATCAGCCACACCAACATCGTGACCCCAAATATCCCTAAAGGATCGTTTCCTGCATAACTCCCTGAAATCAGTTATGTCTCTGAGCTGTTTTATTTCATTCATTCCAGTATATTTAATACTCATCTTCAAACAAGTCTCTCAGAAAGACCAACAACACTGAAAATGACCGATTGTTTAAATGGAAACACTTAGACTGCTTGAGAAACACGCTCTATTCAGCAGTAAGCCAAGAGGAAGACGATTTAAACAGGAGTTTTTAATATAAGTAATGACCTAGTGTAAACACAAACCCACCCTTTAATAAATGGTAACTGAAAAGGTAAGAGTTTGAAGAGAATTCGTAAGGCAAAAGAAATCTGAAGAAATGCAAATTTGGTACCAAAGGGCTAGTTGTTTATAGAGCAAATAAGCTGTTCCAGTCAGAACTTGCACAGGTAAATCCTGAAGAGATTTGAAACCAGCTCAATTTGCAATGTCCATATTGGTTATGTGTTTCATGCAGCAACAGCTAAATTTAAATTACTTCCCTATAATTTAAAAAAATCAACATATAACAATCAATACTAAATTAATGTAATTTATGGAAAAAACTCCAGTAGAGAAATAATTAAATTATTATTATGGCCATAAGCAATCTGAATGTTGTAGGAAAATCAAGTTCCTGCCCTGAGAGTCTTTTCTGACCAGTTTATTCCAGTCAGACCAAATTACTCTCTGAACTTGGCAAACCAGTCATTCCTTCCCTTCTTCTTCATTTTCTCATGCCACATGGTTGATTTTCATTTGTTCTGTGATGAATGGGACCAGAAATGACGAAAAGAAAGGAACTTGGTTGCTTGTGTAGTGGCACTGGCTTGGAGCAGTTTCTCCTCCCAGAACAAGGGTCTGAGCATGGAAGTATGGGAAAGAGAGGTCAGACAATTATAAATTACATGTCCATGAACTTTCCTTGTAATTTTAATTATGAACTTTGTATGGGCTGCACAATAGCAGGCAAAAGGTGAAACAATGCAGAGAACTGGGACACTCAAAACACTGCTGGTCAAGACCTGATAACACATGAAGTAAACACAAAGAACTCTGCCTCCAGGTCAAGAAGGGAATACATTTTATCACTGAACTGTCTTCTCCTTTGAAACAGCTCATACTTGTAATCCTGGTGAGGGAGAAGCATTTTGAAGTTCTGGAAGCATGGGGAAATCAAGCAACAGATCCATTTTTTAAGTTGTCTTACATTTGCCAGTGGACCCTCATCAATATTGCAGCCAGTCCAAGGGTTCCAGTTGGAATGAGGTGGTGACCAGGGAACAACTCCCATGTGACTTTGTCTCTGTGATGGTTCGAAATGGGCCAACTTCCCAACGTTGATCAGAACTGGATTACTGGGATCTTCAGGCTATAAATCCAAAAACAGAATGGGCAAAGACAGATAAATGATTTAATGAGCAGATGTGATGGTCCATCCTTGGAGTATTGAACCACACACTCACCAAAGGCACGATCTCCAGGGACAGCTCCCGTACAGTCTTTTGCAGATTATTTTCTAAGTCAGGAGACAGTGACACCTCATAGGGTTCCAACTAGGAAATATTTAAAAACTACATGTCATTATACACAGAAAGACAGGCACTGGAAGCCAGAACTGTGAGCTATTACAGGTGAACCATCAAACACCTCCTTGTGAAATAAGGCCAAAGAGTATCGTCAGTTTAGCATTCACACTCTTGGAATGTTTTGTCGACTTTTCATTGAATAAGGATTTGTAGGCTATTTCAAAATATCTGAGTTTAATTTCAGAGGAACATGTCCCCAAACTTGCAACCAAATACCTAAATAACATATATTCCTTGGTATGTGTGTATATATATTTGAATTGCCAGAAAACAATCATGTGACAGACAATTAATCCAAACAGCCAGCCTAAACAGAAATATTCGAGCTTGTAGAAAAATAATACTGAAAATAGCATATGTTACAAATCCTGTTTCATTTAATAGAATGTAAAATTAGTTATTGTTCCAACCACATGAAATTATATTTCTGATCCAAATCACTCACCAGAACAGAAACAGTTGCTAAAGAATAAAAATTATTAATAACTTGTAAGATGTTAAATATGGAGAGCAAACTCTTAACTCACTCCCGATTATGAAAGTGTTTCTGTGTTATGAAATGAAAGCAATAATTCCTGTCCCTTCTGCCAAACTCACCGATTCTCCTTTCTTCTTCTGCCCCGAGTAAGGCTCAATGACACCAAGATGGTAGAGCTGTCTGACCAGGGAAAGGGCACAGGCCTGTGCTGCCAGCTTTTTGTTTGATCCATGCTCACGACTGAAAATCCCTGCAGCACACAAAGGTCAGAGCTGGAGCAGCAGAGGAGTCAAGCAGCTTCCACAGAAGACACCACTCTGAACTGGGCTCTCTGACTGTACACTCAGACCAGGTTTCATGGACAGTCTCAAATCCTGATAAATCCAGAATTCCAACATAAAACCCAACCAGGCCCCTCCGCTGCCCAGCTCACACAGGCTGTGTCATGTTACTTTACTGCTAAATAATCCTTTGAAGTTTTTCTGCATTCAGTGCCTAAGGAAGTATGACTGCCCAGTACCACCCAGCAACATCATGCAAATGATCCTTTACCTCTGGAAGTGGCTCCAACACATAACCATAATAAACTCTGTACCCGCAAATGTTCCTCTATACCAACACCCATCTCTTGCTAAGTTAAAAAATAAATAGGAGCACTTACTTCTGCCCAGCTGCCTCACATAAATGTTCATTTCTGCATTAAAGCTCCTGCAAGAGAAAGAAAGAACACAAAGGTACAACTACCAATAGCTGACTCTGCAAACATTCTTAATCTTTCCAATATTTCTAGGAAAAGATCTCTGTCCTCAGACAGAAATTTTCAATTCACCAATGACCAAGATAAAGTATTATTGCTTTTAGTCCCTTTAACCCCAAGATAGTAGGTAACAGACCTGTCATCAACAGAACCAGTACATTTGATAAGAAGAGTTCTGAATATGCCACTGTTCAGCACTGAAATTTACAGCCACATCATTAGGAAATATGCTCTGAGCTGTCCAAGTTAACAACAACAGTTATAAAGCAGGTGGGATGTAACATTAACATGCATCCCAATGTACCATTAACTGTATCCCACATTAACATTAGTATAACACTAATGTAACCCACTAACAGCCTGTGTTTAATGACTAGATGCAACATTTAATATGGTTACTCTGCTTTTTGCCACACACTTGATCAGCTCAGAGCATAAACAAAACCAAACCAGGTCATATAGTCAAAAACACAGTACTTATCTGAACAGGAGATAGAATATTTGAATTTGCATGAATTTCCATTCCCTTATTGCCATATTCTAGAATCAGAAAAACTTGAGTAACAGAGTAATAGTTAATCAAAGGGTAACTCTGATTAGCAAACCCAACAGTTTGCTTAGTAGACATGTAACCAGTTCAGTTAAACAGAATATTTTTATTCATCACAGAATCATAGGATCATGGAATAGTTGGGGTTGGAAGGGATCTTAAAGACCATCTCATTCCAATCTCCTGGGCAGGGATACTTTCCACTGTCCCAGCTTGCTCCAAGCCCCATCCAACCTGGCCTTGGACACTTCCAGGGATTGGGCAGCCACAGCTGCTCTGGGCAACCTATCCCAGGGTCTCACCGCCCTCACAGGGAAGAATTCAGGCTTAAAAAAAACCTTCAACAGAGGAGAACAGAAATCATGACCCAGGTTTTTAAGAATCCCAAACCTAAGCCTGTATTTGCCACATGAAATATTAAAGCTGAATTCTTGTAAGACAGGATTTAAACTGGCAAATGTGACTCAAAGTGCATGACTGGAATTTATTGGACTGAGATCTCTTTGGAAATTAGGGCTTGGCATTTGCACAGGTGGAGGCTGTGCCTTGCACCTGCATCCTTCATTTTTTGCTGCAAACAAACAATAAAAAAGGTTAAGTGAGTGATTTAAATTTCAGGTTAGCCCTCCTTCCTGTGCTATCAGTGAACTGACCTGCAGGCACAGTGGCTTCAGGGGTCGAAGGCCACTGGCTCTCAGGGACACAACAGCCACCTAAGACACCGATGACAGTATGTTTCTCAGCCAGGCCTACAGTCAGCATTCAATCTCATTCTCCTCCACCTGAGGGGAGAACAGCAACACCAGAAATCAGTTTGCAGCAGAATCCCACATGATTCCCTAGTCCAGCCTCAGCAGCCCGTGTGTGAGCAGGCACAGGTCTGTGGTGTAGGTCTTCAGCAGGAACAGGAGGAGGCACAGGCATCCCAACACAGAAAAGCCACACCCCATCCCTCAACATGAGCTCACACTTTGTGTTTTAGGACAGCCATCTTCATATTTACAACTTATACCCTCCTATCATAGTAATAGTTGGAAAATTTGAATTTGGAAACTTGAACTAAGTTCTCAGACCATGAGTATGATTAATTGACCACAAACCTCTGAGAGCATTACTGGCAAATGTTATAATCTATATCTCTGATCATTACCTTAAAAAAACCCAAAACAGATTGGCAAGATGTACAACTGGTATTTCTTTAAAAAAACACACACAACACAACAACCTAAACTTCATTATGCTCTCAAAACTCCAAAAACATCTCTCTCCTGTTACACACACCAAAGGGTTTAATCCAACAGTCTTCCAACAGTCCCTCAATGAGCCCTACAACACCTTAGGATTGTTTCATGCCTATTTATTTATTGCAGCAGGTAGTGAATAGCCCCTTCTGCCATTCCATCCAGGGCATCCACACACCCTTCCCTGAACAAAAAGTATATAGGAAACTCTGAAATGCACTCCAGGAGAACAATAGCCAGGCTGAGAAACATACTGCCATCAGTATAATTTCATTCTGCTCAAGACTAGATAACTTTAAATACATGGGGTTTAACGCTGCAGAAGGTGTAACAAAAAACGAGCCACACAAATAATCCCTAAGCTACAATGTCACAGCATGTGTCAAAGTTGAGACAGCCATGATACACAGAGTATCATCACCCAATTTCAGAAGGCTTTAAGCATTCACCCATACAGAATAACACCATATCACTTCAGAAGGCTGCAAACTCTGCCCTTCTTGTTCTGCAGCCCAGCCTTTCATCCCCTCCTGTTGATGCCCTGCCCCTGTGTGCCCTCTGCTCCCTTTGGTGGTTGCTCAGTGCCCCTGGGCTCTCCATGGCTCATTGCTGTCAGTGCTGCTCACCTGCTGCTCACAGCTGCACCCACTGGGGATGAGGCTGGGCCAGCCCCACTCACAATCACCACAAACTGTGTCCCTACACTACAAGACAGAAGAAATGTTCAGAAGCTAAGCCTGCAACAAGCAGAATTTAAATTCCTAGTACTGTACAAACTAACTTTTTATGTCACTCACTTAAGTGAAGGAAATGGCCTTGCCTGAGACACATAAATTGATATGAAGTGACTTGGAGACAGGTTTTAAATGAGAATTTACAACTTTCTGTACCAAACATCTTTTAGATGTTCCAAATGATTGGAAGACTCATTAACAAAAGAATACTGTAAGTCCTGCAAGTGAGACTCTCTTGAAAAGGCTGTAATAGGAAAATAAAATTCTCCTGTCTAAAAGTATAACTCTCATAGAACACAAGTTTATATAATGCAAAAAGCCCAACCCCAAACCCAATCAGGAGAATCCAGCAGCAGCAGCATACCATTGTTTCCAGCCACAAAACATAATTGTATTTCATCAGAAATAATACAATGTCCTAACATCTGGATGATTTGTAAAGACTGTTCCTAATAGGGATAAAATAATAAAAACCATCAATTCTTTAAGCACAATCTGTTATGAACTACTTTCATTTGGGAGAAGCATGTGCAAATTCTCTGGTGGAAAGGCTAAAAGTCAAAAAAGAGTAATATCCAGCTGGTCTTAACTGAAACTTAAGACTCTCAGAACTCCTTTGGGATGATTCTGCCAAACTCCTTTTTCAAAAAAAAATTCTATTGCCAAAAAAAAAAAATTATAATAAATATATATTATATAATAATATATATATAAATAAAAATATAAATTAAATGTCCTTAAAGCACATTGCTACATAAGCAAATTTAATATTTACTTAAAATGCACAAAGGCAATAACATTCACAGAACAATTACTACAAGCAGTTGAGCTCCCTTTTCACAGAAACTGACACCCCAGCAGATGACTGGAGGACAGAAATCAGTTTAAAGGTTGCATATCCAGAATTTCTCAGGAATTTCTACAATCCCTCAGATCTCTGCACTGAGGTTCCTCACCCCATATCAATATTTAGGGATGTTGTTGGTCCTGGAAAAGAACACTATAGCTCTACAGAGCGTGGCAAGTAAGTGTGAACAACCACTGTCAAAATAGTTTGAATCTTTCATACACAGACAGTGACTAAAACTACCAAACCTGTTGTGATCAGGCCCCATTTCAGTGTATTTATATTCTTCCTGGATCTTCTCCTTTTGGAAAAACTGGTTCAGACGTGCCTTGGCATTTTCCAAGGTCCAACCCCCGTGAAGATCTGCATTCAAATCCACTTCTGACTCTGAAGTCTAATATGGAGAAAAAGAGTATTGTTTACTAGTTTAAAGATTAAGTAATTCACCTGTATGCTATAAAATAATTAAGACATCACAGAAAATGCTAAAAAGCCCTCAGTAATTCTTTATTTTCAAAATAAAATGTCTATAAAAAGTCCTGGATGTTCAGACTATCCAGAGTGATTTATTTGTCCCTAGCTTAAACAAATTAACTTCATTAAAAGTGAACAAATAAACCTGCAGCTTAAACTAATAGCAAAATATCAAAAGAAAACTGCAACCTTGATTATAAATGGAAATAACAAATTAAAGGGGGTGAGAGATACCTATTTAAAAGCTAAAGGAGAATACCTCTGCATGACTTACCTGCTGCCCTTCTTGCTCCTCTTTTCTGGAATAATAATCTTGCAAGTTTGCACCCCGATCCCACTGAGCTCCATGACTGCCACAGTTTCCAGGTGCTGCACCTGGTCCATTGCCTACCACACAGAAATAAATAAAATAAAAATAAAAAATTAAAAAATAAAAATAAAAATAAAAATAAAAATAAAAATAAAAATAAAAATAAAAATAAAAATAAATAAAATAAAATAAAATAACTCCCCCAAACAGGTTCTTAGCAATGGAGAGGCATTGCCTGGCCATCTTGACAGGCCATGACCAGTCCCTCAGATCTCATGCAGTCACCCACACCTCTGCCTCAAAACTATGACTTCAGTGTCCTGTCTGCAGAGGGATGCAATTTGGGGGAGAAAACACCACCAAAATACATTCAAACACACAGAAATTACAGTTTTCAGTCTTACCTATGTCACTTTTTAAAAGCAAATGTGGAGGAAGAGGTCCCCCCACAGCTGAACTGGAACCAGTGACATCTCTAGCTGCTTCCTGTCCTCCAGTGGGGTTATCACCTGCTGCTGGCTAGGGAAGGGAATGAAGGAAAACCTCAGCACATCAATGCAGAACAAGTCATTTTACTATTTAGCAACAGTTCAGGAAGTTTAAAGACCTCAGGCAACATCATGCAACAGTTATCCCCAGTAAATATGCAATAGTTACTACTCAGAAGCAATCCCAATAGGAACACAACTGTGAATAATTTAAGACTGAACTGCCAAGAAACTAATTGGCACATTAAAACCAAAAGAGCAGTCCTGTTCCCATTGGGTTCCACCTAGGCTGATGAGGCAGGGAGGCTGCTTCCACTCAGAAAATTCTTATATCCTCAATGGACTACTAGAGGAAGATTCTTCCCTCTCAACAGGTAACACATAACTTCATGCTTTATTTATTTCTCTAAATTTGCTGTAATGACAGTTACCCTCCTCTTCCCCAGCCTTTAAGTGATAGTCACTGCTGAGTGTTCACAAAACATCATAAAAAGCAGTGATCCCATTACACACCTGAATCAGTTATGGTTTAAGAATGCCAGATTTTCAATGTCAAGTTTGATATATCTGTGATTATTATTTTTGGGTTTGTTTTGGTTATTTTTAAAGCACACAGGAATATATATATTATATACATATTAGAACATGGCTCTAAGACTTCACAGTGCCAGGTGTGAGTACTCAGCATTTTGAAAGCCAGGCTGCACCTCACAGCAGGACTCTGAATTCTTCCCAGCCTCATCAGCTTTGCATCATTTGATCTAGTAAATACAAGATGCACCTGTATTTGCCAGATCATCCTACAACATTCAGTTGGACCTGATAATCTCAAAGGTCTTTTCCAACCTAAATGATTCCACAATTCCATGATATTCTGTATGTGCCCCAGCCCTCCTCACATTAATCACTGCACAGGGGCACCAGACTGAACTCCAGGGATGAAACACAACTGGGAGCATGGCAGCCCAATGACAGAGTAGTCTTTGGTAAGGAGAAAGAGCAGCTTACTGCAAAAGCAGGGATTTCATCCTTCCTCATTTCATTCACCCGCACTAAGTAGTTGACGAAGTCTCGGGCAGCATTGCTCTGTGCATCCTTCTTGTTGGTGGAGTTGCCCATGCCAACATAGTTGAAGCCTTCCACTCGGACCTGCAAGGAACAACACAGCTGAAAGGGGCTTGGAGGCCAGCAACACACACAAAACACCAAATCCTGGCTGCTGCTAAGTACAGGAGAAATAATGTTGCTAACTATTGCTACATATCATTGTATATAGCTATATATTTCTGTAAGTTTTAAAAAGCAAACCCTCACGTTCTGAGAACTTCTCCTCTCAGAGCACAAGGGCTTCCCAAAACCCTGTGGGAAGAAAAATCAGTGTAGGAAGGGACTCTGGCAACACACAGCAGCAAACTCTGCACAAGGTCACTTTCCTCAACCTAAATCCCAAACCTGGAGACAACAAGGACAGGAGTGACCTTGTGTCCACTCAGCCACAGCTCCATGTTATTCCAACTACACAGATGTGATTTATTTCTGATTTTTTTAACTTTAGAACAGCAATTCTATACCCTGGACAATGGTACCTCCAACCACACAGTAACCACACAGGATTCACAGCCATCCTAGCAGGCTGCAAAAATCTGCAAGAGAGATGTTTCAGTGAGACTGATCCTTCCACTTGTTACACTTCCATGGATAAGGATGGGGAATCAACACATCAAACCCAGTACAATACTGATATATTGTATCATACACAATATGTATAGTGTGACTTTTTACAAAAAGGATGGAGTGACAGAACAAGGGGAACAGTTTCACACTGCCAGAGGGCAGGGTTAGATGGGATTTCAGGAAGAAATTGCTCCCTGTGAGGCCCTGGCACAGGTTGCCCAGAGAAGTTCTGGATGACCTATCCCTGGAATTGTTCAAAGCCAGGCTGGATGGGGGTTGGAGCAATCTGGGATAGTGGAAGGTATCTGTCCATGGCAGGGGTGGGACTGGATGAGCTTTAAGGTCCCTTCCAATCCAAACCATTCCATGATTCTGTGAATATATCTATTCATACAACCATTCCATCTGAGTATTACTTAACCAGTTAAAATACTTGGAAAATTGCTTTAATGCCACTGCGTTTCTTTGTTTTCTTACTGACATAGAGGACAAATAGGGGGGAAGGGTAAAATGACAAATTTAAGGTATTTAGTGCAAATCCATGGCATCACTCATGAACTGATCTGTTCTACACATGGCCTCACACTTAGTGCCAGCTACCTGTCAGAGCCAACCTGAATTCACAGCTCCCACATCCCCTAATATCTACAGGCAGGAGTAAACTACCATTAGAGCAGTGCAGAGTAACAACCATTCCTGCAAGAATTCTTTAACACATTTCATCTCAAGTTCAAGAGCAGACCAAAGCTCTTGGCAAAGGTGACATACAATACCCCTCACCAAGTGCAAGAAGGGTCACACACAGTGCGGGGACGCACATCACCCTTAAATAAACCAATCTGTTTTCCCTGTAAGAACATCACTCGGGATTTTTCCCTCCTTTCACTCATTTCACACCTCAGTGCACACTCAGCCAGGTCACTCTGGCTCAAAGCACCCCAGCCCCCTCCAAGTCCTCGGCTTCCAGTGATTCCCACCCAGGCCGGACAGGACCCAGACCCCGGACAGGACCACAGCCGCCAGTGCTGACCCCAGGTTCCTTCTGGCAGAGCCCAGACCCCGGCAGCACCCCCAGCAGGGCCCAGGGTTCCCTCTGACCGAGCCGCCGGACCGGCTCCCAGACCCCCGGCACTGACCCCACCTTACCTGGGCAGAGCCCCGGGTCCGGCCCGCAGGGTCCTCGGCATCACCCCGAGATCCCCGGCAAAGCCCAGACCCCGTGACGGACCTCAGATCCCCGGCAGGACGCACATTCCCTTTGACAGAGTCCTCAGACCCCCGGTGGAGCTCCTGGCCCCTCCCAGAGGCCAAGCCTTGCTCGCAGCACGGTCCAAGCCCCCTCCGGTAGAGCCCAGGCTCCCGTCACGGCCTCCAGCCCCCAGCACAACACCTCGGCAGGGCCCCAGAGCCCCGGCAATAGGGCCAGAGCCCCGGAGGGCGCCAGTTCCGCTCTGTGTCCCCGGCCCAGCCCGAGTCCCCCTCACAGCCGCCGGCCCCCCAGCACGGTCAGCCCGCTGCCCCGGCGGGGCAGGCCCGCACCTCGCAGAGGAAGGTCTGCCGGCCGCGGCCGCCGGCGGCGCGGATCTCGTAGGCCGGCATCACCCTCCTCCTGCCGCACCAAGCGTACAGGAAGTTCTTCACGTCCCCCATGGCCGGGCCGGGGGCAGCGGGGCACGGCCGCCCGCTCCAGCCGGCGCCGGGCCCGCGGCAGCCCCGCACGGCAGCGCCTGCGCGGGGCCAGACGGCGGCCGGGAGGGGCCGGGCCCGGTCCCTGTGCCCGCCCTGCAGCGCCCCTCCGCCGGCTCCGGCCTGAACCAGCTTCTTCTTGGCTTGCTGCCGAATAGAGCGTGTTTCTCAAGCAGTCTAAGTGTTTCCATTTAAACAATCGGTCATTTTCAGTGTTGTTGGTCTTTCTGAGAGACTTGTTTGAAGATGAGTATTAAATATACTGGAATTAATGAAATAAAACAGCTCAGAGACATAACTGATTTCAGGGAGTTGTGCAGGAAACGATCCTTTAGGGATATTTGGGGTCACGATGTTGGTGTGGCTGATCTGATCCTGAAGTTAGGATGTAGATAAGAAGAGGGGTCACAAAGCCTCCAAATCATGTCTTGTACTTGCAGCTCACTCCAGAGCAAATCAGCACGGAGCTGAGAAGTGATTTCATGTACCGCCTGGAGCAGGATCAGGAATTGCAGAGGGTGAGTGCGTGTCCTGTCACCTGTCATCCTTGCCCTGGGCCCTTCATTTTCCAGAAGGGCTCGAATGTAACACGCAGTGTATAAAGCTGGATTTCAGCACAAACACACAGCACGTTTTCAGCAGTGCTGGGTGTTCCAGTGGGGTGGGTGTGGGGGTGAGTTGTGCTGTGCCAGGAAAAAGTACCAACTGTGACCTGTTCTTTGGCAGTTTTTCCTTTGGGTAAGGGAAAAGTGGAGAAAAATGAGGCAAAGTATAGCTGTGGAGCAGAACAGGCTGATTTTTGAGATTTTGGAAATGTCCTGGACTTTTTTTTTCCAGATCCAAGAAGAGAGAGAGGCTTTACCTCTGAAGAATTTTGAAAGTGAAATTCTGGACGCAATCTATCACAATTCTGTTGTTGTCATCCGTGGTGCCACTGGTTGTGGCAAAACCACTCAAGTGCCCCAGTACATCCTGGATCTCTTCTCCCTCCTACCAGCCACCCTGCAGTCATTCTTTTCACAAGGAGCAGTCAGGGCATGGAATCCCTTGTATTTCAGGCACAAGGATCATCAGCCAGCAAGAGGATCAGCCCAGAACACAACAAAATTCACGTTTCACTCTGACATCAGGTGACTTGCTCCGGTGAGACCCCATCTGCAGAGCTTTTTCCAGCTCTGTGGCCCCACCATCAGGACATGGAGCTGCTGAATCGCCCCAAACCGGGCCAAGAGACACTTCCAAGCCAAAGTCCAAACCGTGGGTATTCGCTTTACTCAGCGCGCCGGGATCACTCCTCCTAACGGTGCACACCAGGCACGCAGCAAATTACAATATATTGTTATATTTTATGTATATTCATTATTTTCCTTCGAAAAGGTGTGGTTATGCAAACTAAACCTTAGAACGTATCGTTAGTCTCATTAGCACAGGCGCAGGCGCAGTGCACCCTGGTGGCCGCACTGAGGAAGGCTCCGCATCCTCCTCGGTGCTTCCTTTGATGAAGGCTGGACGTCTTCCTCGCCGTGCCCTTTGCACCTTTCCCCTCTAGGCATGGGCAGTCTCTTGTCGGCTGTTTCAGCGATTTCCTCACTGGTTTTAGCAAGCTCTGTCCCTCATTTTGTGCGAGTTTTGGTCCCTGTTTCTTGCCAAATTTCATCCTTGGCTTGTGGTTTAATATTTGCTAGCTTCTATAGTGGTTGTGATGTATCTTATTCTTGCCCGAGTATGCCTAGACACAGTGCTTTTAACCCTTTCAGGAGCGAGTCCAGAGAAGGCCTTGAGGATGCTCCATAGGCTGGAGCCCCTCTGCTCTGGAGCCAGGCTGGGAGAGCTGGGGATGCTCAGCTTGGAGAAAAGGAGGCTCAGGTGAGACCTCAGAGCCCCTTCCAGTGCCTCAAGGGGCACAAGACAGCTGGAGAGGGACTTGGGACAAGGTCTGATGTGCCAGGACAAGGGGGAATGGCTTCCCACTGTCAGAGGGCAGGGTCAGATGGAATATTAGGAAGGAGACCTTCCCTGTGAGGGTGGGGAGGCCCTGGCACAGGTTTCCCAGAGAAGCTGTGGCTGCCCCATCCCTGAAGTGTCCAAGAACAGGTTGGACAGGGCTTGGAGCATCCTGGGATAGTGGAAGGTGTCCCTGCCCATGGCAAGAGATGGAATGGGATGATTTTAAGGTCCCTTCCATCCCAAACCATTCCAGGTTTCTATGATTCTATGCTTTCCTAACCTGCATGACAGCATTCTGCACTGCCACATGGAGGTGCACAGCTCAATCATGGCTTTATTTCTGTCCCAAGGAAAAAAAATGGGAGAAATACCTGCTTATTAGTGATCCAAAACTTACTGTCACAAAAGGGACTTGGTTATTTTTTAATTTTGCATTAAGGTATATAAAACCCGGAGATCAGACAGAAGCAGGATTTTACATGCACAGACAGTGTCCCAGTGACTCTGATGAACAGATACCAGCCTGAGCAACCTGATGGTGTCATACTGCTGTTTAAAGCCACAATGCAGTGTCCTCATGGAGAGGACAAAACACCATCCAGCTGAGAGGGGGTAGAGACAGAGCTTCCTCCTTTCTAGACAAAAGTCATCAGCCCTCTCCTCCAACTGGGAAAAATATGCTCTTTTTTAATGAAACAATCCCAGTCCGTCCTGGAACATGCAGAGCACCAGGGGAGCAGTGTAAAATGTCAGGCCACATGTGCCCCAGCAAAGCCAGCCCTAACAGGAAGGGGCTTGGGCACAGTGCCAGTTCCCTGAAAGAAATCCTGCCCATCATGTGGGAGACGTGTCACATGGCAGAGAATTCCAGAAAAAAACCTCCAGATGGACATGGACATGGAAGTGAACAACATCATACAGGTGGCACTTGAGGATGTGGCTCAGTGGGGGACTCAGGAGTGTGAGGTTAATGGCTGGACCTGATTATCCTAGAGGTCCTTCTCAATGTAATGACTCCATGACTCCATGATCAGTCACCATTAGGCCACACAATGCTGTCCAGCTTGGCTTTGGCCTTGATGATGAACTCACTGGAGGCAGCAACAAGAGGAAGCCGTGGAGGTCCCATGGGAATGCCAGAAACAGAGGTCATTACAGCTTTAGTCTGTGCAACACCAAAACCTGGGCAGACAAAAGCAAAATCAGGACATTTGCAGACCACTTTCCTTAAAGCAGCCTCAATACAGGTGTCCAAAAAAGCAGCATTATAGATTTTCTGTGTAATCCAGTATCAACAAGGCTTCAGGCACTTCTTGGAAGTGAAAACAGGATAATTGAAAAGAAGTAACTGTGCTTGCAGACAGGAATGACACTGCTGTAAAAATTACACCTGCTTACTACATTTATTGATATGTAAGCATCCCCCTGTGCAGACTCACACAGAGCCAGGCCTTGGGAGTAGCAACATCCTGCTCTCTGTCCATAGCTCATGACTTCTTATGTACCTTTGGATATTTAGTGTTTGCCTCTTCATCTAAAGGCTAAAAAATAATGCAATTCCTCTGGCTTTGAACCCAAGAAATACAACCAGGCTCTAAAGCTTGGTGAGATTCATCAAGGCTTGCATATATATACAGCAAACCCACAATAAACAGTTCTCTTCATTAAATGTCTAATATAATTTAATGGAAACATTTCCTGTCTGTTTCAGTCTCCCTAGACCACTCTGTTGGTTTTAATTGCTTTTTATATTTAAAATTGATATTGTTTCTAGAAATCATTCAATTTTAAAATGTTTTGGCCTTGTACAGCCTTCAACAAAATTCCTGTTTAATTACACCAAGGCAAGAGAGAGAAGTACAAGAGTTGTTCTACTTGAGCACCACCATTTCAAAAAAAATTACTGTAGGAATAAAGCTGGAAATGAGCTTTTGGAGATGGAAGGAAAAAAAATACCTAACAAAAAAACAACCCACAGAAAGAGTAAAGATAAGAACAAGGGTAAATCACAGAGTCACAGCTTTAAACCTCTGAGATTTCACAAGCAGAAGGAAGGAAGGGAGAGTAGAATCTGTCGGGGATGCTTGGTCAGCTCCCTTTGTTGAGCTCCCAACTGCTACTAAGTTGGGAAACAGCAGATGCAACAGTTTTTCACTGCAAAATCTTTCAGGAAGGAAGTTCTAAGAGTACAGCAACATGAGAGTTTGAGAAGCAGAAAGTTTGCACTTTTGGACATAGTGAGGGAAACAGGCAATGTTTACCCAGTTTACTTACCCAGTTTGATGACAAAGTTGAGAAATTCCCCAGTGAGAAACTAGAAAAGACCGACAGTAATTTATTAACACCCTCAAACTTGAAAGTGTAAAATCATCTAAAGCTACTACATTTATATCTTATATCATTGCTCACTTGCATGAATGAGATTAGAGTTGAAGGGTAAGTGGTTAAAAGGCAGTGAGTAATGGTCAAAAAAGTGAGGAGGGATGAATAACCAAAAGGGGGGTCAGAGATGAAAGAATTTTTCTTTGATAAATCTGCCTCAGCATGGATGAGAGAAGCACATGGAGAACAGCCACAGTACAGCTCAAAGAGAAAGAAGGGTGCTCCCAGGGAAGCCTGGGAAGATGCTGTACCTGATACTGCTGTGCCAAGGCAAAGTCTGGCTTTGCAAAGGCTTGCAACATCAGATTGGTTTGTCTGCCCAAGTAGTTGTATGTACTGTCAAAAAATCAAACCAAAAATAGAATTGGTAAATGCAAAGAAGGAACTTAAAACCAGTGAAACAAAAGAAGTAACCACAGGCTTTTGCTGTTGACATTGTCATTATTATGAGAGAAATTAGTGGCATTTATGTGGGGTGCAATCTAATGTTAAGCATCTGAAGTATGCCAAGCTCCATGGAAGAATTAAGAGCTGATTTCTCTTCCCAGTTCTTTCCAAATGGAACTGCTTTCCAAAACTAAAAATAAAAATGCATCATTGGGCACTAAGGAAAGTGAATCACTTAATTTTCCAGTTGCTAGTTCATTTAATGGATTGCCTAGATGGGAACACAGGTGTCACACAGTAATTCATCTCATCAGCCTGATAAGAGGGGAAGAGGATAAATTAGAAATTAAACTCAGCACAGCCCTTTTCCTCACAGACTGCTCATGTGAACTAACAATTTTTACCTCTCTGGGATTTGGTTCCTTACTCAATGTGGATAGAAGTGATTATCAACTTCAAAAGTTGCCATGAGGATAAAAAGTACATTGAAACCTTTGGGTCAGCTTAGAAACCACAGCAATGATCACCCAAAGGAAGATAATCTGAGATCCTGGGTTATATGACTGTCCCATCACTAGGACTGGGGCTAGATTGTGAGTCTGTTTGCCTCTGTACATCCCTATCCTGCAAATCCTCCACTGCTGTGGCTGAGGACAGTCAGGGAAATACTATGCAGGTAGTGGAAGATAAAACAGCACAGTGTATGTGTGAGGGGAAGGAGTCCAAGACATACTGACCTTCCAACTGCTCCATTTGCCCCTACTGCCAGTGCACCCAACAGTTGCTAGTTTGGGGTGGAGGGAGAAAAAAAAGTAAAAAAAAAATTACTTCATGTAATAAAATAAAGGGAGAAAAGGGGTTGTGGGAGGGAGCACCAGAACTGCCTTGCACTGAGTATCCAGGGTTACTTCTTCCCCAAGGGTGAAGCAAGAGAGTACCTTAGAAGAAACTACTTTTAAGAGAAGCTTCTTACCTCATCCACCCCATAAAGAAATTCAAACTCCCCTGTTTCATTCTTGTGTATGCACTGTGCCAGGTCCAAGAGGTCTGTGTCACTGAACTTCACACCCTGGAAGGTGGGGATCTGTGCTTTTATCCCATCCAGCAACTCTTCCACACGAACTGTGCAGAACAGCAATCTCATATAAGGGAACACAGGCCTGTTATGGGACAGTTCCCTGCCTTGTTCCCAAGAGAAAGGCTTCATATTTTACAAGTTGTTCACTTTCAGCCTAAGCCCAGTAAACTATACAGCTCTAAAACAATGAGTAAGACAACAAAGGGTAAGACTCTTTCACCAGATCAGAAAAAGTTTAGGAATGAACCAGGAACAACACATTTAAGACTAAATATAAATCCATGCTTTCAGAAACACTATATAACCTGCTTCCCAGAGCAAATCACCAAAGATCTGTACTCGGTACTTACTCTTCACACCCGTCAGAGGAGGAATGTGATAGTAATAAAATGGCACCTCAGGGCTTCAGATGCAACCTTCTGCAAGAAAGCAACCAGCTCATCTAGAAGGAAACCAGCAGGGATCCCATAAGAGAAGGAGACCATCCATAAGGAGACACAGTTCAGATTCACAGCATGGGGGCTGTGGAGAGGCCTCAGCTTGTGCGCACACACAGCAACTCATACAAAACCCTTCACAGGTCATAAAACATTAAATGTGACATCAGTCAGGGGAGGACCTTAAGAAAGGCAAAGACATATTTCTTTTAAACCAAACCAGTTTCAGTAGCTCCCACTTATTCTCCTACAGGTGTAACTCAGGCATGCTCCCACATGTGCCAGGTCTGTGTGCCAAGTGGCCTCAGCAGGATCCCTTGTGTGCAACAGAGGACAAGGGATCAAGTTCACTTCACCTCCCTGGGGTATGGTGCTTTCACATGAACATTTCCATTCAGAATTCATTCAGACAACTTTTAATATTTCTTTTACAACCCTCCACTTCATCTGGTTCTTTTATGTTATTGTCAGGATCTTAAGGACAAAATACTCAGTCTGCAAGTTTTGAGGTAACCTTAAACAGACAGAACCAAACCTGATCACCTCAGTAACAAGAGCCACACCTGTGTATCAGCAGTTGCTCAACTTGGTCAGTGCCCAGCAAGGGTCACCGTGGAACCAGCTGCTTCCTAGTGTGGCCCGGATCAAGCATGAACACCAAACTATCCATTCAGAACACAAACTAGTTATTTAGACCATTCTTTCCAAAAGCAATTCTTCTTCTTACAAAAGGCTAACAAAATACATCCCAAAAGACATCCTTCCCATTTCTTATCAGGACAATTCTGCTATCTCTCCTCTTTAAAAAATGCTTCTTGCAGGTTTTGCTTTTCCATTACAGTTGTGCAAACATTATCATCAGAATATTTTCCAAAGAAAGTACATTACATTCATCCTTTATCCATGACCAAAAGGCCTCAGCAATCACATCTACTCACCTTTGTTTGTGGGTTTGAAGAAGAAGGGGGCTATGACAGCAATGCCATCAGCACCTATGGCTGCTGCGTGTCTTGCCTATAAAAGACAGAGTGGAAAGTATCTAAGGGTACATCTGCTTCTATTTATCACACACAGAGTGAAAAATATATACACACCAGCTCTTGGCACTCTGGCAGATTCAGTGCTCCCACATGAATGATCACGTGGTCCAATCTGCACAAAAAAAAAAAATTCAGAAGATTTTGGGGAGGTTTCAGTGATGGTGAACTACCAGGCTGCTAAAATTACTTGCTTCAGCTCAGGCAACCACAGAAGAAGAACCTAAAAAAGAGTTGAGCCTGGATTGACCTGATGACCAGGAACATGTGTTAATGCTGACAGTGACAAGTGCTGGTGGAAGAAAGAAAACACATTTGTAAACCTGAATCACATGGGACTTCTTGGAAGTTGAAATTAAGACATAAAGGATTTAAGGGGAAGCTGGGAATTGTAAAGGAAATCAAAGTATATCTTTACTTTCTAAACCTATTTCTCTGCAAACCTACCAGAAGAGTACAACCTCACTGCAGCACCTTTGACTGCTTGTCTGCTCCTGCAAAGGGAATCCTCCATGCTCCAGTCCATCAACCCCACTGCTGTTTTTCTCCTTTATATCATAGGAGACATGGATATAAAGGCTATGGATCTGAAGGCCATGATCCTTCACACCAGTTTATTTCTCCTCATTATCCTTCTCACCCAAAACACCTCCTGCTCTGCACATCCTCTGACCCAGCATCCATGAGAAAGGCAGCACTGAGGGGTACAAGGCTGTGACTGGTACAAAAAAAAGGGAGAAGGAAGCTGCAATTGGATACACTGCTGCAGATCCAGATTGAATTCTTTCTTCTGTTACTAATTTTGTACCTTTAGGGAAGCAGTGAAGCACTTCACAACTCAGCTTCAGTCACACCAAATAATGTAATACATTAAAAGGCCAAGCCCTTTCTCATCCCCTCACTTCTCAGTGTACCAAAGAGAATGATTCTCACAAGCTCTCTAAGCAGCAGGAACACACACCAGCTAACTGGCAGTGGCAAAAACACACTTCTGTGATAAAGGAGCTGGGGAACAAAGCCCAGCAACACAATAGTAAAAAAAAAAAAGTATCAGCACGCATCATTTTGCAATCAGGCATTATTATAACATAAGATCTGGAGCCCCCATTCCTTCTCAGTTACTTACTTGTCTTTTCCCTGGCACATCCATTCTTCTGCCAACTGCTTTCTCTCCTGGATGCTAAGGGATAGGCCTTCTCCTGTTGTGCCATTCACTGTTTCACACAACAAAACACAACTGGCTGAGGCCTCACCTACACACATGGGTTTCAGTGAACACAAGAACTAACATTTTTGAGTTGGGAAGAATCATTCAGATCGGTCTTCTCTGTCAACACAACATTATCCATTCATCTCTGGGAACATCACCTTATGAAGGCACCTTATTTTATCCCCCACAGAAATGGGGTGTGGGCAAAACCAGACGGCTGCAGTCTCTCCACTGGTGTGTATGAATGGCCAGGATGGTCCCACATCCACATTCCCTCCCACTACAGCTTCTATTAGGTAAGATATCACAGGATTCCCATCCAGGTGAAAGCGCTGTAACACAGTTTCTGTCACTTACCAAAAACATTCTTCACATTCTGCTCATTTACCAGATAATCCACGTACGGACGAATCACTGGGAGGTTAATTTTTCTGCAAGAAAAGGAACCACAGCAACCATTAAGCCCCCACCCACAGTTATTTTAAATTTAATAATTAAGAAACAAAACCTGAAGCCCTGATTTTGCACACACACAGATTACCCAGAGGTAAGAAACCCCTGACATCTGTTTAACATCTGAGGGTAGCAGCTCAGCCTTGAATTCTCTCTTGCAGTTTCTCTTCCTCCTGACAAGTAGTTCGCTGTTCCAAACTTTTATTGGGAATTGCTGCAGGCTTGTCACAGCAAAGAACTTTTTTAGGAAATGTGAGAGAACAGGAGACACTAAAACCTTTTCCTCTTTTGAGGGAAACAGGAGTCCTCTCGAGAGCACAAAGTTATTTGTGGAAGTGCTGGCAAATGGTTAAACTGCTGGATGTTCTAACTGCTGGATACAGAGAGGGAAACGGCATCCGCTGGATGTGACTTTGACCCCTCTCTGTCATTAAAGGATGAGGAGAGCAATAGAATTCCCTGGCAAGAGGGGAAGGAGAATTCTTGGGTTATCTTCTATGCAAGACAAACTTATTTTGTTTACTAGTGTATAATATTTCACTGTTGTTTTCATTTGTCTAAAATACAAACCAAACCTATGGTCTGGAAGTCAATTCTGATGTCTTGATAGGTTTTACACAACATTCAAAATTCCATAGATGCCTTCCCAGAACATATCTGACAAGGACCATGCAGTCCAGGCAGAGGGCTCAGGTCACTCTCTAAATACCATGTTGCAATAAATTTGGGTCATAATAAAAAGAAAAAAAAAAAGAAATCAGAAATAAGTTTCCTTTAAAGCAAGAATCAAAGAAATGACTGCAATTGAATGAGTTCCCTGACTGGGATGGAGCCTTATTTTTCAGCACATAGAGTTCACTTTGGGAGATCTGTACTAGCAAATCTCCACTGTGTCTCTCAAAAGCATGTACAGATCCTGACACGCCCCCCACAAGAGCTCAGGGTTCTCCACTGACTGCAAACAACTCGGTCTTGCAACATCAAAATGCAGTGAGGAGGCTTCTGTTTGCCACGCCTGCTCTGAAGAAAGCTGAATTCATAGTTTCAATTTGATGTTATTTTCAAAACTGTGCTGTCCTTGCAGTATTTTCTTCAAGTTTAGACTAACTTCATGCACTCATACACACATGACTGCATGCATGACTTAGCTCAGACAGAGAGAAGTCTAAAAGGCCTTCAGATTCTGACAATTATTTTCTAACTCTCGAGAGCTCTTTGTAACTAGGACTGCAATTTTCCTTAACGAATGTTAAAACAGTGCAATGCTTTATACATGTAACTGTACTATGATTTAATTTGCACCTACAAAGCAGCAGAAAAGGAGAGAGACTGATCCAAACCCAGAGCCATAGTACTTGCTGGCAACAGGAGGAAGCAGAGACAGGGGAACCTCGCTCGGGGACCAATTTAGTAGTTCCCCAATCCCATCAGAGATTGCTTTTAAAATTGAAAAAAAAAAAAAAAGAAAAAAAAAAAAAAGAAAAAGGAAAAAAAAAGGCAAGAAAGCAAGCAGATCAGTTCCAAATAAGAAAGAAGGAAAATAGGGGTGGAAGGAAACATTAATCAGTGCAGCTCTGACAGCTCACCCATCCGGAGTCATTGGAGTGATGGTAGCGGCTACGAGACCCTTTAACTTCTTTGGGGGTGCCATTGAGCTGTTCGGGGAAAAGGGAATAACCGGGATTACCGTCTCAGTTCAGGCGTTTCTGCGGAAGGGTACAGCCCCGGGGCCGTGCAGCCGAGCCCGCCGGGCGGTTCTGCAGGGACCGGCCGCAGCCATCGCCCGGGACGGGCGGCGGGGGCTCTGCCCCGGCTCCCCCTCACCTCGGGCACCGCCACAGCCGCGGCCCGGCGGGACCGGACAGGCGGGCAGGAGGCGGGGACAGCGCCGGGGACAGCGGCAGCAGCCGGGGACTGCACAGCCGGGCCTGCTCGGCCCAGCCCAGCCCCCGCCTCCTCATCAGCCCAGCCCATCTCCATCCAGCCCGGCCTTGCCCAGCCCAGCCTCTGTCGGCCCCGCAGCTCCCCCGACCCCTCAGCCCCACGGGCTCCTGCTGCCCATGCTTCCTGCAAGAGATAAGGCTGGTTTGTTTTATCCGTAATTATCTGCAAACTTCAAGATAAAAATAAATAAATGAACCTTTAAATATTAATTGTGGATGGCCACAAACAAAATCTTGGAATGATTTGGGTTGGAAGGGACCTTAAAAGGTCACCCAGTGCCACCCGCAGCCATGGGCAGGGACACCTTCCACCATCCCAGGTTGCTCCAAGCCCTGTCCAGCCTGGCCTTGGACACTGCCAGGGATCCAGGGGCAGCCAGAGCTTCTCTGGGCACCCTGTGCCAGGGCCTGCCCACCCTCACATGGGGAAAGCTCTTCCAAATATCCTCACCTAATGTCCTCACAGCCCTGCTGAGGTGCTGGAAGCACTCCCAATAACAGTGCAGCGTCCCTGCTCTGGGACACACAGACAGATCCATGTCCCTGTGTGAGAAAGGAGCTCAGGCTTTCTGCTCCTGCCATGCAGCCCAACGTGGTTTTACCAGATGTGTGTCCATTGTGGAGTGTGGGCTCCAGGGCAGTCATGCACAGCACAATCCTCCCCATCCCACCAGAACTGCAGCTGGGCCAGGATTCAAATCTGCTCCCAGCAGATCTGACCAGCAGACTACGAGCATCACCTAAGACAAGGTACTGCCCTGAACAGATTCACAGCAATAAACATACAAAAAAAATTTTAAAAATTGTCTTCAGTGTGCATTTTCAGATCTTCCATTAGAGCATGTTTTGAGAGCAGCCAGTGCCTGCAGAGAGAACAGTCCCCTGTTGTGTGATTCAGGAGCACATTTTCCATGGATTCACATAATAACCTCAGGAGTCTGGGGCTGTGGTATTCCTCCTCCACCCCAAAATATGCTCACCGTGGGCTGTTTGCATGCAGAGATCACTCTCTGGGGTTTTGCCTTATTAACAGCTCCTTACAAAGCACATGTATTTCCCTTTTCTTAGAGGGTCATCTTGATCTTCCAGAAATCCCCTTTCTCTAGACTCTTCCATTCCCACGGGTAATTTCTCTTTCTCCAGGCTCAATAATTCCATCTCTTGCAACCTCTGCCACCTCCCCAAAGCACCAGTGTATTTTTGAAGTTCACAGACAATGCTCTACAGAGCCATTTAGAGGAAGTCCTCAAGATTTCCTGAGTATTTTAATGCAGTTTTAGTGCTACCTCATGGTGTTGACAGCACAGGAGAGAAGCTTTACAGTAGCCTGGAGAGGTTTAGAGCTACTTAGAACATTGCAGGAGTCACAGATTGGCATAAAAGGGTTTTAGAGCTGTTTGGAGCTCCTCAGAGGAATTTTAAAGCCGCCTGCAGGAGTTGAGAGTTGTACAGAAGAGATTTAGAGGCATTTTAGATGCATTTAAAGACATATTAGTGCTGCTTAGAGCAACACAGAGCAGCTTTAGATCAGTTTAGGGGAGCTCTGAGATGCTGAGAAGAGGTTTAGAAGAGCTAATGGAGTTTAGTGCTTTACAAGAGTTCTGGCACATTTCACAGGGCTTTAGGGCTGTTTAGAACAGTCTATAGGATGTTTAGATCAACTTAGAGCAGTTCAGAGTGGTTTTAGAGGGCTTCAGAAGAGTTTTAGCACTGTCTCTAAGCAGGAATTCCAGAACTGCAGAAGAGTTCTAGAGCAGTTGCAAGGAAACTGGGAAGGGCTTGAGATCTATTTTGAAGCATTTTATTGCTACTATAAGCATTGTGTTTACAAGCATTGGTGCTTGTAAAGCACTAAACTCCTTCAGCTCTTCTAAACCTCTTCTCAGCACCTCAGAGCTGAGAAGTTTCCTTCAGACTTTTTATTGTTGCTGTATTAAGTTTTTCACTATTTTCCAATACATTGACTACAACTTAGCACCCCTGTCCTTTACTTCCACTTCCCCCAAATCACAGTTCTCTCTACATACAGACAGCTTTGACATTTGAGCTATCGCATTTCTCAAGGGGACTTCTGGTTTGGTGTAATTACACTACAGTCTTGCCTCTTTGTCTCTGCAATAAACAAATGTATCCAGACATAATTTTCTTTCAAAGACAGGCCCAAGTCTATTTCCAGAGAAATATGAAGTACTGAAGCCTAAATGAAAATTCAGAAAGACAGTACCTGTGAAAGTGATGAAATTCTGTTAAAAACCATCATGGCTGGCTGGTGTTCAGAAGCACATAATCTGAGGAGTTGATGTGATGTCATTATCTATGTATGTATGTATCTATCTACCTATCCAGCTACCTACATTTACTCTGCTCACAATCTAAATGTGCAAAAATCAAAATAAACACTGACCTCCTGGATATAAAACTTTCATTTTAAAGAATTAAGTTTGCTTTTGATTCTACCTGAAAACTTGCCAGTTTAACTGTTCTAGACTTAAGCATAAGCTGGAGGATTTTCCTAACTTAGAATTTTCTCAACAGTCTTACACAGACATTCTCTGACAGGGAGTCAGAACTATAAGCTCTTTAAAGTCCCATCCAACACAAACAGTTATATGATTCTCTGATTCAGGTTGCTGTGTCTGTCACATAAAAGATGTTTTAACATGCCAAGTTATTAATTTTTTAGATGTTAAAGTGCTTTCCCATTAGCAGTCATCAAGAGCATAATCTAATTTATGTCTCTGGAAATAAAAGCAACTATCAGGGTGCACTGGAACCGAAGTGACCACTGGCAACCAAGAGAGGATCAGGGATGCTCCTCTTGAAGGAAAGCTCACCTCTGAACACAGGCAACAGTGCCACCTGCTGCAGGGTGCAGCACTGGCTCATTCTGGGAACACACAGGAAGAGAGAGCAGGTTCTTGAACAATCCATCTCTGAAGGCCTTACTCACATCATCTAAAGAGCAGAAGTGACCACCAAAACCCCACACCCACTACTAATATCCCCACTGTTATATGTTGGGAGAGTTCTGAAATGAACCACATTCATGCCAGTAAGATAAGGAAGAAGCTTAGGAGATAAACCCTCAGTTCCAGTTACCTCTTCATGCCTTTTTGGAAGTGGAAATTATTTTAAGGAAAATATTTTCTTTAACATATTAATCCATACTCTCTGGGCCTGTTTGCATCATGTCTGGATGTTCTCGGGTTCCTGAGACTACACGGGGAAATCTTGAGCTCTCAAGGGCAATTTCTGCATATCAGGGTCTTTTTCAGACATGTGGGGCTGTTCCCACAATTTCAGAACCCCTCAGCAGAGCCAGGAGCTTAACCCAGGTCCTTGGCAGAAGAGCTGCCAGGTGGTCTCAGTCCATGCAGCATACAGACTGGAGTAGGCTGAGAATGAGAGAGACAGGGAGAGAGGAAGGGAAGGAGGGGGCCAAAGCAGGTAAAGAAAAAGAGAAAGAAAATATCACTGTAAAACTCTGGGAAGGGGGATCAAAGAAAGAAAATGCAGAACCCACTGTGTTTCTGCCCAGGCAGCTGTTGCCTCTTCAGAGCTGTGTTTGCAAATAAGGTGTATTCTGTCACAGTTTAGGCTTAAGTCCCCTTTAAACCATTTAAAAAAGCAAAACCAGCAATGCAATAAATTTGTATCAAGACTTTTTTCTAGCAAGCACTGTTACCTCTTTCCCTTTATGAGATGTTCCTATTGTGAAGATAAAAATTTACCTTTTTTCATGTTCTTGTTTCTGAGAAGAAACTGTCAATAACAGAATGTGGATGAATTAGTAGGAGAAGATGAATTAATTTCCTCTCAGCAATCAGAGAGGACTGGAAGTTTCTGTGGATCTAGGTAACTTCTTTCACTGGCTGAAGTTTGCTGAGGCAATTGCTTGTGGAGTTCAGTTTCTAGCTGGATCCCAGAACAGATCCATATTCCATGTTTTCTCTGATTAAGTGAGCACAGAATCACTCATTCAGCAAGATTTAGGTAACACTGTCACTGAGTAAGCAGGAAGATGCAGTAGTTTCACATCACTTGTAACAAACTAGCTGAAATCAGGCAAAAAACATGGACAAAATCCACACACACATTTCCAGAAGGCAGATTACTTTTGGCTGAAGGTGAATCCAAATGTAACAAATTCCCCTGCTGATGTAAATGTGTAGGTCAGAGCATAAGGTGTAAATACCACCTCACTGCAGTTATGGCATAGATTTCCTTTCCACAATTCCTAAGGATAATAAGGAACCTCCTTGGAACAGTCCTACAGTACATTCAGCTGCTTCTTTAGAAGATGGTGTGTTTCTGCCTGTTCATTTTCCATGCTGGAAGTGGGGATATGATATAAAGTGGAGGCTTTCTTTACAGCAAGGGGGTTAAGAGGCTTCTTTTAGGAGATGAATTTGCAGTAAACCACAGTTCATCTAACAACATATAAGGACACTTCTACTGCCCTGGACAGCAACTACAATAACATCACATCTCAACTCCTTTGCTGTGAAGTGAGGCTTCTGCACCATCAGATGAGCATATGTTTACAAAAGTAAAGGCCATTTGTATGTGGAGATACTCAGTTCTTTTAAATTAAAATAATTGTTTTCAAAGATTCTCTGACAGGCTCACGCAGCAATGCAAAACTGCTTAGAGCTTTGTGTTGAGACCACTTGATAAAGTATGTGAGTGGCCTCACACCCCTGTCTGCCCCTCACACCCCCATTCTTCCTATCACACTACAGACTTGTCAGCTAGAAGAACACGACTCAAAATTATCATTAACCCCACTGCAACAACACACTTCTCCTGGGTTCCTCCAGTCCTGACACAATTAGGTCAGTGGAAAAGATTCCTGCTTGTGCACACAGCCTGTGCTTGGCTCTAGGGATAAAGGTAACTTAGACCACAAGTGCATCCATGTGACAGCAGCAGTTGTAGTAGTGCCACACAGCAGATGGAAGCAGTTTTGCTGTGGAGAATGCTGCTCAAGGTCTTGTTACAGAGAGGAAAAGTGGTGATCACAAGTGATCATATCACAGGCTTGTCCTTACCCAATCAAAGTTACTATTTAAGTGCCAGTTCATTACAATGCTCCTGCCCAGATGAAGACAGTAAAATTAAAGTACAACCCACATAGATTTATCTGCTTGTGCCCTCATCTCTGCTCCTTAAGGCAAGGAACAGAAAAACATGGCTTTGTTAGCTGTTCTAGAAAATGCCAGCCAAGT
Source organism: Emberiza elegans (assembly GCA_024865655.1). Taxonomy (NCBI): domain Eukaryota; kingdom Metazoa; phylum Chordata; class Aves; order Passeriformes; family Fringillidae; genus Emberiza; species Emberiza elegans. Next base: position 63,897,664 of record JALJVW010000206.1, read on the forward strand.
CCCAGACACATACTTATGACATTACACAGAGGTCAGAAGTCACAGAGCCTTTGAGACTTAATGGCTGCTGTGTACTTGGATTTTCCTCTATTTGGAGGTACTAGTGAGAATGTGTGTCAGGTTGCACCATAATCCCATCCCCATTCTCTGAGTTTTGGAATGTATATAAACAGAATACATGTCCCCATGCCTGCCCTACTGTCTCATGCAGCTGTTGACATGTTCTCTCAATGTTTATGTGTAAAAACAAGAGTGCTGGAAAACAACCTCTTGGGAAAACACTGGGGATTGTTCTCCAGCCTGGGGGTGCTCCACCAGGAACAGTCAACTCTTTGTCAGGGACATCAGCTGGACACACAAACTCACTGGGGGTTTGTTCTGGGCCTCTCTGCTTCAGAAACCAAATGAGAACCCATCCTGGGCTTGCCTTTATCTACAGAGTTATTGCCCCCCCTTCCAAGGTAATACTTCTCAGTGCTCACCATTGGGGTAAATTTGTGGAGATTTGCCAAACTATTTCTGCTGGATATTTTTTTTTCATATCTGGAGGTGTTCAAAAACACTTCCATCCCTGGGGTGCCAGAGTAAGGTGACAGCTCACTTTACCCCAGCCCATGACTTTCCTTGCCTATGGCTCCTGAGTAAAGACCAAGCAGCTTCTGCTCCTCCAAACACCCTCCTGCTGTTCCTGTTTGACCCAAGCAGAGCACAGGTAAAATGGAGAAATATTTTACTCTGTAAAATAAAAAGCACAAAGCATGCAGAGAAGTGGTTATACATTTCAACCTGTTTGAATAAACTCCAGCAGCAAATAACTGTACACCACCTTCTTCTGTGGCTCTGGAGAGATTTGTGGCTTTAGAGATAAATTCACAATTGCTTTTTGGCATGGTTTTACTTCCCTTTTCTGAACAGGAGTGTATCACACAGCATCCTGATGAAGTTCTCAGCAAGCAAAGTGGGTTTCCTGTTAAAAGTCATTCCCAGCTATTGATGTAAAATGTCCCAGAGAGCTCAGCTGAATTTGGCTGCAAGGAATTTGCACAAACCATGACAAGCTGAGAGGTGTTCTCAGAACACAAACTGCAGTTTAATCTGCCCTATTGTACTGGTACCAAACTCTGTCTGGGGCTGCAGCTGGCTAAATGAAGAGCCCAGCTTCGCTGTGTGTATTATAAGCAGGACAGGATTTCACAATAGCTTTGTATAAGCCCTTTGTGCAGATATCCAAGGGCTAAGAGGGCTGATTAACCTCAAATGCCGCTCAGAACAGCCAGCCATCAGAGAACACTGTCTGTCTTTCATAACATGCCAGCAAAAATCTCGTGAGGATGGTCTCAGCAGAGTGTGCAGCCAGATTTCTACCTACCCTTCACCCCTGTGGTAAAAAGGAAAAGCTGGCAGTCTGTATAGCACCACTCTCCCATAATCCAAGTCAGGTGGGGGGGAAGAGACACATTATTTATGTGAAATCCTTTCTCCCAAAGCACGAAACTTGCCACTGACCCTGTCATAAGTGGGCACACAGCCATGGCAAACAGGGGAAGTTACACAAGGGTGCAAAACTGTTTATGGAGCCAGATCACACACTAGTCCCAGTGTTGCCTTGTGGATAGTAGGTGGGGCCTTTGGCATTTGCGTGGGGGCTCTCCAATGGGAACCAGAGCAGGACAAGGCTCCAGCCTTCTGGTTTTCATAACAGGAGCCCCCTCCAGTAGGGTTGAGGCATGGGAGGAGCTTGCCCAAACTTAAATAAACACTGACAAGCAGCATCTTATGAGGATGTGCAGCCTCCACAGGACACACTGCAACAGCTGGAAGGACAAGGACTGAAACTGTAAGTATGTCTACCTTCTCCACTTCCTTAATAGCACTAGTAGTTTGTGGAGTGGCATGTTCTGCCTGCATTTATTTGTGCTAGCAGTGTAACCTGCTGCCTGTCCCTTTGGCCCATGCATTAACAGCTGCAGAAAACAAACTGAACACCCTATAGACATATTTATATGAATAAATGGACATTTCAAAGTTCAGCTTTGCTGTACATCTAAAAAAATTCAGCTGTATCTGGAGGATTCTTCTGCTTGTCTCTCCCATGCTAAAGCATTGTTTAACGTAATTTTAAAAAATATTTCTAACATGCAGTCACTGACAGTACTGGCCATAAAGTTACAAAATCCAGAGCTGTGAGGTCTACCCAGTAGCTACAGAAAGATATGCCAGGAAGTAGCTGGAATTAGCCAGTAAAGAGAAACCAGCTTGTTCAGTAGCTAATATAAGTGTGAAGCAGCAGCATTGTCTTTCAAGTGGCAATAAATTTTTGTAGGAAGTATCAGTGTAATTGCTCGTTTGCTTCTAATGATATGGATTCCTGCTTTATGATGTTTTGTTGATTTGTAAACACCATGGATGAAGTCTATTAATAGAGTACAAGTGTGCAGCAGTCCCTGGTGACCACCACGCTGGTCAGGTCTGCTGGAGACAATGCACCTTCAGGCTGGGACAGGAAAGGGAACAGCAACTGCCTTTACTACCAGCAGCTGTATCCAGCTGTTTGATTCTGACCTTCCCTTCATCTGTGCTGACAAATAAAGGAGCTGCTGGAAAAAGCTCAACAATGAAGTGGCTCCACATACCACTTATTTTACAGACTCTAAAGGAACCCAGTACCACCAGGGTTTGTGGCCCTTTTTTATGGTGTGTTTTTATTAAAACTTTTCAACCTCATATCCCAAGAACTCTTCATAGCCACCTCTAGGCAGGGTACAGAAGGGGATTAAAGAATTCAACAGTAGTCCAGGTATTGCAAGAAGATGTAACAGCCAAGGAAGTGGTTAAATAGCACAAGACAGTTGATCTTACAAAACTCACACTGTTACCTATGAAACAGGTAATTAAATTATAATCTGAGAAGACAACATTCTATGACCTAAGAATCCAGATAATCACTGAATTATGTGCTCTTTGCAACACAATGGCTGAAGGACATTGTAATGTAACCCAAGGCAGAGACTGTCAGAATGTACATCATACTCTACAGTCTGCCTGGTTAACAACAGAACTCATAGATGGAGGCCACTAAAGTCTCAGTATTTAACCAGATCCGATCATTTCAATACTGGTTTTGAATATTTTCACTCACTTTGTTTGGGACAGTGTTTTTGTTTTCACCTTTTTCCTCCCATGTGAAGGCTATCAAGGAAAATAGTTATTTATTCAGGAATGGAGAAAATCTCACTTATCCATAGGACTTTGAGGCTTAAAGCCTTTAAGAAAGCCATCAACTATCATGAGAGACCAACTAAAGTTAAGAGCACAGTCAACACCAGATCGCCCACCACACCACTACTGCTTTTTCATCCAGGAGCAAACAGACTGAAGTGAAGGCCTTTTGACTTAGAGATTTCCACAAAACTCCCACTTGCAGGACCCCATTTTGCTGTCAGGAAATACCTTTTTGTCATGGAGAAGCAAGGGCAGCATATCCTGAAAGAACACTTCCTCCAGCAGAGATAATTTTTTGGTTTTGGTGCTGTGTTCCTGCAGGGCTAAATAGCTTTCAGCCCTTTTTTCAGGCCTTCCATTGGTTCAGCAACAACTGAAAAGCCCTAGTGCCAATATTTATGTGAGATACCAATGAACTGTGTCTGCCTTCCAGCTCTGGCAAGATGATCAAGTCCTTCAAGCAAACATTTCTGTCCCTGGACCTGCAGTCCCCTCGCTGGAGCTCAGCAGAGACAATGGTAACTGCAGCAATACTTGTATGCTGATTTGGAAAAAGTAGCTCCTCATTTCTGTCACCACCCAGCTCACGGTTACTGTGACTATTGCTACCTTTCAGGCAAAGGACTATGAACTGCGTCAGTATGAGACAGCCAAGTGGGTCAGCACAGTCATCAGGGGGGAAAGCCAGAAGGAAGCAATGCGCCAGGGCTTCTGGAAACTCTTCCACTACATCCAGGGAAAGAATGAAAAAGGTAGGACAAGCTGGCTTTGAAAGGAAAGAATTACAAATAGTTAATGAACACAAATAATAACGAGCAATAGAGGAGCTGGGAGATGCAGCTTAGACTCTTGGTTTTCCTTTCCTCTAGAAATTGAAGATTGATATGACCGTGCCAGTGACCTGCCTGGTAAAATCAGGCTGCACCGACTTCAAGATCTCTTTCTTCATGCCATTTGAACACCAGGACTGCCCCCCCCAGCCTACTGACTCAGATGTGTTCATTGAGGAACGGAAGGCAGCAGCTCTCTTTGTCAGGTAAGCAAGATCAGCTCAGCTGACACCACGTGAATGCAGGGCAGAAACTGCCCTCATTTAAGTGTGGGTTATGCTTTCTTAAGAGATGAAAAGTATGGACAGACCCTGCTGTTCAGAGCTTTGATTGCTAAAAACCACCCAGCCCTTAGGCAATCTTATGCTGGGTATCTTACCACAAAGACAAGTGACAAAGTTGTGCAGCACTGATTTTTTTAAAAGACACATCTCTTTCTCTTTTACCAGGTCCTTTGGTGGATTTGCCTCCCCAGAGAAGTATGCTGAGGAAGCTGATGCCTTGGCCAGAACCTTAAGAAACAGAGGCCAACCATTCCACGAAGACTTCTTTTATACTGCAGGCTATGACAGTCCCTTCAAGCTCTTTAACAGGCATAATGAAGTGTGGTATTTTAAAAAGTAACACAATTGGGGAATGTTAAGAGGCTACTAATCAGCTCTGGATGAAAACAGACCTTATTATTGGTTTTTTAGTGCAGTAGATTTAATTCACATGAGGACACAATGTCTAAATTTAATTTTCTCTACGATGAAGTACTTCTCTGGATAAAAACATTTCAAAATGTAATTCAAGATCATACCACATGGAGTGGGTGGGAAATGTAACAAACTTACTCCTATTGAAAGATTCAAGCCACACTAATAATGAGAAAATAATCCTGCTGAATTTTAAGTATGTAGTTTATTTCTCATTAGACGTGCTACAGCAGTAGTTGAAGTGTTATGGAAAGGGAGTTCTTCATAACTGACTTCCATAAGCTGACTTTCCTCATATTGACATCACCCCTGAGACCAGGGAGGAATTTAAATAATTTTTTCAGAGAAGCAAGCTTCCATTAAGAAATAACAGAAAGCAGAAACATCTTGGCATGCCTTAGTGACCTACAACATTAACTGCTGTTAACTAGTATTATCAACATCTCCCACCTCTCCAACTTTTTTTCTCCCTCCTGAAGACCGAGCATTGTGTTTGAAGTGTTACCAAGCCCAAGCTTCTTAGAGCAAGTCCAACTTGCTCTGAGAAGATCTGCCCTGAACACATAATACCAGGATTACTGGTAGAACTATTACTTAGTAGCAAATATACAAGTAGTAAGTTTAGCTCTCTCCTTAAAACACTTGAAATAGTCCTTGTTTTTAGCTTTCTCTAAATATGGTCCCTAGCAGCCTGCACATCAGCAGTATTTGACACCTCAGTTAAGACACTTGCAGGACTAGCATCTAGCCTATTATAGTCCCTGCTCTAAATTAAGCATTTTACATTTAAATATAGCAGCCTGAGGTGTTTTGCTTCAAGTTGTTCCAGCCAGAAATGAGGTCACAACACCAGGTAGAGTTTATAGATTTTTATTCACACCAATCAACATCAGGCAAACATTACCAGTGAGGTAAAAACACATTGGCTTTTTAAACACTGTTCATTCAAGTATAATCCATTAATCAGCAATCTTCCACCTATTAAGATAGAAGAACCATTGTAAGGTACCAAACCAGCACAACACATTTGATGGGAACATCTCAGACCTTAGGATTTCATCTCTGTTCAGTGAGAGAGTTCAAGCTAAGGTTATCATCACTTGTTCCAACAAATACATTATTACAGCAGTTACACTCACCTTCTCAATTCTTCATATGCTAGTTTCAGAGTTGCCTCTTCACCTAAACCAAGAAAACACAGTTAGCACAGGCAGCAGCACAACTGCTAAAAGCTCCACAACCATTTTGTAACCTCAGACAGAAGTGGAACGGTAAGGGTTGATATCACAGTAACTCATTTGGCAGAATCAATTTCATCAGTGGCTACGAATATTTCCAGAAGTTTTTAGTACAATTCATCTGTTGTGTGGGCTTACCCAGTGAGGCTGCAGACACAGAAGAGTCCCTTCCTGAGGAAGAAAGAAGTACTTTCAGAATACCAGACAGCAGCACTACATGCAAGGTTTATTTATCTATTCTTTTCTATTCACCAGCTTTTACTTAAAATGAAACTGACTTTTAGCTGGCATCAAATTACAACACTGAACTAGGATACACAAAGCTTACAAATCCTAACTGGAAATACAGAATTACTAACATTGGAAGAATCAGGTAAAGTAAAAAGCTACTACTTTGCTTTGTGATACTGTCTCTCCCAAAAATGTTGTATTTCATGATTTTAAGTACCTAAAATACAAACCCCATAGGTTTTCAAGATGGCTTCTACTTTTGAAAGTGTTTGAAGAGTGTGCCAGTTTGTTTGTAAACAAGTTTGTACAGCAATAATCTAGAACTTGAGCTACATTTTAACAGCTCTGAGAAGTGACAGCCGTAGCACAAGGTTTTGAATTCCAGAGTGCAGTGTTACAGTAGTGCCCACAGAACAGCCAGCTACAATAAGCTGAGGACAAATTAGGCCATCTTACAGGACTAATTTCAGGCACCACTATTTAGGCATTAGCACAAAAAATATTCCAGGAATTATTAAACCCCAAGTATTCTACACTTACCTCAGAGAGATCCATCTTATTTCTCGAACTCCATGCAAGCTTCACCCTGTAAAGAAGGGAAATTGTACTAACACACTTTTGGCAGTGGGTTGAGAGTGTGAATGTGGGTACTGTTTCAGCACAAGAGTTCTCCTCAGCCTCTTTCAGAGAGATTCCCATTGCTTAGAATTCATCACGAACAGTACATGCCTGTGACAAACCCTTTAAGGGGGGATCTGACCTTAGCCCCAACCATATCTTCATTAGCATCACCATAAGAGCTCTGATCTAGCCACTGAGATAAACAATTTACCACATAAGCATTCAAGATCAGTGCCACTCCCTGTAAGAGCCCACTAAATTTAAACAGCAAGAAGTTTAATAGCAGGTGATTGTACTGCATTTGTTCAGCCCAGAATGTGTGGCAACCTGGTAGCACAGAGCTTTTCTTATTAAGCAGGAATTCAAGTAGTCCATAACAGTTACACGTTTAAAATGGTCGCCACCATTTCTTTTTAGTCACAGAAAGCAGTTAATTTTGAGATATGCAGCACCTTGGGGGAGTGAATCCTGCAGGCTGCTGGCAAATCCAGGCTTTTTACCTGGAAAAGGTAATAAAATCAAGAACCCAGCTAATGCTACATCCAGCCCTCTAACACCCAGGGATCCAGTAAATTCCTCATTCCCTTTATCACACAGTCACACTCATGTGTTAGCAACTTACTTCTGCTGGCAGCACTACCAGGTCCATGATGTCCCAGCTCCATCAAACCTGCATCAAAGCAAACCATTAGCACAGTACAGAAACAAGCACAGAAGGAGAAAACCCAAGCCAGGTGCCTGCAGTCAGATAGAGCTAATTACAGACCTCCATGATTGAAGTCAAGGCAGTCACATCTCATCACACAGGCAGCTCACACTGTCAGCCCCTGTGCAGCCCTGCCAGGCTGCTATGGGCAAGAGGGCAAGTACTTCAATAGTGCCAGCAGAGCAAATTCAAGAGGAGCTCACCATGAATTTAGTGCACACCAGCCTGCCAAGACTGGGATCAAGCCAGCAGCTCCCCTTTAAAACATCCTCCTGTTTTGCCTGATGCAAGCCACAGCCAATGGGCCCCATGCCCCCCAGCTGACAAGCAGTTAAATACTTAACTTATGGGCCTATGTTTGAAATCCTAATATTTAGGAAGTAAAAAAAAGTACTTACCTCACAATGAGAAACATATGGAAGCCTGAAAAGAAAAATCTGCTGTTAGGCAGGGTTCAGCAGGAAGTTGCAGCATTAAGAACAGTTTAAGTACTGTATCAGGGTTTGGTTGATTCCTCCTCATGGGGATCAGAGACCTGATTCAACATCATTTACAGTAGGCTGCAACACTCCTATCTATCCCTTTCTGAAAGCAGGATGTAAAGCCATTTCCCAGCACTCTTCAACACTGAGATATTCACTCCTCACCTCACCAATGCTGAAACTGCAGGAAGGAGCAAACCCTGCAACTGCAGAGTTCAGTGATGTGAAGTTTGTGTAACCAAGTTGTGCATATTAAGGATAACCATTTGGACACTAAATTCACAGTAAAACGGCATCCACCATTTAGTTTCAACAGGAAAATTCTAGAGATCATTAACACCACAATTATCTGATCCTCTTAAAGAAATTCAGGAAGCTAAAGGCATACTTTACATTACTAATCTTTGCCTCACACCTTTTAAGAACAAAATGAATTTATAAGCTCAAATGCAGCACAGACAAAAATAGCATCCATCTAAAAAATGAACATTTAGTAATTACCTTTAATTAGGAAGGCCTTGTCTTCACCAACATCAGTAACAGGTGAAATGGTTTCTCACACCAGAGGCATGGGGCTCATCTGTCAAGGGCAGCCTGCAAAGCAACAAGAAACTTTTAGAACCTGGAGCACTAACACCTGATTAACCCTATTCTGCTATATTTTGTGTCTGACTTCACAATCACATCCTACTCTCTTATCTATTTATCTGTTTTTTATTGTTTAACCCATTTACTGGTCTCCTGACATAAATATAGAGCAAAACAAAAAAGTATCCCCTTCAGCTTCCCACAGGATTTGCTTGAACTAGCCTAAGCTACAAGAGGCTGCATCAGAAATTGGCGAAAGACAGTAACTGTGATCATCACAGGTCATCTGCTGAACTATGCACTCATCACACAGCAGCCTTTGCAGACAGCAGGGATTAAATGAGTTTTCACAGATGTCACCAATGCAGTACTCACCTTGTAACACTTATAGTTTAATATCCCAGTGCCTGCAAAAACAAAAACAAAGTCAGAGCCCTTCAACCTTTGTGCCCAAGCCCACAGCCCCTACTGGGAGATCACAAGAGCCAGATACATCAGATAGGGGCGAAGCACTGAGTGTTCATCACAGGATATTCTGCTGAACTATGCAGTCATCACTGTATCTGCTCTGCAATCACCTCTTGGAACTGCTTTGACAAAGACATTTCCCTAACTAAAAAAAGTATTTAGAAGTTTGAATACTAGCAAGTTTAAATTGTTCGGGGTCTTAGCGGAAACGAATCATAAAACACATGCCATCCTTTCTACTGCAGTCCTTTAACAGCTCTGCAGAAGAAACCTCTACATTAAGTGCGTATTTCTTACCAGGTGATGATGTTCCTTCTGCATCCCTCTGAAGGTGCAGGGTTCAAATCCTAGAAGTAAAAAACTTGTCAACAATCTATTCAGCAGTCAAACCATCGAGGGGAATTTGAAGTGGCTGTGCCTCAGAAAACTGTTATGGTGGTACAAGTGCTCATCACTCTCTTGGTCAAGAGTAGCAAATAAGTGTCATCACTGTGGCACCAGAGGGATAGCTTTACTCAAGGAATTCAGCTGACAGCATCAGAGCAGAAGATGCTGTCTAGACAAACACTAAGCACAATTTTACATTAAATTTTCAAGAACAATTTTTTTACCTTGGGAAGAAGTATTGGGTCTCCACATTCGGGGGCAGATCTGAAAGAGATAAAAGAGTTGGATGGAGATGTTTGCAGAACTAGGGAGCTTCTCTGGCAATCACATTAGAAAGCCTCAGCATGGAGTTTTCAGAAATCACTTCTGTCCACTACTCTTATACTGAAACCATCACAGGCTTTGAGATTTACTCAGTATCAATCCCCATAGTTACCCATTTTGCACAACAGACTCCAGACAGTTTTCCCACGATATTATTTACTGCTGTGAACAAAGAAACAGCAGTAAGGAAAAAGGGCCCTGGGGGTACTCTTGCAGTCTGGTTACAGCATGAGCAGTAATTCATAAACAGGAGCCTCATAAACACTCTCCAGGACAAATAAACAGGTGACTTTTCCCAGACAGAAAAGTGAGGCCTGCCCAAGACACTGCAGGCAAAGCCTGCATTACAACTCTGATACTGTAACTCTGTGCTACAGCAGTACTCCAGTCTAGCTGGTGTACACAAACCCAACATTCTGTTAGTTTCAGCTCTGAATTTCAGAAGCAATATTTACCTGCACTGAAGCCACAGAAAGGAGGAGTGTAGCCCATACATGTTGAACTAAAAACAAGAAAGCATATTAGTTATTCTTTATCCAAAAAGGATTCAATATTCCGAATATTACTTTGAAAATTCCAAGCAACACTTACATCACTTAAGAGTCTTATGATTTCTCCTGACGCAATTTAAATTTTGGCTCTTTAGAGGATCGAGGCCACAAAAAATAATTGCTATTATGTATTTTTAAGCAGGATGTGATCGCTAAACTACTTTGTTTCCTATAAAATCAATCCTGGTGTATTTATCACTGGGGGAGCCAGGCAGGCATGAACTCTGGCTGCTTTAAAGGCCCAGTGGCGCCTCAGCCTTCCGGGATAAGGCTATCAGAAGTGTTCCATGCCCAGCTCAGATATGTTGGCATTCATCACCCTCTCAGATGTCCCTACCAACATAGTTCTCATCACGTGCTGAGCATATAGAAGCTAAGTGAGCCGCTTCTCTTTTAATGTGCTGAGTCAGGACTCACAAGAACCACGGAGTTTAACTCTCAGACGCGCACAGGCCGAGAGTCACGAATGTGCCTGAGCACTGTGCGAATGTTTCCCAGAGCCCAGCAGCGCTGGGGCTCTGAAGCCAGCCCTTAACCCCCTACACTGCAGGCACATCCCAGCTGTGCGGGGACTCTTAATCCTTTCCGGAACACTACCGCTGCTCCTTGCACAGCTTTCCCATTTATCTGCAGAAACAAGCTCCTTAGAGCCCAGCTCACTTAAAACAATCCCAACCCGCAAAAAGCGGGGACCTATTGCTTGTATTTACAGCGGGCACGTGATCCCCACATATTGCACGGCCCCATCCCATGCACAGCAGCCTGGAAGGCCAGAGCCCGTATCTCAATCCTTGAGGCGTTACAGTGACCCGGTACTCCCCCCCCCCCAAACCCGTGTGGGCTCCACAGGGCGTCCCTCTACATCCCCAGGGCCGCCATGAGGCGGAGCCCCCGGCGGTCTAGGCCGCGGACCAGGCCCGGCCGCGCAATCCACCTCAATCCTCCCTCGCCACCTCCCATCGGCGCCCGAGCCGCACCCGCGGGGCCCCTAGGCCGCCCCCCGGAGCGGCACCCGCGCACCCCGAGCGCGGAATCGCCCCCCACTCACCGGCGGGGCCGCCGAAAGACACCGGACCCTCATGGCCGCGGGAGCGGAAAAGACAGAGCACCTCGATCCCGTGCTTTATATAGCCCGGGGTCACGTGGTGCGGCAGCGGCCACACCCACCGGGGCGCGGCCCACGGGCAGGGGCGGGCCGGGGGCGTACGGTCCGCACGGCGTTTCCTTCCGGGGCGCGGCCCGCGCTGGCGCGTTTCGGTTCCGGGCCGGCGCTGCGGGCCCTTCCCACCCCCGGCAGGTGAGGCTGGGCCGGGAGGGGCGGGCGGAGCCGCCCGGGGCCCCGGTGCGGCGGGGGCGCGGCCGCCGCCCCGCGGGAGCCAGGCCGGGAGGGGCGGGGGCTGGGGGAGGCCGGTCCCGCCCGCCCCGCGCAGCCCCGGGGCCGCGGCTGTCACGGTGAGGAGGAGCCGCGGGCCCCGCCTGGGGAGGGTCCGGGAGCGCCGGGACCGGGACAGGGACAGCGGGGTCCGACAGCCTGGTGCTGAGGGAGGGGGGCGGACGGGCCGGGAGCCACCGCCGCCTGTCCCAGCTCAGAGTTGTGTTTGGGCTTGGAGTTGTCGGAGTCCCGTTGGAATGTGCAAGCGGCCAAAGGGGTTTGTTGGGAAGGAATCGTTACCGGTGAGGGTGGAGAAGCTGTGGCTGCCCCTGGATCCCTGGCAGTGTCCAAGGCCAGGTTGGACGGGGCTTGGAGCACCCTGGGATAGTGGAAGGTGTCCCTGCCCATGGCAGGGGGTGAAACGGGATGAGCTTTAAGGTCTCTTCCAACCCAAACCACTCTGGGATTCTAAGTATGTCTCTCTGGCACCAGGGACAGGAGCCATGGAACGGTTGGGAGTTTTGTCAGGGGAGGTTTAGTCTGGATGTCAGGGGAAAGGCTCTTCCCCAGAAGGTGCTGGCACAGCCCAGGCTCCCCAGGGAATGGGCACAGCCCCAAGGCTGCCAGAGCTCCAGGAGCATTTGGACAACGCTCCCAGGGATGCACAGGGTGGGATTGTTAGGGTGTCTGTGGAGAGCCAGGAGCTGGACTCAGTGATCCTTGTGGGTCCTTTCCAGCTCAGGGTATTCTGTGATTCTGTGAAGTTGCCCAGTCACGGTAAATCTCAGCCCAAAAGCTGAGAGTTTTTAGTGCAGCTTTCAGGGTGGCATCATCTGCTGGGTGGTCTGTCTCTGCTTCTTACCTGATGGATCAGGAATTCCACCCACTGCTGGTAGCTGCCTCACAGGCTGGAGGGCATTTGCTGAGCTAAGTCTGAATCTCAACTGGTGACACTTGAAATGGCATTGCAAACAGCAGTGTGTGCCCTGTGCTGACTCAGCTCAGCCTGCTCCTAAAGGTGGCTGGAGGTGATGGACTTCCCAGAGCAGGCAGAAATCAGGATGTCATTGCCCTGGGGCTGAGGTGCAGGAGCTCTGAGAGATTCCCTTACTCAGAGGGGCAGAAATCAGCCTCTGACAGAGTAGTTTGAACCAAAAGACAGATTCCCTCTCCCCATCCTCTGAGTGGATCATAACATGCAGGTTCCTTGGCACTGGGTGAGCAAAGTTCTGTGGGTTATAAAGAGTAGATGGATTTTCCCTGCCTCCGGAGCAGGAGCTCACAGATAATTTGTTGAGCTCACAGATAATTGGTTGGGCTCTCTGGGGAGCAGCTGCCTTCTCACCACAGCCATACCCAGCCGTGCTCAGCAGTTGAGGGCTGATGATTTTTTTCCCCTTCTCTTTCTGTAAATCCCAAGCTCAGCCTCTGCCTCCCTCTTGCCTCCCTGGGTGCTTGTGGCCTTGGCAGGGGTGTTTCACCCTTGCCTTCCTTGAGAGTGTACTCTGAGGCTTATTGCTTTAGGAGCAGCTGTTTGGGGAAGATGGTGAGCTAATCCTGCTGTTAGACCCTCCAGCAGCACCAACAGTGACAAAGCTTGATGTTCACAACTGCTCTTGGGAGAACCCAATTCCTCTGCACTTCATTTTTTCTTTCTTTTTACCTCCTAAAGGGGAAGGGGGCAACAAGTTTTCTTACTACATCAGAAGAAAAAAAAGAAGTCAGCACCCCCATTTTCTTCCCACTGCATGTAACTCACAGCACTCCAGGTAAGATGTTGGGTTTTCCATTTCCCCTTGTTCTGTGCAGTTGGTGTTCTGCTCCCAATGCTGTGTTGGCACAGAGCTGTGCACTGTGGTTTCCTAATTTTTGGGGGATTTGTTGCTTTCTCCAAAAGATGGGGAAGGACATGGAGCTGTTGGAGTGAGTCCAGAGGAGACACCAAGATGATCAGAGAGATGGAGAAGCTCTGCTCCGAGGGAAGGCTGAGGGAATTGGAGTGGTTCAGCCTGGAGAGGGGAGGCTTCAGGGTGACCTAATTGTGGCCTCCAGTGCCTGAAGGAGCTGACAGGAAAAACAGAGAGAGACTCAGGACAAGGGATGGAGTGACAGGATGAGGGGGAATGGCTTCCCACTGACAGAGAGTAGGTTTGGATTGGATATTGGGAAGCAGTTGTTCCCTGTGAGGGTGGTGAGGCCCTGGCACAGGGTGCCCAGAGAAGCTGTGGCTGCCCCTGGATTCCTGGCAGTGTCCAAGGCCAGGTTGGACGGAGCTTGGAGCAAATCTGGGCTAGTGGAAGGTGTCTCTGCCCATGGGTGGAGTGGGATGAGCTTTAAGGTCTCTTCCATCCCAAACTATTCTGGGATTCTGTGATAAGAGAAGGAGAGAAAAAGCCCTATGACCTGGCACTGTTCAGCTGCACCTTGTGAAGCTTTGTGCACTCTGGTCTGACATCCCCAGGGACACACAGCCATCCTGCCACTCAGAAATCCCTTGGCACAGCTCCACAAGATTGACAGGCTGTCCTGCAGCCTTGTGTTTAGTCACTGGGTTTGCCAAGTTTGCACAGAGCCTGCTTGGGCATATGGACATGTGCTATGCTGCAATGTTCATGAATTCCAGATAAAAAGTCCTCCAAAGCAGACATGGTCTTCATATGCCAATCCCTTTGATTCAGAGATTCCTCAGAGTGGGCACTGTGAGCTTTGGTATTCCCAGCCTGCTTGAAATGGTTTTGACATCTGCAGGACTCTGCTCATTCCACACTTCAGATGCTCTCCAGCTTGGAAAGCTGCTTATGCCATGAGTGGGCTTTAACAAGCTTATTTATTTCCTTTTTTTCTTTTTTTTTTTTTTTTTTTGGATGAGTTTATGTCTCACTTTCATTCATTCCAGCTTTTTACCATATATGGTCAGGGCTTCTTTTCCCAACTTTGCCAGAAGGAAATGTGATGATGTGGTGGTGCATCCCCAGTCCCCCTCCCTGGCCCTGCTCTGAGATCTCCTGATAAGCCTTGGTGACCTCAGCTGAGTGGTCAGGGATCCCCTGACTGCACCCACTGGGCAGTGAGGTGCTCCCTGAGCCTGCCAGGAGCTCTTGTAGAGGCGGGAACAACGAGGAACATCCCAGCCCAGGTGGGAAACAAGGGATGAGCCATGTGCAGCCTGGGTGAACCATTTACCTGGATTGCAGCCCGAGCAGAGCAGCACCATTGTGAATTGTAGCCCAAGTGGAACAGTTCCATTATTGCTCTGCTTGGGAAAGAGTCCAGGAGTTACTGACCTGGGGTATGGCCAGGATGGGGACTTAGTGATGACCACTGTGAAGTCTCTTAGGACCCTACAGAAGTGATCCCGAGTGAGGCCCTCAGCTCTCCTGGGTCACAGCTTTGGTTTTCACTCTCCTGTTATCTATTTCCTGGCATGTGTCAGAAGTGCCACATATGATGGATATCTCAGGTTAACAAGGCACCTAGGATGCCTTGAGGTCAGATATGTGCTGGCCAACTTTTCAAAAGTCTCAGGAGGATTTAGGTCCCAGTGTCTCCTTCTTGGTTCCTGTTTTACAAAGGAGCTTTCCCCTATTACTTTCTCTTTTCAAGATGCTTAGGAGGTACAAGTGGTGAGAATTTTAATCCATTATGCAATCAGGTGCCTATTTTTAATACCTGTGCCATTTTTAATGTTCTTTTCATATGCAGATGTGCTTTTATTGAGGCTGGCAGAATAAAGTGTTTTGCAGGCTAAAGCTGCAGGGAATGGGGGCCTGTTGGGGACTGGTTTAGCAGAACTCTTGTGCAGGGGGATGCATAGCATGGAGAGATCAGAGAGCTTTTGGGATGCTTTTTTAAGCAATCTCAAACACACTCATTCATAACAGAGCTGCTGCCTGGTGTGTGGCAGTTCAGTGTGTGAGGAAGGTCTCTAAAAACGCCAGTGTTTCAAACTGTGTGGAAGCAGGTAAAAAAAGTTCTAATTTCAAATGATTGGCTCTGCTAATGACAGGATCTTTTCCCCCTTTTCCTGTAGAGTCGTGCACCTGCAGCTGGGACAGCCATGGAGAAGAGTGGGAACATTCAGCTGGAGATTCCTAACTTCAGTAACTCTGTCCTGAGCCACCTGAACCAGCTGCGCATGCAGGGCCGGCTGTGTGACATTGTGGTCAACGTGCAGGGCCAGGCTTTCCGTGCGCACAAGGTGGTGCTGGCCGCCAGCTCCCCCTACTTCCGTGACCACATGTCCCTGAACGAGATGAGCACCGTGTCCATCTCCGTCATCAAGAACCCTTCTGTGTTCGAGCAGCTCCTCTCCTTCTGCTACACCGGCAGGATATGTCTGCAGCTGGCTGACATCATCAGCTACCTGACAGCTGCCAGCTTCTTGCAGATGCAGCACATCATAGACAAATGCACGCAGATACTCGAGGGGATTCATTTCAAAATTAACGTGGCCGAGGTGGAAGCGGAATTGAGCCAGACCAGGACGAAGCATCAGGAGAGGCCGCCCGAATCTCACCGGGCGACGCCGACTCTAAACCGTCCCCTGAGCCCTCGTCACAACACCCCCAAGGGGAGCCGCCTGGGCCAGGTCAGCACCGTGCTGGACATTCGGGAGCTGAGCCCTCCCGAGGAGTCCACCAGCCCCCAAATCATCGAGCAGAGCTCCGATGTGGAAGGCAGGGAGCCCATCCTGCGCATCAACAGGGCGGGACAGTGGTACGTGGAGACGGGCATGGGAGAGCGCGGGGCGCAGAACGACGAGGAGGTGCGGGTGCTGGGAGGAGTGCGCATTAAAACGGAAAACCTGGAGGAGTGGCTGGGGACAGAGCACCAGCCCTCGGGAGAAGATGGCAGCAGCGCTGAGGAGGTCACGGCCATGGTGATCGACACCACGGGCCACGGATCGCTGGGCCAGGAGGCTTTTGCCTTAGGCTCCTCTGGAGCCAAAGTGGTCAGGCCGACCAGCAGTGAGATCGACAGGTGGGTGTTCTTAAACTTCATTATTCACCTTGGCTGTAAGAGGAGGTTATGCAAGATTCTGACCTGGCTGGGTCAGTTGCTTTGGAACATTTCCTCTCTCTATTTCCTTTGGCCATCTTAAGCATAAGAGCAAAAGGGTTTTTACCTGCTGTTAGGAAGTGTGTCCAGTTTGGGCAATAGTATTTTGGCTGGGTAGCAATCAGACCAAGATCTCCAGGTACAGGCTAGCTTGGGAAATTACTTATTAGCTCTTAGAGGTTGGGATCTCTACCTCTCAGTGTTTCAGCTGATATGAGATTTTTTTTTAAAGAAGATGTTCAGTTCAGCCTCAATAGATACCGGACTCAGCATTCAGATTAATGAGGTCATATGTGGTATGTGTTACTCATCTCCATTGCACTGATGCCTTCTGGCCCAGCGGTCTGAGAAACAAGCCAGACACCAGCTGTAGGTCAGGGTCTTCCCAGTGGTCCATGACAGCAGTGGGCCCTGGGTTTACATCTTCTGAGGCAGTTGAAATGGGGAACCCAGTGGCCTCCACTGTTGTTTTGATTTATATGAGAGAGCCAAAAGCCTTTGTTGAAAACGAGTGATGAAATCTGCTGTGTTTGGATTCTCCATCCATCTGCTTCCCCTCCACTCCAGCATTTGCTTTCTTCCCCTAGGCTCAGGCAGAGAATGGATTTGATAAAGGTCTGTTTTATTTGGGGGGGTTGTAATTCCAGGGTTTCCCTTCACATCTGTCTCTCTTCTAGCTCAATCCCGTGGGAAACAGCTGCCTGGAAGCAGTGGATATTCTGTCACTTGTTGCTTAATAAATCAGTCAGTGGGAGCAATCTTGAGCTGGCCTTTGGAGAGTGATGCTTTCCTAGCTCCTTAGCCCTTTTCCTTGGATCAGCTAGTCTCTGGCGTCTCTTTTTGCACTGCTGTCTGTATGCACTGTTTCCCACCTCTAGTCCATCACATCCCTTGTGTTTCACACTGAGAATGGAGGAGGAGGGTGCTGGAAGAGAGGTGTCCTCTGAGAAATGGTTTCCTGCTGTACAGTTCCTGAGTCACCAAACCCATATTGGTTTATTCATGATAGCAACCCCTCTCTGTTGCTGAACTGGAAGCCAAATGACTCAGTTTTATTTTTCAGATACCACAATCATACTAGTATGATTTAGTTTTTCCTTTATATTTGCATTGTTCCACTTCCAATGTGTTAGCAGATGAGGATGAAGAGATGCTATACAGGTGCCTCTATTGCTCACCCATTGCTCTAAACACTGTAGTGACCTGATGCCCATTAAAAATCCCATTTCCACTCTCCCACCCCACAGATTTAGCCCTTCTGGCAGCATGGTTGCTGTGACTGAGCGGTACAGATCGAAAAGCGAGTCTCCCGGGCGGATGGATGAGCCTAAGCAGCCCAGTTCCCAGGTAGGCAGATCAAGGTGTTTGCAAGTAAATGGTGGCTTGAAGGTGAAGGGGACTTTGTGGTGATGAAGTTATCATATTTTATATTTACAAGCAATAATGTGTGTGATACAAGGGCCTTTTTTACTTTGGCAAAGGATCTACCTGCTCACTGGAGATCATGTGCTGGGCAAGTACGATTTGAAATGGATTCTGACTGTTGTTTGGGATTTTGGCCAGATACTTGGAAAACACAAGGAGTTTCTCTTGTTGTTTGAGGGCATAAATATCCACCCTTATTCTGGGCAGGCCACCAACTCCTGAGGAGAAACCCCATTTGCCTGCAGAGCTGGATCTGCCCTCAAACACTGGCAGCAAATGCCTGAGCAGAGGGAGGAGGTGTGGCTTGGCTTCTGTGGAAGATGGGTGACAACAGCTGAATCTTTCTATGCCGGTACCAAGACCATTCCCAAAAGCCCTCCAGGCACTGCACCAATAAACCTTTTGGGGTGGAGTATCAAAGAGCTGTGGAGTTTTAGAGAGGTCTCTATCTCTTCTCCACAGCAGACTTTGCAACATAAAGAAGCCTTGAATTCTCTTCTTTCTTGGGCACAGTTTTGGGGCAGGAGGGAGAGATGCACAGAAATGGGAGGGCAGTGGGCTGTAGAGTGCAGCAAAGTGGGACGTGGCAGTAATGCCTGTGCCTTATCATTTTGGTCTAATTTAGTTGCATCCAGTTAGTGTCACAGTGCCACTGTAGTGCAAGCATGCCAGCCAGCACAGTGCAGAAAGACTCTTGTGAGCCTGACAGGTAGGGAAAGTGTCAGTGTGTAAGCTAAGGACTTGGCTGGAGGTGGGTAAGGAGATACTAGGCTGCTTTGCTGTTGAGTAAAACCAAGTGAAGCAAGGGGGGTAAAATTGTGATTGCTTTCTGCTGGCTTTGTTAGACACTTCCATAAAATGACAGACACCTTTTTGTTCCTGTTTTGCAAAGCTTTGTTTTGTGTCCTCAGAAGACATTGCAAAAATTTCAGGTCAAACCAACCCTTTAGGGTAAATGTGACATATTAAGCAATTTTAGCTCTGCCTACAGAAAAAGTGCTCTTACTTCTGCATTGTGAGACAGCCTCAAACATGAAACCTTAGGCTTTACACACCACGGGAAAGTATCATCACCTTCCACTCTCCTGGCATTGTGATATCCATACTAAAATAGCCTGGCAGGGATCCCTGCCCAATGGCAGTGGTAGAGTGGAAAGGAAGAACCAGAGCTTTGTGTATCTCCTTTAGTCCTCAACAGCTTCCCCATGCCTGTACAGCTGGATTCAGCAGCACCTGGCACAGTACACTGCTGCTCATGCCTGTAGAGCCCTGGCTTGCAGAGGAGATGCCTTCCTGCTGGTTGTTTCTCCACATGTGGCACCACTGGGAAGCAGCGCTGGGGGAGGAAACAGTGCATCTCCAGCACAGAAGCATTCTGGACTCCAGGTGTTTTTGCTCAATCTGAATACAATGGCCAGAAGTGTCTGTCCTGAGACCAGGCTTGTGGTTCAGGTTGCTCTTGGCTGTTTGTCTGTGTGACTTCAGAAAATACAGAGGAGTCTTTGCTGTGCAAGCTGGGTCAGGCACATCCTTGCCTGCAATGCCACGGGGCTGGGATGGATTGCACAGCCAGGCAGGCAAAGGTGACTCATAGTAAAATGAACTCTAAGTGACATCTGAGTAAATACCTGTGTAAAATGACACCTGAAGACTTTCAGATATGATTTGTGGTTTGCTCCTCCTTTGTTTTACTGCAAGCTCATCAATCGGCTTCTTTTTTTTTATTTATAGTAAGAAAAACAGAAGGTGATACACCCAAGTACTTTAATAAAACTGGCACAAATTTTTTTAAAAGTAACAAGTATTGACATGTGGTCCACAACTGAATTGGTGGCCAAGTGCCCTTGTGTTAAGGGCTGTCTTTTCTTCACCAGATCCAGGGAATGGCTTGGCAGAAAGGGCCTTTGCAGCAGTGGTTTCTAATTGATTGCTCGTTTGTCTTCAGCCCCGAGGCCCCAGTTAAGCGCTTAAATGTGTGCTTGAGGTTGCAGACATTAGTGCTGCTGATTTTGAGGTTTGGCACATGCTTTACTGGCTGGACCTGGGCCCGATCTTCTCTGCAACTTGTTTTAGGCTGCCTGTTATTTAAATCTATGCCGTTTCCTTGGCAGGGGGAGGAATCAGCCATGCTGGGAGTGAGCGGTTACGTGGAGTATCTGCGGGAGCAGGAGGTTTCAGAGCGCTGGTTCCGGTACAACCCACGGCTCACGTGCATTTACTGCGCCAAATCCTTCAACCAGAAGGGCAGCCTGGACCGGCACATGCGGCTCCACATGGGCATCACCCCTTTCGTGTGCCGCATGTGCGGGAAGAAGTACACCCGCAAGGATCAGCTGGAGTATCACATCCGCAAGCACACGGGCAACAAGCCCTTCCACTGCCACGTGTGCGGCAAAAGCTTCCCTTTCCAGGCCATCCTCAACCAGCACTTTCGCAAGAACCACCCCGGCTGTCTGCCCCTGGAGGGGCCCCACAGCATCTCCCCCGAGACCACCGTCACGTCCCGGGGGCAGGCAGAGGAGGAATCTCCTCCGCAGGAAGAGGCTGTGGTGGTGGGGGAGACGGCCCAGGGCTCTGTGTCCACGACCGGGCCGGATTGAAGTCCCAGGAGAAAGGACTGTCTTCCCATTCCTGGCTCTAAAGAGCCAGCACCGACCCGGCAGGCTGGTACTGTAATTAGTGCAATGCCACCACTGAACAGAAAGAAGCTCCCAAGATGTTGCCAAAATAGAAAAATCTCTCTCTTTCTCTCTCTTCCTCTCACACACCCACACACACACCCATAGAGTGTTAAATGTTTTTCTCCCTTATTCCTCCTCCTCTCGGAGAAAAACAGAACAACTGTGTCAATCAACTTCTTATTCAGGGATCGACAGGATTTTAAAATTTTTTACTGTTCTGTAGTGATCTGGGACAAGCAGTCATTTGTATTTCTGGACAGCGCTGTGGCCCAGCAGGGCGTCCCACCGGCGGTGCCGGGTTCAGCCACAGAGCCATATCCACTGCTCCCGCTCGAGGGGAGAGCAGGGGCAAGGGGCTGTTGCCTTTCTCCCTTCCCCAGGTAGTTGCCACAGCAAAGAAAACAAAAATATTGTCCTGGTGGAACCTGCCTTGCCCAAGTGTATTTATCCCTGTCTTATTTTGGTGTGTCTCTTTACGTTTTTATTTAAACTGTTATTTTAGGGCTTTGGGCTTGCCCGTTCCAGGCATGCAGCCCTGGTGCCCCTTGTTAAAGTGGGCACAGCTACAAAGTGGTATTCCAGAGGTCAGCAAAATGTGAAGGAAGTACTTCAGCTACTGTGGAATTTAGCAGCTGTGAGGTTTGCATCTGATGCATTGGGAGAAGGGCTGGAGGGGTCTTCCAGAGGAGGTTGTCCTCTGCTGGTGCTGATCTGGAGATCTGAGCACTCTGAGATCCTGGCTGGAGCGCTGCCATGCTTCAGGTGGTGCCAAGGATTAGGAAGAGATTTTCTGGAGTTGCTGAATTGCAGAGTTAGAGGCTGGCTACCAAAGTCCTCTTTCACCCCTGCTCCCCCCTCGACACACACTTGATCTTTTAGAACAGCAATACGGGATATGGGAATACTGCAATGCTGTTGTCACAGCCGAGCAATCGCAGGTGGTTGCTTTTAAACCTATTTCTACAAACTAGTTTGATAACTTTTTTATCAATGAAACGCAAAAAGAAAAGAGAACCTTACTCTATTTCCTTATAACAGTTCAGGAGACTTAAAAGTGAACGGTTCCTAGAGCAATCACAACTCTGTCCCCTTGCATGGACTTAACATTTTTGTATTCTGAGTAGCTCTGATGTTTAGAGCAAGTTTAGCAAACCTGGAGAGACATGCCTGCGTGTGTATTGTAGGTGTTTGCACGAGCTTACATGGTTCATAACCAGAAAAGCATGGGACAGGCAGATAAGTGCAAATATCCTGACATCTTTTTTAAAAAAAATATGCAATATTTTAAGAGTTTTCTCTAGTTCTGATGCCAAGTTGTTCATGATGAAGGGGGGGAATGGATGACAGGTTGCACCTATCAGGTTTGGTGAAGGAGTTCTCTTGAGGATGTATAATGTGTACATGATGAGGAAGGGTGAAGTTCTGAACCTTAAGGTGATGGGAGGAACAAGGAGACATTGAAAAAGAAATACACTTCATCTTGCTTCAGTGAGAAAGCTGGATGAGAGGTTAGAGCTGGGGCTTAGCAGGCAGGAGACTGACCAAGTGACAATCAAGCTTGGCCTGCTGTCTGACTGCAGTTTTGGGCACATGGAAGCAATTCCAACCCTTGCTTTCCCCATCTGTGAATTGGTACTTGGGATCGTTTTCCTGCCCCTTTGGAGGGAATAATTTGGAGAAGGGTGATGTATTCTTGCCTTGATTTATAGATTTTTTTATGTGTGAGGAGTCTCACTGTTCCTCCTATCTCTCTCTCAAAAAGAGATGTGGCTCTAATGGGTTTTTGTGTGTGGGAAAGGGCTTGGTGCCAGCATCACGTGGAACAGGGATGTGATCCTACAAGAGGAACCTTCGCAGGTGTTCTGAGCTGGGTACCTGCAAAGTACCATTTCATTGACCATTTCAAACGGGAAAACTGATATTTCACCTCCGTTTTCCTTCTGTGCCTTCTTCCTCCTCTCCTGTCAAGGGCATCCATCACACAGGGAGTGATTTGGCCACCCAAACAACCAGCTCCGTCAGGTTTCCTGGCAAAGGTCAAACATCACGGTACCAAAACACTGAGGTTGCCAGAGAGCAGTGGCAGAGGATGAGGTGAGAGGGTGGCCAAGGTAGGTTTTGTTGCAATCAAGGTGCAGGGAGGAGTGGAGATGTGCTGCTTTAGTCATAGCTTTTGAAGTTACCAAAAATGAAAAAAAGAAAGTTGAAAACTTTGAAATCCTATCCTGTTCACACTAGAGAGCATAAAAAGTTACTTTTAGTTGCTTAAAAGATTTTTAAGTGTTTTAAAGTAGAAATTTTAAAAGAATACTACCAAACTATAAAAGCATAAAATTATTTATATACATATATTATATAAAAATATAGTGGGAAAGTTTCCCTGCTAAGCTTGCTGTGAAGAGAAGGGTGAAGGTGCAGTAACTGCTACACAAGCAACATTTCTCTGAGACAGATGGCAACTGTAGTGAGGAAGGGCTGACATAAAATGGTGAATGCCTTTGTTCCCATGGCTTAGCTGTGAGTTTCTTGAGCAGGTTTTATTTTTTTCAATTTTTTATCAAGGCAGAAAGGATAAAAAATATAGGAAAGTTTCCCATCCAATTTTGCAACATTTCTCTGAGGCAGATGGCAACTGTAGTGAGGAAGGGCTGACATAAAATGGTGAATGCCTTTGTTCCCATGGCTTAGCTGTGAGTTTCTTGAGCAGGTTTTTATTTTACTGTATCAATACTGTGAAAGGAGAAGCATCCAAACAGTACAGGATGCCAACAGCGTGTCCTGTTTGCTGATTCACTACTTCAAGTGGCCTGGTGAAAACCATGAAATTAGTCCTTCATACCTTACTAGGCTGAAAACAAAGCTTGTGAAAGGTTTTTTTTTTCCTCCTTTATGTTTGCTTTTCTTTTTGGGTTTTTTTTTTTTTTTTTTTTTTTTTTTTTTTTTGTGCAGAGGTTGCCACTGTATAAATGATCATTTCTGATTGCATGCAATAGAGCCAATATTCTTGCCCAGGCCTCGCTGAGGTGAAGTTTATAGCTTGTAGCTAGAGTCAGTATAAGGTATGGTAGTGGGAATCATTTTGATATTATTTCTGTACATTTAATGGATGTGTATGTATGTGTGGGAATCATGATGTCTAATATTTCTTGAACAGTGCTGAAACCAGTTCAGGCCCATCCGCACTAGACAGTGGAACCAGTTCTGAAGGAATCGTTATTGAACATTTCTTTCAAGGGTCGACTTCCTGAGTGCAGATGAGACCAAGGTTCGAGAAAAAAGGGGTTGGAGGTGCTGTATGGTATGGAGAAACCTCATGTGAATTTTCTGGCAGTGGTGTAGCTACTTTAGAGGTGCTTTCCCTAACAGAATGATACTGTGTCCTGTTGCCTCTGCGTTGGTGTGGCTCTTTAGGGTTGCACCAAAGCTGTGGAGAATCAGATGCCAACTTTCCAAGTGTGAATGCTTCTGTGATGGGTTGAGGCACAGCTTTGCATTCCCACATCTAGCTGCATCTTGTTCTGCCAAAACTGTGATTTCAACTGTGATTTAAGGAGGATGTGAAGAGAACTCTTGTGTTTTAATACCTCTGTACGTAACATTTTTGTCTGCTTTAGAGTTAGGGCTTACTAACCCATTTGTTTTCTTGCCTCAGGCAACAGGGAGAGCACACTCTAGTTTTACAGTTTGCTTTCTTGGAGGTGGACATATTTCTTAGTTCTTTGCTGTCAAAGAACTCACCTCCCAAATGTGAAGAGTTGTGGTTATCTCCTTAAGCCTGCAGCAAGCCCTGGTGCCAAGTGTCAGCTAAGTGACATGATGGTTGCCACGGCTGTTCCCTGCTGCTGCCAGGTTACCTGTGAATAGCTGTGAAAATAGCAAGAATTGTGTTAATACTGTGTTGCTGCTTTGGAGAAAAGCTAAACCTCTTTGTCTCAGGAGGATGACTGACGTGATGCTGGGAAAAGGAGAAGGCCAAAATGCAATGAGAGGATGTGAGAACAAATTGTGCTTTGTATTTCCAGCAGCTAGAGAGGGATGAATGAGAGGCTTTGTGGAATGTGAATCTGTTGCAGGAGGCTGAGGACATGCTTAGAGCTAGCTTAGTAAGATGCAGGGATAGCCTGGTGAGAGCCAGAGCAACCAGTGCAAATGCAGTCCCTCCTCATCCTCTCAGCATTATCCACCATCAGGTTCAGTCCTTGGACCTTCCTACATCTTCTCTACAATATTCTCAAGCTGTGACCTGTATAATTTAACTTTAGTTTGGGTGCTGGGTAGAACAGAAAGCATGTTGTGTCTCTGCTGCTGTTTTAAACGCAGAGAGGTCGGCAGTGGCTGACCCCGTTCCCATCTGACAGCTCTACAGAGCTGGAATAGCACTGGGAACAAGCTCAAAAGCATCATGGGGCTGGCTCAGCACACAGGGCACAGAGCCAGGATTTCAGCCTTCTGTGAGCTCAAGGTTGAAGTACATGGACAGGACAGCTCTCCCTGCTTGTCCTGCTCCCATTTTGTGACAGCTCCGTGGCTGCGTTTCCATCCCACACCTCTGCAATAGGAATGTCACTTAACTGTGGGATGCCCATTTGAGGAAGTGATTCCAAGCAGTCTGGTTTTGGAGTAGAGTCCTTGCCACTTTTGGGTGATTCCTAACAAGGATCCCAAGGATGAGCCCTAACAAGGCCTTTGCAGGTGCAGAGTTGTAGCTTTTATTTGCTGTTGACTTAATCTGTCCTGCAGAATCCAACATATAAATAGGAAGACAGCTGCAAAGATGCAGCTGATTAAACTGATTTGGGTGGAAGGTGGCCTGGGAGGTAGATAGGATCGTGCATCTTGAAAACCAACAAAAAACAGCCCTTAAAATTATTTAAACTTTACCAAACTCTCCTCTTTGATCCATGACATGCCTGCCAGTTCAGCCATGTCAGCATCCAAATGTGTCTGCAGATTAGTGACATTAAGTGCTGTTCAAGCTCTACTGGAAATATTTTGGAGATGGGAGAAGTCCCTGCTCATGGCAAGATGGTTGGACTAGATGACCTCTAAAGGTCCCTTCCAACCCATACTATTCTATAAGTCAAGAAGCTGTAATTCAAGGAGACTTTTTGCCAAGGTCTGGGCTCTGAGTTTTCCCTGGGAGCTGAGTCTGTGGCCAGAACTGCAGTTGGAAAGCTTGGGCTCCACTGCCATAGCAAAATAATTGTGGTGAGCATTGCTCCTGTCACAAGGTGAGAGCCATGCACAGAGTTTTGATATCTGCAGTTAAAGGGCCTAAAGAGGAGCTCAGAATCCCTTTAATCACTGTCATTCAAATGATATTTTAATATAAAATACATACGTACCTGTGTATGTATATGTGTGTATATATATATTTGTAACCAAATAGAATTTAGAACTATGCAAACTACCAGAACATTTTGGAATAGAGTAGATTTGGAGTAGACTTGCTGTGGAGTTTTTTTGTTTGTTTGTTTGTTTTTTTCTTATCAGTAAAATGCAGCAGACCAAAGTTTTGCTGCAGTTAGTCTTACTAGAAATGTAGGTTATTCCTCACCTGAAACCCACTCAAGTGGGTTATAAAATTATCTGAAGAGTCCTACCATCTCTAAAATATTTCCATCTGCTGAAAGGCTTTGGCTTGTCAAACATAAGGACACAGAGGCTGGGAATTAGGAGAGATGGAATGTGACTTTGGGCTGATGGAATCAAGAAAGGACTGGGAGCGTTTTCTTTTGGATGTAGGATTGAGTTGGTTTCAAGGCATCTTCTACTTGGGAAAATGTGCATTGCTGAGATGGAAGCAGTGATCAGAGCATCCCTGAGATGAATTCTGGTTTGGATGGAGGTATTGGAAAGCTTCCTGCTGAATCTGATGGTACAAGAGTTTAGGCTGCTGGGAGAAATTCCACATGATTTCTGCCATTTCTTTGTGTCAGATCTGATCTTTTGCTTTTAGGATTAACTGCAATGTGTCTGTAACTTTCAGTGAGCTTTGGCTTTTTATTCCTGTAACTGTAGACAATTCAGGTTTCCCATAACATTATCCTCATCCCAACTGTGAACAAGTTACTACTGCTTCTTATAATTTATTGTCTTTCTGTTCCTGAATGTCTGTGTGATCCAGCTGGTCACCAGCACCACCTTCCAGTGCTTCATTAGCTTTTATGCACAGGGAATTGTTGCAATGGATAAGTTGACCATGCTAGTTGGAAGAGTAGAAGCTTTTGGAGAATGACTTTTGCTTCCTCTAGCTGTCATTAGGGAGTGCACACACACATACCTGTATATACATATATAGAAACAAATATAATGTGTTTCAATATAAACTCATTTAGCATTATTCTTATTTAATTTATATTTTAATCTAGTTGTAAACCAAAGTATTACAGCTTGTGAAATGATGTCTCTCTGAAATAGGAGGAACCTTTTATTAGGTGGGAGTTCTGAAAGGTCTTTGGTGACAAAAACATGGATAGGAGCAAGACTTAAGAACTTGTGCTGCTGGGGAGTTGCAGCCTTGAAAGGATTTGAAACTTGCTGAGTAAAGTTGGATAGTGGGGCCTTCTGAAGGTGTTCTTCATGGTCCTTAACAGTTTTGTTGTAAAACAAGGACGTTCTGGCAAAGCTAGAAATAAAAGGGGAGAAAGCAGAAAATCAGACTCTGACCTGGCACAGCCAGGAGCTGGGGAGGAAGCCACAAAACCAGCCACTGATGTATTTAGTGTGTAATTTAAAGTTTTAGGAAATGAGCCATTGCTATTTAGTGGTGTCTAGAAGTGGTTGGGGTTTGTTAATAACTTCTGTAAAGGCACGTGTTCTGCTGTTACCAATGGGAAGAAATAATGGGTTCAAAGATGAGATCTTGCTGGTTTTTCTGTGCTAGGGATGATTACCTTTCTGAGGAATTAGCAAGTGCTAAGAACAAATTCACCTCTAACATGTCCCACAGGCTTGGCAGTGGCTCTGCTTCCTCTAGGGAGGAGGAAGAGAGCTCAAATAAGGAGAG
The DNA here is from genome assembly GCA_024865655.1 of Emberiza elegans. NCBI lineage: Eukaryota > Metazoa > Chordata > Aves > Passeriformes > Fringillidae > Emberiza > Emberiza elegans. The sequence goes on from JALJVW010000206.1 coordinate 63,925,555, forward strand.
AGCTTATCTGCTTTCAGCCCTGGCTGGTGCTGGTGGCTCTGGAACCACACAGGGGATGGGTAGAGAGGTGGAACAGCAGCACAGCATCACTGGAGAGGTAGTGCATGTGTGTGGCATGCCATGGATGCTGTGGGCAGGAAATGCTGGGTGTAGAACCTGCACAGGGGCGGGAGCATGCAGGAAATGCTGCTGCCTTGTGAGAGAGGTGTCCAAAGATGCCTATCCTGGGACAGCTGAGCAGCACCAGTGTTTCCTTGCTGGAGCTGTGAATAGTAAGAAGGAAAAGGGGTCAGTCCCCTGTGGGGGCAAGATTTGCTGTGAGCATTTAAAAATGCCATTGGAAGGAACTGAAGGGTGGGAAGTGAAGAGTGGAAGGGGCAGTACTAGACTTCCAAGTGCCATTTTCTGAGTTTTCTAGCAAGTGTTGAAGACTGAAGTTTGTTTTTGTTTCAGTGCTTTCTCCTTTACGTACGTAATTTTTCCTATTTAAACTCCACGGCTCAGGGAAGGGTGCAGAGAAGATGGAGGCAGACCCTTCCTGGAGGCACACGGTGGAAGGAGGAGCAGCAGTAGGCAGCAGTTTATACCAGGGAAAATCAGGTTAGGTATGATAAGACATTATTTCACCATGAGTACAGTCAAACAGCGTTGGATCAGGTTGTCCAGAGAGGCTGGGAAATCTCCACCATGGGAGAGTGCAGCCTCCAAGTTCCTGTTTCCATTAGACTGTGCCAAGCTGTATTTTTGTTACCTTTTTTTTTAGTTTTATCATGTAAAATTGGCAGCTTTACTGGCCTTCCTAGTTTGTATCAGTTAAGCTTTTGAAACATGTTCAGGTATTTTTAAATACTGCTGTGTAAGTTCCTTGTTTAATCTGACATATTCTGGTTTATTATTTTACTGCAGTTACCTAAAGCAGTACTTAAAAAATCAGTGCATTAATTTTTTTGCAGAATTTTAGCTTAGTTTTTGATAATGTACTTAACACCCTTCCCCTCAGATCTATGGTGGAATGGCTGCATTATTTTTATACTGCAGTGAGACTTATTTATTTAAACCTTCCCATTACCTTTGCAGTCAGACCCAATATCATTGGCTATGAAACTGTGAAACTAATGAGAAATGAAAAATGAAGTTGGATTGATTCATTTACTGCTGGACAAATAATACAGAAAGTGGCAGTATAAAAAGATAAAATACAGTTTAAATTGTTACTCAAATCACAAAATGGTTTGGGTTGGAAGGGACCTTAAAGCTCATCTTATTCCAACCCCCCTGCCATGGGCAGGGATGTCTTCTGCTACAATTCCAATAGGAGTTACTGAGTTTGGGGCAGGGGGAGGAGTCACAAAGCTAGTCTGAGAGAAATAAAATTTAACTTGGTGATGCCAATTCATTGGTTCCCCATTTGGTTAAGTTTTAAAAGCTCTTTCTTGAGGTTTCTTTGGCTCTGCTCATTCATCTACACGTCTTGGGCATTGGTTTGATACGGGGTTTTGTGCCTCCGAGAGTGTCTTCTGAGAGTTTACATGTCTGAGGAACCTCTCTGAATTACTGTGAAGCTTTCCTTGAACCCTTCCCTGCCTGTACATTGGTAACTGAACACAGCTCTTGCCTGCAAGAGGCCCATGGGAGGAGGCTGGCGGCACTGGGTGACACTAACAAATGGGCGGTGCAATTCTCAGACTGACAGATTGGATTCTGGGGAGGGGCATGAAGCCCCAGCCCCACTGTGGCTGTCCCCAAGCCCCACTGTGGCTGTCCCCAGCCCCAGGGTGTTCTTTCAGTCCATGTTTGTTTGCAGGGCAGCCTGGATCTCCACCAGAGATGCAGGGAAGGAGGGTGGAGGTGGCATGCAGGCACTTTTCGGATGTGTTAGATGATTTCCTAAGCCAGGGTTGTGCTGTTGGGGGAAGCAGCCCAGGTGGGATTGAGAGTAGAATTTTGTCATACCCTTTGCTTAAAGCTAATTCCTTGGGCTTCCCCTCTAAGGCACTGGCCTGGGCAGAAAGCTGACACCAGGCAGCTTCCAGGGCTGTGCTGTCACAGGGCAAGTGCCAGTAAGGAGCAGAGAGGAGTGGTGTTGTTCAAATGGTTCTTTTGTGTTGGTGGGTAACATGGCTGACATTTAGGACAGGCAAGAGCAATCCTGGGTGCAAGAGAGACTTTTGTGAATAAAAGTCTTTTAGAGGCTGAATGAGGAGGAGAATAACATGCACCTGTGTGTTCTTGCAGTAACATATTCCTCACCTCGTGCCCCACACTTGCTGGGAGAATTAGCCAAGGATGAGAAGACTGGATCAGATGGTAATTCATGGAAATGGAAGCAAGGTATTCAAAGCACTGCTTTAGTCTGAAAAGGGGAGGGAATGAATGCAGTTTTCCCAAGCCTCTAGTGTGTGAACACTAGCTGAAGCTCCCATGAGCTGTGTCCCCATTGTCCCCAGAGCTCCCCTCATTTCCCTGGTGTCACCCCACCTTTCCTGCACAACACTGTGAATATGATATCTGTAGCTCTTTTTAAAACTTTGGATTTTTCCATTAAAACTCTCAGAGCAGGAAATGCTGTCCTACTGCAGGAGCAGACAGGATGTGACCCCCAAACAGGGCATGGATAGTTGAGTAGTGGGAGAGAGAATTTTAAGAGTTAACAAGGGAAGTGGCTTTGTATAGCAATTTGCTAATCAAATTTCATCTTGTAACAAACTTAACTGACAATCAATTTCTAAAATACAAAAGCTTCTTAGAGGAAATAGTCAAGTATATCTTCACCAGAAAGATTTAACTGGGATAACTAAATAAAGAGCACAGGATTTTTTTCCTCTTTTTTTTTTCTTTTTTTATTTTGTTTTGAGCAATTGCTCCAGAAATGGAGTTACATTAAGCAGCAGTGTATTCACAGGACAGTAACTACCTCTCTCTCTTGGAGTGCTTGAGGTTTACACTACACCTCTCCAGTTATGTGCAAAAGCTTTAATTTTAAAGAGATTTTTTCCCACTTGTGTTTCAGAAATGCAAGTCTGTTTGGTAAAGTGACTCTAATGAAAAATGGCATCTGGCAGCAGCAACGGGAGTCCCTGGGGGTCCCCAGTCCTTCTTGGCTTCCAGTTCCTTACTGTGACCCTTTGCAGGTTGGCCATGGGGCTGTGACAGTTCAGGGAGACTTTGTCACCTCCGTGTTGCTGGGCGTGACAGTGAGCTGTCCCCTGGGCCAGAGCTGTGAGACCACATTCCTGCACTGGGAAATCAGTTAATGGTGGCAAGGAGAATCATCTCCCTCCTGCCTTTGAGGCAGCAGGTAAGCAGTTTAAAAAGAAAAAAAAAGCAATAAGATAAAACAAATACTTTTATATGTTGTTCATTAGTCAGCAGATCTGACTCTACCAAATTTATATATATATATATACATACAGGCAAATCTCTCATGTGAAAGGTACCATTTTTCCTAAACAGTCCGCTTTCAAGCAGAACAGCATACTTTCGTAGGTTCCTCTTCTCTCTTGGAGTGCTGAGGTTACCACACTACACACTCTAGCAGCAAAGCTTTCACTTTAAAGAGATTTTTTTTCCTTACCTCTGTGTTTCAGAAATGCAAGTCTGCTTTGTAAAGTGACTCTAATGAAAATGGCATCTGGCAGGAGCAATGGGAGTCCCTGGGGGTCCACAGTCCTTCTTGGCCTCCAGTTCCTTACTGTGACCCTTTGCAGGTTGGCCATGGGGCTGTGACAGTTCAGGGAGACTTTGTCACCTCCCGTGTGCTGCGTGACAGTGAGCTGTCCCCTGGGCCAGAGCTGTGAGACCACATTCCTGCACTGGGAAATCAGTTAATGGTGGCAAAGGTAAAGGAGAATCCATCTCCCTCCTGCCTTTGAGGCAGCAGGCAGCAGTTTAAAAAAAAAAAAAAAAAAGCAATAAGATAAAACACAAACACTTTTATATGTTGTTCATTAGTCAGCAGATCTGACTCTGCAAATTTATATATATATACATACAGAGAGCAAATCTCTCATGTGAAAAGGTGCCATTTTTTTTCTAAACAGTCCCTTTCCAAACTAGAACAGCACTTTAAATAGGTTCCTCTTTAAAAAAAAATAAAAAAATAAAAAAAAATTAAAAAGCAAACCCTTTTCTGCCGCAATGCACTTTAACTCGTCAGAGGAGTACAGCTGTGGCTGGCTGGGGACACAGCTGTACAGGCAGGCAGCTCCTGGGCAGCCACAGCTCGGGGGGAGCAATGCTGCCAGAGCCTGGCCATGGCAGCTCTACCTCCAGCAGCCCCCCGGGCCCACACGGGCCCCGTGCTGCCCGGAGCAGCCCCGCCGTGCCCAGGCACCCGTGGGGCTGGTGGCTGTCAGGAGACTTTGGAATCTTTCAAGAGAAACCCACCCTTGCCTGTCAAGAAGATTTAAAGCCCGTTTTTTAACAGGTCAGAAGTTGCACCCAGTTACATCCCAGCTGGCAGCCCAGGGCTGAGCTGAGCAGCAAAGCCAGGAGAAAGCTGTTACTGGGGTTGTGGGCTTTTTCCATAACGTGAATATGGAGCCCTCGTCAGTTCTGTTTGTTTTTTTTTTCTTTTTTAGTCCAAGTTTGTGTGTCCCACATTGATTCTGCTCTGAGCTGGTTTGCAGAGTAACCATTTGTAACAGAAATTGTGCTGTCACCTTCAACTAGTGACCTATAAATCAAACTTTTTTAGGACAAGTGTCCTAACAGTCAAGACTTACTTTCACAGTTAAGAAATTTCCTGCTGTACTAATTATTCTTTTTTTTTTTTTTTCAATTGCAGTCCTTATTTCAATTTTAAAAAGTCAGTGTTCAGACTAGTCTGGAGTAGGCTGAAGCATAAGCCTGCTGTAACTTGTGGATATCAGACTGTTCTTCAGTGATTTTCCAAGCTGTTTCCAAACTGGCCCTCCATGACTGCTTCCCTTTTCCTCTTCCAGCAGGCACTGGCAAACAGAAGCTCCATGGCCATTGTGTTCAGGGACAGCCAGCACTGCTGGAGGGGGTGAGCAGGGGTGGCAGGGGAACCAGAGTTGGGAAAGGGGGAAATAAAATCAAGGTAGAGGGGACTGTACAATTGCATTGAAAGCAGCTTAGCAAAAAGCGCTCTCATTGGACAGCTTTAAGAACAATGTGAATGAGAACTTAGCAACTTGGGTAAGAATCTTGGAAAATTCTATAAATGTATACTTGAAATTCTGTTTGTATTAAAAAAAAAATGCATTTTCTTCTTTCTTTTAACACTGTGTAAAAGAACATTATGCATGTGAGTGGTTTGAGAATTAAATGGTTTAATACTCAGATCTTTGTCTGTGTCTTATAGCTGACTGGTCCTTACCCAGCATGGATTTTCTGCCTGGTCCTGGCTGTGGGCAGCTCCACACTCTGCTAAGCTGAGCAGCTTGAGAGAGGTTGCACAGTGCCAGGCTGCTGTTCCTGGCAACTCAGATAGTTTCTGTCCTTTTTGGCTGAGTTTTGTCTCACCTCTTCAGCAGGCTGAGCCCTTTTCAGTCTCCCCAGGAGGAACAAGCCCTGCGCTCTTGCTGCAGGCCAAGTTTTGGATGTTTTCCAAGCTGCCTATGGCAGGGGAAGCATTTTGGTTCAGTGCCATGCTAGGGAGGCCCAGGCACTGCCTCAGCCCTCCTCTTTTCACCAGTGTCCAGCTCCACAGGCTGGAGCTCAGCTGGAAAAGGCAGCAATTACAGGAGGTTGAGTGTCTCTCAGTGATGTTCACAGGGAGAAGATGGGATCCAGCAGGAAAAGCCACAGTGGTAACTGCCAGAGGAGGGCAGGGAGAGGAGAGCAAGAGCTGCTTTCTGAACTCTTATTTTCAAAATGCTTCCCCTTTTCTCCCAGGGTCCCAGCCCATCACAGCTTCTTTCCAAGGTACTGGCCCAGGGGAGCATGTACCTGTAGGAGTCCCTGAAGGGCACCTCTCAGATGTGTAGCGTTTGCCATGGCACATGGGACAATGGAGGAGGTGGCTCTCCATGTCCCAGTCACACACTGTTTGCACAGATGCTCAAACAATCCTGCTAGGAACAGGAAAGAGTCAAACCCCCAATAGCTTCCAAAACTAGAGAGCCAGTGACCAAAGATCTGGCATACCAGCTCTGTCCAAGTTAACTCCCTCACTGCTTAGCTGCTCTAGCAATTCCTGCCAAGAGAAGCCTTTACAAAGGTGGGTATTTCGCTGATCTTACAAAATCCAGAGTAAATGGCCCACTGGGAAGTGCAACCTACTGTCTGCACATACCACTTCCATCACCTCCTGAGGACAGGAACTGTGCTTTCATTGACTGTCTGGTTTGAAACAGCTGCCTGAAATCGAGAAATCTTCTGCATCTTCAGGACAGCCCTGCCAAAGGTCCTACAGCAATACAGCCCCCCTGAGAAGACAAGAGGTCTGATCACATGTGGCCTGGCAGCAGCCAGGAGACCTCAGCTTCTAGAGTAAACTTGCAGATGAAATAATTTATTTTTATCAAAGATACAGGTACTGGTTATCTAACCTGGGCACTGTCATGGTTCATGGGCACTGCTCTACAGTAACTGTTAGATGAAATCTTAGCATTAAAAAAGAGTTTCAAAGTCTTGGCTAGGCTTGTGACTCCCAGCACTTGGGCACACAGGACACACAAGAGCTGCTGGCAAGCAGGGCACAGCTTTTGGCAGCTCTTCCACCCACATGAAGCTGCAGAAGGGTGTTCCTAGCCCAGCCAGCACAAGCCTAATGGCTGCTGCTGTTCCACGCACCTTTCCAGTGTGGAGCCCCATTTGTTGGAAAAGGATTTAAATAAGTCTAGGAAGTGTAAAGTGTGCATTCAGAGAGCAGTCTGTTACAGATCTATAGGTTTTAATGAACCAAGTCATCAGAGTTACAGAGGGTTGGGCACAGGAAGGACAGTAATGCTGGACTTGGGTGCCATAAAAATACTGGTACCAGATGAAATTCAGCTTTCCTTGCCACAAAGGACAGGACAGTGAGGTGACCTATGAGCCCCCTCCCCTGACATGGCAGGGAGGAGCAGGGACAGTCCAGCTGGATGCAGTCCCTCCCTGCAGCTGGCACCAAACAGCAAGACCAACCACGCCAGGAGCAGCCCATACTTTGTGGCAATACCCCACCTCCCCTTTCCTGCGGCAGAGGAGGGAGAAGTGAGGCCCTACCAGCCCCTTTAGGAGCAGGGATCAGCTATCCTGCCCATGAAGATGATGGTGTTGAGGGCAGCTTCCCGGATGAAAAGCAGGAAGGGCCTGTTGGCATTGAAGATTTTTCTGTTCATAGGGAAGGAACGGCCAGAGATGGTGACAGCTGTAGCAGCTGAGGCCTCGCTGCCTTCTTCATTCACCTGCCAGCCAAGAGAGGAGATGGGATTAAAATACAGGCATTATGCAGCATGGAGAGGGCTCACCCTCCTCCTCCTCCTCCACAAAACACAGGCCAGCCTCCCTCCAAAGCCCCAGACTGCTGAGAATTGAACACTGTAGGTTCAGAACTACTTTTCCCTTTAATATTTGTTTTTAAAAAGCAAAACACGTGGGCACCAAACAAGGCTCACCTCAAGGAAGGCTTTGTGAAAAGCCTCAGACACGTACAGGTCTGTGCGGCCCTCTGCAATGATACCTGAAATAAAAAATATACAAAGGTGAAACTCAGTTTAGAGACAGCTCAAGAAAGAACACATTCCATCCTCCATGGCCTGGGATCAGGCAGAAGGCATGGCTGCCTTAAACAAAACCTTCCCTCTTCCATGTGCAACTGACTGCTAAGCTGCCATGTCTTCAGTGCAGAGCAGGGCTGAGTGTCCATCACTGACTGCAGCAACACATAAATGCTTTTCATGTGCTCGTTCCTGTGTGCTGCTGCACCTACTGCCCTGCCTAGGGAGGAATGGCTGCCCCTCACCTCTACCCTGCACTGCCCTATCTCCACATCTCACCTGGGAGTCTGGCGTTTTCTGGACTGAAGAGATCTTCCAGCCCCATTTTCCTCAGCTTTTCCTTGAGACTGAAGCTGTCCTCGATGCGGAAGCGAGGCAGGTAGACAAAGAGAGACATCTCCTTCATGGAATTGATCCAGCCCTGCAGCTTCTCCGATGTCAGGTCTCTCTCCACCTCTTCCAGTGGTGTCCCAGCACTGGGCAGGACCAGCAGCATCGTGATGTCATCCCCTTTGTAAGGCAGCTCCAGCACCTGGACTTTGTCCTGAGCAATGAGTGCATAGTGGAATCTGGACTCCTGGTACATAGTTGGGACTTGGCAGGTCTCACCATTGGCTTTATGAAATACATCCAGTTTTGTGTTTGGAGCTGGGAACTGCGATTTCCAGTGCCCCTAAAAAGGAGAGGGGGAAAACAAACATGAGCACTATGTCTCTTCCAGGGAAGTGTGCTGCTCCCCAGTTCTGTTAGCTTTTGTTACCTTAAAATATATGGTGTTGACCAGGACCAAGACAGTGAGATCATCAATACCACCTTCTGGGATCACTTCTGTAATGCGCTTCTCTGTCTTGTTAGCCACCCACTCATTAATGATTTGTCTGGAAAGTTCTGGCTTCTCCTAAAGGAAGAGACCAAAAAAAGGTTAAGCCAAGGGTTTTAAACCCCTCTTTGTACCCCTTCTGCAGGAGACAGGTTCAGAAGGGTATGTGCTGGGGGAGGACAATGAAGCTTAGGTATGATGAGTGGGACATGGCTATGGTTAAGGTGAGCTGAAGCAAGAGGAGCTGCATCCCAGATTCCCTGTTGCTTTCACTGGTGTCCCACACACCCAGAGCAGAGCACTTTGGGCAAAAGACAGGGATGGACTGGGGGTGGGGGGATGGAACCAAACAAAAAAAGCAAAATCCTGAGTAGTTCAAACTCACTTTGAAGTTCAAGGGCCAGAGTTTTGCTCCATAAACGATTTCACTGATGTTCTGGTAAGTCTCATTAAAGACCAAAGATTTCTCCCCGAAGAGACGGTTGGCTGATACCAGCTCTGAGGATTTGTTTGCTTTCTTGTACAGGCGGCAGTTCAGCTTGGCAAAGAAGAAATGGATCTGATCTGATGTCTTCTCTGAGATGGTGTCAAATCGAAAGACCTGGACAAGCCAAACAGCAACAAGGAATCCATGAGGAGGCTCTTGTGCTCCCAGGCCCCAGAGGAAATAGTGGTGCAGCCTTTGCCTCAACAGCAACAAATCTGCAGGCCCTCAGAGCTTCACCCTCCATGTGGAGGAACCCAAATCTTTGGAAAATCAACACATCACCAGCCCAAGACCTTTAAGTGCTGTGAAAATTAACAGGGTGTTCATAACCTCTTACCACAGCCCAGAGATGAGCATTGCAGCTCTTGGGTCATATCAGGTCATGGGAGGACTCACATGTGCTAAACCCTCCTGTGAAAATGCTAAAGGCTGCTCTTTCCCAGGAGGAATTCTCATGGCCTGTTGAGTACTTCTGGTACATCTTATCTATTTTTACAGGGAATGGGAATATGTAGCAATCATTTTGAGGGTAGATTTTTGCAGCACAGGAAATTTTTTTATCTGTTCCCAGCTGCCAGCTGGAAGGACAATTATGATTTTTCTACTGCTATCCATCCTCAGGGCTTTAAGGCACAGAAAATCCCACAGCACATTGCTCTTTGTGAACCTCCTTTGCCACTGTTTCCTGTAAGGCATTCCTGGTGTTCCCAGCCATTTCATAGGGAAAACAGGGTTAGGACTGCAGGTGTGGGTGGCTCAATGAAGAAGGTTCCCCTTCCAGTGGGAAGGGCTGCCCAGAGGGGAACGCACAAGTGAAGATTTTGGAGGTGTGGTTACAGCTGCTGCTCTCAGGCTGTGTGCATAATGACAGGAGACCGCCAACATTATTTGTTCCAGAGGCAGGATTTGTAAGGACAGCAACAGAGGTGCTTGATTCAGACCTCCTCATTGCAGGGAGAAAGGCTCCTCTGGGCTGAGGTCTCCCACTGGAGAAAAAGGTATGAGCAGCATCAAACCCCACACAGCAGTTGAGTGGATCTGGCATTGAGAAGGGTGCTAGGACAGGCAGGGAGTTAAATTAGCTGCACGGAAGAACCAGAACTCAGAATTACCTCTTAGTCTGGGATCAGAACTATTCCCTGAGTATAGCGCCAACAGGTAGAGGGAGAGACTCCCCTGTGTTACAGGCTCCCCTGCCCTGGAAGTCAGGTGGACTGCAGGGTCTCCCAAGTGTCTCATTTTTGTCCCAAGGAAGAGAGAAGGAATGTGAAAAAGTTCCTCTGCAGCAGGACTTGACATAACGGCTTTTCCTGCTTTTTACCTAAGGAAAAGCTTAGCTCAATCTGCAAGAGGCAAACTGTTGCCATTCCCTTCCCTCACCTTCCAAATAGGCTTCCTTTCCTCCAGATAAAAACTAACCTCTCAAACCCAGGAATGCTGGATCCAAATAGGGAATAAGGGGAAAGAGCTGGGATCTAAACAAATCCAGAAAAAGGGCTTGGAGCAACCTGGTCTAGTGGAAGGTGTCCCTGCCCATGGCAGAGGGTAGAACAAGATGAATTTTAAAGTCCTTCCAACTTGGGATTTCCTCCCCAAGGCAAATCCTGAGACCCTGAGAGCAGCCATCAGCCACGATCACCTTTCCTGTCTTTCAGACCTGCTATAGGAAAAGGCTGAGGAATCTCCACCAACCTCCATGAGCTGCTGGAGGGTGCTGCCACAGGCTCCGAGCTTGGTCATGGCGAAGGCTGTGGAAATGCTGAGGGGGGACATGAAGATATTTTCCCCACTGTCCTTGGAGTCAGCCAGGTACTTGTAGAAGACGACAGCAAACCGAGAGTTGGCCTTTGACAGCTCCCACACCCGGGGGTTGGTGGACTCTGGGAGCTTGTCCTTGGCTGGCTCTTGCCCCTCTCCCTCCTGGGGTTTCTTCTCGGGGTTGCGGTAGATGCAGATGGGGTTCACGGGGATGTCGCGGGGCTTGGCGGTGCAGACGTCCTCCACAGCGTAGTGCTCGGGGGCAGCCAGCCCCCAGACACTGAGCAGGCACAGCACGAGGAGATGCATTGTCCTGGAACCAGAGAGAGGGCTCAGACACACGGCCTGCCTGTGAAACCCACGGCCCTGAGCCCCTTCCAGCCAGCATCACAGTGACAGCAGCCCCACAACCCCCCCCAGTCATCCTTTTGCCCTGCACCTACAGGACAAACAAGGACAGACAGACAGCAGGAGGACAGCTTGCCTGTGAGCACACAATGCTTTTAGAAGCAATACACTGAAACCAGCGTTTTCCCAGTGACCTGGGCCCTCTGTTTTTTTAGCAGCAGGCTCAGCCCTGACAAGTTTGTACCAAAATGGATGACTTGAACTTGTGAGTCCTCCCCATGGGCCAGTGAGGTGACCGCAGTATAAGGACCCTGCCAGGCTCACCTCAGCTTTACAGTAATTTTCAGTTACTGATGCAGGAGATACTATGACAGAGAAGAAAGGTGATAAGGAAAAGGTCTCCAAGGAAGTTGGTCCCTCCGTGGATTGAGCATCTCTAATCCCAAAGAATGTACTTTATAAGCATGTATGGTGTAGCTGATGCATCACACCAATTCCTGTCCAAAGTTCATAGCACCTCAATGCAAACTGGTTGTCCTTGGCACCTAAAGAGTGCAGGCTAATGGGAATTACTGTGTTCCAGCAAAAGCAGTTCTCTGAAAATCTTCCAGCAAGAGAAAGATAATTTACATTTTCCCCTTTGCTAAAGAACACTGAACCTCAGAATGGTTTCAGCTAAAAGGAACCTTAAATATCATCTGGTTGCACCCCTGCCATAAGAAGGGACACCTTCACTAGACCAAGTTGTTCCAAGCCCCATCCAAGGTGGCCTTGGACACTTCCAGGGATGGGGCAGCCACAGCTTCTCTGGGCATCCTGTGCCAGGGCCTCACCACCGTCACAAGGAACAGAATCCTCCTAAATCCCATCACCCACCAGCTCTGGCAGGAAGGCCTCATGAGCCATCCCAGGGCCTGCACGCTGTGGTTCTAAGATGCCCTTTGCATGACTGCTTTGTTTATGTACCCCATGGGAGGAAGCTCAAGCACCACAGCCACAACAGTTTGGGAAACAACTACTGGGAGGGGCTGGCAGCCTGCCCAGGTCTTGCCTGCTACAGGGCACTTTTTCAAACATGTGTCTAAGTTAGGTAAGTCTCTGCCTGCCTCCGCATACTCACTGCCATGGTTACCAAGCATTGCCTTCTGAGAAACTAAATTAAAAGTCACCTGCATTTAGCACTGGTGACCTCCATGTCTGTGATCTTCCAGTGCTGGTGGGCCAGCACCTGCTGGAGGAAAACAGGAGCAGGCTCAAAGGCTGATCTGGGATGAAGGAGACCTCTGGGTTCTTCCACAACCCCCTCCTCGGGCTCTTAGCCAATGACTTCATCTGTGCCCCAGTTCCTCTGCAAAGCAGAAACTACCTCATCTGGCACCAAGACTGTCTGGAGCCCAAGGCTGTGTGATAGCACAGCAAAACAAGAGGGACTCACTCAGGCCACGGCCACAGCTCTCACTGGTGATTGACACAGAGATCATCTTGCAAAAGGTTTAGGACAGATGCAACACCACAAAGGGGAAAAAAAAAAGCAACTAAAAAGGGAGGGAAGTTAACCAATTTTAAAAAATCCCGAAAAAAACAACACCCAGGCTAAGAGAAAGGAAAAAATATTAAGAAAATTGAAAATACTCCAGGAAGTGCTGTTCTTCTGAACCTTTCAATCCCACAGGAAAAGTCAGCCAGCAACAAGCCAGACACACTCCAGAGTTCTGCAATCCCGGGGCCAGGAGCAGAGCCCTCCACTGCCTGCAGCAGCCCTCCCTCACCCACACATGGTCCTGCAGCTCCAGCAGCAACAACACACTTTATGGCCAGTCCCACCATGGAAAGGACAACCTCACCATGGTCCCTGCCCTGTCACTGCACTCACCTCCAGGGAAAGCCACGTCCTGACCCTGTCTGTACAGGATAAGCACGCGCCTCTGTCAAGCCAGAAGCAGCTTGTGGTGTTTGCCATCACACAAAGGCTGCTAATCTAATTTCATATTTAAAGGCCAAGGCACAAGAGTGGGGAGGGCACCTCCATTCTCACCCTGTCCTCATTAAATGAGAAAGACTCCCTGTTTTCACTCTGCAGTAAAGCCCCAACTCCATCAATTCAGGGAAGATACAGGACTTCATGCTAACACCTTAAATCTACTTTACCATCCATTAAGGTTGACTCAGCCTCTGACATCCAATCTTGTCTCTTACAGGCAAGAGCCCCTGCTGCTTCTTAGACCAGCTCTTTGTCACAAAATGTGGCCAAAACCCACTCCTCCTCCCCCCACAGCTCTTCAATGGTCCCTTTTCCTCTGCAGCACTGACATGCACTCCATGTGTCAACCTGGAAGGATGCCAGAAGTATTCTCACCACAGCACTGCCTGAAAAGGATTACTGGCAGGGGGAATGTAGAAATTAGAAAAGGTTCTTACAAGGGTGAAGCAACAAAAAGTGCAGAAAGCCAAGAAACAAGTTGCTGATTCAGCTCAAAACCAGAAGGCTCTGGGGAAGCATCGAGAAACTCCCCTATCCCTCGGCTCCTGAGGAACACGGCTGGGCTCTCAGCAGCACACACAGTTTCCATCCCACTCTTCCATGGCTGCAGTACAGGACGGTTAACTGGGCTTACAGACCCCCAGCACCCACCCTACTGAACATACTGGTAGTGGTGGGAATGTCCCACAGCAGCCAAGCACTGTGCTACACAGCCCAGCTAATATAAAATAGCTCAAACCATTTTGAGATTAATTTAGGCTCTTGAGAAACTTTCCCCACTGCATCACACCCCAAAACCAGAGTCCAAAGCAAACCAGCAGTGCTCTTCTGCAGCCAGCAATTACTCAGGGCTTCCTGACTTCATTAACTGCCCTCCACACACTTGCTGCAGCCTGGGGATAAGCCAAGCCTGATAATTTAGAATGCCAGCCTTCATGACACTTAGGGTGGGAGGACTCTAATAGAGCAAAAAGCCACTCTGACAGCAGCTAAAATTCATAGGCTCCTACTAAGGGAAAAGAAGCTGTTTCAAGAAATTAAATAACAATGAAAGATATGTGCAATCTGTTTTTCTTACCTGCCCCTTGTACCTCCAGCCTTCTGCTTTTAGGAGGTAAATGCAAATTTTTGAGAGAACAGTCTTGCTTGAGCCCAAAGCAGTTTCCCCACTGGATTTCTGTGCTCAAACAGAGCTCAGACAGCAGCAGGGGATGGTGGGAGGGGAGTAGGATGCTACGGCCAAAGGCTGATGACCAGCTGCCGAAGGTTAAGCAAAGAGTAGGAAAGAAGAGGCAATGTTTAGTTTGAAAGAGGTTTTAAAGTTCAATCTGACAAGGGAGAGTTTGACCACCTACCCCACACAAGTGCCACATGCCCTCAGTTTTTGCCAACAGAAAATGAACTGCTTATCCCACGAGAAAAACCTCAAACCCTTCAAGAGTTTGAATAAAAATTATATAAAGCCATTTGTAGATCTAATTTTGGGATCTTGTAGCTAAGCAAGCTTGTCCCAAGCCCTGGCACCTGTATCCCATTTCCTGAACAGACACAAGTTGGGAGAAATTGCCCCACTTCACATTCTGCAGTTTCAAATAGATCCCATCTTAAACACACTCACCTGGAGCAGGCTCCCCAGGGAATGGGCACGGCTCCAAGGCTGCCAGAGCTCCAGGAGCATTGGGACAACACTTTCAGGCACAGGGTGGGATTGTTGGAGTGTCTGTGCAGGGCCGGGAGCTGGACTCTGTGATCCTGGTGGGTCTCTTCCAGTCCAGGATATTCTGTGATCCTGTGACCTTTCACTTGCACAGCTGGAAAGCTGAGGATTAACAGCAGCTCCCCCAACTCCTGTCCAGATTCACAAGGCAGAGCAGTGAGCAGGACCAAACACCATTTCTGATCCAGGATGCAGCTGCTCCACAAACCCTGCAGCATTGCCCCCTGAATTTCAAATCCCAGGAGCAGGCTGGCTCAGCAGGTGCTGAGCCTCCAGTGAGAGGAACATTTTCCCTTAACAGAAAATGCAACTGCAAACTGGTTTGGGTTAAGTAAAAGACTTTACTGTATCAGTATGGGACATAGTTAAATGGGACAGAGATTGTGGAGCTAAGTTGAAGGGTAATGTAAAAATTGTCCTCCATGAAACAGGAAGGACTCACATACTGCACCTCGTTACTTCAGGTGGCTGCTGGGTTAATTTTTTAAGGTAACTGACATGCTCACAGATCCCAGGGTTTTCAGATTATTAGGGATACTCCACACCCAGGCAGACACCCAAGCACAGATTTCCATTTACCCAGTGCTCAGAGGGAGCTCAAAGCAGTAAAACCACAAGCAAACAACCATGCACATCCCACAGAGCTCCCAAGGCATTTATTCTAGGGTAGCTGAGTACATCTAGCTTTTGAATGCAGCATGTAAATGGTCATTTATGGCTGCTTTAGCTCCAAACAACACCCCAGCACTTGCATCTGAGCAGAGCTATCCAGGAAGCCCCCAAGACGGCCAGTGTTACTCCAAACTGTCAGATGCCTTGTTTGCTCTAATACAGGGGCTGTTTTTCGCCCAGAGCTGCTGCTCCCATACCCAAAGCAAAGATCAGAGGCTCAAAACCATCAAGCACCAAAGCCTGGCAGCCTGTGGCAAGACAGATGAAGCACCACGCTTTGGTTTTAGTCTCTCCCACATTTTTAGTCCTCAGGGAGTTGGAGTTCACAGTTAGGAGGAAGGAGGTTACAAAAAAACCTGAGCATATCCTAGCTGGAAAGAAAAAGTTCTTAAACATACCTGATTGGTGAGGAGGAACATAAATTGCCTAAATTTTGTATTGTGCTTTGGGTGTTCACTGTTGAGTTTCATGGATATGCACAGGGAAAATGACTCTTGCATTCACGGAGCAAGATGGGATCAAGGAATCTCATGAGCTAGTCTTTCCAAGATTCTTTCTGTCCTGCTATCCATATCCAAAGGGGGAAAAAATTCCAACAAGTACCATCCACTTGAGTCTGGTCTCCCCTCTTCCACATAAAGAAACTCCACAAGTTTCCCTCAATCTCTCTTGATGCAGAGCACCCACCACTTCCTTCCAGAGGGATTTGACTCTCCAGTGCTTCAGATCTTCCTTTTAAAAGCCAACAACTGTTGGAATTCAGCTCTTTTTTTTTTCCTTTTGAAGTGAGTCACTACATGAGGATCCTGAATCCTCAGACCAGTGGGAGAAAGGGTAAGGAAACCATCACCAACTGAAACTTAAGTTTTCTGCTGGATTTCCCACTAAATAGAACTCCTTTATAGGAACTGAATGCTTTGACTCATCTAGCAAGTAAGTGTGGAAGTGTCAGGGGCCTAATAATGAGCAGTCATGGGCTCCAGCCCAGCAAAACACACCTTACCTTGATCCACAGTGCCCAGGCTCAAGAATAATAAACAACAATAATGAACATTATGCATAAACTCAAGGGGCAGAAGGCTCTGCTTGCCCTGGAGTAGAAGGAACGGAATTTCAATGAAGCAACAGCTTCATCCAGTTTCAGATTTACAGACAGTGACTTGTTAAAGACCACAAAAAGGTGTGAAAGGAGAAGACTAAAAACCACAAAGCAGACTGTGGAGCAAAACTTACTTTCACTTTAAGGCAAGTTCCAAATCAGGCTCAACGTTTGACAAATGCTGCTCACTCCTTGCTTTGAAGGGTCTGGTTTGCTTTTAAAATATACTCTGAGCAACTTAAAAAACCTGATTATTTTGAGTATCATTTCTTGTTCACCTCTGGTGACCAGGGGAAGGACCCATTTTGTTTACAGCTGAAGTCAGAAGAGAGCAGAGCAAACCCAGGAGACATGGGGCTTCTCTGCTATTTGGCATCTCCTATGCTCCAGCCTGGCAGAGAACACACACCCCGAGCTGGTGAAAATCTTACTCAGGTGGTCCAACAGTCTTACACCTCACACAAAATTTAGAAGAATGTACTTTCATCCCAGACAGAAAACAAGAGATACTTCAAAGTGTTCTTCATTAATTTATCACTTAATATAAATGCTGACAGAAAAGCAGGTAAGACCTTGTAGACATTTCCATCTATTTACAAACCACATAGTGAATCACTTTTCCACTTTTTTTTTTTTTGTTCAATCTGCAGCTCAAAGGACCCTCAGACATTCTGTGAGAACAAGGTGGAGTCATGGAGAAAGAGGGAGAAAAGCAAGGTGAAGAGGGAAGAAGAAATAGCATTTCAACATATGTATTTTTCTATGTAACTGCCATTCATGTACAGTAGGTCTCCACTCCTTTGTTCTTTGACACAAAAGCGACACTGTTGGCTCTACGGGTCTGAGAATCAAATAAAGAAGACCAAAACTGACTTTCAAATCTCTGGATCCTCTTGCCTTTTGCCTCCTTCAATGCATTCTGTCCCACTTCAGCAGAGTACCTAGAAGGTTTTTCTTTCAAGTCTAAAAAGTATATTGGAGGAGCAAAGGCACAGGGAGTTGGATATAGAGAACTTTCTTCTACTCCTTTTGTTATCCCAGTTTTCCCAAGAGGTAGCAAAGCATCTAACCTTTCCTGGAGAAGACACAGCAATTCCCCATGGACCTCTGAACGTCTCCCCCATGACCAGGCCAGTATGTACAAAACTTCATAACTCCTCTGAACTCACAGAGCATTCAATTTATGGAATTCTTCTCATACATTCTACTTCATCTCTACTCCTATTGTGAATGTTTTGATAGCTACAAACAATAATTATCCACATTATCAACCCAGAGCCAGCCATTCCCATGAAGGATTGAGAATTTTTGTTTATGGCAAAGAGAAATAGGAAAGGAAGAAAACAGCAGAAGGAGAAGAAAAGCAAGGAAAAACACAAGGAGAGAACAAAGGATATTTTGTTTAGCACTGATTCAGGAAAACAGCAGATGGAATTTCACTTGTCTAGGATCCTATACAAATTTAAGAAATAGTTCATAATCTGACTCAACAAATTTCATGGTCTCCTTTATTACCTAGGCTATCCTTTATTTTATTTTTTTTGTTAAATATACCTCTGCAGGGCACAATCACATACAATCAATACGATTGGATAATTACATGAGCTCTATCCCAAGCATATATGCACCAATGTTAAAAAGTTATTTAAAAAACCAAACAAAACAAACAACCCAAAAAAATAAAATAAACTCCACCCAAAAAGGTGATAATGACTGCAGAATGTCTCGGGGAGACTTGTAAGGAGCTAACAAGATCAAAGAAAATTAGACTTACAAAAACCACAAAAAATCATATATCGAGAAATCCCACAACTGGAAGTAGATGATTTCAAAGAAGTGGAAGCTGTCATACAGATCCCACAATTCTTCCTCCCTCCTCTCACACATGTCTTGCTTCACCTCTTCCTCCCCATGGCAACAAACACAAGGAGGGGAAGAGCTTAACACGATGCTACCAGTTAGAGAAAATATGGAAAAATAGCCAGGCTACAGAACAGCTGCTAAGCTGACTTGAAGGAAAGATCCTTTGAGCATGGAAGCTGCTTACACAGCAAGCAGAGGCTGAAGGGGGAATGGGAACTGCTTAAAATTAGGGGAAACTCTCAAAGTGATTAGTTTTGCCCATATTGATCAGCTTCACTTAGGAGAGGCTGCAGATGAACCAGTGGTGAGCCGTGCAGCAGCTGTGATCTGAACAGGATTGCTCCTTCCTCTCAGGGTGTCTTCACGCATTTATTAAAGGCTGCTGCCAAATATCTTTTTTAAAAGCTACAAATAAAGAGGTCAGTGCACACATCCAGTTGTGGGATCTATCTGATATACAATCTGGTTTGGATGCCAAAGACTTGTGAGTACTGTCTGCCACAGAACTTTTAACAAAATCTTTTTAACATTATGAAGAAGCAAATAATTTCTTGAGCATCAAATACTCCACAATATTTTTTTTTCCTCTTACAGATACATTTACTCCATATGCATTTTACATGTACTTCCATCATGTCTAATGCTTTTTATTTCCAGAGATTGCACTACCTGTTGCTTCTGTCTCTCCCAATACCATATTTTTCAAATCGGACAATTGTGTTTTCCTAAAACTTCAAAACAGTACTTTCCTGGCATATGAAAACATCCAACCAGTGTATCCAAGGAAAGCTGCCTTGCTGGATGAAGTTAGGCACCTAAACCCTCCCAACTGCTGAATACCTTGCAATTAGCACTAAAAATCATACACAAACTCCCTGGAATTGCAAAGATCGCCTGGGAAAAATCAGATAATAACTCACATTACTAAGCTACAGGAATCTGATTTTGATTATTACAGCCACATGTTTTCAGCATCAAATGACTGTGATGTTCCTGATGCAGACAAATCCACATTGCCACGTGCTCTTTATATTGGGAAATTTCAGAAAAAGCTGCAGCCTCTTTGCTTGCCACACTTCCCATGGAACAACATTACACTTGCCAATAGGAAATAAAATTATAAAGAAAATAAATTTTAAGTTCTCCTTTCTCTGCTAACCAAGGCTCTACCTGCATCACAAGAAGTGCTCTGAAGTCTGTGACAACACTAAGCAGTTACATTCTTCTTCCTACAGAAGAATAAAGGCCACATGTTAACTGTAGAAAGACACTGCTGGGATAACATTTCCCCAAATCCCTTTCTTACGTTGTATAACTAGGATTAACTTTAGCCTCTGTCATCCCCTGACATTCCAACAGAAAATAATGCAGCTGGTAACAGTTCACTATGGAAATGAAAATTCCCAGTGCATTTTTTGACATTTTAAGAGTCTATTTGAATTGAAAGCAAATCAGTTTGTGCTACATAATAATCTCTATAACAACCACCCATCTCTTGGCACCATAGCTGTACACAAAAGGTGGCTCAGAAGAGCTGCTTCATTTCACTCAGAAATTCAGTTTACACTTACTCAAGCAAGGTGGATGCTTTTCCAGCTCATAACTCCATTACCATGTAGGCAACTCAAAACCTCCTGCTCTCTTTTTCCCCAGGGAATTGATTTACTGTAATACAAGAATTTAAGTTGCTGACACCCTAACTTCTTTTGGTTGTTTTTAAATCGGCAACATCAGGAGGCAGGAATGGAAGGCTGTGTTTTGGAAAGTGAATGATGATAAAATTTGAATATGAAGGTAACATCATGCCCCAGCACCATTGCTCTGTGCTCTATCTATCCCAGGACCAAAAGCACTTCTCCATACACACACAGACAAGCACAAAAACTTGCACACTGTGTATGTTTGGGTCTTTTCTCCAGTTTTTGAGCAGAGAAGCTGGCTGGTACTCCCCGCTGTTGAGCCTCCTAAACACTGGCATGGCATTTCTTGGATCATAAAAGCAGGTCTCAAAGAGCCAGTCCAGGAAAGAAAATTTATACTGGGGGTCTTTAAGATAACTATCCTGTAAATCTGCTTTGTTATAGTCCAAAATTATAAATGGCAGTGGAAATGAGGGTTTATGCTACTCAGACTTTAAGAGATTTATGTTTGAACCTAAAAACTTCAGTAAGAAGTCTGTGAGAGTTTGAGTAGCTCAAAGAAGGGAAATGCCAGCAGCTTTCTTGTATTGTCAATAAAAGTCTCACCCTGGCCCTTTCTAGTACAAAATTTGCCCCACCTTACTCAGTCCATGCTGTCAAGAGACAATATCATCACAAGTTTTGTTCTTCCACATCTAATTTAATGCAATGCTAGTGTTTCACAAATCTTTTTGGTGGACTTAAAAGTCAGTCACATTTGTAACACAGATTTATCTTTTACTGTAACTGAAGAAATTTTCAATCAGTATTCAATTTAGAAACACTTAAAAACAAGGCTTCTTGGATTATAACATTTCTATGTTCCTTCTCCCTCTCTAAAAGAGCCATTCAGTCAGCTGAGAGAGTGCATGAGAGACTGAAAACACATCACAACACCTCAGATACATCTCAGTACATTGCAAATTGTTTGACTAAATGGAATGATTTTCCACAATTCAATGCATGGGCAAGGCTTGACAATCATTAACTTCTGGAAATTGTTATTAGGATAATACAGTCAACTCACAATACCCTAACAAATGTCTGACAATCAAAATGGCTACACCAGGGGAAAAAAAAAGTGTAAAGCACAAGTCTTTGGCTCTCCTTTAAAGAAAAACAGCAGTTTACCATGTTTATACAGATCCCCTGTTTGCCTACCAGTAGGGGCAATATCACATTTGTGCATCACTGAGTAATAACACCATTAGAAAAGGCAACTTCACAGAAGTTATTGGCTAAGCGAATTCATTTGAATGCTCTGTTTTGAGGCAGCAAGCTGTCACTGTTACACAATCAGGGAGGGTGGATGGGCAAGCCACAGGAGAAAAAGACACAAAAAGGGGATAGACGGCTCAGAAAAGACTACTGAGAGAAGAATTTGAGAAGAACAGGAATAAAAGTGCTGCTAGCTTGAAAGGTGCTCTGATCTACAGAAAAAATGTCCTACTCTGAAATAGGACAGCATGCAAGAAGGGCAGAAGAAAAAGTTTAAACTTCTCCTATTAAGAAAAAAGAACTAGGTCACAGGACAGGCAGATGAGATGTTGACAGAAGGAGGGAAACAACACCACAGAATAAGCAGATATCATCTATATACTGACTGAATCACTGACACACTGAAGCTTAACCTACCACTTCAAGCTTCCTATTCTGAAGGTTTGTCCAGGCTGTCCATCTGGCTGAAACCCAAATATCAAAGTTGTCTGGTGCAGCAGAAAATTTAACCTACCTACCAAAGGATGCAGCAGTGCCCTGACACCATGGTAATACTGCTTCTTCTTGCCCAACAGAAGGAACTAAACCACTTGGTAGCCAAGACCAATTTCACTGAGGTGGCCAGAATTCCTGTACAACTGGGACAATGATGGGCTACAGGAGTGAGTGCAGGAAGACACAGAGTCACTCCAGACATTGTCATGCTTGTAAACATCAATGCTGCCACTACTTACAGAGCTAGCTGTCCCCCAGGGTCTCCCAGTTTTTCCACAAAACTGGAACATTTTAGGTGCAGCTTCCAGAAAAAAACTTAAGAGCATGCACTGCATTTTGCTGTTTTTTTGTTTAATCAACTAAACTTCTGCAAAAAAAGCAGAAAAAGGGTAAAAGGAAGAGAGGATGAAACAAAGTTGAAAATCAATACTGCTAGTAGATACTAAGTAAACTATTTAACAAGCCAAACTATAATTCTGGGCAAACAGGGCATTCACCTGGACACATTGATCACAACAAGGACGTTATGCACAAAGTACAGCACAGAGAGCTGGATGAAGGAGAAAAAAACCCCAGTAAGGTCCCCCTTCTAATCCAGAGATTTTGGAAGCATTCATCATATGTAGGCCAGCAATCTGAAATAGTGCTTACTGAAGAATTCCAAGAGAAAATGTGGAGAAAAGAATAATCCCTAACCTGGTAAGGGAACTAGGAAATAAAAGGTAAAGAGGTTTTTGCCCCTCTAGATTTTCTTCCTAGTATTACAAATGAATCTGTAGTGTCCAACCTATCATAACCATCTTTGAAAATTAATTTTACATCCACAATTACTACAGTCAAAAAAAGGCACATTCTGGGCTTGTCCTCCTAGATTAGAATATTGCACTAATTATCTTGACTAAGATGAGCTCCCTGTGTTAATAAAGACACAGCAGGAAGGAGCCAACTAATTAAAATTAAGGAGAAGGCTGACCTGAGGGTGGTGCTCTGCACTGAAGGATGACTTGGAAGCAAACAGCCAGGAAAAGACCTTCATCCTCCTCATACCCAGAGCTGAGAAGGGAGGAACAGACCTGACAGGCTCCCAGCTGCATCACCCTAGTTCTGCTCAGCTCCAAGGAGAGTGGCTGGAATGCTTGGCTTCAAGTACGAGATACAGATGGATAGGGGCAAGGGGAGATGAAGCTGTTTCAGTGCAAAGCTGATTCTTTGCCAAAAGTTAAAAGAGGCATTAGAGAAAAGCAAGCTTCAAACTACTCCAGGCAATTAAGAGGCCAAAGTTCAACTAAGAGTGAAATAAACCCGTGTTAAGACACATGGAAAGTGTAGGGGGGTGTGCTAAAAAATGCTTTTATTTTCATTCAGTGCTTCTACCTCCCAGACATTTGATCACAACAGCTGCGCTCATGCGAAAAAATTCTTAAAACATACCCAATATATATACAGATATAACTACGTATATATGTATATATATATTTATATATAAATTTTTATTTAAATAAAAAAGAAAGCTCGAATCCCAAGCCAATATGTGTATCAAATCCTTGACCAGCCAGGTCTGTAGGGCATAATCAAATTCAATGTGAAATAGTATATAAACGCGGTGCCTTGACTGGGCAAATTAAATAATTGCTACTCAAAAGAGTCTTCTGTTTGGACTCTCCTACTGGTAGGCAATAGTGAGACTGTATCCCTCCCACCCCCCTGTTGTTTTATTTAACAGTATGATGAATGCAAAGCTTAGCCCAAGGTTGCTAGAACCTCAGCAGGAATTAAGGTTAAGGAAAAAAAACTAAAACCCAAGAAAATTTATTAACTCTTGCTTTACCCAACCAAAGCAATGCAGTAATTTATTACATAACCAGTGCTTTCCCACTTAGTAGTCTAACCCAGAAAGAAAAAATGAGGACAGGCCAAGAAGGTAGAGAGGGTGCAGCACTTGAAAAATCATTCTCAAGAGGTCTTCATATCCAGGATCTTATCTCAGCGTATGCCAAAAAAGTTAAAAAAAGTGCAGCAAGAACAAAATCTTTAATCTAAAAAAAAAAAAAACCAAAATACACTTACTGCTTCTCTGGCTTATGCCCACAGAGCATCTACTTGGAGAAGTATTAGATCTATCAGGCAAAATTTGCTTTTCAATACTTCTGGCAAGATCTGTGCTGCACCTTCAGTGGTTACTTCGGTGCAATTGTCCCCCCATGAAACGGGAACCCAGGGTGGATTCACTGCAGGCCTGACAAACTGCAGGCTGATACCAGGTGTCAGATTCTAACATACACAGACTTTAAATAATGCCAGCCTTTAAAAAGGACCACACCTTTGCAAAGACTCTGTCATTTGTAGTTTAAATTCAGCAATTTAAGCAAGAAGCTCAGGTTAAGTTCCTGGCCACAATGAGAGGAATTGTGTTAAGAGGAAGTTTGCTGCACATCTTTTGACACTGCAATTCACAGCTACTCTCCAACCCTCATTCCTTGTTTACCCTTAAACCATACAAGGAAGTGGCCAAATTGTTGTAGTAAGGTAAATAAGGAATTATGCACTGGGTATGTAATAATACCAAAATAAAAGAAAACCTACTTCATTAAGATCATACAATTAATCAAACAGAGTATATATATATAATATCTTTTTTTTTAAGCCCTGGGATTCAAGGCGTCCAAAGTTATTAAAATAAAGTTCATTCACAGAACAAAAACAAATTTAATTTGAATTGCTTGCAGATACTGCTAATTTTCATTTTTTTAATTAAAAAATGCGTTAATGTGAACTATGTGCAGGATTTGTTTCTAGTAGTTGTGTTTGTGCACATTGCCTCTGGACCTGCTGCTCTGCTACTACTGCTGCTCCTGGGTTTATCCAATCATCCCTGGAAAAAAACACAAGATGGAAGCTGCCAACACCCCAGCAGAAGGAGCTCCAGGGTGTGCTGGCCTTGCTTCATGGAGCAGATGTGGGTGTCAGTCCCCCTCGCTGGGAGTCATGGCCATCTCCTCCTCCCTCGGGGTCCTCTGACAGGCTGAGAGATGCCATATTGTTTGACAGGAGCCCAATGTTCTCTTGGGTCAAAGCTGATCCATTTGGAACATCACTGCTGAAAGGAAGTTGAAGAGAAGGGAGAAGTGGGTGAAAAGAAGCAATTAATGAGACTCTTCCTTCATTTTTAAGCTAGAGGACTTCAGTGTACATATTCTAGAATATTTACATGACCTAATAATAATTTATCTTCCCCCCCACCCCCGCTTTTAAAAATATAAACAGTTATTTTGATTTCATTACTTTCATAGCACCATATGGAAAAATTAGTTCCTGCTCTGGCGGTGTCAATCTGATGGTGCAGCACAAAACTCCAGAACTGGTCATAAAAAGAAGGTCCAGACTTCTTCAGCAATAGTGTATTTATTCAGAAAATTATTCAGAAAATGCTCATTCTGAATAAATATTAATATTCCAAACTGCTCACATGAAGTTGTGAAAGCATGCAAGCTTCTCTGTTCAGTGCTGGCCTGAAAACACATAGATGCTTGTGGCTGTGTGAAAATACTTGCTCTAGAGACTTCCAGCATTCCCAAAAACATCTTATTCCAATTATTAAATGTGAACTGAAATCAATCCCAGCATCTACACAGATAAAAGTCCACTACTGACAGCTGAAAATGAATGTAGCTTCACAGTCTGTCTTCCTAGACAACTTCCACATCACAAACTTTAGCAGGATGGAATACCTTTCACATTTGGGAGATTCCTTTTAGTTGAAACCAAAACAGCAGATAAGGATTTCTTTTGTGGTGGCTGTGTAACTCCTGCTTCTCCCTACTAATCATCCAATATTGACCAGATGGATTTCTCTCTGCAAGTCTTGTGTTCCATTAATTTATATAGTCTTATTCCACTCACCTACTCCACAGCTAGAGAGGTCCTTAATTCATACCTGCACTATAAAAACTTCATCTTTAGTTTCTAGTAGGTGCTTCCTCATCATAGCTGATGTGAGGCAAGGGTGTTTATTCATCAGGAGAGTGGCCCTGAAGAAGTGTCTGCTGTTACACAAAGACAGGTTGAAGGCCCACGTTACCTGAATGTCAGCGTAAGGTCCTCAGCTGGAACCTTGTTTTGTGGTTCTAATTGTCCATTTTCTGTCTGTTTAGTGGTGCCCAGCTTGTTTTTCATATCCAGTGAAGACTGACTCTCCTTTAAAGAAAGGACAGATGAAAAACTCTTTAAGAGTGTGTTGAAAGAACTGGAGATTTCATTCCTTAGGGACGATGAAGAAGGCCTGTAAATTGCAGTCACACAGTTTAA
This sequence comes from Emberiza elegans, assembly GCA_024865655.1. Taxonomy (NCBI): domain Eukaryota; kingdom Metazoa; phylum Chordata; class Aves; order Passeriformes; family Fringillidae; genus Emberiza; species Emberiza elegans. The sequence continues at coordinate 63,951,664 of JALJVW010000206.1, forward strand.
CCCGCAAAAGCCATGAGACAAAAACAGACTTTTAGATATGCTCATCCTCTCAGGACACAGTATTTCCCAAAAGGAAGGGATGATCCTTGTAACAACAAGCAAAGGCCACAGACTGTAACAGCACACAGACTTCTGAACACTAGCCTGTACCTGCAGACAATGTCTCCTGTGTTAAAGCAGTTTATAGAGCTCATGGCACAGTGACCTTGGAGACAATTTGGTTTCCATCAAAGTCAACACCAAGCTAATTTCAAATGGTGACAAATTAACAACATTTAAGAGGCTGCATTAAACTTCTTCATGAAGAAGACTCCAGAAACTCCTCAGGAGGTTTTGAAGAATAGAGGTGAAGAGGAAGATGGATGACTCCAGCTGTGGGCATCCAGCAGGGAGCCTTTCTGCCAGGGTGAAATGGCTGCAGCCAGTACACGGCTCTGCACTGCATCTCTGCCTCCCAGCCCCCCAGCACTCACCATGCTCAGCTCACGGGTTCTCTTCCCAATTTCCCTTTCCACCTGGTGTAGCTCCAAGCTCAGCTGTTCACTTGAGATCATCCCAGGCCACTTGGGAGGTGGGGGTGGGGGCTGTGGTTGGCCTGCCAGGGTAGTCGCCTCTCTCTGCAACAGCAGCCTGTTACTAACAGCCTAAATGCATAAAGCCAAGCACATACACAACTGAGCACACAACACACCAAGCACGGGGAGCTCTAAGGCCATAATTCCAGAGTACTGCTCATTTACAAAACCAAGGCCACACTTCACAATGTCCCAATTGAAATCACTTCCAATGCAAGTTTCAACATGTTTCTGTAGAGACAGATAAGTATTTTAATTTTTAAACAAGCAGTGTTAAATACCTCTTGCTGTCATAAATTTGCATGTGTTTTCTTCACATGTCACTCCCTTCTCAAAACTAAGACTAAGCCCATGAACAAAAAATTACTCTCTTCTGAGCTCTATGTTCAACAAGAGAACTACAGACAAGCAAGTCTGCTGCTTTATTTACAGCAGTAGAATTTATCTAATTCTACAGCAGAGCCAGAATTATCATTACATCATCTTGAGAGATGCAGCTGTCAATATGTAGGTCTCTACTAACCCACATTAGGAAACAGAGGAACAGAGAGAGGCAAGCGACTATGGTCATTCACAAGTTGCAAGTTAGTAAAAGCAGTAGCCATGTCAGCCATTCTAAAACTCTGCTAACAGTTGTGAATCAGTTCTGCAAGTGTGGGCTCTGCATTTAAATACATCATCTTGTACTCCACACAACCCGGCATTTGGCTGGTCTTTAAGTAGAAATGCTCATACAATGCAAAAGCAAAATGGTCTAGTTCTTCATGCTCTGGCTGAATTGATTGCTGCAATTTTGTAGTAGTCAAACCAGTGAAGACTGCTTGATTTCCAATATCTACATGCATCTTTAAACGTAAGAGAAAAACTGAAAGCTGTTCTTAATCAAAATAACTAATTCTACAAAATTCATTTTATGTCAAAATCAAGGCTCAACGTTCAACTCTGTAGGATTTAACACTGACACAATCACAACAATGATGAGCAGGAGAAGGCCACTTACAGGTTTTGTAACTTTCCAGTACTCTTGTATTATGGCAAATGCAGACATGCAAGATTGAAAACATTTTCTCCTCTCATTCCCAAACAAGAGCACAAGGACACAAGCTATGTTTCAAGTAACTAACAAATGCATATTACTGCAACTACTGCTGTGACTTAATTGTGAGCTCTTAAACTAATCTGCAATAACCCTCCTCTGTAACATGTGTTCTTAACTAACCATAGCTTCAGCAGAAGCTGCTATCCACTACTTAGAGCATTTTCTTCTGGGAAAATGTTAACACAAATAGTTGCTGAGGTACCTAGAACAGTTTTCTGGTAAATATTTACTGATTTTTCCTAAGAGGAAAAAAGTAACTAAGGCTTTCTAAAACTATTCATTCATTCATAGCTTGACATTACTCCTGTCTCACAAAATCCAAATATTCCAGCTCATTAATTCTTTTACAAACAAATACTCATCTTTCCTTATGCTACAATTACATTTCTTCTAAGCAAAGAGCCATAAAATATTAAGTTTGAATTTTTCAAGCTAAATATATGACATATTTGCTTTCTTAACTCTTGTGGTTTGTGCTGTTTAGGAAGAAACAGGTACAAACACAAAGCCAAACATGAAACAGATGAAGGTCGTGGCTTTCTGTACATAAAATCAGACATTTCCAGCATCAGTAAAGTCAAGAAGAACAGGCTCCTACATGTCAAGTTTGCCTCTGAGTAGAGCTGAACACAGGGGGAGTGAAAAAGAGAGTGACAGCAAACAAGACTGAGCACAGACTGCAGATTCAGATATGGTGTTGATGTGCATGTGGAATGCAGGGAAGTTTCTGTGGCTGAGCAGAAAGGCTGGAACTTGCCCCACAGCCCTGATGACTGGCATCATAGGATTAAGTATTGCTACTGAGTATCACGACAAAGGTCAGCCCTTGAAAGGCTTTACCAGCCTCATCTCCCTCCATCCCACTCCCCCAGTGCTGCTCCAAATGCCGGTACCAACCTCCAGCCCCCTCATTTGGGTCTGCTGGCTGATCTGATGGTCAACTTGCTGCAGCTCCATGCGCAGCTGCTGCTCCCGTTCAGCTGAGGGCAACTGCTTCCCATGAGCAGCCACATCTGACATGGACAGCCTCTCCCTTTGGGATTGGAAAACAAGGAGATTTTAAAAAAAAATCTTTACTCCACTGGCACAGAAAAAAATAGATAAGAGAAAATTTAGAGAAAGGCAAAGAAAAAATAAAGCAGTCCTACCTGTCATTGAAACGTCCCTGAGAAGGTATATTTTGATGAGGAGAATATGGAGAGCCTCCCCAGCCACCATGGGTTTCATAAGGACTGTAGTCTACCAGGGAACAGAAGGAAACCACACTGCGTTACTACAAAATCACCTTTTCAGTCATTCAGCCAGCACAGAACTAGACAGAGAAGAAGAAAGGCCAGCCCTCTAATTATGAGAAGTTGAACATTTCTTCTGATTAAATGAACACAGATATACTCTCTGTGACTGGTCTCACATGCCTAATACATGACTCTTCCTGTATGACTAACAGTCTGTGACAGCCTTTCAGAGTCTGGGATTGTGAAGGACTTCAGATACTCAGGCAGATGAGTAAACAGAGAACAAAACTTACAGACATGATGACTGCAGTTATTTTAACTACTGAAGTTCCTTAAAGACTCAGGAGTTCATCAATAATTCTGACATACCACAGTAACTACAGTTTAAAGATTAAGTTTTCACCTGTAATAAAGTCTAAAAAATTACCGCCTGAAAGAGCTAGAAGCAAGTTTGGGGGAATACAATAATTCAATATTTTGTTAAGGTTATGCAGTGCACCTCAAGGAAAGAGACAATCTATTGGAGTAAGACTGAAGGCCATATTATACATGTGATTAGAAAATAGATGTGTTGGAAATTAACTACTACTTTTTTGCTTTACCTAACAGTACATGAGAAATAGCTGTATTAAGTCTGCAGGAGAAGCTACCCATAAAGCAGGAGAGCAGCAGTACAATACTCCAACAAGATGGTTTTTCATAGTGAATTTGGGAAAGCACTAGGCTTCTGGATTCTGCTGCTACAGATCTAAAATAAGCTTCCTGTCAGAGGGACTGACAGAACAAAGTAACTTCTTCCAAACAGCAACAACATATCACTAACAAATACACTGTGTATGCACAAACATGTTATGGAATCACTGAGTATCCCAAGCTGGAAGGGACCCATAAGGACTACAGAGCCCAACTCCTGGCCCTCGACAAACACCCCAACAATCCCACTCTGTACCTGAGGGCACTGTCCATACATTTCTGGATCTCTGGCAGCCCTGGGGCTGTGACCATTCCCTGTTCAGTGCCCTACCACCCTCTGAGGGAAGCAGCTTTTCCTGATATCCAGCCTAACCCTCCCCTGACCCAGATGCAGTCCCACACTGGTCACTACAGAGAAATCAGGGCCTGTCCTTCTGCATCTCCTTGGGAGGAAGCTGTAGACTGAGGGGTCTGCCCTCAGTCTCCTCTTGTCCAGACCAAGTGATCTCAGAAAGCTGTGGAAACCTTGCTCTGAATTCAGTCTTCTCAGTATAACCCTACCTGCAGTTATTTTAAGTGGCATTAACACACACCACAGCTATATTTCTAAGACAAGATACAATCTTACAAGGCTTGTCTTCAAGGCAAGTACAGAAAATAGCAACAGCCAACAAAATCCAAGAGCACAGATCATACCTGAAATGATGGATTTGGTGGCAGCTCCCTGAACTGCCATGGCCTGCATGGGCCCAGAGTTCTGGTACATGGCTTTGGAAGTACGGGAGATGGCCCCAAATCTTGACACAGTTGGTCGGTCTCCAAAGGGAATGAGGTCATCGTCCCCCGCCTCGGCCGCTCGCCGCTGCATGTCCAGTCGCTGCTCACGCATGGCTTTACTGTCCACATTCTGCACAAGACATGGAAAAGGAACTCCAAAACTCATTCCAAAACTAACAGGACACATTCCTCTCACAACAATTTGGTAAGTGCAGTTAGTTCCTCTTGTATTCTCGATTCCCTTCACTTTTCAACTGGTTTTCGTAGTCAGAGGGGACATCTCCTTAATGGTCAACCTTAGGTACCATTACAACACCACAGTGAAAAAGCTGCAAAATTAATTGTGATCAAATCCAGAAGAGAGCAGCAGCAAATGGAAACTGTGACAGAGAAAGTCTAATGGGAAGAAAAGGTGGAAAAAACCTCCCCCTCATATAAACTCAAAGAAGAGACCAGTGGGCATCTCTGAGGAGTACACATTCCTTCTAGAATCAAAAAGAAATTTCTCTGAAGCCCAGTGCTAAGAATTGTATAACCTAACAGCCTGCAAATGACTCAGAATGGGAATTTTTCAATACTGCACTTACTTGGACATGTCTAATATATCTTTTCAGTAAATCTTTTTGTAAAGCAGCAGTACTGTTTGGAACATCCTGGTTTCTAACTGAGTTTGAGACTCAAACACCTTAATGGGTCAGCATATGAAGAGGAAAGTGTTCACTCTGTCCTCCAAGAGCTGAGTTAAATAGGAAAGCTATCTGTTGACTACCAGAAAATGTAACATGGTAGGAATTGCCAAAATCAGGTTAAGATTTTGCTAAAGAAGTAAAACTGTGCACAGTAGAACAAAAAGAGCAAGGTAACTGGGACCACTACACCAATAAAATTGTCTAAAGGCTACAACCTTTGGTACAGTCCAATAATAAAATAAAACTCTGCAAGCCTTCAGTGGGGATAAGGATTGCCAAAAACAATTAACATATCGGAGGCTGGAATAAAAGGGGTGAAAGTGGCAATAACAACTAAGTTGGAAGCTAAAGTCAAGAAATGTAATGCTCAGAAACAGAAACATTAGGGAAAATCTACTTTGGAATTCTGGAAAAAAAAATACATTTTAATCTTGAGACCATAGGATGCTAGTACCAATTTTAATATCCCTCTATTTACTCAGTAAAGCTGCATGTCATCTGCAGAATATTCAGCAATATGCACTCAGGTGATACTATTCCTGTCCTTCAAAAAAGGAATCTCTTATGAATGATTAAAAAAAAAATATCACTTGACAATTAATTCAGTAAAGGTCTCTTGATAATTTTTACTGTGAGGAGGCAAAAACTGAAAAGCAGCAGAGATCCCATTTTGCTTATCTGAAAATTAGCTCTGGGGCAGAAGAATACCTTGTTTAGCCTTGAAAAAGGAGGTTACTTCTCCAGAACCTTTTTACTCCTTGTAATTGAGCTGGAGGCTTTTTACTCAGTTTTCTAGCAGCAGGGTTGGAAGCCAAATGCTGTTTATCACTCCTGGATGCTGCCACTTGGACAGCAATAAGCTGATTCCAAGTAATCTCAGTACTTCCCCAGGTCAAACGTGGCAGTGTGGTAACTCCAGGGAACCACACTGCATAGGACTGAGAGCAAGAGGACAGGTAAAAAGGCCAAAGCTGCAGATGAAATGCAATTTTTTGCTCTGCTTTTTTCAGGACAAAGCCTCCTTTTGGGTCCACTTCCAACAGTGGCTTCAAGGTTTTAAGAGGGAAGCAATTCAGCAAACAGAAAAAAGACAAATTTAATTCCAATGAGGCAGAAGGGGAAAGGGGATCCTTTTTGAGGAGAAGCTGAACCAAAAATATCCTGATTTAATTAAGTGGTTGCAACAGGTAAGCTCATTCTTCTGTCCACAGAAGAATGAATTCTGCTTAGAAATGTTCCCCCCATCTCTTATTGGCCAAAGAAAGGTCTCCATGACTCCAACAACACAAAAATACATCAACAGATCACTTTTGCAGATCGGGGGGTGAAGGAGAATAGATAAATCTCTGTAAAATAGTTTCTCAGGCTAAACAGTCTTTGCTCTTGAAGAGCCTGAATGATTTGCTACATGCATGGGCTGCCAGCCTACTCCTCATGTTGAGTGATGTGGGAATGTTAGGAAGAAACTGAATAGTGGTGGTATGTAGGACTCCTCTTTACATTCTTGTCCATTCATGACTCCCAACAGTAACACCCAAGCAGCCCCTTCATTTTGCAACACCAACCTAGCAAAAATGGAGCAGCACAGAACAAGATCACAGCACACCTCCCAAAGTTCAGCAAAGGGATGAATAATTGCAGCAGAGAATCTAGCAGAGAGCCTTCAAGAACAAACAGCCTAGTGCAAAGTTTTGACTGCTTTTCTCAAAAAGCACATGCAAGTTTTGGGTACTCCTGTGGCCAAAAATCACAGTCCTTCAAGTAAAAACTAGTAACACCCTTAACAGCAACAACAGCCACCTTCAAAGGAATTAATTGCCTAAAATTAAGTTACAGCATCTTTCTCTGACAGAAAGAAGTATAGGCAGCAACAGATGGACATGTTTAATTAACATGCTGCCAGGACAGAATAATTTTTTCATTTCAAGTACGTGCAAAGAATAATCCTTGCACAATATTCTTGCTATCTATGGCTTCAGAGCAGAGAGGTTATCCTGCAACTATATGCAGAATTTTTACCAGCTACACAAGGCTAGGACTACTCATAACTTTGAAAACTAAGTGCTTCACACAGCTGCAAATGCCTTCTGTGACTGCAACGCACTTCTGAGCTTAAATAAAAGTACTGCCATCATTGTGGAAAGCAAATGAAAGTCCTTCCCAACCCACAGAAATACCCACTCTTCTTCTGTTTTCCCCTTAACCCTGCATACCGCCATCTCCACACTCCTTGCTGCCACAACATCTTTGGGTTTTGCATCTTTGGTTCCAATGTAGGAGCCGATGGTGTCACAGGACCACGGAGAGTACTGGCTGTAGTCATTTCCTTTGTATTTCCCAGCTACCTTCAGGTCTTCATCCAAGTACTGTACAAAAACAAAAATCTGGTTCTGTAAGTGAAGGGAAGAAGCAGTTTCACAGCCATCCCTGTTCACTTCAACAGTAGTGAACTTGAGAAACATGACCAGGATTATTTTTTATCAGAAACATCACCCTCTGGAACTGGGCCAGAGAACACACGAAATGCGTGAAATTCTGAGCTCCTGGCTACGCTCCCAGTGCTGACTGTTCACTTGGCCAGTTCGAAGGTGATATTTTGACACTGGTTAAAAAAACAAATCTCTATCAAGCTGTTACTTCATCCTAAATATGTCAGGAGTAAAGTCTAGTAACTGTGAAGAGCGATTGCTTCAATTAGTAATGGCTCTAAATTAATTTTCTTGCCTGCACCGAAAGCAGAGAGCTCAGGACCAGTGGTAGATCAACAGCCAGCTGAAACAGTGGAGACTGTACTACAAGGGCTTCCCAGCTAGGCATGAAATCCACTTTCCCCAACACTTGCCAGTGCTGTATTGTCTGATTTTCTTGTTGTCTACACCTACCAGCATGTAAAAGCCCAAATATTTTCTAAACATGCCAGTATCTCATGTTTTGTCAAAATACGCTTACCTCCTCTGAGTGAAAAGGATGAGGCAAGGTTGGTGATGGTGCAAAAGGAGGTGGTGAAACCACCTTCCTCTCCTCCAGCTGGGCCATGATCTCTTTCCTTCGTCGGTGAAGTTCATCCAGGCTGGGATGAGGCTGAAATGAAGACAGGGAAATGTTTCAGAGCTCCTGACACATTAAAGTACAAAATGAATAATTTTCTAAGTGTTGTTTATCTGAACAAAATTAGGCAGCTATGTACTGGAAGGAGAAGGAAATACAGAGGACAGACAGAATCATTGAAGTAACAAGTAATGATCACTTTGTTAAAGTCTACCTGCTAACTTTCATACAGGGCATGCATGTTCCTACACTGACCAGTGTTAGTTCAAGACACCCCACAAACAGGCAGCATGTTACAACTTGGCAAGGTTCCCACTGGCACATGTTCAGCACGGCAAGTTCCATTACAGTAATGTAGGGTAAAGTGATAGAACTCCACAGGTCACCAGTCACATTTATTATTCACTTTGCCATAGAATTAAACACCAACATGGCACACTCAAACTGATAAATCTCTAAGTTATGTTAAAAACACTTCCTGTACCCATAAGGTGATTCAGAGCCTTTAATCTGAATGACTTAAGTGCAACTATTTTACAGAATTCAATTCCAGCTGGTGAGTTATCAAAACCAATTTGTAAACTTATAACAGGGAGACCCTCCAGATAGCTATCTAACTAGAAAAAAATTAGAAGAGCAGTATTTTTAATTCTTTTATCAAGGCAGATTTGTTTAATGTTTATTATTGAGGTACAGAGTTGGTCAGTCACAGCTGGGCAGCACAAGAATGCACACGTGACCATTTTCACACACTGTATTTACTCTGCACTTGAGTAGCCCTCTCCAGCCTAATCTTTGCTGGAGAAGTTAGAAACGTATGAGATTTCCAATGCTTTTCTACTTTGAGCACTAAAGCAGCCTCCTTTTACATATTAACATCATTTCAAGTGGAGAGTTGACCAGTAACTAAACTACCTTCCAGTTTTTGATCCTCTTCTGAAAGTTCAGACTTGCACAAAGGCCTTAGTACAAAAACATTCAATTCCCCAAGCAGTTAAGAGTTTCTCTCCCAAAACAACCACAAAACCACAGCTCAGAACCCATACCCTGTGGCAGGAAGGTCTGATCTGACCCAGATGCGGAGCCACCGGGCAATAAGGCTCCGTTTGCTGGTATCTGTCCCTGGCCTCAGGCACGTAGAGGGGCACAGCCGCCTGCGGGATGTCGATGGGCACGGGGCTGCCACGCACCACGTCCTCGCGCTGGTAGGGCTGCACGGGCGGGTAGACGCGGCGGCCGTCGTAGTGCGGCGGGTACATGGGCTGGGCCAGGGCCGGGTAGCCCTGCGGCTGCGGGTACTGCGGGCTCACCACGCGCTCCGGCAGGTACGGCCCGTAGTGCTCCAGGTACGGCGCGCCCGCCTCGGCGGCTGACGGAGGAGGGCGGACAAAGCGAGACATGGACTGAGTGGGATAGTACACTCCTGAAGCAAGGCAAGGGGGAAACACAAGATACAGAAAGTGATTAGCACAACTGTCCACAAAAATGGACAGCAGAAAACCCTGGAGAAGCAACAGTTGATCCAAAGCTCGAGTGACATTGTGTAATGACCCAAGATGCCAGCATGGTGTCAATGTCACAGTAGCTGATGAAAAGCTGGTGAGACTGAGCCCACCACAGTGAATAGAAATACACCACCAGAATGTTTCTGCAGATTGCTACAAATGCTTTCAGCTAGGTAAGACCTAAAAAGTAAACTAAAGATTGGTCTGTACATCTTCATCCATGCAACTAAATTCAATTTATCTCATGGAATCACAGAATGACTGGGTTGGAAGAGACCTTCAAGATCATCAAGTCCATCCCATGCCCTAAACACCTTAACTAAACCATGGCACCAAGTGCCACATCCAGTCTTTTTTTGAACACATCCAGGGATTGTGACTCCACCACCCCCCCAGGCAGGCCATTCCAATATTTTATCACTCTTTCTGTGAAAAACTTCTTCCTAATACCCAGCCTGTATTTCCCTTGGCACAGTTTGAGACTGTGTCCTCTGGTTCTGTCAGTGCTGCCTGGAGAAAGAGACCAACCCCACCTGACTACAGGCACCTTTCAGGGAGCTGTAGAGAGTGATAAGGGCACCCCTGAGTCTCCTTTTCTCCAGGCTGAACACCCCCAGCTCCCTCAGTCATTCTTCACAAGGTTTGTGTTCCCAGCCCCTCACCAGTCTTGCCGCTCTTCTCTGGACATGCTCAAGTGTATCAGAGCCACTGGCTGGGTAAAGGAACTTGGATTATTGGGATTTAAAGTCTTTTAGAGATTTGTTCTATGTCTTGATCAGGAGAAAGACATTTCAGGACTGTAAATCATGAAAGACTTGTAATATCACTATGCCTGGTTACCTGAAGATTTTATTATTCTATCCAGGATCTCTTGATAATTTTAAAATAAGCATGAATATGTGCATGACATCAATTTTTGTGGAAAACTCAGATGTTCACTGGCACATAATGAACAAATGTAAGTAGCTTGTTTTTCTTCAAAATGCTCTGTAACTTTCTCAGAAAAGGCTTCCCCCATTTCACCTTTCCTTTCTAGAGCTTTTTCTGCTTTTAACTTCCTTTGGTCTTTCATTGCTTATTTTTCTTTCACATTAAGTTCACTTTGTCTCATTTCTCTCTGCAACCTCACATTGCCTAAGAATCATTCTCTGCTTTGATACAGATTTTAATGCCCTTCGATATTAACTATAAAGAGAGCACGTGGAGAAAGTTAAGTTTTTCCTCTTAGTTCCTTTTTATGACATTTTCTTTTTTTGTGAACACCCTTCTCTAATTTCATTTATCTCTAGTCATCACATGCCCTTTATTTCCATTTTCTCTGAGTCAAACTGAATTATGGTTTACCATACTGGATCCCTCATCCAGCCCTGTTAGGAAGAACTGAAGACAGAAGGACTTGCAACACTTGGACAGATAAAAATATTGTTTTCATGTCCATTAAAGTCCTCAGTCAAGGCATAAAATCCTGCCAATTTCCATTTTATTATGACATCACCATATTAGTGTCTTTTGTCCATGTCACTTTTAAGAGAAAATGTCAATTAAAGGGCTTAAAAACCAGAGTGGGAAGAAAGACTAAAATGGGCATGAGGATGAAAGAGCTTGGTGTCAATCTTACCTTGTTGGTAGGGCGCTGGCTCAAACGATGGGGCAGCCCCTCTGGGGTCTTGATAAAACATATCTGCTTGTTGTGCACTGTACAACTGAGACCCTCGTGGTACCATCTGCAACTGCTTGGTGACAGACACTGAGGGCAGATCTGCTGGCACCCGAGCAGGCACAGGATGAGGGTTCACTGGCAAGGCAGAAATAGAGCTCTTGGGAACAGATTCCAGCCTAAAGAAGTGGAAAGATGGCACTGCTCATTAAGGCCTGGAATAGCACTCTACACTGTACTCTAACACACTGTTATTTGTCTACACTCCACCTTCTGAAGGCTTCTATCACCTTCTCCAATGAAAATACAAGCAAACAGGGAATTAACACAGTTTAGAGCTTTAGCTTTCTACTCTACTATATAATCACTAAAAAAAACCCCAACCAAACACAAGAGCAACCACAACCCCAGTTCTGTTTCTTTTTTAAAGAACTGGTTTCCTTTGTTTCTACTCCCCATTTAGACACACAACAACGTGAAGAACAGGTAGGAAGAGCCGTACAAGTCAGGAGGGGATCCAGGGGCACTGCTGCTCAGATGGTCCATCTTCCCCGGCTTCAGGGCACTTTCATAACCAGAGTCAGTCCCTCGAGAAATCAGCTGTGTCACTGTGCTGCCTGTTGACACAATTCCATTTGGCAGAGCAGAAGTTTTCCTATTGGGCAAGTCCACTCCCCCTTCCTCTGAGAGGATAGCTCCTGAAGGCAGGCCCACCTCGTTCAGCTGGCCCAGGGAGGCACTAAGGGGTCTTCTGGGAACGAGACGCTTGTTCATTTTACGGAACCTTCAGAAAGAGAAACCACATATCAAAAATTGAAACTAAAAAAAGGTAAAAGGAGCTGTACTTTCAAGATTTTTCAAACGTGGATTTTACTGAAAGCTTCCTTGTAATCAAATTCTTCAAGGGGCTTATGAAAATACCTCGTAGAATACAACTTCTCTGATAGTTGATCTATTAATAGGAGTTTCAACCAGAACAAGGATGGGCTTTTAATGACAAGTACATCAAGAATTCACAGGTAAACTTCACACAGCAAATTTACCATCCTACTTTCTTTACACATATGCATCTCAAGAGAAGAAAACCAAAACCAAGCATCACATAAAGTACTATTATCACCAAAAATACAGTAATACAAGCTTCAGAATAAGAATCACAGACTGTTCAAGCTTGTTTAATTCAGAGAAGAAACTAATATAATAAAATTTAAGTGAAAAAATAAGAAGTTATATCCTTTTGATGTATTTGCCCAATAATAAGCCAAGTGTTTATTGCCACGTGATATATTTTAAAGTATATCTTAAGATTAGTGTTACCATATCAATATGCTGTTTACACAATTTCTGCTGTTTGATAAAGTGATTGCAGAGATAAAAACTCTATGAACAAGCAGCAATTCCAAAAATCTAACTGCTTCTGACTAAAGCCTGAACAAATACAGGCATTTTAACCAAAGTTCCACAGAAACCAGTTGGCCAACAGTACTGGAGAAAAAATTCCAGAGTTGAAGGTGCTCCACTAAATACCCTGCCATTAGTTCAGATCCAAGAACACAGGTATGAGAGCACATTTGCAGACCTGAGTGCTCTCACTGAACAAGAAGCAAACAGTATTTCTTCAGCAGGGTCGAAGCCAACTTTTATATCCTAAATAACAGTCAGAGTGAGATGGGAACCCAGACTAGGAAGGCATACCAATTACCGCAGAGAAAGGTGGCAGTTATTACTCACTCTTTAGATAATCTTTGTACTTGCCCACGTGCATTAACAGCAACACAAGAGAGACAAAAAGGGTTTTATTGTTGGGGTTGTTTTTTTGGTTTTTAGATGTTGTTGCAGTCTCCACATGTGCAGGACACATGAATTTTTAAAAAGTTCAGTTCTTGCCTATGCACACAGGGTCTTTGTCCCTTGTCAAGAGGGGAATAAGCTGCTGTTTAAGCAAGTTTAGATGATAATAGGCTATCTAAACATTACCACACATTTCCCCATAGCCTTCCTCCAAAGTTAAAGCTACATAGAGAGATAGAGGAGTCACACAGCAACAGCAATGCATATTAGTCACACTAAGCATTTTTCAAAAGGAGGACTGCTAACACAATAGCTACTTAAAGGAATTAAGCAAAGATAAAAGGTACAAGGAACAATCAGAACTCCCAAGTTCCTTAACCACCCACAGAACCTGAACAAACATTCTCTACAGCCCAGGACAACATTAGTACCAAGACAGGCAAGTCAGTCTGGCTACACCAGGCCTCTCCCCCCACAAAGCTGACAAACAGTCCTTGATACATACAGCTGGCTCAGAGCTGTAACACTGACCCACCACCCAACACAGGTCAACAAAATCATCCCAAAGCTGCACTACCAATCTCCATTTCATTAGCATGATGACAGAAGGCAAAAAACTCTTCAACTGTTTCTGCAGCACACAAGTACGGAGTCTCATTCCTTGTTCATATGAATAACTGTCTTTGTCATTCTAACACCACATGCTCTGCTCTTCTTTCTCTGTGTTTTGTCTATGCACTGCATGCTGGCTATACAGGCCATGAACTGACATTAATGCTTTGAGTTTCAGATTAAGAAATGAAAAATAAACACTGCATGCCAATCCTGAGCCCTTTGCAGTATTCTCACTAAAAAGCACCTTTTCTTTGAATTATTGTAGCCCAAAAAGCAAGTAACAAGCTAATATACTACATAAAATACACTGTATTTCATTTAGCTCCTAAATAATCCATTTTACTTAAAAAAATAAATAAAAGCAACCTGCAGAACAACAGGATCTTTTTCTTGCATAACTGGCAGCCCTCCTAAATCTGTAATGGATCTAGACTGCAGATTTGATATAAGCATCACTTTTTAAATCTACAACAACAGATGTAACCAATTGAAAGCACCTGCATGAAACGTTTTGACAGATTGCACAAAGAATTGTTGCAGGAAAAAATCCTGAATTGTTTGTTTTAGCTCTTTGGAGAGCCAGCAACACATTCCTTACATTTGGAAAACTGCCAGCAACCTACCTGAATGAAAAGGGAAGAGGAGAAGTACCCCCAAACAAAAGCCACTGTGAATGCCATCACACACTTAAGAAGTAGGGAAAATAGCCCACCTCCAAAAACTTTGGATAACACTTGTGTAACATCAAACTTTCAGAGCTGCATTACTGATGAACAAAACAAATATCCTGCTGTATGGAAGAACAAACAGCTCCAAAACCTAAGAGATGACTGTTACAAGTTTATCACATTACTTCTTACTAGTTTAACAGCCAGATTGTATCTCCTCATTCCTAAATATGAGAACTAACTCTTATAGACAAGATGAAACAAAGACTGGACTGTTTTCTACGAGTAGAGGTACACTTACTTTTCCAGCTCCTCCTGTGAGTGTGCAAAGGTGCAGCTGGCCCCCCGGGGACATCCTCCTCTCTGCTTCATGTCTCTGCACATGTATGTCTTGTACTTGCTGTGCTGAGGGGGCTGACAAGGGTAAAGAAAGCAGGTGAGATACCTGAACATGAAAAGCACTTAACCAAGCTGAATGTATCATCCTATCAAAGGCCTGGTGTTTGACTGTTGATAATTCCTCTAATTCAAGTGTTTCTGGAATACCTGACATGAAATAAATGAGTGAAGTACTTGTGTTTGGTTCTTCAACAGAACCAACAGATTCAAGAATATGTGCTTTGACAACTAAGTCACTCTCAGTTTTCTACAGCATTTTAATTCAAACTCCTTATTGGAGAGCTTGACTGGAACACAGCTGTACATTTTAGGACAAAATTGATACAGGATGAAAAAATTACCAATAATCAGATATACCCTATTGATAGTTCCCCTCAAGGGAAACATCTGTAAAAGTCAACATGTTTTCTGAGAAGCCAAAAGGTGCATATATGTTAGAAATCCCTTGCAAACTGTTGGGGGTTTTTGTTTTGGTTTTGGGAGGGTTTGTTTGTTTAGTTTTTGTTTGGTTTGTTTTGGGATTTTTTTGCCTTCTACTGCAGTGAGAAGATCCAGGCAGAGTGAACACAAGCCACACAGCCTTTTACTGGCCACTGTTGCCAGGTAGTGCAACTGTACCCAGACTCAGCAGACATCCCTTTCCTACCCACAGGCTCTAGGCCCCCCTCCAAGCAGCACAGCATGTACCACAGGCTCTCCACAACAAAAACTCTTGATGTTTTCCCCTCCCAGATTCTTACTTATGCATTTCTGCTGTTTTTCCTTTTGCTGGTGACAGTGCTCATTATCCATCCCAAGTAATGCAAAAAGATGAAACAGCAGAAATAATACACTTTTTTTTTTGGCAGAGAATCCTTTTACTAGTTGAGCTCCCCAAACCAGCTCTCCAAGAGGATGAGTGCCAAAAAGACACAGGAGTAGGACTGGAACAGGCAGCTCTGTACTTCAGCAGCACTTATATCAACTTAGCTACACAATAAAACAACATCAAAGGAATGTGTGATAAGGTAACCATGAGATAAGTTAATATACAATTATATTGTCATTGCTGCTGAAAAAAAAAATTGTTTCAGGAACTTGGATTCCACCTTCATATCAACTGTTCTTAAATCTTCAAGCTCGACAGACCACTCAGCACAGGTATAAGGATGATTTCATTAACAGAGAGCCAGCTGGCTGAAATATGTCACATTAAAACAAAACCAAGAAAATCTCCACAAATTACAGCAGCACCCACTGTCCCTTCCCCACCCTCTACTCAGAAAGGTTGTTATTCATTCCCTAAGCCTGCAGCTGGATCAGACTGTTCTCCTTCCATCCTAGTGAGCTGTGAAAATCAGTTCAACAGGTTTTGGAGGTAAATATGTGGTGTTTCGTGTTTTTTCCTTTCTTGTTTCTTTTTTGATAAATATGAATTGCAGTGATGTTTTCAATTAGCTCCTTGTCAAACCAAATCTTTTCAGATGACATTAGTAAACCTCTACTATAGGATACAACCAATAAAACTTAGGGGTACATATTTCCCAAAATGATTTAGCTTTTACCTGTTGTTGATCTGTTCCTTTTTTGCTGTGATTCTGGATATAATCAACTAAGCCATGAACCACAGTCCTCACAGCAACTAATCCATTTTCCAGTTGTTCCCATGTTGGAGGTGGAGCATCTGTTGCATGGACAGCAAACATCAAACATAAAGAGAAAAATCAGAAAGATTTTCCAAAACCAGGTACAAAACCCCACAACAGTATCACAAAACTTGACTAGCCAAGTTTATAAAAAATATTTTATCAGTAGATAAAAAGCACTCAGCACCTTAATTCTGGGACATTTAGCTCTTACAGAATAGAGGTACTATCAACTAAAGACTGAACTGCACAAAATACCGAATGAGCCAGTAAGACCATTATTAGCATGTAAAATTATTTTCTTTTACAAAAACTTTCTCATCTTACAAGAACTCCAGAGTAAAGGCACTGTACAAACTCTTCTCATTAAGAAAAACATCAGGTTCAAAATCCCTCTTTGCATTCAGACTCCTGGAGGTAAAATTATTCCATACGAATACAGTCATCCTGGCCTGATTACACAGGCACAGATGTAGAACAGCAACAGAAATTAATGCCTCTCATGTGGAAAAAACATCACAAGGCAAATCTGTGAATCAGACCACCATCTAAACCACTGTGAATAAATTGTACAGTCTCAATTCTATAGGAGCACTTTTTCTTTTTAGCCAATTTACTTTTCTAAGTTTTTGAATCTGTTCCAGCAGCTGACACTCCCACTCTGTGCCTGCACGCTCTGCTGCAAAGGACAGTACCTCAAAGAGCCTTTCAAGATCTTTAGCAGAATTAGTGACATTATATTCCACTCACAGGGACTAAATTCTTCCAGAAGTATTTCAACATGCTTCCCTGCTGTTCTTTAGGCAACTCAACAGTACAGAAAAGACCAGACTTGGCTACCGAAATCAAGGGAGGCTATTAGTGATACCACCTTCCATATCAGTTTTTTACAAACAAATTTGCAGTACACAGGTTTGTCCCCAGCTTGTTTCAGTATGAAAGATTTGGGAAGAAAGCACTGCATCTCCTTTAGCTGTAAAGTACAACTGGTCCTCATTGGAAAGGAAGTTTAACTTCTGTTTGTTTAAACAAATACGAAGTACAATTTTTCATCTCCTGAAGTTGTAGTTTATATCTTTTTACTATTTTGATATATAACATTGATTTTACAAATTTTAGCAGGTATAAAATAACACTTCAGCCACAGGACTTTGTTCTGTCCCTTCTCATCTTCCTCAGATAGTCCTTACATCACTGCTGACTTTTTCAACAATTTCTATCTTTCTGTCCTCTGTCAACAGCTTAGGTTCTATTTCCCAGTTAAATTCTTTCCAACTATCTTCTACTTGCCAGACTCTTTCCTAGTTTTGCAGAATTACCTATGAACAAGAAAAATACTGAATTCTGTAGGGTAACAAACCATTCTTGTCTAGACTGACTTTTGCCCAGCTTCTCTCTATTTAATCTATCAAAATTCTACTTTGGAATCCAAAACTCTTTAGTTGAAGAGTAAGGAGGACGTTTCCTCACACTTGATGATCAGCTTTCAATCCTTGAACAGTGTTAAACTCATCTTGCTAAACTTAAAGGTTTTTATGGAAACACCCCGATTTACCTGGACTGGGATCAATATTTGCTAGGAGCTCTAGGTGAGGTCTAAGACGATTCAAGTTAGCTGGATCTCCAGTCCTCTGGAGAGCAATAGTTAATTCCTGAACACTCTGTGCAAATGAAGCTGGGGTCTGCAACTTAAAAAAATTATCATAATTAACTTTCTACAGGCATAGCAATCCTCATGGTTTCTGAAGGCTGCTCCACAGACAAGAACTGTCTCTCAAAACTAGAGATAAACATCTTTCAGAGAAGGCCATTCCAGTGAACCCTTTCTATTAAGAATGCACAGTTCTTTGACATTGCATTAAATTACACTTCAAAACAGACAAAATGAAGGCCGGTGTTATTTCTAGCAATAAAACCCATTTCTTTTGTGTTGTGCTGCTACCCAAGGAAAAAAATGGGCCATTTTGGAAACCATTTAATTTAGATTTCTGGACAGTCTAATATCTCCAATCCCCAAACCAACAAGTTTGCACTCTGCTTTAAATTGAGTACAGCACACAGAAAATAAAGAACAAGATGGTTCAAGGAAAAGATTGCTAGCAACATTCCACTTCCTAACATCACTCAATTCCAGTTTTAAAAACTGTTAATTCTACCTAGATCCTTCAAGAGATGTTTGGCAGAACGCTTCAAAAGGTGGGCAAAGGCATAAATATACAGCAGAAGCTATCTTGAAGCTAATGCCCTTGCACAGCAGCCAAAACAGTTGTTTCATAGCTTTCATAACCATTCAACAAGGTTCAGTTCCTCCCACCTTAAAAAAGCATCCCCTAATCTAAAATCCCATTTATCCTATGTTGCTTCCAAACACAGAGAGATCTGGGCATTTCCAGAGTTTAAGTATTTTATTTACAGAATGTGTTTCCACCTCTCTGTCTTCAGACATAGACATGGGGACTCATTTATTTTCCAGTTTATGCACTAACGTCCTGCCTGGAAACATGGACCATTAGCCTCCATCACTACACTGGCACTTATCAGCTCTTCATAAAGGTCACCCCCCAATTATTTAGCTAAACTTTGTGAGTTTCCATCTGCAGAGAGAAGTAAAGTAGCAAAAATGTCCAGACGGCAAAGGAAGCAAGATTCATTACATTACAAATATATATTCTAATTATTGAGGACGTAACGGGTTTTGAAATAACAGGACAAATGATTAATGGGCAAGTCCACGTGGGCACAGTTTCTAAGTCCAATGTTACAAACAGTTGCAAACAAGATGGACTGGGCTGATTCTAGGTGGCTGTACCTTGTCAATGATACTCTGCATGTGGGATTTGTGAGACTGGTCTCCATACAGGAGCGAGGACCACTGGTCTGGTGCGATGCGCAAACCCGCTTCCATCGCTATTTGAACTATCTGCGAGTCGTGCTCCCTTCTCAGGGCTTCGTAAGTCCGAAATTCCTCCTTCAGCTGCATCAGGGAGGAATCCTCATCTCGCTTGGTCACCTAGAGAGGAGAAATGAGCCAAATGCAATTAAGCAGGATAAGCCCAAGATTATGTGAAGTCCAAGGCACGTGACATCTTTGGTCACATCTAAGTCCTTCTCACAAACTAAAATCAATTATGACACCACCCAGTGAACAGCAGTTCCTACCAAAGCAATGCACACTTTATAGAGTGGAACCACTATAAAATGGACACAAAATATTGTTTACTTGGACTTTGACCCACATATTGGTCAAAGTGTCACACTTCCAAACGACTTTACAGCGCCCACACCTTCAATCAAGCTATTTTGTTTGCATTGCAGAATTTTGTTTGAGGGTACAATTAGCAGAACCAAAGCATTTTTATACTCATTTAGCAAGAGTAAATGACATTTAAGTTGAGCATCTAGTAACAGATGTTAAACACTGTAAAATAAATTAAGCCGTTTTTCTTCATACAGCTGACACCCAAAAGTCTCCTTTTTCTTTGATTCTAACCACACCACAACTGAATTAACAGAATTAGTGTTTTTTTGGCTTTAAGCCACTCCTAAGAAGGTAACTATGCTGCTTTACATCCAGGTTTTGTAACAGTTCCTCTATGAAACCAGGCAAAGGCACAACCTATCTTTACAGCTTCAAGTTGCTCTTTCAGCCTACACTAGCATCACAGCTGAATGACAAAGAACTCTAAATTCATGTGGGACTTCATGAGCAATACTTCCTCTAACTACACATATTTTTAGGCACATTAAATGTTACAGGACAATGAAAACAAAGTGAAAACCAGTGGTTTTCATAGCATTACAAAACCTCTGGGCAGAATCTTCTTCATACCTTGAAGCAGGAGGCTCTGTAAAGGAGCTGGACAACGTGCCCAATGCTAGTCTTGGAAGCCTGAGGGAATCGTGGTTCCAGTCTCTGCACCACAAAGAGAACCAAGACCTTCCGTGACAGAGCAGATCCATCTTCCAAAGCCAGCAGAACCAGCTTTAGAGCCTCCTCTTGCATTGCTGGGAGTCAGGAGAAATGCAAAAGGAGACAAAGGATGAGAGAAGTCCAAGTAAAATTTTTGCAGTTTCTTGTTCACCTACAAGTGGGATAACAGCTAAAAACTCCCACCAACAGAGCCACAAAGCCATAGAGAAAAAAAGGAATTGGGCAAGAAGGGAGGGCAAAGAGAGAAGGAACCCCTCCAGATTCCCAGACTGTGACTTGGGAAAACAGGACTTTTTACCTTTAGTATTATTTTCATTATTATGATTTACTATTATATATTATATTATTATTACTACTACCACTACAACATCATCTATTTTGGGCATCATCTGATAAGATGGTTCCAGTCTGTACATCTCTTGATCATTAATATGAATTTTCAAAGTCTATTGCCTACATCCCACACTTATCCCAGAAGAAAAATCTGATAGGCTAAGGAAGAGCAAGGTTCATTTCCATGCAAGTAAAACAAAAAAGAGTGCCCACACCAATCAACCAGGCTGCAGCACTGCTATTTTGCTACATAACCAACCCCTCTCTTCCCCGAAGTGGCAAAAAGTTAGTATCTCAAAATCAGTCCTCATCTGCTTCAGTCAGGAAAAGCTTCACTATTTTTTCATTAAGAAATTGGCTTAATATTTCAAAACTCAACAAGTGAAGTCTATATTTTTAATAATGAGACTTTGTTTTTTAAGCAACATTGATTTCTTTCTACTATTTTAACCAAAGGAATTCAATTTATAAATGCACAACTTCTTAAAAATGTGTATGCATAACTGTAACAAATCTATCCCTACAACTCTTTTGTATGTTTATTGCCCTAAGAAGGAAAAGAAGACATGCCAGTCACTTCCAGTAACCTTATTTTTTCTAGAAAGATCTTCAAGGAATAGCAACTGGTATTTATCTTATGACAAGAAAAGAAGGATGCCTATACTAAATTTTACAGAAGATTTGAAAAAGCATGAAACATACAAGGAAACCCAACAGACACATAATTAATTCTGAAGATTACTATTAAGAAATTAGGCTGTTGCTTAATAAAATCACTTGGGCAATTGGACATCCGTTTATCAATGACTCAATTGTAAAGTGCTTCTAGTACAGCAGTGACAGTGTGATATCACCTACCTGGCCCAAGGAACTGGCAGCCTCTGGCTCTCACTGCAGCCCAGAGGTTGGAGGAGAGCTGCTGAGGGTTCTGATGCTGGAGGATGAGCTCTGTGACTGTTCTTTCACCCAGTGACCGTGCTGCCCGCATGGCTCTGATGCGCCCTTCCTCCTCCACCAGCTGGCAGTGGACTAATGTCACCAGTTTCCTCTGCATGGGGCGACTCAGCACGCTCTGAGTGGTGCTGTTAAGACCCACACCTTCAAAACAAAATGAAACAGAATAATAAACTACCTCATACTCCTCTTCTTGTGCCAGTCTTCAGTGACTGTAGTGGACAAGTGCAAACCTAGCTCTCCTGGTGCCCATTTTGTCAAGGGGAATACCAGTCAAGGCATATCATAAGTTCATTTCACTTGTTTCACTTGGCAATAAAAGCAGTTTTCTGGTAGTCAGCTTCCCCACAGGCTTCATCTTGTGATTGACTGATCTGGCTTTTTAAGAAGATGGAACCTCTAATGAATCCTTTTCCCATGTTGGTAGTTTTGTCCCACACCCTCCCATACAGATTCCCAGTTCATCCCTTATTCATGGACTTCAGGGATCACTTGGATATTTGTTTGTTTCCACAACACATTTAGTTTCTTGCCTACATGTAGTATCTTCACTGTTTAGGTTTAGAGCTTACATGAGTCCTGAACTGCTTGGGTGATGTTTAATTTTGTGCCAAAACTCTGAATCACAAACATGCTGAGAACCACCTAATTCAGGTTAAAGGAAGAGGTGACTCACTAGACAACCAGCCGCCATGCTGAGTTTGCTTTACAGCCACAGCTTGTTCACTTGGCTACCAACTCCCAGAGTGATTCTGCTGTCACACTGCACTGGTCAAAAAAGACTCAGACAGCTTCTCAAAAAAAAAATTTTTGATAACCTAATGCCTGTGGTGCTCAACTTCACTACTTGGGCTGACAGACTGTCCAAATACAAATATATATAAAATCCATGCTCTTCAACACAGTGCAGGTTTGCTAACAGAATTACCCAGATTGACCCAGCTCTTGTATTTGACCTTGTATAAACAAAGTATTACTTATAATTTTCCTTATCTATCTTATATGTAGTGACTTTCTCAAATCAGTTTATTTGTCCTCTACAGAACAGCTGCATCACTACAATTATCACAAAGCAGAACTGAAAAAACAAAAGGCAAAATTATCTATTTCTACTTACTCTTCAAAGATCAAATCAAAGTTTGTCTCAACTCACTATGGCATGGTCAAAAACCTTAGCCTTTTCTCTGAATTATTTTTGACACCTTTCAGTTCTACATCTCCCTCCCCTCCATGAAAACAATCTTAATGTTTAAGAAATCAGTGTCAATTTGTTTCTAAACTAGGTTTATATCCATTTTCCAAACACTCTAACTAATAATTTGCATAGTTTGTTTTGCATCTTTGGTTTTTTGTTTCATTTTCTAAGGAAGCAATGCAGGAACTACCTCTTGCACTGCTGAGTGGTTTGAGGTACAATGCCAATTCTTCCACACACTTCTTGCCCTCCTCATAATGCTTGGTATCTTCAGCTCCACTGCATAAAGTAATTGGCTGCTGCTCAGGAACCTGAGGAGAGAGAGATGACATGTACATCTACTATGAATATGCATAAATAAGTGGCAATCATGCTTACAAACATTTATTCCTGCACCACATTTCCTGTTTTGTTCTCCTTTTGTGATTTGGCTGTATTATTTAGCATTTTTCAGCTTATTTACTGAACAAATAGCATAAGAGACCCCAGTGAGAATGAAAACAAAAATACAGGATTTATTTTAAGAGACTTGTTTTATTTAGTGGCTGAAAGGAACTAGAAGCAGAAAGCTTAACATGGCACTTCCTATAACTAAAAAACTTTGGCTAAAACAGAACACATTGAAACATTCCCAAAGCTGACTGGCCAAAAATCTCAGGGGGAAGAAAAAAAGAAAGAGGAGAATCCTGGTCAGCTGGTAAGTACAAATTTGTATCTCCTGCCTCACAGCTCTAAAATCATCCAGGGATAAGAGACTGCAGCTACTTAAGATTAGTGGCAGAAAGACTTAGCAGCAAATACAATAAGACACCCCTGGAACATATTCTGAGTAGACACAGTTACAAAGCAGCATGACCAAGTTATCCTCTGTAGTGCATATGAACACGCCCTGTCAGTATTTATCTGATGATAGATGCCAACAACATCCTTGGGGTTTTGTGCTGGGTTTTTCTCAGGTGACATTTATTTCTCCTTCCACACATTGACCAGAAATCAGAATTTTTCCAAGGGATTTGCACCACACCCCTTCAAGTTATATATTTGGTTCTACTTTCCTCTTGGGAAACTCCTAAAGTTTTCATCAAATTTGAGGGTGCAGTATAGCATTGTACTAACACTTCTCAACATCACTGTTCAGCAGTCAACCCAATATGATAGTACAGAGAACTGGAATTCCTCAGAAGACTAAACACAAGCCCTTTTTCTTTTTGCTGTCAAAGTGCAAATATATCTCAGACTTCTATTTCCAAGTCAATCCCCACCCCAGTGGCAATAACAGCATGCTAATCCCACATAGCTGCTTACAGGGACAAACCCAGGTCTCCAATCTAAAAGCAAAAGCCTTTAATGCTTCAGTTAAATACAGATACAAACCTGCTTACCTTCATGTGTATTGCAGCCATGGCAAGAGCAGCATTATGATGGCAGCACCAAATAAAAGCAGCAAATACACACATAAAATATATATATGGTTGCCATCACCAACGTGAACAGCTTTAACATCGATTTTAATAAAAAGCAATGCTTCAATCATATGATCACACTTCTCCTTAGACAACCGTGTCACCGTGCTACATTTCTCATTTGACACATAGAGCAAAATAAAAAGTTACTATCTTGCTTTTCCAGCAGGTAACAAAGAAAAGTCTCAAAATGCAACATGTCAGCTGGAATTAACATAGTATCATCTCAAACTACATAAACAAGATCGAGGCTGTGTCTGATCTAGGCTTCCATTCTTACTAAGAGAAAAACCCAAGTTCAATCACACCAACACAAGGTTAGCCTCGATACTTATCACTGATGGAAGTTAACTTGTAACGTTCTGTGGGGTTTTGGTTTTAATTGTGGGCCAGCATTTGTTTGGGGTATTTTGATTTTTGGGTTTGAGGAGTTTTTGTGTCTGTAAGCAAGAATATTTTCAGCAAAAGGAGATTTTGCAACTCTGTATGTCAGAGTGGTTAGCTGTACACAGTCACAACAACCTTATCTTGAGTGGTTTCTTGGGATTTAGGAAACTATTATTAACTCCTGCAATATTTGCCTGCACCTAAACAAAATATTCCACAGTTCCTCTTCAAAGGCACTGCCATTTGAGCAGTCTGCTTCTGCCAGGGCAGTTATGTGGCAGAACTGGCTGACTGAGCAAATGACACATCTCAAGTGTATCCAGACCCTGCCCCATCTCTGCCCTATTTCCTGCAGTCCCACACTCCGTACAAGCTCCAATTCTCCTGCAAGCATTCCCTGTGGCACCACTGCCAGCCCAAACAGTGACAGTGTCACAGCCCCTGCAGACACACAGACAAAGGGGCTGGGAACAGACATGGCACAGGAAGCCATGCTCAACCCTGGATTTCGACCCTGAATTGGAGTGGGTTTAGCACACATTCAAAGCACTGGTTTGGAATGCCAGACACAGCACAACACCACCAGTGAGACACAAGGACTGTCTAGCTACTAACAGAAAGCTTCCCCTTCCCCCACGGAAAAGCTGGCAGAGAAAAACTTCCAAGAGCTAATCAAGCTATTCAAACACTATCTGCATATTGTTCCCATTCCTTTTCCTTTGAAGGGAAGCTTCAATGTAAAAATCTAAATGCTTTGTACAACTATACTGTTTGCAAAGTGAACCTAAAAGAGATTCAACTTTTGTCTGAAGCTGGAGTAAGTGTAGTACTGAAGAGTAAGACATGCTTTTTCTGTGGTTTTCAGCAGTGTTCAGGAGAAGAGAATTTAGTTCTCATGCACATACACTTCATTCATGCAGTGCACTTCACAATAAAATTTACAAGTAATTTTCCTTTTGCTGGTTGTACTATATGCACTTCCCAGAGTTATTTTAATATTTTAGGGTTAGAATAATTGTAAGAATAGCATCTACCAAAAGAAAAATCATGTAGACATAATTCATATAAGTGACAGGAAATGTGAATTTTGACTTTGGCTCCATCATGGAACTGCTGAGGAACAACTGAGAAATAATTCAACTCGAAAGCATTTTCACTTCCCCTTCCCAAAATATCCTTTTAATAGCATGCATGACCCCATGGTTAGTGCTGTTTACAAAGCCTCTCAGGAGCCTCAGAATAGATGCCCCACAGAGTGAGCTCATTATTTTCACACTCAGTCCATATTCCGTTCTCTCAGACATCACACCCTTATGACAGTTTCCACTGCAAATAAATTCACATCATGTAATCAACACCTCCCTAAAGGGGATGAGAGCAAGACAGGAAAAATTATCTCAGCTCTTTAATTGCTTTAAATCTGTGATGGTTTTGCATGTATCTGCTTTGGCAATGACTGCAAGTATCCTGACAGTGGAATGTTACCCATCAGCATGGCTTGTGGCTGTGGGAAGAGACAGGTTATGACAGCATAAAGAAGGGGACCGGAAAAGAATGCTAAAGCATCATCCCATACCAGGCAGGGATTTTGAATTGGTGATTTAAGTGTAATTTGATGAAGAAAGTCAGCTTGAGTTGCCAGTAATTACCATTAGACATCTAATTGCACAGAATGAGAACATGTTAAACAGACCAAACCCCTTTTTGTATGGTTTGAAAACTGTTTCTAGCAATATTTCCCTCCCCCTCCCTGCAAATGAACGATTTGCTTCCTACCAAGAGAAACCAAACAAAATCCAAAGCCTGCTGTCTTTAGTTCCTCAAAAGTTCACATTAAAGACAACTTTTTCACAGATAATTCCTCTTTTGTGGCACTTTATTTCATCAGAAGTTAAAATAAAAAATTATCACATGTGCCTCTAATAGCTTTGCACTTTCAACCTTCCCCTTTTGCAAGTGCTATAAGTTAAGATCACCCAGTCTCTCATTGTGTACAATTCCAGTGTCTAGAACTGTGTTTATCATGTCCAGCAGATTATTCAAAAATTAAAACACCACAGGCATTTCTGCCATTGTACATCACCTGTTTGGAATGTGCATGCTGTTATTTCATGGTTAAAAAAACAGGAGGGAAGAGCTTAGATGACAGATTCATGATTAGGTACCTTCAAAACACTAGCCTGGTGAGTGCTTAAAATAGTTACTTACAGTGAGTAATATGTGGATGCTTGAATAGCTAAAATTCAAAACCTTCTTCTCACAGAAACCAACTTAAGTGATTCCTTTACCCAGGAAGTCTAAGGTATGCTATGAATGCCTTGCTGATTTGTGTCTAAGGCCATTGTGTCTCCCTTCCCTCATAGCTCCTGCTTGGGTACTCAGCTATGTCCAGCTTTTGCAGGAATAATAATCCCCATCTTCTCCTTATGATCCCTCTGCTCCTCTCATCTTATGCAGCAAAATTTATCTAGACATGGTGTGAACTACCTAACCAGAGAGGCTGTGGATATCCCATCCCCACAAGTGTCCAAGGCCAGGCTGGACAGGGCTTGGAGCAAGCTGGTCTAGTGGAAGGTGTCCCTGCCACAGCACAGGGCTGGAATGAGATGGCTTTAAAGGCCTCTCCCAGCCCAAGCCATTCTGGGATTCCATTCTATTCTGTGACCACTGCCTTCCAGAACAGCCCCTGTAACCAGCATTGATGTGAGCCATGCTACAGGGGAGCAGGTAGAAAATCTGAATCTGCAACAGCCAATTTCACACAAAGGGTGGCTACAAAACCTGGGCAATAGGTTTCATTGCAGAAAGGGGTGGGGAGGGAAAACTGAGAAAGAGTCTAATTCAAGTACGAAACCAACTCTTTTCACTGTTAGAGTAACAAATTCTATCCAGAGAGAGAATGATACTGTCAGAGAATACATTACTGCTTTCCTGGTGACCTGTGACAAACTCAGTGTTTTCCCCAGAAGTACAATCCTGCTTATTTCACTGGCTGTACTTGTGCAAAAGCCAAAGTGACTTGCCCTGGAACCCTGTCACTGCTGCCAGTCACAGCAGAACAGATTTGTTTCTTTAAACTGCCTGGTCTCCTCCTCCACCTCCAGCAAAAAAGCACTTAACAAGTATAAAAGTGTGAATTCCTCAGAAGTCACTCCAAAGGGAAAAGAACAAACTGTTCTTCCCCCTCACAGATAAAAGCTTTAGTTGGGCTTTACTGTATTTCCTTCCAAAATTAAACCTGTTTTTTTGGAATTTAGCATTTACAAATAAAATATTACAGGTCTCTGTGGACTTAGGTTAAGGGTACATGGGCACCAATGACACATACATGCTCCTGAAACTAAACCCAGAAGTGGAAAAACAAATGGAAGTGGTTTCAACTGAAGTTGACACTACTCATGCTTTGAAAGCTGGATTGCTGCTCACAGACCATTTTTTTGCTGAAATAGAAGAGTACACTCTCTTAATGGGACAGTTCAAATCACTACTTTCTCTAAAGTACCTTTTATTTTTTATTAAATCTGTCCTTAAGCAAGCCTTTTTTTGTAAAAAGATTTTTAAAAATGGCCTTAGGTAGTCTATTGGAAAACAGTAAATGTTTCCCTGTCCTTCACAGGAAAGTAGCTGTATTCATTTTCTAGCACTCCAGTGTCTGGTAAACACTGCAACAGCTGCCAGGATGGGAAAGGGAAGAGAAAGGACAGCGAGTTGTACTGAACATTGACTTCATTCACGTGTTCATTTCAAATGAGGAGCTGGCAGGGAAGGGCTTCAAAGGTCTCTTAAGGGAAATTTGTCAGTAATAAATACCCAGCTAGGATCCATGGTTACTGTTACAGGTAACAGACTGCTGGGAGTAGCAAATAATCAGAAATGAGTGCCAAAGAACAGGGGTGGGAATAATGTATCTTTTGGTGGCATTTGCAGCTTTAAGGTCATGATGAAACAAGGTCCTGTGAATCTTCATCACGCAAAATTTTCAGATAAAAAGGGAGCATAGAATTATGCCATTAGTGCAAAGTCAGAACCTTAAGTTCAGACTATACTATAAAACCTTTCTTCATACCTCACACATAAGAAAACTGGCTGGCTAACTAGTAAAACCAGAAAAAGAATCTCAGTTACCTATTACAGAGCAGGGTGGATTTCCATCTCATTCCACAGAATCTTGCTTTCATAAAAATTTAAATTCTGGCAGAGGTCAAATTGAAGCTATCATACAGCTTCTCATAAAGCTTAATAAGTGCACACGACCAAAATTGCAAGGGGAAGACATTTATCACAAATGTGGACATTCAGATGTAACTAGAAATATTCAAGAAACTGCAGAGAGGAAGAACATGTAAGACAGAAAGAAAACTGTAACTTTTTTAATGACATCACCCATAGATTTAATACTGCTTGGAAGCTCTTCAAAGATGGCAGCATATCACAGAAATGGGAGTGCACAATCTCACTGCTTCCTCCTGCAGAGCAGGATGAGTCACTTAGCACAGCCAGAAACACCATTTGATTTTGAGTTTCTGAAATAACCTCTTTGCCATACACCACGAAAGAAAAATGACAAATTAGCCACATTACTTGATAAACTAAGAAGTGGCAAAAGCACACCTGGACCTGTAAGCCACAGTACCTAATAAAAAGCAACAGAAGAGCACCTCTCTTTCCTCCACGCCTTTTACAGCTCTTCCACAATTCTTTCCTTTTCCCCAAACTATGGATCTCATTGAAGTTTCTGCTGTGTTTAATTTCCCTTATCCCAGACATTGGAGCAGTACACAAAAAAGCAGTAACCCCTTTATGGTAACTGCATCCCAGCTACATTTTCATTCTTCACCCAGAAGTTAGACAGGATTATCCCTCTTCTCCCAAGACCACAATCCTGTCCACAAGCCTTGGAAGGTGTGGGTCACAGGGAGCTATCCTGACCTAACATCCATAAGCTTTTGCCAGCTTAAGTCTGTGCTGCTACTGAACAGGGTGATCCTGCTTTCCACACATCCCTGCCCCTTCTTGGGGCTGTTGTCAGTCCCAGTGCCACTCATCCCCATCATATCACCACTTCAACTGACCTCATCAGTACCTATTCCAGCAGAAAAGGGAGTCTCAAGCAGGCTTCCCCCCCCCACCAATACGAATTTAGAGTAACACATCACCTCAGGAAGTTGTGTTCCTAGTGCATAGTTTCAAACAAGGCTGTATAAAGGCTGCTACCAGAGAGATCTGTCCCACATCCTTTACATGCCCCTCCTGCTTTTGGGACAGCCAAACACAGGTTTCACAGGGATGAATACAGTAAAGCACATAACCTACCACAGGAAAATGTCTTCCCACAAAATAAGCTCACTGATCAAGCTCATCTTTTGGCAGAGCATGGCTAGTAGTAAGAGTCGAGGAAGAAGGAAAGAAACACAACAAACCCATTCTGGTGACAGCCCATGGAATTAAATGCAACAAAAGTCATGGTCACCAGCACAATAAAGATTTAAACTATTGATCCAGGCATCTTTACTACTTCTTGCAGACATCTACAAAAAGGTACATGCCTTCTCTCCACATCATTAAGACAATATCATATTATTTATTATTCTTGACTTGTCCTCCCAAAAGAAGGAAAATACTGAAACACATTAAAAAAAAAACTAAAAATCAGGGATACCTGAGCACCCACAAGTTGCAGCAAGGCTGAGTTCACAGGAAGGAGCTCAATGTCTGTGTTGATAGTGGTCTGGTCAAAGGGACATGCCTTACGGTGGAGCTTGTTGAGGCACATCTTGCAGACAGTGTGGCCACAGCCCAGGCTGATGGGCTTCCGGATGGTTTCGTCGAAAGTCTGTGTGCAAATCGGGCAGGAGAGAAAATCCGTCCATTGTGGAGCTTGTACAGGCATTGCTTCAGGAGTTAATTGACAAGACAAAAATCTAAAGCACAGATTCCACTGGAATCAAAATTTTGCAAAAAAGTCTGTTTGGTTTTAAATATCTTCTGTAAGTACAGACAGTCTGCACATAGTGTGAAACATAACCTAGAAGAAAACAGAAACACAAAGTTAGCACTCTGTACTAGAACAGGCACGTGAGCTCCTTTGTGCTAGGGAAGTACCACTCCTCGAGGTGTAGCTGAATTAAACACAGGACTGAGTCACAACTTGCTTTAATTCCACCTAGTCTCTGGCTCTGGAAAAGCCAGTGTAAACCATTTCTGTGGTTACACAGTTTAAAATAAATCATGGAAGATAACTATCACATTGAAGTTGTAAGACTAATTAGCTTTTCGTTTTTACATTCTCTCTTTATAAATGAGCAAATTGACATCAACAAAATGTGAATAAAAAAGATAATTCCACTAATCCACTTTTGTACAATATCTACTGTACAAAATAATTAAATATTTAAGTAATTTTGCTTAGACAAGGCTTCATCCAAAGCCTCTATCAGAAGCAACCTTTCTTCAGAGTCCAGTGGGCTCTGGATTGGCACCCAATGACTGCCAAGCCCCGAGAGGGACAGGAGGAATGGCCCAGGGTCAGTCAGACATGGTGCAATGCAGCTCTCACACGTCACTCAGTGATTCTGTGTGCTGCTACTCCAGCACCTTCACACAACCTCTATGTGCTGAGCTCTGTGGTACCACATGGACCCATCCAGACACATCTCAGTTTCCCTGGCAATCTGCATGCACTCCTGCTGGAATTCAGCATTATTAACTTGCCCTCTGTCTGCCATCCAAGCACCTCCATCCTTCAAAAACTGGACAACCACTTTTAGTAGTCACTTATGATTGGATGACTGACAATTGTTCCTTAACTGTTCCTTCTGTAACCCCAATTTATATCATTCACTGCCTGCCTAGAGATTACATTCACAGAGAAAGCAACACCTTTACTCTGTTGAGAAATCACACTGAAACTACAATAGAAGAAAAGCTGGAAGGTCTTTATTACTTGGCACTTTCAAATCAAAGTACTAAGAACAAATGTTACTCATTATAAGGGAATGGAAGATAAGATATTGCTTTGGGACAGGAAAAAAGCAGAACTCATATGAGGAGAAAAGTACAAGAATAGATGGATCACATGATATGAAAAAATTATTATCAAAAAGAAAATTGGTAATTAAATAATTTCTGATGTCTGGCTTATTTTCACCAGTGGAATATTCATAAACAATGTTCTAAATCAAGGAGCAAAATGACAAGAGAAACACCACCCCAACCACCCATATATATTGGTTTCTCTTTTCCACACACCACTGGCTTCAGTTTCAAACCAAGGACTGCACACTTACTTGCTAAGTGTCTGTTCTGACAGAAGTTCTGCCATAAGCAAAAGCAGCTTTTTATCAAATCTTCAGCTTAAAAAATGTTTACAATTAAAATCTAAATTCTAAAGGCAAAGAGAGAAACTTTATATCAACACCTGTGCAATTCAGAGTCAAGACACTTTAAAACAGAAAAAATTTCCTAATGCTAAAATAAAGACTCTGAAAAGCCTCTGCCACTTTTTCTGGGAAAAAAAAGGGCTTCTTTTTTTCAGAATTTAGTGCAATGTTGTTCACAGTTAACATTACTTTGCCAAGGTAAACAATGAAGTGTTACTTGTTAAGCTTTTAGCTGAGTTTCATCAAACACCTAACTTTAGCTCTAAAGCTAATGAAAAGGAGTTGTACTATGATGACACTCTGAGTCACTTCCAACTCATGATGCTTTATGATTCTAGGGAAAAAATAACTATTTCTCTTTTCAAAAGAGAATATACAATGCCACACACAGCCTCTGGTTCCCAGTCAATAAGGAATCAATAAAAAATCACTATTACCCAGGCAGGGTGGCACAAGGAAGAGGTGGCACCATCTGTGGTTAACCCTACCACCAGCATTGCACAACAAGATGTCAAGGCTGTTCAGGGTTCCCCTTCCAAAATACCTCTTTAATGGCAAATCAGCCATTTTCTTCCATCTTGTCAGCATAGGCTCAAATCATTCTCATTACTAACGTACCACCACAACCCAAATGAAATCTTCTATACTTTTAGGTTACTACACTGAGAGATGATATCCTAAAGCATTCAGCAAATTTATTTCCAAGCCTTCCCTGGCTATCTGCCTTCTTATATACTGAGTAAACTTTGGTAACAAGCATTCAAGCTAGAACTATCCTTTGTAAACCAAATCTGCAACAGAAATTACCCAGAAACTCCACAGACATCCTTCTGCAAAGAGCAGTACACAGCTTGGTAAATCTATTGTATGTATGGCTGTGCTATGAAATATCCTTCGGGGATTAAAATTTAAGAGCTGAATCATAGTTCTTCCTTTTGACCACACTGCTATTCAGAATACCTACCAACAAGTTCCCAGACTCCTCTGCAGTTCAGAAACAAACTGAGCAGTCTACTTCAAATTATTAGCCAAGCACTCAGGAAAAGAAGTTTTCTACTAACTGAGGAGACTTAAAACCAGACACTAACATGAAGCTGTACCACCAAGTCTAGAAAGCAGATGAGCATTGAGACACCACTATCCCAAGCTGTGAACTGGTAGAAAGGAATTGAATGCAACTTTAATGTTAGTTGACTAATTAAAAAACCCCAATAAACAGAGCCATGTTGTTGCTACTTGTACCTCTGGCATAATGAAATAGGTCATATCTATTTACAAATTCAACAGTTGAAAGAGAAGTTTGGGGAGTCTGGAGATGAAGGAACTAATTAGTGGCATCCATGATCCTGTGCCAAGACAGGTCTCCAAAGGCTGGGGAACAAGGGAAGCAAAGCCTTTACATAAGCACAGCTCTCAGAGACTCTACAGTGTTGAGCCTGTGTACTGGTGCCTAAATGCCAAAAGAAGGCCCTGACAATAGAACATAGAGCAGTGAGAAACCTCAGAAAGTCATCAATTCCAGCACAGCCTAGCTGCTGCAACAGATGGCTGACTGGGGTGTTGCAGCCAACCTTTTCCCAACGGAAAAGAAGAGCTGTTGGAACAATGAGCCCAGTGTGCTTCTGAAGAACCTCCACAGCAGATCAGCACAAACCTGTGGAAATTCCTGATCCCACACAACACAGCAATGGCATCCCAGGGACTGAGCATTCACAAGCCACACACACCAAACCAAGTACTGCTGGTGGCACAGCTTTCCACATTTATGATCCCGTTGTTTCCCCCAGATCAACCTCCACACAAGGGAGCAGAGCCAAGCACTGAGATACAATGTAAATCTCTTCCAGGCACAAAGCTTACAGACGTAGAGACATGAAGCTGCTGAAGATACCGTGCCTTGTATCAAGGTTTGTGACTCACTATGACCTTAGAAATAACTGGGAAAAAACAGTCTCTAACTTCAAAGAGCTACTTTGAACAGGAGACATTACAAATGGCAATAAAACAGTGGAAATAAGACAATTTCACTACCACTGTCTACTATTGGAACCATCACTGCTACAGAAAAGAACACTTTGAACATGTGCAGCAGGAAAAGCATATTCACTTTTATAGTACAGTGCTTTTTTAAAAAAAAATTATCTTCAGCATTATACCAAAGGTAAGCAAATAATAAAGAATGCAAAAAATTACAAAAGACTTAACTATTTAAATAGCCTGCCTCTCCATAATATTACATTTTTAACCTACACTCAATCCACTAAGTATTTCACACTCAACAGCTTCTAACACTGTAAAATGTATATCCACACACATATCTTTGTGCATGGTTAAAGAAAATAGAAACCAAGAAAGCAAAAAACTAAAAAGACACATCCACATCACATAAACTGGAAGACAAAAAGTATAATGAGGAATGAAGATGCCCCAAGGCAGAGTTTGAATCCTACACTGAAACCAGAGACAGACTGATTTTGTTATTTCTGAGTTTGAAAATATAAAGTACCTGCATGCAAGTCTCATCCTCCTGTTTATCCCTGCATAAGCTGTTCTACCCACATCTAGAACCACCTGGAAAAACATCTCCTCTCTTCTAGGCCTCCCAGCCCCCCAGAAATCCTTGAAATTCCATCCTTCAACCCAGACTGGAAACGTCACGCTGTAATCAGATCGGTGACCTGTCTCCTCTGGGACCCTGCCAGTGCTTTAGAGAAAGACCTGATTATTCCATAAAGCACTGGAACAACCTCTCCATCCTCACTCTGCTGGACAACGCACAGGCTGACGTAGCCTCATGTCCAAGCTGTGTTATGGCTGTGGCAACCAGAGTCTTCCACATGTCCTCTGCAGACTCAACTCTGGACAAAAAGATGTTTGTAAAATGCAGAACAGTCTGTACCAACATGCACTGGCATCAAGTTCCACACACAATGACACAGGAAAACTCCTGTGCTTTCAGTTTGAATCCAGCGCACTCCGAGGGAGCCCTTCGGTGCAGGCTCCAAGCGCACCCCAAACTCTCTCACAAACGTTATTTGGAGGCAGCGTGCTCTTGCACGGACACATCACATGCTGTTTCATCACGGCCGAGCTGGCACTGCTCTGTCCCAGAGCAGTCCTCACTAAGTCACGGCACAGTTTAAGCAGATGACTCAGCATACCTAAGGGGCACCCTTGGCCCAGCTCCTGCCAATTCAGTAGATAGAGCTCTTAAGAGCATTACTCCCTCCTGAGTTTTACGTATTCCCACAGCATTTCATTACCCAAACAGCATCATCGCCTTAACCAAAATTCAGTTAAGCTGAAGCCGTTTCATTTTTGCTGAGTATTACTCCTGGCTAAACCAAGCTGAGCTTCCTGTTGCAGTTACCAGTGAACACAAGTAAAGCCTACTTAGTGCTAAGCTTAACACTACAGCAGCTCCTCAGAGCCAAAACAAACTCAGGCTTGCCAACTAAACTGCTCATGCAGATACAACTCTTGAGTAATCATTATTTATTCTAATAAAGAAAACACCATTTCATTAATTCTTCTAAAAACTCTTACTCCTTGATAATAACTTGCACTTTTCTGAGAAAAAGTAACTTTTCTGAGAAAAAGTAACCACTTCTCTCTTCTGTGAGACTGGTCCTGTGGTACATCAACTGCTTCAAAACCTCTGACACTTGGAAATTAAAAATAAATCAATAGCCCAAATTAACAAACAACAGCAAAGCAATTCCCAACTCATAAGGATTACCAGATACCCACAGTACAACTCTAGCCAGCACTGAACCTCCTCCATTCCTGTCTAGTGCCAAACAGACAAATTTTTGCCAGTGTTTCACAAAATCTTTTTGCTTTCTACTCTAGTGTGCTCTTTGTAATAAACAGTACTTCTGAGGGCACTTAAGTAGCTTTCTTTTTTTTCCCAGAGGAAATACTTTAAAAAGTCCCGAATATCATTTTAGGGAAAAACTAACCTAACAACCTGTGGGAAGCCCTGACCAGTTAAAAGTAATGTGTTTTTTTTACAAGCACCCTGTACTGCCAGCTTCACGGTTCACAGAAAAGGGTAAATTACATTAGCTATGTTTTCCATATCTACTTCCACAGAAAAACCTCTGAAAATTTTTCAAGAGAGAGGGAAAGTCCTGACCACAGAAAGGTAGAAGAAAAAAAGCTTCT
Source organism: Emberiza elegans (assembly GCA_024865655.1). Taxonomy (NCBI): domain Eukaryota; kingdom Metazoa; phylum Chordata; class Aves; order Passeriformes; family Fringillidae; genus Emberiza; species Emberiza elegans. Next base: position 63,987,849 of record JALJVW010000206.1, read on the forward strand.
TACCTCTGCCTGGGAAGCTCCATGAACAACACATACCATAAGGCCAGAAGAGTAAATGCGACAGATTCAGGGTTTTTTTCCCCTTCCTGTTTGCCCTCTCGAGCTCCCCAGTAAACTCTGCTGGCAGCAAGGGCCCGACTTCCTCATTCCTGCTCCACGCATGCGTGCTGCCAGCACCACCCCAGCCCACAGCAGAGCCCAGCAAAGAAATCCCCACCCAACCACAACCTGCACCTCTGTACGTAATGCATATTCCAGCCCTTCCTTCAAAGCCTTAGCTGCCTTTAGTAGCTGGGTAATAAAGCTCTTAAAAAAAGAAGCAGAGATAAAATCATGAACACCGTCAAAACCATGTCCCTAAGTAACCGAAGCTCAGATCAGATCCAAGATCTACTTTCTCCTCTCCTCAGTAATTTTTGACTGTGAAAATAGGAGAAATTTATGTCAAGTACCTTAGGAAAATGGGGCCAGTTAAGGACAAGATGTTATCCCTTATCTGAAGCTTCCTGCCTAGTAATAACACAAGGAAAACAAGAAAACCAAACCATCAACATCACAAGTCTACCATAGCACCTCCCCAACAGAAGCTCTGAAAGCAATTTACAATGATTTAAGCTTCCCAACATCCTGTGAGGCAAGACTTCATGTCTTCTACAGAAAAAACTGTTGAATGAAGTTATTTATATGGTGTTTAACAGGAAAACATGGAATGAAACCTGATATATCATTTTCTTGACCCCTATTCTCACCCAACCACCATTAGGGTCATGAACATTAAAAAACAACACATGTAGACAAAATTTAAGTGTTCTTGCTCATGCCCTCCAAAATATAAAACCTACATGTGAATAAAATCATAAATTTTCAGGGAAGATATACAGAACCAGCTTCTTAATTTCTGGTTGATATTATACATTCCTTACAGCTTATTTAAAAGAGTAAATTATATCTCTCTATATATATATAAAAATTTCCTATGTTTTATATATATATAAATGTAAAACATATATATGTTTTTATATAAACATATATGTGGGTTTACATGTTTACATATAAATACACACACATATATGCACATATATACATAATATCTATCTATCTCTAATATGTGTGTGTGTATATATATATATATCTAAACAGCAAAATGGTTTTATGAATTACCACCTAGAAAATTTTTTCTACCAATAGATGATAAAGTCTAGGGAGTTAATAAGAGAGAACAGCTCTATAACATGTTTCTTCCACTTCAAATTACAAGTTCTTGCATTTGTCAATGAAAACTCTAATAGTAACACAATGATTAAACCAGTATTTAAAAAATCAAGGAAAAACCAAAACAGATTAAGAGAAGAAAGGCAGAAAGGCACTTCAAAAATCCACAGTAATTTCAGGACAGGGACTTCAATTCAATGGGTCAAATCCTCAAGAGCTCTCAACCCTGCTGCCAAGGAGGCAAGCTAATAATTTGCTTTTCCCAGAAAAGACATTTTAAAAAGCCATGACAAAGATAAAGAGGGACAATCTTGTAGAAGTCTTCAGATTCAAGGGTACAGACAGATATTACCTCTCAGTGTCAGCTAAAGAGGTCACTCTTTCTTTCCCATTCCTTCCTAAGATATTCCAGCTGGACTGGTTGCATAGTTGTCCAAGCTGAAGTTTTAAACATAGATCTTTATTAATAAACACAGGTAGGCAGAAATGTGGGTGGACAGCAATTACACAACCAATACCTCATTTTAACTAAAACAAGGCAACAAATCAGCCACACAAACAGCTTGTCTAAAATAACCCCAAGTAGTAGACTTGAGGAGGAGAAAGCAATTGAAGTGAGTTGTGTTCTGGATCACCAAGACCAGTATTGTTCTTTTCCATGCAGGAATAATCTACAATTACCTGACAACTACTACTACAGACATCTGGCAGATGAAAATGAAAAGTTGAAGAAAAGAGAGAAGATCTTGGTGTCACTGCAATGCCTTTATCCTTCCTTAGTCATGAATCATTGAGAAGACCCAGAACAACTCAATGAAAAAGAAAACATTAAAAAAGCAATCTAACAAAAAGGTACAAAGTACTGCTTGCCACCCTCTCAGAAAGAGCTTTTCCCCCACTCAATTCAGCAGCTCTAGTTCTGCTTTGGTGTCAGTGACACTACAGCTACAACAACATTACAACTGTAATGTCAAACAATGAGACAGAAGGGCAGACTTATAGTCTGGCTGGAGATACTGGCCAAAAACTGTTCAAAAAGCCCTCTAACCTATAATACAAGCTTTAATAATTATCCCCCATCCCCTGCTCCCCAGCAAACTTATGTAAGAACACTGTCTCCAAAAAGAAAAAACCCAGAAATTTTGTTTTGTAGTGAAATGTGAAAATATTACTGAAAATTTTTATTTTATAAACTTACAAGGCAAGAATCAAGCAATAGTCTGAATTTCCTCCCCACCTCCTTCCCCTTATGTCCAAGTGTTGGCATTACACTTGTCACTCTCCTACTTGTTTTAAAACTGACAGACTTAAAAAAAAAACCTTTCTATGACAAAAATTCCAGGTGCAAGAGTAAGGAAATGCTGAAGTATACTGTAAGAGCAGTGTTAAGTGAATAGAAATGCTACTGCCCAGCACAGGCCATAAAAGGCTTCTATTTCATTGTTATAAAATCCCATTTTATGAAGAACTCCACAGGTATTAAGAAAACATTCTCAGTGTCCACCTGAAAACTTAAGTCTCAGGATTTCTTTATAGTGTTTTCTTCTTGTTTCTCATTTCTCTGATTGGGAGGTGGCTTTTCTTGTAACTTAGTAGATGTCACCCTTATTTTAAAAATAGATGTCAAATAACTTGATGTTAACATATAACAACTGCTGTTTACATAACTACTCTCTAATAAAGCTTCAGTTATTCTATTTACCTTCAAAGCAATTTATTTGGGAAGACTGCATTTAAACATAAAAAAATCTTTTAATAACAGCAGAAAGTCAAGAGCAGTGAAAATTAATGAATTTTTAAACAAAACTACCAATGCAGTTGCTTGCTTGCCTGTTTAAGGTAAGAGTTCATTTTAAACATCACCATCATCACAAGATGGGCTATTTTTTTCTGTGTTACATACAAAGCCACCTGTAGACCACTGAGATGTTATTTCAAAAGGCAGTGGAGCACCTTGTTTTTGTGGCACATATATTTTATCATAGTGGGAGTTCACAGTGACAAAGAATATTTTTTCACCCTCTGAGCCTTATAGTATTTCTATCCATTACACTCTTCTCTCCAAGATTTTAATACAGAATTATTGAACTATATCAGCTTCAATAAATCAGCTCCTTTACTTCATGCACCTGTTCAGTCAAGCATGTGATATCATTTCTACATTATGATGAAATGGTATGGCACCATCAGCTTCAGAGAAAAAAAGCCCTTTTACAAATAATGTGCACAGCAAAACGCTTTTGTGCCTACCACAACACAGCAGTTTTACCAAAAACTTGAGGCAGACAGCCTAAGGAGTTGCTAAGAGAAGATAATCCAGATTTTCCTCATTTCTCTCCCAGATCAGTCAAGTCTAGCTGCTAAGAGAATTGTTAAACATTAATTAAACAGGTGCCCTTGTGGCCAAGAAGGCCAATGGTATTCTGGGATGCACCAGGACCAGTGCCAGTTCTCCCGGAGCTGATCCTACCCCTGCTGTGTCCAGGTCTGGGCTCCTCAGGGCAGGAGAGACCTGGAGCTCCTGGAGCAGGTCCAGAGGAGGCTGAGGAGATGAGGAAGGGCGTGGAGCAGCTCTCTCAAGGGACCTGTGGCTGTTCAGCCTCCAGAGTAGACCCAGTTGAGAGGGGCCCTCATCCCCCTGTGTCCCTGTCTGCAGGGAGGGCTCAGAGCAAGGACTGGGCTCTGCTCCCTGGGGCCCAGCAGTGGGACAAGAGACCATGGGCAGCAATGGATGCCCAAAGTTCCACCTGAACATGACCGAGAACTTCTTTCCTGTGCAGTGACCGTGCACTGGAACAGAGACCAGACAGGCTGTGGAGTCTCCCTCACTGAGGATATTCCAGACCTGTCGGGACACAATCCTGTGCCATGTGCTCTGGGATGACCCTGCCTGAGCAGAGAGGTGGGACCCAATGGCCCACTGTGGTGCCTTCCAACATGATCAACTGATTCTCTGAAAATACCCAAGCTGTAAACAAAGAGCAAATCACAGCCACTACCTACAAGCATGATACTTCAAATGAGATTTAGCACAGCAGCAACAGAATGTAATCTCTCTAAAAAAACTAATATGTGTTAATCCCCTTAGCCTTGTGAGGACCCAGCACCCAGACTCATATTTGCATTCTACAACCAAGGAAGACTGATACTGAAACTTTACCTATTTAGCATTTCCAGCACATTGTCAGACATAGGCTTAGAGCATGGAAAGTTTAAACTACTTCACTGAAAGTACTCTCCATGCCCATGCTTCATCTCTGCTATGGACCTAAGCCTATCCAAATCAAATTTTCTTCCTTCTCACATTCGCTTCTAAAAGGTTCCAAAAGATGTTCCAAATCTGTTAAAATGGTTAAGACAACCTGGAAAAAAGGGAAAAAATGTGGGAAGCACAGAAGAAGGAACTTCAAGGCAGACACTTTTAGCATCAGTAGACTTGTCAAGTTTTTAGGTGCAGTTTCATAAGCAGCTTATTTGGGCACAACCAGGGCAACACAGACTTTTTATGTATTTCTTCATTAACTGAAATCATCTTGAAAGTATTGCCTAAATTTTAACTAGCTACCTAAATGTAATTCAGCAGTCCTAACAATAAGGATGACTACACTAACAGGTTGGAATGATGAGAGTGGGTAAATGGAATAAGGAATATGAGCAATAATTGGTGGAATTGTTACTTGATCCTAAACACACACCAAAATTATCTAATTTCAAAACCAGTGCTAGATTTAAGCAATGCTTAAGGGTGCAAGTTGTGCAAACACAGTCAAAGCCATCCTTTCAGCTCATTGCAGTTACAGCACCGAGTGAAGTACTGTCCAGAGAATGCTCTAGCAGTCCATAACTCACATCACCTTACTGCCCCTAGAACCTAGCTGCAAATAAGGAAGCAATTGTAAATGCCAAAATAGTTGATACAAAAATAGCTTACAGGGCCCAAACAAAACCAGACATACTTCTCTGTTGAGTCCTGTAACAGCTTCACTTGCAAAAATAGCAGGAATATTACTCATCTGTGAAACTCATGTTCGTTATCTTATTCTACCTGTTTTCATGACAGAGACTGCAATTGTGTTTTAATAACACAACCTAATCTACACTACAGCTCTGGAGTCATCCAAGGTCAAGAGGCAGCTGTGGCAGAAATGGCACCAAGCCTGGAGAGTTCCAGCTCTCTTGTTAACAATTGCATAAATAAAAAATTAGCTAGTCAACACACTATACAAGATTTTCTCCACATCTCTAGCAGATTTGATGTAAAAATCCAAACACTATTCAGCACTGACAAGCCTGCTCAAGACTTTTAGGCAGCGTTAAATTACCATTCACACAGAGCTTTAAGTCTTTAAGTAGCAGCAGGAGAGGTCACACAACTGTTGCTGAAAAGCAGGTTAATTCAGGTACGTCTGACTCAGAATGTAATTGAGCCTCACTTGCTTTAAATGATACTGGCAGCCGGTGATTCAATTTGTAGCACTGCTAAAAAAAGCAGTTCCAGAGGCCAAAAATAGCCTGGGGCAAGGTACTCCTTTTGAATTAGACTTTTCAGGCAACCTTCAATTACATGAAAAAAATCCAATCCTTAAATATTTTGCAGCCTTTGTGCCAGTCTCACCTTCTAGATTTATAAAAATAGAATCTTTTCTTTGCAGCTTGACAACATCATTAAAAGTTGTGTTAGTTTAACACAATCTGGCTTTTAGTGGGGGTGGAGGAAGCCACAGAGGTTGCTTCTGAAATAGAAGCTCCTCGAAATTTCTACCATGTCCAGCAGAGCCAATCCCTGAAGGCTCCAACGATGGACATATTGGCTGGCCCAATGAGGGAAGTTAGCAACGCCTCTGTGACAACATAGTTAAAAAGAAAAAAGGGAACTCAATTCCTCTTCTGCCCTTCTGAGGGGTAGTGAGAGGGGCCACTGGGTCCCTTTCCAGCGAGGCCATTGGGGCCATGCTGTGGGGGGACCATCCTGGCACCATGGGCAGCCACGCAGTCGAACCCATGTGGCTGGGGCCAGCGGTGGGAGCAGCCGCACAGCCAGGACCGTGTGGTTGGAATCGGCGCGGCGCCACACGGCCGCTGCCATTTCAGCTTGGATCACAATGCATTTCACTTGCTTAGCTGCTTTTAGCCAGCCATGGTGCGAGCAGAAGGGCAGAAGTGGCAGCAGCAGCATTTCTTTTTTGGTGCCCCATATGAGGAGAGCTGAGGGGAGCCAGCGGCCGGTGCTCGCAGGGTGCTGGCAGGGACCACATGACCATGGCGAGCAATTCCCGATGCGCTCCCTGGACAGAATCAACCTTTGAGCACTGTGGAACTCCATAAAAACTTTACAGTTGATAGAACTTGATAACAAAGGAACCTACGGACACCAACTCTCTTCAGAGTCAGAAAAAGGAGAAGGTGAAGACATGTGAGGAGAACAACAGGGCAATACTAATGTCAGTGAAAAGGAGGGAGGTGGAGGAGGAGGTGCTCCAGGCATGGGAGCTGAGATTCTTCTGCAAGCCATGGTGAGGACTAAAACACAACAGTTTCCTTGTAATGCATGAAGCGCATGGGGAAGGTGCAGAATCGACCCACAGTCCGTGGAAAAAAAAGGTGCTCACACCAGAGCGTGTGGATGCTGAAAAGCTGTAATCTAGTGAGAAACTTGAACAGAGACAGAGAGAACCCATGCTTCTAGAGACAGAGGAAGAGGAGCCTTGCTTTTATACTAGAACAGCTCATCCTTAAAAACTACATCCTACGAACTAAATGGCCCATGAAAAACAGTTGTGGGAAAACTGTTTTGCCCATGGGAGGGACTCACTTTGCAGCACATTGGGCAGGACTGCTGCTCGTGAAAATCAGAACCATGTTTGAGAAGTTCACAGAGAACGGTCTCCCCTGGGAAGGACCCCCCAGTGTAACAGAAGAGACTCCTTCCCCTAAACAAACTAAAGAAAAGATTTTTAGAACTGACAAACTGACTATAAACTCCATGTTTTGTCTCCTTGCACTGTCACTGATGGGAAAAGAAGAGCTGCAGGGGTGAAGGTGTTTTAAAGGTTTACTTTACTTCTCATTATCCTCTTTCAATTCCGTTAATAAATTTTTTCTTTATACCTTTTAATTTTTGAGCCTGTTTTGCCCTTAGAGTGTTTTCTCCTAATCCTTATCTCACTCCATGAGCCTTTTAGCTGTTCTTTCCCCCTCTTCTGCTCAACTATAGAGAGAAAAAAAGTGAATCGTTTTTTGGGTGTTTTTTTTTTGTGGGTACCTAGCTCCTAGCCAGTGTCAAACCCATGACAGAATTACCCACCGTTTTAGTGAGTGGTAACAAAAGGCTCAATACTCAGGGTTTCCATTAAACACCTACTCTTAAACCAGTAACAAACATTTCAGGCTTAACCACAAAAATGAAAGCTGCTGCCTTACATTTTTTAATTGAGCAAACAACATAAGATAATCATGTGTAAGAAAAAACCCAACCCCAACATCTCAATGATTTTCCCATCAGTAACAGATAAGAGGTTTATTTATTTTTTGCAGGAGCCTGAATTCAAGTGGGAAAAAGAATATCCTACATCCTCTTAAGAGGTTTTAAATTATAACCCTAGTTACAGAAGTTTAAAGTTACCTAACTTGAAAATCATTCAATCAAGAAGGCAAAATGCAATAATCCTGGGAGTAATCTACTAAAAATCCAGTGCCAACTTGATGAATTTTGCTGCTTATGACTTGTAAAAACAGTTCTCCTTCAAACAGGGAATGCTGTCTTTTAAAAGAAATTCCTCTTACTTACTGCTTACTTTGCATGAGACTTATCCTAAATGGAGCAGTCCAGAAATAATTTTTCTCATTCCCAGTCTTCAAAGATACTGCAATAAAATAGTTGTAATATGTTTTTAGAGATAAATGTATCAGCAACCAGAAGGATGTAAAATAAAAAATACATGGGATAGTTTGTGAAATTGTATCTCCCAAACTTCTGCCAGAGTTGTGTTACTAAAAAGTACACAGATCTCCACAGCATGCTTAACCAGCTTTGCTTTTAAAAAGCAAAGAGTAAACTTGCACTAATGAACTTTATTCCCAGAAACTTAGACTTCACTCAAGGAAAACTAAGATACTGGACTAGATAAGATATTGGACTAGATAAGCCTTAAGATAAGACTGAAATATGCTCAGAAAGAAAATAACAGTAGCTGCAAAATCAAGCAACTCTGTTAATGGAAGTTAAATCACCCAAATGAAGTAGAATCTCCTTGAAGGAGTGACAGCCCACCATGAGATTTTGACAGGCACTGTCCCAGACTGCCATGAGACCACAAGTGATTGTGCCTTTACACACCCTGACTGCAGTGCTACCTTGTCCAGCACCTTGAGAGTACAGAGTACACCTGATCGGTGTTTTACAGTTATGGCACCCATGAACTACTCAGAAAGATCCCTCCATGTTTCAAATTTCCTGTTTAAGTCTGAAAAATAGAACTCAGCTGCCCATCGCACCACTGTTGCTGCAGTCCAAACCATGACAAATGGCAAGCCAGCCACATACAGCCAATATTTGCATGATTTGATAATTTAAATTTCCTCTGGCTTGTGTTGTGTAAGCCTGGTTAAACAGCAGATATCCAAATATAGGGTAAGGTATAGAAAGGAAAATTAGGCACTGAAACTCTTAGCACCCATGCAGTTTCTTAACACATATTCCTGTATTCAGCCACTTGCTGCTTTTGGAATAAAAGCAATGACAGTACGCTAAAACCTAATGACAAACAACTCAAAAGAGAAAATTCTAGAATGGTTAAGCCAGAGGTAGCTGTAATATCACTAGTGTATCCCTCATAACTGCCCTGGAAATTATTCAGCATGCAAAATCTTACAAGAACAAAGTATTTATTAGCACACTCAAGTCACTGGATTTCCATAGGCTTACTGTCCATTTTTATTCTGTAATGACAACTCACATAGCAGCTTGTCACATCAACATCACTGACTATTCCCACTTCTCAAATGCTACAGCAGGTTTCTGAAATTACATTAATGAATTATCAGATGTGCTTGAAGGGAAGGATTGCTGTTCCTCACTTCCCCATCCTAAAGGCTCCCAATTACTCTCATATAAACTGGTAAATAAGCAAGGGCTTTTTCCCCCTTTTGTCCTCTCCTGGGGAAAGACAACCCACATTTTTATTTATCAGGTGAATGAATACCCATATTACTCACAGGAAGACACTGTAGAGGGTTGGGTTTTTTTTTTTCCAATTGAGATTTTAGTTAAAATATACCTGTGACTGTTTTAATACCTGGTGAGTAATCCCGACTCCACACCCCTTTCCTCTCCTGTAGTGCCTAATGCGACAGCCACATCATCACATCCTCAAACACCAATACCAAGGACTTCCGTGGAAGCTTTTCTTCCTGGTATGTCCTGAAATCACCCACATCATGGCCAAGCTTCAATTTGACAGTTCTGTTCTGTTCTCAACTGGTCTAGTCAATCTAAAAACTCACATAAAAACTGCTGCGAGCACAGAATTCTCCTCAGAAACACACCCACAGACATCCCCACCCCGCCCCTGAGAGCTATTTTGTTAGAAGCATTTGACAGAAAAGTTCCACTGAGAAAGGAGTGACCAGAAAAGCTTACTACAGATCTGTTTGCTGAAATCATGTAAATCCTCAGATTTACAGAAAATCAGGCAGGAAATATTGCATTTCTATGAACTGCAGTGCAGACGTTGACACTTACGTTATTCTGCCTTAACTGACGAATTTCCAATACTCCTGGTAAATGAATTAATGCTAAAAAAAAAGCCTGAAAGCTACTTGCAGTGTTGATACCACCTTATTAGTCCTATTTTTATTTTTTCCTTCTTGCAAATGCTACAGAAATGAGAAAGAACATCATGCATTAAGGACAGATGAAAATTTTGCCAACATTCCCCCCACTAAGAATATATTCTGCAAAAATCACACTCCTCAGAGAGAAGATAAGACTTAAATCTAGTAATAACTAGAGAAAAGGGGTAAATTTAGTACAAATATAACTTAAAGAATTTATTTTGATTTGCAACCAAGTGGGCTGTGCCTTTTTCCTTCCTGGTTAAGGTGTTTGAGAGCTTTGTGCACAGCCTTTCACTTTATTATTTTAATAAAAATTAAAAGTATCTTGCACTCCAACAGAACCTTTATACCTACAGGCAGGTCACCAATAAAATGCTAAGCAGAATCGCTGAAGGGAAAACCAAAAAGCTCAGTTTGCCAATGCATTTTGGCACAAGTTAGAACTAAGTTATCCCACATACCTCCACCCTCATACTGTTATCAACAGGGAGCCTCTTCTAAAAAAAGAGATGGGATGATTTAGAGGGTTTCTAAACACAGCCAAGCCTCACTTTGAGCACCTTTTCTGTGCACTGAAATTATTCACGTCCCTCAAGATTCTTAACACAAATACAACCTTAAAATGGAATAAAATGTTCAGGAGACAAAATCGGACGGAATCAAAGCGGGATGTCTTCAAACCAAGAAATGGTTTTATAAAAACTACAAAACATTGGATAAGTAGCATTAAAAAGTAGCATGAAAGAGGTGTATTCAGCAAGCATGATTTAATACAGCACACAAGCACCAGAAACTAAATCCACACACACATTAGCAAGTCCAGGAGACAATCCTGCTGGCCCACATCTCTTCAGCAGAATCTGACAATAGCTGGCAACAAACAGTTACATTTTAAATAGTCTGGTCTACTCCAAACAACCAAAGTTCAAGCAATTCTCGCTGCCCTGAATAACATTTTCTTTCCACTGTTATGATTCACTTACAAAGAAGTTACAGTGTCAATCTTCTATCCATAAGGCCTGGTTTAAACAAGAAGACTAAAATTCAAATTGACTATAGGTTCTTGCAGCACTAATAAGGCCTCCTTTTTAATTAATTCTACAGGAGGCCTTCTAACACAATTAAATGGCAGAATGACTCATAAAACAGGAAGGACAGCCTGAGTGCCTTTGGCTTAACTAACCCAGTCCATCTCATCAGGCCAGTTGGGCCTAACTTATTTTTATCTTTCTCCATGTCTGCTTTCAAATTTACAACAACAAGGTAGTCACAACAACAATGCTCCGTAACTTCTCATCAGTTCCAGAGGAAACAGTGATGTTTCAACAGTCCTCAGTAAATTGTAAGAACAAAGAGTACCAAAGGTCGCTCCATTTTCCAAACCACCTATCCTGCAACTCTGAACTATAAAACAATGAAACTAAGAGGCAAAAAGCCATCCCTGTTACCTGCATTAGCTGGCTGAATTGATGAGTGGCTCAAAGCAGAAAAAAGTTAAATGAAAAAAAATAGAGGAAAAATAGAGAATATCAGAGAATGAAAGATCATTAAAAAGAACAGGAGAGGTAACCATGCATCCAGGAGAAAAAAATCCTACAAAGAAAACAGCATTTTAGCAAGCAAAGAGATAAAGATTCCTTAGAGAAAAGTTATTTCAAGTCTGGAAAGGTACATCAGAGAGTGGTATTTCTTTTGCCATTGCTTTACTAATTTATGAGACTTTGCCCTGTTCTCATTTATTTTTGATCCAAAATCCACATCCCCTCAAAGCAAGCAAGACCAAGAATTACTGTCCTTCAGAGCTGCTAAATAAGAGCAAGCCATTTTCCAGCTTCCAAAACTTTCTGGATTTTGTCCACCCATACAATAATTAACAACAATGCAGGTGCTAGTGACAATTTCTGTATGATGATAAACAGCTATTTATCTAGATCTTTCCAATGTGATTAATTAGTTCTGTTCACATCAGGGGACTGGTGATTTGGTATGAAGCCCCTCAGACACATCTAGAACCAACTTCCCAGACGCTATGGTAAACAAACAACTGCTCTAGCAGAGCTCAAGAAATGCATGTGCAACACCATCCACAGCTGTGAAGATTTTTCATTTGTAGAGGGTTGAGGATGAGATTTGCTTCACAATTCCTGCTCTTCCTTCCATACATAGATTGTAAAGCAGGATAGCATGTTGCTATTTCCTATCTCCTCAAACCACCTCAATCTGTGGCACAAAATCCAAGCTTGATTTTCTTACAATGAAATAGGGAGTTTAAATTGTGACACACTACAGAGATGACTGCTTCAGTGGACTCATAAGCAGATTTTTCAAGATTTCATTAGCATAATGTTCACTAATAAAGGCAGGGGAACTTTTTCTACTAAGCCTCTCAGAGAACAGCTTATATCCAGAAAGGTGAGATTTAATTATCATTAGGCCTGCATAACTGCCAGAATCATGAATGGTCATAAAATAATGTTTATGCAACATGCCACAATTCAGGAATGTCACATAAGCTAATCAAACTCACTTTCTACAATCTGCTTTACAATTTGGTTTTCATTAATTTCAAGGTCTCTCGTTCAGTTCTTGCATCTTAGCACAGAATTGAAAAAAAAAAAAACCCCACCAAAAACCAGAGGACAAAACACTTTATCTTGCTGTAATGTGAGTGGCTGGATAATGAAATCCTAAACAGCTCCATTTGTTGGTACAGTGCTAATATCAAATAGCACCTCAAGGACTTCCATTCTAACGTGGTGACAAACGGAATGGAGGTGAAGGAGAACAAGCTGAAACAATGTGACTTACAGGAAAAGTAAGTCAACAGTGAGAGTTTTATTTCAGTCACTTTTCAAGGGCATTTATATTACACAGTGACTGTAGTAAGACAGGGAGAAGTTACTAATTCAAACACAACTGCTACAGAAAGTGAAGAGTGCCAAGTCATTATGAGTAACGTTTACTCTAAAAACAAAGCACAGAGAAAGTTAAATGCTACTGAACACTGGGAGTGCTCCACAGAACTTGGTTTATTAACAAGCAGGTAATCAAGACCATCCTCTGTGGCATGAACTTCAATTCATTCCCTTTGTAACACCTTTTCTGAACCTTACTCCTTTTGCCCTAAAGGTAGCACCTAATTTTGAGACGGGGACCAACACTAGCTGACACAATTTATCAAAAATATTTAGTTGCAAGACTCTGAAAGCCTCCAATGCAGAGCAAAGAGGTGAGATTCCTGCCACAGTAGATGCCACCTTTGTAAATAGCAAGGAAGTTGAAAGCTGTAGTTGAAAACCCTTCCAACTTGCTCACTATCTGAACTAAAGTAATTGCTTAAAATGAGTTCAGGAGAAAGCGCTGAGAAGACCTTTAGATCCAAGCTAGAAACATTCCTGCTCCATCAGCTGATCAACCAGCATTCGGTTAACAACAACAGGTTTAAAAGCAACCATACCTCAACTTTCAAAGCTTATCCTGACAGAATCTAATGAACACGGAAGCATCCTGAAAAATAATTACATTTGGAATGTTCAGATTTTTATTTAAGATTAGCAGCCTGCTTTGAATGAGTATCTAATTAGACAATTTTAAAAACACCTATTAAACTGGAATAGTAGAGAAATGAGACCCACCAGACTTTCCATGTTAAAAGAAAAAACAAACTAAAAGAAATAAGGAACCACCTGTGAGATCTCATTTTCCCAGCCTAGCACATTTCAGCTACACCAAACACTTTTTCTTCAGTTGTCTTGTACCTGAAGCACTCCTGTCTCAGATCAATATAACATGCACACCACAAACACCAGAAAATCAGCAATTGAAAATTAATACTTCAAAAAGTGGTTTTGCAAGCAATCTCTAGTGAGAGGGGTCTATTCAGCCAGAGGCAAGAACAACATGTCCTTATAGTGGTTTTAGTGACCATGGCTGGAAGGCATAACTGGCAATAAATCCTCCAGCTTCTGTAATGTTGAATTCCAGGCTCATCACAGTGTTCCCTGACACAAACACTCTCTTCTGTGTTTTTTGTATCAAATTACATGGCAACTCTGTCACAATCTATGTGAAGCAAGTGAAAGATCTGTTCCTCCAGCAACAATTCCACTACTTTTCAGTTTAACTGGGTATCTTCCATTTCTTATGTAGCAGAATAAGAAAAAAAGAATCCTTTTGTGTGTCAAAACAATCCTCTTCCCTTGTCTCTCCTCTCGTCCTCACATCTCTCTCTCCTATGAAGATTTTTGTCCACATTCCTAAAAATGTCTTCATTCTAACAAGGTAGCTTACATTGTAGCTTACTGAGGCCTCTACCTACTTTGTACAATCAAGTGATAGAGATCTTATTCTCCATGTGATTTTTAGGATTCCTGAAATACCTTTTTTTTTTTTCTGGGGGAAGAAAATCTAACCTAGCATGTGGGGCAGAAGTTTTCATGTAAAAGTCTGCATAGGATGTCCAGGCCCTTTTATATGTGCATATATGCCCTAATGCATATGAGAAGTCATCTCTGCCCACTGAAGTTTCCCTCAGACCCCCTGCAGCCGCCTCACTTCACTCCATTAGAAAGGAATCTCAACGTGAGGTCAGGACACTCATCATACCTGTATGAAACACCCTCTACACAACTGCTCTGTGTTAGAAAGTTTAGAGGTACTGCCTCTGACAACACATATTTGCAGCTAATTATTTAGAATTCTTGCTATTTCTATCACCAAAATCTCTTCTCTAGCTGATAGGACCCAATATGTTGCTACTATGCAGTAACAGGAAAGCTGTTTCCTCAAGCACTCTAACCAGAAATTATTTTTATATCAGAAAAATCTATTTATAATAAGCCATCAGGACTTTTGCACCTTCTTGCCCATTAACCCACTTCCACAAATAAAAACCTCATTAGGAAATCAGTTAGCCCTTGGAAATCTAATACCATTTCAATTTTAACCATACTGGTAATGAAAAAAATGAGACTGATGCAAAAAGTAATTATCAAGGGATGCATTTCTTCAGGAAAACAAGTGGTCAGACTCAGTAATGGGAGCTACACCTAATTCTGGGCACACTGTGGAACCTCTGCTCAGAAAGGAAAATAATATAATGTAGGTAAACATTTGTGGCTTTCTTTCTCAGCTAGCAGAGTCCCCAGACTTCCTTACTGTAAAAGAGCCTACATGGAATCTTGAAGGTCACACTGAAATTTCACTGGTGCAGGGTTTATATAATAATCTTCCACAATAGCAGCACATTATAGATAATGGTTTCCCACTTGTTACCTAGTGCAGTCCAAGACATTAACTTCCAACTACTAATTCCCCTATGGTTTTATCTGCCATGTCAGATTTGTTTTTCTGGCCCCCCACCAGCCAATGTTACTTGGGATGCTCCAGCAAACAACTGATTTACTGGATGTGAGAAAACCACCACAAAACCACACAGACTTTCACCTGCAAAATGACTCAATGAATCCAGGGTGGGAGAGGAATTTTAAACAATGGGTAGGCTTTGTCAAAAAAAATAAAGTTTTATAAAGGTCACCTGCTTAAAAGATACCTTATGGTGGCTTGTGCATCACTGTTCTGAGATTCTTGGGAAGTTTGGGAACCTACATGCAGATGAATTCTTTCCTTCTAATTCAGCTTTACATATCGCACCATTGGGAAGCTATGACTCCACAAGTTCTTTCAAATGGCTGGAACATTTTTCCCCCAGGTATCCAGCATGTAAACTGTAATTCTTGGTGCAGATAAAAAAAAAAAAAAAAAAAAAGGCAATTATCCTTCATATCACTACATATTACAGACTGGGAAAGGTCAATTTCCTAAGTATCATGAAACAACCTTTTACAGCACTGGTTAGTTAAGAGACAGAGGCCTTAATTAAATGGGATATCAGTTTTTGCCATCACTACGAAAGGTAGCCAGCATCAGTGTCACCCAAGACTTCTGAAGCCCATACAAAAGTAATTAAAGCATTATTTTAATATATACTCACTGAATCTCAACTTCTGTGATGCTTAATTCAACAAGATTGATAATAGCTCCACCCAGATCGCTGGTGAATCATTGGCAACACGTCAGAAGTTTCCAAAAGCATTCCTGCTCATTTCTCTTCATCTGCTTTAGCATGAGCACTTTTATATAATAATACACGCCTCAAGATGCCCCTAAATTAAAGTCTGTGATATTAATGTCTGCATTTTCCAGATTCATACGTTCATCTGTTCACTGAAACATTCGTTTTTTAAATTATCAGCACACAACAATCCCATCAGACATTTACAGAATATTTCATTTTAAACTAAGCTAGTTTGGATACAAGCTGACAAAAAAACCCTCACAAAAACGAACAACAAAACACCAGAAACCATACAAGTTACTTCCCACTTATGCCGATGAAGGTTCCTGCTGCTCATAAGTGATTGACAAACTCAAGTCTCTGGTTGTCAAAACAGACTGCTCTGATGGTACCTGCCTTTCTAAATTTCCCTCCAAGCAGCCTGTCAGGCTGTCTGCTTTGACAGACCCTTTTCTAGGACAGGAAGGCAAAGCCATAAGCTATCACTGGGAAAGGAAAACGTGCCTGATAACGTCTGCTTCTATTTATGTTAGTGGGAACCATAATTTCATTATCAGCATTGTGTATTAATGCACTGAGGAAAGCCATGGAGCTCCTGGTGAAAGCTTAGAAACTGGCAATAATATACCAACTGCTCCTGAGCACAGGTTATTTATACAGCCATGAAATCCCATATTAGCTTCATTGACTTCAAACGCAGCAATACAGACATCTATAGCTGACAAAATTAACCACCTCCACATCCTCATAAGCCTGAAAGAAGTAAGAAAACATAAGTTTAGGAATACATTAACTTCTGCCTCAGAGTATTCCTGTATTATCTCACAATTCTATAACCAAATAATGTGAATAGAGTATAAATGCTGCATTTATCTTCCAGCAGAGTCACTAAATGACAGCATTGCTACACCAGTTAAAATGATCAAAGCAGCTCAGCTGCAATCCAGGTTACTTTGAACCTTTTAATTATTTTTGCAAATTTTTTTAATTTTCCCCCCTCTTCAGCCATTTTCAATATGGCAAAAAACCAAAGAAAACCGTAGCTTCTGCTGGAGGAACAAATGATTTGTCACGCATACTTGACTAAAATGTATAAAAATAAGAGATACACTCTGGACAAAAAGGCGTGCAGAGGTAAACAAAACCTTCCCAATTCCTGGGGGGGAAAACCAAAACCTGCATCAGTTCCCTGCTTTAAAACAAGACAGACCTCACAATGGCTTTTGAAGACAAAACCTGACACCAGGACATTCCCAACCATCAAAGCAAATTAAATCCCAGCTATACCAACACCGCACCCCCGGCATGAAACCCTACCCACTCTGTGGGTGTAATCCAACAGCCAAAACAATGCCAGGGTGGAAAAACTAGTGCAAGTCAGGGAGATCCTGTGCGGTTTCACCACCGTTTGTCCCCCTGCACAGGGAGCCGCGGCCACCTCGCTCTTCCCTCAGGCACGACAGACAAAAGAGCCACAACCCAGGGCGGAGAGGTGTCCCGGGGACGGGTAGGGCTCTGTCATTATTTTCCCTCCGCCTCTGTTGTTCAACGCGACACAGGGACGAGTTTTCTCACGCAGAGGCAGGCAGAGCCCCTGGAAAAAACAACAGCAGGCAGAGGGGGCACACAAAAGCCGCCTGTCCCTCGGCCGCCGCAGCCTGAGGCGATGCCGCCTCTCCCCACCCCCAGCCGGACCCAGTCGCTCTCCGCCTCCCCCCCCATCGGGCACAGCGAACCGCGGTCCCTCCCCGCCTGCCCGAGGCGTTCGGAAACCGAGCCCGGCAGGAGCCTGAGGCCTGGCGAGGCACAAAGTCGCGGAATTGTTAGAAGTAGAAAGCACCTCTGGATATCATCTCGTCCCAGCGCCCGCCCCTCCGCCTCCTTTCTCGGCAAGGCGGGCAGAGCTCTCCCGCCCTATTGTTCCCCGCACCCCGCGGCGGAGGCAGCGCACTCACCACGCGGGCCGGGCTTCCTGCAGCGCCCACCGGCCCCCTCAGCTCCGGCACACCGGGGCTGCCACGGCGCCCTGGTGCTGCTCCTCCAGTAGTACACGCGGGCCCCGGGGCAGCGCCGCCATCGCCCGCCGCCGCCCCGCTGCCACTCCGGCAGCGGCCATCTTGTGCGTCGACTGCTCCTCTCACCGCCCACCTCCCTCCCTCCCTCTCAGCACCACCCGCCCCTTCCTGCGCCCGCCTTCCCCTGCAACTGGGACGCGACGGGACGGAACGGGACGGGACGGGGAGAAATAGCCGAGTCACGGCCTGGAGCCCGTAAGGGCAGGGCGGGGGAACTACCGCCCGTCTCGGGCAGGGTACCTCGCGCTCTGTCGGGGACGGTCTCCAATGTCAGATGCCTTCCTCCTTTCAGGTGGGGTCTTTTCCCCCTCCCCCTCACCTCCTCTTGTTAGCGGGCTCGGGGGTGGAAGTCGAGGCTTTTCACACACGGAGTGGCTCCTGGGGAGGGCTCTGTGTTTTGGGAGCTTGCTGAGGGCCCCCGCCCGCCATTTTCTCTCCCTCAGGAACCTCTGTTGGCGGACCCTGCGGTTGCCTCATGCATCACACCTTATTGCTTCAAGCCGTTTACTTTCCTTACTTCAGGGAAAAAGAACACAAATTAAGTTCCCTCTTACGTGGCCGTGCAGGGCAAAACTTTCGGGGTTTTGCCTGCCAGTCCCAAGTGAAGGCGTAGAGATAGACTCCGTGCTGGAGAAAGTCCCCCGTGGCTTTGTGTGCTGCAGGACACAAATCATCCTTAGCTTTAACCAACACCACAGGTAAGAGGTTTGGGGACCCTCCAAGCTTTCCTGTATCACAGTCAGAACTAGTTGGGATACAAAAGAAATTTTAAAACGCAATTATAGAATGTCTTGCAGTCGACTTGCAGCATTTACTAAACACGTACTGACTGACAGTTTAAAATTGTTACAAGAGCTAATTACTTAGCATCAGGAAATTTCAAGGTAACATCCACTTGATGCCTGTTTATGAGAGCATGAATATGGTGTAAAATACTAAGAAAGCTATATGCAAATTAAAGACCAAAAATAGTATTCAGTGGTCCCATTTTATTGCCCATCTATTTTATCATGTCTGTGCCCAGCTAGAGGCTCTGAGAGATCAAGTCCTGCTGTGATGCTATTGTGCAGGATGCTGTGCAGGGAATGACTGCTTTTCTCTTTTCCTTTCATAACACTGTGAGGAGCACCCAGTGTATTATCGTCAGTCCAACCTCTGAAGTGCAGCATTGCATGACCTGGAAATAAAATATAAATAGGACATTGTCAACTCAGAAGTAGCCATGCCCTGAGCCAGGGACTCGAGAGAGCAGGCCTGCAAAAGAAAGCTGGGTTGTGACATGCAGACAGAAGACAGAAATTCCTACACACAGGGAAAAACTACATAGGGAAAGGTTATTCCTCAGCTCCTGTTTGACTCTTGTACAGACCATAGACAGATTTTCATTAACTTTACAAGAAATGTGGTGCTAGTAACTAAAAGGGTTATTTCTATCTGTTTTACTGAAGAAATAATCTCTATTATTTAGGCTTTTCCACCAAAACAATCTTAATATTTATTAAGGATCAGTGTTTAAATAAAATAGTATTACAAAAAGCTAATAATTTCTGAAAATGGAGTTTTCTAGTCACAGGCATTGAGATCTTATGAACACAGAAGATTAGGGTATTTACAAAGAGCATCTTTGACTTAGCAAGAGCTTTACTATGAGCTAGAAAATAAGTGTAAATTGGAAATGTCCAAGGCCAGACTGGACAGGGCTTGGAGCAACCTGATCTAGTGGAAGTTGTCCCTGCCTGTGGCAGGGTTTGGAACAAGATGAGCTTTAAGGTGCT
Organism: Emberiza elegans; assembly: GCA_024865655.1. Taxonomy (NCBI): domain Eukaryota; kingdom Metazoa; phylum Chordata; class Aves; order Passeriformes; family Fringillidae; genus Emberiza; species Emberiza elegans. The sequence continues at coordinate 64,007,822 of JALJVW010000206.1, forward strand.
TCCAACCAGTCTGATATTCTGTACCAACGAAACTTCTCAAGCAACAATTGCCATCTTTTGCAGACTCCTCTTTAAATGTTACAGTAGAAATGTGAACCTGGTTGGAGTTGTCAGTGTCCCGATTAGAAGCAGAGGATGGCATTAGGAATAGTTAAAATGGTAGGTGTTCTTTGCAAACCTGGTTTAATGTCACAGAAGCTAGAAGTGGTCAGGCCCTGAATCCTGTTACTTCCTAGTTTCTAGCAAGTGATTTGTACAGTGTTCTGATGTTCTGTTCAGTCTGGGTTTAATATTCCAGTCTGGGACTTCTACCACTTTGTCTTTCGGTTCCTGTACTGTGGAAAGGCTTCATTTTTCATGTAGTTTATCTTTCCCTCAATATTTAATTGCATTGCCAGTAGGAACACGCTAACAAGAACTTTCAGTAGCACAGCATAGGTTACCACAGTAATACATGGTTGAAATTTAAAGAAGTGGGATATGAAATCACCTATTGTTCTTATTATGTAACACTGCACAGATGAGCACTTTAATTCTCAAACCCCACTTTAGACTTCCATCAGAGTCAGGCTTTTCTAATGTTTATTCTTTGTTATGTTTTCTGAAAGTTGAGAAATTTGCAGATGAGCTTGTTCTCTTCTTGGGATCTGGTGCCACTAGATAACTCAGGTTATTTTTAGTGTCTGCCTTCCCCGGTTACGCAGCATTTCTTCCTGCGTGATACGCTGCTTTTAGCATTTGAAACACAAAGTGTTATTTGTCTTCAGGATTACTGTTTTCAAATATCATTTCAGCTTATCATTAAATCAGCTATAATTTATCTCCACTTATTTACCTTGTTCTTTTATGTTCTTAAAAGCCCACAGGAATTAGTTTTTATTCTACTGTGTATAGACTCAATTTTCAAATCTTTCTCTCCTTTTTCCCATCCAAAAGGGGATAATGTGTAGGCATGGTTCTAAAATCTGACATTTGTGGCCACACTAGTAATGTTCCTCAAATTATACATTAAAAATGACTCCCATTTTAGCCTCTATGACTGAGAGAAATACCTAAAATACCAGTGTAACTGTCAAATGGTATCATCTCACCATTCAATTTTTATATTACTCCTTCCATATAAAACTGCTCCAGATCTGTGGTACCAGGATAGCTGTCTTTAAAAAAAGAAATGTGTATTTTTTAAATGTCTTGGCAGTGTTTCAGTTTGCTATTTTAGTTAGCAATGTGACTTGTAAAGTTGATAAAGGAAAAATTCTCATTTTGAAACCTGTGATATCAGAATGGAAGGCAAGAATGAAATACTTTTTCAGGTGGCTGCAAGCATGCCCTTGTTATTTCACACAGTGAAAATTCTAAACCCCAGATAATAAAAAAGAAAATCCTTAGCACTTCTATACGCGTGACCATCATGTTAACAAAACCTAAATTCCTGCACTTTTATAAAATTCCACTGACAAAAGCAGAAGACTGTATCCATCCAACAATCATTGAAAAAAAATCCAATGTTCATTAAAGAGCATGCTGAATATCATCCAAGGCCATGGGATACAGATGCAACTATTGGAGCTAGTGTTATATGCTTCTTTTAAATAATAAAATAATGTTAGCAAAATACAGCCTTACACTGTGGACATGCTCAGTGTCTCCAACATAACACACAAGGCTTCCATTTCCCATCTATAAAAGAAGCCTAGAGGGTCTAAAGGAACTTGAAGTTGATATGTCTAAAATGAGTGCTCCTCCTTGAAAGCTTCTCTTCTAGGCATTCACAAATTCATAATTTGCACAAATAAATAATACTATATAACCCACCAAACATCAGATTTGTTTAAAAAATTTTTGCAGTTCTTTGATGCTGTTCATAATAAATTTGTAGAATGTCAATACAATTATTAATGGTTGTGTTTCCAGCCTACTTGGAATGCAAAGGTCTATGTAAATATACCTCCTGATTGCAGCTGCTGTGGAAAAAGAAGAAATTATAAGGAAGGTAAGAAACTTTGTTTTGGTGATTTCTCATTAGAGGTTTCACTTCCTTAAGCATCCCATCTCATCATGCTCCTTGTCTCACTGGTGTTGTGGGATGCAGAATGCTGATTCAGGAGTACCAGATTCTCCTCCTTATTGCCTTTTTTGCTTACATGTCATTGCCTGCTTTGCTCCAATCCCAGACCTTCTAGTGTCATTCAGCACATCTCTTCTCTTTTTGGGATAAAATTTTTGAAGCAACAGAAAGTAGAAGAAGCAGCAGAGCAAGTCTGTAGTTCCACAAGGCAGAGCAAGAGCCAGTACCACACCACATCCTTGTCACTCCAGTGCCCTCTGCTGAATAAGCATCTCCTTGGCTTCTGAGTCCCCTTGGCAGGGGCAGGAGCCTCTGGCAAGTGCCATATGCTGCCACTTGACTTCCCTGCTGTATTTCCTTTTCTATTCTGTCTCAATAGAAAAGCAGAAGTATGACTCCTTATTTCCTTTCCTTGCTCCAGTGGTACTTAGGTTGAAATTTGTTCTTTTCCTTTATAGCATTGCTGCACCACATTTTACAGCAGCCTTTTAATGAGCTAAGGAAGGTAACATAAATGTTGGGATGATAAACAATCAAGGCAATTATATTTTATAAGAATTCTAGTGTGTGCATGTGTGTATAAAGCTGAAAACCACTTAAATTAACAATGTAATTTTTGTTTTTTTCTGGTAGGTTTACTCATGTACTGTAAAACTGGGAGAAAATGAGACAGGTAAGGCTTAAAAGAAGTTGCTATCTTTTTGTTGTTTATAAAAGATTTTTTTCAAGCTTTCTTGAAGGTTTTATAATCTGACATGTCATAATGATGTTCCCTACTCTTCTTTGAGTCTAGCAGGTGAAAGAAGCAGCATTTACAAAAGAAGAAAAAGGTAAATCATGGAAGGAAATGCGTAAGTTGAGTGAAAGTTATTAATCCTGGAATTGGCTCTTGTTACCAGATAGAAAGAGATAGTGTTTGTGGTTTGGTGAGTTAGCTATTTTTGATGTTTTTCTACATAAGCTACCGATATAATTGCTAAAGAAAAAAACAGTGAAAAGATGAGAACATCCTGCGAGCACAGATAGAGCTTACATTGTGTATACATTTTGGAGATATTAAACTCATTTATTTTTAGCAAGTGTCATCAATTTCTCAGAGATGAATAGATTCTTTTTATATGCTCATTGAGGCACATGGAGTGCACAAGTCCCAGCCTGTTAACAAATGCCAGCTATTTTGAGAAGCACACTTTCTCTGCTGTTAGGGAAACTTCTTGTTCTTGTACATAAGGCCACAGTAGCTCCAGTCTGTTTCTCCACAGTGTTTCTGTGGCTTTGCTAGGCAGACTTGTGTTACCTGCATGAAAAATATGAGCCATAAAATAACTTACCTTCCTTCTGAAGTCCTTAGTCATTGCAACTTGGATGTACTTTGACTTCAGCAATTTGATATCAGAAGGTTGTTTATGTGGCAGTTTATTACAGACTCTCCCAGGCAGCTGCTTTTCTTATCATTGTTTCCATTAACATAGTGCTCTGGGAAAAGAAAAAAGGCAAGAAAAGGAGTGTCCTGTATTTTCATACACAAACCGCACCTTCTCCTTGGACTTCCTTCCCCAGGAAGCACATAGGCATGTATGCATTTATTTGCATAATTAATAGACAAGATAAAACTGTTTCGACCCTACATTGATGAGTCAAACTCTGAAAAGCAGTTGAGGGCAAACACAGTCATTCACTGATCTCTCAGGTGTAGCTGCTAAAACTCACAGCGTTTGGGAGGCAGAGGCTGAAAGCAGCTGTACTGGGTTTGCATGGCCTGGTTTTTGGTAGCATGGGGGGCTATAGGGGTGGCTTCTGTGAGAAGCTGCTGGAAGCTCCCTCCATGTCTGGCAAAACCGATCCCTGGCAGCTCCAAAGATGGAGATGATGCTGGCCAAGGCTGGGCCAGTTTGAAATGGTGGTAATGCCTCTGTGATAGCAGATTTAAGAATAAAGAAAAGCAAGTTATGCAGTTATAATCATGGCCAGAGAAAAGCAAGGTGAGAATATGTGAGAGGAACAGCAGACATCAAGGGGCAGTGAAGAAGGAGAGGCGGGAGGTGTTCCAGGAGCTGGAACTGAGATTCCTTGGCAGTCTGTGGAGAAGACCATGGTGAGGCAGCTGTGCCCCTGCGGCCCAGAGAGGTCCACAGGGATGCATGCATTCCACCTGCAGCCCATGCAGGTCCACAGGGATGCAGCATTCCACCTGCAGCCCATGCAGGTCCACAGGGATGCAGCATTCCACCTGCAGCCCGTGCAGGAGCCCCATGGCAGAGGAGGGGGATGCCTGAGAGGAGACTGACCCTGAGGGAGGCTTAGCAACTACTGAAAACATCAGTATGTTACCAACATTTTTCTCATGCTCCATCCAAAACACAGCACTGCACCAGATACCAAGGAGAAAATGAACTGTATCCCAGCCTAGCCAGGATCAGCTTCCTGTCCAGCTCTGCATTCATGTGACACTGTCCTAATATACAAATAACTGCCTTTAAAGCCAAGACACACATGAAAAAATGGTTCTACAAATTTGGCAAAAAAAGTAAAAAAATTGCCACAAGTTTGATCAGAAAAAGATTCCTAATACAACAGAAAACACTAGTTTTGAAATGTTCTACTTCTGCATTAAACAGCCTGTTTAGAAAACAAAGCATTTTTTCACTTACACATTAGAATAACAAATTTTGTTAAAATTTGATCTTTACATCCATCCAGAAAGAGTGCTTGCAATGTAAGTTTCCTAATTTCTAAAACAATTGCTACTAAAATTTGTTAATTGCCAAAAGTAATCATCTGTTTCAGCAAAATTCCTTTTCCTTTTGCAAACCAGTAAGAGGAGAATGAAATGACTTCAGTACAAATTTAAGTTGACATGTAATATCAAATTGCAAAATTCTTCAAGGATGACAGGGTGCAGCAGGAGTCAGCAGGCTACCACTTAAAAAGACAGACATATTTCCAACAGGTTGAAATGGAGTTTCAAATGTAATTTTAAAAGCAGAAATGTCTCTTCCTCTCTAAGAGCCTTTCTGTGTCATTCAACAATAATGCTGCAGTGAATTACCAAAGAAATTCTCACAAGAGTTTACACTCTCCTTAACCTGATCAATTTTGTACAAAACACAGATATGGATCTCAGGTTTTTCTAAAACCAAGCTTACCTTTCCAACCACAGCAATGACTCCTTCCAGCAGGGAATAGTACATTCTATGTTTTTACTTCTTCAGCCAAAATTTTATCTTGTTTATATAAATACATATGCAATATATACAAAGCACCACAGATAACAGAATGTTTTGTATCTTTTTCTTGTCTTTTTCTTATCTGAGTCTTTCAGGAAGAAACTGGAAGTTTCTAAACAAACACACGAACACTGACAGTGAATATTTCAAACAGTGTCTATTGTTGCAATGGCCTGTTACTATCCATACCAAAACAATCTGTTCACAGCTCACGTGCTGCCTGCAGGACATGCAGTGAACTCCATTCCCCAGGTATTTCCTTTGGTCTGTGGGGCACAGCTCATGCGTCTTCCACAGCAATACTGTCATCAACAATAATCTTCCGTACACCTTTTTCCTTATATTGCTTCTCAAAGTCAAAAAAGAACCCCAGTGCTTTAAAGACTTATAGTGAACATACTCCAAAGAGGAAAACCTTACATCCAAGAATACTAACTCCCCAAAACAATAGTGTGCCTTCTTTCTACCTTGAATTTAGAATGCATACTCAAGTCACAAGGCTGATGACCTCCATATCCTAATCATCTTGTCCCATAATAAAATACCACAGAAAAAAGTTTGCCAAAATAAAAATGGGAATATTTATTATCTTTTCTACTAAAGCAATGCAGTTCTTTTGAGATTATACATTGGTCTTTGCAAATGTTTCTACAGCTAAATTCATACTTTTCCATTTTGTAAAAAAATTAGACACATACTTCATAAAAACAAAGACACAGGCTATGTCACCGCACAGCTGGAAGGATTGTAACTGTTAGTAGGGATGAGCAAAGAAAGCTCATGCTTATACTTAAACCTCTGGCATTTGTATCATTATCATGTTCAAGTGGGACAAAATGGGGACATTTTCCTTGCACATTTCTGGGTCCACTTCCCAAGGTTTCAGACAGACTGTTAAATACTGAATGTGACCAGGAGAGCCTAAACATTGTTCAGCAGTACTACATGCACAAGATGCAGGGGAAGGAAGAGTCAGACCCATGCAAACAGTACAAGACAAACCATTACAACTGGCAAACGTGCACTGGACAAAAATTGAAGTTTATGAAAAGCTTTATTTGTTGTCATGAAAATAGTATCAGAAGCAAGTAACTGTATGTGTTTTGCAAAGTCATCTTCATTTGGCCTCCTGAGCTTTCTTGGCATTCTGTTTTTCTTTTGCCTAGAAAACAAGGGGAGATGATGTCAAGCTTTGACAAGATGAAGATCATTCTGGATCTTGGAATGACTACCCATTACATTTTTGAATATTAAAAATATGCTGGAAAAAGGAAAATTTAAATGTAAATTTGGACCCTTCAGAAGCATCCTACTAACTACTTTACTAGGTTAGCATATAAAGCCTTTTAAGAACAAATACAGGTTTAAATAAATTATGCAAAAGAAACTGAGATTAGGTAACTTCTGTAGGGGAACAGCACTATTTTAAAAACATAATTTAAACCTTCATTTTTCATACCTCCATACCAATTTCATTTAACATAGAAAAAACTTTTCCTAATGGAAACATTTTATGTCACAAGAAAACACCACCTTCAGACATACAAATGATCAAAATTGAACTCTGAAACGAACTAAGATCTTAGCGGTTTAGATCTTTCAAATAAGTGAGAAAAAACCCCACAGAAGTTCCTGTCAAAATATTTGCAGAAAGATTCTCCTAACTTATATCAATCATAAATAGTTCAAATTGGTAAGGAACTGTCACTTTCTTCCTTATGAATTTACTTAAGAAACAGATTGGGCAAGAAGAGGGGACAACTCAGAAGTGATACTGGCCAACAGCTTTCTGTCAAAACATTAGTTAATTCTGAATCAGGCTGCTGCTTGTTACCACTTACTGAAATGAACAGAACAGCATCTAATTCAGTGATTTAGAATTAAGATCTGTTACCACCAATTCACTGGTAATTTACTTGTGAAAGCAGCTTGATGGGTGTTATCAATGACTTCTTAACATGAAACTGGATTAAAACTCCAAGTTACTATCTTAAAAACTACAAGCCTGCAAATGTACCTTCCTAAATAAATTCAGCTAAAGAATGTACTCATTAAATAACACACAGCTCTTTTTTCATTATACTAATTCAGAGAGCCTTTCTCAGTGAGTACAAAATCAGGCATCCTGCCTCTGGCACTCAAGCCTAAGTGCACACCAGCACAGAGCTGAGTACAATTCAAGTACCTGACCAGTTTAATAACCCTGCCAAAGTGGCAGACATGCTTATTTATTAAAGTATAAACCTTAGCAGTAAATCAATGTTAATGGCCAGATACCTTAGAAAGGGGAAACCCAAGGCAGTAAATGAGCACAGGAGCAGGGAAAGGGAGGGACCAAATTCCCAGCACTGTGCCATGGCTGCCACAGGAGTGCAGGGAGCCATCCCTGGCCAAAGAACTTTGAAGAATAAATGACATGGGCTCTTTTATTTAAAAGAGAAGGTATGAAGAATTATAGTAATATACTATCAGCTAGGAAATACTCACTTTTTCTACTAAGGGTATTAACTGCTGGTGCTCTGCTAGAGTCTTTAACAATTCCATGATGAAAGGCAGGTAGTTATGTTTTCTTCTAATATTTTCAATCTAAAAATAAATTAAAAGCATGAACAGAATTATTATATAGCTGAACTATCTTCTAGTCCCCATCCAGTTCCTTCACATTAATTGCAAAGCTCCCCCATATATATATATATATATTTATGTATATATAAAAGCTGACTTGATCTTACAACTGTTCCAATAATTTCATCAGAAAAGCAAAGACTACATACCTTATATCTTTTTAATTTTTGGTTCTCTTCTTCAATTAACATCTGGTATTTTGCAACTTCTGATTGTATAGAACTTAACATATTACTACTTTGATCTGTATCCATAGGCTCCTCCTTCCACAAAACAAAAATTTAAATTGATGATGTTACTCCATTTTTAAATTTTACTTTTTAAAAGCAAGTTTAGTCTCAAGGGTATTTCTATCACAGAAAGATGCACTTTTGTTTACCATTATAGGTACATACCAGGAATTTCTCCAGTTAGTTACAAGCAGGTACTAGGAAAAAAACCAGTTCCAGCACCACAGCAAATGAGTGAAGAAAGTCAAAATGACATGGTCAGCACTGTGCTGAGTGTTCAGCTCAGAGCTGCAGCACTCAGTGCATCCACACTGTGCTGGACACATCTCCAGCGATCACTCCCTGCTTTTTTTGCTGCTGCTCCATTGGGAGCAAGGAATGGAAGTGAATAGTAAAGCCAACACACAGAGCTATCAGGGAAATACTTTAGCAATTTAAATTCCATGGCCTACCTCTGCCAGTTGCTGCTGTAGCTCTGCAATCCTCTGCTCATATATCATCTTCCTGTCAGACACAATAGCCATCAGGTTAAACCTTATCTCACCTTCACTGTATCTAAATGAGGAACAGAAAAACAAAACAACAAAGACAACCCACTTTCAAGATTAGGTACCAACATGACAACTCAAAAGCCCCACTCCTTGATTTCATTTCATGGAAACAAAATTTTAAATGGGTTTATTAAATTACATAGTGCTACAGATCCAATCTTGTTACAAAATAAAATCAGACCACAAATTAACTCTATCCAATATGTAACTCCTAATTACCTTCTCTACCCAAAATTTACTATTCCTATCTGTGGTCACAAAACAAATACTGAAACTGTCCAAAAAAGAAAAGAAAACACGACAACAGAACTTGCAGAAGATGGTTCACACAATAGTTTTCACTTTCTCATTACTATTACATATTAGAAAATATTGGAGACTTCTCCACAGAGTGGGAGAAGTACATTCAACAATTAGACTAGCAGGCCTTTTTGGAGGTTAAGTTCCCCAAAAACAACTTGGTAGTCCTGTTTTGCTTATCAAAAAAAAGTCTTCAAGCAAAAATGTAGAATTGTTTTCTAAAAATGGCATAAAATCAACCTGTAATAAATTTGGGACTGCAGTTTGGAAACAGAGTTAAGAAGCAGCAGTTCCACAGTATGTTTTTCTAGCTTAAATTTCTAAGACAAGCCATTCCTAAGAAAAACTTCAGATCTCTAAATACCAGCTGTATGGACAGAATGACTGTCTAATGATTTTAAGTGCATAGGCAAATGTTATTCATGGTCATGTCACTCTTAGCTTTCACTCACAAAGATGCACAGCTGTGTAACAGATAACAATCTTCTTTTCCAGAGCACTCGTAGGATCTCTCTTCACTACAGACACCTACTTGGATTAATTATGCAGCAGCACAGTGTATTTGAGATTTATCTATCATCACATTTGCCTCATGTTGGGCAACAGGTTCTCAAGTCACACAGTGATATGCATAAAGAAATGATGCATAACTGCCATTGCTTAGAAATTCAGCAGAAATCCTTTAACTGAAGGAATTTAACAATGGAATTTTCAAGCATAGGGAAGGTGCTATATTTAAAGGCATCACGACCATTTACTTTTGTATGCGCTTCTCTATGACAGGCCGCACTGCACTTATCCAGTCATCCTGATGGCATGCACCTGGGGGAAACACAGGAAAAAGTCATCATCTTTGCAAAATGCCAGTTGCTGCTGTAGCTCTGCAATCCTCTGCTCATATATCATCTTCCTGTCAGACACAATAGCCATCAGGTTAAACCTTATCTCACCTTCACTGTATCTAAATGAGGAACAGAAAAACAAAACAACAAAGACAACCCACTTTCAAGATTAGGTACCAACATGACAACTCAAAAGCCCACTCCTTGATTTCATTTCATGGAAACAAAATTTTAAATGGGTTTATTAAATTACATTGTGCTACAGATCTAATCTTGTTACAAAAATCAGACCACAAATTAACTCTATCCAATATGTAACTCCTAATTACCTTCTCTACCCCAAATTTAATATTCCTATCTGTGGTCACAAAACAAATACTGAAACTGTCCAAAAAAGAAAAGAAAACACGACAACAGAACTTACAGAAGATGCTTCACACAACAGTTTTCACTTTCTCATTACTATTACATATTAGAAAATATTGGAGACTTCTCCACAGAGTGGGAGAAGTACATTCAACAATTAGACTAGCAGGCCTTTTGGAGGTAAAGTTCCCCAAAAACAACTTGGTAGTCCTGTTTTGCTTATCAAAAAAAAAAGTCTTCAAGCAAAAACGTAGAATTGTTTTCTAAAAATGGCATAAAATCAACCTGTAATAAATTTGGGACTGCAGTTTGGAAACAGAGTTAAGAAGCAGCAGTTCCACAGTATGTTTTTCTAGCTTAAATTTCTAAGACAAGCCATTCCTAAGAAAAACTTCAGATCAGCTGTATGGACAGAATGACTGTCTAATGATTTTAAGTGCATAGGCAAATGTTATTCATGGTCATGTCACTCTTAGCTTTCACTCACAAAGATGCACAGCTGTGTAACAGATAACAATCTTCTTTTCCAGAGCACTCGTAGGATCTCTCTTCACTACAGACACCTACTTGGATTAATTATGCAGCAGCACAGTGTATTTGAGATTTATCTATCATCACATTTGCCTCATGTTGGGCAACAGGTTCTCAAGTCACACAGTGATATGCATAAAGAAATGATGCATAACTGCCATTGCTTAGAAATTCAGCAGAAATCCTTTAACTGAAGGAATTTAACAATGGAATTTTCAAGCATAGGGAAGGTGCTATATTTAAAGGCATCACGACCATTTACTTTTGTATGCGCTTCTCTATGACAGGCCGCACTGCACTTATCCAGTCATCCTGATGGCATGCACCTGGGGGAAACACAGGAAAAAGTCATCATCTTTGCAAAATCTAACAAAGGAAAAAATTCAGTATCATGGCAAAATTTATTTCAAAGTTGACTCACAAGTTCAGGTTTATGCAGCAACTTCAGAGTATGTAACAAGATTTTCCTTAGCTACTGCAGTCTGAAATTACTTAGGTGGTTTTTCAGGAAGTGGAAGATGCTTTATTAATAGCAATATTTAGATAATGCAGTGATAAACCAAAGCAATGGAACAAAACTAAATTTTAAGGGCATAAGCACCTAACATTTGTTTTGCTGCTAACAAGAAATAATGGGGTGGGGGAAAGTATGTTACCAATTTTTTTATGGCACAAGGAGAATTAGTTGGTATGACAACATTGAAGTAGACAGCAAAGGAAAACACTATGCACAGGTACAGCTGCTTAATATTACCTCTTGATTTTGTCTATGTGGATACAATATAACGTTAAAAAAGGCAGAAAGAAAAACTGTAAAAGGATATATGATAGAGAAGTTAATTTCAAGATATATGACAGGATACCACCCACAGATGATTTCCTTCACTGAAAATGCCTCTTTTTCAATTTCAAGACCTTAAAGTAAATTTAGAGACTAGGATCTTGTGACCACACAAATGATGTTACTGTTAAGTCCAAAGACTGTACAGTATCTCTCAAGAGACTAAAGACAAGATTAAGCAGCAAGCTGTTGCTTGGCCTAAACATAAATAAAATTGTCAACAAATCTGGGAAAACACTGGGAATGGAGTGTGGAACATGTTGACAATGTTTCAGACTCTATAGTACAGACACATCATAGGCAGTGCAGAGCTTTTCAGGACTCAACAGAGCACACATATCTCAAGAAAGATTACAAACCAGAAACCTGTCTTACAGAGAACAAAGCTATTTTCTTTTAAACCATTAGGGAAACGCTTGCTATCTAAGAAGAAAGAGGGCAGTGTGTAAACACAAGCCATGTAAAAGAAAAAAAAGTGTCTGGAGTCAGCTGTATACATTCTCCCTTTATGTAAACTTCTGTCTTGCAACAAAACTATCAAGGTTTTGGAAGGGATTGCAGGCATCAGAGATATGGAGGAAGCAGGGACAAAATTGTATTTTCAGACCAATGAAACTAAATCAATACAAATGACTGCAAGGAAGTACAAGCCTACAGCACCACATTCAGAAAACTTTCAAGATATTCTTTATTTTAATAAATAATTTGCTTTGAGCCTATAACATGTGACCAATATATTGCAAAAAGGCATTGTTAAAATAAAGGCTGTTCAGCAAAAATGTAAAATGTTACCTAAATCAATTGGTCCTTCCCTTAAGCCATCTAGCTCATATAGCCTCCCATTAACAGGAACATAGCTTACAAAGTGAAAGGCATCTTCTTCCTTTGCTGAAGACTTTGCATCAAACTCAAACATCTGTTGTCTGCAAAGAAAATTTAAAAACCCCTGAGATTAAAAAGGATTTGCTCTAATTTTGGCCAGATTTAAAACATATGTTACCTGGCAAAACTGTTGTGAACTTGCCGAATCACTTCTGAGTTGCTCAGTGCCAAACCTTTCATCTGAAAGGAAGTAACAAAACACCTGTAAACCACCACAGCTGTAACACTGTGACACTCAAAATGCAGAAAACACTGGTCACTCACTGCAGCATCAAAGCTTTGGGAAAATTCTTTAAATTCTGACAAGGTCTCTCCTAGATGAATGTCTTGATGAGCACAGTTTAACAGCACACTTACTATGGCTTGAGTTGCACAGGCATTATTTATGACCTAGGAAAAAGCATGGAGAATTTGGTCAGCACTGGTGATAAAGTTCACTCCAAACTGTGTTTGCTTTTGCTACACACACACACACTTTCTATGCTGACTCACATTAGAGCTGCACCCTAACACAGACTGGATTTGCTGCCTGGGTAGCTACAGAAAAGCCCCTGCTATGATAAAATCAGCTCAGCGTGGCTGTCATATGCAATTCACTGATAGAACTCATCTTTCACAGCTGTCCTCAGAAACTGTCATTCCACTGCCTCACCATCTCTTTAAAGTGACTAATGAAAGGCATAGAGGAAAGGCAAAAATCCTTGGATCTCTGTGGAAAAACACACAGTAATATTCAAAGCAAGCTGCCCAAATTGTGTTATCTAGGATCTTAAAAAAAGGTCAACTCTCCCGAGAAAAGTCCTACAAATAATTAGATCTCCTACTAGGAGTAAGAGGCTAAAAATTTTAATTTGAAGTAATAAAATACATTATTGAACTTAAAATTGTTATTAAAAGCTTTTATTGGACAAAAATTTGCAAGTATTCTAGGGATAAAATAATAAAAGTGTTCCAGGATGTAGATATTGTTTAAATGATGGTTAGGGAATAACATACTTGCCCAATACAGCTGTCCTTTTCAAGTTAAAGTTACTAGTTTGACACTATCACATTTCAGTGTTAAATATTCCATTTTTGGAAAATATAAACAACCCCCTTTGCATTAAAGCCATGTCTTTAATGTTGTTTACCAATAACTAAACTAAAACACCATATTTAAAGAAAGAAGCTGCAAAGATTATTAGATATAATCTGAGATTTAACTAAATGCACTGTCATCAAATGGTATGAGGCCATAATACAAGACTTTATATTAGCAGTTTTTTCTCAGAGAGCTATAGGTTTGGAAAGACTAATGTATCATTAGTCTTTGAGACTATTTTGCAATTGAAAATGCTACTTAAAACATTCAGAGAAGATGTGACTTTTGTATAAAAATATGAAAATTAGTTCAGGGCCATGAATGTGAAACCACTTCCAACAAGAAAAGGAAAAAAAAAAGAGAAAACCCAAGCAACCTGTTTCACAATCAAGGCTAGTCCTAACAAAGGAAAACCTAGTATGTTAATACTAAAAGCCATATCATAAATTTATTTTCCATACTTTAGGGTGTTCTCAGTTCAGATTATGTATATACGCAGATGATAAATAATCAAACACATCTTATTTTTCTTAAATTACAATCTAGTTGACTTAAAGAGTAATCAAGGGAATCAACTACACATACAGAACAGATTACAGCAGCCAAAACTGAAATTAAACCAAGTGCAGGTACACCAGCTAAGGGCTAGAACACACAGGTGCAAAATAAAAGACATACAAAAAAAATCCATCAAGGGCAGTGAAATAATGAGGCAGCAGCAGAAAAATTCAAACCCCCAGACCAGCAGAATGGCATACTTTGAATTACACTGTAATATAGGAAAAAGAACTAAAGACTCTGAGATACAACTAAAGAACGTTAGCAGTGGTGAGGTAGTGCTAGGATGAAAGCAGGGAAATCTCAAGTGGATCAAAGTGAGTGAAGCTGATGCAGTGTAATAAACTGATAGAGAAGCAGGAAAAGGCAGAGACACCTGTGCTGGTGCACTGTTACAACAGTGCTGCTACAATGGAGCCAGGGTCACTACAGCTGATGGCATTTGTAAATGACAATTAATACAGGGCATTATAGGAGGGACAGGACTGAATGGCAACTAACTTCGATGAAAAATCAAGATGGAACAACCAGTTGCTCTCTTTACAGACAATAATGGCCTCAAAACAAGGAAAGGAAATTTACCGAGATTTTGTATAGCAGATACAAAAGCTTGAAACAGAAAATAAAATCAGAGGGAAAATCAGATTTTGCAAAGAATTAATGGGCTCATCAAATATTGGCCTTCAAGCATATTTTGTATTCCAACTACATTATGAAACAAGTCGGATGAAGAATATAGGGACCAAGCTAAACAAAACTGCTACAAAACACTATGCAAAAGATATGAAACTGAGGGCAACAGCCTCCAGCTGTTGAAATGAAAACACATTATAGAAATACATTATAGCACTTCAGACAAGTGAGAGGCAGGAGTTAAGGAAAAGGCAGCAACAACAGTCCTGTAGCAGAGGAACAGAAGGAAATGCAGGTGATGTGCATAAAAATCCAGTGAGTTCCTGGGTGTAGATGACACAGGAGAACACCAAGATGGAACGAGGGAATCTCTAGCTAGAGGTGGCTCACAGGCAGGGTGAGGAGTGCACAGTGATGTGACTGCAGGACCAAATGCAGGCAAGTGTGGGATTTATTTGTCACACAGACACAGTGCCATCCATGCACACAGCCAGTCCAGCACTGCTCCACACAAGCTAGAGAACCCTTCAGGATACCCATCTCTCATTCCCAGTGTGTCTCTTACTGAGGGTGTATCAGCATTAGCAGAAAACATTCTTTGCTTTTAGGTGACGTGATAATAAATGCAGGTTGCTCCCAAAATATTATTTGGACTTGAGGATTAAGAGGATTTTCTGCATTTGTCCAGAAATACCAACATTTGCCTGGATATTTCTGTCCAGAAAGTCTTGGTGAGGTATTAGATTGATTAGATTGATCAATAGGCAAGACTCCAACTTCAGCAGACACTCATAGTTAAAAGATTTTGTAGGCAAAAGTTCAAGGTGTATTTTACAGTACTTGAAAGAAAACTGTAACATACACACAGAGAAATGTATCAAGGAAAGATTGACCTATCCCCAAGTGAAGTTCAGCTTAAACTGAGGAACCACTTGATTAGGCTACTCTCTAAGTAAGATGCATTACCTCTTAAGCATGCATCCTTCTCTAGGGATCACATCTGACCTTCTGGATCAACTTCAGGCAGAAGCACTTCAAATTCTTCACTCACATTTTCTACCTGATGGATTTTGTATTTGCTTTTCAAAACAGCTGTGGACAAGCCTGTGTTGCAATTGGTAGTATAACTAGCAAATCCACTTACTGAATATTCCAACATTACAGAACAGTTGGTTTTACAGAGCTCAACATGAAAAATTCAGCATTAGCACGAAGTTCCACAATTTATCCTTGTTTAGAAACTAGATATAATTTTTTCCATTTAAATTTTTTGAAGATATAATCTTTCTACAGCTATATTCAGTTACTGAAAATCTCTGATTTTTTCATGTCTTGAAGTTGTACTTCTTGTAAGTTATCTGTTATCCCAAACTTAGCTTTAACACAGGTCTATCTTAATGTTACCAAATCTGAAAAGGTCATTTGAGTTTGAAATCAATTAAGTACTGGAAATATTAAAAAAAAATATATACTTCTATTAGTGCCATAAACATAACTAGAGATCAATGGTTTGTTATTAACAGTATCATTTATAAGACACTCCTTCTGAAGGTATTCCCAATTAATGAAGTTAATGTTCTGTCATGAAAATGCAAAAAAAAAATAATACATGGCACCTAGGAAAGGCAGGATACCAACAGTTCCATACTAAAAGCTAAAGAATTTATTAAACTCAAAATAAGTAGTTTCAGATCTGCAACAATGGCATCCTTTTTTGTCCAGAGACACTTCTGCAGCGCTCAGCAGACAATGCAGCTCCTCCAAAGAGTGTGGCAGGGAGCTGAATACATGGAGCAGCTGTAATCATGTATCCATTGTGTGTGAAAACAACAGCAAGGGCCCACTGAAGCAACACAGAAATCAGGAAATTCTGAGTTAAGGCTGAAACTGTATCCTTAACTCACCTCATGGTGCCTATGTATCCTAGCTCAAAGGGAATGTAAGATCATCCAGAGTTCTCTGGCCTCAACTAGAGGACCAAACCATACCTAGGCACAACAGGGAGGCCAAATTTAACATGAGTGCACATAAAAGTGACCATTAAAAAAACACTCCTTTAATATGCATGCATACAAGACAGAGTTCAAAATTCAACCCCCCAACACAGGCGTGATCTAACTTGGAACAGTATCTAGCTGCCATTTGGAATTCAACTACAACATCACTATGGAAGTGGAAATGAGGAAAATGGGAGCATGCACAAGCTTCTTACCAAAATTGTGTTTCCTAGTGCCATTTTAAAGATGTTTTACTAGACAGTTTGAGAGCTGTAGCCTTTTAGCTCTAAGTAAAGCTCTCCACACTGAAACAATTTTTAAGATTGAACACATAATAAAGTTGAACAGAAACAAAATTTATCTCCTCTACTCAACTCTTGTTATATATTAACAGTAACCTTGTCTTGCTCACACGGGATTCAGGACAACAGGTGAAAACATGTCTGCATTGAAACCAATTGTACCAAATGTCTTCAGATGGGAACATTTAAAAGAAGAAAATGCATGAGAAAAGAAAGAGAGGCAAAGACTTGTTGAGATTTTTTCAGGCTCCAGTCATGACAGTTTTGAAGATACACACCTACAGATCAATAACCTTAAATGTCATAAAAATTGCCCTAACCAATCTATTTTTTCTGGGATTCCAGCCTACAAATGAACATAGTATAATTTTACATCATTCCTTTTGTAATGAAGAAAAAGGTCTTCTGCAAAGACCCTCAAAGCAAGCATAAAATTTGGCTTACAACATACAGAGGAAATAAAAAACACACATGAACCCAGTGGCAAGATGGCTGGGAGGACTTGCTCTGTCACAACACAAATATTCAATACTAATGCTCATCTTGCTTTGTGCTCCTGGGTGACTCAGAAGCATCCAGGCTGTGGTTTTGAGAACTGCAGTAACTTCAGCACTACCATAAAGAACCCCCTGTTCTCTCACTTACCTGTTACCAGTTCTGTCCTGTACAGACTTGCTGAGCAGACACATCTCACAGTACAGCAGAGACCACCCCAGATACCATGCACAGAAAACTGCTGGGGGATGAGCTCCACTGGCTCACAGAATTTCACTGCACCCTGCTCTCAGCAGCAGCAAATCATAAGATCAGACATTTGCTCAACAAAACACTAAATCCTCAAAACATTGCTGCTTGTCAAGTTGGATCCCAAACCCAGGCTAATTTTCTTCAGTGTGAAAGTCACCAGAGCTAAACTGGTATTAAACAGATTCTTCCAAAGGAATATCCAAAGCAGTTTCTTTCTGTTGACTTTTAGTAATAATTTCTTTGCACCTATTTTTAGTTGTTCAGTCACAATAGCTCAGTCCAGGCAAAACTGAACTGATATGAAAAACAAGCATATATATGTCTTTAAGGAATGTTTTAATTTTGCAAAGCCACTGCTGTTGACTGACAGATAACAGTACAAAATGAAAAATATACTAATTCTAAACTTCTTGCAAATGACTTTAGAAACATCTATTCCACGCCATCAAGTGGTATAACCAGGCAGTACTATTGTAAGAGTCACCATTTCTAGAAATTGCTTTCCATGCTAAAATTAAGAGTCACTCCAGCACACTCTCTTTAAAGGCAGCAGGTAAAAGAATGGGACAACTAAAAAGGAAGTTTCAGCTTAAGAACACATTAAAATATGAGTGTTCCAAAGAAAACTATAAAATACAAAGACTTCTAACTGTTTGCCTTTAATTTTGTGGGGCTTCTTATCAAATCTAATGATCCAAATTTTGTGATGTACATTCTGCAATCCCATCTTAAAGCTCAAAAAAGCTCCTCTTAGCTATTGCCTTTAAACACAGTGTCAAGCTTCAAAAAAGGAAGGAGGTGGAAAACGCAAAAGAAGTGGAGCAAGCAGACAAATGCTTTGAAACTTTTCAGCATTCACAAGAACAGCAATTCTAGGACAACTTCAGCTATTCACAGGAAACAAGATGAAACCCCTTGAGTGAGGGAAAATTCACCTTCACTTTAAAATAAAAAAAAACAAACTAACATCCTCAAAAGAAATCCCTCTCTAGATTCCCATCAGAGTCATTTCCTCCCACCATGGAACTACCGTTTGAAAGTTACATCAAGGATTTTCTGAGTTCTTTGCCTCATGGCTGTTCTTTAGCTACAGCCCAAGGCTACGAGCAGTAAGTTTGGTTAGGTAGAAATCACAGCCTAAACCAGTGTCTATGAGAGCTACCAAACTACAATTAGTAAACTGCTACTGATTGCTGCATCATAAAAATGTTGGGCAGTGCTTGGCAGGACTCAAGAGCTACAGCAGGGCAAGAATGAAGAGAAGCAGCATTGAAAAAGCTGATCCATAACAGCATGATTATAAAAGGGATGAAACAGAATAGCAGGTACAGAGTGGCCAGGATGGCTATTTGCATTGTTTTCCATATTTCTATACTTTTACAAGGAAGTGTGAAGAGATTTTTTTCATATCTGGAAATTTACATTCAAAATTTGCATTTGTGATGGGAAATAAAACAAGAAAAAAACCCAACCAAAAGAAAAAGACCACCAAACCCTCCACCCTAAACACCCCAACAACTAGACCATGTAACAGTCTTCACAGAAATCCTAATAATTTGCCCTGAGAGGTCAATGTTCTGTAATAAATACCCAAATTAAATACTCCTACTTTCATTCTGGTCACTTTCTCTTGCTTTTCTTTCTTGCAAAAAGCACACACAGCAGTCTGTTAACTAAAACAAAATTTCAGTACTACTCTGTATTTAGTAAAACACGATGGACTATATCAGCTAAACCAAAACCCAATGGACTTTATCAGCTAAACCAATGTCCCACTGATTTCTAATTTGAATTCACCTTTCTGATTTGAATACTTAAAACTTGAATGCCAAAATGGTCTGCACTTGAGAAGAGTAAGAAATTAAAAAAAAAAAAAAAAACAGGATCAAAATAAATTTCTTCCAACAAGTTGTTGAAAGTGGTTTCAAAAGATGGAATTTGCTCATCCTGCTGAGAACATTTACCATTCACTTCTGCATAGAAGACTGAGTCACTTTATGGGTGAGGGCTGACAAATAAATAAGAGCTTTACTGTTCCATAGCTGCAATTCTTGTCTGACTTGACAGATCAAACTGATTTGCTTTGTCAATACACAGCTCCTACTCTCAGAATTTGTTGAAACTATTTTACCTTGCAAAATGTTGATTTCTGTGAACATATTAACAAAAATAACAGCTTTTTAAATTTTTGTATTAAAAGCTATGTTTCATTATATAGCTAAAACAATTACTGAATTTTTCATACCTGCTTAGCAAAAAATATTGTATCCAGTCTGGAATCCTGGACAACAGAACCTGCTGGCTCCTCTCCAGGCTGCCACTTGAAGAGAAAAATCAGCCCGTGTACTGGCCTGTAAAACAAAATTTATAGTAAAATGGTCACCAATACTGATGAAAAATATTAAAATTATCTGTATTGTAGTTTAGCTGCATGCTGGTATGGTAATTCTGTTAATTCTTTCTAAATACCAGGAAGTTTCACTGAAATTTTCAGATGTGCTCTTTTAATTAGACAAAAGACAATTCAGGCTTCTTTCTGTAAATGCTAAACAATCCCAATCTGAATTAGTCTTTAGCCACTAATTTTCAAAATACCAGTTTTCCTGCAACTTTTATAGTTGCAGAACTCTTGTTTGAATTGGTTAGTGATAAACAGCTATCAAAGCATTTGTCAGTCACACACAAGAGCAGGAACAAACATTTTGGTAATCCTTCTAGACACAGATGAAATGCCCCAAGAGGTGCTCTCTCAAAACTTCATGCTTTGAGTTAGCTCACCAACAATTAAGAGAAACCCAGTTGTCTCTTCTAGTAAAAACATGTCTTGCCTTTCAGACTGCATGTCTCGAATAGTAAACAGCTTTTACTACACGTTGCACTGTATTTAGTATTCCCAGAACACAAAAATTTATCAGTAAGGAAATAGGTCTTACAAAATCTTCAGCTACAGAAAGACAAAACCTTAGTCATCAATTAAATCTAAGGTTATCACCAAAAAGAGGCCACAAATGGTTTCTCTACAAAAGACAAACATACACCTGTACTGCACAAGAAACTTTTCCTAAGCTCTGACCAGGAATCTGAGATGCATTTTTTCAAATTCTCTCAGTGGACCTGTGTCACAACACATGTCACAGCTGAGACAGCTACAATTAAATTGGGAGTATCACACAAGTTCAGAAAGCCTCAACCCATACACAGTAACACCATGTCACTTCAGAAGGCTGCAAACATCTGCCTTTCTTGTTCTGCAGCCCAGCCTTTCATCCCCTCCTGTTGATGCCCTGCCCCTGTGTGCCCTCTGCTCCCTTTGGTGGTTGCTCAGTGCCCCTGGGCATCCATGGCTCATTGCTGTCAGTGCTGCTCACAGCTGCACCCACTGGGGATGAGGCTGGGCCAGCCCCACTCACAACCACCACAAATTGTGTGCCTACAGAGCTGCTCCTTAGAAAACAAAGATGCTTCTATATTCTTTCACTCCCAGTGTTTATACATTGTGTAAAATATTGCAGGTGGAAATGGGAAGGAAGGACGGAAGCTGGCCTTCCCTCAGGACTGGAAAGTCAAACATCTCCCAGGATATGCAAAGCTGTCACTTAACAAACAACCAGGTAAATGCTCTGATAGTGCAGACAGCAAATAAACCAATTCATAGGAAACATTTCTGCCATTCAGGTGCTGCTGGTCAAATATCTTCAGTCAAAAATTCTAGAAGTACATCCTCTGTACCGATTCCTGCATGTTTTGAAAAATTAATCTTACAAGTATGGGATACAAGCACAAGATACAAGACTATGGTCCAGGTTAAATGATATTTTCCTCTTGAAATCCTGTATGTAAACATGGATAACAGCATGTTTACACATGGACAAAATACTAAAAGAATTAACATTGCTTACTGAGGGCAAAATTGTTCCACATGACACCAGTCATTATCAGTTATAAAAAACCTATTTGCCTTCACATCCATATGGAAGTGGTTCTGCAGGAAAAATGAGTTACAAAGGTATATAAGTACTGGAGAATAATTTAAGACAGCAGAGGCAACATCATGGGATGTGAGGAGTGAGGGAGATAAAGCAAGGATCAGAAATTCACCCAAGAATTTTTTAAGAGCTGTAAGGCAAGCTAATGGAAAAATCGTTTGAAATCTACTTCCACATTCTAGCTACTGTCAGCATTTCTTTCAAAACCTGATTTAGCTAGATTAAGTACTAAAGCATTAATAAAAAGCAATTTAACTGCCAGGTATTCCATTAAATCAAAATCCTACCCAACTTCTGTTGAAACTGAAGGAAAAAACACAAACACAAAACGCCCCAAACAAAAGATCCACCAAAAATACACCTGACTTTAGAACACATTCTTTCAGGGACTTCAGACAAATGTGAATAAAAACCATGTGCCTTACTTCAATTTTTCAAAGTTCTCTGGCTCCAAGCTCCATATTTCTTCAACTTGTGCTCCTCTACAGCCTGAAATAAGGAAAAAATGCAGGTTTCTTCAACTAACTAATTTAAAAAGGGATGCAGCCAGTAAAAACAGACTTATGAAAGAAAACACAAAGACATTATGAAATATTTACAATTAGCATATTCAGGCTATGGAAAAGTCTATCTGTGGGCTTTAACAGACCTTGATTTAAAAAACCCAAACAAGACAGGCACAGAGAAACTATTTCAGGAATTTCTGAACCTGTGTACGGTGATATTGTCTTTACAAAGAGTTGCATTTAAAGAAGAAGCAGAGGAGCTTAAATATCTCTGATCACTTCATGTTCTTTGCTTAACTGAAAACAACACTGTTTATAAAGACATGATCAGCAAGCCCAAAGCACAACTTTAAACATCTGCCTCCAGACAGACTTATAGTAGAAGACCAAAAATGCTATACACTCAAGCAAGATATTTGCATAATACACAGCCCAAAAGGTTCAAACATTTAGTATGTGGAAGTTTCATTTATTAGCTAAATAAAAATGTAGAAGAAGCATGTCTGGACTTCATTTCTGAGAAAAAGACACGACAAACTATGAATCAGTGAAACATGGAGTAAAATAATTTTCGTTCTTTGGCTGAGAATTACCTGGCTGCTGCAGTAACCATATATTCACAGTTTCACCAAAGATTTTAAATGCAATTCAACATAAAATTTAACATTCTGGAAGGTCAGGCAGCCACTTGCAGGCTACCCAGCCACTGCCAAGCCCCACAGCTCAGCCTAGGCACAGCCCTTTCCCCGAACGTCCTCACTCCTGGGGCTCTGTAACTCCTTCCCCGGGAAGTTCAGATTGGACATGCGGAGCAATGTTTTCAAAGGGCTGATGAGACATTAGAACGGGCTGCCCAGGGAAGTGATGGAGTCATTGCCCTGGAGGTGTTTAAGGAAAGCCTGGACACGGCACTCAGTGCCCCGGTCTGGCTGCCAAGGCGGTGTTGAGCTTGGAGCCGATGATCTGAGAAGCCCTTTCCAACCCAAAGGACGCTGTGACTCTCCGCGGCACGTCCCTGCCGAGCCGTCCGGCAGCAGAGCAGCAGGTGCCGGGCCGAGGGCCGGGCCGGGCCGCACAGGCCGCGCTGGGGCCGGGCACCGCGGTGCCCGCAGGCGGCCGGGCCGGGCCGGGGACATCACGGAAGCCGCGCTCGTCGCCGGCAGCGCGTCCCAGCGCCCTCCCGGCCCCGCAGCAACCGAGCCCCGCATGCCCTCCCCGCCCGGCAGGGACAGCGGGCTCGCACCCAGCGGGGCGGGAGCAGCCGCGCGGGGCCCCGACCCCTGCCCGGCCCCGCTGGACGCTCACCGAAGCCCTTGATGAGCTCGGTGAACACGCCTGGGTCGCTCTCCATGAGGCACCACTCGCCGGCGCTGCTGCCCCCGGACATGGCGGCGCTGCCGCCACTCAGGCTGCGAGGCCGAACCGCGCCGCTCCCTTCCCGGCAGGACCCGCGCCGGGCACCGCCATGGAGAGGCGGGGCGGCCGCAGGAAGCGGCAAGCGGGACTGGATCCGGGGCAGCTGCGGGCGCGGGCGGCACCGTCCCGGCCGCGGGAGGGCCGCACCGCGCTTCGGGGACGCGCTCCGGGGAGGCTCGGGGGCGGCCGGCGGCTGCGGGGCCCTCGGGCGGCGCGGCGGGGAGCGGGGCCGGCCCCGAGCATGGCTCCATCCGGGCACCGCGCGGGGGGCGCGGCCCCATCCGGGTCCCGGCGATGCTGTCGGGGCGCGGCGGGCGGGGCTGGAGCGGGAGACGCGGATCCCTGGCGGCCGGAGCGGGACGGCCCTGCCCGCCCCCGCGCGCCCGCAGCGGCCCGGCCGCCGCTCGGTGTCCCCGGTGCCTCCCCGGCCCGTCGCCCCGCGGCCCCCGGCGCTGCGGCATCGCCCGGCCCCGCCCGGGCCGCGGCCTCGCAGGCAAGTGGCGCTTCCCGGGCTGCAGCGGGAGCGGGATGCGGGGTCCCTGGGCCGGCCCCGGGGGTGCGGGGGAATGCGGAGAGGCCGGGGGAAGCAGCTCCGGAGAGCCCCGGGGCGTGAGGGGCCCGCGGGGCGTTCCCGGGCGGGTCTGTGGCGTTACGCGTCCTCCCCGTCACGCGTGTTTATCGTCTTTATGGAGACTGACAGCTGCCATCGCAGCTCGCCGGGGATCCGCTTTAGGTGCTTCGAGCTCCTAATTCTGCCCTACGTCAGCTAAGCTGCCTTGGCCCCCCAGTCAGTCCATTTTTTAAAGCAGACAGGCTCTTGCAAATTCTGCAGTAGAAATGCGTGGGCTGGTATGTAGTTCGTATAAGGGGATATCTGCTGTGCTGCTGTCCACCACTCCAGCGGTGATTTGGGAAGTGTTCTCCTGACATCCCAGCTGACATGGACGTGCTTATTTTCTGAAGTATGAGAACTATGTGGTCGGAGCTGTAGCACAAGCCTGTTTTGTTACAACAATGTAACTCAATGTGATGGCTGGGGTGTCTCTGCTCAATTAACTGGAAGACGTTCCTTACAGTCTGCACGTTAATGCTTATACAGAATTCAAAGGACAGAGAAGCAGAATTCAGTTCCTCGTAGATTGAAGTATATGTGGTTTTGAAGTATTCAAAGGCAATTTGAGAAGTTGTCTTTAAAATGTTAATGCTTTTGTCATAAAAGATCTGACTTTTTCAAAGTTTAATTACATGAGATTTTGCTACAAAGTGTCATTAGTTGTTAGTGTAGCAGTTAAACTTAAGAACTTAAATTAGAATCTGTAGTTCTGTTAAAGCTTTATATTTTATATGTTTTTTTTCATCCACCCATGAATCTTGTCAGACATTTTATTTCTTAGGAAAGCTAGGGCAAGTTGGAGAAGTCATCGAAATTAACAAATGTCAACTTAAAGAACTGAATAATGCTACAACAACATAGAAATATTGACTTACTACTCGATACATAACTGGTGTATAGACTGTTTCAGAGCAGTCGAAGTCATATGTTACTTACAAATTTATATGATAGCTGAAATATAGTGGGTTTTCTCTTTCATTAATGATAGTGAACAGCCATGGAGTTTAGTTTAGCAATTTTTGTTCTAAAACTCCTAGTCTGTAACTTTTAAGTCTGGGAATTGCTGTTTGCATTCCTGTAGTTCAGAAATTGGAAGTGCTCGTGGAGCCAGAATATTGTTGATAAATCCTCCACAGGTGTTTTAAATTCAAGTTCCCTGCTGCAGCTGAGCAGGTGAAGAGTAGGCTTATAGCAGAGCATATGTTAAGTGAGCATCTGCATTTATCCACCTGTTAGGGTGAAAGTTGTCTGTGTTGTACAGGTGTCAAATGGAAAAATAAGCTTGAGGTCTGGGCAGAGGAGAGGGATGAGTCCAAGGGAGGGAGCAGCTTTGGGAACTTGTGAGGCTGGGATGTAATACAGGGTTAAAAATGACTTGAGCAGCTCAACTATGAATAAGTGCTTTTCCAGTATCTGCTGGTGAAGTGTAAATCTGATACTTTTGCTGTGACTGTTTAGTAGTGAGATTGGTGGTTTGCATCAGCTATTGTGGACTTCAAAAGTAATTTTTAAAATACAGGTTTATTTTCAAGAATTTACAATTTGTGTTAAACAGTTGTTGGAAATTGTAACAGAATCTGGGTTGGGAGCTTATAGCATATTCCTAAGAAAGCAAATTAAGGAGCTCAGAGTCAGAAGAACTATTTGCAACAATCTTGTCTATTATGGGTTGTGTCAGAAGCATATGGATCCAGGTACATGCCTCTTCCCAGTATTGTGAGTCCATGAATAGCCTGGTCCATACAAAAGTAAACATAAAAATATCCATTGTTAATATCCATAGGAGTTTTCCCTCTACAAATATCCTCTATAGTTTTCCCTCAATGAAAGCTACAGCAAGAAATCATTCTCAGTATTTTAAATACATGGACCTCTTGTTGTGCATGGGTGATCCTTTATGCTTCCCATTCTTATTTTCCTTCAAGATAATGGTATTTCTCAGTATCTTTCATGTGCCATTTTTTTTCTGATAACTAAATGGGTGCTTACTGTGATTTCAGGATTTTTTGTTTGGGTTTTCTGTGTTTATTATGAAACATTATTGACTGTATAATGAACTGAGCTAATGGAACTGCATTGAAATAAAATGTCTTTAGACATGATGAAGTCCTGATCTGGTATTCATGGATGGGGAATACCACCCTTTTTATTTTCAGTGTATTTGCATGCTTTAGATGTCAGGGAAAAGTCAGTTCAACCATGATGTGTATTTAAGTAGGTTTGGAAGGAAGCATGCTTAGAATATATAATTTTAGCTGAGCACTGATGCTCTAAATAATACAATGAAATATATTTCTTATTTATTTTCAATGAAACCTGCTTTCTTAAACCAGGTGCCAGCATGTGGCTTCTATTTTTATGATTTTATCAGTTTGTAGAATGTAGTGGGAGCTCTGATGGTTGCTGTTTAATTCTGGGTGCAGGTGCAGATATGCAAAATCAGAGGAAAGGTGCATTTCTAGTTGCTTGCAGAAAAAGGGAAATTCTCTGTGAAAGAAGTAGGGAAGTTGTTTGTAAATCAGTGTTACTTGCTGAAACTGGGTGGGGGAGAAACCCTCTGTCTACATTAGTGACATTTGTTTGTGCTAATTTATCCTGGTAAATGGAGCAAAATGGCTTTTATTTGTCTTCACTATCTGAACAAGCAAAAACAAGTCAAAAATAGATGTCTGCAATTCTTGAAAATTGAAAGTCTTTGAAATGTCATTTGTGTGAGCTCAGACTTTAGTACCTGAATTTTAAGATTTATATGCAGTTTGATGGAGTGGATGAATGGTTCTGCCTGTTTGGTTTTCAGTAGCAGCTCTTAGTGATATTCAGTGTAATTTTCTTGTTTTGTGAGAACTGAGTAAACTAAATTTATTCTTGTGCTATCAATGTTTTGGAGGTAGTGGTGATGAGGAATTTTCTTACCCTTACCCTGCTAATTTAATTTCATCTGCATTTGCCTCATTTTAAATGTCATGGCTTGAATTTTGCCATGCTGGGTGTTCTCCAAGTAAGAGCAGTGGTGTTGCCCTACAAATATTACAGCTCTCTTGCAGCTCAGGAGCATATAAATAGAAAGACCTGAATGATTGTGAATTTTTGTGCTGATTTTTGCTTCTTACCTTCAAATGTAAAGCAGCACAGAATCCATAATATCTCTGTTTTCTTGGATCTCACTTGGAGCAGCAGACTATTTGAGCCTGTAGCAAAGATAATTTGTTCTTGAGCTGCTCAGTTACTGAAACCTACTATACATAAACTCTCACCAAGTCTTCCAACTAAACAGTTTTTCCATATCTTAGTTGTTCATTTTAGCCCATTTTTTACAATTGTTAAGCAAAATAGAGCAGGGCAAGATCTGCATTTTGAGCCATTTAGTCTGCAATATAAAAATTACCTAAGAAAGTGATATAATATATGTGAAAAATGCCAATCATTTGTTTTTAAAATTTGAAAAGTTTAAGAGTAACAAAATAGTAATACCATTAGAGTAATAATAATAATTAGGACAATATGAGACAGTAGAGACAAAGAGTTATGGACATCCGGGTACCTTTTTCTGGGCAGCACAAGCCCGAAAAAGGACACCCATTAACAAAGGATTAACCCTTAAAAACAACAGCCTGTTGCATATTCATACACCTCATACATGATGCATAAATTCCATTCAAACACAGGATTCTATATGGTGTGTATCAACTTCTTCCTCTGAATCCTAACAGCACCTTTGAGGTGGGAAGAAGTTAATTTGTTCTGATAAGAGAGCAATAAATTCTCTCTCTCTGAAAGATTTAGGTGGCCTGGGGCTGCTATCTGGTGTGAGTGCCTCATTCCTTTCTTAAAAAAAAAATCCCACTAACATAGTTCTTATTTTAACTAACAAAAGTTACCTACAAGACTACATTTATCATATTATTAAAACCTTAATAGAGCACTTCTAATCAATACACCAAAATACATATGGTGAATATCTGCACAGAACCATATAATAGGCACTTTTCACAATATATTAGTGCCAAAAGGCTATGACACCAGATTGTGGGAACCCAGAACATCCCTCTGGCTGTCCAGGATGGCCAAGACCCCTGCCAGGGGGCACAGAGCCCAAAACACCTGTGGGTTTGATTATGATCCATGGATAAATTACCAACCTTATATGAAGATCTGCAAGCCATGACAGTTTAGGTAGAATATTAGTGAAGTTATGATGGGGTGAAAAAGTAGATTTTTGGGGTTTCTAGAATGGGGGTTCAGGAGGCAAGATGGAGGGATGTGGGCCTGTCCAGCCTTTCTCTGGCTTCTTCTTGGTCTCCATCTTCTACTGTGATGTTGGCACTTAGAGATTGGTTTAGAGCAGAAGCTCACTGTCTAACACAGGTGATAGGTATTGGAAAGTAATTGTAAATATTGTACATGCAGGTTTTAGTATAAAGACATAACACCACCCCAGGGGCAGACAGTGTTGTTGTGATTATAGTGTGAGAGTTCTATTGTCATTACATTGCAAGAGTTCCACATTGCTACAGTTCCATACCTCCTTGATGTTTCTCATGGGCAGCTCCTCTAGGCACTGACCCTTCCTTGTCCTCACAGCAGCCAGCTGACTCCAGTTCCCCTCAGCCAACCAATCCACTCTTTTATAACACTCTTCTTAGTGGCTACAGCTGTGGCCTGTTAACATCAGGCCTGCTCCTAATCTTTAATATTTAACCCAGCTGCAACTCTTTAGGATGTAAGATTGCTTTCTATACTACCTTTATTTACTTATATTCTCTCCCCTTACACAGTGTGCCTGGAATTGTCCTGCTGGACAGACCTCGGCAGGGCAGGAGAAAATTTTTTATAGATAAGACGCAATAAACAACCTTGAGACTGAAAACTGAGGAACTCTGACTCATTCTTCAAGCGCTTGGGCCAGGAAAACAGACTTTTAATAATCACAGTGATCCAGAAAGGCCCCGGGACCAGATAGTTTTTATGTGCCATTTATTGGGGTTAAATAGTTTCTGAGTTGGTTTTAAAGAAGTAAGTTGGTCACTGTTGTTGACTTAGAGAGTTTTTTGTTTCTTTTCCCCTAAATGATGTGTATTACTGGACACTGGGAGTATGCTTAAATTCATGACTGAAAACTTGAGATGACAAGCTCCTAGACGCTATGTATTTACTTTGCTAAAAGAGTAGTTGTTCACGAGAGGTGTTGTTGTTGCAGCAGAGCCTGGCAGTGAAGGATGGAGGCGGAGGAGAGCCCAGCGCAGCCCCCGAGCGAGGCGCCGGGGCCCGGCGGTGCCGGCTGGGACCTGACGGACAGCGGCCGGCTGCAGCGCTTCCTGTGCTTCGGCTCCGAGGGCAGCGCCTACCACGTCAAGGAGCACAAGCTGGGCTTTGAGAATGCTGGAGCTTTGCTAAGGCTCATTGAAGAGGGCAGAGGCTGCGAAGTTGTGGAAGAAATCAAAGCCTTTAGTCAAGAGGGCAGAGCAGCCAAACAGGAGCCCCTGCTCTTTGCCCTCGCCGTTTGCTCGCAGTGCTCTGATGCCAAAACAAAACAAGCGGCGTTTAAAGCTGTCCCCGAGGTGTGTTGCATACCAACCCATCTCTTTACTTTCATCCAGTTTAAAAAAGATCTGAAGGAGGGCATGAAATGTGGCATGTGGGGCCGTGCTCTGAGGAAAGCTGTTGCAGATTGGTACAATGGAAAGAATGGCATGGCTCTTGCTTTAGCAGTTACAAAATATAAGCAAAGAAGTGGTTGGTCTCATAAAGATCTTCTGAGGTTGTCCCACCTAAAACCTGCCAGTGAAGGTAATAAATTTTTATTTACCTGAAAATACTGTGTTTTAAACCTTTTATATTTACTGTGGAAGTATTTTGGAAACCCGAGTTCCATTGTAGATGAGTTCTTAGTGAGAATATCCTGTAAATTGCATCTTAAAAATGTGGGTAATCATATAGAAAAACAGACCTTCAAGGTAAACAGGTTTTATGCTCTTAGTGAGGCTATCCTGTAAATTGCGTCTTAAAAATGTGGGTGATCATATCAAAAACCAGACCTGTTTATCTTCAAGGTAAACAGGGTTTGTTCCTTTTGTTCTTCTACATGATAAGAGAAGACAAAATAACACAACTCCCTCATTTTGTTTCTATTTGCTTACAAATGATGAAATAACACTTTTTTGTTATGTGGGAAGATCTGTTGACTTCAAATCTTAAAATAATAGAATGGTTTGGGTTGGGAGGGACCATAAAGATGATCCAGTTCCAGCCCTCCTGCCATGGGCAGGGACACCTTCCACTAGCCCAGGCTGCTCAGAGCTCCATCCAGCCTGGCCTTGGACACTCCCAGGGATCCAGGGGCAGCCACAGCTTCTCTGGGCAATGCAGCAAATACATAAAGCTCCTTACTTCTAAGGAGATGAATACAGTAAGTAAAAGTACTGCTCTGAATTGTGTGTGGCTGACCTTTTCAGCAAGTGTTTGGCAGGTCTGAGAATGAAACCTGCTAATTGATTTGCATGCTAGAATGATGAAATCCAGTACACAGATGGTAGTCCTGCTTGAGAAATGGTTTTCTTTTCCATCAGGAATTGCTATAGTCACTAAATATATTACCAAGGGGTGGAAAGATGTCCAAGAAGCTTATAAAGAGAAAGCAGTTTCTGCTGAGACTGAAAAACTCTTGAAGTATCTGGAGGCTGTGGAGAAAGTCAAACGCACAAAAGATGAATTGGAAGTTATTCATTTGATAGAGGAGTATGGTCTAGTTAGAGAGCACCTCCTGACAAACCATCTGAAATCTAAAGAGGTAGGTAACTTCCTTAATCAAATTCTCCACAGAAGTATGACCTCTCTACAGTGAGTAATGCTGTTCAGAGTCTTAAATCTAGATTTCTTTTCAAAATAGCCCTTACGCTGTTTTTCAAGTTGTTTACCCAAATAGTTAATTCAAAATAATGAAGACCTCAATATAATTTGTACATTTATTTTAAAATACATTTATTCAGTGTACAGCTAACAGTTCTTGTACTTTGAGAATCTCATCTTTCTGTGTTTTCCTTCTCTTTCATCATAGGTTTGGAAGGCATTACTCAAGGAAATGCCTATTTCTGTATTGCTGAGAAATTTAGGAAAGCTGTCAGCAAATTCAGTGCTTGAACCACGAGGTTCAGAAGTGGCAATAGTATGTGAAAAACTGAGAAATGAGAAACTGCTAAAAAAGGTGAGAACTTCATAATCAGTGCCAGCCTCTGTGGATTTTAATTTTTAATGTTTAATTTATTGTATTTAAAAACTGCAGTTTAATGCCTGCAATTTTATTTTAAAACTTCTGTTTATAATTTCTCATTTGATTCCTCACCTGCTTTCTGAAACATTCAGATAAAATAAGTGTACTGTTAGATACTGGATCTTTTCTTAAGTGAGGGCTGTGGCAAGCTTTGCTAGTTGGGTTCATCAATTTCTTCTCAGTCTTATAATTTTTAAATGAGTTAAGAAAATAGCACAGCAGCTGAGGGGTAAAACAAGATGGGCAAGGGGACATTTCCTCTTTTCTGATTTCTTTATTGTCCATCCAAGTGGGAGGAAAATAAGAGGGGGACAAAAGGGTTCTCCAAAGAGAGAATAACATTTTCAGGGGTTTAGTCAAAGGTAGAGAGGACTAGTGTCTTGAGCAGCAGTTTTGTGAGCTGGGAAGATTAAAATCAGGACAGTGAAATTCAGCACCAGAGCTGAATTTAGCACAACAAAAGTCCTTTTTTCTGCATCCCATTGCAATTCCTTTTCTCTGTTTCTGTCCTGGAGAAGGGAGAGCAAAGATCATGGTGCAATACCTTGATGGAAGATAGACCATGCACAAGCATTCAGATTCACTGAGTTTTGATGCTGGCAGTGATTAAGGACTGAAACACCCCTTTTGGATAAAGAGAACAAAATGTTGATATGGTTATATAAATTAGGTTTATACATGGAAAGAAAAAAAATTGTTTGGAGTGTTTTATAGCATGAGAAAAATGAACGCTATGTTCCAAAAATAATTTATTGTCCAGTGTTACTGTATCTTGTATAAAGCTAGTTTTAAGTTGGTTCTTGCTCAGCTCCTTTCTCTTCAGCTGGGCAGGGACTTTCTTTTACTGTAAGCCTGTGATGGAAAATAGCACTGGACAATCATAGAGCTGCAAAATTTTACCAGAATTCTGGTGATGGCATCCCATTTGGTGTTAATTAGAGGATTTTTGAGAGGGTGAGGTCCTGAGACTTTTTTGTAGTAGGAACTGTTTCACATTCTAGTTTGTTACTTTTTTAAGGAGGTTAGATTTTCATGTCCTTATTTTTGATTTCTGCCTGTAGGGTAGAATACATCCCTTCCATATTTTGGTTGCATTAGAAACCTATAAAGCTGGACATGGAAACAGAGGGAAGCTTTGGTGGCGTCCTGATGAAGACATTTTAGAAGCTTTAGATGCCTCATTTTACAAAGCTTTCAAGGTAATAATAGTTCTCAAATTTGTTAAGCTTTCTAAGAGTTCTGTGTTTTCTGAAAACTTATCAAGAACAGTACCTGGGGTGGGTAACAATTCTGAAACTTTGGCAACAGCACTGTCCTGATGTTACCCAGAAAGAGGAAAAAATGCCCTCTAGGAGTGAAAGCAGAAGAAGAAATTCATATATAAATTATGTGTACCTATGATATTTTTGTCTTTTATTCTTTCAGACAGTGGAACCAACAGGAAAACGCATTGTAATTGCGGTTGATGTTAGTGCATCAATGACACAAAAGGTTTTGGGCAGTGTGCTCAATGCCAGCACAGTTGCAGCAGTAATGTGTATGGTGAGGCTTTCAATTTCTTTTATTTATAACTGTTTTCAGCTTGAATTGCTTTTTTGATAGAAAGGTGCTCTAAAGCTGGTTAGAAATCAAGAGGAAATTCACATACTATAATTTTTGGGTACAGGAGGTGTGACCTTGTGCCTCATTGCTGAAAGCTACTAGCAACCATATTCAGAAACATCAGTTTGAAGAAGTTGGATTCTGTTGTAAATCAAAGTGGTCAGGGCAGCTTTTTCACTTATCTTAGCCATAATAAAATGGCTTACTATAAGTAAAAAATGATAACTTTATCTTACACATTTTAATTTTTTTCAGAAGCATTCATAGAAATAGGCAGAATAGATTAAGAAGTATTGGGATAATTCTTATGTCTGTTTGAGTTGTCAATGTGGCCTTTATTCACACTTGCTTTCCCCTCAGTTTAGTATTCTAAAGCTTCTTGTGTTGTGTTCTTCCATTGCAGAGGAGTTGAACTTTTGTTGGCCCTTAAAAATAGTCAAGGTTGTTTGTCAGAGGGGAGGGAGAAAATGGAACTATCTTTAGTTACAGTAATTAGAGCAGTTGTTCAGCTCTTTTTGCAGTGTTTATTTACAGAATATTTAAAGTATAGAGGGAACCACTACTGTTTATGAGCAGCCATGATGATTTAAATACAAAAGCATTTGTCATGTGTGTTGGTAGGGAATGGCTCAGTTCAGACATGAAAAATTCAGAGTAATGTAACTGAATTATTTTCACTCTTTTCTCCCTCTTTCTCAGGTTGTGGCACGGACTGAGAAGGATTCCCAAATTGTTGCCTTTTCACATGAAATGGTCCCGTGTCCAGTGACAGCTGACATGACCTTACCTCAAGTTTTAGTGAAAATGTATGAAGTATGTAAAAAAAAAAGTCTCAGCAGTTACATTGTATTTTTGTTTTAGTCAATCCTACTACCTTGTTTAATCTGTATAGCTCTAGTACAAGGTTGGATTTTTTGGTGCATTTTATTTAGAGAAAGCAAGCAAATGTAGTTATTTCATTTGCTGGATATTAAACATGGCAATTTAGAATGTCAGTGCTATGTCACAATGAGTAACCTTGA
This sequence comes from Emberiza elegans, assembly GCA_024865655.1. NCBI lineage: Eukaryota > Metazoa > Chordata > Aves > Passeriformes > Fringillidae > Emberiza > Emberiza elegans. The sequence continues at coordinate 64,042,015 of JALJVW010000206.1, forward strand.
AAATAATATTTAAAAAATTCAAACAAAAAAAAATCTTGGACAAACTGAGATAAGATGAACAGGTTTAACAAAAAAGCCTCTTTGTGTGGTAACACATTGTAAGACATGAAGCTTACATCCAAAGTAATTTTTCCATGGTTTGTTAATTTCTGTATTTTTTTCTCAATAAGATTCCAGTGGGTACCACTGATTGTTCCCTTCCAATGATATGGGCTCAAAAAACTCAGACAGCTGCTGATGTCTTCATTGTATTTACTGATAACGAGACCTTTGCTGGGAATACTCCTCCTGCAGTGGCCCTTAGAGAGTACAGAGAGGTAAATATGCTTCTGACTGTTTATGATTAATAAATACTGTACAAAGTGAGTACCAGCTCTAAAAATCTTGTAGAGATTGGACTGGTTGTGGCTTTCTTCAGTAAATAATGATGTATTGTTAAAAACTTACCAGTCCTGCAGTTGAGCAGAATTAGTGCACAGATTGCATTAATTGTGCATATTTAAAACCACAGAATTTCTAAAAGGATTTTTAATTAGCCTGCCCTGCTTGGTGTGCTCCAGTGTTCATGAAATTTTGTTACTCAGGGACTGCATGAATTTCTACATCCTATATGTAATTGATGGAATAAGTTTTTATAGTTGTTACAAAATGATGTTTGACTCTCAGAACTAAATTCAACTTTGATGTCTGCAGTAGATGTCAAAATGTTTCAATCATGTACTAAAGACAAGTGTCAAGAGGATGAGGTGACAGTATCTTGTGAAGAAAGCCTATTGTGTTTTAAAGGGACTGCTCTAATCTGTACAGCTTCATAATATTACAAGAGAACAGAGAAAAATACCTTCTCCAAGCATGTTGCTTATTTATTCAGCAAGCAATCCTTTATGCTTTAAAGAAACTATTTTTTAAACTACCAAAAACATGTTTGTCAGGCATAGGTATATGGACTTGAATCATTACATAGTTTCCACCCTGTTGAAATGAATACCAAAAGTCTTTAATTTGGTTTCCTTGGTTGAGGTTAGCTGCCATTCCAGTGCTGACAGGCACCCTGCAGTTCTGATTCTGGCATCCCTCGTTTCTGTCAGTACAGCTCTATTGGCTTCTGCAAGTGAGATTTGGCCCTCTGGCATATTTAAGCTACTGCATATGTGCACATGTTTTACTCTAGATATGTTTTCTGATATTTTTTGCTCTCCTTCCTCTAGAAAATGGGTATTCCTGCTAAGCTGGTGGTTTGTGGGATGACCTCCCACGGTTTCACGGTCGCGGACCCGGATGACAGAGGCATGTTGGATATCTGTGGCTTTGACACAGGAGCTTTGGATGTCCTTCGAAACTTCACTTTGGATCTGATTTAACGTTTTTAGGCATCTGCTCTTCCCAGTGGGTCCATTGCTGCAACAGACTTCACCCTGGGAACTCCCAGCCAAATATACTTTATTAGCTGATGGCATATTGTATACATATCAGAATGTTATGGGAGGTGGTGGCACTTCAAGCATCTCTGACTAGAGCTTCTCACTAAGGTGTTTGTAAGGTTGGACAGAACTTCAGTCTCATGCAAATCTAACAGAGAAACTCAGTGCTGGCATCTCGTGTCAAACTAAGTGTCAGTAGCCAGTGATCCCCCTGCCATTGGAGGTGGCAGCCACATGTCACCGCTGTCACCCTGGACTTGGTGCCATGCAGCAGCACACTGTGCGTTTGGGCACTCCTGGTAATGGCTGGCAGTGCATCACATCGCCCTTCAGAGTCCTGCAGCACAGCTGGCAGCCCTGCTCCATGCTCCTTCAGAAAGGCATCTCCACTCCTCAGCCACCCTCCCTGTGTCCAGCACCCTCCTTTTCCCAAGGCAGTTGGTTTATTCCTATACACTCACTCAAACTCCAGTTGGACTTCATTCCCTGACCAGCCTGGACTCTGTGTGAGCTGGAGCTCCAGAGAGCATCATCCCTTGTGTGATGACCACAGGAACTGTGCTCTGAGTCCTGTGGGCCAGCACCAGCCACTCTGGATCTGTCCCAGGGGTGAACAGGACCCCCTGTTATGATGGGATGATGGCAGGACCACAGTGTACTTCACAAACCCTTGGTCCCTGAGCTTCACCAAAGTCTTCCTGGCTAGCCTGGCCTGCAGCACATGAATCACCCCATCCCTGTTGTCCTCAAGCTCCACAGCATCCACTGTCTTGAGGAGAAGGTGGTTTTGCCTGGGCCCAAGGAAGACATCACCACAGCAGACACTTAGTGTCAGCATGCTGGACCCTGCTCCTGCTCTCCACCAGTGCTGGGGTCAGCCCAGACACCATCTTGGCCACATCCAGCTCCTCAGCAGGGTAAGTGAAGAGGGCCACAGTGTTGTCCAGCTCCTCGTGGACTTTGGGGTTCCTCTGCTGCAGGTACCCCTGCTGCAGCAGCAGATCCAGCACCTGCTGAGGACGTGCTGCCTCCATCAGCCCCAGGAGCCGGGTGGTACTGCAGGATGTCCAGCTTCCTCCCCCAGGACTTCAGCAGCAGCACAGACCAGCAGTGGCAGGAGCAGGTGGGTCCCCTCCAGAGCCCTGAGCACCACCTTGGAGTCATTGAGGAGGGTGTAGAGGGAGCTGAGGAGCCTCAGAGTTCAGACCTTGGCCTTTTAGGACTGAGTAAGTCCCTTGGAAACACTCCTGAATGGAAAGCAGTCCAGGAAGGCTGGACATTGTTCAAGGATCTTAAAGATGGAGGAGCGGGCTGTCCCGTGTGCTGAAAGATGAGCCAGTGGGGAAGAAGACCAGCCTGGTTGAACAGGGAGCTGTCACTGGAACTCAGGGAAAAAAGACCTTTGGAAGAAGGGGCAGGATGCTCTTGAGGACTACAAGGATGTTGTTAGGTTACGCAGGAAGGTTAGAAAAGTGAAACCCCAGCTAGAAATTAATTTGGCCACTGCTGAAATAGATAACAAAAAGTGTTTTTACAAATACATCAGCAACAAAAGGAGAGCCAAGAAGAGAATTTCCATCCTTTATTGCATGTGAGGGGAAGCATTGCCACAAAGGATGGGAAAAAGGCTGAGGTGCTTGATGCCTTCTTTGCCTCAGTCTTTAATAGTCAGACCAGCTGTCCTTGGGAAGACGGAGACAAAGAACAAAATGAGGTCCCTGTAATTCAGGAGGAAACAGTGACCTACTCCTCCACTTAAGTGTTCAAAGGTCCCTGGGGTCTGATGGAATCCACCCAAGCTGCTCTCCACCATTTATCATCAATCCTGCCTAACCAGGGAGGTCTCGGGATGACTGGAGGTTGGCCAGTGTGGCGCCCATTGGAAGGAGGATGCAGGAAGCCACAGGCCTGTCAGCCTGACCTCAGTGCCAAGGAGGGTTGTGGAACAGATCATCTGGATCACACAGCATGTGCAGGAGAGCCAAGGATCAGGCCCAGCCAGCAAGGCTTTGTGAAAGGCAGGTTCTGCCTGACCAACCTGATCTCCTGCTATCAATGGTGACCTCCCTGGAGGATGAGGTGGAGGCTGAGGATGTGGTCTGCCTGGGCTTCAGCAAAGCCTTGGACACTGTTTCTCTCCTGTCTGAGAAGATAGGAGCCTGTGGCTTGGACAGGTGCACTGTTTGCTGGCTGAAAACGTGGCTGGATGGCTGGGCACAGAGAGTGGTGGTGCCTGAGTCACATCCTGCTGCTGGCTGGCCACCAGTGGTGCTCCCCTGGGCTCCCTGTTGGGGCCAGTCCTGCTCAGTATCTTTATGGCTGATTTGGACGAGGGGATTGAGGCCACCCTCAGTTTGCAGATGACGCCAGGCTGAGTTGATCTGCTGGAGGGCAGGAAGGCCCTGCAGAGGGATCTGGACAGGCTGGGGCCATGGATTGAGTGTGGCCCCAAGTGCTGGGTCCTGCCTTAGGGTCACAACAATCCCAGTAATGCTCCAGGCTGGGGCAGAGTGGCTGGGAAGCTGCCCCATGGAAGAGGACCTGGAGAGCTGGTCAGGAGTGGGTGAACAAGAGCCAGCTGTGCCCAGGTGGGCAGGAAGGCCAAGGGCATCCTGGCTGGGATCAGAAAGAGAGGCAGCAGGACCAGGGAAGGGGTTCTTCCTCTGCTTGGCACTGAACCTCAAATCCTGTTTGCAGCCAAGAATTGGAGCAGGCTGCCCAGGGAGGTGGTGGAATCATCATCCCAGGAAGTGTCCCAAAACCACGTGGATCTGGTGCTTAGGGACATGGCTCTGTGGTGGACCTGGCAGTGTTGGGTTGATGGTTGGACTTGATCTTAAGAGCTCTTTTCCAGCCCTCATGGTTTTTTGATTTTTATTAACTTTTTGTGAAGGGAAAACAAGAAAAGCAGATGAGGAATCTCTTTTTTTATTTTTCCTGTTGCACACAATTTAGAATAACAGTGAGAAGTTTGCTAAAAGTGGTTACAGGGTTACATAGTATATAATTTAATTTCATTTATAGTAAACTATAAATATGGAGAGATTTTTAATTTCCCCCATTGCTGTGGAATGCTTATTTGCAAGAATAAATTCATTAATTACTTCTAGAATGGAGCTGGAAACAAATGGGCTTAGTATTTTTAATAATGGCAGTTTACCAGCAGCTTCATTGAGAGGGACTTTTCTTTGGGCTTTTTAAAATCTTTGTATTTTAAGTGTTAGTAACGTTCAGTGGTTTCCATGGCTATGGTTAAAATCTACAAAAGAAGTTTTTTTCTGGTATGTATTGAGACCATGTGACTGTGATACAGTGTAAAAGTTACCCAGGGACATTTTATACTGCTAAAACTGAAAGTGCAGGAGCTCATGCTAATCTTTTTCTCTCTGGATTATCATCTGGGTTTTCAGGAGGAAATATCTCTGTAGGTAAATTGAGGGGCAGTTTCTGCACAATACCATTTCAGAAGCACTAGTTTAGAATTAAAAATGCTTTACAGGAAGTTCTAAAAACTGTTTTTAGTAGAAAAAGACCTTGGGAATGACTGGGATGTCGCATTCAGTCCTTGTCACAACTTCAAGAAGCATCAGCACACCTTCAGTGAGCCAGATTAACAACTGCATGTGTCTTGGCCTGCTCAGCAAAGCTGAGTGGGAACAACCAGAAACAAAAAGCTACATTTTTTTTTTTTCAGAAGAATGTATTCAATGACTCAGAAACAATCTTCCTAACAGGAGAGTATTTCATTTTTTAAAATCTTTTTGTAGATTAGTGTTACTTCTGATTTCATAAATTAATTCAAGCTAACATGTTTCAAAACTACCTCCAGTTTATAGTGACCAATTCTTAAAAACTTTTATGAACTGTACAGTTGCCTCCTTCATGTTCACCAAATCATGTTTAGGAAGTGATTGAAACTGGATTCTTTCTTTTTCATTTTTTTACTTTTTGTCTGATAGTAAGAGTGTGACAAGGAGAAAGCCAGTGAGTATTCTACCACTTTGGAACAGAAATTGATAGCAGTTTGTGTGTATATGTATTTAATTCTGTGTTTTCTATATGTGTGTATAGGGGGGAAGTTAAAAGATCTCTTTAGTAGATCAATCTTACAAGATTTGAAAGGTTTTTAGTGATGCTTTAACAACTTCCTCTAAAACATACGTATTTCAGCCTCTTTTATGCTAATGCAGACTGTTTTAAACAGCAAATTTGATGTTAATTTGAAAATAATTATGATTTATAAAAATATCATGTTTACCCATAGTGGTAAATGACACATCAGACCATATTTTTCTGCCTAAAACCCAAGCTTTTAAATGTGAAATTGAAGTTCCTACTATACCTTTGGTACTTACTTGTAGCACTTTTCATTATGCCTCATTCCTATTGATGATAAATTCAAAGCTTGCATTGTGTAGCTGGGATATCCCATTTGGTGCTAAAATAGGATGTTACATGTTACTGAAGGTATTCTGCTACTTCCTTACACTCTCCCTTAATGCATGATGAATCCAGAGAGGGAAGCCTTTCCTGGCATGGAGCAGGGCTAACAGAACTGCTGGGTAGAGTGTTGCCTTTCAGCCAGCATGAATGTAAGTCACTCCTGAATTCTCACTGCTCTCACAGAATGCCTGGGGACACAGGACTGCCACCAGCTCCTCAGGTGACTTCTAGAACAAACCAAGTGTTCCTACGAAAGCTGAGACACAGCACTTTGGGCTTTGCAAAAAGAAAACCAGCCATTTCTCCTGAAAAATTGCATTTCATTCTTAGCATCTAAACAGAACACCATGAGTATGGGGAGTAAACTCATTTGCTCAATACATATTAATAATTATTTCCAGTAAATGCACTGATGTTTTGGGGTTGGGTTTGGTAGTAATGCATTTTAAATGACACAATAGTCAAACATCTGATTGGGTGTTTCCTTCTAAGCTAGAGATGTCAAAAATAACTGATAGATGAGTATCTTTTGCAAGTACTTTTTCTTATTTGCAGTAGTATTTGTGAAGTAATAGGAAATATTTTGGACTAAATATAAAATGAAAACTTAAAACAGGTGTTGCAAGTAACTTTCAAGTAAATTTATTGCAAATAAAAATTAGAGTAGTTACTAACAGATTGAATGTATCGTTATAGTGGTGTTGCATCTTTGGAAGCAGTCCAGTTTAAAATGCAGTTCCTTGAACTAGAGTGTGGAGGTAAAGATGAACTTTTCAGTAGGAGTGATAGAAATTGTAGATCCCTGTATCTGTTGACACTGGATAGCTGTGACCAATGATAAAAGGTAGTCATCCCTGCTGGGGTACAGAATGTGCTCCTAAACATTTATAGTAACTCTGGACTGAAAACCTGGTCAGTGGTTTATGAGATGTAAAACCAGCACTGGTCAGACCACGTTGCCATCTGCTTCTCCTCCAGGATTTGCACAGAGAGGGGAAACTGCAGTAAATGCTGACAGCTGGAATTTTGTAGTATGTGGACCTTTGCTTCTGGGAGTTTCTTTCTGGTTTTGCTATTCTCTTCTATTAAGGGGCATAGAAGAGTGATGCTGCATATTCCTTGTCCATAGACTGGATCTTTTTTATCTGCCCATGAACTGAATTTTAGGGGACAGCATGACTCACTTGCCATAACGTGCATTTGGCCCATTTCTAGTCTTTAGTTATTAAACTGACAATTTCCAAAACAACTCTAGACATGTAAAGAGGCAATAATTACTGTAATGCTTGAAAAAGAATAAAAAAAGTGAGTTAACACACAATTGATAAGCTTAAGCTTCAGTTCAGTGTGCAATAAACAACCTAAAAAGGAGATTTTAAAATCAGTAGTGGTCATTGCATTGAAGGAACACTGACTGGAAAAGCAGAAAAGGGGCTGTAATTGTGCACTGCAGTTTATCAGTAAGCATTGAGCAGGGACAAGTTTAAAGCTAGTTAATTTTATTCAAAATGCTGAATGAAAAAAGGTCTAAATGCAGAATGCAGCTGTAGACCAGGCAAATGCAGGTTTCCTAAAAATGCAGGTTTTCCAGGTTTCCTGATAGCTAACAGTTACCTGGTTTCAGTTTGACTGCCATTTCTCTGTGACCCCCTTGACAGTTCTGGAGCATTAGACTATTGTGTTGAACACTGTAATGTGTTCACTTTAGCTTTAAGAAAGAACAAAAGCATGTTGTGGTTGGAAGCACAGCAGAAGTGAAACATTCTCCTGTGAGGAGTGAACATCCAGGGTCAGGTTTCTTCTTGGAAGGGACACAATAAATGACATGGAGAAGGCAGGAGGCTCTCGAGTTTTTAAAAATAATGCAGTGAGCACATCAGCATTGAGTAATAAATTCAATAATGACAGAATTTTGCCAAGAAATAGAATTCCATGTCAGGAATTTTAGACATGGAGCAAGGAGTAGGAGAGTTCAAGGTACTTGTAGAATTAGATTGCAGTCCTGTGTGTTTCAAAAAGGAGAGGTCTGAGGGCAGGTGTAGTTCTGAGGTCAGCAGGGCCAATGTAGATGCCCACTGTGTGAGGGCTGCTAATAACCGGCACTACAATACCTTGCTGCTTAAAGCCACTGTTAAACCTGCTTGTCAAACACAACTCTTAAGGAGGTTTATGTTGGTTTTTCACATTGCTGTTGTTAACTGATGCCCACAGATGGGTGTGCCTTTAAAAGGCTATTCAACAAAGTACATATTCTTGGCTTAATAACACACCAGCAGTTTGGGAAATGTATTTTAATAATGGCTCTGACTGTAAAAACACTAGGAAAATCTTTGTCTGCATTGCAAATACTGCTTAACCCTGTCCTGAGCTCACAGGCACCATAACAGAAGCTTTAGTTTTGCTTCCATTTGTTTTGTTTCTTTTTTTGCTGTCCCCTTTTCTCTGTTAATGTTGAGGTTTTTTCTCCTTTTCCATCTTGTCACCTCAGGCCTTTACTTGAATCTTTTTTCACAAGCTCTCATCCATTCCTTTTTTGTTTTATTTTTGCCTCTATTCTTCTGCCTTCTTGCTGTCACTGAGTGTGCTCACTTAGCTCCCTGCACCAGAACTGTTGGCATAGTATTTCATGTTTCTAATGATGAATATTTTTTTCTGTTCTTTAAATATATAAATATCTTACAAAACATCTACTTTGTTGTATCTTTCAGATTTTTGGTAAAACTGGGTGTAAAAATCAGTTACAAAATATACTTTATTTATTACAAAAATCCAACATCTGCCTGTGAATGGCTTTATTTGAAAAAAGTAATGATAACAATTGGCTTTTCAAATTTAAAGCTTTTTTCTAGAATTAGTTCAGTGATTTGAAACTTTTCATTCTTTTAAATTATATCAAGCTGCTGTCATGCAGAATTAGGAAAACATTTAAATTAATATTCTGGATAAACAGGCAGTTTCTTTGCAGTATTGACAAGAGAAAGTCTTCAAAGAATAGGCTATAGAAGTAAAACTAAGTAAGGGATCATTTGTCTTTCTTGTGCTTTTAACCCTTTTATTTAGCTTCTATGAAATTCCACCAGTTCCTAGGTTTTTTTGCTGTTTGCAGTGCACAGAAATGCTGCTGTAAGCAGCTGTTCTAATGACTTTCTTGCTGGAATGGTAGAGATTTCATCTTACCATGACACTGTAGGGTGTGCAAATGGCTGAGCTAGAGTTTGGGGAAAAGGTGAAACACTGACCAGGACAGTGTTTTATGGATATGCTGCCCTGAGGGAAATTCTAAAAGATAAGCTAATTTCAGCAGAAGGTATGGTGTCTTTAAATATGAGTGCTTACATATCTGGCTTTTTGATTCTGATTCTGCAAAGCATGGTTTCTTTAGGTATTTCTGCATTCTGAATTTAAGTTTAAATATATATATATATTTGCATATCTATGTAGTATGTTGAGAACTTTTACAAATGCTTCATTAACAAATAATGAATATAAGTAGCTGCTTTCCTAATGTTATTACCAGCTTAAGAGTTAAGCACAACTAGTTACAAATAAAATGTATTCTCATTCTCCTGTAAAAGTGCAGTTCTAGAAGCAATACATGGGCACATTCACGGCTCTGTGTGCTTCATCAAATAATTCAGTGTTTGTTTCCAGCTTCTTCTGCTTCTTAGAAGCTTGGGATTTAAGATGGATGAGCAGGTATCCAGATCTTCTAGTGGATACATTTCAATATTTAGATCCCAGGACAAGCATATTTTAAGATAAACAGCTTTGTCTTGGAGACAATGCTAGGGGAAAAAAAAAGATGGAAATTTTAAATGATTATTCTTGAGGTTCTTAATTTTGGTTGGGTTTCCCCCTCTAGATTAGAACCACACTTTTTAACTGCCATATCATGTTTAATTAACTTAAGCATAACATGGCTTTGTGCCATCCAGTAACAAAGGCACTGTCTTGCTGCTACTTCCTGTGAAATTGTACACAATGAAAAAAACTGTTTGGATGGGGAGCCTTAATATGGTTAAAAAGAAACATAATTAACCCTTTGGGTGCCTTAAGCTAGATCCTGTTTAATGATGGGGCACTCACTTGCATCTGCAGGCACAGCTTGTTTCAATGGCTGCAAGAGAATTTGCCTTAAGTGACAATGCCCTGGGATTTCCAGAACTTGGAACTCAAAGGGTTATTTTAGACTACTGGTTAAAAAACAAGCCTCTAAACAGGGAACAAAATGAAAAGGTCTTTGAAAAATTCCTTTGAATACTATTATTTTTACGTGATGGGTTTATCAGCTTTGGGGACAAAATTGTTGTTAAGCTTCTGGTAAAAACATCACTGGCTGAAGAATTGTACACAGAGAAAAAGAATACTTGGTATTCTTATATGACTGTATGTGCAAAAAAATTGCATTATTAAGTGTAAATTCAGAGAGAGATGTACATCTGTGTGTTTACCTTGATGACTGTGTCCTAGCACCACACAGTAAACTGCAATAATTAAAGTGAAACAAGGTCAGTGTGTTGAATTAGCTGATTACATATTAAAGATGCACAATGCAGGCAACTGTATACTAAAGACTTTCTACAAATGATGCAGTTTAAACTTAGTTCAAACCTGCATCACAAAAATGAAGCTGTCAAGTTTAAGTGATACTCTTGCTGTCCTAGTTAGCTGGAATTAAAAGATTGATGTTTTTTTCCCTTGAGGGAAAAAGTAGTTTAGGTACAGGCAGTGCTGAAAGCAATGGAAATAACAGGATTCTTAATTGACAAAAAGTGAGTAAAAAAATTAAAATTGACTAATGTTTTTATTCTAATATGTGCACCTTTAGTTGTGTAATGGTCCCTTTAACTGAAGAATGGGATATAATTTTCTACTTGCATATGAACTACTTTGAAATAACCAAGAGTCTTGGCATTGCCTGGTCTGGCTTTGGATGTACATTGTACTGAAACTATGGAATTTTAGTCATTTCTTTTAGAAACTTACTGAAAGTTAAAATGGCTAGTAAACTGCATTCTGGCTGTAGAATTTAAGTACTAAATAAACTCTATGCATATTGGACCTGCTATCCTTGCTCTTGTGTTTCATGCTGCTGTTGGATCGGTTGTACCACAGGCTGCAGCTGAGTGCCCGAGCAGCCTGGCCCCCCTGGAAGCCATTCCTGAATGGCAGTCAGACTGATCCCTCGGAGTGCAGAGGAAAGATGAAAGCTGTCACTCTCTAAAGCTGCCAGAATCTTTATTCCCTTTTCTGTTCCATTGCATTGGACACACGATTTGGGAGCTGGGTGATCAGGCACTGGAGTACAGGAGAGGCAGACATGCACACACCAGTATCTCTACACACTGGGTTTGCTTTACACTTCAGTTTGACACAGAAGAATTATATTTAAAGAAACCATTAAATAAAATGAACAATTTATTGAGACAAAGCTAGAAAGCAAACTAATGTGCAGCAAAACCCACAGGATTCTTTTTGCAGAGCCTGGGCTTCCCTGGAGCAGGATGTAATCACCATGAAGTGACATCACTGTCTCACTAAGAGCCCCAGGAGTTACAGAATGTTTGCTAATGACCATGGGGGTTGTGGGAAAGCTGAGGCAAGGACACCAAGTAATTCACCGAGTCCATAAAGTCTGTCAGAATGATCTGTAATTCAGAAAGCCATGGTTTGAGGTTGTTGAGTGCAGCTCGTGCTGTGTCTGTGATCTTCTGATTTCATCTGAAATTCTGTTCATACAAAGGAAGACTAAGCTAGAGGTGGTTGCTCAGCAAGTTGGCCTCCTTTGACACTGATCAACTAAAGGAAGCAGTTTGCCTTCCTCATGAAGCTTTTGAGCATCTGTTGCACCTCCAACACAAGTCCCATTGATAAACACTCTTGGGACCTATCAAGAAAACAAAAATTGCATTAGTTACCTCTTAGTTGAAAAAGGTAAGCAAGCCCATGTGGACTCCAGTACACACAATCGCTGTGTTCTTCTAGATGTGTGTGTAATATTAGTGTAGAACCCGTACTTGTCCGTAATATTTACAGAGATGGGAAACTTCATGTGCCCCTCAAAAGTGGGATGAAGACACTGAGTGGGTGATTGTAATAAATTCCAATAATTGAGTCAAGTGAGACTATGTAAATTAAAATAAAGGTGTTAAATGCAATGGTTTAAATATACAAATTAAAAATTGCTTTGATACTTCAATTATTTCAATGTCAGTACAGCAAAGATCAGCTGTGAGGGATAGCCAGAGGGGTTCTAGGAAAAGAGACCTCCTGCAGTATTTAATTTAGAGCTTGTATCCCAAATTTACCTGTCTCAAAACAATTAAGGACTTGCTATGGATATAACCCAAGAGGGATGTGCGTAGCCCAAGCTGTTACTTGTTAAGTATAAGAGAACATACTCACTGTTCTGGCACCAGTCATCTGTTCCAGAACGTCTTGGAACTGCTTTCCATTTCTATTTAGGTCCAGTTCCACAGCTGTGTAACTCACATTCAAACCCTGAAAGAGGTGTTTTGCCATTCTGCAGTATGCGCATGTTGATTTAGAGAAAATCACCACACAGTCGCGTGAAATAATGTCCTGTGTGCTCAAAAGAAAGTTAAAAGTCAGCAAGCTTCAAGCCAATGCACTTAGAACACTATTGAACACTCACGAAAGTAGTACACAGGTTAAAAAGCTGCTGTTAGAGTAGCAAACGCAGGAAAATCTCTGCTGGCACCTCTGAAAGCAGGTTTGACCTGCATCTGGCTCCAAACCAGCACAAGGATGGTGGAGGGTGTGGTACAGCTCTGCTCTGCAGTTTGCCCAACTCCCTGCATCCCCCTAAATTGTTTAGGACAGTTTTCTCCGTCCGTGAGGCAGTTGGGATGTGCCAGTGGCAAGCACAGTGACCAAAAGCAGTGGCTGGAAGATACACCCCTATCATTTTACTGTAAATTCAAGGGGATTTCAGGCTATCATTAACTATCAGTAAATTTATAAAAACCACAACTTCTAAAATATTTAACTTCACTTGATATCAGTAGTTTTACAAGGTTCTATCCCCGATGTCCACGGCAACACTGAATTTCAGTAGAGGTCTAAAAAAACCCATAAAATGGGTGCAGCCTAGGAAGATCAGGTTCCAGGGCTGTGGATAAACAAAACTGCCAGCATGTCTTGATAACCATGATGAACATAGGAACAGGTTCAACAGGCAGAACTATTTACAGTATATCTTTGTGTAAATAAGAGAAGGTATGAAATAATTGGATTTTATAAATGCTGAAAATCAGTAAAAGCAACGTAAAAAATGCTACCTGTATTTGATTCACGGCAGCACCACACGACAATCCTACAGAAGCCGTCTGTCTGTTCCCCATTCTATAGCTAAAAAGAAATGACAGTCAGATCTTCGAGCTTTCCAAGGATCGCCACATCGCCCTGTGTTGTTTCGGTATTTCACTGACTGCGCCATGGAGGTTCCCTTGAGCTGCAGCATGTGCAGCCAGCCCTCTTCTCGTGTGCCCGCAGGGCCGGGGAGCAGCGGGATGGCTGCGGCTGCAACAGCCCGGCCCCGGGGCCGTTACACGGGAACCGCTCCGCGCCGCCGGCGACAGCCACACACACACGGGTGACACCCGCGGCAGCGCGGGCCCGGCACCCGCACCCGCCCCCGAGCCCGGCCCTCATCCTCATCCTGATCCCTGCCCTCAGCCTGATCCCTGCCCTCAGCCTGATGCGAGCCCTGTCCCTCTCCCAGTCCCGATCCCAGACCCGGTCCTTGCTCCGATCCCGATTCCCGTCCCTGTCCCGATCCCGGTCCCTGTCCTTGTCCCGGTCCCCGTCCCTGTCTCAACCCTAATCCCAGTCATGGTCCCGGTCCCGATCCCTGTCCTTGTCCCCGTCCCTGTCCCCGTCCCGGTCCCTATCCCGACCCTAATCCTACTCGCGGTCCAGGTCCGGTCCCGGTCCGGTCCCGGTCCCGGTCCCGATACCGATCCCAGTCCCGGTCCCGGTCGCGATCCCGATCCTTATCCTTGTCGCAGTCCCAGTGCCCATCCCACTCCCTGCTCCAGACCGTGTTCTTGTCCCGATCCCAGTCCTGGTGCCGATCCCTATCTCTATCCGTGCCCATTCCCATTCCCATTCCCATTCCCGGTGCCATTCCCGGTCCCGGTCCGGTGCCCCCAGCCCGCACTCACTGCCCCCGCCAGGCCGCGGCCACGCGGCGCAGCGCCCCCTGCAGGGCCATGGCTCGGGCAGGAAGGGGCGGCGCTCCCTCAGCCCGCCCCGCGCCGCGCCCGCAGGGCCCCGCACCGCCTCCCGGGCTGCCCGCCGCAATGCCGGGCTCCGGGGGCGCCAGCCGCACCGGGACAGCGCGGGGACAGGGACAGCACCGGGACTGTACAGGGACAGCCCAGGGCCGGCACAGGGGCAGCACGGGATGGGGCAGCTTTCCCGGGATAGGGTCAGGAGAGGCATAGAGAGGGGCTGGATTGCCCGGGATAGGGTCAGGAGAGGCATAGAGAGGGGCTGGCACGGGGACAGGGTCAGGAGGGGACAGAGGGGGCTGGATTGCCCGGGACTGGGTCAGGGAGGCATAGAGAGGGCTGGGCCGGGATAGGGTCAGGAGAGGCATGGGGACTGGATTTCCGGGACAGGGTCAGGAGAGGCATAGAGAGGGGCTGATTTCCCGGGATAGGGTCAGGAGAGGCATAGAGAGGGGCTGGATTTCCCGGGATAGGGTCAGGAGAGGCATAGAGAGGGGCTGATTTCCCGGGATAGGGTCAGGAGAGGCATAGAGAGGGGCTGGATTTCCCGGGATAGGCCCCGGAGCCGCTCCTGCTGTGAGGGAAGGCGGGGAGGTTCGGCCTCCTGCCCGGCTGACTCCCAGACGTGGGGGTTTCGGCGGTGCCTTTGCTTTGTCCGGTGTAAAACTTACTTTAAATCTTCTCCGTCCCCGTCTCTGTTGCCTGTTCTTCCTCACGTTTCTTTCCTGCCCTGCAGTTCTTCGGTCAGAAACTGACCTGTGAAACAAGAGCGTTGGGAATGGAGTGAATAATGGGAGGGGAATGAAGAGCAGCTCCTGGTACCTGGGAATTTGTGTTACTGGATTTGGCTAATCGTGTAATGTGTGGAATGTTTTTAGTGGCTCCTGGAAAAAAAAAAAAAGTAGGGGAGGTTTTACTTTATGTGGAGGTGTTGGATTTTTTTTTATTTCCTCTGCCCAGTAAAATCTGTTCAACAATATTCTGTTATTTCACCCCCACATACCTTGCTGTGGAGCCTGGTCAGATGAGTGTCCTTGGCAGAGCACTCCTGTGGAATATCCTCTGAGCATCCCCTCTGGGGTCTGCACAAGTATTTCAGCAGTGGAGAAACTTTTCTACCCCCTCTTAGTTGAGAGGGTAAATTGTGCTCTGGATCACTGTTCAGTGCTCAGCCCTATGATTTAAAAAATACTGCAAGGAAATGCACACTTATACTGATTTGGTTTTGCTCACATGTATCTGTAAAAAAGGGAATGTGTGTTCATGCACAATGTATCTTTCTATTATCTTCCTGGTGTTGATTAATCTTAAATGAATTTACATATGATGTAAATTTGTCTAATGTTTTGTAATTTAATTTTGCTTTCCTACAAAACATCAGGTAACCTGTTAAAGTAGTGAGAAAATGCAATTGAAACATTGTACCCATGTCATATGCTCTCATTTTACTAAATGATAATTTGCTTGCTCATTTCAGATAATGATTTTGTAGCCTAATCTTCTGTGATAGAAGTGATCAACTCTCAGGTATCTAAGGCCACATGAAAATAGTTTCATATCAAATCCTGATTCAATTATATAAATGCTGGCTAATTATGTCACTATGATCCCCAAAGCGAACTGTGGGAACTATTTTATAAACTCCCAGTTAAAACTTGTAATTAAAGTGTCAGGTTAAGAGTAAACCCAGTATATTTTTGCATTAAATTTGGCAGAAAATCACCCCCTGGCATTCCAGCTGCTCCTCAGCTATCAGAGGGGCTGGGACAGCTGGGTTTAGCTTCTGAGCCGTGCCCAGTTCAGCACAGACATGCAGAGCTGGTGTGGCACTGGAAAGAGATGACCTCTGGAGTTCCGCCCAGCCCAGCCCAGCCCAGCCTGTGGTTCTGTGCTGGTGGTGAGTACCCTGTGTGCAGAAGTCTGTGTGAGCCATGAGATATAAACCATCCATCCAGCTACAGTCAGGTGGGAGATGCCAGTGTAGCTGTGGAGGAATAGAATGTAAGAGAATAGTGCAGAAGGCAATCTCACCCCTGAGGAGTTGCAGCTGTACTAATTACCAAATTATCAGGAACAGCCCTGCCCTTAACAGGCCACAGCTGTGTCCAATGAGGATGAGTGCTATAAAAGAGGGGTTAGCTGGGTGAGGAGAGAGTTGGAGTTTGCTGGCTGTGCTGAGAAGGAGTCAGTGCTGTGAGGAGCTGCCTGTGAAAAATCACCAGGAATGTATGGAACTTTTGCAATAAGGTGACAACATGTAGCAGTAAGAGTATGATCACAAATACAGGCTGGCTTTCCGAATTTCCCAAGTGAGTCCCTGGTGTATCTGAGGGCTGGAGTCTTACACAGTAGGTGTCCCTGTGGGGAGGAGATAGGCAGAGCCCTCTGACAGTGCTGGCAATGGGAGATGGAGTCTCCTCTGACCTCCCTCACCACTACAGCTGTATTTATTTTGTTTCCAGTGAGTGGCAGGAGAAGGTGAAGTTGTGGCTGGCATAATTTCATGTTTAAGTGGAGTTTGATTTTAGTCATGAGCATATATGGGGGGTACTGACATAAAGCTGGGTCATTCCTTTGGCTGAGTTCTTGTTCCCTGCATTGTTCCTGCCAGAGCATGACCACAGCCCCTCTGTGCTGCTCCATCCTTGGTTTCACATCTGCATTGATTTCAGCAGGGCGAGACCAACTCGCTCCCTGCTTTGTTCCCTCCTCCTCGAGCAGCACACCCAGCTCCTGCAGGGATCCTGCTCCTAGGGATGCTGGCAGCTTGCCCCTGCTGAACTACTGCCAGTGCACACTCCTCCTTGCTCAGCTTTCTTTTTCTTTTCTTTTTTCTTCACTGTTCTTTCCACTGAAGGCAGCCTTAAGTGAAAAAGGAAACCAGAACTACAAGGTTTTCTGGAAAGCTGAGAATAAACCTCTGTGCAGCTGACTCTGTGCACCATTCCCGGCTCCCTGAGCAGCAGAATGGAGCAGGATTGAAATGGGGGCTTTTTGGTGTCATTGTATCACAGTGACTGTGTGTCTCACTAAAAAGAGGTGTTACTTGTGGTGCAGGTGTACAGGATGTGTTTCTGAAGAGGTAGCACTAGATTAGGGCATACACTGGGGCTTTTGGATGAGGCATGGAAATGGGACTTGGCCTGCTGGAAGCATTTCAAGTCCTGCTCCAATTTTCATGAGCTTTAGCTCCAGTCATAATTCCAAATCCAGTTCAGGAAATGATATTGTTTATTCATTATGCCTTTGTCTTCTAAACACATAGATATCACTCTATACCCACTGACAAATAAATATTGGCAGTGATTGGTGTAATTCACCATGTTACTGGGTGTTGCAGTACATGTTTGTGTGCTAGACCATTTCAATACTATATCTGAAATGTTTTAAATACACTTGTGGTGCTCTGCATGTTGTTCTGACACAGATGGGGATATCACTAACATATTGAGACAGGAAATTCTATAGGCTGTTAGCTTTTAGTCTGTTTTGTCAGCCTCAGCACATGTTACTTACAAGAAGGAGAATGACCCAATTCTGCCTTTTGCAAATTTAAGATGGTTTCATGTTTTCTGACTGTGTTGGAGAGTGTGAAGAAAATTCTGAGCATCAAAGGTTAGAATAAATCATGATGAGAGCTTGTTTTGGAGTCTAAATCCTGCAATTGGTATTCCCCAGGGGGTACCAGTTTGTTTGGTTCTGCTGGGAATGCCATGCTCCCAGTTTTTGTGTGTTTGAGCAGGAGAAATTAAGCTGGAACATGAAGAGCACATGCCAGCTGCAGCTGTGCATTTGCTCAGGTGAGCAAACAGCAAACTGAGCACTGAGATCCCAGATTCTGCAGGGTAACGTGGGATGTGCTCCATGGTGTTATTGTCTGTCCTCCTTCACATTTACAGGCAACATTTTCCTAATGACCCCTTTTTTTTCCTATGGTCTTTTGATGGCTTATTTGTATCAGAATTTTTGCAATTGACAAAGCAGAGACTTTTTTTTTTTTTTTTTTTTTTTTTAAACCCAGCTTTATATCCAGGATACAGGAGATTTTCTCTCCAGCCTGCAGAGTGAGATGCACACACAGTGTCTGAGAAAATCAGAGTCACAGAATACCCTGGCTTGGAAGGGACCCACAAGGATCACTGAGCTGCACTCCTGTCCCTGCACAGGACACCCCAATAATCCCACCATGGACTGGGTCTGAAAACATTGCCCCAAGGCTTCTGGAACTCTGGCAGGCTTGGCACCATTACCTGCCCTGGGGGAGCCTGACCACTGTCTGGTGAGGAACCTTTTCCTAATGTCCAGCATAAATGTCACTGATCCTGCTTCCTGCTGCTCCCTCTGCTTCTTTTACACTGTTTTCTTGAGCTATCACCCTAAACACCCCCAAACCCCTCTCAGGGCCCTTTAAAACCTCTTTAGTGTCACTAAACCCCCTCCAAGTACACCATAAACCATCACAGCACCCCCAAATCTCCTCAAACCTCCTCAGCACCCCCAAATCCATTTTAGCTCTCTCAGACCCCTCCCAGCATGCCCTAAAGCCCCATTACCACCCCAAATCCCTCTGAGCACCCTTTAAAGTCTCTTTAGCCTCACTAAAACCCCTCCCATGTACCACATGCTATCCTAGCATCCCAAACACCCCTCAAACCTCAACATCCCCCGAAACCCTTTTTAGTCGTGCTTTACCATCCACGGATGTTTCCCACCACCCTGAAAAACCCCATTAGCATCTCCAAATCCATGCCAGCACCCCTAAAACCCCGTTAGCACCACCCACCCCTTCCAATACCCTCTAAAGCCTCTTCTCCAAACCAAAACTTCTCGTTTACAAAACCGCCCAAACCACCCCAGCGCGCCCACGGAGCGCGGCTCAGCCCCGCGCCGTGACTCGGCGGGCACGCGGGAACATCAGAGCTCCAGAGAAGAGAAGCACGCGGATAAACTCGGGCAGTGATGGTGCGTAAAGCTCTATTTCCACATAAAACAAGAAAGCTCAGTGCGCTAGGGACGGAGCAAGCCGCACCACAACCCGCCCCGCCTGTGCCGCTGTGAGGGCAGCGGGGGCGCGGCCGCCGTGAGGGACAAAGGGGGCGTGGCCTCCGTCCCGCCAGCCCCGCCCCCGGGCGGGGGGCGGGCCCACGTCGCTCCCACGTCGCTCCCATGGCAACGCGTCCGGCGTCGCCCCTAGTAGGCGGCGCGGCGGCGTCGGTTCAGGCATTCGCGGCGGGCAGCCCGGGGCGCGCCGGCGGGGTCCTGCGGCGGGCGGCGGCGGCCGGAGCGGTGGCGGCCGGGCGAAGATGGCGGACGTGCTGAGCGTGCTGCGGCAGTACAACACGCAGAAGAAGGAGATCGTGGTCAAGGGCGACGAGGTGATCTTCGGAGAGTTCTCCTGGCCCAAGAACGTCAAGACCAACTATGTCATCTGGGGGTGAGCGACGCGGCCGGAGCGAGGGGCGGGCGGGGGGAGAAGTTGCCCCGAAGTTGCGCCCGGGCAGCGGGGACGGGGCTGCCGCCGTCCTTGGCGCTCCGCGGGCGGCGGGGCGGACGGGGTCGGGCGGGCCGGTGCCGCTCCCCGCAGGGCCTCGGGGCCCCGGCGCCCTGCCCGGCTGTCCCGTGGGCGATTCCTGTCCCCTGGCAGCCCGGCGGGGCAGGCAGCGCTCGCCGCTCCCTTCGGGAACGTTCCCGGCTCCTGCCCTGGCCCGGGAGAGCCGCGGAGCCGGGCCCGGGCCGTTCCTCGGCTCTCGGCGCTCCCGTCCGTGCCGCCCGCGGGGCCGCGTCCTGCAGACTCATGCGATGAGATGGCAGCAGGCGGCTGCTCCCAAGTTTTCCCGGTGCTCGGTGAAATAGACGCGTTGTGTTGCTCGGACACCGCTCTCGGGCGCACGGTGGGGTTCTTGGGGTGCTTTGCGCGGGGCCGGGAGCTGCAGTCCGTGATCCCGATGGGTCCCTTCCCACTCGGCACAGGCTGTGGTTCAGGCTGGGGCTGTTGGGGCTGCTCCTTTGACAAAGCACCGGGACGAGGGCAGCGAGGCCCGGACCGCCTCTGCCTCTGATGAGCTGTGCAGGTGCTCTGCCCCCACCTGAGGCCTCTTCCTGGGCAGGACCTGGTGCCGGCTGTTCCCTGGTTGGGCTTATCGTAATAAACAAGTAGAGAGAGTATTGATGTGGCTTAAATGATTGTAGTCGATAACGTGCCTGGTTTTAGAACGCCTCTAGAAAATGAGGGGTTTTACCTGTTGAATTTCCTAGTTTAGCATGGATTGCTTAAGTTGCAAAGTTTTTTGTTTGCCTTCCCACAGAATTTAGCAGCTGCTGCTTCTTAGTGTCCTCACTTGAAGGGTTCCAATGAATCTTTTTCAAACCTAAGAGGGAAAAATGCTTCTTGTTAAAGCTCAGGTTCTGATCAAAGAGGACATGTTATCCTGTGAACCTTTGTTGAAAAGCAGAAATGCCTACAGATTTCTCATAAAACCCCAAACTTGCAGTGAAGTCTGACCAGGAATTATTATTTTTTTGTTCCTCATAATTATGATACGACTATTACTGGCCTTAGATTGAGAGAGAGAAAGGAATTAAGCCTACTTGCTTAACTTCAGTTTTAGGTGGACTTTTCATAGCTGATTTTACTTTGCACCTTATATTTTACTAGGAACCTGCCTTTTCATTACCTGTTTTAAGCTTTCAAAAACTACTTTTGGAGTTATTTGTGCTTCCTGGCTGAGTGGGGGATACTGGTATGTAGACTGAAGAGGAAGAAAAATATTTGGACAAGCAGTTGAGAAGTCTTGGCTGTATTTTTGCTGGGCAGTGTGTAGACAGATGTGGTGATTTCCTTGCTACAAGTTGCTTTTCCCAAGTGGTAACAAGTAGTGGTTCAGTAGACAAGTTTCATTGCCCTTCTGCAGGGAACAAGAAACTGATCTGCCAGCCCTATCCTATTGCTCAGGAGAGCTTGGATTGGACCCAGAAATTGTTACCAAAACCCTCAGAGCAGCTGGAGAGCAAACTTTGCTATGTTCAGCCAGGCAGCTTCATCTTCCTGGTCAAGATGGATGTGTGGGTGAACAGAGCAGCAGCTCCTGCCAGAGCTGGGAGTGCTCACCTGGGGTACGTGTGTGGTGGAATTTGAGGGGTTTTGTTCTTTAAATTTGGTTTAGACCAGTGGCTTCTGAGATTTTGATAGGATCAGACTGCTCTCAGTTCACAGCATTTCTTGTCAAGCACTGTGGCATTTTGCATGTCTCAGCTTTGAATTGAAGACACTGTAAAAATGAGACCAGTTCTGCGAGCTGTGCTCAGTGGCTTGAACACCACACTTCAAGGGCTGCTAATTTAGGTAATTGCTACACTCAGGAGGGACATTCTCAAAAACTTTCAAGATTCAAACCCTTTTATATTCAGGTCACTTGACAGGACCCAAATTATGCTTGCACTGAGCAGGTGTTGGTGGCTTAATCTTTCACAGAGCAAACCTCGAGTTCCGTTTTAGGTGTCCCCAGCTGTAATTGCATCTCCAGCCTGAAGAGAGTAATGCCAGGCTGAAGAGCAGCAGTGGCATTTGTCCCTGCTAGAATTAGAAGTAGTCCCAGGAGACATTTAGCTGTGGCTCCTCGAGCAGCTTAGCTGGCAGAAGTCAGCAGTGGTGCCCTGCATTGCCTTCTCTCTCTCTAGTGTCACCCAAACAGGGAATTGGGCTGAGGAATCGAGCCAAGTTAAGGCTAACCTGCAGGGGGAAAAAAAAGTGGGGGGGAAAGGAACTTTTATCCAGTTTAGTTTCCAGATAATAATTATAGAGATGCTCCTGCTGGCGCATGAAGGAGATTAGGGGTGTGAGATGAAGTGGTTTGTATGTTTTGACCTATGGGCCCTGAAGAGTGATTTATGAATCTGTTTCAAAACCAAAGGAAGCAATCAATCTACCAGAGAAATTTATTGCTTTGTTTGCCTCGTCAAGGGGATTGAAAACTCAGCTGCATATCCAAACAGTAAACAGCTGGCCCTGGGTATTGTCAGTTGTGTGATACTCAGTGTGCTTTGTCTTGTGGTTTTAAAGATTTCTGCTTAGTTTTGTGGATGAGACACAGGTCCTTAGTACCTCTGTGAAACTTCAGGCTTTGAAACAGGAAAGAGGAAATAAGTTGTTAAAAATGAATAAATTGCTGGTGCCCACAGGTGGGAGGTGAATGGATAAGAAAGAAGTCAGTTTCTTGTGTTGAAAATGACCAGGTGAAACTTACTCTCTCCTATTATATAAACATTTTCTCCATTTTTAAGCTGGAGTTTATTTTGTAAGAGATGAAATTGTTCCTTATATTTTTACTTTAATGATTGTTACTGAGTTTGTTGAGGTCTGCCTCCTAAGACTTTTTTTTTCTTAAGTAATTGATGCCATAACTGAATATGGGAAATAACAGCATTAATTTCTATTTCTACTTTGGATGTTTGTAAATTGAATGAAGCAAGCCTAATTGAATGGGGCAAACCCTAACCCTCAGATCTGCCTGTTTTCAGTTCTCTGATTATTTAGCAGGAGCACACACTGATGTTGAAATGTCAATTTAGGCTTAGGTTTTCTCCTTGTGTGCAACTGCTTGTCCATCTGATGATTTCCTATTAATGTGCAATATCTTGTGTTCCTAATAAAACATCCTCTTAGAGCCATAATGAGCACGGGGAAGTCTTGTGTGTGTGGCTGAAGTGATCAAGTACCAGCTGTGCCCTGCTGAGCTTTGGCAATGCCTGTGCCTTTGTAACACTGTATTGTTTCAATTAATAGATAATGGTTCAGTATTTGCTTGTTTTTATTTTTTGTCATTTCTTGCTAAATACTATAAAGCTTGAGTAGATGACCAGCTGGACTTTTCTATCATGCTCAGTGCATATGGCACACTTCAAAGAAATAATGAGTGATACTGAACTAAGCCAATCTGAAGTGTTTGTTTAAAATGAAGTGACAGCTGTATCACGTGGCATCATGGCTTTGCTTTGGAGCCAAGCCTGTGTAGAGGAAGCTTTTGTTTCTGCTGGTGCTTCCAGTGTGTCTAGATCCCACCTTATCAAAGATCCTTACTGCTTTGCTGCTTGTTCAAACAGTTCCTTGCTGAGGAATCCAGTTCTGGTGGCTGCCTGTAATTGTGAAGCCAAGTTTTGGCTTCTTAGCAGTTGAAAGAAAAATCCTGTGTGTCTGCCCCCTTTCCTCTGCAGCAACAAAAACTACAGGCACCCTCCACCTCAAGCAGACCAGGTTTTTGGAAGGAAGGGACAGTGGTAAAAGAGACCCTTTATTCTACAGTTTTGGTATCCTGAATCCCTTTTCTCTGCATGTTATATTGGTGTTTCTCAGGCATCATTGTGAAGGTGAGGTTTTGAACTTTAGTGCTGATAATAAGTTCTGAACGGGTTGTTGGGCACTCTTGGCTAATTTCAGAAAAGTAATGACAAGCAAGGCAGTAGGCGGCATTAAATCCACAGTACTGAGAAAACAGGCTTACACCTCTGTTGGTTTAGTAGATTTTTGTGTGGCTCTTCCAGGCTCCATGAAGTTGTGACTGAGTATTTATTTCCTCTCCCTTCCCCCAGTGGGGTTGGCACTTCTGTGGTGTGTGTTTTGGTGCAGAGATGATGAGCCATGAGTAAAGTCACTGTACTTAGAGGGAAAACTCTTTTAATGAAAGGGCTTCTTCCTGAAGTCTCTTGTTTGTTGAAAATTCTCTTCCGCTCTTAAATTTATAGTTTTGGGCTGGTTTTGTGGTGGCTTCTCTTCCTCAGGCTTTAAGGTGAGCCAGCTGCTCAGGGACAGGGACTGGGCAATGTAGAGGAGCCCTGTCCTGCCTGGAACTGGGGTTTGGCATGTCCCAAAGTGGGGGTGAGCAGTGGAATTTCTGCCCTTGCTGCTTTCCTGGCTGCCAGGGCTGTTTCTCAGAGCACTGGGAGTGTTTAGAGAATAGGGGTTTTTGAAACATGGACAGGCATTGCCTCCCCTGCAAAGTTTTGTAGTAACAGTATAATGGGTGAGAGGGGGGAATTCTGTTCCACGTACATGCAGCCAAGCTGAGCCAGACATTTATTTGGCCTTGTTTGGTGTGGTTTGTTTGGGGTTTTTTGGTGAATAGTTGCACAGAACAAGTTCCCTTTTAGACTTAAGAGCTGTGTCTTTGGAACAAGCTGTTTGAAAGCTCAGATTAAACTTGATGCTGTTGTGTTGCTCTGATGTGGTCTGACTTCAGTATGGGAGCTCATTGTGATTTTGTATCCTTCAGCATTTTGCTGATTTTCTTGTGCAATTAGTTTGTAGTCACTCCTTATTTTAATCTTTGGGCTCTGTTTTGAGCCCTTTGCTCCCTAGACTTTGTGGAATTTATGTGTCCCAGGTTCTCACTGTGCTTTCTCCAGTGCTGAGCATTCTGGCCTGTTGTACCTGAAGATGGTATAATGCTTTTTTTTTTTTTGCAGCTCAGTTCTGTTTGTCTGGCTGTCTCACGTGTGATAGACAGTTCCTTTGATAATCAGAATAAATAGTGTGAATGAGAGGGAATGTGTACTTACATTTCCCAAGTCTTGCTTGTTTATTTTACAACACATCCAACTCCTATTTTGGGAAGAGTTTTTTTAATAATTCATTCTTTAAAGAGGCTGCAAGAACTCATCTCCCTCACCTGTATTTTTTAGCACAATTGAGAGCTCACTAGTTTGGCAATAGCCTGATAATAATATTAACTGCTTGCTTTTTGACCTGCCATCTGGAAAGAAAAGAGATGTCTTCTAAAAGAGGGTGTGCTTGAGACAGAGATGGAGAAATTAAATGCTACAATCTTTTCTTGTGTTACAGGACAGGAAAAGAGGGCCAGCCCAGGGAATACTACACTTTGGATTCTATCTTGTTCCTGCTCAATAATGTGCACCTTTCCCATCCTGTGTACGTCCGTCGTGCTGCAGTAAGTAGACCATACAAAATATAATTTTTGTCTTGTGATGATGAATATTTGTGTAGTTATTTTCAGGGAATGATAAATGCTCTTGTGTGTATGAGTTTGGCTGGGGAAAGTGAGAATGAGATGCAGCAGTGTGTGTGAGTGTTTAAAAACAACCGCCTCTGCACAAGGATCACATGACAAGTCCTGTCAGGGTGGAGTATTTTTCTTGACAATTTACTTCCTAAGAGATTATCCCTTCAAACCACCACATTATGTTTACAGCAGGAGTTTGTTAACCAATTATTAACAGTAATGGCAGCATTTATCATGGTAGTCTATGGAAATAGTTGTTTCCTGCACTAAACTATTTCAGGAGTACTTCTGTCCATCTGTCACGTGGAGTGATCCCAATGTAGATGATCCTTTAGTGCCTTAGATTGCAGGGATCTCCAGAATGGAGAAAAGCAGAACAGCTTTGGAGTGGACTTGGAAGTAAGCAATCCAATTAAAAAATTATTGGTCAAGCCCTACAAATAAAGGAATTTTTTAAAAAGTCCTTTTAATTTCTGTTTGAGTGTTTTCTATGAGGCCACTTCTTCATCTTTGCTTGTGCTTCATTGTTACCTGAGACTGCAGTGCTGTGTTGGAACTACACAACTGAGATATGTGATTTCTGTGCATCAACACAGACTCCTGGCAGGGAAGTGTTTGTGTGTGTGATAAAACACACACTTTTTCTTATTTGCAAGTTTGAAGGGAAGGAGGAAAAAGACTGCCCTCTCAGTTTTGTTGCAGGCTGTATGTTTAATTTTGTGTACCTGAACATCCTTTAGGATGTGGTTGCACTTTAAGCTTCCTTGGGTGGCAGGACACATGGTCATGTCTTGGTGTGAATGAGTAGTTTTCAGTAAAAGTAAAAAATCTTCAGTGACTCTCTGTGAGGGAAGAACAGTTTAATGTCACATCTGCTGTCTTTTCAGACTGAAAACATTCCTGTGGTAAGAAGACCTGATAGGAAAGACTTGCTTGCATACCTAAATGGGGAAACATGTGAGTGATGTGTTCTTTTGACTTGGACACACAGTGCTCTTTACTGCTTCATATTCATGGCACAAATGAGGGCTAGGAGGGGAAGGCTGGGTAACAGGCAGTTTCCTTCTTAACTGAATGTGCTGAAACTTCTCAAACAAAGTTATTATTTCTTGCATTTTTAATTGTATTCTTAAATTAACTGTTTTCCTTGGATAGGAGCTGTATTCCTACGTGCATGTTTAGAGGTGAACATTATTATTACTATTAACCTACTCTAGTTAATAATTATATGTTAGAATGCTTAGCATGTATTTTTTTTCCTTCTCTAGACTATGGGAAGCTTTCAGTAGTACATTGATCTTGAATGCAAGAAATGTGTGGCATGAAATCTTCAGTTTAATAAAATATATGGAATCACTGCTTTGTCAGTCTGGCAGTTTTGCCTAACATTTCATCATCTTGAATTTTTTGTTAACAATAGTCAGAAAAAGAGGTTTCTCTGAGAAAAACAGAAATATCACCTTTGTAAGATCCTCTGCTTCACAGGTGGTCTTTAAATTTTAAATATCCTGAGTGTATGAGATTATTTTTGTAATATGATGAGTAAAATCACTTTATATATATTTTTAAAGGGATCAGCTGGTTGTCTTTAAAAAAACCCTAGACAAACCAGTAGATCTTGATTCTTATTCTCATTGTGTCTCTGTTTTCTTTTATGAGTGGTAAATAGTGATCATAGAATCATTGATTATTTTATGCTGGAATGGACCAGAAGAGGTCACCTGGTCCAATGCACTTTTCAGAGAAGGGCCAAATGACCCTGAGCAACATAATTTAACTTTACATTCAGTCAGGTTCTGATTAGTTCCACTAGTCCCAGTGTTTGACCACCTTTGCTACCTAATATGTAGAGCTTCCATTGTTCCACTTTGTCTGTTGTCCTTCTTTCTTTTATACCCAAATATTATTGCAAATATTTTCTTTTTAACCTGAATGTTCTGTTTGAATGCAGCAACCTCATCAAGCATAGACAGAAGTGCTCCACTTGAAATTGGTCTTCAACGATCTACTCAAGGTACAGTTTAACTAAAAAATAACTTGCAGTTTATTTGATAAAAATCTACTACAATCTTGCATTTTTAATGTCCTCTTTTTCTTGCAGTTAAAAGAGCAGCAGATGAAATATTAGCAGAAGCCAAGAAACCAAGAATAGAGGTAATGACAGTGACTGTCATCAATACAAATTGTTGGTGGAGGTAATTTACGGTGTTCATCTGTTTTTGTAGGAATTCCATTGGGTTACCTGTCCTTTGGTGTACAGGTAACATGGGAGTGGTAACTGGAAGGGATTAGATCTTCATGGGAGTGGGAACTGAAAGGGGTTAGAACTTCATGGGAACTGGAAGGGATTAGAGTTAGACTTGAAGAATTGTGATTCTTGAGGTAACTTCCAATAGCTCTGCACTTAATGATAATGCCCAGAGCAAAAATCATTGGAAATAAAGATTGTCCTTGAAAATGTGATGAAAATACTTCTGAATAGCTTTCATTCTAGCTGTATTTATATTTGAAAAGAGAGTGCACAAGAACTTAAACAAGACTGTTCCTTCCAGGATGAAGAGTGTGTGCGCCTGGACAAGGAGCGCTTGGCAGCTCGGCTGGAAGGACACAAAGAGGGCATCGTGCAAACAGAGCAGATCAGGTGGGATTACTGTTCCTTATGCCTAATGCTTAATTACAGGATGGAGAACAATTTCTGCTAAAAGCAGCCAGTTTTACTTCTGTCCAGCAGCTCTCAGTGGCAATTTTCCTCTTTGATACTCTCAGGAATGTTCGAAGAGTCAGACCTTGAAATACTTATGACAGTGCAGATTTGAGGCATTTATAAAATCCATAATTATAGCTAAGCACATGAAAAATAGGTATTTTGAATGATTTCTTCTTATCTCTTATATAGGTATACTTAAAGGAAACTATAGGAAAAAAATCCGGTTGTGGCATAGGTAGAAAGCTTAAGGAAAAAAAAAAAAGTATGTGTGATTTTTGTATAAACTAATAATGTGGATGCTACCTTGAGTGTATTACAACTTTGCAGTGCTGCAGTGAGGATTGCTGTGTTGTTTGAAATAGTTTATATTCTCTAGTTACCAGTTCTTTTAATGCTGAATGTAAACAACTACCCCTTTAAAAAAATGTACACATATTTACAGGCGGTGAGTTTCAAATCCATGCTTGACCCTGCTGTGCACCAAGTAGCAACACAAACAAGTTCCCTTCCCCATGACATAGTTACAAAGGAGAATGCTTCACAGCCAGTACTTGCATTAATTTTTTCATGTGTTCTCAAAGGGAAAACAACCCCATGTAATAGTAAATTTGGTATGGACAGGTAGTGTTGTGCAATTCAGTCTTGATCTTTTTTTCTTCAGCTCACCTGCAAAACAGTATGGCTCACTGACACAGCCCAATGCTGTTTGCAGTTAAAAACAAACACACACAGGTGTTGCACTCTTGGACTCAAGTGAGTTCTCTCAAACCCAGATTAATGTGGACAAGGTTCCCACCATCTGTTTGCTGACCTGCATGGTCTGAGAAGGTACCACATCTTCCAGGGGACCAAGTACACATAACTGCACCTCAGCCAAGGTTTAGAGTAATACTTTGAAAGCCTCAGACAGCCAGGGGTAGGTTGACAAAATTGTAATCCACTAAAAATAACAGGTAACTGAAATTTGAATGTTGCTATAAATGAAGGTGTTAGTCCTGATGCTTTACGTTTGGGTTCTTTATTTTTGTTTTTATAGTTGGGAATTTTGGATGGTCTTTGTGTTAGTACTGTGAGTTTTTTGTCACAAATTGGATTCATGTGCCCAAAACAGCAATGCCAACCCTATATAATATTTCAGTGTATATATAAGATGACTGTTTTGTGGTTTATAGCACAGCCTTAAACTTTGGCAGGATGAAGTTACTCATTCACAAATAGTTTCAGAAGAATTGTTTGTGCAAAAATTCAGTCTCTGCTGTTACTTTTGCTCATTTAGGTCCTTGTCTGAAGCTATGTCAGTGGAAAAAATTGCTGCTATCAAAGCCAAAATCATGGCAAAGAAAAGATCCACTATCAAAACTGATCTGGATGATGACATAACTGCTCTTAAACAGAGAAGTTTTGTTGATGCTGAAGTGGATGTAACTAGAGATATTGTCAGCAGGGAGAGAGTATGGAGGACAAGAACTACAATCTTACAAAGCACAGGCAAGGTAATGCTCTGGGTATGAAGCTGGGTTTTATGATCCCTATGACAAACTGCATTTTCATTTTCTGTATCTAATTTGTTAATCAGAGATGACAGGGGGATTATGCTCAGTGTTCCATGTAAAGGTGGGCTTGCAGGGCTGTTGGCACAGTGACAGAAGAGTTTGTCCTTACTATGTTACAGTAAATCTCAATTGTATCTCCAACTACTTGCTTCAGCCATTTAAAAGATACTAAGTAATCACCTAATTCCTCTTAACCAAAGCTGGCTTGGGCCCTGCAGTGGGGAGGGCTCCAGGAATGGATTGGAAATGGACCAAAGTGGGGAGTAATTGATAGAAAGAACAACACAGGTGCATTGAAAGCCCAGTGGCCTCTACATTGTGGAAAACACCAAAGAAGTGAGGAGGGAAAATGCTGGAATGAACAAAACCAGAGTGTGTTACCATGAAGGGGTTTTTGTCTCTTGATGCTACTTTGGGATGCGCTTGGTTATGTGCTATTCTGAACATGGGTGCAAGCACAGCTTGCTCTCTGTGGGCAGTGAGGCATTCTTTATTGCAGAGCTACTTGGCACTAAATTTCTCAAGGAAGGAGTAAGTCAATTTCTAAAAGATTTCAAGGGTCCGTTTTCATGAGGTTATTGTCAAACTGCATCCTTTGCCTTCACTACTTCTTTTAAGTATTGTCACAGGAAAATAATGTTTAGAAAGAAATGAACGCTCAGTCTTCATTTGTCTTATTTTTAACAGTATTTTACATAACTCTCAACTTCCCTGTTTTGTCCCAGGGTAGAATAATTTAATTCATGAATGACGGGGTAATTACTGGGTATGTGGCACATTCCTGTGTGCTACCTACAGAATGAGTGTCGCTTCTCTGAATCTCAGAGATTTGTAGCAGCTTCGCTGCTGAGAGCTGATAAATTGGTAAAAGCTTTGATGTTTTAGTCATTGGGAAGATTTGTACCAAAGGAATCTCTGTAGCTCTTCTTCGTTTTGTGAATCATTCATGGCATTCCTATCTCTACTTTTCTTCTAAGTGAAATTGCAAAGATAGTAGGGAAGAGATGAGTGTTTTTGTTGTAGTATCCCTGTAGTAACAGTGAGATGAGGTAGTGACTTTAAGCAAAACATGACCCAGGGAGAAAGACAAGAAACAAAGGTGAAGTTTGCTCTTGGATGCGGTTACTGTGAGCAGCCTGATGAGTGTATGGGCATAACAGCAAATCTTCTATTTCGGTTTGTGCAGGCTTGCAGGAACATTCTGGGTAGCTTGGACAGCAATCACCGAGTGTTAATGTTTATATTTTCCAACAAGTAGCAGTGAAAGTAAGTAGATAGAGAAACATCACATGTTACTGAGGGCTGTGATTTATCCCAGAACAGCTCAGGTTTTTAAATTGTACTTTGGTTGGGAGGGTTGTTTGGGTTTTGGGTTTTTTTTCCTCTTTTTTCCTCTATTTCAAGAAATTTTATAAAGACCTTCTTGAAAGTTGTAAAGAAACTCAGATATGTTGTCTCAGGCAAATATTTTCTTCCCTTCTTCCCTGTTCCTTTTAAAAATTTTGATCAGGGAAGCATGATATTGCTCTGCCAATGCTGTTTTGACTCTTCTATATGATACTTGAATTGCTGATGTGCCTGATAATTCTTTTTGTTGTAAATTTTCACTGTCTGCTTGGTATGGGTTTTCTGCAGTCTCTTCAACCCTCCTACAGTATTTAAAACCAAAATTGACTTCAACAGTATATGCCTTTTTAATATCTGAATTCCCTTGGAACTCCTGGGTGAATGGTAACAGTGAGCACTCCTAAATGTAAATTTTGTTGTTTCTTTGCAAAAATTGCTTCAGTCCAAGGCTGCTTCTGAGGCTCTTTTCCACAGTGAAACACTCCTCTGTGTGTAGGTTTTCCCAGTGTTCTCTGTAAATAAACTAAGATGCACAAACAGCTTAAGATGCAAAAAGTACACAAAAGTAAATGCCACAGTAGACAACAGTACAAAAAAAGTTCTTAACCTTTTCAGCTTACTGACAGGGCTTTCCTCTGCTTTTGATATGTTTGAAGAAAATATTGATTCCTCCAGCAATATGCTCCTCCAAGTTCTTCATAGATGTCAAAAGTATTAACTGTATTTCTGAAGCATTTACTGTTTGTCCTTTTAGACATACTTCCCAATTCTGAAGTTTGCTTTATAGAACTGTTGCAGGATGTTTTTAAGTCTCTGGTGATGTAGTGTTCTTTTTTAACATTTGAAAAGTTCTCATGGTACTTGCATTCTGTCCTTTTACCTGCTGCTTTTATTGCCAGCATCTTCATTGTCACAGATCTCCCCTTGCTGAAATTACAGTGAAATTACAGATATTTTCCTGGCCGTGAGGTTGTTTTGGTTTATGAGACTGTGTAATTTGAGTGCATTGATGCTTCTGTTGTAGAAGGTGCTTCAGCACCTGTGTCATTCCCAGTTTATTTGACCCTTAAGATTTCTGTAATGCATCACACAAGGTCCCTTGTCTGTGTGACCTCTCTGCTACCCTCTTTTGCTCAGATGTTGCATTGATCCCTGGTTGTCTTTTTACTGATTTCTGTGAGGTTCCTATTTGTAAAATCAGACATTTTAGTTCACCTGTCCTCTTTTAATTTTAAGATTTCTACATTTGCATTTATCTGCTTGTTTATTGTTATGTTTTGCTTAAAACTTTTTGTTGACTTCTTATTCCATAGGTTTTTTGTATCATTATTATGCAGTTCTACCTCTTTTGGAAAGTCAGTGTTTGATTTAATTCCTACTAGATGAATCATCCTGCTCTCTCTGTTTTAAATTTTGCTGGCTTTCCCCAAGTCTGTACTGTGGTCTTGTAGATTTTTATGAATGATGTGGCATTTTTATGTGATCACTTCAGAGCCAAATTGCATCTGTTCAGTATAAAGATTTTTTTCCTCCTCATAGTGACTTAATTTTAGAACTCTCTGACAGTATATATTGTTTAAAGGGATTTAATTTCAGGAAGAGTTTTGAATCCATACATAGACTATTTAATGTCACAAGTGTTTGTTTGAAATGTTAAGTTTTGCAGCAGTGCTCTGCACAGGTTTCAGTTGTATGCGTGTTTTTAGATAAATGGGAGGCTGTTTTGTAAAACAAACTATTGAATACCTAGAAAAAAAGCAGTTTATACTGAAATTGATTCTTTCCCCTCACGTCCTTCCTCTAGCTTTCTTTCCTAAAAATTCTTATGTTTTTATAATCTTCTGTAGCAGGAAATAGCAATCCTTTCTGAAGGAAAAACCTCCTCATTTCACCTCTACTGTAAATGTATTTGGCACTTGAATTTTTCCCTTGGGAACAAATTCAAGTAGCATTCACAGGTGTACTTGGAGAGTGTGTTTTTATCTGTGACTGCTGGTGTACTTCATTTATATTTCATTACTTATTTTTAGTCTTGCAGATTGCTCAGAACTATTTCTTAGATAAGCAGCAAGGTAACTGGGTGGGATCTTAAACTGGAATCTTGGAAATGCTCTAAGTCTGGCCTTGTGAATTTCTAACTTTTGGAAATGAACCAGTGTTCTGATATGAGCAGCTCTGAGCATTTCAGATGGTCTTTAAAAAAGAAAAAAAATATTCTGTCCTTTTCTTTGTGGAGTGTGGTGGGGTGACCTTGGTTGGATGGATGGCAGGTGCCCACCAAGCTGCTTCCCTCCTCAGCAGGATGGCTGGGAGAAAATAAGATGCAAAAAAAGGTGTGGGTTAAGATGAAGGCAGTTGATTAAAAACAAAGGATGTGTGGGGAAGCAAAGGGGGACAAAAGATGTGTTCTTTGCTTCACAGCAGCAGCAGCAGATCTCCAGGCACTTCCTGGGGAACAGGGCTTGGGTACCTTGAGCAGTTGCTCCTGAAGACAAATATTGTAACAAGAAATACCCTCCTCCTTCTTTCTCTTAGCTTTTACTGCTGAGCAGATGCCTGTGATGGGGAACATCCCTGGAGTCAGCTGTCCTGGCTGTCCTGTGAGATCCTGCCCTCCCCACTGAGTGGTGAGGAGGCAGCCTTGGGGCTGGGTCAGCACTGCTCAGCAGTAGCCAGAACGCTGGGCTGCTGTCAGCACCTCTCTGCCTATCAGGGCACACTGCAGCACTGCCAGGGCAGCTGGGACTGAACTAACTCCACCTCAGCCACACCCAGCTCAGGGCAAAATGCTGCCATTTATTGCTAAAACTTTACATTTTGGCCAGCACTCTTCAGTTTTCTTTTCTCACAGTTGCAATTATATTAGAATTAGATTTTTTCAAGTGAACTCTAACCCTCTGTACAAGGAAATAACATAATCCAGCCTGTCAAAGATATGGGAAGTCTTAAAGGTTATAGCACATAACCTTTCTAAATCTCTACAGCTGAAAAGCTGAACAGCTGAACAGTGGCTGCACGCTCCTGGTGTGGGTGCATTGTCCAGGCAGACACATTGACACATCTGTCAGCAGCTGGCCCAGATGTAGGTGCATTGTCCAGGCAGACACATTGACACATCTGTCAGCAGCTGGCCCAGATGTAGGTGCATTGTCCAGGCAGACACATTGACACATCTGTCAGCAGCTGGCCCAGCTGCTGCTTTGGTGCATTTCTCAGCTTTTAGCGCTATTTCTCTGTAAATATTTTCTCCTCTCTGAGCCTTGTGTAAATCTTTTGAAGACTTTGCCAGGCATTATATGGCAATGAGTGACCTGTATGGCATCTGAACATTACTGCCTGCCTGGAGACAGTCCAGGGAAAAGCTCTGAAGTAGAACCATGTAAGTTGGACAGGAGAAATTGGCATTTGAGGTATACACATTTCTAATGGAGTTAGGTGTGTGTCAAATCTAAGAATGATGGGATGTGGGCTTTTTCTGCAGGTAGCTGTTTATAATGGAAAAACTGTTGAGACTTGGTATGGGATCAGAGTTAGGTGGAGCGGAATCTCTGTAGTTTCATAACCTTTACATGGTGAAATTGTATCTTTCTGTAAGTGTAACCTTGTTCCTTTAACTGTATATTACTTACAAGGTCAAGGTTGACATGTTGAATCAATGGTCTGGTTTTTTTCTTGCTGTTGCTTCACTGCTGCAGACTGGTGAATTTGATTCTCTTGCAGTCTGGGTAGTTATACTTTCCCTGCCTAATATTTACAAAAAACTTAAGAAAATGTTTTAAATTACAGCTTTTTAATGTAAAATTGTTCTTTTTTTTTCTAGTAAGGTATGGATGAAGCCTGAATAAAACAAAATATTTTCCTGCCTTGATCCTTATATTTTAATATCTTCTGTTCTTATGTAAAAGACTTAGACTGGGCTATCCAGCACATTTTCTTAATTTTTGTGTTGAAAGCATAGAAATCTTATACTGTATAACAAGTAACTTGATTAAGTAAACAACTTTTTTTTTAAGCCTTCATAGATTTTCAGCTTTTATATCTTTAATTATTGCAGCCCTGCTGTGATGTACTAGTTATCTGTACTTTTCTTTGGGAAGGTTACCTGATGGCCGATGTGTTGTTATCCATGACACAAGATATTAATACAGAAGGGAATAGCCTTTCATAGCTCTTGACTGTGAGTTTTATGTGTTAAATTTCATAATTTTGATTTGTATTTCCCCACTGTGCCACCCCCCAGCTTCTGGGTATTTTTGTGTGCATGGTGAGAGAAGACCAGAGCTGAGCAGGATGATTGGAGTTTATAGCTGGCCTAGCTAGAGGGGTTGGCATTTTCCTTCTGTGTGGCATTTACCTTGGATGTAACCCACAATTGCAAATTTATCTAATACAGCATCTGAATTATTCCAGAATGTTATTTTGTGGTCTTTTGTATTCTTTCACACAAGTATTAAAGAGCAGAACTGGTTTTTTTCCACATGTGTAGCTTATCTTTCTGGTGGTCATGATTTTTAGTTTTGTGTTACCACCTGCAAAATATTACTACAATTAGTACTTACATATTTTATTTTTAAAATTAATATATTTTCTTTATAGGTTTGATCCTTTTCATAGTAACTACTGTATTTGAAGTAAATGTGAGAAGTCATATTTTTGTTCTGATTAATCTTGACCATTCTTACTAGTGAAGTC
This sequence comes from Emberiza elegans, assembly GCA_024865655.1. Taxonomy (NCBI): domain Eukaryota; kingdom Metazoa; phylum Chordata; class Aves; order Passeriformes; family Fringillidae; genus Emberiza; species Emberiza elegans. Next base: position 64,077,445 of record JALJVW010000206.1, read on the forward strand.
ACCTGTGAGGAGGTTAATATTACAGTTGTAATTAAGGTTTCAATAATTTAATTTAGCTGGAAAAACAATTTTGAAGCAAGACTAGTAGTATTTTAATCACTTTAGACTACTGAGGTCTGAGAGTAATATTTGCTTATTTTAAGAGAAATTGATTGTAAAAGCATCTTTATGTGTGGGCTCTAGGTGGCAGAATTGTCTCACGTCTGTGAAGTTCTCAGCACTGGGACTCGAATAGCAAATTGCAGAAGTAGAGGTGTGCCGGGCCAAGAGCAGCTGGTGTCCTCATCAGTGCTCCAGGTGGAGCAGGAGGTTGGCTTTGGAGGGGCTGTGCACAAATGTCACAGGACAGCCTGAGGGCCCAAACTCCACTTTATGCAGGACTGGCTTCCTTAGTAAGACTAGGCAAATGATTTTATTGCTGCCAGGCACTACTGCAAGCATTTTGTATGTAGCATTTAAAGGCAAGATGGGCCAGATTTTAAAAATAGTGTTTACAATGAGCAGTAATAAATCTTGTTTTGTTTTATGTGCTTTGAATTTGACCAAAAGAATCTGTAGAGTGAAGCATTATGTTTCCTGAAAGAATATTTTAGGTCAGCTAGAAAGTAATTCCTTAAACACTACTCTAACATAGCTGTTAAAAATTATGTATTTCCATATGCTGCATTCATAGGAGAAATAAACTAGGATTATGTATCAAGGGGATTGGGATTTTTGAGATTTTATGCTGTACTCTATCTTCAGGCTGTTACAGTGTTCCTGCTATTTCACACTTCTAAATTAACATTTCAAATTAAATATTTTAGTTGTCTTTCATATAATATTCTTGCTATAAAAATTAGTGATAACATAGAACAAGTGAAAATTGCACATTTTACTGAACACGTAGTCCACAAATACACAGGGAGCTGTACAGGGAGCATAGTCCACAGCTATACAGAGAGCAGATATACTCACAGCTATGTTTTCAGTTCAGCTTTAGTAATTCACAGTTAACTTTTTGAGTGGAACACGAAGAAATGCCCAGATTAACTTTTTGTGAGAGGAGTGTCTGATTTTTATTTTTTTCCCCCAGTCGTTAGTAACAAGCTCAATTTTTATCAGCCTTTTTTTAATAGGCTCCCTAATCTGAAGCTTGACAGAGTCATCAGGTGCTTTTGGTTGTTTAGCAATATAAATTCCAGTAGGGTAACATGAATTTCTTAAACTGCCATTGTCCTGAAAGCAGGATCACAAACAGCTGTTTGTTCAGGTGGTTAATCTACGTTCTCCTGTGTGGCAGTGTGCCCGTTGTGTGCCCCAGCATGCCTTGTCCAGCTCCAAAGTGTGCAGAGAGCACTTTGAGGGGTACCAGGAGTCCCTGCAGTGGGGATTACAGGAGCAGGGAGGAGAGAAAATCAAACTTGGTGAGCAGTTAGCAAATTGAAGATACATATTCTGAAGGCATAGGAGGGTAATGCCTTAAATGATTTTTTACTTTTTGATTTGAATTTAAGATTTAAACATGGGCTTTAATTTTAGATGTGCAAAATATTTTCTTTTAAATATACAATTTATCACTTCATGTTCCTTATGAGCAGTGATTTAATTTCAGCTGTACTTTTATGAGGCCATCTCAATGCTGTTTTCATTTTTCTTGTCTTGCCATATATAGGAATTACTGAGGATGTGTGATAGGAATATTGCCTTTCTGGCACAGCATCGTGCCTTTCAGTCTGCCAGTGGCTGTGAAGGATTTAGCAGTATGTCTCAGCATATCAAGCAAATGTGTAAAGAAATGTAGTTGGGGCTCAATTCTTCCTTCTCTAGCCCTACTCTAAGTCTGGACAATGTTTACTGCATTCTGCAGCTCTTGATTTTCCTGGGATGCATGTCCAGGAAATCCTTTCTGTCAGTTCAAGAGTTTTTTTGGATTTAAATTTTTTTTTTTCTTAGGCTCCTCTTTCTCTGCAATGAAACACCAGAGTATAAATCTGATTAAAAATTGGTTACAACTTAGCTATAGGAAACTTTTGAAGCACTGTAAGCCATATTGTGTAACAGGGTCTATACTTCTAGTTTTACATGTTAGATTTAAGGTTTTATTTTTGTCAGATGCATGAGATGAAGTATACTTTTCTTCAATTTTTTTTTCTCTAGAATTGTTTTCAATGAAGCTGAAACCAGTGTTTATCCTTGATGATCACTTTTAGAAAAATATTTTATATTTGCTAGCATGATGAAGCTGCTGTAGTGACTATAAGTCTTTGTTAAGGAGAGTTAGGGTTATGGTGGGCTACAGAAATTAAAGACTCCAGTTTTTTAGAATAAACTGTGATGTATTGCAATGGAAGTATTTTTATTACAAAAGAAATTTACTTAGTGATGTGACTTCATTAAGCCTTCCTCATCAGAGAGTCTGATCTGACTGGTCCTGGGATTTCTCCACAAACACCCTGGCATTAAATCACCAGCAGTGATAGTAACTTGAGTTGATGTGTGTTAGTCACTGTGTTGGCAAGGGATAGAGCATCTGTGCAGAGAAACAAATATTTTGATGTTTGGGTTTTTCTCCCTCTTCTTTTCTGCTCTGTCCCTCAGACCAGAAGTTTTTGGTAGTAAAAGTGTTGAACTTGGTTTAACTAAGTTTAACTAAATCTAGGGCAGAAGCTAATGGATATTCATATTCTGATGTCTGAAGAGATGAACAATGAAAGCTTAGCAGTCTTCAACTCTGCAGGGCTTTACAAATCAGCAGGTACATGCAGTGCTCTTGCTGCTCAATCATTTTTCTGTCACAGTAATATAATCCCATATCCCTGACCAAGCCAGTGACCAGCAAGAAGATGATGTTGGTTTGAGTGCTTGTTAAAACACTGCTGGTTTTCTCCCCTTCCAAACAGTCATTAGTTGTGGCCCTGGGGGACTTGCATTTTCATGCTGTGGAAGAAAGACATCAGCAAGAACACTTCTGATTCCATGCTTATTAGTGGCTTGTTTTCAGCAGATGGGAGAAACAACCTTGTGGGGTTTTTTACTTGAATTTGGTCCAGGATGTGCAATTTAAGGCTATTAAAGTCCCATGTGTTTCTAGGCCTTGGAAAAGTTTATAATTTGAAATTACAATTCCCTTCGAGACTATATTAACTGTAGGTTTTATGAGTAAAATATGGATGTGAATGTTGGTTGTAACTTCCTTGTGACTGGGAGATTTGGCTTCTGCAGGGACAGTCACTCTTAAAACATTGCTCCTCTTGTTAATTAGTTCCTCCTTGTGAGTTTCAGAAGATGGAGTAGCCTTGTTTCCTAGAGACAGTGTGTGATAAAGCACAGCAATCATATCAATCAAAAAGAATTTTGATTGATATGATGCCCAGGCCACAGTTAGGGAGAAATCTGAATTTGCAGTAAAAGCTTGTAGTTTAGACTTTGAGTATCCTTTTATAATTGATATATGCATGGCTTGCAGCTCTGGAAAGTCTTTTCCCCTGGGATTTTTCTGACTGAAAACAACTTTAAATACAGTTTTATGTGAGTTCTTTCAGGCTTTGTCAAGAGAGTTGGGTGTGCTGAGGGGATGGCTTTGCCTTCATAAGTGGTTTCTGGTGGTTTTCCAGTTCCTGCCCTTGGTGGCTTGCAGTGGATTGACAAGATGTTCACTGAGGTCAAGTGAGCAGGCTCAGGGAAGCTTTGCAGTACAACTCTCGAAGTGATTTCTACAAAATTCACCCCAGAAGTCTTTGCTTTGTAATTCATGTGTTTGTTTTATGATGCCAGTGGTGTTAACACCACTTCAGTGTTAATATACAATGCTCTGGAACAGTGTTAGCATTTTGTGAGTACTTTATATTATTCTGAACCAGTAAAAAAAAAAAACCAAAACAAACTGTTTTCCTTAATTGATAAAAAGGTTTCTTTTACTGATGAACCATTACTGACATTAGTAGGAGACATTGTGTACAATTAACTCTGTACCTTACACGTTACAAGTGCTTTGAGAGGAGTTGGGTTTACCTTGTGATGTTAATGAAGCCAGTTAGGTTTAGCAGGTGTGGGCCTTAAAGAACAGGGGGTTGCAGTGATGCCTTAAAACCCTGTTAATGTTTGGATCCTGTCACAGAAAAGGGGTCAGAAATCAACTATTTAGAAAATTAGTACACCAGTTTGGGTTTTTGGTGAAACGTAAGTTAACCAACTGGTGTCTTCACCTGGATGGTGGTTATGTGAAATGCAGATGGTCAGTAAGGTTCACAGGTACCTGATATCTTTTTCAGAACTTTGCCAAGAATATTTTTGCAATTCTTCAATCAGTTAAAGCCAGAGAAGAAGGCAGAGCACCTGAGCAAAGGCCTGCACCAAACACAGCACCAACGGTAAGAGCAGTGTGTGGCTGGACACGAGGGCTGGGACACCAAAAGTGAGAGTACAGTCTCTTCTCACTATTACATACACAATTTGTTTTGGTTTACTTCCAAAAAATGCACATTTTTCAAGCATAACTTCACAGCTATTCTTTGACTTAAGTTGCATTTATTGGTATTTAAAGAGTTGAATATATTAGTTTAATTAGTTCAATATGCTCTTGTTACTGAGAGATGAATCTGCTAGTGCCAGCTTCTGCATCTATCAAGCATTAGCCACATGCTGCATCTATTTGCAAAAAGTGTATTCCATGAGAGGGCTGCCATTTCAAATGAAATGTTTTGCTGCTTTTCTGACAGATAGGGTAGCAAATGTTTAAGAATCTGGAGCATGACTCATGAGTGGGAACAGCTCGAACCAGCTTTCTTTTGCCTGTGATAAATCAGGACAGACTTAGAGCTGTATTGTTTACTTCTCTCCAGGTATTAGACAGGATTTGTTTAGAAGTGTGGTGTTTACTATTGTGTTCTATTAAACCTAATGTATCTTTGAACATGGTGGTAGTTTGCTCTAAAAGCTGTTTAATTGTACTCTGTGTTTTGTTTTTGCTGCTACTGCATTTAACAAAGAACTAAATTTAAATAGTGAGATGAATTCCAACATGTAAATATTTGCTTTGTGTTGAATTTCTTAAATTGTGCATGGCATTATTCAAATGCCCCACTCAGAATAAACATGAATACATAACTAAGCCATCCACAAAAAAGATTGAATTGATATTGAGTGTGCCTCTAGATTGGTGCTTTTTAAAACCTTTTTTCCCAGAATGCCTTTTTTCTCCCTCAAAATCTGTTTTTATTTATTTTATTTAGCAAAATTTTATCTTAATCAGGCTGACAAGGGAAATTTGGTGTGGCTGAATCCTTAGTCATTAATTGTCATTTAATGATTTTTTTCCTCACTAATTCTTTAAGTATAACAAAAACTCAGTAGAGATTTTAATAATGTAGTTTGTGTTTTGTTATTTCAGTTTTGCCTCAGGTTATTCTCTTTGCATTCAGTACTAAACTGTTTCTGTAAGACTGTAAGTGGATATTGAATGGAAACATCAGAAGTTTTCAAATGCATTGGAACTCCTATGAAAATGAACTGGTTTTAGACTCTTGAGTAGTTCTAAGTAACTCTTCATGAAATTCAAAAACCATCAAATACTTTTTAGTATGTTTTACAAATGTTTTTAACCTGTTTTAGGATCCCACTTTACGAAATAAACAACCTATTCCAGCTGCCTACAACAGATATGATCAGGAAAGATTCAAAGGCAAAGAGGGTAAGTTGATTGCAATGTCTTTTTCAAAATTTAAAAAAAAAAAAAGAGAACCAAAACTGACCAGTCACCAAGTTCATATTAGGGGATTTCCCCTGCTATCATTTCACAGACCTATGAAAAGACAAAAAAAGAGCTGTAACTATGCCAAAAGATAGCTTTCCAAATAATAAAATCCAGAAGTATTATTTTATAGAAATTGTTTCTACCTCTCAGGAAGCAAACTGAAAGCTTAAAACCAGAACTTGTTGGGGGAAAAATTGTTTGGGGAGGGTCCTATGCAATTAATAAAAAATCACAAGTGCAAGTGGATAACTGTCCCGTGCATAACATGTAATGGATTCCCTCTCCTCAAACAATCACAGTTGCTCTAAAAGTTGCCTCCAGTAATTGCAAGTAAATATTATCTAGTTGTGTCTATTTAAATTAAAAAACAAACTGGGAACAGCAGTGCAAAACACAAACACCCTCCTGGAGAGGAGATGGAAACAATCTACAATATTGAAGAATTCTCACCAGTTTTAAAAGATGGTGAACATTGAACTTGAGTGATGATTTGTCTTTCTAATGCATTTTTTCTCCTGTCCCCATTGCTTTTTTAATCTTGTTTTTAGCACAAGTTCAGTTACTTCACTTTCATGTCTTGCTGTGGTTTTATTTTGCAATCTTTGTTTGTTGTGCTTGGATGGTTTTGTGCTTCTTGCAGAAGGTCATGCAAATTTTGTTACATTTCTGAATTGCTTCTTCCTCCTGTGTGATTCTGAGAATGTGGTGTTGGGGTTTCGCTTGGTGCTGAAATGGGATTGACTGGACTGCAGCAATTTTTCCAGTTGAAAGATTCTTTTGTGATGAGGTCATATTCTACCTGCCTAAAAAAAAAACCCCTCACTGTCACACTCCATTCTAGAGAGTGTTTTTCTGCCCTAACTTTCTGGTTACTTATATTTGGTGTAGTCACACAAAGTTAATTTTGTATTTCAGGTTTCTAGGGATATTTAAAGAAATACATAGGTTAAGAATACCACGTTAGCTAAGTGTAGGCTAGCACTGGAAATAAAAATGAGGTGTTGGAAAGAAGGTATTTTAAAGTTGAAGTTGACTTATGAAAGGTATTGGTACCCCACTTATGGAATTACATAGAATTAGTAATTAACATCTAGATTTCTTGGGAGAGGATGTAAAGATATTTGAGATCTTCTTTGGCTTCAAATTAACTTCAGAAAATAGCAAAGATCTCATTTACTTCTAGGGTATTCTATTGTAAAAATACTACCTTTTAAATTGTAATCTAACTAGAACTCTGAGTACAGGTGGTTTTCCTGTCATAATTAGGCATTAATGCACAGATAATGTCATTTGCTTAAAACTGAATGATGCACATCACTTACAGCTCTGTCACAAGTGAACTCATTCCTTATGGGATTTTTAATTTAGTTACCCTCAAAATGAAGCTTTGGCTCCCAAATATTCAGTGTAGAAGTGACACTACAAGCAGAAAAGTCATCAATAAAAATCAAATGAGTGGTTTCTTTTTCATTAAACTCTGAATTTTTACAATAAGTCACGTAAGATCTTGGAATTACACTTGTTTATGGAAAGGTTGCAGTAGTGGAACTTTGGGGAAAGAATTTTGAAGGAAAAGAGAGATAATTAAGTTCAAAGGATAATAACTTGCGGTCTTTATACCATTGTATCCACATTGATTTAGTGGTGGTGGATAACACCCATAATGAAGCTGAATCCTACAGGTTTTTGCCGTTCTGAAGGGTTCCCACACCTCGCCCTCTCTGACTGCCTGTGTTGGCTACAAACAGTGGAGGGCAGGATGGGGTGGTGCTTGTAACAGTGGGCACAGTGGTGGGCTTGGCCAAAGAGTGACACAAAGCCAAAGGACAATGTCTCTAGGCTTTGTTCTTTGTGTCTCCCGTTTGCTCTTTCCTCAGTGGTACTGTAATCCTAGCAAGGGTTCACAGTAGTCCTTGTTGCAGCAGGATTGTGGCACATTGCCTATATTCAGTTTTGTTTGATACTATTGCATTTAAAGTTTAGGCAGCAAAGAGGTGAACTGTTTTTCTTTGAATATTTGTGGGCTTTAATAGTTTTTTCCATTAGCTGTCTTGTCCTTAGCATAAGAAATTCAAAGCTTGTAGAGCAAAGAGAGTAAATTTAGGAATTTTAACATGCATTAAGTAAACTGTTGAGTTGCAGCCAAATTTCTCTGCTTCTTATGGTGGATCATTATTTCTGATGCAGTGTATCAGGATGCCTCTCTGGTAGACTTAAAATTTTCCTGCCAGATGGGACAGGCTTTGCTGCTAGAGGGGTTTAACAGTCAGGGTGAGGGGGTAGTGATTGTGCTGTTCTTGAAGAGCCAACACGGAGTTCCAGGTGCATTCAGTGGAACTGCTCAGCAGCCCAGGGACAGGGGACAGGGCTTGGTCACCTTTTGTCCAGGGGGGTCTTGTTCCTGCAGCTTTGGTCAGGCAGGACAGAGAAACCTTTCCTTTGACATCCTTCAAGTTCTGTGATGCATTAGAATGTTGTTTGCAGTAGGAATTGCACATCTTGGATATTTCCACTTGGAAAGTGGAAGAACACATTGCCTGGCAGTGCACCCATCCTACCCAGCTGCTCAAATGTTTTGGAGGTGAGGAGGTGAACTGCTTGCAGTCACTTTTCCTTGAGTGCTGTTGCTTTGGTTTCTTCCATGCTGGCAGTTAGTGATGGTATTTTCTCTTCAACAGCACTGAGATGCATCCTGTGCTAAACTTCTTCTTTTTATCTTGCTAGTCTTATTCCTTTCCTTTGTATTACTTGCTTGAGTGGTTTTTTTACTCTTTATTAATAAGCATCTTTACATCTGGAGAAATTTTTCCAAACTGCAGTTTGTCATACCTTCTTGAGCAACATAATTTTAAAATCTTGTTCAGGATTTAAAAATCCTGTGCTCAAATGCTGTTTGATACTTTAGGAGCTTATTTTGTGTTCTCTCCTATGTGCCTTAATGTTTGATATTTAAACACACATTATTGATATGTATGTTTTGGTGCTATTCTGCTTTTAGATAGATAGATAGATACAACTAGATAATATTCAGGTGATATTCTGTCTTTTTCCCCCATTTTCTTGGGTGGCTTTATCTCAGAAGATTTTGTTCACATGCTTGTTTGCTCTGTATTTTCCAAGTGTGCAGGAGTGCTGGGATAGCAGTCTTGCAGATGTAACATTTTTGTGACCCACATCTCTCAGTATGGATGGCAAAGTCAAATTTCCCTGTGCTGCTCCAAGGTTAGGTCTTTAAGGCTTTTTCCAGGAGGTTCCTGTTGTTCTCTAAATTTCAACATAGTAGCAGCCAATTGTTACTACTCCCCCCAAAACAAAACAAAAAACCCCCAAACCTCCAGCAGTGTTCAATCCTGTTTAGGGTAAATCAGAGAGTCTTGCTGTGTGATTTCAGCCTGTAATGGTGAAAATAATATTCCTGAATGTGTTCAAATGTTTCCTTCAGGCAAGTTTGCTGTTGACTTCATGCTATTGTCATCTTATATTTTATTTTTAACTTTACTGGATTTTTAGACACAGCTGCCATTTTCCAGAAGTTTCTTAGTCCTACATGCTAAGCCTAGGGAACAGAGGACTGTGAAATTATTATATTTGAGGTGACTCTGGACCAAAACATTTTGTTTTTCTCTCATCTACATTGTTAAGAAAGTTTCTTTATAAGGCATTTCTCATTATAAGTTATTTTGTTTTAAATTGTGTGATATCCTTTTACACAAAGAGACTAGAATTGGTAGCAGGAGATTAAAGGTTCTGAAGTTTTAACTGGTCAGACTTAGTTTGACTGGTTAAACTTTCATTTATTGCATTTAAGCTTCATATGATTTTTTTTCCCTAACAGAGAGTATGTGCAAGAGATGCACATTTGGAAAAAGAATGTAATCTATCTGTGTTTTCTGGCTTGGTGTGACCAACTAGTTTAAAAACTTTCAGCACTGCACATTCACTTCTGTGCTGGAAAATACACATAAATGGCTTTTGCAATACCCATAAATTGCTGTGAGAAACTTAAGATGTTGGTGTTAATTACTGGTAAGATTATTACAGAGCTGTCATATATGAACTGTACAGAGAATTTGTAAAGTAATTACTGTAACTTGGAAATTTAGGTGTGAAACTTACTTGTTAGGATGGAGCACTGTAAAGGAGTGCTCAGTAAACTCTCATGCAGAGTGACATTTGGTGTCAGGGATTAAATTACTGGGGCTGTGAAGTGGGATAGTGAATCACTTCCAGGCAGTATGCAGAGTGTTGCTATCTGGGGCTTGGAGAGTATACAGCTGAAAAAAGAAGTGGTTATTCAGTCTTATTCATCCACAATTCAAACCAAGGCTTTAACTTGAGCTCTTCAGTGTCTGAGACATGCTGCTTTGTTCTGTTTTTATTTCCCTTGACTTCCTTCCAGAAATTCAGGTCTTTTTCCAGAAATTGAGTCTTTTTCAAGCTTTTATTCTTTTGGTAATGTATCAGAGCTCGTTTGTGGCTGGATTGGATAACTGGAGCTGCAGAAGGTGCAGAATTAAAGTGCAGGGTGACCTAGATGGATGTGGAGCAGTGGCTTTAAGCAAATGTAAGGCACCCTGAGCATTAATGTTATATGCAAGGAAACAGAACATGCACCCAAATGCTCATTCAGAATATCATTAGTCCAAAAAGCTGATGCATTAGGGTGCCTATATTAATTTCCAGGTCTAATTATGGGGATGCTAAAAGGTAACTTGTGATAAACTACACTGGAAATGTTTAGGGTTCTTTTACCAGTCTTGGGATCGTGGAACTGAGAAACTGTGACCATAATACATGCAATGACTGAAAAGGAAAAAAAAAAGTGGTAATAGGTTATGTTTTTAAAGCATTAGAGTTGTTTATTCCTTTCTAGTTATTATGTTTACATCTCAAGATGTAGTTTTAAGGCGTGTGTTGATGTTGGTGTTCTTAACAATGCATATATTTCTAAAATTGATTCTATTTGGCAGACAAAAGGTTGCAGTACAGTTTTTCATGACAAAATTATTGTTGGGCTTTGCTTGCTTTCTTTAGTCCTTAGTGTTAGACCTGTGATTGAAGCATTTAATATGGACTGCTCTATGCCTAAAGGAAATGTGAGTCATAACTTGGTAGTAATTGTATTGAAAATTCCCAGTGTATACAAGACCCTCAATAAGTTTTTTAATAGTTATTCTGTATCTAATTCCAAGCTTAAAAACAAGGATCTGAAGTCTTACCATCATGGTGCCTTTATCTATGAGGCTCTTTTTTCTTAAATACCCTTTTCTTAGTCGGTGGTTTATCATTGTAAGTGCTTCTATTACCACAGTGAAGCTGGGATTTGGAAGCAGGAGTTATAAAGGAATTCTTGGCCAAGTATTCCGATGTCAGCTCACTGCTGGTGCATGACTCAGCAGCACAGGTTGGAGCTGCTTTGGGAGGGAGAGGAGAAGCTTTTGTGTTCCTGGAGGGCGTGGCACAGCGTTTGTGCTGATCAGTGCTGGGGGCACGGCCGGGTCTCTCTCCTGCTCCTCTTCACTATGGCCCTGGTTCCTCTGGTGTGCCGGGTCTGCTTCTGAGCAGCTGCAGCAGGGTCAGAGCCTGGCCTTGGAGAATAGCCTGCTCCTGGAATATCTTTTAACCTGGCTGACACCCTCAGCAAATTTTGAAGTGGGAATGAAGCTGGAAGTGTGCAGTCCCTGACCTGGAAACGTTTGTTTCCTGCTTTGCCCAGGCTGTGCACAGTGAGTGGAGCTGAGGGTGCTGCTGGATGTGCCCAAGTGTACAAACTACTGAGACCTAAAAAACATGGTACAGACGTGCAAGGGGCAGGGCTCGTGCTTCTGGCAATGTTTATTTCTGTAAGAGCAGTGATTGGCTGACAGGTACAATACCACATGGTGTGTGTGAGAGCACTGAGTCAATAAAGCTGTGTTCTGACAAATGTGTCACTGCTGTTCTGCTTCAGGGGGGTTGCAATCCCCCTCTGGAAGCTGGAGATGCTGAACTCTACTTCTCCAGTTGCTGGGGAGTTGGAGGCAGGAAGCTGGAGAGCTGGTGGGCGCTTTGGGATGTGGTTTCTCCTATGGTCCCACCCCACTGCAGGCAGCAGAGCGTGGGCCCTGCAGTAGCTCTGGTAGAGGCTGCAGTGACTGCTTGCAGGAATGTGGGTGGGTGCCTACACTGACCATTTAACGTGCCTTATATTTGAATTAGTGCACAAAGCTACTATGCCATTATTTGCTAATTATCAGAACTGTTTTATTTGCTACCTGAGTAGCTTCTAAATAGTACTGGGGCCCCCGTGTAGCTGCTGGGAACATTGATCAGGCAGGAAACTGGGGTTTGCTGGAGGCAACAAGTGGCTCTTCATCCAAGTTACTTCTGCTAGAAAGAAAGGGTCAGGACAAGGCTGGGAGCAGGAAGCTTATGAGTGCCAGAGCTGTGGTTTGTGGCTCCTGTTGCTCATTAAATGAACCAGACAGATTTTATGAGAGACTTGAGAAGACTTCTGCAAAATATGAAACCAGTGGCAGTTGAGCAGAGATGGGTTCCCTGCCAGGTGCCTCTCTCCCCTTTGATTTACTTTCTAACTGTGCTGCTGGCTCTGTGGGTCTTTCTTCCCTTTGCAGTGCTGGTGGAGACAGGGAACAAACATGGAGAAATAATTACAAAGTCAGGATTTGTGCTGAGAGGAAAGAAGCCACAGCAGGCCAGGCACAACAGAGGATGGTGCTGTGCTGCCCTTGCTGTGGGGTGTCTGTGTTCTTTGGAAAGAATATCTAACTAAAATAGTTGGAAATGCTCTGTGTCACAGGCATGAGGAACCCATAATAGGTTAGTCTGGAAAGGATAAAGGTCCTTGTGGTGATGTTCTGAAATTCACAAACAACTGTCAGCCTGGATTAGACACCTCTGATTTACATCACTACAAGTCAGCAAAATCATCCCTTCAATTTAAGGAGTTCTAACCAAGTATTCTACAAGGCTCCAGGCACCACCTGAAATATTAACACGCTCCCTGCCCTGCAGCAGTGACCTATATATTCACAGAGCAACCTGTTCTCCGTGGAAGTGTTTGTGCAGTCACATCTTGACCACTCAAGTTCAGTGGTGTGACCTCTGAGCTAAGACTCAAGGCATAGCTATAGCTTGAGGTTGAGGGGAAAGGTGGGAAGGCCTATCAGTTTATATAGGGATGCAGTATCAATTTTTATAGGGAGGCTAGGCTGCTTTCTTTGGGTTTTTTTTTTGTTTTTTTGTTTGTTTTGGATTTTTTTTAGTAGGAAGGACTGTATTCATGTGTGTCTGTGCCTCCATTTTACTTTCTCACAATTATGTCGTAATTCAGAAATGTTAATCTGGCAGAAAGGGAGGGATGGCCTTGAGAAGTGAAGCTGAAGAAGAGCTGGAACTGAGGGGACTGTAAAACAAAACATGGTCTGTGACATGGGGCATCTTGGCTTGGTGGTGGGTGGCAGGTCTGGCATAATTGAGGGAGTGAGAGGGAAAAGGTGCAAGCCCAAACTGTTCAGTAAGTAGATAGCTGTCTCTGCGGTGAGAGGAGTATGATAAGTTCCAAACTCTGGAGTGTCTTTTTATAGGCACTGGAGAGTTCTTAAGTCTGGGGAACTTTTTGGCCTCGTTTCCTTTTAGTGCCTGATGATCTTCATCTAAGGAAGAAAGGATGAGCAAGCCACAGATGCTTCCCACATCATGTGAATTGCTTTCAAGGTTGTCTGGGTTTCAGTTTAAGTTAATTTACTCGTGATGAGAGCAAGAAGCTCTAATGGGTTTGAAAATTCAATGTTTTTCTTGGATTTTTTTTAGATTTGGGTAGGAAACCATGCTTTGGTTTTGCCTTATTTCTTTGTCTATCAGGATTTTGGGCTGGTGCACAAAATGAAGGGGGTGTAAGAAATGACAAAAACATACCAGTTCCAAGTAGCTGTTTCTGCACAGTATCAGTTACCTTTACTCGAGTCTAATTGAAATAGCCCAGAATTGCTTAGATAGAGACAAATGCTTGTTTATCATGGTTTGAGTGGTGATTATCGTGCCATTTTAGGTAGAAATTTTTGGATGGTTGTGTGATGGGATCAGTTGATGGTAGATGCATGAGGCTAGGGAATTTATGAAAGGAAAAAGGTTTTTTTGTGAGTCCTGTTGGCCCTGTTCAGGAGCTTACTTTGATCTTAAATTGCTGAGAACAGGGGGACAAGGAAGGAGTCTGCAAAAGCAAATAGGCTGCTGACAGCAGGTTTAGTCATTGGGCAGTTGCAGGCTTCTGGCACTTAGCATAAATTCAATCTAATTAAAACTAATTAAAAAAACACACCAAGAATGCCCCTTTTTATAACCTTTAGTCTGGTATTGTGCATTTATGCAGATTCTGTCCTCTGTATCATATGACAGTGACAATGTTACTCTTCAGCACTCCAGAAGTGAATTTATCAAGTTAAAATGGCCACACTTTTATAGTTGGCATGTGTATGGATTTCTAAGGTATATTTTTCCATTAATACAGGTTAAATATGTTGCATTATAGTGTATTCTGGGAATATGAATGTAGCTTCTCAATCTTGTAGTGAGGAAAATTTCTGAGACCACATGCAAGTTGTAACATATTCTCACAAAGATTTAGGTTTATAGCCTTTCTCTGAAGTGCTTCCAATTTTTCCATGCAGCAGGAAAAGTACTATTTAGAAGCTACTCAGGTAACAAATAGTTCTGATAATTAGCAAATAATGGCATGGTAGCTTTCTGTACTAATTCAAGTGTAAGACATGTTAAATGGTTAGAGAAAGCAGCAACATCAAACTGACCTCTGTCTAAAGAAAGCAGATTTCCTAGTGACTACCCAGGTTTTGTACTGGGAACAGAACCTAAACCACCACCCCAGCAAGATGTGTTCTTTGACAAAAGAACTCCAGAGAGATTCAGTGATGTCCATTTAGACAAGCCACTGCTGTGCTCACGAGGATTTACAGGAGTTTCTTTCTCTTGGCAGAAACGGAAGGCTTCAAGATTGACACCATGGGCACCTACCACGGCATGACTCTGAAGTCTGTGACGGTGAGTGGCAACTCTTGGCTCAAATATGTTTTATGGACACGATTGTAAACATGGATACAATATATGTTTGGAGAGAGAGCTTCTCCTCCTGGCCCAGGCTCTGGAAGGTCACTTAGATTGAGTAACAATTGGTGAGTGAAAAGCCAAAATGTGTTTTGTTTGGTCTGCATGTTCTAGAGGTCTGTGTCCCAGGGATTTGTTTGTCTGCAGTAAAAAGGTGTGCAGGGAAGGCTTCTTGAGGTGCAGCCTTTTTCTGTTGCACTTAACACATACCCAGGTTTTTGCTGACCTAAGGTATGTCTGGAAAGGACTTAAGTGATCATAATCAAAAGTGATAAAACTATACTCAAAAAACTGAAGTAATGAACCCAGGTTTTGGAGTATTGCTCTGTTTCCCACTCTGCATTTAATAAAGTAATTGTTTTTGGTGGTGGAAGAGTTAGACCTCAGCATTGGTGTTGAAAGTTTCTAGCTTGGTGAGATGGGCTTCTATTGTATTGTATTGTACAGTGCTCTCAGTGGGAATTGAAGCATTCACAGATGAGAAAGAGACCCTCAAACAGATTCTCTTTTCTTTCTTTGGCCAATGTTTGTCTGCTTTTGTGCAAGTGGGTTGAATGCTCTCAGATAAATGCTATTTTGATCTGATGGTAAAGTATGACAGATGCTAGAAACTGCTGTAGTGCCCTCACTAAGTTTTTCTCCAGCTGCATATCTATGGAAATGTGATGAATAGACAGCACTAAACACTCTCCTAAACCCATGCACTCTTCTAGTTTGCACCTGTCCTTTGAACATAAAACAGGATCTTAAGTAGAAATTTCTGAAAAATATTCCAAGGTTTTTTGTTTGATAAAAGTCCTTTCCCAAATCTTTCATTCCCAACTCCTTGTGACTTAGGATACTGTAAAAGAAATGGAAGGGAATATTTAATGAAAGAATCTACTTAGCAGTAAATGGTGTAATTCCTAGATGAATTCAGAAATTAATTGGATGAAGAAAAAACATAACCTGTTATGTCTGAAGATTTGTTCTCAAACTTTGCATAAATTTTGGGCTGCTTTATGAGGAACCAAAGTGTTGTTATACCAAACCAAGGTTTTTATGGGATATCATACCTGCCTCAAGGGGTAGGGATTTGAAATGGGTTAATAAATGGGTTCTGTTTAAATTGCTCTGTGGGGAGGAAAAAGAAAGAGAGAAGTAAGATGGTAGTGAAGCAGAAATGTTGAAATGTTTTAAGCTTATAAGTGTAAAATCTGTAAAAGTGAAGGGATACACAGCAACTCTAAAAATTATATATTTTTTAAAAATCGAGTTAGGTTTTTTGTTCTAGGAATCCTATCTTATGTATTGAGCATACTGCCTAGGGTTTTGAGGTTGTTAAACTGTCCTTGTTGGTTTCTTCCACTTAGGGAGAAAATATAGTAGATATTAAATTAAAAGTAAACCTTTTTTTTAACATAAACCAGAATTTTTTCAAATAATAAGAGTGCATGACTGCACATAAAGCATCATCTGGTGTCATGAGAAATATTAAAACTCCATCTGTTACTCAGCTTTTGTCTAAGAAAGAGCTGGTGAGGGATTTTTGGAGCCTTATTTTACAGACTGTTAAAGAGGTGCCCTCCATATTTAGCTCATTCATAAATTGCAGTGACATTCTGGCTTTGTGTTTCAGATGGGGGAGAGATAAATCTGTTAAATATGTTCATCTATTTTGTCTAAACTTTGTCATAGTGATGGACCACTCAGTTCAAACTTTTAATGCCAGATCATATTTTTGTGGAGAAGAGTTAATCTCCTGCCATGAAACTATGAAACTTTGCAAGTTTGGTGTTTTGCTTTTACTCAAGGTTTTTTGTGGTTAGTTTATATTTTTTTATGCTAGACAAAATTAGGGAGGAAATGGGAAAAGCAATTGCTTCCCCATGGTGTTTAATGGGAAAGTACATTATACTATTGGCTAAATCACAGGAATATGGAGGACAGCATTGGAGTTCATTCACCTGCATGATCTCATTGCTGTCCTCATAGTGTTGGTATAATTCCTGTAGGAGCTCATCAAACATTTCAAGGGAATTAAGAGTTCTAGGTAGCTCTTGATTAGAGGCTCTCTTGAGACTTCAAACCTCTGATATCCAAATGGATGCTCACGCTTGAAAGCTTCTTTTTTATGCCATTGTTCTCCTTGACATGATGGCTCCTCCATTTTTTCCTGTGGTGTTTATTCCATTAATGTATTTCTGGAGTGTGGTCACATTCCTTAAAACTTACAGTTCTTACCTCCAGTGTGAAGGGATCCACTGTTTGGAGTTGCCTACCTGTTTCTCATACAAAATTTGTAGAAGTTTTGTTTTGTGTTATATTCCCTACACTTGCACTCTGCCTTGCTGTAGTTCTTTGTAAATGATTTTAATGAAATGTGCAAAACTTATGTTTTGTGTTTGTTCTTGCTGAAATGTGAGCTGTCCTAGATGCTTGTTCTTTTTAACAGCAAAACAAAAACTTCTTCATCTTGACTGCTTTCTTTTCATCAGTGATGTTGGAAACTTTCTTAGCTTTCAGAATTTGTGCCAGAGCAGATGGTGAATGGTGGGCTTTTTCTGAAGTAATGTCAGCTAAAATAACTTGTGCTGCTGGCAGTTCTTCCCTGTAACAGGGTTTTTGCTTGATTGGCACAGTACCTCTTAGGAAGAACTGACTTATTTATTGAATTTTTATTGTGAAGGCATGATCTCATTATTCTGGACCTGGAATTGTTTATAGCAAGGCATTTTCTTCAGAAAGATTTTAAAAATTCTTTTTTTCCCTTATTTTAATACCTGTGGCACCTTCTATTTGCCTGGGTTGATGATGTTTGGGAAAATTAGTAAGTAAGCTAGTGGGGGTAGTTCTTGCTGCTGGCTCCCCATCAGTTCAGGTTTGCAAACTGTTCAGCATGACTTTGCAAAACCTGCAGGTCTCCCTGCAGGCTTCATTTCCAAGCATAATCCCTTGTGTAGCAGAACAACTGCTGGTTTTTATCCAGGAAAGTTTGGTGTGTGAGGTGGATCAATCTTTGGAGGAGCAGTATGTTTGTATTTCTGTACCACACAGGGTGTGAGGTGATGCTTAAGGTGATATTCTGTAGATTCCTTGTTACTTATGTAAATTTGACATATTTGGGGCTTTAGCCTCCTGCTGTTCTAAAGGTTAATGTTAGCTTGGAGGCCAGTGTCATCTGGTGGAAGCCTAGAAGGTGCCTCTCACCTTTTACATGCAATGAAATGGAATTTTGGACTATTCGTTTCTGTAGCTAGGATATGTGAAGCATTTAACTGTTAGCGTAGCTCAAGATGTAAAGATCAGAACAGACCAGTTAGCTGCACCTAGGGCAGGGTAGGAAGAAGTTGCTTGTTCTGTGAGCCCCTGATAAAGCTGGCTGTGAGCACCTGATAAAACTCAACTCTTGCAAGCTGAGGGCATCCTTTGTATTGGCTGTGTGCACTTGCAAATAAATAATAATTGTCTATCCATTGCAGTAATGGTCATGGTGGTGCTGGTTTTACTCATCTTTGTGCTTTTATCCTTCAGTTCTCATGGCTTTAATATGAAAGAAAGAAATAGCATGAAAGGCTGTGGAGTTGTGTAGGGTGATTTTCTCTGAGTTCTGAGTGCTCTGGCTGGTCAGGAGCTGGGATTCAGCATTCAGCTGAAACTTGTGTTCAAGTGAACAAGAACTGCTCAGCACTGCAATGGGCCCTTGTAGAAATTATTTTGTTTGCTGGAAAAATCTCCTGTTTTCAACTTGGGGTTTCTTTAAGCATGCTGAAGCTTGGGAGCTTCCCTTGTCTTTGGTTTTTGCTGCTAGCAATAGAATGTGTCATTGATCATCTGCGCTCCTGAGCAGCCAGAGCTACTGTTGCCATTTTCCTCTTCTGTTCAGTGAACAGGCAGCTGCAAGAGCTCCTGTAGGACTGAGCTGATGGCCTTCCCAAAGAGTCTGGAGCTCCACCTGGATGATCAGTATAGTTAGTGAGGCACTTCACTTAAATCAAACTCAAATGCAAATTTCTGTGGTGTATTCAAACTTTGTAAGTAAGAAATTCTATGTAAATTTTCAGTGCTTCTGAGTTGAGTGATATTTTTCCTCCAACCTGACAAAAGTAACATCCCTCTTACCATTGTACACTGCCAGGCTTTACAGCAATCGCTGGGTAAAAGTGCTCCGAGTAAACACATGAGAATATCAATAATTAAAGCAAATGCACTACATTTCAGTTACAACAAATACATTTCATAATCCTAGCAGAAGCCAAGTAATTAAAAGGAGTTCCTGTGTAAACCACACTACAAGCAGGTTGAATTTCAGAAGAACTGGAGATTTGTTCAGCACCCCTAAGGTCAACAGCATTTTTCAGTCAGTATCAGATTTGGGGAATTAATTAATCAAAGGATTTTACTGTTACTGCCCTCAAAATCTTTTGAGTTGGGTATAACCTCTGTAGTTTTTTTAACTGAGAGGTTGTTTAGCCACCTCTGGTGTATCTTCAAAGGAGTAGTGTGTGGTATAAACAAATGGAATTACTGGCACTTTACAGACTGAGCCACTGGAGAGGAAGTGGTTGGGGCAGAAACAATTAACATGGTGTGTGCATATGTTTTATATAAAAGACTTAAGAAAATGGATATGCTTCTGTGTGAGGAGGTAAATCCACAGGATCCTGTAATTGATCATGAGGAATTTGTGATTCAGTGCCAAAATTCAGAATGGCTGTTTAGAAGCATATGGTGGAGTTGGATGTTGTCTCTCAGTGTTCAGATAAATAATGCTTTTAAAAAGAAATAAAAAAAAACTTAATACATCTTCAGTATTAGAGATGGAAGAGAGATACAATCTTATCCACATCAGCAGTTTTCTGTGTCATGTCCTAATCTCATTAAAATGTTGGGGAACAGTGGGATTGAGGGGGGAGTCAGCAAAACAATGGACCCTTTGAAATGTTTGAAACAGGCTCTGAAGTGCACATAATTTTTGTGCAGCCTGTGCATAAGGTGGTCATTATTCCCAATGTGAGTGCAACAGCAGCCTGCCTACACCCCCACTCCCCTCTGCAGGCTGAGCAGCATTCTGTGAATTCTCTCTGTGCATCCTGTTCAGTTTTTAACCAGCAAGGGGAGGTGAGGAAAATTGTAATAATATAAAATCATGAAGTTACATAGATTTGCATAGAGGGCAGATGTTTTTCCTAGATGACACTTGAGGTAGGTACTTGTTCTTATTGGGTTTGTAAATAATTTTTCTCCATAAGTGTACTCCTTAACTAATCCAGACATACCCATGAGGTCCTTGGTCCATTGGGGTTAAGGTCTAGGACATGACCATGAATTCAAAAAATCCTTTAGCGGGAGAAATGGATGTTTCTTCAGAACAGTCTGCCAAAAACCTCACACTGCTCCGGGGCAGCAGACAAGAAGGCTTTGTGTGTCTGTGTTACTCTAATGAGAGTGGATAAAATGCAACCAAGAACTATTACTGTATTTTATATTTAAGGCCCACACAACAGTTTCAGTGGTTGGCATTTCATTGCCTCAGTTGTGTTTCAAGTATTAAATTGCTTTCCCTTAAAGAGTTTTAGTGTAAATAGTGGAGCTGATACAGACCAAGAAAAATCACATACAAATGCTGTTTTCAAGAGAATGTGTTAGGTTGAACAATGGTGCACTCGTTTTCTTTGGGATTGTAAGTTGTGTACATCTGTGCCAAGATATCTGACTGTTGTACTGCATTGCACAACAACTGCCTGGTTGGTTCCCTCTAATAGCTTTTCTTTCATGTTGGGGCTAAGAACTGCAAATTCAGCTAAAGGCAGGGATGTTGTATAATCAGTCATGCCTCAGGAAGGTGGGCATTGCTGTGTGGCACCAGAGTGCTGCTGAGCTGGAGCTGGAGCTGTGCAGCTTTGCCCCCACCCAGTGCCTGGGTCACTGCTGTGTGCACAGCTCAGCTGTGGCAGTGCCCTCTGTGCTCCTGACATGCCTGGCAGCTCTTGAGAGGAATGTTTGAAGGAGCTGGGGCTGTTTAGCTTGCAGAAGAGGAGGCTTAGAGGTGACCTTATTGCTCTCTACACCTTCCTGAAGAGAGGTTGGAGTCAGATAGGGTTGGTCTCTTCCACTGGGTAGCACTGACAGAACCAGAGGACACAGTCTCAAGCCACGTCAGGGAAGGTCTAGGTTGGATATTAGGAAGAAATTTTTCACTGAAAGGATAATAAAGTACTGGAATGCTCTTCCCAGGGAGGTGGTAGAATCACATCTCTGGATGTGTTTAAAAAAAGACTGGACATGGTGCTTGGTGCTCTAGTCTGGTTGAGGTGTTAGGGCATAGGTTGGACTTGATGATCTTAGAGGTCTCTTCCAACCTCATTATTCTGTGATTCTGATTCTGAGAGGTTGGAATGGAGGAGTGCCAGACAGGAGAACTCAAAGCATTTCTGAGAATCCATTTAATGAGAGCTTTAGACATCCAGGAAGCTTCAGTTAAAAAGGCTTGAGAGCCTCAGGCATGCTTGGTATGAGCTCTGAGATGACCTCCCAGAACTGTCTTGATCCAAAGCTGTGTGACAGGAGTGTCTTTGCCAGCCCTAGGGGTGTGCCCTGAGACACTCATCTGCCATGCACACTGTGCACTAGGACTGGGATCCTTTAGAAATGTTTCAGGAGTCACTCTCATTCGGAAACCTAGCCCCAAATCAAAATGCCTAGGACACTTCATGTGTGTTCTTTGGGTTGGATGTCCACCTTTACTTGAGTCCTGTATAGGATTCTGCTTAGATTCATTTGTGGTTCTCAGTTCTTTGGGTTTGTGTGCAATGAAAGTTTTATAGGGTGCTGCTCAGTGCTACCAACTGAACCTGAGCTACAGATTTTTTGTACTTTGTCCGAAGAGTTCTGAACAGACATCATGCACTGCACAAACTTATTTTAAACAGCTGGGTCAACACCTTTCCCTCTACAAATTATTTCCAAACATCTCATGTATGTCTAACAGCTGCATCTTCACCTGACAGTTCTGGGGAAAGAAAGCTCTGTTGTGATGTAGGGTTGTAATTTATTCCCACCTACTGAAGGTGGTGTAAAGGTCTTGCAGATCCAGTAGAAATGAGCATGTGTCAGATGGGGGATCAAAAAATAATTCACTTTAACATACCTCCTTCTCCCTGCAGGTTATGGGTAGCCATTCTCTTGTCTCACAATTAGAGTTTTAACAAAGTTTTGAAGGTTTCTAGCACACTTTGCAATTCATAATACAGTAACTAAATCAGGATTATAATTAAAGAATTTAACAATCATCTGAGTAATTTATGTAGCTGATGTGAGTCAAGATTTCCTTCTCTGGTCAGTTTTTGAGATGATACCGTTGTCACTAGGCCCTGTGACACTTTACTGCTTAGTTGTTTGCTCGTAATAGAGTAAGGTAGAATTCATTATTTGTGAAACAAGTTTTCTGCTTTTTCTACTTGGAGTACTTGCTTATAACTAATTTAGTGTCTTAGTCATACCTTCTTCTGAGCTTGGAAAGGAGGGTAGCTTGTTACCTTAGCAATATCCATAGGAACTGCCTCAGAGCCCAGGCTCATGTACATTTACTACTACTTACTTAAGCTAGAGCACACTCTCCTTCATGATTTGTTTATAATTATTTTTATCCATTCTGTGCTTAGTCCTTACTGTTGCCCTCTATGAACACACTTAAGGATTGTTTCAATTTGTGGACTGTGTTCTGGTATTGGTCTTTTCAAGGTCCTCTTCCTTTCCTTTTTCTTGGAGTTGTGGGTTGATTTTGTTGTTTAGTTGAGGTTTTTTTCCCCTTCTGTTGAATTCTTTCAGTATGTGGCTGGGAGTGTGTGATACCAGAGGGTGTCTTTATCTCAATGTGGCAGATTTTGTTCACAGGTACAGAGTTACTACAGCAGTGTGGTATGGGCAGGTGTTCTTCAGTTCTTCAGTCAGAATATGTAAGGCAAAGATAGTCTTCTCTAAGTGCATTAAACCTGCAGAGCTCAGAACTGAGACAGAATTTTAGAGGCAGTGCTGGGACAAGAGCCCTGGTTCTTAGTCCTTTGTGGGATGGATTAAAAGTGATGCCACTGGGAACGATTTCCGGGTAGTGCAACATAACCAATGAGAAGATCCAGTTAGAACAGCAAAATAGAACATATTTTAAAGATTTTTTGGCAGTTTCTTCTTTCACCATTTAAGAAGGTAATTAATTAAGAGTGACTATATTTAGGTCTCAAAATTTGTGAGATTTTAGTGTTCCATCTAAATGCAGGTGTTAATCTGCCTGTGTCCTTTGTGCAGCCACACTGTTGCTGTTGAATCGGTGTCCTCACTTTTAGGATGTCTGTAGGCAAAGTCCTGACTTACTCAGCTTTGCTCCTGGTGGTTCTGGCTAAGTCTGCTCTGTGCAGGCTTTCTCATGAGGTAAATGACTGTAAAGGCCAAATAATGAACTCTGCATTAGTTATGGCTCACTCACCTGGCATTGGGGCAGCAGTGCTCATTCCTCCTGGAATGTACCTGTGCCTGTGGGCTGCTGGGCTGCCATCTGGAGCTGGATTTGTGCTTGCACTGAGCAATATGCTAGTGCTGACACCACTCACATCACTGCTGCTGCAAGGGTGGCTCCTGGCTCTTTATTCATCTCAAACTCAGCTGAGCTGAGGGAGTTGAGGTGAGATGTGTGTGTATGCAAGTGCATGTGGGCAGGCTCTGAATGATGCATTGGCTGGTTTAATTCTCATTCACCACTTTCTCTGTTGGCCCTCTTTGTTCCCAAAAGGCTTGTGGGATTTTCTGGAGATGGTTGGTTTGGGACTTTTCTAAGTAACATGAGCCTTGTGCAAATGGGACTTAAAACTGAAGAAGGTGATCTGGTAAAAATAAATCTGGTTCCTTACCTTTGTGAAACAATAAATGTGTAGTCTGAATGGAAATTTCTTGGAGAGACAAACATACTTATTTTCTTTTAAAATGTAGAAGCCTAACCTTGGATCTATGCATCTGTAGTACTTAACTGTTTTGAATAATGAAGGTTTGTCCAATGTACTTAAAATGTCAAATTTATCTAAGGCAGTTGGTAAATTAAAAGAAATTTATAAATAACTATGAGAACAACTGTGTTTTTTACAAATACATCATTTAATTAGCTGGCCTGTTGTTATAAATGACCCAGACCCCAGGTGGGAATGAGTTATAGAAGTTTTATTGAGAAGAAAAAAAAAAATCATCAAAGCAAAAGGGACAGTGCTGGGAGTGTGACAAAATGCCAGAGGCTTGTGCTCAAAATGGTGTCTTCACCTTTTATCCCCCTGATATTGCATCAGCTTTATGCAAATTTACTTTTGGTTTTGCGTAGTCTCACCCCATGTCACTCCTTTTGGCACCAGTGTGGTTTCATCACTGTGCTCATCAGGGCCCTCATTGGATGAAGTTCTCCTCCTTTCAGGTCACCTCTCAGAAGTTTGGCTGGGAACAGTCTGTCTGTCCAATGCAAACTCGAACCCTCATTGCAGCATGCCAAACCATGCTGTCCTCGTGAAAACCAATTTCACAACCAGGCTATTGTAACAACATTAACCACTTTATAGCATAAATCATTATCTTAATATTAACAACATTATAGTATCAATTCAGGTAATACTTTGTGAAATCCAATTCCCACTAACTTGTTCCTCACACCTATAAAACTGTTAGTTAGACTTTATACAACATGAATATTAACAAAGCATGTTTTTATTTCATCTTACATTTCCATTGCATTTGGCACATTAAGGTTGAGGAAGTCCAACTATTCAGCTGGTTTGCTGCTTTAAGAAACTTAGGATGTATTTTTGGAATTTAAATCTCTTCCTTTCTGTCTCTCCATGAAGATATATGAGTCAGTTTTGTGCATGAGCAACAGATATGCTTTTAAAATTCAGTTGAAGTGCGAAGGAAAACTTGGTGTGACTAAGCAAAGTGATGTAGTGATGTGATAAGTTTGCTTGTGTTAACTGTCAGTCTACTGGCTGTAAATTCATAGTCCTTTTAATTTAGAATATTGTTAAAAATTCTAGATTTCTTCAAGTGAGTTGGGTGTCTCCTTGTGCCCTCCCTTGGCCTGGAGGGAAGTGCAGCTGCTGAGTTCCGGATGGGAGATTTTGGGTGGCTCTGTGCTGCTGTTTTGAGGAGACACAGAGAAAGTGCTGCCTGCCTTTCACTCCCTGGGAGCAGTAATTCGAGGGTTTAATTTCCCTGGCCAGCAATTTTCATAAAAGTTGACAAAGGCAATAACTTTTCTCCAGGTTTTATTGAAATTGGGAAGTAGCTTGGAACCATACTGTGGGAGAAGGGAGGGAGTGTTACTGAGCCAGACTGAGAAGAGCTCTGTTTGCTGAGGTGGGGAAAAAAGCAACTCTGCTTTTGCTTTAGCATAGGAGACTTGAGGGTGCTGCTGTTGTGCAGCACTATCCATCAGCCCCACTTCCCAGTTACCTTTGGTGTACATCAGGCAAACAGATTTACTTATAACTGAAGTAAAAATGGAAAAGAGTCATCAGTAAAGCAGATAAGCTGCCTGATTAATTGTGTTTTATCATGGTTACTAACTAACAAAAGACCTGTGGATGGAAAGGGCCTTCATAATGACTTAAGACAAATATTTTGCAGCTAATAATACATAGAATATATTATAATATACAGAACATATGCAGCTACATTATCTGGGTCTATAAAAGCCATTCTGTTTTAGGGTGATGATGTGTGCTGTAGCAAATAATGATTTTTATAGTAGCTTCCACATCCATAATTATGTCTGGAAAATAATGTCAAGAAAAAGCTTCCAAAAATATCTGGACATGAACAGCAGGTGAAATGCAGATTAAAGTAGTAAAATACATATTAAAATCCTAAATGGATTTTAATGCTGTATTAGAAATTAAAATCTAAAGGGACTCTGAACTGCCAGAATGTTACATCTGATTTTAGAGGGTAGGTTTATAGCTGGCTCATATTTCAAAGGTGAAGTTTTAATAAGTAAATCAACTTCCTTTTTCATAGCTGAAATCTTTGGAAAACTGTTTTTGCTGGTTTGTTACAGTTCCCATTCAGAATAATGAAAGTGCCTGATCAGGCAGTTTGCTCACCTAAGGTGAGCTAAATATTTAATATGGGGAGCTTGCATATGTGTGCTATTGTAGTGCACAACAAAACCACAGATTCAGTATGTCTCTTATATTCCTTCCCCTGGCAGGGCTCAGCAAGACTCTTAATGTCCTTTTATTTTCTTCTCTGGAAAGCTGCCTGCACGTGGCTTGTAATGCCAAACACTGAATTGTAAGCCTTTCAAATATGAATGTGGGTATTAGATAGTTTTCAAGAATGAGTACCATTAACAGTAGTCCACATGCAGGGAACATTTTATAGGTGGAAATTTGCAGTACACAGGAAATACTTTCAACTATTACTTTATTACTCCTTTATATGGAGTTGAGAGAATATAAACGGCAATAAATACTCAACATCCTCCAGGTTAAGATCCAGAATGGATTAAAGTTAAACACTAGGATAGTGTTCCTAATATTAGTATACTAATATTTGTGAAAGTTTTCAGTTATGAATAAAAATCATACCTTTAAGGAAATAATGTAACTTTTTCTGATGCCTCTCCTAAGTGGAATGGAAGTGATTGATTAACCTGACATTTAATCTTTGGCATGATTCAGGGAGTTTTTGCCATATGTTCAGTAAAGTGGTGTTTCTTTAGTGAAGTCATATTTAAGCTATGGTAAAATGCATAGGAATGTATTGCTACTTAATAAATGTGGCATAACTAAAGAGTGCTCACAGCTTATGATGATTGTTCCCTCTCCTCCCCTCTCTTTTTCTTTTTTCTCCTTTAAACAAAAACTGACTTTGGCTCAAATAGGCTTGGCCAGTTTTCTCTCCCATCACATTGCCCAGAAGGAAGCTAAATTAATTCTGTCCATAAGAAGATTAAAAGCTGATGGGGTGGGCAGATGTTTGATTTTCTCAGGGGTGAAGGAAGTAGCATGAGCTTCTCTGGCAAGTCTGAAGATAATGGTGGTGGGAGGGAATGTTTTGCTTCTAGTTAAATTGCAGAAAGGCATTTATACCTTTCTGTAATACATTTCATGTGCTCTTTGACATTATCTTGCTGGAAAAATAAAGATGTATTCTGGGTTTATGTATTAGCAGTTCATTTACTCCAATACTGATTTGTAGTGAATCTATTATGCTTCAGGATAAATGTAGGTGTTACTGTGAATTTTATTTGCTTTTTACTTCTTTGTTTTTCACTTTTAAATATTGAAAACTCAGAATTTTCATACATTATTTATATCTCAGTTAATTTTATGTAGTTTAGTTAGTTTTCAGTTCTTTTGCTTAATATTCTAGTGGTTTTATTTTCTGTTGATAAAGCCCTGGCTGCAGTCTGGCTTACTTCTTATGACCAAGCTCTTGTAGGAGAAACTCATGGTGGACCCCGTGTGCTTTAGCAGAATGCACAGAATTCTCTTCTTGGAATGAATTGATTCTTAACCCCTGGAGTCTCATCTCTCTGTGGTGGCCTCCAGCCTGGTGCTGACCTGGGAGCTATAAAATAATTTTAAATGACAAGTTACTTCCTTTCTCATCTCTGGATCCTCCCAGATTCCAGGCTTGTTAAGGGATTTTGTGACAAATAAATAGGTTTCTGGAGGTTTATTTAAAATCAAATAAAAAAGTAGCTGTGTAAAGCTTTGGGGTGAAAAAGACCCTCCCTTTGTCTGAAACATGACCATGGTTCTTCCTTGTAGTGTCTCTGGCAGTCAGTGCCCTTCAGGGGCTTGAACACCTTGTGGAAATTCCTCCCAGATTTCTGTTGTAGCTCCTGAGCTCCCCAAAGGAGGATTTGTTTCAATGGGCTAAAATCTTAATTCATATTTCATTTGTACTGAAACCCATCAGGACTTTGCAGGGTGGAGCTGTTGCCATCTGAGAATGGCTGGGAGTCATTAGGAAGTTAAGAGGCTTCAATAATGGTCTGTGTTTTCCTGTTCAAGCAAGTACTTCATAGTTCTGCCATTCACAATCAACCTTTTCTCCTTGATACAATGGATGATGCAATCTAAAATGGCAATATACAAGTTTTCCTTAAGGCTATATCTAGATCAAGGCACTCAAGCAAATTAAAGCAAATTACCAAAGTGTTCAACATCAACATTCATAAGTTATAATGCATTAAATTGCCATTGGCTGGTGATGTCTTTAGGAATAAAATTAATTTAGTGAGCTGTATGTAGTTTAATTTCCTTGCTTTACAGTGAGTGAAGGCCAATTTACTTCTGCATTGGAAAACTCACGTGGGAATTCAGTGCATTTAAATTAATATGTTTTGACTTCTCACCTTTCCCTGAATCTTGATAAACCTTCAGATCTTTGTTCTCCCATGAAGTTTGGGAGCAGCTTCCCCAGACTGTGATTGCTGCTCCTCTGCTTGCTGGGGTCCCATTCCTTAGTGCTGTGTGTAGCCTACATGGGATCACAGCTTTCATCTGCACCAGGACCACAAATAAAATTCACTTGCTGCTCTTCACTGCAGGCACTGAGGGCTGGGTTACACAGAGCCATGTATTTATTAACTAACCTGCAGAGCCTGCATGTTGTCCACAAGGCACAGTTCAGGATCCTCTGGATCTCATGGACATCCTGCAGGAAATTCAAAACCTTCTAAGTTTTCCATAATGCACTTGTTCTGTGTGTATTTATAGAGAGAGTTAAAAATTGTAAAGGTATTTTTAACTTTGGGTTTTATTTTGGTTGGCAAGCACAAGGGTAATTTGTTTTGCTTTCAGTGTTATGTTTGGGGTGTTTAAGTTGAGAAAGGAATAGGAAATTAAATTGCTGTGGATGCTTAATAGGCTGTTTATTTTTGGGCATAGTCAGTGCTTTCACACTTTACCTCAATTGTCATTACACAGAAAAAACACTCATTTCCAGTACTTAAACTGATGAATTGAAGCCTACCACTTAAAATTTGTCCACTTATTTACTTACATAAGCTCTTTAGGGCAGAATATTTTCTCTTTTAAGTGCTTGTCCTGCCTGTGTATTTCCCCTGAAGTATCAGTTTGTGGGTTTTGCATCTTTTATCTCCCTGTTTAATAGAACGAGATGTACTGTGCAATACTTACTCAAGTGTCACAACTTACAAAGTTTGTAATTACTGTCCATTATTCTAAAGGATTTCTACTGGGTTTTAAAAATGTTTTCCATTTAATACAGTTAGCAGCAGCAGAATAAATGTACTGGTAATTTCTGCTCCCATTCTGCTTGTGTGGAGGATGGTACAGTCCTAGATTACAACATCCCTATGGCTGAATCTGTGAGGTGAATTTCTGTCTTCTGCCCTTATATTTTACAGTAAATGGGGAAACTTGGGTAATATTTTGTGACTTGTTGGCTAAATTTTACCAACTGCTTAGGGAGGGAATATTGGTAGTAACAGGTGCTAATAAAATTTCTTTTTATTTAGGTTTTTTTGAAACAAGTAATTTTGATTTGATCTAGTATCATCTGATGGCATTGTTGAGTAAAGAGTTGATCTGCAATATATGTTTTTATATGTATAATTTTATATGTATAATTTTCTGTAGAGCATTTTATGTTCTATAGAAAATTCAGAAGCTGTAGTTTGGTATTTATTAGAAACAGACAGGTTTGTGCCATCTCTGGGAGTCTTGGTTTTTAGGGAGTTAGTGTTCATTTGTTTGGAAGGGCTAGTTACAAGTTTCTCTGAGAATAAATGTTTAATGTGTTTTTGAGGTGTTGGGGTGAGGAGGGAGATTGTTATAGGGTTTGTACAGAAAATGCTTCATTTTTCATATTGCATTGAAGACTTGCTTCTAGTGGGTTACAGCATCTCTGATAAGTTGAGAAAACCTCTAGCTGGGAAGAGGTAGTTGTAAAAGAGAAATAGGACGACAAGACAAGAAAGCTTTATTGACAGTTGGAATTTTTTTTTTTTTGACTTCCCAAAATCCAGGGACAAACAGATTCTTATCTGTACTGGCTACTGAAATAAATGAAATGCCAAATAATTTAGGTGGCTGTGGTGGGAGGCAGCTTTTTTTTTTGTTTTTTTTCTATGGCAACACATCTCATTGTCATAATTTTTCACTTCAAGTAACTGACAAAGCCAGTGTGAAATATGTTCAGCAAATATGTAAAGCTATTTTTGCTCAAGTCTTAAAGTGTCAACCAAAAAAAAAAAAATCCCCACAAAAAGGAAATTGTCCAGCACCTTGGGTTACACAACTGAGCATGATGAAGGGAATGAGGTTCAGCAAGGCCCTTCAGCAAGTGCAGAAGGTGCTGCGCTGGGCTAGGGCAGCCACAGGCTGGGAGAAGGATTGCATGGAAGGACTTGGGGGTTGTGGTGGATGAAAAGCTGGCCATGAGCCAGCAGTGTGCGCTCCCAACCCAGAAGGTGAGCTCAGTCCTGGGCTGTGTCACAAGCAGGGTGGCCAGAGGTGAAGGGAGGGGATTTTTCCCTCCTGAGCCCCCAGTGCAGTGCTCATCCAGCCCTGCATAGGACAGACATTGTGGGCCTCTCAGAGCAGGTTCTGGAGGTG
Source organism: Emberiza elegans (assembly GCA_024865655.1). NCBI lineage: Eukaryota > Metazoa > Chordata > Aves > Passeriformes > Fringillidae > Emberiza > Emberiza elegans. The sequence continues at coordinate 64,107,898 of JALJVW010000206.1, forward strand.
CTTGTGGGGCTGGAGCTGCTCTGCTGCAGGACAGACTGACAGCTGCAGAGGAGAAGGCTCTGGGGGAACCCCATTGCAGCCTTCCTCAAAGAGGGTTTGTAGAAAAGAGGGAGAACGTCTTTTGACAATGGCACACAGTGTTTGGACAAGGGAGAACAGTTTAAATAAACTAAATGGGGAGATTCAGATTTCAATTAAATGTCAGGAAGAAATTCTTCCCTGTGGGGGTGGTGGGGCACTGGAACAGGTTGCCCAGACAAGCTGAGGAAGAAGTATCCATCCTTTCAGAGGGTGAGCATTGTCCAGCTGCAATTTGTGTTACATTTAAGCTGGATTATAGCTGTGTGTGCTGAAATGGTTGCAGTTGGAACTGGAGGAGAAGAACTTTGCTGTGTTCTAGCCAGGATACATCATTATGGAGTGCTTGCTGCAATTCCATTGTTGTGAGAAAAAAGAAACAACGCTTAATGCTCCTGAGCATCTGTCGTGTCATGAACATCTATGATTTATCTGTTCCATGGGTAAATCAGGGTCTGATGAGTTCAAGGACTATGTTAGTGCTTCAGGTGCTAATACTCATAAGTCCAGGAGAATATTGTGATAAGAAATGGGGGGAAAAGCCACTCTATTCCATGTAAAATATTTACAATGAAAAAAAAAAGTAATACAAGGTTCATAGGTGGTTTTTTTTCCTTACAGAATTGGAAGAGGTAAAACATTAATACTTGACTGATTGTCATAAGAAGTCTCACAGGCAAAACCAAAGTAGTGTTTCATGAAACTCTCAAATTATGGAATGTGTGCAGAAGATGCTACTTAACAAAAATACGCTCATGGGTGTAAATTTTTTTAATGAATAGGAGGATGGGTAGAGAAGAAATGTCATTGTATAGCTTATTCTAGTTTTTCCATTCTGCTCTGCTAGCATGAAATTTGGACAATAAATCATTCAAATTACTTAAGTTCTTCTAGTAGAAAATATGGGAATGGTGGAAAGGAAAAAAAGAAAATTAAAATGTTTAAGGGATCCAGGCAGTGCACTTGTTAATGACTAGGACAGCATTATATTTCATTCAGGCTTAGTGCCTCCAAACTATTGTCACTGGGCTGTCATTCCTTTATTAACATTAATGAAAGCTGGATATCTGAAGTTGTTTGCAGCATCCATTTCTCAACTGAATTTTGGTTAGAAAAAAAAATCATGCCTTTGATGGATGTAGCAAACAGATTTGCCTGCTTTTTTAAAAGGGGATATTTCACAGCTGGATAGTAGGCAGTAGTGACTAAAGCTTTTAACTCCCCCCAAAAAATAATTTTTGTAAAGTAAAAGAATTGTGATTATCTATCATTCTTGCCTACTTTTTTTTAACCATTTTGAGAATTAATGGAAATAATTAGGTTTCTCAATTAATCTGGATAACTCCAAAATAGTTAAATCATGTAAAATCTGATCAAATAATAAAAGCAAACTGCTGCATTAGGTTTTAAAAATAATTTCAGATTTGGAAGACAAAATTTTGTCATGCCATAAATAAAGATATTGTAGAAAATACTGGTGAAGATAAATCTGTATAAGAATAAGGTGATTTCTGGGGGTTTGCGGATTTTGGTTGGTTTTTGCTTTTTCCCTTTGGTGTACCTCATTGTGGGTACAGCATAAGCTTTGTAATTTGCTTTTTGAGCAGCAGAGGTGTCAGTTGTTCTCTCAGCTATGTATGAGTTATTTACCTTTATTTTAGAGTCTTGAGTAACATTAAGAGCACTTCTGAATTGTCTCATTTCTTTACATTTTTGGGACATAAAAATGTCATCCTTTTCTGCACTAAAAACCAGTCAATAAAATACAACATTTTAGATTAGTTAAAGATGATGCAATGGGAAATTGGTTCTCTTCATTCAGAAGGCTGGATAATTGAGCTGAGTTTTTATGGCAGCAAAAATCAATGTCTAGGTGGACTTTGAAAGAATGCCTATAAAAGGACTGGCATTTGCATTAGGTAGCAGCACTAAATTTTTGACTGAGTCACAGATGGTACTTTCCAGCGTTTCTTTTTTTGTTTGTCATCTTGTATCAACCTGGATGTTAGGGCAAAACAAGTTTAAAATGTGACGTAAATTGATGCTTCTTTTGAAAGTGATGACAGTGACACAAATCCTGAATGAAACCTGCAAGATTGTAGGTTATTCTTATTCTCAAAATAGTTCTTATGCAGGGTATGTTAAATATTTAGGAAAGGCAGTGAGGAAGGTTTTGGTTTCCTTCAGTGTCTTGTCTGGTATTTTATTAACAAAGGATTTCTTGTGGCAGTTGGTTTTTCTCATTATAAACTTTGAGCCTGATTGAAATGTGGGAACACTTGGCCCTTCCAGAAGAAAAGATGTGGTGAGGTTGTGGTTTTTCAAGAGTGTGAAGGGATTTGGTGGTTTTAGGATGGCATGGTTGTTTTTAATTTTTAATTTAGTATGAAACTTTAAGAAGTGTTAACAGCAAAAGAACTGGGAATACTTTACCTTCTGAGGACTTTTTGTGTTGAAAAGATTTCTCTCTTAGATATTTGCAAGCAAGACTTTTTCTTCTGAAATCTGAATTTTTGTCATCTTGGGAAATTTTTAAAGATTTCACACTGTTCTCAGTATCTTAATCTTTTTTAGTTGAATATATTGCAAGACATTATCAAAGCTGGTATCCTTAAAATGTTAGGATGACAAACATGTTTCACACACTTCACTTTTTAATGAGGTAAAGAAAAAGAGACTTCTCCATTATGCCCACACTGAGCATCTGGGGGATCAGAGTGAGTGGTTCACAGAATATTCCTATTAAACAGTTGAAATGCCACTTATTATTAGCGAAAGCTAAACGGGCTAATAGGAGGTGGAGGCGTTGCTGTGATGTCCTTGTCCTCAGAGCACACTGTGGATTCCTCAGTGCCCTTTGGCCTCACTGAGGTACAACAGCTTGCAGTGTTTTGTTATTTAAAAAAGTGTGTAGTGGTTACAAACTGATAAAGATTGTGTAAAAACACCATTTTTTTGGTCCTCCTCTTTTCTTGAGCAAATGACATCTTGAAGGTCAGCAACAATTCACTCCACCCTTCAGAAAGTGCGATTTTTTCTCCAGCCTTCCCAGACTAATGAAAGCCCTTTGAGAAAAATCCCATCAAAGATTTTAGCAGCCTTGACTTCTCCACCCCGGACACTGCTCAACTTAAACATTCACATAGAAACCTTTGAGAGTACATAAAGCTTTAAGCCATGAGTACTCCCTGAGCAGGGGGACTTTTTTTTGGTTTTGAGTGGTAATTCAAGGTTACTGTCTTGGTCAGAACATTTTGACCAAAAGTGCAGTCTTGAGAAAAGTGAAGGGAATGATTCACACCCTGTGGTTATAGAGCAGTTAGCTCATGAACCAAAATGCATCATTACTATCATTCAGTTAGTGTTATCAGGAAAACTGTCAGATTTAAATGCTTAAGAGAGCTCTTGTAACTGTTGCCATGGCAATATCAGAAAAGCAACGTGGTAATGTTCATCCATATCCCATATTCAGTTAAATTCCTTTGCAGTCTTTTAACTGTGAAAGGAAGGTACCATATTGTAGCAGGCTCTGTTTCTTTTGAGCTGGAACAAATGAAGGCTGAATTTAACTCTTTGTGTGAAGATGAAATACAAATCCTAGGCACAAGTGATCTCATTTGCTTTGCTCTTGGTTTGCTTGTGTACTATGTGTAAAGTACTCTCTGTGGAGTTACTGATCTGCTGTTCATACCATGGTGTCTTGACTTGGAATTTGGTTTGGGCTTAAAAAACCACAGGCACTGCAGTGACAAATGAGACATTTTGTTAGAAGAATGGATTTACCTCAAATGTAAATCTTCTCTGAGTGTAGAAGTATGAACACTTATGACTAGAATTCCAGATCCTGCTTTCTCATTTGGCCTCACTTTTGTAACACTTTTCCTTGCCACTGAACTTGCCCTGTGTTTCCAACCCTGTGTGGTGTTGATCAGCCGTGCATTTTTAGTTTCACTCTTCTGTTTTCTGACATTCAAGCACCCTTTTCACTGACTTGCTGCAAGAAGTTGTTTTCCAGAGCCCTCCCTCAGCCTCCTGCCCTGGAAGGCCTTTGCCTTCACTCTTGGTACAAAGCAGAGCCCACATCCTGTCTTTGCTGACCTCCATTTGCACAGTGCAGCATTTCAGAGCTGGTCATGCAGCTCCCCTGCCTCCCTCCTTCCCTGGGGCTGCCCATGGACTGGCTGGGGAAGGGGAGGCAGGGATGGGTGCGCTGGAGATGAGATCTGCAGGAAGAACAGCCAGCGCCATGTCCAGTCCATGTGTTCTGCAAGGGGAGGGTGATACTGTGCCCCGAGTCACATCCTGCTTTGGAAGGACCATCTGAAATGAAAAGGATAATAATGCTCGTCACTGAGAGGTGCAGTTCTCACAGTGTAACTGAGTGATTGTCCAAGATTTGCTTATTTGTGCTATTTGACAGCAAAAGAGCGATTGAGAAATAGCATCTGAAATTGGGAAAATATGGCAACAACAAGTGATGTTTTTGCAAATCAGTTACAAGCCTGTTCTTTCCAAAAGCACAAATGGAAGAAGTAGTAGCTCCTATATTAGCATCTTCCCTCTCCCTTTCATTTCCTCCTAGGAAGTTTCCATGCATTGCAATGAGCATTTCTTCAAGAGAAAAGGTTTTCTTGCCCTGTGGGATTATGTAGGTATTTTAGATTGATGTGTGATTAGGGGCTGTGTTAACATAGCAGGAAAATAAGTGGGAAGAGGGAGGCAGTCTAAAGTAATGGCCTTTAGGTGCTTCCCTCCCCTCCAGTGCCTGATTTAGCCTGGGCTTGGAGACAGTTAATCCATGTCTTAACATGTTGATATATTCTGAAAATATTTTGTAAATGAGGACTGACACGTTTAATATTCCTGCACTGCAAAGAAAAGCAGATTCTAAATTGCTGTTCTAGTAAGGTTAACCTGAAAAGCAGTCTGTCTCATCTCTTCTAGATCACTGCCATCCCATAATTTAAGTTTATAAATTTAAGTGAAGATCTTAGTGGGCACTGAATTTTGTCTCTGAAAAACCACTGATGCTTGGAAGTACCTTGACATGTAATTTTTAAAATTTAGAACAACTGCAGACTTTACACATGAAAGATCTCTCAGTGACTGGGGATGGGATCAGTTCTACTACACCAAAAGCTGTAGTTGCACATTTTGCATTCCTAATTCTGTTGGTGTGGGATGTGCAAATATATCAACCACTGATTTAATAGAAGATGTGAAAGGAACAGTTCTGTTGTTCAAGAACAACTTTTTTTTTGGTGGGACTTCATTTTGGTCCTATAGTATCACTGTGTAAATCTTCATTAAGCTGAAAGTTAAATAAATATGGGGAAATGATGGAATCCAATTTCTGGTTCTTGTTACCCGGCCAGCTTTTCTAAGATTTTTCTTTGCCATAATAATGGTGCTCATGATGTCATGATTTTTTTCTCCCATCATAACTTTTGAGCCATTATGACTTTTTACATTTGTTTTCAACCTGAAGCAGACATACAGAGAAGTAAAAACATTCAAAGCAAGTATTATACAAACTCTTGTACTTCTGTATTCAATGAATAGTTATATCCTTTTTTTTTACTGCATTGCAGACATGTTAGAGGTTTTAGCTACAAGTTTGTATGGTATTGCTAATGAAAAATGCAAATGCTTTTTTTTTCTTGCTGTATGGGGAAAGGAAGTGAGAGAACTTGTCCAAGCTTTTAATGATATAATTAATTATTGCACTATTTTTAACATGAACTGTTTTTATATTCTAGTAGAGTGAGCAAATAGCTTAAACACAAGCTAGAAAACAGCAAAACATTCAGAGAAAAGAATGTAGAGCGTTCATTCTGTAATTGCATATTTCATCATACAAAATGATTCCCTTTTGTTTCTGAAAGCTTTGCAACAAACTGGGTAAGAAAACAGTACTTGGATGCAAATGTTTTTAGTAACCTTTGACCATCTTGATAAGGATTCAAGTATGTTTATAGAGTAGTTTCAACTTACACCCAAACATTAATACAAATTTAAAAAATAATGTTGGACCCTTAAAAGGGCATTAAGAATGGCTTTTAATTTAGCATTCTGGTGCTCCTCACTTGTCCTGTGAGTAGCAGGAGGTTTGGTATGCTGAACTCATGGGCGTTGTGCCATGGTTCTGCCAAGCTCGGGCAGATCAACATCATGTAGGAGCTCCAAAGCCCAGCACTCAAGAGGTGGTTTGGCTGCCAAACTTGATGATTCCAGTGCCAAACTGTTTAAGGTTTAGTATTAACCTCTTGGACTACAGCCAGGAGCCAGAAGAGCATTTAGGACTAGCCAGAGTTGGTAAAATCAAGTACATCACAGTGGAGCTGGGAAGTGCCAAGGGCTGGGAGCAGGCTGAAGTCCTCTCCAGGAGGCTGGAGTGTGTCCTGGGCCACTTATGGCATTGGACATGTTCCAGAGCTCAGTCCCCTGCAGCAGCTGGCAGCAGCTCACTCTGGGGTCTGGAGCTAGCACTGCAGGGTAGAGCCTGCTCCAGTGCCCTTCAGCTGGGAGCAAGGAGCACATGGAGTGGGGAGAATGGCACTGGGGGCTGAAAGCACACTCCCAAACATCCGTCCAGGGCAGCTCTCTCACGTGAATGCCTACAGGCATCATGTGAACTCAGTGTATGAAGGTTTGTTTAGTCAGAGAAATCTCTGCAGAAGAGAATTATTACTTTTACAGGTGTTTGTTTTCCCTAAAACCAGACATTTATGTGATTTGAGGTGTGTTTGAAATACAGAAATGTACAATTAGCACACCCCAAATACAACAGAGGGAAAAATTTAGTGGCAGATCACAAAAAAATGGTGTTGAGCAAATTCCCATCTCCACCTTCCAGAGGAGCTGGTGGAATTGCTTCAGAGGTGCATCCAGTGCCTTGCAGTCTGTTCACATGTGAGAGCTGCTGCAGACAGACAGCCCAAGAGCTGCTGAGAATGGTCAGTAATATGAATTGTCTTCTCATTACAAAGGAGCAAACCCTGCTGTGATCTCTGTACTGTGCATGAAAACCAGGATTCAAGGACTAGGGAACACTAGAAAAACCTAGTCATGCTGAAGTTAGAAATTTCTTTCTTTCTGAGCAGCTTTCCCAGAAAAAGGAAAATCTTAAGACCATAAATATAATCAATTTTATTAAATAATAAAAGTACATCAAATATTTGTATTTTCTCCAATTAATAAGTCCCAGTCAAACAGAAAACTAATTGCAGTTTGATCATTTGCTGATGATCAGAGGTGGGTATTGCTTACCCTGGCACTGTGACAATCAGTAATAACCTGAATTTGATACAACTCTGCTGTAACAGTTGGAAAATAAGCTTTAAAAGTTCTGTTTGTTAGAAAACTGCAAACCTGTAAATAGATTTAACCCACTTCTCACAAATTATTTTCAGTGGTACGTGTTGTGACTTTAAATTGCTTAGGCTTTGTTCCTGCCCATCTTGCTGGCTGGAACTCTCAATCTTATTGTGACCTAGTTTTCCCCATCTATAAACTCAGGTGTGGGGCTTCATTTTCTCCAGCAGATGTCCTTTCACTTGGCTGAGCCTTGCTTTTTGTCAGACAGGAAAGAGCAAAACAACAAATTTGATTAATTTTTTCCTGCTTTGCAAAAAATGAAATTTTGTCAAGAATGGTGTAGGACTGGAACTTAGGTTTTACATTTCTCATCAGCCTCTGAGTTACCTTGAAGTTATGTAGGGAAATTAATAGCAGATCCCATGAATTTGCATGAAGGTTCCAAGTGGAATGAATGTTACTTGGCATCAGATCTTAGGAGCTTGCCCTGTGACTTCTAGAGAATGAAGTAACTTTCAGTCAGCTCTTTGTGGACTGAAAGTTGCATCCAGAACACCACTGCATTTCTGAAGGCAATGTACAAAGCAACTTTGCAACTTTGATTTCATTTATCTCCTTCCTAACCAAATAAGCAAACTTCTGAAAACTGGACCTACTTCAAGGGAGTACATTCTTAGTGCTTTAGAATTTATTGGTAGTGTCTTACTAAATTGTGACATTGCTAAATGTGTGGTACATTAAAGTAGTGTATAATAAGTCATGTGGCATTTGAAGGTAAAACTGATCTGCCCTTTGTGCATTTCCTTAGTTTTTAATTTTCCATTTCATAGCAGCTCTGGATAATAAGAAATTACATGGAAGAGAACTAGAGCTATGAATGCACTCCTTAAAATAAAAATTTTAGTGTGGAAAATATGCTCAATTATATTTTACTGGCACATGAATCAGCAATTGTACCACCACAATGTGCATGCTTATTATTGCATGTTAACACAGAAATCCTTATATACCATCTTGTAATTTTTTTTTAATTAATCTCGAATTTGCTGGGAAAACCTTTTGGTTATAATTTCATCATTTTCAAGAGCTATAATTTTTTTTTAAACTTAAAAAAATAATTTTCCTCCTGCCCTGTGTGCTGGGCTCAGAGCTGGGGCTGCTGGGTGTCCCTGTTTCTGTACACGTGCCGCGGGCCCTCAGTGCAGCCTGCGGTGGCGGAACCTGCCGGCCTTGTCTTTGGCCGCGTTGGCGCAGGCGTTGTGCTTGTTCTGCTGCAGGTGGTTCCAGTATTTGATCAGCTCGCTGGGTTGGAACTGATGGGAGGTAATTAGGTGGCTGTATTTACAGCTGGAGTAAGAAACTCGCCAGTGATTGAAGACAAACTCGTTGGGTGGGGGCATGGGGTCAATCCGCAGCTTGGCGAGACAGATCCCCACGTACACATCCTCCAAGTGTAAACGTCTGATGCTTAAGGAGACCTTAAAGATCTTTTCTGCTAAGTCTCCAGAAAAAACATAACCAGTTCCAGAGCAGAATACAGGGTAACGTTCACTTGGATACAAATCAGGTGGCATATACCACTTGCTATCCTTGTTCCTATTAGGTGCATAACCTCTCATTAAATAACCTGTAAAATACTTGTGCCTCGGAGGAAGTTCTGGTTTCAGAAGCTTGTGTATTAAATACTCAGTATTGACAAACATATCACTATCAGTTTTCATAACATAAGGAACATGTGGACAGTAGGTTGCAACCCAGTTCATTCCCATCAGAGTTTTTATAGTTAAATTATAGTAGGTGTCAAAGTATTCTTGTTGAATAATGTCATGGTACTGTCTGCTTTCCTCAAGGATGGTTCTCTGGAGGTATCCATCTACCTTGGTGCTTAAGCCCAACAAAAAAATCCGCACGATTTGGATGCCAGGTGTCAGGCTCTCGTTGCCCCAGGTCTGTCGAATTGCTTGTCTGGCCTCCACCTGGCCTGGCTCTGCAGCTATGAGCAGTATTAGAAAAGGGGTTTTGTCCTGGCACTTGTCAGGCTCGTTGATGACATATCTGAAATGATAGGAAGTTGGATGCCCAGTGCCTTTCTCGTTGTAAATACTCCCATTGGCACTGAGGGTGTTTTCCAAACCGGTGACTCCCTGTGGGGACAGATCCGTGTTGTTGGGGTTGGTGACTGTCTGAGGCCGGAGTGTCTGAGGCACAGCATCTCTCCACACGTTCCTTAGAGAGCTGTGGTTGGTCTCGCTTTTTGTAGATCTAAATCCTCGGATGGTGTAAGACATGGGGTTTTCTCTGAATCCAGCCTTGCCTGGCAGCCAGTCGTGGTGGTTGAAGAACAGAAACATAGCAAAAAGAAACACCAGAGAGACCAGACCAATGAGATGGGTGCGAAACAGAGACCTTTTGGTATTCCAGGTCATCTTTGCCAAGCAGCAGTGTCGTCTTCTCCACTGAAGCATGTTGTAAGGATCCAGTGATGGGATATGAGACAATGCTCAAGGAAAAGGCTTTTCCAATTGATTTAGAATCCACTGCTATTCTTTGGTATTCATTTTCCTTTGAGTTGAGCAATCGTCTGCAAATGGCTCGCACTGCAAAGAATAAAAAAACATCAGAAATCTTTAATTTTACACACTTGTAATAGAAACGGTTACAAATAGAAACTAGTTATAAACATAAAATTGAGTTAAATTTACTTTTTCAAAGAACAGCCCGTATCAATGGAAATAAGATTTGACTGAGGCCAAAAAGCCAACCTTGTTTTATGATTTAACTTGATTTGGTAGCTTTTAAAAATGCTTTTTTGCCTGGTAAAAGTTTTGACAAACATCCTGGATACCAAAGATAAAGAGGCAAAAAAAAAAATGGATCATGTTAGCAGGAAAAAGTGTGAAGTAGATGTAAATAGCTTCATATCCATGGCTGTGAAATCCTTGTAGAGTGTTTGAGAAGGACTGAATGACAAAGCCTTGCTGGCAGATGGAAGGTTTAATGGCATTAATTAAAATTGATTTGACATGCAGAGGCTGGGATGGCTGACAGTTTTCCAGCCCTTTTTGCAGACGGCCGTGCCTGGTGGTGGGACAGACGGCGATGGCAGAGCTGTGTTAGTCACAGGACACTGCCTGACGCGTCTCCACCAGCCCCACTGTGCAAGGAAGGGCACTGAGAAGATGCACCTGTCAAAATTCATTTTCAGGGTCCAGTAGCCTCACTGCACAGCCCTCAGATGCTAGTGCAGGATAACATTCCTGCTCGCTTCTCAGGTACCCTTTACCTTCTACTCTGAATTGGAGGAAAACATTGAATGGAGCACTGGGCTGTGGTGCCAGCCTCAGAGGCAGCTGAATTAAAATTAAGCTCTTGATGTTTAGTAGACAGAGATCTTGGGTAGTGATCATATTAACTGGAAATAGAATTGCTCAGGACTAAGTTTCTGGCCAACTATCTGATGATCATGATATTGGGTTGGGTTTTTTTCCCTCTACAAAAGTACATGTAAGTACTGCACAGAGCAGTTGGAAATTTCAAGTATTCTGACCAGCAGCTGTAGCTGTAGGAAAAAGTGCCAAAGTAGTCTGTGCTTCATTTTCTCTTAAATTTTTGTTCATATTCAGCAGCAGAGTCAATATGGCAGCTTCATGATGCTGCATATTAAAAGCTGATCACATCATCTCGTAAATGAACTTTCACTGTACAATAGCAATTCGTTTGTGATTTTCAATTTGCTCTAATTTATTCCTGGGCCCTAGGGTCTTGTATAGGAAAAAAGGATGACAGTTGAACAAGAGTCCATAGAAAATGCTATTCCTAATAGAAATATGTGATTTATTAATTGCTTCGCTATCTTCTTAAACCAATATTTGGATTCATTTGTGCATGTAAAACCAAGTGATATGTTACATAGGAAATTATGGCGTTTAACGCTGGAAGGAAGTAATTTGAGATGTCAATCGAATAATAGGATATTAAGCTGTATGTGTGCGATGCAACATTGAGTCTGCCCTGTTCACCAAAGGGAATATTTGTGTTTCGGAAGGGTGGGGAGAGGGGTACACCTGATGTTTATTTTACCCGCTGCCGGGATTTACCGTCACCCTCCGCATGGCGGGAGCTGCCTCACGGCCCGCCGCCGGCCCGTGACCCCCGCCAGGGGGCGACGCTGCGCGCCCGCTGTGACGCGGGACGGCGCGCCGGGATCAGCCTGCGGGAGCGGCCGAGCCCGGCCCGGGGCGCTCCGGCGGCTTCCGGGCGTTTGGTTTTAAAATCTGATTGTCTTATTTAGCTATTCGGGGCTGGTGCCACTTCCCGGAGACTCAGGTGTGTCTCTAAAAATCATAAATCCTTGTGTCTAAGCTAGTTCAGGAATTAACCTGACACTCCATGCTTGTGCTGCTTTACCTGAGTATTGTCCTCATGTAAAAGAAAATAAGCTCCAAACGCGTGAGACTCGTGTTTGTGTGACCATTTGCACCTGCTTTTCCCTGCTGGAAAAACAGAAGCTTCCCTCCGAACTCGTAATTGTTAGTTTGCCTGCAGTGTGCAGTGAGTTGTAGATGAACGCTCAGCTATTGGGGAATATCTGTGTGTAAGCAAACAGAAATGTCACTTCAAAGGATAGCCCAGATCTGAGGGCAGTTCTTTGTTTGATTGCAGGGCAGCAGTGGGAATGGTTGGTTTATTATTATTCCATTGCATGCATTCACAGTTTAGAAAGAAAATCAAACCCAGAATTTCACCAATGTGGAGCAGCAGCTAGAACTCAGATTAATTTTGTCAGACTGAATTGTTCCACTTAGAAAACTACAGTCATTAGATGGAAATACTTCAGCAAAAAGTGCACTGCACTACTAATCTTTGTTTAATCTAACCGAGGCAGTGTTTTGATGAGCACCTACTTGGATAAGGCAACAGGCAAAAGTGAGAATCTTAAGTTACATAAATATTTGTGTAAACTGGCAGGGGTTTGCAGGTGCTGTGTTTCCCTGATGTCCCAGCACAGGCACTTGCAATGACTGAACCCTTTCTTTATTAGGCTGCATGCTTACATAATGCATATGAAAATAAGTTTTACAGTGAGGGACAGATGTAGAACCAGAAAACATTTTAAGAGAGTCATATTTCCTTGATATTTTTTTATGTAGTTGTTTGATTTTTCAAGGTAGGAGTGTCCTAGAAAATCTGTCTCTGTTTGCCCTTTAAAAAGGCATTTTATGAATAGGGAAAGCACCCACATCTGTATTTCAGCTTCATAGAGCTATTGACTGGAAAAACCCAAATAACGTGGGCTCATTTTCTTTGCAGTTGTGTGTAAAACATTTCAAAATACACAGTGGGGTGTTAAGCACTGAAAATACAGCAACAACAATGGCACCTTTGAAAAACAATACTACATGCTAGGGTGCATTGTTTAAAAATAATGTGTAAAACTGTCAATAGATATTAAACCCACCATCTAGTTCTATAATAAAAATAATATTTTCTCTCATTTAATTAGGGTTACTTTTTTTGCCCAAATACTTAAAATTCCATTTGACAGAATGGTTATGAACAGGCACCAACTATTGACAGTAGATAAGAAAACCTAAGTACAGCAGAGGGTCTCTAGAACACTCACCTTGTCCTCGGGGAGTGTGTTGTTGCATGTAACTGCATTTTGGAGATGTTATTTGTGATAATGCTGCTTCATTTTTGGCACCTGGCAGTGCAGTCACTGATGCATTATCAAATGCCAAATACATAAACTGTGAATGCCTCTTGAATTTTTATTTGTGGTCTGTGCTCTGCTGGTGTTTTGGTTCCTGGTACTTGCAGTTCTGCTCTATAATTACAGCTTTGAAAATTGAAGCATTCGACTTCCTATTCACACGTCTTGGATTTTCATATTTTGATTAGCTGTGTGGGCAAACTCTTAAATTAGAGGGAAGAGTTCAAAAGGCAGCCAGAGTCTGTATTCTGATGAACAGCAGTTGCATATTGGGCCTCATTTAATGTGCCTGGCTTCCCTTATGAGCTCCATTAATCTTCTGCACAAAACAGTATTTGGGATAAGGTTTGATGTGCAGCTTTTTAAATGCCTGATACCAATGTCTTACATTAACCAGGTGTGCTTCTCCTGGAGTGTTGCCTGAAGATACATTTTTTGTTGTTGTTTTAAAAGTTCTCTCAAGTGACTTTATATTCTACATGTCTTAAAACTGATTTGAAACCGGCGTCTGATGTATGCTGCATCCCTTGCTTTGTGAACTCCTTCCAGCTGCAGTTGTTCTGTTTCATGTTGGCATTGCCTTGGGCAAGGAAAGCACATTTATATTGACATGTAATGATTTACTATAGCTTATTGGAAGATTCTGCAGATAAGCACTTTCTTTATGTGGTGTATTGAATTGCTATAGATTTAGGTCTTACATTTGTATTGCAAATATTCACCTTTCCTTTTGTCACTAGTGACAAAGTATTTAAATTTCAACAAAAAATAGGAATGAATGGCAATTAGATGGAATGTCATTTTACAATCCAAGTTAAACAGTCAGTGTTTTCATATTAAACAGAAATTGCAGTGATGGCAGGAGATAAGTTACGTGCTTACCATTTTGAGTGTGTAGTGTTTGAAGGTTTCCTTTTGGGATGTCAGGGAGCCTGATGTTACTTGTAAATTGTGGTGCCTGATTGCACTGCTGATGGTTTAAATCATGCCCATTCTTTTGCACGCTCCCAATTTCTGCTTGGCTGGTAGTGCCCTTGTGACATTTTGCTTGTGTTTGGGGGGCAGAAAAGCAAGTGTAAAAGGGGCTGAGGGGACTTCTAAGATAATGTCTTTTGACTGTGTGGTCTGTTTTGATGGTTCAGTGCTCTCGGTATGTCACATTATGGCCATTTTACCATGCTTTAAGATTACTTCAGATTAGGATTAATTCTGACCTAGTTCGAGAGGATTTCTAACTGGTTTTTCTGTATTGGAGGGGTTTGAGTTTTTAATTTCTCAGTTAAAAGCAATCATTACGGGAACTCCATTATCCCTTTAATCCTTCCTCTCCAGCCACAGCAGCCTTGGCAGACTGTGAGCACCGCATTTAGTCAGTGTAAGGGAGTGACATTGTGCTGGGGAAGAGCAAAACCTGCTAGAATTCTTTCTCCCTGCTCTGAGACCCCGTTATCTCAGGGCTCTGCAAATTAGGAGCGATCATTATCTGCAATGGTGGAAAAGGTAACAGACAAGCGAATGAGTATCACACACAAGGGTTTGACATACCTTCCTTGGTCAGGCCATTTATGGTGCAGGATTATACCCACAGCAAATAGTTTGGGCACGCCATCACTTCAGCAAAAAAGATGCTCTCGACCATGCGCACATCCCCCAGCAGCAGCAGCCCTGCTTCCTGCGCCCGCCGCGCTCGGGATCCGCTCTGTCCATCTGTCTGTCCGTGGCCGTGTTACCTTCCCGGCTGGCCGGCGGCGTCCTTGGCTCGGGGCTCTCTGTTCATGCTGCAGACAAAGGACGGGAGCTGAGGCTGCTCTCACAGCTGCTGCCTCGCGGCTCGGACAATGCAGGGCTGTGCTCTGCTCTCCCCAGGATCCATATTCCTGCTGGAAATGTTCGCGGGGAGTGCCTCAGTTGGCTTCGGTAATAGGATCTCCCTCTGCTCCTTCCTTCATTGTTGCTAGGCAGTAATAGAAATGGTTTGGAGTTGTTTTAACCCAGAATTGTGGTGTATAAAATCCATTCCGTAGTTCTTGAGCTGCTGCACAGGCAGGCAGCAGTTTAAATGTGGGCTTTGACAGATGCTGTCTTCTGACAGAGCAGAATTTAACGTCACTGCTTGGCTGAATCCCACGTGATTGTTTGCATTCATTTTGACTAAATCCGAAGGCAGACAGGAAGCTTTACCGGCTCTTGCTCTTATTTGATAAATGATACATACTCAGTTCATGCACACTGATAGGTGAATAGTATAAAAACTGTATGATCATTAAGTGAAAAATTGAGGGTTTTTACAGATTGTTTTCACTTTTCCTTGACGCTGCAACTTAGATTCTCTAGGTGATTTTTAATGCTAGATGTTTTAGTCCCATCTTCCAAAAGCTGTTCTGCAGTGCAAGGGAATTAAAAGCATTTAAATGCTGAAGCTTGATTTAACCCATTTGTCTCTCTTGGAGTACAAATAGTCTGTGCCTTCATGCCAAAGAAAAGATAGAAGTGCCTTTCTTTGCTCATGTTTCCTTTACACATTCTTACTCTTGAAAAGCTGCTTTTTTATTCAGTTGGGCTGATCAGCACTGATTTATAAGCACACACTGTTAAGCTGCCTCTCTGCTGTTAATAGCTTTCTGCTATGGTCTGGCATTGCAAAGTCAGGGGCACTTCATTTCAATTATTGATGAACCTAAAATGTCTTTTGTCTGTTACAGACATACCAATGTCATAAAATTTGTCTTTTTGGTCCTAAGGAAACCTGTGTTCCTTTCATTTCTCTCCTTTCAATGACTGACCCTTCTGTGCTGAAGCATCTTATTATATTTACTGTATAAATAAAATATCATAATACCTGAGAAAATAGAGACCTAGCAGCATACTTCCCCAGGTATTTATTAGTCAGTGTGTTTGCCCACTCTGTTTTGAAAAGCTAATGACTGGCTCTTTAGACCTTTTTTGACAAGGAGTAAAGAAACTGTGACTTATCTGGTGTGTCTGATTTGTAGTGGTGGGCATGTCCCTTACTGGGAAATAAGGCTTCCCCAGGCAGTCAGTGTACTTTATTATTCTAGATGCATAATATGATAGTTTACTAGAAACATAATCAGATTTAGATCCTCCTAACTAAATCATCTATGTACACTAACTTTCTCTATTAATTTAGTCTTGTTTGTAATGCATGAGTTTCCTAACCTCATAACGATTTCCACAAATCCTTTGATCCTATCTGAGGACATTTTAGGATCATGAGCATATTTCCTAAATAGTAATTATAAATATTAAGTGTGCATCAGTAAAGACTTTCTATCTCCTCCAGTCTAAACAAATCAGTGTTTAAAAAATGAAGGGGAGGGGTCAGTGTGGGGGTAGAGCATGACAAGAGGGCTGTGTCCAGCACCACTTACTGATGTGGGACCTTGATGAGTAATTGAGAATCAGTGCATCGAGATGTTCCCTATGTGCCCAGGTGACTCCATTTCCCACCTAGACACACAAAGCTTTCTGCTGCCCTGTGTCATACCCAGAATTTGGTGTAGTCTGTTGCTGGAGCACACAGACATGTGAGAGCATGGCCGGGAGTCCTCCCAGCTGGCTGCACTCTGGGCTCTGGGTATTAAACCAGGTGGGTTATTCGTGTGCTCGGTGCATCCAGGCAGAAGGAAGGAATGCTTTTGTCAAACACAAACATGTAAATCTGCCTCTGAGTTTGGAATTTTCAGACAAGACTCGTTTCCCTTGTATTTGGGAAATGAGTTCAGATCTCAACAGAATGGTTGTTAAAATCTATGCTGTTTCAACTTAATTTATTTGCTACTACTTCACTGTACCTGGTTCCTAAAGCTTGGGACCTATTGGAAGGGGGAGAGCTGTTTTTATTTTTCTATAAATGCTCATTGGTAAATATTAAAGGTACAAAAATCCCAAGGGCTGTTTTTCTAAAGAGAACCCTTTTTAAAGTAAATTTAGAAGGGAACAGACATCAGCTCTGGCTTTTAATTAAATGGCCATATCCCTTGTGTGTAGCCTGTAAAGTTCAGGCAGAGCTGTTGTCTGCTGGTATGTGTAAAAATTGTCATCTTGCCTTGTGAACAAATTGAGTATTGAATTCTTAAATATTAATGACCAATTTCTTTTGTTCATTCTCTATTTTTTTTTCAAATAAAGTATGAGCGGTTCATTGCTCATCTTACAGAAAAGTAAGAAAAAACTTTAATTGTTGTACTGCTTCCATCTGGGAGTGACCGATTCAGCTTTTAGAGTCAAAGTTTTGGGAACAATTTCCTTTTCTTTTCTAGCACTTTGTTCTTTGCTGCTTTCCTAGGATACTGTGCATTTGTGGGTGTTTCAGGAGGGCAGGTCTTGCTTTGGGCTGGGAATAGGAGCTGCAGGTTTTGCTAATCTTGCTGGGCTGGAGGTTGGAATGAGCTTTATTTCAGCCCAGTCTCAGCACGAAGGGTCAGTTGACTGCTTGTTCTCCATGCAGGGAGTAGTGTGTTCTGTAATGTTACTATGGTTACATCCCAAATTAGAAGCTGCAGTGTTAGTGCTTGAAAGGCTGCCACCTATTAAGGCTCTAAGGAGTAAGTGAAGATGTAGAGCCTGTGTGAGGAGCAGGCAGAGTTACTGTGACCAGGAACTGGAGTGCTCAGCGAGTCCTGCACACAGCCCAGGAGGGAGAGCAGAGCAGAGCAGAGGAGGGGCTGCTCACAATTCCCTGTGCACCTGACCACTTGGAACCGAGCAAAATGTACCAATGCAAAACAAACTTGTGGTGGTTTGGAATGTTCTCTTCAAAAAAACTTAAAAACTCTTTATGTGTCGTTTTTAGAGGGTGTTAGCACAGCTTTGTCTAACTGGTTTTATAATAAAGCCATTCAGTAAAGTTCTGTCTTTGACAACATTAGCAGAAATTCCTCAAACTAATTTGGATTAATTGCAGTAGTCAGGCATGTACTGCTTGGCAACTTCTGCCCCTTGAGAGTTGAAATACTTAGGCCATGAGTGACCTATCACTGTTCCCACACGGATTGTGCATTCTGGATACTCTATGAATACTTTGCAAAGTTCATTTTATTCTCAGTAAAATGGAGTATTATATCAACTGTAATGTGTTGAAAACCTTTCAAGGGACAGTTCAGAATGTTTAATGGCAACATTTTCAAGGCTGGTTATTCTTGTTTTTAAGCTTTATTTTTACCTTCTGGAAATGGGTTAATACAGAGTGTCATAAATGCTTAGATTTAATTTTCCATGTTGAGAATTATTATGTATATGGCCAGTGGCTATTCTGCTCTTTTCTTCAAAAATAATATTTCTCCAGTAAGTTCGTCTCAAGTGGAGACAGAGTTGGCAAATACTTGGAATTTACTTGGCTGCCTTGAGATCCCAACATGTTTCTTAGCTATCCCAGACGTGTTTGTAAGTGAAGGAAAAATAGCAATCTAGAAATGACCACAAGTGTCAGTATTGCCTGCCTTATTTTGCTTAGTAGATTTTCACCATTGCTTAGCTGGTAGTGAAAGCAGCCTTTACACTTGGTGCATTTTTAATAAATGGTCAAGATTTTGCTCTCTGTTCTAGAAACACCCAAGCCATAAACTTGGTGATTTCATTAACTACTGAGTGCCATGACTTTAGAACCTGAATGCAACAATACAGATCAATGTACAGAACTAGGAAAAAGTTCCCAGTTATTACAAAACATGGATCAAGTTTTTATGCAGTTGATTTTTTGTATTTTAGTTCATCAGGAACATAAGCATATCCCCAACTTCACAAAGTTGTGAGTGGGGGGAAAGTCCAAGTGGAGTTTTCAAGTCAGAAGGGTGTTTCTTGGGAAACATTTCAGGGAAATGTTCTATGATTTTAAATCTTGTTTTTTTTATAAAATAAACTGATGTTCTAGGTGTCCAGCTAGAATTCACTCTGTTCTCCTATCACAGCTTCCTTAGAGTATCACAGGTTTGGAGTGATTCAAAATTCACTCAAAAAGCCAAAATACAAAATACAAAGTTTGGTTCTGCTTTGATTCAGTTCTGGTTTTGTGTGTTATGCAAATCTATGTGGACTACTTTCCAGATGTGTTTCTTTCCTCAATATTGTGCTGTTTGCTTTTATCATATCTTTTCTTTCTTCTATATTCTGATTTTTGGTATCTTCCCCCAGGTGTTTCATGCAATTATTGCTGATCTCAAATGCTAAATGCAGATTTTATTCTTCCAGAGGTTGGACAACATAATTTCATTTATATTGTGCAGGATTTTTGGTGGTGTGCTTCTGCCCTGATGAACTGACAAGCCAGTGCCAGCAGTAATATTTTCTGCCTGTCACAAGTGTTGCTTTTGCATTCTGAGGAGAGCAGGGACTTTATGAAGCTTTGATTCAGCCCAGCAGGGGAGAAGAGGCCAAGCAGCTGAAGTACCAAAATTCACAGGCAGCTTACAGTGGGAAATGGGCTGGAGTTTCCCCCCTTACCTCATGGGTTGTTCAACCCTCCTGCCTGCGCTATGTGATCAAGGTACCCCTAACACCCACCCCAGCATGAGATTAGAAATAAAACCTCCAGTTCTTACAGAAAGCGGGACTCTCTGGGAAGAACTGGTACTAAAAATCCATTTTCAAAGCATGGCAGATGGAATGAAGGAAGATGGCATCCTGTTGGAGATAACAGGCACCAGCTTTTATGCTGAGGAAGGAAAATGTCTTGTTCCAGCTGCTGCCACCTGTCCAGGCCTTTTCTGCCCCTTTTCCCTCAGGATGTCTTCAGGCTCTGGAGGCATCCCACACTTCTCCCCCAATAACTTAGAGAATCTTGGCTCATCAGGATGAGCAAAGGATGCAGCCATCCTGTCCTGCCCAGCACTCTTCCATGCTGGAGGAGCTACCTAGGTTTTTCTTTTCTTTTGTGTGGGACCAATTAAGAGATTAGCAATTCCAACTGTTCATCCTCTCATTAAGTTTTTTTTTGCCATGTATGTGGTTTGTACAGGAATATGGAGACATTTTGTTAGCCTCCAAAATTTTTAGTACTGAAATTAGTGAGGCATTTGTTTAGTGAATGTTAAATAATGTGAAATTGAAGAACTGGACTTTCAGAGCTGTCAGAATTTCCTGTGACTTGGGGTTGAGACCTGTACTGATTCTTTCCATCTGTCACATTTGCTCAGTAGCTTTAGTATGTTAATTCCTACAGCTCCATCCTGGAGATATCCTCATTTACAGCTAATTCTGGGGGACATGAAAGGTTTACAGCAGAAATAACAGAGATTTAGAAGTGCCTTAAATGCCTGAATCCTTTCCTTCAAGCAGAGATGCTTAAACTAGGAAAACCAATAAAATCTGTGGGAAAAAATCCTTTCTCCAGGGACTCAAGAGGTCCATTTTGTGTAATAAATTTCAGCAATATTTGTTCATAGCCAACAGAAAACATGGATCATAAAATGGAGAATAAATCCTCTTTTAAGAGAAATTCCCTACTGCTCTTTTTTGACATGTTGGAGAGGCTGAAATTTCTCCAAACACTTTGCACATCACCCAGATCTGACTGAGCTGCTTCAGCCTGGCCAGCTGGGGACATGTCCCAGGTACTCCCCATTTTGCTGAATGTTGTTCCACCTTCCTGTTTCCCTCAATTTCATGTAGTTCCCAATCAGTGGAGATTAAGCTGCAGACTTCCCACTTCTAAAATTCACATTAAACTTAAATTATACCGTTCCTTGAGTGACTTTCAAGGAAAAGGGATCTCTGCTATGGAAATAATGGATTTTGTCTGAATAACTGTGTTCATAATTCCTTCTGTAATCTGTGTAAGACTCTAGATTAATTTCATGAGCCTGAGGATTTTTTTTTCACATAAATTACTAATGTAGAGTCAGTAACCAGGACTCCTACTCCTCAAATACTTGATTTAGAGGAAATCCTCAGGGTCTGGTTTGTATAATGTAAATTCACAGAGAATATTGATTGAGAACTAGAGAATTTTTATTATTTTCTGCTATCTTAAGCTATATTTCAAACTGAAATTCCAGGTGGTTTATTTTCTGTAATTTAGTGGCTTCTAACAGAAGAAGAAATCAGAGACAGCTCTCTTGCATCTTGTCTACCTCAAGATGTAATATTAAGAATAATCAATGCATTCTGTAGGAAGGTGTGTCTGTGAAATTAAAAATACTGGTTGTATTTAATATAATAATGCTGAATTCATAAAATTTGGCCTAAAATTCAAGATGATGTTCGTCTGTTAGGTATATAATCTTGCAATTCATAACCAGCATCTGCAAAGAGTTCTGTTGTTGATCTGTCTTGCTAAAATAAATTCATAGAGAGCATTTGTCATCTAAAAAAACCCCTCCCTGCTTCTCAAAAGCATATAAACCTGTCATCCTCTTAAAAACCCCCAAAATCTCATGACCTTGGATGATGCATATTGTAGATTCTTTGAAGTCTTTTTCTCTTGAGGATTTGTGTAATCAAACATTCAGACTTCTACAAATGCTTTTTCTGTAAGTTTTGGTTAATGTATGCTTGTTTTATCAATGTGCAAGATTTATGGTTTATACTGCATATCAAAAGATTGAACTGTGGATGAGACCAAATCTGACCCACTTTTTTTCCTGTTTTTTTTTTTTTTTTTTTTTTCCCCTCACACTTTTGGATCTCCATGTTAGGTTTTGCCTTGGTGTTCTTCCTTATTTTGCCAAATATCAAAAGCCCTTCTGTTGTATTTCTAGGTAACAAGCAAAGTAATAAATAAAATAAAAATTTCCTCTTCATATAATAAGGCTTGGATACAGTACAGAAAGGGAATCCCTTTGTTTGAGAATCTAGGTCACTTCATAAGGAAAAGGTTTCCCTACTGTGAAAAATTTACATTTGCCATTTTTTTTTTTTCTTTTTCTATTTTTCCTTAGGGTGTGCCACAATCTGTACTCGTATGCTGTGTTTGCCTAATGACAAGAGGTTGTTTATTCCATGTAATTAAATGTCACTTCTCTGAGGTGCATGTGAGGAAGGGAGTGAGCAAGGAGATATTATCAGTAAAGTGGGAAATGCAAGAAAGGTTAGAGCAGCAGCTCTCTGGAAGCCCTGTTCTCCTCTCCCTGGCAGGTTGGTTGGGACCAGAGCCAGTGTAGAATTGGCTGTGTGTGTGCCCAGGATGATGCACACCATCTCCTGAGCCTGGTGCAGTGCCCTCCATGTGGGAATAGATGCAGCAGGCTGCTCAGAGCAGGCTGGTGCAGCCCTGGCTGCCCTGTGGCTGATGGCTCTGTGCAGAATTTGCTGCTGTTCTCAGAGCAGGGCTGAGGCACTGGGAGATGCCTGCAGGAGCTGCAGCAGCTTGTGCTGGGTGCCAGGGCTGTGGCCTGGGAAGGGAGCAAGCAGTGGTTCTGAGAAGGTGCCCTGAGCTAAGGAAAGTGTGAAACCTGAGGCATCTCCATCATCTCCAGTGGAAACTGGGCTGCCTGAAATACCTGATCCCACTGATTGGGATCTGAGGCAGATAGTAACTTGGGGTTTTTCTTAGGACAGCTTTCAGAGTGGTAGTGCCTTCAGATGTTTCTTCCAACTAAGCACTAGTCAGTGACAGAATGTCTGTTGGAGGAGATAAGGATTTTTGCTCTTCCTCCAGAATAGGCACACATTCATTCCCCCAAGAATATGCCAATGCAGAACCTGCAAAATAAGGAAGAAATATGTAGTCTGGCATTAACTCTGGATTAGTTGCTTTTTCTTACACTTTCAAAATGTATTTTTGGAAGCACGGGAATAAATAGAAAAGTGTGAGGTCTCTGGTCTGTGTACAAATTATCAGCCTGTTGAGCCACATGTAAAATTACTCTGCTGCCCTTGCTCAGAAGGTGATGCTGCTGTTTTGTTTTGGTGTTTTTCTCGTAAAAGTAGAGCACGACCTGACTGAGGCAAGGAAGTTATTGGATGAGCCTCTATGAAATTGAATCTGTTTGTGACTGGTAAAGCCATCCTAAGTACAGAAAGTTCCAGGGTGTCATAACAGAGGAATCTTGTTACCCTTTGTGTTGGTTTTTCTTTTCTCTCATTGAAATCTTGGCATTGAAAGCCTAACTGTATTCCAAAACATTGTCTGCTCTTAGTGGTTTACTCATTTTTATTTCCTGCCACTTTAGTGTTCAGTTTTCTGGACTGAGGGCATTTTACTTTGCAACACATTGCTGTAGGAAAAAAAAAAAAAGAACTTACTTATTTTTTTATGACTGACATTAGACTTTTCAAAGGTGAAACAGCTATTTGGAGTATCAGGACAGATGTGAGGGCTGAAGGAGAGCTGAGGAGGTCTTGCTGCTTGTGGCAGATTTCCTTCAGATAAACTGTGAAATCCCCAGGATCATCATGGATGACTGATGGTTGCTAACATGTGAGGAGCAGAAATAATGGTTGTAGTGAGCCTCACCTGTGAAAGTGCTGACTGGCAGTCTGTCATCTCCTGTGGCTGTTCACAGTGGGAGGTTCCTAAAGATGAATTTGTGTGTGTGTGTACAGAGTGAGAGGGCACAGCCGTTTGAAAACTTTCAGAACCTGTTTTGTGATGCATTTTGGAGTCTTCATTTGTCAGGGGTTATTTTTTTGCAGCAATGGATGAAGCCTGTATATAATTTACAGTGTAACAGGAAGATCCTAAAATCTGTTGGTTTTATAGGGCCCTTATCCTCATCTTTGAATAGGATGGCCCCACACTATGTGAGATTGTGCCAGCTGACCTTTATTTAAGAGGATGCATTTATGCACTACCAAAAATACAGCTGAGAACAGTCTGTGATAAACCAGTTCTCCTAATGCAATGCTGGAAGCTTGGAGATAGTCTATCTAGTGTATGGATTGTGTATAAAATGAAAAAATTAAAGGTGAATGCTGTCATCTTAGTGCTTTGGGAAGGGCTTAATTTAATCTTCTATACTAAAGAAAGAAGAATAATGGGGAATTTAGATATAATGCCAAAGGAAGCTGAAAGTAGAGGCAGAAGGCCAAATGGAAAAATTCCTCTTTTGTGATACAGCCAGAAGCCTTCCTGTATTTTAACTTAATGCATGATTTATTGCCACTACAGTTAGTTTTTGATACGGCCATGTAACATCATCAGCTTTTGTATGCTCCAGCAGGGTAGCATGAATGATGTGTTTCTTCAGGATACCAATACCAGCAGCCATTTGCACCATCTCTTTGGTGTATGGTATTACAGCAATAATGCACAGATCCTGCTGAAGCCATGCTGGCACTAAGAACCTTGAAGGCACTTCTTGAAACATCTCCATTTCTCAAGAAGCACACAAGTAGGAAGCTTTGTTGCTGTGATGCAAATACAGTATATATTATTCTATTGTTTGTCCTCAGTATATGAATCTGCGATGTGTGACTGGGATGCTTCTCTGTCCCAGGTGGCTTTGTTAGGTGATGATTAATATTGTGATTGTGTTGTTTGGTCCCCCTGTGTGATTTCTTTTGGAAGGAAATCAGCCATGTCCATAGGCTGTATTGCTTTTGGCAAAGAGCCAGGCTTTTAGGACATGCTGAAATGGAGACAACTGAAACTTTAATGTATGTTGTCTCTTTGTTCTCTGGCTATGAACCAGAAGGCTTTAATTTGTTTTTGTGTTTGGGGGATTATCAGGTTGGGTTTTGTTTTCTTTAATTTTGGAATCTATAGGATAAGTATAAAGGCTTAATTGAAGAAACAGAATTTTGGGTTCAGGTGGCTGCCTGGCTTTCAGATAACATGTACAGTAGTGTGTTTTTGTGCTCTGTAATAGTGATACCTGCAAAATACTTCAATTTTTTCATCTGCTTACATCTGCACCCAGGGAGGGAAACTCCTGGCCTTTTGTAGTTACCCAGTTGCACTCAGTGGAAATTTCTTCAAGAAGGGGGAATAATAAATGTTTCGGTCTAATTAGAGTGCTCCTTCCTAATTGTAAATAAAAGAATATTTTAATTAAAACAGACTTCTGGAATGAGAGTTCTGCAATGAAAAGTATGTTTTGGAATGGATCTCCCAGGGAAAGCTGGAGGCAGAGAGAACTGCAGGACAGGGTGATAAATGGCACAAAGCAGCACCAAACCCTTTGCATTTTTATTGGGGCTATTTGATTATGATGCTGCATATGGAACTTGGGCATCCTGCAGCCAAAGAGAAGGTACTCCAGCAGGCAGTTTTTGTCAGAGCTGCTGTGACTGGTGTGAGAGGAATGCTATTACTGCAAATTTTGGAAATGCTGACTTCAGAATATTGTACTGAGAAAAATAGGTTAATGATGTTGACTCTAGGTGGGAGCAGCCATTTGAGGACACTGAAGAGCACAAGTTTTTTTTTCAATGATGTTTTATTTTGTTAAATATTTAAGCTTACCTATGCGAAGCTGTAGGTAAGTAACTCCTAAAGTGTAGTATTAATATTGAGGAACAATTCATACACTGCTTAGGAACTTTCTAGGTTTGAAGTTTGTGTTAGGGCACAGAAGCAATCTGGGTTTCAGTCCTAAAATGTGGGAAAATGACTCCAAGGGTGTGTTTATATTGTTGAAATTGGAATATAAACATTTAAATCCAACAGTAGATGTGTTGTGTTGACATCTTTTGTTTTACTTGTTGCAAATATGTAAAGTCATGGGGCAGAAAGAAACATTGCAATCAAATGTCAGCTGTGATCACAATGTGTAGTGTATATAGTGTGTAGTGTAGTGTGTAGTGTAGGAGTTCTCAGAATAAGGCTTTTTCATGGGGCTTTTTCCATTTTTTATTGGAAATGTGGACATTGGACATTGGAAATGTGAAGTATTATATTCACAACAGCTGCTTTCTCTGATTTAGTATTTTTAGTGAAATAAAAGTTCATTCACAACATGACCAGTAACTTCCTGTTTGGGGGCAGATTTTCCAGCTTCTTGTGATAAAATCTGAGCGTTGCTCCGTTTCTGTGAACACATTATCAGCCTCTTAGCAAGGACTGCTCTGGGCTCTCAGTTTGGGAAGGACGTGGAGATGCTCAGGAGGGCAGTAAGGCTGGTGAGGGGCTGGGAGCACAAACCCTGTGAGGAACGACTGAGGGAGCTGGGGCTGTTCAGCCTGGAGAAAAGGAGACTCAGGGGTGACCTTGTCACTCTCTACAGCTCCCTGAAAGGTGCCTGTAGTCAGGTGGGGTTGGTCTCTTTCTCCAAGGCAGCACTGACAGAACCAGAGGACACAGTCTCAAACTGTGCCAAGGGAAATACAGGCTGGGTGTTAGGAAGAAAAGGTGATAAAGTTCTGGAATGGTTTGTCCAGGGAGGTGGTGGAGTCACCATCCCAGGATGTGTTTAAGAAAAGATTGGATGTGGCACTCAGTGCCATGGTTTAGTTGTGGTGTTGGGGCATGGGTTGGACTCGATGATCTTGAAGGTTTCTTCCAGCCCAGTCATTCTGTGATTCTGTGACTGCTCCAGGGCTGCCCATGGGGAAAGGAGATGGGGAGCACAGTCTGAGGTGGCAGCATGGGAGAAGTGGCACCCCCAGGTGGAGGTGGGTTTGGTGCAGAGAGCTTTGAAGCTTTTCTTTCTGCTCCCCTGCATTTTAACCTTGCACATGTGAGTATGTGCAGTGCTTGACAAACACTTCACAGGGGCTCTTCCAGTTGTACAAGCTGCAAAGCTCAATTCAGCATCTGAGGAAAGGGGAAATGACTCAATTTTGTTCTTGCCAAGGAGAAGTGATACTTTTTGCTGCCACTATGATCAGGGGTGCTTAGCTGCAGTGTTATAGAACAAGAAGGTCTGTTTGCCCCTTGTCCTCTCACCCTGTCCTCAAAAAAAACTCTGCTTGCATCCTGATTTGATTCACTTTGTCTTCATGGTAGACAACACATTTTCTTTCGTTCAGTCTGTTTTTTTTTTTTTAAAATGAGTTAAAGCAATAAAATCTGTAGAGTAAGAGCTGGATAGGATGTGGAGGGTCTGTGAATTGTGGTGTTCCTTTGGTTAATTTAAACTTTTTTTTCCCCATATGGCAACTAAGACTGAACTTGTGAACTGAGACAGCTGGGACAGGACAAATGTTCAGAGACAGAATTCTGGTTATCTTGTAAGCAGATTAAAATACCCAGTTTTCTCTGTCTGGGGGAATTACAGGGTGTGGATAATTGCAGCATGTGCAAGTCCGGAAATCTTAACACTTTTGTGCTGGACTAAAACTCAGAAATTTTTGCAGAGAATTACCACTCTGTTTCTAACTTGCTTGCCTCATGTTGTACAGATCTCTCTTGTGACACAGTATCTTGTCAATAGTTTTATCACCAGGAGCCAAGACATTGAATCTGCTCTGTCTGAACAAGACAGTTGATCCAGGGGCTTTAACCAATGTCATGCTGGGGTTTCACTACTCTGTTTGCAAATGACATTGATAATTTCTGTAATACACTTATTTTTCCCCTTTTCACCTATACCTACTGTTGTGTCTTAACTTTGCTGTAGCCATTGAAGCAGTGGGCGTCCCACATGAATCTCTTGGTGTGTGCTTGTGTAAAAGTCACAGAGTAAAAAATACAAGAGTTGAGAAGAAAATCTGAGATAGCACAAGTTTCATGACTGGTATTACTCAGCTGACTGCCAAGGTGTGGTTTAGTATTACCAGCAGCTTATTACAGTTATAGCAAGTCTCACAATCATCACCTTTTGGGCATTTAAAAAAAACCTATCTTTGCCTTTTCAGCTGAATTTGCATAGCAGATGACCTGTTGTTGTTCATCAAGGGAGCCTGGAGTACAAGGCACTCTGCAATTTGGACAGGTTTTTGCCCTTTTTCTGGCCAATGGCAGTTCAAAATAGCCCTTTCCATATCCAAGTGCTACAGTCCCTTGAATGCTCACCTCCATCGCTGTCATCACTCAAGCCCTCATCTCTTGGCTTGTTTGTTACAATTTTTATAGCTGCAGCTAAAGCTTTTGATCCTGAAAAACACATCTTTGAACTCAGCAGTGTTTTTTCTAGGCAGCACAAACAACTTGGAGTTCATTGCTCTACTGTTCAGCTTTGCACATTGGCTCCTCAAGGAATTCAGTTTCAGGATTTTTCCCCAGATATTTTAAGTTTTGCTGGGCGATTACTTGGAAAATTGCTTTCATCTCTCTGCCCATGACCACCCATGATAATTGTGTTTTCTTGCAACATAATGTAATATAGAAGCATAGTGCTGGGGTTGCTAAAGCTGGTGAGGTACAGAAGAATAATATTGAAACTACTTTTTAGTGAATAGAAAGGAGAAGATCACATCAGGATGAAGTACAACTGGGAACAACTGGTGCTGGATAATTTGTTGAACAAGCAATCATGAAATAACCCAAGGTCTTTCAATAGCTGCCCATGTAGTAGAATTCAATGCAGCATCCCCTGTGTTGTAGCAATGGGAGTCAGTTTAAGCAGGGGAAGGCTGAAAAAAGCCTCAGCAGTTTCTGTTGCATTGAGATGTTTGACAGCATCCCACAAAGTTATTCAGTTACTTGGGTCTTGATTCATTTTGGGTTTTTTTTTTTGGATAAATTTTGATACAGAAATCAGGAGTCCATCTGTATTCATTTAGGCACCTGCAGAGCTTTTAAAAATATTCTTCTCACACAAAGCATTTCATGAGTCTTTCCAGAAGTTGCAAAGGAACCTTTCTGAGGTCACTTAGGCCTCTGTTTATGTATTGCTTGCTCACTGGGTGCAGGTGTAAGTGGGGTCTTCCTGCTGCTCTGTACTGAGCAGCATTTTCTGTAATGTAAATGTAACTGTTCCCTTGAATCCCATTTCCAAAGCTGAATCTGAACACAAAAACAATAGTGCTTCTCTATGTGTTTGGAATTTGCATGCCAGTTGTGCTGTTGGGCAAATGGATTGCTTGAGCCCCATATTCTGTGCTATTTCTGATAAAAACCACTTCCTGTGGGTGGCCAGTGCCTGTCCTTAGAGGCAGTAGTGAAACTAGATAGTTCTGAATATGTCAGGTTGTAAGTTAGAGACTCAAACAGGAGCCAATTGCAGTAAATTCACAATTAGACACAAATTCCAGTTGTGTTGAACTGATGTATCCTGGGCTGATTGTGGCATGCAGAAAACCTGTAGGGTAGAAAATTTACACCTGGCTTTAGAGAAGGATGAAACAGTCCCTTAATACTCAAACTGTGCTTCTCAAACCCCTCCCTGGCTGCCAAGAAACAACTGTGAGGCTGGCTTAGATAACTAACCCGAAGGGAAGGAAGTCTGAGCAAAAATACTGTTTTAGTGATAACTGCCTCTGTCTTTTGACTCAGTTCATGGAAATGAATCATTAAAATGAACATAGGGAGGTATAGACAAGCCTTTATTTTGCAAGCAAACAAACAAGTCCTCTGGAGTTCTCAGGATTAAGAGTTCTTGTTTTTGATGAAAACAGCTTATCCCCAGGAAAATGGAAGTGTTTACATGTTTAATCTTCGCTACCAACATCTCTCTTCTGCTCAAAAATTGCTATTTCTATAGCAACAGTTTGAATTTATGTGGCTGATGTAAATTCAATACAAAGTTCTTAATTTTACAGATATTCTGTGCAAGGATGGAGCTCTAGCACACTTCTGAGAGGACTCTTCAGAGGGGTTACATGGCTTAACTTTGGGTGTAATGGTTTTAAAGCATCTCAGTAGTTGTGGCTTTGATTAATTCTTTTCAAAAGCTTCTCCAGTGATTTCCATTATTGTTATTACTGCAGCTTTTTTATTTGCTTTTGTCCCTAGCTGCTCACTAGTCACTACAATTTTCTTTTAGATTCAGTTGTGATTTGGTTTGTTTTCTTTGCAGAACCAGAGTATTTCCTAAGTCATCAATAACCAGTCCAGTTAATTCAGTCACGTTTAAAGCTAATTTCTCTTGAC
This sequence comes from Emberiza elegans, assembly GCA_024865655.1. Taxonomy (NCBI): domain Eukaryota; kingdom Metazoa; phylum Chordata; class Aves; order Passeriformes; family Fringillidae; genus Emberiza; species Emberiza elegans. The sequence goes on from JALJVW010000206.1 coordinate 64,137,879, forward strand.
CTGGTAATGAACAAGAAATTGCAGTGATTTTTTAAGATTCAGTGACACTCATTGCCAGGTCTAACCTGCAAAGACCCATCAGTTCTGTTTATCATGTTGAACAAAGTCAGGGTTTCCAAATTTGAGTAATCTTGTCAGTTTTAGTTCTGTAATGGATTAATAAAGGACCAGATTTGCAAGTGAAAGTTGAATTTGCATGGTGTGGTACAACAGGTATTAATGTTTGGACAGTCCCAAACCAGCGGAGTGGAACCAGCAGAGTTTTATTTGTGCCACCCTCCCCTGGTTCTCCTTTTCCCCCTCCTCCATCTCTGTAGTGCTGGTCTCATTCTGATTTCCCTCTTTTGTCAAATTTGGTATATGGACTTCAATATTTGGAAAACTATAATGAGGCTTCTATTATCTTTGGTAAGATTGACCAGTGAGTTTTGTGGCATGAGACTGAATTTCAGGATTGGAAGCCTTCTATGCTGGATAAGACATGACCTTCAGTAAAATACATTTTAATATAATACACTAAAGGTTGGACTCAATGAGCTTGAAGGTCTTTTCCAAATTTAATGATTCTATGATGAGTTTTGGGTTTTGAAAGAAACAAGTTCTATATATTTTTTATCAGTCCTCTTTGTCTTGTCACATCACTTTTTTTGGTTGTGCAGGTATGAAGAAGTAAAGCTATGCTGGTATTTTCTTTAGGTAGTTGGTATAGGAGTCCTTTGATAAATACTGGTAAACTATTCTTCTGTTAAAATTTGTTCTGTAAAAATATCTTTAATTCTGCTTAAACTCCCACTCTTCCTTCCAGAAAATAAGAAAGCTGAAACAATAGAAACAGTAGAAATGACCTTTTCATTAATATTGCAAACAATGGAAGTGCAAGCAACTATAATATTAGAAATATTTGCACAATAAATTCTATTTTTTACTGTAAAGTTTAAAATTAGGAAGGCAGTTAAAAGCTTGCAATTTATTATTTAAGTATGTCTTGTGGGACTGCATGCAGATTTGTGTGTGCATAGAAATATGAAAATAAATGATACCAGTTTGATGTATAAATAAAATGATGATGTGAAACGCTAGTTAAAATATTACTAGAATTTTCTTGATGCAAACATAAATCAGAGAATTACTGGGAAGGCTGCAGAGGCAGAGCCACTGAGTTGGATTATTTTTGACTCTTTGAAAAGCTTGGATTTTTTTTCCAAGGCTTCTATGGGCTTTAAATTTTTTGAACAAAGCTCTATGTTTTCAGAATCCAATTTATATGAAATAGATATTTCTATCAGGCTTCAAGTGGGGCATCTGGACCAATTTTTAGATACCTGCTTTGAAGTCAACCCTTTGTTTTTGCTGCTTGTTCATACATGGATACATGCAATATTTAATTTATAGAAAAATTGTATTCTTTTAAACTATGCAGTTGTTTTAGGTTTTTTTCATAGTTCTTTGGGCTGGCTTTATTAAAATTTTCAAAGGTTCAACACTTTAAGTCAGGAAATGATAATAGAGTTACTGGTAATTAAAGTGGGTTTTTACAGTCTCTTGTACCTCAAATTGAATAGATACATTGAAGGCTGTTCTTAAAAATAATTGTACAAGCTTGCCATCCACAGGCACTTCTTTTCTTTCTCTTTTGAATGTGAGTTTTGCTGTGTTCCTCTTCACAAACAGAGCTGTGTTTGGCTGAATTCTGTCATGGCTGGAAGCTGCTCTGTGTTTGACATGCAAGCGCTTGCAAACACTTCTTGCAGTGTTACTTTTTGCTTCTGCTGCTTCTGGGCAGGAGCATGCAGGCTACCCAATAATTTTCAGATTTTTGGGTGAAATTCTGGGACTAATTTAAATATTATTAAGGACCAAGATAGTAATTAAATTTACCAAATTAAAGCCACAAGATGGCATCAAATTGTAAACTCTATCCTTTGCTCCTTATGTTTTTTTTATAAAGGTCAAAATACTACTGACTCTTATGATCTCTACAGAGAAACCACTTGTGAAAGGGAATGTGCAATGAAATAGTTTTTCCTTCCACCATTTGGACCTGTAAAGCTGCCATAAGATATCTTTAATAATTTGGTTTTAAACAGGAGGGTTTATTTTCTAAAGTTTAGCAAGAGTTACTGTTCAGGCAATTTTTCATTCCAGTTGGGAAATGAAGGTAACCTAACTATGGATGTTAATGCTCATTTAGAACCTAAGAAAAGCACCAAGTATCTAAAATACAGACTTTTTTTCTAAAATACAGGAAAATAACAGTTGGATCCTGATAAATCTGTCAGGTAAATATTGGTAATGGGTAATTTTGGCTAATTAATACACATAATAGCTGTTTTTAAAAATTGTTATTTTTAAAAATGTCAAAAAAAGAGGTTCAGAGAAAAAGGTTTAAAACCAAGAGGTTTTAAAAGGTGTCTAAAAGAAAACAAACAAAGAAACCCCCAACAGCCACTCTTAGGAAACTTAAACCCAACCATGGCTGTACTAACCACTGGTACTGAGCTGTTTCCCACTCATCCATTGCTTTGTGAACCCAATGTTTTTTAGGTATTTAGGTACAGCAATGCTAAATAGCAAAAGGAATACACTAAACACAAAAACATTGTTAGGCAGAGATATTTTAGATGTCTGAAATGACAGGGAACATAAGCACTAAAATGAATCCCACAGAGAAGCAGATCCAGCCCTGTAGGGAAACGAGGCAGTGAGGCTCAGGGAAATCTGGAGCTGATGACATCCTGTGTCAGGGTGTTGCTTCTGAATGGTTAAAATGTAAATCATAAGTAAACTCTCTATATATAACCGTCTATGGTAAATTAGCAGAAGTAAACCAAGTAATATGTTTTTGATTAAAAACCAACGTTAAGTGGTTGTCTTAAAGAAGATTTGTATTTTTCAAATTACATCGTTTTGTTACTAAATTAGTTTCAACTTATGAATATTCATAATATACTCCTTAACAGTGTCAAACAGCTTATGCATGAGAATTAGGTATGTCATTTTCGAGCAAAACTGTCTAAGTATTCAGAAATTTTGAGGAAATGAATGTTCTTTAAATAGCTAAACACTGATTTCTGCTGCTTGTGATGCTTTGGGTACAGCTGCATGAACAAAAGCCTTAGCTGGAGTTCAAATTTGCAGCATGCTGGTTACTTAAAAGCAACTTTTAGATTAAATATTTCACATGAGAAGATTTGAAATACCTTTGTGTGTGCTCAGTGAGAACACACTGGCCTTTACAAAGAGTGAGAGTGTGCAAACCAGGAGTTGCCTCTGAGTAGCTGAGAGACCACAAATCACCAGCAGCACCCCCTTTGTGTAGTTGGATGAAGCAGCTACAGAGGTTATTCTGTCTGATAAATATTCTTTTTTCTCTGGGAAAAGTCCTGGCATGGACTTCTCTGTGGTTATACCTCCTTAAGAACAGAGCTTGTCTTAAATTAGTGTGTTGTCATAGGAAAAGCTTATATCTCTATCTGAATGCTTTTGAAAAGCAGTAATTTTAAATACAAAGGAAAATACTTAAAGAATTATCCTGATAATGGCATCCTTACTGACACCAGGTTTTCCTCTCCACTTGCAGGTCTTGTCAACCATCACAGCTCTGCATTTCTGTTCTTTTCCTCACCTTAGTAGTACACATTTGTCCTTACAAATCTTCTGAGAAATGTGGGGTGAAATATGGATCAGAGTTTCTTTTGCTGCATTGGCTGCAGCTTTTACAGAACAGGAGGTAGTGGTTGGATCACTGAAAACTGTAAAAAGAGAAGGGGTATAAATCACCTCCAAAGGATTGATGGTACACCTTCAGTCAGGTGACAGCTGAGCTTTGAGGATACCTCAATATCAGGAGCTGTGAGCTGAGGGAGGTTCATTCCTGAGATTATCATAGTCTAAGGTACCAATTTATACAACTAAAAGCTGTATCTCCATAATTTATTGATTTGCAGAATTTGGTCTTAATAACAGAATGGTCATAGATATGGAAGTGGTAGTTACTAATTTAAATGAGTTTATTTCCTACTATTAATCAGATATTTCTGTGTGGTTATTTTCTGTACTTTGTTTTTCATTTGGAGGGGCGTATTTTGTTTCAGTTTCTCAAAGCCTTCCTGTTTTGTTTTAGGCTCCTGCACTAAATTTTCCCTAAATCACTGTAGGGCAGGCAGTTCAAAAGACAGTGTGAAAACCCCCAAAAAGATAATTTGTCAGTTATTTCATTAGGCTCAAGCCACTGGTTTGGCTTTGGTTCTTGTTTGGTTATAAGCCTTCTCTGCTGTGTTTGAGCCATGGGAGGCACGGGGTGAGTGGCAGAGGAGGCAGCAAAGCTGCACTGCTCATTCAGGGGTGGAAGGAGGGAATGAAGGTGTGGGACAGCACACAGTAATGCTTATGCATCTAAACTGGATTTAGAAACTTGAAACTTGGCATTGCAGGAGCTGATGTTTCTTTAGCTTGATAATTTTCTTTACATTTCATCAAGTACTGTGAATTTAAGGAAGTGTTATGGGGGAATTCTTGGTTTCTTCAAAATGAGTGACTAGTGCAGCACAGAATCATTCTTTTGACACAGAACATGGTATCTTTCTACAGAAAGAGGTGCAAAAAGTTTTATTTTTGCTCTCTTGGAAAGTGGAAGTAAAAAGAAAGATGCTGTTTCTCAGTTTTAGGGCTTGTCTCAAAGGTAGTCAGCCTTTCCTGCTGCTCTTCCTCTAGAGTGTGGTAGTATTTTCATTTTTATAATTTTCTGAGTAATTATTGTGAAAGGACATTGGCAAAAATACCTTTCCTCTGCTGCTATAAAAGTAAGCCTTAAAATAACAGGTACTGACTCAACTGCCCTACATAAATGTTGGTATTTCAATAACCAGAAAAGAGTGCAGCAAAATTTGGGATAGACCCATTTCTTGCAGTGCAGGGTTAAATCCTTCTACTAAAGATTAATGGGAGGTTGCTGAATGTAAAAGTTACAAAAGCTGCTCAGTGCACCAAATCAGCTCCAGCTTATTGTAACTAATCATGGGTGGCTTCACTAAGGCTCAGGGAAGAGAGGCTTTGAGTAAATTTATGTTTTCTATGGGCTTCTGTGGGAGCCTGTGTTTGTACTTCAGAGATCATGAGATAAAGAGTTTTAACTTTCATGATGGAAACTTAAAAGCAGCTCCTCTAAGTATAATTTAAATCATGCAGTGAGCCCTCTCATGAGCTTTCTTTTATTTTGCATTACAAAACACACTGTTATTTATGCATGGAGATAGAAGTCTGATAATGCCTATTGGAGTCCTTTCCAACAGGTTTTTCTCTGAGTGGGATCTCTGACCTTCTCAGTGTCTCATGCTTGTAGGATACCTCACATAACGTTTTAAGTAATTTTCAGCTAAAATCCATGGTTTCATGTTAAGAAGGTTTTTTCCTGTCAGCTCTGCAAATAGATAGAAGGGGCTGGGATATGCTGCAGCTTTTCAGCATGTTGCTGCTATGTGTTATGTTCAGGGAGGTTTCTCAGCAGAAACTGAGAGCAGAATTTGTTCTTGCAGGAATTGTGCTGCTCTGGAAGCAGACATGTGACCTCACTGTTTTCTTTGGTGCTGTGATGACTCTGGGGAGTTAACAAGAATAAACAGTAGCGCAGGTCTTTTGTGTGTTACATTAAGGTAATTGGATAAGGCATGAGCAGAACTAATTATCATGAGAGTGCTATTTCTGGGCACTAAAACTCCTCAAGTCAGGAATGCATTGCAATTTCTTGGGCCTGGTTTTCCATCCAAAGCATAAGGAGATCTTGTTTGGAAATTTCTACAGCCAATTGCTTATATTTACATTACTAACCCTTGGTGAAAGTGGTAGTAGGTAAAATGAAACAATGCTATAAATAGGAAAAGTTTATTTGAATGTGAAAGTTTATTAAACTTCTTAAAGTTAAAATTAAAATATTAAACATTTTAAAGTTAAATTTTAAAAAAAAATATGATTGGTTAAAATGTAAGACTGTAAAAGTTCAAGGTTGTTTGTCTTCCCCAAACCTAAAACAGGACCTATAAAGAGTTTGGAATATTTTCTCTATTTTCTTCCATCTCTGTAGTGGAAACATACTGCTCTCATTATCATGATACTTTCTGTACCTCTGTGATTATTTGAAAACTCGAGTGCCTGAAGCTCAGCTGATCATGTTGCTCTTCTGTCTTTCCAAAGGAAGGTGCATCTGCCCGAAAAACACAAACTCCAGCAGCACAGCCTGTGCCACGACCAGGTAAGGTGGCCACTGTCCCACGGGCTTCTGTCCCACATGTGCATGAGTTTCTAAGGGAGCTCTCTTTGAAACCTTAGTTAGCTCAAGAATGAAGTATAGGTCATTTATTTTTGGCCTTTCACTGTGCATATATTGGAAAAACCCCATAGCCTTTTGTTTCATGTTATACCATGGGACTTGGGGTCATTCTCTTGTTGCCCAATTAGCCCATTGAAAGGAAGCACTGCTGAAATTACAAAGTCAAGAACTGCTCTTGGTTGTGGGCTTGGTATGTCAGCAGTTAAAATTTCACAGAATTCCCACTCAAATATCTAACAAGAGCTGGTTAATACTCCAAGGATAAACAAACAGAATACCTAATCTCAAAAAGAGATGTATTATTATTTCTAGGATTAATATGTCAGAAATAAGTAGTTCTCTGAATGTGTTATCATTATTTCTTCACACTTCTTAAGCACATATTTGTAATGGGGCCAAAATCCTCAACGGGGTTTTTAATTCCCATTCAGTAAATTTTGGCTGCCAAGTTCATTTATCTGTCAGATGGAATCTGGAGTTTTGATGCAGTGATGGGATGATAAATGTACTTTGCTTAAATAAGAAACCCTTAGGATGAGTTTTTAGAAGCATGTAGGACCAGTACATGAGAGGGACAATGTTTGCAAACTGATGTGCAGATTTGCCCCTGGTTTACATACTTTGAGAGTTTAGTGGTTTGGTGGAAGAATATCTCGAGTGAAAGGTGTTATTTCAGGACAAGATGATGTTATGAAGGTCCTGGGGACATTCTGGGGGTTAGAAACAAAGCTACCAGTTAAAATGAATATACTTTTTCTAGAAGTACTGCTGGAATACTGTATATCCTTTTTGAGACTCTGAATGCTTGCAATGTGTGCCTTGCTAATTCCTTGAGATTTGTTTGCAGGATTTAATGCTAAGACTTAATATTGTAAAGCTGCTTCTTCCTCCAAAATCCATTCTAATATTGAATGTTCTCAGCATGCCCAAATGCTGTTGTGCACAGATTTTTCTGTTTGGTTATTTTGGAACTGGAAAGGTCATGCTGCCTGTCATACTTATCTCACTAGCCCCGTTAAGCATCCTAATGCAGATGGAGTTGACAGACAGCAGTATGAAAAGGGTAGAAGTGGCAAGAAAGGAAATGTGACTGAGTTGTCACAGTCCCTGCTGCTGGCTGGGACTTCCTGGGCATTTCCTGCCAGCAGCGTGGGCTTTGTACATGATAGAGGTGACACTGATAGTGCCCTGCTCTGAGGCCAGCCCCAGCCATCATCTTGCATCTACATTGGAAATTGGAGAGAGAATAAAGAAGACAGGTGGAGTCACAAGAGGTTTCTGTTTCTGCCTGTCCTAGGATATTTTTGCATTTTGATATTTGGATATTTTAAGAATTCAGCTGTTCTATTCTTAGCAGTCAAAGCAACTAAACCTGTTATTTCCAGGAGGATGCTGCTTTGCACATAGGAAGCATTGATTAAATTAGGCTAAACTGTTGTACAGTAGTGATTTGAGGAAAATACTTGAGATGCACTCTTAAATGATATTTTGGTGCCATTTTGCATTACCAACTTTTCTCCTTACCTGTCTTTGTACAGCTGTTTAATTTCTTACAGATGCTTATTCTCCCTTCCCTTCCTTTTTGTTTTGATGCTTTTCTCCTTAAGACAGCTGGCTCTGCCCATAATTTCAAGGATATTTTTACTTTAAGGAGATACCTAAATCAAAGAAAAAAAATTAAAAATCACTGGGTAGGTAAAGTTCATGTAGTTCAATATAGTGTTGCCAATTATATCTGTGCATTTGACAGTGTCAGGAAAAGATAATTAAGGATATGGTCTCAATATTTCAATAATGGCAAGTATGTGCTGTGAATATTTATACTGTTCTAGGAAGTTTCTGAAACAGTTGGTCATAAATAAACATGAGCAAGTTGGTGCTAAGCAATTGGAAGTCAATTAATGAAATTTGTCATGCATAGTAGCAGTTGAGACTTGAGTTAGTCTGCATCAATCTCTACTACTCACCATTTTCTGAATTAGGATAAACATGGATGATGGTGATGATTATCAAGTGCTACACTTCTCTCCTGAAGTTAGGGCTCCTGAAAACTGAACTATAAAATGTTGATTTGGGGAAACCAGGCAGGTCACCTGGTGAGCAGGGAATAGCACCAAAGTGAAGAAACAAAGAGGCTTTTCCACTTTTCCACAGAATGCAGTGTCTCCTCTACTGAGGGGGTCACAACTTGGAAGACTGAGGGGGAAACATTTTGCAGGAGAGGTGGGGGGCAGTTCTTTGGTTTCTACCAGTCCAGTAGTGGTTTGGTGGATTTCTTTGGTGGTTGAGGGTAATTTTGTTTGTGGGTGGGTTGGTTTTTTTCTTTTTCTCTTTTTTTTTTTTTTTTTGGTTACTTGGGTGGTTTTCCCCTTGAATGTCAAGCTTGACTGTGTCTGGTTCCTGAAGACCTCATGTAACTCAAGCTGCAATCCAAAATGAAGCTGTGTGAGCCTGGAATTCAGTTTTTGATTGTTGAGAGTTCTCTGTGTGTTTGGGATAGCTAAACCCCATGGATGTCATGTGCAGTAGTAACTACAAATGAAAAGGTGAAGTGTAGAGATCAGTTTCTTGTCAAGGTTTTCCTGCTAGTTCAGCCCTACTGAACAGAATATTTACAAGCAGCTTTTTTCAAGATTGCTGGGAATTTGTCCTGGCCTTTTGTGGAGGATGGAGGGGGTTCAGTAGCTTCAGTAAAACTGGGAGAGATTGACTGAAGTTTCCTGATATCTGCTTCAGATGGTCAAAAGCTGTTTGTTTTCTGAATGCTCAAACCCAAATTATAAATCCCTTCTTCATCTTAGTGTCTTGCATCTGTAAAAATGATCTAATGACTGTAGTGTGACTCTTCCCTACTCACTCCTGCAATTAAACAGATGCCTTGCAATGACATTTGGATTGATGTCCTAGTCATTCTGCTGTATTTTTTTTTTTTTTTTTTCTCAGTTTCTCAAGCAAGACCTCCTCCAAACCAGAAAAAAGGTGAGTCAGTTTTGGTTACATGATCCTTTTCTTTTTTGTGTCTATTGTGCCCACTTTTCCCTTTTTTTTTTTCTTTTCTGACACTACAAGCAACAATATAAGCAAGCAGGGAATATATAGCATGTATTCTGTATAGCATAATAGCATTCTTTAGTGCTAAATATGGGTTGCACACATGATGAGAGACTCGTGATACAGGATCTGCTTTCTTGGTGAATTAAAACCTTGACTTCAGAAAAGCTTTACTACTATTTTCCTTTACTATTTTTCCATGATTGGGACCTTTTAAGCAAGAGTTTTGTTGTGTACAGTTCCTTTAATAAAAAAAAAAGGGGGGAGAAGAGGAAACAACAACCAGAACACAACAAAAAACCCCCTCCAGGCAAAGTCTAACTTTATTATCTCTACAGGATCTCGAACTCCCATAATCATTATTCCAGCAGCCACGACCTCTTTAATAACAATGCTTAATGCAAAGGACCTCCTGCAAGATCTGAAGTAAGTAGCTGATTAGAACATACTGTATAACAATTTGTTTTCAGATAGAAAGTTATACTAACACCTAATTAGTGATTAAGCAAGAGGGTTCATTTACTCTCTTGTGACAAGCTAGTTTTACAGACCAGAGTATAAAATAAATTAATTCCTCTTGACTAGTAGGAAAAAAAGCAAAAACCAAATTTAGAGTTTTGGCTCAGTTGTGACCTGTGGGCAGATTTAGGAAGCTTTTGCAACAGCTGGAATGTGTGCAGTGCTTTTCTTTGATGTAACATCTGTGCAGCCACGTGCAAGTGAACCCTTCCCATGGAAGACAGCTGAGACAAACTGACCAAGGGAGCTCCTGGGGCTCAAAAAGGTTTTGGGAAAGGACCTCAGCTATTGTAAAGGAAAAGGTGACCAGATGGGCTGTATCAGCCAAGCATCCCAGCTGGTTGTGCAAACAAGAATTTTTTTCTGAAGTTCACATATTAAGTATTGATGCAAATGCACTGAGGGAAATTTCATTGAGTTACTAAAACTTGTTTATCACATCACATCATGTCAACATCTGATTCCAAGATTTAATTCATTATGGGTGAATGAATCTTTCTGCTTGTCCAACAGATCATGGTTTTTAGACTTGCCTATCAGTAAATATCGGGTAATTTTTAGAAACAGTCTTTTTCACAGAGAAAAGTCTTTTTCACTTTTGTAGGTTGTCTGCAGTGGTATGTCCAAAAAATGGAGGGATCATCTTTCTGTCGCTTCCAGCACTCATCTTTCATGATACCGTTACACTGCTTTTCATCCAAACCATGCTGTGGTTGTGCTACAGCTTCTGCTGGAGTTGCCCTAGAATTGTTTAAAGTGTGCTCTGAGATACCAGGTACTTTCTGAACCACAGTTCCAGTTCTGTCTTAGTGCCATCAAAGGTCCAGTGAGTGTACTGGGCTCTCAGTGGCTCTTCTGAAATACTTTGAGGGAAGGCTGGCTTTTAACATTACAGTTCAATGTGCAAGCTGTCACAGCACTGATCCAATCGGGTTGACAGAGGGTGTTTGTTTATGTGGGTTTTTAATATTTAGGAAAAACTAGCCCTGGCAAAAAAAAAGCCCTAGCTTTTCCAGCTGTATAATTTGTGACTTTGTGGCACAGGTGTACCCAGAAAGAAATGAAGCACCTGCTGGCCAAATGCCAGTGCACTCATGAAAATCATCTACTCAGCTTCTTCTGATGTAATTGGAGCAGAGGAGGGGAAAATAACCCGGTAAAATAAAGCTCATGGGATTGAAATAAGAATTAGGAGAAAATGCTTTAGGGGCAAAACAGGCTCAAAACTTTAAAGGATGTAAAGAAAACTTTATTAACAGAATTAGAAGGAGAATGGTAAGAACTAAAATAAACCTTTAGAACACCATTCCTCCCCCCAACTTCTTTCCATTTCCCACCTACAATGTAAAGAGACAAAACATGAGATTTGGAGTCAGTTTACCAGTTCTAAAAAGAAATCTTTCTTCAGTTCACTTAGTCAGGGGGAGTCTCTCCTGCCGTGCCACAGGAAACAGTTTCTTGTGGTTTTAATTTTCACAAGCAGCAGCCAGGCCGGAAATCTGCAATTCTGAACTCCCTCCCACGTTTTGTCGGTCTTCTCACAACTGCCTCCGTGGGTCACTGCCTTATGGGGTGCAATTTTTAAGAATGAGGTGTTCTAGTATAGAAACAAAGGTTCTCTTCTTCTGTCTCTGGAAGCAAAGGTTCTCTTCTTCTGTCTCTTAAAGCGAAGGTTCTCTCTGTTTAAGTCAGATCTCAGCTTCTTTCAACATCTGTATACTCCAGTTCTTTTCTGAGCTGCAGATGAATGCTGTATCTCCCCCTATGCTTTATGAGTTACAGGGAAGTAGTCTGGTTTATTATATTCTCACCTTGGCTTGCAAAAGGTTTTCAGCTCCTAAACCGGAACATCTCTTCTCCTTCTTTGCTCTGGGCTTTGGCCCCTCCTTCGTGCCTTCACCTTTCCTTTGCTCTTTGGAAGAAGATTGGTGTCTATGGATTATATTTGTTCCCAGATGGAATTTTTCAGCGCTGAAAAGGTTAATTTCTCCCGGGCCCTGCCTCGGGGCCATGGCTCTCTGTGTTCCGGCCTGGCTCTGCTGTGGGGATTCCCGGCTGCAGAAATCTCGGGGGCGGGGAAGGGGAGCGGGACACGATGACTTCTCTCTTCTCTAGAAAGCAGGAAATAACAAAGAGCTTTCTGTGGAGTTTTTTTATTCTTAAATGTGATTTATAGAGGCGTGTCCAGCTTCTCTAATTGGCTTAGCAGCGTATCAGTTTCAGAGCCAGCTAGCTGCTGTTTCTGTCAGCTGTGAAGGAAGATGTGATGTCTGTCATGGGGAAAGTCACTTCTCTGGCTGACCCTTTTCCCTCCTCACCAAAAATTCAATTAAGGCAAGCCCAGGACAATCGGTCTGTCATGTCTAAGTGCATCTGTGCCAGGAGTCAGAGTTTTCAGCAGTCAACTTGCCAAGGCCTGTCCCAAGAGGATGCTCGCATTTAGAGTGCAAGGAACACGATCCAGAGCAAGCTGAAAGGAAGGGTTCAAAGGATGCCACTGCATGGTTAGCCTGTGTGAATCAGAAAGGGGAGAAGCAAGGTATGTTAATGAATCACAAGTGCAATAGCAGAATTCAGAAGAGTGAAATATTAATTCAGCCATGACAGGTCTAGCACTCTTCTGGAAAATATGCCACCTGGCCTGTATTTGTTTGCATTCAGATTTATGGAAGCACTTTGTTCAGGAATAGCTTCGGGGTTTGTTTTTACTGTTAAGATATGCAGAGTGTAGAACTAGCCTTGATGTGGAGTGTGATTGATAGATATGTGATGGTTTTCCAAGGAAAGAAGACTTAGCTAATTTCTGCCTCCAAGTCAGCACCTTCTTTAACTCATTCCCCACTTGCAGCTAAATTTGACAGAAGCGCAGAAATTTCAGTGACTCCTTTCATTGCCACAGGTTTTGGGATAAAGAAATATTGTCCGGGTAGAAAGGACACACCTAAATGAATCTTCCCTCCCTTACCCTTGCTGAGGAAGATGCAGGTAGATTTGCATTTCATGTATTTCTAGAGATAGTCAGCCTGCTTGTATTTTCTATCAGAGGGGATTGGTGATACAGCAGAAGGAGGAGCGATTTTTGGAGCTGGAAGGGTAAGGACTGTGAAGAAATGTAGCAGAAGCCTGGGAGCATGATGCCCCTGTGGTGGTTGGGATACAGATATCCACGAGGAAACACAGTCTGTGACGTGTGTGATCATAAAGAATGACAGTTTGGGTTTCATAAATCAACTTCTGTGATTCTATCCATTTAAATGTTTCTTAAAACAAAATAAGGGGAAAAAATCAGCTGAAATTCCAGATAGCTGGCAATCTGTCTTTTAGGATACTTTTTGTCTACAGTTCTGGATTTATTTTTTTTAAAGGAGCTGAGCTGCAATGCACTGTCACTTCCTATATGGAAAAAATTATTTGTGGTGTAATTGTCAGATATTTTAGGTTGGTGGTTGTAAAATAAACAAAGAGTCTTCATCCAGTTCTGTGGTAGGACTTCAATTGCCAAGAACTGAGACAAACTTATTAATTATACCAAGATTTTTACTAAGCCTCTTTATAGCTCTGTAGTATATTAGTTTTTCATGCCAAATTTGGCTGACATTTGTATGACGCTTAGCATCTTACTTTATCACTTATGTTAGATTCTCTTTTAAGGTAGAGAGTATGGAAAGCAGGAAAACTATCATGAGTAGAAGGAAATATGTATGACAAACCCAAAGCATGGCACTAGTTTAGGATTTTATTTTTAAGGTATCTAATTTATGTATTCAATATATTCATTGCAACTTAGATTTTGAAGGGAGACATTTCAGTATGTGATTGTAATATATACAATTCACCTGCTACATAATATGCAAGTATTCTTGCTAAATTTTTTTGAAAGGTTACTTTTCTAGGGAGCCAAGTACAACATAAAGTAAAGAGTTTTTAAAATAGTAAAAAGATAAAATTTAAATTAAAATCAGAACTGCAATACATTCTGGTATGTTGTGACACTTCTTTAAAATATTTTATATAAAATATTTTATTCTTACTCACTATCTGAATGTAACAGTGGGTATCACAGTTACTATGTGAAATTGTGACTCAGTATTTGGGAATACCTGGAGTCAGGCTTTTCAGACACAAGGCTTCTGCTTTACTTGGAGCCAAAGTGAAGCAGGAATTCCATCAGGCAGATGAGAATGACTACATGGTGATGATGTATTTTTATTATGATGCTCTTGCTTGTGATAGATTTAACCACATGTGGCCTGGCAACTCACTGGAGATTTATCAGGTTTTGATACCAAGTCAAGTATCTGGGATAGATTCAGGCATGATGTAGTGTAAAAAAGCTTTGTTCTCTTGCAAAAATAGCTGTCTAAAGCTTTGGATACTGTAATTTAACAGAAGTACTGAGAGGGTGTAGAAGTAAGCCTTCAGTTCTGAACACAATCAAATGTGTATTGCCATGATGTCAGTTGCTGGTAAGTTGCCTTATTCTCCTTTCATGCATTTTTCAGTGTGCCTGAGCTGGGCGCCAGAAAGTGCTGATCTGGCCTCAGAGAAAGTGTTTTAAAGGCGCTGCTGCCGGTGGGTGTGAGTTTAGAGCCGGGGCAGGAGTAGCTCAGGCAGTTCAGAGGATGGTGTCCTACCAGTTACCTCCCAAACCTGATGGTGTTCACTTGCTTGCCTGTCACCTTAGGGAAGGGACCTGCTGCCTTTACAGAGTGAGAGTGCACCATCTTTCATGTGGATAATGATTCTGACAACTAACAGTGAGGGTTAATAATTTCCTACCTCTACTAGGGGCATAAAAGTGCATTCTAAGTAGATATGGATTTTCTTTTAATAGGGAATAGTAATCTGGAGAAGCAGCCAGAAACTGTAAGCTCCTGCACACTCAGGTTTCAAAATCTATTTCTGATGTTTAAAAAGCTCTCAAGCACAAATGTGTAGTTAAGCCACTGGCTATAGTGTTATGTAGTAATATTATAAATAATCTCCAAGAGAAGATGGAATTTTTGCTGTTTAATAGTCAGTTTTCTTACACTTGTGTTTTATGTCTGGGTAGTGATGACCTAGGTCATAAATATATTTATAATCATCCAGTAATTTCTATTGATTCTCAGTTCTTGAGCACATGATTTTACTGTGCTTACTGAGTCGATGATTCCGGAAATGCAGGCACAGATTCCATAAACTTTCTGTAAGCTGTCCTTTATTCCTGTACTCTGTGTTTATCTGGATGTAAGTGCTTGCCTCAATGCTTGCTTTGTGACACTTGTCTTCTCTGCTGTCCCATTTGAATCTGCTCATTGATAGTTTGTCCTTAACAAGATATCTTTGTGTTGTGGCCTAGAGAACTGCACTCAAAAATTCAGATTTTTCCCAGGAAATAAAACTGAAGCCATTGTCTAGAAGGGACATAAGTGAAGCACAAGTGAATGGTGCCTCAATGGCTGTAACACAGTTTCTAGCTGAAATGGGCAGAAACTGCCAAAAAACTGGTGTTGAAATGAATTCTCAAACACAGAAACATTTAAAGCAGAGAATGTGAGAAGACTCAAGAGTGGTGAAGTTGTTAGTCTGTGGCACAGCAATATTGCCTCTACTCTCATGTGGCAGGCCTGCTTTGCTTTCCTGTTTCCATTTAAAATGTGTTTGCTTCTTCACATTTACAAATTAAATTTAAAATGTGACCTTTTAGATCCCTGTTCAGATGAATGCTTGATTATCACTGTAATGTGTGTAGGGCTGTTTGGTTTTTATTTACATATTCTCTAAGAGTTTCTTGTTTAATGTAGGGGATGGAGAATAACAAAATTCTTCTCAAGCTGCCCAGCATTTGGGGTGACCCTGGCTTTTCCTATAAACACTGCCAGTTGGATAAAAGGAGTTTGAGGGCTTGTTTCTCTAATTTTTTTTTTAAATTTATCTTCATTCTTTTCAGCCCAGATTCCTTTAGTTCTAATGGGTGCTGGGAGAGGAAACTCATTAGTAGTTTTCTACTAAGAAAACTCATTATTAGTTTTCTTAAAAGCTGAAGGACAACAAAGTAAATCCTGATTTTAGGTTCCAGCGTTTCCTATCAGTTATTGTTGGTAAAGCAAAGCCTGTGACACAATGGCAGGACAAGCCATTAGGAGTGCTCATGATGAAGGTGCACCTCACTTTGGAGTTTTTAAATTAGCAAACTGATGAAGAAATACTTAAATTCTGGTGTCACATTGGGTGGGTTTTTCCAGTGCAGAACTCAGCTGAATGCCTCGTGTAGTGTGCAATTCTATGTGTCAGTCTGTTGTGATGGATAAAATGTATATAAATATTAACTCTTTGCTAATTACTTCAGTTATGAGGGAAATTATTATCTTCTAAAAAAATATATTCTAGGTGGCCAACGTGTACTGTTCTCCCAGTGTGCTGTACAGCTTTTCTGTCTGTATTTCCTTTAGCATGATGGTGTTTCACATGTACTAGACTGACAAGCATAATTTCATTTATAGCTGCTCATTTAACACCTGTAATGCTTTCTCTGTATTTCCAGTTCTAGTCAGCTTTAATGCACCATTCCTAGTTATTAGCAGGTGTTGGGCTTTTTTTAATTTCTCAGTGCAGTTGTATCAGTTGAATGCATTTGGACACACATTTCAGAAATTGCTTGTGACTTTGTTTCTGAAACACTGTTAAACCATGAAGAGTAAGAGGGGATATAATCTCTTAATTTACATTGGGAAAGTAAAATTGTTTTTTTTGGAGGTTTATAGACAGTTTTCACCTGCTGCCTTGAAACATCTTTGCTTGTTTTTCGGTTTCTTTCTCCCCCCCAAAATGCCATTTTCTGTTTGAATATTTAGTGAAAACAAGTGTTTTCAAATTGATTGAATAATGAACTTTTCTTCATATTTAATTTTGTGTTCTTTTTTCCTGTTTATCCAATAATAGGAAGTGCAGTGTGCCTGTTAAAGCACACATTCAAATTTGGTTTTTGGTATTCAAATAGAAATAAATTGAAGAGAACAAGTAGAAATGCTGCAAACAACTTACCCAAAAAATGTAGTAAAGTGCTCAAAGCACCATGTACACTGTAATGAAGAGAAATGTTACCAGCTATGTACTATGCTTTTAAAATGTCCAACACAAATCCTCCTGCTAACTACTGCAGTTAAGGGAAACAGAGTTTATTTTCGTCAGGGGCTTTGGCAGTGAAATGTCAGCAGCAGACAGAGTTGTAGTGCAGCTGGCTGGTTCTGAATAGAATATCAGAGCACAGGCCTGAACTCTGTTCTTGTGCTGGCCTGGAAGGTGCTGCTGCTCACATCAGCTTCCCTTGCCATGACACATTTCCAGTTCTCTGAAGGGCAGGACTCTGTTAACTTTCTTTTTTTCTCTATCTCAAAATCCACTGAGGTTTATCAATAAAAGGCCCCACACTGCTCTCACATTTATGATGCCAGTTTTGAGACCTGTTCTGGGTATTTTATTATCACCATAAAGAGGAGGGCCTTGAAATGGGATTGCAGTTGTTTTTTAAGGTGAGGGGGCTGAAAGATTAAGGATCTGTAATTAATTGGAGGAAGGAAAGCTGTGTCACATCTTAGCATTTATTTTGTTCATATGGAGGTAATATATGACATGAGGGCCACATTGTCTGGATTTTACAAGCATTACTCCATCACAGAATCTATCAAGGATGAAACCCCAAAAAGTGGTGTCAGGCATCATAGTAACCAGATGAATCATTGATAATGTAAAATCACCATTCTTTAAAAAAATAAAACCTCACTCAAAACCATTTTTGACCAAAAAATCCCAGCTTTCTTGAGAAAATTCCAATTGGCAGTAATTCTAATAGCTCCAAGAGCTCTTAAAATTTGCTCCTGGAACCAATTAGTTTAGTTCCCAGTTACCCTTGGTCACTAAAAAGAAGAGTTGTGGTCAGTTTGCCGGTTGTGGTCTGGCTCCTCATCTGCAAATGTGTTGTGTAAGGCCCCAAATGTCTAAGGACAGGTCGGGCTGTATTTTTGAGGCATGAAGGACCTTTCAGTGTGACTGTTTTTATCAGGAGGGCTTCTGAAAACTTATTCTTGCATTTTTTTGATGTTCTGTGTGAGTAGTGGTAGAGACTTGGGATTGAGGTGTCTTCAGTGGCTGCTGTCACTAATGCCAAGCTCAGATAAAGCTGTTACTTTTCCTGCTGATTCCATCAAGTAAATTGCCCTTGTCTACTGAGGGGTTTGTTATTCCCTAAGGTTTGTACCGTCAGATGAGAAGAAGAAGCAGGGCTGTCAGCGGGAGAATGAGACTCTAATACAGAGGAGGAAGGACCAGATGCAGCCGGGGGGAACCACGGTCAGCGTCACTGTCCCTTACCGCGTCGTAGACCAACCTCTGAAACTCATGCCGCAGGACTGGTAAGAACATTTCTCCTTTACTCAGTTTCTTACCCTGGACTACGCAGAATTTGGAAACAATAAAATGCTCTGAAATCTACTGAAAAGTGAAGCTACAGGTATAAGAGTCTTCATTTTATTAACTGTTAAAAGAATCTTCAGCTGAAAATAATATGAAAAGAAATTAATCTAGAAGATCTTTAAAACTTGCAATGCTTCATATTTTAACAGTGTAGCAGCACAGTAAATATTATTGGGTTTGCCAGATATGTTCCAGAAATTCCAATAGAAATATTCATAGTATTGTTCTGGTTTGTAGTAGTGTAACATGCAAGTCACAGAACCATGATATGGAAGAAAACTCTGCTCTCCTGTCTGCTTTCTGAGGGAGAGTCTGTTGGGAAGATGCTTTTGCAGGCCATCACCATCTGACATGCCATCTCTTTTAATAGTTACAGAAAGAAAATACATCAGACAGTAAAGGCTGAACTGTGATTCCAGGATTGGAACTATGGAAATTTTACTTTGGAAGGAAGAGCCCTAGTTACAGAAAGGGAATCGTAGAGAGTTTTTACTTTTATGAAAAAGCTGGAAATGGATTATTTGCTCTGTAGCCCATTTTTCAAGGCTATTAAAAATAGCTCCCTTTGAACAGAAAAACTCTGGAGGAGTTTTTATCATTGTTTGACATCTTTTTGTTATTTGATGACATGCATTATACAGCATTTTTACTTCTTCCTGACAAGTGAGAAGATCTGGGATGTGGACAATGACATATTTGTTGTTGGTTTTGTCATTTCCAAATTTAATTTTAATGGAAAGGAATACTTTGAAAAGATTCTGTTCCTAAATCAATTATTCTCTGTATTTAGAACTTGAATTAATCAGAAATCAGTGGATTTAAAATTCTGAATATTAAATAGCACTTAAAATGTTTAATGATCAAACCTTTAAGAACCATCAAAACTACTTTCTAAAGTACTTCTGACCAAAGATGTGAAGTGGTGTATGGTTTTTTATCTTGTTTTTACCCAAGGAAGCCATTCTAAAACCTGCAAAAAACCAAAAAAAAATCCCAGACCGCAAAACTTCACCTTGATTATTCTTTTTCATTTGGGATTTAGTGGATTTAATGATAGATTAAATTTGAGGATTAGATTAGAGAGATAATTATTTGTTGTGGTAGGTAAGAACCATGGTTGGACAATGTAAATGTTCAAGAGAAAGATATGTGAGGAGGTCATTTATTCTCTAAGGTCAGGTTTTAAAAATTTTACTAATGCAAAAGCTTAATCTTAATCACAAATTTATTTTCTTAGACCACAGGTATTGGTTATGTACTCTTAAAATAGCTGAAATTTCACTTTGCAGAAATTTAGCAGCTGTTGCTTCTCATTAATTTTCAGCCTGGAAGTCAGCAGTGTTGAGAATAAAGGCTTTTAATTCTGCCTA
The DNA here is from genome assembly GCA_024865655.1 of Emberiza elegans. Lineage (NCBI taxonomy): Eukaryota > Metazoa > Chordata > Aves > Passeriformes > Fringillidae > Emberiza > Emberiza elegans. Next base: position 64,157,598 of record JALJVW010000206.1, read on the forward strand.
TCTCAATTTCAAGTGCCGTTTGCAGAAGATTATCTCTGAAAATGTTGGAGCACTTTTCAAAAGCAAATTAATGATGACCACAAATAAACACTGCCTTCTAAAAATTGTCACCTGAGAAACTGAGCTACCTTCTGCAAAGGGGCAGGGCTGAAAGCCCAGAGGAATCACAGGAATGATTTTTTTCTTTACAAGAGGAAAAGCAATTGTGCTGGAAGTGTGCTTGTTCAGTGTGCTCTCCTGCTCTATAAAAGGAGCAGCTCTGCTAGGGCACAGTGCCTGTTCAGGACAGCAGTGAGTGACATGTCCCAGGCCATGCCCATGCCATGTGCATCCCTCTGTGTGTTCCAGGGACCGCGTGGTGGCCGTGTTTGTCCAGGGCCCTGCCTGGCAGTTCAAGGGCTGGCCTTGGCTCCTGCCGGATGGATCTCCTGTTGATATCTTTGCAAAAAGTAAGGGGTTTCTTTTGTTCCTTGATTTGGGGCTTGTTGTTGTGTTTGGGGTTTCTTGTAGGTGTTTATGCTCATGACAGGGTGCTGCCAAAGTGCTGTTGGGTGCAGGTGGCTGAGCAGGCTTTGGGCTCCTCACGATGGCAAATATTCCCATGCCCTTTGTGGTTGTCCTGCTCTGATCTGTGCAAGCTCATGGAAAGAGCTGTCAGCTGCAAGAGTCACAAATAGCTGGTGTACAGATCTGCTTTCCAGTCTTCTAAAAAAGGGTGAACAGACAAGGTGTATTCCTGCAATTCATAGCTAACAGGTTTGCAGGCTGGCTGCACATTCTAGTGCTATTTTGAAGAGAGGATTAATCACCTAGTGCACCTCTAAGAAAGCTTTGAAAATATGATCCGGTATCTGAGAAAAACTTCAGAGTTTTTAAAAAGTTGAAGTTTCCAGTGAGCTAGATGTTAGCATTGTGTAGATCAGAACAGGTTTTTTGGGTCCCCACAACTGTGGTGCTTTGAGGCACTTCTGTGGCACATGCTGCCAAAGCCATTGCCTGCATCCCTCTGTGTGTTTGGTGGCCGTGTTTGTCCAGGGCCCTGCCTGGCAGTTGCTGGCCTTTCCTGGATGGTGATATCTTTGCAAAAGTAAGGGGTTTCTTTTTGTTCCTTGATTTGGGGCTTGTTGTTGTGTTTGGGGTTTCAGGTGTTTATGCTCATGACAGGGTGCTGCCAAAGTGCTGTTGGGTGCAGGTGGCTGAGCAGGCTTTGGGCTCCTCACGATGGCAAATATTCCCATGCCCTTTGTGGTTGTCCTGCTCTGATCTGTGCAAGCTCATGGAAAGAGCTGTCAGCTGCAAGAGTCACAAATAGCTGGTGTACAGATCTGCTTTCCAGTCTTCTAAAAAAGGGTGAACAGACAAGGTATTCCTGCAATTCATAGCTAACAGGTTTGCAGGCTGGCTGCACATTCTAGTGCTATTTTGAAGAGAGGATTAATCACCTAGTGCACCTCTAAGAAAGCTTTGAAAATATGATCCGGTATCTCACAAAAACTTCAGAGTTTTTAAAAAGTTGAAGTTTCCAGTGAGCTAGATGTTAGCATTGTGTAGATCAGAACAGGTTTTTTGTGTCCCCACAACTGTGGTGCTTTGAGGCACTTCTGTGGCACAGTTCACCCATCTGAGAGAGAGGTGGGCCATAGTATCTAAGGAATCTGTCCTCTTTTTTCTGTTGCTTCAGTTTGGAGTTGCCTTAGAAAAGAGACCTTTTGATGGTCTTCTGTGCTTCCAAATATAGACATCACCACACACACACACAAAAACAGGCAACAGACCCAAACCCACCTTAGTTCAGTTCTGGCATCTTGCAGTCAGTGTGATGAGGAAACAGGTTTGATCAGGTTTTATGTGAGCCCCTCTTTGGTGTGTGATACAGAATCTGAAAAGACAGTGCCACTTTGGTGAGCAGCAAGGAAAAAACTCAAGGGTGGGACAGAAAGCTAAGGATGGGTCTGTGAACAAGAGAATAGAATGAGTCAGTTAAAGGGGGGGATTGAGAAGAAGCAGAGAAAGAAAAAAGCCTGAAAGTCATTGTGAAAGTAAAGCTATACCACAGGAGAGAGTTTAACAGAAGAGATTAATGAAAGAAGGAAATAGCACTTCAAAATAAAGATACTGAGAACAAGACAATTGTGAAAAGCAAAGCCAAGAAAAAGCAGTGAACTATTGAAGGTCTAGCTAGCAGTTACATGCTGCTTCCTATTAATTTTAGCATTTTTCCATATGCATGTATGGAGGGCTGTAGGAATTGTTCTGACTTGCTTTGACATTCCTGGTCTCAACATGCCAAAAGATCACAATCACAACCTGCACACTTCTGACTGAAAGTGTACAAGTTCTTACATTTTTCAAGTGAAAGAAGGATATCTGGTCTTAATTCATACATTGAAATGGATCTTCAATTTAGAAATGCATTCCATTCCTTCAAAGCATGGTATTTTTAAAATATTTTCCTGATAAAATGTATTTCTAGAACTTTCCCTGATGACTTTACTCATCCTTTAAATGAAAACAGGTGAATGAAGGGAGCGCAGACAGCATCGGTCCAGTTTTATGTATCTATTTTTATCTGAAGCTATTGTTTTGCCATACTTACAGTGTTCAGTAAGTGAACTGAATGTTCACAAATGAGGTTTCTGGGATTTGCAGCTGTCCATTGTTTCATCTGCAGTTTGCATTTCTTTGTCTGGGTCTGTTGTGGTTACCAAGTATTGAAGGCTGTCACTTGGAAAACAAGCAGGTAGCTTACCAGAAAGAACTCCTCAATAAAATGTGTTCTGGGCCAGAGCCTGCCAAACTGGTTTTATTGAAGCAATTGCTTTGTCCCAGAACATTTCATTAGCTGAGTCTCTAAAACTGTGCTCCTTAGTTTTCCTTGTGCATGGTGTCCTGTTTCATGTTCATGAACCAGCCTAATTTCACATTTACAAGTGAATGTTTGTGATGAAGTTTTGAATGCTGTCAGTTTCATGGACAAATATTTCATTTTGACTACCATTTTAAAGGTGTTCCTCCCAGAGCACAGCAGGGAGCTTTAATAATGATTTGTTTCAGGTTCAGAAGTGGATCCTCTTGTGCTTAATAACATTTTACTGGAATGCACAGACTCTGTCAGATATTGATGGAGTTTTCTGTAAATGCATGGCCCTGGTATATCTTTATTTTTTTTTCTGAAGTTATATGAGTACATGCAATATATATATTGCATGTGTGTGTGTGTGTGTGTAACATATATAATCTCCATCCAATGTATAGTGGGGATAATGTATATGTATTCTTAATCACAAAGCCTGGAAATTTATCTTTCAAAGATGTGAGTCAGATGATCATTTCTTTAGTTTGTCAACAACAAAAAAAAGCTAATTTCACGTACCAGGCTTCTAGGGAGTTCCCAAATGGATCTGGAAAAGAGAACTGATTTTGGGAAGCCAAAATTAAGAGTGTGGTATCCAAAGAAGATACAAGCATGGCATTAAAAAGAACTAGTTTCCACAAGACTGATGGCTTCTTTTACTTTTCCAATACCACTAAAATAATCAGATTGGGTTACCAGATAGGAATTGTACAAGGCTTAAATACGTTGGTTTTAATGCTCACTGTGTAAATGCTGAGGCTTTATCTAATTCACATGTGACACTACTTCCCAAGAGAAAAATAACAGTTAATATTTTACCGTTGAATGCTAGATCAGGGGGAATTGGCAGTTACTAAATTTCTCAGAATGCTTTATGCAGCATTTGGGGTTACACTGGCATTCTGCTATCAATCTTCTACAGGTTCTTTTAGGAGATAGCCAGGCTTCCTACTCATAGGTCTCAGAAATACCTTTTTGATTATTATTTAATTCTTTGACAGCTCAGAGATTTTCAGAAAGAACTTTCTTGTTTCTCAAAGAGAATGTACTTGAATTGGCAGTGTGTTTCTGCTATTCCCTTGGAATCTGTGCATCTAAAAGTAGGGGCTGCCCTTTCCCTTCACCCTGGAATAGCCTGGGAGCCATTGACTTCTATATTTAACTGTGCCCTTCAGTGAGTAGTTGACTTCTTTGGATTATGGGTTTGTTAATTTTACTCTCAGGCTTCATTCTGAAAAAGGAGGAGCGGGCTGGGAATTTTCTTTGACCAATAAAGAAACACTAAAGTCCTCATGTTTGTACCAAATGCTCTCCTGTTTGCTGTAGTTAAAGCTTTTCATCTCAAGTACGATGAAGTGCGCCTGGATCCCAACGTGCAGAAATGGGATGTAACAGTGTTAGAGCTCAGCTACCACAAAAGACACTTGGACAGGCCAGTGTTCCTACGCTTCTGGGAAACCTTGGACAGGTATGGTTCCTGCTGGAAGTCCTTGATCTTCATGCTTGTATGCTTTTTGGTGGGAATTAAAAGTTCTGGCAGCTAGGGAATTGTTTACAACTTGGATATCTGAACAATGGTTTAGCTTGGAAATACTGCTTGCTTTGATTTTCCTCATGATACAGTTAATAAAACGTAGTGATATATGTTTACAGACTGTAAGTAATAATCTCCAAAGTGTGGATTTAAAGGAAGAGTAGTTAGCATTAATCATTGGTTAGTCCCATGATTCCCCACCTTCTGACTCTGATTCTCTGGGTCAGAACCCTGCTAAAGGGAAGTTTGCTGCAATACCTTGTTCATGTTGTAGAGAAGAAACTTTATTATCATGAAGCAGTTGAAGAAATATTGAGGGAGGGGAGAAGCCCATGCATTTCATGAATGTTTAATTTTTTCGTGTTGATTCACAGTGAACTGCTTGAATGATTGAGTGAAAAAGAAAAATCCTGTGGGAATTGTCAAAATAATTCCAATCATCAAACTTTCCATGGCTTTCTATTTAAAAGTCTCCAGTGAACAATATATCTGAACTCCCAGAACAAACTGGTTGTCTTTACAACAGCCTTTCAATGTCAGAGGTCATGCAATGCCTTGGAAAGCTGAGTTTTCTTTGAGGCAGGGCTGTAGCCAGCTGTTATTTAGTGGAAGAAATCCTGCACACAGCACATTGCATCTCTTTGGCAACTTTCTAATTCTCTAAGAATTCTCTTTTAACAATGCCTGGGCGTTTTATTCCTGCAAGTAAAATTCCTAAAAATGCCACAAGGGTAGTAATGCTGTCTTCTGTTAATTTTTTTTCAGGTATATGGTAAAGCACAAATCTCACTTGAGATTCTAAATCCTTCAGCTGCCATTTATTTCCTGAAGTATGGATTGAAAAAAATGGAAGGGGCTCCAGTTTGGAGACCAGAGCTCGCACTATATATGTCAAGAACTTTACAAATGAGGAAGGGTCACAGTTTAAACTTTTTATAAAATCTTATTTGGATGATTCATGCTATGGCAGGTTGATACCTGTTAATCAGAAGCAAAGGGGTTTTGCTTAAAACTATTTTTTTAATGTTGTTAGCCTTCTAGTCTGCAATCCAAATTGTATATTTTGATAGCAGCAGTTTCTTCTCTGTTTTGTTAAATTAGCCACATTTTTAAAGACTGTGTTTTGTTCCCCAGTAGAGGATAGCTGGATGTCCACGGCGGGTTCCCCGTGTGCGTGTGCACGGGCGGGTGTAAATACATGTGTGCCTGTGTCTATAGATATAGTGTACAAAAAAGTTATAGACACAACGATGCACACCTAGGTGTTTCCAGGCTTTCTAAACCACTTAGCTTCTGAGCTTAGTTTGGGGTTTCTTTGCTTACTGTTTCACTTACTGAAAATATTTTGTTGTGAATGATATTACATTTTAGTCAATAGGACTTGCGAACTGAGCAAAGTGGAAGTTGTTTTTCGATAAATCAAAATGTCAAGCTGTATATGTATATTCTGTCAGTCTTTGTTGAAAAAGGGAAGATCAAAAATCTATTAACTCTTTTTTTGGATTTGTAATGTCCCAGTTTACTAAATCTTGAAAATTTATTATAGGCATACCTTCGAGTCATGGTAACTCTAAATTGCCATTCTCCACACACATCTCTTTCTTTAAACTGAAAGTATGCATGTGTACATTCCCATCTAGCAAATACCTTTGCATATGAATCTAAATGTTACCTAGATGAAATGATAAATAGAGGAGGAGAGAGTTGGATTCTTTTTTTTCATGGAACAGCCACCACAAGGAATGAATAATTTTAACTTCTTTGCATTTATACCTCTAATATGATTTTCTCATGACAAAAGTAGCCCGGACTGTCAACAGGAGTTGTAATTTTCTGAGCTGAGTGGCTAATACGGCCTCCCAAGAGTCCTGCATTGGAATGGAAAATCAGCCTTCTTTTTCATGGAACAGCCACCAGTGTGAGGCCAAGGGAATGAATAATTTTAACATCTCTTTGCATTTATACCTCTAAGAATGATTTTCTCATGACTGGGATAGAAAAAATGTTTATAGAAATTCCAAACTGTAATATACTTTACATTTAAGGTTTGTAAAATTTTACCTATTCTGTTTTGGTTTTTATTTGATGTTAACTTCATTTTTAGTAAAACCCAAAGTCATATATCCAAGAGTTTTTCCTGCATTGGAATTTTTGGTCATAAAAATCAGTTTTCTCAAATCCATAAGTCATAAGAACAGATTTAAAACTGTCATCTTGATGAGGACTGTGAGGGCCATTGAGGTATCCATCCTATATTGAGACTGTGTTTTTGGTCTTAATGGAACTGTTCAAACCACCAGAACAATCTCTGTATCTATGGAATAACGTTAAGTTGATGTTGCATACCAGTGAATGTAGAGAATGATCAAAAACTGTAACACCTGCATGATTTTTTTTCTGGGATAGAAAATATATGTTTATATTCCTGTTCTTGAAATTCCAAACCATGTTTTTTTAATATACTTTACATTTAAGGTTTGACAAAAATAAAATGTTCTACCTATTCTGTTTTGGTTTTTATTTGATGTTAACTTATGCAGGAGATTTTAGGTTTATGTATTTATTGGCAGTTAACTCCTCTGAAGCTACTGAAGTTACATGGATATGGAATGGGCAGAAGAGCAATATCCATGAAAGTGACCTGTGTTTTGTTTTTATGGGTTGAGGACAGACCTTTATCCATAAGAGGTTTTTAAAACTATGCCTGCACCTGATTGTGCATATTTTTGTCAGTCATAAAAGTAGTGATGTTTAAGTCATATATCCATAAGTCATATATCCATAAGAGGTTTTTAAAACTGTCTTAAGTTGATGAGGACTGTGAGGTCTGACTTTTAATTGTATGTATCCATCCCTGCTATATTGAGACTGTGTTTTCAAATGGTCTTAATGGAACTGTAAAATCTCAAACCACCAGAACAACCCTCCGTGAATCCCAAGAGTAGAAGCAGCTGCCCCTGGATTTTGGAATGGATTCAGCATGGTGACTGGGAAGACTGGGCACTCCAGAGCTACTGGGATGTCTCCTGTTTGTGTGGGCAGTTGGGCAGTACCCTGTTACTGTGTTTTCCCTGTACTTAAGCTTGTTAGAAATGTGTCCCTGTCATACTAGAGCTGGCTAAAACATTGAGTGCTTGGTTTTAACCTCTTCTGTACAGAGCAGAGCTGTAATGGCTTCTTCCAACATAGCAGCTGCTACCGTGTGGTAGCAATTTACAGTTCATTTCTGCTTTAAACTGTGAGATATCATGTCTGCTTTTGTAAACTGTAGCATTTCCAATTAGAAATGTCTTTTTTTTTTCAGACTTAATAAGTACATCAGGGCCTGTGCTGTTTTAAAGAGACTTCTAGCAGTCAGCTTGAAAAGTAAATTTTGGGCAAGTTTGTGCTTCACATGCAGTGTGATATGCAGACCATAGAGCGGGTTTGCAATAGGTAAGGGACAGTTACCTTTTCTGTATCCTGTACTTCACTGTGTTTTTAATGCAGGTGTAATTCCAGATCCAGTATTGTATGCAGGAGATGGCTTGATTTAGATGGAGGTTTATGTATTTATTGGCAGTTAACTCCTCTGAAGCTACTGAAGTTACATGGATATGGAATGGGCAGAAGAGCAATATCCATGAAATCTGTGTGACCTGTGTTTGTTTTTATGGGTTGAGGACAGACCTTTAACATCCTAGAATTTTGTACTGGCAAGCAGTTTGTGACCCAAGTTATACAGTATGCATTTGTGAAGGAGCTGGCACCTGATTGTGCATATTTTTGTCAGTCATAAAAGTAGTGATGTTTATAAAATGAGCCATTTTGCAATCAGATTCCTGCTGACATTATTGGAAGTTTAATTAAGTTGTCAGAATAGCATTCTTGCTGCCTTCATAAATAACTGCACATAGATTATGAAACTACTTGGACTTAAAAATTTAGCCTTACAGCAGCATTTTGCAACACAGCTGGAATTTTAGACACTTATGCTTAATTTGTCTGCACGTTAATGTAGAGTAATAAAGAGAAGTGATACTAAGAAGTGGGGAAGCTGGAGGAGCAGACATCTGTTTTACTGAGCTGCTTTCTTTTTGCTGAGAAATTGGACACACTACTTAGAGGTGTATAAAGTGTGTAAATTGTATTCAATTAAAATGTACAAGTATAGCTGAGCTGCTTCCCTGCCTGCAGTTTATTGAACACTAGAATGACACGAGTGTGAGACTCGGATATCAAATTGGCTGTTCCTGTTCTGCACCTTCAGTGTCATCACTCTGCACTGTTTCACGAGGGTGACATGAGTGAGATGAAGCGTGATAAGTTGAGAACTGGTTTGAGGTCTGTGATTGGGCTCACATGCTGTCAGCAGGTGATTCTTGCTTTTAGTAACAGGGTTAGGTGGGGCCAGTAGTTTTACCTGAAGTAATGATTTTATATTAAAAATTAAAATACCTGTGATTTATACTGTTTGAGCTTTCAAATGTTAGTCTGCACAAAGCAAACAAAAGGGGGAGGTTTTTTGTAAGATAAAGTAGGGCAACTGCAGGGACTTGCATACCTGAAGAAATTGCAAATCAGCATCCTCAGCTGAGTGGGCTCAGTTATTTAGCTAATACCTGGAAATTTTTGTACGAACATGGTTTTACAAATAGGTGCTGAAGTCAATGCTTGAGCTAGACAATTTATGGAACTGTTCTGCAATGCTGTAAACCTTTTTATTTTTGAATTCAGAAGAAAATGTAGATAGCAAATTGTGTGCTAAGTTGCCCTTCATCATAAGTTAAACTATTATGTTATATTCGACAGCAAATTTGGAACAGCAAATTTGTTTTTGGCTTTCATTTGCTGTGCAGTTGGTGTATAAAATATTGCCATTCTCTACAGGGACATGCAAAAGTAAGTTTTATTAGTACAGCCTTTACTCTTTTGATGGTGAAATATGCACTTAGTTGCTAATTCTTGCAAACACTATACCAAAAAAGAAAAAAAAAAGCTGATCAAAATTAATGGCTTAGAGGTTTTAAAATTTAATGTCATGAATGCATTTTAATTCAAAAGCCATAACTAATGCCAAGTACTTTATTAGAGCAATGTGTTCATGAAAAATTAAAATCCCTGCCTGAAGAAACTGCTGGCCAAGTAGGTTACAGTTTAGTTAATGTGTGGAAAAATCTACCACAAACTGGGATCTCCAAATGTCATATCCTGAGTTGCTCATTTGTAATGAATGGATTTTTTTTGAGAGGTGGCAGTTCTGCTTCCTTTGCTAGCAGTTGCACACTTCAATCACAGTTGGTATTTCCTGTCCTAGGTTTGGGTTTGCATTGAGGGCTCTGAGGCAGGGACAGAAAACTGATCACTGAGGATGGATGGAGTTGTTGGAGCAGAGCTGAGGCACTTGGCAAGGATAAAGATGGTGTCTGAATGGGACTGTGATCCAGAGGGTGACATCTGGTGATCCTTGTGGATCCTTCCAACTCAGCACATTCTGTGATTGCTCAGCTGTCATTGACTTCTCTCTGGGTCATTCTTCTCAGTGGTGATGCTATCACAGAGGGCAGGTTTGAGAATGAGATTTAATCCAGCACAACCTGTGGGTGGGTAGTACGCAGTGGCAAGCCATGCATCCAGATTTTTACTGTGCTCATTTTTCTTTAAACATGAATTTTATGGTTTTTGAAATAAGAATGCAAATGCAAAGAACAATCTCAAATGTTTCAAAGTTTATTGCAGATACTAGTTCACTTGTAAAAATGAAAGATAAGAGGTGGTACAGAAAATCTGTAAGAAAAATAACTTAGTGTCTGTTTTTTATTTCCATCTGTAAATTCTTTTGGTGTATTTCAAATGCAGAAAAACTGTTTACTTGCTTTACAGGATTCCTGCATGTATCACTGGAAACTGTCAGAGGTAAATCTTCAGCTGCAGTTGCTTGGAAGTTTGTAGATTTTATGAGTGTGTGGGTTATAAGTTCTGGCCTGTGTCAGTGGGCCCAAATTTTAGTAGTGGTTTTGAAGGTTGAAATTCAAATGAAATCTCAGAAGAACCCTATGGGAACAGCTACTATTGAATGACAGAGAAAAGAAGGTTCCATACAACTAAACCTTTAAACTATGACATAGCTGTCATAAACTTGTGTTTAATAGACTGTTAGATTTAAATTTTTGGAAGTATCTTGTCACATGACCATTATTTAATATCTGAACTATTTAATTATTTTTTACAGAGTTATAGTTCAGCATTAGCTCAAGTCCAACTTTTGAAAATTCCTAGGAAAAATTCCTTGCAGACTTTAAAAGGTGGAATGTCTTTCTAATTGCAACAGTTATCTTAGCCCAGAATGAAGAAACAAAGCATGTTTCTCATGTTCCTATCAGTCAAGACCAAACCTGTACTTTCATAACACTGAATGTATTTTTATTGGTAAAATAGGATGTAAAAAACCTTAAAAAAACAGCTTCTAATGTTTCACTTGTTCCTTCCCTCTTGAAATCCTTTCCGTAGACCTATCCAGCTACTCTTCTAATTCCCTGACTTGTTCTTCCTGCTTGTTTCTGCCAAACTGGGACTGTTCCTAACCCACAGTTTTTATGCAAGCACAGCACTAGGAATGATTCTTCTGCCCTATCAGGGCACAGACAGGGCAGTGGAAGCACAAGCAGCACCAACTCCTCCCTGTTGTGTCATAAAGCTGTTTACAAACCAAAAAACCCCAAACAAACAAAAACCTCAAAACTAGTAAAAATGCATGTATGACCTACTGAATATTTCATCCTGCTTCTTCCTAGTTTAGTTTTGACCCGGAGCAATGAAGCTTTGAAGTTTTGAACATAAAAATACCGAAGGCATACTTGTTGTTAGTATTTCCTTAATTACTGTTATGTCACTAATTGTTCTCCAAGGACCTTTAACTGCAGAGTTCTCCCTGTTACTGCAGATTAGTCTTAGGTGCAGAATGATTATCCTGAGCTCCACTGAGTCATTCTTAACCTGAGACTGAGTGAAATCTAAACACTTAATTACCTGACAGCTTTTGTTCACAGCTGGCACTGGGTTTGACGAGCATCACACTTGTTTTGTTACTGACTTTGTGAGACAGGTAATAATAAAAAAAATATGAGCAGTGAAAAACTAAAAGTTTGATAGTGGTGGATTTTATGGTTTTCCAGGGCTAGGAGTTATCAGTAAATTTTGCAGCATGCCCTGAAAAAGTTCAGATGGTCACAGAAAAAGAGGGTGTAGCTGAACAGCACCTCACCAGTTGTGTCTGTGTCTGTAATGGGACATCTGGGCTGAACCCCTCCTCAGCTGAAGTGTCCATACTTGGATTGCAAGTTCCACTGGAGACAGGGCATCTTTTACTGTGTAATAAAACTTGTAGGAAAGAGCCTGTGTTTTATGCACAATGGAAGCAATTAGTCTGCTTGCTGAAATGTTGCTCAAAAAGGTAACAATGGGATTAAAGATTAAAACCAAAACAACCAAAAAAAGAAAAAAACAACCCCACAACCTGCAAAAACTATCAAACAACAAAATCAAATTAACAAAAACACCAGCAAACCCAAACACAGAAATTACTAAACTGAAATACATTTGGAACAATGAATTGTGAAGTCTGTATACAACAAATTTATTCTGTATGGATTAATTTCCTAAATTGTGTTCCAGATAATCTTGTTTTGCCTTTGTCAAGTTGACTGGTCCACAAATTCACTTAGTGATGTAAAATTCCTCTTGAATTTTATTTTCACTTAATATTGGATTTTTCTGGCTTTAGTCAGTAGCTATTGGTCTGTTCACCTTGCCTTTTCTTTCACCCAAATATCAAGGCAGCTGGATGATCTTGTAAGTACAGAATTAGGTAAATAAAAAGTAACAGTTAATTTTGTGTTTATGTGGATGTACATTGCTGTTCTACTGAGAAATGTTCATCCATTGTGATGTACATTGTCATGTTTTATATAATGACTGCTGTAATGTGTCAAAGTTAAAGTGTGGTGTTTCCCATATGTTAATTCCTTTCAGGACACAGGTGAGACTTGGCCATACAGCATGAGACAATAATCAGTACCTTAAGTAAGCTACATGAGAAATCATAGGTAAGGAGAACTCTGCATTTGGTAATTTGCCTCTCAGGGGCTTGTTTTTACTCTGCTACAGACTGAAGGTTATTTCCAAGAGCAATAAATAGCCTTTGAGAATTTCAGGATAATAAAATCTGCCAGAAGTCTTCAAAATGCATGGAATATGTCAGGGGTTTACCCATTTGGTATGAGATGTGAAATGTCAAGCAGGTGTCTTCAAAACATTCTCATCTCTCACTTGTCAAGTCTGCAGAATGGTAATAAATTCACCATCACTGGCCCAACAATTCTTTGTGCAACATATTTTCAATGCCTCTCCTCTTATACCCAGAAATTGTGATTTGTATTGTTTTTTCTGGGATTAATACCTTCAGGTATGTTACCAGTCACATCAGAGGATGGGGCAGATATTTTATAATATTTTGTAATTTTTAGCTCCTTAAATAACCACTATCTCTTGAAACAGGAGTTTCAGTCTAGTCCAGTGCAAGTAGCAGTGTGTCTGGGAAGAGTTGGTTAATTGAGAAACAGGAAAATAAGTGGGTTGTGGTCATTGCTTGATTTATGGGGCACAGCAACCCAAATGTTTAGGAGGTCATCATTCCCACTCTGTCTTAACCCACAGCTAGTTTTTCTTACCTCCTGTCCAGGGTTATTCCACAGCATTTACTTCCCACTGTTCTCTTAGGCTCTCCCATCTTTGTACTGTACTGCAGTACCTGCCCACTTTCTGTAAAAATAACTCAGCTGGCCAGAGCTATACTGCTAACCTTATAAACAGTCATGGGCCATCTCATATCCGTGTCAAATATTTTTCTATAGTAGTAAAAGATGATATAAATTTTATATCTGAAATACAGAGATAAATGTCTGGTTTTCTTTAATGCAGCTCTTAATGTTCTGTGCCACACTTAGCAATGCAGTGGATGGCATTGTCTGCAGACTAAAAGACTCCTTAAAACCAGCAATAACCTTGAGGCTTTTAGCATCCAGACAGAGAAATGGGGGTTCTGCTGTGTCATAAAATGATGATAAGGTGAGGAGGTTCAGGACCATCAAAGGAGTCGTATTTCTACAGCACTCACAGGCACTCATGATTTATCATGGCTTAACTTTATTTTGCTGTGGTTTTATGCTCTGGAGGTTAGATGAAGCCATCAGTAGATTCTCTGTAATATGTCAGAAAAAGTCTATATGTGAACTTTTAGGTTAAGATTTACAAGCCAGAAAAATGATACAATTTTTTTCATCATGCCATTGCCTTTATTACAACATACAACTGAAACAATCTTAATGAGATGGTTGTCTGACTCAGCTAACTGCTGCATCCTTCTCCCTGGTAAGCTAGCTGACCCTGCATAACATAATTTAGGTCATGAGGGTAATTGACACAGCTTTTACATTAGCTGAGTATGGAGCTAATAACTGCTAAACACAGCAGTTTTTCTATTATTGGAAATTGATCACAATGTAAAAAAAAAATTCATTAAATATTTTGATGTTAGGAGAAAGCTGCAGGTCCTCAACAGTGTCAGAAAGCAGCTGCTTGCATGGGACCAGGTTCATTTTGCATCAGCAGTGCCATGGCCTGACTGATATAAATGACATTGTAAACCACTCCTTTTGAGGCAGATGACTTGGAATCTACATTTGCTAGAAATTGTGGGCTTTTGCCCAATGACACTAGTGTTTGGTAACTTTATTTCCCTGTGAAGGTAGCAAGTCCAAGCATTGTATCATATGTGCCTAGGGCAGAATTTCTGCCTGCTGGCTGCTGGAGAGTGTGAATGATTGCTGTTGACTTAACTTGTAAATGGCATGCCTTGTGCCCTTTGGAAAGACATTCTGTTCTATTAACTTCTACCTTCCTGTGCACCCCTTTTAATTCTAATTACTTGCAGTGATATGTGCATCTTTAACACAATGATGAGCCTGATTTACCAAACTTGCAGGGTAAAGTGCAAAGTCTAATGTAATTATCTGTGTCATGCAGAGCTAATATGATTTTCCTATAATTTTCCACAGATGTCTTTTTAACTATTATGCTTGTGAAAGAGCATGGAGAAAGAAAATTATTGATTGTAGATGAAGTATTTCCAGTATTAATGTAAGTTTCTCTCAAATTAGATGTGGAATGTCTACATAGAGACATACTACATAACAACAGGGAGTGCAAGCAAATTAACCAGAGAACATCCAGACTTTCTGTGGGAACATGTTGTTCACCCAAACTGCAGCACTAATGTAGGTGCATCCTTTGAGGCTTATTCTAGATTCTGTATAAAATGGTCAAAAACAAGTATCATAGATTTCTGGAAAGAAAATCTTAGGGAATTTAGGCTCTTTCTAATTCAGTTTCTGTGGAAAGATCTGATCCTTCAGGGCAATTGAATGGCTTGCAGTTTTAGTCTAAAACTTGTATTTTACTAGTAGCCTTCATTTTGGGTTTTGGGGGCCACTTTGTGCCTCTAATGCAAGCCCTGCTAACTAATCCTTTTGGGGGCTTCTGTGTTGGACAAAACTTTTTAAAATGGAGCTTGTCTATTTCGATGGCTCAATGTAAACAGATTATTCTGTTTTCACTTTCAGGGGTAGCGCTGTATTTTTTGTTAGTTTTATCTAAGAGAAATGCCATTTGTTTGGATTGGTTTGTTTATATAGGATGTTTCTCCTGTGTTGACACTGGTTTCATCACTGGGAGAGAAATTAACGTGGGATTTTTGAAGGGTAAGGGGAGGTGTACTGTGTTTTCTAGTACTTAAAAGGTAGTTGAGGAGAAGACAGGGGTTCTTTCTTCATGAGGATGCACGGTGAGAGAACAAAAGTAAACAGGGACAAGCTTCTTCAGGGGCAGCTCTGTCTGGAATGAAGAAAAGCGGGGGTAAAAATCTTCATTACAGCAATTAACCATAGGAACTGATTGCCCAGAAAACTGGAAACTTCTTTCATCACTGGAGGTACTCCAGACCTGGCTTTATGGACTCTCTGGTTTACCTGGTCTGTTGCCCTGCTTTTAACAGGAGGTTGGACCCAGGGATCTCCAAAGACCTGGACTTTTCCATGAGCCCACAAATCCTCTGCGTTGTCTCCTTACTACCCCACATTGTGTCAAGGCCACTGACCATTCCTTTATGTGGTAGAGAGGTACAACATGCTGTCCAATATTAAGACCCAGTTACTCTTACATCTGCCTTTAAACAGAAGTGTGTAGAGTTAGTCACATGCTGATGTTCCTTTGTGTCAATGGCTTCCATGTCAACAGAATGGCGCTTTCCAGGGAAAGCTCCTCCAGTGCCTCGGGACCCTCAGGTACATCAGGAACCGCCCCTGCTTTAGGTGTGTCAGGAACTGTCTCCCTCTCAGGTGCCTCAGGAACTGCCCCTGCCTCAGGACCCCCAGGTACCTCAGGAATTGCCTTGCTCTCAGGTGCCTCAGGTACTTCAGGAACCACTCCTGCCCCAGGTGCCTCAGGACCCTCAAGTCCCTCAGGAACTGCCCCTGCCCCAGGTTCTCAGGGGCCTCAGGATCCCCAGGTACCTCAGGAATTGCCCCCCTCTCAGGTGCCCCAGGTGCCTCAGGAACCACCTCTGCCCCAGGTGCCTCAGAACCCCCAGATACCTCTGGAACCGCCTGTGCCTCAGGTGCCTCAGGACCCTCAGGAACTGCCCCTGACCCAGGTGCCTCTGGTGCCTCAGGATCCCCAGGTACCTCAGGAACCACCCCCCTCTCAGGTGCCTTTGGACCCTCAGGAACTGCCCCTGACCCAGGTGCCTCAGGACCCTCAGATGCCTCAGAAACTGTTCCTGCCAAAGGTGCCTGAAGACCTTCAGGTGCCTCAGGAACCACCCCCCTTTCAGGTGTCTCAGGAATTGCCCCTGCCCCAGATGCCTCAGGACCCTCAGATGCCTTAGGACCTGCTCCTGCTTCAGGTGCCTCAAGACCCTCAGGTGCCTCAGGAACCACCCCCCTTTCAGGTGCCTCAGGAATTGCCCCTGCCCATGTGCCTCAGGACCCTCAGGTGGCTCAGGACCCGCTCCTGCCCCGGGTGCCTCAGGTGTCTCAGGAGCCCCAGGTGGCTCAGGACCTGCTCCTGCCCCAGGTGCCTCAGGCCGCCTCTCCCCCCGAGTGCTGTTCATCCCCTCACACCCCACCTGCCCTGCAGCTGCCCCCCATCTCTGAACAAGAACCAGGTAATTTTTCCCTGTGTGGCCATGAGGATGGGATGCCTGGCAAAGGAAAGCAGTGAGTTTCAGTTGTCTCCTCAGTTTAATCAGTCAGTTTGTAATCAGCAGAAGGTGGTGGTATTTAAGTGTTGTTCTGAGTAATCTTCTAATAATGGCCAGGATGATTTTGCTATGTAAATATTAACAATCAAGTTTATTTGCTGATTGTTTCCCCTGCCAATTAGCAGCGTGGCTTTATTCACATCTATGTCAGCTTCTGCAGCAAAGAACAAGAGCTGCTTGCTGTCTTTCCCAGATCCAGATGGAGAAAGTTACGTTTTGTAATGTACCTTAAACACAAGCTTGTACCCATCACTGGTTTGTTTTGTTTGGTGTTTTTTTGTTTGAGTTTTTGGGTTGGTTTTGGTTTTTTGTGGAAAAATTTATCACTGCCTTTCTTCAAGTGCTAGCTATGCTTTTTTCCATGCTGTAATCAAGATAGCCAATTTGCCTCTCAGTTTTCTTCCTTGATCCTCTGACCACTGGTGAATTAATTGGCAGTTTAAGAAGGTATTTTTAAGTTTCAAGTTATTCTGAGAGACTTCTGTTTGTCTCTGGCAGGTTAACAGGGTAATCAGATTTTTTTAATGAAACATGAAGACTGGTAGTGAGAAGCCACTGCCTGTTATCTTCACAGATTAATTTAGGATATGTTCCTTCTTCCCCTCCAGTTGAAGATATTGACTGAGACAGGAGCAAAAGTGGCTTTGATGGTTAGGATCAGTGAGATGCAAGGCAAAATTATGTTATCCAGACAGTTTTATGTGTCTTAGGAGCCTTCAGAGAGCTTATTTTTTCCTGCCAAATCTCGGAGGTTTTTGAAGTTTCACCGATCTAGTCTCACTGTGGTTTGTCTCACAGAATCAATCCTCTTCTCAGTGTTATTGCTCCTCATCAGTAAAGGTTCTTTTCACTAACAGCAAAAAGACCTCTGAGATGCATTTACCTCGCCAAGTGAAACCAGGTTTTCAGCGTTTCTCATTACTGGAACTGAGTATTGAATGTTGGATTAATCAAGTTTAGCAAGCTCCAATTTCTCCCTTGTATGCTAAGTGAAATGTAGTCGAGCTCTGTTACCTATCAGTTTACCAATTTCAGGAAGCATCTGTTTTTTCACCCTGTTGTTTCACAGTTCCTGAGAAGGTTAACAGTAAAGATCCCTCTCTCAGGGCTGTCTAGGGAGGGAATTCAATGGGAAACATCCCCATTCCTAACATGAAAGGAACCATTAAAAGTAAACTCAACACTTTCATGAGGATTTTTGCCACTATTAAGGCACCAAGGACTGTTTCAATGCTGGTAGAATTCTAGTTTTAATGAACTACAGTAACATGCCCTGTCTGATAATTATGAGGGTGTTGGAGTCTTGCTTGCAATGATCCACAGTATAAATTGATATCTGATTTGTTTCTTGAAGTCAAAAGAATGTTGTGTTGCTTGTTAAATACTGAGATTCTTCAAGATGTGAATGGAATCATGAGTTTTAGAGCTGAGTTAGATATAGGAATCACAGGATGAAATTCTCTGATTTATTCTGTGGGAAGCTGGGTGAGGATCTCAGTCTCTTCTAGCCTTAAAATGCAGTGATATTTTAAATGGTTTGCTTAATGTACAGAAAAAAATTGAGAGTTTGCTTTACTGTACCAGAAAATACAATCTGCTGTAACTGTCACAAGAATGTCATTTGATATCCAAAGTAGCTCAAAAAAGGAAAAAGCAGAACAGATGAACCATTTACATAGTCAGGCAGGTTTATTTGGACAATGCCAAGAAGAAATTTAGTAGAGCAGGTTCACACATGTTAAAAATAGCAAGTGCTGAAAATGTCTTGCCCCTGAAAGATTTTGAACCAGGGCCAGAGTTTGCTCACTTGATTAAGACAGTCTTTATAGGGGAATGCAGTGGATTAAAATGAAACAAATTCCTGTGTGGTGGCACATTGCAAATGGAAGGGCCCTTATCTGGCTTTCCAGAGCACATTATCAGTTAAAGAATGCTTTATCATGGGACACTGGGTTTGGTTCTGGGCATTAGATTTTGGGTTAGAGCTCCTACCTTACCATGATTTGCTTAGTTCTTGAGGCAGACGTGTTAGAGGTGAAAAGCAGGTGTGTTGTCTTTCCCAGCAGCCTTTACAGATGCCATCAATATATTTGCATTTATTAACAATCTGATGTCTTTGCATATAATATTTTAAAATTTCCTCCCTGACCTTGGCACAAATCTTTTGTTACATATTTCTAACTGTTCAAAAGCAGCAGTCAAGAGAGAGTTTTGGGGCTCTGGAATTCTGTAGTGATCAGAATGCAGGTAAGCAGCCAAGGTAATAATCAAAGTCATTATCAAATTGTAGCACAGATTAGAGGACAATCATGCTTAGGAAATGGGCAATTCCCTCTGACCCGAGGTAAAGGGATAAGGTCCTCATATCTGCCACACTTCAGAGGCAACCAGGAATTATGAATAACACTTAAACTCTTACCAGTGTTGACTATTTATTAGCCATAAGATTTGAGCACCAGGATTCTTTACACATGCATATGTTACATTGTAATTGCTCCATTATTTTAACCTTCAAATTATTAAAGAATCTGCCCATGCAATCTGCTGTGTTTTATTGATGCTGTACCATCATGTGTGAAAGAAGGATTCTTTGGGTAAGAGCAGAGCACAGAAATGTAATCCTTTTTTCTCTTAAAAATGTTTCCTCCTTTCCCAAATACTCTGTTAGAATAGAGAGTTTAGAAAAGGAGTTCAAGCCAAGTTTTTAAAAACATTTGCTAAATGTGGCTTCTAAAATCTCTCCACTCCCACTGTCCTTTTGTTAGAGCCTGGAGCTGGCTTTAGGATCTTCCTAAAGGTGCATCTCTGCTTTGCATGTGATTGCTGAGCCAGGCAAAAGGGGCAGGACAGACACAGAAATACGTGATGGAGAGAGAGAACATCTGGAGAGACCATTTCAAAGCACAAAAATGACACAGGAGTTCTTTGTACAGTCTAACTGCAAGGAGGAAATACTTCTCTGCTGACTTTTCAGGGGGAGAGGTTTGGTTATTGTTTTGTAACCAGGAATATGTTTTCTTCTCTGGGTCTCCCCCTCCTCAATGTGGTTTCTATCTTACTGCTCAGATCAGGGGAGGTTTCAGCTGGACAGAGATGAAAGAGCTTCCTTGGCAGCCAGGCCAAAGATGGGCTGCAGCTGATCCATGAGGAAAAGGAGTTTGTGCTGGGCAGTGGTTCCTGCTTTAGAGCAGTAAGATCCAGAAGTCACTGGCTGAGCTAGCAGCAGTTGGTGCTATTGCACCTCCTTTAGGAGATGGAAGGCAGTTTTTCCTGCACAAGTGAAAGGCAGCTTTCAGACCAGTTCTTTGGAGTGGGCATATGGCAACATTGGGAGTTCTTTGTGCAGTGCAGACCGCTTCAGAGTCGTCTCTTCCTGAAATAAAAGCAGCACTTTATGGTAGCAGCATATGTTTCAAATATAGTTTCTGCCAGAGACAAGTGATTTGATGTGACTCAGTTTTCTCAAGAGGTGTCAGACTCTGTATGCTATCCTAACATGAGAGCCCAAAATTAACTTTATCAATATTTTCCTATCCTGATAGCTGGAAACAGCTCAGCTGAGATCTCCGGCTGGTCTCAAATTGAAGAAGGGGTGTGGAGAGGGGGCTGTGTCCTGCCTGCGTTTTTCCTTGCTTGGGAAACCTTCACTGCTGGTGCCTTGGGTTGGCAGTCCAGGACTGCAATGCTTTTCCTCTGGCACTGTGTTCTCAGGGGAAGGGCAAAGAAGGGACACAGAGCAATGCCTTTTAAAATGGCACCTGTTTATCTCATGAGCATTTTTCTGTGGATTTAAAGGCTGGCAAAGCTTTGCTGTCCCTGCGGTCTGACTACATTAAAAAACAAACAAAAACCTAGATGCACAAACCCACCAAACTCAGGACTTTGAGGTTCAGTCTGTGTCCCAGTTTACATCTTAGCTTTAGAAGTCTTTGCAGAACTCACAAATACCCAGAAGTGTTTCTATCTATACCTGGGGGAGCTGGTTCTGTACTGTAAGGAGAGTTTCCCTCATTTCTAGCTACAACAGCCTTTAAATATCGAGTCTTCACCTTCATCTGACCACTGTCTTTCCTCAATGTAGACATTGTGTGCCTTGCATTAATACATATTCTTTTTCATAAATGAATTTATGTTGAGGTGATGGCTGACTTCTGAATGATCCAGTTCTCAGGCAGGCTCATGGAAAAATTCTGTTTAGGAGACAGAAGAATGAACCATTTTATAAGGCACTTATAATTTGATTATTTCAATTAGAACAATTGCTTCTTCTTCACATAGATATGATGGCAAATAAAAATCACTCTTGGAACAGCTCTTGTATCTCTGCTTTTCTATGTCTGAAAAAATATGCAAGAATATTCCTAACAGGTGACTTGTAAGGGCATTCAATGTGGTGTGAAATGATAAAGCACAAAAAAACCATCAGGAATTAAGGAAAAGGGACAGAGAAGGAATCTATGGAGTGAAAAAGAGAGAAAGAAGAGAAAGCACAGAAATAATTTCACAAGGGGCCTGGATGTTGTACTAAATTACTGATAATGAGTAAACAACGCTGCTTTCCATATTTGTTGACCAATCTAATGAGATAATTCTAAATATTTCAAGATTTCAGACAAGATGAACTAAGAGGTACCAACTAAATGTTGGTTTGGAGATGGGCTTCTGGGACAGCATCAGGAGTCTGACAAAGCAATTCCCAAGGGCAGCCCAGGATACCATTTTCATCCTGACCATCATGGCCAAGCAGCAGCACACAGCTGTGCACACTCAAACACAAATGATCCACGTGTTAGACGACATCAAGGTTGGAAAATATCCTTGATGAAAAATATCCAGTTGATGTTTAGAGAATGTGCTTTTAATCCCTGTGCAGCAGTGAGGAAGGAGAGGTACGGTGCAGCTCTGCGGGAATGTCTCTCCTGGCTCAGCACTCCCTGCAGTGGGACGTGTCCAGCTGGGACATCTCAGCCTGCAGGGTTAACAGCAGCTCTGCCAGCCAAAGGTGCCCCTTGCTGCTCCATCTGCACAAACTGAGCTCAGTTTATATGCAGCAGAATTTGGTGTCTCGTCACACCATATCATTGGCTACGCCTGTATTTAATGCCACTAAACTTCTGTGGAAGTTAAGCGATTTTTTTCTTGCTTGTCAGAGAAGCGTGACTGTTTCAGAACAGTGGAAAATAGGTTATTTGAATGGTTTGTTTTCATAAGCTGAAGTTCTCAGGTAATCTCTGGAAAGAAAAAAAAGAGCTTTATTTTCTAATCCAGTTTCTACTCTGCAATCCATTCACTTGTCTTCTGCCAAGTACATTGGAGCTGTGGCTTTTCCCATACTCTTTTCCTATGGAGTGAAAACTGAGCTCACCACTTTCAGTCACCTATAAATACTTTTTTTTTGTATTAAGAACTCAAAGTGCTAGAAAGTGCTGAACTTCTGATCTGCATAAAATCAGCATATTCAAACAATAGTAGAAATGAAGGACAAACCTAGTGTGAAAATAAATTTCACCTTGAGATGTAGGAAGAGAAATATACATGTTCTTTTAACAGCTTTATTTATACTCCTTTAAGGCATAATAAAACTCCCAGTATTCAGACAAGAGCAAACATGAATATTCTCTAAAACATAAAGAAAAAGACAATGCATTAAAAAAAACCCAACCACCTGAGAGGAAAGAAGGCAAAACTGTTATCTTAATAAAATCAGGCATAGGCACAAAGCTTACTGGAGCTGGAGAGATTTTTCTGGTTATTTTTAGGGGTTCTGTATAAAACCTTCACCATTACATCTATAAGCCAGTGTTTATACAGCCAATGCTTCTCTGCTGGACCTTCCAATGAGTGCCATTTCCATTTCCCAGCACTAAGGAATAAAAAAAACCAACCCACAAGATTTTAAATAGGCATGGATCTTAGCAAGGAAGTTTCTTTCTTTGCCCTCTCCTTCAAGTTTTTTAAATAGAATTCTGAAACACTTTTTAATATAAACAGAATTTAATTTTTAAGTTCAAATCCTCAAAGCCATGGGAATAGCATGAAAATTAATTATACAATATTTAAAAGTGTTGACTGAAATGTTAACCTTAAGTCATTGATTCAACACTGGTATTGATATTTAAAATGCTTACAGTTTCTGGAAAAACTGTCTTTCTGCTGGAAAACACTGCATCCTTGGAATTGTAACATTCCCTAGGACTGCTTTGGTTTTGTCTGAGCTTCCATCAGAATCAGGCAGGGAATTGCAGTAACTTTGAGAAGGCAGCTTTTTTGAGGCTTAGACAGAAGAACTTTGATTTGAAAGAAATGTAATAGAATTGAAACAAACAGAAACAGTTTTTTTGGTGGTGGTTTTTGTTGTGGTTTTGTTTTTTTCCCTTGAGTTCTTCTCACTCCTTTTTCCATGTTTAGCTTTGGCTCATTTAGGGCTGGTTTTCCCCCACCTACCCCAACAAAAGTGGAAAATTTTAATGATGAATCCTTATCAGCCCGGATGGCAAATAAAAATCACTCTTTGAACAACTCCTGTATCTTGTTGAACAGCTCTTGTTTCTGTCTCCATCTTCTGAATTGAATTTGCCCTTTATCAATTCCCAAAATACGAGATTCCCCAAGCTTCAGCGCAGCTTGCTGTTTATGTTTAATAAACCAGTTCCAAAACTGATTTAGTATTTCTTCCAAACTTCTGTTACATGCTATAGACTCTTCACCCTAAGATTTAGAAAGGGGGTACAGAAGATTATTCATAAGCCTTTGTTAAAAGGAAAACACTCTAAGATGTTCCCCATAAGGCATTTTTTGGCAAAAAAAAATTTGCATTGATTGTACTGTTCTGTTAAAGAGTTGCAGAGAAATCTCCAAGTTAAAACATTAATTAAGGAAATGACAAAACTGCTCGGAGGGCACTGGAAGGAGCATGAGTTCAGTAACTTTGAGAAGGCAGCTTTTTTGAGGCTTAGACAGAAGAACTTTGATTTGAAAGAAATGTAATAGAATTGAAACAAACAGAAACAGATTTTTTGGTGGTGGTTTTTGTTGTGGTTTTGTTTTTTTCCCTTGAGTTCTTCTCACTCCTTTTTCCATGTTTAGCTTTGGCTCATTTAGGGCTGGTTTTCCCCCACCTACTCCAACAAAAGTGGAAAATTTTAATGATGAATCCTTATCAGCCCGGATGGCAAATAAAAATCACTCTTTGAACAGCTCCTGTATCTTGTTGAACTGCTCTTGTTTCTGTCTCCATCTTCTGAAATGAATTTGCCCTTTATCAATTCCCAAAATACGAGATTCCCCAAGCTTCAGCGCAGCTTGCTGTTTATGTTTAATAAACCAGTTCCAAAACTGATTTAGTATTTCTTCCAAACTTCTGTTACATGCTATAGACTCTTCACCCTAAGATTTAGAAAGGGGGTACAGAAGATTATTCATAAGCCTTTGTTAAAAGGAAAACACTCTAAGATGTTCCCCATAAGGCATTTTTGGCAAAAAAAAATTTGCATTGATTG
The DNA here is from genome assembly GCA_024865655.1 of Emberiza elegans. Taxonomy (NCBI): domain Eukaryota; kingdom Metazoa; phylum Chordata; class Aves; order Passeriformes; family Fringillidae; genus Emberiza; species Emberiza elegans. The sequence continues at coordinate 64,181,840 of JALJVW010000206.1, forward strand.
TACTGTTCTGTTAAAGAGTTGCAGAGAAATCTCCAAGTTAAAACATTAATTAAGGAAATGACAAAACTGCTCGGAGGGCACTGGAAGGAGCATGAGAAACTGAAAATTTTGGAAAGAATTTCAGCAGGAAATGCTCTGGTGTGACACAGGCTACTGAATGGTCAAAGTTATGGCCTGGGTTCTAGAGAAAAATTAATGGAATCCTTTCCTGCTTTTTTTCCTGGGCCTGTTCCATGTCCTACAGACTTGTGATTCCTAGAAAGTTATTTCTGAGGATTTTGATATGAGCCTCTTTGTGTTTTAATAACTCTCAAATTCCCAGGGCCATTCATGAATATTTTTAATTGTTGTAGCTGTGAGGATACTCTTGCAGATAAGACTGAAGCATAATTTGTAGGACTACACAGGCAGGAAAATCCAAACAAGCTTACTCAGTCCCAGTTTTCAGATCATCTTATTCTTTGTTAGTCTGACTCCTATTTGAGCTATGTGGAGGTGACAAACATTTTTACTGCTGAAAGTTAAAGAGAAAATGCTTGAATATTTACTGTATCAATTCTACTTTTGGAGTTTAATCTTCCATTAATGAAAGTATAAAGCATTTTAGTCCTTGAATGCTGAGAGACTGTTTTCGTTAATCTGGATTTCTGAGAATCATAGAATGGTGTGGGTTGGAAGACACCTTGAAGATCATATAGCTCCAACCCCTGCCATAGGGGCTTGGAACATAAGCCCTACAAATTTAATTTGTCTCCTAATGGATTAATAAAAAGAAAGGAAAGATGGATATTAATGGGAAAAAAGATCCAATCAAGCCAGAAATACAGATGCTCTTTAGAGTAAGCCTGGTCCATGGAGCAGAAATAACAGCTGAAATCTTACCTAATCTCATAATATTAAACTGGGAAACAATAGGAAATTGCAGATAGAAGATGATTATGTAGTGACAAAAGGACCATGACCTGCCTCCTTTTGCCTTTTCTTAGCTTTGGAAAGATGTGTAGCAGAGCACTAAACATTATGAATCTCCCTTAAACTAATGCATAGTCATCCCAAGCAATTGTTCTGTGGGCAGTGAGCTGTTTATTGGCAGAAACCTCAAAAGTACAGCTACACAAGGGCCCCAGAGCTAAACCTGAGCTTACCCATGGTCAGCAAAGGAGTGCAGCCCTATGAGCAGTATAAAACCAGTTAGAGGGGTTATAAAGAGAGCAGAAAGCGTTCACAGATGTGAAACACAAATGTGAACTAAATTCAGTTGCAGTGAATGTAGAACAAACATAGAGCAAGGTGTAGAGCATGTAGAACATACAGAGAGCTGCTTGTGAAAAGCACTAGGGAAATTTGAAAAGCAACAAAAAGCAAACCTTGAGGTAATTTTGAAAATAACAAATTAGTGATCTAGGCATACTTTACACAACCATAAATGACATTGTTTAGTGATATAAAGTTTTCTTTTTCAATTACTTTATCACAAAATTAATAATTATGAGAACCTGCTACCATTTAAGATATGAAAAATATTAATGTTGGATACCCCTATAAAACTTGAACTGAGCACTGTGGAGGAGTTGGCTTGAGATAAATTTAGTTATGGAATTTATAATGTTAAAAATTGACTTGAAAACAGATTCTGAGCTAAGGTAAAGGTGTTCCATGGGAGGTTAGATTATTGCTCACTCATGTAAACTTTTGTAACACATGAGGAGTGGATTATGTGAAAGTAGGCAAAGCAGGAGCCTTTGGACCTGGAGTGTCCTTCCTGGGCTCTGGCTGGATGTCCTCTGCTCTGTGACAACTGATCATTTTATCTAATCCCTTCTCTCTCCTTCTTCCCCAGTCTGTAATTCCTTTCCTTATCTGTTTTTCTCCCACTTGCCTCCCTTACTTTCTGTCTCACTTCCTTTTAGCATCAATGTCCCCTTTTTTCCCCCCACTTCTTTGGCTTATTCCTAGCTTAGTAACCTATTTTTTTTTTCTTCCAAAGAAACAAGAATAACTCTTTGATCCGTTTGCATTGTGTTTATATTCTTTCCTCTATATTTTATCTGTTTGGGCTGCTCAGGCTCCATGCTCTTTGCCTGTAATGGGCTAATCTCATACAGTGTTTACAACACTGACTCCTCACTCTGGGCCAGCCCTGAAATATGAGTTTTATGATTACACTTGGTTACTATAGTTATTTTAAAAATAATTAGAGAGCAATTGCTTAAGGGTATATGTAAATACTGAGTGCTTAAGTGTCAGTTTTGACTCTGAAGAAATAATTTGAATAAATGAATATTCTTTAGAATTTGAGTTGACATAGTGAATTGATTACTAATAGACTGTGCCTTAATAATGAATGCTGTGGTTTTGAAAAAGTAATTTTAGATGCCTAATTTGGAAGTAGGAACCTTGATTATCAGAAGTCAAATGTTCTTTGGAAAACAGCTTTTGGGGTCTTAATGTGCCCAAAATTGAATGTGATCAAAATTATATTTCTCTGCAAAGTTCTGGCCTACAAAATTGAATCACCTTCAACTCCTGCTAACTTGAATATAACAATCACAGTAGAATGTGTTTTATTTGCCCATTTTCCCTAGTTCCTTCTTTAGGAATTCCAAGTTTCTTTCTTGCTCCACTGAGCTGTACCTTTTCCACTGGTATTGAGTTGTTGTTTCTTTACTTGCAGAGCTGCACATATTTCAAACAAGTTGAAGGAATTTGGTCTGTGTACCTTGCCTGTTTAGCTACTCCCTGCATGGATGCCAGCAATTCCTGGCTGCCTTGGACCACAACCAACCACTAGAGAAGGAGGAGACAGAGATGCTTCCTGCTCAGGACAGGGCCAGGCACAGCAGCACCATGCTGAAAGAGTCCTACAAGAGTGCTCACTTTATGGCAGAACTCTGGTGCTCCTGTTGGAGCTCTGCTGTTTATTTCTGCTCACTGTGAGATCAAGTCCTAATGGATCCTGGCTTTAACAGGTGGCTCTGCTGTGCAAATGGATCACATTTGTGTTTTGGTGTTGCAGGAAAGTGGAGAGCTGGGAAACAGGATTGACTCAGTTGGTGTGTGATGTGAGGAGGTCAGAGCAGTAGGTGATAGAGGCCACAGGGCTTTATCTGACACCTCTTGGAATTGGCTCTGCCCTGAGTACCTGCACTGGCCACATGCAAGTACCCCAAAACATCAAAGCCTTGTTATTGTATCAATATTAATGAATCTTTGCCCATTTCAGTTTAAAATTGTGTGTTATTCACCCTTTTCTATGTAATTTATTGCACAAGGGAATCTTGTCACGATCACAAAAAGCAGATTTGTGTGCCTTTCTGCTTTGCCAGTGAGAGATGAAGTGATTAACAGAGCAGAGACATGAATCCCGAGTGCGTGAGTTAAACTAATGGGAGCTCAGCTGTTGCACCACCAGTAAATAGGAAGAGAAACTTTTCATCTTCCTGACACTGAAGAGTCCTGCTTCATCATCCCCTTTTCTCTGCTTGTTTTCATTGCAAAATTCTCATTATCAGAAGCAGGAACTGACATCTGCTGGAGAGAGTTCTTATGGATGACTGTTTTCCTGTTAACACGGGCAAAAATCTGATGGGCAAAAGAAAGGAAGGACACTATACTGACACTGTTTCCCCTGGACTTGAAGGGGGGAAACTAACAATACAAATTAATTATAAGGTTTCTATCTCATTTGCTGGAGGATAAATATATGTAAAAAGCCATGCAGTTCCAACCCTATCCAAGGGAAAGTCAGATCTGCTTACATTCCATGAATCATCTCGTTTTCTCTGAGTATCCATCTTCAGACTTGAAGCCAGAAGGGAAGGGTAAGTGGGATAAGCAGTTGGAAGGATAGACAGATTTAACAGAAAGGAAAACTAAAGGCATGGAGGGGTGTGAGAAGATGTGACAGCAGCAATGAGTGAAGGTGTGTGCTGCAGTGGGGTGTGCTCACATTGCACAGATGGCTAAAGGGGCATTACATGAGAAATGGGGACCTTTCAGAAAAGGGAATCTCCCAAAGCCTAGATAGACATAATAATATTACTGTATAATAGTGGGATGACCTCAGTAATGGGATCAGAAATACCAGCTTTGGGTACAGACAGTGCCCTGAGCTTAGCTGGATTTCACAGGTGGTTAATAAGGAGCTAGGTGAGAGACAGTGAAATTCACTGATAATTGGAGGGGGTCTTTGTGGGAGTGAAATCTTACAGTACCAACAGAACTTGGGTAACCTTGTCAACATGTAGTAGAAAGCTTAGATGACCTAGATAATGGGATCAGGAACAACAAACGTGGGCATAGGTGTAGCAAAATTGGAACTAATGGGGAAAGTATGCAGGAGTGGGTTTTTCCTCCAGGGGAAAAGGAAGGCAGATGCAAATGGGGGGAAAAAGGAGCATGGAAAAAGGAGAGAGCAGGGAGATAAAAAAGGCTGGTTAAGGATGAGCAGGCTGCTGGTCAGCACTGCCTGCTGTCACCACGGCTTGCCCAGTTTATCTTTAAGCTCTGTTGCTGGCTGTTTTCTGTGTGAATAGCTGTATTTGTGTGCCTGTAGGCACCCGGCTGACCCTGTGCCTGTGGGTCTGTGCCCCTGGCTCTCATGCCCTGCCACAAGCCTGACCACCAAGGGACTGCAGGAGCTCCTGACTGGGCTGGGGCAGCCTGGGAGGGCACCTCCCCTGCATCCCCTCCAGCTTCACCTTCGCTCTGCACCAGGGAAAGTGTCACACGGTGTGCAGGGAGGGCAGCATTCAGGGTGAGTAACCATGCCCCAGTAAATTTCCTGTCTCCTTGGACAGTGTGCTGTATGCATCAGCAGTGATTGCCATGGCATGTTACAGAAATAGCTCCCCTCCCTCCCCTCCAGGAACTCCAATTCTCGCAGCTGGGTGCACAGTGGTGACAAACCAGCCTCAGCTCAGCTCCTCAGGGCACGCAGCCACGGGCAGAGTCATCTCTCGCTCTTGCTGTCTGCACCACGAGTCAGAAGGAGCTTGGAAGAACTCCTGCTGAAGGCAGATTGCCTCTGGAGCTCCTCTCCCAGCTCTGTGGTATGGGTAGAGCCTGTGCTGTCCCCAGATCGGCTCTGACAGAGCCATCTGGGTGTGCTGCAGGTGACAGGATCTCAGGAAGGAATTAGCAGGTCCCACAAGTGACCTGGGGAGGCAGGTAAGTGTGGTATGGTGAGAAATTCAGGGGCAGAGAGAGAGCTCTCCTCAGCAGGAGACAGATACAGGGGCTGGAAAAATGCAGGAGTTTAGGAGAGGATGCCACACAAACTCAGCAGAAACAGGGTATGTAGATTTGGAAGGCAGGTGAATCAGAGCAGTGAAAGCTTGGCAATGTCAAAGATTTTCTCTTGTAAGTCTACGTGCCTGAAGCAACAAAAATCTCAACTTATCTTCTGCATGGTTAGGATCTTCTTCCAAGCTTTTTTCTTAAAAAGGCTGAAACTTTTTCAAAATGCATATGCAAAGTACACCAAACCTCAGATCTAAGACTACTGCAGTAATTGTATTTCCTCTCATTTCCTTAAATTCACCTGAAGATGTTACGTGATGTGTTTGTTACTGAAACACCATGGAAAACTGGGGGGTTGCTAAAAGTGCCCCAGCATCTTCATTGGAGGAATGAGACACTTGGGCTCCTTGTGCAGTGTGGGGGTTCAACAGACTCAAAACCTATTCCTGACTTATTTTGAGACTTGAACAAAACCTACGGATGTGTTACTGGCTAAAGCCTTTTGACTGTGAACTAGAAGATGATGTGAAACAAGGTTAATATTTGCTAGGTTTTTTTGGGGTTTGGGTGAATATGAACCATAAAGGCATTATTACCATGCATCTAATAAGATGTGCTTTTTTGTAGTAGTATTAGTTCATGACTAAAGTAATAGATTTCTATAAGTCATTAACAGAGATACTTGATAGTTTTATAATGTGTTTATGTTAATTTATAGTATGAGTACTCAGAAGAGTGGCTTGTTGCCTTTGCTAGGATTACTCCATCGTTCCTAAAAGGAAAAGGATCAATCACTTTGGCTCATTCAGTGATACAGTGCAACTTGTTTAGTGCACAAAGGAGGTGGTGACATGCAGTCTTCTTAATCATGATGTCGGTAACATAAGAATGGCACGATAAATAAAAATGACAGTCCACTTAGATTCTTTGCATGGCTTGTCAGTTCTAATTCTCACCCATGTTTCTAAGTATTCCCAGACACGTCAGGATCACAACATGCTTTGAATAACTAAAAGTGTCATTTAAAATCTATCAGAATCTAATGCACATCAGCACTCCGGTCTTACTGCATCTTGTGCCTTAAACATCAGCTGTGCAGAAAAACTGCTACCCATGGACCTGTATTTTTTTCCTCAGTGATTTGTACACATGGTGTTAATATAAAAATATTTAAAAACCTATCAGTAGAGTCTGTCCACCCATGTTTTACTGACTACATAAATACCAGTGTCGCTGCAGCCCAGCTGAAAACTAGGACATTTTCTTCCCTTTCCTTGAATTTTGACCACATTATTATCATTAATATCAATAAGATGTTTTGGCGTTAAAGGCCTATACAGACTGTCATTGTTATCTAGGCTAATCCATGAGGCAACACAGGTCATAAACTTCACCTTCAACCGGTTTGGGGGAGAAAATGGAACATATTTTTCAGAAAGAAACCCAGACCTGATTTGTAAAGGGTGAATAACAGAGTTGCCAGTGCACACCTTGCTGAGGTGTTTCTGCAGCTGTTGTTTCTCAGGGTAAAGTGTGACCTTCTTGTCATTAATTTTGCTGATGCTCCACATCTGAGCCTGCTGATTGTTGCAATGATGCTGAATATTGTCTGCTAGATTAAATAAACCTTTTCAGTAGGAAAACTCAGTGTTTTGCTACTATCAATCTATAAAAGCTTTTGTCAGCTCTTACAAGGCTTTCCTGCTCTTTTTCATTCCCTCCTAGTAAAGTCAGAAATGAGAATAAATTAGGTATGTTTCACTTGAGTCAGTGTTTTCATTTGATTTTGTAAAACCATTCAAAAATTGTCTTTAGACAGAGACTTATGCTTTTAGTAATGAAGGGCTGTTTAGTGAAAGGTGAAATAGTGTAAAGGTGCTGATGTTGTGTAAGCTTTTCTTTTTTTGTCCTCATTGCAAAATCCTATTTTGAGGTAAAATATAAAGGGAGAACAGATTTTAAAAGACATTCATATTTAATAATCTCCTTTCTTCTTAAACTTTCTTTCTTCTTTAACTTCAAGTGACAGAGCTTATTATGGTTTACTGTAATTTTAATAGTGAAATTTAAAGTTAGAAAGTTTATCCCACTAAAATGAACTTTGTGACATACATGAAGCATTCATAATGGCAAAAATGGCTTCTCTATAGTGTGTGATGGTAGGCTGCATGAGGGCTTCAGGGGGGAATTGACAACTCTGTGCTCTAAAATATAATGATATTAATAGTAGTTAGAAAAAAAAGTTTAAGTATGTAAAAGTCACATTTTTCTCTATTTAGACACAATTCTGGACAGACTTGTGTAACTCTCTCACCCTGTAATTGCCACTTCAAGCTTTCCATCACCTCCTGGGGATTTGCTCCCTTTATATCCAGACATAGGCACTAACATTTATTGCTGTATATTTTTATTTCAAAAGTACAATAGTAGCTTGCAAAGGAAATTGATCTTTCGTAATATTGTGTCTCAATTTGATTCAAAGAACCTGATGGTGAGGCCTTTTAAATGTGTCAGAGCAGCACTGCATGACGGTGAAGTGTCCTTCATCTAAAACAAAAATCGTTATATTGTGAATGAAAAATGGTTGTTAAAAACTGAACATTGCACAATAGATTGTCACTTTTCAATGCACCTGTGTGCTTGTGATTGACAAATGAGATCATATGCAGGTCCTGAATTAAGTTCTAAAACTGATATTGTACTTAATATTGGAAATGACAATTCAAAAATAAAGCCTTGTAAGCATAACTTGCTTTTCTTCTTCAGGAATATGCTCAAACATTATTTACTTAATTATTTCAAACTAAATTTAGGTTATAAACATGTTTATTTTAGGCTAAGTTGATTTTTCATGTGTTCACGAGACTTCTGTGCAGCAAAAAAATCTTACACCATTACTAACTTCTTAAAAAAGAGAACTGCTCCAAGGGCTGCTGAAATCCTCTTTTTATTTTTTTTTCTGTGTTAATGTAGGAAGGCATTAATATTCCAAGATGTCTATGTAGCTTGTTTAATTACCTCCATTTAATAACTTTTACAAACCAAGTGTGTGTTTTCATCTGTTGTCTCAGAGCAAAAGCTCTCTATGGAGTAGCAGGTGGTAAATAACTTTCAGAAAGGAGATAATCCCAGGCAATCCATATTTTTAATATATACTTTTCTGATTATATAAAGAAGATATGTGTCCATAATACTTAAAATTTTCACTGTTTTCTAAAAGGAGTGTTAATGTATCTCTTTGAGTAAACTGCAAGACAAAGAAAAAAACAGAAAAGAACTAATTTATATTACATGTATAGTCATACACAGACATTCAAAGTGCTGCCAAAATCTCTATCAAGTATTCATTGCCATCCTTGTTCAGAAGGGTCACAGAAATATTTTCCAGCAGCCATGTCCCCAGCAGTAAAATCTGGACTGCTGAATTGCATGTTTATGCTGTTGCTATCTTCTCTTTCTGTGAAGGGAGTTTAATGAATAGTCTGGACTGGAGTGTCCCACTGGTTGTGGTCCCTTCTGACTGTAGTCTAGATGATCTTAATATATTCAAGATACTCCCCCTGCCCCATTTATTAACTTCTGGTTTAGTTCAGAGAGGCTATTGCTATGTGCAGACTGTTGTGCTTTTCAAGCTGCTTTTTGAGCAGCTAATACAGAGATAAAGCAATTGTTATAAAAAAGAGTAGAAATATTTTTCATTTAATAGGTTTCTACAAAAATTGCTTGGAGCTGTTTGATTTCTTTTCCTCAGAAGTTTATATGATAGAGTATATAACTCCACAATAAATATCTTTTTGGTCCATGTGCTTACTTGTGACTTCTGCCAATTTTCCCCTCCATTTTCCCTGTTTCCAGCAGGATCTCAGCTGCTTGTGGCTTAGCCCTCAGCCTGTGTCTGCTCCATCCTGGATCTCAGAGAGCCAGTGAGGAGCTGCAGTGCCAGGACATTGAAGCAGCTCCCTGCCCAGTGTCTTCCCTCCAGAAAACACCACTCAGGTTTGCATTTCTGGGAATGGTGCCAGTGTTTTATTGACTTGTAGGTGAAGTTCATGGCAGGAGATGGTTCCCATCCTCATGGCACTTGTAGCACGTGGTGCTGGCAGGAATTGTGGGTCAGAGCATGGTTCTTTACCCAGAACATGCTGCTTCCACAGCCCCCTGCCTCCTGGGGAATGAATGCCTTCTGAATGAGTAAAGAAGTGGGTTTAGATTCTTCAGTTTACAATTTGGGATACACCAAAGTTTAAAAATTCTTCAGTATTTGTCCTGTATTTTGGTTTTTTAAATGAAAACTTTCTGCATTAACTATATGTTCACCAGCCCTCGGTGGGTAAGTGGTTACACACAAACAATATCAGTAACCCAGAGCTGTGCAAAGCTTTGCCAGGGTTACCTGTTACCTTCTTACTTTAGGCAGTGATCTCTCCAGAAATGGCAGAAATGGCAGAATTGGGTATCAAGCATGAAAAGTGCACAACCAGGAAAGTCCAGGCTGTGATGGAAAGGGAGCAGACAACATTTTCCATTCTGGGGCCATTAAAACAAAACAGGAATCACAACATCTCTCATGTCAGAAGGGCCTATGCTCCCATAGATTCCATTTTCATCTATCTTTTCAAATGATGAGGCTTTGGCTAGATAGAATCAGTCAGTAGCACCTGACGGCACCTCAGAGGAGTCACTGCTGAGCCTACTTCAATTGTTCATAGCCCTTTCTTTGTTTCAGCTGACCACACTGGTTTTAATTTCCCGACCTGAACTGGCACTTGGCATTGCAGGGTGCTGCTAACTCTCAAACCAGTCTCTCACTTGTTTAATTTAATTCCTAACTTTTAATACTGTAATTACCCTGAGGATATCAGAGTGACTAATTTGCAGAGACAAATAGGCTTCTTTTTTGAATGCAATCATTCAAGTCTCTCTGCATACTGTGATGCTCAGGGTACAATACAAGGAGAGTATTCTGCCAGCAGTGGCATTTGATAGAAAATTGGAGGGTGTATTTAATAAAAAAAATCAATCTTTTTTTGACGTTTCTTGCTAATACAGCAAAAAAAGTTAATATGGTGTTAAAAATTACTTGGAATGATGTAGAAAGAATGTAATGAAGAAGAAAAGAGAAAATAGTTGTCATGTTATTGTACACATCTGTGAATGTCTGCTCACTTCACCAGCTCAAAATGTTGAAAAAATTGACAGGTAGCATAGGCCTGTAAAGTGCAGAAAGAACAATAAAGCAGAAGGACATGTGGAATTACTCCCCTACTAAAAGAGATTAAACATTTGCAGGATTTCTAGCTTGGGAAAAAAAATTACCAGAGGGCAAATAATGCAATGCTATGAACTGCCTGGAGAGAGTGAATAGAGAATAATTATTTACTGTTTCTCACTGTGTAAGATCTAAGGAAGATGAAACAATTGAAGGAGACTGATGAAAACTGGCAAAATAGAGCAGTGAAAGATGTTCCTTAAGCATCTGCTTCTGCTCTGGTCCCAGCAAGATTCAGGCTCTGGGATAGGTGCTGTAATATTCTGCTCCCACTGTGAGGCAGAGAAGTGATACAATACTCAATTTATACCAGCCCTTAGGAACTGAACACCCACGATCATGGGGGGAATTTGAAGCAGTGCAATCCTTTTAACTTAGTTCTTCCTAAACTAAGGCTCTAAAAAGAATTTATTATTTTTCTTTGTGTTTTGAAGGAGCAACACCCTTCCAAAAATCCTTCATTTAAAAAGAAGAATTTTTGTTTAAAAAAAAAAGGATTCGGTCAGTGTGACCACAGAGCTGAGGCTTTCAGCCAGGTCATTTTAAGTCATCAGCTGAGGTTGTTCAAGCACTGGGCTTTTTGCAGGAGGCAGAATCAACTCCTATTCCCACTGTTTATGGCTTGGCACAAACATCTGTGAGCAGGCTGCTTGTGTTATTCTGGTCTCATCCCTGGCAGCACCTTGTTTGCTCAGGTTGTTGGACTGCTCTGGCAGTAATTGTCTGAGTATTATGAAAAGGGGGGTTTTAATAATTAACTACCTTTATTTACAGAGGTACCCATATGGTGTAAAATCTACTGCTGAAATGTGCTTTCCTCTGTAATACTGTGACTTCATGACACCACTGAATGCCTGAGACTGGGCTAGGGCTCTGAAAATGGGGTTTAAACATACAAGGGGAAAGATAGCCCAAGGAAATTTTAGAATAGATGAAAATTGTGTTTCTTGCCAGCTATTTAAACCAAGACATGTATTTATACTTGTATTTATATGTCTTATTTGTGTCCTGGGGAAATGAATTGCCTCATTTTTTGTCTCTAGGTTACGAGGTTTCTTTGTTGGAAATACTCTCTGTAGCTACACCAACTCAGAGCATTGCAAAGTTGCCTGGCACATTTTGGAGTAGCTTTGTATTGGTTTTATTTTCATGCGACAGTGTCTATTATCTTAAAGAGGGTAGGAGAAAAAGTAGAAATTGTTGTTTTCTGGTATCAGCTCAGTCTCACCTGAATTCATCATGAGGGACCTCTGTGCAGAATCTCTGTCCAGGCACTCCAGAGTCACAGTCTCTAAGGGTAAAGAAGAGACTGGCTTCCTCCAGTGAAAATCTGTCTAAATCTTCATTGCTCCAAAAGTCAGGGAATCATCCAGAGAGATGAATTTTGCTGACAGAGCCCAAGTTAAGTCATATTTTAAGCACAATCAACACAAGGCATCTTCATTTGATGCTTGATTGTCCATTAGGATCTTTCTTCTTTGTACAAGGATGTGAGACAGAATGATTATACAATGATACTAACACAATTCAGAAAGCCTGAAAGATAGTTTTTCTGAGCTTTCTTTTTTTTTTTTTTTGGAAAGTAGAGATGTGTGTTAAGAAGAAACCAATTTTGATCTCAGTGTAAATTTTTGGTGCCAAGCATAAATCAAAAATCTAAATTAGAGGATGTAGCTATTGCTAAGTGAATACAGCAGGAAAAATAAGAAAAATAGCATGAGAGAGAATTATATACATTTATGATCACAGTCTGTTTTGATAACACTAATAATTGGCTGTCATATATAGATATATATACTGATCATTGATGTACTGAGGTATATATCTACACACACTGATAGTTACTGATATGTAGGGGTTATTATCAAAACAGGAGTTAGATGTGTCTGAGCTTTGAGTCTGACTGGATTATTGACCTCACATGCTGAGTCGCCTGAAAGTATAAACCCTTGTGGATTGGGCTAAGAAGCATAGTTCTGTTAAATAAGAAAAACTATGCAAAAGACACAATTTTTTAAATACCAGGGAGAGGATATCAGTAGAAATATTCTACTGTGACTATTCTGTGATATTCTGCTGATGGTGCTTCCCAAACCTGTGATCCACTTGTTGCTTGTAAGCTCCCATGGCATTGTGTCCACACAGCCCACAGATCAAGCTGAGCATCCTAAAGCTTGTTATTTTCAGACTGTGGAAAAAGAAATGTTAGAAACTGTTGTAGTAGATCTTCTTACAGACAAGGTCTAATTTACAAATAGATTCCCCGACCGAGGAAAGGACAGACAAAAGTACGTGCTTTAAATGTGTAAATATTTTTCTCCTAAAATTCAAATTTAGTAAAGACTTTGGACACATTATTCAGACTTAGATCATAGTGATTTTGTTCCCTCCTCTGTTTCTTATATTGTTGCTTCATTTGCACTGCAGAGGTAGTCTCTTGATCAAAATTTGACATTAAATCTTCCTTCTTCTCCTTTCCTATTTTTTCTCCCTCAAATCACTCTCTTGAGTAAAAAAACACAAGTAGGGAAAGGGAAACAAGGTAGTAGCAAGTATTTCAAGGTTACCTTGGCATCCTAAATCACTAAACAGTTGAAGTTGGCACTAGAGTTTTGTTTGAACTCTGGTAGTTTATTTCAAGGCATTATCATTTTTCTAAGAAAAAGAAGAAGGGAAAGAAAAGAAGATCTCTGGGCTATAACAACACTCTCTACTTAATTCTGTATTTCGCTTGCTCTCTCTGACCCTGGTAGAGAAATATTCCTCTGAAGTTTCTAGTCATGCTGTCTTCATTTTCACTTTAAAGTCATCCTTTATCAACATAACAATAACAGCATCCATGAAGTACATTAGTAAACTGAGAAAAAAAATTAATTGCTACATCCCTTGAGATGGGCAATAAAAATGCTGTTGCATTTTATTTTTCCCCCAGGAATTCAGACCTTGAATGTCATACAGCTGAAAAGGTTTTCTCTGCTAACTATAGATTTTTGGGGGGGCTGAAGAGAATGGCCTGAAGTCCACGTGGTGAGGACTTTGCCTTGTGGTTTGTAAGTGCAGCCTCATTTGAGAAAGAGTTTATGAAACAGGTTGCTGGACAGTTATAGAGGGGAGTAAGAAAAGGCAATATGATACCTGAAAAGAGGAAGCTGTTCATGTACAGCCCACATGAACAGCTTGCAGCAAAGCTTTTGTAAGCTCCTCCTTAAGTGGAACCTGCTAGGACAACTTTTCATAAACATTATTGTACATGGATGCAAGGTTGAATCTCAGTCACACAACAGGAACAATGACAAAGGGAATTTGTACTTTCTTCTGAGAGTTTGAAACATCTATTATGGCATGATGAATGCAAATGTGTTGATGAGGAGGGAAAAATCAGTATACTTGACGATTAATTTTAGTTGCTGGAAGTGACTGACCTTTGAAGCATTAAAAACTGTTTATTAAATAAAGCAAAAGGATATAATCAATTTCCCTTCATTCTGCTGTGGAAATAAACACAGAATCTGTTGCAGTTTAGGTAAAACTCAATGACATTTGTACCATATAGAGTCTTTTATTCAAGATAATTTTCAATGTATGTTATGTGTCCACTGCTTCAGTGAACAGAATAGATCTGAAAAGCAACATGCAATGATGTATGGATTTCATATTTGTGTAAAAATGAATGATCTGCTTCCTTACTCTGAAGAGGTAATTTTACCCACATCTTTACCCCTGTGCAAGTGTTTGACCCTGTACTTCTCAACAGTATTATTAATCAAACAATAATAAACCCTTCACTCAAACAAGTCCACCACTTTTTTGGGGGAAGTTATTTTGGCAGATTAATTTTTGCCCATCTGTGTTTCTGTGTGTGGGCTGTAAATATTGTCAATATCTTAAGGCTTTTGCAACAACAACAACAACAAATTTAAACTGCTCTTTAATTTTGTTTCATTTAAGATTGCTTTATGGCCCATTAAATCAGATTGCTGTTTGCTACTGGGAATGGTGCTACAGCCTACATTTACGTGGCTCAACTATAGCTTGTTTAGAGGTGCTGTATTTTGTGATACTGCCCTGTTCCATACATTAATCCAGGCTAGGATTTCAAGCACACGAAGGAGGCTAATTCCTATCCACCTATCTCTATAATTGATTATCTAAGGATTTTGGTCATAACAGAACTACACAGTGAGATTTCAAATTTTGGGACTGCCCTCCATGAGCTGTTTCTGGTTTTGTTTGTGTGCATTGATTTGTTGTTGTGGGTCTGTTTGTTTGTTTAGGTTTTGTAAGTTTGGAGGTTTTTTTGTGTTGCGAGTTTTCTTTCCCCTGCTATTTTCAAGTTACTTAAGTGAGGCTTTTTTGCATGAGTAACAAACTAAAGGGAAAAAAATGAGCAACTGAACCTGGATCATGGTCAAAGCTTTTTGGTGGAGGCATTTTTGTTGGTCTGTACTCTTTGCTGTATTGTTTTTCTTTTGGGGGAATTTCTTTACACATCATATTCACCTAAGAGTGGGTTTTTCAGACATTGCAATCAGGTCTTGTAAAATTTCTTAGATAATGATGCAAAGTAGGCACACAGTTTGTGGTGGTTGTGAGTGGGGCTGGCCCAGCCTCATCCCCAGTGGGTGCAGCTGTGAGCAGCAGGTGAGCAGCACTGACAGCAATGAGCCATGGAGTGCCCAGGGGCACTGAGCAACCACCAAAGGGAGCAGAGGGCACACAGGGGCAGGGCATCAACAGGAGGGGATGAAAGGCTGGGCTGGAGAACAAGAAGGGCAGAGTTTGCAGCCTTCTGTAGTGACATGGTGTTACTGTGTATGGGTTGAAGCTTTCTGGAGTTGTATGGTGATATGCTGTGTATGGTGGCCCTCTCAACTGTGGCATCTGCTGTGGTGTATGCTGTGACACTGTAATCCTGTGCAAAGGTGACTCAAATTCAAGAATTCCCGGCAATCTGTTTATACTAACAGTGTAAATCAACCTGAGATCATGATAGACAGGTTGGTGAAAAACTGTTGTGTGTCTGAATTCTTCGTAAAGCAGGTGTACACATTGTCCTTTTACAGGGGATGTGTGTGATGCTAAGGAGGACATGACTGAATTTACTTTTACTCAGCTGCCTTAGATGTAGGAATGATACTGATGTTAAGAGTTAGAAAATATTATGTAGGTTTAAAGTCACCAGAAAATACTGCATGCTGGAGTAAAATGACTTTCATTGTGGAACCTCCAGTGAAACTTGTCTGAAAGGAAGTGGTGAAGGTGGTTCTTTGCTGAAATGCTTTGTATCATCTCACTGCTGGCAGCATCCCTGTGAGTCCCATAACACATTTTATATATTTATTACCCATGTGTTCCCTGCCTGGTGTGTTTTGTGATCATTCATGCTGGGTTACATCAGTTTTACTGTGTTACCTCAGTCAATGAGATGTGAACTGGCAAAACCTGCTGTAAAAGGAGATGGACATTTTAGGATAAAATGATTTGCTATATGTGTCTAGAGGTTTGAGGAAAAAATGGTTTTCTTTTTTCTCCAAGAAATTCTGAGGGTTTTGTGTTGAAAACACAAATTTGGAGGTGCCCTTATTACTGAAGTATGTCTAAAATATAGGAGCAAAAAAACTCAGATGATATCTGTTTATGTAATTAAATGTATTTCTAATTGATGTTGTGTCTAAATGCAAATGAGAAAAGGATATAGAGAGTGTTATTGCATATTCTGTGCAGAAACTTGGAAAAAAAGGTGAAATGGAACTTTCTCTTTGTTCATACCTTGCTTTCCTGCTAATTTTTACTCTAGACTCTGTGTCCTGTTCTGGAAATTTCAGTCTCTTCCCTGGGAGGAAATATGAGTCCTGAGAGGGATTTACATTGGGTGCCCATGTTGGATTTTATTTCAGAAACTGTATGTATTTAAACTTTGAAATTATTGGAGAGTAATTCCAAAGTAAATCCAAAAATTCTGTTGAGTTTGTAACACTCTCCTGAATCTGTGTAATTCTACAGCACAATTTTATTCATTTTAGGGATACATAATGGGAATAAAAATATCCCTTGTTCTTTGTTGAAAACAAGTTTGATAGCAAAGAGAAGGAAGAGTTTAATTATTTTCATTAGTTCTGTTTTATTGTTGATAGTCAAGCAGAAAGTGCTGCTTTAGGAACACCAAGAGGGGTGAAAGGTGCTTACAGATATTTCCTTGCCTTGGAAAGAGAGTAAACCTCTATCCACATTTCTTCCCCTCCCTTCTCACATTCAGGATGGCAGTCTCATCATAATGTGGTTGGGAAATTTTGTCATAATCGGAGAAACTCATCTCCTGGCTCGAACCTTTCATGAATATTTATTTACTTTCCAGTGGAAATTTCTGTCTCTCGTCAAAAAGAGTTAAAGATAGTAAAGATCCTTTTCTGACACCTCGATACCTTTGTTCCCTTACATTGGAAAATGTATTTTGTTAGCATACCAATGTTATCCTGAGCTGACCTTGTAAAACCAGGATCTTGAAATTTGTCAGTCTAAGGCTGACCTTCATGCAGGGCTGAGAAAAAAAGAAATTAGCCCCTAGCCAATGCTAGCTTACTGTAGTAAAATTAGTTTTTAAGGTCAATCCTTTTCCCAGAGCTGTCTTTTTTCTCGTGAAAGATTAGGAACTGGTTTCTGTATTGGTCATGTTGATTTAGTACTTCACTTGAATTTAACATTAAAAAAAACTCAAAAACTTTCACTTGCATCTTAATTTTTGTTTTGAACTAGAAACTATTCTGAAACAGGTTACTCAACAGTTGCCCATTGGAGTGCAGTTCCTTTGAGGTGCCTGGCACTCAGATGAAATCCTAACTTATGGAACTAAGTTAAAAATTCAGTAGAATCCAAGATTTTATCTGATTTTAGGAATAGTTTCAGAAAAAAAAATGGTATACACATTTATGGAACATTGCAACATTCTAAACCTAATTCTTTTTCTAATTCAGAACCACATCTGTTTTACAGTTTTACAAATTCTATATTTTGTTTGGTAACACAAATAACAAGAGTAAGAAACTGAAACTATTAAAAACATGTCATTTTTAATAGCAACAAATGTTATGTTAAAACCTTTCTCTAGATAAAACTTGTTTTTGTTTTGTTAAAGTGAGTGACTTTCATGCGGAAAAAATTTAAAGATTTATTGGTTTCCTCTAACACATTTATATTTAAAACATGTTAGCAGCTTTTGAATATTTCCATAATGTTACATTTTTATAAGCTGAGATCCTCCATTTCTGGTTATTGCATAGGAACAATAATGTAAAAAGAAGTGTGTATTGGCTCACTGATTTATTTGGGAAATCACTAGACACAGCTACATCGTAATTCTGTCTTCCTAATATTTTCTTCACATTTCTTGCACTGTCATTCTATCAATATTCATTTCTCATACATAGCTGTTTTTCCATTCTGTTTGATTCTTGCTGATCATGTGGTGCCTGCACCTCTTTTATGTGATTAATAATTTTCAGCCTATTAGTTTTCATTTTCGGAGTATAATCATAACTTAAAACAGGAACAGTGCTCATTATCTTATCTTGTTCACACTTTAAAACAAAATATACGGAAGTTATATTCAAATAATTTCATTATCACTAAGTAAATTTACCATTTGTTTTAAAGCCTTATTACTAAGCACTACTCACGTTTTGTTTTCTTACCAAGTTAATTTCCATCACAATTTTGTGTAGCTCTCCTAGAGGTGGTTCCACATGGTAAATGTAACCTCACTCAACAGAAGTGCTGTGGAGTGCCCAGGAAGGAATGCTATGAACAGCAAATTCCGTCATCAGCAGTAGAGGTCAATGGAGCTTTGTGAAGTCAGCCTACCAACATTTTACATAGAACTTGCCAGAGTTCTAGAACTCAAGAAAGACTTGTAAATTAATATTTATTAATGTCAGGCTTTCATATTTTATTCATGTTTTAGTCGACAAATGTAGGAATATGATTGATATTCTGCAAGGAAATTTGAATCAGCCAACAACATAGCAAAAGCTGTCATAAAGTTTGCCAAATAAAACTTTTGATGTTAGTACAATTTCCATATAACCTTTTCAGAATTATCAGTACTGTTAGATCAGTAATTTATATAAAATCTATTTCTATGGCAACTGAAAGGAAAAAGAAATAACCAGGCTTGGAAATTAAGTTTTTTTTAAAAAAGAAATTATTTTATTTTCTAAAAATATCAGCAAAGAATCAGAGGTGACTTTCTTTCTTGTGTAGTCAGTTCTGTTACCTCCCAAGTTTGATGATCACTTGGAAAAGGATTCCAGTGAGCTGACACTGGGGAAAAAATTCTGGCTACTGTAAATTACTGTTTTAAAATACCTTGTTCTTCAGAAAGAATATATATAAAATATTGGTCATAAAGATAAGTAAATTTGCTCAATGGCAAGTTAAAAACAACCCAAACACAACCTCCCTCTCCGATAATCATAAGGTTTGCTTATTCCAATATGAATTTATAGTGTGCTGTTACACATTAAATAGAATTTTATTAATATAAATAGCTAATAATAGGTCAAGTGCTACTACAGGGCTTTCAGCTGGAAGAAACATAGGATAAAAATAGGATGAAAAAAATTATAATGATGCTATGTTAAAAGAGAATTGCATTATGCTTTAAGGTATTAATTTGCTCTTTCCCAGTGAACTGCAGATTGTCTGCCTGTGCACAGGCATGTGTCCTTTGGAGTGGATAACACAGATCCTGATGCTCCAAGGTTTGTACTGCACCTCAATTAAGTTGTTTTCAAGTTCCGAGAGACCTTAATTTTCATCATCTATAAAAATAATTGTGGTTGAAAGTATTTACATTGAGATGAGGCAGTTTATGAGATTAGCAGTTCCTTATTGTCTTTTATTTACGAAATCTCAAATTCTGGCTGCTGAGTGAACACAAGCACTATGTGGGGGCTCTTGATGCCCAACATGAAACACAAGACTGTGTTCAGAGGAAAATGAAAATGAAGGGGATTTGTATCAGCAGTCCAGAAGGTCAGAGTCCTGTTAATCCTTGCAGCATTTCTCTTCAACTTGTAGCTTGTGCTTCTTAGCAGTTAGTGTGGCTGGTATTTGCTGTGTGTACTAATGCACAGCTGTGTGCCTGATGGTAATTCTCCCACTTGTGGTTTGAGCTCGAAGGAACAAACAGCTTTAAAAAAAAGGGACTGCTATTTTCTCTGAACCCGTTAAAATTTGGGTTTTGGTAGAATTAAGTTTATTTAAAGAATGAAAATTCATTGGCTGCTGAAATAAGCAGGAGGAGATACCCACCGTATTTAATATTCTGTGAGAATCCAATGGATGTGTTGGGAAGCCTTTGGCAGTTCAGATCTAGGGCTTCCTGTCACAAGAGGGCACATAGCATAACTTCCCCACAGTATGCTCTCATGATTTCTTAGCAAGTTATTTACCTGGCAAGATCAGCTCTCAGCATCTATCTTCCTTTGAACATTTTCCAGAAATCCAGGCTGCCTCTGTCATCTTGATTTGCCTTTTTAGAACAATAGACTCTGTCAAGTGGCTCCAATGCCGTGATTTTGACAATAACTTATTCCTTTCAGTGTGTCACCTGTGTCCTAATATCCATGGGTCAAATATTGTGATTTTCATTTGCTACCCCTTTTCCCAGTAAGCCTGCCAGGCTTTCTGGCTGATCCATTTTCTGTACCATCTGAGACCCTTCTGAAAATGTGGCATTACATTTGCTGTGCCTGAGAAGCAGTTTTAATGAAAAGGTTATTGTCAGTTCAGAGATTTCATCTTTGAGTTCCTTTAGGTGTCTTAGATGAATATCATAAGATTCAAACAACTTAATAACTGTGTTTTCTGTTAGAAAGCTTGTCACAGAAGAAAAGAAATGTTGGATTAAAATGTGTTTTTCATTATCATGGGTCCAGATACTGCATTACTGAAGAGAATGGGAATTTTCCAGTAAATCTGAGAGGACAATCTAGAAGTATTTAAAGAGGAAAATCTTACTCAATAAATTTAAAGAAATTTGAAGTAAAATGCCAGTATTGAGGTCTGTGACAAGGAGCATTAGAGCCAAATTACATAAAGGGAACTGTGGTACAACAGTTTGGAATTTTTTGGATTTCGAAGGCACAGTTTGTTCTGTCCTTGAAAGTATTTAAGAACAGAGTAGGCTGGCGATATAACAGGCACACCTGATCTTTCTTGAGGAAGAGGAGCAGTCTCTGTCATTGCTGCTGAAAGGGCTGTGAATGGATGTAAAAGCTTAAAAAATGATCTGTGGAACTGCATAAAGATGTGGAATGGGCACACAAAGGGGCGCAGTGGCTGGGGGCCAGTGGCACCACAGAGCAGGAATGAGCTCCTGGCTGTTGCCAGTACCTGGCTGCTCTGTCAGGACAATAATAAAAAAATCTATGCTATTATAAAAGCAATAAATTTGCATGGCTGATATGCAAAGTACTGATTTAACTTCAACTCACTTTCTCAGCCTCCAGACAACATGAAATATAAACAGTATGGCTGTAGCTCTTCCCCTCCATGTTTCCCCCCAAAAGAAAATTATGTGATCCATCAAGCCAGTTGCAAAGTTTGAGTGTCGATTATTTTTTGAGGTGGTCACTAGTTTATGTAATTCTGTTACACAGAACTAAGAGATTAACCTGGTCACAGTTTTTTAATGATACATTTTCATGTGTATGCAAAATTTCCCTAAGAATTGTTTTCCCTTGTGAAGAAGCTGCTGTTTCAACACCTTTTATTCGTGTGTCCACTCTTTCTTCTTTGTCAATAGTTTTGAGTTCTGACTTCAACTGGACTCATGTTTATAATTAAGGTCTGATGATGAGATAGGTGGAATAATCTGTGGGTGAATTAGTCTGTCTTTGTTCTATCACTCCTTCCTGCTGGAGGAATGCTTGGGTCACCCACACAAACTGGGGAATCTAAATGTATAATTTTCCTTTTGCTGGGCTGAAGATCTGCATCCAACAGTTCAAATCCGGTAATAGTCAAATTCTCACAGCAGTATTTTGAGCACATTAGTGGGTAACTAATACTCTGTGTATATTTTCATATATTATATGTTAGTGTTGATAATTGTCTTACTCTGAAATGGAGTAATTTCTTCTGGGAACCTTGTAGGAAGCTTATAAATAATATTATTTCAAACACTGTGAAATAAATGTTCCTTTTTTTCCTTTTAAAACCAAAGAAAAAGAAAACCCTCAGCCAGCTTAAGCCCTAGTTCCCTTTTTAGCATGGTGAATACTGTCACAAGTCATAGAAAGGGATGTATTTTAATGCCTAGATGGGACCATAGTCACTCTCTAGAAACCTTCAACAAAGCACTTTGTTGTTGTCCTTTTTGGCTCCATTAAAATCCATATGTTCCTCTTTTGCAAGCACATCAGTCCAGACAATGGCACTGTCCTGAATTTAGGCTGCCTCCCAGCCTACAGGGGCATCTTCCCATGGCTGTTACAACAGGGATAATTGGAGCCTCTTTGCTTATCTGTAATTGCAAGGGAGAGTTTGCTTGGACCAGTGCAGAGTTAGAGGAGTTGATAGGGTTGCCGTTACCAGAGGCAGCCTAGTGACAAACAGAAAAAGGATGGTGCACTAAAAGAACATTCCTAGGTGCCAGAATTATTTCCAAGTTAGCAAAAGAGTGTAATGGTGATGGGATATTTATGTGCAGAAGACAGAGAAACTTCACCCTCTGTGGTCAGACAGTTACTGTCTCTTTAAGAGCAATTGCCAGGTAAAAGTCCTTCAGAGTTTAAGAGTAATGTCAAATTTAGTGTATTTCTATAGAAATACTATTTCAGTTGTAATACATGACATTCTCCAGCTAATTGCTGGGTCCTGTGTACCCCATAAATTATTCCACAGTATGAAAGAAAAAATCCTATAGACGACTGGCCATGACTTCCTGAACTATATTTGAGAGGTGAAACTTTCTCATATAGTAAGATATTGCTACATAAATGCACTATTTCAATAAAGATTTTACTGGAGGCATTTCTTAAATTCAGGAAGGAGGGAATGACAACACACAGGCAGATGAATTCTGTGTGCAATGGATCCGTGGTAGGATCTGGTTCTAACTCATTTAGAATAAAGACTTTAATGTCAATCTCTGACTCCTTTTCCTCAGGGCACAGGAGTTAAGGTGAGCTTTGAAGAGGTGCTTGATGGTCCATGACTGAGGATAGAGCTGGACTTCCTTTCTTTCCTGCTTCTGTGAACCTAATCTGTTATGTGAGCTCTGGTGCTCAGCTGATTCCTTGGGGAGTCTGCTGGTCTTCCTAAGTGAGAAGAAAAAGACATGAAAAAAAATTACTTGAAAGGGATCACTGAGAAGCCAGACAAGTCCAGAAATGCTGGAAAGGAAAAGGGGGCAATTCAGGCCTGGAAGGATTGGACCTGTGGATTTGCATCAGCAAATTACTACTCTAAAAAGGTTTTGGTAAGAGAAGCTGATTGATAGACTTAATTTTTATTATATTTTTAATTTATCTTGGCTCTGTTCTAATAAAAGAACTGTATGTTTTTCACCTAATCCTCCCAGTAGCAGAGCCAGTTCAGTGCAGGAAAATACTGTTTTCTGAGCTACTTGAATGATTTTGGCCTATAAATAGTTTCTAAAAACCTGTGGAATGCTGTAAGACTGGTACATAAAATGGCATCAATTTCTGTCATTCCTTCTCTCAAAATTCACAACATTTTACCTTTCTGAAGTTTCAAATTATTCTGTCTTAATGCCATACTATGTTTTTTTGGTTATATTCCTTCTTTTCAACATATCACTTCTAAATACATTCTTGCATCTGTGTTTTTGCCTTTTGTTCCAAAATACCTTGAGATTAATTTATGATCTCATCTAGAACATCACATGGTTATATGAGACTGCTTGCTGACTTAGGTTTTTCTAATTCTTAGCTGTTGAACAAGAAAATGGATTTTTCCTTTCATTTATACCATACTTTTCAATGTTGTCCAAGGGTGGCCGCAGAAGCAGAACCACACCACTGAAGTTTTAGAACAACAGAGGACATGAAACTAAATTATTTGAGGAGGGATAAACTGTTGAAATAAAAATGCTCTCCTGAGTCTAACTGGAGATCCTTCAGTCTGTTTAGATCCTTTCATCTATTTAGATGGTGAATGTTGCATTTGAGATGGACAAGACACCTTTTCTTTGTGTAGTAAAAGCCAATCTTTATTGTTCACAGCTCACATTGATATGGTTTTCTAAAAACATTGTGTTCCATTTTAATTGGTTAGTAACTTGTCATTACCCAGTTCATTGGTTTGTAGCTGCTAGTGTATGTGCTCACCAAAACCTTTCTTCCCTAAAGATGTTTCCATTCTTTCCTCAGGGGTATAGGATGATTCTCATTCCTTTTCTCACAGGTACAGGATGATGCTCATTCCTTTTCTCACAGGTGCAGGCTGATTCTCACACATGGCCTTTTGCTGCTGTTAAGCAGAGTAACAGGCCCAAACCATGATTTTACAAGGCCTTTCTTTTATAAGGTTTTAGCTACATGCAACAGGTGATGGTGTGGATGACTGTGTCCCCCAGCCCGTTGCTGTAGATGGTTTATCAAAACATTGCAGCCTTGATGAAAAGCTGAGGTCAGGACAGCAGGGAATGCAAAGGGAGCCTGGAGGGATGGGCTCTTCCAGCCCTGTCCCCCCAACAGCAGTTTGTACTGATCCCTGCTCCACTGTCTGAGCTAGAGACAGAAACAGGTGTATTTTACTGGTTTGTTTATGTTTTAATAGTTATGAGTCCCATTGTGCTATGAAAAGCATGGCTGCTTCATTCACTAAAACACAGGTATAGACAGGTGGGATCTCAAGGGTTTCAGCTCAGGCAGGGCTCTTTTGCTGGACAATGTCTGTTTCATTTGCTGATTTGATGATGCTTTGACATACAGATCACAGTGGTATGAGAAACCTGAGCAATATGAGGCAGCTGGAGGATGGGACCCCAAGAAATTTGTTGGAACAAGTGCTGAATGATTTGGGCCACTTCCTTTCAAATATTAATCACACTGTTTGAAAAAAACCCCAACAAAATGGAACACACACACACAAAAACCAAAGGCCATTTTTGCATTGTGTGTGTGTCAGGTTATCTTAAAACATAACAGAAAACGTGGAAGAGAAATAGGGAAATAGTGCAGCCTTTGGATTGATAGGAAATCAATAGTCAGCTGATGAAGAGAGAACCATTTTTCAGCAGCCACAGAACCAACATAGTTAAAAACACATTATGGTTGTTGTAAACTAGTTAACACAGGTTCTGAAAGAGCTGCTCTTCTTAAAACCTAATGTTACTGTATGTAATGGTTTTTTAAAATGCGGTCTGTCTTCTGGTCAGGTAATTAAAATAAATAATAAACCAGTAGTTAATTGTCCACAGTGGCCACTAATGGAGGGATTTCCACTTTAATAATTAAATAGCATCCTTTTTGTTCATCATCCTGACTGTATTTTCCTTCTTGCTTTTCCTTCATCTCACTTGCCACCTTCATTTTTCTGCATTTTTAATCGAAAGCACAAGTTTTCTTAGTCTCTTTATTTGTCATTTTCTCCATATAATGGTGCTTTCTTGTCCATCTCTGCCAGCAGAACAATTTCCATTGCTGACTTTTCTTTGTATTCACTGATAGTTGTTGCAACTTTTTCTGGCAGGTAATTACCACAGATGTCATGGATAGCTCTTCCTTTTTTCAGCATTATGTGTTTCAAAGAGTTCTGCATTATAAACTACTTTATTTGTGGACTTCACTGGGTCCTATGACAGATTTCAGGACTGTAATTCACAGCTTGTGTGCTGGAAATTTCCACTGGGCTTCTCTTGGCCTTCCTGCAAAGACTCATTGAGACAAGGGAACAAAAAGATAACAAAATGGAAAGGTTCGTTTTACTATTTTAATCCAGAAGAGTTCAGTGCTGGGTTTTTAAGTGCAGATTATTGTACGTTACTGTGGAAGTCATTGCAGTTGGCAGGGTGAAGGAGGACCACAACTTACCCACTTTTTATATTTCCACAAATAGCAAAACAGGTAATTGATTCTGTATTTTATGTTTGTGACTTTCCCCCTCTTCTGACGCCTGTGCAGGAAACCATGTGCATGCTGACTGTAGAAGACAAAGCCCGTGCCTTCTCTGTGGTGGAACCAAGCAGGCATTGGAGCTTGTTCTGATTGTTTGAGTTTGTTTCTTGAGGTTTTTTTTGTAATAGGGTGCTCATGGTTCAGATCCTTGGAAGCTTTTAGAGATTGAAGGAGTACAGAGAACACTTCTGCTTTCTTGAGGCCATGGTGTGAAGGAAGTGACTCTGCTTTTGCACCACAGGTTATCCACTGGCCTCTCTGGTGGCCTGGAACACCAAGCCTATAAGGGGGGTCTAAATGGCAACCATTTCTGCAGGCTGTGTCATTTCGTCAGGATATGTTTTTAGAGGAGTGCCAGCTTAAGCTGAATTTATATCTGCATGTGTGGTTTGACCTTCTGAGCTGTGCTAGTATTGTTGTACATATTGCAGCTGGACTTGAAAACAGATATGGGGAAAACTTGGGGTTGATAAGATTTGGGTGTTGACAAGCCAGAGAAAAATGTTATCCCAGATCTGCTCTCTATCTGTATCCATTACAGAACCACACACGATTTTGTTTGTGTAAGAAGTAGAGAAGAATATGCTTTGTGGGGTGGGGATTGAATGAGGAAAGGTGCTGCTGCTGAAACAAAAGCTGGTAAAATTGCAATTTTTAGATATGACTACAGGGTGATGCAGTGCCTGCTCTGATAATTGCACTGGCTCCATTGGTGGAGTGGTGGCCCACTGTCTACAACCAGGAGCCAAGTGGTTTTGAACAGCTGTTGTGAAAAAACCACAGATAAAATTACTTTTTTTGACATGTTGAATAGTCTCTCACTGTGTTTTTGGTGCTACAGGTTGCTCATACTACAGCACCTTTGTGCCAGCCCCCTTCATTTACACTGGAGTAAAAACCCCAAATATTTATCAGTTCATTGTGTTACTGCTAAAAATACCTGAGAGCAGGCAGAGAGAGAAAGAAAGCTTTCACCTACAGGATTTTAGACTATTAAACTCAAGGTCTTCTGTCATCCTTTTATTTAATAAAACCCTCAATTTTTCACAAATTACTCTTGTAATTAGACTTTGCTTCTCTGATCTGAAACATGATCTTCTCTAAGGAGATGTAGCTGTGTTATCAATTGACAGGTTCAAACATGAAAAATAAGATAATGACGTTGCAAAAGGTAAATGAAGCATACATAATGCACCCAAAATTATATATAATTTTGTTAAATTAATACACCATGTCTTAAAGGTAGAAGAAATACTGTGAAATGTCTTGATGAAATGGAAAAAGAAAATGTTTCATTTTAATGCCATTCTAATGGAAACCACTTAGAGCAAATAACTGTAATTTGCATTCTGATCCCTGTTCTGTGAAGTGGCTTATCAAAAAGAAATACTCCATTGCTTCTCTCTAAAAATTCTAATTTTGAATTAAAAATACTTTCCAGGTGGATTATTAGAACAAATTCCATCCTTTAAAAGCCTGTCTCCCTTATCAGAGTGCAACTTGCAAAAAAAG
Source organism: Emberiza elegans (assembly GCA_024865655.1). Taxonomy (NCBI): domain Eukaryota; kingdom Metazoa; phylum Chordata; class Aves; order Passeriformes; family Fringillidae; genus Emberiza; species Emberiza elegans. The sequence goes on from JALJVW010000206.1 coordinate 64,209,005, forward strand.
CATTTAAAACAATTTAATTCTGTACATGACAGGACAATTTTTGTGCTCAGGGGTGATTATTTAAACTTCTAAGAGTCCTCTCCAATTTTTCCATTTTTGCACTCACAGACACTAAATTACTTCAGAAGAAACCTTGTTATGTTCAGAGAAGATTTTTGCAAGAGAGATTTTCTTTTAAAAATCTGTCCAAAAGAGTATATTCTTCCAAAAAACCAAAAAATGGGTGTGCAGAAACATATTAGTGGAGACAATACAATTTATAAGAATTTAATAATTAATTATTCTTCATTTATGACCACTTTAGAACTTTATGTAGTTTTGGTTTGTTTAAAGGAGACTTTATTTAAGTCCTGGAGTTCTCACTCATTTTGGGCCTGAAAAAGGCTCTGTACTGGTTGTCACTCCTTCCCTTGCTTTCTTTTTTCTTCTTAAGACTAATAATTTTGGAGAAGAGACTCAATTTCTCAATGGTCATGTTGTGGTTTGACACTGGCCAAATGACAGGTGCTCACTAAAGTCATTCTCTTACCCTTTCTTGTTATAGTTGGCCAGAAGAGAGGGAAAAATTGATGAAGGGCTCATGAGTTGAGATAAGGATTGGGAGAAAACATTCAAAGGGCAAAACAGGTTCAAAATTTAAGGGTATGAAGTAAATTTATTATTAACAGAGTCAGAGGAGAATAATGAGAAATAAATTAAGCCTTTAAAACACCTTTTTTTTTTTCCCCCAGCCCCTCCCTCCTTCTCACTGACAGCTCAGGTAGACACTTTGTGGGGCTTCTGGTCAGTTCCTTGCTTGAGATTTCCTTCTGTTCTCTCAGGGAGAGGAGTCTTTTCTCTGCTGTGCCATGGGGTCCCTCCAGCGGGCAAACACTTGTCCCAAAACTGTTGTGGTGTGGGTCATTTGTCCACGGGGTGCAGCCTTTTAAGGGTAGGCTGCTCTAGTTTGGAATCAAGGGCTTTTCCCTCTATTCAGGTCTCCCACCAGATCACAGCTTTCCTTGCCATCCACCTGCTCCTTTTTCCCATGGGCTGCAAGTGGATCTCTGCATCCCCTATGGACTTCATGCATGAATTTGTTTCACCATAGTCCTGTCCACAGCCTGCAGAGGAATCTCAGCTCTAATGCTTAAAGCTCCTTCTCCCCTCTTTCTTTTCCACCGACCTTGGTGCCTCCATGTTGTTTTCCCTCGTGTCCTCACTTCCTCCTCTTCTCTGAGTAGCAGAACTGCTGCTTGTGGGTATTGTTGCCAACAAGTTCCACTGATACAAAGATTGTTTTGAGATCCCACAGTGATGAGAGGCTGATCTTGCCTGGATTCCAGGCCAGGGAGTCACTCGCCATGTTTTCACTGCCGACCATGTGGCCCCATTGCCATTGCAGGCAGTGGTGGCCGCCGTGGTGCTGGTGCTGTTCAGTGCCTCTCTTCACGCAGGGCGCCAGGAGGAGAAGCTGCCAGCCCTGCCCCTCTGCCTGCAGCACGGCTGGCTGGGGTGGCCAGGCAGGCAGGGCTCGTGTGGCTGCCCCGAGGTGGCGCTGGCTGTGGTGCATTGCCACGGGCCACACCGGGGCTGGCCCCAGCAGCGGCGCTTCGCCAGCCCTGGATGAAGAAACTGCGTGTGCTGTTTTGGTTTTCTTCTTAAATGTGTCACCACAGAGGCTTTACCAACCTCTCTGTTTGGGGCAGCAGCAGGTCCATCTCCAGAGCCATCAGAGATTGGCTCTCTGTTGGACACGGTGGAAGCTTCTGGCAGCTTCTCACAGGAGCTGCCCCTGTGGCCCCCACACTACAAAAACCAGGCTGGGCCAAACCAGGACAGGTCAACAATCTGGTGATGATTTAGGTCTGACTTGGAGAAGGGAAATAATTAGCAAATTATGTTGACCTTAGGGAAACTGCAGATGAACACTCAAAAATTATCAGGGGAACTGTGCATCTGAATTTAATGAAGCAGCATAATCCATTCTGGATTGGCTGTGACATGGAACATTTTAAGGTTTATGTGCCATACTACATGGAAAACCACAAGTATTTATTACAGCTGCCTTTATTTTTGAGGAGCTGAGAACCTGCTGTGCTCATCTGGGGGTAGGGACTCCTTATTCCCATCTCTTACCCTGACAGACATCATGGATTAAACAAGGTTTTCTTTTTTTGTTTGGAACTAATGAAATGCTGGATAATCAGTAAAAATAAAAGTGAGACAATCAACCTAAATTAATTTCACTAAGTATTGGTAGGCAGCAGTGGAATGTTGCAATCGATATTTGCTTTGATCTTATAGCATAGAATAATGTTTTTGATTTGTTTACTTTAATGCCTAACCTATTTGTGATGAAACAAATCTTACCTGCTCTTTCTAAACTAAAATATGGTTCAGTCAATGCATAAAACATTTTAAATGCTTGGCTTCTGTTGATAGCACTGTAATGAGGTTGGAAATGTAGCTATCTGTAGGCACTGTACAAAGGCTAAGTATAGCTGTCAGGGTACCAGCAATTGCCTTGGAAAACAGATTTCTGAAGCATTGAGGGCTCTGCTGAGTGCTGAATCATTTCTGCTTTCCCTGTGAAAGATCGCTAGAGCCTGCCCTAGTGCAGCCAAGTGGCCAGGTTTAAAACAGGAGGGACCTATGCATCAGCAAACGATGAACTCTTCTGTACCAAATTAATGGCTTGTGCACAGCATGCTCAGCTGGGAGAAGCTGTGCAAGATGGACAAAGCAAATGCAGGAAACAAGACATGTTCTAAATTAATAACTGTGTTCTAAATTGACAACCGTGCAGCAGTTCCAGACTTAGTGAGGAGGAAAAACAGAGGGTGAATGATACAGACACTCTTTGGTCCAACACTTTGAAGTGGTTTCATAGAAAAGCCAAATTTAGATGCAATTTGTGTAGTTTTCTCAGCTCAGGGTCACAAAATTTACCAGAGCTTTTGTCATCAGCCAGAAAAAAACAGACACATGGCCTGAAAGACAACTCACACAGCAATGGTAGCTTCTTGCAGAAATGACTGACATTCCTTAAAATACAGTCAGGAATGTGTGTCACTAGGGCTAAAATGTGTGTGCCTTCCTGAACCAGGCTGTTGTCTTTAAATATGAGAGTATTTATGTAAAGGGATCTTTGGAATTTGTTGACTGGTTTAAGAAGTGTTGAGTTTTGGTAAATGCTACTTTTACTTTTTCTGTAATGTATTAAAGACACTTCAGTTACCTGTGTGGATTTTTTTTATAGTAGCCACCACCAGTTTTTATCTCGATCAGTGAAGATGCAGTTAATCAAAGGATTGACCTTGCATACTGTTAACAATCACAATAAATACTAATTAAATGTTACTTAGATGATTTGAAATAAGTTAATGGAATATTAGTCAAAAAGTGTAACATTTTGCTTGAAGGACCAATCTTTTCTCTTGAGAATGAAGTTAGTATATTGATATTAGTATATAGTATACTAACTTCAGTATACTGAAGTTAGTAAATAAACCCAATTATTTAAAGGATTAGCTGAATTGCCTCTTTACAAACTGAATCAACTTTTTCTTCTGTTGATTATTACTCACCTATGGAAGACTTTTGGAGAAGTGATTTTTTCTGTCGTCTGAGGATGAGTATTAAAATTCTATTTTTGTATTTATTTTTATTTATTGGAGAATTTAAACTGGTCTGAGCCCTCTCCATGAAGCAGCAGCCCACTGCTGACATTTCAGTCATAGAGGATGTTTCTCTGAGCTGCTGCTGACAACCCAGACTGTGAATAGCATCCTTCTTTTCCCTTGGCCCTGGAAGCATCTTGCAATTGCAGCCTCTGCTTTCTGATGTCTTAGATCATTATTCCCGCTCAGATTTCAGACCTTTCTAATTGGCTGAATTCATTAGAATATCTTGTCAGGCTTGTTGGCCAAATACAATGATAGCATTTTCAACAGTGGATTTCAGCTGGATTGTGTGAGGCATGTAAAGGAGAAGGATCATCTTTGTTTTCCCCTTTCTGTCTAGTTTTGAAAGTGCTTCTTTATTATTTTTTTCTGTCAAAACCAGTATTTCACCTGCCTTTTTACTTTGGCCTAGAAGTCATTCAGCAGAAAGGACTAAGGTGACTGGATCCTGAGCAGTGCGCTTTGAATTGTTCCTGACTGGAGATGCCAGCTTTTAGTAAAACTCTGCCATACAACATATGTCAATACTGCTGCTTTCAAGAAGACTCTTGCTGAAAGTTACACAGTGAAGCAGTATGAATTATTGACAGGCTAAAGCCTTGTCTGGCACATGCTACCTGCTCCAGGTGCCTGTATCTGCAGATGTAGTAGACTGGATCGATTCCTCTTTTTGCTCCCTCTGTCTTCCTTCATCTCCTAATGCAATTGATCACTGCCCAGGCACTGTCTTCATGGTGTGTCCCTCCAGCAGCCACCTTGTGCCCTGTTTGTCACCTTCAGCTGACATTATTGATTGCCATTTTTCTCAGTCTCTCTTTTAAAAGCCTGAACACTAAACAAACCCACAGAGAGCTTAAATCAGTCAAAAGGAAGAACCCCATTCTTTCATTCCCTACCCTCAAAAAGCACTTAAGAGAGTGTGCGCGTGTGTGTGTGTGTGTATGTGTGTTCCTCAGACAGATGTTATTTCTCCTTGGCTTACCTCATTTCCTGGGAAAAAAAACCCCAGCAGAATCTCAAATATTAACACTGGCAGCTTGCAGTCTTGTGTTTCTTCTGTGAGCCTCTGGGCATGCCTTAGGGAGTTTGTGTTCCCTTCCAAGCAGCCTCAGTGTGGTGCTTATTCCCTAGAGCCAGAATCACTGTTTAGTTAACAACCTCGCTGCAGCTGGAAAGAGGGAAAATGTCTTGTATTGAGAGAGGCAGGCTGGAGATTTTTTGAGCTTGTTACTTTCTTCAATCTCACCCACTCTTCTGAAAAGTAACACGGATGATTAGGAAATCTGGAAGGAAAGGTGATGTCTTGGATTTTGTCATATCCAGTCATCAATGCCCTGTTCTCTTTTATGCTATCTAGAGGCTGACATCAAAATGGCAACTAATTAAAAGTAAAAATGTTAGCATTTTTTGGACTTGGATGATTGCTCAGAGATGAGGGAGGTAGCTGTCCTCAGTATTTTCATAGCTGCTTACTTTTAACTCTTAAGCCTGCTTGAAGTCAGTTTGTGTACTAAGTTATATCAGATTTACCCTGGAATAAAGTACATCCACTAATTAAGGCACATTCACCTGACAATAACAGTAAAAAAACCGAAAAAAGCCCCAAACAACCAAATTGGATTCTGATTCTTAACTGATTTGGATTCTGCAGAAATTAACAGAGGTTTGGTTTTTTCTTTATAAGCTGATCATTAATATCTTTGTAGTATTTTGATATGGGATCCCTAATTGCTGCTGTTCTTGCTCATAAGAGGAAAATACAATTAATACCAGAAGTTTCCTTTAAGAGATAACTCTGTCATATGAAGGGTGACTGGATTTTTTCTTCTTGCCAGTGTGTGTATGGCTCTGTTCCTACTGCCCTCACACACATCATCATCATCATCATCATCTTGCTCTTCTCTCCAGCTAATTTCTACCCTTAGGAGCTCCAGTCCTTACAGGAGGCAGAGGTGAAGCAGTCCTACACAACTTACTAGCACAGGTTGTTTTCCATGTATATTTTCATAGCATGTATCCAGGGTATCTTTGATTAAAATGATTAAGTGTAGTGGGGAACTTTTCAAAGCTGAAGAAAATTCATGTTTGAATACTTAAAAATGATATTCACCACAACTATATTCTCCTTTATTCCTCATAACTTCTCATTACTCTTCTTTCCAGGTGCTTTAAATTTGAATGAACAATCTACTTCCCCTCTCACTTCCCAGTTCTCCTTATAAGCGTGTTGCCATGCTGTACCTGTGTGTATACTGCTTCTTTTAATTATCCTTTATAATTAAGTCTGATTTGCATCTCTATAAATTGTGCTGCTGTTCTCTGGCTTCGGTGATTTACCAGTTCCTTTGCACTAGTGAGATATGCAGAATATAAATAAGTTCAGAGTTCATTTGTTCACACTGGGAAAATGTAGAGAAAAATAGCACTTTTATGTTTCTTAGTGTGTGCTCTACTTTACAGTATAAAATTGCCTCATGTTTTTGGTAGTTTATTTTTCTTTTTATTTTGTATGTGTCCTCACCAGTATATTTCATCTTGTTGATCCAGACATATTTTGAATTTAGGTTCTGTTATTTCAGCACTGATCTTTCATCGTTCCTGGACCTTAAACCTCCTGGGTGCATCATGGCCAATCCAAGCAGTCAAGCATCATGAAATCAAAGAAACCAGAAGTATTATCCTTTAATCTGCTCTTATATTGGGTTGTCATTTGAGCTACAGATTCAGGTTGTTAGCCTACAACCATAACAGTAAGAAACTTTGCATTAGTGTTTCATAAAATCTGGCTTGGCCTAGAATTAAATTCCACAGCCAGTGGCTTTGTTATTGACCCCTGTGATGGACACAGGGATAGATGTAATGTAGCAGTGACACATTTCTAGGCACAAGGCTTTAGAGCATATTCTCCTTGTAGTGCTTACCTGGAAATGGATTGAAATCCTGCCACTGGAAAGTACAGCACTATTTACCCTGCTTACAATTTCAATAACCAAAAGATTGCCTTGTGTAAACTCTACCAATTATCCTGTATACATATATTTTTAAATAATCCTATTTAGTGTATGTTGACTCTGAGCAGCATGTAGTCAAGCCTGGATGGTTCAAATTATAAAGTGAAAAGTGTAAATCCCTACTCAGCTGCTACTGCTTAGAAACAATTTATCTGTACTGGAAAGAAAGGGAAGCAAATGAAAATGCTTTTATGAGAAAATAAGCAGTGTTTAAGAAATAGATTGATCTTCATACTCTACTAGAAATTCTTTCTTTTAAGGATTTTTGTAAACACAATGACTTTTTAATGAAAAGGAAAGCGAAAAACCTTTTTGGGTGTCTGATTAAACAAGAGTTTATTATTCTAAGGAAAAAACCCAATTCTATTTTCCATATAGCTGATGGTTTTTAAATGCAGACCTGGAGTAACCGTGATTTACAAACAGGAACATGGGAGAGAAATCCTTCTTAAAGGAGATGGTGGATTGTTTAATTCCATTGCAATTAGTTGTTTGATTCCATTGCAATTGTACAGACTGAGATGCCCTGATATATTGAGGGTTTGGGTTTTTTTCCTTTTTCTCTCATTGCTGGATCCTTCTTAATACCTCTCCTCACACGTGCCTTGTTCAATTTCTTCCAGGCTGCATCTCTGTAGTGATGGCTGGGACATTGCACATCAGTGCTGAGGGGCAGCTGAAGGCTGGAATAGAATTTAGTTATTTTCTCTGGCTGAGAGATGAGAGAATTCTATGTAAAATCAAATGGTTGTGCTATATATGGAGATATTGTCTATGTCTGGAAAATCTCCTCCAGTGCAAGACCCAGGGAAATTCAATGTCTCCCATGTTCACCTCAGAGGTGGGTGCCAGCTGCAGGTATCCCACTGGGTGATCACAAGGTCCTTTGCAAATCTGTACTTCTGTCATCAGGGAGCTTTGGGGTTTTACCCTCCTTTTCTCAGGAAGGAAAGGTAGAAGCAAGAGCTCAAGCACGTGATCAGACAGAGAATCTGCAAAGAGGAAAATCATGGGAAATCAGGATTCAGAAATTCTGCTGCTGAACAGAGTTTGGTTTTTTCCTTTTTCAGTCACTGGGCTGAAACACAGTGAACTGACAGGTCATTTTTCAGCCCCTGCCTGAACATGCTGAACACCTGATTAGAAATTAGTGGATATGAGAATATGGGATTTAATGATGTCTCTACAAGCAAGGAACAGAATGGTAAGAACAGAGGAATAGATTTTCCAGCAACAGAGGAGAAAGTAACTGGTGAGCTTCTGGTTTTGTGAAGAACTGCAGATCATTTTAATCTATACTCTAATATACTTTAATTGATGAAGAAAGGGTATTTATTTTAGGACTTGGCTCTAATCTCAGTTCTTTGGTCACCAGCAATTCTCGTTTTTAAAAGGAGATGGGGTTTATGAATTTTTAGTTCTTGTCTTTGATGACTTTGGCTTGTGTGTTTCATTTTTCATGATGGAGTAAAGGTTGGATGATGGACCACTTTATTGTCTTTAATAGAGCAACAAATAATTTCAATCCTTTGTTTTGAACTGTGCAATAATTCAGCACTTGTGGATTTAAGTCAAGTACATGGACTTATGAGCATGTCTGACTATTAAGATGTTTTATCCTTCTGTTTCATTTTAGTGTTCTGGAATGAAACTGGTCTGCACCCTCTTCATGCTGCCTGGTGCTGTGACTTCTCTGTCTTTTATAGGCTCTTGACCATTTATGTTTGATGTATTGAAGTGCTGATAAAGTATTCAAAGAGAAGTTTATGATGCTGCTCCTTGATACTCCTGAAGTACTGAACAGTACTTCTGTTTTCTTCTTGGCACTGATACATGATGAAAATATGGATGTTTTTGAAGCAATGTCTTGAGTCACTTTGAGATATGTCAATCAGACTAAACAAGAAACTTACCAAACATGAATTATATTATGCCTTTTTATTCAGTCTAGTTCAACATCATTTTCTCTAGAATATTTTACAGTTTATTTAGGCTAGTTGTGATAATTTCAAATATTTTTTCATCCGAATGTTTGGTTGACCTCTAATCCTTATTCCAGATTATAATTTAAAATATTTTTATCTCAGCCAAAAAGAACTGTAAATCAGATTTTACAGCCCAGTTACACATTTTGCCTGTACTAAAACTGGAATTTATCTTTGTATTTGCTTTTTATAATAATTTGTGATAAAATACGTGTTTTTACTAGGGAGAGAGATAAATGGTTTTCCTGTTCTTTGCACATTTTTGAGATGTAACATTTTATGCTGATCTGTATGAGAGTGAACCTGATTATGTTTCAAATTTTCAATAAACTCCTGCCCACTCCAAGATGGGGACAGGAGGTTGCTCACTCTGGGCGGTTGGTAACATTGACCCTGCCAGAGCCCTTTCATAGCTGGCTGATATTGTGGCACAGAGTATTTCTCTCTCTCATCATCTCATTTCCTTTGCTATAAGGAGCTGGAGTTCAAGTCTTGAGGTGAAACAGGGCTGAACATGGCCCTGAGGTTGCACCTTCTCCATCTGTGAAGGTTCCCTTTAAAAACTTCCTGGTTTGCATTTAGCATTTCTCCTGATTTTACCAGAAATTCCATTCTGGATCCAAGGAACAATCTTCAGTAAAAATGTCATCAAAACTTGATTTATTAAGTAAATTAATCTATTAATTGTTTTTAAAATAAAAATAGCTGACCTTCACTATTGTCCTTTGCGATTAGTTTTGGCACATGGTAAATATCACTTGGTATTAAGCATACAATGTAAATTCTCCCTGCCTAAATATCTCAAAAAAGTTGGAATTTCTATCTCTTTTTCCTCTCTCTTCAGAATTCTGTGATTTGGTTGTTGTTCTTCCACACCACTGCCATAAGGAGTATTTGGGTACAATGAGTCTGTATGCACTGAAGTGCAGATCATCTCACCCTGGGGTTGAAGCTGCAGCCTTGCAATCTGCCTGGTGGGAAGGTGTGACAGCAGGTAATTACATTTACTCAGGTGCAAACCACAGAGCAAGTTATGGCTCAGTCAGGAGTGTTTTCCTGTTCCTTTTTATGGGGGAAGCAGAAAAAAGGCAGGAAGCTGTTCCATATCAATTGGCTTGTCTCCTCTTGTCTCCTGGCTGGCTGTGCCAGAGACAAGAGGACACAAGGTACTTTCAGGTACTTTTTCCCTCACCCCAACCTATTAAGTCATGCTTGTTAATTCTAGTAAAGAAAAGTCAAAAAACAAAGTGTAGAGCTCCTGTTTCTTGATCTACTACATAAGAGTTGTGACATTCCTGTTCTGGTTCATTTACTGTTGAGAAATGCTCATATAAAAGGAAAAGCAAACCACCCCAACCTTTCTCTGTTAACAAGAATGAGCAGAAGGGTGAACTATCACATGGACAAGAGGGCTGAATTCACTGTAGGTGTTTGCCCATGTAAAATGTAGCTGAATTGCACAGTGTAGAAATTTGGAATTAACTTGGTGTAATGCAGAGAGTTCACAAGGTGCAGAAGCACGGTGAATGTTCACACAGTGTATGTATTTCATCTCAGCTCTTCCTATCTTCTTTAAACTAAGAGTGCCAGCATTAAAATAATTGCCTTGATTGACAGCTAGAGGATATTTCTATTTTTATATTTTCTCTTGGAACAGCACAAACCTGCAGTTTGATAAGCATTCCTTGATTAAATACTTGCTGTCTGCTGTAACATGGGGCTAGGCTGAGCAGAAAGGAGACACACTCCTGATATGGCTTCTCTTGTTTGCAACGATTTAATTTGATTCAAACATGGGCATCAACCAGGCTGAAGCTGCCAGTGGAAATGTATTTGTAAGGACTTGTTTGGGAGTAGTAAGTGGGCTTGGGTGACCCCTTTGTCAGAGTCTCCAAGAAGCAATCTGTCAGGAATGTGCTTCTGCAAGGCAAGGACAAACTCCAGGCATGTCCTGCAGTGTATGGGGGGTTATGCTACACTTGCACTCATTATAGCTCTGTACATACTCATTGGATTTATTGGGGCCAGCCCCTCTCTCTACAAGTGGAGCACTTAAAGACTGAATGAAAATCTCTTTTGTGCAACGTTATTTAAACTGTTCCTGCTGCAATAGACTTAACTAATGTCAGCAATGTTAGAGCTAATTTAATTCTTGGTGCTAGCATTGTGCAAAAGGCAGCTGTGTTACTGTTTTAGAATTCTCATTTAGCCTGGCTCTAGAGAGGTGAAAGAAGATATAAAGTTATTGCAAAAACACCCACAGAACCCATACGTTAAAAAAAAAATAAATTAAGGCAACAATGAACATCACAAATGTGTCAATTTTAAAGAGAACTCTTTTACTTTTTTAAGTCAATCTCCTAAAATTTAGTCCAGATTCAGAATAACTTATTCAGACTGCTGAATATGAATTCATTTCAGTAATTCCATTGTCTTGAATACGTACTGCATCCTAAAATGATGTTATTTAATGGTAGCTGATGGAAAGTCTTCAGTTTCCTAGATGCTTGAGTCTGGACACTTGAGAATCTAGAGGAAGAGGGAAGGAAGTCTGCTCTGCTTGTCTGTAATAAAATGTTCTGTGGGTCTGAGCTGTGGTAGAAAAAAGATGGGAACCTAAATTAGTGAGAGTAAGGTAACATCCTGCGAGTATGTACTTTTCACGTAAGTTAGCTCCTGAACTGTAAAGAACATTTGACTGTAGCTGAATTTTTCTGGAAAAAACATTTCCCTGCTTGCCCTTATGTTTCACTACTTGCAAGTGGGACTTCAGTTGAATTTGCCAAGGTTTTTTTCCTTAGTTAGACAATTTTAGTATTACATCCTGCTTGTGTGTCCAGAAAGCACAAGAGAGTTACTTGAGTAAGTGGCATTTTGTAAGGGAGACAAAATCCTTTCTGATGATGCTTATTTTTCATGATGGATTTGTGTACTGTATCTGACTAGATAAATTTTTGCTGAAATTTTTCACTGAGTAATTTGGAGTAATCCTGCAACTGAGATGAGACTAGCAAGTGCAGTCTCTATGTGAAGGCATTTGTACAACCACTAAGCTTCTCCAGCATTCTTTGGAATAGTGCTGCCTTTTTGACTATTCTGACAAAAGCGTAGATACAATTCTTATTCTTTGTCTGAACTGGCTGGGGTTCTATTACTGCTGAAAAAGAACCTTTCCTCCTCCAGTGTCAGCTCTCAGTACTGGGTCCAAACAAGGCTGTGGCGAAGGCAGCTGGAGACTGATGGTAAAATGGAGTTTAATTAATTTATAGAATTTTTCTTTTTCTGTGGTAACATCTCTAAAATAAACCTGCCCTCGAGATGTCTTTTTGCACTCTTGATTTAATCTCACCTAAGAGCTACCTATGAGAAAAATCCATCCACTTTCTCTGCTGCTTATTGCATGTAAATATTTTTGCTCCCAGACTATCAGATTACAGAATTCTATACATTCAAGTCCACTTTGTTGATAAACATATTCCCATAATCCTGCAGATCCAAGTGTGTTCTTGAATTGCCTGTAGTTAATTACAAATTTTAATAGTTTAAAAAAAGCAATGGCCCAGGAGCTATTACAACATAACCGGACAGCAAACTTGCAATGGCACAGTCAATAACTGCACTTCCACATAGTATGTAATGCATTATGTGAATTAAGGATGTTTTTCAGTTAGTAAAAATTGCAAAAAGTGATCTTTTACCCATCTATTGTAAATGACCAGCTAAATCTCAGAGTACAACCTGCTAGTGGCTACAAAAGTGGTACTAAATAAGAAAGTTATTTTTAATTTCAATTTGGTGAAGTCTTTACTTAAAGGAATATTTAATTGCTGTTGGAATAAGACTTTTCTATAAAGAAAGCAACCTTCCTTCTAAAAGGAAAACAACCTCCTTTCATTGTGCCACAATAAAAATATTTAAGACTCACTTTTTTATTTATGTCTAGATAAAGTAAATTCACTAAAGTATTAAGTTGAAAGATGTGATCAGATGATATTAAAATACCATTTATATTTTCATAAAATTATCTTGTCAAAGAACAAAAGAACTTTTGCATTAGACTAAAAAATTAATTTCCTTGTTACCATATATTTCAAATGGCTAAACCCAGATATCTGTAAGGAAGTTAAAGCCTCCTGTTTCTAATTCTCAGAGAATGCTAATCTGGGCATTTCTTTAATATTTGCCAGAGCATTTTACTGAACAACTACTTTTAAATTAATTTTAAAAAATTAATTTAAACATTTTTAACCAAGTTAACCCACATTCTTGTATTCATTGATTAGGTACAATGTACACACACCTTAATGTGAAGCTATATTTTCCCCTAAAATTTATCTGTGGGTCCTTCCCCACAGAACTGGGCTAGAAAGGGCAATTGCAAAGCTAGTGGCAGTTGCTTTTGCCTGTGAAACCAGACTCTGCAACCCTCTGTGTACATGCTGCAGGTCCTGTGGGACTGAGAGTGCTCCACACTGTTAGAATATTCCTCATATGTGGCAAACACAATTTGCAAACTTTGTGAGTTTTCTTTTTTTAACCCCTGAGGCCACGGAAAAGATTATTCACAGTTACTCATGGAGTATAGAATGATCAAATTTATGTGCAATTAAATGTGAATATTCTATTTAATTCTGTAATAGCAAGCTAACTTGGAGATTGGATGTTTTAGACTACATTTAGTCCAGCAGACTGTCAGAGGGGAACATGGCATGACAATGGAGGCAATCACCATAAGTCTGCTGACTTAATATGACTTAAGTCAAATTGAGTTCCACAAAGCCTCACTTTGTAAAATGTTTTGAGGTTTCATTTAATGATATTTTAAAAATTCAGGTTTGCAAGCAGGATAACTGGTATTCAATTCCTCTTTTATAGTATTATAGGATTATAGTATTTTTCCAATAACAGTTTATTTGATAGAGGTATTTAGAGTAGGCTTGGCTTGGCAACTCTAGTAAAAAACCAACTTTTGAAAGAATTACAAGGTTTTAAAGAATTTTGTGCTGGGTACATGGTTTTTCTCAACTGCTGATAGACCTGGGTGCCTGACTGGGTGCAGCTGCATTAAAATAAACCCATAGTTATCTCGGTGAAGGCAAAAAGGCAGCCTGAGATGTTGCTGGACAGCACTTCCCTGTGTCTCAGGACAAAGGTGGGACCAGGTTGCTCTGAAACACTTCTGTGTTTAATCCCCAGAGAGAGCAATTACTGCGTGGCCCTGGGTGAGGAGAGGGTGAGCACATGGTTTCCCCCAAATCCCTCTGAATTACCTCCTTGTTCAGGCAGGGTCTGAGATCACACACACAAAGGATGCTTGCAGGTAGTTACCCAGGGAGAAGAGGAACAAAGGAAGTTGACTGCTGTGAGGAGAGCAGATGAAAAGCAGCACTGGAGCTGGCCTCATCCTTATGCAGTGTGCGCTGCATGGCCACATTTCCCATCAGCTGTGGGTGTGGAAAGAGGCCGGAACTGGAATCAGGCACTGTCTCTGAAACCTGGCAAGGTTTGATAAACTGTTGTCAATATTTTCTATGATCTGGTAATTTGTTTTAGTGAACTGAATGACCTTAGATTTATGCTTTTTTTATTACTGATTTTGCAATTCTGGGCACACGCCTTTATTCTTTTGCAGCACACCTTACTGTGCATGTTTTGTTTTGTGTGGAAACTCAGAGAAGTTAGTGGCAAAGCCCAGGGTTCATAGGGTTCTGGAATGTTTAGATAGTGTTCCAAATGATACTGGTGTTAAATGTATTCCATGAAAACTTCAAATGCAATTTCCTTGTGAAAGAACAACTACTGGCAGAGTTTCTGTGGAGCAGGTTAGTTTGTACCAGGTTAGATGTATATTTAAAAACAATGATGTGTTGTATATTCTCAAACAAGGGAAAGAAGATGCAAGATAACTTAAATCTGTGATTATTTTGCTGGGTTTTTTGTTGTTTTTGTTTTAATTTAAAAAAAGGTATGACAGAAATTTTCTGCTGCAGCACAGCAATTTTACCTGTGTTGTATCATGGTTGTTTTTATTTCAGTTAAAGCTGGACATGTTCCTTGACAGTCATCCTGCCTCAGGTCAGCTACGGTATTTTTTCTTTCAAGAGCAGATTATTGTTTAATTTACTTGGTAGTTATAGCTTTCAACCGCAAAAATATTTGCTCACATAGTTAATACCAGTCTATTATACCATTAAACTCATTGGCGTTTTGCTCTTGACATTTCACCATCAAACACGTTATTAACTATTGTTGATTATTTGCTAATGAATTTGGAAATTGTTACCCAATTTTCAATGTGTTGAAAGCCTTCCCTTTGATTTTCATAAGTAAACTATAAAGCAAACAAATCACCAGTTAAAAAAAATTTACTTATTGAATTTGTCTATTTGGCACTTTCACCAAAACTCTTGTGTCAGGGAGTAGAACTGGAGGTGAGGGTGTGGTGGGTCTCCCTTCACTGTGCTGCTTTCTTGTGTTGTAAACCTCCTGGTGTTTTCTAGTATGTGTTTCCATGTCCATTTGGCACAACACTGTTCTATTTCATGTGGGCAATGTTCTGAAGCTGAAAAGAATTACCCTGAAGTTTAATTATCTTTTAGCTACTGTCATTCTGCCTCATGAAAAATAATCGTTAATAGTTGTCTATATTTTATCTTTATTATCTTCCAGCTAATATCAGGTAAGCATTCTCTAGAGGTCTATCTGCTACTGATAATCAGGTTCCTGAATATAATCCCATGAAGGAACAATGTGTTTATCAGTCATGCTTTCTTCTTTAATTGTCATCAACCCTCTACAACAGGGTGGCTGTGTTGGCATGGTGAGGGATGTGACACCCACTGACTCTTTCTAGCATGGTGGAAAGAAAGATAGGCAGAAAATGTCAGCTCCAAGAGGACTGATGACAGTTCTGAAGAATATGCAAACTCTTTTTATTATACATAGGCCTGAATTGTGTTGGTATTTTCTAGCACAGAGATACATTAAAAGAAAAAATTTAATATTATACTGCTTATCTAGTCTGGTTACAAAACTAGAGTGCCAGCAAATACAGGAAATATTATGATGATAACATGGTTATTTGGCATTGCATGTTCTGTTTATGTTGTTGTGACAGAGTGGAGCAAGCATTTGCCATGGGATACAGAAATCACTAAGAAAGAAATCTACATACCTAAAGAGCTTAGATACCCATAGTTCCTCTCTGAGTGAATGACATTTCTCACCTTTCCATGGCAGTTCCCTGTGTGAAAATCAAAAAATGAATGGCTGAAATCATGCATGTAGCCATATTCCATTGAAAAGAAACGGTCACTGGAAACAACACCTTTATTTCTTCAGTGTCCTAAGCAGTCTTCAAAAGCAATTTTTTTCTTAAGCTAGAGTTTCTAATTAAGAAGGTGCCTTCCATTTTGGGACTATTCCTCAGTCACAGGGTTATTAACACATTGTCTAAAGCTTGTACTGCACATGAAGATAAAGACCGTGCCAAATAAGGCTCAGGTGATAAGCCAGCTACTGTCTTTGATACCAGTAAACTCCTAAATCACTCTGTATAAAAGACATTTAATGCATCCTGGACAGCGTATCCATTCCTTGCAGTTTCCTGGGAAATTGGTGCAGGACAACTGCTTTCTTCAGAGGTGGTCCATGTCCCGGTCCCCAGATATAATCCAAGGACACCAGCAGATTTATAGTAGGGATCATTAGTGGGGAGCTGAGAGTGAAGAGGGGGCTGCCAAGGGAGAAGAGTGGGAAATCAGTGCAACAAGAATGAGCGTCAGGTGTTAGATGGAGCTTTTTGTCAGGCACAATTTGATAGGGAGAAAAATGGCAAAAAGGGAGGTGAATGTATGTAAAAGATATGCAGCATCATTCACAAGTCAAGGGCTGAAACAAATGATGAAGTCACATTTCTTGTTTTACCTAAGTGATCTATTTATCACTGCCTTGTTTGTGCTTGCTTAAGAAAATACCAGTATATCATCAGCCACAATAAATGAGGTACCATAACTATGCTTTTGAATATCCTAAATACAAAATTAGTGAACCAAACTTGGGGACTTAATCTTAGGGACATGTTTATATCAGCTGAAGCTGCCAAAATAAACATGGCAAAAAAATTGTGTGTTTTTGTGATTTATTTTGCTCAGAGGCTATATCAAATGTTTTGATATTTATTCAGTAGCACTTGGTTGTATGATTTCCAGCTTTTCTATGAGTCTTATCTTCAAAATTCCATTTATTCAAGGGTTCTGTTTGTTGTTATCAGGCTGTTCTCTGAGAGTTTATCCTATTGCTCCCTAAAGATCAAATTTAAGCATGAAAAAAATTGCTTGCTGTTTCTGGAGGGTTAAGGTTTTATACAAAATTCTTGTAATTTGTTTGCTTTCCTATCCTTAAGTATACCACAATCTGCCTAGCAGATGTGCTGAGAATGAAACAGATATAAAAGTAGGAAAATATTTGCTAGGGGTATGGGAGATTGATAAAATGAAACTTATTTGTCCACTTTTTTTACTGCCCTAAGTTTTTATTAAACGACCAGACTCAGTGCTTTGAAATTCCCTTTCACTTCAGTACAGCAGAGTCTTCCAGTTCAGTGTGAATCTCTCTTATGTAATAAGACAGGAACAATTTACTGTAGTATCTCAAAAGATATAACATTAATTAGTAAAATATACAAATTTTGCATTTGGCAAAATGAACACAATTTTGCAGTTTGTTTCAGTTATAAGCCAGGAACGTCAGTGTAATATACAGGAACTCGGAATGTTTTTAAAGTCTTTCACGTTTTGAAAACAATCTGCTATCACCCACAGAAGCAAGATGTGGACTAAATATGCATGGGCCTTGGGGTTAATAATGGCAAGGCTCTGCTATCCCCATCTCCATCGGTGCCCTCATGCAGGAGCTCTGGATGCACCAGAGCTCACCTTGCCTCCAGCATCACCCCTGCCTTCCCTTGCCTTGCTTGCCTTCTCCTGCAGAGCTCAGCAGAGAGAGCAGTGTCTGTCTCACTGTCATCTGGGGATGCCTCCAGGGAGTGGGCATGTCATGGATGAGTTCAAAGAGCAAAGGCTCAAATACTGATATACACCTTCCAAGGTGTTTATCACTGTCTTACTTGACCCCTTCTAGGGGCATTCCCAAGGTGTGGTGGAGCATCCCATGTGTGTCCAGCACTCCTGCAGGCCAGGGGGTACTGCTGCACAAACCAGCAGTGCCACCAAGTCGCAAGATGAGACTTTGCCAAGCAGCCGTGAGTGTTTCTGCTCAGTGCATTGCATCTCTGGCTGAGGCTCAGCAGCAGCCCCATGTGTCTGCTTCCCTGGCTCTGCCTCATCTGGCTCTGGCTTAGGGCTGCCTGCACCGCACACAGGCCCTCCCTATCCATCCTGCACGCTGTTATTGGCTGATGGAGCCATCCATTAGCAAAACCACAAGGGCTCTGATTTCTGCATAGGAAACAGACTGCTGTTCAGAGAATGTCATCCAGCTGCATTTCATAAAGTTTTCAATATACTGCTGTATGAGATCCATAGTGTAAGAACTTGGACTTCCAAAGACAGGCAATCTTCTGCACTGTTTCTAAATTGTGTACCAAAATGGTCAGTGATTTTGCAGACTGTTAACATTAACACTTAATGATAGGTCAGTATTCTTCTCATCAAGATATTTGCTGCATTTTCACTTCAGCATGCTTTAGAGAGCAATTTACTAGTAATTCCAAGTAAATTTTAGCTAGTAAATAATTTGCCCCTATTTGTGTTACAAAAGTAAAAAAGCAAACCACATCAATCTAATACTATATTAAAAATAATATTACTCCTTCAGAAAACCTCCTACTTCTCTTATTTCCCTTCCTGCTTTTTCTGCTAGTTACCTTTCAGGAATAAAAAATGATTAATTAATTAGTGCAAATGTATGATAATTATTGTCAGATGAAATAAACATAAAATACAAATGGGATATAACTAATCAATAATTATGTACTGTGCTCAATCTTCAATATGCAGGGCATGTCTAAATAGCGTCATTATAATGAAAATCAAATTATTGCACAGCTGTGTTGATTATGGAGCACCATTATAACTTTCATCCTCTTCATTTGGTTCCTGCTTAAGTCATGCTTCTGTGCCCACTTCTTAATACTAGAAAATGTCTCTCTCTTCTGTGCATTGATTTACAGTTAATATTGAGGTACAAAATTTCCTATTATTGTGGCTTTCTTGAGATCTTTCACAGGTATTATACAGACAGGCTCAGATTCTTTCAGGGCAATAATATGGAAGCAATATGGAATATTAAAGACAAACTTAAATGGTATATATCCCTGTGTTTGGATTTAATCTGTGCCTGAAGATATTTTGACCTAAGTTACAGAATATATTGAAGTTTCATCAGAGTCAGCTGCAGCCAGCTTATTGATGAGTTACTCAGATTTACCTTCATGGAATATGGAACAGGTAAAATTATTTATGACCTGTTCAGTCCCCTGTTCTTGCTTTGGATTGAATCACAGAATGAATTACAGAATGGACTAGATTGAAAAGACCTTTGAGATCATCAAGTCCATCCTATGACCTAACCTAACACTTCTTATCAACTAAACCATGGCACTGAGTGCCATGTCCAGTCTTTTTCTAACTTGAGTGTGACTCCTCCACCTCCCTGGGCAGATGATTCCATTGCCCAATCACTCTTTCAGTGGAGGATTTCTTTCTAACATCTAGCATAAACTTCCCCTGGCATAGCTTAAGTCTATGTCCTCTGGTTCTATCAGAGGTTACCTGGGAGAAGAGACCAACCCCACCTGACCACAGGCACCTTTCAGGAGGTTGTACAGAGTGATAAGGTCACCCCCTGAGCCTCCTTTTCTCCAGGCTGAACGCCCCCAGCTCCCTCAGTTGTTCCTCACAGGGTTTGTGTCCCCAGCCCCTCACCAGCCTCGCTGGCTCCTCTGGGTGTGTTTGAGCATCCCAAGGTCCTTCCCAAACCGAGGGCCCAGAACTGGACACAGCACTCCAGGTGTGACCCTACCAGTGCTGAGTACGGGGCAAGGATGAGTTCCCTGCTCCTGCTGGCCACACCATTCCCGATCCAGGCCAGGTCCATTGGCCTTCTTGGCTGCCAGGGCACTCTGCTGGCTCACGTTCAGTTGTACCCCCAGGTCCCTTCCTGCCTGGCACTGTCCAGCCACTCTGTCCCCAGCCTGGAGTGCTGCAGGGGCTTTTGTGGCCCAAGTGCTGGACCTGGCACTTGGACTTGTTAAAATTCAGGTTATTGGACTCAGCCCATCTATCCAGTCTATCCAGGTCTCTTTGCAGAGCCTAATGGGTGATTTTTCATACAACTCAATGAATGAGGACATTTTCTACTCTGTATCTGCTCGTAGGCTGCACTGTCTCTGACCAGAATTGAGGGCTAACAATTGTAGGAAACAGCACATTAGTGAAGACCTCTCCACAAGGTTTAGAATTGCTATTGACAAACATTGCTAACACTTTGCAGACACAAAAGTATTCTTTCACTCTTTTCAAGTGTTAGAAAAAGGAAAACTAAAAGTCCAAATCTTGATTTTTACTCTTGGGTTAAATGTTTGTAGAGAACTTCCCTGCTTGGCTAATGCTGTAACATAAATTCTACCTCTTCCCCTTAGCGTTATCCTGCTGCTTTGTAGTGAATGAAACTGTTGAGGTTGATGTTATTGATCTGGCTCCTCTACAACCAAAATATCTCAGGAGTGTGATTGAGGAAAAACCTCTGCTGTAAAATCTGAACATTGAATTTTCTTCCAGGGCAAATTTTTGTTTTATTTTTAAAAGGTATCTGGTGGGAGCAAGTATGGAGACTGGGAACAGATTAATCTATGGAGAACTCCAACAGCTAAGGCTGCCCTTAAAAGTTAGTGGATATAATGCAGCAATTATATTATATTATATTATATCCACTAACTTTTGCCTGGAATTCTCTTGTCCTCTTCTGGCATTTTCATCTAGATTTTGGTTGAGACTTTCTGACTTTTTGTCTTTTTCTTGTTTAATGCTCCTGTGGTTGTTGGAGGCAACCTTCAGTGCAAGTCTGGAGTGAGGCTCAAGCCTCAGTTGTGGATGTTTGGTCAGATGCCTTCAAGAGCCCATAAAAAGCGAGTGGTGTGTAGGTTTTGACCTAAATCCAACGCACAGTTGTTGTGAGTGGCTTCACTGCAGAGTCCTGAGCTGGCAGTGACTTCCCAGTATCCCCATCTCATTCTGCGTGTCTCAGGGTCCCCTTAGTGGCTCCTTACATTTCCATCCCATGTCCCTTACCTTGTATTCATTCTCTCCTCTGAGATATCAAATCAGATATCAAACATTTTCCCACCAGTCAGAACCTTAGAAAAATTCTGGCAGGGATGTGCCTGACTTGATTCAACAATGCTCTGCTGTTTTGAAAATGAAGGAACTATTCTACCTCAACAATTAATTGTGTAAATAATTAATTTTACTATAGAATAGGTAAATAGGCTTATATTTGTATCCTATCATGTTCCATTACATTCAAGATTGAGAGAAATGATTTGGTGATGTTCTTCTGAAAATAAGCATTTTTATGGATTTAAGAAACATCAGTTGAAAATCTGGGTTGACTGGCAGGCAACAGCTGGCACTATTAGGAAGAACTCTTTGGTCCTGAATGGACCAGATGCCAGGAAGTGTCTCTGTGTGAGCATAACTCTGTGCCATAAGCCTTTTATCCCTAAAGAGGGTTCTGAGTATCTTTTCCAATCTCATTTATCAAATCACTGAAAAATTCTCTTTAAGCATTCTTTCAGAATTTGGGCCTTAAATTGTAGTAAGATGCCAGAGTTGTTTTAAGTCCTTGCATCTTCAGAGAAGTGTTTGCTTTTGCCATGTTACACTACAGACATTACATTGGTCGTTGTCAAAAACCAAGCACAACACTGGTTAAGGATAAAAGCAAATTATGGTTGTTTTGGACAGAAGAATCACAAGAGGTTAAAGATCAGCATTTATAAATATTTTATTAGACTAAATTCCTGTACTTTATTTGAAGCAGTAATTGTATTTTTAATAAATTAGACATATATCTACATTATTCTGAATTGATTAATTTTAAATATTTGACTAATTTATTCCAAGTAACCCCAAATATACTTAAAGGGAAGTACCAAATTTCACATTAAATTCAATTACCGTAATTAGTAGTAGTTTTTCTTAAGAGTGCATAGCAAACATAGGTTACAAGACACAAATATCCAACCAGGGATTCTATGACTGTAGAGATTGTGGGTGAAGCATCAGTGGGGTTAGAGCTGAGGCTACATGTTTTAGTCTGTATTCCAGACACCTTTTTGTAATCCTCTAAATGTCTTTTTGTGCTTAGCATTTGTGTCACATTTATTGTGCAATTCAAAACATTTTTTAGAGGATTTAATGTTCAGCTGAACTAAGATACAGATACTCAAGAATGACCAGTGTTTCTTAAAAAAAAAAAAAAAACAAAAAAAAAAACCCAAGTCCTTTGAAACTTTTTTTCCTGATTTCTGTAGTCCTGACTGAATTGCATTGCCAGACAAACATCCATTGGAAACCAGTTTGTTTTCTAACAGAACAGGCTGCCCAGGGAAATGGCTGAGTCACCAGCATATACTTTCCTAAATTTCCTAATTTCTTATCTATCCATAGGGCTGTGTCTCTTACCCTTTTATGTTTACAGTGCTGTTTTGACATACAATCCATTTTCCTCTTTATGTCTTACTCTTCTTGAGAAATAAGGCCTCTGAAAAGGCTCTTCTTTCACCCCTGTGTTTCTCACACCTCAGTCTCCCTGGGAGGAGCCCTGGAGGAGCTGGGTTTGTAGCATGTTCCAAGTGAAATCCTTCCTGATGGAGGGATCTGTTCAGAACTCAGTGCTTCATTTCAGCCATACTGCTATGAATTCATGCTTGTAAAAGCATGGATTTCCTGCTGGCTTGCAGGCTGAAATTTCCATATCCTCTCCAGTGCAAACCTGAGGGATGTCATTAAAGCTTTGTCTGAATGATAAGTTATCTGGCTGCAGAGCTCAAGGCCTGCAGATCACATCCTCAGCCAGGATACAGTGGCATAACTGTATTTGAAGTCAATGAAGCTGTGACATGTCGCATCAGGTGGAAATCTCTCCTGTGAGATTTAACTGTTATGTCTCTTCCTGCCTTGTTAGTTTCTCTCATGGACTGGGAAGCAGACCCACTGGAAGTGGTGATTTTATATTCTGAGTAAGAGATTACCCAGTATCAGTTGGGGTATTTTGTTAAAGGAAGGGAGGAAGATAAATATGGCCCAAATTCCTTCTGTTTCTTAGGAATCCACCCAGTGTACAGATGTGCTGCAGTAAGGCTGTGTTGGTCAGGCATGTCCAGAATGAATGAACAGAATGAACTAGGTTGGAAAAGACCTTTGAGACCATCTAGTCCAAACTATGCCCTAATGCCTCCTCATCAACTAAACCATGGCACTGAGTGCCACATCCAGTCTTTTTTAAAACACCAGCAAAGACAGTGACTCCTCCACCTCCCTGTGCAGACAATTCCATTGCCCAATCACTCTTTCAGTGGAGGATTTCTTTCTAACATCTAGCATAAACTTCCCCTGGCATAGCTTAGGACTGTGTCCCCTCCTTCTGTCAGTGGTTACCTGGGAGAAGAGACCAACCCCACCTGACTGCAGCCACCTTTCAGGGAGCAGTACAGAGTGATAAGGTCACCCCTGAGCCTCCTTTTCTCCAGGCTGAACGCCCCCAGCTCCCTCAGGGTTTGTGTTCCCAGCCCCTCACCAGCCTTATTGCCCTGGTCTGGACATGTTTGAGCATCTCAACATCCTTCCCAAACTGAGGGGCCCAGAACTGGGGATGTGCTTTATAATTTATAATGATTTTCCCAGGCACTGACTGAGATGACAGCTAAGTTTCTATCTCTAATCCTTTTCATTAATATTGGCTGTGCAAATTTGACAAGGTTCTTTTTCTTTTCTTTTAATCCATTTAGTTTTGATATCAGTGTCCATGTTAATGTGTGTCTAAGAGCAGCAGGTGTGGATGTCATTGGGAATGGGAGAACTCCAGGTTTTTTGTGATGCCTGGATGACCCTCCTTTGATTTGCTAAGTTCATCCTCTGTACTACCTTCTAAAAAATACATTTACATCTTTCTTTTCTCTGTATGATTGTGCACAGGGCTAAACCGATGTAAGAAAGTCCTGCAGCTTTCTCTGTAGTGCTTCTGGCTCAGGAAATTTGCAGGAGGTGTTTAACTGTGTGATATTTGTAGATGTTCAGTTTGCCAGCCATCTTGCTGCTCTGTATTAGAGCCAGGGAGAGGAAAATAAGTATGAAGGAAGGGGGAACAATGCAAACTAAAACTCATTTTCTAGCCTTCCCATTTGTTTCTAGCAGTGATTAAAAACATGGTTGCACAGCTTTTAGTTAAGTTGCTCTGGCTTCACAATGAAAGGCAGACATATTTATTCATGCAACAGAAAAAGAGTTTTCAGGGAACTTACATTTACTAAAAACATTAAGAGTAAAACTTAGATTTCTAAAGGTCAGTGTCAAATCAACACAGTCAACCTCTCTGAAAGCAACATAGATTTTGTTACCGCTTAATATAATAAAAGGTAGTGTATGTTGCAGAGATGTCTGTTAGTTATATTGGATCTAGAAATATGTCTGAGTAGAAATTCCTAAATTGGAGAGGAAGACATTGCCTAGCAGAAAATATAACGAAGTAGAACTTCTCAAACATTATTCCCTGGCTTCTACTGCCTTGACCAAATAAATCTGTGCCCTAGACCAAGGGAGGAGACAATGGTGCAGACCTGTGATCTTGGTGTATCTGATGCACCACAGTGTCAGTGCAGGAGTAATGCTGCACAAAACATTGCTAATGGAAGATAAAGATAAGCATAGAAAAATACAGAAAATTATATACTTAACAATGGTGATGTAATTTTTTGGGTGAATTTACTTTCATGTTTGTATATAAAAAACATATGGTAAAGAAAAAACAAGACCATTATAATTTGTATTTTGATACATTTTAACACACACAAAAATTTACATTAATTATTCAGGGTGCATATAACACTCAGAACAGGTGATAGTAAACCAAGCCAACATACTTTGAAAATGTACAGTAGTTTGGACACATTCTACCAAAAGGCTTTCTTGACTGTATAATGCTGCTTTGCATATATAAATAAGATTTGAGTCCTGATTGTCTGGTTTGGCTATCAGGAGGGGGTGTGTGTGTGAAATGTAAGTTATCCCTTATCACAAACTGTCAGTTTTGCTTTTTAAATATACCTAAAGCCATCCAACTTTGATTGAAGGTTTCAATATATATATATATTATTTTTTAATATTTAGGTGCTGCAAGAACAACATATCCTAATGCTGGCATCATCAGGCCAGTAAAGAGAATGTCACTGAGTTGATTCTCTATCCAAGCCCTCCACCCATTATGACTTTTTTGTGATATCAACAGTGATGAAAGTGAGCAACTTGACTGTGCAAGAATCAAAATTATGCTGCTTTGGCCAGTTCAAGTCTTCTTGAAAGCAGCATCAACACTAGTAGTCTGTTAATTATATGATCAAAGGGTCTATGATTAGAAGAGATTAAGTGAGATTAAGGAGGCATGAATAAGAAAGCATCACCAGCACACAGGGGCCATGTGGTTATGTGATTAAGTCATTGATACATAGGCAGATTTAATTAGTGCAAGAATATATCAAGTGCCACAGGAGAATCAAGAATTTCTGAGCTTTTCTCTACATGGAACAAAAATATTCTGAGACAAGAAAGAGCAGGTGTTGCAGTCTGTACGCTGAGTACATTTTTTGCCTGTGGTATTGACTCTGTGAAATTTGTGGAGGTGTATTCTCATTTCTCCTATGACCTTGTAAGGACTAATTTCCAAATAGTATTTCTGATTCTAGAACAGTATAGACATTCAAGACCTTGCATGTAGACTGAATCAGGAAACATATACAAGAAGAGGTTTAAAAGTAGAGAATGTCTGTGAGCAGAGCCTTGTAAGAGGCCAGTTCTTTAATTTAGGAAAAGAGTTGCTCTACTCAGAATGAACCACTACTGCACGGGCTAGCTGTCAGCTCCTGTGCAGCACTAGTCCAGCAAATTGTGTTTTGAGGAGAACCCTCTGGGCTCAGTTTCCTTTGTTTCCTGTGCTCTTTACATTGGCATGAATAACCAACCCCATACCATGCTGCTTTCTCAGCTTCCAGTTCTGCCTCTCACTTTCCTCCTGTTCAGGGCACCTTTCCTGCTCTATGTCCTTTATTCTCACATCTTTTCCTTGGATGATTCTTTGTCTTTTTTCCTCTGCTGCATAAGATGGCACCCTCTAAAAGGCTCCCACGGTAGTTCTCAGCCAGTTTCCTCTTGCTGTGAAATGTTTGTTGCTGTGTGTAAGAGCTTTGTTTCTCTGGCTGAAGCCATTTGCTTAGATGGCTCTGAGGAATGCTTTAGGCCAGTCAAGTGTCTGCAGGAGAGGATCTGCTTTCTCCTGGAGACAACAGAAGAGAGGGATCTGGCAGCTTGGAGCTGCCATCTTGTGCTGTGCTGAGTGGGTAGGGAAGGTAAGAGGAAATTGGCAGCCACAAGGGAGCTGTTCTTGCAGCAGAAGTCTTGCTCACTAAGGGCTATGCAGAATTGGGCTTACACGTACACAGAGATGAGAAACACAGCAGTGATGCTCTTCCAAAGGAAATCTGCCAAAAGCTTCTTAGTCAGAAGGACTGTGCGTCATAACCCCAAGAAATGATCCATTTCCTTCTAGCACCTGCAAAGCTAAAGCTTTGAGAATTGTTCAGCTTTTTGTGTCAACATATGATCCCTAGGTTTGGAGCTCATGTTCTATATTGTGCCTTGCTTAGTACTTTTTTCCACACTGAAACCTGTTCGTGTTAAATGTGGTTCTGTGGCAGGAGATGTGCTTCACTGCTAACAGATATTTTGGACTGGATTGACGCTAGAAATGACAAAACTGATTTCTATAATTGATTAACTGGATGGTAATCGGGAGTTCATTTGATACTGACAATTATAAATTTGAACATCTTCAGAATAGACCCTAATACTGTTTGTGAAGTGTTGCTTTGACAGTCAAATTTCTGCTGGCATCTGTTGTGTGTTTTGTCTCCTCAGCTCTTTAATGTCAAAGCCTGCGAATGGTGCTGCCTATGTGCACTTCTGAACAGCAGCTGAACAGAGCAGAGCTCTTAGCCACCACCTGCTGTTTTGTTTCAATCCTTACTGCTATTTTCAGCTCTTGTCATTCACAGGGCTTTTAATTGTTATTTATGGTAGAATAATAATAATAATAATAGTAATACAAAAGTTGTCATTGATTCATAGTCATTGATTCATTTTATGGATGCAAGCAGAACCTCCCCTAAGATGGAGAGGCCTTTCTACTTTTAAAGGCTAGTAGGAGAAGGTCAGAAAATCACCCTGAAGCAATAAGAAAAGCTTGTAAGTTTATAATGAAACAAATAATTTAGGGAAATTAACCATCTATAGCGTTTAAATCCTGAACAGTTTTGTTCCACTTTTGCATAGAAAGATGTACAGAGTCAGGACTTTTGCACAAACCTTTAATCTGGTTTCTCAGTGAACCTAAAATCAGATGATGGAACACTTGTTAACAGTGCATTAGTGCTGGTCCTAGGAGGGCACATGGACATATAGGGAAGATCAATCACATTTTAAAAGTTGTCAATTTGCTCATGTCAATGTAACATTTCTGTGCATTTTGCAAGGACAGTGAGAAAGGGAGGGAGTCCCAGCAGGAAGCAGGAGGTGGATCACTAGCTCAGCTGACTGTAGCTG
This sequence comes from Emberiza elegans, assembly GCA_024865655.1. Taxonomy (NCBI): domain Eukaryota; kingdom Metazoa; phylum Chordata; class Aves; order Passeriformes; family Fringillidae; genus Emberiza; species Emberiza elegans. The sequence continues at coordinate 64,236,559 of JALJVW010000206.1, forward strand.
GAATAGCCACTGCCCCAGCTCCCCTGCATAGGATAAATTTGCCCATCTCTATTAGCAAAAGGTGGGTGTTTTTCACAGTGCTCATCATTCAGTAATGATGAAAACAGTGTTTTTGTTGTTGAGGTTTTTGTAAATGTTACTAAGAACATTACTAAAACGTGAATATGTAAAATGTCTTTTTCTCACCTGCTCACATTCCGTTAACAAGATGAAAGATATTTACAAATGGACAGCAAGTCAGTTCTGATGTGGAGTCCTGTTTCATTACTTACTTCCTTACCACTGGTTGTGTTCTATTCAGTTAATTTGCAGTGTTACCTATGTTACGAATGTGGTTTTGTGGGTTATTTATGGCATGACCAAGAGCCAAATTTATTTTGTGTCTGGGAAGGAGTTATTGGATTGGAAGTTAGTCATGGAAACCCATAACTTGAGTCTGCAAGTGATTCTTAATGGATAACAGGAATTTTATTGTAAGCTTGATCTTATTCAGTATTGAAAATTGAGATACTCATCCTTTTACTACTATATATTATATTTGTTTTTGTAAATAACCCAGTTCAAAGGGAAATTATTACAAGCATCTGCACTTATTTCTGGTTTTGCTATGCCTTACATTCCCCAGTCAAAGCAATGTTTACATGTTGGGGAAACTAAAGCATGGTGAGGGTAGGAGTTGCCTAAGGCCATACAATACAGTCCTGACAAACGTGGGAGCAGACACTGGATGTCTGAATCAGCTCTTGTAGTTTTATCCATTCTCACAGTCTGCACTGAAAACATGGCCTAACCCAAAGTTCATCCACGGTGGAAGGAATGGGCTCATTGGCTCTGACAGGGATTAATTTAGCTGCATGGTATGGAGCCTTGGATGCACAACACCCTAGAGATGTTTTGCACCACATCAAGTGCAGAATGGATTGTCAAACACTGCTTTATTTTCATAGCTCAGCCTCTACCTCTCTGGATGTCCTATATTATTAATTTCTTAAAGCACAGATAAACCCTTTGAAAGAGTTGTTTTGTAAGCCTGTTACTGCTGCACAAAACCAGGCATTTAAAAATTGATTTTTTTTCTTGTGTTGCTGAATACCTGCTTGTTTGTTTTCCTGTTTCTGATTATTGTAGGCCTGTCTCAGACTGGCAACAGCAATCATGTTTATAAAACAATATAAAACACTGATCCCACTCTGAAGGTTGCCCTTCCAGTTCAGCAGCTTCATTGTCTTCTAGATAGTATCCATTTGTATTTCCAGGCATCTTGAATGTTATTGAAATCTAAACCTTTAGGTGCACAAGATTATGTGAAGACTTTTCCATTAATTTAGCATTTATTTGAAATAAATCCTTTGGATACCGTGTATTTCAGTCTTTTATAGGCTCTGCACCCAGGTACAGCAATACATAAAGTGTTTAAGAGGAGGAGAAATATTAAATTATTTTATTTCCTTTTTAATAACTTGAAGTGAAGGACTTACAGAAGGAATCCTGAAATTAGACATCTTGAATTCAGCTTCTTTCTTTGACACAGATTGGCTTTATAAACACTGTTTAGCTTTCGTGTGTTCTGGCTTGCACTTGCTAAAATGCAGGTGATGGATCAAAATCAGGTCTAGAAAATGGATGACTTCAAGCCTGGGAATGCCAATATTTAAGCATTTTGCTATAAAAGGCATGGCATTGCTGATCTCAGAGTTATAAAGCTAAGGCAAGATTTTAGGAAGAGTTCTGCTCTCCTCAAGTTGCAGAATCAGGCAGTTGAATTCCTGAGAAGCATTATTATTATTAGCTATGGAAATTATTCTCATATAGTTCTGAAATGCTTTTTATCTACTTAAAAGCAATGATTTCTTATGTTCTACAGAGGTAATATTTTAAAATTTATTAATGGCTGCTTGGTATCTTCTGCAACTCAATAATATACTTCTGCTGATATTTAAGAAATCAGAATAATGTCATTTGCATGTTTATATATTTGAGCTTAAAAATTTAAAGTCTACAGAATAGATCAGAAGGCTTAAAAACCCTCTTCATGTAATAGTGCCTACAGGGGTTAACAAATCTCTTATTATGTTTGCTCTCTAATACATTAAAAGGCACAAAATGCTGTTGTCCCTACTGCACTAATCATGTCTATGATTGAATAACTATTGATTTAGTCACTGTTTGGGAATAAAAAAAAATCCTTGACAAGGCTAGATTAAAAGGCAGGTACTGTTACTCAAATGGAAAGGCCATCTCTCTCATTACAAAACCATTTTCAAGGACATAAAAACTTTGGTCCTGCATGGAAGCTTTTTATTAGGCTGCAAAACTTCTCAAGTTGTCTGCAGATTTTTGAATTTTAGCCTTAGCTTCCTTTTAAAAAAATCTCTTATCCCTGCAGGATTCTTTAGCTAATTTTTAGCTTTAATTTTCAGTGGTTCCATTCTTTTCTGAGAAAACAGAATAAGGTATGGACAGAATACAGGCAATGAGGTTTTAATAGCTCTTTGAGTGATTCAGCCTTATACCTTGAGCTGCCCTTACAGGGCTGAACAGAATTGTTCAGAGAGCAGTGAAAAATCCTTTTACAAGTGTCATTACTCTGATTCACTAACAGATGCTCTGGAAATTTAGTAAGAACTTTCCTTTTGCTAAAACATTTCTCACTTTTTTTCCAAGATAATTTTTCGTTTTTGGCTTACATTTGGCAGGACCGTGTTCAGTTGGTTTGATTTCCTTCTGGGAAAAGTAATCAGGGAAATAATCCTTGTCCCAGGAGGGTCAGGACATCTTATGTGCTACTTCATGTGGATGTGTGCTGTCAGGCACTGTAATGCTAGGTCATGGTAGGAATCTCTCTTTGGTTTGACAAATTCAATTGGTCTTGTAAAACTGGAAAGAGGTGTTTGGATACCCACAGGTTCATTATAGCAACAAATTAAATTGATTAGAACTGGAATTGTCATCAGGAAATGTAATGGATGCATATTTTCAGGTCTTTACAAGAAGGTCAAGGTCTTACAAGAATGTCATTGCAGTGGGTGAGGCTGTGGGCTAGAGAGCCACACAGGGAGAGAGGATCTCACTCCAGCTAAACACTCCTGTAAGTGGCTGGAAAGCAATGCAGAGATGGAAAGCCCAGGGCAGAAAGTCTTGTTCTTTGTTCCACTCAAAGGACTTTATATTGTGCAGCATCCTGGCTAGAAATACAGCCAGAAAGATTTTTGTGATTAAGAAGTGTTAGAGGTATGATTTGGAACAACCTGCACTGCAAGGTGTTTATAAAAAGGGAAAAAATTCCCATCATGGTAAATCAGTGGCAGCTGTGCTCAATGCTGTTAACTCACAGAATTGCTGTTTTGTTTGGGAGCATATGAGCTCTGTAAATTCCTCCTCATACATTAATATAAACAGTAGATTTGAAATAGAGAAGATGATGATAAATGCAATGAAGCTTTACAATATCAAGTTCCTGGGTCAAGGCAGAGTCCTTGCTGAAAACCATTGGTATTTATCCTTTCTAGTCAGAGGCACAATCTTCGAGCTCAATTGCCTGGAGAGAGCTCCCATCTCGCTCTTGCTCCAGGATATTCATACTGCTCAGAATACAAGCTGCTTTCTACTGCTCTTATTCCATTCTACTCAACCTCTTCTAGAAGTGCACTATGTGGGACAGGTGCCCTTCACTTATTTATACCACTGGATGTTGGGAGGAGTTGATAGTTTTATAGGCAAGAAGGATTTTATACAGCACTGATGGAAGAGCTATAAATTCAACACTATTTCAGTATCATGGAATACAAAAAACCCCATATTTTTTAGCTTTAAGGTGAGATACAATAAACTTTGAAGTGCTAGATCTAAGATTATGTGTTAAAGGAGTTTTTTTTTAGTAGGGAACAATAGAGGACCACAATTATTCCAGAGGAAGTTGGTCATGTATTGTTCTGGAAATTGGGATTTATGGTGATTATCTAAGTACTGATTGCTTGGAGATTGAAATACCAAGTTTTTTAAAAAGTATTTCTTTGCTCTAAAGTAATTTTATGGTAGACCATCAATATGATCAGACTTAGGTGCAGAAATACATTGGCTTTGAATTAGAAAAAAGCATGTTAAAATATAACTTGGAGTCTGAAATAGTATTTTACATATATTATGTAAAAGGTCTTCACATTTCAAATGCTTTATCCTTGTCTTTCTCCAATATTCCTACTACTCTTAGACATAAATTTGTAGCCTGTAGTAATCTTACCAAGTCATGCATGCAATTATGAACAGATGTGTTGTTTGAATTGGAGCATAAAATACCAAGCAATGAAGTTGTTTGTGTGATGAATACACTTAAGGCTTGATTTTTCTATCATGAACTTTTCAATTTCCTCATGTTGCAGTTTTAAAATTCAGTGAAGGATAAGAAACAATAAAGGGAGTAAATTAGAAGTTTAGAAAGAACACGTATCAAGTCTCAAAAACATTGCTGTAATGGAAATACCTTATCTACACCAGGGATCCACTTTATCTCCCACCTCCTAAGAAACTCTCTCAGCTGGCAGAGAATTTGCTTTCCTGGAGAAAACTCCAAGTTAGTGATAAGTCACTGTCCATATCTGCATGTATGAACATGGGTGATACCCTCCCTGTGCAATATGGGAGATAAGATGTGTTTGGGATTCACAGGGGTGAGAATTGGGATGTGAACTTGGGGAAATGACATTGTGGAGTGAATGCCTTACAGGGATGCAGTGCTAGAGATACAATACAAGCAAACGCACATGTGCTGGAGTCCAGCTCTGATTAGCAGAATACTTTGGATATAAACTCAAATCCTCATTTTCTTCAGACCTCATGCTTTGCAAACCAAGTAAATCAAGGCCCACAGTCATTAAGTGAGATACAAAGTTCCTCCTGAGCTGCTGGAAGAGGGAAGTCATTAAATATGGGCAGTTTTGCCTCTTTAGTGGAAAGGGGGAGGAGAGAGGCAGAATGGGATTGATCCTGGTTACTCACCATTGCAAATCCATTATATGGTAATGACTCAGAGCAATGTCCTTGCAAAGAGAGGGGCCCTGGGAGAGTTATTAGCAGTGAGCACTGGTACTTTACCACTGCCACAAGAACAATGTCATTATTTGTGACCATCTACTGGTAAATTCTATGAGATTCTGCCACTTTCATCTGTTTATTCTTTTTATTTGCTGTTTAGTTACAGGCAGGAGCTAGCAAGGGATGATGCACTGTTGTTTACAATGCTCACTAATTTCATTTTATAGAGGTTCATCCTAATCTAAAGGAAGGGACTTGCTCCTTGTGCTGAGGAAGTTTGGCAGAGTCATGTAGAAATAGTCAGGGAAAATGAGTTCAGCATTACCTCTTTAAACTGCAACTAATAGGCATTTCTGCAATGGTCCTTTTAAATGTGAGTCATAGCCCATTGAAAAATGAACTGAAATTACAGCATAATTCACTAGGAAGGATAATTACCAATTTAATAATCTCTAAAAAAATAGGTTTAGATTAAAATATGTTTAAAACATGCCTTGATATTTGGAAGATATATATGGCTTGTGTGCTACTGACAAAAAGGAAAAAGCCCAAACCCCAAAACCTACCAAAAATTTAAAATGTGTATTATCTTTTTCCAAATTTCACTGTTGGAACGGAAGCCTGGTGTCATGGACAGAAAATCAAATATATAAAAATTTATTTCCCACTATCATGATAGAATATGCAAAAAACTTCGAGTTTAAAAATAATAAAAATTGAGAGAAGTGATCTGACTTCACTGTCTTCAGAAGGTCCATGTTGATCTACAGTTACTAATGACTGTGAGAAACAACTTGTTAAGGTTTAATAAACCTTTTTAATTTTTCAAAGTGAGCAGTTATTTCTCACATGACTAACTAATTGTTTGTTTTGTTTTGCTTGCATTGTTAAAGTAGTCTGAAAAATTAAATCCTAGCAATAGAAAAGAGTAGCACACTTTTTTAAGGCAGAAGGCATACAACTGAAATGACAGACAGTCCTACTTAAGTTTAAATGTGACAGGAGTGTAAACTCTTCTTTGTGGAAAATATCTCAATATTTGTTTGAACTGTCACTCTGTCATTTCCATCATGCCAAGTAAGGAAACAACCTTGAATTGTTAAACTTGGAATATTTGACACCATCAGCTTTTGCCAGGCCAGCAGCGCTTCTGCTGCCTCGGGTGCAGATTCTTTCATCATATAACTTCAAATTTCCCTGGATTATGTCCAGCTATGAAACCCTGACTTTAGCCTTTCAAAATAGTTTCAGTGATGGGCAAAGTCATAGGGAGGGCAAATTTGCTGCTCAGCCAGATGCAGAGAAATGAAGGGAATTGTGGCAGCAAACAGGCTGGCCCGTGGCAAGGGAGAAGCTTACAGCCACGAGCTGCAGAGGGCTTAGAAAGCTGAGCAGGAGTTAAAGGACTGAGAATGATTCTGCCCAGCTTTATGGGAACACACTTGGATAACAAAGTTGTTTCTTCCTCCAAACAATTAGGAAAAAAATTGTCTTGTGCATTTCTTACCTTTTAAATTATTTGAGTTGTATGTGATAATGGTGACAAATAAGGGAGGAAAACTCAATATTGGAAGTTATAACAAATGTACCTTGGAGTTGGTTATTGGGAAATAACAAGGGATAAAAGGTGTTAACAAGGGCAGAAAGAGATTTTTTTTTATCCCCTGGTATTTGACAGCTGACTTAAGAAATTGGTAAGAGAGTAGAGGAAAATGTAATCAATTCAGCCTATAAAACATTTACCAAACTCTGAGGAAAAGACTTGTGCTTTGGAAAGGTATGTACTTTTCAAAAGAAAAGGTGATATTTAGTGCTAAAAGATGGGGAAAAGAGAATTGAATACCTATTTTTCTTCTTATCACTGACTTCCCATATTGAACATAGAAATATTTTTCCCACTTTAAACAGGATTGTATTACAAGTTGGGGCATTATAATGAAGTAAGGTGGAAAATGTGAATTGGGTGTGTGGCTTGACTTGGTAATTTTTTTGAAGCTTCAAAAAGCTTCTGAAATCCGTCAAGACTGAAGAATTTGTGTTGAAATCTTTTGTAAGCTGGATGAATTCTGTAATTATAGGCAGGGTTTTTTGAGCGAAGCTGTGAAGGACATGCAAGACTGTGGATGTAAAATTCCTCCAGCAACTGCTTTCTCTCTTATCTAGCTGAAGATAGATGCATAAGGAAAAGTGTTCATGTTTGGAGAAATCAGTGCAGTGAAGGCCTGGCCTATAGCTTAAAGTTACTCTGACAAATATAAAAAGCCATGTGCAGTTTAGTACCTGTTGAACACAAGGGAAACTGGCAAATTGGATGATTCTGTGAAATGATTCAACATTCTATGGAGTCTCAGCTGCAAAGGTGTTTCTGCAGCTACAGCCTTTGTCTGTCTCTGGCCCTGCATCCCATCACCATCCCACGTTCTGGCTGGTAAATTAGACTTCCTTAGGATTCTAGCAAATCTGTCATGCACTCACAGAAAAGCTGGAGGCCAGATAACATTCTTTTTCTTTTAGCCACAGGCATTTGAGAAAGAATTGGCAGTAGGAATGTATTAACTTTTCATCAAAACTGTATAAATAAAACATTTCTGTCAATAAGAAAATACTTTACAGACCTTTTTCATATAAATTTAATTTTCCTAATTTTCCATATTTTAACCTTTTGCTAATTATCTTGGAAACATCAGGACAAAATATTTTCAGAAGATCATTCACTATTCCTGAGTGTTTACATGCATATAAATGGGTATAACAGCAACCATAATTGCTTTGCCATTTCTAACCTTTAGACTGGATTGGGTTTTTAAAGCCAACTCTAGAACTTAATTTCCTCTTCCTTTCTGTATCATACCCCACTTTTCTCACTTGCATTTATGCTCAGAGACAGAGAAAGACTTGAGCTGCAGAAACACCTTTGCAAATGAGATTCCACACATATAAAGTAATAAATGTTTCAGGGATGTCACTTTTCAGCAGCATGACTGAACCAGTGCTAAATCAGGGTAAACACTCAAAATCAAATCCATGAGACACATTCTGTGTATTCTTGGTACCTCCTCAAAATTTCAGAGTAAAAGAGGAGAGAAAGGGTGAAGAGATTCAAATTTTATTTGCAGGAGTCCTTACACCTGTCTTGAAAAATTGATTGGTCTAGAGGTCTGGGTACTCATACAAAAGTTGAGAGACTTGAATTTCAGTTCTGTTCCTGGCCTCTGCTGCAATCTAGAGCTCATTTTGTGCCTCTATACGATGTGTTCATGCACCAATTTTAATATACATGTACAGGTGTACCTCAATGATACTACTACTTGCTTTTTGGAAAGATTCTGGCTCTCTTGTAGAGAACAGCTAAAATTTCTTCTGGTGGGGCTTCAAGAAAAGAAACAAAACCTTTTTCACTTTACAGAAGGTTTTGTCACTAAACATTGTTAAAATTTGCAAGATATATACCAAGACAAGAAGGATCATTGATTTTAGGCAAACCTATTACTAAACAAACTTTAACTATTTTGTAATTATTGCTGTGTTTAGTAGCTTTTCCTGACCAGCATCCAAAATTATTTTAATGTAAGAAAATGACTTTGCAGTCAATTAAAGTATTCAGCAGAAATATTAATACAATAGTAGTTGTCAGATAATCTGAACATGGAGTTTATAGGAGTAATTTTAATTTACTTCAAACAGTGTAGGCAATTTTTACGCATCAGTTTGCATTTCACTGATTATACTCAGCTGAGGCAAAATGGTGGCTTTTTGAAGAAGTTTAGTGTAACATTGCAGGGATTGGGGACACAAGATTTTCTTTCTGAACTACAGTTTTCAAGAAAAAGTTTGACACCGCTTCGTTAGTTTCAGCTGGGAATAAAATTAAGCATGTTTGCATCCCATAATTTGTGAACTATCATGTTTATTTTGCATTTTTAAACTGATGTTCACTTTGTTAATTGCAAACTGAAAGATTAAACTAAAGTACAACAAAAATGCTCAGTGGTGTTTGACCTCCCATTTAAAATGCAACATTTTAGTACCAAATACATTAATATTTAAAGAATATGAATGGAAACAAAGAACCCAAATTTATTAATAGCTCACTTGGAAAAAAAAACCTCAGAAAAATTACTTTTCTGTTGTTGCACAACACCCTAACATAGAGAATCATATGTTGAGTCAGTGAGAGTAAACAACTCTGCACTGAAGTTAGAGTTACTGGTGGGGACCCCAGCATTCTATTATTACAAATACCCTAAAATCTGTGTCTCTGCATTGCAATTACAGATGTCAATATGGGAATTAGACTTACCCAAAAAATTGTGAAGATCTTTCGTGAAGTTGTCACGGTGATGATGCTGGAAAAGTGATGTAGATCCAATGAATTATCTGAATATATAAATTTGGCATTTTAATTTAAAAGAAGGTGCTGCTCTTTATTGCCACAGGCGCTGATGTTATTTTGCATGTGGGACTGTGCTGTAGCACATCTGCTTTATGCTTTAAGTCCAAGCAACCCCAGGTGCTGGATTGATTGCATGCGGAGGGTTTAGCCCAGCCTTTAGCCCCTCCAAATCAGTCTGGGTCTCATGTCAGGTGTCCTGCAGAGCTGTGAAGGCAGGGTAGGTTGTCACATGTCATTACAGAAATGCTGCCTCCTTTTTAAACCCTGTTCACAAATGCATCCCATGGCTTTCTGTGCTCTGTAAAGGAACTGTTTGCCCTGCTTTGTGTTACCTGGCTCTCCAGGTAAGCAGGATAAAACCCCCTGACTCCTCTCTATATAATAATGTTTTTTAATCCAGTTTTCTCTCTTGCCTTAAGGAGATAAAAGAAGTCCAGCAATAAAACCAGTCCAAAAGTGCCTGGGTATCTAAATACTGATACTCTGTTGTTTGTCATTCTCTCTTTGTTTATAGCTCCTTAGTTTTCAGTCTGTGCTCAAGAAAAAATCAGTTTGAATGATTTCTTTTAAGGGAGGATATTTGGCAGATTCTTTGATTTACCAAACTCTTCTGGACTATATATCATTCTAAACTACTCTGCACCTTTCATCCCACCAGCTGATAGAATTATTTTGGGAATGCATGATGCAGTTTTCATGGCAATGTTTGCTTTCCTGGAAATCTATGCTCTGTAATAAATACCTCTGATACTGGTGGTGCATACATAATTCTGGGGTAGACTGGGTTTTTAAACCCAGTGCTCAACCTGGAAGAAATTGCTGGGGCTGTGAAATTCTGTGATTTTGAATTTTGTATTGAATTTAACCCTTTAAAATACTTTTCTTACTAAAAAAAAATTATTATAATTTAGTGTTTTTCTGAAAAATGAATTTTCAACCAGAATTTTTTCCCATCTTTCGGAAGCATTTGTTGCTGTGGGATTTGTACACAGCAAGTTCTAAACAAATAAACCAAGCGCACACCAGCCCTACAGCCCAGTCTCTGGTTACAGGACCTGCTTTTTATCTTGCTGTAAGCTGAACCTTTCCCTGAGTGCTTTCTGTTGAGTTAGAGTGAACAGCAATTCTTGTCTCCCACATCAACGTACTATTTAGCGGAATAAATAAATAAATAAATATTTTATGGTTTGTACAATTTTAGGATTTTTATGTTCTCAAAAATAGCAGTACTAAATATATGTATGGAAAGCTCTCCCACTTCTACCCTGATGCTTCCAGATTTTTCCAGGTTTTAGTGTACATGCCCCCCATCTCTCCTACCCTGGGCCTTCTTTACAGTCTCGGAATTTCTGATAAGCCTTGACCAAACCAGCTGGGGGAGACTTTTGGCTCTGAGGAGCCAAAATGATGAAGAAACAGATATTGGTATTTTACATCTTGGTCCTGTGCTCATGGACCTGTTTTGGTTAAAAAGTACCTGAGTATACAAAAATGGATGCAAAATTAACAAAAATTTTATTCATTTAGCTTTACAAGACTAATTATCATTACAATTTCATGGGTGAGATGTTTAATGATATTGCATGTTTTATTCTTTATTTGTATTCAGAGTGATTCTCATATGATGGTAGGAGCAGCATATAAAGCAGCAATGTGTCAAAAAGCCAGCTCCTGAAGTGTATAATATTGTGCAAACTGACACTGTTCAATGCAATCATCTATTTGCATTCACCAAAACATGTAATGTGGATGGGTTTGGGGCACTCTATTGATACAGGCTTGCATTTGTGTCTTTATTTGTTTGTCTCTGGGTCTATTTAGGTTAATTTTCTAACAACTTTAAAATGATAAATAATAATATTTTCAAAGAAACACCTGAGGTAAGGCTCCAGGATTTTTTTTTCTGATGGAACTGCACTGCTCTGCATATTTAGGATTAAATTTGCCATTAAATTAACACAGTTGGAGACATTATAATCTCTATTTAATGTGACGATTTGAAAAGCTTCACTAGAAAAAGGAAAACCAGCAACCTTGTCTGGCTGTGATGGTAACACTTTAGCAGTAACTAAGCCAAACACTCAGTAATTCAGGTGAAATCCTTGCTTTAGATATTTCTTCAAAAGTGGGTTACACACAGGAGCTGCAAAATCAGCAGCTACTCTCCACATCCCCTCAAAATATAAATTAATTACTCTTAAGTTAGTTCTCACCAGAAAAACATTCCTAGCACATGCTAAAATGTAGATCTGTCTGCTGTTACTTTTGAGACCTTTGCAGCATTTTTCTTTTGCAAATAAATGTCCTTTAAGGCTAAATTAATTGAGAAACTGGTGTATAGGAATTGGACCTAAACAAAGACGATCAATGAATTCTTGTCATGGTTCCTGACTTGCAGCGTTACTGGGCACAGGGAGGGGGTTTGGCTCCTGGGGATCAGCTCCAGCAGCAGCAGCCCCATGGGCACTGTTCTGTCAGCAGTTCCCAGCCCCAGGGCAGCTCCCTGGGCTGGGGCCCAGAGGAAGCACGGTTATGTGCTCAACATCCAAACTGCACACTCTGTATTCTGAAGGATGGTTTTTGCTCACTTATGGCAAGGGTTTTTAACAATCAAACCTAACGAACAGAGCTCAGATATGTACTGGAACATCAGGAAATTTGGGACAAATCATGATTCTTTTACAAGTCAAACCAGCCTGACTTCTGTCTTGACTTGACTTAACTGACAACTAGGAAGAGTGTTGGAGTGTTAAAATTGTTGCTCTGTGGTGCACAGGCCTGTGGGCAGAGCTGTCCTGTCCCTGTGAAAGGACACTGATCTGAACTTCATCTGCACTCTGTGACTAATCCAGCCGTGTGGAGCAGAGTGTGGAGCTGGATGGGAATTTGAGATTTATGTACACAAACATCCCTCACACTGCTGCATTACAAAGCTGTTAGAGCTTCCCTTTAGCTGTGAGTAATCCTTGAGAGCTCAAGCCAGACTAAATACCAACAGTGCCCTTAGTGTCTTGTGAGTGGATGTGTGGAGCACGGACTGTTTACATTGGAAAGCTTTCCTGCAGCTGTAAGGATGGGCATAAAGGAGAAGAAGCACTGTATTTTAGGCATTTCATATGCCAATATTTCCTCATGTGGCTGGCAGCTCTTCCTGAACTTGAGAAGTTGAAATTTAGCCACATGAATGAGTACTAACTGTGCTTCACTTTGGCTCTGTGGTTTCCACAGAATTCTGTTTCAGCTTTTCTAAGCATCTCTTCCCTAAATATCAGTTTAAAATCTGTCAGTTAAAGCCAGTTGCAACCATAAAGAAAACATTTTGCAAGTTGTTTCATCAGCAGTTTCTCATCCATGCGTGATGGGCAAGATGCACTGGCAGTTTTAAAGCTTTTTATCATGTCCTTTTTCTTCAAAAAAGAAAGGACTATGCCTTTGTCCATCTGCTGCTAAGAGTGGTATTTCTCTTTGATATCCTTTAAAAATGTTTGTTTGTATCCCATATCCTTGTAGAAGTTTTGTAAACTCTTTGGGAATTATACTTTCAGCACAAGCATACCCAAATGACTGATGTTAAATCCAGATTTTCTATACCTGAATATAGAACTGCAATTTAGTTGCTTCATAATTATTTCTGAGTAGAAATAACTTTTTAGCTTTGCCTTTTTGCCTGCCAGTGCCCAGTGCAGAAGCTGGCTGTGCATAGCATGGATGCATTTCAGTGAAATTCAAAAGATGAGCCATGTAAGGTTTACTTCTCATCAGTATATCTGCCACTCTAATTTATACCTTTGAGGATTAAGATGTCCAGTAAAGCCATGAAAATGACTGAGTGAATTCCCACTTGATCAATTACAGCCTCTCCTAAAAAAACATTGGGGTAATATCTGTACATATATATTTAATAGCTGTCATATACAACCTGGGATAGATGCATCAGCAGTGTGTCTATTAATTTAATAACTCAGTTAATGTTTTCACTAAAATCAGCTTTAAAATGTCAGGCAAAGCAATAAACACAAGCTAATTCACCAGTGGGTCAGACACTGCCCTTTTGCTAGAGCTGAGGTTTCTGTAGCCTTGGCACTTGTCACTTCTTTGACTTGACTTGAGCTGAGGGTAACAAGTACAGTGAAAAGACAGAACTGTATCCTTTGGTGAAGTCAACTGGAGCAGCTTCCTTTGCTGCACTGACAATTATTTCTATAGGTGAAGATGTGATCTGGAATCTGCTGCAAAGCATTTTTGTTTTCATGCAGTTTTCATTTCTCATCTACACTGCTTTTTCTTCCCTTCTGGTACTTGGAGGAAAGAAAGATTTTTGTGGTGTTTTTTTTTTTTATTTTTGTTTTTTTTGTTTGTTTGTGGGTTTTTGTTTGTTTTATTTTGGGGTGGTTTTTTTAGCTTTTTTGTTTTGTTAAGTTTCTAAGGAAATTAAATTAACATGCTTTAGACAAAAATGAGATGCTGGGTATTTTTTTCTCTCCTGTCTCTTCTTCTTTTACTCTTTAAGAAAGAAGCAAAAACCCTTTACAATTATACTTTATTTGTAGCAAAAAAAGCATTAAATAATTTGGTGGCTGTTGCCTCTTGCATATACCAATGAGAGTTGCATAATTCATGTGTAGCAAGTTTTTCAGCCACAGAAATTGAAGACTGCAGAAGAGAAGGTGAAAAAATTATTTTTAAATTTTTTATTTTGTCAGTTTATCTTATTGCATTGGAGTTAAACTATCTCCATTTCCAGTTTAGCAGACTGGAAAATGACAATAAAAGTAATAGATTTTAGTAGCCAGTTTAACCTTTTCATTATATTTTGAGCCATTGCTAAATAGGAGTGCTTCTCATACTGCAATGTTGATACATCATGTTTCCCTATGCCTTTGAGCTGCTAACTTGTAATTGCAGAAAGCTGAAATATTCTAGCTAACTTTTGCAATTTAAGGCTTATTGTCTGTCTTGAGTGCTCAGAGACACAGAGTGGTGGAACTCTGTTAAGGGTCCTTCAGTGGCAGGAAATATGTGAGGAATTGACAAGACACATTATTATTCTGGCCTTCTGCACAGGGTGCACTGCAGCAGAAATCTACTGAATACAACTGGTCAGAAAAGGTTTGAGTTTTGGGTACTTGCCCATATCCTTGCCAAGATTCCACAGTGAGATGCAGTTCCTATCATTTACCTGGAATGTGGAAAATCCAGACAAATGCAAGATTTTCATTCTTTTCATATAAATTATTCTCTGTCAGTAACTTTAATAGCATCAGGCTTTATTTGTGACATGATCAGTGCTCAGTGGTAAAACTGAGGGGACATCCAATGTGAGTGAAACGCAGCAAATCTGAAAGGCAGGCCCAAAATCACCAGCTGGGAAGAGTTCTCCAAGGGTCCCCTCTTCCAGCCTCCCACCTAGGCCAGGGCTAAAAAGAGCAGGGCTGTTCAGGACCTTGTCTGGTCAAATTTTAAGCATCTCCAAGGTTATAGTTAACTTCTCTGGGTGACCTGTTCCAATTTTGAACACCCATACGTTTCAAAAATAAATAGAAAACTATTCCTATGTTGAGTTAAAATTTACCATGTCTACCAACTTGTGCTTGTTTTCTCTTGCCTTTTCACTCTGTGGAGCACCTCAGAAGAGTTTGGCACCATCTCTCAGCACCCTTAGGGGTCCCCCTGAGGTTTTGTGTGTTTAGGGCTGAACAAACCCAGTTCTCTCAACATTTCTTATCCCGACTCCTGACCACCTCAGCATTTGCCTTATCTCAAAGCTAGGACCATATCAAGGTAAGAATTTTTTGTTGCTTGTGTCCAATCATTCCCTTTCATCTGCCACAGCCAAATGTCACAGCTTGGCTTTTTCAACCCCTTGCATCTGTGAACACATAACTTGTGGCAATGTTTTTTAGCAGAGAACAGTCCTGAGGATGTCTATAAAAGGTCAATACAAACTTAAAATTATTTATTTATCTATTTACAAATTCTGTGACTCTAAATATATGTGAGAGAAGCTGCTTTAGGCTGTCATGCCAAACTTCCCCTGTGGATACACTTGAAGAGAGCTCTGATGGTATGGCTACAGGAATAAGAATTGTCACCATTTAAAGAACATTAATGCCATGTAAAATGTAATGGAATTGTAAGTTAATTTCCTGCTTTGAAGGCAGAATCTTGCTGGTTTGTTTTTTTCAATGATTTTTTTTAAATGAACGAAAAAAAGAGTAAAAGACCAGATGCTTTTCTGAGGCTGACTCATTCAGTGTCAATCTCTGACATAAAAGAGGTGTTTTGCCATGGTCTATTGGACAGAATGAAGAACAGTGCCCTCCCCAATGCCATTGTTCACTGATGTATTCAGTGATTGCTACTTTTTGATGGGAATGTGTTCCATGATGTAGTAGGCAGAATGTCATCTCCCTGAATGAACTGTTGAAGTGCAGGTTTTCTGTTTAGCTCGATTCAAGAGCAAGTCTCCAGAGCTTTCAGAGAATGATTAAAGTGGGTATAAAGAATCTTTGTGCTGGAGAGTGATCTTTGTGCCCTTTTATGAAGTACTGGAAGAATAGTCTGCAAAGCAGACAAACTGAGGTGAAAATTGTGTTGTGAGTCCTAGAATACACATCCTGAAAGCCCTAAACTGCTCTAGGGAGAGCTGATATTGTGGAATCACTACTCTGAATTCAGAGACAGCCAGACATATGCACTGATTAGGTAAAACTTGAAAAGCTTAAGATTTTTATCCACTAAAATCTTATGAATTACTAGTGTTGCATTTGGGGAAGTATGCATGAATATCATAAATATTTTCACACACCTTTATTTCCCACATGCTAGTTGGAAGACATTTCATTAAAGAAAACATAAAAGTACATTTTCCACAAACTTTCCTATTATCAAGTCAAACCTACCTGTTTTTTCTTCAGTTCCAGACCTTGATTTGTCTTTCTAAATATAAATTATAACTTTTTTAAGAGGCAGTTATAAAACAAATGTTACCTTGCATTTAATTATACCTTCATTTATAAAATGATAAGAAATTTACATGTAGAAATTTGACATACACATTTTTCTACACATGAATTACATAAAGGTCTAAGTTGTTGTGCAGATGTCCTACCTGGACAACTCATGCAGATATTTTTATTCATACCTGGTTTCCATGATTGCTGCCAGAAGAAGTAACTTTTGTAACTGACTGTCTGAAAACAAAAAGTAAAAATACAGCATAGATACTAAAAAGAGGAAGTTGATTTTTGACCTTCTTAAATTTAATGATTTGGTCTGGATTCATTGTGAAGAATTAGTGAAGACTGCTGCAGGTTCTTTTATCTCACATGGTTTTCTCATCCCCAGTTAATTGGACACTCTGAGTAGAAACTTGGATGAAAGGATCTTAGAAAGAATCATTAACCTAAACTTTCTTTTTTCCCCTTAGTTAGTTTTGTCCTACATTGAAATGAAAAGTTACCAAGCTGATAGTCCTGCATGCACTCAATTGTCCTTAACTGACATGTGGGGAGGATTATGAGAAGGAAAATAAGAATTTTATTCCTAGTACAAGCTTCAACATTAAAACTTTTCTGAGGAAATGAGAGGAGAAAGGGAGGTGTTTATGACTCATTCACCTTGTCCTTTCTTCATCAAGGTTCATGTTCCTGTTTCTAAATACAGAGGAAGAAAAGTCTTTCTTCACTTGAGACTTTGTGAACACTTTATTTGCAGTAAACATTGGTATATGAGCTTTATAGGAGGTTGGTGATATCTGGAAATGATGTACACTGTGTGCCACTGGATCCTGCACAGAGGTACAGTGTCTGCAAACTGTATTTTGGGTTAATTGTTCTGCTCCTATCCATGCCACTATCTATTTTTTTTTTGACTGAAGGCCTCTTTTCTTCTCCTAAACTCTAAAAAGCTGTTAGTAATGTAAAAACATTAGAGTGGAAAATCAAGGTAGAATTCTATCTCTCACAACTTGGATAACGAACAGACTTTGAGCCTTCAGGAGTGCTTATATTTTTTGACATCTTTCATTTGTTTATATTATTAAGCAAAAAACTTGGGACAGCAGCAGGGCTTTCATCTCCTCACCTTTGTTCCATTTGTGTCCCCAGAGACTTCTCTGAGAGACCAGAAGCACTAAATGGAGGTGCCTATGCTGCCTGCCTGGGAGGCAGGGAGAGCTGGCTCAGGAAGAAGATATTTTAGCCTTCTAGCCAAGGAAAGTTGCCACAGCAATGATGATATCATGGATGGAATTTATGGACTATTGTGTATTTATCTCTTGTCATTGCTAAGCAGTGCAAGCGAGCAAGCAAAACTCCCGTTAGCCATAGCATCTGTTCAGCTTTAGAGCAAAACTTCAAAATTAGACCCTGTGTTTGCAAATCCAGTGCCATGCAAAAAGTGCCATCTGGCCTAGATCTGTTTCACAGTAAACTCGTTTATTTTGTGAAACTGAGGAGACAGCCCAAAAAACTACAAGGCATTTGCACTGAGAACTTGCAGTGGTTGATATAGACACAAGAATCAACCACTCCTGTGCAATTGGAGAGTGCAAAACAATGCATCTGATCACAATATGGCTCCAGATTAATCTCAGCAAGAGGGAAGATGAGGAATCCCTGTTGGGTTTTTCTAAAGTTTTAGCAAGGTATAAGGTTGTTTGAAGAGGAGATAGATTTCTACAGGCCATAATAAAATAAGACAGGGGTCCTAAATTATCCTAAAACCACAGGATTGAAATGTTTGCCAGAGCAAATAAAACCAGAATATTTCTGCAAATAAATGTCTTCATTTTACCTTCGGCAACACTTGCAAGCTAGATCAACTGCTTTGTGGTAGGAAAAGAATTTTCAGGCAGCACAGAAGCAGTCTCTGATCCAAAACCACCTGGCAGCATCAAAAATCTGTCACAGTTGGTCAGTGATTAGATCCTGGTGATAAGAACAGCATCTAGAATATTGAATAGCTATCTTTTATTTGATGCTTTTTGGAGGGACTTCAGACATATGCCAAGAGCCTCAAAATAATGATTATCTAAGCTACAGTTATGAAATAAGATCAGAAACTTTAAATGGTGGTCAACTCTTTGTCTGAATCCTGCATTCATACGTGGCAAACCCCAGAGACTGTATTCAAATATACAGACCTAAAGACCAACATTACAGGAGTGAAGAAATAGTGTACCAATTATCTGTCACAAAATATTTCAAACTCACAGGGTTTTGGACTGGTAGTAGAGTAATGCCTAAGGAGACAGCCTGGAAGCAACCCTGACACAAACTTGGCATTTTTCAAGTGAGGCCCTGAGAGATACCAAACACAGCTGTGCTGAGAGGAGAAATTGTGCCTGGTCGTGCTCTTTGGAGTGGGACAAGCTGAGCTGTTCTGGGGACACAGTGGCTGTGCAGCCTCATCCCAAGTAAGCAGGATGCATGTTGAAGATTCCTCAGGTGAGTAAATCCAACTGGCCATGTTGTGGTTTTGGGGGCATTGTATTGTGATGAGAGGAAAATTGCAGGCACACAGTGTGTGGTGGTTGTGAGTGGGGCTGGCCCAGCCTCATCCCCAGTGGGTGCAGCTGTGAGCAGCAGGTGAGCAGCACTGACAGCAATGAGCCATGGATGCCCAGGGGCACTGAGCAACCACCAAAGGGAGCAGAGGGCACACAGGGGCAGGGCATCAACAGGAGGGGATGAAAGGCTGGGCTGCAGAACAAGAAGGGTGGATGCTTGCAGCCTTCTGAAGTGACATGGTGTGGCTCTGTATGGGTTAAAGCTTTCTGGAATTGTATGGGATACTCTGTGTACTGTGGCTGTCTCAACTGCAACATGTGCTGCGACAGAAAATCACATGCCAAAGGTAGAAATGTCCAAATTCCACCTTCCAGAGAGAAAGTAGCATTCAAGAATTAGTCACTTCTGGATACCTTAGGAGCCACTCCAGGAAAACAGACAAACCCCCTACTAACAGTGTGTGGTGAAGTTGGCGCTAAATTGATTTGTGAGAAATGAGGATTTCTTTAATGCAGGCCAGGCAGTAACCGCAGCAGAGATCATGAAGTAAATGCATGCCTCACACTGGGGGGGAGAGTGTTCTGCAGGGACATGAGAACTGTATTTACAAGTTAGATACAAGTGCCTGAGAGCAGGCATTAGTCAGAGGAATTTGAGTACAGTGGTTGGTAATGGGAAAAAACCTTTTACTCTGCAGCTCCCCTTTAAATATCAGGAACTTTTAAGTCCTGCTGAACTTTCTCATGAATCAGAAATGAGACATGAAAGCAAGGGTCTCACTTTTTATTTTAGGTTGCCATGTTTTGAGTTTCTGTGTTCAGATAATGAAGTGCTGTGCTGCTGCCTGGCTTCTGTGGAATACTGGAAAAGGAAATGTAAAAAGGTATTACTGGCACTGAGAATCTTGCGATGGAAAAGGAAAAATACCAGAAGGGCCTTCAGAGCCTGAATTGTTTGTCCAGTGTCAGATACACAGATTGACTAAAGGACAGATCAGTGGAGAAAGAAATTGTTGAAGAGGGGCAAGGAGATGAGAATTAGATGGCTGAGAACCTGGAGTTCTTTTCTGAGGTGGTTCTTTTTTTTTTTTTATCACTTTCTGTCTGTGAAGCACTTGTTCATTGCTGAGCAGCAGCAGCAGCACAGACCATGGCACTGCATTTGTGAGTGCTCCCACAGAGTGGGGTCAGCAAGCCAGGGGATTCCTGGAGCATTCCCAGGCAAACATCACCTGTGCTCATACCTTGCAAACCTAAGGATGATTATGGAGTTCCTGGCACAGAGCAGAGTCCTGCTCCTTACCTGTAGTATAATGCACATAAATCAAAAAGGAAAACAAAAGTCAACAATTTAAACAATCTTAATACTCAAGGATTTTTTTTGAAGTGGCAGCCATTTCAGACTTCCAAAACTTACTAGTAAAAAAAGTTTGTTCCTAAGATTTATGGAGAGTTTTTTCATCAGATAAGACAACATGCAATTATTCTAGCTTAAGGTTGTGAAGGATTTTGGTCTTCTTCATTCATACAGTGGCTCTTGCTTATGGCAGTTTAAAAATTTTAAATAAGGTATCAATTGTGTTATGTTAAAAATTGTAATTTTTTACATTAGAAATTAAAATTTCAAGTTGTGGTAGCAATTCTTTTCCCACTTTATTTTTATAAAGCTCAGACCTAACAATTTTAAATCAAGCAATTTAAAATCACTTATTCAACTCACTCCCCTACTGTTTTGGGTCTTTCAGGACAGACAGGAATAAAAAGCAAGGTTTTTTATGAGAGGAATGTTTGAAAATGTTTGTATGTGACTGCTTGAGGAGGATCTAATGGTTTATAGTATTAAAGAAATAGAAAAGAATTTTGTAACAGCATTGTGGTAAAGCACTTAAAGACAGAGCAGTCAGGGCATGTAAAACTGCAGTTTCTATAGTAACAGGATTTTCATCCTTTATAAATGAATGTGGAGAATTTGGAGATGAACAGTCTGACAGAGCAGCGCTGTGAAACTCATCATGTTCATCACTCCTCCCAAAAATTTATGGTCCAGTAGAATGGAAAAAGGCCCCACATGCAATGGACGATGCAGAGGGCAGAAAGGATCCTGCAGGGATTCCTTGTGGGTGTGAGAAAATGGGCATTGGGGCAGAGTGGATTTCCCCGGAGAGGACTCCCAGGTTAAGTGATGGAATTGACAGACTCATTGGTAGGACCCTTAGAAGATTCTGTAGAGAAAGGAAAGGACTCAGATATGCATTTAATACCCAGAAAGAAATCTAGGGAGACGTGGAGAACACAACTGTTCTGAAGCTTGTGCATAGGTGTAATTTGGATGCACATTTATCACCACTAGGTTAATTTTGAAACAAAGGATGTTCCTCCTCCTCTCAACCTTTTGTAGCCTGGGTCAGGTGAATTGGGGTTTATTTTTTTTTTCTTTTTTTTTTTTAATTTATTTTTTTAGGGAGTAGCATTTGTTATATTGTTCACATTTCTTCTTGGGGACATAAAGAGAATAAAAATGTGGGATTTTTATGGGTTGTCAGGTGTCCTGTTTAGCATCTGTATTTAATAAGTGCTAGATAATAACAGACAGTAATATGTAAACTACATAATAAAGTTAGAAGCCTGAAGCTCTGATTTAGTAATGAAACCTTTACAATAATTTGTTGTTAGTTACTGTGTCTGCTGTAACCTTATAAAGCAGGTTTGAGAAGAGAAGTCTGTTCTGTCCCAGATTTCCTTTATGCTACAAGAACTTGAATTTACAACAGTTCCTCTGGGTAAAGGGGAGAAAATAGTAACCCTAGAACACAGGCTGCTAAAAAAATAAATGTAGTATAGATTCTGAGGCACTCCAATCTTTAGGGCAGTTTTGGTGAGCTTCGGGATACCCTAAAACAAGGTAGCTTCATTTTTTCATGCCTTGGAAGAGTTTCCTGTCAATGGAAACATACCTGTACATAATATCATGGTAAGGCACTGTTTAATGCTATGGAATAAAGGAAAGAAAATTAAATTCACTTTCCTATTCAGTGAGTTCTTCAAAGAAGGCAGCGAGACGAAAGGAGAAAAAGAATGCTTTTTATTTTCTTCATATGCTCTCCATTCTTTCAAGTTACAGATGTCTTGTGTTTAACAGGAATCTGTGTAAAGGAGGATGAAAGAGAGTCACATCAGGAAAGGCGTGAATGTGTAGATTTTAAGGGCATTTTAGAATTTTATAATCAGTCTGTTGAGCTTAATAAAAAGGGTTTCATCAAGTGGATTTTCATTTAGCCCTCAATTGACAAGCAGTCACATTTCAGAAATCTGTAACATTTCCTGCTAATTTTCCCTCCCCTCAGAGTTTCACAGTATGAATGAAGTGTGTAAACTTTTTTCAATAAAATGGTACTTGAGAGCTTGGGGCAGTTCCTTGTGCAGGTTGGCTGCTGGAGCCATCCAGGAGATGAACATCAATGCCAAGTTCAATCCATCAGCAGCACTGCAGGGGTTTCTCTCAGGGGCAGACGGAATGGAGCTGTTGGGGTGAGCTGCCATGGGTGAATAATTAAAAGCATGTGTTAACTGGACAAGCCAATTCAAGTGCAATGCTCATTATTTTGGACACCTGAGCAGTAAAGCCTGGTGTCACAGAGGCCACTCCTTTCTCAAATTCTCTGCTTGGACTCTGGATTTAGCTGCCTGCCATTGGTGCTCATTGTGGACTGTGAAACTTTGAGCCAAATTAAAAGTTTGCTTCAGTAGATGGAATATTTTAGTTGTGCGTTGACTAAAAAAAATTTGCAAATCTTTGCTGTATATAATAGGAAATAGTAAACAGGAAAAAAAGAAGAGAAAAAAGATTCCCTTGCTACCCATTTAGATAAGATCAAGGAAGGTTTAAAGTAGTGATAAAACCCATTATTAGCTGTTGTATTGTGACAATGCAGTCACTTAAACCTCAGTATGACTGGAATGAAAAGCTGCTGATGATAAGGATGCTCTCTGTCACCATAAAGAAGGAATATGCTGACAATTTTATAGAATTGAGGCTGATTGCCTATCAGCTAATGAATGCAATGAGTATTTTAAACCACCATTAAATTGATATAGATACTTAATTGAAACTCCTGTTGCTTGTTCATTAAAAATAATGTACAGACTGTGCCCTCTAAGTAATCTGGGATGGATCTTTCAAATTTTTCCTGTTCATACCATTTCTCTGTGTATAAATAGAGCACATAATTATAACTTATGCAAAGTGGCTCAAATTTCAGTTATCTGGGGATCTCAGCTTTACTATCAAAAGGAAAATACATAAAGATGATGTAGGTCTGAGGCATGGAAGATCCAAGTAAGTACTTTAAAAGTCGACTCAAATTTGAACTTCTAATTAAAACAAACTATTTTTGCAGAGTTTGAGAAGAATTCAGTCAATGCTGATCTAAGAGGCAATATCTTCTGTCTTATCTTTCTGAATGCCCTATAAATTCATGCATCTTATGAATTTATTGACATTTCAAATAATAATGAATACTTGAAGTCTAAGGACTGCAAATATTTAGTCATTCTGACAACAATGTCTCATAAGAAATATTAAAAATTGGATAGATGATATATCAACATATGTAAAATCACTGTTTATGAATTACTGCTGAAGATTACAGCATTAAAAAGTTGAATGCAGTACAAACTCTGCTATCTTGACCCAGCTGCAAGGAAAATAAAATGGTGAAAGAAGATAATAGAGGTAGAAAACAATCAAAATGAAATGTTTGACAGGTGTTAGCCCAAGAGGCTCAGGCACAGTGAGGAGGAGTACAGCACAGGTGCTGATGTTCCTCCTACTCACACACCTTTGAGCATCTGACAAGGCATCAGCTCTGCTGCCTGCCACCTTCAGATGGGGGACGTGAACTTAGATATATTGTTTTTCCAAATCAAGTGATATGGAGTATTTGATAATGGCTTTATCCTAATCTTTCCTATTTAAAGTGCTCCACTTTGCAAAAAATAATGAATTATTCATTGGACAAGAAAAATAGAGAAAGAAAGAGCTCTGAACTGAAGCATCAATTATTCATGCAACTTTAGATCCCATGACTTTGAGTTGAGAGGTGAATAGTGGTCAAAAGTTTTTTGATAAAAATCTTCTCAAGGATTAACTTTTTCATATCTTTGTCCTAATTGCATATATTAGATGTGAAAATTATCTCATTATTTGGACAAAAAAAGGCAAGATCATGTAGTAAAAATATTCTTTGGTATGGCCACTTTCTCCATTCTTCCCATAAATGTGTTTTTTACTCTCTTTTATTCTTAACAATATTAAGCCTTTCTATGCTGACTGCTCATTTCCCAAATTTCTGCATATCATTTAATAATTGGGGTTTTTTTTCCCAGTTATGCCGGTTACGGACATTTCAAATTTAACTGTGTGGAGGACTTAAAGTTTTGAATCTGAACTAAATCAAACCTTACAAAAAGTTTCTTTAGTGGGAGAAAAAGAACAATGAAAATCATCCACGGCTGATCATTTGATTTAGGTCTGGTTTTTCACAGGCTCACAGCAGTTTCCCAGCCTGACAGAGCTCCATGGATCTGTTAGCCAGGATATTATAAAATAGGATCAGACCTTCCAGTCAGTCTCACTGTATAAATTTACCATTCCCTTATGCTGTGACTTAATTATCAACCAAAATGTGATATGCATGGGAGGTTCAAACAACAAATGGCTTTGTGATGTGATCTTCTGAAAACACACCAACTTTCTGCATGTGCTTTTCTAATACTGGTACAACAGTCTGTGACTTAAGGAGGATTAAAAATGTATATAAATATATATTACAAGTAGCACAACATTTGTAAAATGTTAATATGCATTTTAAGATGCATTCACAGAACTTTATGAATGTTAAATAGGCAATGGTAGATATCGTTATAAAATATTAATCATTCACTCTGGATTTAGTTATGCTGTAAGCTGCTCAAGAGCCATCAACAGAAAGTGAATAGAGTTATAAAGATTAGGAACATAAGGAAATGTGTAGGCTAAAAATTAGGTACTGGACATGAGGACAAAGTTGACAAGCTACAATTATACAATAAACTGCAGTCTGATCCAGAGTAGCCCCTGAGGTGTTCCATCTTTCTTTGAAATATGGCATAAGGAACACTTGTATCAAGTTTTCAGCCTTTGGAGTACTGCAAAATGAAATTGTCTCCATCACAAAGTCTCCTAATGACTCTTTGAGGAAACATATGCAGTGAGTTTGAAAACATAATTTTGAAAAATCAGGAATTATTTCTGTTGTTGAGTGACTGATTGGTGTCCTACATGTCATTGTGATATTGACAAAATGATTCAAAATATAGAATTTTACAAATGTGAATTAATGTCTTCTCTTTATCCAAGTCTGATGAATAAGTTTTAGATATCAATTTTCTAACTCTGTATAAACTAATTCTTTTTTCTCCTTCAAACAAGCAATACAAATTACAACATAATTTGCTATTCTTAACTCTTTCTTCCAATTTTCCTGACTCAAAAGTGAGAGGCTGTAGAGGAATTTCAGCTATAAATATTAAAGGAGCAGTGTTAAGATGAAAAGAAATGGTAATATTAGTTCATATTTAATTAGGAGACAAAACCAGCTCTTATTGTACAGACATATAACCACAGTTTAGTGGAGGACGTGGCAGGGCTGGGTTGATCATTGGACTTGATGACCTTGGAACTCTATTTTTCCAACCTAAACGATTCTGTGATCACAGTTGAGGAACAACACTGACCACAGACTCTCACCTTAGAGAATACTTCTGCCTGTATTGCTTTCTGTGCCATTCTGTAGATTCTGTGGTCTCCTGGGAACCTAAATAAGTGTATAAGTGATGGTTTGGTAACATCAGAAACTGCTTTTTTACTGAAAAGTTCTCAAATGGTCACGGTAGTGGAAACTTGGCTACTCTATCCCACTTTTGAGCTCCAGACTGAAGCAGGAAGGACCACTACTGAAAAAAGAGGTTGTCCCTTCTCCACATCCACTTAGCTTAGGCATGTCTGCAGAAACTTCCACTGCACTAGCAAAACGATTGGGAAATCATCAGCAGAGTTTGGTGTGCATGTTCTTGTCCTGCAGAGCTAGCACAGGTGTCAGAAATACCATTAAAATATTCAAAGCAGGTCAGGGTCCTAAATCTCTCTGAAATCCAGAGTGATCTGGACATCTAATTTTCCTGGACTCTTGTAAAGCTTTTAAATCACTTTATATACAGTATCTTACATACCTTTTCTTATTTCTGCTGTTACAAAGAAAAAGTCAGTGTTGCAGTACTGTTAGGATTGCCTTTAAAAAAAAAAATCTGTACTGTTCTTTAAGGCTGGCCATCCATAAAGTCCTAGAATATTTACCATCCTTTCTTCTTCCTATGGATACGTTGGGAAACTTGTACAGCTTGTAGAGGAGCTGGACAGCCCAGGTCTTCTACAATATTCAAATCAGGAAGTCCTTGAGATGGAAATTGTTGGAAGTTGGAGAGCTCCTATGTATCAAATATAGTTCTTCCATTGTTTTGTCTTCTGGGCATTTTTCTTGTAACTGTAAAGAGATGGTTTTTGATGTTCACTGAACTGTTGTTTTGGCCCAGCAGGATTATTATAATCTTCCTCCTTTTGGTTCTTCTTGTGTCTACTAATACAGGTAATTTTTAAAAAGCACATTTCTTCCTGGCTGTTTAATCCACCATCCTTAAAACAGACACTGTAGGATCAGAGTGTTACCTGAAGTACTCAAAGAAGGAATTCCCACGATGTTCAAATTGTCTCTCTTCCACGATGATTTAATATTTCTTTTTTGGGGCAATGTTTTGTTTTTCCCCCACCTAAAATTATGCAGCTAGCAAACCCTAAAATAACAATAAACTTTTAGAGGTCTGGATTAGGATCTGGATTTGCATCAGCTGATGTAAATCCTTACAGCTCCATAGTCTTCAACAGATAGGGACCAACAGACAGGGTCCTCCTGTTTATGTTTGTTTAATAGGATGTACAGCTTCTGCTCCGAATGCCATTGCTGTTTCCATCCTGTTGGAATGTTCATGAATGGTGCTCAATAAGAATTACTTTGTCTTAAAGTGTACTTCTGTTGGTAATTGCCTGACATGGAAAAGGCATCCCAGAAGTGCTGCCAGGCACTTTATTTTCAGGAGGATATTAATATTAATTAGTAGAGAAAAAAAAATCTTGATAATATGTATTTTAGTGTCTTGGTTTGTAATAAATGTAGGTAAACAGTCTGCCGGGTTTTAAAGGTAAATAGTGATCTACATTTCTGTTCTATTAAACTCACACAGACAGGCCCTTAGCTGCTCCAACAAAATCATATCAATTTCCTGATTGTTTTCATTGCTTATTTGTTCCAAAATGACCTTCAATAAGCATTGCTTTCCTTTCCATCTACTCAAACAGAAAGAGGGCAGTAAAAACATGGCTGTCAAATATCTGTCAGAACAGATTTATTGTACTGCTTAAACCTGTTGAAGTCAATATTTTTCTCCTTCTCTCCTATAATCTGACCCAGGGGTTAAACTCTCAAGTAAAATATTTTTTTCCCCTTTTTCTTCTTGACAACTTACGTGAAACAATACAGGTGTGAGACAAATCTCTGGGGCACTGTCTGAGTATGAAGCTTCTTACTGCTGGCAGAAATGGCTTTAAAATTTACCTGGCTCCAGGTAATTTCATCAGTTGATTAAAAAAAAGTAAAGCTAAATCCCATTTTATCTCATGATCCAATTCTGTAATAAAATTGATGCTTCACACAGGATTTGCTAAATCACAACACATGTCTTGAGCTGAATTTGCAATCCAGCCTAGGTGGGATAGATTTTGGGAAGTTTTCCTGCCCTTCCAGCCCCTCCTCTGTCAGGGAGGCCTGGTACAGAAACAAATCTTTGCCAGGTTAACATTGGAAAATCTAGCTAAAATCCCTACACTACTGATTTTTTTCCCTCTGTGAACCCAGGATAAAATAGTGAAAGGTAAACAAAATCATATGGATTTTGTGTTTACAATTAACTGAAATCTGCTATTATTCTTTGTTAATCTTTGTTCAGCTATAGTAATCAAGGGTTTATCAAATACAGCTCTTTCTGAGATGTAAATTTAATTCCATTATTCCTCGTTCCAAGCATCCATTGCATTTAGCAACGGCTAAAGACTGTCAATCTGCAGAAACTCTTGTAAAACTGTAACTTAATTTCAGGGGCAATGATAACATAAGGCAAACACACCAGGGGTCAATAACACAGCTACCTGGGAGTTAGCCCAGCTGCCACACTGCTGCAATTTGCAGTTGTTTTGCAGTATGCTAAACCACACAAAATGTTCACTAATGTCATCTTCTAAAGACCCACAAGGGCAGGCAGCCACAATAAGTTTATATCTGCACCTTTGCTATTCTTTAGAATATAATAATTTTTTAGAATTCTTTAGAATGATTCTGACATGCAAGGGCTACGTGGTTAGCTACTGAGTGAGAACTGCTTAATTTTCTCCGCTGGTTTGCTGCTCTTCCTCCCCACCCAGTCACAGACTGCCTCTGAGAGCAGTGTTTGGGGGTTTTTTGCTAATGGAAGTGTTTCCAGTAAGTACAAAAAGGATAATGGTGCCAGGTGGCTGCCATATGATTGGATTTTTGTGAACATGATTGCCCTTTCTGACCAGATTTTGGAAGAAGTGACACCTGCCAATTTGTCCAGGATATTGAGTGCCTGGATGGGGTCTGGAAATGTAACAAAATTGTCAGCTGATGTGTAACACAACCTGTGCTGGAGGGTGCATTTGAATGAAAAAGAGCTTATAAAACACAGTTACAGAGCTTTAAAGAAAAGGGGAAAACAGCAACATAGGTGGCAAAGCAAATTCTGACCTTCTAAGATAGCAAGGACTAGATAGGATGGTTCACCTTGCCCCCAGAACTGACAATGGCTGCAATCAGCATGGGATGCTTTAGTACTCTGATGGGTTGGTGAGCCCTTAGAAGAACAATAAACTAGGCCTGTTTCAATGATTTTACACCAGGTTTTGCATTTTAAAGAAATGAATCCTTTTTTTCACAAAAGCTGGCTCATATCACCTAAAAATCACAATGAATCTGTTCCAGGGCCTAGCCTCTGTAGGACCTGCTGATCAGGCTGTACATGCCCCAGCTATCCTGGAATGAGGGGCAGGAAAGCTGCCAGAGCTCTGCAAAGCTCATTAATCCTACTGAGAAGCAATGGGGTTAATTAGGTCAGGTCAGGCATCCCTTGCTGCTGAAGCAGGGGCACTGTTACTGTTATCGGAACTACTCCTGGTGCTGTCCTCCAAGGTGTGTGTGTGTGTGCTTCAGGTGTGTGTGTGTGCCTCCAAGGTGTGTGTGTGCTTCAGGTGTGTGTGTGTGCTTCAGGTGTGTGTGTGTGCCTCCAAGGTGTGTGTGTGCTTCAGGTGTGTGTGTGTGTGCTTCAGGTGTGTGTGTGCCTCCAAGGTGTGTGTGTGCTTCAGGTGTGTGTGTGTGCTTCAGGTGTGTGTGTGTGTGTGTGTGTGTGTGTGTGTGTGTGCCTCCAAGGTGTGTGTGTGTGTGTGTGCTTCAGGTGTGTGTGTGTGTGTCAGGCGTGTGTGTGTATGCTTCAGGTGTGTGTGTGCTTCCCTGTAGGACACAGCTGGGCACGTGGCAGGGCTGCACTTTGTAGAAAATGAGTTCACAAGAGTGAGTAGCTGAATTTTCAGAGCAGAGGAGAGGGGGTCTGTGAGACCTGATGTGGGGGTGCACTGCAGGGCTTTGGAAAGGACAGCAGTGCCATTGTCCTGGAAAGCACTGACTGAAGGGCTCTCTTACACCAGGGATTGCATTCCGGAGCTGTGCACACGTGCACTCTGCTCTCACTCCTCTTGCCCACCCTGTTCCCTCACTCCTGCACTGGCCATGTTGCACTCTTGGTGCCTACTAGAACAGCGAATCCTATGTCCTACCAAAAACTCCTGAGCCACCAAAGCTAATGGTATCCAATGAGGATGGAAACATCAATGAACCTAAAATTAAATTTGTTAATCCCATTAAGACTGCTACTCAAACATCTTTTTACATACCTACATACCAAATATAAATTAACTTTTAAAGCTAATTTTAAGTACTTTATAAAAGGTGTAATTAGAACAAGGATCATTAAGGTGGATTTGACAGCAATTTAGTTTGCTTTATTCACCTTATAGAACTTCGTGTAGCAGGTGGAAAATCTTAGTCTGTCTGTAGTGGTATTTTCTGTGTTAGGAAAGATGCAAAGTAAATATTTCAAATCAACAAAACTTTCCAGGTGTCACCTTCCCTCAAAACAAAATGTGATAAATAGATGTAGAAAACATAGTGACACATGAAGAAAACTTGAAATAAGGAGAGCTTAAGTTGTAAACTGACACAGTGTCTGAAAACTGCTTTAGTGCCTTCTGCTGTGAGCTACTTGTTTCCAAACCCCGAATGCAATGTTCACTTGATTATTCCCAGCTGTACCAACACTGACCATGCCTTTTTCTGTTGTTTTTCTTGTTGGTGGGTTTTTTGTGTTTATTTTTTTCTTTCTACTTGAGCTGGAATTTTAATTAGAATAATCTTGTTTGTGAGAATTGATGCTCACCTGTTGAAGCACAAAATTAATTTTATAGAAACTGTGTAGTATATTTGACAGTGTTTTCAGAACAGAATTTTATGGCGTGTCCTTCATGAGGCAATTTGGCACACTATGCAGCACATGAAAATTCAGTGGATATTTTATAGTACACAGGACCCAAGTAAGAAAGGAAGCAGAGATTGTGAGATAGATGGAGCTGCAGAAATAAAAGGATTACTATCAACTGTGGCAAAACAGGGTCAAAGAACAAAGAAGGTCAGGTTTAGAGCAGAATTAATGGGTGAGAGAGGAGGTGGATCTGAGATCTGACTTAGAGTGAAATGTATAACCAGCTGAACAAATTGAAGAAATCTGCAGAGCTCTGTGTGTCAGCAACCTCCTTTTGCAAATCTAAGGGCCATTCATTTGGAAAAGACTCAGGTTAAATCCTCTGCTAGGCTAAATAGTGCACTTCCATTGATTGCAATGGGACTATTCCAATTCACCCACTGATGATCTGACTTGCAGCTTTTCTTGGTAAAGGGATCACAGACCCTTTAATCTGTCCAAAATGTCCACAGCTTGTGTCCCTCTCTTTTCCTCTCCATTTTGCCCTATCTTACATGTACACAAACGATGATAAAACAGGCTGTTCTGCTGAACACTTCTCTATTCAGCTAATTTACTCTAAAATATTAAGAGAATTGTCAGAAATCTGGGGTGTGAGGAAAACAGAACTAGCTAGCTCCTAGCTGGGTCATCTCTGGAAGAGTTTCTGCCTAGAAAAAAGGATAGAGTCAGAGCAAGGTCGGTCTGGTCCAGCACCTTGTGGTTGTGATAGTGGTGACCAACCTCTTCAGCAGCACAGGGTAGAGCAGAGGCCTGAGCAAGCACACTGCAGGGTGATGTTGTATTTTAGCTCCTGCTGACTTCTTTGGAAAGAAATTTGTAACTTAACTACTACATAGTTTAACGCATACTATATGAGGAAATATCTCCCCTATTCTACACTGTGCAAAGATGTTTGATCTGATCCTAGCTCAACAAATGTATTTGATTTCTTCCCGTCTCTCTTCCTTCTTCCTTTGTACTGGCAGCAGCAGTGACCAATTAATGTCTATTCACTGTCTCCTTTCCGGTCATTAGACTACAGGAGTCCCTCTATTCAGTCTTCAGTTGTCTCTTTTTCACACAGAGAAATACCAATCTGCTCAGCTGCTCCTTTTACAGAAGCAGTCCCGTGCATCTGATTCCTGCAGCTTTCCCTGTGCCTTTTCCATCTCCACAGTGTGCTTCTTGAGAGAAAGCAGGCTCGGATTTATGCACTGCCATAACAGCATTGCCTGTTCTAGTCCTCATTACTTTTCAGTAATTTCTAACTTTAAGTTTGCTTTCTAACCATTCCTGAGCTGATATTTTCATAGAGATATTTGTTGTAATATGAAAATCTCATTCCTATGTGACTGTCAGTTGAAAGACTACAATTCCATAGTAATGTTGGGGTAGTTTTTCTCCTGGCAGTACCATCTTCACTTACCTGCATTGGACTTTTTCTGTGACTTTGTAGCTAAGGAACTTTCCTGCCCAGGGTCCTCTGCAGTTCTTCAGGAGCATTGGCTTGACATCCATCCATTGTTAGACACAGGATAGCAACATCACTCTAAGAGGGGCATGCACCATCCTCTGGGCATGAAAATGACTTAATGGCAGCTCCATTATAGGAATAAACACCACCTCCTGATTGCTTTTTTTGTGGAGACTTTTTTTATTTGACTGAAAAACATTAATTTACAATGCAATGAATGCTTATCTGAATGCTCTGACCCAGAAGTTTCTTCCAGGACTTCTTCCCTATTATTCTCTAGTCTAGTAGCTAAAGCAAGAGGTGAGGAATTATAAAACTTGCAGTTGAATTCTGTAGTCCCTTGTTGTCCAAAGTGTGGATAAATAATCCTCTCATCTTCTGCTTTCTTCCTGTTTCTGGACACCCAATCATTTATCTGTGATTTAGTCTGAGGTCTTTAGAAAAGCAAGCTTATCTTTGTTATTTATTTTACTATTTAATGAGTGCATTTTTATTCTTCTGTAAATAATGTGTGCTGCTGAAGCAGAAAAGTGCTTTTTTATATATATAAATTTTTGTTTAAGAGGTGCATTCTCAACTCCCTTAAGACAGAAAAGATGGAGTAAACAAAAAGCATGATCAATAACTAGATCCCTCAAAAATAATACCAAAACACCTGAATAGTCTCCTTGCCCAAAACATTGATTTTTTTTTTTTAATTCCAAGGTAAATTACAAACAGCAGTTAAAATAATGAATATATTTGAAACCAAATTAAAAAATAAATATTGTTTTTTTTTTTTTTAAATAAAGATATTTAACTTGGACCTCACTAGTTCTGCTGTGACATGACTGCAAGTACTGATTGTTCTGTGGTGATTTTAATAGTACCACTTGAATTTGGCCTGATTTCCAAAGGAAATATGTTAACCATCATCCTGTAAACTAACTTTGAACTTACTGTTAACTTTATATTTTGTAATGGATTAATAATAATAAATTCTTATAAATTTTGTAAAATATCCTGGCAACCAATCTCTTTAAAGGAACACATGATGTTAAAATTCAATGTATGTTGTGCACCACAGAATTCACATTAAAGAAAAATTGAGGAATGCCCAAATCTTAGATAGACCTTCATTTGTGTTGCTATTTTTAAATTTAAATTTTATTCCCTCTATTGTCTCTGCAATATTAAACCCACCCCCATAACATCCAGTAAATCTGTTATTTTTTTTGTCATGTCAGGGTCTCGTGTTGGTTAATGAGAGATCTCTTCACAAGGCATTCCTTAGTTACAGTCTCCTTATGAATCATAAAGTTAGATTTTTTCAGAACATAAGACTTTCTCCATTTGTCCCAATGCTTGTAGAACTGCTTGTTACTTTGTATGTTCATTAAATATATAAAAGATGGGATGATTAAGTCAAAATGAAGCATCTTTTACAAGTGTTTCTTCAGTTAGTCATGAATATGACAAATAAGCTGCTACTATGCCGAAAGGCACTGCAATAAAAATCTCTCCATCAGATAATTTTCCAACCACATTCTGCAATAACTTTGGCAATATTGGTCATCTCTGCCCAAACAGCACAATTCTGAGAAGAGCAAATACTCCCCTTGAGTGTCATCAGTGGCTGGGTTAAATGTGGAGTAGAGAGACAGGAAACAAATTCTTCTTTGGCTCAGGAAGAGGGAGGGATGCAGAAAACTGGAGATATGGAGGATATTGTTATTAAATACTCCTGAAACCAATTTTCCCTTGGAAGCACAAAAGATTGCTACATGCTCCAGTGCAGTGGCTCAGATGCTGTGCTGCCTGTGACAACAGAGGAGGAAACATGGAAGCATCAGAATCTTACAGAGAAGATACCAAGATATCACTTGGATTTTCTCATTCAAGTTTTAGTAGTTACAAAGACCACGAAACCCATCCAGGTAACATAAGGAGTCAAATGACACAGGCAGAATCAACTTCTCCAGATCTTAAGGTATCTGGAACACCAAAATGTTGTGTCAGATTTCATAAGCAGTGGTGTCATTTTCTAAGTGGTGACAACGTGCATTGAGTTTTCTGCTTTAACTTTTTCAGTAGATAAAAATGAAACAAGTTCAGCCTTAACAGTTTGAATGAGGTCCCATGATAAATTTGCTTTGGGATACAAAACTGATACCAAAAGTCAGTGATAAAATATCTTACAGATTTAAAAAACTGAAACTAAACAAAACAATCTTTAATGAAAGTTGTGTGACTCCTGTTCTTTCCCAGCTCTTTGCTTTGTTTACCATCCAGTCCCTAAAGGTTTAGAGCCCTGGTCATTAAGCAAAGGTCATTCTAATCCTTCCTACTCAGCTCCCAGCAAGCACAAGGGCTGTGCTGCAGCATGAGTGGTAGAAACACCCAGCTTGCCTCAGCAGGCTTTTCTTTGGCTTTCAAGATCTTAATCCAAAGTGGCATTCTATTGCCCCCACTGGTTATGTCTCTGTTAAAACCAATGCACTCAGGTCCTGAGTCTTTGAAGTGTTTACATCTGTCCTTTCTTCTCTAGCACTCAGGAGTGAGTGTCCCTGTGCCAATCACTGGGACAGTCAAAAGGCAGTAATGAACTGCAGAATTAAAGTAATTCATTATTCAGAATGACATATGCCAGCAAAAGTGTTGCATTTTGTGAAACACATGACAAAGACAGAGTTTAGATAACTTCATTGAGATGAATCCCATTAAAAATAGCTTAGAGCATTTAAAAAATGAGAACTGTTCATAAGAAAACATGTTTCTACCCTTCAGCCTCCATGGGGATCTCATTGTCCACTCTTTCTTCAACTCAGTTGAAGGTTTTCTATCAACTTATTCTGTTTCACTTTCTAAGTGAAACTTAGAATATTTCTTTGCTCCTGATCACTTGACTTTGTTTTCTTTTAAATAAACATTGACATGAAATAAGTTTCAGTGAAATTAATTTAGAGTGGCTGCCCTTCAAAAGCCTCTGACAGCTTGAGTGCATTACTGTCCAGGTGAAAAAGGGCCAAGAAGTTACTGGAGCATTTAGATACCACTAGTAAAGATTTTCAGTAAAATACGGACTGTCTGTTTTGAATGGGAATTCAGTTTTTCCCCCATATAGCAACAGAGGCTTTTCAAGGGTTTGGCAACAAAATACAACAACCGTAAAACCACTTTACCTCCTCATCTCCCATTAGGCATGTTTGAGGTAAGAGCTCCCTTCAGGGGCTTTCCAGCTGGACAACTCGATAGAAAAAAAACCAATACCACCTAAGAAATGCAGAGTTATGCTCAAGATAAGGACTTTTTTTTTCACAGGAAGGGCATCTAAAGGAATTTAACTAGAACTTCAAATGTTTTCAGTTTCCTGCATGCCTTTTTTTTCCTTTGACTCAAGAACCACGAGAGTTCTAAGTACATAACTTCCTTTAAACAAACACCCACGATTATTCATGGGTACCGTGATCCATTGGCACACTGGTTTTGCCTCTTAAAGTACTTCAGGTATTTTCTTGCAGAAAATAGGACTTTTCACTTGGAAGTGTGCAGATCCCGTGTAGAATGATCTGGATGCTCTGGGGTATGCTTCTTAGACATCCTGAGTCTAGGGACATCCTAACTTCTGAGATTCTGTCAGTGAATTATTTTGAAATCAGGAGCTGTGGATTATTTTAGGCTTTCTTGTGCACGGCTAAAGAAAACATAAATTGGTGTCAACAGATGAGGTGAATAAATTCTTAATGTACTGTCAGGGTACAGGTGATTACACACCCTCATAGGCTGGAGGGATTAGGTACTTCCTGATTTTTGTGGGTGGTTTTGTTGATGCTGTGAATTTCATTACTTGTCCATGCCTTTCTCTAACTCAAATTGAATTAAATCAGAGGAAGAGTTGATGATGTTTTAAAGTTAGAGCCTCCTGCAGAAATCTTATTAATTTTTTTTCTAACTCATGTGAGATTTTCCTTTGCACTGACTCGCTGGTTCCTTCATTCCTGCGTGCAGAAATAGTTTTTGGTTGTTCCATGACTACATGATGTAGGTTCTGCCTGTGTACCTGCCATGGTAATTGTTAGTAGTATGGTTAAAATGGATTCATGCCCTAGGATTTGACATGGACTGTTTTTAAAGTACCGCCAGCTTTGCATGTTTGAATTATTGTTCAGTTAATTTTGAAAGAAAAACTCCATCATTTCTGTCAGAAATTACATTTCTTTTTGTTTTGTGATACTGTTATTACAGACCTGAATTTTTGGCTCCTGCTGGACTAAGAAATTGGCAGTTTTTTAGCTGCTGATTCAGAACACAGAGTAAAATAATCCTCACAAGGTGCCTCACCCTTGACCTGAAGGAATACATCTGGGGTGAAATAATCTGTCTACTCATTCAGTTTTTGGAACTTCATTTGAAACAGCAGAAAGAGCCGCTAATTGGCACTAACAGTGACTGTGCTTTTTTTTTGTCCTGGAATCCTCTCCTAATGAGATTTCTTTTCAACTTGCTACAATGCAGTGGCTGCATTAAAGAGTTCAGTGTATGCAGCAGCTTTGAGCCTTTGTTTTGAAAAAATCTTTATTGAAGCGACAGCCCGCCCCCCAACCAAAAATTAAAATTTTGAACACTCAGTGAAATATTATTGAGATTTAGTGTAGGCACACAGTTTGTGGTAATTGGGAGTGGGGCTGGGCCCAGTTTCATCCCCAGTGGGTGCAGCTGTGCAGGACAGGTGAGTGATATTGAGGGTGACGAGCCATGGAGTGCCCAGGGGCACTGAGCAGCCACCAAGGGGAACAGAGGGCACACAGGTGCAGGGCATCAACAGGAGGGGATGAAAGGCTGGGCTACAGAACAAATGGGGCAGTTGCTTGCAGTCTTCTGAAGTGGTGAGGTGTTACTCTGTGTGAGCAGACACTTGAAGCCTTCTCATGAGGCAAGGTGTTACTGTGTATGGGCTGAAGCTCTCTGAAATTGTATTATGATATTCTGTGTGTTGTGGCTGTCTCAACTGCAATATGTTCTGTAGCAAACACTGTGATAATTTAGTGCAAATTAGCTGATACAGTGAGATTAAGAGCTTAATACCACACTTATTTTGATGACTGTTTTATTAGTTTGTAAGGGAGGAGGGGTTGCCCTATTGCTTTCAAATGAAAATTTCTGGGAGTTCTCTTTCATATGTCACATATGTGCTATTTGCTATGATATCAATTATACAGGGGGGTGCCATTGCAGAACATTTATTATCTGCAAAGGAAAATTGCCCATAAAGGAGCTTCAGTTTTATGACCAATGTGTTGCAATGCAGAGCCAACAGTTAAATGCTGGGGTGGAGGGCAGGAGGCAGAGGAGCAGAGCGCAGCTGGCCTGCCAGGATCAGCCCAGCACTCCAGCAGGATGAGCTGTGGCATAGAAGGGAGCATGGTCTGTGTTCGTGCTGCTCTCTGGATCCAGTCCGTGGGTCTGCGCCTGAGGAAACCATGGAGGTTTGGGCTTGCAGCTCAGGTTTGCATATTTATAGCTCTGGGTGACTGAATGGAGCTGGAAATTAAAGCAGAGTTTGTTAAAAGCAGTATCAGTGAGAGAAGACTGATATGATTCTTTCCTTCTAACTTTTCCTAGTTTTTGCAGCTTAGCAGCTGACCTTGTCCTGGGTCAGTTTTCCTCAGCATTAAACACTAACATGATTTTGTAGTACTGACATAAAAGAACAAACTTCAACCGTTTGGTTCTTTTAATGGAATTAAATTAAATCCTTTATATTCTTACACTGATATGTTTCACACATAAAAACTTCTAATGCTTTTACCCATCCAGTATGATCTTCATAAGGGATAAAATAATTATAAAAACTAATAATGATATTGTAATTAAGGATATTAACTGGTAGTAGAACAGAACCTGAACTAGTGACCAGAATAAGAACTTCTTTAAAAATGAAGTTGAATATATGCTTGTGTCTTAGTAAATGCATGTTCAAGGGGAGACAGATTTCAACAAGTATCCAAAAACATGGTGAAAATTGATAATAGGCCATTATAGAAGTAGTACTGTGTCTGAAATATGAACAGATTAAGACTATTGTTTATTGGTTCCTAATTTAAGAAATTTTTTTGTGTGTGGTGGAATTTTCATGTTAGATTTTTCAAATCTCTTTTTCAGTTTGAAAAACAGTTCAACCATGAAAAGAGGCACAAAAGGGCATGACATATTGACATAGAAAGATGTGGATCACTGAGTCCCATAAATTTCCACACCTTATGTCAGAAAATTCTCTTAAAAATTGTTTTTTCTCCAAATATCAGGACTTCAAACTTAGCTGAGATCCTTGCCATCATACTGGGTTCTGACCATTGCATACAGCTCGCCCCAAACAAGTATTTAATGATGGTCTCAGCTACACCTGCACGACTTCACTTAATACAGATGGTGTCTGTAGTGACACCTGTGCTATTCCAATAGCCTTTCAGTGCCACAGGTCACTGTCACCAGGAGCAGCAGCTGAAGTGAATAGGATTTCCCTGCTGCCCTGTAGAATGAAAGTTCCATGACAACATTTCCGAAGCTGGAAATTATGCATTAGTTGGTAAGGGCTCATGTCAGTTGTCAGTCTGGTTACTTTTTGTGGTACTCAAAGCTGAATGAAAACATTGCTTATAAACAGCAAGATTCTGAAAGGTACACCCGATCTGGGCAGTGTTTGTCTTACCTGAGTGAGGTGAGGTTCTGCTCAATGAAATAAAGTGTTAGAAGGTGGCCCAAAGTGGATAGCTGTCGCAGACATCTTTTCATGAAAAATCCTTTCCCTTAGGATTTTTCCTCCTGAGAGGCCTCAGGAATGAAATGTGAACAATGGTTATCTGCTGCTGTGGAATGCAACAGGTGCATCTGGGATTGGCCCCATGGGGTTGTTTGTATTTAATGGCCAATCACAGTCAGCTGGCTCAGACAGAGAGCCGAGACACAAACCTTTATCATTCTTTCTGAGTCTATTCTTAGCTTAGCTAGCCTGCTGATGAAACCTTTTCTTCTATTCTTTTAGTATAGTTTTCATGTAATCTATATTATAAAATAATAAATCAAGCCTTCTGAAACATGGAGTCAGATCCTCATCTCTTCCCTCCTGAGACCCCTGTGAACACCATCACAGATAGCAGTGATAGAAACCAGAGATAGGCAGTGCAGGTGTCATTTCAAGTGTGTTTGTTTCCAACAGACTACAGTTAGAGTGTAAGCACAAACCTAAAGGACATCAAGATCCTGTTAATTTATCTGTGCTGCTATAATATGCCTCTTTTTGGGCACTTCCAACACAGGAAAGTAAAAGTTGTTAATGGAACAGTTTATTTCATGTAATGAACACAGCTAGAGAACAAGCTGTTCCTTGTTTTCATAACAAAGGAAACAAAACTATTGAAAGGAATGACACCCCTTCACAATAGCTACAGACTTTGTTTCCTGCTATGGGGGGAAAAGTAGGAATTACAGGAGCTGTCTTCTCAAAAGGCAATTTCTCTGAAAGTCAAGGTGAGGAGAGGATGCTTACTGCTGAGAAAATCAGGCCTTAAATGTAAAATTTGGAAAGCTTTGAGTCAGGAAAAGAAGGTTTGAGGCTTATTCAAGCACTGCTTCCATCACAGTCTGGCTGTGTTTTGGGGATGAGCCTGAGGTAGTGCTGAGCTGAGTAGGCAATTTAGCATTCACTGACACAGCCCTGAAGGCTGTCATTGCTTTGACCTTCTCAAAGCCCTCAACCTGATATGGATGCACCAGGCAATCATTTAAGAAGCCAAGAGAAAGGCAAATCAAGCATGATTTTGTGCTGTTGCAAACAGGATAATGATATATACTAAAAATAAGCATTAAATAGAATAGATGAATGCAATGCCTGAAAAAGCAAATCTCTGAAAGGACAGAAACTGGGGTCATCACACTTACATATCCGTGGAACTGAAATCATGCTCTGTGGAACAGACAAATCATTTTTGTGAAGTGAGTGACAGCAATGGGAATCCCTGGCTGCTGGGGTGAGCAAACTTCCACCACTCAGTTCAATCATTTTATGATTAAATAGTTGTGTGGAGAGCCCCTGTTTTAATTATATTTTATATCTTGAGAAATGTACACCGTGAGATGTTTCTATGCACATAAAGCCTATCCTATACATGTTTCTATGTACATATAGCCTACCCAAATTCCTGAGTCAGACATTAGCTGTGAGTGATATGCCCAGGGAAACACATATGTGTATCCTACATACAGGAGGAAAATGAAAAATGTTCCCTTTTTAACTCCTTTACTGATCAAAAGTACACATTGGGAAGTAAAGAGAATCCAAGACAGCAAGAGGAAAAAAGTGTGAATAGAAACATTTCTACTCTGCCAGTTTGGGACTGAATACTCCCAGTCTGGGCTCCAGAGTAGCTTTGTCTTCACAGCTTCCTCAGGAGGTAGTATTTGATATTCTTTGTGGAAAATCAGTCTTCTAACAGAATTTTTCAGGAGAATTTGCACCAGGGAAAAAGTCACAAGTACTCTGTTAATTTATACTCCAATAGCATATAGGTTACTGCATAAACATGAATGAAATCTATGCTAGAAAACACAGTGTGTGAAACATAAAACAGAATACTGGCTCACATGTTTGACATATTATCCCTAATGGTGGAAACAATCTGTCAGGCCCTGGATTTAGACTCTGGAATTTTTTACCTTTGCAGTCAGCCTTTTGGATAAATCACATATCTTCACTTTGTCTATCTTTTTTCCCTGGAAAATAAAGGTAATTACACTGATTTATCAATGAGAAATGCTATAAAATGATACTTATTTTAGCCAGCAGTGTTTTCATTCATTCACTGTAGTGGGATTTGGATCTTATTTTTTGCCAGAAGGAACAGAATAATAGCATCAGAATTAAACCAGAGCCCAAAAGAAACCAGTTCAACAACTACAGGCAGAGTATTGCTGCAGGATAAGCTTCTGGTACTTCCTGTGTTATGAGATATATCTTATTTTCCAGCTGAGAAGGTCTTAGCCAAACCCATGGAAGTATAGATAATTCTTTTCCTTGTTTTCACTGAGCACTGGATCCAAAGTCACATTAAATAAGATGAATAGAAGGTTCCTGTTAGTGATGACTACTGGGGACTGATAATGGGAAAACCAGGCAACTGGATGGTCCTTGAGTGACGAGGGACAGACGGAGGCCAACAATTTATTTGTGGCTGCAGTTTCTCTCCATGGAATATTGGAATATCCTTGCTAACACACAGTCCTCAGGCTGTTTGTTACACACGCGTGAGATCCGCTGCATTCCCTCCCAGCTCGGGAGCTTGCGGGAGCACTCTGGCAATGTGGGGAAGCTCCTCTGGGGATTCTAACCCAGGCTCCAGTGCTGACAGAGCTTTTCCTAGGCTGGGGTCACTGCACTGCTCTGCTTCACAGCACAATTACACTTACAGGAGGGAGCAAACTGTGAGGCAGAGGAGAAACACAGAAGAGTTCAAAATTCTGAAGGAGCTGAGGAATGTAGATCAGTGTAAAACTCTGGAGGAATCTCAAGGGTCACTGAAGCACTGACTTTGCACCTATTTGCAACTTAAGTGGATAAATCTGTTTATGCAAACTAGGTAGGAAGTTGATAATAGGAGCTGCCTGATGTGCAAACTTTCACGTCAAAAAATTAAAGAGCATAAAGGGAAAGTCAAAATCAACAGTATCAATACAACACTGAAAAAAAAAGGGAAAATTTCACCAAATTAATTAAACATATTGAACAATTGGATAGTAAAAGAAATTTCATCATATTCTTTGTCAACTTGTGTGCTGATCTAAAAAGAAAGCTGAATACTTTCTGCTCTCAGTATTATAAAAATCATGGAAAGTCATAGAAAACTTCCTTGCTGTCCCCCATTATTAGGCTGTAGAAATGTTGGGAATAAAGCTGAAACATTCGGGCTCCAAGGAGAAACACCTGGAATATAAAATGAAGCCATCTCCTCTAAGCCAGTGTGACCTCAGCAATATGAGTAAAAATAAGTAGAATTTTATTGTTTCTTTTTTTAAAATGTATATTTAGTCATACACAGCCATATCTATAATGTTTTTTTCTTTCATTTTTCATTGTTTGCCCTCTACTCACCCTATAACCTACTGGTAACAGTTTTTTGGAGTGTTTTTTTTAACATAGAAAATGGCATTTTTGTATGGCTGGCAGAAACTATATCTTTTATCCTGCTTTTTTAAAACAGGTGTCTTTCTGCCAGTCTGTTCAAAATAATTTAGAACAATTTATGAGCAGCTGATTCACGAAACCAGTGAGAATTAAGTGTCTCAGCAAGATTAAACCTCTGGAAAACACCTTCTGAAGTGCATCTGTTTTCTAATTTGCTCATTTCTGCCAGCATCACATGTTGCTCTTGTTATCCATGGGCTGTGCACAGTTCCAGTCAGGTACAAAAAAGGCATTTTCCAGTTGTGCAGGTCCTACAATTTATGGGGAAAAAATAGGGTGACAAAAGGGCAGTTTTTCTGCCCCTAACAGAAAAAAGGAGGAGGAATAAGCACAGTGTTCTTGTGGAAGTGAGCACATAGCAACAATTAGAGATCATCAGCTG
Source organism: Emberiza elegans (assembly GCA_024865655.1). NCBI lineage: Eukaryota > Metazoa > Chordata > Aves > Passeriformes > Fringillidae > Emberiza > Emberiza elegans. The sequence goes on from JALJVW010000206.1 coordinate 64,279,302, forward strand.
TGCTGCTTACACAAATTTGCTGATTTACACCATGGGTGATCTAGCTCTACCTGAGTAAGCACACAATCCACATATCTTTATTCATAAATTTTTTTCATATTCAAAATCTCAAGGATTCTGGCTGACATGACATCTTTAAGGGCATTATTAACTTTTTTTGGGTATCTTTTTGATTGCTATATTGCTTTGATAGTACATCTAAGGAAAAAATAGCTTGACTGTCTTTAATTCAAGAGGTAGAAGGGAAGAACTGAAAACCTCTGGATTTACTCCTGGGTTTTTCAGCACTTTGAAGCTCCTAGATTCTCCTTTATGATACTATCAAGGTTAAAGAAAAGTTTTGAAAAAATGGATTCTCCTGGGTATGTACCATACAGGTACTCTAAAGTACAGCTGCAAGAATTTCTGAAGATGAATTAGAGGACAATCTTTAAGTTTTGCATTTAAACAGAAAGAGGTAAACTATTTAAAAAGAACTGAACAAGTTTTGAACTGAGTGATCAAAAGAGGGAAATGCACATGGCACTAGTGCTGGGTCTGATAGTGTCAGATTGCTCATGCAGTGTTCATATTCATTCACTGCTTTTTTCAATTGCTCCCAAAATCCCAAGCAAAGAAAAAGAATGTCTCTGAATAATTTAAAACATTTCTCTTTTCAGTCATCAGTCCTTTTGTTCTTGCGTATATCTGTAACCTCACACCAGTCATTTTAATTTATCTATGGTTGTCATATAGCTGTCTCAATGTCTAAAGCAGTGGGAGAGCAAAATGGAAAGGAAGTATTTATAACATTTTAAGGAAAAGGAAAAAAGAAGGCAAAAAATCCTCTAGTCTGTCTAGAGAGCTACAAAGAACTCTGTGATGCAATGCCTTCCTTTAAAAGGAATCCATTCATTTGCCAGTCAGTGCCAACTAAAGGGGGCACCTGAAAAGGAATAAAAGCGAATAACTTTTTATATAAGATGAACCTATTTATGAGGCTTGAGTTTTTTCCCCTCATTTGATTTATATCAGACTTCTAAAATGCCCCATTTCCAGAGACTCACCCAATATGATTAGCATCATTATTTGTATTACAAAGTACCTCAGAAGCCAGGGGGGAAATCAGCAGCCTTTTGTACTAGACATTGCATGAACTGTCCTTACCTTGAAGAGCTTACCTAATAAAAAAGCAACTAAAGACAGCAGAAAAGAAATAATTCTGTAATAGGAAGAGTGACAAACTATTTTAAAATGCCCTGAAAAGCCCCTGAATGCACAGAGAAATTGAGCCACTTTCTGGGATCCAGTTCTTTGCTTTGACCAGAAGATTCTTATTACTCAGAGGTAATTTATCAGTCAATTTACAACCTGCAGTAATTTAAAAAACCTCATTCTTTATTTTAAAACTGCTCTGTCATCCATCCCATAGTAATCACTTTTGTAAATTCAGAGCAAAAAATGTGGTGTCAGAAAAGTGAGAAACTGGAGGGAATACTAGAAGAAATCCTGTTTTGAGACAGGTAGTCTCATAACCCAAGAAAGGCCAGGTCTCCTGGGTTCTAATCCTGACCATAAATATGTTAAACACAAGGAAATCCTTTGCAGGAAATATTCCATGGTTTGTTTCCTTAGTTCCGTGTGAGTTATAACAGCAGCTCTTCTCAGCTTCACACACATCAGCTGAGGCACAAAGCCTCCTGCCTCTCATTTCAGCCTGTTTCAGAAGCCAGGACTCTGAGGAAATGTGCAGAAATTTTCATGCATTGAAGTTGGGCATATGTTGAATGATACCAGAAAATAGGAGAAGTGACAAAAGGGTGAGAGAAAATGATTGTGAATTTAGTCAAGTTAAGCTGAGACTTCAGAACAGACAGAAAGAATGAAGATCAAGGGAGGTGGTAATAAGAAAGAAGATGTTTCAATAAAAGCAGAAGGTTATGTCTATCAGGCTGCTCAGGATGATCCACAGGAAGTTGCAAGGTTTACATCTGTGTAGTTTGGAAAGGATCTGGAATTTTATATTTTGGTGTCATGATATTTCTAATGCTGTTGACACATCTTTGATTTTATGAACTGCATCTTAACACATGGAGAGGGCCAGGCAAAATCTTTGCAGGGTGAATGTCCATGTAGAATATTACCCTTGGACAAACTGAGGATCAAACAAAGAAATTTTTGCATATATCTGTATTTTTATCTCTGTCTTGATAGAGGAACTCATTCTTTTAAGAAAATGAAGGAGGATCTATTTTAATTTTTTTGGAAGCTTACTGCAGAACAGATGCATCTTGGAGGCTGTCATCAACCCCCTGAGTAGCAATGATTTGAAACAGTTTTTCAAATGTACTTGATCCTGATTAAAATAAGACAAATTAACAAGTTTCACCTCTCTTGATGGAGAACAGATAACTGTCATTCAGTGGCTCTTCCATCATGCAATAATTCTTTCCTTTTTTAATTTCCAAATATGATTTTTACAAGTCTATTGATGTTCTGCAGTAGGATAAATGCATCCCCCTTGTCTGACACTTTGAGCTCTTTCTTGGCCACGGGAAGGGCTCAGCCCCGAGGGCACTGAGGGCCCCCAGGTGCTGCCCCAGAGTGCAGCTCCAGTTAAACTCCTCCTCTTCCCAAGGGATGCCTGTTCCCCCTGCTCCTTGTGCCTGTTCCTGCTGCTCCTGGGCATGTCCTGCCCCCACCAGGGAGCTCCCCCAGGACCCTGCCCTGATGGACATGGCCCTGTGGCTGAGTAAAACACAGCTTTTATTTGTCTCCTAAGGAAACCTCCCTCCTTCTTGTCAGATAAAATGAAATGAAAAGCTTCAAGGCTGCATATTTCTAAAGTGTCTGCATAGGAAGAAAGGCAGAGTCTTACATGATTTGTTGTCCAGGTGACAACACGAAACTTGTTTCTGGTTGATAGCTGGAGCCCTACAGGGTTGTTATTTTTTAAGGGTGGATTGTTTGTTTAAGAATGGAACAAATATATGTTGTGGCAAAAAGGGCAAGGGATGAGCCCTCAAGAGCAGTGGAGGTGTGTCCTCAGAGAATAAGGGCCAGCCTAAACCTCCACTTGCAATGGCAGCTCACAAAGTCAGCCTCTGCTTGCCCATTCACACCCAGATAGCTGTGGAAGTGTTGTTTGGTTCCAGCATTCAATTACCGTGTGCTATAAAATGGGAAAATCTCTTTTTAAACATTTATCCTATTAATTAATTGCAACAGGAAGGGCATAAATGTTTCTTTTTCACTCAGCCACCCACACGATGGATTATGGCCTGTGTGGAGCCTGAAAGAGACTGAATAGAAATAGACTCATTTAAATATGGATTTTTTGTGAGGAATATAAAATTACACGCTTGCTAGAAGAAGAAGGTTTTTCTCCATCCATCCTCCCTTTGGTAGTAAGTCCTCATCAGAAAAAATGTGACTTGGTAATGTGTAGCAGGAAAACACCTATGATTTATGCCAAGCTAATTTAGCCTTCAGATCATTAAAGAAACTACTTTGTATTAGAGAATATTAGTAGTCAATTAGATGACTTAGGTTAAAATAAGTGAATATTATAACTGCGGTAATATGAACTGAGTAAATAAACATAATGAAAATGAGGTTGCTCTTACTTTGTTCCCCAAGTAGTCTTGTCTAAGGTATCTTATTTTTAGCTATTGTCACACATCTCTTACTGGATGAGAAAAGGAACTTTCTGGAGACCAGAAGATGAGAAAGCAGTCTGTAAAATGCTTAAGTGTTAAATATACTCAGTCTCGTGGCTGCCTAGCTCTGCAAGAGGTTACTTATTTCCACTGCTAAATTTGGATGACTGTTTTAAAAGACTATTCAAAAAAAAAAAAAAAAAAAAAAAAAACCAAAAACTATGAGAAGACTTATTGTGCAAGAACAGATATATGGAGGAAAATATCCCAGGACTTTTCAAAGCATTTCTTTACCAGTACAAGCTGCTGCAAACTGAAAAAGGTAGGGCCCAATAGTTTGTTACAATTAGCTTTTATGATCCATTGACCTTTCTGGCTTTCTCTCCAAAATCCAAACATTATGTCAGTAGGTGTAAAATCCCCCTTTTGCTGTTTTGGTATCCTATGGACCCTATTTCTAATATAACTTGATTTTCTTTAAGGCCAGTAGAAATGCTTCCTGATCCCAACATTTCCATTCATGTACAGGAGAGTTCTGTGAATGGGGAAGCCTGTGGCATTCTTTCCACTCCTTAAGAAAATCAGTTGGGATGCTTTCAATTAAAAGCACTGTGGGTTTGGGTTTTTTACTAGAGAAAAGATTGCTCCAGCAAGTATTAATCTTCCATATTTACCTCTTAGGGCTATATGTGAGCTAAAATGTATTTGGAATAATTACTTAAGGTGTGCTTGATAAGCTTAATCTAAAAGCTGCATTGTGAAGTAACATTAATGAAATTTAGTAGCTGAAGGGGGGAAATATTTCTTTGTTGAAGTCTGGAAATTTAGAAGCTGAAAATGCTTAATGCACTTTAAGGAGAGGGAATAAAAAAGCTACTTACTTATTTTAATATTAAGCAGTTGCATTTTTCTATCTGCTAAGTTTAAGTTGACACTGCTGCAGTTAATCTCTTACCCCAGGTGTGTGTAACCACTTTGCGCTTGGGACAATATTTACCAACTTTTCAGGATGAATCACATTTGAGTAACAGCAAATCTATTGCAAAGGTAAGTCACAAAGCTTCTTACCGCAGATTCAGGAATCACCAGCACTTTCTGGATCACAATGCAGCAATCAGCAGTTTAGGTTTTTGGAAAAAAAATTCCATGTGTGCTTTGTTGAATCCTATTCAGGGAGTGGTGCAAGCCATTTATTCCTGACTTGTATTCCTGGCTGTAGTGTGAAAATGGGACCAACCTTCCTCTATCTCCACAAAGTTCAATTTTCTTTGGCTGTGCATGTGCTCTTTCATATTTTGAGATGTACTCTTTGTTGTTAATATTTGTAAATATAAATAGACTTCTCCTAAATTGCAGATCTGGCTTTCTGGGTAGGTCCTGTGGGGTCCCAGAGGTGATGGGGGGTATCAGCCTCCAGTGCCTCGATTCCAAACCCGGGGAGGAGCAGCCCTTGAGTCAGGCAGAGGCAGCACAGCTCTGAGGGGACAGGAGCAGCAGGCACTCAGCTTCTGTTTGAAAAGCAGAGTAACCAGCTGTGACCCAGTGTGCTGCTCTGACTCTGAGCCCTGCAGGCTCCCTGGTTCACCGCACAACTCTTTTTTCTACTATTGTGAATTTAGGTTTTCACTTCTAGATCAATTAAACAGATTTGAAAGATTTGGCTTTTTTTATCCATAAATGTGTAAATCTCAATGACATCTAATCTTAATCCTAATCTTTCCTTGAAAGGACCTAGAGAAATAAATAGTAAGTTTTCATGTTTCAATTTGGAGTTTTTTAAGTGATACATGAAGTAGACAAACATCATATGTTTCTATGTGTAGAAAAAAACCAGGGGCAATGAGTTGTTTAATTGCAATCACCATCCTATTTCTGAGTAACTGCATAATAAGATTTTGTTTGCCTTGTAGCCTTCTCTAATCCCAGGATGACTTTTTTTAAACTTAGATAGAAATGAAATTTTAAGATATAGTTCCTCTTGAGTGGCATTTGCAATGCACTCTGATCTCCCTTCCCTGCACATGTCAATTCATATTTTATGGAGTCTTATCATAAAACGAGAGCTGGTGTTACTCTGAAGCGACCATCACCCTCTTTTCAGCTATGGATAATGAAATCTGTTCAAAAACTTCCTTTTCTTCCCCTGCACTAGTAATTTAGGGGTTTTAATTATTTGTGTGATAGTTATAATCCCAAGCCCTGATATTATTAAACCCTTGCATTAAGATGTTAAACAAAACTCAGCAGCTTCCATAAGAAACCTGATCTTCAACAAGGAATCTCATTAGTAGTACACAGCAGAATTGCTGTTTACTCACTGATAGACACCTCTCTTTAGCAGAGGAAAATTTAACTCTTCTGTAGCATCCAGGACTTGAATTGATTTTGAAGACATTTTTTTTCCAAAGCCTTTTCTATTGCTTTGCAAGGTTTTGTAGTACTGGGAAGAAATATGAGAGATTTAAAAGCCATATATATGACACTTTTAGATTGAATTACATCTGAGCTTCTTAGAGTGGAAAAGGCAAATGGAAAAGGAATAAGTTTTTTCCTTCCATATTTCTTTCTCTCTGCAATCTAACAGCTCACATTAGCCAGGTCTCTTTAGTACAAATGCACTTTTAAGAAACTGATCTGTGACAGGATGTTAGTCAGGCAATGACACTGCAAGACACACAGCTGAATTATAAAGCTGAATTATAAAGCTGGCTTTCAGGAAGGCAACTTCTGGTCTTACTTGGGCATCTTAGCAGGGTCACAGGACTGCAGGACTTGAGGGGGTCCAGGAGAGCTGACTAATCAAGAACAGTTTCCTTGGAGGGCAGGAATGATCCATTACAATGTGCAGGAGGTTGATGAACAAACAGGATATTCCTGAATCAGCTCAAATGTGAAAAAAGGGACGCAGGAGGAGGAAGCAGTGACAGGCCTCTTGGAAGAGCTTGGACGTGTTCCCTGAGTGGACAGAGATGGAGTCACTGAAGTCAGAGCTTACCTTGAGCTAAAACTATCAAGGGTTATGAAGACCCACAAGAAAACTTTATTTCACATTTGCTGACAGACAAAATCTGGGTCCCTCACCATATGTATGCAGGAGACCTAGAGCCAAAAGACATGCTCAGAGTGGCAGATTGAACAAAAATTGGGAAAAATTTTTAAAAACATTGTTTGTTTGTTTTCAGTTCATTTTGTTCATTGTCCAGCTGATAAAGGAGTATTTAATTTCAGATTGTCTTAGCCCAGAATTTTTTAACTGACTAAAAACATTCAGGTCCCTTCTAAATGACACTATTGTTCTCTGGTTCGGCTTGCTCTCCTTGTTGCCCACTTACTCAAACCCTTCCCTGCCCCCTCTGAATTGGTGACAGCTTTCAGCAGAACCACTTCCACCTGTGTACACCAGCAGAGCACAAGGGATGCTGTCACACTAAAATTCTAAGATTCTTTATTATTTTTTTCTCGTGACATATTTAAGCCTGCAGGTGTCGCAGCTGTGAATATACCTGCACAGATCCATTTCCCATTACCAGTAATGCCAGCTACAGATCCTACAAAAATTTAATTCCCTACCTTCACAATATATTTTTTAAATCTCCCCGTATGTTTCAAAAACCACAGAGTTCTGGAAAAGTGCTATTCTTCAAGAAGTTGCTGCATTGATAAATTTATGATATTACCTCCCAGTAGAGCTATTGTTGAACTGCAAACCAACATCTTATCTGCATCTAATCAGAAAATGTCCATTTTGAGCTCTAGATTAACAAATAACATGCAGAGCTGATTTCTTCACTTTTCTCCTTAGGGACTCTCACAGAAGAACAAGGACTCTTGCCTTCTATTTTCAGTGAAGTCAGGTCTCATTGCATTCCTTTGGGTCATGCAAGGAACTGCTGTGTCAAACCTTTTAACACAACACTGGGAAATAATACACTAGGATGACCTGACTAAAAATGGTAGTTTGCAGTAAGTGCTTCCAACACTGACTAAAGAAGTAAATTAATCCTCTCTGCTCTCATTTGGGAACATGGGCGAGCTGCTCTGTTTAATTCATGCCCTACAAAATGCAGCTGTTTTGCTTTGATGACCCTGGCTCTGGGGGGCTACAAAAGGCAGGGGGTTTCACCTCAGCAGTGCAGATGTGTTCCAGTGGAGCTGGTGCTCAGCTTATGGACTTTAGAGAAAGGAGGTTTTTTCCAGCTGATCTCTCTCCCCGATAGAAGTAATGCAGAAGGACTGCATTGGGTGTGCTGTGCAGCCTGGTTTCAGTCAAATCTTTCTAGCTGCACCCCCAGGTTGAAGCTTTAGGGTACTGCTCACTGTCCCCAAAGCATGGTGTGAGTGGCCAGAGCCTCTGTGTCCAGTTCAGCACCTTAGTGTGCCTGTGTAACACTGCAGAAGAGGATAAAGCATGGAAGGGGCAAGCTTTATCTCACACAACAGCTCCTCTGCATTCCCTCTGTAATTTAGAGCAGGCTTCAGAGAGGTTTTTTAATTATGAATGTACCTTTATGGTGTTGGGCTGTCTAGGCTGGAGGGGATTGAATGATGGCACAGGCTCCCTTTCTCACTTGCTCGACAGGTGTAGTGTGGATACTCATGGCTGGGATTCTGATCCTGAAATAAGGTTTTTAATCAAGTTAGTGTGAAATTCAAAGTTAGTCTCAAATGTGTATTTCTGTGGCATAAGGTTAAGGAATAGAGTGATAATTTTGCATGGTAACAACTTCAAATCGCCTTTGAAGTAGAATGGGACACATACTGAGTGTCAGAGCTTTGCATTTGGAAAGGGTAAAAACAGTTTTATCACTTTTTACCTAAAATTTTAAAGATAGATTAGAATTTAAATGTGTTAGCACAAAACCTGTAGGTTGTTCTGCTGTAAAGAGGCTAAACTCTATATTTTTAAAAAAGGTTCTTCTTCTTTAACAAGCAATCTTCAAATGCAAGCACTGTGGAGTGGTAGGTAGGAGCTTAGTATAGAGAAAATGGTAAGGGAAAAAAGTCCTCTTGAATTCCATCCACTTATCACTCCTCCCAGCTGTTGCTGTGATTTCCTATAGTCAAGTGACACTTCAAAAAATCCTTTGTCTTCATGATTGCTAACAAATTAGAAAATTCATGAAGTACTGCAGAAAAACAGAGATTTTTTTCAGAGCCCAGAATCTGCCACTCTGTGTCCCAGTGAGATAGTGCCAGTCTGAAATGTTTAAAAGCTGCTTAGAGAGGGATATTTACTGGGCTGTGAGGCAATGGGACAGATTGTCCAGAGAAGCTGTGGATGCTCCATCCCTGGAAGTGTTCAAGGCCAGTCTGGATGGGGCTCTGAACAAGATGGGAGAGTGGAAGGGAGGTGGAAGGGGATGAGCTATAAGGTCCCTTCCAACCCAAAGGATTCTGTCATTCCATGATATTCCTGCTTCACTGCTACAGTCCTCTGATGGAAAGGATTGAGGGAGCAGAGTGGGAAAGAAGAGCTGCCCTCCTCCTGGAACAGGAGATGGGTTATGTGTAGGCACACAGTGTGTGGTGGTTGTGAGTGGGGCTGGCCCAGCCTCATCCCCAGTGGGTGCAGCTGTGAGCAGCAGGTGAGCAGCACTGACAGCAATGAGCCATGGAGTGCCCAGGGGCACTGAGCAACCACCAAAGGGAGCAGAGGGCACACAGGGGCAGGGCATCAACAGGAGGGGATAAAAGGCTGGGCTGGAGAACAAGAAGGGCAGTGGCTTGCAGCCTTCTGAAGTGACATGGTGTTGCTCTATGTGGGTTGAAGCTTTCTGAAATTGTGTGATGATACTCTGTGTACCATGGCTGTCTCAATGTGACACGTGCTGTGACAGTTATCTGTCCAACTGTACAACCACAATTATCAGTGGTTGCACAATTCAGTTTCATTATGGATGGTGCAGGTCAGTAACATGTCATGGGACAGCCAACAGGTGATTGGATATTAATTACCAGAACTGAAGAAAATGTGAATATTTAATAGCTTTTTCGAGCTCTAGATATAATTCTTGCGGTAATACTGGAGGAGCTTAAATAGAGAATTTTACCAATGTTTGCAAATATGGGAAGATATACTGGTTTTTATGGAATGCTACTCTGTAACTCAGAAACTTCTTTTAAAGCTTGAAAAGGCTTTTAAGTTTACTACTAGCTATGTGGGTTTTTAAAAGAATATTTTTTTCCCAAGGTAAATGGATATCTGATAACTGCTGAAACAGAAGGAAGAAGTTGCAGAGGTGTCTGCTCTGTCTGGGAGGCTTCAAAAGGTGAGTAATTTTCTGTGTACTGTTTAATTTTCCTAAGCCTCTGGACAATATTGCTCTGAAGAATGTAATTGTGAAAACTCCTTATGACGTAAGAACATTTAAATTTTAATGTATTTCAAATATATGAAATATATTTGAATGATGCACTTACTGAAGTAGTGCTGTAAAGCTGATTAAAGATACATTCTTGAAAGTTGTCACATGAAAACTGGGGAAGAGGATGAGGAAAAAGAGCATGCTCTTTAAGGAGTGGTGATCATGATTCAAATCTGAATCAAGAAATATTTGATGAAGGGTGAAATTTAGGCTCTCATCATCTGGGAAAATAGCTAAGTTGTTTTTGTGAAGTTAAGTTCCAAAGTTAAGTTCCAAAGTCCTAATGATGATAGCAATAAGTAGGGGAACAAACTTTGTAAGGTACATGTTCTGTCTTCTCACTGTTTATGGTCTCTTCATAACCACTCTATTTGAAGATGTTTTGGGAAATACTATCATCTTTTGAGAGCACATTCCTCTCTGATTTCAGCCTGAGTGTGAACTTGTATATCTCCAGGCTCTAATCCCAGCAGAATCTGTAGTCCCTTGCCCATGTAATGAATAAACCACAGCCCTCCTTTCAAGTCCATGGAGCTTTTCCTAAGTCCTGTACTCCACAAGCAAATTTGTTGGCTTCCTCAGTTCTTTCACCTGAGCTGAGCTTCTTGGAATACTTGTTTAACTTCCTATGACTGTGTCTGTTCTCACTTGCTTGCACGTGGTCTGAGCTGCATTCTACATGGAAATAAACCCTTTATATCATGCCCAGTAAATTGCTTTAAAACACTCAAATAGGATTTTTCACGGGTGATTTTTACTGGTTTAGTCATATTGATTTGAATTGTGCAGTTAGGACAGATGTGTAAATTTTGCACTGCCTCACATAATGTAGGAATTCCAGACAAGAACAGGTTCTGTACTCCAGTTGGTAAATGTGTTGCCCATACCTTTGGCTGCTTGGCAGTTGCTGCTCTAGTGTGAAATTCTCTTCAGATAATTTGAAATTTAGCATCCTTTGCCTTGTGGCTCTTATCATTAGAGGAAGTTTTGGAGATTAAGGATGGGGAAAGAATGTTGCTTAAGCAACTCTTTTACCATATAATTATCAATTTAAAAGTTTACCATAGAACTCATATAGTGCACGACAGCCTGATGGGTAAGCTTTTCAGAAGCTGTCATATGTTAGTGGATGGAAGAAACTCATATATTGACTTAAAACATGTTTTCTTTACAAAGTATTCTGTGCTACTTGATAATTTTTCCCACTGTCCCTTAGCAGGTTTTGCTAAGCAATGGAAAACCAGAAAGTTTCTGTTGCTAATGCTTTCTACCCTAACAACCAGCTCACAGGACCGTGTGCCCTGATTGGAGAAGCTTCAGTTCTCTCAGGTAATCTCAGCTGTTTATCTAATTTGTTATTGACACTGGATATCTGTCACTGCAGCCTTCTCCTGGGGTTACTTTCTCTTGTGATCCGTTGTGTTCTACACCTACTGTCAATCTTCCCAGCAGACAGTTTGCTAATGTAATTGGTTTTTCCTTCCTTTAGGTTCATAGTTTACATACAGGTAGAAACATCTTAAATCTTCATTATGTGCATCCTTACACACTGGGAAAAGTCACAGTTCTTTAAATGTTTAAATTCTTTGTTGCTAGGGAGACAGCAGCATGAAATAATACTCTTCACGCTTCCAGAATTTTGCTAATTATTGTTAAAAAAGCTGGGAAGATACAAAGCTTTGGGAATTTCTGCTATTAATTTCATTTTATTCGAATGCAGTTTGATCTGTTTTATTTGGTTCAGAATGCATTTATGTCATTAAGTTTCTTAGAGATTCACTGGTTTCTGTGGAGCTCTGAGGTTAATTGACTAATCATTAGTAGCATGTATTGTCTGGTAAAAATGAATTAAAGTTGATTGGAATCCAAAAGAAACCCACATTCTCTTTTCATCATATGAAAGGAACAGTGTGGTTCCTCTAGTAAAGGCATCTATCAAGTGACCATCTGGTTAGCCTGTAACATGGAGCATGCAGCAATATTTCTTTGCATTTTGAAAAAAGCTACACGTTGCATCTAACCATAATTTATTCAAACCTCTGCCTTATGGAGCCAATTTAGATTCATGTCTGTTTGATGTCCATTTGAAGTCAGTTGATCCTAATTTTCCTGCCAGTGTTTTTATATGTTCTGTGAAGATTTTTGTATGTATCATTAAGAATAATACAAAGATTTCATTACTGTAGAGCAGGTGGTAACATTTTTGGGTTTTTTGTCCAACTTTTTTTTGGTAATACCATTCATTTTTTTCTTTGATGGCTGTTTTGTGAATGTTAATTGCACTGAAAGCAGTAAGAAAATGATGAAACTTCATCTCAACAAGAAAATATACCTCGTGTAGGTGGCCTATATCACAGAATGGATAAGGTTGGAAGGGACCACTGGAGGCAGTGCAGTCCAACTCCCTGCTCCAAGCAGGATCCCCGGGAGTGCATTATTCAAGGTTGTGCTTAGACAGCTTTCAAATAGCTCCACAACCTCTCTATGTAGTTGTACTCCATGAAAATGTAGTTACTGTTTGGAAAATTATAAAGGTTATCCCTGATGGATGCAATCAGAAATATTTTTTTAATTGGAATGGACCAGTCTAGGTTTGAAAGAGAATTAGTCAGAAAGTCAGCCTGGGTAGTGAATAATATCAGTTATTAGGGTAGCTTTAAAAAAAAAACCCGTGAAAATTCTTGTGATAGGGACATAGGAAACAGGCAGAGTGTGCTGTCTGTCAATCATGACCATGGAACAGGGTGCAGAAAAGTCACTGCTTGGACACAAACCTCTGCACAGAAGCCTGTTTGCTCTTTCTGCTCTATTTTTCCTGACAGATTTGGTAGCTGAAATTTTAAGACAATCATACTTAATATTCTCACAAAAACTAACGTTTCTTTTGTAGCAACTAACTAGGCAGCAGCCTTCCAGACATCACAGTGGCTAGATAGAGAAAAATGTTTTTTTTTAAATTTTGCATATGGCAAAAATACAGAGAAACTGCTTTCTTCCACAAAAAGAGAATATTTAAACTAGACAATATAGAAACCAAGAGGTACATTTATCTTCAACCATGCTGTATTTATTCCAATACATATTTTTTATTGTCACAATTTTTGGTCTTTGGTATAAATATACCTAAATAGTGTATGTGTCTACACATATATGCAAATGTAGTGCAAATATATGTTATTCAATTTTAATATATATATTATTCCATATATATGTATACAAATATAGTCTCCTATTCCTATTTTCCTTTAACTTTTATTAATGAAGGAGAGTTATTTTGCATTAAAACCACTAGATTAGATAGATGTTTGATGGGCTTCCATGAAATGTGGGCTTTCTTTCCTGTTAAAAATATTATTTATGGGCAATTGTAAGCTATAAATAGCTCTTACTTAACCAGGTATGGTTTGAATGAGAAATCATAAAAGACCACGAAATGGCTGGTTTAATTTGGAATGGTGGAAATGATGCAAATGCTACCAGGGTGTGCAAGTTGCTGATTTAAATCTGGGAGACAGCTTGATTTACTCTTGTCTGCAGGCTAGGAATAGCAGTGAGCTTATTTTGACTATAAATGGAAGAAGTACAACATAAAAGTCACACAGTAAAACATTTTGCTTATATCCATTGGAACTTGTTTAGCTGCATAACTCTGGCAGTTTCTTTGAATATATCGTTCCGTGTGTTTGCCATCTCTGCCCGGGTTCTGTGCCACTACATTTCATCTGCACAGTTCTCTCATTTATCTTTTCCTTGTTCCCTTGACTAAACCAGAGCTCTCAATCTATCCTGACACTGTGTGGATGTAAAAATTACAAGAAATGACCCACACTAGACAAGTTTATCACGGCTCCTTCTGACTGAGGCATGAGGAAGGTTCTTATTTTGATTCATCTGCTAGACCCTGTGTCTATTCCTTGATCTATGTGTAGCAGGGAATGTTAAGTTCCCCACAATGAAGTGTCTGATGCTTAGGTTTAAGTAAGGGAAAAGGGGAATACATTTTCCCATTCTCTAGCTATAAGTTGTGTACTACTTCATTCTAGAACTCTCAAATTCATATTACAATTTTATGCTTTAGCAATCCTTGAGTAATTGCATTATGTAAACCAATTTGTAAGATCCTGAATGAGGGGAAGATCTTGAGCCTGAACAGCCAGAAAAAAAGCAGTTAAAGGTTGGGATAAGATTAAATGACCTGCATTAAAATTGCACTTAGCTAGTGATAAAAGATGGGAAATTAAGGCACGCTTCCTAAAGTGGGGCCTCAACTAATCACAGAGGAGTTTTTCCTCTGTCATTTTATTATAATTACAGAGGAGTAATTGTTCATTACATTGGCAGGGACATCAATAAAAATAGTTTTTGACCTGAAGTTTGTCTTGTTTGCTATAGCCACAGTCAGTTTTTTCACCAGTTTGTGTGGTGTTACCTAAACCAGATGAATAGCCCTGGTTGGTGTGGTCTGCCACTTTGTATGAAGAATCTGTTAGGATTCTGTCTTCTCCTGATTTCCACGGCTCATGTAAGAGTTTCAGAGTATAACGTATGGAACATTATAACATGGAGAGGTGCAGAGAGCTCCAAACTAGCCAGAGCTGGTGTCTGTTCCCAAACCTGAGCTAGTAACCACAGCTAGAGAGCACAGAATGTGCCCTGTGCCACACTGGTGTTCCAGGTCACCTGGGAAACCCTGCCAAGCACCTTCCATACAGACCCAAATGAAGCCAGGGAGGCACGTTCCCATTCTCCAAGGCATTGACTCAGGCATGGACTTTGCCATGGCTCCCTCCTGGGAGGTGCTGGTTTCACTAAGAGCGACGAAAACCTCAATGGAAAATTTTCATCTTCAGGATTTATACACTTGGGAGCAGCTTGAGCCCACAGAACAACGGACTTAATGGAATGTGTGTTTTACATGAGTACCTCTGTACAGAGGTGGCTTTCTTGATCTGCTGTCTCACAGTGTGTGGGCTGCACTCATGCAATCTGAATTGTATTGTTGCAAAAAATTGTTTCCAGAGTGCTGTGTTGAATTGTCTTGTGCACTCCAGGACTAGGAAGAAGGAGAATAATTTCTCTGACCTGCTGGCCACAGGAACCTTCTGAGGTTTCTTTTATCCTGAGCTTTCCTGTGACCTGTTGATCACAGGATGTGGAAAATGAAAGTGTGTCAATGAGTGTGTGTAAAGTCAAGCTGGTATGTCCATGGTGACTTTATGGTAGATTTTGCAGGTACCATAGTAATACCTTTAGCTGTGACAGCACCTGGCAATAAGGCAGTTTTGAGAATATCTGTCCCTCATGAAGCCTTCAGTTAGGGCTAAAAATGTATTCCTTCTGTGTGCAACAGTTTTCTTTTCATGTCCAAAAGGTAGATGCTTTTCAGGTTTTGAAAATCCTGTCTTAACTTCTTGTCAGTACTTGCATGAAAAAGGATGCGATGTGACTTGTTCCAGGCTGTGATCAGCACAGACAAATGAATTCTAAAGCAGCACTCATTTTCCTAATGTAGTCTGGTATGCTGGAATAACAGTGGTCATGGTTGCTCAGTCGAAATAATTTCCGTGATTATGAATTGGTTTGAAGTTGACATCACATAATTAGCCTTTCAGGGGAATGACAATCCCTTGAGGTGGATGGTACAGCATGAGTGTGGGTTTTATACATTGCTGCTTCTTCTGCTGTTTACCTGGACGAACCTTTGTGAGAAAATGGCACAGAAATATTACAGAACGCACTGTGCTGGATTCAGCTGAGACAGGGTTAAGAGGCTCCCAGGGACTGAGCCTGTGAGTGCTTCCAGTGAAGAGCAGCACTTAGAGCTGGGAGCAGCCCAATTGATTGCTGTGAAGCAATGGAAATCGATGTGGCTACTGCCAGCTGTAAGCACTGCAGGCTGCATTCTGGGCTGTCTCCAACCACACACACGCTTCCAGTTCTAGCAAAACCTTAGTAATGAGTGTTGGTGTGCACTGCTTAGGCTTTCATCAACACTTTTGAAAGACTGATTTAATTTTTAAAATTTATTTTGATAAGGCATTCATGGTTTGGAGGTTTTTTTTAACCACCTGCATTTTGTCCCATGGGTTTTCCATGACAAGCTGGAACACATCATTGAAATCTCCTAAGCAAAGGGCAGGATGCATTAAAAATGCCTAAAATCTTAGCAGATACTTCATTAGCATGCAGGGATGATGTTCAAATTGCAAGCAACTTCCATTTTTTATTCTTTCTTTCCTGGAGCCCATCAAAATCCTTGTTTCTGAAGAATAACTAAACAATATTTTACATCAGCTTTCCAAACAAATTAACCTTTGAGTGGAGACCAGGCTTGGAAATACCCACCCCCAGAGTAGTTTTCTGCAAGTAATGAGCTCATGTAAAATTGGGTAAGCTGCAGTACTGATCAGTAATCTCAGCCAATGCACTCAGATGTAATAGCACTCTAAATCTTTTCATCCATGCCTGTCCACAAAAAGCACAGTGATTGTTTTACACGAGACAACAGATAGGTGCATGTGTTCAGGACCGTGTTATCACTGCCTCCTGTTCAGACACTTTGGCAGAAGCACAATTACAGCTATGCTTATCTCTTAAAAACCCCCAAAGTTTTACCAATTGCAATATGTTTCTCTAAAATTCAGATACTGAGATTCTTTAAAATTGGAGAGCACTTCATAAATTTGACTTCAGTGAAGGAGATAGTGATACATGCAAGAATATATCAGATATGAGAGGCCTGCAGTTTGCTAACAGCAAGCCCCAGACTGTCTAATTCCCTGTATGCAGCACAGAGTGCACACAGGTTCATAACAGCCTCACTGTAAATGTAATAACTGCAGCTCTAATGTGCTTCTACAGATCTGATTTTTCATTTTCATGTGAGAAAGGGTGAAAACATAGGCTGGAGGTTTGCTGGAGACTTTGCACTTTAGAATAAAAATATCAGTTTGGACTGAAGCATGAGGTTATTGATTGTAGAGCTAAAGGTTAAACCTGTAGCAATGACATGCTTGTATTAATGACATGTTGAAGAAAGCCACTTCTAAATTAAGGACATTTCATATATTTCCCACAACAAATTCTTATAATGATACACAGAAGATCAGTGGTGGAATTTATATTATCTTCTGATATTTCATGTTTAACAAATATATCTTTGATTAGTTAACTGCAAACCACACAGCTTGTTGGTGTCAGATTCCAACTGGCAGATGTAACTTTACATAGTCACAAGTGGCGACTTGTTAGCAATAATTGGGAATATTTTCAAAAATGACAACCAATAGCAGCATTTAATTTGGACATAAAACTGTCCAAGTAGTTTAAAAAATAAGTTATAAAAAAATTGAAGATCAGCACAAAAGTTATACTTTTAAAATTTTTGTAAAACTTACACTCAACTTTCAACATAGGAAACTGTGTGTATGTGAGAGTTGTTAGACGCAAACATGTTCTCAGTTTTAGGAGTCTAAAGGTAATTGCTCACTACTGATGGCTTTTTGGAGTTGGTGAGTCCCGGGTTTGTGAATTGTGGTGAAAAAGGGGTACTTTCAAGCTGGAGGTGCCGTGTTTTTCATGGATGTTGACATGAATAGCTGTGATGCTACTTATGCTCATCTTGTTTCACAATGCCGTATTAAAAGATGATAAACAATAAAAACTAAGCATGAGAGATTCTACCCTTGAATAACACAATCAGTTATTATCTATGGTAGATTTGAAGCACCAGTTTTGCTTTTTACCTCACAACTAATTTTCCAGCTTTTGCTGTGGATTGACAGACAGTGCTGTTAGCTTGAGCTCCAGCTCCAGGATGTTGGGGCCAAAGGAAAAACATCCTAAGCCCAAAAAGAGCTTATATGTCCAAAGGTCATATTGAGGCCAAAGACCACATTTTTACCTTTGTGTCAGGGCCTCTTGATGCACAAATCTGGAGACTCTGGCTGGCTGGAGTGAGATCTGTTTGCCACAGCACAGTGTCTAAACCCCCCCTGCCAGGGATCTGGGGCAGGAAATGGAACACACAGCCCTCCAAACCCGACAGACCAATCTCTACACCATAACTCATAGCAAAAGTGTTTTTATTTAGTAATTTCTGCAAGAAATATTTTCTATTAAAAGTTAAGAAAATGGTGAACTGCTTAAAAAGCAAATGCAGAAATATTTTATATGGTGAACCTGTCACTAGGAAGACATTCATTTATGCTTCATGTGCATGCATTTATTGAAGGGAAAATAATATGCTTGCCACACTTGTCATACAGAAAATAATGAGCTATATTGTTCATTAAAATCCAGTGTAGGTTTCTAGAAGCAGAGCTTTTATTAAAATAAAATAAAAGACCCAATCTTGAATCTTGCTTGAATTTAAGCAAGATTTAGTCACGATTGCTGTATGAATTTCCTTCCTGCTGTACTAAAGCAGAGAGTTATAAAGAAATACAGAAAGTTGTGAAAATGCAGTTATCAGGACAGTTTTGTGATTGATCCAGCTATGACCTGTCATGTAATCATTGAAAGAAACTAATCCAAAATGGCATGAATCTGAAATTTCCCAAAGGGACTGAGATGTTGAATGAAGGGCTTCAAACAAAGGGTTTGTTTAAAATGGAACATTTCAGTGCTGGCGGCTGTTTTAAGTGAGTTTGGCTGGTTACTCAGATGAAGCAGAAAGTGCTGAAGAAAAGCTGTCATATAGAAATAGTGACAAGAATAAGAAATCTATCTCTTGCATTCAGTGATCAACTTTTACCAAGAAAACAAAAAGATGTCAGGAAGAGAATTCTAAGCACACAGTAGCTTCATGCTGCTAGTTTATGTCTTACAGCAACAACAACAAAAGTGCAGACTATTGAGATGAACAAAAATATTTCTAGTTGTTTTTGTTTAGTGTTTTCTCAAGTACTTTCCACATTTCATAACAGTATTGGATAAACTGAACAACAGACAACAGTTGTGGGAGGAATAGAATTGATGTGTTATTTTGTAGGGAAATGTTGCAAAACAAAGGCAGGAAATATTGTTGAATATAGCTTAGGTGAGGTTTGAGGTAGGAAGATTTACTTAGATCTAGGGAATAAATGCTGTTGAAGTAGTTGGTGCAGTGACAATTTCAGACCCCTTAAACCCTGTTAAATTCGGAGAGCTAGCTGCTACAGGGAAACAAACAAACACAGACCTCAGGGAATGTGTGTTTAGCTTTCAGCCATCGTGAGGGCAATCTTGCACGGAGCTCCCTCCAAATTTGGCGTGGTCAGTTGATGATCACTGAAATAACACTGACACATCAAGCCAGTGTGTCCTTTCCTAATAAAAAAAGCACCCAAATGATGATCTTGTCACAACATTACAGTGAAAGTGTTGTTTTTGATTACCAGCAGAGAATGCACATATTAGTTTTCTATGCTGAACAAATCTTGGCTTTTGAAGGGTTTCTAACAGATAAAATAGGAAATCACCTTGAAATTACAGTGCAGAAATTACAGTTCTAAATCAAAGCTGATGATGTGAAGTAGGGCATTGGTTTAAATCCTTTTGCTTGAAAATATTGCCTTGACAAAATCCTCTCAACAGACATTCAGAAGCACATTTGTGAATGTTTGCTGGACTCTTGATTTAATACAAGTTGTGCAGTCTATAGATTTCTGAGTTTATTTCTGCAGCAGTTACTGCTTTCAAAGGGCTATGATGTTGGAACAAATTGTTTTCAATTCTCAGCTTTTGCAAAGCAAATAAGCTCTGTTTTGATATTTCTGAGGGGTGCAATAGTACAAGGAATTTGTACATTTTCCAAACAGTCACACTGACATGATCTTTCCTGGAAAATCAGCATGGTGAGTGTGCAACATCAAAAATCTGGTAATCTTTCTCAAGAAAGACTGAATTAGCTGATGGTCTAAATAATTAAGTGCTGCTACTTGCAAAATGAAGATTAGAAACAAAGAAAAATCTGTAGCAGCTTTGCTCTGTATTTTTGAATTTGAAAGAATGAATTTTTTTAACACATCCTACATATTAAGTGGGTGATACCACAAGCAGACCATATAAGAGAGTGTGTATGCATTAAATTATTAATTTTCCTAATGTACATTTTCTGGTATTTTAATTAATTAACTTTTGGGTGTCCATTTTTGTTGGGCTCAATATCTAATGTCTTATTTGAACCAGAAGAAATCCATTAAATCCTGTTTCTAAGCTTCTAAAAATATTTTCTCTCTCCCACAGGTCTTGTTTTGTTTCTAAATTCAAGCAGCTACTTCATAGGCCATTTTAGACAGCAGATGTCATTTGTTTACCTAATTCACTTCTAGAGGTTTTATGTGTAAATCTATGGCAAATACAGTATTTTTCCCTGGCCTGCCAACTTTGGGCAAAAGTGAGTGCATCTGTCATCTCCCAGGCAGCCAACAGCAGCTTTTGACACTGTCATCCACACTGGCAATTTTCCTTTATTGCTTCTGCTGCATTGCTTTTCAGCTCTTGACTTCTGCACCTCCAACTGTGCCAGACATTCCACATGCTGTATTCTGCTCTGGGTGCTCTACCCAGGGCAAGAGCAGCCCTGTCTGCACCCTTATCCAGCAGCCCTTCTCTCCTGTTTGGCTGAGGATCTCTGCGGGCAGTTCTCCCTCATGCCCTGCAGGAACACGCGTTATTCTGGCACAGAACCAGAACAAACTAAGGCTCCTGAAGATGGCATGTGAATCACACCTGCTTGATGATGGTTTATCTTACAGGTCACTTGATTCTTATGCTGCTGGAGAGTATCCTTGATGTTGGTTCCTTGTCTTAAAATGAAACTGGTTTGTGAAAAATAATTTTAGAACATATTTCCCAGTTCCAGCAAGTGCAGGACACTGGCAGGGCCACTCTTGAAATTATTCAGCTACACTCTTCTATCAAAAGCTGGTGGTAAATAAGAACATGTGTTTAGGAACTGGTAGTACTGCAAACACATGGTATCTTCAAATAAATGATGGAGAATGATGCTCTGGGTTTGAGCTGCTGCTTGGTGCTGAGTGCTTCCTCCATGTTGGTGCAGTGATTTGTTAAAATGACTCCATAGCCTTTGGGCAGCCTTCAGTACAGAAATTGCATCCACTGGAGCACCTGCTCTGGTCTGGAAATCAGAAAACTGCTTTTGAAAGAATCTGTTAACTGTGCAGAACACAAGTGACCTGCAGAGGATAAAAGGCCAGTTTTAAAATGAGCAGCTTTCCCTCTCATATTTTACCCTGTTGAATCTTAAGTACTGCCAGGGTAAAATTTTGAAAATGAACTGGGATTGACTGAAATTAACTAATTTTCCTAGTCTAATGTAGGACTGTTTTCAAACAAATTGTACCCACATGTGAAGCCAGTTTTCCCAAATTATCTAGTTCATATTCAATAAACTGGAAGTCTTGTTTAGTGCTGAGCTGTAAATGCCTGGCATTCGGGGCAGACACGGCATATCTTCTTACTCTGAGTTTTGATTAAAATGTCAGACAATGCTTTTAAGGCTGAGTTTAGGATCTAAATCTCATAAGTGGGTGTCTTTAGGGATCCAGAGCTGTCCTTTGTTTTATATAGCAATTTCACCTGACATTTACCCACCTGATAAGCAGCTTTTCCTGCTCAGTGTTTATTTTGCTGGCCTAAATAAACAAAGCCCTCCAGCTCTTCTTATGAGATATCTACTTCTCTGACCTGGTCCAGGGTCCAGTCTGAATTCAAAGTCGTTGAGATGTGTGATAGCCCAGATGAGGCTTTACCTGTGTTTTGCAAAGAAGTATTTTTATTTATTCATCTCTGTGCTGTTGGTCAGAGATGGAAAGGCTGTAAAAGAGTAAAGGTTACATTTATTTTTTTCCGTGCTCCATTATTTTGGGACTCTTTTGTGTATTGTGGCTAATATGTTTTTGTCTCACTCTTCCTCAGCAATTCCTCTGAAACTGCTCACTGCAAACATTCTGGTTATTGGTCCTCAAGGGTATGACCTTGCACTTTAATTTAGTTCCATTTCTAATGCTGCTTTCCTTGAAGTAATGGGGATTGTCTGCCATCATCTTGTGATCCTTCTCTTCATTAATCCCTCCCAAATCTGTCATTAAGAAATGTTCCATGTATATTTTTGTTACTTTAATAACTGAATAAAAATTTAAGAAGTTGAGCAAAACTGGGAGAGTCCCTCTAGCTAATCACATTGCTGTGCCCCTTTAGACAATTCCTTAACGATGTCTTCTCCAGTGTATTATTTATGCTGCTTTATAAAGCCAGGGTAGACTGGGTTGCCTTTGTCTTTACACCTGGACTAGGCATAAATCTGCCCAGCCAAACTAATTTACTGTTATTGGTAAGTGATTTCCCATTGATTCAATTATTCATTCAGCTACTATGACCAATTACCCTTCAACATTTTATTTTATTGAGTCTATTGGACCTAAAGATCCCATTCTTAAAGTATTGTGGCTGTTTTTCACCAATATGATATTGGTATTGGCTTTAAAAATTTGGGAAAGCCTAAGACCATTCTCACTCAGTGTGTGACTAGGTACACACCATTCTTTTACTGTAGTTTCCACTTTACTTTGTCAACCTTGGCTGCTTTTTCTGTCTTACACTTAACCAATCTCTTCTGCTGAAAACAGGAAAACAGAGACCTATTTGATTTGCTTCCAGATCAAACCTAGATTATCTTTCATCTCCAGCACACCCTCTTTTCTTAGCAGCAAACTGTAGCTTTCCCAGTTTTCAATTTCTTTATTTCTTTATTTTTTTACAGGATGAGACTCGTCTACATTTTTGCAGCTTTCATTTTTTCCCTATTTCTGGACCTAAGAATTAGTTTTTTCTTGTTGTTGGTAAATATTCTGTTGAAGCTTTTATTATTTTTTTTTCTACTGTTCATTCACTTAGGTCCCACTTTCCTATTTGCTTGGTGTTTCCAGGCTAGATCCCATGGCTGAAAGAATACTTTGCTATATTTTCCTATATCACCAGACAGAAAAAGCAATGATTTTTTGCTTATTATTTGTAGCTGTTTTCCCATAGGGAACATCTTCTAGGTTGTCATACGACTGACACTGAATCTTTTCTAAACCATTGATGAGGTTTCTTCCTGTGCTTTAGTCTATCATACAATGCCAAAGGTAAAATTTCTCATTTAATCTTATTACTGGTGCCAGGGGATTAATGTCAGGTGGCACTTGTGGTGACAGTGAAAAGATTAAAAAATAATTCCATTAAACTTGTCTCCTGTATTTGATATTTGAACCATTAATAAGAGGGATTACCTTCTTTATAGGCTGGGGAAAAATAAGCTCAGCATAATTGTCTTCCTAACCAAAGGCCTCCTTACTCCTAATGCAGCAAAGATTATATTTCATAAAGATCTCTGATGAAGACATTCACTGTGAGTGTAGTGATATTATGCTAATGGGAAAGATCAACATAATAGTTCCTTCCTTTTCTGGGGTTGAACATTATAGGTTTCCTGAAAGTGCATAAACATACTTAAAACATACTCTCTTCTCAAATTCTGTGTTTCCTTATGGTTTGGAATATTTGATTTCTTCAGCCCAATTTATCACAAGGGAGAAGATAAAAAGATAAATGGATACAAGAAGATACAAAAATATTTGCAAAAAGATTCCTATTAACTGTTTTCTTTAGTAATTAACTTACATTGTCATTTCTCTATTGCAAGGAAAAGTAGTTTTAAAGATCTTCCAGAAGCTCTCAGGCATTACATGCAGGTTGACAGCAGGGAGTAAGTTATTATCATTTTTGTATCTTGAAATGAAGGAGAGATGTGTGGTTTGTGCAATGAAGGAGGCACCAGTTTGTGTTTTCCTCACATCTATGCTTCTAAAACAGAAATAGAAAGATTCTCTCTTTTTTTAAAGGTATGACCAGCACAATAATGTTCTGTATGTGCTCAGTTTTGTTTTCTTTGACCCCTATTTTGCTGCATACCTCCGTCAGACTTATTTTGCTGGGTTTCCTTCAGTTGACTCCAGACTTGAATTCCTTGAGTCCTAAAGCAGCAGCCCAAGTGTGTAAAGGAGTTCTCACACTTTTATATTTGTATAATTAATCATAATCTGTGTATTTCAAAATAGATACTCTGGGCTACTATGGTAATGATCATTAATAGTAAATACTATTTTTGAAAGTGTCTACATTAAAAAAATATCTTCTGTGATAGAATTTAGAAATTATTAAAAAACACTGAACTACAATTCTAAATATTTAGTGGCATATTCTATTTTTCCTGAATAAAATTCAAGCTGTAACAGTTTTTCAATTCATCATTTGAATTTTGTTGGGAACCCTCATTGCCTGAGGAAGACTTAAATTCATAACAGAATCAGCACAAGGTTAGCTGCCAGCCTTCTTCCTTTTCTGTTGCAAAGAAAATGTTATTTCATCACTGCTTAGGAGAGACTAATGAACTGGCACATATTCATTTTACATATTTTTTAAAACTTCTATTGAGGAATGAGTAAGGAAAAAATTGTGGTTATTTTCATGCAGTATAACACAGTAAAACTTTGAGCAAATAACTTTAGACTATTTTTTTTTTAATCCATCAGATTCTAGGCAGAGTTTCTAGATAAGCATTTCAGTTACATTTTATCTCTGCCTTACCAGAACATCTGTTTCTCAGTTCTCAGAAGGTGTTTTGTTTACCATGCATTCTGGCCTAGGCAAGAGTTCCCTTCCCAAGGATTTACATGACTGAGGCTTAGACTGACGTGGGAGGGAGAACAAATATCACAAACCTTTTATTGTTTGGGATGATTTGTTCCTGTTTTAAAACCTATGTAATTAATTTGAATTTGTAGCTGTCTTCCTGAGATAGGCCCTATGTGAGTTTATTGGAAAGAATGTTTGGGGAAATATCAGAGAAGGGGGTAGAAACCCCCACCAGAAATTCAAACCATGAAGGCTGGGGGGAGATATCAAGGAGGGCAATGGGAGCCATCCATGTCTAGATAAGGGCAATGGATCCATGAGAGAGGCTGAAAAACCTGAATAGAGCAGGAAGTGCTCCTGAATACAGGATAAGAAGGGCCAAAATTATTTGCTCTGACTCTGTTGGAAAATAGTTTACATTAGTAAATACAACTGGAAATGCAGTTCTAAAGTGTTTGCCTCTGTGAGCAGAAAGACAGTAGCAGTTTGGAAATACTGAGAGTGACATATCCTAAGGAAGTAATTAAACCTCAACATTATTTATCATATCTTGAATAATTTTCTCCATTGTTGGGTTCCTTATGGAATAACTCAATCAAATCTAGTTCCTCGCAGTATTTCACAGACTGGCATCTTCCCACACAGAGAATACTGTTCCAAATCGTTTTACTAGCAAAAGTTAGCAAGAGATTTTGCATTCATTTGCATGTGTCTGGAACTTCTCGCATGACTGATGACATACTGAAGAGCTTTGTTTTGCAAAGTTACTCTCTGTAATATTGTGTAAATATCACTGCCAGTGATGTTTGCTCATTCCTGATTATGGCAGTGAACACTGGTCCCCTGGGATAACCAAAGATGAGTGTGGGACCAATGGAAAGCAGATGAAAATAATTCAGTAACTGGATACTTCTGAAGTTCCTTACCCCTTGAAGAGAAAGTATTCTGTCCCAACAGATCCAAACAGTGCACAACTAGTCACTTGTAAAATAATATGCAACCAGATTTCTTTCTCAAGCAAGAGCTGAATTTCAGAGTAGGTTTTGAAGCGTAACATTTTGTAAAATCAGCTCAACCAAGTGTTCCTGGGCTGCTCATTCAAATGATTATAAAGAAGCTCAGCAGTTTACCTGGGTCTCTGTAGTAAACTCAAGAGTCTGACATAAATAAATAAAAGCTGATATGCAGCTGATGAACCCTTTTTTTCGCCAAGGTCCTTAAGTTTCCAAAATCCATTGAGACTTTTAAAACCCCAAGATCTGTCCCAGCCTAACTATCTAAGGGAGTGAGTCATTTGACAAAACATCTCTCTGATTCATAAGCTACTTGCATAATTTAAAAGCTGCTACTGCTCATGCAGCCCACACCACTGCTGGTGAAACTAATACGTGTAATGGCTGTGTTGGCACACTCCAGAGTAACACATGAGGGGATTATTTTCTCCTGTCTTTATAGCATAATTGATGAAGATATGTGCATGTATACAGAGAGAGATCAAAACTATCTCACCATATGGTGCTTTTAGCATAAGGTACTTATCAGTGCCTTATCAAGTCAAAAATGAAAAAACCATCTAAACCACTTGATAATATTAGAATACTGGCATGCATATTATCAGGCTTTTCCTTCTTGGACACCTCCAAAGAATTAATAATCAAGAGATGTTTATTTTGGTAAACTGCAGGATCTAAAAAATTCATTTCTCTTTTCAAGTTTAAAAATGCTTGTGCTAAACAGAGTCTTACCTTCTACTAGTTACTAAAATTATCAGGAATAAAATTCTCAATGGCTGTTCATTATCTGGATTCATATTACAAGACAATCTTAGATAGTATTAATTGGTTTACAATTTTAAAAATGGTCCAAAATAATCAATTAATTTTAAAAAGAGGAAGTCCTAAAATAAGGAGATTAAAAAATAGAAAACCAGAAACCAGTGACTAAACCCCCAGAATCCTAGCATGGGGATATAACACTCTAATACTACATCAATTTCTTGGCTGTATAACTAGATTACCAACTAAATTGTAAATGTTTACTCTGCTGTTACCACAAAGCATTTTTCCCTCCAGTTTGAGCTTGGTGGGATAATCAGTGCCCAAAGCAATGCGTAGGCTTTCCAATCTGTGGCAGCCTCCGTCTCCTGTGGCTCTCTCTGTCCCCACAGTGGAACAGAACTCCTTGAAGGCAAATTCTCTTCACCTCACAGCCTCCAGCAGGTAATTCAGTATCCTCAGACCCTCCATGCCTGGCTGAGGTGGGCTGGGAGACTGAAACCTCTTAGATACCAACTGCATGTTTAAATATAGAAACAGGAACTGTTTTCTTGCAACCCCAAAATGCTCAGAAAACCTCCTAGGGGAGAGAACATGGGAAAGAAGCAAGGAGGATTTCATCTCTAGTAGCTTCTTTAAATTACTGCTCACAAGAACAAGATAAAATGGAACTGCAAGTGTCCAGTGAAAAGAAACAGTGAGAAATCATTTTGGGCTAGCACAATTCAGAAAGCATCTTGGGCTTAAAATTATGGTTTTCTTTCTATAGGTAAATCCTTTTCTGTGTGCTTTGTACTTAAGCCCATTAAATCTTTATAAATTTTTACAGATAACAAGCATTTAGCCATTTAAGAGGAGTAATATTCCCCATCACTGGAAAATAGTCTCTTTGGTAGTGTATTCTGTCTGTCTATAATCTACTCCTTTGTTATACAACTTTTCTGTTTGCTTTACTCCTTCCTTTTGTACATTGTCAGTATAACAAAAAGTTGAAGTGAATCATGGACTTGCAAAAGCCATCAATGACTTAAGGAAGGCCAGGAACTGCCTTACTTTACAAGAGTCAGCACATTTTAATTTCAAGAGACATCAAATTACATCTATCTAAGCAAAGTATGGCATCCTTTATTCCAAATAAAACCCCAAATGATGCAGCTTACACAACAGTGATCTCTCATTTGTCTATCCTGTCATTTTACTCTCGTGACCCAAACATTTCCAGTAGGTGCCTGCACTTCAGACAGCTCTGTGTTCTAATTGCCTTCCTCAGCTGTGTTCTGTCACCCAGCCCCAAGAGCAGGGAGCCCAGCAGCTGCTGAAACTGGGTGAAAACTGGGTAATTCCTGTTCCACATTGTGATCATCCCTCAGCACCTGTGGGGGACTTTGTTACACCAAGCACAACTCCATCTGTATCTGTCTAGAGAGTTATTCCAAGTCAGGTGAGATTTGTGGAGAAAACAGCCTTTCCTCTTCTTTTGTCAGCTCTCAGCAGTTTACTCAGAGGATGATGACCTGTTTGGATTCTGATCTGCCACCAGGTGACATGACAGAGGGAAATCTGTGACTGCTGAGCTGTTGGGTGAACAGTTCCAGCTCAGGCAGAGCCCGCAGCCCTCCTGAGCAAACAGAGCTGCAGATACTGCAAGGTGTTTCACTCGGGTCTGCAGGTGTGTTTGGCCTTCTCAAGCGATTGCACAGAAACAGAAAAGTCTTTTCAAACAGATCAGAGCCTTCTATCTCCCAGTGGGTCTGAAGGTATTCCCCACTTTAAAAGTCAGCAAGTTTTAGCTGAAAATCTCTTGAGTCCTCAGGCAGGGAGTAAACTAATGGCAGATGAAGAAATATTGTGTTACAGCTACCACACATCAGAGAGCATCACCATGGCCCCAAGAAGGACTTTTGCCTAAAGCTGTGCCCAAATTCACAGTCCATACCTTCAACACAAAATTAATTTTGGAATGATGGTCCTTGAAGAAATGGATACATGAAAGATAACTATAGCTCACCATTTCATACTTTGGTTTTACATGAAAGAAGCTGTAATTGCCGTCAAAGAATTAATAACATGGAAAGAAGAAGAATTATTTTCTATTCCTGAAATCCAGTTTAGGTAGGCTAAACTTGTACCTGTCAATAGCATGCAGTATCATACTTAATAAGCTTATAAAATAAAAGTATGTATCCAAATTCTGACAGTCTGAAAAGAGAAAAAAGCATTTTAAAATAATGGGTTCTTTTTTGTTAAATATAAAATCATGTGAAATATTAATTCCTGCATATAAGTAGCAAATCAGATGAAACTTCAGGTTTATATATTTGATTGATATTAACTTCAAAATTTTAAGTACCATTACTCCTTGCTTTATTCAAGACACCTGAGCTTCACTTTTTCCCCTCATGCAAAATCAATTCACATGGTACATGTGAAATATTTCAAACCCCTTTATTCTTACTAACATACAAAACAATTCCATTAATGAAATCACCATGGGCAATGTAGCTATTAAATTGTATTAAATAGTAGTCTGGTAATATTAATGAAACTTCATGAAAGTCTCAGAAGACAACCTCCAAATACACTTCCCCCATTAAAAAAAATGGCAACGTCTAAAACAATTTGCCAGACAAAAATACTTTTTATATACATGTGAATGTGTATGTTATCAAGGTGAAGGCGTGAGGTTCCACATCTCATTTGCAGGGAATCAGAGACTGGTTTGGCTTGGAAGGGACCTTAAAGCTCATTCAGCTCCAAACCCCTGCCATAGGCAGGGACTCCTCCCACTGTCCCAGGGTGCTCCCAGCCCTGCCCAACCTGGCCTGGCACACTTCAGGGATCCAGGGGCAGCCACAGCTTCTCTGGGCACCCTGTGCCAGGGCCTGCCCACCCTCACAGGAAGAATTTATTTATAATATCTGTTCTAAACCTCCCCTTTGTCAGTGGAAAGCCCTTCCACTCCAAGCCCTTGTCAGAAGACCCTATTCAGCTCTCATGTAGCTCACTCCAGTACTGGAAGGGGTTTCAGTTCACCATTTTTTTCAGTTCATCTTTTTTTCTGCCGGTCAAACAACCCCAATTCATAAAAATTTTTTGAGGGGAGGTTTCCATGCAGTAGAAATTGTTTTTCTAAGCGTTCTATATAAAGCCTCATGTAGCAGAAAGGAAGGATTTCCTTGCTCTTGCTGCAGGGGAGAAGTGCAATCAGGGTAAAATCAGAGTTAGGACAGGTGAAAGACAGAGTCACAAATGCTCTCCCATGTTTGCCACAGGGTAGGAGTCATGACAGCCGTGAAAAGCACAAATCTCTGAAGCCGATCACTGTCTGTGGATGTGGGTTGTGTTGGATTTGTTTAACAAAACCTAAAGGCAAAGCTTTTGTGAAATTATGCTTATGTCAAGCATTGCCTAATCTGAACCTTTCAAACTATTTTCTTTAAAGGAATCCTTTGCATTTCAATTTCTACTTGAATGAGATTCATTCAGTCTTGGAAAGGCAAATCAGTTTTTGCCAGGTGACAAGAACATCAACAAGTTTAAAAATCAAAGAGAAAACTTTTATTGCCTACCTTTCTCTCTTTGGAAGTTATGAATATGCTGAGGAGCAGCACATGAAAGAGAAGCAAATTAAAAATATGCTAATATATTGTATTTCTTTTATGATATGGCAGGAAGTGTGCAGCTTGGATAAATCAAACCACACAACATAATTAAAACCCAAATGTAACATTCAAATGATGACTAATAGAAAATGATAAGGAGGTCATAAATAGTAAGTATAAAACACAGTAATTAGTACATCAGAAACTGCAAGGGAGCTGAGTATCTTAAAAGTAAATGCCTGTTCCCCCTCTTCAGTGGGAAAACACTCAAAGTAATCAACATAAGCTTACATATGTTGAGAAATAGCTTCTGTTCCTTTAAATTGCTAATTATATAGTTAAACTTAAAAGCTTGAGCAAATTATTAATAATCCACCATAAGCAAGTAAAAAATTTCTTTCTTGGTTGGTGAGCTGCATTTAAGGTATGTGTTTAGATTTCTTCTGTATCCAGCCCCTCATAGATCTTGAATTGTGTTCAGCCATGGCGATTTCAGGAGAATCTCCCCAGAGTCACAAAGCAGTTTGGTTTTATCTGGTTTATTCTCATGAAGGGTTTTCCAAATGAGTTCATGGATGAGGTTCTGGTTATGGTTTTATCAGCAACAAAACACTTCAGGGTAAAGGGGAGTATTCTCAAAGAAAATGAGAACTTTGGTTAATATTCTTAGAATACTGACAAATTGTTATTATATAAATGTTGCTATTTTAAAGTGCAGAAACAAATTATTATCAAATTTGATGTAAGTATTTATTCTACAACTGTTTTGTAGAACTTGCAGAACATCAAAACACAAGTGAAAGCAAGAATCTGTAAAGAATTAAAGCACTTTGATGCCAAAGTGCTTAGCGATTAGAAGCCAAAACAAACAAATTTTTTTCTGAAGGACAAAAAAGAACCTGAAATAATAATTAGAAACCCCAAAATGTGAGCATATATAAAACATCTCAGAAAGAAGCTGAACTAGAAAAAGAGCCCTAAAACTATCTAAAGAGAAGCATTAATTAAATTAATGCTTTCATTAATTAAAACAAAAATCAGCTGAAGTTCCAAAACCTCTGATCTTTCTACACTGTTATAAACACAGTCCACCCCCCATCTCATAAGTTGTATTTATGCATAAGGCACAGATACGCACAGGGCTGTTCTGGAACTGTCTCTGGCAGCCAGCAGCTCTGCATTTCGGGCTGGAACTGTCTCTGGCAGCCAGCAGCTCTGCATTTTGGGCTGGAACTGTCTCTGGAAGCCAGCAGCTCTGCATTTCGGGCTGGAATTGTCTCTGGAAGCCAGCAGCTCTGCATTTCGGGCTGGAACTGTCTCTGGAAGCCAGCAGCTCTGCATTTCGGGCTGCAGTCCCACCAGAGCTGATATCCAACACAGAGTTTGAGTGCAAGTGAGCCCTGCTCACCTGTGCCTCAACAGCATTTTCTTACCATAGTCAGGACATTCAAAAACCAACTGAAAAATCACCATACAGAAATATATGGTACAGAGGGCTAGAAGAATCAGCAAAGAACATATGAGAACATTAGGAGAGATCCCAAATTAATCCTGATCAAGTCTACTTAAAATGGATAATTTGAGGCCTTTAATATGTTCATGTTTCTAGTTTAAATATTCAATGCTTTTTTTCTGGGATAATTCTTGCAATTATTTGAAGACCAGCACACAGATAGAGCCAAATGTCTTGTTGAACAAGGACTCTGTAGTAAAGCACAAATATTATCAGTATCCTAAACACTCTTCCTGGTTTAAGCCTTTCTGACAATCCTTTTGGAGGCAGGATATACACTTGCCTAAATCCATTTAGCTCTGCTAAAAACATTCTTCTTTATTCTCCTGGGGTAAAACCTGTCAGGTGATCATAAATACACAGGAGTTTTTTAACTACTGGGTTTTTCATGGATATATCAGCTTTATCCAAAAAGCAGGAGAGATAATGAAAATCCTGACAAAGTACACAGCTAAATTGGATTAATGTCATGGACCAGTGCAGTAAGAAATTATGCAATCAAAAAAACAAATGTCTCCTTGATACTGCCTTGACACTCTTTCAAGACAAAGGACTCTTGCACTTAAACTACAATTTTAAAAGCTGTCAAGGACACTGAGCTATAAATTTGTTACCAAAAAGTAACTGTACAATCATGCTCATCATTAACACCAAAATCTTGACCTTTCTCAAGAATATCAGAGAAGGTGCTCATTCTCCTGATGACTAATGTGCTGACAGTCAGCAGCAGAAATTGCTTGTTCAAAACCATCCACTGCTCTGCCTGGCCCACAGAAATAAACACAAGGCTAAAGCAGCTCTGCAAAGAGAACACCTGACTGCTTTGGTCAGGACAGCAGGACTTAACCTGCCTTTAAGTGTTTCCATTGAAACAGATTCCCTTTTTGTTTCTCTCAGCAGCTTGCTTGGGCAGCTGTGCTTGCTCAAACCCTAGAAGACAAAGTTCTGTTTCCTAACCTCACCCTGTACAGAGCAGCTGGGCAGCCATAAGGCACAGGAACCTCAACTGGTACCAATTAATTGCCACATGTGTTCAAGTTAATGCAAAACATTTGGCTACTGGTTCATCTGAAATTAAATTCCCCTTGAAATATCACCTGCCAACAAAAGGAAAAACTTCACAACTCTCCAAGGCCTCATTATTGTACATCAAAATATTCTGGGTTTAGAGAATTAATCACATAAATGAAAAGGCATTATTAAACAAAGTTCCTTTCAATACAAAAAATGAACTATTCATTTCTAATGTAGTAACATGAAAGTAATTCAAACTTTTTTGGTTGGGATAAAGCAGTAAAAACCAGGAATGTGAGAGCTGGCATTCATGTTAGCTGCCTGCCAGTTCTCTGGTTTGCATTGCTCTACGAACACGCATGTCTGACCACAGAGAAATGCTTCAGTCCTAAACTCCAGCAGCCCAAGTCATCTTCTTTGGACACCTGAAAACAGCAGCAAGCATCCTGGAATGTTAAAAATCCAGTGTCATCCCATTAACATTAATGTCTGAGCCTGCATCCAGAACATGCATACAATTATGATTTCCAGTCTGGGAAAAGTGTCAAGGGTCACCATTGCTGAATTTGAGGGCATCTCATCTTTGGCAATGTGAAGCAAGGTAAACCCCCCATGAGGAACACAGGGCAGGCAGGAAATTAAACTGACTTTCACACAGGTTACACCTTAGGCATTGGACCAAATTCGCTATGAAATACAGTAATTATGAATGAAAAATAACAGCCTTAAAACTCTCTTTGTAATTATCACTGAGGGAAGGAAAGGTGAGGGAACAAGCACCTCACCCCACAAAAGGTTTTACTAGACCCTGACTTACTGAGGATCACTTTAAAATAACACTGAGTACTCTGGGGGTGTGTCCCTCATGGAGATCTCAGAATCCTGCACCACACCTGCCAGTTTCTGTTCCTTAAAGACAATATAATTAAATCAGGTGTCCACTGCCTGCCCACCATTGTTGATTCATTTCTAATTAACACTGCTGCAACAATGAAGCATACACAGAGAAAAAAAATAGATTTAAAAAAGGAAAAGGCAACAGGTTAGCTTAAATGAGCAAGGTCAGGGCCTTAACATGGACAATGAGATATGCTCCCATTTCTTAAATTTAAAAAGTTACTTCTGTGAAAGTTTATATTACTGTTATGCTGCTTATGGACATTCACACAACTAGCCAAGCAACACTGTAAAGATCTGTTAAGTTTGAAATGGTGCTATTTCTATTGAAATCCAAAGAAAATTTTGAATATGAATTTTGATAGTTGAAACAAATTTCTTCTGCAGTTTGTGTGTGCAATTTTTTGTTTAGGTTCCTGAGAATCAGAAGCACAGAAAATCTTGGCAAAACAGTGTTTGCAGTGTTGGCTTTTTAGAGCATGGTGCTGGCAGCACCAAGGTCATGGATTCCATCTCTGTATGGGCCATTCACTTAGGAGCTAGACTTGATGGTCCTTGGGGGTCCCTTCCAGCTCAGAATATTCTGTGATTCTCTGAACACGTCTAATATTTAAACAATCGCACAAAAATCTGTCCTTTAAGTTTACCAGAATTATAAAATTTCAATTCTGCTTGAATTAAAAATTTTAAAATTAATAAAAAACCCCATGAATTTTAGACATAGGACACAACCCCCCAGATTATAAGCTACAAAATATCTCAATTCTACCTAAATTAGAATATTTGATTTTCTTCAAAGTACTATTTTATTTGTTTTCCCTGCTACTGAAAGATATATTCACCTGAAGGGTAACGCTGAGAAGACAAAGATAAAATGCAGAATTAACATGACAGGCTACAAATCACAAAACCTACTTTTGTGGAAAATCATGCGAGAAATTGCAAAATTTCAAGAGGAAATTAAGTCAGAAAGAAGTTTTCACTACCAGGATATTTAGTCCAAAATTTGTCTCAAAATGGGGGTAAGTCCATAATGTCCATTTAAGAGAAAAAAATACCAAAAAACATTAGTTTTTAGACATTCTGCTGAGTATCAGAAAGTGTGGAATCCCCTAAAACTGAGTTCAAAAGATCTTTAGATTCATACCAGAGAAATCAGTGAAATTGGCCCAATTTGTAAAATGCGAGCAAAGTTACTTTTGATTGATGGTAGAAGAAAAGACTTCTTTTTAGAAAAGTACTTTCAGACCAAATCAAAGTATCTCTTTAAAGAATAATTCTCCTTTCAATTTTTGGGACCATTGGTCTCTGCTAGTCTTACAAAAACCCCCCAAAATGGTAGCACCAGATCATCTCAATTTGCTCATAACACAGCCACAATTCCAGTAAGACCAGCAAAAATGCCAAATGACAAGATAAAATTCTCCCCTTCAGATCACACTACTCGCTTGTTAGAGATTATCTGTTCTTTTTCTACAGCTGACTGTCATCTCAAGTTGGTTTCCTTGTTTTTACACAAATAATCTGTTGCTGGAAAACAAATATCTGCATCACATTGTGTTTACATTTCAGATATATACATGCATTAAAACCCACAGGAGAAGTTTGATGCAAGCTTTCTGCCATCCTTCACTTTTGGCTGCACAAACCTTCATCTTAAAATATTGCAATTCCTTCAGAATGTGGGAGGGATTTCCAAGGCCTCTCTGTCACCTTCCTATTCTGAGCCTTGCTGCAGAACACAGCCCAACAGGCAATAGATTTTAATGGGCCTTTGGAGACACCATGGCACTGCTAAAATAACACAACTCAACAGGCAGGGGAGGGCTGTGGGAGCTGCAGAACGTGGCTTCACAGCAGATGAAGATCCTTCTTCAAGGGAGGAACGGTAAAGCTAACAGAGGCACAAAAAATGTTATTAGGAGACAGATTTCTTCATACAGGTACTTGATTTCACAGCAGTTGGTCTCAGAGGGGCTGAGTAAAACTACACTTGAAATAATATAATCCCTGAAGATCCATACTGAACTGCAGACAGAATGGCTTGAAAGAATGGAAATTGTAGCTCTGTTAAATTTGTTTTTCATACACAGAGTGAGCATTCCTGGAGCTTAAATCTTTATTATCTCGACAGGATGTGTGACAAAGGGAGGTATTTGTTAAGCCACTGCCATTATAAGACTGCAGCTCAGATTTATACTTTTGACTAACCACCAGTAAGACAAAAGCAGGACTGAAGCTGCCCTTTCTTCACTGTGTTCTGAAACTTTCATACTAGGTTTTGCAACTTATAGGTCTCAGTCTTCCAGCATCTCAGTCTAAGCACAATAAAATTTTGTTCAATGGTGTAATAACACTTCCAAAAAGTGGCTCCAAGGCCACTGTTTAATACAGGCATTGGTAGGAAAATGAGATAGTGTTTCAGTGAAACTGAAGTTACTTCAAAACACGTTTGTCAGTAGACTGGTAAGTCAGTGCTATTTTACAGAAATAATTTGGTTTCATTAAAAATATGGTGGGTTCCTCTGTTGCACAACCTCTTTGGAGCTCAGTCAGGCTGAATATTGCTGCAGTAAAAGAACAGTACCATATTCAGGGGTACAGGGGGGCTGGACAAAGCCCCATAGAAGGAGTTACACAGACTTTTGACTGTAAAACAGCACAGGCTCAGGCAGTGCAGAAAACACAATCATTTTTAATTAATAGCATGGCAGGTCTGGAGAAAGTGTAAGACTGGAGATCAGAAATTTCTGCGTCTTCTCCTGTCTCTGTCCAGTTAATTTGAGCTCTGAAGTTCTGATATCCCTCAGGGAAAAAACCACCCAAATTTTAGGTATTTGTGGAAAGCGGTTTAAAATTAGCAGTTTGGAAGCATTACTATGAAATCTAGACACTCTTCATTTTTAAAAGACATTTATGTGATGTTTGAAGACTCTTTGCAGAGAGAAGCCTTTCAGTTGTGCTGCTGAATTATTTTTTTCCAGCATATGCACTTACCAAAATGAAAAGTTTTGATGCATCATGAACCAGTTATTTGCTGTGTCAGCTTCATACTCATTGAAAATTCTCTGCAGTAATATAAAAAATAATAGCCCAAGGTATTAGATTTGTGTCTATTACCACAAAGAAGAAGCCACAAGTTTTAAGTGGTTCTGACCTATTCTGTGACCATCACTTGCTAACTGCATTAGTCTGTACAAAATGGAAATAAAGATGAGAAATAAAGATGAGATCTTCTAGGGAACTTAAGTTTTCTCTACAAATCACTCAGTCTTAGATGGTTTTTCAGAAACTGCATCTGTAACTAACATGATTAGGGGCACACAGTAGCCCTGACAGGAACCACTCTGCAAATACATTCTGGGGTCCCTGACAGGGTTTCATGGGGGAAGAACAGCTTTGCCAGCTGCAGCCACTTCAGTGATGTCCTTTCCTGGCAGCTTTCCACAGTTTATTTTATCCTTCAGGGGTATGACTTAAGCATCAACAGACTGGCATTCCTGTTAATCATATTCAGTCTTGAAAGCTTCTTTTTTTTTTTTTTTCTTTTTTGAGGATGATCACAATCAATACATATTCTGCCTTGCAAGTACACTTTCATAGCAGTGGCACAATCTCCACTTCCACCTACACTGCCTTGCAGGATCTTTTAAGTAAAGATCTCATACTCTTTGCAAGGTGTATATGACATTTCTAAATTACATACACTGAGACATTTTTTTTAGATTCTCATTTGTTAGTTCCTCCTCACACACCCCCTTCCTCCACAGAGTGAGAAATCATCAAGGAGACATCTGACGAAGAGCACAGGAAGCAACTGCCAAAATGTTTCAGTGTGGATCTAACTGACAGTTCAGAAAGTGGAAAATCCTTTATACATTCCTCATGAAGGAAAACTGGTGCATGCATATTAGAGTGCCCCAGTTTCTTTGCAGAGGAAGCTGTCTTCAGCCACCTTTTCTTTTTTCCATATTAGATGCTGCTTTTCTCACTAACACAGAATCCAAAATTCAAACAAGATTTTAAAAGGATTTTGTTTAGGACCTGAATATAAGATTACTATGTTTGTCTGATACTACAAAACCATGAACTCCTTTTTCACTCCCCCTCTGTTTCCATAACATAGGGAGCATAAACCACAGGCACACAAATGAAATCTAACTCACATCTGATCTGGTTTAATGATCTGTTGATTGCCAGTTACATTCCTCAATGCTGTTAGAGTAACAGGAGCAAAAAATGATTGAGGAATGAACCATTCGTAGATGTTTAAAATCTCAGTCTGTTTTTTCAGTCTGCTCAAAAGCTTTCCAGGCTGGCATTGACGAGACAGACACAGAGATGACACCTACCTCAAGGAAAAAGCAGGGGAAGCAAAACAATGCAAGAAGGCAAAAACAAAGAGAACTGAAATTTAGAATGCTCTGCATCACAACAAAAGGTAATAACTAAACAGAGTAAGAAAAAATACACTTTGCATTACATGCATTTGATGTGGTCTCCAACAGGGCTTTGCACCTGGATACAGACACCCCCAAAAAGGAGAACAATCTCAAGGAGCTCTAAAGGCAGGCTGGTTTGTAAGGGAAAGTGAGGCAGGAGCCAGAGTCACAACAAACAGGAGGGTGGTGTGCTGAGCACAAAGGGCTGATCCTGCAGGAGCCCAGCAAGGCGCACAGGGCAGGGCCAGGGATGGGCACCGGGTCCTGCCCCTGCCCAGACTGCCACATACAGCTGGGGGTCAGCCTCTTCCCCCAGGCAAGGGAACAGCACAAGGGGACACAGCCTCAAGCTGCACCAGGGGAAGTTTAGGCTGGACATTAGGAAAAATTCTTTACCTGGAAGTGCTTAAAAAAGACTGGATGTGGCACTCAGTGCCATGGTTTGGTTGATAAGGTGGTTGTGGGTTGTAGATTGGACTTGATGATCTCCAAGGTCTTTTCCAACCTAGCTGATTCTGTAATATTGGGGTAAAGAGTGCGTTGCAAGCATGAGGGATAGAACAAATTGCCATTTTTATCATCACCTTCAGTGTAGTTCTCCACCAAGTCTCTTTACTCTTTTCTTCTCCCCTCCTTTCCTGTTAAATTCCTCCCCTGCCTCATGCTGTCCCCCTTCCCTGCCTCTCTACTGACCCCATTACAGTGGGGTAGGGTACCACAGGCTATAACACCATTCCAAGCTCCCTGCTGTAAACCTGGAGCTAAGAAGGGTTCATGTTCAAAGTACAACTCAAAAAGTAAAGCTGAAATTCCATCACATGTTCGGAAAAGTCCTTATGAATTTAATTGCTCTAA
Source organism: Emberiza elegans (assembly GCA_024865655.1). Lineage (NCBI taxonomy): Eukaryota > Metazoa > Chordata > Aves > Passeriformes > Fringillidae > Emberiza > Emberiza elegans. Next base: position 64,318,085 of record JALJVW010000206.1, read on the forward strand.
AATGAACTTCACACATCTGGAAGAATCTAATAGCTAAAGAACAAAGTTCATGACCAGTTTTAAATAAGGTTTCCTGATAATCAGAGTACAAAGACAAGGTCAGGTCTACTGTATCCAAAACTTTTCTCCTCAAGGCAGCACAGTAAATAAAAAGAAACATAAAACCAATTTCATTTCGGCCCTGAATATTTACAGAAAGAAATTCCATCTACAAAATAAATTTTCTAGAAAACATGACACCAAACTCAAAAATTAAAATAAAACTTGTCTGTAACTACAACAGTGCTAACAAGATGCTCTAATACAGATTAATATATTCAACATGGTAAAATTGCAAAGATTCGATTCACACAAAAACCAATTTTTTAAATTGTTTGCAAAAATTCCACTAAAGTGTTTGGGGGAAGCAAAGAAAGGCACTAGGCACTGTTCAGTCTCAGAGTATTTAGCTTTTAGTACTTTTCCATCTATTCTGAAAGGCAGCAAGCACTTGGGAGAGCGATGTATTGATGAAATACATAAAATCTGATTTTGTGTATTTGACTGCCTGATGGAAGAGAAAAATGATTAAGAAAAATCTCAAGAGGACAAGGTCACAGATGTGAAGGAGCAATCCTGATAGTTTCAGAGAAGTAGCTTTGGCACTTAAAATATCTCTTTAGAACAAGGAGCACAGTTTTTAAAACTAATTATGACAAAGATAAAACATTTTGATGATCAAGTAAGAATGTCATATGGTTGATACATGGTAATTCAGTTCATATATAATTAGACAAAAGTGAATAAAAAAGACTTTCATTTATTTTCTTCTAAAGTTGCTGCCTATCAGCTGTTTTGATGTAGATAACTAAAGACACCTATTCAACGAGATACATATAAAGTATCTTTCTGAATGGTTTTTTCCCCAAAGTGTTTTTGTATCATTTCAGTCTAATAAGACAAAAGAGCTGGGCAAGAGCTGGGCTGACTTTGATTCCATATTTCAAAGCCATCAGCACTTGGCAAATTTGAAACAAGTGTTGCTTTAGCAATCTCAGCTCCATGCTGGTTGGGCTGGTTGGGGATCAGCCCTCTCTCAGCTCCAAAAGCTTTAAGTTATAAATGATGTAAAGAAAACTTGAGGATAAGTATATTACTTATGAACAAAGAACAGACCCCTGGAAAAAGAGCTATCACATTTTATCACAGATTGCCACAAATCCAGATTGTCACATTCCCTAAGGGAAGGCTCTCATGCTTGCTCTGATATGTGATGAAATCACCTAAGTGACATCAAGACACCGTGGAAGACTTGCCTGTGTGTGAAGGTAACGTTCAGGAAAGGGAGTGGGGTGGATGGCATCAGCTGGCTCTCAGAATCATAGAGTCATTGAGGTTGCAAAGGACCCTGAAGACAACGCGGTCTGAACACAAACCCAACTCCAAAGCTGAGTTCCTGCTGCAGCTGATTAATGAAGGGAGAATATCAGCCTAAGGGCCAGCCCAGCTGGGCACTGCCACACTGGCTGGGATGCACAGAGCAGCCCCCAGCATGACTGTAACACAACCCTGATTTCTGTTCAGTGATTTACTTTCCGTTCAGCAGAAAAACAAAATCATTCCTTGCAATTGCAATTTTCAAAACAGGAGACCACTGTCATCAGAAACTGAGGGATAAAAATTGGATTTAGGAGAACTAAGTTTGGGATGTGGTGAAAAATCATATGATATTTCTAAAATGTCACTGAGGATGCATTTTCTTTTAACCTTTTTGTCCCACCAAGCCATTGTGCAACCCTGAGTGGCTCATGTAGCAAGTATTCCATGTGCAAACACTGGGTCTTCTGTGCCTGTCTCATTCTCACCAAAACAATCATCTCTCTAATTACAACTATGTAGATTAGGAATTCTGCATGTGAGTAGCAGCATTAGCCTAAAGGAGGATTTCAGATGGGTTATTGTTCTTAAGACTAGCAATTGTCTACCAATGCTTTGTTCTGTCTGCTCAGACAATATAATCAAATGCTGTTTGCTCAACATGCAACAAAGCATCACAAGAAAAACATTGCTATTTGGCCTGAAAAGGAAGCAAAATTTTTCCTCTAGAAAGTTTCTTTCACTGTTTTTTTTTAAAGGACCTTTGTGGATGGATAAGCCTGTCACTATTTCAACATGTAAGACACTCTTTCAGTCTCACTAAAATGCACAAGAATTACCACCATAACTGCAGAGATTTTTGAATTATCCCTTGGGTTCAGTTTTGGGGTGGTGTTGTGGGGGGTTTTCTGGGATCTCATAGGTGGTACCCCAATAACCATTTCCAGAGAGTCCTCAGCTACTCTGTAGCACTCAGACTTCCAGCCACGAGTGGATGATCAGTCATGTGAAAAGCAGGAGTACACAAAACAAACAAATGACTTTGAGGACTCTGGGACTGACCCTGATTCTCTCTATAACTTGGTAAAGTTTCATGGAATGTGATCCCATAATGTCCTGTTTCCAGAGTCAGGCAATAACAGCAAGGCACTACATACCATAATCCAGGTTTTTCAGGTACTGAGCAGCTGCATTTTTATCAGCATCAATAACACGGGCTGTAAATGTTTCCAGCCTAATCCAAATTTGGACAACTCACGATAAAAATACCTATTTTAATTTTGGCTGCCAGAAAATCAATGGCTGAAATGGTATGGTTAATTTTAAATAATAATTTCCTGTGGAAAAAGGGAGGTTTCTGAGAGGGCCAGACCTGAATTTCTCAGGCATCTCTGGGATGAGCTTACCTGCCAGCTCCCACTGGGATGAAGCAAGGCCAGCAATTGCTCAGCAGCGAGTCCCTTGTACAGCAGTTCTACAAGCTGCATAGGTAAGAGGGGTTTTGGGTTGTTCAGTTCTATAAACCAAGACTACACCAAAACTTTTGTTCCGTACTGCTAGCAGCAGAAAAAGTGACAAGAATCACACAGACCATCCATGAATGTGGCAGAAAAGCCTCCACAAAAACGTGAGGGGCGACGTGGGAGTGGCGAGCCCAGGGAGGTGGGCTGTGGGTGCTGCTGGCAGCAGGGGCTCCCACTGCCTCAGACTGCCCTGGAACTGGGCAGGGGCAGCGGGAACACGGTAATTCTGCCGAGTTTCAGGTCCTGACTAAAGACATCCACAGTCGGGCAATGGCAGAACACAGAAATCTGCCTGGAAAGAAGATGCAGATATTTTTAGATCTGTTCGGTTAGAATCACAGAACTTGGAATCAAGCAAGAGAATTCAAACCACATATTTCAAACTGTTAAAAATGCTCAAACTTCTCCATCTCTGGTCTTGTTCTAAAATGAACAGTAAGGAAATAACCTGATTTGATGAACACTCTGTTGCATCAGTATTGCTTTGGTAATTTCTGACTCATTTTTTCATATATGCAACAAACCTTATTGTTCTAAAAGCAAAAAAACCCTCAGGTTACTTGGGCTTATTACCCCACAGACTTTCACTTTGACTGTGTGACCAATAGTAACAGTCCTTTCTCTAAAAACAACCAAATAAAAAAAGCCAAACCCCTAACAATAAAAATAATTTCCCTAAACATATTATTTTCCATTTCTAATATCCCTACTGCACACTTTCTTTTGTTTCAGAGCACAGGTGAAATACCAAAGTAGAATACATTCTGATACACTGCGTATTTACACATCATTTCTTTAAAGGTGTGACAGTGGGATATTTTCAAGTGGAAGGAGCTACACTCATTTTTATGAGAGAACAAATTTGGAATCCAATGAAACAAACACAAGTAACTCAAACCCATGAAAAACACACTGTAGGTGTGTGCAGGAGCACTCCCATCCACCTGTTTCAAATCACAACCATCTCCAATCTATCTGGATCTCCCTATTCACACCTGGGTCTGGAAATTATTAACATCAAACTAATAGAGCCATCTGTGAACTGCTCCAAATTCCAGACCAGAACAGGAACAGTACCTCAGGGAAGTGTTAACAGCCCAGAGTCATCCAGACATCAGGCTTGTCTCCATTTAAACTTGACAGCAGGAGAGAGTCACCCTGCCATCAAAGGCATATTCTCAAATCTATCTAAAAACCATGCTTATTATTATGCTTCCAATTCTCTGGACATATATGCATGCATCATACAAATTACTCTCACAGGTGGTACATTTATTAACCCTTTGGACAGAGGCCACAGAGGTCCTGAATAAACAGGATTTCCTCTTAGTCACAGTTAAAGGACATAATGAGTTATGCTGTAAATTCAGTTGTAGCAGAAAGTAACAGCCAAATGGCTGAAAACTCAGTACATGGATGCATTCTTCCTTTTATACCAATGTCCATCAAAATATTTTTTAATAACTGATTTTTTCTAGATCGACATTTTAATCCATCACTACAAAGAAAATTCTTCCCTCTTGGGATGCCTTGTGCTGTTCATAGGAGCAGCTGTTAGAACACACACATCATGCCTGTCCCTGGGGCAAAGCAAAGACTGCTCCTGCAGCAAGCAGAGCCAGGCTGGAGGGGTCACTCCTGCTGAAGGGAGTCTCAATTGCATTTTCAACTGCAAGACTTCATTCCTGCCATGATGACAAGCTTTTATAAACCTGAGCTTTGTATCTTGCCCTCTCTACTTTCTGCAGTTCATGCAGTCATTTGTCATGAGCTAACCTAAAATTCCTGTGGTGTGTGGACTCAAGCAGCAAAGAAACCAAATGGCATACTTAGTACAGGAGACAGGGTTTCATATGGTGTTAAAAGATATAAAATTAGATTTTTTTTTTTTTTGCCAAGAAGACTGAAGTCACTCTTCAGTTGTACAGCTACAGAAAGCGTCTAACTTTCTGTTAGAAAGTGGCCTTAGACAACCCAGGTAAGAGCAATGTGCAACTCATTTAGTCATTCTGCAGCTGTGTCCCCTCACAAGCCATTCACTCTGCTGGCTGTTGTGGAACTGAGGAACAACTGCACAGCTCAGTGTTGATCTCCATAGGACCTTGACAGAGGTTACACTGCTCAACTCCCATTTTCCCTCCTGGCAATTAGTAAAAGTGACTTTAGCATCTACCGAAGACCTGCTGAAACTAAGAGAGTTTGATGGGCTCAGGATCAGATGTGGCCTATGAGAGAGAGAGAGAGATACATGAAAGCTCCCTCCCCTTTAAACATTAGAAAAGCTCAAAACAGCAGATGACATGAAAACCTCATTTCTCTTTGAAGTCAGTCTGATTCATCAACCCTGGTGGGAAGACACTCATAAAATTTTAATTTCTTATGCCTTTAAACCTATTCCCTTGTTCTATGCAAAAGTCCATTTGACCAATACAAAACAGAAGGTAATAAAATCAAGATTTTCATATCTCAAAAGTTTGAAGGGCTCAGCTAATTATCCATGTTTACTGGGTACAGAATTCTGTCACTACATAGAAAGAAGATTATATACTTTTAAAAATAGGGTACTAGAGAAATTGCATCAAAATTTTACCATCTTTTAAGAATACTCTGAAGTTAATTACTTCTTGAAGTGTCTTTCAAATAGAAAAAAAATCATCTGTGAAGATGACTGATTAATGCAATAGTCAGAAGACACAACTTATCCTTTTGCTGTCCATCTGTTGGCCTTGTGTTCCTCTGTCTCACAAGGTCTAGCAGCTAGTCCATAAAGATAAAACCTGGGACACACATGGAGATTATTTACCATAAAAAATAGTCTTCAGGAGCATATGCTGACCTGTGTACCAGAACCACCCTTAGCTACAGGACAGAAGCACAATTATACCCCTCTATTCATAATAAACCCTTGCTTTTGGAATGCCATTTTCATCCAAGCTATTTTGTAAACAAATGAGACATCAGGGAATTAGTGGTGCTTAACCAGACCACACAGAAGGTTCTGTTTGAAACTTAGTGTTGATTACTTTCGTTCTCCTCTTCAATAGAATATTTGAGTACCTTTTAAAAATAAGGCTCAAATAGAAAGTAATGGTTGGCTCGGCCAAAAACTTCTCTCAGCTGCTTCTTCAAAACAAAAGACAATTAAAGAGCACTAAATTTAACTCTTGAACCACACTGAGATGTCTGAAAATTTGTTTGATAGAGCAAACTAAACCCTGTTAGGCTGCATTGCTGGTAAACCTGCAGAAACTGAGGGGCTGCCCTTAGGGGAAGAGATCTCTTCCCCAGGTTAAGACAAGCTGTTCCCTCAATTCCTCACCACAGGCTCACAGCTCCTGCCCTGAAAATTACAGTGGCCCTGCTGAACTCCTCAACTCACTTCATTTCTCCTTGACTTTGCTGTATCAGGGCACAAAAACTGTCACTGGACATCAAAACAAACAGCCCCAGTCCATCTTCCTTACACTCTCCCTTCAAGTATCTATTTACATTGATAAGATCACTCCCCTCTTTTCTTACTGCACAATCAATTCGATTCTAATCAATCAGATTAGATTGCCAGCACCATGCAATATCATTTCCCTTAGATTAAACAAATGCAACAGATGCACAAAGTGCTGAGCAACCAGCTGATGTTTCATGCTTTTACACTGAAGTGATCCTTTCTTTTTGTCAAATTTTTAAACACCAAGAAATTAAGAATTCTATCAATTTTTTTTGTACTGAACAGGTACTAAACAAAGTCAACTCTGTTTTATCCATAGCAAAAGTATTTGAAAATATCCAGAGGATGTTGCTAATATAACTGAAATAAACTGTTTAATGCTATAGCCAGTTGTTTACAATAAAAAGCATCATGTAAAGCTCAGCTGGTTGATGCAAAATTAAAACCATTACTACTTGTTGCACAAAATGGAAAATTATATTTATCAGCCAGAAAATTTATAGAAAGTCATATAATACAGAGAAATAAAGCTTGACCCTACTCTATGGCAGAAAACTTGCAAAATATTTCACCTGGTCATGAATAATATACTTAGATTTGAAACAGATTTAATATTGAATCTGTAAGAACATTATAAGATCACCCCAGAGGACAAAAAATCTGTTTGCAGAGCTTCAATGTTAAAACATAGAGGTTTCCTGTAGGAGGCCTTGAATATATGTATTATAAATGTAGGAGGCTTTAAATATATGTATTATATACCTGTACTGTATTTGAATATCTTTACCCTGGCTGGTCCCAGTTATCCTTGATGGGCTGCAGCTGTGATGTCCTTCATTGGGCTGCAGCTGTGGTTACCCAAGGTAACTGGGATAAAAGGGGAGTGGGCTGGCCAGTCAGGGAGAGCCTTGGAGGAGCCCTGACTAAGGGAGAGCCTGAGTTTGTGCTGTGAAGATCTGCTGCCCACAAGACAACAACAGAGAGGTACAGGACTTATGAAATATGTTAAATACAACATTACAGGATTTATGTAATGTGTTAAATACAACAGTTTCCAAAGATACCTGAGGCCTGTTTGGTGAATGGCTCCTTCTCAGAAATGTGTATATAATTGTTAGATGTTATGCCAACATCTACATGTTCAAAGGCTTAACCTGAACAGGAAACAATGTAAGAATTTAATTAAATACCTCTTTAGCTCCATTTGGGACAAAAATTAGTGTTGCAGGGACAATGATTTTGGCTACCTGGAGTTCTGCCTCTGGTCAGCCTTCCAGTGTCTCATTCTTGCAGCCACCAACTCCAGCTTCCTGGTCAAGTACTTCACCCCTTCACCAAAGAAGGATCTTCCTCCCTGATCAGCTTTATCTTCATTTATGGTGCTTTCAAGAAGATGATCAAACAGGCTGATCATTATCCCATCAACCCCCAGTCAAGGTGGAGTATATCATGAATTACTCTTGTGCCTGTAAAGCACTAGATGCAGGTAAGGGAGTGCTCATTACCTGTCCAGTTTGTAGGTAAGAGGCAGCCTTTGCTCTCCTCCACCCTTGTGCTGCAGCCCAGGTAACAGGTAGGTTATTCCTTCCTCATGGGTTGCCTTCAGATATCCTATCTCAGTCTCAGGTGCTGCAGCAGAGCTCTCATTAGGGGTAGAAATGAGCCAAGACACAAATTCTCATTTACCAGCATGAAAAGGGTCCCAGTTTATGCTCCTTTACACCTTAGCCAGCTCTGGCTGCAGCAAGCTCCTGCTGCTGGCTTCTCTGGGAGACTCTGACCGCTGGTTATTCCTGCTGGAACACGACTGCAAGTATTTCCCTGCTGCCTCTGAGCACAGGCTTTTACCTGGCTGTACAGTGACTGCAGGCTCCAACAGCAGCTCTAACTCCATCACACCCAGACTGACCCCATGGCAGATCTTCCAACTCTCTTCCTTGATTCATTCTTTTATAGGTCTGTCTGGATTGTTCCTTCTTCCTCAGGGCTCCTCTAACTCCTCAAGGTCTTCTTCCTCTAGGCTGTCTTTCTCCAGGCTCTTCCTGAGCAGCCAACCCACCTCTTTTATCACACTTACCTTTATCAGTCACAGCTGTGACCCATTAAGGGCAGGGCTGTTCTTCTCTTTGGTAATTAGTACAGCTGTGACTTCTCAGGGGTGAGGTCACTTGTAATCCCTTCCTCTACACCCACAAATTGGAGCTTTCTCTGCATCACTGCTTTCTGCTCCTGGCTGAGGCAGCACCCTCTCACCCCATGACCTCAGGTACAATAAGGGAAATCTGTGCATTTCCCTCCAGCAGCTCTCCTAGATGTTCTTCTAAAGGATAGCAAATCTAGGTGGGAACAGTGTAAGACCACCTTTGTTCATAGCCTCAACCAGGTCATGTGGACTGCAGAAATTGCATTGCTTTAATGGGATATTGCCAAATATTCCATCTGTTGTTCCCTGCAAACTATCCCCAATGTCAATAGCTCAACAAACCTCCCAACTGGGCTAAGATTCCCCTTTGTAGTGCTCTGCATCTTGGATGGACAGAATCATCACCTACCACCATCCTCAGTTTTTACAGTCAGTGCTATAAAAACAGCAAGTCCTAAATCTGAATCCTTGCTGCAATGAGCAGGATGAAATTCCTCCAAAGATCACTGGGATGAATATTGAAGCAAATCTCTTTTAAATGCAGTAATAGCAATAAGCACTTTGACCTAGTTTTCAAAAGTATAAAAGCTAGAAATGGAAGATAAAGTCCTGATCTCTTGGAATCCTTTGGAAATCTGAGTCTTTCCTCTATAAAGCAGCCAACACATGAAGCAGTTTCTATTCATCCCAAAGGCACAGCACTCAAACATTTAATTTCTCTTGAATAACATCCCCCTTGAAATCATTTATTTGAAAGCACTCTTCCATAAAGCTTGTGCTGAGTTTTTTCTCTTTTTGATAAGGGGAGAAGTTTTTAATATAGGGTGATTTATCATGCACTGGGTCTTTCAACATGATACAAACTGGTGTGAATGTTTTTCCAAATCAAATTACTTCCTACATTTAATACAACACTGTTACCATAACTACAGGATCAAGTGGATGTTGCTAATGAAGACAAAGAGATGGAGATTTTAGATTAAACAAGCTCAGAGGAAGATCAGCTTCTGCTGCTCATGGCACCAGTGCAGCTGCTATGAGCAGACAGAGCCTGAATGCTGCAGGGAACCTCAGCAGGGCATGTCTGGTGTCACCTATGTTAGAAACAGCAGCAAGGGTCAGCGCCATCACAACAGACAGAATGGGAATTTTCAGTGGCATTGGCATATTCTGACTCTGAGAGATTTGCCAAAGCACTCCTCTCACAAACACTCTATGCACTTAGTGCATGATAACCAGGTTAAATCTATCTGTTTCTGTTTAATTTAGCTGCTGCTATCCAAACTCATGATGTATGGAAATCCATACAAGATAATCTCCTCCTGACTTTAGTGACTGCAATGAAATCTTTGTCTTTAAGCCACAAAAACAATAAGGATCAATTCACTTTCTTTACTTCCCAGAATTAGTCTTTTTTTCAGTTTATTAAAGCCTATACCAGAGAAAGCCAGACCTACTTTCTGAAAAAAAAAAAAAAAAAGAACAAGTGTGCTCATGAAACTTAAAGTGAGAATTTAAAAAAGCAAACTAGAGTAAGTGCTAAGTTTTAATACACCATAATTATTACAGTTCTTCACTGGGAACAGAAGTGGTGAAAAATAAGATCATGTCTGTTTTGCAATGAGTTTACCAGATCAATTTTATCCACACATCCTTCACAAACACCAAGTTCCTTCTCTATTTCACTCCTTCACCTGTACTTCCAGGTATCTGATACAGTCTTAGTCCCCATTAAGAAGCACTTGAGGGGTGGTAAGATTTCTGTGTGGGGCACTCTGCTGTGAACATCAGCCAGCTCAAGTGTGGGATTGGCCAATGCCATAAGTGCATTCACATAAAGATAGGCACAAAAACAGCCCAACACTGAGGGTCCCTGCAACTCAACATGTCCTCAAGAGAAGTTCATACAGGTGCCTGCAGAAATGCTGTTCCATTTCTCAGGAGAAATATAGCAGGAGGTTTAGGTCAAAAAATGATCAACTAAATCAATATGCTTGTAACAAATGACCAAAAGAGCCAATTACCTGTTTCCCCACATGCTGTATCATTATATCTTCATAAACAGGATGACCACTGCTTGATTCTTTTTAAGCAACACCACACAATTCAAAGAAATCTTTCACTGAGGTCTGGGATGGGCTGAACTCTTTCCACCTCACTCATGCTGCATATGATGGTCAGCCCCACCTTTTGTTTCAATTATTCTGTGTCTCCAGTACTTCACCAAACTGAGGTTTTGTTCACTCTCCCCTGGTTTCAGGGATCTCATCTGCATCACTCAAAATAATAATCCACGACTATCTTACGGAACAATTGTAATTGATAAATTGGATTCTTCTTTATAAGTACAGTAAAAACTCTAATAGTTTACTCCCCATCAAAAGTATTTTAATACTTGCACTCATTATTTCAGTGGAAAACAGAGCACTATTATGAAAAAAAATAAAGACATTAGCAGCTCTTCTTTTACTGTAGTGCTTCAGTTTGAAGATTATAATCTCAGCTCTCACAATTTTTTCATTGATTATATAGATGAAGTGCTTTAATTCAATTTTGCTCTATTATTTGTATGCATTAGGAAAAGTAATTAAACCAGAAAAATAGATGGCAATAAATGACAGAAAAGGCCCATAATTTTCAGCTGAACACAGATACTAACCAAAGATGTAATTTTATCTAAGCAATATCTCTGGAAATTAAAACTTTAATGAAAGCAATAACTGAAGCATAAGCAAAACAACACGAAATCCCCACTATAATTTTTCATTATATTAAAGGCTTAAAACTGTTTTCCTTTCTTAATTCTGCAGTGCACTCAAAGGAAGTTATTAGTTTTTAATATTATTATTCAGTTGTACATAGTTGGAGAAAAATCTACACATATAATGTCACTGGGGAGTAATGCAAGCAACAAACTGTAAAAAGTAAAAAAATGATCAGTACAGAATGTGCAAGGTATTTTAATAACTGGAATGAGGCTTTTTGTTATTAATGAGATGCATCAAAAGCAATGCTGCTGATTCCCACAATTAGAGAGATTAATTTCAGAACTGCTAGGAAGTCTCTTTGCAATTTTTCAAATTAAAAACTCTTCGGTTTTGTGATGAACAGTAGGACTTATCAATGACTGCAGTTTTTCAAAGACAAATATCAAGGCATTCAAGAATCGGTTCTGACAGACATACCCCTCTAATAAATTGGTTGTAAAAGAAGAAACAGGAATGCACATTACAATTAACCTTTTTATTTCCCTTCAATAAAATTCATCATTTCAGTTTGTGAAAACATTAGGCTGAGTCCCAAAACACGAGTTAGAGAATTTTGCAAGGTAAATGAAGGTTTTCTTTAATTTGCAGCAAGCCTACTCTTTGACATTCTTTGTCCAGACAGATTGGTTATTCAGAGATTTTCCAAACCCCCTAAAAGAAATATCCAAACATGTTTTTAATTTGTATCAAAGCAGCAGTAAATTAACAGGTTTGATATGTCAATTTACTTCCATATAAAATTCTCATTTAATTTTTATGCCTTGGAAAAACAAAATGTACTTGAGTTCTGTGTATGAGGGAATCTTAATTTTCTATAGAACATTCTATAAAACCTAATTTTTTTTAATTTAAGCATTTGGGGAAATTAAAATGTATATTTAAAACTGTAGAAAAAAATCAGTTCCATCATTTTAACAAATTGCAGGTGATAAAGAAAATAAGACTAAACCAAATATCATTAATTTGTGTGAATTACAAATTATCAAGGCGTACCTTCTGCCCACAAATCAGCAGCAGAACGTGGCAGTCAGCAGAGAGCAGAGGATCATCCAGTGGGAATTGTGGGTGACTGATTGTGAGACAAAAATGGTATCAATAATGAATGTAAAAAACTTTAAGAGAATGATTATAAAAAAAAAAAAAAAAATGAAATGAGAGCTCAGCAAGAGGAACAATGAAAAACAAGCCCTTAAATTTCTCCCAGGGCTGAAATCTCTCTCCTTTTTCTAACTCACCCCACTGATTGAAGTGGCTTAAGGGACTTGGTTCAGTTCATACGGATCAATGAGGGATGCAGGGCTCTCACCAGACAATTTATTTTGATTCCCTCTCACAAGCTGTGCACAGCACGTTGTACATGTGCACCCTGTGACACCGGGAGGGGACACTCTGCTTTGGAAAATGACTTTTCCTGCTTGGCTCTCTGCAAGTGCTGCGAAGCCAGGGCTGCTCCAGCCTCGCTAAGGCTGCCATTGATCTGACAGGGTTTCTATAATTCCTGGTTACATTTGATTTCTGAGGAAGTTGTAAGGATTAATGGTATGGTTTAACAGTATAAGGTGGTTTTTATATGACCACTGTAACAGACTTAGATTACCTGGTGAGCTCTCCTGTACAGAGAATACTCTGCTATCCCACTAGTTAAGTCATACTCTCAAAATCAAAGTTAACTCTGCAATCTTTACATAAACACCTTGAATCCCAAGTATTTGCTTCCCTCAGAATATTTAATTATTAAAAAACTTAAATGAAGACCTGAGGATCTCCTATTGTTGAAAGTTTGTTAGCAATTAACATGTGGACACCTATTGTGTAAGTCTCTCCAAAAGCCTAAGTCTATAAAAACTAACAGGACATTTGTTCAGCCATATAAATTTGATTTTTTGATTGTAAAAGGATATAAAGTGAAACCATTAGGGACTAGCTGAAAATTATGCAAAATCCATTCTAATCATTGCTGCTCATTGCAAAGAAAAGACCGTAGGCCATTCAGAATATATCATCGTACTAATGAAATTGTTAAATGCAATCCATCTAAGAGCTTTTGTTAATAATATGCTCTACCACACAAGATGTGCTGCTACATAGTAAATTTAATGCAAAAACTCTCAAATTCCATTCTCAAAATCACTCCTTATGTAGTCTCACTTACTGAATATGTCCTAAAGGATTTCATTGTGTTTTAAGAGCAACTACATTATCTTATCTTTCCTCATCAATAATCCAGTTCCCTAGCTGTGCTAAATGATAAAGGCAAAGGACAAATAATTATTCATTTAAGAATCAGATTATCATACAGGAAAATGAAAAAATATTTACATTCTCATGTAAATTCAGTGGATGTGGTTTTGCTCAATGAATTCTGCTGTCCCTATTTTGAATCAAAGGAACACAAGATATTTTCAAACTATTAAAAAGGAAATCCTGACTGTGCTTTCAAAAGGTGGTGGTAATTCAGAGAGATGATAACTTAAACAATAGTGTTAAATTAACCAAAGCAACAGCAACAGTTTTGCCTTGTAGCAGGTCTGAGACAGCAGTGGTTTATCATGATTTCAAGCAGAATGCATTTTATTTTCTTCTAGGACAGGTAATCAGATTTGCTGTCTGCCTACAGGTGGCCAAAGCTCTGCCCTGATTTTGGTGGAGGTGCTAATTTAAATTTGAGGGTGTTATCTAATGCTATTCATGGTTCCATGTCTGCACAATGGGATCCATGAACCAAGTGCACTCTCAGCAAAGGTCTGTGCAGGTCCACAACACAGATCTGCTTAGATGAGGACTTTGAGGTGCAGGAAATATTTTCAAAAAATTTGGATTTATATTAAAATGGTAATACTATTGTATTACCTTCCTAAAAGATGTTTCCCACTGTGACAACTACATTTTCCATGTCTTTGAGGCAAACAGCCTCAATTTTTGCAATAAGATTCCAAATTTACTGTCTCCATCAGTAATAGAAAACTGTATCTCATAAAATCTCAAAACCCAAAATCCATTGGTCATTTCAAGCCTCTAGCCCCAAGTTATGTGGAGGTTTGGGTGCTTTTTAAACTCTTTCAGTAGCTTTTCTGCCTTAAGTTAATATTCTAGGCTGCATTAAGCTTTAATTGAAAGCAGTCATCTCTGCACATTATTTGATTTTAACTTTGCTAGCTTTTCTTTTTTTTTAATAGTATATTCCTCTTGGCTACAACCAAGGAACCATCTCCATGCATGATTTCCTAATGCTTTTATATCTGCTTTGAGGGCTAAGTATCAGCTTAACTCTTGGTCTGGAGTCCAAATCAAATTTTCAGTGGTTGCAAGTAATTCAGGTATTCTTACATATCTCTACAGACCCTGAAAACATTAATCTGTACCACTGCTAGGAAATTCAGTGTGATGCAGAAATGGCCAATAAATGCCAGCATTTTTCTCTTATTACATGCACTGCATGTGCCCTAACTAGATGGGTAAGTAGACAAAAAACAACCCCAATTTTATGTTCTTTGAACAAAAATCTAAATCCTAACAGTCATACTTAATTGTTACTCCCAAACAATTACCCTTAGTGTTTAAGTTCTGGAGTTTTGGAGAACAGAATCCGCATTCAGGGAGATCATCAGAATAAAAGAGAGGGACACAGCTTGCTGCTCTGAAAATGGCTTCAGCAAAGCTGCATTTTTGCTGATGTTGTGTTCTCTGGCCAAGTCTTTCACTTTTGCCTGGTCAATATTTCTTCCTTCCCATCTGATTCTGAAATTATTGGGGGTTGTAAACTCTGAGTTACAGGCATTTAAACTCTATCTAATGGGAGCTTTAAAAGCTGTTGAGCGACAGATAAGTTTTAATCAACATGAGTGAAAGAGAAAGGCAGGTTAAAGGGTTTGAATGGCCCTGAAGGAATCCTGGGAGCTCAAAAATCCACCAGGAAATGTCTGGGGTTCTCTGCAACCTCATTTGGATAATGCAAAGAGAGCAGTGGTACCATTTCCTAGTTTAAATGGTCCTGCAAATACAAATTGCATCTCCAGCTTCCCAACAGCACAGTCTCACTGCTCTTTCACTGCAAGATGTTCATCCTGTTGATTTGTAGAGTCGATGACTGCCTTTGCAAAAAAACTTTTAAGTTGAAACAAAACTCATGTAGGTAATAGATGTCCTTTTCCTTTAAATAAAAAACAACCCATAACATTTGTATTCTCAAAAAAGCAGATCAGAGAAAGCACCACTATTGATTTTGTGAGAACTCTCTTCCCTTTTGTTAGCTTCTGTAAAAGCTAGACAATATTACATTGTAAAATGCCTTAAAAATCTAAAATGTAAATTTCATAACAAAATATAATAATCACATAAAAAGGCTTTATGTTCACTACATTTACCATTACATGAATTATGAAGAGGAAAATTTGAATGAAAGTAACAGTTCTGAAACTCTCAGATGTCACTGGACAAAACAGTCACAAAACAGGTATTTTACACTAAATACCTATATTTTGCACTAAATTCTACAGAAATCTTTCATTGTGATGTAAAGTTCATGCAAAATAAACAAAACCTTTCTACTGTATCACAACACCAATAACTCCTCTGAAGCCAGAGGGACTGCTCAGAATAAGGAAGGGCTCCCAGCTGAAGAAACAGTAATTGAATTGAGATTCAGCCCTCCCCTGCCTCAAGGGGATAATTGAAAAGAGCCTGTTTGCAGTTTCGGTCTCATCTGAAGGCATCAGCCTTTTAAAAAAGGTATCATAACACCAGCAAGAGGATAAATCCACTCCTCACCCAGCACATTCATTTCCCACGCCCTTCCACACTCCCTGCATTTCCCTAGAAGGGAGCAGAACTGAGAGGACAAATCCCATCTCTGCACACCCACATTCTCCAGCCTTCAGTTATCTTCATGCAGAGAGGCTATTTTCCTCTTGCAGCTCCTGCCAGCTCTGCACACGCTGACTGAGGAATCACACACAGTTCATGAACACTTTCATCTCCAGTACCTTTGGAAACCATCTCTTAAATGCATCTTTCAAGGTGACAAGTGGATAAAGCTCCTGTGTCCATGGAACAGGCTCCTGGTGCGGGAAAAGCCTCCTAGTGCTAGAACAGCACCTGCCAGAGCTGATGTGGCTTAGCTCTAGCCAGGAATGAACATTATTTACCTTGCACACTCCGAAGGAAATACACATTTCATGGAAAAACATAGGGAATTAGGCAGACTGCACTTCATTAAGGTGCAAACCTAATAATATGTTAGTTCCATGTCTCATAACTATTTTTGTTTGATATTACTGCTGATTCAATGCATTTGGGCTTGGTTTACTTGGTAGATGTTTCTGTAACAATTTTCCTCTTTATTTTCTTTCTGACACATTCTGCAATTGCTTTCTGTGAAAATACAATTAGTTTAATGATTAGGAAAAGAAATTACTACAGCAGACAAATCTTGCAGGAGAAAATATGTCACAGAAAATCAGGGTTTGTAAATAGATTGAAAACTCAGAGGCTGTAGTGTCTGACTGTACTAAGACACAATACATATAATTAAAATCATGATGGTACCTTTAAAAATAACCTGTCAGTCTTCTATTACTAAATGTTTACACAGGAAGAAAATTATGGTTTTTCAAGAGATTGCAATGATTTTGAAATTGCTCAGGATGCTATGGAAGGTGGAAGAGCTTGCTAGGAATAGTATAGCTGTTGTCCTTGCTGTAAAAAATTCTGTTTCTCCATAGCTCTCTCTATAACCTCTCTGACATCAACTGCCAAGGTACCAGGAATCCTAGGCCAGCCAGATCTGGCTCACACTCCTGACAAAACTGTTAAATTGTGGAACACACCTAGAACAACATCCAGCATTGCTGTAGCTTTGTCTTAGGCTGAGAGTTTTGTTTGATGTTTGGTTCACAAGCTGTGTGCACACACCTTACTGCAGCCAAGGAACTGATTCCTCATTTGTGGGAACACTGCAAACACCACCACACCACCAGCAGATGAGAGAATTACAGCCACCACAAAAAAAAAAAAAACCAAACCAAAAAAAAAAAAAAAAAAAAAAAAAGAGAGAGAGAGAGAGAAAATGATGGATTCACATGGATTCACTTTTGTGTAAATACTAAAACCAGCACCAGTCAGGAGAGACCAAGACAGTGGAAAAGTGCACAGAAGTGGAATACTGAGGCTGAAGATCTGTAGTGTAATTACATAAACATATCCATGCAATGTAGAAAAATAATTATAGAGCAAAATGCTGTAAAAATAATAGATCCTGGTCACTTTCAGATTTAAACAATGAGTTTTGTATCCTAAATGAAAGTGATTGCTCCAAAGGAACATCCACATCCCACAACCTGGACAGCATTTACAGTTGAGGTTGGGGTGAAAACAGAAGTATTCCTCAAATCAGTGTCACAGATTCTTTATTTCATGTTTTGTGGAATTCTAACAATTAAGATTCTGTATTAACCATCCCCATGCCTTCCTCAGCTGTGATTCAGTAACAGAACATTCTGTCTCATGGGTGTGTTTGACTCATCACATGGAGCCCAATATGTTTATTTAAGGATGGTTGTGCTTTAGAACAAGCTGTTTAACACAGGATGATGGCACCTCACCAGAAAAGACAGCAAGAGATCTTCAAGCAGGTTGTATCAAGAAATTTGAGGAATGTAAGAGTTTGAAATAATCATCTAAATGAAACCTGACTTTTTAAAAAGCCTTTTACAACTTTAATAGTCTATAAAATGTTCCCATCATGATTTCAACAGTTTAGCCTAGAAAGTGCATATTGGCTAATGCTGATAAACAGAGAGCTGGAAGATTTAATTTCAGTTTCAAATCTGACATTCCTTTCTCCAGACTAGTAGTTTGACTCACTTGAAATTCCAGAGAATAACTTTATTATGTTTTTTCCAAAAACCTGGTTAGAATCCTCTACTCTTTTTTTTTTTGTATCATTATATATTTTATGCCAGCCAACATAATCCAAGGAGGTTTCAGCTTTTCTTAGCTACATTACACTGCTTTACCAACAAACTAGCCCAGTTACACGCAAGTAGGATATGCTGCTGGTTTGGGCAACAGCATAATGGGGTTTTATTTCACTTAGAGAAGAGTTCTCTCACCACAAAACTTCATCAAGATGTCTCCAGAGATGCCACTGGAGAAAGTGTTTCTTAACAAGCAGCATTTACTGTTACTGCTTGGCTGGCTTACATTTACCCCCACCCTACCTCCTGCTCCCCTTGACAGTAATAGATAATAATGGAATTATTAAGGCAAACAAATAGCAATTCTTATTACTCTGGAAAATGGATGATAGAAATTGGTGGAATAAGAGGAATCACTTGGCATTTTGAACATAATGAAAATTTCAACAGTCAATCCCATCCCAGAAATTTCTATCTCAAAACCCACCTGGCATTGAACAATGAGCTTACCCCATTCACAGTGGCTGTTGCTGCAGTCAATCACTCAGACCAGTAGGGTCTACTCTGTATTTTATATATTTCTATATTTTTCTTTGCATAAGTCCCTGGTGTTTACAACAGTCACCTATTTATTGGTTCCCCAGCCTCAGCCTCCAAGCCTGGCTACAGCCATTTCTACTCCATCTCCATCTCTCATTCATACCCCTGGGAGTTACAAAAATTTTTATTTATTTATACTCTGAGCCCAACTTTTAGATATTTCTGTAGAAGGCTCCCGTGTCTGCCCTCATCTGCCAAACTGTCTTGATTCCAAATTGTCAGACACCTCCACTGACCAGTCCTCTCACACACAGCAGAGCAGTTGGCAGGGATCAGCACACTGTGCACAAATGCAACTTCCTCAACAGATGTATGCATTTATTCTTAGCCCTTATTTCAAAATAGCACTTTGAGAAGACACAGAGATGTATCAAGTGTTCATTCTGTGATAGGTCATGCATACAATCCTGCTGAAAACCACAGTAGCTGTAAATTATGAAAAGCTGCAGTCTAGGAACCCATAACTGGGTGGCCTAGATATTAATAAGAATATACATACTAATGATGATGAAGCAGTTGTCCGTGGAAAAGCTGATTTAAAGAATATTCAGTTTTATCTTTCTGACAGCTCACATGGGAGCACATACAGTATTCATTTCTTTTCATTGCACTAGAGCCAAATTAGAATATTGTTTAAAGATAAGGGGCAGTATCATCTCACTTGTGTGACCTACTTATTTAATGCTTTTCAATCTTTAGCAAGAATTGTTCAGAGACAGGGTAAAATTCAACTGACAGCAATATAGACTTTCAGTAATTCCATTTGTACAAACAAGATTGATTCCAGTTTTACACCAAAATAACTGAGATCAGATTGTGACCTTTAGCAAATGTGTTTCTAGACTTCCTCCTTATCCAAACATGAGAAGAATATGAAGGACAAAACATTGAATTTGCTGCCCAAGTAGCATTCTAGATAAATAATGTTTATATACTAGTTGCATAAATAATTGATACTAATTTACAGCAATATAACTTTACTGCAATTTGATCATTCATGCCTGAGAGTTTTGGCAACAGAACCCAGAGTTCAACACATAATCCTCACAAAAGCATTAGCATGACATACCATGTTTTCACCTTGAAATGTTTCAGACCACAATATCTTGTGCCCCACACCAGCCACACAAATATTTTTTACTCTGCTATAACAGAGATTTATTCTTTAAGATAAATCAGAAATAGCAGTTTTAATTAATTTTGCACAAGTGAGTTAAATTCTTGAGCAGAAGTTCAAGACATTAAAAATCGGAAGCATTTAAGCCCTAGCATTTTCTTCCTCAATTTTTTCACCACCACTGACATATTTGGGATGATTTCTGGTAAGATGAGGTCAAAAAACATTGCTGCACCATATGGCTCCGAGAACTCAGGAAGAATTGTTTAAAAAGCAGATCTTAAGGCTCACTGGCCTAAGAAGAGTTGAAATAAAGTTATTTGCTACTTGAAATATGGAGTGTAAGGTTGTAGCTTTTCTGCAACAGATATATAGGGATTCAGACTACCAGTAAGTGCTGTTTGTGAGAGCACAAATGACTCCTTAGATTACTGGACTGAACTGGATCCTCTACTGGCGAGCATCCTACAGCCTAAGGCTCACTCCTCCTAAGGACACCAAGGCAATAAAGCTCAGACAAAAGAACCTGTGCTCTTATTTAGATCACAGTGCATCAGTAGAACCAGAGCAGCTTCCAGGATGAAATGTTAAAGATATTCATTTATTTTGAAAGTTTGTCACTTTCCCCATTATTATCACAAGCCATAAACACAATCTCAACACATAAACATCAGTGCAAAGCTCCACACAATGTAGAAAATGAGACACTTGAAATACAAAATGCTGAGACATCCTTCAGCTCCTCAGAAGCTGCTTCACAGCTTGACCAACATGCCACAAATGAATGCTAAGAACATGTCTCAGTCCATTTGTCATCCCCTTGATACAGAGCTTGAACTCCTGTCAGCAGCAAGAAATTGATTGCATTTTAAATACCAGAATGAAGCTTTTTGTAAGCAAACACTGATATGTAAAAGCCTTTTATTTTAACTCAGATTTGCATAAATTCATTAAAACTGCTGAGAAATAAATTAAACCTTCTCCAGATTACCTTTTAAAGACCTTGGTTCAATCACAGACTAAAAATATTTCAGTGAGAATTCAGCTACAGCAATACAAGTTAAGAAAATACGTGTATCAGAAACAGGATACAGAATCAATTCACTTTTCTCATTAAAAGTGTTTGCTTCTGAAAATTCTAACAAATCCAATTGCTTGAGGAACAGCTACTGCAGAGACTGACACCTTCCTCTGAGATCAGGATATTACATGGAAGTTATTTGCCAGACTAATGAACGAAGGCAAAGCACAGCAGATTGAATAAATACAAAAGTATTGTGCGTGTGTTTATAATGAATGCCTCTCCAAATAAAAGCACCTGGTCCCATAGGTAAAAGTAATGGAGAGAGAATTTCCAATCACCCTCAAGGCTATCATATATTACGCTGTACAGGGTATTTAAAACAGCATCATTTTATGAAGGAGATGGTAAAAAAGATTGCATCAAGAGATCTTTTTAAATATCCCCTTACTAACACCAAAATATCAATAAGTGTATTGGTTGATGTGTTTCACTTTCAGTTACTGAGGACTGAGTTACCTGAGATTTGGGGACGATTTATGAAAGTTGAGCCCGAGAACTGTTAACAAGTTTGGTTTTTGGGCCCACAGCCAGTGTGATGACTGGGGACTGGAATGGACCTGAACAGGGAAAGTCATGCCTGACCAGTCTGGTTTCCTTTTATGCTGAAATGACTGAATTTTTGTTGCTGCAAAGAGCAGTGAGCATCATTTATCCCAAATGTGGTGAGGCTTTCAGTGCTATTGCCCCAGCACCCCTGCCTTTAGATGAGGCTGGCTGGGCAGCCAAACAGGTACAAAGCTGGCAGGAAATTTGGTTTAGAGGGGAGGGAGGTTTAGTGGCTCCTGCTCCACCGGGATGGTGGTAACAAGAGCAGGACCCCAGGGTTCAGGTTTTTCCCACGTTATATCTTTCTCTCTTCCCCTGTAAACTGGAGAAAGGCATGGCTACAAGAGGGCACCCCCTGAAGCTTGCGGGTGAAGCCTATGGAACAAAACAAGTGAGGGAAGCTGCTTAAATATATTCAGCAAATCTGGGAAGCTGTGTTTGCCCTCTCATTCCTCTGTATCCTGCCACACATAAAACTAAGGCTGATGGAAGAATCAAAATTCCAATAGGTATCTTTTGATCATGTTATTTGGAAAGCATTTTCCTAAAATCAATCTTTTTTGTTGTTCTTGCTCTTCCCTGGTATATATTTCATTTTCTGAATTCCAGTTAGGAAACTAGGCAGTATTTCAATTTAGATTCTTGACAGAAAAGACTCCAACTGGTGAATAAATTACTGGAAACAACGAAACTAATTAAACTCCCTACAGAGTTTAAAATTCAGTTATTATGACTTCTTTTTGTGAGTTAAAAAAAAATGAACTAAAAGCTTAATTGCCAAAACAATTATGACCAATTTATATCTTGGTCATAATCAACCCAAAATTAAAAAGCAAAATTAAAATCAGAGAATACCAGCACTAGTTGTTTGTATGTTTTAGAAAATTGCACTGAACAAGCCTACAGCTCTAGTCAGAGGTAGGAGCCAAAAACCAAAACATAGGAATAAATCAACAACAGATTTTTATCCAGAGCTATTTTTCACATTAAAAATGTGAGTCTTTATAAAGACTTGGCATACAACTTCCTATAGGAGGAAATGCCATCTCCTCATACATATTGAAAAAACCCCATAGGGGTAAAGGTATGAGAAAAATCTCATAACTGAGAACCCACAATGAAAATGGAAATTATATTCAACAGATTCAGTTGAAGAAAAGCTTTTTTTTTTTTTTTTTGGACAGACTGAAGTGACTGATGCAAGTGATTAAATGAATGATAGCCACAACATCAGTGTCCTCTCAATCCTATATATGCCATACATTATCTGCTCACAGTTATATGGTGCATAGTCCGTATATAAAAATCCCGATGAAACTCATACCTTGGTCACACACAAAGATAACAGCTCACAAACAACGCTGCAAAGCTCCACACAATGTTTTAACAGTGGCATTCTTGCCTGATGAGCCAGAACCTCTCAGCCTCTCTGGCCATATGATCTATATAATATATATATCTGGCCATATGATATGTGATATATATGATATATATGATATATGTGATATATATGATATATGTGATATATATGATATATATGATATATATCTCTGGCCATATGGTAATACACCCCCAGGCTGGCTGCACCCTGCCAGCAATCACAGCCACTGAAGGAAACCAGCTCGTTGTACCAAATCTACCAAGATAAGTTCTGCTGATCACGCCTGGACCTCTGAATTCTGCCAATTTCACAGGCAAATCCCAACCCAGTGCTGCCTTGTCAGAGCTGGTAATTCTCCAAACACTGGGCTCTCCTACACAGAGCTGCTCACTGAAATCATTTGGTGTCACTAAAAACTGGCATCCACATTTCTTCTTCAAAGAACATAGGTTCTGAGAGGTGATGCAGAGGTGTGAAAAATGCTACTGATAGAGGATGTTCAGGAATACCAAAGTAATAATTTCTTTCCTGGTGCCTTTTCCTTAAAGCCAGCTAAGTTTCTATGGATATTACCCTTTATGAAAAAAATTAAAAATACATGAGTATGCACATAAGGAACTCTCCCTCATTCTCCCCTTTTATCGAGTGCTATTCAGAATAATCAGAAAAAGGCACCCCAGGAGGAGGTCCACTATATTGATGGAGAAGTGCATCCAAAATAAGAAATTTTTATTGGATTATAAAATAATCCAGTTATATTGTGTAGTATATATTATTATGGTTATATTGAATAAACACCTTTTAAAATGTAATATATGAGCAGAAGAACCAAATCCATACATACAGAATTTCATCTTCTCCCTTTGTATAATGTTGAAGATGACAGTGGCTACACAAACTTTGAATAATTTATGCCAATTTGGATTTTTCTTAAATCCCAGTCAAATCAATCATGTTAGAGCCCTTCAGTGGATTGAGTCAAGTTCCCCATTTTGGTTTTTAAACATGTTTGATTCAAGCCATAAGCAGTGAGTTCTGCCTACAGGAACACTCATTTCCTAGGGTCTGGCCCTGGATGTGTGGTCCCTGCTCCCTCAAGGTGCCCACCAGGTGTGTGGGCTGTGTTAAGGCTGTGATGGTTACTGGGAGGTGCAAAGGGTGCTCACACAGCAGTCACAAAGCCCAGGGCTGCCTGCTTTGCACAGAGGAGCCCAGGGCTGCCTGCCTGGGGTGGCTGTGCAGGGCAGCCTGCAGGGATCTGATTGCTCACTTGGAGGCAGAGCTCTACGTCACATACAGAGGCGTGTAGCCATGATATTTTCTGAAAAATCCTTTCCTTAGGATTTTTCCTCCTGAGAAGCTGGGAGGCCTCAGGAACAAAATGTAAACAATGGTTATCTGCTGCTGTGGGATGCAACAGGTGCATCTGGGATTGGTCTCATGGGGTTGTTTCTAATTAATGGCCAATCACAGTCAGCTGGCTCAGACTCTCTGTCCCAGACACAAGCTTTTGTTATCATTTTTCCTTTTTCCATTCTTAGCTAGCCTTCTGATGAAATCCTTTCTTCTATTCTTTTAGTATAGTTTTAATATAACATATACCATAACATAATAAATCAAGCTTGAAACATGGAGTCAGATCCTCGTCTCTTCCCTCATCCCAAGAGCCCTGTGCACACGGTCACAGAGGCAGCCTTGCCTGTCGTGTGCTGACATCCCACGGCAGGGTCTGCAGAGCTCAGGAGTACAACGAGCAGCTGAACCAGCTCCAAAGGGTTGTGCACAGCCTCCACTTACGGACCTGCCTAACGCAATAAGGGGGTTTGAGCCCTCGGTGTGCCGCACAAAGAGAGTTCTCACGGCAGCTCATGAGGAGGGAAAGCAAACACGGCAGTATTTACCTGGCTGTGAGTGACAGGGCAGACAGACACTGATTCACTTCTGCTAGAAGTGCTGTGGGTAGCTTGACCTAAGCAAAGCAAACAAGAAAACAATCATCTTTTTTTTTTTTTATTTTGAGGATATTTGAGCAACAATGGATAAAAGTTTCTATTACTGTTCCTGAACAAACAATTTCTTTTTTTTTTTTTTCTATAGAAAGTGCCCAGATTGGCTCCTCTCACTGCAGGTCCTTTGGAGGACACTGTGTTGTGGAACAATGCTGCAGGTTGTGCCCATTGCATCTCAAGAAACATCAGCTTTTTTGAACACAAAAATGATGGTCAGAATTTAACAGTAAAATGTATCAAAAGCAAATCAGGATCAGATCCAAAGGAAAGAAATTCTGCTTACACACAGGCAGCAGCAATCCCTCTTACTGAGATATCACTGAAAAAAATCTGGTATGATAAAACTTTAACATGTTTATAGCAACTTGGATATAACTAACTATTTAATTCCAAATTTCATTTTATTAAATGATTCAGTAGTCTGCTACTTCACATCAAGACAAATATTATCCTTGTAATTGCTGTGTTGGATCAGATGGCTTGTGCTTCATTTTCCTATTTATCAACTTATTTATGGAAACTGTTGTCATACACTGTAAAATAATTTTACTGAATAAGATGTTGTGAGGTGCCAGAAAAATTTTTCCCTTAAGATCTAGAAATTAGGAAAGGCTGTGTGTACCAAAAAACTTAGAGGGAGCAAAAAAAAAAAAAAAAAAAACCACATTAAAAATAAGAAAAAACTTACTAAAGGGGAAGACAGTCATGGAGCATTACCAAATCTTTGATCAGTTATATTTTTCCTAAACAAATTTCTGATAACTGTATGTATACACTTGTGTGTACACACAGCATATGCTAAAGCATTCAGAGCTGCATGTTCTTTAAATAGATGTAAATACTAGAGTTGATCATTCTGTAGCTTCCTATAGTACAGTAACATTTATCAGTGAGCATCACTTACATTTCCCCTTTAGCTAAAATTGAGTTTAAGTAATAAATACAAGTGCCATGAATGTTGGGGAGTTGGGATATTTGTCTGAGTGTGTTTTGCCTTTGTAGGCTGATGGATTACAATTCTCAGGGTTAGATCTAGTTTGCTTTACCATAAAACTTGACATTAACTTTAGGCTGGTATTGCACTGAAATAATGCTAAAGATATTGGATTATTATTATTACAGAAGCAGAAGGGCTGATGCTAAGTCTCAGTGTCATGACTGCCTATTTTTGGGGTTTTTTCTTTTCTCCATTTTCTTACTTCTGTCCCAGAGTGGAGGAGACAGGAAGACAGAGAAGTAACTTCCAAATACAAATTCTTGATACAGAATTTGTATCAAAACAGAAAATATAGTGTGGATTGGATTTTCCATATGTTTAAGAACATAGATTTTACCCAACTTCACTGGACTGGAGGGATTCCACCAGTGCAGCTGCAATTCCAATGAAAACATCCCAACAAAATTGGAACTCCACTGTAATTTGTAACCATACCAACAAAAACCAAGAGGTTTTGACATAAACTTTTAAAACATGTTCTAGTTAAAAAGACTGCTGATCCTTGCAAGCAGTTTTCTGCATTCTACTAAAAAGATACATGATTAACTGTCCATTTAGGCTGCTGTAAGAAAAATGTGCTTCCTTAATTGAGAAGCAAACAAAAATTGCAGTTACATTGTTTTACATCACCTCAAAATATTATCAGTATCTCAGAAAAAGGCTCAAGAGGTGCTCATCCTCATTCTTTGAGTTCTCCACTTTTAGAACAGCATATTTTTCATGCTAAACATTTCCATCTACAGAATGGGGTTTTTTTTTAGTGACATATTCTCCTTTACCCTTCACTAGCAGGAATAGATTAGATACACTCCATCAAAGACTCCCCTGCAAGCAGAATTTGTCCATGCTCAACATAATAGAGGGATGGTGGAGGAGAGTAGGGGTACAGGTGGATTCCATTTATTTATATTTTAGAAGTCTCCTAGGAGAGAAGATAACTGCTTCACAGGCAAATGTTCACAAAGAACAGAAAAAATATGGAAGAAAAGTTTCCAAATACAGGCTTTGGAGTAAAAAACAAAAGGAATTCACCAGTGTGGTCTCAGAGATAAGGACAAGGTACCTCAGGCTTGGAAAAATATCAACTTCATTTAGGAATGCTAATTATTTTTAAGTGTTTAAAATCCAGAATTATGAAATCTGGAAGAATTTCTCCCCTGTGTTGTGATTTCTATCATCTGAGCAAGGCTGAACAACTTCTGTTCTGTGGAAAATTAGTTTGGGAGCCAGAGGGGAAAGAAAAAAAATCCCAAAGAATTAAAAGAACAGGCTGCTGAAGCCTAAGGCTGTGACATGAAATATATCACAAAACTGTTTACCTGTAAAATCCTGATTTAGATTTACATTTTCCTCTTGCATTCACTAGATTAATTCTTTGGATCACTAATTATTTTACCCACACTCGCTTGTCTTTACCCCACGCCTCTGTTTTTTTCAGAAAGTGAACAAAAAAAGAAGCAGCTGGAAAAGAATGTAATGATGTTAAACATGAAACAACATTAAGATGACAATTTATAGCAGTACTTTGGAATAACTGCCTTATTGATAAATACAATTTCCCATGTTGTTTTTTCCCTTGAGGGATAACTGGAAAAATGAAACAGCTGCTCAAGAGCACCGTGGTCCACCAAAGCACAATGAGCTTGCAGGCAGGAAATCTCATTTCAGGTATTCCTGCAACACTGTCTTCTAATTCTGGCCATGACCTTTACCTGCAGCAAATCAATGCAGCTCGTTTTCCCCAGTCTACCTTGCAAGATTTTATTTTAAACCTGTGCTGGGGCAGCCTGGCATTGTTTGGTCACAAAGGGCCAAGCTCAACAAGTTTTGATCTCATGTGGGGCTGCCAAGGTGCTGCAGCACTGCAGAGCACTAGAGTAGCGTTTATTGGTGTGGGTTATTTTGTGCTCATTTCATTTGGGGAACAGACTGGGAAGGAAACAAAAATCCACATCTCTGAGGGGCCAATTGTTTAGCTTAAGAGACATAAGGATGTCTGGAGAAAACCACAACTCAACTACAATATTTAAAAATAACTTTGGTAAACTCCCTTATTCTGATAAAATCTCTGTAACAATCACACAGAGTCTTAATTTCCTTGTTCTCATATTAACTACGAGAAAATTTGTTATTACATGTTATATGGAGGAAAACTCCTTTGGCAGAGAGGAAAAACTTCCAAGCTCACTCATTCATCTCTGCCCACATGACAGAAATAAAAGCAGCTGTCCGTCACTGTGCAAAATCCAGAAACCCATAACTGTATGCTCTCCACAAACTATTTACAGTTTCATTTTCTGTTACCTCCCCTCTTTCAAATTTTAAAAAAGTTAAAAATTTTAAATGAAAATAGTAAAATCAGTGTAGTCTTCTATTTTGAGAATATTGCTAAGATTTGTCTTTAATGTATTGTTCTGTTTGAGTACACAGCATCATAGAGTTATTTCAGCTGCCTTAAATCAATGACCCAACATCAGAATGGAAGGAGACAGTAAAAAATCTCTAATGTGCTGAATCAAGGTTTTGAGATTTATTTGTGGGAAGAAATACAAACACTGGGTTTGAACTAAGCTGTCTATTCCTGGTGGCAAACGATTTATTAGTGCCAGGCTGTACCAAATTTAAGCAGCTGCATCCCAGTTCTTTTTAAAGGGCAATTTAGCCTAATGAGCAACATCTAACAGAACCCATCCTCTATTAGGAATTTCACGCCTGAAGCTGGAAAATCCTTGCCCAGCAGTGTGAGGGATGCACCCTGCAGCCCGGGCTGCAGCTCTGATGGAATTGCCTTCCCAAAGCTCCCCAGGCAGCACTGGGAAGGGGCTGGAGCCCCCAGGTGCTGCCGGAGCTACACGGAATTGTTCAGCACCCATTGTTCCTCAGCAGGAGCCAGGAGGAGCAGGCTGCAGCCTCTGGCCTCTGCCTGAAGGCTGGGGTGCCTTTTGCACCCCAGATTTTGTCCCACTTCTCCTCGGTGCTGGGTGTAAACAGAGGGACTCGAGGCGAACCCTTCCCTGTGCTGTTCCACACTGGCGCACCCTCAGTCTCAGCCCTCTCTTGCTGGATTTCACAGTATTTTCCATGGGGCTGCTGCTTCCCCATGCACTCAGAGCATTGGATATAAGCCAAAAAGAAATTAAAGAGCCAAATAATGGGGGAAAAGCTGCAGCTGAAAGTAACTGCAAAACCATACATTGCTTTCCCACTTTAATGTTGCAAAGTTATTGCAAAGAAAGTTGTAAAAGACTGAGAAAAAAAAAAAAAAAAATGTACCTTTTTCTAAATCCAAAGCCATAAATTGTAACACACAGCCTTAAACAATAATAATAAAAAAGTCTGGAATTAATTAGGAATATAATTCCTAATGTCACAATATTTCATATAAAGACACACATTTTTACAACAACATACAAATTTTTAACTATTTAAGCTTCCACAATTATTACCAGCTGACATCTGTCACTTTTCAGTATACATTTGTCCTCCAGTGGCAGCAGCATTCCTCCTGAGAGCCATAGCTCAGAATTTTGAGCAGTCATGTCACCTTACAGAGGATAAGATACTGCACCTGAAAAAGCAGAGTCCTAGTACAAATTTTGTCTCTATTAATACTGCGTGAAAATTCTCCTAACTTTGTCTGTGGTGGGTCAGCAACTGCCCAAGTTATTTCCATTTCTCTTTAATAGTTGCTTAAGTAAAAAGCTCAAATAAAAGTAGTTCAGAAAGGATTTTATGTTTCATGTTAAGCATTTTAACTTAAATATTGCTTTTGCAATATCACTATTAGAAATTAATCTTAAATTTTGAAAGCATTTCTTATATGAAGTATGTTAACTATTTATTAGCTATTTAGTAACCAATAATCCACCTCCATTTTCAATCAGAGACTCTCACAAGTTGATACCAATTTATTTTCCTCTATAAAACTTTCTCCTACAGACATGATAATTTTTCTGCATTTTAGCTGCCCTTACCTGTATTTCTGTTAGCCAGGCTCTCTGACTGAAACAAAACATTGTTTATTTTGTGTCACAATGCTTTCACTAAAGTGAAAATGGGATATGCCATGTATTGGGCACCTAGAAATGAAGACTACCCTGTAAATAAATTTCATTCAGAATGGAGCTAATCCAGAAAGTTACGTGGTTTTTAAAATTTTCTCTGAAGGTCCCTGTTTTCTATAAAAATCAAAGCAAACTGAAAAACTTCAGCACTACTTAGGACAGAATGTCATATTTATTATCAAGACACCAAGCAGAGCCTTACTGGCCAGGCTATCAGCTGAAATCAACACAATTGGTAATAACTAGAATTTTTCCTTTACTCACATTGACAGTCAATGGAATAAAGGGACCAAAGGAGTCCCAAAATGCAAAAGCTTTAAACAGCATGACTAGTGCAAGACAGGAACTGTGAACATGTGAATGCTCCTGTTCTTGGTGTTAGTCCAGTCAAATATCAAGTAGCATTTTTTTACTGGGACAATTAAATCCTTACAACACAGTCAGCTGTACTTTTCATTCAACAGAGAGGAATCCCCATGCTTGGGAGATAGAAGAGTATTTTCCCCTCTATTGTTCATAGGTAAGAGAAATAGAGCAGGACAAAAGCAATCTAAGCAGTGGAGAAGAGTCAGGAATGGAAGGAGAGCTGGTGACTCAGCTTGGTTATTTCAATTGGTTATTTAACACACAGATGGTTCATGACCCACGTGCTAAAATCTGCCTGCAAGGCACCTTTCCCTCACTCCCACAGGGGCTGCAAGTCCTGTTTTCACCTTGAGTCTCTTCTTCACGCGAGACCCAGGAATCTTTTTCCCTCAATGGGAAGGCGAGCCCTGCTGCCCCCTGCTCCCACTCCAGCCTTGCTCAGCACACAGCCTTTGTTCCACCCTCTGGCTCTGGCCAAGGCTTGCATCCAGCTGGGACTAAACCCCAGGTTTTGGGAGGAAGCAGCAAAGGCAGAGGATAAGCCATGCTGCCTTCAGCAGCCCTGGGCAAGCCTCCAGCTGCAGAGGTGGTGTCCTGGTCCTGCTGCTGGAAACTGCTGCCAGGGCAGCACAAGGCTCTGCCCAAATGCCTTGGGTTGTTAAGGAAGGCATCTCCTTCCCCTGACCTGTACAGTAGATAAAAGAACTGGTTCTATGTTAGTCTAAAACAACTAAGAGGTAAAAAGGGATTAACCAACATTTATTTTGCCTTCTGCAAAGTTAAATCGTGTTCTCAGAGGGGGATAGCACAGTATGTATAAAAAAGCAGTACTCCAAAAGGATAAGAAACTCATACATGGTTAGCCAAAAATTTGTTTCCTCCAGTCAGCAACCTGAAAAGCACATTTGACAATATGAAGCCCTCAAAACTCACTTATTTTACAATCTGTCTAAACCAGCAACACACACAAATAATTTCAGTGAGAAATACTGAGAAAGCAGCATGTGAAACAGCCAGCTAGATGCAACTTTGATGTCTTCCCTTTCTCCACTCTTGAATATTGTAGACTGCTGAAGTAAACATCATTTCTCTTCTGGCACAGCAGCAGGTTTTTCTGCTGGAGAACATAGACTTGACAATCTTTCTTGGATTCCTCTCTTAGATTTTCTTTATCTCTGGGCTTTAAATCTGATGAAGGAGGAAGCTCAGCAAGCTTCCCCTTTGTGGCAGACAGAATCCTGTACTCATCTGATTAAGGTGACACCTACTCTGCTGTGGATGAGTAAGGCTGCCAAACAAACCTGGCAGCTGTGGCACTGAGCACAATCCAGCAGCCCTCATGACTATATTTTTCTGTTGACAACTTATTTAATACCAAAACCAGAGTCCTCCTTAGCTGCCTACCCACTGCCTGTCTCATTCATATCCCAGTGCAGAATTTGGAAACCAGCCCTGAGGTCTTACTCTGCAAAATGGGCTCTTTAGGAGCAGCAGTAAAAAAAAAAAATTCATTGAAGCCATCAGAAGTCACAGCCAATGTCTGTTTGGAAAAAAATATGGAGTTTGCTCCTGGCTTTGATGCAATCTTCCTCAAGTCCTATCCTCAGAATTAGGAATGTACAAAACTGGAGAGAAATTAAGATTTTGAGGGAAGAGTTCAAGGTGAAAATCTTCCCAATTTCTAGAAACATTTGGGGCTTTAAAGAACAGGAACTTTCTTCAGATACACAAGTCTATATAGTTTAACTCCCAGTAGAAATCTGAAATCATTTGCAGAGGTTTTGCTTCCTTTCAGAAAGACTTTCAAAACTGAATGCCTGAATTTGTTTTGGGTTTCAAGCTCAATCATATTTTGGAGGCAGAGTTAAACTGACAGAACAACATCTTCTGGGGTTAGAAGCAGTAGAATAAACAGCAGGAGGCTGTGGATAGATATGTGAAGCCCACAGGTCAGAACCAGCTTAAATGAGGGTGTGATAGATAATTTATATAACCTCAGTGGGTTACTTCAGTTAACACCAAGCAGCTCAGGAGAAAAATGTCTACAAAAATAATGTACTTACCAGAAGCAGTGCTTCTGGTTTACTTCTTTATATGTGTAAAGATAGACTTTTACTAAAAAAACCCCTAATATTAAAGACTTTTAAATGATTTTTATTAACCTTTATAACAAAACAAACAAAACCAAAACAAAAATAAAGCAAAACAAATCTAACTAGTGCTTTATGGCTAAGAACTAATCTTACCGATGGAAAAGAGTACTGTAAAATTTGGCCCACAGTCAAACCAACTGAACACTCTGAGCATCTTTAAATCCAACTCTGTCCTTTAGATGCTGGGAGAAAATCTGTACCCTTATTTTTGAAAGAAAAAGAGGCCACTAATCAGTTGAGGAATGGAAATTATTTACAATACAACTGTGGACAGAACCTCAGCCACAAAGAGAGATTTCAAATCTGAAAAACAAACTGATTGCAACTAGTGAGTAACTACTCCCCACACAGCCTTGCCTTCATCAAGCAGAGTTTCTAAGATGAGTAGCACAGACTTCCTCAATGTGCTGGGAGTGCACTCGTTGACCTCTATTTTTTAATAATGTTTACTTTTATTACCAGATAGTTATTTTAACACCATCTACTTGACACTGCCCCCAGCAGAGCGAGAAAATGTGACTGCCTTCTCTTTTTCAACCCCAAGCTCCCATTGTTAAATTCCTTGACAAGTTTCAGGAAGGTTCTGAAAGATTGTATTGAAAATTTCAGCCACCTTATGAAGACAGAACCATATTTGTTTCCATATTGAGACTATACAACTGTCCAGGCAGCTCCAGCACCAACATCCACCAGGCTCACGAGCAATATGTCCTGTAATTCCAGTCAAGTGCATGGGACACAGTATTTGCCTCACATCAAAGAACAAGTTTTTTACGTACTTTGACTCACAGGGCAATGTCATCCTGCAGCACTTCAGCATGAAAGACAAGAAAAACAGCACAAAAGAACACTGAGGCACAGGGAAGGAAAACAATCAAATTCAAAAACACCACTTAAAGCAGCAGTAAGTGCTCATGAAAACCAGTGAGGTAGCAGAACACAGCAGAAGGAAGAAAGAGGATGAGCTTTAATTAAAGTGCTTTTAAGGACAGCAGCTCTGAGTGCTCTGAAATAGGCAGGTTTGTTGGCATTAAGTAGACACAGGGGCAGAGCTGCGCAACAAAACTGGAGAGTGCCTGTGACTAGAGAAGTGAATATGAAAGGAAAGGAAATACACATCTTGTCTATTTAAAAGGTTTTTCTTCCCTTGAAAATGTTTGAAGAGGAAAGGATGGGGTGTGGGTAGTGAAAAACTAAATGCAGAGTGATGTGTCAGTTCTCTATGCACCATCACAGAGGAGAGCTGGACTGTGCACTTTTTTTTTTTTTTTTTTTTTTTTTCCACTTGGGAAGTGGTAGTTGATTTGGAGTGCCTGTCTTGTACCAGCTGACATGAAGCATGGTTGTGTAAACTCAGTTTTCACCTGGAAATACTTAGTGTCATGCCTGGGAAGACAGTGCTGTAAACACTTGAATATTTTAGGTTCAGAGGCTCATTGATGGAATATCTCATGTCAGGGCAGCACACTGGGAATTCCTCCACTAGGCAGAAGCAAAGACAGCAGAAAATATTGGCCTGCTATGAAAAAGAAGTGTTTGGGCAGAGAGGGAGAGAAATGGTAATAAAGAATGGTCAAAAGCAATGGAACAATCTGGGTACAGGAAGATAGGAGAGAACAGAATCCAGTTGGTGAACAGAAAAAAACAGACTTTGTAGATGGCAATTACTGTGTCCAAATGCTGCTAAAGTTTGGCAAATCTCTTCCCCAAATGTTTGCTGAAGGTTTTTTAGCATAATCAAAAGTAAGTTTTCCATGAAAGCAGCTACTGGACTGGAAAGAACCAAAATACTCTCATCTGACCCAATGATAACATGAATTCAGAACTCAGTCAGAATCATTGAATTCATTGAGGTCAGAAAAGACCTTGTTGTGCATGGAGTCCAAGAATAGGCCTAACACTGCCAAATCCATCATTAAATCATGTCCTTCACCATCATATCTACATGTCTTTAAATACCTCCAGGGCTGGCAAACCACAAACCACCTACTTCACTGCACAGCTTGTTGCAGTGCTCAGCAACCCCTTCAGTGAAGGAACTTTTCCTAATATCCGTGGTAAGCCTCCCTGGCACAACCTGAGACTGTGATTTCCTCTCGCCCTGGCATTTTGTACTTGGGCTGAGATGCTGAGCCCCTCCACTGCCTGCTAGCCCGCTGGCTGCTGTTCAGCTGCTGGGCAGCCCTGCCAGGCCCTTTCCCACTGAGCAGCTTTCCAGCCACTCTGCCCAGCCTGGAGCACTACGTGGGCTGGTTGGTGGTGCCTGCAGGGAAGGCTGTTCTGTCAAAGCCAAAATGTTTTGTGTAGGTCTAGCTACAGCCCAAGCAGAAGGTTTTGGAAACCTGCTTTGATTCCTCTAAGAAAAATTTGTGGGCTACTGCACAGCGTGGGCTTCCAAACCTTGTGCAAAGGGATTGCCCACAGCAGGACACTGCTCCCAGAGCTCAGCACCAGCCCTGCACTGACTGCATTCCCCTCCTTCATGCTCAGCCCCTAATCACGGAACAGAACAGAGAAAAGGATTCTGACTGGCAGCTGTACCCTTTCCAAACCACTGCCTTTCCCTGTGATTCTCCAGATTGCTGTTTGAGGGATTAAGAGGATCTAACAGGCCGTGCAATGGAAGCTAGATTGAGTTGCACTCCACAGCAAAGCAGCAACTCCATGAACAAGGACAAAATGTCAGAGGTTTCTCCTTTAACTCGGATCAGTTTCTTTAGGAAGGTGCTCTTGAGTGCTGGGGTTCACCCTCTCAATCCCCCCTTCCTTCCTCCCTGAGTGCAAGGCTGGGGCTGCAGCTCTGCGCTTCAAACACCTCCCAGAGGTAACTGCTCAGGGTGCAGCTGGGAGCAGCGCTGCAACAAAAGGATGCAAATCACAAGTGTCATCCTCCACAGGCATGGGAAGAAACCCTGAAAATGTTGACAATGCTTCAAAACTCTTGCTAAAAATCTGAGCAGGTAGCAGCCTCTTGCTTCCAGAAAATGCTTTTAATTAGGTTTACTGAGGTTCTATCCCATGTCACCAGCAATTCTGAAAGTCCCTTGGGCACCTTCCTTGGCTTGCTTCAAGTTAAAAGAGCAGTGACCATTTTGTCAATCACTCTATTGTCAAAGAGGACATTCATAGTTACTTATTCAAGCATATCAATTATACATCTGGGCTTTTGGAAGAAGATTTTAGTTTCCCAGAGAGAAATCTCCAAAGTATCTCAGCTCTTTTCACAGAAGAGAACAAGAAGGAGCTGGGCTGCTTTAGAACAAACATTTCCTCCAGGGCTTATATAAACAAATATTCTAAATGTTTTCATCTGTTGGGGAACAAGTATTTTCAAAATGTTGTACTTTTCAAGAGCCTTGACAGAATAAAATGCTGCAGGATTTGTATACATATCAGAAAACAACAACACCAATAATATTGTTGCTTGGCACAGGAGACAACTCAATCTTTCTGCTCTTCACATTTTAATGTTGCTTCATACTCTAGTAATCCCAAAAGACAGTTTTTGATCTAGCCAAATTTATGACAAAAAGTAACAAGGCTATGTTCTTGAAGTACTGTCAATTGCATTTTAAGACATCTGATAATATGAAATTCATTTAGTAAAAAAGAAAAGTCAAGAAGAGCAAAACAACTGGCTGTCACTGAAATAAGTTCCTGAGATGGTTGGCACCAACTATAAGAAAAAATTCTCCTGCAAGAAAAGACACCAATTCTATCTATAACACACTTAGAGTCAAACACACTGAGCCCTGAGCATGCAGAGATACACATTTGTAAAAATCCAAATTATTCCCATGTAGGGAAAACCCAAGGTTTCTTTCTTTTGGTATTTTACAATGTATTCCTGAAATTTCATCTCACTCTCTGGTAAGCTGTAGATCCAATTTTTAAAAAAGGACTCATTTGTTGTGAAATACATTCACTACAATTTGACATTTTCTGAAAAATTAGTTACTTCCACCTCTGAGAGATGTTAATGGCTTTAATTATGCTGTTTGCACAAGAGCCCCCGTTCAAGTCCCAGCTCTGTCCAACACCAGGAACCAATTTAAATAACAGCAAACAACGTCTTGTACTTGGCACCTTTTATCTTGTAGCCTGCTGCTGACCAAATACCATTAGTGTCAGTGCAAGTTTGCTTTAGCCTCAGGGCAGGCGTATCAGGAGGGCTTAACAAGCGCTGCAAATCAGCATTCAGCTGCTCCCCTCCCTCCCTCCCCAGGCTTCAAACACTCAGCTCTCCCTGCTTCTTCCCAGAGTCAAGATTTTTCTGTAGAGCTTGAGATAAGCACATATCAGGAGAGAGACTGAAATCATTTATCATCCTGCACCCACCAGAATTTTCCATCAAAAGACTTTTTTCTTCAAAACCAGCTCACATTTGCTGGGGTTTTTGTTCTCTCTCCAGCAACAGGACTGGCTGCTTCCAAAGGCATATTAAGTTGTGTTATTACCGTAGTAGTGTCATTTTCTAGACAAATCATGCAACATTTTCTGCTAAAGGTTTCTTAATGCATTTTAAACTCATCTGGGGCGTTTGAATTTTCGTATCTAAGTATTTTGAAATTAGTGGATGTTGAGAGTGAAATAGAATGAAAGAGTTTGACAAACACTACAATGAAGGTCTAATAAGTTAGGTGTGTCATAAGTGGCTGCAAATGTGTTTATGAGACATCATAACCTACATTTGAACCAGAGATGCAGAAAAAACCACAACAGTCAAAATGTTTATGCTTAGAACTTACTTGTAGAAGGACTCTTCTCAAAAGCTACAATTTCCCACAATTTTTGGTCATTTTACTCCATCACATATTACAGGGAAAAAATGTACATAGTGATATGAAAACCTTGCTTAAAACCCCAGTATTTCTGCCCTTGAGGAAATTCTAGCAAATCATACTTGATTTCAGGAAGGTAGGAACTTGATATCCTAAAACTTATTGCAATACAAAAATTTCTAGAAGTGATAAAGATGACGTACATATATAAAGTAAAAGCTCAGTTTTAACACAAAACCTAATTTTAAAGGTCGATTTTAGTAATGTCATTTGTATGGGAATAGTTTTAAAATAATCACAAATCGGGTAGGTTTTGTTAAAGACACTATGACAAAAAAGAAGACTCCTGAATTTTTTACTATTTTACCTGACCAAGTTGTGTAACTTATGGAATTTTTTAAAAGCCTGATGATTTTGGGGGTTTTTTTACTGGACAATTTTTAATTTTGCTTGACCGGAAACTACTTACTATTAGACAACACATGCAATCTAACTTATTTACAAAAAACCCAAATATTTATTGTACTGCACTTTCTGCACAAGGCTCCGTTCCTCTTGTAAGTGCTGGTATATTCTACTACCACTTCTGTCCATACTTGGTACTACTCGTTCCAAAATAACTAAACACCAAAACTCAAGTTTGCCTCCTGTTCTTCAGAGCTGTGGACAGAAAATGTTGATCTTCTTTGCCCTAGCAGAACCAGACAAGGAAATTAGTAGTACAAGACATAAAAGTGTTTTTAAAGTAAGCAGAACACTGTAAAATTGCAGATAAAGATGGTTTTACTTTTGCACTTCCCTTACAATCTTGGGTTTATATTCTCTCCCAGAGGGGTAGGAATTTTAAAAATTCAGCATTTTGAGCAGCATAAGGGGCTGTAAGCTTATATCCCATTCTATTTCTTATTTCAAGAATAGTTCCTCATTCACAGTAACACAGAAATTAAGGCAAACTCTGAGAAATCAGAAGAGCTGGACTGCACATCCTTGTTTAGCAGAGCAGGAGGCTGATGTACAGGTCAAGGACACCAAGAGTTATTTTTTCACATAAATCAGAAATGAGTAGTACAGCTGTGAAATATAAGAATATCTCTGTAGAGAGTATCACTTTGGGTCAGTAAGAGATGCAAAACCTCACAAGAGTTGGACATAAATATTCTTACTGAAAACCAGCGAAAATTTTATCTGCTGATTATTCTTAAGTGTACAATTAGTTGCAATAGATAAATTACACCCCTTGCTGAAAGCATCTCACTGATAAATGTGTGAACAGTTGACGGCGAGTATATCATTGTCACAAAAATAGCTCCTGTAAGTCTTGCTGACTTATAAAGTCACAGAGCAGGGGACACTGTGGTGTCCTGACCAACCATTTTAACAGACATTGCCACCAATTAAAGCTTTTTAGAGGGTACCTGTGAAATGGCTCCGTCTCTTTTTGACAAAGTAACATAAATGAAATCTACAGTGACAACCAGATGAGGTGTCAGTAACACTCTTCCATTCTTGATCTCATGTAAAAATAACAGCTGAGGTTGGAATTGGGACAGTTACACACAGATTAAAGCAAGTGGGCATTTAAATTAATGGGACAATCTAAAAAGAGGAACTGAAAGAAGCAGATTTCTTTTTCAATGAAAAGCAAAATCTACTACCAGTCTACCAAATTTAATGTTAGAAATCCTGACCTCACTAACCAGCAAGACCACCCAAGGGAGATTGCAAAGCCACTTTGAGTCCATGAAGGGGATAGAACCCAGGCTGAAAAACCATCCAACTACACATTGCATGGCATTGTAAGGAACTGCCCAAGCAGCTCAGCTGCTTCTATTTAGCTGTTGCAGGGCACAAGTTAACTTTTTATTCAGGTTCTTTATAACAGAGTGCAAACTTGCACAAAATCTACTGCTAAGGACCTTTAATGCAACCAGACTATTTATTTACCTTCCTGCCCAGATCTAGAAGGGAAAAATCTGCCTAGAAGGCAAAAATCATCAAGAATTTCTCTATAAATACAGGGAGAGGAGTTGTTGTATTAGCTTGGATAGTGCTAGTGAAAATATTTCTGGTTAAAATGTGTGATGGTTGACTCATGCAAGTAAGAGAGATAAAGACATCTCCAAACAAACAACATTAGAAGAAACTTTTAATGACCAACAGAAAAGTCAGGAGCAATTTCACCTTCTGACTATACAACCTTTTTGAAGTCTGCTGAAATAGGATAAATATTGTAAGATACAGGAGAAATTAAAAAGCCTGACCACAGGCTACATTCTGAAATATTCTCCTCTAGCATATTTGTCTGCTAAATTAAAAGCAGTTAGAGACTGACTCATTCAAGAAAAAAACCAAATGTTATAGGAGGCCTTAAATATATGAATTATATACCTGTACTGTATTTGAATATCTTTACCCTGGCTGGTCCCAGTTATCCTTGATGGGCTGCAGCTGTGATGTCCTTCATTGGGCTGCAGCTGTGGTTACCCAAGGTAACTGGGATAAAAGGGGAGTGGGCTGGCCAGTCAGGGAGAGCCTTGGAGGAGCCCTGATTGAGGAGGATCCTGAGCTTGTGCTGTGAAGATCTGCTGCCCACAAGACAACAACAGAGAGGTACAGGACTTATGAAATATGTTAAATACAACAAAATGTAGCTGAACTTCAGGTGTTATTCTTTGTAGTGATTTCTTGGCTGGTATCTTTTTATTTATCTTCTTTTTGTGCTATCACCTATTTCAAAATCAAAACCATTTTGTATCCTCAGCCAGAGGTGCTGGAATGGCTTCAATAAGCAATATTTGTGGGCAAAAACCTCTCAGGACTCAATTCCTTCAATACCTTTTACTGTAAAAATCCCATAATCTTCAGCAGAATTGTTCCTACTTCACAGAATAAATTATTTATTGGACACAGGATTAACTATCTTTAAAAACAAAACAAAAACCACTTTCAAGTGAGGTTCTCATGAAAGCAAGACCTGATCATAATTTGGGAGATATTACACTCCCCACACAGCACCCAGTCTTTGGGTTTCTGTTCTTGCAGAAGTATTTTTGGTGCACAGTAAATTAGATTATTAGGACCTGAGCACATAATTCTTTTCAAGATAAAAAAGCCAAACAAACAACTTTTAAAAGAACTTTCTGAACTTGACCTCACATGATGGTCATGAAACTCAATAAAACTTTTGGGGGACTTCCATGTTGGATCCATGGTGGATCTTCCATCTTCCATGTTGGATAATTCCACCCCGCACCAATGGAACAGTGAGGCTGAGGGGAAGGAACGAATGGAAGCACATAAAAGTATTTGTGCCTCTTTTCTGAGCAAAATGCCAAACTGACAAGTTGGATAC
Organism: Emberiza elegans; assembly: GCA_024865655.1. Lineage (NCBI taxonomy): Eukaryota > Metazoa > Chordata > Aves > Passeriformes > Fringillidae > Emberiza > Emberiza elegans. The sequence goes on from JALJVW010000206.1 coordinate 64,358,684, forward strand.
TTGTAATGAAATTGAAAACCAAATAGAGAGTAGGGATATAGATGTAGTTTACTTTTAAAAGTCTCCAGTTTTTCCCAGAATGATGACCTTGACAGCAATAATGCGTGCAGCTGCTATTTGCTCTTTATTGGAGAGCCAACATTACTGACTGAGATCAACCCTGTGGCACAAGGGGAATTCTACCTCCAGTGCAGACACTTCACTTCTGCCTTCTTCAGGAAACAATCCTCACATGGAAATATCCACAACTAGAGCAGCTACTTATCTTTGCAAGAAAAGCCCTTTGGCCTGTAAAGATTGGCATTTGTCATTTATTTGGGAAAAGCAGGGTGCAGATTGGAACATTTCCAACAAAATAAGCAATAGTCTTCATGTTTGAATGCAAGTATATTTTTATTCCTCTTGACCAGGAAAGCACTAGTGCCAGGGAGGAATTCTTAAAAAGTACTTGAAAGAAGAGGAAGTAAATAAATAGAATTTTTTACAAATTATTGTAGGAAAATAATTTGTGTAAAAAATACATCTCAAAATATTTTTTTTAAAACTTATAAAACTTCTTCCAAAGTAACCAGGTTTCCACCTGACATAGGAAGACTCTAACAGACCTTCTACAGTGGACACAACTCCCATTAATTTTGTGGCAAAGATGATGCAGGAGCTGCTTGCAGGAACCAAGCCCCTCACAGAACTCAGACTTTTACATCAGGAATTAACTGAGAAAAGGCTCTTTCTGGCAAAGGTTACATTCTGACCTCTTTATAAATTAATATTTTTTCCTGTGACTCACTAATACTCATCTCCCTGGGACTATCACTAAGAATTCTGCTTGCCATGATGATAAAGAATGTCCTGATGTAGAGGTTTTACCAGGAATCTGATGTCAGCCATACCCACTGTACTAAGCCTGCACCACAGATGATAAAACAAAATAATACTGGGAAGATCCATGGAAAAAAATTATGTCTTAAGCTCTTAATCTTTTAGTGAGCTAATGTAAACCTTAATTCAAGGGTGTAAGAATATGGAAGGCAACATTTTAACAATTTTTCTGATATTTACATAGGAGCTACATAAACAAGAAACATATGGCTTTCCTCTAAAAGAGAAAAATGTCTGGCATGGCTGTAAACAGAAATATTTAAGGCATGATGAATATTCCTTTAGAATCAAGAAAATAAAATAGTTCTTTATAGCCATAGGGCATGCTTCTAAAAGAGAAAAACTTGAAGAAAATTACTAAGAAGGTTTAGACCCAGAGGCAACACAGATCTTAAGACTCTTGCTTTTCATAAATGCCTGTGCTTTTGATAAGCAAGTCATATTTTGTAAACATTTTATCTGTATTAGAGAATCTGTCACTGTTTTTCAAGCAGAAAAGCTCCACAGGGTCTTGCTTTTTCATTTGGGAGAAAAGAAAAGCAGGCATGGATGAAAAAATTAGGTTGATTTGCCTTCTACCACTACAATAGCTATTAAAATATGTTATATATTTCAGTACTTTTTAATCAGAAAAATGTTTGAGTTGGAAAGGGACCTCTAAGATCATTGAGTCCAACCACACACTTGGCACAGCCAGGTCAATATAGCACTTCCAGGAGCAGCCTTTAAACTGAAATAAAGCAGACTCTAGAGCAAGGAAAAGACCTGAACACCACTGCACGCCTACATGGTACAGGTGAGGAACAAGGATACCAAATCTTGTCAAACTTTAGAGGTGAAATACCCTGAGCCTCACTGGTACATGAAATTTCAGAATGCATTTAATGCAATTTTACCTCAAGCAGTGAATTTTTTTTTACTCAAAAGAAGACTGATTTGTATGGATTTGCTGAGTATTTTTTTCTAATGTTGTACTAGGGAAATTAACTGCCAAATTTGATCTGCACAGGACTAAGCTAATATTTCGTGATTAGATCTGAATATCTATCTGCACAGCAAATGGTTACATACACTTGAACTCTTTCCTAATTAATTTGCGGTTTTGGAGGGACTCAGGTTTTTAGACTTAAATGTAATTTCTTTTTACCACACAAACCTTTAAAGGGGAACCATTAGTCTATGAAATGCAAGTACAAATGCAGGATTCAAACTCCACATAGATGAGCTGTGTCCTTTATAAAAAAACCTCTTGTTAATTGTTTTGCAGGAACATGTTTCCACCTGGGAGTTTTGCTAAAACAGCAGTAGAAAGGTGACATACATAGGTCATAATATATAGATATAGATGCCATTGCCCTGCTAAAGATATTCCAGGGCAAGTTACCTGAGAAAAGGCAATAAACAGGAGTTTAAACCTCACTGAGTAAACAGGAAAATAGGTGTTAAATATCTGAGTATTTTGAAGATAAAATCTCAATCCTCCTTCAAAACACGTAAATCGCCTCTACATTATTTGAAAAGACTGATTATACGGACTAAATTATGCAGATTAGGTAACAAAAATGGAAAATATAAAAAGGAATCTTAAATGCATATATGGCAGTACAAAAAAAAAACACCTCATGCAAGCAAAAATATCTGTCTGACATTGTTTTACTGTAGAACCAAATTAGCTTTCAAAGCATGATGCCCATTCCAGCACATTATTGAGCTCCTGCATAGGAAATACAGTCAGTCTACTAATTCAACCACTAAAACCACTAATGGTGTACATTCTCTTTGGAGTAACATGCATTGTGAGAAGTCTATCCCCAGGCACTATTTGAATTGGAGAGCTGCCTTTTTTTAGACTAAAACACCTATTCTCACATCCCAAACCACATTATTGACCTTCTTTAGCTTTAAATAGTCTTGCAAGAAAGAGGACAAGCAAGCTTATATTGACTGCAGATTAAAAAACCCCACAGGATTAGATGTAGAGACTAAAATCAGTCCCTTAAAGAAAGAAAAAGAAAAAAAAGGCAGCAAATCTTGCTTGCAAATATTTCACTAGGAAGGAGGAAATATACACTTGTGTCCCTGCCTGTTTAATGTGCAGAAAGGGGTTCCCCAGGGATGCTGATGACCTGACTGTTCAGGAAATTCTTTCACCTGCTTGGCCCTGAGACATAGAGGCCAATGTGACCATAGCCCAGTTCAAGATGTGGGGGAGCAGAAAAATGTATTGCAGCTGAGCTTCCAGCAGAAAACAGTACATCAGATGCTCAAGATCTCTGTGTGACCACAAGAATAACACTGAAGTAATTAATTAAGGATCAGGACAGGTTTCTGCTTCCTGAAAAAAAAAAATAAACCAAGATTAAGCATGAGGACTATCAGTACAATAAATATATCCAGTACAAAGAAAAAAGAAATCAGGATATGGAAAACAAACCCAAGCTTGATAGACACAAAGACCACAGCAATTTGCCAGTTATGCTTTGAGAACTTCCCATGGAAAACAAAACAAAAAGCACAAGACACTTCTCCATCCCATAACAAGTTTAATTTTTATGTCTATTTTTTGTTGTCAGGATAATTCAGCATTTTCTCTTACTGCTGCTCCCATCTGTCCTTTTATCCTCTTTAGCAAACTTCCAAAGGAAGCTGGGTTCTTGCATTCCTCAGAAAATGCTGAAATTTGTGATCACCAAAAAAATCATTGTAACCTACTAAGGGTTTAAATTAGCTTTAGTTTATTGTTTAAAGTAGGTTTAATTTGTTGTAAATATTTGGACCTTACAAAAGTTAAGAGGTGTTAAAATGTTTACTGGGTTGAATTTAACATCTAATTTCCATTTTAATTCATTAAGCCTGTGACGGTGGTCACAGGGGTTTTCAGGTGAGGGAAGAGACCAGGATGTTGACTCCATGTTCAGAAAAAAAAAAGGGAGAGGGAAATGGACAAAGCAGGCAAGTGGCACTTGGGGCTGCACTTGAGGAAAGGTGCAGACCTGCAGGAGCCACAGGGCTGGCTCACCCCTCAGAGCTGCTCTCCATCTTCCCTTGTCACCACACAGCACCCCGGGCCCACAGCCTCTTTCTGCTTCCCCTGCCTTTAACCAGAAATAAAACTGCTCTCGACATCCCTGAGGGCTTCTTTCAGCTGAGCTAGCCCTGTCTGACCACACTCAATAATAATAAAAAGGAAGTGCAGCACCCCTTGTGTTGGCCCCTTCCCCAGTAATGAAGGCAATGTCCCAGGGAGCCATCTAAAGAGAGAGGCGGCTGCAGCCACCTGTGCCTGGGAAATGGTGCAATAAAGCCACAACAGTTACTTAAACACTCCCAGGGCTCCTTTCTCACCCTCCCCGTGAAAAGGGCAGCCAAAGAGCACACCACAAATGCCATCTCTTCCACAGGACAAACATCTTTTAAAGGAAGAGAATCTGAAAGACTTTTCTGCCTGCAAATACTCATTGTGCCATTTGTGGTCTCTCAGTTTAAAATGCACATGACCCAGGGTACAGGCACTGCTGGCAGTGAAAGAGGAATGTTTTAAGTTTTACAGCAATTTCAGAACCTTATTTTTAATTAGGAATAATGCTCTTTTACGTGGGAAAACAGAAGCGTGATCAGCAGCCACACAGCACAGCAGTGCTCAAGCTGGATTTCTAAACAGCAGCAAGGAATGATAATTGAAGAACAGGTATAATGGCAAAGCAATAAAACTGTAATGAAAATTTATAATACACTACAATAGCCCTGAATATGAAAACAGATTAAAGTAATGTTGTTTTCATGGACTTCTCCTCTTCTTAATTAACAGTAATTTTTGTTGGTCTACCATAAAAGTCATTGCTCTTCAGCTCTGAAATTTCTTTCTCGTACTACTTCATCCCTAACCTTTTGCTAAGTATATTGCTTAAGAAAATCCCTTCCCTCATTTTTCTAGTCCCAGATCCCATAGCCTTGATTAGTTTGAAAATTCATTTTGCTCTTACCAAAACCAAGAAATAAATTGTTCTCTGCATAGGCTTAATTTTAGTGTGTTCTTTAATTTCTTCACTGTACTCACTGGATCATCTTAACAGCTGATAATAAAAGAAAAAATATAAAAATCCCCCAAATCACTTCGAAATAGGCGGCTTTTAATATTGGCAATTAAAATATTTTAAATTAAGGGTTGTAAGCATGACTTTTATTGAGAAGAGGGTGACAGGATCTGCATTTCAGCTTTAGCAATGTGGCACTCTTCACAAAGAAGAAATCAGTATGGACTTTTTTTTCTCAAGTCAAAAGCAGGTCATTAGGAAATTTAAGTGAAACAAGACCACTGAATTTGTGTTAACCAAAAGTAACATCTTCTATTCAATCTGTTGCAGAAAATATATTCATCTTAGCCCAGAATATGGCTTTGGAAAAGAAGCTGGGTTGGCTGACATGAGTCATGTAACTCTTTCAACTGTCTGCCTGAAATCAGAGTTCTTATGGCATGAATGTTTTCCTAATTTTTAAATACAAGTAAACTTCAAGAAAATCTTTTCTAATCCCTGAATGGAAAGGCAATAAATTTAGATGCAGAAAAGCCACATTCATCTCGGTCATGGTTTCCAGTACATAGGAAAATCCTGTTGGGCCGTGGGAGGGACCCCATGGCATAGCAGAAGAAAATGCACATTTCCCTGAGGGGACAGAAGGAAATCTCGAGTGACAAACTGCCCAAAACTCACACACCATGTCTGCCTGCACTGTCAGTGAGAAACAAAGGAGGGCTGGGAAGAAAAAGGTGCTTTAGAAGCTTATTTTACTTCTCATTATCCTCCTCTGTTAAGAATAAACTTACTTGATACCTTTCAATTTGAACCTGTTTTGCCCTTAGAATGTTTTCTCCCAGTTCTTAATTCATGAGCCCTTTGTTAATGTTTTCCCCTCTCCTCTGCTCAACTTTAGCAGAAGAAGAGAAGTCAATGACTTTCTTGGGTACCTGGCATTTGACCAGTGTCAAACCACAACAATTTCAAAAGTATCACATTCTTTTTAAAGTTTCCTTTTCTATTTACAACTCTTAAAACTATGCTACAGTATTTTAATAAAGTGAGCTAAAGGCTCTACCCCTCTGTGTGGTCAAACTCACATATGAAAAACAAAAGTGGATTCAAAGTTAATAATATAATTAATTCATTATTAAAAGCCTGACAGTACAATCATTGCACAGGTAGGTTCTAGAACAGCAGGGCAGCTATTAAAATAGTCAGCTGTAGTCAAGCTTGTGCACAAGTTTACTAACAGAAGTCAAAGTGCTAAAGACATCTTGACACAGGACTCTCAAACTGTAACTATGACAAACATGCAGACACTTTCTGGAAGTTTTTCCCGTGGTAAGGGGAGCTGCAGGAGAGAAAGCGTGACAGAACCAGAGGTATTGATGAAACATAACAAAAAGATTTTCTCATTAAGCTGTGAAATTGAAAAGTAGAATCATAGGAATCTCAAACAGCAGCAGTCATGATTCCCTCCCAAATTACCACATGGCAAGATTTAATATTTTCCAATATCACTGCTGGCTTTGTATTATTCATTCACAGTTTGACCTCCAACAGAGACAAGTTTCTGAAAGAAACATGCATTAACAATCAGAAAGTAAGAAAAAATCAGTACTTCCTGTGGAAATCACCCAGCAAAGTCGGGGATGACTTAACTGAGGGCTGAGGTTATTACAAGAGTGAGTGTTCTTTGCTTAGGAAAGCTAAGAGAAAAGGTACAGCAAGGACAGAGCAAAGAATTAATTGAAAACTTCTCAGTGGGCTATGCAGTGTTGCATCAATTGAGAAATAAAACCAAATTTAGAGACATCAGGTGGTCTTCAGGTATCCTTATTTGCGTGCATCAGGTTAAATTCATTACTAGAATAGAGTGCTGCCTGTACACCTGACCCTCCATGCAGTTCCGTGAGCCAGAAGAAAGCTGAGAAAGATCAGGTGCTCCTTTGTTGGCCAGTTCTGAAGCAGGAATAAACTGAGATTAACAGGGAGTTAGAAAGCTTTTTTCTTTTCTTTACTGTTTTCTATCTTTATTGTACATTACACCTGTGTGAGGTTTTAGCTATATCAGACCCTAAACTGCCTGTGGGAAGTTCATCCCCAGTTCTGATCAGCCCTAGCACAGTTGTCAGCTGTTCTTGGATGGGCTCGAGGTGACATCTTCTGTGTAATTGCTGATGACTACTCCACACAGGCTGGGAAACAAGTCCTACTTTGATCCTGGCCGCATCCTGTAGATTTGCTTGTCAGCATGATGCTTATGAATATCATATATTAAATTTTGGCTCCAAATCCCAGATTTATTTGGGGATTTTCAACTAAGTTAGCAACATTGTTTTTTACTGTAATTAACAAATTAGCTACATGCAATTTAAAAAATAGTGTGCATCCCTGTCACACGTCATTTGTTACTCCTGGAGCAGCACAAGCCTTCCTACTTAGCTTTTAAGTTTCTTAACTTAGAGCCTCTGTGCCAATCGAAGTGTTAAAATTTGCATAACGAGAAAACATAAGAAGGACACAGCAACAGCTCAGCCTTCAAATCATCCCTAATCGACAAAAGCATGGAAAAATGCACCCTGTTGTCTCTAATTCCCCAAAACCTCATTTTTCCACCTCAAAGAATCAGGAGCATGCTTAGGTTGCGTTTGGCAGTCCTGAGAGGATGAACTCACTGACCTGTGCAGGCAGCACAGATGCATCAACACCTGAACAAAGACACAGCCTTGAAACAGGAGCAGCTTTCACTTTGGCTGCTGGCACTAAACCAACAGGCTGCTTTTGTACCAGCAGCAGAGAAAACACCCCAAAATCCAGGAGCGCTAAAAAAAAAGTGCTTTATCTTCAGTTGCCTAAAATGTGGAAACTGTTATCCCATCGAACCTGAGAAGAGTGAGGCATACTTTGAGATGGATTAAAAAATTATTTCCAGATTTTTTTAAAAAATTCTAATTGCTCTGTCATCAGAGCAAAATCAAGCTGACCTCAAGAAAGTTTGGGTAAGGACAGGAGCCAAGAGTTCCCATGAAATGGGGAGAAACTCCCTGAAGTTCATTTCTGGTGTCACTGTCATTTTTTCTTCATGACAGGAAAATTTTAGAATAATTCTGGAAAAGTTGACAAAATAGGCACCAAAAATTTCCTTTTTTTATATTTCAAAAAGAACTTTCTAACTTTTAAATAAAAATTTGAAATTAAGATGTCAAATAAATATGGTTTTTGATATTGTTGTTATAATGATGATGATTAATAGTAGTAGTAGTAAAACAAATGGATACAGATGGCCTTAGAGAAATAATATCAAAGCTGGGGCACTGCAAAAAATCAGCCAAAAAATCTCTTTCCAAAGTCAAAACCCTATCTGCTTCACTAGGAATTTAGCTCCTGAAGTTAAAATTATTTGTCTTTTCAGAATTTCAGCCACAGCCTTGTAGATCCTTATTCCTAAATAAAAAGCATTTACATTAAAAAAAATCAATCCGTTTCAGACTCTTGGCAGGAGTAGTGGGAAGGAATAGCTGTCATGTCTTTAATTTGAAGATCTGAGAGCTCAAACCAAGGGTATCTGTAAAACCTCAGCTCCCATCTTCACTTAGTTTTGACCTCACAACATGAAATTACTGGAGTTTATGAATAGTTTGGAAAACTATTTTCCTGCACTGCATGAGATTTCCATCATGCCTTCCCTTGATTTTTATCCCCTGTAGATCTTCCCCAACAAAACACTCAGCGGTGATCCACATCAGGCTTTGAAGAAACTCCACATAAACAGGGTTATGTGAGCCAAGGCTGAATTTCTCCTGCAGCTGTTTTTAGTTTTGCCATACCTTGCAGATGAGCTTGGGTAGATTTGATGTCAATTCCTGAATTGCAAGAGCAGTTGTCACGGGAGAAAGTAGGAAACTTATGCTGTCAGAATGTTTCAAGGGAGGCTACAGCCTCCATTTAGCAAACAAACAGAAAAACACCTCAATTTAGCAAACAAGCAAACAAAAAAGCTATAAATTGATTGCTGTTGGATTAGAGAAAATTAGTCTGATGGTGGAATATTTGGGCAAAGCATCATGCTTTTTCCTTTTTCCAGCTGCTTCTTGGCTTGTTCTTGTTGAACAGGTTATTCAGGAGTCATTGTGAATATAATTTTGCTAAAATTGGGCACTAATAATGCCCCAAACACAAGGGTCCTAATAAAAATGGTTTTGATAATGTGCTATCAATACATAGGATCTGAAAATCAACAGGAATTGAAAAATTTTATCTAATATTTGGAAAATGGACTAAAAGAGCATTAATATAGAGTACACTATTATGAACTTCAGGACTGAGAAAGTTCCTGTAAAAAAAAGCCAGCTCCCATCTGCAGCAAATCACTGATGTTCCTCTATGTGACTATGAATCATCAGTCTAAGTCTGCTTTAGAAAAGGATATTGAGTTTATCAGACAAAATATTTCTAGAAGAGGTAAAGAAGATCAATACTCTTGTATAAGGCAGAGGTGAGACATCATTCAAACAGCACATAAATATTGCTTGGGTCTCCTGTGCTCAAAAATATGGTTTCAAGTTGGAATACATACCAAGAAAAGCAATTGCTATGGGCATAGGAGTGCATTATCTACTTCACAAACTATATCAAAGTAGTGTGGCTTGCAGAGCCTGGCAAAACCAAGACTAATGTTGTGACAATTTCAAATTTCCCATAAAAATAGGTGAGCAAGAAGGATGAATCTAAGGAGGGAATAACAGCTAGAAAAAGTAAATGCCATAGTCCACCACCAAAGGATAAGAAACTGGCCATTGAAACACTGATTGTGTTAAAAAATTAAAGAAGGTATAACATTTTTGAACACTTGCTAACAGTAAGAGTAGTTTGAGTAAGAGCTGTTTAAATTTCTGAAAATGTTTAAATGAACAATTACTAGAAAGACCATCAGCATCTTTTCTCAAAGACAAGCTTTTCAACTTACTAGAAAAATGGAGAATGACCATTTTTTCACTTTATTTTCTTCCTACATAGGTTGTTTTCAATCAAACCCATACAGTATGTGCCTGCCCTTCACTCATACTAGAAGCACAAACGTGAAGTAAAGTACAGCACACAAATCTCCTCCACATTTCCCCAGTCAGAATTAGCCAGTAATTTATCCATTATGCATGCCCTCTTATTGAATTTCTAAAGGCACAAGCTGTTACCTTTAGAAATCTCAAATAACAAAGTTGATTTGAACATAATAGCAGTCTGCTATTTTTCTCTTTTCAACTCAGTCCATTAGATATTTTTAGTTGTATATGATATAGCTTAGAAATCAGATAGAACTTGGAGGCAGAGAGTTAAAAGTTCTCCATGTCCTTCCTCAGGGTTTCAGGAAAGCCCCACACTGCTGTGCTGCATGGCTGCAGCATCTGCAGCTCGCTTCTCTTTCCAGAGAGCAATCAAGGACAAGCTGCTTCCATTTCCCAGGTACTTTCCAAGGCTCCAGATTTGTTTCTGTTTTCTCTCCTTTAAAAAGCACATTGATATTTTAGTTACATTGCCCTTCTTGTTAGTGGCTTTTAACAGGTACTTCAGTGAATCCTATCTGTCGTTGCTCTTGCAATTCTCTCTGCCAGTCTTCCTATTAATTTATGGATTAATGGGAATATGGATAATTGGTGGTGTGACAATGGTTAGACCTTTGAAACAGTAGTGATTGTGTTTTCTTGCTGCCTTTAGTTTTGCTTGACACCTCTAGTTCTCTTGCTTTCCCTGCCTCCTTTGTTTTTAATAGTATGTTTAGTGTGGGTGGTAGTTAGGGTTTTGTTTTGGTAAATACAGGGTTTGTTCCTACACCTTTTTCATTATGTCAGATACATCTTTGCAGAAGTATTGCTTTCACTGATGTATTTTTGCCTGAAAATATGAAACAGCATGCCTCCTTGCTATCTAAAAAGGAGGCCCTGTAAGTACCCTCATTCTTTTGTATAATTACCTTTTTTACTTTCCAAAAGTCAACCTTTTAAATTGGACTCCTTGTTTGAGGGACTTTCTGAAATCAGGCCAGTGACAGCAGTTGAATTGCAAGAAACTGAAAAACGAGTCTGATAATCTGGGCTTTTCAAACTTATACCATCAAAAATTTTTAATTTTAGTTGTGATATACCTATAAATATTAAAGGATCTCTTCACATTTGTAGAGAAATAGTTTTTCGATACTCCTGGAATAACATGGAAGACTCTTTGTAATTGAAGTAATAAATTCTCAGATGTGAAGAACTTATTCAAGCAGTGATAAAACAATAAGGCTTTTTTTGCCTCTAAATGAGCTGCTGAAGTGGTGATATTAGCAGTACTGGAAATGTTTTATTCCCAGCAGCATTATAACTATTGATGAGTTGACACAGGGAGGATGGCAATGGTTTCAGGGGTGGATTGCTGATTTAACATTGGGATATGCTTTTATGGCAATATTTTCCTTCAAACACCAGAAATGTCTTATCTGATTAAGAATTTTATTGTTGTGCTTTATAAGCTCATGCATAAAATATTATGCAAAACTGATGCTGCAACAATCCTTTATTAACATGATTTGAAAGGAAGATTTTCTGATAATAATTCAATTGGCTTCAGCAGTGTACAATGGAACAGCCTTATTTTATTGCCTTGCCATTTCAGCTGAGGCAGCTAAAATCCATATGCTGTATGTGGATGGACAGTGATTTTTGTTTATTGACTCATTTAGTTTAGAGAGCTGAACTTTTGTTTTTTTTTTTTCTGTTTTGTCTGTGTTTTGAAGTAGTGGAACATTATGAACTTGAGATGCAACTTTAAAGCAAAGGTGAGAGCTGTGTATCTGCACCCAGCATTCTGGAGGAGGCAGAGATGCATATTTTGGTGATGCCAGTTTGGGTGAAAGATGATCTAAAGCAAGTTCCCTCCAATGGCAGTTTTTCCCCCTGAGCAGCTCCTGACAATGTTTTTGGTGTCCTCTGTCCTAAGGGCACATGAGGGTGTTTCATGTTTCCTTCCTTTGTCCCATGGGAGCCAGGAAGAACTGTGGGCACGCTCCAGGAGGGCAGCTTTGCCCACATTTACTTTATCTCTGCTGCAGTACTGTCAGTGACCCTTCCTGGCGCCAGAAATGGCATTTCTGGGGTTCCATCATCATCAGAAATATGTGCAGGTGAAATGGCAATTGCTACACTGTGATGTTTCTCAGAATACCATATACATAAAAAATGGAGGAGTCATTGCTGTGATTCTAAAGTGGAATTCAAAATTAGTGTGTGTGTGGGGCATTTGGTTGGTAGCAGTGAACTTTGGATCTCTGTCTTAATCACCTCAGCGTGGCAGGAACTCTCTGGTACACGCGGTCATTTCTCGGTGTTGCTCAGTGATCTTTTATCAAAATCCTTCAGCACCAGGAAAAAGTTCTGACCTGTTACCCAGGAACCATGTGCTGCTCAGAAAAATGGTGGGAAGTTTCCAGTTGCAACATTTCCTCCAGTTTTGAGACATGCCAAGCTTATCAAAGGGACTAAAATTTGGAGTCTCTTTCAGGAGAGTACTTAACCCTGAATATCAGCCTGAGAGAACTGGAGAAAAAGAATAAATGGCATTTGTCAGATTTTTTTTGAGATTTTCCATAGTGTATAGACAAGAGGGAGGTTTATAGCTTATGTTCACATTCAACAAGAATGAGACTTAGAGGAACAACTGTACCAGTTGTGAGCAAAAATATTTTAATCTTATCAAAGGGTCTCCTTTTGTTCACAGCCTTTATACGTGGTAAATGTAGGAATGTCAGTGTGCAGCAGTCAAACAGTCACATAAAGCAAAAGCCATCTTTTGCTATGCATAAATATTAATTTGCATTGTCTTCTATATTTTCTTAAAGGGTATTTCCACGAACTTACTGCTTTCCAGAGCAGTGCTTTTCCAAGCACCAGTTCACCAGTTCATGGCCTTTGAATGCTTCTCCCATTCCTGCAAGAGCCACTCCTGAAGTTACTCCAAGAGGGGACAGATAAAGAGAACTAGATGTGTTTCCCTAACAAGTGCTCCAGTAGGTAAGTTTAATCCATTTTGTTCTGTAGGTGTAATATTTCCATAACTCCTTCAAAAATAAAGTAATTGCCCAAAAAGTTTTGCTATGAGCTGTAACTCCTAGTTAAAACCCATTTTTCTTCATTCTTATGGATGGAGTGAAAATCAGAACTCCTTATGGAAACACCAGGGTGGAAGAAGTCTGTCACAGGGAACCTATTCCTGGCAAGGATTTCTAAAACCTCTGCAAGTATTTCTGTATTTCAGAACAGTTACTTTATGTTCAAGTGATTGGAAATGTTGATGATGTTGTCTTGTTTTACTGGTCAGGTTAGGCAAATCCAACATTTAAAAAAGGGAAGTTTGGGCTCAGGTGTGTCTGGAATAGGCCCCAAAAGTCTTTTTCTAGTATTCACCTCCCCTGGAATCCCCAGCTGGCTCCCCTAAGAACCTGGCCTTGCAGCAGGTGGCCCCCTTGGAATTCTGTTGCTATTTATACAAATGCATGAGGAATTTAAGTGGTACATAGTGTCTGAGTTTCAGCTCCTACAGTTAAGTTTAGAAATTGGAGTTACCTTTTTATTTTTTAAATTTTGTCATTTTCCATCCTTCCTGTCATTTGCACACCGAAGGTAGTGATTTTTTTTAAAAGGCCCCAATTTAATGTGCGTGTGCTAGTTGTCTGTGAATATTTGTAGAAATCCAGAGGAGGATCCCTTATGTAGAATGGGCTTTTATGTTATGCAAAGCCACTACAAAATGTCAGTGTTTGAATACACTCAACAGCAGAATTTGTTACCTTACATCTGCCATTAGAACATGCTACCCAAGTGAAAGTACCTTAATCTGTTTATTAGGAATTTCTACAAGTACAATATGATATTTGAGCATCTAAACCAAGTGGACATAAATTTTAGGCTATCTTTCTGGAAAAATTGTGTTCTGATTCTCTACTGAAGTAATTTTTTATGAGAAGTGTGGGATAAAAAAGCTAAGTTAAAGCTATTCATGAATTTTTGAGTGGTTTACAGACCTGTCTTTCCCCTTTATCTATTTTAAGAATTAGATGTTTCTTAGGTAGGCACATCCCATCTGTTCACTAAATGTCTATATTTCTAAATGATGATGAATAAACTCATGAGTATCGGTGGCTATGGTAGGCTGACAAGAATCAGTAGTTTCTTGCAATTGTGAGGTTTGTCTCATTCCTTTTAATCTTTGTATATTTTACAAAGAGAGCTGAAGAGTTGGAAGTATGATCTGGATAGCTTAGATGAATTCAGACTACAGATTTTTTTCTTACTCTGAAATGTTGGTCAGTGGCTGAGTTTTGCAAGTGTTATAGGAGTTCATTTTCCACCTTTAAATATGTGGTTATTATGTTTGATTACGTGTTAGACCTGCTTTATTGTGCCTTTATTGCACTCTGAAAAGATTTGATTTGTATTTTAGAGATACTTAAATGTACTTTAGAACATATTAAAAGAGGAAAGATTGTTTGTAAGGTATTGAATTAGCTGAAAATAACGTGGGTGGTAACTCAAGTAGTGTATTCAGTACATACATAAAGACTAAATTAGAGCTCTGTGTATCCCATTTATCCAGAGCCAAATGTACTTGAAAATGATATTAGCAAAGGCTCCAAGCCCTGAATGCACATGACATTTTTTTCAGGCTGCATTTCCAGAGCTCAGTTCCTAAGCAGAGAAAGCCAGAATTTTCCTGCCTCTCCTCTTCTCTGTGTTTTCCATTAGGAGTCTTATTTACCCTATTGCTGAAGTACATACCCACACCTGTACAGTCAGCCTTTGTAACACAGTCTGACACACCCCCTTCATCTGCTTTCTGTGGTGTTTCAGTGGCAGCTTTCAGCACAGCATCAGAAGCCAGAGCAGGACAGAAAAGCAGCAGGTTTTGTACCTTCCCCTCCTGCGTGGGGGCAGTCCTTGCTGCCCCAGCGGCGTGGGGAGCAGCTGTGTGCCGCCCTGAGAGATGGAGCAGAAGCCATGTCAGATATGTTTTTTCAGGATACTTTCTGTGTGGCAAATGATGGGATATGCTGATGTCTTTGTGCTTCCAGTTAGCCTTAGAAAGGTGATGAGGGGTACAGCCCAACGCAGAGACCCCCATGAGGTTTGTCCTTCACTCACAGTCCTTCAGCAGGCATTTGGCCTCACTTGAGTCCATCTGCAGCCTCAGAGTTCTTGGAGGACCTGCTTCAAGGATTTATCTGCCATTTCTAGGTCTTGTGTACCTCAATGACTAACCAGAAACCTTTAGGTTTCCTCAAGACGCCCATACATATCTCTCTGAACTGTTAATCGTGAACATCTGTGTGCAGGTATTTAGGTAGATAATTGTGGTTGATGAGATCCATTTATTAAGCACTAGGAGGGGTTTAACTGCTCTCTCCATGTTAATGTGCTGTTCTCCAAGCAAAAATAGAACATTCATGCTTGATTGATGTTTAAATAATTTCATTATCAAGGAGAACAATAGGATGGACATTGACAGCTTGAGAGCAAGCCAATGCTGATTAGAATTACAAATTTGTTAAAAGAAATTATTACACTCTTTGTAATCTGCATAACATGCCTCACTGAAACAGCTTGAATAACTACAACATTGCCCTTTAAATTCTGTGTTTATAAGGAGAGGGAAATAATCTGTCCTTTTTAGAATTGAGTTAAATAAGAGTATTATCCTAAACCAACCTTTTTTTTTCTGATAGGGTTCTTGTGTGTAAGAATTTTAAGTGGAGAAAATGCTATTTCAAAAAGCCATTTTACTTCCTTTGTTAAGGAATTTACTATTTTATTAACTATCTGCTTCTAAATTAAAATGAGGCAGGAGTAGCACAGACTTACAACTACATCTATACTTCCCAGAATTGCCCCTAAAACTCTGGTATTAAGTGCTTACACAGTTCCTTGAAAATCTCTCCTAGCTAAATTCTATAATTGAGTGGAAAGGAAGATACCACTAGTCTTAGCATTTGCTCTCTAGGGAGTTGTTGAGAATGTTCTTAAACTCTTCTTTAATGCTTTAGTCCTAAAAGGAACTGAGAAAGGATGAGTGCCTGAAACTTCCTCTTCCCATCTAAAGACGACATCAGAAAATGGAACACTTTGCAATAAAAGTGTTCAACTTCAACGTGTGCATCTTTAGGGGAATGCACAATGATACTGATTTCAGTGGGACTGCTGAGCTATGTGAGAATGTGCAAAGTAGACAAAAAGGGCTGATTCTTAAAGACTTTTAAAAATTTGTGTGCTTGTGGAGGAAGTAAGAGTATGCCAAACAAATCCAGACCAGCTCATGTATCAATAAATACAACTTTGCTTTTGTAAGGATGATTAATGGTAGGAGAGAAGTTTAGGTATGCTGACAGTGGTCAAAATGAGTTGCAGCTCTTCCTCCGACACCCAGATTTTGAATTTTAAATAGACAACCCTGTCACATCCAAAAATTTAGTTGAGTCTGCTCTAGAGACACAGGTCCAGATTCAATTATGCCATAAATAGCTCCTGGTATTTTGTATCTGGATGAGGATGCAATGTTTAACAGTGAAAATTCCTAAGTTTCAAATTAGCAAGGAGTGGAAAGTGCCATTCCATGCTTCCAGGATTCTCCTGGACAAATTTGGCATTGTTTCAGTAAGGGTCTGGCCAAGAGTCCAGCTGAGTCCAAACCACTAACATGGCTCTTGCATGGCCAGGTCACAGAAATCCTCTGCACTTTCCAGCCAGGGCTGAGCTTTTCCTTTCCTGCCTTTCCATAGTGCATTGCTGTATGGGACAACACATATATTCCACTTTCCTTATTCCCATTTCTCTGTGTTTCTGCTTCAGCCCCTATTGCCCAGATTTGGTGGCTCCAAGAATGGAGTAGCTTTGTATTCTGCCATGACCCCTGCAAATCATAACCATCAGTAGAGGGCTGACTTGTGCACCAATCACTCTGTCTGGGACATACCCAGTCTCTGCTCTTGATGACTGGATTTATGTTCTCAAATGGATTTTTTTCTCCCTGTGAATTTAAAATTCTGATTGCAGTAAGTAGGACAGTAAAAGGCAATGAGAGGGAAGAAGCAAACCCAGAATACTCTCCTGGAGAGTACATCTTGATCAAAGGCTTCTGCATGGATACAAAACAATATTCATTATTTAGAGTAAAAGAAGCCAATTTCACATCAGTTTCATTTTCACAACCATTCCAATGTAAACAAGATTTTTACTGATCTACTGCTCCAGAAGAGACACGACAGCACTGATGTTACCTGAAAGTTTCATTATTTGTTTTGGTGAATAATTTGAATTAACTGTGTAATTTTCCCTTTGCCTTTACCACTAAGCATATCTTCTGCCCATGACTGAGAGAAGGATGTTTTACAGTAGCCACAAAAACAAGAGTTGAGCTGATGATTCCCCCTATAAGAGTGCAAGGCAGCAAAGCAATTAATTTTTTTGAAAGTCAATCAGATGCTTTGGGAACCTCTTGATGTTTCACAAGGATGATCTTTCAGCTGGGAATATTGATAGTTTTTACAGAAATGCCAAAGAATTCCTGCAAAGAATTTAAATCTGTAGGCCTCGCTCTTCTAAAACAAAATCAACTGAAGGGAACAATCAGGCAGCATTTGTAAGTAAAAAGAACTCTGTACTTAGTCTTACACTGCCAGCTCTTCACAGAATACTTGGGAAATAAATGATTCTACTGCATCTTTGAATTCCTGATGCAGTTAAATTTATCGTTATTCCTCTTTACTAAATTTTTCTATCCTTTTACAAAAGAAGGGGTATATTCTTTCCTCAGCTCCAGAAGCTTCAGTGAAGCTTAAAATTGGTTCAGCTCCATTTATCCCAATAAAATTACACCTATTTACCTTAGCAGGCTTCAATGAGTATGGCTGAGACACCCTTTTACCCAGCATAGATCAGAGCTTTCCTTCATTTCTTGTCAGTAATATATTTAAAAGAAAATAAATATCAGGAGAGGAATGGGATTTCAATAACGCAAAGTAGTTAAATATTTTGCTTAACACTATTTATTCTTGGATATGTACTCAAAGGAAATGGCACAGAAGATGGTTGTCAGAAGCAATAATCAGCGTCATGCACAAACTTCATTACTTGCAGTGAAGGTATTTTTCCTGTGAACTGCACATTTGCCCTCATTTTTAAATCACTCCTAAACGAAGCCATTACTTTGTCTTGTGTCTTTCCTCACACTTAGGGTGAAACACACCTTCTCTTAGTGTTAGCTATGTGTCAAAAATGCACGTGGAGTTGCTCTACCAGAGTTGGTAATGCTGCCTCTCCAATTTCAGTTTTTCCCCAGTTGCTAAATAACCCATCTGCATTCTGCAAATCATCAGCTCAAACAGCTGCTACAGTGATATAGTCAATTAGCTGTTTTTCAAATGAGGAGAAATCACTCAAAGAAAGTTTATGCTATAATGAGGACTTTTATTTATTATGTCTTTACTGCTTCTGTTTTTTTAAATGCAGCAAAATATTCAGGTCAGCATTCTATCTTTAATGGGAAAGTATTTGCTTATGTCATAGAGAGGGAAAGAGAAGCATCTGTTCTACCACCTTGTAAATTATCTGCTAAAGGACAGCTACCTAGAAAGCTGTACCAACCAAGGGTACAGAAGAACGTCAAGGCTAAAGAGTGATGGGTGAGATGTTAATTGGTGTTTGAGCATCTTCAGAATGTACAGTGGTGGTAACTGGGGGAGGGCCTGAGCTTGGTGGGAACTGTGACCTGAAACATTGTGGTACAGACACAGCCCTTTACTTCCCTCTCTTTTCACATTCATTTAGTCCTTGTTCTGACATCCCTTCCTTTAATCATTTTATTGATGTGTGTATTTTATCCTTCACTTATAAGTCTTAGATATCTTCCACTGTAAGTAAGTTAATCTCTATACATGAAAAAAAAGTCATTTTATAACCCACCAGAAATCATTTGCAAGACTAATGCAAAAGAAGAGTAAATAAGTTTGCACACATGCACAAAGTGTTCCACAAAATATAACTTGTTTCTCCAGTTCCAAGCCTACAAAATCCTCTTTGACTTTGCAGCCAGTTTTTGTAGGTTGCAGGCAAAACACTTAAGCAAAATACAAGTAGATTTTGGTTCTGTGCTTTACAATTTGTGTTTGCCGGGAAAAACAGGGGAAGCGATTCATATGGTTCAGCTCCTTAACTGAAAAGAAGATTATTTTCTTTCTCCAACAAAAAGGCTTGACAAGTAAAAACCTTTGCTCCAGTTGGTGGAGAACAAGCAGTTAACCCCGTTTGGAGGGAACAGGGACAGAAACTGAGCCCTTTGTAAAGGGAAGAAAATTTCCCCAGTATGGAGAAAGGGATTTTGGGGACCAACTGTTATCATATTGATCCTGCTCATTTATGTGTACAGCCACAGAATAGAAACAGTTTTTTTTGCTGAAAAGTTTTTTATTTTATTTTATTATTAATATATTGTATTAATATATTCTCTGAGCATCAGGGTATAGAATAAAGGTAATTCTGTCATGGTTGTAAAGGTTGAAGGTTTAAATCACCTTCACTTATTACTGATCTCATTCACAAAAATGTGTTTTTGAGGATGATGTTGAAACTCTGTTTTATTCCTCTATCATTTTGGACCATCAAATAATACTGAAAGTTCTCATTTGGGAAGATAATAGGCAAGGAGAAGCAGCTATGCATACCATGGGATTTGGCAGAGTCATGTCTCTTTCTATGCAAGACTTGTCTACATGGATTGTTTGTGAGTTTTTTTGGTAGAGTTGCATTTTGTATGCTAATACTCTATTTAGGAAAATTTTTTTTTTTTATATTTACAGATCTGTTAAATGCAGATTCTTGTGGGTTAATATTCTACAGTGACTGCAAATGAAAGGATTTTGATCCCAGTCTTGCATAAACCAGCAAAATCAGACAAACCCTCCAAATGTTTCTGACATAAAATACCCATGGATTCCAATATGAGTTTTTGAAGAAAACTTCTTAGCCTTGTCTTTCACGAAAGGCTCAGTAAACTGAGATTTGCTGGATAAATATCAGGGGTTTTGAGATCTGATCAACTGAAGGTGTTCATCTTTTGAAAAGTTCAGCATGCAGTCTCATAGGGAGTGAGAGAGAGAACAGCACCTGGGGAACTTCTTGTAGCTGAAGAATCACAATTATTTCTCCTTAAGTGGAAATTTAGTGAACATGCACCATCAGCTTGAAATGTGTTGTGTATAATCAATTATCATTTCACTGATAGGGTGACTTGTACTGTGTAATCTACAAAAGAGAGTCTTTGTCCTGGAAAGTGGGTAAAGCCTTCCTACAATTTGTGTATTTTCTTGTAACAATAGCTTTAATTATGCCCATCTCCAATATCTGTACGTTGCCTTTAACTAACCTGCTTGCAGTCTTTAGTTTGTCAGAGTATTATGCTCCTCTCCACCCTTCCATTTCCACTGCTTTTCTGTGAAGATGTGGTTTTGCTCAAAATTCAGCACTAATCTAAGAAAATGCCACTGTACCTAAACCCACGGTGATATCTCAGACACAGTACTGTCCCCACAGCTTTGTGGCTGCCAGGGCTCCTCTACTGGAGGAACATATTGCATACCCTTTATTTTAGTGCAGGGCAAGGCAGGAATCTCCAGCCATTGAGACAAGCCCTGGGATGTAAATCGCACCTCACCAGAGCCTCTGGCTGGAAAAGGGAGAATTCACATGTACTATTACAGCAGTGGGTTTCTAATTATGCTTTAGGAAATTATTGGTTTTAATGAAATGATGATATTTCTCTCAAAAAGTAAATAGTTTCTCAGAAAAAATAATCATGCTGTTTGAAGTATAATTTTCTTTTAAGATACTTAGAATAACTTGTAAGTGAAAGTGTTTTCAAGCAGCCATTAAGAGTCATTAGAGTTAAGATGGGTGTGATGTTGTATCCCAGCAGCTTCTATTGCTGACAGTAAGTTACGAGACAATTACATAATTGATATTCTCAAAATCACCAGCAAAGTGCTAGGAAGAATGGAGCTGTTTCTATGGTTCCAAAACAAAGGGTAAGATTTCACAGGAATTTATGCTTATCCTGCTCCGTCTCATGTATAATATTTATTACCATAAAAATAGACTATAGTGACTTATGGTTTTTGAGGATACAATCACACAGATATCAACAAAATACCTGTGGTGCACATGGAATGACTTTATTTTAATAGCAAGTTGTAAACATCACAAGGTATGTACAGTGATAAACAGACACTTATCACTGTTCACTCTCTGCTTGCTCTTTCCAGTAAAGAATATTTCTGAGGATGATAAAGAGTGATTTAGCATGTTTCCCTTGGAATACCTGATGCAGGATAT
The DNA here is from genome assembly GCA_024865655.1 of Emberiza elegans. Classification (NCBI taxonomy): domain Eukaryota; kingdom Metazoa; phylum Chordata; class Aves; order Passeriformes; family Fringillidae; genus Emberiza; species Emberiza elegans. The sequence goes on from JALJVW010000206.1 coordinate 64,379,994, forward strand.
GGGAATGTTGTAAAGGAATTATCAGTGGTAAGTGTGATTTGAAATCTCTTGGGTGAGTGGAATGACCTTTCAGCTAGTGGGAATAACATACTTTCAAAGAGCACATTTTTCTTATTATTCTAAAAAATCACTGTTGCTTATTTGACAGTTCTACTTACAGCACCCTGTTGCAGCATCTAAACTTCTGAATTCTTAGTGACTAAAGGTACAGAAAATCTCTATGGAATTCCTTCAGATTTCTACAAATTAACTTTATATTATTTGGGTCTAGTCCACAAGTATGAATCAGCCATGAAGAAATAATTGGGAAAACTTCAGTGAACGACTGAATTTAGACCCAAGCAGCAGCTATACTAGCACTTTCTTTTACCAAATATACTTGTTTTTGAAGTTTCTGTAACTTTCTGTTACACATTTAGACATTTCACTGACTAGATTTCTCATACTCTTTTCCTGTTGAAAGATTGTTTACCAACATTTATTAAATGCAAGTAGCAAAAAAACTCTAGATGTGGTACATTGCTGCTAAGAGTGGAAACTTAACCCAAAAGAATATTCCAGCACCAAGCAATATCACTTGAGAACATTGAGAATACCATTAAACAGAACCAGGCAGCACCTGCTAGTTTGAGTTTAGGGAAAGAAAGCAGGGCCCTGGGCTGCATGTCATTTTCTTCACTCTTTAAGAGTTACTATCTTTATTATCGAAGCATCCTCTGGTTCACCTAAGGGCACTACAGAACTAGAAGCATCACTTCCTAATAAATTTTTTTTAATGTAACAAAGCACTAAATAAAAAAAAAAAAATACTTTCCCCTGCAAAAGGCTAGCATTATACTGCTTTTCTATGGGACAAATTTTAAAAAGGCCTTTTGTACCTTGGGCAAATAATTTTGCTTATTCAGCCATCATTTATATTTTCACATTCTTACAGCGTGATCTGTTATGAAAACAACCTAAGGCAGGGGATTTTCCCCCTTTATGCTTGCATGGTAGTGGGTGCAGTGTGATATGCCATGGCTCTGGGGGACTGAAATGCAATTCAAGTTGTAATAAACTCCCTCCCCCACCTAAGCTGAATGCAGGTCTGCATTTGATATGAATCTCTCTGCACTCAATGGAAATAGCCTGGATATGAAATCTGTACTCACCTTTCCTAAAGGATTATCAACATTTAAAATCCGATTGGTTGAAAAGAACAAACTTAAATTACTTCAGTTTCCATTTCTCTCTCTGAGTCACCTGAGTAGTTATTTGTAATGAGAGCAAGATTATCTTTAAGCTGTTGCTCTATGAATGTCACTTCCACAGGAGAAGTTCTACCCCTGCTTCCTCCTGGAGTAATCCCAAGCACTGAGTTGTGAAAGCAGTGAACTGCAGTTTGGGAAGGCAAGGTGAGCTTTAAGGGCGCCTCCAAACTGAGTTTTGCACTTTTCTTCATTGATTTCTTATCTAGCTACTCCTGGTTATGAATTGTTGCATGTTACGTCTCAGCAGTGTATTTACAAAATGAAAGTACTGAGCATACACCTGGGGTGGATAAAATACAAATTGAAAGCTATAGTAATGATAGCTTTCCTGTTCTGAAGTTTAATCAAATTGCTTCCTGAATATTAAAAATACAGAAGTATCTTTTCAAAAGCTTCATGTGTTAAATAAAAATTAGGATAAATCAGAAAAGAGTGAGTGGATCATGTACATTTCATAGGCCCTCTCTTGTTTATTTTTTATTTTCTTTGAAAATAAATTAGTTTTTTTCTTACTAAAGAGGAATTTAAAAATTGAAATGAAAAATTCTATCTGCTTTTGAAAGTGGTATGAATGATTTTATAGAGAAAGGAAGTGCTATTACAGAAAGTTTAGATCATTACTTTAGAACACTGCTAATAAATTATAACTTTTCTCCATACCACCTTTTTGCTTTTAATATTTCCTCTCATAATGTATTCTTTGGTCGTGTGTTCTCCATATATAAAAAGCAGTTGGTTTATCAATTGGAAACTTTTTGAGTTTCTGATTGATATTTTGGGGATGGGGTTCTACACCATCATTTGAATACAAGGGAAATTTGATGTATTTCAGTTTGGTCAGCATGAAAATTTTTTTTTTCCCCTCTTCTTTTGCCCTTTTTTTTTTTTTTTTCCCCATAGTCTATTTGAAGTGTTTGGTTTTCACCTAGGCAAAATTGCCTTTTTATCTTACCAATCTTTTTTAAAGTTCTTTTATCGTAAAACGTCAAGTACTAATTTTTCACTCAGTCCTTGGGTCCAAGGATACACTTGGGCATTGTTGGGGGAAAGTGACCCAGCAGTCACTGTGTCACATCCAGGTGTTCCCACCCCAGATGGAGATGCCTGTATGTAGTGTGCCCCGTGCATTCAATAAATAAACTGCAGCAAGCAGTGGGGAATGCACAGGCTCTGACTGGAGTGAGAGCAGTGCTGGGCTCCATGAGAGTGCTGCTCCAAATGGATGATGTCTCTGTGTTTTCTTATTATAACTGATATTTTGGGCAATAATGAAGTTCTTAAAGGCAAGTCAAAAATATTCTTTGAGGTATCAGAGAAAATCACCTGTAATAGCTGTTGAGACTTAAAACTGTCAATTGGCTGTGTAATAACTTTCTATATTTGAAGATAAGAATTTCTGTATTTCTGCTACTGCTGGATCCCACTCTTCCTGCTGTCTACCTGAATTACAGTTTCAGTCTTATTCTGGAATTGTGCTACTATTGTGGGCTAATCCAAAAGTCTCAGAGTTGTGTGGAATGGTTGCTTTTCCATTAGTAGTATGTAAGTTACAAAAGTATTTCAGTTTTCAAAGGTATTGAATTGCTCTTTTAAATAGGCCTTGAACAAAAATTCAGCTTATAAAATATAGCATTGATAAGTATTGCATGAGGTAAATCAACCACTCTCTCATATTTAATATTCAGATCTCTGAGATCCATCCCAGACTTATTTTTGTCAAATGGAGAAACTTGACACAGCCCCCTCACCACACCCATGCTTTTTGTGAATTTGTTAATTCTGCTCATTATTTTATTTTAATGGAAAACGCCTTGATGTATCTCACACTTAGGTGTTAATACATCTAACTGTGGGAAGTAGGGAGATAATCCGAGTTGTAGTGACTTGAATTTGCTGTAGCCTCGGGGCTTGCACTTGGGCTGTGCTTTGGGAAGCCTGGATAACCAGGTTAAGCCATGATATATGGTCCCAGAGAGAGGAGCAGGGACTGCAGGAGTCAGATCTTGGGTCTTAAACTGCTACAGCTCTGCCCTCACTTTCTCAAGGTAGATTCAATTGATTGTTCAAAGTCTTTGCTTACTGACACATTATTCATACAATACTAACATATATTATTAACATATTGCTTGTGTCTGTGGTTACTAAGGATGAACTCAAAATGTGTTTGGAACAGGTAGAATTTAGGGCAGTTTTAGGCATGGCCTTCTAATCATACATGTGTTATTTATGCATGTGATGTCCCTGCATGCCAAGTCAGGTTTAAAGCAAGAGTATTTTTCTCTTTGTCTGACTTATCTAAAATTTATAGCATTAATTAGACAGAGGGAGGTTGTGATTCGTGCCGCCTTTTATTTTATGTGACATTACAAAAGCCCTGTGCACCCAGGAGCCATTGCTAACATCGAGCGGCTGAGGATCATTCTCAAAAGCTGCTTATGTGTCTGTCTAAAAGGAGTGTGAGCCTGATCTCCAGCAGCTGCTACATTCCAAGAATATCCAGAGCATCCACCAGTTTCATATTTAATTTATGAGCATAATGCAGAAATCTATATCATCCTATGGAGTTAAGACATTTTCCGTGATTTTTTTCTTGAGGAGAGGTATTTCAGTTAGAAATGAAGTTGTTGCTGTCTGAGGAAAATGAAGACAGCCAAGGAGGTCAGGGTGGATGGGGCCTGACCCAGCGAGTGGCACCTCTGCCCATGGCAGGGAGGTTGGATCTTGACCAGCTTTGAGTTCCCTTCCAACCCAGGATTCTCTCATTCTATGAAAACAGCTCGGTTATGCTGTTGTCATTCCGCACAAGAAACTCTTGAAATATGTTTTCATTAAAAAATCAAAGGCAAAATACAAATCTTGGACTGAAAAATCACTGAAATTAATGATTGCATTAAATAATTTTTGGGAAGAAAATGAATTTCATAAAAAGCATTATGACCTACCTGGATTCAGTTTAACCTATTAGAAATATGGAGAGAAGCTTTTCTGAGATTCTGAGGTTTCATTTTTAATCACAGAGTTAATCCAAATCTTTGTGCAGGGTTTTTTTGGTATATTCAGGATCTTATTATTTTTATGTTTTTTAAATGTTGTTCCAGACAGTAATGACACAAGCATGTCTAGAGAGTCTGTTACATTATTTACTCTCCCAGCTTATTGCAGAGATGCACCTCACTGTTAATGAGGGTGATTTATCTGCTCAGGATAATCACTGCATGAACAGTACTTTCCACCATGGGTTACTATAGTAACACTTCTGTAGTTTTATGCTCATATCCCAGTATATCTTATTTTTCAAATGCTCTCTGTGAAAATTTTTAAATTAGCTTATCACTTGAAAACATTTGTGAAGGACTTTTTCACCTCAATATTATTTAATATGGTTGTTATGGCAACCATATATTTCTCTTGCTACTTTACCTATGAAAAGATAGTGCCTGTACCTCCAGCAAATGGGGGAAAAATCATTTGCTTTCATTCCTACACATGTGGCACCCTATCAAAACAGGGAATTGAGCATGAAGGACAGAAAGGGTTTGGGCTGTGCTTTCCTCCTCTTAGACTTTACACTGACACAGACCAAATCTTGGTTGATCAGATTGATTAAAATACATGACACCGCTGCTGGTGCAGGCTCTGTGGTGAGATAATTACTTTAAATGAGGTACTTTGAGTCAAAAGCTTGAGAAATGGGCCCAGGTGAACCTAAAGGAGGTTCCACAGGCCCAAGTGCAAGGTGCTGATCCTGGGCTGGGGCAATCCCAAACTCAAAGAGCAGCCCTGAAGAGGAGCACTGAATTTTGCAGTCAGGTAAGGTGTCCCTTATTTTCATTAGGAAGTAGATCTTGAATGTCTGTCCAGCACTCTAAAAATGTTCATATTAAAAACCTTTTCTGGAGGAAAATGAGAGAAATTACTTTTTCAAAGCAAATTCTTAAATCCTTAGTGCATCTTATCTATTTATCAGGCAACAATACGTGTATACACACAATTCTCCACTCAGGTGATTCAAAAATATTTAGATCCTGGGATTAAAATTATTCATTTCTGTTTGAGAAATAAGCCTGTCTTTACGGATACAAATCTCTTGCCCTCAGATGCACACAGTTATGGAACTGCATTGTTGGTATTGAAATTTAGCTCCTACTTTTTAGATAAGAGCTGTTTCAATTAATTTCATAACTGATACTTATGTTATCAACTTCAAATGCGTATTTCAAATTAAAATTGCCATTGCAGTGAAAATATCAATCAGCGCCCCTTCATGGTTTAAGAACCAGTGCTAGAGCCAAGGCTCATACAAAGCATCATTTAGTTTGCTTGTTCTGAGTAATGACAAGGCATTTTGTGTTTATCAGCAGGTGCATGCTCTCATTAGAATGAACAGAACAGCAATGTTAAGGACAACCTCGTGTTTCTCAGACTGAGAAGTATGAGCAAATGTTGCAATAACTATTTCTAATGCATAGCAGGGTATTAGAAACGAAGCTTCTGGGTTCCTTACCCTGACCATTAATCACTACTAGTTAATTGAATTTGTGGTCTGACAAAGTCCTATCCTCACCATCAGTCTCTAAACCAATACTGACATTCAGCTAAAATTTAACCTCTTACACCAGTCAGTGGCTCAAGAGTCTGTTCCCTGTGTCTCTGCTGAGCAAAGTGGTTATTGAAACCTGATAATTTGAGTTTTATAAGACTGTACAAAGAATGTTTTTACTGAAAGGAAGCATATAGCTTAGAGAGGAAATTTTATATAAAACTTGAATGGAGTCTAGGAAGTAGAATTAGTAACACAGCTTTCTCTGTAAGACAAGGTAAAAGTTGTTCACTGCAAAGCTGTTACGGGTTTCTCTTGTTCCTTAATGGGCTCTGAAGTATTTGCCTCTTTGGAAAATAAACTCAAAATAGAATAGTATAGAAAGCATAATAATTCACGATAAATCATTCATGGAATGTGTGCTCTGCTGTGATGTCACTCAAGGAGCAGCCACATCAATCTTTGTTAATTGGATAAGCATGCAGGTGTTCCTGAAACCTCTGCTTTGGGGCTTCAGTAGTGGCTCATTTTGTGTCAACCTTGCCCCAGTTTGGGTGCTCTGAGAGTAAATGCTCAAGTATTGGAATTAAATGGATTAGCACTGTTTATAAACAAACTATGTACCCTAAGATACCCTTCTACTTGATGATCTTTCAAGGATGTGTGTGGTTTTCTGGTAATGAGATACATCCATTGGAAAGCTGCCTGTGCCATGTCCAGTAGGCAGGAGAGGTTTTAAAGAAAATGGAAAACATCTAGGGCTCCCTTCTGCATGATGTCTCTTGTTTATCCATAGAGCAGGGCCTTTAATTGTATTCCTGCATCAGGGAGGCGCGCTGGCCGCTTCCATCCAGCGCAGGGATCTTGGAGAGGTCGTGGTGGTACCTTAGTGGGACTACATGGACTACACTACATCCATGTGTTGTCAGGATGCTGTCTCTGACACTGCAGGGTTATCAGAATGCTAATCTCTGTCTCTCTCCTGATTTAACAGCTCTCAACAGAGCACACAAACACTTCAGCTGTACCCTCTTTGCTAGTTGAAGCTTCTGCTTTGTTTTGAAAGAATAATAAGCAAATAAAAAAATGTGTTTATTATTTTCTGACTTTGCTGAGCAAATAGGCTTTTTGCTTCTGGGAGCTTGCGGTTTGCTGTTTATTTTCTTTCCTTTTTCCCTTTGTATTCTAACACTTATGTCAAACTGGGGTCACTCTCAGGGTTCCAGGCTACAGCAGAGTCCATTCCATTCAATGTCAATCAATCAGAACCAAGAGGTCACTTGCAGATCCTTCTGGAATCCCCATCTCTTCTAAACTCAAACCACTCATCTGATTCATTGCAGGAAAAGAATATGAAACAGTGCAGTTTACCACGAGCTAGTTTCATGCCTGAACTAGAAGATGTAACTTTGGTTTGTCTGAATTCCTTCCTGGCTATTGAGTGCTGTGAAGTCCAGAGCCCATTACAATGCACTGTTACAGCTGGCTTTTCAGGCCAGTTTAGCACCCAGGTTGAACATTTCTCTCATGGGCAGGGGCTACTGAAATCAGAATGTCTGTATAGGCCGTGTGAGCTCCCAGGGTTTAAGTGAGCCAAGATTTGATGCTTTGATTCTTCTGAAAATATGATTCTATCAGGTGTGACTTTCATTATATTTCAGTAAATGTTTAACTTCTGATTGTGTGTTATAATATACGTTCACTTTTGATATTCTGAGAAAAAAAAATTGCTTTTTCATGGGGAGAATGTAAACGTTTAAAGCGCAGCATAATTAGCATTTGTATGGCAAACCTTTTTCACGGGGATTTGTCATACCAAATATTTAATTAAATTGAGGTGAAATAGTGTTATTCATGCAAACTGGTTTTGTTAGAATAATTAAATTGCTTCAAAAAGATTTTCCTGGGCTTTCTTTCCACATCAAGTACAGGTTTGTTTGGGAGCCCTTCAGCCAAGGGTGGGTTCAATTTCTAGAGGTCACTAATGAACACTGGTCTGTGTGTCCTACTTGATAGCTTGATAAAATAATTTATAATGCGTATGTGCTCAGTGGATGACAATTACTGATAAATGTTTTGTTTAAAGAAAAGAAAAGAAAAAACAAAGGAATACCTTAGAAAACTAGCTCTGCTTTCCAATATACAAAAGCAGTGTCAAGTCTTCCTGGCACGGGAGTCCCTGAACATGCAAGACTGACTCTCTCTTGGAGCACCTGGAGAGCAGGTGGGCAGATGTTCCAGTGCCAGAGGGAAGGACCGGGTACAGCTTGGGTGTAATTGATCCCACACCATCACCTGAAACAGAAAGCCAAGGGATTTAGGAAGATGACTTTATGGGAGAATAATCTAGATGTACTCTTCAGTATAAAGTAAAAACCTTTTGTTCATGTGAAAATGGCATCCAGCAGTGGGCAGAAGTACATTTTGTGGATCTGGAAACTGCTTCAGAAAAAATAAATCTCAGTATCACCAGAGTATTTCTCCATCAAATTAGTGCAGTAACCTCTCCGGTTATTTCCAAAGACAACACTATAAATTTGTCTCTGCATGTCAGAATATTAAGATGTGAGATTTTTTTGGGCTTTAGATAATTTAAACATTAAATGCGTGCACAACAGAAAAAACTTGGTGCCTTGAATTGACTGAAAGACCAAAATTGTGTCATGCTTTGTTGTGGTTCCTGCCTATAATGGCTGTGCCAGTGCCAGCCTGATCTCCAACCCCAGATCCCCCTTTCCCCTTGGGCACAGGGCCATTAAATCACTCTGATCTGACTGGCATCTGGAGGGGGTTACAGCTGCCCATTAAGGACTGTCTGCAATTACACTGCATTAAATGTAGTGGGAAGGGGCACTCTTGGTCTGTGTTACAACAATGTATTCAGCCTCTAGGAGGAGATTAATTTGCTTGGTGATGCAATAAATTAAGTTTACAGGGTCTGATCTCAAGGTAAAAATTATGGTCATTATTCAGGCTTCAGGAGTTAGCTGTGAGTTTAACTGAATTTGGGTGCATAAAGCTTGTGGGAGATAAACACAAAACCTTGCCAGGGAACTTGATACTGTCAAATTGTCACAGCACTGACTTTTGCTGGGACAATATTGAGATATGAGAAAAAGTATCTCATGTATGGAAAACTGAGCTCTGTGTTCGGTGTTCTGTGCAGAACTGATGTGTAGTATCAGCTAGTGGAGCTCCAAAGGCAAGCAAAGAAGGAAAGCACTTTTAAAGAATATTGTGTTGCTTATCTGGAATCAGTCTGGTTCATTCTATCACTGCTTTACTTTAAACAAAGTTCTGACCTGTTGCTTTAGCAGGTGGAGTTGATGAATGCAGCAGTAAAGCAGACAGGACTCAAGTTTCTTCATGCAGGGGAAGCCCATTCTCTATTCACATGGCTCATTTTTATACAGCTTTTACAGACCCATGTTTAACTCCAATTGGCTAATAGTATTATTGCCACTCAATGCATGGGTTAGTAAATGGCGTTTTATCTGTCCACCAAATCTCTCTATTCTTGGATTGTTTACATATTTTTTCACTGATTCTCATGGGACAGATTTCTTGTTTTTTACAGGTGCAGACTGTTTTTTTCTACAAGAATAGATTGTTGTACTAACTGTTTCTCACTTCTTGATTCTCTCTTATGAGAATTTACAGGCTTAGCTGGTAATTCAGCAGAGCAAGGCCTTTCTTTTATAATATCTCTACCTGTATGTAACAGGTGAAAACACAACTGCTTCCATGTTTGTGTTTTTGACTGTACTGCTTTGCAAAATTATTTCCCTGAGAAACCATGTGTTGGTCAGCTGTGTGAGAAACTATTACATAAATCTTGAAAATATTTTGGTTATAAACCAAAATAGTCATAGACAGTGATTAAAACTAGGAAAAAAAAGCCAAACTCTGAAGAGCATGGAAAGTTCTGGACTCAGCAGTTGTTGGCAGTTTAAGAGTGAACAAATGCACATCCAAAAATGCACATGCACAGGGCCATTTTCTGTTTTTCAAATCGGTATGCAAGTCCTAAATTAACATGTTTTTAGTACCTTTGCTTGTGGTCAGAAGAGAAAATAATACAGGATCTGCTCTAAGAAGAGTGATTCAGAAGAAGAGAGGCATTGCAGGGGGGTAAATCCAGTGCAGTGGTAAAATAAGTAATTTTTTTTCCCCTTTAACTGTTTTTCTGCAGGTTTTTTCCCCCTCACAAGTTTGTTGTGTCACTTTTCCCAGGCTTGCTGCTGCAGCAGGGAAGAGAGCAGCGAGGCAGCTCTGGAGTTGCTTCCCCATCCGTCTCTGTGCTCTTTGCCCAGATCGCTGATCAGGAACTCCGAGCCCATGCTGTCTTCCTTCCCAGGTGAGGTTATTGGGGCCTTCCCTGTTGTGCCAGTATTGCTGCACTTTTCTTACATGTTTGCCATTCCTGTCTGTGAATTATTCCTCAGTAGAAATGGCAATTCGCCAGAAAAAACTGCACAAGAAAGAACGAGGGTTGATTGAAGCCTAAGTAAAAATCAAGTTTATGTTTATTTGTTATAAGGTCAGTTATATCATATTTTATGTTTAATGGAAAAAAGGGCTTGGACTTTTTGAATACATTACCTGTATTTAACCAGCCTTACCAATCAAAAAATTATGATAGACTTGCTGACAAATAAAAATTGTAAAACTTTGTCTTTTAATATAATTTATCAACCTTGGCTTTGGTTTTCTCCTTACATTTTTAAATATTTGTTCAGAACTTCTTTAATGTCTTCAGGCTTTTCCTTTTCACAGCTTGGAATAATCCTTTGTGTGTAACAGAAGATGAGAGTCAAATTATTGTTTGGTCTATGGGAAAAATATGCCTGGTAAAATCACGACTTTCTCATTTGGTGTTAGTTCAACACGAAAATCAGGATTTGCTGATTCCAGCCCACAGCTCATTTTTGATTCAGTTCAAGGTAAGATGTGTTCCATGGGTTCATCTCCATATTTTCTAACAGTTGTGTTGGTGCTGTGCTACACAGGCTTAGAAGTTGTGCTAAAGATATTTTAGAAGTATTTGTTGGGTTGTTCAAGGCTGTCCATGAAGGAATGCGTGACCTCAGGGGGCAGATGGGGCAGCTCCAAACATGCAGATGAAAGTAAACAGAAATAGAATTAGGCAAAAAAGGAAGCCGTGGTTGGATAGTCTGCAGCAGAATGGGAGTGCTCAAAGGCACAGGTGATGAGAAACTGTAGAGATTCTTTCCCAGCTCCTGTGCATTAGATGTGGGATGATTTTATGGAAAAAAAAAATTGCAGTAATCTGTTTCAGAGGTTTGAAACCTTTGTAACACTGATTATCCAAACAAGGCAGGAATGGTAGCAGGCACTCCAAAAGGGTTAGTGAGATCCTTTTGTGCACAATACTCATGATTTAAAAAGATGTGGTCTTTTTTTCAGTAAGATGATTTCTGCTTACAAACCCACATTGAATCAGGAATGATGAAATGTAGGAGATACATCTGTTCCATCCTGCTTTGTTTTCACTCGAGTCTGTTTAAGTTATGTTTATTGTATTCTTACCCTGTGTCTTGAGAACCAAGGCATAAATTGAGCTGACTGTATTATCCTTCAAAATGCTGTGAAAGGAGATGCAAAATAAATGCAGGTATCATTGGCAGAGCAAGAGATATTAGAGATGAAAAGCTGGCACCTTTTGTACAGAGCTGAATGCCATGGAAATAATCAGTTTCCTGATAAAGTTTATAAGCAAGAAAGGAAATTAAACACAAAACCTTTTCAATGTGACAGACCTTTCCTTAAAATCACAGGTTCTGCGCAAGTTGGAAGGAGATATTTAGTAAAATAAACTAGTAAACAAGTAACAGAGAAGTCTAAAGGCTACTGAGGGTGTATATGCTCAGTTTGGGGTGAGAAGAAGAATCTCAGGCAGAGAGATAAAATGATGAATGTTGCCTTGAGCTATTTAATTCAGTCCTGCTGTGGTGAGGTGGGTTCCCTTTGCTGTTATTAGCATATGCCAGTTATTTCATTAACTGACCTTGCTAAATGCCTAGAGACATCCTGTGACACTTAATGAAGTCAAACGTGGCAAACCTCTCTTATGGCTGCATAAAGCAAGTGTAGTTAAGGAAGATATTTGCATACTGTAATTGTTGGACAATATTGGAACAAAGGCTTTGAAACACAGACCCTACTGGTTGTTGGTCTGGAGACGTTGATGGCAGCTCTGAAGCTGAAGGATTGTGTAGCTTTATGAAAAATTAGGGAAAAAATAAATGTAGTTGGTTTATATTCTGCATATATAATATTCTGCTTTGTTTAATGCTAATATTTTCCAGCTGCCCTGTGTGGATTTAGTTGACTGGGTTCTGTGAATATGAGTGGATTGTGCATTTAAATTGACTGAAAAATCTAAGCTTTTATTTGCTATTCAGCTGTTTAGATTAAAGTCCAAAAAGAACACGAGGGTCACATCTAGACTGGGTTGTTTCAACCTTCCATCATTCAAGGCAGCTTAAATAAAACAGGCGTGGTTTACCCAAGAACCACTGACATCCTTGCTCTGTTAACAGGTGGGGTTTGGGAACAGCAGCAGAGTGCACACACACTCAGCTTACTGACCACGCATTCACTGCAGAGGATCTTTAAAGATATTTATCTTACTTTTCCCCCCTTTTGGAGAATTTTCATTGTGTTCTGAAAGAGCAGAAATGACCACATTAACAGGAGAATTAACAGGAGTCCCTAGAGCCTACAGAAAACTATATGAAAGCTAACTAGTTTATCTTCCTTGCATCTTGGCTTTCTGTACACGGAATTTTCAGGAATGGGATGGCAAAGGTAGTACTTACACAGGGGAAATGCTGAAGAAAAACTGTGTCGGAGAGGGAACAGGAAATGTGCACACACAGAAATGCGGAATGTTATCACCATATAATAGTGTGTTCTCACCACAGCTCTTTAATTAGCACAAGAGGGAATCCTTGGGAAGACAGAGGAATGCATCAGTTTTGATATTGGTATTTTTCCTTGTGGTCACAAGAATGATTAAACCCAGTGAAACATTTATGGGCTTCAAAAGAGAATATAATAGACCTGAAAGTTAGAAATTTGGGCTGGTTTAGGATGAATGATAACATTTTCTCCATTTCTTCAATTTGGTTCAGTTGGAAAGGAGTTAGGTTTTATCTGTGTCAATCCTCACTTCTTGCTCAAGATTCCTTAGTTGATTCACGTGGGTAAGTTCACACCAATAAAAAAAATACAAAACATTATTTGCTCCTTAGATCTAAAGCCATGAAGGGTCAGGAAGTTGGAACTGGGTGATTGTTGTTTGTCCCTTCCAGCTGAACTATTATCTTCCCTCTCTTTAAAGGTCAGAAGGGATGTGGGTGCTGAACATGGACCCTATTGCCTTCTCTATAGGTGCTTCTCCCAAAAATGGGTGATGTATGATTGAACTGCAGCTCAAATGCAAGAGTGTGGCACTGCTTGGAATACACAGATTTGCTTAGGAAAACCCCAAAGCAAAATAATTTGGTGCAAGAAGCTCATTGTTGTGGGAATACAACCTTCCTAATATGGCATTCTGCACAAGGTTAGTTTATGTATCTGAATTCATATTTGAAGGAAACAGCTCATTTTGAAATAGCCTTGAAGAAATTAGGTGGGTGATATGAAAAACATAAAGTACTGACAACTCTTTTCATTGTTAATCTTTAAGGGTTGTACTTGGGGCAAATTTCTCTTACAAATTCCCTGTAGAAAACTTCACTCAATAGAGCTGTGGGAAGGCACGTGGAGTAATGTTTTCATCCATTTTGCTCTCTCTGACTTCTTGCCTTTGCAAAAAGGAGAATTATCCCAAAAAAAAATATTCTGTAGCAAGCCTCAGGTTCAGCCTGGATGTTACTTTACAAAATAGATACAAATGAACAGTTAAGAATGGCAGAGTCTACTTCTCCCGAACTCCTAGAGAATTCTCTCATAGAGAATATACATTGTGTGCGACGTTTCCTCAAACAAGGACAATGCCTGTGTCAGTGTTTTCAGCCTTCGTGCTGCTCTACACCAGTCCCTTGAAGTTCAAAGTGAATCTCATTGTTCACATCTGCACATTTCTTCTGACAAATATGCCTTTTGTGATTGAATTGTTGAGCATTTCCTAGGTAATTTCTGTGTCATGCCACCTCTTAATTCACTGCCATAGTGGTTCATTTCCCTTTGCATTACCATTTCCCACATATTTTCTGCCCTGTTTCCTTACTGGCTGCTTATCTGCTGTGACTGAATCTTGTACTGTTTCTCAGCAATCCTCAGTTCTCTCCCAGGCTCCCATTCTTCAAGGAAGTTTATAGCAATACTGAATAGAATTATGTCAATTTTGGTCATGCTCTTCCTTTCATGTTACTATTTTTATTCTTGTCCTCTGATCCTTTTATGGATTGCTTTTATGAGATCTATTTTAAAAAACCCTAATACCTTTTCTAGTCTTGTTTTCTCATTTTTCACTCTAAGAGTAAACCTTTTGTGGTTTACTGATATATTTTCTAAGGCAGGAGAATTTGAATACAATAAAACTTGGGCTGTTTGTTGCATTCTCCTGCCATCTCCCATCATGAACAATGTTGCTTTGCTACTCCTTCACTTCTCACTTCTTTATTCCCTGCAATCTGCCTGTATTCACATATCTGCATTGTAAAGATACCTTTTGCATTCAGATCCTGCCCTTTTGTACACAGCCTTTCAGAATGAAATATTAGTTTTTACCTGCGCTGCTAAATATTTCTGTGCAAGTCATGGTTTACTTTCTTTTTTAACCTGTAACCACATCTCTGATGATTAGGTTTTATATTCTGCAAATGATATCTATAAATTCATCCTCCAGGTTTGTCATCCTACCATGTCTCTTCTTCTCTCTCAAAGTAACTCTTTGTGGTTACTTCCTTCATGCCAGGTTTTCATCCTCTGTTATCCCTCAGCACAGCCCTGCAGCTCCTCCTTTGTGCCTCCCTCCACAGGCAATGCACTTGCTGACCTCAATCAGAGTTGCTGCAGCTGATCTCAACACAGTGCTTGGGATCCAAAAAGGCCTTCTGAGTTTTGTTTGGAATCTGAGGCGAAATTTAAAGTAAACCTGTCCTTATGTTTAATATTTTCTTGACATTATTTGTTGCTAGCCTTTTTTTGGAAGTTACGTAGCAGATAAGCTTCAATTTGCCAAATGTCACTTCTGTCCATTGTGATTGAACTCTGGCAAATATTTGCTCAGTTTGCAGCTTTGCTTCTGCCAGAGATTGATGGAACTTTCCTGGAGCAGAGATGAAACTTCTGGTATGCTCATATGTTCTCAGACAAGTTACAGGTTGTCAGCTGAGGCATGTTAATCTTCCCTGTACGCATGCTACCTGCTCAGTGCCGAGACAAAATAAATTTAATTTTCTGAAAGCATCAGGAAAAGGCTGTGGTAATGAATCTGAGCATTTTCACCACCAGCAGCCTAGCCTCCTATCAGCTTTGAAGGTAACCCTGCTTTGAGAAGAGACTGCACCTGCAGATCTCCAAGCCTGGGGTGGTGATCTTGCTGTTTGCCTTCCTTCCTCCTCAGGGTTTTGAACCCAAAAATCCCATGGGCTCTTTGGCAGCATCTCATCCAGCCAACAATGCCAAGTGTGTCCTGACACTTGGCCATAACCAGACAAGTAACCTCAAAGGGGTATTTTATAGCCACCCTCCAGTCGATCTGTCACTGTTTCATGTACATAGTCGTGTGCTGTGGCTGTGGCTCAGGTGATGGGTCTGGAAAGAGGTACAGACTTTATCTAAACTCAAATAATTCTATGAATTTTTATTTGTTTAGAGTGGCTTGTATCTCAACATTTTTCTGCACACTATTCACATCTGAATCCCTCAATATATTGAGTTTTAGAAGGAATCCCTCTGGAGTAGTGCTTGTTGGTGTTTTTGGCATTTGTTCATGAAGACAGTCCCCTGATTCAATGAATTCATATTAATGGAGCACAAAAATGTGCATTACAATTAGAAAGTCTTCACCTTGCAGAGAACTTCATTAGTGCTCTTTGTCAGCAGCGGGTGTGTTATTGTCAGACAATTTCAATATTATACTGGAGATGTTGCAGCAGCTGGCAGCTACTGGTGCAGGAAGTTGTTACCAGAGTGCTGCATTTCTATGTGTCTGTATTCAAATATATCATACTTTGAAGCCTGAACTATTACTGCCCTTGAGCAAAGATATATGTATGATTAGCCTGTGCTAATAAAGCCTTACTTATCACAAAGCCACAGCTTGAAGGATGAAGGAGAGGTTACTGAAATGCACAAATACGGAATGAAAGCAGAGGTCTTGAAAGTACAAACACAGCATGGCACTGCAGGTATCAGAGGTATAAATAACTCATCAATGGTCATTAAATTAGTGTGACCTTGTGAAATGCTCAAATCAGTTTTAGGGGTAGCGGAGACAGCATTAAAATACAGAACTCTGTACAGAAAACTCACACATAATATGGAATTGTGAAGCCATGGCAAGGGAGGCAGTAGGTGCTGTGTTAAAAATAATGCTAAAACTGACCCCATGCAGACCCAGGAGCAAGGTGGAATAGATGATGAACATCATTCTCCTGACAAAGGACATGGGATGTGATAAATGGTTGTCCCTCTTTCTCCTTGCAGTAAGCCAACCCCATAAAATGTGAACTTAGGAAGAGTACAGAAAGGAAAGCAAAGAAAGAAGAGGATTGTAGAAACCTAGAGTGAGCAGAGAAATATCAGAGAAAAAGAGATCTATATTAGAAAGTTTGTAAAAGTCAAGTTTAACTGTCTTTATTGGAAACAAGTTGGGTGACTAATAATGATCATCAGTTCAACTAATAGGACTTTAATTAGACTATGAACAGATTCCTACCTTCACTTAGAAGCATGTTCCCCTAGCTTATGTAAATGACATGGATTGTTTGCTATGACACCACGTGCCCCTGAGGCTTGGGGGTTAAATTTGGAAGCAGCAGTGCATGATAACTATGTCAGGTGTCACAGTGGTTCTTTAGCCCAAGTTCTGTTAAAGTTTAGATGATTCTTTCCAAGAGCACCTCTGAGAGCTGGCTGTCTTTCATAGTAATTTTCCCCAGGGTGAACAAAGGAAGAAGTGAAGAATTTCTTTTCAGTCTTTTGTACTGCAGGATGGGATCTTGTCATGGCAATCCCTCACTGGGGAGAGCATGAGTCTGTTAGACTTTGCTCATTAAAGCAAGGCAATCAGTTTGGTTGTGACGCTGCACCCCCAGGAGAATTTCTTTAAGTGGGTTGGATTATGTCTTGATAAACAGATATGACTGGGTTTTCAACTGGATAGCATTCACAATAAATAAACTAATTCCTGTTAGACTCCTGTAGTGGCAGATACCATTTTGACAAGCTTAGTGCTAGTAAATAAGAAGCTATAGAAAGATCCATAAAAATTACAGTTTCAGGGGGACACTGTTACTGACAAACAACTGGCATTGAGGATTTTGGTCTAAAATATTATTTAGGAGTGATGTTCCAATCAGAAATGAGGAGTGCTGAATCAGGATTAGCTGAAATCCTTCCAGCCCACAGTGATTGCCCTGATATTCAAGCAGCCATTGCCTGATGGAGGATCCTGTGCTGGGGGAAGGCAGGCAAGCAGTTTGTGGATAATAAAAGGTCT
This sequence comes from Emberiza elegans, assembly GCA_024865655.1. Classification (NCBI taxonomy): domain Eukaryota; kingdom Metazoa; phylum Chordata; class Aves; order Passeriformes; family Fringillidae; genus Emberiza; species Emberiza elegans. Next base: position 64,397,482 of record JALJVW010000206.1, read on the forward strand.
GCCTACAAAGGTGCAAAATTCTGCTTCTTCAGTCAAGTGATGAATTTCGAATCTGGTAGGGAACTGGCTTTTAAATAGTAGAAACTTAGAGCTCTACCTGGCTTCTAAGTTGGTGTGATTCAGGTAACTTCCTAAGCAACTATTTTAAAAGAGGATGAATCACTGCACGATGATTTATTCATCATCTCTTCTAACCCTGCTCAACACAGGGCACACTTCAAACCTGGCAGCTTTCTCAGCCCCTCACCTTTAAGTGAGTCTTTAAGCATCTCCAAACACAGCCATTTCACAGCCTGACAGAAATCCAGGTTCTGCCTGCCCCCTCTCCTCACGGCCCCTGCCTTGCTGTGGATTTCCTGCAGCATTTCAATGTCTGCCTTGTTCCAGGGAGCCCTAGGGTGGCCTTATTTCCACACACGAGGTTTTGTGAGTGCAGCAGAGCCAAAGGAACTCCTTTGCTCAGCCTCCTGCTTTGTTCAGCAGCCTTATTAATGCAAGCCCGTGTGCAGGTGACCTTCATTGTCTCAAGGACACAATTCTGAGGCCCTTTTAACTCGGCCACCATGGAAGAATTTCTTGTCAGTAATACAATCTCACTGCTGATGTATTTTTACATTAGTTATCTCAATAACCATTTTTTTCTCTGGCTAAAAAGAAATACTTCATTGAGCTAGGGAATTAAAAGGCAGGGGCATTGAATTTTATTTACTTCAGAGTTTCCATCAGAATGGCCTTTATCAGGTGCTTGAACAGCAGTTTTCCCATTACTTACAAACTAATTCATAAAATTGTCTTCTCCTGTAAATGGTGTAATGCAAACATAACTAAATCACTGAAGGTTTTCAAAATAGTTTTTAATGTTAGATACATAAAAATGCAATTCAGCAATTTTTGCAGGAAGATATATATTTCTCAAATTACATCCATATTGCAATATGAAATAATTGAGCAGGGGATGAGAAATACTTAAAAATACAACCCTTTTACTTTTCCCCCCCTCCATTTTTTTTATGATCATCTAGGTAGTAGTCTGATGCCATATAAGAGAAACACTTTGCTGGGAAGAAGATGCTTTTGATTTTTAAAAGAATATTATGCAGTAGAGACAAAGCCTCAATAAATTTTATGTTTCAGGGCAATAGTATGGGTGACAATTCAAGTGTTTAGTTGTATAAAATCTTTAGCTACACTTTGGGCAGATCATCTATGTGGTGTGGCCATGACTCCCTTTGGAATAGTAAAAAGGTATGGCTTGAGAGGGACAGCTAGAAAAAATAAAAAAATAGCACAAATTACTCAGCATATTTCTATAAACGAGGATTTTATTTAAAACTAGAAGCCAAAATCTTGTTTGTTTGCTTTAAAAGCAGAAACAATCTGTCACATTAGTTTATAAAATTCTATACTCTGTCTGTAGCCTTAACAGCATGTAAGTTTAGGACAAATAGTGGTTTCATAAGTGGTTGAGAATTAAGTTTTTTCTTCAGTGTTAACCTGGAAAGGTTCTGTGAATTTATGTGTTTAATTTATGTTTCGAATAAAGACTTCAGCTGAAATGCTACTTCTGTCCCTTCAGCAAACCATCAGATTTAATTTGGGAGGATAACCACTTGCCTGGTAAAGTTTGTGCTGTGTGGTTTTCCTTGCCCTTAGTCTCTCAGCACGTTTGAGCATGAAAAATGCTTTCCAAGAATTGATGTGATTAAATTTGTACCAGCCTGGAAAGAAACACAAATTGTATGCAAATGAAGTCTCTGCTTTCCATCTTCATCAGTCAATCCCATTATGCACATAATGCCTAAATAAGGAGAAACCTGTAATGTTCAATAATTCTGTGGTAGGATTGAGGCATTTCTGCCCCTTTTGTCATCTACACAATGCATGTATTTGAATTCAGAGAGCTGTGCTGGTAAAAGAGATTTACTGTGTTTCAGTGTCAGCTGGAAAACTTTGGGGTAGTAGAACTATGGTGGGAAGGACAAATACAAATTGACTAAAGGAGAAGAAAGATGGAAAAATTGATTTAAAAATCTCCAGGACCCTACAAAACTAAGAAAGTAGGCAAAAATAAGCATATTTCTTTCCTCAGGTGCTGTATCTTTCTGCTGTTTTGATTTTTCATATGTGCAGTTCTTGGAGTTTACTTTACCCCTGGTGATTCTTCCAGAGATTCTTGTTACTGGAATAGAGCCCTATAAAGTTTGGTCATTAAAGCAAAACTGCACCAGGCCATGTAGCATCTCTCTCTTAGGAGAACTGCACTGAGAAATCAGAAAAGGGCAAAGTAAGCATGTAAAATGCAAAAAAATGAGTAATGAAGCAGTCCTCAGAAAATACATAACAATTTTCTGTTCATTTCTTTAATCCTTCCAGGTTTTGAATGATGCTTGTAAGGCCCAACGATGATTAAAATTCAGGCCCATTTCTGACATTTGTTATGATTTGAGTAGTAGTTTGTGTAACTTGGTCTCATGGAAAAGCTTTGGAAGAAAGATCAGTTATACCAGCACAGAGGAAAGAGAATAAAAATAAATAAAAGTTTTCTGGAATAAATGTTGGACTTTTTTGGAACAGGCTGGCTCTGTCCTTGAAGGGCATAGCAAATGAAATCCACGAAGACAAATTGTTGTGAGAGTTGATAGATGCAGCATCACTGGGAAAGACAGAACATGTTTCTGCCAGGCATGTTTGGGAATAGGAACTTGAATATTTTCATTAATCTTGTCATAGCTTATTGCTGCTGACTTCCACAACAAAGATAGATTTTCCTTTGTAGCAGTGAATAAATATGCTTCCTGAAGAAGGCTCTGACAATTTACCTTTCTCCCATTCAGCTGGTATTTTTACACCTCTCATTCTTGCCAGGATTAAGGAACTCATTACATAATAGAATTGGAATAACTTTTAAAAAATGCTGCACCATTATATCTCAAAACCAAATCACTCTTAATCACATCAGATTGTTTTCTCTTTCAAATGCAGAAATGTAGCCCTATTCAAGGCTCAGATTATTCAATAATGAAGTCCACAGGCACAGTGGTGACTTGTGCTGGATTATTAAGGTCAAAATGCCAGTTCTTCAGAACTGAGAAATCTCTGGTGAAATCTCCTCATTTCAGATTGCAGGAGCTCTATCTCTCTTTGTGCACTTTGTATTTACATCTTTGAAAACTGGGTTTAATGATCTATTAACTGCTAGCACCATTCTGGTGGGGAAAGAAAAACGAAGAGACAAGGTTTGAGATTGATCAAGAGATTGATACAATCATTCTGAAAGTTTGACAGTGCTGAGATTCAGGAAAAATGCTTCCTAACCACAGAGAGCTGCAGCAGGAGGGCCAGGAGTGAAGTCTCTTTTCAAAGACACACCAGGCTGCAGCTTGGGGTTCACAGTTCCAAGAACAGGTCACCAGCTGGGTGCTCTCAGAAATGGTTCTTTCATATGACTGGCTTTGTGTCATATCTGCTTTACACCGAGCAGCACAAATTGACATTTTAAAAGCCCATCTTTAGTTCTTATTTTGTGAGCATGGCATCCATTTATTTCTCTGTGAGTAAATATTCATAGCTGTGAACAAATTCTTTTCATAATCAAGGGAAAAAAGACTCTTGAGACTCTTCAGCACCAGGAAGAAAAATGTTTTCAAAATAGCTATAAACAGGAGTTGCAAGTGTCTTCAGCTGTTCATGCCCTGTTGCTTTGCAGCCAGCTTTTCATCACTGTCTGTGAGCCTGGGCTATGGATGTTTCTGCAGGGACTCTCCTTTCCTCATCAGTTCTCAGCAGCCCAGGATTAAACATATCTGATTGCTTAATATGTATCCATTAAGCCAGTAATGAGCAATTGCTGCACTGGTTTCCTTCAGTGGCTGAGAGGCTGACATTTTTCTGATGTCTTTCCTTTAGAGAACTGACGTTAATTGAACCCTAAATGAAAAGCTTCATTCTGAGTCTCCAAAGCTGGTGGTGGTTTTGTCATGACCTCGGGGGAGAGGCACGAGGCCCCATGGGGACAATTTGGGAATTCCTTCTCTGCGTGTCTGATCCTCCTGAGGCACCGCTGTGAATGGGATTAACAATCTGAACAGCATTGCAGTCACAAAACCAATGCTGCACCCTCTGCAGCTGAGAGTCCTTCTCTGAACAACGGGAGTTGTTTTATGCTACAAAAGGGTTAAGGGTCTCTGCCTGAAGGGGAATAAGTAATAACTGCTGAAAAAATGGGCCCAGATCTGTGCACACCGTCAGTCCCCAGGAAGTCACTTCTTTATATTTCCAAGGGTACACATCTGGATGCATGAATTTCATGTGTACATTTAATGCAGTGGAATTAATGGGAACACCTCAGAGTTTAAGTGGAGTAGGTGCAGAGTCAGAACAGGAGAGGAAAGGGAAAAGGAAGAGGCAGATGTGCAGCAAAGTGCAGACCAGGTTATTACCACTGCAGACTTGTACTTTCTAACGGTGAACAGGAATTTTGCTGAAAGAAGTCACCAAGGTTTTACATTTTCTGTCTTAGACTAAATTAAATACAAAGGAGAGGAGAAGAGTTAATGTAGGTGAGTAAACAGGTACACCAATAATTGGTGCCTTTCTTCACCAGCACAATTGATGAAAAATCCCAACTTGAATTACATCACAATTTCAAATTATCATTTTTCCTGCCTACATTTTCATTTCTAAGTTGAAGAAAACTTAAGCTTCATAATCCTAAGTGTACGAGACATGCTCCTCATTAAATTTTTGGTAAGCATTAAAGACATAAATTTAAACAAAAATTATTATTTGGACAGCTTCATTTTGAAAACATAAGGTATATATATCCAACAATAATGCCAGTAGTTTTTTAGTTTTTCTTCTTGCAAATGAAATAATCTTCAGAACAAACCCTCTGAGGTCCTTTGATGGCTTGTTTTTAGCAAATGGGAAGGAATTTTACCATGTTACACATTAATACACTTTGGGATGGGAGGTTGTTCTGAAGGTCGTCTCAGAGGTTCTGGGATGGTTATAAATTTACTTTTCTCTTGAATCATTTGCCACCATGAGAAAGGAAAAATTAACTTCTGGTTCTCCTGTACAATTCCATTTGGTTCTGACTGTAGTTGTAGGATTCGATTTTTTTTTTCCCAATCAGTTCATGTTTGTAAATCAATTCATATTTGTAGATCACTGTGCTGCTTCTGGTGTTGAAAATAACATTCTATGTTATTTTGTACTATAGTGTCAGTGCTTATCTTTCATCTGGCAGTGAATCAGTGGGAGCTGTGCTAGGGTAAGAACACAACTTTATATAAATTATGTGGAAAGTGTTGGTACTTCACTACTTTACTGAGTGACATTTTGACACACAGAAATTTTACAGGAAAATAAAAATATCACCCTGCTTACTCAGCCCAACTCATCTTGCTGGTACTGAGTTCTTCCTCTCTTTGCTCCTTGATCATCTTCAGAGCCCTTGGTCTCTGACACTGCCATTAGCCCAGGACTGCTCTAGGATGTGTTGGCTGAGGAGTGGGAAGGAGATCTGGTGATGGATCCACCGGCTTCTGCTTGTGCTGCCCAAGCCCCTGCAGTGGGCATGGCCTGTGTGGAGGTCACTCTTGGCTTCTGGCTAAGCTTCCATTAGGAGACATCTGAGCCTTTATTAGTAACTACCTATTTGTAATGTGAGTGAAGGAGTTGGGGACCTCACAGAGCTTCAGGATGAATGAATGCTCAGCACTGTAATATTGTCTTTGCTCAGTTTATGAACAAAAATCAAATCGAGTTATTAATGGATGATAATGATGGACATATCTTCTAGCATCTATAAGGTTACAAACTTCCATACTTGAGCAATTAGGTGTTTTAATACTAGCCAACATAAGGATTGATGACTATTTGAGGTGGGATGTCACCACTCTCATCATATGCAGATATCTGAATGCATCTTATGTCCAGAATGCCCATGTAAGCAAAAAATTCTAGTTCAGAATGAATTTAGGAAATTCTATTGTGTGAAATGACCATCTCATGCTTAATCTTTGATTATTAAACCTTCTTTTTACAGTTGACTGTTCAGGCTTGCATTAAAAGAAATATCTGTAATATTTGGACAAAAAAAATTATGTAGCCTGGGATATAATTTTAGAAAATAATGTAGCCTGGGATATAATTTTAGAAAAAAATAATGTAGCCTGGGATATAATTTAGCCTGTTTTAATTTTAGAAAGATGGGAAGATAATATGTTGAAATGGAAAGTTAAGAGTGAGAAGTCATTGAAGTATTGAAAAGTATTGACAAGGCAGACTGTTAATGAGAAGAGAGAGCATCTTAATAGGTCGTTGAAAGAGCAATGAAAAACTGAAGGGATGTGAAATTAATTGTAGGTTACTTTATTCCATATGTCTCAAAAGCCTGAATTGGCTTCATTTCTTCATGTTCCATGGTTCCATTGAGGAGTTTGTGTGCGTCTGTTACAGACATCACAGTTCTGTCTCAAGTAGGGGAAATGGCCCTATTGTAAATGTCAGTTTGCTGTGGTTTGCCACGTCGTGACTATTGCCTAGTGAGCAATGTCTCGTGATTGCCTCTCCCTCTTCAGAGGCTGGACTGTGACTGACTCCCACAGAAACCACTACTGCACATATAAATGTTTAATTATTACTTGGGATTGTTAAGAATCCCCAGATGAAAGGCGTGGGAAGTGAAGAGTGGCAACACGCTGTAGAACGCCATTAATTTACAGTAATTGACAGATACAGAGCAATCCCTGAATTTTATGAAGCAGTCAGTAAGGAGCAAATCATGCTTATTTGCAGTCACAAGGCTTAGACTGGCTCTCTTGCTGCAGCAGCTGTGATGCCTCTCCTCTGTACAGGGAGCAGGACGTGGTTTCCTGGGACAGGCCCAGGGTCAGGCAGTGTCACAGTGCCTTTTTCACAAGGGCTTACGTGAGGAGCATCAGAAGTATGCAAAGCATTGCCTGTGAGACTTCTCTTTGATTGCTTCATATTTTCTTGCTTGCATTTGGAGAAGGCATTATCTAATTTAATGCAGTGGAATAAAATGAACTGTTAGAAGGCCGAGGAAGGTGGTGGTCAGCTTGTGTTCCTGGCTCTTGGCACTAAACTGTCCCTACAAATATTGTAGTGGAAGACCTGACCCCAACCTGAAGTGGGGCATACAGAGGACTAGAGGCACTTCTTCCTTTTGCAAATCTGCTCTGATAAAATCCATTTGCTTCCATGATTTTCCATAGGTAATTGCTTAGGGATATATCTCCTTTCTAGTGTAGAACCCAGAGGTTTTCTCTGGATCTTAGATGTAATTGTTGATTCCATTTCTGTTTGGAAGACCTTCCAGTATCTTACTCTCTGATCATAATAAAGCTGATGTATAAGCTCTTCTTAATTATGAAATAAATCCCAGACAGCAATAGAGACTAATAGTGCAGTACTCTGAGTTGATAAATTGCTCCTTACAATCTTTATATCAACTATTTTCTATTGCAGCCTGGGGTTTTATGAGCAGAGCTGTGCACATGAGAACATCTCTAACATGGTTTATTTAAACCCAGCAAGCCACAGTGATGAAAACACACCCCAGCCTGGATTAGTCAATCTGGTGTAAATGAACAGTACATCACTATTAAGGTTCATAATGGGTTTTGTGAACTCAGTAGCTTCACATCTAAATGAGGTTTTATGGGATTTATGTGTCTTTAATGTTAACTGTTCAAGATTTGTAGATGTTAAAATCAAATTAAAGTGCCGGGCTCAAATGATTTCAGATGTTACAGTGTTGTTATTGGGTCTTCCCATATGTCATCAAAAGAGATAAGCACAGTAATAAATACCTCATGTTTTACAATATGCAAATAGTTAGAAAAGCAGAGTTTTCAACCTTTCTGTTTTTCAAATGATGTGATTATTTCTGATGTTTTATCATGAATACAGAAACAAAATAATGCAGAGAGATTTGTGAAACAAGGAGGGAATAACTGCACTAAATGGGAAAAGTACCTGCTCTGTCATCTCATGTGAAATATAACATTCAAGCACTGACAGGAGTCCTTGGCTGCACTGAACCCTGTTGAATCAAAGTGTATTTGCCTGGTTAATTAGCACACAGCAGTACCTGAGCAACCTAAGAATCTTTATCACGGGGGTGGTGAGCCCTTCATCCCAAGCTCCACCTCGAGCACCAACCCTGCAACCCGTGGGAAGGGCCAGGGGGCTCTGGGCAGCCCCTTGGTCAGGCCCTGTGCCAGGCGTGCCCAGCACAGCCCCAAAGGAGGATGCTGCACTGCAGGGCCCTTAGAGCACTGTGGGAGGGGTCACTGGGGGCCACGGTTTGTTCTGGGAATGCTGAATGTTATTTTTGTATAACTGAAATGTTTGCAACCTTCTCCTGAGTGTCAGGGCACCAGACAGCTGGGACAGCCTCTGACATTCCCTGTGCTGCTGGCTTTGGGCCCTCAGAGAGCCAAGGTGCTCTGCAGGGTTCAGCTCATGGCCGTGCTGCCTGCGGGACCAGGATCATAACAGAGGGATGAAAAATCAATGTGCTATTAATTTCTTTAAAAAGCATCGCTTCAAAAAAAATGCACGGAATGCAACAGTCATTAGTACATATCAATGGTGAGCTGTGCTGCTGCATCATGAGGATTAAGTGCCATATAAGAGAGTGCCACGTCTCTACTGTGAATATTATTTGAGGAAATTTTCCCCAAATCATTCAAGTCAATCAGCTTTTATGGATAACTTGAATGCAGTCTGATCAAGCCACAGAATAGATTTATTGTTAGGAATAAACTGCTGGTTTGTGATTGAGATTAAGCATTTAGAGCTTTCAGTCTGTGTTATTTATTTAGCTAAAGCCAAAATGTGAACCAGAGCCACTCACTCTTATGGGTCACAGCCTTTCTTCTCCTTAATACTACTGAAATGATAACTCGAGAGTACTTTCAGTTAATGAGGTAATTACACCACTCTGGCTTTGACCTTGAAGTTTATTGCTCATTTAACAAGAAATGAGAAGCTGAGATATGTCTTTGTTGCTGGACAGATCTTGAAAATTTTGAACGTAAGAGCCAATCAAAGCAAAAAGATTATGGGTGGTGAACTGGACTCTCTACATTTGCATATTAATAATGTTGCTGAGAAAACCCTGCACAGCTCTGGCTGAGAGTGGTTGTCTGTCACTGCAGCGCAGGGATCCCCAGGCTGCATTTCACTCACAAGTCTTGACAGAGCACATCTGCAAGCAGCAAAGCCACTGGTAGTGCAAGGAAAGGCTAAGAAAGCTTTGGTGAACAATGTGTTCTCATTTGCTCAACAGGTCCTGGGATATTAAAATCCCTCTTCCCTTTTAATCACAGCAACTTTAAACAAACAAATTTAACAAAAAGCCCAGCTTTTCTTGTGAAGTAGTTTTTCCATTTATTCTCTATTCTTTGAAAAAAACATGCTTTGAACTCAAGGGCAAACATATTTTGCTGCTGTAAAACTGGCTATTTAAAAATATAATTAAAATAATATTCTAGTAATAGAAAAAAAGGAATTAAGGTTTTACTAATTAACTATAAAAACATTGGGGCAGAATTTCCTCTTGGATGGCATATGTAGGAACAGTTATCATGGCTATTTGGTTTGGGTTTTTCTGTGGAGAATACAGGAGTTTGTATTCTCTGAAACGCCAGGGAATACAAGACGGGGGTGGAACCAGCAGCCAAATTTGGCTTCAGGAAAAGCAAAATTAATCACACCCTTTTATCACTTCTAGTTGTGATGTGATGTAAAGTATTCTGATATACTTTTCTTCAAATTTATTGAAAAGAATACATTTGTGCTTTGAACACCCATCTGTTTAATTAAGTAGATATATTGGTTTGCATACTCTTCATTAGAGAGATTTTCTGTAATTAATGCCATGGTGAGTTTTTCTGCTCGCTTAAATCAACTGTGTAAGTATGAACCACAGTATCAGAATCTGGTGAATATGGTATCTGAGATATTAAGAGTCAGGAAATTTAGAGTTTGGGATCTTTTATGGAACACATTTATGTTTTGCATTATAGCTCCCTTTTAAGCATAGATCTCCTTTTCTTTGCAGGAGATTGTATTTGTCGGTTTGGGGGCAAGAAAAAAATGTATTTATAGATGTATTTATATAGTCTAACACACTTGCTAGCACAATTTGCCCTGTTATTAATTCAAAGAATTAATAACAGTTATTGGAAGCTTGTTGCCCTAGGCCTCCTAGCAGAACATCTCTCTCTTAAATTAATCTGTTTCCTGAATTTATCTGCTATGCATATTTTATAAATTGTGGTCCTGTTCACCATTCAGTCACTCTTTTTTTTTATTTGTCAACTTTACTGACCATTTTTCTAGTTATTTCCAGTAAATGTTCCTCTTTATAGAAATAATGTAAACCTGGCAAAAATGTCCCTGGTTCACAGCTGTGCCTATTTTAATCTATTTTCAAATCTAAATTCTAAATTCTTCTGCAGATCCTGAGTCAATACCTGAGCAGAAACGAAGTTATGATAACAGCATTTCTTAGTGATTTCATGAAACCCAGGAGTTCCATTAAGTGGTATAAAACAGTGAACAGCAGCAAGAAAATCCAGTAGAAAATAGTTGTGTGCTTTAATATTGCAGCCTCTGCCTTTAGTGAAGATACAGAGAGTATTTAGCAATTCTTGTGGGATTTTAGTCATCCCTGATTCAGTTAAACCATTTTGACAAAAAATAATTAAGCTTCAGTGAATTAAGTACTGTTTTTCCAGTGCTCTGCAGAAGTTCTTTAATATTATGATTTTGTTCAGCAGCTTGACAGCAAATAAATATTTCATATATTCTAATATAATTACATATACTTAAGACTCAAAGATTTCAGCATGACAAGACTTTTGATTTTCATCATGTAGCAATTGTTGCAAGTGACTGTAGGGATGGAAATAAAAAGACAGAGAAATAGAATTCCTACTCCTGTACTTTGACTGGAATAGCTTTTGGAGTTTGTGATTGAAGAATTGTTTGTAATTGTCATGTCTTGTAGCTTCTGCTTGGATGCAATTTCTTCCCAAAATCTGGATAAAGCATTCATTGGGAACAGTGAATGATAGTGTTTCCTGAGGATATGGATAGAGGAAGAAATGTTTTCTAATGACCTGAAAACTAAACATTTTCATTATCAGGTGCTCTAGTAATAGAGCAGATGATGCAGACATTAACACAGATATGTATCTTTTATTGTCTCCAGTGCTTAGTCTGCTGAAAATGTGACTCTGTTTTCCTTGAGGGATAATCACAACAGTAAATAAAAACTTGTCAATAAAATTTTCTAACAGCTGTTGCTATAAAAGAAGCAAAATCTGCCATGAGAAATGATAAATACACAAGGACCAGGATACCTGCTCTCCACAGAAGACAGAATAGCTCAGTGGAGGTTATTTAGTGTGATTTATCACATAGCAGAAATGATTCACATACGATGCAGCTGATGGACCCAACTCTCCATGGCAGAGAATGCTGGTTCTGTCCTTCACCCACACACACTGGAATGACTTGCTGTTAATATCAGTGAGTATTCCGGCCTCAAAAGTACGGAAATTTGTGCCATAATTTGTGTTGTAAAATTTTATTGACATAAAACATCAACTCAGATGCGTTTGGTTTGTCAATGACGCTTGAGTTTTTATTCCCATTTCCATCAGCTAAGTAGGTTTTGGATCCAAGCGGGGTTCTTTCCTTGATCAAACCAAAGGCATCATCAGTTTTAATCCAGCTACAAGGAAGATACTTTGAGATAAAGAACAGTGTGACAGCTGGGGATTTAATGTTTGCAATGTGAGTTTCAGGTGGCCAAAGCCACTTTAGTTTTTGGGTGTTTGGGCATTTGAGACTTCCAGAACCATCTCAGTGCTTTTGCAGGGTTTGTACTGGGAAGCTGGGCTGAGCTATACTCACAGGTAAGGGGCAAGCCTGATGAGTGCCAAAACAGATTTCTTGGCTATTTTAACAAATTTGGTGGAATCAATGGGCCCATAGGATCAAATTTGTTAATTTTGATCTCTCACTTAGAAAGTTTTCAGCTGAAAAGGTTCAGACTTGGAAGATTTTTTTCAGATTCAAAAGATTTTGACTCACACACCAAATCTTGGCTGTCTATGTGTTATATGAAATTAGTATCAAGATGTACTTTTGATTGTTTTTAAAGGTGGTTTTTTTTTTAATTTAAAAATCTGTTCCTAGTTGGATAATCTTATAATAGTGTCTGAAATGTGGAACATTTTTTGAAAGTTTAATTTTACTTTGTTCCTTATACATCCTTTTTGTTGGCCTGTACACCATTTTGGGAATGATTTTCAAGTTGTGTGTAAATGTAAAATGTATTTTTATGCTTCAGAAATTAGTCGAGAAAGCCTACTGCTGTTATCAATATCACTAATTGACAACCTTGCAATTAAGTCAGCACAAGTTTATCATGGAAATGATGCATCTCAGAGGAAATCTCTGTCTCTTGTATTGACTGGCATTTGCTTGCTGGCAGCTGGGAACCAGGCACAGAACAGGTTTTTGTTCATTACTCCATGAATTACAAGCATAATGATAAATGCTTTTTGAAGCATTAATTTTCCTGTGACATCCAAGGTGTTGGACAGAATTTTGTGCTAACTGCCTAATAGGCTTTTCTTTTCGACCACATCCACATATAGTTGGAAGAATGTTATAGGTAATATTCCTAGTCTGCTGGATAATTCTATATATAATGAAAAGATGGCTTTTACAATACAAGATTAACACACAAACCATTTTCATATAAAATCCTGACAGACAGTGGCCAGGATTAGGTTATTGACATATCCAAAATGCCTCCGGTGATCTGGAAGCTAAAGAGAGAGTGGAAGCTGTGCTTCAATACTCCTGTTTCAGTGTATTCTCATGTATTTCATGTTATAATTCCTACTGGCTTTCAGAAGAAGAAGGGGTATGATAAGGAAAATATTACATTCTATCATCGCTTTCTCCATCTAAGCCTAGTTTTCAGTATTCTGGTTTCAGTCCATATTCATTACATGGTCTCAGACAGGTACAGTTAAGTTCCTGGTTTTTGTTTTTTGGTTTGTTTTAGTCTTTTAACTTTTGCTTCTAACTTTACCCAAGCATTTTGTTTACCCAGCCTGCTTGCCCCTGGCAAGGCAGATAATAGGCTTGTGAGCAGAGTGGTTCCTGCTGTTGGATTTGAGCTGCTGAGGATGTGATGTGTCCTTTTCACTTCTGTTAATCTTATTTCTTGGGCCATTTTTGCTGTCTAGCTGCTCACTAGGGCAAACCTGCACTGTTCACCATGATAAAGAAAGGTTATCTTTTGGTATTCCTGGCCATCTCTGGAATGCAGTAAATTCCAAACAAAGAGCCAGCAGAAAACTGAAGACATCTGTTATCCTCTAATGATTGGCACCTTGACTTACATTCTGTCATTCTGGAATGACAAATGTTTCCTTTACCAGCACACACTTCCACTGCGCCCTATACCCAAAGTCCTCAGTTCAATCAAATGTGCTTCTCATACAGGGCATGTCCCAAAAGCAAACAAATTATTGCCAATTTTGTACATTTATGATCCACTCAGATTTCCCTGTTTGCTTTGTAAAATTCCTGCATAAGGTGGGACTTCATCTGGCTTTGTGCTTCAGCAATGTGCTTGTTTTCTTCAAATCTGGAGTAAAGGAGATGGTCCACAGAACAGAAAATCAAGGGGTTTAGTACCTTAGAATTTCCCCTAAATCCTTTACGTGCTGTTTCTGGAAGCTCATACCTGCTACTTGCCATTCTTCTATTGTTCACCCTGAAAGTCCACAGCAAGCCAAGTATCTGTAGGCTAAAATGATGCAAATATTTTCTGGGGTGAGACGAAGAGGGAAAATAGAGTGTCAAATTGATTTTCCAGTTGCTTGTTCCTTCAGGTTTTTTTAAATGTGTGCATTTTTGTCAGTTTCCAGCAGATGTGTACCTGGAGCAGGTCCATCCATTCCACTCATCTCTATTTGGCTTTAGAGTCCCATTACAACAGGATCAAGACTCTGTTGTAAATAAGAAGACAAACATTTCTGACATATAATTTAATTTATTTATCCCCACCATAAAAGGAGGTTATAGGCAATTTTATTCATTCAACATAGGTTTCCACATTAATTGCTAGTGAAAAAGAACAGGTTAGAAACAACTGAGATTTTGTTCATAGATATTCCATGTATCTTATTATCTGCTCCTGTATTTCAGAAGAGCTAAATTATTTCAAGTGCTGTTATGGTTTTACTGACTAAATTGTAGAAAAGGATGCATCATCTATCAAAATCCTACTTTTTATTGAGGCTACTATGCTTTTATCATTTTCCATGAACACTGAAGAGAATGCAGTGAAAATAATTGCTAAGTTTTAAAATGAGCTGGATTCTCTTTTTTTTTTAAGATAAAATATTTTCCCTCTTTGTGTAGGTTTTGGGAAAGAAAAGTCAGGTCAAAAGTGTGTATGTTTAAATATGAATTTGGGCACACATTATTAGATATTTATTTGGAAAATGTTGTTTCTTCTAATGAATAATTCCATTAGCAGCCAAAAAAATTTGTGGAGAAAGACTCAGAGTGTGGATAGATCATGTAATAGGGTGGAATAGAAAATTACCAGAGATGCACTATTTAAAGTACCTTGCTTGAAGAGGGGAAATTAACCACTGACCTAGGAGGGCAGCTAAGGTTGGAACTACAGCAATGTTTTCACAGAGAAAAATTATTTTCATTTTTCATGATACATCCTCTGAGTCAAAGACTTTGCAGTAAAATAATAAAGAAGGAGAACAGACAGGCAGGAAAGGCATATGTGCAATGACATTAGACACAGCTCCTAATGGGTTGGGGACTAAAATTATCCATAGACCCTTTCCTGCAAAACTCATACTTGTAAGTGCACTTGTGTTAAAGCTGAGGTGTCTTTCTTCACTTGGATGATGACAGACATCACAAGATTGAGGAGGTGTTTTGCCAAAACTGGGGGCAGAAAGGTGCTGGTGCACAGGAACTGGTCCAGAGAACAGAGTGTGCCAGGAGTGGATTTGGGATGGCAGTGCTGAGGCAGAAAGATGTTAGGGGCAGGCAAACACATGTAATCAGGGATGTTAAGGAAAACAAGCAATCCATAAGGACTGGTTTTAGTAGACTTTATCAAGGTCTGAATCAGAGTTCTTTTAAGAGTTACCCTGGAATAGGAGCAGAGAGGAGCTGCAGACATTGTTCCCACTTGATGCTGGAGATAAGGCTGGCAGACACAATCTCTCTCCCTGTATGAGCTCATTTCCCTCTATTAGTCACTGAGAACACAAACACATGGTCAAATTTAGCAGGGGTTTTTTGCAAGTGTGTTCCCGCTTGTTAAACTTGAGAATTGTTTTTCCCTTATATACATAATGACTTTTCCAAGGGCTAAAGTACAAATCCAAATTGGATGCACTCCGTAAACTCATCAAGAAATTTTGGCAAGGGGCCACCTGGGAGTTGTCCACAGTTACTGGAGTTTCTTCATTTCAGATTCCACATCAGTGCTCCCTGGGTATGGCTCATCTCTGGAAGCCCACACTGCAGGAGAACACACACAGATTTGACAGAAACACATTTTGCTTTCCATCTCAAGGAATTATTTGCAGAATTTCCCTGTCCCCTGTGTGGCATCTCATAATATCATGATTATTTTCTTTGAGTGCTTTTCCAGAATTGCAGTGAAAAAGGAGTCTAATTAACAAAGTGTCAAGGAGAGAATATTGAGGTACCCTTAATAATCTTGGGCTTATTTATGATAATTTGATTGGGCTTTAGGATTAAATAAATTTTATTTTGTAACTTGACTATGATCCAATAACATAATATAGTTATACAATGGTTTGCTAGTGCTCATATATAGTGACTGGTGCTTTTAATTAATTACATATATATATTTATTTTCTGAGCTCATGATACTATACTTCATTTTATTCTGTGTTTGAATAGGATCTGATATCTGACTGCTGCAGGGGATAACATGCAGTTCATTTACTGTCTGGAATGTGCTATGACTCCAAATCCAGGCCTTTAAACAATAACCGAGTCCAGCTTCAGAGGAGATTCTCGGTACGGTTGATGGGTGCTGATATTTGTTTGTCATTTTTGAGTTTGTTTTTGTGCTGCATTCTGGGTGTGTGTATGTGAGTGGAGGGTAAGTTTCTGGGAGTTCATATCTAGCATTTATTCAGTCCTTCTCTGTGGCTTGCAGGCACTTCCAAACCCCCAGCCCTTTTATTTTATTAATAAACAGTTCTTTTTCTTCACTTTCACCTTCTAATATTAACTTCTCTCCCTGGCAGAAGAAAAGGGAGTTATTGAAACCTTTTCCCTTCAGAGGAAATGCTCATTCCAGGGTGTTTTCTCCTGACATTTGTCTCCAAAACTGAGACACTGTTGTAGGCCAATTTTAGGGGAAATAATATAAAGACTGTTATTAATCTAGGTAAGAAAATAATTTCCAGGAGAAATAACCAGCTTAGAGGGGAAACATGCTAGATGTTTCAGATTTAAGTGAGTAAACACCTTAAGAACTGATGAAATAGGGAAAGCCAAGTACGTCCAAAATCACAGCAGCTCCGTTTTTGGTAAAGCAGGTGCACTTTTTCTGAAATGGCTCCAGAGCAGCAGCAATCACTGCTGAAAGCAAGCACAGGGGTTCAGCTCTGCTCTGCTGATTCCAGGACAGAAACCTGCTGTGCTAAAACCAGCTTCAGGTGAGGACCATATCTCCAACCCAAGGCACCAAATGTCTTCTGGGCAATTTGAACAAGGGAAATCTGATTGTCTTTCCAGACCGTGTGTGTGCCAGATAAATGAGTGCTGTCAGCCTTTGCACCACCAGCCTTCCTTCACAAGCCCTGCCTTATAAATTCTGCTTTTTGTTCAGTTGGGTTGCTATGGCACTACTGCAGGACAAAACAACAAATTTAGAAAATGTAATTATGAGCTACTTCTGGGACCTCAGGTATTGATGGTTTAGTTTTATGGATATTGAAACTAGAAGATAACACCTTTTTCTATATCTGCTGTGAAGTTCTAATTTTTCTTTCTGTATAGGCTAACTAATATTTTTAATTTGGACCTATATGAACTTTCACAGAGCTCACACCATACTCATTTAATTTGAAAATTCCTGGTTATTAAAAATTTTTTAAAAAGTCTTGTTCCTCATTGTTTTATCCAGAATTGGGAGAGAAAATGAAAAATACCTTAAAATGTTATTTAATTCTGTCTTTAGTTAGAATTGTGCCAGAAGACCAAGAATCTCTTATGACAGAAATATTTCTAAACAATTGTTGCTATGAAATAAACGGCAATGAATGAACAGTTCCATTTTAGTTCATAGTTAAGTGCAAATGTTTCATCTCTATTAGTACTAGTAATTAGCATTGAGATATGGGGTTTTTTTAAAGAGTTGAGAACTTTAAAAGTTTTTTTATTATTTTGTTTTAATAGTTAACAAAATGAAATATCAGTTTATGGGAAAACCTTTTGTTTCTTTATTTTGTTTGTTTGTTTTGATGGGCCTTTTTTAGCAGAACACCTTGGCTATGAAAGCAGAACTCCATTTACTTATCTCCCAGCATTGTTTCATTTTGGGTGAAAATACATAGAGATATATAAAGGGACAGCACAAAGATTTTAAACTAGAGCATTGAAAAGCCTCTATTTCTGTTTTCCCAGAATCCTGAAGGACATTATATTCTCATTAACTCTTTGTTTATGTTTTTCTTAAGACTTTGAAGCCCCATTTCTTTGTAGGGATTTTTGGCTGTATTTTTTGCAGTAGGGATGATAAATGACACCTTGTTGTTTTGTGGGCACCACTGCCACCAAAAGACATTTTCAAGGGAGGGATGCCACACATTTGAATTCATTTGTCTTGTGGATTCTTTCCTCATGCATGCCAAAAAAGAAACCCCATTCACTGACTGACATGTGATATATTCCAGTCATGATGTTTTGGCAGGTCTAACATCAAATTTTCTGTTGATTTTGGACTGAGCAGGACAATGCTATGGTGCATCTTCCCAGCTACAGAAATAGAAATGAAGAAAAGATGGAGCTAAAGAGAAGAACCAGATATTATAGCTCACATCCACAGGAGATTCTGTTTATGTTTTTCTCCTTCAGGCTTACAGAAATGCAATTAAGATAAATTTGATGGATTAAATATACTGTAGGCATTCTGAACAGTCTTCTTTTATATATTTATCTTTCTATTAAGAGTCCTGTCTGCATGTGCTTTTCTGTGTATATGTTTTAGAGCTAGGATTGACAAAAACCAAACCTCTGCCCTGACTTCTTTTAAATGATATTCATTAGGGACATGTATCTCAAGAAAAGGCTTACTTTGACATCTTGGACTCAATTAAAATGTAAACATTTAGAAATGGCATTTGGTTCTTCTCCAAATTTGTAGTTGTCTTCCCAAAGTTTTAGTTTTGTATGTTCTACAAAAATACATTTTTTGTTGGTTTTTTAAAATAACTTTCTTCTCTTGGCTTTGAAAATACCCAGTGCAAATAAAGAAATTCCTGCTGACGTTATCTAGGTTAGAAAACTGTGAATTTTCTCAAAACATATTGCACATTTCCTTATATCTAACATGCTCCATATATTCTTAAAGAGGGCCAACTGGGGAAAAACACTCCCTTTCAGGAAAAAGTCTGGGGTTTGGTGAAAAAGTAACTCCTCCAATAATTCCCTCTGTGTTTCAACAGCCATGTCTAGCAGAGTGATGTGGGGTGAGTTGGATTTGCAGGGTTATTTCAGAGAGCCAGGGCTTGCCTGTCTCTCCTGGTTGCTGGTGTCTGGTTTTTGCCTGGCAGGTGAGATGGGCTCATTCAGATTCCACCTGTGCCTGTTTAAGACCCAGCCTAATGCTGCATCACCACGCTGCTCTGGGGAAAAGCTGGTTTCTCTCTTTTTCAGGTAAACAAGGTAAAGTTGCATTTTCTCCCATGAAAATGCTTCTTGAAAAAAAAGTCTGGAGCTTTTTTATTTGCTGTTGGTTAGATCACCCTTGATCCATGCAATACCTTACAAAAATGGGGAGGGTGGATGGATCTGCTCATGCTTTGTCCAATATTTGAAGAATTTGCTCCTGTCATGACCCTTTTTACATTGCATTATTGGGATTCACTATAAATGCTGCATGAATATGAGAACCACTTCTGTAAAGTTCTGGTTTATGAACCTGCACATTTCCTAATGAGTTGTATTACAAGTGGAAAGCTCTATTGATGGGAACACTATAAAGCAGTGTGTCTGTTCTTGCAAAAGCCACTATATCCATGGAAAACACTGCAATTCTGCTTTTTTAACAACAGCACTTGAAAAATATCCTGAATCCTTGTGTGAGTGTATACACTGAGGTAATATTATGTTTTTTTTTTATTTTAATATATCTGTTGATTGAACTGCGCTCTGGAATTTCACCTGAAGGTTTGCATCTCTCTAATAACATCTCAGGTTATAGGAGAGAGGATGCTGGGCTACAGAAACAAAGAGATTGGAGAGGTATCTTATTTTTGTTTGTCAACAGTAATGTACTTAACACTGGGTAAATGGTTTTGTGCCTTTGTTTGTGTGCTTTAATACACAGCGGGTAATTGCATTTGGCAAATAGAAAAAGTGCACTTTCAGGTCTCACAGAGATACAACCTACAGTAAATATTTATCACACCGAGCATTTAAAGTTTTGCTGTACTGGTAACAGTGATTTGTAATACTTTTTATTCTCTCCCAAAAATACCCCAAACCACCAACTTGCAAGTTATAGTCGCTTTGTTTTTTATTGCAGTATGAGCTGAAAAATATCTTGTTTTCCCTGGAAACTGAGAGCAGTTGCATATCATTGCATGAGGGAATTGTTTTCACATACCAGTCTCTTAGCTCTGATATATAATACACCATTTTACCTAAATCCAGGAGTTGCTAATACTTCTTATATAGCTCATCTGTCATGTGGTTTATAGGCACACCTGTGAATCACTGGACCACAGCTGTAGCTTGCAAGATCACTTTTTAGTGATTAGCAGGTCTTAGAGCAAGCTTTTCCATTGCATTTTACAAAATCTGTGGGCTGCTGTAGAAATTGTTTCAGGTGGAGGCAGCACATATATTTGTGCATTACAGAAAGTGTGAAATATCAGCTACCAAATCTTTGCTTTATTTCAGTGTTCTGAAAATGAACCTCACTTCTTCATCAGTGTACTGTGTCAAGGAATCCTATTACATTAAGTTTGATAAATAAACAGCATTAAAGATTGCACTGGCTGTGTAACAGGCTTGTTTGACAGTGAAAGATTTTTTAAATGCCTACTTCACGCAGAAAAAAATGAATACAAGCCCGTTTTATGTGCTAAATGACAAACTATAAGGATTAATGGACCTATTTAAATGAGTAATTGTCCTCTGTCCTATACCAGCTCATGTAGTACAATAGCTGTATATGCAGCAGCTGGCAACCCTCTTCTAGAGATGTAAAAGATGAGAATTGGTAACTATAAAAATAATGGTTGAGCCAGGCCGAGTTAAGATTAAGCCTCCGCTGCATTCCCAGTGACCTCGGTGGAGTTCGGAGAACCTAATTGGCATCTCAAGGTTTCCTTCACCCTCCCCCAACTTTATTTCCAAGTCTTCCATGAATCACTCTACTGAAAAATATCATGTTTTAAAGATCTAAATTAATCCCAGTGAAACAAATGTATAGAAAATTTTCTTTGTTCTATATAAGATCAATGATCTGATTCTATTTTTATTTAATAAAGTGGGAATTAATGAGGCCAGCATAGTTAAAGCAGAGTTGGAGTTGGTGATACACACTTTGATTTTTATTCTCCAGTCCTCCAGCAGTGTGATAGGAACTGCTGCACTAGAAACTGTCCCGGGGCAGGAGGGGCCACCAGGGAGCAGTGACAGAGCAAACAGAGCTGCCTTTAACCAGGTTTGGTCACAGATAACTCAGCCACTTGTGGGCAGGCATTGGTGCCTTTTTCTCTTCCATTTTGTGTTGTAGGTCTCTCAGTCACAACCTGAGTTCTGCTGATGTGTTTTATAGCATGGCCTTTAAAATAGAATGCTTTTTTGTGTGTGTGTGTGACTGCAGTGATTTTTACCAAAGAGATTTCACTGATATTTACTAGCACTTGAGGCTTATCACAGAAAAATTTTGGTAGATCAAGTTTCTAACCCTCCCTCAATCATTGCAAAACTTGCACTATTTCACTGCATATATTGTGATTTAATGGATTGTTTTGATAATTAATTGCTTTCTACTTTAGTTGAGTTAGATAGTGAGAATGAGTTAATAACCTTATGAGACTCTCCTTGGAATCCACAGCAAAGTCAAGGTATCACAGAGCAACAGAAACAGGTAATAGAATCTGAGTATGTGAACTGTGTGAAAGGACCCAGTAATTCTTTTGAAGTGTATGTCTATTTTTAGCTCACTAATGAAATCAGTGTTTTCTAAGGGCTTAATTCAAGATCCAATGCAATTGATGTAAGAATTTCCAGATTTAGGTAGGGTCACAATCATACTATTGTATGCAATCCCCAAAGCTCTGCTTTCTTCTTGGCTTCACTTGTAGGAAGTAAAACTCTCATAAGCACATTTAGTATCTCTAAAAATGCTTTCAAATGCAACTTCCTGAGAAGGGCTGTAAAACCTGAAGCAAAGAAAGAATAACAATGAATGGCCAGCGAGCCTGTGATGCCCTCACAGAATATCTTTCCTATCATTGAAAAGCATCTTTTCATTCTTTGAGGTCTTTTGGCAACAACAACAAAGACAACTAGAAAATAATCTTCAGATAACATGTCCCAGAGGCAATACTGAGAGCAGGCTGCAGAAAGAAATGAAATAGCTTTCTTAAAATGTTTTGTTTCAAAACCATACTTATTACTCTGTGCTGTGTGGAGCAGGCACAGGACCTGCAAACAGCACAGGCTCTTTCATCCATCTCCGTGCTATTGCTCCTTCAGGTTTGCAAGGATTGATGAGACAGTGATATTACAGCCCATCCAAGCCTTTTCTGTGGGTTTGTTAACCTGCTGAAAGCACACACATTCAGAGACAAAGCTGAACTTCCTGTTTGCTTTACACAGCCCCAGATTCTCACCTGTTCTTTTTGTCTAGTTTTGTTATTTCATTTTAGCAGGTTTCCGTGGGCCATAGGGAAGACTGTCTTTTTCTCATCCTCACAAAGTGCCCCCACATTCCTGCTGGGCTTTTGTCCCCCTTGAAAACAGAAAAAGCAGAAAACCAAAACAGTTCCTAAAGGGTTTCCTGGCTGAAGGAATGAAGACTGTGAACAGTTATGTTGTGGGGTCACAAGAGGCAGAATACAAAGGATACACTAATAAAGATTTATGTGAGCTTGCAAGGGCTTCTCCTTCTAAGTGTTACTTGCTCTGTCAGTGTTCCGTCAGAGTGGGGAGAAGAATGCCCCGGAGTTACAGCAGGTTGTGCTGTGCACTTTGGTACAAGCTGTGTTGTTTCAGCAGACACGTTGTGGTGAGCAATAGTGCTTTTCAGTGCTTGTAAGAGACAAGGATTTTTTTCTTTCTTAGAGCCTTGCCATTTCATTTCAAGTGCCATTCTCTTTTCTGAGGCGCATCTAAAATGGCACTGGGAGATTTTGTATTTACTGTTTTGCAGAGAGTTTAGTGTAACATGAAACTTTTCCTTACTGTGGGCTCTTAGGATAAAGGAGGTTTTTTCACTTGGTCAAATGAGATCACTGTTGGCAGCACTAATTCCCTGGTTTGCACATTTAACAATGATCCTATCTTATTTCATGATTCTAAGCTGATCTAAGATAATTAATGAGTAAATAAAAGGAAAATTCTGTACTTAGGCAATTTGACAGATGTAGACAAATAGTTCTGTTGAACAAGAGTGTGAACTTATTGCTCATATCAGTTTTCAGGGTTAGAATTACCCCTGGATATTAGCTGATAACCTTCTATGGGTGTCCTGATCTGTCATGAACCTGTAGCAGCCATGTATCATTTTTGTGTGGAGATGGAATTGATGGAAAAATATCAATATCCATTCAGCTGGATCTGGAGGGGAAAAAAAGAATCACTAAACTTCTCATACTCTCTAGTTTTCCTGTTATTTTGATGATAGTGGACTCATAAAAGACAGACACTTGGCAAATTCACTGGCTTTTTTCAAGGAGTGAGGTGTTACTTGCTGTGGAGTAGAAAAATAAAACAAAGTCATGCAAGAAAGTAACAAATTGAAGTTGGACAGAATGCGCATTAGAAGACCCCTATTTATGGGTATTAGAATGCTGGAAGTGTGATTGAAACAGTAAAGGCCTGTGGTTTGTGACAGTTCTCTTTTTATTAAAGTAACATGCAAATTTTTCAATTAGTGGGAAGAAAATGCAGGAAGCAGTTGGTAGTCTAGAAACTGAAACTTTCAAGGTTGTGTTCAGGTATTCAAATCAATGATTACAGCAGATACAGCAATGCAGCCTAGCAAAAATTAATAACATGAATAGATCATGGTACTGAAAGTTATGTGATTGCCAATTAAGTAAATAAATGAGCACAATGAGATGTTGTCAGTGAGAGGTCTGGAAAGGAAATAAAAATGACTGAGGTGGGAGAATGTGCATTATAGGAAAAAGGCAAGAATTAAGAAACAATGTCACCCTGACTAATAATCGTGGCACACTGGGATAAAGAAACAGCAGAGATGACTAAAAATCTGCAGCCAAATCCAGACTGCTCCAAAAGATATCTTCAGAAGCTAATTTATGCAGGTGATTGATACTTGAATTTTTAAATGATATCAAGTATTAAACATTATTTACAGGATGATTGTGACTTAGGTTGTCACTGGGGAGAATGATAAGCAGAAAAAATATTAATGCAGGAAGAAGGACGTTTCAGTGAGGCAGAAATACATACAATGGTAAAACACGAGAGGTTCAGTCTAAAATGTCATCTTGTGGTGATTCTCAGGGAGGTGGAAAAGGAATGCTTGAAACTTGAACACTTCTGCCTTCGTCCCCTGCTAGATTTCACTCGGTTATCTAGAGATAACATCTGTTTTGACTGCAGCTCAACAGAGCTATTCTGGGTTCTGCATCATCTGAGCACTTGTCTGTGCCTGCCCCTCCTTGCCTTTCTTAGAATTTCTGCATTTTTCTGAGTGTCATAATCGTTATGTTTCTATCCTCTGAATGCAGTTCCATGGATTTGTAGAGTAAATTGAGGCGTGCATGACTGAGAACTTCCCCTTTTCCTAATCCTTTTTTTTCTCTTTTCTTTTTCTTCTGCTGTCTTTATTCCCTCTCTATTTTGTGGAGCCTTAATTTCCTATCTGTTGATCCAGTCTGGCAATCTAAGGAAATGTAATTCTGATCAATTATATTTTCTCTTTTCTGTGGAGAAGACTTGTTACCCACTTGTTTCAGTGGTGAGAGTAGATTAGGAGAGCTTTTGCAGAAAAAGTTCAATAAGGTCTTATAAAAAACTTCCCCATGAGAAAGCACCAGAAAATGTGCCACGTCAAACAGCTCTCTCCATTCACTTTGGAGAGATTCACTTCTCCATTTCAGCAAAATCCCATCATTCAAATACAAAACATAAAACAGAATCTAGAATTTTTGAGTACCTGAACCACTTACAGAACAGTATTTGGGAAATGTAACTTTGCAATTGCTTATTAATTTTCTCTCAAAGGTCTTTTGCTACTTGCTCAGCGCACTATTTTTAGTTTACTTCTGGACTTACTCCCAAGTACAGTCTGTGTAATGTAAATATAGATTATCAAAAATACTTTGGTTTTGCTACTATGGTATAAGTGATACCACTTTTAGTCTTCTGGCTTGTATGAATTTTATTCAAATGTTGTAAAAAGACCATGAAAAATTCTTGACTTTGAAACCATATCAAAAAGACCTTTTGCAGAGTCACAATTTAATGTATAATGTCTTACCTTTACATGGTAAAAAAAGGTATCTTAGATGTCTTTCTTTCCATCTACCTTTTCATCCTTTAATGATGAAAGGGTCACAGAGTTCCTGGCAGAATTTTAGGAGAATGTTAATTTCTGAGCATACATTTTGAGCAATGAAATGTAGTGTGTTCTTATGTTGTACAGGAAATCTGTCTCTCAGCAAGGCTGGAGAGACCTGGAAAGTTCCATCTGAGTGATCCAAAAGCAGCATTCAAAGCTATTTTAGCATTCTAGAAAGATGAAAGCGCTTTTTACTCGCTTGCTACTATTATAATTTCAGAGTGACAAGTGATTAAAGCAGCAATGGGCTGAGAGCCTCCCACAGTGTTTAACAGCATATATGAACCATATGTAACACTCACCTCTGCACTCATCTCAATAAGAAAAGATGTCCATGCTGTAAAAAACGGAATTGTGGAAAATATGTTTGTGTGTGCGGCCTGACGTGCACAAAGAACACAGCAATTAGCTGTGCAGATACTGATAACAGAGATCCCTTTACTCACAGCTGCTGCAATGCCAGTTAGTTAGAACAGATAAACAAAGATAATGATAAACTGTCAGCTGAAGTGTTTAGGAGAGCAAGTAGTGTGGCAGAAGATGACAGGGAAGGCAGGAAATGAGCTAAAGCACAAGGGGAAAAAAAGACTTATTAAAAAAAGCCTCTCAGCGTACTGACACCAGCTGACTTTGAAGTACATTTTGAAGAG
The DNA here is from genome assembly GCA_024865655.1 of Emberiza elegans. Taxonomy (NCBI): domain Eukaryota; kingdom Metazoa; phylum Chordata; class Aves; order Passeriformes; family Fringillidae; genus Emberiza; species Emberiza elegans. The sequence goes on from JALJVW010000206.1 coordinate 64,423,267, forward strand.
GAGAGTTGCACAAAGAATATATGGAACAAAGCCCATGGAAGTTATAAAAGCATTAAAATGCTTCCATAGAAGTATCTCAAATAAATTTCTGCCCCAGTTTTATAGGCTTAGCAGCCTCTTTGTTTTTCCTCTGAAGTATTGTATACCATCTGCTATTGTTTGTCCCTTTGTTTGTAAGACCTACTGATAAATCAGATCTTATACACAGTTTTATTCTTAAATAAAGACTTTAAAATTCTCATCCATATTTGTGAAATAAAACAGATTTCCTCAGCTGGTAGGATAAACAAGATATGGTGTTTTAGTGTTATTTCAAAGTGTGTGGTTTTGGGCTCCAGGACTGAATTTAATAATTAATCTGGAGGTTCTTTCTTTTGATACTCAGAGTGCTTTGAATGTGTTTACATGATTTTGTTTCCTTTACAAATAATTTCAAAGATATCAACCCCTATAAGAGGAAAAGTTGGGTTTATCAGTATTAAAAGTTTTTGCCTTTTGGGGGAAAAAAAATCCCCTCTTCTATTAGTTACCATCTATTATTTCTCTGTCTTTGGAATAATTTTCTTTCTTTGTCCTAATTTGGAATTGTCCACAGAACAAAATTTCCAAGTTTCTCTCAGCTTTGTTAACTCTTCCTTTTATCTGCTTCACTCAGGAAATGGTGGATTCATCTGGAGCCTCTATTCAAATATATTGTTTTGGAGGTGTGACTTTGCTGCTTTCTTCTTGTGATAGTTTTGCAATTTCTTGGGACCATCATGGTGTTAAACAAGGATTTTCACAAATACTACATTATATTTTTTAAAGCAGGGTAAAAGGAAAAAAATCCAAACCACTGATACTTCTATTTCTTTGATGTAATACAGTTTTACATAGGAATGAGAAATTAAGTTGGAGTGTAATCTATTCCCTAAGTACTAGCTTTAAGAGTTTTATAGCTATATTTCCATTACACTTGTTTAAGTCTGAAATTTTGCTGAATAGTTTGATGTAACACTGTAAAAATTATATAAGCTCCAAGTGAATATCATGCAGATTTATTTGTTAATGTCAGATATAATTGCTCATCTCATTTCCATCCATCACAATTTATTTTAAGAATGGAACATCAATTATTTCTTTTTATAGAAAGTTTTTAGCAAGCTATTAAAACACACTGGAAAGGGAAACATTTATTTATTCACCTAGAAGAGGAAGACATGAGGTGAGGATGGGGACACTGGCAAATGTTAAAAGACTGAAGTGCAGATGAAATCGACCCAGCACATGATGCCTGTGTTTAACAGTACTTAGTGCTGGGCAAATATTGGGTGTTTCAACAGTGAGGTTTACTTGTGAAGCTCCCTGCTCTTTATGGGAAATTGGATCATTTGAGTGCCTCCAGCCCAACTCTGCTGGCTCAGTGAACTCGTGGAGAAAAGTTCCTTTGGTGGCAGTGAAAAGCTGACAAGCATTCTGGGGACGGGGATGACAGTCCCCTCCTGCCTCATGACAGTAAAGCCACACAGAAACAGCCCGAGCCCCGGCGCTGAAAGTGCATCTAACATTTTGGATACATTCCCTGGTTGGGCAAAATTCGTCCTGTGCTTAGAGAAAACTCCTCAAGACTCTACATCAGTTTAATTAAAATGCACATACTATTTTGTTACTTCTTGTTACCAAATAGATTTTTTTTTTAAATTGCCTCTCTGGTGCCCAAATGAAACAACACCTGAAGGAGATACAGGCTGTAGGTGCTTTTCCAGGTGCCCAACCACAGTGTCACTGCTCAGGGTTCACAGTTATTCCCAATACTATCAGTGAAATCCATTTTCCATGGAAGGCAAAGACAGAACTCCAGTGGGTTCAAAAAAGGTTTCATTGCATAATTAGGAATATTGGAAACTAACTACAACCAATCTTTCCTGAGTAAATATGTGTCCTGTTAAATTAGGAGCACTTCCACAACAGATGCTTTTTGTAGATTTCAGGTATGTTATGACAGCAATTCATAATTATCCATGCTGTCTTTCTGCCAAAAAATCATGCTGAGGAGATCCACTTAAATGTAATGAAGACTTTGGGAAAAAAAGCCAGAGAATATCAGTTACACTTTTTCAAACTGTTGCTATAGCACAGTAACAACTATTTTATGATCTTGCTAAATAATAATTAAAACTCCTGATCTGTCAGGGATGATTAGTCATTAAGAGGCTTCCTTTCAAATTATCTTTGCAGCTTTCTTCTACAGCGGAGAACCAAACAAAGTTTGTTTTTATGGTCCTGTTCCAGAGCTGTTGAAGTCGGAAAAGCTTTTCCATGCGTGCATTCTCATTTTCACAAAGGTTCCAGCCAGGTGCTTAACAGGAACTTTCCCAGCTTTACCTAAGATGTCATTTGGAAGGTGCGGGCCTCTGTCGCAGCCTGCTCCGTGTTTAGTTGGCGGTCGGAGGTCAGGCAGGTCTGGTGAAGGCCGAGCGTGCGGGCACAGCTGGGGCGGCTGCGCCCATCGGCGCCCGGCGCACCTGCGGGGGATGGCGGCAGGATCCATCCCGCCCGGCCGAGCAGCTCCATCCCCAGGGGTTTCAGGGCTGGATCCCTGGCAGCGGAAGGGCCCAAGGTGCTCACGGGCACTCTCCCGGCGCTCTGCCCGCGTCGGGACCCGCCAGCCCCGCGGGCTCCTCATCCTCACCCTCATCCTCCGGCTGCAGCCGCCGGCCGGGCGGGCTCACCTGCGCACCCGCCCGGCCTCAGGTGGGCGCCAGCATCGCTCCTCGGGGTGAGTGAGGTGTGAATGCCCATCGTGTTTCTGGGTGCGCTGGAGATAATTTTGTAAGTTTTTTGGGCTTTGCAAGTTTTGGCAGTTCTGGATCGCGGTGCGCCGGAGGGGTTCCGAGCCCTCGCGGGCCCGCAGCAGCAGGTGAGAGGATCCCGGCGCTGCCCTCACCTGTGACGCACTTACAGAAACAAAGCCCAGTCCCCAAATTTCGTACTGGAAATACTTGAAATACTTGAAACTTTAGTTTTCTCCCTTTCAAATTAAGAATAGGCAAGTGGAAATTTTTGCAATTCCTCCTTTTGCAAGGAAGGCAAGGAGAATGGATGGTGTCTCATGAGTATTTCCTCGGTGTGTGAAACTGAGCATGGGAGCTCCCTAGGAGGGGCCCGGGGGGTGCAAGGGGCATCGTTCTTGGAACTTGCTTATGTTTATCCTTAAAAAAAATAGCTGCTTGCTGTCAATACCCTCCTGTCTGAATTTTCTTATTTTCTTTGTTTTATCTGGTGACTCCTTTCAAACTAGTTTCCTTCATATTGCAAGCGTTTTAGTGAATTTGTTCCTTTCAGTCCTGCAAAGCAGGCTTTGTTAGTATGAGCGGTTGTAAGTTGAGAAGTGGATTTGTGTTGCTACTTGTTTTGAAAGACAAACTAAAATAGCATATAGCCAAAACACTTCTTTCCTCCCTCAAAATGGCTCCGGCAGGTGCAGGGGCCATAAGGCTGAACTTCAGTCAGAATTAAAGCAGTAAAGCCACTGACTGCTCAACAGCCATTACTGCTTTCACCTGGGTGCTGTCTAAGCTGAGAGAAAGAACGTGGCTGTGTAAATCAATCTTGTTGCTAGTGGATGTTTTAGAAAAAAAAAAGTAGCTTCTCCTATTTTTTATTTCAGGTTTATAACTTTTAAAAAGGGGGTATCAAAATTCTCTTGACCTAAGTGGTGTGTTCGTGTGTCTTACCTTGCGTTCTGCACCTTGCTAACTTCCAAAATTTCAAATGTGCCTGAGTTGTCAGATGTGTTATTTGCATTTGTATGTAAAATGCACTGAGACAGAGAAGAATCATCAGCTCACTGAGTCTCCCAGACTGTGAGCTTTAACACTTGCTACCATTTCTACGTGTCATAGTTGCTGTACTAATGACTCCAACATTTTTCCAGAGGTCACTGTTTTCCTTTTTGGGGGAAGCCTCCACCCTACCCAGGTACGTGCAATATTGATATACAGAAATATAAATATAGCTGCATTTTAAATATGATGGGGGAAAAGTTATTATTAAAATGTTTCTTTAACTTGTGGGAAGTGGAGAAATCCAAGTGTGTGAGAAAGTTTTTCTAATGATTCACAATGAAGCTTAAAGGATGCCTCTGATCAGAAGCATTTGATCTCCACTGTTTTATAAATACAAGGATTTTGAAGAGTCAATTGCGAAAGAATCATTGATACTGAGAAGTGAATTTGGCTCCTGTGAAAGTTCCACTTGACCACTTAATGCAAGTAAAGCAGAAAGTAAATGTCTTGGATGATTTTGTGCTGCCTTTTAATTTTTTTTTTGTGTCTGTTATTTAAAATACTTTAAACTGTGGGACTGTGAATTGTACTTATTTACCAGGAATTATCTGTGCTTTTCCAGTACACAAAAGATACATGCACATGTGGAAATTAAGGCATTTAAGACTGATTGTACCTAGACTCTATGCTAGCCAAATCTGTAAATGATATCAATGATTAATTCTCACTTGAGAGATTATTGATTAATTCTGCCAAATTACTCATTATTTTCTTAAACCAAAGTAGTGTTTTCACTATCTGTACCTGCCTTGAATTAAGCTTTATGTTACTGTAGCTGAAAAACTTTGAAAAATATTTGTGCTTGGAAGTGGTAGGCAAAATTTTTTTAATCTCATTTTATTCAGAGAATTACAAGGCACATGAGGAAATAGGATGGCTGCCTACATGTATCTCTCTTTCACCTCAAATTTTCCTTTAGGCCTTTTTTGTTGCTTGCTTTTTCCCTCCGAGTAATTGTTTTGTCCATCTGCTCCAGTGTGTTCATTTGGGGGCAGTACAGTATTTTCTTAAAGAACTCTGATCAGTTCCTTAAACTTAAAACAAATAACACTGATTAATACAAGAACTTATGATTTTTTTTTTTTCCAAGAAGCAAAACCAATCAGAGGCAGAAGTTGTTTTGCTTTCCTGTCTCAGGAAAAATAGGGGCTTTATTCTCACTTGCATTATTATTATTTTATTCCAGTCATTAGTGTGCAAAATGATATTAATGAATCTGTTAGCTTTTATGCCCACCTGCAACATGAGTCTAAATCGTAATTCAGCTTTGCCAGTGCTTGTCACTACTTTTTTTTTTTTTCTTGTTGGGCAGGTGGGAATAAATTGTAATTTCTGGTATTGTGTCTATATTAGAATATTCATTTTCTGTACTGCTCTTGCTTATGTCTTCATAAATAGTCACTGTAGTGTCAGGTTTCATTGGTTTTGTTCTATTTTCTAGTGCTTAATTTCTAAGCAAAATGGTTGTTTATTTTCTGAAGATTTCAGGAAATTGAATGCCTGATTAAAGTTACTACCATGTGTGATGTCCTTTTCATGGCACAAGTGCACTACTGAGAAATACACTATGGGGGCTTTTTTTCCTGATCTGCAGGAGAGTTAAAAATCCTTAAAGACACAGGAATTTTTTTAGTCAGCTCAGCTGAAGTCTTAATATTTGTGTTAGGTTCATACTGGCAGACATTAAATGGTATTTGTCTTTATTGCCCTTTTTAAAGCCTTTTTTTTTTTCACTGATGCTCATTGAAGCGATTGTAAAAACGGCTTCTGCATGCAGGCCCAGTCAAAATTGCAGGATAATTCTGTAGGTGATCCTTTGCAAGGTATCTCGTCTGTTGTGTTGCCAGCTGGGACATCTGTGAGAGCTGTGTGTGAGAGCAGTCTGTAGGAATTCCGGCTCCTGCCTGCCAGAGAGAAGTTAAACTGCTTTCTGCCTGCCACATCTGTCTGACTGGTGGTTTACAGCAAAATGGGTAAGGGCTGCTGTGGTTGCACCCCAGCTGGCAGCTGAGCCCACTCAGCCCCTCACTCCTGCACCATGCCCAGCCCACCCTGCACCCCTGTGGGGTGGGGTGAGACAAGGTGCAGGTGTAGATAAAAACAGTTTAGCGGGGAAAGCAAAAGCTGTGCCCACAAGCAAAGCACAATCAGGAATCCATTCCACATCCCCAGGGAGCAGGGCTCCGCCACTCCCAGCAGTGACTGGGGAGGACAAGCACCCATCATCACTCTGAGCATCCCTGGTGCTTCCTCCCCAGCTTTCCATGCTGGCCTGATGCTGTGCAGTGTGGAATGTCCCCATGGGTCACCTGTCCATGCTGGCCTGATGCTGTGCAGTGTGGAATGTCCCCATGGGTCACCTGTCCATGCTGGCCTGATGCTGTGCAGTGTGGAATGTCACCTCTCCGTGCTGGTGTGATGCTGTGCAGTGTGGAATGTCACCTGTTCCAGCTGGCCTGATGCTGTGCATTGTGGAATGTCCCCATGCGTCACCTGTCCCAGCTGGGTCCCCTCCCAGTTTGCTGAGCAGCCCCAGCTCCTCACTGGTGTGGGAAGCAGGGGAGGCCCTGGCTGTGTGTCAGTGCTGCAGCAATGGGAACACCCCTGTGTGCAATCCCATCCCACAGCTGGGGAGTTCTAGAGGAAATCCTTCAGGGTGCATTATCGCTGTCCAGCCTATAGCTTACAGCAGCTACTTCTAATGATATTTTCATTGGCATAAAGTTTGTGTTGTCTGAAGAGATTAAGGCTCTTTTTAAACTTTTTCATCCCCTGAGGGCTCTTAGTGTTTGTAGTCAGCAGCTGCACCATATTTGTGATTCTGTTTAATTATGTGCAATTAATTGGGTCATAGCTCTGCATGTTGGAAATAATGTTTGTACAGAAAATCTAGTATGGGTATAGTGGTTGCAGCACTTTTACTGTGCTTAATGTCTGTTTTTGGCAGAACTGGGAGTACTCACTAGTTAAGAGTTGATGGATTTTTCATTGATGTTCTACTGCTTAATTTCAAAAGATGGGATGCATTTTTATTCACCTTCAGTTTGCCAAAGCAAACATATGCACACTTTAATTGAAATAAAGCAATAATAACTTTATGGGCTACTAGAAATATGGCTGCTCTGCATTTATGGAAAATCTGTCAGGACAAAGATGTACATTGTGGAGGATGCACAAAAACACACAGTGCAGTCCTGTTGTTGAAAATTCACGATTTTAGCTATAAAATTTTGAGAAATAAAATGAAACTTACCTATCTCTTTGAAACAGATTCTTAATATTTCTGCCATTATTAGAGTAAGGCCTATAACCATCATCTTGAGTGAGTCAGAATTTAAATTTTTAAGGAGCTGAGAAATTGCAGCAGCCCACAGAGCTGCATGATGCACTCAGTTTGGATGAGCAGTCACTGCTGGGAAGGCATCTCAGGTTTGGACTGGTGCTTGCAGCTGGAATGTGGCTCATGTTAGAGAGGGTTGAGGGATGCTCTCCAGGGGAATGTCATCCCTAGGAAATTTGAAAGGGCTCCTGGAATGTCTTTATCTGCTCCTGCTAAGGCCAGTGCCAAGGCATGGTGCAGAGCCTGGCTGTGTTAAATGCTGACTGCAGAGATGCAATGTGTATTAACCTAGTTTACAGCCCAGAATGAATAAGTGTATTTATCCCAACTTTACAGCCCACAGTGAGTGGCTACATGAGATTGCAGTCCCAGCACAGGGCAGTGTCCTGAAGTGTCAGCTGTCACTCAGTGATTATTTTGTGCACACATCATTGTTTGGGGTTTTCCCAAACAAACATTTAAACAAGAAATCATCAGGTTTAGGAATTTAGTTTGTTATGATGGCATAAAAACTGGCATAAGCCTCTCACAGCTCCCCTCAACTCTAGGCTGGGGGGATAGGCCTCTCTGTCTTATTTTTGCTGCAAGAACCATCATGACATTCAGACTCTGGGATGGGCTGTTTGGACAGCTGCTCCCTCTGTTTCATAGCAGTCTCCAAACAGTGGACCAGATGGATTTAGTCTCTGTAAAAGAGACCTTTGGGAGGCTGTGGCAATGAAAGCTGGTAGCGATACAGGCAAAACCTTATGAGGACAAATGTTTATCACTTACTCATCCCTGTGTAGCAGGGATCTTTCTTTGGTATGTACTCAATCAGAGTCTTACAAAGAGTTTGATGCCTGGGTGTTGAAGCCACAGACTTCAGCCAAATAATACAAAAGGGTGATGGTGTGCTGTTAAACAATAGCTCTTTTTTGAGGGTAATTTTGTATATATGTCTTTTTAATGTGAATCTGTGAGGGAACCCACAGTGCTTAGGAATCAGAAAGGATGAATCAGGTAGTGCTGTAGTTGATGACTATTCCTGATGTCCACGCTTGGGCAGGAGATTGGTGCTGCCAAGGTACCCAGCACTATGCCCCCAAACGTAATTAACTGTAATTAACCAAGGTGATGGAGGAGGCCAATTCCACAACAAGCACAGCTGGCTATTTATAGCTCCAGTGCCATCTCTGGTGTTTAATCACTGCCATGGCCAAGCTGCTAAGTGCTGCTTGGGTATTTTGTGAATGCATGGGAACGGATGCACAGCGAATTTAATTTTTAGATCTAATATAAATTTCAGCAAACAGCACAGCATGTGAGTAGAACCGTGTAAATTTATGCTGCTCTAAGTAACAGAATGCATTCACAAAATGCTAGTGTTTGTAAATTTTGAAGGAAAAGCTGAAAAGCTGTTTTGAGGAATCACTTTTCTAGCTCGTGTCCATAGGAAAACCGCTTTTATTTGACTGTTAACTAAAATCTACGGAGTACTGCCCTTTAATTGCTAAATGCTTGATAAGTTGAATTTTGGAGGAGGAGAACAGTGAAAAATTCAGCAAAAGGTAACACATCTTGATTTTAGTGACCCTTGCATTGTGTAATAACAACACACATCCTCTTCTGGCAATTAAAATCAAAATATGTTTTCTCAACAGTTAATATTGCAGTCCCAGCACAGGGCAGTGTCCTGAAGTGTCAGCTGTCACTCAGTGATTATTTTTGCACACATCATTGTTTGGGGTTTTCCCAAACAAACATTTAAACAAGAAATCATCAGGTTTAGGAATTTAGTTTGTTATGATGGCATAAAAACTGGCATAAGCCTCTCACAGCTCCCCTCAACTCTAGGCTGGGGGGGTAGGCCTCTCTGTCTTATTTTTGCTGCAAGAACCATCATGACATTCAGACTCTGGGATGGGCTGTTTGGACAGCTGCTCCCTCTGTTTCATAGCAGTCTCCAAACAGTGGACCAGATGGATTTAGTCTCTGTAAAAGAGACCTTTGGGAGGCTGTGGCAATGAAAGCTGGTAGTGATACAGGCAAAACCTTATGAGGACAAATGCTTATCACTTACTCATCCCTGTGTAGCAGGGATCTTTCTTTGGTATGTACTCAATCCAACGAGTTTGATGCCTGGGTGTTGAAGCCACAGACTTCAGCCAAATAATACAAAAGGGTGGTGGTGTGCTGTTAAACAATAGCTCTTTTTTGAGGGTAATTTTGTATATATGTGTTTTTAATGTGAATCTGTGAGGGAACCCACAGTGCTTAGGAATCAGAAAGGATTCAGGTAGTGCTGTAGTTAATGACTATTCCTGATGTCCACGCTTGGGCAGGAGATTGGTGCTGCCAAGGTACCCAGCACTATGCCCCCAAACGTAATTAACTGTAATTAACCAAGGTGATGGAGGAGGCCAATTCCACAACAAGCACAGCTGGCTATTTATAGCTCCAGTGCCATCTCTGGTGTTTAATCACTGCCATGGCCAAGCTGCTAAGTGCTGCTTGGGTATTTTGTGAATGCATGGGAACGGATGCACAGTGAATTTAATTTTTAGATCTAATATAAATTTCAGCAAACAGCACAGCATGTGAGTAGAACCGTGTAAATTTATGCTGCTCTAAGTAACAGAATGCATTCACAAAAATGCTAGTGTTTGTAAATTTTGAAGGAAAAGCTGAAAAGCTGTTTTGAGGAATCACTTTCTAGCTCGTGTCCATAGGAAAAAAGCCCGCTTTTATTTGACTGTTAACTAAAATCTACGGAGTACTGCCCTTTAATTGCTAAATGCTTGATAAGTTGAATTTTGGAGGAGGAGAACAGTGAAAAATTCAGCAAAAGGTAACACATCTTGATTTTAGTGACCCTTGCATTGTGTAATAACAACACACATCCTCTTCTGGCAATTAAAATCAAAATATGTTTTCTCAACAGTTAATATGCCTTAACCTACAAAATAAAAAAATTTTTGAATATTTGCAGCTATATTGTCTGTTTAATTTTAATTAAAAAGCTTCTTTTATCACCTCCTTGAGGGATTATTTGGGCAATTGTAACTAGGTATTTGACTGCTAGTAGTTTAAATCTGTCCTTGACACTCCTGCATTTGTACTTTTGTGTGTCTTTAATCATGAAGGAAAAATATTTTCATTTGTCCAAGATATTACTTGAAAAGGTGCTTTTCCATGAAATCTGCAGCTGCTTTTCTCTTTTCCTATTAAAAGTTTCCCTTTTAATATTCTGCCTCTGCATAAATTCTGGGACTTCGAAAAAAGGAAGATAATCCTTTCTTTACCAGTCTTGCAACTGGAAAATTAATTTTTAAGTTAAAGCTTCCTGTTTCAACACTCCACCAAAATATCAATAAAAATAGTCAAATATCTTTCAAAGACTTGCTTTTTAAGGCCAGAGGTTATCATTTGATCAACTAGTTTTAATAATATGTAGCAACCAAATGATTTCCTGTCAGAAAATTGGCTCTGGGCTGTGTCCAAGTACAGAAATTATTAGGAGCCAGGCAAAAATAATTTGAGATTAGTTGAAATAATTTTGAGATTCCAGGTTATTATCCAGATGCTGGCATCTCCTTTCCTTCCCAACATTCTCCCGGTTCAGAGAGCATAAAAAGCTGTTCCTGTAGGAGGGCACTGCCCATGCCTGGTGACTGAGCCATACTGAGACCTACTTTTGGTTTTAATAAGGAGAGGAGGGGGAAATACAGAAGTAAATTGTGGAACAGTTCTGGGGACTCCAATATTTCACCTCCTAGTTTTGGGTTGAATTTAAACTTGTTATTTACAGGGAAAATATTGACAGTTTGACTTCCTAGATGTTAGTGGGTTTTGCAGCTTATTTCCTGGTTGATTTGTGAGCTGCTCTACCTGTGTTTGTGGTGCTCTTATGGAGATTATCCTAATTTTATGATGTGTAGCACTGTTATCCAGCAAAAAGTGTGGAAAAATAGATGTATACATTAGGAATAACTGGTGGCACATAAACAGCATTATAGTTTGTTTTTAGTGTAAGTAATGCATTGATGCCAACCTCAGTTTTCTTTGCCCCGAGAAATCTTTTAAATTCCAGACTAAGTTTTGTTTTGTTTTGTTTGTTTGGGTTTTTTGTTTTTGTTTTTACCGAGTGTGTTGTTAATGCCAGGAGTGGTCCTCTAGCTATGAGATTCAGTATTGTCTTACAGGAGCCCTAAAAACTCTGACAGTAAACTACAGATTCGGAACATGTATTCAACAGAGGCCTCTTCCAAGGCAGAGGGAGTTTATTTCAAAATCTGCAAAGAAAACTGAGCCTTCTGAAAGGCTGTTGTTATTCTATCTGTGGAGCCACGATAGGGCTGGGGATTCTCTTTCGTGTCAGATTTTTGTCTCTGCAGATATGAATGCTATAATCAATGCATGAGGGAGCAGCATTTCATTTTCTCCTCTAGCTGAGCTCTGTATGATTGCTTCCAGACAGACGTGTGCAGTTCCATCGCAAGAAATGCTCTATGCAGCCATTAGGATAACTTTTTTTTTTATTTTTTTAGTAGCAGATTGTGCTTGAAGGCTCTCTTTTCAATCTGCTTCTGTGAATTTCCCTCCACCTTTATTCATTCTTCCAATATGGACATAATTGCAGTGTCATGGAATAGCTGCTGTGGGCTGCTATCAAGGGGATATGTGAAGACCTATGGAAAAAAGGGAGTGAGAAAACATGATTTCATATTTAACTTGGTCTGCAGCTTTTTATCCCCCAGAAAAAGAGATGAAACTCGCTGAATTTTGCAAGTCTGGGAGCCAAAGTGAGAGATGAGAGAAGTTGGACCCCTTTCTGTGTAGTTTTTCTTGGGATGGTTCTTAGCTAATTCTTTGGTCTTTCACACTGCCCCTAATCTGCCTGTCTGCTTTTGGGGGTAGGTGATTAGATGCTTCTGAGGAGATGAGCACACCCTCCTCCATTCCCCCTCCTGACACTGTGCTTCAGTGAGAAACCAAGGTCAATGATCTTGTGTTCTCCCTGGTTTTGCTGTGTCCTGTGATCCATGTGCTGCCTTTCCTGCACTGTGCTTGAGCCCTCCTGCTCCTCCAAATCCCAGTCAACCTTCTCTGACCGTCCTGCTCAGGCTGCCCAGCAAGTCCCCAGTGCTGCTCACCTGGTTTATCTGCCTTCATGCTTTGCATGAACAGATGGAGGCTATTACCACTTTTCTTGTTGTGTGCAAGCAAGGGCAGCCCAGCAGAGCAGAGATTTGCTTTGGTCTGAGCTCTCCCTTCCCACAGCCCAGCCAACGCAGCTCTCTTGCCCCCAGCCTTGCATGCATTAACTCAGAGGCAGGCACTCCTTGAGAGGCACTGGACTTCCTCAGAGCTGTTCAATGCAGCAGATTCATTATCTGTGCTCAACTCCCTCCACTTGGAAAAATGAAAAATTCTGCTTTGGAATAACAACATGCTCTAGCTGACAAAACTTTAAAGCTCTCTCAGAAATATGTTTTGATGCAGAGGAAAGGAATTGGCAGCAGGAAGTTCTGTTTAAAAATGCAGCTTGCTTTTTTGGCTGGATTAGCTGCTGTCTCTTTCTGTGCCCTCTCTTGCATCACTGCTCCTGCTATTGTCTTCTGACACAGTTTAAAAAAGTCTGATTACTGATGACAGGAAAGAAGAAGACATCAAGAAAAAAATCTGGACATATATATTTGGCTATAACAAATTGTTTCTTCTTTTCCACAGGTGACAAAAAAATGTGTCATTCTGTCCCTGGCTGCCCAGCAGCTTGAAATTAGCAGCTGGATGTCCTTTGATCATCCTTTCATTGATAATGTGCTGTACTGTGGTTGCCATTTCCAGTCCTAGGTCAGCCCAAAACCTTTGCTGTGGTGTAGTAATTGCTGTCTGTCTGTGCTTAATGTGTGTCCCTGTTTAGGAAGTAAAGTTTATGGCTTTCTGTTGGGTAAGGAAACAGTTCTGTGAGAACTGATCATGAAAGTATTATGTTTTAAAGATTAATTTTAACCCTGGTAAGGACCAACCATTAACAGGAATACTTTGCAGGCTTGTGAAGCCTCCCAACACTGACCATTAGTTTCCCTTCATTCTATTCTAATTAAAGAAGAAGGATTTAGCAAAGGCCCTTTTCATTGTTTCCTGAACAGCTCCTCACTGGCTGGCCCTGGCAAGGGAAGCTGTTTGTCACAGAGCAGTTCTGGCTCACAGAGCTCCTGCTCTTGCCTGCTTGTTGCTGCCTCTGCTGCACAGTGTTTTACAGGTGTACCGAAACAAATGTGTTCTGCAGATCTGGCAGGGACTGAATCAGGGTACCCATGTGGATAAAGAATAGGCTCTTTTCTTTTTATTTTGCCCAGACCCTGATGTGTTTCTCAATTCAGCCATACAAACAATTTTATTGGCACAAGAGGAGGTGGCAGAGTGCTGCAGAATCTGTAACTGCAGATAAGAAAAGAAAATTTCTTACCCTGGCAAAGCTGCCAAAACCTTGTTTTGTGAAACTTCTCCCTCTAGTTATCTTTTCATCAGGCAACTGAGGAAATTGGGTTGTAGGCCTTAAAGACAAAAACCAATCACACATCAAACTCCACAACTTTGTGAAGGTCTCATGTGTGGGCTGATTAAGTCCAGACCATCCTACTGGCATCACTCAAGATGCTTTCAGAGCCAGCTTTATTTGGCTGGTAGGCTGCTAATTTTTGGAAGTACATAATCTCTAATGATAAAGAAGTGAGTCTGTCTGCATTTTCATCCTTTCACAAAGCAAAATAACAACTATGAACTTCAGGGCACAAGTTTAGATTGCTAAATGATACTTGCCGTGGAGGGATTTTAAAAATATGTGTGTGTTTATTTTTTAATATATCTCAAAAGTGGTGTAGAGTTACAAACAGGAGTTTAGGGTTGGAAAACCTGAGCAATTCCCCAACTTTGTTCAGCTTCACTAATTCCTGGATTATAGAAACTAAATCCTGCCCTCCTGACATGAGTTGATCACTGCCATTGGTACTGCTGCCAGCTGTTGGTACTTACTGGCTGCAGCACAACCACCTAGAGTACAATAGACTAGAACAGTGGTGAAGACTCCTGAAAAAATGCCCAACATAGGTTTAAATATTAATCACATTGCCTGGGTATTGAATTAGTTGCTCTTGAAAAAATGTACTGTCCAGCTGAAACTTTTAGTGAAGACATTCTTATTCTGGAGTTATAATTGTTTGACTAAAAGGAAATACTAAGGAAACACTTTGTTTGCAGTTATGGTGGTTTATTTCTTGAGATGATTTTTCATTTTAATGTAATTCTTGGTGGCAGTAGAGAAAAAATACAGTAATGTTAGTGAGAATTTCCTCTTGGTTTAAGAATTACTAAATGGTATTGATATCTTTTTCATATTGAAATGACAGGTCACTTAAAAATCTCTCTGTAATTTCTTTAGTTATATGCACAATTTTAAATTTTGAGCAAGATACCCAACAACTACTTTGAAAGTGTTCCAGTAACATTACATTTGCTGGGACAGAATGTATTTAATTCCTTAATGCATGCAGGAAATCTCCAACCAATAATCTTTTTTAAATGCATGCAAGAAGCAGCTTTGTTTATTTTTGTGGCTTATTTCTATGTCTCAGCTGAAGTGTTCAGGAAAGAAGCATAAAGGTGAGGTTCTAGACACAGTTCCCCAGTCAGGAGAGACAGTTCTTCTTGTATGTAATTGTTCATGTTTCAAATTGTCTTAGTCATGCTGTGTTACCTTTAAAGACATTTAAAACAATATTCCAAAAGTTACTGGCTTAACTGCTGGGACAGTGGTGGGCAGATGAAGTTCTAATATAAGCCATGGCCTAGAATATGTTGTGTTACCATGTACCAAAACTGATCAACTTCTCAATATTTCTGTAGCATGGACACAACCTACTATAGCAAAAAAAAAAAAAAAAAAAAAAAAGAAGATTAATTTTTCTCTATTTTACAGCCAAAGTGTAAATTCACGGACCTGTTCTAACCTTCTTATTGTCCTAGATGTATTAGATGTATTTTAAATGTGATTATTCCAAGGTGGTTTTAATTACTAATTATGAAATCACTGAGCTTTTGATTAACTCACAGGCACTATTAAACAAATTGAATTGCTGTTGTACAGCTAGTTACAATGAAAAATTACTTCAGAGGAAGTTAAAGTAGACATATATTTATGTGTTTGTATTTATAAATGGTACAGATTGCTGCTACTTCAGTGAGTAGGTCCAGGTAGATAGCCAGAAAGTCAACAAAATTGGCATGTCAGAGAGAAAGATAATGAGTTATTCAAAACTGGGGCTATCATTACAGTTATTAGCAGTGTCTGATGATTCAGTGCCTATCTTTGTTCTCCCTGACAAAGCTGGATGATTTTTACATTTCCCTTGAGCAGCTCTGTTATCTTCAATTGACTTTTTGGTTTGTTGTGAAATTCTGCCTGGGAGCAGTTTCTGGTAGGGAGAGTGAAACAGTCCTGAGAGGGGATGAAGGTGGCTGCAGTTCTCCCTGGGTGAAGAGAGGGGATGAAGGTGGCTGCAGTCCTGAAACAGAGGAGGGGATGAAGGTGGCTGCAGCTCTCCCTGGTAAGGAGAAACAGTCCTGAGAGGGATGAAACAGTCCTGAGAGAGTGGAGTCCTGAAGGTGGCTGCAGCTCTCCCTGGTAGGGAGAGTGAAACAGTCCTGAGAGGAGGTGAAGGTGGCTGCAGCTCTCCCTGGTAAGGAGAGTGAAACAGTCCTGAGAGGAGGTGAAGGTGGCTGCAGCTCTCCCTGGTAAGGAGAGTGAAACAGTCCTGAGAGGGGATGAAGGTGGCTGCAGCTCTCCGTGGTAAGGAGAGTGAAATAGTCCTGAGAGGGGATGAAGGTGGCTGCAGCTCTCCCTGGTAAGGAGAGTGAAACAGTAAGGAGGAGTGAAACAGTCCTGAGAGGGGATGAAGGTGGCTGCAGCTCTCCCTGGTAGGGAGAGTGAAACAGTCCTGAGAGGGGATGAAGGTGGCTGCAGCTCTCCTGGTAGGGAGAGTGAAACAGTCCTGAGAGGGGAGGTGAAGGTGGCTGCAGCTCTCCCCCACTCCTTCAATTCCTGTGCTGTGTGAACATTGCTGGGTGAGATTTGCTCTCCAGTCCTGGAGCAGAATTATGCATTCCAAAGACTCTTGGGGAAAAAAAGTGGGTGTTTTGATGTCTTCTGAAAAAATGTTATATTTGAGGTACAGCAGCAGAGTGACCTGAACTTGAAAGTGCGCTGATGCCTGATGTGCCTTAGATGTTGGCTGTCCCACTGTACCCCTTCAGAGCTCAGCATTCCTCACGACTCCTCCTGGTGAATGAGATGTGGAACCAGTTTGTTTTTAAGGTAGGGGATGGCTCTGACTGTTATCTCTGCTCTGCTTTGTGTCTAGCTTTGCAAGCATTGCTCATCTCCCCTGTTTGTAACTTACACACTCTATTGCCTACAACTTTCAGGCTGCTCTTTTGCACAAAACCAAGCAGCTTATTGTATGCTTATTTTACTCACTGAGGACCTTATTAAAAAAAATAAAGAGTCATTATTGAGGAGTCAAATATGAGTAGGTGATACAGGTGATTCTTAGTTTCCTCTTTTCTCATGTTTGTACTTCTGCAGAAAGGGAAGGGAGCTCCTTTGATTAAAGAATGTGTAGCTATGGATAAAAAAAATTGGGGTTTTGCTTCCTTCAAAACAATGTCATGACAAAAGCATCTTTGAAGCTATTGAGTAATCTAGCTGTACTTAGTGTGACTTAGTGTGTACCAGTGACCATAAATGTTGAATGATTTTTAAGTAGCAATATCTATTTCACTTGCTTGTTGGGCTATGGGACATTTCTCTTTTATCCAGTGTGTTGAGATGAGATGTGTTGGTGTCAAGCTAACTCCCAAAGCTGTATGTGTAGACTGTGACCAAGAAAAAACATTCCCATGATGCTCCCCAGTGCACTATTTGATGTCTATTTGCTTTTTGCCGCAAGGAGATGTGAAATAATTTACTTTGCATTTGTAAGCCTCTGTATGCACTTTGCCTTCCTAGAGGGTGTAAGTGCTCTGGGCTGAGCCTTGCTGCTTGTGTATTCCAAACTGGGATGTAAATGCTGGGAGAGCTGAAGGGGAATATAAAACTGGAGAGCAGCTAGCAAGTAGGAAAATGGAACATGAGCCTTGTCATCACAGCGTGTTGGCATTTGAAATGAACCAAATACTGCACTTGGCCTTTGGATATGGATAAAGTTTTTGTCTTAGAAACCAGCTATTATTTGGTTTGGTATCCACCCCTAGATAAAACACTTTCACCTTGAATAGAACAAAAGTTTTGCCTGCTTACTGGAAACAGCATTCCTGCGAGAGAATGTTTCCTGGCTGTCAGGAAAAGCCATGGAAGATACAGTTGCTTTCACTTTTGTACCTATTCACTCATATTGTTTCTCTCTTTGATCTGCTTCTCAGTGAGGTTTAAAAATATCTCTAATTCTGGGATAGAAATTCCATATTTGTGCTAAGTTTTGGGTTGGTGTGGGGAGGAGGGGGAAAGAGACTGAGAAGCAGCAGAATTTTCATCTGCTGAACAATGTTGGGATTTCTTATTGACTGGTGAAGGATCTCCAGGAAATGACCAGGTACAAAAGGGACCTGATGAGGGTGATTCAGTTGCTTATATTGCAGAAATGGTGTGAACACTGCTCTGCAATGATTGCTTTTGAGTGGCTTTAGAAGTTCAGGCTTTCTTTCAGAACTCTGTAAAATGCATCAGAACGTAATTACTGTCATTTCTCCTGGAAAGACATTTCTGCTCCATGGTGCAATTGTCTGGTTTATGGTATCCATGCCTGCCTCATGTCAGTCAGGGTTAGGCTGTGTTGCCTTGTCCTGGTGATATCCAAGTTTTACACCATTGTTGTTGGCAGGACTGTTTCATTCAGTGCAGGATAAACTGACCCCTGTGTGCAGCTCAGAAAGCCACTACAGTTCTCTGGAATGAAAGGTGCTAGGTAAATGTCAGACATCAAACCTACGCCGTTTCTGTAGCTCTTATGTCTGTTATTTTCTAATATGTATGTTTATTGCTATATTTCTACATATAGCAGGTGTTTGTTTTTTCAAATTTTATTTCTAGATCAAAATATTGGCTCTTTTCTCACTGTAAAAGAAGGTTTCCCAGTTGGTAGTGTTGGTCTCCTGGTTTAGAGTGTAAAACACAATCTGAATACTCTGCAGTTCAGAATACATCCAAAACTCAAGTGATTAGCACACCAGCTAAATCCATTAACAAACTGAGAACTTGGTAGGGACAAGATGCTGCTCTTTATTTCAGTCATTCTTTATCCATCAGTACAAAGTGAGAAATTCACTGATGAATTATCAATTTCTGTGTTAGCAGCTGACTGGGGCAAAAGAAAGATCCTCAGGTTTCAGAGCTGTATGATTTAGTATGCAGCCTAAAGTATAGTACAGCTAGCAGTTGTAAAGGAATTGAACTCAATATTTTAATAGGAGGGCTAAAAATAATCTTTATATAGTCAACATTATTCTAAATTGAGTAGCTTAGATCTATTTGGCAGGAAACACATTTTTAATTGTGTGATATATGAGCATTTTTATTGATATAAATAATTATATGTAGTGCACAGTTCTTTCTAAATATTTGCTAAATAGAAAAGGAATTTTTAAATTAGATGTTGCTACATGGTGATTTGCAACCACTGGAATCAGGCCAAGGAAGGCCAAGGCCCCAAGATAGTTGTTAGTTACTTCAGGTGTGATGAATCAGTGCTGTAACCTGTGGGTGACACCTTCATTGGGAGCAAAATGTGCATGAGGAAGGTGGTGAAAAGTTACAGAGGAGAAGAGGAGCTGCAGCAGGATTCCTGCTGAATTTCCATTAACTTGCAGGTTTTAAGTGTGTGCTATATGCAGACTTTGGTGAATCAGAGCCTAAAGTTTATGGCCATTTGTTTTGGGGGAAATCAATACAAATGAGACAGTGCAGCTTCTGGTGTTATTTGGTGGCAGCCAACTTGAGTCATGGCAATAAACAAATTAATTTTTTATATGAATTAGGACCTATAATCCTGTTTTCAAATGAAATATAAGCAGCTCTGACAAAACTTAGTGCTCCTAAGGCATCGGTAATTTTCATAACAATAAATAACAAAATCAAATATATCAGACTGAATTATATTCTGAAATACTTCAGAGAAGTGAAACAATGAATGCTTATTTTTTTGGTTCAAAGGATGCCTCACGTGGCAAGAGTTGAGTCACCTGAATCTTCATTGCAAAGCTGTTTTGCTGTAGATGGTTATGCACAGCATTTAACATGAACAGACAAATACAGGTTTAAAACTGAACATTTCTCATGTTATGTGGTGAAACAACATGCTTAAAGCTCCTGACATGCCAGTGTGCAAAATAAGGCTTGCAGGTAGACATTTTAGGATATGGAGTGTCTCTTTTTACAGTATTAAGATTAATTGTTGATCTTTACCCCTAGCCTGACACAGGGTCAAATTTGGATAATAAGGAAGCTGTTAATATTACAGGACATCATTATATAAATAATTTCTAAAAGGAGGACTGTTAATCAATGTCATCAAGTTGTCCCATCTACATGAGTTGTATGAAATACCTGTAACTATATAATCTTGCCAGGAACATAAACAGGCTGCATATTGTGATAGTCATTTCAAATAAGTATATTTCTCTATAATTTAATCCTATTTTCTGACTTTGCCTAGAATGAATAAGCAGTCATATCTTGACTTGTCCAGCAAAGTTTTTTCTTAAATGCTCTATCTTCAAATATGATGAAATTCAGAAAGAAAAATTGTGTATTAAATTCATAGTGTTATAACCTAAAAAAATATAGCCATATTATCTTTAAACATTTTTTGGACCAAAAATTGGAATAAGAACTTTTTGTAAGAGATCCTAACATCAGGAGTAATACTTTTTGGTTTTTTAAGATATATTTTGATGAGGCTCATTAAATTATTCTTGTGTCTTAAATTAATCTCTGTTATTAACTGATATAAATCCTCATCAGTAAGTGGATGTTAATTTGTGTAGTGTAACTCTGGACCTCCCAGGAGATTTGTGTGTGCTCATTACTTATTCATACAGTACCAGAGACACATGATTGATGCTGCTCCACTCTCCACTCCTGATGGTTATCCAGCAGTGACAAATGTCTCCACGCTTAGCAGTAAAAAGGTACCACGACTGTCTGAAGTGACACTTCACACAGGATTAGCTCTTTCTAAATTCTTCAAATTCTATTTCCTTTCAACACAAGAGTGTAAAACTGATGGGGAGATGGGCGCTTTGTTAGCAATGGTCAGCAAGTTCAGACCTTTTGACACATTGTTTTGGTTAAGAAGTGTTTTCTCCATGCAAACTAATTCAATAACATCTTTTCAGTGATTATGCTAAAGCTTGTTAAAAAACCACCAAATTATGTATGAGAAGCATTTAATGCCTGGTGAAGGATTGTAGGAGCTGATATTCTTGGGGGCATGACTAGAGAATCTCTTAACAGTAAAAATAACTTGGGGAAAGTTGTAGATTATTCTCTGGAAGTTGTCACTTCTGTGTAAGCACCTTGTACATTCCAGTGTGACAAGTTAACAAAAAGGCTGGTGTACTGGAAACTGTGGCCTATACAGAGCCTTTTATCTGTGCTTAGTTTGTGGTGCAGTGTTACAATGATGAATGACTTTCAATTCCCACACTTTCCCTCCTGGCACTAACAAATTTTCATTTGGTGCCACACTTTCAAGTCAGACAGATTATACTTCTCAAACTGGAAAGTCCCATTATGGAACTATTTGAAAACTGTGCTGACACCTGTAAACCTGAATAGATCATTATTTGCTGTTACTCCCTCAGCTTTTCCTTTGTGCTTTCTGCTCCTACAATTAAGTCTCCTGCTATAAGAAAATCAGCAATATTTCTAGTTTTCTTGCTAGATCATGGGTACATTTTTCTGTGCTCATATCCATATGAGTCACATACTCGTATCACTCCTAACATGTTCTTGCACCAGACAGTAAATTTTCTGTCACACTAATAAACCTTAAGATGCTGCAGTGGTGCTTCAACTTAAGAACCATAAAGGGCTATCATTATTGTGGAAACCCAGCATCTTAAAATACAGCTTACACAGCTTAAATACAAATTCACACCGAACATTACTAAGTGATGGTATGAAAAAATCCTTTAGGGTAGCAAAAAAGAACAAGAGGGAAAGTTGTCTTGAATAAACCTCTTGTTCCATAGAATTTCTGCTGCAAGTACATTTAAATTTTTTAAAATCATGATGTGAAATGTCTTAAAAAAATTAAATATTGAAATGTAAAATGAATTTTGCAATTATAAATGGGGTTTTTAAAAAACAATCTGGAATCTCCTGTTTATTTACTGCATAGAGGTCTGTACCCTATATTTTATATGAGCAGAGTCTTACCCCATTTCTTGAGGCATGAGGTTCATTTTCTAAGTAGGTTTTTATTCCATCCAACTACTAGTGAGTTGTTTTTCCTGCCTCTCCATACTATTCAAGAGGCAAGATGTTACTCTGTCGTCCTCTACTCATTTGCTTGTGGGGAAAGCGTACAAGGAATTTCAACAGGGAAAACCACCAGTCCTGTTTGTCATTACCATTCCTTGTCTGCATTTCTGTGCCCCTTTACTCTTCCATAAAAAGCTCCTTGGAGCAGATGCACTTTCTTCTTGAAGAGTCTCACCATCTTGTGAGAATATTCATAAATAAGTAACTCCTCCTTGCTGGAGGTGTGACTGGACCTCAGTGTTGTGACAGAGCAGCCAGGAAAACTGGAACACAAGCCAGGCTGGGCCACAGTGGGACACCTGTTCTGCCTAAGGTACTGTCCCTGCAAGGAAAACAGATCATGTTGTGCCACTAAGCACTTGGAAAATTAAAAATACCGATAGTTTATTTTTATGCCGTTCTATTTTAGTCCTTTTACAAGTTTACCCACAGGTCTTTGGCACTGTATGAAGCAAAACCTTGCATAAGGAAGTGTGCTTGTCCAATCAGTTTGGGCTAAGTGAATACATACATATAAATTTATGTGAGAGTTAATTCAGCCCTGCGTAAATGGTCATTAGGATAATGGTCTGATTTCTGCCCTTCTCTAATGCAATCTAATGAAATATTCAACTCTTTAATGCCTAAACTTGACTGGAGTTCCATCAGAAGTGATGCTATTATGTGATTTCCTTCACACAATAAGGAAGGTATCAAAGTATAGAATAATAACTTTGGAGGTTATTTTGGTGGGGGTTATGTTTTAGGAGTTGTATCCTACAGATTTCCAAGTAACAACAAAATTCATAAATATCCATGGTTTCACTAATTCCAAGGCACAAACCCAAATTGTTTTCAATGTTTTAAAGCAATTGCTTACTTTATTTTCCTGATATTCCTTTGGAGACTTTCATTCAGGTAATTTACATTGCTGCCTTCTTTCAAGTTTTCCATAGCAATTGGCACAATCTATGAAACTACAATAGGTTTAGGGGCCTGCGTGTTCACCACAAGTCAGATTCAAGGTGAGTAAAGCTATATATTTTGGGCATGTAGGAGGGCAGTAGAGTGCCAAGAATATTTTTTGTATTTATGAATTTTCTTATGCACTGGCAAGCACCTTCAATTCAAAGTAAGCTTAGCAATTATTAACTAACACTTCTCTTCATAAGAGACTGATTTTTTTTTGAGCCACCATTTGATTTGCAGGACTTGATTCCTGTAGGAGATTTTAACTGCCCAGAAACTTGTTGATGAGGAGTTGAAACAGAACACAATTCCTTAAATGTGTTCAGTGGATATTTCCTACAAAGAAAAAAGCATTTTAGGCATAGACTTTTGAGGATTTAATTGTGACTGGCAAGGAAAAAGAAGTGTTAAAATGTCAAGGTGAGGGAATACTGAGAGCAGCTGTCAGCAGTGCGAATGGTGATCTCTGAGATAGGAAGGAGGAAAAATAGCAAAATAAAAACAATACATTTCAGTATGACAGACTCTCTTAAACTCCTAGAATTGGTCAGTAAAATCCTCCGAGAGGCTTCCTAGAGGCACTAAAGAAATTTGCAGTCTCTCCAATTAATTATATCAGAGGTAAAAATGCATTTTCCATAATGAAGGGAAAAGTAGGAACCATGTGAAGTGGGTTGGTGAGGCTGAAGGTCTGTGTTGAGTGGCTGAAAAGCAACTGCAGCCCAAGAGGGGGTCTGGACCCCTTGTCTTGAGCTGCTTCTGGCGCTCTGCAGCAGACAGCGAGCAGACTTGGGGAACTGAGCTTGGTCAGAGCTCCTGGGGTTTCTGTGGGCTCTTTAACAGCAGCTCACTGCTAATTCAGAAATTATGTGCAGTTCTGTCATGACAAGTGTGTGAATACCAGGCATGGTTGTGGTGTCAGACTTTACAGGGACTGCATGCAAGGTCATCTTGATTGAAAAGATGGAGAAGTGTGGCCTTAGTATATGTAGGAAAAAATAATCTAAATAAAGTGATATGAAATGCTACAGAACTGGTCAGAAAGCTGTAAGGAGAAGCTCTTAATATTTTAATGGAAAATATGTGGAAATGCCTTCATGTTTCAGTATATACACTGTTCTTTTTCATCAGTGATGCTATATTTAGTCTTCAGTCAAAGCCAAGCTGAAAGAAACCTTCAGAGTAGAAAATATTGGGGGCTATACCAAGAATTCAAAATTCAAAACAAATACCTTGTTAAATGGTGAATAACAATGGGGAAAGAAATGAGGTTAGAAATTGTTCAGTAGAAAGTAGGGCTTGTGCATGAGAAGGAACAGCTAACTGGGTACTTGTTTTGCAAAAAAATGATTGATTTTGCAAATGGTTAACTCGTCAGTGATAAGACCTCTGAACTAGATCCATAAGTTGTATAGAGTAAATTTAAAATCAACTAACTTAAGAGTCTTCAAGTACTTGCCTCCTGTGAGGAGGGAGGAAACCTGGTCACTGTGGTAGTTAGTCTGCTTTTTCCTCAGGTTTGAGCAAGGAAAACTAGATTGCATTTTAAAAGGAGATTAAAAGTAGGTGCAGTA
Source organism: Emberiza elegans (assembly GCA_024865655.1). NCBI lineage: Eukaryota > Metazoa > Chordata > Aves > Passeriformes > Fringillidae > Emberiza > Emberiza elegans. Next base: position 64,447,540 of record JALJVW010000206.1, read on the forward strand.
AGGGAAAAATATCAGAGCATTGCATAGTTAACTCATCTATTATCTTAAATAGTCTGAAGAAGCTTCAGGAGAGCGAGTGCAATAATGCATATGTATGTATTTACATCAAAGCAGGCCCTTACCATGGGATTGTCTCTAATGCAGTCCTGTTTCCACCAAAGTGAGCACAGCTGTGCCTGTTCCTGCTCCGATAGGAAGTGCTGTGAATGCCAATGGAGGAAATGCACAGAGTGAATTCTCATCCATCACTTTAACACACTGTACCAGGGCTGAGCTGTGATAAGGGATCCTTGTCACACTGCAATTTCCGGCTTCCTGAAATACTTCTTTGTACTCTGCCTGTTAGGGGGGTGATAGAGGGTGAGGGAAGCACAACATGGACATTTGTGGAAACTTGAATGAAATTGCTGTGAAGCTGCTTTTGATGTAGCTCTTTGGACTGCACTTGATGTTTTTAAATGAGAGGGCAAGCTTTATTTAAAACACAGCTTTTAAAAATTTACCCCTCTATTTAATTTTTTAATTTGCTATTTGATTGGTGGAATCTTTTGCATTTTCAGTGACTCTGTATCATTTTTTTATGCAGAAGAGCAGTTCTGGGCAATTCAGGCTCTATTATGCAAAGTGCTGCTTGCTGTTTACTGTTAATAATAAGCCAAAAACTTTGCTGTCCTTTTTTAGTAGCTGAGTATTTTATGCTGCAATCTGGCAAGTGAAATTAGAGAGCAGTATCTCAAAACCACTTAATGTCTATGTATGCTGTGAGGTTTTTTTACTGGTGTTTTTGTAAAAATTAGTTTGAGAATGGAAGTGAGTATTTACATTCAGTTAGTGGGAGGATTGAATTTGTGCTTTGTGATAGTTGCCCTGTTAGTGTTCTGAATTACAGAGTGAAACAAAACTCACTTAACTTCTATTTTGTATTAAGGGTGCTTGATTTAAATGTGTAATTCTTCATTTACAAGAAGGTTTGGATAAGCATGGTATTCTGCTCAGTTATTTCACTTGGAAAGCCTTTTTCACCAAGTAATCTTCAATACCTGCATCCAAAACATATTTTTAGAAAATGGTCTGGAAGACTGCAGGTACCTTGAGGTAAAGGTAACATATGAACTCCCCTGCGGCATGTGTGTGTGGCCTGCTTTCCTCTGGAGAGCTTTTTTGGAGCAATTGTACTGTGTTCCTTACTTCTGTGTGTGTGTATTTAATACACTTTAGTGTTCTTCATCCCAGAACTCTGGGAGTGTTTTATTTCCCGTGTCTGAGCTCTGTCCCCCATGTATTGCACCACGGGACAAGATGCTGGGGTGCAGCTGGCTGTGCACACCCAGCCCTGGATGTGTGGTCTTCAGGTCCTCGAACAGAGCATCCTGCATGAGGTGGCTTTAATTAATTTTCCACACCTTCACATCTGCTGCTCAAAAATCATCCAACAATACTCCCCCTAGATGCTCTTAAAAGCTTGTCCTGGGGTAGGAGAGAGGCTGATTTTACCAAGCGTCTGCCTGGGGTGTGTGTGTTACTCATTTATCAGTTCTTTGGTTTCTTTAGCTTCTATAGTATCTTCCTAGCTTCCAGCTAATATCCTGCATTGGAAGTTATGTTTTATTTAACAGGGAAATATTGTGCTTGAAGTGCCTTCAGTGCTTCACCCGAGTGTGTTTATGTGTGTGTATATATATCATATATATATATATGTGTATCATATATATAGATATGATTTTCTGGCCTTGCTTATACTGCATAATATTCTAAAATAGTTTTAATCCTTCTCTCACATCACTGATGATATTCTTTTGTTAACTATGTGGAACATATTGCCACTAAGCATTGTTGATAATTACGCTCCTAAAGCTCATTTCTGTAGGAGAGCCATATGGTATACATAATGATACAGAACAGTGATGTGGTCTTCAGTTAGCCGTAAGTGAATAACTGTTGGAGATGAGACTGATGTTTTATTCATCTCTTTCAGGAAAAAAAATAATTGTATATTTCAAGAAATGAAACATGGGGGAAAAAATATCTCATTTTCTTGGAAGAGAATCTAACATTTTGCACCATGTAGTGACTGGGAGGTACTTAGTGTTCAGTAAAGCTGAACTGAAAGTAATCTACAGCAAAGAAGTAAAAATCTCCTTTAAACCTCTGCTAAAACTGTCTGGAAGTGAGGCTGCTTGGCAAGAAGCTATCAGGACTGAGATGGATAAACTCCTTGTGATGAGGAAAAGGTGGGGCATGAGCTCCTCTTGCCTGTTTCCTCCAGGCACTGAGGCATGAGCATGCACGACTGTGTGCATTTGGCATTCATACAGATGTTGCACTAATGGATTGTCTGGTGCCTTTGGAGCTAAGAGGGAATCCTGCCTTGCCCACAAGCTGCAGGTGTGCAGTCCCTGTCACACCCCCCAGCTTCAGTGTGAGCACAGTCAGTGCAAACTGGGGTTGACACCTTTCATGTGGTACAGGTTACACAAGCAGCAAGAAAAATACCCCCCGACTGAACAGATGAGGAACAAAGCCCTGACTGACCTTCAGCCTTCCTTAAGGGGACTGTAGCTCATGGCTGTTGTCTGGCTACTTTTGCCAATGGCAAAATACAAACAAAATACAAATACACACAGGAAGGAGATACTGGTATGAATTTCCCAGTTCACTTCCTTTTCACTCTGTTTCACTGTAATCTGTCTATCCTAATGTGATGTATTCCAGATCAACTGAGCAGGAAAGTCATTAATTATTGTGAAAAAGGAGGGAGTTGAGTTAAAAGCCCAATTTGTCAAGTAAATGAAAATTGTCTTTATTCTGATCGCTTGCTTTTGGTGAAACATGGACAATTTCAGAATCCCTTTTTCAAAGAAAAGAAAAAAGGTTCACTGTTCCAATTAGAGCTTTTTGGGAAACACTAATTATTGTCCTTTGCAGGAGAGAAAAAAGTAATGAGCATTTCCATATTGTCACCACTAACCTTGATTAGTCCTTCAGATAAAATTCCAAGAAATGCCTTTTACGTTGGTTTCATACAATATTCATTATACTTCTAATTGGCAGATTTTAATAATTTAGAGCTGATTAGTACCTTTGAAATTTTCTTTATTCAAATATTACTGCCAAAACTGTCTTTGGCTCAGAGAAGGTCTAGTATAGACATCTTTACACTCCAAGGGATAGAGTGTTCTCCTCTTCCTGTGTGTATTTGCTTGCCACAAAAGAAGCATTACAAGGAAGAGGTTTCCTAAATTCAAGTTTTGAAATATGTGCCCTAATATGGGACTTGCCTGTCTCCTTGGGAATGCTCATCTGCACAGACATTCAGAAAAATTCCTCACAAGATTCCTGTTGCTGGCAACTTAAGGGACTGAGTTTGCTTTGCTTCTGCTGTAAGTGAACTTGCAGACCTAATTTAGGCTTACTTGATTTTTAACGGTATTAATTTCAGTACTTGGTGAAAGTCTACCCAGCAGAAAAGTCCAGTGCCACTTTGAAAGTACTGTATGTAGCACATCCACAGCAATCAGGGCACAATAATCAGAACAGAAATTACCTTTTTTTTTGACAAGATAACTCTAATTTGGCGTGGTTTGCAACTGCTGGGAAAAATGTGGGCAATTTTGACTTCCTTTCAGGAAGAAAATGGTTTTTTTTCTGAGGTTCAGTGTTTGTTAGATCTTGTTATGACTCTGTAATAGCAGTGATTTTTGGTATATGTGTACATGCATAATTTTTATTATTACAATAGAAACAAACTGCTATTGATGCAAGATTCCCAAAATCTGCATAAAAACATCCACTGAAAGAAGAGAGAACAATGAATAGAGACGCTGGATGCCCTTACTGCATGCAAGAAAAGCTTGCTAAAGTAAAACCAGATAAACTAATCAATTCTGAACTTTGTTTAATTCAAGCAGCATAACTATAATGCCAAGATTTCATCCACACCTGGTCTGAAAGTTGATAATGCTGTTAAGACACTTCTTAACTACAAAAGTAATTAAGCACTCATTACCCAACTTTATTCAAAGTGTTATAGGTTTTATGTGGTTTTGACTTGTTTCATGAACTTCAGTTTTCAAGTAATTTTCCACTGACTGCTTCTTCTGTTCTTATATGACTTGGTGGTTTTACATCCTCTTGTATTTGCTTTAGTAAGCACACTCATTTAGGGTCTGTAAATGGAGTGTACATTGCCTCATCTTTTCTCTTCACTATTATTAGGTTTTATTTGAGAGAATAGAACCATTAAACTATTTCTAAGGCGTAATTTCTGTTTCAAGAAATGGAATAGAGGGAGATGGAAAGCTGGGCAGAACCTGAGATCAGGGAGTTAAATGCTTCTGGTGTTATATTTTCAGCTTTTAAGGTGCCAGCAAAAGCCCTGATCTTCAGTACTCCTTTTAGACTGAAACAGGCAGTGATCCCATCAGCATTTCCTGAGATAAAATGGTGACCTTGCCTCCTGTAAAGGAGTGGGCTTGCCTTTGTTGTGTCCCTGTAATTTCAAGAAAAAGTTAAAAAAACCCCTGTGGAGTGCCACTAGAGTCTAAATTATCTTCTGCCTGTAGTGTGCTTTTATTTAAATCTGGTGTCTAAGCCTATCAAAGTAGATATGCTTGTGCTAGTGTACCCTCTATTTCATGAATAACCTGCAACTTGAACCAACAACTTCTGAGAGGCTGATTTGATATGTGTTATCTGGAAACAGTCTGATACAGAACATAACAAGAGATGGCCCAGTTGAGTGTTTAAAAATGCACAGAAAATCCATACTATCTCATTGATTTTTTTGTTTGTTTTTCTATGTTTTGGGGGATATCTGATATGTAAATATTCTTCTTCCCCCCTGTATTTTCCTTAAGTAGACAAGCTGCATAACCAGTAATAAACTTTTTTGTTAGAAAAATAATTATGTCTCTTCAATCATACATATATCAACTAATAGAGAAGATGAAATGCATTTAATATTTCTGAAGGGAAGAAATAGCAGTTCAACATATTTACATAATATATTGTCTGTGAGACTCCTGTGATGCAATGCCCATGGTTCAGTCCCCAGTTCTCTGAAAATCATAATTTCACCACTTCTCACTTCTGATTTATCCCAACTTTGGAATTAACCTATGAAGCTAATTACACTTGAGAGTTCAAACCTCATTTTTGAGGGGAAGGAAAAAGAGATCAACTACAGACTTGACCCATGTTTAAGATCTTACCTAAGGACTAATCAGTCTTGATTTGCATGGAGTATTTTGCTCTTTTAGAGGCAGAGCAGCATAGGAAGCCTTGAGGTGGAACTTGGGGTACCCCACGGCTCAGCAATACCTCCTGTGTTAGGCTTGTCTCAGGGATTATTCTTATTTTTCCCCCATCCTCCCTTCATGGAGGTCACCATTGCTGTTGGGAGTAGAGTTCAAATTTAAGTGTAGAATTCTCTTTGAAAGTGTCTTTTTCTGAATTCCTGTTCGGCATTTGGACTTCTGAGTTGATTCCTTTCCGTGGCAAAAAGAAAGGCACAATGTGGCTTTCCAGTCTGTTTTAAACAGTGTTTTATGAGAAATTGAGGCTTTCAGCAATTCTTAAGGAATAAGGCACCCCTGAAACCCGAACTTATTAGACTGTACAGAAAAAGCTATTGATATTTTTTGGACTTTCAAACAAAATGCAGGTAAAGTATTCTCAATTGAAAGAGATGGTGTCTGTGCTTTTGAAGTTCCTTTCATTTCCTGTATAAATGAGTACAAAATGCCTCTTGAGCAGAGGCATGGGGAGCAAAAATAAAATGATCAAAAGGATCTTCAGCTCTCAGATGGCTAATTCTTCTTTTTCTTCATCAAAATCTCTAATAAATTCAAATTTCTGTGGAATCTGTAGACCTGTAATCTCCAAAATTCACCTATGTATGTTACATATTTGGTTTGTGCCTTGACACCAAACTTGTTTTTCTGGAAAATGAAGGGTAGAGGAAGCACTTGTGTGTCTTATGCACCACATAGGCTGTTGAGGAATAAAATAAGAGGTAGTTGAGCCAGTCAAGAGCAATAATAGGCAGTCTAGCTTTAATTTCTAATTCAGTTCTATTCCTATAATTAATTTGTAAGTGATTATATCAAGGAAGTGAAAGAATGATACTTAGAGAATTCATCAGAAATTCTCCTTTCAAGTATTATTAGCAAATGAAGATTTCAGACCTGGTGCTCAGGTGTCTGGCTGCACAGCTTTGAAGATGGGGAATATGTAAAGATAATTGTGCCTTTGCACTCCAGAGCCAGGGATCGCCTACCAAGAGAGGACACAAACACTAGCAGTAACTTTAGTAGGTTTTTAACCTTGCAGTAGTAGAAAAGTTAGTTTGAAAATGTGAATTTCAGGCATCATGTATTTATGAAAAATCTGAGTATAGAAGAGTGCAGGGATTGCTTAAACTGTTTTTGGGCCACTATGGGACTTGTCTGGATATTTGGGTTGACTCAAATTTCTTTTGTGGTGCCAGAAGAATCTGAAAGGACCAGTTGGTTTTTAAACCTGTGGTTTATTTTCATTTGGATTCTTGAACATAAAACCCCTTAAAGGCACTCAGAACACCTCCAGATGTATTTCTACGGTCTTCACATCAGTCTTTCTTACAAAATAGAATGAGTTTTAAATTTTTAATTAAATTCTGGAACCAAAAGCATTGTCTAAACCAGAGCTCCTCCTGAAGCCTTAAAAGACTGTATTTATTATGTACTTAATAAAAAGATAATTATTGGATATACTAGTCTCTAATTGTGATCTTAATCATGAGTTTTCCATCGTTCCTAAGGTCATTATTTTAAATTATATTACTAACATTGTATGCACACACGTTTAGAAGGTAGAAAGGATTTAAAATCTGACTTTTTAGGTATTTTATCTTGTAAGAAAGCAAATCTCATCTGAATAGGAGCCAGACCTCCACAGAATATCCAGACAATTCCACAGATCTTGAAATGAAATGGTTGTGCTTTAGTGTAAGGTATAAAATTTGCAACCACAAAGGAAGGTTCTCCTGGTCCCTTGGCTGTTTTGGGAAAAACAGGTTCCCCATCATGTGGCAAAGCAGTGAAGCTTTGGGGTAGCTGCCCATGGGGGAAAGAAAGCCCAGGTTCCCTATTTCAGAATCGGGTGGGCTCTCAGTGCCCCTGGGGCAGGGAGCTCTGAGCTCTGCCATATCCAGATCTGTTCTCTCTCCTTATGCACATTGATCTGAGAGCATTGGTGGCAGTGAAACACTCACCTGCCCTGTCAGACTAATAAAAACATCTGGGTTTTAATGTATGCAATGTACAGTACCAATACATGGAAATACAGCATGCTCTCTGTGAAGTATGAGTGTTGCCAGATTTATTTCTTCAGTACCTCTTTTCTTTTTTTCCTGTGTTTATTTTGGTATTGATTTTTGCTTTTATTTCAATCTTTGCATCATAGAACTGACTTCAGTAATTCTGTTTAGATGATGCACTTCTGGTAGAATTCTTGGAATCAGACTTACCAAATTGCTTTTTTAATGATGGTTTTCCTCTGGGGTGTTAGCTGGTGAGTTTGTGCAATATGTTTTAGAAACTATATTGCTTTCTCTGGGAAATGGTTTATTCATACAGCAATAACCCAAACACATTTTATTGTCAGAAATTGCATAAAATTCAGTTGTGGTGCCTCTGCAAATTTTCTTCTATAAAATGAATGAAAATATCTTGCTGTGAAAGAACATGACTCACTGGTGTTGGTGATTACACAGCTCTTTTAAGTTTAAATACTAAAACTATTCTCTACTACCTAAAAATGACAATAGTTTTCATTTTATCTCACAGTAACAAAGAGAGCTTCAGTAGTTTAGGAGGATGATGATGATGAAGTTCTGCCAAATTTGTAGACACTGAGAAAATTCTTCCTCTCTTTGTACTGGTATTTAAGAGAATGCTCTTATATCAGATAACAGGTGGTCATTCTATTGAGAATATGAACGGGGTAAAATACCCTAAAAGTTATTATTAGTGCTCGCCAGCCTATCGTACTGTCATATATCATACTGTAAGATGATGTGATGAACAATACCAATTCTTGTGCCTCAGACTTTTTACACATCTATTTGGAAAGGTCATTGGAAAAATCTGATTAGTTTGATTCACTGCCATTTCAACAAATACAGAGCTCTTGTTATTACAGTATTTATTATTCAGTTTGTTTTTTTCTCTAGTGCTCTCTCTGCATTGACAGAATCTAACTTAGCCTGATACCTTACAGCAACTCTTCTATTTTCAAAAATACCCATTTTAATTTGAAAATGCCACTGGTGAATGAAAAATTGTCTTATTATATTATCTGAATGTTTTATACTTATAGTGATATTCCAGTAATAATAATAATCCCAAACTATTCCTATTACTTTCTTACCTTGGTGTATTTGCTGGAATGCAAAAATCAGTGGGAGATTGCTGTCCTTGATGTGTGTGTAAAGACTTGCTAAGAGATTCTTACCGGGAGTCTTTAATCTTTGGTTTTTTGGCTTTCTTACCAGCCTGGGGATTAGGGGCTGTAGGGAGCAGCAGCAGGAAAGCTGCAGCAACCACAGCTCCCAGGAATGTGTGGGAATAGGGAACCTGCACCTCTGCAAGAGTGGGGGAATGCCCCAAAAGTGCTTGGGGATTAGTTCTGGAAGAGTGCTTAGAAAATGAGTAGGTGTGTGTTAATACCTTGTGAAGTTGAGGTTTATGTGTGTGATTGCTGATATTGATTCTGGACATTTCCTGCCTGCGCTGCTGATTGTGCTGCTAATAAATCAAACTGCTTTGATAGTGAATTGATTGGTGGGTTTTGAATTGAGTAGCTTTCCTCCAGACGAGGTACTTAATATTGATTAGCGCATTCAAAAATTTTAGGGGTAATCCAGCAGCAGTTTAAATCCAGTTAAAGCAGTTTGCTGATCCTTCTCTACCATTATTCTGTGTGGCTGCTCCTAACTGGTTTTACATCACAGCTAAAAAACACCCTAACTTCGGCTTCATCAGTGACCCCCAAGGAATGCAAGGTAAATTTCAGATCTTCATCATAAGCATTCAGTTAAGCAGCCGTTGTCTATAAATCAGCTAAGTGTTATTGCATTTTATTTGTACTTCTGTCACAAGCAATTTGTGTTAAAAAAACCGAAATAAAACCATACATACACACACACCCCCTCCTCCCCTGCAGCATTACTGAAAATATTGTCTAGGTAGCAAACTTTGGGGAAAAATATAACCAAAAACCCACCCAGCTGCTTGCCTTGGGCAGCTGCTTCTCATTCTGTCAGTAATTGCCTGCATTGAGGTGATTCTCTCAGGACTGCAGTGAAATTGCATGCAGAAGGCCTGACTAAGTGGTCACAAGGGTCTATTCTGGCTTTAAAATCTAAGAAACTACTGACTCCTGAAGGTTGCTAAACCCATTCAGTTTCTATTGAATGAACTGGAATTGAATGTACTGAGTTCTTTGCAAGGAAGCACTTTTTATAAAGAAGCCTTCAAAGATTTAATAAGCTATAAAAGGTGAGATTGAATCTGCTCTGATTAGCACCTGTAAATGAGCTTGAACTGACTACAGTGATCAGATGCTGACAGCCCCCTTCTGCATAAAAGTAAAGATAATTACCCAAGAAGTAATTTCCTGGATGGGTTTAGCCTTTCAGAGTGTGGTTTTTCTGTATGTTTTGCTGGCTGGAAGTTCCTGTCACGCTGAAACTCAGCATTTGGCATTGTCTCTTAATTTTGTACCTACAGAAGGCAGCAGGAAAATTTCCAATGACTGCAGTGAGTTTTGAGTTGGGATCTGATCAAATATTCTGTGTTTTTTTTTATCACTAATGGCAAGTACATGATTTGGTTTTCAAGTCTGTGTGAAGGGTGGTGGATGGGGAGAAGAGAGCAGACAGCTTTAAGTTTTTAAATCTGTTTAGAAACTCTCAGGTTCAGGGTGTCTTGGAGCCCCTGGAGCGTTTACAGCTTGTGAACTCATTTCCAATCAGTTTTCCAGGACTTTTTCAGCCATACCATAACACCCTGTAGCTTGTGGTTATTTTCCAATTGATGAACTGGTGCTGGAACATGAATTGTGTAATTCTGAGTCTGTAATTGAACATAAAAGAATGTGTAAGGAGCTAGGGAAGGAAAGAAGCTTTCTAATGGTTCTCTCCATGGTAAGCCTCTAACTGGTAAGACAGGAGCAGGTCAGCTTGCTAGAGGCGTCCTCACCAGGGTTTCCTGGCCAGCCAACCCCTCTGCAGTTTCCAGAGAGCAAGCAGGTCAATTGTGTCCCCACTGTGTTCTCTTAGAAGTCCAAAATCCTTTCTGAAACACAAACCTCAACAACATTGTGGTGACACAGCTGCATGGAAATGATTTCCTCATGGCCATGGTGGGTGTGATTAAACACAGGCTCCCTCCAGAGCGGCACCACAGGTTGTGAGTTCTGATACATTGGCAGAAGGTCTTCCTCAAAGAGCCCTGTAGCAAGAGCAAGCTGAAAAATGGTTCTCTTCCTTTTGTTTTAAAACAAAAAGTGTGTGGTTTTGGTCCCCCCCCCCCCTCAGATTATAATGTTGTTTGGTTTTTTTTTTTTTTTGGTGACAGTAGTGCTTTAAGGGCAAGGGCCTGAGTAAAGTGAACTGTTTCAGACTATGTCTATATACCAGGAGAGGTGGATTCTAATAATTTCCAATATATCTGCACAAATTAAGTAAGAAGCTCTTGCCTTGAGGTTACTTGAATTAGATTTAGTATTGGTTTGGATGGTGGATAAAAGCTGCTTGGACCTGAGCTATTTTCAGAGAATGTGTCTGTAATCAACTAATGGACTTCACTCTTAGGATTGTGCTGGACTAACAAAGCTTTAGAACTGGTAAAATAATGTACTCATTGATGGTTGACCTTTCTGTACTTGGGTCTTTATATCAATCTTTTCTGATATATTTTTTTTTAATTTTTAAGAACTAAAAATATTTTTTCTTTCAGGAATGTTTCCTACTAGGGTATTTTTCCTGTTTGACAGTGGTTCTTCTAACTACACGATGTCACAATTCAAAATTATTTGTATACATAGAAAGAATTTGGAATTTATTTCCTGATTATATGGAGACAATTTTCAAAAGCAAGTTTTATCTGATATTTGTTTTCCCTAATAATTGTGTAAAGTTATTGCTTCTTATTGAGTAAACTCTGTTACTAGAATAGCTTTGAAAAGTGTGCCAAAAAAGAACTGCAATCTTGTCGAACTACATTCTGTATAGAATTTAAATGAATCCAAATTTGAGAGTCATCTATTTTAAATTGTCTTTCATTGGGGCAGAACAAACAACTGAGTTTTGAATGTGACACAGCTGCAGAAGCTCTCAAAACACAAAAAAAAAAAACCCAGACAAAAAGCCCTGTAATGCTACATTTGTAACAGTTGATGGTCATCTCATCCACCCTCAAATAAAGAGAATTAAGGTTTTATTTACATGAAACAAAGAATAATAATAATAAAAAAAGCTAAAAGGGAAGTGTTTCCTCAAGGGTCAAGCAATGAAATAAAATAGTAATAGGCCAGGGGATGAAAAAAGTTCCAGTACAAAGCATTGCCTGTGCTTTGGCTCTATTTTCACTGGGATTTTCCTAGAAAATTGGAGGTCAATCCAAAATTATATAGTGAGAAAACATCCTTTGCTCTTTATCCTTGCAACTTTACCAGGTGAAAGGAACTTATAAAAACTACAGATATTTCTGTACTCTGTAGTGGAATTTATGACTTGAAACTTGTATTTGTAAAAAAAAAAATCAGAAAACTAGTGGGATAATAATGACTGAGTTCTTTGGAGCCTTGCTTTAGTGTTTTCAGCTTTGGAACATGGATATGGTGATGGGGCATCTGGGGTCTTTTAAATTTAAATTCCTTAAATTCCTGATCCTAATTAATTTTCTTTAAATCTTTTCCATAAAATAAAAATAATATGTACAATAGGATCTATTTGTGATCAGGATTTATGGTTAATAGACATATTGTCAATAAATTGAATGATTAGTGTTCTTTAGAAGGTGCACTTTTCGTCATAGTTTGAACTTAATTATGAGTTCTGCAAGATATTTGACTAATTTATTCTTCTTGTGAGGTTGAATTTGACTTGGAGAAAGTTAGTGCAGCCTTAAAAAGTTTTAGGTGTCTGTAATGCACCTTGAATTAACTCTTTTGATGCTGGGAGGCCAAACTTCTGCCGTGGAAGAAGGGTGTAGGTGGCCCTCGGGAGGGTGCTGCTGTCCCCTGAGGGTGATGAAGCCACTGCCAGCACCTCCCCACCCCATCAACCCTGACAGGCTGAGAGCCAAGGAACAGCTTGGACTTTCACTGACAGCTCTACCAGTTGTGAGGAATAGGGAAATCTGCCTTAAATAGCTCCTTTGCCTGCACTGATGGGCTGGGGAAGATGAGAAAGCCAAGTGGTTTGAGAATGAGAGCTGGGCCTTTTCATGCATGCCCTAAGATGTGCTGGACATTTCAGCCAAAAGGCTAGTTTAAGGCAACTGTGAAGTTTAATTTTAGATATTGATTTAGAATTTAAACTAATTTTAGAACTTAGTTTAGCAGTAGGTTCTGGAGGATGAAATGCAAAATCAGACCTTCTACAGTTGACCTCTGCTCAACTCTTTTCAGCGGTAGATAGTTTTATTAGAACCTAGCAAGCAGCAATGTTTGTTCAAACACTTGGATGGATATGGAATTCTGGAGGAAATGTATTTTTGCAATGGACTGTTCCCCTTGCAGATGTTTGGGGAAGACAAGGGGTTTGAGGTGAGAAAAAGTAAAGGGTGTGTGTTCATTGCATCTTGTGATGGTTGTCCGGGGTGCCACTTCCCTCACCATGCCTTACAGTGATCCCAAGCATTAATTTAATTGGGTTTGGAATTTGGAGCTGTGATTAGTCTTCAGTGTTAGAGTAGGCTAGGGGAGCAGACACTGGAGAGAGGTCACTTAGTAAAAGTAGATGACAACAAATTAGGGTCAGGATGTGTCAGAAAGCTCATCTTTGGTTACTTATCATTGTAGAGGATTTCTCAGAGCTGAGGAAATTTTTTTGGCTGGCAACAATTTTTTGCTGCTGTGTTACAGAAGTACCTTCCCTATTTCCTTTATAGTATGTGCCATTTATAGGCCATAAGTGTGCCTCATGATTCTCTTTCTCCTCTTGGAACAGACTATTTGAAAGGGCACAGCTTTTAGACATTTGAGGTTCATAATTGCAAATTAGCATCAATCTTTATGTGTCAATCTTCATTTAGAGTTTTATTTTTTTACTAAGGAAAATGTGATTATGTGACATGAAATCTCATGTTTTTACTGTAACAGACTCTGGATGCTGTAATTAATCTAAGCATAGTTAATGCAAAGAAATCTACTATGTATGTATAGTTTTGCACTCAAATTAGAATGGAAAAAATGCAGCAATGTCATAAAACCCATGCTATTACTATGGCAGAACCTCGCTCTACACTTTTGTTTCAGTATTTTGTCTTGTTCAAAACTTAAGGCTTACAACAAAAAGGACAGCAAACTTTTTATTTAAAGAGTGACATTGTTGATTACTAATAGTGGGTGTGAGTCAAAATCCTGATTACAAGTCTGAAACTTTGGAAACTTCAGTTTTTGGTCATGGAACTATTTTAAATTCATATGGTAATAAATTAGATAATAAACAAGATGTATGTGAACTGCAGGCCCCATGGTAACTAAGAATACTGCAAAAGTTGAATGAGGGCCAGACAGAGCATTAACCAAGCTGTTTTTAATGTGACACTGGAAATTCCAGAAGATACCAAGGTCAACCTTCCAAGGGTAAGTCAGGAATACACTTCCTGCACCAGGAAGGGCATGCCAGTAAGGACTTAGATCCGACGGTGATTGTGCAGCAGGAGGTAAATTTTTTGTTTTCAGACTAATTTTTGTAAATTGCTAGCTTTAGAAAGAGTTCATGGGAGTCAAATATTTGGACACAAAATGTAGGAATTAAAATGTGTCTGATAGCAGTAATCTGTTAAGAGTCCAGTCACCAAAAAGCACAGTGAAAGTAAGTATTTTAGGCTGCAAGCCTGTTCTAGGCTCTATGCTCAAAGTTCTTTCACCCAAAATGTTGGTGTTCTGCCATTATTTTGAGCAGCCCCAGGACTATGCCCAATTGTGCAGGGGGCATAGTCCTGGGGCTGCTCAAAATAATGGGTTGTCTGACTGGAGGACTCCCACCTGCCATGCAGGGTAATTTCAGACCCCTTTACACCTCTGAAGTGATCATATTCTGGCCCCAGATATTTCTAACTTGAGTCTTGCATGTTGTCTGCGATGTGCTAAGCCAAAAGTAGCTGAGAAAATTGTCAATGTTCAGTGCTTTAGAATAAATAATGATTTGTTCTTTGTTTTCTGAAAATAATAGGAATTTATGGGATTTCTCAGTCTCCCAGAAAATTAGGTTGCAGACAGCTGAATTTTCTAAGCAGTTATGCAAACTTGTGAGAGAGATTTGCCTTACTAATACTTATCAAGTAATGAAGCAAGACAAATACTAATTTTTTTTTGGGTTTCTCAGGTTTTGGAAACATTGCAGAAATGCTAATCTGGCCGTCCTCCAGCAGTATTGTGCAGTTCCAAAGAGCAGAAGGGCTCTCAGGTTCCAGGGAACAGCAGGAGACACAAACGTGTTTGGCTGAAGGTAGGATGGGAGTGCAGCTGGGTCAGGTGGGAAGGACAGGGAGTGACTCCTCCTGGATACTGAGGGACACTTGGTGGTGCTAGAGCTGGGACAGAACCTGAGCCTTGCTGCTTCTCTGCTGAGTTCTGGTTCTCTCTGAGCTCTAAATCTCTGCTTCACCCATAAGGAACTTTTACATTAGACACATAAGGCAAATATGAACTCCGGTCTATTGTCCTGAAACTGAAACCCACTGGGCTGATATAATCACACCAGTCAGAGATGAGTTAGGGTCATGATTTACCTCAGATGATTCCACGAACCTTTTGTTCATCTGCACACATAATTGAAAGCCAGGCCCCTTTGTAAATGACATTTTAAAGAGGCTGACATTTAGTGAAGGTGACCACCAGCTGGTAACTTTTGGAAAAATCAATAATGCAAATAGTGGTCTGTTAGGAGAAATACCACTATGATGTCATTTTTAGAATAAAGCTCATTCTGCTTGCCTCATTGTGCCCATACCTTTGCAAAAAGAGAAAAACTCACTGCTTTAATTACTCTGTGTGCTGTGTGGCTGTGCAGTGAGTGCCTGTACAGGCAGTCTACCAGTAAGGGCTGTTATTTGGCCCTGTTAGTGCAGGGGAACAGTCTGGTTTAAGCTGCATACTTGTCTTTTGTTAGCAGCAAAGCTGTCAGGATAATAAATGAAAGCAAGGCTGATGATTTTGAAATGTATACTCTGAATCATGTATCAGCAGGCATTCTGATAATACAGTTATGCTATTTAACATGACAGTCTCCAGTCTAACAAAGGAGAATATGTTGCTTTTGTTTCCAAAAGTTAAATCCTAGATAAAACAATATTTAACCAATGAAGAAGATTAAAAAAATATTATGCAGTGTATAAATGATTCTGGTTTCTTTCTGCTGAGAAAATACTTGATCTTTAAATAGAAGTGATGCTTGAATTTCAGTTTGTGTTTTTGCAATAACATATTTTATTGCCACTACAATGTTAAATGTAAGTTTGTGCTATACCATCTATAGGAGGCCCCTTTCTGAAAGGAAGGAACCTTTTCCAGACTCACATGAGGCAATGCATCTGTGCTAAATTCTTCAGCAGCATCTGACACTTCTAGTCATGGTAAAGAAATGTGGAGCTGAGAATGACAGATTGCACTAAGGATGAAGCCAAAACATATAGGAAATATCGTCTATTGTCTCAGGCTCCATTCAGAGGAGCACTGTAAAAAATGAAATATCACATTTAATATACATGTAGTTACCTGAAAGCAGCAGTATAGGCAGCAGGAGAGGTTTGTGCAGGAAGATGCCCTGTAGGATGCCCACCTTTTCTGAGAGGGGAACAAAATGGGCCTTTATCAAAACCAAGAGATTCTGGAGGTGTCATGGAAAGACAGAAAGCAGTTCACCAAACTCATGGCCTGTCCTGGTCACCAGGGAGCACCTGGCTGGCTTTGCAGCCTGAGGGGAAGTGCCTTCCGCAGGCTCTGCAGTCACAGGAGGAGAGCTTATCCCAGCACTGCCTGTGAACTTATTCCTGGCCATGGGAATGGATCCGGGCACTGCACAAACACACAGCACAACCTGGAACACAGCAGTGCTCCCAACCATTTGTTGGCTGGTTTTTTTTTTTTCTTTGTTAGTTTTAGTTCTCGTTCTTTGTTTGTTTGTTTGGGTTTTATTTGTTGGGTATTTTTACATATATATAGTGCAAAAAAGGCTTCACAATGGCCCTGATTTTGGCATCTCTTTTTCTGGAGGTCATAAAGACAGGGAACTTGGTTATTTTGCAAGCTGCTATTTCTCAGAAAAAAGAAATCCGACGTTAACATCTGATGACTAATCTTGAAGGATGAGCGAAATCATATAAATATTCATTGTAATACTCTAGTAGCTGGGTTCACTGTGCTGGATGATCACGCTCCTGCAGGAGCGTGTTTGCTTCTATTTGGAGATATTAAGATACATATAAAAATAGCAAACAGTCAAGTAATCACTTAGCATAGCATGCAGGCTCTCAGCCTGTGGAAGTGGAGCTTAGGACCTGCTTGCATGGTCTTGGCTCATGTAAGCCAGGAGGAAAAGTCATCTGGCCAGATTTTGCCATGGCCAGACCAACAGTCTGCTCAAGTGCATGAATGTCTTCTGGGGAAAGTTGTCATTTCTCAGAATTGGATTGGAAAAGATAGAATATGACTTCCTCAGTAGATGGACACCCTGGAGGGGGTTCAGCTTGTCACACCAGATGAGATGTGTCCTTTGCCTTTGTATTAAAGTTCATCTATATTTATTCAACTCAGATAAAATTAGGCAAGGGAAGTTTTAAAAAACACATCAAACTCAAACAACTCGGCCTAAATGAAAAGCTGTCATATGCCACAGTAGATAACAATATTTGATATCCATGTCAAAATCCTTATTTTGAAATTTTAAAAGAAATTATGAATATAAATGCAGTGGTAAAGGCACTAAGTTTATTTTCTTATAGTCTTTGGTATTGTAGCACTGCTCCTGTTCTGTGATAGTCTCTAAATAGTTGATGGTAATTCCCTTTCCTGGTAATTCAATTTTTTCTTGAAAAGCAAAAGTGAGCCTTGTGTTACTACTTTTCCCTTCTCATTTTACATTTGTACCAACAATGTTTAGGAGCTGAGATCTGCAGTAAGAGTTTTGAATAATACAGTCTTGTTTCTTTTTCTACCATAAAATGGCAAATACCTTTTCTAAGCATCCTGTAGATTTAATAATCTTTTTCTTAACACTTGTAGCCCTGCCTTAGATCAATGTATGCTGATTTCTGCATTCCTTTTAGCAAGCTTTTGTGTTTGCCAAGGTTCTTTTTCACTGTGGAGTTCAGCAAGTGCATTGTGGTGTCTGATATTTTTATGAGCAGAGGTTTACTGCACCACTTGGCCCTTCTCTTCAGCATTAGTGGCACTAACAGAGTCAGGCTGTTCTTTGGTCTCTGTGCCCATGTCTGGTTCTCCTCACACATTTCATTTGTGCACCTGGGTGTCACAGTGAGCAGTTAATGCCTCAGTACTGACACTGGCTGGTGCTCATATGGATTTTATACCACCTGTCCAGCTGCTTGCAGTTCTAAAGGAAAAATGCCCAGTCCGTGATAATTAGTGATATACATAGGAACAGGTCCTTTATTCTTTGAAGAATGGTTGAGTGAGAGTAAAGCCTTTGTGGCCTTCCAGGTGAAAACAGGCATTTTCATCAATAATATACTACTTTTGCCACCCCTTCTGACAGCTGGGTTTGGACACCTCTATAAATAATAATGATTAGATGACGCCCATCACCCAAACCATTCCATGTTTCTGTGATGAAGTGCAATTTGCTGTGTAATCTTCAGTGTCCTTTTTAAACATACAGCTGAGGGCTACTGGGAGGTGGATTGTTTACTGAACTTCTTCTCCTCAGCACTGTGTAATTATTTTTCCATTGGCACTTTGAGTCACAAACTGCTGTGTTTGGTGGTGCTCTGTCACCAGAAGGATCAGCCCTCCTCCAGAAAGCCTGATGTGAATGAAAGTGATTACTATTTCCTAGAATACACTGCAGACAAAAGAAGATGTAATTGCTTCAGACTGGAAAGTTAACCATAACAAATGTTGTCATCTTTTATCAATGATAACAACAGGTGAAATAAAGAAGGATAGGAAGAATTTTCTTGAGATTATGCAGGGTGTGTTGTAATTGTCTGTGACAGGCTGAACCCGAGGCTGGTCCTGACCCTTTTAAAATCTATTTATTCTTAGGAGACTAGAAAATAAAAGCCATGACTTTGCCAAAGTGGTACCACGTGCTTTGGGACAGTCTGGTTTCGTTTGCCTTGTCTCATGAATAAATTTTCATCAGGAAATAGCTCTATTGGGTTCAGACACAAACATTTATTTGCTGATGATCTAGTAGACTACTGTATAAAATTCAACTTCTATTAGTCTGCAGACAAACTATATTTATATGGTAAAATAATTATGGTCACATAGAGATATTGTATACAAAGGGCTATTTTTTATGCTTTTCTAAGGGTAGTTGTGTGATGGGGAAGAGATGATTTATGAGCTTGCTGCACTAAGCAGTGGCTTGAAGGCTTAAGAGCCTAAATAATGCGTACAGGATGCAAAATTTTTATTTGAGGGGAGAAGGACAAGAAATTACTTTTTTGTGTAACCTCCAGTAACACAGTTATCTTGCATAACTCTTTTACTAACTTGTCAAATGTATAAATTGAAGAAGCAGTTGGAGAAATTCCCCAGCAACACTGCTGTGCTTTCTTCTATTCTTTCTTATTAAAAAGCATCTGTGGAAGTTTTTGATTCTTAATGGGGTAGCTGAAGTTTTATGCAGCTGTCTTGTTTAGCCTCTATTTGTATTAGGCAAATATCAGATATTCTATATATCAACCACTTCTTGTGGACTCAATCTGTGTTGTATTTTCATTTCTGAAATCAGTTATTGTTTTCTTAATTCCTTGACTTCTTAGATAAATGTTGCTGCCCTGTCAGCCACTTTCTGAAATGGAAAATATTTAAGATGTTATTTTGCTTACATCATCTTTTGCCATCAGTGTTATGTTTAATTAGAGATCATGGAAACAACATTTGTTGTCATTTATGGTGTCCTTTTGATGGACTTTTACATTGCTTTTCAATTTCTGCATATTTCTGATTACTGCAAGCACAATTCTCATGGTTTGATGGTCTTTTCATTTTCCAATCATTTTCACAGAATCACTGAATGGTTTGGTTGGGAAGGGACCTTTTAGTATCATCTCATTCCAACTTCCCAGCCAGTGCATGACTTTTGTACCATCATAATGCTCATGGTCTTTAGGGACACACTTTATTAAAGACATTAACCAGGCAATATTTTAGGTGCTGAAGGAGTAATGTAAATTTAAGAAAATGTAATGTTGTTCTATAGCCATAATTTAAAATAAATAATTACTCTTACACTGGTTTAAGTTTTGTTCTTCAGAAATCAAAAATGAGAACTAGTGTATGTATAATAATAGTAGTATGAGTAAAAAAAATATTAATCTGTAGGTATCCTAAACATACATATAGACTTTTTCTCTTATAGTTTATCAGTATGTCATGATGTGCTACACTATGCACGAGAATTTAAACAGACTCATTTCTGTTAAATGAGATAATACTGAGTGGGGGGCATGCATGGTGTTTTAGGTAACCTACTCAGGAATTTCTGGTATTTATGTTCAGTCAAAATTTCCAAATTTTTAAGTGAAAAGCTCAGAATTTCACAGGAAGTCTTACCTGAATTGAGTGCCAAACAGAAGTCTCAGTCTGTGGAGTAGTTAGAAAAGCTTTCTTTTAGATTTCTTGTCCAATGTTATTGCAGTCAGAGGGACTAGAATTCATAGCATTCAGATTTAGGGGCCAAGCCCTGCTGTACCTTCCCCTTTTTATCAGGTGAATAATGTCCAAAATGATATTCAGCTTTCCCTCCTATTGAATTAGCTTTACAGGACTGTGAGGGGCTGGGATGTTGTTTCAACACTCCTGCCGGAGTGGCTTATCCCACTGCAGTGTTATGTTACCTGCAGAACACTCAGATCATTTTCTCTAATGCACAAAAAATATGTCCAATTTCCTGGTCAGCTGGGTTTTTTTGCAGCAGATTGTTTTAAGGGTTTTTCCTCCCCTCAAATTCAGGCAGTGCTGCAGTTTAGAAAGTAATTAATCAATTTAATCTGGTTTTAGCTTGCTGTTTGTTTAACTGTGTTTATTTTTGATAGAACAGCTTCATGGGTAGGATATAATTTGAAGAGTGCTATGAATGCTTATTCAGTCAGAGACAATAAAAGTGCAGAGAGAAGTATAAACCACAAATTTCATTTTCAAATTCATACTACTGATAAATTTCAACAGCATGAAAATGATTTGTAGATTTTCTTTTGGAATTCAAGCAAATGAAGTTATGTGTGAAACTTTTGGGGAAAACAGACCTGGGTACATGCAGAGGAACTTCCAAAACACTCAAGTGCTTGACTTCAGGAATTTGTGCTCTGATTCTGATGCACTTGCTGCTGTCTCACTTCTTGAACTTTCCTCCTCTGACTGGAACAGATTTATCCAGGCAAGGACTAAGATATTAGTGTTAATATTTAATCCTCAGTGTATACCCAGTATATTATTTGAAACAGACGTGACAACTGGCCAGGGGTAAGCACCAAGCACAAGTGTGTTGATGCTCCCTAGGTGCCTTTGTGGGACAGCCATTTGTGTTTCACAGGGGGGGAACTACAAAGAAAAGGCAGCATTTTCCAGAGTTATGATGTGTCTGCTCCACAGTATTTGACAGGAGAAAAGATTCCTGAAAATGAATTAATATGGATTACAGATTGAGGAAATAAAGCAGTTTTTGCTTGGAAGTTGAGGTACCTGCAGGCTCTTCAAAGCCACGTGCTTTTATGTTGGTGCACAGTGAAGCAGGAAAGAATGAAAATATTGATAATCCAGTTTGCTGCCTCCCTTGCTGGTTAGTCAAAGCTGATGCTATCTACAGCTGCAGGATAATTTCGAACAGTGTGAGATAGGGAAATAATATGAAACATTAAATTTGAAATTCATGTCACAGTGAGACAGCCTGCAACAACAGCTCTAATTTAGAGGCTAAACTGAGGAAATAATTTAGACACTTTTAGCTCACTTAGCAGCAATAAAACAGACAGGGAAATATTGGGGAAACACTTCACTAGAAGCAGTGCTAGATGCTAATGGAAACTGCACACTGTATTTACGGAAGTTTGTCCAAATATGACAAAACTGTATTTTGAAGTCCCTTTATCTTGATAAACTGTCCAGGAAGAAACATCTACCCATGGAAACTTTGTCAGTGTTTTTTTACTGATACAAATGTAGAAGGTATTTCTACTTACCTCTTGGCTAAGCTCACATTCTCCACTCTGAACTGTGAAAATATCAGAAGAAAAATTACTCAAACACACATCATGGCCCAAAGCTGGGTAACCATCTCTTCCATTAGAGCAATGTCTAAAGTGAAAAAAATGAAGTAAAATATCTGTTGCTGGCACATAAAAGATACTACTGTAACTGGGTTGCTGCTGCAAGGAAAGAAAAGTGGTTTGGATTTGCACTGAAGTGTTCTTTCTCTTCTTAAATGGAAAAGAATATCTTGTTTTAGGGTTCTAGAAGACATTTCTGTCCTTCACACAATATCCTGTGATACTTTGCTTGTCATTGGTTGTGCTGCTTGCTTGGCAGTGAAATGGCTCCTAACTTCTCTTCCTTTGCCATTACAATGGTTTTTGCTTTTTCATTTTTTAAATGTAAATGAGAAAATAAATTTTAAAATGAAAAAAGGTGTGTATAACTCAGACTTCAGATGTAGCACATGGAGCAGGACTGGCTACTTCATATATGAGGAATAGAACTTTCTGAAGTTCAACCTTCCCTCTTCCTTCCTGCCAAAGGTGCTACACAGAATTTTGCTCTTTTCATGTTAATCAACATGAGGTTTAAAAAATGCCTGAGAGCATAATTGTGTTCTTAAAAAATGAAAATACATAATGAAAGCTAAAACTAAATGAACTAAAATTAAAAAGAGAAAAAGGAGTTTAATATGGAAATAACTTCCAAAAAGCAAGAACAATTTTTTCTTAAAAGCAGGATGTCTGCTATTCAGCTGTTCTAATGGTGTGCTTTTAAATGTATTAAGGAACTGAACTAAATAATGACTGTACTTCTAAACCTTTTCCACTAAACTCACACTGGTGCTTCAAGATCCTCAAGAAGAGCTCCAGACTAATGATGGTGTGTTAAACCTTGTCTCAGTAAAAGCCAGAAGATATCCAGCCTGAACAGAATAGTCAGATGAGGTGTGGAGTGCAGGTGAAGCAGAGAACCTTGTCTCATTTCTCCATGCACATCCTGCAGTGCTGAGCTCTCCTCCAGGGACCTGCTGGTTCTGCCATGCCTGCTGAGGGGCTGCTTTCTCCTGGCCAAATGGAAGAGCTGGGGCTGCTGGTGTTGGATAACTGGCACACAGTGTAGCAGGATCAGTAATTCTGTGTATTGCACAAGTTTTTAGTGACAGACTGGTGACCTCACAGTTCTCATTGTAACGTCACTGCAAGGTACTTCAGTGATATTTCTGTATCTTTATTACTTTCTTGCTTCTAGTGTGGAAATGACCTGCCTCATATATCTCTGCTGACCCCTGTTCTAGTCCTCAGACCACTTCATGACCACTTGCGCAC
The DNA here is from genome assembly GCA_024865655.1 of Emberiza elegans. Lineage (NCBI taxonomy): Eukaryota > Metazoa > Chordata > Aves > Passeriformes > Fringillidae > Emberiza > Emberiza elegans. Next base: position 64,470,525 of record JALJVW010000206.1, read on the forward strand.
TTGTGTCAGCCACAAAGTGGATGAAACACAGAAAGCCTTGCTGCACATTGATTTGCTGTGTGGCAGCACTATTACAGCAGTTGATTTGTTTCAGCTTATCAGTGAAGAAATCCTATACATCACTGACTGGAGATAAAAAAAAGCATCAAGGAGAAATAATTGTGTAGGGTAAAAAAGTGTGCAAACTCTTACTTTGCAAAAGTATGATAACACATTGACCTGTAGTGAAATGGTTAGGTGTAAAAGAACCTGGGGAAAACTGGCCTTACATATTTATGGCTTGGGAAAACACTGGCTCTCCCAGTGAATATAAATGTGAATATAAGTCAGGTCCTTAGGAGAACTTAAGGGTTGGAATTTCTGCCAAAGTTCCATTATGTTTAATCCATTTTTGCTTCAAGGCAGGGTCTTTTCTAAAATGTTGGGCCATAACAGACAATTCTATCTACAACCTCTTGCAGATCTAAAGAATAAACAGCTTTCAGAAAAACAACCAAAAATCCTAGCAAACTGATAAATGTCCAGTCCTAAATTAATGCATAATGCAGTATTTTAGACTAAAGTAGGAAAAAGCACTGTAATGTTTTCCAAAATTGTTCTCAGCCCTCATCTAAAACTTTTGTATAAGTGCTTGCAATAATGTTCTCATCCAGGCAGGGCCAGATCGCTCAAACTCAGCTCTTCCCTCAGGAAGGAGAGAGAAAGGCAAGAAATTTCTTCCTCTATTGTACTGTATTCTTTAGTTTTCAAAGCAATGCTGTAATACAAATTCATAGTGATTTTAGACCCTGTACCTCTTCATGTTCCCGTATTTAATTTGTTTCTTTACTCCCTCTGATACCAGGCATAAAAGGCAATTTCTCAGTGTCTGTGGGATTCAGCAATATTCATGGCTAGAGCTGGTCATGTATTTCTTTTACAATCCTGTGGTGGCCTTATTGTTGGTTTCTGAAAAAGAGTGGCTTTATGGTCAAATTTTCCATGTTAGATGTGTGAGAATTATACTAGGGACCTCGTGGATACCAAAAAAGTAATTTCCTAATAGTCACTAGTTCAGTGAGGATTTAAATATATTTAAAAAATTTGCATGCTTTAATCTCCTTAATTCTTTAGGAAATTTGGTCTTGTTACCCTCCCTTTTTGAGTAATTTTTGGCAGAGCTGAATGCATCTGGAAAAAGAGAATCTGTGAGCAGAAAATGAATAATTTGGATACAACACACTTGCCTTTTGGATGTGCTAGCCAATAAATAGCTGGGATTTAATGATCTCCTAAGCTGAGTATTAGTATGCTCCCTGCTTTGGATAAGATGCCCAAAGAGGCTTTGCTGGCAAGCATCACTCAGGAGTGGAAACGTTGGCTCTCCTGCTTTCTGAAATAGATTTGTGATGTTGTTGACTTACCACCTTCTACCCTTGTCTCTTAATTCATCAGGGTTCTATACCTCACCCATGTTGCTGTGGTTTTGTTCCCGTTGAAGCCCCGAGCAGGTACCAATGTCCATTCCAGCGGTTTTGCCTGTGAAGTGGATTTTGCCCTTTTTTTCTGCCCCTCAGGCTGCCCCACAGCTTTCTGACAGCACAAGGGTTTCTGTGGGTATCCCAGAGAAAATCTCAGATGGGGGTTTGGGTCCTTGGAAGAGAGACAGTACTGCAGCATGTGCAGCTTCCTCATGTAGGACTTTCCCATCAGTAGTCAGATCTCTTATCTGAAGGGCGCCATATCAAGATGTTGGAAAACCTGCAAGTTTTCATGTTTCTCAGACAGACTGTTTATAAATTAAATTAAGGGTATGGAAATGGATAGAAAACTGTTCTTTTCACTTTCACAGGAACGATCATGTGTAATATTTGGTATTCAGAAACCGCAAAACAGCTGGTGTCTTGTAAGATGCTTGTCGTGTTTTACCTGATTTTTTAAAATTTACCTGAACTTTCTGGAAACAGCCTTGGCTTGTAAGGCAGTTTATTTTCCTTTCTATTTGAATAAAATTCTGTAACTCTTTAAAGGTGTTATTCAAATTGAAGAGACTCTTGAACTGCTGTTAATTATTGCCTATGTTTTAAAAGTTTAGGAGAGCTCTAAGTCAGAGATGATAAAACCCATAATTGGCATGTAGTCAGGCATCAAAAGTGTGATGTTCTATTACAGGTGCTTGCTGATTAGTTCTAGTAAAAAATCATACTCTGATATTGTGTGGTTGAAAGTTAATGATTCAGAACTCACTGGATGATGCCTTCAGATAAACTAGATTCAGTAAAGGTATTTAGGCCAGAGACACTGTGAATACATGATCAGAGTCCCCAGGTTTGAGGATGGAGTAGAGTTTTCCCTGTTTGAGACTTGAAGGAAAAGGTACTAAGATCTCAAAGTTGCACTGAATCCATATTTTCACTCTGGTTGGGTGACTCTGGCTTTTAGCTAGTACATTTTAACTTTTTTGTCTTGTGCTTCACCTGACCTTCTGTCTTTGTTGTGTTCTGCAAGCTTAAAAATCTTTGTAACATCTCTCTCTTAATTTTATACATCAAAGTTTTGCAGTACTTTTATATGCATATTATCAATTTCATAGAGATCATTTAAATCCCAAATTTCCCACATTGATTAAGTAGTAGTTGTTCCAAACATTTGCAGCTCTACTTGCTTTTAACTGCAGATATGTGGCAGGAGTTGTAATGTGAATTTCTGGGAGATTAGCGCTGGCTGTTCTGAGGTCACTTTGTAAAACTGTTCCTTTGAGGTGACTCTTGGATTTGGTCAGTACTTTTTAGTCATTATAGCGATAAAAGAGCCTTGTATTTAGAAGAGCAGTATTTAGAACCCATGAAATTTTGTATTTAGAACCAATGGAAGAAAAAAAGGACCATACTGCTGTATGTTGATTCACTTCAGCATGTTTAAAAACAGTCTTCCCTGGAGATGCGATTGCTGGGTCATGGAAAAAAGCTGTGAGGAGACTGAAACAAAGCAGGAAAAATGAGGAAACAGGTAGGAGCAATCAAAGCAAAGATGTACCATAGAACAAAGAATAAGAGGAAAAGTAACAGTTAATTTTTTTTTAAAGCATTGAGTGGGAAATTAGTAAGTATATACAGTGCAATTAGATGTGCTGGTGTGTGTACTCTGTTACCTCTGAAAAACAACATATTCAGTTGAAAAGATGCAACTAATGACGGCTTCCCTTCTTGCTTTGATTTCAAGATAATTATTGTGTTACAGTCCAAAGACCCAGTGCTGAGTCAGGAAGTCTACAACTTTCAAATACCACCATCCTTGCTAACAGTTTGTTTTATATCCTGTCATTGTTACAATGAGCTCGTGAGCATTTGTTCTTACCTTTTCTTCCCTCTGATGGTAGCTGCCTTTGAGTTCCATCATGCAAAGTGTGAAGGGGAGTGATATTGTCTACTTAAAATCATCTTCTGTCTTTTCTCTATATCAAAGTATAATATTCTTCATTCTCTTCTCTATATAATGATCTGTAACAAGTTCAGTGCAAGGAAGAGCAACAGAGACAGCACAGAAGAATGCTTTTGGATGCACTTAAAGACTTGCAGAAAATCCCCCAAATCATTTTATTTTCTCTTAGGTACTGAACAGGGTGAAGAATATCTAAGCCAGCAGCCCCCATAAAGTAGAATTTACCAAGACTGTGATATCTGCTGACCTCTATTTCTATTTTGCATAGTTAATAGACTAAGCCATTGAGAACATGTGATTGGAGAGTATAAGGGACCCATGTTTCTTCAGATAAATAAGGTCATAGCCTTGGAGAATGTTCTGCACAGGAATAAACATTTTTATGAAACTGGAATTCAAAGAAAAACCTGAGAAGTCAGTGTGGATTCTAAAGAAGGGGCAGCATGGCAGCAGCTTTTCTCTGTTGGTGATTAATTTTGCTCCAGGCGTTCTGTATCAGCTGGAGTTTTCCCAGTGTGCTCTGAAGGAAATGGAAGTCTACACTGCAGCTCCCTGAACCAACAAACAGTCCCTAAAATATGTGTATAATGATCTTCATCTCATATGAAAACAATTTGTTTTTTCTTGAAAACTTTGGAGAAACAATTTTGAATCTTGTGCTGGTCAATAATAAAGATGTCATTACTTGGGTTTTTGAGGAGGGATATATGAGTATCTGAAAAGCATTTAGTGCTATGTGACTAATAATTGGGTAAAGTTAATGAGTAGCATCTGTTCTGCTAGAGCAACAGCTTAATAAAGCTATCCACTCATGAAGATGAAGGATGCTTGCAGATGAGTGGCATAGTAGCTGTTGAGGGCTGAACCAGCTGTTAGTTTCTTAAAGGGGATTCTGCTTCGGGGAAACCAGCAATGTTCACTGATTAAGAGTGGATTCTGTCATACCCCTATCCTAATGTCTCAACACATCAGGTTGACACATCTGCTTCCATCTAGACTCACACAACATGAATGAGCAGAACTTGCTAGTCATTATAAACTAGGTGGATCAGTTTGAATATTTGACAGGTTTGATCACTTCCAATTTTGCACGGGGTGACCCGGCAGTTAATAGAGTGAACCGTTTGTCCGTTCTGTTCCAGCAGCACCGTGAGCAGGGTTTCCCTAAAGCCTCCTGAGTGCATTCCCGGCTGTGCCTCCCCCGGCTCCGGCAGAGCTGGCTCCCCGAGCGCAGCGGGGCCGAGCGGAGGGGCCGAGGGCAGCACAGCGGGCACATCCTGAGCCCGAGGGCAGCACAGCGGGCACATCCTGGGCCCGAGGGCAGCACAGCGGGCACATCCTGGGCCCGAGGGGCCGGGGGCAGCACTGCAGGCACATCCTGAGCCCGAGGGCCCAGGGGCAGCACAGCGGGCACATCCTCAGCCCGAGGGGCCGGGGGCAGCACAGCGGGCACATCCTCAGCCCGAGGGGCCGGGGGCAGCACAAGCAGCCACATCCTGAGCCCGAGGGCCCGGGGGCAGCACAGCGGGCACATCCTGAGCCCGAGGGAGCACAGCGGGCACATCCTGGGCCCGAGGGCTCAGGGCAGCACAGCGGGCACATCCTGGGCCGAGGGGCCGAGGGCAGCACAGCGGGCACATCCTGGGCCCGAGGGGCTCAGGGCAGGCACATCCTGGGCACAATGGCCTGAGGGCCACAGCAGCACATCCTGGCACATCCAATGGGCTGAGGGCAGCACAGCGGGCACATCCTGAGCCCGAGGGCTCAGGGCAGCACAGCGGGCACATCCTGAGCCCGAGGGGCCGAGGGCAGCACAGCGGGCACATCCTGAGCCCGAGGGCAGCACAGCGGGCACATCCTGGGCCTGAGGGGCCGGGGCAGCACTGCGGGCACATCCTGAGCCCGAGGGGCCGGGGCAGCACAGCGGGCACATCCTGAGCCCGAGGGGCCGGGGGCAGCACTGCGGGCACATCCTGAGCCCGAGGGCAGCACAGCAGGCACATCCTGCCGCTGAGCGGCGATGGGGATGCGCTGCAGCCTCGTCACTGTAATTAGTGCCCTGTAACCAGGGTACCTCAGGGCTTCTCCCGGTAGAAGAGGTCATGGCTGTCCCTAATTACCACTTCTCCCTTTGCAATCGCTGCTTTTGGCACACAGTGCCTAGCTATTCTGGCTCTGTCCGTCCTGCATTTCTTGTATCTCCTGTCTGTGTCCAGATGCACTGATTTGATTCTCTTCATGCACCTTGGAACCTGCAGAAGGGGGAGCAGCCCTGACTCGGGGTGATTTCCTTTCACACCACACAATACCCACGTTCTTCTTTGCATGAAGTGTTGGTTCTTGCTTACCCAGCTTAGAAGCCACTTGCTTCTCTTTATTCTTATCCTGTCTCTTTCAGAAGAAAACCAGAGTAGTTTGATCACAAAATGCCTGTAAGCAGTAAGTGGGTAGCACCTTCTGAGGCTGTGCAGGTGTGAACCCTGTGCATCTGGAAATGGCTGTTGCAGCCAGAGCACCCATCCACAGAAGGAGCTGTTTCTGTGAAGTACTGTGCTGGCAGGGAAGCCTTTGCTCTAAAAAGCTCTGGAACTGTGGGCTGTCATTCTAATATCAACTATTGCAAGTATTTAGTGTAAATATTTTTTAATGCTCCGGTGATGTAAGATTCATCTTAAGTTTGAGTGTGACAACAATCTTCTTTTCTGTACATCATGATCCTCCAGCAGCAGCAGAAACTTATAATAATTCCTCAGACCTTTATTTTGCAGTCCTGTTACCAAACCTGCTTTTTCTCAACACTGCCCTCATGCATATTATGCATATTATGTTTCCCTTAGCACATAAACAATAAGAAAGCATTTCACTCTTTCTCCAACCTGCTGTGAAAAACCTCTCCCAGAAATGATAAATTCCACTGCAACCTATGTTTCGCAAGCTACAACCACTTTGTAGCTTTGTTTCATTATGTTTGATTTTTGTAAATCCTCAGTAGTTCCAGACTAAAAATCAGAAAAGCCTTAGGAACTATTCCTGATGTATTTTGTGGCTCAAAAAATGTGAGTGATGTAAAGGTATTCCTTGTGCTGTGAGTACTGTTGGGTGGTATTGTAACCATGGAAGCTTTATGTTAATCACAGATGAGTTTTACTATGTATGAGCTCATTCTAACAAAATCCCAATTTCAGGCAACTTGTTAAAACCCTGCATTTTAGTTCAATGATCCATTCTAATTTCTAGCTTGATTTTTATAGCTTCTTTCTGTAATTATATTCACAAGTGTGCCAAAATATGCACATTAATCTTAATAATTTCTGTTAATGAGTTACAAATTTTATTTCATATCATGGGTAGGTACATCTCACAGTGCTGCTCTGCCTGTTCAGTGGTGGTTCCTGGAGCTACTCAGAGATTTTAACAGAGGATGCTCTCTTAGCTTCATCACCAAAACAAATGCAGTGCTTGTTTTGCACAAAATTTAAATGAGAAGGCATCACTAAAGACAAAGGAGTGAGGAGGCAAGCTTGAGCAGCTCTCTGCTTGATTATGAGATGCTGGGGTTTGAGGGAATACTCTCTGCCATTGTGAAACAAAAAAAGAAATTTGCTAAATTCCAGTGCAATTTTGTAGAAATTGCTGGTACTGAGGCACATTCATGTGCAATATTAATTTGCAAGAACAAGAGAGAATATCCTGTGAAGCCTGAGCAGTGAATAGGAAAACTATATGAATAGGAAAACTATGGGGATTTGAAAGGATAGTGCTTATAAATTTGTTACAGCTTAGGTTTAGCTGAGGTACATAACAGAGATCTAAATAACACTTTCATATGCATAATCTACCTTCAGAGTGTAGTTGGAACTAAATTTGTGAATAGAAAACTGCAGGATTTCATTGTGCATTTCCTGGAAGGATTTTAATGCAATCCAGGTATTGAACAAAGTTGGGAAATAACTGATTTAGATTTAACTGTCACCTTGGATACAAAGCATTTTATGACTTCTGTATTTTGTTTTAGCTATTCAGAGATGTTTTAGACCAGAAATCAGCAAGTGTTTTCATTTGAACTATATAGAAAATAGGTTTTGCAAATTTTTGGTGTAACTCAAGGCATTTAATTGGAATTTTTAGACTTGACCAAAAGCAAGAAATATTTGTGCTAATCAGGAATATGCTTTTATCTTACATTCCATACTTCATGCATGATTCAGTCTATCATATCTTCTGTTTAAATTTTTATCACACATTATTATGCATGCTTATAAAATAGCATTTTCACTGAACTCAACAGATACTTTTTATTAAAACCTTATATGAAAGGAAAATACATTGATAATATAACCACCTGAGCTGCAGTTGGTGAAGCAAACAGGAAAGATTTTCCTCACAGCTTAACATAAAAGCTTTCAAGAACAGAGAGAGAATAGTCCCAGCCTCCAAACCCTGAAAAAGAGCTCTCACTAGAGAAAGAGACTTTCAGGCCTCTGTTGCAAGTCTAAAGTGTTTTGGATTCCTGGTGTTTCAGGTTTCATTTGGGTCACATTTTCCTTTTGTTTAAAGAAATAAGTCATGCAGGAAAGCTGTGTTTACTGTCTGTAGTGGAGACATTTTCTTATCAAAGATATGTGAACCACTGCTGCTTACTACAAGGTTTTTTATTTTAACCATTCCTGCTTTTGTTGGAATTCAGCTACAAAACAGGCTTTGGTAGTTAATGCCTTTCTTTACATGAGGGAGGAAGTCCTAGTTGCTGTAAACATGGGCTATGACTTTGATGAGAAGTTTAAAGGGAGAAGTTGAGGGGTTTTTTTGAGTAAAGCCTTACTTCCAAGGATTCTATGAAAAACCCACTAAACCTGAAGAGGCAAAGCAGCGGAACAACAGCAGCTGTTCTCAGGAAGTCCTGGGTGCTAGGAGCTGTTATTGGAGTTGAAGGTCAGCAAAAACAACTGTGTTCACTTGCTGTGATGTGTGTGCTCTCCCTCCAGTGTGAGTCAAGGAGCTTGTCATGCCTAGTGCGCTGCAGAAAGTAAATAAGATTGCCAGAATTTTATGTCCAATGACATTATTTGCAGTTAGAATTTAAGATTGTTGAGCAACTACCAGAAAATGTAACCTTTTACAAAAAATGTGATATCAGATGCATTGTGATCACCTCCAAAGACATGAGAAACTGATTTTTGCCTTTTGGCTGAGCACTGCAGGAGAGAGAAGAGGGAGCTGCAGAGTTGGAGGAGAGAGCACAGCAGCAACCTTGGCCAAGAGAGGTGAAGCTGGAGGGCAGACTGGGCAAGAAAGGGTTCACCAAGGGCAGCTGAAAGAGAAGCTTTGGGCAGGACAGGGAAAGTCTTGCTGATGAAGGATACTCAGGAGCCCCATGTAAAGATTTGGTAGTAAATGACTCTACTTGCAGTGCAGTTAGAATTGTTTGTGGGGAGCTGTCAAGATTGCACATTGCTTTGATAATTGGGGTGTAAGATGTATAAATAAATTACTTATGAACTGAATTGAAAAAAACCCTAAAAAACCCTCTTTAGATAAACTTGCAGCCTGCTAAAGAACGTTGTTTGTGTCAGAGATCTGAAGGGTGACAGATTGTTGAACAAACACCAAGAGAGGAGCTTGTCTGTGGGAAAAGATGTGGAGAACAGGTCCTGTGGCACAAGGAGTTAATTGCATTAACTGCAGTTCTATTGCCAGTGCAGGCAGTGCCTTCCTGTGAGACTGCAATGCTTCTGTTTGAAAACCTGCTCAGGAGGCTTGCCTTGGCCAGGGGACATTGCTCTTGTTTATTCCCTATTATCACCCTTAGACTGAAAATTGTCAGTGAATGGCAAAAGAGTTTAGGTCTTTACTTTTGTTTTGTAATATAGTGAAATAAATCCTGATACTGTTTTTGTTAGCTATGAAAACCCGTCTAATTTATTTGGTAATGCAAGGAGGATCTTTCCAGTACTACTTTTGAGAAGTTGTGTTTTTATTTTGAATTGCATTAAGCATGTTTCCCCTCCAAACGTGACCAGGGACTTTGACTTCTGCTGCAATAATTTATTTATAATTTTTTCAATGACCCCTTTCAATAGTTTTATGAAAATAAACAGAAGTGCTTTTAACTTTGAAGAAATTTACCTGTTTAAACACTTTAAATATGCTTTGTCTTTATTTTATATTTATTTTGAATATTTTGAGTGTCGCTCCAGTTTTAATGTTTCATAGGAATCAGAGCGCCTTTTCGTATTACTTGGAATTGATTTCACTCTAACCTTGGCTGTAACCTCTGTGACATTGTGAGGATGTTTTGCAGCTCGCAGTGATCTAGTTAGTAACAATGGATTTAATAGCAAGTTTGTAGTTTTTCCATGTAAAATGACAAGGAGATAAATTCTGTCTTTCAGGCAGTTTTTTAGACAAAGAGAGTCTTTCCATGAAGCCTAACAGGAACCCCAGAGGCTTCCAGTGACCAAAGTAACACCCAGGCCTCTTCAGAATGTGTTTCTGAGCACTGTGGATGCAGCAAAAGCTGCAGAAGCCTTCATTATTTTAAATTTCATGTGAGAAGCTGAATAATGGGGGGTTGGCCACAGAATAAATCAGTGATTTCAGTTCACATTTAATGCTGGGCTCATAGGGTCACACAGGTTCTGGTTAACTTGGAGCCTATGAACAGTCATGAGCCTACACTCTGGTGCTCAGCCTTTGCTCAAGATTTGAGTTTAGGTATTTAAACCTGATTTCTAAGAAGATTTAGGAATAGGTTTGATTACAATTTGAGATTAGTAGCTCCACACCCACATTGTAAAGGAGATTACTGGTGTGCTTAAGATCTGCCTTTAATCTTGACATTTAACTTGAGTGCTGGGATTAAAACAGAACATGGGTACATAAGATTTGTATGGGTACCTACAGGTACTGAAAAGTGCACTACCAAATGATTTGGGTAAACAGCACAAAATCCTCTAATACTTTAAAATGTTATCTGCAGGGAAAATAATTTCTTGAGTTTTCCTGAGTTTAATAATGGACATAAAAATGATGAAAATCTTCTAACACTTAGATTTTGGGTTTTTTTCCTGTGTCAATTCATCTTTCAAATAAAACATACAGCACTAAATTCTGGCTCTAAAATGATATTTTTTGAAATTCACTGCTATCATTTGCTCATAAAGATGAGTATTCATTTGATCTGTGCTTCCATTTGCCTCTCATGATAAATTTTACAGGCAATAGAAAGCTCTTTGGTTCAGGTGTTCTACAGATCACCATACAGGAACGTTGAATGTAAACTTCTGCACTTAAAAATATAATGAGAACATGAATATTTATGCTTTAATAGTTGTCTGAGGTGCAGGGAAACCTCAGCTTCTGTGAACTAACCTTGACAAACCTTTAGCACTGAGCCCATTTACATTTGCAAACATGCCTGAGTGACCTGGAACCTCCCAGCAGCAAAAAGAATGAATCCATACAGGTTCTGATCCAGAAAGATGTTTCCTTTAGAGAATGTTTGGGTCAAATTAATGATGGGACTAATCCTAAACATTCCAATGTAATTTCCCTCCTTGCCTTTACTTCACTTTTAGAAACCTGGTCACAGCTCAAATAGGTGTAACTTGCTAGTACAGGATTGATATAAGGTAACAGCAAAAGCCCTGAAAGCTTTTTTTTGAAGGTCATACTATGTTTCTTTGCTGGGTATTGTACTTGACTAATCAGCACAAAATATACATACTGTGTACATGTGTAATATTTATGAGAAGACGCAGCTAGGACAAAGATTTGGATTCCTTATTTCAGTTCTATTTACTCACTCTCCTCCCTTTCATGAAAAAAATGTAATCGTATATATTGGAAAAAAAAAAACCATCAGCAGAGGATGAGAATAAATTCTGCTACCAGCTGTGGATGCACTAGAATTCAGTATCAAATGAGTAGTTTGGCCACAGAGAGACAATGTCTTCCACAGACAAAATGTTTACAGACAGATTTGTGTTGTTTTTTGAATAGACATTGAATGTTAGAAAGTTCAATACAAGCCTGGATATCTCAGCAATAACAGCCACCTTAACACTGTTTTGTAACCATGGTGGAAGCGGTGATGGCCTCCTGAGTTCACATTCTGTCCCATCATTTGCACTAATACAATTTTCTAGAAAATGGAGTGGGATGTTTTTCTGAATGTACATACTTAGCATAAAATGAAAGCAAAAGTGGGTTTTGACTGTGAGATAGCTGGAGAGCTCCTGCAATCCCCACAAAGGCTTTCTTTGTGCCCTCTCAGCTGTGGCAGTTGCAGTTAATTACAAACCCTTTCCCCAGAGGTGCCCTGGCCTGCACTGAAATGGGCAAATTATCTCATGTGCTCCTAGGAAAATGCAGGGATAAAGGGAAACCACTGCTAACCAAAGGCAGACATTTAAAATCTTGTCGGGGAGTTGACATTTGGCTTTCAGAATTCTATGGGAATACTGCTGCAGAAAAGGTAGAAAGGAATTTAAAAATTGCTAATTTTAATGGTAGGTAGGAAAAATTTTTCAACAGCAGCACTGGACATTGTGGGTCCAGAAATATGAACAGGCTTGCAGTCAATAGGAAATGTCACCTGAGAATTGTGGGGACGTGAAACAACCTCTTCAATATAAACAGTTCAGGGTGAATACTTTAAACAAGGGACTTACACGTCTTTTAAAGGCAGTGAAGTGTTTTTATCTGGTTTCAGCTGCCACACTCTAGCCAGGGCTCTGCCTCACCAGGTTGCATTCTAATTGCTTGTGCTGGGAAGGAAGTTTGTGTGGAGTTGTGGTTCTCTTTGGTTCCTGACCCCCTGACAGATGGATTCCTGTCCAGCTTCATCATGCTGAACTCTGTTTTCAGGAAGTGAATGATGACCATGTCACAACCATCTTGCCATGAAACTGCTGTTAATGGGGATTTCTGTTGGTAGCAGCTAGCACTGATTGTTTTCTCTTTCTCTTGCTCTGCAGCTGCACACTCTGCACACTCTATCCAAGGACAAACTGTCCCCCAGTGGCTTTTTAAAAATATTTTTTGATATTGCCAAGGACATTCCACCCAAAAAAACCAAAAAAGGAGTCCAATTTCTTTTGACCAGTATGAATAATACTTCAAATTGTTTCATGAAATGGGCCTGGGAAAAAGCCAGTCCAAGGAAAAGAATGAATATATGGAAACAAAATCATAGTGGATTGGTAGAAATTTTGGCATGTTTTCTGAACAGATAGAATGCACTCTTTTTTTTTTTTTGCCAAAAATGCAGTTACCAGGGCTGTACCTGAAGGGTTCTTTGAAATCATACTGATGGAATGCAGATCCAGCAAAGAACTCTTAAGTCAAATAATATCACACTATATAAAAAATGTTTATGTGGATGTGTTTCCTCTGTCCTTCCAGAAGAGCAGTCTAAGGGAGAAAGTCTGTATGGATATTTATTAATAAAGATGTATTTGAGAATGAAAAAGAAATATGTCCATCTCAGCTGTTGGTACTTAAAAGGCAGAGTGATTGCTGAGTTGGAACTTGGAACCATGTTCACTTTCAAGTAAATAATTTGGGGCTGAAATGTTCTGCTATCAAAAAATGGCTTCTTTATTTCCAGTGTTCTGGAATTTGTAAAAGGAGTATCTGAAACCTGAATACCAGCATTTTCTTTAGTCTGCTGCAATGACACAGCATTTTATTACCTAATGTTTATGTTTAACTAGTAATATTTCGAATTCATAGGTGTATTCTAGGTGCATCTGATCTGAAAGTAAAGAAGTAATACACAATTGTCTCCATAGAACATCATCTCAAGGGAAAGTCAACAAAAGTCACAAAACTTTAACATGTTCTTGTCTTGCATTGAGTTCATCCCCTGTAGTGTAATATAAACTAGAAGGGATAAAAGCATGACTGGTTTTAGTAATGGAAAGGATGTGTCTTGTACATGTTTTCTTATTTAACTCATTTCAGCAACAGTTATTTTAAACAAAGGTGAATTTCGTGTCATAGTGACTTCAAGACAAGTGAAGTTAAATACAGTCCAACAACTGCCATGAAAAACCAGCAAGATGGTTTAATGCTTGAATAATTTATTATTGAATAAATAGGAAAACTCTAATCCAAATGAATGAGAGGCGTAAAAGGACTTTCTACAAGAGTAACTGTTTAGATTTGAGGGAAGGACCGCATCAGTTACTTGGACAGTAAAAAGATGTTGCTATTTCTATTAAAATTTGTATATTCTGAATTTTAAATTTTGCCACAGAACCAAAATCCTGATTTTCTGCTGAGAGATGAAAAGCTAGGGCTTGCTTTTATCTGCCACAGTAATTTTGCTTATTCAAATGACTTCCTAATTTCATCTTTGCTATTCCACATTCATGGTGGTATCTGTATTGTCCCTTTTTGGTTGAGGGTTTTCTGAAAGATGTTTCCAGATATACAAAGAAATGGTCTAAGTTTTTTACTTCTTTAAATATGTGACCTTTATTGGGAGAGTATGGTTGGGTCTGAATAATTTTGGCAGGAGAATGAATAAGAAAGTGGTCTGGGTGCCCTGGGAAGAGCTGCAGACTCCAGGAGGGAGACAGGGGGTGTGATCTGAGCAGTCTGTGCCCAGCACTGTTCTATTTCAGTCCTGGTGAGCCTGTGCCTTGTCACTCGCGTCCCGGGCGCTGCAGCCTCTTGTCACAGATGTGTCAGCCCACATTGCCTCCAACAGCCCTGGCACAGCAATGCTGCAGTAATGACTTCCCCAGGAATGGATGGAGGAAGCTGCTGGGAAACATTATTTATGATGGTGTATGGGATTTGTGTTGCTAGTAATTGTATTAAAAACGTTTTTATTTCTCCAGTGATGCATTTTTTGGTAATTGGTGTTGATACTGGGACACATGGCATGACCTTCCCCTGGTTTAAGTGGGCTTCAACTCTTCCTTTTGCTTTGTTTTCCCATTCCATAGTTCAGTTTAACTGGAATAATAAGAGAACAGTTGGATGTGCTGGGTCCTTAGTGCCTTTCCTCTTCCTTGCTGTGAATTGAGTGGCACTGTCAGAGAGGAGGAGGCTCAGGGTTCTGTTTGCTTGCTTTAAATTGGATGTCCTTGAGCTGTATCACAGTTGAAATACTGTGAATACCGAATACATTTAATCTCCAGATAAAAGTTTGTGTTCTTGAAATTAAAAACAAGGTTCCTACCAGTGGTGGCAATGTTTTCACAGAAAATGAGAGAGGAACAAGAAAGTGTATTAGTGGATCATAGAGTGCCTGAGAAAAACAAATTTATTACCTATTCAGCAGGGGATTTCACTGGGAAAGAAGCACAGTTGCATAAAGAGTTGGTGAGAATTTGTCTTGGGATACTGTGTCTGTCTCTGGTTGCTCAAGATCAAGCAAAGTGAATTCAAAAAGATGGAGTGTAAAGTTCTGTTCCTTTGAGGTTAAGAGGGAATATACCACAGGGAGGATGGGGGAATGGGAAATGTCGGAGGGAGGGTGGCTTAGGGTTTTGAAACATCAATGAAGTGTAAATTGTGTTGTGCCTCTCATTGAAAATTAAAAGTGGGAGTATTTTCTAAAAGAAAAGAACAACACTGTTATATGATACCCACACAGAATGTTGTGTTTGGAATATTATGGCTATGGAAATGAATTTCCTAGATTTAAAAACTTAAGCCAGAATAACAATAGTAACAATATCATTATTTATTATTATTATATTAATATATTATTATAATAAAATAATAATAATAAAATAATAATAATAATAATAATAATAATAAAATAAAATAATAATAATAATAATAATAATAATAATAATAATAATAATAATAATAATAATAATAATAATAATAATAATAATAATAATAATTTTCTGCTCATGAACCTGTGAAGAGACTTCAGCTTTTGGGAATATTTTTATACTCCCATATATTTGGCAATGTTTTGAATAAATCATCTTTAATCTATTCATTTGATCATGAGCTCTTTGATTTTCTCACATTTTATTAATTATTTTGCAGTATGTAATTCATTACTTAAGTACTTTTACTAAATTGAAAGCTCAGAGATACTTTTTAAATAGCATTGAGCATAGTCAAAAATTAATATTAATATATTTACTGAATATTTGAATATAGCCAATAACCAGAATTTTTATTTGCAGCTATGTGTTTCGGACAATATTCACATGTTTTGCATAAAGTGTAACTTTTCTTCTCATCTTTAGTGCAAGTAGGGCAATCCTTTGAGCTTTTTTTTTTTAATACATAAATTCTGTCCATCTGTATTGACCAAAACAAAACCAATTAATTTCAGAGAGCTCAAGGTCTTAGACTCAGTTCCTGTGAATGTTGTGAAAGGGAGTAGCCTGGAAGTGGAAGGATTCCTCAACAGAAGTATGTGACCATGTTCCCAGGGGTCTGAGGAGGAGGGAAGAGATGAGGATCTGACTCCATGTTTCAGAAGGCTGATTTATTATGTTATGATATATATTATATTAAAACTATACTGAAAGAATAGAAGAAAGGATTTCATCAGAAGGCTGGCTAAGAATGGAAAAATGAAGAATGATAACAAAAGCTTGTGTCTGGGACAGAGAGTCCGAGCCATCTGACTGTGATTGGCCATTTATTAGAAACAACCACATGAAACCAATCACAGATGCACCTGTTGCATCCCACAGCAGCACATAACCATTGTTTGCATTTTGTTCCCGAGGCCTCCCAGCTTCTCAGGAGGAAAAATCCTAAAGAAAGGATTTTCCAGAAAAGATGTCTGTGACAGAGGCAACTGGCAGCTCTGAGGGACCTGCAATTTGCAGGTGAGGTCCTCAGCTGTCGGGAGGCACAGCAGCTCCAGCTCCCTCTCCCAAAGGTTACCCCAGGATCCTGCCCCTCTCAGCAGCTCCAGCTCCCTCTCCCAAAGGTTACCCCAGGATCCTGCACCTCTCAGCAGCTCCAGCTCCCTCTCCCAAAGGTTATCCCAGGATCCTGCACCTCTCAGCAGCTCCAGCTCCCTCTCCCAAAGGTTACCCCAGGATCCTGCCCCTCTCAGCAGCTCCAGCTCCCTCTCCCAAAGGTTACCCCAGGATCCTGCCCCTCTCAGCAGCTCCAGCTCCCTCTCCCAAAGGTTACCCCAGGATCCTGCAGCTCTCAGCAGCTCCAGCTCCCTCTCCCAAAGGTTACCCCAGGATCCTGCAGCTCTCAGCAGCTCCAGCTCCCTCTCCCAAAGGTTATCCCAGGATCCTGCAGCTCCCCTCCCTACCCCAGGATTCTGCAGCTCTCAGCAGCTCCAGCTCCCTCTCCCAAAGGTTACCCCAGGATCCTGCACCTCTCAGCAGCTCCAGCTCCCTCTCCCAAAGGTTACCCCAGGATCCTGCCCCTCTCAGCAGCTCCAGCTCCCTCTCCCAAAGGTTACCCCAGGATCCTGCAGCTCTCAGCAGCTCCAGCTCCCTCTCCCAAAGGTTACCCCAGGATCCTGCAGCTCTCAGCAGCTCCAGCTCCCTCTCCCAAAGGTTATCCCAGGATCCTGCACCTCTCAGCAGCTCCAGCTCCCTCTCCCAAAGGTTATCCCAGGATCCTGCCCCTCTCAGCAGCTCCAGCTCCCTCTCCCAAAGGTTACCCCAGGATCCTGCACCTCTCAGCAGCTCCAGCTCCCTCTCCCAAAGGTTACCCCAGGATCCTGCACCTCTCAGCAGCTCCAGCTCCCTCTCCCAAAGGTTACCCCAGGATCCTGCCCCTCTCAGCAGCTCCAGCTCCCTCTCCCAAAGGTTACCCCAGGATCCTGCACCTCTCAGCAGCTCCAGCTCCCTCTCCCAAAGGTTACCCCAGGATCCTGCCCCTCTCAGCAGCTCCAGCTCCCTCTCCCAAAGGTTATCCCAGGATCCTGCAGCTCTCAGCAGCTCCAGCTCCTTCTCCCAAGGGTTCCTGCAGGAACCTGCAGCTCTCAGCTGCCTGCATCCATGAGGCCTTTCCAATGACAAGGAAATTTTGGAGAGAGCAAGAGAAGGGAGCTATTATGAGCAGAGGCAGCAGGGTGCAAGAGGTCAGCTATAAATAGCTGTGAGAGGTTAGGACGTGCATTTCCACTGAGGGAGGTGTTCATTTGTTCTGGTGAGGGATGATAGTGGAACTCCTGTGTACCAGATAGCACAAAAACACGTTCTGAGGACTTAATCCCTGCTCAAAGGAGTTTATATTTCCAATGGGAGAGAAGAAACACAGCATATAGATACATTATGTGAGTTACAGTTAGTGCAGTAAGAGATTTAAATGCAAAGCATGAATCGATGTGAACAGAGTCGAATTGTAAACAAGGTCAGGCTGCAAAACTGCAAATTCCCAGAGCAAAAAGACAAAACTTGCTGCACTCCCATACTTTCAAGGAAATTCTTTCACTCAAGAGTAGAATCAGATTAATAGAGCTGTGTTTCTTAGCAGGAAGTTAAGAATTAGAGGATGCTAAATGTGCCTGCAGTGCAGAATTGTTCCCCACTTGCAAGGACATGGAGGTGCTGGAGAGTGTCCAGAGGAGGGCAACAGAACTGGGGAATGGTCTGGAGCACAAGTTCTGTGATCAGCCTGGAGGAAAGGAGGCTCAGGGAGACTTCAGCACTTTCCACAGCCACCTGAAAGGAGGGTGTAGTCAGGTGGGATTTGGTCTCTTCTCTCAGGTAACAAGCAACTGGTTGAGAGGAAATGTTCTTAAGTTGCTTCAAGGGGAGGTTTTGCCTGGATTTTAGGGCAAACTTCTTCTCTGAGTGGGTTGTCAAGCATTGGAACGGGCTGTCCCTCGGCAGTGCTTGAGTCGCCATCCCTGGAGATGTGTTAGATATGTGTAGATGTGGCACTCAGGGACGTGGTTTAGTGGTGGACTCAGCAGTGGAGGGTTTGCTCTCAGACTTGGTGATACCTACCTGAGAGATGCCCCTGCTAAAGTGAGCACAGCTGTGGGACCAGGGAACCTGGGAAGGACAGGAATAGTGTGTGTGGATGGGCTGTTTTCTTTGAAGGAATTTGGGAAGGGCACTTTTCCTCTGTGCAAGAGGAAAAGTGTAACAGAATTTGTTCTGTGGAAAAGCAGTTCATACGAAAGTTGCAATTTCTCTGCACCCTCGGTACTAAAAGTAAGTTCCAAGCAAAGCAGGAGCTGCAGAGCAAGAGAAGCCAGAAGTGAAGATGTTGCTCTGTGTTTTAAAGGAACAACCTCTTGTTTGGGTATTGAGGAAATAGCTCAAAATCCAGCACAATTTCACAGGCTGATCCTATGATTCCATCTGGTGTGGTCAGTGCCATCAGCTCAGTCTTTTCAGACTTTTTCACATGAGAAATCACATGAGAAATAAAGTGTTGTAGCACATTTGGCTGAAAAACAGCAGATGCACAGCTCTGAATTAGTTTTGTTTTTAGATGCCCTTTTTGGTGCAGTTTATTATCAAATAATGTTGTGAATATTCTTAGGGAACTAAGCCAGAACACAAGTTTGCTGTGTGTGCCAGGGTCAATGTAGTTTAAGTGGTAATCCCTAGGCAATAAATACTGTATTTTAAATGACTGTTGTGTAAAGTCCAGTGCTCTGAAGTGAAGTTACTGTCCAAGAACCCCATTCCAGATGCTGACATGCACGAGTGTGTCAGTGACAGGTCATGAGCTAGTGTTGTTCATGGGAGTTAACAGCAGAGCAAACATTTGTTCCAGGCCAGAAAACTCCACAAGGTCCTTGTGTGTTATGCTAAATTTCCTGTAATTACTTTGACTCATGCTTGGGCTTCTCTCAGCCTGATTCTTTGTTGTATTAATTTGCAGGGGAACGTGGTTTTACAATGAAGAGAATGAATGTGATTTGGCAAAATAAGGAGTAATTTGGTGAATCTCATTCTCAGCAGCATACCTTTTAGATAGGGTGCAAATGCAACCCATAAATCTAATATTTATTTTGTTCTTAACTTATTTGAAGCACGTGAAAGAAGGAAGTTTGCCCAGTGATTGTGAAACAAATCACCTCATTTAGAATTGATCCAAGGTGCCTGTTTGCCGCAGGATGGTGAGCAACACATGTTGCTTGGATTGTGTATGAATCAGAAAAATAAACATTGGGAGAAAACTGCTTAGCAGATGTCCAGAAGCTCATAAAGCCTTTCAATACAATCAGATCCAAAAGAAAATTACTTCTGTGCTTGACTTACTATACACCTAAGAAAATATCTGTTGCCTGTGTACACTGAAATGGTGGTGTTGTCATTGCAGATGTTGGCAATGAAACAGCCTCATTATCGGGAGCAGCGTGTGCAGGAAGAGCCTGTAGAAGGCTGGACTTGCTCGTCCTCAGTGTTGGCCTGTTTTCTTCCTGGAAGAAAAGGCTTGAGAACACTGACATCAAACTAAGCTAAGACAAAGGAAAAATCGAATCATTTTCTTGGTCTGATGTAAATGTAATCCTCTTTCCTATTTAGGTGTAGCTTTCTGTTATGAAAGCTACCCTTGTAACTCTAAGAAATGTGTTAAACCTTTCAAAATGCATGAATTGCTGGGGAAGCAGGGGTGGGTGTCTGCTACAGAGGTAGCTGATGGTGGATTGGGAGTCATTGCTGATATTCACTGGGTGGTGGGCATATTTGTGCCTCTGAAAACTACATTTTCCCGCATTTAAGCTATTAATCATCTACTTCTTATGCTGATTGTCAGTATTTGTTAGATTCTATAACTGCATGTATTAAACTGAAACAAATACTTCAGAATGAGGAAAGAAGTGTTCTGAATTAAACTGGGTCTTTCATCTCCTGCCATTCATCCTTTCCTATTTGACTTTCTAATGGGGCTGGGTGTGCTGACAGTACCTATTGCTACAGCGTAGCTGATGTGGAAAACTTCCCAAACTCTGCAGAAGTGCTCAGCCAGCAGCCACACTGAGCCTTATCTCTGCCTTATCCATCTCCCCATCTCCCATTGCCTCTAATTCCTCTTTTCCACCAGCTGAGGAAAGAGCTGAGCAACATAAATGCCTTCTTGAGCTAAGCAGATTTTTTGTCACCCACAAAATCCATAACTGCCTGAATTTGATGTTTTCTGTGATATAAGCACAGCCTGAATGTTTTAATACACATTTGTAAATATCCAGAGAGAAACTGTTGGAAAAGTGCGAGGGAATACGCTCAGCTTTCCTGAATTTAGGTGTGCTGGCTTTTTAAGAAGTTTTGAGGTTTGGCAATTAAAAAAACAATAAATTAAAATAAGCCTTAAATGGTGGATGAATTTTACACAAGTCAGAGTTGAAGTCACCAATTGCAAAATAAAATCTATAATGGGGAACAATGCATACATCCGAGTGGAAAATAACTTGCAAACTTTTTTTTTCCAGCCATTCAGAGAAACTTGGCTAATTTCTATTGGTAAGAACAGGGAGCATTTGCCATTAAATGAAAGTTTAATCTTATGAAAGTAAATATTCACATGCATCTCTGGTTTAAAAGAAAACAATTTTATTGCTTTATTTTCAGGCATTGGTGGTTTTATCCACTCACTAAACAGTTCTGCCCATGCTCTGGTTTTTCCCAGTTATTGGTGTATTCATATGTCATCTTAGTCCTTGCTGTGCTCTGTGTGATTTCTGGCTGATCAGAAAAGTGTGTATTTATGTGTTTTTAGTACAGTGCAATTTCCTTCCATATGTCTCTGAATGCCCACTTTTACTTTGAAATAGAGAGCATTTTCAAAGGAAGATTCAAGGCTTTCAGGAAAGCTTAAAATCCAAGCTGTAGATTTGACATTTTAGTAGATTTCTAATACAGGATATTTTGAAATTATTATTTATGTTTGTACTGTGTTCACAAAGTATTGTGAATTTTAACACAATGGTTTTAATGTGAATGCTGGGGATATTCTAAGGGTTTTTCTTTACTATATGTAGGGGGTTATGTTATTGGTGGATTAATTAAAAAAAGGGGCAGAAGAGCAGTCCTTATTTTGAGGGCTTTGTCCTTCTACTAAAATCTTATGTTCAGAGTCTTGCATACTTTCCTATATCTAGTTAATAATATGAAGAGGTAAAAGAAGTTTTTATTTCTCTTCTGTGCTCCACATTTATTCTCAAGGCAAAATTACTGAAGGAAAAGATAAGAGCATGAGGTGAAAAGCCCAAGGTTGAAATGGGATGGCTCAGAGGTGGGTTGGCAATTTTCTGGAGCCTAGAGTAAACATGAAGTAAATGGAAATCTCAGCAGTCGTTAGGGAGGGAGAAGCTCTCCAGAGGAGAATTAAATGACTTGGGACAAAATTCATTCATTTATAGTGGTACCATTCTCAGCTAGACCAAACACCTGTGTCCTCAAAACCGTTGGGATTTGGCATTCAAAATTTTTCCTAAGATTGCAAAGTAATAAATTGCAGGCACACAGTGTGTGGTGGTTGTGAGTGGGGCTGGCCCAGCCTCATCCCCAGTGGGTGCAGCTGTGAGCAGCAGGTGAGCAGCACTGACAGCAATGAGCCATGGAGTGCCCAGGGGCACTGAGCAACCACCAAAGGGAGCAGAGGGCACACAGGGGCAGGGCATCAACAGGAGGGGATGAAAGGCTGGGCTGCAGAACAAGAAGGGTGGATTGGAGCCTTCTGATGAGGTAGAGTGTTACTCTGTAGGGGTTGAAGCTTTCTGAAGTTGTGTGGTGATACTCTCTGTACTGTGGTTGTCTCAACTGTGACATGTGCTGCAACAATAAATGTCTTTAATATTAATTAATTGGCAATATTGTGGGATATTAGTGTTGACTTTGAAAATCTTAATTTCTGTCAGAAAAAAATTCCAGATATATTTTTGGTCTTTCTAACCTCAGCATTTTTAAAAATGTCCAGCTCAAGGTCTGGTTAAAAAAAAACCCTGTAATTCATGATCTGATATAAAGACATCTTTGTTAGCAGGCAGTAAGTTCTAAGTAGTGAACACACACTCCCAGGCAAGATTCAAGTTTCATTTTGCTGCCAGATCTGAGCTTAAGTATTGTACATAATTACATTTGTAACAAAAACTTTGCAGCTTTTTCTTCATATTTTTTCTGTTTGCTTAAGTGATGGTCCCACTTTCTTGGGGGTAAAAACTGAGTGTGTGTGCATTTGTGACTTTTTATTATAAAAATTAGAACATTCAGAGGTTTTATTGTAGCAGTCCTACACAGGAGGTAGATTTCTAGTCCAGTTATACTGGGAATATTCTTAATAATATTAATGTGCCATGTGCTACAAAATGTTTCTCAAATATCTGATTGCAAATCTGCATGCAGGCTATAGAAATACTTGAACCCAGTTGTTAAAATATACCAATTTATTGGTATATTGGTCCTGCTGCTCGTAACAAGAAATTGATGCAAAAGGAAAGGAAGATTGAGAACATTGAAGGACCAAAGTATTTTGAGAACTGGGGGACTAAAATATAATGCTCCTTTCTTGTGTTTTGTCATGTTGTTTATACATTTTAACTATAACCTGGGAAGAACTACAATGTGTTTCAGTTAAAGACCAAAGTTTTATCCAATCAAGCCCCCCATTTAGGCAATATCCACTTACCCAGCTTAAAGGACATAGATGGTACATGCAGATTTCTCCTTGATTAACAAAAAAAGCCCAAAGCACTTTTATTTGTTTGGGTTTTTTGGGGAATAAATTTAACAGTTGTTCTGCTGTGTGTGGGGGGTTTTTGTGGTGTGGTGTTTCTGTTGGCTTGGTTTTCCCCCTTTATTAGAGCACCATGAATTTTAACAGGTGTGGAGACATTTGGCTCTCTCCAGGAAACAGAACTCACTTGGGGTGTGAGCTGGGCACAGATTAAAGCAGCGAGGACTTTGTGAAGGAACTGGACACAAACAGCAGAACAGGAGCTTCCCAGAGTAGTCCAAGACTGAAGTCTACTAAAGGTGAAACACCTTAAATTTTTTTCAGAGTCTCAAGTGCATTGTTTATAACCTACACCTGATGCGGAATGGCAGAGAGGAGAGTGAGGTTTCTCTAAGGTTTTTATTGCTAAACTTGGCAGTTAGGATGTGGAATAGGATGGAAATGACAAAATTCAGTCAGGTTTCTTGGAGGTCATACAGTGGTGAAGTTCAAGCTTTCATGATGCACAGCCTCAGTAAAGTTTTATTTGAGCTGAGACCTTTAGCATGGAATATTCTTTTCTTTATTTATAATGTACTTTTTGTTCCAGAAAAAACTGTTGCTTTTTTTTTTTTTAATTTTCAAAAGCTGTACTGTAAATTTTCTTTTGCATCAATGCTGCAATATGGGGCCAGCACAGTTTCAGCAATGACTGTAACATTGTAATAAGGGGAAACAAATAGATCAAACTGTGCAAAGTGTTAAAGGAAGTGAAGAGAAATAGGTCTCATGGGGAGGGGTTATTGGAAAGAAAACGTTATTTTCCAAGGAGTTATCTCTGGTTCATTGCAGATAACCTTTTACTTTGACAATACAAAGGAGCTTTGGGTCCCACAGGCAGCACTGTGTTCTGAAAGCTCCTCTGAGCTCGGAGGCTGCTGAGATGCTCTCAATACCCAAGTTAATGATATTTTGTTTAGACTGGAATGGGGGGACAAGATAGCAAACCCTTATCAAGGGTTTCAAGGAGAAGCATGCAGGACCAGGGAACCTCTTTGGTGTGTGCTCCTTAGTGGCATCACCTAAGGAAGCAGTGATGCCTTGGCTTTAACTTTCCAGCATTCCTTCAGAAAAAGCCCATTTAAAATGCCAATGACACGGGCAAAGTAAAAATCTGGACATGTCCCTACCTGAGAATCAATTGGAGTGCTATTGATTTGTATGTGTGGCACATTTGGCTTCAGTTTCTTGTGCCGTCTATGGAGGGCAAATGAGCACTCCTATAAAAAGCCTTTGAGTTCATAGGTCCCAGTAATAAATAATTTTATTGGACTGATAATAGACCATCATGATGAGCTCTGCTCAGCTTACCAGCTCCCATGCCTTGGCAAAGGCTCTGTATAATTCTTTCTGTGTCATTGGAATATTGAACTGCAAATTGACTCGCGTCAAAAAAAATCTCACTCAGGATCCTGCTTCTCTGGGACTGTGTCTTCTGCTTAGATCTCTTCTGCTTTTCTAGCAAGCCCATGTCACAGCTTTCTGGGGTCAGCTGGAGTAAGGCTCCATGAGGAAGCTCAAAGCCATCTCATCTGTCTGACTCTCTGGACTGCAGAATTCTTGGCTCTGATCAGCTTCTTTAGCAGTTGCTTCCTTATTTAGTGCTTGTGGAGATCTGGATTTGTTTTGTGGAAGCTTGAGAAAAAAATGCTAAATGTGGCTGTTGAGGGAATCAGAGGTGGCTGTGGCAGATATGAAGAACAGGTCAAAATTTTTATATATTCATCACTTAGACTCAATTCTCATTTAATTGAGAGGACTTCTCTTCCAAAGTCCTAAGATTTACCACCCTGGGTTCTATTTAATAACAAAGGAAGAGGCTGTAAGTTCGAAGAGCTGATTATGATTTTACTGAGAAAGACTAAGTTTAGGGAGTTTAAAAGAATTTATAGCTTTTGCATTAGCTATTGAAACTACACCTTCTGAAGAGTTATAGCTTTTGCATTAGCCATTGAAACGACACCTTCTGCACAGGTTCGTTTGTGGTTTGTTTTGGAAGTCTCGTGCCTGTGTTTGGGAAAAAAAAAAAGATGAGAATTATAGTTTTTAGTGACTTTTTAGGTGGAAAAAAGGCTAAAACTGTTCTTTGACCAAGCAGCTGATCTGCGTGCTGCACCTGCCTTCCTGCATATTCATGAGACCAAGGTTTGTACCTTCCATAATGTCATCAGTGCTAAGAAGGGAGACAGCTGATGCTATGTGCAGCTGTGCTCTGAAATCACACATTTGTCACCTCAGCAGCAATTGAATACTTTCTTTACTCCAAAAGAATGGCTCCCAGTTCAGTGGTTCTGCATGGGAAATAAGATATTGCTCATTATAATGAAGGTGAAACTCGAACACTCCAGCTAAACAACAAAAACGTGAAGATCAGCCTTGGTCCTGGGCTCACTAATGCTCAGCTCTGGTCTAGTCCTTGAGCAGCCAGCTGCTGATAGCCAGCTGCTGTTTGAAACAATGTGCTCTGCTGAGACAGAGCAGGGTCTGTCTGTCTGTGCCATGGAAATCCTCAGGTCTGCATCTCTGTTCCCATCTAAAACGTGATGGCTGGGTTACATCCTAGTCTCTGGGGAGACACTACACATGTAAATATTTATATTTTTTGAAAATTGTCATGAGACTACTGTGTATCAGTGACCTTGCATTTCAGCTCTTAGGGTATCACTGCAAAGGTTTCATAATCAAGTTAATTGAATTGCTTGTTTTTAGAGATTATGTAGGTGGAGAAAAAAAGGTGCTTATTTGATGTATATAGATGAACAAAGCAATATGAATTATCATTTGAATCCTAGTCATTTTATCCTTATAAAAATGAAAAGCTGGATTCCAGTAAGCACAAATTGCTTTCATAGATATTTAATTAGCTTAGGAAAACTGGCAAATTGGAAATAAACTACTTTGGTCCTTGTAGCACTTGTGAATATTTCAGAAGCATAAAGACTAACAGAGTGCTGATGCTGGTGCCAAAAGTGTTTGAGCCAAGCACAGCTCAAATTCATAATGAGAGCTTTCCAAGCTGCCCAACTTGTTCCTTTTCACATCCTCTGATGTTTTGCTGGCTTGCCTTTGTTCTTGCATGCAAGTCTTCTGTGCAGCCTCTAAACTGTCACACCATTGGCAGAATAGATGTGCTGTTTGCAGAGCTGCAGTTCAGCCAAAACATTTGGACAAATGGAAATCACACCCCAACCTTGTGCAGCTTCTCTGCAGAAAGCTAAATTTTCTCCCAGAGGATAGAATAATAAATTAATATGGATCCTGCCATGAAATGATTCCCAGCAGCTGAGACTGCAACCTAGTAGGAAAAAACTATTATTAAAGGGTTATTTTAATTATTTCTTCTTTGATGTTTGAAAATACCATAGGAGAGCAGGGGATTACAAAGTTATGTACATATAAATTGCAATAAATGGGTTTTTTAACAAGAATTCTTATTTAATGCTTTATAAATGTATCTATGCCATAGCTATCATGCTTCCTCCAAGAGACCTGATGCTAAGTTTGTAGCGTTGTTAGTATTTTTCCTTTTTTTTTTTTTTTGTTTAACCTGAAAGTTTAATTTTTCAAATGGGATTTAGAGACATAAACTTTAATTGAACTTCAGGGGCTTTTTTTGACATTGTCCCTAAATGAGTGCAAATGAAGATTGAAGATTTTTGTCTTTGATTTGTTTTGTGGAATAGGTATTAACAAAAAATCATCTTCAGGGGCTCTTAATAAGTGTGATATATGCATTTAATAACTGAAATTATTAAGCTATTTAACAAAAATTTTTTTAACAGTGTTCTTATGGATATTTGTCTTCAAATAAAAATCTGGGCTTGAGTAAGAAGCTCAAGTTAAAATATGTTCATGTATCTATCTAAAATAACTGGCATATTCAAGAACTACCTAATATGGCTCTGTTTTCCCTGTGTCTCTTGTTAGTGCCTTCCAAAAAGTCCGTAACAATTTCTCAGTACTGCATTTGAACCACCAGTTTGGCCTTCCTGACTGCTATGATTCCCTAAGAAAATTGAGACCATTTCTACATCTTTGTTTTTAAAATGTTTGCTGTAGGACATTATTTGAAAAGAAAAATTATTATTATTAGGGATGCTGATATCAATCTTGGACTTCCCCAAACATGAAAAGTCACCTCATCTCATCCTTGCTAGCCTGAGTAAGCTCGAGGTAAATAGCAGCATGTACCATTTAACAAGATTTGTAATTTTTTGTGAACCAGCTGACTGAATGAGCATTCACTGAATTGATTTTTACTCCCATATTTATGGTGGAAAGCTTGCTGTTTTCTGTGGGTTTTTTCTGCTTAGACTGTGAAAGTATTTAACTGGATTTACTGCTTGGCTCTAGATGAGGGGTTCTTGCTGTAAGCCATCTATCTAGACCATACCTTTGAGACTTTTGTCCACTAAACTGAATCCCCCAGGCTTCCTGTCATACATCTCCATAAGCCCTGGCTGTGACAAAGTTTGCAATGTTGGTTCCCTGAGCTGGAAGTCCCACTTTTGCCCTTGGTGGAAATTGCTGGGTTCTGTGTTGGAGACAGCCCCAGCTGGATCCTGGCATTGTTCTAACCTGACCTGTGAGGGTGTTCCTTCAGTGCAGGGCTCAGTGTCCCTGGCCAGATGCTCTCAGCCTGGAAATGTATCAGAAAAGCAGCTTTCCTAGCTTTCACAGCAGCTTTAAAAGGGTGTGTTGGGGCTCTACCAGGAGGGCTGGATGAAGCAATCCCATGCAGAACTGATAGGAGCTCCTTGTCAGAAGCAGTGCTGGATAACCTGTGTTCTGTGCACAGATTCTTGGAGCTGCAGATTCCGGTGATCCTTGGCCTGTCTGGATAAATGACCCGGGAATAAGAGCTTTATTTGCCTCTCCCCTGCACACTGTTCAGTGTTGCCCAGTTCCCTGTGTCCCTTTGGGCCCAGTAGCACAAGCAGGGAGTTGATCCTGGAAGATGAAGCACAGCCCCCATCAGCAGACACTTGGCTGGTTTCCCTGTCACTGGGCTGAGCTTCCTCCCACTGAAAGTCCCATTCACTCACCTCCTCCCCCCACTAACTGATGGGAGAATCTTGCTAATATTTTCAGAACCATATCCTTCTCTTTTTATCATCTGTCAGAAGCTTTTGGGGTTTTTTGATCAATACAGAAGATTAGCAGCTATGGGCTCCTAAAACTGTAGGGTTTAAGTAGTTCTTTATAGCACATCAAATGTAGGAACAGCAGAAAACAGTAAAAAACAAAGCTAATAGTTTATTATGTGTCACTCTTTTAATTAATGGCTTAAAAACAAAGCTACCGAAGTGAATAATTTACATTTAGATATCAGATGAGACCCCAACAAATCAATAGGAAGTTTGTATCTTTCTGTATTAAAGATTGATTATTTTCCTCTGGCATTTTGGGAGGCAGTATTTTGGGAAAAATCTTAACTGAGGAGAATGAGAAGTAATGCAGATGTGAATTTTAATATTGCAGTGCAGAACTACATCCTCTTTCAAGTTATAGTGGAGTGATTTTCAACTTCTGATGTTCCATTCAATTAAAAGCCACAAATGAAGAATGCAGGGAAAAAATTACGGAAGATGTTTTTATATGCAGCATAGTGTAAGAAACCCATTCATTTTATAAAGCCCTATGACACCTATTAGCATTGCCAGTGATTATTTTGAGGGATTTTTGTTGAATATTTGGGGGGACAAAGCTGTTCCGTTTATTGATAATGAACCTCACATTACAGAGATTTAATCTGGTAAACTCTGCTCTTGCTTGTCTTCTGAAGATGTCATAAATTTCTGTAATTATCTTGATTTCAAAACTACTTTAATATAAGTATTTCCTGTAGTTGATTTCTATTCTGGATCTGAAGGATGAGGGAGAATAATTTGAAAGAGCTTTTGATTAATTGCTGTGTAGTTGTGCTATGTACTTTGTATAAATAGACTGTCTTGTTCCTTGAACTCTTCAGATTTGAAAAATGCTAGTCAAATAGTATTGAATTATACTTAATTATTAAATAATACAATCATCAAAAATCCATGCAGAATTATTGGTCTCTGGTAGATAAATTATTTGCTTGTAGCTCACATTTCCTATGACTATTTTAAAGCAGTCTACAGTGAGGATTCGGGAGTCAGAAATTATAGGAACATATTACTTTGTAATGCTTGATTTGAATAAAAAAATTAGGGGTTTAAGGTGTAGCAATTCAACTTGGCTCTAATGATAGTGAATTTCCTTCTCCTTCTAAAGATTTAAACACATGAGCTCCAGCACTATGATGTCTTTCTGGTGCAAATGTGCTTTTCCTATTGAGCCAATAAGGTCACAGGAAAGCAGCATTAGTCAAGGAAATGCTCAGCATTGTGCTGGTGTTTTTTTTTTGTCATTTAATCTGCTTTAGGACAAGTAAGAAACAGACCCCTACCCCTTGCACAGTGGGGGTGGCTGGAAGGATGTGCTGCTGCAAGAAGTGGGAGTGTGGAGGTGAGCAAGGCCAGGCTGTTGGTGCCCCAGCCCCAGGCTGAGCTGCTTGCTGTGCATGCTGTGCATGCTGTGCTTGCTGTGCTTGCTGTGGCTGCTGTGCTGCTGTGGCTGCCTCTGCAGAGTGAGTGGGAGTTTGAGTGGGTCCTGCCTGAATGGCACAGGGAGATGCTCCTGGCATTCACAGAGGGGATTGTGCAGGCCAGTCATGCAAACCATTCATTTATCAATGGGAGATCTAAGGCGGTGCTGGCTGCACTTGAAGATAAGGCATAAAACTTAGTGGGCCCCATATATGTCCTTATAAAATGGTATTTTACTTTCTTCATCTGTTGTCCTCATTGTGCAACCCAGTCTGTTTAGCCAGGCTTCTGTATGGAATGTGGTGGCCAAAGTACACTTTGTGCACCATGTTTTGATAGATCACTGAATATATCAGATATATTAAGGGTGTTTATTGTATGGATTTTTTAAACTCTCTTGTTGTTAAGGCTGGGCAGATTCCATTTATCTTTTCTACCATGTGGGGAATCTTGTGTTATTAGAATTTCTTATAAGCAATATGAATAGCTGTCTTGTTTTGTTTTCTTTGCAGAACACAACTTCCAGCAGCAACTTCTGTGTGGTTTTTTTTGAGGGCTCAATCTAATAATAAACAACTAACAAATGTGTTTCAAAGCAAACAGGAAAGTTGCTCAAATTATTTTTCCACATCAAATTTATACATTGTGAGTCAGGTTATTATCCACTGGTGGCTGTTCAAAATGTATCGACTTGTTGATTCTTAGGAATTACTGTTTCTTTAACCTAAGTAGAAAAATATAAAATCTGAGAGAGACATGGGGCTCTGTGATTAGTACTTCATATGTTACCTTATACAGCCTTGTAAATCCAGTGTTACACTCTTTCCAAAGTATACCTCTACAGAAAGATACAAAAGGGAATCCAGTATGGAATTTGGCACCGTAAAATGAAAGTAGTGTGGATTCCAGAACAGGTTATGTCTCTGCTCCAAACACACAAAATCTTGGCAGCATCGTGGGGCTGGGATACAAATTGTAATGAGGGCCACTTGAGTGGAACTGCTAAGATGAAAACCAAAGCCTGTGAGATTGCAATTAAGGAAATTGGCAAACTGTGAGATCAGAAATAAGCTACTGTGACTCCCCAGTATCCATGGAATGGTTTAGAAAAACATACTCTGGAAATACTTCAATATTCTGTGTCTTATTTAAAAACAGCCTCTTTGAATCTGAAAAAATTATTTTACATTTGGAAGCACTGGACCAAAGCATGTGGAGATGCTACACCTGAAATTTTTGTTCTGCTACTTCACATGAAGTTGGAAAGTTCTCTTGAGCTTCTGAGCAGTCCCAAAGAAGGTGTCAGGAGTGTGATGCTGCACTCTGGTGAAATCAGTGTCAGTGTGACTGTCAGATTAATATCTGAGGGAGAGAGGGGCTGAGACCTCCATGAAGGGAAGCAAGCAGTGAAATGAAGATCTCATCTCCATGGTGCATTATGGAGTTCATGTAGGCTTTTCTGTGGGCCAAACTGAGTTTTGTCTGAAGTGCCAGAAGAGGCAGTTGTGGCTCTTCAGCTGAGCATTAAAGGGTGGCTGTCAGTCCATCCCCCCTTGTTCAGGTGGGTGCTGCTTGCAGGCTGCCTGTGGGCAGCCCTGTTCTTCCCCATGGCTGCAGCTCCTGTTACCTTCATTGGCCACACAACTGTGTACGACTCTGGCAGGCACTCACAGAAAATACTGCTGCTTCCCCCAAATCCATACACCTGAGGGGATCTTTGGGTCCATAACAATCAGGACAAACTCACAGGTCAACCTTCATTTGACAAAACCATATTTCCAAAGGCAGGAGGAAAGGATACCATCTTTTAGAGTGCAGTCATGCTCACTGCTGTGAGCAAGGAGAGTCTGCACCTCTCCAGCTCCTTACTGAGCTGGGAAGACAGGCAAAGCACAGGTCATGGTCACAGTGGAGGCTTATGTGAAAGCTGTGGCCTGCAGAAATCCTGCTGGAATAGTTTAGGTTATTGAGGCAAAAACACACAGGTGAACTTGCAACAACTTCTCATCCTTTGTCACACACCTGGGGCAGGAATTGAAAATGCACTGGTGGGCAGGCTGCTGGTGGTGTAGAAAGGCATAAAATATGAAACTGTCCAGGAGCTGGTGTGACTGGCAAGGCCATGGGCATGAGCCCCCCACCTAAGCCACACCATCCAAACCCACGCTCCTGACACATCTGAGCCAGTAACAGAAATGCCATGGGCAGCCCTGGGCCTCCAGCCAGGCCCAGGGATTCAGCTGGGTCAGGAGTGGCCCCCATTACTGTGGGTCCGTGGTGTTAAACTGGGCTGGAGAGGAGGAACTTCCATGGACAGGACTATAGTTTGTGTGCTTTTGATGGAACAGAAATCACTGGCTGCTCCCACATGATCATGGTTAACAATGACAATGATAATACAGTAATGACATCAATACAGCACTTACTGTTGCACAAATACTTGATTTGACTCTGGAGTTGCTTGTTGTATATATTTCTTAAGGTACATTTTCAGTATAATCATATGCTGTTTGCCTTTTTCCTGTGAAAAGTGATGAGAAGAGAGGGATAATGGGCCAGATGACCTTCAAAAATCTCTTTCAACTTGACTGATTCTGATTTTTTTTTTGGTAAAGTTTTTCTTTGTGTATATATTCATTTGAACTTTCAAGAGCAGGGTGAGTGTATATTGTTTTGCAAGCAATAGACCTCATGCTTTGTGAGGACCTCTGAGAGAAAGGACACTAATTGAAATGACCATGAAATGGATTAGGAGTGGATTAATTTTTGCTGGGTTTTGGCATATTTTTCATGCCACTAGCATGAGAACGACGACTGCTTCTAGTAACTGTCAAGGGCCCAGGCTCTGTTAGAGCTACTTTGAGAGACTCCCTTTGACCTCAAAGACAGAAACTGCCAGGGAAAAAAAAAAGTAATTTGGTCTTCAGTTTTATACTCATTAGCCAAGAGTGAATCCTCCCAAAGCAATTTATGAAAGATAATGAAACAACTTAATTTGCCATCAAGATGCTTCAATTTGCATTCTTCTCAGTTGCATTCAGTCTCAATAAAATTGGATCATTATTTATCTCTAATTTTAATTCTTAAACTAAATTGTTTACCAGGAGGAATTTTTACTGTCTCTCTCCCCAACAACAATCTATTAAGCACAGCGTAAACACTGAAAATAAATCACAAGTAAATTGAGGCTCCTGCTAACTTATTGAACTTGTGCTTTTTCCATATAACTCTTCTTATGCAAGGCAGAGAGACTTAATTATTTGCAGTTAATTGTATGCCACTGAAAGAATTTAACCTCCCATGAGCCCCAAAGTGGGGAGACACTGTATGTGGAAGACTTGTACCTGGTGGTACAGTGAGCCTTGGTACATAATAATCTAAAGGCAAGGAAAGCAGAGATGGTCCAGATACCTGGACTGAGGGGAAAAAATGAATGTGATGGCACAGTGCATTCTGAGTGGGCTATGGGAAGTGCCAGGGATGAGTCCTTTCCTGCTTTCACTTGTCCTCTGTCCTACTCAGCTGCGTTTTTTGTCTAAGTCCAGTTGGGCTTGCAACATAGTGCTAAACTCTCTCTGTTTTACTGCAGTTTTATTCCTGCTGAATTTCTTTCCCTGGATATTTGTCTAGGCAAAACTGCAGCTCATAAGGAATATATAGGCTGTTTTCTCAACCTGTTGTTACTTTGTGATTATGTGTGTGAGACACTAAATTTATGCCAAAATTCAGGGAACTGTTATGCAGTGAACAGTTTTTAAACTATACAGGAACAACTGTAGAGCTTTTGTCCTGACAGTGGATATGGTATGAGGAAAAAGGGCTTGTGGTACCCAGTTTCAGTATCTAAATACTGGTTTGATGTAAATCTCTGATGTAGGCTTATTGGGCACAATAGAGATGTGTTTATAGACACATGTATCTAGCTGTATGTTGGATATTTAAAGTTTAATAATTAAAGAGTTAGAGTATTAAATACAAGTGGTTGTAAAGTTCAAAATGTAGAAATTTTTAACATATTAAAAACAACAAAACAATAACAAAAAACCTCTTACCCCTGAGAAAATCCAACTACAAAATCCCTTTACAAGTTCACTTAAATCAAAGGAATAAATGGGTTAACATTCTGAAAGCTGTGAATATGTGAGTCAGGGCGGGGGGCTTTACATATCAGCAGTAGATTCATAAAGATGGGGTTCCCAGAAGACAGCAGTAGAGGAATTAGTACTTTAGGATTATGCATGGTAGTTACCAACCTTAGGGGAAAATGCATGGGTTGAAATGTTCCAGTGCAGAGCCAGTAGTAAATCTGCTGCATTTCTTTACTTGACTGCCCAAGACAATTGTGTTGCTACAAAATAAAATATGTTTAGGAAAAGAGATGAGGGAGATAAAGTTTGGGACTTCCTGGGGTTGGAAGTCTGTTTCTGGAGTCTTATATTACCTTTTGTTAATTGATAGGTTAGACTGTCAGAGCCATAATGTGATGTGATCACTGCTGTTCTAGTTACATTGAAATCCTTTTAAAAGAAACCTGCAGTGAATTAATGTAGATAAGTGCTAAGAAATGTTTTATGAGGGTAAAATTCATATATTCTGCAAAATTTCCTCATATTCATTAGTCAAGTTACATACACTATTTTGGCACAGTATTATAACTTAAGGAAATATAAACAGATATATCTGTTGCAGATTAATATTGAAACATACTGGTGATGCATGTGCCTAAAAACCTACATTAACAAAAATAAGCACTCAGTTATTACAAAACTAAATGTTTTAATATAAAAAGTAAGCCAAATCCTAATATCATTAGAAATAGATATGAAAAATTATATGCATGTTTTATAATCAAATCTCACTCTATATTGTTTTAAAAAAACTTTTTTTGTACAATTGCATTGTCTTCCTCATTTCTCTTGCTCTCAGTATTTATCTTGATCTGGATACAAACTGGTTGATAGAAAAAAGCAAACAACTGCAAAACAAACTGTTTCAAGTCTGGAGAAAATGGAAATATTAAAATCATAGATCCATTCTGTTTCTACTGTCTTGTTTTAGACATGTGGACCAAGAGAGAGCAAAGAGCTCTCGAGGGCTTTTAAAGCCCCCCAGAACTTTAATTTAGAATAGGAGTCCAGCATGAGCCATGATTCTTTTCTGCAAATGCAAAGCAAATAAAGCTTTGGAGCTGCAGCTGTTCATTCCTTTGGAAACTTCTTCCTCTCAGTTCACAACAAATGGGTGTAGTCCATGAAGGAGTGTATGATCCTAATGGATGATTAATTTTAAGCAGAACTTAAAAAAGATGAAAGAAATAGATTCTTATGCTGAATATGAAGTAGGGGATTGTTTACACTTTGTTACTTCAGTTCAAGTGTTGAATATGGTACTTATGATAAGTATTTGGTCATAAATTCCTTCTTCTAATCCCCACCTAAAACCTGAGCAGAATTTAGGTTCAGTTTTGCAAGAGATGATTCAAGGAGAGGCCCAGAAAATCAGAAGTTCAGTGATGTTAATTTCTGAAAATAAAGGTATTCCATAATAACGAACAATGAGAATGGCTGAATTGAATCTTATAGGGAAGAGAATTTCAGTAGGATAGAAGGTCAAGTTATTCAATCCCAGGAGCAAGTAAATCACAATATAGTCTGAGAACATATTTTTGGTCAAATTACTGATGTCTAAAAAACCAGTCAGCCTGATCATTTCAAAATAGCAAACTTGAGCTATTAGGACAGCTCCCTGGGTGAAACTTAGAGGGGGGGGGTGGTTTTTGTTCCACAGTTAAGAATTCAGAGCTCTTAACTTTGCAGAGATAATTTTAGTGCCTAAACCCCTTTTCTTTTAATTTGATCTTTCCACCAGCTTTATGAGAGAAACTTTTTTAAAGAGCTACTCAGAAGGCTTCAAGGAATACTCTGAACAAAACCTGCATGAAATAAGTTTAAAATTTATTTTTAAGCCCTCTGGTTTCTGAGATCCATCTGTAAATAAATCATTAACAATGTTTGTTTTTTTATCAATGAGAATTTTCTCATTTAAATCTGAAACCTTAATATTTTAATAATTGACTCCTAGAGTTAAAGACACTTAAGTTTCATGACAAGTTTTCACAGTTTTTTCCTTTGCATTTAGTTATTCACAGAAGTCAGCAGTTCACACATGTTCTGCAGATCTGTATATCAGTTTTTACTTTCAACATGAATTAGGAAATGAGGAGAATGAGTCTGAGGGTTTTTGATTGATTCTGTTCAACAACTTTTTTAGCTGTTCGGTTTTTCAGAATATTACCTTTATGTCGGGGCTTTTGTTTCTGTGCTTTACCCAAGCCCACCCACGCCGTTCAAGGACCAGCAACATGACCAGGTGCAAATGGGCAGGGACAAGCGTGTGTTGGTGCAGTGCCCACACAGAGCCGAGGTGTGTGCGCCCCTCAGCAGTCACTGTGCACATCAGGGCCTCCCATGCAACACAGGTTTCCTTAAAACAATGTGAAGTTCCACAGGGAATAGGTACTAGCGAGTAATTACCTCCATTAGCATGAAGGACACTCGGCTTTATCTCCTTCTCATCCCTTTTCTTGGAGAGGCAAAATGATTCCCTCCTAACTACCTGACTGCGTTGTCATATCTTGTTACTTGACCAATTTAAAAACATGCAAGGCAAATACACCACAAAGCCAAAGCTCTCAATGCTAATTAGTCAGAAGTAGATAAGGAAAAGAACTTTTTAGGGCTGAAAGAATTTCTGTCTCAGAAGGAAAGCACCAGTTTACAATGAAAATGGGATATTTCTTCTTTAGGAAGCATTTCTAATGTCTCTATATTACAAAAAGAAATACTGACTTTTCACTGACTTTGTGCAGGCATGTATATTTCCTCCAGCTCCTTAAAATCTCTAACAATAATTTCTGTGGCATGATCCATTTTTTACTTCACTGCAGCTCCCTCTGGTAATGATTAGGTACCTTCATGGTAGTGATAAGCACAGTAGAAGATAGTACTGTGAAAACAAATGTATGTGAGTACACTATATGTGCACTTTTTGCCTATGACCATTGTCATCTATCTTAAAATCCCTAAATAAAGCACTAAATTAGGACCATAATGCCCAAAGAATTTTTGTTGTTCAAAGGAAAAAGTTACTTCTAGTTAGTGAGCCAGGTCACTTAACATTGGCCTTTGTTTCAAGAGTTGTCTCCATAGTGTCTCTTGAATCTGTTGTTATTATTATGTATATTTTTCAGGGTTTGATTTTCACTTGAAATAGAACTAATCTATCTGTGAGTAATCTGGATTTGAAACAAAGAAATTATTGGGGTTTTTTGTTGGGGTTTTATTTTATTTTATTTTATTTTATTTTATTTTATTTTATTTTATTTGGTGAATAAACAGAATTCTTTGCTAAGCTCCTAAACTAAAACTTTATTTTTACATTTGAGTGAATTATATACCTTTGTGATGTGGGGTTTGCATAAGTTTATTATTCATCTCTTATATTTTTATGCCATGGTTCAGTCAGCAGGTTTATGGGAAGGCTTTTTGATTCACTGTGGGTGGTGCACAAGGAGAAACAACTAAATTCCCAGGAGGAACAAACTTCCTATATGTTTAGAAACCACTGCTAAGGTGCTCTCATTCTTTACTTGTGGGCACACCAATACAAATAATTTTTCTTATCAGGACTTGAAAAATCGAGGAGGTCATGCATAATTAAACATGGCTTTGTATGAACTGTCCCAGGATCTGCTGGAACATGGATGAATGCTCCTAGTTTAAAATAAAAATATATTGGAAACTAGAATAGAGGCAGTGATGAGTCTCAGCAATTTATTGGAGAACTTTCACATGAGTCTTCTATATGGCAACTAAACTGTCAGTAATTTAAGGAATTGTCCAGCTTTGCAAAGAAGTGGTTAAATAGTTGCAGAGAAAAAATAAACAACGTAAAGCTTTCAAGAAAGTTTTGATGACTGGTAGCTTAGATATTTGTGGAAACATAAGAATAAAGTAAGTTAATTTAGCTACTAAAAAAGCTGTTAATGGGAATATCTTATAGGGATCACTGTGATAATTGAAAAGTTAGAAGATCTCTGAACTCAGCATGATCTGGTCAACAAAAATATCATTCTTTAAATGAAAAGAATATTTTCATGTGAATATGTACATTTGCATCATTAAAGCAGCAGAAGCAGAGACATCTACAAATATTTGATAAATGAATTTTGGATTTGCAAACGTAAGGAATTTACAGTGAATATTATATGTGCAGGAGACTAAATTAATCTTCTGCTGTGAAAAGGTGACAATAATTAAGCCAGGTGTGCCATGGCCATCCAAAGATCATGTGAATCAGACGAGTGACAACCAAGTATCTCTTGTACATTTCTGAGAGGGGGAGTTTGGGATATGTGATGTGTCACTGGGTTTAAAGCATTTCATGTCACATGGCCATATGAGTATAGAAAAGGAAAGATTTACACCTGAGGTTAGAGAGATTGGGCAAATTATTTTTTGAAGCACTTAAAGGACATTTTTTATTGCTTTTCAGGCAAAATTTTGAGCTTTTGTTTTGCTTCTCTGAACTTCATAAATATAATAAAATACCCTGTGTCATAATCTCAGTCCAACTCAATTAGTTTGGAACCACTGAGCTTAATGGAGCTATGGTAATATTTGTAACAACTATTTCTGGGATTCCCTTCCAGTGAAACAGCCAGATATCCATGCCATGCCAAATGACAAGTGTTTTCAAGCTGTGAGTGATCTATTTTCACACATCATGTAAAAGGTGCACACTTTTCTCATCTCAGTATATTGGATACTGAACACCAGTATCCAGTACAGTGGTGGATATTTAATAACTTCTTGTTTTCCTTGCTGATTGTTAATGTAGAGCCATATGAGTGAAGAGAGCTTTGGAAGATTATATTTTCTGTCAAAGGTAATTTAGAGGTGCTTTTGCAAGTCTGAATAAGTGGTGGATAACAGAATCAGTACATGACATTAGACAGAGGATTATTTCTCTCTTGCACTCTATTCAATACCTGTAGCCATAGCATATCTGGATAGATTCTGACTTCCAGCACTGGTGTAATCTTGCTAAATGATTTTGACACTGTTGAGGTACTGACTGGAGCTGTTTCTGAGTGGAAAGAACTGGCCAGAGGCTTTTTCCAAAGTCTTCAGTTATATCAGGCCTTAGATCCAGGGCTGGAAGTTGTCCTTGCTGAGACTAAGTACTGCCATGCATTCCCATAGGATGACTTGTCAGAGGAGGAAAAGGTTTTCAACATTTGCTTTTAGAAACTTGAATTATTGAACCCGACTCTAACCAACTGAATCAAATACTCCTGGGAAAACATACTATTGATTTAGACATTTATTTTTCTTAACCAAAACAGATTTTTATCAACATCTTTTCCACATGAAAGCCAATGTTTTTGAATTCATGCATAAGTCAACTGACTTCAGTATGAGTACTAATATTAGCAATCCTTATTGCCAGAAGGTGGTGATAGGTTTATTTTCTTGATTCCTCAACTTTGAAGTTTGCCAAGAAAGTAAAAGTATTGATACTTGGGAGGAGTGTGTGCAATCAATGAAATTCTATGCTGCTAAATTAATTGCAGAATTAGTAATGGTTATGACACAGTCCAGGAATTCATTGTATGTAACCAAGCACTGATTAAAAACACTGGAAAAATAAGGTGCTCCCCTGTGGCTTTAGCTTTTTGCTGCAGAGCTGCATTGCAAACCATCTTCAAATAGAAAGAGATCTATAAGATGATGACAAGCAAAAATACAGTCAGTTCCTTGGATTTGTTTAACCTTGATAAGAACCTTAAGTATTTTGATTAAGTGTCACAAAACTGGTTTCCACATTGTTGTGGATTGTTTAGTTGCATGTAATTCCTAGAAATCAGAGTATTGAACCAATAACTTTATATACATACAAACTTACAAATAGGATGCTGTTTGATATTTTGAGTTTCAATTAATTAGTCTTGAGCAATCCTAATTCCTTGGTTTAATGAAATAAAAGCTTCATTAAACAAGTCACAATATATTAACAGGTCAATACCACATTGAGCAGTGGTGTATCATTTCTGTATTTCAATGTTCTTATGTTACTGCATCAGACCTTCTAGGGAAGGACTGGTTTTGTGCTAAAGGAAATAAATTCATTGATGCTAGATGAAAAATTCCATGTAACAGCAAATCAAATTGTGAAATGGAGCAAAAGGAAATGCAGATAATGGAGAAGGACTTTGCCTTCATAGAAGTCTCCACAGCTGCTAAGCTCTCCCAAATCAAGCATCCCCAGTCACTAACAGTCTCCTGGTACAAAACCATGCCACTGCATCTTGTGAGACCAAAACCAGAAGCTCAGAAAATGTTGTTTAGCATGGTAATTAAATGACTATTTTTGTTCTTATTACCATTACTTTCTCAACTGCCTTGAGAACTAGTGCAGACATGATTATCTCGTGTTGTCTATGAAGAAACTGTTTTTACTGCATTACTATAGAAGCAAGTCAAGATAATAAAATGGGGAAATATGCTAATGCATGATCAGAATAATTGTAGTTTTATTTTCTTTTCAGTTTATTAGTTAAATTGTTTTATTATTCCCTGGCTGATGAGCTATTTTGTGCTGCTGGAAGTGATTTTAATAAGGTATTATATTAACTACTTTGAACATCTCATTCAGATTGCCTTTCTGCTGAAACAGGCTATTATTTAGTGTATTTCAGGAACTTTTGCTTTTTTTTTGTTCTCCATATTCTCCATATACTGTAGTAGCTTTCAGTTTGTTCTGGAAGGATACCTACACACAGTAGTTGTACCAATTCCTATCCCAAGTGAGGGCTCTTGTCTCTTCTTGTGTCCTGTTAGCTTTGAGCACCCAACCTTATCAGACACGTTTACAATAATCCTGCTCTCCTGTTTCCCTGGCCTCCTAATTGCAGCTCTGCAATAAACAGGTTTTGTTTGAGCTCTAATAAAGTATGTGTCACAGTGTATCACCTGTCTGTTAAATACAGTAAGCACAATTTTGTTGGTTTGATATAGAATATGTTTAATCAGTCAAATTGCTTCTAGATAGCTGCTTTTCATTTTCTCCTTAAAGCAAAAGCAGTGGGTTTTTTTCAGGGTTTTGTAATTGCTTGAATGATCAGTAATTAAAATCATAGACTCGTTTAGGTTGGAAAAGACCTCCAAGACCAAGGAGTCCAACTCATAACCCAGCACTGCCAGCTCCACCACTAAATCTAAATCACCTTCCCAAGCCCATGTACAGGTCTTTTGAACACCTCCAGGGATGGTGACTCAACCACTTCCCTGCACAACCTGTTCCAGTACTTGTCAGTCCTTTCAGGGAAGAAGTTACCCCTGACATCCCACCCAAACCACCCCTGCTGCACCCTGAGGCTAATTCCTCTCATCATTTGTTACCTGGGAGAAGAGACTGACCCCCCTCTTTCCACAAGGTGCTTTCAGGGAGCTGTGGAGATCTGCAAGGCCTCCCCTGAGCCTCCTTTCCTCCAGGCCAAACACCCCCACGTCCCTCAGCTGCTCCTCATCAGACTCATGCTCCAAATCATTCCCCAGCTCTGCTGCCCTTCTCTCAACTCATTCCAGTGCCTCAGTGTTTTCCCTGGAGCCTAACACCACTAACTAGAAAAGTAGTGAAGGTTGTGCTTGCATTTGGGCTCAGAACTAGCTAAAAATCAAAATCTGCCTTGTGTGCTAATGCTGGGGTACAAGATCATCTAGCAGAATTAAACACTGAGGTTCTAAACCAGTAAATTCTCAGAGCTGTATCATGGCCAAAGGGGATTGTCTCAACTTTGACTGTGAAAGCAGCTGATTATGAGAGTCTGCAGAAATAATTTTATTTCTCTAGATGACAGCAGTCAGCCTTTTAACTAAGCCATGTGCAATGTTGGTGTGCTTGAGAAAGGGTACAAAAAAAGTTGAATAGTCCAAAAAAGCTGCTTCTGGAATTATTTTCTAGATAGATAGGCAAGTCTCACATGAGGCACTCTTTCAGACACTCTATTATCTTTTCTTGCAGCAGCAGAGTGAGAGGTAGGAAAAATACCCCGTAACTCTGTCTGCAAGAAAATGCCACAATTGTCAGTGCTTGAAGTGAAACAAAAAGCCATAGGAGGTTTCTG
Organism: Emberiza elegans; assembly: GCA_024865655.1. Lineage (NCBI taxonomy): Eukaryota > Metazoa > Chordata > Aves > Passeriformes > Fringillidae > Emberiza > Emberiza elegans. The sequence goes on from JALJVW010000206.1 coordinate 64,512,336, forward strand.
TGTTATTGTTGTCTGTAATGGTGCTGGTGACTAGCCTTTGGAAAAATTCCCTGAGGGATTGCTATCTTCTCTTTTAGTTAAAATTTCAACTACTCATCTTTGGATGATTGCTTTCCTTTAGGAACAACTTGATAATCTGAATACAAGTAAATGAATTAAATAAGGTAGTTTTTAGTATACAGTAGGTTAGACTTTCATGTGCAGTAATTACCTATTGATTCCTACTTTTAAGTTAAATGCAATTGCCTAATTCAATGGATGTAAATTGTTGAAGAACACAGGTCTAACAGGAGTAAAATATTCTGAAAAAAAAGTTCAAAATTTTAAATACTGTGTTTCTGACAGAGGGAATGATTAGTCATAGGAAGAAGATAAATATATAACCAAATAAAGAAATGGGAGAAACATTTCACCAAACCTATCAGAAATGTCATGAAGATATTATTTTACAATGTAACTAATGGTCTATTATACTCCTGAGAGTTTTGGGATGGTTGAAAAGCTGTATTCATTGGTAAAAGAGAGGCAAGGTAGATGGTAATAGCAGATAATGGGCTAAAACCAAAATAAAACAGTCTGGGTTTTGAATAAAATGTTTAAAACCCATGGAGGAAAGCAGTAATTGAAACAAAACCCATTTCCAACTTAGACATTTGAATAGTGGAATAAAATTATGCTAATCTAACATATCTGCATTATTGTGCTTCTCTGTTCATTATGCTGCATGCATAAGTATTAGATGGTTATTATCCCTTTGATAATGGTCCTTACTTATCTGCTCCAAATTGGTGTGCTCTTTCTGAGGACAGCATATGCTGCCTTTTGAAGGATCTTGTTTACCAAATGAGTTTCTGCTGCTTGTTATATTGTTTTTCAGTTTGGTTTTGTTTACATCATGTACAATGTATTGCACACGATATTTACTAAATTGTATTGTGGGTTATTTCATGCCTATGTATTTCTGGGTACCTCCCACATCATGTCTGGAGGATTCCATATCCATTTCCTGAGAATTATGCTGCAGAACAAGAGGTGGTCATGACTGGCATCCTCTCTCTTGTCACGAGGCAATGCTGGGCACTCCAGAGAGAGAAGCATGCTGTGCTCATAGAACACCTAATTATGGCCCTGGGAGGTAATTGCTTTGGGAACTCTAGCTGGGGATCATTTCATGTAAGTGATATTAATGCTGCTGAGATTTTCACATTATTTGTCACTGTGGCTAGTATTAGTTTTTTGGGGTAGGATTTTGTTTTCCTGTCAAATATGAACTACTTCAGAGCACTGTCTGAGTGTTCACCATTTTTCTACCAAGCATTAAATACAGAACACACCATGAGACATGACTTAGTATTTGCAGTGAGTTCCAGAAGCCTCCCAAAGTATTTATTGTGACATGTTTTGTGCCCTGAATTTAAAAATCACCTGAATTTAAAAATCACCTCATCAGTCTAATGCTGAGCTCTTGTTGCTCTGGCCTTGAAGAGATGTTATGATCATGTCTCAATGTAACATAGACCTAAAATGAGCAATTCTGTAAAGCTTGAATTATCCTCTTTGACTGGAGGATCAGAGAATTGTTTGTGTTGGAAAAGACCTTTGAGACAGTCCAACTGTTACCCAACCACTGCCAAGTCTGCCCCTAAACCTGCTGCTAAGAACCACCTCTACTTTTAAATCCCACCAGGGACAATGGCTCAGCCCCTTCCACGGGCAGCCTGTTCACTGCTTGGCAATCCTTTTGGTGTTATTCAGTCAGAGAATTTAAAATAAGCTCACTTTTAAAATTTAATTAGGCTGCAGCTGGATAAGTTGACAGAAATGTTGCCCTAGCTTTCATCCCCTCTCCTTTTTTACTACTGTCCTTAGTTTTTATGTATTTCTGTACCTGCTGTAATACTTTTTCTAGCAGAGTTGGAGCATGAGGGCCAGAGAAAGCCTTTCTTTGCCTCCCATGTTAAATTAGCCCCAAGATATTTGGTCCAAGTCCTCACTGGAGAGACAGGAATCTGAGCACCCTTGGGCAAAATGTACATAGGCACTTTGATTACACTTTCCAAAGTTTACTGCAAAACCCAGACTATTACACAAGAAGTTTGGTCTTTGGTTGTTTGGGGTTTTTAATCCATTTTAAAGAAGGTTGCATTTGTGTAACTGTGTAGGTGTGATTTATTTACATTCTGAACAGGAGTAGTAGGTGAACATTTATCAGCTTAAGGAGAAACCGGGCACTGAAATCCTGCATGAAGCTTGCCAGAATTGAGTTTCTCTGTGCATTGCCAAAATTACATTTGCAGATCTGGAGGGATTTTTAAAGCTTAAAGACTGTAAAAAAATAACGTGCATCCATTTTAGGTATGACAAGGGTAGACAGCATTTTACTGGGGACAAAATGGCAGGGGTTCATTTTCTGTATTTTTAAGGTGCGCCTAGAAGTTTATTTTAAATCACCAAAGAAAATTTTGTGTAAGAGAGCACAGGACTTTGGATCCATTAGTTGGATTTCTCCCTAAATTTAGGTGTGTATAGAAGTTAGTCCTTGTGTTTTGTGACTTAATTTTAGATTTAGGACATCTAAAATCATCTTAAAACATATGTTAGGCTATCTAAAGATCCATGTTTTGGGTGTCGTTCTCAGCACTTTGCTAAAGCACAAGCATAATTATTTTCAGAGGCATTAATGCTTTCTCACAGATGCCTCAGGACCATTTTTATTCTTTAAACACCCAATCAAATTCTGCTCTGAAAGTCTATCTGGAAATTCGGCAACCAGATTCTTGGAGCAGTAGTTTATTAAATGAATTCTACAGCTGCAAAGTTTTAGTGTTGTTTCTTTTGGAGCAGTATCAGAAGCTCTGCATTGTGTAAATGTGCGTAAAAGCCTTGTTGAAATGTGATCAGTGATGCACAGCCCAGATTTAATCAGGGCTGGCTTTCTGCAGTGCCCAAATCCCCTGCTCAGTGGGGAGGAGTGCTGAATCAGATACCATTGAGAGCCCTTTTCTGCAAAGTACAGATCAGTCTCAGGGTGGTGTGAGAATCTTCTCATTTAATCTGACACAGGCACTGCAAGCCTGGAGCTTTTAACAGGGTTGGTTTGAAAAACAGTGCACCCAGATTCCCTCACAGTGGGTTGTGTTTGGTTTTACAGAAATACAACCTTCATATTCCCCTGTTCTGTAACTTTCTATCTCTTGGCACCTTTTCAGATCTCTCAGTGCATTATGGTGACTGTACAGCCATCAACGTAGCACAAGGTCAAGTTTCTAAGATCTTCTCTTAACATTTGTTTAATTTAATTTCTTGGTTACACTTCTGTTGTATTTGATGGATGAAAAAACAGCTTAACATTTGAAGTATTTTGTTGGAAAAATCTTTGAATTGAAAGAAAGCAGTAATGGACTCACGAAGATTTCAAACAATTCTGATTTTCAAATCAATACTGTCTCAGTCTTATGTTGAATGGGATTTTTAAGTCCATGTGGGGTAGTCCATAGGATTTCCCAACCCATTTTCAAGGACTTCAACTTTGACATGTAAATAACTGAGAAAGATGGCCCTAAAATAAGGTAGGTTTAAATAATCCATCTATACTAGCATTCTTACTTGTAGATCAGTTATCATAAATTATTTATTTTGCTATTGAACAAGGTAAAAAAGGTAATAGAGTGAATATTGTAGTTATTAGGTCAGCTCTGATGGCAGGAAAGGCCCTCCCAAGTGCTTTTCTGTGCAGCAGGAAAGCAAGGGATTTGAATGGCACTAACAAGAATTCAGGCATGTATTTTTTCAGATTACAGGTTTTGACTTGACAGTAGGAAAAAATTTATGTCATCCACATATTTAGGCCACCTGAGAGAACTAAGGGTTTGGAATTGGAACATCATGCCATGAATACAGAGCAGCCAGGAGTGCTTTCAAGCAGAAAACACTGTGTTTGCTAATTTGCCTGGATGCACTGCCTCAAGTGTTTCATGACTTTCTAGCTTGAGCAACAACAAAGGAAGAGAAGATGCAAAAAATTAAAGATTTCATTTATAAAAGATGAAAATGTTGAGACAAATCTGATATAGCCTCCCAAGCTGTTTTGCTTGAAGATATGTAGTTTTTAAAAGTTCTTGTGCATATAAAAGTAGCCTACATGACATATTCACAGGCAGTTATTAATTCTCTGTCTTGGAAAAGCACTAAGAGCAAATAAAATTTGTTCTTATATTTTTGTATGTTCTCATAGTAATAAATTCCTATCTCTGTTTCTCATAAAATGATTGAAAGTACCTTTTATTCATAAAACATGAACTTAAATGGCAGGAGTGGTGGTTGGCTTTACCCTCTGTTGGTAAATTTAACGAATACCTACTCTGTGTCTGAAATATAAGCAGAAAATAAATGTTACTAGACTTGTTTACACATCTTGAGTTTTTAAAAATTATCCTGACAGGCCAATAGCAGTTCATTTCTGATTTTTTACTGCTGAAAACTTTCAGGGGGTGTGTGCAGGATGTATGTATTAGGTTAAACTTGTTCATGTTCTAATTGTGCTACCTGGGGCTTTGTTTTGAGTTGTGCATTTAGGACCTAAGCAGAAGTGCTTGGAGATATTTGTAAACTGTCCCATTGTATCCAGTGACTTCAGATCAGAGTAAATATCTCAATGTTTGAAGCAAGAACTTTATGGAAATATCAAACATTCTAAATGGTCAAAAATGTTTTTTTATTCTATTGACACTAACACCTTTTATCTTGGTCCTAGAGAATACTAAATGACCAATCTACAAGAAATTTAATGAAAATGCATATTTATTAAAAATATTAGTACTACTGTTTTTAGTTCAGTTTTACTTCAGGTTAGGAATGGAGCTGAAAGAGATGTTAGTGAATGTTGTTTGGGTAGGTGAAGAGAGAAAATATGCTTCTAGTCCTTTCCACTTTCAGTTCTCAGTCTTTTCAATATTCCAGCTTTAGTTGGATAGCAAACAGACCAGCCAAGGATGGCAGTTTCCATCATTATTTATGGATGTGCTTTTTCAAAGGTAGGGGCCAGCAAGCCTCATCTCTCTATCCATTAGCTCTGCACTCGTGTTTGGGAAATAGCTGCAGGGTATGAAGGAAGAGGTGATTTACTCATCTATGAATTGTAAACCTGAACATGTACACCAAGATCCTTGCTGATTTTCCTCCCAGTATTTCCCACTGGTTTGGGGTTTCTTAGAGCAAATGCATTGATACAAATCAGAAAGTTCTGGTTGTGTACAGCTGGTTCACTGTAAATGCTGCATGTGTAGACCTGTTGCTCTGACAGGAAGGTCTCTTAGAACTTGGTTCACCAAATAGGCCTGAACTCACCCTCACCAGCAAGGAATTAACTCAAACTGATTTTATAGAAATTTCAAGGGTTTTCTGTTGTCTATTCCAGGTGGATGCCCACACATCACTGTGGGTGTGAAGGGTTTTGTTCTTTTGTGGCATTTCTGGTGTTCTAAAGACTGGTTGAATGGGAGTTTAACAAATTATTCTGACTCTGAAATTTTTGCTGGATAGTCTTGTTTTATTGTCACCTAACCTTGAATTCTAGGACGTTATGCACCTTCTCAGATGCTTAACTGTTCAAATTAGTTAGAAACGACAAAGGTTTTCCTCGTGACTTTTATGTTTTTGGTAGATAAATAATCCAGAAAAGGGAAGCATCAGCACTTAAGGAGTTAACTGGGCTAACCTCCAGCCAGATGAGTTGTATGAATTAATACTGCATTGAGATTAAAGAAATAATATATATACCTTGCCACATGACTGTTTCAAGCTGTCTGCAGCCTTAGGCAGACACGCTACACGTGCCACATTTAAAAGGTTAGCTCTGTATCTGGAATAATGTTTAGAGCCTCAGGCTCAAATTTGACTGTGTTTTGCTTGATATCTACTATTGCAAGGATATAAAGCAGCTATAAACCTGTCCAACCAACCTGTTAATCCCAGTTTATAGCTCTTCTGCAGGTCTAGAATGATGTGAAGTAGTGGGAATAAAGGAAAAAAATTTGGCTCTCCGTTTTGTTTATAAAAGTAGGGTTGTAGATTTTCAAAGCACAGTTATGTAGAGATTGAAAGATAATCTGTGATTTATGTGGCAATCTTCATGTTTGCTTTGTGAAATTATACAGCAAACACTGCTTGCACTTTGCTTTGAAAATATTCTGCAGGTGCCCAATCTACTTTCTTCTTATGGACAGGTGGAAAGGCCCATTTTGGTGCCATAAACTGTTGAAAACTGTACCTATTGTGTACTTCCTGTGATACTTTATAGTCGAAATGTTTGAGTAAAGGAAGCCTGTTGACTCAAGAGAAGGGAGTATTTGCTTGTCTAAAATATTGGTTTCATTTTTCAAAAGTGTATCTAATTTATAAGAAAGGGATGTAGGATAAGTGTCTATACTGACTTAAAAACATCCTCCAGTGAGGTTTATTCTAAAAAATGGTTCCATTCAAATGTAATTTAGTCATATGTTAGGTTGATAAAAAACTTTCTGACTCCAGGATGCTTTTTCAGTTCATTATGATAGAATTTTCAAAAGAATGTGTTAATCGTATTGGGTTTTAAGCTTCTTTTCATATTTCCAGGTAAGAGGAGATTCTAGAAAGGAGTAACTTACTAGGTGGAATAAAACGAAGGGAAAAACCAAGTTGGAACTGTAGGTCAGTGTCTTATTCTTATTACTGTATGAGTAATATTGTGGTGCTTTTTGAGTTATGGATTCCATAATTATGGATTATGAATTCTAATTCCCATTTAAATTGCAGAAACCTTAATCATTAAATTTTAAGTTACTTTTGAGGGACTTGGGGAGATCAGTTCTTCATTTTTAAAGGTACAATGGCAAAATAAAGGAGACCTTTTGAATTGGAAGTGGATGAGGATGTTTTTGTAGGCAGTGTGTTGTGTTCTCAAGTGTGTGCAGGTCCTCTCAATAAACCTTAAACTCTTTGGAGCAGTTGAAATCCGTGGTGATGATGGATGGATGGATGGATGGATGGATGGATGGATGGATGGATGGATGGATGGATGGATGGATGGATGGATGGATGGATGGATGGATGGATGGATGGATTGCCCCACTGCCAGGTTATTCTGTTTTTCCACCTGAACCTCAAGGCTCATTAATCACTCATCCTCACTGAAGTCAATGGGAATGTAAGTCAGAGTTTTGGAAGAGGAGTGAGGAATTAGGTACCCTAATAAAACTGGGCTTGGAACAGTCTTGGACATCTCACTATTAGTGTGAAAATCCAAAGTGAAAGTGGAATCTGACTCCTCACATTCTGACTAGGCTCCCATTACAGCCAATTGAAAACTGAGGGTGATGATTCATCCCCTGTATCTTGGATACCTGTTCCAGCCTAGAGTTGCATCAAATCCATTAATTAATTTCATGAATAATTGCTGCACAAATAGTAACAAAGGAAGTTCTTTTGGAGACATGCTGCTTGTATTCAGGCAAGGGTGTGCACAGCTGTAGAATTTCTGGCTGTGGATTCTTTATATAATAGCAGTAAATACTGTATAAGATCTAGATATTGTATATGAGGCTGGTTATATATGTCCTGTTAAGGATATAGACTATTGCAAAATGCTTATCTCCCTTGATTACAGTTCTTCATTTTGATATTAGAATATGTTTTTAATAATCACCACTTGAAGAAGTCTAAATATTGTAGCAGTGAGAGATTGTTTTACCCCAATACCCATTTCAGTAGAATTCTTTAAATCAAAGCAAGTATGAACTGCTGAGAATATTTCTAGGTGCTTTAAGCTAATATAAATTGTTCAGCAAGATGAAAGCCTCCACTAAGGATGATAGGTACTTTGACAATTAAAATATAGGCTAAGCTTTAAAAATTCCTATTTCACCCTGTTTCTGGACAGTGGTGGTATATGGCTTGGCCCTCAATGTGTGATATGATATTTTGAGTTTCCATGTACAGGCTGTGGGACTCTTATGTCAACAGCATATGATGCAATTAGGGTTTTTATTGAAAATAATGTGAATGAATATTCACTTCCAAGGGAATTTCACTGTTATTTGACATCAACTAATTTGACATAAAAATCATTTGTTACAATTCCCATGTAAAGTAGAAATATTTATCTTATGTGGCAAATTACACTTAGCTCCTTTGATTTTACTGTTGATGTAATTTCATTCCACTGTAACTAATTTAGCATTAATTAATGTCCAGATTAGCATTTCAGTGCTACTACATCAACATTGGGAATTGCTAGGATTTTCCTTTCACACAATTTAGTTGGCATATATAGTTGGGACTTTGGGAACACTGGTTCTTGTTGGAAAGCTGATGGATGTTCCTCTCTGTCATACTCTGTTCTGAATGACAAATGGACGGGTTCCTCCATGGTGTGCTGGGAAGAAGGTGGGAGTGTCTTCTCTTCCTTGAATGAAACTTGAACCAGCACAAATGTGTGATCCTTTGCTAAGAACCTTCAAAATTTCAGTGTTCACTAAACAAATAAGCACAAGTACGCAGCCAGTCATTCTGCCTTGTTATGGCCACTAAACTTAGTGATTCTATGTAAAGATTTTTATTCTTGAAGGAAACGTTTCTGTAGTCTTGTTCAATTGAAAAGTAGCCATGTGGGGGCTTGCATTAATGTAGATAACAGAAAAGTGATAGAGGAAAAGATGCGTTCTATCCACCTCAAACTCTTTAACCATTTAACTTCTTTTGTGTTAGGGACTCAGATGTCTAAAATGTGAAAATACACATTAACTTCACTCAGAAATATTGTATTAGAAGTATACCCTGGTTGTGCATCTTCAAGCAGTGGAATTCCTAATGACTTTACAAAACCAAACTGGACATAGTACTGATGTGGTCTTAACTGCAAAGAAGGTAATTCTCATTTCCTTACATTATGCCAATTCTGGGCTTATTATTTTCAATTTGCATTTTGTTTCATGATAGAGCAAGTACAGGCCATTGCAAAAGTACCTGAGACATTGACCCGGGGATTCTTGTCAGTACAGGAATTATATTTATTGGTGAAATAGTGAAAACAGTCTCCACACAGGCTGTTGTTTGTTGCACAGCTGCTTGAACAAGCTGTGGTGCCCAGTTGTCTTTGTCCTAGTTGTGAACCTACCCTTTGTCTTGACTAAGAATAGCCTGTGAACATGCTGCTGCTCTGGAGGCTGTGTTTGCCATTCAATGAATTTTTTATGCAGTCAGCAGTTTTTTACCTTTAGACTGTTCACTGCCGGTCCAAGGAATGACAGGGTATAGACAAATTCCCCTGGAAATTTGCTTCTCAGTGATTCAAAGGACAGGGATGAAGAAAGCCATATGCAAGCTCACATATTCCTTATTTATAATACAGACCCATAGATAAGGTCCTAATTTATGAAGTAAAAATTTGCTTTCCATTCTTACATCGCTGGCTGCCTGAAATAACAGGAAATGTGAGGCTAAATTATCAGGAAGGGGGGTGATGGCAAAGGGACTCATGTTTCTAAGGAGGAGAAATTTCCTGTTAGTTTCAAGGGTTCACTTTAGGAATATTTCACATCTTTCATAAAATTGAGTCATAGGAATCTCTCTCTGATCTCCATCTGAAGGTCTCTATTACTGTTTAATTTTTCCTAGCCTTTCAATTTGAAGCCCTTGTTTTTGTCAGTGTTATTCGTGCATTTGGGTGAGCAGTGATTCAGCATGTCCTGGGCAGTGCCTCTCCCTGCTGTCCTTAGAAGGACACTCCTCTAACTGCAGTCCCAAAATTCCAGCCAGCAGCTAGGGAGCAATTACACTGAGTTCATGGATAGAGTGGTGCAGAATTCCACTCTATAAAATATGACAGAATTCTTTAGAACTGGTTAAGCACAGTATCATTAGGTGGGAATTAAATGGGAGTCAGGTCCTGGATGTCTGAGGAAGGAGTAGAAAATTAGAATGTCCCAGCAAGGCAAATTACAGCAATCTGGAATTTATAGACCAAACAATGTCTCTGGACAAAAAGAAGTTTTATGAAGAACAATGAAGAGCAAAAAAGACCGTAAAAGAAGAAAACAGTCTTTGGGAAATCTTTAAAGATTAGCCACTGAAGAAATATTCAGAAGAGAAAGGCACATAAGGGATGGCTGTCACTTATACCTTGATTTAAACCCAGAAGTTAGTAGTGAGACTTCAGTTTGAAACTGGTTCTCCTGAGTAGAAAATGTCAGTATCTTAAACAAAATGTGTTTCACCTAAGCAGGATCCCAGTACTTGACTCAAATGGGAATTTTCCACTCAACTCTGAATAATACTTTTTTTTTTTTTTTGCATTTGCTACCTAGTACTCCTCTGAAATAATCAGAGCGATTTAGGAAAAGAGTGCTCTTATTACTTACTTTTACATCTTTTGTTATTACTCCAATGATGCCAAATTTTGAAATGGCCACAGAGACCCAGAATTTTCCACGTAGCACAGTTTGAAGTGGAAGTGTGGCTTTGTTTACATGAGGCACTTCATAGCAGAACTGTAAATACAGTGAGGCAGTATTGCTGGGACTATGCGTGTCTATTTTATGTGATACAAGGGTTTATTGTGATTGCTGTCACCCCTGTCCCACTGTCACCACGTGAACATATGGCTTGAGGGTTTCTGAAGGGAAAAGGCATGAGGTGCACAGTGACTGGCAGTGCTAGCCAGCCTTCTGCTGGGGTGCTTTAAAGGAAAGCTGCTGCTTTACCCCCTTCAGAAGGATCCAACTGCATGCACCCAGCCAGCCATGAAAGCTGAGCATGTCACACGGAGACATTTGGGATATCTTCCATCTCCTGTGTGTAGGAGACTTTGAGTCTGCAGTGCTTCCCCAACTCCTAAGAATGGCACAAGCTGCACGTTCCTCCTGCTGGTGCTGTTGTGCTGTGTGCTGGCATTTTCACTGGGACCCGCTGAGGAGGGGCTGAGCTGGTGAGCAGCACCCTTGTGCTTTGCCCTTCTGCCAGGAGCTCACACTTTTTCTCTCAGTGTGTTCAGCAGAGGTGGCTGTGCCCCACTGGGTACTGCTGGTGACAGACTTGATGGCTGAACTGCTGAATGCCAAAAATTGATTACAGAATTGTAAGTACTGGCATACAGTGCCTGAGGAAGGAATCCAGCTCTTCACAGTTATGTGCATCCCATGAGTTTGCTCCACTGGGATGTAACTGCGGCTACTCAAGGAGTAAATTACTCATTGTTCTCAGCCTTCCTGTCAGGCACTGCACAAGCACTGGCGCAGTCACTCCTCCCAGCCAGGGAGATGCAAAAGGGATTTCCATGACATTTCGAAACCAAGTAGTAGCAGAAGGAAGAAATAAATTCCGGACTCCTCCATTTTTGGTCGCAGCCTCAATCAATAGCTATTCCATGCAGACTTTGCCTGCAGTGCTATATATCTTCTGTTATAAAGCTGTTACATAAAGATTTTTGGATAGCCAGACCTTTTGTCAGCCTGTGCAGCAGCAGAGCTCTGGGATGCACCCATGAGACTGTTCTGAAAGCCATGTGGTATCATGTGTTAATGATATTTTTGCAGTTGCTAGACACCTTGAGGAAGGAGTAGCTTTGTCTTTGTTCAGTGTAATATCTTGTATTAAGAAGTAAACAGCCCATGCAAGCTATCATTCTGTGACAACTTGAAAGCTCTGACCTGCAGCAAGGTAAATTGTATAGCTAACTAAAAGCCAGTCCTGCTAAATGGGCCTTTATTTACCTTGAAATAGGATCTGTTGGAAACACAGGCTGTTTCAGGTAATAGGCATTTAGCCCTCTGTGTGCTTTGGTTTGGTCTTTTGGTACAAAACAGTTGCATTGTACCATGAGGGATGCAACAGTGAGATATAGTTTGTGTGATATTGCAAATAAAACCAGCTTAGATTATTTAAAATAAAATTAATTTAGTGGAACACATTTAAATTACAGAAATAAGTAGGGCACACCAGCAAATGCTAGGGAATTCAACATGAAAATTTTATTCAGATCACATGGATAATTCATGTTTCGCATTCCTTTTCCTTCTAGTTCAGGATAAAAGTCATGCTAAAATTCTAATCAGGACTACTACAAATTACTGAATTCGGTTCCCTCTTTCTAGAAATAGTTTTGTTTTGCTGTTCCTTATCCTTTATCTGAAACTATCTTTCCACAAAGACATTTTATAAACTGCTAAAACCTCCCTTGTGCCGCTTAACTGTTGCGCTGTTCTTGTGCTGGTTTTCAAATTTCTCTTGTTGTTATCTCCCCTTAAAAATACCAGAATGGTAAATTTTTTTCATCCAAGTCTTCTGTCATCCTTGAGGCTTTCCAATCTTCCTTAGGGCTTGGTCCAAGGTGCTTTGAAGTCAATGGGAACAGTCCCATTTTCCCCACAGCTAGTTTTTGGAAGAGTCATTAAATTTCAGTGCACTCTGTATAACCAGAAAACTCTTGGTGTGAGGAGCAGGTCTGGTCTCTGTCCTTGAATAGTTATTTAATTTGAATAAAGTGAATTTACTCTCCTTGTAGTTGAATAATTCATGTCACATCAGTGTTTTCCCTCTTCTCCACAGCCATGGTTTGTTTTAGAAAGGAGAAGGATGTGACTTTTACACAATGTTGTGTATGAATATGTGGCACAAAAGTGTAAATTGCATGAATTTGAATGACTTGTTAATTTTCCTAGAAAAGGTCCTGTAGATCTTTTGTTCTGCCCAGTGCAACAGCATGTTCTGTTAATCCACAGAATATCTTTTGTGAAATATTTTGCACATCTATGATCTTAAACAACCAGACAATTTATTTCCCAGATGACCTTATATCTGCAAATGTCAGTTTTCCTTCCTCATAATTTCAGCACTGTATACACTGGCCTAGTAGACAACTGGTATGTGGGTTTGAGGGCATTCTCTGCCCTCAAACTCTGCTTCAAATTCATTCAGTCTTCGAAATGAAATTAATTGTGTAGCCTTATATCATTATTGTTCAACACCTTCACACAATGCTTAAGCTTAGGAGGAAAGCTCCTTGATGTGTTTAAAATAACAAATAATTCAGTAGAAAAAATTTACACCCCCCCCACCATTTTCTAAGTGGGAAAAAGTGAAGTGAGTCAAACTCAATCCAGAAAATATACAGCACATGCAGTAAAAAGCAGAGTTATCTATAAAAACACCTGGAAAATGAACCTTGCAACACTTCTTTAATATCGCTTTTGAGTAAATTCCTATTGTACAGCATGATTTAAAATATATTCATTATCTTGCTTTTCACAGTTCTTTAGACTGAAGTTTGTTCTCTTGCTGTGCACTGTTAACCTAACTCTTCTTTGTTTATTCCTTTCAATTATGCTTTATGCTCTGGAAGAAATAAAATTTTAGGGTTGGTGATAAATTTTTAATGGACAATAGGGGATTTCTGTTAGTGCTTATAAAATAGCTTTATAGCCTACACAGTGTTCAGGTTAATGTTGCTTTTTTGGCAGCACAAATTATTTCAAAACTTTCTTTTAATTTCTCTTATTACATACAACTTTCTTATCTTCTGTAAGAAGGAGGTCTTTGGAAAACATCATTCAAATTCTAGAAGTTTCCTTTGCTGGGATCTGTGATGTTAATCTGTGGGGCTGGCTTTGCATCAGGGGTAGAGCTGTAAACATGAACCATGGCTTTGAAGAAGGCTTAGCAGTGAATACTCAGAGTTTGTTATCTGCATGTAGGTGCCCAGAGTATTGTGCATTGTTGGCTCAGTTTCCAGAGCACCATCTAGCTCCTGTACTTGAAATATTATCTATTGATCATGGGATTGCTTCAGGCCAATATATATTTATCTCACAACAATAAGAAGGGAGTGGCAGCTTTCTCTGGCAGATTGAATCCCTGCCAGGGTTACCCAAGAGGACTTAAACAAGAGCTTAGTTTCATGGAGAGGACCTTTTGAAGACAGGAGGTGCTTCAGCACTGAGGGACCCTGGAGAATTGTGTGATGGAGTGAAGTTGGTGGAACAAAAGGAAACATATTCTACTGAACTGCCCGGATTATCTGTCTATTAAAAGCTATTTCTGACATGCATCTAAACTCAGCACGAGCTTCAGGCACTGCCCAGTCCTGGAGCTGTCCTGGTTTAACCCCAGCAGGAGACTCAGCCCCACAGAGCCTCTCCCTCACTCCACCCTTGGTGGAATGGTGGGGAGGGTCAGAGGAGCAAAAGAGAGAACTTGTGGGTTGAGGTAAAGACAAGTTAGGCAGTAAAGCAAAAGCTGCCCCCAGAAATGAAGCAGATGGAGGAATCCATTCACCACTTGGTGTGGGCAGGCAGGTGTTCTGCCATGCTGAGGGAAGCAGGGCTCCACCACACGTAATGGTGACTTGGGAAGATAAGTGCCACTGCTCTGAGTGTTCTTCCTCCTTCCTGCAGTTCTGCAGTGACATGGTGCCATATGTTGTGACCTATCCCTTGGGTCAGCTGGGGTCTGCTCTGTCCCCTCCCAATGTGCTGTGCTCTGCCAGCTTCTCACTGCTGTGGCTGTGTGAAAAACAGGAAAGGCGTTGCCTCTGTAAGTGCTGCTCAGCAATAATTGAAACACCCCCAAATTACCCAAAACACAGCACCAAACTACTATGAAAAGAATGAATTCTGCCTCAGCCAAAACCATCACTGGAGTCCACCTAAAAATAGCGTGGTATGTTTTATGGTGGCTGTACCTCAGGTTTGTTTAATGCTATAGACAAACTCATCTATGAGAAGAAGCACAGCTGAGGAAACCAGGAGCAGGACTCAAAAGGACCAAGGAGATATTCTTGGTTTGGCTTGACCTGTTAGCAAATCCTCCTGTTTGCTTCTGCTTTAGTAAACTCATTTGAGGAAAGCTCTCACTTGGATATGATAGAAATACTGGGTTTGATGCTGCTGATAACGCGGACACCTATCTGTCAGATTTAGTAGTCACTATTGTTGCCTTGATCTCTATTTACTCCTCCATTAGGCTGTTCAGGCTGGATGTCTTTAAAATGTCTTTTTAAATTGCATTTGGATATGTTTCTTATTTTGTTCACAGAGATCCATCAAATTGACATGAAAATGAAGGAGGTATTGCTAGAAATTTAGGGGTGTCTCTCAAAAACTGTTTACTATCAGAGAGCTATCACTTACTGTCAGCAACATAATGGGGGTTTGCACACTAATAGAAAGTCCTTGAAATATTGTTCACATTGTTCAGTCATGACTTCATGTAATCATTATGATACTGACAGCTGACTTCTGAGGAGTGAAATATTACAATACTTTTGGTCTAAGAAAAAATCAAACAGTTAAATTGCTGATTCTGTTAATCCCTGTAGAGATTTGTAAATGAAAACTCTTTTTCACTTTGGCCCTTTTTGTCCTCCCTATCCTAAATAGACTGGATTTTCAAAGAGATCTCAGCAATCACATCACACAAAATATTACAGAAAAAAAAACTCAAACAGAAACTCAGCAACATTTTCAAGGCTAAAAGTAAAGGGCTGTTTGATATTTTATTCCATGAGCACTACTCATCCAGGTTGCTTTTTGCTTAAGTAATTGGCTAAGAACTTTCCCTAAATTGTCTGGTATCTGTTACCTTACTGGGGGGTATTAAAGTTGCTCAATAAAGTAATTTTATGAGTATTTCCTATAAGGATCCTGGAAGCAGTTCTATCAACATGAAATAAAGGGTAGGGAAATTATCTGTAGTAGTGCAGGATCTGATGCTTGATTCTTTTCTGATTTGGTTGTTTCGGAGCCTGTGTTCATCTGGGGATGGAGGGGTCCTAAAATGATGTGAAGCTTCATGGGTAAAACTCTCCTATGTTTTGCAGTTAAAGTGTAATTTTAGAGTCAGGCTGGCTTTTCTTCAGATTTCATCCTGAAGTATTTTGCCATTGAGTGGATGTGTTTATCACCTTCCCATAGTTTAAGCCAGAAGCAGGGTTTGAAGCCCATTTCCTCACGTACAACCTGCTGGGAAACACATTGAACAGCAGGAGAATACGGTTCTGGTTTCAGGTGTTTTTCCCTGTTATTTAGGAGTTGGGCCCCTAGCAAACTCTGGAATATTTTCCACTGCATGAATGTGCCACTTCTCTTTTTAAAAGCCTTTTAAAAACTCCCAGTCTCGCCAGCATGTGTGTCTGAAGCACCCTGCATCTGCATGGAGGCACAGCAGAATGAATATGGATGATCTCAAACTGCAGCTTGCTGCCATCTTTTCCCCAGGTTTGTTTCCCAGTCCAGGAGCTTTACACAGGCAGGAGCATGTATCCCAAATGCTGCCAAAGCCAATTGCCAGCCCTTTGGAGCTGGCAAACTGGCAACAAAGTTTTACCTGGAGTGTCCATTTTATACAATTGCCTGCCATCATTTCGGTGGCAAGCTGCCACTGGGCGCAACTCTGCACTGCAGTTTCTTCTGTTCTCAGTTGTATACAGAGTTTTACTTCTTTCCAATCAGTTGATTGTAGTGTGAGCATTAAAAAAAACCAAACTCACAGATCATTTCCTGTTACATTTACAGAGAGCTGTTTACAGCAAGATGTTCAGCAAAGGCAAAAACTCTGTTTTGATATTTGACCATTCTGATGCAGTGCTGTGCCAGAATGAGCTCTCCCTTTCAGTGTAGTTGGGCTAAGCTGAAGATGGGGAACAGTCAGAAGATGTCACTGCAATCTGCAGCTGGTGCTAAACATGCAAAGTGTAAGAAGTGCTTAAATCATCTGATAAAGGATCACCAATTTTTTTTATCTCTTCAGCATTTAGCAGTTTGTCCCTGTCCTTGTCCTGGGTGTTATGGCAATTTAACTTTGTTTTAGCAGTAAACATGCCATGAACTGCAGCTCGCAAACTGGCTGGGAGGAAGATCATGGCTAATTGCAGTGGTGAATAATTCCTCATTTTGCTTTTCTTTTACAAGCATTTAGAGTCTCTGCTCTTTTTAGGCAGTTATCTAGACAAGGAAATCCCATTAAGATTCTCCAAATCTGGGCACACAACTTATGCTGGCAACTCTGACAGTCAATTAAATAATTTAACTGCCTGTAATCACAGACAATTCTGAATGGCAATGAATTTTCTTTCTTCATGAGTAATTTTCAATAATTTTGTAATCTGATATGTCTCTAAGTTATCAAGTCCTTGCATTGCTTGATTATTTTATCTGCTGTATTTATTATTGGGCAATTCTAATCATAACTAAGCATAATTCCTCACTGCAAGGTAGGTAATAAAATCAGGGTTGGCCACAAAGCTGATCAGTCAGAGAAAGCTGCCAGAGCACCAGTCTGGGGTTCAGCATTTCAGAATTCACTCTGCTTCTTGTCTCAGCCTGGGCAGGGTTGAATGACAGGTGCTGGTGGCTGTGATTTGAAATGTGAGACCCTTCTGTGTTTCCTGTGACTCTGCATTTCTGCTAATTTCCTTCTCATTTTTCCCAAATGCGGATAGATTTCCAGGGAAAATACGAAATATGTTCTTAGCTCTATGTTCTTGCAGATTTCTATGGCACTATATAGCAATAAGAAATTAATTTTTATTTCACCTCTAATTTATAGCTACTTGGAACAACTTCTTCAGAAACAACCCAGTTTTCCAAATCAAGGTTCAAGAAACGTAATTCTCTCAAATAGACATTGTACTGTCTTGTGTTTTGTGGCATGACAGTCTTTTCATATTGAAATTCATGAGAGGTTTTTATGGTGCTGGCTACAACAGATAACTTGGAAGCAATTCTTCTTTAAATATATTATTTCTGGATCAATTGATCTCTATCATATTTCCATGTAAGAATTTGCAAAATAATAACTAAAAGTACCAGTTCTTAATTTGGAATGCATTTAAAACAGGGAAATAAGTAATTCTCTCTTTGGCCAGGTTACACACTTCAAATATTATGCAGGTGATAAAGTTTGGTGAGGACGTGGTCTCTGAAAGACAAATGTATGGTAGTTTAATAGATGGTGTCTCTGGCAAACATTAAGCGAGCAATGGCTTTATGGATTTACTGTGCTATGGCACTAACAGCCCACTTCAACTCACATGAACATATATGAATATATTCTGAATATGAAACACAGTGGTTTTGAAAGAGTCTTTTTCCTCTGCTAACCCATGATAACAAATTGCACAAACAAGATATTCTTTTTATTGAAAGGCAGACATTAGGACCTGTATCTGAGAGTATAAAATAAAACTTAATCTATTACCAGAATGGCACTAAAATTGCAAAACTTGACAACCCTGACCAAACTGTTTAATAAGAGTCTCTTATGTCTGGAAAATTGTGGGTTTAGTGATGAAATTGCAGCATAGCTAATTGTTGTTTCTGATTTTCCTGAAGGAACTGACAGGTTCAGTTAATTTTCCCCCACAATAATAAAATACCCACGATTATTTTGAAATCAGGATCTCTAAAATTAGAATTCTAAACAAAACAGGTAAATTGAATATTGCTGAGTGGAGTTAGGGATTAACACTTTATGAGGATTTTTCACAGTGAATAACTAGGGTTGGAAAGTCTCTGTGACATTCATCTTGTCAAATTTCAAAACTGAATCAGGATAGCAGGGCTCTACTTTTCCATGTCCTGAGTATCTCCAAGGCCACTTGTCTCTGGGCAAATATTTATGGGAATTGAGTGAGACCAGTGTGAGTGTGACTCTGCAGTTTTATGTAGATGTGCCTGCCCTACCTGGTCCTACAAGTTGCCTGCAAAACATTGTTAGGGACACCGTGACCTAGAACACCTTGAGCCTCTCAGAGGGACATTTTGAACCAGGTCACACGTGGATGTTTCATTCCTGACGCTTCACACTGGGATGGCTGGATAGATGTGTACCAGGATAACTCCACGGTCCTACAGATCCCCTACTAACTGCTGATTTTCCCAGCTGGTATTTTCTTTACCAAGAATCCAAACCTGTGCCAGGAAGTTCAAGGCTCCAAGAGCAGATTTTTGGCTGTGTAATATTTAAATTGAGAGCCTTATGCCTGTTTGTATAATTGTTTAAATTAAAGGTCTCAGTGCTTTAAATGGCAATAAAAATAAAAATGTGTAGGATGAAGTTTTGGCCTCATTACAATAAGTTGTTATTCTTTATTAACATGCTTCTAGTATTTTCCGGGTTATTATCTGTAATACTGGAGTAAAGCACAATCCTGAGGCATAAAATCCAGTCTCTAGGTGTTTACCTTTGGGATAAAGAAAAGTTAAAAAACAAGGTCAAGGATAATCAAAGGTAGGAGTTTGTTCATATTAAAGAGGAAGGAGATACCAAGAAACAAGGACCATACTAATCAAAGGCAGTTTCTTTCCATTTCCAGTGAGCCTTAGAGCCAGCCTCCATTCCAATTTAGAGTGCACATTATGTGTAGACAAGGATTTCAGGAATATGCTTTGAATAAAATCCTAAGCCCCCTTTCTCCAAAAAGCATTAAGTACAAGGTATTAAGAAGAAAGTGCAGTTTTAAAATGGAAAAACCCTTTACAGAGAGATATATTTTAAAAGAAAATAAGTCCATTATGAGCTGGAAAAGGAGTACCAATTATTTATGGATCTGAAAGTGTTTGTAATGTTGTTATTAGAAATGACTTTGTAGAAAGGAAACTCTTTTGAAATATGATTATGAAAAAGACAAAATTAAAATGCAGGTCAGGTGTATTTTTGGGCTTGCACCTGTCATATTTTGAGCCACCCTGCAGCAATGTGTATATAGAATGAAATAGTTCATGAGAGAATGTTTTTGAATTTTAATGACAGCTTCAGGGGTTTCATGACCTATCAGCTCTGGAAATAATACCACTGGTTTGTAAGAATTTTCAGTAAAAATCATATGACAATAACAATGGTGGGTTCTCTGTAGAAAGAGAAAATTGATTAAAGAATTATGAAATGTTAAGCACAGACCTTGGTAAGACTCAGGCTTCTGGCCCCAAATCAGGGAGATTTGCAGCAATTCAAAGCAATAACTGTTGGACAAATGTAGTGTATTTTACAGCTGTAATTTGAAAGCAGCATGTGGCAGACTGGTGTAATTTATGCCAGAGTGTATTTTTATTGCATAACTCATTACTCTTTCCAGTGGGAGCCAAGAACATAACCTGCACAGCAACTACTGAAAATCGAAATTGTTTGCTAACAATTGCCTTAGGTACATAAACAGCCACGTAGGCTGAGCCATTGGATATTATTTTCTTGTGACAAGGAAAACACTGTTTTCTTTTGGAGCCTGAGTGGATATGTGCACGTTAATGGCAAAACTAAATGAGAATGGGTGAGATGGTTTCTTCCCAGGAAAGTTTTTGGCAGGTGTTTGGGTGATTTCCAAGTTGTGTGTGGTCTTCTGGTTGTCAGTGTTATGTGGGGTTTTTTTTTGTTTTTTGGTTCTTTTTCCTATAAGGGATCCAACAGACTAGAGATGTCCATTTTGAAAGATAAGATTTGATGTGGCAGGCAATTATTTTTCTGCATTAATTGTTAGGAAAGCACTTCCCTGCAGAGAGATAACTGATGCCAAGAGTGCTTTGAAATCAGGGCTAGATGGCCACTGGCATTAGGTTAAAGAATGAGATGGAGCATTGGGGCTGCCCAGGGAAGTGCTGGAGCCACCATCCCTGGAGGTGTTCAGGTCATGGCTGGAGGTGGCACTCAGTGCCGTGCTTTAGGTGACAAGGTGGGTGTTTGGTTGAAGGTTGAACTTGATCCTGAAGGTCTTTTCCAACCTTTATAATTCTGTGGATGAACCTGCACTTCTTGATCATTGGCAGAGTGTCAAATGACTACCCCACAATGCTGTTGCCTCTTTAAAATCATGATCTGACTTCTCTCAAGCAAGTTCTCCTTTGGGCCTTATCAAGTTTTCTGAGTTATCTTTTTTTTTTTTTTTTTTTGGAGTAGTGGAAGGAGAATTTTGCTCAACTAAAGTTGATCTTGAATTGAGCTGAATAGTCAAAATTTTTTCTTTGCCAGTCACTAAAGTTTGTGGGTTGTAGACCAAAAAAAAACCAGTCTCTCTGGCAAACATAACCTTTCTTAGTAACCGAAGGTATGAAACAGGACTTTGCTAATTAGAGATGTAACAAATTCATAGATTTCTGCACACTGCTGTCGAGAAGCAGCTGCAGCTCATTGCACTGGTGTATTCATTAATGCTCTACAACATGTTTTCAAATAAAATACAGTCAATTACTCTCAATAGACTTATCATGATATGTGAAATATCCAACAAGATCTTTTCTCTCAGATGAATGAACAGGCTTTAATTGACTTGAAAATCTGTATTTTTGTCAGCAGAAAAGAATGATCAGAGGTACTTTGCTTATGTAATCTACATATTTAATTTCTTTTGTAATTAATAGAGGGTCTTCAAACATAATGATTAAAAAACTATGCTTGAGGTATTCAATGGCAACAAAATACAGCCCTGATTTTATGATGGCAGTCACTTTTGTCAGTGTAAATTAGTGTTTCTGTGAAACTTGGACTAAATATGGCACTTTTAAATGGAGTGATAGTAGAAATTCATCTATGTGGACTTCTGTCTAGAACAAGTGATTTGATTCACACATGCAGGAAAATAAGGAAGTTAATGGCCCTATTTAGAATTTAATCTAGATTCAGGATAATGTATTAATTAATTAATTACCTGGTAGTTTCTGGAAGCCTCTTTGTGCATTAATCCTTAATTTGGGATAGAAGAGTTTTGATGATCATTCACAGATCATCAAAAGAGTCAGCCCTGTTCCCTTTCCCCAGTCTTGTCACCATCCTGTAATGAATGGACTCGTCTCCTTTGAGCTGCAGTTGATCAATGCAACTTTATAGGTGTTTGCATGGAATTTGCAAACCTGAAAAAGAGGTGAAGAAAGAATAGATGAAAAAAGTTGGAGTTATATGGGAAAAACCCCCAAAGCTGGGTATTAGAATCTGAGTAGTTTTCTGTTTAGCTGTCTTTCTTCAAATACTCTGAAAATTTGCTTTCCAGCACATGCTGGCTTTTCTCCAAAAGTTTATCTAGTTACAACCTTCAAAGATTCCTTCTCTCTAGTCCACACTTTGCT
The DNA here is from genome assembly GCA_024865655.1 of Emberiza elegans. Classification (NCBI taxonomy): domain Eukaryota; kingdom Metazoa; phylum Chordata; class Aves; order Passeriformes; family Fringillidae; genus Emberiza; species Emberiza elegans. The sequence continues at coordinate 64,534,415 of JALJVW010000206.1, forward strand.
CTCTAGAATCCACTGAAATATTCTGGGTTGTTAAAACACCTTTTCAAGGCAAAGGGCTTGACCTGCCATGACCTTAAGTTCAATCTAATGCAGGTACTGGATGTGAAAATCTGTTTTAAATAAGAACTTTTAAAGAAACTGAAGGAGTAAAGTGGGAAACTATTGGACCTTCAATTTTGAGATGTGGTGTAGTAGATATTGTTTCCTGCCACCAGCTAACAGAGTGGTTCTGTGGTGCCTGACACTTGCAGAATGTTTATTCATTTTAGTTCTTCCCCCCCGGGGCTTCTAATCAGCTTATCAGTGCAGCAGCCACGGAATCCTGCACAAACTGAAGCACAATTCATGTGGGTTTAATAAGAGTTCCTAAATTGTGAGGTCCTGTGAGTCCTGTTCTCTTCAGGTGCAGCACGATCAATTAAACACCAGCATGTACAATTCACTCCAGCGGGCTGCTTTGATCTACTCCTGAAAACACATTTTTTTCAGTCTCCTTTCTTATCTTTGTCAGGCCTGTCCATTTCTAGGCATTTTTCGTATCTCTTCAAGGGAATCACATACATCAATGATGCAAGATCAAGAAATCAATATATCAGTGTTACAGCTGGGCTAAATATTCTAAATTATCCATTAAGTTGTACCAACTTGCATTTTAACAAAGAGTAAAAGACTCTGAACAAAAGTTAATTTTCCCCAAGTTTCTAACTTTGCCTCTTCAGTGAAAAATCAGACAATAATTAAAGCTTGAAAAACATTTTTCCTCAGTGGTCAGGACAAGGAAGAGATAATATTTTTCCTCAGAAAACCTCAACTTTTTGGCTGGTATCCAACAATGAAAATTGCTTTAATATTTTATTTCAAATATCTTGAGAAATCTGTACCTGCCCTTTAATGTTTGTGTAGACTGTGACAAAACAAATCTATGGAATTACATTTATAACAGTACATCTATGGAATTACATTTATATCAATACATTAAGTATGGATATATCTCATGCTCTGTATTCCATTGAGTTGGAGTAGGGGCTCTTAGGATATTTGCAATTTACACTGAAAACAGAGACAGTGTTTTCATGGACTTTTCTGGGAGTTTACCATAAATATTTAGGCTTAGTGTGCTTTTAAGTAGTTACCCTGACACTGGCAATTTTTGGGAGGTTAGCTGTTCCTCAAGTGATTTAATTATTGGTAAGAAAGATCACAGAAAGGTCTCTGCTTTCTAAGTGATTAGCTAAGGCAATCTATCTCTGAGAAATGCACGGTAGGGATTTTACAGGGCTCTACCTGTTACTGCGAGAATTAGGAGGCTGCAAACTCAGCAGCCCAACAGGCCTAGAGCAACTTTCTTAAACAGCAGTCAAAACCTCATGCTGATTACAAGGACAAATAATATGCAGAGCAGCACAAGGCAGTGCAGGACAAGCTGCGGCCAGAACTGGTCTCACTCTCGCAGTGCTTGGGAAGCAGGGGCGGACAGCGGGCTGGGCAGAGCTCCTTGGCTGGCACTGCCAGCACCGCCGGCTCCTTTCCAGGTGTTCCTGCTGCTCCCACACCCGCCGTGCCCGGCCTGCCCCCCATCCTTTACCACCGGCTCCAGACTCCCCGCAGTCCCTGGGAGCCGCGGGTGTTGCCTGGCCTGCTCCCCATCCTTTGCCAAGCTCCAGAATCCCCGCAATCCCTGGGAGCCGCCATGCCCGGCCTGCTCCCCATCCTTTACCACCGGTTCCGGGCTTCCTGCAATCCCCGGGAGCCGCCATGCCCGGCCTGATCCCCATCCTTTGCCAGGCTCTGGGCCCCCCGCAATCCCTGGGAGCCGCCATGCCCGGCCTGTTCCCCATCCTTTACACGGGCTCCAGAATCCCCGCAATCCCCGGGAGCCGCGGGTGTTTCCCGGCCTGTCCCCTATGCTTTACACGGGCTCCAGAATCCCCGCAATCCCCGGGAGCCGCGGGTGTTTCCCGGGCTGTCCCCTATGCTTTACACGGGCTCCAGAATCCCCGCAATCCCCGGGAGCCGCGGGTGTTGCCCGGCCTGCTCCCCATCCTTTACACGGGCTCCAGAATCCCCGCAATCCCCGGGAGCCGCGGGTGTTTCCCGGCCTGTCCCCTATGCTTTACACGGGCTCCAGAATCACCGCAATCCCCGGGAGCCGCGGGTGTTTCCCGGCCTGTCCCCTATGCTTTACACGGGCTCCAGAATCCCCGGGAGCCGCGGGTGTTTCCCGGCCTGTCCCCTATGCTTTACACGGGGTGGGAGCCGCGGGTGTTTCCCGGCCTGTCCCCTATGCTTTACACGGGCTCCAGAAATCCCCGCAATCCCCGGGAGCCGCGGGTGTTTCCCGGCCTGTCCCCTGTGCTTTACACGGGCTCCAGAATCACCGCAATCCCCGGGAGCCGCGGGTGTTTCCCGGCCTGCTCCCTATGCTTTACACGGGCTCCAGAATCCCTGCAATCCCCGGGAGCCGCGGGTGTTTCCCGGCCTGCTCCCTATGCTTTACACGGGCTCCAGAATCCCTGCAATCCCCGGGAGCCGCGGGTGTTTCCCGGCCCTTCCCCGCCGCTCCAGCCCCGGTGCCGCGGCGCCGCCGCCCTCTGACGGTGACAGCCCAAGCTGTGCGAGCATCCCTCCACCCGCTGGGTTTTACCTTGTGCGGACAGCCGGTGGCTGAAGCGCTGTTTAGGGTGTTCGCGATCTCGTTAAAGCCAAAATCCCACTGCTCTCACTCCTGCCCGCAAAAGTTCCTGCTCGTGTCTGAAAACAGTGATGTTGTGCCATTGAAATTATGCTGACTTCTGTCCAAGGGGGCATGTTCATCTGGAAATCAATTTCATGTAAATTGATGAGTATTCTTAATAATATCAATAACTTGTAATTAATATTGAATATTAATTCTAAGATTAATTTTATTTACTTCCTACAAGTTTTAGGTTTTATCAGGGTTACAAATGCATACAATAAGGCCCAAAATTCACCTTAGTATCAAAGCAATAATGCAGGACATTTGTAATAACCCCAGATTGCATTTTCACCAGGAAGCAACCTAGCAAATACACACTTTGCAATGAAAATTAAATTTATTAAATTTTAAAATTTTAAAATAAATTTTAAAATTTATTAAAATTAAATATTAAATTTTAAATTAAAATTAAAATTGCAGCTCTTTGTTTTAATCTGTCTATATTGTCATGTATGAAAAAATTGATGTAGGGAAAGAGTGCACAGGATGTGTTTGCTTCAGAAGATGCATCCCTCATTGTGAGGTCTCTGTTCTTAATTTCTGACTTGCTCTAGGTCATGCACCAATAAGAGCAAAACAGAGAAGCCCACTGTGCATCAGAAGTTGTTTATTAATTTTCTTATCAAAGAAAAGCTTGAAAACTTATCAAGATGGCTTCTGAAAGGGCTTTGTTGTAGTGTGGTTTCCATCACTGTTTTGTAGGGTGATACAGTTTCCTCTGATTATTGGAAAATGTATTAATTGATCACCTTTGTTTAGAAAGTCCTTCTTACTGTCTTCTCTGTGGCTTGGAAAATGTATTCTTTTTCTGATCTTTTTGGAGAAAAGCCAAAGTATCAACAAATGCTTGCATTAAATGGATTTCTTTTTTCTTCTTATAACGGGCATGCCAGCTGGTCTCTGTATTTCTAAACAACTGTTTAGAACAGCAGAAATAGAAGACAAAATCCTAGAGCTCACAGTATCAAACCCATCAAAACAAACTTGAAGCACTTGTACCGCTCTGCTTAATGCTGAATTCAGAACAGAGCATTACTGCTGGTGGGTGTAAGTCACACCAATGGACTGATCTGATCATCTCAGTGTCTGTAAATAACACATGTCCAGAACATTAATAAGAATTTGAAGTCTTGAACTGAAGGAGCAAATACCTTCAGACCTTGCACTGAACTTAATCTCCTTCACGCATAATCCAGATTGAGTCTGGATTCACCTGACCTACAGTCATTTTTCAGGAGTGCCTTCCCTGTCAAAGCATAGATACATATTGGTCACAAATGGAAGGGGAAAAGATGTCTACAGGAAAGATCATAGCTCTAAGACCTTTTTATAGTTTCTAAGACAAATAATTCAGCCTTCAGTGTATTTTGTATCTGGTCCTAACTGAGAAAGAGCACCTTTGGGAGTCACTCCAGGAGTCAGTGCAGCACCTGCAGCAATCAGCGCTCACATCTCCCTGTCTCTCCAGAGCTGGGCACTGGCTGATCCTGTTCAAACAGAGAATGATGAAAGGCAGCCAAGGTTTAGGATCCTGTGTATTCCAGATTCACCAGGTCTTTCAGGTCTTCCACTGAAATGTGCTTTGTTTACTGGCTCTCTAGATATCCTGTGTCCTGAAACTTGAGAAGAACACAAACAGAGAGTGTTGCAGCCACAGGCATTGAGTCATGGTGTATTCCAGTGTCAAACAATCTTGTATGAATCTTCCCATGATTTCAGAGTGGGCTATTACCTGTTGTGGAGAGAATAAAAAGAGCTGTGCCATAAGGCTTTCCAGCACTTCACTATGGCTGGACACTAGGCTCCATGCACAGTATTTTTTTGCAAGCCCAGTTTGCAGGGGTCTGATTTCCTCCCCATTGTCCAGAGCATAGGGATGTAGCAAGAGACCTTCAGAAGCTGGCATTCCTCAAACTTTCCTCTGTTTTGCGTAGAGCTCTTAAGTACTGCAACCCTTTTTGGTAAGGAAGGCCCTAGGCACACGGGCAGGCAGTGGAATCAAGGTTAAGCACACGAGCAGTTTTTAAAGTGCGTTTAGTGTTGTGGTTTGCACAAACACTTGGTAATGTTATTTGTTAACCCAATTTCTACACACTATTTTGAAAATAACTTACCTTGGTATCTCTAAGCTGTGTTGTAGTCTGTGTGTTTGTGTCACTAGAACTTCCTAATACTACACAAGTGATTTTTAATTTTTTTCTAAGTTTTATTTCATATATATCATAGGGTCAATATAAACTATGATAGATCAAGTCCTCAGCTGTCTGATTGACACATCTCCATGAAAATCAGTGGCTCTTTGCCGGCTTCCATGGAGGGAATAGCAGGGCAAAGGCAAGGTTAGTGAACTCTTCCTGTTGATTGTCCCCTTAATCCTCTTATCTTTCCATTTACTTTGTTGTTGTTTGAGTTTTTTGGATGAAAGTGTTTCTATTTTCTATGCTTATATAATAGAATTTCTCACAAAATCCACTAGAAGTAATCTAGCTACTTGTATCATCTTTCTTTCCAATAAAATCCTAATTCAATCTCTAAAGAACTGCCTTCTGGAGACATGAGTTTATGGAAGCATAGACATTGAAATCTTGCAAGCTCTTTTACATTTTACTACTCACCAGCCAAGAAGGAAACAGAAAAAAGCCAAGAGTCACCAAGTTGGGAAAAAGCTTTCTTTAAAATGTCACCACAGGTGTAATAAATGCACTGTGAGAGTGGTTCTTAAAATGCTTTTTTATGTGAAGGTCCAATTGGTAGGAGAATCCATCCCCTTGATCACACTGGATGTACAGGGAAAGGTTATGCAGTTTGTCCTGAATATGTTTGGAACACACAGAAAGGCTGAAGTCCCCACTGTGCGTATGGCTGCAGGTGCACAGCTCAGTCTGTGTGCAAAGGCAGTGCAAGCACTGGGGGTCTCTGCCAGCCAGGCTCACCATCTTTTTTAAAAAATAGGCACTGTGACAGAAAGGGAAGAAAATTAATAATAAATGTGACATTTTGTTTTTTAATAGACAATTTTCAGGAAAACTAAACTAAAGATGATTGAACAGCAGCATTGTATGCAGTTTAAATCCTCCTTAAGATGAAGGTCAACACAGGATTCTGAGATAAAAAAGACAGATTAAATATTTTGAACATAAAATGCAGTTGATAATGAAATCTATAAATGGAAACCTTTTCCATGTTGTGTAATGATAACACATGACATTTTGCTGTCCATATAACCTTTACCTTTTCTGTCAATATTATTGTGCTGCACTGATTTCAGAAAAGGCATTAAACACTGTCAGAGTGAAAACCATGTTTTAATAATAAAGCAATTATTATCCACTTATGATGTAGGAATATAATTGGATTTTAATGTATTGAATCAAACACTATCTGCTTCAATAACAGTGTTGCTAAAAACCATCATCTATAATTTATTAGGAATGGAACAAAATTTGACATCAGGAATGTAAACTAAGCCCTGCAACAAACATTTGTTGCAAAGATGCACAGATATCCAGCAAATTATTGCTGAAGGGTTCAAAAATTAGCATCAACCTAAGGTTTGATGTGTATTTTATTTTTAAGATGAAAGCAAGCCAAACTTTTAGATTTATGAAACATAATTGGTCAAGCAGCAGCAGCAGAAACCACATACTGGTGGTTGCCTAAGCATTATTTAAGAGATATTTTGTTCAACAATCTCTGTTCCACTGGAAAAGAACTTGTGATATAATTTTCAAACACAAGGCATGGTCTCTGAATAATTGAACAAAATCTTTCCAAGACTGAGTCATTTTGTCTTGTAGGTTTCCTTTTTTTACCCTTTTAAAAAAAATCTTAGCTTCCAATTTGTCATTTGGATGCCATTTTGTGAAAGGATATTAATATTTTTGAACTTGTAGTGCCAGCTTTGCCTAAGCAAATGTTTGTGGCTACACCTTTTATTATTCAGTATATGACTGAATAATAACAGTATATGACTGTTATACATATATAACAGTCGTATATATATATATATATATATATATATATATATATATATGACTGTTATATAACAGTATATGACTGTTCATGTCTGCAGCTGTGTATTGTGTAGCTTGTGTGATCTGTTTTGAAAGTTTTCCTAAGAAATGTGGTAAACAGTGGAGAAAAAATATTTCTTGCCATTTTAGGTGTCTTAAGAAAACTTGCTTCTGTGTTGCTGATGTCTCATTCAAAATATGCAAGTACAGTAATGCAGTGTTATTTAAAAGGCTGATTGCAATGATTAGAGGAGTCAGGAGTTTTGAAAACCCTGTGTTTGTACACAGCAAACTTCAGCTTTGCTGTTAAACCAACAATATGGCATTTTGTGTTGATTAAGCTATCAAGACACAACAGAATTCTTCTGGAAAATAAAGATCCAGACTCTGTAGTGGCATGAGTCCTGTGTGCTGCAGAAAAGCCAGACCAATTTCTGCTTCTTGTTCCCAGAGTGGTTTTGTAAAAGAGTAGATGATTAAGGTATTATTTTCAATAAACACACATTTGTATTGTTTTTCAGCATTGAGGAATTTACTGAACAAAGGATCGAACAGATTTTAGAGTAACACTCCAAAAGTAAAGATAAAATCACACCAGGCCCTCTCTTGCCAGGTGCTCTGATAGCAGGAGGATGGTGTAAAAAGCAGTGGCAGAAAATCACTCCGAGGGTTTGTGTTGTCTTTCTATCAGGGATGTTTTTATTACCCTGCAGGATAAGATACAGTGACCTTGGTTGGTTCCCCTCTCATTCCTGCTGTTTATTTGAACATAATGGACAGAAATGGAGCTTGCAAAGACACAAGAGTAAGTCCTGATTTTGTCATCTAAACTGTGTAGATACAGGAATGTGCCAGGGCAGCTCATCTCCCAAAATGAAGCTCTCTGCTAAAACATCTGAGGGTGTTTGCACTGTAATGTACCGGAGAAAAAACTAAGCTAGTGTTAAATGACTTTCTAATGAGAAATAGTCCAGCTGTGGCACGATGGTAAATCATCCTCCCTCAGAGCTGGGCTGTTACAAATAGATTTCTACTCCCAAGCCCAACCACAGATTATCTGTGCTGTGGGAAGGGGCAGGACGCTGCGTCCGAGCTTGGGGCAGGGCCACTGTGGTGAAACATCTTGTTCTGTCCTCAGCACAACCCTAAAGTCAGATTTTGCTGTGATAGCACCTGCAATGAAGCTGAGAGTGCTGGCCTTTAACCTGACCTCTTGGGCATCACGAAGTGTGCAGGTATTGTGTGTTCTCCCCTTAGTGCACCAAACCCAGCTTGGTCCTAACCTGGACAAATGCTGCTAGGAGTTATCTCAAACAGCCAGCTCAGCTTTATCTCCAGGAACAATTTTTATAGTTGTTCCTGATTAATTTGTGTACGCCCTGATAAAATGTCTTACTAATCCATGCAACAAACCTTCAAAATCTCTGAACACCCTGTTTTTTGAAGAGAATACTGCCCTGCTCCTTTCTTCTGATTGTCTTCTTTGCCTCTGGAGCATTCCCGCTAGAAATTATAGGGCCCTAAACATTCCCCTTCCTTCATAAAACACTAAAATATGAAATGTTGGAAAATTCAGGCTTGCAGCCTCCTTAAGAAGTGACAGCCAGCATAGCTTACAGCATCACAAAGTCCAAGGATTCACAGTAATACCCTTCCTAAACATGAATAGAGGAGATGCATATTCAGATGATTAAATGATTAGAGATGAGAAAAGTGTTCCATAGGAAGAGGATTTAAAAGATTGAAAGTGCTTACTTGGAGAAAAAATGCAGAGGATAAAGAAATATATAAATAAAAAAGTAATGCTGCAGAGGAAGTAATTACTTTTGTTATGTACCAGTGATCTGTATTGCCAGACTAGAAAAAGGATTTAATGAACTTTAGAAAGGGACATGCTTAAAATGATAACTGCAAAACCTTGTTCTTTTTTAAATAAGGCCTAAGAATAGTTGATTTTAGGATTGTCATACACTTACTGTGTTCTGTGCATAAGGTGGTGTGAAAAAGCCTGCAAGGCTGAAGCCATTCACAAATGGGTTTGGGTTTTTTTTGGTTTCAAGTAGGATATTAATCCTTTTTATTTTAAAATAAAAAATATTTGTTGGCACAGGTTTTTTTCCACCAAAGTGCTGCCATTGGAGGCAAATCACAGCATGCTGTTTTGTCCTGGGAAATTAATTGTTGTGTTCCAAAGCGATGCCTGTGCTGTCCCTGCCAAGGAGCAATGTCTCTGTGGTATGCAGCTCGGTCAGTCAGCACACGAGAGCAAGGTTTCAAGGGTCATACTGCAGACCCTTTTCATCTTAAAATTTTCTCTTGTTCAAGTCCTTATGGTCCAGGCAGCCTGAGCAATTTTTGTCTTTTCTTACTAATTGCTATGCACCTCAGACCCAAGCACATGTGCAATGAATCACTGCAAATGTTCCTGGAAGGTCAGCTGGAGGTGGAACTGCACCTTGTAGGAGTTTTGGAGGTAGCACCTGTGTGGCAAAGACTTACACCTGTAACACAGTCTCTTTGAGAGCAATATCCATCAGAAAGAAACCCCCAACTATTTCCAAGTGAAAACTATTGCAATGGTGAACTTCAGCCTTAAACTTTGAGCTGTTTCAGTTGTAGGGCTGTTAAAAAAAAAAAAAAAACACAAAAATCCCCAGCAGTAGAATATTATTATAAAGATATACATTTTTCCCAGCTCTAAGGTGTGGTTATTTTTGGTGGAACTAACAAAGTATTCACTTTCAAGCTTGTACAGATCGCAGGAAATATCCTGCCTTTTAATCAAAAGCTGAGGAAAGAGAAAACAAAAATAGTTCTGTAATCTCAACTATAGTATTTGCTGTTGCTCCTTCTGTACTTAAATGCAGACCTTTGTGTGAAAGAGAGCAATTGGTTAACAAAAGAAGCCATATTAGTAAGAAATTAAATGAGTTGGGCTTTAAAATAAGTGGATGTTGTCACAAGATGAAATTTAATTAAAGCTGACATTATTTCTAGCTGCTATCATTCCATGTGTTAGCAGGAAAACATTAAGGAACTCGATATAGCCAGATTGAGAAGATGTTTTATATAAATCGTGCCACATGTTTGGTTAAAAGGTGTATTATCTGAGTTTACACTAGACATTGGAATGTTGTATCGTGTAGCTGGGGATAAGTGGAGCAAGACAAGAACCCTTTTCTGCTTCAGAGCCACAACTGGGTGTCTTCCAGGGGTGCCAGGTACTGCAGCCTATTCAGGGTATGGCCAAGAAGAGCCCATGCCTGGGGAACACACACTGCCCTCCCCAGTGCCTGGGAGCCAGTAATCTGAGATTCCTTACTCTGCCTTCTCTTCCTCTTGTGGGCAAATCTCAACTTGATAAATAATTTTCTCTTCTGCCATTAATAAAGTAGTATTTAAAGAGAAAAAAAAAGTTAGGCTTGAAATATCTCTGATAAACCTGCCAGGATGCAGTAGTGAATGGTCACTAGAATAAAAAATGCACCTAATTTTAGGCTTTCTGCAGCCTTAAGACTAACAAAATTGATTGACTACATATTTTCCCTGAAAACGGACATTTTGAAGTATTTTCTTTCCAGAACAACCAATTATCTTTCCTCCAAAATTTCACTTTTGAAGGAAATAAATTTTAAGGAGTTTGAAATTCTCAAAAGGAACTGAATTTAGGAGTCCAAATTGTAAGGTTCCTGGCTCATAAAGACCAGCCCTCAGCTCTTGCAGTCTGATACAGCCAGCAAGATTTTATAGTCATGGCTGGACAGAAAGATTAATGGCTTGGGAAGATTCTCAGATGCAATTCTGTAAAGCCAGGAACAAATCCTGTGAATCCTTGGAAGAGATGAGACCGTGGGAGCTAATGAGTTCACACCTGCACAGCAGGGCTGCTGAGTGGTAGCAATTCCCTCCATGCTTTTCATCTCTAAATCCTTCAGTCAAGTTTCCAGGGCTTCCAGGCAGTGTGAAAGTTTTGAAGGTCCATCAGCTAAAGGTTGGGACAGAAAGGGGAGGCATTTTGTGCTATGGATCTCTGGGGAAATGCTTTCCCTAATTCAAATTCTGTATATTTTTTTTTGTCAGGACCACAGGAGCTCATTCCTGTCTCTGTGTAGGTGCAGGAGGGACCAGAGTGCTTCGGCACTCAGTGGTGTGGCTGTTCAGATGCTGCTGCCTGTTCCAGGCACACTTTCTTTACTGATGCCTTAGGATTTTAGCTTTTATGTCTTTCATATATTTGTAATCCTGCAATTCTTTGATGTTTAGCTCTAAACTCCATACAGAGTGTGAGCTGCTGCTTTCCCATCTAGGTCAGACACAGCAATTCCTCTCCAGGCCCCAGGAGATGGGAACAGAAGTGAGTTGGGGGGAGCAAACTGGGGGTAAATGACTTCATTACCAAAGGGTGCAGTTGGAAGATTAACCCCCAATATGCAAATGGAACAAACTTATAAAAGTGTGAAAACTTATTGTCCATTTTTGGGTGCCTGAAATATACCTGAAGGCCCTTCAATAAATATAACTTCTTCTTATTCCCTAAATTTTGTCTGGCCTCTGTTTTTAAGTACTCCCAGCAAGGCATCATGGCCGTACCAGACTTTGAGATTGGGTTTTCACACTTGTACTTGTTTGATTTATTTATCAGTTTTAGAAAGGGTGTGTTCTGGCATAGAAGTTTCAAATGGTACCATCATGCTTCCAGTGCTAACCAATGCTAACAGGTTAGAGACATCCCATCAGAGCAAATGTATAAAATTTGATTTAATTTTTTGCTTAGAAATTTAAATGTCAAGCTTCATACCTTGCTGGAGAAACTGTCTAGGCTCTGAAATCCTTAATACAGTGCTGGTTTTTAATTGGCCAATAAGATGAGCTTCAAAGTTAGATGAACTGAAAACTCTATTATAGAGTCCTTAAAAGTTAGTATTATTTGTAAAATCAGTTGTGTTACAATAACTCTTACAGGTCTCATTTGAATACCTTTGAAGCTGATGGGATTTGCATATAAATCCATATTCTTAAAGTAATGTGGGAGCTGGTCTTAGAACTCCAAACAGACTTTGTGATAAAACTTTCTCTGAGTTTGAAAATTTAAATGGTAATTGTGTCCACACAATCCACTTAATCCTTACCATGGAGAGCACTGGAGGCACTCCCTGGACCTGTAATTACTTCAGGGGTGTGAAACAGACTCTTAAGATCAATATGAAAATGTTCTAATCTCCTTAGCAATTGTCCCAGATGGTGAAATTTAGTATTGTAAATGGCCTTATTCTGGAACACCCCTTTCTTCCCAGAGCCCCTGAACATGGCAGCACTAAATGGTTTTCTCCCAGGGCAGCCACAGGGCTCTCCTTGGCAGAATTCCCCCATTTCTCCTTGTCCAAGACTTCCTCCTGGAGCCTCACACCTCTCTGCAGATACACCTTTGCTCCCCAGAGCCTGCAGCACCCAGAAGACAATGCCATTTTCTGCTCAGTGCGGCTCCTTGGAAAGTGTTTGTTAATACTGCAGTAATCTGTTGTGAGTCGCTTTGCTCAGTGCTCCAGATCTTGGCTGTAGTTCTCTATTTATATCTGAATTCCCTCAAGGTTTCTAAAGACCTTTTTCATTCAAACACCATTCATACATTTTAAAGAAATAAGGTTATCTTTGAATTTCTCTGTTTGAAAAGGGTCCCATGCTAAAATACAGAACAACCAAGAATATTAAAAAGTTATCTGATTAATGCTTTTCTGAATGGAAAAAGCAGTTGATACAAGATTTTTTTTTTCTGTTTTCTAGCCATGTTCTTTTAGATGCAATTTAAAAACTCTCCAGGGGCTCCTCAGGAGTTAGGCCTTTACCTGTTTTCCTGCCATTATTAACTCCTGCATCCTGGCAGCTCTTGCTGGAGAAGTTATCACTAACATTCTCTGTCATCGTTAGGAGACAACTTTAAACTGATTGGAGTATTTATCAAAAGGTGGTGTTGGCACTCTCAGCTGAACTATAAATCATCCTCACTGGCTCATGCTTTGTCACTCTCTGAAGCCTGACCCTTATTTTATTAATCCACAGGAGAAAATACATTAGAGAGGAGTGTATTGAAAGAACAATAAATTAGCTGAATGGTCTTTAATAGACATTGCTGTCTGCAGAGAACTGGGTAAATCTCAACAGTAAAAAAAGCAGAGAAGTTTTGCATGTGGATGTTAAGGAAATAATTCTTTCAAATTATAATGTCTTGTTCCATAAATTATAGGATTTAATCTACGTGATTTTGTAAAGTGGTTCAAGTTGTCCCCCCCGTAATCAATCTGATCACATTCCCAAATATACAAATTAGTTTTATGCCATTAGTTGTTCTGTTGCAATTAGCAAAGTAGATTTGCATTCTTCCTGACCGTGAGCTCCTGCTTAAAATACTATTCCACATAAATCCAGAATTTTTTGTGAAAAAGAGCACAAAATATAGGAAAGTCCACTGTCAGAAATCTCTCATCCCAGAATAAGAATTAAAATAGAAAACTTTGTAACCTGTCTTGTGTCTTTTTAAGACACCTGAAATATATCCTCAGTTCCTAAAGGAAAGTTTATAGAAGTGATGGGTGACTGTAGTTAAAATTTCAGGGACTTGCAACAGTAAGTACATGTACAAGCCATCCGTTGGATTGCTCTGTTCAGTCATTCCATTGGGAAAAACAGACATTGAAATGAAGGTAATTTAGGTTTCATCTTCGCAATATCCTCCTGTGAAATACCTTCTAAATCCAACAGTAAAACAACATAAAGGCAGAAAACTGGCATTTGTTTCAGCCTGCGTATGACAAAAAAACCCCATCTCAATCTATAATGAACAATTGAACACGAAAATGTGAAATGTTCTTAGCTGCAGAACTGTGTTACTGGAATACAACACAAGACAAAAAAGCTAAAAATATTTTGTGGGATTATTCTCCTAAGTGGAATTGTGCCAGGTGGTGCAGTATAAAGCAATTATTCTGCCTGATGTGCATCCTCAGAGCTGCTAAGGGCACAAGCTGGCTGGTTAAGGAGGCAGTGGCTGCAAATGACAGCTCCTGAGGGTCACTGCTGCCCAACAGCCATGAGGTGTCACTGAGGGGAATGACAGGGCCAGGGGATGGGAGCAGGGAGCTGGTAAACGTGCCTGCTGCTAGGAGAAATGGCAGTGTGGATGCAGGCTGGAAATTTAAACTTGTACCTTTCAATTAAGTCAGTTGGTTTCTTTCAATTGAGTTAGAAACACACACAATCTGTTAGAACATCTCTGGTGAGAGCTTAATATCATAAAGTGCAGTAATTGGATCATCTGCGGTCATCTGAGCAGCACTAAGTTTATCCCTTGGGCAGTGCCATTGACTTCCCTGGAACTACTCCAGGGAGCAGTTGAGCCCTGTGCTCAGGGAAGGAACAAACATTACACAGGTTTGCTCACAATGTGTTGGTAGCAGAGCAGCTTTAATGTTGAAAAACCATATTCTAAACATCTTCATCCCGGTAATTTTCAGCTATTTACTTACCTGCTGATTTCAGAGGAAGAATTGGAATGTGTGGACTTGGAGTTCATTTTTTGCATGGTTATGAACAGCTGAACCAGCAGCTTCAGAAAATGCCCATGTTTTCAACCACAGACAATATTTATGTTCTTTTGTGTTTAACTGGGCTTAATTAGCGTTCTCGTGCTGGATGAAAACAATAATTTATAATAATTACTGTTGTTGTCCAATGAAGGTTTCCTTTCACCTGCAGATCATTTGTGTAGCTCTGGAGAAGCGAGGGACTGCCCTGGTGGTGCTGTGGGAGGCTGCTGCGGGAATGGAGCTGGCTGGGAGGGCGGTGCAGCAGGAGCCGCATTGCTCAGCGCCGTGGTGGAGCCTGGGGACCATCAGAGGACTCAGAGCAGGGTGGAACTGACAGCAAACACCTCCACTCTGAGGTTTGCAGGCAGGTTTCTAATGAACTTCAATTAACCTCAAATCTCTGAAAAGATTATGACACGAATTACTCTTTTGTAGTACAGGTATTCTAACCTGCCCCATCCAGTCATGTTTTGACTGAGATAAGCAAGAGTCTCCTCAGACTTTTAAACTGCTGCCAAATTAAGAGTAAACGTGGTTCTTTGTAGTAATAATAATTTTATCATAGGTAATAGGCAATGAGGCTGAACATTTTAAGATATAGTTGCACCAAAACCAATAAAACTCTTATCATATAGCAGAGATTTAATTAAAAAAAATTAGTTAAACTGGCACAAAGTGCCCTGAGAGAACAGTATGAAAGTGAAATTTAACAGAGTAGGTCTGAACAGTTAAACTGAGTTTTTCAACTACCTATATAAAATATTTTTGGGCAGATATGCTGGCAGCTAATGCAGCATTTCCAGGGACCAGCTTTTGTAATCTGCTTAATTTCATCTAATTTAGCAGATGCAACTTTTGATGTAGAAATAGCAGAAAGTTTATCTTCTCCTAAAGGAATGAAGTTTTACTTTGGGAAATATGATATACATACGTGATAGATTGAATAGTTTGGTGAGTGCCCAGTACACTTGTTGGTGCAAACTTGGTGCGATGTTGGACTGCAGCTAAACAATTATTCAAAGCTGGTTTCCAAGGGAAAACTGGATTTTCATTCTTTTGCCAGTGGATATTTATGCAAAGTGGAACAGAATCTCCAGGAGTAAATTTCAAGCCTTTAATTTTGGGATATTTGTGTTGTGTGCATTCAGACAAGTATGTTCCTATAGCATCCAGAGGGGGAAGGTGAAAAGCGCAGGGCTGCAGAGGATCCAAGCTCAGACTCACACACCAAGTGATCTCTCACATCCCTCTCAGTGAATCTAAACCACACATCTCTCTTAGTGAATCTAAAATCAAGGATTTAGAAATTGATGTCTCAGATTTTTAGGCTGAGAACTTAAATGCCCAAATCCTGCTTGCCTGAAAAGAAAATTAGGATCTCAGGCGATGAAGTGTCCTGAAAATGGTACTTACATGTATAAGTTACCTTATATCTGCAAAGTACTTTGCCTCATGATAATTTACCTTAAAGTAAATTTATTGTCTAAGCATAAGATTAGAAAAGATTCAAGGATGGTAACTGAGAATTCATGACAACAGAGATACATTTAAACCCTTTTAAACTAAACTATATATGTCCTGAACTTAGATTTCCTCAAAATTTATTCACAATTACAAATCACTGCTGGAGGACGTTGAATCTCTTCTATCAGTACTAAATCCCATAAAACATATAATAAATTGTGAGTGCCTAGGTGTTTATTTAGAAAGGTTTTTCTTGATGTCCTGCTAAGAAAGGCTATAAGGAATGAAACAGAAGGCAGCCACACACACCCAGGGGTTCAGCAGGCAATGCTATTGGCTGTGTGGGAGGAGAAAGTGAAATGTTGTGATTTCCTATGAAATATTATCACCACTTCCAGTGAAGGACATACACTGCTTTAGCAGCTCAGGAATTCAGCCAAGTGGGACGTGGGGATCAGGGTTCAGTGGGCACTCACTCCAGATGATAAAGGAAAAAGGTTAAACGTTCTTTTCAGGGGTGTTTAGTACTGCTATTTGTACCTTGCTTCTCCCTGTCAAAGATGGGCAGCTTCACAGCATCTGGAGTAGTGGCTCTACAGACTACACTACCATGAAATAAATAAATTGAATCATAAGGGAATTTTTCATTGCATATGGTTTGCCAGAGGAAATTTTCTCAGTCAATGACCCACAGTTTATTTCAGAAAAGTTTGACATGTTGTTAGGTCTAAATGCAGTGAAGTATGACAAAGTTGCTTCATTTCATGAAGCATCAAATGGAGCACTGGAACTTTTTTTTTCAAACCATTAACCAGAGAATCTCACTAACAATACATTATCAGAAAACTGCAGTCAGTTTTGTTCTGTTTGCTTGTTTGTTTTCATTTGGTGGTATTTTTGCCTTTTTTTTTTTTTTTTTTTTTCTTTTTTTTTTCAGTACAAACCCAATGCTTTGTATGTCACAACAAAAGAAACATTTAGTTTTTAGCTTAGAAATATACTGAGAAGTCCTAAGGCTTGTGCTGTTCCCTTGACACACTGCTGGGGGCTACTGCAGCTGTGTGAGCTGAGGTACCGGAGCCTTTCTGGCTGCAGTCACGAAAGCTGCCCTTCTCCTTAAAGCTCAGCCCTTGGCCTGGAGGAGAGGGGGTGCTTTTATTCCCTTTGTCCTCTCAGCCAGATCAGAAAATTCTCAAGAATTTGAAATTCTGAGTAAAGAGGAAGCCGAGGTGAGAACAACGAAAGCAATGGGCAAGTGTGTCAGACAAGTTGTTTTTCAGAAGGCTCTGAAGAGTTTGTTTTCCTGCTTTTTCTCTGATCTGAGGAAGTTCATGGCATTGCTGTTCAAAGTTATCACAGAGACTAAAATAAATGAGGAATAATGATTGATATTGAGAACAATGGGGTTTTAGTGTCATATAGGAATGAATTCCTCAGCTGACAATCAAGTTGTCAATACTCAACTGGCTTCCCTACCACAGATCAATTATGGGGCCAGTTCTATTGGACATACAACAAATATTTTGAAGTGTCTTACAATTGGTGCTGTTTAATTAAGTAGAATGGCAGCAAAGATTGGTTCTTACTATTTGCCTGTGTGGTGTGCGGTACCATGGCCTTACAAAAAGATCCTATTAATAGAATATATAAAAGAAATTAATGCTCTGTCCAAAGATGTGTGCAAAGTGTTAGGAAATTTTAATCAACCCACTTAAGGCTTTGTAAATTGTGAGTTTGCTTGAGTGAATATAGTAGAGCTGAGAAAATTAGACTTCTGAAAAAGAAAGTTGGCCTCACAATGTGAATGATAATAAATGATGTGTAAATATTTCAGAGGTACAACTTAAAATGTGAGGGTTTATTTTATTTTCAGGGAGCATTTTCATTAGTTTTTAATCTTTTTGGCTTTTAGTTTTGATTTTTCTTCTTGTATTTTGGAATTGCTTATGACTCGCATGACTCAGCAGTGAAAGGAAAAAGCTGGTAATCAATTTTAGAACATTTCAGGTGGGAGATTCATCGGGTTTAGTTTATCATACCCACACAGAAAGTGAACTTATCTGAAATTACCTTTGAAACACAGAGGGTAGGTCTCAGTATAAGTTATATTTTCCTATGTTAAGGGACAGATCTGCTCAGGGAGGTGTTCACAGAGGCCAAAGCCAACCTCCTCTCCTTTTGCCCAGGTGGGCACATCTGTTCCCCATTACACCGAGTAGCTGCTCAGCTCTGCCCAAACTCCTTCTCCTCCGCCTCCATCCCTGCATCTGTGCCTGCATGGAAATCACTGAAAAGCTCAGAGCATTTTTAAGAGCTTTTTGCCAGATGATGGGTTTGAAAATCATATCGGTCTCTGTGTATTTTGACAACAGACAACTCAAGGAACAGTCTGAGCTCCTCGGGGAGGACTCTCCCTGTCAGTTCAGAGCTGTGGTCAGGGCACAAGGACAGGGTGTGAAATGACAGTGTCATGAACTTGCCAAGTGATTCCTGCCAGCTCGCTGGGGGTCTGGCCAAAGCCCTCAGCGTGATGGACAGCACAAGGACAGGGGGAGCCTTTGCCCTGTGGCAGCTAAAGGATGGCTGATGGTGAATGGAAATGACTCCCAATGCAGTGGAGCGCATTAGATCTTACAAACACATCTGAGCTGGCTCCAAATTACTTGTGGGCCTGAATGAGTTTCCTTCAAACAGGTGTTCCTGCCATGCACACCATCATGTTTGGTTGGTTGGGGGTTTTTCCCCACTGCCTCCTACTTGCCAAATATGGAGATTCTGTGTTGGCTTTGATTTGTGGATTGTTGTTGTTGTGGTTTCTTTTTCGTACTCATTACCTCATTCTTTGAGGCAACTTCAGCTTTTAGTTCTGTGGGATTTTCTGTTTTCACACTACATGGTTTTTCCCACATTTTTTCTTTCTGTATTTTGCATATAGGAAAAAAATCCAATTTACACAGACCATTTCAGGATACATCCAGGTCAAACAGTTACAAAACTGAATTGCAACATTCAAAGGAAATCTCGTTCTCTGTTTTTGTAGTCCATGTAAATAAACTCAGAAGAATACAGGCCTGCTACAGAATAACATTTCAGGACTTTTAGAGTGATAACTTTATAGTGCACTTTGAACTCCTTTTAACTGAAGTAATTCTTTGGGGAAAATTATGGACACACATACTCCAGAGATTTCCTTTTAGGTAAAATAATTTAATAAAATGCTGACGTGATAGCTATCTCTCTCTTAATCTAGGAATGTAATTTCTGTTAATATTACATTGTGTGTTGAGGAACAGAGGACTCCTGTATCCCACAGTGGATTATCTCTGTATTCAGAGTCATTCTTCTTGCAAAGGTTTTAATATTAGGATTGTTCAGAATTATGGCTTGACTTTAGCAAATAATGTTGGATATCAATTGGGCATTACTTAGAAAAGGAAAGTTACAAGAAAAGGTTGAATAAATAAAAGACAGTCATTTTTGTAGAATCCCTGTTAGTTTCTATCCTTGAGATATTCTCTAAACTTACATTCAATGGAAGAATCAGTTTATCCATGCTTTTTCTATTATTTCAGGAATTCGATTTTTAATGGTTGCTTATTACTCTCCAATACTGAAAAGTCAGTAGATAATTCAGGTCAGAAAGGACATTTGGAGGTCTCTTGTCCAAACCCTTGCTCAAAGCAGGGACAGCTTTGGGCTCAGACTCATATTTCTGGCACCTTATCCAGACACAAGAGTTCACATTGAGAACATTTCCCAGGCTGGATGCTGTGACAGTGCACACAGAACTGTGCCCATGACAGGAACCTCAGTGTGACAAACAGCTGCTCTGACTGCTCCAGACTCCTCCTGAGCTGTGTCCTTGGAGCCTCAGCCTGGAGGGCTCCTGGGGAAGATCTGTTGGAGAGTGGGTGGGCTGTCCTGATCCCCAGAGTGATGTGGGCAGTGTGAAGCACCGGCCACTCAGCTGGCTCCTCCCAGCTAATGACCAGGGATGTGGCTGTGCACAAGTGAGAGCAATTAGACCTCCCTCTTCCCCTGAAGTTCAAGTCAATTAGCATGCGCTCAGTGGTGAGCTACGTGCAATTTAGCAAAGCGTCAAGTGGTTAAATTGATTGGGTTTGGCACTTAAGCAGCCAGGAGGAAGAGATGATTTTCTTCTGTGCCTGATGAGGGCATATTATACTTGACAAGCAAATATCAATACTATTAGAACTACCAAAACAATCCTTATACAGAAGATGTTTATAAAATATATTTACATTAGTGCCAATAACAGTAAAAATGAGGAGAGTGATGAACACAAACTCCATCTGTAGCTGTGAAAGAGTAGCTATATAGACTGGCACTAGTTCAGCTATCTTCAGAAATTTTAGTCCTTTCATTAAGGATGCCAGAAGCAGAGTCAATAGAAATATTTACATTTTTATTTCTGAGCAAGATAGCCTCATTTTGAAGATGCTTTTGTTCCCATTGAAACATGAGGATCAGCAGAAATTATTTAAACTTGTTCATTTCTAGAAATTAAAGACCTGATTATATTGGAGATATTTTAAACTCTTTTTAGGGTAAGCTAGACATTCCAGTACTGAGTTCTGCAAATCTTTGTCTGTATATCATCATTCTCTTACTGCTTGACTTGATAGAGAGCTGGGTCAAACATTTGTCTCATTTATGGTAATAGAGTTCATGACTGTTCGCTTTATAGGAAACGAGCAAAGCCTTGGTACAGCATCCAAAATGCAAATTAAATAGCCATAAATAACACCAAAGGAAAATACCTGCTCTGTGCTGTGCTGCAAAGATACAGAGCAGTGCTGTACAGTTCTGACTGGATTATGAACAGCAGGCATTACAGCACATTGTTACACTGCCCTTTGCAGCAACCAGGGATTTTTCAAGTTCTGTTTATTTTACTTTTATTGTATGGAAGCTGCAGCCCACTTGAAGGTAAATAAAATTATGAAATATATTTTCTGTGAGGAGCAGAAAGCCAGAATGCAATCAGCAGTACCTGAAACACACACACTCAGTGTTTCTTAGCAGATGTGTTGCTGAATAGAATGCCCAGGCATTAGCATTTTTAATGTCCTCTTAACAGCATATGATAGATGTGTCATGAATAATTAGATATTATTAACTACTGAACAGTGCTTAATTCACTTACCTGCCAGTACATTTGCCCTTTCTATCTGACAGCTCAAGTTGAATAAATGCTATCTCTGGCTCTGAACCACCAGCTGTACGGGGCACAAAGGTCAGCCTTTCACATCTCAGAGTGAAAGCTTTTACACTGAATAGTAATGCAGCTCCTGAGTCTGAGCTGTTTGAACAAGAACACCAGTGGTAGAACTGGTGCTGGACCTTGCTCCCTGATTGCATGGTGTGTTAGCACATCATTTCAATCCTGCTCAGGCAGGAATTAATGTCAGTCACCTAAGAAAATAGCTTAGTGGGATTATACATCCCTTTCTGTAACTGCATGCCAAGAAACCTCTTCTTACACCATAACCAATGCAATGGCCAGGTCCTCGCCTCATGAGAAGTCCATTTCATGGAAGAAACCCCTTGACTTACTGGACAGCATTGTTTGGAGGAGTGTACCGACCTTCGAATCTCTAGCTGTACATAATCTTATAACTACCTTAAAATATTCATGGGAGTATTGTGTGTGGGTGTGGTTTTCAAGATTTTGCTGCATTGGTTTTAAGTTTGTAAGGCCAGGTTTATAATACTGTAGGGCTTGGAATATTCTTCACACAGATCACAGGGCTACACTAGCCAATGAAATAAAATTTACAGCTGGAATAAAATTGATTACCTTTGCCAATGTTGTCAGCAATTGATGTTTTAGGCAGAAAATAAGGTCACACTAAGGACCAAGGCCCTGCTGCAAATGCCATTGAAATCAATGGAAACTTCCACACTGACTGCAGAGTACTTAAAGGTCAGGCTCTGAAGTCCAGACTCTCCTGCTGGAAAGCTGCCCAGCACTGGGGCTTGGCTACTGAACTAACAGGCAGGTGAGGAAAGAAACTCACCTCCTGTAACAGGCAGCAGGTTACACTCTAAGGTTTAAAAGGAGGCAGGGAAAGAGGTAGTGGGACTAAACACAGGGAAATCTTTTTCTATAAAAAAATATAGATGTTAATGCCATTCAAAAAAACCCCCAATGATACAGTGTGCTTGCTGGGATTAAAGAGAAAACTGGAAAAAAAACTTATAGGGAAAAAAAAAAAAAGCTGGTATAAATTATTCTGCAGGAAGTCTGATTGTGTAATTCAAACTATGCTGAATTCCATGAAAGGAAATATTGCTGCCAAATAGGAGGAAGAGTAAAAGATAAAGTGAGTCCTGCACATGAAGATCATGCCAGAGATTTTGTTTGACTTTTTATATCTTCCACATCTGTGTGAAAGCAATTCAGAGTCATTCCTGAAGTGAAACCTAACGTGAAGTGCAGGGGAGGTTAGGCAGTGTTGGCAGGTTCCTGTCCTCTCTGAAGCTCTGACAGACTTTGCTCTCTCAGCATGTGCTGTCTCATCTCTTTCATTGCTGCCGAGCACAAACGCTCGGTGCCTGCGATGAGAGATGCATTTTCACAATGAGGTGGGATGGGATGGGATGGGAGCTTTTGCATCTAAACTGAGGAAACAGGAATTAAACAGCATTGAAATGGGCTCTGAGCTTCCTTCCTGCTGCTGGGATGCCACGCAGCTGTTTCTCTTCAGGGGAGCAGAGCCGCAGGAGGAGGAACAGTCTTTGCTGATTGCTCTTTCTCTAATTGATATGAATGCACTTAGTGTGCACATATATTTATATCGATATTTATGTTATACAACACAACTTGGGTCTTGTTGGTCTTGATCCATAAAGAAGAAAGCCTGGGATTTTGTTCCCATCCATTTGGTTACTGTTTCTCTCGGAAGTATTTAAAAAGTTGTAAAAAAATGCTTTTTTTTGTTTTATTTTCTAAGTCTGTGGGAACTATCTACCCTCAGGATTATGTGGTACTTATATTTTTGTTTGTTCTGTCTTAAGTGAGAAGTTGGGAGGTACTGTATTTATATTATGAGTGCCTGAAGTACAAAGACCAACTGCAGAAGGTATTAAATATCTTTTTATATTTAGAAAATCACTACAAAATTGTTATCATTTACTATCCCACAGGGCACAGTAATTGGTCTTAAAATTGCCTGTTTTGAGTTTGTCTATGCATACAGTGACATATTAATTATAACACATTTTAACCAGTTCACTAATTGTAAAGTATATGCTGCATCAACCTCGTGTCTATTGGATTGGTGAACTCCTCAAGACTGGAATTATACTTGTCTGCTCAGTCCCTGCTTTTCAATGCTGAGTGATATTTTTACAGTTAATTAATTTGTTATTTTATTTCTGAAAATGTTTACAGGAGTCTCATCCAAATAGTGGTTGCTCAGCAATTTCATGATTGCTGTTATCTGGAATATAACTTTTTATGTGTGTTTTAGCCATACCTTGACTCAAAGAATGTGAAGTGCAGCCAGTGACCATCCCCCTGGGTAGCTTCTGTGCATTCCCTCCTTCTGCTGGGTATGGCACAGATGGGCTAATGCAGGTAGAATCCTTTGTAGTGGTGGGGAACAAAGACGCTCCTTGCTTATCCTGAGGAAGATTGTTTATTGCAACAAACACAACCCTTTTATGTTTTAAACTGAACCCAGAACAAGTAGGCCTCCTTGATGGTTGGCCTTGCCACCTCCCTCGCCAGCCATCACTGGCAGTCCCCGATGTCACAGCCATCACCTGCTTCACCCCTTCTCCCAGCCTCGCCAGCCATTGATGGTGCAGTCCTGGCAGTGCCTTGCCAGCCATCACTGGCAGTCCCCACGTGCCTCGCCAGCCATCACTGGCAGTCCCCACGTGCCTCGCCAGCCCGTCACTGGCAGTCCCCACGTGCCTTGCCAGCCCGTCACTGGCAGTCCCCACGTGCCTCGCCAGCCATCACTGGCAGTCCCCACGTGCCTCGCCAGCCATCACTGTCAGTCCCCACGTGCCTCGCCAGCCCATCACTGGCAGTCCCCACGTGCCTCGCCAGCCATCACTGGCAGTCCCCACGTGCCTCGCCAGCCATCACTGGCAGTCCCCACGTGCCTCGCCAGCCGTCACTGGCAGTCCCCACGTGCCTCGCCAGCCATCACTGGCAGTGCGTGCCTCGCCAGCCATCACTGGCAGCCGTGCACTGTCAGTCCCCACGTGCCTCGCCACTGGCAGTCCCCACGTGCCTCGCCAGCCATCACTGGCAGTCCCCACGTGCCTCGCCAGCCATCACTGCCCCAACCCATTTTCCTTCTGTCTGACCTGCAGCTAAACCCTTCCAAGAGTGCTCACCGGTGAACAGGAGTGAACAGAACTGAACTGGAGTTTACAAAGGTGAAAAAGGCCCTTAAGGCCTTTATTATTTCCCACTATCCTTGCCTCTGGATGCTTCCTGGTGATGCTGCGTGGACAGGCTCCTGTCAGTTGAAGCTTAAGATCTATGCCTCATCTACTCATGGAAATTACAGCTGGAAACATCTCTTATTTCTTTGCAAACAGCTGCTGCTCTTTTCTGCTCTCATGTATGCCTGCTGGTCAACTGGCTGTGCTGATTTTCATATCCCTGATGATTTTGTAAGGATTCATTGTCATTGGTATTTCCAGAACCCTCTCTGTCACCTGTAAGCAGTTAACAGCATTAATATTTTCTCTGCACTGTGTAAAGATAATGTTCCTTTTTTTGGCAGTGGGAAATTATAAAAGGGCTTTCAGACAGTCTGTACATTCAGTATTGTAAATTATTTAAACATGTTTGTCTGTTATTTTACCAGGCAAATACTGGGTTCTTACCATATATATCATTATATTTTTCAAAATTCTCTGACATATATTGTAGTATCATTAAAACTTTTCAGCAGCATTGAAGGAACTCTTGCCTGTAGCTAGATGAAAAAGTAATATGGTCATTTCTTTGCATTCACAATAGACTTTCTATGCTGGTCACCCCCAGGCTCTTAGTATTGAGGGAAATGCATTCCTTAATCAGACATGAGATCTCATTGTAATTGTAGATCTGCAGGGAAAAAGGCCTGCAGACTACTTGCAATATAAGTGGAACATGTTCTAAGCTGAACAGTCACAGCCCGGTGTTTAGATTAGTGTGGAGTGGAGAGGTTTGATCCAGACCTGTGGAATTCAGAAACTCAGACTTGGGAATTGGAATGGGAATATTACTGTGGTTCTTTAAAGTCCTGAAACTCAGCCTTTCCTTTGCTTATATATACATTACACAACATTTAAGGTGGCTGTCTCCTAAATGTATGGGATAAAATATGTGGTTTAGGCCTCCAAACTTTAAGTTCCAATGATTGAGAAGTTTGGCTAATGAAGCGATCAAGTCACTAAGGTTTCTCAGGCAAACAATCTCTTCTGCAATATGCTCTGTGGAAGTGTGAGGAGTGTTTGGAGTTGGAATGAGATTAGTTTTGAGGAGGAAGGCTGGCTAATAGCCAAGAAAACATTTGTCTTTTTCTTGCTTGAGCACTGCACAAGATTGTCTCTTAGCACTCTCCACTGCTGCATGTGTAGAATCTATTTTTTAAAAATCAGATGAAGGTTTGTTAGTAATTGTTGCATTGTTCTAGTAGGAATGTTAAAGTTACCAATATCTTGTTTTCTGAGAACATCCTAGATCAAAACTATGCCCTCAGAGCATGGGAACTGCAGCTGAAGGCAGACTTTGGAACACAGAGTTGCACTGTAACAAAAATTCAAATCAGGAAATTCCTCATTATGTGTCCCATTTTATTGGCATAGTTGTTAACCTCTGTGCAAAGGGAACATGAGCCATGTACAAAGCAGGCACAAGAAGGAATGGGATCATTGTACAACTAATCTGTTTTCCACACAAAAATACATGTATCATGATGAAATCTGGGCATGGAGGAAGCAAGGAGGTTTCATCAGTTCTCAGATTTCTGGTCCAGGTTAAATAGCTTAAAATCACAGACCCAACTATTCACCAAATTCAAATTCCTCATCCATTTCCATTAATTATGAGGAACACAGAAGTTATGACTGGCTAGGTATTTAGATGGTGGTAACTGTGTGCAGTTTTACCAATGCCTTTGAATAGAAGCATGCAGTACTTAAGAAAGTAAGAAAAGAGGTTTGAACTCATTACTAAATTTCTGCAACATTTCCAACTGTCAGAGTTCTCCATACATATTTATTTTGAGGAAAGCCAAAATTCACAAGAACCATTCTGGTTTATATTCTTCTCCCATCTCAGACTTCACTTTTAGAGTGAGCAGTCTCCAGTTGAATAGAAGGACCAATATCCCTTGAAAAAGAAAGCAGAGAAAGGGAATAGGAAAATATAAGCAAATTGCCAGTGATGGGGAGAAGCACTTGATGAGTGACAGAGAAAAAATAAGAGGAAAATGAGAAGAAATAATTCCCCAAATCTTGGCTTTGTGATGCTTTCTGAACCAAAGGATATTGCAGAAATACATCAGTGATGAGAAAGACTGAACTAAGATAGGGGAAATTTGGGGCCATAGCTGGTGCTGCCGAATATTGCTGACTAAACCTTTTCTCCCAAGAATGAGAACAGTGGGCACTGATGGTTTCCAAGAACTTGAAAAACAACCTTTTGTTTAACTAAATGGGACAAGTTCCTCAGTGAAGTTTGCTGGTTTGAGCTGAGCTTTGCTGCAGTAGAACTGACTGTTCAAATCCCTGGCATTTTTCACAACTGGGAGCAGTGGTGACCTACACAATCTTCATCTTGCTGTGATCAGGCAATTCTGAAAACTCTGCAAGTTTCTGACTCAGTGTTTGTCATTTTTCTGGTTTATGTTTTTTCTTAGCCCTTATTCTTCTTTTATGACTGTATTTCAAATTTCCAAATTATGACAAAAAGCTGGTGTGCCTGTAATGACAGCCTACAAGTGCAGTAGTTTTAAATTGTCTTATAGAGGAACATGAACTGACACCATGTGATCTAAAGTAATTGAAATTAATTGTCTCTATTTCTTGCAAAGCAATTCTGCCATGCCTTTCCAGAGACACCTGCAGAAGGCAATGATGCATTCCTGACACTGCACTACACTGCTAGAATTGAAAAATGAAAATTAAAGCAGCCCTGGGTAAGGGGCAATCCCAATGAAACACTGATCTGCTGCTTTCTGACCTGTTTCCTGCACCCCTCTCTTACCTGGAGCCCTGCAGCTTTTGCTGTGGGGCATTGAGGGAGTTTATAGTGGCCTCTCTAACACTTGTGGTCAAGCTGAGGCCTCTCAATCTTGTCTCCCTTATTTTCTTTCTCAGTCTTTGAAAGATCAGTGCTGCCATTTATACTCTTCATACTTTTCTTCTGTACTCTGCTAGCTCTGTAATCCCTGCATTTACAATAATCCAACAAAAACGCTAATGGCACAGCACATAGTTGCCTCTGTCAATTATTATGTATTTTATATTTGTTGATGCCAGCTGAAATTTTGGACTATTTAAAATGTACAAAATAGGTGTATCAAGAAAAGGGAGCAGATTGTGGCTGGCCTCTGAAGATGTGTGTATATTGCAGTGAATATCATTCAAAGAAACTCTCAGATCTCTCTTGCTGAGGACCAACAACAGGGAAAACCAAAAGCCCTTAAACTCAGAAAGTGATAATCTCTCACTGATCTTGAGGCACAGTGGGACACAGGCTTTCATGGAGTGTTCTGAATACTGGTAAAAGACTTAGAAAAAGGAAAGCTTCCTCACTTTATAGCAAACACTGCCCTGAAGTGTGTGTTTGAGGCAAAGAATAGTATGTGGAGCAAAACTAAATTTTGATTTGGTAGAATCCAAATAATTTGTGCTATCTCTGCAGACCTACAGCAGTGGGGATGTATGTGCCCTACAAGATCCCTACACAAGCCTTGGGTGGCTGCCAAAGACTGCACCCTAACCAAAATCAGTGGAAACATAATTAAGCTGATTTGAAGCACTTAAGTCCAAACCCCATGTTAATAGTAAAAGTCCCATTCTACCACAAGGAACCCTTAATATCTCATTGTTGTTGTGTTTTCAGTTCATTACTTTTACAGGACAAATCAATCCATTTAACAGTCCACATATAAGCACACTGGAAGAGTAAACTGTGTCTAAGCACATTAGATAAAACTAGATTTTAAAGATAAAATTTGGTTGTGTTAAATGTATTTCAATATGCATGTGCTGTGTTTTTATCCTACAGCACATTGTGGTGGGTGTTATTTCATGCAGACATAAAAATAGACTGGGCATGCATTGCAGCATTAAGGTCTGAGGAATCATCTGTAGATTTGACAGCTTTTCAAAACTTAAGACAGTATAATTCAAATTTTAATTGGCTTGTGATGAAGCAGTTGTTTTGAACTCTTCCTTCTTAGTAAATCTGTAGCACAGCTCTCAGAGGCTTAAGGAAAAGTACTTGGCCTTTTCCTTGTCCCCAGAATCTTCATGCATAGATGTACGTCTGCAGCAATTGTCTCATCTCCAGACTAATTATCTCATTTACATTTTTCCTGCTCTCTGCTTAGAATGCTCCATGGACAGCCAAGATTTAAATTGTGTGTGGTCAGACACAGCTGGTTCAGGGACACACGCACATTTGTTGTGTGCATTTTATTTTATTAATATTGTTCTGAATTACATGGTACTCTTAATATTAAAATAGCATATGACCTATGCTTCACATGAAATATTATGCTAAAGATGATGGTCCCATAACTTAAAACATTCTAAAATTAGGGATTTTGACTAATTTTCCCTGATCACCTCTTCCACCCTCTGGCATTACTTCCTCTGCACTTTGAGTCTATTGTGGAGGAACTCTTTCCTTTTTTCCTGTTTAATTTAAGGGAATAAGAATATTATTATACAGTTACATTTTGTAGCTGCCATGCCATACAACTAAAGTTGCTTACAGTAGAGTGTCACTGATAAAATAGTGATCTACTGATGAGTGCAAATACAGCAAGTTCTCAGCTGTAGGTCAATCTCACCTAATTAAAGATACAATTGGGTCCTTTCATGATCTGATGCACAATCAGACAGTGTAGTTGGAGACTGCCTCAATTTGAGGCACCACCTATCTGCCTAGTACAAATTCTGTCTTGAAAAACAGTGATCTCTTGAGACTACCAGCTAAGGCAGCACATTGTGACTGCATTCTCACAAGATGGAGCATCTTGGGGCCATGTGTTGCTTTCACTTAAGGGAATCGTGTACTCCTAAAGTGTGAGAGCCTGAATGAGGGATGTGGGACTCCAGGGGCTCTCCAAAATGCAGTTTATTACATCCAAGGGGTTACAGCAGGCCAGGGTTGTGGGTGACAGAGCCTGTGCCCACAGCTGTCAGCTCCAGCTGCAGGCAGGCCCAGAGACCCTTTGGTTTTGCTTACAATGCATTCTAGACTTTTCTTTGCTGAGCATCTTAATACAGTAGAACCAGTCTATACTTTAACATTTATCTATAGACTATCATAACTACTATAATTACCATATTCATGTTACTATTCTCCAATCACTGAAAGTCAGTACATTACAGTTTAAGCTAGAAGTTGTTTTTCAGTTTTCTTGCAGTGGAAAATTCTGAGACCTCTTTTCTACTTGCAACTTGGCTGACTTGTTTGCCTGTGCTATCTTCCTGCTTGGTAAAAAAATCTTCTTGTTTGGGGTAGGTTTATCCTTTGCTCTAAGCCATAAAACCCCCTTCTAACTAACACACCCTTTGCCTCCTTGGTTATCCAGTAAGACTGGCTCAGCAATTCTTTTCTTCTATATCAAAACTTGCTTCCATCTCTATTCCTTCATCAGACTCTACATTTAAAAATCTTTCTGCTAAGCATACATATCTTTGGGACTTTCTTGTCAAACTTTCATCCTTCCCAGCACTAAAGGTGTGGCAGGTGCAAACCTTGGTGCTCTGCTCAGTGCAGGCTGTGGCTGTTCCACGTTGTGCTCCTCAGGTTTGTTGAGTGAGTTATTTCCCATGCAGGGTACACAAGTGCCACGGGTCACTGGCTGATGGCTGCTAGCCCACTTCCCTGCATTGCAAGATTAATTTGCTGCAGAACCAGCCAAATCAGCACCCTGGACAGGCAGGATGTGTGTGCTCTCAGCAGCTGAAACCAACAGTTTTCCCAGTTAGTGCTGACCTTTCAGTTCTGCTGAAAGGCAGCTTTGTACTGTTCTTTCATTTGGGGGCAGCTATTGCTACTCTGCCTCTCCTAAGCAGGAATAAGGTAGCAGAACATGGGCTGCAATGAAGTTTAGACCTCCACAGAGTGGCAGGAGAACCTTTGGGGTCCTTTTGTTCTGTGAACTGTACCATCAGTTATTTTATATTTAATAGTTCTTTATACTTGACCATTGATCCCAAAATATGTCATGTGATGATAAATGAGCAGGAAATTTCTGAAGAGCCCCTGTCTGCAGGTATAATGCATGCATTAGTGTCCCTAAAAACCCCAAAATATCTGAGCAACCTCTGATAAGGAAGCCTCAGGTTAAAATAGAAGGTTGTGATCTATAGGGACAGCGACAAAATCAATAGGCAGTCCCTGAAACCACTGCTCATAAGAGACATATATTGTAGTGCATATTTGTCTGCAGCTCTGGAAAACAAATTCTGCTCAAAACAGCATCAGTCTGTCTGAATAATTTAGGTGATGGGAAAAAAAAAAAAAAAAACCAAAAAACAAAATGAACAAACAACAGCCCCCAGAACAAAATAGGAAAACATATTGTGCCAGGTAGTTCATCCAAATGTTGAGAATTATTTTTTGTTTTACTCGTGTCATCACTCTCTAGTGCTTTATACTGCCTGTGAGAACAAAGAGGGCACTCAACTGCCTTTGTATTAAAGGTGTGTGCAATTTTTAAGTATTTCTAAGTGCTCATTTACGGTACCTTCACATACAGCAGCTTTTTCACACAAAGCCCTAAGCAAACCACAACCTAAAAGAACCCCAACTAAAAAAAAATCCCAGTGCAAAACCACAACACTTGAAGTATTTCACAGCCATAAAATTAGAATCAGCAAGTTAGTAAAATCATGAAATGATGTGTAATAGCTCAGCTGTTGAAATCAGTATGTTCACTCCCTTCCATGTGCAGAAGGGCTAATGCTCTGCTCATCCCCAAGCAGCTGAAACTATAAATACATTAAACAGAAAGCCAGCTAATTATAATCTAGGGTGTATTTTCTTTTAGCCTCCATAGGGCCTTCATAGCCGCAGTGTGCTTGACTCGTGGTGCTCACTGTATTTCAGTGATTCTGTTTTCTCCATCCATATTTTAACCTCTTTGCTGCCTTGCTCAGACTCTGTGCCCAGGAATTTCTGTCAAAAAGAAGAAAGTATTGCCAGGGCTAATAGTTTTGACTTTAAATGTCCTGTTTAATTACAGTTTCCTAGACTTTTGCACTCTTCTATATGTATATCTGGCAGTTCCAAGGAAAAGGAATTCATCTGGTAATAGCACTGAAAGGGCATCAATTTTTACACCTAATTTTGGAGATTCCAACATCTGGACCTGTGGAAACCTCTCTTTGTCCCGAGGAATTCCCGTCTATATGTTTTAATAGTTCTTTTTTAGTTATAATAATTCTGCTTTCCATAGGGTATTTTATCCTTCAGGAGGGAGGATGTGCCTAACAGATATGATATTTTAGACCTTATTATGTTCAAATCTTATATATTTATATAAGTATTTTTTAAATTATCTGGCATTTCTTTGGGCACTTAGTGAAACAAGCTGAGATTTCCCTAGTCCTAGGCCTACTGGAAATTATTTTCCTGAAACTGAAGGCTTCTAAAAAGCAAATCAGTTCCTTTTCTCCTTTTTTCTTCAGTCAGGGGGTCAAATTCCCAGATCCTTAATCAATTCCTTGATTATGTTCAGGTACAGTTTCCACTTAAATACATAAAAACTGAATTTAGAAGGGACGTTAAAATTTAGCTCAACACTCTCTGCCTGTCTCTTGAGGGAGTCAAACAGTAAATTCATATTTTTTTCTGAAAAGGCAAATGCAAAATTACTTACCACTAGTTTATCTGCATATTCATACAAGTCAATAGTAAATTTTGTACTGATTTTAATGTGAATAATTAGGTGATTTCTGAAATTCTGAGACACTCAAGTGCCCAGCCTCTGTAATGCCCCCTTGTTTCTTCCAAAATAAAACCAAAATGCATCTGCAGTTGTTGCAAAGGCAGTGGTTCCATGGCTGGATCCAGGCAGCTCTGGTTAAAGTTCAGCAATCCACAGCTTTGAAATTGGTGCAAACATGGAGTTCCTTTAAGAGAATGTGGAGAATATGGGGTTAGAGTGGTTCCTGAGCTGCTGTGCTCTGCTAGTTTGGCAGCAAATGATAATCACTCCTGTTTTAAAAGTCCATATTCTTATCGTTCTGAGCAATTGAGTAAAATTACATTGCCAGTAAGAAAAGCTGTCTAAAATACCACAGTAATAATCAGCTTAATAAAAATGCTTTGAGTGAATGTCATCTCACAAAAGCAAAATGTGGCATGGGGCTAATTTGTAAAACCGCCTTGTTAACAGAAATTATTTGTAGCTTGTCAAATATTAAATTGCTCAAATTGGTTTTTGTAATTGAATTTCAAGGAAATTAACAGTCTGTTGTAGTAATAAATTTAGTAGATTGTGTATTTGGTGCATTTTCTCCAAATTAAAATTAAGTAAATAAGTGGCTAAGACTTTTCACAAATTTCAATTTTTTTAATGGCTAAAAAAATCAAAAAGTTAACTTTCTTTTACTGCGTTGCACTCAAAATCAATGTAAAGCTTAAGTTAACTTGAGAAAACCAGAATCAGTAGAAAGGAATTTTGTAGGATTATGTGTATTGTCATATTAATTTTGAAAATGAAATTACTCTGACAATAGTTTTCTGGCATTTGCTCAGTTTAAATTGTATTTACTCTATCTTTCCAGCCTTAAATGAATCAGCATGTTTTATTTTTTCCTGACATATAGAACTTTTATAATACAAAGAGAACCTAATTTTATCACTGTCTTGGAAGAAAATGCTCAGTAAACTTCTTATAAGTGCACAGCAAAAGTGGTGGCTGCTCATGGGCCCCTGTGCAGTGAAGGTTTTTGGTGTAGTGCAGAGGGATTTTTTCCCAAATGTAAATGTAACCACCCTAGAAACATGGTCCCCTATTACTGATGGGCTTCGTCAGCATTCATCATCATCATCATTATCATCTATCCAGTGGATACAACTGGCTCACTCACCCAGTTGCAGCATTGTCAAGTAGTTAAATCCAACTTGTCAGGCTTTTGAAGCATTTGATTAGAGCTGTAGCCCCATATTTTGTGGCAATGTCTATTGTATTGAATAATTATCCACAAAAGTTGCAAGTACCTGTGATTGTTCCTGCAAGTCAATAAAATGTGCATGAATCATGTCTCTGAGCAGTAGAGGGGTGAAAATGTAACACAAAAAAACCCATTTTTGTTACAGTGGACAAATACTTAGTCAAAATATGGGACTTTTCTGCACTGTAAGACAAAATTGAGCATTTGTGATGTTGATTCCCAAGAGGTGTGTGCGGGTGCCTGTTGTCAGAATCAGTGAGAAGGGAGGGCAGGGGTTTGGAGTCCTCAGAAAACATAACAAAGCAAATAGGAAAGCTTTGCTAAAGCAAAAACATTTCACTGCTGCTTCCAGGCTGTTTGGAAAAACTTTGCTGTCAATGGGAGGAACAAATGATATGAACAATGACATTCCTAAAGGGAGAAACCAAGTGTTTTATAGCTTCATCTGTTTGAGATGAAAACTCTGGAAGAGAAAGTGGCACACTGCAAATTGAAAAATTTTTATCAGGGCAGGAACTGATATTAAATGAAGTAATTTGGTTTGCCTTTTTTTTTCATTCCTGTGGAAAAAATAATCTAGAATGTATGATTTGAAGACAGCTATTAAGCAATTTCACTTACATTACAGAATGTCTCATCTCCAATTCAAAAGAACCCAAATGCATTTACTTACTGCAAATTTAATATAATAGAAAATAGTGTTTAAAGGCATTATGTGCTAATGTCTGGTCATTAAGATTTATGGAAACTGAAGTAGATGGCTTCTGATTAGACAAGTATTCTCTTCCATAAAATGCTTTTTATGCTTATTTTTACTGCAGTAATTCAGCTGCTCTGTCAAGGCTCTGCAGTCTGAAAGGAAGAATGCACAGATGGAGCTGCAGTCCTGAGTTTCACCCCAAAGAGATTCAGGTTTGACAGTGCCCTTCTGTTTTCAAACACTGTTCAAGAAATCTTTGAAAGTCCCCAAAGTTGCTGACTACTATTGGCCCTAAGCTCTGACTTCCCTTGTTAAATTCCTTAAAAAAGTAACCACTGGGAATTTGTCATAGCTAGTCACAGGGAAGCAATTAAGGATTACAGTAAAACATGGAAAAAAACCCATTCTCATCACACCAGCATCACGTGTTTGTCAGCATCTTGCTGAATAGTTGTAGGCAGTTAAAGCCACCCAGTCTTACTGAATGATGTTTGATCACTGATCCAAATTCCACCAAATCAATGTGATAAATTTTCTGTCCTTTAAGAATGTACATGATTCTGTTTTGTTCAAGTTTTTCAAAAGTGTGCCCTCTTTTTCAAATGCCTTAGTGACAGTAACTAGTGAGGAATTTCGTTGTATTCATTAGCACAATTACAGAGCTATTCCACTCTTAAGCTAATGAAGCACAGCATTACAAGTGAAGCAAAGATTTCAAAGTACTAAATTACAAAATGCTGTTCTATAAAATTCTGACAGCAGAAAATAAATTGATAAACATGCAAATAGATGAAAGAAAATCGGAAGTCTACTGCAGTATCAAGTACCCAGGAATTCCTGAAATAAGCAGTTCTGTAAAATAGTGGATCCTTGTACATGTGCAGTGAGAAGTCAGACTTTTAAAAAATAATTTTGCAATATTTTTAATAATTCTTATTGAAGAAGCTGTAATGGCAACTGAAAAGTGACTCTTGACATTTTGAGTTGGTTCTGAACCCGGAGGATGGTCTTTTAACTGCAGGAAATAATGCACCTCCTAGAACTAGAATTCTTTTAGGTTCACCCATTTTATTTTTCTCAATGGCAAATTGAGGTCTTGAGGTGGAAAAGCCTGCAGAGTGTTTCACAGCCCACATGTAACAAGTTCCTCTATCACTACTTTAATAATTCCAGGAATCACTTGTATATGTGAATGTGAATTACAGTTATTTTTGTGATAATACTTATTACCAAAGATGTGTTATTCACAAAAGTTTTTGTCAATCTATTTGGCCCTTCAGAGCAGTGGGAATGAATTAAATTTCCTGTATATTAAACAAGGATTATAAGATACTTTAGACGAATGAGAATAATAAAATATGAAGTAGAGCTATTCATTCCTTCATGCTCTGAAAACTTAATTGTGAAGCCTGCAAGTTATGACTCCTGTACTTTATTCCTTGCTTTGCTGTGAAATTGATACATGGTGCCAATAGCTGTAAAGTCTAATTCCAGAAAATGCCTGAAAGCCTTTCTGCATTTAATGACACACTAAAGCACAGTGCTATGCTGAAGTGAAACCCAAAACTTTTATGTCTGCTGGAGTTTTTATCTTTTGGTAAGAAAGGTACCTTGAAAGAACATAGTCTGAGGTGATGGAGGAAGCTGGGGCTTGGCTTTTCTAAAACTTATGCAAGTCCCATAAGAGAATGGATGTCTCCTACTACTCACCACCAAAGCCTAGTACTAATGATAAATATAGTAATTGCACAGCATGAAAAACAGTGGGACAACTTTAAAATCTGGACCAAAATAATTAAAAGCCTATTTGTCTAACTTCACTTTTATCTGGTGACTTCCTCGCTTAACCCGGGAGTCTTTCAATGTGGTAAAATAATCCAATATAGGAAAAGATTGCAATAAAGCACATGGAAACTTTGGGGAATTTCAGTGCAGCAGGCTAAAAGCCCAGGATCATTCCTGCTTTCTGCCTGAGGGGCAGTGGCTTATCAAAGCAGAAAATCTGGCACTGCCCTAGGAAGCCTTTATCAGGTGAGTGTCTGCAGGCCAGATATTATTTATATGGCCCATTGGCTATTTGACAAAATAAGAAGTAATTTCTTGTCCAGGAGAAATATTCTCTCCAAAAGTAACTGCTCTTGGCTTTAGTGAGATTAGGTAAATCAAAGAGGAAATATTGCTGCACTTCAAAATACTCAAGACTCAAGAGAAAAACAAAGTGTGATGAGCGCTTACATTTTTTAAATTTGTGAAGGTATTTATTTCTGTAATCCAGCACAGGGAGCAGATTGCTTTTTCAAGCTTAAACACCTTCTTTACTGGCTCTTTGTAACTCAGGAACAGAAAGAGTTGAAATATAATTCACCTTCCAAATTAAGGATCCTTCTCTTGTCATTTAATGCTTTTGTGTTCTGAGATATCAGCTTTGGTGCCCAGGATGCCAGTCTGGGTAAACAAGGTTTGTCAGGGCAGCCTCTTGCAGCAGGAGACAAGCAGAGCACGTTTTCATTGTGTTTAGAGATTTTCTTTGGTGCATTATTCCATGTAACCCTTTCCATTCTGCTCACCATTGAAATGACCTCAGATCTCCTTAATGCCTCCAAAATCTTCAGTGACAAAAAATAATTTTAGCTTAATGGGTTAAGAAACAGTTGTATAGTTTGTGCTTGCAAAGAAAAGCTTGGTGATATAATTGTAGGTTTGAAGAAAAATTACAAAGAAATCACACCAGTGCTATTTTAAGAACCAAGCTCATGACAAATGTATTTGCAGTTTTGGAAAGCTTGAGGGAAACTGTCACTTTTGACTCTCCCATCTCATAAACCTCAGAGTGCACCCTGTGACTTTCCTTGCTATGAATGCTTAGCACAGCTCACCAATATAACAGTGAAATTCTTATTTACAGCTCAGTGCAGCATGCCTAACAAAAAAGAAAAAAACATTAATATCATAAGATTTTATTCAAGAGTTTTTTACAAGGAACTAAGCTTTTCACTAAAGGGTCCAGGTCACTGGACTGGTCACTGCCTAGTCACTTGTGCTGAAGTCTAATTGAGATGTTAACTGAGCAGCCAAGTGCCACAATATAAACAGAGGGACTCCAGGTTCTTCATGCAGGAAAGCCAAATCTTTATTACATAGCTCATATTTTTACAGGAATATCAGAAGGCACCATGTTAAATCCAATTGGCTAACAGCACGCTGAAACTTGGTTTATTGGTTGGTAAATGACCAGGGTGCAGTTCCATCAAGCCTCTCTATTTCTTTACATATTTTTGTTCACTGATTCTCATGGGATAGATTTCTTGTTTATGCAGATGCAACCTATTTTTCTTACAAGAATAGATTGTTATGCAAACTGATTTTCATTCTCATAATGCTTTCTCATGGGAAGTTAACAGGCTGGCTGTTAATTCAGCTGAGCATGGCCTGATTTTATAAGGCCTTTCTTTTATAAGGTTTTTACCTATATGGAACAGCCAAGCATCCTAGACATGTCCTAAATACAAAGTGGATGAGATCCTACACTTGTGACTGTTTTCCTGTAAATTGTGTCTGTAATAGCCTCCAAGCTTTATTCAGTGAAATGTAGCTTACAGCTTGAATCAGCCAGTAATGTTGGTTTTCAAAATGAACTGTTACAAGACTACATAGTACATGCCATTATATTAAACCTGAATGAAAATACTCATCTGTGGGGGGATCGAATATAAGAAAATAAAGATAGTGCAGAAAGTAATCTTACCCCTAAGGAGTTGCAGCTGGGCCAATTAACAAAGATTAGGAACAGGCCTGACTTTAACAGACCACAGCTGTAAGCAATGAGAGGAAGATGCTACAAAAGAGTGGGGTGGCTGGGTGAGAGGGGAGCTGGAGTCAGCTGGCTGCTTTGTGAAAAAGAAAGAGTCAGTGCTTTGAGGAGCTGCCCATGAGAAACACCAAGGAGGTATAAAACTTTGTGATAAGGAGACGACAGTATGGAACCCCTGCAACGAGATGACAACACTCACCTTTTTATCTGGGGAGTGTTTAGTATCCCACCATCCAGTTACTACATTGGTATGATAGTGTGATCTCCATTTTTGCCTGTTTTAAAGAAGGAGATCATAAGATTAATTTAAAAAAATTCCTAATAATAAATTCCAGAGTAATTCTTATAGTGTTCTCAGAATGCCTAATAGAGAAAATCTGTGATTAAGTGCAAAACAGTAGCAGAATTAGGTGCAAACAGTTGCAGGTAAAGAAATTTCCAGTTGCATTGTGTTTGTGAGACAGATCATAGCAAAGGTCTGCATCTGTATTTCTGTTTCTTCATGTGATGGATCCATTCGCTGGTAATCATAACTTCTAATGCAGTTCATGCTGCAGCCAAGTGCCACAATATAAAACAGAGGGACTCCAGGTTCTTCATGCAGGAAAGCCAAATCTTTATTACATAGCTCATAATTTTACAGGAATATCAGAAGGCACCGTGTTAAATCCAATTGGCTAACAGCACGCTGAAACTCGGTTTATTGGTTGGTAAATGACCAGGGCGCAGTTCCATCAAGCCTCTCTATTTCTTTACATATTTTTGTTCACTGATTCTCATGGGATAGATTTCTCGTTTATGCAGATGCAACCTATTTTTCTTACAAGAATAGATTGTTATGCAAACTGATTTTCATTCTCATAATGCTTTCTCATGGGAAGTTAACAGGCTGGCTGTTAATTCAGCTGAGCATGGCCTGATTTTATAAGGCCTTTTTTTTATAAGGTTTTTACCTATATGCAACAGCCAAGCATCCTAGACATGTCCTAAATACAAAGTGGATGAGATCCTACACTTGTGACTGTTTTCCTGTAAATTGTGTCTGTAATAGCCTCCAAGCTTTATTCAGTGAAATGTAGCTTATAGCTTGAATCAGCCAGTAATGATGGTTTTCAAAATGAACTGTTACAAGACTACATAGTACATGCCATTATATTAAACCTGAATGAAAATACTCATCTGTGGGGGGATCGAATATAAGAAAATAAAGATAGTGCAGAAAGTAACCTTATCCCTAAGGAGCTGCAGCTGGGCCAATTATCAAAGATTAGGAACAAGCCTGACTTTAACAGGCCACAGCTCACAGCTGTAAGCAATGAGACGAAGATGCTATAAAAGAGTGGGGTGGCTGGGTGAGAGGGGAGCTGGAGTCAGCTGGCTGCTCTGTGAAGAAGAAAGAGGCAGTGCCCTGAGGAGCTGCCCATGAGAAACACCAAGGAGGTCTGAAACTTTGTGATAAGGAGACGACAGTATGGAACCCCTGCAATGAGATGACAACACTCACCTTTTTATCTGGGGAGTGTTTAGTATCCCACCATCCAGTTACTACATTGGTATGATAGCGTGACCTCCATTTTTGCCTGTTTTAAAGAAGGAGATTATAAGATTAATTTAAAAAAATTCCTAATAATAAATTCCAGAGTAATTCTTATAGTGTTCTCAGAATGCCTAATAGAGAAAATCTGTGATCAAGTGCAAAAGAGTAGCAGAATTAGGTGCAAACAGTTGCAGGTAAAGAAATTTCCAGTTGCATTGTGTTTGTGAGACAGATCATAGCAAAGGTCTGCATCTGTATTTCTGTTTCTTCATGTGATGGATCCATTCGCTGGTAATCATAACTTCTAATGCAGTTCATGCTGCATTAGCATTTAGAGCTTAGTTCTTGGATTGCATGTTTTTCCTTTCTTTCACCCAGTTTGAAAATGAATGATTTTAAATTACCAGAATAAAGAACACAAAACACTCAGCAAATTGGGCAAAACAAATGAGAAAAATTACTGATAGCAGGTAATGGCAAAGCTGTTTTGATGTGAAATGTTATTATTTAAAATAGTACTTGATCAGCTATCTTTAAGCATGCACTTGGAGCTTTTAGAAATGAAATAATTTTAAATTAATAAGGCTATTTCATTAACAGCATTGCAGGCATGAAAATGAGGCATTTTATTATTTTCTCAAAACCCACATATTTTCAGCTATTCAAAATCCTACTGTTGATAGGATGTGTTAAACCCCTTTTACCTTCTTTTTATCATCTTGTAGAAACATTGAATTGAAACATCCAGTCATAATAATTTTTCATTCAAATTAATCACAGCTTTGAATCTGTTGCTATGAAAGTAATCACATCATAAGAAAGACAAAAATTTAGGTCATTTGAATAAAAGGGAAATTATCATACAACTAGAACATATTCATATCTCTTCTTGCATGCAAGCCTTTCAGGCAAAGTTGCACATTTAGCATTTTTGAATTCACTTGAATGTTTTAAGTTTTAATGAATTATGAATGATATTATAGCTGCTGTTGCCTTACACAGCATTTTGAAAAATGTTTCTAATTACAGTGACCTGTGACAGTTCTCATTAGTTTGTCACTTTGAGTACTCTCTTGAAATTTGAAGCGTGTCAGGGTTCAAATAAATATTAGTAATTAATAATAAAAGATATTTGTTGTCATAGTGGCACCAGTGTTTTCTAAGTGAATAATATGTCTGAAGCAAGCAGAGGAAGATGGCTCTTCTGAAAATCACATCTCCGAGATGGTGACATGGGAAGGCAGGGATCTAAGAAGAGCAGTGCTGAGGTAGGACCAGCCTGTGCCCAGAGCAAGCCTGGGGGTGCAGGGGAAGCAGCAATGCCGGCAGG
Organism: Emberiza elegans; assembly: GCA_024865655.1. Taxonomy (NCBI): domain Eukaryota; kingdom Metazoa; phylum Chordata; class Aves; order Passeriformes; family Fringillidae; genus Emberiza; species Emberiza elegans. The sequence continues at coordinate 64,574,987 of JALJVW010000206.1, forward strand.
AAGGACACCCCTCCTCCTGTGGGGATTGCTCCTCCAGCTGGCACAGCAGGAGCTGCTCCGGACAGCCCCAGCTATCAGGGGAGATCCCTGGAGCCTGGTCCCCCACTAGAATCACATGGCAAGATAAAGCCAAAAATACCAGCGCAGAGCAATTGATATCTGTCAATACCTGCTCTGACATATTTTTTACTTGGGCAGTAATGATGATTGCTTTTCACAGCTCCAGCCTGAGGGCTCATAAACCAGGAAATGGGAACAGAAATTCTGTTTAAGACCAGAAAAGTTTTGGCAGATTGCTCTTACAATTAATAAAGAATAACCTTTCTTTTATTGTCCCGCCTTTCTTGCACTTTCTGCGTGGGGTGTGCAGAAATCCCTCTTGGCAAACCTTAACTGCTGCCCTGTGCTGTGTAGATCTGAGCTCAAGCCAAGCACCTTTTGCTGGGAGCCTTTTGGGAATAACATAGGAAGTAAAGTAGGGAAAAAAAGTGATCTGAGAAGAGCATCTCTCAACTAGAAATGTAATTAAAATCAGATGCCTGATATGCAGTCAGTGTCATGGATTTTCCACTAAACAGATGGTGAATTTGCTTTTCCTAGCATGAGATGCTTTTTTTTTTAGCCTCACAGGAAAACTAAAATATTTCTTAATAAATAGAAGGTTTAACATAATAGAAAAAAAAATCTTCCTGTTTAATAATGAAAGAGGATTTTTACTTAAAAAAATATTTGCAGCACTATTCCTAGTTGAATTGGTGTGCATTCTGTGGCAGAGTTACTGTTGGGTTTTCTACTTGCGGGGTGTCTGTCACTGTATACTCGTTACTCCTGTTCCTTCAGTAGTAAATTAAATTTCTGGTCATTCTACATCCTGATCAGGAGGTGTATGGCTGTGTAGGGTGGAATTAATTGTTTCTCCTGCTAGATCTAGAATGCCTCTAGCACATAAACCACTTTGCAAATGTGTTTGCTTAGAGGGGTGTGTCAGAGGTGTGGGCTCACAATGGGCTAGGGAAAGGCAAAATACTCTTACAAATTACTGTACAGGATCAAGATCCTGGTGTCCTCCAACTCCTTGATATTGTTTCTCTGTTCAAAACTGCTGGATTAGCAGACAAAATTTCTATGAGGACTCTCCCAATGAAAAGTGGGACAGTCTAATCCACCAACAAAGATAATTTAAGGTTTTCCATCTCTGTGTGTGAAGTAGTAAGGCATTGAAAGTGTCACTTTTTGCCCTTCTAACAGGAGGATGAAAGGCAACTAAAATAAAAGGTTCTGTTTTAGGAGCTTGTTTTGTTACTTTTCATGCCCAGTTTTATGTGGTATGCATAACTATTTTAAGCAAACAAGTGATGAATTTCCAGGTCACTGACAGGTGATTTGAGTTGGTTTTTTGAACATTGCATGGTCATTCCATATGTGTTAATATGGAAGAAATTTTATTTCTCTGAAGTGTAATCAACAATCCTCAACTTTGTCTTCAAATCAGAAAAGCTGTGCCAAGTCCGAACACTGTGTGTGGAAGTGCTGGTCAGCATTTGCATTCTGTGAACTTGATAAATAAACATAAACCAGTAAGAATGCATAAAATCAATTAACCAAACAAGCCGTGCATGGCACTCCAAAGATGGAACTGAGTGCTGCAAATGCACTCATCTGCAGCTCCACTTATGCTTCCCAAGATAAGGAAAGTTATTTATACTTTTTAACATGTAAGGTAGTTGCCAGAGAGTAAATATGAGTTTCTGCTGAAATTAATGAGGGAATTCTGGTTCATAATCACTCATGTATGTTTAGATTAATGAGAAGTCCAACATTTCCTGGTACTTACATCTCCAGTAACAGATAGTTCAAACTTTGCAATGCAATTAGAGAAATTTAATTAGGGGGAAAGTACAGCATTAGTTGAATTTTCTGGATGTTATCTGGTTTCCGTGAATAGAAACGGTAAAGCTGTCTGCTCAAAGAGCATTTTAAATTTTCCATGCCTTCAATAGCAATATCTCTTCAAAACCCATAGAAATGCAGGGTGAGAGCTGAGAAAGCAGCATGTACTTCACTGTGGGGTTTTTGTTAGCTGGAAAAAACAGGCATGGGGCGTTGATTCAAAGCATGATAGCCCCTCACTGGATCCAGTGGCATTCTTTGGTCTTGATTCACCTCTGTCCTGCGTCTGAAATCAAAAGCTGTGGAGCAACTTCTTGTAAATAGTACTTTACAGTTGTTGAACACCAACATGGCATTAAACAAACTGGTTAAACACAGATTGCAAATTTAAAAATTCTGAACTCCTCCTGAGAACATAATGATTACAACAGGACTTCTAGGATCTTGCACATCTTTTTCATTTGACTATTTGATGCCTGTCCAGAGAACTGGACGTAAGTTTTTGCTATAAAGAATATCTTTCTTTTTGGTGGTAAAAGTGTGCAGGAGTGTAGTGGCAGGGAAAACTCTATTCATTAGGTGATTCAGTGTTTTTTAGCAAGAGCTCATTGCCAATGTCATTTCCAGACAGCCTTTTCACACATTTCAGTAGAATTCATTTTATTCCAAAAGGGATCTACTTATATTTACATCAAAAGTTTTTGCAGGTTGAGATGTTAGAAATTATTCATTTCTGCTTTTGAAATCTTCTTTCAGCATCAAACCTCTCACAGTGTAATAGGCTGCTTCTGCTGGCAAAGCTGTTTAGAGGTGCTGAACCCTCTCTGAGTCACTGTGAAATGGTCAGAATGACCATTTAATTAGGAAAGGGACCCAGTGTATTTCCAAACTAATAGCAGTATAAATATTCAAACTTCTGGTGGCACAGAAATCTATGTGTCAATGTAATCTTAATTTCCCCAGACATCAGGATTTAAAATAATTTAGAGCCTACAGTAAAAATCAATTTTGAGAATTACCTTAGAATCCTACTTGCATTCAAACCAATATTGTTTTGATTGAAACTTTAATTTAAAAGCACCCTGAAGAATTCTTTGTTTCTAAAATATGCTGTGTTTTAGAGGTAATGAAGATAAGCCATATAAGTGTGAAATGAAGAAATCTTACTGTGTACAGTGCAAATAACTTATGGTAAAATGTGTCAACATGGGGCAATAAGAGTGAATATTTGGCTTAAAAAAAAAAGTTGCAGGTCTGCCTCACAGAAGTAGTTATGGTTAATAGATTTTAAGATTAGAAATATACATCATCTACTCACACTCCCCAGTACTGACCCAGAGAAGTTTTCTTGTTCATGTAGTTGACAATCCTCCTCTACATAAGTGGTTGTTTTTTTCTCTAAAATTATAATTATGCACATAGTAAACTAATATTGAAGGAGAATAAGGTAGAAGAAAATAGTAATTAATGGATTTTTATTAGGTTTGGGGGTTTTTGATATAAATCTGCAGTAATATTATTATTTTGAAATAAATCTGCAGTAAAACATGGCCTAGCATTGGCATTATGATTTCTTTGGTGTTTTGACTTGAATCTGAAAATCCAAATAAGGGACCATTTTAATTTGTGTGGTAGCCTATATTTAAAGTAATTGCTATTATTGTTAGCCCTGGTGACAGTGCAGGGAAGGCCTGTGGAACAAAAAGGAATATCAGCATTTTGCCAATTGGGGATCTTATGCAAGATAAGATAAGGACCTTTCAATAACTGATAAGGTATCAGTGGCAGGAAAATATTTGAGAAAAACTCCTATTTTCTGTCATGATGAGAAGCGTGTTAAATGTTTGCCTCTGCTTTCCTGTTCCTTATGCTTGTTCAAATGTGTTTCAGAAGGAAGTTAGCAAAGTGTGCTAGGAGTGTTTAAAAACCTGTAGGACATTTTGCTGGGTTTTGAGAGGACTGGATTAACAGAAGGGCTGTGACGTGACAGGAAGGAGATGTTTCCCATAATGACATTTTTCTTTAAAGTGCTATATTCTTCTAACTTGAGTCACTAGGCATTTTTCCTTAATGGAAGTGATTTTGAACATACCACACAACTAATTTTTTTTTTCTTCAGTGACTAGTATGTGCCTCTTAGTGGGGAAAAAAAGCATTACAAGAAAAATCATAGTCAACCAATCAACATCTTGTAGATAGAAAAAAATAATGGCTTTCTTTCTTTTGTTGTGGTTTTTGTTTTATTTTTTGGGTTTTTGGCTTTTTTTGGTTTTGTTTTGTTTTTTTTGCCAGTACCTTTTTAAAATATCAGCTCGTATGTTCCTATGGATTCATTTACCATTACTTTGAAGAAGTTTACTCATATGCATGGAGGAAAACATAATAACAACAGCACTTTTCTGGTTTGGTTTATGTGGACTTACACTTGTTGGAGGCTGGTTAAAACATTTACTTGGACTGTTTATTTTTTCTGTATCAGACACCATTTTTCAATTTCAAATAAATAATTGCATGACAGAATGCAGTGTGAAGCTCATCCAATTTGATCAGGCACTGGAGTTTTTGCCTCTCCTCTGCTGCCCCATATCTAAAGCCCAGTGAGCTATTGGCATTAATCAGCCATACAGCTGATCCTTCATTAATAAATAGCTCCATCTCAGTAAAGAATGGCTTCAGTTGGAATGAGCTGAATCAATGAAGGTTTTTTCATGCATTTATTTTAAAAACCCAGCTTATTGAGTGTTTCATAAATGGAAACTCTTGAGCAAGTTTGATTAATTACAGTATGTAGGTGTTTAGGTGGCTGTATCAAAAGCACTGTAAATGCAAGGTGTGTTATCCATAATATTTGGAGTTAATCCTCACAATTCTGGAATCTCTTTTAAGTCTGGGTCTTGAAAAGACCCCAGTCAGACAGGCTTCTTGTGTCTCTCAAATCTGAGTGAGATATCTAACAGGTTTTCCCATGAAATGTGGGTTCTTGGGCAGATTTGAGGCCTTTGTTGAAACTCTCTGAACTCCCGTTACGCTCACTGCTCCTATGCACTGGGCATGAGAGAAATGAGGTGCTTTGGATCCACCTTCTGTGTGACTGCAGACAAGACAAAATGCTTTGGAACAGAGTGAATCTTTTCCTTCTACAGTAATTTAGTGAAGAATCTCTGTTGAAGGTCTTATGTATAAAAATTGTTCTTTTGGAGCCAATCATCGGATTCAGGAGAAGTCTTTTCACCACGCGGCTCTCTCAGAGTGGGATGTAGGTGGCTGAGAAGGCAGCAGCAGTGTCACCAAGCACTGCTCACCCCACATTTGTGCCACCTTTCTGTGTGTGACAGGTTTTCCATTCCTGGAATCCCTGCAGGAAGGGTGCTGGGGACAGTTCTGCCTTATATTAAAGGAAGGACAGAATCTGCTGCTTGCCTCTTGCCCTCTGTTTAAGGGGTCTGAGCCAGCCTCTGCCTGATGGCTCAGCAGTGCCCCTGATGCCACTGGAGTTATTATTGTGTCTCACAAATATCAGGATTACAGAACACAGCAGTGATCATAATGTGCAAGCAGTAACAATCCAGATAAGGATTATATGTATTATAACAATCCATACATGCTGGATTAATGTGCTGTGTTTTACAAACAGCGAATCTCCTTGTATCACTTTCTCTCCATCAACATCATGTGTTAAAAATTATCTATCCTACCCTTTGAAAATGAAATAATTAGAAAATAATTTACCCGGATAACACATAAACTTATTATCTGCAAATGGTAAAAGATACAGTGTTCATAGTTACATTTTCCTGAAATGTGCATAACTTAAGGCTTATAGAGAGATGATGTTGCCTGTGTTGCTTTGATTCTGGAATCAAAATTGCATTTATTATTGAGCTTTGTTTGACATTCCTTGAGGTTCAAACTTCTTGGGATTCTGAATATAATCACAGCAGATACATGTGCATCTCTTATTGCTTGGCTGAGCACAGAAGACTCAGAAGCAACCCTAGAGGAAAAAATTCCTCTCCCTTGATGAATTCTTTAAAATCATTAATGCTTTCTGGCTGCAGCATGGGAGCGGGTGGTGCCAGCAGAGCAACGCAATTAACCTTCCTTATAAATTAAATGTGCAAATGTGTTATGTAGTGCACGGAATTTGGATAGAATTATTTCTACTTCAACGTAGATTTAGCTGGGAAAAAAATTATTTTCTAACAGCTGCTCTGTGGCTTGGGAATTTGAAACAGCTTTTACTCTCCTTAAACCAGCTATCAAATACCTGGGGCTGGGAATGGCAAAATGTGAAATGTAGTCATATATTATTATATACAGGATCAATATTTCAAAAGGCCATCTAAGCTCTCTGGGAAAAGAGGAGTTTGCCATTTTTTCTGCAAACCACAAAAGATGCATAGCTGGAAACATTTATTTTTCTCATCACTTAGAGTTTAGCAGACAGGCTTCTTTTTAATGAAAAGATGACAAAAGAATAAATAAACTATTCATCATTAATTGGGAAGGCTCTGTAAGAGTTGTAAAAGGGTGAAAACCCCTTGCATAATTCATAAAGGTAAAGTATAGGAGGAAAAAACCAAAATAAAATTAATATTTAAATGAAAGGAAAATGTTTGTTTGCTGTTTATATATAAATTTTTGAAAAACATTTCCTTTTTTTCCTTTCCCTAAGGACAAGGGTGAGTACACTCCTTAGCTTTTGGAGTAAAAAAGCATTTTTTTCTCCTTTAAAGAAGAGGGGTTGTTTCTTCATCTATTTAAAACACAGACATGATTAAAAGGCAGCAGATTTAAATGTTTAGGAGATTTCATTTCATTTGAGGAGTTTGTGACAGTCATAAGTACAGCTGGAGGTGTGGCAGCATAAAGAGCTGTTAATCAGCAAGTTCTGGCCAAGTAGGGAATCAATCCAGCAGTTGGTATGGAAATTCATATGGCAGCATTCTGACTGAATCCTGGAAAAATCAATGGCGTGGCATGAAAAATTATTCATTATTGCTTCTATTATAATGGGAAATCAACACTTTTTAAAACAAAAAGTCCCTCCACAAGGCTTGTTAGATTTAACTTTGAAAGAAAATTTTAAACCAAACTGTCAAGGGCTTTATGTAAGGAAAAAGTAAAGGGCACACTGAAAGGGAAATTTGATAAATATTTCCATTATTCAATGCAGAGGTAAAAGTTTCCCCTAAAATGGTCAGTAATTTTTGACTCTGTGGAGTGCGCTAAAATCTGGGGGAGTTTAGTAAAATAGAAAGTACTATATTTGTAATTTTAAGATAAGTTTGATTTTTTTCCCAGTTACTAGGCATTAAAATTTCCTTATTTCTTCCTTCCCCCCTTCCTTTTCTTGCCAATACATTTGTTCTTTGATGTGTGTTTTGCTTTTTATAAGTGAGTTTTTCTTATCTATACACATATGTACTGTATATACATTAGAAACCATGGAATTTGTTTCTTCAATTTATAACCGATATTAGAAAACATGTACAGTTCTCAAAACCAGAAGGTATAGCAAGTTATGCTATGAAGTGAAAGTTAATTGATACTGGCAACAAGTTGGGGACCAAATACTCAGATTTGTTATTCTTATACAACAACAGCCTTAGAATTTTGTGTAAGATTAAATTAACTGAAAACTGCTTCTTGAGAAGTCCAATTAACTTGTGGCACTTTGAAAATGAATCCTAACCCTGCACTAATCTGTATTGACACATTATTCCTTATGGAATTTGTCATTTGTTCTGAAATGAAGAAATAAGTGAAAAGCAGATAACTTCATCTGTCTTGTCCTCCTGGATCAGTAAATTGCTGTTTGGGAATGGATCATTTTGTAGGAATCCAACATAGAGCACTACTCTCAAAATTTGATGTTAGAAAAGCTCATTCATGATTGATGTGGAGGCACTACTTTTATTTATGTCTTGTGTGTGGTTATTCAGTGTGGGGCATGGGATTGACGTTTACCTGCCTGAGTTTTCATCCTGCACGTGTAAGACAAATTAGGCACAATGAGATGTTTTCAATGGGAAATATCATTCTTCCCTGCTGCTCAGGCACACTCTTTTCCCTAGAACTTCAGGTTCTAGGCCTGACACTTTAGTCAGGATGTGTTAGCTGTGTGTTAAGCCTGGACAACACAGTTGGCACCTGATTATCCAGGCAGGAGAATTAAGGGGGTGGGGCACAATGGTGAGCAGTCTCTACAGAAACTGGCTGACCTAAAAGTCAGCCTGCTGTCCCAGTAATGATTCTTTCATTGCATGATGGACAGCATTGCAAAATAGAGAATGATATTCTGGTCACACTATGTGTGTGCAAGCAGGGTGTTATCATTGTTGGAAGTTACAGGCATGAGATAGATAAAAAAAAAATCAAGGGACTGAATTCCTATTGCTTTATCCGAATGGGGCAGCAAGTCATAGCTAATAAAATAGATTTAACTTCTCAGAAGGGCTCCGTAGCACAGCAGAACACCTGTGCCACTGCAGCTGCCATCTCTGACATGTATATCTGCACTTGTGCAGCTCTGGCAGTGCTGAGCTGCCCACAGCCCCCTGAGCAGGGCTCCCCGTTCCGTCGCACGCGCATTAACCGTGCACAGGATGCACCAAGGTTTGGATGGTAAATGTTGGAGGAATTGCAAATGATTGCCCCCTGAGGTATTCATCTACTGTCTCAGCATGACTTCAGGGAGCTCTGAGCCTCTGTTTATGCTGCCTTTTGGATCAGCTAGTCTATATCAATTCCAGAGGTCTGCATCAGCTGTGATCCCATGGTACCTTTTGTAAATAGGATCACTAACCCCAATATGCTGCCCAGACACCAGTTCTAATAACAGTCAGTCAAGCCAAATTCCTCAGTATTCCAATGTTGCATATAGCATTCTTCACTGCCTCCCGTGCTGTTTCCCTCTCAAACCTTATGAAAATGAAAGCATTGAAAACTCTGTGAAATCAAACTATTTCAAGAATAGTTTTTCTTTTCTCTTCCAAAAGGTGTTGCGTAACCTAAGTTGAGGCTCACTGCAGACTGATTTGGGATATGCCTAGACTGAGATTTCAGACTCATTAAGTTACTTAGCCCTCTTATCCATCACAATTAGAGTTAGACACCCAAATATCTTCATGTCTAGACATATTGATGGAAGATAGAGTCTCTATTCTCTCATGGAAGATTATAGTTAATAATTAGGATTAAGGAATTGGCATGCATATTAGAAATTGCTGCAGCCAAGTACCCCTCTATCATCTCCATCTGCAGTAGGTGCAGAGACAACTCATCAGGGGCTGTTTGTTCCTGCAAGCTGCTTTGTGTAGGACAGAGCAACTAGTAACAAATGTCACTCTCAGCAGAGCAGCAAAGATCCATTCCAGTTCTGATTGTAAAGGTGGAAAAGCAGCTGTAAGCAATACCTCAGCCAGGCTGAAAGGAAAATTAGCAGGTCCAGTTCTCAGTTTTGAGGGTTTCTGGATGTTACAGCACCAGCTCTGCACTTATGTGTCAGTATGTGCATTAATATGGCTGTCTCTCCTTCCCAGACTCTCTGATGGAATCCTTTCCATCTCTGGTCCTCTCTGGATGGCTTTGCATCATAGATTTGAATAAAGTCACACAGTTGAAGGGCTGAGATCCAGATCAGATCCTGTTCCCTTGGCAAGCAGGTAGACTGAGACCCTTGAGAAATCTGTTACAGGAAAAATAGCTTTATTTGAAAAACAGTGACTGAGACTTCCTGAGCTCCTCTGGCAGCAGAAAATCTGAGGGAGTTCACAAGAAAGAGGGAGTTTAGATCTTGCAGGACTTCCATCGTTTCACAGACTCTTCAGAAAAGCCCAGAGACTGGAAGAAAGGAAAGGAGAAGGCTGAGAAAAGCAGTCAGTGATGTAAGTAGATTGAGAGCCACCTTGTAGAGAGCAGACACCAACAAATTGTCAGGATGCACGTGGCTCCTGATCGCAAAATGTGAGCTAAGAAATGATCCTGTGCGTGTGGGACATGGAGCAGGCCATGGGGTCATTCCAAAGGGCATCAGATCTTGTAAACAGAAGGGAAGAACTGTCTGGAGGAGGAAAACTATTTACAGCAAGTTTTTAATATTTTTGGTGTTCTGATTGCTTTTAGAAGCCTCTTTCTATTATAGAAAGTTTTATTGTCAATATCTTGTAGGATTTTTCTGGAGTACTCTATTCCTCCTTGAGTTAATATATATTAAATTTTCAGTGTTTGGTTGTTTGATGCCACTCTATGATGCAACAGCCACTTTGAAAGGTATGACTGCCATATATACAATCTGATCCAAGAGCAGTATGCAAATTTTTCTAATGTTGGCAGGAATTTCTTAGTCTTTCCAGCCAGATCTGTAGTACATCTGGCCAAGTGTTTCTGCATGTACTGATCTTGTACTCGAATTTATTCCTGGGTGAATTAATTTAAGTATTCATAGAGCTTTGTGATTTGCTTCCTTACTTTTTCCAGGATGTCACATTCTTGTTTTGTTTTGCCTGGGTTGCATCTTTGAGAGTGATGTGATTCTAAATTAATTTCTGGCTCGATTTAGAAGCGTTTCTTTCCGAGTTCTTCAGCTTTTACTTAATGCACACTGTATGAAATACTGATCCATAATATGGATGGTATAATGGCATTTTCTGGCTTTTCTTAAACCTTACACAGCTACACTCATAATTGCATAAGTGGGGTCATTGTGACACAACAATGACAAAAGCACCCAGCAGCACTCTGTTCTTGACTGAGTCTATTCTCAGTTACCAAGTGCAGCTCTCTGTAAAAGGCTGAAATCAGAATGACACCCTAAAGACTTCTTTTCCATTCTCCCAGTCCCTGCTAAGATGATGTTTTATTCCTCTTTTATGTCACCCTCCAATTTTCATGGAATGCCATTTATAACAAAAGATCTTCAAGCATAAAAGAGGTATAATCAAATTTAATTGAAGTGTATAGGACAAACACAAAAAAATGTAAAGAAAAAGAGCTTTGTTTAGATTTGAGCACCTTGAGATATTATTTTTTTTAAATAATATCACAAGGGTCATTTAAAGGAAAAGCATCTTGGGATCCTTAACTGTTCTTGACAGAAAAAGTGCTCTCTTAGGTGCAGGATTCATTTCAGTGAATACTTTGAAACCAGAGGAAAGTGAGCATATTTATTAGGGTAACAATGAAACTCCTGATTTCCTCAGGTGCTTTGAAGAGCTGGCAAGCAATGTGGTAACAGGGAGTACAAAGATTTTTCTTGATGCTTGTTCACAGCTCTAACTCTTTGGTGAGCTATAATGAGGTACAGTGAAAAGGAAAACAACTGCTGCTGCTTTAATAACCTGTCCTGTAGGACTGCTGGAATTTCAGAGGTTTAGGTCTGTGTGTTATGCAAAGTGTGAAGTTTATGAAGAATCTGTCTTTCTGTCCTGTTCTTTTATTCCTGTTTCTTTTTTATCTCCCCCCACACTTTATATTATCTTCCTATAGCTTTACTACCAGGCGCTTGAAAGGTTGAAAATTATCCTCCCTCTCTTAAATAGAATATTATATAATATGCTATCCTTTGCTTAGTTTATCATCTATAGAGGTTTGTGTAGCTTTTGAAGTTCTCTTAGATGTGGAAATGCTTCACATATTCTGAATACTAAAGGTAAAAGCAGGAGTTTTCCACTCCCATCTCAGCATTTATTATCATTCCTACTTGCAAAGTAAATATCTCCACAAACTACATGGCAAGCTGCAGCTGCAGGCATGTCAGTCAAAACGAAGAAATAAGAATTGTAATAGAAAATACTTGTTGAACTATGTTGGTGTCCTTTGATACTTTTCAGGATCTTTAATTTGTGATCAAATTAGTATGAACAGAAATGGCTCTTGGGTGCAGTCTACAATTTCTCTGTGAATGTGATAAGGATGTCATTTGACATGTGAACTCAGACTAGTGAAAAAATTCCATATTCTTGTATTTCTGTAAGAAGTAAAATCAGTCTAATGGAAAAATAAGTAACAAAGGAATCATTACAAAGAGGTTATTTGGAGTTGACCTTTGATATAAAGTTTGGGAAAGGAGATTGGAACAAAATAAAAAGCTTTATTACCAAGTACAATCTTTAGGGTAGTCTGTTATTGTTTGTATAAAAAAAATTTAATCACTTGGTAACACAAGTCTTGCTTATGGCAGCCAGCTTGCTCCTAAAAGCTCCTCAGTGCACACAGCTGCAAGGGACAGTGCCACAGAAAGCCAAGTGTGATAAAAGAAAAAACCAATCAGAGGAAAAATTTTTCAATGAGAAAAAAAACCTCATGTAATTTCTTACTAGGGATTGCCAGATCAGACTGAGCTGGACACATCATTTGACAGCACAGCCCCCAAGAACCAAACTCCACAGTTTCCACTTCAGCTCAACAAAGCTTTGTAACACAGAGTTACAGGGAAGAGCCAAGGTTTTCATTTTCAACATCTACAGTAACCCATTCCATAAATCTCAAGGTTTCCTTCTGGTTTTGATGTCAAGAAAACATACAGGGAATTCAGAGTGCACTAGTGAATCCTTGGAATGTTGAAGCAAATTTTACAGGAGAAAAGAAACCTTCTAAAAAAAATAAAGTGAGACAAAGAAGAATCATAGCTTTCCATTTCATCTGATTTCATTTAGCATCTGCAGAGTGGGGGTATAACCACACTGCAGTTGGTGAGTGAGATCACATCAAAGACGTGAAGAGAGAGCCCATGCAGGTTCCATCCTCCAGAGCAGAGCTGGGCAAGCAGGACCAGTGGAATTAGAAGTGTTTGGAAAGCTCCAGTAAAGGTTTACATCTGAAAAATATGAATGTAAAAACATAAGGGATAGGAAAAAACTTGAGGGAATTGTGGTCAGGAAAGGAAAGGCTGGTAGAAAAGCCTGGTTTGGGTACAGGAATGTGCAGAGCTGACAGCTCCTCAGTTGAATTCCTCCACCACTATCGCTCCTGGTTGAGCTCCTGTGTATCCCTGGGCTTTCAGAGATTTGCTTTATTCAATAAAATAAATAACATGCTGCAATTCTACCTGGAAAATTACCAGGATGTAACTGTGTATTTACAGCAGCAAAGAGAGAGCTGTCAAAGGACAAAGCAGTAGAAGTTTCAGGAGCTTTATAACAAAAATTGATACATTCTAGTCGCAGTCCAGAAATCATCTTGCCTTTTCAAATTCCAGCAGAGATAGCAACTGTAAGAGAATTTGAGAATAAGCTCAGCCCTCCACACAGATGACATGATTTTCCTGCAGTAAATATGAATTTGCTAAACAAGTTAATTTTAAAATTAATAAGAGATGATATTGCAGATATAGCCCTTAATACAATATAAAGAGTTTAAATGATTTGTTGAGAATCTAAAACTGCTCTGGGGACAATTTCTGTCCTTTATACTGCACACACAAAGAATATTTGGCAGAATGTAATAGAGGCATTTTTCATTTTGTAAACAACAGGGTAGAGAGTGTGCCATTTAAGAAAAAGTACATTGTAAAGTAATGCTGTAAATATTGCATGGCACTATTCTGACCCACTCTGGCTGTGTAGATGCTATGAAAAGGAACAAGAAAGAATGCCTTTTTAAGCACTATTAATCTGCCTGCTTTTGAAATGTTTAATATTTAAGGCAACATAAAGCCATTTTTTATCCTTTAATCAACTTTCTAGCTTGAATATCTCTTGGGTTTTTTACCAGATTTACACTTCTGCTATTTATTTACTATTATTTTAGATTGTCACTGATGCTGCAGCTACTTATGCAGTAATAGAAAAGAGCTTTTCTTCTCACTGTAAAAAATAAGATCCTTCATTTGGGTCTGAGATTGCCTCTTTCTGTGTTATTTAATTTCTTCTGCTCTCACGAGCATCCATTCAGATGGATTACGAAAAAAAGCCTTGTTACAGTTGTAGAACTTTTTACAATGCAGGTAATTATATTCATAACAAGATGAGAGATTTTCTTTAATATGTCTAAACTTTTTTGTTCATAGATCAGGTTTAAAATATCTGTAGGATTCAGCTTCTCTCTGAGGTTAGTAATCTGTATCAATCTTTATCTTCATGAATAATTTTTCTATTTATTTGTGCCAAAAAAATTCAGCAGTGTTATTCCAACGTCACTTTATAAATATTGAGGCTCTGCTTCCCTACTAAGAATGAAGGGCTCAGGAAGTGGTTCCTGCTCCCTTTTGTGTCTCACATTTCTGGAGACCCTTATATGCAATTTTGTGTATAACCAGGCATTCTTTTTATTGTGTTATGTATATTATACAGGTGAATTTAAGTCAGAGTCAAGAACAGCACCACGTGCTAATGATCCTGCTCATCCTTTGGTGATCACAGAGACAAAGGAGCAAGAGCTGCTCGAGTTTCTGGCATTGACTCCTTTAATTGGAAAATTGCAAAAGTGGCTTAGAGTTCTCATTTTTTTCTCTGTATAAAATAGTTTTAAATTGTCTTCATAAAATGTCAAATGATCCTGAACCTCTCCTGGTTTCCATGACAACCTGAGTGTGGTGCAGTCATAGACTGGAGATTCTCTGAAGCCGATAGTGACTTTATTAAATATTTTTGTTTTAACAAGGGAGGATGTCAGCAATTTCTGCCAGGTGAGCTCTCAGACCATTGTTTTAGTCTTTGGCTTTAAGTGTGCTGCTTTGTAGCTTCTTGCCTGTTTCTGTATGAACAACAAGGAAGATACAAAATTGATGAGGCCCAGCTCAGATACTTTATGCACAGGAAAACTGCAATTGGTTTTAACTACCAGACAATCAATATCTCATTTATCAATAGTTGTGCTCTCTTCCCAGTACCACATATTTGTCTAAAGGGAACAACTCCATTTATTGGTGCATTTTTGGGGCCTAGTAGTAATACCAATGATATTCTCTTAGATGGCACGTGCGGAGAGAGAATCGGATCCACAGTGGGTGAAAAAATGAGAAAACTTTATTGCATTTGCAGCTGAGTGTTCCCAGGATATAAAACCTGCAAAGTAGCACATTTTTCCTAATTGTGCTAACCCTAAAGCCAAGCTCCTTTCCCAGGAACAGAAGAGTATTGATATTTAGCTTTTTGCTTTGCTTGCCTCTCTAAACTGAGCTGGTTTTTTGCTGATTAGCTTGATCAGTCTGTACTCACACCCAGTCATTACAGACTGCACCTCATTTTGGTAAAATGACAATTCAATGATTGGAAAACACTGGCAATTTCTGCTACCATTTCAGCAGATCTGGTTCTGAATGAAGAGCATTTTATTTTAGAAGGAGGATTAAAGGCCTAGCTCTAAACAGGTAATCATGACACTTGTGGGCAATTAAAATGTACCAAAGTTTGCTGATAGGACTATTCCAAGAAGGCTGTAGGTTGTAGTCTGGTGTGGAGGCTGCTCCAATCATCAAAGGTTGCATCGGTGTTGCTGTGTATGTTGATTTCCTTGAGTGCAGCCACTCAACAATGTTTTTGTTGTCCTGCATTGATCAAATTATGCCTGCAGTTAAATTGGTAAAGTGTGTAAATAAATGCTTGTATTAGTAAGGAAGTGGGTGTCCATTTTCAGTCTCTCAGCCCACTGAGAAAAGCTAGTTTTAGCAATGGCAAATTTGGAGTGTACCAAATTCAGCCTATAATTCACCCTGCTTTACAGAATCAGAGACAAGGAAATGACATTTTGTTAAGACAATAAATGTGGGTGGTGGCAGAAGTTAAATATTAAATCTCTGGCCTAGTCCCAAACGGCATCTCCATGTTTTTGGTGGCTAGCTCATTCAGGGCTCTCTCTGCACTGCTGGAGAATGACAGTTGAAGAGCAAGCTCATCCACTTAGGTAAAGATGGCTTGGCACAGAATGGCCAAATAGGTATGTTTTCCTTTTGCAAATATGAATAAATGTGTCTGACCAAGAGTCCCCTTAAAATCTGTGTAATGTTAAGAAGATAGATTTAAATAATTTAACTAATTCAGACTGTGGATCTCTAAAATCTAACAATACTTCAGAATAATCAGAAATTTATAGTATCAGAGGCCCAGATTTCTAAACAAAGCTTTCATTTTTCACCCTGCAGGCCAGTCCTACCTTCTGTAACTGCACAGACACCTCAAGAGGCTCTCCAGGGCTGAGGGGAAGCAGAGCAGTGACAGTGCTGCTGGCTGGGAGCAGCAGCCAGGGTGGGGAGATGCTCTTCTCAAGAGGGGCAGAGCAGCTCCCCTCCTTTGGGTCACAGCCTCAGCGTATCTGTGCACTGGCTTCGCTTATTGTCAGTAAAGAAAAGGTCTCAGAGCAATGGAAAGGCAAGTACAAAATTCCCTGTTTTCAGGGGGAGAGTTTGGAATGAATTAATCACATATTGCTTAAGTAGGAAAATTTCTTCCTTCCCAAGTTGTTGATCTTTTATTAAAGAAATGCTGGCAGCTATCTCTTCTAGAAACAGAGACTCAGATGTTAAGGAAAATTACTTGATTTGCATTAAATAGTGCTGTCTTTGGAAACATAGAACAGCAGAATAAACTACTGGGATTGTTGATAACTCAGAGCAGCTTCAGGAAAAAAAATATGGAAGGCTGCATTAAAAATCTTAGCCAAAATGTTGACTATTAAATGATGGAAGCAAAGTTACTCAGTTGTCAATTCTGCAAAATCTGTGCATGGAGCTCTGCAGACATGAACATCTTCAGGCTTGGGACCTGCCCAGGGTGAACCAAGGCTGTTGGGTATTTTCAGGTTAGAGGTATAATGCACCAGGTGGTGAACCACAGAGCTGACAGGGTGAAACACACCTTTATTGCTTGGGAAACGAATTTGCTTGGCAAAATTAATATTAATACTATATTTTCCATAAGACTTTTAAAATATAACCAGAATGTTGCTGTATTTTCTAATACAGTTAGACAAAGTCAAAGCTGGAAGGTGTGGGAAAAAATCCCAAAGGATACCATTCCTCTGATTTTTCTCAATGTTCTCAAGAGTTCAGATCAATTCAAGTACTCTTATCACGAACAAGGCAGATAACTTTTGCCAAACTGAATCTTCTAAACAAGCTTAGACATATAAAAAAGAAATTTTCCTGTGATCTCTAACATTCTAAGGAGCTAGCACAGTGAAGTTTACCACAGCCTAAAGCAATGAGGATAAAACTGGGGAAAGGAGTAGATAAGGAAAGAAGAAATACAAGAAATAGTGTGGGAACTAGTAATGAAAATGGGATAAAATTGTTCAGGGATCAACTTGGATTTGCAGAACTGAGAATACATCTTCTGGAGATTGTTAAGACCTACACAAAAATATTACTCTCCAGAAGAGTTCCAATCAGGTCACTCTGCAATAAGGTCTCTCAGGACTTTGTTGTCTGGCTCTCCTGATATCAAAGATAATGCCAAATGTTTAAATTTCATGAACAGTGCAGGGGGGAAGCAATTTGTAAATCCATCATAGTAGAAAAAAGTGAGTTCTAGAAACATTTTTGGTGAACCTTGGCTTCTGAAGTGAATAGCAGATTTTCTATTGCTTTCAGTTAAAGTAAAATTTCACCTTTGGCTTTTCTGCAATCTTCAAAAAAAAGTCCATTATCATTTTTTTGTTTCTTAAAAGAGCCAGCAGAAATATTAGTTTCCTTCCTGTGTTCCTTTTCCATTCAAGAGGCAGAATGGAAAATCTAGTTATACTTGAAAAGCGGTTTTTTTCCCCAAGTAAGGAGAAAGAAAGCATAAATAATTTTCCAAAAGCAGTGAGGAGTAATGGATTATCAAATCTCAAAATGCTGCATAAAATTGGGGAAATTTTCATTTTGTTTGTGAATTTGAGTGTTTTGAGGGTCTTGTGGATTTCTTTTTGCTTTTTCTTAAATTTAGATTTTTGTAAAGATCATATTTTCATCAGAATCAGAGAAGAAAAACAAGACAGAACTTTATTAACAAAAAAAACAGTTTTATATTTTCATTTAAGGCATAGAACAGATGAGACTGAAATTCTATGGTTAAGATGAAAATGACTTTATTTAATTGTCTGAAATTATGACATAGGGATTGATGAAACTGAGAATAAAATAAATATTTTCTTCCAGATATGAACCACTTGTTTTATGATCAATCTCTGTTGCAGAATATCTCAGTCATTTTGAAAACATTGAAATCTAAATCATCTGTTAATCTAAACCATCTGAACGTTGTTTTGCTGGGTGGGGGTTCTGGGCATGCAAGTGCCATCTCTGAGTGGGAGCAGTGCAGTCTTTGAGCTTATGCAGTCATGTTACTGCTGCTAAAAGCCCCATTTTCCATTTCAAGGCAAGCAATGGTTTTGTTTGATATGGACATTATCTCAGGAGCGGAGCTCTGCAGCAGGAGGAAACTGCTCTTGGCTGGCCTTTACTTTCAGTCATTTATTTGTTATTTACTTGGGCTGGATTTGTAACAGAGCCCTGAAGATATTATCAAGTGGAGTTTTAGAGCTCTCAGCAGGGTCAGAAATGATCCCAGCAGATATTGCAGGAGGGTGGTGCTGTCGGAGCTGTGAGTGCTGCCTTGGCTGCTCCCAGCCTGGGGCAGCCCCAGGGCCAGCTCTGTGCCAGGCTGGGCAGGGCAGGTGGGCACGGGCACCGTCACAGGGGCACAGGGCCAGAGTGGCATCCCTCTCTTCATTGAGAGAGCTCTCCTGCCTGACTTTTCTGCTCCAAAAGCACCTTCCTGCCACAGCAATCACCCAGTGCCCAAGAGTGGCTGACACCGTGCGCTGGCACAAAGCAAATGAAAGAGGAGCAACATTAGCGTACATGAGTCCTCTCAACAATCCATTTTTAAGCCATCCTGTAACATTCTGTGCTCTTTACATGACATAATTTCAGAAAGGATGCATGTATTAGTGATTTCTGAGACAGCCTGATGATTTTGGGAGCTGAAGTCATTATTGTTGTCCCATGGGAGCACAATCCAGCTTCAGGCTGGTGCCTTGGGCTGCTGGGTTTGCTTGTAGCTTGCATAGGGTGGAGGGAGCTGCCTTTGGCACTGGCTGAAGGAATGTTGGTGTGAGTGTGACTGCTCGCCCCATTTTTCTTCTGCGATTACAGCTCAAGTTACAGAAACTTTTCCTACAGTTCTAGAAAGGCAAAACTCAAACATTCACTAACACAAAAGAAGGAAATAGAATCCTCCAAAGAGTAAAGATAAAGGGAAGCAATTTTCCAGGTTAGGTGCAAGGAGTAATACCTGTCATTATCGACCAAAAACCATATTATTTTAGCTTTATTCCGCCTGTTCATTTGGCTTTTACTCTGGTTTCACTTTTGCTTACTACACTGGCAATGTCTGCGTGCCAAGGCTGCATTTTTGCTTCATTTTCTCAAATGAGCCAATTTTAAGTTTTCTTCTCATACCTTTAAACTTCTCTTATCAAGGGAAAAAAAATCCCAACCAACCAAATAACCGAGAAATAATCTTAAAAAAATCTTTTGAACAGGCTGTTTACAAAAATGTTCATATTATAAAGTGGACTTTGTTGATCTCGTGCTCAACAAAAGAAATTCAGCATTGTGGTCACACTTAGAGTCAGCTAGAATACAATGATATTAAATGAAATATTTAATAAAAGACTTGGGCTATGATCTTGTAAACACTTTATAGGCACTCTTGGATTTAGGAAAATGAATAATCCAACTGATTTCCAAGTGTCATGACACTGTACCTATGGAGCTTGATATAAGGTGTTTTGAACTCAATAGAAGGGAAAAATAGCCAAGAATGGGGAATCCAACCTCCAGAGAAGGCACAGAGTCAAGCCTTTAATTTCCCCATGTTTTTTTTTTAAGATATAAAAATGAAATGTGAAGTTGATGGATTTTTCCTCCAGGCAGCACCTGACAAACCAAACCTCTAAGCCAGGTCTGCAGCCAGCACCATCCCTGTATTGCTGAGGCCTGGTAGGGAACTCAGTCCTCAATAGACACATATCTAATAGTGGAATGTTGTTTTCACTTGTAATTCCTATTTATGCATATACCTCTGTGTACCACATTTTACTTTAAAATATACATTCCCTAAATATTCATACTCATTAGAGAGTAGCTACATTTTACCAACAGCATTCTCCTACTTGGCCTCTGCTGATTCTCCACAGAATTTTGTAATATTCACAGCTAACAGGTTTTTCAGGTTATCTGGTATTTTACAATATGTGATCACCATTTAACATATCCTTGAAGACAGCAGTGTTTGCTCTCAGTTAAACAGAAAATTGTATTTTCAACTGATAGAAGCCATGATCTCCTGAATTGCAGGGAAAAGCACCTGTGTTGTTAAAGAATCAAGGAAATGATGGTTTCCAAACCAAAGGAATGGTTTGGTTTGGAAGGAATCTCAAAGACCATCTGGTACCAGCCCTGCTGCCATGGACAGGGACCCCTTCCACTGGACCAGGCTGCTCATGGCACGTTACATGGAAAATAGATTGCAAAGGGAATTTAAATGTTCTCTCTGCCATAAATGCCTTTTACCTCACACATTTGGCACAATATAATCATGTAAGATTTCTGACACCAGGACAAGTCTTAATTTCAAAATGTAAATCTACAAAGTTCGTGTGAAGCATTCCTGCTATTTATTCCAAAGAAATATGTCTTAGCAAAGTAAAGCAAAACATATGAATTGCTTCCTTTTTTAATACCACACATAATTCATATTTGAGACAGATTGCTGAACAAGAATTGAATTGAAGAGCTCTGAAGGATTTATAAAAGAAATGCATGAAAACTTCCACAATTCCATTAGATATATAACATTTGCATAAACCTGCACACTCAAGGCCATGAACTGCTTGAAATTCAGAATATCTTTCAGCTAAGCTGGTATTTCAGAGCTCATAATTCATAAGTAAAATATGGTTTGTCTTCAAGAGTTGCCTTTCTAAATGTCCTAAAGTAATTGGTTAAATGATATAACCTAGCACAATAATCCCTATTATTCACCCAAATTATAAATTGAGATGAATACGGACTAAGATGGAGGGGTGCCTTGAAACCAAAAGCTGTGAAGCAAAAATTCCTAGTTTTGGATCTGAATATAAAAGCTGGTGAAATTCTGATTCTTTGGCAAAAAATCCTGAATTCTCTTACTTCAGTAGCAGCAGGGGATTTTCATGAACTCTGTGATTGGGTTCATAATTTTGCAGGCCATTTCAATTCTTGTATCTTTATCATAGTGCTTGTATAACAAAAACCACAAGCCCTAAAAATCCCAAACTCCTGACCCTTTAACGTGCACAAGGGTTGTAATGAATCTAGATTAGAATTGTAAGCAAGTTTCCCCACCAAAACCCCTCAGCACTACACAGCTGGGCATGCTGTGTGTGAAGTTGGGGCTCTATAAAACTCTAGTAATTTTGTAAGAATAGCCTACTCTACTGATTTAAAATGGGGAAGAATGGAGTTTTTCCATTCAAAAAGGGATCAAGCCAGGCTATTTTCCTCTGTGAGAAATGCACTGTGCACTGCTTTTAAAAATAGCTGGTTTAAATAATAATATCAAATCTTATAAAACAAATGGTCTATGAGTAGCTTCATAGAACACACACCACTTCCTATATTATATTCATATATTAGCAATCTATAAATCTATGCTGCTTATGATTAGCTGCTTTAGCATGTAGAACCAAAATCTGAACACTGCTCAGCATTTCTGTCACAATTATGCCATTATGAGCTGAACTTCTGCATTTGCTGTTGTATTTTCAGTTTAAAGGTTATTATTCCTTTGGTAATGGAGTTTTACTGGTTTTGCATAATTTGAATTAATTACAGTAATTAATGGTAATATTAGTCTGCTTCTGTCATGTACCCAAAAGTTGAGCTTGTGACAATTCTTTGTGAGTATTGGAAAGGACAGATGATATTATATGAATAGCTTATAAAAACTGGTCTTAAGTTTGTCAGTGATAAATTTTAATGGGGACAAATAATAAGAGCTATTACTGCAGCAAAAAAGGGCTTTAAAGTTCCATTTGCTTCTGCCTTTCATATTGAAAAATAATTTAATTTTTCTGTAAAACATGATACTTTGCACAAGATTTGTAGTAGATACCAGTGCACAAAGATGGATTTGGAGAGACAGGAAGTGTCTGAGTAGAGACAGACAAGACACTTGATTCTTCATGCAGAATACCCCAATCTTTATTTGCTTACATTTATAGAAATATCAGAGGGCACTGTGTTAAATCTAATTGGTGAACAATGCATTGAAACTCATTTCATTGGTTGGTGATGGCTAGTGCACATCTCCATCAAAACTTTGCTTTTCTAGAGAGTTTACAGCTTTTCTTCATGGATGCTCAGAGGATAGACTTCTTATTTTTGCAGGTGCAAGCTGTTTTCTCACAAGAATAGATTGTTTTGCAAACTGGTTCTCATTCTTATAATTCTTTTCTCATGGGGATTTAGGAGGCTGGCTGTTATCTCAGCCAAAATAGCAAGGCCTGATTTTACAATGGCTTTCTTTTATCAGGTTTTACCTATATGTAACAAAGAAGTATTTTCCATGTATTTTTCTCTCTGTGGTGTATTCACAGAAAGTAATTGGTAATGCAGGTAAAAGCATGATTTACCCAATATCTTATAAGGGTATCTATACCCATATGTCTATATGTAGCAGTAAAGGTTTCATGTATGCATTGACATGTCTTTATCCTTATTTACATGCACCAAACCTACCATACCTGAATATTTTTGAAGTAATAAATTCCCTGACAGCACAGTCTTGTCAAAATGCTCTTGTGTGCAGTCAGAAGGAAGTTATTTCTTAAAACCCAGCAAACTGCTTGATCATATCCACACAGCAAATTTGCAGAGTATAAAGCCATGGCTGTGTCTTGGTAGCAGTATTTCATTTTCTTGATATTCTGATGGGTTCTTCCTGCTGGTTTTTAATATTTAAAAGAAACATCGTGCCTTGGAAGTATTGTATGTGATTGTTTCATTCCTTTCAGGAGAAAACTGCTGCATATAAAACTGTTGTGGTTCTGGATGTGGCAGCTGGAGCCAGCCATGCTGGGAGCAGGTGCTCCACGAGCTTTTCCCCACAGCTCTGCCAGCAGAGCTCTCTCCACTCCAGCCAAGCTCTTGTCATCTCATTGCTGGCTGTCTTGGCAATTGGACCAGCTTTCTTTTGTGCTGCTAAAGAGCAAATTGGACTAGATGGCAGCTATTTAATTCATCTCACTCCTGAAGCCCATGCACCTGGGTGTTGTCCTGGCCCCAAGGGCAGGTGCAGGCTTTCAGTGCCCTGAGCAGCCTGTCCTGCCTCCCTTTCCCTGCTGCTTCTCCCTGGGCTGTGCCATGGGTGTGCCAGGCTCTCCTGGATCCATCTCCTGCCTGTGGGCTCCATCTCAGGGCTGTGGGGTGGTGCCAGCTGGCAGGGACACAGCCTGGGCTGTGCTCACCTGGCTCCTGCTCACCCTCCTTCGTGGAGCTGCTTCTGGTGCTCCTCGAGAGGTGTCTTCACAGGGAAGCCAACATTTTGCAGTTCTTGACAGAAAGCTCAGAAATGCTAGGGAACCTGCACAGTCACCATTTCAATCCAGAGAAGTGGAAGAAACTCTACAGTGAGGTGACTGCAACAGTTTATTTCCTTTGCAATCCTTTAGGTAATTTTGAATACATAAGTTTAAGTGACCAGCTCAGGATCATGAAAGAGGCATGTGGCTCAAGGCAGAAATTCAAACCTTAATCCCCTTGTTCCACATTTGCTCAATTTCTGAAGTGGCCTCATATGAGAAAAGAAGCAATTAAAAGGCAATTACAAGCTGTTAGTGTAGATTTTATAGATGGTACTCAAGCAATACCTGTCTAGCTCTAGTTTTCTATTTTCACATCTACTCAGAAAACCGCATTTTAATGGAGGAAGGAAAAGCATTTATATCCTGCCGGGTCATGTGTTTTAGTGCCTTTCCTGTAAAATAAATGCACCCAATCTTTTCTCCTCAAACCCTTGGAATTCTAAAAAGAGAAAAGCCACAGTTAGAAGCAAACTCTCTTAAGTACCTGCCATTGAGATAAACTTGCATTTGTCTTCTGGCTGCACAAGAACAAGGCTTTTGCTGATATACATTTGTACTCTGTCTTCTCTTTCCCCAGCAATCCTGCAGGGTGGTTCCTTTAAACTCAGTGTACTTGTGCCTGGCCATTAATTATACCCTCAAGGCATTAGAAGCCTTGAAATGTAAATATGCAGGTTTTGCTCAGTCCTAAGGGGGTCTGTGTGCTCAAGAGGGGAATCAAAGGCCAAAATCCCAGCCAATAATTTTGGCACAGCTATGTGTGTCCTGTGAACCTCAACTTTTGGTATGAAACAGAAACAAAATGGCAAAATAAAACTCGCTCAATGTCCTCTATCCCTTCTTACAACATCACTGGTAAGACTGGAGCTTTGTAAACTGAATTCACTGCAATTCTGTGAAAGTTTTTGTTATTTGTTCAACAAAACCCAGCTGGAAATCTCCAATGGTGACAATTTCACACCTGCTCCCCCAGACCTGGGTTTGTGAATCGGCACAAAGGCAACGTTTCCAAACTCCAGCGTTCAGGAGGGCCCTGTCAGAGTCTCTGGCAGGTGTTCATCACAGGAGGTGCCTCAATGATATTTCTTAACCAGGTTCTTTAAACTATTCTATTTTGAAATCTTTTACCATTATTCATTTAATTTCTGGCAGTGCAGTTCACAGCATTTCATAAGAACCTGTGCCAAAACAGATGTAAA
Source organism: Emberiza elegans (assembly GCA_024865655.1). Lineage (NCBI taxonomy): Eukaryota > Metazoa > Chordata > Aves > Passeriformes > Fringillidae > Emberiza > Emberiza elegans. Next base: position 64,599,628 of record JALJVW010000206.1, read on the forward strand.
TGCAGTCAATTGGTTTTGTTTTAATTTCCTCTTGAAGATTCATTTTTAATCAAAACTATCCTTTGTAAACCTTATCTACCCTCCTTTTCTTCCCCAGAGGGCTCATCTGAGGGCCACTGAACTCAGAGGGAACTCTTTCAGGGTATTGTAAAGGCTTTTAATGAGCTTTCAAACACTGTCTTCCATGTGAAAAACAAGTAAACATCAGGATCTTTTCCTTTTTCCTTTTTTTTTTCAATAGGTTAGCATGCACTTTGAGTCATGCACATTCACTGAGACTGGAAATGCCATTAATTTAGAACTTGTCAGATGCTTTATAGCATTTCCCTATTTGCAAATCTTGTTTGTGAGCCTCCTCAGTTTGCTCAGAACTCACCTCCCTCCCTCTGAAGATTAATTTTTACAAATATATTTTCTTCCTTATTTTTTAACTGCTTTAACAAATAAATGGTCATGTTCATTGCTGGGATCACGGGACTATTGATTTTGATTTAGAAGTGGTTTACTCAAGTTTTTTTCAATACTAGAAAAATACTTAATCTCTGATAAATTTTCATAAAATTATTTCCTTAAGTGAATCATTGAAAACAACCCCCAAAACCCCATAATGTTTTGGATTGCTTTTATTGCTTTCAACATTGTTGAAGTCCATGGTATCAAGAATATGGAGAGTACGGAACCCTCTGTGCCTGCAAACACTGGCAGAGTCCAGCAGTGCCTTCAGATCCACCTTCTGGTTTAATCAAAGTTAACATGGAACTAATACCATGGGAAGAAAAAAGCCATCCCCACAGCTGACCTTTGTGTAATTTCATTTCATGATGACTTTTTATTCTTTCAGTTCTAAGTATGCAGTTAATAGAAAAAGAGGTAAAGGGCAATCGGTTTCCTGCCAGTAACCCAGGGGTCAGGATTTGAGGTAAATTAGATAATTGCCAAAGTCCCTAAAGCAGACCCACAGTGGAAAGGGAATTTAGGAACTAATAAAAAGACATTTATAAAATTATGCACAGGAACTGGAGGTGCTTTGGAAAAACCAGCAGCCCTTCAATTAAAGGGACTGACACTATTAGAACTCATTAATGACAAAGCAAGCCCATCTTCAGGGAAACCAAGTCTGAAAAAGCCCCATTTCTTCCAACTTCTGATTTCCCCACGTGGTTTTAAACTTTGGATAGTAAAATCACAATTAAAGATCAAGAAATGAGTATTTTTGTAAGAAATAACAATGAATGTTTTCCTCCATAGAATGAGGGTGGATGTTACTGAGGTCTGTGCCTTGCAGCTACAGGCTGTATGTGTGGGATGATGTCCTTGTACAGGGTAAGCACAGATAAACACATTGTGGGGTCCTGGGAAAGAATGGCCTCAGCTTTAAGTTATAGAATGTGCCAAGGGATAAATGCTGGTAAAATGCCAATATATTTACTACCCGCGTGGTTTTTGGGTGTGTGGTATTTTGATTTTTTTGGGGGGTTTTGTTTGCTTTGGGTTTTCTGGGGGGAGAGTGGTGAGGTTCATTTGTTTATTTTTCAGAATATATTCCCTGTTTTTGTGATTACTGGGGTTTATATTGCAAGCAGTAGCTGGTAGAAAACTTGTAAATAAAAGTAAACTGACAGAAGACAGGGGATGTAGGAAAAGGCATTTATATGATTGTGAAAAGAAAATGCTCAAGTTCTTGGGGAAAATGGAACAGAACATCTCTGTTGCTTCAATGCAAAATGAGAGTTTACTCTCTGACTTGGCTTTTGTAGCTCCAAAATGTGGCCCCAAGGGTGCAAGTTTGATTTTTAGGGACATTTCAGAAAATGTGTAATATAGCAAAAGGCCAATATTTTGTTTGTATAACTATCAGCAATTCTATTTATTAAAGAAAACTTAGGAGGATCAGAATAGCATTTGTTTGCAGAAAAATAGAATATCTGCTCTGGTATACAAGTCTATGCAATTCTGCCTTTCCACCAGCAGAGGAGATAGCCCTGGAAAGAGGAGAGTTTTGTCATAATTATGTGACACCACACTGCTTTGAGATAAAGTTCAAACACACCGCCGGGATGAGTCTGATTACCCAAGCCCTAAATAATTTCATTTAGATTCAGTTCAGAGTAAGTTATGGTGTCAGATTTCTAACAAATGACAGGATGGGAGGTTTTTATCAAGTACCTGACACCTGAAGGTCAGCTGCGGTCCTTCTGCTTTACAGAACTGTGAAATATTGTCCAGGACAATAATCCCAAGGGAGGAAAAGTTGTGCCTGGGCCTGAACTTCGAGTCCTACAGTGGGAAAGGGACAAGGTGGAAGGAAGGGAGAGGAAACACCTCTGTGCTGTCCTGAGCCCTAGAAATAAGATTTTATTTGGTCTTTACCCTTCATGCCCCACTCCCAGGTGTCTGCACTCCTGGAACACTGCAGTAGCACCTGCCTTTGCTGCCTGAGCTGGATCCGTGTGCTGTGGGGAGCTCACAGGGCTTAACCAGCAACCAGGGTGTATCCCAAATATGGGGAAAGCAATTACATTGTAATAATGCAATATAATAAATTAAGGTCATTTTGGCTACAATCAATTTGAATAATTTAATATCACTGCAAACCAATATCGCACACCTATTGAAACATTCATTACAATAATTGTTTAGGCTATATGAAAAGCTTATAATTCAATATGGATATTAACAGCCTCTATTTCCCAGGCACCTAGAAAATTATTAGAACTGATGATTTTGTAGGTAATATGGAAATAATGTTCTTAATGTCAGTGAATGTTTTATTGCAGTGAAGATATAGAAACTAGATTTGTACTGGCAATTATGAATTGCAACAAACTTGGGTAAGGAACAGTTTCTTCCTAACCCAATATTTTTAACAAAGTTGAGTTTGGTTTTTTTTGTTTGTAAATTAGCAATGGGTTTTATGTCCTTTGTTTGTTTGTTTTGCTTTAAAAGTAAATAAATAACAAATAAAAACCCCCCAGTTTGCTGTAAAAGGGGAGACTGAGCAGTGGCAATGTGGTCAATGACCTAAAGAGGTTTGTGTTCAGTTGAGGTCTTTGATTAAAGTTCTAATATTTCGATTTCTTGCTGTGTTTGGGCCCCAGGCCCTCATCTGTGAAAAGGGTGCAATGTGTTGTCTGTGATTTTTTTATTTATTTTGATTTTTTGTTTTGTTTTGGTTGTTTGTTTGTTTGTTTGTTGTGAGCTGTTTTGGACAGAGCTTATATTTGTGCAGTAGAGCTGCAGAGTGGTCCAGTGTTGGCTGTTATACTCTAAAAAAAAATCAAAGATGCTTTCTCCAAATGTCTTTGAACTTTAGAAACAAGTACAGAAATGTTTCTTTCCAGTATTCTAGAAAGGGTAAGAGAAGTCATATTGCCTGGACTGATGCTGTTGTAGCACGACACATCTGTAAAGTCACTGACAGAATTGTACTGAATCCTTTTTATACTGTGTTCTTAAGAATTTCTTGTGATAGGTGGACAGAAGTACCTATTTCCTTCATAAATCACTTCAGCAAATTTATGAATATTTTTAGTTCCTCGATTTTTTGGGCTCCCTTAATGACTTCATAATTGCAGATATTATAGAGGTCCAAGGGTTGTTCTTTTCATCCCAGCCCAGTTGAAAAATGTTTAATTTTGATTCTACTCCATCTGAACTTAGAGGAAAAAATTACAACAATTTCTTACTTAGACATTGATCCTTGGGCATTTGGGTTTTATAATGTTTGCTAGATGTGGCTTATTGGTACACTCCAGGTAATGTTTCACTTCTGTTATTGACTTTTGGGAAGCACCACAAAATGCAGTTCAAGACATGCATCTCTGTTCCTTTTTGCTTCTCTGTGACAAAGCAGTTCAGAGTTTCAGAGCTGTTGTAAAGCTGGGAGCTCTGCACATACCCCAGCAAGTGAAAGTGAGCAGAGCTGATCCTTCTGAAATCCACAGAGAATTTTGGGAAGTCTGGCAGCACACAAAAGGAATATTACTTACAAGTATAGCTCTAAATGATTACATTAGTAAGCAAAAGCCCCAAAACAAAAAGAAAAGCTGCTAGAAAGATGTATCTGCGTCGCTGCCTTGGCATCTTTTTATGTTTGTAGTTGGGCTATGCAGAAATCAGTCTTTATGTTAATTTTAAGAACATTGACACAGTTTGCCATTACATTGCTCAGGATGCAATTGTATGAGAGAAGACAAAAGAAAACATTTCTCAAGTATTCTTGAATATCTGAGCACATCTTTTCCATTAGTTATTTAGTAAGTTTTAGGGATCTGCACAGTGCTTTATTGGGAGAGTGCTTCCCAATAAAAATCTCAGAGTGGAAGGGCTTCTCCTTTCCATGCTGATCTGAACCGCCTTGGTCACCCAGGTGAGCCCAGCCTGGGATTTCAGGGGGTGGCAGAAGCAGCAGCATTGCTGGCCTAAAACAGGAGCTGTCTCAAAGGGATGAACTGATCTGCATGAACCTGCTGCTCTGGAGCCAAGAGAGTCGGTGTGAAGATCACTTGGAGCCCCTGGATAAAGATGCTGCCTTATACTGTGATTACATATTTATGGACACATAACTGAGCTGAGTGAAGACTTAATTTTGCTCTATTATAAATGGAAGCAAAGGGGGTTGCATTGTTCTTTTTTTTTTTTTTTTCTTTTTGTGGAATGTGTTGTGGAGTTTTAAACAAAAATAACAAAAGACGTTCCAAAAATGTTAATTTCATATTGAAAATTATTTCAGTAAAACAAATCTCCTCAAGCACAAATAGATGTAAGTAAAATTAGATGTGAATGCATTTTGATAAACAGTTGTCAGGAAAAGGGAGAAAAGATAAAGTAAGATTTCTGCATGTACAGAAAGTGCTAAAGTTATGGACAATGAGACAATTCCAGTAAATTAGCAGCCTGCTTAATTCATCAAGAATTCATCTCTTGGGTAATTGCTGAAACTGAAAATGTTGACAGCCTATTACCAAAATCTCTCTGGGATCCTAATGAGGAGTTGAGGGGTTTTTCTGTTAAGTGAATGACTCCTTAGAGTCAGAGAAAAGAAGAATGTTGCCTGCCACCCTGTAGTTTGCCAGAATGAGTTCTTTACCAATTAATTATAAGAATATAAGGAAGAATCTTAATTTATAAAAGGCCATGGTGGCATCAGCCCAAAATCTGAGTAAGTTTCTGAGTAATGGGATGCTAACAACTAAAATGTTGTGTCTTTGAAGAGTTAGATTCTGTGTCTACTGCCAGAAATGATCACATATGTTTTTAGTTTCTTTTCTTAAAAAAAATTGAATCTGTGAGATAGATGCATGATAGCAAATTCTGAGATTGTGCAAAGTGGGTCTTTCTGGAAAAAAAAAAGATTAGTCATGTGAAATACAGTTGCTTTACTTTCTTATTGCTACCATCTCTATTAAGCAGAATTTGCCACAGCCAGAGCCACTGTGCAACTGAAAAAAGCATCACAGGTGTGGGGGTTTATCCCTTTTAAATTGATATCTTTCACTGCTGAATGTTTCAATTTTGTGTTCATCTAATTCTTTATGTTGCTATAAATCTTCTGGATTGTAGCTTTGACAGTGAATAACAGGGTAGGAGCCAACTCCTTAATTCAAGTGCAATTTAATTTTCAAATCCATAAGTAGAGTAGTTGTCAGAGAAAGGTTTGAAAATTAATGTATTTTTCTATAAATAATGCAGTTCTATGTGATAGTGTAATCTCCCACAGTATTAATCTTTAATGATTAACTGTTTCCACATTTCTCTTAACCATAGGTCTACTCAGAATAAAAATGATGAAACAGACACTAACGAGCAGTATCTGCTATTTCTCAACCCCCCTTTCTTTTAGTGCTTGACAAATATCTTCAGTCTAGGAAGACACTTGGTAGATTTTTTAAAAAACAAACACCCAAACCAAACAGTAATCCACTCAAATCAGTACATTGGAATTTAAAAACAATCATTAAATAGCACCTAGCATTGCAGGGTAGATAGAAGTGTCCCTGCATTTGCAGAATTACTGGTTTTGAGAGATTCTAAAGAAACCATTAGGACTTGGTGTTAGGGTGTTTTTCCTCTGAATTTATTCAGCCCACTGGAAAGTAATCTCCCGAAGTGATCAGTACTTTGCTCACTTTGCTGATTGAGTCAGCCTTCCAAACATAAACAGAAGAAAATAAAAACCACAGACAGTTTGTAAACCTAACCCAGCCATAAATGAGTCAACACGTCCATTGAGATACATTGACTTTCCATCTCTTCACATTTATAGAAAGTGCAGATTGCAAACAGGAAATTGTTAACGTTGTGGGAGGTGTCACTAATTATGCACCACACTACCACCCAGGAAGCTGGTTTTGCATACTGCTTACTGAGACTTCCATTTTGGTATTCTTACTATGAAACAAATACTATTTTATCTTTCATTATGTTTGTTCAAATTGCCATCTTCCTAAAAAGAGTTCTATTAGGGAATTCAGCATATAATTCAGAGTGTGGACTTTGTAAGATTTCGTTTCCTTCTCTCTGTACAAATGTGATTATCCAAGCCTTTTCCCCTTCTAACTGCTATTAGCTCATGGTTCTAAAACCTTCATTCAACCTTTATTTAACCTTTATAAGGGTAAAACCTTAGGGTTCTAACTACACAGACATTATTTCAGAACTTCAGTGATCACATTCTGAGAAATGCTGTGGCCTCTCACACCCCACAATCCTTCCCTGTTCAGTGAGTACACACAGCAGATCCACCTACTCCAGTGGCACACTGGGGCCATGGCTTTCCATCCAGCTGGAGCTGGGACCCTCCATACTGGTCATACTGGGGCCAAAATCCAGGCCGTGGGTGCGTGACATGCAGCATGAACAGGGCACGCATTGCTCCCCTGGTAGATAAACAAAAAAATCTTCTGTGGACACTTGTGAGCTTGTGACTCAGGTATTTCTGGTGTCTGCACCTCTCCCACAGACAATTAGAGGAACTCTTTGGTTCACTCCTCACTTTGCAGCCCAGACTTGTTCTGAACTGTGCAGGGAAGGCAGGGGTTGGTCACCTGCCCTGACACAGAGCTGCCCAAACTGAGCTTCAGCCCTGAAGCCTGATGTAGGAACTGAGTCTTGCTGTACGGTCTGAAGGAGGATCAGTTCCCTTTTGTTTTAATGAAAGCTGGCTATCCTAGCTGAATGGATAGTGATTAAACACAGCATTCCAGGAGCTAACTAGTGAAGTGATTTCAAATGGCTTAATTCAAACTGAGAATTATTTAATTCCTAGAAAAATGAGTAACGACTTAGCTGTCTCTATATGCTCAATTACCATCCAAAATTCAGAATAAGGTCTTGTTAATGATTTCCTCAAGTCCTTGCTATTTGCATTTAGCAAAGCAGTGAAATGTGAGTTGTAATTTGTGATGAGTAGCACATTACCAAGTTGCTGTGCCTCTGTGCTGCTGCACTGAATCTTCTCTGATGTGAAGGAGAGGGAGAAAAACAGAGTAGGGAGAGGCACAAAACTGGGTGATAAACATGAATAATGCAACGAGTTCCCAGTAAAACAACAACAAAAGTAGTAATGACACTTAGTAATTATTGTCAACATGCTAGTAACAAAATAAATACAGTTCTTACATTTTGTTTTATAGCTTATTATATTCTAATCCAGTATGTTCTGAATAATGAGATGCACCACAAGTGTAACTGGCATAGATTGCACCTTAGGTATACTTGAATTCAGGGTGCTGTTTTCTGGTTTGGAATGTAATGATTTAAATATAGATAATATTTTTTCCAAGTAGCTGAATTGTTATGGGCAGCAAACATTAAGAGGATATAGACTTTGTTGAAATACGTCAAGCTTGAAAAGCTAGAGGGGAAAAGTGCCACTTCTTCCTTGAGAGACAGATATGGTTATAACTGTGTGTATTGCATTACAAACCTTGACCCTGCATCAAACTTCTCCTGAAAAAGCTTTTACAGTCCCTTTATGTGTGTTTTTGCCTGTGCTATAAGTAGAAACACTACAGCTGTCCATAAGCTGTTCTCAGATAATCCATCTGCTACAGGAATATCAAAATCTCCAAATGAGAAAAGCCACACAGCTTTCAAATGGGAGGCATCATAACTCTGTTTAACTGCCCTCTGTGGATTATCTTTTACACAATGCCCAGTAGTGCAAGGCTTTCAATCAGTGCTTAAATGGGGACATTAATTAGCTCAGAAGAGCCTACTCATTTCTGGTTGATTATTGCTGTAAATGGTTTATCTTTAGATAAATCATTCATGAACTATTACGGTCATCCTTTCTTTGGCTCTAAGGAATTTATATTACCTGATAAGTGACCAATCTTTTGACTTTTCTTCATTAATCATGGTATAGTGTTTGGTATTCCACCAGCTCGTTTCACCTTTACTTGAAGGAGATGCTGACATATCATAGTAAGTAATCATTGCACAGTAAATCCTTTACACTTAGCTTAAGCACCTTACAGGATGACATTTCAGAGAAAGGAGATAATTTTCTTAATAAGCATCCTTTAAGTGATAGTTTTTCTTGTGTTTCTACTATTAGTTCTCTTAGCTTGTGCTATCACTTTATATTTAACTAAAGAAAGTGAAGAATGATTGTTTTCTAGTTTTAATTCAATCTTCACATCTGTGAGGTTAAAATTTGCTTAAATACAAAGTTCTGTTGTGAATCCACACACATACTTCATGCAGGTATGAACAGTTCAGCCTGCAGGGAGGAAAAACTTAGGGAGTGCTCTGTGGTTTGCAATGATCAGAGCATCAGGATCTGTTAGATAAGTGAAGGCCTAGAAGAATATGAGCAGGGAAATTGTGACATTAGGAAAAGGCTAGTGAGGGGAAATTGGATAGGCAATGTTTGAGAAAGTATTCAACATGTGAGTGGTGAATTTCTGCTGTTGGGTGTCACTGAACATAAGCTTGTAAAGCTGTGCCCTTTTTGTATGTGAACCTGCTTTTATCTTGATTTTTCTGGTTTGGGAGTTAAAAAGGCATAGCTAACTTCCTTACACCAACAGCAATGAGATGTAGTTTGGGGCAGATGAAGCAATGGCTTGACTCCCAAAGGAAAAAGGAACTGTGCAATAGAGAAGAAATGGCCTCAGAGTGTGGGGGAGGTGTGGACACTAATTTTGTTATTAATAAAATATTTTTTGACCAGGGATAAGTAGTTTGTTGGATGACACTGCACAAAACACACATTGCTGTGGCTGGACAGGGTAAATACTCTTGAGTGAAAATCAATTCATAAACATCTTGCAAAACAGCAGAAAGATGCTCAGCATTTTCTTGTAGGTCAAGAAGCCAAATGAGATTTGGATCCAGTGGGATGGGATTTCAGTTTTGTTTGGTTGGTTTGCAGGACAAGTGCAGAGCCAAGCAGTCAGTGGGACAGTCCTGCCTGCAGGTCACTGGTTTAGGGGTGCTCTGGGCTCACTTCCCAAGGGAATTGCCTGTTCTGTGGGGAGCACTGCTGCCAGGAGCACCAAGCCTTTATGCTGCACTGCCAGAAGTGCTGAGTGAGCCCAGGAGTGTGATCCTTCCTGGATGGATGTCCTTTGTGCCTGGGGAGGTTTGTCTGAGCTCTTCCCAACATGCCCACGCGCTGGCAGCCTGCTTGGGGCACTGTCACCCACACAGGTCCAGCTTTGATGAGGATAAACAAAACCCATGACAGGAGAGGGAAGGCACTGCCAGACTAACAGCAGGACTGCAGTGTATTTAGCTTTTGTGTGGAAATCTTGATGTGATTTCTGTTCCGGTAGATTTTCTTCCCCTGGGAAATGGTATATCCAAAATGTCTTTCACAGCCTTTTGCGCAGAAGCTGAAGTCATATTATATGCTTTAAAAGCAACCAGCACATTTGCAATTGTTTCAAACAGAAAACATATTGAGAGCCTGCTAAAATACAACTTTCTGTCCTTTGGGATTTAATTTGCTTAGAAACAAAACATTCCCCTGAAGATAAATAGCAACAGGCATTGATCCTATTAACTGGAACAACGCTTCCAAATTAATTGAAAAAGATTTCCTAAAACCACTGAAACACTTCTATCAATTAAAAATATGTCCCAATTGGAAAGTTTGGTGCTGAATTATAGTTACAGCACATTGAAAACTTACTGAATTAACTTTTAATTAAGCTATTTCATATCAAACTATTTTAATTAAGCTACTTTATATCAGGCTACTTTATATCAAAGACAAATGCAGCATTACTTCAAAGAGTTCACACTGAACATGAAAATCATTAACACTCAAAGATGTGCCATATGGTTTGGCAGGAGCTGGAAAACTCAGACATGGGGGCAGCTTGAAGCTCCTGTATTGTGAGTCCATTGGTCCAGAAGGAAAACAGGCTGAACTCTTCAAAGAACATGGATGTTGCCACATGGATCTATTTTGTTTTAATTCACTGGGTAATCCAGTCCTGAGTAATTTCAAAGTACTTCAAAGGTTAAAATAAATATGCAAGTGGAAGGACAGTTGATTTCTGCCAACCATGTTGGTAAATAAACTATCAAAGTGTACAGTGTGAATTTTAGATATAACTTCTTGATCTTGGGAAAATCAAGGGTGGAAAACTAAAGGGAAAAAAATGTTCTTTGAGAACAGATGATTGTGAGAAAGTTCTATGCACTGGCTTCTGTCCTTCTGAATTCCAGGACATTCTTAGATCCGGGTGCAGTGATTAAAGCCAAAATGTACTTGTGCAGTTGAGGACTGGGCCTTGAACATTTTCCCGAATGCAAAGGATTTTACTCTGTGACTAGAAGATGAAATGCTTGACTTTTCAAATGAGGCAATACTGACTCTACCTTAGAATATATTTAAATCCCTGAGAAATGAACACAGTGGAGAGAAAGTTTTATGTAAAGAGCAAGAAATAATCATGTACCTTGAAAAACCTCTGAACATGACTCCTGGACACTCAGCTTGAGCACTAAAAGCTGACAAGTGTTGTAAGTGCAACACAAATGCCACAGACAAATCAATCCCCCTCCTTTCTTTCTCCTTTTCTTTCTTAAATTCAGATTTCAAGATGCCTTGTGCAGGTTGGCAAGCATGGATCCCTCTGGTTTTGTTATAGACATTATTTTCATTTTCTCCAGGGGATGTGAGGCTGGGCTGAGGGTGTGTGCCTGCAATGGTTGAAATTATAAATTAATGATTTAATTCTGCTTTAGTGAGGGGCACAGCTGAAAATGCAGAATAGCTTGGAGTATTTAACTCTCCTGCCTTGAAAATACTTTCCAGTCTTTCTGTAGTGCAAAGAATAAAACTAGAATTAATTATTCTGGGGAACCTATAATGGTTTGGGTTTTTACTTCCTGAATATTGAGAGCAACTTTTTTTTGTTTGTGCCTTTTTTTCCATGACAAAACTTGATTTTTTAATTTGAATATATTATTTGCTGCAACAGCAAAGAAATAATTTAAAATATAGAAAAATAAACTGAGAGATGCAAAATTACGTGATGTGGCCAACAGCATTTATCGTCTGGCCAGTCATATGGCAGACCTGTGATTGAGGATAGCATGGTAGTTCAGGGGTCCCAAATAAAAATGATAATAGTCCTCAAAAATAAAACTTTTCAAGGTACAGAATTATATTAAGTATTTTGGTTTTTTTTTTTAACTTGTGCACAGCTTACATTTGCAGGTCTTCCCTGAAGTCTGCAAAGATAAAAGTGCCAACATACAGAGATTAAAGACAATTTTCCAGGTACTTCTGAACTGTCTGGAATTTGGAAGGACTGTAGATCTTATGACACACACTGGTCTCAGGAAGTATGGGCAATTCAGATAAGCTTAGAATAATCATCAAACATTTGGCTGCTTACTGCTTATCTTCCATTTCAAACTCTCAAATATTTTAGGCTTATCTGTCACAACAAAAAGGGAAAGGAGTCAAGGTGCTACCATGGTCAAAAAATTGTACAGCCATCAATAAGAGGTTTCTCAGTGCTCCGAGGCATTTCCTGGTACCTGCCCTCTCAGGCTGAGAACTGAAAGCAGGCAGAGGTTTGGGTTGTGTTAATTTAACAAAAGCATTTTAAAATATCAGCTCTTATCTCTGGAAGTGTTAGTCAGTGTAGAGAAAAGATAAGATTTCAATTAACTGGAGGTGAAATATTGGTTCAATGTGTTTTCCTCCTTGTTTTTGATTGCTTCTTGTTTTCAGGATAGTAAAACATATTTAATAATCATTATCTGAGTATTAAGCAATTATTTTCAAGTTGTGCTGAACTGACCCTTTTCCCAACAGCTCTGCTTTGACACTTTGTAATCAGGCAGTGTGGCCAAGCAGACCCAGTTTGGCTGAAGCAAGTGCTGCCATACTCAGTTCTCAGGTAAGTTACAGTGATTTTTATGATGCTTCTTTCTTGTATATTCTTATAAATTTCTGTTAAAATGAACTATGAAGCTTTTTCTTTGTTTTATTTGTTAGTGTACCTCTCAATTGTAGAGAATCTATCCAAATAAGAGTATCAAAACCTCTCAGAGCTATTTATCAGCTTTCAAAAGCACGTGAAACACTTCAGTGATATTTATGATAAAATTATTTTGTGATCAGCATTTTGGGGTGGGGATCTGTTTATTGCGAATTTTTGGGGGGAAGGGGATTCACTTTGGGTTTTCATTGTTTGCCCAAAAAGTTTTCCTAAATAACACAACAGGTGTTTGAAACTCCAGTGGTTTACTGGTACTGATACTTTTCAATGAGCCTGCTTACTGCTGAGAGCACTTTGCTCACTCCAGTTTTGCTCCTGATAATTAGGATGGGCTCAAATTGATCAATGACTTGTGACATGTTCTCACTGTTCCAAGTCATCTCAAACCATGCTTCCATGATGGCTGTTTTACCTTGTGTGCAGCAGAATCATGATTTCCCTAAATCTAAATAAAGCCTATTCATCCTCAAAATCAGGCAGCAATATGTAATATAGGTGTTTATACATAAATATATAAATTAAGAACTCATCTGTATGTAATGAGTGCTATGCCAAATATAGTAAGTTCAATTTGGCTTATAGAAATAAGCACATTATTAAGAAAATGCATTGTTTTGCTTGCACTTTCTGTGGGAGAGCCGTTGAAATCCCCCTGATAAAGACAAACTGCAGTAATATGTGTATGATTGCTGACAGGATCAGAGAAGTTACAGCAAAAGGTCAAGGGATGAGCTGCAAAATCGCTGTTAATCAATTGCTCCCTCTTGTCCTATAAAAAAGGAGAAAGCCAAAATGTTTTATGTTAAGTTTAAAGAGCATAAAGAAAGAATGTCTGGAAGTTGAACTTCTTCACCCTTTATTCCCCATATTGTTATTTATACATGATTATTGTTATTATTAGGCTAGTCTTTCATCTTTCTCGAGTAAAATAAGTAGATCCAAATGCTGCAGTCCTGCAGGTTCTCCAAACCTTCAGTGACATTTGCAGTAGAACCCTCCCAGTTACTGCAACACTTTTTTCATTGCAGACCTTGGCCACTTTTCCAATAGAAATTTTATCCTGGCAAACAAGGACACAGAGTAGATGTTCTGTCTTTTCAGTGTGCAGCAAGACTTCTGCTAAATACCTTTTCTGCACTGTCATTGTCATGTTGGGCTCAGGATTCCCAGAGCTCTCTTTGGCATTGTTTCTTCCCAGTTCCCTTTCCTGTCCCTAAGAAACATGAGCTACTTTTTTTTTTTTTATTCTGTATAAAACTCTATATTTAGTCAAAAACAAAGATTAATGTTTTCTATTTGTGCCTGGTTTACCATCTAGTCAAGATGGCTTTTTGTCATGATTATTCCACTGCTATAATTACTCTTTGTCTCAATCTTTATATATCTGCAAATATGACAATCATTTCATTTCTTTCTAGTGAGAAAGTCACTCATCAGAGTATTAGTCTGTTTATAATATCCAAACTTGGAGGAACTTCTTAAGTGACGCCTAATTAAAAGTAATATCATTCTATAGGGTCCTTTGAGGGACTTGTGATATCCTAAAGCAAATGTTTAGTTTGAGATCTGTTTTGTCTCCATTGGTTTGTTGTAGGTTCAGATTCCATGCCAAGAGAATTTGTGTTTACAGAGGGTGATGATGGTGATAGAGGTGTCATTGAGAAAGTTTTTTTGGTATAATGTAAAAGACAACTACTAAAGACTGTGCAGCTGCTCTTTATTCCGAGTTCATTTCATGATTGAGTCCCTCATAAATTTAATCATTTATATCTTGTGTTAGGTGTTATCTGTACATGGTTCTTTCAGAAGAAATTTGTAGCCACTGGCTGCTGTAATTTACTTATTCCTGTCTAGAAAGTAATCAAAAGCTGTCCAGACTTAATGGAACACTTTAATAACTTCAGGAGGAAAAAGGTTGAAAAAAAGAAATCACATGCAAATACTACCACATGAACTGATATAACACTAGCTATAAAACATTTTGCCAATTCAAATTTAGTGACTCCTGCATTGTTACAAAAAATATTGAATATAATTTATTTATTGAAATTAAATTTTCTTATTTAATTCCTCTTGAATCTATCTTATTTCCAAAGTTTTGTGAAAGTGTGATTATAACCACTGCATATTTATAGTTTTTATTTAAAATATGAGTAAGTTTAAAGGAAAAAACCCCTCTTCTGCATAGTAAAGAGAGGGACATGAGCAGTGGTAGGAGGAATGGGAGTTATTGGGCAGGTGGGTATATTCCCAGATCTAAAGGATGATTATAACTGACCTATATTATTTACATCAAGAAGATTTCACCTCAGCTCTGTTCCTTCTTTGTTAGATTTGAGGATTCCTGCCAGTTAAATGTAAAGTCTTCACTGAAAGAGCACCAGTGCTGAACAATAGACCACAAATGTGGTGCCAGCACCTATTACACCTGATTTTGTCAGGATATTCCAATGCCACCTTTTATGAATCTGTGTAACTTCACACACTGACAGTTTACACCAGTGTAAAGGTCTTTTTTTGTAGGCTAAATAAGTTTTACAGAAATGAATCTCTCTTACTTCCTCACTGTAGGTGAACTCAGACCTCTGTTTTGTCCTCTGGAGTTAGTAATGTG
This sequence comes from Emberiza elegans, assembly GCA_024865655.1. NCBI lineage: Eukaryota > Metazoa > Chordata > Aves > Passeriformes > Fringillidae > Emberiza > Emberiza elegans. Next base: position 64,614,715 of record JALJVW010000206.1, read on the forward strand.
TTTACCATAACTTAATGTATTTTCCATAACTACAAGCCCTGTCAGAAGCTGCTTTGGTTAGAGCCTAAGTGCTCTAAGGAGCGCTTGAAAAAGTGGCAGGGCCCTGGAAAGAGACAGTGGTGCCTTGGACAGCTCCTGTCTGTGCTCCTCCCTGCTCCCACAGCCTGAGCAGCACCCAGCTGGCGTGTGCTCTGTGTCTGGAGACAGGCACGGGGCTCCACCTGCACAATTTGCATGCCAGCATCAATTCCTGTAGCATGGAGATGCAGTCTAGGCACCTCCCATCTCCACTCTGCTGGGTCATCTGGCTTTTCTGGGCGTGCACGCAGAGCAGAGCTTTGTATAAAATGGAAATCAGAGCTGGGCTGTCCCAGGGAAAAATGCTGAACTCATGGCTTAGGAGAAGTAAGGTTTGGAGTAGCTTCATGATTTCTTGATTGCGTGTTATTAACTGTCAGTGAGGCAGTCATTCCTGGTAGCTGTAGCAGCCTGCACAAAATGCTAACCAAGACCTACAATTCCATAAATGCTTTATGACCACTCCTCCAATGTTCCAGAGCATGAGCAGGCTCCCTCTCCCATGGGCCATGGCAGCTGCAGGCACCCCATCAGCTCCTGGGGGAACAGCTGCTGCCCTTTTCACACAGCTCTGTAAGAGCTTGGGGCTTTGTGCACCTTGTCCCCACCTAAACCCTGTAAATCCACTAAACCTGCTGGGGACAAAGACACCATGGTCACCTACACACACCCAGGGCTGCTCCTCTGGCTGACAGCATTGGTGGGGTGATTTCTGTCAGAGCAACCTTCTGCTCTCTTGTCCTCTTCTCACTCCAGTATCCTCCCCTGATTTTGCAAATTCTCATGATTTCAACCCCGCTTTTCTACTCAAGTCAAGTTCAGCTTCATTCACTGTGTGAGAAGTTTCGGGAAATAACAGGAATTGGACATGTCGAAGCATGGCTCAGACCCAGGAGATGACAATGAACCAGTCTGCTGAGCTGTAAGCAAGCCTGACTGCCTGGGTGTTCCCTTGTTAGAGGGCAGAGGAGAATGGGGGTGAGCTGACTGGGGAACCAGAAAGCATTAGAAACTTCACCTGGAATTACATAAGAATGGAATTATTTGCCAAATCATAGTGTCATTCCTCAATGGCAATCAGTGTCACTCTGGGAAGCAGTCTCCTGCATTCTTCCCCAGTATACTCAGAAACAAGAGAAAATCTCTGGAATTGTTCTTTATATTATTCATTTATACTTATTTATGTAGCTTTTGGGGCTCTGCAGTTGAAAAGAGTATTACAATTGCATTGATGGCATTGATAACATGGGACTGAACTCACAGTGTTTCAATAACTGGCTGCCTTCTGCTATAAATGTCCTGACTGTTGTGTGCTCTGGAAATTGAAGGCATTAACTAAAATAGGAAATTGTAAAATAATTGTTTTTGAAGAAAGAAATCCATAAACTTGAACGATATGATTTCATTTCCTAAGAATGTAGCTTAATTAAACAAGAGATGTAACAGGTTAAGTGAAACAGCAGGAGAAGAGAAAGACAGCTATAATGGAAATGAATTTAATTACCAGTAAAAGGTTTAAGAACATTCTAGATATTTCAAATGTATATTTTGTTGAGTAAAGATATGACTCAAAAACAATAAAAAATAAAGTGGCAAATATTTGTCGGCAAAATGTATTGTTGTAGCAGGTAATTACTGTAAAGTTTCAGCTTGTTCCTTACCTGTGATGGGTTTGATAAGCAAGTTTCTAAAACATTCCCAGCAGAGAGGGCTGTCAATACCACTGACTTGTACCTTGGACTTTTATTACTCTGCAATTCTTTTAGGGGTAAGATGAAGAGGCCACAAAACGTAAGCATGCTGAAATAGGCTCTGCTTGTCACTCTTTTCTTCACTATAAAACGGACATTAGAAAAAGGTTATTAATTTTTTGCAGGGTTGGCACGGTTCTGTTGTCCCCGCAACAATTCATTTTAACCTGAGAAGACAGACTGGTTTGAGTAGCTTCCTAAAAACTTTCAATAACCATTATGCTCGCCAGAATTCCATAAATGCAACTGAATTTTTTTCCTTTTGTGAGAAAACTGTGTCAGGCTCTGTGTATTCTTTCTTCTACATAACTTGGGCTACCATTTCACATTGTTGATGTTATGAAATTTCTTATTAAAACATTTCAGAAATGGATTTGCAAAGTAAAAATTGTAGAGTATATAATCATAGATAATATTAGCAGGGCTGTGGCTAATGCAATCTTTTGTCTTTTTGTATCTTCCTTTTTATTGCACAGTGAATTGTTGATCTTTCCTACTTCAGAAGATAAATTTGGGGTTATTCTCTACCTTGTACCTTGATATCTTATTGACTGCAGTACATTATGAATCTTACTTGGTAGCACAGTCTGGCACCCTACCAAGAACAAGCTATTCCCTACTCCAGTTCATTGCAGTGTCTGCTTTGGAATGGAGCAAAAGTCCCTTGACAGATGTCCTGACAAAGCAATAATGAAAAGGTCATACCACATTTCCTGCAGCATTTATCTTGTTTTTCTTAGTGGCTATGTATTGAAAACTAGAGCAAATTACACCTAATTAGGGAGGCTAAATTCTGCAATAAAGTGAAGTGTCTTTTATCAAAGTTATTACATGTTGTATTTGAAAATCCTAAAACTATTAAATAGCATCTTGGCAACATTCTTATTCAGATCCAGCCTTAAAACATTTTACCTTTTCTAAAGATCAAGGTCACAAACTCAGCAGTTCTTTTTTTATGGGGCCTTGGGGCCATTTTGAACCATTACTACTGCAGGAATTGTTGATTATGATTGAATACTGAAACAAAAGCACATCATAGACATTCTGAGCAAGTCTTCCCTGACAGCATCGTCAGCATATGGAATCAGAAGTGCCCAATATTTAATGACAATTATGAAAATACTTGCTTATCAATTATTTCATTTTTCTCTGCTAAGTCATAAATAATTAAAGGCTAATTTTCAAAATAGTGCATGTTGGAGCAAATACACCTTTTTTTGTTTGTTTCTTTTTTCACAATCTGGTTGTAGAAAAAAAAGTAAAACTAATTGATGATGATGAAGAAAGTGTTCTGTGTCAGTATAGAAAAGTGATTTGTTTAATTTTGGAACAGACTATCTGCAGAGGCTGCAGAAGTCTTTCAGCTGGCTTAATTGGTTTTGCTAGACCCATAGGCTGTTAATTATAGTGGCAACAGTGTCATCATTATGTCACCAGTAAAATAGGGTGCTTAATTGTGCAGTTATTATACTGCTTAAAAAAGATTTATTTATTTTCCTTGATGTCAGACTTTGTCTGCATTACCAATAGCCACAGTAAACTTGGTTACATTCCAGCTTGCTCCATATTTTAAAATACTTAGAAAATATGGTCCAAAATCAAGCAGGAGTTACAAGTCACTAAGATTGTTTCCATCACATTTTCTTGTAAATGGGAAACATAGATTATGATTGGTACATTTGGGGAGAACCTACTCACATTAAATCTTATTTTCCTTCTGCTTTGTGTAACAAGTGGAGGAGAGTCAGAATAGTCTTCTAATTAAACACATGAAAACACTGGCTCAAAAATATTTTTTTTGTAATTAAATAATTTTTTTAGTAATGGTAATTGTTCCACTAAATTCTTACATTTTTCTTTCTCTCTGTTTTTTCTAATCTGGTGATTAATGTGTGACTTACTCAGGTCGATGACCAATTGATGTTCTTCCTGTGTTCAGGTACCTTTTTTCACAAAATCCAATCAAAATACACAGACTGAAGGAACCAAAAGACCTTTCAATCTAACTCTGTCAATGTCCCTCATAAAAATTATTTGTATATTCATTTATGCTCTATACCTGATATAATGTACACTTAAGCATGACCCACTTATATCCAGTGAGAATCTTTTTATTATTGAAAAATAATAAACCTTTCCAACACTGGGGGTGACACAGCATCAGGACTGATGAACTTGGTTTCCATTAAGAAACATGAGGGAGTATAATCATTGAAATAGAGCCAAAGCCTGTGAAATGAAGAAAGTGAAACAAATGCAGCTTTGATACAGTCTCTTAATTCCTCTTATTATTCTTGATAAGAAGCATATTTGGTTTATTTACAAAGCGAATTTATTGTTATGTTCTTATAATCTGAAACACGGGATTGGATTGTAAACAATTTATATTTGTTTCATTTTATTCCAAGAAGATGCTGTGGATTTTAGGACTGAATGTCTCCATGCAGGCGAAGCTCACGCTCACATCTGCTTTTGTGGGTTTGGCGTACTGCCTTGACTTTATTTCCCAAAGTTTTTCCTCACTCTGTGGTTCCATCTTTGAGCTAAACCCTGAGATGTCCTCCTGGGGGCAGGGGAGAAAGGCTGATCTGGAGAGCAAGAGCTGCCAAGAAATGGTGTGAAGGGAACTCTGTGTGACTGGAGCAAGCAAAACTGTCTGAGAACATCTGCAGAAACTGCAGTGCTGCTGGAGGTGGTGATGGTGATGGTGACCATCATCCAGACTGAAGAGCAGCCAGGGAATTACAAAAAGACTTTTGAAACGATGTAGAAGTACCTTGAGAAGAAATACCAAAGATATTGTGGGGTACCTACCTTGTGGGAGAGGGAAAAAAGTAATTCTAAAGAAATTCTTCTCCCTCAGACATCACTTATTTGACTTGCTTTTTCTGGAAAGTCATAATTTTCATCAGTGTAACTTCTACATAGTCTAATCCTAGAGGAAGAAATTTGAGGGTTATAAAAATGACTGAAGATAGAATAGATATTATAATAATGACAAGACAAGAATCATAAATAAGAGGGGAAGCATAAATAATTATATTTAATTTTTTTCTCTGACATAGCAAACTAGGGACTAGATTCTTAGTAAAGAAATGGTTTAATGCAGACTCATTTTGCACAGGTGAGGGTGTGGCCTCATCTACCTCAGTGCTGTTCTGAAACAGGCTCCTGAAATTCTTCCAGTTCTCAAATTACAGGTGCTGTGCTCTACTGAGTTATAAACAATTGAAGAAACAAATCATGTAATGGTATGGAGGCCTATTACACATCAAGATGAATTTCAAAAGCAAATCATGGCATGAGGTGATAAAGGATTAGGATTTTATGTACTCTAGTGTTGAACCACAATTATCTTAGCCAAGAAAGAGTAATTATTCAAAATAAAACACAATTTGCTGTCAATGCAGACTGCTCAGAATATATGGGGTGTAAGTCTGTCTTCTGTCATGTAAAATAGTTTGGCTCAAAGGCTGAGTTTTGAGAATCAGTGTGACCTTTTCCTGTCCTTCAGGCATCAGTCTGTTAGCATGGATAATTTTTTCAGGCACTTTAAAAATGAGTCTGCAGAGAGAGAAACTGGTTTTACTCTAAGCCTCTCTTCTCTCAACACTTATGTTTTTTTCTGTCATGCAATTTTGTTTTGTTGTTTGGTTTTTGGTTGGGTTTTCTTGTGTGTTATGTCCTGTGAATTAGGGGTCAGTGACCTTAGACAACCCCATGTTTGAATGTTCCTGATAGAGAGATACAACTGCAGACACTGGGCACTAAAAATCCTCCTGGGGAACTTCAATGGAGCTGTCAGAGTGCTGTGAATTTGTCCTTTTTAGAACAACAAAAGCAAAACTCTGTACAGAGCACAAATAATTTCTCTCTTGCTAGGTGTGGCATTGTCAATAGAGGCAGTGATCCCCTGGATTTGTGTTCTGGACCAGAACACCTCAGTGTGAGATGAGGGAGCTTCTGTCAACTTGGGGTCTCCAGAAGCGTGAGGTGCAATGTGTCCTGGCCCAGACATTGCCAGGGTGTACTTGTACAAGTTCCTGTCTGGTCAAAAACCCAGTGAATCTAACCCAAATGTCATCACCCGAGCTCCCTGCCAGCCTCAGGGGCACCCTTTACCTTGATTTTTTTTAGGCATGACATTACAGATCATCACCAAAAGAATAAAGGGTAATTCAAGTAGGGAGACTAGGCATCCACAAAAGCAAAAATATAAGGAAATATATTGAAATCGTGCCTTAAGATTATCAAATCAGCTTGATAGGTTCATCATAGAGGCACTGAGAGTTTCTTTTCTTCCCCAGTGAATTTCCTGTTGGGAGTGCATGGAATTTACATGAGGTACTTCATCATATCCTGCAGACACTGAATGTCAGGATGCTGTTGTGGTGTCACTCCATGACAGCAGGTGACAGAAAGAGCATTTCTGAAGTGGCATTCTCATGACATGTAATTTGATAAAGGGTTCATTAATAATTTTCACTTTTGTTGCATAATGTCATTTCATTTTAGTTATATAATGCATTTCAAAAGTTAGTGCATTCTCTGTATTTCCATGCTGTAATAAATTCATCCTCTACAGTTTTTAAAATACAAGAAAAAAACTACTTTTCACTGCTAAAACACAGCTACTGGCTTGGCATTTTCCTCAATACTAATGTGGTCTGACTGTACTGTTAATAGAATTCAAGAGCAAACAAGCATGTTAAAGCTATCTAAACTTATCACCAAATATCCTAATCTGTTTAATTTAACTTATCCTTGGATTGTGCATATTTCTTCAGCTGCAACGAACACAAATCCTGTGATTGAACTAAATAATCCCTTTGTTATTTTATGATTTGGGTGTCCTACTCATGAATATCAGTGGCATAATTAATATAAATATTATTTTAACAGAAATAAAGTTCTAAAGAAGAATTCACAATATAAGAACTTAGTCTGGACAGGTTTGGGGTTTTTTAAAATGATACTTTAGTGGCTTTTTATTGTTCATACATTTAAAAGTCAATGATTAAAACAGAAAGCACCTGTGATGACTACAAAAAATAAAAACCACAAATTTGTAAGGTGATACTTCTTTTTCTGCCTAATGAGAAAAAAAAGCTGTATAGAATAAATTTACTACTTAGACCTAGTGTTATACCATCTAGAACAATATTCTAGGGCAGCAGTTCCAGTACTTTATCAGAGAACAGGGAACTCTTGGGGGCATATGCACAGATCATGAAGCTTGTGAAATGTTGATGTTCCCACAGCCACAGTGAGTTGGAGCTGGGGCTCAGCCCAGCTGCCAAGCTTGTTTTAATATTCACTGAACACAGAAACAGCTTTAGTTTCAAAACCAAAGAGTAATAAATTGTTCATACTGTAGCTGTCACTGTGAGTGGTGTCTCCAAGCAGAGCAGCCTCTCATTAAGGGGAATATCTGCGAGAGCTTACTCTACATTTACAATAATGGATATAGCAGTTCCATTCCATCTCTGTGGAAATGTGTGGGGATTGAGTATCCTGGATCTTTTGCAGTGATTTAAGCACAGCTGTGCTGACAGCAGAAAAGTGTTAGTGATGAAATGTAGAAGGGATTAAGGCTTATTATTACTAATCTAGTCTATTTTAATGGAACTCAGATTGACTGTTGTATTGTTAGAACCTCTTCATCTGTTAATATATGGAAGGAGGAGTACAGATCAGTCTTCCTGTTCAGAAATTATAAGTGATCAAAACAGTTTCATGTGGGTCTTTCCTCCCCTCCTCCATCATGTGAATGGATTCTGGGTACCTGAATGGATGAAAAATGCAGAGCACCCTTGTCTCATTCTAATGCTTCCTGACCAGAATATTAATGGGCAGTGCTGATTTGTGAGTTACCCTTTTTTTTCATGTCATACGACAATTTATGGTGCTGTCTCAAAACAGACTTTAGCAAAAAGAGCTCTTGGCTTTCTCAGATGTTCTCAGGTGTATCAGACCATGGTGCCAGTTGGATTTCAATGTGCTGGATTGCAGTGGAACCCCTGTGGAAGAACCTGTGACATTCACATGAACACCACATGAATTCTTAATAATCTGCAGGTTATACTGAATACTGATTAAATTATTAAGACAAATATAACTATATTCCATCTTTGTGATCAGGGCAGAAGTGTGAGTAGAAAAGTAGGCATTTCCTTGGTAGAAACAGTAGGAGAACTTGTAAAATCACAAAGCAGCATCTGTAAGGAAGGAGACAGATCTGCTAGGCAGCTGTGGGGGGAATGAACAAATGCAGGCATGCCACTGGTATATTGTGTGTGTGTCTGTAGGTAATAGAATGAGTTATGGAATATCATGCTAAAATGTAAAAATGCCATCCCTAAAAAATTTTCAAGACCAGAGAGCTTGTCTTATCATTTATTTGAACACTGCAAGTACACTATTCCTGCAGGGTACATAGAATAAAATGAGAAAAAAGGACAATTAGTCTTTCCTGGTTTTTTTACTAGGTGGAGTAGAGAAAATATAGTCAGTGATAGCGTTGTGTGGGACTGAGGGGGTGGAATTTTGGCTGTGCTGAAAAGCTTGGAGAATTCTATTAATTTATTTCATTGTTGGTGTTTGTTTCATGAACCAAAGCTCCCTGGTGTAACTGGGAAGGAAGGGCAGCAGAAGGAAACCCCACTCTGCTGACACCTTGTCCTTCCTCAAGCGCGACCAAAAAAACAGTAAAAGCATTTTCACTGGAAAAAAAAAAGTCTGTGAAGCTGTAAAAATATTACCTTGTTGTTAGAATATTTTGTCCTTAATCTATTCATTCTCTTAACGTTTTCCCTACAGACAACAAAGAAACTTAATGTCCAAGGAAACACTAACCTCTATTTCATTTTTTTAAAATCTTTTTGAAGAAAAGTTTCTTTTTAGTGCTTGACTTAGATCAGGTTCAAAGCTGTGAAATACCAGCAACCCAAACATATATCCAAAATCTTTGAATCACCCAGTAAGAGAACTTCTTCCCACCTCTCCCCAAAGGTCAAAAGTTCAGCTTTCCTTATTACTGTGAAAAGATTGTTAATGATTCTTATTGAGGACTTAACTGTTCAATGTTGAAATAACTTCAGTACTGGATTTATTGGGATAAACTGGCACTGTTAACAGGAGCCAGTGCTATGCACATTCATCTACTGCATAGATAAAAATGAGTAATTAACATAGTACTGTATTTTGCTATATTCATTTAAACATAATACAGTTTAAAAATACTCACAGAAATTCAGAACTGTTATAGCTCCATAGGCATTTAAATTTATAGTCTGTTTTACATAACCTATTTATTGGTGGAAGGGGTGCAACTGTATAACATGTATGCTGTATAAAATTAGGATTTTCCAGAGTTTTGGGATTTTTTCCTCCATGATTTTAAAAGGACAAAACTTTTCAGAAAGTTTTATCCTCTGAAGGCTTAGGAATTTCTGTCTTTTTTGAAAATCATGACCCAAATGTATGGAGGTGTTTTGTACCTTACTATTTTATACCTGACCATAACAAAGTAGCAGCAACCTAGAGCACCAGATAAAGTAGCAATGTTCTTAATCATGAAGATGTATTGATGATTCTTCTCTTGTCTGGATTTGCTCTTAATCTGCTTTATCAGACCTGACAATTCCTACTCCTTCAGTTGTAATATTTACAAGAAACTCTCTTTAAAAAGAAAAAGAGTTAAAAATAAATTCAGGCAAAAAATAAAATCAACTGGTAAAAATAAATTCAACTTTTTAATGATTTGTAAGTTTATATAAATGACAAGTTCAAAAAAGAGCTTGATGTGTTTGGATGCATCCACTACTCAAGGCTAGCATTAAGTGTTCTCTGCAAATCTCATTATATGCAGCTCATGAGTGTAATTAACATATTAATCTATATGCAGATATCCATCTAAATGCCAACACATTTTTATACAGCAAGTTCCTTTCTATTCCCAAATTGGTATTGAGGAAAAAAGTGAAAGAAACTTGGTGAAGTTGGAATGGGAGGCATTGAGACTCATGAATAACACTTTTGTCTGACTGTTCTTAGTAGATGCCCTTTCAGTTGTCTCAGTTTTCAGGTTGATCTGGAAAAAAAAAAAGCAGATTTAAAAAAAGAAAGAATTGTGCTTGGAATTTTTTTTTGTCAATTCTTCAAACAAAAAACACACTTCTCTCAGATTTTAGTAGACTTATTTTTGTGTTTGAATAAGACATTGCTGTTTGTTGTTACCTCAACCATTCTGTGATTCTGCATTATCTCTAAATACCCTTTAAAAGTCATCCCCTGTAAGTGAAACCTGGAAATCTCTCTCCAGTTCTGTACTGTAATGGCAAGTGGGGAGCAAAACGAATCAGAAAATGCCATTGGGTTATGCTTATTTTTAATAAAATACTAAGTTATCTGCTGCTTTCCTTAGAGCTCGTTCTGAAAAGTGGCATCAAGGAGCTGCACGTAACCTTTTTGGGAAGCCCATTGGGAATGTCTGCCAAATCTGTGTGGTCCAGTTAATTCCAGTGGAAACTGCACCTCTCAGGAATGTATTCCTGGCCATGGAACCTGGCATAGCTGATAAATTTTCAGCCTTTTACAAACAAACCAACTGCAGGAGAGTTATATTACTCTGCTTTGATTTTCCTTAACACCAGCAAGAGACAGCAGAGCATCAGCAATCAATGAGAAACTGGGACTAAAAGCTTCTGCATTTTTGTGTTAACCAGCATACAAAAGTTCTGTCATGGGAGGTGACACAAAGAACTGGTGAAGAAAATGAAGATTATGTAACAGAATTCATTGTCCTAGTTCCTGAACAAACACCATTTCTCTCAGAAAACTGATGATCACAGCAAGCCAGGAGTGTTTCCCAGGGTTACCCCTTTCCTCCATGTGGGTTATTCAGAATCAACTTAGTACGGAACTAGGGTACTACTTTTGGGGTTTCTTGGCTGGTTGCTTCGTTATTTTTTTCCTCATCTTTACTACACTGAGTCTGAAATGCAGTATTTTGTTCCATCTCAGTATTTTCCTAAAGCATTTAGTGGATAATATCGAAGAATAAGTAAGTTTGAGCTGCTTGGAGAGCTAATCATTAGCTGCTCCAAAGAGTTCCCAAATGGAAAAGAAATTTGCATTAGAAAGAGAAGATCCAATCATAAAAGTTATGTAATCCAATTATAAACACTTTGTGATTCTGAGTTCATGGACTGTTTGCCTTATTTACTAATGAGCCTAATTAAAAAGATCCCTGAAGCCAAAAATAATGGGGATGACAACTGTTAAACACCATACAGTTGCCAAGAAGCGTGAAGCTCTACTTCAAGTCTCCAGTTCTGGAAATAGTCCTGACTTTTAGGATCTACTATTTCAGAAGGAGAGTAGTTGTACAATTATGCATCCAGTATTTATTTCCAAAGTTTGGAGTTACTGTGATTTGAGGCAAATGACAGCAATTTTTGCTTTCTTGATTTAATGAAACCAAATGGGTGACTTCAAAACTTTGTGACTCTTGACTCTTTAGCCCTTTATGATTATTGCTTCTTCCCCATCAGCATAGTTATATCCCTTGGAATTTTCAGTAATATTTTTTCACTGTTTTTGACCAGCAGTTCCAGCACAGCTAAAATTTTTACTATTAAGATCAGGGGATATTATCTTTGTTAACTCAGTTAAGGGCAATTTTCATCATTAAACAGTCAACTTTTTCCAGTTTTTTTTCCAGATAAAAGATTATAACTCTCTCTCCCTCTCTCTGATTTGTAGATTTGTCTGTCTGACCCACAGACTGGATAATCTGGGGTCTTTCACTCTCAATTCCAGAGAATAAGCAAATTGTCAGAGTCAGAACTGAGATCACTATGTGGAATATCAATAAATAAGCTATAGCTGAGTTGTTTAATGACCCTAAGTATAATTACTAAATGTTTGAAAACTAGGGATGCAGGTTCATTTCTAGTGTTAAGTTAGGAACCCTATGAATTCCTAAATGTTAGTACTAAAAAATAGTTCTCAATAGTTTAGAAACTGCCTTAGGGAGGGCTGGATATAGCCTTGGGCAAAAGAAAGAGTATTTTCTCCAAAGAGTCTGTTGTAATAAAAAAAGAATAGTAGATGGTTTTATCTGACTCTGCTCATTTTATTCTTTCACTATATCTCAAGAAGCTGTGGTGCCTGCAGTCTCACTAATTTAAGATTTTTATCTATTCCTACCAAATCTTATCATGGAATAGGACTGAAAAAAAAGCATGTGGTAAACATTATTCTCATTAAATGGATGTGTTAAAAAGCTGATATGTTTATCTAGTCATTCCAAATAAATTTAGGGTTAAAGGAATGAGCTAAAAGAGCCCAAAAGTGTGTAATGATTGTGTGTATGACAGTCAAAGCACCATCAAATTACTGAAAGTGAACATTTCAATATAGTATTTTGGTTATTTCATTTTATTATATTTTATTTTATTTTTAAAATTTAATTTTATTTTATTTATTTATTTTAATCTTTCATTATTTTCCTTTAAAATGCCATGGATTAAGTTTGGTAAATTGATTGGTGTGATTTATGGGTCTGCAGGATCTATGACCAAACTCTGGTTTATGAACAAATCATCCTCAAGCCTGCACTATGAAACAACACTGAATCCTGGGCTCCTGGCTTACTCTGACATGGCATTGCTGCCCTTTTTTTATTGACTTGCCATTCAGTCCAGAATATCACTGAGAGAAGAAAAGCACTTCATTTCACTGTGCTAAATGCAATCAGATTTTTACTTTATTGCTGTCTACTGAGAAATTAGAACATAGTTCTACATAGAATCAACCAGAGAGTTGCCAGATTCTGAAATGTATATTATTTCCTCTGAATATATATTTCAACTCTGTTTTCTATAGAGGATTAGAGGAAGCTGGATGATTTTCATACAATGATTGCAGCATTGTCCCAATGCACATGCTTAGAGAAACCTAAGAATTTATTAATCTGTTATAGAAATGTTTGTATAAAACTTGTTTCCTCCTGAAAACGCTGCCAGAGCAAGAAAAAAGTGAATCCTCTTAGGAAACAATGTGCATTTGAATGGATTTCACAGGAAAACTGAGTGCCAACAGAGATATAATTGTATAACTAAGTGGCAGAGGTAATATACTTTTTAAAAGATATATTCAAATTGCCACGCTCTGCACTTGGGGGATTTCTGCAAGCTGTCTTCAGAAAAGCTCTGGCAGTGGCACACACTTTCACAACTGGGGATGTTTTCCATTTATCACAAGCTGTAATATGAAGACAAAACAACTGTAGCAGAAACTTTGAATGAAGTTTCACTTCTTGAGTGGCATTGCATTAAGATGCTCGGGATTCAGAGCTCAGTATTTGGTGTTGGGCCTTCAGGAGCCGGCTGGCTCTGCTCTTGGCTCAGTGCAGGGGCTCTGCTTGGAGTATTTGCAGATTCTAGAACAAACCCTGCTGGTGGCTCTGTGCCACTCAGAACCCGCGGGGGCAAATCTCTTTGTTCTCTGAGGTGCAAATCGCCTCTCACCTCAGTGCTCTGAGGCTCTAATGATTTTGATCAATGCCATGGGAGCTGGAATTGCAAACTCTCTGTGTCTGAAGGATACGAAGTTCCTGAGATGAAGCTCAAGCTTTTATAACCAGAATGGAATGAGCCTGCTGAGTATTTATGCAATATAGAGCTCCACAGTGAAATGCATCTTACAGGCATTATAAATCAATTTGGGTAATGGAAAACAAACTACAGGCAGCTGCTATTTGGAATTTATGTATTTTTGTTCTTTTTGTTGCTGTCTCTACAAACATAATGGGAAAGTCAGAAAAACACATTATGTCAGGAAAATAACACAGAGGGCCTGCAGGGCAGTCATAAAGGTGTTTAAATAACCATCTCAAGTGTTTGTGATTAGTAGAAATAAGCAGAAAAATAGATTGTTCTTAGCCTATGAGTGCACTTAAATCAAACAAAACTTCTAATCAATCAATATGGCCATTAGTTTTCTGATCTTAATGTCATTAATATCAGGAATTGGAAAAACTCTTGACATAGCCTAATTCTGGCTTTACATGGTGACAGATTATTTGCCTTTTTCTCATGGGCTCAACCATCAGTTTGCAGCTTTTGACCTAAGAGAATTTTCTTCAGAATTTACAATACTCACATGTTTGGTATTACTGCTTCTCATTCATATCATGTGAACAAGAACTATGTACTAACACAGACTTTATTTCATCGACTGGCTTCACATTTTCAAGAAAGTTTTCATTGTTATAAAATTTAAATGTGAAATACATATCTGTATATTATAAGTTCTCTTTTCAAGGAGAAATAAATTACTGTATTACAGTAGCTGGCTGTATAAGCTTCTACATGGTGAGAGGAGGCAAAACCTGCATAACTAAGTGAAGAGGAAAGATAAATTAGGGACCAGAACAGGTTTATTTCTTCTCTTAAATGTTCTTCGGTGTCTCTAACATAATATATGCTTTGTTTTGTTATTTTTAAAGCATTTTCTGGATGCAGGCACTTAATACAAATAGCACATGCTACAGGAGGGTCTTTAATTTCAGGATTACATTCTAAATCCTACTTATTCCAAGAAAAAGGTAGAGCACACAGATACTAACTAAGCAAATAAGGGAGTAGGAAAGAGGAAAGAACATTTTCACAAAATTTCAGTTGTGAAGGGTGCATGTGAATAGACTTGCTCACATGTGTACTTCTGCATAAATGCTCCATTCCTACAGGCTGTTCTGGAATGACCGAATTTAACTGTGCATTGAAACCAGCACAGTGATAAAATCATCACCTTGATAGGAATGCTTGATCAAACAGTTCCAAAATAGATGTTTTGTTGTACTTTATAGTGGATTTTACAGTTCGTGATGGGCATGATATATCGAAAGAGAGAGTCAGATCAGAGAGATAAGGTGACTCTTTCAGCAGTACCACAGAGTCTCTGTGGATTTAAATGAAAAATCCAATTCCAGAGAGAATCACATCAGGTCTGTACTCTCTCCATGCAATGATGATAAGGGAGAAAGAACATGAAACACAAAAGATTAAGGAGACTGCAAAGTACTGTAATAATGGGAATCTTCAACTAACTTCATAATTTTTGAATAAATGTCATATCAGGACAGAATGCTTGCTTCTGACATACCTAGAGTTTGAGTCAGTCCTTTTCAGAGAAACAAGTTAGGAAATCTTCAAAAGTAGATGTAGCACTCAATTATTTAGATCTGACTCAAGATGTACTAGAGATCATAATGGACTCAGATTAAACTTCTCTATGTAAGAATGGCATCCAGGAAATTTCATTCCTAAAGCATTTTTAGGAGAAGAAACTTCTTAAAGGAAAATGGGAAGAAAGAGATAAAAAGTTAACCTGGTTAACCAGGTTGATGATTCTGTATGTCAAAGAGCTGGTTTAGAGTAATGTATCTGACATTATATTGGAGTTAATGTGTGCCACAATTTAACAAAAAGTGCTACAGGGGTGACAGGCCAGCAAAATTCATCCAGCAGCTTAAGGAGGATTTTAAGGCCAAGCTTAGAGAGTGAAAATCATTTGTGGAAAATAAGAACAGAAAATTGCATCAAGTCCATCAGGTTCAAAACAGTTCAATTAAGCAGATTAATTGAACACTAATTTTGAGGTTGAAGATGTTAAAGTAATAACATTTTCTGACAGCAAGGGCTGTAAACAGCAGGAGCTCTGCTTGAGATTTGTGGTGCACACAAACACACACAAGTTAAATGTGTAGCATATGTAGGGTAGTAGCCTGTGTTACATGACAGATATAATTTGTTGTATATTATCTGTTACATGTTAGATACATAATATATTGCAATTATGTTATAAATATAACTATATATAGCATGTTACAGCCATATGAGGCATATAAATAATATATCTAACAGATCCACTGCATATAATTCTATATTTTACATTCTGAATTATCTCTTAAAATACTCGTGATAGATGCACTGTGGAAAGGGCACACAGTGTCAGTGCTTAGAATTGACTGAACTGTTCTGACCCATCAAGGGCTTTTCAGCTTGGAATCTGATCTAAACCTTTTTTATATTAGTAACTTTTTACTTATGTGAGTGGAGAACCAGATGCTTTATAAGGAAATTGAGAGATTCCATTTCTAGAGGATAACCTGGATTTTTTTTTATTCTTTGTCACAGAATTCTGTATCTGAAGCTAAAGAAGATTCTATTATATCCGGTTTATCACCCCATATTTGCTTTATAGGCATCTTTCCATTCTCTCTGTGCTATATAAACATATGGAGTGCAAATAGAACTCAGAGGAACAGATATGTACAATAATGGGGAGATAATATTTACAGTCATGGGAGGGATTGCTTGGAACTTCTCCAGAAACTGCCACAGTCTTCAGTCATTATTTAAAAAACAAACCCAACTATTGCTGCATAGTTTTGTTCCTTTTCAACACCACTAAAATCAGCTTTTTAAATGTATTATTAAGATTTTGCATTCAATGAGAACCAATACAATTGTTTGAAAATAGGTGAGCTGAAGGAGAGAGATTGAAGAGAGAATGAGAATGAAGAAAAATAAGAATTTTTATCTCAGAGAATGATTTGTGAGGTAACATTAAGAAGATAAATACACGCAATCTGAATAAGTGATGTCTGAGAAAGAGCAACAAGCTGAGGGCAAGGGTGAACACTTGGATAAGATGAAATATATTCACAAGAAATGTAATGGCATAATAGAGTGATGGCAGGTAGTGGAATTTTAGTCTCGCTCTTATTGTATTTCTTTGCACACCTCTTTGATGGAATAAAAAATGATGGCTTGATTTAGCAATCTCAATGAGTTGAAGTTGGCAAAGTAATGACCTGCTTTTGTTGGCAGCTGAGTTTAGAATGAGTTCTCTAAGTAGTTCCAGAACCTTGGGGATTTTTCAAGTTTTACTGCTATATTTCTTCCCAGATGTTAAAAACTCCCAACCTGTTATATATTCTCCCTATGAAGAAAGTAGTTTTCAAAATAATTGGCTCACTAAAAATAAGTTTGAAGAATTTGAAAATATTAGTATTTCATTTTAAGATGTCAGTTTTAATTTTTAGAAAGATCTGTAAAATTTCTGGTTCATATTCTTTTAGAGTGAAGATGGATGGCCACAGGAGACAGTGATAACAGCTCAACTTGGCTTTTTCAGAAAGTATAATACCAGTTGATTTTTATACCCTGTTTCTTGGATAATCCTGATAAGCCCAAAAAATATGAAACCATTTGAGTAAAAAAAAAAAAAAAAAAACAAAAATTGGAATATTTTAGAGCAGGTCCAGAGGAGGCACAAAGATGCCCAGAGGGCTGGAGCTCCAGACAGGCTGGGGCTGTTCACCCTGAGGAAGAGAAGGCTCTGGGGAGACCTCAATTACTTCATTTCTTCCAGTTCTTGAAGGGGAAAGTGACTTCTGATGTGGGCAGGCAGTGACAGGACAAGGCAGAATCATTTCAAACCAAAGGCTGAGAAATTTAGATCAGATTTTGGGAAGAAGTTCTTAACGCAGAGTGTGGTGAGGCTCTGGCACAGGTTGCCCAGAGAAGCTGTGGAAAACCATCCCTGGAGGTGTTCAAGGCCAGGCGGGATGGGGCTCTGAGCTGCCTGCTCTGGTGGAAGGTGTCCCTGCCCATGTCCCTGCCCTGTCTGTAGGAATGAGGTGATCCTTAAGGTCCCTTCTAACACAGGCCTTTCTATGATTTGTGCACTGAGAATTGTGAGAAGGTGAAAAATTGACTTTTAATCCTAGAAGTAACAGGAAGAGAAACTTGCTCAGGATTTCTGTATGTACATGGGGCTTTGTAATTAAAATCAAAATGGAACAAAAAAGTTTCTTTGGAATATTTGCCTTCCATTTTTCAGTGAGATTGAGAACTATTATCTAGAAAATCTCCCTCCTCAAGTGCTTTTGTCTGTAGTCAATTTACTTTCATTTAATTATGGTTAGACACATCCTCATAATGCCATTGTAGGGTTGAGGTCACTGTTTACATCTGAGGAGTGATACCTGGATGGGGATTAGCATGGGTATGCAAATTTAATAATAATAATAATAGTAATTATATAATTTCCCTAGGGTTTGAGTTAGCATATATTCAATTGATTTCAGTGTCCCTTTGTAGGCACAGAGGTTTGTGGTAATTGGGAGTGGGGCTGCAGCTGAGCCTCTCTGGAATTGGCTGCAGCTGTGCAGGACAGGTGAATGTTATCAAAGGTAACGGGTGCCCAGGGGCACGGACCAATCCCGGGGGAACAGAGGGCACACAGGTGCCATGCATTTAGGATTAGGGGATAAAAGGCTGCACTGACAGGTGAAAAAGTGCTGCTGCTTGAAGCCTTCCTTGGTGTCAGTTGTGCCTCTGCCATCATCCCTTGAGAAAAATCAGTCTGCTGGCAGTTTTTTTTCTAGTTGTTGTAGACTGTAAGTAGTCCTTTGTTGTCAGTTGTAGTCATTTACCTAAGAACTGCTGGAATTTAAAATTATTATTGCAGTTGTTTTCAAAAACAATTGGGTGTTGGGTTCATTGCCAAATTTGTAATTAGAATCAAAGATGCTCCATTTAGTGTATTTAAACTGTGGCGCATTGTGCACTGCTGATGAAGTGTGGGGAAGAGTTCATCATAATTAATTCTACATTTTGTTTTAAACATAAAGTACTAAACCAACTGAACCACAAGCCTTAGGTGAATAGATTTCTCTACTTGTGGTATTTACAGCTTGGGTAAATTAGGTGTACATAATAACCAGCTGTCGACCTCCAGATGTAGTACAGTCAAGCTGTGTAAATTCTGCAATCCCAGACTCTGTGACTTCCCCTGATGCAGGGCTTGGAGGGCTGCTGTAAATAATTTCATACTGTGTAACCTAATTTCATGCCAGCTTTGTTTTTATTTTTATTTTTTCTAGTAATTTAATGAAAAGCATGTATGAGTAGCAAAGTCTGATTGCAGTGAAACTGTCAGAGCTCTACTTGTTTAGAACAGGAGAATGTGACATTGCAACTGCAATGCTTGCAGCACATGATGGAAAATTAATGAGTGAGCAGTCCTCCCTTTTGGGAAAATGCTTGGTTGTAGTTTCAATATTGCAACACCATTAATAGAGGCTGGGCTGTTCTCCCTTTAGTTTTGTTGCTCAGGGTGATGGTGGAGTAATTAATTTCAGTGAAGCTGATGAATAAATCGGATTATTTTACTGACTATCAAAACAGCTGTCCTTTAATGAGAAGGTTTCAAAAGCCTGATTTCTGAATAGATCAAAAATCCCTTAATGTGTCACTCATGGGTTTCTGTATGTTCTCTGGTAGGAGATGATTTCCTTGTGGTGTCATACTCCCTACACTCCATTCTCCTATGAACTCATTTTCCTGGTATTATTGGTCGTGTAGTGAGTCATTAATTCTCAAGATTTCCATATCTTTTGGACCTGATGTAGTCTAATTTGGACCTCCTGTGTCATTTAATCATTAAGATTTTTGGGCTTCTTGCTCTTCCTTCTCTCCAGACACCTTTCATACTTTTGATTTCTCTCCTACTTCTTACAAAAAAAGCTTGTCTTATATAAAACATATTTTACCTTAAGTTCTGGTTAGACTTTAAAGCATAAATTAAATACCTTTATTAAAAACTAATTACCACATGACCTGCTAGGGCTTACTAAAAGCCTGCCAAAGACATTTGTCCTCACCTTGTGCTTCCACATGTCTTACTACAATCAAATACAATATTTCTTAGTCTAAAACAGCTGTATTGAATCTCTGATTCACTTTCAAAGTAATCAAGTTAGGATTGTGTTCATTCATCTTCACGTCTTAGCCACTTTAAATTTATTACTGTTTTCCAAATCTGTCTGTGGTTTGTTGTGGAAATAAATGAGGAAATAATTACTGATTTTTAACTGCCCTGTAGTGTCTCCAGGTTCTCAAAGACTGGGATTTGCTTCCTTGAGTCCCACTTCTCTCAAATGTTTAATGTGATGTATCAGTCTCTGTGTTTTGCTCTGCAGTTTTTTTTCCTAGAGAACTTGTGATCAAGCCTGACCTTTCATCATTTTTAAGGTACATAATCTACACATATGAGTGTAGATTCCAGCTGGTTGTCACTCAGTGTGATACTAAAATGTTGTGGGGAAGAAATTACAGTATGAATTCTAGAAGTCTCTTTTAAAACCTGCTTTTATTGTAAATGCTGTTGATTTCACTGAGCTGTAGCCATGCAGTGGCTGTGTTGCAGAAGCAAGCCAAACACGATCCTGTACAGAGTTTGCAGTATGAAACTGTGTGAGTTCTGAGACTCTTGAGCTGACGCACAAAGATCAGGCAGTGCTGGCAGTGTAACCTCACAGCCCACAGTGCTGCAGTGCCATTGTCAGAGCTGGCAGGATGAGGTGGATCTGAGTACATTTGTATGGATTCCTTTGGTTTGCAGCACGTACATGAGCTGGAGTTCCTCATGAACTTCTGGAATAATGCAAATCGTCATGTGCTGAATTCTCTCTTCATAACCTCTACAAATTTCACATTTGGAATTGAGTCCATCATAATTCTGTATAAGCTAAAGGTGCTCCAGAAGCATTTGATGTACCAGATGCAGCTGCAGTTTCCTGACAGAGATGTGCTGATGTAGCTTCAGCTTGAAATGAAAGGTGTTACTCTAAGCAGTGTGTGCTTTTCTTTCAGACGTTTCTATGAGTTAACAGAAAATTCATCAGCAGCTTCCATGCACATGTAACTATGCATAATGGAATAAATTAAATGTAATTATATACATGATGATATGATGAGCAATCAGTGAGTCCGAAGGTGCTCTGTATTAGACCCTCCCTGGATTTCTCCCATCCCAGGCACCTGTCTGGGTTCCCTACATTTTGTAACAATCCAGATTCATAATACATGTTCTTCTCTGGGTGAAATAGCAAACATAAAGCTTCTGCAGAGCTCTAGCAGAAAGCTGTGCCACTTGTTGGTGTTGCACATTCTTCCCTGTTCTTGGGTACCCTGGGTGAACTCATTTCACATTCATTAACCCCTTCCACTGTTTCAATCCAAGGCATTATGTCTTCATGTAATAAGGGACTATTGATTCTTTTTCCCAGTCCAGTGAAACAGCACAGATGAAAAAATATTGTCCCTGTTTCACAATACTTAAAATTGTATTAGAGATGGATTTCAATAAGAAGCTGACCAAAAGCACTTGGCAAGTAATGAGCACCTACATTAAAAAGGAAAAAAAGCCACTGTTTTTCAGAGAGATAAGATACACACAAGATATATGTAATAATTTTTTAAGCTGTATGTATTATTGAAGCCAAAATTCTCTTTTAGCCCAACTTTTTGTGTCTCAGATTCTGATCAGCAGGTAGCAGTAAAAGTTTTTTATGTGTAAGTAAAGTTAAAATAGTGGCATATAACGAGAGTGCCTAGAAAGATAATTTTGATTTGAGAACTCAACAGTATTTGTAGTATTTCTAAAGTTGATCAAGAATTAAAACCAAAAATTGATGGGTTTTTTTTTTGTTTTGGTGGTTTTTGTTGGTTTTTGGTTTGTTTGGGTTTTTTGTTTGTTTTGGGATTTTTTTGTATTTGATAAAACCAGAGGAAATTTCCTTTCAATCTGATACTGGACAAGGCTGGAAGGCTTATAAGTGTGCTGTATACCTAGGCTTAAATCTCACTTCAACATGGTACATAAAAGGCTTATGAGTGACCCTTTCTCCTGAAGGTGAGAAAATATTTAAATATTTGCCTAAACTTTGTTTCATTACCAAGGGCTGTATGCCCTAAGTGCAGAGCAGGTCTGTGACAGGGCCAGCATTCAAATACACTTTAGAGAGAGAAGCAAGCCTTAAGAGCAAACTTCATGCTTCTCTTATGATACATTGATGAGGTCTGCACTATTAGTTTAATGTAGATTTCTGGGGTTTAGGGGGTGTTTTTCATGTAACAGTATCAGGAAAAGATGCCTATTTAAGACCCTAATCAGCTCCAGGCTTCACACAAGCAGAGTTGTCATTGTGCTCCAGCTGTTTTGGTTCCTTAGCAGCACAGAGCAGATCCAAAGTGCACTCAACAGGTTAGTTAAATAGATTTATAGTTGTTTGGCAGTGCCAGAGTGATGGTAAGTGTTCTGCAACACCTGAATACATACTGAGAAGTTCCCTTTCCTGTTCTTGAATTTATTTTAAATTTGACTCCTAATTGGTTCTTTTACATGATTGCAAATCCAGATAGGATCCTTGCAGGGACATCAAAACATTGGTATTTCTGGATGAATTTTAGCCAGGATTTTTCTTTTCTGTGTGTTTCAAAGACATTTCACCTTGAAATATAAACGATTTTTGATCATTTAAGTTACTTTGGTTTTTGCTCTGAAAATCATGTGGGGTAGGTCTCAGAGAGTAATTTTAAACCATTATTTGTAGCCCTGTGAAGCGGCAGGAAAGAAGAGAAAGGAGATCAGTAATTGGTCTGTGCCCAGCACAAAGGGCTGCACTAGATCTGGCTGCAGGCTGTGAGGTAAAGGCAGGCAGGCCTGGGTCTGTGGTACCCCGTGTTAATGGGCACCCCATAATGGGGCTCTGGGTGTTCTTTAACCCCATCAGTGCCATCCTGCTTACCCCGTGTTAATGGGCACCCCATAATGGGGCTCTGGGTGTCCTTTAACCCCCTCACTGCCATCCTGCTTACCCTGTGTTAATGGGCACCCCATAATGGGGCTCTGGGTGTCCTTTAACCCCATCACTGCCATCCTGCTTACCCTGTGTTAATGGGCACCCCATAATGGGGCTCTGGGTGTCCTTTAGCCCCATCACTGCCATCCTGCTTACCCCGTGTTAATGGGCACCCCATAATGGGGCTCTGGGTGTCCTTTAACCCCATCACTGCCATCCTGCTTACCCCGTGTTAATGGGCACCCCATAATGGGGCTCTGGGTGTCCTTTAACCCCATCACTGCCATCCTGCTCAACCCATGTTAATGGGCACCCCATAATGGGGCTCTGGGTCTCCTTTAACCCCCTCACTGCCATCCTGTTTACCCCGTGTTAATGGGCACCCCATAATGGGGCTCTGGGTGTCCTTTAACCCCCTCACTGCCATCCTGCTTACCCCGTGTTAATGGGCCCCCCGTTATGGAGGCTCTGGGTGTCCTTTAACCCCCTCACTGCCATCCTGCTTACCCCGTGTTAATGGGCCCCCCGTTATGGAGGCTCTGGGTGTCCTTTAACCCCCTCGCTGCCATCCTGCTTACCCCGTGTTAATGGGCACCCCATTATGGGGGCTCTGGGTGTCCTTTAGCCCCATCACTGCCATCCTGCTTACCCCGTGTTAATGGGCACCCCATTATGGGGCTCTGGGTGTCCTTTAACCCCATCACTGCCATCCTGCTTACCCCGTGTTAATGGGCACCCCATAATGGGGCTCTGGGTGTCCTTTAACCCCATCACTGCCATCCTGCTTACCCCGTGTTAATGGGCACCCCATAATGGGGCTCTGGGTGTCCTTTAACCCCCTCACTGCCATCCTGCTTACCCCGTGTTAATGGGCACCCCATTATGGGGCTCTGGGTGTCCTTTAACCCCCTCACTGCCATCCTGCTTACCCCATGTTAATGGGCACCCCATAATGGGGCTCTGGGTGTCCTTTAGCCCCATCACTGCCATCCTGCTTACCCCGTGTTAATGGGCACCCCATTATGGGGCTCTGGGTGTCCTTTAACCCCCTCACTGCCATCCTGCTTACCCCATGTTAATGGGCACCCCATAATGGGGCTCTGGGTGTCCTTTAGCCCCATCACTGCCATCCTGCTTACCCCGTGTTAATGGGCACCCCATAATGGGGGCTCTGGGCGTCCTGTCACACCCAGCTTTAACCCCCTCACTGCCATCCTGCTGCTCCTTCAGCACATCCCAGTGCACAGCAGCCCTGGCCCCGCTGCACCCACCCTGCACCACAGCCCTGCTGTGCCTCAGCGCTCAGGGCAGCTCAGGGCTGGATTTGTCCCCTCTGTGCCTCTGCAAAGAGGGCGTGAAATCCTCTCATGTTTGCGCTGATCACTGAAGAATTCCCTGCTGTTAGTGGGCTGTGTCCATTACAGTGGTTGCAGTAAAACAGACTTATTGTAAAGCAAGGCAACCCCAATGTGTGGGAAGAATGATGCGTCTGACTCCATGATATTAGAGGGCTAATTAATGACTTTGTTATACTATATTGTTCTATACTATATTACACTACATGTAAACTGAAACTGCACAAGCCCCCAACTGAACAGAATCTCCTGACTGTCTGCTGACCCACAGTCTGGACATGTGCTGTGCCCTGGCAGGCCCAGGAACAAACCACCATCACTGTGGGTAAACAATCTCCACATTCCATTCTACTTGGGCACAACACAGGAGCAGCAAATGAGATAAGAATTGGGTTGATCGTTCTCTTCTCTGCTTGTCTCAGGTTCAGAGAATGTGAACCCACACAGACTGAGTTTCCTCTTTAATAGAAAGAGATAATTTAATCTTACATGAAACAGTAACTTATGGCTGCTGGTTAGTCTTGCTCCAATGGAACTGCAAAAGGTTTTTTAATATGTATTTTAAAACCAAAGAAGTGTGTGTGAGTTCTGATGGTTGGGCCCTTGTGGTCTTCTCTTGGTTTCTGATTGGATGTGGTCAAGCATCCTGTCTGACACATCTCCAGATATCATTTTTGTGGTGAATATTTTAAGCTTTTACACTGAGTACACACAGGGAAACCATCTAGATTTGATTCAGAGACAAGCTTGTCTGTAGAGCAACCTGCTCTAAGAGCTGTATTTTAATCTAATTGTTTGTTCTGTGCTCTGTCAGACTTCCACTGTCAGATAAATGTGTACTGAAACCTATCACAGAGCCTTGCTGAAGCTGAGAATCCTTCTGTACCACTTGCCTGCAGCAGAATGAGCCAACACACAGGACAAGATCTAACAGTCCCATCCCATTCAGCACACCTTAGGTACCTCTAAATAAGGATTTGGAGTGTTGGAGGCCTGAAGTGACTAACTCCAGGAGGGTGTTTCCACTGAACTGATAATATCTGGTTTGTCAGCTCAAGGGAATCCCCCTGTTGCTGAGGAGAGCTGTTTTTAACAGGATAGATGTTAGATAGTCCCTGAAGAGAATTCCAACTCCCTCAAAGTCTTTCTTCACTCTTGACCTCACATTCCTTCCTTCCACTTCCTTTGTCTGCTGAGCCAAATGAGAGCAAACTCCAAGCACAAAATAAAGGTGCTGAGAGAGGAGAGGGGATATGAGACAAAAGGATTACTTCTTTTAAAGGGCAGGGATTATTACATCAGTTTAGCTATTTAATCCTCATTAATGTTTATGACTTTAGTTTCAATGTACAAACAGGCGGAAAAAACCACAAAATGATTGTGTGGAGCCTTTAAACCGTACCATTGATTTTAAGGATTAGAATAGAAGTTGTTACATCGCAAAAAATGTTCTGAATAGAGACTTCCTTACCTCCCACAGTGCTCTTTCTCCCTTTATGAGATTACACAGTAATTTCCTGGGACTCATGTTCCCCCTAAGGTTTTGGTACATGTAGATGCCCCTCTGAGCTGTTGAAGAAGGCTAGAAAGGGTTTCCTCACTGAAGAGCCTCCATCAACTATCACATACGTTTTACAGGTGACTTTATTGCCACACTGACCTGACAATGAGGCCTCAGTGCCAGTGCTTACATTCTAGAATAACCTCGTGTTCAGTGAAACTGCTCTAAATCAGTGACCAGGGATTTTCAGCCTTAGGAACTGAAGGTCAAGACAGACTAAAGGAAGCAGTGACCAGCTTTTTGCTGAAGTTCCAATGATGTTTTCAGCTTTGCAAATGTACACAGAGTTCATGAATTTGAATGGTTTGTGACTGTAATTCCATAGATAACCTCACAGCTCCACTGCATAATTGTGTCTATTTCCATACTCAACCAAAGCTTTTATAAATACATTGCATTTCAGAGAAATTTCATAGCATGGTTTCAGTTGGAGGAGACCTTAAAGATCATTTTATTCCAACCTCCCTTCATGGGCAGGGACAGCTTCCAGTAGATAGAGGTGCTCAGAGCCCTAACCCAGGCACCCTCAACCTCATCCTTATTTTGCATTAGAAAAGGATGCATAGACTGCTTTTACATGATTAGCTAAAATCCATCCTTAAGAGAAACCTCTCTGCCATTGCTTTGTAAATCCTGGAATTACTGTTTGTTGTAAAGGACCCTCCTTGCTTTAAGAACTGGCATTAGGACAGTGTTTTCCATTACAATGACAAGTACATATAAAACACAAATCCCACTTGAGAGCCTAAACTGTTTAAAGGGGTTTAGTGTCAGACACTCATTTCTGGGAGGCTGGATTAGGAATTGGAAAAGATGTTTTTACCAGAGCACTGAGCTGGTACATTAATGTCTATCTGCATGTCAGGAATACAAAGTGTACTGAAAGGCCAACCTTTTCTATTGCACATTACAGCTGCAGAGATTCCTTTTTACACTGAGACACTGATGTTTGCTACTTTGAATGGCGGTTTTTTTCCTCAACAAATCCCAATGGATTAATTCGTCTTTTCATCTTTCCAAAATAGGGCAGTACATCAAAATTACATTATCTGACACTGAAGAGAAGGAAAATCTGCCTGTTGGCTATTTTTGCTAACCTGTCTTTCTTAATGATGTTTTTCTGGACTTGCCTCTCCTCTCACTTGCATGCTTGTGAATCAGGACAGTCTCAGAAATCAGCAATACTACAGCACTCTAAATTTAATGTAAGAAGAGTTTCCAGGCCCATGTGTTTCTTTGTGGGCATTAATATGTAAGATACCTAAAACTTCTAAATACTTGGTTCTTAATGCATTATTGCACTGGCCATTGACTTTAAGATTTAGTAGTATTTCTTAAGAACTGATTTTAGAGAGATTCTATCAGTCTGTGCTTTTAAAATTGTTCTATTCATACTTGAAAAAGACTTAAAGATCCTAATTGATTTATGTAATCATCTTCTTTTCCCCTAAGCTTTATTAGAGGTGCTGCAACAGTAAGGTTGTAAATGTGCATCTGGTGAGGAGGTAACCTGCACCTGACCCATGTTGGTATTACTAAATACAACTTTACTGATAGATTATCCATTTGTTTTGGAAGTTTGAACATGTCAGACAATTAAGAAATTAGAAATCTAATAAATAATAAATTAGAAATCTGCTGATGCTTTTACTGTGCCTGTGTACAAGCAACCTCTGTGCTCCTGCAGGGCTGTGCAGTAAGAGAGGGCAGATCTTGCTTGTCCTCAAAACTCAGATTAAAGCCTGCGTGAGTAACTCAATCTATTAATGCTAAATCTCATTAGAAATTGTGTGGAATCGAATTGACTTTTTATTTCTATATTAATCCAAAATAATTTCCACTACAGGTGCCTTGATGTCAGTACTTTTAAGTCAGATATGTTTTTTCCCTCAGTTAGAACACTGGCACTGCATCAGAGGACAGGATTCTTTTAGGAACCTTCACTTTCTCACTGGGCCAAGTGTCCTTGTGTGACATTTGGCCAAGACAAAGCTGCTTTTGATAACACAACTCAGCAGAGTTCTAAAAATAACATTTTTCCAGTATAATTTTGGTAACTGCTTGGATTTCATGGCATAGTAGGTAATAAATTTGTTAAAAAAATGGCATCAGGCATTTGCTGCTCAGAAACCTATTTATTAATTTGCTTTCTTCTCACTTTTATCTGCAACAAGGGTGGGTACAGGAATATCTTGTTCATGCAGGTTTGTTTAAATAGTATAACAACTATGCAATTAATTAATTTAGAGTAAGAGATAAAGAAAAACTTGCATAGTTGAAAATTTCAGGGAATCTTGGCAGAAATATGATTAACGTGCAGAACTGAAATTAAAGACAGAACTTATTCTTCCAAATTGTCATCCCTTTCAATGAAAAAAATGTATTTTAGTAAAGAAAGTTTCCATAGAGTTTGTATCCATTTATCAAAAAGCTAGGCACAAGTGGGGACTGTGTTATAGATCTCTCTAAATGCAGTGTATTTTAATGTTATAAATCTGCCATTAGTTTAAAATATGTTCCTCTGGATTTGTTTTTTACCGCTTTACACTTCATCAGACTGAATAAGAAAATTACTGCAAATTAATAATGTTTTACTGTCAAAGAAAAAGGCTGGATTTATTGATTATAGAATGAAATTGCAAGGGAAGGTACAAATATGTGGTGGAACTGTTTCAATTTTTTCTAGGGGCGTATTTAAGTTCCCCCTTGATGGTATGGGGAATAATTTTCAGATAAGTAAGTGCTTTAAAGTCAGATCTAATTCTAGAATGTACTGAAGCTGTTACTGAAACGCTGTGTCTACATAATAGCCTAGCTGCTCTTTGCAATATATGGATGAATTTTGATATAACCACTAACACATCTAAATACCCTTTTATTTTTCAGGGGGTGTCCAGGTCGGCAGCCTCAGGATTCCAAGGTCAGTTCATATTCCAGAAGAAATTATTAACCATGGCAGAGATAAAAATAGGATTCACTCTGATTTTTAGATGAGCTGTTGTTAGGAATGACCTTGTCAGTCCTATCCACAGCTGTAATCTCACCGTGTTGCCTTTTCTTGATGAACATGAGCAAACTTTTCCTGTCTTTGCAGAGTAGAATGATCTTAATGCAGGATAATACTGAATAAATGAAGTTACAGACCTTTGGCCATTTTGATCTCAGCACTACCTGTTCTTGTTAAATGTATTAACGCCATGATAATTTTGATGTTGATGCTTTAAGTACCAAAAAGCATCTTCCTTCTGACCTGCTCTACATTTCCTCAAGGCTTGTCCTTTAAAGCAAACCCTGAGCCAAATTGCAGGGCAATTTTTCAACACAAAGTCATAATCTGAACCAGTAAACGGATTGCCAGCCTGGAGTACATGAAACATCACTGGCCAACACAGTGACATGTCCGACAGTCTTAGTTTTCTGCCATTAGGATGCTGTGGCAAATATATACTCCAAAAAAAAATACATTACCCAAATCAGCTGTAATAAACATGATTGAGTTCTTTAATAAAATGAAAAGGATTTTCACTATATTAAAATCTGTTTATTTTAGATGAGCTGTTGTTAGGGAAATGCAACCTCAATCAGTCTGTTGTTAGGAATGACCTTGTCAGTCCTATCCACAGCTGTAATCTCACTGTGTTGCCTTTTCTTGATGAACATGAGCAAACTTTTCCTGTCTTTGCAGAGTAGAATAAAGTTTAGATCTTAATGCAGGATAATACTGAATAAATGAAGTCCTACAGACCTCAAAATGAACATGGCTGGCCATTTTTGATCTCTGTAGTGGTGTGGAGCACTACCTGTTCTTGTTAAGCATGGCGTGTATTAACGCCATGTTTCTCAATCTTTAACATTTTGCTTAGTTTAGAAATGTTGATGCTTTAAGTACCAAAAGCATCTTCCTTCTGACCTGCTCTACATTTCCTCAGACCAGGCTTGTCCTTTACCCAAGCAAAGCTGAGCAAATCTTGCAGGGCAATTATTATCAGCACAAAGTCATAATCTGAACCAGTAAACTGGATTGCCAGCCTGGAGTACATGAAACATCACTGGCCAACACAGTGACATGTCTGACAGTCTTGGTTTTGGAACTGCCATTAGGATGCTGTGGCAAATATATCACCTTCTGAGATTCTTGAAATACCTTTATTTGTGGAAGAACATAAAATACTTAAAAAAAAATACATTACCCAAATCAGCTGTAATAAACATGATTGAGTTCTTTAACTTCAAAACCAAGCAGAATAATAAAAGGTGGAGATTTTCAGAATTTGGATGACTATATTAAAATACTAAAAGTTTATATATTAGAAGATTGGTTTCAGGATAGTCTAGGAAATATTCTGAGAATAAGTAAAGACCAAAACAGGACTGAAATTGAGCAACAAATAATAGAAACAGATTAATTATTTTTGCATCTTTTTAGTTGTTAGTGGACTGAAATTCCCAAATTATAAAGAGAAGTGGCTGCTAGAGTATATGACTTCTGACTGTCCATTACAGAAAATTTAACTTCCTTAACATACTTTAAGTATGTTAGGAGTAGATAGATCTGTGTGGAAATTTGTCCAATATTTTGGATTCGGTTGTTTTGCTTTGTTGGGCTTGTTTGGAATATCACATTTGCTTCTGGGTTGCTTTCTGTGTTGAAAGAAGTCCAGTCAGTAGCTGTGACTATATAGATATATTTTGCTGTTATATCATGTCTTTTTTTTGGGACAGATACATGGTTGTTCTCCCCTTTCTGAAATAGGATGAAAGCTGTGTCCCCACAACTCCAAATGTAAATCCCATATATTCTGTTTCATTCTGGTGCAACTTAGCAGGGATCTGCTGCTGTTTGTCCCTGATATTCTTGGATTTTAGACGAACTGAGCATATCCAAGGCTGTACTATAGTACAGGGTAAGAGAAAATTCCCCCCAACAGCTCTACCTCCAATAGGTTTTCCTCCCTGACTCTCACAGGGAAGGTGGAACACTCTAAACTTTGCTATGCAGGCTATTTATGATAAATATGTTTTCTATTTAAACTGCATTTTAATAACAATATCAGTTTACATCCTTGACATTCATGGCATAAAATGAGTAGTAGGTAAGTAGCACTATCAAAATTTAATTTTTTGTTGCATATGGCTGGATTTATCTCTATTTTACAGTAACTTCAATGTAAATTCTGTCAGGAAAAATAGAAGTGTTTCCATAATATTTTGATTTAGGGTCATATGTGAGTTAGTGAAGGTCAGACATTCCTGAGTGAATCAGGGGGTTGCAGGTATGAATTTTTTGCAATAAAGCGCACAAGCAAAATCCAGTGTTTGCTCACAATGTGCGTCCTTACTGAATCTGTGATGATGAGTTCTTCTAACTGTATTTGGTTTTCTCTGCTTGGTTTTTTCACTGCTGAGCTTATGTTGTCTTAATTGATTTCTTTTTGACTTCTGTGCTTGGTTAACTGCCACTCACTGCTGAAAAGAGAAGTGGAGTTTTAAAAGATTGTTTTAATCTTTAAAATAATTGCAATACTAAATAAGTTACCATATCTACAGATTAAAAAAAGAAAAAAAAACCAAAACAAAGTCCCAGAAGTTCCTCAAGAGAGATGACCTGTCCTCCTCTAACTCACCGGAACTTTGGAGCATTGACAGAACCATGACTTGCCATTAACAAATGAATGTTTTAGGGAGCTTTTGGTTCCCTTTAACATCAAGAGCTGTTAAATGAAAATCATTTGCTACCACATCTGAACAAGCAATTTGTCAAAACAAAGTACATTTTCAGAGTAAATTATTTTTAGGTAAAATGCTTTGGTTCTTTGCTACTATTGTTAATGCTGCCCAAGTTTCAGAACCATGAAGAACCAGGATAGCATCAGTAAACTGAAATTAAGTATAAAACCAGTTATTATGTAAATATTTAGTCTCATTTTAACATACATAACTCTTTAGCACATTTTTCAATGAGACAAAATGGTTCCAAAGTTTTAGACATGTGTTTTGTTTTATGACTTGAAGAATATTTGCTGAGAAAATTCTGTTAAATATAGTTCTTTGTTGGTAAGGAGAGTTTCAGTAACCTTAGGGAAAGTACTGATAAATATAGGCTCAGCTGATAGAAATCTACGTTCCAACAAGAATAAAAACTTCAGTGTTTGCTTCTTAAATTTACTTCTGCCTTGCTTTATTTAACTGATGTTCTTAACTGTAAATAAATGTCAGACCTCGTATATGTGTATATATATGGTAATTACTGATAAAAAATGCAGTGATTTTCGTCATTGCCCACGAACTTGGTTCCCAGTAAAAACACCATGTGTCCTAAACAGTGTAGAAATTCCAAAGCACATTCAGATACTGTTCTCTTGTGCGGATTACATTCAAGATGGAGAAAAAAAATTTAGCATCATCGTGTAAGAGCACTGATTTGTTTGATATGTGCCAACTTTCATTGCTGCAAATGGTGGCAGGAGTAAATATCTGCTTGATGTAGTGTGGGCTCAGTGTGGCTCTCTTCGATCTCTGAATGGCATCTGCTGGCAACCAGTTATGCTGAATTTAGAAAGGAACTCCCAGGAGGTCTGTTAGGAACAGGGATATAGAATAATTTCTGACTTAAGATCTCCTTAAAGAAAGGAATAAATCCCATAAGGTTTTTATGTTGCAAAACCTAGCTAGGAAAAAAAACTGAAATGGCAGTTTTCTAAAATAGTCAACTCCAGAATGAAATATGTCCATATATTCATGTGCATGAAGCTAGGCACTTTTATAACTCAAGGGATCCTGTTTGTTGTGTTTTGGGGTTTTTCACATACACTGAAAGTTGTGAGAAGATATGCTTATGAAACCTCCAGTGTGATAGAGTTAGAACTCTTAATATCTACCGCACTTGAATTAATAAATAATACCACAGATATTGTGTGCTATCAAATATTAAGCATCTGATTTTGGCAGCTATATCAGGTGGCTGAAACAGCAAGACAGAAACACAACACCAATAGAACAAATGAAATTAATTAATTTTAAAAAAGAAAAAGTAAAATGGCAAATGAAATTCTG
The DNA here is from genome assembly GCA_024865655.1 of Emberiza elegans. Classification (NCBI taxonomy): domain Eukaryota; kingdom Metazoa; phylum Chordata; class Aves; order Passeriformes; family Fringillidae; genus Emberiza; species Emberiza elegans. Next base: position 64,647,235 of record JALJVW010000206.1, read on the forward strand.
TTAGGGAGTTAATTCTTTGTTCAAAATTCTTGCCTGAAAATAAATTTTCACAAGTTTCTTTTAAAATTTATTTAGACTGCAGAAATAAAAATATTTACCTCCAGGATACAGGTGTGACAGCAGAGATCAGCAGAACAGCAATCAGCTGGGTGCTGCCTGCTTTGGGTTCAGATGCTGCTGCTGGGGAAATGGCTGCACTCCTTGGGCAATGCCAAGGGAGTTATCCTCTGCAGAGGAATGTCTGAATAATTTAACCAAGGGAATGACCAGTGAGACGTCTTAGCCCCAGCTCTGAATTTCTGGCTGTTACCCCTGGCTGGGACCCAGGTTCCAACCTCAGATCCCCAATTCCATTTGCATTCCTACACCCCCCTTCCTGTGAGGAATGGCTGGCAGGGCTGCCTCTGTGTGCTGTCCTGGATGAAGGTCCAGTGCTGCGTCATTCTGGGAAGAGATGTCTGTGACAATGGCAGCGATTAGCCAAGGATCTGTTGTACTTTTCTTTGCAAACCCCAGGCAGGTTCCTGGCAGCCAGTGGCTGACTTCAGGGCTGTAGGGGACGCACAGTTTTGTCTTGCAGCAGGAAGACACCTGGGTCTGCCTCTCTCTCTGTCTTTAGATGCACCAGTTCCATCCCATAGTGCTCCATTTCTGGGCAGAAGCTGCCTGTTGTCATCCTTGGTCTCCAGCTGTGTAATCAGGTCCCTTAAGGTGTGCTTTACAGATTTTTGACCATATTAAATACAAATTAACAGACTGGCTCATTTTTCAAGATTTCATTTATTAGATCAGAATGAATAGCAGTGAGCTGGGTAAATGCAGAAGACACAAAAGCAAGAGGAGCCTCCCCCCAGCATCAGTATATGTGTATAATTTTGGTAGTGCTTGCCAAGAAATAGTCATTCAGTAGCTTGCTTTCTATAATTCATAAAGATATAGTTTATAGGGAGAAGTAATGGGGCTAGTAGAAGAATATGTGCGGATTTCTTTTAGTAAATATTGATCCATCTAAAGATAGAATTACAACACAACCTGATTCGTGACTGGAAATAAACTAAAAATAGTAAATATAAAAGCATATTAATATACTTGTCCTTTTCTATTTCAGAACAGCTCTATCTATTCTGTGACCTCCTATTCCCCTATCTCCTTTTCGGTTTCCTTTGAAGTTTTTTAAAGTATTCCCATTGGACTAAATTAAATATTACTATTTAAGAATCCTGTAACCTGAATTAAGCGTTTGCTCATCCAGATTTTTAAATTATAGAGGAGTCACTCCTTTGAAATGCACACATATGAAATACCATGGGATTATTGATATGGAAAGCTCTGTAGAATTCCCTTGTTTTCCTCCAGGGAACAAAATGATAAAATTATAGCTCTTATACAAATATGTCCATTTCAGTAAATTCCACAAGCAGCTTGAAGAAAGTGCAGTGGGACTGCAGATGTTGTTTTGGTGCTTATATGTGCCACTGACACAATTACTCTTTGGAGTTTTACCTCCTCTCTGAGGGGTTAAATTCTTGTTTTATGGATGCACTGGGGCAGGGGCCTGCACTGCCTTTGTTCCACTGCTGTTACACAGGGATGGGAAATGCAGTGGTCTGGATCTAACACTGTCTTTTCCTGATGGAATGTGTTGGCTCAAATCTGCTGGCTGTTAACTGGTGGGAAAGATACATCATTCTTGGCTGTTGGTATAGGAATAAAAATTAAGAACAGCCTCCGTGTCCTCTATTTGTCTGCAAATGAGCATTTCTGATCCACACTTGTTAGTTTTACAGAGCAAACTGCATTCTCCAGAAGGATATGATGTAGATGAGAGTCCTTGCTCTTGATGCTGGTATCATATATAAATTAATTTTGACTGAAATGATGTATAAATAAATAATAGTATGAGAACTGTGCACTTTGTATATATTTTCATCAGGCCTAGCACTTTAGACATTGAAGATGCTCCAGAAATCAATGGACATACCTGGCCCAGGGGTGCAGCATGTGATAGAGTAATCCCTGAATCTGTGTTCATAAACCCCACAACATTCAGAAATGTCTGTATTACAAATGAGAATATGTTTGTACAAGTGTAGTTAAATTGACCCAGTGAGATATCCTGGCTAATTAATAAATACTAAATACTGCAGTAATTAATTTCTATGACTGGTTTGCTTCTGGTTCAGTGGAATTGTGTAGCCAGGCTGCTGGAGAGCAGGCAGCCACAGGAGCTGAGCTGGGCAGCACAGGGGGAGATGAACTCAAGGTGAACAGAAGTGAGGACACCTTGTCTGGTCACTCTGCCCCTCTGATGAGAGCTAAGGACTTGGCTGGTGAAAGAGATAACAAGGACATTGCCAGTGTAAGGAGAACAAGCAGGACGTTGTGTTTCTAAAGGGCACCAGGACAAAGGGGTTGGAGTGGGCAATCTTGCACCAACCCAGTGACCCATAAATGCTGGTAAAATGGTGCAGTAAACTGGCTTTGCCTTGCTGGCATAGCAGAGTCTGTGTCAGGCAATCCCACAACAGGCCTGCTATGTTCTGGCTGAAAGCAGGAAAGCCAGCCTGATCTTACAACCTAGATAAGGTGTTTGAAAGCTTCATCACTGTTAATTATCTACTAACCCTTTGTTCTAAGAGATAAGGAAATATTATTTTCCTTGCAGACATATGATTAAGTGAGATATAAAAAATATTGTCATTCTTGTGGGGTCATGTAATAGATCAGGTACAGGCCAGAAACTTGAAAATGAGTTTCAAATTTATTAGCAAAAAATATTGTCAGTGTATCAGTTAAACTGAAAAGACTGTCCTGAAATGCATCTTGCCTTTGAAATTACAGATCTGTCTAATTTAAACTTTTATTAACTACAGCAGAATGGCTGGAAGGCAGGGAAACACAAATCTGCTGTGTAATGTGCTGGATAAACAGGAAACCAAAAGAGCCTTTAAATTTAGATTGGCTACAAAGATCTATGAAAGAACTGACTTTCCAACTTACACAACATCAGCTCCTGTTAAATCAGGGGTCAATGAAAAGCTGACTTCATCACAAATCAACATTTTGTTGTTTGTTTCTTCTTCTCAAAAAGAAAGCAATCTTTAGTGAGTTTTAGTGTTTTGGTTTGGTTGCTGTTTTGTTGGTTTTTCCCATTTCCCCTAAAGACAAAATAAATACAGGTTGTAATCTCTCACATGCACAGAACGTGTGTGGCTGCAGGAAAGGAGTGCTAGAGAAGCTGTTAAAATGAAGCTTTGACTGAATGTCTTGTTATTAGTTTTCCTTAATTTTTTTCTGTATCTTTACTCTGTGGTTAAAAATATGTGAATTGTGGTTTTCTCCTTTCTTAACAAGCTACCATCTTTGTATTTGACTTAATTATTTATGCCCACAGAATGCCTTTTAGTAAACAAGACTTCGTAAGTACTTCATTCAGTATGTTTATAGAAGGAGCTATCCCTTGGTATATTATCAAAGTCTGGTTTCTCTGAGTTATGAGTAAGAAGTCCATGTATTGTGTAAAATTTCCTGAATTAACTGGTAATTTTGAGTTCATTCCAGTAAAAATGTGGTTTTATTTTCCTAACTTTCAGGTGTCAGGCTATAAAAGGGATATAAATTTAGAAATAACTGTTGACTTCTAGTAGAGAACAGCAGGCTTTAATTAGGTACTGCTGAGGATAATTGGGACATAAATGGTTCTGAAATATGAGATACCAAGAGGGGTGTTTACAACTGTTGCTCTGAGCAGATAATCAAAATTGTGAGCAGAGCGTATCTTTGCTTCCATTTGTGTATGACTCCCTAAATTACTGACTGCAGGTATAAGATGTTACACTCAAAATCTAGTTTAAAGGCCAAGGGAAATGTACATTATCTATGATATGATATAGATAGAAAGACATGTGTGAGCAAAATTGGTGCTAACACTCAGCTGGAGTAACTGCTGCTACAGCTGCACCAAATGAAGCTCAGGCAGGGCACACCTGAGAAGCATCTGTTGGGAGGCCTTGCAGGTCTCCACACTGAGCTTGCAGAAATTCCAGGGCCTGCACCTGGCAACAGCTCGGGCTTCACTGGAGGCGCTGAGCAGGAGCACTGAGTGATCACATCAACAAAGCAGTGCTGTAGTGCCCATGAACGGGACTGGGATTTGAGCCGTGATTTCATATTGCATTCACGAGTTTAATAGAAAGTGAATTCATTTAGGTATTTTTGCATAGATTTTTGGTGTTTGTTTTTTGGTGGTTTTTTTGTTTTTGTTTGGTTGTTGGGGTTTTTGTTGTTGTTGTTTGTTGGGTTTGTGTTTTTTTCATTTGCTTCACATACAGTTTTAGTGTCCCTGGGGGTATATCAGTGGGATTTTGCTGTCAGTGACTGCTCTCCCTCTTTTGGCTAAGAATATCTGTGCTCTCTGCAGAGGAGAAATACAGCCATGTCCAGGGGCATGAGATCTGATTCCCCAGACCCATTTCTGTTGCAGCCTGCCTTGCCCCCCCAGGAGCTCTTAGCACATGGTCACTAACAGGGATCTTGGGCAGACCCAAGCACCACAATCCTCTAGGGCTGCTTTGTGGTGGTGTTTATTCCCTGCCACAGGAGCAAGAGTTCCTGTCTCCCTCCTTGGGCTGTGCCTTTTCACTCTGACCTGGTTCCTTTACTCAACTCTAAACTGAGCACTCACCCGGGTGCTCCATGGGTTTGCATGATGGCATTATTGCATCCCATCTCCTGGCTCTGCTTCTCTGTAAGCAGTGTCAGTGAAAAGTGTTTGGTTTGCTCTCTGAACATCACTGAGATCACTCTCTTTTCCCCAGTAGAACTATGTATTTCAACTCCTGAGTCTCATTCTTGAATGTTAATGTTCAGGCATCATTGTGTTCAGGCATAAATTGCAGCTATCTTTTCCTTGCATGCATCACCTTAAAATGTTCAATTACAGTCAATTTTGATTACTGTTTTTATCACCAAATCATTTGTTATTGTGTAGACCCTGGTGATTTCTACGAATTTTTGCAAGCCCATTATGTTCCAAATCAAGAAACTGAGCTAGGAGCAAAACACAGGGATATGAGCAAATAACATTATCTCCTCTTGCCTTGAAGTTTCCATGTGTAAAGAGCTAGTCATAATTTGTCTTCCAGCATAATCTGCTCTGTATCCCAGTGAACTCCCCTCAGCCCTGTTAAAGCAGGGGTAACTACTTTCATGAGCTTGCAGGGTGCACTTCTGAGCAGAGGATCTTCCATCTCTCACCTGAATGCCCAAAATCCAGAAAGTACAATGTTTGTTAACACATTGTACATTGCCCTTTCATTGCAAATCAGATTCTCAGATGTTGTAGTTTGCCCTAATAGCCAATTGCTAGCTGAATAAAAGTTGTGAGACAGACTGAGATATGAAATTCTTTCCCCTTGGCCATTAGTTTCATCATTTTTATTTTCATTTTATTCAGAATTGTTGCAAAATATCCATGTAAACAGAGATATCTTCAAGTATGGCTCTATCAGCATTGTGTAAAGCCTGGAAATTTATAATAGGAAACATCAGCATGGGTAACTGTGCAAAGCACTTGACATCTGTCCATATTTATAAACACACTTTTCATTTGCTGCAGTTTATTTACTCTTGGCACACACAAATGAAATGTGACAGACACCCTGTGGCTTCTATTGATGAGAGGATTAATAAAGCTTGTACTTTGATTATGACATCCTAAGCCATCAAGCATGAAGACTTCAGCAGTCATTATTGAACATTGACACATATTGCATCAGTAATCAGAAATGACAGAAGACAAGAAGCTGGCAGAAACAGGGCTTTCAGCTCTCTCTCAGGAATAGGATTTAATATGACTTCAATGTATCGCCATGCACAGTTTCTGACCCATTTTTAGCTGTATTTGTTGTTCTTTAAAGGTGTGTTACAAAAAAAAAGTCTCTGTATGCCCATTTTACTGAGATGCAAGCAGTGCATAACACAATGTTGTTAGGTGGCAATGCAAACCCTCATGGCATTGCGTGCTGGGGGGTCTTCTGTGCATTTATTCCAGTGTGGAGACTTCATGAAATACCCTTGGCAGGCCTGTATCTTTTCCTGCATATTAGCAAGGAAAAATATGGGAACTTGAGGCAAAGTCCTGGAGGGTCCTGTTTATCACTGTGGGAAAGAGCTCCCTGATTTCAGACGTGGAGGAGACTGATGTAAAGCTGATGTCTCATATGGGGTCTGTGGAATAATTCAAATGACCTCTCTAGGTCATGTGGAGGGAAGGAGTGACCTGAAGCTGCAGGAGTGTTTTGGCATTTAGCCCAGACATTGAATTTTCCTTGTGTGTTCTGCAGGCCAAAGGTTTGGCCAGTATACAGAGAGCTAAAATCCAGCTTTTCCAGGGTACTTATCATGGCAGGGTCAATGGACCTTCATTGTGGCTTTGGTGGCAGGTGTTACATACCTCATCCCTTTGCAAGGGAGATATTGAGCAATTTTGAACTTTGGAATCAGATCTAGAGTTCTGGAAACTTTTGTTTTTAGTCTACATTGTATTGCTCATCTACTGCTGGGTTAGTAGTTAGTCTTTTCCAAACCAGTTCACCTCTCTGAACAGCAAATCCATTCTCTTTTGAACAAACCTCTAAATTAACAGTTTTGAAGCAAATAAGCAAATCAATTAAAAAACTAAATAAAGTTTCAAGTGTCAGCTTTATTAGGGAAAAAAAAGGCAGTCCCAACTCTGTTTAATTCTGTAGAACTTTTGCTGCTTTTGTCTATGATTTCTCCTAAAAGTTTTGGATAAATGCAGTTTGTTGGAAGAATCTTAATGAAATTAATATTATACCAAGGTTTCCTAGTAGCTGTGCAGGGTATTATTTCTTACAACTGTTAAGAACCATTGAAAAGCTAAAAAGTTACTTTTAATTAATTTTTCCCTTTACACAAATTGATGTAGCTGTTCTGAAGTGCTGGCTTTTCATCTTGCAGCTATTCTTCAGTTTCAATCTTGAGCAGTTTCTATTGCAAACAAGTTCTTTATTTTCTTGAACTTTTTTTTGTGCTGTGTTTTGTTGCCATAGAGAAACAGGCACAGGGATAAAAAACCTTCTGCCAATCTTTGGGTTTGACACTTAGGTTTCTGTGAGCTTTTTTCCCCTTTGATTGGCATTTTTTCCCTTGGAATATTGACTTCTACACCTGAGAATAATGTCCATTCAGTTGGTATTGCTTTGTTGGCATTGCAAGGTTCTCCACAGGAGTGGGCAGTAAAGCAGGCAGAGCAATCTCCCTTTGGTAGATACAGCTTATAGGAGGAAGTGTTGGAAAAGAATCACCTACAAATGCCCCCTGCAATTTAACCTGGATTGAGAGTAGGAAAATGATGTGAGTCAGAGCAAGCTGACAGCATTTCCCGCCCTGTGAAGCTGCAAACAGATTGCAAAAGCTGGACATAGGTATGCACCTTCAAGTGATGGTCAAATGAGTGACAATGAAGTGTTTTGCTGGAAGATTGAGGCTGCTTGCTCTGTTTGCTGAGAGATGAGCTGCCAAATTACAGCTGGGTGAGATAGTCTGAGCCCTGGGCCTAACACTGCTGTATTTATGCATGTTAGAGGTTTTTCTTTTCTGAACTGAGGCCTCTTTCCTACATGTGGCTGCTCTGTTTACAAATGTTTAGTCCCTATGTGTCCAAGTTTTCTGAAGCAAATCCACAAGTGCTATTTTAAGAATAAATGTCTTTGTGCTGTATGGAGGGAGATGAGATTCACCTCCTCAGCAGGGACAGAAGGAAAAATAGCATGAGGAAGCTTTCTCTGTCCCAAACACACACACACACACACACACAAAACCCCAAAAGCTAAAATGAGGAAAAACTCTACTATTCTTGCTCAAATTACTTTGTATCCAAATTCTGTCATGCTACCAGATGGTGAAATTTGTTGACTTTCTACTTGCTAGATAACAAATGCTTTCCATTTTCCATTTAGGTGCTACACATCCTTGCAGGGTGATAGTAGTAGGGCACAATATTACCTAATTTCCTCCCAAAGATCATTAAAGAATGCTTCATAATGTGGGAGTTCCTGTGCATGTAGGGAAGAATGTTCCAGTGAGGCTTTATCTAAGCTATCCCTTTGTTAACGTCACATATTTGGCTCTCAGGAGCTTTATGCAAGGCGCTGTGTCTTGTGTCTCTCTCTGGGATGATTTGTTCAATGAAATAAATACAGATGTATGTGCAGTCTAATCCTATAAATCTGAGGGCTTTTATGAAATATAACAAACATATAATGAATTGAAAATATGGCTTTTTTTATTGACAACGTACAGTAAAATTTAGGAACCTCTCTGTTCCTCCAACCCTTCTTCCCCACCACACCCCTGGCCCTAGACTTTCAAAGGCATGACACTATTTGTGGGAAGAGAAATGAAGGCAAACAGGCAGGGGCTGAGAGACAAAGGGATGGAGGGAGCTCCTTCTCTGCCTTCTGAGTAAACAGCATAGCTGGCACAGCTCTTGCCTGCTGTTACACAAATGCCTGCACTATGGAAAACATGAATTAAGTCTGTGTACGGTAGCAAATCTGAATCCCAGCTCAACTTCTAATCCTTGTTTAAATTCATGAATATCACTGATGTGCTAGAAAAAAAAGGCTACTATTTTGTATCCAGCTCTGGAGGTTAGATAACTGTGGGTGTGTCATCTTTCTTGAAACTGAGCTGAGCAACTGGGCTTGAGGAATCAAAGGAGCTGCTTGTGCTACCTTAATATGTTCAGCTACTTTTATTGTTCTTTCCTATTTCTCCTTTCTACATGTTTAGTGGTTTACATATTTATTTTATAGATAAATATTATGAAAACTTATTCCTACTGTATCATTTGTTTCCTCAATCTGAAATTGGTTCTCAGGTTGTCAGCAGTGCAGTTTTCCAAAAATGTTTCCATGCACACAGTTATAAATGTAGCTGTACTGAATTTTCCTTTTAATCACATCAACATGGCTTTTCTTCTCATCAATGACTGATCAAAGTGAGGTCTCCTTATAGCTGGGTCAAGTTATCCTTCAGTATCTCATAAGTGTCTAAGGAGCCTTTTTGTTCCAGTCATGCACCACAAAGAGTGAAGCCCCTTGCTTCCCTGCAGTTTAAAGTTATCAGAATTGTTCCTTGAAGTTCAGTGGAATTTATATGCAGAGCTCTGACGAATGGCATATCTGAAAGATCTCCTTTTCTGCAGATTATGTTCATAAATCTCTATCTGTTCCTCATTTTCATGATTGTTTATTCAATATCTGCTGCAGGCTTTTGTCAGACAAACACTGCACTTGACAAATGACACGAGGAGTCCCCACAGGGATCAGAGATGTTATTCCAGCATTCAAAACTGAATAAAGACCAAAATTCATATGAAAGGATAATACAGGGTGCTATCAGATGCATTTGTCTTTATCTCATTCTTCTTAATTAAGGCTGAATCAATTGAAAATGGGCAGATTTATTTGCTCTTGCCCTGGTTAATCTCTTTTGAAAGTGGAATAAATGCTCAGCTGATGTCAGTCACTGCCATTCTTGTTAAGGTTCACTGAAATTCTCTGGACTCTTGTCAGTGCTTTTGCCTTGCCTTCCTGAGCTGGGGCTGCAGAAATCCAGCAGTAGGTCAAGTGATACAATTTACATATTTTTGTTGTCTTTTGTCCTGTTGCTTGGGCAAAAATGGTTCTATTACCAAGCTTTACTTAAGAATGTTGAAAAGGAGGAAAACATCAGATGAAAATGGATGATCTGCATTTGTGGGTCCTTGCCTTGCACTCTGACATAAGGGAGAGAGAAAAAAAAAAGATTTATTTGTTGGTGTGTGCTGTTATTGTAGAAAATAAATTGCACTGAAATATTTTAGCAAGAGATAAGCAAAGGTGTTTGGTCATATAAGAGAATTGGGTTTTAAAGATCCTGCTCATTCCTAACTGCATCTCAGACAGAATTCCAGAAACAGATCAGGCTGAGACTTTTTTTCAATTTACTTTTTTTAATAGAACTATTTTCTTAAATAATAGTAATTTGAAATGGAACAAGGGAAATGCCATAAGATTTAAAAGCTGATGTGTATGTATTTATAGCACAGTCAGGCCAGGTGTCTTTAAACAGAGCAAATCTATTTATCATTATGGGTAAGTTACTTACCAACAGCTCAGTAAAATTCTTGTTTGCAGGACAAAGCATCACTGACAATGACTGGTGCAAAGGCTGTGACTGATCATATTCAGACCCTATTGATTAAATAAGGTTTAGGATGTAAACTTGGGCTTCTGAGTTCAATCAAAGCTTTGCTGGGATTATTTTGTTGTTGTTTATGAAGGACTGATATGTCCAATCACTTGATCTTTTAGCAATTGCCACTCTTGAAGAGTAATTTAGCACAAGTGTGATGGAGTTTGTGTAGGAGAGTTGCATGTGAAATAAGCTATTATGAGTTACTGTAATGTACTTTGCTTTTATACCTTGACTAGTCTTACCAAGTATTGAAAGAATATCTCTCTTGATCACAACAGACTAACTCAGGTAAGTTTATTGCTGAGCCAGAGTGTGGCAGTGCCTTCCAGGGAGAGCAAAGTGAAGCTGGGTGGTGGAACCCAAGAGCTGTTTTCTTGTGGAGGTAATTCCCAAAGAGAGTCTCAGACAGCCCTTGGCAATGTTTGTGTTTGTCTTGTGTTATTTCAGTGATATTATCAAATTATTGGGGTGGACATAGACTCTTCAGAGCAGCACTAGAACTTTCAAGCTTCTTTTGTAAACAGTCCTCATGGCCCTGCTGAACTTTTTTTTTTTTTTTTTCAAAATATACTTGTAAATAGACTCAATAATAAATAATATACACTAATTACACTAATATTTCTTTACAGTGCAGGTAGCTAAAGTGGTAGTCCATGCCTTGGAGAAAAAGTTTAGGGTGTGGCAATTGCCACAGTTAACCCTGCAGATTTGCATTTAATTTACCTGTTGAAATCAAATGTGCAAGCAAAAGTTGTCAGTTGCACAGTCAATAAATATATTCTACATTACAGCCATTAATTTCTGTTTATTTTGTGCCAAAAGAACACTTTAGTAATATCCTGTGACATCTGTGGCTCACTTCTATTTTTCCAAGACCTTCCATATTCTGTTGCTCTCTGTATTCCTTAGCATTTGCTTCTTCAGTGTTCAGATGTTTGAAATACCAATGCGATATGAGTGAGATCAGTTGTCCCCTAACATAGTTCTGCTGTTTTGAATATAAGTGGAAGATGATGATACAGGTTATCAATATTTGATGAACAGTGCCATTCTGATGTGTCAACAAATGAGTGTTTTGACAAAAACTCACTAAATGATGCTGAGAATGACCTTTAGACTTGAATGACTTGAATTGATTTTATGCTGCTGCAATGCAATCCTTCCAGAATCACCTGAAGCATTATTCTGAGTTCTCTTGTCTCTAGTTCTTGTTCATTTGGATTGTTATAGTCTTTGGATTGGTATTTCAGTAGTGCTCAAAGTTTTGGTTGAACATTTATGTGTGTAAGGGTAGCTGAGGCCATAAATGCCTGCAGAACAAACATTCTGTCAACTAATCTGTAATCTGAGAGAAGCACCTCCTCACCTAATGGCAAGTGCAACTCTGAATGGGGCCATTTCATTTCATGAGCAGCCTGAATGGTCCCTTTTCTCTGCAGCTGTCCATGAAGGATGTGACAGAGGTGCCACAGCCAGCCCTGAATTAGCAACGCAGTGCTTTGCCAGCCTTAATGAACCTGAGACTGTTCACAGCAGCACCACTCGAGTCCCAAGACTGCATTTACAGTACTTAGGCAGTACGGATTGTTAAAGAGGAGGATTTTGCTTCAGTCCATTGCCAATCCTCCTGTTGCAGGGGGACTGCACTGCAGTAGGGCCTTCTTGCTGACTGGGGAGGAAATTCAGTTTTCAGTCGTGCTCTGTGGCTGTTTCCTACAGTCCGTGGGGTATTTAAAAACAACCTTAAACGAGGTGACCTCAAATGACAGGTCTAGAGCTTAGAAATAGCTCTATTGCTGACTGTCTGCTTGGAACTGGAGAATGTGGTGCTAAAATAGAGACCCTGGGTTGCAGTGAGCATTAAAAATGGGATAATTCAGAGGCCTTGCCTGCTGCTGCCATAGGGTTACTGCTGTGACAACAGAGCCAAGTCAAATGTCTGCATCTGAGCTTCCCTGAACTCACTGGCATTGATGGCACATAGAGGGAAATATAATGTCATCTACAGCTGTAGAATAAGAAAAAACCAAGTCCTAATATGCAGATTGGGAAATACAATCAAGAGGGATCAAGAATACCTTAGACAGTATTTTTAGGTCTCAGAATGCTTGCAAAAAAACCCAGGAATTTGATAGATGTCTAAACATGATTGCAAGAGAAGAGAAGATGAATACTGGAGAACAGTACAGGCATGAAAAAGATTGAGACTGGGGGGCAAGAAATGTGCACTAGCTGAATGAAGAAAATAGTTCAAATTAGAGGAAGAGGGATTGGTAAATCATTACATGAAGATACTGCTGAAGTGGGTAGTTATAATTTCTCAGTACACAGACAAGTAGTGACATTTACAATGATTTTAACTTTCATGTTAAGCATCAAAACAAATTCCTAAAGGTTTCATAATATTTCATAAATGCACAATAGAAATCCAGCATCTTAATTTGGAAAACAATTATTTGCCCATTTTCATTTAAAAACTCAAGTTCTTGTCTCTTCCAGAATACAATCCAAAAAATCTGAAGGCTGGGAAGCAATACCATTTTTTGGGGGGGCTTGTAAGGTGATGAAACCCCTGAAGTCGTGGATCTCTGATGGAAGTAAAATGCCTTGAAGTACTTTTTCAGCCAGTAGTGTGCTAAATACAGAATTAAATCTTTGGAAGGCACAGTAAATTTATTTGAAATGCCAACCCCCCCAAATCCTCTGGGAGTATTTCTTTGGGCTTGCATATATATTTGTGTTCTCCACTCTGGGTGGAGAGAGTAATGAATACATTATTCTCTTTTTACCTTCTTAATATCTTCATTCAGTGAAAATATATGTTAGCTTGAACTGTGTTTCAAACCCCCCAAAAAAGTAATACAAATAATAGCACTTGTCTTCTGAAAGGTATAATTTCAGTGTCTGTAGGACTGAGGCTCATCCTTACATTGCGCCAATGAGGCACATAAGTGAAAACTGTGACCGAATAAGAAAGTAGATGAGCAGAGGACTAAGAGAAGAACCTGATGTACAGTATGAGAAATGACCAGTTGAAAAAGATGGTTTAAAAAAATCTGTAGTCTTTAGTGTGTCTTTTACAAATACATCTAGGAAACAGTGACACAGCAAAGAAATTTAGACATCTGTTCACTTATAGACTGAAAATGCATAGAAAGGTAGAAAAAGGTAGTTGTAGTTTTAAATTATTTGTTTCAAACTCAAGTATAAAACTATAATCTGAACAATTTTTGTATTACAAAATTGGTAAAAAACACCATAAAAATAGCAGAACAGGCTGCAGAGTAGGAGAGTTCATGCAGGCAGCTGCAGTTTTTCAGTTACCAGACTTCCCCTCAAACTTGTCTGCCTGTTGTGCACAGTCTACATGCTGCACAAATTTATTTTTGTCTCTTAATTTATTCTAACTTTCCCATTATCTAGCCTGTCCTTGCAATACTTTTGAGAAATTGCTAAACCCTGTGAAGCACAGACTAGACTCCTAGATCAGGTTATTTTATGTCTTTATTAGACAATCCCATTAGAACCTCACCAGTGGTAAAGGAGGGAAATATAATGCCATCAGCACCCGTATAGTGCTGCACTCTCCCAAAGTTACTGGCATTAGTAGACTCATCTTACTGCCAAAACCTTTTAAAACAGTCTACAAGCTAATTTCATTGACTTATAAAACTATTTGTACTGAGCAATTCATTTTATGTTCTGCACTGAGGAACAACCTTAGGTTTGAGTTGACTTTGTTGCTGAGATACCACCCTGAGCTAACTCTGTATTTTTATGTCCCTGAGGGATTTCATTAAGGTAGTAGAACAGTCTCTATCAAATATTCATAACCTCTAGTAAATGAAGTAATATCTTCCTTTTCATTGCAGTTTGACACAGACATGTTTGTAGCTGACAATTCTTGCACAGATCCACAAATTGAGTTTTTGCCAGTTGGAGCTCTGCTTCATAATATTTTACATGTTGCTATTGTTTTCTCAATTTTTAAACAATGCAAAGATTCTGCCTTGTTAAAAGGTCTGCATCCTTCCAGAGCAGGTGCATCTGATAATTCACATTCATACATCATTTTTGCATTTAACTGGTTTGAGGGCTTTTTCTCATGCCAAGATCTTAGTGGGAATGTAATGTCATATTATACCACCTCTAACTCAGGCTGACTTGTTACTCAGGTGGAAGCCTATGATCTTCTGAGAGGTCCAGAGCTGTGCAAATGAAGTGGTTATAAGAAATAATACTAAATAACCTTACCTGGAACTGAAGTATGAGGCAGCACCTTCCTAGGATTTCACATGGCCAGAAAGTGTGTGTAATTCAGTTCTGAACCCAGCTGGTTTCAGAGCACACTTTCAGGAGATGCTCTTTGAAGTAGATGTATCTGATTCTCATTTGCATTTTTATATAAAGGTACCATAATGCAAATAAATTGAGCTGGCCTACTTAGATGTTTGAAGTTAGGCATGTATTCCTGCATCTTGCTGAATAAGATCCTGACTCTGCACTTCATTGACTTCAAAGCCTTTCTTTTAAATCATTGAGTTTTTCAGCTTTTGCACTGTTTTCAGCCAGAGCTGTCAGATACTCTTTTTTAACTGACCACCAGTTATGAATAACAATAGACTTTTAGTTTTTATTTTCTCTTATGGGTGAGATATTGGGTCTGTAATGTTATTTCATTATTATTTTATGTCTTTAATTTATGTCTGCTACACCAAATGCACAAAGTGGGAAATATGGAATTTTCTGGCTCGTACAAGAGGTGGAACAGAACTTTCTACAGAGTTAGACCTTTTGTGCTATTGCACCATTGCAGTGGTCCCAGAAAAAAAGAAATATTTGAGAATTATTGAGCTATGACAGGACACAGACTCTCTGAATATCTTGTGAGCAGCATGGGAATGTTGAACAAATAACAGTGAACCTGTTAAGTTTACCTGCATGAATCAATGTAAGACATCTGCTGCACCTTGCTGTGTCCTACTGGAATGGCAGGCACTGGGTATTGCCCTTGGGCTCAGGATGCTGGGATGAGCAGATGTCACCAGCCATGGGGACTGCTGCCTGAGGGGCTCGCAAGGAGGAGTGGCTCATGAACAGTGATTCCAACATTCCTGATGGACCATCACATCCAGCTAAACAGACCTGACCTGATATTTATGGAGGGAGGTCAGCCCTCAGGGGCCTCCAGGTGTAGGCACACAGTGTGTGGTGGTTGTGAGTGGGGCTGGCCCAGCCTCATCCCCAGTGGGTGCAGCTGTGAGCAGCAGGTGAGCAGCACTGACAGCAATGAGCCATGGAGTGCCCAGGGGCACTGAGCAACCACCAAAGGGAGCAGAGGGCACACAGGGGCAGGGCATCAACAGGAGGGGATGAAAGGCTGGGCTGGAGAACAAGAAGGGCAGAGTTTGCAGCCTTCTGAAGTGACATGGTGTTACTGTGTATGGGTGAATGCCTAAAGCCTTCTGAAATTGTATAGTGATATTTTCTCTGTGCACTATGGCCATCTCAACTGTGCCATGTGCTGTGACATCCAATGGACATAAAATCCATCCTCATTGGACCCTGAGGAGAAAATCTGGTTGGTGATGGATACCCACAGCAGTGGTGTGATGGCAGCTGCAGGCTCCTTCTAAACTGGGGCTCTTGAGGTGCCTGGGGCAGGGCTGAGCTTCTGTGTGATGTGAGAAGGTCTGGGCACACGCAGTTGTATGAACTCTGGGCAAGTTACAATGAGTAACTTAATGTTTTAGTTTCACAGTTCCTCAGTTTACCTTTGCATACTTTATATATATTGTGATTTTGGGGTATTGGATGGTATATTTCATATTAATGCAAACGTTTAGGGCACTTGTGGAATCTCCTGCTGTTTCCAAAAGACTTCCAGTGAAACCATAACAGGTTTTAAAAGCAGCATGCTGGCCTCACAGTTGTGTACAGACTTTTATCTTAGGTAAATATGAAAGCACTGCCAAGCACCTTTCAGAGAAATAAGCCATGATGCCCTCTCTGATGCTGAGCTCCTCTCTGAGGGCTGATTTGAGAGCAGAATAGTGCAAATGAGCTGCTAATCCCACTTACAGGAGAAAATCCCTTATGGAAGCAGTTGTGAGGGCAGTGGCCAGGGGTGGCTGTGAGCTTTTGCTGGTGTATGCCACACATTTCAGTTTAACTTCCTCCTGAGCAAGTGTTTCCTTTCACATATTTCCATTGGTGTCTTCCTTGAGCACTTTCAGCAGCCTAAGTCACACAGGGTGTTTCATCACCACATTTCCAAGCTAGGTGTAAAACCTGTACAGAATTTTTTTTACAAATATGTTAAATAGATGAATGAAAACTCCTTGACTGCTTTCTCCAGACATGTTTTACTCTGGGGAGTAATCCCAGAAATTAATCTTGTAATGAGTAAACTAAGTAAGATTATGGCTTTTGTCCTGTTCTGTGGAGGGACAGAATGCAGGAAAATAAAGATAGTGCAGAAGGCAATCTCACCCCTGAGCAGTTGCAGCTGTACTAATTACCAAAGATCAGGAACAGCCCTGCCCTTAACAGGCCACAGTGTCCAATAAGGATGAGTGCTACAAAAGAGGGGTTAGCTGGGTGAGGAGAGAGTTGGAGTTTGTTGGCTGTGCTGTGAGGAGAGCTGCAGTTTGTTGGCTGTGCTGAGAAGGAGTCAGTGCTGAGAGGAGATGCCCATGAGAAATCACCAAGAAGGTGCAGGAGCTTTGCAATAAGATGACAACACTGTTCTAATTTCAAAGCAGGGTAGCTGCTACAAGTATATCAGTTAGTTGATGTGGGTGTAGGGAAAAATCTATTCAACTGTTACAAGATTGGAATGGATAACTGCTCTGAAAATGCATAGGATTTAATAGGATTGGACATTTTCTGAGCTACAGAAAATTTAATTTCATTCTGTGAGAGGCAGGAGAGGGAGATGGACCCATTTGACATGATTTTAAAGCACTAGAGATGACTTCCAAATGTGTGACCAGCTGAACAAACAACTGTTGTATTTGAAAAACTGATCCAGATTCTGATTTCAGTTACTGTGATGTGAACTCACAGAAATTGCAGCAACTGTGTTAGAATTGCTCTGGATTTAAAAAAAATGAGTAGGAAAACAATTATCTGGCCTGCTGTGTATTTGTGGGGTGTCCTTTTTAAAGGTAAATGTTATTTTGAAAACTTCTGGAGAAAAAAACCCAATTTGTTTGTCAGCTGGATGTTATGTGCATCAAAATACTTTACTCAGTGGCTAATAGTTCTATTATAAATAATAAGTAGTTGTTAGCTTATAGATGGAGAATGCTTCTGGAGGGAAAGGTGAATTCAACTAACCTATCAACAAGCAAACAAAATGTAATTTAGTTCATAATTTCTAAGAATACAGAATCCTATTCTACTTATGTGGCTAATAAATGCAGTCAGAAAGTCTTTCAAAAACTGACAGTACTGCAAATGCCACTGTCCTTATGTTGCCAGATTCCTAAATTAGAATGAGTACATATTTCTGATTTGAATACAAATGATATTTGCCAGATATAATCTGAGTTGTCAGTACGTTCCATCAGGGTTTATGTTGTGACTGAGCAAATCACGCTAGCACGGAAGTTGAATAAGAAGAATGAGTGTAGACCATAGATTGTATAAAGAGCTGATCTGAGATTTTTCAGTGTTTTGTATACAATAGCATGCATATCAGAAATTTATGATATTGCATTTCATATGCACTGATATTTCCTAATAGCCTTTGGGCTTTTTAAAATTAAGAGTAATGGTTTCTTAAATGAGAACCGTGTTCCACCTCAGGCCAGAATCTCAGCTTGGTTTTGTTTGTTGAAGAGATTTTTGTAGGTGAATGATAGGATAACTAGCATCGAGATTTTTTTTTTTTCTAAAGAATTAATGAAGTAGGTTTTATGTGTTAATAATTCTTAGTTCTCTCTATAATTTACTATATCTGTTCAAAACCCTGGAGTTGAAATGTAACTCTGGAAATAGTCCAGTTGCCTCCTTCAAGTTTCCCAGGAGATCAGTTGTAAAAGAGAAAAAACTCGTGGACAGGGAAGGATTCCTTGTATCCTAAGTTATAAAAAGCACTGTAGTATCCAAAAACCCTTGGTGCCTTCTCATAGAGGTGAACTTTCAAGCTGTGCTTGTCTTGAGACCAAGCTGTCAGCATGGAGACTAAATGGGGCTGATGTCAGGACATTCTAATGTCAGGCACAACAAATGAAATAACTTCCCTGCTCTGCAGGAGAGGTGGTGTGCTCTGGAAGGGAGGTCCAGTGGGTCAGCACAGTGGTTCCAGCTGTGCTGCACAGAGACAGATGCTCCAGGGCTGTGGGGTTCATTCTGCTTCTGCTCAGGTGCTCAGGGTCTCTTATGGGTCTCTCCCAAAGTTACTCCTGACCACACTTGTTGTAGGATTAGAATTGAATTGATAGAATTTATTAGAATTAAAATAGAATTGATTAGGATTGAATTCTAATAGAATTGAATTTTGACTTAATTCTGTAACTCCCCTAATCTGAGTCAAAACCTTTGGGTTGGAGACCTGAGACATCACTGATGGAGACGGAGATAGTGTTGATTGGTTAAGTGACAGACACGTCTCTGCTAGGAAAAAACCCTCAAACCAACCAATAAACCTCCAAAACTGAGGCACCATAAGTGAATTGATCTGAATGATTTCTTGCTCTCACAGGGTCTGTTTCCTTATTTCCTGCCTTGTCCTGCATGTTTGCCTAAATCCAAACCACTTTAAACCAGCACAGAATTCACAGTTCTGAGTAAACAGTGGAGCTGTTTTCAGAGTGGCAGTTTTCTGTTTTATGCTGAATTATGAGGTGCTTACCTGAGAAAATGCCTTTTATTTCTTTCAGAAATCAATACTTGGGGATCTTTACAAAGGACAGTGCTGTCCCTGTTGAGAGGCACAGCAGTCAGGCATTGACAGCTGGCACAGTTCTGGGTTCTGTCCATTCATCAGCAAATTTCCCATCGTATAGTCCTTTTCACAAACTAAAGTAGCTAAATGGCTATTTTTCCTACTAGCTGTCATGTATTTCAAATTGTATTTTTATTATTTTTAGACTATTTTTCCTCGTTCCAGCCTTGTTTCCTCCTACCTGATTTACATGCTCTGATCTTGATTTATGTACTTTGTTGCATAGCTCTCCCTGTGTTCCACAGGTTTTGTTTCATGTATTTCTATTCCATCATTTCACTTCCCTGGATGAATATTTTTCCCTTTTCACTTAAGTTCATTACCCTCAATTCTATTTACCTTTGTTTTTCTCAGGAGCTCATCTGTCTTTATTACTTTTTGGGGAGGAATTGCCAGTTTGTGTTGCTGAAATACTTGTAAATGTCCTGAAATTATTTTTTAAAATTAGGATTATGAAGTATGTTTGCAAGAGGGAGTTACGCTACTAAAAAATAGAAATATACTATGGGCCAGGGAAATCTTTTTTTCTTGGAACTCATTCCAAGTGATCTCTGTCATCACTGGTTCTTAGAGCCACAAAATGGAATTAGCAAGGTCTTCTGAGTCTGAGCACTGCTAGCAGCTCATTAGGGGCTTTAAACACCAAGCCCATATGTTATATTTGAAATTTAGCATACAATTTCCTCAAGTATCCTCATAATTTTCTCCTCTTAAAACCATGGTAATTTGGAATATCTCTTGCCTTAATTCTGGTCATTATGATGTCTCCTGGTGTTTATTAAACACATTGTGTGTGTAAACAAGACCTAACTGCCCAGCAAATTAGAAAATGCTCTGTGGCTTGGCAGCACAGCTTTATCTGAAGGTGGAAGATGTGCTCTGGTCTTCAGACTCCCTACATTTAAAATAAATAACATTATATATGTAGGGGGATCGAATATAAGAAATTAAAGATAGTGCAGAAAGTAATCTTATCCCTAAGGAGTTGCAGCTGGGCCAATTAGCAAAGATTAGGAACAGGCCACAGCTGTAAGCAATGAGACGAAGATGCTATAAAAGAGTGGCTTGGGTGGTTGAGAGGAGAACTGGAGTCAGCTGGCTGCTTTGTGAAGAAGAAAGAGTCAGTGCTCTGAGGAGCTGCCCATGAGAAACACCAAGAAGGTATGAAACTTTTGTGATAAGGAGACAGCACTATGGAACCCCTGCAATAAGATGACAACAATATATACATATCTGTATAAAATACAGAGCAGCTTAGTAGGCCTTCCGTAATATCTTCATTTCACACTGGCAGGGGGAGAGAATGAGGAGCATGTAGCAGTGGCAGTGGATTTCTTCAGGGATGCAGTGAGTCAGTCCCGGCAGACAAAATAGAGCAGCAGGGCTGATCCTGCAGTGGCTTGGTCAGTGAGCTGGGCTCAGGCCTTGGCTGGAGCTGTGCAGCTGCAGCTCAGCTCAGAAATGGCTGCACGGCTGCCCCACAGCATGGGAGAAGTGACCCTGGCAGAAACAGGCCTGGCCTGGATGTTTGGATACAGGGAGATGTGAGGCTATAAAAATATCTGGGTGATACCAAGGAAATGGCTGTGTAGGATATGTGCAGTATGAGGATTTATAAGAGAGAACACTGGAGCACCACCCACAGGATCAGAATTTACACTGGACTGGTGTTGTGTTGGACTGGACTGTTCCCTGTTCTGTAATGGTTCTGCCCTGGTTCTCCTTCCCCTCCTTGCTGTTGTCAGTCACCTCAACTCCTCCCCAGTTTCCCCGGAGATCAAATGGATCTTTTTGTAAACCCCTCCCCGGTGCCCTGCCAGTCACTCTCTGCCACCACCTTTTACTCTAGAAACTTCTACCGAGGGCAGGGAGTGGTTGGCTTAGGGGCTGGGGCCCCTCACTCAAGCTGTTACTATTGGTATGTTCTTTATGCCAATCCTGTGTACCCCACTCCCCTCTTTGTTCCTATTCGCCCGAAGATGGGCTCCTCCCTTGTACCCCTTACCCTTCATAAGGTCATGAAAACCCTCCCCCCTCTCTCTCTCTTAGGTTGCTGGCTTCCCTGGGGTCCATATTAGGCCTGGACTTGCCCCAGGCTGAGAGCGCTCTCTTCATTTCTTGCTGGCCGCAGCCTCAGCGCGGCCACGTCCTTCAGCAAGGCAGCATTGCCTGCCATAACGGAGGGTGCTGACCTCAGGCGCAGTCCCAGGCACCGAGGGTGGGACAGTGCCCCCTGAGCTGCAAGCGGTGCTGGCCAGCTTGCCGGGACGCTTGAGAAGGTCGACCCTTCTCCTATCTAGCCATGCTGCTTCCGACTAGTCTGTGCTGCTCAGTAGATCTCTGTGCTGCTCACACCCTGCATCGTGGTGGGGTTCTGTTGACCTTGACCAAAACCCGACAGCCTTTGTGTTATGCGCCATAATGCTGGGTTTAACATGAACTGTTTAAAACACATATGGAAATAATGTCTTTTTGCTTTGAGCTTTCATTTCAGAAGGTTTAAGTCAGAAGTGTGTTTTGTACTGAGTTGTTGTCAGGCTGCTTTGCAGGATGGCCACTGCCCCTGGGGCTGCTCAGGGGGTGCTGGAGCTGGAGCCAGCCCAGTGGCACTGGGTGCGTCCTGCAGAGAAACCTTCCTTCAGCATCCTGCTACGCTGGATCACTGTTTGCAATCCAAGGCAGCCCCTACGTCTGATTCCACTGAAGACTGGCTTGGTGTTCCTGCCTCTGCTGAGAAGAGAACATTACTTCTGGTTTTGCTTTGCTTCGTGGTTTATTTGTTTGGGGTTTTTAAATTGTATTTGTTGGTTTGCATTAATCTTTGTTTTAAAAAGGAAGACAACAGTAGTAACTTTTCATGCATTCTTTCCTTAATTTTCCCTATATCTAATTTTCATAATCTACCAAACAAGAAGCTCATCAACTGAGGAAAAAAGTGTAGGAAAGTCATGTGTAATGTATATAAAACATTTTAAAGAAAAACAAATATTTACTGTGATTCATTAAATTTGCATCTAAATTTGTCAAGAGGTTTACTAGTTTAAGTTGTATTGCTATGGTGTATAAATCAAATAAGTAGGTTGACCTTTTCCCCTTATATTAAATATTTCATGTAATTTCTCTACATCGACTAAGCAAGAATAGGATGCCATTATTAAGTGACTTAAGTACTCATAGAAGGTGAATTAGAATACTCAGAGTTTCTTATTAGAAACTTCTTTCCAAAAGAAGTTTTTACTGCTTTCCATCTCTATTATTCCTTAACATTTCTCCCTGTTTGAGACAGGAATAAGATTGTTACACACATTGCTTGTTCAGGTTCTGGTATACTTAAGAAAATTCTTTTTGCCAAATATTGTTTATAGGAAAATTTCAGATCCATTCTAATGCCTTACAAATGAAAACAGTTGTTTCTGTAACGCTTCCCCATTTAATGGCATTTGAGGGACTGCTAAATCCATTAGTGAGGGTACTAATTGAGAGGAATTGCAGGAGGAATGGCCGGATTTTTTTTTAAGTGCAGTTCAAATTAAAACAATATTTTTTATTTAATAGCTGGATTGGGGAAGCATAAATATAAATTTTCATGTTTTGCCATATTTTTAAGGTGAAAAGATTAATATAACAATTATTTTTCATGTCTAGTATACACATTACTGCACTGCTGTTTATGAAGCCACAAATTTAGCTCTCTGTTAATCAACATATTGAAAAAAATGCAGGTAAATAAACTATTACTGCTATGAATCATGAAATTTCAATAAGGATATAGAGTGTTATAAAGGTTCTTACATTTAGAATATTTCTAAACTGGCTGCATCTATGACATTTAATTATGTTTAGAAACAGGCGACTTTTATTGGAGTGCTGTGGGGAAAAAAATTGAACCATAAAATCATACATTGTAACATAGAAATTACTAAGTAGTTGGAATTAAATATGAGAAGATAATTGTTGCTTTCTCTAATAAAATTAGAAATACAACTATTTTAGTAAATATTCTCCTATTGTAGTAAATGTGAATATTCCATTCCAGCAGATGTTCAATTCTAGTAAATGTTGTAGCCCAGCAAACCCTGAGCTGGTGGAGCTGCTGCCTCACCCCTGCCCAGGCTGTGGCTGCCCTTGAGACTGGAATGGTGAATAAGGGAATTCATGTGTTAGACCAGTCTGGACCAAAGTCTGAGCCCCAGTGTGACAGGTTTGTTTGTTGTATTCATGAAACAAAGTTTAAATAACAGACTACTTTGTCATGTGAATCTGAGATGCAAATGGACCGTGACAGCTTTTCCTGGAAAACAAACAAAAAAAGGGTATTTTCTGGCAGCTTGTCCTTATTGTCAAATTTATAAGAAGGCATAATTAAACTCAGTAGGATTCACATTCTAATTAAAATGAGGCATGAATTTATTCTGTTATCCTATGACACTTTCATGAAATTACCTTCTAGTTTCATCACATTTTTTATTTTAAAAAACAGAAGCCAAGGGGAAATAAAGGCAACTGAAGGAAATTTAAAAATGCCAAAATTTGAGCACCTCAGATGAGATGGGGACGTGAGATTGCACCCTTGCAAGGGGTTATGGAATGAGTTGTTCTGACCCACCTTGGTTGTTTTTTTTTTTTTTTTTTGATGAGAGGACAAAAAAGGGGATAGGTAAAACAGGCAGCTTGTGATGGAGGAATGAAAATAGGTGTGGTATCAGCAGCCAGGAGTACTTTGTATGCCATATTTTGGTACCAAACAAGCTTGGGTAGACTTAGAGTTGGAAAAAAATCCTGGTCTTCAGGATAAGGATGCAAAAGGTAATGCAGAAAATTAAGAGATAAGAAGCTAAATCTATGGCACATTTATTTGTTTATGCCATGCTTTGTCTGATTTTTCACAGCTTGAACTTTGCTTATGAAACATTCCCATCTATCTGTGACTTGAAAGGCTCTGAATCTTGGATTCAGGCAAGAAGTGAGAAGGGAGTAAATATGAATTTTCCTTGCTATATAAAAATGCAGGTGTTGAAATAGGTGTTGGTTGAGGATAGTTGTGTGCAATGCTGCCCCCACATCATCTCCCTGAACTCAGCACGCATAGAGTGACTCAGAAGGAATAGAGCTTAGAGGTTATCTGCATTTCCTAGCTGGATTGAGTAAATCAGACTGGGGGGGTAGAGCAGGAGTTTGTAATTCCTGTGTAAAGGAGAAGGAATGGAGTAGCACAGCTGAACTGCTCTGCTGTGAGAGGCAGGGACTGGTTTGTAGGCAGTGAAAAACAAGGAGGGTGTGAGGAGGGCACACTTTCCTTTTTTTTCCTCTTTTCCATTTTGTCTCTTCTGTCACAGGTTTCCTAGGGAAGAATAAGGAATAATATCTCAATCTTTCTCTAGGAAAAGGACTGTGATGTAAAGGCTTCCATCATTAGCACATGGCAGAGGATACCCATGATTGCCTGGAGAAACTGTTTAATTGTGGTAAAGTTTCTCTCCTGCTCAGCCGAGAGGGCAATAACGTTTTCTCTCAGCAATTTTACATACCTAGAACTGTATATATTTAAATTTCTGGAAGATGAGCAAAAAACGAATGGACTTGGTAATCTTAAAACTCTTTTCCAACCAAAACGCTTCTCTCCTTTGGTAACTAATTGTTGTTCAGTGAGCTGTAAGATTCCACACAGGGGCTGAAATGCAGAGGAAGAAGTCCGGTTCTGGTGTGAGTGAAACAGCAAGAACAGACCTATGTACTCACCTTGTGACTTACCTTACTGATAGCTGTCCTGTCTGTCCCCACGTACCTCAGGAGTATAACAGTGCAGGGACATTGAGTGTTGTGTGTGAGAGGTGACAGCAGTGACACAGATGTGACTTGAACAGGACTGAGCCTTCCTTTGGAAATGAAGGCAATAAAGAAGTCTCTCTGTATTTCAGAGGGTGTAAGTAAGTCAGGAAATAGAGCAGTGCAAGGTAAACTCTCCAGAGTTCCAGCACATTCAACACTCACCTGCTTATATACAGCACTGCTAGTGGGACAAGGAAGGGTGGCTTCATTGCATCTTGATAATTGCTTTTGCAGTCATTAATTCAATTTAATTTTTTCCATGGTATCTTCTGTGTTTGTTCCTGCAGCACCAACTAACACTAAGACTATAGTTACTTTTAAGTAACTATACTTGGAAATCTTGGAAATCAGATTTGTAAAAACAATTTTGTAAAAACATGAGCCACTATTGCAGGAAAATTCCTTCCAGATTAGTTTTCAAGAGATATATTTGGAGCAATTTGGCAGTTCCCAAACAAGAACTGAACTTGCCATTCTCTTTGCCCCCATCTTCCCTGCCATATCTCCCAGTGGCTGGAAAAGGGTTGGGTTCTTTGGGAAGGTGGCAGTTGGGAGCTCTACATGTTCTGTTTTCAGTGCAGATTCTTATTACTGATTCAATTTCACCACAAGAGCTGTAAAACCAACTGCTTATTCTTCCTCCTCCCCATCAGCATCCTCCTGTGGAAATGAGACAGGAAAGGAGCGAAGGCAGCAGCATGAGACTGTGTATCAGTTGTACTTAACAAGTTCCACACATGAAAGCCACCAGCTGTGAGGGGAACTTGTGGTCTCTGCTGCTTTTCTCACCATGTTTTAACAGCATTTTCCATTCATAGTTACAAGTTTACCCAAATGTTGTTTCAAAAGGCTGTTGCTAGTTATGTAGACTGAGTATGAGCATTTGGGTTTAAAAATGCTAGAAATACATTTTTCCATTCAGAACTTTGTGCTATGAATTTCAAAATCATCCGGGACAGCCGCAGTGTATTCCTTTTCAGTAGATTGGCTTCAGCACAATCCTGTGGAGCCTCCAGAATCCCTGGCTTGCCCCAGATCATCTTTAGCATCTGTGGTGCTCAGGTGTTTAACCCCAGTAGTGAGATGCAGCTGTTGTTTTGTTAGCAAACCTCCTGCCCCGTACCTTCAGGAACCTCAGCTCCCAAGCACAGCAAGCCCTGTGCAGCCTGATGGAAGAGCTCATCAAAATTAAGTGATGCAGTTCTTGTAATTGCTTTAGTTTTAACCCTGTTTCGGGAAAGTGAAAGCAGATTTGTTGCCTGTGAGGAAAAGAGACAAGCAGATTGTTAATATGCTGTGCTGCCACCTAAAGACCCCGGGAGGTTGTAAAGTATGTTGACACCTTAGAGATTGGCTCTGCCTCTGGAAAGTTGAAATTTGTAATTTGATAATTCCTATTCTATAGCATGCTCTGATCCCTTTAGGAGCAATCACCAGCATATGAATTCCTATGGCTTAAAGAAAGAAAAAAGTCCAAACCCGTCAATTTTCCTTCTCTTTTACAAGGTGCTCAGGACTTAATTTAGCAAATTGTTCTTCCTGGACCTGCACGTCTCCCAATACTATCATCAGCTCTAGTTATTGCCATGTATTTTTCCCATATTTTCATAAAAATAGCCTTTTCTACAGTTGTTATGGTTGCAGCATACATAGCTGCCGGATTTTGGTCCTTCTCCCTCTCCCTGGACCAGGCAGTTGCCCCTTGCAGCAGGTCCCAGGGACATCGGGAGTGACCCAGCCACCCACAGGTCCTGGGGCTTTGTCCTTGGGAGGCTCAGGGCTGGTCTGCAGTGGGGCTGTGGGGACGTCACTCTGTAATTCACCTCGGTATTGCAGGTATGCTTTTGTCCATGCACAAAGACTCCAGTGTTCTTTTGCTTGTGTGCTACTCGGAGAATACCTGGGTGTTTTACAAGGATGCACAGAAGGTAATAATGATGGTAATATTAGTGGTAATCCCTTTAATTAGAGTGTTTGTCACTGTGCTGACTCTGTTCTGAAGGGGTGGGACAGTCCTCTAGGAAAGACTTGCCAAGTTCTTTGTGTGTGCAGAAACATCATAGAGGACTCAGAAAACGATTTAAAAATACCTCGGATTTTTCTTTTCCTTTACCTCTACCTTCTGTTTGATTCCCAGGATTTTAGTGTACTTTTTTTCCAATTTTGGGGGAAAAACTCAAAAAGGGAACAAAAATTCTTAACATAAATAATTCCTGGGAGTGTATAGTATAGTTGGTTAAAAATAAACCCAATTTTATTTTTAATTTAGGGGCAGGTATGCCGTGTCAGGAAAGTGAAATGCTGGAGATTCGGTCAATTCAAATTTGGCTTGGCTGCTTTAAAATTACATGTACATTTGTTTATTAAAGGATGGTTTCTCAGACAAGCTATTCAAACCTTTATTGTAGTTTATACTATTTTTTCCTACTATGCAATGTAATTTTATAGTGATTTACATGCTGCTTTCAGAGGAACATTTGAATACTTGCAAGAGAGCCCTTATTAAATTGGTAAAATAAATGTCATTAAATACACAGCTTGTTGCCTGACATGCCCAAA
The DNA here is from genome assembly GCA_024865655.1 of Emberiza elegans. Taxonomy (NCBI): domain Eukaryota; kingdom Metazoa; phylum Chordata; class Aves; order Passeriformes; family Fringillidae; genus Emberiza; species Emberiza elegans. The sequence continues at coordinate 64,674,842 of JALJVW010000206.1, forward strand.
ATGTTGCACATTAATGGATTAGAGCTATATTTATAGGAGCTTTAAAATATGTCACTTTTATAAAATTAAAGTTTATTTACAATCTCACAATTGTTTTCCTCAAACCACAGGCAGACTCAGTGGATATTTTATTTTAATAGATCTTCCATGGACTAGAGGAATAAAGTTCTGTTCTTTGTTCTACTTACAAATCTAAATGTGGATGAAGTTAAAAGCTTGATAAATTCAAAAGCATCTGAGAATTTTCATGTGTGGGAGATGGCTGGAAGTGCAAGGATAAATATTAGAGATAAATACAATGCAGGTTCTAATTTGGATAAATTATTCTTAAATGAGCCTGTGTTTAGCTAAAACAACTCAGAGGCGTGTAAATATACAATGTACTAAAGAGATTAATGAAAGAGAGGGCCAAGATTTATAGATTGAGTGTCTTGACTATTGTGCCTTTATGCTGTATTTATAGCCAGCCCTCTGCTTTACTTGCCAAAATCATTGCAGGAGATTGTCACAATATTTCATTTTAAGATATACAGGCATGACTTGTGATGTTTTCAAAAATACACTCCCTACAGTTCAAGCAGGGTTCTTTCAATTGTTCATCTCAGTCTGATTCTGCTTTCAGTTTGTTGGGCACGTTTCAGCTGGTCTGTTTTCACATGGGGCATTGCAGAACAAAACCAGAAAAACCAGAGAGTTTTGTGAGCATTCCTTGTCTATTTAATCTGCAAACCACACTATGGAAGTTTTTACAAACCTTTTTCAGAAGTGGTCTAATTTTCCCCCTTTAAAGAAAGCTGGGAGGTGCAAAAGCTGTGCTGTTGAGCATGTCACAATGTTCTGCAGCAGCACAGAAACAATCTGTCATACACACTGTCCATATTCCCAGCTCTGAAGGAGCTGATTATACATTCCCTGTTTGTGACTTTATTGATCTTTTGTCGTTCCCACCGAGTGAAACTGATATTTTCTAACAAAATGTAATTTGCTGGAACAAACAAGCAGTCAAGCGCTGATGAAAAGGATTCAAGGCAATGGCCACGGTGCCACTCCACAGGAGTTATGGGGGCCGGTTCTGCTCCGTGGATGTCTGCTTTGCATGCACTTTGTGATGCCCACAGTCCTTACTACCACTGTGCCTTTTAATTAAAAATAACTACATTTTCACTTATTAGCCTCCATGTTCCCAAGCTCATTAATTGGAATTTTCCAGAGTTCTGATAGGAATTAGTCATCTAACCTCTATTGAATTTTAATGCCGTTTTGATGCATGCTTGCAGCAAGGAAATATTTCCTGAAAGAGCCTGTTGGCTGAGGCAGCTCTTTGTGTGCAAGTTTGGTGCTATGTTAAGGAAATTGGGTTTTCACAACTGAGAGTGAGCTCTTAGTCCCAAGAATTTGTAGATTCCTGGGCTGTAGAAAATTCAGGTATTCATTCTAATAACTGAGACTCAGCCTCTTCCTAAGAGTCTTGTGAAAGACACAAAACCTACAGTGGTTGTTTTGGGTGAAAAAGCTGGCACAGATGATGCAAAATGTATTGTTTGCATCCTTCTTTTTTTTCTTTTTTCTTCTTTTTCAGAACACAGTTCCCTCTGAGAGCAGGAGGGAATGTCCAGGCCAAGTTCTAGACAAAGTTTTTTTTTTTTTACTCTAATTAATACATATTTCATAAACAAAATTAAAATTATGTCTTGTACAAACTACCCTGAAGGAGCCTCTATTCCTCAAAATTTACTACTGTGCTCTTTCAGAGTTGTCAAGAGGAATATTGTTGCTGTAGTAAAAATGCTTTGCCTGACATGTGGAAAGGTTTTGTTATATTTGATCCTCATTAGGAGCAAAGTTTAGTTATGTTTGATCCTCATTAGGAACAAGGTTTAGTTATGTTTGATCCTCATTAGGAGCAAGGTTTAGTTATGTTTGGTGCTGGTTAGGAACAAGCTTGTTCCTGGAAGACTTCTTCTACTGAAGGGATGTTATGGAAACAAGAAATAAGAGAACAGTAAGGAGTAGGTTACCTGTTTCTTCTCCTGAAAGAAGAAGAAATGGAAGATAACTTGATTTCTTGGCAGTGGTGCAGCTAAGATAGTATTTTAAAGCTGAAAAATGAGAAGTAAAAGTAATTAAAATGTTTACTCATTGTATTGCTGTAATTTGAAGACTCAAGTACTTGAAGAATGTTCTAAGAAACAGAGAAAAATAATTTGATGCCTATATTCATTAAGCATTGAGAATTAAGTTAAATGAAAAGAAATGGAAATAATTCCACTGGTTTCTGTAAAGCACTAGAGTGTGTTAATTCCCCTTGGTTTATTTATGTGCAGAATATTGTCCAAATTCTTCATTTGCCCTCAAGACAAAAGCTAAACAAATACAAGATAAGAACATTCATATTATTTTTGGTCCTTTGGGGTGTTTATATTAATCATATTGCTGTGTTTTATTTCACCATTACTTCTACTTCAGTCTTTTTGAGGCATCTTTGGCATTATTGATTTTGTTTGTGGTGACTCTTGCTTTACATTAAATTCATATGACATTTTTGGTATTTAGCATGAAACACCTGGAATTTCTTGAAATGGCAACTGAGTGGTTCCTCTACTATGGTTTTGCTTTTCCTTTGTTCTCTTTCAAATCAACAATGTTCTTGTCTCTCTTAAAGAAGTTGAATGTCTGACAGCAGAAATAAGGCCATTAAGCCTGATCTGTTTGTAACTGTTAGGAAGCTGCTGCAATTGATTACAAACCTTGACTTCATGTTAGTTACTCATTAATCTAAGATTAAAGAAACCATTTAGCACAGGCAAATTCAAGGCTCAGTCTACTCAGTGAATTCACAAACCTACTGCTGTCTTCATTTATCACTCTTACAATTATCTGCAGTGTTAGAAGAAATCTTACCATCATGTTTTCTTTGGGACATCTCAGAGACGTTTTTTAGGATCTTGTTTAAGCTCAACCTGTATCCATTTTTTCCTTCCTGTAGCCATTGCTCCTACCTCTGTAAGATTATGGACCTAATTAAGATTAATTTCTAGGATTTCTCTCTGTCTGATGTCTCTGACCCAAGTCCTCCACTGTGATGCTTTGTGTTTACAAAACAACGCAGAACACAGAGCTGTTGCTTGCACCAACCTAAACTGGTAATTCGTAGGATGGTATTTTCCCATATGGAATAAAAACTCAATAGAAAAGTCTGTATTTTTTCTATTATCTTCCTTCTTCAGTTAATAATTATATTTTTGTACTTACACAAGTACTCCAGCAAACAGGGATACAGAGTGTTTGTGAAAATGTGTTTGGGAAGGGCAATGGAATGAGCTTGTTTTCTTTTCTTATAGATAAATGCACCAATTTAGAAGTAGGAGACAAACTCCTGACTATAACCACCTTATTTATTATTTTGTGAGAACAAGGCTATGAAACACTTTTTTACCTGATCTTAAATATTTAGATGCTGTCTTACTTCACTGCAGATACATGTACTATTTAATCTCATGCAGTTTGGGAATGTGGGCATCATTTCGGCTTCTCTGGGACCCCAGATATCAATGGGAACATTAAAAAAATGAAGTAACTACTTGTTTGTCTTAGGTAATGTATTCCCAAATTTCCTTAATTCATACGTGTATATTGTTCCAAAGCAGATTGTGAGTTTTGTTGCTGTATTCTGGTAAATCTCTGCAGATTTCTGTATTTGACATGTGAGTTAAACACTACCACTTCCAATAAACAAACACGCAGGCAGGCAAACTGCAGCAAGGAAATTGTCAGCTATGACTTGATTAGATTTTGGTTTAAGCTAAAAGCTGAAATTTGATTGGCTCACAGCAGAGCCAACTCAAATCACACATGCAAGGAAAATGTAAAGGTTTGGTCGAGTTTTTAAATGTTATTCATGCAGAAGTGATTTTAATAATCCTCCTTCTCAGAGGTTAAAAGAGTTTCATTATGCACACAGAGTGCTCAGAAATAATCTGTGAATATTTACTGTAAAACCTAATTATATTCTGTGTCAAGTGTGGCTTGTCCAGCCACAAATATTGTCCTCAGTGGGTTCTGTATTAAAGGTGTAGTGGTGTCACCATGGCATCCTGTCCCTTTCTAAATTTTCTAGCTTCTTGTGTTTGCTTCTTAGTGGTGTTTTTTGTAGAATCCAGCCCTACTGCAGTCTGAACTAACATACAGTATTGATGCATTTACTCAGATCTGAAGTTAAGAATAATAATGAAAAAACAAAACCAAAAGACCAAACATCTCAACAATTAAATCTAAATCCAATTGAGGATTTCTGTCTGTGTTGTAATTAAGAATTTTAGGAAAGAGGACAACTATTTGGTCTGACTGAACAAACAAAGGCAGCAATTTGCCACAGTGATTGCATTGTGAGATAAGTAAAACTGAAAAATAGCACCCAAGAATCATATTGACAAAACATGGATGTGCAGTTTTTTGGTGTAAAGCAAAGAGGAAATCAACCACAGTGCCAGCTTAATAACATTTTAAATGGTATTTTAAGTTAGGTTTGTGATTCTGATTTTGAAATAATTAAAAGATGAATAACAGATTAAAAATAATCCAAACTACCAAACAGAAAACCCCAAAATACCACAGACTTTCAATAAAACCACTTGAGGAAACTGGTTGAATTGGAGTTTCCCTTAGATGTCTGTGAAGCCATCAGTGCATCTTTAACCTTTTTCTAAGGAGAATTCCACAAATGTTCTCAAGTGAACTCTCTGCCCAGGCTTGTCTCTTGTCCCTAGCTGGGGTGTAGAGGAGTGTGAAGAAAGCAGAGTGAGGGCACCCAGAATGACTCGGGGACCTGGAGGAACTGTTCAACAGGAGAGTATGAAAGGAAATACTGGAGAACAAGAAGAGATGGAATTTTCCATCAGTGCCCAGGTCACAAAGGGACAAGGCTCAGTAAAAGCCATCTGAGTTTTCTGTTGTTGCAGCTTTCCTTGCCCAGAGAGGTTGTTGATCCAATGAAGGACTTTTTGATAGTATGCTACAAGCCCATTCAATTCTTTGCAGGAATTATATCTGTTTATTAGATAAGGAGCTCTGTAGTCAGTTTTTTTGTTTGTTTGGTGGGTGGGTTTGTTTGTTTGTTTGATTGATTTTGGGGAGTTTTTTTTGGAGGGTTTGTTTGGTTTGTTTTGGGATTTTTTTTTTTTTTGATAACTCCAGGTCCAAGCTTATTTTTGTACAACATCACTTTATTAGGCTCTTCAACCATCTGCTGTAGGACAGTAATGTCTAAAAACTGTCAGCAGGAATAGCAGGGTATTGAGTTTGGCATGTTTATGAATTGCAAACACGTGTTCAACTTCAAAGTGGTCAGAAGTCATCTTTTGCAAAGTTAATTAAAAAAGAAGAAGCATGCTCCCTAATGAATCTGACACAAACCATTAAAGCATTAAATTAAATTTGCATACTTTGTCACAGCTGGCATTCTCCAGACAAGAAGGTGAAGACCAGCGTGTGTCTGGAAAGATCTTGAAGGATCTGTCAGCCTGAGCAGGAGCAGTTTGTGCACGGCAGCTTCTGCTGTTCCTGGGGGTGCAGCAGTAAACGCAGACAAATGGGGTTGTTTGCATCCAGAGTAGCTGGAGTTAAGTCCAAGGTAGTCAGCTAAACTCTCCTCTTGAGCAAAGACAGAGGGCACCCTTGGAGCACAATCCCTGCTGGAATTGTGATAGCCTGGAGACACTGGAAATGTCATCAAAATAGGATTTTTCTCTCTTGCCCTGAGAGAAGGAGGATCCTTGCTAAAAGCCTAAGTAGGTAATATGAACAGAAAAGAAAAAAGTAAGTTTTATTCAAATGTAGTAAACAACAGGATCAAAACAAGACTTTTGTGGGGGAAAAAAATCATTATGAGGTACTTTACCATCAGCCTCCAGTACAGATCTGATTAGCTACATAATAATACAACTTTGAATGCAATAGGTCCTAATTTTAGAAAATATCTCCAAGTCTGACCCTCTACGTCATTCTGAATATTGCTTTTTATTGATGGGTTTTTTTGCAAGGCAATATTATGCCTAATATTTTTGGTAGAATAATTTTTCCAACCATTCAGTGCTTTCTTCTGCATGAACCATTATCTGTGCAGAGCTTAATCTATTTCACTTAGAATGAAAAAAAAGACAAAAAAAAGACTGAAAATTCAGGCTTGTCTTATCAGTACAGTTTTACAGCCAAAGGACTAAATCTGCTTAATAAAAACTCTGGTAGTTAATGCTTGAAATGGTACTTCCTATAAAGGCTGTAGATAATTTGATTGTGTGAGAATGCTTTCTGTTAGTACACACATACTCAGTGATATTTAAAAAAAAAAAAAGAGAAAAGCAGCATAGAAGAAGACAGGGTAAGCAGAAGAAATTTGTGAGCAGGTTTGCCTTAACGTGCATCAAGTTTGCCCGCTATGGAAGTGTTGGATACAGCTGAATAAAAAGGTTTGGAATATGGGGGACTCTGATCCAACAGGTGTTTCTGAACTTGATGTTGGAACTCGCAGCAGCAGCAGCACAGGGATTTCTTTGGAAGAGGCTGGGTGGATTCAAATGCTGCAAGGAGCACAGGGAGTGCAGGGATGGTGTTGCTGCAGGCAGTGTCAGATGAGCAGGAGCTGTGTGTGCCCTGTTTGCAGCAGCCCCCATAACTCAGGACAGTAACAGAATTCTTCAGAGCTTTGCAGAATCTGAACAGTCCCAGTGAAGGTTTATTTTGATTAAAAAGAGGTCATTGTTCAATGTAATACATTTAAACCTATGTTTAAACAATACAAACTATAGTTTATACTTGAAATACATAAAGGTTATTGTCTATAGATTAAAAGTTGTAATTTTTCTGGGTGGAATGCCAAGTACCCTATACACCATGGTCACTTGTTTGCCTAAGGTTAATTGTCTATTGTTGACTTTTTTGCTTAATTTGGAATTATATTTGCTTTTAAAAATATGTTAAAGTTTAGCATTCTTAACGTTGATTTGTCAGATGGCATTTTTAATGGGGCCTAGATTTTAAAGCATGTGTCAGTGTATTTGTCAGCTTAATGGCTGATCCTTTGAAATTCTTCATTGAGGTGTAAGACATTAAATATCCTTCTCAGAATTTGAATTATAATAATGATATTAGAAATCTGAGTCTAGGTTTCTTAATTATCAAGGCATGTCATTTACATTCTATTTGTGACTGTAAAAACTCCACTCCAAGAGCTTGCAGGATAATTTTCTTCATGTTGTAGAAAGAGCTTCTAATGATTGATTGGGCACCTTACAATGAGAGATTTAATTACAAAAATCTGATTAAATTCACTTTTACAGTTTTTATAAAAAGAATGCCATAAAAAGGACCCTATCTTTGAATAGGAAAGATTTAGGTAAACCTTTTAATCATCTATTGTCAAGCCTTTAATATTCCCTTTTTTATCTGACTGGAAGAAATTTTCCATTTTTCTTTTCTCTTTGTGAGATTCGTGAGCTTCACTAAATGTTGGGTCACCCAGGGCAGAACCTTTTTCTGCACTTTGAAACAAGAATATGAATGGTTTTTTCACTTGTAATCTAGGTAATGATAAAGAGAGAGGGATGAACACCCACACCTGCAACCCTGCCTTCATAAAAGAAGTATGCATTTATTATAAAGCTGTGACTTTGAGCAAGTTCCTGAGGAGTTGAAACCCATAAAAATGTGCTGCTGTTCCAGGGATTTTCAATCAACAAGAAAGTGCTGTCCTACAAAAGGTTTCAATTCATGACATTATTACAAAGAGTATCATAATGATGTGCTCTGTATTTCTTTTCCAGAAAAAAGCCCTGGGCTGTATATTTATATTTATTGACTACAAAATAATGAAAAAATCCTCGGTGTTTGTAAGAAATCCCCATTGCCCTTTGCATGACTGTTGTGGTACATCCATGAATATACATAAAGTGACACTTGGTACAAGTGGGTGATGGAACTGTGAAGAGTTACTTGGCAAATCCATAACAATTATATTTCACTTGCATATTGTGCTGGTATATCAAGATATTAGGGTGTCATTTCATTTGTAACTTAGGAAGGGTTTTAGTCCTAAAAAATAAGAAATATTGCAACTTTGACATTATTTTGACATCTGAAAATGTAATTTCAGTGTTGAAATACCATTTTAAAAGGAAATTTTCAGCAACAGTGAAACAATATTCTGAATTCATAGGTGAAAATGCCCCAAGAACTCCAATTTCTATGAACACAAGTAAATAGAAAGCCATAGTTTAAATTTGCTCTTTCCTCATTAGTTCTAACAGAAATTATTAAAGACTAGGTTTCATTTTGGTTTAGCATTTCACTAAGCAAAGGAGTAAGTTCATTGCAAGATGTGCTTCAGAGCCAGCAGCCAATCCTTTAGCCTGCTCTTGATACTTCCATTTGAGGAGGGCTAAAATCTATTGGTTATTCTACAGACTTGAAAGGGTCTGGAAACACAGATGTCATCTAAAAAATTTGGCTTTCAGCAGAATTTTAAACACATGTGTAGCTCTTTATGCAATTGGTTTGACTGTATTAATATTATTAAAGTAATTAATATTATGAGTAATTATTATGAAAAAAGGCTATTATTAAGCTGATGTAGTGGAACTATGTTCCATTAAACTAAAAGCATTAATTAATTTCTGCTCTTTTAAATTATTACCTGAGTTATACATTTGTTATCATTTTATGTGATTCAGTCCTCTCAAAAAATGGCTTTAATCTGTTTTTCCATTGATGGCTTGGGTTTCAAACCATCAGCCTCTTTTAAGATTTTTCTTATGCCATCAGCTCAGCTTCTGAGATCTTTTCAAACAGTTATAAGGAAATACAAGCTTATTTCTCTTTCCATTTTAGTAGGAGCTTTCTGATTGACCAGTACAGATTGTTTATTAGTAGTGTGTGTCCATACAGCTTTTCAAGGGAAAGCCACGCTCAAGAGTGCCTTGTCTGCATTTGGTGGTTTCTGTAGTCACTCCTAGGTCTTATGTAACTAAGACAGCGTTAGTTTTGTCTACTTTTCATCTCTTTGTGTTTCCTATGAACACTCCATCAAAAAGAAGCAGTTTGAGAAGTCCCATAGGGTTACCAACACCTACCAGGATCTCCTGCTCACACAAAGAGGGAACATTTAGGCCTGCTCAGCCCTTTCTAGGAATCTGCTTGAAGAGGAGGATTGGACAGAATGACCTTTAAAAGCCCCTTCCAACCTCAACTCTTCTGATTTTGTGGTTTTCTATAGAATCCTGTAATGACTTGGGTTGGAAGGGATCTTTAAAGGTCCTAAAGTTCAACCCCCATGCAGTCAGCAGGGACATCTTCAACCAGATCAGGTTGCTCAGAGCCCAGTGTCTGACCTGACCTTTAATATTTTCAGGGGTGAGACATCTACCACCTCTCTGGGAAATCTCTCAGTGTTTCACCGCTCTATGTGTAGAAAATGTCCTTTTTCCATCCAGTCTGAATCTACCACTACTCCATGTCCTATTGCCACGGGCCCTACTAAATAGCCTGTCCCACCTCTGTTGCAAGCCCCCTTTGAGCACTGAAAGGGTTAAGGTCCCCCCAGAGGCTGGACAAGCCCAGCTCTTTCAGCCTGTCCTCACAGCAGAGATGCTCCAGCCTTTGGGCACCTTTATGGTCCTGCTCTGCACGCCCCTACAGATCCGTGTCCGTCCCGCACCAAGGGCTCCAGAGCTGGGCTCCAGGTGCGCTCTCACCAGAGTGGAGGGAGGGGAGTAGCTGAAGAGGCTTTGGGACAATTTCTGGGCTTTGCTCTCCATCAGGCACACAGGAGGAAGGAGCAGCCCAGTGGTTCTCCAGGGTGCTTGGTCACCTGATGTGCTGCGATGCAGCAAATGGCCGCAGTGAAAGAGCTGAGATGACCAGCCCCATTCTTCTGGGAGCACAGAGATTGTGTTCTTCTGGTAATGGGGCTGGCACAGGGATTATAATGAGAGCTCTCTTTAGGCCTGCTTCTCACATAGAAAATCCTCTGTCCCCACAATCTATTCTGTGTTTCATGGCTTTGTTTATCCCAATAAGACCATGAAGCTTTGAGAGTGTGCACCATCTGTTTCACACTGTAGAACACACTGGTGCCAGCAGAAGACAGTATGGATATAGCCAGAGATAATTATCCCTCCCTGAAGGATAACCAGTTCTTTCCAAGCCATTTGGTACAGATTGTTGACTTCCCCATATTTTTACATCTCCCTTCCTACATCTCCTTTTCTAAATCATAGGATAGGATGTGAAGATTTACAGCACATGCCTTCTTAGCAATGATTTACTATCCTTCTCTTTAATGATGATCCTTGTTGTCTAAAAAGAAAAGCAGTTAAATACCTGTTTCATAGTCTGTTTCCTATACTTCTTGTATCATTGTCAGCTGAGTGTGCTTCACTTGTCTTTTGTCAATTTATCTTCAGGAAAAAAAGGGGAAAAGCTTAGCTGTTTTCCATTAACACAGGATTTTTTTCTTCTGTGTGTCATTTATAAACTATGGCTTTCATTGATAAAGTCACAAAGCAAATTACCAGGTATCAAATAACAGATTTGAAATAGCAAAAGACCAAATATAGATAGTGATGCTTATCTAGTGCATAAATTTATGAAAGCCTTGTTTAGCTACTGCAATAATGGATCTTTTCAAAACCACAATCAGTGTTTTTAGAACACTGGGGGGTGGCAGACAGAGGTTCTTCCCTGATGTCCAACCCATAATGCACCTACCAAATACCTTTTTATGGTTTTGGATGGTGTCTTGTGACACACTGAAATTGCACAGTGGAAGTTGTTTGATGTTTTTGTTTAACTCTCTCAGGGAAAATCCTGAATTTGCTTGATTAACCCCCTCTCACAGTAGAGGAGTCACTTTCAGCTCCATTCTACTATTCAAACTGCTCCTGTCTAACTAACTCTCCCTGTTTACATCTTGGTAGGAGGCTCAAATGAGCTGCTTTTATTCCTTAGACACTGTAATTACTAATTCCCTTATTCAATAAGTGGGCTTAGATTCTGATTCACTTTACAGTTACTCTTTTTTTTTCCTGACATGCTTCTGCAGTGAGGCAGACATTTCATTTGAATTGAAGAAAATTAAATATAACTATTTAAAAAAATTAATCTGTACTTACAACTTCAAGTTTGGAACAGTAAAAATGCAATACATTAAAATACATTTCTTTGATCCTTATAATAATGTGAGTTCAATAGTATTTATATGTTCTTAGCTTTTTATGCCTGGAGTAAAAGGTTGGGTGGGTGCTACAAAGAGTTGAGCTGCTTGAGAGTGAAGTTAGATCATAAATCTTGTTTATTTCGAGTAAGGTTAGCACTAAAGAAAACATGGAGAATTACAATTTTCTATTTCCGTGTTTTGACTTTTGGGAGACTTTGAAGTAATTTCTATACAGAAATTATAAAAAGCCACAGCTTTTACTGTCTCCAAAGTGGAATACCTGAATGAGAGTTAGGCCATGAGTATTTTGGAAGTGGCAGACAGGACCCTCAGCTGCCCAAATGCTGTGTGCAGTGCACAGCTTGCTCACTAAATAACTGTAAGCAGTGGAAAAGGAGCAGAGCCCTGAAGCCTGGAAAGCTTCAAGCAAACAATTTGAAATATAAATGTGCTTGGTTTTTGCAAGTAGGAATATGCTTTTTGAGGGTTTTTTTGTTTTGTTTTGTTTTGGTTTTTTTCGGTTGTGTTTATTTGTTTTTTGTTTTGAGTGTGAGGTTAATTGGACAATTGAGATTTTTCAGGTAGTCTAAAAACTATAGCACTCTAAGTCTTCCCTCCCAGTTATACCCAATGACTATAATTGATGTCATTAAGGGAGTGCACTCAAAAATACTGATAATCACCATTTAAAATTCTGATCTTTGAAGCTGGATTGATGCACTAGTGAAAAACAGAAGATACTGAATTTTGAGCAGTGAAGGAAAATATGATTTTTCTAGTTCGCCTTATTTTTGGCAGTCAGGTTTTACACTTTTTTTTTTCCTATAGGCTTTATTAATACTAATTGAACTTGATGAATGTTTATGAAGAACCCCACTCGTAAGTATTTGGTGCTTACATAACTTCAATTAAAGAACATACCCTCCCACCCACTAAACAGGCACTATCATAACATAGCTTTGAAGTCTAAACGCTTGTGAAATGAAAAACAAGGTGTAAACTGTCCTCCACTTCTCCTCCTCCTCTTCTCCAAACCACTATATCTCAAAATTTTGCTGTGTAAAATACTTCCAGGCACTTTTCAAGCATCACAGAGAATATTACTTTGAAAAGAGAATTCTTCTCTCACCTTAGTCTATAATAGTTTCCGCTTTTGCAATTCACCTTGAAATAAATTTTTTCTTTGTTTAATTTCCTTTTTCTAGACCTGTCACCAGCTTTTGTAGGCTCATGTCCATATCACAGTGTCACAATTTAACTTTCTCTTTAACGGTTTTTAGTTTTATTAGAGGCTGGCATTGACTTTGGGCTGGAAACCAGCCATTTTCTGCTTCTCAAGTGTTTGTTTCCATGACATGGTGCAATGCTCTTGTGCACCATGTTTTTCTCACCTTCAGGCTTCCACCCTCCAGCTTTATATAGCATCAGCTTTAAATAACTCTATCTTTTTAGTAAAACCTATAAAAACTATATCCTATAGCTGTCCAGAATGTTCTCTCAACTAATTTTGTTCCACTCTGAATAATTACTTTTCAGACTCCCATATACATTGACATACCTAGAGTTTTGTACATAATAACAAATTATGTATTTGTATTGTGTGTATTTTTCAATTCTCCATCAAGGAATTGAATCATTTAGTGAGGAAGAAATCATGTGATGTTTACAACTACCTTTGACCAAAAAAATAGAAAAGAGTTTCAAGATTCTCAGGAGAACCTGAAACTTCTCAAGGGCTGATTGTATGGAACTCACAGAGTGGGAACTCATTAAAATAAGAAGCTTTTTTAGATAATCTTATGATCCTGGCATGGTGACTCGATGGACTGAGCCAAGACTCCCTGGACAGTTCTGTTCTGCTGAATTCTTGTATCCAGCTGGCCTGGGGTTCTGCCTGATGACTCCAATTTATGTGTGATGTTTCCTTCAATTATTTGAAGTTCTGTGCAAAACATCACCAGGAGAGAGCCATCTGGGACAATTCTTTCATCTGCAGGACGTCTGTTCTCACAAAGTGTCTTCTCTACTGAAAAAGGGTAGAACTTGCGTCTAAACCAGGAGCTACGTGGGGAGGCTGCTGAGACACCCCTGTGCCCCTCTCAATGTTATTGAAGCATTGAAGGGTCAGGAGCGCCTGTCAGGCGCCTGAGGGAATCTCTGGGACTGGCTGAAGGTCTCACCTGGAGAATTCCTGTAGCAGTTTTCTGTGCTAAGTCAATTAGGGTTTCAGCTAATCACCTCCTCTCAAGCTGCTCCATTTCTTCTCGTGGAGGTGGGCTGCTAAACTTCCTAGGTAATATCCTTAATTCTCATGTGTTTGCTGACAGCATTTTCTAGTAGCAGCCCTAGTATTACCTAGTACTTTCTGGAGCTTTCAAAAACAAACATAAACCACAAAGAATAATTGTTTACTGCATTGGGATACCGTGTTTCTCAGTGCTTGGACCTGATTCTTCTCACACATCCATGCAATGTTGCCATCTGTCACTGTATTTTAAGGGGTGATTAACGATCTCTAAATGAAACAGCTTTGCATTCCTCAGCCCACAAAATTGCAGGAAAAAGTAGTAATATTTAATAGCATGCTACTCTATTCATTTCTGCTTAGCTGTTCTAAATGAGAAAAAGGTGGTGTAGAATACAAATTCTGAGGTTTGCCTGCCTATAGGATTTGGATTTGTTTAATGTGAAAACTGACATTTTATACTCCATAATCTGAGTTTTTCATCTAACATGACAAAAAAACCCCCATGTAATCATGTATTCCAGGTAAAAATTGCTTTTAATAATGCATTGAAAGTTTCAGAAAAATCAAACAAAACTGAGCTGAAAGAAATTGCACTAGCAGAAGAACCTTCAAAGCAAACCCAATAAGGAGATAGAAAAAACCCAAAAACATTGTGACTTAGATTTCTGAGATTATTTTTTATTTCTAACTGACTTAAGGTTTAATGCTTAAAAAACTGAGCTGAATAACATGAAGAGGAAATGAAACTTTGCTTGTAGTCCAAACAAAAATTTTCACATTGAATTCAGGACTGATATCAGCACAAGAGATGTTTCAGAACAGGTTGTTTAGGTAAACAGCTGCCAGGTTTATGATCAATATCTGTAAGGAAGCATGATGTCATGGTTGATAACAAACCATTTCCAGTCAGGGTTTCAGGTTAAGTAAATTTCATGAGTAGATATTTATCAGGCTGCTGTGCCAAGCATTAGAGCTGGGCAGTGCAGCCCTTCCAGCACAGCCCCCAGGCAAGATGCAGTATGTGTTTCACAGTTCCCATGCAGGATGCAGTGTGTGTTTCACAGTTCCCATCCAGGATACAGTGTGTGTTTCACAGTTCCCAGGCAGGATGCAGTGTGTGTTTCACAGCCCCCATGCAGGATGCAGTGTGTGTTTCACAGCCCCCAGGCAGGATGCAGTGTGTGTTTCACAGTTCCCATGCAGGATGCAGTGTGTGTTTCACAGTTCCCATGCAGGATGCAGTGTGTGTTTCACAGTTCCCATCCAGGATACAGTGTGTGTTTCACAGTTCCCAGGCAGGATGCAGTGTGTGTTTCACAGCCCCCATGCAGGATGCAGTGTGTGTTTCACAGCCCCCATGCAGGATGCAGTGTGTGTTTCACAGCCCCCAGGCAGGATGCAGTGTGTGTTTCACAGTTCCCATGCAGGATGCAGTGTGTGTTTCACAGTTCCCAGGCAGGATGCAGTGTGTGTTTGACAGTTCCCATGCAGGATGCAGTGTGTGTTTCACAGTTCCCATGCAGGATGCAGTGTGTGTTTCACAGCTCCCAGGCAGGATGCAGTGTGTGTTTCACAGTTCCCATGCAGGATGCAGTGTGTGTTTCACAGCTCCCATGCAGGATGCAGTGTGTGTTTCACAGCCCCCATGCAGGATGCAGTGTGTGTTTGACAGTTCCCATGCAGGATGCAGTGTGTGTTTCACAGCCCCCATGCAGGATGCAGTGTGTGTTTCACAGCTCCCAGGCAGGATGCAGTGTGTGTTTCACAGCCCCCATGCAGGATGCAGTATGTGTTTCACAGTTCCCACACAGGATGCAGTGTGTGTTTCACAGTTCCCACAGGATGCAGTGTGTGTTTCACAGCTCCCAGGCAGGATGCAGTGTGTGTTTCACAGCCCCCATGCAGGATGCAGTGTGTGTTTCACAGCTCCCATGCAGGATGCAGTGTGTGTTTCACAGCCCCCATGCAGGATGCAGTGTGTGTTTGACAGCTCCCAGGCAGGATGCAGTGTGTGTTTCACAGTTCCCATGCAGGATGCAGTGTGTGTTTCACAGCCCCCATGCAGGATGCAGTGTGTGTTTGACAGCTCCCAGGCAGGATGCAGTGTGTGTTTCACAGTTCCCATGCAGGATGCAGTGTGTGTTTCACAG
Organism: Emberiza elegans; assembly: GCA_024865655.1. NCBI lineage: Eukaryota > Metazoa > Chordata > Aves > Passeriformes > Fringillidae > Emberiza > Emberiza elegans. The sequence goes on from JALJVW010000206.1 coordinate 64,690,446, forward strand.
CTCCCAGGCAGGATGCAGTGTGTGTTTCACAGTTCCCATGCAGGATGCAGTGTGTGTTTGACAGTTCCCATGCAGGATGCAGTGTGTGTTTCACAGCTCCCATTCAGGATGCAGTGTGTGTTTCACAGCCCCCATGCAGGATGCAGTGTGTGTTTCACAGCTCCCAGGCAGGATGCAGTGTGTGTTTCACAGCTCCCATGCAGGATGCAGTGTGTGTTTCACAGCTCCCATGCAGGATGCAGTGTGTGTTTCACAGCTCCCATTCAGGATGCAGTGTGTGTTTCACAGCTCCCATGCAGGATGCAGTGTGTGTTTCACAGCCCCCATGCAGGATGCAGTGTGTGTTTGACAGTTCCCATGCAGGATGCAGTGTGTGTTTCACAGTTCCCATGCAGGATGCAGTGTGTGTTTCACAGCTCCCATTCAGGATGCAGTGTGTGTTTCACAGTTCCCATGCAGGATGCAGTGTGTGTTTCACAGCTCCCATGCAGGATGCAGTGTGTGTTTCACAGCCCCCATTCAGGATGCAGTGTGTGTTTCACAGTTCCCATGCAGGATGCAGTGTGTGTTTCACAGCCCCCATGCAGGATGCAGTGTGTGTTTCACAGCCCCCATGCAGGATGCAGTGTGTGTTTCACAGCCCCCATGCAGGATGCAGTGTGTGTTTGACAGTTCCCAGGCAGGATGCAGTGTGTGTTTCACAGCTCCCATGCAGGATGCAGTGTGTGTTTCACAGCCCCCATGCAGGATGCAGTGTGTGTTTCACAGCCCCCAGGCAGGATGCAGTGTGTGTTTCACAGCTCCCATGCAGGATGCAGTGTGTGTTTCACAGTTCCCAGGCAGGATGCAGTGTGTGTTTCACAGCTCCCATGCAGGATGCAGTGTGTGTTTCACAGCTCCCAGGCAGGATGCAGTGTGTGTTTCACAGCCCCCATGCAGGATGCATTGTGTGTTTCACAGTTCCCATGCAGGATGCAGTGTGTGTTTCACAGTTCCCATGCAGGATGCAGTGTGTGTTTCACAGCCCCCATGCAGGATGCAGTGTGTGTTTCACAGCCCCCATGCAGGATGCAGTGTGTGTTTCACAGCCCCCATGCAGGATGCATTGTGTGTTTCACAGTTCCCAGGCAGGATGCAGTGTGTGTTTCACAGCTCCCATGCAGGATGCAGTGTGTGTTTCACAGCTCCCAGGCAGGATGCAGTGTGTGTTTCACAGCCCCCATGCAGGATGCATTGTGTGTTTCACAGTTCCCATGCAGGATGCAGTGTGTGTTTCACAGCTCCCATGCAGGATGCAGTGTGTGTTTCACAGTTCCCAGGCAGGATGCAGTGTGTGTTTCACAGCTCCCATGCAGGATGCAGTGTGTGTTTCACAGCTCCCAGGCAGGATGCAGTGTGTGTTTCACAGCCCCCATGCAGGATGCAGTGTGTGTTTCACAGTTCCCATGCAGGATGCAGTGTGTGTTTCACAGTTCCCATGCAGGATGCAGTGTGTGTTTCACAGCCCCCAGGCAGGATGCAGTGTGTGTTTCACAGCTCCCAGGCAGGATGCAGTGTGTGTTTCACAGCCCCAGGCAGGATGCAGTGTGTGTTTCACAGCTCCCATGCAGGATGCAGTGTGTGTTTGACAGTTCCCATGCAGGATGCAGTGTGTGTTTGACAGCTCCCAGGCAGGATGCAGTGTGTGTTTCACAGCTCCCAGGCAGGATGCAGTGTGTGTTTCACAGCTCCCCTGCAGGATGCAGTGTGTGTTTGACAGCCCCCATGCAGGCTGCAGTGTGTGTTTGACAGCTCCCATGCAGGCTGCAGTGTGTGTTTCACAGCCCCCAGGCAGGATGCAGTGTGTGTTTCACAGTTCCCGTGCAGGATGCAGTGTGTGTTTCACAGTTCCCATGCAGGATGCAGTGTGTGTTTCACAGCTCCCAGGCAGGATGCAGTGTGTGTTTCACAGCCCCCAGGCAGGATGCAGTGTGTGTTTGACAGTTCCCATGCAGGATGCAGTGTGTGTTTCACAGCCCCCATGCAGGATGCAGTGTGTGTTTCACAGCTCCCAGGCAGGATGCAGTGTGTGTTTGACAGTTCCCATGCAGGATGCAGTGTGTGTTTCACAGCCCCCAGGCAGGATGCAGTGTGTGTTTCACAGCTCCCATGCAGGATGCAGTGTGTGTTTCACAGCCCCAGGCAGGATGCAGTGTCCCAGCCCCAGGCAGGATGCAGTGTGTGTTTCACAGCTCCCAGGCAGGATGCAGTGTGTGTTTCACAGCCCCCAGGCAGGATGCAGTGTGTGTTTCACAGCCCCCATGCAGGATGCAGTGTGTGTTTCACAGCCCCCATGCAGGATGCAGTGTGTGTTTGACAGTTCCCAGGCAGGATGCAGTGTGTGTTTGACAGTTCCCAGGCAGGATGCAGTGTGTGTTTCACAGCTCCCATGCAGGATGCAGTGTGTGTTTCACAGTTCCCATGCAGGATGCAGTGTGTGTTTCACAGCTCCCATGCAGGATGCAGTGTGTGTTTCACAGCTCCCATGCAGGATGCAGTGTGTGTTTCACAGCTCCCATGCAGGATGCAGTGTGTGTTTGACAGTTCCCATGCAGGATGCAGTGTGTGTTTCACAGTTCCCATGCAGGATGCAGTGTGTGTTTCACAGCCCCCATGCAGGATGCAGTGTGTGTTTCACAGTTCCCATGCAGGATGCAGTGTGTGTTTCACAGCTCCCATGCAGGATGCAGTATGTGTTTCACAGTTCCCATGCAGGATGCAGTGTGTGTTTCACAGCTCCCATGCAGGATGCAGTGTGTGTTTCACAGCTCCCATGCAGGATGCAGTGTGTGTTTCACAGTTCCCATGCAGGATGCAGTGTGTGTTTCACAGTTCCCAGGCAGGATGCAGTGTGTGTTTCACAGTTCCCATGCAGGATGCAGTGTGTGTTTCACAGTTCCCATGCAGGATGCAGTGTGTGTTTCACAGTTCCCATGCAGGATGCAGTGTGTGTTTCACAGCCCCCATGCAGGATGCAGTGTGTGTTTCACAGCCCCCATGCAGGATGCAGTGTGTGTTTCACCGGGTGTTCCACACCCCACAGAGTGCTGGAGAGTCACTTTTGGAACTGCTTGCTCGTGCATTTTCTCTGCATGGGGAGGAGAGCAGGCAAATGGAGCATATTTCCTTCTCACAGCTGTGTTTGGAGTTGTTTGGATGTGAATCAGAGCATGCCGAGTTGCTGGGATTTCACTTTTACTTTTTCCAGCTCTGATTGTAAGCTCATGGTTTTAATTAACTACTTCTCTTTTCCTCATAATTAATTCTTTCTTTTGCTTTTATGATCCCTCAGCCTCATCCTCTATTTTTGGGTTCCTGTAATGCATGTATCATTGTATTTTCAGCCTGCATACGCAGTTTGTAATTTTGGTGCTAGTCCAAACCCTCAATTAGGTAAGCCATATGTTCAGCAAAGCAGTTTCAGAGCACAACACATTGAGAAATCAGAGCCCTGAACTAATGTTCAGCTGATGCAGTCATTGCTGCCCACCTCCCTGATTTGAGTTTGGTCAGGTGCAGAGCATTTGAGGTACCTGATAAAGTTTTTGGGCTGCAAAAAGCAGTTTAACCCCTCATACCAGTAAAATCCGTCACTGAGCCAATAAGAATTTGTTGTTATGCGAATTGTTGTGTTTCTGTAGCAATCCTGAGCCGCTGCTGTTTGCAGCCCCCCACTTTTCCATAATGCTTTATGGTGATATTAAACCAGGAGAGTGAATAAAGACCTGGCTTTAGCCCATAAGAAAGCCAAATGTCTCTGGCAGGGATGTGCAGCTGTGGGAGGTAATGCAGATTCTAGATTCTAGGAAGAATTTAATGCTTTGCTCCTTCCTAAGGAGAACTTTATTTTTCTAGTGACCTCCAGATCTGAAAAAGTGAAATTAATCCATTGCTGCTTCTGTGTGAATAAAGTACAATAATGATCAACTGCAAATATGCTAAAAGCTGTTTGGTGACCTGCACCTGCTTGAGCAACATTGCTAAAATCAGGTTTAGTCTCTCTAAAAAAAAAAAAAAAAATCAGTAAAGAAAAATTGGGTTCCTCAATGAAAGTATCTAGATATTGGGAGATTTGTTAAATCTCACAGTTATATAATTGCAGGTCTGGCATAAAGGCACACAGAAGTGCAAGAATCAGCTCTCTGGGGATAGCAGTGAAGTAATTTTTAAACTAAAGGGTACTTGATTAGCATTATTAAGTAGACAAAGGGGATCAATAAAGGCTATACAAAATATTACAGGACATTTAATTAATAAGGAAATTAAGAGATCATTAAAGGATCTTTCTTTGATGAATTGAAGTACAGCAGAAAACCTCAGGAAAAGGAACAGAAGTGGACTGCCTCAAGAGGCAATACTTAATTTGCTCCCTAGAGTATTGTGGCTGATAATTGCTCTGGGAAATTTCTGAATTATAAAAAGAAGAATAAATTAATTTCATTGCAAATATTTTTCTTTTATAACTTTTTTCCAGTTTTGTAATAAAGGACTCCAGCTACTCTTGGCTAGTGTCATGGTTTGAGCCTAGCACAATGCCAGTGCCCCCATGAAAATATCCTCTCCCTGGTTCCTGCTGTGAGATGTGACCAGGAATAAGCAAAGCAGGCCTCCACTTAGAAATATAGAAAAGAAAACTTTATTAACTACACTACAATAGGAAAGAAAAGGAAAGGAAAAAAAAAACACACACAAGGAAAATGAAAACCTTACAAACACATTTCCTCCTCCCCCCACCAAATTTCCAACACAATACATCTCCCAAATCACCGACTCTCTGTCCATCACCACCCAGTAGATAATCAATTCTCACTTTATCAAGAGGAGAGGAGTCCTTCTTGCGCCGTGGTGACCTCTTCCTTTTCCATGTCCAGTGCTCTCTCCACTGAACAGGGACCAGAACTGCTTCTAGGGTTGTCCTTTTAAGGATGCTTTGTCCCATTCCACAAAGAGCACAGTCTCACCTTTGGGACACCTGTCCCCCCCAAATTTTACCCCCTGGGCTGAGGGGCTCCTACACTGGACCCTCTTGGCTCTGAGGCATCGCCTCCCCCTGGATGCAGTCTCTGTATCACAGGAAACATGGTTCTGTCCATGGCTATACAAGGACAGTCCAGCCAAGGCCACTCCATCATCCCTTCCACCCAAGGTTCTTCTCTCGCTCCCTTGCTCAGACCTTCATCTCACTTACTCAGCTCCTTCTTCATCCTCTACTCCATCTCCTCTCCAGGAAAGGTCAATGCTCTGCAAAGTTTTCATTCTCCACAAAAGGGTTAAAAGCTCTCACACACGGCTGGACACATCTCTGCACGGCCTCCCCCCATTTCGGCATCCCCCCCTTCTCCGCTGGCGGGCTGTGCGGCCAGCACAGGGTATCAAATTTCAAGATAACAGTTCAGTCTCAGACGCTGGCACTTTCTCTCTCTCAGCTAGAATATGGTAAATTTGTGAGAGATTAAGATGATTGTACAGTGTTTGCTATGGTTATGTATCTGCTTCTCTAGAAAATGTCACTAAAGGAATGGGGTTAAAGAAAACTTGGGCAGTCTAAAGCCCATGGCATTTTTGGAAATCTTATGGAGAGAAAAATGGGTGTGAAGGGCAATATTTATCTGCAAAGGTTATTTTGGGAAGTAGTGTCATGAAGTGCCCAGACATAGAAGTATTCTGGTACTATTTGTCAGTTTTATATCAGGTATTAGGAGAAATATCTTCACCAGAAGGGTGATGTCGCACTGGAACAGGTTTTCCCAGGAAGGGGTTTAGTCACCACTCCTAGAGGATTTTCCAAGAGGTTCAGGTGTGGCACTTGGGGATAGGGCTCAGTGGTGGTTTGGCTGTGTGTTACAGCCAAGGGTGTAATGGATAAGTCCTCACCTTTTGCCAGGCTCTGGCAGCAGGCAGGAGCTTTATTGAGGCAGCCAGCCCCAAAAAACCCCCTCTCCCAAGTTTTTTAAAAATGGCTGATTCAGTCTCTTATAGAGTGAATTATTTATTTAATTGACACAAAACTAACAGACATGAGACTTAAACTAATACTACACAGGAATAAGGACAAAAATAATCTACTAGTGAACACATACAGCACTGGGTTAAAGGTACCTGTTGATGTTACAGCTAGCAAAGAAATAATGTAACTTAGCATTCAACGTACCTTGCCGACCAGTGGCTGGTGGGGCACGCATCAAGATCCTCTCCCTCAGTCGCCAGGGAAGTAACACAGAATCTGTGTCCAAGCTCTGGGAGAAGTCTCGAGCTCTTGTTGGGGTGTAAGAGGCCTCTGGCTTCTGTGATAACTCGTGTGTCTTTTATGGTGTGTAAAACAGCATCTCTCAGCCAAAAATACTTCTTGTGTCTCTTCCCACATCTGCTACCCAGACTAAGATGTTGATTCTGAGCCCCTCTGGGCCAGAGCTGCCCCCTTGCTGGGCCTTTCAGCCCGGGTTCTCTCTTTATGAACCAGTTGTCTGTGGTAGAAAGGATTGGGGGTGTGGATGTCCTGCCACTCTGTGGCTTAGCACTTGGGGTTGAGCTCGATGGTCTTAAGGGCTTTTACAAGCCAAGTGATTCTGTGATTTCCTTCTGCTGGGTCACAGTCACTGAGCCAGCCCAGGATTTTTATTACTAGTTGTAATTTGTCTTCTGGAGAATATCCTGCACTTGGCTTGCAATCTGTGTGAATATAACATTTATGATTGAAGATTCAAGAAAGAGGTGTGAGGTTCTTCCCAGTACAACTGGATAGAGAAGGTTATACATGATCTTCTTTGTCTAAACATGCAAGTTTTATTTTCCCAGGGAGAGTGGGGAAAAGGTTAAAAAGAAGAAATTTTCTCAAAGTTCAGCTCATATGAGCAAGCCAGAAAAGCTGGAAAGGCGGGAGGTTAACTTCTTTATCACATAGAACATTTCATATTAACATCCTTTAAATCTCTATAAATTAGGAGCTATAAATGATCTATCAAGTGATTTATTTTCAGAAACAATATTTTATATGTCTGTTATAATTTGTACCTCTTTTAACCTCATTAAAATCCAAGGAGATCTATTTTTTATGGCCAAGGGAATAGTGAAGGACAAAGTAGTGTCTGTCATTTTAATATAGGAAACCAAAAGAGTTCTGCAAATCATTTCTACTGAGACATAATTGGTGTGCAGTAAGTCTCATGAATTACCATTGTTATGAGAACTAAAGGACACTGGATCAGCTAATTAGGACTTTACAAAAGTCTCTCATATAGCAACTCCAAAAATTAATTGGAAAAATATCTACGTGATAATGTTATGCCAGTATATTCACAGTATATTCTAATTACTTCCTTCATTTCATTTGTTTCACTTTTTCTTTTTGCTTTCTCAGCAAAACTGACAATTTCCATTTGTTCACACACATATTGCTGTAGGCATGTGTGCTGTATTTGAGAAGGGTATATTTTATTGTTGAATTTACCAAATGTTAACTTTAACTGTGAAATCCATTGTTAGAGGGGGATTATCATTAAGTCACCTAAAGTTCCTCCTGTTCTGGTTCCGGTAAAAATTTTTTTAGCAAGCAACATATTTAAATTAATGCAGAAGAAAGAGAACAAGAAAGGATTTACTTTATCTGTAGGAAATAGCCAAGTTTTGGAGGAAACGTATTTTAAATCTTAGTTTTGTAAATCAATTTGTTTGACGTTATGACAAATGTTTGATGTGCTGTCGTCTTAAAACCCTCTAAAGACAAAGTACTGCAGAACTTAGTGGTTTTGTCCACTAGGTAAGATTAGAATTGTGAAGACCTTTGGAAATAGGGAGCAGAGTTCACAATGTTTAAAGGCTCCTTTGAAAACTCAGTGCTGAATATATACCCAGAGTAAAACTGAGTATGTTGAGGGTTGGGTTTTTTCTAAGCTTTTGATGTTGATCTGGTTTTCCCTGATGGTCCTTATCTGTCCCCAGTCTCAAATCTATTTTCCTGCTGTTGTCCACAAAGGTATCAAGTAGTCCCCAGTGTGCACTCTAGGTTTGAAGAAATCTGTGAGCAAGCTGAACTCAGGTATTTTATAAGCTCCAAGGAAAAGCTTTAGGGTAAGGCAGATAGTGCAGGACTGGTGATGGCAGCAGTTGTTGCCACTGAGACAGGAGCTCTTGAAATAAATGGGAGAAGCTGATGGGAGCAATAAAATGCAAGTGTGTACAGTGTGCTCTGCTCTGACCTGCTGTCATCACCACCTTCCTGAAACAGCTCTAGCTTATTCACTTCTATGTCAGCTATAACAAGGAGTTCCTGGTTTGATTTGTTTCCAGGGGTTTCTCTGCTGTGCTCTCCAAGCCCATGGCTGGCTGGTCTGCCGGCTGGGAGGTGCCTCAGGATTGTCCTCCCTGGGTGACCCTGGGGCACCATGGAGCTGCTGGAAGGCTCAGAGGGATGGGAGAGTGAGGGCAGGGGAGAGGGGAGCTCTCAGTGAGGGCAGCATCTGTCAGAAGGGCGGAGAAACCCTGGCACATCTCAGATGTGGCTGAACAAGGACTGTCCCAGGTCCTTGGACACGCTGCAGTGCCAGGGTCAGAGCAGGAATGTGAAGGGAAGGTCCTGTTCTGTGCTTGTAACAGGCTGGGGATAAGGGTTCCCCTTCCCACTTTTGTTTCAAGTAATTTCTCTAGTTCATGGTTCGTGCCTCTTGTCTGTCATGCTGAAACTGAAGCTTTAGATTTTTAGCTTTGGTGGGTCTGATGTTTGTAAGGAAAAAGTAAAGGCACAGGTACATCAAAGCTGGGGTTGCTGAAGGGAGCATCAGAGAGAATTTCTGCCACATTTGAAGTAGTCTGAGTGGCAACCTGGCGGATAGAGCTTCCAGTCCTCCTTTCTTTGCATAGCTCTGCATATCAGCAAACTAAATGTCTGAAAATTGGTTGTGTCCACATGGAAAATATTTGAATTCACTTAAAACTTCCAGTAGCTTTATTCTGTATGGAATATTTGTTTAGTATGAAGCCCAGATTCCAATTCTTTATAGAGCAATAACTGGAGAAAATATCTGGAGTCCTGAACAGGAACTGAACTGTAGTCAAATACTTGACAGACAAGTAAATGACTTCTGCCATTCCTTTCAGTATCTGTGACAAATTAAATGAACTGCAAAATAACTTTGTCCATCTGTGAGAAGAAAATAAGTCTACAGCTATTTTTAAAAGTTTGTGTGAGTACTAAGGTAAATGGACTAAATTAGTTTTAGGATATAAATGAATTCTAAGCATTTGCACAACAGATTAAAATGTACTTTTGCTTTCAAACATTCTGGTGATAACTGATAAGGAAATAAATGTAAGTATGACTGATTCAGGAGAAGCTGTTTGCAAGACAATAAAGAAGCAAGAATTGCTTTTTAAAAGTAAGTTACTCCGTTTCCAAAGCAAAGTTATGGGTATTGCCACACAAACTTTTACCTTGTCAAACTGTTTGTTAGATCACCTTGTGAAATCAACTATTATACTGTCAGTTGTGCCTGCCGACTCCAAAATGAGTCACCTTTCACTTAACAGTGCTTTCAGCAACTCCTTTTCTGTCACCAGGCAGGTTCTGTGTTACAGCATGCTGATACAGTCTGTGGAGAAAGGTTGTGCCTAGAATTAAGGACCCTGTTTTTCTCCACTTTGCAACTTCTACAATTTCATTGAAGAATCTCTATTTGTTCTGGAGTGACATTTTCATAGTGTTTGAAAAGATGGAGAATTCACTGTTCAGGTTTAACTGGAAACAAAGGCCATTAGTAAATCATTATTTTCACCCCTCCTTCTACCAGAATACTCATGACTTGTATTAGGGTGAGTAGCAGCATAGAGGAGGAACATGTGGTTTTGATTAGGCAATAAATAAGAATTTCAGTTGTGTTAGGTGCATATGAAAGGTCTTATCAGCTGCTATACTAAATAAACTTTCTTTTGATGTAGTCCCAATAGGCTTTATTATGATTCCAGAACAGTCCTTGTCACTTGCCAGCTGTTCTACCATTACTTTTAAAGAACATTTTCAGGTAATTAAGTGTTCTCCTAACTAGTGATCTGCTTACTCATACATTTAATTATTATTTTATAACTGGATTAATCTTCTTGCAAAGTTACCCAGAGTTGTTTATTTTTCTTCCTTCCCTTGAAGAAAGGCTTTATTTGGCACTGTTTTCAATGTGTAGATTTACAGAATCAATCTTAGGTTGTTAAACTGTGACCTCAGTCCAAAAGTGGAGTCATGCACTTAATTTTAACTGTGTAAGTACATTTTTAGACTTCAGTGGCAATGAGTAGTTGTTTAAAGCATGCAATTGGGAATAATTGATATGGTGTGGTATGGGGTTTAAATCTGAGTCAGAAGCACATAAATATTATGGGTCTTGAGTAAGCAGAAGTTAATTTAACAAAAAGTTGTAGAAGGGAAATTGATTTTGGGGTGTGCTTTATTGATATGTTAAAGTTGATATCAGGGAACCTTACAAATTATTAGGACTAATATAGTCCAGAAACATGGTGTGAATGAACTTGGTAAGTAGGAGAAAGAAAAGAAGAAAACAGAAAAATACACTCTTGCTATTAAGTCCATTAAGCAGACTTAATGCCCACAGCTTTCTCATTGGCTCCTTTATTGCAGTTTATTTATTTATTTAGTTAGTTACTTGCTATTGATTTCCCAGCCTGTGCTATGGGATTAGTGTCTTTTTCAAATAAAAGTTTACAGGCCAGGCTCTGTCCTGTCTCTTTGAACATTCTCTGCACTTGGATCTTTCATTCCAAGCTGTTGATTTGTATTCCAGAGAACACTTTTTCCTTTAGATGCACGGCTTTGTTTTGAACATTCTCACTAAACACTGGTCTCTCCCTTTGCACCAGGCCTCTGTCTCGGCTCTTTGCCAGGTCTTGCTGCAGCTGTGGTGTCCCACTCTTTGTGACAGTGTGGCCCTGAGTCAAGCTGCAAGCCTGTCCTTGTCCCAACACTGTTGTCATGAGCAGCGGTGACACCCCAGATTTTCTTTGGGTATTGTTTCTCAGTCAGGCCATGTGGTCAAACATTCCTTCCTGTTGTTTTAAAACCACTGAAGGCATTTCTTGGAGTCCAGCATTCCTGCCTTCCCTTTGAGAGGCAATTGTTCTCTAAGAATCATCCAGGGATTTGATTTTGCACAGGACAAAAGGAGTCAATGATCATCTTGTTTAATGGTTGAAGAAATAAAAAGCATGACAGCCTCTGAGACCTAGACAAGCCCTGTATCAGAGAAGGAGCAGCAGATTGTTCAGTTGCTGTTTTCAGTTGTTGGGTTGCAGGCATAAAACTTGTTTTGTTTGCTGTTTTCGACATGCCCATGTGTTTGGTTGGCTTCTGCTGGAGAAGCCATTGGTACGTTCTGAAGGGCACAGCAGCTCATGCAAGGCGCTAAAAGCCATGGATGGGGTGTTTGCTCTCTCATTTATAAAAGGAGTCCTGGATGTTCTGTGCAGTGCATGCAGGCTGCCCATGTGCACAGAATGCTCTAAGCAATCCCAACATCTGCTCTCCTGGGAGTGCACTGCTCTGTCACTCGGTGTCAGCTCAGGAGCCACGCTGGGCACTTGTGACAATTCCATCTGCAGTGCTCTGCTCAGCAGAAAGCCTTGCTGGGCCCCGCTGGTTCCCTTGTGTGTCACCTTGTCATCTCACAGTGCCACATCATAATGGAGCCAGCTCTCCCCGTTCTCTTCCCCTGACAGCAGCTGAAAGTGCCTTTCACCTGGAACATGACTTCTGCAGCACAAAGGGCCATCTTGGTAAACAAAACAATCTGCCTTTGCTGCAACACCTGCTTTGTTTCCTACTGATCCAAAAATTATTTTGCAAGTTGACCGGGAGAAATATCCTGAGTAACGCTTACTTGTGGAAGGTTTAAATAGCTGCTACTGGAGAACCATATTTTAAGTAAATTCACCAGTTTACATTTCACTGTGCTAAAGCAGTCTTGTTCAATAATACAAGATATTATGCACTGTTTGCAGAACAAAACGTGGGTTCTCTAAAGTTTGGAAGCATCTCCAGGCATCTGTGTAGAGCCTGTGGAATGTGCTTCTGGACCTCAGAAAGGGAGGGAGAACAGTGAAGACTAATTTGAGTTGTTCTCAGTCCTAAATATGTGAATATGTGATAGTTTGGGGCTGGGTTCTTTCAGTTTGGGGTTTTTCTTAATAATTTTTTTTTTGGTGTCAATAAGTAAAGATGCCAGTGCATAATTTGCAAGTAGTACTTAACAGATGGTCATGATCTTTTTTAATTGCCTGAGGCTGGAGCAGCATAATATTCTTACGTATGGATTAGTATCTAGGGAGAAAGGAGGCTCATTTGGTCAGGAAATGTATCTTAAGATAAAACCCAATTGCACTTAATGTGGCTGCTTGAATGCCAGCAACATATGCAAAAAAAAGACAACAATAATAAATAGTTTTTTGTGCATGTATTTTTGGTGGAGAAATGAGAAGCTGACAGTCTTGGAATTGTTTTTCATTTGCAAATGAAAATGGGTTTCTTTAGCTCAATGGAAAGTAAAATGAGATATGGTTTTAAGACAATCTTTGTACTTACTTGGAAAAGATTTATTCAAGATAATCAGACAGAAAGTGCTCATCAGGATATGCAGTTTTTAGGAGAAATGTCCTATACCATGTTTGTATAGTGAGCAGTAGTGAAGTAATTTTTTTTGTCTATTCCATAAATAAATGTAAATCCCAGGTACCAATAACCCTCTTTATTACACTACCCATCCCAGGTACCATAACCCTCTTTACTACACTACCTTTCTCTGTCCTAGATACAGGTTCTAGGAAAGAAATTTTTGTAATTCCCCAACTAAGAATTAGGATACAGTGAGGGGAAAGAACAGTGGCTTTTCTTCTCTCCCCTGCTGCAATCAGAAAGAAGTCACTGAGTGTTTTCCTCTCTCATATGTGAATCTGCTGAGACACAGAAGATAATCAGTGACATAATGATATTGGAATTTTTCAAGGCTTAGTTAAAATCTCATGGAGATTCCTTGAGTTGAACACCAAATTCTCACACATTACAGCCTGATTGCCCAAACAGACCATAATAACCTTGACTGTTACCCTGGATTGTTCCCATCAGATCTTAAAATCCCTGAATACTCCTTAGAGCTGATACAGATGTGATTTATTGAATGCCTAAATAGAGTTGTGGATTTACATGATAGGGTGTATTAGAGCTAAAGAAGACATGACATTATAGAAATGTTATTTCTTAAGATTTGTAAATAATAATTTCCTCTATATTTGAATGACTGACTATGGTACAGAAAAAGCCAATGTCCCCTGCATATAAAACTTGAAATAAAACCTGAGGAAATGAAAGGACCTGTGGGCCTTTAGATTCTTCCTGTTTGCTCTGAAACCATGTACAGAACATTCTGGGTGCGGTTATTTCCCAAAATGAACCATGCACAAGCCATTGCGCACTCAGCCTTGGGCTCAGTTGGGTTTCTTTGGAAGCGGCTGCTGTGATGAGCAGAGTTGTCCCTTTCCCAGAGAGCAGAGAGAAAGCAGCCTGGTAGAGCACGTGCTTTCCTCAAATCCACACGTAATGAACCCTGGGGGAGGAAGGAAATCCAAGCAGATATTCAGTGGTTAGGAATGCCCATAGCAGAGCAGCAATCCTGTCCAACTGTGCACTAGTTCCACTCCGTGCATTGCTGTGTACTTGACATTGGGAGGAGATAAAACATTTACTGGTTGCCTCAGGCAAACTCATCGAAGCACCATATCAAGTAAATATTCAGTACAATATTGCTGTTCATGTGTTTGAAAAGGGTGAAATGTAGTCACCCCTCAGAGTTCCTGTGTGACAGACAAAGTCAACTCAACATTTTCTGTGAAGCTGATGATGCACTCCAAGCATGCATTTTTATTGTATATCATAATTCTCAACAAGTGAGAATTATGATATACAATATTTTCCCATATTGTTGAGGCATTTCATTTAATATTTATATTCAGTGTATGGATTTTCCTTAATTGTGCCCAGGAGGGCAAAAATATTTTCAAAGTAACTAATGGTCTCTGGTTTTTGTAATTGTAGTCAAATTGATGTTTTCTCAGACTGAAGTAACAAGAAGGATAGGTATTGACAATAGATACTGGAAAGTAGAACTATGAAAAAGGCAGAAATATGAAGAGAAATAGCAGCACTGATCAAATGAGATCAGCTGTTTCTTTCAGTTTTAATCATAACCCAGAGCTAGATTCTAGGGAATAATGAAAGGTGTTCTGTTAAGAATATTGGGTTTGCCCAAAAAAGACTCAGCATAACAGGGAGGCAGATGAACTGGTTTGGGGAAATAAACCCTCTGAAGCTCTGGAATTTGGGGGGGGGGGAGATGGAATATTGTGAACATTGGGGTAAATCTGATAATAGAAATAATTTTATGGTTAGAAAATAGTTTTCACATTATAGCTTTTGTCAAGGTTAGGACATGTTTCCCTGGTAATGAAAAACATGGTTGCAACCAAAAGGGTAATTTTCACTTTCTTAACCTCTGTTGAAATGCTTAACCTCAATTTTCTTAGTATCTCTAGACAGAAAATGACAAACCAATAAAAGGTTGTACAGTGACCTTGGAGTTGGCTGCTCCTAATGTTCTGGTTTCCTTTCCTTTTCACCACTCTGGGCCAATTCATTTAGATCACCAAATCCATTATCCTGCTCTCTTCCTTCTTCTGCCATAGCAGTTTCCAGCCTAATTAAACAAAATATTAATGAGGGGTTAGCTGTTCTGGCTGTCTGAGGCCTTAATCGAGAGGCATCCAGTTTGAAGGCAGCAGCTGAAAAGCTGAATTGCATTTAGCAAAGGTGCAGAGAGTTAAAAGTGCTATGCCTTAGCTCCTGACAAAGCCTGACTGCTGATTAAACATTGCAGCCCCTACCCTGGGAAGCTCTGAGCCAGGCTGGAATGAAGAAAAGCAGGCAGGACTTCAGAGCTGTTCTTCACAAATGGGAGGCGCTGGTTTGAGATCCAAGGATGGATCCATGAGAGAGATCCCAGATCAGCTTCAGCCCAGGAAGGCAACTTTGGCAGGCAAGGGGTGCTCTCTCACTGACCCCTTGGGGACATGTGGCCGCTGCCATGCCCCAAGGAGCCCTGGGGGTTTCCTGCCTGGTGACAAAGAGCCTTGGAAGGGAGTTGGTCCACTTTAGGCAAGGAGCTGTGTGTTTAACTTATGTTAAATAAACAGGAAAGAGGGTTCTCTTTCCTACTTGCAGTACCCAGTGTGGTTTTCACTGTGGCTTAGTGAGGTGCAAGAAAACGACACAGAAACCAAGGAAAAGATGCATCTTTCTCTGGCTTACACTGATTAATGCTTTTGAATGGTGAAAAGATGAGTAAGTGAGGGGAATCAACTGATAAAAAATGAAGGACAAAAGTGCTTAGTGGTATTTCTAGAGTAAGGACAAGGATGTCAGCAATGTCATGAAGTCATTGAACAGAAGTGGCTGCCTTTAACATCAGGGTGTGGGGAAACATGTAAATGTAGGACTCCAGAATATGATCAGAACCATTAGATTAAGAATTCATTTTTTATTCACCAAAGAAAATTCATTTCTCTTTTGCAAGGGAAAACAAGACCTATGAGTATTGGAAAAACACTAGGGATTATTGAAGTAATGAGAAAAAAATCCTCCTTTTAATCAGAAAATCCTTGTTCCTCTAAGAAAAATCCTTAATGCTGCACAGACCATAATACCTTATCTCTCTTATCTGCAGGGCTGGCTTAGATGGAACTTTCTGTGGTCATTGCCAGAAAAATGCATGTCTTCCAATGCATCTTTATGTTAAAATTAGTATGCCTCAGATCAATTTGCATACAACCAGCACTGATTCACCCTCTCTTTCCCAACCTGCCTGATTTTTGTGGCTAATTAGATCAACTTCCTGTTGCTCAGCTTAGGGCTTGTACCTTTTGGTCTTTTAAATAATTAATTTTCTTCAAAAGATGAACTGTGATTTCAAAACTCAGGGATTGTTCATACCTTGCAGGAGTAGATTTAAAGAAGTTTGCTTTGTGACTCATGGACCCTGAATCGAGTTAGAGTATAATGAGATCTAAATTTACAAAAGCAGAAAGGAAATAAACATAGCTTTGAAATGGAATGTACATTTGATAACAGGAAATGTCATTTCTAAAGATGTACTTGCCTCAGTCTGAGGAAGATGTCTTTCAAAGGGAGCTGGCTACTTTGTGTTTGGATTTTTTTTCAAAATTAGTATTAATATTGACTTCAAAAGTAGTTTTGTTATATTGAGAATATTTTTGCTATGAAAACAAATATATATATTTTTTTGAGGAAATATGTGATAATACTGTATCTTGAAATACTGTATCTTTAAATCTAACAGGCTCAGGGAGGTCTGATCAGCTTTTATATTTTGTTTGTAGATGTGGCTTGAATAAGTTTTTGGTTTTTTTAATAGAAGCAAACCTTAATAAATATGAAAGCAGTAAAAGTACTTTCTTTTCTTGCATTTTAGTCTTGTGAGCCAGTTGTTGAAATGCATTTGTGATCTACAGCATTTGCTGTAGTGGGAAATATTTTATGTGAAATGCAAAACACAAAAGTATTGTTATTTTTGAAGCACTCTCAGGGCAGTTCTTAAAGAAGAGCCATGGAGTAATAAAGATTTTCTTTACATCAAGGTCACTGCAGCTGGGTGAAGGGAAACTTTAGAGGGTCTGTTGACACTGGCAACATGCTAAAGGTATGGTCCAGGAAAGGGCAATGAGAAAAATTCATTTGAAGGCTAAAAAGCAATGAAAGAGAACTAGGATGTGAGGAGCAAAGGATAAAACAGAGAATGAATGCTTTACAATTGAACTCAGTAAAAAATAGAACAGGACAGGAGATACATAGAAAATTGGGATGAAAGGAGGATGAGAGAGATTCTTTGTCAGGATAAAGCAGAAAAACAGGAGGATTTTTGGAGCCTAGAGTCATTTTGGAGTCAAGACAGAAGGAAAATTATGATTTGAGGGCTTTGGATAATCAGCAGGTGGTGGGGATTTTAGTTGGTTTGCTTTGAAATTTTAAACTGGAAGAAAATTCCCGTGTTGCTCAGTTGTTGATCCTTGTATCGTAGGCAACAATTTAATGTCATTCCTTTTCTAATCTGTCTCCAGATATGTTCAGTCATTCTACTCCAAAAAGAGACTGCTAAAATTTCCTTTTTCTCATGGTTTCAAATTGTGTAATATTCAAAGTAAATATACTCCTGACAGGTACACCCATTTTGTAGCTAAGTTGAAATCAGTTGATGTGCTACAGATTATTTCAACTGAATGCCTCAGGAGGAAGTGAGCAAGGCAAATAAAAGGATATATTGATGAGAAAAGTGGCAGTTTAACTGCAAGGGAAAAAATGAGAGGGGTATATTTGCTTTTTATATCTGAAAACCAAGTTTGTAATTTATCTATTTAATATTCTTGGGATTCTTTTGGCCTTATTTAATGTTTCAGGATTTCAGAAGGGCAACTTTCAGACCATCCTGAAAGAAAAAAGCTACTGTACTTAGGTTTGGTTCATAAATTTCTGATAGAGAAATATTCTTCAAATGATTAGGAAGAAAAAAAGAGATAGAATTAGGGGTTTGGGGTTTTTTTTCCTCCTTAGAAAATAATAACTAATGCTGAAAAATACTAATTTCTTGAATAGTTTCTATATAGATCTGGTACAGTAATGGAATGATTTTTATTTGATTTTCCTATATTGTAAATTCTTTACATTCCTTGTGGTTGTAAAATTCCAGGATATTCCTGAGGAGCAAATGACAAGGTCTTAATAAACAAAGAGCATTTGTGACCCAGAAATGAGGATAGCAAAGAATCTCTAAAATAATCTTTCTTTAAAGTATTCATTGTATAGTGAGTATTTTACTAATGTTTTCTTAATCTGTGAGTATTCAGTATATAACTCCTGGTTTCTGTAAATATATCCATTAATTCATGAGGCAAAATAGACAAACGTGAGTATGAAAAACTGGGCAGCTGAACAGAGGATATTTTTCATATAAGTTAAATAAGGGGCTGATTACATTTTTTGGGGGAAAAAAACCCCAGGCATTACATTTAGCAGAGAATTTCCAGATTATGTCATTCATTGGGAGAACTGAAAATATTTAAGATAGGAAAATATTTTCAGCTACTAAACAAGCCAATATTTTTAGAGTGAATGCTCTGCTCCCACAATGTTATGCAGATACATCTGCTGAAGATAGAGGTAAATTTTTGTGCTACTTTTCACTAAGGAAATCAAAAGTGTAAAAATATCCTGCAACCAATCTCTGCTATCAGCCGAGTAAGGTTAAAAGGTTTTTCATTGCTTTTTGTTGCCAACTTTTTCATGCAATTATCTGTGAGTGTTATTTCACAATCACTCAGATGCTGCTCCCTCTACAGTGGATAATGGTGGATTGTCCAATTTTCTGCCAAGTTTTCAAGGCAGAGGCAGAGACAAGGATGGACTTGTAGGATTTCTTGCTGAAAACAGAATATTTTGCATTGTAACAAGTACCCTCAAAACAGAGTGCCTTGCATGAAGCTGGGGATGGAAGAGAGGTTTCCAGTAGGCTTCTCTTAAAGGGGATTTTTTTAGACCTGAAATTTGAATAAATTTTTATATATTTGGGATTGAAATCAGTAGTAAAAAGACATCTGATCAGGAAACACTGATAAAATATCCTGGATTCCATCACAGTGCAGGATTCTTTCTCACTCTAAAGCAAACCTGTGCTCATCATCATTCAATTTGCTGCTATTTTATTCATGAAACATAGTAGTTTTTTATGATGAGTCTCAAGATTTTTCTGGCTGCACTGTCTGTGTGTCAGCATAATGAGGCAGAATAGTTCCTGACTGTGCCTAAACAGGTGGAACATTAAAATAATTGTGACATTTAGTTGTACATGATTTTGAAAAAAGGACTCATGGACAGATATGGCTGTAGAGTGTTCTGTAGGGACTGAACTTCTTTCATGGACTGTTATCTCTGGGATCCTTTAGAGGCTTGTGAGTGATATAGTCAGTACTTCAGGAGCTTAAAAATAGATTTATTCAGTGCTCTTTTCTGATTGATTCACCCTTTGACATAATCAGTCTATCTCCATTTTCTAGTAGCTTCCTGTTCCATTCTAATGCTCGCCTTCTGTGAGTTCTCTCAAAATATATTCTATTTAAAAACTTAAAATCCTGCAGTTTTGTCTAAACAAGTGGACACTTTTATTGGTGCAAGCTCTCTGCAGCCTGAGCACAGGTGGCTCATTTTTGTGCTCCTGTCTTGCTTGCTAGTGGTACCTGTGGCTATTACACAGATATGCTATGGCTGTGTGCTCTGAAGCACTTCTGAAGAGCTCAGATGAGCTAGAGAGAGAAATTCAACTTTTCCTGTTCTTACAAATCACCAGCACACCCACTCTATAAACAGATCATCATTTCTGCAAGTAGGACAACCTGTAAACATAGATTAAAGTCTGAGTTCAAAGAAGCAGAAGTTCACTAGAAAATAAAAAGAACAAGCTCAAAAGAATGTATTTTTATCCACTTTTTTTTTTTGTGTGTGTGTGGTTAGTTTTGCAATCATCTGGAAAAGACTCACTCTTGTTGAAACTGCAGATTGTCAAAAATTTTCTGTACTGCTTTGTTCATGATTCAGAGCTAAGCAACACTAAGTGCACCATCTGGACAGCTAATGATTGCATTTTCTGAGTTCTCTTACATGCTTCCCAGAGTGCATTTTTCTCATTTATGCACCTTTGTCAGTCAGTATTAAAGCTGACCAGTCATCTAGTTATTTCAGATTTCATTCTGGTGAGGAAGATGGTAGATAATGCTGCTTGCTTCCAGCAAATTTGTGAGGCAGTGCCTGTTCCATGAACTGTTAACACTTCAGTTTATGACACTCTAGCTTTTTCTAAGTATTCCAAAAAGTATTGAAAATTTGAGAAAATAGCTGGGCAACACCTGAATCTCTTGTTGAAAGCTGTGGAGATGAGCCATGAGGATTCTGGTGCTGGCTTACGATCCACTGTGCTGTGTTCACTTAGTTCAGTTGCAGTGATCACTCTCTAATTCTCCAGGAGAAAGGCAGAGCCTGTAAATGAGTGAGCACTGCCTGCAGAGCGGGATGAACTCCAACAGATTTTCCTTGGCTGCTGGCAGGTTAAAATTGGTCTCTCAGCAATGGAAACAATGCAAGCAGGGTGAGTGCCACCCTGAGCAGGTGGACAAGGTGTAAAGCACAGGTGGAGGAGGAAAAGGTGGCATCTTTACCAGTGGCAATGCCTTTTTGCACTTCATGTGTAACTGCATAAAATAGATCTGGAAGATGAGGTCCATGGCTTTTGGATGCTGTATCCTTGGTTTTGTTATTCACAGTTCAAAGTTCCCTAGAAAATCAACCAGAGTGTGCAGAGAAACTGAGGTGTTTGGAACCACAGGTAGAAATTAGTGTGAGGACTGAAGTTCAAGGACTGTCCCAGAGTCAGTTCACATTTAAAGACTACCTAAAAATGGATTTCATTGTATTTATTTTGCACAGAGAATTTTGTTCTGAGCTCACCTGAGTAAGCCACCCACAGCATTATTTGGGGAGTCTCTTTTAACTTTCCCTGATGCTTCTTTGAGGATTATTTGTGATCTGTTTGTGAGGCATTTGGGCTGCTATACCTGAGGAATTTCTCATATACAGACGACAGACCATTATTTGCACGTGTGGGATTCTGTTGATCTTTGCTGGTTTCTTGTTTGTGCATGTTGCAAATGAAACCTTTCTTCAATCTCTACAATACTTTTTTACTGGTGTTGTGGATCAGTCTCATAATTCAGGGACTTATGCACCTGAGGATTAAAGAGAAATTAATAGAGAGAAAGGTGTGACAGTCTGTGTAATTTTAGCTGGTAGGAAAGCAGCTTGCTCTGTAATTTCAGATGATTCTGTCATTAATTAGTTCAGATGCTCCCCCCTTAGACACTCAGATGGTTGTTTGGATCTGAAAGACTGTGAAAAAATAAAGGACTCCCTCTGCCTACCAGCTGTAATTTGCTTAGTCCCCACTAAGCCAAATTTGTGCAACACTTGAGCTCACTTTTTGTTGTTTGGAAAGAATCACACATAGAATGATGCATTATCACAGTATAAAAAAATAATTCCTTAGCCACCAATCTTTTTACTAAGTGAAGACCCTGACTTTGAAACAAAGGGTACCTAGTACTTTCAGCTGCTGTTATAATGTACAAGTCAATAGTTTCCAAGAAGTCATTATTTTTCTGCAGTAACTAACATCTGAAATTGGTAAATATTTTTGTAGCTCACATTTCAAGAGTCCCATACCTTCTCAGTGTTGTCTTGTGGGCAGCAGCTCTTCACAGCCTCAGGATCTTCTCAGTCAGGGCTCCTCCAAGGCTCTCCCTGACTGGCCAGCCCACCCCCTTTTATCCCAGTTACCTTGACTGGCCACAGCTGCAGCCCAATGAAGGACATCACAGCTGCAGCCCATCAAGGATAACTGGGACCTACCGGGGCAAGGCCTATACACAGGTATCCAAATACAATACAGATATTTACAAATATTTATTTCATCTCCTGTCTCTGCAAACGTCATTAAAAATATGTAAGATCATGAAACATTGGGGGTGAAGGAGAGCCTCTCATTATGGGCTAGGCTGTAAATAGGTGTGCACATCCTCTGAAGCATGCCACACTACAGTGAAAATTCAAGTTTACTTTATGAAAGCCTGAAACGCTGTAGCACTTTAGAGGTTGAAATAGAATTAAACATTATCGGATGTGATCCCCTTAGTTCTGACAGCTAAAATTGAGATTGTTGGTTAACTGAACAAAACAGATTCTGATTGAAAGTGTCAGCCTTATGTGAGATTTAAACTATGTAGTCATTTTTGTAGCTTGTGTAGTTGGCCTTGCAGGTCTCTGAGGAGATTAGCCAAATCAAAGCCAGACTGAATGACGTCTCTGGAAATATTCTTGTATTTCTGCCACCCCAGACTTGTATAACAAATAGTTTTACAGGCAAGCTTTTTTCCCTCCTCTGAAGAGAGAGGCATTGTCCAAACCTGTGTGGATAACCTTGCTTTTCCAATTCAAACTGGCTGTCTTGTTGCTTGCTCCAAAGCATTTGACAGCCAGCCTGGGACATCCCCTGCTTTGAATGATTTTTATACTAGCTCCCCTTTGCCTTTAATGTGCAAAGACCTGTCAAAGTCTTTCAAAAGAGTAAGTGCTCTTAGAATCACTAATAAAGATTTCTCTCCTCCTAATGGCATGTGATGTACAGGCTTAAGCTTGTGAGTGAGGAGATTGCACAGTGCCATGAATTGCTGAGAACAGAATCAGGAGCAGGGAGGAGGGAGCCTGACAGCAGACAGGACAGTGTTTGTTATGTGGCAGATAAGGAGAGATGTGCTTTGATGTGGATGTGTACACACACACATTATATATATGAATGACTACAAGATCTCCATTTTTTTGCTTCCATGCTCTTGTGCTTCTCCTTTCCCTCCCAGGAGCCTCTCCTCCTGGCTAGGTGGCCGTCCATAAGTTCAGGATTGAAAACTATCCCGGCCAAGGATCATCACATCCACTATACAGCTGTACCCAGGGATGGACTCACCCTTCAGCTTTTCATTTATATTCATAGTTACACAGATAATTCCTTTGTAAATCTGTACTTAACTATTAACAGGTCTATTTCTCAACTCTTTGGATTAACGGATCAAATCTCTGTCAGTGATGATGTCATTATCTGTACTTCACCTTGCACTTAACTAATAATACTAACTAGTAGCTAAATAGTTTAAATGAATGGATGTATAGCATTTTGGTGTCTTTTCCCGCACCATTTCTATATAGCTTTCCTGTGAAGCTTCTTACCTCTGAACACACCTACAGCTCCTTCATTTTTATCAGACTTAAATTTTCTGTGCTCACATTTCTGCAGACACAGGAGAAATGCAGAAATGCTCACATTTCTGCAGAGGCAGAAGAAATGGCTCCAAACAGAGGTGAAAGAAATCAAGCTTGGTGTGTTGCAGATGCTCTAGATTTGGAAGGTATTCCTAGCAAGGATGCAGCTACTGTACCCGTTTTGCTGATAAGTGCATTCTGAACTCCTCATGGGTTTATTTTGTGTCAGCAATATGACTTGTCTTAACAGAACTGCAGCAACCTAATTGTCAATTCCTTGTGTCACTGTTCCTCTAGGTATGGAACATGGAGTGTGAGCACCATGTGACCCAGCATTTAGGGCTCTAAACATGGCTTGGGGCCAAGAACACAGGCAAGGTAGACTGCAGAGATAGAGGGACTGTATTCATGGGGTAAATGTTACCCTAAAATGTGTCCTGGTTCTTCACTGGGCAGCTCTGACACCAACTGAATTTGGGGCAACAGATACTTGCAATTGATTGAAGCAGCAACATACTGAAAACCTAAATTAATTCTGTGATGCCAAAATATATAGATCAATTTTTTTCAAATGGTGGCATGATTATTATTTGGATTATGGCAAGCTGCCAGTACATTTTAGCAATGATTTCTGTCATACTTCTGAGCTGCATTCTTTTTGGTGCTGTGTTTATCCCAGAGAAAATGCTAATATTGAGGAGAAGAGGCTTCTTTGGGTGCCAAGGCCTGTTGAGAGAGGGTAACATGAGATAGGACTTCACTCCTGATTAAGTCTTGGTAAAATTACTCCAAGGGTCTCAGTAGCCTGATTTCAGTGAAATGGGAGCCATTTGAAATGCCCCCATGAAGTAATTAATGAATTCAGTTGGTCGCACACTCAGTGAATAGTGGAGTAACTTGGATTTGCTGTTTCCTCTTGGATGTCTTGGCATGGTCTGTGGAGTAAGGACAAACAAGTGGTTTAGAGCATGTCTTAAATTAATGAAATAAGCAGAATTTAGTAAATGGAAAAGTTCTGCTATTTGATAAAACTGACAGTTATTGGAATCACATAGTAAAACCATTCAGTTGGAAAAAATCAAATAGTCCACAGCTGCCTCCAGCATTTTTTGGAATGAATTGAAATGGTTCCTCAGAAAATTGTAAAATAAATTAATGTATAGAAATGACCACACACAGAACTGTTTTCCTTGGCATGCTGTTTATAGCCTGAGAAAAAAGGATAAAATAATGAGTTTGGTGAGTTAAGTGACATCTATATTTTAAATATTGCTGGTTTTGTAACTTTTTTCCCATTTGCCATGTTCCTTTGTCACTTAAGAGAAAACAGAAATGAATACTAATTAGGGGGCCAGTGAATATTTGATGTATACTATTCTTTTCCTTTTAAATCAACTTCATGGGTTTTTTTTTTCTTTCAGATGTGATACTTTCTCAGAGTGGCTTCTATTGTTCATTATGACGAAATAAATATGGATTTTTTTGACAGTACCTGGCTAAAAAACATGTATTGTCCTAATGAGCCTTATAAGCCTTCTTCATTTTATTAGAAGATATTTTGTCCTCTGATGGATACTTGAATGATGTTAAAAAAAAAAACCAAAAAAAAGCATCATCAATAAAAACAAACACGATTCCAGATCTATATGGAAAACTTATAAGAAATTCAGTAGTGACAAATGAAGGGCAGCACATTCAGATGAGATTCATCAGTTTCACAGACGTAGGGTGGGGAAGAACAACCCAGATAGTTCTGTGGGGGTTTTGGACTCCTTTCAGTGACAAAAGCCAAAAACACCATAGCATCTATCACAATGAAAAGGAGGATAACAGTTTTCATAGCAGTGCGATAGCTAAATTTTGTGTTAATGTTTTCATTACAAAACCTTTTTTTAGAGATTTATTCAGCCATGATAATGTCTTCTACATGCCCTCAGCCTAGTGCTATTTCAATTAAAAAATACTACAAAAAATATCTGTTTAGCATGTTCCTGTTTTCTATAAAGCAACAACAATCATCAGCAGCTCCTTTGTAGAATGGACTCAGTGATCTCCCAACATCACCATGCTAAGAGGTTTAATGGCCTGTGAAATAATATTGTGCTTGGAAAAATGGGGTTTATAGAATTATCCATTTCTGTGCTTTGCCATAGACAAGTGGATTTTTTTGTGCACTCTGGCTGCTGTAGGAGACTCTTGCAGTGGGAAGGAAGTTGCTGACAGACACTGAGGTGCAAAAATGACCTTGTGGGGGTCTTGTTCTCTTTAACCTGGACAAGGGTGGGAAAATGGAAGAATATCAACACAGGTTGGAAAGGGCCTAAAACTGCTTTGAGCATTTGGCCTTTCCATTTTGGTAGTTATGAACTTTGATTTCCTTGCTTCCTTGTTTGTGATATATGCTTCAGATGCACAGGTCGTGTTCTGGTGGCTTCACTCAGTGCCTTCCTGAGGAACAAAAGGGGAATTTATTATGTGCTAAAAGGAGAATTTATTATGTGCTATAATATCTTATTGCGGCAAAAATAATTAAATTCTACTGTAAAAAAAATAGGACAGGAAATGTAAGTGATTGGTCCTAGTGATAAGATTAAACTGACAAATCTAATTAAAGTAGATGGTTTAAGGACTATTCACAAGCTAAGTAATATAATGTTGTCCTGTAAAGCACACAATGTATCCTATAAAAACCTAGGAATACTCCCTGGAAGAAAGCAATGATTCTTGAGTGATAGTCCAGGAAATCATTTAAGATTTGGGATGCTTTGGGCTAAGGTTTAAAGGTGTTATAGGTATTTGCTATTGCATTTTTCTGTATTTTTTCCACAGACAGCTAGGTTTGAATAAGGCTGTTGAAATAGATTTTTAACTCATTAAAGCAGCATTAAAAGTCACTATGAAGAACCAAACAGACATAATCTGATTTTCTGTTGCATATATGAATAGAAGCTTTGATGTTGATCACACCTGAACCTCAAGTCCCTGCACTGAAGGGGGTTTGTAGTGTGCAGTGTGTGAATTCCCGAGATGTTTGGCAGAGGCAGGAGGAGCTGTGGGGAATCTGAGCACAGAGCAGCCTTGTGGGCCTGCTGTGCGTCCCTGCTCTATGACAGCCCCAGTGATGGAGCCCCCCTGGCTGGTGGGATGTGTTGGGGTTTTTCTGGTTTCTTGTCACACCCTGGGTCACTGTCACTCCCCAGTGAGACTGGTTTGTGCTGGAGCCCTGCAGTTTGGAAGGTCTCATCCACCAGTTGTCCATCCTTGCAGGACAGCAGCACAGAGCAAAAGCAAAATGTTCCAAAGCTGACTTTAAACCAAACAGGAGCAGCCTTACGTGGAGCTGCTGTTCATGTGGAGACCATGTGGAGTTCAGGGTAGAATCAGCTCTTGTTCAGGGCAAACTCACCAGCTTTTACTTTCGTTTGGTGGGTTTGTTTTGGTTTGTTGTTTTTTGTTGTGGGTTTGTTTTTTTTTTTTTTTTTTTTTTTGTGGTAGTTATTGCTAAGGGTGTTGTAGCGCAATACTTATCTCCTTAACACCCTGTTCCTCAGTCTGTCTTGGTAGTTTAGTTCATCTTATTTTTTTAATAACAAATTTATGTCTGCCCACTGAGATAGAGTCCTCCCCAGTGAATTCTTATAAACTCTTACCCCACACATAACAGTCTTATTTTTCTCTTTGCTTATGCCAATAAACCTTATCTTATTTTTTCACTGCAGGGAAAAATCTGTATCAATTTTTGCTATCTTTTCCCTCAGAAGCTCTTTTCATGCCAATTAAGACCTTGAGATTTTAAACTGTGATGCATTTTTTCGTGATGAAGTAGTGTATATTCTATGCTGATCACCTTCTTTCTTTGCTGGCCCTTATCAGTATCTGTGGGCTGTTCCTGTGAGACAGGGAGGATTTAGACTGATTAGAAAAGCTGATGCTGTAATGCTTGCTTAGCTCTTGAAAAGAAATGAAGAAAAATTTCAATCATTTCTATGCTGAGGAGATTCTGAATTTATCTCTATTAATAAAATTGAAAATCAAAAAAAGCTAAAGCTGCAAGCTTTTGTTTTGAGGGTAGGAAAAAAAACCACTTAAAACTGCATTAGTAGCTTCTCAAATCTGAAAGTTTCTTCAGAATGGTGAACTAACATTAATATTTCTAGAAGGTACAACAAATTCAGTGGAGAGAAGTAGTACATTCATTTTCCTGACCAACCAAAAGACTGTTTGTTCATCACACTTGAGGGGGGCAGTTCCAAGGTTACCCATCCCTTCTCCTTGGCAGTGTCATTTTACCCCAGCTCCCCCTCTCTGCCCCACAGCGACCCCACAATGATGGAGTCCCATGTTGAGGATGGTGCTGGCAGGAATCATCAGCCAGGGCTCATTCCTGTAGCCCTTTGAACATATGGAGCTTTGATTGCTTCAGGATGACTCTCCAGGCTGGGCCCAGTGCAGTTCTCAGGGTAGAGGTGTCTGCAGCCTGCAATAGCAATGATAGGGCTTAATAAGCCATAACAATAAACAAAGTGTTCATCTTCAGCAAGAAGACCTTATTTAAGACAGATGATGTGCTGATCAGTTCGTAGAAACTCAGATGCAATCATATGATGGTGCTTGATTTGTCCTTTAACTAGGTTTTCTAGTTTCCATTTGGGTTTTTCTCATACTGCTGCAATAATTTTCAGTTTAACCTTTTAATTGGCAGCTGATTTGATTTTTCAGGACTTAAAAACTTTAAGTTACATAGTGTATGAAACTTTCAGATTCTTGTTTTCATGTTGTGTATGAAAGGTGTCTCTTAAAAGCAGCATGTCTTTCCTTGAAATGAAATTTATTATAAAGATACTCCTCCCCCTATGTACGCCAACACTAAAATGCACCATAAACTATTTATATGATCATTGTTCAATGCCTTTAACACACTGGTGATGGAAAAAAGCACAGGCACAATAATTTTAAAGGTTTTGTGCATATACTTCTCCCCATTTCAGTGATGTGATTCAGTAGTCTCCGCAATAGTTGCTGGATATGTACAATGCTTTGTGCATCATTTTGTGTGTTTTTGTTCAGAAGTGCATCTCAGTCGGCGACAGATGTCCTCTACAAACAAAAGCAGTTTTCTGATCTTAAAGACCATCTCAAATTCATCTGTGAAATATTCTTGATTATTGCTGTTATTGTTTAGCACTCTCAATTTAGTTGTTTGCAGTTTTCCTACTTCAAAAATTGAGATTAATCATGCCTTTACTTAAATGTTCTTATTAAAATCAGTGGGGCTTTGAAGATCAAGCTTTTAATCTCTAATGTGTAGAGTAATCAGGTGTATGAATAAATGTTTGGAAGATGAATATTGCAATGCAGAAAGTTTGTCCTGAAAGGGCCTGAAAGTATGAGTTTTCCAGATAATAGGCATAACTTTAAAATCCTTTATTTCATCCCCAAAAGCAGAATTCTTCCCTAAAACCATTGTGTAGAATCATGTAGAGTTTTGGTGTTAGGTATCTGCTTTTAAGCGATGCTTTGAAAGTTTGTCCCCTTAGAGTGAAAGTGGATTAAAACCCAGTCTTTGTACTGATCAGAAAACCACTGAGGAAGTCTTCATAATTTTGTTCTTTCATTCTGAAATGCACTCTAAACCCAGCAGGGTGGCATCTGTCTCCAGCCAAATTTTCAGAGACATGCAGTGTCACCTGAAGCTGACACCTAAAAGCCAGATTGTTCTTTGAAGGGACTGTAGAAAAGTTCCTCTCTTAAGCAATGTGTTTGAAACTGCTCTGTGAAGTATTGGAGATGGATTGAACTGCACTTTTCATCTCTTATGGCTGCACACCTTTGAACAGAGGAAAAAGCCCCTTCTTTGAGATGGAGAGGAAGGAAATGTACAATCACAGGTTTAAATTTAAACCTCGTGTTTAAAACCGTCCCCTGAGGAATTGCAGGGCTCTGTCCCAACCCCACCTCATGGGATGGTTTATTTAGTGATTGTCTGATGGAAAATACATGTCAAAAACTGCCACCAGAGGAGCCAAATCACAGTGTCCTCTTCCAAAGGTGGGAGCTCTGATGCAAGAGAGTCATGAGTGTTCATACATGAAACTTCTCCCCCACTGTCACTGCTGCTGTTGCAGCTGACCGAAAATGGAGAATGTTTAGGATAGACTCAGTCTTGTCCTTGGAGATGTGTGTTTTTGTACACTTTTACATTGGGGTGTATGCTTGAATTAAAGATACTCTAAGTCTTATTTATTTTGTAGGGCAGATGTGTAAAACAAGCAGCTTTTGCTGTGGTTTTTTACCTTTCCTTCCTAACCCCACACCATGTAATTCTGAGAAAGTTTTGAGCACAAGGAAATGTTTGAGCAATTAAGTAGTTCTAGAGCAGTTCACTATGACAGGCTGATGGAATCTTGACTGATCTTGAGCTCTGAGTTATTTGCCCTTGTCAACATTTAAAGGTTTGCAAAAAAACACTGAGAAGAATTTTAGGTGCCAGCAGATATTTAAGGCACATTTCTCAACCAATTAATTTAGGTATCTCTACAGCTTAAACAGGAACTTGCAATTTTGTATTTAAGAGTTTAGATTCCCTTTTTAAGTGCTAAAATCCCATTATGGCTTTTAGCAGAATATCCAGATAAGGGCTTCTGTAATGTCTAGTTCTTCCATTTATGCATTAACTGTAAAAGCAGGAAAGCAGCAATGACTGCATCCCATTCTACTGGTTGGATGATTTGTCCTTGAGCTGGAAACTATTGGTTTCTTCCTCTAGTAGAAAAAATAATTTGCTTCATTTTTATGGCCCTTTTATTTTTTTCACCAAACTGTGTTCCATTTGTGGAAGCAGAAATCTTGATAATACAGAAATCTATATTTAGTATGTATGGTTTAAAATTCAGGGAGGTGGGTTTTCATTTGACTTCTGCTGATGACTTTTGATCTGGTGCCACTCTTAGAAAACACTGACATTAATCAGGATTACATATTGGCAGCATTGAATTTGATAGGATTAGACTGGTAATCCTAAAATATAAACTGCCTGTTAGGACATGCAGTGTAATGTACAAATTCTCAGCTGAGGGTGACTGTATCAGGCTAACTGCAGCAGCCCAGAGCTCGGCAATATAAATTAGCTCATAATGAGTTTCATGTTGCCCTGACCAGTTTATTGTCAGTGCCTGAAGTAAATAATTGAAAATGTGCTTTCAGTTAAAGCTTCTCTGTGGTTTGCCTCAGTCCCACTGATAATATCTAGCACAGACTAACTTGATTTTTTTGAAAAATACATTTTAAAATACTCTCCCCCAAAATGCTCTGAGTGTGCAGTGTTCAATTCTGGGCCATCTCTGGGAGTTTTGACGCTCAGCAGTGTCATTTCAGTGCCTGGCACATAACTGGCTATGGCAATTAATTGTGGTTAGGATACCCTGACTTCTTCTTCTGCTCTCTCCACACCCAAACTTCTTTCAGTCATTACAATGATGAAATAGTTCCTTTAATTCTTTTTACTTTTTGTTACACTTTCCATGTGATAGTCGATACATGAGGATTTTTTTGTTTTACTCCTATGATGCCAGTTTTGGGAGGACAAAAAAATGACAAAAAATACGTTTCTTGAACTGAATTATTTACACTATTAGGCCTGCTTCTTACCCCCTGTGGTTTTTTGGCCCCTGCTGGTTACTTTTAGTCTCAGTGACAAAACAAATGCTGCCTTGATAGCAAGGAGAAAGCATGTTCTCTGTTACCACCACTGAAAAGTAATTACACAGCTAAATCAGCAGAGATGAAAACCACAGTGTAAAGAATTCTGAAAAATAAGTAGGACATTAACTCTTTGGAACATTAATTATGTGGAAATGCCAGGTTTTGGCTGGCTGAGGCAGTCCCAGGCTGTGATTGCAGTTTGATTTATGGCAGTGTAAATCAGGAGTAGCTGTGACGCCCGAGTCAGTGGCGTTGCAGCAGTGTAAAACAAATGGAACTCACATATGCACTTTGGATTATTCCCACTTTCACCATCAGTCAAACACGGGCATGAGCCACACCAGTAAAACCAGGGCTCTGCAGCTGAGCCTTACAGCTCTGTGGAAAGCAGCCCTGGCTGCCACAGCTGCAGCTGCTGTTGTGCCCTGATGCTGAGGGTGAGAGTTCAAGTGCACCCAAATTTTAGCTGTTAGCAAGGTAAGACCAAGAGTAAAGATGTAAAATTGCAGATACCAGAAAAACACATCATATATGGAGGAATAAACAATAAAGTGTTAAAATATCTTTTGAAAAGGCAGTTGTTTAGAGCTTATGGGCTTTTAAGCTTTAAGGGCTTACAATGAGAGTCAAGCAGAGAAAATTGTGAGGGGACAATGATTTAAATGCTATTCCCACGAGTACTTGTACCAGGCTTAGTAACATCACCTACAGGACAACAATAAAGGGTAAAAGTAACAAATGCACACACATTATCAGTTTCATAGAAAAATAGTTATTCAAAGCCTAGGGAGTTTTCCTTTTGTCTTTCTTTATAATAACTGGGTTTCAGTCTGGAGCTTCTGGAGCCCTGAAATAGTGTTTTTTTCTCACCTTTCTCACCCTGCCCAGTGTCAGAGTTTCTTATCTTGGCAGGCAATTCTGTATTGTGCTTGTTATTATGTGTACCATGACTCTCTGGTGGTGTGCAAGAGATTCCAGCTTGAACCAAGTGATTATGGGCTCTCACTGAATTTAGATGTCCATACCCCCTATCTAGCTTTGGAACCAGAAATACTTTGTTTATGGCAGTGATGGGCTTTTGAACTTCCTGCTCGGATTTTTTCAGTCGGAGAAGCTTCTCTTGGTTCATCTGTGTGGATTCCCTGAGTACACAAACTGTACATAACTGTGCATTATCACCACCACCAAAACACAAAAGATGTGGGCAATAAAGCTCCAAGAAACTTGGATATGCTTTCTTTTGAAAACACATACAACTGTACTTTAGTGCTTAACTGCAATTTTGTTCTCATTAAAATCAGCAGCAATATTGAACTAATAATTAGTTTTCATTGCATGAAGCACGTGCACGTGCATGCTCAGTTATAAAGACCACAGGCCTCAGTAGCTGTTTTTACCACAATTTATGACCTGAAGCATTTACATCAATTGACTGTTGAGGGCTCTGCTGGACAACATTCCCTGTCCCAGTATAGTTACAGTTTAATGCTTCACTGGATCAAATGCAGCAAGAGTTATTTCATCAGCTTTGTAGAAGCAGATGATTAATTTCTGTTCTAGATCTTGCTGGTGGTTTTTTTCCTGAGGTTATTTTCCATATCATTCCATATAAACAACTTACAGCCTTGACCTTTCGCACTTTCTGTTTGCATTTGTTGAGGAGGTGGAAAGGTTAGTTCAAACCTCAGGATTGGAATTTGGCTTAGAAATTGTTCAAACATATTACACTATAACTGCAGTTGAAGTTATAGCCTGGGATTCCATTAAATGCAACAAAAGCCATTCATTTAACCTCAGCCTACCAGGAAAACTTCTCTTCATGCTGAACCAATTCCCAGCAGGGCTTATGCTGCTAATTTATGAAAAGTGTCCTTTTGAAAAAGGAGTAAAATTTTTGTGCTCATTCAGTCATGTCCAGTTCTGTAGGAGTCAGGGCTTGAAAAGCTTAAACTAATGAAATTCATGTTATCAATTTAAAAGCAGAAAAATGTAATAAAAGTGGGAAAATTGAATAATCTTCAGGTGTAACTGGTTCTTCTAGTATTTGTCTTTAGCAATATGAACAGGGATAAAGAACCTACCTGTATTAAGGTTTCCTTGAACTTCTTATCCTCCTGTATCTATCAGACTCATTTAAGGAAGAAAATTAACTAATTCATGCCATAAAATGCCATAGAAACACGAATAGTCATAGCACCCAATTCATTATCTTCATTAACAATATTGTATGAGATCTGCAATATTCAGGCTACAGTGAAAGTGTATCTAATATGCCTGTCTTTGAATACTCTCCATTTATTGTAGTTTTCAAAAAGTTGGAGCAATATGGGTTTCATCTAAAGCTAGTATTTTCATCTAAAAGCTGGTGTTAAAATTCTTATTAATCTGTCATGGAGAGAAGGGAGGCAGAATAAAAGGGGTTACAAAAGTGCTGGAATTTTGAAGTTGCTTGGGCTTCTGAGGTCATTTTAGAAGTGTAGCCATTCCCCTTACACATAGTCTTTCACACATGTGAAATAATTTTTAGGTATTTTTTCCTTCTTTTCATATGACTTTGATGTTCATGAATGTCTTGTACATCTTCTCAATGGTGAGAATTACCAATAATTTTAGACACCACCATTTAATTTAAAATATTATCATGCTCAATTTCATTTGGCATTGCACTTGTAAAATGCTTTATTTTACTTTAGATAATAGCCTAGAATATTTGATTTTTATTGGAAGGTTACAGTATTTGATGGTTGTTTTAATGTAGGCTTTGGAAGTCATCTTTAACTTGCTTGTGGATTTACCCAGTAAGTAACTTGTACACAGTGAGGATTTTCTTCCTGATGTTTGGAATGGTTCCAGAAGAAATCAGTGCAGTTTATGAGTCAGAAAATTTTATTTTAACTGCAGGCTCTGTAAAGATGTCTTGTATGTGAAAATGGAGCCCAATTCTCCACTTGTTATGTGAAGAATTTAGAAAATTCTCACCACCTGAAATAACTGTGAATTTGTCCTTAAGATGTCCAGTGGAAGCTCATGTGCTTTTACTGCATGCCCAGTAGAAAATTGTAATGTTTGATACATCTTGAGGACATCTTGACAGGCCTTGTGAATGCAATGAAGAAAGAAACATAAAAAGAAAATTCTGTTTAACATGGCTTTTTAAAAGAAAACTGTAAGATGGAAGCTACAGCTGCAAATCCTTCTTGCCTGGTGGCATGGTCCTGATTGTCTAAACCTGGAAGTTCTCAATGTGTAACAATATCAGATTGCCAAGCAAACTTTGTTCTTGCCTTTCATTCTTTTCGTGTGTGAAAATTGTGAAATTCTGGGGGGAATTTTCCCAGTTTAAAAACTTGTTTATTTTGAGAAGCCTTTTGCAAATCTCTCTTGCCCTCTCATTTCATGGGATGTGCTGTGATGCTGCCTGCTGTTCCAAGGGATACATTAAGGCTTTTCTTTCACTTTATGTTTTGATCTTTGCCAAGGAACTAAATGTTTAGTCTCCGTAAGAAGTAAGTGAGATTTTGGCCTGTTTACAAGAATGCAATACAGAAAGTGTGACAAGATGCATTTTCCACTATTCCATCTTCTTTATAAGTGGATCAAGAGAAATTTAAACTGCAATGAAAAAAAAATGCCTGGAGCTTTCCACGTGACATGCACAGGAGTCAAACTGTTTTCAGGTTTTTAAGAGATGCTGGGAATACAGAAACTGAGCTGTAGATATTGAGCATCATTAGGAACTGATTTCTTCAGATGTAAACACTTAACTAAATTCTTACTTATTGCAGCAACAGTGTTGGTCAAGTTCTCCACCTGGCACTTGGATTGCAGCTGACAGAGGCTGGTGTGGGGAAGGTAGAAAACACTGTAATAAACCACTTACCCAGAGACACAGCTCCCAGAGATGTAATTTATTTGAGAAGTCCATTAGGACAAACAGAAGGCAATTTTTAGTGTTCAGCTGTCCTGTTTGTGCCAGCTCTCCCTGTCTGACAGGCAGGGAGCTCCAGGCAGCCCCATCCCAGTGTGTCTGGCCAGGAAATGCTTCCACAGGGGGGATTCCCCTGCACCAGTGGGGAAGCAGGACCACTGGGCAGCTGCACAGACTCTCTGGACTTTGTACAAAGAATTTTGTTGGAGAGTCTCCCTGAACCTCTCTCCTTTTCTTGTGGGTGCTGGTGTTTTGGTTTCCATGCAGTAACAGACTTTTTGGAGCATGCCTTGAGTGGCTAGAGAGTTTCTGTTAGGAGGCAGGTGTTTGAGGTTTAAAATATTGCTGCTAGCTGCTGTTGGGAAGATATTGGGGTGATGATTTTGGAATAAGAATGTGATTTGGTTGTGATTTCTATGTCTGCAGACCTTTAAATAGGAAATTGAATAACATCATACATTATTTTTAATTCCTGGTTTTGGCAATGGTGACAATAGAGGTAAAAGTGAGCAATCAGTCCCTTATGTACAAATGCTGAGCCTTTGAGGTCAGTTTTGTAGAGAACAGCAGTGCATTTTGACTTTTGTCTGTTCACTTTTGGATCCCATGAACTTACCTAATTTTGGAAGCAAATTTTGAGTTTTTTTTTTACTTGATGTTTTCAGTTATTCATTTTCTCCTTCTGAGCTTTGCTGTTTGTAAACACCTTCACATGGTGTTTACATGAGAAAGCATTTTCAAGCAGTCATGTTTTTAAACCCTTTCACTTTCTACAGTGTGGGATGCTGTGGGCCTTTGTTTCCATACTCTTGAAAATCCTGCATGCTTGGATCCTTCCACTTCCCTGCAGGAGCATAGGAAATGTCTGTTAAGCTCTTTTTGAAGCTACTGACAAGGGAGAAGAAAGCCCTGGGTCCCCCAGCCTCTTCTTCACACAGGTTTTTGTTTTTTGATTTTTTAAATTTGTTAAATGTATAATTTAGTTTTTAAAATGGAAGAGGATGGAATGATGAGCAGTCATCAGAGTAACAAGAGTGCTTTGGCTAAAAGGCAGCTAAGATCTCAATTTTTGTTTCTTTTAAGATAACAGCTGTCTGAGTTCCTAGAAAAATGAGATCTGATCTCAGAGCAGCCAGTTTTATCATTGTTAGAATGACAGATGTGCCAGAATCTATATTAGATCTGAGACTTGGATGCTGAAAGTCGATTTTTTTTTCTCTGAGACAGTTAAAGTTAGACACAATATGTGCAATTCTTAGAACCTGAGGAAGGTAGATCCCACTGAAACAAAAATGTTGCTGTCTTTAGACCTCACAAAACCCTCAAAGTTCAACCTAAATCTATTTTTAGCCAAGTGACTATTGCTTCCACATTGCTCACATCCTAGAATCTTGGGTTTGGTTTTGCCATTGATGGGGGGATATAGATAATTATGGTCAGATACTGATCTTGCTATAGTCACCAGCTCTGCCAGACTTCCTGAATACATACACACACACACAAATACTTAAAAGACAGTTTTTCAGTGTTTTAATCACTTCAGAAAAATGTTTTGCTCTCATCTTACTGCCTGATGCCAGAAAACTTAGAAAGTAATTTTAAGTATTCAAATTTATGAAAAGTATATAAATTCAAACTCAATAGTGAGAAAAAAATTGCCATTATTCAAGTATCAATATCTATACATTTCTTTTTAGGATTTGTAGCATAACAATGTTATAATGAACACAAAGTAATGACAGTAATTGTGCTGCTGGTTTATAGTACTGAATTAATATTTGTGGTTAGCTCATTATTTCACATCTCTGGTATAGCAATATGTTTGCTTGTATACCATCAGAAGGAACCTGCAGGGGACAAAATGAAAAAGCTGAATAAACACTGATTGTGCTGACCAGTTTTAAATGCCTTCAATAGTTGTACATTCTGTGGTGCTATGTTTCACATAATGAAATGTTTCAGTAATGTTTCATTTTATGGAAAAGTTGTGTGCAAGAGGCTGTGATTCTTTCCTGGTTCCTGATGAGTGCATTGCTCCTCCAGTACTGAACTGTGCAGATCTCTGCCAGAAATTCCTCTTTGTTTTAGAACATGGCTGTTGCTCAGTCCTGAGTAGCAAGTGCTGATGGGTGTGAGAAGCTGGATACACCAACCTTGGTTCTCTTTGCTGTTTCCCTGATGGGTGCCTTGGAGAGAGCTGTGCCCTGCAAGGAGCAGGCTGATACAATGCAAATCTCTTTTTTTGCTGCTGAAACAGCAGGAAATGGACTTGTGAGTGCATAGCAAGGTCTGACTTTGCATGGGCCTTCAACTCACTGCTCTTGTGCGCTGCTGATTTGGCCCCTGTCTCGTATGCATTAAGTGCATTTTAGCTAATCCCGTCCTGCTCCTGTCATTCCAGAGTGTGTCTGCATGGGCAGCAGGACCCAGACTGCTTTGAAACTCCTCAATTCTTGCCTGCAAAACCTGTGGTGTGCTGTGGGCGTGCTGCAGCTGCCTGTGAGAAGCAGGCAGTGCCATTGCAGCAGTGCCAGGGCGCCCAGCTCCCGTCCGAGCTCCCCGAGCCCCAGGGCGGCGCTGAGGCCTGGCTGACCCCTGCGGCAGAGTTCAGCTGGCAAACCTCTGGGCCTGCTTCGGGTGGCTTTTGACTCGTGTCTGAACGACCGAAAACAGCTCTGCATTGCTCAGCTGAGTGTCTGAACAGCCTGGAAAATCCATGGCAGAGCAGAATGCACTGGCATGACGTGAGGTTTGCCATGAAAATAATAATATATATATACACACAGACACCTACTGCAACTGAGCCAATAACCAGTGCCTCCTCTCAACTGGGCAAGATGGTTTGAAATTCTTTAGGTGGCTCTTTTGCTGTACAGTGCACGAAACACACTTTCAGAAAATCTGTCTGCTTGCTTGTGCCCTGATAGTGTCTGGCAGCAGCAAGTGCACAATGGCAGCTCCAGAGGAGTTTCCAGCATTCATTGATCCCTCATTTCCTACCACAGAACAGCAAAACTGTTGATGCCTTTCCAATACTCTTTTTGGAGGGAGAGCTTCTTTTTGAGATTTAACAGACTTTCTCTTTTCTTTTTGTTTTGTTTGGTTTTTAATTTAGCATGCTGACATTGATTAATATTTTAAAAATGTTACCTCAAATTTGTGTGCGTTAACTTCAATGCTTAAACTTTTTTTTTTTGGTAGAGCAAAATCATATTTTACTTTCTATTTTGTGATAGGTTTTGTATTCACTTAACCTAAGAACATTGCATTTAAACAAAACCAATCAATTTTGTACACAACATGCCCAATCTAAGGTTATCTTGTCCTTGGTAAAGATAGTATAGATCTTAGAGTGGCTCATTTCTGTAGGGCATTCCAATGTCATGTAATTTAAGATTCTTTTGATTAACCTATTGATTTGGGAGGACAAAGGGTAAGCTGTTTTTCATTTTCTTGTCCTTTTTTTTCTGTGGGTTTGTGTTCTTCTTACAAGTAAAAGTAGAAAAAGAAATTTTCAACATAATTTTTTTGCCTCTGCATTAATAGTTGCATGGAGTTTTTTACTCACAAGCTAAAAATCTTTAGGTAACAACAAATTAGTGAATCCTTAACAAGCCAGCTAATGAATTCAGTATAAACATTTTTCATAAATACTGAGAATATGCAATCATTATGCTATATCATGTATTTTTAATGATCTGTTGCCAGAAATTATACATTTTCCTCAGAAAGAGCACAGTGTTACAGACTTAAAGGTTTTTTAGCACTGCTGAAAAGCCCCAATGAAGAGAACTGTGGTATTCCTTTAATTTCCTCAGTAGGTGGCATTACTGAAAACCAATGGAGCACTTCAAGGTCTGGAGGAAACTTTGGTTCAAAATCCTGGCTCAGGATGCCAGGATTTAAAATTAAATTTAATCTATATTAAAATTAATTTTGTAGGGTCCATACTCATAGGAAATCTGACCTATAATGGTAGCTCTGTGCTTTAAACACCATCTTCACAGTTTATGGATATTGTAACTCTGCTGTAGAGCAGATAAATTGCATTAATTTAACAATTGCATGGAACTTTGAGCAATACAATACAATAACGTTTTATTGTAATTGTTTAATCTAAAGATTGTTTCCAGGTGGTTTTCCCCATACAAAAAATATGATGCAGAATACACTCGGAGTACATCCCACCCAGAACACAGTTCAGTAGAATATATCTCCATAATGATGAGTAAGAAGCAGAATTAATATTTCTCAAAGGTTACACTTACGAAATTTTTCGTGATCCTCAACATACAACAGTGTAATTCAACTAGCTGTAACCATTAAAAAACATGGCATAAATGAATATAGAAAACTAAGCCATTAGACAGTAACAAAATAAAAAGGATTTTTTGGGGGGTTGTTTTTTGTTTAGGTAGGACAGAAACATGAAATAATTTGTCTAAGGGAGATGGGAGCAGATGTAGGAATGGGCAGCAGTCATTTGTCAACACAAGACAGCCATAATGGTAGCATCAAGAAGGAAATTATGCTAATAAAAAAGTCATGCCTCATGATACCATTATTAGTTGCCTGTGATACATGAATGATAATGAGAATTACATCACTTCTTGAATTTCTAAATTGCTCTGCAACCTGTTTGTTTATATGTTAGGTTCTGCTTCACAGTTGGCTGATTTTCAGCATTTTCCCAAGACTTTAGATTGTAAATGCCTTAATTATAAATCCAGATATTGTTTCATATTTCCATAAAACTTATGAATCTTTTCCCTGAGATGTATCCCCATTTGTTCAGCCACAGGGACTAGTAATCCCACCATTTCTGTGCTTCAGTTTTCATCCTCTGGGAGCCCAGAACTGGAATTTTCTTTCATTTGGGTCACAGCAGAAGTAGTGATAAGAGACGTGTTTCAAAACCAACCTTGTAGTTCCAAAGCTGCACACAAATTATTTTATTTAATCTGGCCCAAATCTGAAAATTCCCCACAGAAGTTTATCTGGATTGAATCACAGGACCCAAAATGTTTTTGAAGATGAGCTGAGTAAAAACTAACATTTTGAAATTTGACAGATCCCAAATAAGGATCTGTTTACCTAAATACTGGTAATAATAAACCCTCAAATTTATTCTATGACCAAATACCTCAATTTAGACTACTTGACTAAAACTTTTCTAGATTTATTTTTAAAATATTTTTCTCATTTTAGTTAATCTGCTCCTTAATACTTACAATACATACATAAGTGAGGAGGATTAAAGCTAGGTTTTAGCACTTCCTTTCCCTTTGTGTCATTTATAAATGAAATTATCTGTGATTTAAGAGGCATGAAAAGCTTTCTCAGTGACAGCAATCTGTTCTCAGATTTTGACAAAATTAAAAACCCTTCACACTGAATCTAATCAAATGGTTAATTTCAATTGAATAGTTCATCTTAAATGTGTTTAACATGTGCAAACCCTGCCTTAAAACAGGTAAATTTAATACACCAAAAACATTTAAATGGTCCTCATATGGCTGAGAGATGATGGTAACAAATAAAGAGGTGACGAGGGAGATTCTTCCCCTGTGGGAATTGGCACAGGTCCATTTAGAGTCAGCACAACCTGACTGAAGGTGTCTCATTACCCACATCTGGAAAGCCCTGGAGTGATTGCTGACAGGCAGGAAAACACATCCATGCTGGGTGGATATACTCAGTTACAATGAAAAAAGCATCTCAATGTTGAACATTCTTTTCCTTACGTTTTTCAAATTATGGCTCATTCCTGCTAGGACATGCTGCAGATCATGAGGTGATGCCTTTGTTTCCTGTTCTGATGCACACATTCAGAGAGAAATTTTCTGTGCAATTAGAGTAACTTTGGAACTGTAGATCCAGTGGAGACTTGGTTATGAGCTGTACAATTGGCTGTACAGAGCCAGCTGTGAGTTCAGTATTCACTGTGTGCTCCTCAGTGGTCCCTAGCAAATGCTTTGAGTTTTCACCAGGAGTGATTCCTGTGCTGAACTAAATTCAGTGCATGGGTGAAATTGGTCACTGTGCTCCTAACCCACAGCCTGGCTGGTCATGTCCTGTCTTGCTATGGACAAGTTATTTTATTTTTTTTTCTTTAAAGAATTTTCATCGGTTTGAATAGAGAAGTCAAACTACTGGACTCTATTGCTAAACATTTTGTGATAAACAATGTTCTTTACCAACCTGATTGATGAATTTTTCTTGTTCACCCCTGTACGGTTAAAGATGGTTCCATAAAACACAAATATAAAAGATTTCTTCTGAGTCACCCTCATGTTAATTGTAGGCAAAAGCCATATTCAGAAAAAGGTTGGTGTTGAAAGAGCTCACCTGTCTTTACAGTGCCTGTGAAGAGCCCATACAACTGTTCCGTTTAATTTAAATTATGAACAGCAAATTTGTCATTACGGCTCTATAAATCTGCAATATCCTATTAATTATGTTTTACTACTCTCTTAGGTATTTCATAATCCTTGCTGCAGCACAATATATTTTTCTTTATTACAATATGTTGCCTAGTAATGCACAAATCCCTCTTAAAGTGCAGCTGCTAGTGATTGTGATGGGTGTGTGTGTCTGCCTGGAGGATGGCAGCAGTGATTGCCTGCCCCTCTCTCTGGGATGCACTGAGGGCCCTGGTTTCACGTCCTGCCTGTCAGAGTTGCTGTCATTAGAAGGATGATTGCCCTCATCATGTGTCTTTTCAGACACTGGAAATTATGAATTAAAAAAAGCCAATATACACAGAGGGAGAGGGGGAGCATTCACATTATTTAGGGAGCTACAGGGGGAAAAGAGCAGAGGGCAATCTGTGTTTGTCTTTAATGATCTGCACCTGGTTCAGGCACCCTTTCAGCCAAGCTCTGCCATTCCAGGCTGCAGTTGCACAGGTCTGTGTCCCAGCAAGCCAAACCCATGAGGGCCATGAGACGGCACTGTTATGGTGTTAAGGTTGAAATGCTCATGTCATAGTAAGATTTCTATTTTTAAAAGTCCTGTTAAATGCAAATGAAAGCATTATTTTGGGGGTTTTTGGGGTTTATGGGCCCCCATGAAAAAGTGAAAACACAAGCAATACCATCCACATACAAGCTACTCACAGGAATTGTGGGTGGTACTGCTTTTATCTGTGCAAATTAACCCATTTTCTTCAAGCTTCTTGAGCTCTTCTCCTCTGACTGGCCCATCTTGTTGTAATTATTACCTGCATTGATATCTTGTGGGAGAAATACAGTTCTTTGGAGGCACATTCAAACCAGCCATTAACAGGTGACAACCAGAAACTGAGCTTTTGATGATGGGTTTGCATCATCATCACCATAACTTCTGTTTCAAGAATAACGTCCCACTTTGTTCACCTGCTGTTAAATCCACTCACCTCAAAAAGAGGTGCTGGAAAATGGCTCAGCCCAGCTGTTTTTTCTAATATTTACATTAGACATTTAGATTCTGCCTGAGAACGAACAGTATTTCCAGACCAATGCTAGAAATCTGTGTAT
Source organism: Emberiza elegans (assembly GCA_024865655.1). Lineage (NCBI taxonomy): Eukaryota > Metazoa > Chordata > Aves > Passeriformes > Fringillidae > Emberiza > Emberiza elegans. Next base: position 64,732,603 of record JALJVW010000206.1, read on the forward strand.
GAGTTCATTGCATAAAATAAAGTTTGGTTCTGCTGATAGATTTCTGACACAAACATTCCTGTCTGCTGCTGCCACCTAAGCCATGTTTGCTTCAGTGGAAGAACTGAATTGCTGCCACTCTGGATGTTTTCTGCAGCAGTGCTGGAGCTCACTGTGCCACTGCCTTGAAACCCAACTTTGCTTAAAAGTTTGTAGGAAAGGGGCAAAGAATGTGAAAATGATGGCAAGTTGTGGGAGGAAGGTTGCTTAAATTTGGGATTAGGACAGAGAACTAAACAGAAGGGTCTTTATCTGCTTTGCTGTTTCTCAGAGAAGGTGTGACAGCATGACTGGTCTGTGTTGTTGCTGTGAGGAGGATCACTGGGTCACTATTCCCTGCACCTCCTGACCTGCTCCTGCCAAGCTGCTCTTGTACAAACTGCTCAGGTCTGAGGAGTTTGGGAGGAAAACCAAATCTACAAGTTTAGTTAGAGCTCTTAAGAGACCTTGAGAGCAAATAGTTGCAGGCAATGGCCTGAGTGGTTAAAATGGTGATACCTCCACCTCTTGGACCTTGACAAAAGGGGAAATGTCTTCTTTGTGTCTGATCAGCTCAAGAAAAGTGAGGAGGATATTTTGGTGCCTCAGTCAGTAGTGCAGTATGAGCAGGAACTTGAAACAAACGGATCAGTCCTTCTGTGCAGAAATACTCCAAGTTTGAAGAGAATCTGTGAATCTGTTCAGACTTTGGGTGTGTTCTAAGAGCCACGAAGGTTTGGAGCTTTGCAGTCCTGGTTTGCTTTGTGCAGCCACAGGCAGCTCTCAGCCATGCTGTCGTCTTCCTTAGTGACCCCAAATTTCCATGTGAGGTTTGTTTCCAGGCTATTTGACATCAGCTTGAACACCCCCACACCTTCTGAGTGTTCTGGCTCCTGTGTGGAGCCATGGGCCATGCCAGTGCTCCACCAGCAAGCAGCCCCTTGCAATCTGCAGAAACTCTTGTAGAGAACAGCCCGTGCTGCCCAGGGAAGGCACAAAACCTTCCCTCAGCTGGGGTTTTCTGCTTTCTCCTCTTTGCAATGAGTTAAACCATATCACTCATCCAGTCATGCGTGAGAGAAGAAATTGGTGACAAAATAAATGCTCAAAAAAAGAAATGTTTAAAAAATGTTTAATGTTAAAATGTTTAAAAAGAAATGTTAAAAATTACTCTGCCTTTGAAATGGCTTTGAAATCTTTAGTGGTTTCATCCTATATGTGGTAAACAGGGGGATTACTCTTTAAATATTCCTTGAATTAAATTCTATAAAAGGTTTACAGAACCCCATATTTTTTCCTTTATGGTGTTTGTATTCATTGATGAAAATACAAGTAATTAAATGGGAATAATTAAATTGAATCTCAGGATCATTTTCTATGCTTTGCTTGCAAAAGCCAAGGAACTGAGTTTGTTTATCCCAAAGTTGATAATAGCAAGTTGAAATCTTCAATTTGGTGCACTGTTCTGCAGTAATTACCTGTGTTTGACAGTAATCTCTGCTTTTCTGTTCACAGCATAACTATTCTCAGAAAGAAGTGAAACTAATGTCTGGAACTTAGAAAATCTTGTTGCATGTCCTACAGTATTTTATGAAAATGTCTGTTTTCATGTAGTTTGACAAACTACCTCAAATTCCTGTTTGGGCTAAAATGTTACTTAAAACCAATTACATGCACTGATTGGAATGTGTATTAGCTGCCATATTTAATTTCAACCCCATTACAATTATAGGTGGTTGTTAATAATTAAAATAACCAGTAGAAAAGCATTGGATTTGAGGGCTGAAAAAGCATTTTGTCTGCAAATCTCTTTGTGCTCCACTTTGAAATTATCTCCTAATGTAAGAAAGAAAAAAAATAAATCCATCTCTTTTCTCCCCTTTAAAATTCAGAATAAAAAATATGCAAAATACATTCAAATCATATTTAGACAAATTCACTTTGTAGTTCAGTGCAGGCTACAGGCTACATTACTAGAACTACATCAAGTTAAATGCTGTTGAATGAAAGCTCATTACCTGATCTCAAAGCTTTTGCATTTACAGAGTTTCAATTTGTGCAACTCAACTTAAATTGGAAAATACATTATTGTAATCATGAAAAATATTCTCATTTTTAAAGAATATATTTATTTTTTTAAACAGTTATATCTCTGGAGTTCAGTAACTGTCCAAATTTATATAATGAAAATTGTTTCTTCTCCTTCTCCATTTCATAGTATATGGAAATTGCTAATAGTTTGAGGAACAGATTCTGTCCTTTTCTGCCCTAAATGAATGTTTTCTTTATCTATTTGACTTTTGTAAAACAAAATTTGTTATCAACCTATGTATGCAGTTAATGGATGTGGCTCACTGTTAATGCAGTTAATAGATTGGGTGAAAACATAAGAAATAGATCCAATGAAAATTGCACTTTTTCTTTCTCAACTATAAGGATTTTTTACTATCTACAAAGAGACTTGCTAAAATGTGTTGACTTTTGTTTTTGTGGAGGTGGTGTTGGGGTTTTTTAGCTGCCTAAAGCTCTCTGAATGACAATTTCTGTCCTGCTCTTCACCACAACCTCACCTGAACACAGTGGTGAGCTTAAAGCACAGCTGGGTGAGAGAACATCATCGAGATAATTGACCGTGCTGAGATAACTGACTTCACTGTTGGAAAGGCAGCTTGGATAAATTGCTACCCAAATCCTTCTTCCACTCTTCAGTACTTTCTTCATGTGGCTCTTTGTGAAGTAATGACTGAAAAGTATCTGGCATAAAGCCACACTGATGGTGGGGAAGGCAGCTTGAATTAAGATAATGAGGAAAAACTATCACATTTTCACACAGAAGTGTTTGTCACCAAAAATATATATAAAGAGAAGTGATATCTCTCTCTATGCTCTGAGGAAATCACCCATCTGACTCTTTTCAAGCAGGGCCTTCTATACTTTACCTCCAAAATTGGACAGAAATACGACATTAGTGTGCAAGTTGGCCGTGGTTTGTGTGCTCCTCTTACTGTGCATATTATGCTCTTCCTTAAATGCGTCTTATTTTCTTCTGTTTATGTTTTAAAATTTCTATCCACACCAAAAGACAACCTTTTAAAGACGTCTTTCAAATTCTGGCAATAGCTCTTTCTGTTAGTGACCTGTAATAAAAGTATTCCCAGTGGTGCAAATGGTGATTGATCACTGTATGGTGAATGGCAATAAATTATCAAAAGAGATTAATTATGGGAACAAAGATCTCTTCTGATGCTTCAAAAACTCTAGCTTGTTCTTGTTTGATAGTTCATGTTGAGTAGTCCAAAGGATAGAAAACTGACATGAATGAACAGTTACATTTCTTACACAAATGTTGGTATGTAATAAAATGAGAATCTTTTTTCTAATTATAGATACTTTGGGTTTTTGGCATGTCTTGCTGGAGCCAACTTGTTTGGATTTGCATTCAGCTGTTTATATTTAGATATAGCTGATGTAAATGAAAATTTTGACAGCCAGTAGAAATTTATAGCAGGTGAAACTTTGCTCTTCTGCTGGGCACACCATGATATACAACTTTTTCTATTAAAAATACCTCTGTGCTGCTGAGCATTACAGCCATTTAGAAGAATGAATTTTTCAGCTGTTGAGAGCTGAACAAAACATTTTTTTTAAAAAAAGCAATTATGAAGGGAACGTTCCTGATTTCAGATTTCATCACCTTTATTTTCATCTGTTCAAGAAGTTTAAGCTACCTGTCACTGCAGCTACCTCCCCAAAGGGAAATTTCATCTTGGTAGCTTTCTACCTAGTAAAAAAGACAGTGTGTCTTTTGTATTTGGTTCTGGCAGCTTCTTCACAGTGCTGTAAAGTTGTTCCTTTCTGACCCCAAAATGTCAGCGAGCAGTGCTGTCACAAGGAATTGTTCTGCTCATGGGCCAAGCTCCTGCTAAGTCCATGGGAACTTTGCTACTTGGGAGAAGCCTTATCTAAAGACTGGGATGAGGAAAAGAAGGGAAAAGGAAATCCTTAAGTATCTGAAAGAGTTAGGTTGATACAGGTACAGGCTTCAACATGGGTTTTTTTTGGTTCTGATTGAACTGTTGAAAATTGCTTCTGATGAACTGTGGAGAAAGATAAGTAAAAGGAATTTCACATTCACTTGGTTGCTTCCCCTTCCATTACATTCTCTGTTACCCAATATTTTTAGATTTTTCAGAAAGTGTTCAAAGTAAACCTGAGATCTTTTACTTTACCCTTTGGGGAAAAACTATTTGTTTTTAACAGGATTCAGTATTTCCTATAATTTATTACTAATTTCTTTTGGTGAGTGTAACTTTTCAAAGTAGCCACAGAGAAACTGTTTCAGAAGATGTTGAAACTACTAACATCACACCAGAGGGAGGGAGGAAATGTCTTATCCAGAGAGTTACCCTGACTGTACTGCATCTGATGAACAAACACTTAATTGTTTTCTCATAAAAAATATTTTCTTTTCTTCACAGCATTGTGATCTAGGCTAATTTTTAACGAAAACATTATTTTGAATGCTGCTCAACTCTTGTTTTTCAAAGATCCAAACTATGAACCTTGGATATGTGTTCTCCATTGCCATGGGTCTCAAAAAATAAAATGTTTTAGGTACATGGGAGAGTTTCTGAGGTGTTTGGCTAGAAAGACTCAGGGTTTGCTCCCTAGCTGACTGAAATGTGGTTGGCAGGTTTTTAAAATTTATATTTATCCTTTTTTATTTATCAGTAGAAAGCAGAAAAGTGCGGTTTCTCAAAAGCTTTTAGATTTTAGCTTTTAGATTTTCTTTCCATCATTCCATGACAAAAAATTCTTGCTTTACCCAAGGTGACTGAACTTAGGTTCAATATTTGGCATATTTTAGCTCCAGGATTGTCTCTCAGTTTGTAATAGGAGTTGAACAACCTATGTGTCTTTTGTAATGTTTTAGGATGGGTGTACCCAATAATGATGCTGAATTTTCAACTTCAATAGAAGTTCCTAAAATATTTGTAAAATATAATTATTCTATTTTAATGCAGTGGCAAACCACCATAAATTCTTTGGACACAGGGAAAAATATGAATTTTATTGCTTCTCCACTGATTTTGAAGTAGAGTTTGCATTTACAATGAAGTCCTGCTACCTAAAATACTGATTTTAAAAAGTGTATATATTAGAATGCTAATTTCCTAATTTAACATTTTTATATATTGGAACTGTGCTCTACAAGAGCTCTCATTTTTCTAAATAACAGAAAGCCTCTGCTTGCTACCATGTGAATTAGTTCACAATAAATAATGCTGGAGCTGGTAAGAATTGTGTGCTCTGTTAAGTTGTTCTTACTCTGTCTCTCAGCAAGTGAAAGATGGGTTTCAGGCCAGTTTCTAGGCCAAATCCCACCACACTGGTTGATGAGATACTAAAAACCATCAGTAATAAGTTTCTAGTGCATTTTCTGAGGTTCTGCGTCAATTTAGTGGAGGGATTTTAACAGTTCAATCCGGATCTGAGGTAATAATTAGTGTGTGCAGCATTTACAAGGTGAAAGGAGGAATTTCCTTATGAGGAATTGAGATGTGAGGTATTAGTTAAGGTCTGAGATTACAGGATTAAGGGGAATGAAAGATCAAGTTATGGAAAACTCAGTCACTTCTAAAGCAAAAATCTTCATTTCAGTGGCTAAAACAGGAAAACATTATAACATCATTTCATGTAGACTGAGGATGTTGGGTGATTTTTTGTTTTGAAGAGTTTCAAAGTATTGGTTACAGGTGAGATTTCCAGGTTGAAATCTCTGCATTCCCCTTTTGGTAATCCAGGTACCTAAACATCTGCCCTCCAAGGAAATGCATCTGCCCTGCACTCAGTCATGTGGCACGCTACAAAACCTTTGGAATTCAAAATAAAATGTCACCAAAGTGTAACCTGCTATTTGCTGGAGAATGCATATGTAAGCAGTTTTTTGGGGTTGTTCATGAAACTTTCAGGCAGATATCCCCTCAGGAGCTGTGGATTTTGGTAGAGTGTGTGATGATATTGTTTATTCACGTTACATATCAGCATTCTTTAGGCACCTGGGACTGTGCATAATTGGTTCTGTAAATTTATTTCACTTCTCAGGAAATTTCTTTCACTTGCTGTGTGGAAATGGTTCTCCTTAATGTACTGCCACATCTCACTATGGACCAAAGCAGTTGTCCAGTGCCAGTTTCCTGTGGTTCACAAAATGTTACCTTTGCATTGCAGGCATGGCAAGTCAGCTGGACATTCAGAGTGCCAGGAGGGAAGTCCAGACTTATTTTGCACAGGAAGGTTCTGATGTGAAAGGTCCTGTGCATCTCTCAGTGGTTTCACCTTGCACTCAGGTTTGGACACACCCAACTTTATCTTTTCACGTGTTATAAGAAAATATTCCAGTGGTCAGGAGTGATTTCTCATCTTTTATAAAGGTTGATGCTACCAAGTTACTTGTCACCTGTCTTGTGACCACTTGTAGTTACCAGCTCTTTTTCTTTTGAAGGAGTAAGTTTGGGCTTTTCCTTAAAAGCAGTTTAAGCTACTCAGAGATTTTGACCTCTGGAAAGAAATCTCAGCTCACAGGCTGTTTATGAAGGACCTCTCATCCCACATAGTAACCCACAAAGAAAAAAAGTTGACAGGTTTCTCTAGATTCAGAAAGTGTCAGTTTTAACTTTGAACATTGTATTTTGAGTAAAGCTAAATATGGCACCAGCTGACATGATTATCATGAGGCAACTGGACCCAAGGGATTAGAAACATTTGGCTGTGTGTACCTGTATGTAAATTATAATAAAAGAATGTAAATTATAATAATTACTTCACAATAAAAGTCTGCAGAACTGCACCTTATTTCCCAAGTAGCTTGAGGTTAGCAAAATGCTTTTGGATACTTTCAGCAATTTAATTTCCTTCATACCCTAAGGTTATTTCTATTAACATCAGTCTGATGAAGGTGTGAAATGAACAAACGCAAATATAACTGAATTTGGTTCTACAGATTCAGTGCTCATTTCTAAAGAAAATGTTTATACCCAGTATTGTTTAAATATTTCTAATTTTTTCAAAATCAATTCTTCAGATGCCTTCTGCAATCATTCAGTTGTTATTATCTGTAAAATCACATTTCACTGAGAATTTTAAGCAAGCCAGAGAATTTTGATACATTATGGTCAGAAGATGAAGAGGATAGGAGAAATCTGCAAGATGGCTTTAAACACTTCAGCCTTTTTGCTGAGCTCTCCATATCTTGGGTATTTTACTGTGGTTGATATTCCTCTGCTTGTCACACCAATGTAGCCTCCAGTGCTGACAGTGACATTTTCTGTGCTAGAAACTCCTCACATCACTCAGACTGCCAAATGTGTGGTAGCCTGACAAAGGAAGGGGAGAAACCTCCAGGGTCATAAAAAACGAGGAGGGTGGCTCATAGCTGATGTGGTGGAGCAGGCAGTTCCAGCACTGCTTACACGATCCAGCAGAAGAAAATGGCACATGAAGAGTTCACATATGTTCTCTTCCATGTATCAGACCTTGCACATAGTGAGAGAAGGAGCAAGTGTCTTTAACCTGTGCTCAGCTCATAATTGGTAAGGACTCTGTGTATGTTCTCTGCATCTTTGGGGCCTGAAATTTTCATTCATTTTCTGTTAACAAGCAAACTTTTAACTCTTTGGTTACCCTGAGCCAAAATGAAGGGGCTGCTGTCTCATGGTGCATGAATTTGTAAACTGCACCTCAGAGCTGCCTTGCCTTTTCACCCCATGTGTCCCAAGCTAGGTTTATGTGCAAGTCCCAAGCTTTTTTTGTCTGCAAGTGGTTTGGGGTTTTTTTCTGTGATTATCAGTTGAAGTATTTCACTTGTAAAGTCATTGCAAAGTTAGATGCCTGCATTCATACTTCTCTTAGATTTAAGGCTTTAGTGGAGCAAATTATGCTGCTGCTGGTGGGGAGGAAAGAAGGGGGAAAAAACCTCAAACCTTTGATCATTGTGTTTTCTCTTCCTTTTGGGCCTTAAGAACAGCTGCATCCAGTTAACCTCCCTGACAGGGTGCTGTTCAGCTCAGTAGGCGATGCCACAGTTCAGCAGTAGCTGTGAGTGAAGGTACTTTACCTTCATCTTTTCTCAGGAATTAAATACTTCTCTGGCTGCACTTCTTTATGACTAAAGAAGCACCTGAACCTAATTTTTAAACAGATCTGAAAAGTAAAACCTTTTTTTCTGCTCAGGTATAAAGCCTGTGAATACGCAGAAATTGGAGATAAGTTTTGGGTTTTTTTGCTACTTTCTGAGAATGGACGTTGAATTTGACTTACTCTAAAACTTACCTGTGTGTAAGAGTACAGCTGAACAGTGTTTGCCAGTGCAGTGCTGGCCAAAGTTTGCACAGTCATTAATTATTTCCACCACAGAAATATATCTTGCCATTAGAACAAAAGCAGGCTCTTTGCAACTCCAGGAAATCAAACATCAGCCACCCAAAAGTAATAGCCTGTCATTACATTCCTGTTTATCAGAGAACAAAATTTTGCTCTTGCTGACTTGAAAAAGATCCCTGGAGTAAGTGCTTCCATAACATACATAAATCATGTTCTCCATCAAGTAACCTAATGATATTTTGGGGGTGGCATCATTAGCTTTCCACACAGTATTTTGCCTGACAAAGAGGATGAAACCTCTGCTCTAATTACCCAGGAACTGAATAACAGGGACAGATAAATAAGATTGAATTAAAATTTTTTATTATCTTTTCAGGAAAAAACAAACAAAAAAAATCAAACAACACCTTTCTGGGGTTGGATTTTTAGTCTCAAGTACCATGCTCTTGAAATGAAAAAATTTCATTTTTTGCTTGTCATTGTTTATTCCTATAGATAGGGTGGATCAAGTACTTGGGGTATTGTCATTGTGGTAGATTACTGATTTGTCTTAATGCTTCTTGACAAACTGTTCAGGATGTTGATCAAAATCTAATTGATTTTATGTTTACACAACCAATGTTGTTTCCCCAAAACCACTTCTTGTCTCTTGTCTAGGTGGGTTTGCAGTGTCTTTCCTTCAAGAAATCCAAGACACATTCTTTCCATATATTACTTTATTAAATCAAAACAAAAACTTAAATGCTTTTAAAACTGCTAATCTGTATAAAGTGTATTAATCACATTTATAGTAATCAACTGGTATTTAAGCACTTCTAGGAGAGAACATGAACTAAATTCTGGATGTCACAGAATATGGTACTGTAATTTGGGCCACAGAATTATGGTTGCCAGTCTTGGTATTTCAGCTCCAGCAAAAGGGAGCAGTTAAATGTCCCTTGATCACTTGAAGCTGCCCCGTTGTGTTGGGGAGGGAATATTTCTGTGTGACAAAAACGACTGTGATTTCTGTATCCTTTAATTCTGATCTCCGTGGACTGGAGATTCCAGCTGGAATCCCATGTCCTCTGAAAACAAGGATCAAAATGCCCAAAATGCCAATCTTAAGGAAGAAAATTCTGAACAAGTGCATGTCACTGTTTTTCTGACACCCCTTTGCATAGGCTGACTGACTCCCTCACACAGAGAAAATGGGGTTAAAGAAAGATGGAAAGTTTGGACTACTGATAGGAATTTTGTGTCTGAATTATTCATCTCTAAAGTTAATGAATTTGTCATTTGTAGTCTTCCAAGTTGACCCTAACTTTTCCATTGCTGAAGCATATTTCTGCTTAACCATAGTACCTTTGTGAATTTTTAGCTCATCCTTTTGATGCCTTGAAGTGCACCCATGCTTTCCTTGTAGGGTTTGCACAAACTGAGCACTCTTATTCTCTCAAGTAGCTTTTGGATTAAAGTCCTGCTAAAAGCACATGAGGCCACCTGCATTGCCATGACAAATCTTTGTGTCCTGTCCATAAACCACAGAGGTCAGGCAGCAGAGTCAATAATCACAATATCATGAATCATTTTCTACAGTGGGCCTGACTGGGATGATTTGAGGATGTTGGTAACTGTTTGTTTGTACACAGCAATGGTAGCACATTGCTGTGTTTCTGCATGTGCCTCAAAAGCAACCAGTTTTACAGAATTTTACAGAACCAGAGCACCCTAACACTCTATTAGCCCCTAATGACAGCCATTCATGCTTTGTTACCCTCTGCTCTGCCAGCTCTCAGTCTTTTGTTATACAATTAATGAAATTGCTGACATTTAAATGTCTTCTCATCCATACTCCAGATAATTACCTGTATATTCTTTAATGATTTCCCCACGCACTTCATGCAATTAAAGACATAAGCAATTTGTCTTTCTTCTAGAACATTTTGAGGAAGCATACATCTTAGGGCTATTTGTGTCAAAACATTATTGTCCCCTCTAATTTGGAAAGATTCCTAATTTCTTTAAAATATCAGGGACTAATTTAGCTATTTAAAAAAACCACATGGCTTAAATTTGCCTAAGTTTTCTTTGGAATGCTGATTTTCCTTGAAGCTGCTCATCTATATCAACAGAGTGCATATCTTTTCAAGCCTAGAAGAAAATTTTTGATGCTTGTTGAGAGAAAGTGATTTGATGGATTTTTAGATACCTTCACCTCAATTCTAGTATTAAATAGAAGGTGTTTAGCTATTTTGAGGACAGCAGCTTTAGCTGTGAGTGACTGTTCTGCCAGAGGGACATTTTCATACATTTCATGTATTAAGGACATTTTCATACATTTCTTGTGTGTGGCTTTCTGAGCCTTCTGGGCTGACAGACTGCCTTGCTATCATTTTATAATTCTCTCCATTGAGTACCCAGGTTTTATTCACTGCATAGCTTCTCCTGTTTGTGCTTTTTGTCTTGGTTGGTACTTGCCCTCCTCTCCTGCCATGCAGGAGTGGCCATGCAGAAGCAATTCTCATCACAGATGACCACGTGGTTAAACTGTGCCCAAAGTTAGGAAAGTTAGGATCAAGTCTGACTCCCTCTGGTACTGTTTGTGTTTTTCATTTCCTCTAGAGAGATGGAAGATACAGTATCTAAGAGCCATTAAGTCAGAGGTTCATTATTTCATAGCATTTCTACTTTTGATGGACCATTGTGACTAGGCAGGAAGCCATGTAGATCCACTTATTTTTTTTTTTTTTTTTGCTTTCATTACACAATCATTCTTTTTCTACAACTTAAGACTAATGGTTGATAGTCACAATTGTTAGAAATTTTTTTTCTGGTGAATGCTGTGCAGTAAATTTTGTTCCAGTACTGGAAATATAAGCTAGGAGTTCTTATTTTACAATTTCTGTTGCATTTTCAAGTCTTATAAATGGAACTATTGCACATGATTATATACATATTTTTTAATTTCAAGTGTCAATTCTATTAAAATTCAGAACAGGACAAGTGGCAACCAGGTCATGATATTTAGTAGGAAGAACTGTCTGTTTTCCATCATAAATCAACAGCTAACAGCTATTCATTTCACACAGTCCATCAAAGGGTCCTGCATGACTGTAATGTTTTTCCCTGTGAATTTTAAGCAGTGAACTGAACATTTTACATTCAAAATACCCTTGCCAGTCCCATCTTCCTTATACAAAACAAGTTTTAGTGTCATCCTGTGTTTTGTTTCCTGTGTTTGAGTGTCAGCTGACAAACTTCTGAAGCAGGTCAGTTTTCTCACTCCTTCAGATGGAAAAGGAAAAGTTGAAGGGATTTATGTTCAGATATTGGCAGATGTCACAGCAAACCCAAGATACTGGCCCACATAGTGAATTCTGCTAATGCTTCTGAAGTGCTTTGGAGTCACAAAATGTTCTCCAGTGTGTTGGGGCAGGTGTCAGACAGCAGCTGTTCTATACTGGGAACAGGCTGCAAGGGTGGGCCAAGGTCAGCTGGGCCAAGTCCCACATGGCAAAGTGCCAGGTCCTGCCCCTGAGTCACTCCAACCCAAGGGCTGGTCCCTTCTCCCAGATTTCTGGGAGCCCCAGAAGGGCTGTCAGCCCCGGAGCCCAGGGAAGAGCTGGGGTCCCCATCCTGGAGGAGTTTGGATGGGAGAGGTGCAGCTGTGGCACTGAGGGCCAGGGTTTTGTGGTGAACAGGGCAGTGCTGGGACAATGATTGGCCTCAATGATCTTCAAGTCCTTTTCTGGCCCAATTGTTCCTGTGATGGTCTGAGTGAGTACCACTCTAGAGACAACAGCACAGCTTTCACTCAGTGAACAGCAAAGTCAACATTACAGGATTCCACATCAAAATCTTCCCATTAATTTGGGAACCAGCAGACCCACACAATGCTGTGCAGCTGGAGCTGCAGCATTTCCTAGCCTGGAGATGTAATGAGCCATTAGCATCCCACACTGACTGGAAATTGTCTTTATACTTCAAAAGGAAAATGGAGATGAAAAAGCACAGAGATGAAACACAAATTTTCCCTATTCCTCAGTTGTTGAAAATACAAAAGGTCACAATTGAAAGCTAAACTTAGGTTGATTCCTGGTGAAGAAAGGCTGTTTCATCTCTTCTGTCTTAGAGAAGCTTAGATATTTAGGAAAACATTCTGGTACCATCTGCAGCACCAAGTGGGTGAGTGGCAAGCTGTTAAGAAGGATGTGGATTTCTGTTTTGATGTATGTGCATCACTGTTGAAATTCAGAGAGCCATGCCAAAAGTATTTTGATATAAACATAATGTATTTTTTCAACATTAAATCCTCACTTATTTCAAAAACAATTTTCCCAGGCATTTGTATAATGAGCTTTAATTCTGAGTTTAAATCCAAATCTTTAAACAGAGTTTCCTGTTACTTTACAGGTTTTAGGAACATTTGCTGTCCTAAATGAGTACCTTATGTCAGAAATTTCCACAGACACATCCCTCTGAGGTAACATTTTATTCTGTGAAAGTAGATGTCAGTTAGGTATAACTGGGAGACTGCATCAAGGTTCAAAGGCAGAAATCCTCACTTTTCCAGATTAAATCAATCTGGCAATTCAGGCTTTCTTCTGGTTCTGTTCTTATCATTGCAGTTTTTGGAGACCACGTGACAAGAAAGTTTAAGTGCATGTTCTAAACACATCTGGTTACTTATTGAGACTTCAATATTTAATTTTGTCTTTATCTTGCTTAATTGTTGTATATGGCTCTGACTTGGGTATTCCATGGATATGAAGGTGAGGATTTCTGATAAGAACCTATCCTTGGAAATAGAGGAGATCTGCAAGGAAATGGAATTTTTGAATGGTCTCATTTTCCTTAGGATTTTTCCTTACACAGGCCTGTGGGAATATGCACTGTAGCAAATGTAAATGAAGACACTTATTTTTCATAACCCTATGGCTACATAATAAATGCAAAATGTTGCTGTCCCCTTGGAAAAAAAAAATCCAGTTTACCTCTCTCTGGTTTGCAGGAAACCATTTCACGTTTTGGCAGTGAGATGTTGGGAGGAGTTTTCCTACAACACCTGAGCCTTTGGCTGCTGCCTCTCTGAGCCTTTGCCATCCACAGTGTGGAAGTTCTTGGCCCTAACTGCAAACACTGTCCTTAGGGCAGTCCCTGGATGCAGTTAGGGGCAAAAGGTTGTAATGCTGAATTTCAGGTCCCCAGAGCTTCTGATTTTAGGGGGGATTTACTCCCCCCTCATGGCAGCCAGCAATGCTTTAGACACATCTTCTGTAGCCCCCCAAGTGATGATCAGAAGTTTGTTTATATTTCAATATTTTATTCTTTGATGAGCATATGAAGCATGGCAAAGCCTGACCCTTCACCTCTAGTCAGTTAGAAAAAACCAACATTCTTACAAAACAAGCTAAAATACCAGAAGGATGACATTTGGGAGCTGTGTAATTAACTGCTTCTTGCTCATCCTGGTAAAGCAATGTATGGGTTTGCTTTTAGCATGTTGTTCTCAGAATTTCTTCTAGTGTTGGTCTGAGTTATAAAATTATCTCATTCAGGAAACAGTTGGGCGAGATGAGCTTAGGTGAAATCTGCTGCAGAGATCCTAAAGTCTTCAGCAGGCTTGCAAGGGTAGAGGCTTGCAGGGTTGATGCTTTATCATGTGTAGAGCACATAAGATTGAACATGAAACCTGCTCCAGGTGACCCTGTGTGAGCAGGGGGTTCTTCCAACCTCACCCATTTTCCAATTCTGTGTCCTCTTATTGTACTGGGCTTTCTTTTCTTGCCTTTTTAAAAAAATAATAATTCTGTGTAGAGAACAGGTAGTACCAGCCTTGGTTAGCTGCATTTCTTTACTACATTTCTTCTGAATTCTGCCTGGTTCTGAGGATGACTTTCCCAAACCCTGTCCAGCCCCAGCATTGGCTGAAGTCCTTGGAGGTGACAAATGCAAAAGGAAAGTTGCTGCTTTCCTTCTGTGTCCTTTGCACTATGCAGAAGAACCTGATTTCCTACAGGGGTATTTAAGCTGTGCTGCTGGGAATGTCTGGCTGGAGAGCCTCATGTGATCCCTTGGAAAGTGATGGCTTAACAGGAGAGTGGTTAAAGAGCTCTGAAATGGCAAATGCTGTCATTGTACAGACCCTGTCCTTTAACAACTCTAGGCCATGTGAGGGAGGGCAAAAAGCTTCCTTAAAACTGAAGTTACTGAGGCCTGGGGAAACTGTGCTTCACCTCTTAGCAGCAAAGTAGAAAATCCCAGAGTATCCCAAACAAAGCATTTACAGGCAAATTAGGAGCCTGCAGAACTCGAGTGTTAAGTGCATGATGCCATAAATACTAAGTGCTATCACTTAACTCAGCTATTAGGTCTAATTAACTTGATGCAGACTATTTGGTAATAATAACTTAATGGTATATTCCTTGGAACTGGAACATGACAACATTACACCCCTGTTGATAAAAATGACAGAATGATGTTCAATTACCTGTGGGGAGATAGAGTTGTTATTAAATGCTGCTATCTGTGCAATGCAAACTCACATGTGTCCTTAGAAATAAATGGCTTCACCAATGGCAGCCCCTGGTACAGCAAGGCTGCTGCTGATGGGCTGGAGCTCTGCCTTGCTTTGTCTTGAACAGAACAGATGTGCTGCTTCATCTCATTGTGCACAGAGCAAATCCAGAAACCACTTGATTTTCCTGCTGATACCTGATTTCCACGTTCCTCCAATTTCAAGTGGACTGCTGAAAAGTCCTCCCTTTTTCCAAACCAGATGAGATCAAGTCCATAGCAAGTATTTGCATAGAAAGCATTCCTCTGAAAATGCTGTGCTCAGATTGTGGGTTTGGTTATGTTGGATGCAGTGACACGGGCAGAATTACACTGCCTGCTACCAATAAAGTTACAAAATAAATCTGGCGAAATGCAAAGATTTAAGTGTCTCCCAAATTGTGAGCCTGCATGTAGTTTACCTTCCCAGTGGTAACAGCTTTATTGTACGCAGCAGAAACTGCAATGGAAATCACAAAATTATTGCCAACTGAGACCTAAATTTAGAAATCCATTCAGCTTTCCTGTTAATCAACTGTGCTTGATAAAACGGACAGTAGTAAATTAAAATTGCATATTAGTGAAGTTGCAGTTATCAATTGCTGTATAAAGATAGCACTGGTAAAAATCAATTTTTTGCCATCTTTAATTAGCCTTGTTCTATATTATAAATGTAATTAAAATGCCATTAGTGGCATATTTCTAAAGAAATCAATTCTATTCATAAAATATTTCTTTCAGCAACAAACAAAACAAACCCCAAGCTAAAACAACAAACCAAAGAATAATTGCGTGAGGTGGATTTTAGGAAGCTATGCCTTAAGATAAAATCATATTGCTCCCATCTTTATTACTTTTGCTGTTAGTTCAGAAATGTCAGAAGGCCATCAGAGCTGTCTAAATGCCTAATCAAAGTAGAGCTGAATTTCTACATTAAAAACAAGATGCAAACAGGTTTTCATGTTATTCTTTATCTTTCTCTCTGAGTTCTTGCTCAATTAGAGTTTTATTGGCTAGCTGGACCTAATCCTTCATGCTTTTAATGTAGGAATTATTTTTATTTTTATTGGGAGGATTTCATACCAAGAAAAACAGACTCTAATCAGGTGATCTGAATTACAGCCACCTATGCATGTAGAATTGCAATAATGATACTGGAACTGCTAATGGGGCAGCTGGGAACAGCAGCCTGTGTTTTGTGGGGAGATTAAAAATATCACTTTGTCAGTATTGCTTAGCATGTAAAACACGTTATGCAAACCCCAGTGCTCCAGGGAAGAGCATACATTCTGCTTTTATATTCCCATTATGCCAGGAGCTTTGTGAACTCATAAGCAAAAATGCTATTTCCTATGTTCTTTGAATGTAAAACAGGCAGTGGGCTTGACAAAAATCATCTCTAGAGTTGTGTGACCTATTAAGGTAGAGGGTTTAATTAATGAAAGAATTTGTGAAAGGCAAAAGAATCCTCCATTCCTGCTAAGGCTGGGGGTCTTTATTAGGACCTGGCATGTCTGAGATTTCTTTTGCATTCAGAAGTGGTGATTTAGTTAGTTTTCCCTAACTGAATCCATTCCAGATCTGTGATGCTGTATTCAAAAAAATAAAACCTCATTGGTGAAAAATAAGGTGATATTTTCACAGTCAGATCACTGAGAACTGATTAGCAAGAGAGAGAAAATGAATCCAGAAAGTAGCATTTCCCACCTCTTTCATCTTCTGAATGTATAAAAATACAGATTAAAAAGATGCATATCTGTGGAAATACATATAAAGGAGTTTATCATCCACAAATATACTCAGGCCTGATATACAGTTTGTTGAAACTGATGAGAATTTTTTTTCAATTATCTGTAGATCATTGCTAGGAGATTTATTGTTCTGCATCCAGATTTATGGACTTTGGGTTTTCTATCACCATTTTAAAACATCCTTTAGATAAAGATATGAAAATTAGGGTTCCCATTGTTTAATATTAATAAATTTCCTTTTACATGGATCTCATGTTTTTTCAACCTTAAATTTTGTGGCACAGCATGAATAATTCTCAGTGGATTGTGAAGGATCCAAAGAAACTCCACATGTTTTATTTCTTGTAAGGTTTTGTGACAGTCTGCAAATGCACACGTATGTGGGCCTAAAACCCCAATATTCATTAACAGGCCATGTAAAGTTTGTTTGCACTCCAGAATGAAAATAGCTGAAATGAAATGAAAATGAAAATAGAAAATTTCTACTTTATGGTACTACCTTATCAAAGAAGTTTTAGTATTACCATCAGTATTTCTTTTCTATCTGACCAGATCCTTTCTGGAGCTGTTTGGGGTGTGTGTTTGTTTGTTTGTTTTGTGAGTTTGGGTTTTTGTTTCATTGGGTTGGGAGGTTTGGTTTGGTTTGGTTTTTTCCCCCTCTGGGCTCTTTGTGTTTTGGGTGGGTTTTTTGGGGTTTTTTTTTGGTTTTTAAAGGAATCTAAAGATGCAGTTATGATTGTGTGGAACCAGTTCTTTCATCTCAGGATTGTCAGATGTGACAATTAGCCAGTGTTTGGATGCTGAGGAACACAGCACTTGTGGAATTGCCAGACAATATTTTGGTGTTAATCTGACTAAATATGGTTTGAAGGCAGTTAGTGATCACCTCCCTGCGGCAAGGGGCTGCCAGTGCTGGGGTTGGCCCATCAGGAGCACAGGGCAGGTTTTGGTGGCACCACCACTTTACACTCTGGTCTCCACTCAGTAGATCCCTTCCCACAGTGGTGTAGCTCTGTTTGTATCTCTGAGGGTGTCAGTGGGGGTTAGGAACCTGTCCCATGAACCATGGGCAGTCAGTGGCCATTACTGACAAACATCCAACACTAATATTCATATTTTAAAAATGGGCCTCACAGTTCCTTTTGTGGTCAAAGATTTTGGGTTTTGCTTTAATGTTTGGGGACAGGCAAGTTGTCACTTCCTGTCCTATATTGATTTAATTTCTTCTAAGTGTGCTATGTCTTCATAAAAAATTAATTTCAGCATTGCCTTGTATAAAACCAGCTGGTGGCAGTGCTGGAGCTTGGTCTGAAGCAAGGGCAGTTGTGGACGGGGCTCCTTTCTCCAGCTTTCAGCCATTCCCTGTTTGCAGCTCCCTCCCTTTGGTGGTGCTCAGTTTTTCACTCCCTCCCTGGCAGGGCCGCTCATGCTGGGGGCAGTGGGGTGCTCTGCCCTGCTGCAGCTTTGCTGCTCGGGTGAGAGGATGTCGAGCCCGTCCTGGAGGCAGCCCTGCCTGTGGAACACTCCCTGCTCAGTGGGGCAGCTGGCATCTGCACCAGGGGTGCCAGTGCTGCCCCTGTGGCTTCACCTGCCTGGGCTCTCAGTTCCTCTCCTCGCTCTGTTTTGTCTGAAACTCGCATGGGGGGGTTTATGGCAGTGGCTCGTCTTGTGCAAACCCTTGGCTCTGATATTCCAAGCAGTGCTGAACCCTTGCTGCTTTGTACTCTGCAATATTTATAATGCAAACAAAGTCCCTGTCTGGAAACAAAAGGGGTTCGTGCCTTGGAAGCTGAGACCATGAACTGTTGTTGATTGTTTTACTGTGTTTTTGATCTGTTCACATTGTCTCTGCTTCTTGTCATGAACGATGCTACGTGGCAACACATTCACATTCACATTCTCAGTTCAGAGAGAGAAGGAAAATCTAAGCCTAACTCAGACACTCCTATGTACCAAATTATATTACTAAATAACAAAGTCATCTTGCTGCTGTAATTTATCCTCTGAGCTTCCCAGGGCTAACAGGCCCTTCTCTGCATTACACACTTCTAAGTTCATTTTTGAAAGCTCTCTCTGTTCTAATGTACAGAAGTACTTCAGTCTCTTGCTTGCTGGGATTTGAAGAGGATTGCAGGCTCGGAAGCTCTTGCCTGTCTGGATGCTGCAGTCTCAGTGATGCCTTTGACTTGTAGATGCAAGTTGCTACTTTATGGTGTTTCCTTCTCAGCTGCTTTTTTTCCTATGGGTGTTTTTTTCAGGGAACTGTTTCCATTAAATTGTCTTTTAAAACAAAATCACACAGTTAATTACCACAGCAGCCAGTCCACCATGCCAGCTAAAGGATTATGAAGCAGTGGCATATTTCCCCTTGACTGTCTCATTGATGGTTTCCAATACTGCATTGTATAATTACAGAAATAATAACTAAATACTGCATGATCCAGTATGGGGGAAAAATCCTTATGTTATAACAATTCTCATGGAAGGATCCTCAAATATTATTTGCATCTCAGAAGAGTTAAGATGGCTCAGCTGGACAGAGCTGACCTACCTCAATCAGAAAGAATAAAATTCTTTCACTTCTCTAGTTTTTAATTATATATGATGATTGAATCAATTACATGGAAACAGAACCAGGGATGTGATACTAGTTTGTAGATTTCACATTAACTATATCCAATGTACATTAGGAGAAAAAAAATGTAAAAGATGGCTTTATTGAACACAGTTTTACATAATGCAATAGTCATCGTGAATTTTTTTGTGGAAGTGGTGATCAGGAAAGGAAACAGCAAAATCATCTCCACTGCTATAAACAATTAACACTGTGCCCTCATGATGTGCTAAGTATATCACACAGCTTTTAGCTGTGGAGAGTCTTTTTATACTAATGAGCTGGTTTGACAGAAAGTTTTGGAGCTTGATTTCAAAGTGAAGAGAGAGTGCACAAAATTTCTAAAGTGCTGCTCTTGCAAGTATCTGGTATAAGAGGAAATAGGGAGGAGAGAGAGTGTTTAATGTGCTGTGATGTTAGGCACTGGTTAGAGTCAAAAAGTACTTCTAAGAGGCTGCTGCAACTTTTGCATTTGTTTTCCAAACCTTTCTGACATTTTTCAAGTTGTTGTTTGATAATAGAAGTGAGCAATGGCTTCTCTGCTGTCTTGGCTCAGCAAAGACAGTTCAACTGGGAAAAAAGAGAACTGGAGTCTCCTTCAGCCAGAAAGAATCAAAGGCTTTCCAGTGTGAGGTGTACTTCTGAAGTTCTGGTCAGGGTCATTATCTTTGATATCATCTAACCTGGATATTCTTCAGTTTTGTAGGCACTTGTGAAATAATTAGACATGATTACAGAGATAACTCGTGAGCACAGCCTGCTTGAGGCCAGATTGATCTGTAGGGCACAGATAAGGTCTCTGCTTGCTGAATGAGGAGTACTGCTTGTAAAAGGGGGACCTACAGTTTTCAACTTTGAATTTTAAACTTGCAGAGCCCAGAATTTTTATGGTAGCTGCTAGTTTTAGCTATATTTTTTTAAGTCACTAGTTAGGTAAAGTTCCATGACTTTTCAACGAAGTGGAAGAAAATATTTTTCTCTATAACTGCATATTTGTAGGAAGTGGGAGACAAAAATCCTAAAAGATACAGGAAGTGTCTTTCTATTGGAACCTGCCTTGAATAGTCAGCAATTAATAATGCTGCATCATTCAGACATAACCTTTCCACATCCTGTCTGGACATTCTCCCCAATTTTAGAACACATTACTCATTATATGTAGTAGGTCAGAGGATAATGTTACACTCTAAATCAGCTTCTTCTCTAATCTTTCTAAACCTTTAATGTCTTCTTTCACACAGAAATGCAGTTGTCAGCCCTTCAGTGTCACAATTTGCAGCAACAGGAGGAGCAGTAAGTATATTTTCACCCGTTTTGCTTGTAATCATGAAAGAAGAAACACCTGTTACCATTCTTTTTCCAATCCAAATGGGTTATTATTGCCAGTGAGAAGTGAGGGATGTATGTTGGGACCTCATTAGAGCTGCTTCCCACAACTGCACATTTCTTAGCACCAGCTTCTTAAGGACAGAGTTTCATTAGCAGCTTTCATCTGTGGATCTTTAGGAGGTTTAATTACTTAGTAATAGTTGTGCATTAAATTAATTAGTTAACCCATATTAGATACCTTTGTGAAAGACCCAAAACATTTTTAATCTTAGATAGGGAGAAGCACTGTCACAGAGATTACCATTATCTCACAAGGCATGTGTGATAAACTGGGATGGGGGCACTGCAGATGACTGACCTGGTTTTCATGGATGTTGCATATGTGAAATCTAAATTGGCTGTCTGATTCAATGGCTTGGGGAAGGCTGCTCTAAATGATCTGCCCACAGCTGCTCGATGACCCTGATCATTTAACTCTCAGTCCTTGCTTTAATGATACACCATGCTTTGCTCTAATGGGAAAAAATACATTTTTCATTGCCATTAAGACATTTCTGTCGCATAGAAAAGAAACCAGCAGGTGTCTTCATAGAAGAGAATCCAGCAATATTTGGATAGAAGATCCATGTGCTGTGTTTCATTGGTGAAAATTAATAGAAATTGGGAATAAATATAGTGTAAATTTTAAAAAGTATGACTTTTAAACACCGGAAAACAAATTGTTGGAAAAGAATGAGCCAAATGAGAGGAAAAGAAACTGCTTTTACAGTCTTTCTCAGTTAAAATAGAAGTGAATTTGGCAGAAATTCTTCCAGTAAAATCTGGTTTAGAATAAAAGCACTGCCACTGAAGCTAATGAAAAAACCCTCATATTTTTACCAGAGCTAATGAAAAACCCTTTTACTCAAGTCAGGGTGGTCTTATATTATCTGCAGGTTTTGTGCAGTGTTTTTGCACTACTTCATCTGTGCTTTTCCCACCTTATTTTTCTTTTTTTCTGTAAAACAAGGGTAGACAAAAGGCTGCACTTGCAAGATCTTGAGTATGTAGTAGATGACACAGAGCAGCATGGGCAATACTGGTGGCAGTATCAACCCAGGGCAGCCCACTCTCTTAATTATTGGGCCTGGCTTACAGGAGAAAATCTCTTACCATGTCTTGTGAGAGGCCTTTTCAGTAATAGATAATGAATTAACTAGAGGGAGGTTAACAAAACAGTACACATCAGCACATAAACCTCTTCCATTAAGCTCTAACTGCATGAATTGCCCCCCTCTCTTTTTCTTTTAGCGATAAGAATAGATTCATTAAAGTAGTTCTAAATATTTCATCACCTTTAATGTACTCGTACAGACAAGACTTTGCAATGCAGCCTCAGACATAATTCCTAAATGAGCTCTCTCCTTCATGAAAGCTCTCGTTAATCTGTCTAAAAGAAGATGTGTGTCTGTCTGCTCAATACAGCCACTGTCAAACCTGTGATGTGTTGGTTTATGTGTAATAAAGTAAAGCAGCCTAAACTATGTAGATAAAATAAAAACATTAATGACAGGATTATAATTCCTGAAGCTAACAGAATACTTGCCTTGTTTTCTGTGGAGAAATAAGATTCTTGGGGTTTTGGAGCAACGAGTGCTCTCATAATTAAGATGAGTGGTCATGGAGTGCACTCACTGTCCTTCTGAAACAGAGGGAAATTCTCCTCCCAAGCAGTGGAAAACTGGACCTTGTTAAAACCATCCTGCTTAATCTGCTTCTAACTCCGAGGGTGTAAGTGATGAGCCATTCTCTTTGGAGAGCATAATCACTATTTGGATTACAGGTGTTAGCCTGATAACTGAAAATGATCTTCACTCTGACAGGACTGGTCTTGTGGAACAAATCATCCCTGCTTCAGCTGGGTACATCCTGTACCCAGCAAACGGCTTCTGTTCCGTGACAGGCACGAGGAGGCCACACAGCCAGACCTGTTCCAGAGGCTCCTTTCATTCAGTCTGGGACAGTGTTATGGTGTTAAAACTCATCCTCGTGGCATAACAGAACACTTTGCACAAATCCAAGACATTTCAGGCAGAGTGGAGAACATGCCCAAAGTGCAGCACAGCAGCCAAATGAAAAAGCAGCTTGTATTTCTGGAGAAGGGGTAGGCAGGCATGTGAAGAAATTACATGGACAGATGGAAGTGCACTAGGTAGAAATAGGTATTTTAACGGGAAAAAACCCAAAAACATTGTCTCAGAAGAGTGGAAGTAGACAATGTGACCCTGGGACTAAAACGTTCATGGAAACACAGCATCCTCTATCTCCAGGTTGTTGTGGATAAAGAAGTAAACATTTAAAATCTGTTGTGAAAAGCTGAACCTTTATAGACTCTGTTCACACTCTCTTCAGTGGCCCATTATAAATCCATATTTTATGTGAAGGGAAGTGAAGGAAGGAAAGATGTTCCTGATTTATGGTAGAATCTACAAGTATTTAATGTTTCAAGGATGGATCTTATCCTTATCTTCTCTTGGTGTAAAGATTTTGTCCTGAGAGGCAGAAAAACTGGTACTAGCAAAGTTCCAATGGCTTAGGAAGGGCCAAAGCAATAAAATAATTAATTTCCTGCTGGCACTGCTTGCATGGCCAGCTTTGGATGGACCTGCAGGAGGACACCCAGGTTAGTGCTGCAGTAAGATTTGGTGTATGGCCCTTGAGAGAACTGGGATCTTTGGGATATTCCCATGGGCAGGTGGCAAATAGTTAATGAGCAGCTCCTGGAAGAAGGAGGATGCTTAACCATCATTTGCAAAAAAATAAGGGGTTGTTGTTATTTTATTCCAAACGTGTAACTTTTCATAATTCCTTTCTCATGTATAGTTCTATGGCAAACAGATGAGTGTGTTATTGCACAGAACATGCATTTTATTTCCCTGTGTTGTTGGCTAATGGCTCAGCCTTGTGCTTTTGCACAGAACCCAGCTCTGTTTCACACAGTCCTTTATTGTGGACTTAGTTTGCACAAGGATTGCAAATAAATAAAAAGTGTTGCACACATGAATGCAGTGGTGAGGAGGCACAGTAAATATAAGTGTATGTACATCAGTGCCTGATGCTCCCTCAATAATAGTCAAAGAATCCAAATGGATTTTGAAAGGGTAAGTATAGATATTTTTACAATTTCTAGCTTATACATAAATATTGATAAGTTCCACTAAACAAACCATTAAAAATGCTTTAAATGCATTAAGATATCTTACTGAAAAAGCCATTCCCACCCTCAATATCTTGGTGCTGGTTCTGCTTTTGTACTAAGTCAAACAAGGAACTTTGTGAGGGAGGTGGACTTGTCACTCAGGAGAGCGTGGAGTGTGATGTTTGAAACATGAAGGACTTTAAGGGATTTCCGAAACAGAGGAAATTGGGGAAAAAATCAATGTAATAACAGCATTGTGTGGAATAGACAAACATTTTTCTTGTTGCACTTTGCTTTGACATTCACACAGCGATCTGTGCAGAATATTTAAGAATCGCTGGAAAGAACTAACAGTAACTTTGTCCACATGAAGCTTGTCAGGCTGGTTCTGTGACTTGCTCTCAGTGAAATCCTCTCAGGGATCCCATACCTGGGAATTCCTGCAGGATATCTGAATTCAGACAGAGTTTAGCCACCAGAGAATGAGATATTTTTTAAGGGTACACCTAAATTTCCCCCAGGAAATCTGGAAATCAGCCCAATCTGGCAGTGTCTGCACAGGACACCCTAAACTGGACACTTCACTGCACCAGCCCCACTGTGGCAAGAGCTTTTCACTGAGCAAGGTAGGAAATGCATCACAGCTGTTTCTGCAAGGCTCAAATTAAATCAAAGTCCTCAATTAAAAACAGGGGTTTATTCTTAGAAATGTGTTTCAAAAAAAGTAAACATCTGAAAATAGGAAAAGGGCTTGGAAACCTTTGTTATTCTATGTTAAAACATGTTACAAACAGTATAACTTTTTTTAGAACAAGTTTTAATATTTTTTTAGCTTATAATTACAATATTATATATTTCCTATATACTATACATTTTATAATATTATATAGGATATATTTGGTGTTATAATATGAAATATAAGTTAAATCATCTGCTTGGAGCAAAACAAATTGTCTTCAGCTAACTGTATTGCCTTTATGAATTATAATGTTGTCTTTTAGAATCAGAGGCAAACCCATATTTTAAATTCTCAGAATCTCAGTCAAGTCGAATTCTTGTTCTGCAAACAGCTCTGAGGAAGAATCTGGAAATAAGAATATCATTTGGAGAGGAAGATGTGATACAGCTCTTCAGGTAATCATGAGAAAGACAAAGGTGCTTCTCCAAAAAAAAAAAAAGTTTGCTGCTGCCAGCAATTGAAAACTCTTAACCAAAGACTGAGGCTTTTTAAAAATCTTTATATTGATTTGGGACTTTTATATTTTTTTGGTTTATCTTTAAATGTCATTCAAAAAATAATTGTTGCAAATGTTTAGCAGAAATGGCTGTTTCAGTGGTGCATTTGAGACTGAGTAATTTCACTGTTTCAGACAAAATGATGTGCATTGAAATGGCTGCTGCATTTGGGAGACAGTGAAAGCTCTCTTCTTCATAAATTATGACTAAGCTGAGAGTGAAGTTATGTGCCAGGAGAATGTCTGCTCCTTGAATACCTTTTTTCCATAGGTTTGTTTTGATGAGTGTAATGAGCTGAATGCACAGATATTTTTGTCCTAGTTGGAGGAAAATGGGAAAAATGCAAAATAACTTTTTTCATCTCCTAAAACTTTAAATTTAATTAATGTCAGTTACTTATGATATTTGTATAATAAGGTGGTTTGAAAACCTTTCAATTTTACAAAAACAGACTTTATTTTGAGCACATCGTTTTGGTGGTTGTTTTTTAGTTTCCTTCAATTTTGTATCTGAACAAGCGCGTGGTGCCAAGTAGAAGCCAGTCTGAACTGCTTTGGATTGTTTAATGTAGCAAAAATCAAAAATAAATTAGAAAATAAAAAATAACTTTTATAAAAACATTCCCTTGCACCTGGACAGGACAGCAGCACACATTTCCCTTCTTAGGATTACTCTTTCCTTCTAAACATTTACATACCTTGTGCAGAAATGAGTCACTCCCAGGAGAAGTAACCTTATTATATCTCCACCATGGGACTGGAGGAGCTGATTTAAGCCCGTGGTTTGGTGCAGGGACAGTTTGGAGAGCAAAGGCAGCCCCAGCTCTGAGGAGGTGTCAGATTTGTGACTGGAACCATCACTGATGTGGCATTTATGGAGTGATCCCTTCCCACAGGTTTGCTAAATGGGAACCAGGCGTCCCTATCAGCCAAGCAGGCTGAAGTCTATTTTATAATCCAGGCCACAGAGGAAGGACATCGTTTTTTAAAGGATTTCTTGAGGAAGGAGTCCAAAGTGCATCCTTTCTTCCCTGTTTGTGTTTCCTACAGCCAGGGCCAGAAGTGTCACTGAAGTGGCTTCCAGGGACATTCCCCTGCTGGATCCCACAGCAGCTGCCTTCTGCCTCCCTTGCAATACACCCCAAACCTCTGATGCACTGGGGAATCAAAGCCATTAACTCCTGCAAACCACAGGAACTTTTTAAAGTTGCCCTCAAAGATGATCAGTGAACCAGTGCAGGATTTAATGGATCAGTGAGGAGATAAGCAGAGATTTCCACTTCCATCCACAGCCTCCTGAAACAGGAGCCCTAACAAGAGCTGTGTTATCATACCTCCATCTCCCCACCTTAAGACCTCTCAATAGCTCACAGGAAAAATTCAGATGCTGCTTCAGAGCATTGCTTTGCTGTTGTGGCAAATCTTTGCAAGATTTCCTAAAAATGAGAAAAAGGTATATTTCCCCCTCATTCTTGCCAAAGTTATAATGAAATACTTTGAACAGATTCTCTTACTAGTGAATCTTGAATAGAGAATTCCAGTTTCCTGACCCCTGCCCCTTACAAAGCTGATTTTCTTTAGGGACAAATGGGTTTGTATAGGAATTCATCATTTTCTCACTTCACAAAAAAAAATTCCAACACAGAAGAAAACTCAGTCTCTGAGGATTTTTGAAGAACACAATTCCTTCTGCTTGAAATCTTTATCAGACCATCTCATTAGATGGCTCAATCTATTGCAGAAGGCTCTTTAACCAGCTGCTGCACAGACTGAGGAACTCATTGCAGGATTTCCAACACCTCCCTTAATCATGTCTCCTAATGAGCGCTTAATGATGGAAGGGGGAAGCAGAGAGGCATTCATATTCCATTTCCTCTTTGAAATGGTTTCACCTGACCTTTCCTAAATGACCTTCAGATTAGGTTCCTAATAACTTCTAATTAATACTTTCCACATGCTGCTCTACATAGGAAATCTGCTTCTTACTCCTTTCCAAATTATTGTATTCAGTCACAACTGTGACACAACACTCGTGGTGTCCATGGGGCCACCCCAAATTTATTTTTCTTAAGATGTGCAATAGAAGTGCAAAATATGACTCTAGAAAAAATGAATTGATAAATTGGTGTTAGATGTGCAAAGTATATTTAAAATATTCATTTTTATGAGAAAATAATTTTTAGCAGATTTTTGTTGGAGAGTATTAAAGGTTATTATGAATGAGTCACACTGTAAAATCTGTAGAGATAAATCTCATGCTGTCTTTCATAATCGTTGCAAGTTGAGTTTAAAGAAATGCATTTTTTACAATGGCAAAGCCTCTATTATTTATCAATAGTAATGTTGTTTATTGTACAATGATAATCATAATTTTGTGTGGATTTTACAGCTAAAAGTAGGCAACTGGAATAGTAAGTTTTTTTTTCAAGATTTAGGGAAGAGATAGTTCTGTCTGGGTATAAAATAGTCTTTTCCCTAAAATTATTCTGTGTGAGTGCAAGAGTTCCCTTATTAAAAGGCAAATCTATGATTTCATCTACTCTTTTTCTGATGAATCTTTTATTCTAAAATCCATTATATATGTAGGTAGTGGAGGACTGAGATGTAATGATAGACCATTATCCTGAGGTCCAAGCAGCAATGACATGCAAAAGCCTTCTAAGCACAAACTGTGGCATTGGACAAAAAAAATGCATGTAGGCTTAATAAATTTGAAAGTGTGAGCTGCAAAAAAGTGACATTCATAAAATGTGAATGGAGAAGGACTTAGAAGAGGAATTTTTAGCATAGTGAGAGATTTTACAGAAATTTCTTTCTTCAGTTCAGGCATTAGGAGATTATAGTGCATGACACAAGAAGTTGATAAGTTTGGTGGCTTTGTGATATTTTTTGATAAATGTTACAAAATGGCACCACTACAATTCAGAGTTTTAGTGAGGCAGTGGTTACCCTTTTTTTGCATTATTTACAGGATGCATCCATTCACCAAAACACTAAAATTTTTCTATGGAATTCTCAAGAGACCTACTACTGACTTTCTCCATGTGCTAAAAATACTTTTGAATTTTTTAATATTTATTTTAGAACTGACTTCTCAGTTCTTACCTAAAAGCTGCATGACTTGGAGAGTTCAGAGACCTCCCAGTGCCCGCACCACCAGTGACATTTATACCTCATTGGGGCTACAAATGGCAAACTGCTCAAATGCTTCCTTTCCTCTTACAAAATTATCAATATTATCCCAGTGCTCCTAAGGGTGTGTGTGTGCCAGCAGTGTCACAATTCACACCATTCCAGCAGCAAGCTGGTGGGTTCTTGCATGTCAGTAATGAACAGATGGCAGACTCTGCAACAAAGTGCTGACTTCAGCCTTTGATCAAACAACTCATTTCACCACTTGTCAATTGTTGGGATTTTTTGAATCGTGATCAAGATGTTTTAGGAGCTGAGTGAAGTCATGCAAACCTTAGGCTAAGGCATGTGTGAATTACTTTCTTGTTCTATGTTCTGTATTGCCACTTTTTTGTGAAAGTGAGGAATTAATCTATTGGAAGTCGTGACTGGAGCAGGAAGGAGCTGTGCGTCCAGGCAAGAA
Source organism: Emberiza elegans (assembly GCA_024865655.1). NCBI lineage: Eukaryota > Metazoa > Chordata > Aves > Passeriformes > Fringillidae > Emberiza > Emberiza elegans. Next base: position 64,761,242 of record JALJVW010000206.1, read on the forward strand.
AATATCTCTGTTTGTATGTGTGTGCAGCAACTGCATGACTCAAACCACAGCTCTCATATGAGCTCACACTGAAGTCATTGTCCAGGACAAGTTCTGAGTGTATTTCAGACTGCCTCTTCTATCCCAACGACATAACTTATGTTTTCTCATCCCAGGAGAATTAAAGCACAAGTTGTGGGTTTAAGAGCATTTAAACAAAATGAAAACTGCCCTGTAGCAGTGACCTGACATCCACTTTTTCCAGTGCCACCAATCTCTATGAAATTTTATGTTGTTGCAACAGAAGTGTCTCATTTACATTGGATCTCCTCTCTGCCTGTCCTGGGGTCAGCAATGCTTCATTTTGGAGGAAGTTGTCCAATGTCTCTCGTGCTGCCTATAGTGAAGTTTCCATTCCTACAACTTCCCAGAGGATGGCTGGTTCTTCCTGCTTTTATTCCAAATGCAGCACACAGAAAAGCTGTGACTATTCTTGCCTTTGTGGCACTGTCACTGCAATTATTTTAAGTCTGCACTGCCCTGACTTACTTTAGCAAGTACCTACATACAACATGCTTATTTTTATTTCTCCTTTTTCTACCCATAGTGATTTGTTGGCTAAGTATTAATTGTTTAGCTTTAGGTCTTTAGTTCTACTGCTTCTGGTTATTGTAGCTTTATGTTAATGCAGCTTTAGGTGGAACTGTTTTAGTGGTGAGAAGTGGTTTAATGTCTGTCCTATTAGAAAATCGAAAGAGCTTGACATTCTGTGTCCAATTCCATTTTCTAGGCAGTATAAACTAAACTGGTGTGCTCTTCTCAGTTCTCAAAGCCTGGGGATTAAAAATCTGTGTAATTCTACTGGGATCCACATGCCTAGGCTCACGGGAAGAACAGATATTCTCTCTAGAGGAGGATTCTTCCTCAAATTTCATGACAGATAAGTTATGATAACACCTTCAAATGTCAAAACATCTATTGAAGTTATGACAGAATTCAAATTTCTTCAAAGTGATTCTGAATCTTTTTAAATATCAGCAAAATTCATTTTTCTCTTTCAGTGTTTTGAGAATGGTTCATTAAATGCCAATGTGTGCCTGTTAAGAGGATCTACTAGAAATGCTGCTGTGAGAATATTCACAAAATCTACTTCCTAGGCAAAACTCCTAATAGTGGGAATGCCTTTAGGTTTGACTGGTCACTATAAACATATTCAGTTCCAAATAATAATGTAAATTTTCACATTTTCAGTTAAAGCTGTTTATCATTTGTTGCTAAAGTAGGTCATTAGCAAAATCAAATCCCAAACATCAGGTTAGAAAAAAAATTCTATTTCTGAGTCTGACTCACAGACAGAAAATCTGTGACCTTTGAAGTCTTCAATTACTTCCTAGAACCTGAATTTTCACCTCTAAATTTCTTTACTGAGCTTACTAAAGAACTTAGAGCAATCCCTCAGCTAAAGGTCATGGTGTTGTGTGGTGTTACCTGGGGTTTTATTATTTCCTCATAAACTATGACATTTATAAAATGTCAGCAGCTGAAGAAATCAGGGCTATATGAACATGGGGGAAGAGTAAAAAAAAAAACAACTTGTTTACTTTGGCAATTCCATCAGTACTGGTTCAGAGTTATGAATGTAATCAAAACAAATAATATTGTTTACAGATATTATTAATTACTGTCCTGGCTCGCCAGACGTTCTTGTTGGTACACTTAGGAATAAAAATTAAATCATATCATACTTTATCTAATAGAGTGCTTGTGCCATTTGCAGTGACCACAGAAAGCTCTTTCCTGCCAGAACTAACAGTACATTCCACTTTCTGATCCAGCCAGGGCTGGATCCACACTCAGGTGACTCATCAGGAGAAAAGTAGATCTTCCTCATGTTCTATTCAGGTAATGCAGAGATGATTTTGGGGTAAGAGAGTGACAGTCACAGTGACAGATGCAGATCCTGGAGCTGGCAGGAGGCAGCGTGGGAGATGATGAAACTGGGGCAGAGAGGGGCAGTGGGGAGCAGCCCTGGCTGCAGCAAGGAGCTGCTTTCTGTCCTTCCTGCTGCCACCAGTCCCGGGTGCTCTCCTCACCCTGCTGGCCCTGCGGCTTGATTGCCCATTGACCCTCCATCCCAAATGCCAATTTGTGTTTCTGTGAGGTGAAAAAAACCCTCTGCTTGCTAATCCCTGTGCACAGGCATGAGGTGATCACACTCTGTGATACCAGTGAGGCACTGAGTGCTTGAGACCAAATCCACCAGTGCAGAGCAATGGAAACCCTCTGTCTTCAGTTGTATTTATTTCTTGTTTGTTTGTTTTGATTTACAGAAAGATTGGGATCAGCTCAGATGACCAGCCTGTAACTGCTTTTCCTACTTCAACCTGGTTAATTTACACTAATGCTTGATTGAGCATCCCCTAACCCCTGATAAACACCTACTGAAATGAGAGGTATAGAGACAAAAAAATCTCTATATTTTTAAAATTTTTATAATCCATGTTTAGTCCCTGCAGCGAGTCAGGGAAAGGAACAGCAGCTTTACACCCATACTCCTTAATTCTGGATTTTAATAGATGCACTGTCTGCATGCCCAGAGCAAGGCAGCAGGATAAAAGGCTTTGGTTAGAAGCAGGCAGAGACCTGGGCACAGCTGAGGGGAAGCTCCTAAAAGGAAGATTTACATCTCCTTGAAACTATTGATTTTGGTGGTTTTCTCTTGGAGTTACAAGGGAAATGAAGCAGCCCCGCTGTGAGAGCGGGTACACACCTTCCCTCAGGTGAGCTTCCAGTCAGGCAGGAGGAGACACAATCCTGGGGTATCTGATTGAAATCTTGGAAAGGGATTTGTAATCTGATGGAGAATCAAGAGTTTCCAGTGGCCTTTGCCAGAGGCAGAAGCTGATTGGAAATGAGGAGACAGAGCGGATAAAAAGGTGGAAAGGGGGCAAAAAGGGGAGCTGACAGTCGGGATGGGGAAGTAAACTGAAAAGTAGAGCAGTGCAAATAGGCGGTTACAGGTATCCTGCAGGGCACATGGGGACACTGCCTGCTGAGGATTCAGCTGGCAGAGATGGAAGTCACACCAACACCCAGGATTAGGCTGGCCGGAGCACCTGAGTCATGCTGGCACAGGGCCTTTTGGTGGACTAGGGGATATCTGCTGATATTCAGCTAGATTTTCACCTAGCTGGTATCTCCTGATATCAGCCAGGTGAAAATCTAGCTGAATATCTAGCTGAAAATCCCAAGGATTTGTGATGTATCCTATGTAATCCTATGTATTAAGTTTTATTTAATACACAGTATTCTTTGTCACCTACACTTCAAGTAATAACTAATAATAACTAGAAAAAAAATCCAACCTGAGGATTATCCTTCTGTCAGGTTTTTGATGACTGGTTTGTTATTTGGATTGCAAAGAATTTTTCTGATCATATATGTTTGTTGTGCAAAATATATGTGCAGCTTCCTTCTGGTCTCCGCCTCCCCCTACAAATTATCATCTTGATAAACAAAGCTCCTCTATAACTTGTCTGATCTTAACTGAAAATAGATCTGTGCCTTACACCCAGCAATGTAACTGATACTTCAGTTCTATTAATGCAAATTAACATCTCTGTGGGCATTCTGGTTTATTTCTGGGTATCACTATGTTATATGGAATTAAAGTGTTAATTTACATTAAAGAAAAGGTGGGAAATATATTTTAATTTTGGAGTGTTTATGTTTATAAGTAACTGCAGACTTTCTGTTACAGGACAAATAATAAGCATTAATTATGTGATCACAATGGAAGAGAATGCTGACCATAGCAAGAGGAAGGAGCATCAGTAAGTAATCAGTGAAGATAGGGCTGGGAAGGGATGGGATCTATTTCAGAAAATATCATAAATACATTTATTCACATCCAGACTTGTTCTATGGTCTCCTCTTACTGTCAGTGGTGAGAAACATGGCAGAGATTTACTCTTTTTTTCTGAAATTAGGATCTAAACTAATATGCTCTTTGTCTTTTTAGAATATATTTGTTATTCTATTTACTAGCTAAAATTGGTAACTTGCATTGAGAAGCTGATCCAGGTGTGTGGTTCCTGAAAAGACAGATGAACCAGAATAAAACAGACTCAGTTATGTGTTTAATTCAGCAGATTTGTGGCTGCCATTTGGTGCCCCTTAAATTGCATTTGAAGTCTTTCATTTCCTTGTTGGTTTTGGGTTCTTTTTTTTTAGGAAGTGAGATTCTGATCTCATTTTCAGTGTAAAATCCTTGGAGTTGGAGTTGCACAAGTAAGGAAATGGGGTGTGGGCAGTGAGTATTGGCCTTGAACAATTGGGTTGATTACAGGGTTATGCTCTCTCTGGTATGATGTCATTGTAATGAGGTATTGAGACAAACGTGGATTTTGCTAAGATACTGATGAGTATGGAGTAGTTTTGCACCTTTTGCTAAATATATCGTGGTTTTTTCTTCTTTAAGGCAGTGTTCTGACTGGTGTTTTTGCCCAGGCTCCCATGGTTTCTGCTCAGTGCACTAGTTCTTTCATTCATTCCAGCGTTCTCACTTGTTATCCTTGAACTGGTAAGGCAGCTTCCCCGGCAGAGGAAGCAGGTCCTGTAGAGATAATGTGGCTTTTGAAAGGAGAGTTGATTGTCAGCCATTTCTTTACATAAGTAGATGTGTATGGGAGAGGAAATAGCTCATCATTTTCAATACAACAGCAAAGTTCAGAAGTGTTTGAAGTAGACAAAGTACGATCATTAAACATGATGGAAATTTTTCAGTATTTATTGCTAATATCTATGATCACACTCAGCCCTTTTCATTAATCTGGTTGCTCTATTCTTGAATTTGGACTTTACAGATTCTCTTTACTTAGGGTGCAAAGTCCCATGTAACCTAGAGGATCAATGCTGATTTTGTGTTGTGTAATTGATAGCAATCATCATACAGTGCTGGTTTTGCTCTCTGCTTCAGAACTTTTAAAACTGGAAAATAATATAATATTCAGCAATTCATGATACTTTGAAGAGACAATTTTTATCACCAGGTTTAAAGATTCATGACTTGATTCTATAAATCACACTAAAAAGATTGGTTCACCAAGTCAGCCCTTGTCAAATGTTCTTTGAACTGAGAATAAAGGGTTAGAAAAATAAAACCTTCATGGCCTCACAAAGAAAGAAATGAATTAATATCAGTTCTGTGCCTCCAGCTGTACTGTCCCTTCATACCTGGGAAGTTGTACAGCTGCCTCTGTCAGCACTTTTCCATCTGGGTCCCATTCTTGCTCACATTGCTTCCCCTGTGAGCTGAATACTCACCAGCATAGTTACTTTGCTGCAAAGACAGAAACTTTTTCAAATCTGTTTGTCCAGGTTCTTAAAAATATTCAAATATGTATTATCTTTCTTCAAGATTTCACTGAAATATTTCACTGAAATAATTCACTCTTTCTTGGATTCATCTAGATCCTGCTGGAATTTGATACGGTAGAGAAAATCATCCCAGATAAATGCAGTGTCAGAGTGACCAGGAAATGACAAAAAAATTAGATTGAAGTCAGAAGTTCTGGAGCATATACTATGTTGTGGGCACAGCCCTTTTCTCAAGACAAGAAACACATCCCATAAAGTATAAATAATATGAAAGTCATTATAATAACATAATCCCATGAAAAAAGAATCAAATACCATTTGACTGAATCTTAAAGAGGGTGCAGCTAAGAAGATGAAGCAGAGTTTGTATAAGATAAATCTCCATAGAGCTAGAAGATCTAGCTAAGATGCAGCTTTATAATGAAAGTGGGACTTTGGAAAGGGGAGGAATAGTAGGCAGCCAGCTGAACTCTTTCACTCAGACTCACTTTCTCCCAGAACATCAAAAGCTTGGTATGATTAAAGAAAATGGCAGCTGAAGTTTGGCTTTCAACAATGTGCAAAAAGAGGCCATGTGTGAAGTTGTCTGAATTAATTCCTACTGTGCTGTTTGGAAACTTTTACACAGCCTTGGACTTCCCTCTGCCCTCTACAAAGGTAAATTTGGAAATTTTTTTTTTATGATTTTCCATTAATGAAAGACACAACCCCTCATATACCTGTTTGCCTCTGTTCCAGGATGGTACTTGAATCATGCTGTCTGCCTTGCAGCTACAAAATACTGCTAGCCCAGGCTCAGGAGAGATGCAGAGGAGATCAGCCCAGGCCAAGGTAGTCATGGGCTTGAATTCTCTTTCTCTCCCCTCTCCTGCCTCATCACTCCCTGTGGCTTACCCCGAACCTCTGTTGCTGTTCTTTGGGCATAGCCTATGTGACAGCAGCCTTGGCTATAAAACACTGTTTTCAGCCTCCTTTTGGCTGCTTCATCAATTATTAATTATTATATTATTCATATTATGTCAGTGCTGTTACAGCAGTCATTGATATTATTATATAAATTATTTCAAACACGTCTTTTTTCTTTTCCAAACTTGAGCACTAGAGACAAATCCAGTGCTTCTTTAAAGACAGAGGAGTCCCTCTTGTCATCATATTCCTTATCTGTAACCCCCTGCTGACCCCCAGCACACTTAAGCCTAACACTGAACACTGTCCCCACAGCAAGGGAAAAATAAACAGCAGCAGCAAAACCTCAAACCCAGCCACCCACTGTGAATCCAAGTGAAACTGTTTTGGAACATATGATCCCTCTGTCCTTAGGTGTTCAGAGAGGGATGCCTTTGATATATAGCACTGATAAGAGGCTTATTCCATTAAGCTACAGTGATTCTCACTTTCATGCATCATTTGACAGAGAAAATGAGAATTTGCAGAAATAATAGCTAATGTAAAGTATATCATGTTGCAGTGCAGTTAGACAGGTAGGAAATAAAGTTTATGTATTATTTCATGGAGTGGTTTGCGCATTTTATTGTATGCGCGCAGGGTTGTTTTTTGTTCCATACCAAATTTAAAGCTGCTAAGAACACGGTTTGTATGAGGATATATCCTCTTAAGAGAGGGTAGGGTTTCAGTTTCACATAAATATTCTTACACAAGTCATAAAGGTTAAATTAAAACTGAATGAAGAAAAGGAAGGCTGGAAACAGAAGCACGAGGAAAATAAAATGGTAATTGACTTAAATAACAGCTTCACATAGTTCCACAGCCTACCTTACATTTTCAGACACACACAGGCACCACCTTAAAGCTGATGTAATGCTTCTGTGACATTTTTAGGGCTATTTCAAAAGCTTCTCAAACTAATTCAGACCCTGCTAGCTGAAGTTCACACTGAAGAGGGATTTCTTCTCCATGCATTTCTGCTTATGGGAGGATGGCATTGTAAATATCAAGAAAGTGCATTTTAATTAATGCCTTTGATGCCCAAGAACAGACTGGCAATGGTTAAATCATTTGTTGCACAGTGAGTTGTGAAAGTCACTAGCAGTGGCAAAATATATCACAGCTTATTAAAGTTTCCAAGATTTTTGGACAAATCATAAGCTTTATGGTGGTGGATATTTTATTCCTGCTGCACTTTAGTGCATCCATAACTTGATGGCCCTTGTGAGCAATAATGTGAATTGTCTAGCAGAAGAACCATTTACTACTATTTACAAAACTGTTTCTACAAGGAAATAAAGTGACTATGGCAGCTTCTGTAAGGAAGGAACTCATAGGCACTGTTTTAAATTGTGGTATTTGCATAGTTGTGCATAAGAAACAAGGGGGGTGGTGTTGGAATTTGATCATTTCCCCACTTCAGGAACAAGATATGAAAGAAAGGAGGGACAAAAGCTGCATTCCAACACACCATGGTCTTAAAGGAAGGAAATTTAGTTTTTCATTAGCACACCTCAAGTATTTTTGCTAATGCTGAGAGTTTCCTATACTCAGAAATGTTTCAGCTGCACTAATAAACAATCAAAACCTTTTAAATTTATTAGAAAAACGATGGTTTTCCCATCTTCAGCCCTTAAACAGAAGATATAAAGGAGGGAAAAAAAGTAGCAGTGTGTGTATATTGGTTCAAGTGACTGAAGCAGTATCCTGGGATGTGTGAAACCCAGATTCATTTCACTGGTCAGTGTGGTTTGAAGGGAAAAGTTCTTTTCTAAGACCATGGAGATAGCACCAAAACAGGTGAATTAAGGGACTCTGCTACATGCCAGGCCAAGTGAACCTCCAGCTTCTAAAAAGGACATACATTTGTCATCAAAATTTAGTTAGAAGCTTCCAATTGGTTGTTATTTTTGCCATAGATAAAACAATAGAATACTTTATTATTTCCATAAGATTTTCCTTCAATCCTAACCATGAAGCGTAAGCAAGTTTATATTAAAATATTGACAGATTTTCCAAAGGTCTTGCTCCTTTGTTTATAATAACCTGCTTACCTCTAAATTTAGCCCACATTAGTGTTGTTACAGCTCTCAATGCTCTGTTCCCCTTCCTCATACCACACTTTTGTATTTCAGTCATGCAAAGGCTGAAAATGCCTCATTGCTTTCACAGTAAAGAAGAAATCTGCAAGTGGCCACAGAGTTCTGGAGTTGCAGCCTTTGTTTTTTGAGATCCTTGATCTCTGAGGATAGCAGGGAGCAGTGGCTCTTTGTTCCTTCTGAAACTTTGATTATGAGAGAAATACCCAACAAAATGCTATTTCTGAGATCTGGGAAGGTCTGTGCAGCATCACTAATTTTGCTTTCCACTGCTTTCTTTGCTGCTTGTAGCTTCCCTTTTTCTGCTACTTCCATGTTATGACAAATAACTCCTACATTTCAAAACTATGGTCCTCATTATATGTAACAGTGATCTGCAGTACAGATCTACATTCAAAACTGATTTATAGACGATGTAAACAAAATATAGGAGCTCAGGGTGTGGTAGAAAATGGAAGAACATTAGAACTTGGGGAAAAAAATATGCATGTCTAAATACTTCTTTCTGTACTTGCCTTGAGGCAATTTTTAGCTACATTTATTTTCAGCTACTGCATTATTTGGTGTAGCAGAAACCACTAAGAGAAATAGGGAAAGCATAACTGAAGAATAATGCAAGGCATCAAAATAGTCATAGGTTTTTACCACTTTGTATACTAATTTTAGAACATTGCAGACATCATTGCTTTCCTAGGCCAGCCATATGCATCAAATGTGCTGTAATCAATTTTTCATAACTTCCAATTCTGTTGCTCACATAACTTCCTAGTAGCCATTATAATCCACAACTGTGAGGAAAATGTTCTGAGTCTTTGACAAGGAAGTAACAGTTTAACTTGATGTTTGAAAGCTAAATATTTTTAATGGCTGACCTGATCTTTTTTTACAGTGTTTAAGAAAAGTGTAGATTAAACCCTGCCCATTGTTCACAAATGATGTGAACTAACTATGCTTGTATATACAAGTTCCCACAACTCCTGTGATGTGAATTCCAATCCAGTCAAGAGAACCCCATGAAACTGTGCTAGGAACCTACTGCAGTGTCAACACCATTGTAAATACCATGACACAAGGAAAAGGGTATCTTATTCTTAATTTCAGAATCCAGCCTGAGAGGTGATCAAAGAATTGAAAATCATCTCCTTATGTTAATTATAATGGTCTCCTTAATGACCAGGAAAGTACACTTTCTTCAAGCTTTGTAGAAGGGATTTTGAAAATTGAGTTTTCAAACTCAGGAATTCTGTCCACTGGAAGTGAAACTTCTTTTGAACCAAAAATACCCATGAAATAATTTCAATGCAATCAGCTCAGTCATCACAACCCATTGTTTACTATAGAAGACACACACATTTTCTCATTGCACAGTTTATGCACAGATTCATTCGGAACTGATGAAGTTTGTTGGTAAATACTCCAAATTTACTTTCTTGTTCTGTTTTTTGAAGTACTCAAAAGTATGTACTGTAAAGACTGCATGATACATTCTAAGAATTTGTAGCCACAAGGCTTTTTTAAAGACTGCTTACATAAAAGTAATGTTTGTTTAGGTACCAGACACAAATGAAAATTTAAATATCTTTTTTCTACAGGAATATAAAAAAATCTCTTCTTTTATTACAGTGGCGTATTTTCAGAGGAATCTGTTGTAGGAAATAATGATTTGGCTGTTGTGGACAATAAGAAGTCAAACTCAAATGCTGTAAACCAGACATTCTTCCAATAAACCTGAACTGGTACTTGCAGCTGGTTTTATGGAGACTGATAACATGGATTTTATGACTACTCTGTAACGTGAGCTGGGAATGGGCCAGTGACCAAGGGAATATCCTCATGGTCCGCTGCTATTATCAGCGATGTTACAGCACCATCTGCAGGCCCAGCCAAGACTGAGGCACCACAAAGGAATACCAGTTACAGCACACAGAATAATTATTAGTTCCTCTTTGAACTAATACACAGAAATGCTTTAAACTAGTTATGTATAACCAAAGTACAGCCTGTAGAGCATCTCATCCCAGTGAAAACTCTTCTGTGTAAACTGATCATTTGTGTGAGTGCCAGAAAAGTGAGTCCTGTTGAACTCATCCTTCAGTCCAGTATGATTCATATGATCATTTCAGTGCATGCTTACTTTTAGCCTAATGGAGGATTTAAGACACAATACAAAACCTTGTTTCCCCTTTTAATGCTAAGTTTTAATATGAGAAAAATCTTCCTTCCCAGAATTTGTTTTTAAAAATCAGCTCAGAGGGTATTTTGTGTTTAAGAATACTTGTAAGAAGTTCCTGTTTTGAAGTACCTGTTGCATACCAAAATTTTGCCCTTTTATGGCCCACTTTGCTGAAAGCTGTCCAAATGAGACGGTGCAACTGCCTGCCAGTGGCAAATCCATGACAATTTGCTAAATATCTCTTAAATGAATCCTTCTTGACTGTCAGGACTGAGAGTGAATCCCTGGGGGTTCAGCAAAAAGGTGAAGGGTTTGTCAGGGAGAGTATAGTTTAGATATTCTCACTCAGGAAAGTAAAGGTGATTTTATATTTTATTTAACCCTGTTATTTGCATCTTCTCATTATTTTAGGAATTAAATGTGATGATGTGGTTTTGAAACAGTTATGCCAGAGGACCAGATGCCTTTGCATCTGGATTTGCAGATGTCTTTGGCCAAGCAAGATGATGAGAGGTAAGTGGATCACTATGCTGGTATTTCTTTGGAATTGTCTAAAAACGAGGATTTAATCTGTGTGAAATTCATGGCATATTTTCCTCAGTAAGATATAATTCTTTACATATTTTTCATTACAAGCCCTGAACAAAGATGATTTCCCCCTCATATATGGCAGCTTATCTTTAAAGGTTTAGAAAGGAAGTACAAACCTAAAAATACAGAGGGTGAAACCTGTGCCTGGACCATGTAGCTCTCAACAACCCTGGCAGCTCCAGTGGTCAGCATCACCTTGTGTCTCCTTGAAATACAATGTAGCTTTAGATAGTGAAATTATTTATCAAATACAGCAGCACATGGACTGGAATTGAAATATTCACAGTTACAGTTGAAAGTCTCAGCTAATCTCCAGTCTGTCCTCACAGCACCCAAAAATCCACTTGTGCCTGTGTTTCTCAGGGTCTCTGTGTAGTGTCTCTGCCCATGCACACAGCAGCAACTGTGTGGGAAAGGCTGCCAGCTTCTCCCCATCTCCCCTAAACTCACCTCTGAGTCAGAACATCAAAAAGGTGACATTTTGATTTCATCTTCTGCAGATCTGAGGAGCATTCATTGCTCATGCCTGATGTGTCAGAGTGACATTAAAATACGTGGCAGCACCCACAGGGAGACGAAGGCAGCATTCTGTCTAGAAGAGGAGAGGGCTGGTTCAGTGCCTCTCCCAGCCAAGGGGGTTCTGCTTTTCCTGGTCCGGTGTTCTGGCATCCTGTGGTGAGTCCATGCACTGAAGAACATGGGACACACGTGGTCCCACTGGTGCAGGAACATTCCCAGCCCCTGCAGGGAATGAGCCCCTTGAATTCCTGCCAGTGGCAGATGAACAGAAACACTCAGGACTTTCCATGTGCACATCCCCCTGTGCAGACAAAACTAGGAGCTCGTGTTCTAGCAAATACTGAAGCTTTATGAATGTCATTTTTAGCTGAATTAAATTACAGAAGTTCATGATTGACCAAGAGATGAGGCAAGAAAGACTTTGGCATCCTGCAGCTTTTATAGGGCTCCACATAGGGCATTAGGAGACACTAATCCTGCAGATGAGTTGTTTATGAACTAGCCACACATAAACATCCATAATTAAATTTATGTTAATTTTTGCTGTAACTGATCTAAGTAACTCCTTATTGTCAGAACTTTTAATTATAAATTAGCTAAACATCTCTAATACAAATAGCTATTCTAATTTATTCCAATTCCAATAAAAACCTAGCCAAGTACTAAAGTTAATAAAGAAAAGTGATGCAGTTCTGGTTCTTGTGCCCATGATAAATTTAGTTAAGAATCCAGACACAGCTGCAGCAAACAAATATTGAATCTCATGTTTCCAACATCTGTCTAAGCTACCTTTTCTTTGTTTGTGTTAAAATATAAACTCTCTCCTTGTTGATTCCAGACCATGAACTGATTTTTTCACACTGCCCTATCTACACGTTAATAACAATTATAGTAAAGATAAACGTGATAGCAAATTGCTGTAGCATTACTAGATTATTCTCTGTACTCTTCTCCCAAGTACAGTTATATATGTACTAAATAACTACTGTTAATGGTTATAGTTCCCGTGGACACTGAGTGATCAGGTCAATTAACAGGATAAGGGCTGAACTTTGTTTTAGCTCTTTAAAACGGCAACAGCAAACTGTGTAGTGAATTACTTCTGTTACTCAATTCCTTTCACTTTCCACAACTATGTGGCCCAACACCTGCTAGTTACCTGTCTTTATTTCTGCACTAAATAGCTATTCTGTTTTGAGTATGTTTTTATGGCCCTGAAATAGAAGTATAGAGAAATGTATATATGGGATGATAACCAAGGAAAAGCGTGACCAATAGCTAATTACTCACTGCAGTGAGAATAGCTGCACAGTTGGCAGCTGCACAAAGCTGGATTCAGTCATAGTCATTTAGTCAAAGAGCACAAGGAGGAAATATCCAAGGTCAACACAGCATGTGTAATAAAATCAGGCTTCACGTGCAACTGAGAACCAAGAAAGGGAAAGTGTTGTCTTGCCAAACACATGAAAACTAGCACTCCTGGGCTCTTGGGTAGCAAAGGCACTGCCATCAAGATCAGGATGTTCTTCCTGGTTGAGACTGTGGGGCACTGGCAGTTTGTCACAGACTCCTCTCCTTGTCCATCTCCTTGAGAAAAGCTGGTGCCACTGACTCGGGAGGGGCATTAAAGAAGGTGAATGTGACATGAGAGAAGAGAGGGAGGTACCAGGGACTGTGTGTAGAACCATTTTCCTTTCTTCACTCCCCCCTTTGCTGGTAACAAATTAAACTAGTAGCTGTTTTCTGATAGGACACTTTTGTTAGACCAACAAGGAATTCTTGGCTTCTTGCAGACAGTGTGCTCCCCTTTTGTCCCATGACAAGCTTTATTGCACTTCACCTCCATAAAAGCAGAGAGGGGATTGTGCTGTTTATATGTGATTCATTATATGGCAGCTGTATTTCTGTATGTACTTTAAGAAAAAAATTATATAGCAGATAACTAAGGACAAGCAAATTCTAGGATATAGCAGATAACTGGGGACAAGCAAATTCTAGGATAGCTGTTTCTGTTCACTTCTCTTTGCAGACTATTTTTAAATCCAACGTGCACTTATGTAAAGAAAAAAACGCCCGAAAATTCTTTTTCAATTTTTCACATATTTTTTTTTTTTTTTTAATTATTAATAGTTCAGTGGGGGGAAAAAGGTGCTATTCCTCTATAGAATTAGCATTTTGATGCGATTACCTCAGTCTATGCATAATTTAAATCAGAAAAGGACATACACAAAGATTTTACACTACACTAGCAGAAAAATACTTTATACATTTCTCAAATTAATTCCATATACTCCTTAAATATGTGCAATTCTTATTAATATACTTCTTCAGTGCTTTATGCAAAGTGCTTGATTCTCTTCACAGTTAATTAAGCCCTCTGCTGTTCAAATTGCTGTAATCATTGTAACAGGCAGTGGTTTTAAGGATCACAGACCATGTATTTTACTCATAAAAACCTTATTTTAAATTTTGAAAAACTGAGTGTAGGTCTTTCCAACAATGCATATCAAGATAATTTTATTTCCTCACTCTCTCTCTTGTCTCCAGCATGGATCCATGTCACCCCTCAGCAGCACATGTTTAGATGAGTTTCTGTGTGTTACCACAGAAGGCTTGCCTGGGTTCTCTGGGAAGCCAAATGGTGCAGGTAAGAGGGAGCACAAGCAACCCTTGCTCTCTGCTCCTTGTGTGGTTTCAAGACAGCTTTTTTCCACCCATAACCCAATAACAAAATAGTACAGACAGAAACTGCAAAATCTCTGCTTCTCTTTGGAACCACCGCAGTCAAGTGTCACTGCGATGCCCAAATTCAACCTCCAAATACTGAGGCACGTGGGATTGAAATTCAACAGAGGATTCAAACAAGAGAGGTGGAACATATAGGTTCATCTCACAGACTCCAGGGCTGTCCCTGGGAGCCCCTAGACAGGGGAGGAGGTGGGGCCAGGACTTTGCCCAGCCTGCTCTTCCCAAAGGAACGGTGAGTCTGTGCTGAGCCAAAGGGCTGCGGGACGCGGCAGAGCCCTGGCAGAGCTCCTCTCCAGGAGACGCTGCCTTCAGTCCAGGTGGGTGCATCTCCTGCTCTTCCCCCACTACTCCCTATCTCCTGCTCTTCCCCCATCTCCTGCTCCTCCCCACTGCCCATCTCCTGCTCCTCCCCACTGCCCATCTCCTGCTCCTCCCCACTGCCCATCTCCTGCTCTTCCCCCACTACTCCCTATCTCCTGCTCTTCCCCCATCTCCTGCTCTTCCCCCACTGCCCATCTCCTGCTCTTCTGCCATCTCCTGCTCTTCCCCCATTCCCTATCTCCTGCTTTTCCTCGACTTAGCCTTTTATGGACATTTCACCTACAAGTTGGCTTAACTAAGCCAAGACCAAGTAGCAGAGATGCTGTGATCTGTTTGCCCACTGGCAGTTTGGGATTAAATCAGCCCTACCTCGTGCTTTCTGGCAGCTTTCAAACACACCTAGCATTTCCTCAAAAGATTACTAAGAAATTTGCAATTTGTAGGAGTACCTTCAATGGCCTGCACTTCAACTCCTTACTTCAAGAATTTGGGAAAATATCAAAGCATTGCTACAATGTGAGGAGTTGGTATTCTCAGTTTTATATCCTTCCAAAATCTGTGATGGGATAGGGTAGAATTAGAACATTGTGAGTTAGATTTTCACTCATGAGCTCTCAAATCTGTCTTTTCTAATAAAGGCAAAGATAATATAAACAGGAGTGTCAAGAAACAGTACCATATTAATTTTACCTTTTTTTCCTATGCCTTTCCTGCTTTTCTCTACTAATTTTCAGTCATCTTCTTTCTTTTCATAATTTTAATAAGGTCTAATTATGGCGAGGGGGGAGTTTGGCACATATGAAGTAATTTTAAAATCTGAATGTAGTTAAATGTGTGTGCATCTGAATAATCAGTGTATCCCAAGGCAACCTAATATGCACTGCATTTTGCTACACAATTGGTTTTAGAAAAATAATTTTCATAATTACAATTGTTTTGGTTTAATGGTGTGGGTAAGCATTTATTTCTAAAGTATTTTTCTTTTTTCTGTAAAAAAATTTAATAGAAAAGGAGTATTGTATTTTGAGAGCTTCTTGGCATTTTAAAAAGTCATAACCAAGATAAACGATAACTATTTTTGAAGACGTAGATACTCTTTCTCTTTAGCAGCATGAATTTTCTACTAATTTTGTAATAACTCAATCAAATTGAAACAATAAATATTCTAGCTGCCTCTTAAAAAAGTCTTCTCTGAAGTTTCTGTTCTTTCCACAGTGGAACTAGGATTTCATCTAATGGAATTGCAGTGTCAAAATAAACAAGTCAAACACTGACAAGATATTTTTAGCTTCTTCAAGAAAACTGCAGTACAGAAGTACACTTAAAACATTGAAAATTACCTTCTGCTCTTTTATTTTCATGTGCTGCAATTCTTGTATTTCAAATAACAGTAAAGCAATTAATTGGAACAGAAATGCCTCTCGACTTCTGATGTCACAGTGACCATGTTCTATCTTACATTACTTTGTTTTTTGGATCCTGGATGTTTAATATGTTGTGATGCCAAAACATACTATCTCTAAACAGCTAAAAACATAAGAAGAAAGATTGCTAGAGCTAAGCTATTGCTTGCTGTGTTCTTTATGTTTTACAGGTGCGTGGTACATGTGAGCTGCATTAAACTACTGACCAGTTTATCACAGTTTATTCAACACACACATTTATTTGTGCCCTTTTTCTCTCAACCTCCAGCAGCTGGACGTGCCTTGCAGGTACTGTGGCCCTTGGAGAGCTCTCACTGGAGCAGATTTCTTTGAACAGGAGGAGCAATAGGGAGGGACCTTGACCCCCCCCAAGCCTGTTCTGCTGCTGAAGGGGCAGGAAAAGAAGTTGAGTTGAGCCCAGCAAAAGATGGGGACGAGCTATTGGAATTTACTTTTGTTTCTGTTTCTCACTCACAATTTAAAATATAAAATGTATTTTAAATAGCAGTACGTTTAAATTTATCTTGGCCAGCTTTGTTCTGTCCTAGATGGTATCCAGTAAGTGATCTTCCTGTCCTTTATCCTGGCCCATGAGCTCTTTCATCCTATTTTCTACCCTTGTCCTCCTGAGGAGAGGGGAAGTGGGGTGAGCATGTGGGTGAGTGTTTGGATGCTGGCCAAAAGTTATCCACGACACATTATTTACATTTTGATAACACAATATCTGTTTTACTCAGATTAAATTATAGTTGAGCATAAGTTGATTATTTACTTTGCATTTCTATTGCATATTCTAAAATTATTAAATCCAATCTCTTTTTATAGGCTGTCTCTTCATTGCTACAAGTGACAGAGTATTTTTAAACTTATCAAATAGAAAGATTAATGTCCTGCTGCATTTTCCTTTGCATTGATACACAATTCCTCTGGAAAAGACTTCAAACAGAAAGTCAAGGACCTTTGAGCTTGTCCTCAGATTGTCCATGGGAACAGAGGTAGGATTCCTGATTATTTCAGTCCTCCTAAATCTGTCATTTCTTTGTGGACCAGCAACAAACTACTAAATAATCTACCATAAAAACCACATGGTTGTATGACTGGGATGAATCTACAGTTTCAAAGATGATGGTAAGAAGTGTTTAATTTTGCTGTTTGATTGTGAGCTACACATTGCATCTGTTAAAAAGAGTTTTGGTACAAAAAAATCTGAAAAAAAACCTGATTTACTATACTTTTGCATGTCCCTTTCAAATACATGGAGAGACCAGAAAAGCACCTGAACACAGTTAACCTGCCCTTCTCTCCAGGTGGCATTCTTGGGTGTAAGCAGCTCATGGTGTGAGGGAAACATGTGATTATCTTCTTCTCCCTGTAAACTGTGGAGCATCTCCAAGGCTTAGATAATTTTTTGTATTGTTTCATTGAAGGAAGCAAAAATTTGAAACTGGCTGTTATGGAAATCACAAAGAACTACCCAAAGTTCTGTATGTGCACAGATCCAGTATTTATACTTTACCTGTCTGCAGTCTGGAAGGATGGGATCCCTCAGCTGAAGCCATTTGAAATGTACGGATCTGGACTAAGACAGTTGTTTCAGGCATTCTTTACAGAGATAGTTGCTGGCAGGGGGCACTTCATCTCCAAGTCTGTCTGCATTAATGTTTTATAGAGCCCAGACAATCACTTTCAGCCATGCATTAAATTTTTGATTTATTATAACTTCCAATGCTATGAATCTTATTCTAAAAGGAAATAATAGGATTCTTTTAATAATAACAAACTGAAAGGAATCCTGAAAAATCAGAAGCCCAAAGGCAGGTTTTATATTTGTGTCACAGAGGAAAACAATTAGCTGCTATTCTGACAAAATATCTGCACTTCTTGTGCATTCTGTCACAGCTACCAACATGAGCTATTGTAGTAGAATCTTCTCTCCCACGGAATGCATCAAGAGAAGTCTTTTCCTGGTTTTCACCATCTCTTTTACAATATATTTGATTTCCTATTTTTATACTTCTCCTCACCTTGCTGTTCGACCTAAAAGTAATATGGAAAGTGAAAAGAGTTTACTTAGAAAAATATCTACAAATTTCAAACAAATCTCAGAGAAAGAAAATGGAGAACTACCACCTGAAAATGAGAAATCTGGGAATAAAGCCACACCTGAAAATGAAAAATCTGGGAATAAAGCCACACCTGAAAATGAGCAATCTGGGAATAAAGCCACGCCCACTCTGACACAGCCATTTGCATTCATTATTAATGAAGAAGAGAAGTGTAAAGATAGAACACCTTTCTTGGTATTGCTGATATCAACAACAGCAGCTGAGCTGGAGCACAGAGACGCCATCCGGAAGAGCTGGGGGAGCGAAGCCGCGGTTCCTGGCGCGGACATTGTTCGGCTGTTCATGCTGGGCAGCGACCCCAAGGGTGACAAGGGGGACGTTCTGCTGAGAGAAAGTGAGCAGCATCACGACATCATCCAGCAGGACTTCCTGGACACTTACAACAACTTAACTCTTAAAACTCTGATGGGCATGAGCTGGGTGGCCTCCTACTGCAGTGGCACGAGGTTTGCTATGAAGACAGACAGTGACGTTTTTGTCAACACGATGCACCTGATTGAAAAGCTCCTCAGGCCTCTCCCGCCTCCCACACAGAATTATTTCACAGGCCATTTAATGAGAGGGGGCAGCCCTATTAGGAATAAGGCCAGTAAATGGTACATATCAGAAGAAGAATTCCCAGAAAACAGATACCACCCTTTCTGTTCAGGAACCGGCTACGTCTTTTCTGGAGACCTGGCTGCAAAAATTGCAGATGCCTCTTTAATGATTAAATTTATACATTTGGAAGATGTTTACGTAGGGTTTTGTCTTAATGCAAAGGGAGTAGAAATAACACCACCTCCTAATTCGCTGTTTAACATACACAAGGTCCCATTTTCTCCTTGTGTGTACAATGAATTAATTACATCTCATCACATTAAGCCATATGAGCACATACTCTATTGGGAAGCACTGCAAGAGAAGAAACACACGTGTCAGGAAAGTAAGGCCCATCCTGGAGCATCCTAGGAACTTGCTTTGACAGTGGGCAAAGCAGCAGATGTTTTCTTAGTGGGAACAGAACATTTGTGTAACGATAACTTTCAAGGTCCGCAGACATTCTGAATCAGGTGCCTAGGTTTTGTATTAGGTTGAATTCAAAAGATTTTTCCTCCATAAAGAAGCCTTTCTCTGTGGAGGAGCATCAATTAATTTTTAAAGCCAGCAAGAGACTATGACAACCCTCCTGAAGAAAAAGCAAAGACGATGCAATAAAACTTGTTCTTTCATTAAAAATGAATAAGTTAATGTGTTAATTTCATACTGCTCAGATGTCATTTGCCTATGTACCATTAAATGTACTCATGTGGCATTCCAGTGTGACCAAAGAAGGAAGCATACAAGATATCTTGTGCTGGGGAATTAGTGCCAGAAATGTGGGCAGAAACTGCTTCTTCAGAAAATCAAACATTAGCATTTCCCCGATCTCAGTGCCCAGAATGGCTACTACTCTCTGTGGTTATATATACATTGAAAACCTCACACACAAGATACCACTTATTTGTTATCATGGAGATGTAATAAAAAAGAGGAAAATTAAATGCAGATAGACTGTCCTGTTAGTGATATATTAAATTGCATTTTAGGGCATTCGGCTGTGTACAAAATATCCTCATAGTTAAGTAAACAAATAAGGTGGTGCTTACTAAGCTCAGAAGATAAAAGTTTCAGTCCAAATCCCTATCAGATGCACATGGAAATCAAAATGTCAATCACATGAACACCAAACACTTCAGCTGGAAGTGAGAAAGTGAGTATAGATTATATGCATCCCCAATGACATTTTGTAAAAGCACATGATGGTGTTTCATGAAGAAACCCCTGAATCCTGCAGTGCAATCTGTGTGTGCTCTGTGCAGCTCCATCCCACCCAGGACTGAGAGACAGTGGGAACCTGTGGTGCAGCCACTGAACGCAACGCATTTCTCCCTTACGAGAATGTGGTCTTAAACCTTTTTATTAAGGAATATTATTACTCAGGTAATACCTACACAGGACATTTTTTCTATCTCAAATGGGCACCTATTCATCTGCACTTTCAAGACCTTTTTGCATTTACCTCGGGAAGGATACAGCTAGCAAGGACAACACTCCCTCAGGACTTTCCTGGCCCTGAGGTCTCCCCATATTTTCCAAAATTTTAAAAGTTTTACAGGAAGTTGTGTTAAAAAAATGAGTATTTTTGGACATAATATGTTGATTACTTGATAGAAACCATGACATCTTGTGATGCCTAGAGACGCTGAACCTGGAACAGAGACTAGACAGAACTAAAGGAATAAAGTAGGTATTTATTAAAAGGCCTCAATGGATTCACCTTGGGCAGTGAAGAGCCTTGCCCAGGGCTACACCCATAATGGACCCAAAATGGTCACGAAAATGGACAACTGGTCATGAGGCCTCTCACTTTTATAAGTCTTGGACCATTTGCATATTGGGGTTAATTGTCCAATTACAGCTTCAGGTAATGAAGTTCCATCCTCCTTGTTGCTCTTTTCAGTTCTCTGTTGTTTATACTTTTGGGCCTGAAAATTGTAACAGTTGTCCTTCATCTCAAGCTGGAAAGGGATTGTTTTGTCTACCTACCTTGTGAAGAGAACTTACTGACATTTTGTATGAAGCTCACAGCTACACCCCTAGGCAGCACAGAATCTGAAAAACATGAAACTTTAGGCTAAAACTTTAGGCATCACTTGTATAGCTGACAACTTTATCTTACATTTAACAATACAGTGAGCTCAACTCTGAAATCTGTTCCCTTTACCTAGGTGGGGAGCACCATGTCATGCATGGTTGTGCAGTAACAACCCATGACAGTGAGCAAAACCAAACAAACGCAACCCTCACATGTTCTCCTATTGCCTGGATAGCAATAAAGCTCTCCAGGTTATTCAGGAATTCCTGAAGATGGGGCCCAGCAGAAAAGGACTTGGGGGGTGCTGGCTGAGAGCAGCTGACCAAGAGCCAGTTGTGCCAAAGTGGCCAAGAGGGCCAAGGGCATCCTGGCTTTCATCCGGGATAGTGTGGCCAGCAGGACCAGGGAAGGGATTGTCCCTCTGTACCCAGCACTGGTGAGGCCTTACCTCAAATCCTTTGTCCACATCTGAGCCCCCCAGTCCAAGGAAGATTTTGAGATGCTGCAGTGAGTCCAGAGAGGGACAACTGAGCCTGGAAGGGCCTGGAGCACAGGTCTGATGAGGAGCCTGGAGGAAAGGAGGCTCAGGGGAGACCTTGTCACATTCTACAACTGCCTGAAAGGAGGTTATAGAGAGGTGGTTGGTTTCTTCTGCCAGGCAACCAGAGACAGGATGAGAGGAAATGGCCTCAAGCTGCACCAGGGGAGATTCAGGTTGGCCATCAGCAATAATTTCTTCATGGAAAGAGCTGTCAAACATTTGAACAGGCTGCCCAAGGAAGTCATGGAGTCAACATTGCTGGAGGTGTCCCAAGAAGGGACAGGATGTGGCATGTGGCATTCAGTGGTGTGGTTTAGTTGGCATGGAGGTGCTTGGTGAAAGGCTGGACTAAATGATCTTGGAGCTATTTTCCAACCCTAATGATTCCATGATTGTATAAGATAAGGTAATGGAGGCTTCACCACACCCTGAAGCTGCGGGCACAAGCAACATAATCAATAACATGCATTAACAAAGACTTGCCAGCTGTACAAATAAAAGGCTATGAAGATACTAATTCCTTGCTTTTGTTTGGAGTCTGCAGAGTCTGCCACACCACTGTACATTTATGGAAACAGTGAGTTTATAAATCCTAGCAGGAATAAATACCAAACCTAAAACTATTAAAAGCTATAGACTTGCCAGCAAAATGAACCAGTTCATCAGCCAGCCCATACTGGTGAAAGGATACAAGAAATTGAAGTGATCTAGAGAAGTTTTCCTGGGATCAGTAATTTGTGTTGTGGGTATTAGTGATTAGTCAAATCATTAATGTTGTACCGGTGTGCTTTAAAGGTACCAGAGCCCTGTGCTTCTGCATCCCCATTCAGGATGCCCCAATTTGTCTGAGACAGCTCCTACACATGAAGTAGTGCTTACTCTTTCATTTCCATAGTTCCTTCCCACTCTCTCTGCTGGTTGGCATGGGCCAGTTCCAAATCATAGCAGTTTAAAGTCTAGATTTTGTAGAAATTTTAGTTCACAGGAATGTCAATTGCTTGGGTTTTTACTTAATGAAATAGAAATATTTGCCTTTTTAAGTTTCTTAGGAGTTTATATTTGTGTTAAATTACCATTATTGCCATCCTTGCATTGGCAGTGAAGGCAATAATTAAGTATATAACAATATTATCAATATTTTAAATTAACTTCAGAAAATGAAAATAAGCAAAATCTGGGTCATCTCTCGTAACTTAATATGAATTAATAACTTAATATGAATTAATTAACTCATTTCCTGTATCACTGCAGTGCATACCATACAAGCACAAGGAACAGTGGCTGAAATTTTGAAGTGCTGCTCTTTAGACATTTATTCATTGTACATCTGTTTCAAGGTGGGTAGGGTTGTTTCTAATAGAATATCAAGAATATGCAACCATATTTTATGCATATTTCTTAGTTTTATAAATTCTACATTTATAGCACTGCCTTGAAGAAGTATTTTTATAACCTTGAGGTACAAATTGATGTACCTGTATAGAGCTGCTTCATTTTCAGATTATAGTGGCTGGTTTCAATTGGATATCAAGCAGAATTCAATGCTGCAAAATCTCATGTCAGTCTTCCAGAATTACAGAATGATTGCTTTCAGCCCTAACTGTGTAGAAACTAGAGAATTGTGTGTTACCTCTGCTGCATTTCATGTCATTTCAGTTTTTCTCCACTGCTGAGGCCTAACATTTATTTGTTCTTTAGCTTTTTTTGGTGCATGGGTAAATAAAGCTGTGTAATATTCAGTAATAAGCATTTGTATACTTGGAAGGTGTTAAAGTGTAGTTGTGGTATAAAGTTGTTAGTGAGAAAGAAAATATCTCTGCTGGGAAATAACCACTCTTAATTTCTGAGACAAAATGTCACAACTTCACTAATTCATTTACACTGCAAGTTTAAAAACTCAAGAACTTTATGCTTTTTATTTTGTACATGAATTCATGTCTGTTGTGGAATTGGAGTGGAACAGTTAAGGAAACACACTGCAT
Organism: Emberiza elegans; assembly: GCA_024865655.1. Classification (NCBI taxonomy): domain Eukaryota; kingdom Metazoa; phylum Chordata; class Aves; order Passeriformes; family Fringillidae; genus Emberiza; species Emberiza elegans. Next base: position 64,784,686 of record JALJVW010000206.1, read on the forward strand.
GACATTGAAAGAGTTCTTGAGACTTTTTTATTGCAGACTAGGTAACACATTTTCATAGGTTCCAGCTTTGCTGGAAATTCCCTTGAGAATGAAGCAATTATTATCAGCTAGCACTTCCCTTTGTGGGTCTGTGACTCTGGGTACCAAACTGCTTGGGCAGTGCTAAGGCAGTGCTGGGAAGAGGGCCATCTTTGGGCTGTTGATAGAAGTGAGCCAGGAGGAAAACTACATACAGTTAGCACAGATAGAAATAATCTTTTTTCACAGCTCCACATTTCTCCCTCTACTGAGTGAACTGTTGCCTGCTGAAACCCCTCTGTTCAACAGTCATTTGACCCTGCTCATTCTAGAATTTCATCATCCCTTCTCCAGCACTGAGCCTTGAGACTCCTTGCCTCAGTCTGGTCTCCAGTCCAGATAGGCTTGTGTTACATTTCTGATAATCATGATGAGAAAAAAGTGTGTGAACATAGGATTGCCTGTAGGATGACCATTAAAGAATCACCTCCCTGGCCACTGAGGGACTGTGCATACTGTCTCATTCAGGGATAATACAGTGGTGCTTAGGCTGGTCTTGGAAGATCAAAATCCCACTAGAATGCAGTCTGTCTGTGAAGATACTCCAGAGGAAGCAAACCTGTTCTGCTTTCAACATGAAAGACAGCATTATTCTGAACAGCTGAACTTTGTGGTACATTATTCATGGGTTATTAGAACTTCTGCTTCATCAGAAGCTGCTGTTAGTTTTTACTACCTTGCTTGTCTTCCAGCAGATTTTGAAGAGAACTAAGTGTTTGGTTCACAAAGATTGCTTTGCATTCATTTTAGGGACTCCAAGTGTCTCCAGCTGTCTTTGTGTTTGCTTTAGCAAATCTTCTGGGGCTAATGAGCAATTAGAAATTCATTAAGCCTGGAGAAATACCGGGTCACATTAGATGCCACAATTCCAATCTAGCAAAGCAGCAATTCTGCTGAGTTAAGTGGGCAAATGGACACAGCTGACTGCTTGTTTCTGCTGCTTTATGGGCTGTTAAATGGGAGGACTCAAGCCCTTGCCATGGATCCTTTTGGCAGAGAGTCCTTAAATCAGTGGTGTGTGCTGTACACACACACAGGAATTCCTGTCAGCTGTGACTCAGGCTAAAAGCAGAGTGTCCAGCTTGCCTGCTGGAGGATAGCCATGGTTCTGGAAGCCTCTCTGCCTCCTTGAGACTCCATTAGAGAAGTCTTCAGTATGCAACAACAGATCCTTCTAATATTTTGGAATGAACATTTTTAAGAAACTTGTATTTTTTTAAAAAAATATTCGACTGGAATAGAGTCTTCTCCCTGAAGGTATTAAAAATAGAAAAGTTATTCACACTGCACATGCAAACTCTTCTGGGTAACTTCTATGGCAAGTCTTGGACAGGATCCTGTACCATATACTGTTCCTTTTTCTTTCTGAAAAAATGTAGACTTCAGTCTGTGCAGCTGTTTCAATTGTTTCTTTGTTACCCACAGTGCCCATTTGAAATACTTTATCTGTGAATAAACCAGTGAATGACTCAAGTGTGGAAAAGCACTGAGCAATAATGGACTCTAAGCAGAACCACTGAATTGTTAAACCTTGCAATCATTAAGAGGAAGGCAGGAAGTAAAAGCAGATTCACTGCCATTCCTAATATGAACGTGACTTGATTTCAGTGTCCTTACAACGCTGATAAACACTCTCACATCCAGGAGCAGCTTACTGGGAAATCTGGTTGTAGTTTCTGTTTTAGAAATAGAATGTACTTCTACCAATTAATATAGAAGAGAATAGAAACAGTTTTGACTGATTTTTTTTTTTTACAAATAGGACATCAATAGAATTCAGAGAATAATCATTTTTTCAATATTAGACTACCTGCAAAATTACTTGGTTCTATGTGGACACTTGTAACAGAAGGGAGTTTAAAACCTCAAGTATGTTCTTCCCCATTTGTGACAGTGATTTTGGAAGATCATGGACAGACATGCTTAATTCTGTAGAAAGCTTGACCAATTGTAGTTTCTTCTCACACAAGCATATGCTTTCTTGTGTACATCATGCCAAAGCAGAGGTTTTACATCCCTAATGCTTTTTCACACTATGTGGAATTACATTAATTTTGTGGAATGGGTTATAAATTTCTTTAATCTTCAATGAGATACATAATTTCATGTAAAAAGGTATCACTTTTGGGTAATCTGGATGACTAGGCATGAAATGCTATGGACAAACTGTAGTTCTGGCATATTCATGAAAATGTTAAGGGCTTGTTGTAGGAATCATTGCCTAGAGGGATGCTCTCACTTCTGTGTTACAATCTACTCAGGTTTCTATAGAAAAACCCACCAAGGTTCAAAGGGCTGTGTTTCACCTGAGCTACCGCTGTATGCAGCTTCACACAGTAACTTCCCAGTTTTTTGCCAGTGTTGGGAGAGCTGCCTGTGTGAGATGGGAGGGACTTTCCTGCAGCTGGGCTCTTCTGTCATTGATGTGTCTCAATCTCAGCCTTACTGGGAAATCTGGTTGTAGTTTCTGTTTTAGAAATATAATGTACTTCTACCAATTAATATAGAAGAGAATAGAAACAGTTTTGACTGATTTTTTTTTTTTTACAAATGGGACATCAAGAGAATTCAGAGAATAATCATTTTTTCCATATTAGACTACCTGCAAAATTACTTGGTTCTATGTGGACACTTGTAACAGAAGGGAGTTTAAAACCTCAAGTATGTTCTTCCCCATTTGTGACAGTGATTTTGGAAGATCATGGACTGACATGCTTAATTCTGTAGAAAGCTTGACCAATTGTAGTTTCTTCTCATACAAGCATATGCTTTCTTGTGTACATCATGCCAAAGCAGAAGTTTTACATCCCTAATGCTTTTTCACACTATGTGGAATTACATTAATTTTGTGGAATGGGTTATAAATTTCTTTAATCTTCAATGAGATACATAATTTCATGTAAAAAGGTATCACTTTTGGGTAATCTGGATGACTAGGCATGAAATGCTATGGACAAACGGTAGTTCTGGCATATTCATGAAAATGTTAAGGGCTTGTTGTAGGAATCATTCCCTAGAGGGATGCTTTCACTTCTGTGTTATAATCTACTCAGGTTTCTATAGAAAAACCCACCAAGGTTCAAAGGGCTGTGTTTCACCTGAGCTACTGCTGTATGCAGCTTCACACAGTAACTTCCCAGTTTTTTGCCAGTGTTGGGAGAGCTGCCTGTGTGAGATGGGAGGGACTTTCCTGCAGCTGGGCTCTTCTGTCATTGATGTGTCTCAATCTCAGCCTCTGCAGTGTGACCAGGTTGTGTCATTCAACCTGGTCTGTGTAAACCCAAGATACAAAAACCCAGGTCCTGGCGGCAAAAATGGGACTGAAACTAATCTGTGCTAATAAAAATGGGTGACAGGCTGAGACTGAGAATTATTTCAAAGACTGAATTCTTGACACACAAAGCCTTTTGGCAGCTTTAGGTATTAACATATTTGCTACTACAAATCAGGCATTGTCTATGGGCATCAGATAATCTGACATTGGTCAGAAGCTCAGTCACTGACATGCTACCACCTAAATATGCTTAGGAGCATCTAAGCAAAACGTGGTGGAATCTGACATTTGTTCATGTGGGTTAAATAGCAACAGGTGTCATCATTCTGTTAGGCTGACAAAGTTCAACTTCCATACTGAACAGGCCACAGACCTGACAATCCCTGAAATCAGAGTTTCTAGGCACCACATTTCTGCATTTGGTCACTTACCCACTGTCATTTTGTTTCCAAACTCTGAATAAAATATACCACTCAGTTTGCAAAATGGTTAGTGGAAACAACATGTGTATAAAACTGTCTCTGAATGTTGTGGTGAGTTCCATATCAAAGTTGTGTCTCCTCCCTGGTGTCCTGTCCCACTGTATTGCAGAAGCTGTTCTTTCGGCTGGGTCCAGCATTTGGAACATAAGTCAATGGGTCAGGTCGGATCAAGTATCTACAAAAAGAAACCACAGCTGTAACTAAAACAACATGCTGCACCAGGGTAAGTGCATACATTGTAATGATGAAAAGATCTGAGCAGGACTTAGACTTTGAAGGAGCTTGGTTTAGTTCCTGTGGTAGCATTGGTTCGATTTTTTCGATTTAAAATGCAGAGGAGGATGACAAGTTAACAACATTACAAATATATGTATTATATATTTACATGTGTATTTAAAGTATATACAGATGTAGTATAATTAGATGCTTCTTTAAATAGATGTCTTTTTTTTTTCAGGTCTTGTGGCTATTTTTTCATGTGTGCTTTAACTTACACTATATCATTCAGCTCTAATCTTGTATCTGGAGAAGGGTTGATCAGGATGTAGGAAAGGGTGTTCTGATGATCATTCATTTCATCTAGAGGACAGGGGAAAAAAAGTACCAAGTAAATTACATTTACAAATGAATTGTGAGAAGCACTACTTCTGACATATTAATTTGATGGAAGTTCATAGAGCTGCAGAAAAGTGTCTGGTGTCAGAGTGATTTCAAATAAGTTTAGCAATTTCTTTTCAACTGTACTCATATTGAAACTACCTGACATTATCAGGTTATCTTTTGAGTTATCAGCTGTAAAAACATCCTGTTTTCTAATGTTTTAAAAATCTTCTGGTTTTTTTCAGTCATAGCAATTTGAATGTAACCCAGATTCAGTGTGATTTACCAATCCGTCCTGCAGCTTAGGTAAGTTTTTGGTGAGCAGGGACTCCTGTGCTTGGCTGGCATCAAGTTCAAATGATGACCAAGGTTAAATGCAGGTGTATGGCATTCTCATCCATTTCCAGATTTGGTCAACATAAACCTTTTTTTCCCTTTTTTCTATTTATCTAGGAAGCACTTCCCTTTTATAACCTGTGCCAAGGGCTTGAAATGTGAAGGCTGTATAAATGGAAAGTGGTATGTCTCTTGCATTTTTAACTGTTCTCCTAATGATGGGCTGAAATGGAGGCTGATAATTTTTATTTTTAAGGTCTAACCTACACTTTTCTAGCTGCCATTGCAATATCTTTTGTATCATTTTCTGGTGGCACACTCCTTGGGCTGCTGCAGTGAGACTGGTTTTAATCTTATCACACTAAAGAGGAGAGGCAAAAAGAGAGGCAGTGCTTCTGGGTTAAATCCTCTGTATTTTTTAGGAAAATGTATAACTCGGAATCAGATAAATGTAATCAGGTAAAGCATTTAACTATCAAGATTTTACTGCTTTGTAGATGGTATCTAATAGTCCTAAATTTGAGTAATGAAATGAATATTTACTTTTGGCTTTTAACTAGGATTTGAAAAGAAAAGCAGGAATACAACAAAGTTTTCTTGTTACTAATGTAAATAGTAATTAAATTTACAAAACATTTTTCAGTTTGATCAAATGTTATTGTGGCCTGTGAAACCCCTGGAAAATATTTAGCCCTGAATCTTTCTGCAGAGAGTTGTATAGAAACATTTAAGAAAGAAGGCATAGAAATTATTCAGATGGGGTGTAGAATAAAGAGTCTGTATTTACATATCTAGAAATTCCTGGTGTTTCTAGGAAATTAGAACCCATAGTCCTGGGGTTTCCACCCAAAATGCTACAGGGGCAAGGCCAGAGAAAAGCAACCTAGGCAGTTGTGGTGCATGTGTTAAAAAGTGTCACAGAGCTCTTGTCCATAGCTTAAAAAACCCCAAAACAATCCTACAAACTAAAAAGCAACCTGAACCAGCCTTGCTGGAGAATGATTTGATGGATAAAAATGGCATCTAAAGACCTAGTGAAACATGCTTTCTAAAAATGAATTTCATATGATAATTTGGCATTATTTTTGAAAATTGTGGGGAAAAGGCAACATCCCTCACATATAAACAACTCTGCACCCTGACATATGAGTGAACTTCACAACAGCCCTGTCTTCATCTTTATTTCAAGAGCTTTGTGGAAATATGGTGCAGCTGTTCAATTACTGGGGAATGTTTATAAATTCAGTATGCAGATATCATCTACTAAATATAAATGTGACTGACGTGCTACCTTTCGAGCCTTCCATCTCAGCATAGGAATGGGTGAGAATTAGAAAGACTCCAAGTTCCTCTTGGAAAATTAAAAAAAACAAACAACCCAAAGCTAAACCAACAAAACAAAAAGCACTATCATAAACTTAGCATTTTGGTTTTGGCTCCATCATTTCTTACAAATAGTTCACCTTGCACCATGCAAGTGTTGCTACTGAAGTACTGTATAGCGGTACCGTATCCTGCTGGAGAAAGGCCCAGGTGCTTCATTCTGTTCTTCACGAGTTCAGCGAGCTCCTGCCTTTCTGACCTCCTGTAGAGGTTCATTCTCTGCTGGTTGATCTTCTCAGCAGTTTTAGCAGAGTGCCTGGGGGCCCTCCTGCTCAGGCGCCGTGCCCACTGCATGCTCTTCCTCCGCAGCAGCGGGTGGTCGGACTGGTCGCTGGAGGTGGAGTTCCGGTGGTTGCCGCGGCAGCTGAACTGCTCTTTGGTGTCTTTGGTGTCCTCCCAGTCCTCCACGCTGATGGAGATTTGAGACTTGAAAGGAAAAGGACAAGATGAAGGGCGGTATTAGATGGAAGCAGATGAAGATGTTCTCTCCTCTTTCTGACAGTGCAGTTGGACATGGGGTTTGGCTGCAATGGAGCTGAGGGGATTCAGATCTTTGTACTTAGCAAGAATTCCTGAACTGGGCACCTTTTACTAGACTTTGGCTTTTCATGTAAAAAGCTCATTTATAACATAAATACTTTTATCAAGTGCAAAAGCAGGTAAGTGTTACTTTCTGGCCAGTTGCACTGTGATTCTGAGAAGAGCAAATTTAGCCTTCTGATATTGCCCTTCCTGAATCTAGGAATCAGTTCTGAATTACTTCCTTCCCAGTCTGCATATTTTCAGAAATCCAAGACGTGTAACTGCTTTTTACATGTGTGCTGTGGATTCATTAAGTAAAGGTTCAACTTTGGCTGCAGTGTTTTCAGTACTCTCTTATGACCTTAGAGAGAACATGCCTGTTAACTGTGTCTCGCAGTCCCAGGCCTTCCTGACCTTCCAGCACACATGAAATTAGGATGCATAATCCTCCAGTGTAATTCAGGGCACCTCTTGTGAAAGCAGTAATTGATTCCTACCATAAAGAATAGTGATAGTACCCATGTAGAGACAAATCCCCCCAAAATTAAGAGCCAAAATCTGTTGCTCTGTTGCTGTGTTTTCCTTATGCCACCCAAATAAGACCAGTGGTATGTGCATGTACAAATGGTATGTGCATGTACTGAAATAACACAGGTGGATGGACTACAGGTGTATTTCTATCATACAAAAGTTCCTACAGAACATAAGAGGAAACATTTCAAAAGATAACTTTTGTTAAGATAAATTGTTTCAATGTGTATTTTAGATTTTATGAGTAGTTTAATTTCTAGTTTCAAAACCACTTCCTTAACAATCCTAAGTTCCCCTTGTGCTGTTTGAATGTCTTTTATTGACACTGGAACAGCAGAGTCCTTGATGGTGTCAGTATAAGCACATTACCAAGTTACTGGTCACAGATTTCAATGTGGTGAGTGTTTAAAATACATACATGAAGTATAAAACAAAGATGGTGTAAATGAACAGGCTGAGTTTGTGTGAATCCCCTCAGACAGAATATGCTGGTAGCAAACAGTGAATAAAGGAAATTTAACAGAGGAGCTACTGAATGTCCTTTGTCCACTAACATGAAATCTGAAAGCCAAATTCTGTTGACCTAATCAGTGCTGAATACAACCTTTCTGTAAGAGGCTCACCACAGATCTGTGAGGTTTCTGGGGTCCATAAAATAGTATTTGATATGAGTAAGCTGGATACATTGTGAAAGATACTTGTATTTTTCACTTTTGAACAAACTAGCTTTTATCTGTGTAAAAGAAAAAAGCAACAAGCAAACCAAATCAAACAGCAAAACAACCAAACCCCATAATTAAAAAGAACTCTACAGATGTTTATCTTGCAGCACTTCAAGTAAAATCACATTTTTAATATTCTAGACTAGAATCTTGCAATAAGCCTCAAATAAAGACCAGCTAATTTATTGAGGCTCTTCAGCTTAGTCTGCAATAGAAAAGGGATTTCTGGTTGGATTTTTTTTTTTTAAACAACCTGATTTTTTTAAGTTTTGTTACTGACTCCACTGAGGTTAGGGAAGAAGAGAGAACCTGGATCCCTTTGAACAGGAATGTAATTTGATTTTGGTGTTTGTTAGACTGTCATTTTGGGTTTGTGGGCATTTTACAGCAAGGACTAAGGTAGGCAGAGTATATTCCATAGGAAAAGGTGCTACTTGTGGGTAGGAAGGAGCTATTTGGTATGAACAAATTGGTATTGGTATGAACTAACTAAGTGTAGAGGATGGTCTTGTTTTGCTTTTCTTCCTGCCTGCACTGGCAGCTTTCCTTGTCAAGCTCTTGGCAAAACAAATAACCAGACTTGCTGGCAGTGGTAAAGGCAGAGACCGATCACCATCACTACAGGAGGGTAAGTCACTTCTTGAGTCAGAGATTAAATGGGTGAGGCCAAGTGAAAGAACAAGTATTTTGTTTCTGTGAAATCTGTAAATCCTTAGCTTGAAGTTTTGAAACACTGGCATAGGTGAGCTGAAAGCACAAAGGAAGTGATACAGCTAAATATTTACTTCAGCAACTATGAAGTTTTTGTCCTGCCTGTTGAGAAAGCTGTACAGAATGGCTCTTTGCTGTATGCAAGAGGAAGAAATTCAGCTTTAAAGACAAAGCAAAATCAAAGCCCAAACTCTCTTTCAAAAGCAGCACAAAAGTGTGTCTGCCAGTGGCAGCTGTTAAACACACAGAAGATAAAATTCCAGTGCAAAGTACTTCTGTGTGTCCCCCTCTGTTTTAGCCAGTCTTGAACTTAATTTAAAAATACTTTCATAATTATCATTACTTTGAGGTTTGATTGTTTTCACTGAATTTCATTTTCTTGTTCCATAGCAGGTAAATCTGTTGCATGAGAAGCATAACTGATGACATGGTCAGTCCTGTGCCACGCAGGGAAGAAACACTTGTCTTTAAACCCTTGGGTTTGTTTGCTTTTTGTTTTTTAAGGGCAGGTTCCTGTCTCACGTGTGTCTCCTGTCTCACTGTGTGCCCTGAAGGGTGTGATTGCTCACTTGTGCTGCCAGACAGCTGTGACCTACTCGGGCATGATGCTCTAACAGAATGTTTCATGCCCTAAAATTTAAGCATTAGGCTGGTCAACACATGGCAGGAATGGGAATGTAATCACAGGCACACCAGTGTACATATTTGAGGTGATGGTGATTGAGGTGTCTGTGCTGATAACACCAAACACTGATTCACTTCAGATTTTTGCTCCCTTGCCTTGCTGCTCCCTGGGAGCTGTATGTAAGATGTGAAATATTTGAAGGTGTAGTTTCATCTGCTCCAGTCTGAAACAGTGACTTATTTTTTACCTTACTGCAAGTTCTATACTAACTAAATTTTATTGCTCTGCCTACCAAGAATGCTACTTGCATCCAGGGCTCTAGAAATGCTCTTCTGCTCCAAAAGCTGTCTAAACCATTGCTAAGTACAGTCACATTTTTCTTCTGTGGTAAACTTGGAGATTTTGCTCCACTAGCATTTACCGTGTGTAAGCTCAAGGCTTTCACCAGATGATCTTTTCACTGTAAAGATGATTTGTTACCTTCAGAATTCAACAGGAGCAGGCCCAAAATGAATCAGAATTCCACAGGACACCTTTGAAATTCCCAGTCTGTGAGCTTTCAGATTTTAGCAAGCTGTTTGTGTCCAGAACAATGGACTAACTTTAAGTTCCATTTACTAAAGGATAATCCATTGCACAGTTCCATTTTCTCTGAGGATTTCACTCCCACAATTGAACCAATTGTACAGTTTCTGGCTGGGATTGAGTTACATTTCTTCGTAGCAGCCTGTATGGGACTGTGTTTTGGATGTGTGATGATAATGTGTTAATAATGGGGTTGTTTCCCTTACTGCTGCGTGGTGCTTACACGGAGCCAAGGCATTTTCTGCTTCTCACCCACCCCAGCAGCAAGTGGGCTGGGGAGAGCACAAAACGTTGGGAGGGGACACAGCCAGGACACCTGATCCCAAATGACCAAAGTGATATCCCTTATCCAGAGTGCTTTGCAGGAACAGCTGCAGCAAGATGAAGGAATGAAACGCTTGATGGAGCTCTGCTTTCCTGGAGATGGCCAAACACCCCCTGCCCATCAGAAGTGTGAGCAAACTCTTCGCTTTGTTTTGTTTTTACTTAAGTTATCAAACTGCCTTTACCTGAACCCAAGAGATTTCTTTCTCCCTTTCAGCCTCCCAGTTTTCTCCCCATCCCACCTTTGGGAGAGCAAGCAAGCCAGCAGCTGTGTGAGGCCTTGCCTCAGCCAGGACACCCAGAAACAGGCAGACAATAAGCAAATACTTACTTGTGAAGCCATTTCTCGTGACTGACAAAGGAAGGGGGAAAAGAAAACAAAAGACAATTTAAACAGAAGTGAATCTAAAGAAACAAATATGGACTATTAAACAGGACCCACAGAAAAGCAGCCATACAGGTAATGAAAAAAGATTTCATATCTCTTTTTTGTATTTTTTGAGTCTAGTGGAAATGGTTTGGGTCATAGGTGTGATAGTCATTGAGAGGCTGGCTAGATTCACTTCTTATTTAGTTACTGGGTCACTAAAAACTTGCTTTATTTTTAAAGAAGTTATGAGTATCTGTCAGTGAAGTGAGAGCTTTTCATTTGCATAATGAAAAAGAGAGTGCCAAAGGATAAACTGCACATATTAAATATTAAATATTAATATTGTCCTCGTGACTCAAGTTACACATGTTATTATGAGACAGCAGCCAGGTATGTGCAGTACAAATTTAGTTTCTTATTTCTATTTAAACTCAAATTGTTAATCATGTTGAAGGTTCTCTGAGTTATAAACCTTCAGCTTTATGGCTATAAGTTCACAGTTCCTGAGTAAAAAGAGTGAACTACTTTTCTCATTTTTCCTTTGAAAGATCTTACCCAATGACATTCTTCTGGCTTAATGTATTGAAAAGCTAAAATGATAAACCATGATAATATTTCATTAGTGAAGCAAGTAAAAAAATCCTTTAACTTCAAAATAAACAGTTTGCAGAAAGATCAGGGCTTTCAGCATCCCTGTTTGTAGGTCTCTATCCATAAAGGCCACAGATGCAAAGCAAGATGTTGCTCTTTTGTATTCTGGGGAATAGGTAGGTGAGGGGAGATTTCCCTGCCCCTCTCTAGAGGGGAAAGGTTGTACTAATTCTGACTCACTAAACAAGAAATTGCACAAGTATTTGTGTGAAAATACCACTAAAGGTCTGCATTCAGAGACTTTAGCTTAGAAAAACCAACAACTGCATTTTCTTCGCTTAATAAAGGAGGAGTGCCATTCTTCCACATTCGTCCAACACATGACAATTTGAAAATTTCACTAGGAGGTTTCTCCAACCTCTCTTCCTCAATCTTCTACCTGATTTAACTCAAATTCTTTGTGAGATTACTTGTGAAAGTTGTTGATAGGAAGTAATAGCAGAACTCCTCGTTCTCTTTTTTTGGAACTGAAGTTAAAGAGCCAGCCCTGAATGTGAGAATAAAGCATTGCCGTGAATTTTATCTTATCCTTATTTAATGAATTCTTAAAATCTGGTACATCCTCTGTTTTGTGGAAGGCTGTGACAGACCTTTTTTTCATATTAGCAGTGAGGCTGACTACATTCTTCTCCAAGGAATGATTTTGAGGGATTATGTTAAGGCTGCTATAGTTCAAAAGAGATTATTGCAGTGATAGAGTCCACTGGCTAAGCTGTAAGAGCCACCTGCAGAGAAAGTGATAGTCCACAAAGAGATATTCCCATGAGCTGGGTGGGACCTTGCACAGCTTTTTTATCATCCTTTTATAAAACTAACTTCAGCTGAATGTACTTCCTCAGGAGCAAATCTTGCCATTAAGCATTATGTGCCTGAATGTTTTCCAATATTTTTCTGAAATATAGAAAAGAAAATATAAATTACCTATCTTGGAAATTAGTTTAAACTATGTCTGAGTATTTCAGAAGAAAGGAGAGATTTGTTGCTCACTGTTGCATTTGAAAGCCATGGTTTAATGAGATGGCAGTACTAATGGTCATGTAAGCAAATGGATAATACACGACAGAAATCAAAGCTGCCCAAACAAAAAAAATATGTTAAATAGTCAGGAAAAAGTATTTTTGCCATTTTTTTACAAACAGAGAGATGGAGAAATATACACATTTATGTGGCAAACACAGAAATACATATATAAAATATTACCACAGTTCGGCAGCTACATTTAGAGAGATCCCACAGTACTTTGAATAACACTAACTAGAAATGAGCAACAAGAGAATGAATTAGAAGGTCACATGAACAGTGAATGCCACCTGTTCTGAGAGACACAGACACGTTGTTGGTACAAGGGCCAGGGGGCCTGGTGAAGGGTTTGGTACAAACCCTGCTGTGAGTGTGCACAGCGAGGTCAGAGCAGAGCTCACTCCTGAGCCGTGCCCAGCTGCCCCTCGGCTCCCATCTACCCATCCATCCCCAGGAGGGGAGCACAGGAACCAAAGGCCAGGTGTGCCCTGGCCCTGGGCACTGCTGGAGCCTGGGGCTCAGCCTGGGTTGTGTGACCAGCCAGGTGCCAGCAGAGGCCTCCTGCACTCTGCAGTCAATGCACAGGAAAGACCAGTGAGTGACCCACCTCAGATGTTGTGAGCTTCTGGGATTCTGTCCGGTAGACTCCAATTGGAATGTCTCCTGTAGAGGAACAAAGCTTCTGGTACAGTCTGGCATATGTCCTAATCCACAGATCCTCTTCTGTGATTTTCATCTGAGCAAATAATAGGAGGGAGGACTTTTAACTCTTGAGGATTTATCACTTATTCACTATGCAACTCATGAAAAAAAAAACCCAAAACTGAACACTAGCTGGTAGTTATCCCATTGTAATATTGTACCTTTGCTCTACAACAAATCTGCAATTTCTACTGAGTTTGTCAGACTGTTTCTTTTGCTTTCTCCCTGTTTAGAAGACATTGTAGTGGAAGCAGTTTAGCATTATGAACTTCTGGTCTTGGTTTAAGATTACCTAAAATTTACATGGCAGCCTTCACCCAGTGTCTGTTTTTGACTAAAATATAAATGAATAAACTACATATTATCAGCAGTAAGAAACTGGTGTGGACAGACTGGAGTGCATGAGTATTTTGAAGTTGAATTTTGTCCACCAGACTGCAGACTGAATATGTGGGGAGGAAGTAATACACTAAGCATAAATGGCATAAGAAGTCTTACATGAAGCTCACTTACTTCATTACTAGCTTTATTTTGTGATGTATGAGTTCCTTTTTAGAGATTCAATTGTACTTTCAAGTGTTCTTACATTCACTGTAATGAAGCTTAATGATTGGCCAAGAAATACGTAATTTTTATTTAAACAACTTTTTCAAACCATCATTGATACCTTCCTGCCATTCTTTAGATATGGCCACAAAGCAACTTGTAAATACCTCAACTTGTAGTGATCTGTTTGCTACTCAGAGTATAGTGGGTGTGGGAGGAAAGAGAAAATTGGGGTTTATTTTAGTAAAAATGACTTCCATTGTGTTTTTATTTGTGTATATACTCAGTTAAATTGCATTGGGGAATATTGACATACATAATAACACGATGACTTTTGAACTCCAACTCCTAGTCATTTAATACGTCTGATCTTGATATAAAAACTACTCATGGCCTTTATTGCCCAAGGAATGGGGACTGGGAGATAGTCCTGGTCAGGCTGCAATACAGGTAGTACTTCCTGGATTTTATATACTTAATTTTTACACTGATTGCTGAACTGCCATTGCTATTTCATATAAAATGCACTATTCCAATGTTTTCCTGACTTTCCAATTTTCTGCTGAATAAAATGCATTGTGTTTTCTCAGGGAGATGTTTTTTGCTATGGAACTAAAAATGTGTTTTCTGTTTAATTTCCTTGTCTTCTCCCTGATGAAAAAGGAAACAGATGGCCTTCCTTGAACTTTCACAAAAGGAAATGCCATGCAAAGAAAGTTGAAGTATTTTGCAGACAGTACAGAGTCTTCTCTACTCTGTACTGATTGGGTTTTTTTTAATAACTTACAGAACAAAGAAACCCAGATCCTGGTGTGGTGTCAAGTCCCAGCAGAAGTCTTGTGATAGAGATCATATAATCTTTCACAAATGACTGCAAGATATTTTAACAGGGGAGACAGAAAAGAAAGAAAAAAGCTTTAATGAACAGAGGAGTAGGCAACCATTAGCACTATGTTTGACTTTCAAAGGAATTACACATCTGTGTTTACAGTCCATCTCTATAAGTAACTTAATCACTGTAGGAATACCAATCCCTTTCTTTTGGCTGAATTTACTTATATAAAGGAAGTTTTCCTAAATTGGCTCTGCATGTGCATGCAAGGAATGTAGATTCAGCAGACTAAGGCATAACAAGGCACAGGAAAAGCAAAGATGGATGTGACAGTGGACTGAGGTGTTAGCCCTACGAGGTGTGAAATTACAATGAACTCTTCTGTGCAAAAGAAACGCTGGCAGATGTTAGATGGCTCTGCAGTCCTCAGTGGGTCCCTCTGAGGTGACACTGCTATTATTTTATTCAAATGAGTCATCTGAAGGATTTTTAAGGGCTGATATGTCTTGTTGCTCTGCTAAACAGTGTGTTGCTATTGGTTAAAAGGTAGAAATTAAGTTTAGTGTAGAAGTGTAGACTAAGACCAGGAATAGACATTAGAGCAGCTAAAATCACAAATATTTCTCCTCCTGGGTTGGGCTGCTGGGTGCTCTTGTAGCTGTGGCTGAGCTGTTCTTTCCCACCTGTACTCAGGTGTAGCAGGGCAGCACTGCAGTTTCTGGAACGCAGCACACACTGTAGCTCTGCTGGCTTCATGCAAATGCAGAGCTAACCAAGAGGTTTTCACAAAGAAATACCCCACAAAGGTATTACAGAAATCCTTTAGAGCTATAGAATCTGGATTTGTTCAAACTCAGAAGCTAGATGGATTTCATTTGATACATAGTGATTCAACTATTTTAATTTTTGTACTGGTAGTCTCCTAGTTGTGATGGGCTAAATGCCAAGGAGCATATCAAATAAAATTTGCTTGCAAATTAAACATATTTGTTATCTTGGCAGCATCATTTCTGCCATGGAATTTTCATTAGATTAACAAATTTATTCACCAGCATTTGCATGACCAAATTTTTCATTTTTCAGTCACTGTCCTAATGATAATTCAAAGGCTTTTCTTTCAGCCTGTAATGGGAAGAACCCTGATGTTCCCCATGTCATTTGCTCTGTTTCTTGCAGAAGAAGAAGACAGAAAATGGGACTATGATAAAGAACCAAGAGCTGCTGTAATAGAATTTCTAACTTGGAGTAAGAAAGATAATTCTAGAAAAATTACAGTTCACCTATGAGCAGTAGCAGTTCAAAGGAAAGATAGGTGGAATTAAAGTGACAATGTGCATGTGAAGCTTTTTGTTTTAAACACTTTCTGGTGAATAATGTTACTCTGTCAAGTCATTGCATGATTATTCATGTCTAGGAGCAAATGTAAAATATTGAAGTCACTTATGTGCTGGCAGGATCTGATTAACAGATCTGTTTATATATATATGTCTTTGGTATTTTTACTATATTTACTATATTATTGACTATATTTTACTATATTTCTTTTTTAATATTGTGATATGTGATGCTGGTATTCTGGGGCATGATTATGAAGATGTTTTATATGCAAATACATTTATTTCTAGAACCTTAAAATATGTATGCCCATATACATGACTGGTTTTTATATTAATGGCTTCTTGAGAGAAGTTTAGCTCCAGGAATTTTTCTATTTATGTTGGATTTGCCTTCAGGAAATCGATTTGGAAGTAAAATTGCAATGAAAGAACACCTTTCATGCACCAAATTACCAAGCAAATTCATTTCCCTGCAAGGATGTTTTCCACCTGAGTACTAAAGCTCCACAGGCTATCCCCAGGTAGAAACAAGGCAGGAGACTGCTCAGGTGAGCAGATGATGTGGGCCATGGTGGTGTTCCTGCTGATGCTGTGTGCTTTGATCCTTGCAGGGTGTGCTGGGGGCTGCTCCTTGGGCATCCTGGTGTGTCAGAGTGTGCAGAAACCTGGGCACTGCTGAAGACTGAGCAATATTGGCCTATTTTCCACTCTGAAACTAGCAACTACTGCCTCCATTTGCCCTGACTGTATTTTCTGATATTTTTTCTTCAACTCTCTGAAGCTGTGCTCTTCCCTGATTCTCACTGTCATCAACAGTTCCTGGATTCTGAGCCACAAGGTTGAATTGCTGCCTTTTCTTCCCCCACTGTCTCTTTGTAACCACTGAATGCATTCCTTGCAAGGCAAGCATGGCTTACTTTACAGTGTAATGACAGGGCCTTTACAGCTCTAGTCAACATGAGTAAGAGAAGAGGGACTAGGAAGTAATTGAGGCCTTCATCAGCAAATGCAGGAGACTAATAAATTACATATTAAAGTAATTCTGTTCCTTTCTGTTAGGGACACAATGTGTGGGAATGGGCACTGTGTTTTTTATTGCAGAGTACAAGCCTTATTATTCTATATAATCTGTAATTTATGTAGGCCTTATCAAAGCTATTTGACTGTGGAGAGATACATTAACAGTATCAAATTATCTAACATCAGATTTTGGGATTGAAAACTGAACTAACACATCAAGCATGCTCCATTGTCTTTTGCCATTGATTGCTCCCAGTATAGACACACTTTAATGGATCCTATGGCAGAAAATAAGGTCATCTAGCAATTAAGCACAATAAAATGGATGGCAATACTTGTGTTAAGTCACATTACTGTTTAAAGTACCTGATAAAGCAGTGTGTCCAACATGCTGATGCTGAAAACCCTGCCAGCAGCAAAGGGCAGTCGAAACATAAATGCCAGATTAGATCCTTTCTCCCGCTCTTTCTGTTAAGGAATTAAAACACAGAAAATATTTTTAATGCTGGTTTTGGAAGGACTGTAACAAAAACATTAAATAGATATTATCCTGAAAGAAGTCAAAAGTGTAAAATCCCTTTACTCTCAACATAGTTTCTTCCAACAAGTATGCAGCATCTTTGTTCACTAGGTGCAGTTTTTCAGGTTGAAAGACATTGATCAATGTATATGTTGTTTCAGTAATCACATCTCAAACTGCATGGACATATTCCACCCAATCAGTTTTAAAAAGATGGAGGGATGGCAGCTGTGCTTAGTTCCTGTTAACCTGTTCCAATTCCTTGGTGCTGACAGTGGACTGTCATCCTGGTGCAGGAAGTCTCCTAGGAACAGAAACATGAACAGAATCTGGTACAAAAGGGCAGGAATGGCACAGGGGTCAATCAGTGCCCTGGTGCTGCTGGCCACACTCTTCTGGCACTGACCAGGATGCCATTTGTCTCGTGGCCACCTGGACACAGCCTGGCTCAGGCTGTCAACCAGCACCCCCATCCTTGAGCAGCCTTCCAGCCACTGCCCCAACCTGCAGTGCTGCGGAGGTGGTGGTGACCCAAGGGCAGCACCTGGCCCTTGGCTTTGCTGACCCTCATACAACTGGACCAGGCTGGTTTAGTTTCCTTCCATCTCTTCTACAGCCTTGCTTTTCCTTTATTCCTGCTTCAAAGAGATCTGTGAGAAATATAATCCTACTTTCTAGGAAAGAATGAATAAATTTTCTGGTGTTGATATGGAACAACTTCCTAAAAACCTGTCAGTTCAACAGTCAAATTTGTGTGCTAATTGCTAGTACAATTTTAGAATTTATGTAAAATGTTAGAAATCTATGTAAAATAAGACACAAATAATAAGAGGTACCAATCTCTTTTTATAACTCATATGTCATTATTGTTTTTTATTACTTAATGTTAATTCAAATCTGCTTAATACCTGAATTATATTAAAGAAAAGAAAATGGAGACAGGAAACAGGAGACCCCATCCTGAATGTTAAAAAAGCACCCTGGCTGTGTGTAAATCACTGCAAATATACTGGGCCATCCCAGATAGATTTCTGCTCACATAACATCTGTGTGCTCATCCCTGTGGAAGACACAAAATCACAGGATTGGGTTTGATCAAAAGATATAGGAACTTGTTCTTATTTCAAAATGATCACTTACAGCTTTAGAATTTTTATCAGTAACACCTGCAATATTTACTTGGAACAAAACCATAGCAAACTGAAGTCTGAATCCTATCCAAAACACTACAAACCCTTTCTTTCAAGAAAGAGGGATTGGTTACCTCAGTTTTTTTCTTACGCAAGACAAATGGAGAACACAGATGTCAAGTTTAGAGTGTGGGTGGTTTGTTTTTCCTTTCTCTGTTGTATAAAGGCCACTGCTTTCTCCTATGCCAGTGCTGAGTTTACTGTCAGATTTATTTATCTCTAAAATGAGAAAAGTTGCAGCTGTAACAGCAGATGGACATCTGATTTGTGTATCTGTCTTCTGCAGCCCATTAGGTTGAAAAGCCAATTTTGCAAGTGTGTTTCACTGCTACCTCAAGGCAACTTGCCTGATATTCTCAGTCTTTCTGAAAATGAGGTGCTTAATGCAGAAATAACAAGCAACTGTATGTTTGACTGCTTTAGGTAATTTTTACTGGAGTTTTTAATTGCCTTTCATCTTGCATGAGGGAGTTCTGAAAGATCAAATGAACTACAGCACCACCTGTGAAGTTCTCCCTGCAAATGTTAAGATGAAGTGACTGGGAAATATTAACAGCAGGCAACTGCAAGAGCAATGAAGAAAATGTTCTTTCTTTAAGATAATTTATCTACCTCTGTTTCAGCAGAGCATAGTTTGGATAGGAAGTTCATTAAATGTTCAGCTTCCAACCTATCCTCACAACTTTTGCACAATAAATTAATAAAGATAGTCAAGAAATTAAAATATTTTAAGTATTTCCAGAATATTTGCTTGAAAAATTAAGGAGCCTGTGTAAAGAAAGAAAGAACTGAGATAAAAATCCTGGTTTCACTGCATTGAAATAGACAGCCCATGGAGAATTCCAGAATCCAACTGGAATTGGATTAAGGGAATATGTTAACAAACAGTTTCAAACTCCCTGTCAGTCATAGTACACCAAGTCATTAAGCTTGGTTGAAACATAGTGCTGAAGGCCCCAGCCAGCTGCTGGCCCTTGTTGCCCTGAAAGAACTGGCGGTGCAGATTCCAGCCAGTTGTAGCTTATCCTTCATGGATTTCCCACAGAGGGAGGAAGTGGAGGAGCCACAGGGGCGAACCTTAAAGGGTAGTGGGGGTGGCATTATCCCAGCAAAGCTGTGCCTCCTTCCTCAAACAGCTCCTCTCTAACTTTTGTCTGATTTCCTCACAGCTCTCCAGGCTATTCTGTCTGTCAGAACACCACCTAAACACAGGATCAAGCCTTCATGCTACTACAGGTAAAGATAACAAGTCACTAAAGCTACCCAGATATTTACATCTTGTGGTTGACATGTGTCATATTCAGCTGAATAAAAGATTTACTTCTCATCCTTATCCTCTCATCCACACAGGCTGGATATTAGCAGCATTCAATTCCTCTGTAAGAAACTGGACTGGGAAGATAAGTTTCTATGGAAAGGCTCTTTTCCATGAAGTATATATCAAAATTACCGACATGAATATTGTACAGTAAATAGTGAACTCTGAAATTCCCCAAAATTTAGGGAATTTACGGTACAACTAGGAAATGGAAATTATATGTTAAATCTATATAATGGTAATAATTTTGGCATGAATTCAAATTCACCAAGACACGTAAGATCCGAGGTGCACCACGAGAGACCCCAGCAATCATAGTGATCGATAGACTGATAGGGAGAAAGAAAAGAATGCAGTGAAGGATTTCTGCCCTTGGAGACTGCCACAGTGATATTATTTGTCTCTCACAAACTCAGGATATGGTAGGTAGGTCAGATCACCAGGGATGATTTGTGAGAATGAGGATTGTGCTTGAGCTTAGCGAGTTAAACAGATGCACAATTAAATATTGCTTCATATGCTCCACCTGTTTTAAGTAACAGTATTTTGAATGAGCAGATTAAATTTATCTCCATACAGCCACAGTTCCACAATTTGAAAATGCCAAATATACATATAGAATATGAAGGTTTTAGCTAACATTTAAGTAGTATCACTATCCCTCTCATTCTGACAGAGAATAATTACTGTTCTCAAACTGTCCCATTTATGCCAATATCTCCCACAGATACACAGAAATGTGTACAGAAGACACAATTATAGTGCCTTTAAAATAAAGAGGAATTAAAAAATACATCATAATAAAAGCTGTAATGTTTTAAGCAGTTAGTCAGTTAAAATATGTTCCATGTTAATTGCCTGTGTCAGCCTCTTGGACAAAATTAGCTCTAAATATTTAATTATCCAAAAATATTTCGTTTTCCTTGAGAAAATTCCACCAGAGAGTTGGTTGATTAATATTATATTGTAAAATGATTGAATCAAAACAAACTTTATTCTTAAATGAGGGCAAATTTTTGAAAAAAAATATCTTTTATGGGAGCTCTACAACCATAAATCATTTCACTGTTTCCACTTGTTTTGAAGTCTTTGTTACAAAATTTTAAAAAGTAACAAAAACATAACATTTAAACTGAGGGTGGGGGCAGGCAAATCTCCTTACCTTTTCCAATTTGGACAGAGCAAGAGAATAGCAGTCCTTGGCTCTGAACTGCATGAATCTCATGTTGGCTGGGTGAGTTAGCTCTGTGATAATGCTCAGGCTGGAGAACAACCTGCATTTTAAAAGAATGTCATGGTTATACTTCTAATTGTAACAATTCTCAAATGTAGGGCTCTACACAAAGCTGCAGCTTGTGCTCGTGTCCATGTTTTAAATGAAGTCCCTGAACCTGTGGTGGGTCTGGGCCCAGTGAAATGCTGGTCCAACAGCAGAGGAAGCTACAACCTGTGGTGGGTCTGGGCCCAGTGAAATGCTGGTCCAACAGCAGAGGAAGCTACAACACATTATCTGTAGAATTCACCAAGAAGCACACACTGACCTCACAAAATACTTAAATGCTAGGAAAAAAACAACATAATTTCATTATTTTTTATTTAATAATTGGTGCAATATCACAAATCTGAAGGAAACAACAAAAAATGCAAAAGTTTAAAGCTTGTACTTAGTACCTGGTTGCATGTAAAGTATGACTGATTTATGTACCCTTCCCAGTTGGTTTTTCTTTCTTGAGGTCTGTTTGTATGCTGTGACTACAGTCTGAGCAATATAGATGAAAATTGACACTTGTGGGAGTTGCTGAGAAAATGTATGTTTATGTATACTTATGTTCTCACTTTGAAATATTTACATATACAAAATATTTATAACTTAACACCAATTCAGGCTTCCAGTATCTAAAAGCAGTGAAGAAAGCTCTACTGTGAACTGGCTCAATTACACAGATCTTCAAGCAGCAGACTCAAGAGCCCCTCCCCAGCACTCAAGGCTCCAAGAAACAGAAAGAAAATCATAGTTTACACTATTTAAATAGGAAACAAGTTGAAATAGAACACATTTTATTATTTAAATCTTTACAGATTGTGTCAGAAAATGAGATGTACATTTGTAGCCTCTTTTGCTTAGCCTGGTGCTACTTATCTACACTTAGCAATAGGTAATTGTGGTACTAATTACATCATTGATGTGGCTTCTCACTTTCCATGGAAGCAGCATTTGATAAGTTAGTGTCAAATGGAATTCAGTGCACCCTTTAGCAAGTCTCGTCCTTTCCCCTCAATTTTGCAGGGAGAAAAATCACTGAAATTGCAATTCAAGCAAAGCCTAAATGTGGGGAAATGTATACCCAAACTGTCTGCCAATATGTGTTAATCCCACATTGTATTTGAAAACTGAGATATGAAAACTGATTTATATTAGGAAATCAGTTTCAAAATTGGTATTGGTAAAATATTTTACTTACAAGTGCCTTTTAGCTGAATTAGGGGAAATTGCTCTCCAGGAAGTCAGGGACAGATTGCATCTTGCCCTGGGTGTAAGGCGCACTGCCCACCAGCTTTTAGCACTGGAGCAGGCTCCTTCTGGGCAAAGATCTCTCTCTTCTACCCCATTCTAGTAAGAAAGGACTGGATGGGGAAGAGAAAGCCACCACCAGCCTGATGGGAGGCATGGCTTGCTGCCGAACTCATATTTGGAAATCAGACAAGCAAGGGAGACATGTAGTTCTTTCCCAAACCACAATGACAAACCCAGAAAATCATGCAATGCCATCATAGCACCTCATTTGGTTTATCTCTAAACTGGTGATGACAGCTAGATACCAGCCAAAACACTGACCTGTTATGTGTACTGCTGGCAATTGGCTTCCTGCAGGATTTGAAACACAGCCTTGAAGAGGTTAACAAATAAAACTCTATAGTGGTACAGACCTACTGCCTGAGGAAATGTGCTGTTTTTCTGAGGAGGGCTCACACCTGTCTACAGGGACTCAGTGCTTGGCTTCCTGTTTAATTTTCAAAAGTGAAAAGCATCTTAAGGTGTAGTCCAAGACTATTAATTTCTCCTTTTATTTTTAAGCTGTGATAACTCATTCTTAGTCAGTGTGCCCATTTGAGTCACACTTCTGTACTCCAATGTCAGGTAAATCAGTGCTGTGTCACAGATTTAATTGGGATGGCACAGCTTGTAGCCCTAAAGGTGCTAATAACCCTGTCCTTATAAACAACGCCTCTGCCTTCCAGGGTGGGGAGCACACTCTCCTGGCAAAGCAGGATTGCTAATTTATGTAAATCGGGGAATGATGACCCAACTGGTGTGTGAGAACTGCCAGCCCAGATTTAAGGGTTAGGCTGCCAGCCCAGATTTAAGGGTTAGGCTGCAGCTCTGACATGGCTTTTTCAGGCCTGAGTAACTCACACCAGGGGTGTTTAGATCAGCCTGAACCCTCTGAATGGTCTTACCTGGTGAGACCAAAGTGGAACCTTTGTCAATGCTGTGATATGATTGGAAACACCATATTAAATCCAGGGGGTTAAAATCCCCCTTTAACACTACAGTTGGTGTCGAGTGTTCTTGCCCTCTACCATGTCCAGTCTTTTCTTCATTACTTTCTGATATTATTAGCTATTCTTAAGTAATGAAAAAGCTTTCAGTATGATTTTAAAGGTTTAGAAAACTATTTACTTTAGCACAATGAATGTAGTTTATTCTGTGGAACAGGTGAATGCCACTACTTTATGCCTCTTCCCAAAGCTTACTTATTTCTACAACTTTTACATAATATAAAAATGCAGTGAAATTATTATGTGTTCTTGGGGAAAAAAACTAATTTATGCAATACACTATTTGTGAAAGTGTACCAAGTGTTATGAAAAAGTGTTAAGTCCTAAACCAAAGTATTTATTTTAATTTACTTTGATTGTAAATATGCAGTGTTAAAACAATACTGAACCAGACACAGAGTTTGTACATGAGTTAAAGCTGCCATCTAGTTGCAAACAATGTGCAAGACAACTGAAGGAGTGTACTATGCATCTAATGGCCTCGTACTGTGTGTAATTTCTCTTTTACAAACTAGAACACAGCTAGGGGAAAAACTAAAACTAAAATTGGTTTTAATTTTACAAGTTTTGCTTTTGATACAACTCCTTTTTCCATTTGGGGGTAAACTGTCTTTCAGAAAAACTGATATATGTGAAAAACCTCAGTGAGTGCCCTAGCACTGTGGTTAGGAGTAGATCTGAGTGATGCCCAGATAAAGTTCAATTACAGCTTCAACCCAGATTCCATAGGTGTGAGTATGAATCACACACCTGTGCAAGTATCAGGTACCAATTCAGAAACTGAAACGTTAGGAAAAGACAGAATTTACATTTCTTGTGCAATGCAGATTTTGCCTCCTTTGAGCACATGCAGAAATCCAAAAAGCATTTAATTGCATTCTCACAGAGCTGCATTTACAATCTCCTTTGTATGAGCTCAATTTTCTAAACCACTGGATTCAAACCACTTTACTATGCATCTCTCTCTAGTCTTTTGTGGAAGGTTTGACACAGAAAACAGGTAACTGCAATAAAAGCAACATTGAATCATACTCAATTTCCTTCCAGGTCTTATTAGAATGAACACCAGGAGGTGCTAGGCTTAAGCCCCAAATCAGAGAGGCATTTCATAGCTGACTGTCTACTGTGTTTTGTTTTGTGTGAGATTTTTTGGGTGTTTTTATTAAGAAAATAATATTTTTCTCAGCTCAAAGTGACATATTCTCTTCATACTCACTGAACCAAGATATTGAACACAAAGGCTTTAATTAGGAGAGTTGTCAAAAGGAAAAGCAAATCTCATTTTCATCACAGACTCCTCAGCCTGTGTTACTAGACTGATATTATACTCTCATGACTCTTGCCATGTTGCTGTCATATGTAATGTTGTATATATGTGCTGAAAAACCTAACTTTTCTGCAAAACTAAATATTCAAAATGTGAACACTTTCTACTAACTTCACAGTGATGCAGTGCTTACCTTTCAGCATTAGAAGGATCTGCTTTCCATATGGGATGTAGCATTATTGTGAATTTTCTTTTCTCAACTATCTTTCATCCTAAGTCTTCAAGAGTAACTTTATTTTCCTTCTGTAAACCTGACAGCTAACTTGTAAAATGATTATCTGGTTTTGGGATGCAAAGCATTTTATTTGAGCTTTCAGGAGAATATCTCAGGATTCTAAGTGAATTGCTAAGCAGGGTGGGAAAAGGTTTGCCCATGTAAGACACAAATCCATGCAAGGGAAAAGCTTAAGTAGAATAAAAAAAAAATAAGCTCTTGGCACAAGAGGCATCGAGTATTTCACAATTAATGAGGATGTGTAGATAGATTGCAAAAAATGCTTTACCTGAAGAGGGTTTGAACATTCACAATAGTCTTGGCATCTGCCATGTAGTCTTCCTCAGCACTCATCGTGCTTTCCTTGTCCACCACCACCATGTTAGCTGCAAAGGTGACCCCACACCTTAATAAGTCATCTAGGCTTTTGTGAAGAGAAAGAGGGAGAAAGAAACAAGGAACTTAAATATGGAACACCTGAAAGATTAGCCATGGGTTGGCGTCTGCAGATCAGCTACGTAACAACTTCTAATCTAATCAAGGACAACATCTCAATTAATTGGTAGAACAGAATATAGAATCTACTTCAGTAGGTTGTTACAGTCCCTCTCTTTTGTTAATTATAAATTTATTTCAGCTTTTTTTTAAATAAGCCTTTAACAGTTACTTGGGAACACTTTGGCCTTATCCACTGCAACAACTTGCTCCATTGCAGTTACAACAGAAAAGACCAAATAAATGCTCCTGGTTGCTCGTTCCCACAGTTTTATTTTGGTTTCAGAATGTTAATTCATTAGCTGGAGTGTTCTCAGAATGCTTTTAGGAGCAGCTGCAGAGCAGCAGAACTTTGTGCACAGCTGGACAATGTTTGTGTGAAGCCCAACCACAGAAAACACAGACAGCTGAGTTACAGTTCTCATCATGCCTTGTAGCTTTGTCTCCAAAATGAAGCATGTTTCAGCTGTTTTAACAACAACATTTTCCACAGATCCTAAGCACCTTTTGGCAAGTGTGGTGGGTTTTTTTAACAATTTATTTTGGAAAAATTTATATTCATTATTTTTGAAACTGTGCAGTATCACTGATGGTTGACTACAATACAAGAAAAACTGATTTTATGTGATCTTGAACAACTGCAGTGCATAAGTAGAAGTTCAAACTTTTTTTCTGAGTAATTTGTATTTCTGCTTTTTCAGACTTTCAGTAGATCCCTGAAAATAGCAGCATATTCTGAAATACCCAAATTTTCTGCATTTCAGTGTTTCATAAGCTCAACAGCTATTATTATTTTAGCAGTTACATGTGGCTGGCTTGTGGAGAATTCGAAAAATGGTAATGTGGAAGCATTATAATTCTACTTCTCAGGTACCTCTAGCTAAAGGTTTCTCAAGATTGACTAGAGCTTTACAGAACTGTGAAATCTGTTCATTTACAGATCTCAAATCCTACCCAAGAACTGGGGGACAGGTACCTACTACTTGACATATTTTAATGAAGTGCATCTCTGCTGTGAATTTTGGTAAAGCTGGTTTTTTGTGAGCCATCTACTTCTAACAAAAAAAGAATGGTCATTCTTTTGATGGTTTTTGCTCTGAGATGATGATACTTCATTGCTGGTGAACAAACAATAAATATTTGAGATATTTATAGATAGTAGGTGGTACTTTGAGAATGTATTTTATACTCCTTAATTAAGAAAGGAAAATATGCATATTTTACAATGTATTTCTTACCTACAGATGGTCAGATCTATTAGTTGTACAAGATTTAAAAACATGGTGAGAAAAACACAAGGAATATGTACGAACTATATTTTTAGAAGTATTCTTATTAATGATAACAGATGTCAAAAAAACCCTATACAAACTACAGTTGCTTATTGCACCAGGAATTAAAGTGATTTTTGCATCAGAGAAGATGCAGAAGTTCATGCTGGTATTACTGTGAACTTCTCGATTCTGAATAATCACTTATTCCAAATACTACATGCTTCATTTTTTTTAAAATGCATTTAATTCTGAAAGAACAACAAAACACCATTAGGGAGGGATTTGGCAATTTCCATTTTGAAATAAAATCAGTAAATTTAAACAAAGTTCAATTTTCTATATTAGTAAAACAGGTTAACATCTGAGTTATTAATTACTTTGAATACTTTGAGTATTTCCTCTTGAGTATACATTTTGATGTCCGTTTGGGTTTTGTCTTTTCCCTTTTATATCACCTTCTTAATAAAACTATCTCACGTTTTATTTCCAGGTTGGGAAAAAGGCAACAATTTAATTATTCTACCATTATGAGTTTTTTTATAATTATTACATAATTAATAGTTAATAAATTAGTAGATATTAATAACCTGTGACACTTTCTTGCTTTATAGGAAAAAATGTAAATAACACTTCTGTGGGCTCTTTCTGAACCTCACAAGGACCTGGTATCACCAAGGTAAATCTGTAACTGTGTCACTATTATAAGCAGGAAATAAGCTTTTTGATATCTACAGGGGGAAATTAATATTATGGACTTATAGCCCTAATTCAGTATGCACTATGTAGTGAAGCAGTTTTCTTTAAATTTACAATCTACACTGAGGAGTTTACTAAAATATTCATGAGTCCTTGCTCTTCTCTTGTTTCTTCCTGATTTTCACATTGAAGTTCTGTTGCTAAACCTATATCCATAAACATATATTAGCAGAGGTGAAGACAGAAATGTAGGAGTAAGTGATAATTTAAGTAGTGGAAGATGAAGACTTTTGGACACATTCAAGACTGTTTACATTCTGTAGCTGTCTTTACAAAACCTGAGTCAATGAATTCCAACAAATTTTAA
Source organism: Emberiza elegans (assembly GCA_024865655.1). Taxonomy (NCBI): domain Eukaryota; kingdom Metazoa; phylum Chordata; class Aves; order Passeriformes; family Fringillidae; genus Emberiza; species Emberiza elegans. The sequence continues at coordinate 64,812,299 of JALJVW010000206.1, forward strand.
CTCAGTACAGACTGACACTAGAATCAGGGCTATAATCTGTTCATTTGTAGAAACATCTGAACTCACCTAAATAAGTGTTAATCTTATATTTTTGAACATATTAACTTGTGCTCCCTGTCATGCTTTTCCCTAATGAGCTCCTTTACGAATCAGAAATTTGAAATCCCAAATTACAGCAGACAGACACAGACTATGCATGCAGAAAGCTCATCTCCAACTACAAGACGCACAGCAGAACATGCAATGACAATACACACACCAAACCACTGAGACTACAAAGGTAAGTTTGCTAACAGTTATTTCACCTACTTGTCGATAGAGCCCACCATGTAGTAAACCATTGGAAACCAACAGATTGCATCCAGAAAATGCATATCTGGCCTAAGCAGCAGATGGAATTACAAAATGAAACACAGTATCACAACAGCACCATGTCTTCCAAAATATTTCAATCAACTGGTAGTTTGAGGTTTTTTAAAAAAAAAAAAAAACTTTCTTAAACTTTGGCATTATGATGTCAGTTAAAGCAGGAAATAGGTTTTCAGAAAGCTGTGAATCAACACTTTGCTGTGATCATAAAGAATGATCAGAATTAACATGCTCATATTAGTAAATGCACCTCTAAAATCAGAAATGTTATGGCACAGGACAATTCCAAATATAAGAACAAATGAGTGACGTCAAAGACACACTACCAAGTTATACTCCAAAGGATGTCTTAGGAGGACTTAAAATCAGCATCAACAATTCTTAATTAAACTGTAAAGTGGAAATCAAATCATCATTTGGGTTTTGTGACACCTACTGCTTTCAAGCCTACTCCCTTTCAGAGGAGTCACTGCAAACGCTGCATGGAGAGAGACAACAGTAAGGGTGCTGGTTTAATCAGCAAGCAGAGCTTTTACTTCACATTAATCAATCAAAAGTGTGTTTAGCTGTAAAGTGTCACAACAGCATTGAAGTGTGTGAAGTTGGGCACTGAGCTGGCACTAGAGGGCCCCCTGTGCCCATGGCTTTGCTCTCACACTCTCAGTGGAAGTGATTTAGCCTCATTTAGGCTTCTCAATTTGTGTAATTCACTGTATGCCATGGTACCTACATAAAAACCTTCTGTTGTGCCAACACAGGTGACTAAGGAGCCGCCTGAGGGAAAGTGGGACACTTCACAGCAGGCCTTTGTAGAAAAAAAAAATTCACTTAAACTGCAACAGATCTACACAAATGGAAGTGTCAGCCCTGGAATCACAACCTACAAGACATTTTTGCTTTCTTAGCTTGTTCTACTATTCTGTGTACAGGTAACCTGCATTTCTGTGTCTTTCAAACTGTGATTTTAAGTAGCTGAGCTTTATCAAAGTTGCAAAAAAACCCCAAAAAGCTAATTAGTTATCAGATTATAAATGAACCAGTCTTGACATAAGCAAATTTCTCTGAAATATTAAAATCAAGCAATGAGAAAAATTCAGCAGTCACCGAGAGATATAAAAGTAACAACAATACTGCAGATTTAAATTTTCATCCATGGTTTTAAATAATTTTAGATAAAATGTGTCTGTGGGTGTCCTTTTGGCTTAAAGAACTGTTTATCTTTGAGTGTAGAGTTATTAAAAATATACCTAACTGGTCCAGGCCACTAAGTGCATTGTGTTAAGTAGGTTAGTGCTGTCATGTAGCTGTGAAACTGTTATACAGCTTGCTTTTTACAGTGTTTATTAAGGTATTTAATTTTAGCAGTAACATTCACATTTTTGGGGTTGATTTAAAAAAAAAAACAAACTTAGCTGAAACATTGGCCATGAAGAATAAGAACATATAAGTTTACTATGGCCATTAACAGTCAATAAAAGGTCAATTTTGTACATGACAATGAACATGCAGGATGATTTTTGTCACTAACTTTTCTCAAAGATAAGTGTGCCATAATGTTTTTGATTTTTAGCTGGCCATGTGAAAAGGGGTCATCTATTGAATAATGGTAAAATGAGTTTAAAACTTATCAGAAAGGGAAAAAAAAAACTTTTTCCTTACGGGTTATCCAGCAGTAATACAATGGGGTTTAGTTCTTTCTTTGGTCGGTAATAAGCTCTCAGTGGGACAATGAAGTTGTATAAGCCATTTCCAGCAGTTTCTGCTGCAACTATAATCAATTTATTTTTGAATCCATAGGCTTTGGCATCTTCATAGTAGTTATGCTGGCATCCCTAAAATCAAAGTTTAGTGGATGTGAATATTGTATCAGATGACCCAACAGAGACCTGGTTAGACATAAACACTTGGTGATGAAAAGGAGGAGAGAATATAGTATTGTAGAAAATACTGCACAAACTTCATCTCTAAGGAGAAATCAGAATTTAGCTCTGCTCAGATGCAAGAGACAAATGAGAATGCAGGATTATCCAGTAGCAGAAGCCCCCTTTACCTTATCTAGTCTTAGACAACAGAAGGGTACTTTTTCATGCAGAAGATGACAAAAGGTGGGAGAACTTCCAATATAAGGAGAGTAAGGAGGATAGCCTTTGGCATACCTGAAATAGAAAAAAAAAATTTTCAGTTTAGCAAATTACCAAAACACAGGTGCCTACACAAGTGTTTTATGGGATGTTTATACATATATCCAAGTTTCAGACCAAGCACACAAAATGAACTATGTTTAACAGAGGTCAAAAAAATGTATTTTACAGCCAGTTCAACAGAACTTAGTGAAAGCTGCCATGCTTTTGGGGACTAAAGGAATTTTGCTTGGGGTTTTGAAAATAGTCTGTTGTGTCATAGTGTGCTGTCATAGTGTTTTGAACTGGAAACTTTTAAGTTAAAAAACGGAGGAAAGAAAACAGAAATAACTGTACTTCTGCTTTTCCTTTTCCAATTTTTTTCAAACTTTTACCAAGAATGAGTAAAGTCATTACCTTTTAGCTTTAATAATGTACTTTCAAAATGGCTGAAATAAATTCTAAATGGCAAACCCTGTTTTTTTACAAGAGACCTTTTAAATGCTGCTGTTTCAGTCTGCACATTTAACATGACTTTTCCTATTCATTTTTTCTCTGGAGCTTGATAATCTTCCCTGAGGCTTCTCACGCTTGCCACTGGTGGAGATGGGGAACTCTGCTGGTTGAGGCATTGGCTTAATTGTGTATTTCAGTTTTAACACCCCTGTCAGCGATCCCAATAAACATAATTGCTCAATCTGCACAGCAAGATTGAATCTTCTGGGTTTATCTGAGTCATGCGTCATTACTTTCAGTGATAATTTTGTCCCGTACTGCTTTTTTGTCATTCCTGCACTTTGAAGTCACACACCCAGCCCCAGCATTCCAAAGTCTGTTGGATGATCTGATTATCACTGCATTTTCATGAAAGGAATATTTACCTGTTTACAAATTTGTTGAGTGCTCACTTCATAATTATAGAAAGTAATAATAAAAAAACAGGCCCTAGAATATGCTATGAATGCATTGCAATACATGACTACAGCTTTTAGAACCGCCAAAAGAAAATCTCCAGCAAACAAAAGAGTTTATCTGTTGGGTGTTTCTGTATTTCAAAGTAGGCTTATGGCATTCTGCTAGCATTTCCTCGATGGGAGTAATTCCATAATTGGACTTCATGGGACTTGCTCCCTATAAGTGCTCAGATTGATCTTCATTCCAAAAAAGATTATCGATGCTTTTTACATACACTGTTAACTTTTCACTTTATTTGACATTGAAGATACGTACTCAAAGCCTGCAGACACTTCCTCATCAGAGGGGGTGGTTTCATCCTCGGACTGGTCGCTGAGCAGGTCGCAGGTGGGCAGGGAGGAGGAGTCAGCCACCTCCAGCACGGGGGCGATGCTGGGCCTCCTGCCCTCCCTGCCCCCCTGGGCGGGCAGTGCCAGGGTGGCACCGCTGGCCCCGCGGCACCCCGTGTCCTGCAAATCGATGGCCACGGTCCCTAGGGCAGGGAAAACAGGGAAAACATCTCCTCAGTGCTGCTCAGAACGTTGGAACAGCATTCCCGGATTTACTGGGGACTGCCTGACTGCATGGCAAAGGACTGGCAGCTACACTCTGCTGGGTGTGCTTATTCCATTAAAATAAAACAAATATGCTAACTGTACTCAAGGAAAGCAACACTTTTCCTGACAATTAGTCTGTGTCTTGTTAACTACCTTTTTAAAATCATGCCGTATATAATCAGTCCATATTAACATGCATCAACAACCTGCAGATTTTACTTAAGGTGTTTTTTAAATTAAAGAAGCTCATGAAAACTTCTCAGAAACAATCAGGTATGAATGACAAAGAAGTACTCATATGATTTACCCACTGGTTTTGCTTTGCATACACTTCATTATTACTTTTTTATACCACAGTCTTAAGTAGTTTACTTCCACCTTGTCAAGTAAAAGAGAATCAAATTCCGTTTGTTTCTTTGGGGGTTTTGGTTTGTCTGCTTGTTTGTTTTTGTCTGGGTTTTTCTTTGGTTTGGTTTGGGTTTTGTTGTTTGTCTGTGTTTTTTTTTTAATATGAGGGTAAATGCTTGAAGTTTTTATAGTTATTCTCTATTCATAATTACAGTTTTTAAAAGTTGTTTATCTGAGTCATGCGTCATTACTTTCAGTGATAATTTTGTCCCGTACTGCTTTTTTGTCATTCCTGCACTTTGAAGTCACACACCCAGCCCCAGCATTCCAAAGTCTGTTGGATGATCTGATTATCACTGCATTTTCATGAAAGGAATATTTACCTGTTTACAAATTTGTTGAGTGCTCACTTCATAATTATAGAAAGTAATAATAAAAAAACAGGCCCTAGAATATGCTATGAATGCATTGCAATACATGACTACAGCTTTTAGAACCGCCAAGAGAAAATCTCCAGCAAACAGGAGAGTTTATCTGTTGGGTGTTTCTGTATTTCAAAGTAGGCTTATGGCATTCTGCTAGCATTTCCTCGATGGGAGTAATTCCATAATTGGACTTCATGGGACTTGCTCCCTATAAGTGCTCAGATTGATCTTCATTCCAAAAAAGATTATCGATGCTTTTTACATACACTGTTAACTTTTCACTTTATTTGACATTGAAGATACGTACTCAAAGCCTGCAGACACTTCCTCATCAGAGGGGGTGGTTTCATCCTCGGACTGGTCGCTGAGCAGGTCGCAGGTGGGCAGGGAGGAGGAGTCAGCCACCTCCAGCACGGGGGCGATGCTGGGCCTCCTGCCCTCCCTGCCCCCCTGGGCGGGCAGTGCCAGGGTGGCACCGCTGGCCCCGCGGCACCCCGTGTCCTGCAAATCGATGGCCACGGTCCCTAGGGCAGGGAAAACAGGGAAAACATCTCCTCAGTGCTGCTCAGAACGTTGGAACGGCATTCCCGGATTTACTGGGGACTGCCTGACTGCATGGCAAAGGACTGGCAGCTACACTCTGCTGGGTGTGCTTATTCCATTAAAATAAAACAAATATGCTAACTGTACTCAAGGAAAGCAACAATTTTCCTGACAATTAGTCTGTGTCTTGTTAACTACCTTTTTAAAATCATGCCGTATATAATCAGTCCATATTAATATGCATCAACAACCTGCAGATTTTACTTAAGGTGTTTTTTAAATTAAAGAAGCTCACGAAAACTTCTCAGAAACAATCAGGTATGAATGACAAAGAAGTACTCATATGATTTACCCACTGGTTTTGCTTTGCATACACTTCATTATTACTTTTTTATACCACAGTCTTAAGTAGTTTACTTCCACCTTGTCAAGTAAAAGAGAATCAAATTCCGTTTGTTTCTTTGGGGGTTTTGGTTTGTCTGCTTGTTTGTTTTTGTCTGGGTTTTTCTTTGGTTTGGTTTGGGTTTTGTTGTTTGTCTGTGTTTTTTTTTTTAATATGAGGGTAAATGCTTGAAGTTTTTATAGTTATTCTCTCTATTCATAATTACAGTTTTTTAAAAGTTTAGGAAGATGCTTTAAAAAGTACTACTCTTTAAATAAGAATATGTTGTGATGTAATTTTTTTTTTTACTTACCCATGCTGGCTATTATACTGTGTACTGGTAATCTAGATGCTCCATGATAAGATAATTTTGATTCATGATTTTTTCTATGCTTTTCTTGCTTCTTAAAAGCAGAATTCTCTTCTTTGGTGATATTTATATAAAAGCATATATCAGTAGAACTCATGATATATCGAGGACCTGGATTCAGCAAAATGTTTTTGTTATCTTCCTTTCTAACACCAATCAGACAGACTCCAAACCTTAATTAGAAAAGGAAAGGCATGGTTCATTTTGCATAGTCCTGCAAACACCAGAATTTCCATTGTCAAAAATGAACCTCAGGTATATTTTTATTCTTTGCACATTATGAACATTTGCTGCTTTCTGGATGACAAGGATGTTGGAAAAATGTGTTCTGCTAAATAGGCCACATCAAATCAAGCAGATTTTATGAGCTCATGAATTCCTAGGCAGTTGAGTATTTTCATAATGCCCATAATATTCTCCTAATGTTGTTCTAGTTTATTTTTTCTGTCAGATGAATAGTCCTTTTTGGGAAAATATTGGTAGAAAATGGATACACAATATGAAAAATTATTAATCATGTTAAATTGTTCCATTATTTATAAGTAATGGAAACAATTTTCCTAATTCATTTTTTGAAATTCACTCTTAAAAATGTATTTGATTAGTGATAGAAAAGAAGGAATTACAGCAAAAAACCCTCTTTCTCTCCTTGATTAAGGATGAGAATAAACCCAGCATTTAGGGTTTGATAAATGCTTATTTTATCAAATATATGCAAACATACATGATTTGTTTTTATTTTGCATGTTCATGTCACAGAGCAGCACTGGAAAAGTGATGCATCATCTGGACCTTAAAGCAGGTATGTTATCATCTAACAGAAAAAAGAGTTTTATGTTTGAACAAAAAAATCACCAGAATGTACCATGTGACACCTTTAAATGGAACATTTTCCATAATATGAACAAGACACAAAGGAAGCCAGATTTCCAGCTGAGTCCTAAATAAATTTTAGAAACCCCACACCCTCCCACCCATTCATTTCTAGATTGTTTTGGACTTGGAAAAGGATTGTGGTTCTTGAAAAACCTCCAAAAAGTGCCTTTTTTTTTCTGGTTGTCCAGCTTATCCTTTATGTCTATAGAACACTATTCTCTTAGACTGAGATGGGCTGTTCAGAATGAACAGAAGCTTCTACCTGACCAGCTCCAACTCACAGAAATAAATCCATATTAGTGGCCAGCTACTTAAACCCAGGAACAGATCAATGTGCAGTACTGTGCCTTTAGTGCAGAGCTATGTTGCAGGTAAAACAAGTAATTATTTCTTTGAACTTTTGATGGTTGATAAGAAAAATAAACATACTTTTTATGTGCATGGAAAGAAGCATATGTGAAGCTCTTCCCCTCATACTCTGCAAAAAATGTACTTTCTTCCAGGTTGATGTGATACACTTCATTACCAGAGCATCTGCCATACATTTTCTGCCATTGTTCTGGTGATTGCTGACTCTCCCTGAAACATAAAGAGAATAATTTAACACTTAATGCAAAATTCTTATTAATCAGAATGGTATTTCATGTAAATAGATACTACAAATGCCTACTGAAAATGTCCCATAGGCTAATCTGAAAGAAGTATTTGAGATCAAATCTTGGTAATATTTTAAGTACAGAGATTATTTTGATGTATTAAAGAGCATTTTCTGCTAAGTACTAGACATATGAAAGTATGTATTTTAATATTAGGAGAGAGGTGGCTCAATTACTTTAAAATCACACCATAGTAAGTAGATCCATGGCAGCTTGAAGATGACAGGTAAAACCAGCAGCATTCTCATGACATTCATAAAGACATTTTCTTCACATGCTTTGTGGCAGACTCTTTGGTTCCTATCTGACTATCATTAATTACAACTTAGGTAGGAAAGAGTCATTTGTCTTTGGTCATTTGATCTGTAAGAGAGATTTTTCTGCATTTGCTTATCAGTGATCTTTATACTCTGTGGGTATTTTTGGTTCCTGTGTCTTGTAGACTATTACAAGTACATAGCTTCTTTTCTCTAGTGCAAGAAATATAAATTACAAAGCAGATCACCCTTTAATCTATGCAGCTGCTGCCTTTAATGCAAACAGTTCAGTGGAAATTTCCAAACCTCAGCAACCCCAACACTTGTAGCCCTGGAGCTCCTGGGACCTTCTTGATTAAGTTTCATGTAGAAATAAGGTTCTGCCTGCATCATTTTCACTGGAGGTAGCTGACGCATATATACACAGATATGTGCAGATAGGTCATGAATCTGACACGTGTGTCCTGTGTTTTGCTACTTGGATCTCACGGTCCCAGGACATGCTCCTTTAATGATCATTTATACATTCTCAATACCTTAACACAATTTGTATTTTTCTTCCATTTACCATATTTCTTCACTCTCATCATGAAAACATTTTGTTTCAAGATGAAAATAAGTAAATAATTTTTGTTGCAACACTCTAAATAGTGCACTAGGTATAGAACAGCAGAACTAGCCATGTAATTTCAGAACATTTTCCCTTATTTCACTTTTCCCCCTAAAATAAAATGGTCACCTGTTTAATGTCTGCTTGGTTCCAGTGAGTTGTCTGAAAGCTTCCCATGGGGCTGTACTGTAAAGGTCACAATAACTCCAAGTCAGAAAGGTTATTTTCTTCCAGTATTTTGTATCATCAAACAAACCCTAACAGAGTTGTATTACTAGTTTAGATGGTCAGATAACAGTTAAATATAAATGTTAAGATTATTAATTAAGATTGATAATGAGATTATAAATAAGATTCAAGGTAGAATTTTGTTGTCTCACAGACTAAAGTTTTGAATTCCACAAACAGCTGAGAAGACAACAGGATTATTTGCATCTCCTTAACAGGTATTTAAAATTTGAGTTTATATATATATATAAGGTTTAATGCAGATGTTAATAGCAACCATGATAATAAAAGGATAATTAAACACAAACTAATGTAAAGGAAAGCAGTTCACTATTAACATTGGAAGTCTATTTAACAAATTATTTTTGTTATGTAGATCTAATTTAGTATTTGGTTTGGTTTATAAATACATGTATATAAAATTTGATTTGTAGTTTAAATAATCTGATTTCACCTGATATTTTTACTCAGCCAAACTCAACTGCTCATCTGACTTCATCTTTCATATGCATAAATAATGGTAATTTCACCTACTTTAACAACTAGCAGTTAATTTACCTATTGTTCGACAACAGAATACATCTGGAAAAACAAAAACAACCCTCTCTGAACTATAAATTGGTCAAATCCAAAGCAGATTTATGTCTGCAGTACAATGACAAATGCCCTTATTTTGGAGTCTGAGAATAAATGCTCTGAAGAGTGCTGACTACAGTAGATAAATAATAACTAGACATTTTCACTTTTTCAGTCTTTCTGTATAAATACAGAAGAGAATTCTTACAGCAACCTATAGTGTACATTCTTACTGAAACACACATTATTTTAATCCTTCTGGATCCAAAGTAATGCTACAACTATTTGTGCAAATACTTATTTCTTTTTGCTTCTAGTATACAATGACCAGAATAGAAAACAGTTACTTTCATTATGCTGGTTACACCTATGAATTCTCATTGCAAAAGAAATCTTAAGCACTTTTGAACTCTGTGACAGGTGCTTTGCATCAGAGTTGGGAATCTGTAAATGATCAATGTGACTGTGTTAAACAATGAAATGCTGAAGTTCCTAAGTACAGCAGAAGGAAAATTCTGCTGAAGGAAAATTCCCTGACAGCTGTTAGGAACACTGCTCCTCTTTTACATGAGTATGTGCATGTAATATGAAATAACTGGAACAGGCTCTGGATTCCGTGAATGTCACAGAATTACAAGGTAGGCAGATAAAAAATGTATAAAGAATATATTTCACCACAGTGCTCAGCAGGTATCCAAACAATGTTCCTACTAGGAGATTCTAGTGCATAGTGCCACTAAAATCTTGACATTTGTTGTTCTCAGTAGTAACAGTTCCAGGAAGGATTTCTGTTTTCCCCATTCTGGGCAAAGGGAAATACTAGAAATGTCATATAGATGGTTAAATTACTCTGCTTATAAATATATATATACTGGGTTCATGATTACTTGAAAAAGAAGTTAGCATGTTACAAGACTTCTGTAGTGTTTATGCAGCTATTCCATTTCTACAAATATATTTAGAGATTCACTCTTTATTGCATCTGTGTGCCCATGACATTTCAAATCAAGAATAACATATTATTCCAAGAATACAGCATAAAAGAGATACACCAGATCTGGCAAAATTATTTTAGTGAATTCAGAGAAGTTTTACTGTGATTATGCAGTCTGCAGAGACACCATAATTCTGCACCCCTTCCAGCAGTGTGGTCATGTTAAAAATAAAAATCATGTATGTTTGTTTGCCTCTTAACATACGTGCACAGAAGAGCAATTACCATATGTCACGAAAAACCCTTTTTTTTTAGTTAACTGAAACAGACCTTGAAATTAGAATAGATAATCTTAGGACTTGCTAGTGATCATAAGTAGAACTTTGTGATAGAGACACTTCAATCTACTAAACCAGAAATTCAATTTTTTTGTATTTTATATTGTGAAGTGGCACAACAGCATGCAACAAACTCTTAAATACTGGGGGGAGAGGGTCTTCTCTTCAAAACTATACTGCCTTGAGGAAGGCATTTTGATGCTTTTATTGTGCAGAAAGTTCCATTTTATTTTTTAAAACTAATTGTGGGGGAATTCGGGTAAGCTGCTTTCCAAATATCAGCTATGCCTTTTTCTGTGGTAGCATATACTTACTGTCCCCTAGATGTATGAACCAGCAGAGTGATCAATGTAGAAGTAGCTGGACATACACAATTTAGAGCTAGCATAGCATATTTGAATTCCTCTTCACATACAACATGATCTGTAGGGAAAAAAAAGAAGGATACAAATTGTTTTACAAAATTAACAGAACAGAATTATCACTTCCTTGGTCTAGGAAAATGGTGAAGATGGATCAATCAAAAGTTGGCCAAACATCTTAATTTTCTGCTTGAACCTTGGAAATCAGCTGTGTATGATTTTCCCTGCCTGTGCTATCTAACATGGATGGCTACTGTTTTAAACCCAGATCACAGTTAAATGCTCTCCAGGGCTTGCTGATGGCATGAAAAGGAAATAGAAATTATTCTTTAATGTAATTCCCATATACCTGTGACAGTATTGAAATGGCTATTAAAAGAGACAAGCACAAAACTTGTAACTGCTTGTCAGTGTAGAAACATAAAATCAGAGAGGTTTTGTAAAACCATGGAGGCATTTAATACCAAGTCAGTTCTTCCCCTCTGAATATGGTCTTCAGTTCTTTTGATGGGATCAGAATTTGCTCCTAATCAGAAAGAATATTACAAGTAGTACAGCTGATGATCAAAACATAGGCACATGAAAATTGCTGAGTGAAGGCAGGCAAACAACCTCCCCAGCTAGACCTGAACTCTGCACATCTGCTTCTGGTTTCACCAACATGACACTGAAATCCTTAGAACCTCCTTGCCTCTCTAAGCTGCTTTCCTGGCAGAATTTATTGTATAGCAATAAGCATGACACTTCCCAAAAATAAAAGTGAAGGCATATTGTGCCTTCTCTGTTCTTTTTATTTTGAAATATCTAGAGGCTTCTCAGTAACAGAATCATTTACTACTGAATTGAGTAATTAATTCTCCTATTTTCTGAAGATCAGGAGCTATTTAAATGTCAGAGGGAAGGGATGAATTTAGTTATATAAAGACACTGTCAAATATAGGACAAAATGAGATTTTTCTTCCTGTAAATATATTTCAGCTGTAGCAATTAAATATTTTCTGCAGAAAATTTTTCAGATAGAAATATGTTCTTTTAGTTGACCATATGCCATTAATAAACCTACTTGAATTTCAAACCAGGGATTTTGAGAGGGTAAGGCATAGTCTGTGGTTTGAATGGAATATCTGCAGTCCATTACCATTAGTCAGATGGCAGAGCTATATGGAAGTGAATACAAACTTCCTGACACTGAAAGATAGAGAACTCTTGCTAATTTTTAATTTGTATAGGATTTTGCCAAAAAACTTCCCCTTATTTTTTGTTTGGAATATTGTCATCTTATAGGTAAACATTTTGAAAATACAAGAAATAAAAGATACACAGGGTAATGATTTCATCCTCTGTTATTTCTGATCTTGTATTTGAACCCGACTGTACATGCTGGCCTAAAAATATACAAATGGAAGGTAATAAATCACAGATGGCACAATGACAATGAAAACTGTAACTTCAACCCTCCAGCTGCACTCTACTCTCTAACATCTATGGTGAACTTTCTTGGCAGATGTTTATGTAAAATATGTTACCAAAGAATACAGCACACAGCAAACAGAGACTGCTGTCCTACAACAGCCTCTTAATTATGTCTGTGTAAGAGATTCACATGGTGTTGTCAAGATATTTTACAGCAGAAGCCTTGGAGCTGGACTTGTGGACTATTTCTGCACCTGTTGGAGACTCTGAACTTCTACAGGTAAGTCTTGTATTAGACACAGACCAGGTCAAAAATGCTTTGCTCATTTCTCCAATTATTTGACAGTTTATAGCCGTCCTATAACATTAACTGTGTTTCCTGTGGATGCTCAGGACTTGTATTGAGGAGGATTACACAGAACTTGATCTGCTGCATCTTTCAGAGGTGAGCAGGGAGAAAGCTGGATGACAGCTCTCCCCTCCTCAGGTCTGGGACATCACTCGTGGCCCCTGACAGCAGGTACCAGAACCAGCAAATTACTCATGCAGTGTGACAGTGAGGCAGCCCAGGAAATTGCAGTTTGTCTTGAAGTGAATATTAAATATGTCATATCAGCTTGCCAGAAAGAGAACAATTTTGATTGAGTTTATATTAAAGAAATATTACGTGTAGAATTTCCGTAAGTTGCTGTTTCTGTTGAAAATCTATTTTGACAGCAGTTTTGTTGCTAAGTCTGTCTCAAATGGATGTAGTAATGCAGTGGGGTGAGTTATGGTTTCTGTGATGTTACTGAGGATAAAACAGACTCAAACTACTGATTTATGCCTGCAGCAGCAGCCATGTGGTAAGAATGACCTAGACCTGGCACAATTATTCTGAGAAACCTTACTTTTGTCAATTTGATAAGTTAACATGACCACTACCAGATCTGATAGAGAAAAATGCCCATCCATTACCTCTAGACTATTTTTATCTGTAATTGGACAGATTAATCATCTGCTGCATTTAATATCATTTAGGTGAATCTGGACTATGTTTCTTTGAAATAAACTACTAAAGCTTTGATGTCAGACTTCAACAATCTGTGCTAATTCATGGGTGCATTTTGAACAGATAGAGAATGTCAAAATGTATCCCCATTTTCTGGAATTGTAATTATATATATTTTCCAAATATTCAGAGTAAAGGATATATAAAGGATATACGCACACATACACACACTACACACAAAAATTATAAAAGTTTTAAGTTCAGCTCAGAAAATATTGAATTTAGTAGTCTCTGAATTGCATAAATATATTGCTCTGCTGTGAAAAATCTTCATTTTATTTCCCATTTGTGTTGAAATGCAAGGCCAGGAGCTTGCACCAAGGGTACATGACCTTTTGTAGCCTTGTGTGTTTGAAAGAAAAGCGGGAAGATTAAGAATCTAACTGCCAGCATTATTGAAAGAAAAAATGGGCATGTCAAGGCATTTTTACATTGGAAATTACTAGGGAGAAATCCAAGTATTTCAGCTTAAGAGATAAGATAGTTCCCCATCTGATGACCGTCATGTTAACAGTGGCTATGCATTTAAAGCGTTCACGTCTTAAACTTGCAAAGGACTTTGCTGGGACAAACATTTATGCCACTGTAGCAATATAAGGAGGTTAATATTTTAAACAAAGTAGTTAAAATCCACTGTAAAAAATATCAGAAGGCACAGAATAGGAGGATGTTAGTGTGGCACCAGGTGGAAAGTCAGGAAACCTGACTTTCTGACAGGTCATATAAGCCTGGCCAAGGTGCCTCCATTCTCTTGCTTTGAGGACAAAAATAAGTTCTCATTTTCTCATTAAAGACAGGGAGGATGTTTAACTCTTATTTACAGGATGAGAATATATTATAGCAATTGCTTTTCCCATATACTGTTCCCTACTCCTATAGGAACAGGCAGTCAGTGTCTGAATTTCAGGACTGCCTCATGCAGTCTAGGAGGACTGGTCAACCTAAAATAAGCTGCTGAGAAAATGGGCTTCTAGTGCTTGATACATTTTTAATGTAGTTAAAAGCCAAACTTTAGTTAGGAGGACTATTTGGTTGTTATTTCTTCTAAATTCTAAAACTTCACTTTTGACAGCTGTAGTCTCTAAACCTGTGTGTAAAGAAAAAAAAAAAAGGAAGAGGAAGAAGAAATCCTATTACTGAGTATTTCAGGTTTATAAAAATGCTCAGTATTGTTTTGGGAAACCTCTGGAAGAAAATAGCCATTTTTTCAAGGAATATCAGATTTAAAAGAAGCTGTTACATTAAGGCAGTAATAAAGCAGCCCTGAATCATAATAGGAAAAGCACTTAGAAAACTGTTCCAGATGGTTGTGACAAATTTCACTCGTAAACACTCTGGACAGGTCTGTAAGTCTGCAGCCCCCACTGGGTACATGTTTCAGGATGATGAAGTGTTGGGTGACATTAATACCAAAGGGGGATCCTCTCAGGAAAATGTATGCCAACTAATATTGTTCTCATGGCTCCAGCAGTGCCTAACCATTTGCAGTAGGCGAGCATCCAGTGGTGATGCTGAAGTTCAATTGAAGGAAATTTTACCAAAAGAGGTTTTCTGGTTTTTTTGGTTGATGTTTTTTGGTTTGGTTTTTTTGTGGCTTTTCTTTTTTTTAAATATGGTCCAAAATTCTATAACACTATGAACAGACATGAAAAATTGCCTCTGTTTTAAAAGTCTAGTTGTATATAAGCTCCTACAGAGACAAGCCATTAGGAATAATGAAACTCTCTTAAAACCACAATTTGGAAAAACAAATTAACACAGTTACTGAGAAAGGAAAGCAGCCATGGCTAAGGGAGCAGGGATTATGTTTGTGCTGGCTGGTTTTAAGGGGGAGATGAGAAAGTACCATCATTCTCATCACAGCATGAGCCTTATTCCCTCTGTGCCATTTCATAGCTTGAGATTACACTTTTATATCTTCAGAACTGCTACTGATGGGGTTTCTTCTTCTTTCTAACCCAGTGGTAAATTCCACAGCTTTTAAAATTACAGCTTTAACTGTTGCTCTGGAGCCGTTCTGCTGGAATTTACTTTTTCATCATATTCTGGGATGATGGAGGAGACTAATATTTTTCCATAGAGGTTTTTTTTTTTTCATGAATCAGCAATCTTTTCTTCCTTGGAATATCATTCAAGAAAATTGAATTTTCAAAATTGCAGCTGAAAAGGAAAGCTTGTCTTCTACTTTAGAGCTATTTCTCCAAAATAGTGTGGTTTTGCACATGAGCATTTGTACATCTGTGTACTTGCATATGTGACTGTTGGGATACAGACAGAAAGAGAAACATAATGCAGAGAAATAGTTTGTCAAATAAAAGATGGAAATCTCTTCTTACAAGAGTGGATTTTCTCTGATTTCTTATCATCATTTTGTATTTTATGCCATGGTTTCTAAGGCATGCATTTTACTAGATATAAAATTAAATTATATGTCTATTTCCAAAATATTTGCAAGTAATTAAAATCATATTTTCCATACCACTTGGTAAAAACCAGTTCAATGAGAAGATTTTTCCTTCAATCATTTGTTAGATTAAATCTGAATAGATCTTCTTATACACCCCTTAGTAGCTGTGTTTTAGTAGACAGAAATGAATTCTAGCCATGGGTACAGTAAGCTGGAGACCTATCTGGATCCAGAATAAAGGAGTAGTTATACATCACATAATCATACTTTCTATATTATGTAGCATAAAACTATTAATTCTTAAAAGTGCTTGTAATTAAGTCTTTACCATGGCTAGGATGTGTATTATTTTACAAAACTGCACATTTCATCAGTTTCTAAGTAGTAAATATGCCCAGGGATTCTCACTTTGTTGTGTTCATGAAACAAACTGTCAAACAGTAACAAGTGCTTCAAATGCCAACAATCTTCCACTTACCTGCAAACTTGATGTGGAATTTATTCTCAGGCTTCAGTATCTGAACATACAAAGGACAATTTGGAGCAAAGTCTTTAACTGCCCACGCTCTTAAAATAGTTTGGTGATCCTAGAAGAAAGAGTACGAGGGGGTGCCAATGAAATAAAAATAACCATGTCAGATTAGAAAAGGAATCTATTATCAGACTTGCTCCATTGAAGAAAACTCATTTTAAGACCATGTGGCACCAGCTGGTATGGATGTTTATGTGCAAGTTATATAATTACTATTAGTTATTAATTTCCAGCAATCTTCCAGTAATAAGGTATTTTGAACCTCTCCTATCTTTCTGCAAATGCTAATGATTGTGTTATTTGAAAAGGGGTAGCATTTGGATATGGAATGATTGTGTGAAAACTTAAGATGGCAGTGATTAGTCATGTCTAATTAATCAAGAATTATGTGGCATAGATGTCCTTACAAAGAGACTCATAATTAAAATAGCATTAAATGATGACATCAGGAACTGAGAGTTTAAAATTGGGGGTAGTTCTACAAATATCAGTTTAATTAAAAGCAGATCTGAATTCTTGTGGAACTAAAACATTTGCACAACTGATGTCAGGATAACCACAGATTCCAAGAGATTTTTCAGGCTGTTAGTTTTTGTTCTTGTTACCACACGGCAAGAATGAGTTAACTGCAGGGTGAACACTGCTATCCATAAAAGTCATCTATGTGATAGTGCATTCATATTTTGAATTTTGTGACGTAAGACTAATTCCAGTGTATCATCCATCCATTTTTATTTATTTCAAAACAAAAAGAAACATTTCAGAGCAATATCTAGGAATCCATTCCTGGATTGAAATGCCTTACCTAGTCATGAAATTGGTGGTATTTAAAGATTACATATAGAATGATTCATTATGTTTGCAGCATCAGCAGTAAGAAAAGGTTTCAGACTTGTGAACACAAGGGAAAATCTCTGCCTGGAACAGAGTGTAATTGACATTTTCAAACCATAATATTTTATTATCAATTGAGATGTTAGCAACATTTTCTACTAGAAAAACTAAAATGGAATCAGAAGAGGATGGCAAAATATCTTATTTCACATTTTTCTTATTAGTAGTTTTATAGACGTAGGATTGCTCTACCCGGTCAGGAGATTTAAGAGCATGGGTGTAACCTGCTGTAGGTTTTCCTTGTATGCAGCCACTTTTTTTTTTTTTTACTTTTCTGTAACATATGGCAAGTTACCATCCTCAGGATTTTGTGTTTGTGTGTGCTGTTGGGTTTTTTTCTGTTTTTCTTAAGGTAATGACACACCAACACAGCTTAGAAGCAACAAATGGCTGGGCAATGTGCTAGATGGCTGTCACACAGCTATGCTACATGCCTAGAAATACTGTTATGTCTGTATTCGATATTTTCTTGGATTTTTTCAATTATTTTTTTAAAGCCTGGTTTTATCAGAATGTGAAATGATTGTTAAATATAACAATGAAGATTTCATTATAAAATAATTCAAATTACACTATTTTGTTAAAAATGGGAACAAACCTAGACCCATAGATCAACTCAGCAGGTATGCACTGTTAATCTAATAACCTTGCATTATTGTTTCTTTTTTTTCTTTCTAGTTGGTATATCCACGTGTTTGTGTACAAAAGCTGCTTATTTGGTTCCCAAGTTTTTTGCTCAGTTATTCTCCCAAATTCCACTCTGAAGAAGAACTCCATGGGAGAGAAAGAAAAATACAGGTAGGCACCGTAAGTGATTTCTTAGATTCAGTCTCTTCATACAGTATAGTGGCTCTCTGTTTTGAAATGTAGCAATTTCTATGCTATATTGCAGTCACTTTAAAAAATGTTCACCTTTCTCCCAATATACGGTATATATGTACATACAACAAACAGAGGTAACTGAAACTAAATTATGCTTCTGTTCCCATTATTAAAGATTTGTGTCTTTGGAAGGTGAGTGAAAAAATATATTCTCTTCCATGTGATCTCCACACAATGAACTGCAGTCAGTGATCAAAAATTACCACCAATGCAAATGGTGATTAATATAGAGGAGATATTTAAGTTCATGTATGAAAAGCTGCAAGTTTTAAAGTGGGTGTATTTCAATCATAAGAACTCAAGGAAATGCATTTAATATGTATTTTAAAGTAGTTCTGTTAATTGAATCTCTTTTTTGCCACACATAACTTGATAAATTAGTTCTACCCTGCTATGTTTGCATCCGTATTATGATGCCATTAAGGCATTGTAATTTAGATTACCAGTACAGTGGAGTCACACAATTTGATGAATGAAAGGGGAAAAAAAAAGGTGCAAGCTTGAATTGGACCATCTCTGAATTTTCAGAAAGCATCAGAACAAAGCTGTCAGCAACAGCAGAAGTGTTGTTACTAGAAGTTATTAACTAACAAAATAGCAAGCAATGAACAGCCAGGGGTATCCTTGGCAAATGAGTAAATCCTCTGCTTGAACATTGTAGTTGGGGGGATAAAAACCCTCAAAAAATCACTTGAGTAACAACAGCTCTTCTGGTCAGGAATCTCCTCCTTTTATTTTGACAGCTGTCATGCATAGGATGATCCAAGGCTCTTTTAGCAGTTTGTCAGCTTCTCAACAACAGCAGGGTGGAAAATCAGTGGTACTCATAAAGATTGTTACTGGGATGACAGCTGAACTTCCTTCAGCCCTGTGACAAACAAACCTTCTGTACACTAACATGAGGCTGGAGCAGTGTAGGAAATACAATAAATTTCATTTCACAGCCCTAGGGGGCAGTAAGACAAAATAATTTTTTAAAAATTTAAGAATTTTCTACTTGCACTATAAGTAATTGTGTTCCCTGTGAAAAGTTAGTCTGACAGCAAAAGAGAGAACAAGGCAGAGAGATGACACCTTGTTTCAAAGCTTCAGATCCCACTGACCCTGAGATATCACTGTGGCCCAGGGGAAGGGACCAGGAGAGTGTTTGGTGAGATGTGCCTGTTTGTGTGCTCCAGGTACAAAGGGAAATGAGATTTAATAGAAGTCTGCAGTGGCAGCTGAAGTATGCCAGGTACCATCCTGATGTTTCCTGAGGGCAGAAAGGAAGAGCTGCAGTGGGCCATGGCTCCAGAGCCAGAGCTGCACCATGCTGGCCACAACAGATGGGAGCTCTGGGACCTCCATGCAGAGCCCACTGCCTGCCCTACAGCAGAGTCCAGCAGAGCTGAAAATTGGCTTTTCTCTGCATAAATTCTGAAGCAGTTATGAGGAGAGATGAACAGCTGACTGGTGGTATTGCTGTCCTTAATGCTGCATAAACCCTCCTAGTGCAGTATAAATCACACACTGATTTTATGGGGTTTCTCATTTGTAACCACTGTGCAACTCTCAAGTACATTATGTGAAATGAGATGTTGTAGCTGATTTATTCTGAGTTATGAAATCATGGCTGATTTAGATAAGACACCTGGGCTATTTTGGAATTTTTCAGTCTCCTAGAAATTACAGGTATTTTTCCAGGTACTTGCAAGAACTCCTGCTTGTTCTTACCTTTAAATACCCCAGACCCTCTGTCACTTCCAAGCAGTAGTTCTGCTTTGCTTGACTACTCTGGGATTACTTACTGCCAGTTCAGTGGCTTTCACTGCTGTATTTTCAGGAGTCTATTGCTGATGAATCAAATTCAAAGTCCTTAGGTCAGTAAGTTTAAATGTTATAGCAGGAGCACAGGTTTATGTGTCAGGGAACTCAGTGAATTTCTGCAAGGGATGGGTCCAGAACAGGATCTTTAGCTAAGATCTTTTAACTAAGTTATCATACCAGATGAAGTAATAAGTGATAGAGATATTAAGTAATGTTACAGATATCATGCAAAGCTCTCATTTCCTATTTTTTACTATATCTGTTTTCAATATTTAGAAAAATAATTGCTATTTCTTACAATGTAGCACCAAAACAGTATCTTTAGCTGAGATTCCTTAAAATATAATTACTGAATTATAAATATTGGTTCTGTCTTGTTAGCCAATCTATAAGCATCTTCAGAAATATTCAGGCTAATACTTAACCCCTTTGGAGTTCAGGATTGAACAGAATGAGGCAAGTCTGCAATAATTTATTGTAGTGCACATGGTGAAAGATTTCAAGTTATGTTCATAAATCCATCCTCAGTGGAATTTTTTTCTGAGTATCTGCGAGTATCTAGCTGGAGGAGTTCTAGTTCATACAGTTTTATTCTTTTATCACAGATGCACTGCACAGAAGTTGGTATTAGCAGTGTTCCTTTGTGGACAATAACTTACCTGACTGCAAATAACAACCAGCATAGGCAAACCCACAGAATCTTATTTAAACAATCTTGCAGTTTTTCATTTTTAAAAATGGCCAATGTGAAAAATGGTCAAATAGTCTCATATATACTGGTTGCTTGTATTAGTCACAAATTTATTTATGAAGTTGAATTCAGGCTTTACTTCGTTAGTTCTGAATATACCAGTCAGTTGATACCTGTCTCTTTTCTGATTTAATAAATACAACTGATCAAATTGAATATCTAGAGCAGTTCAGGTACTTTGAATATTGACAGAGTAGCATTCTTGGAAGTGATTAATGGCCAGTTATCAATGTATCCATGTACCTACTATGACAGTACATTTATGCTATTCTGCCCTTGTTGCACAAAAAAGAGCTGAGAAGGAGTAAGGGCAGTAAAACCTGTCCATCCTGTCATTTCTCCCTCCCCACTTACAGCTGCTGTCCTGTCCACCTCACAGCGGCTGCTCAGGATGAAACAGGCTTCAGCATTGTCCATCCTGGAAGAGAGGAGACAAACCTGTCACAGCCCAAGCAGGTATCCACTGGACTCATGTCACACAGTCAGATCTTGCACAGAGAAACAGAGCACAGACAAACCTGAGTCTGCTCTCATTTCTTACCCTGGTGACAGTAAAAGCTGTGCCAAAGTAGTAAAAGCAGAGTGGCCTCAAACTCAGTTTGCAAAGTTTTTATCTACCATGAGTATGGCAGGTGAATAAAGAGCACCAGCCTGCCTGGTGTGTAAGAGTGAAATATGCACAAGTTATTACTGGTGAGAAGGAACAAGAGGGGTAGGTAACAGACTTGTCCTGCCTAGTGAGAGCAGAAAGTTGGGAAGATGTACAAGAATAATGTGTTTGGGATAAATAAAAGACATTTCTGTGTATATATGCATTAAATGAACTATTTGCAATTCACGGTGTCTTGATTGGAAGAAATCATGGGAGCTCTATAAGTAATTTCAGCTAAGCACAGGAGTAGTACTGGGAAGACAGGAAAGAAGTTACAGGAAAGAAAATTCAGCAAAATTAGATGCAATATTTTTGCAAAAATGCAGTCTTTTGTAATTGGCTATTCGCTGCTGATGCAGTCACCCAGCTGTTGGTATTCCTTTGCTTTTCGGTGTTATCTTTATCATGTTATTTTGACATTGGTTCACATATAATATAGGGATACATTTTGATAATGAGGCCATTCTTGATTATTTTTTGTTGTTGGTAAATATTACTTTATTTATTAGAAGAATTTTATCATGTGCCTTGTTAGCTCCTCAGTACATTATGTTCTCATTAAAAAAGTGCACCAAACATCTTGGGTACTGGGTTATATTTCATATCCAATGTTCTATTAAATTCCCACTATGCTTCTTCCCTCAGGAGAGGTTGAAAATTATTTTGTGACAGGTACATTCAATTACATGTTCTGCAGGAAAAAGCACAGTTCCACAGCTGACTACCTCCAGGTTATTATAAGTGAAATTCAAGATTATATTTAGGGAACAGCCTAATTTTAATTCTTGTAATGTGTAGAACAAATGTCAGCTAAATCCACAAATGAATTCCTTTTTGAAATCAGCAAGAAAGCAAAAGGAAAAAAAAAAGAAAGAAGGATCTCTCAAAAAAAAAATTTCTAATCTTGAACAAAGCTTTCTTGTCTTGTCAAATTTTAAACACTGTTTTTCCAGTGGCAGAAGTCTGAGAAGGTAATACTGCTCATGAAGCTTCTCACAGATGAGATTCTTGGAAGTAACTCCCCTCAGGTAAAGAATGTCACAAATAGCCAGACAGGTATGGCTTAATTTTAGTTATCTACAGCACAGAGCAGTGCAGATGAGTTAAATCAGTTCTTTGCTAAGAATCACCTTTCCCTCTCTTTGGAAAATTTAAAGAGATGACCCTTCTGGACGAATTCAC
Organism: Emberiza elegans; assembly: GCA_024865655.1. NCBI lineage: Eukaryota > Metazoa > Chordata > Aves > Passeriformes > Fringillidae > Emberiza > Emberiza elegans. Next base: position 64,834,774 of record JALJVW010000206.1, read on the forward strand.
TGTGAATTCCTTTGCAGCTCAACTGATTGAGCACTGGGGGGAGGTGTGTGTGAGGAACTCTGCTTGACTGATGTGTTTTGATAAATGTCACTCACTATTAATTGGCAGAGAGCATCTCTTAGCAGTGGTGAAAGTATGTGGTAAGAGGAGGGCCCTGAAGAGTTCAGGTATGTATAGCAGGAGAGCTCTTTAATGCTACCAGGGTGAACTTAAAAAAACAAAACTGTACAGTGGGTTCAAAATTTCAGATATTAAGAGAAACAAGTTCTATCAAAGAGCTTTGCTTCACCTTCTAAATAAATGTGGATTTCCTTCTAGCACAGCTTTCTTTGCTTATTAAACTTATTTATCAAACAGTATTAATGAAAAAGTCAAAAAGAATGGTCAATATTTGCCTACTTAGCTCTCAATAGGTCTTGATCTTTTAGGGCTGAGCCTTGCAGGTAGATAACTCTTTGGGACCACATTGGGATTTGTAACACCCTTCGGACCTGAGCATCCATCTCCGTAGGACACAAAATAACCACATAATAGTCCTGTCAAAACAGAAAAAAAAAGGGGAAATAGTCATGTTTAATGCTGGAGAATGAGTCACCAGTGGCTTGAGATGTCAAAAATGTCTCGGATAAGACGCTGACAAGCAGAATTTATTTCCTCAAAATTTCTTCTTCACATTAATGGGCCAATCCAAACTGCTTCCTGTGCTACTTGGAAAAGCAAGGATGGTTTGAAGGATCCGTAAGTGCACAAATGAAAAGGAGGGATAAATGGAACATGGGAGAGGAGAGAGAGAGCTTAGGCCAGGCTGGTCTTAGAAATCTCCATTTCTGCAACACAGAGATTTCTGCAGAAAGGAAAATGGCATTGGATGCAGTGCACGCACCATCTGTATCCTTCAGCTTCTTGGTGCACAGAATCATTAAGGCTGGAAAAGATCTCCAAGATCATTGAGTCCAACTCACTTTCAGCTGTGAAGGGAATGTATTTGTGCCCTTTTAAGTTACCTGCATAGTATTAGGGCTTTTCTTCTTTGTTTCCAGTGTATCACAGAGCCTGACTCATTCTTCAGCTTAGTTAACAAAATGTTGTGTTTCAATTTGTGTTTGTATCTATAAAGAACTGGATTTCTTGTGCAATTGCTTATGCCTCTTACTGGCTAATTGTTCTGTGGAATATTTTGGATTTGGGATTTGCCAAATTGCTGCTCGGCTGTTTGAGGGTTGTATTTGTGTGATTCTTGCAGTAGCTAATGAAGCATGATAGCACAGGTAACTTAGCAAAAGACATAGAGAAGGTTTACTAAAAGGGAGAGTCTGTAGCAAAGACAATGATAATAAATCCAAATTGATATCTCATGGAAATAAGCTTCTAGATGTTCCATAAGCCATATGACAAGTTTGCATTACCTAGGGAATATGTGTGCCCTAACAAAATCTGTGTATTCTGTCAACATCTTTGTCCTTTAAAGTACATGTATTTATTTCTTAATTTCCACAATTCCAAGAGAATCTTATCTCTGCAAGGCTGTACAATGTGCTCTAGGATGACCCTGCCTGAGCAGGGAGGTTGGACCAGATGATCCCCAGAGGTGCCTTCCAACCTGACCCATTCTGTGATTCCTAACACTGAAAAAACAAAGCAAAATGTGAAAACCAAAGGATGTTTTTAATTGTGAGGATTTTTGGATCCAGTCCCAAAACAATGGGGGAAAAATAAATTGAGTAGCTTTCATTTATTTTCTGGTTTTGGGTAGAATCTAAGGAATTCACAAGGAAATATCTGTTTCTAAAAAGATTGGCACAATTCAACAAGACACTAATTCTACCTTTTTAGTCTTTTCCCCTCAATACCTCAATTTAAAATGCTTCCAAACTCTGAATCTCAGCTTCTTACTACAGGTATAGCTTCCCAATTCAACTATCTATTCGCAAAATCAGTTTTACAAATTAAAAACATTTTCAGATACTTTTCTTAAAACAAAACCAAAACAAAAACAACAAACAAACAGTGGGTTTTGGGGGGTTTTTTTGGGGGTTTATTTTTCCATTCTCGGTACCTGCAGTCTGGGGTGGGCATAGAATTCATTTAAGAAATCCATGAGTAAGTCAATCTTCAGAGAGCTCACACACAGCACAACGTGTTTTTCCGTCTGAGCTCTGTATCTGCTGTAGTTTCCTCCGGACTTTTGCCTCTCCATCCACAAATATGCCAGCTGTTCAAACTGCAAGAGATGCTGATTGTCAGTGAAATAGAGACCAGTAGGTGAGGGCTATAACTCTAGAATGACTTGGCAATGTTGCATAGTTCATTTCACCCCCCAGTGAAAAGCTGCCCTTAGCCCCAGTATCTTTTTCTTTGTAAAATGTTCCCTAATAAGGTGATCACAAACCATGGCAATAGTGTCAGAATCTATCACACACAAACAGCAGTGAAAATTCATTAAAATACCATGGGAATACACTAAATCACAGGAGTTTAGAAAAGAATGAAGGCTGGTACCTCGTTCCTTTAAGTATTTTATGCCTCTGAGCTCTCTTTTTCTAGTATTGTTACATAATTGCTTCCCTTGTATGAAAGGTTAAGTTTTCACACACATACTGTGAATAGAAGGAGGCACCATTTTCTCTTAGTTTGGGCAGTAAATGTTCCCAGACATTTTATAATATTGTGAAGGTGATATTCTGTAAACTTTCTTAACTGCCTTATAATTTTAGATACAACTTAAATACACAGCACCTGCTAATACAGAAATTTTGCTTTTTCAGCTGAACAATATATGCAGGTAAGAGAATAACAGTCTGTAAAGAAACATACAAATGCCAGTTCAAAGCTTCTTGTAAGTAACAAATGTTTTAATACTGGGATCAATTTAACTGTATGGCTGTGTGTGATAGCATCTCTTTCTCCTCCACCTTCCACTGACGGAGAGGCTGGATCATGAATAATAACTGATTTCATTTCATTCCAGGGCTCAGGAGAGAATGCCTCCCACTCCATTATGCGTATGGAAAACTATATGAAGCCCTATTATCACTACAAAGGTATAAAATAAAGTAGCTAATAATAGGTAAATTTATTTGAAATTCCAGTAGATTCTTTGTTATTTACTGCTCCTCTGGGAGCCTGAAGTATGTATCAGAACCACCTTAAGAATGAAATTTCTATGTCCTAGAAAATTCCAAATTTCTTAAACAGGGCACATTTTAGTTTTCAATAAAATATATATTTTACTAATTTTTCACTGGGTGAGAATATAATTGTGTTGGTGCATATGGCTATGAATACATACATTCAATATTTAATTAGAGTGTTAAATAACTTCAAGAAAATTAATGCTGAAAGCTTGAGCTTCCACCCTCCCAGGGCTTGTGTGTTGCCTGCCCACACTGAGCTTTAGTTCTCTGCCAAAGATGCAGACTGGAAACTATGGCTGTGTGAGAAACTCTGGAGCTTCATGGTCTAGCAGGTCTACTGTAAGCTTTGATAAAAATGCAGAGTGTCTCCCCACATCCTGTTTTGCTGGCACAAGGGCTGGGTGATCATCCTTTGTGGAACAGTAAACATCCTGGCAGGGTTTCCCATGGAACCTCAGGGTTTCTGTCATCCAGCCTCACCTAATGAGCTGGAAAACACTTGGTACAAATTTAACAAAGCTGACTGACTCCTTGAAATACTTGGATTTTCATAAATTGCTCTTTCCCTGTTGAAACTGTTAGAAGTCCTAAACTTAGGCAGGCATGAAAAATTCCTAACTGTGCTGCTGGCTCTGTGTGCATGTGTTCCATACACAGCTGTGAACCCAATTTGCTTGAGTTGCAGATTTAATGAGATTTTTTTCAAGTTAGCACTGAGCTGTAAGAGTAAGAGAGGAAGTGGAGAGAACCAAGATTAGAAACAGGGAGAGCCTGCAGAGGAAAAGCTGTACTCATAAAGAAAGTGCTGGCTACTGTTGTGGGGTTTTTTTGTAATTGCTCCATTAATAACAAATCCATATCTCAGGATAAAGGAAGGCCTCTGTGGTACATGACTAGTGCAGAAAACTTTCATCAGCACTTGAAAACTGTTATCAATGCCCCGTTTTTTAGTATAAATCTAGAGTACAGGAGAACATATAGGAAAAAGGGGAAAAAACCACAATAGGAGAGATAGATGGTTCTTTTTTTCTAACATTTTCTGTGCAATAATAATAGTAACAATAAATTATTTCAGTTATTGTTCCTTTGTTTCAAAAACAATTCTAAAGAGAAAAAAAAATCCACATTTACCTGTATGGGCAACACCACAAGAGCAACACAGATCATAATGACAACAAGCAGCTTTGAAGGCCATATCTTGGGTGTAACATCCCCAAAGCCCACAGTAGAAAATGTCACTATGCAGAAATAAAGGGAGTCAAAGAGAGTCAACCTGTTTCCTGCTCGTTCCAGATGCTGAATTCCACAAATACTACGTAGAAAAGAATGAATAAAGACATGAAAAATAAAAACTGTTCAAGCTTGATGATTATACGTGCAGAGAACTATTTTCAGAATTCATAAATTGCTTAGCAAAGACATTTTTATCAAAGAAAAGTAAAAATTAATATCAAAACAGAAATGCTATATTGTTACAACTTTCAAGAGTCATTTGTAATAAAAGAAACACATTTTTGATTATTCTAATATGATAGGCACAACTGTTGCTAGGTTTTGCTTAGTGGCTGTTGTGAAGGAGAGGTGGTATATAGAACATCATGGATTGATGCAATTCCTTTCTAAACCAGAACAAAACAGATGGTATAGAGCTGCCACCATTCAACATTTTTTATAGATATGTTTCAACTTTTTCAGGGAGGTTTGCTGCCGTGGCCAAGAAAACTGCGCATACAGCTCTCTGTAAATCTGTCTCTCTTTGTGCCGGGCTCTGGCCCTTTCTGTGGCAGAGTTACTGATGTGAACCAGTTATGAGAGCACATGTTGCATACTGGGAGGTTTCTCTTGGTACAAATGGGTACTGACTGTCTGGAACAAAGTGAATGTGAGAACTGCAGAGTACTGAGTTATCAGAGGAAAGAGCATCCAGGGTCAGCCTTCAGGTAGGAAGTGGGAGGTGGCAACTGGTGAGTAGAAATATGGGGCTGGGCTGGGTCTGTAACAGCAGAGCAAGTGGAGTTCACCCCTTTCAGTCACACATTCCTGAGAAGAAGTAAACAGCAGCCCAAGTTAACTGGTAATTACTTTTCTTGGAATCAGCATGATGTGCTTTTGGTTTTGAGAAGCTGTAACAGAATCTCTCCAGAGGTCATCCTGCTATTTCAAACATTGCAGATTTCAAAAATATTTCACTTTGTAAATATGTACCATGGCAAAGAGCTTCCCAAGCTTAAAATATGATCTTCTCTGATACAGTGGAATTACTTAGTTCAGTTCAGGCTTTTAAATTATATTCATCTATGTAAAAAAAAAACCCAAATCCTCAATGTGTGAACAACCCTGAACAGCACTTTTTCCCCTTGGAGCTAGTAGGATGATTTCTCCTCAGAGAATTAGATAAATAATTAATAAATCCTATCATATTCCTCAGTAATTATTCTAGAACATACTAAATATTATTTCTTCATGTATGGTATCCAGATGGAAAGAGTCCCTCATTAATATGTGCCATGGGAAGACCTTTGCATCACCAGGGAGACCCTGTGTTTATAACAGTGTTAGCAGTTGTTCTTCTTTTCTCTGTTCTGTTCTCCAAATATAATTTAGCTGTGGGCAGTGGCATTTCCAGAACATATGGATCAAATTCCCTGTTTCCTTTTCACAGTTCTAGCATTTGTAGTTTTCACACATCTCAAAATGTTCTAAAAAGGGTGGGCTTTTTTCCCTGTTGTTTGCCTAAGTTTCATACTTCAGTCAGAACTGATATTTATATTCCTATCCAGTTCATCCCACATTTTTCACTGGAGTTGTAATCCAGATCTTCCATTATTTCACTATGTTCACAGTTTTGCTGGGTTTTTTTTTTTTGTTTTTTTTTTTTAGTAAAAGGATAATTATATTTTTGTCCCTGAAAATACTAACAGAAGGACTGAAAGTAATTATGCTAATGAATCTTTCTTTTGGTCTCAGACAAGGAAGTTTCTCAGCTAAAGCCTTTTCTAGTTTTAATATGAAATAATGAAATATATTGTAAAGGCTCTGAAGCATGGAAAGGAGCTATTTTAACATCAATATTCACATAAGTTACATGTAGTTTCAAAATCAGAATGGAGATGGATTTTTAATTCTTTACTTTTATTATTCCTATTCACCTGTGTGCATTTTCTTCTTTCTAGTTGCCTTTTGTGAATATATCCCAGAAACACATAACCTTCTCTTCAGGAATTAAGCTCAGAAGGGCCAAGAAAGCAACAATTACACTGATCCAGGGATATGGCTCCCCTCCAACAGGACTATTACACCACTGCCCTCAGCAGATTAAATATCTGCAGATGGGGTTGTATTGAACCATAATGCATGAGCCTATCATTGGTGGAAATGTAATTTTTCTGGTGCTCATACCTGTGAAATTGCTTGGTGTTTGTAAATGCAAAAGGTCAACTTTACTGTATCTGTAAGGACAGATTAAAATATAAAACTTTACTGTATCTGACAGGATGGATTAAAATATAAAAATTTGGTATCATCAGGCTGGGTTTTTTTCCAATTTTCAAGGAATTAGAAATGTTTATTTCTTGCTCTTTTTGTAAAACCTTAACATTTTTAATAGCTTGATGATAGAAAAATTCAGGTCTTGAATTGTTGTTGTTGTTGTTGTTGTTGTTGTTGTTAAGATTTCCACAGCCAGCCCACCCAGTTGAATTGAAATAAGGTAATATACCATGAACCATTTCAGCCTTTTCTAAATGAACAATAGAATTCCCATTGAATTTGGTGAGATCAAGATTTCATTTGATCAGCTCTATCCCCTTACAGTTCTATGTATTCCTATTCCTTGAAGCCATCAAAATAATGTGTCTGATCCAAAATGTGGATTCAAGATGTTTCTCATTGAATTTAGTGGGCATGAGCCAGAGCTTCCCACATTTAGCTAACAATTAAAGTTATCAAGATGAGGGAGCTGCTTCTTTGCTGAAGAAGAAATTCAGCTCTTTTAACAACTTGTTGATCAAATTTATTTCCTTCCTCAAAATTATTTGCACCTCATTTGTAATTCTACCAAACTGCACTTGAAGCCCTCACCCTGCATACAAGGGAATGATAAATCTAAAATCAGGTTACCAAATCTGGGTGTTTTGGTGCTCTGCTGTTTGTCTTTACTGGAGCCAGAGAGTACCAAACTGCAGAAAAAACTGATTTTGAAAGAGACAGCTTTAAGGGAGTCTAATTAAAAATTAAAATATTACCTCTGTGACTACTCTCCCAAGAACATTACACCTTCAGCTCACCAACTATGCCTTTAGAGAAATGTTACTTAGCATTGATAGCACATTCCCATCTGTCTGGGAATTACCTGATTACACTGCAGAGAGTGTGCAGTGGAACTGCAGTGGATGCCCAAGAAGCCAAGTCCACATGGATTAGTTATTCCATTCCCCACAGCTCATTGACATCTTTTAATACATCGCAATTCCTAGATAAGTAGTAGTATCAGCTTTCTTTTTCAGAAATGAAGTGTTAATCATTACTTTCAGCATAAATTCTGCATGAAAAAGTACACTTATTTCTTATGTTTCCTGACATAATAAAATGTGCGGTAATTCAAGCTTCATATTCTGCCTGGTTTGATATTTTTGATGATATTTTTACCTCCTTGTTTGCTTCCTCTTCCTCTTTCACCTCCTGAAGCTAAGTAATTTATTTAGTCATCCTTGGATAAACAAAATTATTTCAAGCAGGAAAGGAAAGTACAGTAAAGGCAATGCTAACACCTACTTGTTTTTGTGGAGAAAATAAACCACTGTAATAATCAGTACACAGAGAGTCCCTAGTCAAACATAAGGGCAATTCAGCACCTTCTATGCCAATTTAGGACTCCTGTGAATTCAGGAAGGTTTTCTTTTCACAATGGATCTAAGGGAGGCACTCACAACAAAACAAAATTGCTTCAATGCAGAGATTTAGTATTTTTTTAAAACCCCACAGAAAGCCAAACTAAGCTGAAGCAAAAGTAGTATCAGAAAATGTATAACAAACATCCAGGGGATAAAGTATCTTTCCAAAAACTCTGCTACCACTGCACTTGAAAAACAAAAAGTAAAGAGAATAACATGTAATCTCTGAAGATTGGTAATGTTTATTTTGGGTATTATTTGAACTTTTGAGAGTTCAGTCTCTGTTTTACTGGAAGCTTTCTTTCTAGTTCCAGGAATCTTTGTTTGCTTGAGTATCTTACATGCCAAAACCAACTCCTGTTTGTACATAAGCTGTCTCTACATGCACTACAGAAATAAATCCTGCAGAGTAAAATAATCCCTGAGACAGTCAGTTTTTTGTCATGCTGCAGAAGCATGTCACAGAAATGGATGTAACAAGAACCATTTGGATAGTATTTTGCAAACACTGTACATTAACTATCCTTATTTATAACCAATTGTTTAGAGTCTATTTGATGTCAATTTATATTTTCATTTGTCAGCATTGACAAATTAATCTGATTTCTACATTTTCACTTCTAGAGAAAATCATTGTTTACACATACAGTTTCTTGAGGTCTAGAATAATGCACCAGAGGATGAGCCAAAAGTCTGAGCTGTTCTGTGTGCTGAGGATTAGGCAGCAATTGCCAGCACTTTCCTTTGGACCTGTACCTTTGAGCTCCACCTTGTGTAATGACTTTGCCATGTTTGCAGCAGCTGGCTGAAGGGACTGGCTAATGAATGTGTTGAAATCCACATGGATCCATTTTAGCAGATTCAGTGGGATTTTGGGGCAAAGGCTCAGTGCTTCTGTACTACAGAAGCTACACCTAAACTCACTCACAAGAGTAGCAATCCCGCTTAAGCAAATGTCCTCAGCAGTTTCTCACATCTAAAACTCTGAACAATTTCCTCATATCCTACCAGAGAATTGTGATGCTAGAAAAAATGAGAAATTAAACTCTCATTATTTGATTGTCCTGTACTGCCAATTGTTGTTAATGCTATTTTAACAATTTATGAGCATGCTATCATAGATTTTTTCTTTTTTCTTTATAAGAAAAATTGGAATGAACTATCAGTCAACAAAACTGTTGACAGACCACTAACTCTAGCAAATATTCATGGGTAAAGTACAAATACAGTGAAATACTGAAGAAAAGGACCATGTTGACTGTCCAGGAAATACAGACAAGCATTTGAGACATATTTTACCATGGTAGTGACTGTAACTGCTTAAGGAAACTTCCTCAATCTGTACACCAAAATAAAATGTACCTATAGAACATTTCATTCTTCAGTCTCACTCTAGAAGATGCAATATCTCATAAAAGTCTGATAAATTTATGGAGGTCTTGCTTAAAATTGGCAAAAGGTGCTCACTACTTGCCAAAGATGTTAATATTAAGCTGGTGCCAGTCTTAAATCCTTCAAATGAAAATGGTGTTGGGACTAATGCTGTATTTGGAGAATGCCCTGCTTTTTACAGAGGAAAACAGTTTTTCATACTAGAAATTGTCTCTGTGGGGTGTTCGGGCTTCTCTAGAACATCATGTAAAGCCAGATGCAGTTTTGTCCCATATTTTAAAATTAGACATTATGGAACAGCAATTCTCAGTGTGGAGATTTAGTATTCATATGATCATTAGACATGCAATTTTTACAAACTCCGGGTTGAATACTAATATAACTGGAGTGACATTAAAGTGCATTTTTTTCATTCCCTGTATCAGATGCATATGGAAATACTGTCTGTTGACTTCTGAGTGACAATACATGCAGAATGTGAAGGTGTTGGTAATCACCCCACCTGTGACCTAAAAACCTGATGCTTTCTGACAGAAACCCCGACTCTTCTGTAAATAATGAAGAGGCAAACAAAAAGAACAAGGGATATGCAGAAAATACAGCAAGTAAAAGAGTGAAGCAACAATCACAAAATACTCTGACCAATAACAAAATTCTAATCCCATCCAAAAGCCCTGAGGATGAGATTTTAACTTGCTAAAAACCAAATGCTTCCATTTTTTCAAGCCTTGTGCCTCTTCTCAGGTCTTTTCTAAAATCAGTGGGTTTTTTCTAATTTATTTTCTAAAAGCAATTTTCTATAAACAATATTAAAATTTTAAAAACCCACTAGTTTAAGTAGATGTACAATTTTCATAAAGTTAACATGACAGAATTTGCTACAATATATCATGTAAAATGTATCAAATTTAAGCATTACTATGAGAAGTTGCTATTTTCATCTTTCATTCCACATAAAAGGCTTTAAAGCTGTAGGAATTACTGAATTTCATAACAAAAAAAATATTAATTGCATACAAGACAGTAAAAAAAATGAGGGAGAACTTCTGACTGGAAAGATGACAGTTGTCATGCTGCCTTTAAAGTAAATAGGTAGAGAAATTCCCTTGCTGTCCTTAGTTGGCAACACCTGATCTGACAAATGCAGTAGATCAGCTGCAAGGTATTCCCTGACAGGATAAAACAGACACTGGACATTGTGGTTTCTTAATATTAATGGACAAAAGTTGTAACAATCTCAGACATTTTTGCAACTCTAATGTCATTTCATCTAACAGTTCAACATAAATCTTTCTATTTTTCCAGATATGTTTTTTCAGAGACCAGCATTTATTTTCATACAACACTGTCCCTTTTTTTTTTTTTCCCAGAATCACAATAGGGAAGGGGAAGACTTGGATTAATTCAGCAGGCTTTGGAATCAAACTTCTCAGTTCTGTGGGACTTGGAACACAAGTTGAGGTAAGGACGATTAATTTACTTTCACTACACAGCAATGCCACCAGGTCAGAAATTAATTCAGACTTTCTCTTCAGATGGAAAGGTCATTTTTGTTTGTATTCCGATTTTATCTTTATCCTAAATGATGGTGTTTGGTGATATGATTATTACTTACCCATGGTGTCCTTTATAAGCATTTTCCTTCCCCAAAGATCAGAACATTATATGAAGCTAATGGTTGCAAAAGCTCAACTTATAAAAATAAACTCTCCCTCTAGGAACTCATGTGACTTCCAACAACTGCAGAACATGTTGTTAAGCAGAATAGGGTATTATGAAATGACCAAGTGTATATAAACATTTGTTGAATCTGAGTGAGAACCTTTCTACTCCTGCTGCTGCCTTTGGTGGGATAAGAAGTGGAGCTGCAATTAAGGAGCTCTGGTCATTGAGGCTGCACTAGCAGGGTGCCTCTGTGGGCAGCCTTCAGCTCAGTGTGTTTCCACAGGCAGGTCTGGCCACACTTCAGCCTCTAAGCTCAAAGGAGCACTTGTATTTGTGTGTGCTTTCAGTCTGCCCCTGAGCTTTGATGGTAAACAAAGAAAAATTTGGCAGCCCAGCTTCAGTGTGTCAACACTGTGGCACCCAAGAGCCTGCTGGAGCCTGAGGCTCTGGTCTGCTCACACAAGGAGTCAGGAACTACTCAGGAAACAGAATCATGCAGTCACGCCTTAACCACCAGATACTCCTCACCTGCAGAGTGCTACAGAATTAGGTGACATTCTATACCTATCCTTCCTTGGGAAGAATAATTAAGTAATCTATTTATAATATTCAAAAATTATATGTGTTGTGCTGGAAAATTCAAATTCAAACCTCTAATTTAATACACCCGATATGTTATGCTTTAGAACATCATGTTTAATGTTTCTTGCAATAGTTTTGAAACACTCTTATGGTGTAACAGTTGTTATGCAAACCACCCACACTCCCTCAATCAAACTGAACTAACAATTGAAAGATTCATTATCTGAGTATTTGTTAAATGTGCATAAGAAAAAGCTAACCCAGCATGTAGATTATTCTGTTAGCTACTGACAGAAATCTTTTGTTAATTTTCAACCTAACTCAAGTCATGGCATATTTTAATGTCAAGTGGATTTAATTTTATTGCAAAGTCAAAATTCTCTCCTTATCAGATTTTGCATTTTCATTTGATTTTTAAGGATATTCATGGATCATCCTTACACTGATATCCATTTTTACATCTCCTTGACAGCCTTTCATCTGTCTGCACTTTGAGTGCAACTTCTTTTTGCTGCTCTCATTGCTGCTATTGAAACAATTGCTTCAGGACAAGCTGAGTTACCTTACTCCAGCTGCAACATTTTATGGTTTCTTGCACCATAAACAAAAAAGAACTACTTAGAAAATAACACATAAGTAATATTCAGGAAGAATGGACTTTCTTGCAGTGCTTATCCTGCTGTGAAACTCAAACCAGTAACAAATACAGGCTGGAGTGGTCTAAAACTTGCAAGTGACTCAAATCAAATGCCTCTTGTCTTATCCCCTTTAACCACAGCCATGAGGCATGCAGCCCTTTGGAAAGCTCTCAAGTGGAATTTCCCTTTCCAGCTTAAATTTCCAGAGACTTGGGGTAATGGGAAACTTTCTATTGGCCTCCCTTCTGGAAACTAAATACAGAAAGAGTTTTTAAGATAAAAGGCTGTAGTCAGATCACATGAGAACAGTGGTGTACATTTCTTGCATTTCAAGATGCCCTGTGAAAACACTGACTCATCAATGGTCTTTGTTCTCATGGTGAGTGTTTCCCTTCCATATTTTGGCTGTTACATGCACAAATTTGGCATCATTTAAGTTTCTTTCATATGCCTAGGTGTTCTAAGTGTTGGCACCTCTGTCAGTGAGGTCACCTGCACAGTAAGGAACAAAGGCCACCAGTTACTGTCAGATCTGTAACCTCCCTGTCAACATTAGAAATAGAAAATCTGGCCAATAATTACAGAGAGAGCTCTGCAGCTTGCCAGCAACGTTTGCTGAATCTGCATGTGTGTTCAGTTTGTCCTCAGTGTAGCTGCTACATTCTGTGACAGTCTTAGGGCAAAGACAGCTCAAACAGGCTGTGAGCTAAATGGAAGTGTTTGCTGTGCTGCTGCTTTGCAAGGGGAGTGGGCACACAGCTGCTTAGAGGCGGGTGGCTGTATGGGCAGACCCAAGAAAAGTGCACTGATCTATCCAGTCTGTCCATTTAGAACAGTCTGCAGATTCCTGATGAGCAGAAGGTTCACTGCAGAGTGCAAGATACAAAGGGGTGTATGGAAACTGCAGTGCAATCTAAAATATAGCCTGGATTTTTTAAAATAATCATATGGTATGCTTTAGTTCTTTTATTTAGTAACAATTGTTATTAAAAAAACATTAGCACACATGAAAATGTGTGTCACATAAATAAATGTTCCTTGTTTGTGTTCCTTCTGGAAAGATATTTTTACTTCAGAGTCACCTCCTTGTTGACCTACAGTCTTAGCTGGAGACAACTCTTTGGACAACGACCAAGGAAACAACTGGCCTGTGAAAAAGATATAATTAAGCACCAGACTTAATGCTTAGGTTTGCTAAAACATCAGAAAGGGGGGAAGTGTTAAATAGAGGTGGTGTAATGGGGTGAAAATTACAGGAGGTAATCTGTGAGGAGATAAAAGCGATATATTCTATCATGCATTACGGGGTAGACTCCTCTATGGTTTGAGGTCATGCTTGGAAACCCAGCAATTCTTTTAGCCATGAGCCAGAGAGCTTGTACACCTTGAACTCTCTGTGTATTGTTCAGTTTGATCAGCAAGCTCTGGGATTCCACCATCATCATTTTCCTCCTGCTCCTCACTACAGTTAACACTGGTTTCTATTGAAATCTGGTGATTTCAATGAAATGTTTTAGTTGAGTGAAAAATCCTGAACTTATAATACTTAAAGAGTTTCCTGAAAGTCAGAGAACTTTTCTTTTCTTTGGGACACCTGTTTTGGCAATGTGCTTGCTTAAAGAAAAATTTTCAAGTCTAATAATTTCTTTGGCTGAAATTCAAATGGATCTATACATATTACTCTTTTTAAAAATCATTGAAATCCAAAACTTCACAAGACACTTGAAATGTGAGGTTTGACTGTTTAACAAACACAAGCATGTTTAGGAAAAAAAATAATATACATGATTAACACTCATCATCTAAAACAAGGGCATAGGTGGTGTCAGAATGACCAAAAAACAGGAGAAACATGGGTGAGAAGGGGAACTTCATCCAGCAGCCAGGAACATAGGATTAATGATCACAACACCAGAGAGATGAAGGCAGGGAGGAAGAAGAAGGAAGATCACCGTGCCTACCAGGACTGACAGCATATTCTATAATCTCTGGTGTGTTTTGTCTGGCATGTTTTCCCCTTGATTGCTTGGCCCATGGAGAATAATCAGTAAGATTTTATTCTTACTACAAACACACACACTACAACTTGTAAAATTAGATTTTCACTCTGAATATTCAAGAGGAAGAATTTCATATTTGTCTTAAAGTTGGTTGAATATTTTGTGAATTTGTTTTTTCTTTTATAGTTTTAGAATACTAGTGAAGTGAAAAAAAGACATCAAGTGAAGAAGTACACTTAAAAGATGACCCACAGTCATTCTTTTTGCCACAGGGAGAGGTACAACAGAAGTAAATTTCTTCAGTGAGAGGGTGTTTGGGCACTGCAAGAGGCTCCCCTGGGAAGTGGTCCTGGCACCAAGCCTGTCAGAGTTCAAGAACCATCTGGACAAAGCTTTTAGTCATATGATTTAGTTTTAGGTAAACCTGTAGGAGCAGGGAGTTAGACTTGATGATGGGTTCCTTCCAACTTGAAATATTCAGTGATTTATCCAATTTTAGTAAATGCAATTACATGCCCATATGTAGCTGTGCCCTCTCATCAGTAACTTTATTTTTAACTCCTTTGCGTAAGATATTTGCATTTACTTGTTTTTCCTCTGCTCATCTCTAATGAAAAGAAACTTGCAAAATATTTAAACTGTATTTAAACCAAAAAGCATATTAAGTGCTCATTCTCAGCAGTTTACTAAGGCTTGTCATGTACAAAAGCCAGTAGTAATAATGACCCAAAATATAAAAAAAAAGTAACTGAACTGGAATGCCACGAAGAGTTTAGTTCTGAACAAAGCCTGCAGTCCCAGCAGTCTGTAATGCATTGGGTACCTTTAAACAGCCCTGTCTCTGCTGTGATCCCCTACCCCTCCAGCAGGAGGGAATGCCCTGCTTGCTCTGCACGGTCATCACAGTGCTCTGTGCCCAGAGGAACTGACAATCACATTTCATGCCTGCTGTTAAGCTTGCAGTCTACAAAGTCAACCTATGCCTTGGTCTTCAGTTTTTACTAATGAACACTGATTATTTTTAGTCACGGTGCTTCCACTCTAATATACACTTCTATATGGCAGAAATGCACAACTTCCAGAAATGTGAAAAAATACAGCTGTGTTTGTGCAAAGAACAGGGGCATATGTTCAGCTTTAGGGATATATCTGAATTCCTTTATAAGTACAGTTAGCTATTTGACTGAGGTTGAGATAACACAACTCAACTAATTTACGAACTTTTTAAACTTTTTTAGAAGGTTTTAATTGCTAGTGGAAGTACAGAACTCACTAATCAGAGTGCCATTTATTTGGATTATACCCTATAGGGTCTATACCTACAAACTACTGTTTTATGTGTATTTATCACCCAGTTGTGACACACTATGATGACTGTGCCTCTACTCTTCACTTTGAACATCATCTGTCTCAACATTATAATAATTTCTAATGGAATATCAACTATATAGAATCGATTTTTTTAATGCATTGCAGATGTGATTTTTTTCCTTTTAAAAACCATGGTAA
This sequence comes from Emberiza elegans, assembly GCA_024865655.1. Classification (NCBI taxonomy): domain Eukaryota; kingdom Metazoa; phylum Chordata; class Aves; order Passeriformes; family Fringillidae; genus Emberiza; species Emberiza elegans. The sequence goes on from JALJVW010000206.1 coordinate 64,850,586, forward strand.
GTGCATTAAAATCCCTTTTTTAGATGATTTCATATCACAACCTGATCTCTGAGATGTGCTTTCAACATGCCAAAAAGTTATGCTGAATACAGACACAAAATGAGTGAATAGTTCCTGGGGGCTGGTGTCAAGTTCTGTTTGTATGGCCAAAGGTGTATCAAACAACTTTTTTAACTATTCTCTTTCTCATTTGAGAAATATGAACTTTGCTAAATTTCACACCCTTAAAACATAGTTGGAATGTGAAACAGACAACAAAAGTCCACAAAGCACTGAAGAGTTGTGCTGATCCCAAATCACCATAATGCCCACTGGAGAACCAGAATAACTGATGGCATCTGATAACACAGTTACATGTGTTAGCATAAACCACTACAAACACCAAATCTTTGTAAAGTAAAATAAATGATTTATAATAAATCAGTCAATGAAAGAGATATTTATTTTTTTAAGTCTGCATGCTAATGACAACTTCATTTTTGAGCCAGGAATTGAGAGTGATGATGGCTTGATGCCAGCTACTGAATGGTGAAGTATTTACCATGAACATTCTCAACATAATTACTCACCATTGTTACACTTGGCATTCTATTTGCTACTGTCTAAAACGATAGAATATTTTCAAAGACAGCATGTGAGTATCAGGTTTTTCTTTTTAGTGCAAAGAAAAAATGAGGCTTATGAAATCTTTTTCATAATGCCTTTTTGTAAGGAAAGAGATGGAAGACTGAGGGTTCTAACACTTATTTTGTAGATCAAATTGACCCTTTAAGGGGAACTTTATCTGTTTTTATTTAAGTCTTCCCAAAACCTAACCAAAACCTAAGGTTTATTTTACCAGTATGATCATACAGTATTTCACACTCCTGCTGTCTCTGGTTACACTCCAGATCAATTTCATTCCAGCATTTTGTTTTCCAGAAGTTATTCTTGTCACCCTTGTTCTGAAGGTAACAAACATCTTTTGCATATGTAACATTTACATTTTCATACAAGGGATCTATTTACAAGCTTGTGTGTTTATAAAGCAATGGAAAGCAACTAGAAAACTTACATCCTAATAATCTGCATACCTGCTCAGTTCACCTCCCTGGCTCCCTATGTCAAATCCTTTCATCTGACTGCATTTTTCCTGTGAATCTTTGTCAAGTGTTGTTAATTTTGAAAACATGCACATCTCAAATGCATATTACACATATTGAAATACAGTAATTGTTTGGGGTTTTTTAATGGAATATAGCATTCTATTTTTCTTTGTTATTTTTTATTTATCCTTGCTCTTTGGACAATCACTTCTAGATTTTCTTCAAACAGAAAGCACATTTTGCTAAATTTATTTTTTTAATTTTACTGAGACATTACAGATTCCTCACAGTCACTCTATTTTATGCTTTGCTCCTGCAAAGGAACAAGGACAGAAATGCATTTAGACCAACTTTTTGAGGAATTTTACATGTTGCTTTACATGTGTTGGCAAGCCAACATGTAATTAGTTAATATTTGCAATAAGCTTGATTTTATTATCTCTCACAAAATTCAAAATACAATTGCTGGAGAAAGGACACCATAGAGATGCAGTCTTACAACTGTATTTCTAACAGTCCAAATGTTATATGACTCAAAATAATTTGCTTTTTTTTCCTCCATTTGTAATGGTAATTGTTCTCTGCTGCCAGAACAATCTCTGCTTGTCATGGTATCTGGTAATATTATTACTCTATTGCAAGATGTCATGATAATAAAAGCTGAAGTTCTCCCAATTGCATATTCAGAGTCCATGTTTTCCAAAATATTGTGACTCCCTAATATTCTCAATGCATCTTTAATTAAATGTAGTCAAGATTATTGATGTAAATATTAGCAGCACTTTCTATTTGAGAGAGATTTTTACATCTCATGGAAGTTATTGGGGAAAATATTGGGAAAGAGCCTGAGTGAAATTTTATCTCATTCTTGGGCAGGGCTTGGTTTTGAGTACATGATTTGCACTCTCCTTAAATATGCATATTCTGATTACTGAAGTTTCAGTACTTCACATGACATTAAAAAATTATTAGAAGAGAAAGATAAAATGCTTTAGAGGATAGAGGCTGGAACTTTCAGAAAGGTAAGTAAGTATTTCGATGTCTGACTCCCAACAAGAGTAAAGGCCTTGCAAGAGAGGCTGAAAATTCTTCCCAGTGTCAATTTAAAATATTGATTTATAGAATAGACTATACAGAGAACAGACTGTGAAGTTGCAATTACATTAATTGTCAAAGGATGATTCACCTGACCTATAATGTAAAGGTACACACCATATTGTACTGAAATACTCAGATACTGTGTGCTACAACAGAGAACAAAAAATGTGAGTAAGTTAATTTTGCCTTTCAAATTTATACAAATTTAACTTTGCCCACCTTTATCTACATTCAGTTTGGAACTACTGATTTTCAGATTAACAAATGACCTGCAACCTGGTCAAATTAGCAAAGTTTGTAGCTTGAAAAGATCACAAGTACATGAAGCTGACTCATTTTCCAGGGTGAAATAAAAGAAGATAAATCTCTCAATCACACTGTTTAATTGCTTAATTATATATATATATATATATTCCAAATAGGAGAGTTTGCTTCTAAATTATGTTGTTAACACTCCATTTTAGAGAGGCTTTGTGAAGGCAGCTTTCTGAGCTACCATTTAGTCTGATTATTTTTTATTTTAAGCAAACAAGATGACTACAAATGTATCTCTCACACTAAGAAGATAATTGAGATTGAACCTTCCAACCTTTATGACTTTTTCCACAGATCACAGTAAATAGACTATTTAAATTGTTATTAATTTTGCTAGTGTCTGTGTCTACTTTTAAATATTCCATTACATCAGTGGCACAGAGAATTCCCCGCATGAGCCATGGGAAAGATGCTGACCTAATTATTTTAGAAATAACTATGTAGAAACATCTAAAAAGATTAACAAAGGAAATATTATGTCACTACCAAATTAATAACTAAAATAGCATGAAAATCACTGTATAATTATCTAGGTTTCCATAGAAACTGTGTTTGATGGGTAGCCAAAAAGACTTCTGATTGAGCTTCAATACTTCTGCTCTCCCTGTAATACATGATTTCTGATCTGCCTTTCACAAACAGCCAACCAGCACCCATCTTTATCCTACAATCTTCAGCAGCACTCCTCAAAAGCACTAATCACCCACAAGCTTTTTTGAGATCTGAACTCTTGAACTTAAATATGCAAAAACATTTTTAAAGTGTATTATTACAAATACAGAGCTAGAAAAAAATTGTATATGGTAATATTTCTGTTTTGTCACAATACAATAGTTGCATAAAAATATGAAAAGGCATTAATCAAAGAAACAATTGTGGGTTTTATTTCATTCTTTCATGGTAATTTTCTTTTACATTTGTTCACCTTTTGAAAAGCCTTGGCCATTTAAGTACTAATCATAGGCATGTAAGCTGATGGATCCCAGTGCTAGCAATGGTGAAAGAAGTGTGGCTATCCCATAAATTCCAAAATAAGAGTTTTATCTGAATTTCTTTCATTTAAATAATTAAAATTGGCAACTATCTTTGGCAACACTGTTTTCACATGTGTCCCATACAGCAGATTTCAGCAAAGCCACCTTAGAAATTTCTGTACCTCAAAGAGATAACTCTGTATTCAATATGTGTTTCTCCTACCCAAGCTCATGAGAATGTTGGCCTTGAGTTCATGCACACAGTTTTTCCCAGAAGGCAGTATTTCACATAAACTCTAGTTGAATTTATAGATTATTTGCTCACAAATAGCAAGTGGGTATTTTAGGAAATTCTTTGCTGTTGACCTCCCAGGAGCTGCACAGCCTTTTCATCGTCCTCTCACTTAAGGAAGTGTTAAAGCAGTGTCTGAACTCGACCTCAATTTTCCTTGCACACATGCCCAGAGAGAGCACCCATCCAGGCTGCCCTGGTTCCAGGAACTGAGCAGCAGGACAGGGGGAGGGTGGGATTGCTCCAATGGATGTGGAAGGTACTGCATGTGCCACTGCCCTACTTCCAGATCTACTTGCTGATGTTGGAGAGCGCTGCACTGGAATACATCAAAACAGAAAACAGAGATCCTGCGTTTGAAACAAACACGTTCCTGACAAATCTGCTTTGTTTCAGAGAAAGAAAAGTACCACTGCTATTACTTCAGTGCTTTGTGGGATTCTTTCAATAGCTGAATAGTTCATTTTGTGTTATTTACAGTTACTCTGAACTTTCAATTAGTGTTTTATAATATTCTGGGATTTAAATTCTGAAACTCTTGTTTATTCTGTTAGCTCCTGAAACTTCACAAGCTTTAATACTTTAGAATAATTGGATTCTAAAAGGCAGAAGCCCAGTCTTATCTTATGCTGTCCTGATATACAGAAAATCTCTCTCAGTCAAACTGAAACTGAACCTGAACACTGAAACTGATGTACAACAAAACATAACATCACAGAAAGAACTGCAGAACCGAAAATCCACTTTATTTTACATTACATAATCCACCAACACTTTTCATCCTACTGAAGGCTAGGCATATTTCTTGGATAAATGCTATTAGGCTCCAGTCACAATCAACACAGAAAGGTCAAGTCAAGACCTCCATGGGGTGATTTAGCTCCCTTCAGATCACCTTCTGAGGTGTTTATATCTACTGATTGATAATACAGGGAACTGGAGCACTGAGATACCTTTTCCTCCCTAAAATCTTCTGTGATTAATCCTTTCTTGGTTGGGTGGCTTTTCTTCCCTGGACACATTTGGAATTTGGACACATTGTTCCAAATCCGAAGGTCTTGACTTGTCTTTTTTGGACTAGATCATTGTTGGGATTTGACTTCATCCCTTCAAGCAACTCACTCCTACTGCTTCCTCTGGATGAGAACCGTGAGTGGGCAACTGCCATTGAGGCTACAGCACTGGCATTCTACAGGTATCCTCTAAGTCACTGAGTGAAAACATCCTTATTTTCTGATGCTGAAAGCACTGAAGTGTAAAAACATGTTAAGACTGACCTCAGTGAGCTTCCCATGAAAACATAAGCAAAGTTTGGGTATGAAAAAATAATTGTCCATCTCAAAGAATTTTTGTAGCCACTTCCTTCACAAGCTAATCACTCTACACTGGTGATATATGACTAACACTGCTTTAAAATTCAAAATAACTCTTAATAGATGATTCACTGTGTCACAGAAAGATGCCTGAAATACTCATTCACTGTTATTTGTCTTCTTGTACAGTTTACAGAAATAATTAGTATTCCATTTGACAAACAAGTGCAAACATCCATTAGCTTAATGACACAACACATAATATGACTAGGTCTGTAACTCTCACTAGAACACTCTCAATAGTAACTGCTGAACAGTCTGTCATATTGGAGCATACATACTTTAGTAGATGTAAAATTGCTCTGGTTACAAGGCCACTGAGATGTTTAAAGAAAGAAAATCATTGGACAGCCTAATCTATTTTGACATCAGGAAATGAGAGAAAAAAAACCTCCTTGTATGTAATCTATAAATTACAGATACCTGAAAATGGTCTTATAGATTTACTGACCTGCAAATGAGTTCCACCCCCACACCCATAAATAATTATCACCAAAGAGCAAAGAGTGGAGTAGAGCATAAATTTTGTTGTGATTACTGTTTGTTCTGTAATAACATTGAAAATTGTCAGCTCTATATAAAAACACAGAAGAAGCCTTTTCCTACTATACTCTGAGTGCAAAGGACAGCCTGAACAATGGTATCTAAAAACTGTGAGATTAGCCAATCAGTTGTAACATCAGATAACTTATTTTTTTTTAGTTTTCATTGGAAAGCTTCCACCTGAGTTGTAAGACATAAGCTGGCATGTGCCTATCTTTGTAACCACCATTTATAAGATTCTGATGTGGAGATGTAAATGATGGCTTTACAAATGATGCACGAGGTGAAATTCATTTTCTGTGGGTTTCCTGCTACTTATGGTAAAGTTATTTTGAAAATTCTTATTATATGCAGACAGGAACAAAGCCAGTGAGGAATCTTTCTGGGCTTCATACCATCTTATAAAATCGTGTAATTCCCATAAAAAGCTCCATTCCATCTCTGTCTATGTGTCTGCCAAAAAAAGGTGGCTTTGAACAGAAAACCCTGTGTTTTAAAGCTATATTGGCTTCACAAGTGCTGATGTTGCTCTTGCAGCAGATGGCACAAGCCTGGCAAGCAGGAGCTAAGGGGGCTGTTGGGTTTCAATGGAATCCACCCAGAGCTTGAGTGTCAGCAGGGAGGTTCAATGAGGGCAGGTATCAGTGGTGCCAAAACCACACCATGATCATGTCCCTCATCCTCTGAGGGGAAAGTGCTCTGCTACTGAAGGCACTGTACTAATCCAGGCTTAGTCATTCTGCTTTACTGACCCATGGCACTACATGGAGCAGGGCAGTGTTTCTAAATGGAACCAAAGCATGCTAATGAGAACACACTGGTGATGACTGAAAAGTTTTGTGTGCTGTGCCAGTGCCGGCTCCCAAACGTGTTTGGGGCTGCTGACCCGGGTACTGCCTGCCTTTGCAGAAAACATGGAAGATCAGTCTGGTGAAAGGCACCCTTAAGTGCACAGATTCCAGCACTGGGCTTGGGTCCTCCTTCAGCAGGAAGGAACTCATATCAGCTCTAAATGATGTCTATAAAATTAAACACTCCCTCAAATTCACCATAGATGTAACATAATCAGACTCTAAGTTAATTAATTTGGACTGTTTATGGAGGGTTTTTTTGGTATTTTAAATATATAATCAGTAGAATAAAGAAAGAATGTGTAAAAATGCCATTATGTGTGTTCACATAGACAAGAGTAACAATCACGTGAACATAACTCCAGTCTTAGAAAAGCTGCACATGTTTGAACTACTATCTTAGTGAAAAAGTGCTTTGTTTCCTTAGTTACTGCTTTACTGGGTGTCTTCATCTCATTTAGCTTATTTTCAAGTCTAGCAGGCTCAGTCCTAGGTCAGTAAATAATGAACTATAATGAAGCAGTATCTGCAGCTCTTGAGCCCAGCCTTAATTACAGGTGAGCTTGCCACTTCCTGCATATGTTTTACTGTCAGTTACCACAGTGCCTGCTGGTGAGCAGCATTTTGCTGCTGTGCAGCATTTCAGTAAAATATTGAAGTAGGTAGGTAAAAAAGGTGAAGGAATATTTACTCAATAGCACCTTGTACTGTAAAAACTAAAAAGCAAAATTAAAAATGTCCAAGTCCTTATGCATATAAAATTACATCAGGTTCAACAGGAGATTAAATATCACAAAAATTCATTACTGTCTGGAACAGGCAGCATTTGTTATTAAGCATGTGTGTGGCCCTAAGACAAAGGGTAAAATTGGACCATTCATTTAGCCTGGCTAGAGCAAACTTCTCCTCTAAAAAGCCATGTGCTATGTTACACTTATTACCAAAAGGGTTAGGCAGCACATAACAGTGACTATCAGAAAAGCAAGCTAGAGAAATAAAGTAAGAGAAAATCTAATTACTGTCTCCAAAATGACACACCAAACTTTATCAATGTGCTGACCTAAAGGCATCTTGTCTGGCAAAACAAATACAGGTGATTTAGCCTTTCCACACAGAACCATCTTCTCTCTTCACTGTCCTCTAATACACCAGCTTGTATCACACTGTACACATCCCTGTATTCCCCTGAGTATGATTCTCAATTCTCAGGCACTACTGAGAGAAAGTTCTGTATGTTAAGTAAGCTACAGAGCTACTGGATAGCCAGACTAATCATGTAGTCTCCTTCATGTGCCTCCAGCCCTGGCTAACACCATATCACTCTGGCACAATGTAAACATGGGGCAATGGAGTGGTGTTTCCTGAGGAGGTAAATTCAAGTTTTTCAGGTCTTGCAGCAAAACATTCTTCAGAGTAATACATTTTGGTTGTTTGAACCTACCATCAGTACTCTAGATTAATGCATTCTACACTCTCTGTAACCTGGATTATTAACAGCTATGTACTGTAATCCTTAGGGGAACCTGACTCGGTCAAAGTGTCATAGCTGAGATATTGCACATTCTTCTCTGTCCCAGCAGACAGAGGAAGGTGACCTTGGTGTGCATCAATATACTTCAATATACTCTTCACATGTGAGTGACTTCTCTGCTGAGGTTGGTATGTATGTAAAGTTCTCCCTGCTTTATATTGTGTTTTTGCATCATCTGCATTTCCTTCCTTAGAGTGAGAAGGATTCCACACCCCAGCAGTACAGGTGCTAGTTAACACTTTCACTGAACTGTTTCACCCTTCTTATTTCACTGCATGCTTTCCACCAGGCAAGCTAACATGTGTAATAAAAACAGGATGTTTGGCCACTTACCAAGTGAAGATGAGACATAGTAAGGTAGATATTAAAATGAGGACTTGGTTAAACATTGCGGACTGTGTGCGTTGGATGGCTCGGTGAAGATCATTCTGTAGCAATCGGAAAATAGGTGTTATTCTTGGGTTTGAACCAATAAATCAGGATCTGATTCTGTAGAGGAAATATGCAGTACCCTGATAGCAATGCAGTCACTCAAATGCACTTACGAGTTTGCTGATAATACAGAAGGTGCAGAAGGGCCACCTGTGCTTCTGTGATTATTTAAGTAGTTCTTTGTTCATCCCAGCACAATTCTGATCCTATTGCAAGCTGCCTTGAGGTCTGCTCATGTCTAGCTTACAAATTACAGGCTGCAAGGCCCAATTATGGCCTAACAGTTGAGTTCCCTGCAATTGTGTATGAATGGCAGAGTAGCAAAAGAACCATCCACTGCCATTTCCTGTATTGACACAGTAACAATTTATACTAATTGAGATTTCATTTCACGTCTTACTTTTTTCTCATTTTGATGCAGAAAGCAGTTTAGTAAAGCTTGACCATTTGGATAATCTAAATACAGATCTGGTTAGCTTCCTATTACAGTTAGACTGTACTGCCAAAATCCCACTAAAGACAATATACAAAAACCCACAACTCTAGAATATTTATTTCCTTTGCATACTTACAATCATATTTTCTAAAGCATGCTTTGCCAGCCAGCAATTTAAAAATACAGGAATAAACAGGTTTCTTAGGACTGGCCAGAAAATCTGCAAGAAGAATTAACAAATTCATTAGAAGCTTTTCTGATGAGGAATAGAGCTTTACTATTCAAGCAGCAATGAAACACTTGGGAAAAATACTTACTATTAATGTGTTTCTAGCGTGAGATTTGGCTTTAAATAACATTTTTGTCTTCCTTTGTGATTAACCACATGCAAGATAATTAGATAAAATAGGAACACAGTTTTCACTGCAGACATGAGTGATTCTTACATTTCTACAACCATCTGGTTTATTTTATTGATTGTGCTGTAGTTAGAGCTAGAGGGTTTTGGTTTTGATTGTGCCCATGGAAGAAGAAGTGGAAAGTCATCTGTATGGTTTTACTCCAGCAGCAAATTATCTTCTTCTTGTTGGCAAATTTCTGTTCCCATAGGCACAAACTCATCATCCACATTAGAATAAAATTTATTTTTAAAAAGTAAGAATATTTGTGCAGCTATAGAAGTGCAATGTGCAAATGTATTAATTCAAATATGTTTACCGTGATGATGAAAGGGACAGCATTAATTATTTCCAGGAGAAAGGGTATTCTCAGAATTTGTTCCCAGATATTTCCCTTCAAAGAAAAGGAAAAAAAACCCACAATGTCACAGTCAGCTTACAAACAAATTTCTGACAAGAAATACATGTGATATCCCAATGAAACAGGGAAGTCTCTCCCACACCTGAAATTCAGGAATGTCATTCATCTCAGATTTAAACATATGTGACAAATGTGAATATGGAATATAGATGACTCTGGATCCTTTTTCCTACAGGTTATCATAATGTACTTCCCAAGTAAAAGATATGTACTTATAAATCTCCTTCCTTTCATCCTTTGTATTTATCATTTATCTTTACTTTGTATTTTTTCTTTCCCAACTGTTTTGGCAAGGGAAGTAGGGAACAAATCAAGTGTTTAATATTTGAATTAGGACTACAATATCAAGTTCTCTGTTTCTGCCACCAACACTTCAGAACACTTCAGGGCTTTTTGGAACTTGATCTTGCTTCCATGAAATGAGAGGTCTTCCCACATATTTCAGTGGAGTGGCATTGATCTTTTAATTTGCTTACTGCTAGCAACAGGATGGGGATCACTCTTCTTTTTTTCCAAATCTGTGCAGTGGCTATGCCTGATTAAATGTTGAGATGAAAATCCACATATTAGGAAAGGAAGGTAGCTGAACTTCAGTGAGTCACAGCTTTACTAATACTGTGTAGCAGGACTTCATCATAGGTAATGCAATAATAGTGTAGCACATACCATGGCAGTATTACAAGAATTTGCAGTAGAGCATTATATTTTCAGTTGCACTACCATGTTCATCTTCCCTGAAAAAATAACCACCTGACACAGCCACCGAAAATTAAATACAACCTCCATATCATATATAATTCTTTCTCCATTTTTAACTCAGCACATCTGGAAACCACTATACCTCAGGGACAGGGATTGTTGTCTTCCATGTAATTGCAATTGGTTGGAGTCAGACATACAAGTGAAATCATGAGGCTGCAAACTGAGAGGGTGTTGTATGAAGAGTAAAATCAAAACCAAATCTGATTTTTCAAACTGAACCGTTTTGTGATTTCACAAATTTCCTCATTTTTAACATTAGGAGTTTCCTCCTCTGCATTACAGAGAGGAAATGTCACATAATTTAACTCTGCAGGCAAAGTGCCAGAATGGATGGGCTCCAGGTAATTAGGGATGTGTGCAGCTGTAGGATTCTGGCTTCCACATGGAAATGCATAAATGCATCCTGAGTTCTGCAAAAAACTGCCTTTTGCAGAGAGAATGTATGGTGCTGCTCAAAGCCCTGAGAGTACCTGAGCACCAGGCATAAGCAGCATTGCCAGATGTCTGTGGTAACTTTTGACAATGGAGGTTTTTGATGTAGACATCTTTCAGAATTCTGGCCAAGGACAAACCCTCCTGTAATACTTCAGGCTGTGAGAATGCAGATTGTAAACCTTCCATTGCTGGATCCAAGTGATCAGCATCATAACACAGTGCTACATCCTTTGCATTCCTGTTCATTTAAAAGCTATAAAAAATGCAAATTCACTGTATCACAGTAGCATGAAATGCTACTCTGCCATCACTACTCTGCACGTTGAATCATTTCTCATAGGTCGTGGACCAGGTATCAGAAAGGTCAGTCTCTCAGAGTATTCTCTCAAATGACTGCTTTATTCATTTTACAGGTTGTTTGTGAAATCCTAGTAATGCAAATGCAAACACAATCATCTTTTCTTGTTTTCTTGCTTGCTAATTCTCTGACTTGAAGAAGTTAGTTACCTAAATTGTGAAAGCTTTGAAAATGTTTCCAAAAAATAAGTAATCTGCCACAGATTTACATGAACCAAGGCACCTTTGGTCACCTTGGCTGTGCAGAAAAGCCTTAGAGTGGGTGAAATAACACCATTCTTAGCTTCAAGAGAATGGTGTACATAAAACCAGGAAAACAGGACCAGAGAGAAAGGAGGTGTTTGCATCAAGTGGATTGATGTGACTGACAAACTGTTGTTCTCAGATTAATCCCTTAGTTCTTTCTCTTAAGGGGAGTGGAATCACAAAATTGCCTCAACTTCTGTGACAGGTGTATGCAGCAAATCAGGGAAGTGAAGCTTCCCATCCATCACACACTAATGAGTAACTTCTCATGGAAGCAGATTTGCCAAGAATTCATCTTTTGTACCCACTGAAACTGATACAAATCACAAGCAGAATGGATGAGGATAAAATGCTGCCCAATAAACTCAGGAACAGCACAAAATATGATTGCCCTTTACTGTTTAGACACCAGGATATAAATTTTGGACTATTTCTGCTCATAATTGATTTGCACTTATAACCCCAACCTTTAAATAATATATGCTCCAAGGATTAAGAAGAATAGTTTTTAGACAGCAGACAACTGCAAGGCTCTTAGCATTATTGGGCACTAAGGAAAACATTTATGCCATAATCACTCGGTAAGCACACTGAAATACAAGTCTCTAAATTCAGCAGTGGCTCTGATAGCTACTGAGTGTCAGTAATACAAAGTATAATACAAAAAAAAATTATCCCCCAAGATATTTTCAGCTTTAGAAACCAAGTATTTTCATATTTTCTTTGGTAAATGATTTCAAATGCTTTTAGTGTTTTTCTCCTAGAGATACTAAAAATGCAGAGATAGAGCAGAACAAAATGGAATGAAGAAAGCTGAATAATTATATTTTAAAAATTAACTTTTAAAGGAGAATGCAAATACAAAAATACATTGTATTCACATCAAATTACTTCAAGACATTTTGAAATGATATTCCAATAGCATCACACAGATGAACATAAATATGTAGATATGTGATATTTTTTTTTTAAAGTACTGTCTTGGCCTAGTTTTTCTGGGAACAGTTTTAGAGGGCTAAACCTTGAATTATATGTATTGAGCGGCTACAGCTTTAAAATCAATGACAATTGTGTCCAATACATTATGGACAGACAAATAAAACTGCACAACTTAAAATCAGAGTCAAAAAATCAAGGTGACCTTTGAGGATGTGTTTTCAAATTACAATGGAAAACAATGAGCATTTAATTGCTGACTTCCACTCTTTAGATATTAGAGTTTGCTCATAAATTTGGGAAACAGGGCTGCCTGTGTGACAATATGCCATCCTTGAAAAGTGTGTTTTTCTCAACTCCCTACTTTGTACACCAGCATGAGCACAGGTACATAAACTTTATATTGAAATATTTAACTCATTATTTTTTAATTAATTCTGCCTAAAAGTAACAAAGAGTACTTACCTTGTAACTTAGATAACTTAGCAACAGAGTTTCAAAGAGACTTATTACAGCCACAGACACCTTAAATGAAGTGAAAAAAATATGTGTATTAATACCAGCTTCTAGAGAATAGATATTAACATTACAATGAAAATAAAAGATTATATAAAACAGCTCTTCCATGAAACCTCTGAAACTCTCTCAGCTAACAGCATTTTGCTTGAAGCTTAGATATTGATATTTTTCTGAGTTTCATTTATTCCTAAACAGTACCAAAATCTTCCCACATGACAGAGAGAGAGAGAGAGAGAGAGAGAGAGAGAGAGAGAGAGAGAAGCTGTAAATAAGTGAACTCAGTCAGCTCTTTACTTTCTTGTGAAGATGTTGTGAATGTGTGGAATAGCAACTGTTTTTCTTACTGTGTATAATGCAGAAAGTTGAAAGCAGAAAAAAATGATACAGATGAATAATTATTGATTTTAAGATTTAAATGCAGCTAAGCTCAATTTACCAGCCTCCAATTAGATTATGTAGTTAGTGGGTGTATTAAATAGTTTAAAATATTTAAATAGTCAAATATCAAAATAGTAAAACAAAATATCTAATACTTATCTTAATTTATAGATATTAAGAATTTACTAATGTTCTTTGCACAGAAAGTATTTGTATTTTAATGTGTATCATGGGGATATTCCATCAAGGTGGATTCTACCAGGCTGGAGCCTTAGGTCAAGCCTCAGGATTTTAAATTTTAAATTAATGCTCCCTACAGCTGAAAACTCTGAAGGGTGCACAGTGTCTTTATCTAGAAGTAAAAAAAAGATGCTATGATTTGGGAAATATTTAAAATAGGCAGTCAAAATATATCAGCTTCTCCAAAGCTGATATATTAATAATTTTAGATAAACTCAGGCTTAATTTTCAAATAAATTCTTACCCTTACCAAATAGACATATTAGAAAACGACTGCATGCATAGACAAATAAATATCTCAGTATTTTAAAATTAAATTTAATAATCTGAATACTAGGTCAAAAATTATTCAAACTGTGCATATTCTACAGTATTTTCAAGGGCTTCTTCCCTTAGAAAATTGTGTATTACATAGTGGTACAAGCATTGCATTGGCATTGCACCAGTCATGGTGAGAGAATATAATGGTATAACCTATCTGGAAGCTTAAGTAGTATGTTTTTTCTTAGTGAAAAACCACATTTCACAGAGAGAATCAGTACGGATCAGCTGATCTTTATGCTTTTGCTGTACTTGGTGTTCAAGATTTCCTTGCTGACAACAAGTCAGCAGCATTTCCAAGTATCCTTTAACACTGCTACAATTCTGTAAATCAATATCTGCCATTGTAACTGGAAATAACTGAATTTGTCATTTACATATTACCTGTAATCCCCATAAAGGTAAGCTTCGATTCACCCAAATAATGGGAGACCTGTTCATTACAGTAAGGAAATAAATATGAAATTAATCATAATCTGGTGTTTCAGACAAAAAAAAAAGTTGTACATGTGAATGGAAATTAGAGCAGAATTATTGAAAAAAAATTCTCAGTAATAAAAACTTTAAATCAGTAGTTACCTACTGAGTATTGACATGTCTTGTATTTCTAATCCACAGCAAATCATTGGGTTCCTGTGGAAAACTGACAATCCTTTTGTGCGAACATTTTGCTATCTATACAATGATATAAATGGTATCTAACTCTTAGGGCTGTCATGTCTTGGAAGAATCCTATCAATGCTAACAGGCACTTGATACAGCACCACTGGAATGGGACACTCTCAATGGCACAAAAATTTCCTGTAATCATTCACTGCTACTCAGAATTGGGTTTTTAAAGTTAAGGGCATTCTTTTTTATTTCTGCAAGGTATCAGCATTGATGGAACCCGGATCTCACATCAACATCCAGTCCAGCAGTTCACTTTGCAATCAAGAGAAATAATTAAAATATTAAATGCAGTTTGAACATTCAGAAATGTAAGTAATGGCTAGAGATTTATAGAAACATCCCTGCTGTATGTTAAAATGCCACCACTTCAGATGGAAATGGATTTGTCTTCCTGTGTTCCCTTCCCACCACTCTGTGGACTTTTGGGTTGCTGTTTTAACTTAGGAACTCACCAGTCAATTGTTCCAGCTGTGTAGTTTTGATTGGTACAACTCCGGTTTAATTCCTTACTGATAGTCGCCATACCATCCATGCAAAGTCCATTTTCATTAGCAAATGTGTATGGGAACACAGTCATAAAAACATATGGGAGGAAAGGGATATTAATTACATCATTAATTGATCTATGAAATGCATGCAATAGTTTGAAACCCAATGCAATCAATACAGACATTTTTAAAAATAAAGTAACTTTCAGAAAGTACTGCTCTATGTGTTCCATATCTGTAGATAAAGGAGTGTGAAGCATTCCAGGTTACATTTTTTGAAGATTTCTTTTCAAATTTAAGAACAAGACAACTGAAATGATACTTTGAAAAGATGAACTAAGTACACGATATATACTGAAGATCAAGAGACCCTAGAAATCCTATCCCATGGACAGGCTGTGATACAAAAAGCATGTTCTCAACAGGAAAGACTGCAGCAAACTACACTTGCTAACCTCTTCTGAGGATGTGAGGAGGGCTGGAGATGCATGCAGCAGTATTTCAAGTACAAAACTGGTGGTACCCAAGTAAAAATATTGGCCATTATACACATTATGTTGTAGGAAAACTATTTGTAGGATCGGCGGGAGAAAAGCGGCACGCCAATATGGGTGACCAGCAGATCTCAGTTTATTGATCGGTAGTCACATACATTTATATTAGACTTAATGAAGTTCATGCATATTGCAAAGCTGAGCTCAGGATTGGTTGGTTTACTTATCATACAGTAACACTTACTTCTACATTCTTTTAGGTTTTTCATTGCAACTATTGAAACTATTCTTCCTATTCTGGCAAATCTCCCACATCCTCATGTTGCAGCAAAGTTATAATGGCCTAGTTTTGTCATTGGACACTGACTGCTGACTCTTAGGCCTGTGTCCTTCTCAGTTTGTTAATGGTACAGCGTCTACGTGCCCTCTCTCAGCTAGCCAAATATCCACAAAGCTCTCTGCATTATGTTACCTTGCCTTTAATTGCTGGCACAAATCATCCTTTTACATGGTCATAGAAGGACGTGGGAATATATCATTTGTAAATGATGACAAATATACTTGCTCATCTTTGGCAACCAAGGTCAGCAGAAAATAAAGGGATCTGCAGCCCACAGATTACCAACAACTGTACATGGACCAGCTCTGAGTGGGACAGTGCTAAACTGTTCCCATTAATGAGGATGCTTTATGTCCTGGGCTCTTTCCTGTACACCCACTGTGCCTGAAGGAGTAAATGAAAGACACCAACTTGTGCAGGCATTTCTGAAAAACAGGAAATAAATCTGATGAAAAGAATTCCTCCCAGATTTGTCACTTTAAAACCAACCAGGTTTTACCGGTGAAAACATTTTCTGTGGCCATTGAGTAGCTTCTTTCATCGGGCTATGACCCAGCACCTAAAAATTACTTTTTATTTCACATCACCACATCTTTAAGAATGCATTCAAGCAGGAGTTTTGGTACCAAGCCCTCAGGATCTCTACAGCACTAATGGGATGCCAATTGTTTTGCTGGTACAGCTTCTAAGATTAGGGCCTTAGTAAGCAGGCAGAAGGACTTACCTGAATCTTCTCAGGCAGACAAATGTTATTCAGAGACAGAACACACCAACTAGTCTCTAAGATGGACCACAACACCATGTAAGGGAATAACATGTATAGAAAATATAAATACACTCTCTGGTGAATTGTAAAACACTTGGATTGAAGGACATGCCAGGAGAAGTGTGAGGCATTCAGCAGTCTGCAGATGTATATGAATATGCATCTTGGCACATAAATACAAAAGTATATTTGGCACAGGGTCTGATATTCTAACCTGTCCTGCACACCCAGACAGAACCATGCAGTACAATATACTCATCTGGGCTCACCAGAGGCCTCAGAATGAAAGAATTGCAGCTTGCCAGAAACCATGATTAGATGGAAAATGTTAAGTCCTTAAGTTGCTAATATGACTAAATTTCTAAGGATGGATTTCCTCTCCTCCACAACTTCTTGTGGAAACTTTACTGTTTGTTTCCTCTCATTGAAGAGACATTCTAAGGTATATGTAGAGTCAAAAGTAGTTTTTTATGGGTCTTGTTTTTCAGGGAAATTTCTTCATGGCCCTTTTTCAGAACTTACAATTTCTCACAATAAATTTTGACCAAAAAATTCTCAAATGTAACTTCTGTACTTCCTATTCATATATCCTTCTTTCATGCACTGCTGAATAAAGCAAATATTCTTATCTTCTCTTTCTTTTGGATTTCATTCTTGCAAAGTAGAGTATTTCTCCTGCATTAGATTTTTTGGTGTTACCCTTACTAGATATAACTGATAGCCAAATATTAAAATTAGAAATCAAACTCTATGTAAAAATTGTGTGAAGTATGAGTGTCTATGTAAAATTGTGTGAAGGCTGCTGGTTCTATCATCCTAAACTATTTTCTTATGTGCTTGGTTTCTTTCAGCATTTAAGGACAAAAGAATCAAATCAAGTGAAAGGAAGTATGTTAATAAAATGTGATGCTTATTAGCATTGAAAATTGAGGAGATTCAATATTCCCAGGATATAAATACAACAGAAGTACAGGACTAAATAAATTTCAATTTCTTCTACATTTGGTGATTAATTGTGTAACACGTTAAAAAAAAAGGGTGATATAGAATACCATACTGGCAATTTGGGGTGTGTTACATCATTCATTATATCCATAAATCATTGTGAATATAGAATGTACCTTTGGTCTCACTATTCTGAAGAGTTTAGAGAAAGCAGAAGGCTAGAAAATGATCATCAATATCATCTGCATGAAAGCTCAGTTTCACACATTGTCTGTCCATTTCTAGGATCTAGGGTTTTAAGTAATTTAAGCAAAATCCCAAAAAGAATTGTTGCAGAAACTGAATCAGACATTTGCAACTTTACATAGAAATGTCATGTAATAATACATCTAAAATAGATATTTGCACAATTACATCTGATGCACAGTATCTAAGGAGAGAGACAGGATTATTTTAGTGATAAGTGGGAAAAATAATAGTTATTTTAGTTCTTATTTCCATTCACAGTGTAAGAGCCACTTTGTAATTCCTTCAAAATATCTGGAAGACATAAAACAAATCTTTCATGTATTTAATAATTTATTTCTTATAGCTTAAATAATGCTTTGAGAGCAGAAATGGGGGAATAAAACCCAAACATTACCATCCAAGTCCTTGTGTAGGATCATCCAGGAGCACACGAACTATGTATAGGAAACAGCTTAGGAGCTTCAGAGAGAAATTGAATAATCGTATTCTCAGACCTAGAGAGAGGAGAGAGGAGAGAGAAGAGAAAAAAGAAAAAAAGAGCTCAGGGGGTTTAAAATTTCACCAACCTTCAAGGTAAAAATAAAAGGAACTAGAATAGTCTTGTAGTAAAAAAACAAATGTCTGTACAACCAGTCTATATAACTCAGCCTGTTTAACAATTCAGTTTCTTGTTTGAAAGCCATTCTATGCTGTTAATCCTTCACTTGTATCATTCTTTGGGTCTTTGGTAGTTTGAAAAGTTTGCTTTCTTGGGAGGGGAACCAGAACTACATAATGCTTTTTGAGATACAGGATTCAGCAACATGAAAAGATATACTTTCAGCCATAGGCAGGGGATATGCAATGGCAGGCATTTAAATATTAATATCTAAAAAAGTCTTCATGCAGTAGCTTCATATACAGAATATATAACTCTATTCCAACTTATAAAATATTAAACTGGAGTTATTTAATGCTGAAGTTGAATAACTATGCATTCAAGAATCAGGACATCTAAAAGTCATGCTGAATGCACAACTGAACTGAATCAACAACTTGTTCTACAGACCATGTAAATGTTCTAGCTGAATAGATAGGCCCCAAATAAAATCACAAAATATTACACTATTTCCCACAAACAGGTTTAATGCACAAAGACAGGATTCCCTCAAAGGGAGCCACATGGACACTTACTGCTATCACACAGGCAATTTATTTCACTGCCAACTGGAGCCGTTATCTACTGAAATGGAACTTTTTTGTATTTTTATGTGATTTTGCAGTCATTAGAGGATCAAGGTTTAAATTTTTAGTACTGCTATTGAATTCAGCAGACTTTTTTGCTAGTGTGAATATTTTCATCTGACTCTTAGAGGCAAGCATCATTTACTAATCAATTTAATACTGTTAGTTGACTAATGTTAGGTGACTGGAGGTCACTTAAGCAATATTTTTGTTTTAGTCTTGCAAACTGAGAGTCCAGTTCTGTGTGGCTTCTATCCAAAGCAGAATTCTCTGAGTCTTACCCAGATGTGACTTCACTTGCCCCAGTCACAGCAAGGACATTGTGCTTTATTGTTGTGTTGCAAATACTTCAGCAGGTCTGTTGAACTCAATGTACATACTTCTGTGGTTTGAGAACTACCCAAATAATGCATACCCAAAGCTGTGTGCAAAAATTCCCTTCTAAGGAGACAAACACAATCATTTTATGGTAATATTCCTTTTTTTTTCTTTTTAACTTTATTCAGTTCTAAGTTCAAAATCATCAAAATCAGATAAAACTGATAACTCAGTTTTTATGTCTACTAGTTCCTTCCCCATTAAAACTCCATCTACTACAAACACAGAAAAATAGGAAATGGATTCCTAAATATTTTACCATGCAATTTCTGAGCAAAATCGTTAGGCTTATTACATAAAACTGCTTATTACTTTAACTGTGAAGTTGCAATTATCACATAAGAACTGGATGGATTTTAACAGCACCTTGTTTTGTGAACTAAGGGTTAAAATCCTGTGAGAAGTCCCACAGCTGTTATTGGCAATTGGGCTTGAGAACATTAACCTAAGGATTCCTGCTCCCCTATCAAGAGTAATTAGCCACTGATTATTTATTCCCCAACATGGATGAAGGGGGAAGGACAGAAGGAAGCATGGAAGTGTTATCTGATTATTTGAGTTGGCCATTGCTGTGATCCTTTTTTTTGAACTATTGCTGAAGAAAACATGAATTTTTTGTTTGTCCTAAGCCTTTTGTAGAAGTCTGCTGGAAGATGAATGATAGCCCTATTGGTTGCCAGGCTATTACAACTAGAAAAGCAGATAATGTTTTAAAAAGCCCCTAAAAAAACAAACAAAAAAACCTACTAATTTTGTATTGTCTAACTTTCTTAGGCAAGTAGAGAAGTCTGTTGTTTTTCTCCTGCTTTTTAGCTCTGTAAATGTTATTCTTGGTGTGAAACACTTGTTTTCTGCATTGATACCAGCCTGGTTTCTAATCGTCCTTTGAAATTATATGTTGGTTTAAATGGCAAGAGAAAATGGTTCTTTTCTGATTAAACATCAATGCAGCAGACGGATGGTTCAGCCTGCTGCCTCAAACCCTTAACTCAAATGTTAGTTCTGATAGCTCTGGAACTCAGGCTCTGGATATCTCCATAGGAATGGCTGTTTCCCACAGAATGGGAGGCAGGGTTTTCAAACCAGCCATGCTTTCATCTGAGGGTTTCAGTAGAGCGTGCATTTTGTGGCTGGGGCTGTTTATAAAGCCAGGCAAAGTACGGGTTCTGTAGTGTAGGTGATTGGGTCAGTTACTAAAATATAAACAGGAAAAACAGGCTTCAAGTCTGTCCTGGGTCACCTCTCCTTGCTCTGTGTGCCTCAGCCATTAGTGACATATGCAGCCACCCTTGCTAAATTTGGGTAATTAATGCAGGCCTAAAAAATGCTGGTTTTCTCTGGTAGAAAGAATCTGCAGCCTCATAGCTGGGGATTCTCATGTGAGCTGGAAGCAATGCCTGTGTTCCACTATCATGGAGATGTAGGATTTCACATGTGGGAAGGAGGTGCACAAACACTACAGAAGGCATTTAAAACAGGTTTTCAATCATTATTCTGGTACAAATGAAGCATTTCATATTTGTTTGCTTCCTGTCTATTTCTGTTCTGTTTTTCACATGCTGTCAATGGATCAACATCGTCTGCTTGACTTAATTTCTTTTCCTCCATTCAGAGCCAGATTGCTTAAGTAGCAGGGTCATTGGCACAGAATATCTCTATGTTTTGAATATGAGTGGTGCCTGAAACTTGTGTTCAGCTCCACCCCTCGTGCACTGTTATGCAGTTATATATTGTTTAATGGGAATGCAATTTCAGTGTGTCTGTGTAACAAAGTTGTTACATACTCTTGTCTTATTTAAAAGAACAATTGATAATAACATTTCAAAATCTACTTGTTTTGTGAACTAAATATAACTATGTCAAACTTAACATTTCCTTCTCAGTTTAAACAAGCATTTGCTATTTTTGCAAGCATTTTTAAGTATAGAGTGATGCCTTATGTTTTACCACTTCTGTGACTTTCACTTTTATCATAATTTCTTCATGCTCTCCTTGCAAGTTTTTTGTAGATTAAATGTCAGATTTAGAGACTTGGTCTAAACAGAGGGAGAGATACCAGGTGAGGATCTTAGAATTATCTCCCATTATTCCTTTCCAATAAGTCACTAATCTATTGCTGATTTTCAGCAAAATTATTCAGTGTCAGCTGGCTTTAGGAGTTGGACCAAAATATGCTCTTAATAGTTCATATCCTAGTGATAGTTATCCTTTATTCCCTCTTCACTGACTTGAAACTTCACTTATCTTTCCCTTTGAGACTTATTGTTGGCTGTGATAATTCAGTGTGGGGCCCTGGCAAGTTCCAGGCAAGTCATGCTTGTATGATTATGTCATTTTCTCTTTCTCTCTTTTATTTTTTCTTGTGAGGGTGCTGAGTGACACCTTTGTAAGATATTTTTTTATACATTGTTTGAATTTGATTAGACATTTGCTTGCAGAAGATTGAGTGGAAACTAGATTGACATGAGACACAGATTAAGCCTTGTTTTATCAGTTTACACAAGGATAATAATTATTAAAACAGTTGATATTTCAAGTTACTGGCCCATACATGATTTAGATAAGGAGAGTATTCTGTAGAAAATGCTTATAAATTCTAGACCTCACTTCTCTGGTTGGCAAAACCATGTGATATTATCAAAAACTGTTTGGTGAACAGCTTTGACTTAGTTACACTATCCAAAACATTTTCTGATCCTACTGACAAATTTTTTTCTCAATGACAGGAAGTCTATCTTCAATATATGAAGGAAGGTTTTTAGTGCTCTCACTGAACACTGTCTAAAATCTCTTATCTTTGTTCATCAGCTCCCTGGTACCTCTGGGCAGGAGAGCCCTCCTGTTTCAGTGCAGGACTGAATGAGTACACTTAACTGTACTGAGAGGCAGGTTACAGTGTCAGCAGCAGCTCTTTGGAGGCTTTCCTTGGGGAGATTCTGGTTCTGAGCATTTGGACAAGAACCAAGATCTGCATAAGCAGAAAGAGTGTTTGAACGTATTAACACTGACTACTTTGGCTTGGGGATTTTTCTTGTTACTCATGGTGCCGTTTTTCCTTTTTTCTTTCCTTTTAGAGGAATATTTTTCTTTCTACACTTGGAAAGTAAAAGAAGCTTAGCAATAAAATTATCAAGTTCTGTGATATAAAGCTAGTATTTCTTTATTGCTAGCTTTTACAGATAGAAGATTTTTTGCTATGTCTTATTTTTGAAAGCTTGATCTAGTCTCCCCAGTTTTGTTTGTCTGGATATTTTCAGACTGAGGCATCAAAATTTTTTTTCTTTTATTTTTTCTGTCTTTTTCCAGACACAAAACCAGGAAACAATTTTAACTGTAAAAAGGAAAAATGTATTCTCTGTAGTCTAAAAGCTTTATGTATAAAGCTATTGTAATTTTAGCTCTTTACATGTGAAAGGCAAAGAGAGGTAACTTCAGTCCTGCTACACTGAAGAAAATTGAGGTCAATCACTGATCTTCTGACCTATGAGCTCCACTGTTCTAACAAAGATTGGATAATATTCCATGTTTCCACCCACTTGGACCAGCTGCATGGATGCATTAATAAAGATTAATATCTCAATTCCTCCACATTATTTTCTTCCATGATGGCCGATGACGTTAAGCACACATCTCAATGAAGATATATATTTAAGTTAGACTATATTGTTGAGATCATAAATTAAGTTAGACTATAGGCTAATGACAGGGACTACATTTCTGAAGTACCACGTCCCCAATAGTCTCATTTCCAATTTTGTTTTTTCAGTGCAGATAAAGTTTGAAATTTTAGGAATACTTAACACTTCGAAAAGCTGGGTACTTGTGCAGCTTTTTTCCTTTACCATACTAAGTGTCTTTCCTTTCCTAGTCACAAGGTCACGACTTATCAATGAGCATTGCTGCCAGATCATTGCAAATTAGTCAACTTGATCACGACACAGAAATAAAATCATGATTGTATTTAACAGTTCATGACATCACTAATTGTTTGATCCTGCACGAGCACATTATTTTCAAGTTTAAATATTTTAACTCATAAGAAAATTAGTAACTTCACTGTGGCCTTCAACTGAATTTGATTTTACTTAAAAGTATCACAAATACGCTTAACAGAAATTAATCCAAATGCTTACTTGATCTTTGGTTTTTGATGAAGAAGAGCTTTAGTCTCTCTTTAAATGTATTTTCATTCATATAGAATTCAACTTGCACCCTGAAATAATAAAAAAAGACAGTATTAGCATTCGCTATGAAAGATAATAAATCAATATTTCATAATAATTTGTTTCTCTAATCATCTATTCTTGATATAAAACTGGAGGGACTTATAATGAGTGTTCAGCCAAAAGCTAACTTGGCTTTGAAAGACTAAGGTTGAAAGTTTAAAAAAAAAGCCCAAACCAAATAAACAAAACAAAACAAAAAAAAAAAAAAAAAAAAAAACTCACAAAAAAACCCACCACGACCACCAAGCAGACCTCTCATTTATCCCCTTTACATGCAGAATAATTTTCATATTACTCAAACAGTGTACACTGGAAAATAAGAAGGCTCTATGCTTTTGGGATTTTCATTGGATGACCATTCTTCTGTTTGCATGTTAGTAGGGAAGATTTCCTTAATGTCCAGGTTAAGTCTCCCATCTCAGTTTAACTCCTTTCCTGTAAAAGTGACATTCTAATGATTCTTCTTTTTTCTGTCTTGTTCTTATTTCTGTTGAATGTTCATGTTTCAGTCCATTTGTTTGTACTCCCCTATCATCACTCGTGTACCAAACAAAACCACCCTCTCTGAACTTGTTTTTGTCACCATGAAACAGAGAGAGCTGAAAGCAAAATTATGTTGCACTCACACAATATTGTACAGAAAATAACTCTCCTCCTGATTATATTAAAGCAACAGGAAGCATCTTTCCTCCATTCCCTCAGATCTGCCTGGATATATTTCACCTTTCTGTCCCTCAGTTCACCTGTGTACCACTCGTGCCATAGTTACACAGACTAGAAGAGAGAACTGTTGCAGGGACTGGCCAGGGAGGAAGGTGTGTGCCAGTTCTGTAGAAAACCTCGGGCTGGTCAGAGTTGTGGGGCTCCAGTGCTGCTGCAAGATGAGAGCAGCATTACTCTCATTCTCACTAAGTCCCTGCTCTACCCACATTCCTGACTCTCCCTCCCCAAGCCAGTTGTCCCCCAGCAATGAATCTCTACCCAGCACATCTGTGACTTCCTGAGCAGTCAGAGCACAGCTGGGAAAGGTCTAGTAGTGCTCAAGAATAAAGTAACATCACACCAGTGAGTTAATTCCCTATGTCTCCCTTTCCTCTGTAGCTCATCATGTTTTGCACAGCTGCATGGAATTTTTCTGTTCATAAGCATGCTTGTACTTTATTTCAGCATTTCTTCTCAGAAATCTTTTGTCACATAACTTCAACTACTTGGTTTTATAGGTAGTCATATTTTTCTAGCAGAATCCTGACTTCAGTTTTTCCCTTCTTGCATGTGAATCCTTTTCCTGAAACAATGTTTGTCCAATATACAACAGTATATTACCTGTAGTGTCTCTCAAACAGTTGTCTATACCAGGTATTTCCATACATTTATGGAATTGATGGGTTATATACTTGTGGGCATAGAATGGGTGACATCTCAGGCAGCATGGCTTTTCATGTTGCCCAGAAGTTTAGGCATATCACTTTGTAGGACAGGGTCATAACAAGAAGGCTCTGTGATTCACTCAGTGAAGTCAGTTCATTTTAACTAGTCATTGCCACTACAATAAAACACTAGTGTGTTTTATTGTATGTTCCTTACAGGATGGGTAATTACACTACCTATTCAGAGGAAACACTAACACAAACTTATTTTTAAGGATCTATTTTCCAAGGTACTTACTGTCATTAATGCAGTGACAGTTTTAGTGGGAAACATCTCCCATGATTTGGCAGCTGCCACAGGCTAAGTGTACATACTTAATCTTCAAGGACATATTTCAAGAGGTAAACAAAGTGGCACAAGCTATTGAAGTAAGGGATGTTATTGAAAAGATGCATGGTGGTTTGTTGGGTTTTTTTTTAACACATTCTGAATTAATCTATCAGCATTCTGGTAGGAAAATTTCAGTAATCACTTACCCTGAAAAAGCAACATGTTAACAGTGGGCCATGATTTAATGATGAAGAGGTAAGAGGCTGTGGGAGCTAATCACCCTCGTTTCACCAGCACTATGAGTTGCTCTGACGGCCTTCTAACAGCTGTCCACTTGGCTTTTCTTAGAAACCTGTGCTCACAGGAAACTGGGATTCCACAGTGCAGCAGTTTCCATGGCAAAATGGATTACAGATGCTGCTAATGCCACTTCTGTGGCTCCTTCTCTATCCCCTGACTTCTTTAACCTTTAGTAAAAACTGTAGTGGCCTTCTACACTTGCAGAAATACATTATCACACATCTATAATCAATGCACTCTCCTGATACTCTGGCTATCAGAGAATATTTCACTTTGTTTCCTGAAGGTTGCTATTTACTAAGTAAAGTTAAGTATGACTGGCAGAAGGAGTCTCTGGCAAAGGCAGAAATCTCTAAATACTGATCTTTCCCAAGACTTTTATTTCTAAGGAGAACCCTCATTCTACTTGAAAGTTCCTTACAATCTTTAAATGGTTAATGTTTTACCTCAAGTATTTGCTCTTTTCTGTATTTCTCCCACAATGAAGTGTAGCCTAGAAAAGTTTTTGGGAATGTACAAAAAATGAATTCTGATCCCCCATTGAAATATTGAGAACATTTTGTAGCAGCAGTGGTAAACGGCTTGAACAAGATTTTCCTGGACTAAATTAGTACAGGTTATTAAGGGTGTTTCAAGGGAGGGAGTGAAATTCTTGTGATACACTTATATAAAATTTGATTACTCTGTTGCAGGATATATGAAATTTGATTGCAAGCAAATGGCCCACCACACAGATCAGGGTGACAGTGCAAGTACATGCAGATCATCTGGCCAACAGAATACATTTGGGTTTATTCTGTACTTATAGTGTAACTTGAAAATGTAGTTTCAACAATTTGTGCTTTATGTTTATCTTCCTGTAAAAGACAGTCCACCCTAACCAGAAGAAAGTCAAGCTGAAGGATTAAAATGCTATTTCTTGATAGTGGTTACAGGGGAGAAATGGTTGATGAATGTAAAGATTTTGTTCTTGCAGCCAGTTAATATCTTCAGAATTTTTTAGTGAAGGTAGCTGTTTTGAATATTCCAGGAAAAGCTGCTTTTGGATGTTAAAAGAACAGGTCTTATGTTTACTGACTCTTACTTTAGCTGTGTTGAAAATGCACAAATACATGATGCACCTGTAGCAAAAACTACTGATGTTCTATTATAGTCCTGAAAAACAGAGTGGTGTGTTAAAACTCAATATACCATTGGTAGTGGTCTTCACTAGTTTAAACCCAAAGAACAGTGATGGCACTGAAATAATTTCAAATCTTTCAAACTGCAACAATCATCTTGAAGTATCCCAAGCCCTCACTGCATTGTTATAATTCAGTTGAGATGCAACTTGAGAAGTACATTTTAATGTAATACAAAGTATAGCAGGAAAATCCTAATTCCTGTCAAGGACACTATTGCAGAGCACTGCTGGTGGCTGTAAAACACTGGGACCAATCTCTCTGTGCTGTGGCTACTTAACTCATTTTTCCTGCATTTTTCCATCACTATTTACAGTGTCATTCTAACCCCATAGCCACACTTTACTATAGTAACAGTATTATCTTGCACCCTCAAAGCTACATACTGTCTTCCTTTCATGTTAAAAACTAGATTTGGCAGAAATAATCACAAACGAAAGTATGAGCTGGATTTCTCACTACGTGCATGCCAAGAGCTGTAAATGCTTATGTTTACTATTTATTGATGTTGGAATCAAGAAAAGGTATTAAGTGTACAAACAGAGCCAATCTGAAGAAAAATAGTTACATTTATTTAAATCTGTTATTTTGGAAAAAGACATCTCATATTTTTCCTACAAAGAAAGCCTTGAAATAGGAAAGGAAAATGGAGGTTTTTTATTTGGATTTGGCAATTCAATATATGTGAAATCCTGTTAGATTTCAGACCTGAAAGCTTATTATGTAGGGTATAGATGGGTGCTTAAAAATGAAGCACCTGAACTGCTAAAGTGAACTGCTATTATCAGATCTTACTTTACTGCAATAAAAAAGGAAATAGGTATTTTTTTCTTACAGCTTTCATGAAAAGGATTAGTGTGTTTTAAGGATGACTGTCATGGGTAACACTTCAATTTGAAGTTTTGCAAGTCCTGGAGCACTCAGAACTCTCTTTTAAAAGTACAGTAAGCGCACTTATTGAAGGTGTTTGCCATGTACTGTGCTGCTGAAATCTAACTTTTGCAATATGGTCCTGCACTTTCTTAAACATGGTTCTAACAAGTACAGAGTACTTAAAACTGACAGGTATAAGGTCATTTTCTGATGGGGATTTTCATCAGTTTAATAGGAACAAACCAATAAATATTTTCAAGAACTCTGCAGAACTGTGTTTGTGCAGTACTGTCTTGTAGATTCTTTATGATATCTGACACTGGGAAACTACATGACAGAACCCAGGTTCCACAGGGATTTTTTAGTTAGAAGCTCCCTTTCATATCAGTGAATCTGAGTTAAACTCTTTAGTGATTTTTTTCCAGGCATACCTATATTCACTGGATGATGTAATTGGATGTTAACATAACTAAGAGATTTACAGATACCAGCTGTTACCAGTGTCACTGTAAATAATTCTGTGCTTTAATGAAACAGAAATAGCATAAGCTGAGTTAATAACAAGCTATAAAAGAAAGGATTAAGGATGCATAAATAATCTTAGAGATCAGAACTGTATCTTATGCTCAAATTCTTTTTAGTGTCTCCTTTCCACAAGTGATGCTTTGATTGAAACAAAACTAATATAGCATCAAAAAACTGGCCAAACCAAATTTTTCAGCTTGCGCACAGTAAAAAATTGTATCTGCAACGACAAAAAATACTTTCTATGTCAAGGCAAACTTTTCCTTTACTGAACTGTTCAAACATCAAAATGCTAAAAAATTCAGCCCTTAATTAAAATTATCTTCCTTACAATTTAAAGAGTACATGTGCCGATTTTTATGGATATAAATAGATTTTTATGGATATAAATAGACATGTATCTTGAAATCTGAATGTAGCCAGCTTCATGCTCCCTTTTTGCAATCAGTTACATAAAACTGTCTTTGTGAAACTGATACAGGTCTGTGGCAGCAATTTAATATTACAGAAACAGAGAGGGGAAATGACATTATCAAACATTTCTGTGGAAAATATCTCAATTTTTTAATTCCTTTGAGGGTGAGATTTTTAAGAGAAAGACTAACAGCAAGAGATGAGACTCAGCAGCAGGTACTATGCATGCTTTTCAATCAATTAATAATACTTTTGCTTTAATCACTTATTCAATCTTGTACACTCAAAAAAAGGAAATTATTATCTCATCCCTGCATTCATGAAAATCCATCAAGAAATCACCATTCTAGTAATGGTGTAGTAATAAAAAGAATGAGTTTGCAATCTGTAATAATTGTCATTAGAAATTTTGTAAAAGGAGAAAATACTATGGTGCTTTACTATGGGAAAAGAAATCTTTAAGTAGTTTCCTTCACACTCTTGACTTTTTACTGCAAATATACTTTTCTGTTGCAAGCCTATTAGCTGAGGTGAGAAAGTTAATAAAACAAATGTGAATGATGCATTAAGAAATAGTGCACTTTGAAGCTAAAGTTTCAAAGAAAACCACTGAAGGAAGATGCTTAGCAGATTTTCTAAGACTTTTTTTTCCCCATACAAGGTGAGGAAATTGATATTTTAAAATATTTTTATTGCATATAAAAATAGCTCTTTTTAACTTCTGGGCAAAAATACTTCACATGTAGGATACATCCAGCACAGAGCTGCTGCAATGAGAATCCATTATGCAAGGCTTTTTTACTGGCTAAGTCTGAGTAACAGGATGTGCTCCATGAGTTTGATTCCAGGCACTGCTCAGTTTTATGGAGTTGTGCCAATTAACCAGACCTGAAGAGCAGGATAGTTAATTTGTTGCTTTTTGTTTTCTTTTTATAATAGTGACAACTATTTGTCAAAAAGAGACTTGAAAGGAACTTGTTGAAATCAAGAGTTCTGTGATAACTCCTTTTTGCCAGCCTGGGTTTACCTGAATTACAGCATTAGGATCAAAATACAAAGTAACCCATTGCAAGTTATTTTTGTACTCTATTCCTCTGTATCACAGCTGCTCATCCCTTATCAGTGGTTGATCTAAATCAAAGATCCTTCCCCTGCAACCCCAGCACTCTCTCCGTCCCCTCTGTGACAGGTGAGGCACACACAGGGTCAGGCAGTTTGCACAAACATCTCACACACAGAAATTACTGTTCTTAGAGTAACAACACGTCTCAAGTTGTGCATTTAAAATTTAACAGTACTTTCTACTACAGGATTTTAATGCTGAGCACTGCACACCTTTCATTTGGAGCTATTTATTTTTGCTTACCTGTGTGTATGTAATGTTGCCAGTTAATTGGTACCTCAGTAAGACTCTTGTTCTCAAAAAAAACCCTTCATTATTTCCCCAACTAGACACACCCGTGTCTATCCTGAAGAAAGTCTGCAGGGTGAGGGGTAGTTTAAGGAGTTTGGCAGCTGTCTATCTATTTGCCTTCTTGCCCCCAGTCTTTTTCTTTGGTTCTCTGAAACCTTTTCCCTGCTACTTCCTCCATGTTCAGTGTCCACCGTTTACTGTCCACAGTCCTCTCATCACACCTCCTCCTTCTTCCTGTTCTTCTGTCCAAATTTTAGAAAACTTCCAGTAACTTCTTCAACAGTTCCTTTTCTCTAGTTCCTTGCAGATTTCACCCTTTCTTTCTCTTTCTTCCTCTGTGGACTACACAGTTTCACTATTT
Organism: Emberiza elegans; assembly: GCA_024865655.1. Lineage (NCBI taxonomy): Eukaryota > Metazoa > Chordata > Aves > Passeriformes > Fringillidae > Emberiza > Emberiza elegans. Next base: position 64,881,077 of record JALJVW010000206.1, read on the forward strand.
GACTTGCAAACACTGAGGAAATGGCACACTGTCCCACCCATGGGGTTTTTTCTTTGCTCTAATTCCCTACACAGACCTTTGCTTTCAACATATCCTTCTTCCTTACACTCTCACCATCAGGAATTGTAACTCAGACTCTGTAACTTCACTATTCCTAAAGTTATAATTTCATGACTTTGAGAAATCTGTCTTTTGAGATGTTTACCTTTTCTCTCCTCTTGAATTATTCCCTCAACTTTCAGTCTACTTCCACTACTGCACATTAGGATATCCTAATAAATAATAAATAAACTCTGCAGCACTACCTAAATGCCACATGGGCATCTCAGTTTTGGTGCTATGGCCCTTAAAAAGCATTCTTCCTCAAGCCCAACAGAAACTTAATGGTGACCTCTTGTAAAAATATCCACTTTATGTTCAAAATAGATGGATGGTAGTGATGGAGTTGAGTCACTCCTACCCAAACATTTAACATGTGATGTTATTTCTCTGTAGATTTTATTTTAATAAATTTTGGTTCAATTTGCCCCCCATTTAACACTTTTCTCTTAGAAAACAAGCAGTAAACACGATGAGGGACATTGTCATGGAGATTATCCAGATAAAGATAGAAACAGGTGTTCAGAGAAATAACAGCCTCAAACTGTTCTGGTAGATTTTGTTATGCCTAAAGAATTACATGAACAAAAATCTTAGAGACTCATTGCTTAGTTTAGATATGGCAGTTTACAGGTCCATACACCTTTCTTACACAGAAAGAAATACCTGTAAATGAAACGTGCCATCTTTGCTTCTTTTTTGGTTTGGTTGGTTTGGGGGTTTTTGGTGTAGGTGTAATAGTCCAGAGCTTAAACCAGCAAGAGACACTGTGTGAACTCTGGTCTCCTGTTAACAAGAGAAAAGGTAAACCCATGTCCTCACATTAAGGAAATGCTGAACAAACTCTTCTCGCTTTGGTCCCTTGCAAGTGACTCCAGTTAGCTTCTGATTACCACAGAAATTCAAATCACTATTTACTTAAACTCTACTTCTCATCTCTAAGTCTCTGACTGTTCTGTTACTCCTCTTCAATAAGTTATCTTTTACTTCTCATTTTTCAAGATTTCATCTTTACAAAACCAGCAAGTAGAACAAGGCTGAGTGCCTTGGTATCCCCACAGATTAGATGGCTAATGCCAGTTTTATTTTTACTTTGAAATAAGGAGATTTATCTCAGCAGAAGTAAAGCAGAAGGAAGTAAAAAAGCAGATGGATAGAAAAAATTTTTAAAAAGGAACAAAAAAACTTTGTGGGTGAATCCCAATCTGTCATTTTTAAGTATCACATGACCAAATGTAAAATATTATATTAAATAAGACTTGTTAATATGTTACCTGAAACCAGAACCCTCTTCCTAGCAGATTTGATCCAACCACTGAGATTAATGGAACATTCTATTCACTCAAAGATGAGTAAAATAATCAAATAGTAAAAATATTCAAACTAGATATTTTCCTATTGCTTAAAGCATTTAATTAGTATTTTTCACCCAAAATAAAGGTAAATTTCTTTCTATGTCAACTGTACAATGTATCTTACATTGTGTATTTTACATTTAACTAGGAGGTCAATGTGAGATTCAATAGAGCATATCTATACATTTAGTCTGATATAATTCCACAGCTTTTTATTGTCACCATCTTGTTCTATTATTACTTCTGTTTGCTAGCTTTTGTTCTTTTGTTCTTTTTTACTGTATTATGCTAGTTATACTTGGCAGTCTTCAATTATAGCCAACAATTTATTCAGTGTTTCCTGAAACAAATGCACAGTACAATTATATCAAGTCAGAAAAATGTATTTCAAAGGCTTTGGGGTTTTTTCCAGACTCAAATATTGGGATTTAGTAAGTTAATCTACACTTTTACCAATAACATAGTAAATTATAGGGGAATATTAGCCGTACCTACCCAAAAGGAAATAGATCATTATGAAAAATGGTCTTAAACTACAGCATTCAGTGTGAATTTACACAATCTTATATGAAGTCTTACCCACTGATTAACATTTCATAAGGAGAGAAATTTCAGAAATGCAATGTTCTAAGATAGAAATGTCAACATGTCATGTCAAAAACATGTCCTTTTTTTCCCCTCTGAAAATTGTTTTGTTCAATGAGGTAATTGTATTTTATATTTTCTTTACAGTTCTTTAAGTAGAAAGTAGACTCAGTTTTTCCAAGGAAAATGCATTCATCAACCAAAGTATTGTTTTGTTTTCATTTCAATCTTAGCAGTACCTGGGATTTTTGACCCAATTAAAATTGAATGTGCCTTCTATATTTCCTGTGATGTGATAATAAGATAATGCCTCTAAACCTGACTCACCTAATTCTCTCAGAAACTATTAACTCAGCTGCAGAAAAAATCTTGCGGGTAAAATTCATGTCCAGTGAAAGTTTGGTACTCCCTCTACAACTCATCCATGCCCATTTTTCTGCAAAAGCAGTCCAGGTACCAGCTATGTTTTCAGATACCAGTGGACTTACTGCCACGTCACAGGAAAGTAAGCAGTAAAATTCCTAAGACACAAGAACCTTCACATATTTAAATCTGACTTAACCAGAATGAAGTTTTAGTCTTCAGTACTCTTATCTGTAGTCTCTGTGTGCAGTCTCCACACCTGTGATACACACTTCTTTGATTCTGATTATTTGACCTCTTGGCTGTTTCCTTCAGCTCAGGAAAGACAAGCGCTCAATTTCACTCCCTGTTATCACCTTTGCTACTTACTCCCTTCCTCCCATCCCTAATCCTCACAACTTCCTCTTGCCACCCCCTAGCTGTCAGCACAGTTTGCTTTGTCACCTCCACATCCCCTCCGGAGAGGGATGTGATGAGTGTGGAATAGGTGCCAAAGCTGCTCTCCAGGGCCCTCTGCAGAAGAGTGGCTCTGAGCAGCTCATACAGCACAAACGAGGCTGGCTGAGATGTGCTATGTGCAAGGTAAATCCTTGTACACATCTATGTTGCAGTGTAAATATGTTTATTTATATAGGACTGACAAGTTAAGATTATTGTACTTCCATAGAAATTGCCTGAAAACTGTGCTTGACAGGTGCCTTGCAGTGCAACAGGGCGTAAACAGAAGTCTGACAGTCCAAATCACTATTGCAGCAGAAATCCACAAAGGCCAAAATGATAGCACTTATTATTTCTCCAGCTGTGTCTTTTAAAAAAACCCACAACTAGAAGATAAACAAACAGAAACATAAAAGTATGAGGAAAAAATGTTACAAAGGAGTCATAGTGAGCAACCACCACAAAAAGGCTTAGGCACAGGTTGGTGGAAGCAGTAGCAAAGCCTTATGATGCAGCAAATAAAAGCAGCTGCCCATGATTTCAGTGTCTGTAGTAGCAAGCACACAGTGTCATCAGGCTCAAGCTGCTGGAACAGAGGGCACAAAGTTCCCTTTCTCCTGCAGCCTGCAGAGCAGCAAAGAGCAGCCTTGGGCTTTGGCTTGAGCTTGCTATTAGAGAGCTGCTGCCAGAGCCTGGCAATGCAGAGGGGTTCAGGACATGAGGGGTGTGACTGATAAACTTGTAGGCAAGGACATACACAGCTTGGGAAATGTCTGTGCTTGTGTGTGTGTGTTTCAGCATGGACTCTTTTATAAGCATATATTTAGGATCTCTGCAAAAGTAGCAAAATCATTAAGGAATAGTCAGCTGTATGCTTTCACTTAATCATCTGTGGGATGTTTATCAGGCTTTCAGGAGAGTCATCTAGGCAATTTTTAGTTTACAGAGACAGTAGCTGTTTGATTTACATTTGGAACTAGACAGTTGATTATTTATGAACACGTAGTTCACTGCTCTCAACAGTGCAATTGCTTGCCAGCTATCATTAAATCTACCAGTAGTGACCAACCAACACTTGATTTGCTCATTACCAGATATAGCGCCAGTATAGATTCGTGTACAAACAAGATACAAACAGACCACCAACTCAGGCTGTGCTGACTGTTGGCAGACATTGTCAAGTGAGGATGTTGTTTTATGACCAGTGGAAGAAGCTGCCATCTGTACAAGTGAGGGAGAGTGTCTCTGCTCACACCCCTACAAATGGGTGGTTTCTACATCAGTCTGACTGGGACTTTGCTCTAACTGGACGCTGTCTATATTCTTTCCTTTGGAGAATTTCAATCAGATCAGTTTGTTAATCAGACTTATTTTCATCATTGTGATTCCAACGCCTAATGCAAAGGTAGAGCAGGAGTAAGCAGTCTGGGACAGTGGAAAAGACAGGCCCCTAGTGCACTTGCAGTGATTGACTTGCAGTTTGTTTCTACTGTTGTGAAAGACAGCAGAAATTTGCTGCCACAATGGACAAATTCTTAGATGTCCAAGTAAACAAAATAATGGGAAGAAAGGATGGGTGGGGAGACCACAACCAAAAGCTCTGCTCTAGGATTGTTCAGGGTGATGTTCATGGAACTGCATTCCTAACTGTGATCACAGAGGTAGTTTTTGCAGAACACCTCACATTGTTACTTGACCATGCTAATAATCATCCATTTAAAGCCCTTTTCACAAACAGAAGTTACTCCTGTCTAAGATGCTACAAATGCTTCTCTGCAACCTTTTCTTAATGACACTGCCTGTAAATGTTAACTAACAGAAAAGCTCCAGAGCACATTTTAGCACTTCAGAACACAGCATGTGGACCACTTGGGTGTCACTGGGACAATGCTGATGACTTGTTTCAATAATAACTATATTGATGGTAAGAACAAAATTAAGATAATGTGGAAATTTGTGGAAATGAGATGTGGTGATGGAGGGATATGTTCAGAAAGGGAGTATACCAGAATGAGGCTATATTAAAATCAGCAACAGTGTGTTACTTGCTCTGCTCTTACATTATTTCCATTTATCACTTACCACTGTCTGCTAAATAAATGACCAAACAGACCAGTTCATTCTGCTAAGTAACAGACTAAATCTGCCTTTGTGCAGACTCTCTTCAGTTTTAAAAGAAACCTAATTGAGGAAAGACAAACATGGCTGGAAAAAAAATATTGTAAGAGCTTTCCCCCTTTTAACAATGGCATTTAGAAAACTTAGAATCTTAAATTTCAACTGTGTAAATTTTCAGCATCAACTGAAAGAGCATTATACACTGAAAGGTTACTAAAATAAAGCATTCTGTAATTCCCTATTTCAATTCGTAGTGTTTATAAAATCAAAATTGATCCTTTTACAGGCATAGTCAGAAGTGCAATTCAGACGTACAAGTAAGAAGGTGCACAAACACAGTATTCCCAAAAGGAGGCTTTTACAGGTCATATTTTTGTGCTAAACTGATTCTGGAGGAGCTGCAGATAGCCAGGGTCAATAGTTAAATCCCCTGTCCCACAGTACTACACAAACACAAATCTACACCTGAAGGCTATTGAGCCACTGCTCTGCCCAGGGGAAGGCTGTGTTCCATTTAGTGCTGTAATCTCGGCCATTTGTCCTGCATTCATTCTTCCATTTTCATGTTTGCTCTCTTCAAATGTCTTTCAAAAACCAAGCCAACCTCAAAACCCTCTAACAGTGTCTCTCAAGTGTCATTTATCTTCCAGATTAAGGGTTGTTCACTACCCTGAATTCTTCATTGTTCAATTCATATTTGATCCATAGATCCTGGTCCTGTGCCCCATCTACTCGCTACACATGGCCTGACTTCTGCCCCCTCCTTTTGAGAGGGGAATCCTGTGCTGCTCTGTTTCTCTACCGTGTCTAGGCTCCAATGCCAGACATTGAGTTGACATATTTTGTAACCACAGCATTACAGATAAGAGTAAAGTTAAAAATAGCAGGCAAACAAAACCACGGCAAAAGGTGAACCAAAATATTCTCATAATGTGCATTGAGAATGACATAAAAATATAAGTACTGGTTAGCATGTCAACAAGAGATGAAAAAAGAATAAATGGCACCCATACCAAGACCTACAGGTTGGTTTAGCCTGGGAACAAACTAAGAATGAAGCAAATGACAGATATAAATAGACTATGAGCTGTAGCACTCTGCTCCATTATGAGATAATTGGAAGAGATAGATAAGGGGGAAGTCTAAAGTGAACATCATGTACTAAAATTTTTATAAGGCTTTTCAAAAGGTTCTCTAGAGGTTGATACTGAAGGTAAAAAATCACATGCTCATACAAAGGAAAAGAAGTAAACAACACAAAAATTAAAATAAACATGTTCTGATATATCATAAAGTGAGTGCCTATGATCAGTAAAAATATTGTAGAAACATGCCAATTTTTTTGTATTTTTAATATAATAAATCAGCTTAAAAGTCAGAGGAAAAGAACATACTGAATAAGAAGATAACAACTTGAAAAAAAATACAGCACAAATCCCTGTTTCATAAAGGAATGTACACATAGAACAGAGAGCCTTCTAGTAGAATAAAAAAGGTAACTTCTTATGGACATAGCAAAGCAGAGGCTGGTTGCAGCTATAAAGCAGAAATAAAGCAAAGCAAAATCAATCTTTATTTGCCTTGAAATCAGACAATAAGAACACTAAAGCAGCAGCATTTAATAAATATTTTCCAAATTGTTTACATCTACTTAGTTGAACTCAAAGGAATTGGAAATCAATACACTTTACTCTCTTTCTATGGTGTGGATATATTAATTGTTTAGGTAAAAATGTGCTCATCAATATTTATTAACCAGACTCTGACCTCTGTGCATCTGGTCACAGAGATGCTAAAAAGACCCATATACAATTGCCCCCTAATCAGACATATGTTCTGCTACATTAAATGAGATTTTTGCTGTTTGTCTCACCACAGACTAAGAATTCATCTTCATATCTCATAAAGCAGGAGCAGAGGTAAGAACTTTGATTTTTGTGCTCACTTTTCAATCTTCATCCCTTTGTTATATGGAAATTAGTCTACTTCAGTAGCTTTTCGAGCTCAGGTTTCCTGATATTCTGCTGCATTCACCCTTTCCTAGAATTTTATCTTGCAATGCAAGTGGAGGGTATATATTTTTAACAAGGGAAAAGAAGTATGAACAATTTCCAGGATGGTGCAACTTGGAAAATCAAACAGTTCTAAGGCCTTTAATAATTTTTCTTCCTTTCTAATAGCTCTCTCCATCTTTCTCTCCTGGTACCTCTGTGACTGAATTAAGGGTCTGAAATTGCATTGTTACAGCTGGAAGGCTGAAAAATTATCGGAAAGGCAATGCAAAGCTTAGGACTTGTAGTTTACCAGCTTCACTAGAAGAGCAGGAAGACAATGGTTCTGTCGCTACCTGCATTTTACACATCCAATCCACTCATTTTATCACAGCTACTAAGAGCAAACATGCCCTTCTCTTGCATGCCTTTGATTCTAATCCCTGCTGTAGCCTGGGCTTCTCATGTTGTCTGTGGTCACTTGCTTACTTTCCAGCTCTAAAAGGTTTCCACAAAAACTACAAATAGATAAAAGTTATAAAATCAGGCTCTCATACCTCAGAGTGCTGTGGAATGTACATCATAATCAGTAAAATGTGAATGAAACAGTCTCTGTTAAAATGATGGAGTGTAAAATGCCTTGTCTTCAAAATGCTCCAGATTCTTATCACTAATGAAGCTGTGCAATAATGGCTGACTTGGGGGAATTTTATGAGAAAGCTGCAGCCAATTCAGTCTAGACTCAGAGATTAAATAAATTAGTCTACCTGGATTTTTGGTTTTGTTTTTCTCAGAATCTTTTTTTTTTCCAATTCTGCACAGTTGAAAAGGGAATTAGTATAATTTATCAATAGACTAATTTTATTCCAGTTGACTGTATTGAACTATTTTTCCTCTGGAAACGGAAAAATGTGTCTCAAATATATTCAAATATACTGTTAAATAGCATTCCTACTGTATTTATGGAGTCTATCTATGCCAGTATTTCAGCATTTATCCAGCAATCCCACTTATGCTGCCATATAATGGGTGAGATGATCAAATACCAATGAGAAATTTTCTATACCACTCTGGCTTTTCTCTATCGTGCCTTTAAAAATCACCAAATTTTCAGTGAAGCTACTGAATTAACTTTAAACACATATGACTACATTTTTTTTTATTCTGAAGACCAACTTGACATGTAATTTTTTTTTAATGCTTATCTTTGTAACGTTCTATCAAAATCTCAGCAGGACTTCAGAGTAAGGTTTAGATCTTCTGTCTATGGTTAAAGAGCTATGCAGTAATTTATGAGAGACTTCTTTTTAAGGTTAATGAGAGCAGAACTTCCTCTTGGCTACCTAAATGCCACCTATTTTATATCTCTGATGATAAATTACATTTTAAATTAAAGTTTTACACACAAAAGAAATAATATTTCAGTTTATTATTTGGCACTGTAAACTTCAGCCTGAGGTACTTTCCAAATTAAAATAAGTGAAATTAAAATAAATACTGGTCATACTTTGGTTCTTAATATAATTAGTTTCCCAGACTCCTGATCCTCCAAATTAGCCAGTTTACATTCTCTTGAAATAATACTTGAAATGCAATCTAGTGCTAAGGTTTGCAAGAAAACCAAATGCTGTAACATGCAGTTATTATTTTGTATCTGCTTGTTGTTTAGCATTGGACTTGTAGAGAGGTTGTATTTACAGAAGCACCCAAAGCACCTCCATCCTCAGAATACTGAATAACAACAAATTAGCATATTCTTTTCAACATTTTGACTGATACATGTCTTATCTGTGAACCTCTCCATCTCCTAGAATATTTTTAGATTGTCAAACACTGGTGGCTAAGCTGTCACCTGAAATATTCTATTTAGGAACTGACAGTATGCATTGCCATTTAAAATACAGAAAATAAGAGGGGTACACTGCCAGAATGCTCCATGAACCTCAATACAGGGTAGCAGAGGATGGTTTCCAATTATACATAGAATACATATATTCCAATTCCGACTATTCATACATACATCCCAACTCTGTAGGGGCTGAAAATGGAGTAATGGATTTATTATGACTCATTTATCCAACTGAGACTTGGACTTACAAGCTATTATTTCCCATTTGATATTGAAAATTTCAGCACAGAGTTTACTGGACTTTTGTTCCAATTGTGTTCCTATTTTACCTATCATGCCTATATTTATTCTAGTGATAAAGGCAATTGAAGGTTTCCATACATTGGGAAATCTCTGCAGTTATATCTGCTGCCTTACTAAGTTACACTGGATCAAGGTGCAGTAAATGAAGTTGATCAGAAGTCATGACACTGTATTGCCTGGCACTTCAATGGAAAAAAAAAAACCTCTTTTACTAAGACTGAGACCCATGAAATGAACTCCTCTTTAGGAGAAGGTGGTATTCAACATGAAAAGATGAAAATCTCTCTGCAAATTATTAAAAAGCAGTTTATATGTGCCCCAATCCTCCATAACTGTCAGGGCACTTTCTGGCTAACTTGCTTCATGTAGATTTAGTAGGTGTACAGTATTTCAATGCCACATAGGGAATACATTTCTGGCCAAAACAATAATGTACACTAGTGATGGACAATTAGTACAAATGCACTTTAGGTGGCATGGCAATCTCACAGGTAAAACACTGGGGTTTGGCTTTCACAGCTTCATAGTTTCAACTATAGATCTATTGGAGGTGGAGTGACTGGGACAAGAGAGAATGGCAAATAAAGAACAGAGCTGCTATTTGGGTTTTTTATTTATCTGTAAGGAAAAACACCCAAAACAATGCACAATGAAGTTTAATTTTTAGAGCTCTTTCTTGATTCCAGTCATAGCCAGCAGTATTCCCAAAGGAGATATATCACTAGTTAAAAACAGCACTCTTAAAGGTAATGATATTATATTTCTACTATTTTTAGAGTTTTTAGTAACTAAAAATATTACACCATTATCTTTTGGATCATATTCCAAAATTATGTACTGACCATTGTCACAAAACACGCAGGAGCATGGAATAACATTACATCAGGTCATCTAATTTTTCCTTGCATGTTTATTTCTTCTCCAAGCTACATTTTTCCTTCTTGCTGGAAAGGATTAGGTAGGATGCAAGACAATGACATGACAGGCAATACATAAAGTTAGATTAAAACCTTAAGTCTTTTTTTTGTGTACTCTGCTCGATTCCCCACCTGTCCACAGGTTTACTTAGATTAAAAGTATTTGTTTATTACAGGGCAAGAAACTATGGGAGCCTTGCCTGATCTGGAAGAGAAAAAGTCATAAGAAGTCAAATGAAATTTGTCAGGAACTTCCCACAGACACCTCAACAAGCCTAGAAAGAACTTTTCTGAGATTCCATTTATAGCTGAAGTGTTAAAAAGTGAAAAAGAAAAAAAAATTATACCACATATGCTTTTTACACATGCCCAGGAGCAGGGTAACTTTATAAAAAGGAGTGTCTTTTTAAAGTTACATATTGAGACAGTCCACATATGCAATCTGGAAACACTTAGACAACACCCCAAAATATGCCATTAGAATGCCAACAACTCTGAGAAGTAATACAGGGCTGAATATCGGATTATAGCAATTTTCCTGAAGTGATGGGAGCTGTGCACAAGCACACATATACAACAGGAGAGTATTTAACAGATAAATCCAAAGAGAGAGGAGCATTCAGCAGACTCAGGAAAAGACATAAATCAAAAGCCCTTGACAGGAGGTCTCTGTCCTGATGCTTCCCACAGAGACAGTGTCTCCTCTCTTCCACAGATAAAGGTTGTGGAGACTCCACTTCCTGTACCAAATCATCAGGAAAAGAATGCTGATGACATTTCCTGCTGATGACTCCTTCCAAAAGCATTGCACCTTGATACATATCTGTCTTTATTCTCTAGTATTTAAAGCTGCTTTGGCTCCAATGATGACATCCAGATGGAGGATAAAATATGTAGGATTTCTGAAGTAATACTTGCAGCTTCACATACGTATACAGTGCAATCTATCTAACAGTGGATAAGAATTGATTCCTTCCTTTCAAATGCAGCCTGATGCACAGATATGATTATTATTTTACATGGAAAAAAATTACAAAATTTTCATATAAATTATAAATGTCTCATTAAGGCATGGCAATGATTCAAGAACTCTGAACGCTTAATTGAACAAGTGCTTTAAAAGTCATTATTATCTCTAAAATGTCACCTGTCTGATACTGCTCTCTCCACAGCTAACAGGGTACACATAATTACTTACTTCATATAAATCTCTGTCTCCTTACTCAGAGTGAGCTATTAGACTTCCTGATTAATCATAAGGCCTGGTTTTAATTATCTCTTCATTAGTTTTAGAAAAATTTAAAATATCAAATTTCACAATATTTTAAAAGTTTAATTCTGTCATCTTTATTCATATTAAATAACACTTAGTACTCTCTGAAGTAAAAGCTGTTCATCCATTTTATGGCTGGCAGAATAGTTTGCCCAGTATTTAATTTTTCAGAATAATGACGTCAAGCTTTCAAAATGTGCCTTGTATGTGCTTAGAAAATCATTTAGCAAGCGCCTTCAGAATACCGGCATAGTCCATGTAAACACTACATTTTTCCCCCTTTATAACTTCCAAAATGAATGCATAAATTTCAGATTTTGCTGGCTTTTTTGACAGTCAGGTTATTTAAAATCTCTTTAGCTAACTGTATCAGTGAGGTGGGTCAGGACAGGTGTTGTTCTGTCATCTTGTTTGCAAGTCTGACCTAGACCTTAGTGCTGATGAGATTTAGGTGGGATACGTGGATACAATGAGGAGAGGTCTGTGTTCGTGGACAGAACAGGCTGTGTGGATGCCAGGAGGTCTGACAGCCAATTCTCCAATGTCTAGGGTGATACAAGAAAGCACAGTAATATTCCCAGTATTCCCAGCTCTCTCCATCTGGCCACTTTTACTAGTGTAAAGTGGCTCTGCCATCCCAGAAAGGGAAGGAATTTCTAAGTGGTCAGTTCAGCTTAGCCTGAAGTCAAGTAGCAGCAGGGTGCTACACAGCTCTGGGTCCCACTCATCTGCCTTAGAAGAAGACATCCATCTTGTAATCTTGACAACAGTGATCTTCTAACAGCCTGTTCTTATCTGAAATTAGGAGCAAAACCTGAGGTCTTGCACAACAGTCTCAGACTAGCCCTTGCTATATCCCACCGAGTGCCTTGTAGAGGCTCCTGAAATTCTCCTCTCTCCTACACACTCAGAGGTACTTCCTCCATAATCTGAAACATTCCCAGCAGCCAGCCTTGTTCTTCCTACATGAAATGCTCTGGCTACATCACACTGAAATCCCAACATTCTGAATCACCAGTTGAGCTGGTCACGGTGACTGCCACAATTAATTGTCTTAAATGGATTCATAATGTTGCATGAATTTAACTCACTTTGTTGTTCTTTTCTGAACTCAAACTGTGATTTGTGAACTGCCAAAAAATAGGAAAAATGAAGGGAAAAAGACTTTAAAATTAACTCAGTGCATTTTGAATGTTGTTTGTACCATTTTAGCTAAATTGTAGTTTTCTTGCAATCTGTGGTCAGTGCAGGTACAAAAATAAATGATCATGTGGGTCACTGTTTGAATGCAGTCCTCAGTGTCAACGAGACACAGGATATGTGCAATGGCTCTGGTGAGATTAGCTTCTCTCTGATGAGAATTTTAGGTGGGTGAAAAATCTACTTAGATTTTGATAGTCTTTATAAAATGAGGTTGACTAATCAACATTTGCCCATTACAGAGTAGGTTGCTCTACTTTTTGTATTTGTATTATGTTCTTTGAATTACTACTGAGAGAGCAAAACAGTAATTAAACTGTTTTGGATAGGACATTATCTACAAAAATTGCTTTTCAAAAAGTATTTGTTGAACTGAAACCCCTTTGAACAATGATCAAATTCTAGATTGCTGTACACAGTGAAAACATAGCTTGCTTACTTCTCAAAAGGGTACATTCAGCTAAATATAGAGCTTAGCCTTCAGTCCCTCTGTTAGAGCTGTCTCTGCTCCATGGTGAGAACTACAGGGCAACAGTGATATGTGACCAGTGCCCTCAGCTTCTTTTGAATTTGGTGTGAAGATGAGAAACTAAATCCCATTCCAGGGTCAGGGAATGTTGTGCATCAACAGCTGTTATTCCTAAGCAACAAGTATAACCACAGTTTTCCATTTGCAGTGCAGCTGGTTGGGTTTTGGTTCAGACTAGGTTTGGTAACCCTGGTTTTGTCTGCATTGCAGTTTTCTTGAGCCACAAGGGCAAGAGAAAACAGTGAGAAAAACATAAAACCTCTATAACATATTTGGTTATTCAGAACAATAAATGAGCAAGGCCATTTTTCAATGTTCACTCCTTATTACATATTTTAACAATCATTGTGCTGTGAAGGAGCTCTGTAACTTTAAGTTATAAATACAGCAAATGCCATTAACTTTAACATCACAGAAAGCTAAAGGGCAAAACACTTTTCTTCACAAAATGCCAAAGGGGTTTGACTCAGGGTACAGAATCCAGACTTTCCTGGCAGAGCTACCCCACAGTGAGGACTGTTGCTCAAACTGTGTCATTGTCCCTGCCAGGCACATGACCCTTGTGCTGGTGGCTGCTGGAGATGCAGTTATTAATGGCTACATCTGGCAGGAGAATTGTCCCACCCCGGCACAGGGGTAGGCACCCTTCTCTTTTTTGCTACCTCAGTAGAGAACTCGCACTGATCACAATCTAATGCCTTCCTTCCACATCTTCCATAGCTTGGAACTTGGCAAGGCAGGCACAGAAATGACAGACTTGGCAACCTGCTTTCCACCACAAAAATATTGCACTTCCTAACAGGTATCTCCCTAAGTGGAGACAGGATTTGTCCCTCAAGATACCTCTGAGTAAATAATAATATCACTGTTTTTATCTGTGAGGATAAACACTGGGTTTTGTCTCCTAATGACTGTTTCTGTTTTATTGCTACTTCCCACCAGGAAGTTGACTGCTAACATAATTAGCAGATGATTGCACGGGGGAGGCTGAAATCTTTAACAGCTGTTTTAAAGCATTCTGCACCAAATCTTCTGTGCTGCAGAACACTTCCAGATCTTGAATGGCATTCTCTCCAATGACACAGATTATGGAACCATGCAGCGGAGGCCTCCAGGAAGGACTTGTTCATTTACTTGGAAAAAGGTGAAGAAACCACATTTGAATTGTTTAGTGGATTAGTATAAGCATTTGGGCATACTGTGTCAGAGTTCAGATAAGATCAAGATCACCTTTGATTGTGAAGTCTAGAAACTAAGCTTATAGCACAGAAATGGTTAGCAGATTTTACAATTTACTCTTTCTACAAAAGAAAGTGCAGACATTTCTGATGCTCCAAGTGATCTATTTCTTTGTTACAGGATAAAGGGAAGACAATATGAATCAATGCTACCATTTGGTATAGAAGAGTCACTATGAAAGAAAGGCAGAGTGCAGCACAGAACTTACTATTATAAAATAAATACTCTTAATCGTTGGGTGTGATAGAATAATAATCATAAAATTAGGAGGGAAAGAGCTGCTTTAGCTCCCCATGGAGTATTATAGAGTCTGCCAGATGTAAAGTAGTATGTGTCAAGTTGTAGATGGAAAAATAAGAGCTTTAGCAATAAATCTATAATTAAGTAATGATTGAAGTACCAAGTACATTTACAAACTGCGCATCATGTTGTCCCAGAGGAGGAAAACTATTTGGTCTGTGAGAGTTTTCAAGATGAGACACTTAAATGGTTTGTGCAGTATGAAACTTCTGCTGGGATGTGCTACCAACATCCTCTTTGGACAGATCCAGTCACAGCAGCACTGAAATTACTCTTTCCACGTCCTTTCCCAGGTCCACAGAGTGTGCTAGTTTAAGTGGAATACAGGAACATAGAAACAATGCATTTTGGCCTCTGCTGATGTTGCAAGCACTGTGGTAAAGCACAAATCAGAATGGGGCTAATGGCACTGCCTGCTACAAAGCATTACTTCCTCTCGCCCACCCACAGGTGTTTGATCTGTAACGGGGACCCACTCAAGATCAATTTAGAAGGATGGTGAGTATGGAAATATATGAACAGTTTATTTTGCTGGGACTGTGCTCCTAAACCTCCCACAAGAGTGTAAACTCAGGCCTTTGACTTTGGTAAATGCAGCAGTTTCATCACCATCAATATTTTTCATTATTTTCTTAAGCAGTGAGAAACAGCTTAGCCTGTACACACAGCAAGTTTTTTCAGGGTTTAGGGAAACTCAAACTTTTCAACTGCTACTATGTAGAGTCTGCAAGGTATGAAAGCACTTGCTCTCTTAGAGAATTAGACTGTTAAGATCTTGAGCAATTTCTATCAAAATCAAGCATTTACATTAGAGTTTATGCTTCTAAATCTCTTTACGGGTTTTGAAAATTTAGTTACAAGGGCAAATCAAGATAAATTTGACAATATATGCTCAAGTCCTTTTATTTGTAGCCTCTGTTAAATGAAAGAATTTCTGTAAGCTAATGTTTTCTAAAATGTGGATGCCAAATTGACTAAAGTATTTCTTGAAGGAAAGAGGAGGATTATTTTGAAGAAACTGTAATAGAATTTTCTTTTGAGGAAATTATAATAGAATTTTTTGTCAAGTTGAATCTAGACTCAGTTGTTTTAAACCACTTGAATCAGAAACGTGTGGGCTTTTTATCCCTTTTTAGTCTAACAATCTCAGGTGATTTCCAAAAGGAAAGGCAAAGGGAAGGCTTCACTCTCTAATTCACACGGTGACAAATGACTGTTAAAGTGCCTTCTGAGATTTACAGGGGGGAGCTGTTCCTTGAAAGTCTCCAGTCAACCTGACAGCCAGCAGGATACAATTGTCCAAGTGATGTGTGGAGGTGTTCTGTATTGTGTGAATCTCCTTCCTTTCCAGCTAGGTGGTAATGTGCATTTATGCAGAAAGCACACCAGAATGGAGGGCTGATTTTAATTTAATCCTATAAGTACTCAGTGTAAGAACAGTTCTTTCACAAAGGTAAAATTTAGCTCTATAGTTTTAAAATTAAAGTATATACTGTAGCAAAATGACTCAAATTTTAATCTCAATACAGAAGCAGGATTTGAAATGAATTTCCAGTACCAGTTAATGTTCTTGTTATATCTGTACAGAATAGAAAAAAAATTTACAGAATTGGAAAATGTAAATTTTTGTTCCATGACTGAAACTGTAAAAATATCTTGCAGCAGCATATAGAAAAGTTATGAAATCGGATGCTTTGAAGGTGGGGGTTGAACTACCCACAAGTTATCTGTTCATATTGTTTCCTTGGACACTCCAGCTGCCAAACCATTCCTGCATAGTTCAAGACATTTTTGTCAGAGCAGGCAGAGGAGAATTTGAACAGTTCATCAGAATAAGCAGTCATGCTTCAATGGTGGGAAACATTCCCGTCTTGCTAGAATTCACTAAACCAAATGCAGTTTTTATATCTTCAAGAGCTTCTAAAGAAAGAATTAAATGTCTGGGCATAAATGATTTAAGAAATGTGAGGTAAACTGTGCTCTGCAAGATATTAAAGGCCTTAATAAAAAGGCAGTGATATGGAGAGAATGTAAATGCTTTTAATTTTTAACTTAGAATTCTTTCTTTACACCTCTAGCATGCTGTGGTTTGTCTGTTTTGAAGCACGTGGTAACTTATTTATGTACACAAAAACCTCTTCATTGTAGCTTTCCCAAGCTACAAACTTACATGGGAACCTAAAAATAAACATCGTCTTTTATCCTCTCCTCTGCGGCAATTGACCAACTTGGAACACATCACCTCTTCTCCAGGTAGGATGTTTACTAATTTTATTTGTGTAGTTTTTCCACACAGCTGGTAAGAATAAGGACTGATGATCAGTAGGGTTATGAAACATTTCATTGCATAGTTTACTATTACAACCACAATTTAGTGAAATCTGGCTGAACTAACAGGTGAATAATTGTGCTAATCACTGAGTTTCTCCTCTATTTCTGCTCATTTCCCAGCAGCCAAACCAAAAGGTAAATTTCATTATGAAGGTCAATAAACATCTCAGATTATCCAGCAAATCAAAACAGTCTGTTTCATCTTCAGATATTTTCAATAATGAAAGCAAAATGTAAGATTCACAAAGGGATATTAGCAATATTTACAGAACAAGTGAAAAA
The DNA here is from genome assembly GCA_024865655.1 of Emberiza elegans. Lineage (NCBI taxonomy): Eukaryota > Metazoa > Chordata > Aves > Passeriformes > Fringillidae > Emberiza > Emberiza elegans. The sequence continues at coordinate 64,898,249 of JALJVW010000206.1, forward strand.
GTCAAGGACCCAATCTTCTCTTTACACTTACCCCAGTGCATGGGATATTTCCATGGCCAGAGGAAACCTGAGCCATTGCCCTACTTGCCACAGAATTCACTCACTTGACACACACACATGCTCTAGCTGCCTTGTAGAAGTGTTCTCCATATAAAATGAGTGGAGTGTAGCATCAAACATCACCTCCAGTTTTCAAAGGGAACCAGGTTCCTTTGAAACTCTAGCTTTGCAAAAACCAAAACTGGTTTTAACATCCTTTTTTTTGGCAAAAAACCCAAACCACTCAGCAAATTCAAGAATGCCAATAAATTATTCGAAGTAGCTTTCTTACTGAACAAAATCATTTGTCAAAGATTCAGCATGTTCTTCTGCACACAGCAACTTCTTTTATGAAAAGTGATATACAATCCAATTTGGCGGTTTGTGGAAGATGACAGCCCAGAACCCATCTGTTACTGAAGCCAACTGCAAGGCTGGCTATGAATCTAAGCTATGAAAGCAGAATTTCTGGGGCGAGGGAACAGAAATGCAAAAGCAGTGAGATGGATGCTACTGTATTGAAGAAGTACAGGAACAGTATCAGGTAAGAAATGGATCATGAACTAGATAGCTAAAAAAAAAAAGAAAAGTGTGAGTGAAGCTCCACTATAGAAGTCCCCAAGAAAAAAAAAATAAATTAGAAAGCCGTTTCTAAACAGGTAGAGACCTAAGAACAAAATTCCTGAATGAGAGTTCTGTTACAATCACCTAAGCATTTTAGCACACGTGCATTTTATAAATTAACAGGAACATTTAAAAGAAATAGGTGATCAAACTCTTGCCAAAGAAACATAACCATTAAGGTTTCAAAATTGAACTATGATTATGTCAGAAATATCTTTCACCAAAAAGAGGAGAGGTCACATAATTTCAGTCATTACTATCATATGACATATAATGGCAAACTGATTTGGTGACACAGAATCCTGGGTGGGAATAATTCCATCTCCTCTCCTTTTAGAAAAACCAACAAGCATCTGAAAACCAAAGATGGACCCTATCAGCAAAAAGCAAGCATTATTCCAGAAAGGGCACAAGGGAAGGAGAAAAGAGATCCCCCAAGGATAAACAGACTGGGAAGATCAAAAAGAGAATGGAACTAAGACAAGACAGAGCTTGGCTGGTAAGAGACCAGAAGTTCACAGATCACACAGATGGAAAACCCTTAGCAAACACCACACTGCCAGAGTTGAGAGCAAGTGGAATTAAAAAGTTGCAGTGAACTGGAAACAGGCAGAAAAATTTTTACAGCATCTCGGCCAAAGTCCAATAACTCAAATGGACTATCTTGATCGTGTGCAGCCTATAGTAGCTATAAGGCTGCTTTAACTGTGTTTCAGTATTCAGATATTCCATTCATAGCTAACATCCACTCAAGTGAAGGCTTACAGACCCTCTATATTGCAAACTGCTTAGAACAGAATACAAAGGATGTGCTTCACCAAAACCAGCCAAGAACCATTTACCTAAGAGTGCAAAGCAAAGACAACAAAGCAGACAAACAATATATATTTGTGTAACATCAATCTTGCAAACTAATAAGAAGCTGATCTCAGGGTCCCCATAGGTCTGCAATCTTTCTCATTCAATATTTCCTGGAAGTATGTCTAATATTCTAAATATGTCACTTGGCACTATTTCTATGCAGAGCATGCATGCTTTTTCTATAATGGATAGCAATATTCTAGCAACACAGGAAGGAATGAATACTTCAATATTACACATGATAGCCTCCAGTTCAGGAAAGTAAGGATCTGGACAGACAAACAACAGATAATACACAAGACCTTGGAAAGAATGGCTCTCCTTCAGTTACAGCTGGTATCCAAAAACACTGCTATGGTAACTTGCAGAGCTGGAGGACAGCGTGCTGCTGTCACAGCCTCATGTAAAACACAATCTTGCTTGCATTGTGGGGAATTCCCTGCACACCTTCCTACCACTGTGCAGCTGTGCCCAGCCTCAGCACAGACAGTGCATAAAGATCTAGAAAGACATTTACATTTTTGTATTTCAGATTGTGCCAGAGACCTCTCTTGTAACATTTGTTGGGATATTAATGAAATAATTAACATTTATCATTAATTTTTCACCAGTTCTTTGCTGGAGTTTTCAAATGGTAACCATGCTCTGGGAGACTTTTGTGCTATAATTCTGCTATCAAGATTGTTTTAAGGATTATTTACTTTGATTTTATTAAGTGCACATAGACCTGAAATAGATAATAGCTAAAAGGATGCTCTGGGTTGTGCAGTTACACTATTTGCTATTTGAGACCAGATGATGCTTCTTCCGTAGAAGGTAACTTCATGAAGTGCAAGTCAAACAATTGACATCTGGGAAGTGCTTGACAGAAGTTTAAACTAGAGGTGGAAAAAGCGTTAAGCCCCAGAGTGATCCAAAAAGGTATACAAAGCATGTTTTGTAAATTTTAGCCATCAAAACCCAAAACATATAAAAGAAATTGTTAAAATAAGAAAGGTTGTGGAGTTTTTTCCTATTCCAGTAGGAAATAAGATACAGGTGTAAGATGCTAAGATTACATTTTTTAAAATCTCAAAGAATCAGAAGTAATGACTACATTACAATATACTTACAATTTTTTAAACAGCAGAAACATGCTTTGATGAGCATACTATTTAACTCTCCATTATGTAGTTACAATGCTGTCATTTCCAACCAACAGCATTCATTTTTGTGACTATATTAAGATGTCATTAACCATTTCATAACTGTATGAATAAACAGCATTTGTTTAACTGTTTCCATGTAGAGCATATTCTCCTAAACAAGAGTAATATTTAGTTACATATTTGCATGATCTTGTGATTATCAATCAATAAGAATCCATATCTCCTTAGGAAAAGTAGTGAAAATCTGACCAATGCAGAGCACCATTAAAATCAAAAGTTTCTGACTGCCAAGTTAAAAATATACCCTGACAATTCAAATACATTGAATTAAAAGCTATCCAATATGTTGCCAATTTTGTTTTTCTGACATTTGACTACAAGAGTGTTAGTACAAAGTGGATATGACACATAATTCTGCAAGACAGGATCATGTAACAGAGTATTGAGACACAGGTTGTGTGGTCCAGCAGAGTGGAATGATGCTGGTGCTGTTCATGAACGCTGTTCATTCAACATCTTGAAAATGAACACACATGCACATGGTTTGCTCGTTTCTTTCAATGTAAAGGGCTCTTTGTTTATGATTTTAAGGAAAACATTTGACTTGAAACAAACAAGTCTTTTTCTATCGGGTGTGATTAAAGACGCTGACAGACTTGAAAGAATACACAAAGGAATAAAATCATGGTAGTTGCGTCCATGCCTAGGATCCCAGCATGGAAAGAAACTGCATGTGAAGAAGCCTGGGTATAGGACAACGAAAGCATACAGCAGTTAGCCTTGGACAAACGGCAAAAGCATGTTTTGTTTGGGACGCTCGCTTTCACAGGGACACGATCCTTACCTGCGCTGTTCCTGCGTGCCGCGGGGCAGGCACGGCTCGGCCGCCGCCGGGAGCGCTCCGGACCCGCGGGATGCCCCGCGCTCGCCCAGGGGCGCCGGCCCGGCTCGCCCCGGCTGCGGCGGGCGCGGCACCGCAGCCCCGGCCGACCCTCGCACCCCCTGACCGGCCAAGTTTCCCCCGGGGCCGCTGCCCGGCGCCGCCACCCCGCCGGGGACACCGCGCCGGCGCTCACCTGTCGTCGCTCTGCCAGCCCTGGTCGCCCAGCAGCAAGTCCCGAAAGCGGTACCGCGGCGGCAGCGGCGGCACCTCGCTGTCCAGGTCCACCATGCTGCCCGGAGCGGGACGCGGGGGGCCGGCCGGAGAGAGGGGAAGCCCCGCCGCGCCGCCCGAGGAGCGGCCGGACCCGCCCGGGCGTGTGGGGGGCAGGAACGGCGGGGCGGCAGCGGCGCGGGGCGGGCTGGCCCCGCACAAAGGCACGGCGGGGCTGTCCCCGCGGTCCCCGGCGGCTCGGCGGGAGCCTCTCGGCCCCGGCAGCCAAGTCCCGCCCCGGGGGGAGGCAGGTGGCGGCGGGCGGCGGCCTCGGCGGCGGCGCGACCGCCCCCCGCCCACGCCCACCCTCACAGGGAGCGAGCGAGCGGCGAGCGCGCCGCCGCGGCCCACAACAAAGGGCCGTGCCACGGCCGGGCCGCCGGCGCCGCGCCGGGCTCCGCAGCCGCCTCGCCCCCCGAGCTGCTCCCTGCCTGCTCCCCTCCTCCCGGGGCTGCCTCAGGAGTGCTTCTCTGTAGGCCCCGAAACGTGAGGAACGGGTGTCTTACCTCAGGTAGAGCCCGCTGTGTTGGTGACGGTGTGGCTATCTGGGCACGGCGGGGGGGCTGGCGCCCAGCCGCGGTCCCCCTGGGCTGCAGTAACGCCGGCAGCCGGCCTGGGCACCTGGGCACAGCAGCTCCTCGGAACGCCAGGTGCAGCCCGCTCCGCGTTCTGTCAGTCTCTGAGCCTGCTTAATTGCTCTTGGACTGGCTGGTGGTGCGGGCTCTGTAAAAAAGAAAAACCACAGAGAAGCTGAACTATTCCCATAGCTGAGGTTTGCAGGTAATGCCTGTGGGTGTGAGACACTCTAAAAGTGTTTTAGACCCGCGGGATCAGCCCAAGTGTGGCATCCTGGTGTGTATCACGCAGCAATGTGCCCTGCTCAGAATCCAGCTCTGAGCTCCATGCTGTGATGCACAGATTTCCTCAGGTAACCAACAGGTAGCTCAATTCAGGACTCAAGAATGTCTCTGATGTTGTTACAGTCATTGCATCTTTCCTTGCTTCTTTAGCACAGAGCTCTTAAGCCCAGCTTCAGTGATTGCTGTTTCTTTGGAGAGCTGCAGTGTAGACTCCCTGTGAAACCCTGGGATCACTGGAGTATGATGCTTACCCTTTTACACAGCTTGCTGCACTCAGCATTTACAGTGTGCTTCTCAGAAAGCCTTGTTAGGTGAAGCAAAACAGATATATGTGGCAAGAGTGCAAAGGTAACTTGTTCTTTGCTTTGGCTGATATAGGAAATAAATAAAATAGTGAATTATTCTGCATCCATGTTCTTGCCACTTTTACCATGCTGTGTTCTGAGGTCAGAGTTCTCTAAAAGTCTAATTAAAAAAAAGTCCGGGATCTTTCTTCAGAATATTTGTAGTGTGCTGCCCGCTTTATTCTTTCTCAGCTGCTTTTCCAGTTAAGGGGGCTCCCTCTTGTAAGAAAACATTATTTCCTTTCTCTGCCTATCTTTCATCTTACCAAAACATGAGGTGGGTTGAAGCCTGTATGTTATAATGTTCTGTTATAAAAGCAAAGCAGTTAAGGTTGACTGCAGTCCTTTTCTGAAGTCTATGAATCCTAGACTGGCTGGGAAATTAATGGTGTTTCTACTCTATCTTCTAGCAGCCTCATTAGTTTTTCCACCTGAGCTGATTAATTTAACATGTGTTTTCATACTTGAGGAGCTAAGTAGCAGGAGAAGCTTTTGCTCTTTTTCTACCATGGAAATGCACTTCAGACAGGTAATAGCTGACTGGGAAATGAGCAACCTGGTGAGCAGTTGAGCAGAGCTAATAGAAAACAAACTCATTACTGAGGCTATAGTCATGCAATTTATACAGATGCTTAATTCTGTGCTCGCAAGGAATAGAAACTCTTTGCAATGTAAAATGCGTTTTTACGTGTCTGACAGGATGATGCCTGATCCCTCTGTAAAGCTCTAAGTGTATAAAATTGGGCAGAAAGGGGGTTTTAGTCAGCTAAATCCAATATTTTGATTAGTAACTCAAAACACTTGGGCAACTTTTGTCTTCAGGCAGAGAGACACTGAGTCATCTGCTTGGAGACAGGTGCTGCTTGTGAGCCATTATACTGGGTCACCGTGCTCAAGCCAGGTGTTCCTTGTTAGGTGTTTGTGCTGAGGAAAAGCTGTGAGCCACACTCAGGAGCAAATGTAGGTTTGTGCTTTTGGGATGGTTCTGGCCCTGAGAAATGTCAGAAGCATCAGTGACCCTGACTTAGGGACTGAAAATAGACTTTAATCGATCCATTCTTTTTTGTCAAAGTGGGTATAGCTGGGTAGGTCTCAGTAGTTGACTCTGAAGTCTGAGAAAGAGAGGGCATTTAAGAACTGTGTATCTGAGTTTACTGCTAGTGACTGGATTTAAATCCTGGATCATACTCAGGTACAGAAAGAACAGAAAAAAGTATTTGGTTTTTCTTTTTAGGTTACCATATTTTTGATGGCATATAGGTAAAACAGATTGAAGCAATGCAAATGGCTTCTGGACTTTTTGAACAATTGCAGTGTATATGGAGGGAAATATAGGTTATTAATTCAAGATGTTCTTAATTCAAGATGTTCTGCCCTTCTATCTAAATCTGAATTATGCAGTCTTCTGTAATAAAGTAAATCAAATTATCAATTTGATTATTGAGAATCACTGGGACATTCTTTAGTGATGGTATTGATACCTAAAATTATTCAGGTAAAACAAAGCCAAACTTTATTGAAGGGAGTTGGAGAAGCATCTTGGCCATGATAAACTGCTCCTTTTCAACTTGAATGTGTTGCTGGTCCTCAGCATTGAGGTGCTGAAATAGTCCTGTCCTGCCAGACACAGTTCTGCCCTGTTCCCTCCATTGATGCTCAAATGTCTGCCGTGGCTCAGAGACTTGCCCTCCCCAGCTGATAAACTTATCATCCTAACCATTGTTTTTATTCTCTTAAATAATAGTCTGAGATTGGGGAAGAAAGAACACCAGTAAAAACAGAATTTTTTTGACAAAAGGGTGAAGAAGGATGAGGCGTTAATGCACAGTAATAATTTTAAAGAGTTCTGTAACAAGAGTAACTTGTACTTATTATCCTTTCAAGGAAGATAATCTGCTATTGTCTGGATGGCATTTGGGTAACTCATGCACAAGGCACTGTAAGGTGTGTTCTGGGCAGAAGTGGAAAATGGTCAGTGGAAATTCCCTCTCTCCAGAGTTTGTGTGGTTATTTTTTACTTGTCTGTTGGTGTTACTAAAGGGTTAAGCAGGCTGAAAAATTGGTTGGCTAAGAAAAAAAATAAATCAAGCTCATTTTGAGGTTTTTTCCCAAGTCTCTTTAAAAAAAATTATTTTTCTTCCCCATAATTAAGAAGTATCTGGATGTTTGAGTTGCTGTTGGGATCTTTGGAACTCTCACGTTTCTGCCAGGTGATCAGTTCTCACTCAAGTATGTCTGTGTGGCTTTGGGTTTAAGGCTAGAACAGGGAACTAGAGTACTGACAGTGCTGGCAGTCCATGGAACAGTTCTGCACCTTTGGGAGCTGAACAGAATATTTAGGAACTCAGCATTCAGAGTTCAAAAATTATTTGGGATTTAGATTAGTAAACTGTACTTCATTAATCTTTTATTTACTTAGGCTGCAGTTTCATTTCCAAAATAATCTGTAGAAAAAAACCATGACTATATCTGTTAAAATGCACCTAGATGGAAGTCTGAAGAGTCCTTGCTGATAAATACTCCTTACATCAGAAAACTGAATTTCAGCATTAAGAAAGGAATACTTCTCAGTTAGAAAACAACATTGTTTACTTTTTAAATAAATTTGTTGCCATCTTTTTTCTTTCCTGTGGCTTTCAGACCATCAACGGCAAAAGCAATCTCAAATCTGAAGTACAAGTGCCTTATTGGACTAAAATTGGCTGTTCTAGATTGAGTCTCAGCATCCTGGAATCTGAATGGATCTGAGAGGTTAAATCAAATCAGGAGCAAAAACTGGTGAGAGGTGTGTTTTGAGGACACTCCCTATTTACCTACCTTGGTACAGGGTTGTTATTTAATGATGTGGAATGTAGGACTAAAGACTACATCAGTGAATGTCTGAATGGGTTTAAACTCATTGACTGCAATTCTGAATTTTTAAAACTACTGCACACTGGTATTCCTTATTAATCGACTTTGGCCAGGATGCCAAAGGGGGCATTGAGTTGGAGGAGGGCACAGTGACCTGGAAGTTCTATAGCCTTGGGTTTGTCTTCACCCAGTATTTGTGCTTCTTGAGGCTGATGGAAAGCAAAGGGATGTTGCTGAGCAGTGCAACATTTGTAGAGCTCACAGCACTTTGAGATCGTACTTTTAGATCCTTACCTCCACAGTATCTCATTCTTGCACATTTTCTTCATGTAATCTAAAATAAAATCTCTTGGGCCTATTTTATGTGTCAGTTACTGCTGGGTGAGGGCAGCCTGTTTTATCTTCTCCATTTTTGTGACCATAACACCAAACTGTTTATTTCCATTTCAGCTCCATCAACTGCATGGACTCTGCCCTGTTCTTTTGCACCATTTCCTATTCAGATGATTACTTGTCTTGCATCTTTTCCTAACAGCCTCTGTTCACACACATTATAATGAACACATCATCATTTTCTTACTTCTCCCTTGCTGCAAAGGAATTGTCATTGCAATCCCACTCTTCTCTTTCACATCCCTTTCTTAAAAAAGGACTTCCTAGGGAGTTAGGGCAATGTTAGCTTATTGGGTTTGTCCTTTTTTGTTCGCTTTTACTCAAATGGGATTCTTGGCTTTTGGGAATAAGGTCCATTTTTGCTATATTCTCAATTTTACAGTACAGTCTGGGGGTGGGGTCTGAGTATTACCATAGCATAAAAATGACAGCATAGCCCAGTAAGTTTCTGCAGAAAGAAATGCTTGTGTCACCTCCTTGCTGGGTAGCTGGGTCATATGCTGGACTAGTAACAGGGAGAGTTGATGGTAACTTTAATTGTCCTTTAGCAAAGTGCAACCACTGGGGGAATGCTACTGATATGTAATAAAACTTTGAAAAAATAATCATAATTTTTTACAATCTCCAGACTGCTCCATGCTGGGTTTTGTTGGTTTTGGTTTTTTTTTTAAGGACTATTTATTTCTAAGCAAGTCTTGCTATTCTTATGTACCTTTAAATCTTTATTTATCCCATTTACTTTTTATTGTCTATTTTGCACATCTCTTTATTTTATTGTCTGATATACCTTCCAGAGTGCAGTTCTGCAATGTTTGGAATGGTTTAAACTTCAGGGGAAGAAATGTTCTTGGAGTCCTCCTATCTTTCCACTTGATGCCTGTTTTTTTAAATGGCTATGCAGTAGCAGACTGTTCTGCTGGCATGAAAGGTTTGATAGTGATTCAGAAACAGTAACAGACTGAAATAGCCCAAAGTGAGAACAGAGTTTTAAGGTCACTGTAAAGCTCCAAAGCTAGGGCACAAAGTGAAATGGGAGATTTCAAATTTGATAATTCCTCTGAAAGCATTACTAAAAAAATAAACAAAGGAGGTGGTTTGGTGGTTTCATGTATCTAATTAAACTGCAGTGTTGGTCGGTAGAGGCATGTTTTCCACAGCCCAGTGAGCAGGACTCTGCACTGCAAGCACGATCTGTAGAGAGTTGTTTGAGACACAGGGCATCCAATATGACCTGATCCTTTCATTGTTCTGTGCTAAGGCATCAGAGAAGAGCTCTGAAAGGGACAGTGCACGCTTCAGGGCCACCTGGGGCCTGGTGCACTCCAACCCTCTGGCATCTGTGTGACCTGGAAAGGAGCTGCAGGACCACAAGAGCAGCTCACTGCGTCACGGGAGAGCAGAGCAATGCTGGGAAATGGTGATAACCTGGGAATTGCCTTCCAGTAAATCCTCACTTGGCTGCGAGTAGGAGGACTAACTTCATTTCAAAGCAGGGTTACTGACAGCTGCTTTTATATAGGAGGAGAACATCTTTTTTTGCAAAGAACACCCTTTCAAGTAATTTTCACTTCACTTTTGAGTATAGAGCACCAAGGCAGGAGAATGAGGTGGTAGTTAAACACAAGTACTCAGAAGTGGGTTTATATTACTTTTAGAATTGGACATGCTATATATATTAGACAGGAGTGTCTAAGCACGTGCTGTTATCTAATTTACCTTAGAAGAAGCTGAAGGAATATTCCTAAAGAATTCCTAATATTGTGTTTCTGTTTGCAAGGGTGCTCCCATGGCCCATTCTTGGTAAAATGGCCTGAAGAGCAGCAGCTGTTAAGACAGGAATGCAAGTTCAAGCATCCAAACCTGTCTGAGAGTGCCTGTGCCACAGCTGATCCTGTTAAAGGGGATGACAAACTGCTAGAGTGTTACCAAGTGAGTTCTGAGATAAGGGAAGGGCTGATTTGGAAAAAAATGTATGGGACAAATGAAATTGTAACAGGAGGGAAAACAGTAGGAATGGAGCAAGTGGTCAAAACCAGAATAGGTGGGTTTGACACCGTTTGTTGTGCATTCAGCCCCTGCCATCACAAACTCCGTGTGGACATGCCAGCAGCCTTTGTCCCGCTGGGGCAGTGACTGGGCAGGTCGGGACTGGCAGCTGGGGTGTGGTGCCTCCTCCCTGCTGTGTGCATCAGCAGTGGCGAGGAGCAGCCAAGTACACAGTAAGTCCCCACATCTCCTGCAGGGGTACCTGTGAGAGGGAAACTGCGTGTATAGCTGTGGGTGGGAGGGTGCACAGCTTTGTGTGCATGATTAGAACTTTGGGGGATTAGTGAAGAAAGGTTCTTTATTTGTTAGGTGTTTATTAACATTTTGTTTAACAGCGTATTGCCATTACTGAACCTGGAAATATATTCCACTGATTGCCAGTTAATTGTGTTCTATTAATAAATCAATAAACCAGTTTGATTATGATTTGCTTTAAATGAAATAAAGTGAGCAGTTTTTCACTGTCACACCCTTAGGTTGTGATTGTAGCAGTTATGTGATGTGTTAATATAATTATGAGTCACAGAAGTCGTGTGCTAGTGGGAGGAGAGACAAATGTTGAGGTTGCAAAGACAATCTCACTATTAATACAGTGGAATAGGACATTTTCATGGCAATTGTTGGGCAAAGCAGTGGCTGATGTTTCTGTGTGCTCTAATGAGGTCATTAAACTCAAGTGTGACAGCAAGCATGCTGTTAGAACATGCTGAAATTATACTGGCCAGAGATGCTACTTAGCTGTGGCTAATTAAGTTTCTGTTACCAGTTATCATTAGTCCCCCACAGAATACATTGACTTCCTGAGATCTGTGTGCCTAACACAAAATGGCTTCCAAACACTGGTCTCAAAATTATTCTGGTTTGGACAAACACTCTGAACTTTGATGTTAAGCCTCCATGTTGAGTAAGGAACTAGTAAAAACCTGAGTACCTTATTCTGACCTCACACTGACTCTGCTTTGTGGAGGAGTTTTGGGCAAGATAACTTCTAACCTGTACTTTCCTATGATCTCCCACCTTGACATGCAGTACAGGGAATATGTGGTGACATTGTGGCTGTCTGGCTGTGTCCACAGCAGTATTTTGAGTGCAGTCACACCAGTTCTCAAAGCAGTAGCTCTGCTTCCTTAGATGAAATCCAGCTGCTCTTGGTTGCATAACTACTTTGATGTTTCTGCCTTTCTCATGAGTAGGAGGTAAACTCCAGAGATGAGTTTTTTTCTCCTTGCCTTAGAGGTCCTGAGGCACGGTTTGTCTGTGTGCTCTGTTTTGGTGGAGACTGGAGGTGGCTGAACAAAGTGAGACCCAATTAAAGACAACATATCTTGAACTGATAGCCCATGGAAGAGGTGAGGAAGGAAAGACAGCTTAAGCTCCTAATTCTATTTCCATTTGCCTAGGGTAAGTTTAATAAATGACCTAAGAAGATCACAAACCCAGGACTGGAAAGGACTGAGTCTGGTCCCTTATGTTGTGGATGAAGATGGTTTTTTTGTATAGGCCTATGCTATGTGTATACAAATATTCCTTCAAAGCTTTACCAGCTGAGTCTTCTAATTTTCAGTTCATAGACATTTTATATCTGGTTTTGTGTGTTTATCTTTTAGCTTAGTTTTAGCAATGCCTGTATTTATAGAGAGCAGTCAGGAAATTTGTGATACCACTTCCAGTTTTGGTTCAGCTGTACCTGAAAGTATCTTTGACTGTATTTCAAGCCCATAATTATTTTACAAATGGTTTAATAACCCAAAAGCAGTTGGATATAACCTGGACCAAGTTGAGCTTCATGACATCAGATTTAATACTTAAAACTAGAGAAATTGCAACTTCAACAGGTGCATGAAATATCCATTTACTGATAAGGTGTGCCCCAGCAACTGCAAGCTGGATGCAGATCGATCATCACAGGGTCATGGAGCACAGTGAGAGTTCATTCTCCACAGGAGTCATTTGTCAAGGGGAAGGAAGAGACATTTTGCTCTCTGAATTTCTGTAGGAGAAACAGCTGAGTGCCGGTTTTACTGAGACCATTTCTTAGAACTGGTGACTGAAAACACAGCCCAAAGTTAAAAAATAAATATTGCACTTGTATTTTAAGAAGAGAAAAAGTTTTAACTGCTGTAAATGCTGTGGAATTCAGGTTTGATTTGAGATCTGATCTGTAGACACTCGTTTTTATCCTATAGCAGCACACTAACTAAGCTAGTGATTGTTAAGGATATGTTATGTGGGTTTTTGGGAACATACACAAGATGGATCTGTGTGTGCTCCAGCCAGTCAGACATCACCACTGTGGGGCATCTGGCCTGTGGCTGTTTTATGTCCATCTCCTGTGAGCACTTTGTACTATTACTTCTTTTTCTCCCTAATTCTCAGTCTCAAACAATTCTCTTCATATGATCTACATTTCCACTGGAGAGCACTTGTAAAGCCAAGACATTTCATGAAATTGTTGATAAGACCATTGCTTACATAAACCCATGGGAAGTTCCTTTGTTAGGCATATATATACACATTCCTTTTTGCATAGTTTTATATTTTTCTTTGAAAGGTTCATTATCTGTGTTACAATCCTTTCAAATCTCCTTCTTGTCATTTCTCATGTGATATTGAAGTGCTTCAACATCACCTGGGTTTATTTAATGAGGAGTATGACCAAATACATTTCCTTTGCTGTGGGTAGTTGGTGATCTTCTATAAGAACCAGTGAGTGACCCCTTAGTCACTCTGTACTTTTGCCTGCTTTTTATTTTGATTGTTTTCAACCTATATTTGGAATTATATGTGTAGAGAAGTTCATTTTTATCCACAATTCACAGGTATTTGTTTTCTAACTAAACATATAACACACAAGGAATTACAAAATAATTTATTTGTACAACTTTTAGATATCAAAAGACATAACCTTATATGATCATGGAAGGGATAAATATGGGGAAAAAAAGTGTGATGTAAAAATAAGCAGACCACAGAGAAAGGAGTGTGTCGACCTAAGTTGCCAGGCATTTGTTTATTCATTTAGCAAGGTTCAGAGAGGGGCTAAAAAAAAAAAAGAAACACGTGTGTGTTGCAAGAGGTTTAGGGGAAGTGACTGCTGAAATCAGAGTATAAATGTTTTGCAACGTCAGTCCATGGACCAGTTAAGTAAAAAAGCAGTGGAAATAGCACAAAGTAATGAAAGAAAGTAGGCTACAATACTGGATGTGTTTGCTGAGGTTTTGAATCTCTAGAATGTCGTTCCTGGGCTATGCAGCCCTGCTCTTGTGTTGGATGCATTGTGCTGCACAAAGAGGTAAGCTATAACTCTCCTAGACTGTATGTGAAGATGGTAACTAAAGCAATATGCAAAGGGTTTGTAGGTTTTTTTCATGAACTTCTGACAATAATTGACATTTCTTCTGGCAGCTTTTAGTACCTTTAGTATTTAGTGTCATTTTCACCTATTGATTTTGCTGTTATTAATCTGTTGCCCAACTTTTCAAATGCTTTATGTCACTATAAACTGGAGCCAGACAACTAATTTTCTGTTAATTATGTTTGCTAATTAGTCTAATATCTAAAACCAGGCAGCAACTGGTAGATTAAAGTAGAAATGCACATTTATAGAATATTTTGTTTCTCTCTGGAGTAACCTGTAAGATGATCTGAGGAAGATGAATGATTACTACATTGACTGAAAAACTTCTAATATATCTATTGACTGACTGATTTTGGTCTAGGAAAGGAGATAAATATATCCAGGTACGCTTTTTTCATGTTTGAAGAGGTAGCTAGTATTCTACGTATCTTTTCAGAAACCTCTGATGTTTTCTGTTTCTCTCTTCAATATATTTTTCTTGGTTTGTGTTTATATTATTTAGTGTATCCTTAGTTATTTAGCTTGCTTGCAAGCTCCGAGTTTCTTGGCATAGTGTTTTGCAGGGGGTGCTGTGTGGTTTTGAGCTGGTATGTCTTTGCTCAGGTTCAGGTTGGTTTTAATTTCAGCTGAAAGTTATGAAGACCTCATTAATCAAAAAGATCCAATGGATTTTACTTTGAAAAACTGAAAAATCAGGAAATTAAAGCAGTGTTCTGTCTTAATTAAATATAAATAAATATTGCCTCAAAGCAACTAATAGTCTAACTTGTTTGCAAAGAAGTGCAGAAAAGTCCTGAAATTTGAAACTAAAGTTTTCCTGAATTTGCACTTTGTTTTCACAATGCTTTCTTTAGGTCAGGGAGATTGGAAAGAAATATGAATGCAGCAATGCAGCAAAATTTGATTTACCCAGGACAACTATTACCATGGGTCATGCAGGCTTCTTGTTTAAGCTTCATGCTGAAAGTCTGTGAGAGTTGTGGAAGGTCTTCTGAGAGCTGGGTTTTGCACAAGGACTGGAAGCCACTTGCACCTGGGTTTGTAATTGTGCTTGTACTTTGTAGAAGCAGCTACAGCATATTGTTGGCAAAAAAGCAGCTTGAGCTATTTCTAACTGAGGTCAAGTCACATGTAAATACTGAATGAATAATTCCAGCTCTCCTGTCTGTCAGTAAGGAATTTTAAGGTATCCATTCTGTGCGTGCTTTTTAATGTAGAAATAAAACCCTCTGGTATTGGTGAGTGCGTGGTGGAATTAATATAAGTTTAAGTACAACCTGCCAGCAGACTTCTTCACCTCAAGCCACTAAGAAACTGCATACACACACACACACACACACACACACATCCTCAGACACTTGATGGTCACACATAGTTTAACACCAGGGCACGAGTGGGGAAGAGTTGAGATAAAACCCAGTGAAACCCAGCAAATCTTAGTAATGGTGAAGAGACTAAGGAGATTCTTTCATTTGGTAGTGGGGGGGTTTAATGTAAGCAAGGAAGAGTTAAGAGGCTGCATTCTGCACAGCAGGCAATAAAAATATGATACAATTCAGTGGAAAAAAATAGAGAAGCTCTCACTGTACTCAATAACCTGTTTTTTAAATTATGGATTTCAGTGTGCGCTCTCAGCTTGCAAACTGAAAGTGCTAATTCAAATAAGGTATAATTAGAAATATGTGGAGTTAGAAACATTCTTTTTATTGCCATTGAAAATAACTTTTTGGGTAAACTAACAATTTTTAACACATTTGAAAGAACCAGCTAGAGGATTTCTGTTCATTTTGCTTGTTCCTACATTTTGCAAAAAATGTTGTTAGAATTCAAATCTGTCTTTTCTTGCTAAAAAAAGCCTCTCCTACGTTTTTTAGAGTAGCCTAGTACCCTCTAGTGCACAGAAACAATTTTTATTCAGATGTAATCATTTATAGGAGGGAGAATATTTATCAAAGTAATTGGAAAATATGGGTGTGGGCACACTCTTCCTTTAGCACATCAGCAGTATTGTCAAAGCTTGTCTAATTCTTCTGGCTACTTAAAGCAGCCAAACTAAAGTTATTAAAGCTCAAAATTACCATTATTTTCAAATTATACAGTTTCAAATTGTGTTTTTTTCTTTGCAACAAACCTTTTTTTCCCCATTTTTAAAACCGTTTTATAAAATTATGCCTCTAATTTGGTCAGTACTCCCTGACTGAAATACAGCAAATGAGTTCTCAGGGGTGTGTCTTTGTAACTCAGGTAAAGCTCACTTTCCACACTTTGGGATTTCCAACACCAAGTGAGCAGATGAAATACACCTTCTTCCACATCACCTACTTAATGTGTGGTGTCATCTCTGCAGTGCAGTTCAGTGAGCTTTAACTCCACATCCCTCAGACGAGGAAGGATCCCAAAGATTTTTCCCCCATAACCCATAGGAAGGTTTCAGTGAGGATACTGCTGCTTTCTGAAACCCATTGAACTTACAGCTAAACTGGGGAGAGGACACCTGTGCCAGCTCTCTGCTGAATAACGCATCTACTCACCAAAGGATTTCCTTCCCTGGTGGACATTTCTTCTCACATTTACTATCTATACAGAGATTTCATTCCTTTTCCCAGGCTTTACTCCTCAGGGCTTGTTTTATTTATTCCTGATGAATGCTCACCTTTCATGTTCAGATGGAAAACAAGAGTTCATTGCATTTAATTAGCTAGGATGTTCAGAGACTGTTACTCTTGGTGAAGCTTCAGCTTCCAAAATGTGTACATTTTAGTCACCCAAGCACTGAAAATCAGTCACTGAAATTAGGGCAATTATTTCTTGACAAAATCATTGAATATTTCATTAACAATTTTCCCAACATTTTCTTCTTTCCTCTTTCATCTGACTTTGCTCATTCTCAAGCTGTTGAGGAGCTTCTTAAAATAAATTCAGATTCATTTGTTGTGGTTCATATGGACATGGCTGTACATTTCATGTGCACTGAAGGAGGCCCAGAAAGGAGCTGTTGGGCAAGGACTGTATAATATTGAGCTAATAAGAAATACTAGACACCACCATCCACTCCCCAAACTATGCTTGGAAGCTGCAGGTCAGAGTGAATACCCAGAATTAATTATATTGTGTAACAAGGAACTTGTAAGTAAGGAACAAGAGGAAACAAGTTTTGGAATATCAGGTGATCTGAGCCTGGAGAGAAAGTTTAGGCAATGTAAAGGTTAGAGAAGGTTTGGCAGAACTTAATCAAATGACATGTGAAATAATGTCAGTAAAGGTGGTGGTGGGTGGAGAAGAAAATATTTTGAAAGGAGCCTGCAGAGTGCCCAGAGTTGTTCTCTGTGGCAGTGGGAGGACAGGCCTGGAGCAGCTGCTGCAGGTGGAAGGGCAGGAGGGGTCTCAGAGCTCCTCGCAGGCTGTGTAAGTAAAATCTGTTTCACGAACCATCACTCTCCTGGGTGGTTCCTTGGCACCTGGCTATTCCTGTGTCCTTCTAAATGTCTAGTCACATTCCTACAAAATGTGGATCCTTGTCACTTTCCTATTTTGTGCTGATTCAATAGCAAACACTGATCACAAATGGCCCCAGGATTTCTTGCTACATTTCCTATTGCAAGATTGTTTTGGTGTTTGCAGCATGTACTTCAGTCACCAATGTTTTTATTTAAAATTTTTAGCTTGTGAAGGACCTCCTCCTAGGAGGGTAAAAGAAGTGCCTACTAAAAGCTGGGACAAGCCTCCCTATCCCCATGGGACCCAAGCAATCTACAATTGTCGGCCTGGATATGTAAAAGCTGGACGAGTTGGGTATCGGTGCATTGATGGAGTGTGGAAGGAGCTGAGTCCAGGGACAGAATGCAGAAGTAAGTATTTGTGCAAAATATCTGCAGACATTTGATCTGGCAGACCATATTCCTTGCCAGTGGTGTGAAATTGTACCTTTACTGGTAAATTACTTCTTTCTGCGCTCTTTAAAATATCACCTTGAAAAGGATGTGTGCATAAGGGAACTTAAGTTCCTTTTCTCCAGATCAAAGGATTTATTTTTTCTTTACAGAAGATCTTATTCTAGACCAGCCTTACTAACCCAATTTACATTATTTAAATCAATTATTAATTTCTTAGAAGCTTGCTTTCAAAAATTTTTAGTCTAAGCAGGATAAAGCACAAACCTAGCTTCTGAATGTGAGTCAAGAGACAGCTTATTCAACTATTTCTATGAAAGATATAATTTCTTCCAAGTGGGAAATTATTTTTCCCTGCCTTTTCTTTTAAGCTGTAATTCACAATTAGGATGAGAGCTGCTATTCATTACCTCTAGCAAACTGTGCTGAGAGTTTTCAAGTATCTCACACTCTCATACAGAATTCATTACTGAAGAAATCGAAGTTTGTTATCATTAGTGAGTAGATACTTCTTTTCTGTAATAAATGAGCTTTAAACACAAAGGAGCTTTAGAAACAAGGGGTTATGATTGTGTATCTAACATACAACATTTTTACTAGTACAATATAAATATTTGATTTGAGAATATAAATCCTGGGTGTTCAGACAGAGATTAATACACACCATGAGTAAGAATTATTAAGTCACTAACAGCTTTTTTTACATTTTTGACTGAGTCTGTCTCAGATTTCCTTGTGTAACCAGTGAGTGAACAGGAGCCCATCCAGAATTTGGTTTGCAGCATGTTTTAGCAAATTTGCTTTCAAAAATTTTTAGTCTAAGCAGGATAAAGCACAAACCTAGCTTCTGAATGTGAGTCAAGAGACAGCTTATTCAACTATTTCTATGAAAGATATAATTTCTTCCAAGTGGGAAATTATTTTCCCTGCCTTTTCTTTTTAAGCTGTAATTACAATTAGGATGAGAGCTGCTATTCATTACCTCTAGCAAACTGTGCTGAGAGTTTTCAAGTATCTCACACTCTCATACAGAATTCATTACTGAAGAAATCAAAGTTTGTTATCATTAGTGAGTAGATACTTCTTTTCTGTAATAAATGAGCTTTAAACACAAAGGAGCTTTAGAAACAAGGGGTTATGATTGTGTATCTAACATACAACATTTTTACTAGTACAATATAAATATTTGATTTGAGAATATAAATCCTGGGTGTTCAGACAGAGATTAATACACACCATGAGTAAGAATTATTAAGTCACTAACAGCTTTTTTTGACATTTTTGACTGAGTCTGTCTCAGATTTCCTTGTGTAAGCAGTGAGTGAACAGGAGCCCATCCAGAATTTGGTTTGCAGCATGTTTTAGCAAATGCTGCCACCCAGTGAGCAGGGCTGCCACCGGCACGGAGCGCGTGGGGAGAGAGGAGGGGATGCTCTGCTCAGCCTGGGGTCCCTCGGCAGGACAGGGACGCAAACATTGATCAGGAGCTGCCATTTCCTCTGGATCCCCCTGCAGCAGCTTCAGGGCCTGCTCAAACACATCTTCGTTGGTAAAAACAGAGGATGTTGCTGGGCCCCAAGAATTAAATTGCCTTGCTTGACAAGAATCAGGAAAGGTTTCTGCTGAGGAGGGGTAATAGGTTTCAGCTACGCAGTTTATTTTGCAGTCCACGTTATGAGATCAGAAGAGGATGAGTAGGAATGTTCATCTTTTCCACTCTTTTGGGAATCCAAAGCAAAGAGCTCGGGCCAGGCCATAAGGAAAGTCCTGTGGAGAGCTTTGAGCAGCAGGCACTAAGGACCAGAATAACTCCTGTGCCTTTGGTCACCCCACTTCACTCAGCACAGTCCCCAACAGAATTCAGGAAATTTCATTTCTGATTGTGAATGGATTCTCTGCTGGAGGCTTTGGTGCAGATTATTGTATTATTTCACAAATTGTATGAAAATTGCATAAAGTTGTCATAAAACTGAATATGAGTTCAGCCTTTTTAAAGGAATAAAAGCATGCTAATTTGTGGTTTGGGGTTTGTTGCAGGTAGGTTGGTTTTGTTTTTTTTTTTAAATAAGCATACTCTATTATGTTATCATTGAAAATGATGAAAATGTTGATAAAAAGGAGATGTTAATCAAACTTATGCTGAACATTTCTGAATTTTTGAAACCCCTAAAGACCATACTCACTACTAATCACTGGAAAAATGTTGTCTTTCTCATTTTCACCTTCCTATATAGGGTGTAAGTAAGGCTTTTTCCCCCTTTTTTTTTCAATCAGATAAGCCCTGTGGACATCCTGGAGACACTGACTTTGGTTTCTTTGAACTTACCAGTGGAACTGAATTTGTTTTTGGTGCCAGAGTTGAGTACAGATGTAATGAGGGGTAATACTCATTTAATTCAATGTATGGCAATTAACATAAGGTGTTAATTATACTGTCAGTTATACATTTATTCTCTGTAATACAGTTTATTACTATTTAATGCTTTCTTATGTGTTGTAAAAAATGTTTGAAGGAAGACATTTCTGGCAGACTCATGTGTCTTCACTGAATGCTTGAAAGAAATTCTCTCTCTGTCTTCTCCAGTAAAAACGGATGGTATTGTGCCTGTGTCTGGGTATTTTCCTCCTGAAAAGCAAATCAGCTTTGGTACAGTGCTTTAGCCATGCTTTTGCAGTTGTTATGTTACTGGAATCTAGCCTGAGTTCCACAAAGAGTGTTCCAAAAATCAATATTCTCCTTAATCCCTTCAGTTCCTCACTGTCTTTTCAGAGTAGCTCTCCTTCCTCTGTGCATTTGTTATGTAGCCAAAGCTTGCTATCTCTGTAATGAAGAAGCCTTCTTCCTTACTCCTTCCTACCCTCTGATTTGATTTGATATTTTTTCCATGTGCAATTAAAAGACAGCACATAGGGAAAATGCAGGTAAAAAACTACTCAGTGCTGTCACATTTTGGTTATTCTGTGCTGGAACACCTGAAGCCATCTTCCTCTGCTTCAAAAACAGCAGCACTGTTGTTTCTGTCACATAACAAAAGTGTACTTTAGCATTTTTTGCTTTTTATTTGGTAAGATACCAGATGCTCAGCCAAAGGAATTACCGTGAGTGTCAGGCAGATGGATGGAGCAATGACATCCCTCACTGTGAAGGTAAATGGAGTTTGACATTCAATTCTCTATTAATTGTCTTTCTATCTGTCTGATACTATCTAATACAGTCTGCGATTTCTTTACTAGTATTAATTCACCTACACTTAAAGTCAAGTTAGGCAGCAGAGAAGCTCTTACAGTGACTCCTCAGCTCTTTTAGTGTTTAGCTTCTTTAGCTCTTTTTAGCTTTTGTTAAAAACCCTTCCCAAAGTGGCGTCCTGTCTCTTCCAGACTGGCTTAAAGCTCTGCCTCACCCAAAAGCCCTGACAGAGTAGCTGCCTGCAAAACATGGTTACAAATGGCATTTGGGATGATGAGTTTCAAACCAGTGTGAAGGCATGTGTGTTTTTAGCTACTTTCCTCCTCCATCCTTGTGAACATCCTAAACATTAAGATTGTGTTAAAGTCTCCCTATCAGCATACTAATGTGGAAGACATTCAATAAGCAAGAGTGAGAGCAAGAGGGACACAGGCATCAAGACTTAATAGACTGGATGGCTCAGATTATGGTTTTAGAAACCTTTTCACCAGTTTCAAGCCTGTATGATCATGAAAATAAGGTTCCTGCTCTTCACAGGGATCTTTTTAACTGCTTTATTTTAACATATGTGGGCAGCAGTGACATTTTTGTTTGGGTTAAGCATCTGATGTCAGAAAAGGGTCTCTAAGAACAAATTAAAGGATATCTTGACAAGGGCTTGTTGTCTGTTGTTTAATATTTCTGTGGATTTAGATACTTTGCATTTAGTTTACTGGATTTTGAGGGCACTCACACTTAGGTATTGAGGTCTGTCTGCACCATATGGAGCAAGGGTTTCCAACATTTTTTGTCATGTCTCACCAAGATACTTCAGTTTCAAAGTCCTCCTAAGTTATTTCTGTCATGGTTGACTTTTCACTGAAATATGATTGCCTGTGAAAGAAAGAATTTGTAGAGTGCCCTAAATGTGAAGAACCCATGAGACAGAATATGAGCTCATGAAAAAGGCAGATGACTTCTAAGATGGCAAAAGTCAGAGAGAAGTAGCTTTGGAAAACAAAACAAAATCCACTTTTGTACCTGCTCAGTGATATCCATGAAATCATCTAAGAATGAGCTTTGATAGTCATTTCCCCCCTTAATAAGACATATCTGATGAGATAAGTTAATTCTTTTTTTTTCTACAGGTACATAATTGGAGATACAAGAGCTCTAATTAATGTCTGCCACTGTGTTTGTTTACTTTAGTAACATAATTGCTCTGATATCCTTAATGAGAATTTTTGGTAATAACTGAACCGAATTAGAATTTTAGTTAATCACTACACACCGTTGTAGGCAGTGTGTAATTCAGCACTGTTCCCGACAGCAAACTGTCCATAGCAAACTCAGTTTGGCACAGCTCTAAGCAAAGTCAACTGATTTTGGCAAATTTTCATGGTGTCAGTCAAGGCTCAGCTAACCATCCTAGGATAATTTAGGTTGGGTGAGGTCATCTGATTCAGTGGATGCTCTGTCTTAGCCTTCAAGGGCAGAGAAGAGGAGGATGAGAGAAGGCCTAAAAGCTTCTTCCTATTTGCTCAGGACTTTTAGGACTCTTTTTGCTTAGGACTTCATATTACACTTGTTGCAAATGGTAGCTGAATACATATCTAGAGTGTATATTTTTTATATGTGTAAGGAAATTATAGTGATTTTTCTGTATTTTAACTTTTGTGTCAGCTTATTTTACAGACTAGACCTCAAAATTACTTTTTTTTTTTCCCTTTCCTTGTTTCTTTTCCAGTGATAAAGTGTTTACCTGTACAAGAACCTGAAAATGGAAGGATAATTATGGCTGGTGCATTTGAGCTAGGCCAAGAATATTCCTTTGGCCAGGTTGTAAATTTTGAATGTAATGCAAAATACAAGCTTGTTGGAGCTAAAGAAATTGTTTGCTCTGCTAATGGAGAATGGAGTAGCGATGTAGCCTCAGTGCAAAGGTAAAAAAGGACACTATTTACTGTGTGTCTTTAGGATGCTTTTTTCTCACAGACTCCTAAATCATGGTTACCATCTGGGAAGCCACAAAATTTTCACTTTATCTCACAGCAACTAAGCTTGGTAGGTCTGTAAACAATCTCCAGTGCATATATGAAAAAGTAGGATAAGAAAGAGAAATATAATAGTATTGGATACTAATATAAGGATAATAGACTGTTTGTTCCATATTTTTCCCAAAAGCTGTATATTTTGCCAGGCTGCAGTCAAATTCTTTGATATGTCTGCATAAGAGTCAACCACTTGAGTGTTGATTTAACCAAAGTAATCAGAAACATCTTTGAATCTGTGTAAACCAAATTTAGTTAACAAGTAGGATTTTACTTCTTATGGTACATAGAATACCAAAAAAATGTTAGATTTTTCTTTCCTCACACTAATGTGTTTGGAAAAGTTGGAAGGTTTGAGTTTAGTTTTTACAGAACCCCAGAATCAGTGAGGTGGTGTGGGACTTCTGAAGGTCCCTCAAATCAATTAGCTGGGGCAATTTGCTAAAAAACATGTTTAGTCAGCTTTGGATCTCTCCAAGGATGGAGATGCACAGTAACCCACTGCAGTGGTTGCACTCTCTTTGGTAAAAACTTAGCAGTGGCATTTCCTGTGCTTCAGTTGGTGCTCGTTGCTTCTCACTGTACGGCTGGTGGCCAGTCAGAAAGGTCCAGTTCCGGCACCTTTGCTTCTGCCTACCCCACTGGAGCCAGGAATTTACTCATGTAAAAAAGATTGTCCCTCCTCCCCCAGGCCTTCCTTACTCCAGACTCTCTTAAACCACTATCTGTCAATTTTTCCAATTCCTTAATTGTCCTCCTGTCCCTGACTGGATCTGCTCCACTCTGTCCTGATCTTTCCTCTGCTGGGCGTTCTGCCCTGCGGAGATGCAGAGGGACAGCATCCCCTCCTTTGGCCTGCTGGAGCAGGCTTTTCCCGGTGGAGCCAAGAGTGTTTTCTTTGCTGCAAAGGCCCATTGCTGGCCCCTGTCCAACCTGTCCATCAGGACCACCAACTTTTTTTTCTGCAAAACTGCTTTTCAGCCAGTCAGTCCCACACTGCCCTGCCTGCAGCTGGCACTGGTGGATGGGAGCTTTCCTCCCAGTTTCTGAACAAAGAATGGATGGGATTGGATTGTCAGAGTATGAGAATGACTCCCAGGAAGATTATGGCAACAAACACTTAAATATTCAGAACATCAAGTTTCTTAGATTATGTGAGCATGTTATTTGATCATGAAGTATGTGTTTAGAAGAGCAGAATACACATGTCAGGATGGCAAATACATTTATGGTTTGTTCACAATTCCAGTACTGCTTTTTGCTGCTTAGAAATCCCCATTTACTGTATTTTGTACAGCCTGAAGTGGAATTAAACATTTATGCTTGTGACATTTCCAGAATATAGTGAATTTCATTAAACAATGACAGTTCCCATGAGCAATATTTCATTTTAAACACAAAGTAAATTCAGTAAAAGAATCCAAGAGAACTCTTTGGTGTCCTGTTCTGTGACCTCAGAAACAAAACATTGAATATCTTCTGGCTTTATGAATGCATTTTTAGGAAACTGCAAGATCTTGGTGGTTTCATTTGGTTTGGCAAGGAACTGGGAACATTGATGTTCTCCCATAGATATCAAGCATTCTAGTGTCAATTTTTCAGATATTTTAAATTCTTTTCTCCTTTTGATGTCTTGATTTAACTAATAGCCTACTGGCTCTTAAAGCACAATAGGTTTGTTGGAAATTACAAAGAAATTATCTGAAAAATAGAAAATCCTACATTTCAGCTAGCCTAATGTCTTATTTTGGAATGTCTTCTGCCTTATCTCTTGATTCTAAATCCATTAAAGTAAAAAGCAAAGCCCTGAAACTTGTCTCATGAACCAATTTGCAATTGCAGCTGTGCTACACCACATTTTCCATCTGGAACCCAGAATCAAGTAAATGCTCAAATAAGTTCCATGCAAATGGAAAAGTTTTTGTGAATTCAAATTAACCCCCCTACAGCCCCCCAAAAAAACAAAAAAACCAAACAACAACAACAAAAAAAACCCAAAAACCACAACCCTAAATTTTATTGTAATAGAAATTTATTCTTAGCAAATAAAAATTAATATATGTGAATTTTTGTCTGTTTCAATTTCAGAAATTAACTGTGATGTGCCAGAAATCCCTCATGGATATGTCCGTTCTCCAAGGAAGTCTTACAAGGAAAATGAGCTAATGCAGTTTTTCTGTAAAGAAGGATACAAATATGGGAACAAAGCAGATGCACTGTGCACTGCATCAGGATGGAATCCACCTCCCTATTGCACTGGTCAGTCTTCCCTAAAGTAGTTTTGCACTTTAGTTGGGTTTGGAAGTAATTTTCAGAGATTAAGAAATTCATTCGTGACAAAATAATCTATCCACATCCAATATCCATGAAGACTGGAAGGATTAAGGGCTGAGGGGCCTAAAGAACTGGATAAGAGTTTTCCACAAAGAGCAGTAGCAAAACCAGAATCTTGTGAATCTCTACAAATTAATATATTTACAATGCTAAAGGTCCCTGTTGTTTTTTAACTCTCAAATGCCTTCTGAGCAGTTCATGTGACAAATCCATAATTCCTGAGGCTAGTCCTGTCTGACATCAGCCCCATGGGTCATGGATTTTACTTCAATCACAGCACTTAAAGGCTGTATTTAAATCTCTGAATATGCATGTCACATCCCAACTGAAACAGTTTGATGAAATTTTGGAGAATTTATCAGTGCCTTGAATTTTCTTCAAGAAATTGCTAAAATCTTGAAACTGGAAAAAAAATGTTGGCAACAGGGCAACATGATAGGATTTTATGCACCACCCACCTTCCTGGGACCTCTTCCAGAAAGACTCCTTTAGAAATAAAGACTTGTTGTCAGTCTTGGAGCCCACTCAGTTTTTGACCTTTCTTATTCAAGATTAGTAATGTCATTAATTAATATGCATTGCCAACAGTTTAGCAACATACTGCTTTTGAAGAGTGCCAAACAAAACATTCTTCTGGACACTCATATGCTGGGCTCTGGTACCCAATGTGTGCTCAGACAGTAGTTCTGGATCCCACTGTGTTTATCTCTGAACATAGAGTATTCAACTGGGCATGCATGAAAACTGATTCACCCACACCACAGCAGCACCAGCCTGGGGTTACCTTACAGTTATCCCCTCCCAGCCCTCAGGGTGCTGGTGATGTTTTCTGAACTGGAAGAAGACACAAAACCCCCAAAAGACAGGCTCTGGATTATAAATCTGTTAGCCTGACTTCCCTGGGCATGAAGGTATCTTGAGTTTTTGAGAATAATATTCTTGACCTTTTTCAGTTGTTGAAATACTTCCAGTGTCAGTGAAGGACACTAATCTTAATCACACAACCTTTGAAGGATCAGTTCCTAGTCAAGTATAATTATTTCTGCATTTAGGACCTGCCAGTGAAACTGCCCTCCTCTGGGACAGTGTCTATAAACAAGCCCAGCAAAACCCAGCTGCAGATCTAAAGGAAAAAATTAGGTTTGGTTTGATAGCTTCCAGTTCTTTCTCTAACCATTCTCTTTGCAATTAAGTTTTAATCTTCTAATTAACATGACATCAGTAACAGCTGTCACTCTTCTCTTACAGAACAACACATTTCTAAGAAACACCTTTTTTAACAATTTTATACAGTTATGGCCAATATATTATGAAAACAAGAACTTATGCAATAAATTTAAGCATATTCTTTTTTTTTTCCTGTTTTTATTTAGAAATTGTATGCTCTCCTCCAGTAATTTCCTCTGGGAACTTTAGACCTCAAAAAGACAAGTACTTAGTGGGTGATCCAATCACAGTAGAGTGTGATGAGGGGTATCATTTTAAAGCAATGACTGGCAGAAGCACTGCTGAATGCACCAAGAATGGCTGGTTGCCTGAACCAGCTTGTGTCCGTAAGTAGCTCTCATCAATAAAGTTACAATCTGGAATTGTTGGAAGTATCTCAGAGAAAATAAGTTAAGAGCAAAATTTGAGGAGCATTAAATATGACAGTTGCTTATTTTTTCTTTGTACTGTAAATCTTAATTGGATGGTTTAGAAAAATCACCTGTAAAAACAATGGTGTAATCCAGATTTACATTGTGTTTATCAACACACATGTTACCTCTTACTGTATTGCAAATCTGTTAAAATGGGCTATAGTCAGCTCAATGTCAGGAGGGTTTGTGCTCCACCTGAGGAACAGCATCCCAGTCAGGATTAGAGGACATGGGGACTTTAAAGTAGCCAAACCACAGGTAATGACTGGAAGATAGCTTTCCTTCTAGTATCACAGCTCTAGATTTTTACTTGTAATTTGATGTTATGGACAGTCACAGGATTTTATCTATTTTATAGTCTGTCAGATAACAAAGCAAGGTATTCTTGATGGTTGATGAGTTCTTTCTTAGGTTAAACTTCCCGTAACTGCAATGATAGTTTTGCCCAGTAAGCACAGTATAAAAAAAACAAATATAGAAATTAGCGGGTAGTTTCAAAATTTAACACTCTTTCATCTTTGGTCACTGGAAATAAAACTTCAAATGTGAGAGAAGCCCTGATGAAATCAGTCTTGTAAAGAAACCTTTGGATAAGATGATTAGATGATTAATTATTTTTGAAACATGTTCTTTTAGTATCTGAGTTAATGTTTCCTCTTATCAGTTGGGTTCTAAAATTCAGGTGTCATTCTGAGCCCACTTCACTCATTATTGAATGGTCTGCTCTGCCCTGGCACGTAGGCTCTGGGTTAGAACATTTTGGGAGGAGCCTTGAATGGAAGTTTCTGAGAATCTCCTCCTTCTATCCTGGACTTTTTTTTCCTGGAAAGGGTCAGTTCTTTTGTGGAACCAAAAGGACAAAATTAAAATTCTGCAGCTTTAAAATAAAAGTGAAAAGAGTCAGGAAGAGCCTTTGGTGCAGGAGCCCAAAAGTTATAAATGGAGGTGGGAGGAGTCATCTCAGTGTTGAGTTCACAGTTCAGTTTCTATATCTGAGCCAGATGACTGGGCTCCCTTTATGGTCAGAATAGTAAATTCAATCAAGACCCTCTACAGTGTCATCTCACTGTACAATGAATACCAACCTTTGGTCTCACAAATAACCCTCAGGAGTCTGCAGAGAGTGCTGGCTGGATTTCTGCTGGTTGCAATGGAACTGAGGGAAGTTAACAGCTGTAGGCAAAGACCCCAGGAGCAGAGTGTGGTTGTTCCTGCACTCCTTACCATTTTCCAGGGTGTGCAGTCCTGGTTCTGTCCACTTCTGAAAATACTGGGATGATGAAGCTGAATCTGAGTTGTGTCCTAAGCTTTTTATTGTGCATGTGTTGATATTGTTGCTGTTCCATTTTGTTTCAAGAGAAACCGTGTGAATACCCGCTTATAGAAAATGGCAGATTAACTAACACGTATGAGTACTATAGATACTACGGCTTTCCAAAAACATTTGGACAGACTGTAGAATACTTCTGCTTCCATGGCTATTCAACCCCCACTGGATATTACAGGGTTCCAATTACCTGTACTGCAAGGGGCTGGTTTCCAGAGCCAAAATGTCTGAGTAAGTACATTTCCACTATATACTCAATTCTGGTTTAATTATCAAAGATCTGTGCAGCAGAACTTGTTCTGATGGAACACAAGACAAAACAGTTGCTGAAAGTCAAACTGCTTTAGATGACCCCTGGAACGGCCCCAGACTGTCTTCCTATCTGCAGAGTACAAAATGTCACCTGAGGACACTTGCAAATTATGATTTTGAATTTTAAAGATTGTTTACTCCTGAAAATATTCATAAGACTAAGAAATATATAGTAAACCTTCCTCTTCTCTGGCTTCTGGTAATATGAAAGCATATACTTTCATCTGCCCCACAGCTGCACAACACAGTTTCTACTCTATGTAAATATATTCTCCCTTCTGTGGCTTGGGCACTTTGGCACTTAATCTTCATCCTCTCTGAGAAGCATTGCATATTCCCTTTGGAAAACTAAATTTTAGAGCTTAAAAGGTGTCACACTTTTGCAATAAGCTGAAATGGATCATGGTAACAGCAAGAGAACCCGATACACTGACTCCAATTTAAAATTAATTGGACTTAAAATTAATCTAAAGCAGAGCCATGAGGCCTCCTCACACACATCTTCAGTCACAGCAAAGTACCTACCTACTGGTAGGTAGGGCAACGAGAAAAGAGTAACCTTTTGTAATCCACAAAAAGTTGATTGCAAAAGGTTGCTCTTTTCTCGTCGCCCTCAGTGGAGTGGGGCTCAGCGCAGGAGATGAATGGAGCCCTGCCTGGAGGAAAGGAGCAGGCACTCAGATAACACAGTATAACATCTCTTCAGCCATCTGCCTTACGTCTGGGCTCCTGGGGACAGGAGGCCTTAGAGCCAGCGTGCTACGCTGTTGCTAAAACCTCTAAAGCTGGTTTGAGAGGCTGCCATACACTTCCACAGAATGACAAGATCTCCTGGAGGCAAATCCTGGAGTTCATTCTGGGCATACACCAACATTTTAGCGATGTACCAGACCAAACCAATGTGAGAAGCACTGAAGTGAGCCAAGCTTGCTTGTGAACAATGAGTAAGAGATTTTTGGTTACTAGGCCACCTCTTATTAGTTTATGTAGTTCTCGGGATCTTTTGCTGGTTGCTGTGACCCTGAGAGATGTTAAAAGTCTCTTTTCCCAGCCCGAGCACTTGAAGAATGAGTCGGAGCTCTTCATTTCTCAGTCTCAAGGTTGTTTATTGCATCTTGTCTAAAAAAATTTTTCTCCTGCCCTGCCGAGGTCTGTCCAGCAGGACAATTCCAGGCATGCTGCCTGCCCCCTGGGTGGTGTTACGTCTTTATACTAAAACCTGCATGTACAATATTTACAATTACTTTCCAATACCTGTCACCTGTGTTAGACACTGAACTTCTGCTCTAAACCAATCTGTAAGTGCCAACATCACAGCAGAAGATGGAGACCAAGGAGAAGACGGAGAAAGGCTGGACATGCCCAGATCCCTCCATCTTGCCTCCTGAACCCCCATTCTAGAAACCCCAAAATCTACTTTTTCACCCCGTGATAACTTCACTGTTATTCTACCTGAACTGTTGTGGCTTACTGATCTTCATACAAGGCTGGTAATTTGCTCCATGGATCATAATCAAAACCACAGGTGTTTTGGGCTCTGTGCCAGGGCTTCTTAGCCCCCTGGCAGGGGTCCTGGCCATTCTGGACAGCCAGAGGGATGTCCTGGGTTCCCACATGTAGTAACTTCCACTTTTGATCTTGTGGTCCATTAATCACACGGCGCTGAAAC
The DNA here is from genome assembly GCA_024865655.1 of Emberiza elegans. NCBI lineage: Eukaryota > Metazoa > Chordata > Aves > Passeriformes > Fringillidae > Emberiza > Emberiza elegans. The sequence goes on from JALJVW010000206.1 coordinate 64,928,317, forward strand.
AAAACACGCTTTCATTCAGATTTGCACACAAGTGTCTTTTTGTGACAAAAGGCTACAGAAAGGTGCTTGGAGGCCTGTTTGTTAGTAACAGTCCTTAAAGATTCATTTCCCTCAGTTCTTGCTGTATAAATTTCTGTGGTTAAATGTACTTTCCTTCCTTCTTTAGAAAAATGTTTCGCCGAACAGCTGGAGGGCGGTTCTTTCCCATACAGCAGGAACGGGTATTTCATGGAAGGTGACAGAGTCAGATATACCTGCAACCCCGACTTCCAGGCTCAGCACAATGAGGTCATGTGCACAAGGAATGGCTGGGCACCTCCTCCCAGATGTACCCGTAAAAGTGAGTGTGCTTGCATTTTGGTGGGGTTTCTACCTAAAACTATTTGCTCTAGCAGTAATTTCTGAAAATGAAGACTCTCCTTCACAGAATGATTTCACATACTACAGAAGTTCTCTTTCAGAATATAGGTCTGAAACATCCAACCAAGACTTCCATTCATTTAAATAACATATTAAGCATTATGTATTAACAATGTATGGAATTAAAAATTTATTCAGTTTACCATGTATTAAACAATTTTCTAAATCCTACTGCTGCTTCTCTTGTCATCCTTCTTCTCTGATTTTTATGCATGTAGCTTAGCAGTGCTTTACTTGGAATAAATCTTGTCTCTCTTTCAGAAAAGTGCCGGGATATAATTTTTGAGAATGGTTATTTGAACTCGGGTAGCAGTACATTCAATTTGAAAGAGAAGGTCCTGTATGTATGTTACGATGGGTTTGTGACTCCAGAAGGACAAGAATCAGGACACACACAGTGCCAAGAGAGTGGCTGGACTCCACCTCCAAAGTGCATCAGTGAGTAGCTAAAAGTTTCAGAGTTCCCTATCATTGTCACCAGTGTGTCCTGTGGACATGGTGTTCTGTGATGTTCTCTGGCCTCAGAGATTTGTCACTTTGATTTGTAGAGGTTTCTTAATGGGCAGAGGGATGCTCGGATAGAGGGGCTGATCCTCCAGAGATTAACCTCTCTCAGGCTCTAAGAAATAGAGAGAAAATGTAAAGGATCTTTTTGGATCTATTTAGCACTGAGTTAATGGTAATCACTGACCTCTTCAGTGGTTCTTCCCTGATACAAGGTACATTTGCCCAAATTTGCTCCCAATTTATGAAACAACATCTGTGAACCAAGGCATTCCACCAAGAACTTTATTTAAATGTGACAAAACTAGAGACAAATAGGATTCATTACTTCAAAGTTCCTTCCTCTCCTGAACACAGGTGTAATACAGTAAGAGACTTAATCTTGTATTGTTATATGTTGGTCATAATATCGACCAACTTTAGCTGCTATTTTATCTTGTCCTTTTATTTCAGACTGCCTTTACCTAGGATTTTGTGGCTTTTTTTCTGACTCACAACTGAGTCAGAAAAACCTGTGACACCTAAACTAATAATAATGTTAATACTGATAATGATGATAATATGTAGCTAAAGGAAATAATTGAATCCAAGGAAGAAATATTTACCCTAAAAATTACTTCTAGACAAACTCTGGAAGATTAATACAATAGATAATGTGTGAATATGCTGCATATTCTACAATAATATTCAGACAATGTAGAATTATTGATGTTTCAAATATACCTACAGGGATGATGCTTCCAAAGGCCAGTGTTTCTGGATAACTAAATACACTAACTTTGTTTTATTCTACAGAATCATGTAAAGCACCAGAGAACATTTTGATTCACCACACAAACAAAACTGTGTTCCTGCCTGAAGATACAATTGAGTATTCATGTTTGGAGAGATATAGGACTATAAATAACCTGCCAACTGATACCACAACATGTGGCAAAAATGGAGAATGGAGTCCAGAACCCGAGTGTCGTGGTGAATATTTTTGTGTTTGCTAATCAGTGTCATTCTCTGTATGCACTCTGTGAACCTTTTTTCTTTAAGCCTTCCTTTGGTTTTGTTCTAATCAGTAGCATTTCATGTACTTTCTGTAGGTTGTCCACTATATGTTAAAATATTTTTTCTCTACAGAAATTGAATGTGCTCTGCTGACATTGAAAAATAGGAATTTCTCTCCCAGAAAGGGTAAATACCGCAGTGGAGATGTTGTGACGTTTACCTGTGCAAAAAACTACATAAGGGTGGGAGCTGCCTCTACTCAGTGCTACTACTTTGGATGGTTTCCATCACCACCAGTGTGTCAAGGTAATTCTGCAATACTGAAACTGAGCTGGTAAATGGCTTGCACAAAATATTAATCAGGTTATTGACCTTAATGTTTGAAAAATTGTTCACAACTTCATAAATAATGTGCAGCATGGCTATGATTAATTTGAGTAGTGTCCTCTCTTATTGTATTCCAAAGGTCCTAGTTTTGCATTGCCTAATATTGATACTTATCAGATAATGCATCTTGTGCTCTTTGTTTTTCTGATCACCTAAAATTGGAGGAAAAAAATGGTTTTGGAGGTGACACAGAGCTGGACCGAAAAAAAAAGAAACGCGGTGAAGGATTTTCCCATTAAATTCTTAGTTTCATATAGTAGGATGAGTACATTCATACAGAAGGAAAAATATGTATCCCTTTACTTAGTGTTCTTAACTTAGTACACAACTTCCTGGCATCTGAGAAGAATTTTTTGTGCTGGTGCTGAGCCCTCTCATGAGGTGCATCAGCTTTCACAAAGCTTAAAAGAAAAATGGGACCTCCCACTCAATCCCTTTTTTGTTGACTTTTACTCTGTCATCTTTCTTTTTGCTCACACTCTTTTGCATTTAAAAGCAAGTCTGTTTCATATATTTGGCTCTTTAGCTCAGGAACATTTTAAGTTCCCTTATAGGAGTTCCACTCACTGCATCAAAAGTGAATTCCTTTAATATACAGTGTGCAGGGAGGGTTTTGTTTGGGTTTGTTTGTTTTGTTTTGTGTGTGTTTGTTGTTGTTGTTGTGGTTTTTGTTGGTTTTTTTTTTCTGGGTGATTTTTAGGACATAGGTTATTCCTTGCAGACTTGTGAATTTTCTTATTTTCTTTTAAGAAAACTGAAGTTACCATTCTTGTAACTGTTTTTTAACTTTTTCCTTAAAACTGGGTTGGTTTTATCAAACATTTTTCTCAGAGCAGGCATTGACAGTGCATGGAAGTGAGAGACAAGAGTGAGCCTGGTCACATGTATCTGTGATCTCCAGCCCAGCATGAATCCAGGCATTCAAAGGCATAAATCAGTCACCTGTTTAACCTGTTCCTCTAATTTTCCTTCACTTTAATTGATACATTCAATATGGTTTGTGTTGTACTTAACATATAATTGTGGTGAAAGTACTGAGTTCAAAGCATAGACTTTATCTCTTGATTTCAGTGAGTGTCAAAGACTGTGGACCTCCCCCTGAAATTCCCAGTGGAAGAATTGTTGGTGGCTCTCTGGAACAGTACCCTCATGGGGCCAGAAAGCAATATGAATGTAACAGCGAATTTAAGTTGGTTGGATCAAAGGAAATAGAATGTACTGATGGACAGTGGTCATCTCCTCCCTCTTGCATTGGTAAGCTACACAGCTCTTACTTCTGAGAAGTCTGTAATTCTCTGCAGGCTATTACCTCATAGATATTTTCACAATTAAAAATATGTGTTAGCAGATGTAATGTTCTGTTCAAAGTAATAAAATAATAAGATAAAATTGCATGACAAGCCATTAACTTGTGCTGTCACTACTGCTGTAGCAGAATTGCAGTTCTCATGGAGAGGTGACAGCTCTGCAGTCCTATAAGAGACCTTACAATGGTTTTCAGTTCTTGTAATAATTCTGACTGAAACATTATGAAAGTGCAGGTGTATGATAAATTATAATTTTGTCTGATCAGAGTCAGTGATTTAGGTGACTTAAATTAATTGAAGTTTTCCTTACTCTGTACTCTACCTGTGGATCATGCCAGTGTTGGAAAAAGAAGGGAAAAGACAGGAAAGCAGTTTAGCAAACTGGCTAAAAGATATACGTACCCCAGCTGTGTTGAAATTTAGGTGCTATAGTTAGTGAGTGTAGGTTTGGTTCACCAAATGCAAATATAGTTATTTTAAGGGTTTTTTTAGCTATTGATATGTGATTCCTGTATTATTGTGGAATACTTTTTCTCTTTTCAACAGAAGACAAAATGCCCTGTGACTCACCTTCCTCTATCCCGAATATTGTTCTGCATCAGGCAGACCAGGCCCAGTATTCACATGGGGATGAAGTAACTTGTAGATGTAAACAAGGCTCTGACAATACTGAGGAAATGAAAATAAAATGTCTTAATGGAGAATGGAAGCCTTTACCTGTTTGTGCTGGTAATCTGTTTCCATAATATTTCCGATGTGAGTGTAATAGAGTTGTATACAAAATCCGACTAAAAAATGGACTTCAGCCATCATGTAGCCAGACATGCTAGAGTTTAATGCATCAAAACGGAGTGGTTTTAATTTTATTCCTTTTAAATGGAAGCAAGTCCTTCATCCTGGAAAGACTCTGCACCTACAGCTTTGTAAAGGGAAAGAAATAGACATTTTCCCAGTGGTTAAAGTCAATTATTAAAAGGAATTAAAAGTAATGTTAATAGCCACAACGTGTTAAGCTTGTCCCACCATAACCACTTTTATGTGGGTTAGTCCTTCTCACAGAGTCACAGAATGAGTGAGGTTGGAAGGGCCCACAGTGGGTCCTCTGGTCCAACCTCCCTGCTCAAGCACCCACCCAGTAAAGTTATTCCTCAAGTTCACATGGAACTTCTGTACAAATGATGACAACTTCATCAGTATATATTGTTGTATCTTAATCTATTTTTAAGCTCTTTTTATTTTTCTTCAGATGCATTCCCTCAATGTGTTATTCCAGAGGATGTTTTGCTGGTGCCAAGGAAGACTGGGTTCCAAAAAGTTATACATTATAAATGTGCATCAAATGGTGAAAATGTTAAACAGGCAACTTGTGTGTCTGGGAGATGGACACCAGAGATTGCATGTACAGGTGTGTTCTTACATTTGTTCCATTTCTTTTGATGCAGGCATGATAAATGCTCATTATTAAGGATTCTTAGCATTGCTGCATCCCTAGGCTGAAATAGAAAGGTTTACTTGATCATGTGCTGAAGGGTAGTTGTGGCCATCATTGGAGCAGTTAACTAGTTTTAGAGATGCACCACTTTAGTAAGGCAGACTTAATGCTCTCTACTCTGACAATTGGAATGGTTGTCACTGGCATTTCTGATGTGAGAAAAGATGCAATGATAAATTTAAGCTCAATTCTTCAAAAGGCTTTACTCTGATGCAAAACAGAGAGCACATAGCTCAAGCTCCAGTCAAAGTTCCTTTATTTCCTCTAAACCTTCAAAGTTTTTCTAGTCTGTTTTTCCCTCCATTTTCCAACTGCTTCCTAGTGAAACTATGAGAAAAAAGATGAGTTGGCCAGTGAAAAAGGACAGACCCAGAGGAGGCTGCCCATATGTAACACACACCAGAGGTCAATGTCTTCAGGGCTGCCTTTATGCATGGCAGAACAGGATATTGTCTGTAGAAAGCATGATTGTAAAACAACCATTGCCTCATTTCTCACTTTGGCTATACCAGATTTATGGGAAATGATGCCTGAAAGTGGGAAAAGTATGGCAATCACTGTCCTTTCCTCAGTTTTCTGGAATCACTAGAAGCAAGAAATCAAGCTCTGGAAGACTTCAGATCTCTGTTCTAGATCTACCTCATTCTCTCCCTTCTTCTTTCCTTTGGCAGAAAGAGTCCTTCATTCTTGGAGTGGAAAAAATTTAGCCTATTTTTCTCTTTTCTTTTAGCTTTCTCATTTAGCTCTATCAGCTTAGTCTGAAGAAAAAACTCCAGACATTGGTTCTGTTTTCCTAAAGTAGTTCATTATAGAGAGAGGAACAGGAGAAGCACACAAGAGTGTGCAGCTGTATGAGAAAGAAAGGAGGGACTACAAGAAACTCCATCTTAGCTTGGTGTAGACAGCTGTGACTGTCTTTTCTATGACTCTGAAAGCATATGAGCAGCTGAAGGCAGCTCTGCTGTTTCTGAAGCAGAACAAAATGATAATAGTATTAATTAAAGCTTGAGATACCTATTGGAGTTATCTAGCAGCAGTGTTATTTTAGTTCTTTGTGTTGTAATCTCTGCTGAACTGCTACACTTTCTTTTTCTTGTATTGTAACATGAATATGTGTCCTCAGCTAAGAAGAATGTGTGCCCACCTCCACCTCAGGTCCCTGGTACTCAGCAGACAACAGCAGGAAGAAACTTCAGGATTGGGAGTAAAGTACTTTTTTCATGTCCCGTTGGTTTCCAGCTCGTTGGTACAAAGGACATAACCTGTATAGATGGGAAATGGCAATCACCACCTCACTGTGAGGGTCAGTACTGGCACGTTTCCATCATTTTGTTATGAATATCTGTGTTACTCATCTGCAGTCATCATGAGCAAGAGGCTCCTGTTACTTACCTAAGATTACCATGGACAGGGAACTGCAGGAAAGCAGTAGAACATAAGTTGCTAAAAAGGGTGCAAACAATTGCAGTTTTTCCATTTACACAGATTTATCTGAGATGGCGTATACAATTTTCAGGTAGTCCCTCAAGAGCTGTGTGCTTATTTTTTTGTTTAGTATATTGCCTAACAGAGTCTCAGTTTTGACTGGGGGCCTTAAATTATGTCCTCGATTCTGTAAATTATTTATTACTTAGTTACAGTTGCAATATTGATTGTCTTGCAGTATTGTTTATCTGTGTTGTCTGTGTTTTTTAGAAATACCATGTTTGCCACCAGAATATGTAGAAAATGCTGATGCTCCCAGGCTTGAAAATCCAAATTTAAGAATTGAAAGAGAAGGGAAAACAATGTATCTGGCTGGTGCTAGACTTAAGTATGTTTGTCGTTCTGGATATATGTTAAATGGACCAACAGAGAGAACTTGCTCTATGGGAAACTGGACTGCAGCTCCTTCATGTTTGGGTAATATCAAAAATTACTTTTTTGAAGTGCATTTAACAATTAAATGGAAAGAATTTTAAACTGGAGGTTGATCCGTAAAAGTGTATTTTTCTACTCCATATTTTGTTGTGGAATCTTCCATCATGGATGTCTTCAGAACAATCCTGATTGGATGCAAAACTGACTTTCTCAATGCAGCTTAATTTTTAAATATTCCTTTATGTTCTTGTAGTCTTTGCTCAGTTCATATCTCTCCCAGATAAGTCCTAGGCATATCCTCCTGATCCAAAGATCTCTTTTCCAGAGTCCACTGGTGACTAAAAGTTGTTCTGGTGCCTCAGGGCTGGAGATCACGTCAGGGCAGCAAGGGACAAAAGCCTCCAGTAAAACTTTCTGGCATGTTTAGAAACAGAATTGGAGTGTTTCAGCAGCTGAAGTCTGTATATTTGGGGGAATGATTTCTTTAATTTTCTGCATGCTACCTTTTATACATTTATTAACTAATTATAATTATAAAATCCACTGTTAGCGGGTGACTGTGCTGCTGTTAGAAATAGCTCTCTAAAGCACCTGTTTGATGCAATAATTACACTTCTTCAATGCGTATCACACACATCAGATTTCTGTTATCTTTTCAGAAATGCCATGTGGAAGTGTTCCAAAAGTTGCCAATTCTCGATTTGAAGGCAGAAAGAAAGAATCTTATGAGCCTGGTGAAACAGTTCGCTACCAGTGTGATCCAGGTTTCCAGATTGTTGGTTCCCCTGAAATTTTCTGCAGGAAGGGAAATTGGACATCACCTTCCACTTCACCCTTCTGTAAAGGTATAGGTTCTACTTCTAAGTAATCCATGATCCTTCTTAGCATTTCATGCTGTGAATTAAGATAATTTTTACTTGGGCATGCAGGTGAGTCAGGCCAACACAGCCAACAGGTGACTTGCTTTGAATGGGCTGCTACCACACCTATTTTTCTGGCTTCTGGAAAACAACGAGCTGGGTAGATCAGCAAAGCAATCATCTCCCCGTGGGCTGGAGCTGGTAGCTGAATCCTGGCTCTCTTGAAGTCAAGCAGGCAGACATTATGGAGGAATCCTGCAGCATCCTGGCTGCAAAGGACCAGATAACTCTGCGGCAATGGTTCTTATTTTCACATCACTGGCATGTCAGTTGCTGACAAGCACCTTCAAATAGTAAATAAATTGTGTCACTCTCCAAACTAGTGGCACACAATGCTGTGCAGCACAGCTGGCTGATCTCTGTGACCTCTCTTTTTAGTTTCTATAGGCAAACAATACTGGATGCTGAAGCATTGCAGAATAAACCATATAATATATCAGAATAAACCTTCTTTTTCTACCTTTAGAAAATGGCGTGCATTACTCAATGCACACCAGGAGCTCTGGAATGCTGTGCTGTGTGAGTTTTGTGTGTCACTACACATCCTCTCTCTGCAGATGTCAGCTGTGGAGCTGCGCCGGACATCCCCGACGCGCGCATGGCAGACGCTCCTCAGGAGCGGTACCTGCCCGGGGCCAGGGTGCACTATCAGTGTGAAAGGAACTTTGAGATGACGGGTGCGAATTACATCCTGTGTTCAAATGGTCAATGGTCAGAAGCCCCAGTTTGCAGAGGTAGGAAACTGTGCTTTCACCCCTGTTAGCATAGAGGCAACCAGTTCTCTATTGAAATACTCTGAAGACTTTGCCTTTTTTACTTGTTTTCTTTGGCTACCCCAACTTTGAACTTGCTATTGCTTGCTTGCACAGAAATTTCTAGAGATACTGGGAATATTTTCATCAATAGCAAAAATGAAGCATCAGGGCCTAAAACGTGCTGCTCTGTCATTCTCCTGTATGCTGTTGGTATTTCCCCAGTGCCCACCACTTCAGTGACTTTCAGTGGACAGACATCTAAGGGTGTCTCTTGTGTTTGAAGCTGAATGGAAGCAGCAGTAGGACAGAGCAGCTCTTCTTCTGCAGTGCTCCACTCTGGCCAATGCAGAGCCTAGCAGAGGCCCAGATCTAAACCATGTAAGATCTGCTAGTGTCATGGAAGTGGAAAGATCATTCCTGTGACAAGGAAAATTCAGGAATGCTCCAGAGTCCCCCATTCCAATCTATGGCTGCAGGGTGAGCACAGCACCGTGGAGCTGGCTGTGCTTGCCCAGCCCTGAGCAGCACAGGCCAACAAGCTCCTGCAGCACAGCCAGCTCTCCAGAGCTCTGCATTTCAGCAAGGAATCAGTTTGGTTGATCCAGGAAGGCCAGGGCTCCCCAGGGAAAGACAAGGCTGGTGTGGTTCTTGTGCATAAGTACAGAAACACTGGCTTTCTCTAGAAACTCTTATTAACCCTGCCATCTCCTGAGAGTCCCAAACAATGTTCTGCTGCCACTGCCACACCTCATTGCTTTCCCCATGGTGAACTCCTCTAACCCACCTGAGGCAGAAAATCTGTACAGAAATTGTAACAAGGCTATTTCCTTTCACTTGTGGTTGTATAGATGAACATCCTAATAACTGGAAAGGTCACTTTCAGCCGTGTCTCTTTTCAGATGTGAGATGTGATCCTCCTCTAGAAATTGCTGGTGGTACCATTGATGGTGTTAGAAAGTCCAAGTATATGCCTGGAGAGAGTGCAAAGTATCAGTGCTGGAAAAATTTTAAGATGACTGGGCCTTCTACTGTAGTGTGCAAAAATGGGACCTGGACAGAGCTGCCAACATGCAAAGGTAATTTTCTCTCTCTCTCTCTCTCTCTCTTTTTCTCTCCATCCAGCCTCCTGTCAGTGATAGCATCATGAAGCTGCCTCACTGTCATTTAGCATCTCAGTGCCCTCACGGTGCACAGCTGCCATGGCTCTGGCACACTCAGGACAAGGCAGGCCATTTCCCAGGTCTCTGTTCAGATGGGGTGAATTTACCAAGCTGAGGGACTCAGGTGGCTTCATTCAAGGGGGCCAAGTGCCACACCTTATGCAGGACAAGGTGAAATCCTGCAGACAGCTGCAAGCAGTTGTGAGCCTGAACTTTGGAGAAATGAGACACTGTTGCTCCTGGCAGCTGTTTGCTTCTCTCTCTGCTTCACTCCGCTTCTCCACCCAACATAGTGTGGATGGTATTATTGACCAGACCTTCTCTGCAGTTGAACTTCCTCTCTGATTGGGAAATTTCTTTCAGGACAAGGTGGGAGATGTGGCACACCTCCAGCTATTCAAAGTGGAGAGCTTCTTCTCTTCCCCTTGCAAGAATATCGAGAAGGTGATACTGTGGAGTACAAGTGCCCAGATTTCTATAGCCTGAAAGGATCTCCGACAATCACCTGTCGCAATGGGCAGTGGACAGACCCCCCAGTTTGCCTGGGTAGGTTGAAGCATGTGCTGGGTGGCCAAAGGCTGTGTGACTGTTCCTCTTGTCTTCTTCTGAGACCCTGAGGGCAGCACTGGTGCTGGGGCCAATGGCAGTGCGTCCCCCTTTTGTCTCCAAGGAGTTTCTGCTAAAATTCGGCTTGTGGGCTGGGTCACGGCTCCACCCAGCAGGCTGTGAGCCAGGAGGATGGTTCTGAATGAGTGGCAGTGCTGGGGAAAGCCAGGGGTGCCTCTGTGATGAGAAAACAATTTTAGAGAAGTGCAGAGCAGAAGGAAAGGAGGGATCTCTCAAACATATATATGGGGAAGTTCATTGGTGTTTGGTGTCTTCCCCACCTGTGCTTCATTCTTGCCCTGTGTGACTGACAGGGTGACAAGGCTTCTCCCAAGGCTTTTTTTTTCCCTTTACCTTGGATGTGAATGTCTTTTCTGTTGCAAGTAACAGAGGGTCAGAGCACACATGGAAGCGTTTTTGATGTGAAGGACTTCTGTAGACTCTAGGGGCAAAGCATGTGGTGTGTCTGTATGAAGTACTGACTCTCTTCTCTTGACTTTTTCAAGTGGCCTGTACAGCATCAGAAGAAGATATGGAGAGAAACAATATTGAGCTGAAATGGCGTAGCCAAGCCAAGCTGTACTCCACATCGGGTGACACTATTGAGTTCCGCTGTAAACAGGGATATTTGAGACATCCAAATAGTCCCGACTTCAGAGTCCAGTGTGTGGAGGGGACATTGAACTACCCATCGTGCACACTGGGAAGTAAGTCATCCCCTCTTTGCCTTTGCTGCTCTGTTGCATTTTTAGTGCTGAAGGGAAGCAGAAAGCCCTTGGCTTTCCTGGCTGCGGGAGCCTCCTGGAAGCTGCAGGAATAGAGGGGCAGTGCCCCCAGGAAGTCATTGCCCAGCACACCTGAGCTGGAAAAAGGGCATTGGGGCACTCACAGGGGGTGCCAACAGAGCATCAGTTGTCCAGTGTGAGGTCTACAGGCAAATAACAGAATTATTTTTCTGCAGGCAACTGTTTTCTGGATAGGAGCACTATGGAAGAGAACAACATTCAGTTGCAGTCACCCTGGCAGTCGAGCCCTCAGTATGGCTCAGGGGACCCTGTTGTGTTTGAGTGCAAGCCCGACTTCCGGCCGGTTTCCCAGTTGGAGAGATTCAGCACCCAGTGCCTGGATGGAGTGATTCCATATCCTGAGTGTCAGTGTAAGTGCTTGCTGCCAAAGACATGGGGCACGGGCTGTAGGAGGCAGTTCTGCTGAAATTTCCTGTTCACTGCTCTGAGGAGCCCCTGGGGTCTGTCAGGATTGGTATTGATGCCTTATCCCCTTTTTTTCTCCTTACACAGAATTGTCGTTGTTTGGATAAAAGGAAATGACATGAGAGAGCCCAGCTGTGGCAATGACAGAGCCCTCAACCAACCCACTGACTTGAGCTCAACTTTTCCTGGTGTTTCCCATTTTGCTGTGCTTTGTTTGCAGCTTAGCCAATGTTCTGTCTTGGAATTTGTTCTTGTTTTTGTTACTGGATGGTTGTCTTTGCATATTATCCACATTAGATCTAGTTTTGTAAAAGTATTTACATTTTATGCAGACAAAGGGTTGTGCTTACATTTTATTCATTCTATCCTGATCTCACTGTTATTTTATTAACAATTGTGGCCTGAAAACAGGCTGGCTTTGGTGGCATACTGAGACAAGAATTAAAGCTGACAGTTAATTTGATTATCAGCACACAAAGCATATTTGGCCTTGTCTATTCCTACTTTCTTCTCCATGCACTTGCTTGGAACTGAGTCTGGGGTGAGTGTCCTGAGTGCCTGAGCAGAAAGAGCAAGTAATGGAGTCCCCTTTGAACAGCTTGAGGCAGTCTTTAGCCAGAACCAGCTTTTCTGGGAGACTTGCCTGCAAAGGCAAGATGTGGGGGTGCATGTAAATGGGACTTCTAGGGGAAGGTGGGGACTAGTTCCTGGTCCAGGCCCTGGATAGGCCAGTCTGTGCCACCCCCAGCCCATCTGCCCTTCACAAACAAGGAGAAAGTGGCTTGTGGAAATCAGTGGCACCCTGGCTGTGGCAACCATGTGCTAATGCACTCCTTGATTCAGAAGAGAAAAAAAAGTCAAGTACCAGAGTACAAATCCTACACCTTAGGAGAGCAGACTTCCACTTACTTACGAAAACAGGAGTCCAGAAAAGCTTATAGGTCTTGTAGCACAGAATCCTGCAAGCACAAGATTACTCGGATCTCATCTTCAGGGGGAAAACACATCTACCTAGACTGACTTATCTCATCAGAGACTGCAGAGAGCTCTCTGAAGCAGAAAAAAAATCAGTGTACAGGGGATTGAGGGAAAAATAGGCTCCAAGGTGAGCTGTCCATGGCATTGATGTGACATGTATAGATAATGTCAGAAAAGCTGAAGCTCAGAGTGGCACTTACAAGGGACATTAAGGGTCACAAGAAGGTATTCTGTTGCTACACTAGGATTAAAACAATCAATAAGAAAACGTGGCATGTCACTAAAACAGGTAGGTGGGGCAGCAGCCCCACATGAAGCGTGAGTATTTGATGTGTTCTTTGCTTCCAAGTTCATCAACAGGATGCTGCCTTCATGTCTGCAATGCCCCTCATCCTGTCCTGTGGTTACAGGCACACAGCCAGTGGTGTGTGTACATCCAGAGCAAGTGATGGGGGTGAATGAATTCTACTTCCAACAGCTGTTCCACCAAGGGCCTTATAATCCCTTTTGCTCCAGTTTGCTCTGTAAGACGAATGTTATTGCTGTTAAAAGCACTGCGTAAAGTATTTTTATCAACCTTTTTTCCCACCTATTGGTTGGCTGGGCTTTGACTAAATAAGCAGAATTTGTCTATTCCTGAATGCTTTAATTTCTTTTTTTGTCTTATTCATTCATGTAACTCTTGCAAAAGCTTTGGAAACCCATACAGGGCACCATACATGCTATGATTTCACAGACAGATGAGTTTAGACATGAAAGACAGAAGACACTCTTAGAGTGGCTCTTTTATTAAACCAGACTAAAATGGACGCAAGGCAATCTTTGTCCATATTCCTGGATTTTCTTCATAGCTGTAGTCACACTTGTTCTCAGGCAGACCCTTAAGAGTATCAACATTTAAGTGTCACAGGAAATCATACCAAGAACTTCGATTTTAATATTCATAAAATAGTTTTTAAAAAATTAACTTCTCAGTCAATTTGTATACTTTTAGGTTTTAAGCAGTTTTACAGATCTCTTAAAAAGCTTTTTTATTTTCTGTTTTATATTGCTCCTCAAGTTCAGTCTTTCAGAGGCTCCTTACCTGTGAAGGGAGACATGAGTGCTGCTAAGGTGTACAAGTCCTTCCTCCAGCTTTTTCAATGTGTATGCCAATATTGCATCCCTGTGCTGCACTGCTCATCCTCATCCCACAAAGGCCTTTCCCTTCCACCCCCCTCCAGCTCAAACTCAACACTAATTTCCCAAAGCTGAGTGGAGCAACCTGGAGAACACGAGGCCACCCCAATTCACCTGCCAATAAGAGATAAAGAACACATACATACCTTTCCTATGGCCTTTCCTCAAGTCCATACTTGCTTTTCTCTTTCAACACACCTTGGATATGCCAGCTGTCCTCTCTCACACTGTACTTGAAATAAAGTTGTGCCAGACTCTGCTCCAAAATGGTTCTGTTTGCAGTAAAATCCAACATAATCCCCATGGTAAAAGTAAACTTGGTCTGCATAGAATGCTTGCAGCAGCACATTATTTTTCTCCATTTCAGTTTTTGACAAAGTACACGGCTCTAGAAAAGAGAGACTTGATCACTGCTAATAAATTGATTCTTTTTGGAACAGATTTTGACCAGGCTACACTAAAACTGCTAATTATTTCCTATTGTCTTATTATACTGCAGGCATATCATAGTTAAGGAAATAAAAAACACCAGATGAGCTTAATTTGCTTCTATTTAAAGTATATTTAAACTATTTGTTTCTATAATATGTCATTTGAAGACGCTGAAATTGAGACTTAAAAGTTCTAGCTGACAATACTCAATTTATAAATTATAAGGATCTGATTTTAGAGACAATTGGGGTTGTTTAGCCTGGCAAAAAGAAGGATCCAGGGAGACCTCATTGCACCCTTCCTTGCAGAGCATAAAAGAAGATCCTATAAGAAAGAAGAAGACAGACTTTTCAGTAGGGCCTGGAGCAGTAGGACAAGGGGTTATGGTTTTAAACCACAAAAGGATAAATTAAGCATAGACAAAAGGAAATCATTACCACCAGCGAGAGGGGTGAAACACTGGATCAGTTTCCCCTATTTTCCTTTCCCGGGAAAGGCCAAGGTCAGGCTGGACAGGGCTCTGAGCAGCCCTGCTCATTGCAGGGGATTGGACCAGACGGCCCTTCCAGGTCACTCCCAGGCTGTTCCATGAGGCTGTGAATTCTATAGAGAAATAAGTGCTTCTTTATCTTGCTTATCACACCTACCTATACAAACTGGAGGCGAGGTCCATTGTCCTTCAGAGCAGTAGATTCTCTCAGAGCCTTGCAAAAAATGATAGTCAGAGCAAATATACTGAACTGAAGAGCCACTGTCATACTGGGGCAGTGCTGGGACAGTCAGAGCTCCATTTGCAATAGAGGGTGGAGAGCCACATTTTTCTGTAGCAGCTGCAACAACAATAAAAACATTTAAGAATAAGAAACGAACAAATTGGCTGCTTTATCATAAATTAAATGAACATGAAGGTTTTCTTTTTACAGCTCTCTTTCTACAGAGCTTTCAGTTTCCTGGGCTCAGAGCAGAGCTTCCCCCTCCCTTCTACAGCCTTCTACAGCAAAGGGAGGTGTATCACTTTTCCAAGCCTGGCTATATTCAACAATAGAGTTGCCTTGTGCATCTGTATTGTTGAAGCCTAAACACTGATTATTTACAGCAGGCTCCAGGCCCACACTAAAAGCAAATAAAATAATTTCTAAATAGGTCTAAGATTGATTAATTAAAAATGCAATAAAAAATTATTGCTTTACCTTGAATAACACATTTTGGATAATTCAGTCTGCCTTGGTCACACTGTGTCCTCCCAGGAGATGGAATGGCAGTCTGGAGAAAACTATATCCCTGTTTACATTCAAACTCTATGAGATCTCCATGGAGGAAAACTAATTCTTCCCGTCTCCATTTCAATGTTAAGTTGTTACTGTCCATATCAGTTACATTCAGAGTACATGGTTCTGAGAAATAAAAGCGTATTTTAGTAAGGAGCCACCTTAACTGGTTTCTTAGCTCCCTTTTGTAGGAGTGAAGAAAGAGAACCCCATGTCAGTCAATAATTCTAAAATGCTTCTGAATTTTGCAAGACAAAGAACTACAGATGCATAAAAAATGCAAATGGAAAGAAAATGTCTGAAGTGACAACAAAAACCAAACACATGCAAAAGGAATGGCTGCTTTCTGACAGGTTCTTAAAATCCAGTGCCAGGATCACATCAGGGAGTGTAGCTTTCCATTAGATGATTAACCCCATTAACTTCTGAAACCACTGTTCACCATCAATAAAGCCTACAAAAATAAATCTCTACAAGTTCCATGAGAATCAGTGGCTGATAAAGGCCCTTACTGATGCTTTGCTAAGGGAAAGGCAAGGAAAACTCAGTTATTCGCAGTCTGGTGACAGTGGGGTAACACCAAATTCCCATGGAATTTTCCTGAAGCTCAGGGTAACACCAAATTCTCCTGGAATTTTCCTGAAGCTAACATCAGCATGGACTCTTTCTGGTCTGTTTAGCTGAGTGTATAAAAGAAATCTCAAAAACATGCAAAGGATGATGGGCTTATTGGGATGCTAATGCTCACAGGAAGTGAGATTTCATTATTTCACAGGATTTATTAAATTTGAGTACTAAGATCCAAAAATGCTGACCTGGACCTTTCAGTCTAGATGAGGTAACTTCTGTTCATTTAGAAATATGCAATTAAAACTGAACTGATTGTGTATTTTCATTTTCACAGTAGATTACAAACTGAAAGGTGAGCAGGATGTTAGTACATTTAACACAGGATGTTAGTAAAATTTAATTATTTCATTAGAGAAAGGAAGGAAAGATAAACAAACAACTCTTGTTTGTATTCCTGCTAGCACTGGTAATTTTCTAGTGGGAGTTCCATACATTGTTTTGAGCAGCATACATAAAATTAGCACAGAAAAATTTGAAAGTCCACACCAGCATGAAACAACAGATATAAAGACACATAACTTTAAAAAAAAAAGCCTTAAATTTTAAAAACAGAAGTCCAAGAAGTCATTGCTAATTCTTTGTTAATTGTATCTAAAAGCCATTTTGGGAATGGCTACACCATTCCTTCTAATCATTTATTGAAAGACAGGAAGAAATTATCTGAATGGACAACATGGAGGAAAGAAATTGGAGAACCCTCCCAGGAAACAGGAACAGCAATATACTAGAATAGCTCCCTCAGGAAACAGAGGAATCTATTTAATTGGCTGGTTTTAAGAACAGGCCAGAAGATACCCAGCAGGAGAGGCCTGCTAAAAATTTAATTTTGGTTCATCTTCATATTTCTGGAATGTTTATTAACTCCAACAAAAGAGAAAAGATGGTAATGAAAAGATTATTTAGAGGTTCCTTCCAATTTTCCCTTTTTATATTACATATGACAATGTAATTTGTAATTTTCCTTCCAAGACTCACCTAAGCAGGTTGGTTGTTCTGTCCAGTTTCCTTGGTGACAATACACAGTGCTGGGCCCATCCAAAATGTGGTAATGCTGACAAACATATTCCACCCAGGAACCATTTTTGTAACTTGCCAGTACTGGGCCCAGGACAGCACCATTTTTAATTATAGGTGGAGAGGCACAGTCTTGCTGCATTTCTGATATGGGATAGAGAGAGAGGCAATTATATCTTGATTAGATTACAACATTGTTAACACTGGTGAAAGTATTAGACAAATACTAGACTGAGCAAAAAAATTTGCAAACAAATAGAATACAAACCAATACAATCCCTTTTCCAAATTTCATTTTTGGAAACTCTACACTTGCCTTTCTGAATTTTAGACATGCATTTTATTTCCCTCCACACTTTACATCTATGCCTATTTTTGACTCTTGCTAGTTTACACTCAATACAGATTAATTCTTTTTATGTGATGTAGAGCATCTTATTTGTTACTTTAAATATTTCATCTATTTGTGGTTCAAAAAAACCCTCACTGTAAGTATTAATCAAAGGAATTACAAAATACTCATGAAGCTGCATGTCCAAATAATACTAAAGAGTACAAAATGACTGAAAGTAAATGCTCTGTATGAAATAAAATTACAAATACAGAGCAGGCTTATTGATGTAATTTAGAAAAAAACAACAATAGCCTTTTATTTATTGGCTACATTGACATCTGTAGCCCATGCAAGCATTTTCAAGAATAAGGAACTGTCCTATAGCAAAAGAATAAAGGAGTCATAAAATGCCTATAATTGGATTGGAGAGTCCCTTTTAAATAGAAGAGCAATGTTCACCTACTCATATCTTCATTGTGATGTGTTTGGCTTGCCCTTGTTTCTGCATCTGCCTCGAGTGGTGGTGGTGCTGTCCCAGGTTCCTGGTTATCCACAGCTCCTGTAACCATAGCAGAGACTCAGTTTTCACAGAAACACCTCATACTAAAGTACTAAAACAGGCAGACATGATGCACTGTAAAATGTAATAATCCCAGTTTTTCAGGGAAGATGTCACAGGTGGCAGCTGAATTCACCTAGCTCATCCTTTCTAATCTGGGAACCACGTAAAATATGCAGAACTTTGTCTCTCAAGCCTTTTAAGAGAGGAAGGGTAACAGTTTTGCAGATATAGAAACTGAGACTCTCCAGAAAATGAAGGCATGGGTTGAAGAATCATTTCAGTTCAGTTGTCAGCCTTCACAGAAGTCACTCACCAATACAGATAGAGGGTGATGTCCATTTTCCTCCTTCACACTGGATTTCCTCAGATCCTCTCCTTCCCAAGGTACACTGTACGTTAACTTTGTCTCCATCATGATATGTTCTTCTGGTTGTGCTGATATGGCCATGGGGGAGTGGTGGTGGAGGACATTTATTTTTTACATCTGAAAATAAAAAATTGCATATTGTTTTCTGTCTTACCAAAACCATGTACACAATTAAGCTCACTATACACAATGCAAGCCTATCACTCAAAAGGCTATTTTTTGCTAAGCCAGAGTAATTTCTTAATAAAATTTTCTTAATTTTCTTAATACAATGGGAGACCCAAACAAACAAGTGATTTTGCATTCCACAAACATAAAATAAAAGTACTATGTCATTGTACTGCTATAAACAAATTTGTAATTTCTCCACAGAGACTTAATAAAATGTACTTTGTAGGACTCCAGGAAATAGAGATCTCCCATACCCTCCATCCATATACTATTAAAAGCAGATTATGTATTAATTCTAATGCTACAGAAGAAGCAATAACCACAGCCCATTTCCTATCTCCAAATTAAGTTTGTGATTACTGTATCCTCAAAAGTAGATTTAGGCCTTGTTTTCATCCTCCTGAGCATCTCCACCTTCTCTGCATTCACTCAAGAAAAGTTCCCGCTGTATCATGAGAATAAACACAGGACTGGAGAGTCTAAGCTGTAGTAAAGGTTGTTTTGTGCTGCTTCCTGCTCTGTTCTATACCTCAACTGCTTCGCCTTTCATTCTTTTGGAACTTTCTTTACTGAGACTCTCCATTATCCCCCAGTGACTGGGGAAGTGATAGCAATTGCTAAAGGTGTGTTTCTGTCCTCAGGACAACCTTTTATTTAATCTGTTCAAAACAAGTAAAGTTTGGGGAGGCTGTACAACTCTGAAAAGTACCACAAGCTAAGGAGAACCTTGCCACAAGTTCTATTTTTAATGCCTCTCAAGAGGTACCTCCCATCTCACAAGGCAGGGTTAAGCAGGCCTGGTTAACTCTTCATGTATTCTGAACAGTTTATTGAGCTTCAGGGTCTAAAAAATTCCCTGTAACTGTTGATTCCTGCTTCTGTGGGATACAGCTTGGACAGACAACAGTAAGAGACAGTATCTGTCCTGCTGTTAAAGTTCACTGAAATGTAGTTCTAATTACCATTGCCTCCCTTCCTGCTGCCTTGGCTCCCTGCTCTTTGACTAACACTTGATTTACATTTAGGCTAGAACCTGTATTTTTATTTTGTATTCATAAAGCACTTCTTGAAAGAAGGTGCGATCTCTTCTCTAAGAATTTGATGCAGTAAAACTACAAAAGCAGGGTACCTTCACACACTGGAGGATCTGGATACCACCCAAAATTATAGCATTGGATTAAGTCAAATCCAGTGACAGAATAATGTTTGTCACAGAAAAAGTGAACTACATCTCCTTCTTCATAGGTTTTCTTCACAGGATAGAAACCTCCATGAGCTACTTCACTCAAAGCGGAGCAAGTTATCCCTGGGAAGACATCACAGGAGTGAAACCAGAGAAGAAACCAGCAGGTGGTTTTTGTGTGTCAGTGGAGGAGTTTCCAGGGCTGAGGACGTACTGGTGCAGCGAGGGGGCAGATCCCAGCCGTGGGGGAGGCAGAGCGCTGTGGCGGCGGCGCTCCCGGCGGCCGTGCGGAATCCCGGCTGGCAGCGGTACCGCAGCGTCCCGTTCCGCCGCACCTCCCGCGCTGCGCCCGCATAGCTGCCGTGCTCCAACCGCGGCACCCGGCACCACTCTCAGGGAATAAAGCACAGGCGTGAGCACAACGCGCTCTTTCTGTGGGAGCGTTCCTAAGCTTCCCTTAGATACACCTTAAAAGTGGCCAGATCCCAGGCAAAATGATGAATAACTACAAATGCAGCTGTTGACACGAGTGTTCCGTTTGTCATTTGGAACAGCAAGTTCGTATGGGAATGGATTTATTTGAAACAGCGTGATTTAATCTCTACTGATCCATTTTACATCTATCAATTTACATCTATTGTCACAGGCATCTTTTCTGAAAAATCCTTTCCTTAGGATTCTTTCTCCTGAGAAGCTGAGAGGCCTCAGGAACAAAATGTAAACAATGGTTATCTGCTGCTGTGGAATGCAACAGGTGCATCTGGGATTGGTCTCATGTGGTTGTTTCTAATTAATGGCCAATCACAGTCAGCTGGCTTGGACTCTCTGTCCGAGACACTTTTGTTATCATTCCATTCCTGTTCTACTCTTAGCCAGCCTTCTGATGAAATCCTTTCTTCTATTCTTATAGTATAGTTTTAATATTATATATATCATAAAATAATAAATCAAGCCTTCTGAAACAGTCAAAATTCTCCTCTTCCCTCATCCTGGGACCCCTGTGAACACCACCACAATCTATCATTTTACATCTATCATTTTATGTATATCATTTTACAGCTATCATTTTACATGTAATCTTTACAAATGCACAAAACCAGCAGCATGTGAAACCTGACAAGTTTTTCCCCAGAGGTACAGCTGAGAACCTGCTTTAGGAGCACTCAAATGACAGCCTGTCAGAGGCAGTTTGGCCCTACAGCAAGGACAGTGGAATTTTAGACTTCTGCAAGAGATTACAAAGGAGAAAAATGCACAACACTACCAAGTGTTTTAGTACAGCTTGGCTGGGAGGACCATCCTGTGGCTGACACTGCACTGTATCTTCAGCAGCGCCACTTGGGGTGAGGTAGCCTGGATTACATTTGTATTGCAGTTTCTCATGGATTTTGAAGTCCATTTCTATACTGGAAAAAGAGCCATTTTCCAAAAAAGGCTTGGTGCATTTTCCTGAAGGATAGAAGACAGCTTGGTTAGAAAGAAAGAATGGAATATTTTTGTTTTCCTGCAAGCAAAAGAAGGGGGTTGTAGCTATCCTGATCTAATCTGATTTTCTCAATTTACTGAAGAAAGTTGGCTCCAATCATCAAACTATACATCAAACCACCACATGGTAACCACATGGAATACAGCCAAGGGATCTAAAGCTAGGGAGACTCAAGAAGTTATACATCTAAGGGAAAACTAACAGTTTTCCTAGACTAAGAAAACTGGAAAACTTTATGTTCTTATATAAAAATATAAATGGGTAAAGGCCCTTAAAATATGTATTATTGTAAAAACCTATGTAGCCTCAACATAAATAATTGATTGCACCCCGTACATTTTATCCCTTCTGTTATGCAGCTTCTTTTCCTCTATGTCCCAGGAAAACCAGCCAGGAAATGCTCCTGCTGGAAGCAATGAGATGAATAAAGCTAACTCACTGTAGCATTGAGGCACTGGAGCCCATCCTTTTGCTGTACAAGTTATTCTTCCATCTTGAGTCCCACTTTCAGTTGTGTAACCAACCACACAAGAATAGGACAGCTTTTTTCCTTTTTGCATAGGGAAATAGTAACTTTTGAAACTGTAATAGTACTGGGGAAGGTTTCCATTTTCTATCTGTGGCAAATCACAAGGTGTATCTGTAAAAAGATCAATATATTTCCCACTAAAATTTCCAGCCCAGATATGAATGGTTTTGCATTAATTTATATAATAACAGCTTGACTGATTCAGGCTCTCAGACAAGAACAAAATTCTGAATACTTACAAGCATGAAGAGCCTTTTGAGACCTGCTGAAATGAAGACATACTACAATTTTATCAGCTTTTACTCTTAAGGTTCACAAGAATATCAGCTGTAGAATAAAACCTCCTAATGTGAACTGGGGCAAACTGATGCAGGACACCTTTATTTTACCCTATTTTGCCCAGAAGCATGAGAATACTTTGCTGCACAAACATGCCAATGCCTACCGTAAAATTCAGTGACAAGTGTCAGGATTAGCAGTGCCTCAGCTCCTTAATTCAGAAAATGCTACCAGACAAGTAGGATAAGCTGCTAGGAGGCAATATAGGAGTTAGGCTTGCTTAAGAAAGGGAATTTAAGAACAGTCAAGAGAAAAGAAAAAAGAAATGGAAATTAAGGAAATAACAAGCAGAATGGCAATTTAAAAAAAACCAAAACAACAATCCCCAGTAATAGGAGAAAACCTTTTTAAAGAGTAGTGCTGAATATGACATTAGGTTACTTAAAGTAACCACAAAATAACAAACAAACAAAAAAAAACCCCACCCAAAAACAACAACCAAAAAAAGAAATCATTGCTGAAAAGAGGGATAGAAAAATGCAGGATCACCCCACATTAGCTTCTGCACATTCCATTTAACTTCCACTATTTTGCTTTGTAACAAAGTGAAAAATACTTAAATCCCCAAGACACTTCAAGACATAAAATGTTTTAATAGCATAAAATTTCAAATAGTACATATTGCAATAGTAAAACATTCCTAAAGAAATTGCTTTTGAACTGAAGGCTGAACATTTCAATATGACAGCTTTGAGACTTAGACAGGAATCAGCCATGTCACAACAGAATTGTATTTAAATTTTAAAAACAGTGTTTACTCAGTAAAGAGATGAAAGACATTGCACTTAAGTTACCAAGACTGCATATTCTAGATTCAATGTACAATAGAATTCAGTGTATTTACCTTCTGCAAAGAGTTTCTTTGAACACACCATAACTAGGAAGATAAAATAACTTTTAAATCTCATCTTCTTTAATGTCTCCATCTGCAGTTTCCACCACCTGTGAAAACTCCCTAAGTATTACTTTTGTAAATAATTAACTGAATTTTCAAAGGTATTCAACAAATGCCTTAATGTCTATGGTATTTTGTAACAAGTTAATTTGCTGGAAAAACTATTTTCATTTGTATATAGTTCAACAAATAACTTGGCACCAGACTGGCAGGATTCTACTTCCATTTGACACATTTTGCCACCTGTAATTTATCATTTTACAGTGAAATCAGGCAAAGAGCTTATGGAACAATTTAAGCTTGCTGATTACTGTTCCCCTCACAAACTCCAGAGTCCCAAGTTTAAAGGGCATTCTGTTATCAGATTATTTACCTTGGCTGAAATCAGAGGAAATAGACAATTCCCCTGTCCTCTAGCCTAGCCCCTGAGTAAACCAGGCAGTTGCATGCTATAGACATCCATAATTTTGGAGTTTCTCACGTGAACAACATAGCCACCACTATTATCTGCCTCAGTTGTGTTGAATACAGCAAGCCTCTTCTAAGTATTTTTTTAAACAAAACAAAACAAAAAAATGAACCTAATTTACAGTCACCTCACTGACTAACAGCTATCAGTCGATTTAGCATCATTAGAGATATAATGCCTAAATTTGGGAATAGGAGGGTATAATTTTACAGTTTGCATTATCTTGGCCTTTCTCTGAGAAAATGCAATTCTGAGAATGCAGAAGAGAACAGAATGAACAGGGATGCTGTGATGAACACAATCTCTTCAGCCAGAGGAGATGCATGCTTGTATGTATTGCTCACTTGATAGGAATAAAGAATTCACAGATCACCTCCCTTGAAGTCTCAGGTCAGAATTTGTAAATTCACCCTTACAACATATCCTGTTCCATCACTATCTTGTAATGTTTACAAAACAGAGAAATCATATTTTCTTTTCTTGCTGCTATACATGATCCCTCAAGACATTACTAAGGTAGACTCAAGCTCCCCAAAACCAGACAATTTTGAAATGCACAGCCCAAGCCTCCCTTTCTACACCTCTCTAGATCAGACATTACTGTCCCCCACAAACAACTGCTT
Organism: Emberiza elegans; assembly: GCA_024865655.1. NCBI lineage: Eukaryota > Metazoa > Chordata > Aves > Passeriformes > Fringillidae > Emberiza > Emberiza elegans. The sequence goes on from JALJVW010000206.1 coordinate 64,952,394, forward strand.
TTCATAGAATTCTACAATGTCTAATCAGAGTGAAGAATCCCATGCTATTTTAATAGTTACAGTTGTGGGACAACAATATACTACTGCACCAGTGAAATTTCCAGTAAAATCCAGTTAATTGATTTTATTGTACAATTGCTTTTGATAGCAGTACAAAAAGTTACCAAAATCTTAATATCAATCTTAAAAAACATTTCCAAAGGTAGTTTAACACTTATTTGCTTTTTTTAAAAAATCATTTATCCATTAACTACATACATATTGTACAAATATATCTTCCTATACATCATTTACATTTCAGTAGTAGGCAATACCAAGTGTGTCCATCACCATCACAATTGCTTGCAGAGGATCCACGACTTCTTGCATGTTATCTTTCCTCAAGACCCAGTCTGGTTTAATCCTGTGAAAAAATCAGTGGTTTGCATTAAAATATTTCAATGTCACAGCAGAAATAGAAGACCAATTTTTAAGCACTTACCTTGAAACTGTTTTTATTCTCAGAGGAGTTACTGGAACAGAGGAGCTCCCAGCTAAGGCAGGGTTTGTTTTCTGCTTCACAAGTGTTCTCTCTGCATCCATCCTGTGCTTGCGAGCCGTGAGCTTATAGAGGCTCTGGATGCAAGGAACAGTTCTTGGCATGCCTCGGATTTCCTGAGGAAAGAAAGGGGAAAACAGCACACAGTCAATACTGCAAGTTCAAAAGCAGCTGAAATCAAGAAAATATGAGTGTGTTCATCATCTTGGAAATGCATTTTTTTAAACCAGAGTTTAGTTGACATTAATATTACAGCCATAACAGGTATGGGAGAGAAAAAAAATTACAAACACCACCAAAACATGCAAGAAAAGTATGTTAAACCATTAAACCCAAAACATTTAGGTCTTACCAAAGCTCTTTTAGAGTCCTTTGAAAGGATGGCCAGCAAACAACAGGCCTTTGTGAAAATGCTTCCTCCTTTCTCTGAAACTTTGTCCCCAGCTTTGCCTCTGTACATTTGCAGTAGGTCTAGTAAAGTATCTATAGAATTTTCAGCTTCATAAACTGCTCGAGTAGTTCTTTCATACTGTTAAACAAGAAAGAGACCAGAGAACTTCTATAGATAGATCTTTAAAGCATCCTTAGTTTACAGGTTACTATTTAGAGGTTAGAGGAAAAAGCAAAGCCCATAGTCTCCCCTAGAATAAATTTGTAGATGAACTGGTGTCCAAGCAATACAAATCACTTCTGTATTTACACAATTGTAACAGATTACAAAAAGGTGCCTTTTGTGCTTCCTCCCTTGTTTAGAAACCCATAGAATCTGATCCTATATTTATAATAAATAAATAAATTAGAAGAATTTCAGATCAATTTAAAAAAATTGTGATACCTTGCCATGCCTTAAGGCCATGAAATCGTTTTTTCACCAAAAACCTTCATATAACTATTACAAAGTAAATAAATAACTGGTTTCAAAACAACAGTGAAAAATCAGAACCTATTTTTATTCAAAACTACTACTTTTGTTGCTCTGGATTTATTGAGAAATTTTGTGGATAAACAAGTACTACAATAAAGTAGCCTACTGCTTATAAACCTGCAAAAAAAAAAAATTCAAGTTACCTTTGAAACATTGAGTAGAACCTGAACTGAGTATCTGATCACATCCATGCACGGAACACTCCGGTTGCAGCTTCGAATCAGAAGGAAAACACTAAAGATTGCTCTGCTCTGGGCCATATTTTCACAACACAGTGGGGACAGCCTGGTAGCCACCTCTAAAGCAATTAAAGAAAAACAAATAGACAAAAGAAAATTGTGAACTTCAAGCAAAATAATTACAAACTAGGATTTTCTCTATTTTTAACTAAAAGTGCAAAGTAAAAACTGCAATTACTGATTTAAGAAAGTGTTTTTAAAGCAACAGTTTTAATATTCTAGACTAAACATTAAGAAGGCAAAATGATCCACAGAGAACATATACTGATAGAAAAAATGATAATAAACTTATGTTAGGTATAGCACTACTAGGCCTGACAGAAAATTTTAGAGCAATCATACAGGAGTTCCTTTCTCTATATAACCATTTAAATGTTGTTCTTAAATCAATAATCTAATTTTAGTCTGGAAAATCCTCCATTATACCCTCTAACACTCACATTTTATAATCATGCAGAAAGCCTAAATATCATTATGAACTCTCCTCAGCTGAAAAAAAAATTCCAGTTTTTATCCTTCTGAAAAATCCATCAGTTATAATAAAACAAAATACTGACCAAGATGCTTTAGTGCTGCAAGAATGTAGGAGAGATGTTTGTATTTTAGAAGGTGATCAATTGCAATTGCAGTTCTGTTGCCCAGTTTATGTTCTTCTCTGCTCTTTTCATTGGCCTTTATTAAACTGTGCCTTAAAGCTCTGGTTTTTGCCGTGTCAGTCATCTTTCTCCAAGAATATCCCCTCCATAACGCCTACAGAAAAGGAATTCCACAAAGAGAAAAAGTTGTAAAGGTTGTAAAGGAGAGACAAGACTACTGAACTTTATCACCCTTCCAAATCAGTTTTACACCAGTCTGACAAAGTATTGAATGAACTTGGCTATTCAATTTTAAGTCATTAACACTTAGTGTTTATTTGTTTATCTTTTGTTACTGTTAGGTTGGATGTGACATACACACATGATCAGGGTCTAAGAAGAAAAAAGTTTTTTTATTCTGCATGTTCTTTAGCTTAAGATCACACTTTGTTTAGAGTATATAAGTTATTAACTGCTTCACAATTGCTTATTATATTCATTGGTGCAAAGCAATTAGCGTCAATATAATTGGTAAAAGTTTTAGAGAAATTTAATAAGACACATATACACATCTATTATGCACGTAGTCTAGCTTTCAAAAATTTTCACGTGTCTTTTCTAATCTGTTTCTAATCTGTTTCTATTTTGATGGATACACTCAAAAATCATAAATTGTTATTTTTTCTATTAACTCAGCTTTGCTTGCAGGCCAGCTGTCAAGCCCCTTTATACTCTTTATCTTCAAATACTGGACTTTCAAGACAAAAGGCAGAAAAAAAAATCCATGCATATTCAGTCCACACACTCTCCCACCTAAGTCATCTCAACCATTATCTGCCCAGTATTCCTCAATGATCTGTTTGCCGTCAGCTTTCAAGGCTAAACCAAAGCTGACTTGGCTTGCAATTTCACTGATAAAGTCATCAACCAAAGCAAAGATCATTCCCCTCCCCAAAAACCCACGAGGAAAAAAACAGCTACTAAAAATAACCAAACCCAAAGCTGTTATTTCCTCACAAGAGGTGCTTACCTGAAATTTCACTATCCCCACGGCGAGCCTCCTCCTGCGCCGGCGGGCGAGGAAGGCGCGGGTGTTTCTCTGGATGACGGCGGCGGCGCGGTTCCTGCGGCTCAGCCAGGCTCGCACGGCGCGCTGCAGCCGCACCACTCTGCCGCGGTCCCGCACAAACCGCCTGCGCTGCGCCTGCGCTCGGAACCAGCTCTGTGCGAAATGAAAACACCCTCCTGGTCACTTAAAATGCTTCCCCTAGGTTCCCTTTTCACACCCCAATGAGCACCGATAAAAAGTGAGTGTTTTAACATGAGCTTTGATAAACATCACCAGTCATAAATAACCTCCATGACTCTGATTGGCCTTGGGTAGCTGAAATGCAAGACTGCAGAATGAAATCTTAACTGGGAGCCACTAATTCACAGAATTCACAGAATGACCAGGTTGGAAGAGACCTTCAAAATCACAGAGTCCAACCCACGCCCCAACACCTCAACTAGACCATGGCACTGAGTGCCACATCCAGTCTTTTCTTAAATACATCCAGGGATGGTAACTCCACCACCTCTCCAGGCAGACCATTCCAGAACTTTCCCTTTCCCTTTCTGTAAAAAACTTTTTCCTAATATCCAACCTCTATTTCCCTTGACGCACTAGGGAAGCATTCTGAGAGAGAAGGGTAGAGGAGGGGATAGATAGAATGGCTTTGAGTTAGATGGGACCTACAATGATCATCCACACCAACTGTCTGACCAAAAGATAAAATTTGTAACTCTCTCAGTGTCCAGCATTACTATGCCCTAGGAGTTCTCTCTTGGTTGGCTTTTAAGGAGAACGACCATTCCGCTTTTCTCATTTCCCAGCTCTGTTTCTTCCCTTCTATAAACAAAGAAGAGAGACAGGGTGTGCCAAATCAGAGCAAAAAAACTCTTTCCCATCCATTTTCTCTTGCTTTAAAGGGAAAATCTAACTTATGGAGAGAAATAACAGATTTTTATAAATGAAGAATTAGCAGGGCAAAGTTTGCCATGGCACCCTTAAACAGCTATTTCAGAGTTTCAGAGTTTCCATTTCAGCCTCTCCATTTATCTAGTGCTGGCTTCCCATACTGGAACTAAGCTAATGGTCAGTTTGGAGACGTGCAAATAATTTTTACAATTTGGTAGTGTTGCAATACAGACCTGATTTTGATATTATTTTTAGATAAGTAAAACCTGGTTTTATTAAAATGCTGGAACCTACACAGGCTCTGATACCACTGGCAGATCAGAAGCACCCAACCAAATAAATCACAGTATCCCAAGGGATTGTTCATGTAAGAAGATGCTCTACATTTCACAAACCTTACAGGTTGTTGTGTCTGATCATTGCTACCTCCAGTAGGACATAAAGAAATAGGCTAAGACAGCACTCAGATTTCCTTAGCAAGCTTGACGGTCTGAAGGAAACAAACTTTCCTATCCATTCTCAGCTTTAAAATGCTTAAGCCTCCAGAGCTTGCTTAGCTGTGTATAAGCAGCATTATTTAATAAATCATAGTCTCCATAATTTAGCTTTATTTTCACAGGTGAAGGAACTACACTGTCTTAGTGCTACAGCTTAGCTCATAGAAAACAAGTTAGACTATTACAAATCATTCAGCCTTAATCAGACCAACCTGTATTATAAGAACAGATGAGATCTGGGTTTGTGCAAGTTTTAAGGTGAGGTGAAGCCTGTAGGCCCTTTGAATTTTAATTGCTGAGATATGATGATATACAGCTGCAGTAAAATAAAGAAGCCTCTTCTTTTGTTTCTGTTCTGAAATCTATAGAAGGAAAACAAAATGGGGAACATCATTAATTTTCATACTCTGAGGTAGCTGGATGTCCACACAAAGAAACCCAGTCCACAGCAATACACTGAAAATCACCTCAGAACTGAAGTAAGCTACCACTCTGCAGTACTAGGTCTGAGAGTCACAGAAAAGTGATTGTAAGAAACATCATCAATACATGGCAGAGAAGAATTTCACTGCAAGCCTATGTGTGCAGAATTATCAATTATAGGTAAGCCACAAAGATCTCAGAAGCTAAAACAACACCAAACAGTGAAAATCTACTTTAGTTCTAAAGAATTGTAAGAAAAGGCTCAAACTGTGTTTGATTTATTCTGACTCCAACCAATACTCAAAGCAGCCAACAAGAACTTAATTCCCAAACCAAGAAATCAAGTTTTCCTCTCCTCACCAGTCAGAATTAATGGTGAAACAGCTCTAGAGATACTTTACATCCAAAGCAAAGCTTTAATTTGAATTATACCAACCTTTTTCCTGACTAAATAACCCCGGATAAATGCTTGCAGTTTAATGACAGCTCTTCTAGTCTTATTGTATTTCATAAATTGAAGCCTGCCTTCCTGCCAAGCCCGCAGATGTTTTTGGATAATTACAGCAGCAGCTTTTTGTTGAACAAATTTCCTTCTTGCCTTGAAACCTCTATATGCATTTTGGATCAGACATGCAGCCTGGTGCTTCTGAAAAAGATACTAAAGACACTGATAATTAAAATTTGTTCATTCATGTCAGGATCAATATACATTTATTTTCAATTCTAGGGTTTTTTTCCATCATAAGAACAAAAATGGAATGAGAAGTACAAGTAAACTCATACAGTAGCAGTTTATATAAAATGCACTTTCACAGTCTGGAAGGTCTTTTCATTTACCTAAATGGGGTCAAAATATGGGCTTAATCTTTTGCAAGCAATAAAGGCAGCAGAAAATTTGGCATTTTATTTTGATGTCTGTATATAGAAGGATAATTCAACAATTGGAACTGTTTAAAATCAAGAATCAACCCTGCTGCTTAAAGCAAAAAAAGGATATTTAATATTTTGGAGATTGTTCAAATCAAAGGTGTTCGTTAAATCTTCACTCAGGTCCCCCCTTTTCTATGCTTCTGCACATTGATGACAAAAGTCACTCAAAGACATTGAAAACTTTTCAAGTAATCATGACACATCATGGTGCAAGTGAAAACACACCTCTCTTAGGAGTCTCCTGGCCCTGTACTGCCTGTATGCCAGCTGGATCTTAACTGCAGCACTCCTGGTTGCCAGAAACTGCTGCCGGAGCCTTCGCGTGGCGCGGGTCGCTCTCCAGACTCTTTGGATGGTAAGGGCACAGGACTTCATCTGCAAAAACCTAACATGGAAATGCAGTTTTAAATAAAAAACAGTGATGGTTTATGAAATCATTAAGATAGAAATTGGGAAAGCACAGCTGTTCTCAGCCAGATCTTGGAGCAGCAGAAAATGGGAACAGTCAGCAGCACTGGCAGAAAGACTGATTTTGAACAGAAGACACTTTCTGGTTTCCCACAGGAGGTATTTCCCTAACTTTCTGCAAAAGGAAGCTGGGGAGGGACACAGCAGTTTGAAAGGCATTGGACAGACTGACATGCAACAGGTCCATAAAAGGATATTAACAGGAATAGGCAGGGATGTTTAAAAAGCAGGGATGCCAAGGAAGGACCTTGCATCACTGAACAGCATCCCCAACTGCTACTGGCATGGGGCAGTTCAGAATGAGATGAGCTACCAGGCTGATCTCACAGCAAAATAAACATGAACCAGTTTAACTATTCCATTGTGGATCAAAATGAAATAGTTTTTCAACCTACAAATTGTATGCTGGAATTTTAACAGTATCCAGAACATTTTTCTTGCAAAACAGAGAAGTGAAAAAGAGATCAAGGCCTAGTCTTTCTAGAGCCCCAATACACATAATTTGAACTTGTGAAGGAGCTCCCATTCCAGGAAACAATTAAATGTAATGAGAATCTTGTGCAAAAGAGCAACCCCACCTGCACCAATAGGGTCATACCCATACATGTTACAAGGATGCTGCAGGGGCAGAGCCTGAGAACCTGAAGAGTTCTACAGAGCGCAGTGCAGCACTAAATAATCACATAACAAAAGCTTTGAGAAGTGGAATGATGCATCTCAAATGGGGTACTACCGAGTGTGCAGCTGTCTGGCTCTGAAGTGCCTCTGGATAACCAGGGTAGCTCTGAGCACAGACATGTATTCCTTCCGTGCCTTGTGACCTCGGAACCAGGCTTGGATGACTCGTGCTGCTCTCATTTTGCTAACCCACTGCCTGGCTCTATAACCTCTGTACGCTGCCTGTCAGAGAAATAAAAAAAAAAAAAAAATCAGAACTGTTAATGGAATGAACAAAATTAAAAAGAAAAATACCACATCAGCAGGAACAATTTTTGGGATTTCTATCTCTAAAATACTACAAATATTTAAGTTCTCACAACTAGAAGATATTTTCAAAAGCAAGTGAAACATATTCAGGGAAATACCACAAATGCCACTCTTTAATATTAGTCCGCAAAAATAACTATATTGTGAAGAAACAAATACGAATTATTAAAAAACCCAAATAAACACTCAATAAAAACCACTTTATTGATTACCTGAATTGTAATGGCAGCTTTTTTCATTTGATGGAATCTGTGTTGATCAATATTTCGCATCCGATGGGCTCTGTAGTGCTGCTGTATTAACACAGCAGAAAATTTGCACAGAAGGTATTTCTGTCTCTGAATAAATCCACGGAAAGAGGCCTTCAAAGAAAAGGACAAACTTGGAATATTTCACCACTTCCATCATATCAGCTGGGAATGTTTGAATACTTCTATGTACAGCCGTACTCACTGGGTTGTTATAAAAGTAACAAATAAACATATTTGCAATGTCAAAAGTAATTCTTTCTTCCTACCTTTTAAGGAAAGTAACCATCTTTATATTGTTCAGGATGTATAAGTTAGACATTCAGAAAAAAACTAAACAGCTACCAATCCCCACAAAACACGGAGGTGAGGAAAGCACATCTGATTTCTATCAATTAAGTAGAGTATGTGGTCTCCATGGTTGGAGTAAAGCCAATGGGATCTTTAAAGATGGTCTAGTTCCAACCCACCCAACATGGGCAGGGATACCCATTAGATCAGGGTTCTCAGGGCCACAAATTATTATGAGAGATTATTTATTTCCCTTGATTCCCTCCTTACATTCCTCTTCAAAATGTCAGTTAGGCACTTTGATTAGTCTAGGGTCAATTAGTAAACCTAGGAAGACTGACATGATTGATTTACTCACACCTTCCTAAACATGAGTCTATTGGAATGTAGCAATCATGGGTTTTGCCACTTATATCACTTTATACCCATTACCAGTGCCCTTCTCATGAAGAGAGCTTTCATTCATATTCCCATCAAAGAAAGCATTCATTATTAAGTCACTAATACTTAGAGGTGCAATTCAGTTGTCCTAAAGAACCTTAGTTGTGTGTACTGAGGTAGTAAGCTTTATACATCTGCCTTGTAGTACACTTCAGAAACTCATTCTACTGTGGTTTTCAAGAACAGTAAATCTTTAAAACGTCTACAAATGAAAAACAAAACACCCAAATCACAGTACTATTCATTCAGAAGTACCTGAATTTTAATGGTGCTTGCTTTGATTTTGTGAAACCTCTTCCTTTGGATGTATCCTCTGACTGTGGCCTGCACAAGGACAATGTTCCTGCGGGTTTGTAGGTAAGCCATTCTCTGGTGCTTCACAGTCAGGTGGGATCGGTAGTGCCGCTGCAGGACAACTGCTGCTCTTTTATAGCTCATGTACCGTGACTTACATTTATGCATTAAGTAATAGGATTGCAATGTAACAGCTGCTGCTCTGAGCTGGATGTATTTTCTACGCTGCAGAGCCATCTGAAGAAAAGACTGAATCTTTCTTGCTGCTCGTAGCTGCTTTGCTGTTTTCCTTGCTTTCATAGCTCGGAAGGCAGACTGAATAACCACTGTGGCTTGTCTTTGAGCCAAGTACTGTGCCCTCTGTGCACGAGCCCTGAGGCACGATCTGTACCACCTCTGAACAGTCACTGCTGAGCTCCGGAGCAGTGCATAGTGGGTCTGGGCTCTCCAGCCTCGGAACACGGACTGGATCGTCACTGCTGCCGATTGCTGGGCAAGAAAGCGTCTCCTCTCCACACACATTCGTAGAACGACTGAATGCACCGTGCAGCAACATTGGCTTTATGTAACTGCCTGGCTTTCCTAGCACGAAAAGCAGCTTGGAGGCAAATGACAGCCTTTCTTATTTCTGCATAATTTCTCATAGCAGCTTCTCTTGCCATTTTGGCTCTGAACCTCTGCTGTGTGACTGTGGCAGCCCAGCACAGCTGTTTGTAACACCTACGCTGTACATACATGCGATAGCTGGACTGTATTACAACTGCTGAAACATGCAGGAGTTTCAGTTCCTGCCGTGCCCTCATGCCCCTGTATGCTGCCTGAATAACAAGAACAGAATTCTTCATTGTCAGATACTTCTTGCATTGGTTCTTTCCTTTCAAATAGCATCGGTAGTAGTTCTGTATAAGCATAGCTGCAACTCTCATATTCTGATAGGCCCTTCTGTCCCTGAGCATTCTATAGGCTGCCTGTATTGTACTGGCAGCTGAATGCATGTGCTTGAGACTCCTCCTCACCCTGACACCTCTGTACACAGCCTGGATGTGAATAGCTGCTCTGCGGAGAGAGTGATATTCCAAAGCATGCTGCCTTGCCAGAATTAAAGCTCGGTACCTTCTCTGAAAGACAAGAGTAGCTGCTTTAAGACAGAGATATTTCTGACGTTCTCTGAAGGCTTTGAAGTTTTTCTGAAGAACAGTTGCAGCACGGTACATTTCTCGCTGCTGTTTTCTCACTCTCATAACTCGAAAAGCCCTCTGGATACAAGTTGCTGCTTTCTTCAATGAAGTGTAATGCTCTACAGCAATTTTCCTGAGCCTGTGGGCTCTGTACCTCCTCTGTATGAGCTGGGCTGCCCACTGAACTCTTCTGTAATGACAGTACTGCCTATGCATTCGGTAGTTTCTCTGTATTGTAAGTGCTGCTTCATGTTGTCTCTTCAAGAAGCCTCTTGTTTTCATTCCTCTGTAGGCAGCTTGAAGAAGTAAAACAGAATTGTACAGTTTTAAGTACTTTTCTCTCTCACGCTTCCCTTCTCTGTAAGCTCGATAACGTTGCTGTATGGTTGCTGAAGCAAGCCTGAGTGCTTGATAAGAAGTGTAAATTTTATGCATTCTTACCATTGCTTGAATAACTGTAGCAGCTTGATGCATTTGCTGCATTTTTTTCCTTACCACAAATCCTCTATAAGCAGACTGTATGATAACAGTGGCATTAAGGAGAGAGAGATATTTTTGACGCTGAATATTTGCTAGTTTTGTTGCTCTGTATTTTCTCTGAATTACAATGGCAGCTGACTTAATGGAAAGAAAATGTTTTCTTTCAAGGAAAGTTCTAAACCTTCTTTGAATAATCACAGCAGATTCATTCATGGTTCTGATAAGCCTTCTTGTTTTCATACCACGGAATGCAGCCTGGATGTGCAGTACAGCATTTTTCACAATCATGTAGTTGTGAACTTGTGCATCTCTCTCCTTACAAGCACGGAACCACTGCTGAATCTGCCTCGTTGCAAGCACCAACTTTCTGAAATCCCTCTGTTGTTTGTGCATCCGATAATAGGACTGGATTATTGCTGCTGACTGGTGCAGAGTTTTTAAGTGTTGTCGGACTTTCATGCCTCTGCAAGCAGCCTGGAGGATAATAACAGACTTCTTTAGTTCCAAGTACTTTTTGTGTTGTACTTTACCTAAACAAAATGCTCTGTATTGCCTTTGGATTCTTATTGCTGCCATTCTCATTGACTGATACTTTCTGCTCATGCAATACATCTTAAACGTGGCTTGGATGCAAACAGCTGCCTGGTGCATACACTGAACCTGTCGCCTCACTCTTGCACCTCTGTAAATCGCTTGCATTTGGACTGTGACTCTTTTTAAAGACAAATACCTCTGTCTTTGACATTTAGCATGAGCAACTGCACGGTAACGCCTTTGAATGGCTACAGCTGCAGATCTAAGTCTTTCATATTCCTTCTTGACCAGGTAAGATTTGAAGGCAGCTTGTATAGTTGTAGCAGCTTTGTTTAGTTTGTTCAGTTGTCTCCTCACAGTCATCCCACGGTAAGCAGACTGCAAGACTAATGCAGCTGCCTTGGTTTTTAGATAAACTGCACGTGGATTTTTTTTTCATACAGTAGGCTCTGTAATATTTCTGAATCACCAAAGTGGCTTGTCTCAGTTTCTTGTATTTTAGTTGATTTATGTGCATTCTGTAATAGGATTGCAATGTAAGATGATGCTGCTCTGAGCTGGATGTATTTTCACATAGTGCCTGCTGCAGAGCCATCTGAAGAAAAGACTGAATCTTTCTTGCTGCTCGTGGCTGCTTTGCTTTTTTCCTTGCTTTCATAGAATTTCTTCACAGGCAGACTGAATAACCACTGCTGTCTTTGTCTTTCGCACCCTCCAGCCAGTTAAAAAGCCTTGTAAAGAAAGTACTGTGCCCTCTGTGCACGAGCCCTGAGGCACAATTTCTGTACCACCTCTGAACAGTCACTGCTGAGCTCGGGCAGTGCATAGCGGGTCTGGGCTCTCCAGCCTCGGAACACGGCCTGGATCGTCACTGCTGCCGATTGCTGGGCAAGAAAGCGTCTCCTCACACACACATTCGTAAGAACGACTGAATGCACCGTGCAGCAACATTGGCCTTGTAACTGCCTGGCTTTCCTAGCACGAAAAGCAGCTTGGAGGCAAATGACAGCCTTTCTTATTTCTGCATAATTTCTCATAGCAACTTCTCTTGCCATTTTGGCTCTGAACCTCTGCTGTGTGACTGTGGCAGCCAGCACAGCTGTTTGTAACACCTCGCTGTACATACATGCGATAGCTGGACTGTATTACAACTGCTGAAACATGCAGGGTTTTCAGTTCCTGCACCCCCTCATGCCCTGTGCTGCCTGAATAACAAGAACAGAATTCTTCATTGTCAGATACTTCTTGCATTGGTTTCTTTCCTTTCAAATAGCATCGGTAGTAGTTCTGTATAAGCATAGCTGCAACTCTCATATTCTGATAGGCCCTTCTGTCCCTGAGCATTCTGTAGGCTGCCTGTATTGTACTGGCAGCTGAATGCATGTGCTTGAGACTCCTCCTCACCCTGACACCTCTGTACACAGCCTGGATGTGAATAGCTGCTCTGCGGAGAGTGATATTCAAAAAGCATGCTGCCTTGCCAGAACTAAAGCTCGGTACCTTCTCTGAAAGACAAGAGTAGCTGCTTTAAGACAGAGATATTTCTGACGTTCTCTGAAGGCTTTGAAGTTTTCTGAAGAACAGTTGCAGCCGGTACATTTCTCGCTGCTGTTTTCTCACTCTCATAACTCGAAAAGCCCTCTGGATACAAGTTGCTGCTTTCTTCAATGAAGTGTAATGCTCTACAGCAATTTTTCCTGAGCCTGTGGGCTCTGTACCTCCTCTGTATGAGCTGGGCTGCCCACTGAACTCTTCTGTAATGACAGTACTGCCTATGCATTCGGTAGTTTCTCTGTATTATAAGTGCTGCTTCATGTTGTCTCTTCAAGAAGCCTCTTGTTTTCATTCCTCTGTAGGCAGCTTGAAGAAAAAAACAGAATTGTACAGTTTTAAGTACTTTTCTCTCTCACGCTTCCCTTCTCTGTAAGCTCGATAACGTTGCTGTATGGTTGCTGAAGCAAGCCTGAGTGCTTGATAAAAGTGTAAATTTTATGCATTCTTACCATTGCTTGAATAACTGTAGCAGCTTGATGCATTTGCTGCATTTTTTTCCTTACCACAAATCCTCTATAAGCAGACTGTATGATAACAGTGGCATTAAGGAGAGAGAGATATTTTTGACGCTGAATATTTGCTAGTTTTGTTGCTCTGTATTTTCTCTGAATTACAATGGCAGCTGACTTAATGGAAAGAAAATATTTTCTTTCAAGGAAAGTTCTAAACCTTCTTTGAATAATCACAGCAGATTCATTCATGGTTCTAATAAGCCTTCTTGTTTTCATACCACGGAATGCAGCCTGGATGTGCAGTACAGCATTTTTCACAATCATGTAGTTGTGAACTTGTGCATCTCTCTCCTTGCAAGCACGGAACCACTGCTGAATCTGCCTCGTTGCAAGCACCAACTTTCTGAAATCCCTCTGTTGTTTGTGCATCCGATAATAGGACTGGATTATTGCTGCTGACTGGTGCAGAGTTTTTAAGTCTTGTCGGACTTTCATGCCTCTGCAAGCAGCCTGGAGGATAATAACAGACTTCTTTAGTTCCAAGTACTTTTTGTGTTGTACTTTACCTAAACAAAATGCTCTGTATTGCCTTTGGATTCTTATTGCTGCCATTCTCATTGACTGATACTTTCTGCTCATGCAATACATCTTAAACGTGGCTTGGATGCAAACAGCTGCCTGGTGCATACACTGAACCTGTCGCCTCACTCTTGCACCTCTGTAAATCGCTTGCATTTGGACTGTGACTCTTTTTAAAGACAAATACCTCTGTCTTTGACATTTAGCATGAGCAACTGCACGGTAACGCCTTTGAATGGCTACAGCCGCAGATCTAAGTCTTTCATATTCCTTCTTGACCAGGTAAGATTTGAAGGCAGCTTGTATAGTTGTAGCAGCTTTGTTTAGTTTGTTCAGTTGTCTCCTCACAGTCATCCCACGGTAAGCAGACTGCAAGACTAACGCAGCTGCCTTGGTTTTTAGATAAACTGCACGTTGGATTTTTTTCATACAGTAGGCTCTGTAGTATTTCTGAATCACCAAAGTGGCTTGTCTCAGTTTCTTGTATTTTAGTTGATTTATGTGCATTCTGTAATAGGATTGAATAATTGTTGCAAGATGATGTTGCTTCTGAATGGTTTTTCTCACAGCTTTCCCCCTCCATAGTGCCTGAAGACGCACTGCAGCATTTCGCAGCTGAATGTATTCTTGTTGTTGTCTCTGGCCTAGAACCTTGGCTCTGTAATGCCTTTGGATGGTTAGCACAGCGTGCTTCACAAGCCTGAATTTCTTCACAGCCATCAATTTTCTGAAGGTAGACTGTATCTTAGTAGCAGCAACATGCTGTCTTTGAATCTGTTTTCGCACCCTCCAGCCACGAAAAGCTGCTTGTAAAGAAAGCACTGCTGCTCTCGTCATTAAGAAGTTCAGTCTTTGCCTCTTACCACCCTTACAATTTCTGTACCACCTCTGAATCACAATGGAGGCCTGAACCATTGCCTTGTGTTTCACTCGTGCAGCATGAGCTCTAAAAGCAGCCTGAATTTTAATAGCAGCTCTGCATTCAAGTTTGAGCTTTTTGCGTGTTTTATAGCCCCTGTAGGCTGCCTGTAAGCACACAGCTGCTCTTCTAACTTGCAAGAACTCCTGCCTGTGACACCGGGTCTTTCTGCAGGCACGATAACGTTGTTGAATGACAGTGGCAGCGCTATAGATGCTTAAGTACCGTTGCCGATCCCTCTTCATTCTGTAGCGGGCCTGAAGTAATATTGCAGCCTCCCTCCACCTTTGTACTTGTTTCCTGACAAGATAGCCTCGAACTAGAGCCTGAATTCTTATGCAACCACTCTTCAATTTCCTATAATCTTCTTTAAACTGAAGAGCATGTCTCCGAGAGCGATACCTTCGCTGGACGTAAAGCACTGCTTCCCTCAGTGCACAGTAACGCTTACGGACCTGCCTCATCCTTGCCAGAGCTTGGATCTTCACCGTGGCACCTCTCAAGGTTTTATATCTCTTCCGGGCGACATAAGCACGGAAAGTGGACTGAATTTTTATCACAGATCTCAGGATACAAGCCTGTCTCCTGGCTTGCATCCCTCTGTAAGCAGACTGGAGAACAATGGCAGCCCGGCGCACCCTCTGGAAAGCGGCAGCTGCTTTTTTAGCAGCCACGTGTGCCCTATACCGGGTTTGAATTACAGAAGCAGCATTTTTAATCTCTTTGTATCTTTTTACTTGTTGGTATTTTCTTACATGTGACTGCAATGTAGTAACAGATTTTTTTAACTGCAGGAATCTTTGTTTCTCTCGTTTCATTCTCCATAGTGATTGAATAACACATGCTGCTTTTGCTTGTCTGTACAGCTCTCGTGCCTTCATGCCTCTAAAAGCAGCTTGGAGAACTACAACTGCTGCACGCTTTTGCAAATAAGACTCTCTCTCACCTTTGCCCAGTTTATAAGCTCTGTAATACTGCTGAATTGCCATTATTTTTGCTCTGTGCTCCTGGTAAACACGTCTGGCCAGCTGACACCTGTACCAAGCCTGAATCTTGATAACATTTTGCTTAACATGTAGATACTGCTTCAGGTCTCTGTGCATCCTGTACCAAGACTGTATGACAAGGGCAGCCCTCCTTCTCTTAGCCAGTTTTGAAGATTGCCATTTTCGGAAATAACTCTGAATCACTAAAGCTGCTTTAATTTTCTGCTGAATTTTGTATTTTCTCCATCTTCTGAATGCAGACTGAATAGTAAGTGCTGAAGACTTTAGGATTTGGTATCTTTGTCGATCTATTTTTGCCAACTTAGCTGCACGCAGATGTCTCTGAATTGTAACAGTAGCCCAAACAATTTGTTTATATGCAGCAACAGACTTCACCATCCTTATCCTTGCTTGTACAAAAATAGCACAGTGTCTTAGCTGTAAGTATCTTCTCCTTGCAGAGTATCTCCTCCAATAAACCTGCAGGTAAAAAAAGAAAAAATTTAGTATTTTCTTCACAGTATGTTAAGCATGAATGCAGACTGTCATCTTTAGACTTTTTAAGATTTCTTATTCCTATACTTATCAGAACCACAGAGTATTCTGAGTTGGAAGGTGTGATGGCTAACAGCTGTCGTGGAGCCTCACAGTCAAAGATAACAGTAATTAGAACTGGACCAGTCCCTGCCCTCAGGGAAAAAAGTAAACATGCCTAGGAAAAGGCACTGGGAACCAGGAGACTCAAATTCAAACAACAGACACCAGCCAATCCCTGATGAACACAGACACAGGCAGCCATTGGCCAGTGAGCTGAGTGTAACCAAATTTAGCCAATTAGGACCAACCACTAGGGTGTTGGAAAGCTATATAAAAGGGAACTGTACTCAAGAAAATTTGCTATTGCCATAGGAACTTTGGTGTGTCAAGTCACATCCATCCCAATTACAACGGGACTCACCCACAAGGATTGAGTCCTAGACTTGACTGAATGGCCCATACCAGGATCAAACCCATGACTTTGGTGTTATTGGTGCCATGCTCTACCCAACTGAGCTTATCTCTGGCTCTTAATCCCTAGGAAGTCAAATCCAGAAATCTATTTTAAAAAAAGAAAAAAGGAAAAGCTAGATGTTTTTTAAGCATTTTCAATTCTAGCAACAGCAGATTCAATCTGATAAACCAGCAATTCTTTAAAATCCAGTCTGAAAAGTCTTAGGACTGAAATATTTATCTTTGGGTAATGGTGCTGAAAGTATCTTGAGAAACTGAATTATCTGCCCAAACTACTATTGCCATGTCTGCCACTTTGAATGTGCCCACTGCAGCTGACATAACACTAGGAGAGTAATTTTAATTTTTTTTAAAGCTTCTTTAAGTAATGCTCAGCAGCTGCAAAGAAGAAAACCAACACAATCTCATCAGTCCTTACATTAATGTTTAATGTTCTGTGTTTTAATGCTTATGGAATGCAAAAATATTCACCAAGAAATACTTGTTAATTTAACAGCACATCACCATCCCTCCCTAGAGAGAAAAACTTACTAAACCTCTCAAAAGCAAAGAGGGGAAAAATAATTTTTAGAAAAAATCACATTTCATGAAAGCATTAATTGCTGCAGGCAGCAGAAATGGACCTTAGCGAGGCTCTTTCTTAGAGATTTCAAGGGGTTTCCTTGCTGTGTAATCTTGCTTTAGATTGTATTACCTGAATGACTGTGGCAGATTTATTTCTGGCTTCCTCCAGTTTTGCCTTCTTCAGATTGAAGAGAGTCCTCCTGGCCAAGTATCCTTTCCAGTGCTTCTGGATGAAAATGGCTGCATGCTCTCTCCTCAAGATGCGCCGGCGAGCCAAGAAGTTCATTGCAGATTTCTGAATTATCCGAGCAGCTTTGTCTCTTTCCTACAAATAGTAAATTTCCACTGAACATTAGCTATTAAATTTTCACTCAAATTTTTGATTTGAATAACTATCTACATCAATTTCATAAAATTATACTACGTATGCACACATTATAAGATTAATTAATAAAAATAATGCCTGCAATGTTTAAAGGGTTTTGGTTTTGATTCCTTCTCTCCGACCAGCATCTTTACTATTAGATATTTCAAAAGACTTGTAAAGGGAGGGTTTTGTCATCATTGTTAAGGTTGTGTAGATTTTATACAGTAAAGAAACTGGAGATGAAAAAGCCAAAACAGAATCTTTGTCCCTTTCTACACCACAGATTCTCAGAATATTTCACTTGAATACTGTTCCAACATCAATATGTAACCCAGCAAGACACAGTGGTGGCATTTATCAACCTTAAGGTATCATAGTTTTAAAACCTTCACTAAATCTGATATAACGACTAGAAAATCAAGATACAGAATATAAGAACTCATGAAATTCAATTCAAAAGACTGGTGAAGCTTGGCTCCTTAACAAAAATAGTAAATCCATGCAGAAGTTTAATTACTCCTCTCGTCTTATAGACATTAATAGGAATTAACTATTCCTTTAGCTTTAAGGAAGCAGTGCAACTATTTTATATTTGAAATATTGGGAGAAGAGTTTATGCGGTGACACACAAAAAAGAACAGTAGCCTCTAAACACCTGTAAGTACTTCAGAAGTCTAAAAGAAAAGTGGAGTTTAGTAGATTACACCACCAAGAAGGGCACATATTTTTATGACAGAAATTGCACTCATTAGTTTAACTGCCAATATTAGCCCAACAAACATGTATTTTCTATTGAATTTATATTATCTCTTTTTCTTAATGTAGAAGCTACGAATATTGCACAAAGAGTACCTGAAAGAGTTTCAGTTCCCTTTTCAGCCTGTACTGCCTCCAAGCAGCCTGAATTAAACGTGCAGCTCGGGTTTCTTGGCGAAGATCGAGGAGCCGTGAACACAGAAATGACAGGTAGGTGATAACAACCTGCAGAAACACACAACACAGCAGGGTAAGGCTGTACAAAAGAGCAGGACATGAGGGCAGAACACCTTTCTACCAACTCTAAAGGCATTTTACCTTCTCATCAGGAATTGTATTTGACATGTCTGCGTGATGAATCATTGCTGGTATCCCACCTAGGTCAGAAACTGCAGCATTGATCAGCTGGAAGTTTTGCTTTTCGTTATCCAGGAGTTCCTTGTATAGGACTGAGGGAGTCACAGCTTTGTAAAGATAAAACATTAGTCAAATCAAATTGTGCAAAGAAATAGATTTAACGCAAACTTCTGTACATCAAATAACTCACTTTGATCAAATGTTTCTTCCACAGCATTTAGAGAAGTATCAGACTCAGATGAGGAGGAAGAGTTTAGTCCCACTGTAACAGTTCTTGAACATTCTACAGTTTGAGTTGTTCGTTGGCACACAGCTTCCAAAGGCATGTAACAGGGGTGATAGTGATGAATCAAATAGCACAATACTCTGCCATCTGAGAAACACACTGTGAAGTTTTCCACCTGTTAAATAAAATACAAATTCCTTGAATTTTTGTACTAGTCAATTGGTATAAACTGGATATAGACTTACTCTCTTGTACCTTGTGTGACCAAATGCAAATTATTTTCTAACAAAAAAAAAAATTAAGTAGCTAGTTCTTCCTTTGAACATTTACTGTACAGTGACACACAGCTGTGAGACCCCAGAAACAAAAGAGGAGTGAGTCATTATACACTGAATCTACAAGGGAAACATTTATGAAACCAATCTTTCTACAGCAGGATCCCAAATAAAATTCTATAGATACCTTTACACTAGTAATTGAATTACACTTTCAATGTAGAAATAAGTTCTGAATTTGAATCAATCCTAAAAGCTCCGTTTTACTCTTCAGAAAGACTAACAGCTGCTACTGTATTCTGACCAGAGTCAGGTCTCTGACCAGAGTTCCCTTCTTGGAATGAGCAAACATTTCCCTTCTAAACAAACATCTCTGAGGAGATTAATTGACCTTATCCCAAAAATTAGTTTAGTTTTCATAGCTTTTAAAAACATTGGAAATTCTATGCACAAATACTTTTATAATGAAGATTAGTAAAAGTCCACAAGCAATTCCCATTCCACCAAAAAATGTTCAATTTTTAAAAAAGCATTTCTATGCACAGGACTAATTGGAAGGGGAAATTTTTTGCCCAGATTTCTTTAAAAAGAGAGGTGCAGCTAAACTCACAGAACAATGGTTACTTAAATCAGATTAAACAAAGTCCAGAAGAATATTTACAAATAATTGCCATTGACTTCTACTACGTATTTGATGGTTTGAAGAGCTCTGCTCCATAAAGAATTACAACAGCACAGGGTGTACTTGTGAAAGCGAACACAAAACTATTTACCTTGATACTGTAAAATCTACAAACAGCATTAACCCATGCCATCAGCAGCTTCACATTTTCACTGTAAGTCTGAGATGAGAAGTTACTACTGTCTTTCTGTACTTTAAAAGAATTTTGAGATGTCTTCATAGCACCCAATAGTGCTTTTTTCTTGTATGTGTTCTTCAGAAACTCAATTTCTTCTTTTAAATGTTCCACATTCAGAAAAACATCCACCTGTTAGGAAGAAAAACAAAAAATGGACATATCAACGGTCTGACATGTCCTGCATCACAGCTGCTGGATACTGAGCTTTAGACATGGCATTGTGAAGAGAATCTACCTACGCCCATCCCTTAGCAGCACCTGACTCACAATCAGTAGTGGATAATCTGGAGTTGACAGCATAGATGGCAGATAAAAAACCCTAAATCTGCCCTTCCCACTGTTCTGTGTAAGAGTTTCTGCATTAGTTTATTAACTAATGGTTAATTAGTTTATAAACTAATTAGTTTATTAAGTAATGCTGGGAGAAACAGGGAAATTCCCTGTGTAATTTCAATGTGTTCTCAGAGGAAGCAAAAATTTCAGAGTCCTGCCTGCAGTTCCACTGAGCCCATGTACCAATCCTCCTCCTTTAAGGGATTCCTAAAGGACTTGAGCTGGTTGGAGAACAAGCAGCATATCCACAGGGCTTGGATAAAGCCACTACTTACTCAAATTATTTCTCTGATCAAAAGCAATGCAACTGTGACATATGCATCAGAAGAACAAACTGAAGAAAGTTAACTACTTAATAGTGTAACAGTATTCAAGAAATAAAATAATTACATTTTATATTTATTATATTGTCTTAGTGATACTTCTGTGGCTGAAGTCTTTAATATTCTTGCTTTACATATACGTAATTTCAATTACATTCCTGACTACTTAGTGGTGAAATTCCACCTCAACTTTTATCTTATTTTGCCTTTCATACATCATGTTACTTCCAACTGGATTTGTCAGTTGGACAGTTATTTTAAAAATAACCTCTGACTCAAGTTAACTCTTGAAACAATCTTAAGAAAACTTTTTTTTCTTCCTCTACTAACTTTTGAAATATCATTGCAGTAATGCCTAAGAAATCTTCATTCTTATTTCAAGGATGTTTTATCAACTGTTTCAGATAAAAGTAAGAAAAAGTAGAAGAGCTCTAGCTTCAGAGATTACTCTATAATTGCCTATCAATGTAACCTCAAAATCTTTTTCAGTTACTAAGAGTCTACCTGCAGTTTCAAATCAACATTATTTTAAGTATCAGTTCTGCTACCATATGGCATAAATTCACTTTTTTCCAAAAACTTGAGCAAATGTGTAAGAAAAAGCACAGTTAAAACATTATCCAAGCTGCATTGTTAGGGAACAATCAGCAGTTTGGTGAAGTTTACATGAAGTTTTGAATTTACAAAGCAAATTATTTCAGTCCAAAATTTGATTCGTAGAAGCTTTCACAGACATCAAATATTCCTGAAAGAGTGGTGTTTTCACTATTACTCCTTTGTAACTAGCAAAAACCAAACAAAATAATCAATTGTATAATACCTGGAAGGCAAAGACAATTTTCCACAGCAGCGCTAACGTTCGTTCCCTGTGTCTATCCACAATATCCCTGGAGTCAATTGAAGCACCTATCAAATAAAACAAGGGATTAAAGTGTGCAGTAGTTATCTGATGCACTTAGAATAACCCTGATTTCTAGGCCATACCAGTTTCATCTTTCAAGTGCACTCCTCGCTCTTTAAGGACATTGAGAACAATATCCACATTATGCATCTTCTGTAGCCGACTGATTGCAGGAACTCTCAGCTGTTTTGAAAGACTCCAGTTTTTGGTCAGAAGCTCCACTGTTCTCCTAGCAAAGGCAATTGCATGGTTTAATGCCTCTGATGAGCTCACATTAAATATGATATAAAAGAAAACAAATATTTCAATAGAATTCTGTATCAACGCACACAAGACGAATGCCACATTGTAAGTCCACAGCCAGGTTTGTTACAGCAAAATCAAATTCATCCAGTGGAGTCTGAACATGACTGACAGGCAGTCCTAGGAAACCCAGATGGCGGGAAAGGTCACCTTCACCACTCAGGAAGTCCCGGGAAAATGCAAGCAAAAGGTCTTTGCTAGCCTAAAGTTAAAAAAAAAAATCTTAACACTACAACATTTCTCAATCAGAATACAATTTTTATCCCTTGTACCTCCCAAATAACATTTCATATTTCCTTGTCTAATTCTTAAAACTATGCATTTTTTAAAAATTAATTTTAGCAAGTCACATAGCTTTAACTTTTGTCAGATTAAAAACAATTAAAAAATTACACACTGAGTCTTAGGACAACAATGGAGGAAGACATCAAATCCCAGCTCTCACCTTGAACTCTGCATCCTTACAAAAGAGGCAGGGGTCATGGTCAATCATTCTGGACTGTTTGGCACAATCCAGAAAACAAACCAACAGCAGTAATTTTTTCAGTGTGAACTTTGACAAAGCTTCTTCATGACCTGAAATGATAGAACTCAATAAGTGATAGTTTAAAAATGAGGTGCTACAAATAAATTGTTTTGGAAGCAGTTGTTACCTTCCCGGTAAAGGTGGGGCACGACGGGATGTCTGTATTCAGCTGCAATGTCAGGGTTCCACAGCAAGCGGTTAAGGATAAATATTGCTAAACCCATAACATCACTGTTACTCTCCAAAGCTATCAGTTCTCCATAAATAGTCTAATATGAAAGAAAGGGAAAAAAGCAGCAGCATTAAAAGTTACCTTAAATACTATGTGATTTTGTGAAAAATACACATTATTGAATCTCTAAAATAATGACTGAAAATTGGTCTTTAAATATCAAACAGTTTTCAAGTGAGTCCCAGAAAGGTAAAGCCAAAGGAAATTTCAGAAGATCTAATTTCATTCCAAAACATGTATGGTCATCCAGGTCAGAGAAACCAATCAGGAATTTCTTTAGGATGACCACATTTTTCTCCACTTTAGTAAAGTGAAACTGACAGGAAATGCTTTTGTGTTATTGGCCATGGAATTAACTTCCACTATTCTTGATGTAATATTTAACTTCTTAATAAGATAATCACTTTGATATAAAAGAAAACAGATATTTCAATAGAATTCTGTATCAACGCACACAAGACGAATGCCACATTGTAAGTCCACAGCCAGGTTTGTTACAGCAAAATCAAATTCATCCAGTGGAGTCTGAACATGACTGACAGGCAGTCCTAGGAAACCCAGATGGCGGGAAAGGTCACCTTCACCACTCAGGAAGTCCCGGGAAAATGCAAGCAAAAGGTCTTTGCTAGCCTAAAGTTAAAAAAAAAATAAATCTTAACACTACAACATTTCTCAATCAGAATACAATTTTCATCCCTTGTACCTCCCAAATAACATTTCATATTTCCTTGTCTAATTCTTAAAACTATGCATTTTTTAAAAATTAATTTTAGCAAGTCACATAGCTTTAACTTTTGTCAGATTAAAAACAATTAAAAAATTATACACTGAGTCTTAGGACAACAATGGAGGAAGACATCAAATCCCAGCTCTCACCTTGAACTCTGCATCCTTACAAAAGAGGCAGGGGTCATGGTCAATCATTCTGGACTGTTTGGCACAATCCAGAAAACAAACCAACAGCAGTAATTTTTTCAGTGTGAACTTTGACAAAGCTTCTTCATGACCTGAAATGATAGAACTCAATAAGTGATAGTTTAAAAATGAGGTGCTACAAATAAATTGTTTTGGAAGCAGTTGTTACCTTCCCGGTAAAGGTGGGGCACGACGGGATGTCTGTATTCAGCTGCAATGTCAGGGTTCCACAGCAAGCGGTTAAGGATAAATATTGCTAAACCCATAACATCACTGTTACTCTCCAAAGCTATCAGTTCTCCATAAATAGTCTAATACGAAAGAAAGGGAAAAAAGCAGAATCGTTAAAAGTTACCTTAAATACTATGTGATTTTGTGAAAAATATGCATTATTGAATCTCTAAAATAATGAATGAAAATTGGTCTTTAAATATCAAACAGTTTTCAAGTGAGTCCCAGAAAGGTAAAGCCAAAGGAAATTTCAGAAGATCTAATTTCATTCCAAAACATGTATGGTCATCCAGGTCTGAGAAACCAATCAGGAATTTCTTTAGGATGACCACATTTTTCTCCAGTTTAGTAAAGTGAAACTGACAGGAAATGCTTTTGTGTTATTGGCCATGGAATTAACTTCCACTATTCTTGATGTAATATTTAACTTCTTAATAAGATAATCACTTTTTTAAAGCAAGTATGTTGTAACAATTTAAAACATATACATTATACTGTAACTGAATTGAACCTACCTGAATTAATATGATAGACAACAAAAGAAACCCAAAACAACCTCTACTAAAAAAATTACTAAATGTCCTTTGAACTTATAGCCTATACACAGTTAACTTACCTCCAGACCTATACGCAGCCATAAAGGGTTGTAAGATAAAAGCCAGTTAAGGACTTTCTGCCTTTCTCCTGCAAGAAAGCATTTTTTAATATTAGATCCAGCAAACACTTCAGACTAATGCAAAAATTTCTATTAACGAATTTCACATTAAACAAACTCAGTGTGTGAATAACCCTTTCCCCACTCCAGGTTTCAGTCTCTTACCTATGTCTTTCCAGAGGTGCCTGTCCCTGCGGACCAGCAGGCGCCTGCTCTCGATCTCCCCCTCGAGCCTCTGGATGGCCCTGACCATGGTTGCGCAGGTGAACAGGCGGCAGGCCTCGCGCCGCAGCCGGTTCAGCTTGCGCCGGGCTGTGTACGCTTTTAGGGACGCCTCGTCCTTCGTGGGTGCCTTAGGAAGGCTCCTTTTGTGATGGTTCTCTTCCCCCAGGATAAGAGCAGCTGCATTTACTGTTTAAACATGCACAAAAAGCAAGCATTTACACCTCAAATAAAGGTAGCTTTGCACACCTCATTGATTTTTTCCCCTCTTGAAGCTGAAGTTTTGTTATTTTTATTCTGACTGATGATTTATTCTTCAGGAAGCCTGTCAGCTGTTGCACTATACATATGTTGCCAAGTAAGAGAATACTAGTCTACTATTAAATATAAGAGCACTTATTTCAGAAGTGAGCAGTGCTACGAATTCAGTTTTAAGATTAATGGTTCCATCTTTGGTTTTTCCAAATGAAGCTAAAGATAGAGCAAAAAGTAGGTTATCCTTCTAGTAAAGTTCCAGCTATAATATTTTCCAGCAGGTGGGGATTCCCCACTCACCACCCACTGAGGAGTGCCACAGCCACACATTCCAGTGTATTCCTGGTACAGAGCACCCTCCCCATGCAGGGGGTGTGCTGTGCTGTGCTTGCCATGAGCTGGTGAGCCATCCACACTGATCAGAAGGGGGAAAATATGACAACATGATCTGAAAAGGTTTAGTGTGAAATGAGTACTACTAGATAGTGTTAGTAAGTGTATTACATAAAGCTTAAAAAAATGAGAAGACAAAATTATTGTACTCTTACCTTGTGAGGTATTTGTTTTTACATTGAAGTCATCAGGGGTAAGTACAAAATTTAACCACCAGGTGAAACCTCGTTGCTGCTTCTCCTTCCAACGTTCATCATAAAACATGTTTTTAGCAGCAAAAGGCATTGGGTGCCTAGGGATGACTTCAAAAGAAAAAGCAAAACAACAAAAAACTTTAGTTTTTGCAGTTCTTGAAATGTTTGATAACCAATATGCATTTAGTTCTGGAAAGGATTAATGCTTGACACTCCATTTAGCACAACAGCCAAAAAGGCAAATTGTTAAAATCTTCGGTGACTTGCGGATCAGGGATTATTAATAAACTTCAGCCACAAAACATGGCTTGAGTTGTTACAGCCCTAGAACTAAGACAAGATACCTAGAACCCAAGCCATTTGCAATGAGGTAAACTCAAACTGAACTGGATTACATCCAGGAAGAACCATTTTATAGATGCATTTTTCTGGTCAGATCAACTTAGTATTGTTAACTCTGCAAAATTTTTATCTTGTTGGGAAGAAAATTTCTCTTCTGAGGTATTCTGTTGTTGCCTTAAAATGTTATCAGATATGGAAGAGGGATTTAACTGATAGCCATCAGTTAAATCTATTAAAGCTGGGAGCAGAGCCGTAATAAAGCTTTTAGACTTATAAGCCAATCTGGAAAAAAGTAACATTTACTTTTAGCTGACCATGTGCTGCAATCAATTTTCTTATAAGTAGTCAAAACGGATCACAAAAGGTCACATACATTGTTCTTCTAGGTATTGATTCATTTCAGATACTATCTTCTATTTCAGTTCTAAGCAGTTAGGTCTTACCTGACACCGGCAGTACAATTGTGACACTCTGTTCAGTGTTTTACCAAACAACAGGTGTCTGCCTACCTGTTTTCAGTGGTTTCACAAATGTCAGGTGTGACTGGGCCAACCCAGGGACAGGTTTACTAATTCTCCTGGTAGCTTTAGGTGCCTTCTGAAGTGAAGAACCTACAAGCATTAACACACAGCAAATATGTCAGTGAAAGTTAATATATTGAAGTCCATGTCACTTCTAAAGTACAGAACTAGAGTAATTCCCCATGAACCATTCAAAGATATTGATGATTTTAAAAGGGGAGGAAGGAAGATGTGTGGATGCAGGGAACTACAGACT
This sequence comes from Emberiza elegans, assembly GCA_024865655.1. Lineage (NCBI taxonomy): Eukaryota > Metazoa > Chordata > Aves > Passeriformes > Fringillidae > Emberiza > Emberiza elegans. Next base: position 64,978,910 of record JALJVW010000206.1, read on the forward strand.
GGTGAGCCCCACTTCCATGCCTGGGAATATCATGGAACAGATCCTCATGGAAGTGATGTTGAAGCACATATAAGACAAGGAGGTGATTGAAGACAGCGAGCATGGCTTTACTAAGGGCAAACTGTCCCTGCCCTGTCTGGTGGCCCTCTGTAGTGGAGTGGCTGACACAGTCAACAAGGGAAACCAGCTGATGTCATTTCCCTTCCACACTGACCCACATGGCATCCTCATCTCCACATTAGAGAGATATGGATTTGGAGGGTGTACCATTGGGTGGGTAAGGAATTGCAGCCTGGGGGTTCTGCTGCATGGCTGCATGCCCAGGTGAAGGCTGGTGATGAGCAGTGGCCCTCAGGGATCTGCCTTGGGACTGGTGCTCTTTCATGCTTTATCAATGACAGAGATTGAGCACATCCCTGGCACGTCTGCAGGTGACACAAAGCTGAACTGTGCAGGTGACACAACAGACTGGGAGCAGAACCCAGAGAGAGCAGCCCTGCAGAGGAGGAATTAGGGGCTCTGGTGGATGAAAATCTGGACATGGGCCAAGAGTGTGCACCCACAGCCCGGAAGGCAAACTGAATCCTGCGCTGTGTCAAAAGAAGGGTGGGCAGAGGCCAAGGGAGGGGATTGTTCCCCTCTACTCTGCCCCTGTCCAGCCCATCTAGTTTTATCCTGATGGATTATTAGAAATAACCTGGTAGATAACACACCTTTTCCTGCTGCACATCAATACTTTGTTTTTACACAACCCATCTTAAAAAGCCTGACATTGAAGTGCATTACTGAAAGCCCCAAATCAAATCCAGATCACAGAACAGATCACTTAACTGAAGAAAGTAGTACATGCTATTTTGATCTGAAAGCTATGATTAATTTTTCCTGGTAGTTAAATTTTGCAAATTAAATGCATCTTTAAGTCCCAGGCCCTCATTCCTTTCACATTCCAGAGCATATTTGGGGTTGGAACAATTAGAAAACCGAAAATAAACTGAAATGCAAGTGTCAGCATTTTCTGATCTTCAAGCAATAAAGTATTGGCAAACAAGGCAGAGAACTACACAAGGCTGACTAATCAGACAGTAAAAAGCAGGCAGAATGAAAAAGACGGAGGAACTTCTTCACTGGAAGGGTGGTTAGGAATTATCACAGGCTGCCCAGGAAAGGGGTGGAATCACCATCCCTTAAGTGTTGAAAAGGTGCATGGATGTGGCACCTAGAGTTACAGTTTAGTGGTGAATATGGTGGTGGCAAGTTAATGGTTGGACTCAATGTTCCAAGGGATCTTTTCCAACATTCATGATATTACTTTAAAAATACATGACAACAGCAATGGACGGAAACATTCACAATGGTAAATGTACAAGTGACAAATCTTGTGCAGTAACTGTCCAGAAAATTTGATTTATGTAACAAGGTCTCTGCTCAAGAGCTTTTAGATACTTTATCTATTATTGTCATTAACAAATTTACACAGGAATAAAATAAATTTGAAGCCAATTACATAACCAAAACTCCAGCCAGGTTTTCAGTTCTTTCAAACACAGATACCTAACAAATTGCAAAAGCCCACATTTCAGAGATATGAAATATTGCTGACTGTTGCTAGCCAGTTCAGTTTGCTATATACATTTCCTAATCAAAGGATCTTTAAGAAAATGGTAAAAGAAGGAAACACTGCTCACCAGCTTTCTTCCTCTGCCCTACTCTCTCTCCACTGGTGGGTTTGAAGGCCGATGGTCCTCTGGTCGTGCGTGTTTGATTGTCTGTGCTAGAGGTAAGAGCTCTTTTTCTTTCCACTTCTTCCACATGCACTGGAGCTGTAACTCTACTATTTTCTACAAATGCTTCACTTTTCCTCTTACGACACAAAGAAGTTGATCCAGTAGGAGATGAATTTACCTTGTCAGTGTGACACTTATTTTCAGATGAAATGAGAGCTGTAACTGGCAGCTGTTTAGATCTTTCTGCTTCCATATGTCCAGGCACCACATTAGCACATCCTGTTATTGCTTTATTAAGGCATTTTTTGGATTTTGGCTGGTGGGTTTCTGTTCTTGTTTGTTCAGCAGCACCACGCTTACTTTTTATGACAGTGGCAGAAAGAATTGGACGCTTTTTTGTTCGCTCTCTCTGAGAGGGATTGTCAGTTTGAAGTTCCTCTGCAGAAGGAAAACTACACTGATCTTCCTTGGGTTTATCACAGTCAAATGCCTGTGATTTTACATTATGCAGCACAGAGACTTCATTTAAGCTGTGTTCTATGTGAACATGTGTTTCTGTCTCTACACCTCCATCTTTTTTCCATTTTGCAGGTAGAAATCTCTTAACAACATAAGTCTCTGTGGTGGATGATATTAATGCTGCCTCAGGTTTAGGAGTTTTTGATGGCTTATCTGACAAATTGTCCTTCACGAATTGATCAGGTGACAGAATTGGAATAGGCTGTTCTATTACATCAATATCCCCTTGATAATTGTCATTTACAAAAGCATCTGGACTTAAAATTCTCCTTGTACTTAAAACAGGCATGGAGGCTGAGTGTTCTGGAGTGGAAACTGGTGAGAGTGTGAAATTAAGAACCCTTCCATCATCTGAAATTGGCAATTGTGCTAATCCAGCAGAACTGGAGGCACTTTCAGGTTGCAATTGATTGTGCTCAGTAACACATTTATTGATGGTACAGATGTCTGTCTCAGGCAACAGCTCCTTATTTCCAGAGGCAGCAATATCCCCAAATGCAGTAGACCTTCTCAGGGCAAGTGGCGTGTGAACAGTACTGCCGTGCCCCTCTGGCCCTGGGGCAATGGGAGATGGAGGCAGCTGATTCTCAGAGCCAGCAAGAGAGCCATTTCCTTGGGATGCTCCATTCTGCTCCGTGCTCTGATTCTCACATGACTGAAGGGGACTTCTAAGACTAGACACCTTCTGAGAAAGTTGAAATGTTTTATTAACATGTTTAATTTCTACAGCATTCTTCTTAGCTTTTATTGCAGATGTTCCTGAAGAGTTCTTCTTTTTTAATGTTTCCCAAAGACTCTTCTGAAAAAGAAACATACATAGAAGTTAGTGTGCTGGCTTTCTAAATTCTTCTACATGTAAAAGTAAACATTTCTAGCATACCTATAGTTTTATAGTTTTAAAAAACTATAAAAAGAACTCTTAATCAAAAATTCACAATGCAGGCTTGAAAACCATTTATTTGGTTTCTGTTTTATTCTTTAAGCTGTAGTTTATCAGTACCTACTTTCCAACCCAACTAAAAAAAGTTGAGGACAATGCACAGCATCATTTCCACAGCACCATTCATCACTTGATAGTCCTCCTTCACTACATTTTATAGTAATAAAACAATATTTGCATCAGAGATGCCAAAGTAACAGAGTTAAGATACAATAAACACATGCTCACCTTTTTCTTAGGGGGCTGTTCAGCAGCACCAAGGAGCACAGCTTGATATTTTACAATATCATTAACAACAAAAGTCACCAGTTCTCTGATTTTTCCTTCTTCTAATGGTGTCCACGTGATAGAAACAAATATTCTTTGTCCTGGCTATTGAAAAAAAAAATATTTAATATTCAGCATTTAGGTACACTTTGGCAACACTGAAGAGCAAGTAATCAACCAAACAATGAGCAGTATATAGAATATATATTATGACAACATGATAAAATCTTGTTATATGTTTAAATGTCAGTTTTCCCTCCTTGGTATTTAAATTTAAGCAACCTCTATCAACAATGTTGTCTTACTAAAAGGTCGTACATCTCTGAATCAAACTACAGTGGAAAACAAGAAAGAAAAAATATAGCACCTAGTAGAAGGAGAAAGTTTGAGTAAAGGTGAGAAGAAGAAATTACATAATTTTTTGCACATATTAACCAAATAAGTCCTCCAGAGTAACTTTGAGAGAATCATGGGGGGACAAGTAATCAGAGGCTGATTAACTTAGGACCTTAGCTGACCCTAAATATAAGTGTAAATGTTTTTAGTCAAATTTGACATACAAGTCTTTCAACAAAAAGCAAGACACTCCAAATTATCAGGGAAGTCACAAAGCTTTCTATTCATTAATTCCTAGAGGAACATATCATTCAAGCACCGTGCAGTGAGACTTCACCCTGGTTTTATAAGCCCATTGGTGCAAGAGATGTCCAGAGCGTTTCTTCCTCTCTCACAAACACTTTGGACAGTCTAGACAATTGTAAATATATGCTGGTCTAAACGGTTCTTTTAAAAATCGGCTTTGATTGGACTAGCCACAGTTTGCATTTCCTTAAGTATCGTAAATGTTTAATCCTATTTTAAGCACGCCTTGCACTCTGTTGTGTCAGCTAATGAACGTGCAGAACACTGAACCGGCATCCTCTTCCCCCGCCTTTTTCCTGAACATACGCCCTGAAAGTTTTTGACAGGTCCCTGTCTTTAGAACAACATTCCCGAAGAGCAGTTGATTTCATTTCATTTTTTATCCTCACTGCAAACACCTCTCTGTTGGAGCAAGCTGCAGAGCCCTTGCACCGCTGACAGCCCCCAGCCTGAGGGGCCCGGCCCGGCCATGCCCGGCTGCCGCCGCCCCTCGGGCCGAACCGCGGCACGCACCGCCCTCCGCAGCTCTGGGGCCGCGGCCGCCCCACATCCCGGGTGGCTGCGGGCTGCCCCGGGGCAGCTCCTCCCGAGCCCCGGCCCTGCGGCCGCCAGAGCTCCCGCCCGTCCGCTGGCGGGTGCCCCCGTACCTCCACAAAGAAGCGGCGCTGCTCGATGCTGAAGCCGCGGGCAGCGGCCGGAAAGCGCTCGATGACCACCTCGGCACCATCCTCGTTGGGGTTGTCGATGCCCAGCAGGCGCGTGCGGGAGGCGCCCACACGCAGCCGGCCGAAGCTGAGGAAGGGCGGCCGGAAAAAGTAGCTCAGGACCAGCACGGCGGGGTCCTCATCCGTGTCCTCCTCCTCTCCGCCCCGCGGGGCCCAGCGCCGCCGGCCGGGCTTGTTGGCGGGGCTGCGGTCCCCCCGTGCTGCCGCGGCGACGGAGCCCGCGGCCATGGCCGGGCAGGCGCGGAGCAGCGGCTCCGCGAGGCAGCGCTGCGCCAACCGCCGCTCGCTCGTTCAAACCCACGGCCCCGCCTATCCCCGCGCGGATCGCGCAACATAGCCCCGCCTCCTCGCTTCTCAGCCAATCGCAGCGCGGCTCGCGCTCGTTCCAACCCGCCCCCTCGCCCGTCCGCCAATCAGTGCTCGGCGCTTCATTTAAACAGCACGAGCTCGCGGGGTCGCGAGCGCAGCGCGCGAGGGTTCCGTGGGTTCGAAATGGAAACAAAACAAGGGCGAGAGCAACGGCCGTGAGGGGACAGCGCTCCGAACAAACCCAGAGCCAGGCTAAACCCACGGGGGCTGCACATAGATCTAATTTACAAAATACTTTAAAGCCAAAAGTAGAATGAGACACACGCAATACTGATGAAAACATCGGCCTCATCTGTTTCCCCTTCATGAACGTTGAAAGACACCCAAATACTGTATTTTCACGCTGCTGGAAAACAAAAGGAGGCAGAAATCAAAGCTTAGCGCAGGCACTCCTGCAAGAAATCCTTTGAAGCACACAACGTTAAGACAAAAGAACTTTACTTTTCCATAGCAAACAAAATTACACATAGGACTGAGTACTTCCACATTTACAGTACACTTCCTAACTTTTCCTTACAGCAAAAGATTTTCCCTAAAAAGACAACTTTAAAGACTTCCATCTAAAATACCAGCCTGTACAGATCACATTTAAAACACATTATCTCAATATATGAGTGACAAAATATTGAGTTCTTTTCACCCTCTTCTTTCATATAAAAGGACCGACATTTAACATGACCAAAATGGTTATGGGGGGATTAAAAAAAATTTGTCATTTTTACCTTTAATCCATCAAAAACTTTTAAACAAAAACACTTCTAATGAACCATGAAAAAGACCCTTTTGGCCTTAACCAAGGTGACTGCCCTGCATTACATTCTGCCAGTGACATTGGTGGATGCATAGGATGAAATAACCAAATTGTTGTGAGACTGTGCTGTAGAGCAAGGTCCCCCAGGACAACAAGGACCTATAAATAAATGCACTCTGCTTCCCTTTAGCCTCAGGCACATGGGGAACATACAGACTGCATCAGATGTGCTTGTGCGTTCCACACAGAGAAAATTCACATCTTTTTTATTGTTATCAGGGAAAAGAAACCCTATTCATCTACAACAGACTTCATTCATAATGCTACATTCATGAACTCCTACAGAGAAGTTACTTTAAATTTTAAAATTTGGGGTCATTTATTCCTTAGCAGTCCGTAACACGTTTCCTGTTCAATCGAGCACATTGCGAGGCGACTCCTTGGAAGCATTCTTCAGTTCTGGAGGCTCTTCCACATTTGTTAGAGGGAAATAAGCTCAGCTCTTTGATGACACCAAATACATCTCTTGTCATTGTGGTCTGGCATGACCCGTCTTTAGGAACAACTCCTGGAATTATAATCCAGACAATAGTAGCACTATATTTTTAAGGAAACCACCATCTTACAGAAAAATATCCTCACCATTACAATGACTGAAGTTCAGCATGAAAAGAACCCATGAGGGATACACCTCTCTAAGAAAAGTGTCAGTGCTCAAAGAGGAAATTCCAATACAAATAAATAAACTGAACATAAGACCCACTGAAAGAATTAAAGGCAGTAACCCAGTCTACAACCAGAAATTTGTATAGCAAAAAAATACAGAATTTAATGTTTGAACAGAACGAGTGCACTAAGTTCTCAGATCTCAAACAGCAGTCTGGAGTACCAGCACAGACTCCACTTTTCTTCCCCAAAGGTCAGCATGTGGAAAAGATCAACTTTTTGCAATCTGCCACTAAACACTCTACAGATCTTTTTAAGAGACACCTGCTTCTTCCTTCTTTAGCAATAAACACTCAACTGATCTAGGGACTGCCTGATAAAACATTTATTGTAAATGCCCCCTCCACATCAACAGCACCCACACTCTCTGATGAGCACACATTGAAATGGGGGCAGCAGACATTGAGGAGTTCCAGCCCGTGAGCTGTGAGGTGCAGACCTCTGCCCTTCATCCCAGTCCTCCTACCAGGGACTACCTTCTAGCAAGCAGAAACCAGATACTTTCACCTACCAAACAAAGTACCAGCCCATGAAAATTTACTTTGCTCATATATGAATTTTAAGTAGATGTAAAGCCATACAAATTATAGCTCATGATATTAAATAAAAATAAAAACTATGCATCTAGCACATAAGCTTTCCTATTGTCTTTCACTGTCAACTGGCAATGATCCAGCCTGACCAGCAGGAACAAACATTGACTAGTAGGGTTATCTGCAAACAAAAGAACACCAAAGAACTAGCAGGTAATTTTTTCCAGGAATGACTAGTAATTCTGGTCACCCGAACAGCAAAGAGCACACTCATTTTTCTCAAAAACAAGTCCTTTTATAGCCCATTTCTTGTTGGGCATGCACAAACCTGGAGCCCTTTGAAAGTTATTGACCTCAATGTTTTCTGAGTAACAACTCAACTAGAGAAAAAAGCCATTCTTTAGAATAGATATAAAAGGCACAATCATGAAAGAATTTTTAAAAGGACATTATCAAGTAAATATGCTCCAAATTCCATTTCAGTGTTTTCCTAGAGTGCCTTCCAAACAGACTGGACTTCAAAAGAAACAATTATTAACCAACCACTTTGAAGCTACTGTTTTGTCAAAAGCCCACAATACTTATTTCTACTGTAGGACAGAAAAGACAAGAAATAACAAAGAATTAGGTTTTTAGTCTGAGTGCTGCACTGACACCACTGATGTTGGGTTACTTTCAACAGTACAATTACAAATGCAGTAGAAATCATGTTTCATGGGCACATGAATAGTATAATTACAATACACACATGTAGACTTGAAAAGTACACATAAACCAGCCATTTTCAAGCCATGGAGTGTGAAGATGACAGAAAAGTTTTATTTTGAAAGGAGATGAAAGGTGGAGTTAGAAAGCAGAAAGGGTAGTACTTGATAGTGTCCTTTCAGAAGGTGGCATTCAATGGCCTTGTTATTGCTGTGTATTTGCTAGTCTTCAGCTTCTTCCCAGATCTATTTACAGCATGTCAGTCTGAACATTCCCAGAGCACAGCTCTAAATTTTACTTTAGAGATACAAACATAGAACAGTTAAACATATGTAGTCCTGTTTTAGAAACTGAACTTTTAAAGTTTAGGACTTCTATTGTGCTTCTTTGGCTAAGTCCTATTTAAATATTGGTAAACAATTCTATAACTCTGCCACTATTTAACAGCTAACAGAAATCTTTGGTGTGTTTAGGTTAAGAATCCATTAGGGTACAAGCTTCAAAATATGAACATTCAGGCAGTTCTGGCCCCTCTCCTGCAAACTGCTCAACACTGAAGTAGATGATTAATAGAATCTAACACCAAAGTATCTGAATACAATCTCAAATGATCTGTGCCACTTGAGAGTTTGTAGAACTGTGATAAGAGAACCATCTTATCACCACAACTCCCTAGTGCTCAGCTCATTGAATAAATTTAACAGCTACAACAATACACATAAATCCAGTTTCCTATATTAAAGATTCTTTCAGATAATAATTTAAGGATACAGAAAACTGGAGGAACATTTCAATCTTAATTCTCATCTTAGTAAGATGGAAATCTTATTATACAATTCTTGTGAGGAATTATGAAGATTATAAAGTTACTTCAGATACTTTCTTTGGCATCATATTCACCAAACAAACACAGAGTAATTATTTTTAAAGTACACTTAAAAGAGAAAGCTTGATGAGATTAAACTATACTAGATTTCATGGTGACACCAGACTTGTAGTTCCAAATGGGTTTTTTTGAAAAAAACCCTTATGTCTAGTAAAGAAAGAGCTAAAAATAATTAGACATAAAATACTCTCAAGAGTTTAACTTTGGTTTATAAACACAGTACAAGAAAGTGAGAAAGAAAACAATTTAATTAGCAACTCACAAGAGATTTAGCATTACTGATTTTCTTTTTTTTTTAAATAGAAATTAAATACTGTTCTGGAACAGTCTTTAAATTTCTCCTCTATCACAGACAACCTGAAAATGGGCACATTAATGTGGGATCCTGATATCATTTCTGCTTTAGCAAGGGTCAACCATGCCAACCCTTCGTGACTGTTCATGTTTTAAAATGACTTTGCAAATACTGCCATTTCTTTCAAAGTTAGAGTGCGGGGTACACTTTAGAAGACAAAGATTGAAAAAGCAAGAAAAAATGCGTCTTAAAATTATATAGAAGTAAGTGTAAAAAATTGACAACACCATTGTCTAGCTCTTCCCACATTATTCAATATTAGAGATCAAAGACGAACTAAGAGGCCAAATTTAGGCAGCCTCATTGTATTCAAGGGGATCACTGAACACCTTGTTTAGTGTCTTCATAAAGTATCATAAATCACTTTTCAGAAGAACCTAGTGCCTGTGTTCACTGGCTAGGCTCCACAGTCCAGCCACCTTTAAAACCCTCCAAAAATGCCTCAGGTTCAAGAAAATTATATATTAATTTCTGTGTGAAACATAATTCAAAGTTTGTGTTTCATAGCCCTGCATGCCCTTAGAAACTTTTATGAATTTTAAATACTCCTTATTCTTTTAGAATGCTTTCTATTCCACTTAAAACATTAACTCGAAGTGAGATGCAGAAAGGCAAACGATTTTTATAAATTAATAGCCAGATATGTAATTACATTTTCAGCCACTATCCTTAAAAGGTATTTCAGAGCATTATTTTTAAAAGACCATCTATAAGATTTTTAAAAACTCTTAAAACCACAAGAAACACTCTTCCGTATGCATCAAATTGTGCCTAAATGTTCAAATATTATGTAAACAAATTGTTTTCCCAAAACTATGCAGGAGACTTGATGAGTCCAAATAAAATATAAAATATAAATCTCATTGCCATATCAGCCGTCTGGTGGACGTTGGCTTAGTAAATTCAGTGGAATGTTACAGTCCGATCACGAATGTTCGTTGTTTGAAATATTCTGTACAGTGGGAGTTGTATCTAGCCCCAGTAAAGTTCCAAGATATGACTGGTCTCTAGGATCCAGCATCTGCTCAGGCCTCACAGGATGAACAATGTTTGCAGGCTGCGGAGTCAGGGTGTATTTCTCCAGGAAGGAGAGCTCCGTGGCTCGCTGATAATCCGGCTGCTCGGGCTGCGGGGGCAGGATGCCGTGGGACTGAGCACTGTGCTGCACCAGCTCTGCCTGGGGCTCTGCCATGGGGACAGGGACCAGAGTCACAGGCACACACACTTCTGGGGATACATTCTGCAGCAAAGTTTTGGCTTCTGATTGATATGCTTTGGACTGTTCCACGTACTGTTTAGCCTCAGTTTGGTAAACTTTGTCATCAGAGGTGTACTGCACAGGTAAGGACACTAGCTTTTCCTCTGGAGAAGATGCCAATGCCTCTTCTGCAGCCTTAGACCCATGAACGTGATCAATGTGATACTTGAGCTTGTCTTTTCGTTTAAATGTTGCATTGCAGTGCTGGCAGTTAAAGGGTCGAGCATCTGAATGAATAACCATGTGTTTTGTTAATGTCTTCTTAATTCTGAAAGACTGATTACAGATCTGACATTTGTAGGGCTTCTCACCTGTAAAGACAGAGGAGTAACCATCAGTTATTCTGAGTATAAAAATCACACATAAATATGGAGATACTTTCCATGGATTATGGCATCAAGACACACAACGAAACAATTTTACTGAAGACAAACTAAGTTCAGCATCAATTTCAGAATCAAGAGAGTCATCAGGAATTTGTTTAGAAGTTACATTGGCATACTCTTCTTACATACAAGTCTCTCATTACTCTGGACTTATGTTAGATTACAAACTAAATATAAAAGAACAGTCTTTTAAGAGTTATGATACTGGGATTAAATGAGCTCTATACATTTCAAAAGACAATGATTTTCCTAAACACAAGGCAGGAAAAACAAAGTCAAAGAAAAAGGACACAGCCTTTTCCAAAGGGAGTGCACTCCTTGTTTAGATTACTGCGTTTCAAGTGCTGATCTCTGGAGCACAGAAACATTTAGAAGGTGTGGGTAAATTCGGCAAGAACACACATACCAGTGAACTAAAGGAGGAGGTGCAAAAACTTCCCCACAAACCTGAGCTGAGATTATCAGTATTCCAGCTAAACAATCATAAAACACTATTCAGGAATGGCCAGTATATGAGAATGAATAAAATCTTGCTGCTTTCTCCTATTCTCATTCTGAATGCTCAAAAACTATAATGAATAAAATCATTGAATCAATATTGATGCATAAAAATACATTCCTACGTGTTTTGTGGTTGAGTTGGGGTTTATTTTCTTTTTACCTGAATGTGTCCTAAAATGCATTTCCAAACTGGATTTCCCTTTAAAAACTTTCTTACAGACTTCACACTGGTGAAACGTTGCTTTATATCTTTAAAGAAAAAAAGACATTTCACGTTATTTTTTTTGTAACCAACTAACAGTAAAGTTATATCCACAGTCCCTTCTGAAATCTTTAACTGCAAAATAGCTAAATACCAAACTTTCCAAATTTCCTCACTTATGTTCCTATTTCCTGGCATCTACATACCAATAAGGTCAATTAGATTCTTTTCAATATTCAATTTTTTTATCTGTCGGGATGGCACTTCAGTAGTCAAATAACAAAAGCCACTAAAACTTTTTTAACCCCACAAATCTCATTATGCAGCATTTTTTTTGTCCAACACTCACAAGAAGCTTTACTTTGATAGAATCGGGCCATAAATATACTTCTAGGAATGGCAGAATTTCTAGGTAGGCTACTGCCTACAAAAGGAAAAAAATAGAATCAGCAATGTACTGTACTTTTAAGTCAGACACATCTTTAATGGTTTCTACACAACACTAATGAGTACTAACAGCTAAAACACATCATTTGACAAACAACCAGAGCTGTTTATTTCACATCTCTGAGATGTTTATTTTTAGAGCTCCAGAGTTTTAAAACCCTGTTGCATTTTCAAGGTAGAGATACCCTTTCAAAGTTTTTACCTCCTTTCAGAGCCACTAATCTGCTGCCAGCTTCTAAAATACCTTAAATGTGAGATAATTCTCCCCGTGCTTACATGATGACTAATAATTCAATTTTAACTAGTCTGCAATGAGAATATTACAGCAAACCATCAATTAAGAACAACACTGAGACAGACATGTGACAAATTAAAATCTGATCCTTTTAAAAGCTTTTATGTACTTAATTGTGCTACAAATGAAGTATCTAGCTTAAATTGTGGAGATAATTTTCTGACATCCCCTTCAAACTGTAATAACATCTCTATGAAGCCTGAGGTACAGGCATGACAAACACACAGATAAGCAGAGTTCTGCTCACACATGCAAGTCCCACTAAAATCAGTTACAGTACAGAAGCATTAGAAGCAGTTGTAAAAACCCCACACTTACTTCTGCCAAACTTTTTCTCCTAGATGAACACTTTTATAATGAACAGTGAGGTGATCTCGACGGCCAAAACATTTTCCACACTCCTCACACTGATGTGCTTTTTCACCTACAAGGGCAAAATTCAATACATTTTGGTTAAATCTTTTTGGAACTTTTAAAATGTCTATGACCTATAATCATGTTCCCAAAGTTCAGCCAACCAAGTTCTTCCACACCTCACTTGGAGAAGGATTCTCTCTTATTTAAGAAGAAATTTTAGGAAGCATGGTGGTTCTATCAGAGTAATAATGTTACCACTTCTATATAGGACTAGTCCATATGATTCCTACAAAGAACTTTGTGCTCCAAGTCAGGAGGCACTTCCCCAAACACTCACTGCATGGGAGTACAAGTGAATGACTGGGAAAGTACTCTCTTCATTATGACCTGAAACAGGGTACCTTCAATAATTCAGCTTTTTTAAAGAGAAGCTAATTTAAACACACCTATTATTTTCAGCTACTAATTTGTCTAATTTAAAATTACACCTCAGTATTTATCATTTTAATCATCCTGATGGACATAGTTACCTTTTTCTTTTATGCTGCTGTTTAAGAGTATCATGATGCTTTTCAGTCATCTTGAGATCTTCCACAAAGTGGCAGAATATTTCTTCTCATGTAAATAGGGGTGTGGACAGTCAAAGAATGTAACTTTCTAGAGGGGGAAAAGCAAATAGAGCAGAAAAGAGGATTTTTTTTTGGTTGGTTTTTTTGGGTTTTTGTACTTGGAGTTTTCAAAGATTTCTTTTTTTCATAGCAGACATGATTTCAAACACCAGGAAAGAAGCTGTCTTTCACATAAAGACTCAGGAAGTTTGGACTCTGATCACTTTCATACTTCCATGCTGCCTACGAAGTATTTTGCCTCCAAGGAAGTTGTATTTCCTCTGGATCCTGTTGTGAAAAAGTCATTGGTGAATCTAACTCTTACTATATATTTGATAACCTTTCTGCTCTCAGAGCAAGAGATTTTTTCTTCCTCCTGATCATCCCCATCTGTTCATAGCGCTAATTCCCTCAGCCTTCCTTCCCTCTTTCCCACAAGAGATTTCAGAAACACCTCTCTGATGTTCTTTACATGGAAGTGATCAGTGTACAAACTTTGACAGACTCTGACAGCTTCTTCTGTGTTGTGGCAATAATGTTTCACACATTTGCTATTAAAAAAAGAAATCTGGAATCATTAAAAAATCCTCCTTTTTCACTTTTGCTTTTTGTACTTATGATTGTTAAAGCAATTCACTGTTACATGTTTTTGACTGTCCCTCAGCTTTCTATGGTATCATGGAGGAAACATTTGGCTTTTAAACCTTTAAAGCATGTAAGAATAACTCTGCTTTAGCAGACCTTAAAAAGAGTGGCAGAAACTTTTATCAGGCCTAAAGCATTGCATGCACTGAAAAAAAAATCCATCATTAACTTTTTATTTGGTTTTATTTCAAAATAGTAATTTTGAAGCCAATTTCCAAAGAAAATACCTACCTGAATGTATCTTTTTGTGTTTTGTCAGATGGTCATGCCGAATAAACGTTTTCCCACATTCTTCACATTCATATCTCTTGTCATCATGATGCACTCTTAGATGAAGTCTGCATATTGAGTCACAAACATGACCATAAAATACAATTTCATTAAAATAATCTGTACTGCTAATTCAATGCAAAATAGCAGAAAATGCAGTCTTTATTGCTTCACATAAGTATCAGGAAGTAACTTGCAACTGAGGTGCACTGCATTTGTTCTCAGAAAGCAAGAGGAGCTGAGCTCTCTTATGTGAAATTAATTTAGTGGGATATTTTAGTCCTCTGCTTATTTTCTGTTTGAATAACAAAAACATACAAGTTTCGAATGTGCAAAAAACTCAACTTTAAGAAAAGATTTGTAGGGTTTTTTTGTGTTTAAACCACTAATGTATTACAAATTAAATTATTCTGACATATTAGCAATACATTTTTTTAACTGAAAGATGTTTAGAACATTTACTAATGCTCTCAGAGGTGGAGTACATCAAACACATACATTACAAAGAATTATGTCAATGACATGAATGCATCTATATCACCAAATAAGCAAAACAGTTTAGCAGCTCGTTTAATAAAATTCGATACCTGTAAGAGCTTCCATGACGAAAACTCTGCCCACAAATACTGCAAAGATGAGGCTTCTCTCCACTGTGAATTCTCAGATGCTCTTTCAAAGTTGTTCTGTTTAACAAAGCCAGTAAAATTTGATTTTAAGCAATGTCCCTTAGTGAAAACATCCTATCATTTTCTCAATTTCTCTTAGTGTGATGGATCACAATAGATCTGAAAAGCTGTATAAATTCAGATATACACACCAACACATGCATACAAAAACTTAAGTGAAGTGAATGAGAGGCAAGACTTTTTTAATATATTTGCACTTCATAAATAATTACATAGAGCTGTCACCCTTAGAGGTGATCAGAAAATCCCATGCTACCTCTGGCTCTCACACTACCTTTTAACACACTAATGCTCTGAAATGGTCTCATTTATGTTAAAAATTCCAAGCGTATTCAACAGCAACCAAAGTATGCTAAATATTGCTGAGTTCTGCTGAAGTTCAAGTAGTCAGCCAAGTCCTTACCGTTCCCTGACGGATTTCCCACAGATGAAACATGTCCATTTCCTCTTTCCCCCATGAGTACATTCGATGTGGCGTTTCAGATTCCCTGTGTCATTAAACTGGCGGCCACAAATATCACAAGGAAAAGGCCCTACAGGGAGACAGACACATGGAGCAGGATTGACTGACAGCTAAAATAAACAACAAGCCCAGACTGGTTAATTTTGAAAACCCTCATCAATTTACAAAGTAAAAGTTTTGTCTAACAAATTGTTGATCTTCAGTACAGTCAGCATACTTTAGTTAGACTTTCTGAGTTTTCTGCTAAGTTACTTCTAAGATCTGGAATTTTGGCAAATTTCATGACAGTAAAGCAAAAATGCAGAATTCATAGTCAAAAGCAATTAAGCCCACTTAGACCACTTGAAATAAAAAATTCTTATCACCCATCTAGCTCCTACCCAGCAGAAATAATCAATAGTATAAAAAAAGTCTGCAGAATACTTCAGGAGGAAAGGAAAAGGTCTTTTGAAAACTTCAGGAAGAATCTGACTCCCTAGCTGAGAATCAATTTTGTACAAAAAAGTTTCAAACCAAACTCATCTTAATTCTTCTTCCTCCCCAAAATTCTGACTGTTTTGGGTACAAGAGAATGCCTCAAAAAGACAACTGACCACAAAAGTAAAAACCCAACCAACAAAAAACCTTCCAACAACTCCCCTCAAAAGTGGAAGAGAGAATTGTAAAAGGAGGTGAGGTGAAATCCAGACTGACATAAAACGGTGAAGGAATGCTTTACTTTAAATCTAGTGTTTACATGTCAGAAGGAGGTTTCTATACCGAGATGGAATTTTTCCTGATGTTTCAGCCTTGCAAACCGGGATTTAAAATGCTCTTCACAGTAGGTACATTTGAAGGGTTTGTCCTGAGAGTGAAGGATCATATGCTCTTCTAAGTGAGGTCTTCGAGTGAAAGATTTCTTACAAATCTGAAATGATTACCACACTTTGTCAAAGATACATCCATTATAACCAGATTCTTTTCCTAGTCATAAGCTCATAACAGCTTATTTCATCTGCTCTCTGCACCAATGTAAGATTAAACACACATTCTTCAAAAACCTTTATGTCAGTATGGAAAGCCTTGCAGTCAACATCAAAACCAACCTGTGCTCTACATAAACCATAGTGGACTGCAATGTATACATTAGGATGGAGATCCATGGCAGCCTAAGTCAACTACTGGCAACTCCTGCATGCATGTTCCTCCCCAGTCCTTCTTTCTACTGACTCCAGCACTTCCCAGACTCCCTTCCTAGGATGTTTCAACACAGTAACCTGCCAAAAATAACCCAGTGGAAAAAGCAAATAGCTTTGGCTTGGTTTTGGATGCTGAAACAGTTTGGTTGGACTGTGGTAAAAGTTGTTGTAGTATAAGCTACTGTAGAACCAAAGTCATACCTGTTCCTTTATATCCTCTGGGAAATTCCCTGACAGCAGGTATTAAAGAGAAAATGCCAATACCAACAAGGAAATCTAACTCAAAATACATTTTAGAACTACAGGACCATCACAAGCCTAACATTATGTGTGCTTTTTAGTACTGCTTTCAGACTGACCAAAATCAAAATGTTCAAGAATTATTAATAGTGACTTAAATAAGCACACAGCACAATTATAAAATTGAATTCACAGGTCAAATTCAGGCATTTAAACCAAGTATTACAATTTATCATCAGGGCCCTATGCTTCAAGACACAGAGTGCTCACATATTTCCCTGTGAGAGTCCTGCTGTTGTTTATGACAGCTCAGCTGAGCACTACAACTCCCACACATTAACTCCTGCAATCAGCTTCACAGAGCACACATGAATAAGGAAATCAAAACCAGAAGCTCTATTTGTTTAAAAACTCATTCATGTTAAATACAGGTGTAAGAAAATCCATATTTGTGCAAAGTATAATAGCCCTCTTATATATAGCCCTCCTATAATAGCTTTTCCATACTATCAGTATCTATTGTTTGTGTAAATTTGCTCATATTCCTCAAGGATTAAAATATGGTCAGCAAATCCTGCTGTTCACAGACAGATTACAGCATAAACCAATAACCTTATGAATCCTGCAGCTTACATCTGTGGCACCTTTGCCCTCAGAACACACCACAGGAACAAACAAAGTTACAGCACAGCACCCAAGGGTCCTGTTCAATGTCCAACTGCTGCAAAAGTTGGAATTCTACCTGCTTTTAATGCAAGTCCATTTTCAATGCACATGAGCTGTACAGGAGCAGCAGCTCACTTCTTTAAAAATTTCTACTTGACAGCGTTCAACTTAAAAAAATAAACCCACAAACCAGGAAGTGGAGTTTATCAAACCGCTCATCTGGTAACACACTTTCCCAGGAATGAATGTCAACAATGTTGCACAATTGATTCTCACCATTAAAATGTTTCTTATCTAGTAACAAACAGAATCTGTAACACATTCACACATTACAGCTTCACCTGGAAGATAACACCCTTTGATGAACCAGGTAATAACCTTGAACCACCATCCCACCAGCTGCACAATGAACAATACAAATTCCTACAGCTGAGATCTCCCAGCTTCCTACTGTATGTTTACAACTGAAAGTTCCCAAATAAAGCAAGGTTTATAATTGTGTTACAGCCTCTAACATTACAGACATACTGCAGCATACAGCAGCCTGCACAAACAAAATAGCAAGCCCCATAAAACAAAAATGAAACCAATTCCCTTAAAAAAATAGTAACAACAAAACCCCACATCTGAAACTTTAAAACATTATTTGGCAGCATACACAAAGAGAATGGAAATTCTACACATTCCTTTTCAGAGCAGATGTAGTTCCACACTTATACCTCTCACAGGAAAATCAAGTAAAGTATTCTGTGATTTTACAACTAGAGATAAATTTAGCACAAATTCACAATTCTGTTGACATGCAAATGCAGCTAAATGAGAAAATGTTTCATATTTAACATGTATCTTCCTCACAATTGAGAGATCCTTCCTGTAACAGTATACCTTATGGTCAGTGTTATGTGTAATTAACAGCAGACTAAAGATTGGTTTTAAAGCACTCATAACACTCAAGTCTAATAATCTGTAAACTGATGTATTTGAAAAAATACTGCCTCTAACTATTTTAGAATTCAGATTGGGATTATTTATCTGACCAGAGGCTGTACGTATAGACAAAGTTCAGCCCTTAAATCAGCAGACAGAGGAAATGTATCACTTAGAGGAAAACCATCCCCTAGAAAGCTTTCTGAGATTTCACAGAAACACGTACCAGATTTTCATTAAAGTTCACAGAAGGTAAACTCTGTACAGAACAAAAAAAAGTACTGAAGGATTACTTACATCACATTTCCAACCTTCACTCTTTGTCTTCTTGATAGAAAGAAATTCTTGTACATTCTCTGGATGAAACCTAGGAGAAAGAAGCTGAAAGTAGTCATAACTTTCCAAGATGAAGATAATCTAAATACTAAATATCTATTTCTAAGCTTCATATGTCATAGGAGTTGATCACCACACTGGCAGAACAGAATACTGATGCTGAAACAATTCTAATAACACAGGTAACTGGAAAGCAGTGTTGACTATGGACTCGTGTAGAACCTTATACAACATTTGATAAGACAAAGGCAGTTTCAACTTACACATATTTACAAAGAAAAAAGAACAAAGGCAGTATGTAAATAATAATACCTTATAATTAGACCTGCCATAAATTGCTTATCTAAAAGAATCTGCTCAGAAATGGTTTAGATAGTTATTACCATCAACAGTAAAGCACTGACATCTAAAGTTAAAGAAGGTATTTTATTCTACCTTCAAATTAAAAGCAGTCAGGTAATGTTTAAGTCTGATATGTTTTGACTGTGGTAGTTCATCTGATTCTAAAATTTATAATAAAAACTTTTGCCAGAACCCCCATAGAAGCACTACTGCTATTTCTTACTGCAGGTCAGGTGATACTGCTAACCCCCTCGCCCTTTGAAAAGGCAGTTATTTGAAGAAATAGTTATAAAAATAATGCAGAACGTGCTGTGTTTATATATATGCTTATCTTCACTCTAAAATGAAAAAAATGCTTCTTCAGAAATGCCAGACACATTAAGTCATACTTGCCTCTTCACATGCTTTGCTAAGGTCTTCTTGCTTGCATGGAGCTTATTGCAGTAGGGACATTTGTGCTCCTTCTTATGGAAGTCAGTGTCACTGGAGTGTTTCTTTCTGTGCACTGTCAGGTTGGACTTGGTGGAGTAGCGCTGGTGACAAATATCACATTCAAAAGGCTTCTCACCTGTGTGGACACGGGTGTGGCTCTCGTATTTACCTGGACAACAAAGTCAAATCTGTCAGCATGACCTGTAACAAGTATCACCTGCAACAGCCATGTCTGGGGTTGATTCTATAATCTCTCTCACATGCAGTCAAGCTCTAAGTACCCTCCACATCCATCCAAATATTCCTACTGCCTTACACCATTGAAAACTGCCCAGTGCTCACCTATGTGTTTGATCCAAGGTCTCTCCAAACACTTCCATCTTCCTATAAGTCTGTGCAAGGGTTACAAGTCACTCTTGTTCAAACCTACAGCATAGTCTGATCTTAAATACTGCAAATTACAGTCCTATTCTTTCACTACACTGATCATGAGTACCGCTGCAGAACAGGGAACAGCCTCACAAAGAACTGGTAATCTTAAGGTACTTTCAAATAGCAGAACACAGAATGAAAGACAAAACCCTTGCACATTATCTGTATTTGGGACCCAACAAACTACCAGAAACAAAAATGCTACTCTCTCATTTCTTTCGCATGGCTTGTCTTCCCTCTTCTGTTTGCCAATGTTTTTTTCTGAGGACAAAATTCTGTACTGTGGATAAATCTACCTCATGTCAATAACAGCCTCTCTGCTTTGTACCAGATTTTACTTTTTTCTCTGTAGAACATACATGCACGCTGCTGTATAGTACTGTAAATTTATGAGCTTCTGCAGCTCATACATTTAACATGTAAGTCAATTGTCCATTGTAATACAAGCTTATAAAGAAATACTTTATATATCACTTGTTGTAATGCATGCTTGTCATGGATTTTTTGAGCACAGAACTAGAATTCTAAGTTATGACAGTGCAAAGAGAAAAGAGCTCCCAATGCATGCAGAACTAAAATGTACCATTCCAACCCTAAATACTCACAGGCCATTTATTTCTGCGCAGTAGCTGTGCTTTTACACACTGCACTAACAACAAGAATCGAGAGCCGTGGAAGAGAAATAAATGCAATATTTGCAGATTTTTAAAATAATGTGCTCAGATATTTTTTTAAACTATTTATCACCACAAACATAACAACTTAATACATTTCAAGAAAACAGCAGCACACTGGATCAGTGAGATGATCCAGAAATTCTTATATTCACTCTCCAGGACAGAGAAAAAAAACTTGGTTTATTTCCCACACAAACAGCACCACCATGAAGGAGATGAACCTAACTCGCTCTTACCTATTCGATCAAACTTTTTGTCACACTTGGGACACTGCAGTAGCTTTTTGCTACTGCTCTGAATGATGACTGGAGCTAAGCCTTCAGGAATATTCCCCATTGAGTCAACTGCCTCAGAACCCTCTTCAGCATCATTCTGTTCCTTTTCGCTTTGCTCTTCAGATTCCGAATCTTCACCTGACATTTCCTCTTCCTGCCCATCTTCATCCACGTTGGACTCACTTTCACTGTCTTCAAATTCACTTCTCTCAGATGTCTCCTTGTCAGAACTGACTTTTTCCAAGTTGCTGTCAGAGGCATCACCACTTTCATTGTCACTGATACCGAACTTAGCTGGACACTTACGGCTTCTTGTGGAGCGTCTAGTGGAAAAGCTGGCTTTCTCGACCATTTTTAACCCATGCTTTTGTTCCAGGGAAAGGGGGCGATGGGCTTTCGCCAAATGATTCTCTAAGGACTTCTTGTAACAGAAACTTCGACCACAAAAAGTGCACTGATGACTATTTAATAGTTTACCTGTCAGTTCACTGAGTGTTTCTACTGGTGTAGGTGCATCAGTAACCACATCAGTCTGTACACTGGAAACATTTTCGTTATTTAGTAACTTCACTGCATCTATGATATCTAAAAATTTTGCTGCTTCCAGCACTAAAGGAATTTCATTTTTATACACAAAAAACTCAGAAGTGTAAAGAAACTCAAGTAAATGTTGAAAGACAGAATGAGTTACATGATCTAATGTGACAACATCGGTGCTTGGATTTTTGCTCAAACAGGCATGAAAATAACTACTCCCAACAGCCACAACAACTTTGTGAGCACTAAATTCTTTTCCTTCTACAATTATGAGTAAGTCACAAAATGATGGATGTTTCTGTCTATCATCATTTAAGTATTTAAGTAGATTTTTGTTATATTGCAATGAGCTTAGGAGCTTTCTTTGTTCTGGTGATGGTGAAAGTTCTCGGGAAGATTCGAGCTGATCTGCAGGAGCTATTTCTGCAGACTTGGAGACAATTTCTTGCGCACAGTCCACTACAAGAATCTGTTCTGAAGTATCTTTCTCATGGCCAAGATGAACCTTTTCATTTAGACTTGCAGCGAGCCGTCTCCTTTTCTTCATTGCAAAAGTGCAACTTCAGGATCAGGAGCTTCATAGGTGATTACCAAAGAGTTCCAGTGAAGACTTGGTTCTGCTCCGGACCTTAAGAAAACATGCAACAGTAATTTCATACTCTGCCAAAAGAATTGTGATAAAAATTATTCTTACCACTTAAACATTACTTCAAATTTTAATAACGTTTTCTATATTTCCCTGTTATTTTGTGTATCTGCATAACTGAGGTTTTAATTAAATCACTAAACTCTCTTTGCGTCGCAGACCGCGGCACAACCTGCTGCGAGCCAGCGAGCAGACGCTGCCTATTATTAGCTCTAAGGCGGCGGCCGGGTTGGCTTCGCTCGGCTCCGGCCGCATTTAGCCTGCGCCCCACTCCGGGCCCGGCGTGCACTGTTGTTATTATTACTACACCGAAACTCCTTCTCGTTCCCTTTCACCCCAACACGGCAAAGCCACCCCAGCTGCTCCCCAGGCCGGGCCGGACCCCCCCGGGCCGCCTGGCCCGGCCCTGCCACGCCTGTCCCCGCCGAGCGGCCGCACTGCCCCTGCCCCGGGGACGCTGCCTTTGTCCCCCGCCGAGGAAAGGGAAGGGAAGGGCCAGGGCCGGGCAGGGCCGGGCCGAGCGGGACCAGCGGCACCGAGCGCAGGGGCGCCGAGGACGCCGCGGTCCCGCGGCGCTTAAAATGGCCGCGCCCGCCCCTCTGTCCCGTTCCCGTTCCGCCCCGCCCCGTTCCCCCGCGCTGCCCCGGCGCGGCCCTGTCCGTCGCACCTGCGCGGCGCCGGGCGCTCCCGGGGCCGCTCGGCCGCCCAACGCCGCTGCCCCCGGTCCAGCCCCGCGCCCGCCGCTTCCGGGCCCGCCGCCCGCGTCAGCGGGGTCACGGCGGCGCTTCCGAGCAGGGCGGGGCGCGGCGGCTGCGCGGGCGGGAGCGGGCCGGGGCCGGGGCCGGGAGGCGGCCGCGCCCTGACAGGGCCCGGCGCCAGAACGCATCCCCCGAGGGTGAAAGTAGCGAGCAGGAACCAGGAGAGCTCCCTCAAACAGCGGCAGCGACTCGGGAGGGCCGAGCTGCCACCGGCTCTGCGCCATAGGGGCTTGTGAATTTCCCGGGTTTCCTGCTTCCCGTAGTTCTGTTCAATAATTCCAGTTTTAATTTGTTTTCTGCTTAAGTATTTTGAAGCATTTGACATGAAATTCCCACTTTCCGCGCTTCCCGGGCGGCGGGAGGAGCAGCCGAAGAGGTGACCGCCTCTGTGCCGCTCCTCAGCGTACGGAAGGCGCTGCCCGCTGTTCCTCCCAGCCCCATCTCTCCCCCAAGATAAACACTTGCCCGGGACAATGTGACACCGAAAATGAGCTTGTTTTCCTGACAGCCTTAAAGAAGGATTAATGGAGGATTAAACTCTATTCCACCACATGTAAACAGTATTTGTGATCTGTAAATGGATACTGAACAAAGTGTGACTCGAAGGTCTTGCTTTTTAAAATAAAAATACAATAAAAATACGGAATGTTCTTAAAGCATTTGTTACCTCCTGAGTGTTGCTGCACTGCCTGTACTCACAGCCATGCCGTTTCCTTGAAGTCTACACATACTTAACTTTGACTTTAGGTTTGTTGTTGTTTCGTTTTTTCATTTGTAATAGTAAGTATATTACAATCAAATTAATTCAACAGCAAACTGTTTCAAATAATATTCTAAGCAGTGTCAGTTCTTTTATTCAGTTATTCTATAGTGAAGCAATGGTATCAATAAAAATAGAGCAATCAAGATTACTATGGTTTTCTTGCACTGAAGACAAAAATCTACTTACCTCTCAGCCATCTGCTCTTTCAGGATGTTCCTCGTGCATGCCCACCTTTTATTTCTGCAGAATAGTTAAACAGTACATAAATAAGTTTCTCTGTTTGGTAACTCTCAGTTTTGATTTTGCATGGAAAAAGAAAGTTCTAGAGCAAGGCACTTTAGATTTTAAGCTGAGCCTTACATTTCACTCTAATCTGAATAGCAAGCACACAAAAACATCATTAGTGGGTAATTGGCTTCTTGGGTCTCACTGTTTCCATAGCAAATCCCTCATTTGGAAAGTGTAAAACTAAGAGCTTCATCAGTTTTCATGAGTGAAATACATAAGGAAAATGCAGCCTTGATAAGAGCTATTTTGCCAGAAAGCAGAACCAAGCTAGGGATGTGCTCCCTGGGACAGGGATAGTTTCTCCTGTGTTGTTGGGGGATTTGGGGAAGACTTTGGCTTTTTTTCCCTAGATAACTACCTGATTTTTTCTTTATTTGCTTCTGCTATTTAGTCTGTGTTGAGTACAATGTGGTTTCTTGGCAGTCTACAAAACATCTACATTTACTGCCAAACTGTACAAGTTCAGCAGGCATTTTGACTTAGCACAAGCCTAGGTAACACTTTTCTTTTCTTGCTATTTTATGATACGTGAAGGATTTAGTTCAAAGAAAAATTGTACAGTGCTAAGTGATCCATTACCATGCCTGCCATTGCTGCAGTAATTATGCTCTGGAAACAAAATGTCCTTGAAATCTCAGGTCATTATGGTTCTTTCAGCATTAAGTCTTTTGCAGGTGGTACAAAGTACAAGTGGTACAGACCAAATTTAACTATATTAATCCCTTTTGTTCCAATGCTTATTCATGCTACATTTTCTTGCCAGTTAACAGACTATCCCACATAGGTTAAAAAGCTGACTTTTACTTCAATTAAAGATAGCATCAAATAACTAATAAGCACTTGCCTACCTACTGTACAGAATTTGCAAATGCAGCTGCTTTGATTTGTCCAGGAAAACAGTATATTTATCAAATAAATAGTTCTGAATTGTTGGAAATTAAGAAGTAGCTTTGTGCAAGAAGGTTTGGTTTTGAAGGGGGTGGTTTCATCTTAAATTACTTGTTCTCCAGCTCAAAATCTTCTCTTCTGAGATACAGTGGAACTAGAAATGACAGATACTTGAATCAAATACTGTTTAAATAATAAGCAGATAGGGAATTGACTCTTAAGCAATCAGCTGCCAACTAAAGAAATAAACTTACATAAAAATAGCATGCAAGTTTTAATACTTGGTTGGGTTATTTTAGTTTATTGCCAATGTATTCCTTAAGAACTGATCACTGTAAGCACCCAGTTATAAATCTAGTAGCACATACATTCACATCCTCCTTCAAACAGCTGCCTTTACTTTGGCCACAACATTTTTGCTAAGGTAAATGTCTCTCTCTCTCTAGGAATTTTATTGCTAATTTGCCATGAGTTCATGGTGCATGACACTGCTGAAACCTGACCCGTGCTGTCACTCTTCCTTTTTGTATCCCACATGTGTCAGTGATGGGTGGGACCTAGGGAAGAACCCACAAAGCCTATACTTCCTCTAGTCTGAGATTTTTCTGTATTTTATTGCCAATCACCACATACACACAAATGTTTTAAATTAGGCTGGGAAGTGAAAGGGTTATAAGATTGCCTAGAGACTCCAACAAGATTTCTAGCCAACAGTGCTGAATAAAGTCCATTGCTGGAACCATTGCCAAGAAATTCTTTCACATAGGCCATGAAAAGACCACCCCAGTCTCTCAATTCAGCACTCTCTGGGGCACTAATCAGCTGGAGCTCGTTGTACTATTATGGATGCTTGACATGTGAATCATGTTGAGCAGGCTTCTCCCTTTGTCTCCTGTCTAAACTGCAGCCAGTGAAATGTGGAGAGAAGGAGGTCAGATCCACTCTGACTCTATCAGCCTGCCTCATTCCATCCAGGAAGTCTAGTGCAGGGAAGGGTGGACACCACCTTGGCTTGGGTTTTGTTCTCTGGAGTGTTCTGTAGGCAGACCTCAGTGAATAACCATGATCTGCCATCTTTTTCCAGGGGATTCATACAGTGTGGAAGTTGCACAGAGCTATATGGCTACAGACTTGACAGAACAGAATTCCTCATGGAATGCTAATCCAGCGCAGCCCTGAGGTGAAATCAGCAGGGGCTAGGAACAAGGCACTCCCTGCTGTTACAGTAAAGCAGAAATGCTAGGTCTGTTAATTCTGAACTCAGTACTAGGCCAGCTCTACAGGCAGATCTACAGGTGCACTGCATTGCCTTCTCACTTTGAAAAAGATGGCAACTGAAGAAACCTGACTAGAGGGAAATTGCCTGTGTGAGTTCCTGCCATCCCTGCCTGCTCCACCCGATCCACTGGTGCCTGGCAGCTCAGGGGAAAGGAGGGTGAGAGGAAAGCTGAACCAGAGAGAATAGCACTGGAGGAAATATCTGTCTGCCCTCTACTGATGAAAGTCTTAAGCAGTGCTACAAAACTACTGTAAATTGAAGATGTACTCCTGCCTGAAGCTGTGTAAAGAGGAAACAAGGACTTAACGTGTTAAGTTTCTGTTGGTTTGGGTGACATTTTCAGCAGAGCACACTAAACCTTTTTTAATAACATGCCACTAGCATCAGAGGTATTTTCCTTTAAACAAGGCAAGAACTGGGGAGAAGTGAAATATCTTTTATTAGTTCAGCTGGAATATGTCACTACTGGAACTAAAAACAGTGCCCCAGCTCTGGGAGCATGACCTTGAGAAGATCTCATGTGCCCAAAATCATCTTTATTTTTCCAACCGTATCAGCTGGTTAGTAAAAGGTATTGCCTGTCCCAATAAATCTTGCTTTATTTATTGCTTTAGACCATTGTAACTGCAACAACATTATCAAAATATCAAGTAAAACAGGCATAACCAGACTTTCCTGTAAAGAAATTATATTGTGAAAATGTACAGAGTAAACAGTATGAAAAAGTTTCTCTGTGTCTTACATTGCTGCATTTCCATTGCACTGCCCAGTGAGAGACCTGTGAGGCTGCTGGGGCACCCTGAGTGTTGAGGCCCTGGTACGAGACAACAAGAATTTCAGTCATGGAGGGTAGCAGGGAGCTGATGTCACTGTCACTTTTTTCAGTCAACCAGAAACCAATTATCCCTGGCTGACAGGCCAAATTAAATCATTGGGTGGAAGGAGATGCCAGCTATTCTCCCCTAGATTAGGTAATTGGGGCTTTATTACACTCAGACCTGGTGCTGTTTGTTGGGCCACAGAATTCACCTAAGAGTCATGCTGGTCTGTCTCTTTCTCTCTCTCTCTCCATCCTTTCCATAAGCATTCATATGTTTTTAATCCCTGAGAAAAGTGTCTGTGTTTTACAATAAAAATGCTAATCTTTTCATATATATAATATTAAGAGATCCTTCTATCTATCCAAGTTTATAGAGAACATGAAGTTGGTAGTTCTGCCATGGAAGGCCTCAGGTGGCAGCTTTGTACTGATTTATGCTTGAGATGCCAGGTTTTTATGTGGTATTTTTGCAAAGATATAGAAAGTTTTTAGCTTGTACTTCTTTGGAACTTAAGAGTGTGTTTGACATAGTATCAGGCTGAGTTTCTGAGGGGCTGAGTAGTTCACTGCATGGGTTGTTTGGAGCAGAAGAAGTGAGGCACTAAGGTGTCAAAGTCCCCTCTAGTTCAGGTTAGCACCTGGCTGTGGCCCTCCAAGGTCTTCAGGAACACATTGCTTGCAGTGACACAAGGAAGTGGTACTGAACTAGTTCATTTAAATTACCAAGGTTAAAATCTGCTTACAGTGCCCAGTAGAAAGCAGAATTTGGTGCACAGGCTAAGATACAACTATACTGCATGTAAGAACCTGGGTGTACCATGTGCTCAGTAGTTTTTATTGAAGAGGAAAAAAAAAATACATTTGCTATTGAAGACTTTTCAGAAATAGAGTATAATGCATTGAAGCTTCTGAATGGGATAAAAAATTGGAAAGCTGATGGTGCTAATTCCTTGGAAGGTTAACACATGAAGCTGACAAATTACCAGCACCTATTAAGCCATTGTGTCTTCAGAAAGTATCTGGTGTGTAATTATAAGGACAGCTAGAAGCACTCAGGCCTATCAGCTCAGTGTTTATCAAGGCTTCCCACGGCTCTTCTCCTTCCCTTTGTGATGAACCTTGACGTGGTTACAGTTGTCAGGGACCAAACTCCAGCTTTCTGCTAGAGAGGCAGGGTACTTCAAGGTGTAGGAGAGATTAAAATGCTGTTCTGCACCCTCCTGAATCACTAGCCATGTAATTTGTAGAAGCTATTTGTTTTGAATTATGGAGTCAGACGTGTGTATAATCTACAACACATTCTCCCCAAAAGACATACAATTGCAGAAACTCAAGGATGTTTTAGTGTTAAATGAGCCTTCCAACTGCCATTCTTTATTTGTCTGAATTTACATATTCCATGGTGTCTTGCCCATTTACTCACAGTCAGGATAAAAGGCTGCAGTTATGAAGTCCTGTGTAACTCTCCCCACTGTTAGAAGCAAACATTACATAATGAAAGCATTATATCTGTTTCTGGAGCATCACTATACTGTGAGAATTTCAGGACCCTATTTAATTTTAGGTGACATTCATTATCTGTTCTCTTAATTACATTTGAATAGTAATTACAATATTTTCCTAAGAAAGTATAATTAGATTCTGATATCAAGAGACAGACTACAAGTACATTAATTAGGCTTTGAGATCACTGTTTAAAAACCTGGAGCAAGATAAAAGTGCTTCCAGTCAAAAAAGCAAGCACACAAGACAGAGAAAAATGTTTTAACCAAAAAAATAAGGAAATACAGAATGAATTATGCGTTGTTAGCAATCCAATGCACATAAACAGCCAGCTTGTACAACAAGCTTGTACAAGAAATGGCTACAGGAAAGTTATTTTTAAGGAATGATACTAACCAATGTAAAAAAACCTAACAATTAAATGACAACTGAGCTAGTAAAATGTCTGTATAAATAAATGCAGTGACAAGAAAAGAACTTGTAGTCATTCCAAAGTAAGCATAACCCTATGAAATAATCCCGTAACAATCCCCTTGTAGCAGTGACCTTCCCAAATGAAAAAATGAGCCAAACCCACTTGCTGCCTGGGGTGGTACTGGAGCTAAACCCCTTTCAGTGAATTTGGCACATTATGATTGAGTGTACATGTCTCTTTGCTGTAGTTTGTTGCTATCCCAAGAGTAATGTTATTTGGAAAGAAGCATTCATTTCCAATAAAAACAGTGGAGGGGGAGAACCAGTTTGTAAATTAATTTCCTTTCATTAGGCAAACTTCCTAGAGCACTGTAGCCCTTCAAAAGGCTACTTGCTTTCCTTCTGCAGCAGTTATGGCTGCTCATTCTGTTCTGTGGCTGAATTTTATGCCACCCATCCGTTTGCCAGCCTCAGCCACAACAACCCATGGGTGTTTTTAGTGCTGTTAGGTTCTGTGGCAAAAGGGCTGACAGGAACCTGGGTGCCTTTGCATGCTAAAGATCTGATATTGTTTTTCTTCTGAGTGGTTTTTAAATTCTGTTTCCACTAGTGCATGTTATTTGAATCAAGAAATGGAGAAGAGACTTCAAAGTAAATCTGGGAGTGAGATTGCTTTCTTCTCCTTTGAAAATATTTTTCTTTTTCTGAACTAAACGGCAGATTGAAATCTTTAATATTTGTTTATTACCTTGAAAATATGTGATATCAGAAGTGGCTTGGATTAGTTGAAAGGTTTGATTGGAGGAATCTTAATTTATGTTTCAAACTTTTCAAAACACCTTATTTCACTTGTTCAAAGGAAAAAAATAGCAAGAAGGTAATACCTTTTAAAATTGCAAAACTTTTCCAGCAATTTTTAAATAAAATATGCTTTAAAAACCTCACAACTACACACACACAACATACAGAAAAATAAAGTACAAAACCTCACCCTCTTCCTTCTGAAAGGCTTCAAAAACTTCTGGCCAGCTTCACTTCAAAGACCTGGTGGTTTAGAGAGACCAGCATCTACTTTTGAATTTCTGCTCAGTGTTGGGAAAAGGGCTCTCACATGGCATACAGTGCAAAACAATTGTACTTAATTTAGCTCCTGATAAATGTGAGTGGATAAATTCACCTTTTATTGCTAGAGAATGTGTCAAATTTGCATCAATTTGGCCAGATAGAAAATTTTTCTTTCCTGTCTTGAATTACAAATATGACACCTATTTTCAGAATCACTGTGGCTTGTGGCACAAAGAGGAATATGGCTCTAAAGAAATGCCAAACTGTTGGAGAGTCACACTGAGTGAGCACAATTTGTGCAGTCTGGTAGACTTGGTATTTCTACAGCTTCTAATGGAGGGAAGAGCATATCCAGAACATCCTGCATGCCCAGCCTTCAGAGAGTTCACTCCATTTCTGGAACACTTGTGATTGCTGTGTCAGAATGGAATTTGGTATCATTCTTGTGGGCCATTGGTTTCCCAGCTTATTTAAAGACTGTTATAGAAGGATATGTGACATTAATCTACCTCACCAAATTAATACTGAAGTCTGACTTTGCTGCTGCAAAGGAGTCAAGGCTCATGTTTATCCATTCTTCAGTAGTCAGATGCTGCCAGAGACTGTTCCATTCACTCCAATTAATCTTATTTTGGACAAGTGAACTGTATGAGCTGTTTCTTTGGACCACAGTCCATTTAGCAACTTGAAGGGCTACGCTTCTGAAAGAGCTCATCATTTGCCATTCTTCAGACATGTGAGTGCCCATAGGTTCAGCTGGGACTAAAAGTCTTACAGAAGTGCTGGGGGGTGTGGAGCTTCTCTTCACTCTGTCACACCAGTGGCAACATCCTCAATTCTGAGTGCAGTTGAAGCTAATAGGAAATCTTACCCTGCCAGCATGGGGAGCTCCTGCAACACATATGGGCCATGCTGCTGCGGAGATTTCTGGTTTGCTACTGTGAACACATCTTTTTTAAACAATTTGCTTATAGTCAAGGCACTGAAGATGAAGTTTGACAGCAAAATCTTGTTTCCCTGATAATGGTAATTACATTGAAAGTGCTAGCTTAGAAATTCTTATACTCCAGAAACTCAGAAACTCTCAGATTTAGAAGTTTCAGTCCCATAAAACTGCTTTTGGTGAATGTTGGTGATAAAGTCAAATCTGAGTGCTAAGACCAGAGGTCTCAGCACCTGCCCATGCACAACAAACATATTTACTCAGGCTTTCAGTGTATTGGAAGAATTTATTATTAAAATGCCATTTAAAAAAAGGAGAAATACCATGAAAAATATACAGGAAAATGGAAAGCGCTGCATGAAGTTCAACATATGGAAAGATCTCAGCTTGCCCACACACAAAAATTAAGATCCAGTTCAGCAACAAACCACCTGGTGATTTGAGGGGCTCTCTGGACACTGGAAGAATGTAAGTCAACTACAGCAGTAATGTCTCCTCCTTCCCCCTCTCACATCCAACATGATGCTTAGAGGTCAAACTGTGCCCCCTCCATCCAGGGGGTTTTCCTTTCACTGGCATTGGAACATGGTGACATCACATACATCACCATCACTGAGGGCACCATCACCACCAGTGGCTGAAGTAGGTGTGAAATAATCAAAATCAGCACAAGTTTGGAAGCCAGAATATTTCATTTTACCTTGTGAACAATGTAATTCAAACTGACAAACTTTCAGGATTTAGTTCAGTACAAAACTGCAGCCTTTGAGAAAGGCTTTGGCATTAAGATGAATGCTGTCGTACCCAATCTTAGCAGAAACTTGAAATCCCTTTGGGGCACCTACTGCTGCTTATTGTTCCCATAATATTATCTAATACTTTAACACAGAGGCCAAGATTTCCAAGAGGAATTTAGTGCTTGCCACGATCCACACCAAGACACTTCAGAGATGCCTACAGGGAAATTTTGCTTTGTGCTTTCTGGAAGTCACATCCTTTAGCTGAAAACCTACAAATCCAGGAGATCCAGATCGTCAGATGCTTTTCAAAACCATGTCACACTCAATACACAATGACTGAATATACAGAAGAGGGGGAAAAAAGGATATTAGAGATCATGAAAAATTAAGAAACTTCTGTATTTTCCTGTTAGAAAAGTTACTTTTTGAATGTTATGATGTTTTGCATTGCATGCTTAACTACCTCAAAATAATTTACCACTGCAAGTACAGTGAAGAAAACCAGAGTAAGAATTAGTTTTGTGTCCCTCAGCCCAGTGCTTGGCCTGTGAAACTAACTCTCTTGTCACTTTTCTCTGTTTGCAAAGACCAAAATTCAAACAACAGTTTTAGAAGCATCTCCTCCTTCCCAGCCTCTCCACTTGACTGTAGTCATCATCCTGCCCTGTCCCCAGGACAACTGCAGTGTTTACCAGAAGTAAAATGTTTACATGCAAAGTGTGTGTTAAAATCAAGCATATTTGGTTACTAATTCTGCATTTCTGAGTCTTGCTCTTTCTCCTCCTCTACACTGTTGCCTGCTGGAATTGCTGGGTCTAAATTCCTTCTAAAACCACTTTGTATTGATCAGATGAAATCATGCAACAAACCTATGTAAATCTTTTCCAAATAGCTTTGAAACTGTGGCTGAACTATACAACTATATCCCCTGAAACAGATGGGATTTTTAATTTAATTCCAATACTTTCATGTTTAGGTCTTTCTGCTTTGTAGTATGAGTTACCTCACCCTGAAGGAAATTTAAAAAGGGAATTAGAAGAGGATTTGTAAGACTGTTAACAAGTCTAGTCTGCTGAAGTGAAAAGCACAGAGGGAAAAATAAATGTACAACCCATTTAGAACTTAATATATCAGTGCTTTTGTAAAAACACGATTTGCCTCATTTTCTCAAGCACTCTATAACCTTGGCACTCACAGGAAGCTTATTGGTACAGACAGAAACTTCCTGATTAGACGGTTCATTAGCAGCAAGGTACAGAATACTAATTGCCAATTTTCATCTGCATTGACAAGGCCTGACCTAGCATTCATCTGATTGAAATTGCTTCCCTGGTGATGCCTCTTGCTTCCCTGCTTCCTGATTCCAGCTTCCCAGCCACACACAATATGATAAAAACATGTTATTTCACAAAAATTCATTAAAGATAAGAATAAGTCACACACTTTATTGACTGCAAGGGAATCCTGTCCTGCCTTGCACCAGCCACTTTGTTTTGCCTGCCTATAGTTAAAATACTCAGGAGAGACTTCATATGAAAACCAAGAAAGCTTTCATTGCTCCCACTATTTCTATCACATCCACAATTAGATCTGTCTGAGCAAATCAGCTTGACACTCCTGTAATCTTTGGTTAAATTTGTATTTTAGGCTGGCACATAGAAATCCCTCATTACTCAGTAAGAAAGTGGCTACCATGGGAATCAAAAAAGAAGTAATAATTTCAAAAAATGTTTTACATTTAAGAAAGCAATATGCTTGGCAGGTCTTGCAAGATAATTTTCAGATAAAGCCCTTCAGTTTCATAAAAAATATTAGTAATCTGAAAATAGGCAGAACCCACAGGTCATGCTCTGGTGCTTTACTCTGGCTGGGAAAGACATAAAAGGAGCACAGCAACAGTTCAAAACCCCAAATATTTGTACACCCTAATCAAAAGGAAAAGAAAGCTCAAAAGAAGTATCACTTATAGACTAAGAAGTTAAATACAGTCATCAAATATTTGTTGCCTCTGGAAAAGTATGGGCCAAAGGAGATTCCAGTTCCCTCTTGCCCAGTTCTTTTGTGGGTGGTTATCTTTGCAAGCTCTGAAGGAAATCAATGCAATCAGAGTTGTTCTTGTTGCAAAGAGACTAATTAAAATGCAAATAGATCTATAGTGGTTTTGTTAATGAGATAAACAACTTCCTCTTAGAATACAACCCTATCTACAAGACCTTTCAGCCATCCCTTATTCACACTGGTTTATCCATTGCCTTCGTTTGTCCTCTCATAATTACCCAAAGTACAACAAGCTGAAGAATAAAATTATCATCAGTTGGTCAATGAGGAGGTACATAAAGTACTATAAACAGGAAGATGATCTGGATGACTTGGTCAGGTCCATTGTTCAGGAAACTCCATCATCCTCAGTTTTCAATAAATAATTCAGAATGTAT
This sequence comes from Emberiza elegans, assembly GCA_024865655.1. Lineage (NCBI taxonomy): Eukaryota > Metazoa > Chordata > Aves > Passeriformes > Fringillidae > Emberiza > Emberiza elegans. Next base: position 65,012,754 of record JALJVW010000206.1, read on the forward strand.
TTTAATGCCCAAACCAGGATGTCAGACCAGAGTGACTTCAGGCTTCAATGCTCCATGGTTTTTATAAAGTAAGCTCTCCCACTGGTGAACTGGGAACACCAGTAAAATTTAGAATCCCAGTTTCATCCCTGATGAAATTCAGCAAGAACTTAAGAGAAGACATACACAAGAAGCATCACTGAATATGAGTAAGAAAATGAAAGATCCAAGGGAAAATCAGGGACTATTTTAAAAATAGAGTGTTTCTGCATTAGCTATGCAGAACTGGGGACTGAGCTAATATAGGCTGGAGCTTGTGCAGGAAATCAATGCTATAGGAAATCTCTACACTAACAGAATCACAGGAATATATGGTGGGAAGGGACCACCTGCTCAAAGCACATCCAGTTTGAGCAGGTCACAGAGGGCCACTGTCCAGCTGAGTTCTGCATATCCACAACCTCACCAGGGCAAATGTTATCTTCATCTCCGTCACTCTTCCACTCCTCCATGAAATCACGAAATCACCCACCTGTTCCTGACTATTACCATTGCCTTACTTGCCAGTGAACAAAGGGATTTTTAATAAAAGCTTCAGGTTAGTCAGCATCAGGCATTTTGTAAAATCACATCTTCCACTGGCAAGATAATTTTACACTTTACATGAATTACTTAACTGTAGGTAGCCCTTGCAAATATAAGTATTATATAAATGGCCCTTGAGTCCCAGTACAATATCTGTATTGTATTTGGATACCTGTGCATAGGCCTTGCCCCAGTAGGTCCCAGTTATTCTTGATGGGCTGCAGCTGCAATGTTCTTCATTGGGCTGCAGCTGTGGCCAGTCAAGGTAACTGGGATAAAAGGGGGTGGGCTGGCCAGTCAGGGAGAGCCTTGGAGGAGCCCTGACTGAGAAGACCCTGAGGCTGTGAAGAGCTGCTGCCCACAAGACAACACTGAGAAGGTGGGGGACTCTAAAAATATAATAGCAACACTTAACTATTCTAATTTCTGTTCATTTTGTAGTTTACTTTAAAACTACCATGACATTGGAAAAGAAGTGCCAATTACTTAGGAAAATCACCCATAAATATATTTGATCAAGATGGCTAAGGATGGCATCAATAAAAATTACACTTTAAATTGGAGCAACATTGAAGAAGCAGAAAACATGCCTAGCAGTGAGAAGGTGAAAATACACAATTAATTAGTACTGCTGTCATCTGAAAATTGAAAACACTGCAAGCAAAAGATGTTAGATAATGAAATTAGTTGGACAGAGTTGCATAAAATGCCTTAGAAGAGATGATACTGACTAGTGTAGCCTGATGCAACACCACTGTCATTTTTGCATGGAAGCAATCAGAACAGAAAAGGCAACAGTTAAGTGAAAGCAAATGACAATACAAGTCCTTTTTCCCTGAGAAAATGGCATAGCCTCTGACTTTTGTGACTGCAGAATCTCATCAAAGCTAAGCTGTACTGAGAAAGCATAGGAATTACATTTAGATGTTATGTTTCACTGTTTACAAATGATATGCATGTAGAAATTCAAGCCTCCTCCTGTAGGCAACTTCAAGGAATTAGGGCAGTGATAAGTTAATTTACTCTATTCCCCATTAAATTCTGGGATATGAATAGCTCACGAAGAAGAAGAAACACTTGAAAAAAGGCTTTGGGACATGCAGAACTGAGTTTCAAACAGGTTAAAAAAAGCTCTTTTGGTTCCAAAAGTTATTACATTTTAATAACCTTAGAAAGATCTAGGAGGTGTTCATATACTTGCTGTATGTTTTGTAATTACCACAAAGCTACACAGTATTTAATTCCAATGTCAACATGTGGTAACACAATACATTTAAGTTATCAGATTGGTGGCATATCCTCATATCTGAAAACTCCTAATTTTCCTTAGAGTACAGATTTTTACAGGTACTTGTGTGTTTTTCAGAAAAAATATCCAGATTTAATAGATATCACTGTTTTCTTGAAATACTTAACATATATCCCTCAGAATTGAGAACTTTGTATTTGCTTAAATTTGGGGTCTATCTTTCAGAACACGCACAAGATTTCTTTTTCAAATTGACAAGAATATGAATCCAGAAAATATTGTTGTTCTAACTAAGTTATATGGTGACAAATTTAAATAATAATGCACTTAAAGCAGGCAATCAGCACTGAGCTAAACTGCATAATTTAGACTGACAAAAGAATTCCCTGATGACAGTGGTATTTTCATGCTCACGTTGTAATGATTATGTATCTTACTGCATAATTTCAAACAGAAACAAAGTAGACAGATGGCAAGGAGAAGAAAACATCCAAACAACTACAAATGTAAATATAAAAGAAAGGGGATTATAAAAAGTGAAAGAGCTGAGAACTACAATTAGCCATTTAATTATATTTAACTTGATAGTTATCTAAGTACTTTCCACTAGGACCCCCCCCTTCATCATAATGCTCATAGCCCATGACATTTGGCCAGGAAATCCAGCCTGGGATGTCATCAGAGAGGTCAGAGCTGGAGAGTGGAGCGGGGGGCTCAGGGGAGGGTGGAGGCTTCCTGGGAAGCAGATGATAGAGCTGCTTGGACTGCTGGTGCCAGGAGAAGGGAGAGAGGGTCTGGAAAGGTTTGCCACAAGGTCAGCAGTGGGTGAGCGCAGCTACGCACAAATTAATGAGATGGGAAAGAAGGAGGAGCTTTGCTGCAGGAGAAATTTTTTAATTAATCAGATTACTGAGCTTAATGAGTGATGTGAAGGTACCTACCTATTATAACCAGCTTTAGTGTATTCATGTTGGCATCACCAGTCTGTTCCCTACTCATCTAATGCCTTCAGCATATACTTGACTTTCAGCTTGTACTTTGTTCAGTTAAGTGTACATGTAAAATTAAACTCAGTATCAAAGGCTTCCTGAACTCGGGATTAGCATTCTGCTGAAATGAGGAGGACAAACACAATAGCAAATGTATTGAGTGTTACCTGTTTGACAGTAACATAACATAGCAATGACCTAGCAGATTTTTCAGGCTTGGGAATGCCTGGATTCTCACTGAGGCAAGGAGGGTTAGTGCCAAGAGCCAAAGGAGGATTGCTAGGGGAGAAGGTGGTGGAAAGAGGAGATTCACTGCCAAACAGGCAGCTCATCTCTGTCTTGGCCTCAGAGCCAGACTGGTGCTGTGGCACCCATTGCTGTGCATACCCAGACTGGGTGTGTGAGGGCCAGAGTTTTTGTACTGGATCATGGTATGAGTGCAGCCCCTGGGGCTGCTGCTGTGTGCCCTCACTTTCCCTTCTGCTAGAGCAGGACCAGGATTTCATCTGAGAACAAAGCTGTGATCCACGGATGAGGCACTGCACAGAGAGTGCTGGGCACAAACAGACACTGCCTGTGCCGCGAGAGGCAGCTGGGGAAGGCACTTAGTATCAGTTGTTTAGTACCAGCCCTGGCTAAACCAAATGGAGTCCATGCCCTGCCACCATCCCCTTCTCTTATCGATCCTGCTGTGGCACCTCCTGGTTCTGTAAGTGATTCCTCCATTCAGTTCAAGATTGTAACACAAGCTGATGAAGCTCAGAGGTCCTGTGCCAGCTCCTAGGAGTGTGCTTTTTAGCCACTGCAGTGTAAACAATACCAACAAAACAAAAAAAATACTGAGGAAGAGAGCGGGCTAATGTCTCACTAACTAAAAAGACTGAGAATGTGGATGTTTCACCTTTTCACTTCAAGTGCTAACAGGTAACATAACAGAAAAAAATCAGAGAGCGTTTGTGAGCTGACTATGCAAGGAGACAAGTGTTTGCACCGTGGATGAGGAGAGCCGTGTGGCGGGGTTTGGTGCAGACAAGGAGCGCTGGGCTTCGGGCTCTCCGGGCGGCGGTGCCGTGGCTGCGCTGCGGGGCAGGCACAGCGGAGCCGAGCCGAGCGGGGCAGGCACAGTCCAGCACGGCACAGCCCAGAGGAGCAGAGCGCAACATTCATCCTCAGCACGGCCGGGGACAGACTCCAGTCCAGCTCCCACACAAATCTGCACCGGGTTTGAAAAACCACTCGGACCTGCCGAAGTAAGACCTTGACAAGCACAACTGCCTTTTGAATCCAAGTGTGCAGGTTTGCAGGCTGAGGAGGGGCACGGGCAGGGATGGCTCGCAGGGGGCCGGGTGCCCCGGGTGTGCCCTTAGCTTCAGACACGAGGAGAAAGCAGTGAGCATCAGCACCAGCCCTTTGGACAACAGGCAACTCGGCAGAGGATGTCCTATCAAGATGAATATGGCTCATTCAAGAATTAACTCTCTACTCATCTTCTACCTCGGTTTTTTGCTGCTCATCCATTTAAAAAGTAAGATTTGCACTTTTTCTTATTGTTCTGACATGTCCTCTGGGGAGATGGTTAGACATGCACTTCTAGCAGAAAGCTTGTGTTGTCAGAAGGCTTTAAAAATTTGATGGAGATGCCAAAAAAATTTGGTCATGAAACTAAGTTGTATGAACTCGTTGCTTGATAGCTTTCCTGATCTCCATGCTTTTTGTTTTTTTTTTTAAATAAGGATTGAAAGCATTTTGTTGCTCTGCATATTCAAGGTACAGTAATAAATTATTTTGCTAAAACTGTACCTATACCTTAAAGTCTGCTTTTTGATACCACTCAATCAGTAAATCTAAACCTTTCTGATTTAAATCTAAACTTATTTATCCTTTGCTTAAACTGTTTGTTATGTTTTTCAGTAGCATTGCTTTATTATATATACTTTCTAAACTACAGCCTCTAGAGAAAACTTACAACACCAAATACAACACAGTTGTTTAATAACTGCTATGTCCATTATGAGGGAGCATGACAGTCCAACTACTTTTATAGAGAAAAAATGTTCTCGGCAAACTTCCACATAAACAGAAGTGTGCAAAATAGAGGAAGTCACAATGGGTTTCCTTGATAATTGTGTCAGATGGCTGAGAGTAAATGCAAGCCAAGGAGGCTAAATGGCCTCAGCTGGTGAGGCTGCTGTGTGTGTGTGAAAAGCAGCAGCTCTTGAACATGTTTAAAATGAAGATCTGCAGGATGTGTGCCTGAGGAGGCTGTTTGATTTGTGTCTGTTGCATGTGAATAGCAATAACACAAAGCTTTGAGCAGCTGCCATTAAACAAGAAGACTTGGCATTAGTGTTCAGTGTTGTGTAATCTGGGTCACCTTCTGTTGCTGCATCACTCAAATTGTTACTTGGACAGTTTACAGCCCAACATAAATTAAAGACTAAAAAGCAAACAGATGCAGTTGAATCAACCAGCACTGAAAAAAAAATCCCACACTTGAAAATATAAGAAAAATACAGTATGTCATGGAAACATCATTTTATGCTAGTAATTTTCTTTTAGGTGATGTACTGATGTGAATCAGGCAAACCAAAGTGCTTTTTCTAAATTAACTCACAACAGAGCATACCCTAAAAAAAAACCCCAAAAACAAAAAACCAAAAACAACCCCCCCAAAAAACAAAGGAAAAAAAAAAAACTGGACCTTTAACTTTCACAAAGTAATTTCCAAAGTTCATCCTGTAGGATGAACAGCCAGAAAGTCTCTTTAAGAAAGAGTCTACTATCTAAGTAAAGGAACCTAATAGTAGTTGTGTTAGTTAAGAAAATTCCATTTTTCCATGAGGAAGGCAAATCAGAACAAAATATAAAAGCTTTGGGAAGGGCAATTAAAAATTAAGTTTTATAAATTAAGAAGATCACATTAAAAACATCATGCACAAAGAAAATATTGCTAGAATGAAAACAAGAAAAAAGCCCCCAGGAATCAGTTTAAAGAAAGAAGATAAATGCAAGTTTTGGCTTTTACCTCGGTGAGCTTTGCTCAGTGCAGGATGCCAAAGGCAAGGAAAGTAATTGTGTGTCATTTTATGCCTTTTCCTTAGCCCATTTAACGGGGATGACAGCTCGGATGTGCCATGGGTGTTCTCTGGGTTATGGCCATATGGCCAGTCTCAAGCAAGGGCCTTTTCAGTCTTGGAGAACTTTCTCAGGTAGAACTGTGGCTGTTGTCACAGTGTGACACAAACTGATATCCCAGGAAGGAGCAGCTGCATCAGGAACCAGAATCAGGCTCAGGATCATACCTCTACCTGTCAGTGCTGTGTATTTAATGATCTTAAGAGGTGTTTTCTCTTTAGAAAGCTTGTACCCCCCTTGAAACTGCATTCTGTTAATAAAATCACAACTGTGAACAGATGAGACAGAGGTAGAAGCAGAACTGACTGCAATTACTTCCCTACTTAAAAATTAAAGCTGAGGCTAAAATGGAACAGAGGTGATTGATGATATTATTTATAGAAGTTGTATCTGCCATTATGTTTTTAAAGTCAGTTTACTGGATTCATCTTTCCCCAAAGGATTCTAGTCTTAGGTCCTGCTTAAAGGCAGAATGTTCTTTATAACTATTTATTCTAAACAATTTGGAAAATAGTTTTTAGAAGCCATGAACTCTGGATGCAAGCATTCAATACAAGTTGGGTTTATATGGCATTTTGTGAACATCATTTGTTTCTACAAATCATACCAAATGAACCACTCATAGAAAATTAATCTGGGGGTATCCAGAGATGCCAGCTCTGTGTGAGGAGGGACCAAGAATCCTTATGTACAACAGGGACAGGAAGCATGTCCCAAGACCAGAACAACACTGACAACTGATTGCTGCCGTACTATTGTCTAACAGGAATTACAAGCATGAAACTGTGGGCAGGGAGTTGCTTATGAAATAGAGGAAGAGAAATTCTGATAAATACAGGTAGATTTAAACATCAGTGTTGGAAGTGATTCTGTCTGAAGTCAAATTCAAAATCTTTTCATTCAACATTCAAGTACTGATTTTTTTAACAAGTTTTACAATGGATTACCTATCACTACTGCAGAATTGTCTTCCTTTTGGGAAAAACACAGACAAATATATTTTAAGATCAAAATTATTGTCCATATAAGTTGTGGATGCCCCATCTCTGAAAGGGTTCAAGGCCTGGTCTAGTGGAAGTTGTTCCTGCCCACAGCAGGGGTGTTCAAACTAGATGATCTTTAAGGTCCTTTTCTAACCCAAACCGTTCTGTGATTCTATTTTTCTCCATTTTAGTGACCTTTCAGCAGAGCTGAAAAAATGTATTATTTACTTCAAAATCAATGCTTCATAAATTGTTCAAATATTCATAAATTAAGAATGGAAAATCATTTGGGATTGCTGTTAATGTGAGCAAAATATCTGAGCTTTACTTGCAGCCTTTTTCTACCCCTCTGAGATGCTGGCACTATGCAATTTTTCCCTGTGGACAAGAACTCTCAATTTCACACAACTATTCCCATTACTCACAAAACTTCAAATTACTGCTTAATTACTGTGTTAGGAATAGAGCTCTGCTCATAAAGAGATTTGTGGTTTTGCTCACACTGCTCATCCCTCATGCACACCCGGCTGATGTAAGGAGCTTTCCAGCAAAGTCTTGTTAGTGTGGTTTGATGAGTTCACAGCCCATTCGGCAGCTCCTCATTAGGCCTCCGTGGAGCTGAGCCTGTCAGAGCTGCACTCAGCAGCCCTGCCTCCCTCCTGGCTGTCACACATGGCATCTGGAGCACAGCAAAAATGAAACATCCTTCAGATGTCTGCCATCATCTCCAGTAAGTTAAAAGCAACAGCTTCTAGACACAGTTGTGCTGGGTTGGTTTTTTTCTTTTAATGTATCTATTTTATTATGGATAACATCTCCACTTCTGGAATGAAACTAAATCTTAAGAATGAAAAGTAGTAACCCTGTAACTTAAGAAAAAGGCAGTAACTTCTGCAAGATAAATGTGTGGAAGTGACATTAAGAACATCCCAGCCACACTGTACTTGAGCCACTCAGTTCAAATTCTTACAAGGCATCCTTAGAGAGCTACACCTACCATTCCAAGAGCAGAGAAGCATAGCAGGTTACAGACCCCTCTCTGCTGTGTGCTCTGTAACCTGGGAACTGTCACCACTGAGAACCTCTGGAGATTAAACATTTCCCCATATCCCATTCTGTCATTCAGAAATTACAGTGCAAGATAGCAGCTTCTTCAAAAATTTACCCCTCAAATGACAGTGATTTTGGCAATACAGCACAAGGCACTGGATGATGTATTCACAGTCACAGGACCAAAAGGGAACTCTGCAGCAAGGACACAGATCAATCTCTGTAAGCAGGTTGTTTGTGACTAATGACCTATTAGGAAAGAGTCTGAGGGGCAAGAAAGGAGGTTGTGCAAAAAGCTGTTTTATCATTCATGCTTAACCAGCAGCAGAGACCTCACACATATCTTGAAATACTGGTGTATGTTATCCTGTATCCATGATACTGGACTGGAGAAGCTGAGGCTGGAAAGTTAATTTAATACAAGCAGAGGATATAAACCTAATGTTTTAGTATATACATAAACCTTTCAAAGGTTCCCCACACAAACTTTATCTATCATCCATCCATCTACCTATCCATCTATCTATCTCCCTCTCTCTCTGCAGTTTTCTGTTCTCCCTGTGTTAATTTGATAAACCTAAAGCACCTAGGGAGTCTTTTCCTTGTGCAAATCTCTACACCTTTTCCTCTCTGTTAGAGGAAGCTCACAAAAAAAGCCAGTGCTGTATAGAGAGTGCTCAAATTTTGATGGCCAAATTGGGCACTTCCCCACTGAAAAGTTACAGGGAAAGGCAAATATTTTGCTGTTGTGTGTTGACAGTAAAATAACTTGTAAGACACAGGAGAGCAATCAAACCACTGTTCAGTACTGGCTGTATCCAGTTTTGAGTGCTGCTGTGAGCAAGAGAGAGGCAATTAGGAAAATGCTGGAAAGGGACAGCAAAAATAAAAAGACATTTAGAAAGATGTGCCCTCTGAGAAAGGGGCACAGGAAGAGAAGCCTGAGGGAAGACATGATTACAGTCTTACCTCCACAAAAGAGAATGGCAATCAAGGATGGTGATGAGATCAGTTGCTCCCTGTCACCTCTAGAAGGGCAGGCTCAGGAAAATAATAGATTCCATGTACATCAGGGAAGATTTGTGTGAACTTTCCCAACTGAAGGATAATTAAGACACTATATCAGAACTTTTTAATGAATGGGTCAGATAAATATCTGCCAGAGATTGTCTAGTCTGCTGTCTCACAGTTGGTGTTACACAGACCCCGGGCACTCAGCACCACCCTGGGGGATCTGTGAAGGTCTCAGGGGACAGAGCCCCAGGGAGGCCCAGGTGGGCACTTGGCCCAAGGGCTGTGGTGGCACTGAGGCTCCAGGGCAGCTCAGGAACAGCTCTGGGGCAGGCTGAGCAGATGGCTCCCTTCCCTTCTGCACAACTGGGGATTATGTGCTGTGCAAAACAAAGGCAGCCCTGAACCCAGCCCCCATGCTGCAGCAAAAACAGAATTATTGCCTAAATTTCAATGAGAAAATAGCTTACTCTCATTCTTTGAGACATCAAGACCTCTAATTTTTTGGTACCCTAGACTTAAAATAAGCACTTTGGCTACTGAAGGCACTGATTACAATGAGAACAGAAAGTACCTCCATGCCAGAGATAATGTAGTTTGATTTCTGGCTTTTGGAGTGAAATCACATTTTCACTTGCATTTTGAATATACTTGATATGCTGACAGTATGAAGCAAGAAAATATAATTAATGAATGTATTATCAATATCAAAATTTTCATAGGCAGCAACCTGAAAAGGAATGGAAAACATGGATTGCCTGCTGAACCTGCCAGCTTCTCGCTTCATATAAGAAAGCAATACAAGCCTGGAACTTACTGCACAAAAACAAATAGCAGTAGATTCCTAGGAAACTGTTCCAACTGGCCATTCTGGATGCAGTGCAACAAATTTACATTGGAGTAGGAGCTCTGCTTCATCTAAGAGCAGTTTAACATTTGATTTTGATGGCAGTAAAAATTACTTGTTTATGAAATATCAAGGTTTAAATACCTATATATTCAGCCAGCTACAAAACAATAAATAAATATGTCTTAGTCCACATCACTTAACTCTCTCTAGTAAGTAAATTAGAGAAACAGCAACCTAAGTGCCTTTGATCCTGTCTACAGGTGTTTGCAGCCAAAGACCTCTCAGGATACTTCTACTTTTGGGTCTGTTTTTACAATTCACATTCCAACATTAAGAAAATCTTCTAGACAATGCCTCAATCTCTAGGCAAATCTGAGTATTCCCTCTGCTCTTTGTGGTGGCCCAAAAATGGACAAAAGGCCCATTTTCTAAGGGAAGCCTTTAAAACTAATTGACTCATCTGGAGCAAGGAGAGAAGTGATACATATTACTTTCCAGATTGATTTCACAGATTAATTTGCTGGTTTTAGGGACTGACACGTTTTGTCAGTTCTCACTGTACTTCTCTGTTTCCTCAGCCATTACCAGTGCTGTATCGTATGTAAGCCCTCTCACACCAGCAAACAGCAAAAAAACCCAACAACCCAGATAAACCCTTTTCCAACGAGATTCTTATCTTTACATCATATTGATTATATCTTACTCACCCATAAAATGGGTCAAGAGGAAGCTGCTTCCATCTTTTGACAAAGACTGCAGCTGACAGGGCCTCTGGGCGGGCACCACGCAGCTGCCACTGCAGCTCTGCAGGGCTCCTCCAGGCCCAGCAAAACGTCCCTCTCCAGGCATCAACAAAGCAAGGCTGCTGCAACTTCAGGGTTAGGCAGCTTCTGCCTGCCTGGGATCTTATCAGCGGGGACAGAAATCAGAATGTTTCAAGGGCTAAATATTTCTGTGGGTAGAAAAGGGGCATGGGCTGCTAACCCGTCACTGTGTCCCCTCTCCAGCAGCCAAGGATCAGGGCACTTGCCTGGTGCATCCTTCTGTGCTTGGAAATGCTGTGCCTGAATAATTGTGGCCTGGGTGGATGCTGGGAGGCAAGGGGAGAAACTCCTTGCTTCTTTTTACTGCTCCTGCTTGCCTGCCCAAGGCTGAGCTTACTGGCAGCCTAGTGCATTAAACTTTTCCTTGAATAATGAGACAGACAAAGCATCTTTATCTGCATTAGCCAGGGGCTTTGCAGACAGGACACATTCCTTCGAAGTGCACTCAATCACACTGATGGAGATCAAGGCTGTGAGTAAACAAACAAAACTTTGTACCCCTCCCTTAGAGCTCAGCCGTGGACACAATGGCCTGACAGTTCCTTTGCTGAGCTTTCTGAGAGGTACAACCATGTTGTTGTATCCTGTGGTGCTACCAAAGTCTGACTGTCCTCTGAAACAAAGGCCAGAGATGCTCTAATTCACACCCAGACTGCCAGGGAGGCTACAGGCAGCATGAGAGGCAGTGGACACTGGCCACACTCTTCCCTTGACAGTTCCAGTCTCCCTTGCTGGGGTTTCCAACAGGATGATACAGAACACTTCATTAGCTCTTTCTTCCACAAGAAGGGCCCTAGCTCTGAATTTGACTGTGACACATTTCTTTCCTTCTTTGAATGTGAGCTAGAGGACTTTGAAAACAACATAATTTGACAGGAAGACAAAGCAAGGACGCAGAATGACAGACAGTCATCAGTCTGCAAGGATCCAAGCAACTGCAATTTAGGTAACCTGCACTGACAGATTACTCACAGCAGGGAACCCAAAACCCTCACTGTAATCATGCAGCCTTGAAAAGACATCTGTACACAGCAGTACTTCAGAGGTGTTGGGCCCAGCTTTGTGGCAATTTGTAGGTGCTTCCAAAGCAGCTGTGGTACCACTCCTGGTATGGCAAACCATCCCTGAGTGTCCACACAGCTGAAAGAAGAGATCAGGCTCTGTCATCTGCAGTGAACAGCCTGCAGTGTAACTCACCACCCTCCCAACAGCTGGAAAGAGAGCCCCTGAGAGTGTGTCTGAACTAATACACATCACCTTGCTGCTCCTTGGGCATCAGATCCTTCCTGTTGCAGGAAGGGTGCAGCTGTGCTGCCTGTAAGAAAGGCAAAACACTACAGAGGTCTGACATGGTGTAAAGAAATCCTAACTGTGCCTGCTCTTCTCCAACAGTCCCTTAATTTCCTTTCATAACCCCATAAATAAGACACAGACAGAAGAGGCACCAATCTTGTGAAATAAGCAATCAGAGGCTGCATAACAAAAGAAATGTGCAATGCCAGTGAGGAGAAGCCAGGGAATGACATTGATGTATCAGAGATTGCATCAGAGCTATTAAATGGGATGAAAATATGCAAGGCCCTTGTAAGCTCTTCTTTCCTCTGTTCAATCTTAAAAGAATTCTGAAAGCAAGCCTCTACTGATTCCTACCATAAAATGTAGGAAAATATGTGTTTGTGGAATGATAACCCAAGCCTTTTTTATCCCTGTCTGTATAAATATTTGGAGCAGAATGCAAGTAGGTGCCTCCACAATGCAGCTGCAAATGTAGGACTCACCAATTCAGTTTTTCTAACTAAACCAATCCCTTCTCTCTTATTAAATACAGCTGACATTTGTAATTCAACTTATAATACTAATGGTACTGAACATTTTGCAAGCCTCAACCCATGTAAAAATGCCCTCAGTTTGATATAACAAGAACTATCCGTTCTGTTTTCTCATGAGTATGTCTTAAATGTCTGATTCAATTTAGTCTAACATCTTCCCATTTTGGAGCTCGTGGAAAAGTGCAAGACGATTAAAGTTACTAAAATCAATTGCCATTTTCACATTCCAAAGGCTATTTCCAAAAAATATTGTGTTTCCTAAAAAAACAAGTGGGCAACTTGGGATTGCCACCATTTTTCACAGTAGTGAAGTGACAAGACTGAGAGGTGTTTGGAGCAAACCTCTAATGGAGCTAAACAGCAGAAGGCAGGATTGACACTGAACACCTTTGAAGGATCTGGATATAAAAAATCTTTCCAGCAAACAGACTGACCTAATGATCTGACAAATGATAGAAAGGAATAAAAAGGGGAGAAATGTAACTCTCTGCAGACAGCACAACAAAATCAGATCTATTTTTACAGTGCTTCTACTGTGGCCTTAAAGCTATAAACACTCCATTCTTCACTTTGTTTGGGGAATTGCCCACAGGTTCATGCAGGCACTTTCTGTTCCCAGAAATCTCTGTCAGTGTTCTCTCTGCCCAGGGACCAAGGAAAATACCCTAGAGTGGCCCCCCTGTATCCCCAGCCAGCACCTCTGAGCTGGCAATGGGTTGCTGCAGTCACACAGGCATTTGTTGCCTGGAATTCTGCTATTCCACAAGGAACCTTGAGCAGAGTTGATTTCAGTTTGTTTGGTTTTTTTTTTTCTGGTTTAATTTCCTAAGTCCTTTCATTGTGTGTTATGTCCAGCAAGGTCCAGCATGGCTTTGCTTATGAAACCAGAAGTCAGGGGTTGTAATCAAAGTGGTTTCTTTTTGAGATGGAGAATCATGTCTTTTGAGATGTTTGACAGACTGGCAATCAATTACTCTGCTTGTTATATTCCAGCTCTTAAAGTAAACTTTGAGGGAACTGCATTCTCCAATACTATTAGAAGCAAATGGAGACTGTTACTCTCACTTACTGAGATTTTAGTACAAGAGATAATCAGCATCACAAATGTGTTTGCATCTTGAATTGCACAATTTCTTCTTTGGGCTAACATAAAAACATGTTCTAGAGGGCACTCACACAACAGCTGCCAATGCTATTTAATTGTGCCTCAGTTTCAGACAGACTGTGTCAACATTTCTACAGATAGGGGAACCCTTTCCTTACTTTTATTAGCATAATTGCAAACACCCAGAGAGCTAAAAGATGGATTTTTCTGTCTTTTAAACCTGCTCGTCTTTTATGCAAGGACTCTGAATCAGCCTGAAGAATTCTGGGTCTTCATGGGTGACTGCTTCTTTTCTGCAATCCCTGATGAGCACCAACACTTTCATTAACCACAGGCATGTGATTACACATGCTTACAGTAAACCTGGCTTTCCAAAAATAAAATATTTGTGCTAAATCATTAAAGAAAGTTCCGAGAAGTAGTCACATCATAGGCAATGGGTGCTGAGCTTTCTGCTCTAGTTGATGCAATGCCTTGGACTAGATGATCACCAACAGTCCCTTCCAACACTTTCTGTTCCATGTGAACCACTTGGGTTTTAGCTGAGCCCATTCCTACAATGCTGGCAAAGCAATCACTTCAGGGAGTGTATCAGAAGTGCTGTCTCACCAATTCTGACACATTTTTTACCATTCAGCAATAAAAGGTCTTTAGAGTTTGTTGGATGCTGGTTTGTGACAGGAAAAATTGCCAAGTGGAAAGTATGAGGGAAGAGACTGCAACGTATGTTTTGGACTCCTTTTGGGGAAAAAAACCCCACAAGCGAAAAATCTGTTACTAGATTCATTGGGGAAAAAAAATCAACAAAGAAGAAGTCTCCACTGTGTTACCACTGCAGTGCAGACTCACCTACTAAGTGAGGACTTAGTCCTCACTTCAGGACTCCCTGCAAAGTAGTAGGAATGTAAATGTGGCCCTGAATAAGACCCCATGCTCAGAAAAGTACCAGATACTAAGGATGAAAACAGTCTTAACACAGAGGAAACTCCTATGTGCAGACTTTGAATTCTATAATGAATGTTCAGGTACCACAGGGACATCTGTAAAACTTGCCACTTGCCTTTAAAAAAGGTCTAGTGTTCTTAAAATCTTGACCTCAGTGAGAGGTCCAGTGATTCAGCTTTTCAAACTGCAGTCATGCCCTATTCTAGCTATTACATGCCTCATTTCTGTTAATCTTCTCTAATTAGTTCTGCTTCTCAAGTGAAGTCTTAGAATCTAACATTTTCCTGTGATAATACCAAGGGCTCTGCTTTCATGTTCAAGGTCAGTCCAGCATTTCACCTTGTGAAACTCATTTGTTCTCCCTGCACTAACACTTGTACTTTGAGTTTGAGTTTAGACACCAGTTTAGACTCTCTCAAAGACATCTGCTGACTTTAAAGTTATCCTTAAAGGTGTGGTCATGCCCAGCAGAGTCACACAAGTGTGAAGGAACAGACTTCTTTCAGATTCTTTCTCTTCCCTGCAAATATGCAGAGAAAATTACTCCCATTAAAATAATTTCAGCTTTTTCTTTGTGAGTTATTTTGCATGTTTCACAACACATCAGCAGATTGGACCTCAGAGCCTGCAAGGAGGCACATGACAGTTGTACAGGTGAGAATGCTGAGCTGAGAAGGGCCAGGTGAATACCTTGCTTGCAGCGAGAGAGCTGTGAACACAATTCAAGTGATCTCCCTGTTCAAATCACTAAATTTAGATCTTGTGTTTCTCCCTTCACATGCTATACACACACATTAATATAGATATGTATTAGCAGGAGGACACACAATACTGTTTTCCAGATTCTTCTTGTGCCTGAGACATCTGGAACATGGCAAGCATTTCTTTTGTAAAAAAGGCATTATTGTTTACTCACTCTTATAACAAATGGAGGCACTTTTTGTATGTGCAATTTCCATTGCTGACTGTAAGAATTTACATATCACTCCTTTCATTGACCACTCTTAGCTGCCTCTTTTGAAGGGACCAGGTCACTCCCCTGCCATCCCACAGCCCTTCCTGTGTGAGGACTGCAGAGATCCAGCATTACTGGAGCCACATGATGGCTGAGGTGTGAACACTAATGGGAGGAGGCATCTGAGCCCCAGGCAAGGATCACACTCTTCCCAGCTGGTGCTCAATCCAAAATGGCAGACTATTTTCAGGTTAAAAAACCTTAACTGGGCAAGGGAGAAAAGTCAGCCTTCAGTGATACATAACCTAGGCTACAATCAGTTTAAGCAGCTTCCTTTGAGCATTGCTGCTGCAGCTGGGGATAAAATTTGCCAGGTCACCCAGGCTTGATGCTTTAATACTCAATAAAAAAAAATGCTGTCATGAATTGCAAATAAGCATATCCAGCAACAGGATAACTGTAGAAACGGAAACATTTTTATGGTTCAGTTATTTCATATGCAACAAGTAAGAAATTCTGTTAAGTGTTTAACCTACCTCCTTAAAATAAATTATAATAAATATGTAAATGTGATATATGGAAAATACTTAGCCTTTTCAATTTTGAATAGTTAACACTTAATTCTTGTATCTGAAACTATAATCCCTGAAGTATTTGGGGGAGTTTATGGAACTGTTTATGATTCAATTTTTCTTAAACCTCTCCAGTGGGATTTATAATGTTATTAGAAATCATTGACAACCGGGTGTCTGTTTTTTCCAGAACTGCAATATATTGGCAAATATCCAACTAAACCCTCTTACATTCAATTATCCTGATGTCCAGAAAAAGGACAGAAACAGTAGAAAACCCTTTCATTCTCCCCATCTCTAAGGCAGAGGAGGAAGGAACAACACATGCACAAAGACCAAATTCACAGATTTTTCTGCAAGACCAGCACCTAATTTTAAAACCTGAAAACTGTTCTAAAGGTTAGCACCTCACTCTGCACAAGCCTGCAGTGGAGATGTACTGTAGTAGAGGGCTTTGGTACCAGAATTTAGCCCCAGATGAGCTGCACTTCTGTACTTTGCTCATTCTTGTGACAATGTGTCACCTTTCCAAGGATATTTCAGGAAAAAAAAAGTGCACTGTGGAGGTAAATTGTGCCTTAACCCTGAACTGATTTGGGAACAGGACACTCAGCACCTTTCAGTGCTGACTATCCACAAGGAGAGGTCTTGTCTCATGACACCTAATAAAGTGTCTGGCAATCACATCAAGTGGGAAAACCCTTCACCTTCCTTTAGTGGGCAATGCAACATCTTTCCTCCCTGAGGTACACAGCTTAGAAAGAGAAAACAAGTGTTAGGGAGCATCATCTAGGCGGTGACACGGGACAAGAGTAATGGACAAAAGACATCCTCACAAACTGCTTTTCTAAGTTCTTCTTTACCTCCAAGTTGTGATCCAGACATGTTCCTAGAGCAGTAACTTAATTACCTCAACTTTATTCCTCTCTTGCTCAGCCCATGGTGACAATGGTTTTATTGTGGAAATATTTTCTCTAGAGAGCACTCTGAGTACTGACAGCTCTTTTCTCTTTCTCTCCCTCACACTGTCACCCTTCTATATTTGCCTTGACACTGTCTTCACATTGTCTTGACATTGTTCTGACAGTTAAGAAAACTCAATCACTGCAGCAAACAGCCATGACAATGCGGAGAAGAAAAAGGAAAAGTGTTACGAAAATTGTTGAGGAACTGTAAAGGTTTACAGGCTAGTGAAAACAAGATTTTGCTTTTTCTAAACCCCATTCCTAGTGAGTTTTCAATAAAAAGCTGATTTAAGAAAGTCTTCAGCCAAGGCTGCCAAAAGTCATCTCAAAGGCGATTGGCAGTTATGGATTCTGTACCTGAAATTCAGATTTCCTAGATAACAATCCTTCTTACTGCCATCAGGTCAGGTACATTGTGGGAGATAGTTCAGCCCATCTCCTGGGGAGCAGGGATGCTGTATTACTGTGAAATGCTGCCTTGGGACCCTCCAGCTACATTTTCTCCCAAGAATGCTGTTCAAACTGGGATCCCTTTTGGGGGCAACCAGAAAAGAAAGGTGGCCACAGAAAAAAAGAAATCAGGTTAGCTGGAGCTTTGGTTCCCTTTTAATAATAAAATCAATTTTTGTTTTGTTGGCTCACAAATTGGAAGAGAGGAGCCTAGGAAGAAAGCACTGCAAACAAATGCCAAATGTTGTGGTAACAGGTAAAAAGCCCAGCACAAAACCCAGGGTAAATTTAGTTGTTTGAATTTAATTTCTGAGCAACTCCTTAACAGGGTATAGTATGGACATACTAAAGTGCTGTACTCGACAAGTTAAACTTTGTGATTCAACAATTTGACAAAATTACTGTTGATTTGAGTAGGAATTCTGATCATCAGGAATCATGTGGGGAGGGTTGATGGGTTTTATTTTGTAGTTTGTTAATTTGATTTAGAAAAGCATATATAGTTTTGATATTAGTTCAAATTCTTAGTAGCTACAAGAACACCTAGGTAATAAAAAACTAACTAAAAATTTACTTTATACTATCTTGGCATGCATACAATCCACATCTTACCTGAAAAATGCAGTTAGAGCTCATCCCTTGCAAAGCAGAAGCTCATCAGCACTGCTCTGTAGGGCACCCAGTGCTCCCTGCCGGTCACACAAGCTTCTCCAGGAGGAGCATCTTCTCTCCTCTCGGACTGCTGTCTTCTCCCTAAAGAAATGAAGGAGGGAAGCCATCTGAAGCTTATTCCCTTTTCCTCAGAGCCCTGGGGAGAGCAGGGCTGGTGGCCAGGCACTGCCCTTCTCCTCACAGAGAGGCTCTTGCCCAACTTGTCCAACACCTCCCAAACTGCAGGGCCACCCTGGCATCCAAGAGCCAAATGAGGTGGCACAGGCTGCAGGGCTCCATGAGACCTGAGCCCAGTCCCCCTCCAGATCCCCGAGGCAGGAGGAGCAGGGGCCTGCAAGTGCTGATTTGTAACCTGCTGACAGACCTACCCCTGCCTCTGCACACCCAACACAACAGGAGTGGGACCCCCATGGCTGGGGAGAGAAACCCTCTGCTTCCTGAGTGCAGGTCAGGAAATCCTGGATATATCTCTGCCACACATTGCAGATTGCAGCAATGAGTGAGGAAAATGTTAGTGAAAGCTTCTTATGAGACCAGAACGTACAGAAATAAACCTCTCTCAGCCAATTAATACAATTTTTTTGATTACAAGGATGAATCAACACATGCTAAGAGTAAAGTGAACAAGCACATATGCAGATTGATGCTCACCTGGTTAATTTTATGGCTAATTTCATATGTTTAATCATGATGACCAAAGCACAGGTAAGACAATAACAGAACAGAGGCAAAATTAGCCTAAAGAGTCAAGGCAGAAACAATATACTTTCATTTATCCAGAGAGAAAATTAAGCTTCAGATGCTTCTGCCTGAACTCACTTGCTGAAGCATGGTCTTGATACAATTAAGAAAATGGCACAAAGGAAAGGTCTCCACTAAGTGCAGACATTTCTGAACCATAGAATATAGCATTTATTCTAATATTCTAATATAGCATTTATTCTAAATGTTCTATTGGGTGGTTATAGTGCAACTGCTCTGGCAGGCTGAATGACAAACATTTTGGTGCTTCCTTCCTACACTTTTATGTCTACATGTTCCCTTTATTATTAATGGCATAATGTTTGCTACAGTAGCCTATCATGGTCAAATCAATACCAAAGTGCCTTGAAAAGACACCAGAGCTGAACCCCTAATTAAGTACAATATTTTGTTCCTTTTAAATGAGACACTGTTTGAGGAGTACAGTAAGAGTGCCTTGTTCTGTTCAAGGTATCTATAATTAATAACCCCAATGATCAAAGGAAGTGTGATCCTAAGAGGAAATGGCTTTTGAGGATCCCTAGGTATTAAGTACTGAGAACTACTTCCCAATCTGTTCTGCAGCCTCTCAGCACACTATGATGTGTGATGCCCTTTGGGATCATAAAACAAGCCCCATCATAGATCTCTCTGAAAAAAAATGCTCCCAGCAAGATAGTCACTAGATATTAATCACTTATTCATTATTGCCATGAAATCTTTCTTAATTTTTTTCCCAGCCAGACCCTTACTGTTACACAAACCTTTATTTATTGAGCATAATTTAATATAAAGCAGGGCAGGATGCTGCCCTAAAATGTACCCTGTACTGGCAGGTCTGGACTGGCATTGTGAGGAAGGCCCCTTCCCCCAAAACTGGGTATTCCTTTTGTTTTTTCATTATTGTATGGCACCAAAGTTTATTGAGATAGAGTAAGCACCTGGATGTCAAGCTGTGGAGGCTTTATTTCCCTGCTCCTGCTTGCTGACCTTATTTTCCACTCCCCAGCCACCACACCACCAGGAGCCAGAGCTCTCCCTGTGTCTTTAGAGCAGATTTGTGTGAAACAAAAAACCCCTGTCACTGCAACAGGATGGCTGAATCTCATATCCAGGGGAATAGCAGGCCAGAGCAGCATCATTGTCCTCTGGATCATCCTGAGGAGTGTGAGCACTTCAGCAGAGCACAGAGGCATCAGTGCTGCCCCGTGGAGCCACCGCTGGCATCGTGTCCTGGGGCTACAATTACTGCAGGCTCACTCACCAGCCACACCAACTTACTGTAATCTCCCATCCCTGCCCTGGAAACACAAGGCTGCTTTGGATCAGGCCTCAGAGAAAGAAAAGAAGAATGCATGGAAAAAAAAATCGAAGGCAGGAAAGGAACGAGAGACAAGGAGTTAGATCTACCTCTTCCACACACTAAATAGACAGAGAAAACAAAGGAGACTATTAATGGGGAAATAGAAACTTTAAAAGCCTTCAATAAATTATTCTACTAAACTGATTGCTAGTGGTGAATAAACATTCATTCATTTATTCCTGGTTTAAAATTTTTCATCATTTTATTGGAAAAAATGGTACTGATCCAATTTTGATAAATGCTTGCTGGACACCTCTTCACTTATAGCAGACATTTAATGCCCTAAGTGGCAGGTGGTTTTATTCTAAATTACGCCATCACATTAAGCTTTAGCAATTTGACTTTTAGTGATATTCTTCTAATATGGAAGGCTTATTTCTTAGCATAATCCCCAAGAAAGGCTCCTGGGAATACACTGATGCTGGTGAATATTCTGGTTTTGTTTTAATTCTACAGTGAAGCATCTTAAAAATGTTTAAGAGAAAGGTATCCCTAATTACATAGTGGGTTTCAATACCTACTTTTCCTTTGGGTCAGTCACTCCTCCTCAGTGCTTCTGAGCCTGCTCTGTAAATAAAAAGTGGTAAAACCATGAAACAAATTCATTCTTGTTCTGTTGCAAGTCAGTAGAGTTTTTAGGATGCTACAATACAGTCTGCAGGCCAGGAAAGCTGCCACAGATTTTGTGTCAGAGCCATGACTGTGTTCCCTTTCATGGGTCACTGGAACTAGTGTTCCACAGGCCAGCCCTCTGCAGAAGTTCACATGATAATGATAATATCCTTCTGCTGAGCCTGGGACTGATTTCTGTCTGTGTGAAGTCGGTGAGGGCAACTTGTGCAGCTCACAATCACATCACAATGATGTGTTATGGCCTTGGCTCTGAGGGGAAGCTGCCCTCAGCAGAGGGGCTCAGCAGGAGAGCTGAGGAAATTCGGGCTGTGCCAGTTCCCCCTGACACTCCAGCCTGTCCCAAGACACAGGAGCTGCAGCTTTCCCCAAGCAGTCTTGAAATCCCAGTTGGTAATTAGTTCATGCAGAGCTAATTGTAGGTGATTTCTATTGAAAATAATTTAGCACATAACAGAAAGGGCTGGAATGTGAACTCTTCTAAAAAGTTCATGCTGGAAAAGCATGGCCTTGCTTTCTGTGTACTTACTGCCCACTGTAGCCACACTGAAGCTTTCTTCTGTGCATTTAAAGCACAGTGCACTTCATCTCCAGCCACAAAATGCTGATCTGTCCCAGGGCTGATTACTTTTATTAAGTCTGAGGAGACAGGAAAAGCAGCATCATGATTTTGATATGCTGCAGTTTGATGTCATCAGGAACATCTTGTCTTCATTTGTGTTGCTGAGAACCTACAGCAGGCAATCTCAACATCTGCACACATCAGAACTTGGCTTTACACCCAGAGACTTTAAAAGAGTTGCCCTGTGTTACAGGCTGCTATGATACATTTCTAACAATCAGGGCTTTAAGCTTATCCAGTTATGACTCACAGAAAGAAATCATACTTGGAGTCAGCATTACAGACATTTGAGGCTACATTTTAAAATTACAACACCTTTATGTGCCACTGTACTATCAGAATCACTGCTTCGTGCTCTTTTCATATTAAAAAAAAGGAAAGAAGTAATGAATGGCAGAACCACAACTAAAGGAGACTGAAGAGGATGTCTTATAATGCCTTTCAAATGCAAACAACACATGGACCCAGAATTTGGACATGAAATCAGTTTTGTACTCAGTTTTTAGCCCCTCTACTGGAGGGACTCTGAGCAGCATTTGGCAGCATTTCTGAGTGCCTTTTCTCTCTTGTGTTAGTGGTTGAGCACAAAGGGAGCTCAGCTGCTTGCATGTTCCCACCTAAACCAAAGTTCAGCCCTGCAAGTCAGCAGTAGCTGGTCTGCTTGAAGGGCAGCATCCCCAGCTCAGCCAAGCCCCCAGCTCCTTCCTGAGGCTGAATTCAGGAGGAGCCAGAGGCTCAGTGGCAGCTGGAAGCCTCTGTCTTAAAAAATGCCTTAAACTCTTTTCAGACTCCAGAGAAGCTGAGGGACCTTGTGTCTCTCAAAGTGAGATTTGGCCTTTTCAAGAGAAAAACTGCTCCTTTGCTCTGTATTTTCCACTATTTGGAATTCATACAGAAGCAGGAGCAACTGGATTTCACCCAAACTCACAAACTGACAGTTTTATGCTGTGTTGCTCCTGCTGTGTTCCTGAAAATCCTCCCCTGATGCAGAGAAGGAGACCATGCTTTGGTCTCTCTGCAACCCTTTCTAGCTCTGGCACCATTTCCCTTGTTATTTTGCCAGGCACCCACTTCCAGATGTATACTTCATCCTTCCTCCCCAGCACAGCTGCAAATACAGCTGGTATCTTCCCAAATGCAAGCACACTTTCATCCTTTCCTCTTCCCCAGCAGCACTTGCACCCTCAGTGTGTTCTGATACTGGGTTTACAAACAACAGATTGTGCTTCCATTAATTTCACAACATTGATGTAGATCCTTGTGGCTTTAGGGACCAAGACAGGAGCAACACCTCTCACAAAGGCACCACAAATCCACCCATCCAAACAAGTTCATCTAGGCATGCCAAGAAACCTCACCAAAGGCAATCCAGGATAACATTTTAAACCATGAGACATAATTCACATGCCTAACTAAACCACTAAGGTTTTCTCTCTCTATTTCTAGCAAAACCTTTCATCCCACAGGAGAGAACTTTACACCTGTGGCCCTGTATCCTGACTAACATGCTGAGGATGTCCCCAGGTTTAATGAAGCCTTAAGAGAAGTTCAGGGAGGAAAGGTATTGATTGAAGCCTTGGGACAAAGACATTTAATCCACAAAATCATCAATCTTTCCTATAAGCAATCAAGCTTATTATCTGAATAAAATTGCTTCAAATTTGAGAAAAAAAAATTTTCTATGTTCTTTACCTCTAAAGAGCTGACAGAAAGGCAAGTCTGAAGCTGGCCCACTACCATTGCTGCTCACCTATTTATATCCTATGTCCCTGTGTGGACAAGTGCTGTTCTGTACTATTAAGAATAAATTCTGCTGGTGTGACCTCAACTAAACGAAAAATAAATTCAGCACTTCTAGAGGGTGAAAGAATACCTCATTATACTCGTGTTGCTTCTCTTCTGCAGACTTAGAAGATGAAAATGAGGACAAATATAATGAAACTCTTAAAGGGGAGAGCTACATTCAGAGAGAGTGTGTACAAGGATTGCACCGCAGAAATCAGTTCCGTTTCTACATCTGTGGTCGCATCATTTACTACAATGGATATCAGTTGCCTCCTGGCCTGATCAGCCACTGTTCTACACCTTACACAAACAAAAACAACTGTGCACAGTAAAAGCAGGATGATCACTGTTCACTACCACCTTAAACAGCAGTGCTGTAGTGCTAAACATAAAGGTAAAGAAGCAGAGCATAAAATCTTTCATTCTCATTAGAAACCAGTCTACTTGCATTGCTAATAGCACTGTGCCTTGATGTCCAGTTGAACCAAAAATCCTCCAAATTCAATGCATAGGAGCCCTGTTGAGCTCTTGAGCCTGCTTCCCCTCCTGTTCCCAGCACAAACACTAGGTATGATGCCAAATAAAGTGAAAGCCAAAAAAACATTTACATTTAGAAGTAAAGAAGGCATTTACCTATTTTTTATTTGGGACAGCTGGTGCCATTGCTGTGGTGATCAGTGCAGGCAGTGGGGCAGCTGTAAGGGCTGCTGCTGCTGCCGTGCTCATGGGGTAAGGCAGTCTGGGGTGGCACAAATGGTAAAAGGCAGTGAAGGACATAGACAGCCAGCAGTAACTGCCTTTATTCTCAGCAAGTCAGCGTGAACAGAAAAGTTTAGGGAAGAGTGAAATGAAGACATTTGTTTAATAACCAGTTCTGTAATTTCAGTCACAAATAGTGTTGCCTAAACAACACTTAAAAATTTTAATGCCATTCCACTGTTACTCTAATATACTATACTTTTTCTTCAGAAAATAAGTTAATTTACCTTCCTTGATTTTCCTGATACAAATGTACCTAAAACCAAATTTAGCTTTTTTGATTGCAATGGAATATTTGTGTAACCACCTTTTTTCTTTCCTGCCTGTGTGTGGTGCTGGTTACTATGGTAATAAACGTGACTCAAGATTTAAGGCCTGAAAGTGGTTTCTATAACAACATGCTAGGATGTTTTGGACACACAATTGAAGTTAAAGATTCAGGATTAACTCTTTATGACCACAGTATTTGCAGACATAACAAGTGCTTGTTTGTTTGGCAAAAGTTTGATCATCCCTTCCCAAAGCAGGATTTTCCATGGAGCAGATTGAGTAATAATGATTCCAGCTGTGGATAGAGCAGATAGGGGCTGGGGGCTGGTGATTTCCACACAGGTGAAACATGCAAACACAAATGGCACCACAATAACTACACTGCCCATCACAGTGAATAATTGAGATGGTAATACAAATGTATTGGGAGATGGGAAGGGGTAAAATGGTATTAGTGCAATACTTAGAAAGTTTGAGACCATGCAAAAACCAAAATTATTTGTTTACATGGAAGAGCTATTTTGAGGGCTTAGACAGCCCCTTACCTGGCCCTGTTTTATCCAGAACATGGTTTCCTGTCCTTTCCTTCCCCATCTGCCAAATGCAGGAGTGACATCTCTGCCTTTCAGTCCACAGTAAAGGCACCTGATCCCAATCTCTGTCCCTGCTAATTATGCAGCTGTGCTTATCTCTTCCCCAGTTCTTCATGATACATCAAGGTTGAACATCTATCTGCACACCCACAACTTTCTAAGGCTGTCTTTGCAGGGAAGTTATTGTCAGAGTGATGAACTGTATTTTTTGTGTCATGGTGCACTGCAGATAAATGGAGAGAGGATTAGTTACACCAAAGCCATGGCTCCTCAATGCAGCAGTAAATGCCTTGGGCAATATTTTAATATTTCCAGTTAGATGATAATTATTTCAAGATCTCAGTATAGTAACAGAGCTTGATATTTCAGTGACACAGATCCACACTCTTGTTTTAAAATCCCAAGGGCAGGTTTCAAACAAGTAATGAGCACAAGCATTGAAGGTTCATGTTTCTGACTCCAGCCACGGGGCTATCTAAATCCTTGCTACCATCATGTTATCCTGTGACTTTTTTGGTGAGCTGATTTGATCACAATGTAAGCCTTTAGCTGTGAACAAATGCTGTATGCTGGTTTTTATTCAACAGAACCCAGACTGAAATAACAGCACTAAGAGAAGCAGTGGTTGCCTCATTTGTGATCTAATTTTCTTTCTAGTGACTGACCACCACCAAGATGTCAATTATATATGCCATTCCAACAAAATTTAAAAAACAAAACCAAAACAAACAGTCCTCCCCCGCTAAAGAAAACAAAACCAAAACCAAACTCACAGGTAACATATTTTCTGATGTTGAAGTTGGGTTTTTTAATAGAGCCAAACATCTCATTATTGCAATTCAATCCTTCTTTCCTAAAGAGTGTTTTTTAAATTTAATCTCTCAACTCATAGACCAGGGGCTTTTTGCTACCCATTTTTCCCCCAAAATTTATAGTTTAGTAAATAGTCAGGTTTTGTTGTGAACTGCCTTATCTGCACTGGCTGGTGTAGCTTCCTAGAATTTTTAATTCAAATGTGTAAAGTAATAACTCATTGTTTAAAAAAAAAGAAAGGAAAAAAGTCCTCAAAGCACAGTGAAATCATCAGTGATGGTGAATATATGGGTATCACAGAGTTCTCTATCTTATCATAGATTTTTTTTCCCCTTAGAAAATAGACTGGCTCTGTTAAGAAGGTCAGAAAATCTTGCAGCATATGTAAAAGATTCTGAAGTTGTTAGTGTTGAGCGCTTCTGTGAAGCTCAGAGTCCTCCTTCAGGGGCAGAAGGCACATCTGAAGAACAGCACTGCAAATTACAAGCAGCCTTCAGGCACGATGAGATGATTAGCAAAGTGCAGGAATGGCCACAGCCATGTGAACCCTGGTTCAGAACAGTGTGATTAGCAGTGATTGAAATCTGATTTTAAATGCTGCCACTGATTATGATATTTCACCAACTCGTACAAAGAGCCGTGTCCTGAAAGAACAAGTCTGTGCTGAAAGACATTTCTGACACAAAGAGCCCAAAACAGATTGCAAAGGATTTATCTGGGGGCTTTGAGTGCCTGAGATTGCTAATTGTTAGCACTTAGAACATTTTGAAAAATGGATATGAATCCAGTAAATCTCTGATTCAAACAGGATCTAGGAAAAAACCCTCGAAATTGTCAGGAAAGATATGCAGATGAGCTTTTCAAAATTATCTGCTTTACTAAGGAACAATAATCAGATTATCTGTGCCAAAATGCTTTGGCCATTTCAAAATCCCTGCCCTGTTTATGACAGCTTTTCCCTAGTTCAATTTTGGCCTTCTATCCTCATTGACATGCATTTCTAACATCATAAAAATTATTTTGTATCACTACAGTAGTTTCTGATCATTCAGAAGCCTTTACCAGCCAAAATCATGCATTTTAGTGCTTATTATCTCAATTATTCATACACTAACACGATCACTTCAATGAATTTAAATAATCTTATCCAAGAGCAAAAAACCAAAGCTAAAACTGTCTTTTTCTTGGCATTTCTTATATTAAGTTATGTGTGCCAGTTCCTGTAATAGCTGCAGGTATGGCCATGTTTCTGGCAGTATGGATGCTGTGCCAGTAGATGGCAAGCTTTACTGCAAAGAATTTCACTGCCAACCGTCTCATCTGCATCTCAAGGATTTAACCATGGGGCAAAACGCTTGGCACTAAATCCTCTTGTAATTAGATTAAAGTACCACTGTTTATAAAGAGACTGATAATTACCTCAAGTGTCAGTCAATGTAAATCCAAAGCAATCAGCATTTTGTTTCCATTTTTCCTAAGTTACATACGAGTTTTAAGACTGTCAGAACAAGTCACTGCTGAAGTGACCTTAACTCCTTAGGAATGAAAAACAGATCCTCTGCACATCTGAGGTAGAGCATGAGGCTTTTCCTCATTATCCATCTGCAACCTGGCCAAAAACCAAGCTCCACTGAAACATTTCTGTCCCTTTGCAGCTCTTTCTGTGAGTGCAGAAGAGAATATAATTCAGGCATCTGCTCAAACTGAGACAGTCTTTGCATCAATCATAACATTGCAACACAGGGCATGCAGGAGCTTCCCCTGTCATACTCTTCATCCTCCTTCCATGCAGCTCTCAGCTCAGGAGGTTCCCAAATCCCTCCTTCCACATCACTCCAGGGCAGCAGGGAAACTCAGTTTCCACAGGGCAGCAATGGAGGTAGTGCAAATAACTTACCTGAAACAGGTGGGAAATGGTGTTTGAATTACCTGTCCAGAATCCAAGGATTAGCTGAAGCACTCACATCATTCAGGAACATGAATTTTTAAAATAAAAACATCATGGATATGTCCAGGTGAACTGCCTACCATTTGATAATCCTCTGATGATCACCTGAGATGCAGTTTTGCTGCTGAGACAAACTGTTATAGAGTACCCTTAAACTCTGGGTCCCAGCCTTTAAACTACAACCAAGCTGAAACTCAGCATGGTTATATCTCTGCTAAGACCTTCAGAACTCCTGTGTTCCTCAAAAACTACATAAATAATAAAAACCACAGCACAGTGAATTAGAATAAAGACAGAACACCAAAAATGTTGCTTTTTCACTATAAACCTGTCATACAAATCAGACAAGAGTATCCTCTAGAGAGTATTGGATTTATTGAATTGTGGGTTGGCATAATTTCTGCATAAGAAATTCATTTTATAAAAGCTACAAAAGTTGAAATTAAAACACTGCTTAAAAAAATCCAGGAAAGGTTTTCTGTGTTTTTCCTATAGTGATGTCACCCTGCAGACAAATTGGTTGCCTTCACTACATACAGAGAGTGCTTTTAGGGCTGTCTTTCCCCTTCCCTCATTTTCCCTCCACTCTTACTGCCTCAGAGAGCTATGAAGCTTTTTAACCAGTGCTCACTCCTGCTATCAAAACTGCAGACTGACAAACACCTCATGTCCTCACACAGTCCTTATAACAAACTCAGCCTGTTGCATGCAAATTATCTCTGGAAAAGCAATAATAATTAACTAAATTGCTTCTCATGTCACTGTGGTCCTGTGTAAGAAAGCACTCAAATTATTGACCTCACCTCTTGTAGCTTACACAGTACAACAGTTAGGCAACATTATAACTTGATCATAATTAATTTCCTCAAATTGCAATGTTTCCCCAAACACGCACTTTAATGAATTTTAAATAGGTACACAGACTGAAAGAAAAGCTCTCTAAAGTTGTGCAAGGAAAATGCAGGATGCAGAAGTTCCTAAGGAGCACAGTTTTGCTCATTTTAACTGTAATTAATATATTGCAGTAAGCGCTGTATTATCCAGGCTAAAGAAAAAAACTAAATTCACAGACAAAGCACAAAATTATTTAAACCGGGACATCAGAACATACATGAGAACATGCTGAGGAAGAGAAAGGTCTGAGTTACTGCTGACAGGGGTGCAGATCAGTACATGTGACCAATGTCTTGAAGTTTTGCATTCAGTGAGAGCTCTGAGCTGGAGCAAGCGCAAACATCACCACATAAGGATGAAATACCTGCTCCCAAAAGTGATTATTAAGAGGTTTGGGGAGGGTCATTTTAAAGGCAGGCTAATTCAAAAGTATTATTTTTGTCCTGTTTTCCTTCAGAGAACATGAGGTAACACTCCAGTTCTCCTCCTGCTAATCAATGTTAGCTTGCTTTCTATGTAATCCTTAAAACCACTGTTGGTTTTAAATCACGGTGTCACTGTTGCTATCAATGTTACTACATAAACCTCTATTCCCCTTGCTCAAACAAGTATTAATTGGTTATCTGGGTCAGAAAATGTACCTATTAATGAACATCAAGTTCATTAAGACTGGTGCTTCTAATTCTCAGAGGCACTGCTGTTCCTGTGTACACCTAAAGTCAGAAAGCACAACAGTCATGCACAGATAATTTTTAAGCCTTTCCATTTATCATCCTAGTGTCAAACCTACACAAGCAGTGTACTTTCCTAAGTAGTTAAGCCTTCTGATACTTTCTTCCTCCACCTCCCCCTCTTAAGAGAAAAACAGATTAAATTGCATTATATACTAAAATGCACACCATGGAAACACACCATGACCAGTCAGTTTGTATTCTCTAACACTCCCCCGTGGTTAGCTGGTATCCTCAGGGGACCAACCCTAGCCTCTCCCTTTTCCAGGGATCTGTCCCAGGCCTTTATCAGCATTGGTCTAACTCCAGTGACTGGAGTCTCCATTTCTGCTCACCCCTTCTCTTTCAGTGCCCCATCACCATCTCTACTGTGTCTGCTCTCCCAAATCTCAGTTCAAGAACTGGGAAGAAATTAGAGACTGCGGATAGATGGGTCTGAATTCCTCTGAGAAGTTCAGCTCATCCATAACACCCTGCTTGCACAAACACACACTGTCCTGTGTTGCAGAAGACACCTACCCTTCATATATCCAAACAATACTCCAGATTAAAAGTATAAAACAAATAATAATAAAAAAAGATGCTTACAGTACTTACATTTAGATAATTTAATGCAACTTTTGTGCTCCAACTCATGAGTCTTTCTCTTACAAACTGCCTTCTCTCCTAAAGAAACATTCAGCTTAATTTCACAGTCTTGGCCCAGACACAGCTGCCTCAGTGTATCCCAGAGGCGGATTCTGAACAGCGCTGGTAACAGCTCACCCTCCTTGACCGGGAAGTGAGAAGTAGATCTTGCTACTGTTATTCCTTACAGCTGCAAGGCAACTCCAAGTGCCCTTTAATTACTGACAGAAGCTCAGTTCCAGAGGGTAAGGAAGTAAGTAACATCTTCGCACCATGTTCACCGTGTCCTTCCAGCCTGGGAGGCTGGATGGCTCTCACAGGGCTGTTTTGCATCTCAGGTGTTTGGTAGGTTCTTTGTGGTGGAGATGCTGTACACCTGTGAAATTACTATTTATAATCAGCAAATCAAAATCAAGGTGCCTGATGGTTTGAATTGTTTATTTGAGCTATAACTGCATCTGAGTAATTTAGCTTGTGAAACCCAATTAAAAATCATCCACTACAAAAGGATGATACCACCACAGAAGTGATATTGAACCAAAAAGAGGTGGTCCATCTCCTTTCTCTAGTAACAAAACCAGAAACAAAACCCTTAAATATACCTATATGTGTTCCATATCGTTGGATATCCATTGACAGCAACCAATATTGTCTCAACTATACTATTAATAAAGTGTTAAACAATCCTGACACTCCAGACCATGGCTGTTGAAAGAGGCAAGAACAGGAAATTACAACTTACTCAAGTTTTCATAATTGTTTTCATTTTACATTCATTAGTCCACTAATGCATCACACAGTTGCCAGTCCCATTTTCTTCTCAATAGCCACCAATTGCAGCTGTGTATTTTGAAGCACAGTTGTGTTAATAACTACACTTCTTTCATTGTTGGTTACTCCTAGTGCTGTGGAATTCCTCAGGATTTTTTTATTTCTTTCCTAGAATCGCTTTGCATGAGGAATGATTCCAGGTGCCTGTCAAACTCTTGCCAAAAGAACTCTACATGTGTTGATGGTCATAAAGATGATCCTTGCCTTTGTGCAGACCCATCAGTGGACAGTGTGGAGGAACTCTGCAACAAAACCTCCAACCCTTGCTCCTCCAACCCTTGTCTCCAAAACTCTACCTGCCTGGGCTCTGCTGGGAACCTCAGCTTCCCCTGCAAGTGCCCCGCTGGGTCCGACGGCCCTGCCTGTGAGCGAGCTGGCAGTGAGTGTGACACCAACCCGTGCGAGCACGGTGGCACGTGCCAGAGCAGCCTGGAGGGGCCCACGTGCCTGTGCAGCGCTGGCTACACGGGCAGGCTGTGCGAGAGGGACGTGGACGAGTGCAGCTCCGAGCCGTGCCGCAACGGGGCCCTGTGCCAGGACGGCGTGGGCCACTACTCCTGCTACTGCGTGCCAGGCTACCAGGGCAGGCACTGCGACCTGGAAGTGAATGAGTGTGCCTCGGAGCCCTGCCTCAACGGGGCCACCTGCCTCAACCAGATCGGGCGCTACGACTGCATATGTCCCCTTGGCTACACTGGTAAGTAAGCCCTTTTCATTAAAGCAACCTTTCCTCCGGGTCCTGTGGAACCATCATAACTCACGTTCCAGGTTTAACTCCCTCACCCACACATGTATTCATCTGTCACATTCACATTCTCTGAAAAACCCCTTTGCCCGGGATTTTTCTTCTGGAAAGCTGAGAAGCCTCAGAGAAAAAGGAAAACAATTATTATCTCATTTGCTTCTCCTGTGTTGTGCTCAAATGTGGAATGTGTTTGGAGATTGTTTACCCACAGGTGATGGTTTCATTGGATTCTGGTGTGAGTTGTTTTCACTCAATGGCCAATCAGTGCCAAGCTGTGTCGGGACTCCGGAAAGAGTCATGAGTTTTCATTATTATCTTTTTAGCATTGTGTAAGTATCCTTTCTGTATTCTTTTTACTATAGTTTAGTTTAGTATTCTTTAACATAATATAGTATCATAAAATAATAAATTAGCCTTCTGAGAACATGGAGACAGATTCATCATCCCTTCCTTTGTTGGGGATCCCTGCAAATACAATATTTAGACATATCTGCACTAGCACCTTGCCTTCAGCCTCAGCACCAGTGGCTGCTGGCACATTATGGATAACCACATCACTGTGAACTACTGATACCAGAAAGAGAAGGGTTAAAGAAATCTCACATTCACCAAAATCTACACAGCAGTTTTGTGAACACCAAGCCATGTCAGGGGGCTAGGTGGACTTTGCTTTTAAAATAAACATTCTCAAAATGCTCTCTTCAAAGTGCTATATCTAGTTTTTTTTCTGAGGGTCAAAGCCTGTGTTTGACAGATTTAAAAATAAGATCCAAGTAGACAAATTCTACTCTAAACTTAAGACATTTCACATTAAAGTTCTCTCATCTGCCCTTCCCAGAAACAAAGGACTCATTTGCAACTAGAAAATTATGTAAGTTACATGGACAAGTGTTATGTTCCCAAACTGCCCATTTTTTGATAATCCCATTTTATGTAGCTCCATTTTTAAGGTACAGGTGTGATTTTTCTTCCCTACTTCCTCTACTGGAAAGCATATAATTCTTGTTGGAAGACAGCTCCCTTCAAATTTCAAAGCTGTATTCAGGGCTAGGACTGTGAAAGGTAGCACACTGAATCATTAAAAGGAGAAAAGGGGAGGCATTTTAGTGATAGACTGCCAGTCAGGTAAGCAAAGGAAAAGAAATAGTCATACAGCAAAAAGGGGAGAAAAAACAGCTATTGCTTCAAGTGATTCAAATGAATAAGAAATAAGAGATGTGGTTTACAGCTCCATCCCCAAATCCCCATGCAGGAGGGGAAGTCAGAGGTAAAAAGCAGCTTTCCTGTGTCTAACACAGCACTCGTTGGAAGGCAGCCCTTGGTTAATATCCCTTATGAGCACAGAGAATGTTATTTGAAGGAAGCTTGTTACCTTCCTGCCACCCCGCTGCTGCCAGGGGGTGTCGGAGCCCGGGCCAGCTGAGGAGAAAACTACACAACTGAGGGAAAGCCAAAGAGCAGAAGGAAGGAAAAACCTATTAACAACCAGCATGGTTACTCTGCAATGATCACACTCAGCCCAGACCTCCTGTTGTACTCAGGAAACTGTATTTGTTTAACTGGCGCTGTTAGTGGGGTCCAGGCCTGGATCCACAGCCCAGAAACTTGGTTTGAAAAGTTGGAATATACACCTTTGAGAAAAAGGGAGAGAAAACATAATGAAATAGTAAAGCCCAAACAAAAATAAATAAAAATTTAGGTCAACACAAACTGCTGATGGAAACTCACTCTGCTGGAGTTACTCCACTTTCATCATGAAATTCTGCTGTTTCCCAAGCTGATGCTCTTCTCTCACCAAAAAAAGTCACCAAAGCTCCACACTTTGCACAAGCAGAGTTAAGAAATAAGGAGAGAACCAAGGAAGGAGAAGAGGTCTAAAATACACAGCAGAAGGGGCTGCAGTGCTTTGACATACAGCTCCAACACTGCTTCCAGCAGCAAAAGAGACATACCAAAGGAATTCTATAGAGGAGTTGCAGACCATTCCTCCAGCAGTAAAACATCAGCTTTAAAAAGCTACTTAACAAAATGATTTATCAGAAGCATTCTTTTTTGTTGTTTTTTTGCACCTTGCTGTGAGTTGTGCTAAATGCACAAGCCAGAGGGATTACAGGATGAAAGCCTCAAGGTGTCCCCAGTGGTTAATAAAACCCCTCATTTCGCCCTGTCAGGGGATCTTGCCAACCATTATTATCCTGGCCTGACACCATGAATTACTGTGGGGAGTCATCCAGCCTCATCTCATTTCCCTAAGATGTGAAAACAGGTTGTATCTCTTGATATGCAGGTAAAGAAGGTACAGTAAATCTATAGCTGCAATGTTAACCAAATGCATGAATTACTGGCTGCTGTTGCTACTTGTTTCATGGACTATGACTGCTATTTTGTGTGATTGGTATGCTGCAGCACTTCTTAAAATAGCTGAGAAATGTCACACATAATTCTTACACAAATGGAAGAGGTTAGAATGCACCAAGAGCCAAAGACTGGAAAATTCAGCATGAAATCTGCAGTTTCTATGATAATGTTCTGCATGTGTGAAATTATTTACAAGACATGTGTCACACAGCTGTTAAATAATGAAGTTCAATTGGTTTGTTGAAGTTTTGCTGGCTACCCTAATCAATTGCATTTTCTCCTCCATTGGACTAATTGCACTTGTTTTTAATTCACCCCAACAGAGCACGGTGTAAGAGGCTGTTATTACCCACAGCTACATGCATTAATTACCTGGCTGGAGCCAGTCCTCTATTGCCAGTGAACATTCCAGTGTGAACTCTCAGGAGTGCATGGCAGTTCCAAAACCCAGTCTCAGCCTAAGACAGCAAGAGAAAGCATTTCAGTGGTAGATAAAGTAGACAAACTGGATTTGTTCTTTGCACAATACCTTTTATGATGAGGTAACCATCGCTGTGATGATGTCTTAGAATTTGAGGAAATTACTCCTGATAGATCTCCAAGCTTTCATTCAGTATTCTCATCAATAATGGATGTGCTATGCAAATATTAAGAATAGATGCATCATAAATAAGTCTTAGGCACTTAAAGGCAAGCAGAGGTGCAGCAGCTCTACCATGGGATGGAAAACCTCAAGTAGAGATCTCACTTCCCAAAGAAGCTCATGTGCCTGTCATTGTGGATGCAATAGCAAACCACACAGTCCATCCAACAGCAACTGCCAGCAGTGTAAACCCAGCTTTCCAGTTTCAAATCAGCACTCCCTACCTAATGTCCTAGCCAGCCCAGGTATTCAGCTCTGCTGAGATGCCCAAGCTCAAAAGGGACAAGCCTTGATCAAAGAAACAAAACTTCTCCCTCTGTCTAATTTTGGATGTAACTCTCTTCCTGTAGATTCAAGCCTGGTACCTAAAAATTAGCCATGTGACGCTGTCCATCCAAATAATGGCATACAAGATTACTTTATACAGAATGAGGAATTTGGGGACAGCCCTCTGGACCTGCTGGACCTGAATACAGCATTTTAGTGCAGGAGAGCAGAAAGGGTGACCTGCCATATTAAGAATGTGCAGGTCCTCATGGAAGTACACTGAGCCTGCAAACGCCTAGTATCTTTGAGCAGAAAGTGATTTTACACTCTCTCTGTAGGCATGCAAGTTTGAAAACATTGGCTGTGTGTCTGTCCTTCATCGTCATTTGTGTTTAATTATTATTGACTGGGGCTGTAGAAAGAAGTGCACAGTAGGACTCTGTGGAGAAGCAAGCAGTATAAGAAACAACCCTGGCTCTTCAGAGAAACTGCAAATGTTACAAATGTGACTTCTCCCCACCTTCCCAGCATTTCAATTCAAACCATTTGAGCGGTTTGGTACATGCAGGGATGCTCAGCCTGCTCCAGGACACACAGGGTGCCTCAGCTCGTGGTGGTGCAGCCCTGTGCAATAACTGCGGTGGGGCTCCTTGGCGCTCTCCTTCCCGCCTGGCATATGATATTTGGCATACAGCATATTTGTGACAGAATGTTAGACTGAGGTGAAAATGCAGATCTAATCTTTTCATCTCTCTTCTACACATCTAAGAAAGCCTGACAGCAGACTCAGCGGAGGCTAGGAAGGGATTCCCCCTGTCTGCATGGCAGATCGCATTGGCTGGATGCATTATACAGGGAGAAGTTTTCCTCTGAGGCAACATTGCCGAAGGCAGGTTACTGGGCTTGATAGATTAAAGACATGAACCAAAACAACAACGCTATGTTCTCATGTTAATTGTCAGGCTGTTCTCAGGCCTGTAGTTTTAAATTTGGCTGAGCTGAGGATCAGTTGAACAGGGCTTGTTTTGTCACATGATTTTTAGTGTTCGCAGTAAGCTGTTAACAAGCTCTGGCAGATTTACGGTCACTAGACACACTTCTGCAAACACATTGTTTATAATTACAGTGAATTCACAGGGCAATGACCACAGAGGGACTGCTTGCTATATCTGGCTGTGATGTACATTACCATAAAGCCGTCAGAGAGCGTTCCTAGGCCGGGCTTTCGTGGCAGGCTCCCGCTGAAAGTAGTGGTTAGCTGAGCAGTGAACCTTGAACTGGGGGCACGCCACTGGCAGCTTCCCCATCCACTATGTGGTCTCAAGGAACTATTTCTCAACTGCTGAAAATAGGAACTTGCACTTTAATGTTTAAAGACAACAAAAAATTGTTATGAGTCAACATCTGCAATTTTTGGGTTGGCATTTGAAGATTTCGCCCAGTACTTATCCATAGTACGGATTTATTCTTTTAAAACAAAGATGCTCACAAGCATCAAAATTAATTATTCATCAAGTGACAGTGCTAAATATTATAAATCTCTGTGTTTTTTAAGATGCTCAAAGTTATAATGTACAAATTTCATAGCAGTACAGAGTTGACAAAAGAAGCATAAATAAAGAATTAGATGAGCTCCTAAATAAATTGCAAGAGCGATACCCATCATCAAACATGCCTGCTTCCTCTCTTCAAAATGTACTCTATCATCTTGTACTGAAAACTTCATTTTTATCAAAAAAAAAAAAATGAACCCATTCTCAGAGCTGTAGTTCTTCTTTCAAGCAGGAAATTCCCCTGTAAAATTTCCAATACTGTGGCTACTTTGACAAGCCAAATAAAAAATAAGGAAATGAACTTCAAAGTAGCTTCTTCATTATAATTTGCCACTTTGCATCTGTTTTGTGGCTGATGCTGTAGCTGCTAAAAAAACTGACTTGGCAGTTGAAAATTATTTGAAAATATTGCTCTACTGCTCCAAACACTAAGTAAGGGCATAAGCATACAAACCCCTAAAATAATCAAAGCTCCAAGGCATTAGTTATTAAATTTTCTTAGTGGTCTGTGCTAGAGATAAGAAAAAGGAGTGTGTATTTAACCTGCCAACTATCACAAATAGCTGTGAAGTCACATTAGAACTGATTTATTTCTAGCAATTATCTCTGAAGAGCAGCTCCAAGATTCTGACCTGCTGCAAACATGGCACCACAGACCCATTTACTTGCACATTGATTAGTCTTAAAAAAATTAAGCAATAATCCACTGCTAAACAAGACACTTCCCAATGAATTAAAAAAAACTGTGAATTGTCCATTTAAAGGCCAACTTTAAATGGACTCTCATGAGATCAATAAACTGCTGGTCTCTTCTGCATTATGTAAATAGGATAGTAGCATTGTTGGAATAAACTGAAAATTAGTTTGTCCTGTCTCCATGTTCAAGATAACAGAAAAAGATATTTTACTTATTCTTGTGAAAACAACTGGCTTGTTCTTTTGTAAATCTGCCAAGACTTGAAAAAACTAGTTGCACAAAGCACATTGAGGAGGAAATGCCTTTAAAAACCAGGCAACTGCATGAAAAAAAAAATATTAAGTGACTATTGTACTTCAGGCAGTTCTTGCTGAGATTTCCAAAGCTGTCTCCTAAGCCTGGGGTTTTCTTTCTCTGCTTTTGAAGGTACGAACTGTGAGGTGGAAATCGACGAGTGCTTGTCCCAGCCTTGCCTGAACGGGGGGACCTGCCACGATTTCCACGGGGTGGGGAGCTGGAATCCTCCTGCTGCCTGCACGAAGGGGGACACTGCATGGACAGGGGGGCCCTGCCTCCTGGGAGTGTGCCAGGGGAGCCCTGCCTGCACGGGGGCTGCATGGATGGCACCAATGGGTAGGTGTGCCAGCCCTGCCTGCACGGGGGACACTGCATGGATGGCACCAATGGGTAGGTGTGCCAGCCCTGCCTGCACGGGGGACACTGCATGGACAGGGCCAATGGGTAGGTGTGCCAGCCCTGCCTGCACGGGGGACACTGCATGGACAGGGCCAATGGGTAGGTGTGCCAGCCCTGCCTGCACGGGGGACACTGCATGGACAGGGCCAATGGGTAGGTGTGCCAGCCCTGGCAGGGCTCAGGGACACTGCACGGATGGCTCCAATGGGTAGGTGTGCCAGCCCTGGCAGGGCCGGGGACACTGCGGATGGCACTGCATGGACAGGGCCGGGGGACACTGCATGGACAGGGCCAATGGGTAGGTGTGCCAGCCCTGCCTGCACGGGGGACACTGCATGGATGGCACCAATGGGTAGGTGTGCCAGCCCTGGCAGGGCTCAGGGACACTGCATGGATGGCACCAATGGGTAGGTGTGCCAGCCCTGGCAGGGCTCAGGGACATGGCATGGATGGCACCAATGGGTAGGTGTGCCAGCCCTGGCACGGCTCAGCCAGGTGCCCCTGGGATGGGAATGCTACAGGAGCCTGCCTGGCCTCGTAGCTCATCTCCTTCCACATTCTAGATTTTACTCCTTGGCCTGCACTAATTTCAGTTTTGATTTGAAAATGATCAAAGATTGCCAGTCTGGTGTCAGAGCCAATAGGGCAACAAAGCATTTATGGCAAAGACTGACCGAAAAGTGTATTTTTCATATTTGTACTTTAAATATTTACAACACACTGTTTTCCTGGCTCTTAGTACTGTCATTTAGATATTAATTCTGTTTCTAATGCTTACCAAACTTTAGTTTCCAAGAAATACGTGAGACTGTACAAAACTGAATTTGCTGACAGCAGCTGCCCACACTGACAGACAGAAGGACTAGAAGAGAGGCAGAGAAAAACTGTAGTAACTGTAACCATAGTAATAGATATCATTAGGAAATGTGTCAGAAACTTTACAGGTATATTGTACAACACCTACTTGTTCCAAACAACCTGCAGTCCCATGGGCAAAAACATAACAGTAGTAATTAAAATTAAAAAAAAAGAGAGAACACAAGGCAAAGGAAAGTGAGATTCTCCCCCTACTGTTACTGGCCTCACACAGAGGTCCAAGCAGAGCTCTGGCATTCACTCACCAATACTGGATTTTCTGGCTCAGCACGAGCTTCCCAACCTGAAAGCACATATGTATATTAGATCAGTCTGGAAGATCCCCAGTGTATTCATGCAGGTGCTCCTCTTGCCAGTACAGGATTTTTCCTTCATTGTGTATTTTCCAGTTTTTATAAAGCAGTTTTGAAGACTCTGGTGCCCCCAAAATCAGTCCAGAAGTCATGTCAGCAAAAGATGTGCTTGCCTTCAGTGAGGGGGTAAGAGATCCTATTCTGGGAATGAGTTTTTGTGCAGTGTGGAGCTTCTTTTCAGCAGCACTGAATGGCTCTGAGCAGGACAAAGCAATTTATTATTTCCCAGTGTAGCTAAAGCACCACAGCAGTGAGAGGGGGTCACCTTGGACTTGAATCACTCAGACCTGTGTGGTAACCTGGAAGCCTTTTGAGGATACACGTGTGAGGTGAGCAACTGAGATGCTCATTCAGGCCAGACTTAATCCTGCTCATTCTTCTCCTGGCTTTTAAATCTGAGGTACATGCAAGACCAATTTTAATTGGCTTGTAATACTGCGGGATATCTGGAGAACAATTGGAGCTCTTTCTGTATTTGTTATGTGATGGAAAGAAATGGACAACAAAGCAATTCAAAACAGAAGGGTGTCCAGCAACTTCCTTTCTTTTATGTATTTTTGGGGATAAATGAAGCATTGGGGTATTTAAGCAGGAGTTTTTCTTTTCTGACTAATCCACAGTACAGCTGAGGCTTTGGTGTCTACCATCAGCTCTCCCAGAAGCGTGTACAAGGCAACGGATCTAGCACAAAAAGCTGTAAATACAAACATCATACCAAATTCTCTCACAAATTTCAGACTGACCTTCCAGTGATGTTTTATGAATGCAACAAAGTACAAGCCGATCTCAGAAAGAAAAAAAACATTTTCCCATAAGCAAGCATTCTTATTTAAACTCAACAGCTTATAGACTTAGCTGGACTACAAAACCTAGAGTGCCTAGGCATAGAGGATATCCTGCATGATCCATGTCTTTTTTCCATAGGAAATATTCCCAGGAGCTCTAATGTCCATAGGAGATTCCATAGGAAAGAATGCCTACAGGTACTGCTTTTTGCATATTGAGAACAACAAGAAGAACATCAAAAAGTAAAAAAAAAAAAAATGCTAGGTAGAGTATCTAAATTATCACTCTTTCTATAAAAAGTCATCTGCCTGCTCAGCTGTAGCCTGCTCACAAGCAGGGCACCATCCAGAATCCCTGAAGGTCAGCAGCAATGTCAAATGCTAAAAGATACCCAAGAAAAAGGCACACAGGTGGGGCTGCACATTAAGCAGTGAGTTCTGGATATTCCTCCCTGCTCCACAATTCTGAACCAAAGGGAAAAGTAGCTGGGACACAGGCAGAAAAAAAAGCTGAAAAACCAAAGCTGAACAGCACCAAACTGAAGGTGCATGGAAGAAATGTGTGAAAAACCCAGCAGAAGGAGACTTCAGATTTGAGAACATACCTGAGAATGAAAATCACTTTTCTGATTCACATCTTCCTCATTACTTTTTATATCTGAAATTCAAATGCCACCTGGTCCAAGTCATCTCTGGTTTTGATTTAGGAATAATCCATACACCAGTAATAAACAGACCAGCCAGAAGTTTCTGCTTATGCACACACTTAAACAGTGTAGTAAAAAGTTTACACTTTTTGGTCTGTTAGACTGCAGGAGCCAGTTGTTCTCTGATGTTGCTTTATGTTCAACAATTTCACTTTCTCTTCATATGTTTACTCCAAGTCTAAGACTTGGGTATTAAGCACAGAAATTATCAAATAGGTATACTTCTATCTTGCTCAGCAAGATGCCCTAGGAATGCAATTGTACAGTAATGGTGTGTCACTTTCATGTAAAAGAAAATAGAAGAAGAGATTTTTGCTTCCTATAATTCTTTTAGGTCAAGATCATACAAGCCTGCACAGTTAACTAGTATCTTGCAACAGCCTGTATTTTCACATGACATGTACGTGTTAACTTTATAGTTGATGACCAAAGAACAAGAACGATGTTTTTTTATAGCACTCAGCTCTGCAGAAAAAATAAAAAGGCAAACAAAACTTCCCAGACATTACTGACATCTGCACATTGCTAATTTCTATATGTACACTAGTTTGTTTAGTTGTGTTGTAGTCACACTGCTGTCAAAAGGGAGCTGTATTACTGTTGTTACTGGGACTAAGCAAGCAATTGACATTTTTGTTTTAACCTAACAATAAAAGGCTGGTTTGCAGGGAAAAAAAATTCATTTAGTTTAGGGAAAAAAAAAATCCCTTATTTTTCTGCCAATGCAATTTCTACCAGTCCAAGAGGAAGGGATACTAACACACTTACTTTCTCCTCCCTTTTCATTTAGTGAATAATGTTAATCCTACAAAATAAAATTTTTCTAAAAGCATTGGAAATGGCACAATTTTTTTTCTCCCAAAAATTAATAAAAGAAGAAGAAAAAAAAAGGATCAATAATTCTCAGGGTTGTGTCAAAGCCAACTCTCAAGCAATTCTTTTTCCCTGGACAAAACCACATACTTCAGGGAACAGCTCATTGTTGGTTCCCAATTGCTGTGGTTTCTCCTAAAGCACCAGATGGTGGTCTCAAGCTGGACTCAACCCTGCAAGCTGCAAGCCAAGGCTACACAAGAAGCCTGTGCATGTTTGGGAACAAGGCCCAGATCTCTCTTCCAGCCTGAGTGAACATTGCATTCTGTGTTGCAGGTACAGCTGCAACTGCACCGGGACAGGATTTATGGGCTTGCATTGTGAGACCCTCATTCCCTTGTGTTGGTCACAGCCATGCTACAACAATGCCACCTGTGAGGACCATGCTGACAATTACACGTGCCACTGTTGGCCAGGTAAGCTCCAAGTTCTCATATAAATGTTCCTTGAGTAGTAGTAGAGACTCTTCCCCTCCTGAACTTCAACAGTCCTCTATGGCCTTGTGTTTACATGGGCTTCACTCATCATAAGGCAGAGCCCTTTGAGTAAGTTGCTTGCTTTTCCAGCTGAGAATTGATTCTCCTGTACAGCAGAAATGGGCAAAAGAAAGGCCCTGGCATTATGGTGCCAAGACAGGAGATAAGTCAAAGCTGGGAGCCATCTCCCAGTTAATCCTTCAAACTGTGAGACACATGCATTGCTGCTAAGTTGATGATGGTTTTAGTCTTCATTAACCCAACCTTTAAACCAGTCTAAAAACTGTCTGGCAGTGGGCAGTGAAACCCACAGGCTGTGTTTTCTACCAGCTGTTTGCAAACAGGTCCCACACCCTGGTGGGGACACAGACCCTGTGCTCCTGAGAGACCCCACAACTCTAT
Source organism: Emberiza elegans (assembly GCA_024865655.1). Classification (NCBI taxonomy): domain Eukaryota; kingdom Metazoa; phylum Chordata; class Aves; order Passeriformes; family Fringillidae; genus Emberiza; species Emberiza elegans. Next base: position 65,054,940 of record JALJVW010000206.1, read on the forward strand.
CAGCACACAAACTACAAGAAGCCTCTCTAAGGAGTTTGTCTGTGAGCTTACTGAGGATGCAGGAGCACAGACAACACTGTGAGCCTTAAATGCCTCAGTGTTGTTGCACTACACAAGTCTTGGTGCAACAGGTAACAAAAAATTAGGCAGAACCCTTCACATTTTGCAGAACTCAGCTATCACCGCAGCACTTAAACCTCCAGATGAAACACTTTACAAACACCAAATCAGTTATACTCTCTGCCCTCCTCTGCCTTCCCACAACCTGAGAGCAAATTACACCACAATGCAGTGCCTTGTTACCCACACAAATCCCCATGTTACTGCCTAAAAAAGACCCAAACAAATCCTTTATGGCACAGCTCAGCTCGCTGATGTGGAGCAGCCACAGCAATGTCCTGCTGCCAAGGCCTGGCAGGGAGCTGCAGGTGAACACTCGCAGCTTCATGGAGCCAAGGAAAACTGAAGCCGTGTCCAGCTGTTATTCACAGGGTGTATTTTAGGTCGGGAAGAGAAGAACAGCACACAGAATGACAGAACTGTAGAACAGTGGAAGAGAAGAACAGCACGTGGAATGACAGAACTGTTTGAGTTGCAAGGGACCTTAAAGACCATCTAGCCTTCCTGTTCCTAAAAGGCACCTACAAAAAATATGGAGAGGGAATGTGGTGACACGACCAGGGGAAATGGCTCCAAACTGAGAGTAGGTTTAAATTAGGTATTAGGAAAAATTCCTTACTGTGAGGATGGTGAGGCCCTGCCTGGCACAGGGTGCCCAGAGAAGCTGTGGCCGCCCCGTGCCTGGCAGTGTTTAAGGCCAGGCTGGAGGGAGCTCTGCACACTGCCCTGTGATGAGGGGCTGGAGCCCCAGAGTCACACCCTGACCTTGTGGCGCTGTCTCCGCAGGCTACGCGGGCTCCCGCTGCGAGGAGGACATCGCCGAGTGCCGCAGCAGCCCCTGCCTCTCCGGCGGCGACTGCGTGGAGCGCTCCTGGGCCGGCCTCTACGGGCTCGTCCCGGGGCTGCCGCCGGCTTTCCGCTACGACCGGGCCGAGGGCTACATCTGCCGCTGCCCGCCGGGCTTCGCCGGTAAGAGCCGGGGCCGGGACCGGAGCCGGGACCGGGGCCGGGGCCGGGACAAGGCCAGGGCCCGCCGGGCAGGGCCCAGCGCGGCCCAGGAGAGCGGCACCGCTCCACCGCCCGCGGTAAAACAACCAACACTCGGGAGCACAGCTCCGTCCTTAGAGGGCAAGCAGAGTCAGATGTACAGCTAGCCGTGATCCTGGCAGAGGTGCGTCCAGACCTGCCTTTATTGCACCGCAGCCAGCACTGTTTAGCACAGCCGCAAACCGCTCGGGTTTGGGTTGTGTGCTGCTGGGGTGCAGTACTGTTCTAACTCCACCCGCTTGTTCCTTCTGAAGGAAAAAAAAATAATTAATAGCTATATTAATTTATCCAGCCGTCAGTTTCTCATTCCATTCATCTCCCGAGAAACTTACAAACTTCACGTCACGTGAAATGTATGACTGCTGTCTCCAACATAACAAGTACAAAAGCTTTCAGAGACCACAGCTTTCACTCTGAACCCTCTACTTATTTCTCTTCAAAGTGGCATCGAGACTTGTTTTTGTTCCAGCCCTTCCCTGTAACTGTCCTTCCCTATGCTGTCACTAAGTGTTGCTGTTGTTCCTTTGTTCTGCTGAGAGAACAGTCTGAGGCTTTAGCCAGGCTGCCAGCGTCTCCCCGCTGTCCCAAGCACCCTCACCTCTGCACATGCCGCTGCTTTTTCTTCACCTCCTGTCAGGGATGTCCACACCTCAGCTTCTTTAACTTTAACTTCTGGCTTGTCCTAATGTGGAAACTTCTAAGCTCTGTGAGAGAAACAGAAAGGCGTGTTTTGTCCATTACCCATCCTTTGTCATTTCCTTTTTAATTGCCTTCACCTGGCTTGTTTGCCTGATTCGGGTCATGATTCTATGGGGTTTTTTGATACGGAGGACTTACTCCCAGTCTGAAACTCTTAACTGGTCTGGAAAAAAGTGTGTCAGAATGTATGTAAATATATCGATCTTGAATCAATTTTTTAATCTATAATCTCACCATTCACAATGCAGAACTCTCCAAAGAATGAGGGAGAGAAAGTATTGGAGACCCTGAAATTTCTACTGACTCGGTATGCAAATTAAATTACATTTTTAGAAACCGTAAGTAAGTTTAGTTACATACATACCTGTTGGATGCTATCTATATGGCTTTCATGAGAAAAAAAAAACCCAAAATAGTTACTCTTACTAAACAGTTTGCACAGACTTTGGCAGGAAGACCATAATCTTTAACAGGACACTTTTTAGCAGTAGTACTGCCAGTTTCTCTCTGGTCTTTCTTCTTCTCCCATGTAGCCTGAAAATAAAAAGTGCTCCAAATGAGCCTCAGCCTCCTTGGATGCCAGAATCTTCAGCACAAAAAGCCTTAGGCAGGACTGGAAGTGTTCACCTCTGATCTGTACAAGCAAATTCTCCAATTATAGCCAAATAATGAATAAGCCCCTAGTTTTAAATTAGAATTAAAGAAGATTTAAGATTAGAGTGGATAGCAGTAGTGTGATTGAAGGTAGCAGGTGAGTCCTTGATCAGAACCATTTACTATATGATGCTTATCTAATGGAGATGAACCAACAGCCACCTGGAAAAAAGGTCAGATCCTTGGATATCAGCATATTTCACTGACACCCCAAATCCTACATTTCTGCAGCTGTAACTCAGGAGTTTTTCCAGCCTTAACACCTGAATTGTTGTATGTGCTTCAGATATAACCCCTCAGATTCATATTGCAACAGGACAGAGATCTTATTGAATAAGCCACATTCATTTTATTATGCCTCTATCCTCAGTAAAGCACTCATAGTAATATTGTAATCATACTTCACCAAAGCAGGTTTTATGCATAAATATTAATTCACATACGCTGCATTGCAAGGGCTTGATCCAAAAAAAGCCATTGAAATCAGTGGAAAGATCTAAACAAACTGAGGATTGCTGTCAATATGTAACAAGCAAATTTGAACTTAGTGGATAAGATTACAAACAAATTAGTGTAACTGAACTGAAAAACTGAGAACATCCACCTTTTGGACTACAGTTTTAAATCTAAGGGCAGGAGATAATGGAACTTAAACATGTATCTATGTCAGGATAAAATATTTCCCTCACAAACTGGGAGAAAGGAATAAATATTACCTGGCGGTATCTTGTTACAGATAGTGATTTTTCAGGTGACTTGAAAAATAGTCAGTAGTCCTACTGAAAGTCTTAAAAGGATCAAATCTGCAACCAAAATTTTTAGACAATTTGATTCTTAAAAATAAATCCATAAATCCCGGTCTGGAGACTTTATCCCAGGTAGAAACTCTTTGAGGACATTAGATATTCCTTACCCAGATGTAAGATAGAAAATTTTAGCACAGGTTCTACAAAGGGTTAAACTTCTCCTTTTAAATCAGTCTTTGTGGATACTCAGATTTCAAGAGGTCTCAGTACTTTCTGCAGTAGCAAGCCCTAGCTTTTTTTTATATTACCTTGGCATGCTGGCCCCCTAGCACAACAGCACTTTTAATAAATTGGGCTTTCATTTAAAGGTCTTGTGATTTGTTGCTGCAAGGTAAAGGCAATAGTTACCCTAGAACTGTGTCCTTTCATACTGTGGATATATTGTATTGCTCTAGCACTGCACCTTTGTTAAAAAGGCTGTTATTTGAAAGGTTAAACTTTTCACTCCGCTCATGAAAACCTGTGAGAAAGGAGAAAGGCAGAGCTATGGATTTGGTAGTGACTCATTTCACCAGGTTGTAATAAACTTAACACCATGTCAAAATTAGAGAGCTCCTGAACTTGCAAGGTCTACGAAGTGACACATTTCAGAGTGGAACAACCCAAGGAGCAGGGAGTATGCCAGGCAGGCAGGTCCTGCTCCTGTGCCTAAAAATCCATGCTGCCCATGGTCCCCAGGCTGGGGGACAGTGCTGGGAGCAGGGATGAAGTCCATGAATTTTCCTTCAGCTCAGTGAGGATGGGAGCAGCAGACCCCACTCCCCTGGCTGCAGTCACACACTGGTGAGGCTGCTCAGGGCCTGGCCACTGCTGCTGTCTTGTTCTCTGCTGGGTGCCAGCTGTGCCACCAGCACTGCTGCTTGCTTTGGCATCAGGAATTCCTAAACGGTTTTTGGCCTTTTCGTTTGTCTTGTTTTGTGTTTTTCCCTTTTAAATTTCCTTGGCCCTTTTCCCAGCCTGTTGGACTACTGCAAGAGAAAATGATATGATCAGACTGGTGTCGTATGCATATTGAATTCCTGCCATATGCATGGGGGAAAGAAACTGTCTCCCAGAGCCAGAAGATGAGGCAGATAAATGGCCAGTATGGGAGAGTGCTGAACACTCAGCTGAGTAAAGAAAACCGCAGGCCAGACACTGAACTGGGACCAGTACTTAGAAACTGAATTATTTGGGCTCTCATTCTGCACTTAAGGCAGGGTGAGAGAACCACAGAGCACACAGAGCTTCCGTCTCCCTGCATGTCTGTGGGTGCTGCTGTGGGCAGAGCACCACCAGACAGCAGGGCAGCCTGAGCCAGACGTCCTCCTCTCCCCTGGCCTCTGACAGTGTGGAAGAGACATAAATATTATTTATACCCATAAATAGTGGGTAGGACCATAGGCACTAACTTGGGATGCTTAGAATACATACATATATTTTTATAACTACAAAAACAATTATGCATAATCTTTACTTTTTAAACCTTAACCATCAGCACTATGATCACACAGCTGCCATCCTCAACTACACAAAGCAGCATGACTTACAAAAATTAAATCAAGCAGATGAATAATAAAGATCTCATCTCCAAAATCCAAATTTTGTATTTTAATTTATATCCTTATCTGTCCTCCAGCTGTTCCCACCATGGTAGTCAATCATTCCTCCATTATACCAGGTTAATTCACTTTATGCCATGGCCTGTCATCACAGTTTAAAAGGTTATTTTCTCTTGATTCCGAGACTTTAGAATAAGACAAAGTTGATCAAGGAAAGAAAGAGGATAAAAAAGGAGAAAATACAGAGAGAAAAAGCAATGTTCAAGTTAAGAAGCTTTCAAGAGCGCCACTCCTCTTTTCAGTGGGACTCAGGCTTCTCCCTCAGACAAGACAGGCACTCAAAATTAACAGGTCCAGAGGCACTGCTATTACCTAATTATTATTCCCATACAAGCAAAGTTTCAAGAAAGAAAATGTCTATACCTTGAAATATCCATCAAAATTAGCTGGTTTAAGGATAAATTACAAGTACATTTATTTGTGTGTACTACACACATGAGTTGCTGAAAAAATAGAATTAGGGCTTGAGATCTCTCTCTCTCTCTCTGGACTTCTTAGCACTGTGGAACCGCAGAGAGGCTGTAGTTGGCATGCAGACACATTTCTTCACTGCCCAAACTGCATTGACAGTCAGTATAGGATCCCCTTCTCACTGCTGGGCTGCTGTGAAATGTTCCCTTGCAGAACCAGCTCGGTGGTGTGGGGCCGATGTGCAGCACAACATGAACAATGTGGCTGTTCTCTGAGCGCGGCAGTCGCTGCTTTCCTGGAGAGATTGCTACAGCACTGCCCCATCTCTGTCCACGTGTCCCTGGGTTCAGAAGCACAGGGAGAAGGAGGAGCAGCTCCTGTCCCTGCTCCCAGCCAGTCTCCAGGGGCTCCAGCATTCCATGGGCATGGGCTGGACCAACACAGGATGCCCTCAGGGCCTGGCAGGCACCTACTGCCTGTAAAAACCCTACACCAAACAGACAATTAGCACTTTAAAGTGCTTTTCCAACTCTGCTGAAGTCTCTGATCTCGAAAAAAGCATTTGGACGAGCTTTTAATGATTCTACCCACCAATACTATTTAACATTTCTTCAGTTAGCATCCTGGTAAGGAGATGTTCACATTGTCATCAGAATTGATTCCTTCTCAGTTGACTCCTCCTCTATTTCTGCCACAGAGTTCTTCCTTCTCTCCTTTTTTCCTATTTTTTGAAAATGATCAGAATATTCTCTTAGAAAGACAAAGTGTGTCCTTTACCACTGCTCTGTGGTCTATTCCAGGGGGCAGAAAATGCTTTCAGGCCCCAAGAATGAGGCACGCTCCCCGGATTCTTGCTTGTCTCCTCATTCACAATCAAACTGCTTTCTTTGCAATAAGCACTAATGATTTGTCACATGCTTAGGTCCCAGACCAAGCACTCTGTTAGTAATCGCAGTGTGATTACTCTTTCTGGATAGTTCTCCAGAAGGAAAGCCAAGGCTGAGCTCACAATTCACACACTCAGTAAGGTAATGGCCATGCAAGGGCAGCAGTACCTCAGAACACTGTGGGCAGCACTGAAATTGGGTTGTAGCTGAAAGAATTTATGAATCTGTCATTCCTTTATCAGTTACCATTACAGAGCTAGTGGGACATTTCAATTTCATTTCTACTGCAGGTAGTGTTCCTCTTGAACAATTTTAAGAAATACCATTTAGTAAAAGAAAGTGTAATTTTTACATTCTTTCACCATATAAATCACCACAGCAACTAAGACTGACTTGTGTTTTTCATGACAGCTCTTTCCTTAACAGCCCATATCTTGAGACACTTTATGAAAGCCTAATAGCTTTTTTTTTTTTTGGCAAAATTAATCTTCTTATGACTTAACTTGCCCCCTGCGTGGCAGCAGACTGTGAGAGCGATTGCTTGAAGGCATTGACTCTACCTGTAATGGTTACCTAGTGTTTACCACTGGTTAAAGAATCCTGATTTGGTGGAAGACACTTCAGAAAAGTGTAGCATGTGTCCCTAAGTGTTACCAATAACACCTGAAAACATTTCTGTGGTTAGAATATTCTACAGCTTGGGTTTCACTCACTAGAACTGTAATGTTTGGGTATTATCTGCACTTCAGAAAAATAGAGCAATGAATAGTGGAATCTCACATCTCATGAAGGATGTGTTTGTACATAATTATCAGATCCACTTACCACAATTAATGTGCTCCAAGTAGAGACTGAAATAGTTTCAGATCCTAGAAAAAAAATATGCACCTAGCATGGGCACTGACTATGCAGAGGACTCCTTGTAGTGAAATAAAATTTGGCTTTTTTGAGAATTTCAGCTTGTCCCTGTTATTTCTGTTATACAGGGGAAGTTTTTGACAGAAAAGTGTTTTTACTGGTAATGCTGCTCTATGTTAAAATTTAGTAAAAGCTGAACCATGATCATTAGGAAATGAGCTCTCAAGCTTTTCATGACAACTCTTTACAGAATTAGCTCCCAAACCCCAAACCTGGTTTGTAACACTGGGACTGATATTTAGAGCCCTGATATACCTATGTATATTTTTTATGAGAAATATGTATTACAATCTCTCTCCTTGTTGCAAGTTGCAGCTAGGAATGCAAAGACATGTCAGCCATCACTTCTGCATTATTCAGCACCAAAGGAGTGCACAAAGGTCAGATGCCTTGGGTTTGGTTTTTTTTAGTTAGAAATATATGCTATTCAAACATTAGGAAGCATCTACCATCATTATTTTCAGAACATGTATAGAGTTTTATGCTTTAAAATTTGACAGCTGACCCATCATTACTACGATCTATTTTCTCTAGTTGCACTGATATGTTAAGTTGTATAATGTAGTCCAGTGTGATTGACAGAGCCTGGAAGCAGTGGATATTTTGAATCTGGCACATCTCTCTGTGTTAAACAGTGTTGCACATAAACACTTTTTAGCATGAAAAGCTTTTTCCTTGAAGGGAAGGAGGAGGGGATGAATGGCTTTTAATCCATAAGCTCCCAGATCTTGCAACACGCAGATAGTGTCCTTAGATTTAATGAATTCATGTGTCCAGTACCTGGAAGAAAATGCTTAAAGAAAAAAAAATTAAAAAATAAGGCAGTTGGATCTTGTTTGGCATCAGAAATAATGCTTTTTAATCACCTGTTATTTTCCTGACACTCATTCTTGGTGGGTCATTCCATCATATGATTGACTACTTGTTAAATCAAGTCTATCCAGTAAGAATTTTCCTCCTGGGGCCTTCTTCAAGCACTGCCTACTTACCGTTTTGATTTCTTTCTTAAATCTCTGGATAAACCTTTCCTAGCCTTTTTAATTGGCATAACTCATGTATTTATAGCCTCTTTACAATCCAATTTTGCCACCTCTTGACTGAGCTTATGAACCTGCTTAGTTCTGTCTTTCTCTGATGAAGAATCTCTCTGGCCTTTTCATTTCTTTCTTGTTTTTTCCCCAGCCCAGCAGCATTACACATCTGATGGCACAGGCTATCACTAATGAGAGTTGAATTTAAAGTGTGGTCTAAGTGATAACCATGCACAAACCCATGTGAAATCAAAGCTACTGCACACCCCAAACTGACAGCAGAACTTTGCTCATCTTCTTCAGAATTGGCTTGTCCATCTCAGGAGTTACTTTACAGAATATGTTTTTTTAGCACTGCTTTGTGTAAGACTGCATCGTTCTGGTTCAGTTACAGGCAAATTGCAAAGTTAAGCAGATGCACAACTTCTGCCCAAACAGAAAGGAACTTTCTTTAAATCTACACATCCAGCTTTCACTGCTCTGGAGAAAATGCTTGGCAAGTAGACAGTAAAAAGAAGACATGTGCTATAGGATTAATATATTTTACTTTCTCAATACTTTTTAATTTATGGCATATTTAAGGTCAAATTTCAAGTGATAAACAAAATGACCAATTTTAACAGTTGAGTGTTTTGTTCAACAGATGACTTCAAAACAAGCCTTAATAATGTCACCATTGTGAACTCCATTAAAATCCAGTTAATTGGAAATACACTAAATTATACAGCCAAACATTTAAGAGGCATTACTTCTCTTTCCTTGCATACCAGAGAAACTCATGAGTGGCATGGGAGAAGTTGGTAGAGTTCAGTCTGGAAAAAGCACATGGGCTGGTAGTTCTGAACCATGTGCATATAGAATAAATGTGTTTTCACACATGTGTGCTAATACACAAAGAAATACACACATGTGTAAACACATACATAACAACTAATTCAGAGTACTTGCTCTGCTTATAGAAAGCCTTACTAGTTAAAAAGGTCCTCAACCTTCATTTTTGCTATTTTGAAGGGTGCAGTTTTCTGGCTGGATTTTTTTTGAGGTGAGAATCAAAAATTTCTTTCTTCAAAATTTGCAGCATGCTGGCTAATAAGGAGAGTTGCTGTTGGTCTTCACTACTAAATAATTATTTTGCATGCCTGGCCTCTGACAGTGGGAAATGCATGATCTTTGCATATATTTGTTATGTAGACAATATTGACCTACATTGAGATTAATTTTGCAGGCTGCTGTTAAACTGCTGTAATATAAATATAAATGGTCTCATGCCATTCATCACTTTGTTTACAAACTAAAGTTTTCACACAGCTTAGCATAACCTTGTATTACCTTGCTAAAAAAGTGTCAGCTGCTGGGAAAACATGCAGTTTGTTTGGTTTGGGATCAGGATTTTGGTGCCCACAGAGCTCTAAGAACCAGGTCTCTGTACCCCTTCTGTACCTGTGAGCCAGCAGAGGGAGCGAGAAGTGCTGTCCATGTGCAGCGTCTGCGAGACTTTGCTGAGCTCTGGCTAGAGCTGCCTGTCCTTGCAGCCTGATCCGGGAGCTGCTGCTGCCCAAGGACTTTGTGATGAGCCCTGTTTGCTGCTCCAGATTCTTAGTGGCAGTTTTCAGCTTTTGCACCACGCAGTTTGGTTAGCAGGATTTTCCTGGGAAGCTCAGGGATATCAGTCTGCAGCCAGACATGCAGAGTCCACCCAGGGCTGTAAAAACTATGGAGAAAACAAGCACCATGGTTTTGAGTAAAAAAGAGTAATTTGATGATCCAAACAGGGCTATTCCTAGTTAAAATTACGTAGCACATTGTAGGCTTGGCTTTCACACAAGAACAACAAATTAAGAATTTTACTAATTATGCCAGTGGTCCTGCTCACAGACTATTGGGCTGAAGGGAGGTACCCACAAAGAATTTTGCACCCCTTCTTGACAAAGAAAAAGTGTTTGACTCAGGAATTGTGCAAAATGTTCATGTTTTCCTCCTTGTACTTAAAATATCAGCAAAGGACTATTTCAGATCCTTACATAAGGTTCCCATAATGCCAGTGGCAGGAATGACATCAGTTTTTAAAGCATAAAAGGCACCTCATCTAGGCTCAGAAATGTCAGTAGTAATTACAAACTTTGTTTTCAAGTATAATCAATTCTTTATTTATGGTGTGAAATGTTTTTTACCCTTTTGAACTTTCACCATTCTAAGCCGAGCAATATTGTTGGCATGTTCCTTTAAAAATAATTGCTTCTGGACTGAGAAATTGAATGTCAAGTTCCAAGTTGATGTAAATTAAATAGGTTGCATTAATAGTCTGGCCCGTGGTAGGAGTGAGTGTTTGGATTCTGGGTTTGACTTCAGGACATGACCTCTTGATCACACAGGTCAGCACAGATGGGAAATATTGAAGAGGTACCCCAGGTTGACATGGGGAAGAAAGTGTCTAGAGCTGATGTATCACAAACTGTCTGATCCATTAAACAGAAGCAATGTCAGGCTCCTCAGAGAATAAAGCTTAGTTGTCATAGGTCATTACACTCTTCAAAAAAAAGAGTTGGAAGGAAAATCACGATGATGGAAATCCTCAGGGCTGTCATGTACACATAATCTTCTAAACCTTCCTGGATTAACACTGCCAAGCCTGTGTACAGGGGAATGGAGTAAGGAACCCTAATATTGACTCTTAGCTTCTACAGTACAATTATGTGCCAGTATTCCCACCTGTGGCTGTTAAAAAGAATTATTTTAGAAGATGCAGCATTTTGAAACTGAAAGCAGGACATCTACACAGCTGAGAGTCACACTTATGTGACCATGTCTTGAGAGGAATTCCTTCCATGAGAGCAGCCACATTCACAAGGTCAGGCAATACACAGCTCTTCAAAGGGAAGGAACAGGTGAATTGGGGTGAAGTTTATATATTATATTTAATTGAAGGCTATCTCCTGCCTTTACAACTGGCTTTCCTTTCAACTTCTGAGCAACCCCATCTCTCTCAGTCTCTCCTCCTGACAGATTTTCCAATTCCTCAGCTCCTTCAGGGCCCTTGGCCGGACGTGCCCCAGTGTCACTGCTCCTTTTTTGTACCTGGGGAGAGCAGAGCTGGGCTTGGCAGGGTCTTCCTGGTGCTGAGCAGAGGTGAAGAGTCACCTCCCTTGTCCTGGTGGCAGCACAATACCCAACACAGACCAGGAGTGTGTTGGTCCTCTCTGGTGCCAGGCCCACGTCTGCCTCATGTTTGCTCAGAGCATGGCAGAGCTGCTTTCCTGCCAACTGGCCCCAGCTTCTCCTGCTGGATGGGCTTTTTGTCCTCAGGTGCAGAACTTGGAGGGAGAATTCCTTTGCAGAATTTCATGTGCTTCCTGAAAATTACCTATCTCCTCAGCACAAACTCTCAGGTGCATAAAGAACTCTTTCTAATTTTGTATACACAAATATATATATATATATATAGAGAGAGAGAGTTCACATTTTAATTGTTAAAAAATAAAAAGATTGCTTTGATGCTTTTGTTGGATTGGACTCAGGAGTTTTGCAGTTTGCTGGCAATTAATTAGCACTGATGAGTCCCAGGTCTAAGGTCTTCTCAAGGACATAAAGAATATGTCGGGATTTTGAGTAATAAAAATAAGCTGATAAAGTGAGCACTGAAACTAATTTTATGTGATATACTACATAAAAGCTCTTACATTAATTGTTCCCTGTAGCATCTAGCTCTTAATTATACAGTGTTTGCTAATAAGAGGAACAGGTGATAAAGCCCAGTATTTTTATGTCTGTTCATTGGCACTGTTTGAAATAAACTCAGAGGTGACTCTAGTAAGGCACAATCTGCTTCTGTTTAGGAGCCTGCACTGATTTTTTAGGTACAAGAAGAATTTTAAAGAAGTTAAGCTAGTCTTTTACTGATGACCTGGATGCTGATCCCTTTAAAAATATTGGAATTAACTTAGAAAAGGACTTCTGTTGGATGTGTAAGGAAAACACAATCCTTCCCTGGCTAGCAATGAACTTTGCACTTTCAGTAAACAGTCTTGGAGAGAGGAAAAAAAAACCTGGTATAGACAGCTAATTTATGCTGATAATTAACTGCTAGCAGTAGATTTGGTGGATCTGATTCAGATTGCTTTCCCACTGTAATTCTTCGAGTCTGGCTGTGCTAACCACATGACACTAATACAGAGAATTATAATAATCAATACAATTATGGCTTAGTCTCTGTCCTGTGGACACTATTTTTTCTTAACAAAGAAGGTTCAGAATCTGTTATTAGACCTGTTTGTGAGGCGAGAACGTCACAGTAAATCACTGCCTATAGTACCAAATAAAGAAAACCATTTAAATGCTGTACTGTGAAAAAGTCTGCACAGCTACAGAAGTGAACTGTAAAACATAAAGACATAGAAAAACTAGATTTAATCTAGCTAAATCTCATGCCTCTAATATGCTCCAGGAAATCCCCCAGCAGGCAGCCAGGATTCCATGGCAAGCACACACAGTGCTCGCTGAGGTCCATGCTGTCCCGCTGCCATCGGGATTGAAATGTGACCAGGCTAAAATGAAGCCAGCTTGGGTCTCAATCTTCCAGCCTTGAGAGGAGTTAAGCGTATGAAACCTAGGATGAACAAAGGCACCATTTAGGTGAGTTTTCACACTAACACTGCAGGGAATGAGGGGAGTGAAAACTGCTGCTGAAGTGAAAAGATGTATGATCCTCTGCCCTTCCCACTGACACGGAGCAGGACTGAAAGATCACAGCCCAAAATCTCAGGTCTTCTGCATCTACATCTGCTCTAGAGCAGGTCACATCCAGGAAAGAGAACACACATATCCAAGAAAGAAAACACACACATTAAAAAAAAAAAAAAAAAAAAAAAAAGTAGCTAATTCAGCACAAAAAGCTTGGATTTTTTTCTATATTCAAAGTGATAATAAATAATGTAAATATATATACTCTAGGAATAGAGAAATGTGATTATACACAGCATAGCCATGCTCTTTGTACAGTTTTGCTGTGCATAGCTCAAAATACAGCATAAACGTTATGTGCACTCACCCATTCATATTTTACATTTTTCTATTCTCATATCTCCATTATCAATTAAACTCTATAGGCCCTATTAAAATTATGATTTTCTGGCCTTCTGGCTGTTTCAGTTTGTTTCAATAAGGTCTGACAATGAAGTTATGTAAACACAGTCACTTTTGCATGTTGTGGAAATTCACATTAGTTATAACAAAATGAGAAACTCCTGCAAATGACTGAAATTTTCCAGAGTGCCATTTCCAGGGCAGAAGCCCGTTTCATACTAGACAGCACAGTGGCTGTGCTTGCCTAACTCAGTTAAAACAAATAGGAAACAGCCAGCAAGAGACAAGGAAGAAAATCCCTTTTAGGGGAGACAAGACACTGAGTACATTTCTCAATGGATGTGTTCATCAACAGCCAGTACTCTTTTAAAGCCCTAAAGTGTTTGTAGGACAGAAAATTAATTTGTTTCCTAATTCCAAAGTGAATCATATGCTCCAAACAGATTTTCAAGTCAATGAAACATGACCTTGTATGATCTAATTAAACAACTCAAAGGTACTGGTTGTTTTAAGATCCCTCTGGATATACTTCAGTTCAAATGCACACACATCATCTCAATGTACAAGCTCATAAATCTACAGAAAATGCAAATCAGATCATTAATGCTTTGAATTTGACAGTCTTGCCACTGTTTTCTAAAAGGTAATACATGAAAAATTCCTGGATTACACATACTCTTTTTGTCAATTTACAGAGCACACTAGAAAAAGCCCATACTGGAAAGCAGAACACCAAATATCTTTCTTTGGCTTCTAAATACCTGGTCCAGAATCAGGTATAAAAGAACAAATTATCTGAAACCTGCTATTAAAATTTCTTCTCTGGATGTCCTGACCCTTTGAGTGGAGCGCTGGACCAGATGATGACCTTTGAAGGTCCCTTTCAATGTAAATTTTTCTATGAGTCTGTCCTAATTCTCTCTGTGTTTTGTGAATTGACTTCTCTGCTCCAGTTTACATGGGTGTTTGATTAAAAAAAAAAATCTATGGCTGTTTTTTTCCTAAATTTTTGTCTCTAGTATTGCTCCCACAGTCTCCTTTTCCCACTCTCAGTTTTAGCCCAGATCTCTGTGTAGACTTTGTCTATGATCTGCAGTCTTTCTTAGCATCCCTCACACGTCTTATATAGATGGATGGCCTTGCACATATACTGTGTTCTTTACTACCCCCAAATGCCCACATGTCTGACAAGAATTCTGTCTTAAATACCAACACAAGAATCTTCAGGGGTACCATCGATTCCCATATTTTAATTTCCTTTTCCCCAGTCACATCTTTCACTACTTTTTCATCTCTTTAGTCTCCAAAATCTTACCTACTCTTTTTTCCATCACCTTTCTCTGCTCTAACCTGTCACACCCTGTAGCTGCCCTGTCCCTCCTCTCTTCTCCCCTTCCTATCTCTTACCATCAGCACGGCCATAGCTACAACACATTTGTGCAGCCAGAAAACCCACTCCAGAAGGATGCTGCCTGGGAAAACTGGGCTGCCACCATTTGATTTCCTTCCTTGCCTCCATCACTCAAAATGAGTGCCACGCAGGGACGTATTTCTTCAACGCGTTTTTCTTTACTCCAGATTCAGCCCCTAATCCCACAATTGGATCCACATGGCTGGCTGTGCAAATTGAAATGGGGGCTGGAGGGGTAGGCTGCAGGCAGCAGTGGCTGTGCTGGCCCTGCAGGACACGGGGCTGGCCCTTGCCAGGCAGTGTCCCCTGACCCCGGCCGTGCTGCGCGCGTGGCCCTGTGGCTGCCCCGGCGCTGCAGCCAGGGCCAGCCCAGACGCCTGGTTCCAATATTCCTAAAATCAAATCAACACACCAGATCTCACTAAACAACTAATCACCTATGGCATGTACATGATTTTCTTCTTCTCTGGTGTTTTGTTTTTTTTTCTTTTCAAATGAAAACTATTTTAGGTGTGACAAAACACGCGAAACAAGTGGAAAAACATTTCCAAGTACTTTTGCTCTCAGAAACCTTTACTGATTGAAGAGATTAAGGGATTGGGGGTTTTTACTACTTTAAAAAAATCCATTTTTACTGAAAATTCAAACTAGTCTATGAAGCTTTGGGCCAGCAACATTTTAAAAGATTGAATTACAGCATGCCATTCTGAATGTAGCACATTATGAATTCCATATCCCTCAGCTAGAGTGACATATTTAATCATTAAGCCAAGGCACTCAACTCTATTTCTATTTTAATTTTTTTTCCTAGCCAGTATTAACTTTATACATACATTTCAAATGGCAAGAGGAAAAATAGCAGAATAGTGAATTTGTGTGCAATAAAGGAATAACTAGCAAGGTCTTAAACTTCAAGAAATTAGAGTTCAGTGTGAAAGGTATCATGTGCAAATTAGCCCAATGTTAACAAATGCTTATTATCCTACCATTTTAAAAAATTCTGTTTTCCATGTGCTTCAGCTCTACTCTGTGTTCTGTCCTTCATTTTACACAAGTTTTTCCTGCCAGGAGAGCAACAGAAATGGCCATGCAAGATCAGAGCACTGGTCACATGAAGTTCAGTATCAAACGTGAGCCAGTTCTTTACTGAAGAAAAATAGGTGAAAAAAGAAAATCCATTTAAATACCCTTCCCTTGCTCTGCACTGATGTACATAAGAGTAAAACTTCCTTCCTGACCTGCATGGTGACTGATTTATACCCACAAGCATAGGGTTTAATTACAATGACACAGAGATGGTCAATTTATTTCCTTGTGCTTACTCACTCATGAATGTGCACTTCCTCCTTCCAGCAAAAAGTAATTATCTCTTTGCAATTATCTGCACAGATGTGGCAAAGTTAGATTTTTCATGATTGTCTGCTAAAACCTGGGGCCCTGAAGAATATGTGCTCTGCCAGATCTTTCTGTAGGCCTCAGGATTAATGAGTCCCTTGAAGAGAGACTTGTTTGCACCTGGGGTAGGATTTTATAACAGACATTTCCAAAACTCTAAAATACAGGTGGAGGAGGTGCTTTTGCAAACTCTTTGTCTTTCATAAAGTATATTCTAAAGGGGATGATAAATTCTGAGTTTCTCTAAGGTTTACTCCTGCTTGCATTTGGTACCTGTATGTCTAGAGATAACCTGTATGTGCAGGTATAGTTTTGCACACCTACAGCCTAATTGCTGGGAATTATTTCATTTTAGGGAGGAGCAAAACCATGAAAAAATAGATGTACAAGGCATGCAGGTATCATTTGGGCTGCCTGTGGGTCTAAGGTAGCATCTGCTGGCTTGTGTCTCACTTCATTTTTGTCTCTAACCAATATTTAAGGATCCGCAGTAGAGTTTATGGCTCCCAGTGGGCATCATATGCAAAGACTTTGTCACCTTATTGTCATTAGAAATATTTTCTTGGAGTGTGACCTAGATGTTCTTTGTGCAGGCCAACCTGTGACTTTTTCACCAGTTTACTGTGGTCTCATGGCACAGAGTGCTCTCTTTTCTACACTGAAAACTCTTACCATGTCCCATTTCCTCTGCTTGTCTTTTGACAGAACAGCCCCACTTTTTTAACCTTTTCTCATAAGCCATTTGTTGTTGACCTGTGGTCATTCTCATTGCTCTCCTTGAATTCTTCCTAATTGATCCAAATCTTCCTTTCAGTGCAGAACTAAAAGTGGACTCAGTGAAACTGAAGCATTGTAGATTGAAACTGTTGTTCCACCTGATTGCTAATTATTCTGGCCTGAGACTATGGAAACTGAGTGAGCTCTTCCAGAACTGAATACAATCTTTTTCAGACCACTTCTCCAATTTCTTATGTTCACCTATAAAGGCTATTTTATCTGTAAAAAATCAAAAGATTCACTTAACCCTGTTTCATCAGACAACTTACCAGGCAAGCTTTCTGAGCCAACATCCACATCTTTTGAAAACACCAACCAGAGCAAAGCCAGGACAATCCCAAACCATAATCAAATTCCAGTTTGACAGGGAACCTCTGACAATTACTTTCTGGGCAGGATTACACAAGTTTTATACCTGCTTTATGGTGGTTTCACATGGAATTTTCTGTTTGGTTTGTATATGAAAATGCTATTAAACACAAAATCTGACTGTATTAGAGTCTCTGCTCCTGGCAGGTTTGTTCAGACTCCCACCAGTGGTTCTGGCACAGCTTTGGGCCATTTGCTGCATACCCTGCCCCAAAGTTCCCCTGTCTCAGTGTGCCACCAGCCCCATGGTGTCACTGAGCTGTAAGAGCAGATGTCTGTCCCCACCTGTTGTCCCTTCTGTGTCTGCTCATAACCTTCCCTCAGAGTCCTGTTGTCACAGTCACACTGCAAAAGGAATGACAGCTACTGAGAACCTCCAGCTTCTTCCAGCAATATTCAAAATAAAGTGCACATTAAAAATCAAACTGCAGCATGAGATGTCTGATAAGCATCACTAATTAGGTGCATTCCCACTAACTTATCAAAATGAACTCTTTTTTGTTTTTAAGCTGCCTTACTCACCACCTTTCCAAGAGCCTGGGTGAAATTTTTACCGTTTAGTAAAAGGAAAAGTCACTTGATGTTTGTGTCAGAGGCTGGAAGAAGCAGCAGCTTTCTGAGCATCTCCAGAAAAGCAATAGTGAACTGTAGATTAAATGAATCCAAAATTGTGTTCTGTGTATGAGTCTTTTGGTGAACCTAAACCCAAATGTGACACAAGGTCAGGAATTTCCTAATTAGTGAATAAATTAGTTAGAAGAAGAAATTGATAAACATAAGTGACAAAAATAATGTCTGCTGCTAAAATTATCACATAAATAAGTAGTTAAATCTCCTGAACTCGATTTTCCCCTCATTAAATTTGGTTGAAATCAAAATGAGCTGCTCAAGAGCTCAAGAAAAAAATGTTTTAGTAAATTATTTTTATATGTCTTTAGCACACTCAAATATCTAGAGACGCAAGCTTCCATTAAGTAGAGAGCAAATGGAACAAAAATACTTTATAAATAAAAAAATAGGATCAAATTTTAGATCCTTTCTATCTGCTTATTGAGATGTACAGTTTCTCTGAATGACAGTGACCATGACAGAGTTGATCTGGATTAACAAACCTCTTGAAAGGAAAAAAAAAGTCTTAAAAAACAATACCAAGACAACAACAAAAAAATTGACCAGTCAGTTTTGAATGGATCCTAATAATATGCATTTCTGAAACAGACAATGTTCAGTCTGAGCACAAACATGGAAAAAAAAAGAATTTAAATAGGATACATATCTATTGTGTAAGCAGTTTAATGGGTCTTACTTTAAGCCTTGTTGATCTGGCTTGGGCAAAATACACCATCAGACTACATCAGCAGGTACAGAAGTGGAGCAAGCTAATCCTGGAAAGGAAGCCTTTATAGTAAGAATTGTTGTGAATTTTACAGAAATTTACTCTGTCAACTGCTTAAGTGCTAAACGATCTTTTTCCTTCGGAAATTTTCCTGCGGAAAAAGATGGTTGCAACTAGGATACAAGTTTACATCATTGTAATGACAATGTTTACAGGTAAATATTTTCTTTTTGTGAATTTGAATGTGTACTTAGACTGTATTGAATGTGTAGAACCTTATCCAGATTGCTTGCTTGTAGTTTCTTGATATTTTTTTAGGGTCAGGGGACTGAAAAGGCAAAAGGCTGTAAGCAGATTTCTAACCAAAGGTGTGTATCAAAAGTGCTATTTGGATAACACTTTTATAATTGTTTAATCCAAAGGAAAATCAGTGGCATTCAGCAGGATTATGCTTGAATAATTGCTTTTGTCATCCTGCTTCTGCAGGAAATCTTTGCTGCTAAATTTGAAAAAGAGATTTTAATTAAGAGGTTAACAGAAAGTAGCCAACATATAGTAATAATGTGTAAGTGAAAAAAGGAGACAGATGAGTGATGCTATCAAACTGAATCAAAGGAACTGTTTCATCTCTGTTTTGAAAAAAAAACTTCACAAGTGGGAAAAGTAATCATCTTTAAAAATATTCACATTATCTGAAATTTTATGTCAGGGTGTAATATATATTTAGAAGAGAAAATGCTGTATGATTCTAATTTACTGTTTCCCTTAAAAACATGAATATGCTTAGCTGAATTAATGCATGTAACCACTGAAAAAAATGGTTGCCTTTGCACTTGTTTTGGTATGCCTTACATCTTTTGAGAATACTTTTTTTACATGCTAATGTCTCCAACCTGAGCTATTTGAACTGCTTATACAGTTCTATAAATATTGACTAATCCTTTTATCTAGAATGCTTTTATCTTGACTGACAGTGGTTTGCTTGCATAGCAATTGGCAGATAACAAGCAGTATCAACACCACTTGCATGAACAGCTGATTTATTTATTTATTCTTGATATGAAAAAAGTGACTTATTATTTGTCTTTTGGTGTGACCTATATTTGTGCTTGTGTAATCTTGTTATGAAATATTAGGCCTATATATGTAAGTGCGTGCACGTGTATGTCTATATGCACAACCTGGTAATTATTTTGCAATGTATTTTTAATATCATTAATTAAAAAATAAGCATTGTGTTGAGACACTGAAATGACTATATATTTAAGTGGGTCTATAAGAGTCACTTTATATTTAATAACTGATACTATTCATATTCTATAGACAAAGAAAATAATGATGGTAATGATGATAATAATAATAATTCCTCATAAAACTAATTTTATTTCTTTGTTGGACATTTATGATTTATTTTATCAAATTTCTTATCTAAATTTAAAGATAGAAATAGATGATAAAAAAAACAACTTCAGCATTCTCATTCAATAATTTTGTTAATTTTATGTCTTATCTAATGAAGTAGAGAACAACATAGACACTAAAGATTATTGTAAAGGTAAATGCATCTGTGTCATCCTTTCCACAGGCAAGTCACTATTGCAAAGTGTGACTTGGACCACAAGTTACAAGGCAAAGGGAATGTCTGGCAGGTGCTGTGGGATAATAAAGTAACACACAGAGAATCACTACACATTACTGAAAATGCAACAACTAAGGATCTAGCCATTCACAATGCTGATTTTTTTATGAAATGTTTCATGGGGACTCCCAGTCTCTAAATCCTTGAGCACAGTCTGTCCACTCTGGAGCCCTATGACAAGGCTAAGCACAACCTGATCCAACTGCTTGTGGGCTGGACTAATTTTTATCTTTGACACAAAAACCCCACAGAGACCTTCATTTCCATAGCCATCATATTAAAAGTGAGTTGTGTAAAAGACCTGAGGACACATTGTTCTCAATGTCAGAGCAGGGAAGGGAGCAGTATCAGGCAGGAGATATGCTAAAACATGGATCAAAACAGGAAACAGCTCACAGTAACTTCACTTTTCATATACAGGAAAAGCAAAAGCAGGACAAGTTGCTAACACTGAAATTGTCACAAACTGGACAAAACAGACATGGCTCTGGCCCCCAGTCAGGAATGGTTTGGGAGCTGCACTTCACTTGCAGAAGTCAGCCCCAATGAGTTGCAGTTCTGCCCGATGCCACTGCACATTAAGGTATACACAGACACCTCTCACTGGAATAAAGATGAGCCTGGCTGGACAGCAGAGAGAGGCTGCTGCAGCAAAACCCCGCTGCCAGGCCAGGGAGATGGCACTAACTGTGCTCCAGAGCCTGAAGCTTCAAGGGGAAGGTCAGTGTATGCTTTAATTGAGGACTGATGAGTGACTTGGATTGCTGCAGAGAGAGTCTTTTGTGTACCTGCTATGATCACTTCTCTCTGGCTAATCTTTTAAACAAATCTCTCCCAATGCTCTGTTCCCTTCTGGCTCTCCTGTACTTACCACTGTTCCAGATGGGCCCAGTTACAACTGGGACTGAATAAAGTGGACAAGCAAAGAATTAGCCTGAGTAACTACACTTACCTGCTGCAGTTTGAAGCATTTCATTGTGGCTGAATGCTGCTCTGTAATTTTCCATGAGAAATGGAAATGTGCTTTATTATAGAAATAAAGCCTGATGTGAATTTGTACATAAAGCTAGGTGTGGTGCCTGGTGCACCCAGCTGCCACTCCATGAGCCTCAGCACATCTCACTATCTGATTTACAGGCAGCAGTGGGGATGGATGAAAAGTTAGCTATTTAATTTGTGCTGGTGATACTAGTTTGAAAACTATCTGCAAAGTGTTTCTCATTTGTCTCTAAGCTAACTATGAAGGGAAGTGGAAATGTTAAGAGTTACACTTAGCATGAGTGATCAAAAAAGTATTTGGATATTTTGACTGCTTCCAAGGGAGATGAGAAACAGATTTTCCCTGATCCACTGCATGCATATCAGTCACTTGATTGCTCAAGGGAGAGGTTACTGTGATTACTGCTTTATAGATGGACAGCAGTTCAGAGAGATAAACAGATTAGTTTTACAAGAGAAACAGCTTTGGTTTTGTTTGTGAAGTGTGATCCAGCAGACCCACTTAGGCCACATCAATCCAATTACAATGGGGTTGAGATGAGGAGTTCTCCTTTTAGCAGATATATCAGAAGCCAAGCCTTGTATGGAAAAAGAGGAAATATGAGACTGTATTGACAATCTTCTGCAGAAGCTCTCTCATCACCAATAAACCTCTGATTAGTTTGAGAGACTATTCCTTTCATCTTTTCTTGCTTTATATTTTGTATAGAGGAGAGATAAAAAGTTCCCCTGTAGTACATACTTTTTGCAGTACACATGTTTTGCAGGCATGTTCACCCACTTGTCAGTCTGACCCACCATGTCAAATATCACTTGTAAGTCCTGTGACTGCCACTTGAAGAGTGTTGCTCCAGGATGTTTCCAATGGGACCAGGAATAATTGTCTGTAGTTCTTACACTGTTTGAATGAACACATACAAGGAGGAGTGACCAGCAGATCATCCTCCAGCTCATCCCCATACCATATTATGGATACAGTTCTTGGAGTTTTTGTATGTGATAATTCAGTTATAAAGCATTCTAAATTGCTTCTATAGGATACATGGGAAACAATTTCTTGATCTCATCTGATGACACTTATCTTAATTTCATCACATTATCCATGTCAAAACTGTGAATTTGCTTGGTTCTTTTCTCCAAAATGCGGCTATGACTTAGGTGTTTACATAATACTTTGCCCAAGGAAACTGTGACAATTGAATGGCCTTTTTATATTTAAAGTATTTTTTTTTTACTTGTCCATCATCTATCTAATAAAAGATAATTTAATGAAACACATTATTAAAAGTGTTATTTTGGGTTCCAGTTGTTCACACCAGAATGCCTAATTCTTTGTTTATTCTTTAGGTACTCACTGTGATGAGGACGTCAACGAATGTTACATGAACCCTTGCCAAAATGGTGGGATCTGTGAGAATTTTCCTGGAAATTACACTTGCCATTGCCCACCTGCAGACAAAGAAGGGATTTTTTATGGTGGCTGGAACTGTACAGAAGTTCTGCATGGCTGTACTGATCATCAATGCCAAAACAATGGAATATGTATCCCACATTTAAAAAACGGCCAACATGGATTCAGCTGCATATGTTCACCTGGGTATACTGGAATACACTGTGAAACCGTAACCACATTTTCTTTTCAAGGAAACAGTTTCCTTTTGTTGAAGAATCCCCAGACCCATAAAAAGGATTTTTTCTATAATATAAACCTGAGGTTTCAAACTGTGCAACCCACAGCTTTTCTGTTTCACCGAGGGGAGAAAAACACCTTTGCAAAGTTGGAATTACTGAACGGCTACTTACACTTATCCGTGCAAGTCAATAATCAGCCACAGGCTCTTTTGCATATCCCACATAATGTCAGTGATGGAGAATGGCATTCAGTGGAGGTAACCTTGGCAAGAGCTGTTATTCTTAATTTGCTTGACAGCTCTTGTGTAGAATCCTGTCTCAATAAAACGTCTGCTAAGATAGATAACGAGCTGGTGATGTTTGCGTTTCAGAGCACATTTTTGGGCGGCTTACCAGTGGGGAACAGCAACTCTCTACAGAACACCTTTAATACACATTCTGCACCTTCATTTGTAGGCTGTCTTCAGGATATTGAGATAGACTTGAATGTTATTACTCCAGAGAATGTGTCATCTGGCTCATCTTTAAATGTCAGGACAGGATGTGCTAAGAGGGACTGGTGTGACCCCCACCCGTGCCAGAACAGGGGACGCTGCATCAACCTGTGGCTGAGCTACCACTGCGACTGCTACCGGCCCTACACGGGGCCAGAGTGTGCAGCAGGTAAGGCAGCCCTGCTGGGGCCTGGGTTTGCTGTGCCTGCTGAAAGCATGGCCACCAACCATCCTGGTTACCTGGCCGTGAAACAGCATGGCCCTCAGCATCTCTGGGGTCAATGTTAACTGGTAAGCCACTGCAAGAGGTTAGTAGTGGCACACCTTTTTATTTTATAGTTACTTTCCCAGGAAGGTTGCTTTTCAGTCTGACCCCAAAAAAAAAAAAAGGCCAAACTGGTGGATTCCACTCCTCTTGTTTTAAAGTCTTGTCAGTGCTCTTGGCACTCCATAAACTCTGAAAAACTATAGTTCTCTGGATGCTGAGTAAAAATTTAGAAAGCAAGCAAGCCACCGTGGGTTTGACTTATTTTCAAAGCATTCTTTGAAAATTTTATCCACAAGCTGTCTAGGCTTTTATAAAGAGATTCATTTAAGGCAATGAAAGGCAAGCAAAAGTACTGTAAGCTAAAAAAAGACAGATTCCAATTTAAAAGAAATGAATGAGATTATACTCTTAGCTTAATCTGATTAGCCCAAGGAGCAGGCAGGGCTTCAGCAGCTGGAAGCAGGGTCCATTCATCCCTCAGCTGGTCCCAGGGTGGGGCTGGACAATCCCCAGTGCAGGCTGCTGTTCTCAGAGAGCTGCTTGGGGACCAGAGGGAAACACGGCCCTGTCTGGGTGAGCAGAGGAGCTCATCTCAGCAAGCAGCTTCCATGGCAGTGGTGAGCAGCAGCACAAAAGCTGCAGATGCCTGCAGCACTTTCCCTGCTACAAATGATCTTTGCAGTGCAGGCAGGGGCCAAGTGGAAGGACAACAGGAGGTCCCTGTCCAGCTGCATCTGCTGGGTGATCTCCTAGAGCTGTAAATACAGCAACCCTCTGGAATGCTTTGGGGTGAGCTGTGTAGTCCTTCCCCAGGCAAAGTTTTAGGGATTTCAAACAAGCAGTTTTGTTTACGAAAATTGCACAGGACTAAGTCTTCTCACCATGCCCTTCCCTCTGCCTCCCTCATCCACACACAGTCAGCAGAGCAATTTTTGGGGAGCAAGAAATACATATATATACATATGTATGTATACATATATACACACATAAGTATATTTATGTAGATATATTTGCCAAGTGAACTGGAAAAAATTAAAATCAACAGCAGAGCTATGGTCAGATTGGAATGGACAGATCCTAAACTGGTGTAAAGTGGCGTGGCTGCAGTGCTGCCAGTGAAGCTACATTGATTCACATCAGCTGAGCAACTGGCCTCAGGGCTTATTGAATGCATTGCTGCAGAAAGCTGGGCCTTCAAATACATTTCAAATGTTTGAATACAACTTCATTTTGCATGCTCTACCTAATACTTATCAATACCTTTCAATAGTTTTTCCTTTTGGTTTTATTGCAAAATGACAAAGTCAGAGAGGTAATTGTAACAGACTTCTTTGAAGTGTAGCTGTAATTTATCCAAAGATTTGGAAGGCAACTTTTGAATATAGGACAACATCTGGGAAATAAGTTTGCCTTCTTATATGAAGCAAAATTAAAACCATTCAGGGCCAGGAGCAGCTTATACTGGCATTAGAACTGTTGAGAATGATTATGAAGCATGCTTCTTTTCTTTCCTGCTGACCACAATATTCCTTGCTAATCGTGGCACTGTGCCATTTTGCTACATAGATTCTAGATATATGTCACACGTAAAAGACTGTGGCAGTTTTCTAAAGAGGCAGAGTTGGGGAGGCTTGTGGTAAATGATGGCATAAGAAATGCTCATGTCTTTCTGAAGAAAAGTTGCTGCCAAGTATTTAATTGACAAGACGCAATATTTTCTCTACATATACAAAATAACAAACAGATGTTGATTCATTTTGATCAATATCCAGATGTTGTGACCCAAGAGGTTAATATTGACCAAGGTGATGCTAGTCATCTCATCAAACAGATCAGGCTGATGATAAATGTGTGTATTTATAAATAGAGAGAAATGTGACAAGGTAATTGTAAACATGAAATACCTTTCTGGAGATCAAGGCTTTTTCTGATACTGCAGTTGTGGAACCCTCAGTTCAACAGAATTCTTTTTTACCCTCATGAAAAAAGTGTCTCAGTCTCCAGTTCCACCTTAAGAGAAGATAAAACTCTTGTATGCAGAAATAATTATTTGTTGAAATTGGTGTTTTGAGGCATTAAGTCTTTTTAACAGGTAGATGTAGATATATAGGCAGTCTTATTCATAGAAATAAACTATTTCAAGTTAAATTAAGAAATTGTCTGTTTAGGAACAAGTATGGGATTTATTCCTCTGTGCTAAATAATATGACCATACCCCATAGCAGTGCAGTGTGGTTCTTAAGGGTCTGTTGGGACTTCATGGTCAGTCCCCTATTTTCATCATTTTTGTTAATGCAGTCATGAAAAAAGGTGGTTCTGCAGGCAGAAAGTGTGCTCATGACATCCTGCTCCAGGAGTTTTACTGCACAACAGACAACTGAATCTTCAGCTATGTGAGCATTAAAAAAAAAAAAAAACTTGGTTCATTTTTTCTAGGAATTTGATATATGAAAAATAGCTCCTGAAACTGTTTAGGCAGGAAGTCTGTAATATTGAGGACAAGATCGCAAAACTTATAGTGTAAAAATAGAAACACTTTGTTGTTCTTTAAAGAGATGATTCATTAGTATTAAATACAGTTTTGGCTACATATTTTGTATCCTTAAAAGACTGAAAATCATTACTAAAAATAAGGGGTAAAGGACAGACAGATGGGTTTGGTTTAATCATTTAAATTGATAAACACAAAGAAAAGAAAACTTATTCAATCCTGGATAATGTTTCTCCCATGGCTCTGTTGGCGCTCAGGGACTGAGCAGGATTCATGGCTGGATACAAGTTGATGTAGGTGAGCATATGTTGAGCCCCACCAACAAAAAGTCTGTCAGAGAACTGGGGAGCCCCTTCAGCACCACACAGGTGATCTGTTCACACAAGAGGGCTTTGCCCAGCAGCTTTCTGTGATTGTAATCTGTGCAAAAAATATCACAAAATCCCAGAACTGCATTAACTTCCATGGTTATGAGAGGATCAAAGCAGGTAGGTTCTTTCCAAAATGATGTTTCTAAGGACCAATGCAGGAAACTGTAGAAGTCTGTCCTTGTTTAACTACTTGAAAACACAGCATTACACAGAGCATGATAAAGAGGAAAAATGTGCCCAATTATACAACATATGGTCCTGCACTGGAGCTTAGTGCTACAGCCATGGAAGCCAACAGGAATTTTGAAACAGAAGTTATTTACAGCTGGACCAAGTCTTTGTTCATCCATAAATAAAAGCATATCTTACTACCATACATAAATATCACCAGAACTAGTTATTTAATCATTGCATTAGCTCCTTTGTAATTTAACCCTAACTATTTTATTTTTCTTCCTTCTCTTCTTCTTTTTGTTTTTTTACCTTTTCCCCTATCTCTAACCTCAAGAGTACATCCCAGGCCGGTTTGGATCCGAGGACTCCTCAGGCTATGCTGCTTTTCCTGTTGGCTCCACTCAGAATGAGAACTTCATCATATCAATGTTTGTCCGAACACGCAAACCTTCTGGCTTGTTACTGGCTCTGAGAAATGGCACTTACCTCTACATAAGAGTCTATTTGGAAGGTGGGAAACTCACCGTGCTGGCTCTAAATTCCATGAAGTTATTAGGGAAGCACTCAGTGAACGATGGAAACTTTTACTTAATAACCTTAAAAATAGAACCAAATAAGGTGGAGTTATTCCAGTCCTCTCACTACCTAGGCTTTATTTCTACTCCAGCACTAACCATCCAAAGTAATGATATTCTTTACATTGGAGGCCTACCAGATAACAGAGAAACTGACAGAAATGGCAGGTATTTCAAGGGCTGTATCCAAGATGTAAGAGTGAATAACCAGCTACTGGAATTCTTCCCCATCACCAATCCACCAAATTCTCTTATCAACCCAACTCTGATCAATGTCACCCAAGGCTGCACTGGTGACAACCTCTGCAAGGTAAGAATTACATTTTTCAGAGCATTTTCACATGCTTATAATGGGGAATTTTTAAAATGTTTTTAATATGTTCCCACACATTGTTTGATTATAATGACAGACTAGGAAAACATGCAAAAATGCTAGAAAGAGCAGGTTTTGTTAAGCTATGCTACATATGATGAATAGCAGGAGCAAACTGTGTTTGCATAGGGAAGAATGAAACTATTTTGAGATTGGAATGCTGTTTTTCACAAATTATTGAACATGCTGTACTGTCACAAGACTGGTCTTTATAATCTTCTATCTGAAATAGACAGAAAACTTATTTTTGCCGGACAGTCCCCCATGCCTAGAGTTGGGTGTCCAACAGCCTTGACTCATACTGAGGTCTCTCTCCTCTTTCTCCATAGTCCAACCCCTGCCACAATGGTGGTGTGTGCTATTCCATCTGGGATGACTTCACTTGCACGTGCCCCTCTAACACAGTGGGGAAGGCATGTGAGGAAGTTAAGTGGTGTGAGCTTGGGCCCTGTCCTCATGAAGCACAATGCCAGCTGGTGCACCAAGGATTTGAATGTAGGTACATTTCAGTTGTTCCAATCATCTTTGGAGATGGGCAGCAATAGACATTTTCAGCAGCATTTCCTTGAAACAAAGTATTCACTGCCTTTAAAGTTCATTCAAATGTTACTTCTGTATTAAAATAATAGTCATGTCAGTTTTAAGTAATGCTAATGGGAAGAGTCTGCCCTCCCAAACCCAGAAATTATATCCCAGACCCCTGATTCAGGCACTGATGTTCATAGGAACTTTGATTTTGACTTACTCAGCCCAATTAGTCAAGGTTGTCCCATAGATCAGTACATTGCCTCACAATTCCACTGCAAAAAGATAAGAGGATATCCAGCGTTGGATTAACCCTAGAATGTTCTCTATCTTCCTGAAAAGACAAGCTACATAACTTCCATTGCATCATTTGATTTTCTTAAATCTCAAATAGCTTCGGAGAAAGTCACCTCAGTACCTGCAGTACAGTTGTTCAAGCAGTGCCTTCATAAGAAGCACCTGCACGCCAACCAATCCACTTGAAAACTGATCACCATTAGCTGCCTTAGGATCATTAACCACCCTGCACATCTCGTTCCTTCTCCACTTTCCTTTTCCTTCCCACCTGGAATGGAATTGAAAAGAGCAAGTAGGGATTTTTAAGAAATATTTCTTCATTTTGCTACCGAATAAAGCCCTAATAAAAAGCTGTGAGGGAAGGTAAAGACCCACTCAGTCTGATGGAAGCTGTCAGAATGGCTGACTCTTAGGAATGGGAAGGCTGGTCAACAAAAGATCTCTGTCATAACAGACCAATATGATACACTTTTTATGCAGATTGTTAGGATCAGCATTGCAGGATGGCTTAAAATTGTAACTGAAATTAAAATAATTGCTCCTTCTCTCAGAGATGTCTTTAATGATAACATCAAAATACATTCTCTCATAAAATTTACTATTGCATATTAGGGTAGAACAGAAACACTCAGAGACAGTGAAGTGAAAAGTACCTGAGCTGTTTTCCTTCTGCTAAACTCAAGTTCATTTACACTTGCAATGATTCAAGGTCACCTCCTATAGATTTCTATGCTGGTTTATGTGGCAACAGTAGGGAGTTTCCCTAATAGAGACTCAAAAATTCCTGCACTACAGAACTGTATTTTTAACTAGTTTTATTCTTAGCTGCAGGACAAACTTCTTCTTGCTCAACACAGGATAACGAAATAAAAGCTTTCCTGGGCAGTGTGTTCTCAGCCTTGTGTCTTCTGCTAAAAAAACAAACACAGAAACCCATCTTATCTCAGATCTTTCAAAGCTATGTTTTTCTGAGGTACAGACAGAAGACATTTCTTCCTGTCCCTCCTCCCTGTCTAAAATCCTCAGAAACCTCAGAACATTTAAATTTACAGCCCAGTGAGTAAGTGCATTTTAGTAGAAACCATGCTAATGAAAGGTGTCAAATACCTTTGTGAAGATGTCCATAAAGCTGCCACAACGTTGCCCATCAATTTTCACTCACAGCAGTGTGAGCTGAGTCCTGCTGCCCTCCCAGTCCCACCTGCACAGGGCTGTGGCAGTGCCTGCCCACCAGGAGAAGCTGGATCTGACTGTGACAGTCACAACTGCTCACAGGGATTTTGAAGGGGCTTTCCATCAACTGACTTCCATTAAATTCATCCTTTTGTATCAGTGAGATGAAATTGGGATCCAATTAAATACTTCATAAAACATCTTAAGACTCACCCGATAAAAAAGGAATTGGGAAGAAATGTTCACCCTATCCAGATCTCTCACAGGGAATAACTAGGCTGCCTGTACTTAGGAAACAATCATAAAGTGACAAATGTATGTCTTTTTTTGAAATAGAGAGATAACAGTAATGTAGAATTGTATGTTAGAGTGGTAACCTGAGATGATGCAAAGCAGTACAGTTTGGATGTGATTATAGCTGATGCTGGCACTGCCCTGTAAATTCCACAGCCATGAGGGACAGAACAGGATAACTGAAACACTGGTGGAATTTGACTGTCTCCCAGCAAACCCAAAAGCAGTTACATGCCATGTGCACTGGAGAGACATCTTTCCAGGTGTATTGGTGTAAAACTGGCCTGGTTTCTCATTTGCTGTCTTGGCACAGGTCTCGCTAACGCAGTGTTCAGCGGCCGGAGCAGCGCGATATTTTACAGGAGCAATGGGAAAATCAGCAGAGACCTCACCAATATCATCTTTGGCTTTCGGACCAGGGACACTGATGTGATCCTGCTGTATGCAGAGAGGGAGCCCGAGTTTGTCATCATCAGCATCCACAACTCCAAACTCCTGTTTCAATTACAGAGTGGCAACAGCTTCTACAGGCTGACCCTGGCGAGTTCAGTGCCTGTGAGCGATGGCAAATGGCACCGAGTGATGGTCTCTATGGTGGAGCCCCTGTCCCAGTCCTCCAGGTGGCACATGGATATAGACAACAAGAAAGACACGGCAACCAGCACAGCTGCTGCAGGAAACCTCAATTTTTTAAGAGAAGAGACAGACATCTATGTGGCTGACAAGGCTTTTGACAGCCTGGATGGCCTGCGAGGGTGCATGAGCACCATAGAAATCAGTGGCATTTATCTCTCGTACTTTGAAAATGCTGACATCCCTACTAAAAAACCTCAAGCGGAGCAATTTCTCAAAATATCTGCAAACCCTGCTCTTACTGGCTGTTTGCAGGTGGATTTCTGCAGCTCTGACCCCTGTATGCATGGGGGGATATGTGAAGACTTTTACACTTCCTACCGCTGTGTGTGTCCTGATGGATGGACTGGCACCTACTGTGAAGTCAACACTGATGAGTGCTCTTCAAACCCCTGCATCCATGGGAACTGCTCAGATGGGATTGCCTCCTATGAGTGCAGCTGTGAGCCTGGTTACACTGGGGAGACCTGTGAGGAGGACATAGATGACTGCCATGGTCACCAGTGCGTCAATGGAGCCACCTGCGTTGATGGGATTAATGGATACTCCTGCCTGTGTGCTGCTAACTTCACTGGGAGGTTTTGCAGGTACTGTAAACAGGGCTGATCTATGTAAGGTTTGGTCAAGGCTCTTCTGAAGGGCTTTAATATCCCTGATGTCTTTGTTTTAAACACAGATGTTTTGCATCTGTCTCTGTATTAATCATTGCTGCAGAGTCGATGCATGAAGAGTACAGAAAGTTGTACAGATCAATTAGATGTGGACTGAGACAGTGGAGAGCTGCCAGCTCAGGCAGGGACTGATGAGACAAGGACTGAAGGAACAAGGCACAGCTCTGCTGCTCTGTTCTGCTGTCAGCATTGGTCCTGGGAGCTCTCTGATGACAAGATTACAAGTTTTCCAGAGCTTGAAAATACATGTGCTACATCTTCTTTTCAGGAAAAAAATCTTCAGGTTTTTAAATCTCTAAAACTACATTTTATTACAGTAATATGGCTCTATAGCTATAAACACAAGAATTCAGAGGTGGTATGAGAAAATATCAATAGGAAAATAAGTTGTTTTTCTCCCCAGACACAGCATCTTTTCTGGGTTGGTCTTTTCCTCCCAGCTTACTCTCAGTCCTGGTAGCTGGAAACACCACAAAACCCTCTTTTGCCCTTGCTTCTGACACTGCTCACTGCTATTTCCTATTCCTCCCAGATTCTCCTCTAGAAAGGCTGTGGCCTTTTCCCTTTAATTGCCCTTCTCTGCACAGACATAAAGTTCTGCCTTCTAAGCATGTCCAGTTCCTCTCCAAGAAGGCAAAATCCTTCTCCTTCCTTTGGAGGACTCCAACAAATTCAGTCTGCTGTAGCCCAAAGGAAGCAGGCAATCATCTTCACACTATCCAATTACAGGATATAATTACTTTATCTTTTAGGATATAATTACTAAAATTGACAGGTTTTATAGACTTTTCCTGAGTAGTAAGGTTAGTAGATTTGAAGATGCCTTATGGTGGCCCAATATTTTTTATTTTGTATGTTAAGTCTCTCTTTTGAACCCTTATACTAAGCTGTCCAGATATCACAGAGAACCACATTAGTAATGTAAGTAGAGTGATGTCCTCTTTTTTTTATAATGATAAATGAATCATTATTTTGCCAGTAAATATTTGGAAAAGAAAAATTAAATGTGTCAAATTAAAAAATTTAGGCCAAACATATTCTAGGAGTCTTAAATCTGAGTTCTGGCTGCCATTCCTTTGGGCAATACCCTGCTCCCCTGCTTCAGCTGAGAGAGCAGGAGACATCCAGAAACAAGGACAGTGCCAATAACTGCTGCTGCCTTCTCGTGTGCCCAGGTACAGAAGATTACCTTACACAGTGTGTGGGAATGAAGAGAGGAACCTCACGTGCTTCAACTACGGCAACTGCAGCGACCTGGGCGGGGAGCTGAGCTGTGCGTGCCTGCCAGGCTTCGTGGGAGAACGGTGAGAGCCTTTGTCTGCCCATCCCTGGGGAGAACCTCTCCCAAAAGCTGCTCCAAAAGAGTCCAGAGGGCAACAGCCAGCCCTCTGGCAGAAATACAGACAAAGCAGCTGATTTATAATGCAGGAGTTCCTTGCTAGAGTGACTCTGAGGGTCTGGAGTATTGTGGTTTTGGACCAAAATCACAAATTAATGCAGCAAGGTTTAGTCCAATGTAATCCAGCCCAAGATATTAATTCTTAAACAGCACTGCAGGCTTGCTTCTCTGTGCCTTTTTTTTTTGCTTCTGTGCCAAATTTTCATATGACAAGTTAAAATGTTGCCTTTCCATAGGTGAGGACACAAACACACATCTCCTGCTCATATACCTAAACCAGCTGCATGCTCTGGCACATGAATATGCAAAGCTGTTCCATTTTCACATGTCTGAGCTGTGAAGATACAATCTGTTCTATCCCAGGGATGGTAAGAGGTGGCACATCTGGTGGCATACCTGGTGGCATGGTATGCCACACTTTCTTACTGAATGCTGAAGTGTGAGAACAGAATAATTACTTTTAGAAGATATTAAGGAACACTTTCTGCATGTTATTGTTTAGCCTGGAACAGAGGGACCTTCCTCACAGTGACATTTGTATCTTGTAGTCCAATTCACACTTAATACTGGCCTTCAAATAGCTCTGGAGCAGGGAGGGCTGAGAGCCTCAGGGCAGGCATCAGGTGCTGCAGAAACCTAGGAAGGCATTGTCCCAGTCATAGGCTGAACAGGTAAGGGCATTTTGGATAGAGAGACAGGAAAAAACTGTACACACTCCTGGTGAAACTAGCATTATGTCAGAGTATAATATCCAAAAGTTCAACAGGAGCAAGCTGTAACACAGAGAAGTTTCCAACAAAAGGTTTTCATTCTGTCAAAAACTTATGAGCCCGCTGATTTTGTGGAAAGAGTACAGTAGGCTGTAAAAGACATGAAATGAAGATTTCCACCCACTCAGTGCACAGTGTGGTTGGCAGACACACTTGGATTGCACTGTTAACAGCCAGGTCACCTGTGTACCACCTCACAATACTCAACAAGGGGGAAAGGATACAATAAAATAAAATTTTAAGACGTAAAAGCATATTCATAGCCACTTCTGCACTGTGTGTATTCCTTGGGACTTTGAGGCAGCAGGAAAGCACTTTTTCCTTCTCCCTCCCCTGCCAGCCTGCCTGCTAACTGCAGCTTTGGGAATGAGCCTTCCTTCCATCCATCCCAGTGGCTGGCAGTAATCTCTCTTTTACAGTTCCCAAGGTTCTCGTGTGGAGCCTGTGCCCGGCGAGCTGCAGGGAACTGCTGGTGGCAGCCAGGCTCTCTCCTGCAGCCTCTCAAACGGAACATTTGGCCTCTGCTCCTCCAGGCTGCCAAGCCATAAACCAGCAGTGCTTCCGTGCTTGGGGGAAATGAGAACATTTCATCCCTTTTTTTTTGCTTTTTTTTCCAGAACAAATTCAAATATACCTGTTAGTAAGAATATTAAACCCAAACCCCTTTGTATATTTCTGTATTAGACTGATTAAGCAGGCATTTTCCTTTAAGACAATATTCCAGCCCTCAGAAAGGCACTGGTGCACAGTATAGAGAAATTCTACCAATTGACTTGGGATCACATTAAAAAAATCCCAATGGACTTAATAGCAGGTGGAAAGGGAAATGTATAAAGATTAATCTCCATTGAAGAAGATAGACCTCTCACTCAAAAACAAATTTGTTATGTAATTCAGGCAGGAACTTTGAAAATTGCATAAAGGGAGTCAGGTTTTTAAGTGTTCCTGAAACTCAGTTGGATTCAGGTACCCAATTCCCCAGAAGATTTGAGAGGTTGTTAGCTTTTTAAAAATTTTCATAAGTAATTTCATAGCTATACAATTTTTATATATTGCATAAATAACTTAGGTCTTTTAAGTTTATGAATATAATTTAATATTTAAGGAAGCAATTGAAAGAATATTAGATTAATAGAGTAAAAGTGTTTAATATAAAAATGCTGTTCTCTGATGTAAGATTAATATGTTTATTGCTTGATTATGAATATGACTGAAGAAAGGCAATTCCTTATAATTCAGAGAGAATTTCTCACATTCTTCTCCAAGTACAAACCTGCATTTTTACCTGGAAAAAATTAACTGTTAGCATTATTTGATAAAAGGGAGCAGTGAATTAAAAGGGAACATTTTCAGAGCAAAAAATCACCAAATCAGTAGTTTTCAAACAGTCTTACACATCCCTCATTATCCTTCCATTGGCTGCCTTGAGAAATTATAACTCAAATTTCTTGTATCACCAGAATTAGCTCAAAACCATTTAATGATACATATTAAGGCTTATGAAACCTGTCATGCACCAATCTTACCTATTTTTGGGGCCCATCTCAGAGAAACTGGATAGGAAATTGTGCTGGGACCTATTGGCATTCCAAATTGAGGGAAGAAATAAAAAGGTTAGAAAAACCCACCCAAAAAGCAGGTGAATATTTCTAGGAGCACTCAGCTGGCAAAACCACACATTTGTTTGACTTATATCCAGATTACTGAGAAGGAAACTGTGCCCTCAGCTCCTGGAGCAGTGAAAAGGACAAGCAAGTTGTCAGCAGGACTTGCACCAGAGCTGGCTCTGAGATCACACAAGAACTTGCATTGCACCTCGCTAAGCACCAGTAACCATGAAGTGCTGGACAGGCATGAAATTACCTGCTGAACTGTCTGTGTTTGGAAACCATGCAGGAAGGTCAGGGTTTGAGTGGGGCTCATCAGCTAGTTAATAAAACCATAAACACGCGTGGAAACACGCCCCAGAGCATCTCCATGCCCCCCAAAGCTGCTGAATTAAACATGTGCCTGTTGGAAGCACTGTATGCCTGGTTCCTGAGGCTGAAGTCTCTCCTGCAGGTGTGAGAAGGACATTGATGAGTGCAGCTCTGACCCATGTCTGAACGGGGGCCTGTGCCAGAACCTGCTCAACAAGTTCCACTGCCTGTGCGACGTGAACTTCGCCGGGGACCGCTGTGAGATCGATGTAAGCGACCTCTCCTTCTTTGTCTCTTTGCTCTTGTGGCAGAACCTCTTTCAGCTCCTCTCCTATCTCATTCTGCGAATGGATGATGAGCCAGCAGTCGAATGGGGTGATCAGGAAGACTATTGAGCAGTCTTTAAACTTTTGTGTTTTACTGCAGCAGAAGATGCCTTGACTAAGCAGCTTAGCAAAGCAATACAAATGTCAGAGTTTCAAAACTTGTTTTATATTTCTTTAAATGGTTTTTCTATGAATCCTTTCAGATCTGGTTTAGTTAATCGATTTAGTTTTAGAACAAATGCTAGCAGATGTTAAAGAGTTCACCCCACCTTCACCAAAGCATTTCACCACATGGACACTGCCAGTGGGTGACAGTGGGACAATTAAGAGGCAACACAACTGTCACGTTTACTGAGGGTGGCATCCAAACCCTACTGCAATGAGTGGCAGACTCATTGCCTTCAATAATTCTAAACTTAAACAAAGTCTTCCTGGTGGTCGCTATTTTTACATCACACACCATGTTTATTGCTGTTCCTTTGGCAGTTAGGCCTCACACCTGTGAAATCATGAGGGATATTTTTGGATAATTAGGTAATGGTTTGGATTAGCAATTGACAACATGCTGAGGAGGCTCCCACATCCATTTGAATTAGTGTCAATCTTGCACTGATATCACTAATCCTGATCCTCTGCTCCAGTAGCCTCTACAGATACAGTGTACTATACTGAGATAAAATACAACCATCTTAATCTTTACCAACATTTCCCCTTTCAAGAAAGGCCCAGTAAGTGTCTCAGACTTGAAATCATAGATTTGTTGTTTGTTTAAAGGTTTCTGTAACTTTAAGTAAATCTGTTTTACTTATTAGTAGATCAGTGTCATCAGACAAAAAAAGATGAGATTTTTCCTTCTTAAGAAGCAAGCAAGGTAATTGGGTTTTCGTTGTCCATGGATTCTTAAAAGATGAAAAAGGACCTGAAAATTATGAGTGTCGGGAGATGTAACAAAAATATTATAGCAAAATATCTTTGTAGTTACCTTTGAGAGTGCAGACACAACTGAAATACATTGTTAAATACTAAACATCTGTAAAAAGTGAGGAGTTTTGGTTTTTAACCATTCTTTAAGACAAAAACCTCATTTATGAATGGTGAAATAATTTATTTGGACATTCATATATTCTCTATCCCTTTTAGTCATTTGAATAGTGTCCTTGAGAGAGGATTCAAGAGAACAAGTGTGTATAGGGTGGTGTTTTGTTATCAGCTATATGGCAGGTAGCAGAGTTTTAAAGACTAACACCATACTGGGAGGTTTTCTGACTCCAGAGGGAACAATTGATCTTTTGGAGAAGTCCTTGAAACCACTGATACCAGTTTCCCCCACTTCAAACCTGCCCCTGTCCTCCCTAACTCGCTGAAGGTTGGACCTGGTGCATCCAGGAAAAGCCAATCCCCCCTTTAAATCTCCAGTGACATCAGGACACCCTGAAATGTGTCTAAGTGAGATGGTAAGGTTTCTGTTTTGTCACAGCAGGATATGGATCAGACAGGGAATCAAGACTATTTTTTATTTTCCACCTTTCTTAAATGCCCCCAGGTCTGCTATTTTTCTGGGTACCACTCAGCACACAAATGCAGCAACATTTCTGCTGTTAAAAACCCTACTCCTATTTTAGGGGGGAGGAAAAAACCAAACAAACTTTTGCACATTTATGGAAAAAAATTGTGATTTATTCTTGTCACATATTCCTATTCTTAGCATCTGCCTTAGTATGAAAATTAAGCACAGTGTACTTACCTATAAGAATTGTACACAAGGATAATTTCTTTGCTGGCTTTATCATACCTGAAAAAGATTAGGGAAATTTTTTGTTAAACTCTTATTAAAAATAATTATAAAGAATTTTGTATTATATATGAAAATTTATTTTAAAAATCCTTTCCTCCTTGCAAGCAATCAATAAACACGAGATGGGAATGCACTGGAGATGAAATTAATGTAGCAGTGTCAGAAAGAAAACTATATATACTATCAGATGTAGGTTTAGTTATCTTACTGGCAATCACATGTAATACTGGGAATTAGAGAACACAGGCAAAGAGAAAAAAACAAAACCAGACTGCATTTTGGATTTTTTTTCCAGTGAAAATACAGTTTTGGAAAACTGCTTTCATATGGGGAAATTTAAAGTAATAACATCTTATGTTGGGAATTTCATTCCAAACTGTAGCTTTCATTTAATCAGAGCTAAAACCATTTCTTAGTTCAGTATTATTTAAATGAAAAATGAAAAATTAATCAGAAATAACTTGAAATAAAACTGTCCTATTTCATAATGTTAACTAAAGACAAAGAAATAAGAAATTTTAAAAATTCGAATGAAGAAAGTGCTGCTGCTTATCAAAGCTGTTCAAACCATTTCTTTTTTTTCTTAAATAGCTATAATTAAGAAAATAATGAAGTTTGGTTTGGTTTTATTTTCTCACTGGGTTTAGTTCAGTTTCCACATAACTAAATTGAACCATTATGTACTTTATAGGATATGCACAACAGGACACACTACATTAAACAAAAATTTCATCATGGTCTTAATGATGAAGAAAGGTAGAAAACAATAAATGTAATAACTATGTTTGGCATTAGACCTATATCCAAAATGTGAAAAAAATGAGATTCCAATACTCTTTCTATTCAATACTAGACACTTGATATGAGTGTTTATGCAATACTAAACACAGGTTTTATATTAATTTACAGCAATATGCAAGTTATTATTCTAAACTCAATTAGCAGGGCATCAGTTCTCTCTTTCTTTTACTGAAAACACTCACCTGTAATTGAATTCTTTCCTTCCTCTAATGCCTTGTCATCATGAAACATCCCCTGGCCTCAGAAATGCTGCTCTCTTCCTCTTTGTACTTCTGTATCCTCAACTGCATTGTGCACGTGTACATAAATTTCCTACCTTTATACACCAAATAAACCTTCTGCCTTTGTCTCTTTATGTCTGCTCCTCATTTCCTGCTGATGGCTCTGTCCATTTGCTTTCAGTGTGCCATGTTTTCTGAACACTTCCCAGGAACACCACACACCAACCAAGGCTGCTTCATCCCGGAGTTTTCCAGGAGTCCTGGAAGGGCAGGGTCAGGCAGGTGCTTCCCACTGAAGCTCTTCAGCCACTCCAACCACCCCAGCTGCACTCCTGCAGACTTGGTATTTCTAGTTTTAAAAGTCAAAAAATAAATAAACAAGTGCCAGGTTAAGTGAAATAATTTTCTATATTTTTTAAGAGATGTAGGTGTCAGACAAATAAAGGGAAACTGGTATAAAAGCAAACATGAAAAAAATTGCTGGATGAATAGTGGCACTGGGTACTAACTGTTTTTGGAAAAATGTCCAATTGCTAAGATTTTTTAGAATTCAAGGGGCTGAAAAGGCCATTATTTGTGTTTAATAGTAATATATAATAGGAAGATCTTCATACATGTCCAGTGTTGCAATTGTACTTCAAATCTTTTGATAGATTATTTTTTTCAATTAAGAAAAAAATTCCCTGCTGAGTTCATGCTTTTGTAGAAAATCAGTATTTATAAAAAAAGAAATATCAAAACACACTCCTACTATTTTGGGCATTGACAAGAACTTGGTAAAACATCATCTCAATATACTCGGAATTAGAGGAGGGATACAAGACATGCAAATGAAAGAAAGCCAAAAAACAAGGTCATGATTTTTGGAGGCATGGCTTGTGATGCCCCACGTTGGTAATATCTGTAATGGATCCCTCTGTGGTACTGAGACTCAAACTGGATTTCAGATGCCAGTGACTGTCATTCATAAAGCTGGGTAATGAGAACTAACAGTGTTTGGGCTTGAGGCAGAATTTAGATTTCTGAAAAGAGGGGGAAGACAGCACTGATGGAGACACTGGAAGGGAGAGCAAAGGGATTTGCATCAGCTGTGGGATGAATGAAAGCATTTTCTTCACTGTGCTTGGAAAATACACAAGGGTTTTTTCACTGAGTAGGTGTCTCCAGGGAATGGCAGATTGTCTTTACTGACCATTGTTCTTACTTCTGACTTAAAAATCCAGGCTCTGACTGAGCCCTCTCTGCAGCTGTATCTTATGAGAATTTTAACTACAAAGAGCCCATGTGTTTGTGAATTTGAAAATAGCCTTGATATATGCTTATTTAGATTTTCTTACTCCCAGATTACTGAGGAAACTAGATCCAATAATCATTTACTCACTGCATGTGACTACAGTACATTGGTCAACCTAAAAATAGGAAAAAATCTGTTTCTAACTAACAATGATGAAATAAGATTTCATTCTTTCGTTGCAAATATTTTTTCTGCCCTGACAGCCAAAAGTTCAGCCAAGAGGGCATTTTACTTGTTTATATTAACTTTCAGCACTTGAACTAATATGTTTGTATCTCGAGTTAGTGATTCTCCCTAAAAATAATGAAACTCTTGTTTGCAATAAATTATTGAAAATTTCTGCTTCAAAACCCACAAGGTCTGGTTCTGAGAACTATAACCCTAAAAAGGCAGTGAAATAAAGGCTGCAGCAAATTTTCTTTCTGTGGTACTGAGATTACCATTCGTTGAAATGGATCCCCAGGGAGTAAAGACAAAACCCAGGGTTGGGTTGTTCATTTTACTTTGTGTTTCAGGAGTGCCCTGAGCCCCGTTAGACTGGGAGCACATCCTGCCAGGGCTGTGTCCTGCTGGTGCTGGCAAACAGCTCTCCCTCACAAAACACACCCCCTCTCCTATTGGACATATGAATATACATGAGACTTGAAAGTGGAGGTGGATTTCATGTCCCGGAATTGAAGTTGTCCTTGGTTCACAGAGCTGCTGCCATGTGCTGCACCACTGCTCTTCCACGTTCTCTTCCAGCTGGTACCACTCCATCCTCCTGGGCACAGGGACAAGCATCATGCACTGGAGGTTGTGATTCACACTTAATGTCATTAAAAATACACTGATAAGCATGTTGGATATGTTCAATATTGAATCTGAATTCAATAAAACTCTCTCAGGCTTCCATAGCACAGACACAGGGAATTTTGATTGAATCTGCTCTACAGTGATTAGTTAATGTATTCATTAACTGGAAGGGTTAGTAATATGAACGTAGCAAATGATACTTAATTACAATAATTAAGGCCTAGTGATTAATGAATAATGCATCCCATAGCTATTTACATATTCATACTTATGAGGCTATTAATGGATAATTACCATTTGACTAAAAGACATGGACATCAGGAATGTAACAACCAGACTGTTTTCCCCTGGTCTCACTGTGGCTTTACCTGCATGCCTTGCTCTTGCACATCTCTACCTTGTACACAGAAACATCAGCAGTATTTTGGTTTTAAGGCATAGGGAGTGATCTAATGGCAATTACAGCCCATGCAGGTTAAGTTTCCACTCTGCACCAGTTCTCAGCCAGTACTCCCATCAGTTTCTATCTTGAGATTGCAAAACTCTGAAAGTACTTTAGTCTCTTCACCATCAGTACAGATTTCTTCTTGCTTTTTCCTACTGCAGATGGTCAGGATACTTTATTACTTTAGAATTTTTTCATTTGTGAGATTAGGGTAGAAATATTGGAAAAAATAAAAAATTGGAAAATTAGGTTAGCTCTATTGGAAGCACCTTCAAACTGAAAAATTCTGCCCTAGCTATCTGGTATTTCTGCTCCCATACACATATTTCAGCCTCCACATAAGCAGATACTTTGCTAGACCTCCCAAGAGAAGCCCTTGAGAGCAATAGAGGAAAAAAAGTAAACCACAAAATTAAAAAGATTATTAAAATATATTTTAAGGCAGTATGATAGTTTTTATTCTCACCCTATGATTGAAAACCCAATGTTGACAACACCAAGACAGTGATTTTCAGCTGCCTGCCTCAGGAGTGTGGTAAAATTAACAAGTAAACCTGGGTGAGTCAATTAAAAAGTGCTGCCAGCCTGAGTTTCAGAGAGGCCACTCACCTGCTGCTCATCCCCAGCAGGAGCTGAGGAGCTGTGGTGCCCAGGTCCCAGAGAAGCTCCTTGCAGCTGTCACAGCCTGCAGGAGGGAGCAGACTCTCCTCCCTCAGCTCCAGGCTCCCCTGGATGGTCCCAGAGCAGCCCAGGGCTCCTGGCAGCAAGGTCAGGCTGAGCTCCTGGGAGCAGCAGGCTGGGCCTCTATGAGGAGCACGTTTGTACCTGCTGGGACTTCTGTCTTCTCCAGAGCTCTGGCAGCCTCTTGGAAAAGTCTGGTGTGGATGGACAGTGTAACGTTTCCAAAATGACACCATTCTCTGAAGGGTCCTGTCCTATTTCTAATGACAGAATCTCAGGAAATCAGAGGGGTTTAAAACCACTCACCAGCATGATCTGATATCATACTGAACCCAGCAGTGCTTGAGGAATAGTGGAGAGAGGACTGAATCCCTGCTCAGGACTGATGCCCTCTGCCTGCTGCACCCACAGTGCCCTGACATTCCTGCTGGCACTCCTGCCCAAGTAGGGAGCAAGCCCTGGGTCAGCAGAGCTACCAATGGGCAGAAGCCAACTCTCACCTGTCACCTTTCCTGAGGCTCCCAGGACCTGTGGGAGGGAAATAAACACTCTGGGCTATGTAACTTACATCCTGCAAGGCTGCTCCTGGAAGCATAAAGGACATTTCCTGGTCCTTCTGATTTACTCTCTGTAGTACCTCTGTAGAACAGCCTCATCAGGGCAGCTGTTTGTACATAACAGGAAACTTTTACAGTCTGATGGTAGTATTGAAATAAGATTATTTCAATGGCTGAAATAAACTTGTACTTTTATTAGCCCAGCAGAACCAGCATAACTGAGCTGGGAAGAAGCTGAAGTTTGTTTGTTTCACATCATTTTTGTGGTTGGAGATCTCCCACCATGGCAGAATCATTACCATTGATGGTAGGAGCCAGAGAGGGCTCAGCTTTATTCCGGTGCCAGGTCAAATGTGGGGTAAGAAGAAACATCTCTACATTTATAAAATGAGCAGCTCTGCTCTGGAAGTCACTGCAAATGTCACAATGCCATTTCTGCAGTTGTTTTTCAGAGCAGAACAATGCCTTAATACCCATTGCTATTTTGTATTAGCCTGCATTCAGAACAGAGGATTTAACTAAAACTTCTAAAAGGATATTGGATGAAACACATTTAATGTGTGTCACAACATAAGGTACAAAAACATTAGGATGCAAAGACAATGAGGGTATCTAATGTGTCCTAGCTGGGAAAGACAAGAAAGCTCTTCACAGGGCCAGGATTACTGCATGCATCAGTGAAAAGCAGTTGAATATTTAATGTGCTTGGTAAATATAAGCAGAAAAGGGAGCCCAGATGACACATGACAGCATAACACTCTGCAGTACAGGAATCAGCTCCAGCACAGTGCTCACATAACACTTTAGTATTCAGACTAACACATTTTGTCTGTACACCATCCTTTCTGTTGCAATGGCATTGTCTTCCCTATTCTCACCTTCTGATGTTTTCCCTGTGGACCCACATCCACATCACATGGGTATTTGCTTCAGTCATTGCTCACTTTATAACACATTCATGCAGTCTGTGCCTGCATTGTTCAGATACTAAATTTTATGTCCTAGTTTTTTTCTTATATGCTTCATGAGACCTAATGTTCTCTTCCATTTTTCACTTCTTGATATGAAACTCCATTCCTAATAACATCTGAAAAAAATTACACACTTTACTAGGCTTATGGAATATTACTCCACTGAAAAGGAATAAAAATAATTCCTGTTCTGAGAATCTGAAAAAAATTTGGGTTTCAAATGATCAAGAACATTTATCTATTTTGATACAGAGAACTGTTTAAATGAGAGGCAAAGCTTGTTACACAAATATCTGAATATTCTATCAATCTAAATGTGCAGCAAACACTACAGTCCTTGAATTCATTTAAATCGTATTTCGTAGAAGAAATTATTTGGTTTTCCAAAAAAATAGGAGCACTGAAGTAAAAAATGTGGTATTGCTGTAATTCAAAGGACAAGGAAATCAGCAGCTTTACAAATCTTTGTAATTATTTAGAGTGAACAGATTTTGCACCAGTGGAGACAGCTTTGATTGTTGGTGGTCCCTGTGAAATGGTAGGGTAGGGATACTGGGGATTCTCAAACACAGTAATACTTTGGGGTCTAATTTATCCATTACAGAAATAAATGGAAGTACTTCTCTTTCTGTCTGGGGAAGCACTGGTAACATCACAAGCTGTCCTCTTCTTCTCTCCAAAGGGACAGGACCCTCTGTTCCCTGTTGTCCAAGCAGCAACCATTTCTGGGTGAATTAAAGGTGCAGTTGTTCCCCAGATCAGCCTGGAACAAGACCCTTTATTCCCTGTTGGGATTGTATCAGTTATGCAGGAGCAGGATGCCTGGAGTGAGCACAGCCTGCCTGACACCTGGGAGCTGATAATCCTGGAACACCACCAGCAAAAAAAACCAACAAAAAACCACAACCAACCAAAAAACCCCCAACGACATAAAACAAACATGCACACACACAAAAAAACTGCACACCCCAAAATACCCCAAATCCAAGCCAAAATAAACTCCAAAGAAAAGCCCAAACCTGCTCCCAATTAAAATCAATGGCAAACTAGAGACTAAGCTCTGGGAGGGCCTGGCAACGCCACCTCTTCTGCAAGGCTAATTTCACTTTGTATTCACCAGTGCTAACGCACGTGTCTGGTTTTATCTAGGCTCACTCTGAGCC
The DNA here is from genome assembly GCA_024865655.1 of Emberiza elegans. NCBI lineage: Eukaryota > Metazoa > Chordata > Aves > Passeriformes > Fringillidae > Emberiza > Emberiza elegans. The sequence goes on from JALJVW010000206.1 coordinate 65,099,227, forward strand.
CTCAGTGAAATGGCAGCATAGGCACAGATTTTACACAGGGATTTCACTGTTGCCTTTTCTCATCCCAAATGCTGCCATTTTGTGGACTAACCAGAATATTGCACATGGCAATCAGGCAGGACACTGCTGTGTCTCACAGAAAATTGCATTTGGTCCTTTCTTGTTTCCTTTAATCAAACACAAACCTCATCCAGGCTGAAAGAAAATGCTTGGTTTCTGTACATATGAAAATGTAACCCATCCTTCAAGGCAGACCTAATGCCAGTAGGAAAGGTAGAGTGTCTGTCACTTTCTACAGGTTTGGAAGTCATTATCCCACCCAAATTTTTACCTGTCCTTTCAATAGGTGATACTGAACCCAGTGGTAGCTGTGGATCTGTCTGGGGAATGATGAGTCCCAAAAACCCCTCAGTGCTGCCAGTGTTGACATTTCTGGAAACCATCAAAAAAGGGTGGTTCTGAAGGAGATCTTGGAGGCAAAAAGCGATACTGAGGGAAATGAAATTACGCAAATAAGGAAAATCATAAGTAAAATGGATTTGTAAAAGTCAAACAGATGGGGACAGCACTGAGCACCTGGGCTGCATCTGAACACAGGAAAAATTATTCATTATTTCAAGTGAATGCTTGGGACACCTCTGCAAGGTGCCCAAGTGTTATTATCTTGTTCTTCACTAGGAAGTGGATAGAGAGAGAGAGAGACAGAGAGACTACAGTCTTCCCCAGGATGCTTTAAACACTTTAAATCTAATAAATTCTTGATAGAACCTGCTGCTAAGCAATAATCTCCAAAGCAGTGAAGTTCTCTGGATGGAGTAGGCAGGAAAGGTGAATTTCCCTTTAGTACCCACTCTGCCTTGGAGGAGCACTCAGGCTGCTCAGACTGCAACTGGCCTGGACCCAGAGACCTGAAACAACTTACTTCACTTCCAGAAAATCTGGAGTCAAAGATTCTTAGCTTCTCATAATTTTTTTCCATCCTCTCAAAAAACTACTGGTGAAGGAGGAAGCAGAAGTATTCTTCCAGGATAAAACACCAATGTTTGAAACTTATGCCAAAATATATATAACTTACCTGATTTTCTGATTGCTAATGCATATGAGTTTGGGAATATTTTAAGGAAGTATGCAAGTATCAATCAGAAGAGTTACTCAGAGCCATACAAAAAAGCATTTTGGAAATCACTGCTCACATTTTTAGTTGAATTGAATGGCCTATTTGTGGTATGAAAAATACAGATAGCCAGCAAGCAAAGTGTCAGGCCTGTGAGACTTCAGAGTGGAACTTTGACAGAGGATGAACAATCCTGAGCACTGCAACATGACCAGAGCCAGGTATTTAAACAAAATGGGCCATCACTGGCTTGAGCCAGTTACCACTAGTGAGGCTGGGGAAGCCAGATCCTTCCAATATATAAAAATTTATAAAACCAGAGCAGGCTTGAGTCTGTGATAGTCCCATGGGGCAGGGAGTTGACCCTCAGGAAGAGAGGAGTGAGGACTGCACTCCAGGGTGTTTGCCTGAGAGGAGTCCTGCCTGGCCATCCTGGCAAAGAGCATCTGTCCTGGTGCTCAGGCAATAAATAACCACAGGGCAGTTGATGTGCAAGTGTGAGCTTAGTCCAAGTGCAGACTCTAAACCTGCAGTAGGCACATATGAGGGATTTATTACCAGTGTAAATGCAGTATTGCAGTTCAAACAACAGAGAATGCCATACTTCAAAAAAATGTCACACAGCAAAAATGTCTGATGGCAACAGCTCCATGAAAGATGACCTGCCAGGCCCAGGTTCTCTTGCCCAGGGCTTCCTGCATTCCTGCCCCAGCAACTGCACAGACACCCAGCAAGGCAGAGCCTGGAGGGCACCCTTGGGCCAGACCTCAGCAGAGCCACTGGCTGGGCAGTGCTGGAGCTAGGCAGGGCTGTGCTGCCCTGGTGGGACTGACAGGAGGAGCTTGGGCAGAGGGAAGAGATTAATTTCAACCACTGTTACCACCATGGGCTAAATGGGTTTTTATTTCAGGCCTCAGTAGCCCTCTCTGACCAAAGGCTGCTTTAAGGGCAGACATTCTCCAAACTGAAAACTACTGAATGAGAAACAAGGCACCAGGGTGGCACTGAGGAGGAACAGCCACTCAGGCTGCCTGTTCAACAGCAGCCACTCACATCTGAGACAGGAGCAATCCAAGAGGGGCTCTACCAGCAATGCCTTACACCTGACCCCATGCACTGCAGAAATGCTACTGCCAGCCTGTACTGAGGAGATCTGAGTTAATAATTGAATTAATCATCTGAGTTAAACAGACCTGGCCAGGAACAGGGTGAGGTGGCCTCACAGTCAGCATGCCTTGCCTTGGGGGACCAGAGGTAAATTCAGTGAGCTGAGTCAGCAGATTTCTTTCCTATTCCCAGGAAGCATGATCTTCAAGAAAATCTGAAAGTGTAGGAATTCTTCTTAAAAGAAAGACATTGATAGGGTTACCATTCCTTCCCAGGAAGGAATGATATCAGGGTAAAACTATCTAATCTGTACTCTTATCTCAGTACAATGTATTTTCTGTTAGTTATCTTTAGGTGGCAGTAAGGTAAAAGCGTGGAGTAGAAAGTTAAAAGACATTTCTACTGCATTTTCAGAGACCTTTCCCGCATGTGCTGTGCTGGCTATAACACAGAAAGAGACTTTCTAAAACATTTGCATCTTCAGCAGATACCCAGAAAGCAATTATCAGAGTTGGCTTCATCCAGCTCACGTTCAGATGCAAACCTGTTGAATGCCAGCAATACCAATACAATGATATTAAGACATTGATACAATGGCAGGACCCATATTAGGTGAGCAGTGCTCCAAGAATCCCTAAGGACAGTGGTGAGATTCAGAGATGGACACACACTCACACAATTCTATCAACAAGACAACACTTAAAAAAAAAAAAAGATAAAAACTAACTCTGCTAAAAAAAGAAAGGTCGAACTCAAGTCTGAACAATTATTAACATAGCAGTTTTTAGATTTTTTTTTTTGTTAAACTTTACCTACGTACTCATCTTCAAAGTCTCTCCTGAAGCTAAACCATAATGATTCTTGTTGTCTCAAATCAGCTTTCTACTAGGAAAAAAAAAAAAACCAAACCAGCCAGTGGGATAAAAACCCACTGAAAGTTTTTATCGAGGAATATAATTAGCAAAGTAACGTGACAGTGTCACGTAGCATGCTAAGGCAGTACTCTGTAGCCAGTGAAGGTCTATCTTGTACTATTAATATTTACAGTTGGAAGCAGGAGATGGCTGCAATCGAAGTGCTGCTCCCAGCAAAGGCTCGCTGCTGACTCGATACCTTGCTGTCTGACAGTGTGAAACAGTCACAGTGCTCCTCACTTCAGCACCACTTGACAGCAGCCTATTAATGCTAGGTAGCAACACATGGCTGGTTTGCAGGAGCTCAGCACCAGGACTGGAGAAGAATTTCATGGAACGGTTTTGAGATCATTGCCTTTGCTTATTAGCAGAGAAGCAGGGATGGGAAGTGTGTGGCAGTTAGGAACTGTAACAGCCTGTGCTGAGCCATACACAGCTGACCCACCTGTTTATTGTGCAGCACTGGACAGAGCAGTTTCCCACTCCCACAGAAACTGGGAGGGGCAGGGCTCTCAATTTCAGCACCGAGTTTCAGCAAGAGAACCAGGACCTGGGGGAAGAGGACAAGAGCCTGCTACCCATGGTCACAGGCAGGGAGCTCAGCCCACAGGAGGTGGCTGCTCCCTTTGTGAGGCTGGGCTTTGATGGGTCCTTGGGGCTGTTCTTAAACACCTGATTACAGAAACTAAAGAACACCTACCACTAACATCATGATTAAGAAAGAGATCTTTAACCTCAGCTGCCATGTGCTGAAAAGTGGAGTTTAGAGCAGCTCCACATTGTGCACAAGCCAGGTTGTGCAAATCCATTACAGTTAATTAGACTGATAATTCCTAACACAGGCAAATCCTGTCTGGTGAAAACAATGTGCAAGGAAACACATTAGTGAGGAGAAACAACAAGCAGGTATTCACTCAGACAGAACTTCCACATTGCAAATACCTCAGCAAAATCTCCCTTGCTTTTTTTTTCCTTTTTGCCCTGTACAGAAGAGATTGGAATCAAGAATGACAGATTAAACATGCATGGAAAAAATCAGAAAAGCAGAGGTTTGCAGTAGGAATGCTTTAGTTGCTTCCTTGACTTAGCTGTTGATAGCCTACATTACCCTTCCCTGCCCCCTTCTCTTCTCCAAATGCTGTCATTACCATCAGCCCCATCTTGGGTGTCACAACATCATCCTGCACATGCTGCTCGGACCAACACCTGTGCAATCAATGGAAAATGCAGTTTTGAAATTCATTCATCTTTCTCATGATTTTAACTATTTCATTCTGTCTACTGAGCCTCTCTCCATCTCTTTTCGTTGGAAACTGTCCTGCCCTCATCTTCAGCACTGTAGCATCTTTTCTTATTCTTCTCCTGTTTGGGGGTGTAACCTCCGGACCCCTTCACACCCAATTCACTCTCCCATGACAGCAGGCTTCCTCAAAAGGCCTGTGTGTTCTTCCAAATCCCTCTTCATGTGCCACATCTACTGTGGCAGCTCCAGGGATGCAGTAAACTCAACCTGGCCACATGCAGGGAGAAACAGAAAGCCAGCCTTTTCAGTGATAGTCTTGGGTTTAAATATTCCCCATTTCTTCCTGCAAGATGCTTGCCTGATGAGGCTTTTATCCACCACCAGAATGTACTCACACAGAATCTGCTGTCTCAAAGCTGCAAAGCAGTTGTGCCCTGTGAAGAAACACCACCTGATCCACTGTGCTGGCAGCCACGCACAAAAATAATTCTGTATGATGCCCCAAAGCATTTCCCAAACTGGAAAAGGATGTTGCACCCCAGAGACTGACACCTTTACTAAAACATTTGTCTAGTCTGTGATATAGCAGCTATGGGACAAACTCCTCCTCAGCATGGTTTGCCTGGATTTGCACCAGCTATAGATTTTTCCCTCTATTCCTTTCAGATTGCAGCAGATGGTGAAGTTCCTACACCAGAGGCTGTCGATAGAATTTTAAAAGGCATCTCATAACAACACATTGGAGCTGCACATTTAATCTGTGCTGCACCACTCAGATGATCTTAAAAAGAGCTGGAACACTGACAAAATTAGCACTGGCAGTTGCTGCAGGAGCGCTATCAAGGAGCCTTCTCAAAGCCCCCAGCTCGATGAGAGCTGCCCTCCCAAACTGGCACCCAAATCACTGCTCCCTGTGCAACCAACACTCTGCTGCCTAAAAGGCATTCAGCAATCTGGGAGATACTGATCCAGCAAAACAGCTGATGCAGATTGTAAGGGGCTGCCTATGTACTTCTGGCTCTTTGGGGTGCATGGCTGAGCTCATGCACAGTGTGGTGGCCAAAGCCAGGACTATTGCTCCTTCTGCCGGAGACAGACCATCCCAGACATACTGAACTCCTCTGCTTCCATGTCTGGGCTGCTTGCATTCAACAGTTAATACAAACCAGATATCAATACTACAAGTAGTTAAAGAAATTATAGTTACTGTAGGTAGCCTGTTCTTTAAAGGTTAATTCCTAAAAGTGAGCCTTCCAAGCTGGGAAAGCTTTGTGGCCAAAAGGCTGATACTGCCAATAGAAGGCGGCCTAAGCCATGTATTGCTGCATGTACCAGCACTGAGGAGGGGGCAAATTGCTCTGATTTAAATACAGCGCTGTTTAAGGTGATCTGGGAATGGTCCTGCAGCCCAGTGTGGGGAGGAGGAGGTCTGGGTAAGCTGGTCTGACTGGGAGGTCAGGACTAATGTGAACAACACCCTTGTTCCACTGAAGTCTGCTTTACAATTTCGTTGCAACGCTTCAGAGAGCTCCGTCTCCAATCTCCAATTTCTTGCTCCACTATAATTAGAACAAACCTCCTCATTAACTTCTGTAGTGTCACAACAGTGCAACTTCACGTGCCAGGAGGGAGGCTGTCAGAATTTCTTAATGAGGTGCTTTCTCTGCAAGCCCAGCTAAATCCTAGACTTCAATCATCTCCATCTTCTTCATTTTCTCACAGACTGCCACAGACATAATTCTTCCTTCATAGTAAAGATTGCATTTTTCTGATCTATAGCTGGTCAAGCCAGATGACCAATTTATCATTATAACAGCTAACATGAATTCTCTCTATGCGTTTTCCTTGATTTCAAGAACTGTCAGAAAACTGAAAGTTGACATTTTTCAGGAAGGAATAAATTAAAACTGTCAGGTGTCAGCTAAGACAAACCATTCAAACTACATTATATAAAAACATATACTATAAAGAGGTTGTAGTGAACATAATTTCTTCAGAGACATTTCAAGAAAATATTCAGACAATAACACCCACAAGAAAACAAAAAAGAAATCTAAAAGATTACTTAAAATCTTTCTCCTTCAAGATGAACTGCCTAAATACTGTGGATATTCTGCACACACCAGAATTAGTCACCCAAGTTTTTTCTTCAGCAATGTCCACGGGGGCAGGAGCAGGACTCAGAGTCTCATTCAGGCCCTCCAGGCAGTGGGCTTGTATTTCCCTGCACCTATCAGGAAAACTCGGGGGCTGATGGCAGAAACACCAACAGCAATGCTGGGAATTGAAGATGCTCTACAGCTCTTGAGCTCTTGAGGTTCAGAGATATTTTCAGAGGGCTGCAGAGGGAGGTGAGGGGCAGCAGGATGGCCTCCTCCCAGTGACCATGGGGCCAGCAGGGGAAGTTCCTCAGATGCAGAGGAAAAAGCAGTGATGGGGTGCTGCCCTGCATCCAGAAGGCACCAGAGCCAGGTGTGGCACCTACAGCCCCCCCCGAACTGCAGCTCTGGCCTGGCTGCCTGCAAGGGGAAGCAGCCGCACCTCAGGCACTGAGATCTTCTTCAGGTGTTCAAGGCTCCACAGCTGAATCTGGTCCTACAAACTGTCTTTACTCATAAAGGATGCAAAACTAGAGAAAAGCCCTGCAATGGCCTTCCTAGGTCTGTTTTAAACTCTTGCTTTCTGCTTCTCAACCTGAGAGAATTCAAGCACCTTTCTTACCAGATAATCCTGAAACTTGTTAGGCACCAGGTTCACAGTACAGCAAATAGTGCACCTTTCAGGAATCACTGCAGGGGACAAGAGGAATGTCTGTACAATGCAGCTGCCACTTTTGGAGCCCACAAGATGAACTGAAGAGTTCTGAGGTGTGCAGAAGGAAAAGGAGTGTGGTCTCATTCATGATAAACAGTGGAAAATCAGCTGAAGTGCACTAGGTGCTGCTTCCTTTGTTGCCACAGGTACCAAAGCAGCAAGGAGTAAACTATTCAAGGACCAGCAAAATAGCTGTTTATAGATACATTCAGAGATCAGTGCCCACATGGACAACAGCATGAAGCAGGAAACCAGGATAAACCTTTAAAGGATACAGCAGTTAAAGAAAATAGGTGATGTTTATAACATCTTAAAAATAGTTTGCCTTTTCCAGTGGCCTATGCAGTGTTTGGCTTGACATGAATCTGTGCTCCTTAAGCGAGTCCCAAACAGATGATGATGATTATTATTATTACTATTACTACTACTTAAACTCAACAGCCCAACAGCTCCTGGAACATGGTGGCTGGTGCTTAGCACAAACAGAGCAGCTGCACTTTGCAGGTGATGTGAGGGAGAGCAACAGGCCACAGTTTGCTAAGGTAAAAAAAGAAAATCACAGGAAAAGTGACTTCCTGTGCCTTATAATGTACTCAAAGTCAGTCTATAGTTTTATGGCCACTTCCTTGCTGTTGAAAATAAACTGTAGCCTCACAGGCTGGGGTTATCAATGCACCTCATGATAACAGATTTGTGTGTGCCTGACTGGATTTCTTCTTGAACTACACAAATTCTTACTTGAGTTCAGCCTGTAAGAGAAAAAAGTTCCAATAAGATGGCTGTAAATCCTCTGTGAAATGAACTCAGCATATCTGTGAGCCTTTAGGTGCTGCTTCCTTTGTTGCCACAGGTACCAAAGCAGCAAGGAGTAAACTATTCAAGGACCAGAAAAATAGCTGTTTATAGATACATTCAGAGATCAGTGCCCACATGGACAACAGCATGAAGCAGGAAACCAGGATAAACCTTTAAAGGATACAGCAGTTAAAGAAAATAGGTGATGTTTATAACATCTTAAAAATAGTTTGCCTTTTCCAGTGGCCTATGCAGTGTTTGGCTTGACATGAATCTGTGCTCCTTAAATGAGTCCCACAAGGAGGTGATGATGATTATTATTATTACTATTACTACTACTTAAACTCAACAGCCCAACAGCTCCTGGAACATGGTGGCTGGTGCTTAGCACAAACAGAACAGCTGCACTTTGCAGGTGATGTGAGGGAGAGCAACAGGCCACAGTTTGCTAAGGTAAAAAAGAAAATCACAGGAAAAGTGACTTCCTGTGCCTTCATGTAATGTACTCAAAGTCAGTCTATAGTTTTATGGCCACTTCATTGCTGTTGAAAATAAACTGTAGCCTCACAGGCTGGGGTTATCAATGCACCTCATGATAACAGATTTGTGTGTGCCTGACTGGATTTCTCCTTGAACTACACAAATTCTTATTTGAGTTCAGCCTGTAAGAGAAAAAAGTTCCAATAAGATGGCTGTAAATCCTCTGTGAAATGAACTCAGCATATCTGTGAGCCTTTTAATCAAGTAAATGGCTTTTCTCTGGCTGCTCACTGTTATCCCTGTATGCCCCCAACCCTTTCAAAGTAACTCTGCCATGGATTAGGACTACTCAAGCCAGTTGTTGCCACAGCAAATGGCTGTGATTTGGGGGCAGTAAATCTGGGCAGCAGGGATCAGATGTTCTTACCAGGAATGAGCTGATAACCTTGTGAGTGGTGTCAGGACTCGGCATCTGAGACTTGCCCAGCAAAAGCTCCAGTGCACGGGAGCAGCTGCAGAAATCCCCAAAAGCCCTGCAGGTGGCAGGGAAGGGAAGTCTCTGGGCTTGGTCAGTCCCTGTTTTAGAGCCTGCCTTGATGTCTCTGTCTGGAGATGCATCCAGAGCCAGGCGCGTTCTGAGCAATGCTGAAATGAGGTGGGTTTATCCTTCATGCGCAGTTCCTGCCTCCAGAGCACATCACACACCCCACAGAGGGAGCACCTCCCCACGCAGCAGCAGCCAAGGAAGCACCACTGCCCCTTTCCCAGCTGCTGCCCTTCTCTGCCAGCACCACAGCTGCATCCTCCTGCTCCCTCCTGCTCTGGCTCAGCCCTGGTGGCCGCCAGGCAGGATCAGCTCAGCTCAGCAGGGCTGATGTGGCACTCGCAGGGGAGCAGCCCCGCGCCCTTGGCTGGGCTCCCTCGTGCTGTTCCACCTGCCTTTGACACTTGGCACCCGTGGAAATGCTCATTGCAGCAAATCCCTGATGTTCCCTCCCATAAAATAACCACGTGGGAGATGGCTTGCTTAAAGGTAAGCAAACGTGCCCGGGGTTGATAAATGCCTCTAACTCTGACTTCTGAACTGGGCCCTTCTTATTCAAAAAGTGGATCAAGGAACCAGAGCAGAACAATAAATCTATTTCCATAAACAAATGAAAAGCAAAACCCAAAACTATAATGAAATGTCACTGTATTCAATGATTTATTTTATGCAATCTAAATATTTTTTAAAAAATAATTTCAATTTAATAATTAAACCCTAGAAAAAAAAATCAATTTTGATGTGAAACTACTAGTGAAAATGCAAAAGACTTGATTTTAGAAAAAGACAAATTTTTTTTACCTGCATTTTCTCCTGGCTTTGCAGATGAAGCCATCCACTGCATGAAAACTAAATTCCACCATGTTTTTTCTTTCCTTTTAAATTTTTTTTTTGCCAAAATAAACTTATCTTGCTCCAGCTGACATCCAAAGGTATGTAAATAGAACATCCTAAAAAAAAACAAACAACTGAGTGAGAAGCAGATAGGCTTTCCAATGGTAGCAAACCTCATTTTGTTGGTATCATCTTGCCATCTAAGATGGAGCTTTTACTGGCATTTCCTCAATATTAGGGGCTCTTAAAACTGTTCTGTCACCAACTACCTTCTGAACAGGCTCATAAGATAATTCAGGTTTGAAGAGTCCTCAGGAGGCCTTTCAGTCCAGCCTCAAACTGTAATGAGAATCTCTAAGGTATTGCCCAGCCAGTTAATTAACCCTCCTTCATTTACCTTGCATATATTTCGTTATTCATAAGCAGTGCTGAAGTTACATTCAGAAATAGCTGTGATCACAAAAAATGTGCTATTTATTAGCAAGAATTCTTTCTGACACACAATCACAATGTATGGGGGTGGGGGTGTTGCATAGACTTCCCTAATAACAAACGTTTTCAACAAAAAAATTCAGGAACTTGTTTCTCTTCACAAGCTCCCAGGTGTCCTGTGGTGGGCTTTGTGCCATGACAAAATGAAATTTGTCTTGCTCTGTCCATTCCTTTCCAGAGCTTTCCTCTTCTGCCTTTGAAGCTCTGGGCCAAAGAGCTCCTCTTGGTGGGTACCCTGTAACAGCTTTGTGACAAACACACCAAAACCTGCCCATTGCCATCTCAGCACTCAGCTCAGCAGCTTCACCAGTTAATGTGGGGAAGGAATGGTGATGTGAAGCTGAACATTCATATTAGAATGTGTCCTAGTCCCTTGGGATGCCCCAGACCCACAGCCAGGGGGTGTGGGACATGGATGGAGACTGAGGTGAGCAGCTGCACACGAGAGCAGCCCAGGGCACTGTGAGACATCCCAGAGGTTCGCGGCTCAGGTTCCATCCATGGTGGAAGCACCAGCAAGGACTGGCCAGGAAAGCCTGAAGCACTGATATGGGACCTTTCCTTTCAGACTGCATTTGAGTGACCACTCCCTTCTCTTACGCAAAGTACAAGTATGGTCAGTGACAGAAAACCTCTTTTCCACTCTTTCAGCAGCACTAATGTTACTAAAAATGCTGCTCAACCCTTTTATTTTTGGAATCACCAGTTACAATTATTTCAGTCTATCATCATCCCCGAACACGCAGTGAACAGACTCTGAGATGACAGGGGACAGAGCTTTGCAGATATTTTTTCCAGATCAGCCAGCTGATTTTCCAAATTAATTTAACAATTCAGGCATTAATTACTAAAGAAGCTGTTGATTTTGATGGGACCAGACTGCAGAGCCTTCTGGCAACTCTTGTTACCAGTTCAGTGCAACTGCTAAGGGGGTACCTCGTCTGGGAAACTTCAGCAGGGAGCTGTGGGGTGATAAACCAGGGCACAGCACTGGAACATCACGGGGGTTTCATCAATAGAATCCACCTTAAAAGATGAAGTAAAGGCCTTTTTTCACATTTAGAAATTAGAAGCAGTATAGACATAGAAATAAAAGTTTGCTTATGTATCTTACCATGGTAAACCCTCAGCTCTCCAGATATTGACCAGTGGAGAAAGTTCTTTTAATGTTGGCTCAGGATGGGTAAGGTTTCTCTATTGCAAAATTTAAAAAATGCCTGTTATGATGATTTTAATTTGAGAATGACATTTAGATGTGTGACTCCATTTTAGCAGGTCACAAGCTTTTTCTTCACCCCAATTCTTTGCAATAAGTTCTTCTTTAAGAAATCAAATTAATTTGAAGGTTATCATAAATGAAAAGATGCAGAGAGACATGCTTGCAACAGGAACAGAAAGAGTATGGACTGGAAAAGTGGAGACTGAATTCAGAAATCTCACATATCAGAGGAAAGGCCATACCATCCATTTGCCTGTGGTAGTGAATTTCTCTTGCAAATGGAGAAATTGTTCAACCCCAGGATCAGAGTTAACCTGGAATATCTTCGTCCTTATTTTCCCAGAGCAGGCAATGAAAATAAAAGAGAGCTTCTGAGAACAAAAATTCCATTAAAAAATTGCTGCCTCTCTGAGACAAGAGGAACAAGGGTCATATAGTCCAACAGAGTACAGAGCAGAACTCGGATCTCAAATATGTGTGTAACACCATCCAAAGATGAAATAACCTTCCCAATTCAATACAATTTAATAGACCAACATGCTTCATGCCACCTTGTTTTAGAGTAGTAGTCATTTGGTCTGACACCTGCTTTATATTATTCCTATTGGGAAAATGTATTTAAAATCCCAGGGACCATATATTTAGCCATCAAGGACAGAGGAAAATATCCCAGTCGATCATTTATCCCCTGGAGAGAACCCCTGAGCCAAACTTGCTTTTACTATGATAGCAGGACCTTTTCCATCAGTGTGGAACTGGAGAGAGGAAGAAAAGAGGCAGGATTGGTTTAATGTTTTCCCTCTGGCATTGCTGCTCTCTGGCAAAGGCACGAGCCAGGGGATGCACACACAGAGCATCCACTTGCAGTGCATCCATCCTGAGTGCAAAATCATCCTCGTGCTCTGCACTGTGACTGCCCTTCCTTAGAAATGACGAGTAAGCAGGTCACTGAAACATCCTGCAACACGGAGCAGCTAACTGGGAAACAGGCTCTGACCTGCTGCTTTCTGTTTCTAAATATTTGGGGATCTGAAAGTTCAGCCTCAAGCGCGCATCCATCTCGGGCAGTTCAGCTGTCACTTGTAATACAGATCAGAAGATGATGGATGGCACAATCTGCCCAGAAGTTCAATTCCTGCTAGGGTCATTCTGTCCACAGTGACCACTTTTCCACACTAACCACATCACTTCATTGCTCTCCTCACCATGAGCATTTTTTACACATGAAAGTGCATACATAGATGTGTACAAAACGTTCATCTACCAACTATAAAATTTCTCTGGTCTGAAGCTTTCCAGCTGACAGATTGGTTTATGTGCACTCTGCCTTCTGACATTATTACATTTCCCACTGCCACATGAAAACTGAAAAAAAACCAAAAAATCAGAGCATCCTTACATTCATCCTGTACTGTACTGCTTATGTTTCTGTAGGTGAAACTATGAAGTCTGTATGTGGAAGAGCTGCATGAATATTTTAAAACTTACTTTTGAGAATATACTGATTATGCACTATTGTGCAGCCTCTAAACACTTATTTCATGCAAAAATGCTGGTTAAAAGCATTTTTAAGAAAAGTTTACTGGTAGGAATGTCTGTAGAAATACTACATTTCACAATATTTAATGTAGGTGAAATTTCTATATATGTATATATATATATATATATATGTAAAAATATTCATATAAATTTCACTCCTCCAGCAAGAAATGTAACTCAATATATGTTCAAATTAGCCCATAGGAATAATAGGAATAGTGAATTTTAGGAAATATGAAGGAAATATAGGGATATAGGAAATAATATAGGAAATTTCTAGGAATAATGATTTTTTATTGAAGTGGTTAAATAATTGCTGAATTACAAGTGCAGCCCACAGACATATTAACTTGCAGGTTATTTTCAAGGTAAGGAAGCTGTCAGGAGAAATGGGTCCTTACAGGAAATTCATCTGCCTTGACCACTAAACATGCAGTCACACCTGGGGAGTCCGAAGGATGAGGGTGGGGGTTGGTGTGGTTGATGTGTGAGTTCCCTGCGGTGAATGGTGCTCCAGCCGTAGCTCCCCCAGGTGAAGCCCCGTTGATAGAGTGGTTTCTGTTCTCCCCCTGGGGTCTCCGTGTCCCTTGTGGCAGTGACCTAGCAGTGGTTTCCATCCTTGCAGCTGGCAGGGGACGTGCTGTCGAGCGTGTTCGCGGCCGTGGGCTCGGTGACGCTGGCGCTGCTGGTGCTGCTGTCCCTGGCCATGGCGGTGTCGGCCGTCACGGCCACCAAGCGCGCCACGCAGGGCACCTACAGCCCCAGCCGCCAGGAGAAGGACGGCTCCCGCCTGGAGATGTGGGACATGCTGCAGCCACCGCCCATGGAAAGGCTCATCTAGGAGAAAGCAGAGCTGCTCCTCCGTCCTCAGAGCTGGCTGAAAGGGGACGCTGTACATATGTTAGATACATTCATCTGCCTTCTGATAAACTTGGCAATGATTTTTTCACTGCTTTCCTTGTAAGTTCAATAGTGAACCAATGACATTTATCATTGCTTTGGACCATCCAAGGACAATTTTTATTTGCACTGGAAACTCCAGCCTTGATAATCAGCAGTAGGTATTATGGGCAGAAATGGGTCCTGGGATAAATGCAACTGCCTGTCCTGAACACCACACAGAAAACAGCTTCTCCTCTGCACTCTCCTTTGGCTGCCTAGCAATCACTGCTGCAGAAGATGATGCAGACAAATCAACTAAGCCTGTACAATAAAGACATTATAATTCTCTTATCAAAGGGTTTTGTACTAGAGCTGTGTCTCAGTGTATCTTCTTTCATCTGTTAATCAGGGATTAAAAGGAAGCTGTGTGAAAACTCTCCAAAATAAATGCTTCAAATTTGTTTTTCTTCCTTCTGGTTCTTTCATTTTACTTGCTGCCCCTCCACCTTCTACTAAAATGAAGGTGAAATGAATTTCAGTTTCCACAAAAGCACATATTTCTCTTAGGATGAAAGACTGCATCTTAAAATACCCAGTGGGCACAATCTGACCTGTTAGGAGACATGAAATCTAAATATCCAAAACAAATTGTGTGCATCCACACTACTGCCTTTTTCCTATTACAATATTACCCAATGGTCCCTTTTGGAAAATTACTGCTTCTCACTCTGCAAATGTACATTGGCTGCCCAAAAGCATGCTCAGATATGTTTCCTAAAGCTCATGGAAAATACCAGGGAAGAGGCAGAAGTGGCCTACAGGTACAACATTGGCTTGAAAATAACTAGGACTAACTTGGTCCTTCTCCTGGAACTCAGACTTCTCGTAAGATCACGGGCAAATAAATTTTTATGCCTCAATTTTCCTCTTTTAAAACAGGAATAATCCTATTTAACTACCTCATAAACCTCAGCAGCAAAAGGGTTGCTTTGTGGAAAAAGAAGCAAATGCACGAAATGTAATGGAGAAGCTTGGAAGAAATCTTGTAATGTACCAGACAATTACACAGATGTAATAAAAATCACATCGACACGTAATGCAATGAAACAAACATTTGATACAAAGACATCTTGTCATGAAATAGACATTTGAAAATGTAAATTAACAGTTGGACTCAATGATCTTAAAGGTATTTTCCAGCCTTAACAAATGTATGAATCTGTGTGCCAAAAATGCTCCCATGTCAAAGGCATTTTTGGAATGTAGAGGCAAAATTTAACTGTAACTCATGCAGTCAAGTAATTTCAGATGTAGTCAAGTAATTAAATCACAAACATTTCTCCCACACAAACTGAACCCACAATAAGGAGGCAACAGAGTGGAAAGTCCATGCAGGCATTTCTTTCTGCACTTCAGCTCACATGTGCCCACAGTGGTGAAACATCCCAGAAAAAGCACATCAACCCCCAGATGATTATTCCAGGAGTTGCATAACAGAGTATGCAACTCAGTATCCTAGAGTTTAAGTCATCTTTTCAATTAATGATCAATTCATAATTGAGTTTGCATGACCCCTCAAGGGATTACTGAAAATCAATGCCACTCACATTCATTTTTGTATGAGATGATTAGCAGTAACTGTGATAGTAAGCACATTCAGGATTTTTGCAGTCCTCATCAATATTTTCAAAACAAGGCACTACAGAAAATGTGAATGGATAGTTGGATTCAAGCTGAGTTAGAAGAGCAGAATTAGTCACAGCAAAAATGCACGACAGATTTTATTCCAGCCAAATTTACAGCTTTACTACTGAAGCTTATTATTTTGAATGCAATCACTGTTGTACAGCTGCAATCTGAATTCAGAGAGTTCAAAAGACAACTGAGGAAAGAGTGGAAAAAGAAGTTACTAAAATTATGATAAGAGAGAGCAGAAATTCTTTTCTCTGGATCTTTTCAGATCATGGCTTTATGTAATTACAGAAGCAGTAGCCTTTAATTGAAACTTGCTTTAGCCCTGCTTTTGCCCCATGAGACACTGCTGAGGCATAGTAAAGCACCCCATAAAGTTTGTTAGGAGTGATCATTTCTAGAAAGATACATAAACACTGGGGGGGAAAGGAAGCAACTGATTCAGCAGAGAACAGCAGCACATGGAGATGAGAGACCCCAAGGGAAGCAGAAATTATTTGCGTGGATTCTTACCCGTGGGTTTTGCCTCACTCACAAAAAAGCTGTGAGACACCCAAAGACAAACCAGGACAGGAAAGTGGCCAAGTGGGCGAAGACATGGGAGGCTGTGACGACAAGGGGGCAAGCAGTGAGTGAGTGAGGAAGAGAGGCTGGGAAAAGCTTGGGGACAGCAAACCCTGCACACCAGCGCGAATCTGGAAGAATGAATCAGGCCCAAGCAGCAGAAGCAGCACTGGACTAACAAAGTGGATGCAAAGAAGATGTTTCCACACACCTGCTTTATGCTCTTGGTTTTGTGCTCAATGAGCTCATCTGAGAGAATTGATAGAGATCTCAGGGAATAGCAGAGATAGAAAAGAGAATTAGGTCATATCAGAAATAGCAGTAGAATGGTTATAATAAAGATCTAACTTTGAACTCTGCCCTTATTTGAGCAGGAGGTTGAACTAGATGACATCCAGGCTTAATTATCACCTTATCCAAAGAAAAAGGACAAAAGGGAGAAAGTAGCTGAAGATGGAGGCAGTTTGCCAGGAGAACTATCTTGAAGGAAAGCACAAGGAAAGACAGAACAAGAATAAGGAAGTAGCTGAAAAGCAAATCTGCTCTTCTCTGTGGTTTGACTTTCTGGATGAAATTCGGGAGACAGCTGAAAACAATCTGCAGAGATGTAATAAAATATTCCAGAAAGTGTTGCAATCTGAATTCAGAGAGTTCAAAAGACAACTGAGGAAAGAGTGGAAAAAGAAGTTACTAAAATTATGATAAGAGAGAGCAGAAGAAATTTTCTCTGGATCTTTTCAGATCATGGCTTTATGTAATTACAGAAGCAGTAGCCTTTAATTGAAACTTGCTTTAGCCCCTGCTTTTTGCCCCATGAGACACTGCTGAGGCATAGTAAAGCACCCCATAAAGTTTGTTAGGAGTGATCATTTCTAGAAAGATACATAAACACTGGGGGGGAAAGGAAGCAACTGATTCAGCAGAGAACAGCAGCACATGGAGATGAGAGACCCCAAGGGAAGCAGAAATTATTTGCGTGGATTCTTACCCGTGGGTTTTGCCTCACTCACAAAAAAGCTGAGACACCCAAAGACAAACCCAGGCCAGGAAAGTGGCCAAGTGGGCAGACATGGGAGGCTGTGACAACAAGGGGGCAAGCAGTGAGTGAGTGAGGAAGAGAAGGCTGGGAAGAGCTTGGGGACAGCAAACCCTGCACACCAGCGCGAATCTGGAAGAATGAATCAGGCCCAAGCAGCAGAAGCAGCACTGGACTAACAAAGTGGATGCAAAGAAGATGTTTCCACACACCTGCTTTATGCTCTTGGTTTTGTGCTCAATGAGCTCATCTGAGAGAATTGATAGAGATCTCAGGGAATAGCAGAGATAGAAAAAGAGAAATTAGGTCATATCAGAAATAGCAGTAGAATGGTTATAATAAAGATCTAACTTTGAACTCTGCCCTTATTTGAGCAGGAGGTTGAACTAGATGACATCCAGGCTTAATTATCACCTTATCCAAAGAAAAAGGACAAAAGGGAGAAAGCAGCTGAAGATGGAGGCAGTTTGCCAGGAGAACTATCTTGAAGGAAAGCACAAGGAAAGACAGAACAAGAATAAGGAAGTAGCTGAAAAGCAAATCTGCTCTTCTCTGTGGTTTGACTTTCTGGATGAAATTCGGGAGACAGCTGAAAAACAATCTGCAGAGATGTAATAAAATATTCCAGAAAGTGTTGCCACAGAGAGAATCTTTAGGGCTGAGCAAGATACCCAGGAGCGTGTACAGAGGAAGGAAGAGGCAGAGAAGATGAAAGCCTGAAGACTTTTCATACAGACCAAAGAGAGTTCAGGAGGAATATGCTCCTAGAGAATTAAAAAGACACCCATAAAAGCACAACAAAGAGAAAAATCTCACCATGAAATACGAATGTGGTTTGTAGAAAGTAAGTCAAGGAGACAGAAGGCAGGGGAAAAACCTTTAAACTAAGATTAGAGTAAGTTGTGATTGCTGTCAGCCTCGGTGGAGAGGAAGTGATAAAAGTAAGATGGTGGAAATTCACAGAAAACTGAGAGAAGAAAAGGAAATGAAAGCAAATGGCACTTGAGGGAGGTGGAGGCAAAAGCTGGATCGCAGCAAGGGTGAAGCTGGACTTTCACAGCAGTGAGGCCAAAGGAACAGTGGGAGGATGATGGTGAGTCGGGAATGAGAATTACCTATTGAAACAGGTCTGTGCAGGGGAACTCACAGGGAGCATGCTTTACTTCAAAGAGGGATTAAAATGTGAAATATTCAAAACTCTATGATCTTATAAGCAACAAACAAAAAAAGGCCCAGAAGGCAACAAATGTCATTTCCAAACACACTTCCTGAAAATCTGAATTAATGAAGCAACACCCAAAGGCAGCAGGAAGGTAGATGCTGCAGCTGGAAATGCTCAATGGCAGCCTGGAGAAGCACAAAAATCCCCAAGCTGTCGCTTCATGAACATGCTACAGTGACCACAAAATGTATGGTTAGGAAGACTGACCCTTCTGGGCCATGTCTCAACCAGGGATCAACAGCTTAAACAAAAGAGAATATATTTTAAATAGTGTCTAATAACATCCCTGATGAAATTTAACCCACAGATTAAGACAGAGGTACCAGATGCCAAGGTATTTTCTGCTTCTCAGCCCAGGGGTTTATTAGAATGTATAGAAGCACAGACATTCCGGGAGGAGCAATAACATCTAGGAGTTGTGGAGAGCATGTGTGCTGCTAAAAGGAAAAAAATACTGAAATTGGCTTCTGGTTTCCAAAAAGGCACTGGCAACCTCTACTGCTGTGGTGGGATCTCCACATAAAATTCCATTTGTTTAATCTCTCTCACTATTTGATTCAAAAACTTGAAGTATAATATATTATTCATGACCACTTGCAACCTATCCATTAAAGAAAAAAAGAAGCTCAATATACTCCCAAGCCTTACATATTTAACCTTCTCTTCATGTCTAATAGCCTTCT
This sequence comes from Emberiza elegans, assembly GCA_024865655.1. Taxonomy (NCBI): domain Eukaryota; kingdom Metazoa; phylum Chordata; class Aves; order Passeriformes; family Fringillidae; genus Emberiza; species Emberiza elegans. The sequence continues at coordinate 65,118,401 of JALJVW010000206.1, forward strand.
CCAAAGAAAGAGAGGGTGCTAGCCTAGAACACAGTCTGCCCTGCACCAAATCCCTCCAAAGATACTCAGAGGCAGGGGAAGGATGAAGCAACTTAACCCCCTTGCATGGTCCATTCCCTTTTCCTTGGAAAAAGGTGGCATCCAACCTGTGAAACAGTAAGCATTACCTTGCATTATGTGCCTTCTCTGTTTTGTGTAAAATTACCTGTTCCTTCTCTAGATGCACATAATATGTTCATAGTTTAGATGCTGTGTTCATATTACTGTTTTGCTCTGTGCAGGATCAAAATGACCAATAAATAAGGATTATATCAAAGCCTGTATTAATTTTTGCTTTATGGGATTCTTTCATCATGCAATTACAAAGGAAATGATCCCCAGATCAGAACAATATTTAAAGTTTAAGAAGTCAGGCTTGCCATTAGAAGTCAAGTGATCAAGAAACATTTTCCGTGCTTGGGAATGAGGTGCACAGTGGGAGCTGCCAGCCTCAGCACTGCAATCTGCACCATCCTCTGCTGCAGCCACACCAACCCACTGCCCTGGACCATGAAGAGGATGTTTTTGCCAGGTTCCAAGGTGGCACAAATCAATACAGCCCCACATATGCTAATTTATACAGCTGAGAAGCACATGCTCTGGTTTTGAAATTACTGCTGTCTTCCCAGAACTGTGGACGAGCACAGGCAGAAAAGTGGCAGAGCTGTAAGGATTTGCTCCACTTAATGTAGGTCCCATTTTCTGCTCCCTTCAAAAGCCTTTCTGTTCCTGTTCAATAAAGCTCAGTGACCTCGGGAGCCAAGAGTCCTACTGCCTAAAGCATCAGCACCTGGCAGGGCACCCTGGGAGCGCTCCGGCTCCACTGCAGCCTGGCTGCAGAACAGGACACCTCCAGGTAAGACATAATTCCTTCCCTCTGAGCACTGCCCAGCCCTGGCCCCATGGCCTGGGAGCAGCTGACCTCCCAAACAGCAGAAACTGAGGAGGCAGCACCTGAAGAAACCCCTCCCAACAGTGAAAAGATGCATTTGAGGCCCTGGGCCAACTCTGCCTCTCACTTCTGGCCCCTTCCATACTCTGCACTCTCTTTGCCAGCTGAGGCCTGCCATTCCCACACCCCTGTCCTCTGATCCCCTTGGAAGAGGCATCTGTGCTCACCCCAGCCCTCTAAAGGCCTGCCATGAAGGCAAAGAGGTTGATGAAAATTCTCTTGGCAACAACAGCTCATTTTGCAAAAATGATACACCCAGGAAAAAAGGTGAATGTGAACTTTTGTGAGAATTTGTTTTTCTCAGTATATTGGCATTAAACCAACCAAACTCAAGCAGCAGCATCCTGTGCTGCAGCCAGAGCAGCCACTGTGCACCCGGGGCAGGGCACTTTGAGCACTGCCCAATAACCACAGAGTACTTTGGTGAATCCAAATCCCTTGAAGTATTACTCTTATCTCCTCCTTTGATAAGTGTGTGCCAGCCACTGTTTCCATGTCACACATTCCCCATGAGGAACTCTGTGCCACAGGCTATGTTAAGAATCATTAGGTATTTTTTAAAAATTATTGTTCAATTCTTTGGTTTTGGGACATCTAAATAAAAGTTTGTGTATTCTTCAAAAACACAAGTTAAAGCAGGAGAATCCAAGTGTGCCAAAGGGATTTCTGGGTAAGAGTATTTCACTGCCTAGATCAATAGCATCTCTTAAGCCTCAGCATGAGGAACAGCTCCAAAACCATGAAACTCACATTTGCCAATATTTTAGTAACTGAATATTGCTAAGACCTCGCTCTCCAAAGATGATCATGATCTGACCTTGTGGTGTTTAAATAGTTCTGTGGAACTGCTTTTTCTGCTCTCTGGAAGAGGACCACCACCACCAGCATGGATTTGTTTCACTTTCTTTCGCTCGAGGAAGCACAAAAATTCTTACTCATTTCAACAAAATTGAATTATCCTTCTATTGAGTACAATGGAGTGATCTGAAACTTTCAGAGTACATTTCACAGACTTACACCCATACATCACACTACTTTCCAGCTGCAGCTGCCCATTCTCATGTGGGGAATCCTCTGCCTTCCCACACCTCCAAAATACACCTTCTGCTCCTGCAGGACGTGAGGAAGGATCTGTCCCATCCAGGGTTTTGGCCAGTGATTAGCTAAGCCACAATTTTTGTCATTGTCTACATCTGGCTAGTGATTATTGTTCCTACAGATGCTAATTAATAATAAACTTCATCTAATTTACAGTATTTAATAACGAAAATAGTTGACACACTTTTTAAAATGTCCATAATAAATACAGTCCTACAGCAGAAATCTTGTCTCCAGATAAGAGACAGCAAAGTCTTTTCCCCAGCCCCAAACGTCTGCTCTATGTTTTATTTAACACAAGCCCCAAGTCTCACTGCAGGACAAACCTTACATGTGTAATGTCACATAACATCAGGAATCACGGATCAGAGGATTTTGGCCAAGTTCCTTTTCCTGTGCTATTCAATCACCTCTCAGCTAAAGAAAACTGACACCTCTGAAAACAATTCAAAAAAAGAGCATCAGATTAGGCATTGTAACTCAATAAAGTTGAGCAGTGAATAGCTGACACCACTAGAATTTTGCCTATTGCAAGATGTCACAGTTGAATGAATGGATGGGGCTTTCATGCCCCACTGAAGCATGCACAGCCTTCAAACTACTGGCATGTGTCAAGATGCTGCAAAACCTAACATTTATAAAAGATACATCTGGTGTGCATTTATTGGGAGCAGAGTGAGGTCTTGTTTAAATTGCACACATGAATTTGATGTGGAGAGCGGGCGGCATCCCAAGCCTCACAATAAAAGCATGTTTTTAACCTAAACTCCTCCATCTATAATGCAAGCCATGAGGTGTGAAGACCTCTTGCACAGTGAAAAGCCAGAGCATAAATTATGAATCAAGGTACAGGTGAAGTACTGAAGGCCAGGCAGAGGTCTCAATTCAGTTGTGATTTTTCTGAGTTTACATTCTTCAAATTATATTTATTGGGTAAAAATATATTGGGAGATTTTGTATTGCAACCAATTTGAGTGACTTTGCTGTTTTTGACTTGGTTTCACAAACCTTGCTTTTAATTTCTGATTTTATCAGGCCATGATTTTTCCCTCCCCAGAGACATTTGACAAAGCAATTCCTTCCCCAGCAATCCATCTAACATTGTCAAGCACCGCAGAGACAGGCATGTCCAAATCATGGCTTTCAATCATCTGTTTTGATCAGAGAAAAGCCACACAGGCCTTCATCTGGTTCCATGCTCCTCATGGCACCGTTTGAAGCATGCCATTCTCCTCAGCTCAATATTGTGTGTGACCTTTCAGGTTCCACCTGTAGTTCCAGCAAAAGCTCAATTTCCACTGGCACGCACTGTAATAACCAGCGCTGACAAAAATGTGTGTTTCCAATTTAAACCCACTCAGTTTCACTTGGCACCTGTACTAACCCTTCTTGGCAGCACAGATTCGGCAGGAGCAGCAGCAGGGGAGGAGTGGGAGGGAAGGGCAGAGCAGGGCCACCCTAAGGCAATGTGACCATGCTGGCTGTGGCCCTTGTCACCTGTGCTGCGCGTTGGCAGTGCCCAGGCAGCCAGGGCACGGAAAGCCTCAGGGTACAGAGCTGCTTTCCGCCCCCAAAATAAACAACTGAGTGTCTCCCATGCAGCTGGCACTCAGATAACAGGAGTTCTGCACAGGTAACTGCACAATTGTTAGGCAGATGAAGAAGTGTAAGTCTTCAGGGGAGATGCGGTGAGTGTTTCCATATATTTTTGCTCAAAGGACAGAACAGTTTAAACAAATAAAATGCAGCCTTAACTGCTTCTGATCCCTCCTCAGCAAGCAGGGAGAGGATGCCCATACAGCAGGCTGTGGGCATCCAGTGACACAGGGCACCCTGCCTGTACCACAGCCACTTTAGGACCAGCCAGGAGCCCAGGCATGTTTTGGAGGAAAAAGCATCAGGCTCTCCTTCCTGGCTGCCTGCAGCACCACTGTGGGGGCAGTGCTTCACACCTTGGCTAAAAGGACCTAGAAACACCCACAAAAGGAGCAACCTTGACTAGATCCCATGGCAAAGCAGAAAAAGAAGCAAACCAGAAGAGCAATAGGTGCCCTGCTCCTGTCCCTCAGTTTCGGCACTGCATGCTGACATGTCAGTGACTGCAGCTCTTCCAGAGATTTAAATATTCCTGTGGCCACAAGTGAGGGTCATTTAAAGCAAACCAGCAGTTTGAGACTTTCCTTCTGGAATGTATAAAACCTCAATGTTCAGTTGAACAAGCCCAGTGCCAAGCATTTTCCTCCAGTGGGATCCATGGCAGGATCACAGAGAACCGTGATAAACCTGACCCCAGGGAGAAGGAAGCTCCAGCAGGTTTTGTATGAGAAACGAGCCCAACAGAGGAGATGCAGATCTGCCTTTGGGGGCGGCCCAGTGCTAGCACAAATGATTAAGCCAGTCCCATCCTGGTTCAGAACTATGGGTGACAGTGAGCACTGGCCAGAAAAATATGTGACTGCACTCAGGACCTGCACAGACTGGATTAGCTTGTGTTTGTCACTCAGTCCTGGGATGTATTTTTTCTTGTGTGGCCTGCCTCAGATTTAGAAATCGCTTGTGAAATTTTCTGACGTCGGGGAGAAAAGAAGGGAAAAAATCAATTACACAAATACTGGTCTGTTGACATTTAAAATGAGACAATGATGAGCATAAAAAAAAAGGTTAAAAAAAATCCTGGCCAGCAACTCAAAGGACCAAAGACAAATCACAAAATAGGATGCAACTAATTAGGCTGAAATGCCAACAATGTTCAGGATATCGTTCAGAGGATCTGTGGTGTCAGACTGCTGCCATGACCCCCAGTACGAATATGCCAAGGGGAAATGTAGAATAGGACTGAATCTGATAAGTTAAACACAAATATTTTAAAATGACATTTTAATTTCTACCTCACCATTTTAACATTTTTTAAATTGTTAAATGAGCATGTCGCCTATTCCAGAGCAGGCCAAATGTCAGATGTTTGTATGTATTATTCAGCTGAACATTTTAGGTACATAATCCTCCTCATTGCTAAACAGGTGGCACTACATTAACAGGTTATTTTCTCAAAAGGAGCAGTGAACAGCTGACTCCATGCAGTGGTGTATTACTGTGCCAATGCAAGGATGGAACTGAGCTGAGGGTTGTAGGCAGGACAGAACTTTCTGCTGGAACTACCACTTCTAAAGCACATTTCAAGGCAAACTACCACAATTTAGTTGAGTTATTCACAGAATTATACACAGCTGGAAAACAAACTTTTGTAGGCAAGTGATTGTGTAAGCCATACATGACCGAGCATATCTCTACTGTGTCCTATCCAGGAAACTGAGTAGTTAGGACTTAACAATTAAAAACACATAACAGACCTAATAGGAAAAGCCTTGCAACCAAGTTTAGTAGATTTGACGTGGGCCACACTGTCCCTTTCTTTTTCAGAGTTGTATGGTGGGGTTTGTTGCTGCTTTCTTCCCAATCTTTCAGTGACAATTATTTGGGAGAAGAAGTGGACCCAAAAATGAAAAATCAATGGAGCAGTACACCATCAGGAGCCCAGCTCTTCAACTTTCAGAAGAAATGTGAAATAGGCAGAGAAAGGAAATAATATACAGCCCATAGCATATTCCAAATGTGCTTCCCAAACTTTGCTTTTAGAACCAGTACTTGTTTATGTTTCATACATGATTTCCAACAGGATTGACTGCCTCTGGGCTTTTGAAGTGCAAGAAGCTGTTAGCATTTTTTTCTGGTGCTGAAAATCTGCAGACAGACTCTACTCTGCTTTATCTGAACACCAGCAAACCCACAACAACACTCCGGGCATTGCTTAGGTTTTTGTTGTTGTTGTTGTTAGTGCTTGTCACATCAAATAAAAATCTAAATCCCTGAATTTGATAAAAGTTATTTTTCATTTTGTGAACATGAAGTTAACACACAGTGAGTTCTGGAATGAAAATGAAATGCTTTGCCCATCATTCAGGATTGGCTGCAGCTGCACTGTGTGAAAATGAGTTGCAAAAGCAATTCTCATCTGCTTTTGGAGCACAGCCAAGAAGTTACTAATGAGTAGACAGTTTTTTATTTCTCTAACTAAGTCCCCAGTAAATCAGTGCTTTGACTGCATTTTTCCCTCAAATGACACAAGTCCTCATGGACCAGCCAGCTTTGGTACCTGTCATGATCCGTCCCAATAAACGGATTACGCGGTGATTTTAAGGTGCAAAATAACCAACCAAGGCACAGAGGATTCGCAGTATTCAAATCAACAAACGCAGTTTTATTGAAACACAACAGGAAAGCATTGGTGTTGGGGGATCCGGGGAAAGAAGGGAGAAGATAAGGAAAAAGGGAGGGAAGGAAGGGGGTTGGGTATAGCCACCGAAACGCGGTGTTGTTCTTCGAAGGCCCAGCCGTCGTCGAAAGCCCACCAGGCCACATCCAGGGAGATCTCAAAGGCACGGTGGAACTGGTCTCCAGTTATACTCGTTTTTGCTGGGGGAAGGGGATGAGTTTCTCGGCCGAAACAAAAGGCTTCACGGGGGAGTATAAGGAATGGGGGATACACAAACTCAAGCCAGGCAACAGGTACCATTGTTTTCATGGCTCAGCGCTCGCACCTGTGCTTGCTCTGGACAGCCTTTCCCCCCCTCACTGCACACCTCCCCCAAATTGGGGGGGTTCAGTCCCAGTCTCTAGGAAGAAGGTGCAAGGGGGGGTTCTTTGCACGGGATTGTCTTGTCCTAGTTCCTTGATGAAGAGGCTTACACCTCTGCTTGTCTGTCACAATGGTGGGAGGCAGGCGAGAGGGCTCTTCTTTTGGAGGAGGGACCACCCCCAGAGCTCAAACCAGCCAGGCCAGGAGGTGGGGAGAAAGTCCCAGTCCATTGTTCAGAAAGGGCAGGACGCCCCCTCCGAGTTCAGCGTGCGGTGTTAGCAAATAACACCTGTGGAAACAGTGGACTGAGAAGCACATGATCTTTATCCTCCCCCACTGGCTCAACAGCCTTCACTCTTTTGGTGGTCTTCCCTCCATGGCAATCGTGAGGCAGAAATGGAGGGTACTTTGGACAGCCTCTCACAGTACCCAGGGTGGTACCATGGGGCTGGTACCCCAAACCCCTCCGAGCTTTTCAGACACTTGGTATTGCATCCACAGGAAGAGTCCTGCTGCACCATCTGTGGAAAATCTGCCAACTTAACTTAGACTGCCCTTTTATATTACCTCCCCTTTTTTAGTTCTTTCTTGTCCTTGGGCTTGAAAGAACTTGACTCAAACATCCACAGAAGGCAAGTTGCAACCATACTCTCAAATACCCTGAGATAAAATACAAGGAAAGGAGGTGAACTTTACCTGAAAGACTTCATAGCTCCCCATTCCTTCAGCAAAGATTCCCTTTATAATATCTTCAATTGACTCATAATCTGGACCTACAACAAAAAGTTCATTTTCATAGCTATCATTTTTACAGGTGAATTTCAACACATCTACTGGAAAATCAAAGGAATGACTACAAGATGTGCTGTGCTTAATCTAGCAGTGAGGATCCCTTTGCTACCACAATTCACAGCTGGTACCACTCTGCTGGCTGCAGTAAGCTAGCACAGATCTAACAGCAAGTGTTAAAATCACACCCTCATTGTTTTCTATCAAGATAATTTGTAATTTTCTCATCAGTTGTGGATTGACTGTATAAATATTGAAACCATAGTGTCTATGGTTTGCCTGCATAAGGTATCAAAATACTTTTAATATAGAAGAGTGAATAACAGATGATACTGCATAGCCATTCAGTGGAAAATTCCAGCTGAATTATAGCCATACACCTGTGACTACATTAAAAAGCTTCTGTGAGAAGCTTCCCCCATGTCTGATGGACACAATGCCAGCCAGCTCCAGGACAGATCCATGGCTGAGCTGATCAGCCACAGTGGCAGCACCCCTGGTATAACACAGTCAAGGGGGGAACACACCCTGTGCAACAGCAGCTGAGAGAGAGGAGAGAGTAGGAGAAAGCAGCAGCTCTGCAGACTCCGAGGTCAGTGATGAGGGAGGGGCAGCAGCTGCTCCAGGAGGTGCTCCAGGAGCTGCTCCAGGTGCCGGAGCAGAGATTCCCTGCAGCCCCTGGTGCAGCCCATGGTGAGGCAGCTGTGCCCCTGCAGCCCAGGCAGTCCATGGGGGCAGAGATCCACCCACAGCCCATGGAGGAATTCCTCCATGCTGGAGCTGGGGAAGAGTCAGGAGCCCTCCCCCAGAGAAGGATGGAGCAGGAGAACCCAGCCAGGGTCACCTCACCCCTTCCATTCCTTTTGCCCCCCTAAGTTACAGATAAAACCTACCTTCATTTTCCTCCCATCTCCCTAGAAGCCAAGAGGTGCTTTCTGCAGCAGCCTCTCCCCAGAGCAGCAGGGAGGGGATGAAGGCAGGGCACAGCTGTGCCAGGGGGTCACACAGCCCAACAGGGCCACCAGGTGCCAGAGGGGCTGCAGCCAAGCCCAGGGGAGCAGGGCAGAAGAGCAGGGGCTGCCCGGGTTTGTAAAAAGGAGGGACCCCAACACCTCTCAGCAGCCCAGTCTGACCCTCAGCAGATCCCACCACAGCTCTCACAGGAGGTCAGGCAGCCCTCTTCCCTCCCAACAGGACCCCCAAGAGCTCTCTGGTAATACTTGGCTGAGCAGCACCAAAATACCTGCTGAGATCACAATTATTATTACCTTTTTAAACATCTAATGTGAAAGGTTCAAACCATAGCACCCATCAATTTTTACTGTACCTTCTTCTTGCTTGTTTCTCCTTAATATGTTGATTTCTTAACCTATGAGAAGATAATATACCTACTTTTTTGGCAGTAATTTGAAGATCTAGAGCCCAAGAAAAAGCTGTTTAGCAAAAAGAAACTATTAGCTAAGGTTTTTAAAAGATCCAAGTACCACTGGAAATTCAAAGGACATCAACATTTAACATTTGCACTAATCAACTCATTACTGCATTCAAAGAAACACATTTTGCTTTCTCTACTTTTGAGAAAATGAAATGTTCATTCAATGGAGAAAAACTTCCAAACTAATACTGCATCATTTCAATCTTTATGCCTGATAAGCATGAAAATGCTCCTCAGATCAACCCATCAAACAAGAACCTGCATCACCCAAGGAATTTGGATATTGTTAAATTTTATTTTATAGTACAGTGTTGGGCACTTTATGGTCATGTGGAATTCACCAAAAACTTCTACTGATGCCACAAACTTTGGAAGGAAAAAGAAAAAACAAACCACACCACACATCACAGCTCACTTAATACATCTAGACAGTGCACTACTAACAGTAGTCTAAGGTCAGAATTACAGTTCTCAAGATGACTTTGAACAGTAGTCCAGAAGGTGCAAAGCATGGAGTAAATTTGGCTCTAGTTTTGTTAAAAGGTCAGTAACTAAATTTTCAAAACTGTAAGGACAATGCTGGTTGTTTGGTGTGTGAATTTTTTTAATCTCAAAATTATAAATAAAATCTCAACGTATCCTGTACTTTATGCCTCTCTTTTAAGTATTAAAGACTCACAATAAGGGACATTACTGGGAATGGTTTTCAAGGGTCACCAAAAAAATGTTATTTAAAAAAAAAAAAGAGAAGCATCAAGATTACATGGTGTTGATTTGTTCCATGTCGAGGCATTTCTCATCATATCTGGCACAGATTTAAAATTAACAAACACAAACTAACAGTTTGCCAAACATCTAAGCATTTTAAATTGCTCTTCCTCCTCAGAAATCATGAAGTAATAGATGTGATGTGCGAACAGTAGTCCAGAAGGTGCAAAGCATGGAGTAAATTTGGCTCTAGTTTTGTTAAAAGGTCAGTAACTAACTAAATTTTCAAAACTGTAAGGACAATGCTGGTTGTTTGGTGTGTGAATTTTTTTAATCTCAAAATTATAAATAAAATCTCAACGTATCCTCTACTTAATGCCTCTCTTTTAAGTATTAAAGACTCACAATAAGGGACATTACTGGGAATGGTTTTCAAGGGTCACCAAAAAAATGTTATTTAAAAAAAAAAAGAGAAGCATCAAGATTACATGGTGTTGATTTGTTCCATGTCGAGGCATTTCTTATCATATCTGGCACAGATTTAAAATTAACAAACACAAACTAACAGTTTGCCAAACATCTAAGCATTTTAAATTGCTCTTCCTCCTCAGAAATCATGAAGTAACAGATGTGATGTGCATGTGTGCAAGCTGCACCAAGATTAGCTCTTCCACAGTGCTTTATTGCCTCATTCAAGTATATTAATTTAAAGAAGGTCTCAAGGAAAAAACAAAAGTTAAAAGAAAATGTACATCAATATACAAAGAAATTAATTTACAAAAACTTAAAAGGATACTGGCAACATTAGTAGATGTTTTAAGTAATGACTTATGATAATTATGGATGTCACAAACTAAATTCTTGTGGTCATTGCTGGTCCTGAAAAGCAGTGCTTAACACTTCAGCTTTTTTATGATTAACAAGTGATCAAAGCATAAACTAAATATCATAATTTCTAAGAGTTATCCTTACTTCAATTTAAGTAGGTTTTACTTTTAAGAGTTACCTGGAACTACTGGTATGTGAACATTGGCTTAGGCCTTATTATTTCTACAGAATGTGACATCCACAATCATTCCCAGTCACTAGAAATATACATTTGCCTCATTAGAATAGATTTCTTCATGTTTTTATCATACAACTGTATTTCAAAGTTACATGTAATTTTACACATTTCTAAAAAATACAATTTCATGGGTCTGCTTGAAAGCAGATGTGCACTACTAAATTACTTTGAAACAAGGGGTAATATTGCACAAAATTCACTGAAGATTTGAAAGTCAACACATTTCCCCCTCCCAACCAAGTTGCTCCCTCATTTTTAACAGAAAGAACGTTAATTCACACAGAATCATAATAAACGTCAACATACTTGAACTTATTTTCCAAATGCTAATACTGTTACTGGATTCTAAATACAGGTGTTGTTAGTATTGAGCTAAGTAATAGTACATTTTAATTGAGTACCCTTTACTACAGTACACCTTGGAGTAACTTCCAACTGTGTTACCTGCTCCATACCCCAACCCAGCAGGGGATGGCAATGGCCCCCAGCTACGTGGGTTGTGAATGTCCCTCTAGACTGAGGTGGCTGTGGACTCACCAGGAAACTCTACAAGAATAAGTGAAGCAGCTTTCACAAAGACCTGTCAAATACTTTCAACTGGCCACTGACTGGAACTGTGGAACAGATATTGCAAAAGGGATCAAGGGAGATTTTGCACAAACAAACCACACCATCCCTTTCCATTCCTTTAGTTTCAACACCCTGAGGAACATGAATTCTAGGCCAGCTGTGGTCCATGCTCCTGGGGTGAAGATGAGGACACGTTCTGGTCAGCTCAGATTATGCTAACAAGCAAACAACAGAGACAGACATGCCTAATAGCAGCAAAGAAGTTACTGAAGACAAGTCACATCACCATTCATACTGGTTTTGCTGGTGCAGTTATTTCTACATTCATTCTTCAAAGATTTACTGCAGTACCACGGGAACAGACAGCCTTCACCCTCCTGAGCTTCGCAATACAGAAGCTGTTTATTAGCCACATTTGTTTAGCCTGAAATTTCAGGCTGTTGGGAATAATTCACTGGCTAGAGTCTCACAGCACCTGGACTAGAGGCTGGTGCCAAGGGAGGAGATGCTAACTCCTTGGAAATAAAGCTCCTCTTCAGCTCTCCCTGAGGAGTCAAGGAGGTCCATGGTTAGGGGCTCTTCCTGCAGGACAGGGTACGGTCAGGATCACACAGGGGGCATTTGCAAAAGGGCCTCATGCTGGCACTTGATTATTGCATGAAATGTCTCTTTGATGACTTACATGCATAGAGAAAGTATTTTAGATGCTCCTAGCAATTCTATTAGACAGCTGCACCAACAAAACATTGTTCTGTAGAACTGAGTATCATTGACTGCAGGTGGATAAGGAGAAGCTGTTTTAAACACCTGGGTTAACTGTTCTTTTGCCTAGACTTTACATTGGTTACAAGAACACGAGGCTGTAAACTAGCTCATCCTAAAACCTGAGAAGACATCTAAAACAGAATTTTAAGGTCTAAAACACTCTTCTAATAGATTGGGTGGGATTTTCAGAAGCATCCAGCACTGGTCTAAAACTCTGCCTGAAGTCTGTGTTACAATGCCTGAGAGGGGACTTCAGCCAGTGCTGAAGAGTTTCTGATGATCCCACCCCAACAGCAGCAGCACCACTGAAATGCTAAATGACAAGGAAGGGTTCAGTCAACAACTTCTATGACAACTTCTACAACTACATTTTTTCTTCAGAACAAGTCTATTTTTCAGAACTACATGATGCCCAAAAATGTGAGATGGAAGGGCAAACCACTGCCTATTCTACACAGACTGCCCTCTGCATGCATAGAGGGTGGGTAGGGATCACCTCTGCATCCACAGCCCTTCCCTGGTATCTGCAGTTTTCCTCGTTTCATCTCTACACACGTGAATGGGAAGGCTCTGACTGGGACAACATATCATCCACTCTGCAAATCCCACAGGGAGTTAGCTCCACAGGCAGCATCACTTTTACCTACAAGACTGAGCTGGAACCACTGTAACTGAGTTAGAACTGAAATCTGGAATTCCTCCAAGTTACTCTCTCTCCTGTGGACTTCCAGACTCTGCTTCACCACACTGCACTGGAACAGCCCAGGAATCCCTTTGTCTTTCCACTGCCCTTACTTCTTCCTCCCAAACCAGATGAGTGATACGGCTCCTTTCAGGCAGACATCTATGCAAAATAAACTCAAAAATATTAATCTTGAGTCCTGGTTTGACTTTCAACATCAGAAATTTGTTCCTATGTGTAAGTAACAGACCACGTAGCTTAATCAAATAACCTGCTATCTCCCTTAAACAGGAGAAACAGGAGGAATTTTGAGATCCTGAAGAAAAGACATGCCTCTGAAGAAGACCACAGGAGCTCTGAGCAGAATTCAGTTCTCATCAGAAGCTGGTGATCAATGTTGATGATTTTCAAAGAGACTAGAAGGATTTCCACAACTAAAAAGCATACAAGTATAAAACTTGCGAAGTACTGGACCTGGAAAATTTATCTTAATATAGAACCCATTGTGGTACTAAAAATACTGCATATGTAGCCAATAAACAATTTTATATTATCACAAGGACAGAGAACAAGAGTGTTGAACCAGAAATATCAGTTTGGACTCTTACCTATTTGGTAACTGGCAATTCTATTCAAATAAGGCACAAATATTAGCCTTTTTAAAAGATCACTGATAGTAAGTGGAAAAGATCCTGTACATTACAGAGTAAAAAATGTACCTACAGTTAAAATCAACATATATATATATATAAGACAAAGCTATTTCTGAACCCATACAAGGTTCAAAACCAAAAAAGACATATTATTTAATGATTGTAAACAAACGATGAGCTTTGTAAATAGTAAGGAAACAATGCAGCATAAGCACAGAAACATTTTGACTGAAATTAAAATAATTCTAAATTGAATGCTACCATCTTCTATTTAATCTGTTTACTTCTTTTCAGCCTGCATTTTCACTCCATGAAGCAGTGAATTATTGCTACAATGCCTCAATTTTGAAAGATTCTACTATCAAACTTTCAATTTTATAATCCTTAAAAAAACTTTAGAATACTGGCAGTCTCACATGGCTTCCATATTTATTCCACAAAGGTGAAAATGGAACAACCTATGTGATCATTTGTTCAGTATCTAACCCTCATGTAAAGCCAGTAAGATTTATGCCTGTATTAGACAGTAATTTTTGAAAACTGGCAGCATTCCTGGACTTAGGTGTTTGATGGTTTTGAAAGTAATAATGGCCATAATTTCTGGGTTTTTTTCTATTTTCCTCCTTAAAACGTTACTAACTTTGATAAATGAAGGAAACAAAGCAACTTAGATTGAACCATGGATAGAAACATCATGTGAAGTGCAGAGGAAACGAGAATTTGAACTTTTGAAATTCTCACCACAAAATGCAAGGAGATGAATGAGAAGGAGTGAGAAGTACCATAAGAACAAAAATCTGTGTATTGCCTACTGCAGCACTATGCCTGGGCAATGTTTACTACCCACAAGGGAGAAGAATGCCCTCAAGTCATTAATGCCAGCTTTAAACAAGGAACCATCAGGCAGCTCTGGAACTTTTTCATCTGAACAGCACATGAGCCACTTGGCTTGACCCAATTGGAACACTGAGAGTGAAGATTTTAATTATTTTTATGATACCTTTGATTTCTAATAGTGCAAAATATTTTGCCAAGTAACATTTTTTGTTATTACAAAAGTTCACAACCTATCATGTTGATGCCCAAGAGGAAACCAAAGAATAAACAAATAGTGTGGAGTACAGACTTCTGGATGTACAACTGCTAACTCTGGAACACTGAGATTCTCCAGCAATGCAGATGCCCTCCAAAATGCTCATGCTTGATCAGACACAGATATTTCTGCAAGAGATGAACTTTTACTATGTTTTATCTTCGTTGCACTGATTAAAAAATTAATTCTGGAGGCTCATCCTCAGTGGCAAGTACTGGACCAGCCCTTGTCATTCTGGAGCAAGATGAAATTTTGCACTAAGCCCAGGTCTCACTCTACTGAGCCTCTCTGGTGAGGTTCCAAACAGTGCCTCTGCCATGACATGGAGCAATTCCCTTAGGTCAGCTACCTTGTAAGAAAGCAGCCAAAAACCCCCTTTCCATTTGTGTCAGCTAGAAGGAATATGAATTAATAAATCTCAGTGAGGCAACTGATAGGAAACTCTGCTACAAACTACTATTAAGGTACTAAAGCACAATCTGAACCAAATACCAACGCCAGGAACGTGCTCACTCAGGCCTAGGCTGAGATTAACAGAAATCATTCACAACAAAGAGGGAAAGAAAACAGGTTTCATTACTTAGAAGAGCAGCAGAACATTCTTCTCATGCAGAGTTCCTTTTATACCCATGTGTTATTTCTACTAACTTTACCACAAATATGCCTAAAAGCTGATAATTCCAATCTGCTGAAATTGATTAACTGTCCCTTCTGTCCTAAGCTGTTGAGGAGACAAGGTATGTATGGTGAGATGGAAAAAGAAAAGACAAAGAAAATTTTAAAAATTAAATAGCTGCTTCATAGAGTATCAAAAATGTTCAGACTTTAAATATCCAAATATTTGCCAGGAACACTGCCAGAAGGAGGACAAATTCTTGTTCTAAATACCTTATACATCAGGACCATTTAGTCTTCTTCACTGAATTTAGAAGAAAGTTTTTGGTTGTCCAGCTTGGCTAAAATGAGAGTTAGACATATGCAGTCTCAAACTGAATCTATAAATTTTGCTTTCTAGTGTTACAAATCAGGCACAAATTAGTTTTCCAACTATTAAACTGCAGAAAATAAAAAAATAATATAAATTTATCAATTCCACTTACACTTTCCTTTCTGAGAATTTTTAGGTGAATTAGTCTACCTAGGGAAACTGATAATGTGTCTTTAAAGTGTCTTAGTTGTAAACAGAATAATAAATGTCACATTATAATTCAGCACTTCATGTACTTTATAGAAGAGAGAAAACCACGTGCTACCTTTTTGAAGTCTGGAAGACAGAGCCACAGTTTTAGTCTGGAGTAAGTTCCAAGTTAAAGTCACAAGAAATTCCTTAATCTATAAAAAGTCTCCTTTCCTCCCCCCACTTTTGCTGAAGCAAATTCCTGCCATGGAAAATCATTATTGCTGTTTTGTAGATTTGCATTCATCTTCTAAGACAGTTAAACCCCTTCTCAAAAGATTAAGGCAATTATTATTCATTACAAATATTAACATTTGTACATTTCAGACAAATCAGATTGCTTGGTTCATTTCATGCTAATGGGATTAACACAGTACCTTCAAAACCTGGCTACCTTTAGGTGACACCCTTGCTGCTTAGAGGAAGCAAATGCTAGGAAGCACCATACACTTGCCGCATTTTTAACACAGAGACTAACTAGTACCTGATTTGAGAGTGCATTCACACATTTAGTTCCATTTTGTGGACCTAACTACAGCCAACAAATGAACTGAGTAAACGTAGAAGCGGATGTCCAATGGCAGAAAATGCATACTCAACTGAAGAGAATTATTTTTATAATGAAGATCTCTTATTCCTTTTCATTTTTTTGGTTATCATCTTAAATGGAGTTACATGGAGTCCTGAGTAGTCTCCCTTTAACATCTGATGGGAGTCAAGTTTCTCTTTTCATACTTTTCTTACGTTTTATTTCCACTCCTACTGCTGGATAAGCTATCCTTTGAAATATTTAAACCATAGTGAAAAGCAGAATTCAGTTTACATAATGACACCACTTCTTGAAGAAGTCCACCTTCTTCTGGAGTTTCATCTCCTTCCTTCCCACCTTTCTCCCAAGGGACCAGAATGGATGGCTGTTGAGCAAGACCTGCTGGGTGCTGATCTTCTGAGGTATTGCTTAGTGTTTCATTAGGCTTTGCATCCTGACAGGAAGAAAAGCCTGTTTTGAAACTTTCTAGGGAAGTAAACTGGGCACTTGGTCGTACTGGAGACAGGGATGTCAAACTAGTGGTGTCCATCTTGTCAGTAATAAAGGTTTTGCCACTCCTTTCTTCTTCCATTCTTGAGAGAGATTCTCTCTGGCCACCAGAAGAAACTTGCTTCCTTGGTGATGGGGGGAGCTGCTTCCCATGGAGGACACTGTCATCCTGGCCGAGGTTCCACTCTGCCTGATCATTAGCACTGCTGCAGAGCAGGGTAAGGTTGCTCTCACTAGGTGCATTTGACTTATTCTGAAAGAAAAAACATGTGTTCATAGTTCATGTCACAAGAAACATCTCTACACTGGTATTTTTGAAACACAAGTACTGGAAGGGATTTTGTGTGTTCCTAAATCATGGATTCCCTTTGGGGCTCAGTGTTACAAAACAATTATCCCAGACACAATGCAAGGCCAAGTGTTTTTACATTTCCTCACAGAACACTGTCTCTTAGCCTAAGGACTGCCTCTGGTACCACAAAGAGGAAGGATTTCTGTCTCCTCTGTCCATTCAGTCTAGGCACAAGCAGCTTTGACAGTGAACAAAGACACACTTTTCTCGTTTGTACCCATAATATGAGAGGGAGGGGAGCTAAAACTAAAACCAGATGGCATTTCCTCTTTGCTTCAGTAATTAATTATACCAATTTTCAATATTAAAGTTTTTTGGTCAAACAAAACTGGGCATTTTATTAATCTAACCCCTGTGTGACACTCATAATATAAAATTTTACAAGCTTTATAAATATTTGCATCAGTATTTGCTGCTCCAGTAACAAATCTTCCACTATAGGATCCCTTTCAGCAAAAGTAAGTGTTGGACAGCTGACATGTGCTGGAATTCAAAAACACTAAGCTTTTTTGGCTAATACCACAGCAGTGACTTGGTGAAAGTTTTAAAACTGTAGGCAAGCAGTGTGTTTACACTAAAGGACCAGTGCAACTCTACCTAAAACAGGAACAAGGAGCCCTCTTAGAAAACTCTGGAGTACTATTCTAGCAGCGTTTCAGGTGCAATTACCACCTGGATTCCATGACTTAAATCAAGAAGGAAATATCATCGTATCACTATGACTAGTCTAAGTCTACAAGGTGAAAAATGCCTTTTAAACCGCATTAAAAAATCCCAAACCAGCTCAAGGCATATCAGATTTAATAGAAAAAATATATAAACATAGTATTAAACTATTTGATTAAGTAAATTATTATACTGTCCACAGCTCTCTATGTGGTTACTGCTTTAAGGGAAAAATACTGTTCCAAGATGACTTAGAAACCTGGAGAATTTCTTAGCTGGTGAAACACCATCATGTGGCCAGCATGAACGTACTGTTATATAGCCCTAGGAAGACACATCAGCAATTCCAAAGACTGTGCTGCAGTGTCTGAGCTGCATGTTGTTCATTTCACAAGTGCAGGATTCCACTGCAAATGGACTTGGGTCAGTTTTCATATGAAAGCAGAAGACTAACCTCAGTCTTGTAATCAATGTCATCCATTGATCTGAAGAAATCCAGGCTCTTTGCTCCTGAGAGTTTTCCTTGATCTGAACTGTGTGTGCTCAGCGTGTCCAGAATCTCTCCAAGCAAGTCCATTTCTCCTTGATGCTGAGTTATTCCAGTTTCACCAGAACCATCACTATCATAAAAGTAAGCAGAAGCTTCTTCACTGTCTTCTGATGATAACCTGAAAACAAAACTTTTCCATCAGATAGGAACATAAAAGCCATTTTATTATAGCCACTTCTGAAATGGGAACATCAACCTGGAATATCTTTCCACTCAAGAATTTTCCTGAACACAGAAATATGGCATTGATAGAGATGCAGTTACCATTAGCTGCCTCCTGGCCTAGCCAAACATTTTGTTCTAGTGGCAAGAGTGCTACTGCAACTCTTCCTCCATCACATAGGCAGATTTACTGAAGTACTGCCTATCTGCAAGGACAACTGGTGCTTTTGTCTCTTATTTCCTTTCTTGTTCATTGCAATATCTTTACCTCAGACCCCCATTCTACCATGGTCTTTTACTACCTCTGTCTATCAGTACTGCTACAAAGGCTGTTTTCCACGGCCCCTGTTTTCATTATATCCTTTTAACATTTCACTAGCTTCATCTTCCCTACTATATCACAGCTTAAACTGCTTGATTTTGCTTTCAGTGTCCTTCTGGTTTATATCCAGATGTTCATTATCAAAAATCAACTCCTCAATTCAGAAAATGACTCAATGCAGCTTAAGCCTCAACTTACACTTTTCCTTTATTCTCATATAGGAAGACCTCAATATAAAATTCCCAATACATTATATGTCTTTCAGACACCTCAAAAAATGTCCCATTGTCATGGCCACAACACAAGCCTTAAAGAATAGATTGGTTGAGGTCACTCCCCACCACGTTGATGAATATTTCCCTGTTTCTTTGTGTAAGTAGTCTTTTTATCTGGAGGCTGTGAAGACTGAGGATTATGTCAAGCTCTTTTGGACACTATAAATAATGAAAAGATATAATAGCCTGTCCCTCTTTTTAAAGCAGATTTAAATCCTAAACTACTTGATATCATCTAGATCAAGAATTGAGCTAGCAGCCTGGACAGGAGAAAAATGTGTCACTTGAACTCCACTTTGCTAAATAACACTCTCTCTTGTTACCCTCTCTCCTATACATACATAACCCATCCAGACAGGCTTCTTACTTGCTTGTTCTCTCAATTTCATCATCTTCATCTTCATCCAAGGCATCATCCTGGTTACTGAGGCGCTGGTTGAAACGAGTCTGGAGGAAGGACAATTAGTATTATAATTTTGTTTATTTTTTCTATTTCAGCATTACTTATCTGGAGACCAGCTGCCACTTTACTCATTAGGGCTTCTGAGCACTTGCTGAGAAAAACCACATATTGATCAAGTCTTGTAAAGGCTGCTCCAAGTCCTCAAGCATCACCAATTAGAGAGAACCATTTCTCTTCATGGCCTATGGAGGGCCTCCTTATTTATGCAAAGCCTGGTGTGCCTTATTATTTATGCAAAGCATTGATTAGCAGAAGACTGGATATTGGAGGAAAAGCATCACTCAAGTCTACCAGCTACCCTTTCTTGAAAGCATATCACAAAAAGCATTGTGGTTTAGTATTTTCTGGTAGAAGTATTTGCCAAGCTTTGGTTCATGTGGTCTATTGAGCATGAAGGAAAACTGACTTTTGAAGTAGCAAATACGAAGGAAGTTGGGAGTCTCTTTATAAAGCTACATTTATGTTATGGTGCTGTACAGGATTGCAGAGTAAATAACATCCAGTCCAGGAATTGCGCACTAGGAATGCCTTTGTGCAGGATAATTTACTGTGGATTACAATTAATTCCAACTCAGTGCACACTCAGAGCACCCCAAGAGGACTTGGCATGGTGGAGCTGGTATGCTGTAAATTCACACATTTCTGTACAGAATACTTACCTAGTACATCACATTATTATTCAGCAAACAAAAATAGTCTCAAATTTCCACAACAATTGGAAAAAAGTCTCTATCCTGACCAGAACATTTAAATGTGGAATTTTAATCACTTGTACTTAGCAAATGACTATCTTCAGGACAATACAACACTCATACTGGTTTTGTATCCAAAACTTTTTGTATAGGAAGTTTAACTATATTGGTAATCAATGCACTGAAGATATTGTGAACTCTGGATAACCACTAATAATTTAAAAACATATGGATGGAATTTGTACAGAGGGAAAACAGCATAAGCTAACTTTGAGGAAAATCATACTCAAGTAAGAAGTGCTACTGCCCACATCTCATCATGCAGTTCACCAAATGCCTAAACCTGCAACCAGCCCTTGATGGGGAAGAAATATGGCCTTAATTTGAGACTACAAGGAGCTTGAAAATCTCATACTGTGAGGATTTCAGTATGTTACCTATTACAGATGTTGTCAGTGTTCTACAAATACCAGGACGCTCTCTGTAACTCCCCACCCCCCATTATTTACAGGAATGTCTCAGTATTCACTCTTTAGAGACTGAGACATTTTTTCTTGTTCAGCAAGAGAGAATTTAATTAAAGCAGCAAG
Source organism: Emberiza elegans (assembly GCA_024865655.1). NCBI lineage: Eukaryota > Metazoa > Chordata > Aves > Passeriformes > Fringillidae > Emberiza > Emberiza elegans. The sequence goes on from JALJVW010000206.1 coordinate 65,139,175, forward strand.
TTTTGATAACACTTTCCACAGTTCTTTGCCCTCAAAGAGGAAACATATGGTTCTTTATGTGTTAAACCAAGTTAATAGTTGACGGAAAATGAAAGAATTATTAGAGTATTACAACCCATCAAACAACCCTAAGATTCATTCTGAGCAAAAGGTATAGGATGGAATACAGAGAAACAAACTATTTTTAACTCCTTCATATTTTTGTGAGTTCATACTGTTGTTCCCACCACTGTAGCAAGCAATCATTCTCCTGCTTGTAAGTAAAGGGAATCCCTCTGTTAATTCCTCTGTTATCTTACTGATCCCTGTCACAAGCACAGTCACTGGTTCTGGTTTAAAAGTTGCAGCTTTAAGTACTTATCTTCACTGGGAAAATTAAAATACTTTGATTTGGTAACACTAGAAAGCAACCACTTTCCCAAGAACATTCTGACATGACATTCATTGTAATTCAAGCTCTAACCTGGAACTGGCTCCTGGAGGGCAAAATCCTGTCTGCCTTTCTCATATTCTTTTGAATTTGCATCAAAATTAGATATTGCCATCACATTTACTCCTACTAACATAAATATGAGATTTTGCACAGAAGAAGATTCTTTAAAATGTTGAGAAGTTGCAGAAAACAAAATGAAAACTGGCACTTGTTCATCTGTAGAGGAATTAACTCTGCCAATGGAATAAAATTCTACAAGGTAACACTTGCTGATTTGTTGAAATAATAAATAATATTTCAAAGAGGACAGATATCAAGCTTCAAGAAAAAAAGGGGGAAAAAGGAAGAAAAGTTGTGTCTTTGACAAACAGGAGCTGAATAAAATTAAGTAGAATCAGCAAACAACACAGGCATTGCAGAGGCCCCTCAGAACATCTATGAACAGTAATGTGCAAACGTGTTAGTGCAAGCACAAATACTCATAATAAAGGAATGTAACAGACAAGTTAATAAACCTAAAACCTCCCTCCAAAACAAAGACTCCTAGCTCCTGATGGTCAAACTCTTTGAAAAAACATTTTTGTTACTAATTTAAATGACATGGGGTATATTATAAACTTATACAGGGAGACTTTCAACAACTAAACCAAACAAAATGGGATTTACATACAAAGAAAAAGATATGGGGGAAGGGAAGGAAAGGAAAGGAAAATATCTGGCTGTAAATAACAACCTTCTCCAGCATTTACAGCTCTGCGAGCTAACCACGGAGACAACAAGCAACACATGTTTTTGAATAGGTGACTTTCCTTTAGGACCTCTAATAAAAACGACTGCAAGGGAGGGGTATGTCCAGACTACTTTGCAAAGAAAGAAAAAGAAAGAAAGAAACCCTTAATAAATTTCAAAAGGAGAGCCATAAAACTTTTTCAATGCTCCACTAGGCAAAGTGACAGAGTATGTGCACCTGCAAAAGCTGTCAGAGTCATTTAAGAAGTCCTTCCATTACTGACGTACCCTGCTGTTTGCAGTTATTTAAGCTTTTAATTTCTGTCTTTTCTGCATTTTGAAGTGTGTAACCTTTTTTACACCCCTTTATGAAAAAAGGACAGACTTCTGCTTCCTTCCTGATTAGCATTCTAATAACAACCAGACCATTTAAATTTATTACCACCAGAAATGATATGGCAACAGTCCTTTCTTGCTGCACCAGAACTTTATAAAGTCTTAATAGACTGCTGTCATGTTTATTTCTATAAAATAAAGGAACAAACTTCTTTAAATTACCTGGTTGTTTTGCTTCTTCCAAACAGTTCTGCTTAGATATTAAATCTATTACTTAATGTATTTACTTTATATCATAACAAGAACAGGGACTCAACTTTTGCTGTTTCAAATTTCTCTCATCTTCCTGCACATGGCATCTCTCATCTCTCATTTTGCTTGGAACGTAAGAGCTGAGCACACTTAAACACAAGCTCATGTTCTCCACAAGCTGGTGTGAAGCTATATATCCTTTTTGTATTCACCATATCCATCCTCTCTGTTGCTGCCCTGCTTCAAAATCTCCTTCTGCAAGCAGTCTGCAGCCAATCCAGACCTGACCCAATGCTGATCACTGAAATAAGGAAAATGAGCTGACAGTATAAATACAGTAGAACCAAATAAAGGGAGATTCAGTCCTTAAACTGTTCTCTTCTGCTTGCTGGTAGCCTCACAAAATGTACTACTTTGGAATAAAAATGCCAAAATACATGAATGCTAAAGGATTTAAATGTAAGATGGTTATATTCTTGATTGGGCATGAAAGTCAATCTTTGAAATGTCAGCTTTTTATATAATGCTAGACCTTTCAGATGTCCAGCTTTTCGTAATGAGTGTGTATTGATTGATACTAAGGCAGGAAGTTTAACAAGGCTTCTGCTATTAATTACACTCAAAGTGAAAAACAAATAATCTTTTGATAAATGGCAGCACAAATATAATTTCACATTTACTGTCTACTCAATACATCAACACATATAAAGTTTCAAAAAAAAAGAAAATATATACCATGGTTTAAAACTGTGAAGTATTGCTTCATTTTTCTTAAAAATGTAGAGATTATTCATTCAGCATGAAAAAAATAAAATAAATACAACCCCACTGTTATTTATGATTCAGTATTTTATTTTACCCATCCTCCTCTACAACCAAATCACAGACAAAATCATGGCTCCATCCAGCAGGGAAGCAAAAGATCTTTCAATCAGACTTTCCAGAAAAGCACAACTTGTCGCCTTCCTTTCCGGTTAAACACTGTGACCTAGAGCCATGACTCACAGGAAGGTACTCCTCATTACACTCCCCCTGAGCTGAGACTGATGAAAGAAGAGGGAAAGCAGAGACAGAAAAGAAGTACAGATTCTAGTCAAGAATGCTCTGATATCAGAAAACTGTCCTGGATATAAATTAAATAGATACTACCAGAAATATGGGAAAGGGCACAGTGCTTTGAAATGCCAAGTACACTTTAATGCCACAGAGATCTCCAGTGCCTGTTGTACAGTTATAGGAAACCCTAACACCTCTGCTGAGGTAGGATTTATTGTAAGAACAGATGATAAATTTGTTGAGATACTTAGTCACAGATAGCACATGTAATTACTTTTGTTCTGAATTACTGTGGTGAAAAATGAACAAGCTCTCAGCTCCCTACACTCCTGCACTCTACATGCACACCACACTCCTGAACCCAGGTATCATTTGAGAAATGTGTAACACTGCTTTTCCTTTTTAACAATTAATCATGCTTCTGCAAATAGTTTTTCAAAAATAGTTCTGTTTTGCTCCAAAACAACAAGCAACCTTCCACTTTCCCCTTTTTTCCTCAGGAAGCCTGAGGCCCCACATTGCCCAGAGTGAGGCACCACCTCCCCACTGCCAGATCCTGCTTTTCTCAATGGCACAGAGGCTATTCTTAGCACCCCCTCCCGTTTTCAGCTGATGATGCACCGTGGCACCGTGCCACACACCATTCTGGCTGCAGGGACTGCACCATCCCTCCACTTTCATTGGCAACAAGCAGAAGTGTTAGTCTTTTCAAATAAGATGTGGAGATTTGCAGTGCCATTTGCAACAGCTAAAGCCAGCAGCTCATTTTTTTGTGCATGATTTTAAGAATCAAATTCACCAGGCAGAATTTGCAGTCACAAGAATGGAGAAATATATCACTTATTTTCCCTTTTCTGATGGTGATTAATGTCCTAATGTCCACTCAATGATTAGATGGAAGGAATGTTATAGAATGGAGGGCTGAGAGGGTCACAGAAGAGCAGGAAGATAAGGGAGGATGTGTGTCAGAAAAGAAAAACTAATCAGTGTCCAAAGCCATACAAATGTTTATATGAACAAAACCAGAAAAAGGAACATGGATTTGATGTAGCAAGAAAGTCAAGAGACCTGGAAGTAACTCAGGTACACAGTGTGGGACTTCAGTGAACCAGGACAGTTGCAAATCCAGTTTATTTGGCTGAAATGTGCTATTTGATACAATTCCTAAGCAGATAAAAGAGAGACTACTGGTTAAATGATCCTTTGGGTAAAATGTGCATCATACCCTTACATCAACAGAACTGTCTCATGCTACAATCACTGCTGAGAGCACCAGTTGCTGATCACGTGTGACTTTCTCAGAGGAAAACCTATCAAAAATACATACATTAAAATGTACAACGTGGAAGTGATGGCAAACACAAACACCCTCCACCTCCAGACCTCAGCAGCACCAGCCCTGTCCATCAGACCAATGGACTGTGGAAGATCCTATTTGAGGGAAGTGCCATAGGAAGCTGGAAAACAGACTAATCACATTTGCAAGGAAAAAAAGACTGTGCCTTGGAAATACTGACTCCAAGTACATTTCTACACTGTCTAGGGATTCCGAACAGAGGAATTACCAAGGAGGAGTCCCTGTTTCAGTTTGACACCAGTAGGAGTCTTTGGCTCAACAAACAAGGTCTTTCTCTAAAAGATGCTGTGGAATTTGGCTGGCACTTGGAGTTGGATGTTACTGATTTCAGCTATTTTTGGGCCCAAATTAGACAATTAGAAGCAAGACAGAGGCATCATCAGGATGCAGTCGAGATTCTAGGTGGGCTGAGCTTCCCTTCAGTCATGTCCCTCTCTCCACTTACTGCAGAGAGAGCCTAAGGCAGCACTGCTGCTAACTGCAGCATTTCAGCAGTATCTAAAATTAGACAGGCTGAATCTGGACTCTCATGTTCAGATATGCTGAGATCCCTGCAGGAAAGGATTTTCCTCTTTCTTCTATTTCTCCCTCCTTTTGCCTCCAGACAAACTTTTTTTATTAATTGAACTTCTTTATTCTTTTTTTTTTCCTTAGGAATATTGAGAGGAAGAAAATGTTAGGGAACATAGAATACTAGAGCTGAAGTTTTAGATGTAAAGTGGTGCTTTTCAAATCTTCAAGCCAGAAGGCAAAAGCAACATGGAAGTCAGCACACAGGTTCCAACTGTTGTCTGGTGGTTCTCCTGGCTCCCTCATTTAGTGGAGCAAACTATGACTCGTGGAAGACAGAAGATACACAGCAAAAGAAAGTAAAAGATACCTTTGCTACATTAAGATGTCGATCAAATTCTCCTGGTGAAAAAATTAATCTGGTTATTTCAATTAAATTCTGAGGACAGAAAGGTTCACCCAGTTTGAAGATACTGTGCAAGACAGCATTTTTCTCTGAAATCCTTCAGAGAAAGGAAACAGTGCTACACATACCAGTATGGTTCATTTGTTTGCAGAAGAAAGACCCTCTGAAAGGCTGCATTTCTATTTATTATAAAACTTAAAGATGGGGGCTACAATAGCTAGGAAAAGCATCAAACTTTGCTTGTACAAATTTTTCTCTTAGTAGGATAAATCAGAGGTAGATACAATGATGACTTTGTCCTGAAAGACCAAGGATTTCACAGGGTGACAAAAACTTCCAGAGCCACTTCCTGACCATTACCCCATCTATTTTTTTGTTAAATTAAACTGGAATCAAGGTAATCAGTGAAGAGATTTCTCACGTGATTTTTACAGCACAGCTCCAAGAACAGCAGCCACAAGGTTTATGGGTGCAGAACAAACAGCCCAGCTCTGGTGAGGATAGTCACTGTCACTGTTTAGTGGGAAGCAGGGATAGGTTTTAGCAATCTTGTAATTATAACTCTGCTTGGGAGCTTCTATTCCCTATTCCTGAAAATAGTATCATGCACGATACACAAAAGCATGTAAATGCTTAATTTGCACAAAATCCAGGGGCAATTTCACTTAACACAAATAGAGGAAGTACCCTTTGACTTTAAGAAGTCTCCACTGCACCAGGCAAGGCTTGCACAGGCAGAGGATCCCCGGCGCTCTGCCACTTTGGAAAGGAACAGGAGCCACGAGAGGGCACTCTCGTAATCTGCAATTTGAATTTTGGCTGCCTAGCTTTTTCATTTTTAATTAAAAGGAAATTTGACTGTTTTGCAGAATGAAGAGATCTTACTTGACACAATAAGACAAAAGATTTTTCTCCAAATTAAAGGAAGCTAATGATAACTTCAGTATTTTCACATTACACCACATTAGCTAAAGAAACAGAATTTACTGATCAACTGATGCTTACTTCAAAACTGTATTTTACAGAAGCAAAATGTGATTTACATTAAAAACTAGCTTGCACTGTTTATGACATCTTTCAATTTCTAATATTTCAGTCAATGAGGGTAGAAGAAACCTCCAGCAACAGAATCAGTGTTATTTGTGGTTGGTAGTCATAGATGTGATCTCAAGAACATTTCTAAATACAAATACAGGTAAATGTACTTAATCAGATTTATATTTCTGAAATCACTGTGGGACTGACTGAAGATATTTTTTCTAAAAGACATTCAGTCATCTTATACAGAATATGTATATTCAGCACTACATTATCACAATCTCCTCTCTTATTTTTCAGGAAAAAGAAAAACTCTTCAGAATAGCCCTCTTTTCAGAAAAGCCACTCTCATCACCTTTTTCAGGTTAGGAGGGTAATCAGTTACTAGATAATGATTATGTCATTTGTTTTACTGGCCATTGTAGGGATATTGATAAATGGGGCACTCCTGAAGGTAAGGTTATTCTGAACACATCTTCCTGCCTGACACTTGCTGTGTTTGTTGAACAGATGCCAAGCACACCTACTGTAAGCTGAATTATATATTGTATAGTCTCTAGGACATACTTCAATAAAAGTGAAAAAGCTCCATTTGCAATACACATTAAAAAGGAAAGAAAGAAAAATATATAAAAAAACTCTCTTCTCTTTGAGAACACCAAGAAAAAAGTTTTGTCTAACTTGATTTTTATTAAAAGTGTTTTAAAAACCTTCTTAGACAATGTATTTGGATTCTGCAAAGTCATGGTGAGTAGTTCACTTGGTATCTTCAATACAGGAACATTTAAAGCAGTGCTGAGACACAGTGATTGGTAAATCCACCCTTAGAATCCACATGCCTATTTCCATTACAGATGGAAAATAGTAGGTGCCTAAAGGTACAGGTAGAACATACATTTTCTGAGAGACAAGGGGCATTGCTAATTTAATATCTGCTAAGGGAACTGGTAGTTCTTATTTGGTATTCTGCTAATCTTCCAGAGTGTTTTATTTGCCATGAAATACATTATGACTGTTGAGATCCTGACATGGTCCATTTTCAATAAGTTACCCCAACACCTGATATAATAGTAAAATTACAGAGATCATATTGATGAAATCAAACAAATCTTCCTGGCATTCAAAGCAGGATCATAATAAACATGCTCTCTTTTTAATTATATATTAATTTGGAACAATTATACAGAGCTCCTACTGCATTTAGGTCCCTGTCTACCCAGAAATCTGCATTACCTGGGAGCATAAAATGGCACAGAATTAAAAGAGATTATGCAAACACTGAATGCTCCATAGTCTAAAACATGCCCTGCTGTACCTTGCTCATCAATAGTTAAAGGAACTCAGCGGTTTCACTCACACGATACTGCAAATGGAGTCTAAGCAAGCTCATGCTTGCATTAACGTCTATTTCAAAAATTTTAGCTGGTGATTTCTTGTATCTTCTACATTCCTAATTAATGTAAGAGATGAAACATATCCGAGATCCGTTATTAGCTCTAGGCATGAAACAGTTAACAGCAGTGCACATGCCAAGGTTTTAATAAGGCTTAACAATAAAAAGCTTCAATCCTCCACTTTCACTAGATTTTGTTGTTGTGGTTTTCCCTTGCTTAGGGCAATCCATCTGTTAATGTTGACTTGCAATATAGCTAAGCTCACACATGTCTGAAGAGCCTAGAACAGCGAACCTGAGCAGGAGCAAGCTCAGATGAACACTGCAGAGAGGGAACGGCTCGTCTGGGCATGGATTAATTGTGCGTACACGCGCACGCACGCGGGCACCAACCAGTGCACTCCCCTCAGCTCCAGCTTTTAGCAAACACTTCCAAAATGCAAATCATAGGAGGGCAAGCTGAGCGCTTCAGTTTGCAATAACACATTTAATTATTTATCCTCTGGTTAGGTTTTGACAGCTATTTTAGATGCTATAATTTTTTTTCATTTACTGCTGATTTTTCTTAAGCTTATTGCCAATCTGAAAAAGAAAAAATACAATAAAGCCACTATGACAGCAGTGATAAAGCTTAGTAAATATTCATTGTTAAAAACGTCTCTGCACTGTGACCAGTGCTGGTATTCTCCCTGGGCCAAACTGGCTGTGTTTTCAATAAAACCAGAGAAGGATCCTTTCCCTTGAGCCCTGTTAGGCTGAGGCTGCAGTTGGAACTGTCATCCTCACACAAAAGCAAAGGGGCTGGGTTTTACAAACGCAAAGCCTAATTGGGAGATCTTCATGGCTGTACCCTTGACATTTATTAAAGCCTCATCAACAAAACAGGAAATAACCATACTAATTAGCAGACCCATATACAAACTCCTGCTTGCTGGGGTAAAAGCAGACTTACTTCCTATTGTAAAGGAAATGTCCTCTCAGACACCCAAATCCTGTTATGAATGAATTTTTAAAATTATCTTTCTCAGTAAAGCAAACTTTTATATCTTACATAACTTTTCAAAGTATGTTTTACAGCATTTCAGGTAACTCTTAGTATTTAACTGTTTACAAGAAGTGGAGAAGGAAAAGCTCAATGCATACTTCTGATAGAACATAAAATATGACACCAAATTATTTGTATTTAAAATTTTCTAAATGTTTCTGTATGGAAGAGATAGTAATAAAGTACAGAGGTGCCTCTATTTTGGAAGCAGGATGACCATTAAAAGCAATTGCTCATCTAGGTTTGGGGTGGGTATTACAGTACACCAATGTAACAACTTAATCAGTATCTGCTCCTTACTTTAAATGTGTATCAAACTGCCTGAACTCCAAATTAGCACTAGCCTTATACTGATACAGCCACTGGTAAGGATAATTTTAGATATCTGGGTGAAGAGTTTCATTTGCAGGATAAAGACTACCAGAAAAAGGATTAAATCTGACAACAGCACACTGAATTTCACTTCTTTTAAACAGCAGATTCTGTACTAGATCAAACATGGTCTCTTATACATGTGCACTGTAAATACCAACATATATTCTTATTTGGATGTAAACTTTAAAATCACCACTTATTAATAAAGATTTTATGTTATCTTATTCAAACACCAAGACCAAAAATAAAAACAAGAGTAGCAACAGCAGACTTATTTTTCAGAAGTCCTTTGGATTGTTTGCTTTTGGGAAGGAGGAAAAAGAGAATGCCCACATGCCCCTTCCTGCCCACTGGGTTCACGTGATGCTTGTGACAAGGGCTGGGGAGAAGACACCTTTGGTTTGGAGCAGGGCAAAACTGTGAGGCTCTCAGTTCCCAGCTTTGTTGGTAAATTCACCCCACAGAAACACGTGTGTGTCCATGTGCATACACATCCATTAACACACGTGTGTATGGATGCAGGGAAACAAAGCCAGGCACACATCTGCACTCCTGCCTTGTTTGCAAAGCTAAAGGACAACTGGTAGAAACAGCAATGATTACAAGATTTAGGACTGTACAGCTGGACAAACATAAAAACACAGAAAAGTTCAATTGTTCTGTCTGAACACACGCCTTCAAAAGAAATTGTTAATTGTACCAAGGTGAATTATATTCCTTTGTATCCCTAGACTCCTGTACATAACAATAGGCAGCACTACCATATCAGTGAAGCAGAAAGTCTTTGTATTATTTATAACCCTACTTAAAATAATGAGTTAATACTAATGTACAATTTCACCATCATTTAGCAATCATCTGCATCAGTTCTAAACTGTATTCCAGAAACTTTGTATTTACTATTGATAAAAAGTAATTCAAAATCAAATTGATTAAATAGAAAACCGAGACTTTTATTATTGCAGTACCTAGAGCAAAAAATAAATGCTGCTAGATTGGTTGGACTGAATTTATATACTTAATTCTCATATTAGGAAGATACAGGCATTAAAAATCCACATATATTAAAAACATACAATAACAATATGATGTAAAAATAAATATCTATATATTAAAAATAAATACATACGCAGGTAAATATTTGTAGGTGAAAAAAGTGTTAGAAAACCTACTGTGTTTATATTCTTGAAATGAAACTGTCAAAATGAACCCAAAAACATTAAAACACTTGCCAAAGTTGAGACACTACACCTGTTACTTCAAATCTAGACTAGAAAGGATTAGAGAACAAAAGCCAAGACATTGGCACTGCATGAACTAGCTGACTTATTAACAAAATAATAAATCACAACTATCTAAGCAAGGTTAAAGGCCATATGAATGCCAAAACAATTTATTAGAAACACAGAATTAATATGCCTTAAAATAAATGAGATAGGCTTCTCACAAAAATACATTCTGGTCTATTCATAGATATGTGTTAATCTTTCTCAAAACCAGTATTTAAGAACTAAACCTCAGATCCATACTTACAGATCTCCTGCTCTTTCCCCTCTCAACAGGGATGAAATACAAATAGCATTTTTTTTTCTCCACACAAGCAGTGTAGCACTATTTCTATAAACATAGCCTTTTAGTCACACTATCCAAACACAGGAAAATCATCTTGGAAACAGATTCACAGACACACTACTGCAAGCAGCACCTATATATATGTGAATGCAAACAGAAGTTTCAGGTGTCTTACCTGTGCCAGTCTTCGTTTTTCTGAGCTTGTTCTTTTGTCAGGATGCGATGTGTAGACAGGAACAGTCTGTACTGCACCAGCACTGCACGTTCCACACTCTTCCTCACTCTCCTATGCAACAAAACAGATTTAAATTCCTTTATTTATAATCATTATCTGCAAACATACCCTCCATATTATGCATGCAGAATGCATTCAAAATTATCTTGCCACAATCTATTACTGTCATGAAAATACCATCTGTAGTAAGAAAATAAAATTTAACTTTTCAAAACGCCAGATTACCAGCATGGTCATTTAAAAGTTGACTTGTTGAAATGTTTTTGAAATTTTTCTTAAAATAGCATAATAGGTATCCAAAAAATCATTCCTTCTCTGTACAGAAAAATCTTACATGGAAGCAAAATTCCAAATGGGAAAAGCAGCTGCAAAATGCCTAAACCACCTACTCTGGGTTTGTGAGGCTGCTTTTGCAAAATGAAACTATTCATTCACCTTGAAACACTGCTATTATTCATGTATCTTATGGAACTAAAACTGGACAACTGCACCTCCTGAAACAGAGTGTACTGCAAGACTCTCCCTTCTCAAATTCTCAGCTTGAAGCAAAGGCTTTGATTGTGATATCAAAGCAATCAACTTTATGAAAACATACATCCTCTTAATGTATCTTTGAAGACCTCTGTTGTTCTATGATAAAATATGCAAACAATAAAGAGATTATTCAGTGGATGCATAGAATGACAGATAGTTGCCAGAGGGCTCGTTATGAAAAATGTATTGTTGAACAAAGGGCTAAGCATATTTCAAAAGTCATTAAAAACACAAATCTCATGTGATTTGTAAAGTATAAGCTTCAAACTGTACAGGAAGCAGTGTAAGAAAGTAAATAAAGTGTCCTACATACCTTGTGTTTTAACTTACTCTTCACTTCTTTTATTCCTTGCCTCGCCTGGTTTTTTGCCTGGAGAAATAAAAGGACTTAAAATGCTTTGCAGGACACTGGCTGTAGTCACAGAACATACCTTATGATGCCATACTTATTTTGTCTTTTTTTAAACACCTGGTGATATAGAAAAGGGCAATAATCTTTATCACAAATTTCAAACACTGCCAATGTATTTTTTATATGCATGCTTTCTCCACAAATTTAAGGACTTTTTTTCGGTACATCCATGCTGCTGCTGGGAAAACATACATACTCAAAAATTCTCCATTATTACTAGGGACAGGCTAAGAATGGTCATCTACATAACTCTTTTATTTGAAATGCTCCTTTCAATTTGAAAGGGTATTTTAGCAATAAACATGTTGAAAAATATTAAGATTTTTAAGATGACTGCTACAGTGTTCCAGTCTGGCAACTTGCAGGGCAACATCAACCTTACAGAGAAATGAAGTGATTTCATATGCAGATGGAGATTTTGCCCAGTGTTGCTGAACAGCACAGTGCTGCTATTTAGGGGAGAATTCTGTATGCATTAAAAGAGACAGACAAGAATCATTGTTGCATAGAGAACAGCCAAGAATATTCTTCAATACAGAAAGGAATTATCAATATGGAATACCATGTTGTTAGGCTAAAAAAAATTAGACGGAGAGAGAGAGAGAGAAGGGGGGAGAAGGAAACAAAATAAAAGATGGGGTATAACACCCAAAACCCTAACAGGAAAAAAGCTGTCTTTCCAACAAAAATATGGGAAAAAACTACAAAAGTTTTCAAGGTTGTATTGAAAACAGGAGTTTTAAAATACATTCAAAGGCATTAATATCTAAAAGCCATCTATTTTTCTGTAGTTTTTTGTACATGGAAATTCAGGAAAAAAAATTCTTGAATCAAGAGGTCACCGAGTCTTTTTGATCCTTAAATCATACATCCATAAGCTCAGTAAGAGCACGATGGGGTGCCATGTACCAGATGCTAACCTGAAAGCCACTTTAAACTTCCCAGCTCCTGCTCACAGCATTTGGATGAATTTTGGAGTGCTCTAACTCTGAGGGATGGACATTACTCAAAGCTCCCAATCAGTTATGTGGCAATTAGGAAACGCATATTTCAGTCCTCTGGTAGTAGGCTCCACAAAGGACAACAATGTAAGAAATTAAATGGGGTAGAAATATGGATATCATATACATAAAGATCCTCAGAAGTTTACTGTAGTTTTCTGGCATATACAGAAGTTCACTTTGAAGAACCTTTACTATCAAGGGCATAATTATCAAAATTGAAGGCTAAACCACAGTCTAAGATAGTGCAAATGAAGAAGAATAATTTGCAGATGCATCATTTTTTTCTATTATAAATGAGTCCATGAATATGAAGTATATTTAATTTATTTACCTGTTTCTTTCCACGACTGCTGTGTTTTTAAACTGATGTAAAATTAAAAATTCTGTTTGAAAACTGCACTTAAAATACTCCAGTACACACTGATTTACTGATTTATTCAGGCCTATTTATAATGCATCGAGCTAGTGAAACATTTGGAAAAGCAAAAAGGAAGCCAAAAATCTTTTCCTCTGCATTATAAAAGCAACTTTAAAACACTTCTCAGTTCATTTTTTTCTAATGCTGTTTTACCATACTGCATAATACAGAATAATCTCACATGCATCATGGGGTAGGCAGTCTTTGAAAAACAAGACCTTTTAAGATTAAAAGTATAAGCATTAAACCCAGTTAAACATGAGCATTCCACTATAATTTTTAAAAAGGAGCAGATGATTTGCTGCACACATTACTGATGCTTTAACACATCTCAATAGTGCAGCACTTACTGCCAAAGTGAAATTACAGTTGTGTATCAAATACCTAAATGATATTCAAATAAGCTTCTAGTGTGTATGAGGACTGAAAGAAAACCAGCACACTGATGCTTTGATAAAGTCTATTTTTATGTACAAGCTATCTAGAAGACCCTGAAACAACTCTAAATCCTACTGCTATATGAGAAAACAAATGAAGCTCAACACTTTCTACAGGCTGAAGTACTTTTTTGCAATTTATTTATAAAATGCTTAGGCTTTTCAGCATTCAGAGAGAATGAGAGGTTGTCAGAAATTGCAGTATTTTGATGTATTATTTATTTGAAATAGATGATCTTACAAATTTATATGCTGTTTTCACAGCCGGAGTGGCTTTGGTCATTGCTGTGTTGATCAGTGCACCGCCTTTCTGAAAAATACAAGAAATGTATTTTAGTAACATTTTAACACAAGGCAAACCTTAAGACAACAGCAAGGAAAAATAAATAGTGTGCTGTGAGGAAGTAACAACCCTCCTTTGAAATGGGTAAGAGCAAGCACAGCTGTGTTTCGTCCCCAGCCTGCTGTCTGCAGCTACACAAGGGTTACAGTACGTCATTCCACAGCTGACACATTTATCAAGGCACTCCAACAGAATGATGCATTTCCAGTCTTCATTCACTGTTACCATTTCAAAATCAATTCAGAAGTTAGGCTATTTTTCATGTGTTCCTATCATATTTATTATGCAACTAAAAAAACTTTGACCTGACAGGAAGAACTCTCTCATTTAATCAAACAAGAATTCTCTTAATCTAAAATAATGTATTTTATTAATGCTGCAGAATAACAAGGTTATACCAAGGGTCTTCTGTTAGTCAAATTGCACAAATCCATACTAACAAAATTGCTATTTACTAGAAGGGATAAGCTTCATATCAAATTGTCACACCTAATTCACAGCCATGGAATGCAGTATGATACAGAAAGCAATGAAATCTTTGACTATACAGACATAAAAACCTTATGCATTTTGGCATTTGTTTTGTGTATGGGAATTTTTTTTAAATTTTTCAATTAAAAAACTCAAACAATTTATGCAAATACTATGACTTGGTATTTCTTACAGAACGTAAGAAATCTTTCTCACAAATGAACAAACTTTTACCATTACACAGAAGTAAGAAAAAGGATTGAGACCTAAAGGACAAGGTGGCCAGTATAATTAATTAACCAAGTTTATACCTTCACTGTATGCATCCACTGCTGATAAGATCTTGAATTTCCTGAAAGAGAAATGTGAAATTAACACAATCAAACATACATTCAACATTTTAAATGCTGCAACCCTCTTCATTATCAGAATAAAAAATGTACTTAGAGGATTACTTATTCAATTAATTCTTTCCAGATAGACAAGGAATGTAAAGATAAGAGTATGGGTACACTAAGAAAGAAACTCAGGAATCTCTTATTGCTTGTTTTCTGTTTCCTTTGTAAAAGCTTAGATTTTCACCACACAGTTTTTTATTCCAATTAAGGTAAAAGCAAAATTAAAATGATGATAAGGTAACATGCTTTTAGGAAGTATAAGAAGAAGAACACTAACTCAAAGTAAAGAATAAGGCATTAACTACATTCAAGCATAATGATCCTTCTGGGCAAACTTTTAAACACAACAACAACATGGACTCCAGAAGGTACCATACCAAGGCAGGAACATGAGAAAAGTCTAAGGGTTACATCACAACTATATATTCCTGTGCACAAAAAATATTTTTAAATTATTAACTGTATCTACTTTCTTTCAGAAAGTAAAACCTCTAAAGGCAAGTGAGAGCTACTGAGTTCTGTGGGACCACCAAGGACTAAACTGGCCACAAAGGAGCACGTTAAATTCTATTTGATGAAGAAATCAACACTACTTCTTAAAGGTGCTTCAGCTGAACAACAAGATTAGGTCCATGATCCCTGAGAAAGTTTTAGAGCACATCAGTCACTGGAATACTCCAGTACTGAGAGCTGCTACTGACCCCACACACAACGTTCACTTTGACAAGAACGCTCCAGTTTCAAACAGTTTGACCACATTGAAAAGACCATACTGATATAACCTTACAGACTTTTAACAGCTTGCAAAACTCCTCAAGTGTTTCCAATAATCCACTAACTAAGGCATGGCTAGAATTATTCCAATGGCTAATGAAAGCCAAAACGCACTCCTAGAACATTTCTGAGAACTAACTGGATCATTGGGAAAGGTATTCCCAGTTTTCAAGATGAGGTGAAGAAACATGAACTCTTTAGGCTCATAATGGGTACCTTAACCCATTCCACTCAATTTTTACAAGCAATTTTGAGACAGCCGGACTCTCAGGAATGATGGCACAACTGAAAGCAGTGCCTGCTTAGAGAGGAGAGACCCTCATGATCATTTTAATTCCATTTAGAATGGCAAAGAGCAACCTAAAGCAGAAACAACTCATTTTTCACTTCTTTGATGTGGCTCCCTAGAATTGTCAGGGAAGGAAGCACATCAATTACATGTACAAGGTGAAATCTAACCACTGCTGGGGTGTTAGGAATATTGCACGAACCACAAATGCTTTCTTTAACATAGTATTTCATCACTTCCATTCTTGTCAACAAATCACCTGTCTTGAGGTGTCCTTAACAGTGACTCTTTCCACAGCTGGGCTTTCTCTGTCACAACCTGACTTAAACAATTAATAGAAACAATAAATGGGATCACAGCAAATGACCAAGTTTAATGTTCATCTAGTAATGTAGTGACACTTCAGGGGTGACAATCAGAAACCAGATAAATACTGTGGTTACTACAGACAGCCATGCTAACATTGTATGCCCTCAGTTAGAGCTGAACCTCCTGAAACCCTAGCAAAAAAATCTGATTCCTTAAAAACAATTATCATTACAAGGGAGTTTCAAATGTTTTTATTTTTTTTGGTTTTCCTTCTATTAGGACCATCAATATTAGACCAATTAAAAAAAAGCCTGCTGTAGTAAAATTAATGTTATTAAAAATTAATTAACATATTCTACAAGAAATATGAGTGCTAAACCAATCCATCACTATATTCTTGTATTGAAAAGCTCTTGAGAAATAATACTTCTATAGAAAAAACATAAGAGAAAATGAAATTTCAATTATAAAAAATGCAAACTGTAATGAAGATGTCTCACAAATGTATTTTCAGATGTAGATACACAAATAAGTTTTGACCCCTTTTTTTAAAAATAATTTTTAAAAAACAAATTTAAGATTTAATCTTCAATTTTCTTTTCTGGTTTAGTTAAACTTGCATATGTGGACAAATGCAAATTGAGAAACAGATTACTTAAAGAAAGACTTTCTATTTGAATTTGTTTTTAAATTAGTCAGTAGCTTTTAAATTATACTGTCTACACTAAGAATGTGTTCACCTGTCCTTTTAACAGCTTGGAGCTAACAGTAACTTTCTGTGACTTTTCTGAAATCTGGGTTTCACCTGTTTTTTTCAAACCCTGGGCTTCCTGCTGAAGCTGATGGGAGCTAAGTCCGCAAAGAGATCATAGTTCTACCCCATTAGCGTCACAAAATGTCACCTTCAATTGCACACATATTGTTAGCCCTGCACTTCATAACAATAATGAGACAGCAGTTATGTAAATACTGAGTATGTGCCCTAAGCAATTTGTCCACAGCCTGGCACTATCAGCTTGTCTGACTTGAAAAGCACACGGGCAGTGCAAGGCAGCCCAGCGCCGCCAGCAGAGCTGAGCGGTCCCTCCTGAGCAGAGCCAGGTGAGACACAGTTCACAGCCTGCCAGAGCAGAGCCAAGAAACAAGCTTTATCTAACTTCCACTGCAGTTTTATTGCAGCCTCCTGACCCCTAACTGCAGTCAGCAAACGAGCTCTGAATACTGACATCACCTATCTGAATAATGGATGCTCAAAGTCTCAAATCTGCTTGCAGAGCGGCGTAACTCAACCTAAAATGGCAGGGAAGAAGTAAATCTCTGTAAAACTAACCACAGTTTGATCAAGGAACAAAACTCCAAATTATGTGCTAGATCCTAGCACAAGACACATAAGGCAGAAGAAGCAATGAAAATCTTGAACAAAAGAAATTAGGCACTTTGAGTATGAAAAAGTAATTTTTTTATGAGGTGCAGATGGCTCTGCAGCACTTGATAGTTTCTCTGTGGGGGCCAAATCCTCTCCTCAATGTGTCCCATTCAAGGACAGTCTTGCAAAGGAAGTCCATCCAAGGCTGCCACCTGCACCTCAGCGGAGTTGCTCAAATCACATAACCTCCATCTACTGAGGAAAGCTTCTACACAACTTTCAAGACTAACAATAAAATAGTATTTGTACAGTCATGCATATACTGATCCCATCTTTTGATACCATCTCTTCCACTTGGGCTGGTTTTGGCTGCAGTAGAGTGAGCAGCTGTGTGGTGCTGGTTTAAAACATGACAATACCTAAAATAACAATACACCTGTCCTAAATGTTTAACAGGAAACCACTCCATAATCCTGTAAAAATCAGCACTGGATTCAGGATGCACTCCTCCACATGGGTTAGCTGATGTGAAAAGTGTTGTAACAATTGTTAGTGAACACAACTGAGGCAAACAACACGAGGAATAATATTTTTGCTTACAAAAAAGATAAATTTCCATGTCCCTTCTCAGATCATATATAAAAGCAAAGAAAACTTCTGCTTTTTTTAGAGTAATACATTAATTGGAGAAAGCAGATTTCCCTTAACATTCAGGACATCGCTGTCATTTCTACACTGCAGGTATAAGTAGATATGAAAAGAAAATTAAGCATTTATGGAAAACATAATTACCTAGAAGTTCAGCAGCATGAATGTCAAAATTATTTTGAAAATACAGTTTACACAGAATGCATCATGTTTGTAAATACACAGTTAAAAATGTGAACACTATAGGGATATCTCATCCTATACTGAAGTATAAGTATTACTTTACAGGATTAAATACACATATCTAATATTACACATATATCTAATATCACATATTTCATACACTGGTGTAACTAGATACATAATAATGTGTATCCCAGCAGTGATTTGTTAAAGGCTAAAACCTTTCCAAGAATGAAGGCAAACAATAGAACAGTAAAAAGATCAATGATGTCTAAAACTTACAAAACATCATGAGGACATCATGTCAAACAGTTCCCAAAGAAGTGTCAATGAGTACTCCCAAATTAATTCTGTACCTCCACAAAAGCCTCCTGCTGTGATTTCTTCTTCAAAAACATCAGAGAATCCTCTTCCTGCATTTAATTTTGATAGCCGACCATCAATAAACTGGAGGTGAAAAAAAAGGGTCATACACACTTTGTTGTCTCTTCTATTGCTTCACAGTGTTAGAGTTTTAAATGTGTCCAATATAATGGAATCTGTATGTTCAAGACCATATATGTCTTAAGGATAATACAGTGCTCTCAGATGGACTTTATATCTTTACACAAGAGCAGGTGTAACTATGAGCAGCAGGAATGTAGAGTATTGATCAAGAAAATGATTTCTATTTTCTGTATTTTTCTAATGGCAAGAAAATAATTTATTTCCTTAATTAATAGTAACTGTGGATTTGTTATAATAACCATATAAAGGTCACCAAGCCATTCCCTGATGTCCTGCTGAGAAATCATGGGTCTTTTTAAGCATTAACCCCTATTTAGATGCATCTACAGATGCATATTGCAACAGCTGTCCTTATTTAGAGGTTACAGCTGCAGGACCACATCAATTTGCAGCTACAAATAAGTGCACATACATAGATGAAATGATCCAAATGTGTCAAAAAAAGTCAAAATTAGAAAATTAATGATTAAACCACTCGGAAGGGATGAGTACATTCTTTTCAAGAATTATCAGGCTTCAAGGAAGTAGAACAAGCACATTCCTATAGATTTAAAATTCTTTCAAGAAGCAAACCCTCCCTTTTTGTTTTGGAAAGGCTAATTCAAGCCCGACAGATAAAGTGAGAAAGCAATTTTCCAATTACACACTACATCTTCTAGCAAGAATTATGAGTTATTCACTGGTACTAAACAGTACATAGGAATGAACTAGAATTAATTATTGGGCTGTATCATTTTTTACGTCTGATTATCCAAACAGTGTCAGTGACAATCTGATGCTTGCCAATGAACAGACTAGTGACATGAAAAAACAACTTTCTCAGAGTACAAAAATTCCAGAAGCAAGAACAAGGTAAGCATGAAGATATTTCTCTCTTCCTTGTCTAAATTCCTTCTTATTTTTTCACTTTACTCCAAGCTGGCCTTTTTCCAAATAGGCTGGTTCATGGTCAGACCACTGTGGGATCACTGGATTATTTCACAGTAAGAAAATGAGATAAGAGCACCTTTAGCTACTACTGAGAAAAAAAAAACCCAAAACCAACAACCTCTACTCCCATCCCTTCCTTTGAACTGCACCACATTATCTCTTTGGGGAAAGTTATGAATTCATTCCATACTATAAACTAGCATAAGATTTATGGACATACTCATCATCTGCTAAAATCCTATCAACAGAAGGCTGAGACACTGACTGAATATGAGAGGGTCACACCAATTGAGTATTTAATGTAAATACTGACAAAGAGAACTGTTAGCAAAAAGATACTGGAGACATTATTTAAAAGAAATGATAAATGTTAGTCGTGGTGGTAGTAGTAGTTGGTACTTTTGAGTAATTTACTGTTAATGGTTGCACTTAAACTGCTACATTAAAAGAATAGCATGTAGAATCACACATAAAATTTATGGGTTTTCTCTTTCCATTTTTCAAACCCACACCCTTCAAACCTACAGTCTGAAAAATCTGGGCTTGCTCTTCCAAGAAATATATTCACTTTGAGATCCAAAGAGTCCTTGGGTGACTACCTATTTCAATGAAAAACTAGCAATTTTGTTACCCTTGGATTTTAACGTGACTAAAGACATCCTCAACTGACTTTGAGTTCTGAAACAAAAAGAGAGACTACATACATTCAGAATATCCAAGTAATTTTATCAATTTTAAAACCAAAAGGTTTTTAGAAGCAAAGAAAACACCATAAATGTGATTTCCACAAAATAACAGCTCATATCTCACAAGAAGAGAGCTCAGCTCACAAAGATGGTAAATTAAACTTGAATTACTAAAAATTTTCAAAGGATTCTGATTTCTGCATTCATTAATTATTTTTCTAAGTAACACTTTCTAACATGTTCAGAAAAAATCCCAATAAACATTGCCGATTACCTTGCTGATACAAGTACACTATTTAAGGAGATGGTTTGGTATTAGGCTTCAGGCTAGTTTAAGAATTAATTCCTATTTTCCCTGGACACTCATGAGAACTATTTGACACATTGGATGCAATTATTAATTACTTATGTTTGCAGTTTGATACAAAGGTTAGTTACCTTCCATGATAACCAAATTAAAGGGTCAAAGGAGGCATTTCATAGAATAGCACAAATAAAGCTCACTTGTCAATTATGGCTAAACGGGCGTATTTAAAGCACTAATTTTCTGCTTGGTCTAGGTTTAAGGCTGCCCCTAAGAACTGCTTTCTATTTAAAAGACTTTCAGAGCAGAATAAAATACAGTTTGGTCTCTTTGAATACAAACAACTTTGAAAACAGTTCATTTGTCATGGGGAAAAACTGGAGAAGATGCAGCTGGGCTGAGGATTAACTGAATAAGTAGGAGCAACCTTTGCAACAAGAACCAGAGGAATAAAAAAAAACCTACTACGACTATTAAACCACACACATCATCAAAACTGTTACTATTTCCTAATCCTCTATTATTTCCTTCAATTGAAATAAAATTAAAACAAGCTATAAACAAATTGTAAACCGATTCTGTTTAATTGAACACATTAAAATGTAATGGATAAGTACAGAGCCAGCCCATTCATGGCAGCTGAAGGTTTTGTTTCAGAACTGCCAGTGTGACAACATTTTAGAAACATGCTTGTAAGCAGCTTTTTATTAAGACAATTTCATGCTAACTTATTGCACAGAGTAAACCACACTTCAATCAGTTACTTCTTCCCATTTCAATCCAATCAACCAGACTTCAAAAGGTTTTAGATTTCTTATTGCCTATTTTATATAACCACAGTAAAATTGAAGGAACCCCATTTTGTGATCATATTTTCAGGGGACTTCTATAAAATACCATCCTCACAAAAATCTTTATGATAGACACTAACCTCTGATTAACAACAAATGCTTTTTAAAAATTAGAAGATTCTACATATAATAGATTTCCCTCATCTATCATGGTTGTATATCTTCAAAGAAGTTCTCCTGATTATTTAAACATGAATTCTTGTGTATCAGTCATTCTGGGCATTTACAGGCAAATATATATTTTCATGAATCTTCTGATTTCATTCACATTTTCCTTGATTTTCTTAAAAGTCTAGTGGTTAAGTTTAACACCCTTTTCATGCAATGGGGTCAACTGATGAAAAGAGAGAAGAGTTACAGAATAAAATCAAAGAAAAAATCCATTTCAAAGAATGTAATCAAACTATAACTGAGCTGTGCCCAGATATCCAACAATTTGTCCTCTATTAATTCAAATTCTCCTTTAAGAGATCAGATAGAATACTGTTCAGGCCACCCCTATAGCTCAGGTTTGTGACATTCTCTGTGTGCATATTTCAAAAAGCCCAGCAAACAAAACTGCAGTTGCAGGATGAATCCAGTTTTTAAATAAAGACCAGTGAATTCCAATTTAAGTCAAGCACTCTGCTGTTCAGGCTCTTTGGGCATGAGCCAAGAGAGCTGAAAATGAAGTTCAACCATCAAGCTGGGAGATTCCTGATTTTTCTTGTTTAGTTGGGTTGCTGACTGGCTCTGAAGAGATGCTGCACTGGCTCTGCACCCTGGGGTTATTTTTTTGTTCAGTTTCACCACCACTCCTTTGAACTATAACTGCAGATATAAAAATACAACAAATCTGGGATGACTGTACCCAAAGTACTTGTTTTAGATTTCAGCCCAGACTTTTGTAGGCTGACAGAAAGGAAAATGTATTTAAACACAGATCTGTTTTAACAGAAAATCCTTAAATATGGGTCATTTACACTCTTTATACCTGTTTAAACAGTTGAAGATTAACAGCTGTTTCCAGGAACTGCTTAGTTGTACTGGAACGATGCTTCACAAAACTATTCTCACAGAAAGTTATAGGCTCTCCCTAAAAAAATGAAACAGGAAAAGTTAGGATGGTGAGCATACATATATACTGTAATTCAGTCCAAAAATATGTGTCTGCACCAAATTAATTTTATATTTATTCTACCAAGACATGACAAGATTGATAAATATATTCCTGATTTAACAGGAAATTATTGAAACACACATCTATTTTAGTTTTACACAAAACAAAGGCTACAATATGAAACATGGTCATGAAAAAGGTTTGAACATTAACACTTAAACATTAAAACATATTTTCCCACATGGGAAAAGTGCAGAACCCTTGATGTTGAAAGAAGAGAAACAAGTATCCATTGAAAAGTCAGAGCTTGTTGCAAAAAACTGAAAACAACACTCATTGAGGGAAAGAGATGTTATTGAGAATCTTTATAAATAATCAAATTCTTTCCTCTGTTATTCCCTAATCTCATTTAAAATTTGCTGTCTTCAGTGTGCACAGACCACTGGATGCTCCTCCACTGAGGAGCACTCCTCTAATTTTGTTATTCTTGTCCATACTTTGTGATAGAAACTGTTTGGCACAACTCGACAAGTAATTATGAAGTTTTGTGGCAATGAAGGTACACAATCAGATTTCACTGTAAAGCTGAAAGGCCTCTCACCCAAGTTTACAAAACCAAAATGATTACCAGGCTAGCAACAATTACCAAAGATCTCAAAGACACAAAACTTGGAATGCCACAACATGCCCCACCCAAATCCACCATTTGAAATTTTACTACCCAGCAGCTACGTCTCCAGTGCAGTCCCACAACAGAATAAAAGATACCTCAGCCACTCAAGAAAGATCAAAGGCAGCTGCTACACTGATCTTCACAACAGCTCCAGCCACTTTAAAGACAAATTTATTAATGGCCATGATCACCCCAGCTTTGTGCTCCCAGCCCTGTTTAGCTCCAATGGTACATGGCACTTCTGCATTTGCCCATCATTGCAGCTGACTGCAGGGAGCTGCTTTCAGAGTGTCACCAAGCACTTTCTCCAGGAGACTTAGCTGAGTTTGCTGGAGCAGCTGTAAATTATTTTCAACTGTTCCTTACACCTTGTTTTTAAATGGTTCAAGTGTGACCTAAGGGAATGTTGCAGTAAAACCACTGTGATGTCATTTTAAAATCTATTCTTATACTATCAAAATTTCCCTCTTTCCAAGTCTTTCTTTCCTTTCCAACTCAGCAAAGTATTTAAATACAACAACAAGTCTTGCATCCTTACTTCTTTATGGAAGCTCTGATTTTAGAAAAGATCTCTCACTGGAAGAACTAGAGCCTTAGATTTGCACAATCCTTGCCCTGTCCCAGGGTAGCTGAGTGCTGTGAAACACAAACCCAGCTCAGTACAGCACTGTGTTCATGAAATCTCCAGAAGCACTCAAGTTATTCCCCAACTCATCCCAAAATAGCTGGTGAACATTGTACGCATACAGGGCATGCTGGATTTGCCAAACAGCCTGAAATATTCATGGTACTTTAAATGGCACTGCCTTCCTGATCCACTTTGCATTAGCTATTCTTGAGCTCCTAAAGACTCTTGTCTTAAGAAGATGACCCCAAGCTACTTAGCAAATCAAAGTGCATCAAAACAAATGGAACAGTCACATGGTGGTATAAGATGTAGTGCTCCTGAGGGCAGACTCCCTTCTCAGCTCTACTGCTCTTCCAAGAAATTTCAAGGCAGCAAATTAAAAGAACTCCCCATATATACTTACAAATGCAAACACATATATTTATTTAATTATTTGTTGTTGTTACACAAAGAAAGCACTTCTGGAAATACAGAGGCTTTGTGGAAGTGCAGCTCTGACTAGATGATGGCTCATGACATGCATTACATTTAGGATTAAAGAGAGAAAATATTTTCAAAATAAACTATTTAATAAAATAAAAACTAAGCTATGCTTCCCTGTGCCAGTCTCCCAATTCTCCTGGGACAGATGAAAAAGGAGAGGTTATCTCCCCACAGGAGAGAAAACAGGCATGCTGGCTCTGCCCTTTCACACCAGCCAGGGAAGAGAGAGCAGCCAGCCAGTTCTCCTGATGGCACTTCTCGTGGTGGAGCCTTCTAAGAGAACACCAGGAACTGATAGTTCAACACTCCTTTTTAGTGCATGGCTGTAATATTTTCCCAAATACTTTCCTTTAATCACTGAATGTTTCAGATACCTAGTAAGAATGCATGCACTGGTGCATCTGTTCCCTTATCAGTACAGCTCAGACACAGAATAACCAAAGCTATTTCTTTGCTGAAAATTCATTTAATTCTATAAGGAGTTCACGTCCAAAGGTCATACATATTATTTCAACCTGCTGACTGTGAGACTAATTTAAAAATTTGAGTAGGTTTAAAGCTTCTACCTGTTCAGCACATGAAAATGAGAAAATCTGTTGAAACCTGCAGAAATTCTACATGGAAGCTTTCTCAGGGTATCTGTGGTAACTTTAATGAAATTGCATTAAATAACACAATTAACTCCTAGCTCTTTTATTTGTTCGAGGTTCTCACCAACAAAATTGTTTTCCAAATCTTCAAGATTATTAGCGCAAACACAAAGCCTTTTGAAGCACTATTTAACAAGTGTGAATTATTGAATTACTATAAACAAAACCAGCTCTCAATGTTTTCATACATAAAGCTTGTACCATTCCTGTTTCAGCAAATGCAGCTGACTACCTTTAGGAAGAGAGTTTTGGAGGAATGCTGCACTGATATTTAACTGCTCAGCCATCAGCTGGCCTCTGTTGTATTGATCTACAATGTACTTTCAAAACAAGTTCGATCTAAGCCCAGTGGGGACTCTGTACTGAAAAGTAGACAGCTAATACTCACACCAAACAATCTATGCCCAAACATGTTATCTGTCCTTCTAACAACAGTTACTATAGAATTTTCTTCCCCTTTCATAGCTTGCCACACACAGCAGGAATTCCTTAGTCTAAGCTACATTCACATTTTAAGCAAGCTATTTATACAGACCTCAATGGAACATGACAACTGAGCTAAACCAGTGTGATCATTTTAAAAGGAATGAAAACCCCTAGATTAGAAGGTGGGTTTGTGCTTTCTAAATCTAGTGATTTTTAACTTGAACAAGAAGTAAAAATACATTTTTATTGCAGAAAACATTGCCTCACTCTAGCATGACTCATCCCAACTATTAGTTCTATTGCAACAATTAATATAATTTAATTTTGATATTAAAATTCCTCTTCTTAAAAATTTCTGTCATGACATTCAGAGATAATGGCCAAGGGGTAACTGAGCATGTGCCTGTGATAATTTACAAATAAATTTTCCCAAAATTTGTAAATTTTTTGCAATCAGCCAAAAAACCCAACAAGATTCAGATATACTGATATTTCTCACAGTTAAATTATACCTAAACCCAACTCTTATTAGCACAGTATCTACATTCAGAAGAGGACCAATAACAGTCCTTGACACAAAAAATCCAGTATGGTTTCCAACAGGTAAAACAGAATTCTTATGGAAGTCAAATAAATAGTCAAACAGGTATTACAAAGGGTGGTTCTGGATTTAAACACCAATTATGTTCTGCCATTTCATTACTGTATGCTGCTGTACTTTTTACACCTAACTCTTGGGGAAAGGTAAACAAGTCAATGCCCATATAATTTTGAAACTCAATTATAATCATTTGCTATCTCCTCATTCTCAAATAATTCAGGTGCATTCTGATTTTTTTCCAATATAAATTTTATTTATTTTTTGTATTATTCTGATTCATTGTAATTAAATACATCATCTGTTGGACAGCTGATGTCACTGCTCGTCAGTACTGGCCCAAAGCATCCAGTTAACCATCAATTAAAGAGAGGTCTGACAGGCTGTGCCATCTTCACCATGAAGGTTATCCTGGATATCCTATTCCCCCCTGAACTCCTACTGCTGAACATTCCAGAGCAAGCCAGCAGCCTTTGCTCTTCATTTCATTTCTGAAGAGTGATGTTACAGCCATCACAACTTGAAACAAAGCTGTTCTGGGTTTATTTCTTTTAACATCCAGAGCTTCAAGGCCTTTGTCCCCAAAAAGAGGGGAAATTATTCTCTATCATAGTAAATATTGTTATATTCAATATTTTTCAACTTCTTCTCTGTTATCTTATCTACCTTCTCTGTCCTCTTATCTACTTCTCCCTCTCCAGATACAGACTGGGACAGACAAGAGAATTCTTTTAAAGAATTCTTTATGACACATATTATTTTATTAACTGACCATATTGCATATGATTTATGAAAAACATGTACAAGTCTTTGCCTTCATTTGTCCATGTACATGCAGGAAGAACGTGTAAAGTAAAATAGCTGGGAAAAACACAACATCACACATACCCTGATAACAAAATGACACAAACTTCACAACTGCCCTATTTGTGTCTATGTCCCACCTCTGCCTTCAATTCTGAAACATGGAACATGCAGTACTATCCAGGAGAAATCCCCAAAAGCTGGACTACCCAAAGAAATTAGGAGCAACACAAGGTTCAAGGCCAAGTTGTGAGCACCCAAAGTAAACAAATGTCTCAAAATGGACTGCAGTCCTTTATGTGAAGGAGACCATATAAAAAAACCATTATAATTCATCATTCCATTGATAATACTTTTTTTCTGAATTGTTTTTAGGTCATTTACCAAATGACACAAGAAATTTTTTCAATCATCCCCACATACCATGTGTGAGGTGGATTCCTTCTAGACTAAACTAAAGCAGAGTTCCAGCTAGTCATGGGTATTCAGCATTTAACACCAGACTAGAACCAGAACCCCAGTGTGAAGGCAGAAATGCACACTGGGTGAGTGTCAGGTCCTTAGCACTAGCTGGGCTGCTTTGCTCTACAGATCCACTCCTATTACACCATATTTGCTAATGTAAAGTGTAGCATATTAAAAAGTACTCTTAACAGTTATATCAGTGTGACAGGTTGATTTAGTAATGATTAAATCAGAAAAACCAGCTATTTCTTCTTTTCTTTTATTGGATTAAGTGTTTCATTATAATTTAATATGCACAAAAAATTATTATAAACTTTCTCAATTACATGTCATATTTCCTGTCTGTATTGGAGTAGTCAGATTTTCCATATGGTCCTTTGGAGGCCCACGAACTCTCTGCAAGACCCCTGAAGATTCCCATTTTGCCTTTCACCAATCATTTTTTTCAATAATTGCTAGACGTTTGTCCAAGACATATTGCTATACCGGGGAGAATCTGTCCTGTGCTGCAAACAAACAGTTGCACAGAATGAGTGTTCAGTGTGATGAACAGCGTTTGGAGTGAAGTGTTGGATGAGTACAGACACTATTAAAGCTGTTCTTTACTCAAAGTGAATATTAATGACAGTTGTTTCATGTTTCAAGTTGAAATCATACAGGACACACTGTTGCAAGGAAAATAGTTCACTTAGACATGTTTTTCAACTTTCAAGAAATCCAAATACATTATTTTATTTTTCACCAGGAGGTTTGTGATCCTCAGAACAGTACCCCAAAACACCTCAGTTCTTGATTTTGAAAATATAAGTTTATTTATAGCAAAAGTATTTCAAATATATATGGAAAATATTTTTATTTAAGTGTTACCCCTACAAACTTTCTACATAAATACTACTTGAGTTCCTGAAAGAATGTAAATTAAGTCTGTAGCTGTGGTTTAAATTACCTTATTAGACCTGGCACCACAGGCTCCAAAACAAAGGGAAATATCTTCTTTGCAATAGCAGTTATCAAGATTTGAGACTCTTGACAAATATTCCTAATACAGCCAAATGTGATTTGATTTTTTTTCAGCTTTCCAATTCACAAAGGAAAAGGCAAATGCAGAATGAGCTGAATAATCATGTGAAATCTTCTTAATTTCTACTAATCCAAAGTGAATTAATTTTTTCTTTCACAATAAAAATTCTGTGAAACACTGAATTAGTTAAGATTATGTGAATGCTGCTCAAAATAACAGTTACAAGGGGGTTTTATTTATTTTTAAATACGCTTTGTCTTTGAACAACTTGATATCAATCCAAGACATGCTAGTATTTGCCAGCAGACTTCTGTCCACAAAGATATTTCGAAATAACTTGTCTTAAAAAAAAAAAAATCAGGCCACAATGGTTTCATAAATATCTTCTCTTATATGCAATCAGTGGAGCCAAAACCAGATAAATCTCCAAAAGAAAATAAGGCATAAAGAAAGACTTCAAAGGTCATTTTGACAAATGTTTGCCAGTTGCAATGATGCACAGTGCACTGTTTCCAATATAGTGCAAACGTAGATCTCAGATATGCCAACAGCTAAACTGAAATAAAACGGGAATCAGTTAAAAGGAGAGCTCATTTCAAATGAGATGCTAATCAGGTTGCTAAAGACCTTGCACACTCAGTTCCACATTTACCAAAACAAAGGACTGACAGAAGCTCATTTCTGGTCAGACTAGAGCTAAGGACATAAGCAGACTGACATCCTTCTGTTTGCACATATCCTAAGTGTCCAAAAGACACTTTTTGACTGAACAGCTCTTACTGCAAGCTGCCATGAGTTGGCATGGACTGGCGTCCTCACCTTTAGACTAAGGAGAGAACTACATTCAGGTGATGGCACTATGGAATAAAGGATAACTATCTGTTGTTGAAATGATTTGTTTTACTGAAACAAGCAGCGTGTTGAAATCCAGTGATTTCTAAAACAGGTGCAGCCCTTTGTGTATGAAATGCAAACAGGATTTCCATATTGTAAGAGAACTGCTAAACACCAACACATGAACTAAAGCTGTACATGTCTGCATGGGTTACCTGCCCTCTCACAACAGCAGCTCTCAGTGGCACAGCTTTGCAGCTGCTCTGCAAAATGCCCACGGCACGAAAGACTGCCTGGAAGAGAACCACTGGGGGAGAAGGAAAACCCAAGGGCCAAACTGTATTTTAAAGTTCTCTCCAGTAAAGCCCTCTTCTGGAATTAATAACTATCCTATCCTTTCCATCAAGGAATACCATAGTCTCTTCTTAGAGTGCTCTTCTCACCCCCAAACAAATATGCACCCATGTTCCAACACATCCTCCAGCTTTATTAACTTGACTCCTCAAGTGAGGATGATTTTCTCCTGTCGAATTGAAATTTATCTGAATCCATCAGACAACCAAACATCTGATCCTTGAAATTCAATTCACCCAATGTTACCTCAGTGCATTTGATCAAAGCAACCACTACCAGTAGTTTGCAAGAAAAATAAGCTGGACTGATGGATGAAATTAATCTCTAATTTTCTTCTGATAAGTTATTTTATCTCCAACTCAATATGTGTCACCCTCATTATTTAGAAATTATGAAAGCTCATAAAACATTAATCAACTGAATACCAGCAAAACGTGAAAAATACAAATTCTGAGGTTCTGATAAGATGAAATAGGTTTTCATTTCTCCTGTCTTCCAAGTGTAATCAAGGTAAGTATATAATAGGAGAGATGCATGTTTGACTCATATCTGGCTTCTGCTAGGAAAGAAGCTTCTGCCCTCCAACACATCAAAACCTCTGGAAAAACGATGGAGTCTGAAAGGCACAGCCCCTTCAGTTCTTCACCACACTAAACTAGGTGACCTGTGTGTGAGCAGCTTCACTAATAAAATCTGATTTTATACTAAAAAAAAAAAGAAAAAAACAAACAAACAAAAAAACCCTGATACAAGTAAGAAAATATCTGACTTTGGATGAGTATTTTCAGTTCAATTCACTGTCGAGAGAAGGTGGTATCTTCCAATTCCTTAGCACAGAGTAAGATGTAAAACAGACTATTCCAGACTGGGATAAAAGGATAAAACATTTCACATTTTCCTTGAAGAATGAGACAATGCTCTTATAAATTCAGGGGGAAAAGCAACAGGGCAGCCATCTTACTGGTTTGTATCTCAGTGCATCTCTGTAGGATCCGAAGAGTGCTGCCTGTGCCCGAAGGAAGGCCTTGGCCACTCCGTCGCCCGTAGCTGTCGACTGCTTTTTCAGTTTATTTTTCAAGGCCGAGACCTGCGTGACAGAGTGGAACAGTTAAATTAACACCTCAGAAATTGGTACAGCGAGGTATGAACCCAATCAGCAGGCAAACCATAGTGTCTATAGGTCAGCCAAAAATTCATCCTCCTCCTTGATAGCTTATCTTTTTAACTGCAATGAGCACCTGCTGGTCTGTTAATTGAAATGAAGGCAGGGGATGATGGTAGAGTGCTAATGCAGATTGGTTTATGCTCTCTTTTTTTTTTCCCAAGGCCTCTTGACATAAATAAGCTTAATTATTTTACAGTAAAATGCATGTGAGTCACTTTATTGCAGATTTTTGTTCCAGCATAATATGTATTTGCTTGCTTGAATGTAGACAGTTGGATCTGTTTTCTTTAAGCTATGAAGGTTTATTTTTAAGGACTCTTAATGGTCACTTACTAGTCAGTGCCAAGGAGTATCTCCTATTTTAGGTCAAATTCTCATCTTATATCATTTCTCATGCAACATGGGAGTACCTGCTACCACAGTCAAATAGTTGAGAAAAGTTTTTTGTAAATTCAGTGTAACACTGCCTACAGAATTGTCCTTGAAGATAAATGTGAAAGGAAAGGAAAAAAAAAACAGTAATTAGCAAGTGCCTGCAGTTCAGAAGATAAAAAGACCATTCTGATTATAGTGCTTGACTTTTTAAAGGAGGTTTCTGTTTTTTACCTGGCAAATAACAACCACTGGTTAGACAGAATTAGAGAAAAAGCAAAAAGAAAAAAAAAGGAAGGGGGGAAGTTTTAATTTATGTAACTGTTACTTCAACATATTTTGGAGGAAAATAATATAATTCTGGAATTATTACAAGATGTGTGGAATTATACCCAGATACAGTCTATACTCTCCTAATTTCCATCATAAGGGACACCTGGAAAATAAGTCAACTCTACTTACATAGAATACACATTTCTACATCCCTTTGTATTGCAATGTCCCCAACACAGCATTATTTAAGTCTCTAAATGAAGTAACATTCCGAGTTACTATTTAAAAGGAATATTATAAATACAAACTTATCACCAAAACAGCTTTTATTTTTTTGGAAATATATGCAAGAATGAGTATCTTTTTGTTTCTTTATGCAAGCAGTCCTGACTGCTCTTGTAGATGATGATTGTAATTGAAGTGTCAACCTAATTAACAACTAAACTTTGAATAATGCTAATGAGAACTGAACATGGCATCAGAGAAAAGACCAGCTCTACAGGTGATAAACCTTCACAGTAGTGACATTTTCCAGTGTAAAGTCACAGTTACTGTGATCTGATCAAAGAGAGAGACCCCCATTGGGTCCAATTATAACTATAGTTTGGAAAAAAAAATTATTGAGTTATGATGTTCATAATCTATGCAGAAAGGCCTTTACAGTATAGGTCTTTTCCCCATAGCTGTGATCTTTTCAATTTATATCCAAGCTCCACAGATCTAGATAAAAGTTTCGAGCCTGATTCGTTTAGCCCATGGAAAGCACACACCAAGGCTCATTTATGTTCTTGCCTTACACCTCAAAAGGAAAAAAAAAAGTACAAGTCCAAGTACAAAAACTGGTTAAGAAGTTCAAGGTTGAAAAAATAAATGCATGTCTTGGTTTTGTGGTTTGATTTTTTTCTTTTGTTCTGCATTGTACAATTATTTTACAGTTGTAAAAAATAAGATTTCATTGTGGGGAAAATAAATGCATACAAGGAAGATCTGCCCACAGACAGCAGCATAATTTGACTAAAATAAAAGCAATAACATTAATTCAACAAGAACCGCCACCATTAAAATTTTGTCTCTGTCAAGACAGGCAAAGCATCTTCTCAATGTAAGGGAGGGAAAAGGTAGAAAAATCTCTACATTCTTTTAAATCTACATTCTTCTAATTTGCACCTTGTGATTTTGGGGAAATTATGGCAGATGATAAAACAGGTTAAGAGAAGAGAGAGGGTAAAGATAATAATGCAGAGCAGAGGGATTACACGACTAAATGGCGAACATGAATGAAAAAGGTATTTTCTAATTTTCTCAGTTCAGGCAGACCCTAAGCACCCTATTGCAAATTTGATTAACAGGATGCTTTACACAAAAAAATGCATTAAAAAGAACAGCAGAAAACAACCAATCTCCTGCTCTGCTAGTGTTTTATCAGCTCAGCAATATTAAGACCCTCCAATGGGCTGCCAGTTTGCAGGCAGGCACTCTAGACAGAAAACATCTTTGTGTGCTGTCCTGGAGAGAGTTTGAGCCTAGAAAGGCAATGCCAGAGTTCAAAGAAAGCTCCTCCAACTCCTGCTTCTCTCAGGGGGCAATGCTTAAAGGCAAGAAGAGCTCCATCAGATTATTCTGCAGAAGAACCAGGAGCATGGTGCTCTCAAGAAGAAGCCTGCAGAGATCATGGGAGCCCCAGCTGTGTGTGCCTGCTGTCCCCTGCAGGACCCTGGCTGGGGACCCTGAAGTGCCCCTGGGACCTGTCTTGGCCTCCTCCAAGCTGAGGCCAGTGAACACACAAGAACAGGACAGTGCTTAGTCAGGGCTCAGCCCAGCCACACTTGGGCAGGCTGATGGCAAACTCTCCCAGGTGCACATCTGAATCAAAGACAGAGTGATAATGCAGTTATTACAGCCAGGACAGCAGGCACAGGTAAGAGACAGCGTGCACTGAACTCCTTGCAGGGACCTGGTACACAGCAGCAGGATTGTGATTGCTTACATCCACGCACCTCAAACCAAGGAAATGTGAGACCCCTTTGGGTGACATCATTCACAGCACATTAAATTATTTTAAAATTACACAATTCTGACACCAAGCCAAAAAACATAGCAAGCAGCATCTGTATCAAAATCTTTTCCTCATTTATATTTCATATTTTATATTTTAACCCATTTACCTAACTATGATTAAGAACACTAAACCTTTTTTCTTTTGTATCTCTCTTGCAGAAATAGACTTCCACAAAGTTTAAAAATAAAGAACTGCAAGAAACAAACTGCAGGGGTTAGAAGGCTGTTAAAATTTATTTCTGAAAGACAACAGTGATCCACTGCAGAATTGTATTATTAATTTACACTAGAAGCAAACTGGTTTTATCTTCTCCTAGCAACAGCTTCTCATAGGAAGGTGACTTCATTGGACAGCTATGCCAGTGAAGAGCAATAAGAACTTCAGGAAGGTTTAAATCAATACAATAGTTTTCCAAAGATACAAATGATACTGATGTGGAATTAAGTGTATCTAAAATGCATAAACACACTGTGTTGGTCATTGAAGCAAAAAGTATCATTTTTTTAAATTGTTACTGATACATCCTTTCTAGGTCTCCTAAAATCTAAATATCTGACAGACAGAAAACATGACTAATATCTCTTCAATATCCATGTGAATAGAAGAATTATACATAAATTTAAACACATATAGAAGAATGATGTTTGTATATTTTTGTTATATGAGAAATACAGAACCATAAACTGGAGTTTTGAAGGACTATTAGATCTCTGAAAAAATATATCCAGTTATTTCTCTGGTATTAGCAACACTTTTTATGTTTGAAACTACTTTTTGCTGTTCTCCATCAGATGATACCACTACAAAAGTAAGTAGAAGGTCACTCTCAAAAACAAGAAAGTAAGAGAAGATCACAGAGAAAAGGAACAAACAAAAACCTCAAAACAAACCAGAGCCTGATATTTAAATCACTATTTCTAGTAAAGGGCTTCTGTGTATTTGATTATTATCTACAGGCAGAGGATTAGGAATCTCAGGGAGACCTCCAGCATTTAATAAAAATTTTGTCATTTAGACAAAAACAAATACTTAAATGCAAATGTTTTCAAAACGAGTTGTACTTTTCAATCTCACATGCTAGCTTCTAAAACTATATCAAGGTTCAACAGAATCTCAACTCTAAGTTCACAATAAACAGTCGTTTCATAACACTGCAAGCACTGCTGACTGCTGAGTTTCTAAATATATTTTTGTATACTTTCTGGTGGAAAAACCATCATAAATTATGCTATTTATATTTTACAAAAAAATCTTTTTAATTGCACTGTTATACATTGATTTTAATTTCTTTATAATACCATTAATCATCATATTTTACAAAATAATTTGCACTCCCAGTAATTGCTGCATAAAATAACCAATTTTTTACATGAATTACAGCCTACTTCTCAAATGCTACTTTTAGAACAGTAATGTTCATATGCCAAATTTATGGTGTTAAAATCCTCTGACTTTAGGGATCTCAAAACCAAATCTCTGAAGTCCAGTTTACATTCTGTACTGCATCACAGTGTGTAGGGACCAGGAAGTACAAACACTGCACATCTTTTAACAGCTCTGTAGCTTTTGCAGTTGACAATAGTTAATCACCACAGAAGAAGCTAAAAGACTATGAAGTCTGTTGTCTTCTGAAGATCATATTTATAAAAGTTCTGCTTAGTCTATGATTTCAGGTCATTTAGACTTGGTTGCTAGAAGTGATGCTGTCAATTCTGCAAACTGTTTGGGAAAGTGTTCACATCTGAGCAAAGGAGAAGTCTTTATGTCAGAGTTAAGTGCAAGCAGGTATTGCAGGGTCAGGCCCAAAATTTATAAATTTCAGTCTATGGTCACGTATGTTCTTCTAATGCCTTATATTATTAAAGTGGTGATCTCAGTATTATTATATTAGGAAATTTACTCCCAGCGAAGTAGCTCCTTACTTTTTTTTTTATTTAATTAAAAAATAATAGACAAATTCACAGTGAAATGATGAAATTTAAAAACAAGCTTTCTTGTCAGAAGAGTGAAAAAAGAGGGGCTTTCCCCCTTCCAAGAAAACAAAGGATTCCTGAAAGTCTTGCCCTGATTTATTCTTCCAATTTTAAATACCTTAGGAGTAGCGGAACTGCTACTGGCATGGTAGTATTTCTAACAGTCAATAAATCTAAAATATTATGTGTGAATATTGGAATGAAGCCATTAAGAAGATTACAGCATGCAACGCAGCAGAGGGTCCTCATGAAAAAAGGACTGGTAATTCAGGACAACTGTGACCACTGACCTTTGAACAGTCAAGACCACTGGTCAGTCTGACAGAATAATAGAGTTCACATGCATGGAAAGTCATCTAGCCTGTACCTATAATTTAAATGCTTAAGTGAATGATTTAAAAATGCCTTTAAATCTCAGTTAATTTATTATACAGTTTATTAGACAACGCCATAGAATAATGTTTCTTTCTATCTTAAATTTATCCTGAAAAAAATCACGATCAGAGCGTATATACAAGGGTAAACCATTAAATACCTATGCTGTGAGGACATCATCAGGCTTATTGATCAAGAAAATAATTACTCTGTTCCCTCTGGACACAAGAAACAATTTTAGAGAACTTGGAAAATATTGCATTTCTTTTGTTAGGCTGCTAACCAACCTGGAATCAATTTTTGAAAGGGACAGTGAGGCTACAACTTCTTTTATATTTTCAGTTCTTCATCTATTTTAATGCCTTTCAGAGGTACTCATATTTTTTCATCAGAAGTTTTACTACTTTTGTATGTACGCTTATGAGGTTTTTCTGTATAAGTTAAAATGCTTCACACATGTATCTCTGACATTCCCTTTAATGTTTTCAGCCTGACTCACCATTTTGACTCTACACTCCTGTGTCTTATACTTTTCCCCAAGATGTCAGCAGCTGCACTGCCCCTTATGAATGCAAAAGGAGGACAAGCATTTTGTCTCCTTATGAACCAAACACAGCCCTGTGCCTTTTGTTTCCAGGTTTTCCAACTATAATTGTATATGCATGCCACCAAAATGTTTAATTAAAGTGCCTTACAGATTGAAGTGATGAAAGAGATGGGATTATTCAAACTAAAAGCTTCAGTATAAAATCCTCAAGTTCTGCAAGTATATTTTGCTTAGAACACTGGGCTTTTTGGTTTATATTAGATATGGAAAAAATATTATAAGTCTAGTCTGTAATTGTACACTTGGATAACCTACATTAAGATTTGCAGTAATAACATGCATATATTCTGGGAGAAAATAAACTTCTACAAGTAATCAGATCTGTATCCCTATTTCCATCATGCTAGCCTGCTTATTTAGAGATCATTTTGATATGCACCTGTAAAACACATGACAAGTGCCTCTTATTGCACAAAGATCCATTTTGGCTGTTCAAAGGACCTCCAGCTGTAACTCCAGTATCTCATGGAATATGATTCCTAATTCTCAATTCCACATCCAGCTATTATTTAGCATGCAGGCCTTCATGACATTATAACATCAACCCTATTCACTCCAGTGAAAGTCCAGTTAAAGCTCCTGACACACCAGGAAATGACTCCTCATTTACTTGTTATACTCTCAAATGACAGAGTACAGTCAAAGTTACTGTATAGACGTTTGAACATGTATCCATGCATATGTAAATCACAAAACAGCACAAAAATATACCAATTTAATAATAAATACACTAATGTAAACCACAGAACACCACAATAATTTTTATAATCTTTTACATTTCTGAACTACAGTTGATACAGAGTCCAAAGACTGACCAGATGATCTATAAAAATGGTTAGACTTATTTTTAGATCATTAAAATCAAAGGGCAGTGTCACAAATGCTATTATCAAGAGTTTGATTTCTATTGTACTAAATATATACAAATTATCAACAGTAACAAAAGACACAGTATGCCATCATAGGATCTTACTTTGATTACGACAGGGGTATTTTATGATTTACAATTTCAGAAAATGTAACTCTTTGATTTCATATTTTGATATAAAATTCTTTGTCTTGACAACTATTTGTGACAGCTTGTGCATCTTTAATTGAATAATGAAAACGGTGGTTTCACAATTATATTCTTTTAGAGCTGTACTGGGAAAAACAAGATAAGTGAATTTTGTGACTATTTAAAATGATATACAGAGTATGCTCTCCTATAGGCAATAAAAAAAGGAAAAAAAAAAAAAAAAAAAGCAGGGGGGGGCACCCTCTGCAAGATCAAAGTCCAGAAAGAACTGGCACTTAATTTATCATCCTTTACAGACAAAAGACAGCTTTCGTCATTTCAAAAGGATCAGATGTCTTTTATGACAAACTGGGTTTGCAGTTTAATTTACAAATAGAATTCTAAGTAAGCAGTCTTTGCTCTGCCAAAGCAAATGACAAACAGTATAGGTTTTCATTCACGCAGCCCTCAGCAGGATAGAAGAGATTAAAATAAAACTGAAATAATTTAGAGAAAACAAATAAATGTTTCACAAAGTTGAAGAAGATCAAAGCCTGAATTTTCTGACCCCAACTGTACAAGCATTTCTTATTATATTGACCAGTGCCATCAGATCATTAATTAAAAGGAAAGCGCTGGCAGGTGGCAGGGAAGCAGAAGCCGATAATTGGCCCCCTTCTTCTTTTTGCCTTCAAAAACTCTCTGGTTCTTTTGCAAGACATGCCACTAGGCAGACAGAAATGCCTACTTTGTAATATAATGATTAAGATGAGATGAAGAGACTCTTGCGTTTAAAGCAGCTCTGCCTAATGAATGCAGCTAGCTTTATAATTATGATCCTACTTTTACAATAAGGAATATGATGTTCCATTCAACGTCTCCTCAGCTGTCAAAAAGGTAACAATCTCAAATGTAGTGGTCTGCACTAGGTCCTTTTCACCCCCTTATTCCTTTTACAGCAGTTAGCAAAACGAGGCAAAAATAATTATGAGTAATTCAAGCACCTATATAAGAAAGAATGAAATGTCTAAGACTCACCACTTCACCAGGTAGGTTGTTTAGGTCATTAAAAGGGTTTTCTAGAGTGTTTGTGTCAACATTTAGCAAAACCACATCCTCCAGTGATCTATTTTTTACTCTCTGTTAGGAAGAAAAAAAAATGCTGGAAAAACAATTTACTATGGCGTCCTCCTGAAGTACATTTTTCTTATACTGTGCTAAATTACAAATAATGATTTTATACAAAGGACAATAATGGCAAAAAACAGTTGGAGCTTTAGATGTAGAATTTGGGAATTAGACACAGCATTCAGAATAGCTTTTAAAAATACTTCCTATTTTTCAAACACTAAGGTTATATTAATAATCTCTGAAAGGAATTTATACAGAATGCAGTTGAATATATTGGATAAATATATATTGGAACTACACATACCTTGTAACAACATTTCATTCTCTCATATTTGTGAAAATCAGATAGGATATTAATCATATCATCAGATGAAAACCAGAAAAAATGTACAATTATTTGCAGATTTATGCAAGTACCAAGCATGTGATGCCCACCATTATCACAGAAGAATGGATAAAATGCTTTTTCATCAGTGTGCTTGGTTAGCAGCTAAGAATTAAACAATTTGTTCCTTTCAGGAAAAAGGGATAGAACTCTTTTCTATATGATCCTACAATAATACATAATAATGCAGTGCAGGAAATAATTCCTGAAGGAACTGACTTCTTTTTTTTCAGGGCAAATCTTTCAGTTCCATTATTTCCTTATTGAATAAGAAAAAGCATCCTAATCAAGATATTACAACTGAAGCATGCAGGTCATAATGATTTGGGGGCACAGACGGCTGTGCCTGGAGTTGAGAAGTGTAGATGATTTAGAAGGCCTTTTTTTGGAAAAACAAAAGTGCTGGTGGCTCAGAGAAGAACCCACCCCATCACCTAAGCAGATGTGAATTGATCCTTAGAAACTGCTTTAGCAGAAGTGCAAATCAAATAATGTTCCCAAATCAATTATCTACTCTGCATGATAATCAGATGGCACATGTAGGCTCCACAGCATAATCAAATGGTTATGGGAAAAGGCAAAACTATTTCTTACCCAGCTATTATGTACCAGTCAGCTGAGTTCTGCTGCGCTGCTTAACATTCAAATCTGTAAAAACCACCTCTTGTTTTTTGGCAAAAAATACTAATTTCTAAATTAATAATTAGAAATGTTATGGAATGTAGGTTAGATTCAAGTTTTCAGAGGGACAGGAACATAAATTATCTGGGAAATTACAATAATGCCAAAATCTGAGTGATGGTGACTCCAAAATAAATTTTACCTGTTCCTGAAAAATAAATTTTTCCTCATTATTGGGGAAATCTGTTGCTAAAGTGCTAAAAGGCAGGAAAATAGCTACCACTGAGCTATTAAGACAGAGAAAATCATGATGTAGAGCTACATGTTTTCATAAAACACTTCAAAAGTAAGATTTTAATGAGTGGTATTTTTTACTTAGTAATGCATATAAAACTTAAATTTTGAAATTCTGCATGCTAAAATACAGGGATTTTTTTTCTAAAACATTTCCAGTACAATTTTTTTATGGCACATACACCTCATGCTTCCCAGTACACTGAAGAGTACAATAAACTTACCTCTATCAAGCTTAAGTGGACGCCAATTAGATAAGGCATCGGCGCACTGAAGGAAAGGAGTGGAAAACATCAAGTTTTAAGTATAACACTAATGGAATATTTTAAATATTGGCACATATGACCCTAGTAGACAGTCACTGTTTAAGACAGTATTAAATGAACACAGTTGCTACAGAAATGCAGTTTACTAGACAAGGAAAATTTTGTTTTATTCTGCAGTAAAGATGTCAACAAAATAAAGGATACTGCTGCAAACTATGAGGTATGAGCAAGAAGGCACCACAGCTTTTCCTCCAGACCTAGCTCCAGTAACTGACCACACTGAGCTAACCCAGCAGATGTTCCCAAAGTGGGCCTGTTTTAAAACACCAGCCGGAGGACATGGTCCAGCTTACCATCACCACAGTGCAACAACACAAACATCATTACCACCAGTTTTGGTTTTGAACCCTCCCCTGGCAAGCCTTTGGAAGCTGTGTAATATCCTATTTAACTCAAGATAATGAACTTCTCCTTTCCAATTTCCATAAGACAAGGAACTATATTCTCCAAATAGAACAAATATCCACAAAAAGCTGCTCCTGTAAGACCTCCTGCAGTATGCAAGGAAGAAACTGAATTAGGCTCCTTTATCATGGTTTCCTACAATGGTCTGTACTGGCAACATCTGACCAAGAATATACTCAGTGTCCAGGACTGAAGGAAGAAACCTCCACCAACCACCATGAGACTTTTGGGTACTGTGAGATTACTGACAATATTCACTCCCAGAGCAGTGAGCAATTGACAGGATGGTTTGGGCAACTCAATGGGAAATGAATCACTAACAGACCACAGAAAAAAAAACCTAAATAAAAATAATCCCTGAAAAATAATGGAAGGCAAGATGACATACAAGGGTACACAACTCCCACACAGTAATTTCTCTCATGGCAATAATTTGATCACAGATCTGAGCCAGTGGCACTGACTGATTGGTGATTGACTTCCCAAGGATGAGGCAAGGTTTCACTGCATCAGTTCATGCAGTCTCATCCATTTGGTCCCACCTCTGGGACCAGAAAAAGCAATTCTCACCTGCCTACAACTACAGCCCATTTTAGAAAAATCTGTACACCCTATGGATTAGCCAATTGTGCTCATTAACAATGTCCCACAGGAGAGGATCAATGCAAAAAAAAAAAATCTAAACAAAATCCAGCAAACAAAACCAAAAACTCAGACTGACTGAGGCCCAAACAAGATTTCATGTTGTCTATGATATCAAAATATAGGTTTGCTGAAATTGCAAACTGTCATGGTTTAAGGTTTCTAGGCAATGGGGCTTCCAAAAAGGAAAAGAGTCTCTATTTTTCCACTCATCTTTTTCTTTGCCCCAATACTGACAAAATTTAGCACTTCCTGATGACTTCATCCAGGCTAATCCTTATGTCTTTGCGACCTAAACACAAATTACATGGAGTTGTAAATGAGTGTCACTCCAGAGCAGACACCCATATATATCCAGAGAGGATTTAAACAGCTTTAAACCACTCTATAGATTAAAGAATGCTTTGTACTATGTAACATATTTAACCAAGAATGATTATGGCTGACATGTTACTGAGAATTCTGCTGCGGAACATGCAGCAAAACAGATCCTCAGGTTCCTCATATCAGGATATCTCAGTGGTACAAACAATGTGAACAGGCAAAACTACAGTGAAAACAAGTGCTATGTCATGTATGGATTTTATGCACACTTGTTTTCTCATACATCAACACTGTGCCAGTAGCTTCACCACACCTGTGCTGACTTAAGATTGCTGATGATTTGCTCCATTAATAAATCTGCCATTAAAAAGGGAAGCATGCAGCTCTTTTCTCTACAGAACAAAGCAACAGCTACACCATTTCAATTTTGAAGTTAATAGAATAGAGGTACAAAGCACATCTTGAAAATGGATGAAATAAGAACTGCAGGCATGGAAAGTCAATTTAATCGTTTTCAGCCAAAAGTAATTTTATTACTGCTGGATTCTGAAGCCTTAACAGCAGAGGACTGTAATACGCACATGAAATTGCTTACTATGATACTACTGGGAGCTGCTATACAGTTTTCTCTTGCTTATGCATGTTACCACCAAAAATATCAATCAGTGGTATCACTGCCCAAAGTAATTACTATGTTATGCAAAACATCCAATTTAATTGGAAAATAACTGCCCCATTCTCACAAAAACAGGCGTATGTATATCCTAATTCAGAAGAGACCAAATCTCATAAAGACCTACTGCAATTGTAACTTGAATTTTCTGATTGCATTACATTCTCAACAGAGCACCAGTATAACAGATGCTTTATCATCCACAGACAAAACTGGCATATATTCTAATATTGGTGATTTAGTTTGCCAAGATATTAGACAGAAATTTCATTAAATTAGCTTTCTTCTTCACAAAAAATAATTTTATTCAAATATAATTACTGTATCAATGTTCAAACTAAATTTTTGTAACGGTTTTCTTGAAAGCCAGCCACCCACTCCACTGAGTGCAACAGTCTCCTTTTACTTACTTAATGTAGAAGAGAAATCAATTTTTATAACATAATATTATAAAACTCAATTTTTTATTAACTGCACAGTGGATTTTTTTTCTGCACCTACCATGAATATTACTTTCTCAGCCTATATTTTGCTATCTTCTAAAAAAAGGAATTTCTTCCATCTCCTTTTTTTGGATTGTCACTCCAATTCTCACCACGGAGCTCCCATAATGGCACTCCAGGCCAAGCAAAGCTCATGGGGGTACAGAGCCCCTCCTGAAGCCATGAACAGACAATCTGCTCTCTCCTGGAGCCTGGCACTCTCAGCCTGCCACTCCTCAGGGTGGTGCAGTCCACACTCACCCTCTGCTTTGGGCTACTTTAAATGCTATTTCTATTAATATTAAAGTATTTAAATGTTTTAAATACTTTAATGCTACTGTAAATCAGGCAGCAGGATAGAAATTAATAGATTTTTTAATTAAAAAGGCAAGTGAAAGAATTGAATTCATTTTAATATAGCCTTGTTTTCCTCAAAGATACATTTTTATTTTTTCTTGCTTACAAAATGTACCAGTTAGGCACTTAATGCAATTTATCAAAGTCTAACCCCACAGAATTGCATCCTTTATCATGATGATATTATGAAGATTCTGAGTCCAATAAATAGAAAAAAAAAGTGTATTTCTCTCAAAATATGCTATATGATTAATGTGCAAAAAAAAGTTTACAGAATGAGGCCTATCTTTAAATTAATAGATTTAAATGAATTTTATCTTTGTTTAAAAAAAGCCTAACTTCCACAGAATGAACAAATTATTCAATTGATATTCCCCTACTTCATATATTTGAATGCTATTTCAGGACAACACTAAGAAAATGAGACTTCATAGGAGACATTCCAAGAAGTCCAAGTGAAACAGTGACAGTGAAATTTCTAGAACTGAAATTTCTAGAGTTGAGC
This sequence comes from Emberiza elegans, assembly GCA_024865655.1. NCBI lineage: Eukaryota > Metazoa > Chordata > Aves > Passeriformes > Fringillidae > Emberiza > Emberiza elegans. The sequence continues at coordinate 65,182,777 of JALJVW010000206.1, forward strand.
TAAAACGGCACTTTTATAAAATGAACTTTGCTTATAAAAATGACATAAAAAAAGAGAAGTATGCAAAATAACTTTTGCATTCTTTTATTAATTTTAAATTGGCGTGATCCTGTTGGACTGCAAACTAGGTCAGGCTTACTACAAACTTTGACCTTAAAAATTCATCAAGGTTTTTTAACTTGCTATATTATATACCTATGAAGAGAACATTTATTTACTGTTAATACACCAGAACATGAGGAAAGCTAAGTCATTTACGTGTTTTTATTACACTTTTCCAACCTGTCTCACAAAAGAACCATTCAGATGAACAGAAAGAGAAATGTAAATGCACAAAACTCTGAGTCAAAAGGTCTGAATTACTGTGATAAATTAATCAGTCGTGCATTTCTTTTCATTAAGTTTATGTTTCCTTTTGAACATCTCTAAAACAGGGGAACTTTTTACTCCATCCTATTGTACTACTGTGAAAAAGAATAAGATATATAAACGAATTTTACAAGTTTAAGAAACTCCATGCTCCTTTTTAATGAGTAAAGAAATTTCTCAGGTCATACCACAGTGACCTAGAATCCCAACTATTATCATCATCACATGGACCTGTGTACAGCATCTAATATTGTTATTTTTGGAAACATTATGTGGGCTTAAAAGGGGAAATAAAAAAAAAATCTTGTATTCAGGATGCACTCTACAGGGTACAGCTTGCATAAAGGTGTTGATCTGCCTTCTGAGAACAGTATTTTTGGACTATGTGAAAATTCACAAAGGATCTGGCCACAAGCTCAAGTAATACAAAAACGAAATACACCCAAGTTCTACCCTATCTTGATATATTTTATCAAAGGCAGGAGGAGAAACAATTAGGACAGAGTTTCTTCAAAAGAAAACTATCATTAAAGCTGAAAAGCTTAGCTGTACTTCTAAGTAAAAGGCAGAGTTGGAGAAAAACATTTGTTTTCTTTTTTAAAACAACCAATAATACACACGTAAATTTTAAGAACTACCACAGAAAAAATACATACCATGGACAAATATTGTGAACTTCAGGAAAAACTATCAAAGGTACTTAAGGAAACACAGTGAGGATTTGTTTGAGAACAAAAGTTCATTAGAACAGCAATACATTTGTAGGTTTGAGAGGGAAAAAACCCAAACCAAAACCAACAACATAAAGCCCAGCAAACACATAAGCATAATTTATTTCTATGAAGAAAACACAGACTTAGCTCTGCTTAGTTAAGTATCTGGCTGGGTCTCAGGTTTTATATATCTAATAATAATAATTCTTAATCTCTACAATAGCTTGGAATGCTTCATTTTTCCAGAACAGACCCAGAGGGTCTAGGTAAAGTGAAAGTCTCCAGGGATGGATATTCCTGCTTAAAGGGAAAATGCAAACTCTCATTTTTTATCTCTACCACTATTCTGAATAAAAGCAAGAAATTGTGAAAAACAGGCATGTGGAAACATCATCCCCTAGAAGGATCAGAAGTGAATCAAAAAGTGATTCTTGTTCAACTTAAAAATATGCCAAAACCACAAAATCAGTCATGTGAACAGAAACACATCAGGAAAAACAGCATTCTTATAATAAAAATTTTGGAGTCCCAAAAGGAGTTTTTAAGCTCTTTTGGGAAGGGCTGGCTAGAATCCTAAGCCTGGCTGACTTAAAATACAAATACTAAATCACTGATGAATACTAACATCTGATTCTGGAAAAAATGATCAGGGTTGTTTCGAATGCTTCTAGAAGTATGATGTATTTGAACTTAAAAGCCAAATAAAAGAAAACTGTAACATGTTTGCATTTAAATTATTGAATGAATTCTCTTCCCAATAAAACAGAAAAATCCTGTTCTTACAAACAGGATTCTAAATGCTGCACTAATAGAGATCAGCACTGTAATTCAAGACACCAATTCAAACATCAAGGCATGCTGGAATATCCCTAGTAAAGTCATCATTTAAGCATTGGCCTAAGTGCTTTCATAAACTGGATCTTGTATGCTTAGTCACACCAAAGAGTCAGTGTTTTCATCAGTTACTCAGAATTCTAAGACAGGTGAGAATCTCGGAAATGGGGATAACAGGTTAGCTGTCTTACCAGCAGTAGTCCAGAAGGTGTGGAGGAAGCACTGGGATGTAAATATGTTGCCAATACATTGGATACAACAATGCAGCTGACGCATGAACACAAGCAGTTAACTAAAAATAAAAATATACACACAGAATTGGCAACAAAAAAACCATGAATAAAAAGAAAATACAAAATCTTAAATTAACTTTAGACATGCAAAAATCTTAATCTCCCCAAACCACCTCTTATATAATTTTGTAAATTACTCTGAATTGCAAAAGCACATCCACAAAGAACTCTGATGTATGTATACAAGCACAACATCTGCAAGAGGGCAAACTAACAAGTCAGCCTTCCCTGTTCGGCCATTCCTTTAGAAAAAGGGAAATAATCATGAATTGCTTGATGCAGTCATGGTCAAACATGAGCGCTGCCATGAACACACAGGACTGAAGCACACCCCAGTTTCACTTGGCTCCATTGAGTGGGAAAGACTCAGGAGAATTTTCTGGTCCCCATGTCTGCTATTTTTAACTGGAATTGATCTGAAGCTGCATGAAACCACAGAACAGCACTAAACTCAGGAGCAGGATTAACTCCTGTTTGTGTCACTATCTTGATTTCCAAACTATCTTATTAAAAAAAAAAAAAAATCTGAAGTGAATATTCCCTGTAACAGAAAAGCATCTTAATTACTATTTTCCAAAACTCCCTTCCCAAAGCAGAGAATTCCAAGCCTGGCACCAGGATCATGGAAAATTAACTCCCTGACCAAGAAAGAAGGTGCTACAAACTGCTTCCCACTCCAAATGGACATCTCTGGTTTTCTGAAACAAACAAAAAAACAACACAACCACCACTTTACCCCCCAAAACAAAGAAACAAATAATTGTGGAATTCATTAGAAATGGGGCCAAATTCAGTCCACAAGTGAACAAAATAATCTTGCAATATGTAAAGAACTCAAATTTGATCTATCTTTGCTATATGGGATTCTCTCAAATTTTGTTATTTTAATATGCAGGCACAGAGTTACAACAGAATGAGAAAAAATCCAGACTGTTCACAACATGCTAGTCCATATCCATCCAATGTAGCACTACAAACCTCATAGAAAAAGGGGAAAAACATTCTAAGAGAATGACCCACGGAGAAGTTACCAAGCTAATGGAAAAGGCTGTTCTAATGTTTTATATCACAACAAAATTACTACCTGAGTTTAACTTGATAATAGCACTGTTTATTAGACATGAACTTTCACAGTATCAAAACAAAGAGCAAAAAATAAAATGTAAATCCTGCCCATACAGCAAGTGCTAAAATATTATGGATTTTACAGGGGAAATAAACAACCTCCTTTGTGGAACAGATCAGCAGTTAAAGTGTTCACATCCTGGCTGTCTTGGACATTTAGATTTGTAAATAAAAAATTACACTACAATTTTGTACACGTATTTTTACACAAAAAATGAAAAAAAGCAGTTACAAGACCACTGCAGCAGAAATCACAGACAATTACAATTTGTGCAGCCTAGTTTGCTCAGCCCTCAGATTAATATAACACGATTAAATATGGAAAAGAAGAGAGCCTGAAAGCTCCTGAGGGATATCATTAGGGCAAATTGCCAAAGAATGAAACATGAGCCAGTCAGGAGAGTCTGGAAGCTGCAGTGGTACCAAGGGACTTGAATGTTCGACAGTTGGAGCTTCGGTAATGTGTGAACTGCAGGTTAAGGTATCAGGAGACTCTGCTCACTGACACACAGAATGTCACTATTGACCAGCGAGCTGCCCCAGCCTGACAGCTACACAGCAGAAAGCCAAGGATATCATAATTCCCTATTTAAACTCTTCCTTGCACATTAGCATCTCCTTTCTTAGCTTTACACCATACTTCTGCAATTACTCTCATTTTGGACTTATAATAATGGGTATTTTAATAATTATTGGGTTGTTACTATGAATTGATTTGGGGAAGAAATAAATGAGTACCTTCTCCCTCTTCTACACAGTGGGATTTATGAGGTTTATTTCCATAATATCTCTCTGTGTAGTTGAACTAACACTACTGTTAGCACAGTCCAGCTCAGCATCGTGTTTTTTGCTCTTTCACTCAAAATGGATATGGTATTATTATTATGTCCGCATCTTTTGTACACAGTATATAAATTTCAAATCACAACAACCTATAGAAAAAATCAGCATTTCTTGTATTTCAATCAGAGGCTGCAATAAAGCTGAGCATACAGTTATACAGGATATCCCCTGATGTATACAGTTGCCTCCTACTCCTCTTAATAGGCATTCTTAAATTATGAATTAAGATGACTATACTATTTGCATGAAGAAATTTCCCTATTCTATGCATGTCTGTTATATTTTAATTCTCACTTTAACAGAGGAACTATGCAATTCCTTAAAAACATCTGAAGTTTTATTAACTTGTTTTATAATCTGTATTTTAGTGTGGCACTCCCACTAGCATCTATTTAGCATTCATAATTTTTTAATCTACTATTTATTTTTTTTTTATTTCTAGCAGGAAAGGCAAAGATTTGATAACTTACACATGAAGCTTTTGTTGTATTGTTGATCACTTTTCTATTTAATAACACCTTATTGTAAGATCATATTTAAACATTTCCCTCTATGCTGTTGCAGTATGTTTCCAAACATTTTAGTATGCCATGAATATGTTTTATAGTTTCCTGTTTACAGCCTGTAACACAAGCATCTATGGGACTGTGCTGCTCTTCAAACTGTGCCACATTTTATTATTCTGCCAACTCTGCCTTTAAGCAAATACTGATAAGATAATTATGGATTTCATATTAAAATTTGCATACTTGGTGTAAAAAAAATCTTTTTTGCTTTTTTTTTTTTTGCTGTTCCAATGATGACTGCATTTCTCAAATGCATTAGTTATTTAAACAGCCTTCCTCTTTAACTGACACATCCACTCCACAGAAGAGACTGGGAACTGCTGCGAGCCCTGAACAACGCTGCAGTTAAGGAACCAGGCAGTTCAGGAGATCTGAAAAGCCAGGTACCAGGGAGAACTCGACCATTTACATCAGAGCTCCACAGAGCTGACAACTGTTTGGGGGTGCCCAACAGTGTCCATGCACAGGAGAAGAGCCTGGCAGGCACCTGCTAAAGGCTCCATGGCACATCCTCAAACAGAGAACCCAGCACAGGCTCCCAGGCAAAGAAATGAAATCTGTTGCTTGACTGAGTGGGGATGTCTTCTACAGAAAACAATTCCTTACAGTATTTAGGCACAAAGACATCTCTCTGGAGTCTGTCAATTGACTGCTACCTATTCCAAAAGGAATTATCAAGAACTACCTTGAAAAGATATGTCATAGATCATAAAAATCAAAAGAGGTACACATGCTCCTAAGGTATCTTGAAGTTGTTTTCAGTAGACATTCTCCCAAACCATCTTGAAGTTGTCCTCAAGACTGTGTCCAGCCCTACTTCTTCCATTGACAACTGGATATAAACACCAGTGAACTGTGATTCCTTTCACAGGTAGGTTTTACATCAAAGGCAAAAGCCTCTGTCCAATAAAATTTGCTGCATGTTTATGTATGCACACAGATATATCATTGCACAACTCTGCAGTTTGAGGAAAAATCTTAAATTAAAACAGATGAGTGCTGCAGAATCTAGTTTCTGCAAATCTCTTAATTTATTTCCTGGTTTGAGGCAACAAATGATGTCGAGACATCCTCCTGTAGTTCATTTCACTACAACAGATCTGCTAGAGCTGTGTTTCTATCCGTTAAAAAATGGGCAGACAGCTTTTAAGTTTTTGTCAGCTGAAACTTATTTGCCAACACTTAACAGAACTTCTAATACTTCTGCTTCCATCAGTTTTGATATTTAGACTGTTTTTCTGTATTTCAAAGAATGTCTTCAAGTTATACAACTTTTATTTTCAGGAATAAATCTAATTATCTTTTAAAAATTGGTTTAAATAATGTGGTTTTAAATAACATGAACCGCATGAGTCAAATTACTTGAATTAGTTAAAAGCAAAATTTTAATGCTCAACCCTTTAACAAATAAACACATCTAATTTGAATTCTCTAAAATTTACACTGGGCATAAGAAGCTATGTGTCTTTTTCCATCAGTAACAGGCTTATTAATAGTACTGAGTCCAAGTGAAAGCTTCTAGTCTGTTTCTGATCTCTCCTGATAAGATGCTGCAGCCAGAATCAACATGTGAGCTTTCATATACTGCAAGGAAAGTAACTGGTGTTTTCTCCAGTGTACTCCAGTGAGTCTGGTAAAATAATTTTTATCTTTGCCCCTGCAAAAAAAAATTCTGAAACTACATGCCCAGTGAAAATACAGTCTCTCCAAATAGGAGGAGACCACGTACAGAGTTTGTTAAAATTCTGTATTTTTGTATAATTGTAAAAATTAATTAATTGCAAAATTCATTATTGGGTGACAGAAAATTGATTACTACCAAATCTCAACAGGACTGAAACAATGCCCAAATTTTATAGAATGATGAGTTCCTTTCTACCTTATGGCAATAAGCAGAGAGCTGGGAAGGCTGCTGTTCAAAATCTATGCAGTAATGAACATGAACAGGCAGGAGAAGTTTTAGTTTGAGAGTTGATCAAAGCAGGTTTACCTGCTCCTGGGAACACAAAGAGTGCAGCTCCTCCCCTTCCTCATGTCGATGCAGTAATTCTGATGTGTGTATCTGCTACCCCAATGCTCACTTCTACCAATCAATCTTTCTGCTCTGTATTTCAAAGAGACTGGTCCCTTTTTCTGTTCATGTCTCTTCCTTTTCCTCATTTCAGGTCTTGCTAAAACACTTAGACATGTCTGGAGCCACACTACTTCAGCTGAAACATTTTCTGCAGACTCAGATAATACTTATCTGATACCTATTATTCACACAATTTCAATGAGTAACATAAAAATACCTGTATCCTGCACAAAAGATACCTGGCAATTTCTTTCTATCAATATAAATTACTTCCTTCAAAGCCTTTTCTATAATCAAAGGTAAAAAGAGAGGAAGAGCATAGGTGGCAAGATTTGCACACATTGCAATGCACAAACAAGAAAGACAGAAACTGATTAACAGAATCTTGTCAGAAAGCCAAAAACAGCAACAGAAGTTAAACAAATGCTAAAGTAAAATTAACCTGTGATTCTATAGAACCTTTTAAAATCTACTGTAAGTAACTAAAGAACTACTGTGATAAAAGCATTTCCTGAAAAATCATCAAACACTGTCAATCTCTGTCAACACCATGTCCAGAAATGGGTACTGGTGTGCTCTCTCCCTCCTCCCTCACAGTCCCAATGGGCCAAAGAACTGCTTCCCTCCCACTGCCTTGACCACACATATGTTGAAAGATGCCCAAGATTCTGTTTAGTTTCGTTATCTCATCTACTCATTAATACCTATAGCAGCAAACCCTAGGGGATGGGTCACTGTTTTACCACAATTACAACAGTCACCATCAGCCTGGACCAACCCCTGTGGCTCCTCCTCCAATATCCCAGTTCACAAGAATTACTGAGAAACACTGTCTGCTTCCTGAAAGGGGAACAGTTGCATAGGTGAAAGGAAGCCTCTCCTCTACATTATTACAACTCCTAAATTAAACCAACTCTATCTTAGAGGGGCAAACACATCTAAATCCTGTTTGATTGAGAATGCGATCAGGCCCACAACAGATGCTTAACATTTGTGGAGACCTACTCTTCCATCCACTTCTTGAATTGGGGGCAGGGCAGGGGGAGACTGCTGGGGAGTGAAAGTGGGAAGGGAGATCTTGCATTTGCCAGTTTACAAGAGCATAAATCTATTCCCAGCTCTAAAGATTAAACAGTCAGACTAAATGATAAACCTAGCTGATGCTGCCAGCACTGGTGAGAAACCAGTGAGGAAAAAAAATTTAGCAACAAAAGAGAACAGAATATATTGTCTAAGCCATGATATGCAAAGCCACTTCCATGCAATTCTTTAATTTAGCTCCTGGCTAATCATTTTCCATCTGCCATCCCCATAATCTTTAGGAAGAAAAAGAGGGAGGACCTTAAATGAGCCATAATGCATTTTCCTCCTGTTGGCAAGATGAAAATCCAGCTCTCCTCTCTCATAGGAGGGAGAGAGAAATGGAAATATATTCCCAGTTCACAGATGAATATTTTAACTTTTTCTCTTCTAAAAATTAAAGCTGAAAAGAAAACACTTATATAAAAAACTTATTTTCTCCCTGAATTGCCGTTGATTTTTTTCAGGATTATTCACTTCCTTTTATCATTCTTTCTGGGGGAAGGAAAGAGAAGAGATGAGTGTTACTCATGATTTTGACAGCACTTCATCTAGAATCAATTTCATTCTTTTCTTGCAGTTCTTGATTCACAAAGCAGCATTATGGCATCATTCTTGTGCATTAGCTTGGAAGAGAAAAGAGAAGGCTGCAGACACGGCTTGTTCCTTGCCCATGGCTCCAGGAGTGACATGCTGCCCACGAACGGAAGCTGAGCAGAAAATAGAACTGAAGTGGTAGTAGACAGGTGAGTGCTCCACAAGGAATACCACTGACATACTGTGCCTACGCCAGGGACCCACAGGCACTTACATAGATAATCAGAGGTATCTATATAACAAAGCAGATGTTGGCGCAGAGAAAAAACCATGTAACTTCATTCACTTACTCACTGTTTTCATACCACAAAGGTTTTTTGTATTTTTTCCTATGTTGAAAATGAAACTCTTGGAAGTTAATAATCAGGCTTTATCCCTGACACACTAGAGACTGGGTTAATAGCATGTCTCTGATACTCATTTATCCTATAATAAACTACCTAATGCTTCTTTATATCATCTGTTCAAAAATTGCAGTTTCTACACATTTCATTTCATCTCTGTATTTTCCTGATTTGTTTATTCTCATTTTGACATTCATTTATTACCTAACTTCTTTATCTTTTCCTCACTGACAAAACCACATAAAATCACAAATATAGACATATTTGTGCTCCTTTTCTGACCTTGATGCCTGCTTTCCTTCCTCCTTTATTTTATGACCCATATCCATGGAGGAAGAGCTACCCTGGCATAAAATGAGGGGATTCTGCAAGTGTTTCTCACCTCTGAAAGAAGAGCATCCAGGAAAATCACTTTTATTAACATTTCTTCCTCCAAAGGAAATCCATGACATATTTTTCTGCCATCCACTAATTAAGAAGCAGCAGGGACAAACTTCCTTGTGAATGGCTTACTTAAGACAATTTACTGTAGTGAGATAACCACCAATGATGCTACAGCTCATCTTATCACTGGTGAAATGAAGGGAAAAAGAGTGATAATGCTGTAGCAAGTATGAAAAGTGGAAATCTTGCCATACCAGCACACCAGACCAATGGCTGGTATTACACTCACTCACCCTTCAGCAACTCCTCCTCATTGCTTTTGTTTCACAGGACCACCGAATGACTCCAGTGGTACCTTCTGTAGGGGGTGAGACAGTTCTGATCAACACAATAAGGACTCTTTCCCTTTCAGTTCCCCATCAGCCCAGACACAAAGGACTCAGCTCCTAAAGGCTTCTCTGACAGCAGTGTCCACACTGCCTTTACACAGCGTTTAGTTCCCCTGGTTTCTACTGAATTGCCAAAGTCATACGAGAAAGAAACAACTTTGCCCCAGATTGACTCCATCTTGGAGCTTTCTTTTTCCCGCATGTGTTAGGAAGGAAAAACTTAAATTCTGAAGGAAATTTGCAGATCTACCTACATTTCTTTTTTTTTTACAGCATGGATTTTTGAGGCTTGGGATTTCAATTTTTTTTTCACAACACCCAGTAATGGAGCTCTTCATGTTTCACATAGATGACAGGTAATAGCAATTTCCAACTATTTACTGGCTTTTCCCCTCCTGCTCTCATTAAACAATTTTTTAAATCACATATTTCAATTTCTTTTCACAAATTCTTTAACCAATTATTTCTCCTGTGGTAATGAGAAAACTATTCTAAACTTCAAGACTGAGACAGCTTTCCAGATCTGGCTGTATATTCTAACCCCACTTTATTCTTAATGACATCCTGTAGCCTCATTGCTGGAAATGTGCTCCCTACAGGTGTCCCAATGGGAACTTAACTGCACCTACAACAGTTTACTCCCCTGTCCAGTTATCTTAGACTGCCTACACATGCTATAAAAAAAAATTAAATGGCACTTGTCATTTACTTCCAGACCAAATGGCCTATCTGAGGTTATATTCCAAGATTAATTCTAATTATGCTTCTGGGAGCACAGAGAGTATCAGCAGAATATCCATTCTGCCCTGCAAGTTAATGATAAATTCCCATCCATTTCTTGACTTCTAAGAACTAAATTTAGCCCTTGAACACTTCCAGGTCACATGAATTTGAGATATGAATTAAATTTTAAATCTGTAATACTTTTTCCTGAGCAACTACGAACAGTGTGACAAGAGCTGAACAAGACTAATGAGAAAAGAGAATAAAGCCAAGAGTCCTATTCACTGAGGGCATCTGGGGGCGACTGTAGAAAGCTCTCTTTCCATGGAAGCAACAGTAAAAGTGATTTCACAAATGTACGTGTGTAAATTTATATATATGTGTGTAAATTCAGTGCTCCTACACCACCAAAACAAATAAATCTGTATCTTTTGTTGATATTTATGTCTGTTTTTGTAGGGCTACCAAAGAAACCCAGAGCCATGCCAAGCAGAACTTGTAAGCACCATGCTCTGAGACACGCCAGGCTTGTATTTCCCAAAATAAATGCTGGTCAAAGCAGAGATAACATTTAGACATTTGCTTTAAAGTGTAGCATTCCTTCCACCTGCCAGTGCTGGCTGCAGAAGATCCAATCTAGTTAGCATATTCCTGACAGGCTGCTGAGAAAGCTCCTGTCAGACAGTGGCCAGCCGGGTGCTGAGACGGAGCGCACAGCCCCAGCTGACTAGTTAGGGAGAGATTGCAGAGGTACAATTACAGAGGCATATGACAAGCTTTCATGCCTGAGTGACTTGAGAACCGATGACATGGCTTTAAACAGCAATCCTTCCTACCTCCGGTCACAAAACAGCAATAAGTCAACTGATGCACTGTTGTAAAATCATGATTTATTCCTTTGCTTTGAATACATGAGAGTGTGGTATGATGTTCTGGTAGACTACCACAGCAGGTGCACTTGGGGCCAAAACATCTAGGGCCTGCCTCCAGCATGCATAAAATCAATGCTGTAGCTCAGCCTTCCTGGAAAAGCCAATCCCAGCACTTTAATAATTTATAGAAAGACCGAATTAAAAAATTATTTGTACTGAAACTCATACAGCTCCATGCAGCTAGTAAGAATACATGCAGATGCAGTGACGTGTGAGGAAACATACAGCAGTGCTGTGAAAGAACATACAGCCTGACATTTAGGAAAGGTCTTCCTTTTGCTGCTAAAGTGAAATAACTAACAGCCACCTCTGTGAGTAGATAAATCCCTTTGTTTCATTCATCCTTTCACTTAATCCAAAGCCACATAATTTTTTTCTCTTTCATAGTTTGCTGTTCAAAAGCCAGAAATGGTAATTTTTGCTACAAACAGATCTTACATAGCATAATCCTCAGGCTAGCTGAATCCATCTTGTTCTAACACTAAGCCTGAAGCAAGCTGTGAGGTTGGTGATAATCACATTATTAAAGTGGTTGGAAAGTCTAGCTAATAAAAGAATCAACAGTTAGGGCAAATAATGACCCAGAAGCTACAACAGAATGGAGTGGTGGGAAGTTTCCACTTGTATCTTGGTAGTAATTGGAAGGACTAGCATACAAATATCTACACCAAAGGAATTTTTAAAGGGAATAAACTCACAGAAAATCAATTTAAGGGGAGATGCAAAGAAAACACAACTACAATATTCTGAAGATGTACATAAAATAAAACCTGCTTGGCTGAAATAAAATATAAGCTGAAACACCCTAAAGATGGTTCTTTTTTTTCTGTTTTTCTTTTAATTAAAAAAACCTCTACTCAGCAACTTAAAATAGGCAACCCTATTTTCTTCTGTTTTTTCCTCTACAGTAAACCCTTTTAAATATAGCATCATGTTTTGCCCCCTTTTTTCCATACCAGGACTGATCCTTTACTTGAATAAAATGGCAGTATGAAATTAATAGGGCATAAATGGTAGACAAAGAATTCCTGAACATAAGTAAGTGCACTTTTCCATTCCTGGCCCCACAAGAAGGGTGAGGAGAAAGTGAGCAAGGCCTTGAATTATGCCTTTTGTTATCAGTCACTGCCCTGAGATAGTGAACCGAAACAGAGCTGATAACTTGAGTGTGACATCACAACCCAGTCTCCATGAACTGACATAAACACTTGATATTCTGTTAACCCCAAAGATAAGACACAACTCTCTTAACAGAAAGTTGTGCTTGACTGCAATTTTTTTGATCAAATAATCTTTTCTAGTATCAAGCTGTAATTTAGGAATATCAAAACAGGAACTTTGCAACAGAAAGTACCAGGGTGCTGTGTTTGGTATGCAACAGCAAAACAGCACAAAGCTTGCTAAGGATGATGCCCAAATACACTCCATTTGCTTATTGTACTACATCAAGCAATCCCCATGTTAAAGAAGAAATATCTTTTGCCAAAAATACATTTAATCATTCTTGGCAATTCAATTAAATTCTTACAGGCAATACTGGAAAGTGTTTCATTAACTTTTTATGCTATATTGCTCTGTAAAGAAGCAAGTCATGCATCACTCCTGTTTTGTTTATGGAGGAGATGAGCAGGCAGCACTTCTGTGAACTGAAGCTCTAAAGAAGCCAGATATACTTTTCTATTTCTTTTTTTTTTATCAGAACTCATTAGGTTCAAGTGAAAATTAACCAATCCTGTATCAAAAGTGGATCCAACATGATGTGGCAGTAATTTTTTTCAGCTATGAGTTAAGTAATGCCAGTAGACTGAAAAAACAACCAGAGAAAAGGTGAAGCTGATGTGTTCTCTCATTTTGGATTTGACCTGCAAGCTACTATTTACAGTCACAGCTTGGGGACACTCTCCAGGACATCCAAACACCACTACAAATGTCTGAAAAGTGACAAATTATTTTCAAGTGAAGACACCAGCAAGATGGCTTTTAATTCATTAAAAGGCTAGGAATAAACAGCCAAAAGGTAAACAAAGTGGAAGTTTCTCACAACCAGAACATTCTGTTGTTGTGTAATGACTTCCAAAGAGAAATCTGATCATTTAAATAAGGTGGTCTAGATCAGCACAGTCTAACCCTGGTACTTCCTCTCCTCTTGTCACATCACAGCACTAGAGACCAGCTGAGATGTTCAGCCTAACAAAAACAAGTCCTAAGCAGATCCCAATGTACGCTGAGAGAACAATTCTATACCATGTCAAGCAGACGGACACGTGCGCACCTGCAGAATGAATCTTCCACGAGCTCAGAGCTGCCATCAGGATTCCTATCTCCTCTTTACTGGAGCAGTAAAACAGGGCTGACTGGGGCATCATTGGAGTTGAGCTTTTTTAATAGTTATTTCTTGGGGTTTTTTCCCCTTTTTTTTCCTCTTTAAATATAGCAAGCTGTGTTTCAGACTAGCAAAGTGAAAAAAAATTCTGATTCAACAGTTTTGCTACATCATGTGAGCTTCTGCTAAGACATGTTCTTTAAAAGGGCTTTCCCTTCAAAATCTATTTGCCCATTCAGCTCTTATTACTATCTTGTAATGCACAATTCTTTCCCTATCCATTTCAGGAAGGGATGGGGAGCATGGAGAGGAGGGAAAAAAACTCTGTAATAAAATATGGAAATTTCCTAAGAAAAAGTAACATCTTTGATAGTTAAAAAGTCTATCATAGACTAGTAATGTGAAGATTGTCTAAATTAATTTAGTATTTATTTTGCTGGTTTTCAGTTGTTCACGTAGCCTCTGCTTATAGAACCCCATGTTTGCTTCACTCCAGTTCCCAGGACTGACTTGGCTCCACACCCTGCAGAGCACTGGGCAAGTGCTGCCCTTGTGCACTGCCCTGGCTGCAGGGCTGCCCTTGTGCACTGCCCTGGCTGCAGGGCTGCCCTAGCTGCAGGGCTGCCCTTGTGCACTGCCCTGGCTGCAGGGCTGCCCTTGTGCACTGCCCTGGCTGCAGGGCTGCCCTTGTGCACTGCCCTGGCTGCAGGGGCTGCCCTTGCTGCAGGGCTGCACTGCCCTGGCTGCAGGGCTGCCCTTGTGCACTGCCCTGGCTGCAGGGCTGCCCTTGTGCACTGCCCTGGCTGCAGGGCTGCCCTTGTGCACTGCCCTGGCTGCAGGGCTGCCCTTGTGCACTGCCCTGGCTGCAGGGCTGCCCTTGTGCACTGCCCTGGCTGCAGGGCTGCCCTACCAGCAGGGCTGCCTTTGTGCATTGCCCTAACTGCAGTGCTGCTCACAGACCAAGGGACCAGTGTTTATTTTTTTAAATACCATGCTGTTTGAAAAAATAATAAGGCAATTAAATAATTGCTACTGCACCTAGAATTGTAAAGCCTGTCAGCCTTTCACGGCAATTCTGAACCTTCTCTATCTTCAATTTACTTTTGACTCAAAATAAATGGAAAGGATTTTTATCCATTATTTATAATCAAAGAATTCTCACTCCTTACAGCACCCTCAAGGCTTTGAAAACAATATTTTTTAGTAATATATCCAACCTTACACACCCATGTGTTCATTTATTTGGTAGTGCAATATGCAGTGCTCAGAAACACAGAATTTATTTTCCACCACAGAGAGCATATTAAACAATATGTTCTAAGCAGCATTCTTCAAAGAAATTTAGGTAATTGTGCTTAATAGGCTTAAGATTCTGCATAAGAATTATACTCTGTGATTAAAACTTGGTTATAAAGTGAGTTTCTTGTACTGATGCAAAATTGACTGGGGAGTATTTTCAAAATACAGAGGATTTTAAAAATCTGTAAGACTCTGTGAAGAGTAAAATAAAATGGCATTTGAATATTTAGGTATACTTTCCAAACAAAATGCAACATTCTTTTATTAAGCAGCCTAAGCAGGCATAAGGAGGGAAAAGAAACATTTTAATGTGGGCATTAGCTCAAAACCTTTAATTAAAAAACTGCTATTTTGAGTTGTACATTATTGACAGTCTGAAGAGCTGCTCCAAATCAGAGATATTACAGTGTGCACTCCCAAACCACTCTAACAAAGATGAATCTACCTATTACCAGGTTAGGATAGCAGCTATTATTAGGGACCCTTGATTTCTTTCAAGTAGCTCCAATGGAATAAGCCACAAGTGAATAATAAAGATCTTATAATAGCTTTTAAGAATTCTTTTTAGGTTAGAAGGCACAGAAATGAACTCAGGAGAGTTAAAGAACTCTCATCTCCTGATAAGAAAAATAATTAACCTGACTTAATGTATCTGAGTAGGTCTTACATAAATCAGACTTTTGTACTTCAAGAGCCAGACTAAAACCATATATTAGAAGAGTATGTAGATATTGTCTTATAAGTACACATGGAACATATCTAAAACCACAAAGGTCTGCAGGTCATTTTGTGAAATGTTCAATATATCCTACTTAAAAGGAGATGTGTGAAGTACTTACAGTGCTTAGTTTGCTGGAGGTAATAATGATTCGTCTCTCATGCAACATACTGGCATAAAGTTGCAGCATGTTGTTCACATCCACAGCAACAAAATATTCAGTGAGGTTTCTCTGTTTGAATAAAAAAATGTTAACAATAAAGCAACAGTAATAGCCAAGTGGAACATTTGATGTCTATTACTTGTGCACATTTTTGTCTAATTAATAGGCGGGAAAAAAAAGCAACCCCAAACTAGTAAAGAAATCCCTCTGCACCAAAATTTGTTTGCTTTAAAAATAATTGAGTTTTAAAGCAAATAAAAAGTTAACTGTGGTCTAAGTTATTAATATTTTGCTCATTTCATTATGCTTGTGATTTTCATATTTTCAAATTCAAAAAAATATGAGATTGGGTATCAATATATGCTTTTAAGGTGACCACTACTTCCAACCCAGGAACAGATCTTCCACCACAGTGGTAACTGTTCTGTCACAGCTACAGCAATAAAACTGCTCCTTTGCCAGGATATCCCAAAGTCAACACATTTTACTCCATTTCAAGTATAGCAAAACAGCTTGTTGAACAATACCAAGCTTTTGCTCGAGCTGTGTGTGCCAGGACATCAAACATGACACACTGAACTGGTGGAAGGTGCTGGGCTCTTCCTGCAGCCATCCTTTTCACCCTGGTAAGAATCCCACTGTGGGGCTTCATCAGAGGCAAAGTCACCAGCACCTTCCATTAATAGTTCAGACACCAGAAAAGTGGGGAAAAGAGAAAAAGGCTGGGGGGATCTCTGTGTTCCAGCTGAATGTAACAATTATTTCAGCACCAGAGACACACAAGTTCTGAATAAGCTAAAATAGCTACAAGCAAAATTGCCTGAGAAAACAGCAAATTTCTGTAAACACTGAAGAACACATATGAAAATATAATAACACAGCCCTCAGTAAGCAAAATATTTAATTTCACACATTCATTATCATATCTGCAACCAGAACTGCTATTCATCTCTTCACAGGGACAACACTGTTACTGAATGTTCATGTAGGAAGTCTGTTAAGGATAGGCCCCAGCAGAAGGACAGA
Source organism: Emberiza elegans (assembly GCA_024865655.1). NCBI lineage: Eukaryota > Metazoa > Chordata > Aves > Passeriformes > Fringillidae > Emberiza > Emberiza elegans. Next base: position 65,199,572 of record JALJVW010000206.1, read on the forward strand.
CATCAACAGTGGAATTGTACACCAGCATTCTATTCTGCATGTGGCCAACACACAGCAGCAAGGTCAACCAGCCCTGAAAAAACAGCCAGGGCAAATAGCAAAAGCTTCAGAGTAGGGTGACTTCTTTTTTGAATATATTGCAACATTAAAGAAAAAACAAAATGGAAAAGACAAAGATCCAGTGGTCAATTCAGTTTCATTCAAATCCATAAAACCACTATTAATTTCAATATGTGGAGTATCAGAGTTATTCTTGGTCCACACAGCATAGAATTTTGGAAGAGATAAAAACCAAAGATTTAGGGCTACAAACACTCATTTTTAGGAAAAAGCCTCTGGTCTTTCAAATGTTACTTTAAAGGGGTTGTCAGAGGCTGATGCACCATGAGAATCTCAGTCCAATTTACCTTGGACACCCTCTAACACTGCAGTTGACAATGGTGTGCTGATTCTGTGTTGGAAAAGCTGTATTAAAAACCAGTTCACAATCTTTTATCAACCAATTTGTCTTAGGGAGACAGTTACAGTTATTTCTTTGTTATAGTTGAAAACTTACTGCTCCTGAAATACGTGGACCTTACAACAAAAGGTAAAAAAAATTCATTTTATTGCTAATTTACTGTAATTACCTCATCTCTTCACTCCTCGTATGTTCTAACTCTCCATTAGTACCTTACTATTTTGATTCATAGTGAAAGGATTAGACTTTTATTAGTGGAATAAAAAATAATTATAGAAAGGCACCTTATAATTATTTTACCTTCCTAGAACCAGAAAAATAAATCTACATTGGCATCATTGCAAGATCCTTGATCAGCCACATGCCCAGCTAGATTCTTTCCCATATTTTCTTCAATGTAAGCTTATAACACATCTTCTAGCCTGCAACCCTCTACTTTATTAGAACACCAAGTAATAAGAGATTCCTTAAAAACTGAGGCATTCAAAATATAACGTGAAACAGATGATAACATACATTTAAACTAAGCCCTGTCCTGCTCAATGAACCCTAGCAACAAGTGTCTTCTCCTTTATCCCTCCATCCAGCAACTTTCCCTGGTTTCTTGAGCTGTAACATGGTCCATGCCACCTCCTCAGAGTTTTCCACCAGCACAGATGCACCCTCAGGCCTCCCCTCTGCTACCAGCACCCTGCTGCTCCTCTCCCCTGGTGTTTCCTGGCTCTGGGTGCTTCCCTGGCACACCCCAATGCCAAGGGGAGCAGCTCCCTGCTGCCCCAACACCATCATGCACCAGGAACCAGCTCTGGGGCACTGTGTGATTTTGGGAGCCCCCACAGCTTAACTTCCAGAAGGAAGTCACTGTTTGAAAGTGTAAAAACAGACACCTATACAGCCATGCACAATTCCAGATTTAGAGGCTGGAGGGGGGAAAAAGGACCTTTCAAAGCTCTTTTATGAGATGCTACCTAGCTAAACACATTCACAGAGAATGTGAGCTGGAATTTCCCATTTGCAATTTACCCACAGCACCATCCAGGATACAAGCCTTCATAAGGAAAATAAAAAAACTACAACCAAAAAAAAAAGCCCTAAACCCCCTGTTCCTGGTGCTTGGTTAGCATTCAAGTGTAGGCAGGTACAGCATGTTTTCAAAAAGCCTGAAACAATGCCTTCTTGCACAAAAAATGACTGCATATCTTGATGGGTGAATTTGCAGCTGAGCAATGCAGTGTTTAAAGGGCAAGTATGCAAATAAAACACAAGGTGCAGAAGTAGAATGTATTTTATATAAGTAATCCTAGTAAATGCAAAGAAGCCAAGTAACAACGAGCAAAGGGTGGATATAGCAGTGGTCAGAAATGCCCTGTTAATGCTTTAAAATGGGTTAATGAATGCAACAGTAACTACCAACTAAAGGTTGCAATAACAGACATCAATCATTTCTAAAAACAGTCTTAGGAAAAAAAAATCTCTTGGTAAAAGCAGAAGTTCAGCCTAGCCCAAAATGAGGTTAAATAAGAAATGGAATACTTACACTTTCAGGGATAGTTGGCAATCCAGTTATATCAGGAGTAATGAAATACGAGTGCTAATTGATGGGAAAAAATAATTGATAATTTATGCACACAGAAAAAAAAATTCTTTTCCTAAGAACCCAGCATTTAGGATTTCCAGCCCCATCTGTGTTTAAGCAAATAGCCATTTTTCTAATAACATTCTTATTGCTGCTAGACAAAGAATTAAGCAGATCACAACATGAAATGACAAGCTCTGGTTCTGCACAGCACAACACCAAGGGAACAAAATGCTGGGCTGCAGTTTTGAAATAACACTGAAATTAAGCCAGCTTTAAATGTTGTCATGAGCCTGAGAGTAGCATTGATTAAATTAAGCATTGAATTAAAAATTGCAACAAAAAATATGCTAAAGGACAAAATGTAAATTTAGAATGGAAAAGAAAAACCACTCACATGAGAAAAATATTTAGAACAGAAATATTATTACTTGATATAAATTCTCTTTCCAAACATCTTTGAACCAAAAAATGTGGCAACAAAAATGCAAGATCTGAAGGCTGAGATCCTGCAATCATTTATGAAATACATTAACAATTTTATGCATCTTAGTTTGAGGCCATCTAGGATGTAAATATAAAATGGATTAAACTAAAACCAGATGTAATGTAAATTAACACTCATTAATCCAGTGCTCCTATTAGTTATCAGACATGGATTGAGCTCAGTAATTTTAAGGCATTTTTGCATATTAGTCTAAATTTTGAAAGAAAAAAATGACTGCATGCTAAATAAATAATTATTGATTTTTAGCTTTTGTTTTCTACAGAATTTTGTTTTTTCAGACTTTTAGTTTTTACAGTATATTTTTGCAATTGTAATTAGCAACACAAAGACATCACTTTCATAGTTCTCAAGTCAAACTTGAAAAAGATATACCAAAACTAAGACTGTAAGACTCAAATGTGTCTTGCATTCAAGAAAAAAAGAATACTATTAAGTCTGTGTAGGAGACTTATTAAACCAGCTTGATACATTTAATAGAAAATTTTCCCCACAAATTAGGTCATTTGGCAATAGTTAAAATTTAAGGGAAAAAATGGCTTAAAAAAGGCATCCCATAAACATCATACCACTTGCACAATAAATATCACAGGTATTGTTTCCCATCAACACAGGAAAATTTTTCTTTCTCCACTCAAGAAGAGGAAAATATTCAGATTAAATTCAGATAAAATGCCTGCATTCTTCAGAAGTATACTGAGAACAGAAAATTATTCCCTATATGTAATAAGGTCACAGAATATTTATCAAAAGATTCCTCAGTAATGAAGTTATTAACTTAGAGAAGTAATTATTTCTAATTAAAAAAGTAATAATATTTCACTCATTAAACAGAAAAGGAAGCCAAATCTATGAGAAGCAAAAGCTATTACTGCAGTCATTAAGAGTCATAAAGCAGCAAAAATACTGGTATGGAGTCCTTGCACAACTTTGTGAACTCCCTTAGGAAGATGAATGACCTTGGAAGAGATAGTAAATTAATAGCTGTTGTCCTGTATAAAGTTTTCTCTAAAAAGGACACTGGAAAATGCAAGTTTTGCTCATCAGCTCAAGGGTTTGATTTTCATAGCATTTTTTACCGAAGGATTATGACACACACACACACATAGCTCTGAAGCTGGATTTAAACAGAAAAGGTACATTAATATTAGATGGGTCATTTAGGCCAAAGACAGCAGCAGAATTCCCCAAAGGACAGGGATAAATAAGCCTCAAATCAACAGAGATGTCCTATAGCAAGTGATTATTTCTTTAATTATTATAGCTTTTAGATAGTCAGTGCCTTTTAAACTCACCGATACAAGACAAGGCTGTTTTTTCAAAACTTGCTCACTTGCAAAAATCATCTCTTGGTTCTTATGCAAGATGAGAAAAAGATTGAACAGTTGACTTTTGAGTTTTCCAACAAGAAAGGCCAAAGCTGGCTCTACTGCTTGTAATAGTCCATGTTTAAAATACTGGCTGAAATTAAGTTTGATTCCTTTTATTCCTCCCCCATTTGAATTCAGACTTAGCTAGCCTTTCCAATAACAACAACAGTTTTTTAAAAAATTAAAACAAAAAAAAAAAAGTGACCTAAATTATTTTTAAGCTCAGGTTTCATAGAACACATGACTACCTCATAAATTTCAGCTGCAGACTATTTGTTACTGGGACCAACAGGTTAGAGTACAACTTGGTCCCTAAGGGGACAAAGGCATTCTGACCAAAGACTGCTGGGAAACACATCCAGATATTGGATGTAATTTATGCACGGTTATGCACACACAATCCTAAGGAGCACTGTGGTCTGCCACCCAAACCTTGCTGCAGTATCCACGAGCCTTTACTCTGCAGCACATCTGAGTGAATGAAATCTAAACCAGACTGATCCTGGCACAAAGAAAAGCAACTCAGGATGTCATTTCTACAATTATGTTTTAGACTGTAATTTCTTTTTAAGTCTATGACTACTGATGGTTCCAGTCTCGATTTTTTTACCATATCTGAGGACCAAGAAAGAAACATCAACACAAAAGACTAGAACTGCAAGTGGCAATAAATATTTCCCTGCTCCCTGCAGCATTACAAAAACAGAGATGCCTTTGGATCCAACAAGCATTGGGATTCCAGCTGACCCATTCCTCCCTGCTCTGCCCTATCTGAACCCACAGTATTTGCTCTACTGTCCCTGCAGCCAAGCATTTGGCAAGAGGTTTGCATTTCAGTAGCCATTGTTCAGCAAGAAAGATTACAAAACTCTTTGATATAACTGGGAAGAAGGCATAATTGAGGAAAAACAATTCCAAAGTCAGACAACATTGAAATAAAACCAACAAGTATCGACTTTATGGCAAGCAATCTGTCATTTCAGTGTAGCCAGCTGTATTCACCAAGACAGCCATGTCCGCATTCCCCACAACATTCATTTTGAGGTGAGCAATTTATGGACTAGATGAAGTTTGTGAGAAATACAAGGGAAAATATATTTAAAACTCCTTCAAAACAGGAGTTTTAAAGGACATTTTATAAAGCATTTTAGAGTTGCCAAATTATAATTGGTTGCAATTTAATGATAGCAAAATATTATTTGAGATACAGAAGTATTTTTGGCAAAGGTGCTAGGAACTGAAATGTTACACTGACAACAGCAAGAAAAAACATAAACAGAAACAATTCCAACTGCAGCCTCATATTCAGTTCATTGTTTTGGTGAAAAACAACAGACAAGACTGGAAGGACTTCCAAATAGTCAATTAGCACTGTACATGGTGGGAAAATATTAGGTCCCTATAGCCTAGTGAAAATACAAGGAATCTGAAATATGAAAAATTAAAATAAAATAAAGGTAGCATTATGTTAAGCAGTAAGGATCAGTAACTGCTGGAACAGAAGCGGTAGACTCCATTTTTCCTGCCTTTGTAACAAGGCCAGATTCTTTTCTAGAATCTGTGATTACTTCAATTATTTCTAAGATACATGAGCTAAGTCACAAGAAACCACACAAATAAGGGCAAGATAAATAACCTAATGATACTTCAGTGTGTGTGGAAGTGAAGCCTTTACAAAATCACTACTTCCTGTGTCCTGCAATGTGTGCTGGCTCAACCAAGACCCAACTGTTTGCATGCTGTGGCAAGTGCAGTAACTGTACAGATGCTGTGAACATGCAGCAGAGGTTCTGTGCTGGCTTTATATTTCACACAAGCTCTATAAATGTGTTTAAACATGCACTCACATGCTAATTCTGGTTAAACCTTCAAGAACCATAACAATGACATATCCTCTTTTTGATGTTTCTGCAGCAACACCATCTTGCCCCACTACCACCATCCCATCCCACATCACAAAAAGTTGGAGCACAAAAGCAAAGGAGGCCCGGACATGTTATTTCACCAAGATGTGCTTCAAGTTCCACATAACAGAGTGTACTTCTACTGCTCTTCCTACAGCATTTTTGTATGATTAAGCAAAACTAGGAAAAAGAGGAAGAAAGATGGGAAAGCAGCCAGCTTTCACAGACTTTGGACCAATCCTGAAACTGTACCTACTCAGACATAAGAGGCAATAAAACTGAGTTAGTGTCTCCTGATGCACAGCAGGAGAAACCAAAATTGTCTACATGAAACAGCTGGAAACACAAAAAAGTAGTTCTAGCACTGTCAGATCCCACTGCAGTTTACTTTCTCATCCACAGAGTAAAATTCAAATTTCTTCTTCTTTATGACTACAACTTGTAGAAAACAACATGAGACAGAGACAGTCTCTACCCTGCACAGAGGGAAAAAAAGAGGTTGCCCAAGCCAGTTAATGATGGGAAGCAACACAAATTTACTCTTTCAAAGTGCTGAAGTTTCTTTTTCTTTCAACTTTACCTACTATTTCATAGTCAATGGGAATAAAACAGAAAAAATACTTACCACACTTAAACTGACTAAAGCATTTGCCTTTGGCACAGGATGGCTATACAATGATTTCAACAAATCATTTGAGTCATTTTCCTATAGGAAATACATTTTAAAGTTACTTAATTAATTATATAAAAACTAATTACTATTTACTACACATCAAATGACATATTGACAAAGAGATATAGATATTTATTAACTAAAACAATTGTAATTCTACTACAGTGAAATATGGACCAAAACCAAGGTCTAATAATAGCACTTGTAAGACTTACATATATTCCACTTCTTTGAATCACACAGCTAATACCAAACTTTCCCATTTATCTTTTTACATACAATATCATCATTCTCCATAGTCCATTTACTATAATGCATAATTATTGCTTATTCTATACTTAATATATATTTTTGAAATGTCAGCTTTTCCAGTCTACAGCATATGGCTAAATATTGATGCTTTTTTAAAAGTGAAATCTAATACACTAATATAAAGCAGAAAGGTATAGCTTTAATGTTGTCAGTAAAGACAGATGCCAGTAGGTCCTTTGCTGTTGGAATTTTGGAATACATCTAATTGCTCATGAATATGCAAACTAAACTATCACGATTCTTCGCCAAATGCTGCAAGTAATTTTGTCTTGCTACTTGAGATGTCAGAATTACGAGAGGTAGTTTTTAGTTAATCTGAAGGGTGAAACAGAACATCGTATTTCATACAGTTCTGAACAAGTGTCTGCAGCTGATAATCAGATAGTTCCAGAGAGCTACAGTTTACAATCAATACATCATGCACCTCTCCAGTGATGTGACACTGCTCACACTTCACACAGGACCTGTTTATGCTGAGACTGACACGTTATAAAGGTATACTTTTAACAGCTTTTCTACAATAATGTAAGATTCAAGTGACTGTGGAAGCTGTATGTTTAAAGTCATTAAATTTCAGTAATGGAATAAAACTTGCTTCTAAATCCTACTAAAACCTTAAACTTTTAAACCGTATAGAATCCCTTTACAGTATTTGAGATGATGACTAATATTTCAAGGAAAGTATTTCACACAAAAAACTAGAATATGTAAAATTACCTGTTCTTTAGCCAAATAATCTGCCAGGGTATTTAGGAGCTTGTAGTATACCTCAAACCATGGTAGGTAACTAAAACAGGAGGAAAAAAGCTTTTTAATAAAATATCAGTGTATTTTTCCAGCATTTATAAAATACTACAATGATTGATCTGATTTGCACATTTTTATAACACCTCTACATACAAATAAAAAGCATATCAACATTTTCCCCAGAAATTCAATGGCACATCACTGATAGACAGTATAGATAGATGTTTCTTTATGCTGGATACTCGCATGAAGCTCCATTAAGTGCAGATTAACTCATAATACTTAGACATCTTAGTATTTTCAAGGCACCAAAAAACCATTTGAAACAGTTTTTAATCTCATTCCTACTATCATTAATTACTACAGAGTTCAGTAGTTATTTGCAGTTTTGAAATTCCACATCTTCCTATACTCACTGGGCTGACAGGCCTACTGCTTCCCTGGAGAAAGAAAAACAACTTTGTTTGGGCAGACCAGGTATCCTCTATTTGACAAGTGGTGCAATGCTGTGCAACAGCAGAGATGTCACATTATATGTAAGAATATTGATCACCCTATAAAGTCATTTCTATAGATAAAATTAACTTCCAAAAATAAAACCATTCACCAATATTGCAAATACAAACACATCAATACATCTATACTTAAGAGACTTTTAATTCAAGTCTGCAGCCCATGAGCACAATACTCACTGAGTTAAACAGAATCCAAGACAAATAAGACATAACTGAAGAGTACAAGAAAAGAAACTCCAACACAGTGGCATTAGTTCCAATCTGCCTTCTATTGACAGAAGTTCTCTTTAACAGTGATATCATCAGTGACCACACGCTACAGAATTTCCCACCATCACTATTTAAGCTATTAAGTCTGATAAACTAAATAATAACGATATAAATTATGCCTTATTTACAAGTTACACACTTTCTCATCTCTGTTAGAATTTTATCACTAACATTATTGAATAGGTAACATTATGGTTAATATTAGTTGTTGGAGATTAGAAGGGGGAGCTGGAAAGGAAATAATGCCTGAAATGTTTTCAGAACATTTCATACCCTTATATAACACCACTACAGACTTCCTTCTTCAGTGCAGTGTAAATCCACAGACACATTTCTTAAAGGCTTTAGTGCACGCTGAGGACAGACCTTACATTTCAAATGTATATATTCCAGGAAACATGCTAACTGCAACTGCAAAAACCTGGTAGGCAGAACCAAAATGCTTTCCCTGATAGGAAAAGGAAAGCTGTCAGGGGAAACCCTGGCTGGTAGAGAAGCCAAGTCCTGCTTTGTGCAGTGAGTCCAGTGAAGGGTTATGTTTTCTTTGTAACACCTCTGTTCTCAGTATGCAGCTGGCAAGGTTTTAGAAACAGATCCTGATTCTTAGGGAAAAGAAAAAGCACAGCAGAAATCCAAACACAGTTATAGTTAATGTGTTTTCTAGGAATTTTGCTGTCTTTATAAATGCTTTAACTACTGGCTCCTAAAAAAACAAAACCAACCCCCAAAAAAAACCCAAGAAAAAAATAGTTTAAAAACCCCACAAAAATCCATCATGAATTTACTCTTGCCAAGCCAAAGAGACAGAGGCAATGATTTAATGATTTCCTTTAACTCTACCACATAATGTCTTTATCACACTTTACCGTACATTGTGCTGGCTATTAATCAAAACAACATCAACCTCTTAATGCTCACAGACGTTTTAAATGCTTGGTATTGCTGACAGTGGTTAAGGTGTGACATTATTACATTTGTTTTTCAATATTTTCTTAATATAATCGTAAAATTTACTTTAGTGCACCTTTGTAAGGCTGCTTACAGGTGTGAACATTCCATGCCCTCATAAAACACCCACCATATCAGCACCTAAAACATCTGATCTTTGAGCATTCTTTCACCTAGGAGTCCTGTTCTGTAATCTAAAATCATGCTCACCTGGTTTTACACATCACTGAAACACAGCACAGAGAGGCAAACAGAATTAACTGTTCGCTGCAGTGTTCAGAGCTTCTGCAAATGTCAGAGCTGCGGAACAACTTCACAGAATTACCCAGAGTTACAGCAGGGACTGGAACACTGTCCTAGCATTTTGTCAAAGTCAAGGTACAAGGCGGGTATAAATTGCAAAGTATTTTTATAAAACAGCACACACAAATGGGTAAGACTACCTAAAGGCTTTCCAGTTTCTTGCTATCATCTTTGTGTTAACAGAATACATGACCCCAGCACATTTTACTGTAGAATACTCTGAAATCTCATCTGATAATCTATTTTTGGTAATGAACATGTATGAACAACATTCTGTAAAAATAAATTCTATTTCAATAAAATATGAACCATACTTTTCTGTATGCATGATCTCAGCTACCTATTAGTGAGGAAAGAAAAATTAAATGCAATTTTTATGCATTTTAAAAGGTCAAATTAATTATTTGAAATTAATGAACCCTAACAGATAGCAAAGGGAGATTTTTATTTCATAGAGCAAGTCATGCTGACCAGAGTACTTGCATAGAAATTTCTTCCCTTAGCTACACCAGGTTGATGATACACTTCCATCTCTTTCTGCAAATGAACCACTGAGGAAAACATCCTACTTGACCATAGTTTACGAAAGTCAGTTTCCTTTATGAGCTGAAAGAATAGTAAAAGAATTGCTTTAAGCCTTATAACCACAGACACAAGGTTAATATCATTTCAATGTGTCTCTTAAACCTGAAAAAACAGGGAAATCAAAATAAGTACTCCATTACATTATATGGCATGAAACCAAAGGCTGCCAGAACCTGTCCTCTGCTTCTTTTCTACATAATCTTCAGTTCTTCAATAGCACAGCCTAATTGCTAAAGCTTTTGTCAATATTTCTAATTATAATGTGCTTCAACAAAATATTACACAGATCTACTGGAAAACAACAAAGTTCCCTTTATATTTTTCTTTTATGTATTTGCTAATTGTAATTCATTCAGCATAATCAAGAATTTTTATACCTGTTTTCTCATAAACAGTAAAGAGTGCATTTGCTTGTGTGCATACACAATGCATCTCTGCATTCAAAGTAAACACAGGTGTGTTTGTTCATGATAAAGACACCACCAGGTGTGGTTTTATGGATTCTCACCTCAAAGACCAAGTCCAAGCTCTTTGCAATTTGTTAAATCTCCAAGGCTGTCAAACAAAACTTCTGCCCTCTTTCATCAAAGGCTAATTTTGGAAGCACGTTTGTTGATAATCCAATTAATTGATAATCCAATTAATCCAACTACTCTAGAAAACAGATTTATTTGTAGATAACACTGGATGATGTAGGCTCTACATATTTATCCAGTATATCGTACTGGACAAAGAATTTTATTTGGAATCCTAGAATCCTGTAGGTTGGAAAAGACCTGTAAGAGCATTGAGTGCAACCATCAGCTCAGCATTGCCAAATCTACCACCAAACCACATCCCAAACACCGCATCTCCCTGTCTTTTAAATCCCTCCAGGGATGATGAATCCACCTGGGAAGCCTGTTCCAGTGCTCAACAATCCTTCCCATGAAGAATCTTCTTCTAATATCCAATCTAAACCTCCAGTGGTGCAACTTGAGGCTGTTTCCTCTTGTTCCATGATGTATTACCCAGGAGAGAGCCTGACACCCACTTGCTACCTCCTCTTTTCAGGTGGTTGTAAGGAGCTGTAAGGTCTCCCCTGAGCCTCCTTTTCTCCAGGATAAACATCCCCAGCTCTCCCAGCTGCTCCTGATCAGGCCTGTGCTCCAGACCCTTTTCCAGCATCTCAATGCCCTTCCTGAAGTGAGTGGCCCAAACCAAACACAGAGTTCAAGGTGCTGCCTCAACAGTGCCGAGTACAGGGGGACAATCCCTTCCCTGGTCCTGCTGGCCACATTATTCCTGATCCAGGCCAGGATGCCCTTGGCCTTCTTGGCCACCTGTGCCCAGCTGGCTCTTGTTCAGCCACTGTCAACCAGCACTGCCAAGTCCTTTTCCACCAGGCAGCTTTCCAGCCACTCTGCCCCAGCCTGAATGCTGCATGGGGCTGTTGTGACACAAGAACAGTACTCAGCACTTGGCTTTTTTGGTTCGTTTGGCATTTGTTTGTATGACAGCTAAAATCCAGAAGCATTTCAGGTCAAAGGATCTTCTGACCCTGTCCTGTTAACAAATCCTGCTAAATTATTTAGTCTTTGCTACCACAATAGAACTAGTACAGAAAATTCATCCAGCACACAAATGTCTATCAACATTTACTAGTTGGGCAACTACTTTTTTTCAGGACAGTACAGAAATGCATTATCTGAAGCACATAGTTTTTAAGTGGCTAAATTTGGCAGAGGAGACCTGTAATATATTACTCCTCCTAATTCAGAACTGGCAAACTAATATGTACCTTACACACTAATGTGTACACTAATGTGTACCTTAACAAAAAAAAAAAATCAAAATTAAGGTCCATTACCAGAAAAACCTCACCACCATACCTGTATTCATAAAATTATTTTTGAGCAGTCAGTACATTTCATAATTAATTAGCTGCCTTATGAAAACATCTAAAGGTTATCAATGAAGCCCCTTCACAGTACAGAAAGCAGAGGAAAATCAGGGCTTTAATGTTCAATTTTAATGTATTTGGAAGCCTAAATTAATTTCAGTTCTTAAACTAAGAAACCACTACTGGTTTCTTATTTCTTTTTCTTTAATTGTAGCCACTGTCCTTGCATTCCTCAAGTTACCATCAGTAACTCTTAGATAAACAAACATGTAAGAAAAACATAGGACAACATCCAAAAACATACAATTTCTCTAAATATTTCTTCCATAATCATGAGAAACAATAAAAACATGGACAATATTAATAGATCTATAGTCCCTGATGGAGAATACAGGGGTCTTTATTTAAAAATATAGTCCTTGTCTGTCACAAAGGCAAGAGACCAAGATCCTTCAGGGTTAATTAAAAACATACTTAGCATTTTCTCTTAATCCAAATGAGCCACAAGGCAGGAGCTCAGACTTTGAATAAAAGTCACACACAACCCTTGTTGCCATAAGTAGACTTCCACCTCACCGGTGCTTCTACTACAGCTCTGATAAAACTTTTACATTCATGAGTCAAAGGTTAAACAAAGGAGAGGAAATGTTTTCTGTCAAATAGTCAGGTAACCACTAACAGTCCTGAACTATCAGCAGGAATCTAACTTCTAGTAATCAAATAAAACTAAGGAAACTGCCTTTCCGTAGCTAAATGTCTAATGTCTAGGGGCTACTTTTCTGTCTGGAAAATTGACACAAAATGTGTAAAATTGAAACATTCTGCTTCTAAGGGATTTGCCTAAAGGAAGAGTGAAAAAGTTTCAAGCGTGGTCTAAACTAAAGAACTACAAAGCCTTACCACATAAACCTGTCCTCCTTATTAGAGCATTTCATTTGGAAACGTAGGTGACAATTTTACAGTCATAAAATTAACGAAATCTAAGACTGAGCATTTTAATGATGCATTTTGTGTTCCTCTGCATACCTCAGGTCAACTTCAGATCCATCAACAGTTTCAAATTATTTATACTTTGTACTAAAACCATTCCGGTAATTCAAAATCAATTTCATGTAAACCCAGAATATTATTTCCACTGCAGGCAGCAGTGATACTTAGAAACAAAACCCAAAATAATTAAGTCTACTATTATTCAAAAATAGACAATAAAGTTTCTACTGCACTACTTCAAACCTCAACTAGCAAAACTATTACCCAAAACCAGGAAAAGTACAACTAGGAGAAAAGATCCAGTATAGGATATGAGCTCCACAAGGTATTTTACAATATGCCTACTGTGTATCCCTTGTCTTACAGGGCTGCATTAGCTCAACACTCTGTGGAGAGAGAGGAGGTGACACAGCAGGATTCACACTGAGGAGCTTCATGAAGCAGCCATGCAGCTTAATGAAAAGCACTACATTAAATAAAACCTGCAAAGAAACCACACAGCATTTCTGGAGAATAATCCAAGAGTTATTTTCTCATCTTACTATGGTTTAGCACTTCGAATTTGACAACTGCAGTCAAGCTCTGCACATTCATTCTAGACAGTACAATATCACAATTAAGTTTTTCAAACAAAAATGCCTGAGAAAGCTACCTTGGGAAATTTTTATTTCACTTTATAAACATAGAGAGCATTTCAACAATACATTCTAATTTGGAAGAAAATCCTATTTACACAATTCATATACATGTGTATATAAAATGCAAAAAAGCTCCACAAAACTTATGTTGGAATTTTGTACGTACAAGTATATTTTCTGTTTTGAACTATCCAGATTAAAGCAGGACCATGTGGCGGCAAATTCAGAGATAATTTCCTTTAATTAGTGTTTCAGATGGACAATGATTTATAGAGCGAAGTCCCATAAACCACAATAACTTTAACCTTACATGCAGCTTTGAGTTGCTGGTGTAAAACCTGAGGACAAGCAGCCTTTACTTCAGCTTTCAGCTAAGAATCCCATTCAGCAGTTGAAATTCTATCTATTTAGATGCCCTGGCACAGGTTAACACATGGCTTGGTACTAGCCACAAAGGACATGTACAAGGGAAAATCTGTTCCTGTTGCTCACTCAAACATCTACAGCATTTCCTTCCAATCACTTTGACTGGCTTGTTCCTGCTTGTCTTTAGAGATTTTTAATTACATTTCAGTTATTTATGACAATTCAAATAAGTTTTCTGTATTTAACTATCTCTAATTGTCTTTGTCAAAGCTTCAGTCAGTAATCTTCTCATAGTCCTCTTGTCCAAGGGGATACCTCCACGTGCACAGGAGAAGGCAGTTTGACATGGCATTCCTGTACACCTGCACCTGTGTGTTTATAGAAAAGCCCATGGCTGTAGTGCACACAACTGGGATGAACAAGTAGTCTGAATTGCCCATACATCAGCCATCATGTGTATTCACACAGCAAATATCACTTTATGTGGTTTTGATATATGGACAAAAGCGAGGTTGAACAAGCACACACATCTTTTACATATGAAGACAGAATTCTTTCTTCTTTTATTCTTTTGGTTAATTTAAGAACAATAAGCACTTGCAAAGGAGAGACAGATAAAATGCCCAAAGGAATCTGCTTGGTGAGTCTTCTTTCACTTGGTCACTTCTAATGAATCTTGGGATTCAGAGAAAAAACCAGACTGGCTACTAGAACACATCAGATGGAAATAGTGATGCATTTCTTCCAGCTAAACACAACACAACACACACACACACACGTTCTGGAGATAAGCAGAGTACCCAGCCACGAGAACAGTGCTATGAAGCTAGTGCTGTTATGCATTCAGCTGTGCATTGTAAATTTGAAATTGTCACAATAAAAGCAATAAAGGCAATGCTTTGGATACGGCTCAGTGAAAAATTATAGCTTGCCACTTTTCATTTTCCTACTTATTTCTACCAAGTAACAGGCCATTGACTAATCTTTAGCTGATGCACGTCCGTGGGGAAATGTTAAAAGAAATACCCAGTTTACACCAGCTGAGAATTTACATCCTTTGCTTTGCAGCACTCCATGCAGTACTTAAATGCACTTGAGTGTGCATAACTGATTAGATGTTGTTACAGCCACAGAAACAATGCAAAAAATTTTGTTTCTAGCTTGATGAGGGAAGAAAAGATTAACTCAGAGAAAAGAGCTAAAAGCATACACATATATTTTCACTCTGGTCTTTAATAAGTTATATTTTAAAAAAGTATCACAGAGAAAATGGCTAAATATTACACATTCCAAAAGCCTAAGACTTAAATCCTTCTGAAGTATTACTAAAGGCATATTTCAAAGATCCCAGAAAGCAAATTAATTTCCAGAACGAAATATTTCCCTTTTGCTATTTTTATTATATGGTGGGTTTTTTTGGGGTTTTTTTTTTTTTGTTTTTTGCAATATTTAGAGCAAACATTTCTTTTTAAATTACTTGCCAAAACCATTCAGCGTACTGGCTCTCAACAGTAGTTTAGCATCTGTTTAAAAGTTAATTAAAATCTTGATGTGCTCTTTCCAATAATTTTAAGCACTACTCTACAAGTCTCTATATTGGCTGGTCTTTTTTCCCCTCAGTGTTCATTTTCTGATAATCCTTTTGCAAGCTGATGTTGGGTTTTTCTCCCTAACTCACATGGTCTATCCTAGTGACATCCTCCACAACTATGTGATTTCCACATTGCCCAAAAACCTGAGAACTTGCTTTTCTCTATATTCTTCCTACCCTATTCTCCAAAATTCTCTCTTTCCCATTTGCTGCCAATGCATTTGGCTCCTCCTCTCTTATGTTTGTCCAGATTCTTGCTTTAAAAGCAATTTAAATTCAATTTTTTTCTTCCTTTTTGCTGCTGAACTGGATATTCCTATTTCCTCTACTGGGCTTGCAGGCTTCTAGGTTCTTAATCGAAGTTGCAAATTTGTCTTCTAATGAGATCACTCTGCCTTTAAATTAATTACAATGGTTTTAGGACAGCTAAACAAATTAGAGTTTTTTGTTACCAAAACAATTATCTTAAGAGAGAAGAAAGAAAAAAGCAGAAAGAGAAACAAAGTATTTCTTTGGGCTCACTCTCCCCAACATCAGTATCTTCTCTGCAATAAAACAGCATGCTCTTGTGAACTCTCTGGATCTATTGCTTCTTATACTAGATATAGTCTAGGCAAAGAACTTGGAACAGACACCCAAAAATCTCCTTTCCAAGGACAGGAATACACAATAATGCACTTTATTGTTGAATTTACAGAGTACTTGTAAAAGATCTGATTAGAAAGTAAAAATATCCACAATAACAGTCCAAGCCTCTAAGGCTGCAATGTATTGTTCTCTGCATTTAAGTAGAGATTTCATGTTATTTAAATAAAATTATTAAGTTCACAGAAGAATACCATCATATGGGGCTCGAGGCCACTTTTTATGTGGAAGCAATGGTAACACTGCCATAGAAAAGCAATACCCTGATAGCAAAGTTAAACACGTAAGCAGAGAATTTGTAAAAGATTTTTTTTCTTGTATTCACTCATTGAGTCAATTTTCATTGTGCCACCTTACCTTAGGATACAGAGGCAGACCTTGCCTCCTGACGTCAAACGGCAGAATCCAAACCTTTGCTTACTTTCAATGTCAGTGAGCACAAAGGTGAAATGCTGTCCTACTTGGTTTTGGGACACCCTGAAAAAACAGATACAGAGCATAAAACCATTAAATCACATAAAACATGAGCATTTAAGTCATTGGTCTCAATTATTTTCATGTTCAATCCTCACTATAATCCTCAGTACAATTCTATTGTCTGCTGTTCTTTTCCAGTTCCTACACAATCTTCTACAGCAGAACACCTAAGAACCTGCCAGTAATGATTAACACCTGCCCTTTCTAGTTCAATCTTAGATGACCACACTGAAAATTAATTCCCAGAGAAGCTAAAAATCATCACAGACCCCAGTCTACCAGTCAGAGAGCAAAAATATTTTTTTAATTTATCCCCCGCAATATGGGGCAGGGGAGTTGTTGAGGTTTTGCTGGTTGGTTTGGGTTTTTTTCAATCTCCAGCAAAACAAAATATAGAAAATCTCCCTCCTAGGGAAAAAAGAAAGTAGCAGTTGATCAAAGGGCAAGAGAAGCTACATAGGACACAGTTGTCTTAAACAGCTTTACTGTTTAAGACATGTGTGACAAAGGTTTAACGATTACCTATGTGGTATGACTACCCAGCCTGTAGAGTCTCCCACTCTTTTCAGTTTAGTTTAGCCCCTCTTGAACATAAAGTGACTAAGATGAACCAGAAGCCTGTACTGAGCACTTAGTCCAATATAACCACCCATAATTAATGGACTTTTTTTCATTAGGTAATTAATCTCAAATCACTAAAACAAGCACTTTGCTCAGCTGCCTTCAGCAGCCTGGAACAATCTATTGCTCTCTTTAACCACTGTAAATACTCAATGGCATGTGCTCAGTCCCCCCTGCTCAGGTTCTGGGCAGCTGGGATGCTGTGCGCTGCGCTGTCACCACAGAGCCATCAATAACCCAGCCCTGCTGCTCCCCTGCCCGCCCTGTGGTGTCCTCTGCCACATCTCTGCACTTTGCTCCTTCCTGCAGAGAGCACACTGCCATGGAATGTGCTCTGTGGTTTCAGCACCCCTGTGCACCCTCGGGGCTCACACAGAACCCCAGCAGCAGCTGCTCAGCTGGAGCACTGGAAATGCTCCGAGCAGGGACCTCGGCTACCTCTGCTCCCACAGTCCCTCTGCTCAGCCATGTCCCACTCTGAGCCCTGGAGCTTCCAGCAGCCAGGCCTGGCTTCTCCTCACACCACCAAACACCTGGCAGGGTTAGGCTGGAGGCTCTGTGCACAACCATATTAACCCAAATTGGTTTTAATGTACTGTGTACACCTATGTCAGGCAAAATGTCTGACACAGAGCCACTTTAGAAGCGAGATATAAATTCTTATATTTTCTATTAAAAATAGCCCAGCCAAGTTATGAGTACAGTGGGAAGCATTTCTGATGCCACCTCACCATCTCCAAATCACAATCCTCCCTTTGCTTCTTTAAAAGAGGCAACTCCATGTTTCATAGTCAGTGTAAAAGTGGCCCAACTTGAAAACTGCTTCCTACACAGTTTATAAAGAGATGTGAGCAGCAAGTCCCAGATTTTTAATTTGAGAAACACTCCAAGGCTAAAACTGAATTTCCACAAGAACCCAAAAATTTGCATTTGGTCTCATTTGCTTCAAAAGAACAGCTAACAGAAGCTAGTGACCAACCATCCATCTGGACTACATTTTCTGTTCAGTTTAAAATACTGAATTAATTCTGGGTTTCTAATTTGAGAGCTCCACTTAAGATGTGGGGGCAGCAAGGATGCCTGTTTTTCTACTCCTCTTCAGCAGAATTAAAACTGACTATATGTAAGCTTTACCATGAAAAACAAATGATAATTGGGGATTTCAATCGATAGATGACCACAATTGTATAAACCAGATACATAAAACATTCCACAAGTACTAGCACTACAGTTTTAACACATATATAGCATGTTCCATCATGCAGACAAACACTGGCCAAGTGACTTGGGGTTTGTGCCTCTCTGTTTCACTGCAGCACACTCAGCTTGTTCAGAAATCCAATCTCCCCTCCAGCAACAGGCAGCAGTTCCTGGCCCTGCTACCTGGACCACAGCATTGATCCGTCTCAAGTTTTCTTAGCATAAAAACCAGCACAGATAAAATTATCATATACCAAAATTCCTCAAAAAAATGTCATCCAGACTTTTTATTGGAGCATAAGATAAAGTAGTCCAGCTGCAAAACCTTTCTGCAGAATGCTGGTCTAGTCAGCTGTTTGAAAGGAGCATGATCTGCTCCCTTGAAGGGGAGAGCAGGCACAAATCGTTCCCAACCAGTGCTGAAATCTCCTCACTCTTTCCTCTGCCTTGGTTTTGACTTACTTTCAACTCTTGCCCTGCATGCTTACTTTTAATGTTAGTTCAATAATAATAAATCACTAATAATGAAGAATGTGTGTAAATACTTATTAACCCTGCAGACTACAATGGGCTCTTTCAAGGTTATTACAGTTCACTATAGAAATAAAAATAGGTTTTAAAATTTTCTGTGTACCTACACAATGCAGAAAAGGCTCTTTAGTACCCATGAAGTAGGTAAAGAGTAATTTTAAAGATTTTTGTTTACACTACAGCCATTGATTAGGCCTCATTTTAAGGGAGCCTTGAGAGAGTTAACGCAGAAACTGAATCTCTCCTTCAAACAAAAAACAGCATATCTAATCACTAAATTTATCCTTTGCTCTCCACAAAAACTGTTCTTCTTCCAAATTATTTTGTTTAGGATAGAAAAGATGTTTGAATTTTTTTTTTCTTCAACTTTTAGAAATTTTTGAAGAGTTTCAAAAAATTTAAAACCTTATACATTGGAATAGAGATTTCTGTTTTCTTTTCAAAATTAGTCTTAATGTTATTGTTACTCATAAAATATCATGCACATGTCCTTGACCAATGTAAATAATATGCACAGCTCTGACTGAAGCTTTGGTGGCTGCTACTTAAACCTCAAAGATTCACATGCATTGCAACTCTCAAACTAATACAGAAAACCAAACCCATCAGTCACCAGTCAGTCACCCTAATTTCCCAAATCAAAGAACAGAATAGAAACTGTTTCAAGCAGGAATTTGAAAACCAGATGATAAGGTGGTGGTATAAGCTGATGGAGAGACTGGGGAGACAGTAGCACCAGGTTGGGCATTCTCCTTCAGCTAATTGCTATTCCCAAACCTAAGCTTCAAGGACTATCTTCTTCACTTCCATGCCCATTCCAGGATCCACAAGTCCTCAGATCAGGTTCCCTGTGTGGAGAGCTCCTCTGCTCCAAGCAAGCTGTCTGACTTGAGCTCTGCCTCCCAATTCAGAAAAAAAAACAAAACCAAAAAAAAAGGAACAGGAGAAAAACTGGAAAAACTGCAGAAGATATGAAAATGGACAATGGCACCACCAAGTAAGAACATTCCCACAAATAAAAATAAATAGCACAGTTAGCTTATTCATGGGGTTATGTTTTCATACCAACAGAAACATTAAAAGAAACCACAACTACTGAGTAAAGAGTCTCACTGGGAGTATTTCAGTTGCAACAGAAGCCTGTCTAGAAGCTCTGTCTCAGGGCCCTGACCATCACACCTGCCCAAGGGTCTATGGGAGCTCACAGCAGCTCCCTCAGCATTCCAGGTTTCCTCTCAGACAGGTGCACTTCTGCACACCCATGGAAACCAAACAACCCCTGTGTGAAATCAATAATTACACTCCTCACAGCACAGAGTCCTTACACTTGTCTCTCACACACACACAGTTACACAAACGTGCCATAATACAGTGAGACACAAGATGCAAAGAACTCAGTTGTGTGTAACTACTGCTACATTTCTGAGTTTGCAGAACTTGCAAGCTGACTGCAGTGCCTGAAGAGCACAGTAAATGCTACAGTTCATTCATCCTCCCCCATACAGCTTGAAATATTTTCTTCATTATTTACTTTTCATTCTTAACTATTTACTCTGAAGGCAAAATTTTTGTGTAAGGTATCTTAAAACTGCCTTTCACAAGATCTGCAAATCCAATGATTTCAAGGCATTGTTTTGCACTTCTCTTGATCATAGCTGTGTTTCTGCACAGACTTTTACCACAAATATCAACAGAAACAGCATCAGCCAGGAAGAGGAGAGTGACAGTGATGTCACTCCTGCTATCATTACTCACTCACCCTAAAACATTATGAGTTAAATAACCTGCATGGTAATTCCCATACTCGAGTGACAATGTGCTGCTAAGGAGAAATCCTCTACAGCTGCAGCACCATTGATTATCCTCCAAAATCCAACACTTCCTCATGACTGGGTGAGCACCATGGGGAAATTAATGTGGTACACATCACTGTCTCCCTGCTGATCCTACAGGCAGGTCCCAAAAGAGCAGCTAAAAGAGGCTGGTGTGCTTCACATTCAGCAGGAGAAATGCATCCTGAAAGGGAAAAGACTGAGGAATTAAAGGAGCAAGGGAAGTACTTATGGTGGAGAGAAATGGCAGAAGCTCAAAGCACAGATAAAAATGAGGGGTCAAGCAGTGATGTAGCACAACTTCAGGCTGCACCTGAAATGGCTCCAAAAGGAACAAGAGAAGTTGCATCCTCGCCAGTCATCACCCAGTTACATAACTGATGGATGTGGAGATTGGGGTATGGACTCCGAAATGCCACACCTGAGCTCTGGGTTGAGAGGGAAAATACAAAAGACTGTTGGAGAAAGAAAAGTGAAACAAACCATACAGGATTTGCAGAGAGGATTCAAGCAACAAGAGAGAACAAAATGCTTTTGTCTGAAGCATTAATATTACTTAAGCAAACATTGAAAGGAAATTAAAATCTCTGTCCTCAAATGTTAAATCTCCCTAGACCACATAAAAATAAATAAATGTAGTACCAAACAAGAAAAGGGTCATTCTTTGTAAATATATACATGCAAACTGTTAGAATATTATATACTTGTGCCATTATTAAATAGAAAATAATTTATTCACAAAAAGAGACATAGGTACTTGGAGTAAATGCTCAAGAACTTCTATGATGCAATCAATTTCTTAATCCCTTTAAAATAAAATGTAAGCCAAAACTAGAAGTAACAATTACATATTTGTTTTCAATAAAAAATACATATAAAACTCAAAGTTTAAGTCATGGTCAAAGAATTTTTTACACCATTGTGCCTCTTTTGGCTTGACTTTCATTTTCAATTTAATGGGAGAATCCTCTGTATTTTTAATTACCATTTACAGTATGTACTTTTGATAATTAGTGTGAGTAGTGTACAGTTATTTATAACATCTGCATAAGGTAAGGCCGGTGAGATGATGCAAGCAGCATCAAACAGTGAGAACTAAATCTGGATCTCTATGATCCTTGCAGGATAGTGGATAAAAGAAAGTCCAGTAGATGATCTCATTTCTTTTCTTTTCAATTCCTTAAGAAACTAACATAGGTGACTTGAAAGAAAATGTGTGACAGCGCTGGTGCTTTAACTTTCCTTTCTCCATAATTTGAAGAACAGAGATTTTCTACTTTATTTAGTTTTATTTAGCTAGATAAGAGAATTAACACTCCATTATCTATAACTCTGCTGTCTAGTAGAAACCCAGAAGCAATCCATATAACAGTCACATTTTTTGTTTTAAGTATCAGAATCAGTGAAAGTTACTACTTTTGCACTAGTAATTTCCAGCTCTTAATAGGCTCAGACAATGCTTGAAGTATTTTATATTCATAAATAAACATATCCTTCATATATGTATATAAATATATATCTATTACAGGTGGAGAAGCTATGCTCTCTGCAGTACAATACACTCAATGAATGAAATAGGTATTTTCTATTTCAGTTCAAATGTTTCTGTACAGAAATTGTCATTGAAAATGCCTGTAAAGTACCATCTATCCTGATCCTATATACAAGAGGAAAACTATATATACATACATACCTTTATCAGAGAAGGGAAAGTATATTTATGGCTAGACAAACACTGAAATGATTTTAACATCTTAAACCTCCAGTGGAAAAAATCCTTATAAAAAAGGAACTTCAGCAGTGTTTTTCTCAATACTTTTCTTTATCACTCCAAATGTCAAAATAAAAATCGTTAAACAGAGAAAGCAAAAGACAACTAGTTATGTTTAAAACAATTGGTAAGGTGTGTCTACACTATAGAAAACACTGGAGCTGAGTATAAAATGGCAAACACATCATGCAGCCAGTAAGTTGTTCACACAAACAACTTGCAAGTGACAGCCCCCACTTTCCTGAATGAGCTTCCAGCATATCTGTCCTTTGCTCCACAACAGATCTGCCCCTCCTCATCCATGCTGTTCCATTCCCATGATCCCACGTTGCCTTTGGTTCTCCCTGCAATCCCTCTGAACTCGTCTCCAGCTCCGCAGGCAGCTGCGGGTGCGATGCCCGTTCTAAAGGCACCGGGGCACTGCCTGAGCAGGCTGCAGGCCAGACTGAGCAGCCTCACTCCTCCCAGCACAACCCCAGGTTCCAGCAACCTCCACTCCTGGCCAGCTGACAAGTTTTATGAAATTTGTAGAAATTTTGCACTTTTGAGAAAACTGCTTTACAGTCAAGCACGAGGCCAACAGTCAAAAAGCATCTCTGGGGAGACGGCATGGGGGGGTTAACAAACAACATACTTCATTTCACTTTTTCCTTTTTGTCCCCTTTTTCTTTGTTTTTTACCCCTACATAATAATCAGCAAAAATACATACTTAGCTATGCTAGAAATTCAAGTATTCCCACAGTTCATTAAGTTCATTCTCTTCATACCAGCAGCTAAGTGCCTTCTGAATGGTTCAAGAGAAATAGTTACAGTAAGACAACTTATTTGAAAATAATTATTCACTGCCACTGATTATCTTCTTGCCACTGGATGGCAGCAACAGAACCTCACCTTTTTCTGTTATCCTCAAATTTTATTTCCATTATTCATCTTCATTACCAATTTTAAACAGAATTCAGTACATATCTTAAGCACATTAAAGACTTTAATGCTTTAAAGCCAACCACTGGCAACCATATTACTTAAGTCATTAAAACAGCTTAAAGGACAGTGAGCTTAGCCAGTTCAAAACCCAAACAACTTAATTAAATTCAGCTATAAAAGACTAAATAAGCCTAATTTACTTCAGGGAAGTTGTGTTTATAAAGATGTTTATTTTGCCAGTGTGTTTTGCTGCAAAGACACTCTTCTTTCCTCTCTCCACACACCAGCTTTTCCTCCACTGACAGCAGCTTCTTGCATCTGATAGATGCTTCTCATCTCCAACTCACCATCTACAACTGATGCTCATGTTGTTCTGAAATTGGCTCAGCCTGCACATTACCTGGGTGTATCTTTCATTAATTATGCAAATCAAGCTTTTAATTCAATCTTTGCCAATTTGGACAATACGGGTTTTCCAAATCGACTGAGTTCAATCTATTAAATAAATTACCATTAATTATTTTGACAAGACCAAATAAATATTTTCATTAATAAAAACATTTTATATGAACAATTTAAATGACTGGCAGCATTATATGAAAACCAGACTATAACTGATACCAGAAAGGTAAGGACTAATTAATTATAAATAATGGTCTGGATTCTTCTCTGAGAAAAATCAATTGCATATTCAGCTACTTCCATGTAATTAAAGTCTTAATTTCTTTGAACTCAAACAACACATTTTCTGTACTGCTCAGTGAGTTTTTATATCCTGGTGCACCGTAACATTTTTAATGAAGCTGCTTAAAGGAAACTGTGTTCTATCCTTATACTAACACAGATGGTGCTCACAATTACAGTGTACAAAACTGGGAGCTGGAATGTAGCTCTACCTGCACAGAGATATTCCTAAAACTCTGGAAGGATTACATTTTGCTGTGATAGTTTCCTACTAGTGACTTCATACTTACTTGAACAAAGGGTACGTTTTCTCATCTGCAGGTGCAAGCTTAGGGAATGCATTACATTTGCCTTTTCTTTAAATCCTTGCTTTTAATAATGCTAATAACAATTTTCTATGACATATTTTTAAATAAATGATAACTGTAGCACATACCTTTCAACGTCAAAAGGAAAGCAGAACTTTGGAACGCTGTTCAGCACTTCCTGAAAATACAAGCAGAAGAAATGAAGTTAGGGGCTTTTTGAAAAGGCTTTTGAAAGGTTTGCTTTTTTTAAAAAATGGCCAGAAACACTCATAACAAATAATAAGTTCAAGGAATATATGATTAGAAAAAATACAGCACACGTTCCTGGACTGAAATAATTGATTATTAAAAAGGAATTAGGTTTGTGCTTTGGCAGATTGCAAAGACAATGCCATAGAAGCCCCAGGAGGGAAAGGCCTGGCCTGAAGGGTATTAACACCCTTCACATCCCCGCTGGGATTCCCTTCAACAAGGCCATATGGATTTTACAAGAAGCACCACACCATATGGGTAAGCCACGTCTGCTGCTACTTGTACCACAGACTAGCCACAGGGACTTCTGACAGATCCTGGCTCAAAAATACAAATGTTGTTTCAATTAAAATGCAGGCAGAGAAAAGGGAATGAAGTTGGCAGCAGAATGAATTACAGAGAGGTATAACAACTCTATACATGTTCCATAGTCAAATGCTGAAAGTGATGGAAATCGCCTACTGGTCCAAAGCAGAAATTTATATGATTAACCCTTTGGGTCTCACAAGCAAGCTTTGCTATCAATAAAGAAAAGGGGTTGGGGGAGAGCAAAATCCACCAGATCTACATTCATACCACCGTATGAAAGGCTAATGTCTCTCTTTCGTGCAGAATTTTATTTAAGAAGCTGTTTAGTGGCAAATAAAATGTGTTAATTAAAATATAAAAATGCTCTCAAACTAGTCAACGTTTTTCTTTTTAAAAAAAGTGAATTACCAGATCATTTAGCAGCAAATATTAAACAACGACTTTACAAGATCCTAGAAAATAGGTTTTATTTCTCTGCTCCCAGCTGGGAAAACAAACCCCCTGTGAAATGCTTCAGCAAGAAGAGACAGTTGACATCCGTGCAGTTGGTCAAAGCTGCAGAATTCCTTTTTTGTAGCAGCCCAACAGACCTGTATTTCTGTATACAAGAGCTGGCCTGCAAGGTTTGTTTTCAGAAAAGAGCACATGGATTACAAACTTCCAGGGCTGCACATGAGGGTTTAAGAAGCTGATTTACGGTGTTAGCACTGCAGCCTAAACACCCTGTTTACTGCAAGTTGGACAGTCATCTCCCATTAGAGGAAATTGTGCATTTAAATTCCTACACACTACAATGACTACTTACTTCAAACACTCGCTAGGCTCAGTGGATAGTGTAAAATATAAAGAGCCCACACAAGTTAATTAGCAAGAGAGGAACAGTTCAGGAAAAAGACACCTGTGACTACAACATGTGTATGTTAGCTGCAACATTTTAAGGGTATATGACGTGCCTCAGTAAATCTTTATGCGATACTGAATCAGGAAGTCAATGTTTTTAGAATTTCCAAGTCATACAAGAGATTTCAAGAAATCTTGACTTGGTTGGCACAGTGTGCAAAAGCCACAGATGTGTTTTGGGAAAGGTTATGAACTCCATTAAAAACAACAGCAGTATACAGAATATTCTTCAAAAGGAACTGCTCAAGCACCATCCTACCTGCTCTGAGTGCCCACTGCAGAAGAGTGAGAAGCAAAATATAAACAGGGCAGGTAAGCATTTGATTTCCGCAGTCAGGAACAAGCACGCACAACGCCAGTAGTAACAATAAAAAACTCTAACAAAAGAGAGCAAGCAGAACAGGCTAATCAAAACTTCTAACCCAGGAATCTCCTAAACATTTTCAAAGAGGCTCTCACTTCAGGCTGATAAAGCATGTTTTTCCTGTTCCAAAGAAATAGTATTTAATTCTTCTTCTAAATCTGCACCTATTCTCACACTATAGGAAGTATTTTTTCTCCTCACTAACAAGGATTTTAATTGCTGCCTGGTGAGCTTAGCACTGACTCAGAATTGGGTATGGAAATGTATTCATTTATGTTCCCCATTGTATCCTCTTAGAATAAATTATCACGAGAGGAAAAAAAAAAAAAAAAAAAAAACCGAAGGTATTAGCTCAATATTTTGACTGAAGAACCTGAAAATTACGGGTGTGTTTTGCAGCGCTGCCCGGGCCGAGCACAGGCCAGGGCTCCCCCGGCGCCGCCCAGCCTTCCCCAGGCGGCCACGCGCGCTCAACTTCTGCGGAGCGGCCTCCGCTCGCTTCCCAACTGGCAGGAGCATCCCTCGGGGGACAAGTCTTTAAACCTCCGCACTCTTTAAAATTCAACCAGCCAGCAGGTCTATAGACTGGTGTATAAACAGTATAGACACACACACACACAAAAAAAGAAAAAAAATCCTCTCTCAGCTTATGTCAGTGACAAAGCAGCTCAGCAGTTGACTGCTTCTCCCCTGACAGCATAAGCCGGGTTTACACAGATCAATAGATGGAAGTCCTACCTAGCTTCCAGAGCTCCATTTCCTCCCTTAATTACAGGTGCTAGTCAGAATTTTCAAATGCTAAAAAAGAAGCCCCCAAGGTGCTTCTAGATGAATTTAAAATGCAAATGATATTATACAGACATTCACATTTGTGTACATATTTGTGCACAATTACAGCTGGTACTCGCAGCAATCTCTCTATTGGATAAAACTGGAGCTCTGTCTCCTAACGGGTCATCATTTACAAGGCTCCCTAACCAGCCAGGACTTCCTCCTGAGTCAATATTTACACTCTCAGAAAAAAGAGTAACATTATTTGTTGTCTTTTATATTTACAACTTGATAAAATTATGTATTTATTTCTGAAGGCAAAAGGTTGTACAGGTCTTCAGAAAGCAAAATAGTTCAATTCACATGTCCCAAGATTATTTCCTCCTCTGCCTCTCACACTATTAGTGCTTTCAGAAATAGTCCTCATGTCATAAACAAGGTGTATACAGGGGGAAGATGATAATGATGTAAAAGAAAAAAAATTTAAATCCACACAAGTAAAGTTATCTACTTGCTTTTAAACACTGATTAAGCATCTACAGGTGCATACAAAATCGTGTTTAATTGCTAAGTTAAAGGATAATTATCTCATTCCTCATGCAAGCTCCAAGAGAAAGAAGAAAATCATAAAAATAATATCATGTGAACTGTGACATGCTGCTTCTCTTGAAAAAAGCTTAAACAAAGACAGAAATAGTATTTACAAAAATATTTCCCTTATACCATCAGCACAGCAGCAGGCTGTGCTGCACTCTCACAGGCTCATGGCGCAATGGTTTATTAATTCACTCTCATCAGCTGCACTGTCCAACTCCAGCCTGGCCTGGTCGTGCTCACTGGCTCTACAATATTACAGGATATTACAGAAGGATATTACAGAAACATGAAACGTAAGAATTATTTAGTGTCATTTTGGTACCCACTCAGCTAATTCTGTGCATCACCATTTTATAAAGCAATGTAAACAGTGGTAGAAAATGCTTCTGAATTCATACATGCCAGCTTTGTGGGAAGAAAGGTTCTGATAACGTCATAGTCCAGAAAGAAACACGGTCAGTAATTAACTGACCAGTTAAGGCCATTTTGCCTTTGGATATTTCAGATTTTCCTCTAGGTCTAAAGACAAATTATGAATAAGTCCTTTGAAACTGTTTTACATAAAAATTAATACCCAATAGCAATTACTAATTGCCTTGCTATTCATATCCACAGGGCAGTCCCACAAAAGTCTTCACCATTTCATTTGCAGTGTGACACCACAGGATGGGTGTAACACAACTGTGTGACGTGGGAGTATCAGCGTGGGTGGCAAAACACAGAGCCCTAGATGTGCCCTCTAAGCTCCACCTGCTGCAACACTTCTATTCACAGAAGATAGATAAGAAAATTTGTGCAACTGCAGCTCCCTAAAAATAGACCTGATCTTTCCAGCTAACAATTTCCAGACTAACTTGCAGATAGTGCTGTGGTTTTTGACAGTTCTTTCTGTCAATACAGCTGCCACGTAACACTTCATACATCCCTGACAAACATGCAAAGAGGAAGGAGATTCTGGACCATGTAGCAGAAGTTGTCACTAATGGATTCAAGCAAGATTAAAATTCCACTAAACTGAGCTACGTGTACATTTCTACAACCACAGATTGTTTTGACCCACAGAACAAATTCCACTCCACTGCTGAGAACAATTTTTGATCCTCATTTAGTTGGCTAACATGTAAACCACAACTGGAAAGGCCCTACAGCCTAAGGACTGACATTCAGAGGAACTGGGTTGCTCGTAACACTTAAGCACAGAGCCCTGTGAATACTTGCTCTCTAAAAGATGTTTCCATCATTCAAAAGCTAATTCAGAGAAATATCCATTGTGTAAAATGATTAAGAAGATGAATACCTGCAAAGGAGGATGAGATCACTTACAGAATTTCAGCTAGATTTAATTTCTCTTGTTCCTGCTTCCACCGGGCCACCATTCAGTTACATGCCTCAGGAGAAGATGCCAGACAGGCCGCTGAAGATTTTTAGTAGCTTCATCTGGTAACTTTGTGCTCTACACAGCAACAAGGGCACAGAGAGATGAGGCAGCAGGAGAGGAAGACTTTAGACAACAAGGTAATGGGATGAGCTTGAGATCTTAGAGAAGCAAAATCGCATCAACAAGTAACTCTCGTAGAGGTGGCAGTGGAGGCCCCAAGGTCAACTGGACCTGGACTGAACTTGGAGGTGATTGTTGCAGCATCACTTAGAACCAACAGCATGTTAAATGCACACAAAAAGGAATGAAAAAAACCTTAAGGACTGAAGAGTGAAGGACCAGGGTGTGGTGCACTCCAGGTGGAGACATGCTACAGAATGTTCTTGCCCTGTAAAGCAGATTAAGGCTGCTGTCCCAGACAGCACACTTTTTACTGCCCTCAGAGCAGCTTTCAAAGGCACTTCACAAGAAGGAAAGCTAATCCTGCATGATTAATCTCACTGTCCTACAAGACTGAGGCATAAGACTTTCTAAACTACCACAGAGCAAGTTTTAAAATTCAGAGATTTTACTAAATTACAAATTCTTGGATTCTCTACTTGCCTATTTGTTCCTGAATCTCATCATATAACCAGACAAAAATAAAGCATATTTCAGACAGTTGTGTCCAGCATAGCATACAGGGAATCAATTAAAATAGCAACCTCAGTTACAAATAGCAGAATAAAACCAACATCAAGTTCATCACAGGTTAATTTTCCTGTTTAAAGAAAAAACTCTTCAAATTTCCTGGAAGTCATAATAAAAACATAAAAATTGACAGTGCTCTTCTTTTCCCTTCTTCTAAGGAAAAAAAGTTCCCCTTAGAATAAGTTTAGATTCGAATGTTACCATCTACCTCTACTACTGGCAAGGCAAACAAAAATGATAAATACTACTTCACCACAAATCTCTAGCATGCATGTAATATTAGTATTCCACATAGCAAAAAATAGTTTTTCCACAGTTCCCTGGCTCATGTCAGGGAGATCATCATTCCCTAGGCAATACCAGAGAGTTGGGAAAAACAGGAAATATGTCTTTCCATCTCAACTCTTGAGATTACTATATGAGCAATATTTAATTTTTAAGGTGGTAGAGTATTTACTACCTTTAAGAAAATTAATTACATTTTGCAGAAAAAAAAAATGGAAAAACAGGGCACCACTGTATAGCACACAACTTTCTTTCACCATGCAGTAGGTGAAAAGTGGCTTTTTATTAATAAATACTTTCCATGTCTAACACTATCTGGGGACTCAACAGAGAAGTTCTCTTAACTAGAATCACAGGAGACATCATTTTCTAAATCCACGCATATAAGTCTCTGAAGGTCGGGTTAAAATCCCCAAGTCATCCAGCACAGCTAAGGGGGCAGCAATATTCGTTTCACTCAAGACCTTTTCAGATCTCCCCCTGCTTACAACAGCAGTTAAGATGCATGTCTGGCAGCAGTGCTGAGAACCTCTTGCACATCCTGTTCAGATGCTGTTTCACCACTTGTGAAAAAATAATTACTGTAAAAGAAATCACAAATTGAAAAACTGGTTCATAATTATTTGTTTTACCTGTTGTTTTTTCATTCCATCTTTGAATATTCTGACAGCAAGGGACAGAACTGAGACTATTTGCAATAAACCCAACTCTACCTATTCAATATATTGCTTTAAAGTGAAGATTGCAGTCTCAGAAATGTCTGCAAAACAGTATCAAAGAATATCATGAGTAGTGTAGTTGACACTCTGGTCAAAAGGCTCCTATTTGCAAGATTTCCTTCTCAGCCACCAAAAAAGGCTATTTATAAAAGGAAAATGAACTATAAAAGAACATTACAGATAATGACTATCTGCATTAGCATGAAAATGAAATATACTGAAAAAATCATAACATTTCAAGCACGATAAACTCTACTCCAAATTCAACTTGATACATTGCAAATTGATTTTAATTCCAAGCATATTTTTTTCCAAATATATTTCAAATATTTTTTCCCTAAGTACTGCATTAGTTACTTATAAGACAAGTCCAGAAACAGTGTCTGTAAATAGTAGATTACTATTCCTTGCCTATAAAGCTTTTAGTGAACAACTGTCCTGCCCAGTAAATACCCAGTACTGTGTACACAGAGAGGTCAGCACCAGCCCTGCAGACTGCTCCTGCTCAGGCTGGGCATGAAACTGTTTTGTAAGCACCAGGAGATGCTCTTCCAGAATCACTTCCCATTGGTTATTTCACAAAATGACTGCACAGCACAGGCCATGAAGAAATCCTGATTTCACTGGCAATTCAGAAATTCAGTAGTCAGAAATTTGAGCATCAGGTCAATTAAGGAACAACCTGAGTGCCATGCTTGAGAGAAAACATCTGTAGCAGTGAGTGATTTATGCAGATAAACAAGGTGAGGCAGTCCAAAAGCCAAACCCTTGTCTGGGCTCATCCATGCCTAAACATGCAGCCCTGTGGGACAATGCTGGCTCCCATGGCTGGCTCAGCAGCAGGGGAAGTCAGGGAACCACACACCACCTTGTACAGGGTACTGAAACCAATGACATGTGGGGGCTGACTTGCTTGGGCTACAAGAATCTACAGCCAAAAGAAGAGGAACTGAGAAAGGAAATCAGCTTCTAAGGAACCTGCTAGAATTGTAATTCCTTAAATAAAATTATTTGTGACATTTTTATAAAGGAAACACTTATTTCTTCTTTTACACTCAGCAGAGGTTACATTCTAAGCTTCATCATGATGCAGCTCAGTAAGAACTGCTTGCACTAATAGTTTTTTAGTACTAAATTGAGATATTATCAAGTGTGTTGAAAAACGGAAGGAAAATGAAACAACTACAGACCAAAGAGGGAAAGGGAAGAAGCAAACAAGCATAAATTTAGTGTTAACTTGCCCCTAGTGTCACCCAATGCAGACAGACGATTATCCCAAAAAATAAAGTGCAGGGGACATACAACTGGGTGTCTTTTTCCCTAGAAGATGTGCAATGTACACTCACTTTACCTACAGCTGAGCCTGTCCAGACCTTCTGGCTCCCTGCTCAAAGCCTCTGGCAGCTTTATTGCCAGCAATTACTCTGCAACAATTGCAGGCTGGTGCTGCTGCACGTGAGCATCAGTCAGCCACCTCAGCACTCTGTCAATCAGCTTAGCTCCAAGCTCTGATACAGCATAAGCCAGCTCTGAACAGCTAAGACAGGAGGCAGGCAGCTTTCACCAGCAAGCCAGGCAGCACAAGCAGCTACAGCCAAGAAGATTTTCAGTTCCTCCACTTTGATCAGAAGGAAACTGCCCATGTGTTTCTCAGGGGAGACATTCATAAATCTACACTAGCATTCACGACACTGAAAAATTAGCAGAAATCATGTTCCTACAGTAGAACTTCTCTATCAATTCTCTATCAATTGAAAGAAGTCCTCCCTCTTCCAAAATTTAGTTTGAAATTCAAGAATGGGTGCAGTGAGTGTTCATTGGCCCAGTAAATTTTCTCTAATCATTGTCATTAGTGCCTAGTGAAGGCTAAAGGGCAGAAATAAGTGTGCACTGTACCCTAAGAGACAGATGATTTCTCATATGTGGATCTTTCATTACCAACTGTAGATTAATTAATGACTGCACACAAAAACAGACACACAAAAGCCAAAAACTCAACACCTCTGCTTAGAGGAGAAACAAGTAGAGTCTACCAGCCTGGTAGTTCACAACACCTTGAAAACTTATACAGAAGGAACGAGCACCAGAAATAGTTATATTCTGATGGATTAACATATTTCCTTTGCTGATCACCTGCCTGGAACTGCTTCACCTCCCCTTATTCCCAGTCCAAGATCCCAAACCAAGTAGCCTGGATCCTTCCAGCTGCAGCCCACTAATCACCCTTGCATTGCTGCTCCTGTTCCTGATTTTAGTCCCATCGAGTCTTGTTCTTGGGCTGGTTCCTTGATTTCATCACACATGGATTATACACTTTGATCCCAAACCATTTCCTAATATACGCAATACGTAAAACAGTATTTTATTTAACAAAATACCAACAAATTATTGGAAGTGACACTTGAAATACCTGTAGCAGTCACAGTGAACCAAAGTACCTCAAATGCTCTCCAAGTTCTGCAGAAAACTATCATCAGGAAAGGCAGAAGAAGAGCCAAGAACCAAACACAGGGTTCAGGAATATTACATCCACTATTTAATACAGAAAGGATAGGATGTTCCCAAAAGTGCAGCAGAGTAAGCCTGAGACACAAAACCAATGCTGCCAGTCAGAGAGGCAACAAATTGAAGACTGAAATGGAATGAGGGTATTAAGGAAGCAGAGGAGAAAGTATAAGGTATCCAGAATAAGGAATTAGGGGATATTCCACTGGAATATTCTAAGGGCAGCTGAGGTCAATCAACAACGACACCACACATGACAATTTGGCAGTCTTTCTGGAAGATGTTCCAAATTATTGTCATCACTACTTCAGCCATCAGTTAATTTTTTCTTCTTTGGTTTGGCACATCACCATAGGCTGGAATCTGATTTGGCTTTGAAATAAGCCAAATCAGTAACAGTTATTTTCAATAGCCTTATAGAGAATATCTGAAGGACAGTCAAATATTAATTCTGTACTTATTTGAACAAACAGAGAAAAAACTACTTCTACAAAATGTAGTCCCCCAATATCACAGCTGTATGATTTTAAAAAATGGCTAACATATGCAGACAGTCTATTAAAATGCACATAATTTATTTGACTCAAAATGAAAACATATCTAACAAGTAATTCCATTCATCTGGCCCTTTTTCACCCAGCCTTAAGATATACAAATGTGTGCCTTTTCACCAGAACACAGCAGCTGGGAATGAAAAGAAAAGCATTCAAATGATCATTTTCACATCATATTCCATCGTCTTTTCACCAGCTTCTCCCCAGTCTTTCTTTGAGTCCCATTCTGTTACAAGAGAGCTGCTTTTTAGATCAATTCATATTTCCATAATCCACACTGCTGTTTCTCTCTCTCCTCCCCAGGGTGGACTAACCCCTGCATCCAGAGCTATGGCTTACAACTGTCATTAAGACCTGTAACAATAACAAGATAACAAAAGAGCTGGTAGAGATGAGGTTAGCCAGTACCATATGCTGATCAAGTTCAACATTTTTAACTTAAAAGCTCTCTAAAACAAAACTCCCACAATTCTGAGAACAAGTGTACTTCATGTTGCCACCTGTCCTCAAAATTTCAAGGAAATACCAAGTTTTTTATATTGGCCTTTTATAATTTTTAGAATTTAAAAAATAAAAGTCTAAGGATCTATTCTGTCTCTGTTGGGATGAATTAAAAGAAAAAGTTGAGAAAGCATCTTCGAATATTCACATATTGAATGATGTAAGGGTCTTGATGATTCTGGGTGTTCCCAGCACGTCTTCGTGGGCAGTTGTTCCACGGAATATTTATCAGGACTGAACAGATCTTTTCTGTTCACACAATGCAGTTAGCAACTATAAATACACCTCTGAATGTTTTCCTGCTCATCATCAGCTGGGATTTGCATAGACAAAAAGCAGTGCTGCCTTACACACACACTATTTTTCAATAAAAACAGTGTCTTCCAAATGCAAAGTGTCAGAAAAATCACTTTATCTTAACCGGATAAAGTTTATCTTAGCCAGATAAAGCTCCCTTGCAATGTACAAAATTGCCACGTTGCCGTCATCTCAGCAGGGCTAATTGCTTTCCACAAAGAGTCACGTTTGAAAACATCCCTTAACTAAATACAATGTGCAACGTTTAGACAAAAACACTACTGAAAATTAGTAATCTCATTAGATTGATTCCTCCTTTCTCATACCAATACACCCAAATATCAATCATACCTATTAATAAACAACAAAAACCCCAAACCCTTTTTCAGATTTCCTGTTAAAAACAATCCCACAAAGCAAGCACCTATCTAGTTAGCATAAACATTTTTAAACCTGTATTTAATGCCTCATCAGAATACAAGAACAAAGCCATCTCATGCAGAAACCTGGTGAGATGCATCCCCTAGCAGCACGCCTGCAGCCTTGGAGGGAGTGTAAACAGCCTCAAACCTCCTGGGCTCCTGCTGCTCTCTTACGAGAGCACAGAGGAACACAACATCTCACTGCTGGCTTCCACACATTCGTTGGACCCAGAGAACAGATTTTAGCTTGCTTCTGGAGAATATGGGGAAGAAAACAAACAAAAATAAATAGCCAACTTTTGCTATTATTTACATCTTTGAAAAAAGAATAAAATTTTTCATGGTGACCTCATTTATGCATCTGCTGCCACAATCCATTCAATTAAATATTCCATCCTGAAAGAAACTGAGCCTTTTGTCTCCAATCAGATGCCCATTTAAGCCAGACTTAACTTTCAGTAGTTAAAACATACATTGAAAGTCAAGTGTGTGATTGGTGCTTTGCTGTGGGAAGACCAACACACTGCTACTTCTGAGGATTTATCTTTTAAACAACTGCATATGCACCCATACATCTTTATGTATACAAATATTTTCACATGAACTGGGTAGATTTACACGTATAGTATCAGACTTTAGTTTGGGTCACTGCAGGATATGAAGCTCACAATTCAGGGGTGACATCTGCATAATGTGATACAGTAAAACTAAAACCCAGATGTTATGTAAAATATGAGATAGCAACATAAAGAGCATTACCCTAACTTCAGAGAAAACAGCAGAGATTCCTCATGTGGGATGCCATATCCCTTACTCATTCCTCATCTGCAGGGTTTGGGTGACATGGGAAAGCAGATTTAGACTGCTTGTCTTAGAAAGCAACAGGAGCTAGGATGAAATCTGCAACACAACCAACAGTCTAATGCAGAGTCTGAATTCCTTCTTAACCCACATCTTCAGTTAATAACCCCTTGTTATATTTAGTACTAAAGTGGCTTCTGGTAAGACCATGTCCTGATTTTGGCTACTTGTGTCATCTTCCTGGTGAGATGTTTTTCACCAGCAGAGAAGTTGCAGGCTGAAATTAGAAAATATTATGTGATTAGAAGGGCAAAGAAGGAGAACTATTCAATGGACACCACATACTACAGGTAGAAATCACTTTAGGTCAATAGGTGGTCAGATTAAAAAGCTACTGAATTCTTACACAGCTAAAAATAATGCCTAACATATCTTTAAATACTAAATTATTAAGAAATGTTGGACCTCACTTGCCCCAAAGGTTAAGAGGAGGCAGTGCCACCTCTTGCCAAGGCACTACCTGCTGCTGGTGCTGTCAGCACCATGCTCTCCTCCTTCCTTGTGCTAACACCACTCTTTTCCCAGGAATGATTCAACTCAGTGAAGCTGGTGGGAGTGTCAGTGTTTTTATGTGCTGAACAGACATGAACAGAGCCATAGTGGAGACATCTGGACACGTGTGACATCAGTAGGGCTTTGCTGCTGACTGTACTGCCACAAGCAGCCCAGCCAGTGCCAGCAGATTGCAGCTCTGCTGGGCAACATCAGCTTCTGTGGAAATGTGTTTTCTTCTTCAACAGCCAGTAAGTAATTCAGTTTGGAAGCCAAGGTGTTGTTTTCATTTTGGCTGCTTTTCTAAAGCCCTTAAAATACTTTCTTCTTAAAAACAAGTGGAATTTTTTTTCCAGATATCATAGCATTAATATTTTTTCTACAGCCTTCCATTTAAAAATGGGCTTGTAA
The DNA here is from genome assembly GCA_024865655.1 of Emberiza elegans. NCBI lineage: Eukaryota > Metazoa > Chordata > Aves > Passeriformes > Fringillidae > Emberiza > Emberiza elegans. Next base: position 65,236,509 of record JALJVW010000206.1, read on the forward strand.
GGCTGAAATTAAACTCTAGTTTCACCAGTCTGAATAAACAAAATAGATATTTCAAGATTAAAACTATACTGATCTTTTATCATGGGAAATTTTGCATGAAGGGGATATTTGAGCATACTACAAGACAGTGCCTCTAGGAATATACATTCAAAATACATTTTAAAGAAAAAAAAAAACATTAAATGGCTACAGCTCATTCTTTCTCCAAATTTGAGCATTGGAGGATAACCACACAAGACCTATATATGCTCAAATCAGAAATCTTCACATTATTTCTGTGGTGCTGAGATGATTCAGAACTTTTTCCACATTACCAAACTCATTTTTATAGCACTAATGCCAGTACAACAGTAACTTGTAACTCTAAGATGTCTCAAACAGATTAGTTCTTCTGGCTCTTGAGGCACTTTTTAATAAATGAGGCACTTCCTTTGAAATGGTAGTGTAGCTCTTTGTACTTTGAATTCTAACCAGCATGAGTTCATTTTTTCATTGACAGTTTTGAGAGTTACTAAAAATGGAACTACACCCACCTCAAAAAATAAAATAAAATGAAAAACAAAAAAAAAAAAGGGCAAAAACACTTTCTGAAACACTCCTGGCAAAGAGAAGTGTTTTTCATTTCCTGCTGTGAAGCATTACTTTTTTTCCTTCCCTACTCCATCTTTTTCTCTTTTCCTTCTTATTCTGGCATCTGAGGAGTTACCAGAGAGAAAATAAGTGGTTTCCCTGCAGTCTTGGCAGATAAGGAAATCAACAATGAATCCTGCAAATTCTTTTGGGGTACCAAAACCATGCCTTAGTATTTCCTTTACTTGACAAACTCTGAGTTTATGACAAATCCCTGGTCTTGTCCTCCTCCTGATCAACTCTGGTTTCTACATCCCATACACAACAGATCAGATGTTTAGCAAAACATGAATTTGGAAGACAATATTTAAGAAATATTGCACCAAATCACTATTGACCAGCATCAAAGATAAAGGTAGGGCAGAAGAAAAACAGAAGATTAGAGATGAGCAAGCACTGGGAAGTTCAGACATACTTAGAGGAGGAATGTGAGAAAGATGAAGAAAATGTCAAAATGGCTTAGACAAGTTTTCTTTGCATTATGAAAGCAACAAAAAGGTGACATGATAAACTGTAGAAAAATTCGGGAAGAGAGGAAAATATTTTGCCCACTGTTATCACATCACTGTGCAAACAGACAGCCCTTCAATTTTAGGAAAGATGATTCTTTGGGATACATCCAAAAACTAACTCACACATTTTACATTTAAAATAGAAACTACTGAAAAACAGAAGAGAGAATATTCTTTTACTTTTTTTTTTTTTTTTTTTTTTTCTTTAACATTCTCCCCACAAACTTTCATGGAAATTAGCCCTGATAGTTTTAGTGGGTTTTTGTTTTCTAAAGAAATTAAATCTGGTGGATAACTCAGGTCTCCAGTCCTAACCTACCCACTTCAACATGCACACACACGTGCAGAGAAGGCTTCTGCTGATTTCACTTCATCACTTGGCTCAGGGGTTTGCTTCAGAAGCTGCTATATATTCTGTTTAAATCCAGTGGTTCTAATAGGAAAATCTCCCTTGAAAGGAATAGGATTAAAATACCCTTTTTTTCCAGGAACACAAGCAATTTACCTGAAATGCCAGAGACCCTACATGACTGAGACACAGTGTGCAGGCACAGGTTTTTCAGAGCCCAAAGGCAGAGTGCTGCCTGAGGCCTCTGGTGTTTATAGATTAGGTATGTCTATTGCATCTTTGTAGGATTCCCCTCCAGTCTTTAGTGGGCTTCATCTTCTAATCATTTTCCTACACCAGCTGTTCTTTGAATAACCTTCGACTTCCTGAATAAGCTCCCATTTTTCTTCATACATAATTTCTCTTTTCTTTTTTTCTTAAGATCAAGTCTTTCTTGGGGAAAAAGAACAAAACAAAGTAGAAAAAAAGAATTTAAATGACAATGAAGATGATCATCCTGCAGCCAGGATAATTATCAAAACTTGCTGAATGCCTAGCTGAGAATATATAACAACACACTTTGCTCATTTGTCACTGTTTTGCAGGCTGCACATTTCTGACTGATGCTATTCCCTAACCACACATCCTACTTTCTGTGTTTGTATATTTATTCCTTTCATCATGAATCACCTTATAGCTGTCTTTATAGAATCTTGTACTATTGATTAAAAAAAATAAATAAACAAAATAATTTATCAACATCTGTTGTAGAACAAGACTTCCAGATCATCCACTCTGGTGAAGTATTACCAATGAAGAATATGTTTGCCTCAATATTACTATAAAAACAAGAGGCAAAGAAGCCATTGGGACAGAGATATTTATTATTTTTTTGTTGCTTTATGTATTTTCTTTTATGAAAATAAAAATATTTCCATGCAAGAAACTCTTTTACTGAAATAATAAAATTTAGTAATTTCATTAGAGTTTAATATTAATAACTTTCATAACATAGTCATGGGGCAAAAAACCCAACACACTAATTAATAGCTTGCTGTCACTACAAACAGTGAAATAATCCATCAGTCCTGTACATATAAACTTTCCTTTGAGGATTAATTATAGATAGAACATAAGATTTTCACGCTTTCAGAATCGGTAACTTTAGATCAGTCTCTTATAAGGGGCTGAGAATTTTTTTTCCCTAAGCAAATAACTAGGGTATCTCCAAAATATTATTAAATAACTATATAAATCTTGCATTGAAAAGGATTAAAGGAATGGAATGCACACATTCTGACATTAAGAGGACATACATGGGTAGCTCTTCAGCTTTTTTGATCTGGTGATTTTTTATAACATCAATGTTTGGCAAATTTTTATTGAAAATTTTTTCCATATTTTCAGTCCCAAAACAGATAAAAAAACCAACATGTCCAACAGGACCACCTGATAAAATACTCTATATCAAAAATAAGGTGATACAGAGAATTAGCACGACATTCCATGCTCTACAACTGCTGTTGAGTATTCCTGTCACAGAGGCAATCTAATCACCAAGCCACCAGTTGGGTGAAGGCTTCCACCCTGCTATCATTAGCATCTGCCTCTCCACAGCTGAATAGAAGAGCTTTTTTATTATTATTCTAACATAAAAAAAAGTTCAATCTCATGTTTCCAACCTGGTCTCCAAAGTCCTCCGGGAACTTCCACAGTACCACTGGATCTGTAAATAATTGACAGACAGCATTAATCAGAGGCAAAGGAACAGAGTATTACAGTCAGAGTACATTAATATTAAAGAGAGGGTCAGCTTAGCATCAAGCTTTGAGGCAAGTGCAAAAATATATCTAAAAACTAAGGAAGATACTGGATTATTAAAAAGACTTATTTCATATTTATGGAAGTGCATGTTTATTGTTTTACATATGGCAGCAGGTTATAATGTAAAGAACTCTTTTCATATTCACTTCTTTATTCCTGAAATGCCTCATTCTTTAAGCACATTTAATTTTTACTTTTTAATTCAATTAAGAAATAAAGAGATAGAAAAGCTCTTTTCATCCCAGGAAAAAAGAACAGAAAATTATAAGGGGGAAAAAAAGGCTTTTATGAAAGTACAGAAAAACGTCCTTTGTGGTTTTAAAGACAGTACCAATGAAACCAGCACTCTCAAGGAAGAGTTTAGACAAGCTAGCATGGTTCAGTATTTTCTGCTCAGACCCATTTAAAACGAGCATTTCAATACCTCAAAGTTTTCATTAATCACTTGTAAACTGCTAATTACAAAAATAATAAGTTATTTAGGCTACATATTAGTCTTCACTTAATGTTGTTTTGAAAGCCTCTGTCACAAGGATCGGACCGTAACCTTTCAGCAAAAACACAAATTATGAGCTTCATCCTGCCTCCCCCAAAACTGCTAATCTCCTTTGACACAAACCCTTCCCGAGGTGCTACTGTTCCACAGCCACAAACACCCACAAAGCCTCACAGGCTTCTAAACAACAGGTTAGCAGCAGTGTTTGTCCACCTGCTCAAAGTGAAATTATCCACCTTCCTGCCAGGGAGACCCAAAGCAGTGCCAGAGCTTCACCAGAATCAGAGCTCTCCAACTCCTGCTTGTGTCCCAGCTTCACCACTGACCACGACCAGCAGCAGCTCGGGGTGCCCGAGGGCAGGAAAACGAAGGAGAAACACAACAGTAAATGCCAGGACACTGCCTGATGGGAACTGCCACCTCCTGTCTGCCTCAGGAGCTGCTGGATCCCTGTCCTCCAAGGAGCCAATGTTTGGGAAACTCTTCAGATTTCCACTTCAGGCTCTAATACCATCACTGCGTGGTAACTCAAACATCCTTCTCCTTGCTAGGTTTGATAGCAGAACCACAGGGTTTTCCACTCTTGGCAAAGTACAGAGGTTTCTACTCTTCTTCAGGCTCCATGGACATTTGCTAGTGCAAACTGGAGATTTAATGGGAAGGGAAATGCCACTGCTGGTGGTGTCATTCCCACCTGCTGATCTCAAATCCTGCTGTTCAGCATGCAGGTGTTGCACGTGTACATTTGGTGTTGGCCCAGCCACCAGGAGCTGGAGACCCAAGTCAGCATTCCTCCTTCACACCAGGCCAGATCTTAAGCTAACAGCAGAACATACATTTCAAACGTGTTACAAAATTGAACTTGTCAATCAACTCAATGCAATTTAAACCTAATTTGCATCCAATTCAAGTCTAAGTGAGATTTTCAATAAAAATTGAGGCATTTGATACTACTTGTTGGACAAGCTTGTTTATTCTCCTATGAACATCCAGGAAGTGTTCTACAGCTATTATTTAATAAAATATGTGTATTTTGCACAATGAATCTTCATCCATTACTATGGGGAGCAAGAACTTTTGAAGGCAGATAGAAAACAAGACATAAGATGCTATGTTTATAAGAATATGAAAGGAAATAAATACAGATACTTATAACAAAGACCTTTTTGTCCTAATCTATTTTGTGCATATTTAAATTGCAAACAAATGTCTATAACGATCAGGTATAAGTGCAGTTTGACTATCCTGTAAAGGAACTGTTGCTTTGATTCCAAATTAGTATAATGAAAAGGAATGCAACTACATATCAACGATGACCCCTCATAAATCCAAAGAGCAGCAAGTACAGTAACATATCAAATACTCAATGTTCAGTAACTTATAAATTACTTGCTCAAAAGCACTAAAATCCAGTGCAGGATCCAAAAAATACTTTAACAGAGCTTGTAAATCTAATGCCATATGTCCACAAACATTTCAGGCATCAATTTGTCTTTGAAAGAGCAATCCCTCTGCCCTCCCACTACCAGGTACTTGTTGGTGAAGCTGTAGCACTGTCTGTCTCCTGCTGGTGCAGACTGTCACAGCTACAGATGAGGGAACTGACCGAGATCAAACCAACTGTCTGAAACTTTCCAGGGCAGCTTTAACTAGATCAGTTCCCCAAAACCATTGGGTTTGCACCAGAAAAAAAGGAAGAAAAACTGGGGAATAGGGAGTTGTGGTGAGAAAAAAGCAGGACTGCTTCATGCGGCAGCACTCCAGCATCAAGCATTTGCTACAGCTCATGCAATACAAGCTGGTTACCAGCTGCCTCTAGTTCCGTTTCTTATCACCCATTTCTTGTTCACAACTTCCCAAGCTTGCAGTACCATTTATAGCTGCCTCTATTGCAAAACGCGGCCCATGGCCTGCGAGGAGGTGAGGGGACCGCTCTGCGGCGAGGCCAGGCTGCCGGAGCATCGCCAGCCAGGAGCTCAGCAGCATCGCCTCTTCCCAGCAGCCAAGCCAGGCAGATGTGAAGTACAGTTACATGAGAAATACTGAGTATAGTGAATGCTTTAGTAACACAGTAACAAAATCACTGAGGTTTCTGAAATCAGACAGAAATGTAATTTCTTTTGTTCACTCTCCTTAGTGCAAATGTAACTGCCAGGCTTCAAAATAGGAAGCAGATCGCAATAGCAAAACCTCCGGGTGTTATTTTAAAAGGTCACAGTCACGAGCAAAGTACAATCTCAGAATTAAGCAAAACTTTGGGCTCGGGGTCAAAACATGGGTAAAATTTACACATCAATGAGGTGCCAACAGCGCTAACAGCATTTCACAGGGCCACCCTTTATCTACAGACAACAAGACCAACAGCTACAATAAGTTCTTTTGGTGCCCTGATATCTCAACAGACAAAAAAAACCCTAAAACTTGAATTTAGTGTCCTGTTCATCTTGCCGTCTTCACTTTATACTAAGGCTCTCTCATACTACTCCAGCCTCACTTGAAATGGCAAAAACAAATCTAAAGTAAATTCCAGTTCACTCAACAATAGGCATAACAACATTTACTTTCCTATCATGAAAGGATATTTATATCATGAGAGGATAATTAAATTCATGTGATCTAAACAGGAAGAACAATGCTTTTAATACTCCTTCATGAAAATCAAAAAGAGCCAACATTAAAAAAAACCTCCTAATTTAATCCAAGACAAACATTCGGTGCTACACTCAGCAAAAATTACACACCTTCAAGACTTGTCCAAGTGCTTTGAGCTGGGTTTTGCAGCTGTTATTACTGGCTTTTAACTGGTTATTTTAGTAGGTACTTGCCATACATTTATTAAGTAAGAAAATCTGATGTGACTTGTGCTTCATAAAGGAAAGTTACTATATTCTTTTCATGCCTTTACTCTCTGAAACCAAACCCTGACGCCTATAAAAAGCCTCAGGATTTTATGATAATTATCCAAGTCTGAGATTGGAGGTTTTTTCAAAAGATTATGTTGGTTTCTGCTTTTGGAGCTAGGCTCAGGAAGCATCTGACACATCTTTGGGACAACTTCTCAAAAGGGCTGCAGAGGAAGAAACAAAAGGGTACTGATTCAGAAATAAAAAGAGAAAGTATAATCCAATTCTGCAACTGTATGCATGGTTATCTTCAGGTTTACAAAGACTGAATTTTCTTTTCCCTGAGGATTACTTTTCAGATTCTCTCTCTGATCTGGCAATGTTAGGTCGATTTTATGCTGATTTTATGGGTGAGAGGATGAGAACCGCTCAGAAATAGCTGTTGTAGTCAGCTGAGGAGCTACTGAGTTTCTCCTCATTCGCTTTTTCTAACAGACTTTTCAGGACAAATGGTTTGCACCAATTCTAAGTAAATGTAGCAGTAAACAGAAATTGTCAAGTGCACACATAAAACAGTTTGTGTGGTACATGCATAAACGTATATATACTCTTGCATGTGTAAATGGATATTTTCATGTACAAACATCACTTTTTCTATACCTACCACATCCAGGACATAAATCTGAGCACCTGCCAGTAACACTTGAAGATTCCTTTGCTAAATATCCTACAGCATTGGAAAGGACATCTCCCTTGGTATGAGCCAGATGAGAGACAATCATGGAAAGGTTTGTTGAGGTACCAAAAGAGAGCAGTATAATTACAAGGAGAAAAGCAAGTCACATGCAATGCTTAAAAATAGTATTCAAGATGTAATCTAGAACTGCTCTGGAAGATAAATGCAGGTAACTATGACATCCACTAAGAGAAGAGGAAAACATATGCAGATCCTCAAGGTAATTTCTCTCCAAAAATCTATTCCTGTAGAGACAAGGTCATAAAGCATGTCATCTGTATTTTCAGGAAAACAACTTCTAACACAGTCTAACTTCTGTAACAAATTGAAGAAAATACAAAGGTACTATTTCTCATGACAGAGTGGATTAGAGAAGCAGTACATTCTAAACTATGAAAAAAAAAAGAGAATGCTTTCCGGCTTGTAATTTTCCTCAAAACTGACAAGTTAAATACACTCTAAAAATACTCTTCAAAATCATCAAGCTTGCAGATTATAAACGCCACACAAAAATACAATAGAATACGGTAATTAGCACACATTCAATTTGGTAATGGAACAGAAATTACAAACACATGCTGAGAAACATCATCTTGGGAAATTCTCTTGGATAGCAACAGACAATATTTCAGACAGGAAAACACAGCTAAGGTAAAATGAATAGATTAATTAAGGAGTACAATATTCTGGAGAGAGGAGGAATCTTCATCCCTGTTGGTTGTACTGAGCAGCACAGACAAAAAACTGCCAGAGTTGGTCATGGTTGGGACAGAGGAATGGACTAGATATCTGCTCAGTATTCCTCCAGTTATATTTTCTCTGATGCTGTACAGATTTTCATTGGAAAAAAGCTGTCAATGCAGAAAGGAAAGAAGAGACTGGGGCCAGGAGTTAAGGGGTTGGGAAAGAAATATAATGAGGAGAAGGAAAGTAGCAAAGCAAAACTTATTGCAGACTATTCCTCTTTCTTGTCTGGAAAAAACAAGTGCCACATTTTTTTTCCTTACATGAACATGAGAACGTAATTAATAAATCTGAAATTATCTATCATTATCTCAGGGAACAGCTTTACAAAACACATTTAAGCAATAAGAAGAATGGATTTTGTTAGACTAAGTAGTTTTCAGCAATAAAAAGTCAGTTCTCTAAGCTTTTGATACTGCTATTGTTCAAAAACAAAGGTCTCTTACATACTTAAAATAATTTTCCAGAAACACTCAACAGTAATTCTAGTGATTCTAGCATTTGTATCAATATAGTATTTAATACTCAACCTGATCACTACAACAGTGATTCAGAAACAAAATAAGAGATGAACTATAACGTGCAACCCAAGGATTTTCACAGATGAAATCATCTGATGAAAAAAGCAGCATTCACCAAAAAAAACAAAACTTCTTGCAAAAAAAGAGTTCTGCATATCATATTAAAATTTGCCTGTTCACAGTTTTATACATGAAGTGCCAAAAATGGAGTAGAATGGGAGGCCCTGCTGCCAGAAGGGGCAGTGGTCTTCAGCTCCCTGGTTTGGAGATCAAAGTGGAGCACCAGCCAGGAGCAGGAGGAAGAAGAGCAGGATGCCATGGAAAAGGGCAGAAGAAGGGAGTTACAGTATTTTCCAAGCATCAGTAATCAAAAGAAAGAACAAGAGAAAAATACATTGAAGCAATTTGATTTTGAAAAACTAAAACTAAGGAACAGCCACAAACTTCTCAGGCACCTAAAACCTGTCAGATAAAAGATAATATGCAAATGAAGGTACCACTACAGAAAATACCTTAAAGTACACTTTCATACAAATCATGTAGCAGAAGAAAATGTATTTACAAAGCTGTATCAAATCTTAATAATCCAGCACCCTCAACTCTTTTACTCACAAGTGAGACTTCCTTAACTGTCTCCACAATTTCAAACAGTTCCTACTTCAGCAAACAGCAAAGGAACAAACAAGAAAAAAATGTCAACATCATTGACAACATCAGTTACAGAAAAACATCAACAAGTTCCAGTAATTCTATTTGCCAGCTTTTCCTGCTATATATTAATACACTGAGATTCTTTGGGGTCCCTAGGTGGGATTTGCCTTTCAAAACAAGCCACAGCATGGCCACAGCACAGCAACCCAGCATTTTCTGTAGCTTCTCCCTCAGCCACCCCATTGGCCTCTGCCTTGTCTTCAACTGATTGTAAAGCTTATGCCTCATTTTGAAAAATTATTTAGGCATTGAAGGTACCCATCTCACACTGGCATCAAAGGTGATATTTGGAGTGTGTGACTTTTGACATTTTTCCTTCCAACTTTTCTCATAGAAAGTAAAGTATGAACTAAATGACAACAGAGTCAACAAATACATGCTAAATACTGACCTTTGGGAAATGGAAAGTAAAATTTTACTAGCCTCAGTTACAATCACTGTAGCTGTTATCTGTATGTCTTTGGGATTGTACATTTCCCAGTCAGAAATGTGACTTTTATATCAGGTTCAGAAACATAATTACAAAGACCTTACTGGAAAGATGAAAAGATCTTCCTTCCATGAGGAATCTTTTCCTAAGGAACTGTTTTTAACTGTAGTAATAACACCTGAAATTGAAGTAATTTCTGTAGGATGTATGTTTGAAAAATGCCCCCAGTCACAAGTAGCACAAATTACTCATGAACTTATCACTTGGCTCAGAATTTAATTAAATAACACATATAAACACATAATACTTAGCTAATGATTTCAAGATCTCAGTGCTCATGCCATGTTTGTGGAAATCCAGAATTTTGTTTCTCATACACATGAAAAAAAAAGGTAGATTCCACATCTACAAGAGTCACTCAGCCCTTAACAAAAACCACACACACACAGACCACGATGTTCTCTACTCCCTACAGAAACCACTTGCATTTGAAGTCAGCGGGTCCCGCTCAGTCAGCCCCATCCCACCACTGTAAGCCCACAGCTTTTAAGTGCTGGCCATTGCTGCCCCACCGAGGCATTAACAGCTCACCAACCAGACTGAAATGTGACAATCTGACATTTCTACATCACACTGCAAAGCCACACACAGGATTTGTTGATTGTACAGTTTATCACAGAATTATTTTCAAATATTTCTACTTTTAAACTTAGGTGACAAAGGTTCCTCAAGGTTTTCAGAAAGGTGATAACAGTGTGCAAATACTGACCTCCCAACTAATAAAATGCAAGGTTCAGCAAAGTACATTGTAGGCAAGAAGGACTTTGTCAGGTTTTGGACCTGAAACCTCCTCTGGTCTTTCAGATTTCCCTGTCTGTAAGGCACTTGAATTAGGAAATAGGTACTTCTTCCCCTTTTACAGGCAGAGAGAGGGTTAAAAGTTCTAGCAACAACTTGACATCTCCTTCAGAGCAGCAGGTCAATCCCTTTTTGCCCAAGAATTTGTCCCACTGAAGGACAGAGCAGTAAGTCATTTCAGCTTACTACAGACAGAAAGAAAGGGTCCTTTCGGCTGCAATGCTATTAGCCATGCTTCAGGCTAAAACCTTAATCAGGATGAGAGTTCATTGCACAGACAGTGCACAGATAAAATGAGTATGTTCAGCCTTTATTTGGTGTCTTCACAAGATAAGCAGGGGCTTCTTTTACCTGGTAAGTCTTTAGAATGACCTTGTGAAGTATGGCAACAACTGTATACCTTTAAAAGGTGTGTTAGTCTTAATTTTCCTACTTCTAAGTTGTAATCATGAATGAATCATGAGAACAAGGTTCTAAGAACTAAGGCAGCAGAAGAAGAAACAAGTGGGCACCATATATATCTCCAGTCATCCTAATGTTTAAGGAGGGTTTACAAAAAAACCCACAACTTTTGCTGTCCCTGGGTCTCTTGCTCAAAGAGATTTAAAGGAGACAGGCAGTGCTGTCATCTACTGAAATGAACAATAACCAAAACCAGTAAGACTAAGAGCATTCACCTTTGCAAGCAAACACAAGTTTTACACCTTCCCCTTCATGAAAAAGTAACTTACCACACTTCCTTGCAAACAGACATCATGCTGAGCTTTCTTCATTTTAAATGAGGATATAGGACTTAAAAGTTCTTAAAAATTATTGTGGGCTACATGAAATTTTCCAACATTAGGAAATATGCAATACTGATTTTAAGAAAGATCTAGAAAAGTTCAAGTACATTATTACCAAGCAATATGTACCAAGTAAATTAGGAAGAAACAAAACTCCTGCCTGCAAGGTATACTAGGGCTGGACCATCACTTGCTCTTCCACATCAGTGATGTCTGATCAGAGAGACCATTTTATCTCACGGACTATACTGTTATATTTGCTGTGTGGAACCCACACACACTGCATATAGAAAAATAAAAAAGCTTTTGGCACATGACAAAAACTGCACATCACTACATTATGAATACCTGAGTTACTGCCTCCTGATTTACTCCAAGAAAAACAAATTTGGTATCAGCTTGGACATGAAACCAGGGAGATATGTGACCCTCTAAAGCAAACTGATTGATTGCAGAAAGCAGAGTGATATCTAAGCCATTTTTGACAGACATTTTCCAAAAATAATACAAAATAAATCTTACATTAGAGTTAACCTTAAAAAAATAAATGCAATAAAAAATTAAACCAAAAGCTTTATCCTTCTGCAAGCTTTTTTCTCTAAGCAGAAGTCTGCTTGGAGTCCAGTCTTTAGCTACTTTAAGAAAAAATGAGGGTTGCAGGGGAACTCCCTTAAACTCCCTCTTGGCCAAAGATGATATCATGACTATCTATTTACATCACTTCTTGCCTGAACAGTGCAGCAGCATTCCTTCCACTTTCCACTGGTGAGGACCACATCCTGAGCACAGCCCAACTGCTGGTACTTGACAGCATGATTTTCCACTAAATTATACCCCTTGCCTTAAATACTGACTAGCACACGCAGTAAAATGTGATTACTCAATAATTAACAGGTAAGTAACTACCTATTACTCAACAGCTTACAGGGAGAAATTACCTAAAGGCCACAGCAATAGTGGAATACATAACCCCTTCTAAGAGCAATCCCACTGCCACTGTCTTTACATCCAAGGACAGCTACAGGGAGAAGGGGTTAGATTCTCTCTTCATTGTTCTATTCTAGATTATTTTATTTAACTAATACAGATACTACTGTATCATATATTCACCCTATCTCTATACTGTATCTATATTCACCCCAAACAAGACTATGAACTGTGCAATGATATTCTGCTTATGCATGAGAAAGAATGAACAGAATAGTACATTGTAAAAGCATAGATTCAAATTCTTTATTCTTTTTTCATTCTCCAATTACAAATTACAATTACAAAAACAAGTACAAATTTCTACATGAAATTCAAACCTTTGGCATTTTTTCACATGCTTACTGGCTGTGGTAGGAAGGTATGGAAGTAGAACAGCACTGTTAATCAGGACCTGGCCTGGAAGATTGCTACTCCTCTGAACATCCCCAGCACTACAGCTAAAACATATCCAACTTCAAAAGCTGTAATTATATAAACCAACATTTCATAATTTTAGACATGTAAATTAAAACAAACCTTAGTTACCCAAAGCTCCAGAGTTCCAACAACCATGTTGGTTAGCCACAGCGTACATATAGTTTCCTATATATGTAAACAGTTCACAGACTTTCATTTTATAAATATGTATTTTCTAGCATATTCTGATTCATTGTTCATTTTGATCTTTGCTGTTCATGACACATTAAGCCAGAACAAAGATGAAGGAGCACTGATCAATAAGCACAGATCTTTTTTTGCCCTTCCTTTCTATCTTACCCCAAATCTATTTTAATATCATCAGGGGAAAAAATAAAACTCATCAGTCACCTGATGGAGTAATTCAAAACTTAACCAAACAGGGCTAATGGGTGAGAATTGAAATGAAAACACCTTGACAAAGAAAGCAATTTCTTTTCTTCGCACTCTTCAGAAGCTGTGGGTGATCGCTGTAATCGAACCATCAGCGGCGAGGGGCCATCTGTCCCAAGGGCCCTCCACGTGAGCAAGAATCAGCAACAAAATATTTTAGAGGCTGGCCCACATGCATTGAGCCCTGATATGTCTATGGCAGGCAGCGTGCAGCTGAAAATCAGTGTTTTGACATTTTTCCCATACCAATCCTTAAAAGTCAACACTAAACTTTTGATAAGAACAAAACACTAAGAGCAGGTTAAGAGAGGTTGCTTACAGAAGATCAGTGTTACACCAACAGCTGAGATCTCCCCTGTCATGGAGCACTCATGCTTTAGTATTCAAGGGCCATGCTCAGAAAAAAGGCTACAGAAAACAAACTTTACACTTGAATTTATGTTAGGAGTCCCCTCTAGGATTAGAGGGGATTTTTTGCAGCTAATGAAAACACACCAGTCACTTACCAAACCACCCCCACAGAATCACCAAACCTTGAGTTTCTTCCACAAAAAAACCAAACAAAACATTAAGAAAGGGTCTGCCAAACATTTCCAAGGCAGCAACCACACACAATGCATGCTGAGACCCAGGGGCTCAGGCAGAGGCAGCATGGCTGTGGCACCTGACTTCCCAGGGAACACAGACCATTCTAAACCCCACCAAGAACTCCAGAAGAGACTGCATGTCACACCCCTCCCAGGGATGTTCCCAAACTGGGCACTTTTCCCTTACTAAGCCTTTTAAAAGGGAACCACACAGGGAAAGCTAATGCAATTTATTTCCTCAGCATTTTCTAACTGAAAAATATATTCATCTTTTAGTAAAATCAACTCTGACATAGCTGCAACTCTCTGCACCCTTCTCTCCATCTGTTTCAAAACTCTTAAGAGTCACAAAGTGGATATAGAGGGCAGGAAATTTGTTGCTGTTGTTGAGCTGCATGCATTAATATTGGTCCCTCTCTGCCTCAGCAGAGGTTGAACACAGCCCCAGCCAGCAGCACAGCACACTGGGAATTAGAAGAAGCACGCTGTTCTTTCAGTCCTGCCAACTTGTTGCCTGACCTCAAGTCAGTTATTTCAGGTTCCCAAATATCATGAGGTCTTGGAATTTTTTTTTTTTTTAATTCAGAATAAAGAGCATTTAAAAAGGTGCATTTCAATGGGGGGCAAGTTTAGTTATTTTAAAGCCACAAAAACACATAAAACAAATAAAGGCAAGTCAAAGGGTTTTCTCACAGGTGTTCACAGTTACCAAGGTCAAAATTTCCAGTTTTGTGTTGGAGAGGGGTCAGCAAAACCAGAGATGCAAACAGCAACCTGAAATACATGAAGAGGCTGTACCAGAACAGTCTCGTGTCCTGCAGCCCCAGAGGCATGAGATCTGGGTTCCGAGTTAGTAATCCCAAAGCACATGCAGCAACTGGGAAACTTTGCAAGATGGTTCTTGGTAACACATAATTCAGTGAATAAACAGAATACTATTTATTCAGAATAGCAAAGAGAAGGGTGATGTAGATGCATGACTTTAATTTACATCCCATCACAAAGTAAGGTGATGTGGTTAAAGTGCAATGCTGTTTATCTTACAAAACCTCGATGCCTGATGCCTGCTTTGTCCAGTGAAATCTCAAATAAATCATGCACAAAACAGTGAAAATTAATTTAACAGTGTGATAATAGCAGACAATATATTTCACTCTAATAGAAAAAGCTAAAGTTCAAAACAACACGCTGCACTCGCATGGCCCATGAGGGGTCAGAACTCAACACATCCTTTGTAAATTGAGCCTTTCCAGAAGGCAAGGTCAGAAGCTGCCTTCTCCCATTTCAGCAGGCTGCATTCAAACTAGCTGTTCGAAAAGTACAAGAACTTTTTTGTCAGAAGCAGCTCCTTCAACAAAGGCACCCTGCAAGGTAACGCTGCTCCACTGGTGGGTGGGAGCCCAGCCCAGGCCTGCTGCTTGGCTGGCTGCAAAGCCAGGACACAGCAGCCAGGCAGGGCAGCTCCGGCTGGGCCATCTCCCCCCCACAGAGGCAAGGCAGCAGCCCAGGGAGTGCTTCCCACCACACAGAGGAGAAAGGAGAAACAAAACAGACCTGTACACACTGGGGAGAGCAGTGAGGTGGTTGTAGATGGGAAAATAAAAACTACAGGAAGGTAGCATTGCAGAATGATGGGCCATCCATATGCTTGAACTGAACATCTCTGTCTGTTAAGTAATGATTTTACTTTCCTAAAAGCATTACAGCAGGAAGAAGTGAGATGAGGCCAGGGAAAGCATGAGAAATGCCTGTGTATGCACCACCCAGCAGTCAAAATATTGGCAAGTTGAAAAATGATATTATTATTATTGATGTGAAAGAACAAGGAAACATTTATCAATAAATCAACAACAGCATAAATTAAGGTTGTCTCATCTGAAAATATCAATTTCCCAAATAAATCTGGTGCTAGTATTTCTGAATGCACATATAAACCTGCACAACAGTAACAGCTGTCTGCACACAGAATGGACAAGGAGCTAAGACAGACATGCTACATGTAACATTACACACTCTATTACATAATCTGTATGAAAAGTTTCATTTAAAAGTTCTCCTCACAACCACTGCCCTTCTCTCACTGCCCAATTTCTCCATGTTCAGTGTTGCATGGAAGGGTTTGATGCTATTGGAAGTGCTGCATTATTCTGGCTTCCATTCCTATGTACTTCAGCTCCTTCCTTGACACAGCTGATTAAAGAAACCTCAGATTTCTTACAAGCCCCACATCACTAATCACTTCTAGTCATTTCACACCCATGCTCTGTCCTCCTGCACATTCTCAATCTCCATAAGTAAGACAGTGCTGCTGCCACGGCTGCAGGTTTACCACTGGAAGGCTTTAGAGGAGAGCTCAGTGCATCTGTACAGTTTGACAACAAGCTGGTAACCACATGGAGCTTCTCTCTTTATTCTTTACTTTGCTTCTAAAAATGAAAGGCATTCACCTCCAGGAGCACAGCTGAGCTCTAGAAATGTATGTAAGAACGTAGACCAGCACAGTGTACTGTTGGAATCAATGCTAAAAGCTGAAAGCAAAATAATTTCTGATCTAAGGAAATTAGAGTCATGATTGGATGAGCCTAAGAAGACATTGATCATTTAACAGGAAAGGCTAAGAATTCATCACAGGTGTCAACCAATCTTCATAAGAGAGGCAAAAATGTTTTAATTTTTTTTGGAAAAAAACATTAAAGTGTTTTCAGACAAGGCAGTTCCTGCATTAAAATACACTGCTGCAGCAAAAAACAATCACTACCCATGCATATATTCTGCCCACCAAGTACAATTCAATATGCAGCTAGAGAAATCAGAAGTTGCTTTAAAATAACTAATTCCATTTTTTTATAAAAAAGAGTAATCATCATTCATGCTGAAAATTTCATAATAAATGAGATAGAATGCACTTATAAATTATGTCTGCATACAATAAAGTATCTCCTTATAGCACCTTCTTAATTCATTGTTTTTATAACTAGTAAAAAAAATCCCCCACAGGATACGAAAATATTGCTGCACTTTTCAAGTACAAAGACATACATTCTCTCTCAAGCATGCCTCAGATAACTCCTCTCTTATCTTGAGTCTTCCATCACTCTGATAAACAAAATCCCTGAACTTTACAGAGCAGGGAAAATCCACTAATTTCTGAAAATACTAAAAATAGACTTCAAGAATCATGGATATGCAAGTATCACATCTTAATTTTAACAAGTTATCCCAAATGATTTATTATTGTTTAAATTCTTCATTCCTATCAAGTCCATAGATAATTAGGCAAAATCCACAAAATAACATTCTGCCTGAAACAGTAAAGTGTATCTTCCTTTCTTCAATTCTGGGCAAATTCTGTTTAATGTATTTAGCAATGGTTTGGATAAAGGGATATCACATCCACACTCAATAAGCTTGAAGATGAAACCTAGTTGGGCATGAGTCTTGGGCAGGAGTGCTGATCTGCTGGAGGGCAGGCTGGACTGATGGGCTGAAGCCAGCAGTATGGGGTTCAGCGGGAGCAAAGTGCCAGGTGAGGACTTTGGCCACAACAGCCCCATGCCACGCTGCAGGCTGGGGCAGAGTGGCTGGAAAGCTGCCTGGTGGAAAAGGACTTGGCAGTGCTGGTTGACAGTGGCACAGGTGGCCAAGAAGGCCAAGGGCATCCTGGCCTGGATCAGGAATAGTGTGGCCAGCAGGACCAGGGAAGGGATTGTCCCCCTGTACTCGGCACTGTTGAGGCAGCACCTTGAACTCTGTGTTTGGTTTGGGCCACTCACTTCAGGAAGGGCATTGAGATGCTGGAGAAGGGTCTGGAGCACAGGCCTGATCAGGAGCAGCTGGGAGAGCTGGGGGTGTTTATCCTGGAGAAAAGGAGGCTCAGGGGAGACCTTACAGATCTCCAGAACTGCCTGACAGAAGGGTGTAGCAAGTAAGGGGTCTGACACTCCTCCCAGGTGAAAAGAAGGACAAAGGGAAGTGGCCTCAAGTTGTACCAGGGGAGGTTTAGATTGGATATTAGGGAAAAAATTATTAATAGAAAAATTTGTCAAGCACTGGAACAGGCTGTCCAGTGAAGTGAGGTCACCATCCCTAAGAGGTATTCCAAGACATGTAGATGTGCTTTGGAACATGGTGTAGTGGTGGAGGTGGCAGTACTGGGTTAAGGGTTGGACTCAGTGATCTTAAAGGGCCATTAAAGAAGAGGTTTAGAGTCCTTTTCAAGATTGCAGATGAAATAATTATGGGGGAAAAATATCTCTTTCTTATTTTCCCAACTTTGATAGAAATGTACCTACTCTACAATGCATCAATATTTTATCTTCTGATGCTTCTCCAAGGGCAAAAATGTCAGCCCTTTAGCTTGAAAACACCATTTGGTGCCATCAAATCTGGAAAACCAAAAAGTTTGTAATTCATAAAGTGACAAAACTAACCTATTAGGAGCAAGGCAAAAAGACTATAAAGGCTTCCTCATTTTACTTTCACTTAATAACTACAGAAATCACCTGTTCAGGTAATCCCAGCAACAGCCACAATCCTAAACCTTTCATTTATGATTTATATAATAAACAACTCTGCATGTTTACCAAAATCACCACTGAAATGCTGTATTTTCAAATCAGTGAAACCAAGAGAGTTCCTAGGGAATGCAAGAAAAATGAAGTCTTTTTTCTTTTTTTTCATTTGCAGATATGTCGGATCATGGAAGTATACTTAGAACCACCTTTCTGAGGAATTTACCTCTAAAATATTTAAAAATAAGAAAGATGGGTAACTGTGAAATGGAGAAACAAAAGATTAAACTCAGCCAAAGGTCAGAGGATGCACAATGTTTGAAGCTGTGCTATTTCCAAGCACAAATAAAATCAAGCCTGTACCAAAATCTATTTCCCTGGGTGCCGAGAGGCCCTGCCACTGACTTGCTGAGGAACACTGCTGGTTCCTGATCACTTCTCTGAATGCAAGTGGCCTAAAGCTGTCCAGGTCATAAGCAAGTGTTTGAAGATGTGACATGTGAAGAGGGTCAACAACAAAGCCTAGCTTTAATCCCTTTGTGTGAAGCAGGAAGACAAATTTACCTCGTATACACAATACATCTATGTCCAGTGAAGTATAAAACTTCCAGAGGTGCCCAAGCAAGGCATTATGTCTTCTTTGCTTTTTTGCATGCTGGGAGGGAGGTGAGCAGTGCTTCTCATGGGCTGGATGTAGTGAAGCACAAGGAATGGTTGTTTGCCAAGCAGGCAGCTTTAGTGCACCAAGTGTACTAATCACTGTTGGTATCTTCACCCAGCCTGAGCCAAGAGCAGCACAACCATTGGTCCAAAAGGGTGGACCTGAGAATATGGGAGGCTTAACCACTGGTGAACATAACTTCCATCATTTCTAATTGGATTGTGACTAAATTCCCAGCACTGATAATACCAAAATGAGATCAGAGGGGAAAGCCTCCATATTCCTTTTGAACAAAGATTGGAAACAGCTCTCCCCTGCTGTTGTACAATAGCCCTGATCACCCAAAGATGCATGGCTTTAGCTAAAGGAGACCCATCTCACTGCCTGTTGAACACGTGTGAGCATGTGATTACTGTGATGCTTCTTTACAAATTTAAAAAACAGCCCAGAAACACTGCAAAGAGTTAGTAGGCCAAATACTAAATGATGTTAATCTACACAAAAGGAAATTAGAATAAAAAATTAATAAAAAAAGGACCTGATATGGGCTAAGGAAGAAGAGAGCAGAGTGTCTGTGCTTTTCAGGATCTCATTTTGTTTGGGGGATCCCTTTATCAAGCATCTAAGAGAGAACTATGTGAGCTCCAAACTCCATAGCAATGCACAACTAAGCCAGAGCACATCTTCAGACTTCCCTGCAGCCCATCAGAACTCCTGTAACCATTCTTGACACTCATTTGCTTGACCCATTTCTGATAAACAAAGAATGGAGTACTTGAAGTATTTTCCCCCTTGTTCATCCCATTCTTCGCTGGTCTCTTGTTTTGTAGTCAGAGGTTAAACTGCTGACCTCTCACCTTCAAGGCAAGTTTTTCCCCCCTTCCATAAAAGGTTTTTCACAGTGTGCAGCATTCGGATTAGCCCCTATCCCCCTGAACAAAGGCTATGCCTTTGTACCACTGGTTTGGGCATGGAGTCCGTACATCAGAGGAAGCTGCTCCTACTTACCATTCACAATAACTATATTGTGAGGCCCCTCTAACGCCTCGTCTCTCAGTGTCTAGACTTTCACCCAACCAGCCAGCAAAAAGAAAATCCTGTAAAGCACTCAACTGAAAATTAACTATGGTATCCTGTTGTGAACCTGATGAAGACGTTATTTGAACATACGGCAAAACTTTCCATTGTTTAACATAAAGATAAGAGAAAAACTTTTAAAGCCCTGAGGTTTAAGTAGTCATAGGGATCAATTAACTCATGGGTCAGTAAATGCATTTTATAAGCAAGCAGCCATTGCTTATATGTGTCTTTAAAATAATACACAGATTATTAAATTATACCCAAGCACACAGCATTCTGGATATTTGCAGAGCCTAATTTTATACTCACTATGGATACACTAAAGCAGAAGTTGAGACATACAAAAAGAATTGTATCTTCCAAAATTAATTTAAAGCTTAGAGTCACTACTGCCCACGGTCCCAGTTATCTTCAGCAAATAAAAGTATGGCAACACAAGTATTTTATGCCTTGCTGTATCAAACAAGACCTGTAAGGAAAACTGTGAGCAAGACAGGGTATCCATAAAGTTAGAGTGCAAACAAACCATTGCATTTTCCAATGATTGGGGAAAAAACCCAAATAAAATACAAAGGGAAAAAAAAAACAGAAACAAAACAAACAAAAAAAAAAACCCCACATTCCACATTGCAGTGTTTCTTTGCAACACTTGCATTGCTGTAGCATGAATAATCCACAGTAGCAGGACTGTTTACATTAATAAATGTAGTAACAGTAGTGACATTAATAAAAACCTATTCTTTCATCTTGAAAAAAAAAACCCAAACAAGTAGGCCAGGGAAAAATCTAGATCTGAGCCATACTTTAATGTTTGAATAAGCATATATTTTGAAACTCTGAAAAGAATGTATTATTGCAGAAAAACTGATGCTTGCATCTTCTTGGAATTCGTATGGCCTCTTTTGAGTGCGTACTTGGAAAGAATTCCCTGGGCTTTGATAGTGGAATCAGGCACAGCTGAGGAAATGCATCTTTCTCATCAATTTTCCCAATCTGTTTTGAGAAGAGAGCCAGAGTGTCTCAAAATAAGAGGCAAACAAATCACTGTCTGGCATAGGTTGATTGATTGGGGGAACATGAGGGGGTGTGCTAGGTTTTTGGGGGGGGGGGGTGTTTGTTTTTTTTAAGTGTGTTTTGTGCTGAAACAAGAAAGTGTGAAATCATCCTTGTCATAACAGGAAAAAAAAAACAACAACGTTTATCCTTTACCAGCACCCCACAGTGCCTGGTCATGGCCACAGCATGAGGAAAGCAACGAGATTTGGGAGTCTGGACACAAATGCAACAACCCAGGAAGGGCCTAACAACAACCTCAGTTCTCTCAACAGGCAAACAAGGTTGGATTTGCAAAGGAAGCAGAAATCAGAAGGTAAGAACCTTCTCTGTCTTCTGTCCTCTGACATCAGGCACATGCCAGCATCTCCCTCTACCACATAGGCTTAGGAAGTATTTTAATGTTCCTTGTAATGCCCTTAAAAAAATCCCCACACAGCATAGCTGTCAAACCTAGAGACTGCTGGGTATTAATGTCTTTAGCTATAAAAGTACTTAAGTCAACTTCTGATGCCTTAGGCTCTGTGATCTTTCCAAAGACTGCCTGGCCTGCTTCCCAAGGAGAGATAAACTGCACACTGGATCACTGCCTGCAATAAATACCTGCTGCACTGCCACTGGAGCAGGTGATCACAGGCACCCTCAGCCTTGCACTGAACTACCTCTCCTTGGAGATACCATGTGTAAACCCCATCCAATTACCACCCATCTCCAGAAGTGATACTGAAAACACAGCAGTACAAGCATTTACTGCACTTAAATTGGAAAGGATTGCCTTCTGCACCACTGATCAGATATACTTCTGCTCCAGCTCCAGTTCCACTACAATCTGCCTTCTCACACACAAGGTCTTCCTGAGGTGAGTCAGCACTCTCTGAAGCTGACCAGTGATTCACAGGAACCTAAGTCAGCCCCCAAAAACAATGAAGCTGCCACAAGAAAAACAATAGAGGGTCTAATACTATAACTCTGCTCATGGTACCAAAGAACTTGCTTATGCAGGTCAGCTATTGACTGAGAATTATTCAACAAGATGCACATTTTCACACATATGTAGGCCTGTCAGAGAGCATACACATAAACTGATTTCAGAAAGACAAAATGTCTGAGAAGTAAGAAATAGAGCATTAACTCAAGAACATGATAATTGAAATTGATTGTCTTATGGTTATTAATTTTAGCTCTATACCAGGTTACTGACAGGACAAAAAAATATTAACATGGGAGACTTAAAAAGCAGAACACTTTGAAATTCTCCCTGTAGCTTCTGTAGAAATCCACAGCATAACACCACCTTGGACCACCCTCTCCTCAAAACCCAAAAAGATTGAGAAAAGAATATAAAATAATATAACCTAGGTATGGAAAAGCATCTACTCGTGGGCAGGTTCAATAAATTATACGTTCAGGTGAGAGGTACAGCTTATGGGGGGGGGGGGGGTAAAAAATCACCTATGGAACAAATGAAGAAAAGGAAGTAAAAAATCCCTATTTCTTGGGATTAAATTCCAAAAACTATAATCCAAGGGAACCAGCAGTAGCATATTTAAAACAAAGAGAAGGAACCTGCTCACAAACTCTGTACCACAGCCACCAACAGGACTGCACAAGGTTGCTGCTGAGGCCAAGGGTATAAAGAGAGCTCAATCCCCAGTGTGCTTGCACAAGATGGGCCCACATTTCACTCTGAGAGAAAATGTCTGTTTTCAGCAGCTTCCAAAGCCAGGGTGACCGTGGGTACCCCTGCAGGAGCAATGATGGTGACATCCACCAAGGCAGTTTTTGGGCAGTGGCACACAGCCTGCTGTGCCTACACCCAGCACCACCAGCTGCTGCACGCAGGCAGAGAGAGGAATGAGCTCCTGCAAAACCTCCTCCCAGTTTTTCCTCTCTGCCTTGAAGGCCAGAATCATTATTCTGACACATTTTCCATTTTTCTTGCACTTAGAAATACAAGAATGTAGACTCACTAGGGACACAAATGGATGGAGCAGGTGATAGGGGCAGCCCTCCAGGCCCTTCCCTAGCCAGACTGATTCCCTTTCATTCACAATGAGGAAGGACAGAACATTTTCACACATGCAAAAGGGAGACCTGATGCTTTTGGAGATCACTAAAAATGGGTAATGGTTTAGTTTGGGATACAAGCAGGAAAGAGCTTCACACAGTGCATATTTTAGACCGACGGTTCAGGTGTTTTGTTCCAAGCAGGCAGCCTGATTTCCACAGACCACACGCTGAGCTCCTTGCAGCAACATCAGACCTATTTTGAGCTGTCAGATCTGGAAAGAGGAGTTAAGCATCTCTCAGAAGACATTTCCTGGATATTTGAGTCAGCTTCAGGTTGTGCTGGCCAATACCACCAAAGCACTGAATTGCAACACCTGCTGTGATTGACTTCATCTGGTTTTATTAACCAGTGTTTTACCAGCTATGTGAAAGAGAACGTGCCTTCACATAGGGATCATGTATGCATTAAACATCAAGAAGTGCACACATAACTCATCTGCAGTGAATAAAATCCCAGAAACTATATTTGCCCTGATGATAAGCAACACCTTTCTTTTGCACAAAACTTCAGCAAGCTAATTTTTTAACACAGAAGTCTAATTTAAGAATACATTTCTGTTGTTCTTCAAATTATAAAGCATCTTTTTAACAAACAGCCTCAGTCACAACTCCTCCCGCATATACACTTGAACCCAAAATTAATCCCAAAAACAAGAGGACAGAAAAACAGGGAACCAACCATAGTGTGATAAGGGGCTGCTTCATCCAGCGACTGAGCAAGATATTGAAATCTCATTTCTGATGTATCATGAAAAATTTCTTTTACAGACAGTTATAACCCAAACACACACAACACATATTTAAGAACCACCCTGCATAGATGACTTGGTTTACCTTTGTCTTCATCTATGTGCTCTTGTTTACCATCTTGTTCCTTCTTACACTCAAACTGTTTCTCATTCCTGACCTTCAGGATATAGTAAAATGAACATCTAACAATTATGCAATACGCACTACTCTAGAAGCAGCTAATGAAGTAAACTACACACAAATGTACATCTAAACTCCCTCTTAACACCAACAGATACACAAATAATTGCTTGTCTACCATCACTTTGGACACAAGTCACTTCAATCTCAATTATTCCATTACTAAAACTCCTTCAAAAGATGGGAGTTATAGATCTACTTACAAATTAGTAAGATTTTAAGCCATTGTACAATGTATGATTCATTTCAAGTACCACAAAGCCCAGCAGCTAAGTTTAAGACAAAGGTTGCTGATTATAAACCTCCAGTAACATTTGTAAATTACTTCAGAGAATTTTGATTATAAACTGTTAATTTTTTTCCCTAAAAAAGGTTCTAATAAAGGGTAAGTGAATACATAACTTCTTTGTTTTGCTTTTGGAATGAGAATCGATAGATTCTCAGTTTGTTTTTAAAAAACCTCAGAACATAAACTTCAGTGTTTGTTTTTTCTTTGCTAAATATACAGGGAGGTTTTGGCAACAAAAAGGAAGCTCAGAACAGATTCATCCATTCATAAATTTCACAGCACATTCGTTCCTTTTTTATGGTTCTTTAAAACATTGATCCGTTTTCAAAGCTGCTTCCACAGAAAGCAATACCAATCTGCTATTAACAGAAACAATTGTGAGATGCCCTGAAATGCTAAAAGCTCATTACAAATGTGACAGAATTTTCAGCCTGAACTGAAGCAGACTCACAGTCCACTTCACTACTCTCTGCATATTGCTTTATTGAGTAAAAAGTGTAACATCTGTGGGGCACCTTGAACTCCAAGAAGAGAGTTCAGCAAGATCCTCCCCTCTAAAAGCAAAGACATGAGAAGTGATGCAACACAGAAGCAAAGTCCTAATCTGCTCCCTCCCTGAAATCAGCCCTTGGTCACTGGATTTTGTTTGCATGTCTCCTTGCTGCTCTCTGGGGAGCCCTGCACCCCGTGACAGGCACAGACACCCACCAGCTCTGCTGGGCCAGCTCTCTCAGGCAGGACAAGTTTACAGAAGCAAAGCAACACTGGGAGTGTCCTACTCCAGACACAAGAAAAGCTAGCACTTTGGAAAATTATGTAATTTCTCTATAATGCAATTATATCTTGAATTCCAGCATGTATATGTCATCTTCTTTGGGGCAGTTTCAGGACTGCTCATCCACTCACTTTTACTTCAATTCCACCAACACAGCTTCTGTAATTGAGAGAGCTTTTGCTTTCTCCCTCCTGCCTGTGGAAAGACAGGTTGCAGAACAACCTGACAGCAACACTTCCCACTACCACCAAAGAAGTAGTACCAAGAAATGCACTGTGCTCAGTATTAGTCACTTGCTTAAAGCTTGAAGCACCTACTTCCTGCAAAATGCTATTCAAAGACCTGTGGTTTTTCGCAGAACTTGCCTAATGGACACTTATTGGCAGTAAAGCTCTTTGATGTGGCCCACAGCGAAGCATCAGCCAAGCTTTCAGCACCATGAACTGGGCTTTTGACACTTCCCTTCACTGTTACTTGCACTTCCTACTAAAGCAGAGGATGTGTTTCACCTTTGTGGAGCCATTCCCCGTTTGGCTGAACAAGGCAAAATCCAACAAGGTTTAAGGATTATGTATGGCCCTTAAAATGTTGGGGGTATTGTCATCCTTTTCCTTTAGCACTACTAAGTCAAATGAAAACATAAATCTCACACATGCAAAGGAGGAAGCAAAGACAATAACAGGACACTCACAAGAAGAAGGAAGAAAATATCAGAGCTCTGAAGCTCTGTAAACATATTCCAAAGCTGAAAGATTTTGTATCCTATTAATAACTACTGAGCTATCTAGCCACAAGTTAGGAAGATATTTCATCTATTGTTTATAAAGTGCTTTTCTTTGTTGACTTAGCACTATTCAAGACCAGACTTGGCTGATATCCTGTACAACACTGTTTTGAACTCCCTTATCTTTAGTGTATGTGATCAGTTTTCTAAGCACAGATAGTTCTTCAGGGGAGGACTGCAGTTCACTGTACATAAAGCAGATTTTACCCCCGCATCTGTGCATTCTATCAATGCCCATCACTTCTAACACAGCTACATAGGAAACAGAATTCTTGTTTCACTGCTCACATATTTTATCATATGACAGCTAAAAATTTTATTAGAATGTTTTAAGAATTTCAGATTAGAGGAGTCAATTAGCAGATCTCAACAAAACACCATTTTCCAATGCTGCTCTGTAGTAAATGCTTTCTTAACAAGAACCTAATGAAGTTGAAAACATTGATCTCTCTTGGCCATGGGTGCTCAAAGAAGACCTGGAACAAAAACTGTCTCTGCCTAACCCTACACATTTGCAATATTCCAGTACATCCAGTTAATACCCTGTGAAGTAAAATAAAAGTCTCCATAAACGTTGGTGAACCACTTATGAACATGACATGGTAATTAAACTTAAGAACAATTGATATATATTTCAAATTTGGTTTCTTTGGTTTTCAAAACATAGTATTTTCTTTTAATGGATCAGTATTGCTCTCTGAAAAGAATATTAATTTAAGATAACATACACTATAATTTCTTTTTGGCTTACAAACATGACAGAACTTCTAACATTCCTATTAAATATATTAATTGAATATATACTGCTATGACTTAAAAAGAAAAAAAGTTAGATTCTGGAACATTGATTAATAGAAAGGCACTTTCTCAGTTTCTGTAACACTTAACTTTCAACATTTATCTCAAATTAAGCAATCTGTTTCATAATTTGAATTGTGTTCAATGCACAAGCACAAAGCCGCTATCCTAACTGTTGTGCTAAGTAATATATACTGGTCTACATACCCAAAGCAACATTAACTAAATATAGGTCTTAAAATAAAACAAAGCAGAGAAAGACAAAACTTACTTTGATCTCTCTGCATACAAAGCGCTTCCAAACATCACATTGTTTGCAAATATTCTTTATGCTGTTCTGGCACTTTCTGTCCTAGCAAGACTTTTTGTCTTGCTCCCTGAAAGATGAATATTTCAAGATGTGCTGACAATTAAAACATACTGGTCATGCTTAGATGAATAATTTCTAGTGTTAAAATACACAGAAGCAGAACTTCAGTAGCAGAAGTCCCCCAGTACTACATGCCAGTAGCAAGTTCCTTTGTTTATTAAGATCAAAGGAGTAGTGTACATGGTGAGACACAAAACAAACAATGCTCTTTTATCAGATCATAAAATCCCATTATGTTCCAAGGACATAATGTGAGAAATTCTGATTTGGGTCCATACAGAGCCCAGTTATGTTCTCAGCAGAAATCCAGAACTGCATCCTCTAAGGGTATATATTTACTTACACAGATTGGCTCTAAATCCATGCTACAGCACAACTGTAATTGTCTGCACCTCTGCAACTGTCCTCAGTTGAATTAATTCCAGGCTCTTTTACTAAAGTCATTAATGATAATGTTAACTGCTGAATGCATAGATCATTCTGTAATCCTAGGCCACATCTTACTTATGAAGTGACTGAATATACATTCCAATTTTTATAGTCAGTACTTCTCTCTTCTGTTAGATGGGTTGTTGAATATTTTAAAAGTTGGAGAGCATATGAAGTACAGCCACTTTTCGCCAGAAAGCTAAAATTTCTACTGGGTACTCTCCTTTTGCAGAGAACATCTCATAACAAGGTATCCTTATTTTCACACAGGTTACCATACAAAGTATTTTCCAGCAGCCATAGAAAGCATCACCATCCAAAACACCAAGATAGGAGAGGCCACATAGATGGGTTGTCTTACAGCAAATGTTACCACAAAGTTTTCTGGGAAATGCAGAGAAAAATCACTGTTTCAAAGCTGAGAGATGTGCAAACCCACATCAGGAGGGTCAGGCAAACCCAGAGATTGAACTGAAATAATTTCAGGCTGGAAGCAAAGTATTTCTCTCAGATCTTCAACGCTCGCTGTAGTTTCAGATCTTCCTCATCTATTTAAACTGCACAAAGCAGATAATATATAAGCAGAGACCAAGTTCATGCTCCCCAGCAATTACAGAGCAAGTGCTTGGGATCTGCCCATCCTCATGGATTTACTGGCTTCACGAGCTCTGCTGACCACAGCCAACACAATTCACCACCTTTTTATTTCCAAAATTCATCCTACTTCACTTCCACTGAAAATTCTGGCAATTTATTTTTATTATTGTTTGATCTGGTTTACCCTGTCCTCCATCACTTTCCCCAATACCAAGAGCTGAGAGGATTTCTGCTTTGTTCACTGCTGAAAACACAATGCGAATTCCCGCCAAGGACTGCAAGACCTCACAAGTATTCTCAATGACAGTCTGCTGTATCTGTCAGTGTCCAGTAACATCACACAAAATTGTTTATTTAAAAATAAGAGAGTCACCATCATTAGCTGCCACACACTTTAAGACAGGCTTTAGTTTATTAATGTTTTTATTGCCAATGAAAAATGTTTTCACACAGGCACTTAAGGGGTGGTCATCTCAAGCTTTTTTCGGTCAAGCAGTGCATAGTATTGATTTCTAACATCACAACCAGAATGCAAAAGAATATATCTTTCAAATAATTCTTTGTATAATACAGCATATTATATCAAGACAAAAAGAAAAGTTCTTTATAAATTCCTTACTTATTAATTACACTTGCTAGTTCTGACTTTTTTTTTTTGCCTGGCACTTACAAAAGCATTTTTAGACTAGAACTAGTAAGGTGCTAGAGGGCTCCAAACCCAAGTTAAAGCAGATGGAAACACATATTTACATTGCATGCAACATGCCCATTCCCAAAATCTGAAACAGGTTTACTCAGATGCACCAATTAAAATGCCTGATTGAAACTGAAACTGAATGCTCAGAACCTCACCTAACTCAGTTTCAGTGTCAGGAAGCTTTACTTGTCCTGGCACAGAACCACTGACATCACAGCCTCCTCTGATCTGACAGCCAAAGTTCATCAGCTACTAGGAAAGTGAAGTTCTTGTTAAGCTGGCAGTATTCTTAGAGGGAAAAGTTACCTGGAGGATAAATACCAGCAAAAGTCTTTCCTGGACACAAAATTCATCAGAATTTCCTCTGCTGTGTCACAATGCTGTTAACTATTTTCAGTTCTATGAATTACTGCATGATACCAATTAGTACAATTGTGGTCTTTAGCCAGAATTTTGTTTACACAAAATGAAAATTCAATCTATCTCCAAATCTACAAGGTTTCAAAGTGCCCACAGGTGGCAGGGATCTAACTTTGAGTGTGTGGGTTTTTTCTTAGGAGCTAAATTTTGTTGTGAACAGAAAACCTGGGAAAAACCACCACAGTTGTGGAACCCATTTCTTCAAAAACAGGACAAGAATTTAACAAAACCCAAATAGACTCAAACACAAAGCCAACAGGAAGATAGTAGGACAGAGTAAGGGCATACCTAGCTGTGTTTAGCTTCCTGAACTGGCAATACATTTACTTTAACAAACCTGAAATACTTGAAATCAACACTAAGAGATGAATCAACAGCCAATGCTACATTGAATGGCATGAAAATCCCATCAGTCCCTCCCTCTGTGACCTGCACAATGAACTTTTCCTGTCAGCTCCAGAGGCAGCCCCAGCAGCTGGATGGTGAGCGTGCCCACAGAGCCAGCCAGCCAGGTGCCACCAGAAGCAGGAAGGATACTTCCCTCATGCTTTCAGCAGTGCCAGCTTTTTGAAGCGAAACACAAACAGCAAACACAGCTTAGGAGCCAAAGGACCTCCAGATGATGGGAACAGGATGCATAATGCATCAGCTCCTGCCAGCAAGACTGCATTCCAGAAACTGTTTCTCTCTTGACACTCTAAAGGCACAGTGGTTTCACTCCATTATTTCAAACTCATTAGAAACTTAAAGATTTCTAGGTAACTTTGCAATCACCACACACCCTTGTCCTTTACCTTTATGCTGCACTTTTTTTTTTTTAATTTTGCATTTAAACAGAACACAAACACATTCAGTGTAGCACAAACCACTTTTTTTTTTTTTGCACTGCATCTTAACCTGAGGATATAAAAAGTATCACTGTTCCATAATAACTCGATTTCATTCCTTCATTCCTGGAAACAGCTGCCTTAAAATGTTAAGCTTTTCTTTGTAACTTCTGAAGGAAATAATGCTGTGCCTATAATCATTATCAGCATGGCTTCTCTGTGTCAAGTGCAACTATCTCAATACAGTTAAATTCAATATTTAGCATCCAGTATTTAACTACTAAAGAGATTTTTGTGTTTAGCTAGCCCTTTGACACAGCAAAAGAACTGCCTCCTCCCAAAAGCAAACATTTCATCCCATCCACACAATGACAACACAACAGCATTTATATGTGCTCTAATACAGGTTTAAGTGGAGCAACAAATAAAACCCTTGATATTGAACAGCATCTAAAGTCAGATGGGCAGGAAGTATTTGTGTCATTCTATGGTTCTGAGTTTAAAAGGCAATGCAGTGTTAAACCACTTACAGAAAAATAACACCTTGGTTATGATGATTATGCCTCTATTATGACCAAACTTGCCATTAACTAAGAAAGTTTTTAAAATATGTCTCATAGAAACCCTAAGCAATATGTTCTTCTCAGACACAAGTTTTTAATTTTAGCTAGGTTTCAATCTACATCTGAATACCCATTCAAATGCATTAAAAAACAGATTCAGAAAATATAATCTAAGGGCGTTGTTCAAACCTTGTTTCTAATTAAGGATTTAACACTTGGACAAAACCAAACAAGGATTGAGAATTTTGCAAAGGAACACAGTATGACTGTAAACTGCTGCCTTGGCTTTCCCATTGCAGGAAGCTCAGATACCACACCCAAAATCTTGTTCAGGCCTTTTTTCTTAACTTCTGCTTTTTCTCTTCTTTTTTCCAAATAAAGTTTAGTACTAAGTTTTAAAATTTTCTCCTAAACCAGATTCACAAAATATAAAAAGTCTTTGTTCTCCCAAATTATTCAGTTCTAAGCATAAAGCTACAATTATCCAAAATACATGGAAAAATGTTAAAGGCAAATATCAGAAGTTAGTGTTTTCAGCATTTTATTACTTTATCTGTCAGTCAGATAGAATCTTCCCCCCTAAGTATTTTCCTATAAATATCATGTTTTTACCAGGATCTTGGAGTTGCCACACATCAGCCTACCATGAAAAATACAGATTCTTAACATACTAGTTGCAAAGCAATGCTAGGCTCAAATCTTTCTTACTGCATTACTTTAAGGAATAAAAATAGCACTTTTTTTACTTGGCTTCAGGGGTTTTTAAGCCCTTCACAAAAACTTGTGTAACTCTTCCCTTTGTAGCCCTGATCATGTTTTATTTTATTTATACACAGAAGTATCTATTTCAAGCGTTAGATGATGAGCATGTGCATCTACACGTATCTGCCATTCTCCACATAATATCTTCACCGGCAAAGGAAAACGAATTTAAAAACTATTTTTGTTAACCAGACAGGAAACCCTACACTTCAGCCTCTTCAAATTAGTGATAGACAGAGAAGTGTCTTACAGCTTTGCAAAAAAAGCATTTTAAACCTTGGAAGTTGAACCAGTTTTCAAAGTTTTTTAAGCAGATTTTAAATCCTCCATCCATTAAAAAAAATATAAAAGTCCTAACATTATATATAAAGAGAGGAAGCAGCATAAAATACCCCATTGAAGAAAGATAAATCTCTGTGTAAGATGGGCTGGCTGTTCAGTGTGTGGGAGGGCTGAAGCATGCTGACATTAGCTTAGGAAAATATGCAAACTCTTAACACTTCTGAATGCAAGCAATTTAAAAGCCCACAAACTATCCCCCAGGCAGCCATCTCAAATAGTGAAGCACTAAAACGAAACTAAAATTATATTTGAAAAAAGCACAAGAACGTCAACTTTCATACTGATTGACTACATTACATTGCTGTTTTCAACTTATATTTAGTTATACTAATACTAGTTGGTTCATTCTACTCAATTTTATACAAAATCCTTTCTATACCAGCTTAGAATTTGTATCCCTTAAGTCATCAGGTTTTTCCCTTTTAATTTCACTGCCCAAAACCCGATCACACTGCTGAAAGTGGCATATGGCACCACATGAAAAACTGACACAGCCGGGCAAGTGCCTGCAGGGGAACACTTCATCTTTAGCAGCAGTGATAGCACAGAGCCGGCCCCCACATCACTGCAGCTGGAATCTCTGCAGCAGAGCAGAGCCTGCCACTCCTCCCAGGACTGTCCCCTGGCTCCTGGGAAGCAGGGTTGGCCCTCCCCACTGAGGTCTCTTCACCCTGGTAAAGAATGCAGGCGAGATAGGAGAAAGGGCTTCCTTGACCTATTTCCTCAGCAGCTCTCACCCCTTCCCCTCCTACACACACATATCTGCACCCACCTCCAAATTACACATACATCCAAGAATCTCTGGAGGTTGGTAGAAAAAAAAAAGATCTGTAGGAAATGAGACACTAAAATGTAGCAACATTTTTCTCTACATTTTTGCATCTGTGGAGAAGCTGAAAGCTGTAGAGACTACACTGCATTTCTCAGTCTCTGGAGAAAAGAAGGAAAAGGTAAAAAGCATCAAAATGCCCATCTTTATCTTAGATTCAGAATCATTCTCGTCTTAATTGGTTTTGTTGTTCATAATTTTCCAACACCCACTCTGTGCTAGTGACAGTCCAAACACACAGAAGACATTGTTCATACCCTCAGGGGCTTTCCAATTAAATGCCAGAAATTTGAACACAATGAAATTACTCATTTAGCTACAAGTGGAGGATTTAAAGATGATAATTTATGAAGAATTTACAGCTATGCTTGGTGTTTGTATACCAGAGAACTTCAGCCAAACTCTGGCTCATATTCCTTGGTTTTGTCTAAAGGACACAAGTGATGCTCTACCTGCTTTTCATATAATACCTGCTTTTGTCTTCAAAGCATTTACACAACCCTCAACAAAAGGCTGTGATATTTTCTTCTCCTCATCAATCAATCCTATAGAGAAACCAGGCTAGATTAAATGTCCTTTTTAGCTTTGAAATTTCTACAGAATAGCAAGAAACCACTACAGGGAAGTAGCACTAACGTAAATAACATATGAGTTAATGAGTTGGGGCAGGGGGGCAGGGGAGCAGATGTTAAGCTCAATGAAACTTCTGAAGAATATTAAAAACAAAATTCTTGGGTTTTTTTCTAATATACAAAAACTGCATCTAAGCTAAGACTATAACCAGATATCCAATGCTGTCAAATGACATTTTACCAATTGAAAACTTCTAATATGTTAATACAGTATTTGAGACTAAAATATACACATAAATGAGATACTTTAAGAAAGCTTATCTAGTTCATAGCAACATAGAGTTACTCTCCACAGTCACCTGAAGAACAGAGCATGCTTTAAAACAGTAGAGAAGCCTAATTTTCTGTGGGCCAGTACTTATTAAGTACCCTTCCAGCTAAAACCAACAGGGAGAAAGGTTAGCAATATATAACCACTGCATCAGAAGTTTTTATTGCTCTTAAAAAAAATCCTGCAGACTTCCTCATCTGTTACGCTGGTAGAATTATCTTTTTCATCGGGTTCAAGAGATGCTGTACAAAAAAATGTAGAGCAGAGGAAAGAAGTTATCTTGATCAGCATGTTACACCCAGTGGCTCAGAGAATGTGGTTAACAAACAACTCTCTAGAGTGAAGAAAAAACAGAAGAAAAATGGTGCTTGCTCTGTCCACATCCTACGGGCAGCTTTGGAAGACTCTAAATCTGAACCTTACCAAAGCAAGACCCTTGCACAAAACTACCAACTGCATTAAACTTGGTTTTGGAACTGGGACCTTTTTGGATTTAGGTATTTTGTTAATGTCTTACCAGAGAGCAATCAAACCTCATACAAAAAATTTTGCATTTCTAAACTGATTCCTGGACTTAATGCATACAATTTTTAACTCCACCAACACACAATTAAACTGGATTTGTGTCTTCTTCTTGAAAATTTAATGAATTTAAGGCCCTTCAAAGAAAAATAATTTCGAGATCACACATCAGTAAGATTTATTATCATTCTGGCAGAAGTAAAATAAACTACAGAAGTTATTCATGCAATTCAACACAATCTATTTAACACCTTCTCTGGAAATCACATTATCTAGCCCTAGAGCTATATAAGACTTCTTAGCATTTAAAAAAGAAATAGAGACAAAGCAAACAAATTTCAAGGGTGTTGCAACAATTATTCTTAGATTGGACAGAAAATGAACTGGTACTTTAAAAGGGTTTTCAAGTAAAACTTTAACAGTCAGGACTGCTTTAGACCCAAACCACAATTCAGTAGTTGACTTTTCTGGATTTACCTGCAGCCTCCGAGGAGCCTTTCTGTTGTTTTTTAATGTGCTATAATCAAAGAAAAGAAAGTATAGCAAACAGCACTATCTTAACCACACTGAAACCAATCTGAGTCATCTTCTCGGGAAACTGTGGACAGAAACACTGAAAACTTTATGTTCACAGAAGCTGTTGCACATTGCTTTTCGACTGCTGGCTGTATTGGCACTGCCTTTTGCATCTGCAACCCAGTTTTAATAGAACCAATGCACAGGATATAAAATTTATACACTGAGTTCAGTTGCCCAGCTTCATCTCTGCCCATTTAACTCAAACCCACAGTTCAGACTCAGAGGTGTGTATGTACAACCTGTACATGCTGGTGTGCTCACAGATACACAGATAAATATACACTCCTCACAGAGATTAAAATGGCACTATTCATTTGGACATGTCCTGTGGAAAAGCTCAAAAACATCAACCTCTCAGAAATTCAATTTACTTTTCATGATAGAAGGATCTGGATGGGAAAAAAAAAAAAAAGCTGCAGACAGCTTTATTCAGACAATTCCTAGGCTCCAACCCATCTTCCCATCTTCCAGTGCCAGCTGCAGTGTAATTTTCAAGGGACAAAAGAGTGCCAGGAGGAGAGTAAAGCTGCTGTAGGTACAGCTATTGAGCAATAGCCTTATGTAAGATTGTGTGCACTTAGGACAACTGAACCACTGCTTCACTCCTGATACCCAGTAAGGGTGACTCAGCTCAAAGTGCAAAAAGCTTTTCACCCTAAAGCTAAAGAGAAATTCTTGTCCTTAAAATAACACAGCAGTTTTGATAATATCTGTTATCAAGCTGCCCTATGGGTCTGTAAGTGAAAATTTAATACAGAAGGCCTGCTGCTGATTTTAAATTGAGCACACGTTTTTGCTATTTCTTGTTCACTGTTCATTAAGGAATAACACAGCAAAGAATTACAAAAATATGCAACTGCCTGGAAGGCAGTGTAAAACTTTTTTCTGTAAGGTGCTACTCACATTGCAAGCCAAATTCACAATTAACAAATACCAGGCTGCTAGAATAGCTTAGCACTTCTGTCCCAGTCACTTAGCAAACTCTGCTGAACAGAAGCAAATTCATCTCAAAAGTCTTGCAAGAAATGGGTTATGAATTTTCCTAAGTAAAAGCTGTCACATCAACTAGTTACTAATTGATGTTTGCTATCCTCAGCACTGCAAAGGACCCAAAGTTATGATCTGGGCTACAATCTCATGTTAGTCTTAAGGGTTTTGTCTCCTCTTTGGAGATTTACTCTGAAAATGCAGTAAGCATTAAACTGTTAAGGGAATTATGAGAATATTTAGGTAGAGAGTATCCTTTTTTCCCTCTCCTGTCTGATGACAGAGTTGGAAGATCACTGTTCTAGTATTGCTACTATGCATTCCTGTAGTTTAAAACAGAGTAACAAATATTCAAGTATGTAAGCTACTCTTAAATCACAAAAAATCCAGAAACCATGTATCCAGTGGGAAACAAAATTTTGATCCACCCATAAATAAATACATGCTAGCACAACTGAGCCTGTAAACAATTCAAGAGCTACCTACCAAACACGAAATGATAAATTCATACTAACTTACATGGAATCTCTTTGGTAAATTACACTCAATGTAAACACCTATGTTGAAAATAATTAGTGGAATAATTGAAGAACAAATTTCTTAACACACAGAAGAAACTATATGCTGCTGGATTTCATGTATGTGTGATCCCTTACAGTTTGAACAGTCCTAGAACAACGTAAAGTCTGAAAAACTGATACTCCTGGAGAGCTATGTTGTAATTAAGAAGTTATGAAAAAATACTTTTACAAAAGCGTTAAGCAATTTTAACAGCAAAATTCTTAATCATGTCAGACTGTTAGAGGCATTCAGCATCCTCATAAAAACATCTTAGTAAGAGCTCCACATGCAGTAAGGCCACGTCCATTTTGATTTGTTAGAACAGTTATACATTGGCACAGGGAAATTAAAATACAGGAGAACAGAGACTACAGCAAAGCTTGAAAAGAAAAAGCTTAGAGATACACGGGTCACATTAAGGTCTTCCTCGCTCCTAAGTCAGCTTCCCCTGCTGCTCACTCATGCAGGGAGATCATAATTTTGTGGCTGTGATATTTCCACGGCAACACTGGTGACAGTGATGTCACAAATTCAGTCCTGACATAGCTTCGGGATCAAGTACAAGAAGCAGATGGGATGCAAGGAGAAAGCCCCTATTTAAACACAAATCTCTTTCATAAGAAAGAAAGAGGCATGAGCAAAGAACCAGGTGAATGGATCATGTTTTCAAGTATGATATATTCAAAAGATTATCCTAGCATGAAAATCTATTTAAAGGCAAGACCTACAATACAGGGTAACTGTCAAATTTGTTAGGCCTTATAATAAA
The DNA here is from genome assembly GCA_024865655.1 of Emberiza elegans. NCBI lineage: Eukaryota > Metazoa > Chordata > Aves > Passeriformes > Fringillidae > Emberiza > Emberiza elegans. The sequence continues at coordinate 65,273,461 of JALJVW010000206.1, forward strand.
CCAACCTTGAAAGCTCCCTGTTTTGCATGACAAGCCCTGTTCTCCATTTCTAAAGTGGCACTGAAGACAATACACTTTTGTCCCTTGTGAATTTCCTTTAGATAACTTTAACATTCAGATATATTAATTTGATACATCACTGTGCTCATAACACCATATGTAAATATGATGTCAAGCCCTCACTGGAGTGAGTTTGTTATCTGAATTAGATATGATATGAAAGGCATTAAAACAAATCCCAGATGGGTCACCAAGTAAAATAGGATGGTAACTGGAGTATTCAGCCAGCACTGTTAGATTGGCAAAAGGGGACTGTACTTTTGTCCTGATCTGTGGATGCATGCAAGAATCAACACAAGCTCCAGGCCAGCTAAAGACCCCTGAGCCTCTCACCAGTTACACACTGAAGACTCCAAAAAATTACTGGTATCAAACCTCCTTCCTATCTTTGGCCACCCCGTGAACCAAGAGTAACTGAGTCCACAGAGCATAGAAGCAATTGTGACAAAAAGTGGAATAGCAGAGAATGCAACCACAATACAGCCACAAACAGTCCCCACATTAACTCATGTCACACTGCAAGGAGACACACAAATTTCTTAAAGATGCTTCTCTCCACGAGGACAAGTGATAAACAGCAAAACTACTGAGCAAGAGAGGCAAAATGACCAAAATTCAGGTGTAGGCAGTCATTGACAGAGCTGCACACAATGAGAAGTGTTTCTTATGGCAGCAGTGGCAGAAAGATGCACAAGAAAAATGAGAAGTCAAACGGAAGATAAAAGGAATTAAATTATATACATCTTTGTTCTGATAACAGAAGGAAAAAGCCCACACTGTTCAAGATTTCAAGATGAAGGCCTGGAAGGATTACCAGCAGTCTGGCTCTCAGGGGGGAAAGGAAGAAAGGGAACAGAATTTGCAGCCTGAAGCCAGTCCTAAGCCAAGACATGAACAGGCCCCCAGGAAGGGATACTGGGTGAGGGCAGAGACTAAAAGCACAATGCAAGGAGAAACAAATCCAAAGTCAAGTAGCTAAGCAAGGTTCCCAGACATCATCTATGAAATCACAAAGGCAAAAACTGCACAAGGAAGAGAAAAGTAGTCAGAGTGCCATGTGATCCAAGCCATAACAATAACAATGATCATAGTTAGGAAAGTCCACCTGATTTGCCAAACTATGACAATACCAACAGCAAATCAAAAAAGTAGGCAGTAAACTGGAGGCTGCTGACTGGTAACAAAAATAATTAAAAGACCTGAAGGCCTACAATTGTTTAGCTTCAACAAAAAGGGGTTTTTTCCAAACACATTAGGCGCATTCTTACAACTCACACTAACAGAAACGCTGTCTGAAATATAAAAAAACAAGGAACAGTTTGGGGCTATAAACTTCTACAGGCCTCTTACTTGTTAAAGTAGTAAACTCTGGAAACAGTATCCATTAGCACAGTAGGACAAGAAATATAGTCTGTTTTAAGATGTAGTTTATTGTTTTTATAGTTGTGATTAAGACACAGCTGTCACAGACTAACATGACTACAATACAACCCTGACAAGACTCCTCCTCTCCCTTTGCTTTTGTAAGGCCAACAACCTCGGATGAGAACGTGAACCCAGTTCCCCCAGTGGACTTTCAAGAGGTCACTTTAATTTCAGTACTGGAAAGTCCATCTTCTTTTTACCCAAGAGGAATAAAAAAGCCTCTCTCAGACAACTCTTGCACTACTACATCTCTTTTACCTCGTGTTTATAGAGATGTGAAAGTGACGGCTGATACAAGCTCAAGGCAGCTCTCAGTGCTGTTTGTATGGTGCAGCAAACCAGGGCAGCTGCCAAACATGAGCTACAAAGAAAGTCTCTTTCTATTGTTTTTCAGAAAATAACTTACTTTATCACACTGATCAAAATTAACATTCCCCTGATAGGCAGAAGTCAACTGTTCTTCTAAATGAAATCTCACACAAAATCAACATTTTAAGAGTAGAAAATACATTTCAAGTCCAAGTTTTGTAAATATATCATGGAGAAGAAAAATATTTTTACAACAGCTAAAATGAAAACAAAACCCCACAACAGCTACAAAGTAACAGAATTTAAAAAGCAATAAAATAATCATAGGCACATTCTAGCACAATCTCAGTCCAAAAGCAATTCAAAGTATAAAATAACACTAGACTGGGATGCCAAGTATTTTTTTCCAGCTCCCATTCCTCTATATAAATATCATAGGCACAGTGCATTACCTTCATTTTCTGAAGCTTGGCATTTTACTTTCAGTACCAAATCAAAGGTACGTTCCGGATTTTCCCTAGAAGAAACAAACACAACCAATTATCATATACATATTTCAGATCTTATTTCTATTGTTGTATTCTTTCCATTATTTTTGTAGAATAATAAATAGAATTAAAATATCATTAAAACAAAATTAGTACTCAGATTAATTCTAAGGAAGAACCAAAAAGTCACATTTCCCTATACAGCCTTAAAAAAGGAGTAAGAAACATAAACAAGCTAAACTGTGTGATTTATTTACATTTTATTGTCACTGCCTTAAATATCAAATAGCTTTTAAGTCACTTCACCATACCTCATCTAACAGTTGAGGAAAAAAGTGCTACTAAGCTCCTTATCAATCAATCAATCTGCAACATTAATGGAGTCCCGTGCAGCCTTTTCTAAAGCTATGTCTTATTTCCACTAAGTAGGAATAGCCCATCATTAGACTTCCATTTTAATTCGCTGTGTTTAGCCGCTGTCCTTTAAATGCACCTGATTAGCACCCCAAGGCCGAGACTCGTTTGGCTTCCTCTTTCACCAGATATTGATCGCCAGCTGGGCCTCTAAAGTTGAACCTCAGGCGTGATTCACTGCGAGAGCCAAGACGAGCGCACTAGGTAGGGATGGCCACAAGCCCGAGCTAGCCAGGAAGAGGAGCCTCCCTATCTGCAGCAGCCATCAAGGGCAGCTGCGGGTGACGGCCGGCGCCTCTTCCACCTGAAGGTAACAAACTGCGTGTGCCAACAGCAATTAACACTCAACCTAATCCCAAACTACATATTCATTGAAACGGGCCCAAATGCCATTACCACGCCATCCACCTCTCTCTGCCTACCAAGCACACTGCTATTTATATTAAAAACAAGCGGTATAACCGCACCCATATCAATTATCTATTTAACCACATAAAAGGCTCACAGTGGAACCTGTCTTGTGTAACACTCCCACTGAAATCAGCTGGAGATTTAGGCATAGGAAAAAAAAAAAACAAGACTTGGTTCCAGGTTTCTAGAATGCTTCACATAAAGCATACAGCAAATTAAAACATTGTTGTTTCTTTAAATAAAGTATTGAATGAAATCCAAAGGCTGAGCCAGGGAAAAACTCAGCTGTCACAAATTAATTGATTCAGTACATGCTTTCACTGACCTCAGCACCATCACCAATTGAGATACACAATTACAGTCTAATTCACATTATGAAGACATAACCTGCCCATACCACACTCTTTCCTTGCATTTTAAAGCATTTTGTGGGGGAAATCCTTTATCTACTGATCTTGCATATAGGAGATGAAATTCTGGTCTGAGTTACAACAGCGTAAATCCAGGACATTGGAGATTTAATCTGGTGTTAAACTGTCCATTGTTCCTCTGGCGGGTGAGCAGGTTCAAAATGAAACTGATAAGGCTTGATTGAGTCATCTAGAAAACTGAACCACAAAAATTCTTCATTTAAAAGAAACGACATCTCTTCATGACATTGCTCTAGCTTAGGCCTTCGGTTTATCCTCTCAGGCTGGGTTTTTTTAATGTGAATCAGTTTGTGTTACAATCACCAATTGAGTGTTTCTAACTCAACTCCTAGATGAGTTACACTCAAAAAAGGTCTTTGAAGTAATACTGCCTTCTGTCTTTCACTGTAGTACTCTAAAACTGCTTTTGCAGGAAAATGCTTCTAAGTTTACTCTTCACATCCCACTACACTCAGAAGTGTCAAAAATGTGTCAAACTAATCTGAGAATTGTGAGCCTGTCTCTCGTCTCTCGTTTCCCTGCCAGTTTCGCGGTGCCAGCCTGCTCAGCGCGTATAGACACGGAGTGTTTGTCAATTGCCGAAGCCCGTGTGTAACATCTTGTCACTTTCAATGTCACGAGGGCAGGCGGCCGCTGCCCGGACGGCAGTGCTGCCGAACACCTCAAGGACCTCGTAATGACAGCAGGGTGGTCTGCAACCACCATGGCCATAAGCTAAAACACAAGGAGTTTCACCTGAACGTGAGGAAGAACGTCTTTACACTGAGGGCGGTAGAGCAGTGAACAAGCTGCCCAAGGACGGTCGTTGAGTCTTCCCCTGGAGACGTTCCAAACCCACCTGGAAATGTTCCTGTGTCACCTGCTCTACATGACCCTGCCTTGGCAAGGCGAGAGGACGGGATAATCTGCAGAGCTCCCTCCCACCCTGACAATTCTGTGACCTCCTAAAGGGATGCCTGGAACAGCCGCAACCCGCGGCGGGCAGGGGCACTGCGGGCAGCTCTGCTGGGCCCGGCGGCCTCGGGACCGCGCTGCCACCCCCGCACAGGCCCCGTTCACCGGGCACAGCCCGACCGGCGCCGGGGCCTCTGCCCGGCCGGGCCGGCGGCTGCCGAGCGCGTCCCCCGCGCCGCTGCGGACGGGCGATGCCGGGGCCGCCGCAGGGCCGGGAGGCGGCGTGGGGCGGGGGAGCGGCCGGCGGGGCTGCGGCCGCCTCCTTCTCCTCCTCCTCCTCTCCGCCGCCGCGGGCCGGGTCGGGGGGCGCCGCCGCTCCCCCCGCGCTGCGGGTCCCGCCTCGCCCCGGCTCCGGCCCCGCCGCCTCCCGCCCGCCCTTCCCGCTGTCACTCAGCGGCCGCGGCGGACGCGCCCGGCCCCTCGCACGCTCCCGCCGGGTGGGCTCCCCCTCCTCCCGTCCCCGCCCGCCGCACGCCGGGCCCGGCGAACCGGGGCAGCCGCGGGGCCTGCTCGCCGCCTGTCCGCCGCGGGGGCTCGGCTCGGCCCGGCCCGCCGCGCCCCACAGCCCCGGCGCGGCCCCGCGCACACAGCACTCACTTGAACCTGCTGTCCATGGTCACATCGCGGGCCCCGGCGGCGGCCCCGGCGCCCCCAGGGACAAGCGCCCCGCCCGGCAGGGGCGAAGGGGCAGCGCCGGCCGCGGAGCGCTGGGCGGCGGGGGCGGCTCAGCGCCGCGGCGGGCGGCGGCCCATGGCTGCTCCGCTCCGCTCCCCCGGCTCGGGCCGCGACTGCGGCGGAGCGCGGCACCGCCTCCTCCCCCGTCTCTCAGTTCCTGTTGCAGCCGCTCCGGCACCTTCTGGGAACCAGGAAGCTCCGCGGCGGCCCGGGGAGCCGCCGGGGCTGGTGTCACCTGAGGGCGGCGGGGGAGGGCGGCAGCCCGTGCCCTCCGCGGCAGGTGCGCTGCGGGGCCGGCCCGAGCCCCGGCGGGTGGGCCCGGGCAGCGCGTGGGCACCGTCAGGTGTCCCCTCACGGGCACCTGCGCCCGCTGCTCACACCGCTCGCGGGATGGGTCCGGCTCTGTGTGCACTGGCACATCGCAGCGGCTCCTTCACGTTCTTTATGCACAGCAAGAAAGGGGGGCTTTTCGTGCTAAAGGTCATAAATGTTAATCTAACCTGCTGTAATCTGCTTAGCTTTTTGTTTTATCGAGTGCTAAACAAACACTATCCCAAACTGCTCAGGATCTGAGCAGGGACGGCTGGAGCAAACCCACCGTGCTGTAAACACACATAAAAAGCTTTCAATCTTCGAGTGCTTCCCTCGACTTTGGAAAGGAAATAAAAATAACACCGTCCTTGAGAGGCTTCCAAGTCTCATTCATCTGAGAGGCACTGAGCAGCCAAATTCCCACCTACACCAAGTTTCCCTCACCAACATAGTAACGCTATAATGAAAAAGTGCATAAAATAGATTCTGTGGTACTGGGCCAAAGAAAAAACGTCATTCTTTTCACTCTTCCTCCAGAAGCTAATCATCGTATCAACAGTTGAAAAAATGAAAAAAATTCAAGCCAATTATATATTAAACACATAAAACAGCATTAGTGCATTACTGGGGCTGAAAAATCAAATATTCAAAAGTCAGGAAATTACAAATATTAACTTCTCCAAACCAATATTGTTTTGGCTTCGCTGCACATCCTACGCACCTCACAGGACATAGAGTAACTAATAATAAACCATATAGATGTGCACCAAGAAGAACTGAATGTTGCAGCAGTAACCTTAGCTTGGGGATTGTCGTGGGTTTCAAATACTTACTTTCCCAGTCTTCATTCTGTGGTAATTTTTGGCTGTGTTGTAGCAGCCAGTATTTGCAACTCCCGCTGAAGTAAATGAAATTGCTTGGGGCTTTGTATCCTTAACATATAACAACACATTTCATGTAGCTCAGGGGTTTTTTAGAAAAAAAAATTAAATGTGGATTTTTGTGTACCATGAGAGGCCCTCAGAGCAGGCAGCATTAATTCACCCACTGCTAAATTGAACTTCTCTGGTGGGATCAGTCTGGAAAGAAGGGAGCAGTGCCCGTGTCTGCTCAAACAAGGGGATGGGGAGAGCAAGGCATCCAGCACCCGGGGATGCTACAGAACCAAAAGGAGAAGAAGCACACGGAGAAGGATCTGGGGCACAACCACAGTCATGTCTGTACCTCTGTCTTTCTGTCTGCCTCCATTCTGCCCTCCATCTCTCTCCCCAGACCTACTGCAAAGCACACAGAATGTGAAAGTCTCTTCTGAAAAAAAAAATGGCCAATACTTTAACAAGATTGAATTTGGATCAGATGATTATCCAAATATTGAGACGTTTTACTCGTGGAAAATTTCCATTTGAGGTGTACAAGAAAGAAGAAAAAAAAAAAAAAACTCAATGCCCACCTCCAAAAAAACCCCAGGATTTCAGTAAATCTGTATTTTGAATTACAATAAATATTTTATAAGTCTAGTGTATGTTTATTTCTCTTAAGCTGCTGATGCTTGCCACTTTTGCAGTCTGGTGGCCTGTCAAGCTGATCTACCATGAAGTTTCAGCCACTCTTGGACTAGGGTCTGTCTTGGCAGATAGGACCATTGGGTCCCTTAGATTTCATTTTATCATAATTGGAGAAAAAATAGGTAGGGTTTCTTTCCCAAAGTAAATACATGCCTTGTCACTGGAGTAAATTGACTACATGCAGTGACTAAACCTTGCCTGCCTGGAAGAGCAGGAAGAGTAGAGAAAGTTCAACTTTAAAATAGAAGGCATATGAGAGAACACCCTGTTGAGATGAGGCTCACATCTCTCAGAGCTGTTATTTCAGACTCTGTGAAAGCTTAAGCAGACATCCCTGCCCAGGTTAGATTTAGTTCATGTTTTCAAGACTGTTTTGCAACCACAGCAGCTTTCAATGAAAGATGATGTTTTGGGAAAGGTATTAGTGTTCAAAACCACCTCTTGCTACTGCCTCGGTTTCAGCTCTTCCTTGGAAGAGAATCAAGGAAGAAGGAAAAACTGAAAGCAAAACCTCTAGATATGCAGAAAATTGATTAATTTAGTAGGTTCTGAAGCTGTGAGTGTAGTTTACTTTACTCTGGTTTTCCATTCCAAATTAGAGCCATGAAGCAACTGATACTTGGACTTTTCAGAATCAGCTGTTCTACACGTAATCCAAAAGACACAAAGCCTTTTTCTTTAAGTTTTGCATAACATGAAAATGGCTGACCTCAACCTAAATTATATCTAAAAGATTAGCATAGGAACTGATATAAGGGGGTTTGCAGGACATGGAGGAGATGAGCATTTGTTTTGTAGATAGGAGCAAATGAAAAACAGGTAACTTAGAAATGAAGATGCCTACTCAGTCTTCCATTCTAGTTTACCAGTGGTGAATATTCATTAGTCATCTTTTTACCAGTCTAATAATGTAAAGGAGCTTTAAAACTGATACAGATACTTACACAATTCAGCTCTTATGTACTGGCAGTAAAAGAGGTCTCATATAAATTGAATTGGACCCACAAGCTTTAATTTTCTCCCAGATTTATTAATGCTTTGGAGTAAGAGGCCAAATGAAAAAATATCCAAAAATCTACTTCATCTGAATTGGACAAGAGGAGAATGGAAGTGCCATCAGGGCAGCTCCATCTCAAGAATTGTGGAGTGGCCTACATTGGAAAGAACCTTGAAGACCATCTCGTTCCAAGTTCCCTGTTGTGGGCAGGGACACCTTCCCCTAGACAAGGCTGCTCAGAGCCCCATCCAACCTGGCCTTGAACACTTCCAGGGATGGGGGCGTGCCCAGCTTCTCTGGTCAGCCTGTGCCAGTGCCTCACCACCCTCAGAACAAATAATTTATTCATAACACAATATAAACCTACTGTCTTTCATTTTGAAGCCATTCCTCCTAGCCATGTCACTACATGCTTTTGTAAAATGTCCCTGTCCATGGTTTTTGTAGGCACCTTTCAGGAAAGCTGCAATTAGGTCACCCCAAAGCCTTCTCTTCTCCAGGCTGGACAAACACAATTCTTTCAGCCTTTGCTCACAGGAAAAAATGCTCCATCCTTCTGATCAACTGGGTGGCCCTTTCTGCACTCCAGCAGCACCTTGCACTTGGCCTTACTAAACCTCATGGGCTTCCCAAACCTCATGAGATTTGTTATCAGTCAAAAAAAACCCCACAGAGCATAGTTTCTGGTTTACAACCAAGCTCAGTATGGACACAAGAGACGAAGATGAAAAACACCAAGCAAAACGCCAAAACAAGCATCACATCCTTTCTGTTAGCAATCTACCATTCTCTGCCAAATCAAAACCATGTGGGTTTGGGTCTATAAAAGTGGTGCAAAGCAGGGTTAAAATCTCCAAAAGGGAGATGAGAAACAGACAAAAAATGGCCACACATCTTGTCACTTGGAAATGGCAGAGCGAGGCAGAGAAGCTCCATACAAAGCGAATTACTTTTTTCAAGTTGATACCACTACATTCACACATGTAGTGATTTTCTTTTAGCACAGAAGGCATAAAAGGGACAGAGGTAAGGCAAAAGCACAAATCCTCTGAAGACAAAAATTATTCTGTTCAGTATTGAGCGTGGGGGAATTTGAATCTTCCTAATGCAAACTGCAAGCACCCATGCTTTGTTCAGGGAGATTCACAGGGAGCACAGGAAACAGAATTTAGCCTACACACAAATGCCGCCCTATGAAGGGGTTTGGGGTTCACTGACTGAATCCAACTCTGTACAGATCTAAATCTGCCACCCCAAATAACTCCAGCAAGGGTTAGAGGTAGAAAGCACTCATCATCACCATAAGCTGGAGCAGACATATTGTCAATTAAGGAATCTTAAGTATCACAGAATTCCTCACTTGCCAGGTACAATTAATTTAGTAGTAAAGCATACTGCTGATAAAGTGGTCTTCCTCTTAAGTGCTCCTGAAACCCATAAAGGGATTTCCTTCAGAACATTGTTAGAGCTGAAAGACGTGTTCTCCCCTGGGAACACCAATGGGTTTGTCAAAAATGGCAAAATCAAAACCTATTGAGTTTCCCACTCTATGGCCATAATAAATATTTTTTTAGAATACTTTGATATGATATGCAGTTTATACCTTGTACCAAGAATTCTCCACTCACCTCTGAGTGTACTTGGGTCTGGTGTAGTCCTTGTTCCTTCAAATAAGTTACAGTGGGTTTATGTTATCTCAGCAGCTATCAGTACATCTCCTAACAAAATAATCACCTTGTCACACCTCAGACTTGAAAAGCATCTCTTACAATGAGAGTTTGCTCTCAGCCCCATTTTAATGGGGTTGGAGGCCTGGGGTTTTTATCACCTTGTTTGAATCTTACACACACCCATTCCCAGTTTTAAATGAGTGACTATGTCATCTCCCCTGTGCAAAGTTTTCCAAACTACCAAATTCACAAACATCAATTTCCCCATTAAAATGCTTAGCCATAATACTGTCATGAGACAATACTTAAAGACAAAATACTGTACTTTAAAAAAATACCACATACCTACATTATGTGATTTCATCATTCAGTTTCTTTAAAGATACTGTCTTTCAAGATTTGAAATAGGTCTCTTTCAGTGAGAGTAAACTGTAGAGTTTTTTAACTAAATACTACAAATAATGTATATTTATATTATATTATTCATATATTTATACTAAATAAATAAACTTTCATTTATTAACTAAATATATATAGAATATGCATGTCTACAAGTATTCCACATTTTTATTGACTCCTTGCGTGATCATACAAACATTTTTTTTTAACCTTTCAATGTTATTTATCCAAAAATGCACTTTTAAGAGCTTCAAGTTTTCCTGCTTAAGAGCAGATGATGATTTAAGGTGGACATGACCAAAAGCAACACCTTGCCATGGGTGGGTAAGGTCTTTCATGTGATATTTGCACTAGGTTGTTGTTAAGGTTCAGGGATGCTGCATTCCAGAGCTGTCACTGTCCTTGCAGCCAGGTTATGTGCAAAGGCTAACCTGCCCAAACTCACACACCCAGGTAAACACACTCATGAATTAATCAGTGGACTCCCGAGATCAGGAGATCTCAGAGATCATTGCTTGGATGGAAATGAGGTTTCCTTGATTTTCTAATCAATGTGTCCTCCCAACAAGACCGAGATAGCAGATCTTCATAATCAGGTCAGCTTTAATTACAAGTTTAACAAAGGAGATGGGGGAACTTTTATGAACATCACTTCAAACTGCAGAGCTTTGGGAGATAAGACACTCAAAAATGTAAACGTTTATGATACGGCTGTATCAGCTCAGCATTTGCTTTACTGGTAGTTTTTGCAAATCTTTGCAGTCTGATCCATAATACCTTTTGTTTGCTAGAGGGATTTGCATCATAATCTACAGAAGACAAAGTATGCATTAAGTAAATATTTACAAGTCTTTGTAAAGTTTAACCAGACATTTGCTTTACCTGTGAAGTCTGGATGCTTTATTAATTGTTTCAATGCAAATTAATTTAGAAATTAAACACAAGTAATATTTCTATGCATATTAACTTCAATTCATAGACAATTTAGAAAATTTGGCTGGATTTCTAATTTCTATTTCTAATTCAGAAGTGACAGCTGGCAGAATCTAACAGTAGAATAAACCACCTTTCAGGTCTGCTGCCCAAATCCAGCCTTCAGCCAGCAAATATCAGATGCTTTCCAGTGGATGCTGATTATTCATAGGAGTGCTGGAAAACAAGGGCTCGTCTTTGCCCAGCTCCAGTTCAGATGTGAGTCAGACACCTTGCAGCTGCCTCCCTGTTAGAAACTTCAGAGAAACAAAAGATGGAAAAAAGAAAGAAGCTGTTCTTTCCTCTGCATGGAAAAAAACCCAACAAACTCCAAGAAAGTTTCAAGAAACATTTCTGGCAATATTAAGGGAATATACCCAATTCTTTCCCACACTTAGTGATTATTGTGGAGATTTTCTCAGCCCAGCAGACAGTTTGCTTTAAGAAATATTTTTTTAGTGAAACAGCAGGGTCAGGCAGCATCTTTCAATATGCATGGATTCAGGAGAAGGAAATCACTCATTCAAGTCATTTGCAAGTAAAAGTTTCTTACGAGATTGAACGCTTTCTTGCTGAATAAATTCGGTTCCTCTCTTTGGGCATGAATATACTCCTCATACTTCTCAAATGTATATTTTAAATGCTGCAGGTTGCAGGCTACCTGATTAATATGGTACTCATTAAAACTACAATGAAGCTTTTTTAAAAAGTTCTATTCAAAGCAGTATGAAACTGATTTTTGTTATCAGAAATAAAAATTTCATACTCTTGTAATCTTCTGAGTGTGCACTTAATGTGGTAAGGCCAAATGTACATAAAATTAGGAACTGACCTTTATTGAAATGAAAATGTGTTAAAAATCTCTAGGCTGCTTTAGAAACTATCTGCTATGCCTACCAAAAAAATTTCAAGCAGTAAATCAAGGAATCCTAAATATCAAAAGAACAGTTTCCAGCTATTTACTTGCCATGGATTAAGGCCCTATTTATGCACTGGCATACATATTAAAAAGTATATACTGACAGAAGTTTTATATGAAAATTAGTTATAAAAAAGCCAGGCTCTCAGCTCTACAAACAGTATTTATTTTACAAATAGCCAATAGAGACTGTGTATTTTTATATTTGCTTGCATTAAAAGATTAAAAATCAATGTATAGTTTCCTCTATCAAAAGATCCCTGGCTGACATAATGGGAGCTCCCAGTGCCAGGTTCTTTGGCCAGTGATTTTCCTCATGTTTTGTTGAGGATGCTTTGCTCATAATTTGACGATGTCAAATTTTCTTCTCAGGAATAAGAAAATTCCCTTTAATTTTTTTTTTTTTTTTTTTTTCTGCAAAGGAAAAAGTATACCCCTGTGTAGTGTATGAATCCTAATGTAGGTATATGGCAGGTATTTAAGGAAGACTTCCTACACTGCTGTTTTAACACTTCGTTATGCAACTGGATCACAGGTAAATCACTGAAATATCAAATACATCTTCTGCAGGTTTTTTCATTCAGAAATATAAGGACCACAGACCCATTGCCATTGTGCTAAATAGCTGCAAATACTTCAGGCAGATGTGTTATCCCTGTATGCATTTGCCTTTTTTGATTCACCACTGCATCAGATACCAAAGACACAAATTGGACGGGAGGGGTCTCAGGGCAACAGATGGAATATAATCCCAGTAATTAACTAATACAATAAAGTTCCATATTTATCAGAATGCTTACTGCAGAAATTCTTGAGTTTAATAGCTAGGTAAAATGAGAGCAGAAGAAGGAAGTGACATCTCCAGAAAGCAAGGCCAGTGGGCTGTCCTTGGGACAGTACAGCCCTAGTGCATGAACACAGCTGATGGCTTCATTTACTGGGTTAGTCCCAATGCCTACCCTAACCACTGCAGCTGTTGGTTCAGTTTAAGAGCAGAAGAGTGGTAGGAACACCATGCTCTTTGGCATTTGAGAGGTTGTGCCTCAGAGAGTTCTGAAAAATGACAGCAGCGAGCCTGTGGAGCCACTTCACCGTTGTATTTCAGGGCTTTGCTCCTCAGTGGTGGTGAAGGGAGCAGGGTTCCTAGCAGTTCTCAAATGTTGCTTTACTTCTGCCACAGAATCAGGCCATTTTGTTGTCAGAGTCCCTAGCAAACACAAAAATTAAATCATATTGATATGACTTATTTTGCACAGAATTTTCCATCTGTTCCTCTTCTCAACAGTCCCATTAGAAAGTCGTATTGCTTCATATGCTATTATTAACAGATGTTGGAGCAGAATAATGTGTACGTGTTCCTGAGAATTAGAAGTGTTGCTAAGTACAAACCTCTGTCCTCAGACTTGCATTTTAACACCAGACCAAAGCACCTTGCTGCCATGTGAAATCCCACTTGTGGGATGGTTCCCTCCCCTCTGGCTCCTGCTCAGAGCAGGCTGCTTGGGGCCTCATGCAGGTTGGCTTGGAGCATCTCCAAGGGTGAGGGACACTGCAGCCCCCCTGGGCATCCTGCTCGCTCCAGTGTTCAACAACCCTCTCAGCAAAAAAAAAAAAAAAAAAAAAAAAAAAAAAAATTACTGTATCAAGTCAAAATTTCTCATGTTTCAACACATCTTTACTGCCTCTGCCCACCTCTGGGAAATTTGGGTTCCATCTTCTCCTGACCCCCCCTCAGTAGCTGCATACGCCAAGGGGGTTCTCCCTGAAGCCACCTCTCCTTAGGGCTGAACAAGCACAGCTCTCTCAGCTGCGCCCCGCCCCGTCAGAAACTCCAGCCACACAATATCCTGGCAGCCCACCCCTGGCCCTGCATCAGTGTTTCATTCTCTCATGATGGGGAGCCCAAAATGGGGCAGAGTAAACAAACAGAAACAAACAGAGGGACTAATGCCTCCCCTTCAGAGGCTGCCTGGCCTTTTGCTCCCCGAGCTTGGAGTGCTGTCAGCCTCCTTTTGCTACAAGAGCATGTTGCTGACTCACACTCAGCTCCCTTGTCCACCAGGTCCCCCAGGTTTTATTCTGCAATACTGATTTCTGCACAGCAAATCCCCAGCCTGTAGTGCATCAGGGCCACGATTCAACTCCCCCTGCCAGGATTTTAGTTGGTTCAGGAGTTTATTTGACTGAGTTCAAGGTCAGCCTTTTTGCTGATCTGAGCTATTTGTTGGGAATAAAGCTAGAGACAACCTCAGCAAAGGCCTGCCTGCCTCTCCATCCCTTGGGAGCTGCTTTCAAGCTGAGGCTCTTGCACTTGGCCTCTGCCTGAGCGACACTGCAGCTGTGCTGCAGCTGTGTCAGTGCCCAGTCTCCTGCCTCCCTGATCCTGACCTGCTGGCTTGATTTCCTTCCTTGAACCTGCCTCATCACAACAGACTTGCTGTGTGGTCACTGGAGCCAGGCTGACACTGGCCACTCTTTCCAGGCATAGAAGCACAAGAAGCCTTCTTATACCCTTGACATCATTTGCTAATTTCAGTTCAGCTTGAGCTTTGGATTTTGCAGTTCTTCCTCTGCATGCTCAAGAAGTGTATTTGAATACCTTCTGGGCTGCTTCTGCTTCCTCCTTCAGTGCTCCCTGTGTGCATCTGAGCTGGCCCAGGAGGCCCCTCTCCACCCATGCTTCTCCTCTGTTACTCCTGATTTGCTTTCCATGTATTGCAGTAGACTGCTCTTATGCCCTAAGGAGGTTGTCCTTGAAGACTGACTCGCTCTCCTGGGCCCCTTATTCCTCCTGGTCTGTCTCACATGGGGATTTGCCAAGTCTCATGGTCATTGCAGCCAAGGGTGCCCTTGACCTTCACCTTTTCAACCAGTTCTCCCTTCTTTGTGTGTAATGGGTCCAGCAATCAGTTCAGTCATCACCTGCTACAACAAAACGTCCTCAGTACACTTCAAAAATCTCCTGGATTGGTTGTGCATGATCCTCTCACTGTTCCAGTGAACAGGGCATTTGAAATTCTCTATGAATGCCAGGGCCTGGAATAAAGAAGCACTCAAAACACAACTAAACAAAAATTCATCTTCATGCCCACAACATGTTTAGACTCCAAATATCCCTACAAACACATGTGATACCAAAGAGAAACCTCATCATGCATACTACAGCATGAGTGGGAAATGCAGCTTAGAGCTGTGGTACAGTCTGACAGACAATGGGGATGGACACAATGGGACGGAGCCTAAGACCTCAAGACACCAAGCAAGAGGGCATCACCTTAAGTTCTAAATTTGGTGTTGACTCTAAAGAAGGAGAGGATTACTACATCTTTATCACCTTTACTTCTTGAAGTAGTTAATCTCTGCATGTTTCTATCCAAACAGCATCAGAAGCAGCACGTAAGATCTGATGGGACTATATTGGAATACAATAGTTTTGAAATTCTCATTTCCAAGGATCCAATTTTTTTTATTTCTCTTGCAATCTCCAGAGAAACCAAGCTAAAATTCCTCATTCAAGAACCTTTTACACATTAAAATGTAATTGCACTCTATAAATGAGTCCAAGGACATGTTCTTTCTGTTCTATCTCCAAAGTTTCTATCTCCAAAGTTTCTTTAATGCCAACTGTTAAATGTGGTATTTTGTATATAGGTGTCTATGGCAAAGCATCATTGGTGTGCATGTCAAAAAGCATAGTGAAAGCTGTTATCTATAATTGATAGTTTGCTCATCACACCTAATGTTCTTTCATAACACTAATTTTATATTTATAAACAGGGCTGGGCCTGTTTTCCAAGGGTACAAACCAGGCAATCTGAAATATGTCAAGTGAAAGCATTTTAAGGAGCTTAAACAATATTCCTGGTACCAGCAATTACACTTACAAGTATATTCATTGCTGTCACAATCAACTGCAATTGTTTGTTCCACTTTTTCTGAAATATTCTGGACATTTTTTCCCCTTCACATAATGTATAGTAAACTTGGCAAGTGGGGAGACACGGGGAATAGTTTTACAGAACAATATGTCATTTTTCTTTTTCACAGAACATATGTCAGGCACCAGCAGACTCAGGAGATGTAATCCATATGAGAGTTCCTCTAATGTGTTACAAAATACAGTCAGAATATTGCAAAAGGACTTTCTTTCTTCAGTGTATAAGCTTGGGATGACAATTAGGTGTAATCAAGCATTCAGTACACTTAAATTAAAAAAATAAAATAAAATTTGAAAAAAAGAGATAAGAAAGAGCTCCTTTCCACAGTAAAACTATGGGGTATTTGAAGGCATTAGTTAAGTAAATAAAACTTGTTTTGAACTGAAGGACCTCCTTAAAAGACTTCTAGTTTAGCCTGGAGACATGATACACTGTGATTCTGATGTGATGCAACTTATTTTCACTTTTGGAATGTACAGACTGAATGAAAATCACCTACAGTATGGAGCGTGTTATCAATCTTCTGACATTATAGAGGTTGTTTGTATGATGGATACAGTAGGGGATTCCTGAAATAATCTAACTGCAGTGCCCAGGCACTTACCCAAATGCTTGTAATTGCCTCTGCTGTTTTCCTGAGACTGCCTCTGTTAAATGCTATCACTGAAAAATTTAAATTTCTCATCATGCAGTCATCAACTTGTAACATCAGTAACCCAGAAAAGTAATAACATACTGTGTTTTACTGCAAGATGATTTCTGCCTGCTGAGGAAGTCAACCAATATTTTCAACAAATCTGGGCATTACCCATGACATAAATCTTCTTTCATCACACATATGGCAGATGAGCAGTCATCCACAGCTAGTAAATATATTTGTCTTACCTATTTTGTTTTGGACTCATTCAGAAACAAAGAGAGCAAGCTCACTGCACTTCTCAAACCAAACACTTGCAGGCTTTCACTCCCTGCAACAGAAGAATCAGCACAAACCGCCTTTAATGCAAGCAACAAACAGCATCCCTCCAGTCCATCTGCTGTATGCAGTTACACAGGAGATCTGCATCACTCAAAATAATTACTGAAGTATGGCAGTTCTGCTTCTATAGCCGCTCTTTTGCTGAACTCATCCTGCACTGTAAAACCAAGCACTAAGCCCAGGTGCATTAACTGGGGACAAGTGAGGGATCCCTGTTTCCTGGTGACTGTTCACAGTTATGCACCCAAGAGAAAGCATTTCTAGAACCAGACCGTGAAAATGTCTGCCAACAGAAAATACTCTTCTTGATAGCATAAAATTGAAATCTGCGATCTTCTCAGAGCTTTAGAAGAGTCTGTATTGAAAACATCTGCCTGCAGCTGGAGTGCAAGGCAGATAGGATCTTTAACAACTGGGACAAGCGCTGGTTGAGCTGTGACAAGGTCACTGTGCTGCCTTGCTCCCTTTGCTGTCTTCTCCTTCTAACACAGGGATTTACCTCTGCAGAACCATCAAGGAGCTAACAGTTGCCTGAGAAAGAGACAAAGGGGCCTAAAGGATGAGTATTAGTGGTGGGAAATTTCTTAAAGGCCTCTGACAAAAGAAGGCCTTTCTGCACTTTCTTGTTGCCATATGAAGCAGGATCCTTTTCTGTGACAAGCAGTAGCAATGCTATTTCCTACTTCTGCTTCAACAGAAGTAGAAAAATATCTTCAATGCATTATGATTAATTTGCCTTCAAAATGGTTTTCTCGGTCCTTCGCTGTTTAGCTTTTACTTCCTATTCATCTGTGTCTATGAAATAGTTACAATTTGTAAATTTTTTTCTGCTATAATGTTAATAGAGTACATTGAGAATGTTAATTAGAATTCTATGTTTCAAAGAACATTTTCTTAATATTCTCTGGAAGCACTTTTGGGGTAAGAAGTTTATATTACTAAATGGTTTTGAAATTTTCAAATTTTCATGTCCAAAAGGAATTGTGATCTGACTATATCCAGTTCAACCTTGTCTATTCTATTTTCCCAAACATCATAAAAATAATTTTCTTTGGACTACTTTTTTCTTCCACATTATGTCTTCAAGTTTCTTCTTTTTGCAGGGAGTTCATTTTCTTCAATGTCCAGCACTATTTTTGCTATTTATGAGCAGCTCTGCTGCCGCTTATTTATGAGCTTCATCATCTGTGCTCTTGCCATCAGCTCTCTCCATGTTGGACTGAGGCACACATCATTCCCTTGAGCACTGGGATAAAGTTGTGTTTTCCCATTAAAAAAAAAAATCATTCAAGTTTTCAAAACCTTTCATTCACTAGCTTGTATCTAAACTCAAATTTGAGAATAATTGATCTTGAAATGTCTGGCTGAATATACAGCCTGCCTGAAACAAGAGCAGGAGAGCTCCCTCTGTCCACTCCCATAGTTTGTGTGAATCCATGTGGATCCAGCAGGAGACTGATTCAGTGTGTCAGGGGCAGGGGATGGAGGGAGACCTGCACATCCACCCAAACAGAAACACAGGGTCCTCTGCTGTGGCTGAGAGCATTTTCCGGGAAAGAGAGAGGAGTGTGACGATGTTAAACCAAACAAGAGAGAAGAACACAAAGATCTCTTTGTCAAGTTTCCAAGACACAGTTGCCTTCATCCTTTCTTGGTGTGCAGAATGCTTCCCCTGGCCTCCTAATGAAGCTGCCAAACACCGCCCTCTTAATATTTCATGCATCGTTTCACTGCACAGACCTTTCTGTCCTTGGCATTTGTCCTGTATCAGTTTTTATCCGCTGGATCCTTACAGTCCTGGGGAGTAACCTCACCCATAAGGCTGCCGGTACAGAAAGCAGTGCTGCCTCTCCCAGTGAATCCAGGAAGGTTTTACCCATGGGCTTCAGGCTGTAAGAATGAATGTCATCTTTTCCATGGGTGAAGCGGCCTGACCAGATTCTCTCAGCAGGGAACTGATGGTAGAAGGCTAGAGAATCCATAGAGGATCATCACTCGTTTGTTTTCCAAGTTTTAGCATTAAAAAAACCCACCAAAACCAGAACCTGAAAATTCAACTGATAAGCCTGGCAACCCCCTAATCAGCTGTTTGTATCAGAATTATAGAGGGCAATGCAAACCATCTCACCTCTTGAAGTGGTGCAATCTCAGCGTTTCCACCCGTCACACCTTCTGGCACAGCCACAGGAAGCGTTCTGGGCTGGCTCAGATGAGCTGCCACCAGATGAGGCACTGTGCTCTTTGTCTGTCTGCCAGTGCAAGCCCATGCCAAGGAGGTTCTCTTCATTTTCACCTTACAAATGTATGGAAAGTTCAGCATTATGTTGAAAATAAGCTGTCATTTCTCAGAGCAACCTCATGTACCTTAAAATCCACTTAAATTCAAAATAACAGACTTTAATTAAAGGCAGGGAACAGACATGGTGAAGGAGACACATCAAGCCCCATGTCATTCATACCAGCCCATCTTCACAAAAGTCAGGTAATTTATACCAGCTGATATTTTAGCCTTGCATTTTAAGCTTCCAATAAGAAATTAGGAAAGCAATACTGAAAGCAATCGAGAGAGTTATAAAAAAGATTTGAAATTATTATTTTAAGATTTAATTTCTAGATTTTTGTATAAAACCCAAATGTTTACTAATCAGGTCCAGGCATGTGTCTATTCAGGAGCCATCTCAGTATTGTTGAGGAATTTGGCAAAATTCTCAGATCGACTTTCTTTTGTAGCACTTATTGCCAAAATGCTTTGTCATTTTCCAAGAAATGTATATTTCTTGGATTCACTGTCCCAGCTGGTTTATTGATTCCATGGTTCTCCTTTCCAAATCACTGTTCCAGCTCATTGATAATTCCATCCAGTGCTGGTTACACAAAATGTTGTTGAAAGTCCTCTGTACTTTGAAAAGCCATGTGTTGACCAGTATTTTTAGTTAACAGATATACTCAGCCAAGATGACAATCTCCAAATTCTCTACTTCAGTGTTTTTCCCGCAGAAGGCAATGAGCTGTTTGCTGCAATGAACTCTTCTGTTTTGCCCATAGTTATGGCCACAATCCATGCTCTAAATCACTGTCTACATTATTTTAACATAAATCCTCTTTCAAATACCCTTCTAATTCAATGGCATGTTGTAAATCAAATACACACCATTATAACTGCCTTGAGACTCTACTGGAGCTCTTCAAATATACTCTTTAAAAGCACTGACTTTATGGCAAGCTTCAGGGTAAATTTACAGCATGATACACAAAGACTTAGTCACAGGATCAAATTCTGCATGCAGAGAAGCTTAATGTCTTTGTCTTCTCAAACACACAGGTGGTTCACTTTAGAAATATATATAGTCCCACTGAAGTTAATAGAATTATGTGTATGCTTAAGGTTAAGTACATGCATAAGTATTTTCAGGAATATTTCCAGTATTCCAAATTATCTAGATAGCTGCATATTTAAAATCTTACCTTAGTAAACTGGCATGTATTTTCCTCTCTTTCAAAGCATTTCATGTGCTTTGGTGGTGACTGGCAGATTTTGTCATTAGCAAAACTTGACAAAAAAGAATCCACAAGCTCAGATCACGGAGAGCTTGGCTCCATTAATCACACTTATTAACAGTGTTTCTAAGACATGGACCTGGGTGACAGCAGTCCCACGTGAACCATCTCCAGGGTCAGGTTTAGCACTATCTCAGTTTGCTGTTGCAGTTTAGGACACAGAGGTACATTACAGGTTTGCAGCACTTTCTCAAGCCAAATCAAGCACAGGCAAAGGCTACACCACTGCCTTTCTTCCCCTCCCTCCCCCTCAAAAAAAAAAAAAAATCAACACACAACCCCCCCCAACGCCACAACAACATTTAAAAAACCCTCAATATGAACTCCATTCTTCTCTTTTTGTCCCCATTGACAAGAGAAGGATACTTTTGCCAGGCAGCCTTGGAGTGAGGCTTCTTTCTCCGCTTCATATGCATGCCTGAGGCTTTAAACCCTGTCTACCCAGCTGATTGGAAGGGATAACAGGCTGACAGCCACGATGATGCAGACCAGGAACAGCATGAATAATAGCCCTCGTGGCTTGATACAAACTAATATATCAGATTACCTATTTTCTAAGAGATTTCTACCACTGCACAGCAAATCCACTTTGAAACTGCAGCTGGTCTCTGGGCACACGATCACATGAGCAAGCCAGGATGAATCCTCAACAACTGTGGTGAGGAACAAACAGTCCACACTTCAAAACATAACTTTCTGATCATTTTGTCAGGAATAATAGGCTCTGTAAGAGACAGGACATACTGAAAAGGCTAAAAAAGTTAAACTTACTAGTATTTCTATAGCAGTTTTGCTGTAGAACAATCCAAGAGAAAATGTCTCAATGTACTTGCCTTCCAAAGGGGTCCCAAAGGAGGAGTCCAGATTGCAATTCACGTCTAGATTGTCTGATTTATGAAGATCCTCATCTGCCAAATTCAGCAGCCTGCAGAAATTAATCCCAACAAGCTACCATTATGAAAGCTAAATGTGATTCTCTATCTCCTGGGCAGAGAACTAAAAACTGGAAGATTAAATAACCTATTGCACAGCACTGAGCAAGACACTTGCAACCTCAGACCACAGCAATGACATTGCTGCCCCAGTATTGCAGATCAAACACTATCTTGGTCTGTTGCTTATTTCTAGAATACAGTTTTGTCCAGTTCAACAGATCTTAGGGAACAAGCCATCCTTCTACAGTCTCCTAGTTGTTTAGTGGGCTTTTTCAAAAAAGCAGTAAAATAGTAATTGTTAATTATCACATAAATATTAGTTTATTAATTATTAATTAACACATATTTACTCATTTAAGAGCACCTCAGATGATAGCAGGCTGGAGGCCTGATGTAACCACTTCACTTGCAGAGCAAAGCTCCTGCACATGCACAACCATTCTGTACTCAGTGAGTCAATACACAGGGCATACAAAGTCCTGGGCATGTGGCAATCTGCTTCAACTGCTCAACAGATGTTAAACATCCAAATTTATATTTGTGTAAAGCTTCAGTGCAGTTGAAAATGGGTGCTTGCCCTTACTGTCTTGTGTAATACAAGAAATTTGAACAGAAAAATGAAGAGAAACTTGTTACGTTTTGGCTGAAGACATTATACAGGCACTCAAAACCAAGGGACCCTCACCCTCATCCCAGTACAGGTACCTGCAGCTAGCATTAAGAAACAAAAGGTGTGTAAGAAACCTATTAAAGGGAGGTAGAATTATTTATCAATGATGTAATAAACTATAATGAGATAAGCAAGGCCAGCATAGTTAAAGAGATGAAGCTTTTCAAATGTGGAAGAAGCATGAGAAGAGGTTCTGCTAAGTCCACTTCAATAACTTACTACTGAAACCCACTCATATTAGGAAGCTGAACACTAACAAGAAATCTATAGTGAGCAATCTTAATTTTGCTCACATGAACCAGTGTTTTCTACTAATGATATGAAAAAAATACTCCTGAACATGGCAGCTGGCAGATTTCTTTATGAAATTATTACCAAACTAACAAGCAAGGTTACATTAGACTTTCAGAAATCATGGTGTAAGAGAGTTGCACATGCAAAATAAATTTGAATTCAGTTATTATAACTTGCTTGATTTTAGTTAAATGGATAAAGAAACAAATTTTGGTCTCTAACTATGAGTTTTATTTCATAAGAGCAAATTTTAAGGAAGGGAAACTAAGTGAAAAAATTTCCTGAAGTCATCCAGAATATTAACACTAGAGTCTTGGAATTTTCTTTAACAAAATTTGCTGAAACTATCTGGAATTGGTAAGTGAGGAAGACTGTAGGGAAAAGACTGTAGGGAAAAGTAGCCACAGGATAACCAGTTCCAAAGGTATTTTAGGAGTAAGAACAGAAGCTGGTAAAGCCAACACAGAATGGAAGAAACAAAAGATTCTCATGCCAGATGAGATTTCTGGTAGAAAGAAGCAAGTGGTTCATCCAGCTTGGGAAAACCAAGGCTAGGAGGGCCACTGATCCAATTTCCCAACTATCCTTGAAGCTGCTGCTACCAAGAATTTTTAGCTTAAGTTATAATAGCAACAGTTCAAGGAACTGGGCTAAAAAAAGTAGTCTTCATGGAGATTTAAAGAGGAAATAAGGTTTCTTTTCAGAGAAGTGAATTATAAAAGGATAATGACAGTGCAGCTTCTTGTGTCAGGGCAGAAAACAGCAACTGAAAAGGTCACTCCAAACCTACAGCCCGTGCTCCTATCTTTAGCCTAGAGCTTTGCCCTATTCTAAACACCCTAATAAGTAAATGCAATTTATTGTGCTTTATCAAGTTGTACAAGACATCTTCAGGGAAAACAATAACCCAGCTCTTCTGCATGTTTTACTCAGAGTCAGGGACTGGAGCCATGGCATTTGGATGAAAAAATCTTTATACTTGCCCAGTTTTCTTCTGTGGAGCCAAAGTGTCTGATTCTGCTGGCATCCAGTTTCAGTTCTGATTTCAGTCCCGTGAACCTGGTAACTCTGGACTATGATCTTTTACACCACAAAATTTCTCACTGTCTTTGTAGCCAAGTTTATCATCATCATTTCTCACAATAAAGCAATGCTGCTGACTGTTTCAGATAATTTCTCACTGTAGTTCCTGGCCTTTCTATTCTGAAGTTCACAGAACTGACATGTAAACTGGTTTTCTCCTTTACTCCTCTCTTTCCCCAGTTGTACAAAATTACTCTGAAGATCACGTCATCTGTTTCAGTCGTCTTTGCTTTTGGCAAGTAATGCTTCAATATCCATTTCCTGATCCTATTCCTAAACCATCATAAATAGAAAAACGTGAACATAAATATGCCAGTATGAAGCCAATGCCAAATGACTCCTATGTCCCCAATGTCCTATATAATACTAATATAATCTACATTTCAAATCCTGCAAAAGGTTTTTGCATTTGCATTGTCACCGCAGGCTCCATGAAGCTGAAACTGGAGTGCCTTTGGGTCTATAGCACTCCAGCCCATCCAACAGGAAGAGTGCAGCCTTAGATTTTTCAACAAAAAACCAGAAAGACCACACTTTCTACATGGCCTCAAGCTGCAACATAGGCAAACCTAAACTTCACATGGGTAAGCATGTCTTATCCCATGGTCTAACAGGAAAACAGGGACAAGCTCTCTTCTGACTTTGGGAGAAGAAGTGGTGGTTTGCAATAATATCAAGGTTTATAATGATTAATTCAGAGATGCAGACTTCTGCATTATGTGATAACTCCATGCTCTTAATATTTCTCTTTAAGTCTTGATCTTTCACTTTTAAAGTGTGCCTGGCTGAGAGAGCAGCTCCTTTTGTTACAGGCCTGGGAAAATAGATTACAACATTTGCTTTCTCATAAGTTCAAAGGGGAAAGTGGGGGGGAAGCATCAGCCGAGGATATGGTGCTTGGTATATTTCTAAGATACCAGAAAACAAAATAAAAAGAGAAATTTGGTGGTGCAGGTTAAGTCATAAGGGTTGAAGGTATGAACAGCCTGATGGGTTAACAGAGACCCCTACTTTTTATGGTAAAAGACCTTAATGGCATTCAGCACATTTTTCCACTGATTTTAATGATGCCAGGATTTCATCTTTCATTCTCAGGGATTTTCACTACACCAAGGCAGATATTACAGTCCACCATCCTTATGGGCTGCTTCAGTAAGGAGTCCCATCTCAGTCTGGAAAAAGGATGATTTTTGATGAGTCCTTGTATATTCTCCATTGCCCATCCAGTTTGTGCTGGCACCCACATCCTGGTCAGACAACACAGTGCCAAGGGACAAGGAAATTACACCTTTCCTAGTAGTAAATGAACATGCTCGTCTGGAAGAACCTTTAAAAAGCTCCCCTTTTAAAGAGGAGGTAGTTTTCTGCCAATTCAGTGCTCTGAACAAGCCCCACAGATGGTGAGGCAATTTCCAGAGCTGGCAGAAGAGGAAGATCAGGATCACCTCTGGCCAGTGGCCACTCCAGCACCTCCACCTCTGCGGTAAGGGAAAGTTTTCCAGAGGAGCTAGAAGGGACCAT
This sequence comes from Emberiza elegans, assembly GCA_024865655.1. Taxonomy (NCBI): domain Eukaryota; kingdom Metazoa; phylum Chordata; class Aves; order Passeriformes; family Fringillidae; genus Emberiza; species Emberiza elegans. Next base: position 65,298,440 of record JALJVW010000206.1, read on the forward strand.
AATTCAGCTACTGAGAAGTGCAAGCTGGAGAGAAATGGCCCAGTAGATGGAGATTTCTTCAGAAAACATGTAAATGATAGTTTTCTGATGCAACAGCTGAACTTCTGTTTCAGGAGCACCGTATTTTGTGTTCTACTAGACTGGCTATTTAGGGATTAAGAGCCATTTGGCATGCTTCCTCTGAGGAGGTGCTACAGCCTTCATTCTCATTTCGGTGTCTCAGACCTTTGCTTCCCCCCCACAGACACTGAATTAGTTTCCCAAGCAGGATATGCAGGCACAGGGAGAGCATCTGCTTGCAGCACACTAAGGAGAAGGATGAGACACTGGCACAAACATTCCCTCTCAGACCTGCACCAGGTCACTGCAGTCCCCCCCAGGCCACACATGGCTTTCTGGAAGCATCAGCCCCTCGGTCAGTGAAAAGGGCCATTTGTTCCCAGTACCAGAAAGCAGCCACAGCACAGCCCTGGTGCTCAGGGGAGGCACCGAGCAGATGCTCTGGGTCACTGCTTGGTGGCCTGGGCTCTGGCATTGCTCACTGCAGCTGTTCTATTCTGTACACATTGAATACACTTAAAATCTGTGCTCATGTCCCTGCCTGGCCATCCAGCACACTAATGCTAGAAAAAGAAATGTATTGAAGTGAACAGAGCAGGAGTCAAGTCTGAAAGGAAGGTGGCCCCATTCCCTCCATCACAGAAACCAGCTCCAGATGAGCTTTTCCCACTCACCTGAACCAGAGGCAGCCCTCATGAGCAGAGCCACCACCACTGAGGTTTTGCACTCCCAGTGCTTTCAGAAGCAATGCAGCTCCAGCAGTTGCTTCCCTGACATCTAACTTTTGGGGAGAAAAGCTCTTCTTTCCCTCACTAACATGAGTGTTACGTGAGGCCATCTTACAGCCCAGCAGCAGGATCCCATTTCTGGCCCTGAGGTATGTTCACTTGATTTGGCATGCCTTCACCTATACTAAAACCAAACATGTGCTAATGCTACAAGCTGACCACAGCTCTGCTGTACTGCACACACACAATTACTTGTGCTGAGCGCCCACTTTAGCCTCCTGAGTCTGGACTAATGCACCAGGAAGAGCCCTAGTCCCAGCTACCAGGGTGGATACTGTGGACCCGTGCCAGGTTCAGTTCAATCCCCAGCAGCAGAGCAATCCATACTTTCCAAATGAAGAAGGACAAGTTTAGCAGATGCCATAGCAAGGCAGAAAATAACTATTTCATGAGAGGTTTTGAAGTTTCCCCATTTCTTTTTGTTCCGCTGCAGAAATGTCGCAGTCAGTTTCCTGCATCCCGGATGAGTGACCAAACAGCTCAGGATCACAGAGCTGCCCCGAGGGCAGTTCCTGCATTGTCACCAGGTACCAGAAAACTGTCATGTCAGGCTGTCTGTGACTCTGGATGCCTGGATATGGAATGCAAGTGTGAGACTAATCTCCCACTTCTGTTTACTGAGGCTATTGACAAAGGGCACTCAATGCCTTTTAACTTCCATGGTAAACATAAGTGGTTCTATAAAGTGGGATTTTTAATTTGACTTGTAAAATGAGATTTTTAAAGAAATACTATGTGGCTGAGTTGCTCATTTTGATAGGACTATCCACAAATTCTTAATTCAGACAAGTTTTAGGTTCTCATTCAATTTTCTAATCATGGTCTGAATGCACCAACAGGCTGTGCAGCCATTTTCCCCCCAGCTCCATTGCTCAAAGCTGCCTATGGTACAGTGTAGCTGTTCCTTCTGGGATTCAGCTTGCATGAAAAAGCATTGTAAGAAACCCCACTCCCTCACTTGGGGAGTATTATTTAATGGGTTTTTTAGAGTAAAAATTTTCTGCTAAAAGTCTTTGTCATGAGAGTGACTGTAAAAATAAAGTTCCGTTTCCAAAATTCTAATAGTTCGTCAAGTATTAAAATTGTGTTTGAAGAGTCCCAGCAACTATTACTTTTTAATGATACAATTTTTTTTAAATGCTTCAAGGTTGTTGCTATGGAGTACCTAGATCACCTGCAGCTATAGGAATAAGCATCCTGTAATGTATAATGAATGCTGAGGCTCTACTTAGTTTTGCCCAGGGCTTGTTTTGCCTTAAAATGTTGGGGGCTGTTTTGGGGTTGATTGTTTCAGTAACATTTGTGGTAGTTTTAAAGGGCTTAAATACAGTCCAGGGAGAATTCTAGTGCTGTTGTTTTACATTTTTCTATTGTGAATACCAAACTCTTTTGCATAGTTGATATTCAACTCATCCAAGAGCAGTTTTAGCAGAAAAATTACCATTTATAACTTTGTAGCTAGGACCACTGGTAGACTGGATAACGCAGAAGTAGACTGATCTGCCCTTCCCCTGAGACACAGGAGAAATTAAAACGTTCCCTGTCCACTCCTAGCTTAGATGAGATGCTAACAAGAAGCAGGGAACCCTATACACTGTTAAGTCCCTATTTCAAAGGAAACAGAACATTCACACTTTTATGAATAGTGCTGAGTGCCAAAGGTATTGGATAAACATACATCATTTCCGTGCAGTTTTGTGAATCATTCTGTAGCATGTATTAATCCCATATGGTATGGGAACATCACCTTTGAAATGAATACTGCTGTCTGAACCTTATTGACTTCTGCTGCCCAGAACCACCACAGCCCTTTAACAACCACAGAGAAGGTACAGCTCCCTGTCCACTCTCATGTCGGAGAGACAGCCTTCCTCCACCTGACTACTTAATGTTAGTTTAGATGGTTAAAAAAAAAAAACAAACCTTAAGAACCCGTTGGCTCCAGGCCTGATGAACAGATTTTGTCAAGCTTTTAGATATTTGAGAATACCATGTTATTTTCATGGACAGATGGACAATATAAGTACAGTTAGGGCATGAGGCATTTGGTTTCTCAAGACCTTGCTTGCCCACACAGACAGGTAATTGCTCAGCACTTCTAGAAGGCCCAGAAACAGAGGTGTGAGTGCTTTTGAAAGCAGTTCTTTCATTGAGAGAAGATCACCTAAGCCAAGTTGTTGTTTTGGTTTTTGTGGAGCAGCAAAAGGTACCTTAGCTTTGATCATACTTGGGCTGAGTGTCCAATTCAACTCCTGAATTCCACCAGCCAAAATAGTTCAAATCCTGAAACATTCCATTATTTCAAGTAGCTAAAGTTCAGTGTTTACTGGAGAAAGTAAACAGAGAGGTGCAAAAATGGAGCTCTGCTGCTTGATTCACCTTTCCCGAGAGTGGCAATGCTTCTGTGTGAACTTCAGTGGGGATTCAGGAAACCAAATACCTCCAAGCACAGCACCATTACCTCAGTCTAAAGCAAACCAGAGCCAGTGAATTCTGCAGAACTAACTAACTGCTCTGGGAAACCTCAAAGATCAGTGGCAGAATGGCTCACAAAGTCAATGGGATGAGGACTATGCCAAGCTGGAAATCAGCATTAACTCCCAAAATACAGGAACCTATTCACTTGTACCTTCTTTAAACATGCAGGATGTCCTAGACAACATCTTTAAAAGAAGTTTGAAAGTCAGTAGGTAAAAGAGGTTTGTCCCATGGATGATCTCGCTGGCATTTTCTCCACATCTCATGTAATGACAAAGTTCAAAGTAGCTTTTTTGGAGCATCGCTTCCAAGTTCTCATACCCTGAATTTGGTGAGTGTCTTTGCAGAATGCTATGCAGAAGAACCTGAGTGCTCCCTATAAAAAGCTGATCATCCTTCACAAAGTTCCAGCTCCTGGCACACATAATTTTCAGAGACAAGTTTTTTGGGTTTTTGGTTTTTTTTATTTCTTGTGAAAGTCCATGTGATACATCAATATTCCAGGTTAGATTTGTTATATATTTAAGCTACCTGCTCAAGTCCCAAGACCCTTTTGCTGAAATAAAGGGCAAAAAGAGCACAAGAAAGCCATCCAAAATAGTCATTCTCTCATCCATGTCTGAGAAACATACACTATTTTTTTTATCTGAATAGCATATTTTACTAAGATAAAAAACCTAACCTTTTCTCCATTAGCTAGCAATATGTTCTAATAAATACATTTTTTAAATCTGGTGAAAATCAGACTAATTATTTCACTATGAAATAAAATAGACATTTTTGACATATCTTTTGCCATTTAAAATTATTTTACTCTTATGGGATTCGAGCCACTGTCCCTTAAATCATGCCAGGGGCATGTGAACGATAATGTCAACGGAAGCAAGGTCTGAAAAGACTTACAAAAAATACACTTGAATTTTAAAATTCCTCAAAGCATAGGCTCAAACCTGTAAATAAGTATATAACTATTGTATATTAAACCAACTGAAATTTAAAAAAGCATCAAAACAACTTTCCCAGTTTAGTTATTCTTCACTTTTTGGAAAAAATATTTAAAGTATGCAATAATTAATCATTATCTCACATTTTTCTCATACTGAATGAGATCCACATATGTTTTCAGGGTCTATACATGGTATCTGTAATCCTCTAACTAAGACCCTGTTCCAGGTCCATCTTGCCTTCTACAGAGAGCTCTTCCAGAATTGTAAAACCAATCACATTCTGTCATGTCCCAAGACTTCTTGGTCACCCACAAGAGATTGGGGAAAAAAATTTAAAAAAAATTAAAAATAAAATAGAAACAAAACAAGGTAAAGAGCAAAAGCAGCCCCATAGTAGAGTGCAAAAAGTAGCAATATATCAGCAATCTAGATAAGAAGAGATAATTTCAGAGAGGCTGCACTTAATAGAAAACATTTAATATACACAGCAATGTTTTCCAGCTGCCTAAAACCCAGTAATTCCTGCTAACTGGTTTCATACATAATCCCCACAAGGAATATTTATAAGCTATTTCTTTGGCACAGGACTATTTTAACATTCTTATAGTTTATACCTGACTTACAAGCTAGTTTCCGGTCACTGTGTACTACAAAAGATTTCTCCTTTCCTCCAGCTGCAGGAAAAAGCGAGGAGCTGCTGTGCATGAGCCCTGGATACATTTCAGCTGGGGATGTTTCTTTGACAGTAAGAGACAAGATGAGAGCACAGACAACCACAGTACTCCAATGAATTAACATCAGATGACTTCGGTGGCTGTGACAAGCAATAATTTGAATCCAAACCATGTAGAAGGCCTAATTCTGTTCAGGCATAAATTGGAGCAACTCCACTGAAGCAAATCCAATTTGCTGCAGAGGTATCACAGGATGCACACACTGCAGCTCTGGGCACTGCAGGGCTCACCAAGGCACACATTGCACGTGGACACACAGGCTCTGTTCTCTGGAGAAGCCCTGGGGCTATGGGAAAAGACTCCCCACACCTTTATCTCTGGAAAGGCACCACCCTTGGTAATAAGCACCGATCCCAGTTCACTCTTCCTCAGCAGCAACTTCTCTCTGCAAGGATTCCAAGTTACTGCAATAGCCAAAAATTGCCCTGACATGTCTCAGAGCTCCTGTTTTAGGATCACTTGTCCAGTACCATAAAGCAAGCTGCAATCCTTCTCCTTGAGATCCTATGTGACACCTGTGCCAGCTCCTCCTGCTCCGTTCCCACCTCCTTCCCAGCCTTCCTCTTCCAAGTGCACAGGCAGGACTAACAGCAGGTTTCTCATCTTTTTGTTCAATGCTTTCAGCCTCTGGGACACTGAGGTGGTGTCAGGGCATGCCAGCACCTCCACATGCTCAGGAGGGAGGAAAGCCCTGTGCTCCCAGCCCAACCAGCCAAGGCAGGGGCAGTTTGCCCACGGAGCAGTCCTTCCCAGTGCTGCCTCTGTCCCGAATGTCTTTGCCATTCTTGTTCATTCCCTCTGGACACGAGGAGCTGAAGACGTGGCCATTACCTTACCACTGCTACAGGATACCTCTACATTTTGGCAAAAACTCGAAGGCAGTTGCATTGTCACCTATGTCTGCTGTGACTACAAAAAATAATTGCATTCATAATTTGAATATGCAAGTTATTCCACAGATTTCATTAATCTGTTCCTAAAAATGCTGAGAAAGTGGGAGAACTGTTTAAGGATAGATCAAGAGGATAATTCAATTGGTTTTTAATAGAGCAATGCGTCCATGTTTATTTAACAGTTTCCCCCTAGCCACTGGTACACCATTATCAAATTAAACAACATCTAATCAGGCTATCAGATTATTGTATTCTTTCATGAACCAGCAAATGCTTAATGGGTTTCATTTTAGAAATAAGGACATTCATATTGCAGGAGATTAATGCTATGAAAAAATATCTATATTAATATCTCTGAGCAATAAGGGATATGAATTAATGGATAGATGACCTAGTTACAAAAACGTGATGCTTTTTTTAAAATTCAGTATAAGGATCTTGCAATGTTAATACTTTGAATATACTTCAATAAAGTATGCGAAAATGTTACACATTGTGACACGGAAACACGAGTTTGGTTTTAATTGAAAGGAATCCTGACACCCTCCTCCCAGGAGGGGGGGTTACACGTCTAACGGAGCTGGCGTGGCGGGGCTGGCTGGGCAGTGCCCGCTCCCAGCCCAGCAGCAGCACCGGCCGATGGCCGCGGAGCTGTTCCGGCCCCCGCAGCGCCTTTGCTCGCGGGCCCGGGGCTGAGCGGCCGCTGCTGACGCCGAAAGGAGGAGCGGGAGGGGAGCAGAGCGGGCGGCGCTCGCCAGCGCCCCGGAGAGCTCTGAACGCTCCCGCGACAGCCTCTGCAGAGGAAAGGCTGGGGAAAGGAGCAGCAGCTGCCCCCAAGCCCTCAGCCAAGCTGCAGCTCTATGTGCGGCATCGCCAGTTTCTGGATTGCATATCTAAGCAGTTCTGTACTGTTTCAAAGCTGAATCGAGCACAGATTTCATCATTAGTTCCTTCTGAGAATAAGAAAAATGCCCAAATTACATGTGCTCTCATTAATAGTATTTTTCTTTGTCTTATACCACAATTTCTTCTGCTTGCTCAATCAATTATTCCTCCCTTCTCTACCCAGCTCCTACCACTCAGCTTCAAAGCAGCCAGTCATTTCCTACATTCCATCCCCATGCAATAGAACTGCTTCAGACCAAGATGTTTCAGATTCAAGGCACTTAAATCAAGGTTAGACCTTGCAATTTTACAGCAGTAATGCCTCCAGAAATGAAGCTAAGACCATGTCAGCTTCATAATTTTTTAATGCTAGGTCTTATTCCAGGATGGAGAATTTTTAGGGAAGCTTGAAAGACTGAGAAAAGAAAAACTGAATGTTTTTTAGTAGCTTCCTGTTGTTTGTCTTAAAATGCTATCAGAGTGAGTCAGTAGCTCAGACTTGTAAATACTATCCTACCTCATCTCTCTGGTTATTACTCAGCCAAGCCTTTCTAAAATATTTAAGTAATCGTTCTCTCTCTATTAAAACAACAGATGGAATTCCCAACCTTCAATTTTATGTCAGGATTCTGCAGTAATTTATTAACAGCTTGAACTCTGTTCTCTTGAGGGTTTAACCTGATGGTTGAACCCAATTACATTACAGTCCTTTGTTCATCAAGGGACATATGTAATATGATATTAAATATGAAACAACTCGTGCCTGAATAATGTAGTCTTTGTGATACAAATTGATGGAATGTGGAAGCCCAAATTCCAAGACCATAAACTATTCTTAGTTTTGATTTTCTATCACAAAAATTCAGGACTAATTCCACTGCTGTCAGCTGACTTACTAATGTGGAACTGGCATAAATTAGGGCTGAATCATGGTCTGTCTCTCTCATTATTGTCAAGGCATGCTGAAGTCCTAGTCATGCACTCACAAGCTGGTTTGTGACTCCCAGAATATACATTTACATCAGTCTATCTCTCCTCCAAATCATCTCAGTCCCACCAACACAAGCTAGAGGAACCCCCCACGCGCAGTATCCAGACTGTAATTCCAGCTCAGAGTGTCTCACCACGGCATGGAAACCTCCCACACGGAGTGGGAAATCTGCTTTGCTGTGCAGTTATATTTGCCATTGTAAAATCACTCTTTTAAGTTAACTTTGGCAGGTTAGTATATTGCTTTTTCCATTATGAGTCCTCTTCCTACCCTATTTTTTTCCTTCTTGCATCACGATGCAAGCCTTGAATGTTCATTATTGTGCTTCTCCCACAATTTGCTCCAAGTCCCACACTTTATGGATGGCATGGCATTCCTGAGCTCTTCCATCTGGCTCATGTGCCCCTGCTTTTTACCTAGGTTCCAGACACTTCCAATGCATTAAAAAAAACTCTTAATTAAGAAGTTAGGCCAATGAACCCCTAATAACCAGAGAAGCTTGTAGGCAGAAAATGTCACTGGCTAAAGATATCTTGCTTATTTTGAGGCCATTTATATGTTCATCCCAAGGCTCAATGCCCAGCTGAAGCATTGCTGTCAAAACAGTTCCCCAGTAACATAGGGGACCAAATGCATTTGTTTGCATGTTAAGTTTTAATTACAGCAGCAAAAATGGTATTTTGAAACATCCAGCACACTGAAATTAGCAGGCTGTCAGCACACTCGGCACGCAGCAGGAAGGACAAGATAAGTGGAATCCCATCTCCCTGAAGTGCAGAACTCAGAAAACCCACACCTAAAGTGGGAGGGAATCAGTCTATCATCCATGGGGGAGGAGGAAGCACCTCAAAAGTATAAATAACTTGACTGGAGGACAGATGTTTCAGAGAGATTATTTGTACTTCAGAAGAATGTGAAGTACACTTGACTACGCAGAGAATAGCTGGCAGGTCAGGTATGGGAACCTACAGTGCAGGGGCCTAAACAGGGAGCAATTCTGCTCATGGTGCTCAAGGGGAAAAATATATATATTAAATATAACCACTAGCCCTGATGCTTTAAAACACCACTTTAAAACACCTGACCACAAGGTCCTGCTCAAAATCATCTTCATTAAAACAGTCCTTATATACAAAGTCTAAAGATGGCCAGGAAGATCAGACCTTTTTCTTTGCCAGATGTCATTCTGCTAGAAAAACTGTATTTGTACTTCTAAGTCAGAAAAAAAGTAGTTCAAAGACTGAAATCCTGTTTCCATCCCATGAAGCAGTTTTGCTGCCAACTCTAAAAACTTTAAAACCAAGAATGGATTTTGAAATTATTTCATCAGAGAGCAATAACACTGTCTTTATGGTTCAGTTTACCATGTGTAATTGCCAGTGTTAATCTACACAGAAGTATTCTAAATCCCAGTCCTAAAGAAACTCTAACCTCATCTAAGTTTGTTTTCTGGAACTGAGCAAGAGCAAAGCCCACAGCTGAGTTTTGAAGGAAGTCTAGGGAGTTTGAAATCATTACTTTTCATATAGAAGGATCCCTGCTTCTTTTAACTTTTTATAAGCTCATTTACTTGTTTTGATCCTTTAGGTTCTCAAAGCTTGTCATATTTTTAATATATCTTTCTGGTATTAATTTAAAATCCAGTCAAAAAGTTTGATGACTGACGCCATCCCAAACCTTTGTGAAGGAGGACTTTGGCTGCTTTGTTCTAAGTGCCTCCATCTACCTGACAATTCCCTTTGCCTGGAAAGAGAAGATTGCTTAGGAAGGTTGGCCCCTTCCAGCTGAATCACTGGCATACACAACAAATGAACAATCCAAACCCCAGCATCTCCTGTCCTTGTTCACACATTTTAATACAACCCACCTTTCCCCCCATCTATAAAGCATGAGTCCAGCCCCTCTGAAAAGCAGTCAGTTGGGTTTTTTTATTGCAACTCCTCACGCAGTCCAAGTTGAACTGAGATCAAGTTCTATTTTAATTATTCTATTGTGCTTTTGGTTTTTAAACAATCATATTTCATGGCAGAGACAGCTGCAGTTCAAAAGCACATACAAATCTCTCTTTTTTGGGTAAGTATCAATCTGCCATGGGTAACAGTAATAATTTCAGATGGACAAGAGAATTATTGGCAAGACTGCCCCAAGACTGAGGTGTGTAGTCCTTGGTCTCTCCCTTTGTGAATGCATTGCTATGGGAGATGATGAGACTGAAGCAATTGCACCAAGTCTTCAACCAGCCCAGTATGAATTTTAGATCTGAAATGAAGGCTTTGCTTTCATGACAGAGCAAATATTATCTATCTTAAAATTATGTTCCCATCTTGTTACACCAGAGCCTGCCAAGCCCCTGCTCTCCCCAGTTCCCAGCAGGCTGGTGACACCCTGTTGTGGCCTCTGTCTTCCATCTCTGGGGAAGTCTGATGCTCCTTGCTCTCCCACACAGGCCCCATCCCACCAGACCACAAGGCTGAACTCCATGCTGGGGGTGACCTGTGCTTTTTAGACAAGAGCAAGTGAACCAAGAGTTTCCAGCTCTCAAAATATTCACACATTTCAAGACTTAAGGGAGCTGATTTTAGAAGTGTTCCATTAAGCCTTTACTTCATTCACTGCCAAAATCCCTTAAGATTTTGAAGTGTCTCATCTCTGCCTTCCCTGGCAGTGGGGAGTGCTAGAGCCCCCATGGGACACAGGGTCAGTCAGCTCAGGTGCTCAGTCTCCTGCGCTGCATGCACATCAGAGGTTTTTCTCTACTGGGAATTGTTTTCCCCATCATTCTGAGCAGTGTAATACAGTAATGCATTACATGCTGGAAATGAGAACTTTTTTTAAAATCAAATATCTTTAGTTAGCAACACACAAACCAGAGAGCACCAGACTTATGAGTCGGTTGCTTAGCACTTACCAAAGGGACACAAACACTTGCACAATGCAAGATTTCTCTGAGTCCAAATCTTGCATATTTAAGCAATGTGCAGAGTAAGGCTTACTACAAACTCAGCACTGGCATGCTATCTATTGGACTATAATCAAACATTAATTAATTTGGGCTATTGCTTTTTAAATGCTCATGGGACATTTTTAAAGCACATTCTCTATGGAGAAAGAGAAATAAGTAACATTGCTCATGCTATGAGCAACATAACCTTACAACAGTTCTTAGCTACTACACAGTAAATTGGATATGAAAAATCAAGAGGCTCTTCAAAACCTGATTCTTCAGCAACTCTGACATACAAAGGTGGCACTGTCACACAGCTGAAGAGGCAGAGCCCAAAACACAGAAGGGACGTTCAAAGTTGACACATGAATCCTTTAAACCCTCAGTGCCTTGGCACAGTGCTCAGCCTGGCCTTGTCCTTCCTCATATTCGCCCCATTAAAGGCAATGAGAGTGAGGTCTTGGAGGAGTTGAAACTGGGCCCTATATGGGGAATTTCACAGAAGTCACACTGGTTAGGAGATGCTTTTAGTTGGCTAAGAAAGCATATAGAGAGCTGTTATCTTCCTAACCCTGATGGGTTTGAGGTTTTGTTTGTTTTGGGTTTTTTCTGCAGTGTAAGAAGTAAAGTAACTTATTTCTATTTAATTGGTTTGTTTGTTGGTTTGGGGTTTTTTCTGTTCTCTAATAATCAAAGAAAAAACAAAGGCTATGGATTAATTGCAAATGCAGTAGTGCTTCTTAACAAATCAAACCTTACCTTAGAGCCTGAGCTCTCTTAAACCAGCAGAGACAAGCAATGGGGAAGGTAGGGCTTGTGCTTCTCATGAAAACAACAATATTAATTTTGCAGTTAAAGATTTCTTCCCTATTTTACTGTTATACAATACTATTTCTGTACAAAACTGGTTGGTTTGGGTTTCTTCATATACACAGCAAGAGAGCTCATGATGCTCACTACCCTGGAGCATTACCTCAAGCAAAAAAACTCTTCTGTACCAAGCTGGCAGCATGCACATGAAATCCATACTCCACTGGCAAATACTGATCCCTCTGAGCAAGAGCTAAGTGAATTTCGCTGATCCAATCAGGCAGGTGGCTTATCATCCTGTGTGCAATGAGGAAAGGGAGCAGGCTCTCTAAAAACAAGGATCCAGAACAGGCTAGAGAGAAAGGACACCTGACTGTCCCAGCTTTATCTGTTCCTTTAGCTGCTCTGCAAAGCTCTTGCCACACGTGGGTAGAACTCAGGGAAGAGGCATATGCCAGATCCTAGACTCACAAGTTACGTACAGGAGCAACTGAAAAAGCATTAATAGAGCTGCCACAGAAAGAATAAAAGGACTCTAGACCTCAAACAAAGCTCTTTATCCCAAGAGTGACTCTAGGTCTGAAGACTAGAGTAAAAAAAACCTTCAAATTTCTCATTATAGTTTGACTAAACTAAAAAAAAGGTACAAGAGCAGTGCTTTGCTTTATTAGATGATTCCCAGGCACAAGCAATAAAAGTTAATGTTAGTGCTGATCAATTTACATGACATGAAGATGATTGTTTATAGTGCTCTGCTAAGTCATAAACAAGCACTCAAAAGACATTGCACTCAACAGCCTGCAGCGCACATACAGCCTTTGTCTGGTGTTTGGCACAGGGCTGGGTGAAGAGAGCTTCAGAAAAGGCTCTGTGCTCATTTTTCTAGCTCCTAAGGCTTCAAAAGTGACATCCCCACTAAAATGAGCTATGTGAAAACAGCATGACTGTCGATAATTTCATCATCACCGTGTCATCAGCAAATACCTGATAATTATCTCAAGGCAACTGTTCTTAATGACTCATTATTTTAAAACACAGAAATATTAGGGGAAGAATTACTCAAAAGTAAAAGCAGCCCAAAGTGGGGAGCAGAAGCTGTGTCCCAGTGCTGACAGGACCAGTGCTCCATACCCCCTAGGTGCGAGGCACAGCTCCCTCAGACCTCAGTTCAGATCCGTGCCAGCCACAGTCAGCAGCACCTCATACATAACAATCAGCCTGCTTCAAGCATCATTCAAGATACTTTTCTTCTTTTCCAGTGTCAGCAGCGATAAACTGCTTGAATAAGGGCATCAGAGCTACAGCAAAGGAAAGGCAGTCTTGCAAGAAAGTTAAGCCCAGTGAAAAGAGAGCTAATTCCCTGCAACCACTGAGGGCACCCACATGTTCAATGCAGAAAGTTACCTATAGTGTTGAAGAAAACTTATTCCATCAAAACTTACCACTGGAGGAAGCAGCTGAGAAAGAGTTTCAGCTTTTTGCTAAGATGAAAGTCCTCACACTTGGTATTTTTACCTGGATTTATCAGTTTCTTTTGCTTAAAGGCAAAGAGCATGCAGCCATGGGGCATTTGTAGGCTGCCATTACACCTGTTGCAAGAGAAGGCAGCTCAGTTCAACTGGTTATTTATGAAATTGAAATAGTTTTACAATACTCGACTCCCAAAACCTTCTCTCCTGAAAGAAATCCATCAATGCACATATTCTACTCTTCCAAATACAATTAAAAAGAAGCCCACTAATCACAAACAGCCTCAGTAGTAGAAATCTCAGCTCCTTTAGGATAACACCAGAAGCCACAGAGCTAAGACAGAAACCCCTGGGCTGAGTTAAATAGAGCCCTGGGCCCCAGGGGCAGGGTGTGGGAGGGTGCCCAGGTGAGGCTGTTCAGGGCATGAAGGCTTTAGTGGTTCCCTTGGGAACCAGGCAATCAGTCCTACTCCTTTTAGCTGCCAAACATACTTTATATCGCCTTCCTTAGGTTCAGGGGCAAGATGCACGTATGTCCCATATATACACATACAGAATAATCCCCCAGAGCACTTTCTCCAGCTCTGCCTACCACTGAAATTCACTAATTCACCAAGCCCAGTGAAAAGAGAGCTAATTCCCTGCAACCACTGAGGGCACCCACATGTTCAATGCAGAAAGTTACCTATAGTGTTGAAGAAAACTTATTCCATCAAAATTTACCACTGGAAGCAGCAGCTGAGAAAGAGTTTCAGCTTTTTGCTAAGATGAAAGTCCTCACGCTTGGTATTTTTACCTGGATTTATCAGTTTCTTTTGTTTAAAGGCAAAAAGCATGCAGCCATGGGGCATTTGTAGACTACTATTACACCTGTTGCAGGAGAAGGCAGCTCAGTTCAACTGGTTATTTACAAAATTGAAATAGTTTTACAATACTTGACTCCCAAAACCTTCTTTCCTGAAAGAAATCCATCAATGCACATACTATACTCTTCCAAATACAATTAAAAAGAAGCCCACTAACCACAAACAGCCTCAGTAGTAGAAATCTCAGCTCCTTTAGGATAACACCAGAGGCCACAGAGCTAAGACAGAAACCCCTGGGCTGAGTTAAATAGAGCCCTGGGCCCCAGGGGCAGGGTGTGGGAGGGTGCCCAGGTGGGGCTGTTGAGGGCATGAAGGCTTTAGTGGTTCCCTTGGGAACCAGGCAATCAGTCCTACTCCTTTTAGCTGCCAAACATACTTTATATCCCCTTCCTTAGGTTCAGGGGAAGATGCACGTATGTCCCATATATACACATACAGAATAATCCCCCAGAGCACTTTCTCCAGCTCTGCCTACCACTGAAATTCACTAATTCACCTGCATTCTGTCCTGTAGGAAAGCCTTCACTATCTTGCTCAGTAAGTGACTTCATCCAAATAATTGGAGGTTTCTGCCATATGTGAGATAGTGTGTTCCATTAGTATGGGACAAAAACAACACAGTAGAAACCTCTTTTTTTACTGGAGCTTCTACCAGAACTATCACCCCTTGATAAAAACATATTTCTTGGTGTCCTTATGTCACAGTAGAAGACAGGTAATAAAGCCTTCAGTCTGAAGGTGTGTTAGGATATTCCCACCTCCTGCCTTCAGAGATGGAAAGGAACCATAGACAAGCATGCAGGCAGTCTCTAGAGGCAGCAGAGTGGCTTCAACCAACAGATTCTAGATCACATGAATTATGTGTCTACTGTCTGCACCTCTAAATGGTCTTTCCAGCTCAGCAGATATCAGTCCTGACAGAATCCCCCCCTCATATCACAAAAACAAGTATGTGGGGTTTTGTCTGCCCATGTATTATGTGAATGTTGGTTTGTGCTGATTGCTACCTCAGGTCACAGATAAAGAAAACAAAAATTCAATGCTAGTTTAAAGTAGACTGAATTATGCTATTTTTAGCTTTTTTATTATTATTAGTTTTGAATAATTACCTTAACTGTTTTATTCTAAAAAAGACAGAAAAACCTATGAAGTGCTGTATCTTTTCCTTATTAGAGATAAAACTACATGATAACTCTAAGTCTTCTACAAGTACCCTCAAATATTTGTGTACTCATTTATAGTCCTTAAATAACAGTTTTAGAAGATTTTTTTTCCTGTGAGAGAGCATAATCTTCATCCAGCTTGCAGAGGAAAGAGACTCTCTTCTCAAGTGGAACCCTTTACTATATGCCTTGTACAAACAAAATTGCCAATTGAAATGCCAGTGGTAGTTCTTGCAATGAACTCCCTCCATATGTGCTAGAGAAAAAGCAATGAATCATAGAGGGAAACAGAGGCTAAAGCAAATCAACCCTTTCCCATTAAATGCTACCATATCCAGCATTTCAATTAGCTAATATTGATACTATAATTTTGTATGTTGGTGATTGCACGTGCAATACATAACAGCAAATTACTGCAATCACCAACTGTTGAACAAGTGCTTCTGACTCCCCAGCTACTCCTTGATCTTAAAATTGTAGTTTCCTATTAACAGTTAAGTACCATAAGTGTACATTAATATAAATGAGAAAGGAAGTAAGTTTACAAAACACTAGAAAAAATAAGTCAAGGGGAAAGGCACAGCAGTGAGTAATCACGTATGTAATGGCAGTCTCACTACTATGCTCTTTCCTTTCCTTGCTAGCTCACTGTAAAAATCACAGTGGTTGTTACTGCTAAGGAGAATTCAGCACTCAAACAATCCCTCACACCCCTGAGTATTTCAGACTGCTCCCCTTCCCCAGTTTCCCTGACCTCAAAGTGCTCTGTAGGCACTGGACATTGTTATCTTTCATGAGGAGCTGTGTAGAGGATTTATATTGATATAGTCAGAGAGCCTGACATTGTATTCAAGACTTAATTTTCATTTTTGCTAAGATTGCCTTACATCATGATAAAGTAAGGCAATGTCAGCAGGCATCATGTTCTTATAACTGGGTAGCTGCCTGGTTTTGCTCTGGCTAAGAATGCAGTTGTGATGAGGGGAACACCAAGAGAGAAACCAGAGTCAGATAGTAGCAGAGATAATCTTAAACAAAGCTAAATTGCATATTATCTGCACGCTTACTAATTACTTTGTTGTTACTGTGCTCAGATGTCACAATGGCACCGCACCATGCAATAGTATATGCTCCATTTAGTGTTATAATGTGTTTTTTAACATATCAGCACATGAAATTGAAAGGCTGTTTTCCTTTCTGGGTTTAAAAATACCTGACATTGCTAAGCTCACAACTGACTATATTATCTAGCATAGACAGCTGAGAATGTGAGAAGGTTCACTAGAAAGCATTTCACAAAAATTTCTAATTCTCTTCAAAGAAAAGTTAGTCCATACAAAAATGCAGAGTCTATTAAAAGATGCTCAACAAGATACATTGCATGTTCTCCAAATGTCTGTCACAGATGGCTTTCTGCCTGTAATTGTGATTTGAAAAAATACTGATTTATGTTCCACAGAACACAGGAAAAAATACAGAAGGAAATTAGAGTCAGCCACTAGAAAGGAACAGGCCCTACCAAGTAAATTGCAAAGCTGTAGGAAGAGCTCCTATTACTCAGGGTTGAAACTCTCCTAACATCCAGAGGAGAGGGCTGAATGATGTGCAACATGTCAACATGTCCTTATTTAGGGACTGCTGCCTTGGACAAACTGCCAAACAAGGGGAAAGCAACTGGACTATGAGAAAAGTAGGTAAAAATGTGTAGTGCTTTGGCTCAGAAGTCACATGCATGGAAAGCCCATAAAAATGCACTAGTCACAGCAAAACACTGCGTACCTCGTGCCTGAGTAACCCCTGCCATGGGCATGGAGAAATCACAGCATCCCAGGCTCCTGTTCAGGGGATTTACTAAACCACTTCTGGGGCTGCTCACTGCTCTCACAGCTGCCAGCTCTCTGGGCTGTGGGTGGAGGTACCAAGAGGCAAAGCAAGGTGTGTTCCCAGGAGTGTGCACTACCAGAGACTCTGCAGAGGATGCTCTTCTTGACAGGCCACATGCATTCCCATTGCTCCCAAACATGCTGCAAAGTATAGGAGGCTCTTAAGATATATGTACTGTGTAAGTGGTCTTTGAGTCCGTGTAAATTATATCTGTATTGTATCTGAATATCTTTGCCCCGAGGGTCCTAGTTATGCTTGATGGGCTGCAGCTGTGATGTCCCTCATTGGGCAGCAGCTGTGGCCAGTCAAGGTAACTGGGATAAAAGGGGGTGGGCAGGCCAGTCAGAGAGAGCCTTGGAGGAGCCCTGACTGAGGAAGACCCAGAGTCTCTGCTGCGAAGATCTGCTGCCCACGAGATAACAATGAAAAGGTACAGGACTCATGTAATATGCTAAATACAACAGCAAAGGTGGAACATTCTGCTCTGCTGCATATCTAAGGAAGCTCAGCTTTTTGAAGACTCAATTCCATACAATTTTCTTAAAAATTCCCATCATCTTAGTGGACTCAGTAGGCTGCAACAGAAAGGTTACTCTCCTGTATTCTTCAGACATACAGGAGCTATATGACCCTTTTTTATGGGCCCCTCTCCTGTGCCCTAAACATTAACTCAGCATGTGCAGCAACACAAACCTAATGGAGTATATGGCCACGTGAGAATAGGCTCCAGCAGCACCATTGCACTGAAAGTAAGAGTTCAGCTTCTTATCACAACATTCCTTTCTGAATTTCCCCACTGAAACTGATTTAAAATCCTTGTTATCAAAGCACTCTCCTCCATGAGATTTTTTTTTCCAATTGTAGCTAAAGCCTGTGACAGAGCGTTCTGCCTTCCCACCTTTGGGGCTGCCTGAATGCAACAACTGAAGTCAGCACCAGTCAGTCAGAGCCTGCTCTGTATATCCACAACATGGTTAGCAGTTATTCCCTGAAAATAAGCAATTTATTCACTCCTCCAGACACTTGTGGACAAATAAGGACTACATCTGCTGAGTGTTGTGAACTATTTCATAAAGTAGAGGTTTGATGGTTTGGAAAACTGGCTCCTCATTTTTATGTTTTTTTTTCATTATCAAACTGCTACTGAAGTTGAATCCTACCAAGATTGTGGAACTGGGACCAACATCTGCAGAAGTGGGTTTAGTTTTACTGCATTCAGTTAACTGAAATATATAACACACACTTATAAAATAGGCTACTCAGCTGGAAAACCAATGTCTCTTCAGCTTGTGACATTTTAATATGTACAGATTTTCTTAAATCATTATTTGTTTTTATGGTCAGAAGTGCTAAACAGCATAATCCACCAACTCATTCTGTAAGGACAAAACAAGCAGTTGTTGTTCAGCACTCCATCAACACCCTTCTCAATGGAGTGTGGAAGATGCCTTCTCAATCTTCTCTTCATTGTCCAGACTCAGCTGCAATACTTCTCCTGAATACCATTTTTCCAAATGGATCCAAATAATATAGTGTACAAGGTATGGGTTTTCAGTTAGTTGAGAGCTCTGTGGCTGTTGAGAACTAGATGTGTGCACTGAAGTCAGGTGCAGGAGTTCCAGGGGACTCCTGTGGGGCTGCAGCTTTGGACAGTTGGGTCACATCTTCCACTGCAGCATTTACATCAGCAAGGTCACTGGGTGCTTAAGGGCAACCAGCACAGTCATCTATAAATTAAGATGTTAATGTCAGGTGAATTAAGATTGCACCACTGAGTTAAATGTTGACTTCCTTGATTATTTTCCTAGAGCTTACTTTTAAGGACACAAATTCATGGAATGTGACATCAGGTGGAAGGTTCATAATTTATTTAAATTATGAACTAGACTGATGGTGCAAACATCAAGCAAGTAAAGACAGTGCTAGGAAATAAAATAAGCTTTGAGATTGGGCACAATGTTGTCCACATTTTTGGATCCTGCAAGGCACCACAGTACATAAATTTATAAATAAAAAAAAAAAACTAAAACCAATTTGATGCAGCCACTCAACCATAAAGAGAATTATTTAGATGTATTCACTGCTACTGAATAATATACTTTTCATAAATTTTTATGTGTAGTCAATATCTCACTATCTGTAAAGCTGCATTGTTTTCAACTCCTTAGAAATGGTATAATTTAATAAATTAATCTCCTATTTTCCAGGCTTCTCTTTGCTTTAAGGTAAATGTTTTGCAAAAATTTAGCCAAGAAACATATAGGTTTTACATATACATATATATGCACATATAAGTTTATATAAGACTGAAAAAAGAAGTCATTTGTTATGTTCATGTTAGTAGTTCTGAGGACTTTAAGCAGTACTTGTGTCCCCTCCTCTGGAGCAGCAGTACACTTGGCAGGGAGATTCTGTGCTAGGAGTTCTGTGTGTTGGCCATGAGAGTTTTGCCAAATATGTGAAAACGTATCCTAATTTAGCCAAGTCATAAACCATAATAAGCAATGCTCTGCAAGTGCCCATGAGTCCTGCTGTACCTGCTGGATACGTGCAGCTACATTCTCTGATTATTCCAGTGGAAATGCTCAGATTCAGGGTAAAGCACAATTTTGTTTGCAGATTTTCTTCTGGACTTTTCTTGGGCATTCCTAGGCTGTCTGGGTCTGGAATCAGTGAAAGAAACCTTTTCTCTGGTGCTGTCTGCACTTCCTGCTGGCCTTAGAGCTTGTGGGAGAGAAAAGTGTCTGATTTACACACAGAACCAGAAAGGGTTGAACTTTAGTGGGAGAGAACAGAGGGTAGACTTCAACCGAGGCAACAAACTGCCACTCAGCATGGAGGAGGAATAAAGGGACATCTGAGGAGCAGCTGTGTTCCCTGAGAACCATCAAGTCTGGGAAGGCAAAGAAACATAAAGGAGGGAGGAGGTAATCACTACATCGGAATGGGCAACAGGAAAGGAACCAGAAAGGGACTTGGGTCACCTTGAGTCCACGACTTCACAGAAAGGTCAAAATCCATGTAGGTAACTAGAAAAGGCTGAACAAAAGTTTGGTGACAAAGAGTCCAGCAGCAATGCTTCGATCCCACCAAGGCCCCTGAGGTGCTCCATTCCTGCTCTGGGCCTTTGGAAATGTTTGTCTGTGGTGAAACTCATGATGTTGAGACTGAGAAACCCGGGATGAGGAAATGCTTCATCACAGGCATTATGGTTGGGAATGGGACTGAGACAAAAGGCCTGAGAAGGAGATCTGGAAGGTGAGAGTGTATCTCCTGAGAAACACCATGTACAGTCTGGGATTGTGCTGAAAACCGACATTGGACTCACAGAACAAATAGGTTAAGGAGGCAGGTATGGGAAAAGAGAAACTGTGTGACTTTACAGTTTAAAGTGATACTGAAATAGACCAAAGCACAAATTATGTTTGCACTGACATTGATTTCAGGCAGACCCCGACCAGGGAGTCCTTGCTAGCAGTGGCTCGAGATGTGTGGCATTTGGATCCCCGGGGATGCACGGCTACTTTAGGCACCCCCATCCCTAAAATGTACCCGACACGCCTAAGCACGGCCACGGCCCCCGACAGAGGAGCCACAGATGGGCCTGGGCTGGGGCTCCGTCACTCTCGCTCCGGGGCGCCGCTTCCCTCGGGAGCAGCAGCGGGGCGGGCGGGAGCTGCGGCTGGGGACAGGCCGGCGGCCCGGGCAGCAGCGGGGCGGGCGGCCCGCCTGCCCAGGGGACGGCCCGCCTGTGCCCAGCCGGGACAGACCGGCCTGTGCCCAGCGGCCCGCCTGTGCCCAGCCGGAGGTACCCACACCGGCCCGCCTGTGCCCAGCCGGAGGCCCACACCGGCCCGCCTGTGCCCAGCCGGAGATACCCACACCGGCCCGCCTGTGCCCACACCGGCCCGCCTGTGCCCAGCCGGAGGCAGCCACACCGGCCCGCCTGTGCCCAGCCGGAGATGCCCACACCGGCCCGCCTGTGCCCAGCCGGAGGCATGCACACCGGCCCGCCTGTGCCCAGCCGGAGATACCCACACCGGCCCGCCTGTGCCCAGCCGGAGGTACGTCCACACCGGCACCTCCAGGCCACACCAGCCCGCCGGGCAGCCACCGGCCCGCCTGTGCGCCGGCGCCGGCGGGCGAACCGGCCCCGCCTGAAGTATCCCACCGGCACCTCCAGGCCTCCGACCCGCAAACGGCTGCCCAGCTCGGAAGGGCCGACCCGAGCCGCGGTCGAGCCGGGGGGGGCAGCCGCTCACCTCCGACACGGAACGCATCATTCGCAATTAGCGGTTTGAAGTGATACGGGAGCGCATGGTTTGCATTACGGAAGAAATGACCTGATAATCGCCCGGCAGCAGCTTGCAGATGTGCTAAGAGACCCCGGTCCTCCCTCCCCGGTGGCATCTCCCGCTCCCCGGCGCCTTCGCTGCTCCCCTGCGCACAGCAGTGGCTCGGTGGCCCCGGGCTGGGCACCGCAGGGGCCACCGAGCCACTTAGAGCGTGGAGGTTGGAGGGATAAACATTGCTTTTGATCAAGGAAAAAGCAGTAAAAAGAGTCAAATACGTTCTGGTATGATAGTATTTCTGCCTGAAATGTTTTACAAGTAAAATTCGAGGAGCTGAAACTTGGAAAGAGAAGAGGAAATAGTGTTAGCGGGGGGACAAGGTCCCGAGTTAAAGGTGTGGGAATGTCCTGTGGTGCCCGGCGAAGCGAGCGCTGCTGTGGCCGTCCCACAGCGCCGCTGCCCCCCGGGCCCACGGGCCGTTCCCGTCCCGCCGCACCGACGGCTCGGGCTCACCGGGGCACTGCGAGGTGTTCTCAGGGGACGGGGGAACGGCGAGGCTGTGGCTGCACTCAAACGTTACCTTAGAGCTGCCGCAATCGCTTCTGTAACCTGTCCCCACCCACCGATTTGCCAAGTCTTTGTGAATACCAGACTATATAATTTCTTTATAAACGCATTTAATCACGAATCGCCAAACAAGCGTGTTTCGTTTAAGCACTTACAAGAGGACAAAATCAAACTCGCTTGCAATATGAAACCTGAAAGAGCTGAAGGCTCCGGGGAGCCGAGGTTGGTTGCTTTTGCTTTCAGGCTGGCCAGCAGAGCGCAGTGGATGCAGTTGCAGTTGCTGGTGCTCTCCGAAGTTGCCCGCTTGCAGAGGGGTGACTGCTGCGGCTCTGCGTGCAGACACGTGAGTAAGAAACCTCTCGGCGTCAGCTTGTGTGTTGTCTCCGCGACTTAGTAAAATTATTTATGCTGGGGTAGTAAGAGTTGGCAACCCATCTTATGTGTTTTACCGTGACTTTAAATGAGTCAAGGACGTTTTAAGTCCAGGGAAGATCGCTGACAGATTTTCTTGGTTAAAATATTGCAGCATTTCCCATTAGCGTTATCTCCTGGAAATAGCATAAAGAGCACTACACAGCAACTATGTAATTGACTGTCGTTTTATAGAAGTTCTATTTCCCTTGGCAAGTCCATCACGTTTGGGAAGAGAACCCGTGCCAGAAAGCCTGTTTCCTTCCAGCTTTCATTAAAAAAAAAAAAAAAAAAAAAAAGAAGCCAAAAAAACACCAAAAACAAACCAACCACCCCCCAAAAAAAAAGAACCCGAAAAAACCCCACACCACCACACCAAACCAAGAACAAGATGCAAAGGACCAAGATTCATTATGTGTCCAATGTAGTTCAGCTTTTCAGCACTGTGTTTCAAACGTGAGGAATGATGTTTTGTGATAGAGTAGTTATGGGATAGAAAAGTGGCAGAAGATGCTGGACTCGGTGGAAGAGTGGATTATATTCGTGAAGCAACAGGATCTGATACTCCAGCTAATGAGAAATGGCAGCTTGTATTTTGTACATCCGAGAAAGAGGCCTCCTGAGGGAGCAAACAGTGAGAGTTGTGCTGCTTTCACAAGACCAAGGCCACAATAACCCAGTGGCCAAGCTCTGTTCCTCCTCCAGGGTGTGCCTGAGCCTTCACCTGGGTACCACGAGGTGTGGTACTAGGGCTATACCACGGTGCATTTAACCTGCAGATCACACTTGGAAACGGTGGAAAGAGTAGGGGAAAGTATGTGACGGGCAGCTCGAACATGCACGGTTTGGTCCTGGATCCGGTTTGGGGTTTGGCTTTTCAAAGTTTGTGTTGCAGACCGAGTGGCGGCAGTGACTCGATTTTTTGATGAATTCCCCTTTGGTACTTCTCTAAGGAGACTTGTCAGGAGGCAAGACTTTGGGGAAATATAATTTCAAATGATTGGGACCAATTTACAGGCAACAGCAAGAGACTGGGATCATCTCGTCCTTCCTGATGCCCCCAGTGCTGGTCTGTACCCTGAAATGAACTATTTTTGGAGCGCCAGTATGCAGAGCATTTTTGCAGTTACACACAAAATAAAGGGATTTAAGAACAAAAGATTGTTCTGGACAGTCAAACTGGAATGAGTTGGAAGGATACATTTAGGAAGTGGTTTCTTGGACACTAATTAGGACCATTTGCTTGGGGATTGCCATTATTATCCTTTAAGACTGGAGGGCACGATAGATCAAATGATTTATATATCATTAACAATTCTTGTTAACCATAAACAGGGTTGGGCTTTTCCATACTGATTACCAAGTAAATGCAATAAGGACTTGTTTTATTTCTTCTGCAGTGTCCATATGAGCAAGCTAATGTGAAAATGAGTCCAAAAAGAAGCGTTTCAACTCTTTTTTCTTCTTTTTTTCTTCTTCTTGTTCTTCTTTTTCTCTCTTTTTTTTTTTCCATATAAATGACTATTAGCTTTTTTCATTCTGTGAGAGTGGCTGTGAAACTGAAGCCCATCATCTCTTTGTGGCTTCCACTGCTGGAACACTGGCATTTGCTGTACCTGATCCTGGCTCTCAGTGAATGTGTTTTAATTGTCATAAACCACAAACTGAACTATATGCAGACGTGTATTCTCAACAGCGCATCAGTGAATCCCTTTCACTTTCATTTGTGCTACAACTAATGGGCTACAACGCCAAAATACAATTGTTTTCCCTCTAAAATAAACTAAGAAAGAGGGCATATGCGATCTATAAATCCCACAGGTGTATCTAACATTGCTTTTGTAAGCAACACGATGGCCAAAAAGCGTTGATACCCAAGAGTTTGGACTGTTGAGAGGTGAGGGCGGCAGGGAAGGACAGCGTTGTGTGTTGTGCTGTGTGTTGTGTGCTGGGTGTTGTGTGCTGTGGAGTGTGGTGTTTGCTGTGTGTTGCTGTGTGCTCTGTGAGTGCTCAGCGTGCTCTGTGGTGTGTGTTCTGTGTGCTCTGTGGGCTGTGGTGTGTGTTCTGTGTGCTCTGTGTTTCTGTGTGCTCTGTGGTGTGTGTTTCTGCGCTCTGTGGTGTGTGTTTCTGTGTGCTCTGCGTGTGTGTGTTTCTGTGCTGTGTGTTCTGTATGCTGTGTGTGTGTTTCTGTGCTCTGTGCTGTGTGTTCTGTGTGCTGTGTGTGTGTTTCTGTGTGCTCTGTGGTGTGTGTTTCTGCGCTCTGTGTTGTGTGTTCTGTGTGCTGTGTGTGTGTTTCTGTGCTCTGTGGTGTGTGTTTCTGCGCTCTGTGTTGTGTGTTCTGTGTGCTGTGCTTGTGCTGTGAGCACGGCCGGGGCCGGCTGTCGCTCCTCACCGGCACAGGCGGATGCCCGGGGTGGCGGAGCGCTCCCGCCTCGTACCGGGAAAATCCGCCCTTTGGGATAAGCCCATCCCCTTCGACTGCTCCGGAGGATGCTCCGACGCCTCAGCACAGCGAGCTCGGCCGTGCCTAGGCACCAGAGCGGGTGCGGCCGCGGAGCAGCCCGAGGGGAGGCGGGAAGCCCGGGCCGGGCCGGGCCGGGCTCCGCGGGTCCGCCGCGGGTCTCCGGGCCCTCGGGCCCAAGGGGGATGATCCCGCCGCCCTGGGGCAGGCCCGGAGCGGCTCCCTGACACACTTGCTATGGGATTAGATCCCCGGCACTGAGGTGGGGGATGGGAGAAAGAAAGGCTCCACAGAATCGCTTGGGCTCCTGAATAATTTAAATTCTTTGTATTTGATTGAACATCGGTCTGTTTGGCACCCGAGTTTGTAAAAACCTTAGAAAGACAAAAGAATTCGGTTTGCAAACATAATACGAAGTGTAAAGCACACCACAGATATTCATGAGCACCCAAGAGGTACAGAGCACTCCTGTACATTCGAGGCCCTTGCCAGGAGCTCCCACATCTTTGTTTCATTAACACGGAGCCCTCCTTTATTTCCTGCTAAAGTCACCGACATCCGGACCGCTGTATTTATTGTCTCGCACGACTTCTCCCACAGATCTTCATTAAGGCTGAATGGCACTCACACAACATGTTCTATCATAGTGTCGATGAATTGCTGCGCCTAGAAAACACTGAATGAATCCCCAGCCCAAAAAGTATTCCTGAGATGAAGCTGGTCTGCTGCCCCCGGGGGAACTCGCAGGCCCTGGTGGCCTTCGGGACATCCCGGTGCCTCGCAGCGGCTCCGTGATGGACGCTGGCTGGGAGGGCTTGGGATTACCCGGAGGAACTGATGTAAATGGAAAGGCTTAGGGGGGTTTAATTTTTTTTTTTTTTTTGGTGCTTTCAAATGAAACAGTTTCATTTAGATGGGAAGGTATTGTCAGTTTCCTGGTGTCCCATTTTGATCCCTCCTCAGCTTGGGTTGAACGAAATGTCTTGAAACCTATTCCAAAAAAAAAAAAAAAAAAGCTTGTACAGGCTTCCAGATGCTAAGATTTAGATCATTTGAACGTCAGCGCAGCCTTCTGGTAACAAAAAAACATCCAAATGGATTTCATTTGTGTGTTAACATCCGTCAGATGGGAGAGTAGCACAGTTTAGAGCTAAAGTCTGTTTTCATGGTTTTAGCAACTGGGTCCACATGAACATCTCGTCTGGCAAGTCAATAGGTTGAAGCTACACTGAACAGACCGAGTCCAAATATCTGAAATGACTCGGAATGGTTGTGCTAACAAATACTGATGTAATGTATGAGGCTACTACTGCTGTTTATATAGATTCGCGTGGGCATGCAAATAGGTGGAGAGGGGGGTCATTGCGGGGAGAGACAGCTCGGAACGGAACGGGCCGGGCGGGCTGCGCGCCCCGCAGCAGCGGGCGGGACCCGGGCCCGTGGCTCCGCGTTCCGTGCGCAGCACCCGAGCATCGGTCCCCGCCACTGAGCGAGCACCGGCCCCGCAGCGTGCCGGGTCCTGTCCCGGCTGTCCGCGCTGCGTGGGGAATTGGCAACGCACGGGCCGGTGCTGCTGCCGCGGCAGCAGTCGTGAAATAAAGCATTACATTAGTGAGGCACGACGCAGCAGGTGGCTTATTATGAGCCTTGCATATTCCTCTGCCTCCTGCTCCCATCAGAGCGCTGGTAATTGGGGGAAAAAATATATTTTAGGCGATTTAGAGAGTAAGAGGAGGAACGGGGCAGAGTCTGTGGCTGGGGCGTCCAGCGGGCCGGAGCCGGAGCTGGGCTGGGCTTCTCCCCCGAAGTCGCAGCGACAACAACCGTGGTGATTATGATACTAATAATTCTTATCGTTGTACCTTGGCGCAGATGGCGGCTGCTCTCTCAGGGAGGTTAAGAAGACAGCAAGTCCCATGAAGGCCGCTCTCTCTCCTGCGCGCTCAGCCGCTTCCCGGCACGCACAGACAGACGGATCCAGCTACCCCTGCCTCGGAGCTGCTCCCGCTTTTGCTCGGGATGCCTCTAAACTTCCTGGTCGCCAGCGGATTTAACGAAACCTTATTCTAAAAGCTCTCGCCATCCGAACCACGGGAGCAAGACGGGTTTGCAATGGCCCCGGAGCTGGCACAGCCAGCCCTGCGTGATGAAAACTCAAGGTCCCTGCCCTAAATCCACTCCTCCTGCAGAGACATACTAGGCTTTTAGGTTCTCCACCAGAAGTACCCACACAAAAACACACACCCACCCCTGACCCACGTCCCTGGCCGGTTTCTCCAGGTGAGCCGCTGCTGTTGCGTGGGATGTGCCCTTTGCTGCCCGCCCGCGCTCACGGGGACCAGGGCAGACCCGCCGCGGCGCCCACGCTGCCCACGCTGCCCACGCTCCCCAGCCCTGCCCGCGGGAGGGCGGGCGCGGGGCCTCCCCCCGCCGGCCGGCACGGACCGGGGCGGGCAGAGATGCTCCCGGTGCCACCGCGCTGTGCCCCGGCTGCTGCCGAGCTGCCGGCCCGCCGGCACAGCCGGAGCAGACCGGGACCCGCCGCTCTGCCCGGAGCGCACGGGCGGACCCCCACCCGCCGGCGCGCACCCCGGCGGGAAGCCGAGTCCGCCCCGCTTCCTCCGCGCGCCGCCGGGGCTCCGCTGGCAAACTCCAAGGAAGATCATTAGCATCCCTTGCCTTTTTTTTTTTTTTTTCCAGATAGATTACCAAGCTGGCCACGTAGACCTGAGGGTCACATGGCTCAGGGGAGAAGGACAGAAACTGTCGCAGGAGTTAAGAGGAACGGGCAAACAAAGCCAAAGCGAGAAGTCATCTCGTGTGGCTGCTGCAGAAACAGCTCCCCGGCCCCAGGGCGCTCGCAGTGAGCTCCCTCCTGCGAGAGCCGCTCCGCCGGGGCCGGCGGGAGCCGCGGCCGCAGCCCCTCCGCACCCGGCCGGGAGCCGGCTCCTGCCTCCCCGCCGGCTCCCCGCTTCCCCCTGGGAGGAAGTACGAGAAATTACTCCCGACCCTATATTCTTCTATTGTTTTGAGCCGGTGGATCAATTGTCATCAGTACTGTCACCTAAGAAGCAATGATTCCGATTCATCTTGGCATCTGATTTTATTCTAATGGGTTAAATTGGGTTCACTTTTTACAATTATCCCGGGTTTGACTGCGTAGTATTGCATGACAACTCACAGTTTCATCGGGTTTGGCAAAGCGAGGTTGCTCCATGAATCCGTATATCATATCACATCAGATCAGGCTGAAGTTTGCTGTTTAGCGACTCCATTTGAGAGGCTTTTTATGAAAGTGGGAAGGGTTGATGCAGTCCATGGTTGGTTCAATGCGATTTGAAAAAAAAAATGTGGAGAGATGGCAACAACCCGGGGTTTGCTGCTCAGCTGTGAATAAGCACAGAACGAAAAAAACGACGTGATGGGGAAACGCTCAGGTCGCTACAATATTTTTAACAGCCTCTCAGTCCTCGCCTTTTTTTAATTTCCTAATATGTTCTTTGCTTTATTAGTTTTATTTACAACCAGCTCCCCATTAACACCTCACCTGATTACTGAGGAGCTGAGACAGCTAATCAGAAAAATCCAGCAAACCAGCCAAAATCGAGAGGTGGGATTTTTTTTTTTTTTTGCTTTCATTCAGGCTTCTTCTTTATTTATTTGTTTTGTTTTCGGAAATATTTCGAAACAAACAGTAAATAAAAGGCAGGAATCAGTGCATATTGGCGAAAGGTCAGAGGTTAGAAATTCACGTCAGTTCTGTATCAGAGGCTATGCAGAGGGCGGGAAGAGAGAGGGAGAGAAAGGAGGAAAAAAAAATCTTTCCACCAAGCAGCTTGTTTATTTTAATTAACATAGGGATCCTCTGCTAGGAGCAAGGAACAACCTCCATCTACTGGCTAGATCATTGCGTCTCTTCTCCATTCAAAACCCATCCCTCATCACTCATTAAGGAGGGTACAATTTTGGAAGAAGCTTCTAAGGTCTCAAGGTAAGCTCCTGCATGAGTCTTTGCTAGCAATGCAGCTATTTGGACCTCACGGATGTAATTTGCAGGGTGTTTCTTTGGCGTCGTGGTGTTGTTTGTTTGGTTGGGATTTTTTTTAACAACACAGAACGGTACTTTCCCCAGGTGTATTCGCAGATAACATTTCACGCATCTATGTTTTAATCTAGAAAAATAGCTCAGCTTGGGAAGCCTGAGCCTTTCAGCTCAATTAAAAACAAACAAACAAAAAAGCCCCTTCTTTTGTGCTTCTTTTTTTTTTTTTTTTTTTAATGGAATGGCTTCTTTCACCTGTCTGTAATCCAGTCTGTAAGGGATTCCTTTTCAAAAGCAGCAAAATATGATAATTTCCAATGGCTTAATTACAAGCGGAGTGCAAATACGATTACAGCTAATACCAGACAACTATGGAGCTGACAGTGCTGAGGTCCTGGGCGGTGAACAGTTTCATGTTAGACAATAATCTGCCTCTCCTGCTTTTTCTTCTGGCTGTGTGATCACTTGTTTGTGGTCAGCCACAGCGCTTGGCTATGGAAGATATGGGTTTGGGATTACTGTGCAAAGCACCTAGTTGTTTCTTATTTAAATATCATCTCCCTGAGCAGATGAATACGTGTCTTAATTGACATGTTTTCAGATTACCGGGAGCTACAAGCACGCTGGAGGTTTGGGGAGTTTTAATCCGCTGCCGGTTACGGTTAAAGCCGCCCTGCGCTTGTGTCCCTCGCAGCGGCAGCCCCGCGCAGCCCGGCAGGGGAGGAGAGGGGCTGGTACCGGCTCTGGCTGCCGTGCACTGGCTTTAGCGCGTCCCTAGCACAGCGATCCCAAAGTTGCTTTACGGAACACTCGAGAGGACTCAAGGGAGGAGAAAGATGATGATGGTAAAATACGTTGTATCTGACTCCGAAGTGGAATTTTAAATAATGTATTTTAAAATAAAAATAGTTTTTAAAATTTGATATAAAATAAACCGCAACCTATTTGAATACTGAAAACTATATTAGCTACATTTGGTGCCACCACCAAGAGATGTAATTCTATTCAGATTTCCCTTCTTTGTATCTAGATTGGTTGCAGTGCCCGCGGACTTTACAAACAGATGAGACTGATCATTAATAGCACTGAACTCCACCACAAGCTCGTAGAGCAGAAAATAGCGTTAGGATTTAAAAATAGACCTGGCTTTAACCACCCGACTTGCAGGCAACAGAATCGTAATCCTGTTGCTGCTGTTACTACGCGCTTTAAATTTCTGGAAATTATTAAACTGGAAGTGTCTTGAAAAGTTCAGGTGCTGACGGAGAGGGTGTGAAGCTCTGGTGCCCTGCGGGGCGGGAGGCGGCTGGCCCGGGCAGTGCCCCGCGCCTGCAGCCGGACGCGCCACGGCCTCAAATGCGGCAGGCGAAATCCAAACCGCTTCTCCTCAAAGAACACCTCCTCCTCCCCACCCCCACCCCCCGCCTGAACACCCTCCCCCTTCTCCTAATTATTGTTGGTCAATTATTAATTTGCATATAGACCTTGTCCTAAATCCTCCCAACTAAACACGAGATGGTTCACGCTGCGATGGGCTTTAGCCCGTAGCCCGTGGCCAGGGAGAGCGCGGGCTCGGTGGCAGAGCGGATCGCAGGGACCGCACGCTGAAACCTTCCCAGGGCGCACGATAATTGCGGAGGTGGAAGGGGCTCCGGCAGCGCCCGCGGAGCTGCGGGCAGGGATGTCCGGGAGCTCTCCAGCCCGGCGTGGGCAGGCAAACGCTGTACCTGTGGAAATCTCCACAGCGATGTATCCCCCCCTCCTCACCATCAGCCCCCCGTTAGCTCGGGGAGTTTGGGTAGAGCCTTACAGAAAGGAAAAGACCGAGAGCGCCTGTCACGTTACTAAAATATTCTGAATATTGCACATCAGAAATTCTTTCTCAAATGCTACGGCAAAAGGAGATAAAAGCGCCCTGCGATGAGAAACTGTCGTTCACAGGAAAAGTGCTAATGCCGATGGATTCATGAGGGGCAGGCTCGTAGATTTGGATTTTAGGTTCCCTGTCGTGTTCTTTGTGAGCTTTTCTCTCCCCCACCCCCCAAGCAAACCAGCAAAACTGTACGGAATCCCTCGTGCTATAATGGCAACCTCTCGCTACCAGCCTGCCTTAGAGCAGCGGAGCTCCAGTGCGCAGCGAGGAATGAGATCTCAGGAACATTGAAATAGATTTACCTTGATCTCCTACAGGCCTTTTGGAAACGGAGAAGTCACGTTTGATGCTAGCAACAAACTTTTAGTGTCCCTTTAGGTAAGAAGTGGTCTGCCAGCATTAGGATGTTAATCAGAAAACGCCTTGGAAACCCCTGGCCTCCTTTACTGGAGCAGCAGTAGCTAGTAGCGTATCCTTAACCGTACCTGATGGAGCAGAAAGAAAGGACCCTCTAATTAATTAAGTGTGTCTAACCGGAGGAGGCTCAGTCATTTCTGAGTTTTGTTATGAGTCTGCCCAATTACTCCTAACGGCGCCGTCGAGCTAAGGTAGAGACGGGAATTTAGCAAGCAATATTTTCCGTGTCTCTGCCTTGGATGCTTTGACGCCGCACCTGCAGAGCGTTTCGGTGAAGCCGAGACAGCAAACGCGAGATAAGTGGGGAGAGGGCAGCGGTGCCCGCACCCGAGGCACCCGAGGCGGGGGCACAGCCTGCTCGGGGGGCGCAGGATCCCCACTTTAGCTTCCGATGGGACTGGGCCCAGCGGCAGCCGGGGGCTTGCCCCAGACCCCTCCCCGCTCCCGGCGGGCGCGATGAGTTTGACGGTCCTCAGCCCGGCAGGGACGCGGTCACAGCGGGACGGCGGCGGCGCTTCCGAGAGGGCTCTGCTCTGCGGGGCCGGCCCGGGCGGGCGGGGGTCGGCGAGGGTCCTGCCTGGCACACGCCGCGGTATCTTTGGCAACCCCAACGCCACGGGAAATGCAGACCATTTCCAGCAGAGCGCATGCAACGTGAAACAGGGGCAGGGTGAGTTACCCCGACAACATAACTGGAGAATACAGAAAAATTTCCTTCGAAGGGGAAAACACCCAGAACAAACCCTGAACGTGCTTGTAGAGCGCAAAGACTATACTGCAACGATTAGAAACTCGTCTCTAAGGGAGAATTTTGACCTCTGTCGACAGCCATCGCGGCGATTCTCCGAGCCAGGCGGGCGCAGGCCGGCGGTACCTGGCGGGCGCAGGGCGAGCGGGGCGAACCCTCCCGCACAGGGGTTCGCCCCCGCCCGCAGCGCCGCCGCCCCTCCCTTCGCTTCCCTTCGCTTCCCTTCCCTCCTCCCGGGCCGCTCGACAAAGCCGCCGGCCCCGCAGCAGGGCTGGCCCGGGCCCCGCAGCCCCGCGGGGGTGCGGCCGCGCTCCCGTTGCCCGGCGGGGCTGCGGGACACAGGGGAGCGCCTCCGCCCCTCTCCCCGGGCAGCCGGGGCGTCGCGGAGCGGCGGCGGGAAGGAGGAGGAGGACTGGGGATCCCGAGCGAATAGCTCCCGTATCCCGGATTGAATCACCTTGTTTATTTTTCCTGATGTCTTATTGTGCTAATTGACTTGTTTTCTCCAAGGAAAGCCTATCTTTTCCTCCTCCTTCCCCACACACAGATATTTATTTTCTTCCAGTTCGGGAGTGCTCTGCATACGACTACGGCTTCTGGAGGGATCTGCCCTTTTTAAGGGAGATTCCCTCAGCCCTTTTTGAGACTCGTTGGTTTTATAGCTATTACTCTCTTATTAAAACACACACATATATACAACACATTGATTCCCATCCAAAAGGGCTAATTACATTACTTACAGTAAATAGCAGCCCTGCTGTCCAGGGTCTAGTGTGCCAACAGAGAAAAAAAATCCCGGCTTATTTCACTTGATTGACTTCATCTTTGTGTGAAATTGTGTTTTATGAGCTGTATTCTGGCACTCGGAGGAATGTAACAACATTCAATCTGCAAATAACATTAATTTTAGCTACTTAGGGGGAAAGAGAGGGGAGGAAACTTGCTGCCTGAATCTTGGGTTACATGGAAGAGGTGACTCGAGGAGCCCCTGAGGATGCCTCTCGGATGCTTTGGAAAGGAAGTGGGGGCTGGGGTACTTCTTTCACTAGTCGCGCTAGGGTTTGGTGTGGAGTGTTCCCCAGGGAGCAGGGAGCGCAGGACTGCCGCCAGGAAGATCCTTCAGTAGGGATCGAGGTGTCAGGAAACAGCCAGCAGCTGTTTCAGGGAAAGGCAAGGAAGAGTGGTGTGAAAAGTAAGTAGGAAAACGGGGAACGGAGGGGAGGGAGAGCAGACAGAGAGATTAGCCTGGAAGGAATGCATCGCCCGGTCCCCTGCACACAATGATCGCTCGCAGCCCGCGGCCGGGGAGCGGGCGAGGGGAGATGGTCCCGCTAGGGCGTCCCCGGCCGGCCGGGACCGGCCCCGCGGAGGAGCCGCATCCTGCTGCGGGTACGGGCGGGGGCACGGCGGGGCAGCAGGGCGGGCCGCGCCCCGGGAAGCGCCCGAACTGCCCGGGCCGCCCCTGCCTCCGCGGCTCCCCCCAGCCTCAGCACCCTCGGCGGGCCCGGGGCGCGGGGAGCGCTCCGGCCCGGCTCGGCTGCCCGGCACCGGCGCTGCTCTCCCTCGTCCCGCTCCCGCGGCGGAGCCGGGCGCGGCGGGGCCGGCCCGAGCTGCCGCCCAACGGAGGTTCCCGCGGCGCGGCCCGGGGGGAGCGGGGCCCGGGGGGAGAGAGGGCCACCCTGCCCCTCGCCAGGCGCCGTCGCCGCCAACTCCCGGGACTCCGTGTTTGGGGGAGGTAATAAATCCCACCCCACCCACAGCCCCGACCGTAATGTTTGTCACTGCTTGCCCATCACTAGGGGTTGAGAGGAGTATGACAGGTCTTTGTTGTCTGAATAAAAATCAGTGGCAGCTCAAGGGAGAGAACTCCTCCTACTAAATTATCAAAAATGGGCTGGCTTTAGTCTCTTAACAAATTGGACAGAGCTCCGGAAAGCAGCAGTCCCAAATCCAACCTACAGGCACTGGGAACTTTAAAGCAACCAGGGACTGCTGAAAATAGCACTTCTTTTTGCTTTCTTTGTATTCAAAACTATATCCTTTCCCGACTGATTCTACTGCCCCAGGTCCAAGTCTCTCCAGTCAGAAGCCCCCAGCTCTCCAGAACAGTAACAGATCCTTTAGCTAGCTTTTATTATTTTATTTTTTTAACTAATTATTATTACATTTTCTCCCCCTTGTTTGTTTTCTGCACATCTTCAGGAAGCCCTCAGTGCTTGCGCAAAGAGAAGCTCCTATTTGCAACCTCCCTCCCTGCGCTGTGCGCCTCGGTGTAAACATTTTGGATGATCTAAAGACTCTGGGGTCTGTATATGGAAATAGTGGGGTGCAGAGCAGAAGAAAATACTTGTCCTTTCCGTCCCCCAGCCATGCTTTTCCACGGGATCTCCGGAGGCCACATCCAAGGAATCATGGAAGAGATGGAGAGGCGATCCAAGACCGAGTCCCGCCTGGCCAAAGGGGGACAGATGAACGGCCGAGATACGGTAAGAATGGAGCTGGCGCTCTTTGCGAGGGAATCCCTGCAAGCATGGACCCGCGTCGGGACAGACCCTGACTTTGGGGAAGAGAAAGACGCTGCTTCCCCTGTCCCTTCCCTGCCACCCCTTGCTTGTGGAATCCCTTCCGATGCTCCCTGTAAACCCACCCGTACCGCTGGGTGCTGTGCTGGCCGGGCTCGGTTGTACGTTTGTCTAATCCATGTCGCTGCGTGTGCTCTCTGGATTAGCGGGGAATCTGTTCCACACCGTGGCAGGGACGGGGTTTCAGCCCTTGCGGCGGGGCAGCCTTTTGCCCCCGCGGCTGCCTGCGGCCGCTCTGCACCCTACGAGCAGGGCTGCAGCCGGAGCTCCCGAGGTGAGCTTTATTTTTATTCTGCGCTTCTGGCACCTCCTAAATTAAACCTCAAACCGCGACTACTTACTTTTCGTAACTGTCTTTGGTCTGAAGTGTTTGATTGATAAAGAAGCACTGCTCTCTCTGAGTGTTTTGCCGGCCGACTACTTTGCTTAGAAAGTAACATCTCCTCTTTACTTAGTCAAAAGGACCAAAGTTTTCGGATACGTACTAAGGGATGGCGGAGAAATCGAGTGTCACGCTGCGCTTTGTGCAAAGCGAGATCTCCCTTTCTCCAACTTGTAGGGCTTCCGCCGATCGCGCACAAGGCTCTGCACACAAAGTAACGGCCTGGAAAACGGCTTTAAGGTTTTGGGACTTAGGGTCCTTTACCCCCTCTCTTAAATAAACTCATGCTTTGTTACATGAGGATTTGCAATGTAAATTTAACTCACCTTTCCATTGCTAAAGAGGAAAGGGAGCGAGGAACACAACTTCAGATTGAAAAATGAATGCAGAGTTGTCACTTTAAAACAGTTGAGACTTTAGAACAAGATGTTTGGGATTTTTCCCCCCTGTAACTTTATCAGCAAAAGCTGCCCCAAGTTTCACGGCCGAGCTTTTGTCTCCGCCGTCCCTCCATCTCCCTTTGTCCCGAGCGGCACTCCTCGTGGGGAGCAGATCAATGGGAACTCGCAGAAGTTTACCGAGAAAAAGATACTGGTTTGAGCTGAAACCAGCCCGTGCCACCGCTCTGCCCACGTCCCTGGTCGGGCTGGTGAGCGTTCATACTCGCTGCACTTTACACTATCCACCTGTCCTCTTTCTCTTACTCCTGGTTTTAAAGGCCTATCTTTCTTTAGAGACGCGGTTGTGGCTCGTTTAAATACGGGTGAAAATTTGCCATAGAATGAGTGCAAGCCTGAACCCTCTGCCATAAACTTTAGGAGCAGCAAACCGGCATTTTTCTACTTTAAAACGCTGTTCCTGTGAAGTGCTTAAAGATTACAACGCTAAAAAAACGGGGGAGCCTCAGACTCTAAGTTCAGAACCTCAGTAAAGAATGGGCTCTGCTTTTCCTACTGCGGCCTAATTTGTTGTTTTCACGTATTGAAATGACACGAGATCGTAAGGAGAGGTTTACTGTGAATCACGGAAAACACTTTGCTAGCGGGGATGGTCCCGGTTCCCCCTTAAACTTCCCGCCAGGAGCCAAGAGTTTGGTCCCAGAGAGCCGTGCCTTTGTACGAGCCCCGGGCCCTGTGCAGGACCCGTCCCCAGCCCGGCCTGCCTGCCTTTCTCTCCCTGTCTCATCCCTTGTGGTGTGGTTGTTTTGCAGAACATGCCCCCCATGAGCCCCGAGAAGCCTGCTTTGTGTGCTGGTTGTGGAGGGAAGATCTCAGACAGATATTACCTGCTGGCTGTTGACAAACAATGGCACCTCAGGTGTCTTAAGTGCTGTGAATGTAAACTGGCTTTGGAGTCAGAACTCACCTGCTTTGCCAAGGACGGCAGTATTTACTGCAAGGAGGATTACTACAGGTACAGCAACCAGTCCTCATGGGTTCAAAACACATCCCCTCAAAAGGCACTGTGAACCGAAACGCTCTTTTCTCCACACGGGCTTTCAAAGGTAGCTTTTCGCAGTCAGCGATTCCTTAATCCTTAGTCCCCTCAGAAAAGTCTCGCACGTTTCCAAACTGAACGGGCCGTCAGGGGACGCGCTGACTGAGCATGTGGCGGTGCACAAACAGGCGAAGGCTCTCCCGCTGCTCGGCGGTTTCCCTCCGTAAAGACCCGACCGAAATTCCCCTCCGGGCGCAGCTGGCCGGTTTTCCCGAGGGCCGGCGGCCGCCGCCCCGCCCAGCCCCGCGGCCGGGCCCGGGGAGCGGGCCCCGCTGGTCCGTGTGCTGCAGCTGTCCCGCTGGCCAGCGCCCCGGGCTCTCCTCGTCTTGACAGGAGCGCCGGCAGAGCGGGGCCCGATTCCCCCGGCTCCGGCCCGCCTGGCCCGTGCGCGCGGGCAGCGGCAGCGCCTTCGCCAAAGTCCGGGAGAACGGGTCAGCTCGGCGGGGAGGGACAGCCGCTCCCCTGGGACCTCGGGGCCGGTTCCCTGGGGCTGTCCCGACACCCGGAGGGCCAGGGGTCACAGCCGGTGTCACGGGCCGTCCTGGGGCCGGCGGGCGCGACCCTGTCGGGGACAGGCTCCCTCACGTGGCCGGGAGGGAAGGCGGGAGGCACCGGGGCAAGCTCTGCCTTCGCCGTTCTCGTTGATGCCCACTTTTCTGTTTCCTTCAGAAGGTTCTCCGTGCAGAGATGTGCCCGCTGCCACCTTGGGATCTCAGCCTCTGAAATGGTCATGAGAGCCAGGGATTCGGTTTATCACCTGAGCTGCTTCACCTGCACCACCTGCAACAAGACTCTGACCACGGGCGATCACTTTGGCATGAAGGACAACCTGGTTTACTGCAGGGCCCACTTCGAGTCCCTTTTGCAAGGAGAATACCCCCCTCAGCTGAGCTACACCGAGCTGGCTGCCAAGAGCGGAGGGCTGGCCCTGCCTTACTTCAACGGCACTGGCACGGTCCAGAAGGGGAGGCCCAGGAAACGAAAGAGCCCTGCCTTGGGAGTGGACATCGTCAGCTACAACTCAGGTGGGAAACACACGCCGAGTCTGCCTCCCGCTCTCCCTTCTCGGGCTTCCCCTCAGCCAGGCAGTGCGTGAATAACTCAGCCAGGCCAAATCTTGCTTAACCATTGGAAAATCAAACAAACAGCCCTCTGAGGGTTGGAGCATTTGCAGGAAAGCTAACAGCAGCCCTCCTCAAAGGCTGTCTTTGCCTATTAATGTCAAACACCCAAACTTAGCCACTTCCCAGGGTAAAGACAAAAAAAAAAAAAAAAAAAAAAAAAAAAGAAAAAAAACCCCACAAAACCAAAAAACCCAACCCAACCCCAAAACCACATAGCTTTTTCTGCTAGAATCTCAGAGATGCAGTTGTCATTATTTATAATTGATTAGCTAAAAAAATTCACCACTTAAACCTCAAATTAGGAGTAACCAAATGAATCAGACAAAACAGAACAAAAGTTATAGTATATGGTTCCTACAACACCAATGTAGTATGCATATAACTCAATTTATATATTGAATTTATAGTGATTAATTCTTCAGGCTGAATAATTCTGCTTTACTGACGCATAAATGATCAAACTGTACAAGAGGTCAACGAATAAATGTTGTTTCCTATAACTAAACCCTAACAAATGTAATTAAGGAGAATGATTTCTGTTCTCTCAACGGTAGGAAAGGAACAAGTGTGGCCCTGTATTAAATATCCTCTATAACTCCAGTCACTTGAGTAGCCAAACCGTATCTGAACAGTGCTAGTGGCCAGCGGTAAAGGAGTTTTAGGTGTGACCAAGCAGTTGAGGCAGAGTTTCATTAGATGAAGGACGGAAGCAGGAAGGGTAAATACGACCTGGCAAACTCCCGACTCCAAAATCGTTTTGGGGAACCTTAAGCTTCCCATGGACGGTAACAGGGGAAAGAAAGCCGTGGGAAGGAGGAGTGATGCAAGGTGTGCTTCCCGTGAAGCGTGGAGCCGTCGCGGCTGGGGCAGGGAGCCGGGGGCTCCGGGCCCAGGGCTGCGGAGCGCTGCCCCCACCGGGAGCCGGGACAGGGGTCAGGGCCTCCCCTTCCGACAATCGCGGGTCGGTAGCGGTGCACCGCTCTCGGCCCGGAGCTCTCTCTCCCGCACCAAGTTCAACCCGCTGCCACTCCGAGATCCACAAGGAATCTTCCACCGCCCCGCTGCCCTCCCCACCCCTCCCCCGGCACCTCCTCTGGGGCCGCTCGTGAAACGGCCTTTAGCTGGGAACCAGGGAGCTGTGCAAGGCCATTTCATCTCCTCTGATGCGTAGACCTTGGAGCCAGGGTAATCACTGCGCTAATTGTTCCTTGTTAATTGAAGATGACATTGGAATCCCTGGCTACGGAGCGGCTTCCAATCAATCCTGAAAGCTGCTAAAGAAAAGGGAACCTGTAGCGCAGCCAGGATTCATTCAGCCCCAGCTTCCAATGATGGATTTCCCGTGTGCCCGCTCTCCTCTCTGGTCTCTATCCCCGGTCCACACAGAATCACCCGATTCCCCAGATTCCTAAAGGGAAATAATCCTAGGGACAATTTAGCGTTAGAATTAGAATCAGAAGTTATGGTAAAATGAAGAGTTGTGGATATGATAAAGCTCCCCTTAAACTTCAGATCAGGACTCGAGAGAGACATTATTTGCGAATGCTAACATAATCTTTGTGTGCTGGTCTTAAAACTCCCCTTCTTTACAATAACGGGCCATATAAGATGTACTACTGACTCCAAATCAGATTAAAAAGCACCACCCATTATGAAAACACAGCTCATTGCATTGAGAACTCACAGAATCCTCCGGGCAATGGAGAGAAAAAAGAACAAACCAAAACAAATCAACAAACGCTCTGATGCTTTGGATTCAGGCTACATGGCTGAGAAATCTCTTCTGTTAGGGCCGTGATTTTATTCTTTTTTATAAGCACTATCTAGCTATGTCCAGGGTTGACACATGGTCTCGAGAAAGTTTGCAGCCAAACCGTGCATCCGGCGCAAACGGCCCCAGCCCATTGACCCTCTGCGCCCCAAATCCAGGGGGAGGAAAGCGAATCTGGAACAGCTACGAAATGACTTGCAGTAGATGAAACCGCTTCTTGAGAGAAAAAAAAAGTCTCGAACTAATTGGCAGCCACTTCCCTACACACATTTTTCGTTCTCTGCCCTGTGACTCAGTAACAGCTCTTGCACGTAATCATTTACAAAGGGCGAGCAGTCCGCACAAATTCCGTGTCGGACGCACGGCTGCCGCCTTCCGAGGGAGCAGCGGGCCCCGCAGCCCCCGGCCGCGGCGGGCGGGCGGTGTCCGGGCCGTGTGGCGGTGATGGGGACAGGCACGGGCACGGCCCTGCCCCGCACCGCACCCAGCGAGCCGGACACCGCCGCGCCCGCAGCTCCTCGCCCGGGCACTGCGGGGCTGGGGGCACCGCGGCCGTGACCTCCCCAGTAAGCCCGGTTCCTTCCCAAACAGTCCCAGCCGCGGCGTCCATACCATGCGCCAAGCCATTATGGAAAACGACCCCGAGCTTTAAAAACGAAACTCCGACGGAGCCAACAGTTTCACCCAGCTGAGCATGAGCATGTGTGTATTCACAGCCATCCAGCAGGCCCTGGCTTAGATTTGTGTGCACATTATGTTACAGGGGAGCTGAGCCCCGGTCCAGAATGGAAAATCAGACTCTGCTGCAGAATCTACAGCAGCTTTTCTATTCTCTATTTTGTTTGCTAGTTTAATTTCTTTTTCACAGCCCCTCGGTTGTAAAGTGGAAACAAAACAATAAATAACTCAAAATGTTATGAGGTAGAAATCACTCATACTTGCAAGCTGTCTGGAATTAATATGAAAAATGGAAGAAACTGTTCAAAAGTACTTAAAACATTCAAAGCTTTCTCTATATTACATCTTATATCATATAATTAATATATAGTTTAAGGGAAACTGTGTTGACTTAGAGCTTAGAGGATATGGAAATAAGATGGTGAAGAAGATTTCCTTAGGAAAATATTTTACACATCTGTTCCTCAAAGAGCTATTTACTTTATTTCATTATGTGTGTGTGTGAAAAACTATGAAGAGTTCACTTGAAGAATTCTTGGCAATAAGAACCAAACTGTTCTAGCTCTTTTGAAAGCAGAAATTAAACCCTCCAACCCTGCTGCAAAGAAATGAGCAGTGTCTTGCCTGACTTTGTGCTTTCCCTTAGTTCTCCAGGAGATGGTTTAAGACTCTGCTCTAGGATGTGGCCAAACCACACAACACTGTATAAAAGAGAGTGAGCTATAATCATTGTATAAATCAGAATTGTCTGAAGATACTTGGAGTCCTCTTCTCATTTTCTCTTGAAAATAAAAACCAAAATAAAGTAGACCACTGACAAAAAGAAAAAGAAGAAAAAAGGAATAGAGTACAGAAACAAAGGCAGTAAGCAGGACAGAGGAGCCTGAGGAAGTTTGTGTTGCTGCTATAAGCCCGAGTGGCCCAAGAAAAACAACACAAACAAGCAGTTTGCAACTCTGAAGTAAAACCTGAGGACTGAATTCTGGTACTCTGATTTATGTCAGCTCATAAGTTACAGCCCACGCAGTTTGACTGAAGGCAGTGTGATTGCTTGTGAAAACAAGTAGTAAATACAATCCAAATCTGGTCTGAAATTGTTTTTAAGGCAACTTTCAACTCCTGGTCTTTTCAGAAGTGTCAGCTTACTTTGTTTGAAAGTACAGATATACTTCTTACCAAGACTAGGAGCAAAGCTAGCTATAATTAAATATTCACCTGATTTTCTGTCAAAGTGTTGTCTTACCAGCATCTGTTCATGTTGACTTGTCTTATAATTCAAAAGAGAAAATACCTTCAAGAAGCTTTTTATTTTCTTGTGGTTTCAAGTTGCTTTGCCTCTG
Organism: Emberiza elegans; assembly: GCA_024865655.1. Taxonomy (NCBI): domain Eukaryota; kingdom Metazoa; phylum Chordata; class Aves; order Passeriformes; family Fringillidae; genus Emberiza; species Emberiza elegans. Next base: position 65,339,537 of record JALJVW010000206.1, read on the forward strand.
TTTTCAGCACTGCTGACATCAGTCTCTCTGTATTGTGTGCCTTCCCTCTTTCTCTTCTCTCTCTCTTTCTCTCAATTAGGAATGGGGATTGGCTAGGCCTTGTAAGTAATCCAGTAACTATTGGAAAGCAGTTCAAAAATCAAAATGACCAACTAATGAAACTAATTTACAGACAATTTACAGACATTCTGAAACATTTTTAATTAGCTCTTCTTTAATTAATATTCTCTGCTATGATGACACCATTAATTTCCTCCTGTGTGACCGAACTATCTTTATAAAATGAGATCCTAGAAATTGCTAACCCTTTTGTTTAAGCTGAAAAGAAAAGCACAGATGCACTTCTTACTTTTCTTTTTGCTAATGCTGTAATTTCTTTCTCCAATGTGAAGTAATAATGCTACCATCCCCAAAGAGGTGCAACCCTTGTGTATAATTCACACCCAAAACCGTGAAATCTGAAACAAACTTATCTTTCATAGACACTTCAAAAATACTGAATCAGGGAAAGAAGAGAAACTCTTCAAGTTTTGAGCCCCTAGCTGCTTGCTTGTAGAAATGTCCTAAACCAGCACTAAGACCTACTGCTGATTGGGATTGGGGGTCTGGATCAAGTCTTGATGCAACTGCTTCCTGGATATGTTTTATGGATGAAGGGCTTCCAGCAGTTCATACAAACTCTCAGGGCAGAGTCCAAAAGCATTCATTTTATCAGCAAAATCTCAGCTTTCTTGATGAACTATCACAACAAGCTTCCCTGCTGTACATCTTGTTTTATAGGTGCTTGTGATTTGGGGGAAAAGCTCAGGAGCATTCCAAATGCTGGTTTGACCTTAACTCTTGTCTCAAGCTAAGAATGTTTCAACGAGTAAGATTTCAAAATCTGAATGAGATTTCAAATGACTCTTTGAGCGCCCAAAGCAAAACCATCACCATAGGGAAAAGACTTGTTTGAAATAAATGCCAAAAGAGAGAGAACTTTCAAAGTCTTCCCTCAGTAAGTACAGGTCTGAGGGACATAGGATAAGGATAGGAAATGACAATATTCTGGATCTTTTTTGGTCTCATCAATTATCACATCTGTACTTATCCTTGTACTATCTTAGTCCTTCCTTCCTTCCTTCCTTCCTTCCTTCCTTCCTTCCTTCCTTCCTTCCTTCCTTCCTTCCTTCCTTCCTTCCTTCCTTCCTTCCTTCCTTCCTTCCTTCCTTCCTTCCTTCCTTCCTTCCTTCCTTCCTTCCTTCCTTCCTTCCTTCCTTCCTTCCTTCCTTCCTTCCTTCCTTCCTTCCTTCCTTCCTTCCTTCCTGCCTTCCTGCCTTCCTGCCTTCCTGCCTTCCTGCCTTCCTGCCTTCCTGCCTTCCTTCCTTCCTGCCTGCCTTCCTGCCTGCCTGCCTTCCTTCCTGCCTGCCTGCCTGCCTTCCTTCCTGCCTTCCTGCCTTCCTGCCTGCCTTCCTGCCTGCCTTCCTGCCTTCCTTCCTTCCTGCTTGCCTTCCTTCCTGCCTTCCTTCCTGCCTTCCTGCCTTCCTTCCTTCCTGCCTTCCTGCCTGCCTGCCTTCCTTCCTGCCTGCCTTCCTGCCTGCCTTCCTGCCTTCCTTTTCTTCCTGCCTTGCCTTCCTGCCTTCCTGCCTTCCTGCCTGCCTGCCTGCCTTCCTTCCTGCCTTCCTGCCTGCCTGCCTTCCTTCCTGCCTTCCTGCCTTCCTGCCTTCCTTCCTTCCTGCCTTCCTGCCTTCCTTCCTGCCTTCCTGCCTGCCTTCCTGCCTTCCCTCCTGTTACTCAAGATTTTTGCCTTGATTCATTTATCCTACATGATGTATGTCACTAATTCCTTGTTCCACTTTGTTTACTTGACAGGTTGTAATGAGAATGAGGCAGATCACCTGGACAGAGACCAGCAGCCTTATCCCCCATCCCAGAAAACAAAGCGCATGCGTACCTCCTTCAAACACCACCAGCTTCGTACCATGAAGTCCTACTTCGCTATCAACCACAACCCAGATGCCAAGGACCTCAAACAGCTTGCCCAGAAAACAGGCCTGACCAAGAGAGTTCTGCAGGTAAGAAGCCACATGATAGGCTTGACAGAATTTTCCCCTGCTAGTCAATAGCCTTTCCCTTATGTGTAACTATAGCAATGTATGTAGGAATACTTTTGCTGGGTGTGTCCCTAGTGGGTGTGCAGAGGGGTACGGTGTTACGTGGCAGAAGTGCCAAATGTGTGTGCCTTATTGCCCTGCGGCAGCCAAACACCAAACTGTGGTTTGTGATCAGCTGCATCCTCACCATGAAGAGAATGTCTTCTGAGTCCATCCACCCAGTAGATCTCCTGGGGTTGGTGGTCTCTCTGTGGTGACCGCACTAAGGATAGAGGTGGCAAATCTCCTGATTTTATGGGTGAAGCCTTTGGGCTCCCCTGAAGGAGTTAGTGAGGCCCCACAGTAAGCAGATCCCTGATGTGTTTGAAGTAAGCTTTGACCAATATGATCCTCAGGACCAGCTGGCTCCCCCTCCCAATGGTTGTTAGATGACTGTTTTCCTTAAGGGCCTGCACAGTCAAAAGTCCCTGTGAAGGACAGACTAGCAAATTATGTTAAAAATCCCTATATGGTCTGTGATAGCTGAGTGAAGTTAAAACGAGGTGTGTATTACATGCAGAGTGCCAAAGAAGGGCAGTGAGTGAGGTAGAAGGAGAATCTATTAGCGGCAATTCCTGTCCGTGTTACATGTCACCTCAAACACTGCCAGTGAACCTTACAGAACAGAAAGACTAGATGACCCATATCAACAATCTGTAAGACAGGGATGGTGTAATTACCCCTCCTTCCTCTTCAGCCTTTTCAAACAATCAAGGCAAGCTTTCAGCCTTGGCAAAAATCTGCTCACTCACTCTTTACTTCAATCTTTCTGTGTCTTGACCTCAAAGCTACCCATCTCCAGAAACACTATGTGGCCATCAAGAGAGTTGCTGTCTTTGGGTAAGTGAGCAAGCAGATTTTTCTCAAGGCTGCTCTCTGAGGGCTGTAAGCACCTGTAGCACCGGGCCTGTACACAGAGAGTCAGTACCACCAGTAGCAAGAAAAGCTATAGAATGACTTAGGTGATGTGCCACACAAAATCAAACATCAACAATGAATTTTAAAAGCGAGAACAAAGACAAAAATAAGCAAAGCAAAACAAGCATCGGTAAAGAAATCCGTTGGGATTGGTTTGCAGGTTTGGTTTCAAAACGCAAGAGCCAAATTCAGAAGGAACCTTTTGCGGCAGGAGAATGGGGGTGTCGATAAAGCTGACGGCACCTCGCTCCCGGCACCGCCCTCAGCAGACAGCGGCGCACTCACTCCACCCGGCACTGCGACCACTTTAACAGACCTGACCAATCCCACTATCACTGTAGTGACATCAGTGACCTCTAACTTGGACAGCCACGAATCCGGGAGCCCCTCACAAACTACCTTAACGAACCTTTTCTAACAGTTCCTTTTTTTTTTTAAATTCTTACTCTTCATTATTATTATTATTATTATTATTATTATTATTATTTTCAAGCCTTTTAAAAACAAACAAACCCACAAAATATTTGGGAAAATAAACAGCTTGATGTGTAGCATCTGCAGCCACCTGGCAAATGAGTTTGAAGTAATATGTTGCTATAATATACAAATATTTATTGTTGGTAAATTGTACTCAAATTCTTTAAATTTATCAAATGATTGAAGACAAGGTGATGAATCATTCTAATAAGTGCCTCTTAAAATTGTATGTTACTTATTTCCAGAACCTTGAAAAAAATTGATTGTTTCCCCCTCCCAAAAAAAGAAGATTCTATTCCTCCCTGATAACCAGATAAAAACCATTTTAATTATAGCCAAAAGAATGCTGCTTCAGGATTGTATGTTACTTACAGCATTTAAGAACCCCAAATTCGATTTTATTTTCATAATGCATCCAAAAGTTTTGTATGATTTATTTTTAAATGTTGAAAAATAAAAACAAAGTGAATTAGAGTAATCATGGAAACAGTCAGACTGGACAGTGCTCTTTCCTAACGCAGTAGTCGCAAGCCTGCTTTTCCCTGAGCACTGGGGAGTCCACTGGGATAGCTAAACGCTCCTCTGCCTGTTCTGCACCCAGCTGGGACGTCCTTGGCCCCCACTGAAAGCCATGCCTGATGGAGGACTTGGAGAGAGACCCAGTGATGAGAGCATGTGTGGGGGAGGATGGCAGGACCAGGCCGTTGGTCTCCAAATTTGTGCCCCACATTAAGGAGGAAAGATCTGGAAAAAACCCTCCAGAATGAGCTCACTCCTATAAGAATTTCATTAAAGTAACAATAGCAGAGTAACAATGAAGTGGAGAGTCCTACAGATCTCAAATGTTGCCTAGGGAGAGGTTTTAATTTTTGTCTGTCAAGCAGCTCTGAATTTTTGGAAGTAAAAAAGATAAAAATTGCAGTTGGCTACATGGCTTTGATGCCGTACCTCCAAAGCAAACAAGAGGTTGCCCAGTTACTTTAGGGAGCACAAAAATAATTTTCAAGAAGGTGTATGCATGTGTACTATTCAAATGAACTTTTGACAAATCCTACTTTTTTTTTTTTCAGGGAAATGGAAATAAGCAAAATATAATTTATTAAGATGTTTAAGGAAAAAAAAAAAAAATTCAGTACGATTTATTCATTACTATTTTGAATTTTCTTTAGATGTTTCCTGAGATTGTATCAGACACTGTTTAACACAGGAACTTAAAATCTTTAGTTCATTAATATCTCTAACGTATACTTTAACTTTTTAAACTTTGTATAAAAGAAAAAAAATGTTAGCAAAAATCACACAAAACCAGGAATTGGCAGTGAATAACTTCAAAGCCGATAAACTCAGAAGCCTTGTGGATGCTGATCTGAATACATTTCTTAGTTTACAATAGTGATCTTTCTTTTTTTAGTTTTATTTAAGCTAAAAGTCTGAATGGTCTGGGCAGTGGTGAATGTTCATTTGTATCCTTTTATTGTAGTTGAACACCAATTAGATTGTGGAGAGTCTCAGAAACAAAAACGAACAAAAACCAGTCAAGATCTATGTCTTGCTTTTAGTGGATTGTTAAGAATAACTTTGCACATATATCCCACTTTTTAGACACCATCAAATCTCTTTTTGGTGGTCAAAGTGGCTATTTAATATATTTTAAAGGTGTCCTTTTTGGCTGTATAAATGTGTGGTTACATATTGACAGTTCACTGCCCACATTAAAGTGCATTATTGTAATTTTTGCTCAGGGTTTTTAGAAAATTAGCACAGAAAAGTAGCTTATTTTTAAAAAAGATGACGGAAGAGATGTTAACACTGTAATAGAAGAAAGGTGTGTTTGCCATTATATATTTAGCAAGTATGGTTATCATCTTCTACGGATATTGAATCTTGACTTTTCCTATTTCTATTACCTTATGGGCATTTACCACTAACCAGACCAAAAGACCTTGGTAAGGCTGAGATCTTTATTAATACACTTTTACAGGTAAAAATATTGATACTTATAAATTTTGTTCTTTGACAGAACAATATATGGTACTAGAGATCTACTTTATTAAGTAGACTAATTAAAACTCAGTTCTACTATGTGCCTTATGATATACCTTGGGAGTAAGTTTGTGAAAAATCAGGATATATGTGTTGTTTGTTAAATTAACTGTTTTAAGCCCTTTTGACACCTCACTAGTTTTGTACTGTTTTACCTCTTATTTCTGAAACTCTTTTTATGGTGTATCCTGTTAGAGGGGACAAACATGTCATAGAAAGCAGTTGTGCACTCTTTCAGATATAGTTGATAAATCCAATAATCTTATATATTGAGCTTCGTGTTTATAGTACAGTAAGTGGTCTAGCAAAATTGTCCATGTTTCTTTGTTTATTGATAAATGCATTGTATAGAAACTATTTCCCCTAAATATTTATGGACCAAACAATTGTGATATATCCTATTAAATTTGTGTGAATAAACCATTTTGAATCTAAGGAGTTTTATTTCCCATCAGTTTTTGTTGGGGTTTTCTTTGGTTGGGGTTTTTTGTTTTGTTTCTTTTTTCAAAATTTAAGGTCTACATGTACCCGTGTGTCTCTTTGCTTTTACGGTACCTATGAACAATTGGTATTAAACACAGAAACACGGCCTTTTAAATATTTTAAAGTACGGTTCCTCCTTAGGTTTTCAATTTCTTCATATTCAATGTATATGCTACTGCTGGTGCAATTTAGATTTTAGCCTTTTAACCTCCTTTTTTGAACATGCAAAGTAATGCCCCACTGATTTGATACTGAAACCCTGTCTTAGCCCTCTAAAAGAGCCAGAAAACTAGGAGCTAAAGTAATTGCATGACAAATATAACATAAATAGTATGATGAAATGAATCAAGATTTAATGCTAGGTATATTGAGCACAAAATAGAATTGCAGACCCCGAAAAGCCAGGTTGCTCTGTAGTTTAATAAATTGTCACTATGATTTCTTTCAGGGAGAACAAATCATGGGGCATTACAGCCAAACATCCCGACGTTTGAAAATTCCCTAAAGTATTAAAAGAAGGGGAAAAGTTTGATCGGAAATCCACTGCAGTGAAGACAAAGACAATATTAGGTTATGATAATCATACATTTAAAAATCTATTGAGCCAAAAAATAAAAACAAAAGACTCGATGTCATTTCCTGAATGTTAACAAAACATACGTTATTTTATGGTGTCTAATTAACAGAACTGAAGGCTTCAACAAATTGTGTGGTATCAAAAACAAATTTAGAGAACCTATGTATAAAACCAGAGCAACCTGGCAGCAATCTACCCAGCCCATATTCGAAGAAACCTTTTCTTTTTTAAAAAAATCACATTTGTCAAGCACAAGTACTTGTAAAATAAAATCTGAGTGCATTCATTCCACTTGCTTGCTAATGTGTACTAGTCATATCTGTTAAATGGATTTTTGTAAATTCAAGGAGAACTTTTCACTCATCTGAGATCATAGGAATCAAAACCCAGTAACTTTAGTACTATTGTTTCAGAATTAATTTTTTTAAAATGAGACAACTCTGCATGCACTTTTCCATCTGTCACATATAGTGTACATTTCTGTATGATGAATTTCTCTTTGATGTTTCTTGTATAATACCTTTCATTAATAAACATTTTATTTGATGCAAACATAGTTAACTTTATGTAAACACATAGCTAATTGTTCCAACTAATTTAAACTTTTCTTTTGAAAGGAAGCAGTACAGCACAGTTCCAATATGCTATATATATATATATAAATATCTAAAATCAAAGAGAATGAGGTAGCAATACTATTGCACAGTGTAAAATTATTTCCTTTGGTGTTAATTTTTTAACTTCTTGTATAAAACTGACTTGTTTTAAAAAGATATTCCCATCAGCATCAACAATAAAACAATCCCCAAATTCTTCATCAAGATGAGAAAACATGAGCAGTACAGTGTGTACTTTACACAGTGACTTTGGAGTACAAGGATATAATTTGTGGGTCCCTGAGCTGTTTACATGGTCACTATGCAATGAGCACGTTTGCTACATAAAGTTGGTCCTAAGATTCCCTGTCCAAAACACAGATGATTTTTACAAGCCAGCAAGCAGGTGTAACAATAACCAATTCTTAGTAATGAGGTTTTGTAACTGTTAAGCAACTATTTGCAGAAAGATTTTTTAAAATATATTCCTATTTAGCTGTATAGCCAAAGCATATGTTAAACAAATTAACATATAAAAGACTTGCCAGAAAATCTTTCATTAAGGTGACATTTTTATTATATACTAATGAACCCTATGTAAACAATGTAACTTTTATGAATGATGGACATTAAATATTTCACTTACGTGTATCCTCAGCATTTTGCATGTTTTCTTAAACCTTTCCAGTTTCAGAATTCTAAAAAGAAAATCATAGAACTACTTGCAACATAGCACAAAGTTATGTACAGGTTACTGCAGCAGTCTCTGGAAACCAGTTACTAAGAGAGTTCTAATGGCAATAAAAAGGTATCATTTATTGGTGGTAATTATGGGGAGGATTGTTTAAACAACAGTTTTATAGTATATTGTAAAGTTCTATTGAAAAAGGTTAGCATGGTGAACTTAATTCAAATCAGCTTGATCAGAAATTTAAGTATATTGTGAAATTCTTAAGCTGAGCCTTATGTGTATTTATTACTACAGAAAGTAAGTAAATGTAGGAAAGCAATTATTTGTGTCACAGCCACAATGTGGTTTCCTCCTGTTGTCCTTAGGAAAATATTACAACCATTAATTATTCCAATCAGTAAAGAACTTGGTGGTGCTTAGGACCAAGAAAAAAACCTCTGCATTTTAGTTTTTCTTTTGTAAATCACCGCATTCTTCAATAAGCTGGATTTCTTCTCCCCTTGATTTAATGCTTAACAGAGATATTTCTAATCTTGTTCATGAGCTGCATTTTTCACTTAATTTAAATTAGAAAAATAAATGAATTAAATAATCCTGGTGAAATACTGGTAAAATATAAAATTAAACCAGAACAATGTTATTCCTCTGTGTCTGATAGAGACATTAAGGTTTGATTTTTTAACAACACTTAGCTTTGTTTGGAGACAGTCCTGCACATAGTGCTCTGACCCGACAAATGGCACTAGACAATCCAAATTTTTTCAAAGATACAGAACTGTCTCCTGCATTAAGAAAGCAAACATACTGAAAGGGAAGCATTGTCTGAGAAAGAAAAAAAGGAAACATTTCAGACAAGGCTTGAGAGAACACAAGACAAAGGTGGGTTTTGGTATTGTTACAAGGGAGAAATGTCTTGGGGGTCTTTCTAGTGGATACATATCCATGTCTAGACACAGCACGTCTTTGCTGTCCTGGTCTTGAAAAAGAAATCAAATTGTTCAGTCCTAGAACATCTCCCTCAGAATTACTCACCAGAGAAATGGCTCACAAGACCAGGTCAAGTGACAGAAGGATGACACCACAGGCCCCTGCGATTGGTGAAATATTCTCTCTCCGATTCCGTGGGCTTTGAGCCAGGAGCTGAATGAACATGGAGATTAAATTACACTCTTGTCTCTAAAGAAAGCATAACCTTCAGAATGAGACAGAATATATGGGACAGCAATGCTGCTCTGTGCTTTGGACTTCATCCTTCAGAGCTGCTAATCCAAGCACCTGGCACATGCATTAAATTGACTTCAAAATATTTCTTCCTCCTTCAGCCAAATGCAGGACACAAATTATACTATTGGAATTTCCAGAAGCTACTACAGTGTCAGAGACTTTATTCAGTTATTCTGCAATGTTGAACAATTCTTTTGCGCTTCTCACTTGACACAGACTTATCTCGACACATACCTATACACATATCCTTGTCTTGCCTTCAGATAACCAGTACTTTCATATTTATTTAAGTCATTCAAACCTACAGGAAGCAACTCTCCGTGCTTCCACGTTCTAGCAAAGGCAGTTGTCATAATTTTTGTTCTGATGCTCCTTTACCGTAAAACATTTCTCTAGAGTAGGTTTTACGTTAGGAGTTTGTACATTTGTATGGTCTTTTTTTTTCCTTTTCTTTTCATAGCTTTGGACAAAAACCCCACAAAAACTTTAGTGCTTGATGCATCTAAGTGTGCAGATTATTTTGCCAGCTTTTCTTGCAGTATCTAGAAAAACAAATCTATGGTAATCACTGAATTCCTGGCTTGCATGTTACTGTAAGGTGTTCCCCTCTGCAGATTGATTTTATCACAACAAATGATATAAAATATAGACAATTCTAATTTTAACTAATATGATTAATAATATAAATTATAGGGGCTTTTAGCTGTACTCCTTTCTAGGTCAAGCTTGTCTCTGTTTTTGGAAATAGGATTGTGAAAAAGCATCCTTTGAAATTTCTGGTATTTGCTTCTGCTAGGAACAGAGGGCTATATTGAAGGTCAGCTCTGGCTTGACAAAAATCAGTGTTATTTTCTAGTTTGCTCTCTTTTCAAATTAGGCTTTAACAGAGAATAAAAATACTGTTAATTATTTCACTGCAAGATAATGAAAGCCTTCCATTTTGCACCTCAGTTGCATACTTCAGAAAGGATTTTTGAAGAAGAACAGATATATAGCATTTTGCATCTGTGAGAATGCTGCCTATATCAAGTAAATAATAAGGGAAAGAACAAGCTAAGAAATGGTTATCAAGCTGCAAATATAAGCAGTCACTGGGAGAGATGTTGTATTTTTATTTAACACTCTAATGAATTCTTATTTCACCATTTTCTTTGAGGAATTTGGACATTCCACAGAGTAAATGCTCAAATAGCTTGCTTTGCCACATGCACCTTGATTCCAGAACTGAGATGCAATAGAGAACACGTAACAAAAATTTTTCAGGAATTATTATTTAGCAAAATAAAAAAATGTTGCCCAATGTCCTAAAATCAGTAAAATCAAATGCATCCTCAGGAAAGCTGAAAGCACTGATTACTACTGTATCTTAGACAGAGACAGGCTTCTGATTTCTGTTTAGCTCCCAGATGATAATTACCTTTACCAAACAAATACCTACCCCATCACAGCAAGGAGCCCCGCATGTAATGTCAGTAGGGACAGCTGAGAGCAGTTCAGAAAGTAACCAAGCTGGCACCTTGGAGGTGAGTATTTTAATGTGCCAAGAAACTTGCATTGTTACTGCTTTGGGCTGCAGCTACAAGTGTTAACAACACCTCTCATTTTTTTTCTGGCTGTCCAGCAGAATGTTTTTTACTTTATAAGAAAGAGTGGGCTACAGAAAAGGAAGTTAAATGGACACTGAAAAGTACATGAATGAGACTGTGTGCCTTTTATGTCCCTGCTGGCCCTTTGGATATAAAATGCTGTGGCTTTGAGACTCAATCAGTCTTACAGACTGATATTACTGCTTTCTCTCTGCTTTATAATTGGAAGATGCCTTTTCTCTTATATGTGAAATTACACAGACAAGCTGTAACTACATTAGCTGAATTAATTACCGACCCCATTTTGTCAAAACATTTCTTAATAATAAAACCCTTGAGATGGATATGTTTTTTTTTAAATCTGGCTGGGATAAATTAAGAAGTTTGTTCATTATGATCTACTAGAAATAGTTTATCTGTCCAGAATTGTTCTGCACATACATTAATGTTAGAATTGGCTGGAATTAATCAATTTCTGCTCTTTTTAACCCGTAACAGAGCACTAACATGACAGCAACTACATAGTAGTCAGCGGCTCAAAACACTAATTGTAACTACTTCTGTTGTTGTGGATGGATCAAAATTGGGAAGCTCTTCAAGCCACAATTTACCTCTAAAATAGTACCATTAAAAGACTATATGATTTGTAATGCTCAGACCTTTTTAAAATAACATCCAGATTCTGACATCTTTTTATCCCCTTGTGTTATAACACCAACAAATTAACACTGGTGAGCTTAAAAGCATGTTTGTGTTCTTGAGCCTGTTCAAACTGTCTAAATTAATCATATCTCCAACATGGACTGCTGAGTTCTGGTGAAATCTGGAACTTTTGGGTTAAATTTTCTTGATTTCTTTATTTGGATCTGCTGAAACAAAACAAAAACTCAGTTTTAAAATAGCCTATTGCATTTTCTGATCTTTAGAAAAATTCAAAAAATGAACTAGTGAATAGCATCTGTAAAGAAGCAATCTAATGGAAGTAAGAGCTTTACGGAAGTAAGAGTAAAGTGCAGGCTTTTTTTCTTTATTTCCTAAGAAAAGAAACAGGGATACCCATCCCATGCAACTCACCTCAGCACTAATGGGCACCAGAACCCTCACAGAAGAAACTAATTTAATAAACTTTCTAATTCCAACTTGCATCCATATGCTATGATCCTGGTAGTGAAAATATTTATGCTTGTCTTTAATTTCCTTGTCCTGTGTGACACCACTGAAATGTATTTAAATGGGATTGTTTGCAGTACTGGACTTAACTAGAGGCATGAAATCACAGTTTAGTGTATAATTTATACCAACTCTGTTTCCATCTTAATGATTCAAAAGATTTTCAGATATGTTGGTAGAATACCAGTGAAATATCCCTACAGTTTCTGAATTTTGACTTGTTTATGGTCAGTTGCTTACATTTGCTTAGGAATTAGCATTAGAAGGAATAAAGTAGATGGATTAATGGTCAAGAATACAAATGGTCAAGGGATGAAACTATAATTTGAATGTTTTGCAGATATGTCACTGCCATATATGAAATGCATTCTGCACATATGTTATTAGTTTCCTGACTGGCATGGAATGAAAAGGCCTACTTTTGGTATTTCAGGTTACAACAGATGTTATTTCTTCTGTGCTTCCAAATTATGATACTTAATATTCAGCACAACTTTAAAGTAGCTATATGAGAGGCAGAGATAGCAATAAAGCCTGCCCAGATTTTGGGGTTTACTGCCAGTATATAAATACAAAGCACCAGGATTTTTAGTTTGTGTTTGAACCATGAAGAGGATAAGCAAGAATCAGCTTTTAGAAGGCTGCAGAAAAAACCCCAAACTGTTCCAAACTCAAGCCTATGATATTTCTAGGGGTTTTTTTGATCCTCATTTCCTTGCTCACAGGTGAAAGTGGCTTCCCTTTAGGTAAAAAGACTCAGGCAAGCCAAAGCCTGGGGGAGGAAGGGAAGTAGGATTCAACAGTGCATTCAGAGGCATGCTGTGTAACCCCCAGCTCCGTGCCCTGCATGCAGTCCCACACAGTCAGCTCAGCAGGACAGTGGCTTGCCCCGAGCATAAATCCCTGCTGCGGTGGCTGCCTGCTGCCTGCGGGTGCAGAGGCAGAGCTGGAACTCAGGCTGGTGCCACATCGCTGCTCCCTGCTCCTGCTGCTCTGTGTCACAGCCCTGGCTGCTGTCCCCTCCCCGGCTAATGGGCACCGTGTCCTAGGCTGGAGCTTCGAGTGGAGTGTTAATGGCAGTCCTGGTCAGAGAAGTGTCTGCACACCTCCAGAAAGCTGCTCCTCTCCCTCCTGAGGAGCACTGTGTGGATAAGGGACTGGTTACCAATGTGAGAAGGCAAAAAGGTATGGGTGTATACAGTGTCCTTTTGTCATGTTCTGCTTGCACTGTGCTGTGCACGGATGGAATTCAGAATGGGTGATTTGAGTCCTCTACAGACTTAAGTCTGTCCTGAATTCAGGGTGAGCTTTGATCCCCTATTATTAAAGTTCACAATGAGGAATAACTAGGCTAAATGTATCTGTGTGTTCCACAGAGGGAAGTGGTGTATGCTGTGTATTTAAATGCAAACAACAGCATGTGATGAACTGAAAGGTTCATGGCTCAGCTCCTTGGAAGACAATATTGTCTAGTGTGTAAATTCTTCAGTGGTGAACGTCAGCTCACTGTGACCTGGCACGTACCTGGGCAACTCCTGTCTTCTGCTAAGTTAGAATTTACTACACTCAAGCAACTTGCAGGATGAGCAGACCTGTGGGCTCCAGACTGCAGCCTCTGTGATGCTCATTCATGTGCCCTGATTTTGCACTGCCCCTTGTTTGAAAGGGAAGTAGGATCATAGGTGAGAATTTGCCATCACACACACGGAGCATGTGATTGGAATTCATCAATGTCATTTGCAGCTACCCTCAGGTTCAGTAGCCTGTCAAAGGGAGTGCAGCAGGCATTAACCTGGCGTTTGTCTGATGCCCTTAACAGCATGGAGTGGTGGCTGGGGGATGTGGGCATTGCTGTGCTACTGCAGCAACACATTTATTTACTAGTGAAAGTGAAATCCAGTGTAGAGTAATGGGAAAAAGCAAGTCAAAATTCCTTAAAAATGCTTAATATGGTGACAAATGTAACACATGTAAAGCATTGTTATTACACTATTATGTTTTCTTCCTTGTGAATTGGTATTGCACTCTTGTTTCCTAAGGGACTTGTTTACATGACCAGAATATGCATGATGTGGATTTTGCAGTAAATAAGGGTGGTAGGCTGGTACACAGGTATGACCTGTGCACCCTGTCCAATAGCATCTTCTTTGCCCAGAGATGTTTTACTGCAGCCCTGAGTTCTGAAACACCTTTTCTTATTGTAATTTTGTCTGTAATTGTAGCATTTCAGTTAAGTTTTGCCCAAATTCACACTGGAATTGTGAATAGGATCAAAGTCTGTGGTGTAATTAAACCAATCCTGCTCACAAGAATTCAATCTCTTTTCTGAAAGCTACTTCTCATATGTACAAAATGAGCTTGCTTGTATGTGCTCACGTCATCTGTTTCCCATTATGCATGCTTTGAGACCTATATATGAGGAAACATTAAGTAAAATATTTTTATTAGACATTTTAAAGTACATAAGAAAATGGAGAGAGTACTGAGCATGTAGGGCAGGAGGTTAAGTGAGCTTGCAACCCAAGGCAGCATTTGCCCTCTGTTTCAGATGGTGAGACAGTGGGGCTGCACAATTTCAGATTTTTCCTGCAATGGCTGCAGCCAGCTCCATGGTAATAGGTTAAACTTGGATTTTGTAACCAGAGAAGACAAATTCACTCTGGAGCCGGAACGTGGCACCCTGTGACTGTCAGCTATTCTCTCTGAAGGTTTGCTTTCTCTACAAGTCTTTCTGAAGACACTGTTGATCACTCTATCTACAAAATGACTGTGCAAATGTGGGCTGGTATCCTTATAAAAATGCTACTTCATGGCTGGTATTAAAATAGTAGTGTTGATATGGGATTGTGCTTTCATTGTTAGACTTATTTTCATCATAATTCTACAATTTGGGCTTTTTGGATATAGCAAATCTATTGTTGCTCATGTTTCTATGCAATTGCTTGAGGATGCTGGTGTTTGGGGCAACCATAAGGGCATTTTGCGCTCTTGTGGGTGTTTCACAGTCCTATAAATATGGCTATATTTTTCTGTGCTCGATTAGGAAGAGTTCTCATTTTTAATGCCAGTAGGATTTTTGGATGTAGCAAAAATACTGTAGCTTTCTGTACCCCAATTTTCAGAAATACCTGTCTTGTATTGCCATGTGAAAGATAAATCGAACTGCCAAAGTTTGGCTGAACTGCAGGAGACCAGAGTGTAAGAAATATCATTGTGGAGAATGCAGGCAGTCAGAATGATGCACCATAATCTGTACTTGTTAATTAAACAATCACAGCTAGAGGTGACATTAGAACTTTACCTGATTATCAGCAACAGCATATTTACAAGTAAGAATTGTTCCATCAAAAAGCTTCTTAAAAATGGTAAAATTGTTTTAACAAATGTGCTGCTGCACTGGCAGCTAAGCTGCTGCTCCCTGTGGTTTTGTACTTTATACATCCTCCTCTAAAATATGGCCAAAGGCTTTTCCTCACAGCTGATTAGCATCTCCAGAGTTCTCCATTCACTTAGGGACTGTCTCTCAGTAAGTGCTGGCATTGCCTCATAGTTTTTTCTCTATTCTGTTTTGGTTCAACTGTACAGACCAAATAGCAATAGCAAAACTTAAATGATACAGGTTTGAATTAATTCTGTTTCCAAGGATCCAATCTCGTAAAGTAGCAGAAAAATTTCTGCAAAAGTCAACATTACTCAATAGTCTTTTTATCTCTTTTTATTTTTTATTTCTTTCTCTCAAACACAGGACAGGAAATCTGCTAACTTATCAGCTAATATCTGGTCAGCATGTTATTTTATAAAAGCTGTGCATTATGATTTTAAGTCTTTCTGGGGACAAAAATAATCTGGTGTCTGTCTTCTGCTTTTAAATGCAGATTTAATAGGGAATTTGAATTTAGAGGAAAATAGCGGTTCTATCTCTGTTAGTCTTCAGGCAGCAGCATTATACTACTACTAATTGTGGCACAGGAAGGCTTTTATAGCAGTCATTTCACATAACTGAAGGAGTATATCTGAGCATACAACCGCCCTTCATTAGCACCTTTTTAATTATTTCAGTGCCTGTAGGTCAGCATATTTTGCATTGCTCCATTGGAGGTGATGGGCACATGTTGTAGACAATGATCTGTGGCTCTATAAACAAATAAAACAATTTCAGTTCTTTATCAGCCTGCTGCAAATAGGAAACACAGCACAGTTGACCAGAAGGAAAAAGTCCATCTCCCATTTCTTCATCCCTGAGAACTAAAGCCTCTCTGCCACTAGAGGGTGAGACAACTACAAACCAAACACTTAAGCCTTTCTCTTTCCTATTGAAGGTACAAATACAGAAAGTTAACATGCAGAGATTGATTATATGCATACTATGGGCACAGCACACACTATCATACTTAAATCCAGAGCTGTGGAGAAATATGGGAAGAGTTTGTGATAATTTACAACAGTGGAACAAAAAAAACTATCTAAACAATAGATTTTTGGACCTTGGGGAGGCATAGTTATAAAAACAGATTCTGATCTTTGTATAAGTACCAAATCAAGCTGTTCTGCTTCAGAATGAACTATTTTTGGCTTAAAGTGACTTTCTTTTAGTGAAAAAAGTCTAGATGCATTTGATCTATACTATCTATACTGGTGATTCTACTTGCTTTCTTGCAGATTTTTGGCTTTTCTAGTATTTATTTATTTTTACTACAAGACAGCCTGATGCTGTTGCCCTGGTGAACCTTTCAGAAATGCAGATAAATGGTTTTGTGTAGTTTAGTATGGTTCTGCATCTAGTCCTGGCAAAAAGCACTAATTCCTACTAACATGTCCAATGTTTCTTGACTAAATGTTTTACAAATAAGTCATGTTTTGATGCTTGCAGAGCCTCTTAGAAGATTGCTTTTTCTGAAGACTTCTTTAAGTCACAAAGAAAAGATGCCATTTACATTTCAATTTTAAAAAGCTACTCAAATCAGGGATTTAACAAATCAATACACTGTTTATTCAAGAACAATATTTCCCAATTTAAAACAAAAATCAAGTCCCACAGGGAACTGTAACATCAAGTAATTTTTTTTCTTTTTTGATCTCACAAAGCTGTCTGAAGAATTCTGTCATTAAATATGTTTTGACAATGCCTGCTGCCTTGTTACTCTGTTGTTCCTTCAGCAATGTGAAGGTCTAAACTCATCTTTCCTTTTTTCCTGAAGAAAGACTTTGAGTTTGTAAAAATACTAAAGGGCATGTATAGGGTCAGAAGAAACAAAATGATGTGTCACTAAGTGGTGGTAGAAGAAGAGGCAAAAGAGAAGAAAACATTAACTATCATAAACAGTTCTACACTATTGCCTGAGAGACTTTAGTAACTTGTTCAGCTTCTGTGAATCATTGTGGCAAGAATTAGAGTGAAATTGTGAGATTCTACTCTAGTTAGGAAAGGGCAGCATTAATCTTTGTTTAGGAATTAGAGTTTTCTGCTACAGAGGGATCAGAATTTCGTTGAAAGTGCTTTGTATTTATCAGCATCATTTTAATTTTAGGGAAATTAACATTTGAGTTTTAAGTTACATGCAGGACTTACATTTTCTGGCCAGAAAACTCTTCATGCCCAGGCTTAGCTGCACACCCAGATTTTGCTGCCTGTTTACTTAAAGCATAGAACAAGTCCTTTTTGAACCTTGTTGAAATAAATGGGGCTTAGGAACACATTGGTTTACTCTTGATTCTTGTATAATACTCACATAACTTCAGGGAAGCAGTGGAATGATTTATGCTTTTTTCAAATAAGGCATTAGTAGAGCAATGAATGCTTACTGGGGTTTTTGTTGGATTTTGTTTTGGTTTTTTTGTTTTGTTGTTTTGTTTTGGTGGTTTTTTGGGTTTTTTTTTTTGTTTTTGTTTTTGGGTATTTTTGTTTTGTTTTGGGTTTTTTGTTTTGTTTTGGTTTTTTTTTGTTTGGTTTGGTTTTTTTTGTTTTGTTTTTGTGGATTTTAACTGAAAGGAAACCGATCATGAAATGCTCTCGTGCTGACATTAAAAATCCCTGGCCCCCTTCTATGGGCTCTTTTCTTTTAGTGTCCTATATACCATAGGAGTAATAGAGTGTTTGCAGTTGAACATTAACTATCATAAACAGTTCTACACTATTGCCTGAGAGACTTTAGTAACTTGTTCAGCTTCTGTGAATGATTGTGGCAAGAATCAGAGTGAAATTGTGAGATTCTACTCTAGTTAGGAAAGGGCAGCATTAATCTTTGTTTAGGAATTAGAGTTTTCTGCTACAGAGTGATCAGAATTTCGTTGAAAGTGCTTTGTATTTATCAGCATCATTTTAATTTTAGGGAAATTAACATTTGAGTTCTAAGTTACATGCAGGACTTACATTTTCTGGCCAGAAAACTCTTCATGCCCAGGCTTAGCTGCACACCCAGATTTTGTTGCCTGCTTACTTAAAGCATAGAACAAGTCCTTTTTGAACCTTGTTGAAATAAACGGGGCTTAGGAACACATTGGTTTACTCTTGATTCTTGTATAATACTCACATAACTTCAGGGAAGCAGTGGAATGATTTATGCTTTTTTCAAATAAGGCATTAGTAGAGCAATGAATGCTTACTGGGGTTTTTGTTGGATTTTGTTTTGGTTTTTTTGTTTTGTTGTTTTGTTTTGGTGGTTTTTTGTTTTGTTTTTTGTTTTTGTTTTTTGGGTATTTTTGTTTTGTTTTGGGTTTTTTTGTTTTGTTTTGGGTTTTTTTGTTTGGTTTGGTTTTTTTTGTTTTGTTTTTGTGGATTTTAACTGAAAGGAAACAGATCATGAAATGCTCTCGTGCTGACATTAAAAATCCCTGGCCCCCTTCTATGGGCTCTTTTCTTTTAGTGTCCTATATACCATAGGAGTAATAGAGTGTTTACAGTTGGAGGCAATGGTTGCTTTCTTCATTTCAGAAGAAGATACTTTGAGCTCTATCAAATAATTTTAACCTTCAAGCCTATCCAAAAGCTTTCCTGGGAGGCACAAACAAAAATGCACAGAGCAATCAGTTAGAATATTATTTTGCTATTCTGAATGGAAAGTATGTAGTGCTGAAAGCACAATAATTTTTTTATTATACTAGCATATTTAGCACAGTTCCTTATTCTACATTGTCTTCAACATCTTTTTGCTTGATGATTTCTCTAGGATTTGCAGCTATCTAAACAGTTTTCATTAATTCAACACACACCATCTTTTTCTGGACAACAGAACATAGTTTTTATGGTTGAGAAAACTGGAGATCTGTCCAGCTTTTATCTCCCTCCATTACAGAAACACCACTAGTCCTAGCTACCTACTAGTTTCTAAGGCTTAGAGCCAGACCCGACACCAAATTAAATTACTAACTCATTACATTTAACTGCACTCTTTACCAGTGTCAAAATCTTGTTAGCAGAAAGGCTCTTTCAGTTGAGCCATTATTTGATTTGAAGAAAAGCTTGAGGTAAAAAGTCTGGTCCCTCTCTCAGATTCTAAGGAGTTTCTGCTATTTTTCCCTCAAATCTAAAGGCTAGAGACTGGAAAAACCTCATCTGTATGACACCTGAAAAGGGTTTAGGGAGGGTGGTTCTGTTAAACTTGTAAGAGATGAACATGATAAAACTAGTAGAAACATCTCGGGCAGGCCATGGAGAGCCTGTCAGGCTGTGGTAGAACGTGTGAGCTGCCCAAGCCCAGGCCTGATTCTGGAAACTCACCTTTTACTTGTGCGGTGGTTGGTTGGAACCAGGAGCTTCTGCAATTTTTGCAGTTTCCTTCAGATTAATTACTCAGTTAAAGCTGGGTTTAGGTTTTTTTGTAGCACTTTTGCTGGCTAGCAGAAATTCAGGAAGCGGCTGCCCACTGAGGGCCACAGGCCCCTGGACAAAAAGCCTGGCCCTTTTATCTGTTAAACCATACTCAGCAGCCCGGGTTCTGGGTGTCAGTGTGCAGGAGATGCTTGACACTGCCAAGGTAGCCCGAGCTTGGGTCTGGCACACATCCTGCGCCGTTCGGAATTTCAGCAGGCGGCCGCCCACTGAGGGCCACAGGCCCCTGAACACAAAACCCAGCCCTTTTCCCTGGGAAACCACACTTGGCATCCCAGGTTCCTGATGGCAGATTGCAGGAGCTGCTTGGCACTGTCAAGGCAGCCCAAGTTTGAGGTGAAGGCAGCTTGGGTCTGGGACACAGCCTGCACTGTTTGGAATTTCAGGAGGCAGCCCCCCACTGAGGGCCACAGGCCCCTGGATGAAAAACCCGGCCCTTTCCCCTGAAAACAAAACTCAGCAGCCCAGGTTCTGGGTGTCAGTGTGCAGGAGCTGCTTGACACTGTGTCATGGTGGCAGCTTGGGTCTGGGACACAGCCTGTGCCGTGTGGAATTTCAGGAGGCGGCTGCCCAGTCCAGACCACCAATGCCGGCCCTTTTCCCTGGAAAACAAAACTCACCAGCCCAGGTTCCTGGAGTCAGTGTGCAGGAGGTGCTTGGGACTGTCAAAGCAGCCACTTAAGCACCATTTTTTTCTTTCATTCCATGTCCTCTATTGTGCAAAGCAGTTCCTCAGGCTCTCTTGGAACAGCAGTGCTTGTTGCTCTGGTGAAACTTCGGTGCTCTGGGATTTGGGGAGCTTTGCTTGTCTGTCTAAGCTCCTTCTCTCCTCTGTGTGTAACTTGGCCCCCACTTTAGCTGATGTGACGTTCCTTCCACAGAAGCATGGGTGGGAGTGGCAGGTAGCAGCACAGTGCTCACTGCTGCTAATTTCAAATGGGGCTGTCAGTTAGAGGCTGAAAATGCTGTTCTGCAAATTGCACCTCCAGACAGGTTACATAGCACTAAGCAAAGAGCCAGGAAAAACCATACCATTCACCTTCTGAGACCTTGAAAAGAAGGGTAATTCTATTATACTTGTTTGTTTTAGAGTTTGACAGTATTTTTAGGCCTGAAGAACTCAGTGATACACATTCAAATTCATCATTCTAACAGTTTTCAACTTTCACAGTAAATTATTTGTTTTAAAGGTTGAACATGTCACATAGTAATAGCATCTAACCAGCAGCTATAAAATGTCTAAGGAATCAGAGGAGAGAGAGAAATCTCAGTAAGCAAAAGATAATGACTGGGACAGCAGAACACAAACAGTCCAAACAGACACGATGGGGAGAACTCCAAAACCTTAGATTTTACTTTATATTTTTGGATCATGTTGTAACATCCCAAAGATCATGCCTGTCATATAAACTTAATCTGAAACTTTTAGCCAGGCTTTGACTTATGGAAGTGCCAGAGGAAATAGATGGTAAGACAATGGATCAAATTCTGAACATGTTTGTATATGTTGAACTGGAATTTTAAAATATATTTTTACTTATTTGGATTTTTTGTTGTTGTACAGCACTAAAGCTCAACAAACAAATTTTTTTTGTTCTTATTCCATTTTTTTTCTTTTCCCAACCACATCCAGCTCCAGGCAGAAGAATGACTTAAAAAAGATAGTTTAGCAGAAGGAAAACTTCTCGGAGAAAAACCCTCATACTATGAATCTGAGACATTTATCTGCTTTTGTGGAGAAAGTATTATTTTAAAAAAAAAAAAATACATCAAGCTATTGACTGAAATTTCTAGAAAAAAATACACTTAATACTAAAAATGTACCTTCTTTACATTGTACACTAAGCCACAGTGTAGGTTTCTTCAAACATGCAGGTACATGTAAGGAGCATCTTGGTGAACCATCTCTTATGCATGACAAATTCAAACTTGAAAATGCAACCATTGCAGATTGTTAAGTTTTATTTCTGTATTTTTTCTCACTTTAGGTGGGGGGAAAAACCCTAAATTCTTAATTTTGTTGTAAGATGTAGTACAAGTAGGAAGGGTATTTCTACAATACAGACTAAAAGAATCAATCATACTGGCTTTGACACATGATCTATGTTAGTGTATGAGGCTGTTGTCACAGAGTATATGGAATTCTAAGGTATCTGCACTAAGGTCACTGAAGTTCATAATTGTATGCAGCAGGAAAATACTAATATAATTAATTGAAATGAAATATTAAAAATTGTATACCCTATTGCATTGTTTGGAACTGAATGGGTTTTATAAAGTATAACCATGCTCTCTGAGTTGCTGCTGTAAACGGATTATGCATTGTTAGGGCACGGTGGTTGAAATGTTGCTGTTCACTAATGCTGTTTGTTGTGCCATGGACAGCAGTGTTCTGTCACCCTTCATTCCTGTTCTACACAAGCTTCTTGAGAGATGATCTCTGCACAAACCTGACTCAGCTTAACAGAACTCCTGATGTGCAGATGAGCTACAGCGTGTGCTCTTTCTCTTTGCTGCATTTGCTTGACAATTACAAATAAAAACTCATGGTAGGTCACGAGGTCTGGGATCAGTATAATCTTCTCCATAACTACTAACAACTGGGAAAACCTAAACATAATAAGGATAAAATAGCAACTTCATTTTCATCTATGATTCATTCAATTTGGTAATACCAAATATGGGCATATCTGAGTTCTGTCTTTTGGGAAAAATCTGAACTGAGACAAATTTGTCATTAAAGTAACACTGAAAGTTTTGAAGCAGTCAACATCTGGCAAATAGAGGTGGAAAAATTAAAGATTTTTTTCAAAATAGTTTCACAGAAATGAAGACAAGATTTCTATTTTAGAGCATGGGGGAGAAGGGACTTTTAGGCCTCTGGTTAGAGAACAAAAAGTATAATGAAGATGTTGGTAGACTTCCCTTGTATCAAATCTTCCAAATTAATAAAGAAGCCCAAAATATTTAATTTAGTATATAAGAAGTGAAATAACTCAAAATAATAAGAGTATTTCTGGCAGCTTTCCACTGTGGACTACTGATGTCAAAGTGAATGATTGAGGTATCATGCCAGATTTTAGAAGTGAGTGAAGCATATAAAAACAAGTGACAGGAATGGTTAATTTAGGAAAAAGAAGTAAGAAGGAACAAACTGATACAGCATAGCAATATATAAAAACAAGAAAAGTAATCTTGAGACAGTTGTAGTGGTTCTGCTATTTAATAACTGTATATAAAAGGTTTGGTTAGGACTGCTTTTCTGTGTTAGGTGTCCTGGAATCCTTTTTTGGAAGGTGTAGACAGAGGTCATAGAAGTCATAGCTGAATAGAACAAAATGGGAAGGAATATTAGTAGAGCAATCACCACTTTTAAGTGCTGCAAAGTGTGCCCTGAATCTGTCAGCAGGATTTCTGTTTTTGTTTTTCAGAAGAAAAAGTATAGCAAAACAGATCAAACCTAACATTTTTTGTCTGAGTCCCCATCACTCACTAGAGGAAATGACAAACTCGTTTTATGTGATTTTTATGGCTATCCCTTCCCCTTTCCCTCAATTCTGTTTTATTCATTAATTGCAATTCTCAGTTTTTGTTCCAGGCTTTTTAAGCTGGATTATCACCTCTTCATTCCACTAGTCTCTCCTAGTTGCCTGTAGTTATCACTACCTTTTTATAACAGTTGATTTCATAACCTTTTGATCTGCTTTAGTACTTAACTACCTGTACTTTATAACACAATAGTGATTATTTTTCCTTATGAAAAAAACTGAGTTTTGTTTTCAAACTCCTGAAAATTTTAAATTTAAATGGCATAAACATTCATTAACCTCTATTTATGGCTCAGCTCACAAATACTCAGTTAACTGTAGTGCACAGAAGGTATTTTCAAGTTTAAAAATTACTTCTTTAAATGTACTGGGAGAATTCACACAAGATTGCCAATAGAAATTTCAAAGACAGGGAATATTTACATGAAGAATCCCAGTTAAAAAAAATCCAAATAAACTAACTGAGAAGCAATGTAATTACATCAGATATCCTCAGCAACCACAGTAGATATTTATGTTATCTGTTAAGGTAAGCATTCACTTTAACTTAAATGATCCAGGCATGTAGTTGTTCATCTTTCACTTTTCTGTTGTGTTTTAGGTGTTAATAACAGTTTTTGAAATGCTCCCAGCATTTGGCAGTAAGCCTTCTCCTTGGACTTTTCCTTTATTTTCACCACGCTGCAGATGACTGTCTTCTGATTTGGCTTTTTTTTTAAACTGAAAAAAGACAGTTTACAGTGGTACTGAATAGATTTAAGACCGTCAATAAATCTCATGGATGTGATTGCTATAGCACCATTGCTCCTACCCTATTAGCATGGGTTTAACTGTGAACTCCCAGGAGGAGAATTAATGATCAAGAAAGGTCTGTCTGTCTCTGAGTTTTTGCTGTTTAGAATGAATGATGCTCAGTCACGGGACTAAAGCTTGGTTTAGAAGGTTGGTGTTCATGTTTCAATATAATGGTCTCGTGGTTAAGCCATATCAAGTTGAGCACAGGCGTTGAACCTGACATAGCACGAGTAAATCCTCATGTCAGCACTTGCCAATCACAGTATACAGTTCCAGAAAAATATGAGTGTAATCTATGGAAGATAGAGAAACTTTTCACCAAAGAGAAGCTATACCAGCAACTCCAGGAAATGGCTTTGGAAATATAATTGCACCCAAAGGGAAAGGACACATTCATCGGCACGTTACACTTTACAAAGCCAAGGGAGTTAACTCTCAGATAACAGGTGAATTACCTGCCGTAGTTTATAGTTAATTTATTATCACAGAATCATGGATGACCCAATTAGGAGGGACCTGAAGTGTTGTCTGGTCCAGATGTTTTTGGCAAAAGCCAAGACAAGATGACCTAGCCAAAATCTTTGGTGGGAAATCCACCACTTTCCTGGGGAGATTATTCCAATAGCTGATTGTCCTCATTGTGACAAATATTCCTCTTGTGTCCAATTGGGATTGACCCAGGAGTAACTTGCGCCTATTATCTCTCCTCTTTTCCAGGTGACTCCTTGTAAAAAAGGAGTCTCCAACTTGTAGTCGAGTCTTGCAGTCCTTTAATACTGGAACATGGTCACACAAGGTCTCTCCTTCCTTCCTCAAGGCTGAATAAACACAGGCATCTCAGCCTTTCCTTATGGAAGGCTTCCTAGTCCTTGAATCGTCCTTGTTGCCCTTCTCAGGACCCTGCCCAGCCTATACCCATCTTTTTTTATTGTGTGGGGCAAAGCTGAACACAGCACCCCAGCTGTGGCCTGGCAAACACAGAGTAGAGTGGGATCATGTCTTCTTGACCTCTGCTGGTGATGCCCTTGTTGATACAACCCAGCATCCCATTTGCTCTCCTTGCCGCAGCAAGGCCTGTTGTCATTCAGGTTGTGAATAAAAATAAAGGCAATCTGTTTCCTGAATTTATTTTCTGTACAAAATAATAAAAAAAAAAGGGCAAAAATAAAAAGGAAAGGCAAATTGTCCTGAAAGAAACCACAACTGAATCCTATCTTTTCAGAACACTGGTACTAATTGCAAGAATAGAAGAGTAAAATAAGAGTGATTTCTGAAGTCTTTAAAAAAGAGTTGCCTGGAAGATTTTTGGAAATTAAAATTAGGCAGAAAATACATAAGGCTCGGCTACCTGATAAAACTTGTCAACTCTTAATTTTACATCTGTTGTTGATTACACTGCAGGACTTGATAATATGTTTATGATCATGTCACTGCAGTGGAAGAGGCAAAGTTGAATTGTCATGTCTAGTCAAGTAGGGGTCCTGGTCTTTCATGTATATTTGATGATAAACAGTCCCACTGAAGCCTGGCTGGTGCATTACAGCAGTACCCTTACAGCAAGGTTTGTGATTCTTTGCTGCCTCAGGCATAAGCATCTATATCTCTCAAGTTGTTTTAAACCAAGTAGAATTAAAATCATACGGACTTTCAACAAAAAAGTAGTTTCATCTGTAATCCTGGTTTTGTCTTAAGGGTTATCATTTTGCATTTTGTTTAGCAACTGAGTAAGAGAAGCTGTGCCAATAACTGCTAGATACTGGCAAATAATTACTTGGCATTCAAGTCAAGTAAACATTTTGTATACTATAAAATTATTTAGCAGTTAAATTTCAAAGTAGCTTATGATCTGTGGTGTTAACCTCAGCTTCCTTCCTTCCTCTTACATGACAAAACTTAGTTAATGTAATTTAAAATGTACTTTTATGTTCTGTTTGTAACTACCCCCCTGTAACTATCTCCCCTATAGGACAAGCTACCATATTGCAGTAATGAAACCTGACAAGATTCCTCAAATCTCAATACATTCAATGCTAAAGTTCAAGATGAAACCTACCCAAATAAAGGGCTGTAAGTATTTAGTTCCCTTTTTTTTTTTTGTAAATTCAGTTTTTTATGAGGAAAGAACAAACATATACACCCATTTCAGCTGCCTACAATAGGCCATTGCCATTTGCCCTCACTGAGCTATGCATATTCATGCTCCCAGCAGTTCAATATGTACTCCTATCATTACCTCCCCAGAGACCTGCCTTGAGTTTCACTCCAAGCAGCAGGTTTGGAGCTAGAAAACTTTATATTTTAAAGATGTTCCTGCTGTATATGTTGTAGTTGTAAATATGCCTTTGAAACACTTTTGCAGGTGAGGAAATGTTTATCTTATTTATAGCTGTATTTTTTGAATGACTTGAAAAATTACTTCTGAGACTTTTTTTTAATTTAATGAAGAAGTTTGTATCCATTTAAAGCCAAGAACCACCTGATTAGGAAAATATGTAGCTGAACTGCTGAGCAGATGAATTAGCACAGTTAAATATTCTTTTGGAGAGTCACCAGAAATGCTTCAGAGTCTTCCAAGATCTCAATTCTTAGCTTACTACCTAATTTTCAATCTCAAGAAAGCACGTGAAGTTGTCACTAACTTTTATTGTGAAAATGTTTTGCAAAGTGAGAGCTACACAAATAAGAGTGGTGGTAGCTCCCTCCAAGTGATGACAAGTCCTCAGTAGAGTTGCAGCTTTACTCAAATATTTGAATCATAAATGTCCTGGATTCACAGTCATAGGAATAGCTTGTAAGTGCAAGTAAGGAAAAGTACACTTTTTCAAACCACTTGGCACTGATAACACAGCTAAGAAACAACTTTTCCAAGCCTGATAAATTCTGATATATATCCTGCATAATCCCTGTGGCCATTTTCTCCAGAGGAACTTCCAGAAAAGGCAGTCAGGTGTTAGTGTGCAAGTGCAGTAAGATCTAGAACTTACCTTTCTGATAATGCCGTTTATGCAGGTTTTATCCTGTCTGCAGCCTGTAGCTGCCCCAGTGCTCCATGGAAATGTTTCAGGTTTGCTGTCCACTGTCACTTGCTGTTGGAAATGGGGTGCTTTGTCCTAGTGGCTCTGTGCTCATCTTGGAGCTAACTGTAGTCTTCTTCCCCTCTTATCTTCTCATCCCTTGCCTTGGATTCTCTGGCACCTATACTGATAGCTCTGATTTTCCAGTCTCCTGGGGAAGCCATTTCTCTCTCTTCTTCATGGAAAAACGACTCAAGAGCTGGATGGGAAAGTTGTGTGGATTTGCTCTGGAGGACCTTGGTTTCCTCTCAGGACATTTCCCATTCACACCCCAAGGTGTGAGCAGGCAATCATCCAGCTCTGCTTCTCTGCCCCAGTCCTGACAGCCTGGAGATGCTCTGGCTTTCCACAGCCCAGTTTGTGGGAAAGGGAAACACCTATTTCATGTGGTGCAGGCCAGGCTGAGCCAATTGCTGGGATCTTGAGAGCATGTGTGTGTTTAAAGTGAGTGTGAGTATTTCACAGTAGAATATGAAAGGTCTACTTTGTGGTCTTTTAAAAATATTTCTGGCACAGCAAAACAAGTAAGATGGGAGACAGGCTTTTTGTATGGGATTACTTGGTGCCAGTGCAGAACTTTGTCTTTGCCAAGTTTTTGGTTAAGTTGGAAAGTATATTTCCTTGATTATGATGAGGCGAGACGCTCTTTAAATAGAAAATAAATTTTACTGCCATCTGCAGAGCAATCTGATGAATTAAATGAGGAGTTACAAAACTCTTCTGTTGGCCCCTTTGGAATAAGCCAGTTTGTATGGATTTTATAAATCCAGAACAGGATTTTTAAATATGCCTCCTTCAAAATTTATCACAAAATATCTTGTTACATGGTGGCAATCTTGGTCAGATTATGTTCCTTTTAGATGTTTTCTTCCAGTTTGAATAAAATTATTCTGCTGTGTTGCTATGAGATTTAAACCCCATATCCCTGTACTTGTCATTTATTTTGAAGAGTATGAGATGCTTCAGGTGTTGGCATTCATATATCATCCATCAAATATAGCAAAAATCCCACTTTATCGCCAGAAACCTTCTGTCATACTCAGGTTTAACAAGCAACCTCACGAATTAAAACAAGAGCTTAGGTACACCAGCAGCTATAAACATCTGTTTAAACATGTTAGGGATTATTAGGCAGTACCACAGCCTTGTTAACTTGAAGTGTGAGCCAGGATTGCAGTCCAAAGCAAGCATAAGAACTGCGATGTAGCAAAAAAAGAAGGGAAAACCTCAATTTTGCAGAGTGAAGATTAATTGGACATATACAATAAGTACACACAAGCTTTTAAACTTTCATTCAAACCTACTCCAGCCATAAAAACACAGCTGTTCAAGCTAACTAAGCATTATAGGTCTAGACCTGCAAATGAGCACTTGAATGGTATTAGAAATTAAAATCTGCAGTAAAATTCTTTGGGTATACTTTGTCACATCTGTACACAGATCCCATTGGAAATAATGCCAAATTCAGAGTCAGACTTTGATTTTCATCATAAATGAACTCCAAAATCATAGGATTGAATAAAAATTAATTTTGGATTCTCAAACCTCCAGTATAATACTGTGGGATTAGGGAATCTGAGAGAGAGACAGTGAGAATGATTAGGTTTTTGTGCAGAAAGATACCCAGAAATGTTCTTTTTAGAAAAGACAACAACAACACATCTATTTCATCCTAGTCCTCCTCCAGTATGCTTTATGCCTTAACCATAATTGAAAAAACCTTTGCCAAAGTTTTTACTTCATCCAAATCCCACGACTGGTGGTGTTATCCTTCTGAAAGTGGCAGGTGTCTTTCCTTTACATCTTTTCCACTCTGGACTCCTTGATTTTGTGCTGTCTAAGCCCTTTTCATAAACCAGGGAATCTGTCTTTTTACAATTGCTACTGTGGAGATGACATGCAGATCCATCTTCTCACTCTTTCATCTTCACTCCTGTTTCCCTCCATGCAAACCATGGCTTTAGCTCTTCTGACATGATAATTATGGTTGTTTGGATTTTACTTTGTGTGTAGGATGACTAAACCCCTTAGTGTTTTCATCATGTTGTTCCTTTCCTCCTTTTTAATAACTGTGAACAAAATTAAACTTTGTCACTTATGCAGTACTTATGTTTTATCGTCATCTCTTTGTGATCTGCAGATTTAGGTCATAGTAGAATCTTGCAGTGTTTTCCATAAATAATTGAGATTTCTCTTTTTCAATTTATTCACACAACCAGAACATATAATTAAAATGTTCAATTGTGTCAATATCCTTTTCAGTTGTCATGTCTAAGTCTGCTCAATGTGCTGTTAAATTTTTTTCATTCTCATTTTGTTCACATGACTCAAATCTTTAAATCCACCTAATGTCATTTTTCACTTTCACCACGTGAGATGCCTACTTCCATGACTTTCAAGTTCAGCCATTGTTCAATCTTCAGGTAGTTCCCAGTTTCAAGTGAGATCATGAAAGCAATTTCTATTTGTCAAACACAGCCAGATATTGCATATAAATAATATACATCTATGCTATTCAGAGGCATGTGTTAGGGAACCTGGCTGTTTTGCTGCAGTATAGGACTTCAGACAGGATGGTAGAATAATGTTTAGAATACATGAGACAATAAAAAAATAGGTGTGAGAACAAATTATTAGAATATCTTGTAATAAAGAGTTGTTTGAATTTAAGATATTGAAGGAAAGTAGTACAAGCAAGTATTTCACACTTCTTAGTGTGTCTATATTGTAATGATAAAGAAGCACAACAATCAGACACTAAAAAGTGCTAGAAATCTACCATTCATATCTTGGAATGCCAGTAGAAAGAATACAGACAAATCACTGTCATAGAAACATGTCTAAACAGTTTGCCAAGAAGCAAATTTTGTTGCAGAGTTCTTAAATGATTCAGCCTATTCTCTGGTTTGAGAGATTTACTTTTTATCTTGTTCCTGTGTGTCAAGTTATCTATTCAATTTTTTTAAAAAAAGTCCTTTTTTTATCAGGAGAAAAAAATTCTTCCTTAAGTGCTGGAAGAATGAATAGCTTACAGAATTGTCTGTTTTCTAAACACATAGATTGGAAGGATAAGTATTTGAAAGGACCAGCATTGGAAAGACTTCTAGCTGTACTTGCCACTTTAAAAATTAAATCAGTGACTATAGAAATTTCCTGGACTGTAATTCATCATTGTAGATGTCTGTTTATGCCTTTTGGCTAGCTGGTGTTTTGAGAGTTTGTGAGAGCTGTATCTACCCACAATGTCTTGGTGGATGGTACATGGAAGCCTTGAAGGATCTAAATCCCATCTGATCTTTGTGCCTCAGTCTGTGTTTTCTCACTGCACTCATGATTGGGTAACTTTCAACAGAAGACTGCTTTGCCTTTCTCATTCCATTTGAAATGAATATTGACATTTGCAGACAATAGCAGCCCTTGTGATGCAAATGACACTGCTGCAAAGGATTCACAGCTCAGAACAGAATGGTTCCAATTTGATTTTTCTAGCTGGTGTCAGTGTGACAGATACATGACAACTGTGGGAGAACGTGGCCAGTTTTCCTCCAAAAGCCTGACTGGCACATCTGAAGAGTTGCTCAAACATGACAACAGTCAGAATCTAGAAAAAACTTTGTGCTTTCAATTCTCAAAATGTGTATATTTGGAAAAAAAAGCTTCTTCCAACTCAACAATATAGAATCTCACCACATTCTGTGTGTAACCAATGATTTTGTAAGTAAAAATTAACTACCTGCTAGCAGGGGGTGATTAGCTCCCCTAATACCCCCCCCACCAAAATTAAAACAGCCTCTTTAGAGATGCAAGCATCTCAAGAAATCTATTGGAAAACACATCTTACCTCCAGTGCAAGTCTCATTTACCTTCAAAACTCAGATACTAAAAACAGCATTGATTTTCACAGGAAGTTAATGTGGTTATTCTAATACATTCAAAAATATGAAGTTTGGTTACTCTCTACATAGCAGTAGAATTGGACAAAGAAATACAGAAACAAATATATGGATAGTATTTCAGCCTGAGACATGCAACACATTGTCATTTGCTGAATTTAGCAGTGGGATGCTGAAAACCCCTCTCTGTCTATGCCATGCCTGAGCAATGAGATTTGTTTCATTTTCACCCATAAATTCAAGATAAAAGATGAGTCTGTCTCTCCTAGAAAATAAAATAAAACAAAAAATATAGTTGAACATTATTCAAAGAAAATATTAAACAGGAAAATGGCAAAGCCACTGTTGCTTAGAGTGATGCATTTGACAATTCTGAACTGACAGGTTGAATTAACACTTGGGTTTTTTGGTTTTTCTAGCAGTTAATTCAGTTCTTGCTTTGTTTTGAAATTTAATAATCTAAGCATGTTTAAAAATTTAATGACAGATATTTTATGCTCAAATTTAAATTCAGGAAAGCAATGACAAGTGCTCTAGTACAAAAATAACACACCTCATTTCAACACCTAAAGTCAGTGTAATGTCTAATGTACAAATTATAGAATGTATGGTAGAATAATTACTTGATTTTTTTTTTTTTTGGTCATAGTGATACAAAGTTTTGCAGAATTGTAGAAACCCTCAACTGTTGATAAATTTGAACAGGCGTAGCACAAGATTTTTCAGTATTAGGCTCCATCCTTCATTAAATTTCTCCTTCACTGTGATATCTACAATAAATAGGCCAGTTTTGGGGCTGCTCTTATAGTGATATCACATATTACCTTGTGTATCAAAAATCTGTTTTTTTTTCCCAAGCATCTGTGCGCCTCTCTTAAAACTTTCTTGAATGAACAACAAGGACCATTTCTGTTCTGTAGAGACCCTGGTGCAGTTGGCCACAGCCAGTACTTGCAGTTGCTATGGTGACATAACAGCTATTGAAGAATGCTGCAGTCTAAAGAGCATGATTTAGAAAAAACATGGCATAAAACCATAATATAATTTAAGTTTCCTTTCTTACAGAGCATTCTTCTTCTTTTTTTTTTTGCTTCTGGTAGCCACCATGAATCATGAATTCATCTTTGGATTTCAAATAGGATGGTATAGGTTAGTTCTGAGTGGGTGACTTGAGAGTAAATTAAAGAAAAATAAGGAAGCAACTTTCCTGGAAGCACATATCATGGTACTGAACTTGTTGAAATTGATAGCTGAGTGAAATGGAGCAGTAGGTTGTTAAAGGAATCCTGGGTTTCTTAATTCTCATGTTAAGTAAAGGGGGAAAAGCGACTTGCGTGGAAGAAACTAGGATCAGGGTGAAGAAAAGATTTGTATTAACAAATGTGCATTTTTTTTCTTTGCCTTTATCATACATTGGCATTCTTCCCCTCTGCCACCCCTGCAGATCATTCGCTCATTCCACACTTCATTGGGGCCTACTCAGGAAGTCATCTCAGATGTTTGCTAATGAATTTCAGATGTTGTTGCCCTCCATCACAATTTCTACCCTTGTACATTTAAACCAGTAAGAATATTTCCATTGCCAAACTCAGAATAGAGACAATATATTCCTGTATGCTCTGGTGCTGGGAAGAAGATACTGCATAGAAAAGACGTTAAAATGAATATAATGAGGAATATGCACAGGAAAATATGGTGCATATTTACATTGCAACTCCAACAACAAAGCAAAATTGAAAACAAAACAGAAAGCATGTTTGCAATATGTCACCCTAAAGGATACCTTTGAGTTGAAATATTAAAAGCATTCTCAGTAACAGCAGACTACGCCAATTTAAAACAAAACCCAAATTTGTCATATCTCAACAGCTCAGAGTAGAAAATTCAAAGCAATTCCAAACAATTCAAATGTTGTCCAAACTTGTGATCTGCTTTTCTTTCTTCCTTTTTCCTAACCTCTCTCCTCCCTCTTCCAAATGCCTCACATTATCTGGCTTCCAATAAATGCTGTTGGTCTGTCTGACGTGTGCCTAGTCAGGGGATAAGGGAAAAATGTTATAACTCTTTTTCATGTACTTTTTTTATGTTAAAAAAAATTGTTTTCCTCTCTATGGTAACTGGGATTTAATCAAATATATGGATAAATAAACACACCCTCCTACCTATGAAAGATTCCATTGCTTTGCTTTAAAATTGTGATTTAAGAGGTCCTTTATAGCTATAATTTGTTTGCACCTAGAAACTGAAGTAGGGCCCTCACTGTGCTAAACAGTTTATGAATGCATAGAATTAAAACTGGGAATGGTCAGAGCTTGGAGATTACTGTTGACTGCAGCACATCCAGGATTTCACCTGTGAAAAAAACATTCCCTGCCAAAAAAAAAAAAAGAGCAGGCCAGATTGAGGAGGGGAGGAGAGGAGGCAAAGTGGTTGTGGGTGATGAGGCAGATGAGGCACAGAGCAGGTCCTTCTGTACCTGTCACAGCGCAGTGCCCTGGCCAGGCTGCCTCCACACATCACTGACCACTCATCTTTGCAGTGCCCGTGCAGAGACTGGCCCCATGAGCCTGCACTCAGTCCTTGGCTGATTCCAGCTGCTGAAACCCTCTTGAGTCTCTCTATGCTATGTTCCAGCCCACCTGTTTCCCTTCTTCTGGGAATCCATAAGGAGCTGCCTCTGTTTTGGAAAACGATTCCTGGAAGGAAGGCTTGATCTGGAGCCAGGATGGTGTAAAGTTCCCTTCCTGAGGACCAGAACAGGACAAGAGGAAGACAACTGCTCACCAAAGTCATGGTGAAGAGTGTGGACAGTGCTGTTGATCACAAAGACTTGTGGGGACCTGGGGGACAGGACTGACCTTTACTGCAGGGGACTCTCCTGGGCAGGGAGATCCATCACACATGGCCACTGGACCATCCATCCAGGCTTCCCAAACAAGAGAAATGCCATGGGAGAGAAACATACAGCACATAATCAAAAGGTGGATCTTAAATACTTCCAAGCTTGTTTTTACCACACGGAAACCTACTACAAGAAACTGCTTCTGGAATTTGTATCCTTTTGATGACAGAATTTTAAGAATAATTGTTTTGGCAGCCAACAAATATATTATGGAGGACTTTCTCCTTGGAGTTAATTTCCTGTTAAAAATGCAAATACAAGACAACACAAATGAAAGTGTGGAAAAATGAAAGTGGGGAAAAACTAAGGTGTCATTGTGCTAGCTTCTTTCTGGGCTTAGACTACATTTGAGCCTCTTCAATCACTCTGGAAATACCCAGTTCTGATATGTAGTGACTGTTATGGCTGGGCTGTTACACCAAGTTTTTCAGGTAGCCTGAAGTGCTGACAGGTATGCAAGACTGGATTTCACAGGCACTAAAAATCAAAATTTCTTAAAGTTTTAAAAGGTTTTTTTAGTTAAACAGACTAAATGATAGTTTTGAGGATGGTAGACTTGGGCCACCGATTTCAGTATCTTTTATTTTCCTTGACAGTTTAAAACTCAGGAACCAGTAGTAGAAAAGCTTGTTCTTCTTCATGGTAGCACAAAGCTTTTTCAATCATCCTCAGTTTCTACCTTATTGAGAATTTATTTTCTATAATTTATATAACTACTTCCAATTTTAGAAATATTTGGGATATATACTTGTGATGTACTCTAGCTACTCATACTTCTCATTCCCAATATCCAGGAGATGGAGTTTAGCAACCTGCTTACGACCCACTTGCAGGTTTTTGCCAGTGGCAGCTTGAGGTTAGATGCATGGTATATTTCTTTTAGGGAAGGTGAATTGTTGAAGTCCAAATAAAAACAGATGTTTAGATCTATTTCTGTGATATAACTGCAATATTTTAAATAACAAAATCCTAAATATCTTCCTATTTAGGAATCCTAATTAATTTCCTTTATTCTTGAGTGACCTGCACATGGATTATTCCACTACAGGTAGATTGGAAAAACATTTTGGAGACAAGTTCCAAGTATGCAATTTTCCTAAAATTTAGCTTGAGCTGTTTAGTGTCTGATATGCAAAATGAGAAGTGGGAACAAAGACTAAAGGGAGTGGAATTTAGTCCTGCTCAGATTCAGTAGGAAGATATGACTTGTGTACCACGTATCTCCTGCACAAATCCTCAAAAAGTGATAAACTGAAATGCCAGGTACAATTACACTTTACATAAACTTTGATGCAAGATTTAATTACCGTATTTTGTGCATGCTCATGTACTGTCCTGGAAATCTGTAGGCCATTTTATCTGTTGGCATGATCTAGATGAATTATATAAACAAGTAACTTACAAGTAACTTTATTTTCTTTTTTTAAGCCTTAGTGGTAGTCTTACAATTTGTTTCATATTTCTTAACTCTTCTACATGCCTGGGAAAAAAAACCCACCTCTTTGATTTAACAATGACATATTAGAAACCAAAGCATGTGAAACATAGTGGTGTTTTGCAAAAATAATTCTCCTGAAAGTTACTCCATGCTTATGCTGTCGTCAATGCTAGGAAATTATACTTTCTTGTTTGTCTGTGCAATTTCTACACTGAGGTTTTATTTTCTTTCTTCTCTGCATTTTGCACTCATTTTCATATATCTGTCATTGGAGCATTAAAAAATCATAAAAAAGCTTGGTGTTATAAAAGTCCTGACAGCACATTTTCAGCTTGTTTTATTTTTTTCTTGTTCAATTCACAATCAATGTTTGGCAACATCAAAGACTGTATAAGAAGGTTCTTTTTTTTTTATCTAGACCTTTCATTTAGCATATTTTTAACTGCTTGATAGCAGCCTCCTTTCCCCCTCCTTCTCCCACTGCAACCCCCCAAAATATGTCAAGTTTCTTCTAAGACAAGAAGAGGAAATTTTTGTGTTGTTGTCTGCAAGGTTCCTGCCAACCATGCAAACTCTAGGTTGGGAAGTCATCTCCCACGTTTGTGTTTTGGGCACTACAGCTCAAAATGATGTTCATGTAGTGACTAAACATCACACTGAAAGTAATTAGGCTTTCTTTTTCCCTGACTGTGCTTTGGGAGCTGTTGCAGACCATCACATCTCTAGTCCACCAAAGAGAGCATGGTTAATTCTGGCTGGCCAAGAGGACAGAGCTGATATATGTAGGAGGTGCAGTGTTTCTGGAAACATCTGTGCATAGATCAGTCTCTGTTCTAGAAAATGAGTGAGAAGCTTATTGAGAGGAAAAATATAATTTGCATCAAGTATCTAATAAAGATATAAAGAAATTAAGAATCTGAACTCCTTTATAGTCTTACCTAATCTTGGGCAACACCAAGCCATTAATCAGGTAGGTAAAGATACGAACCTTGCTCCCGCCTCTCTGCTATTTCACGTGGATTACCGTTCAGGAACATGTCTCCTGTATGGCTGATCAATCACTGTCCTTGTCAGGACAATGTGCAGGAAGGAAAAGCACCCCTGTGGGTCCTGTGTTGGTGTGTGCAGCCTTTCACTCTTTGCAGTGGCAGAACACACTGAGGACTTGCCTGGCTGAGAGAAGAACCCAGCAGAGCCCTGCGAGTGTTAGCAGGGCTCAGTCAACACCTGGACAAGATGCTTTTCAGGATGCTATTCACTAGCCCCATAAGTCTTTCTAATTTGATGTTATTTGATGTGAATTGTGTGTAAGTAATGTTAATTATGCAATAGGTTTTGAAGAATATGTTTTGATAGTACAGTGGAAATGTCAGTCCCATTAACAATCATTATTACCTGTCAGAAAGCAGGGCAGCTTTCAATGAATGCTAATTTTTTGTTCCTGTATCTGTGCAGATGCATACCAATGTTTCCTATATGTTTTGTTTATTTATATCCTGATCGTTACACCAACCTTTCTCTCCAAGTTTTCTCTCTTTGGACTGAGTCTGGAAAAGAAAGAAGGAGGCTCTAACTTCAGGCCTCCTGTGAGTCAGCTTGCATTGAATATGTTTTTGAAACAAAGGTTGCGGGTCTCAGAAAGTGGCTCATCTGCTGAAGTGTTTCCAAACCTTGCTCCCAGTGGTCTCTGGAATTTATTAAGTCTGTGGCAATGGTTCAGGAGTATTGGAGTGGGGTTTTGGAAGCAGCATTCCAAAAGGAAGAAACTTGTCCTGTTTCACTTTGTTACAGTAACAGCAAATCTGTATAAACATGAGACGTGGAAGAGCATTAGAGGGAACAAACAATATTTCTGCATCCCACATTTCTTCAAAACCATGTTATTTAATTAAAGGCTCTGTACACAGTCCTTTGCACTGGCAATTAGGATCTACTTAGGCTGATCAGATTTTCAGCCTAAAATTATGTCTTCCTTTCATTCAAGTCTTGCAGAAGACCTAGAAGCTGAACATGAGGATGGTTCCTCCATCCTTTTCATGTTGTTATTGAATTACCTACTTAGCTTAAGTTTTGCAAAAAGTATTACTGGGGGACTGGGCATTTTCTGTGCAACTTTTTTTTTTCTGAACTTATGACTTGTTCTCACTTGTGGAAATATTGACAACAGCAAAGTCTTTTTCTGGGAAAATTAATGTACCCTGTTTGATTCCTCTGGGTTTCTGTTCTTTCATGTTTGCTTAATTAAGGATTGATCCATAGCTCTAAACTCATATTTTAGTACTTTAATAGGCTACAATAATTACATTTGTCAATCTAGCATTTTTGAATATGTTATTGGCAACCTTTATGAAATCAGATGGATTAAGGAGTTAACAACAGTGTGCTTTGAACATGAGTGAACAGCAGGGGATAGTCAGTGTACCTGTATAGATTTTATTCACCAGCTTGTGTGTAATTGAAATGACTATTTTATTAGGAAAAAGGTGAAAAGTGAGCAACAACAGGAGCAGGAAAATAATTGTTGGCTTGCTCTGACTTCCTGTAAATTGGATAGTCTGGAACAAAGTTTTCATTTGTACATATTTTCTTGTCCATGAAACCTCCAAATTCAATTTCAGCCATCATGTCATGCCAGATAAAGCAGTAGTTTGTGGAGTACCTGGAACAAAACTCTTATTCCATTTTTCACTTACAAAGGAAACCCTACCAGATTTCCATTTTTCCTTGTGAAAGGTATGATTAAAAGAATAAACTAGAGATTGGTGGAGATTGGTTAGTAAAAGAAATACAAGCACTAGGAATGGGTCTTGAGTGTGTGGGATCATTGATGGGATGAAGTTTCTAGAACAAGAAATGGTACCTTTTTGGATATTTAATGAGAACATTTAGTAATAATATGTATGTTCCTATTTTTGTATGCATATTGTAAAGTAAGTATTTGGCATCTATTGAATTTGTATGTGTAGGTTTACCTAAAACACTGCAGATGTAGGAGCATTATGCTACATTAAATCTGCTGTTAGTAAATAATAGGAACACCCTAAGTGACAGGTTCAGTTTGCAGGTAGTAAAATAGTGCCCTGTTTCAATGCAGTTTCATTAAATGCTGCTATACCCCATTATCAAGATTGTGAATGGACTGTATGCATGGATTATGTGTCCTCGATTATCTGCTAAGAAGCTTTGCATAAACCGAAAGTATTTTTTAGTACACTGGGTGTAAGATGCTTGTAGGAGAGTGATTAACACTGCTCCTCAGTGAGACCACACAAACAAGGTGTGGTATATACTCCACATACAGCCTTGAGATTCTCTACAGCTTAGGGCAGATGAGATGATACAAAGCTTTCAGTGTTTCAGATGAGAAATGTAGAAAACAATTTTTTAAAGAATCTAAAAGACTAGACGTTAACATTAAAGCACTGCCTCATTAAGCAGATGCTATGTTTTTCAAAATTACAATTCAATTGCATAAGCTTCAGATCTAAAAATGACTGATGGACAATGTCTGCTAAACATCAAGTTATCAGTTTTTTTTTCCCACTACCATAATATTACTTATAGGGGGTAATTGCAGAAGAATAAGTAATTAGAACAGAAAGCATGATGTTGGGTGGAAATTAAGTTTTTAAAGGAAAATCTGGGTCACAGAGAAATAAATGAAAATTTCCCTCAGCTGTAATGAGCCAAGATTTCACTTTTGAAATTTAAGGTCTTGTTTTCAGTATTCCTTAGCCTGAAACAACCCTTTTAATGTATTTACTTCTGATTTGTGAATTTACATATAATACTTTATATATATACACCCACAGATCCATATGAATAATGAACCCAAAACCCATAATGTCCTGGAAGGTACATAAATCATGTGCCCAAATTAAAATATGTGAATAGTGTAGTCCTCTATAAATCAGCTTCTAGATGCTAGGTCTGATCTTACATACTCACACATTGGAGATCTCTGTGGACAAGATCAGGTATGTGAGGTCAATACTGCTCTCTTTAAAGTAAATCTAGATTTATAACAGCCGTGATTCTGTAGCAAAGCTCCAGAACTCTGCTGTCATTTTAAGAATGCAGTGTTTGTCTCGTGTTCATTCAAGAATGTATATATGTCTGCAAGAAAGGTCAAAAAAAGGTTTACTGCTGAAGCTGTTACTCTTATCAAAAAGTTTTGCACAAACCAAGCAGTTTGCCTCTTGATGCTTTGTCTGATAAAAACTGTTGCAAACACATCTTGAAAGAGAACATAAAATAATACCCTTACATTGGCCTTTTGATTAACTATTAACAATAAGACTGCACTGTTTCAGAGTCCAACAGGAGTTTCTCAGTGGATGATGTGGCAGGGTGATTGCCAGCTATTAGAGCATCCTTCACCAAAAGCTTGGTGAAGGGAATGACAGAAATGTTTTGAAGTTTAGTAGTATATGCACTACAGAAAAAAAAAATTAAAATGTAGGCAGAGAAGGAAGATATGCAAATTATAAGGCAAACATTTGTTGTATTTAACATATTTCATAAGTCCTGTACCTCTCTGTTGTTGTCCTGTGGGCAGCAGATCTTCACAGCACAAGCTCAGGGTCTTCCTTAGTCAGGGCTCCTCCAAGACTCTGCCTGACTGGCCAGCCCACTCCCCTTTTATCCCAGTTACCTTGGGTAACCACAGCTGCAGCCCAATGAAGGACATCACAGCTGCAGCCCATCAAGGATAACTGGGACCAGCCAGGGTAAAGATATTCAAATACAGTACAGGTATATAATACATATATTCAAGGAACATTGATCTTAAACACAATTTTTTTTTTTAATGTGGCAATTCAAAACCTGTTGAATGGAGGAACTCTGCTTCCTTAATGTTATATCTTTGAGTAAGATCTGCCTTCACCTTAATCAGAATGACTGAGAAAAGGCAACATTTTTGCTGGAGCTACTCGGTGGGCATGGTACAGTGGGTTAATTAATTTATTTCCATTTCACAAAATAAAA
Organism: Emberiza elegans; assembly: GCA_024865655.1. NCBI lineage: Eukaryota > Metazoa > Chordata > Aves > Passeriformes > Fringillidae > Emberiza > Emberiza elegans. Next base: position 65,379,901 of record JALJVW010000206.1, read on the forward strand.
GGAATTCTGATAATTCCATAAATGAATAGGAAGGCTTTTGGCTTGTCTGTGTGTCTCAGTGGCTGTACAGGATTATCCTTCACACTCTGCTTTACAATGACAGTCAAACAAGCAGCCACAAGCCACCAGATAAAAAATGTGTTTCTTTTTTTAGCTTAGAAAAGGAGTTAAGTAATTTCCCCTTGCTGTAAGAACTGTGGCACTGAAAGTGAGGGTTGAATTCCATGCACCAAGACTGGTGGTAATACAGACTTTTGCAAGAAGTTATGTAAGCTTGAGCACTGCAGCACAAAAGTTGGTATCAGATTAACTGCAAATGAATCATTTGAATTATTTCCTTGTCTTCTCTAGAGTGCTTGAATATTCCCAAATAAATAATGAGCTTTGAAAGATATTCATCTCCCCAAAAGAGACAAGTTTCTGTAAACTTGACTTAAAGAAGTATTGCTGCAGGCAATGAAATCTATACAAGCAAACAAAGCCCAGGAGATGCGTTGCCTTCTGGCAGACTATTAGAAAACATTTTTTTAGAAACTTGCTACATTCTTCAAAATAATAACCACTATTATTTTTAAATGGAAATCTTTTCTCTTTGAAATAGTACTTTAAAAAGCCTCAGGATCAGAGCACACCAGAGTAAATCTTATCACTGGTCCTGCTGAACGTGCCTGCAGTAGGGCTTGTAGAACATAACCAGCTATCTGTGCTTGGACGTGTGGGTTAGTGGGTTGGTTGGCATTTTTGGGAGGAAATGTGGGGTTGTATGTATTCTATAAACTCTGACCAGTCTGGGCTCTGAACATCTGGGAGACTGCAGAGCTTTTCTCTGCTTCAGACCAGTTCATTCAATGGCTCTTCTTTATTAAAGGCCCTGCAAGTGGAGTTGGAGTCCAATTCTCCCAACTCTGTGGAAAACAAATGAGCATTTATTGCAGCACTCTTGTACAATGTTAACTTGAAAAGACAACTGAATGCAACTTTTCATCTAGAATTCCATTATCATGGTACAATATCCACCTCTAACATGAGCTCTAAATATGTTCTATGAAAACGCCTGTTTTGTGATTGGAACTAATTCTACCATACAGTGGAGAGAAAGTCTGGACAGCAGAAGAGGTCAGGCTATGGTGAAGAAAGAGATGTTAAGCATGCTGTCTTGCTACTCCAAGTCCACTGACAACTTGCAGTGGTCTCACTTGGGGATTTAAAATTTTTTTGTTATCCTAATAAACCATCTAAATCTGTGAACTGGACATCTGATTTCTAAAAATATATTTTCCTCCACCCACAAACCCAATTATGCACTTGCCACTAAACAGCTGCCTACTTCCAACATTCAACAGAGTACAGAGTGAGGAATGTGCCTCTGACATGTACCATAGAAAATCTACAGGCAAAATTAAGGTTTCTTCATGCAAAATTAAAAAATAGAGGATGGCATAAAATCTAACAGTACCTAGTTACAATCACATTAAGAAATTACTTGGTGGACTGTTAACTTCAGCTATTAAAATAATTATTCAGCATGAGAGAAACTTGTAACAATTATATTTAACATTGGTTTGTCAGAACTTTCTCGTTTATTAAGTTCAGTGACAATGCCTTTAAGAATAATATGATAGAGGAGTATTGTACCATGAAATATAGCAAGAGACATCTTGACTTTAACCAGCCATTTCTGGTTCCTTTAGATGAGCCACTGCACTTTGCTTGTTACTAATTGATTTAAAAAGACTTCCACTTGGATCCTGTACTCTTGGGATAGGGAGTACAGTAACTTCAGGACTGAGTTCGAGATACCTCCTTCTGTAAATCTATTTTCAAATGACTTATATGGGGAAACCTTCAGAAATCCAATAAAGTTTTTGATGGGAAGACCTGAAATTTCTTTTTGGGGGGAGTTTCTACTGTAGCACCAACACAATGACACTGCTGAACTATGGGGAATTAAGAACTTGTCCTGCACATTATATAGCCCTATAAAAAGTAAAAGGAGAAGAATGTGGTGCAATTATAAATAACATCTTAGACATGACAGAAGTGCTATGTATTTATTTTTGACACAGCAAGGAATGCAAATGAATTTCTGCTAGCAACTGGTATTCTAAAGCATTAAGTTTTCTTCCTCCATGAAGTTTTCCCATTATGTCTCATTATTTCAGTCAGCATTTTTGCTTTTATGCCTTTTTCTTTTTTTTTGAGGAGATATTCTACCAAAAATAAATAATTAAACTACAGATGAACTGTCAAAAGGGAACATTCATATTTTAACGCAACATTAACATTTTGGTAATTAACATGGCAGTTAATGCTTTTAGCAGATGTAACAACATTAGACTTGTAAATTTCAATTAAAGTTAATAGTTCACGATAGCTGTAGGGATCAGGCATCCTCTCTGGATACTGAAAACATGTCTAATGTGATTAGAAATACTAATTGAAGAAAAAAGGACTGCTATAGAAATGACTGTACTTCTTTATCCTACTAAATTATTACAAACCTGCAGGAACTTTTACAAATATATTTGTAGGAAGAAGCTTAAAGAGTCAAATGCTCCTCTTGAAGAAATTAAAAGGGGTCAAAGAACATTGCAGACATTTCCAGTGTGTTAGAAGAGGGAAAATCATTAATCAAAAGCCATTGCTCCTTCCTTATCCTCCTGAGATCATATTCCCAAGAAATACTATAAAGTTATTTGGTTACATTTCACAGCCCTTTTGGATTTAATTAGGAACGAATGTGTTAGTTTTAATTCCCTCAGAGGCTTTGAATTCCAGTAGCAGGCAGAGAAACAGGACTGGCACTGGGAACTATGACTCAAGTGGACATCTCTCAGTTTTAGTGCAAGTTAGGAGATTGGTAGTGAGTCCTTTTCACGGCCTACTGATACGTGAAACATTTTAATAAGCACAGGGAAAGGATTAGTTTTATTAAGGTTAATTACAAGCTGCTAGCCAGCTATAAAATGCACCCCCATTTTATTGTAAAATGCCAATGATACTTATTTCACTTGTTCTGTGCATTTTTCTTGTCTCAGGCTGGCTCTGAAGTCAGTACCTCATTGTAGCAAAATCGCCACTGAAAATCACGCTCTTTCTAAGGTTTCAGCTAAAAAAGGCTAGACACTGAAATTAAGTTTGCTTTTTTGACTGACAATAGTTATTTTTAGGATAAATGCAGTTACTCCCCACTCATGCCGTTAGCTCCCTTTCTGTCAACACTCTTCCAACATCACCATAAATTATTATTCATTTGCGTTGCAGCACAGGCATAGGCTCCATTCTACCAGGCAAAGTGCAAAGACATGGTGAGAGACAGCTCTTGTTTGGAAGAATTGCACTCTAACCAGTTGTGACACAGGCTGAGAGAAAGCAGAAGAAATGCTGGTTTATCTTCATTTTGTTTCTATCTGAAAGGTTAGAACAAGAGATTAGGAAATTTGGTCAAGCTTATACGGAAACAATGAATAAAATGATTTGAATTAAGTTTATCAAGTAACAATGGAATTGAGAACATATTGGTCAAAGTCGTATTAGACTCTGGGCAAAGTGCCTAGTGCCAGGTATGTACCTTTTTCTCCTGTCAGGACTAAATGTAAACTCTAAATGGTGATTAATTAATCATGAGCCTCAGGCTGCCTGTCTCCAAAGGTGTACATTTTACTGAGCTCAGGTAAGACCAAACTGTGTATTTACAATAGCTGCCAGGAGCATACCTGGAATGAGACAGTGGATAACACAATACATTTGAATACGCACCTCCATGAGGTCTGTGGCTTTATTGACTTGTGTGCTAAATAGACAAGAAATCCATTTATCTTACCTATCACTTTCCACTAAAAAATCCCAATATATTTAACAAAGTTCTAAATTTTACCTGTGTTACTATGCAAGGTAGAGTGCTTCTATGGACACCTCAGAGTTTCAACACTGTGGGTACAATGGCATGGATGTCTGATTTACCCAGGAATTTAGTCAGGTGGGAGAGGAAAATTAAAGGTATGGTTAAGATTCTAGTAATCTTTTAGACACCACATCCTCTTTTCCTAGGGAACACTGTAGCCAATGGGATTCTGCATTTGGATCCATATGCATAGATACTTTAGTTAGCTTAAAATGTAATAGCTGTGAATTTTCATTCATAATACTGCATTTTTGCTTTGCAGTATTATAGTAATAATGTCTCCAGCATAACACAATTGCTAGCAGCTATAAATTACTTAAGGAAAGGATGAGCTTGACTAAAATTTCTTTTTTTATTTGTTCAAATACTCAGATCCAAAAGCTAAGGCCCAGGTCTTCAGCTGTGTAAATCAGCATGACTCCACTGAAGTCAGAGCAGCTACACCAACCTACACTGGGTAAGAGCCTGAACTTCAGTGACACCAGATATACAGTTTACAGTTTTATTGGCAAGTACAGGTTTATAGACTTGAAGGCAGTTTCTACTCCTGTGTCATATCGTAAACACTACCACCTTGGACAAACAGACAGAACAATCATTTGGAGGCTGAAAGTCTTACCCACCTCTGTAAGAGTTCCTTTTAGATGAATTACACTTCTGTGAAAGAACTTCATGCATGAAGGACCATTACCAGACAGAAGTTGGATAGCTTCCACCATTAGCAAAACGTACCAATATTCAGATTCTGGCATTCAGAGCAATCAACTTAGGAGGTGAACAATTGAAAAAATATATAAAGGGAATTCCTTGCCATCACTGATTAGTCACACAGTTCATTGCACATACTTACTGAAACTGTTACATTTGTGATGCTTAAAATGGGTAGGACCTTTAGATAAATGTAAAGGATGACTTAGCAAAAAAAAAAAATCTTGAGAAGAACAGTTTGGGGTTTATGATAACTATTTGTTAAATAGGACAAAGTGAGGTAAGACATCATACAGATGGATATGTCTGTTGCTGGTTCTTGAGCAGACTCTGCCATCCTGTGTGAATGGCAGAACTATCCTGAACTGCCTTTGAACTCCCTGCCTGGGTGCTCTGATACTGACATTGCCAAGATGGGGGCGAGCAGTGCTGCCCTCAGAGAACATGGGGAATGCCAGGACATGCTGAGGGAAGATGTGGATGGACTGGGGTATGCCAAACCTGACACCTGCTCAAGGCTGCAGTGGCGTGGGAGTCTGGATGGACAGATCAGCTGGTGCTCAAAATGTAGTTTTCTTTATTAACAGTAAGCTAGGTTAGGCTAACTGTGCTCACTACAGGAAATATACAAATATTTTCTTCCTTCAGTTAAACAATAACACATATGACAATATATCAGAATAGCAGTGTGCTAGAACATAGAAAAAATTTGAAAAAAAGAACTGTATTTAACTGTGATTATGTGTATAGAGCCAAATTTTAGGAAAAGGTATTGCACAGCACTCAGTATAGCTCAGTACTGATCCTTTCTTTGTATTGCAATGCAGCTTAATTTCTTTAAGCAATTTTAGTGATTTGTTGAGAAGTTTTACTGAAATACAGGAATCTCCTGTCATCCAAGTTCCCCGTTTCCACATACCTTTCCAAAAACTCTCTCAGGTTTCTGTGGTATAAAGGGGTTCCCTGTAGGAACCTCTCATAATATCCACATAAGCAAACAGTTTTTCTATCCTGCAGGCTTCCTGCTTCTGATGTGTTTGGAAGAGGTTTTACAATAAAATTTTATACCATTACTAACATTTTCCTTCAAATGCTTTTGGTCTGCCTTTTACAGTTTCACATGTAGCCTGCCAGAGGTTTTGCTATTTTCTGTTTTTCTCATCTGAACACCTTTTTTTAAGGAGCTCCTTTTCCTTTTTAAAAATATCCTTTATTCTCATGTAGAGCTCTGCTAGTCTTTTGGAGACCCTCTAACTTGGACAGATGATAGATACTCAGAAACTCTAATACAGATAATTTTCTCCTAACTTTTAACAAACTTCCTTGATTTTATGTAGTTCTCTTTTCAACATTGTTGCTATGGTAAGTTTATTTGGCATTTTCACTTCTAAAGGTTTTTGAATTTGAATATATTATGATCAAAATTCTAAAACTGTTCTTTGATACAGAAACTCAGAAGGTCTGGTGCCCTGCTTCATACAAATCAGTTCCTCAAGCTCCCCTGGATTGCTCCATTTAATGATTTATGTTGTCTAAAAGCTTAAGTTCTGCATAAAGCCCTATCATAATATTTATCCAGTGCAAATACAATGGAGATCTCTTTACTCCTGCCTTCACACCCTTTCTCATTTCCACATCCATGTCACAGACAGCTATCCTAGCCTTTTTACTGTTAGTAACAAAGAACCAGGAGAGAGGGAGACTTTTCAGGCTTCAAGGACTTGGAGCAGAGCAGTTGCTCCTTTTGATTAATTTCCTGTACTTTATTGATTTGAAGAACCTGAAGAATTGTTAACCAGAGAGCTGTTATGTTATGCTCCTATCTCTGTGACCTCAAAGACATCTATCCCCATCCTCCACTGTCCTAGTGAGCTCTTCTGCCTGAAAGTTTTAAAGTTTTGAAATCTATATTTTTCCTGAGTTTTTAGTTTATTGTGTTAATGAACATTTCAAGAGTCTCCAGCTGCACAGAGCCCTGGATAACAGTGGCAGCAAGTTAGGAACCATCTGGGGAGTTGGGCTAAATGTTTGAATTCCTGGTTGATTTTTATGTTGTTACCTAGCCCTCTCTAGGTGCTTTCAAGTCTAGCAGCTTAGTCCTGACAAAGGACACTGTTTTCAGAGACAATCCAAGTGTCACATTGCCATTCCAAATAATATCCTTTGTTGTCACTGGATATTTTTTATATTCTTGAACCCTGACTATATTTATAGGTTGTGTATATTCACAGATTTCAATGATCAGAAAAAGACTGGTGCAGCTTTCTTAAATCAATGCTGAAATGTAAATAGGTTAATAATAGCATGGCTAATGAAACAGCATCCACTGACAAAGAGTGAGGTGCTTGTTGCTTCTGCCTCTGGCCTGCTCAATTCCAGGTGTAAAGCATTTGCTGCCAACACCTTCAGAAGTTGGCAGACTTAGGGAACAAGCCATGTTCTCCCTCACAGATCCCTAATTCCAGCATGTCTTTGTCCATTTTCTCTAATCCTTTGCTAGCTGGTTAGGCAGTGTCCCCTCCGGCCTCTGAGAGAAGCTTTAGCCAGAGATAAGCCTGCTCCTTAACAATCCCTGAGGCTGCTGGATCTTCTGGAGCCTCTTCTGCCTTTCTGATTCTGTTTGATATGAAGTCTCCATTACAGGGAATATTAGACAAATTTATTTAACTGTAAATGTGCATTGAAAAGCAAAGAAAAACATCCTTCTATAAATAAACATTTGTACGAGCCAGGTCTGAAGAGGATCTTCTGGGGAAGATGTGTCACTTTTAAAATTTATAATTAATGGGGGCAGTGTAGTTACATTTATATGAAAGCCTGTTTGCCTGGTTGTGATGATGAACTAATTAACTAAAGCAGACTCTTCATTTTTAGCATCTCTGAGTCCCAAGCATCAAGAATAAAATAGAAACAACTATCTTCTAAGAAAGATAAGGTTGGAATACAGGAAAGAGAAGATGCTTCATCAACTGGTAATGTCAGGCTAAAGTAGCCATTGGATTCAGGTGTCTAAAGTGAAAAGTCAAAATATTATGGAACTCTACAGTGAAATTACAGCACGGAGAAAATAAAAAAAATGAATGAAAGTGAAAGAGCAGTGAGTATAAAAATAGGATGAAAGAAAAAAAATTCAAATACAATCAGATTAAAGAAAGGAAGACTGTGAGAAATCTACTGTAAAAAAAGGCAAGTAAGCCCTGGATATTCTCTTTTTATGCATGAATGTAGAGAAACCTTCAAATACTACCTAAGTCTAGGTTGTGAATTACTCATTTTCCATCTAATAGAGGCTAGAAAATAGCAATAGCTGGGTATTACAGTACTACTGCCTTTGCCTGTGGAAACATGAGACCTAACAAGACTCAGTATTTTATGGTCAGCTACACACCAAGTGACAGTCTCTCCTTTTTCCATCAGAGGTTTTGCTAATAGGTGACTGCCCTCACACAACTCCATTTCTGGTTGAGGCTGAAGAGACTTTTGGAGATGGAAGTCAGTGGAATTGCTGATTGCAATTCTTTAAAGTAATTTCTTAACATTGTATGGCAGATCTATCAAGTTTTCATTTTGTGGTATGTGGGAAGCCCTAATGTATTGCACTTTCTGCAAAAAACAATCCAGTCAATTCTTGTTCAAGAAACTGCCATTTACAACATAATTTAGCCACAAAAAAAAAAATCTATTAATCAAGATTCCACTTCACTGTTTTGGGTTACTCTAAAGAAATACAAAATGCACATCAAAGGGGAAGGTCCTAGGGTATGTCTGATTCCACAGCCTGGGTGGTCACCTTATCAATGTATTTGGCCAGTGGCATCAAATGCCCCAATGCTAATACAAAGGAAATGTGCAGAAAGAGAATCAGAGAAATGAGAGCCAACAAAAATAATTTCCTTTCAAATTTCATTAGACTTTGTATCGCTGGCAACACTGCAGATGTCTCAAAGCTGAAAAGTTTGCCTCAAAAACAGACAGAATTTTGTACACAGGGAAGTGAATAGACTTTTTCCAGACATAATGGCCCATTTCCTACTTCTTTTGCAAGGCTTAAATCAAGTATTATTACACCTGTTACAAGGGAAAAACTGCAGCAAAACCTCCAACCCTTATGAGAACTTAAGTTTTGCTTTGGAAAAATCAAGTACATTTGATTCAAGGTAATTCTCAATTACAGTTTTCTCTTTTTCAAATAACTGGAGTGCCTTTTACACCTAGGGCTTCTTAGAGGGCTTCTACACCTGAGGAAAAAAGTTATTTGAAAAAAGTTATTTGATTATTAACCTTACTGGGGAAACTGGTCAGCTTTTGTACTTTCCCCCATCATTGGTTCTTAAGGCTTCTCCTCTGTGTAGGTGATTACCTTTCCCTGCACTGAAGCAGGGTGGACATTCAGGACCTTAAAACCAGTAGTATTCTGGAATTCAGTATTTTTTATCTACTTAAACTTAGTGCTGTTGCAAAGTAGAAGCTGGTGAAACAGGACTCACCAAGAGTCTGGTATTTTTTGTTGCCGTCACTTCTATTTCTCCCAGTATAAAAAGGAATTTGTGTCACTTCCAGCTGATGTACTCAGTTAATATCGAGTCTCACAGATTGACTATCACAACTCAAATACGAAATGACCAAGTCTGACATGTTTTTAAACCTGGCAGGGCCCAAGCCTCAAGGCAGTGCCGCTCAGAGCAGAAGGGCCAGTCCCTGCTCCAGAGGCCGGAGCCGGTGCTCCTCCCGCTCCTGCTCCGGGAGAGCTTCCCGTGCCCGCCGCGTAACCGCAGTGCCCGGGCCCCGCCGTGCTCCACGGCAGGAACACGCTGCGGTGGGCACTCCTTGTCTCACCGCACGTACAGCCCCGGTCACTTCCAGGGGAGCTGACCGGGTACAGCCTGACCAGGCCTGCCGGCACCGACCACGGCCAGGCCGGGCGGACACGGCGCCTCCGGCCGGCCGGCCGGGCGGGGTGAGCGGAGCGGAGCGAGGCGGGGCCGGGAGGCCGCCCCGCCCCATCCTCGGGGATGCCGGGATGTTTACGGGCCTGGCAGGAGCGGTGGGGGGCGGAGAGCAGGTCGGGGCTGTCGCCGGTGCCTGTGCCACCCGCCAGGAGCCCCGCTAGGCGTCCCCTGCCAGCGCCGGCGCGGCCCCGGGCTCGTGGCGCCGGAGAAGCCGGGGACGAGCGGGGGCCGGTTCTGGTATCCCGCGCCAGGAGCAGGCGGAACCAGGCTGTTCGGTGAGCGGGGCGGCGGCGTGGCTGGGAGGTCCCGGGGCCGGGGGGTCCCGGGGGTCCGGGCGGCCGAGCCGGCGCTGCCGGGACGCTCCCCCCGCCGCGGGGGCTGCTGGCGGTCCCGCCTCCCGCCGCCGCCCATTGGCCGCGGGGCTGCGGCGCGCGGCGCCATTGGCCGCGGCGGCTGCCGCTCCGCCCGCCGCACGGGGAGGGAGCGGCGCGGGGCCGGAGCGAGAAAGTTTGTGCGCGGCGCTGGGGCGGGACAGTCGCGGGCTGCGCCGCGTCGGGGGCACCGGCACCTGCCCCGCGGCCGGAGGGGCGCCGAGCCGCCGTTTCCTGGCAGGGCAAGCGGCGCCCTGAGCGCTCCGGTGGCGTCTCGCCCGGGGGCGGCTGCCGCGCCGCCTCCGCTAGAGGAGCGGGCGGCCGGGGACCCTGCCTGGCGGCCTCGCCACCTCCGGCCCCAGCCTGCCCGCGGCCCGGCCGGCCCCCTTGCCTCTGCCGCGCCGGGCTCCTTGCGTGCCTGCCGCAGGCGGAGCTGCTTTCCTTGGTGTTCCTCGTCACTTTCCCCCGGTTTCCTCCAGGCTCCCGTGCCCTCCTCTCGCTTGGGGGTGGGTGTCGGCAGATGCTCCTGGGACAGCCCAGCCTGGGGGTGTCACACGGCAGCGGTGACCACAGCGCTGTCACTGGCTGTGAGGGGCGGCAGCCCCGTCCCGGCGGGTGCGGCGGCCTCTGTCCCAGGAGAACACCGGGGCTGCCCGGCCGGGGCCCTCCCGCTGCCCGGCCGCCCGGGTGCGGGGCTTGCCCGCGGGCCTGGGGAGAGCTGCGGCCTGGTGGGACACGCTGGAAGTAGGGCATTCTCCGTCTGGGAGTGAGTGTCCCCTCCTTCAGCTTACCGAGCTTCCCGGCTCGGTTATGTCGGTACCGGCCCCGAGCTCCTTTCAGTGTTCGTGTGAACTGATCCTGCGTGGTTTTAGGGTTCAGAACGCTGTTCTTCGAGTGCAGTGTGCCTTGGTTTGCTCTGCATGTTTTGAGGGGCATTTTTTGAGGAGAATGGTAAAACTGCTTAACATAATTACCGTGCTTCTGATAAAATATGAGGGGATGCGTGTTCATTAATCACACGAATATTTAATTCTTGATAAGATAAAACTTTATAAATTTTTCCCCCCCTTCTTGTACCAATTGAATGGTAACTTTTGTCACCTTTTGAAGTGATAGAGTTGTTTTCTCAGATTGCAATAGTGGCATCACTTCTCAGGAAAGGTTGCATGTGCGCAGTAATTTTGTGCAATATACTGGATGTATTTCCTGTATAAAGTTGTATTACAAGGCTGAGATGCAGAAATTGCATGAGATACACACTTTGTATTATTAGATCAGATGGTTAGATTCACAGATTGGCTAAATCAGGAAGAATGAAATTTAAAAGGTTTTTTTTTCCCCTCGGCAGTTTAGGAGAGAACTGAAGTGTTGCAGTGCTGTGGAAATGTCTGTTTAAACTACAGACTTGCACTGTCTTGAGAGAGATGAAATGCAGTGGAAAACAGTCATTTGTTCATGGCCTATGGAAAACTTAGGCAGAGGAAGGAAAACTGTGGTGGAAGGAGGGAAACTTACAAGCAAGTCTGGCAGCTTTAAAGAAAGAACTTAAAGCCATGTTTGTTATTTTTAAATGTTTTGATAGTAAGAATAATGTTAAGAGCACTTGTTCTTTAATTTCAAAACATTAAGATACTATATTTAGAAATACCTAATGTTTGGGTAGATGGCTCGTCAGAGCACACTTAGAAATTGTTCACTGTAAGGATGGAGATACTGCCTTTGTCGTAGATATCTTCTATTCAACATACTAGTTAGTCATTGCAGTAGAAAAAAATATTTGAGATCAAGGAATTTTATTCAACCAAAAATCTTTTTTTGATGGACTTATCACAGTGTCTTCCAGGGTCTACACGAATTAGATAAGTAGATTCCTATCCTCACCATGGAAGCTTGTTTCAAAAGAAGAAAAAAAAATCTAACATTTTAGAGTTCATTGGAAGGCCTGTGAACAAGTAAGAAAGTCAGATGAAAAACAGAAACAGGCAGGAAGTCAGTTGCTCATTTTACTGTGACCTGTGGTATCTGCTGGATTGTAGGACAGAGCCATATAAGCCCCTCTATAAGCTCAGTTGCACAAAACATAGTTCTGTGTGTTTGTTCATAAATACACCCCCCATGTGTAATAAACTTAGTGCAGTACTCTCTGCCTTTATACTGATGCTAAATTCAGCTTATCACTATCAGTGCCTTGCTGCCTTCTGAAGTTTGATATTGTTCCAAACATCTGTGCTGGATGCTTGGTTGAGTTCACCTTACATTGGAAAGTCCCTTAGGAAAAGTCCAACTGCACTAACTTCTACTCTACCTCCAAGGGATTTTTTTTTTTGTGATTTGGTGTTTATCTGAAAATCCCTTCTGATTTAGGATTTAGGAGATGATGAGATTATCCTGTGAAGGTTAATACTATGGATAGTTTTAGGAGTTAACTGACTAATTTCCAGAGAATTTGTTCAGTTTATCTGCGTTCCATGTGCTTTGCAAATGAGATGAAAATAACTGACCAAAATACCAAAGTGGTGATACGGGCTGATACGGGCAGCCTTTAGAACAGTGATTTGCTGTATTTATCACCATTTCACTTCCCTAGCCACATGGGAAGGAACTGAGCCCTAGACTGAAGCACATAATCCCACTTTTTGTTTCCCTAATAAGTATTAAAATGATTCTTCCTGTCACATTAGTTTAAAAAGCTGCAGAGGAGCAATGCTGTGAAAATTAGTTGCTTTTTTTGGTGAACAGACTCTTGTGCATTTGTCTCAGGCATGTAAAACAAATCTGTGATTCAGTTGTGATTTTTGTAGCTAGAAAATGTGCAGTATTTCAAGTGCCATTGTAACCTGTTGGGCATATAGCACTTATTTATGCAAGGGAATTTGTTATAAAATTTTAAACAACATATTAAAAAGAGGAATTTGTAAGAAAATACTGTGAACAATCATGTTAAAACCCGATTGCACGTGGTTATTCTTGTGATATTAGTGACTTTTGTGTTGGATTATAGTGACAAAGTAAATAGACTGCATCATGTGGCATTTGGGAGTCTGCATTCAAGCCTCTTCAAGCTGCTTGGAATGATTTATAGCAAAGTTATTGCTGTCTTATTTAATAGCTGTGTTTATGTTGGACCAGATGAATTATTTTACAATGTCATAAAAGTTCATGTACAGCTTGTAGATTAGATTGTTGCTGAAGCCTTTGGGAGATATTTGAATTAGGTGCTGTGAAGTATTGATGAACCAGTCTTTCTCAGTTAATATCAATTTTCTGTAGTTAGAAAAAGAGTTTACTGAATTACTGATTCTTTGATAGCTGGAAGGCAGAAGTATCACAGGTGAACTAAAAGTTACTTCTAAAAATAAGTAAAAACTTCTGGTGGGAACACACATAGCCCTGCCCTGTGGAGGCCCTTCTTCTGTACCCTTTTTGTCCTCATCTGAGAGCAAATCCAAAAAAGGAGTTGTCTTTGCAGCAGTGAACTTCCAGTCCTTGCCCTACTGAGATTCAGAACTGTGTGCTGGGTATGTGGGCTGTGTGTGAGCTTTGCAGAGACCGGCAGGAGCTGAGCAGCAGGCAGAGTGTCCATGTACTGCTGGTCATTGAGGGTGCTGCACAGCCAGACGTGCATCTTGCAGCTTTTAGACAGTGGTGGTTTGATGTAAAACACAGCAGCAGCTGCAGGCTGGAGTGTTGGCTTGTCTCTGAAGTGAGTGTGCTGGCTGCTGCCTGCCTTGCTTCTGGACCCAGGCATCCTGGATCACTCACTGCTTTTTCAGGAGTCAAGGGTAATGCTGCGCAGAGGTTCACAGGAAAACCAGCTACATTTAACAGGCTTTCTTTTCTGATTCTTTATAATGCTTCATTCATTTTCTCATCTTTGGGGTAGCAGATTTTAAACCAGATATTACAGATAAATGTTTTCAGCTTGAGAGGGTGCATCTAACGCCTGCAGTAAGATGTCTTGCACTGCTTTCTAAGATACTGAGACATTTCTTCGAGGAGTGTGTGGAATTTATTGTTAAATGTGTTCTACTCCACCTGTAGCAACATGGACATTGTCAGCCAGGGTTGTTGCATGCTTGTGTCCACCCAGTCTTCTAATTGGGATGTATTTTCCCTGTGCTTGGCCATAATGAGTTTATCTGACAGTGCGTCCAGTCTTTTCATTTGTCTTGTGTTTTTAACTCTTGTGTGAAGATCAGCTGTTTACACTTCTAGTAAAATCTCTTCAGCATCTCTTTATGAATAATTTGCTTTTAGAGGTGTGTTTAAAGTTGTGCCCTCATTGAGGCTCCCTCTGTGTGAGAGCTGTGAGGTTTTGCACCTGTAAGGGTTTCTAAATCATGTTTTAGCTTCCTTAATCGGAAAATCTTAGTTTTTGGGGTTTTTTTCTCCTTTTGGTTTCTTTTCCTTTTTCCAGTTTAACTTGTTATTCTTATTTATGTTCCTTCTGTTAAATTTGTTTCCTAGTTCTACTTTCCCATACAGTATTTTGTTGACAAAACTCTTGGGTTGGTGTTGAGTGAATTGACTTCTCTCTGTTCTGGCACTTGCCTTGCTGTTGCAGCTTTTTGAAGTGCTTGTTCACCTCCCTACCGAGGACAAAGCACAGTAAAATGTGGTGAGCTAACTTACTAGCACACTGTTGCCAGAGGGAAGATGTTCTGTTTCTTCTGCAGTCCCTTTCCTACATCTCCCATCCCTGAACTTCCCCTTCTTACTTTTTTCTCTTGTGCTCAGCAGAGTGCCCCAGGTGCTGGTTCTGCTCTCTGCTTGCTGAGCAGAAGCCCAGCTGCACCAGGGAGTTGGATCAGCTTGGCAACAGGGCCAGAGAGTTCACGATGCCAGTGTGGGATTGTGTGGCAGAGAAAGTAAGAGAAAGAAAGATCTTTGGTGTCACCGAGCTGTTAGATTGACTTGTGTAATTTCATGTTAGAGATGTAATTTGGCAGTAGATTCAGCTGATCCAAATTAGCCGCGGCTGGAGCAGTCCTGTGTCTTCCCCTCTGTCTTTTGCCATCACAGCTCTGTGTCTCTGCAATGCTATGATTCTGGGAACTGAACTGGGAAAAAGTGACTTGGTCAAGGTTAGTTTTCAGTGAGTTTCCCTTTGCTTACCAGGAGTCTGGGTAGCCACAGCAGCCCCACTGGAAGAAAGAGGGTTTGGGAGTCATGGCTGAAGGCAGGGAAGGGGCAGCATCACATCATCCGTTCACCCTGTCTGAGAGCTGCTCGCTTACAGGTGCAGGAGCGCAGCCTGCTGTGGTGTGGGCTGAGGCTTTGCTTTCTAGATGGTATCGTGGTTAAACACAGTGCATTGTTCCCTGCAATACTTCTCACTGTGACATTATCATCATCTACCTATGCCCTTTATAATTGGCTATTGCGTATGAAGAAATAGGTTATCAAATTTCTTTCAGGTGAATAGAAACTAAACGAAGAATGTAGAAGCTTGCTGCTCAAGCAGTTTCAGTTCCTGTTTCTTTTTCAGTTCATAAGACATAACAAACAAACAGTTCCATAAAGGACAAGTCAGTGCATGTATAACCCTTTGGGAGCACCTTGCAAGATAAGCAATTTACTTGAGTGACACAACTGAAATGGAGAGGGAGAAGTAAACAAACTAACTTTTTAAATTGTGCAAATGAAGAGGGATGGAAGCAGACTTGTGAAGCAGGAGAGCTTTGACTTTCATCTTCTAATCAGACAGCACTGACAGAGCAAACTCTTAGTAGCTGGGGAATGACAGTGAGTGGCATGTGTGTTTTCAGGGTTGGAGTGAAAATAAGCCTGGTGAGTTGGGCCAAATGGATGAGAAAATTGCATACAAACTCTTAGTGTGAATTCCCTTACTTTCTTCCTAAAGGGTTATTTGTGTGTGGCTGCTCCTGCTCTTGCTAAAACCAGCTTTTACCCCAGATTAACTGTCTGTGTGTTTTTTGACTGCTTTGACTGGACTGTGCATGAGTAGGGAATTTGGACATAAATTTGCTGAAAAATGCAGTATTTCCAATTAGGTAGTTAATATCTACCTGTAGATTAACAGCTGCTGGGAATTTCTATTGTTCAGATTCAAGGCTGTCTCTGCAGAGGCGAGGAATGGCTTGGCATCCTGTGGGGAGTATTGATCTGGGTTTTAGGAACTGCTTCTGAAATTAAAACTGATCCTTCTTGAATATAGATGTGTACAGATCCAAACTGAATCACTTTCAGTGCTTTAAAGTTGCATATACAGCTTCTCTCCGGTTTGGACACTTCTGCAGAGAATTTGACAAATGGTGTGTGTTTTCCACACTTTAGGCAATATTTTGGGTTTTTTGGACAATGTGAAGCAAATATTTACTATTAGCTGACAGTGGTGAAATGAAATATTCTATGTACATACACAGTTAGTTATAGGTACATAATCTGTGTACAGATGTGTGCACATAAATATCTTATTGTGCATATATATAATGTTTATATGTATATATGTATACTAACAGGGATATGTGACATTTTATTGTGATAATGGTGAACTTGGTCTTCCAGTACTGAGTCTGCTTTGTCCCTTGTCAGTTAGTCTTGACAGACTAACTTGAAGTGGGTGTCAGTTTAAATGCATTTTGCATTATTAATGCATACATATAAAATATATGTAAATATAAACATTATAAATTGCAGCCTGCCCCTGAGTTGCCAGCAGTGAGTGGGTGCTGAAGAGTGTTGATCAGTGTTGATGACCTGACACAAAGTGTGGGCTGTGTTTGAGCACCAAGCCGTCCAGTGGCCAAGTTTTTGCCTTAAAGAATGACTTAAGACAGTCTGCCTTACAGACCAGTTGTGTGGCTGTTTTTCACCCTGGAGGGCCACGCTGTTACTGCTGGGTGTGAAGTTTGTCTCCTCCCCCGGGTCTGTGGCTGTGGCGCTGGGAGGCTGTGGCAGTGTGACTGCAGGCGACGCTGGGAGCGGGGCTGGAACGGGGCAGGCGCGCCTGGGCTCCCTGGCACACCCTGCCGCATTAGCGCTGCTGCGGTGGGCACAGAAACTGGGTGTCGGCTGCTCAGGAGGGCACTTGGAAATCTAAACCCTTGTTTCCACAGCACTCTGCTTTTTTTAGGTTCAACCAGGGGGACTGTTTGCATGTTCTACCTGCGTTTAAATTGTGCTTTTGGGTAGCTGAGACGCAACAAGAGATATAAGCAAATGGGAATATTTCTTTAGCTTGTATTCTTACATGGAAACATAGGATTGATACGTGTTGTTGGCTTCCCTCCCCCCACCCCTCAGCTGAGGCTGATCCTTATCTTTAAATTTAGTAAAGATAGATGAGAAGTTTGTTGATCTAAAATTTTTCATTTTAAACCCATGTTAGTTTGAAGAATCTACACAATATTTACAAGAAAATTGTTTACAAAAAATGGTTGTTCCTGAAGCGCTTTGTCTCTAACTTAACTAAATTAATGGTTATAGTAAAAACTGAAAATATCTGCCTTAATTGGTGGTGTAATCCAGAAGTAAACACAGTACATTCCATTCTTTGAGAACAGCCAAATTGACTGTGTCCCTGATCAGCACATCCTGAACCAGTGTAACTCTGTGTTAGCAATTATGTGGAGTAGTTACAGCTATATTTTGCAGAAAAAAAAGGACTGAGCTTCTCAGATTCTCAGCAGCACTGTAACATTCTGAGCATTCATTTAAGTATATGCTCTTTTCCTAAAGTATAGCTGTTTCTGCTTTGACATTGATTACTGTATGTTCTCACTTAAGATGCAAAATTGACAAACAAGTGCATAGCAAGTAGCTAATGGAAACCATGTATATTGAGACTATTAATGATGTTTTCTACAAGAAAACGTATTTTTTTGTTGTTGAAGAGATGCCATCTGTTAAAGCAATAACATTTTTGCCTAAATACCGTGTGAATTCCGTGTGAATGCTTTATGGACTTGGAGCTAGGAAACTAGCTCTTTAAAAGCTTGTTTCAAAGCAGGGCATTTAATCTTTTTCTCCTGGAGTAGTCTGATCATGTTTTTAAAGACATAGTTGCTAGACTTAAGTCACAAGGATTTCAAGTTTTTCCTAGGTTTCTTTTTTTAAATATTATTTTAGAATGCATTTGAGTGAAATGGAAGCGATGAGCTCTGGCTCCTGTTCGGGAGTGGCTCCTCTGCTCTGCTTGCCCCGACAGCCGTGGGTAGTCAGTCCTGCCTCTCCTCTGGCAGGCTGCTGGAAAGCACCTGGAAAGCTGAGTGCTGCCTGTGGGATGGGAGCTTGGGTGTGGGAGTGTGCTCTTGCCTCTTGGGCTGCTTTATATCTGTGTGATCTTCAGGTGTGTGGGCAGAGAGCCACAGCTCTGACAGGTGGCCACTGGGGAAGTGAATGAGGACAGCCAGGCTTGTTTGTGAAGGAAGGAAAAGGTGTTACTCCCATTTCAGGCACTTGGGTTTGATGGTCTGACTTACTGGTGAGGGCTCCTTTGCTGCTGTGGAGTAAGAGGAGTGGCTGTGCCCATGTGATTCCAAATGAAAAATTGGTCCTGATGTCTGTATCCCCAGTATTGGTGTCCTAGTGCTGGCTGCAAGATTGCCTGGTCAGTGGTGAGCACTGGCTCTGGCAGCTGACTTCCCTTTTTCAGCGTGGTCATTCTGATAGTCTTGGAAATCTTGGCATTGCTACCTTCTCTTCTCTGCTTCTCACTCTAGTTTGATAATTGATTTTTTTTTGTTGTTGGCCTGCCTGAAGTTGCTTTTTTTGGATCTCCTTTGTCTTTGAATCAGTTACAGGTAATACAGAACAACAGGAAGCCCCAACTGGTGTGCTTTGTGTGGAAGTATGATGGATGGGAAGGCAAAGCCTAAGGAGACCTTTGGTTGCTCTGAGTGTGGCTGTGGTTTGGTATCAGGAATTGCTGATGGAGCTGGGATGGCATGTGGGTGACTGCTTTCAATGGGCCAGGGAGAGCAGATCACTAATGATTTGTTTGTGTATGCTGTCCACTGCTTACTACACAAGGGCAGCTCACGAGAAACTGCGGAGCTGCCTGGTGCCTCTTTTGTCTGTGAGTGATCTTGCCACAACAATACTGTAAAAGTGGCAGCAGCAGTGCAGCGAGCACAGGCCATTCATTAGTTTCTTGAATATTTTGCAATTGCCTTTGAAAAGCTTTTCTAAAGTTTTCTGTTTTCTGTTGAGAGTTATTTCTAACCCTTTGAATAGTCTAGAGGAATTACTGGGAAGATTTGTGTGCTTTTTAACAGCTATAGGAATCTGTCTGGAGTGTAAATAGCTTTGTATGTGGAAGTACATAGGTTTAGCAGAATAAATTTATTACAGGAAATTTCCTTATGTTAAACATCTAATGGTGTCAGATAACAGTTCTGTGTCTGTCTGTCTCCAGAACATTCAGGATTTGGAGCAGGGAATAAGAAAACAATAAATTGAAAAGCAAGGATAATATCCCTGTCAGACACATGATTCTTGTTCTCTGAAGGCCTTGGCAGGTTTGACCAGGTAATAGGCAGGGATACTTCATCTTGGTGTGATGAAAAAGTTGTTCAGGCCTTGCCTCTTACTTGTGTGAAAGCTTATTTCATTGTTTGGCTTTGAAGCTGCTGGTGAACTTTTGTGCTGTCTTCATCTGAACAGGGCTTGCCCTTGTAGGCATCAGTAGCACTGGCTGCTGCACCTGCTTCCCCTCAGGGGTGCCTAAGAAAGGATGCACTTAGTTGAGGGGGGAAAAATATTATAAGCATTTGCATTTTTGTCTCTCCTGTTTTTATTGTTAATGGTTCAGTGCATTTTGCAGCTCTTATTACTGGTCAAAACCTCTATCTTGGGAACGTGGCAGGCATCTTTCCTCCCATCTTACTGATGGGAAATGAGAAGTTCGCAGTATTCCAAAGGCCTCTTAACTAGCTTGTCAGAATGTACTGTGTACATGTTTAGCTTTTTTCTGTTTGGATGGAACTAATTTTGCATACTCCCTAAAACCAACAGATGAATCAAGGCAATGCAGGATGTGTGCTGCAGCTGTAAGTCTTCTGCTGATCTCCTGTTTGCCCTGCTGCCTGTAGGTCAGGCATCTACAGAGTTAAACACATGGTTGGTGCCCCTGAAGAGGAATGGGATGATGCAGCTTTTTTCAGACAGTCGTTTGTCTGGTGCAAGTTGTTTTAATTCACATTATTAATAAAAAAATCAGGTGCCTATAGTGATATTTTTAATTTCATAGAACAACTAAACATAAGAAAACCTCCTTCCCCAAACAGTGCAGAGCTAGTTAAATGTTCCTAAACTCAAGCTACAATTGAGATGATTAATTCCTTTGTTCGTCTGCTGATGTTCATTAATCATAAAAACTGGCCGAATTACAGTGTAATGACTGTATTTTTCTTTTCAGGACATAAGGGACATTGCTGCTTGATAGAATGGATGAACAATCACAAGGAATGCAGGGGCCTACTGCTCCACCATTTCAGCCACAGGTACATATATCTGGGTGTTTTTAACTGTAACTTATTTCTTAAATAGGGATAACATTGTTTCTTGTGGTAACAATGAAACTGTGAACACATAGAATGTATTCTCATGATCAAGTTTTAATTTTTGCCTCCTGCTTCTTCACTGACTTTGTGAAGTTGGGGTTGTAGTGTGAGGAAGAAGCAAAGAGGAATACAGTTGTTTCCTTAAATGTTGAGTTGTTAAACACTATTTTCAAAATTGTATCCAAAATACCTTATTTATTTCAGACTGTTGGCTTTACCTACATCTTTTTACACCTCCTGACAGTGATACTTGTATGAATTTCTGTCATTACATTTACAGAAATGTGACGGTTGAAACCAGGCATCAGGTTTCAACTCCACAACCTCCCTGGACCACCTCCCTTTTGCTGTCACACTCACAGTGAAAAAAATCTTTCCTGATGTTCAGATGAAACCTTCAGTGTTTCAGCCTGTGCCCATCACCTCTTGTCCTGTCACAGGGCACTGCTGAAGGAAGCCTGACTCTGTATTTTAACATGTGTTTTTCAGGAATTTGAGCCCACTGATGAGATTCCCCCTGAATCTTCTCTTCTGTAGGCTGGATGCGGCTGGTGCTGTCAGCCTTTCCCCCTGTGATCTGTGCTGCAGAGCCCTGGTTGCTTTCTCCAGTGTGTGTGTGTAGGGCAGCCCAGAGCTGGATGCAGCACTCCAGGTGTGCTCCTGCCAGTGCTGAGCAGAGGGGAAGGATCTCACTCCTCCTCCTCCTCCTGGCACCGCTCTCCAAATGCAGCCCAGGACATCCCTGTCCACCATGGAGTGCATTGCTGGCCCGTGTTCACGTTGGTGTCCAGTGGGACCCCAGGGCTGGCCTGTGGGGCTGGTTTCCAGCAGGTCAGTGTCCAGTGTTCCTGCTGCATTTTGGGGTTATCAGAGCCCATGTGTGGGGCTTCCCACTTCGCTGTGGTGAATTGTATGAGGCTCCTGGCAGCCCATTTGTGCAGCCTGTCAGGGTCCCCTGGGATGACATCACAACCCTCTGGTACAGCCAGTCCTCCCAGTTTGTGTCATCAGCAAACTTTCTGAGATCACACTTGGCCCCATTATCCAGATCATTAAAGATGGTGTTGATGAATACTGGACTGAACCCGCTATTGATTGCTGAGGTACACTGCTGGCTGCAGTCCTCTACCCACAGTCAGTGCCATCAGAAACTCAGTTGCTATTTGGAATGAAGTGCCTGAAAGCTCCATCAGAGTTTGTCATCTATAAGTTAAAACACTCTACTCCCTTACATCATAAGGATGTTTTGGGAGTGCAGATAGTACTCCCAAACTGCTTACACATTGTGAAAAGGATATGGAGGAAGATAGAAAAATGTGGATTAGCAGTCTGAGGCAGTAGACTCTTAAATTCCAGAACTTCTGTGAGCGTAGAATGAGAGCATTTTAGCATCTAAATAGAGAAAAGCATTAATTTCTTACTAGAGCTGGAAAACTATAAACTGAAGGCAGCATATACATCCCTTACTTTTTGGGGTATGTTTGTTTGTTTTTTGTTTGGGGTATGGTTTTTTGTTTGTTTTGGCATTCCCAAAGCTGAAGAACAGTGGTTTGTTAAGTCTCTTCTTATATGGAAGCATATCTCTGCTCAGCATTGCTATTCTGCTCTGTTTCCTTGTTTGCCTGTATTCCCCTCAAAATGAGGGCTCAGAGCCCTGTGCAGTATTCAGTGTACACACAGTGGACTTCAGTAGTGAAACGTTTTGTTGTCTGTTTCGTTCAGTTGCTTTTCCTGAAGATGTCTGACTTGCTTTTTTGTGGTAACTGACCAATCAGTTTCACTTTTCATGGAAGTTTTTCAATGGTGTTGTGTAAATCTTTTTCTTGTCTGGTAATACCTAAAGTAAAAGCAATGATTCACAGTCTTTAGGGTGGGATTTCCCATTCAGTTTTGGGTTTGTAACCTGGAGATGCTAGTATTGAATAGCAGGGTGAAAATCTAAGGCAATCTTCTGCAAGGCTTTGCAGCCATATTTTCAGCTGGTTTTCTGGATAAATTGGTAATCTCAAGAAACTTTATTGCAGCATTGTATGCATTGAATAGAGTAGTTTCCTTTGGGATTTCACTGGTGACTTCTCCAAGAAAATAACTTTTCTGCTGCTGTTTCTCATCTTGGAGCTGGCTGTTAGTCTGCTTAATGTTCTCTCTCAACCTGAGTGAGCTTAAGTTTTATAGGTTAGGAATCCTCACTGAAGGAACCCGGCTTAACATTTTTAGAGACGTGGAGTGTGATTTCTTCAACAGAAAAGCCCAGTTAGGAAAAACCTGTATGACTCCACTCTTAACTGCTTATTGGAATCTCTAAATTGTTTCAGTCCAACTGTTTGTTTGGTTTTGTTTTTGAACTGTATCTGTAAGTAATTAAAAAATAAATGATCAAGTTGATTTTGAGTTTTATTTTAACAATCCAGATGAATTCATGGCTGGATATAGTGCACTGACATACAGTGATGGAGCAGTACTGGGGAGGTTGCAGTGGGAGAGAACAAGGACCTCCTGTGAAGTCTTGCTCACTGGAGAAACTGATGTGTGCTGGGCTCACCGATATGTACACTGGGATATTTTGGTCAATAAAGTCTTAGTTGGCTTCTTCAGTGTTGACTTAACAGATGTGAGAAACATGCTGTCTCTTTTTGTGCCTGTCTAGGTCAGTACTGAAGTTCATTGATATTTTATGGGGCATGAAATGCTTTTGAAAATGTAAATCTCAAAGATAATGGGAACTGAGTGCAAATAGAAAGTTTTGGAGAAAGAGTGAAGTAGAACATCTCTTGAGAGCTCTGGTTATAGTGACAACCATTGTCTGGTATATTTTTAGAAGTTAACTGTGAATGCCTTCTACTAACTCCTGTGGCCTTCCTGTGGATGCTTTCTTTCTGAGGAAGTCTGCTGCTAATTTGTCTATCAGCTCTTTTCTGAGACTGAAACAAGGCTGAAAAGGAGTATGATGTTTTCTGTTGAGATTGTCTCTGTTTGCTTGTTGTATAAATGAGCTCTTAATTCCATGATTGATTTATTAGTGTATTAGGATGTTTGTTTTTCCTCTAGTAGGAATGTTTAAGCTTATCTTTCCTCTCCCCACATTTCTTCTCTGTGCAGGATTACAACTGAATGTATGGCTGAGATCTGAAATTTACAGGAGTCTGTTCAGACAGGAAAAAGAAAAGCATTCTTGCAGTTTTAATACATTGTTTGGACAGAAGTATAAAAAATAAATTTGAAAAAAGGGAGCCACTCTGGTTATTTTAATGTTGTCAGATAGATATCTCTTCCGTGGAAGCTGTAGTATTCTGAGTCTCACTGATTTCCTTGGCAGTACAATGTAATGTGATCATTAGCGAAGTGTGTATAATCTGTTCTGTTATGGTCTCAGACCGAGGGAAATCTTTATCCTGCACAAGCCTATTCCCCACAAATTGCATTGTGGTGAGGAGAGACCCAGTGGTAGTTGGAGATGTGCAGCTATGTTGCTTCTCATGTCAGATCTCCACATCTAAATTGTGTGACAGGACAAGGGAGCAGATGAGACAAGCTGTCACTCAGCCACGCTGCCCTTTGAAGAAGGGCCATGGGGGGGAAAAGGTGCCGCAAATGGGCTGTGAAGTTTACATACACTGCCCACTGTTAAACAGATTACCTCTAATGAAGTGTCTAATGCTCAGGCCATATCAGCCTAATCCTTGGTGGCAGTTCATCCCTCAACTGCCAAAAAACACGGCCCTCTGGCCCTCTCTCGCCACTCTGGCCGCCAAGCACAGGGAGGTGCCCGGTCTTAATAAAGCAAGACAGTGTGTGATCTGACATGCAAATGTAGGTCATTGCATATGTAAATGTGTGATTACAAACCTGCATGCCAAAACACATTAGTGAGACTTTGCTCTCAGCATGCGGTTGTCACACTGCCTTAGTAGTTCACGATAATATTTGTCAAGTTGCTGTGCAGAGGCTGCAACTCCCAATTCTAATGGGAAGTACACAATACTTCTTAAATATAGCCTGTTTAGAGAGTCTGTATCTTACAGCTCTGTGTAGAGAATTTAAAATCTTGAAGTGTAATTTCAGCCGTTTTCCCTAAAAGGCCTATAACTATCTCATTAAGCTGGGTCCTGCGCTTTGGGATGCACTGGAGCATTAATGCTGCACCACTTTTGTCAAAACGAGAGTTCTCATATTTTGATTTCTGGAGCAACAGAAGGATATATAAAAATATACTGCATAGCCACTGAAAGAGGGACATTAAAATACTGTCTTGAAGCTGATCCTTTATTATGGTTTTGGGTAGGGTTTTTTTAAAGTTTTGGATGTTAGGGGAGCTAGGACATAGGAATCATGGCAAATTTAAGCCTGATAAGATTTCTTCTCTTCTAGGTCTCAAATTCCTGATAAGCTGAAAATATTCTAAATACACTCAAGAATTAATAATTTTCAATTCTCACTCCACAAATGGTACAGTGAATGTTTTCTTTAGAACATCTTGTGATTAGTCAGGAATGGTTTTGGTTTTAATGCATTGGAATGAAGGAATTTCAGTAGTTTAAGCCATATTCCTTCATATGTATCTTTATACTGCTGTGATTAGTCTTATTGATTTAGTCTTAAATGCCAACTTTCTTTGCAATATCTTTGATTCTAGAAAGCCTTACGACCTGACATGGGCTACAACACCCTTGCCAATTTCCGAATAGAGAAGAAGATTGGCCGTGGGCAGTTCAGTGAAGTTTACAGAGCAACCTGCCTGCTGGATGGGGTGCCTGTGGCTCTGAAGAAGGTTCAGGTAAGGATGATTTTGGTATAAATATTAAAAGGACTGGTACAGTTAAATTTGAAAGGCATGTGGCATTTTGATGTGATTTTAATGAATTTTTAAATGTTTAGAGATAGCAGGGAATTAAGAACTTTGAAAATTCATGCATGACTTTATATAGTATTCCACAAACCAGTGTTTTGAAATTTAAAGTAAAGTCCAGAGTTGCTGAAAAAGATAACACGTATAAATGAGCTGTATTTCCTAACCAAAGCTTGGAATCTAGAAATAATATGAATATTTAGTGGTGTCTAATGTGAAAATATTTTATTCAAATCCATGCATTTTTTATTGAATAAACATCTGTAATCTTTCAGTTAAGTAGCCATGCTTCAAAAGTGCATAAATCAAATAAGGTCTGTATGTAATGAAAATTGAATAGTGAAAAGGAGGGGAGTTACTGTTTCAAGAGACTGAAAACTACCTGAGACAAATACAAACCAAAACTGTGCTTGAATCCGTTGCTCAGAGTTTCCTTCAGATTTTGGGATACAGCTCAGTTCATATGATCATCTTCATGAATAATACATCAGTGTGGGACTCTACATGGTGATTAAATGCAAGAGCACTGTGGATCTAAGTGAATTGCATTGGTCAAAAATATTTCTTGAGGAGACTGAGTGTTTCCAAAGTTCATGGTTTAGCCAGTAGTGAAACAGCAGTTGTCACAGAAGATGGAAGAGCAGCAGGCTAATTAAGTTTCTGTGGCCAAGAAACATTAAGCCCAGCCCTTGTAAATTTTAACATAAGAAATGGACTAATTATTTGTTCAGATAGTTTGCCTAAGCAATTAGCAATTTTTAAAATGTTTAAATCAAAAGCAGCAGTTTAAATTGAACAGCTTTTCAGACTGAAACATTTCTCCTGTCACACAGGCAAAAGAGCTCGAGCTGTGCCTCTATCCAGTCTCATTTCCATTCTCTCTTTTTGTTTGGAGCTGCTCAGAGATGTTAGTTGAAGACCATTACCCTCTGGATTTACTATAAAAGTTCTCTGACAAAGTGGTTGATTTTGAAATCAAAACTTAAATTGGCATTTCACTTTTGATCTTGAGATAAGTTTAGTATAATACTTGAAGGAGTACTGCCATCAGATCTGAAAGGGTAGTTTTACTTTTATAGGCTGCAAGACAATATGTGTAATATTCTGTACATTGTTTTCTAGAGTTTCTGCATTTTAATAGTTTTGGTTTTGCTGAGTTAAATGCATGCACTGTAAATTTCTGTCATATCTTGACTTGCTGTTCCATTTCTGTGATTTCCTGTGTGCTGTGGCACCAGGAGGCAGGGCTAGTCCTGGCAGTCATAAAAAAGGAGACTTGGTTCCCCCTTCTGGGAAAACTGCCAGATATGTACTACTTCAAAAGCTGAAATATATTCTAAGAACTTTGATCAACAGTCTTAAAACATTAGGCTAATTCTTCCTTCATTTTCAGCGTGTGAGAAACCAAAAAGGTCAAATGTGACTTGAAATGCATGTCAATTAAGGTGGGTGTGGAATGCCTGGGTACTTGAAGAAAGTCATAAAAGTCCAACTATGAAATTTTTATAACAGTGCTTGCATTAAGAATAGAGGCATTTTAGCATGTGTACTCCTAACAGCATTTCAGAAGTCAGTATGTGTAGCTGTACTCTCACAGCAGACTTCCCACTCTGACAGAAGATTTTTTGTATGTCTGAAGATGACATCATGCTGCCCTTATGCAGGTGATGCTTTCTACAGCAGAAAAGCTTTCTTACTTCATTTTTATTTAATCCTTTAATAATTTTCTAGGAATATACTTGGTTGTTGGTAGGAAATAGTGTTAGAAAGTTGTGCCTTTCCCAAATGGCTTTTTTGTGATAGGGCTCCAGTTGTCTTTAAGTGTCCAACATAGGTTGTTGGTTTTCCAGTAGAAGTTATTACCTAGGGCACATCAGGAGGGGCTGTGTTCTGTGTAAAGTCACTTTCCTTGTGGAGGCTGGATGTGTGTAGGATGCTACTGTCTGAATGGAAGATGAGACTTCCTTAACCTGGAAGGGGAAAAATTCCTAAGCACATAATGACAGTTCAGAGGGCTTGTGGCAGCACAGGGTGTTTGGCACAGTCATTCCAGCTTGCATAGTTGGTATCTCAAGCTGTTCTTTTTGGACAGAAGACCCTCTAAATTGTTACAGTGCTCCTGTGACCTTGCCTAGAAATATTTTTGGTAAATATAGTCACAATACTTAATTTCACTATAAAATTTATTTTCATTGATGTCTTTTATTGAGAAGTAATTACTTTTCAGAGGAGCTTGAAGAATGGCTGTGCTCTATGATAGTGCTTCTTCCTTTAGATTTCAGTCATGTTTGATTTTATTGAAATTAAAATACTCCTTTTTTTTCTGATCCCTTTTAATGGAAGCTCAGCATGGACAAAACTGGAGAAAAAATGTTTCTTTCAGTTATGAGAGAGGGACTTTATTCTCTCTATTTTACACTTGTGCATGGATTTTGCTCTCTACATTAAGACAGTGTCTCTAAATCCTCTAATGTGTTAAGTGACATAACTGAGATGTGAACTTCTACTTTCCCACTATCTGCCCATTCTTATCTCACGTTTTCTCACATCTTACACGCCCTCCTTCCTCTCCAATCTTGCAAGTCATGTCTGTGCCATCCCCTCCCCATTTCATTTTCCTGGCTGGGTTAGGTGTGTACCTGTTTCCTTTATGTGTATTGGGTAATGGTACCCCATGTGTGTCTTGGCTGTCAAGGGCTTATGGGGCTTAGAATCCTTCAGTTATCCTCTCTTGGAGTTGCAGGATTTCAGCCGTTATTTGTTCCAAAAGGATTGCCAGTTTTGGGTTCTTATGAAGCTTTCCAACAAGAATGTTTATTTTTTGCTAATAAAATTTTATTTGGCTGAAATATGTACAATATTGATAAATGTTATATTAATGTGTACAAAATGTATGTTTGTGGAATAAAATGTGAGCAGAAGCAAGTAGCAGTAAGATGCTGTGGGAGAAAGGACAAGCAGATGGTGACAGAAACCACTCTTCCTGAATTTGTAGTTGCTGCTGAGTCCAGATGACAGAAAGAAGTAGTATTCTTGATTTGGTTTTTATTAGGGTATGTAGCACAGTGAGAAAGTGTTTCAGGTTTTTTAATACTAACTTAGCCAGCAGAATTCAGAAAATGGCATATTGGGTCTTTTCTTCCTATTGTACTCTTTGCTAAGTTTGTTTCCTCCCATGTTTGATTTGTGTTTTTGTAATTAGGAAGGTAATAATTAAGTTCTCTCTTTTTCCAGCATGGAACTATGTTTCTGAGATGCTGTTAAAATATTACCTAAATAAAAACAGAAATAAAATAATATCTTCACTACTGAACTTTTACAAATGTCTAAGTTATATTTTGAGTTAAAGACACATCAGAAAAGGTCGGCCCCGAGTAAGCTATGACCGTAGCAGTATAAATTGAAAAGTTTTTAGGTAAGTTTCTTAACTGTGCTAAGTCTCAGATCCAAACTATGCTGCAGATGATGCCTGAGGAAGCAGCAGTGCCTCTGCTCCTGCAGCTCTGGGTAACCCCTGCTGCAGAACACCTGGGGTACAGGGCAGTGTTCTGAGCAAGGACCACTCTAAGGGCAAAGTAAGCAATTGCTGGTCACAAATCATCTTTAAATGGCCAAAGAGTGGTAAATATCTAAGTCAGTGACTGTAAGTCTGGATGAGTTTACTTTAGGAGCTATTTTTTTAAGGAAACCTTAGCTACTCAAAATTTCAAGTATGTAAAGTTGCATATTTCAACAAAATTTCAGATTAATTGCATTTCTGCCTTACATTGTTCCATCTTTCTTTTTCTTTCATTCCAGAATTGGAGACCCCATGTTAGAGATTCAGACAATAAATCCTTTTATCTAGGACGTACATTCATTATTCATTGTACATTGTCAGTGGATTGCTACTTCAGGCCTGAATTACAGTTAATTAATCTTAGAAAAGCACTTGTAATTTCACACTTTATGAAGCACTATTGTCTCAGCACAGCAGTGCTGTGGTGGCAAAATACTCTAATGCTTGTTGCTGTTCAGTATTGTATCTCTTAATACTTCTGTGCATTTGGGTCTTTATTTTGCTTGCTTCTCTGGAGGTTTATGTTACAGCAGTCATGCTTGTGATTTAGTTTGGAAATGCTTTTTGCTGCTTTTATTGTATACAGAATTTCAAACAGAACAGATCTAGGTTTATAATTTATATTTATCCTTTTCAATGCTGAAAAGGAAAATCTGGAAAAGTGATGGTCCAGAGCAAGTGGAGTCAGGTAGGTTCCCAACTTGGCTCTTCACTTCAGATGATGGATTTGGTTGGTAGCTGGTAATTGATCAGATACAGTCTGGACTTAGAAGCTAGGCCTTGATGTTTTCCTTCAGGTGGTTCCATGTGGTTCTAAACCTTTTTGCTATGCCTGTAGCTTTCTGGGGATGTGTATATAAGAACTTCACTCAGGAAGTTAAACTCAAGTATTGCAACTCCTTTGTTTAGTTTACACATCTGCATAGGAACAGTTCCCACTCTGAAGCTTATAACAGCTTAAAAAGTATTCTAAAAATACCAGTATCTCTTGACAGTACTTACAACTGACATTTCTGGAATGCTGAAAGGAAAAGGCTATAATCTATGCTCACATGAAGGTACTAGAGAAGAGATTGAATGCAGAGTTACCAGAGGTCCCTTAGTGGCATAGCACACAGAAGTGTGACCATCAATGTATCTTTGTCCTTCTACTCTCCCTTTGTACACAGATGATTGCAGGATGAGATGAAAAACTGAGATCTAACAAGTTTATTTCACTCAGTGTGTTTGCTAAGTGGGAAAAAACTGCTAAGGGCTTTTAAAATGCTGCTTTAAATCTCTTCAGCTGTATTTGCCTAATTGTTTTAAGGAGTTTCACAGTAATTACTAGCTAAAGTAAAAAGCTTACCATGATTAGACTTTTTGATTACACTCTTTATGAAAACTGTCACGTCATAAAAATATTTATTTATTGTTTGCTGCTTATTAATTTTTTTAAAGCAATCATAATTCGTTTTTAGAAATGTTGATCTTATTATAGTCCTTGAAAATAGAAATTGGGGGGAAAGAACTAGAGGTTTAAATAAGAATAAATTACACTGTGCAGTTCGTGCTGAGTGGAATTGGTGCTGACTAGAGGAGCTTACCTCCAGACTGAATTACCCTATGATCCTGACCTCATAAGTGGAGTCAAGAATTGGAATTATTGTTAGTCTGATGAATACCCGGGCAGTCTAATCTAAATACAGCAGTTTTTATTGTTAGCCAGTTACAGTGATGATAACACTTGTTGTCTAATTACTGCTAGTTTCCAATAACCAATGTGTGGAGCATCATCAGTGACCTGAGCTCTGCTGGGAGGAGGATGCTGGTGGTGTCTTTATGGGAGACTTCACTGGGTGATTTCAAGCCGTCAGTTTGTGTTGATCCAAAAGCTTATTGTTCAAGCCTATCCAAAAATCCAAAGTTGTTTTAGACTTTGGTTATATCTGCTGTGATTTCCTCCAGGCTGTGCAGTTGCGCAGACCCGAGCTGGGTCTAAAACTGGGTTAGACACAAGTCATTTGACTGCAATGACTTGGCTACAGTGAAGTCACTTAGCTGCAGGGCATGTGCTGCTACAGCCAAACCTAGACCAGAAAACGAGTGCAGTCCCAGGGAAGGCTGGACAAAAGGTTACAAGTCCTTGGGCAGTGTGTGTCTGGGGTGGGTGAGACCTGTGGATGCTGATGGCCATGGGGCTACTGACTGTGCAGTGAAAGTTGTGTGTGTGAGAGAGATCTGTGTGCAACACTGATGCTGAGCATAGGCTGACCTTTCAGCAGGGCTTGCTGAGTCATAGGAGCTGAAGGTGGAATTAATTTGATGCATAGCTGTGAAGTGTTCCAGTTGTGATGGAAGTACTGCCCACCCTGCAATGTTACACTGATGGCCAGTGTGCAGCACAGCACCTGCCCCATCCCTGCACAGTGTTACACTGATGGCCAGTGTGCAGCACAGCACCTGCCCCATCCCTGCACAGTGTTGCACTGATGGCCAGTGTGCAGCACAGCACCTGCCCCATCCCTGCACAGTGTTACACTGATGGCCAGTGTGCAGCACAGCACCTGCCCCATCCCTGCACAGTGTTACACTGATGGCCAGTGTGCAGCACAGCACCTGCCCCATCCCTGCACAGTGTTACACTGATGGCCAGTGTGCAGCACAGCACCTGCCCCATCCCTGCAGGGTTACACTGATGGCCAGTGTGCAGCACAGCACCTGCCCCATCCCTGCAGTGTTGCAGCACAGCACTGATGGCCAGTGTGCAGCACAGCACCTGCAGCACACGAACTGCCCCATCCCTGCACAGTGTTACACTGTGTGCCCCATCCCTGCACAGTGTTACACTGATGGCCAGTGTGCAGCACAGCAACTGCCCCATCCCTGCACAGTGTTACACTGATGGCCAGCATGCAGCACAGCACCTGCCCCTGCACAGTGTTACACTGATGGCCAGTGTGCCCCATCCCTGCAGTTTTACACTGATGGCCAGTGCAGCACAGCACCTGCCCCATGCCCCCCTGCACAGTGTTACACTGATGGCCACTGTGCAGCATGAACTGGCACAGTTACACTGATGCAGTGTGCAGCACAGCACCTGCCCCATCCTGCACAGTGTTACACTGATGGCCACTGTGCAGCACAGCACCTGCCCCATCCCTGCACTGTATTACACTGATGGCCAGTGTGCAGCACAGCACCTGCCCCATCCCTGCACCTGCCCCAGTGTTACACTGATGGCCAGTGTGCAGCACAGCACCTGCCCCAGCACCTGCCCCCCCTGCACAGTGTTACACTGATGGCAGTGTGCAGCACAGCACCTGCCCCATCCCTGCAGTTTTACACTGATGGCCAGTGTGCAGCACAGCACCTGCCCCATCCCTGCACAGTGTTACACTGATGGCCAGTGTGCAGCACAGCACCTGCCCCATCCCTGCACAGCAGTGTTACACTGATGGCCAGTGTGTGCAGCACTGCCCCAGTTACACTGATGGCCTGCCCCCCCATCCCTGCACAGTGTTACACTGATGGCCAGTGTGCAGCACAGCACCTGCCCCAGCACAGCACCTGGCCCCATCCCTGCATCCCTGCACAGTGTTACACTGATGGCCAGTGTGCAGCACAGCACCTGCCCCATCCCCCATCCCTGCACATGCCCCATGTTACACTGATGGCCAGTGTGCAGCACAGAACTGCCCCATGGCACAGTGTACACTGATGGCCAGTGTGCACAGCACCTGCCCCATCCCTGCACAGTGTTACACTGATGGCCAGTGTGCAGCACAGCACCTGCCCCATCCCTGCACAGTGTTACACTGATGGCCAGTGTGCAGCACAGCACGGGCAAAGGGCAGCCTGTCCTGCTGAGCAGCCCTCAGTGCTACCAGGTGCACTGTGCAGTGCTGCCATGCACTTGAAAGGGGTTCTTCAAGCCCTTCATTGCCACTTCCATTTCTCAGGGTGAGACATTCTTCAGTGTTGAGTCATCTGCTGGTGAGGAACACGGAGGTTTTTTCCTTGTGTTTACTGTAACCTCCTTGTGTGAGCTGACATGGCTTGTTACACTGGCCTCCTCTCCTCTGAACTGCAGCAGTTTGGCAAAATAAAAGATGATCTATTCAGAGAGAAAATCTCTGAAAGCTTTTTGCATCTGTCCTTTGGGGAAAGCAGCTGCTTGGTCTAGTGTATTCCATGATGTTTAATAACAAATTAGAAGTACTGGGAATATTATCCAGAATACACAAACAAAATTTTGTCTTTCTTTCCTATGCCTTGATTCTGCTTTTTGCAGGCCTGGGTCTAGGGTTTTATTTTTGTTGTTTTGTTATTGCTGTATGAGATGTACTGATTTTTGTCTCTAGCAGAGGCTTAGCTTGTAAAAAAGCTTTTCTTGGAAAACCTGTTTGTTTAGGTGTGTAGGGAGTTGTTCCTGGAATAGATAAATTATTGTGCTTCTTGGCATATTGGAACACCCATTAACAGGTGCAAGCTGCTCTGTTGTGTCACACAGCGAAGCTCATTTGGTTTGAATCTTAAAACTTTGTTTCTGGTCATTTTCTAAGTCTTAAAAGGAGATAGTTTGTGTACAGTTTAAATCTGGAATTCTGTCCTCAGTTTTGATTAGGTTTTCCAGAGTGTTTGGAGTTGAATCTCTGCATCACTTGCAAGGAATGATCTTATCTCACTGTTGTCTAGAACTCAGCAAAAATTGAAGTCTCAAGATGCTCCCTTGTACCTGTTCCCTTTTCCCCTTGCTTCCTGGTACAGTTTCATTGGGTTTTTTTGTGAGATGCTGTATAAATTTTTCTGTTTTCTCGTCTCTCAGGTTATAAGGAAAAATACTTGATTTCATGCCTTCTCAGTATTTCCTCAGTTAATATGCTGCCTGTAATATTTAGGATTTCCTAATATGTTTCCTAGGAAAATCATTAGACTCCCTCATGACTGTGCCAAACCCTAGGACTTTGATCTGTTGTTAGAATTATTAAAGAGCAAAGCTTTTTCATTCAAAGTGCAGATCTATAACAGATACAGGCTATTTCATCTGCTTCACTAAGTTTCCAACTTGATCTCATAAGCTCTTTTCTGTGTTCATCAGAGTTACTTATCTTTTAATATTTGTACCTGTAATTTCACATATATTACTCTTTTCTTCTACTACATGTGAAATTGCTTTATTTCTTAGTGCTAGCATTCCTTTCTTGTGATTTAACTTGCTGTGTTTGTTAGGTCCCCCCCAGTCTCCTGCTTGAATATCTGCTTTTAACTCTCTTTATTTCCCATCATCCTGGCATCAGTATAAAAGTGATTGTGTGGTGGCTTATTCCCTTTCTTTCTTGTTCAGTAGTTTTGTTTTCTTCTTGTTTTCTTTGTTCTTCTCTTCTAGACCTTTTCTTACTGTCTGCAAGTCTGGTATTTGATTTTTAAAATTTTTTTTATTACTTTTTCTTTCCCCTCTTCAGAAAGTGGGTCTGGTATCTGCTACAGGCTCTTCTTTTTGATGCCAGCTGTGAGGACAGAAGATGGGATGTGTGAAGAGAAGTAGTGGTTAGTCAAGGGCACATGTATGCTCTGTGAGGTCTGTGCTCCATATGTGAGGTTTCCAGCCCTCTCCTTTCAGTTGATTAAAGGAATGACAAACTCACTGTGCAGAGTGGTGTAGAAAATGAAGGTGAGGTTCAGCAAATCATGTGCAGACTCCCTGATATGTCTGAACTTCTTTGGGGAGAGGGAAGGAAGGTGTGATTGGTGTGAGCAGTCAGGCAGACTGTTTGAGATGACCTCTTCACAGACATTCACTGCTGTTAATACATATTTTGGTTTCTGGAGTTAGTGGCAAGTTATTAAATAGAAGTTGTCAGCTGTTGAGCTTTTGGAGCTGATACCTGTGATCTTCACAGGACAGAATACATCTTTTCATGGTGACTCTCTAGAAACATGATATGTATGAGAAGTTCTAACTGGAAAAGGTAATTTTGTACGTGTTGTGGTGATGAATAAAGCTGAGGGTGTCTGATTCATCTGGATAGTTCAAATGTAATATGCAGACCACAAAGAGGTTGGAGATTTTTGTTTTGTTAAATTCAGAAAGTAATCACAAATGAGAGAGGAAGGATTCTTAGAGGAAGTAGTATTTTGGTCATTTTTAAGGGAAATAGTCAGTGTATGGAGGTGCACATTAATGAAGTGAAAACTCAGAGGTGGTGAAAAAGGGTGTGAAAACAGACATTCCCTTAATATAGATGTGTAGAATTTGGACAAAGACTCTAATGGCAGGAAAAAGTACTTCAAACAAAAAATGAAATTAGTGAAGAGTAATTCTAATCCTCCAGGCTAACTGGAGAAGGCAAAAATGAGACACATTGCAAAATAATTTGGAGTAGATATGAGGTGGGGGGAAAAACAGAGGGCAGAGATGTCTTAACTGTAAAAGCCTATAAAAATCAAGGTGACAGATAAGGGCTTAGAAAAAAGGGCTCTAATAAGCAAACAGCATAACCCAAGTCACTTCTTTGCTAACTGAAGGGAAGGAGATGGGAGAGAAGGAGTTGGAGGTGACAATGAAGTTCTGATCCTGAGAGTAAAATAATATGCATTTTTTAGAATTGAAATGCAAGACTGTAGCAAGACTAAGGGGTAAGAAGGTGTGCTCAGTACTAAGGAATCAGTTTGTGAAAAGGTGTGGCAGAGTAGGATAGGAGCCTGAGATTTGAAGTATTTGTAAGGTGTGCTAAATTATTGCTGTGTGTTGGGACAGATATGTAGAGGTGGCAGTTAAGTCATTGGAAAGCTTGTACTTAAAATGGACTTGTTTCCTATGAGGGGGCTAAAAGAATGGCCACAGCACTAAATCAGTGCATTGGAGCATTAGAACTATTTCTTACTGTAATATTACATCTGGCCATGAAATGCATAATTCAGGTTGCTTTATGGATGCTATGAAATAATGATAATGATTACTCAATTTACTATATTTTTTTATCACTTAAAAAAATGTTTTATCTCTTGTCCACAGATATTTGATTTAATGGATGCCAAAGCCCGTGCTGACTGCATCAAAGAGATAGATCTTCTTAAGGTAAAAGATTTGTTTAGAAAATGTGCAACTGTCATCAAAAAATGTGGTATGTTTTTCATAGACATAATTGAGGTGTCCACTGTTTTTTGTCTAGAGTTTCTAAATACCTCACTTTGAAGAATTTTGTGATCTTTATTGCTTTAGAAGTTAATATTGAGAAGTAAATCTGAAAGAATAATGAGTAACACTTCTAGTAGAAGTTTCTGCCAAAATTAAAATACTGTGTCCTTTGTACAGTAAAATCCTGACTTCAAAAATTGGTTTTGCTGTTTACTTCAGAAATTGACTTGACTGTTCCACATAAGTTTAGCATGCTATTGGATATATACATTGAAGCAAAATTCCTGTAAAACTGCAGTGTCAGTCACCATGTAGATCCTAAAATGCTGTCTTGTTCTTGAAAAGTATTTGTAAATGCTTCTTATCAGCATATACTTTTCTAATTTGTATCATAGTGAAATAGATTTTAGGGGTTGTTTTGTTTGCCTAAATAAGAATGTTTCTTATGTTAGTCTTAAAACATGTGGCGTGCTCTACACTAAAATGTGAATTACTGTTTTGCTTTCTTAGCAACTGAATCATCCAAATGTAATTAAATATTATGCCTCATTCATTGAAGACAATGAACTGAACATAGTGTTGGAATTAGCAGATGCTGGAGATCTCTCTAGAATGATAAAGGTAGGGATTACCTTTTAAAAAAATAAAGGGCTTGTAATGTTCAGCTTTGACTTTTCATTCTGTGTGATCATCACTGGGTGAAATGCAGTGAAAATGTCAGGATCCAAGAATAGTAAGGTGTTTAGTCTGATCTTTTGTTTTTTTAGTGTATGCCAGTATTGAGGCTTATGTAAGTATTTTTAACACTTTGCTCAGAATGTAAGTGCAGATGGGGCCATAAGTAGACTAAGTTATATTAGCACTGGGGAGAAGATAAAAAAGCCTGTAAGGAAAAGCATTGTCACCATTTAGAACAATCCATTTTAATGGTATTCTGGATATTTTGGCACAATTGTTTTGTGTTCCAATATTCTATTCTTAATAATAGCAGTGAAAGCAGAGAACTGTGGCCATACAGCAGAAGTGTCTTCTAGACCTTGAACTTGAACTGCTAAAAGTATATTTCATATTTCTTTGAGATCACATGAAGTTTACTGATATGTGGTTGTGCATTATGGGTTAATTATTTTTGGTTTTTAAAAATATTTAAATGCCTATTTAGCTAATCAGTAAAATTTATCCAAGACCCATTGTGTAAAATTCTGTATTCTGAAACTTCTGAGAAGTTTTAACTGCCTTTTTTAATGTTTCTTTGTCATTTGACAACTACTTCCTCTTGTTCCCTTTCCTTTTTCCACTGTGTCTTGGGTCTAGTATGTCCTTTTAGCATTTTTCCTTGTGTGCACACCAGCATTATTGCTGTCAACACAGCACAACACCACCGTGGGCACAAACAATGCCAGTCAATTAGTGTTCACTCAGCAGCACCAGGCACCGAACACAGTTGGGCTGTTTTGCTTGGGACCTACATGAATAGAGAATGTTAATTTCTTCATTAATGACTTTCATGCTGATTTTTTTTTGAGCTTTTGAAGAATATTCCTTTCTAAATTGATAATTGTGAGGTAGGACAGTCAAAATTTAGTTCTAAGCAGGTTGACAGCGTCTGTTAATATTTATAGCCAAATGTGATATTTTTCTTCATCTCATGAATTATTAATTCTGTGGGCTTACATTTCATAAAACATAAAGGAAGGTTTGTCTTTTCCTTTGAATGTTCAGTTTTGACACAACAGTTACTAATATGAGTACTCTGTGACAGATTGCCTTATGGCATGTCTGGTCTTATGACCCACTGAAGCTTTTTCTTTTTTCCCTTTTTTTTTTTTTTTATTATTTAATTTTAAATCCAATGTGTGGCTTTTTCTGTGCAGTTGGCCTCATTACACCTTGTTCAAGTCGGTGGGTATTTCTTACAGGCTCGATCTTGGAGGCACTTTGTGATTGTCCTCTTAACACAGGGATCATGTTTAATGTAGCAAACTTAGATTG
Source organism: Emberiza elegans (assembly GCA_024865655.1). Classification (NCBI taxonomy): domain Eukaryota; kingdom Metazoa; phylum Chordata; class Aves; order Passeriformes; family Fringillidae; genus Emberiza; species Emberiza elegans. The sequence continues at coordinate 65,417,876 of JALJVW010000206.1, forward strand.
CTGTTTGATGTTAATGACAGCCTATCAGGCTATTATTAAATATGTATGAGGTGTCACAATGCACTGTCTTCATGCTGCTGGTGGAGGAAATGATTTGGTAGATTACTTTGACAATATGAGTTTAAAAGTGGGGCTCACCAGTCTTAAAAACGTATTTTAAAAATTGCCTGGAAAATGAATGATACGTAGTAGTATAGAACCTTCCTAGAAGAGTGGCTGCCTGTCACACTATTAAGGTAAATAACTGTGTTGTGTTATCAAGACAAATAAACTGCTTTGGTTTCCAGTGTTCTTGCTAGAATGTTGCTCTAAGTTGTTGGAGAATGTGGAGACACCCTCACAACAGTGTTTGGGTGCCAGGCTTGTGTGATATGTAGAGGGGATCAAGGATGTTTCTGAAATTGTAAATGACCACAGCTTGAATGACACTAAAACCAATGTTAATGTGAGGGAAAACTGCTTAATTAGTTTACTTAGGTATTTGTTATGACATTATTGGCACATCAGAGAATACTTACAAGGCTGCCTGCCTCACAGTGCACCTTAATGAATTCTTCAGTTCTTCCCTTAATGAACGACATCCTTACTGCCCCAGCTTTCATACTGTCCCTCTTGTCACCTGCAGATAATGCTCTCTTTGTCCCCATTGAGTAGGCAACTGAGCAAAATCACTTGGTGCATTCAGATGTATTCTAATAGAATTCAGAGAATCTGCTGTATGTCCAAAAAAAAAGCAGCTGTGCGTTGGCATTTACATATCACATAATGAAAGCAGAGGTATTTCGTGTTCTCTCTGCTGCTGTGTTTATGTATGTACATACACAGATTTAATCCACTTTACTTTCATTATTTTTTTAATTGTCTCTGTCACAGGGAGATGTTTCAATATAGCCTCCATTCTCAAAAGCAGGAGAGTTCAAAATTGAGGTTTTCTTACTGTACAGCTTCTAATGGCCTGTTAGAATTCTTGAATGTGGCATATTGGCATATCAGTAAAACTGAGAGGGAAACATCAGTGAGGGGGAAATGTTTGTGTTTGACTCTCAGTTGGTTTTGCACTGCAGTGCCTCAGCACTGTGTAACTAACCCCTCTGTGGGCATGGTGAAAGAAGGAAAAACTCTTGTTTTTCTGCCAGTGAATTAGATTGCTGGATACTATTACCTCCAAGATATCACAAGTAAATCATTATTAACTATTGCACTAAGTCCCAGTTGCTCATGGTCTGTTGTTTGTCTGTGGTCTCCACTGCAGAACATGTGATAGTGCACGGCTGCCAAGGTTCAGGGTAGTTCATGAGAACTGCTGTTACCTCATAATACAACCTCCTTCTGCAATACAATAATATGTTGTAAGGCAAGTTTGAGGCTTGGTCCCTTTTCTTGTTAGTCATGGTTCTCCTCTGCCACAAGCAGTGACAAAGTGAAAATTTTCTGTGGATTTTTTAGTTTGTTTTCTTGTTTTCAAGCAGCAGTTGATATATTGGATAAAGAAATTGCCACAAATAAAGAAGAATCTACTAATTGAATGAAGAAAATACATTAGGATAATTCAGTAAAAAGAGCTAGTTCATAAAGTCTGTCCTGAAGATGTTGAAACAAGAGAATTTGAATTGTTCTGCAGAATAATTAGCATAGTATTTAAGGTTAAATATAAAATTACTAGGCTTGCAAGAAGGGATGTTATCGAGGCACTAAAATCTTGAGGGTTTTTAAACTCAGCACTAAACTTCAAAGTCTATTTAATTTCTGCAGTTATTTTTAGTTTTTAGGCTCTTCTGGCAAATAATCTTAGTGCACTGAAAAAAATTGCAAACTTTAAACTGAATATGTCATACAGATCTTAAGGAAGTTAATCATGTTTTGGAAACAAGCATAAGAGCTTTTATCTGAAAAGTTGAAAATAACGTGTGCAGCATTCTCAAGATAGATGGAAAAGAACTTGAATTATACAAAGTGTCACCTAGGCACTTCAGTCACTCCTCAGACAGCACTTTTTTGTGTGTATTTTTTCAACTTTAAATAAAGATAAACATACTGTAATTAGCTGGGTAAAATAACAAATATTTTAAAACATCAGTATGCAATTCCTATTGGTATCTCCAGTTTCTATAGCTAGGGCCAGTGAATTCTTTGTCCTTGAACTTGTGTTTTTTATAGGATAGTCCAAATGCAGGAATAGTCACTTCTTCCCAAGAAACTGATGCAGATCTAAATTGTTCCTTGCAGGAGCTGGAGCTCTGTTCAGACTTGTTTGAAATCTCATAGATTCTAATTTCCATGTTTCACTAGCGTGGATATTTTGGGCATCACTGTATGAAACTGCATCAGGCAATTTCTCCTCTCCACATGGTCTGGAATGCAGCCCCTGCTTCCCATGCCAAAGTACATTAGCTCTGGAGTTTGAGAGTTCTTTGCAGCCCTCTGAGGTTGGCTATAGCTTACCTGGGTAAGGGCTAGCTGCCCTGGGAGCCTCAGAGCCCATCATTGCCCATTCCCTCTGCAGTGAAGTTGCTTGTGTTGCTGGAAATGGAGAAGTGTCACTTGGTTTTTTTCCAACTGTTTTCTGGTGGATTGGTGTCCTGGGAATGTGCTAGAAATATAGAGATGCTTTTGGAGAAAGCAGGATTTTCTGATAAGTATTGCTAGAACATGATAGTTATAGTTTGGCTGTTTAATTGCAATAGCAGTAATTTTCTTTTGCTGTGATATTTGCTAGAATTTTGGGAGTATGAAGTTGGGGAAGCATCTGTATAGGGAAGAGTTGCAGTGTCAGAATTTAGCAGGCCAGGAGTTAAATTTTACATGCCATTCCATTTCCCCCTTATATTTTGGGAAACCCTCAGCTATTAACTAAAGGTTATTGGTTTGTTTATCTGTCTTTTTATTATCCAAAACATTGATCTAAAACTTTACCAGTTGTAGGAGATAATTTGTGTTCCTGTTTATAAAGCTGGTGGGAAAAATGCTATTTCCTGTGTGTTTTGAATGGCAGTGTTGCAGAAGCTGTTTTCTGCCATGCACACACATGTCCAGCAGGACTAACTGCTTGCTGCTAGGATTGCCAAATAGTTGTGTGAGAATGTTTTCAGTTTGTCAAAATACAGCAATTTCCTACTAAAATGTTGCATGCCAGTGCTTCATTATAGTATCTTGCAACCCTTGAATCTGAAATATTCGAAGCCCCTTTGTGCCTTGAAACAGATGTAAAACTTGGGGGATTTTTCTTACAGAAATGGCTGTGAAAATTTCCCTAAATTTCAATTCTTCTAACATATGTGCTTAACAGAAATTGCTGGAGCATTATTCCAGAAATGGAGAATTTCTGTACCTGTAGAGCTGTGTGAACCTGCTGTGTCTGTCGGTGCTGACATGACCTGAGTGACTGTCAGTGCTCGCACCTGGAGTAGGGTGGGTGACTGAAGTGGCACTGCCAGAAATAGCTTCAGCCCATCCAAAGCATCTAGAAAAAACTTTCCTGTGTCTGGAGGGTGTTTAATGTTTCTAACAAGCTGGGAAAGGGAGTAATCTGAGATGAATGTGGAGAAGAGGGAAGACAAGGCACGCTGAGGAGTAGGCTGGGACAAGGAGCTCAGTGATCCTTCGGCAGAGAGAAGGCTCTGCCCGGGAAGAAGGAGGACGAGCACACCTGGGCTGGCTGGCGGGGTTTGGGAGAAGGCAGACAGGGAATTTATACCACTGGGAGGAGAGACTGAGGAGTGTGAGAGAATAAGAGTGGTGTATTGGGAAATCGTGAAATGGGATTTCCAATACTGGACATGGGGACAGGGAGGTTGGAGCAGAGCTGATGTGTTGTTGTCAGAGATGGGACGGATAGGGCAGGGATCCTTGAGACAGACAAACTGACTGTCAGACTGGCTGGGAGCAGGATGGGATGTCACTCTGTTAAGGACGCAGCTACTCTGTGTAGAAATGGTTGCAGCTGTGCTGCCTTCTTTGCTTTAATAGTTGTTTACTAGGCAGGGAATTTGGAAGACAAAGGCTTTGTGATTAGTACAATTCAAGGTTTTTCCAAAGACCATCCTTACTTGTTCTTTTCCTAAGGGATACTAAATAAACCACTTTGACCGCTGCTTTTTGGGGCTAATTCTAATTGCTTATTCTGTATTTCTGACATTCAAGGCAAAACTCTGAGTCTTGATTAGTAGAAGTATTGAGCATTCACAGCTTCATTCTGAGTGGAAACTGTGCTTTGAAGATGGACTGTTTCATACAGCTGTGTATGTTGAGAAGGAGGTGCTTAAATTGGTGCCAGAATTAATTAACACTTTTGATCTCTATTCTTGGCCCACATTCTAATCTGTAAAATGGGGATATTACTACCTCATCATTTCTAAGGCCATTTGTGAAGATATTTTGTTAATTTGATATTCCAGCAATGCATACTAGGAAACTGTATCCCCCCCCTGAAACTTATATTTAATAATAGGTTATGAATAGTGCACAATAAACAAAGCCTAGAGACATTTTCAAACTGCTCATTAGCTGAGTGTCATGAATGAATGAGTAAAGGGTCTTCTAACATAAAGAAAACAGAACTGAAAATTGCATGCACACACTCTCAAGGGGGAGAGATTATGGTGGCTCTAATTCTGAGATTTTTCTTATACATATATTTATGTCCAAATAATTGACATAATGGTTTTGGGAAAAGTATTTGTAAAGCAGTCTTTTGTGCATGTTTGTGTAATTTATTTCTTTTCACAATACCGATTTACCTGGATCCATAATTGCAGATTTTAAAACATGGAATCTGGTTCTTTTGGCTTTCAGCAGTATCCGTGTCTCTCGTGCTATTTTTTTTCTTTCCACGACTGCTAGATTTAATTTAAAGAACAAAAAACCCCAGTACCACCACCCCCACGCCAAACCTCCTCACACAAAGTATTTTTATTGAGCATATGGTTATATTTTATAATATAGAACAGTTTGGCACTTCGTTGAAGTTACATCATTGATACACGTTAAAAGCTTCAAAATATTCTTTTCCTCAGTGGTTTATTTTTTGCTTTCTGTATCACCTTTACCTTAGCTTTTTTCCTTACTAATTTTTGAAAAAAGCTTCAAAAGATAGAGTGTTGCTTGAAGAAGCCTTTAATATAATAGGATAGTGTAACACAGAGTGTGCTAATTACAGATCAAAGCTAAACTATTTTTATGTGCCTTTTCCTAAGGGAGGAACCTGGGGCTTTGAACCAGTCAGGCTAATTTTTGCCACTAACCTTTTTTAAGGCTGCTAAAAACTTTTTTTTTTCTTTTAATTTTTTTTTACCTCCTGTAATTAAAAAATAATTCATCCTATTTAACTTTGTGTATCTATGTGAGCTGTGTAACAGGTAAAAAAGCAGGGTGGAGTGTTCTGAGAGGAAGTGGCTGCTCTGTGGATGGAGCTGTGAAGTCTTAAAAGAAAAATTGAAGGCACAGAGCCCTGGCAGGGTGGTAGAGCTGCTTCTGGTAAGCTTTTCCTCCATCCATGTGTGTCACTGGGGTGTCTGACAGGTGCTTCACTGCCACCTTTGCTGTCAGCACAAGTGCCCACAGTGAGAGCAGCAGCAGCAGTTTGCCTTGGGTGTGTTACATGCAAGTGCTGGCAGAATGGGAGCTGGCTGGTCCCCCAGTTTGTAATCAGTGATCAGTGGGATAATTGGGCTGGGTAATTGCCAGGCAGCCTTGTTAGTTTTGCTGTGAGTCAGCCATTGTGTGTGGCTGCTGCTGGAATAATAAGAATAAATGGGCAGGTTTTCTGCTAAAATAATTAGACAAACCAACAGTGTTTTGTCTTGTGGTCAGTTGCCTTCACAGACATCACACCTGAAGCTGTTGTGGAAGTTCTGGCTGTACACACAGGAAAATAATGGTGTCAGTCAGCTAAGAAAAGTGAACCTGACAGTAAACTTCATTTAACTTACACAGGCTTTGGAGATTTCATCTCCACCTTTGCCCACTGGTTCTAAAATTGTCTGTGAGCCTTTAAAGAGCAGGGAGAGTTGGAAGATTTTATTGAATAATAGTTCTGCATAGTTTTATTGTTTGAAATGACCTGCAAACAATACTTGGGGACTAATTTTCATTTTTCAGAGTTGCATTTGAAAAAATTGTACTGTCAGTGTTTGCACTAGGTGGATAACTTGCTCAGAATAGAGATTTCAAATCAGTCTGCCTTGTTTGTAGAGAAAGGAAAAAAAATTAAGATGATAGCCTCTGTATTTACTGTGTCATGTTTTTTGTTAGGAAGTAGAGTTAATGATTCAAGCATGAGTTTCACCTCTTCGTGCTGTACCAGTTTTCCCAAGGGGACTTTTTTTGGGAGAAAGATGCATGTAAACAAATACTGTTGAATTTAAACATGTGGCTGTGTGTTTTAAGAAGCCCCAGTCAGCAGTAACAGCAGAGACAAGGAAAATGATGCAGTATTGGAAATTTTATATTAGTGGTTCTGCAAGTATATCAGATTTCAGTAGGTGATCTCTATTTCTGAACACTCTATGTCCTTGCTCTTTTGCATCAGCAAAAACGTTAGGTGGAACAGAGGGACTGTAGGTGGGCTGCTCAATAAGGAAAAATGAAATGAATCCTTGCAAAGAAAGTTGGCTAAAAATACATTTATGTAAAGTGACTTTGTCCAGAGCTTTGTAAGGAATATGAGTTTAACCAGAAGTCTTACTAAGTCTGATTATTAGCATGAAAGAATATATACTAAAATGGAAAACATGAAAAATTTTTTACAATTTCTTGTAAGTGAATGTCCTTTTTTGATTTTGTCTGAAATAAGATTGTTTGAGAAGATGCTTCTGTCTCAATTCTGTGGTGTCCCTGCAGCATTCTTCTGTTTGTTTTTTTTTAAAGGAAAGACCACAGTTCCACAGTTTAATTCTATTGACTTGTCCTTCTGATGCTAATAGGTGCTTCTATTAGTACCATTATTTTGTGTGTTAATTTTTGTACAGTATCTTAGTCTTTTGTTGTTCTTCATGAAATAAAGTTTGCTGTATACTAAGATGACTAATAAAGGAAGATTCAATTTTTTTAAACTCTTTTTCTTGTGAATTCTGAAAGGGTAAAAAATAAATATATGGCATCTTCAGTAAGGGGGGATATAAGCACCTGTTAATCTAAGTTGAAAAACAAACCAGGTAAATATTTTTATTTTCATCACTTTATTGGCTGAATACTTGCTACTTTTGGTATGTTCAGTTGATAGATGAAAAATAGTTTGGGTGGGTTTTTTTGGTATTTGTTCTCTTTTTACAAGTAAGAGACAGCTGCTACTCTTGAAATGTAGGCAAATTTGATGACACTGTATATCAAACTGAATGAATGAATCAGGATGTGGTGGGAAGTTCTATTTTTGTTCTGCATAGAAAGCAAAGAAAAATGGCAGAAAACTTGCCATGGTCTAAACAGATGGGCAGGTGAATCAATCAAAGAACAGAACCAGACAAAACTCCTGGAATGCTGTGTTGCTACTAGCATGATGTAGCTTTTAAAATAGAAAACAAGACTTAGGTACAGACTTCCTCTCTATATTCAGGAGTCTCCAGAACATTGGGATGTTGCCACTCATCTTCACTGGCCTGTCTTGCTGACCCTGCATGCCCTTGCCTGTTGTGGTTTGTTTCTGTTGTGTTCACAGAGTGGGAGCTCTTGCTTGTGCTTCCCTAATTTCCTGTCATGGCTGCCTGACCTCCTCTTTCCTCTTTGTTCTTCCTGCTCGTCCATATTAAAAAAAGCTCCCAAAGAAACATAGTCAAAAGTGGTCAAGAGCTTTATTGTGTTACTCAGAACTTCTGTGTAATCATTTTGCATCTTTCCTCTCAATGTAGGTCAGATTTCTTCCTACTGGTATATGGTCATTGAATCACTGTGTTACAAGTTTATACAGTAAAGTATAAAACCTTCCATGCTTTATATTTTTGTAAGCTGTAAATGAAGTCATGAGAACAAAAAGTGTGATCAAGATTTTAATGGAATCATGAAAGAAAGGAAGGAATCTATTTAAAGTAATGAAATCATCATTCTCATTTTACTTTTCTTCCAAATACTGTCTTTCAAAAGCAGCTTTAGGCTACAGCATGTGCAGGGAAAAATTCAGATATATGTTCTTGTAGGCTTGTTTGACAGTTCCACAGTTCTTTTCTTTTCTTAAATAATGACTCTGCAAAATTGTTTAGATGATCAATTTATCGACTCTCTGCAAGACAAGTTCATAAACATCTTGCTTTCTTTACTCCAGTTAGCTTCTTAAGCACTCATTCTGTTGTCTTTTTTCTTATTTATTCCTATTTCTTCTCTATTCAGTGACACCTAAACCAGACTAAATCACACCTCAAAATCCTTCAATACACCAGCATCAGAACTGAATGCTAATCTTTGTCCAGGTGTGGTTATTGAGATGTAGGCAGTCATAGCTGAATTCCTAGTTGTGTGGAAATTATCTGTGTTCACTCTGTCTACTGATCTGCAGGAATCTTAGTTTCGTAGAAAATCCAAACATAGTCCTGTGTCTTTGCTGTAAGTATTGTCTGAATTGTCCTTTTAAGCCTAGGTAGAACCAGCTGCTAACTGCTGTCACTTTTACTCCTGGAGTTTGACCTTTAAAGCATCATCTTCAGAAACTCAGTAGAGTTTTGCCTTTATGTTGACTTCAAATTTTTTTCTCCATCTATCTTTTGTTTTGTTTTCAAGAAACTGAATGGCATTTGCTGTTTAGGTGCAGGGCAGCTATGTTTAATTTCATTATTATGGAAACATTTGGAGAATATTTAATTTTTCTTTTAGCAACCCATTAGAGAACCAGGAGAGTTCTGTTTTTCCACTATGAAACTGCTCAGTCATTCTGTAAAAGGGATAAAAATATGAACTGGTGATACAGCCTGCCTGCCTTAAAGCTCTTTAAGGCATTTGATTAGCAGATTTATGACCACCAAAATGTCCAGTTGTATTAAATGACTGAATTGCAGTTTTATCCACAATGTACTGACATTGTGGTGACTCTTCAAAGTAGCTTTTTGTCATGCTATTCTCAGATGGAGATGGAAATTTCACAGGATATGGTTTTTGAAACAAATAATAGTTGCAGGGAGCCAGCCTGCTGCCAAAGCGTGCCTGGTGTTCTATTTACCTGACAAAGCACTGCTTGCAGCACTGCCCAAATTTTTAATGCACATGTACAAGCAGCTCCCTTTTTGCCCAGTTTCAGCTAGTTTGAGATTGATCTTTCACCTCAGCAGGATCATGTTTTTTTAATGTCACACCCTAGAAGGTCAGTGGTCTGAGGACATCAGGACTATCCCTTGAGCCAAAGACAGGTGGAAGAAGGAGAATAACGAAGTTTTGAAGATGAGAGCACTTCAGAGAGAGCTGCATGTCAGGCTGTATCCCTCTGAGGGCGGGTCTGGGCAGGTAATGCCAACCTGTGTGCAGTGGGAGAGCTCTGGGCTGTTAACTGGGTGCTGTGGATCTCAGGATGCTTCAGGCACCAAGCAGTGGATTAGTTTCAGCACTGACTGTGCTTCCTGCTTTACTGTGCTACAGCAGAGGTGAAAAACTATTGTTACAGCATCGTATCTTCTGCATTTCGGCTCCCTGTAGGGAGGGAGCAAACACCACAATTGTTAGAACTGCAGTTTGCATTGTGGACTATTTTAAAATGAAGGAGAAAGGGAAGAATTCTGCTTTGAATACAGTTCCTATGTGCTATATGAATTTAATTATGCTGTTTGGTATAAAAATAGGTTTGCCTGTGTTTTCCATCAACTTACATTTCTTGTTAGAAGGTAAGGTTCTAAACAGAAATGGAATTTCCATTTTGACTTTCCTCAGAACTAATTGTGTCTGCTGGATTGTTTCCTGAAAGTGTACAACTTGTTTCAATAGCTGGGTTTGCAAAATTCATCTTTTTGGTGATGGCTTTTCATCACTGTTTTGCCTATTGGTAGACAACAGTCTAAGAAAAAATTGAGAATGTGTGTTTTGAGGGAAAAAGAGTAATAAATTACTGAACAACGGAATGTTAATTGAGTTTACTTTAAAGATAATTATATTATTTTTAAGCCCATACAAATGAAAATGCTGCCTGTTTCTTTGTTTAGTTTTAAACATTGTTAGCAAATCTAGCAGCTCTCTTTCCTGTCCTCTTTGGATGGATAAATTCTCTGGGGTTAAGTAATATTATTGATGCTTTCAGGAGGAGGTTATTATTGTCCTGCAAAATTATTAATGCCTTCCACAGAGTGAGACCACTTTAAGTGGCATCCTTGCAGTGTAACAACTGAAGCCAATTTTGTACTGCACATCAGCTACAGTGCTAGGGATGGCAAGTGAATAAAGTGTTAAAAGAAAACTTGTACATAAATACTTTGAAAGTACACTGCTGTACTTTAGGTAAATGGGAATGTGAATGTGTGATTGAAAATCTTCCCATTTCAGGCATTTTGTGAATGGCGTTTCATCACCGCATTTGAGTTAAAAAAATAATAATTCAGAATGTTTAAATAAAGTACCTAGTTATAATTATGATAATTTCAGAATGCATTTTAAATCAAGAAACTGTGCTTTCATGTACACCTACTTAGATGTATTGTGTATTTGTTTTTAAATGAAAAGAAACCTGGTCTCCATCTTCCTGTTGACATCAAACAATCCTCTGATATGCAAATCCAGCTATGGGGAGAACAGATACACAGGGTTTGTTTGGATTCAGTCCAAGAGTGAAAGAAAATTATATTTAAAGATGTAATTTATATGCTTTGCCTCATTTAAATGAAAATGCATTTTGAAATAATGCCTATAACGAAAAACATTTGGTGGAATGTTAAGATCCTTTGTACGGCTGATGCATTTTGCTATAGGTAGTTTAAAAGCATCTCTCTCACACTCCTGTGTGTCTGTAATGTGCAGATGCAGCTGTCAACTTCTCACTGGCATGTTTTAACACAGTATGGAATTTTTTTTTTGCAAATTAATAAATGTTTGTTATGTGAACTTTCTTAAAGCGTGCATGAGTGCGAAGTCTGTCTGTACCCACAATTAAAATACATCAAGTGCTTTGCTTTCCATCTAAAATTTTGCCAGTCTTAATGTTGTTTGTGTATTTTCTCCTTGTGTGGAGCTTCAAAACCTGACATAATACAATTTCTTTGGAAACATAGGCTAAACAAGCAATGATTTTTCAATCTTTTTCCCTTTAGCTGCAGAATTTATAATGATGAAACCTGTACATTTTAACATTGGCTGAATTCCAGGTTTTCAGTAGGTATCTTTGGAGGACTGTTACTCAGTGCCTGAATACCACATTTGAAGCTGATGTGTATAACTGAGTGTAATTGTTTTGTGTAAGCTTTAACAGGCCAGTGAGCTGCTACCAGTGATCAGGAATGGGTTTTTATACAGGATAGAAAATATTTGACCAGGAGTTATGTCACTGTGAAATTTTCAGAAATCAGTTCCTTTAATTCCCTTTCATGTCCCGCAGAAGTTTTTAAAAGTAATGTGACCAATTCTTCTTACATGATCTTTGTGACTGTGTGACACTGCTCTTCTTTTTTTTTTTTTTTTTGGTTGGTTGGTTGGTTTGTTTTGTTTTAGAGAATGAGGATATCGAAATCCATTTTGGTGTAAGGAAGTGTATTTAATTTGGGATATTGTGTGGCACATAACTTTATATCTGGCCTTTATTTGTTCTGTGGCTGCTTTATACTAAATTACTCTGACCACGTTAATCCAACACTGAGGAGTGCTAAATACTGTATGAATCCTTTTTTGGGGTAGGATTTTTATTTCATTAATGTTATTTGTGGCTCCATGTGTAGACTGACTTATACACATGCAGTGATGGTACATATATTATTATTTAAAGGGAAGGTTTTCTGTGTCAAGAAATTTTGTTAAACCTTTCTCATTAGGTTGTGAGCCTCTTGTATTTTTTTATTTTTTAATTGAGGATTTTCTGTCTTTTTTTTCAGTAATTTTATGCAAGTTTTAATTTTTAATATTCACTATCCATGTTTTTTTTAAGCATTTTAAGAAACAGAAGAGGTTGATTCCTGAAAGAACAGTTTGGAAGTACTTTGTTCAGCTTTGCAGTGCCTTGGAACATATGCACTCTCGTCGTGTTATGCATAGAGGTAATACAGGATCAAAGATGATTTGTCCTTACGATACCTTTGACTATGTGAGAATTAAGCTGGCTGAAATCAGTTTTGACATCTGAAACATTGTATGTTTCTGTAAGATTTCGCAAGAAACAGAAAACTGAGAGAAGCTTGTGGTTGTACATTTGTTGTGGTAGGCATTTGTTTGATAGCAAGTTTTTCAAAATAAGCAATAGTTCTGTGAGTGATGGATACCCTGCCATAGCTACTTCATTTTTCTGGCTCCTATCTTCTGCTCTGTATTTATTCTTCTACATTTGCCTGTTGCCTTGCCCAAGTGTTGCTGCCTGCCTTGCACAGATCTGTCAGTCCATTCTTTACAGCTCTTGCACCTGGTTGTTTTGTATCTGCTCCTGTCCTGCTTGTTCATGATGTACAGGCCCTTCTCCTAGTCCTTTCTCTATTGGATTATGTTCAGGTGTGAGCATTTCCTCCAGTTCTCTGCTCCTTTCCACTATTTCCAATCTCCATGTCCCAACAGCCATTGTAGCTGCCAGCTATCCCTGTCAGGTATTAAATTTCTTTGGCCCATTTTAAACCTTGGTGCTGCTGTCTCCTCTGGATGTGGTCTTCATTTCACCTCATAACTCTTGAGTCAAAGAAAACAGATCATAGTATAGTTTCTTCTTAGATCTGCTATTCTTTTCCCCTTCTGAAATCCCTCTGGTTATGGCATTGTGAGTTGTGTGTGTGCTGTCACTTTTTAGGTTCAGGTGACATTGCCTGTCTTAGGTTGGTGGCTCCCTGTGCTAGAATGCAGCCCTTTCTGATAGGAGCAGTTCCTCAATGTCTGCTGGGCTCTGTCATTTGCAGCTGGAAATTTTGCACCCTTAGCAGATGAGCTTAGATACCCCTGCCCCTGCAAATGCCTTTCCCTTGTGATTCTCCTTTTTTTTTTCCCCTTTGTGCATTTGTACAGGTGCCTGCAAGTGTGAATGATACAAAGAGAAGGACATAAAATACAGATTCTTTCCATAGGGTGCAAGTATCTTCCTTTAATATGTTTATAATTAAATTATTTAATTTCTGTATGTTTTAGTTCACAACAAAAGTATTTAGGTTCCTTAAACTGAAGTACTAAGTTCAGAGCTTCTGGCAAACCTGTGGCAAATCTAGTGATTCCATGGTTACATGCCAAAAGCAATGGCAATTAAAGCTATTTTTAAATTGAGCTAAATCCGTGTTGGATTATTACACAAAGGGTTATCCAAACTCCTGAAAACTGGGTCAGATAGCAGGAGAACATAATTGCTTCTGTCTTCCTCTAAAGCTTGTAAGGTTTTGTAACTTTTTTACTGGAAACCTGAAAATGCTGGTGTTTGAAGGGTTATTAACCATTCCTTTTACTGTGCCTGTATCTTATGCAAACTGTAATCCCCTTTTATCAAAGTGAGCTGATTTCTGTAAGTTTAATGCTAGGGTGGATTGCTCTTCAGCAGAGTAAGAGCTAAACTCCCTTGCCAAACAAATAACAGGTCAGTTTATTTAGGAGACTAACAAGGTAGGTATCTTGTTAGAAATCATAGAATAAGAGTCTCTGCTGTTGTCCCTGAGGGATTGGATTAAAACTTAAACTGGATATTACTTGTGAAAAATAACTGTCTGGGGTATGCATCATTATTTTTCTTTGTTTCTGCTTGATTAGCCCAATTCCACTGACGAGTTCAAATAACCATTCTCCTGAGTAAACTTGCTTCTTTTTTAATTTGCTCTTGTAGAGAGTCGGTTATCTATTTCAAATAAATGACGTTATGCCACTGTGGGTAATTTGATCAGCAAAAGTGATGAAGAATGCTGTACAGTTCTTGAAAACATTTAGGCTGTTACTTAAGACATAACAAAAGAGATTATCTAGTTCTAATGTAAGTCTCTGTATGTAGTTTATATAAAATAGAAATGAACTCCCCTGTATATGCTTCTTGACTTTGGGGGTGTGGCTTTTTTGGTTTGTTTGCTTGTTTTTTTTTTTAAATACTTTCTATGGCTCTTGGTTTTCTTTGCTTGAGTGATGGTTGCACTATTAAAATAGTGGATTTCAAATTCTACATTCTGGGCTCATTCTTTCTGAGTAGCACTGTCAAATTTTACCAATATTACCTGTAAATAAAATCCTCTTTGGGTCTATTATTATTAGAAGAGTAGCTTTTCTTGTAACCTCACTGTGACTTTTAAATTTTTAAATTTAATTTTTCTTCCAGATATAAAGCCAGCAAATGTGTTCATTACAGCTACAGGAGTAGTAAAGCTGGGAGACCTTGGACTTGGTCGATTTTTCAGCTCCAAAACCACAGCTGCACATTCTTTAGGTAAGCTTTCTCTGAGGTACAGCTGTTGGACAGGTAAATTATTTTACATGGTGGAAATACTGTGCCCACTCAGGAGGAAGAAGAAAAGGGTTAGGACCAGCTAAAGATGTTCTTAAGTAATAATAAAAATATTAATGGTCAGCGCCATGGACAAATGCAGAAACACTGTAACAGTGAGGTATTACTTTCAGCGTACTTTGAGTATTTTCCCTCCTTTGTTTGCATAATTTAGTGTATATTCTACCTCTGAACAAGTCTTTAAGACAGTAGTGTTACCTAGAAATGCTAGGAAAAATAAGGTGATAATATGGATGCATTTTTAAAAAATTGACTTGAATTTCATTCAGTGTTGGGAGGAATCTCATATTTCTGTGTGCCTGCATGAGTAGCATTAGTGACCTCTTGGTTACATGGGTTCAAAGGCCTCTCAGAGGAGCTTCCATTTTTTAAGGTGACATTTCTCAATATAAGCTTAGGTAGTTGAGGGGAGATCAAAATTAACAAAACCAATTCTCAGATAACTTGTAAAGACAAGAATAGAAAAAAGGTTTCTGAAATGTTCAGTTTATTCTTTGCTAGCACACAAAACTAGCAGTATATTATCTCTATCCAAACAAAATTTTCCTGTAATGTGCATCTTTTGAGTACCATGTGAATAGCAAGATGATTAAGAGGTCTTTAAAGAAGCATATATTTTAAGTTTAAAAGTAGGTAACAGATGAATGACAGAATCTAAGAGGATCTCTGTAGAAGAGGAAAACGTTGTAAATAGAGTAACATCTGCTTTAAAGAGGAATGTAGGAAATAGTGTTCATAATACTAGTGTTCATAATAAATTGGATTTTTTAAGGTAAGAAAATACTCTTTTCCTTCATTGAAGTGTCTGTATTTGGTGGTTGCTGAACTCAAGCCTGTTCATTGATTACATGTTTGTACCACATTTGAGATGTGTTAATGGCCAAAAATA
This sequence comes from Emberiza elegans, assembly GCA_024865655.1. Classification (NCBI taxonomy): domain Eukaryota; kingdom Metazoa; phylum Chordata; class Aves; order Passeriformes; family Fringillidae; genus Emberiza; species Emberiza elegans. The sequence goes on from JALJVW010000206.1 coordinate 65,433,319, forward strand.
CAGTATTTTGGATGGGAAACTTGACACTCCTTACTTCCCTGTCCTCCAAAAAGCCTTTGGTCACTCCTTTGTGCCTCCCAGTTTTCCCATGTTTGGTGCAGACTGGTGAAGTCAAGCCCATGAGTCAGTGGTGGGGTGTTAATAGGAGCCCCAGCCCCAGAGTGCAGCCCTGCATCAGCAGGAGGCTGAGGAGGAGTGCAGTGCCCAGGCTGGAATTGTGCTGGGGGTCAGTCACAGGTGACACTGAAGATCTGCTGCTGTCACAGGGTGGCTCCCAAAGTGCTGCTTTCCTGCTGCCCCTGGCAGCACAGTGGAGAGGCTGGCTTGGGTTCTTGCAGGTGGGCTCTGCTCCTGCCTGCAGGTGGAAGGAGGCTGTGAAGAGGGAGCTGGAAATCCTAATCTGAGGAGTGGGAGCTCAGGAATAAGGCGCAGGTCAGTTGTGAGGGTGGGAGAGCTGACTTGCATTCTGAGGCACAAGCCAGGAAGTTAAAGAGGAGCAGACTGCCTCAACCCTGGATTATTTTGGCTCCTGGCAGGGGAATTGTTGTGAAGGCTGAGCTGGAAATTAAAAAAAGCTGAAGACTGTGCCAGATTTAAAAACAGTGTAATACCCCTGAGCCCTTTCAAGCTCATCTTTTACAGATCCAAGAATCATCCAGAGAGTGGGGAAGGAGGGGAGGATGGCAGCTTTGTTTCTTCTGTTGGTGGCTGTGTCTTGGTAGAGGGTTTTTATTTTTATTTTATTTTTTCCCTATCTCTTCATTTCCTATTTCTTTCTTAATTATGGCCTAATGTCAGAATTCAGCCTAGAAAAAAGGTTTGTGTCAGCTGTTAGCTTAGGCTGCAGAGGAGACTGACTTTCTGATTTGTCGTCACTAGCAGATACCACTTAAATTGATTTCTTCTGCAGTTTCTGATCCTGGTTTTCTTGAAATTTCTTTCAAAGTTGTATCTTTTTATGATTCCATAAACCTTTGGTGCACGTAACCTAGTAAATTGCAAACATATGTGTAGCAATTTATACTTGTTTACAGGCTTTATAAAAATTTCAGTAGCAAACTAGATTCAGGCTTTCAGAGATAAAGAAATGTACTAAAATTTTAATTAGCTACAGCTTCTAACTGCTAATTATGAATAATACTGGTTTAATTAGAATTTTTACTGATGGTCCATTTGAAACAAATGAAGAAACTGCACTGGACACGTTTTTTTTTCATGTTCTTAACTCTTTCTATACAGTTTTATCAATAATTTACTCTTGTCATGCCTATATCTTTTTGGAAATGAAAAACATTTCTTACAAAAGGGCAGAGGAAATGGAAACCTTGTTGATTTGATACAAACTTGACAAAATGTCTTGTTTTCAGAAGACTTTATATTAGAAAGGGGAATATGATCCAACAAAGACTTCCTACTCCTTTCCCTACAACTCTGTTAGGGTTTTCTTGCTGCTGTTGTTTTAATGGCTGAATGCCAGGCCTTATGCTCTTTGGTGAAATGGCAGTTCTAAGGCCAGCTCATGGATATGTGTTTTATTTCTTTGTTAGCCATTCAGTGGATGTAAAGAGAAGTATTTTCATATTTCAGTTACAAAAAGAATAATTTGATCTCTTATTACAGCTGTGGCTGTGCTGTAATGCTGCAGTGTGCTGTCCAGGCAGGCACTGACACCAGCATGGGCATCCCTTCTTGCAGGGCAAAGGAGCAGATCTGCAATCTTCTGAAAATGCTCAAATGCAGAGAATCATCTGCATGGAATTCTGGTCTTCTGTGTTTTGACAACTTCTGTCATTTCTGTGATACTGCTGTCCCCAGCACAGACTATGTTATGTGAGGGGTTTGACTATAAACTCACACAGGTTGTGGAGAATAAAATACCTTGTGAAAATGCATGCAGATACTCTCCTCTCCTCTCCCATATGTGTCTCTAATGCACTAGAGGGTGTGCTGAGGTGGTGGTTTGCAGCACCATTCTGTGCATAGAATAAACTCCACTTAGATACCCAGCCATACTCAGAACCTGCACCCTCAGTGCACAGTAATGCTGGCAGGGAAATCTGCAGCTGAGTCATTGCAGTCATCAAGGAAGCTGTGTTAAAATAGCTCTTGTATTTTATGTACAGAAACATGAGCTCTCTTACAGTAGTTTGAAAGCTGAAGAGAAATGATTGTGTTGTTATGAAATAACTCAAGATTTTTATAGACTGACTTATGTAGAAGGACTGTTTGCACATTGTGGGCTAGGTTGCAGAGTTACTTTGGATAAGTGCAGTATTTTGACTTAGACATCTCCAGTAGCTATATTAAATAATAAAAAAGCCCTGAACATTATAGAATCAGTAGGGTTGGAAAGGACCTCCAAGCTTCTTGTTTGTGATGTGGTTTGTCTGTCTTCAGCAACCACATTCATCTTACTAAGCATGTTATATTGAACTCTGTATTAAAAAATTGCTGTGGTCTTATGGACACAGAGTCATTCATAAACCATGTCTTTTGGTTACTGAAGTTTGGTCTCTCTAGCTCCCTTCCTGCATTCTGATAGTTAGGTATGCCAACACATGAAATGTCAGTAATGATTATGTGGCCATTTGTAAAACTGTGGTCTGTTAAACCTGTCCTGAATGAACTGCATTGTTTTGTATAAGTAGATTTAACATTTACCAGGCAGATTTTTCTCCCAGCCTAAAAATGCTTGATAGCTTTTAGAGCTAATAACTATTTCAGAACTTAACTATATTTCATTCCACTCCTTGATGCACTTGTTTAACTTTACTCAGATGAATTGTGAATTATATGTTTATCCAGGTAGTAAGATGGACTGCTGATATCATAACTCCCTTTTCTGTAATAGATTCTTTGCCTCTGATCCTTCAAATCAGCTCCCTGCTCTGTATTAACCCCTATTTCCATTGTCTGTTCCCTCTGCCAGTAAAAGGAAGCTTGCATAAAGAACCAACACTTTCTGATCTTCAGCATCTTTAAAGGGAGGGATCTCCAGAGCAGCAGCAGATCCTGAGGAGACACTCTATTTGACACAGACCATTTTCAAGGAGTTTACTGTCCAGACTTGCAGGTTATCACAGGTCTGCAAATGCAGCGAGCAAAACTCTGAAGTTACTTTTTTTGTTCTTAAAAATGTAGGCACCTCAATGATTTAGCTCATTTTCTTGTATTAGCCCACCTCTATGTCTTCAGAGGAGTAAAGGAAGTGAGGAGGTTGCATATCTCTTTACTACTGGGGTGCTGTATTTCACTTAACAGTAAAAAAAGATCCAGGAAGGAAATAAAACATAGAATCACACTGGTAGTTGCTTACCAGCAGCACAGCAATGTCCTGAGAGTGCTCACTGTGTTAAAAGGATCATTGCAATGCTTTCAGTAGTTCCTGAATGTCAGAATAATGAATCTTTAGTGTCATGTTCTGTTAAAATCAGTTTACAAGTAGTAATGATGTCTGAATCTTCAGGTTGTTTGTGTGATTCCATGAGTAACAGAACTAATTTCAATTCCTCTCACTTGTTGGCCATGGGGGGCTGCAGGTTGCATTGCAGTGGAAGTGTTACACTAGGCTAAACGCTGTAAAATGGGAACATTTGTTCTTGCTTTTCACTATCATCAATCTTTCACGGTCATATCAGACCCCTAATGTATCAGCAGGCTTCCCAGAGCTACTGGTTAAAATTACCTTTGCTTTTGGTAGACTATGAACCTTCAAACCTCAGTGTTTTCAGCTGCCCCCTGTGGATTCTGTGAAGCCTCTTTCTGGCACATTACTCACTGCCAGCCACTTGTGTGATACCTCAGAGCAGCAGAGGCACTGCTGCTGCAGCCAGTGAACAAACACATCACTATTCAACTTATTTCTGTTAGATGCATTCTGCCAACAAAGCATCGGAATATACTAAACCAGTGCTTTAATTAATGGATACAAAATGCAGCTGAAATTTTTCAGAGGTGTCCAAGCTCACAAGTCCTTGGGGTGTTAAAAAAAATCAAAAACAGTAAGATAATAAAAGTATGAAACCTGTGTCATTCCAAATGCTTAGCTGCAGTTCTAAACTTAAGATATCTGTCATTAAGTGCCCCTTAAAATACTGATGTTGGTACATTAGAAAACAGAGTTGCTTCTGGATGTTTTGGTAGTTATTTTGGCATTGTGGTCTACCCATCTGCTTGCCTATTGTTTTACAGGGAAAAGACCATTCTCTGTTGTGAGTAGATGCAAACATCATGTGAGAGTAAATGTCTCCCACATTACTCTCTGGAGTTGCCTTTCCCCAGCTTTTCTCCTCTTAAGCTGTTACCATTGGCAGCCTCAGTTCAGAGGTGCACTGGAAATCTCCCTCAGCATGTTTAGGGGACCAGATCCTTTGGGGGATACCACATGGGGACCTCTGTCTTTGCCTGTCTGTTACAGAAGCAGTTTATGTGGGTTTTCAACATTGTTTGCCAAGGAGCAGATCAGGTGAAATGATGGGTTACCAGCATCAGTGACCTGACCTGAGATAGGTGGTTCTGGGTTTCCCTATCTGAGCTGGGGCCTTCAAGTAGGAGGGTAATTCTTCCTCCTCCCTACTTCCACTGTCAAAACAAACCCCTTAAATTTTGGAAATTATTAGAGTAAAATTATCTGTCTGGTTACTTAAAGCTATTTAGCCTGATTATGGAGATGTGGAAGTACTTACATATTCACTGTATCTCTGTCTTCAGTATTCATAGAGAGATCAATTCTGAATTAGCCTCATCTGTTGAGAAGAGCAGAAATGAAACCAGATCCTTGTGTTACAATGATATGTGAGGTTGATACCACAAAGAACAAAAATGAAAAATTGCTGATTTTAATCACTGATGGTGTTGCAAGATGTTTGGTTTCAAAATGAAATCAACTTGAATTGACAGAAATCATCTGGTTTTCATCAGCAGGGTTCAGTGCTTAAGAAAATTTTCAAACAAAAGCGAAATAAAAATCTGTATGGATCTGTGCCCTTTTTTTTTGCTTCTAGGCAGTCATTTTGGGGGATACAGGGAGAAAGCTCAGAAACAATGCACTAAAATGGCCATTTCCATTATTTTCCATAACTTCTTATTGCTCTGTCACACATGAAACCATCACTCAGCTACTTCCTTGTAATAACATTTTTTATAGAGCTAAAACATCTCTCATTATTTCTCTGTTCCGAGTAACTTGTGACACAGATGGGTAGGGTTGGATTAAAATCAAGGAGAGATATGTTCTGGAGTATCCAACAAAAATTTACTCTGGGACAGTCCTAATAAATGCTGCTTTTCAAGAGCAGACATTTCCAGAGCCCACAGCTCTGAGGCAGGATTAAGCTGGGACAGGCACAGGTTTGGGAGCTGCAAAGCCCTTGTGGAATTTGGTGCTCCTGCTGATGGCTGAGTTCCCCTTAGGAAGCTCAGCTTCTGCTGGGCTCGCTGGTTTTCCTGCCCTCATCTCTGAAGGGCCCAAATCTCAGGCTCAGCTTTAATTTCAGCTATTCAAAGTGCCTGCGTTTTTTAGTTTCAAAACCAGCTTTTTCAGATTTATATATTCTCAAAGGAAGAACAGAACTTGTGAAACAAAAAAATTCAGCCCATGGCAGAGAATTTCTAGTGCTGTTTTTAGCCACAGTGCTAACAGTTTGGAAAAGTGGCAGGGATGTTTGTAGTATCTGCCATTGATTCTCTTCAGGAGAAACAAATTACTTATAAGGTTCCTTAAAAGCAAAATTTGGAAGTGTTCTACAACTGCATAGCTCTGGTAATGAGGAGTCAAAATAAAGCTGTATTGGATGAAATAGATACTGATTTGTGTATTTTTGTTAAACTGAATTGTCTGAAGTATGAGTTGAAGTTTTAAATGTGTAGCAAAATTAGAAAGATGAAAAATACTCTTCTACTGGGAAAACAGTAATTTAACTACTGTATAACAACAGAAATTTTTATTCAAAAATACTTGTGTTTTTTTGCAGTTGGTACACCTTATTATATGTCTCCAGAGAGAATACATGAAAATGGTTACAACTTCAAGTCTGACATCTGGTCTCTAGGCTGCCTGCTGTATGAGGTAATACTGATATATACAGTGAACTTAATAACACTCTTGTACTTCCCCTGCCCTCCTCCCCTTACGTAACTTAAGCATGTGAAATACTTTTACTTGTGTTTTACTTGAACTTGCCTTTAAATGGGCTCGCTACAAAGATTTTACAGCAATTTTTTGAAGATTGGGTGTGACTGAAGGATTAGTAAATGAATAATAGCAAGCACATGTAAAATTGTTCTAGGTATTTTCATGGCCCATGATGGTTATATGGTTATTTAATAAATGCATTGAGAAGTAGTAGGACTGATTTGAATATATAAGTAATACTTTCAAAAACTGCAATATAGATACTTCAATACAAATTTCTTATTTTTATAAAGACTTCAAACCTAAGTAAAAGGATGAAAAAAGTTTATTGTACTTACTGCTACTAGTTTGGATGAATTCTCAATTTAATGACTTCTGCTGCACACACATGTAATTTTTCTGTCCTTCTCTTGTGATGGCTAAATTGCGATTGTTTAGTTTCTCTATTGGTGCAGTCGAGATTGGTAGGTGACACATAATTTTAAATAATACTATATTTTGAGAAAATAAAGGTACAGGGGTTATTGAAATGGAGGCAAATGAAGGTGTGAAGAACAGGTAGGCTTCTAAAACAAATGCATCTTCCAAGTTCTTTACATATAATTTCTTGATGAGAAGTAGTAACACTTGTTTTGAATGATGCTGGGGGAAAAAATGGTTCCATCAGCAATGGCAGTGAAGTCTCCCCAGTCATGTTCCAGGTAGAAATGAATCTACTCGAGTCATTTTTTGTTTGCCTACAAGCCGCCTGCCTCAGTGGGTCAGCAGAACTCCTTTAACACACACTCAGCAGTATCAGCACCTCCTTGTTTATTTTAGGATTGTGTAGAAGACCCTGGCAGCCTGTTGAGGTTGGATGTTGCTGCCAGGTGAATCATCTCCAGTAATATTTGTTTACTTTCTAGCACTGACATGTTGCTTTGAATATTAAAAGGATGAATAGCTATACTGCAAGTCTGCAGTTTACAGATGTGTGTATAGCTGTTGCTTTGAATACTGGGGATCATTCAAGGAAGGAAGTCCAGCTGCTAGCAAGTATTTACAAGTTTGAATCCTGAGCTAAAACTTAATCCTGGATTCCTCAATACCGACCATGGCAGCTGCCTTGAATTTCAGTGCTCTGCTTTGCACACTTGTGCAAGCCCTAAGGTGGCATAAAGGTAGATGAGCATTTTTCAGTATTACTATTTCTTTGCCCCTGGTTGGTTTACTTGAGGATTTTTTAAAATCTGGAAAAAAATAAACCTTTGAATTACTGTTATATAAAACCCCCACAGTTTAAGGTTAATTTTTCTTTTATATGAAATTAAATTGCTGGATATAAATCAATATTACTTTTCTAAAGAATTTTTTAAGCTTGCTGCCTTAATGCTGGTATACTATATTGAACATTTATGTGACTATTACATTTTTCTTTAATATGGTGGATAATCCCAAAATGCCTAAATAACTCAGTTGCATTGATGAACTCAGCATCTTGAAATACCATTCTCCTTGATTTTAGGTGTTTTACCTGGATGTTATTTAAGCCAATATGGGGTAGTGTTTGTTTTCCTTATTGCAGAAATAAAATAATTATTAGGACCCTTGTTGTTGATATATAGCTACAGTATTAGGCATTGTTTTCAACTATAGTTTTTATTTTCTTTTAGAAGTGCATTTAGTTGATTCTGAAACATACCAGGTATTTGTAGGAGGTTTTCTTGTTTTGTTTTGGAAGTTTAGCTTGAGAATTTATCTCTAAATTTTGAAATTTCAGTTATAGCAAATTCAAAATATATGCTCAGCATTTTTCTCACTTAGTATTTTTTTCTTAATTATTGGAAGATGGTTACCTAAGGTTCTTCAAGACTTGTGTGGACTAATGAATGGTGTTTTTTAATCTGTGCACTTTTGTGCTGGTGTCTTTCTATCATTTGTCTATTGCCTGCATTTTAGCATGTTTTATTATGTTGATTTCATGGTGCTGTGTGTTCATATGTACTCTGGATTGTGTCCAGCTTAATTGGAAAAAAGGTGTGGCAAGTTTATCATATCTCAGTAAATGCCTAATGGCTGCTAAACTCTTCAGTTTTGTTTTAATTTAGGTTTAAACTAACTTGTTTTTAAAAATTACTATTTCTCGTGTGTATAACAATCTATTATTCAGTGCTGTGTGGCCAGTAAGATTTTGCAGAAGTATGTTTTAAAGTCTGAATTTTTTAGAGCCCCAGGTATTTCTGAAACCTCAAAAACACTACCAGTGGAGTTTTAATTGATATGCAACAAAGTAGACTTTACTAATTAAAATCAAGATGCTGTGCTTTTGCTACATGGACCTTTACATGGAAAAGTAGGTCTTACACATTTCCTTTTATTGTTCATCGTAGCAATTGCATCCTTACAGGGTTGTAGGTTGGTGGCTTACAGTTCAAAAAAAAAAAAAAAAAAAAAAAAAAAAGAAAAAAAAAGAGAGAGAGCGAGCTGCCACCAGCCCTGAAGACAGACAGTGGGCTTTCGTCCCTCAGACACCCCCAGAATACTAATCAGCAAAGTCAGACCCTGGAGGTCAGGGAGCAAGTCAATCATTCTAGCGATCGTCTCAGTGTGGAGGATCAAATTAGCCTGAAAAATTCAGCTGCTGGGAGGAGAGGGCGAGCAGCTGTCAGGGGCAGCAGCGAGATGCACTAATGAACCAGATGAATAGTGCAAAAGCTTGAAAATAAAAACAGGACAGTTGACATTTTTCATCTGTCAAAGCAGGAGATGCATGAAAATATAGTATTCCTGTTTTAACTCCTTAGGGGACATTCAGAATTTTTTTAACACTCGGCAGCATTCAAACAAAAGTACTTTTTAATGAACACCTAGAGTATGAAAATGAGTATCTGTGCATTTATTTAGAATTTCTGCATGCATACAGACCCTGCAGTTGATTTTTCTTTTTTTCTTTTTTTTTTTCTTTTTTCTTTTTGGTCTTCAGCTTGCATTTTAAACATTCTTTTTAAGGTAAGAGACGATGTCATGTAAATACAAAAATAAACATTATCTTAGTAATACAGATTGGGAGGAGTGTAGGATGGAGCTGCAGCATAATATTTGTTTTGGGAGCTTTAAAATTTTTTATTCTTACTCAAAGGTAATATGAAAAAGTACTGAACTATGTGAGAGCAAATTAATGAGAGATAAAATAAACGGAAGGGAATTTTGGTAATTCTTTTCATACATTTCCCCCAGTGATATTGATGCTTAGACATGAAAGAGTTAAACTTCTATCTGGAAGACCACAAGACAGATGAGAGCCATTTTCAGCTTGTCCTGTCCCTGCTGAAGCTCACTGAGTAGCACAGCATGGACTAGCGTGTTTCACACACACTCTGCCTGTCTGGGGAATGTACACATTGTCCTTCCAAAATCAAACTTATTAGCACATGTAGAAAAGGGTGACTGACTTTGGGGCAGCTCTGCACTCAGAGCAGCATTCGTGCTGCTGCAGTTAAAAGATTTCTTAGGCTTTGAACAGAACGGAGAGATTTTAAATGAATTTTTAAGTTTTAATCCAGCTAGCTGTAGCATTTGTTTCCATCTCAAATGTCAGGTTGTAACATTGTCTGGAAATAAAGGGTAGGTTTATTAATGCTGCTTTTAAGCTGATGAATTACATAAGTGCTCTGCAACAGATTTTCTTAGTTTTGTATTGTATTTGTAGATTGTTGCCATAGGTGTTGGTTCTGTGCATCTGATGGAAGTTTAGGGATTTTTTTTTCAAAGTATTTTTGAATAACATCCTGAATTACGAAGATTTTGGGTCTGAGATTTTGGAAGTATAGATGATAGCTTTTTCTTGCTTTCAAAACCGCCAATTACATGGAAGTCTAGTGTCATGGCTGTGGTTTCCCTGTAAGTTATGTGTTTTCTTATAAAAGGTCTTCTGAGGAAAAGCGCAGGTTTGGATTTTTTTGGTGTCCCTTGTGGTACAAGGACCCTCAACTCTCAGCAATATTGTAAACTACTGAATTTCCCCCATAGTCTATTAATAAAACCTTAACAGTATAAATAAAACCCCAATTCAGATATTGCACTGTGAGGATTGTGACAGCTATGGTTGTATGACATAGGATAAGTACATACAGTGGTTACAGGAATAGTTTTGGAACTTCTGTTATCATCACTGCAGGGCTCCCTCTAAGCAGAGCATTGAGAGTCATTAAGAATCACTTTTGATTTGTTACTATTACAGATTTTATGACAAAACAGCTTTACTTAAAAACGCAAAAGAAAACTGTACATTTTCTTTAAACAGATGGCTGCACTGCAGAGTCCCTTTTATGGTGATAAAATGAACTTGTACTCTCTGTGCAAGAAGATAGAACAGTGTGACTACCCACCTCTCCCTTCAGATCACTATTCAGAGGAAGTAAGTAATTTTCCTTTTCATGGGCTGGATCCCCAGTTTATGTAAGCTGGCACACTTCCAGGGAAGTAAATGAACTTGTGTGATTTTATGTTATTTGCAGATTATGCCTATAAGTGTTTGCTTGTTGAACTCACTCAAATGTTGCTGTCAAAACAAGTCTCTCATGATTTATATTTGAGGGTATTAATGATGGAAACGTCACACTGTTAGATTCCTAATTTCATTGGGCTTCCTTGCAAGTATGACAAAATGCTTTCCCAGAATGCACAATGATATGTTCCACATGCCAGGATGGGATAGAGCCTTACATCTGTAGGGTGTTTTTCTAAAACCACAACTGTACACCTTTATGTTGGCAGCAAATTAGTGCACTGGCCCTGTTTCTCTAGGGGCCTGCATTAAAATAGATATAATGTAACTCAATAGTAAAAACAAATTGTTCAGTTCCCAGTTGTCTGCATTATAAAACTGGGGTGTGTTATTCAGTACAACTGAACAGCAGTTCTTTTGCAAGGAGTGGTTCTTGACAAGGCTAAGAGTAAATTTCAGAGAAATACAGGCAGACATAATATAATTGAATTTGAACTATATACTCCTGCAAATCTCAGCAGTGTTTGTTTTAAGCTGAGAGCTAACAGTTCTTACTGTCATTAAGTGTATTTAAGGGGGAGTACTTGCTTTTATAAGCTCTAAAATGAAAAGAAACTAAACAAAATAAATATTTTTCTTAGTGTAACAGAAAGAAAAAATATAAATGCTTGCTTGTTAATGTTCTGAGATGCCAGTTTTGAAATACTTTCCCACTTTGAAAAGAACAGGGCAAACTGATAGAAGCTGTAAACCAAAGAACAGTTATTAGTAACCAATTCTAACTGAATTCAGACTACATGAATTAAAGATTACTTTGAAAACCCAAATAAACACAAGCACTGAAATACTTTTAATAAACATAAAACATTATACAATTTATAGAGTAGGGGTTGTAATTCTGAACCTTAAATTTTCTTGCATTCACAGACAGTGATTGGACTATTAATAAAAGATTACTGCTCAGTGTTTTGTTTTGTATTTATAGTGACAATTTTCCCCTTTTATGAAACCAACTGGACTTAAAAAGGTAATTTGATGATGCTACAAAGGATGAAATAATGATCCATTGTGTAATTTATACACTCTAGCTCTTTGTCGGTTTGCCGATTAGTCATTTTACCTTGGCCATTTTTAATTATTATTTATTGTAGACTCTAAATATGGCAGTTCATCTATCCAACTTCAGAACTGGAGGCCTGGAAATACAGTAGGGTGTGAACAATAATGCAAAATGATAGCGAGAATGTCAGGGGCTGTTCTTTGTTGTGTCATTCATGCTGTCTTCCTTTTTCCATGAAGCACATGAATATTTCACATATCTGCATCCTCATCCTCTATTCTTCTTGACTAATTTTCAGACTGTCTGAATTTGCATTTCACATGGTAGCTGATTAGGAGATGCCGAATGCAGCAGCGAAGCCTCAGCAGGCGGTTTCCATGGTGACCTTCAGCAGGATTTTAATGATGATACCACTAGTGGTTCGTTGAAGTTGGCCTGCCTGCAAGGCTACTTCGCTGCAGCTGAGTGTGAACTGGGAGATGTGGATTCCTAGCCAAGGGGCAAATATCAAAGTCTGGCCCAGATAGAAGGTCTCCGAGTTTGGGTGGGGAGAGAGGCTCCAGCTTTTCCCTACATCTGCATAGGTTTTTTGTTTTGCAAACACAGGCAAAGCACCACGTGTTACTTTTTATTTATTTCAAAGCAGACATGTACTTCTGCACCTTGGATAAGGCAGTTATCTGCAAAATACATGTAAGTTATTCATAATGAGAGAATCAGAGCTATTAAGATAGGTAAGAAAACAGTTTCTTGAAAGAAGCCATCAGTTATGGAAACTGTAATGGGAATGTTTTTTATGTTCTGCTATGATGAATTGTGTCTTCACTAAGGTACCTGGAAAACATACATTTATTACCTATTGCACTATTAAACCATTTTTAGCTTGTGCTGGCATGAACTGTAAAAAAGAGAAACAAACAAGTGTGATCTGTCATATTAGAATACTGTACTAAATGTTTCACCTGTACTGGAAATATAGATGTCAAACCTTTAACTAGGTGGGAAGGATACTCAGTGAGCAGTAAAGCTCAAGGATCACTGAATATTAAAACCCACTTCATTTTTTATGAAAAAGAATTTTCTGAAAATAAAAACTTCACTGAGTGGATCTCTGCATCCTCTAATATAGAAGTGTAAATACTTTCATTATGAAATATAAGACAAGTACTTTTTCAATAAACCTTTTGTAAGTAGATTTTAGTGAATTTTAAGGTGTGACATTTTTTCTAAGTTTTGAAACCTCTGTAACAGTAATGTGTTAGTAATTGTGTCACATCTGTGTCATCAGAGGAGAGTGTGACAGAAAGATGCACCTTTAGGTGGACAGATGGTTAATGTTTTTAAAACCTTTGATTAGAAAGCCTAATAGTCTGAGATGCATTTTCACAAACTATTGCTTCAGTGGTAGATAGAAACCAGGATTTTCAGATGCTTAATAACTTCGGATATCTCAATTTTTTAATACCCCTCAAAAACATCTGGTATTCAGAGTCAGTATTCAGCATTTACTGAAAATGGTTCTGCTTTTGGGAATTCAAAGCTGGGGCTCCCTTGCCACCTCCAATCAATACTCTTAAAATCTTGTCAGCTAATATTAGTATCACATTGTTTTCATGATGAAGTTTTAAAATCTTCCCTTTGATTGAGGTGCATTTCTTCTAAAGTCCATTGCCAACCTCCTACCCAGATGTGAAAGCAGAAGGAGCCAGCAGGTCCACAATAGTAGTGTTAGCTGCCAGCAGGTCTTGAGAAAAGCACTCAGAAAAAGGCTTTGAGGAGGTTTTATTCAGAGTAAGAATGGTGTTTTGTGTGGTTTTTTTATCCAAACTTCCCTATATGAAAATTTCTCTATTTCAGCTGGCTAACAATGCAAAGTACTTGCCTGTCATATTTCTGTCTTTCCCCACTCCTCCTGACTTGAGTGATAATTATTTATTTCATAGCTGAAAAACCTGCTAAAGTTAAAGAAAGTGTGTCCCACTGCTCCAGTGTCAGGCTAAGCTCCAGGCTAAAGCCAGTCACTGTGCTAAGTGCACAGAGGAGGTTAAGAACAATAAGCAGACAAAGAAGTTTGCTGCTTGGGGAGGCAACAGGAGGTCCCTCTGGCTCAGTCTGCTCTGCCTCTTGGCCAGTCTGTGCCAGGTAGTAAAAATCACTTCTATCTCTAATGATAGTCTGATTTTAGACTCCCAGTGCCTCTTCCCATGACATTGGTGAGCTTTTCTGATACATTGGAAATTTTATTAGTACTAGAGGGGCTGACAGATGGATTTCAGGTTTATTGAAATGGATATTCCTGTAGGAGTAAAGGATCAGTGCTATAACCAGTGCTATCCAGTGTCCCAGTTTCAGTCCTGAAAGCTGTGTTTCCATGTAATTTTTCATCCTGCATAGCAGAAGATATTCACCTTCTTCCAAGGGTTTGCTGTTCAGTTACAAGGCTCAAAAGAGCTTCAAGGATTTTGAAATTACTCAGGAATCTGCACTATTGTTGTGCAGTGTCCCAGGCATGGTCAGCTCACCATTCCTGCCTTACCAGTGAGATTCTGGACCTGCCAAGGGAAGAGGGGCATAGAGACACTGCAGTAATTGCAGTGGCTGCCATTTAAATAGGTCTGTGACAAAGCTTCTCTAGTGCCCAACAGGTAAATTTCTTGAAGATCTATTTCTGCTGCTCTGCAAACATTAAAGTAAAAACAGCTAGGAAAAAAAAAAAAAAACAACAAGAGAAAAACCACTCTGTTTCCCCTCTGATGCTGGCTTTGTGGGTTTTAACCCTTCAAGGTCCTTTGTGAAGACTGTTCACTCTGTGCAGTTCTGTTGAAGAGATGGGAGTCTTCACAGAGAAAGAGAAATGTATACATTTAGGATTAGATGTATTTTGCAGATGAATTATACCTGTATTCTCTTCACAAAATGTTTGCTTATTTGACTCTAATTTCAGGCTTGATGGTGTTGGATGTTCTTCAGTCTTTCCTGTTTTCTGTGCAGGCTGTCTGAGGTTGCATGGCAAGCTGCTCATCTCTGCTTACACTGTGCCTCCTGCTTACCCTGTGTCCCACCTGCTTCTTCTGCAGGAGATTGTTTGGCTTGCATGTTGGTATTACATGCTGGCAATTATTATTTCTTACAGTAGCTAATGATTTCCAGCATTCTGTTCTTCAAATGTTTGGGAGTTATTGCAGGCTAATAGTTTTTATTGCCACTGGCATTGTATTTTATTTATTGACTGCCAGAAGCAATATGATGGCTTTTATAACTCCATTAGTCAGAATATACTTAATGTATTTAAAATGCAAATAGCAAGTCTTGTTACAGATTATTTTGATTTAATACATTTCTTTTCATTCTGACCACTATCTTCAGAACTAGCTCATTTTTAAATATTAAGCTCTTCTTGCTAAAAAATGGGACGTCTGATGACATAGATTTTTATACTGTTGAATGCAAAAATTGTGTACATTATGTACAGTTTATCTGCAAGGACTAATGGACAAAGCTTTATAGAGTGGTATGCAGTGCTTCTTCCTTAACTTCAGGAATTCCTATTCCTGTGCATTTAAATTAATCTTCAGAAAAGTGAAAGGAGTATAATTATAATTTAAAATAAAATCCTTCTTGTTCTTTTTCTAAAAAGCAGGAAAGAAACTCTCCAATGGCAGCTTTAAAGAGGCAGCCTATGTTACTTTTGAATAATGAGGGTGATGAGATCACTTAGTGTTAGTTGCAATAATTACAGATTTTTTGCAATAATCCTACCTAGTAGTACTGGCTGGGAGACCAAACTAAATTTGTTATATTTCCATAGAAGACTGGATCACATTGTGTTTGTTGGAGTGTCCTCCTTCCCCCTCCCTCCCCAATGTTATAAGGAGGTCCAGGAGGATTTGGCAAAGTTACTTAAAAGCATAAAGGAAAATCTTCAGAGTTGGTTAAATTGTTATTGCAAAGCACTGTGAACATTTTAATAAGTCAACGTGAAAGAGGTATATTCCACATTGCAAAATGCTTAGGAGATGCACACAATTTGAAATAGATGCCCTATGAGAAGGTTATCCATACAGTGTATTAAGTTCTAATGTCATAAATTTTTAGGCATATCAGTGGAGGGGGAAAAGCCTGCAAATGTCCTGACAGTTTGTGAAGGGAATGCAAAGTATGGAGGTGCTGTGGAAAGCTCTTTTGGGTTGCTTATGCTCAATATGTCTCTTAAAAATACCCAAAAGGTTATGGTGCTTCTGGAAACATCGAATTTTCTGGTCATAGTGATTTTTTTATTCCCAGATAGAGGCTTTTGTGACTATTTGTTAATTCTGTGCTTCTTTACATAACACTATAAACAATCTAATTCTAAGGATAGGTATCAGGATGTAGCCCAAAGTTTATTTATTCCAGTATCATGTCTTCAGCAGTGGGTAAGTGGAGTAACAGGGCCAGCATGATACGGTACTTACCCAAAATACTTTCTCAGCTTCCAGTTTTATGTTCAGATATTTCCTCAAGGGTGGAGTCCTTGTAACAGGTAGCCCTCAGTGGGTTTAATTTGTTCAGTAGCTGAATTGAATGTGTGTGTATCGGTAACTCCTGGCAGCAGGAGGTTCTGGGGGTTAACTGTGTGTTAGATAGAGCACCACTGCCTTTTGTTTGTTGGGCCCTGTCAGGCAGAAATGCCATTTATTGCTGGCTAACTCCTGTATGGGGACTGAATGAGCAAAGCAGCCCTCGTTTACCTTTGCTTTGTGCTCCTTTCAGTCTTCTGGGCTTTGCAGGCACAGCCCTCCAGAAACACAGGGAATTTCCGATAAATTATGTGCGATTGGACTAAATGCATGTCTAAAGTCCTATATTGAAAGGATTAGAACTTGAATTTGCTCATCCATTTTTCTGGCCAGCAGTGCAAAATGTAAAAATCAGGGGAGTGTGTTGTATAGGTGTTTGCATAAGGCAGCGTGTGAGCGGAGAGGGAGCGCTGCCCGTGTGCTTGTGCAGAATCGCCGTTTGCCTCTTTGTTGCCAGTTGTATTAATTTGAATTTGATAATGCACAAATCCTGCTTGTAAGAAGGCCAACGCCTCCTGTCATGTTCTCTCCTCTCGTAGCTGCGACAATTAGTGAATATGTGCATCAACCCGGATCCGGAGAAGCGCCCAGACATCACCTACGTGTACGATGTGGCGAAGCGCATGCACGCACACACCGCCAGCAGCTGAACTGCCTGCGAGCCCCAGCCAGAACCAAGAGCTTGCAGTAAATCATCCCACCTCCCCGTGTGTCTTACACTAATGTAATTATTTGAAGCTTACTGTTGTGCTTTGAATTGTAAACCAATTTATATACAAGCCTTCTTGTTTTCTGTTCATTTCTGGATTTTGTATTTTTTACTAACTCGCAGTCGTACAACAGGTTTAAATATGTATAGTGTAATTTTAAGATGCTGTGAGCCGCTGTTTTCATGTTAGTGGGTTCAAGTATACTTTCTGTAATAACAAAATTGTATTCAGCTGGGCCTCAGTTTAAAACACAGTTGCACTTTTTGCACATGATACAGATATTAGGCTTATTATCGAGAAGCAAAATGTCTGAATCTCTCACCTTTTTAGTAATTTATGGAAAGTATGAATCAGCACAGTTAACTTTATTTTAATCTTTGTTCTGAGAGGAACATAATTATTACAGGAGCTTATTGTGTTTTATATTGAATTGTAGTTTGCAGTTCTTGCTGTAAGAGTAGACAAGGAATAGAATTAGTTCTCTGCTTCCAAATGCAATAGAAAAATAACTTCAGGAAAAATTGTCATGCTGAAAATTTTGTGACGTCCCCTTTTGTTTTGTTAGTCTCTCTTAATACACAAAACATTTGTTGGAGGTTTTCTGGGAAAATTTAAGGTGTTGATTCAGCAATCAGGTCGTTTTCAATAGACCTGCCCTGGGGCAATGGGCGTCTGCATAGTTCAGTCTTAAAAACATGCAGATGCTTCTTGTGGCCAATAGGGTTCTTTTGTGGCTGTCCTTTGAGCAGGTCTGATTAAAAGATGTGATCTTTAAGTTACAACTTTCCAGCTGTTTGTGTATATGTCACTGTTTGTAGATTTTTGTGTTTAAGTTGAATGACCTTACAGTATATTTAAATTTTTTTTTTTTTCTAAATACTGAAATGTTTTGGCAAAGATATAATAGTCTAGTATAACACAAAATGTATTCTCCATAAATATATGATCTTTGTATACTATATCCTGAGACTTAGTTTTATATTTAGCAGAAATAGATTATAGCTTTTATGTTTAAGAGAAAGTTGCCACGCCTTAATTTGGAAAATAATTATATATGCAAACTATCTTATAGATACTATATTAGTTTAAAAGGAAATGCTGAATATTTTTGTTAGACCTCAGTGCCTTTTGGGGTATGCTTATATAATATTTTCATTGTTAAGGAAGGAATGTGTCTTGTTTTTAAATGTGGTAAAAATGGAGAGTGAAATGAAATGCCTTGTGTTTCAAGACTGAACTTTTTTAATGGAACTGTTAAAAGGTAATTATTTTCAGTGATAGCAGCTAGGGAGCTGTAGTGTCAGTTAAGTCTTTTTCTTTATGTGGGCAAAAAGTTAGTTCAAATAAAAGCAGAACTATGTACATAGCAGAAGATAGGTTCTAGATGCGGTCACATCCCTGCATTCTGATTTTTGGGTTTTTTTGCTAGTTTGTTTCTCTGTGCAGCTGTAATTTTTATTTGATATAATGCACAAAGAAAAAATCTGTGGAGTTTGTGTTCAAGGGAGGGGTCAGGGTTGTTTTGGTTTTGTATTTTTTTAAACTACAAATACTATGAAAATTGTGTTTGGAAAAAAAAGGGGGGTGTTTTTAGATGGTATGTGCCAGATCATCAGCTTATCTTAATACATATTTTTTTAATTTTTGGTTCCAGTTTTTGTAGGACAAATTATATGAAACTAGTTTTATTTCTCACTTCTGTGTGCACTTAACCTTACAGAACTTCAGTGGAACAGTTTGTTGTAAAGAAGTACTTGAGAAATTTTGGTTTGTGTTTTACAACCTCTAGATTTGTTTTGATTTATTAAATGGTTATATAATTTAAAACATAATGATTATATTCTGTAACAATGTTTCACATGCCATAGAACAAAATACATTGTATTGAAAAAGGCAGCACAATATTTGCTTGACGCACAGAATTCGTTCTTAATATACGCAAGTACTCAATTTTTTTTTTTCTTAAATGTGCTAGAACATTTAAAAATCACTGAAAAGCCCCCAAATGCAATGCAGGCTATTTGTATTTAATATTATGCATAAAGTATTGAACTGTTCCTGCCAGAAACTGCTGATAGATATCCCTTCCCTGGCAGGGTATGTTGAGTAAAAGAATCATGAGTTAAGAGTTAGCAAATGTACATACTCAAGCATTTTTTTTCAGCAATGTGGCTTTTTTTTAGTATTTATGATTAAATATTGTGCTGAGAAAAAGAAATAGTTGTTCCTGACTTAAAATTTGTGACGTGAATGGTGCACCTGACTTAGGTACCAAACTCTGTAATTAAAAAGCCCATGTGAGTTAATAGAACTGCTTATATAAGTGGGGATTGTAGAATCTCTCCCTAAAGTAAAATACCTGGTAACATGAAAATGATAAATCTTGTTATAACACTCCAGTGTATGCTATGTGCTTATAAAATATTTTCTTTACTAAGCCACCATCCTATCTTTCATATGTTGATGATAACATTTGGCACTACTTATTTTAAGCTATGGCATTGTGTTTTTTTTCTTTAAAGAAAAAATGTTACGTTTCTACCCAAAATGTCTGACCAGCTCCTCCTTTTATTTTAGTAATGCTCCAGTATTAACTTGTGTCAGGAGTGAACTTTTTGTGCTTTGAATGACATTGCATAAAATCCCTTTGTGTCAAAAGCTCCCATGCTGTGCAGTAGTCCAATAGAAATAAAACATACAGATATTAAATGTAATGTAAAAATTATAGTGTTTCTATGATACTTTTTCAAACTTTTCTTTTTTAGAGATATATATATGTTACAGTAGATGCTACCTATTGTGTGGACAACTTACTGCTTCCAGTAGTTGATTCTAGGTGAGATTTCTTGACTGTAACAAAAGATAGTACATTAAAAAAATTTCATTTTTGTATTACTCGTTAAAAGATTATCTAAAAATACTGCATCCTATATGTTATACGTTTTTGAACTAAAATTTTAAGCTAAATTTAAAATAATTTTCAATACTAAAATATGTGATAAAGCAACAAAATAACAAAGAGCTCCTGTTATGGCCCCAGTCCTGTCCTGTGAGCTCTTGTTTATATTTCAGCTGGTTTTTATGTAATTTCAGTAATTTTGAGTGAACCACATGTACACAAACAAATAAACAATAATCAGTAAGGTAGATAGAAATGATGTGCCAGCTCACTTTTTATACTCTGTGTGTCACTGGTTTGGTAGCAGGGAATAATTTGGGTTTTTTCCCCTGTTTTGTTGCACTTGTAATGATCCAGCTCCCAATTGTATGAGCAGGCAATAGAAGTGTGTTGTCTTTTTGTAATGAGCAGAATCTTTAAAAACATGCCAGTATAGCAGAAGATGAAATGCAGTATTAGAAGTGTCTGAGAAGGCTGGTGTTTTATTCATGCTCATGATTAAGAAAGCCGTAGAGTGAAATTCTTGACAGAGGCTTGGAAATGGAGAAGAACTTTTATGCCAGTGGTTCTCAGATAACTCTGAATGGGACCCAGAATCGCAGTGGTGTTTGTTTGCAGCAATCTGTCTGCTTAATCTCTTATCTTTGCTGTTACACAGTGTGGTGAGACTCTCAGCAGCTGAGTTGAGTGTTGATGAATGCTGCATTGGCTGTGTGAGCTTTAGGAGCAGGAGGTGATGTGAGGGAGAGCCAGCGAAGGCCTTTTGGTCTTGTTTTGTGAAGATATAAAGGTGCTGGATGGCAGAGGTCAAATCACTGGTTTTTCTTAATTTTTAGTAGTCTTTACTTCAGCAGTCAAAATTTTCCCAACTGAGCCATCTCTCCAAATTACCCAGCCAGTGGCAGTGTTGGCAGTGGCCTTTTGAGTTCTGATCTCTGGTTTGATCTGGGTTAGTAAATCTTTCTGGCGTGGAGGGAAATACAGGTGTGGACCCTGCTTGGTGGGGTGCTAGTTAAGTTTCTGAACGTTACTCAAATAGAGATGTTTAGAGTTGTTTTTTAAACTTTATTCCTTTCTCTGATGCTTTTTAAAAAGTATTTTCCATTCATATTCACCACTAAAGTTCTGTGTCCCTGGCTTCTGCTTTATTAGTCCTGTTGTCAGCCTTTTCCTGGTTTGAAGTCCTCTGTCTAGTTTTCCTAGTGGTCATTAGTTTGCATCTTTCTTTGTTTGCTAAACTCAGCCCATTTCAGTGTTTTCAAATTTCATCCCTCCCCATGGGCAAGGCCAGTTCCTTTCCCCTGATCATACTTTAATCCTTTGTTCTTCATTCTGTTTTTTCCAGCCCAGTGTCTGTGATTTCTAGTTTTAGATAGGTTTTCTTACTGCCTCAATCATTCCCATGACCTTGTCTTTGCTAAATACTGTTCACTTTATTATCTCTCATTTCTAAATTCCCTTTCTCTGATCACTACCTGCTCTCTTTCAGCTTATCTGTCTTTCTCTCTCCTCTACCCTGTCACTCACTCCTTTTGGGATCTCCAGTCTATTAACCTTTTTGACTCCTTCGTCTTCACTGCTGCCTCCTTCCTTCATTGGCCTCACTTCTTTTTACTCACTGGTCTTTATTTTTATCTCTGTCTGCTTCTCTGTACATGGTTTCTTTGGCTGCTTCTCACACTGCCCTGTCTCCATTCCTCCCTCCAGACGTATTCTCTTGTAACTTCTTAATTTCCATTCCAGCCTTTCTGAATATCTGAAGTCTGTCAGCACAACACAGTTTTGGACTCAGCTTTGCCTTACCTTCTTTAATGCCCTTCCCAAATGGACTTTTAAACCACTTTTATCTTGCCTTTTTTTTCTTGTTGAGCTTGCTTGCAGATCTGCTGTTCATATCCATCCTCCATTCATTCTTGATACAAAATCTTCAATCCTGATTTTGTTGCATGACAAGATCCTTTTCAAAGCTGTTTTTGTTCTCGGGATCTGTTTCTGAGCTGAGCGTCTCTGCTTCTTAACTGTGCAAGTTTGCTCCTTTTATTTCTGTGTCTTTTATGCCTCTCATTTCTTTCATTGAATTCCTTCCTTCAGTAGCACCAAATTTCTCTTTTCATCTATCTTTAGTGGTGGTACCATCATCATAACTGTTTCTGGTTTTTAATACTTTGTCCTTTTTTCTCCCTCTCATCTGATTTCATGTACCTAAACAGCCTCTCTCCAGTTGGTTTTTGGATTTTTTAATGTTGCACTTCATTTGAATGTCCCAAAAATCCAGTGCTTCTCCTCCCTAGTCTGGTTCTCCTGTGGTTCTATCTCTGGATTGTTCCTTTAGGATCCAGCCAGCCTCAGACCTGTTCAGATTCAAAGATCTAATTTTTATTTCTGACTCCCTCTAGACTATTTTCTAACATCACTGACAATTTTACTTGCCTGTTTTCCAAGGCCACAACCTTTCTATCTCTGGCACTTCTCCCATGCCTGCGTATCAAATGTCTCAGAGTTAGATGTATCAGAATCCAGCCCTCTTCACTATCTGTTCTTTCTTATCTTTTATCTTCACTGATTTAACCTCTGTGTCATTTTGGCTTCTTTTCTCCCTTCAGAGTATCAAAATTGACAGGACTAAACTGTCATTGGGTTTTCACTGTTTTGTGTGCTGAAGAAGGCAAATTACCAAATTACTGCTTGTTTTTTTTTAAAGAGATCTGAATCCCACAAATCTGATCTTATTTCAGTACTGTACAGTTGGAACAGATTGAGAAATGAAAATCTCTGTAAAACTGAAAAGTTTTCTGTTTTGGAACTGGGGATTATAGAGCTGAATGTTACATTTGGTGTGGGTATACACACATTTGTTGACTTTTTATTTACACCAGGGTAATTATCTTGCTTTAGAGGATCAGTTGTTTGCTGGGACAAAAAAATTTGTAGTATCACATTGTGCAGTTAGTTCTTCTACAGCTGCCTTAGTGGTGGGTGTTTGCCTTATTTCTTATGTTTAGTTGCAATTTTCTGTCATATGGAATTAAAAATAGGAAGTTATTGGGTCCTTCCTGATAGTTCCACTTGCTTTTCATTTAAACCCTAGCAATAGATAGAGGTCTCAATCAGGAAGAGAAATGGTCCCCAGGATAAAACAGATGTTTTGAGATTCCTTACTTCATTTCCACTTCCCAGTCCCTGTTTCTCTGGCTTCCCTGGGACACTTGCAGGGAATATGGCACTGCCAGTGTATCAAGGGCCAATAGAAACTTTCTCAGTGTGGACAGGAAATCTTCCAGTTGAAGATGACTAGGAATATATTTGGTATTGTTATATGGCTGATAATTGCAAATGTGTAAAGAGCAATTTAAAAAATCTGTGTTTGCTGTTACAAAAAGAATTTTAAATTATGCAAAGGCCTTTTAATGTGGTGTTGCTCTTCTTCACTAGACTTAATTTGCTGCTTGTTTCTTTGATTTCAGTCATGCTGGACTGTTGTGAAGATGATTCATTAAAGATGAGTGTTGTTTTTTGTTGGGAGTGGGGAAAACAGGAGGCATTCACTGATTTGTTTGTATTTGGCTGCTGATTGTGCTTGAATCAAATTTTATGGTAATTCAGATTGGAATGGACATTGAGAGAAGTCTCTAGTCCAGCTTCCTGCTGAGAGCTGAGTCAGTGCTCAATTCAGAGCAGGGCCTCAGGCTTCAGCAAGGTCTAGAAACCCTCAAGGGAGGAGGACTGAGCAGCTTCTGTGGGCAGCCTGCTCCAGTGCCTCCAGTGCTGTAAACCTTGTTTGCCTCATGTGCTGTGGCCATTCTTTGTTCTTCTGCCACTCCTCAAATATTCTTTGTATTGCAAAAAGGTAAGTCAGGTATTGGGACAGAGAACTTGGGATGTTTTATTTTCTGAAAAAATGTTACTGCTAACAAATATGTTCACGTAGTACTTCTGCTCCTGTATGATGTGTACACCGTATTCATTTGCAACTCGAGTGTAAAATAAAACTTTTGGCAGTAAAACTTGATACAAACGTTCTGTGGTGTTTATGGCCTGGATTTTCTCAATTGTTACCTTTCAAATCTGCTAAATGTTTCCTGGCAGATCACAGTTGTGCCCACCATGGTGGAGCAGGGAAGTTGGGATCCTGAAGATAACGCTGCTTCTGTTTGCTGGAGCCTGCTCTGGGGGAGGGAGCTTAGCACTGGGATGCGATGGGAAGAGGATGAAGCCAGTAGGTGTCAGATCACTGCTGGTTATGGGAACCTTACTTTAAGCTCAAGTGTTGGTGGAAACTTGCTTGGAGAGATTTATCAAAATTGAAATTTGAGGAGGAAAATGACTGGAGCAGGGTCAGATTTCAGAGCAATATGTTGTGTTTTTTTGGTAAATTTTGCCCTGTATTAAATGAGAACTTGAAACTTCTAACAACAAACTTCTTGGGAGCAAATGAAGAATATGACAAATACATTCAGTTTCAAATCTGTCAAGTTCTTTGAGGAAGCAATTTCTGTAAATTAAGAATAATTTATTGATGTTATAAAGTATCATTTAACAGTTACCAGTCTGGCAGGAGGGTGGTGGTGGCTGTGTGTAATTATTTTTGAACACTTTTGAAAAAGTGTTCAAAGGTTAAAAAAATAAAAGGAGTGGAAATGATTTAGAGCTTTTACTATTGTGGGAGAATATTTGAGAAGGTAATTACCAAATTGGGTGTGCATTTTTAACTTTTTAATTGCTTTTAATTCAGTATACGTTTTTATCAATGATAATTTTTGTTCCTCATTCTGGAACAAGTCATTATTTTAGATTCTGATTTCTGCATGATGTGATGTATTAGGAATAAAATTCTTCCTGCTGTACTTTTCCTTACTGGCAAAGAGTTTTCCAGAAGTGTGGACAGTGGAGTTGCACTGATTTCAACCTCCAAAGATGGATGTCTTGCTTGAGTCTGGGGTGAGTGGTTAAAATATTGCTGCCTATGGCTGGAAGGCAGAAGCACTGCTAGACAGGCATATGACAACTTTCTGAGGACTGCCTTAAAAACTTTTATTGAGTTGGCAGGGTAGAAAGGAATCCTAAAATGTTGTTACTGTGGAGAGTGTTTTTAGTGTTGTGGCCTCTGAGACAGGCTTTGGAAATATGGAGGCCTCCAGCTGCAAGGTGCACTGGGCTGAATTGAAAGGAAAGGCTCCTTGTCCTTTCTCCTTTAGCTGAGAGGTCTGGACTGGTTGGTTGGGGCTGAAACAGTGCCTGGCTGAACACTCTTGCCTCAAGTGGGAGAGTTTTTGTAGGTAGTTTGCATGGAACATCCAATAATACTAAGTCAGTAATTTGAAGAACCTTATACAGTTATCCCATTTCCATAATTCAGTTGTTCCACTCCAGAGTATACGTGGATACAGAGATGACTTCAGCTGCACCATCCTTTTATCACAGAACAGGACAAGAATTCCCCTGTTTTGTGGTTGTATTTTCCTGTGGTGTGTTTTTTTTTGTTGTTGGTTGTTATTTTTTGGTGGGTTTTGTGTGTTTGCCAAACCCTTTTCTCCTTAAAACGATAATAAAAATTGTTCCATAAATGTGTAACTTATATACATTTTCACACACATAAGCAAGGCTTACAAAACACTGCATTCTTCCTTGTGGCAAACCTTTGTAAGTGGATCTGCAGCCACACAGATGCTGTTGGCTGCCCTTGGCTGTCACATGGCACCATTGTGAATGTGAACATCTTTTCTTTGTTCCAGTCTAAGGGCTGATCCTAGGAACATAAAATGCAAGGTGTATGCTTTTAACAAAAACCTCTTCCTACTGCAAAATGAGGCAATTACTTGGCTTTTCCAGAGCCCTGTGCCCTGTGTGTGGGTACCTGTGGTAAGCCTGGCCCCGAGCGAGGCTGGCGCTGGCTCCAGCATCATTAACTGGGAGCCTGCTGACACTGCCCATTGATCCAGCAGCCAGCACGGGGCCTCTGGGCTGCTGGGTTTTCTCTCCCAGCTCCTGCTCCTCCCTGGGGATAACCACTTGGAAGGAATGACCCCCTTGCCTGGGGTTTGGAGAAGCAGTGGGCAGTTCACTGTCAATTGTCAGCTCAAGCAGAAGGGCAGGGGATTGTGTGGGTGACCCTGATCTGTTACTGGTGTTCTCTTGCTGTAACCTGGGCCATCCCTCACAATGTCACAAATCCCAAGAAGACCTTGTGAAACTCCACCAGTGCAATAACTGGAAAGCTGTCATCTTTACAGCAGTAATGATACAAAAGGGTGGTGATGGTTTTGAGCTAAAATACTTTTTTAAGAAAGTTCTGCCTGTTCAGTAAGTGTTTATGATGGTAAGCAATATATTTATAAAACTATATTTTATTGGAGAATTGCTTTATTTTTTTATTTTCAGAGTGCACATGTTGATGACAATGATCCCAAATGGATAGAAACAGATGGATGTTCAGGTAATATCCATGAAATTGAACATATTACTTCTCATAGGTACCATATTCTTCCCATTTATTGTTGCCTTCAGTCTTGGATGTTTTCTTTAAACAGCACTGATAGCTGTAAAAACTGTCACAGGTTTTATAAAGGCAGCCTACACATACACTGTGCATTCTGACACAGGGTGGGATGAGAATTTTGTGCATGTTTTGCAATTAATGATTTATATTTCTTTTTTTGTATGAAAGTTAAATTAGACATGGTGTGTTTTTTTTAAAGTAAGAGTAGTATCCAAGTGCCATTATAATGATCAGAATCCCATTGTAACTTAAGTGGTGTGTCTGTGTGAGAATATTTTCTGTATTGAGCACAGGTACATCTGCACTGTGTTGCCTCACAGCTTGATTTGGAATGCTGGCAGCCATTTGCCTGCAGCAAAGCACCTTCCAAATGTATAACTTCTTGCTTTATGGGACTCTTGTTGGAATTTGGCCCTTTTATTTCCTCATGATATTGAATTTCTGGCTTTGTATAGGACCATCTAGCTACTGCTAAGAGAGCTAGAAAAAGAAAGTGGATCATAATGGTAATTTATTTCACAGTATTTGAGCATAAAATTCTGTGCTTAAAATGCAGTCCTAAAACACAACTTCCTTTTAAATCAGACACTCTGCAGTTCTCTCATAAACTTTAAAATATTGTCAGCATTATATCTTTACATACTTCATAGGTTTATGTAATGAAAACTTGAAATAGAAATTCTGTTTGAGTGCATGAAGTGCCTCAGAGTTTAAATTGCAAGAAATCAATCCTGTTCTTCAGACCTCTCAATAATTGTCTTTATATTCATTCTTTAAGGTCCTAGCTAAGTTGAAATGCAGTATTTCATTCCTGACATTTAATCCATTAAAATGTCCTTGGAGATGTATTATTCCCTTAAAATAATTTACGTGTCCCCTAAAATGAACACAGACTGCTGGAGGTATTTCAGAATAATTTTTGCTCTGCTCCAGAACATAAATAGGAAACATATACATGCCTCTTTTGAAATTAGTTATATAATTGTCATATAAAAACATGTTGTCATAGTCTCAGGACTACTTTTTGTTGCCATATTTGTTAAAAATTATCAAACTCTTAACAGATCATGGTTGCATGAATTAATATTGTCCCTTCAGTGTTCTGGCTTGTGTGGCATTTTGTTCAGTTTGTAGGTGGGTAAAAGTGGTAGTTCAGTCTGCCCAGAGTTGTTAAGATCCGGTAGATCTGTCCATCTGCAGTGTCAGTGTGACAGTTCCCTACCAGACACTGACCCCTGAAGGAGCGGGAGGCCGGGTCCGGGGCAGGCTGTGGGATGAGCTCCCCTCCAGCAGCCGAGCTTGTGCAGCCTCTGCCGGGCTCCTGCCTGGCCACGGGCTGTTCTACAGGCAGGGAGGGGCTGGCTGGCTCTCTGACGTGTGTGACATGGGAATACCTGCTCCGTTGAACTCCGTGGACCACCATCAAGGGACTCGATTATTCACGCGTACTGAGCATTTACGATGTGGATGTGGGTGTTGCAGATGCTTTTAAACTGGGTATCGGAGAAAAACATTTGTCTGTCATTGGAAAGGCAGATCTGCTGCTCAGTATGGAAAAACATGGCACACTTATACCCTAATGACCTGTGTTGTACAGTTTGACTCTAATTATGTCTCACTTTCCATTTCATTTTTGTGTGCAACTTGCACAGTGCAGGCTTCCATCATGTTCCACACAGATGTTCCCAGGCAGAACACTTCACAGCAAATTGTCTGAGTGAGCAGGAGTCCTGGTCCCTGCTCTGTCTGGAGTGGAGCCAGTTCCTACAGTGCTTCTGGCCTTTTTTTAGCGTTCCCAGTTTCTGTGGGATCCTGCATTTGACACTGTACTTAGCTGGTGGTTCTGCATTTTGCCCTTAGTTTTGTTCCACCCTGTGCTTTGGGGATCTTCTCTTTCCATGTCATGCCCTTTTCACAGCACCTGGCTTGGTATCCTTTTCTTATTCTCCAGTAATTTTGTGCTTGCTTTCTCACCCACCTCTGCTGTGATTTGAGGGTGAGATGGCTTTGGTCATTCCCTTCCCCATCTCCCTAGAGGGACACAAAAATCAATTTCCATTCTGAAAATCTGGCAACATTGCAAACTGCTTTGCCAGAGTCCCATAGAAGCTGGGCTAGGAGCCTCTGAGCAGGCTTTGTTAGCTCAGCTGAGCACAAAGGATGATCACCAAACAATTTGCACATGGCAGCTGTTGAGAAAATTGAGAGGCCACAGTATGGAGGATTTGGAAAATTTGCCTGAGTGAAGATCTCAGGTTGTGCTCCAGGACAGTGTGGGATTAGATCTTATGCAAACACTCTTGTGAAGAGTATTTGTGCAGCATTACAAGGAACTAAACAATTACCTAGAGGATAGCACCTTTCAAAATAATTGCTATAATTTGGCTATACTGGTAAACTTGCTGTTTTGTCTGTCTGTATTGTCTCCATTAAGACTCACTGCGGAGCAAAGCAAACAGTGATTTCTTTTTTCCTGAGATGATTTTGTTGATAAATGTGGACTGTATAAAAAAGAAGGATTTTTCTGTGCTTCTATAACAAATGTACTTCTCTTTGATTCAGAACTAATCTTTAAGAACAAATGAGGATCCAGGCAGACTTTTTTTAAAAATAGCACTGCCTTTTTCTGTTGCCAGGAAAGATAACTGCATGTTTGGTTATTGTTCCATAATAATATTTTCATTAGAACATGTAGTTTCTTTAGCTTTTCTTTCATCACAAGATCTGCTGCCCTTAAAGGAAAGTATAAAGAGCAGCAGTATTTTGCAGAATCATATTTGATCTGAGATAGATGTCGTCTTCCACACAGCTCCCAATACACAAATACTGAAATGCTTCTAAATCCTTGAATCTGCTTAAGAGATTGATACATTACTCATGCTCACTTACTTTCGTGGATCAATATTTCATGGTCTATTTACTAATACAAAATGAATGTTTCTATTTTTGGCTTAAAATGTGGTGGGTTGGTGGGGTTTTTTTCCTTTTCCCAGTTTCTAACAAATTGCTGCTTTTGATTTTTCAGGCTTGATGGGCCACTGGCATTGGCAGGTGGTGGAATGACACAATGCAATATGATATGCCAAAGTAGTTGGGCATCACTTGTCATCTTGTAGACAAGTGAGGCACAGGAAATAAGAGAATACATGAGTCTCTCAAATATGCAGGCAAAAAAAGGGACACCTTCCATAAGATAGAAACCTTTTTCTAGAACTGCCTTCTTCCATCTTTTCCCCAGAATGGTGTACTTTCTTGTGATATTCTATCTACACCATATTTGAGGTGTTGTAAATGAGTAAGGAACACATTTTACCTGTAATAAATAGCTCCATGTATAATTTCACTTTTCTTTAGATTCTTTTTTGCTCTCTGTAATGCAAATAAGAGCCCATTAAAGATAGTAAAAATGTAAATAATGATCTTTAATGTTACAGCCTGTGCTAAATACAGTATATAAGCATATAGCCTGCTCTGAAGAATTGCTCTGTTCCCTGCAGTTTCATAGGGATTGCTTGGCTTTTGACCAACTGGGATTTTTTTTTTGTTTGTTTGTTTCAGGCAGAGCCATACCTCAATCATTTGTCCAGTTGTTCAAAAGTACAAATGCTTATGCATGGACTTAACGGGGAGCTGTCTATGAGCATTTTTCCTGATTTTTGATCCCTCTAGGGCAGCATGGTGACAAATACTTAGCAAATTTCTACCTCAAATTATCTGTTTTCTCCTGAAGTTTGCGCTCTACACAAGCTCTGTGAAATCCATCACAAGACATTGGTGCAAACGAGATGGAAGAGCAGTTTTTGTGTTTGTCCAGCATGGTTCTTCCCACGTGTGTGTGTGCCGGGGCACGAGTAAAGGGGCAAAGGCAAGGTGGTGAATCCTGCCGAGAGCAGCCTGGTGCTCCCGGCACAGCGCCGGGGCAGGGCTGTGCCTCCCCCTCGGGCTCTGCCCGGCTGCGCGGCTCCTCTCCTGGATGCTCCCGAGGGGAGATCCATCCCCGCTGTGGGAGCTGTTAGCATCTCCCGGCTGCTGTGGGACACGCCTGGTGCAGGTAACTCAGTTTGGGATGCTGGCTGGGACGTGTGTTGGGATGCAGGTCGATCTCTGGGTGGGAGCACGGATGAGAGGCCGTGGGCTGCCGAGCCTCTGCATTACAAAGGGCACGGAGAGGCGGCGCCGCCAGGTGAGGGAGACAGGGCCGGAGCCCAGGTGTGAGGAGGGAAAGCGAAACTCTCCTGCCTTTGGGCTGTGAGGGGATAAAACCCGGGGGGTCCCTCCCCAGCCTGGGCTGTTTCTTTGAGATTGTGCCGTGAATAAATGGCGTTGTGGAAGGAGGCTGAGGCGCTGCCGTGGGCCGGAGGGGCTGAGGAGTGGGAACCGAGCGGGGCCCATCGCCCCCTGAGCCGCCCGCCCTGAGGGGCCCCGGCCTTGGGAGTGGGACTGCCAGAGCGCCTCGGGAATGGTCACACTGGGAGGTTTCTTCAAATGAAACTTCAAATTAAGGAAAATACAGTTAAGATGTTGAGGAAAAGGAGGGGCCCAGCTGAGAAGCAGGATTTTCTTTGTGTAGTAAGGGTAGAAAATTCCAAAGATGGTTTTGACTGTAAGTTCTTGCAAAGGT
Source organism: Emberiza elegans (assembly GCA_024865655.1). Lineage (NCBI taxonomy): Eukaryota > Metazoa > Chordata > Aves > Passeriformes > Fringillidae > Emberiza > Emberiza elegans. The sequence goes on from JALJVW010000206.1 coordinate 65,464,283, forward strand.
TCTTCCAAAAGTTGGTGTGGTAACTTTTTCTCCTGATTTTTTCTCCTGCCCTACTTTTGGATTCAGGACACTGTTATGTACTTGAGGTTGTTCAGAATCTATGTCTTCCAGATTGCATCTGCATCGCTAAAACTGCTGCTGGTTCCTTTATTTTGGAGCTTTCCTCATCTGATCTAGGAGCATAATATTTTTAAAGATCTATCTTCAGGTGTGTCTACTTCTACAGTTACCTTAAAATAAATGTTGGAACAAACTTAATTTGGAAGGAAAAGAATTCTGCTTTTGCTCATTTTTTCTATAATGCATTATCTTCTGTTTGACCATAGTGAAAAAATATTTCTTTTTTCTGGTGGTATATGTTGCTCTTTTTTTCCCTTTTGATAAATAAATTTTGCATTTCCTCACAGTTTTCTCCATTTTGATGGTTCTTAATGAATCTGTAGTGTTTTCTAGTACTTCAACCCTATTTTAATTGCAGTAGTGTTTATGCAAAGTTTAGTATTCATTCCAGGTTTGCTCTTTATTACATGCTGTCTCATAGACTGAGGCAAAACCATTGCATTTTGGGTCTCAGCAGGTTGGGATTGCATTTTTCTTATGATCACAGGCTCGTTTCATGCTTTGGGGTGCTGCTGATTTAGAGAGGCAAGTGCAGAGTGCACTGCTGCTCCAGAGACTCAGTAGTCAGCAAGGCATCCTCACTTAACCACATCCTTTGCTTTTTGAAAATAATCTTTCCCAAAAGGAGCAGGTGTTAATTCCATGTATTGAGGACAGCCATCATGCAACAATGGACAAATGTGTCAGAAAGAAACCCTTTGAAAGGGATTTTTTTACATTTGTGTTGTGAGTGAATCTTGGTTGCAAGCAGTTCCTACAGCCCACGATGGATGTGTTGGTCTCTGTGGCTGGGTGACTCTTGGTGCTGCTTGCACATTGGCAGTGGTGGAGCTCCTTTAGAGCTCATTTAATACCAAACTATCAATCTTTGCCGTCTTCATTTAACCCAAATTCCATTTCCAGCATAGCTTTAGCAGTACTGTGAGGAAGAAGGAATGAGGATGTGGCAGCCTCTAACTGGCTTCATTTCCTTGGATGTGTTTGCCTGCACTGGGGGCAGAGCATCCCATGCCATCGCTGCCACCTTCTCCTGTGACAGCAGGAGGGCATCCATGCCACTGTGCCCCCTTCCAGGGCATAGGAAGCTGTTCCTTACCCCCTACAGGCCCTTGGCACTGCCAATTGGACATTCAAAGGTGGGAACCATTGTTTCACAGAATACTCTATCTTCCTATGTGGCTATTAATTTTAGATGTGCTTTGTTAGCAATGAAGTTGTCTCTGGTTCCCATACTGGCCTTATTGGGCAGTTAAGGAGAAAAAATATCTGTATTTACCCACATTTATCCTTAATGATGAGGAATATAGAGGCAACCTTTCCACATATGCATATTATCCCTGCTGAATTAATGCTAAAACTGCTCTCAAAAAACTATGCAAAGGAAGAACTTCAAGGGTATTCTTGAAGTAAGCTGTGAGTTGAGAATTAGAAACCCCCATGCCCAGTAAGAAATGGATTTTGTGGTCTCTTTGTACTGTTAAAATGTCTTTTGGAGAGGAACTCCCACTGTCTAAAGTACCATAAGGTTTTACAAGTGTTCAGAAGATGAAATGCTGCCAGATGTTAAGTTCAAGGAGCAAGTTAACTACTGTTGTCAGATGGAAGAGCTTTTTTCTGTTTGGTAACTTCTCCTTACCTTCTCTCCCCCTCTGCCCTCACCCCCTCTGTTCTCTTGACCACAGCAGCAGCCAGACTGCCCATCTCTTCTGCAAGGAAACTGCTGCTTCACTCACACAGCTGAAGGCAGAAATCTCTGTATTGTACAGGGCATGTAATTAAATCAATGGTTGCTCAGATTAGCAAAGTCTTTTACTGAAATGGGTTATCCAACTAAACTGCTGCAGTTAAATTTAGTTTACCTTTAAATGCATATTCAATAAGCAGAAGAGAAGTCTCTAATAGCACAGTGAAAATGTATTAAGGGCACATGAAAAGGATTGCTCATGTCCAGCACTCTCACCTTAGTGCTGCTACAACGATGCTATTTTTGCCTTAACACTTTTTTTCCCCCCATAATGTGATTCAAATACATAAAAGGTGCATGGATTTGAAGCACATCAGAGGTCATTTCCTCCTGCGACTCACTAATCAGCTCCGGTACTTTCATATGTACAGCAGGAACTTTCAGACAAAGGTAAGATTAGTAGCCAAGCAGACAAAGAGAAAATGGAGGAAAATAATAGTAGTGGTGAGTACATGCATCAAGTAAGTGTGGCCCAATATTTTTATGTCTTTTTTTGATAGATTGCTTTGGATGCTTCTGGGCAACACTGAATGCAGCATTTTTTCATCTCTATCCCAGAAGGATTATTCCAATGGTTCACCTTAGATTCTGCACAGAATATTACTTTGATACTGTAATAGCTTTGGAAATGCTCTTCTTTGATGTCAAGAGCTGTATGGAACTGTTCTTTTGATTAAGACACACTTACACATTTGAAAAAACCTAATAATAGATAAAAAAAGAAAAAAATGATCATCATTTGTGCTTTATTAAACTAGATCTATGGGAGAGATGCTGAACATGTGTGCATCTGTATCCCTTGTCTTGATCTGTTATCTTTCTGTTGGAAACCCTCACACTGTGTCTGTCTCTGTCTTGAATAGCCCAGGAGCCTATTTTTTTTCCCCTCTTCATTTTATGACTTTCACCTTTCTTCTGCCAATGAATGCTTGCAGACTGAACAACCTGGCTGACAAGTGGATTATTATATCCCCCCTTCCCTCGTCCTTAATTGATTGCCAGAGATTTTTATTGCTTGCAATTTCAGTTTAAAACCTAGCCTGGTCCATACCAGGAAAATGTGTTTTTGCAGTCAAGGGGCATGATGGAACTGGTAGCCAACAATCTGACTTTGTTCACTTGTTTGCATCAGTGCCATTTCAGGGAAATAAATGGCACACACTCATGCCAGGTGCCCAGCCCGTGGTGGCTTTGTCTGCAGCCAGGGCTTAGGGAAAGTGCCTGGCACAGTTCAGGGCTCATGCGGAAAGGGTCCCTGCTTTGCTGTGGCACATCTGTGTGACATCCTGTCCACACAGCAGCCACTTTTGGGTCAAACTCATGAGTTTAGGAGGTATTAAATTAATTTTTCACTTGAATGGGTATCGAGATGTGCTCTGAAAACATAGATTATTACTTTCTTATCCTTAATAATAATATATTTACCAGGAGTTTTTTAATGCTTTTGCCCCAGATTTATTCCTGGAATGCTGTGCTCCATTTTTGCAAGTTAATCTCATAATTGTTTTGATTTAGAAACTTACTGGTCTTGCTTTGTTGGGAAAGAGGGAGATTGGTCCAGTCTCAAGCAATGTGCTCTGCAAGTAGGCTTTTTCTTGTGAGTTTATTTTGCATTGAGTTCAGAGTCTCTGTCAGAATTGGGCTGATAGCCATTTTAGTCATTTTACCTCAGAAAAAATGAGCTTTATAGAAATAAATATATGCTCAAACAGAGGAAGTGTTTTCAGCAAAGCAAATTTGGGATGGTAAAAGTGGCAGTGGAACAATATAGTGACCTGTGATGCAAATTAGGAAAAATCCTCAGGTTTTGGGGATTTGTCTTCCTGTGGCCAGAGCTGTGCTAGGCTGCAGTGGAGTCATAAGAACAGAGAGGACTGGTGAAATAATTATATTTTCTGTTTCAAACTTTACTCTCCTGTCAGGGAGAGTTTCAGGCTAAAGCTGAGGCTTTGTAGGCTGTTAGACCCCTGCTGCTTCTCGTGGAAGCTTTGTGCGAGAGGGCAAAGGCAGAACACCAGTTCACATGTTCACAGGAGAAGATGTGATTATTTGACTGCCTCTTCATCCCCATTCACGGGGCAAAGCTTCCAGACAGCCTTGGCTGCACCCTTGGAGCCTTTCATCCAGCACTGGCACCTTCCCCGGCTGTGGGACTGAGCTCAGGCTCTCCCTGCTGCCTGGGCACCAGGGAAAATCAGAGGGCTGAAGGAAGGCTCTGTGTTCTCCAACTCCTGGCGTGCCCTCAGCAGTGCCTGGGGTTTTGCTGAGCACCAGACTGATGCGTCCTGAGAGCTGCACCAGAAACACATCTTGCAATGCTCTCTTTGCAGCATTTGGAGAAGGGTGTGATGAGGCACAGCTTGGTCATTATTTTTCTCTGAAGAGAACAACTTTAGATTGTAAACTTGGCATTTCTTTCTGGTATGTAGTCATACAAGATTTTAAACTTGGTTTCAAGTAAGAGGTTTTGGGGTTTTTTGAGAGCAGTGTAATACAACATGCCAGACACCATTTGATGGGGGTTTTGTAGTCTGTCGATATTTTACTTTTGCAACCATTGTTAATTGTTTACATGGCTAAAGGAGCATCCTTTGGCTGTTCAGATGGAAATTGTTTTTTTCTACTGTTGAGAAGAAGAAACAAAGCAATAATAGAAAAAAATCTTATGAAAAAAATATTAAGAAGCTTTAAATATTTAATGCTGGCTTAAGAGAAATGTAACATAAAATAAAGGAATGAAGTGAAGGAGAGCAGGAAAGATTGGCTTCTAAGTGACCAAGGTAGCTTAAGACAATCTCAGGTCACAAAAAATAAATTTAGTAGCCAGTATTGGTATATAAAATAGGCGACCCCATGACACTCACCAAGAAAAGAACCAGACACAAAGCTAGATAATGAAGTAGGAAAATATATGTGCTTAAGAGACATTCATCCAGTAGCTCAAAGATTATTAAAAAATTGGGGGTAGCAACTGGTTGGCTATGTTATCCTTTTGGATTTTATCCATATGAGTTGTCAGGGGTTTACAATTTGTAGGTCTAAGAGATCACCTGTAGCCTTGCAGTACTGGCATACTTGTTCAGCCATAAGTACAGATATTGACTTTTGGAGAGGTCACCACGCTGTGAAGAGTGGAGGCAGAGCATGTCTGTGGATGGCGTATGATTCCAGGGGGGAATGGAAGCAGCTTGGGCTGGCTTGGCTCTGCATTGCATCCCCAGGAGACAAGAAGCATCCGTGTGCAATGCTCCTGTCTCCAGGTTTATTGGTGGATCTCTGCCCCCATGGACTGCCCTGGGCTGCAGGGGCACAGCTGCCTCACCATGGGCTGCACCAGGGGCTGCAGGGAATCTCTGCTCTGGCACCTGGAGCAGCTCCTGGAGCACCTCCTGCCGCTCCCTCCTCACTGACCTCAGTGTCCGCAGAGCTGCTGCTTTCTCTTTTCTCTCTTCTCTCTCTGGCTGAAGTTTCTGTTGTGCAGTTCCTGCCTGTGCCCTAGATATGTTATCCCAGTTATGGCACCACCAGTGCTGCTGGGCTCAGCCTTGGCCAGCAGCCTGGAGCTCACTGTCATTGGCTCCATCAGACCTGGGGGAGGCTTCCAGCAGCTGCTCACATGAGCCACCTGTTGCCTCCCTACCAAAATTTTGCTAAGCAAACCCAGTTACCTGGTCTGGAATCTCATCTGTCACATCAACACCAATAAGCCAGTTTGGAAGTATGTGTTTAAATGGTATTTATAATTGCTAAATGTTTTCTTCTTGCCAAAGTATTGACAAGCACCAGCCCTGAGCTTCCAGTGAGGCAGAGGCAACTGAAGCAGATCTGTGTCTGATTAGATAAGAACGAACCAGGAGAAGGACTCTGCCAGGAACTGAATGTTTTGGGAAGAACAAAGGAATTACTCTAATTCAGGTACCAAAATTAGCAAAAAAGTTTGATTTAATAACTCTTGTCCATGCAGCCCTCTTGGAAAACAAGGTATGATGCCCTCTCAGGCACATCGCTGATGAGCAGCACCCTCAAATCCCCACCCCTGCAGCTTGCAAGGTGCTAGCTGTTGTGTCTTAGCCAACTTTATTTTCTCTTTTCTGTGCATTCAGGATAATGCTTTTGTTCCATTTTCAGCCCACACGCTGACACAGCTCTCCCTCTCTCTCTCTTTCCTCTAACACTGTTTTTTAAGCATGCTGTAAACTTATTCATTCCCTAAAGGCAAAAGCAGCTATCTGAGCAACACTTTGTCAGCATAATACATTTACAGAATGCATATTTATGAACCTTTGAGCTTTTATTGTTCCAGAGGGCAAATAAAAAACATGAAAAGTAGCAATATAGTGTTTCAAAGGTCCCTCAAGGAAAACAAAAGTAGTTGGAAATAAATTTAGGGGAAAAAAAGTTCTTCTCTAGAAGAGAACCTTGAATTAACACATACAAAATATGGGGTGGGAAAGACTATTCTCTTCTTCCACCTATCCCAGACTCTTCTAATCCAACTTTTAAGAAATTTTAAGCTTGAAAATGGTTTAAAGGTTTACAAAAGAGTATAAATGGCATAGTTTAGATATATAATAGTAAACCGGAATTTTTAAAGCAGCACGTCTTGTTCAGTAATAATAAAGTAAAACAGATTTTAAATGGAAATGATAATCTGCATTGAAATATACAACACAGATGATCTGTGGTATGTGCTACAAAATTGCTACAGAAAAAGATAACTGAAAAATCAATAAAGTGGCCTTATTGTTGTTATTGTAATTGACTCTGGGTTCTCATTAACTTTACAGTGTATACCTCAACTTTTAAAATTAATGGCTTACTACTCATTATTGCTGATAATAAAATAAAGCTGGTTAGGCAGTGTTTGTGTTCTTACATGTGTCCATTAACTCAGCTGCAATCAAAAGGTAGGGAATAACAATGTTCCTAGATTATGCACCCAAAAAATGACTGCACAAACTGTTGTTTCCCTGCATGCAGAGTCCCATTTTAAAACGAGTGTGGCTGCCTGTAGATTTCATCCAAAGCAAAAACTGGAGTGTGTGTCCAACAACAGAGAGATAACCCAGAGCTCTATGGCTGCAAAACTGCAATGGGCTCTGGGATGACCCTGCTTGGGCAGGTGACCCACTGTGCTCCCTTCCAACAGGCCCCTTCTGTGCCTCTGTTATTCTGTGAAACTCAGCTGGACTCATCTCTATTACTGTTTCTGGCCTGAATTAGGGAATTAGGCCAATCCCATGGAACAATGCAGAATGCCCTGATGGCAAAACCAGCCTGGGGAGAGCCAGGAGCTGCAGCACCTCTGCCATAAGGTACCAATGATTTGTGTGGAGGGATGGGGACTGAGAGGAAGGTTTGTTTCCTGGCTCTCACAGTTTCACCAGCAGATCCCTCCTTCCAAAGGCTGGTGCATGTTGGACATACAGGTTGTTTCTGGTGCTCACACTCAAATCTTGGGTGGCTCAAAGGAATGAAAAGGGTTGACTTTGTTTGGGACACTTTATCATGAGCATGACACCTGAGCTGGGGGTCTTCTGCTGAAAGGGTGGGGTTTTTTTCCCAAGATGTTTTTGCCATGATAATGGCACACTAGAAAAAAGGTGGGAGAGCTGCCATGTGGAAATTCAACATTGCTCGGAGGAGGCAACTTGAAATTTATGTGTTTAGTTGTTTATATATTTATGTATGTATTCAGCTGTTTTCAGTTGTCAAAATGCAGCTGAATTCACAAATTGTTTCACTGCTTCTAAGGCTGCATTTTTGGCAATTATTTACAAATAACAGATTTTTTTTTTCTCCCTTATTTCCTCAGGAATTACTGTTTTGCCTTGTGAAAGTCCTAGACATTTAGACCCCAGGGAGGAGAGTGGGGGATGGATTGCCTCTGAACATCACTTTCCAGTGAATTATGGTAATCACCTGTTAAACTTGAGAACAGCTTGAAGCATTACAACTGCTTAGGAGTAACTGCACAGGTAACTGCACTGCTACCATGGTCCAGGGACTTTAAAAAGAAAAGAAGTCAAAAAAAGAAGTGTAGTTAGGTTTCATTAGTTTCTTACATTTTAGGTGTCACTGGCAATGTTTATTTGCAGCAGGCCATCTATAATACCAAATGGCTATTTAAAAATCACAAAAGTAACTAAAATTAACTTCTTGCAAGTTCTACAAACATGTTTGCCACTGGTGATTTTTCTTCTGACATGGGGAGGATTCAGGGGTGCTAAGACTGGGCAAGTTTCTCCTGGCTCTATTCTGCTGTTGAAAAGATGATGTCTTTTAAGGGTAGGTAACCCCATTTATAAATATGCTTTTAGCAAACACTTTTCTGTTTGTCTTTTAAGAATCTCAGAAAAGTAGGGTGTGCTGTTGGTGCCCCAGCCATTGCCTGATGCTTCAATTAATTGTGGGAATGTGCTCTTTACTCCTATTCATGCTGCTACCCCCTCCAAAATAGGACAGTGTCTTTTTTAGCAAAACAGGAGGTCCTTGCAGAAGAAATGCTATGAACATACAAAACCTCTTACTAAGATGAAAACCACCACGAGACACAAAGACAATTAAATTTTTTTTTAAAAAAGGAGAAAACGGAGTTTTTTGTTTCCTAGCTTTCTAAACAGCTTTTCAAAGCTTTTTCACCCATGTGAATCAAGCACAGACTATTTACATTCTTGACTCATTGTGAGAAAGACTGGTAAATGAAAAGATCCACAAGTTAAAAAACCATACATGACTGCACTGTCATCTTTAAATTCCCTATACATAACAAAAGTGGCAGGATGCAAATATGAGGCATTCTAGATCAAAGCTATAAAATATGAAGATATTATTTTAAAAATATACAGTGAATGACAGTAATGATTTCTAATCCAGTAAAATGAAAAGTCTATAGGAATCTTGCTATTTCAGTAGTTGTACACTGGGGTTTCAGAGTTCCAGATTACACCAAGTTTTCTTTTAGTTAGAGGTGTCTAGCACTGAAATAATTAAAATGAAACATTTTACATTATTTCTTTTTAATAAAGGAATTAAGAGATTGCTGTCTTTTTACAATTTACTTTTCCCAAAAAAGTAGTAAAAGTATGGGAAAGGAGTCATATTGCCACTACAAAACAGAGATTGAACTGGGATTCCTTTATTACAGTGAAATTTGCTGTCCTAAGAATTTATGTCTTGTTCCAAAAATTTGTATTTGTGGGTATTTTCCTCTTTTCCTGGTCAGATTTTTCTCAAATAACAAAATCTTGAACATTATACTCGAAAATGGGTCCTACCTGAGAGTCAGTGAGTTGAAAGCAGTTAGGATCAAAGAGCAGAAACTGAGCTGGGACAAGTCAAGGCCTTTCAATGTACCTAATGTTTGCTTTGAGAGTTGCTACAGTATGAGTATATTTTAAAACTTGTAGCGTTAATATTGTACCCAAGTTGATAAGATTTTGGAGAAAAGCTTCTCACACTTGTCTGCCCTGTTTGCTGTTAAAGCTCTGGTTGGGCTGTCCCTGGTGGCAGGGGCTGGCTCTCAGAGCTGCCCATGGTCAGTGTCAATGCCCAGTCTGCCATTCCTTGTGGCTCTCCTGTTCTCCAGGTGTCACTGTGTGAGCAAAGAATGAACTGAACCTTTTCAAATGGGTGTTTCCTATGTCCAGCCCCTGCCAAAAAGGTATTTTCTCTTTGACAAAGATAAAGTTTCCCTCTGTTCATCATCTGGGTGTGCATCAGTGGCTCTGCTGTAAAAACAGTTAATGGAGAGACTGATGTGAGTTAGGCCAGGTCCCAGCACTGCCTGTGTGTGAGGAATGAGGGGAAATATTCCTCCTGAATGACAGGTTTCTGTCTGACCAGTTGGTGGTCTTCAGGCTGGCTCCTCCTTCCCTGCCTCCTTATTTAGGGCTGTTTGGAAGAATAAAGATCTGGCCTGATATTATCGAGGATTTCCTGGAGACTGCCAAATTAAAGGGAGAAAAATAAAACAAAAATTAGTTTAGAGAACATGTTTATCCAAAAGAGGCCATGCAGTTTTTGTTTTTGCTGAGAGCACAATATGAGATACTGGGAGCCTAAGGTTTTAACGATATTATGCACCTGAAGTATTAAAGAGTCTGTAAAAGTGTGTCCAGCCCTATAAAATAATTTTCCTAGTGGTGCTGGTCCCAAGATAAATGACAGCCTCGAGTGCTTGTCAGCTCTGTGGGCTCATTCCTCTGGAGTGCAGCTGGAACTGCCACACCAGGAGGTAGATTATTGCCAATAGTCTCTGCTGTGCATCTGCTTTTTTTGTTGTTGCTTTATCCCCCTCCAAGTTGGGTCAGTGGCTGCCTTTTTTTTGTCTCCTTCCTTCCCTGTTTCTCATTTGTGTGCCATAGGGATACATATTGAATGAACTGAGGAAAAACAAGGAAGAAAATTGGTGATCCTGGCTAATATCCCCAGAGTTACCACCAACAGGTTAGATGACTTCTGTGTCAGGAGATTTTAGGGAGTTGTTGTTTGGTTGCTCTTACATATCCTTTTTTTAAAGCTGGATTAATAGAAAATATGAAGATTCACATTCACTGTTTTTATTTTGGGGAGGGCTCAGTGATCCAGCTTCTTAAGAGCAGAAAATGAGTTTGGTTAGAGGGTAGAAAGCCTTTTGTTGCAAGCTTTCTATGAGCAGGTCAGTAATACCACCCATAGGCTACACCAAAAGCATTGTGCTCCTTGCTCAATAATTAAATGAGCTCCTCATTTCAGGGGCAGTGTCTAGCACAGGCTGAATCCAGCGAGCCCACCAGCTGTGTACTCGCTCACAGAAAGTTACTGCTATGATGTTGTACTGAATTTCTCCCAGTCATCCCAGTCTTATTAATGCCTCAGTGTGGCATAAAGCTTCATTCATTATTCATAATAATCCAGTCAGAGGGCACTCTGAGACCTGATAAATTCTCACCTAAATGACAACAGCTGACAGGGCCTAGGGTTTTATAGCCTTTCTCTTGCCATAGCAAGGTGCTGTGGGCAAAGGTCCAGAATGATCCTCTGCTAATGACCACTGTGATATATGAGCAGCTGCTGGTTTTCTGACACAAAGTCTACTCTGCTGAGCATCCAACCCACCAGCCGTGAGCAGCGGATAAATATCTGACAGGCAACATACTTCAAGAACGGATCACGAAAGATATCTGTCTCAGGTGGGAGAGAATAAAAGGGTTAATCCTGTGCTGGAGCACTGCAACATCAACAACAACAACAAAAATATCCTGGGGGCAAAAGAACCCCACAAAACCAACAAAAAACCTAATGAGAAGTCTGTAAATTCTGGCTGTGCTGATGTGGAAATGAGAATATGATTCCTACTTCTGAAAACTCTTCCTTTTTGGCCCCCAGAGGATTGAATAATCATGACTTTAGAAGCCTGTAAATTGCTTTATAAAAATCAATAATCATCTGCTGAAGGATATTAATTGCACTTTTTCACAAAGGGAAAAAGCTTCATAATATTTTATTGGTTTTTAATGGGCTCTTTGATACCACAGGAGGTAAGTGAAAAGCCTCTTTCTTTTGTTCAGGCACAGATCTAGCTTTTCAAAGGAACGTATGTACCTATTTGAGTTTAACTTCTCCCTTGTGTTGCGGGTTCAAATTAAAAGCAGGTGGAGTCCTTTTATTTAGTCCTTCTGTTTTACTTTCAGTGGCGAATATTTCTCTGTTATATCATCTTTCCTAAGCTATATTGATGAATGTATGACATTTCCTGTGTTTTGTTGCCATGCAAATTGAGAGGTTAACTCTGGGAGTTTGATCTTATTGACACATAGCAGGAAAAATCAAGCTCCAAGTGCGTTGAAAAGATCCAGGACTGACCTGGCCAAGTCTGATATCTTTTGCTTGTTAAAGTAAGTATAGTGAGTACTCATTTTTCACTCTGCCTCATCTTTGCTTTGGAATAATGAGCCTTTGAGGCTGCTTAATGGTGCCATTATTGCATTTTCCACATGCACTGTGTTGGGTCTCTAGGCCAGGAGAACAACTGGTTGTTCTGCATAAGAGCTTTGCTCAATATGAATTTCTGTCCACTCCATTCAAGAGGCAAAACCAGGCTACTCTGGCCTGAAATTGTAGAGAGCTGGAGGTGAAAAGGTGGTCTTTGCATGGCTAAAGTTCAAAGCTGGAAATCTATAGTTTTTCAGTGGTGTGTTTTGACCTTACTCTCTCCAGGATTTGTACCACAGTAGCAGAGATCCACAAGGTCAATGAGGATGTTTTCACCTTTTCCCTCCTTGTGGCACCTTCTTGTTAGTTAACAGAGACATGGACTTCACCTGGCTCCTAGACTGAACCAGTAGGTGGGGTACCACCTGGCAAAAGTCAGGTTAGAGGATGTCTGGGTCATGTCTGGCACTGATTCTTAAGCTCATGTTATGTTGTGAACTCAGAACCTGTGTGTGTTGTGGCTGTTGGGACACTCCAGGACTCAACCATTGACAGCTACTTTCATCACCCTGGTGCTGCAGCACTGTGACTTACTTCAGGGACCAGACTTTGAGAGCTAAAGGCCACAGAATTTTACCATCTTCTGGAATTATAGGAAAGCTTGATTTTCCTGTCTGAAGTAATTCTGGTAACCTTATTTGGCCTTGTTTGGAGAACAAGTTTCTCTAGGATTTCTATTAACAGTGACACAGACTATTTACATATGAGGTGTGCCGGAACTATAAGAAACTTCAATATATTCCAGACAAGTCTAGGCTTTGTTATGAGCAAACATTCCTGGAATGTCCCATGGTTGTCAGAGCAACTTGCAGCTGTAACCAAAACATTTATCACTCTTGCTGGGGTTCTGTTAGCCTCTGCAAACACTTCTTCCAGTAGAAATAAACAAAACATGACCTTTACTTGGAGTGACCCACACCAGTGAGAATACTGGCTTGTTGAAGGCAGCCTGACCTGCAATTTGTCAGGCCAAGCCACTGGATGTTGTGCTTGTCCTTGGTTGTCTTCCCTGATATCTTCATTCCATCTCCTTGCTGCTGCTCCAGTGGATGAACACAGCTGGTCAATGGGTTCTTTCTTTGAGTGTTAGGAAGGTGATGTGAAAATGTTCTGATGGGTGTGGTTGACCAAGGAAGACTTTTCCTTGTTATTTTTTCTTGTTGAGATAGAATAGAAAGGTATGTCATTAATCCTCATGGACTCGAAGGATTTCCTGTATGATTTTTTTGACTGTGCAGTGAAATATTCTTTAATGTGGGATTGTCTCCCTCAAGAGTCCATCGCTGAATGTCTCCTAAGTTGCTGACAACCCCGGGGATTTACTATTACAATTTTTCAAATGCTTTTCTTCTTAAGTGTGAAAATTGTGGTTTTCCTTGTGGTTTTGTGACTTAGTTAGGTTGTTGGTTTTTTTTTCCTTAGTAGAATTTGCATGTTCAATTTCATGTGGAAATTACTTTTGTCCAGTTGACTCAAAATTTCCCACTCCCATAAGCAAGGGCAGACAAAATATGGTCTAAAAATTCTAGAAAGAGAAAGATTTAAAAATCTAAAAAAAGAAACTAAAAAGCATTGCAAAAATAAATTTAATAGTAAATAAAGGTGCATTAGTAAATTCATTAATTGTAGCCTATGCTTTTGAAAATCAAACTCTGTATTTAAATGTGAACATTCACAGAATCATGGAATGATTTGTATTGGAAAGGATTTTAAAGATCATTTGGTTCCAGTTCCTCTGCCATGGGGAAGGACACCTCCAGCTTTCACTAGACCAGGTTGCTCAAAGCCCCATCCAACCTGGCCTTGCTTCATTCCATTTCCCATTATTAAAAGCTTTGTCCACAGATCTCAAGTTTTCCTATGAAGTAATTTAATAATGAAGGAGAGCAAAAGAGGAGAGGAAACTACACCTATCAAAATGTACTCAGGTGGAGAAGACAGCTCCATCCTTAGTGCTCCCTTCAGGGTGAAGATTTTGATCCCATCCTGCAGACATCATGTACACCATGGAGCAGGAAACAAAGGACTTGATTTCTCTTGTTCTCTGGCTTATAGTAGGAGTCCTGCAGAGATTTAGTGGTAAATATTTAACAAGGGGAACTCCCCTTTTCTTTTATGGTCTCATATTTTGCAAACTGACTAACATAATAAGGAAGCAACAATTCCTTTTGGTTACAGCCCTTGGCTCCTCACAACTGGGAATTCTGATCCTCAGCCATTTCCATTGCAGGGCTCTCCCAGTAAGCAGTTTGGTTTGCCTCAAGTGAAAAACAAACCATTAATTTGGCAGGAAGAAAATCTCACAACTAATCTAACAATTAGAGGGACAAAAAAGGATTTTTAAACAAAATATATACAATGTTTTTAATTTTTGTCAGTACTAGAGCTCCTGTAATACTTATCAGCCATCTAACACAGTTCTGCACTGTGCCCATGGAATGAGTTCAGTTCCACAGTAATTCCCACCTTGATGTGTGGTAGCAAACCCAAGGAAATATTTTACCTCATAGCATTGTATCACTACTAATTTGCAGTTAAATTAAAGCATTTGAATGAGGTTGCCATACCATCAGAGAAATCAAATGTTCTTGGGGTATCCCCAGGTATTCCTTTCCTTCTATGGACACTCCATGTAGATTTTTTGGTATGTGTTCTCTAGGAGCCTCTGTGTGGCCACCCCAAGCACACAATGCCAGGAAAGGTGTTGTTTTCATTGTGCCCACTCTCTCATCTTGGTAGTTAAGAGGCCAGAGAAATTCCTGGCACTCATAGGGGGCCTACAGCTATTTAAATTAGCACCTGTGTAGGTATTTTTGTTTTCTGGGAAACCATTGCACAACCTCCATGCACAAGCTCTGCTGGAGCTGGGTGTTTTAAGCACCTGACAAACAGGGTGTTGCTTCCAGCTCAGCATCGTGTGCAAGCACCAGCCTGTACCCTTGGCCTGTGTGGATCCATGGCTCCCAGGGAATAGAGAGTTTACACCAGGCTGAGCTGAGTCTGCAACACAGATGAACAAACTGGTCATGCACAGGTTAAAACCTTGCTCACATATTGGTCATGATGTCTTTACCAAATAGTGTATTCTTTACTACATGGTGGAAAATGCAGAACAAAAACTGAATTCCAAATTGAAATTTGGTCAATCTGTATGAGTGCTTCCCTGGCTCTTGGCCATTACTAGAGGTGAGATTGTTTGCAATTGGCCTCTCTGGTGTCACAGAGTGTGCCAGAGCAATGTGGGCAGTCAGATACACCAGTGTCTCATGTTGGTGCTCTTGGGGGCAGTTGCTTTTTCTTGTTTCCTTTAGTACCGTCCAGTGCTGTGAGCACCGAGCTGTGTTTTTTGTGCTGTGGGTGAATGGGGAATTTTCATTTTGAAGATTCTGGGAGATAAAAAGGCAAGTATTTTTTGACAGTTCTGTAGTTTGTCTCTAGGCACATTGGATGCTGATTTTCATTCCAGTTACATCAAGGCAACTGTCTGAACTACAATCCAAACAGAAATTCCTCCAACAACAAACCAGTAATATCACATGTAGTTCCAGTTGTTCACACTTTCTTGTGCTCTGTCTTTCCATGAGATCTCACGTCCCCAGCCCACTGCCTTGGGCTAATAGTTTGTAACAAAGCTCAATCTCTAAAATGTCCTATATAAATGGAGAAGGGAAGATCATAAAAGAGAAAGATGAAAACATTTACCACTCCAGCTCCCACACTCAGAGTCTCTCTTGAGTTTCCTGATTCATCAGCCAGTTAGGAGGGCATGCAGTCACCCATGCTGCCTGGCTGCTGCTGCTCTCTCCAATGCTACAGGGTACCATTCATCACAGACTGCTAGCTGAAGGATGCAGTGTCAATGCTGGCAATTGATCCAAGAAAACCTGCACATGTTATTGTACCTCACTAAGGGCCCTCTTCTTTTCTGCCTTTCTTTGTAACTGAAAAAATTAACCCATGAGGTGTTTTTGTTCAGATTGGAACGGGGAAAATAGTACCTGCAGGGGGAGGAAACATTGTGTGTTCAGCCCATCCTTATGTCCTAATCTTTATTTAAGGCTGTAAATTGGCAGGGGGGAAGAATATTTGTTATCTTCTATCATGTGATTTAGAAGAAGGGAGATCTGGAGAAATTATCGGCTTGTAAGAGTATGTATTCCTGTAATAAAACTGAATTACCCAGAAGACAAAAGAGGCACTTGAGATACAGCATTGATCTTTTGTACCATCACACGCATTCTTGTGTCACACCTTGGGGCATATCCCAGGCAAATTCTGGGGAGGGACAGGGCTGAGGTGGAGTCAGAAATCTTGCTTTTCCTAGGTCAGTAATCCTAAATATAGTTGTTGTTCACAATAACACACTGTACAGCACCCACTCATCCAGACCTATGGGATACTCATGAAGTAAGGTACTATTAAACAGGGGCTAATGCTTTGACTCTATGTTTGGAAATCTGGAAGTGAGGAAGGAAAGATTCATTGGTAATTCAGACTCCCTTGGAGGGGGGCAGGAAATGCAGAAGCAGCCAGTCTATAGGGCACCAATTTAAATCATCCCAAGTCAACCATATCAATGCACACTTTGGTGTCCACTGGCTTAGCTATGTGCTTACCTCCAAGTAATTTGCTGAATCAGGACTGTCAGCAGTGTCCTGTCTCTGGTCCCACAAGGTACAATACCAAAGCAGGAAGTCAGGCAATTTTGAGGGGTTTTCTTTATAGCAAGCATTACATTTTATAGTGGTTTTCATTGAAAAATCTCAGCAAGCTAAGCTACAGTCATTAATTAAATTTTACAGCTACCTTGTGCACTATGTAAACAGTGCATTATTATTTTTTGCTTTAATAAAGAGCAAATGCGGGATGCGGAAGGGAAAGGATTTAGAAGTGTATCCAATCAGCTGGGGTGGCTCCTTCTCTCATTTGTAATCTCCCCTCTGACGCCTGGTAGGATCAGTTTTGCTTTTTTTGGTAACCAGAGTCAGATGGACAGTTTCATCCTCATCATGCTGGAGATCAGAGGTAAACTCCTGGACAACAACCAGGACAGATATAAATCCTAACCCAAAGGAGAGCAAAGTCCCCTTGTAAATGTAGTTAGGCTTTTCTAGTTCTTTTCTCCCTAAAATGAGCAGATTTTGGAGCTCATTGTAATCAGCATGACTATTTAGCCCCAAGGATATAAGTCTGAGTAGCAGATGTTGGAGGAGCCTTTGTGCCTTGCTGGATGTGGGCTGTATCTCAGTAAAGCCTCTCCCTGCTAGCTCTCAAAAGAGCAGGGATAGCCCTTCCTGCCTGCCTGTGGCTGAGGCATGGAAGGTGTGGGAGAGAGCTCCCACGTGAAGTGTGTTGGAGGAAGGGCAGACATGGGGATTCCTTTGGCTCAGCAGCTTCTGTGTCAAAGTCCTTGAACAGAATACACTCTTCCCATCTTAGAGAGAATACAGGAAATTTAGAAAAATATCACCAAAACCAAACGAAGAAAAAAGCAACAAAAGAGGGATGTTGAATGATTCAGAAAAACATTAATGTTTTCTCCATAACGCTTTGGTAACATAAGCATACAACAGAAAACTCTTCTATCTGAGGGAACAGTTCCTGTACTTTGTGCTATTTTGAATGAATCATTAGGGAAACACCAAATATTCTAAATGAGCATCATGATTCTGGAATGGATGGGTATCTAGTAGGGGGACTTGGAAAGAGTCTGAGTGCAATAATGGAAGGCAAGCTTCACTAAGGTTTTTTAAATAGAAGGGCATGAAGGTCACTCAGAAAAAGGGAGGTTAGCCTCTCCCCTGACCAGACATGTGGCTGTTTCTGTACACAGATAATATCCTGTACCTTGCAATAGACTCTGTAAAGTCCTTGCCTCCATGAGGAAAGAGTTAGGGCTTTAGTTTAATCATTGCAAGTGACAACTTCAGCTAGAGTGGCCAGTCTAGAGCACCTTCTTTACTTTCTATTTCCTAGCCAGCATCCCTGCCTGCAGACTCTGTATGAGATGATAAAAACAGAAGAAAGGCTGCCCCAACATGTGCTCTCAGCTGTGATGAATTTTGGGTTGACTGTAGCCTTCAAGGCAGCAGATGCACAGGTGGGTGTAACCAACTCTCATCCAGTGACTTTCTCTGCTACCTGGGAGCAAAGTGTCACTGCTCCTGCTGTTGGTAGGACACTCATCTTTGCACCAGGTGTTTGCCTCTGAAAAAGAAAAACTCCCCTGGCAGAGCTGCCTGAAGTGTGTTGAGCTGGAAGCTGTTCTTGACATTACTTACATTCAGCTTATTGAATGAGCACACCTGTCACTGGAGGTGGTTTGTGTGCGTCTCTGTATCCTGTGTTCATAGCCAGGCCAGGCTGGCCTCTCCAGGACTGCTCCTTTATTCTACTGTGCCTACACAGGGTGTTTTTTGCCCTATTGGACTTTGAGGTACTTCCATAAAGCCCCATGTGCTGTGCCGGAGAAGCACACGGAAAGATGCAAAGGGATTTCATAAAGCATGGGACAGGTAAGTTCTTTATGGCAGTTGAATGCAACTTTGTCTGTGTGGAAAAGTTTTTGTTCTGAATCTTGGTCACTCGTGGTTGCAGGTTAGCTGGGCAAATGGAAATGTATCATTGTGGCATGGTTCAGGTACAGATTTCTTTTAAGGAGGACAGAGGGAAGGAGAATGGCTGGGAGGGTGATGGCAGGGTAACAAGAGAGGTAACAAGGAGTAAAGATGTGGAGTCAGATTCCAGTTTCCATGGGATGCAGGTGTGCATGGGGGCCTGTTTCTGATTGCTTTTTTCTACAATAGAAGCAAGGGGTTGATGGGATCGTGGATACAGGGACAAGCAACCCCCAGATGGCAAAGGACCAAATGATATTGAATGTGGGAGGATTTGGCAGCACTGTAGTGGAATTACAGGTCTCAGTTGTCAGAACTCTCTAGGTGAAGTGCTGGAGTTCAGAGTGACTATGGAAAAGCAGAGTCTGAAATGTGGCAGAGAGAATGCTGGAAAATGCAAAGCTCAGCCATCGGGTTTGATGAGCAAGACTGTTTTTTTGGGAAGGCAGGGAATTTTTCAAGTAGGAAATTGCCACTGAGGTCATTCTGGCCATGTTTTAATACTTAGCTTAACTGAAATATTTACTTAACCGAAATATTATTTTCCATTTTATTTGGTTATGGTGTTAATCATTCACTGTCTTAATACAGTGTTTGAGGCTGAGTTTTACTGAGATGTGGCCCCAAGATGACTGGGGCAAGATGACTAGGTCCAAAAGAAGTGAGTCCTTTGCATTTTCTGTAGGAAATTGTGAGACTTAATTATTTAAACCTGGGAAACATCAGAGAAATTGATATTAAATGTTGTTTGTGAAGTGAAAGATGGTTCCCAAAGTGTTCTGTCCTGTTCACCTTCTGTGCTAGTGCTGCTTTAGGGATGTGACTGCCCAGAAATCTCTCACTGATTGCAGGCACTCCAGGGCTGAACCTGGAGAGATGAGTTTGCCATCACAAGGCTGTGTGACCTCTGTGATTTTTGGATCCAGGTTTCCTGGGCAGCTTTGGGAATGCCACACCAAATCCTTTTTCTTGTTCTGAATTGGCTTTGGCTGCTCAGAGCCTGGTACGTGGTACCATCTGCCTGGCCTATTGAATGTGTGAGGGTGTATAGCTGCTCTGGGAAAAAGGGACATATGGAAAATGATATTTGGTGAATCGCAGGAAAGAAAAGTCACGGGAAACCACCTAATTACCAAGGCTTAATAGCCAGTGAATCGACAGTAAGGAGCTTGGTCCTGAGGTCCTGTGGCATAAATGCGTGATTACGTTAACGCCCCACTGCTACTGGGATACTTTTGTGTTTACAGGCCTTTCTCCCTTATTGCTGGAGGCCTTCAAATCCCAGATAGTCAAAATCTCTATTCAGTGCTGCCTGCTGGGCGTTTAACAAGGGTCCTTGTAACGGGACTCAGTACAAGTACAAACATGAATGAAGAGTGCAGGGGCCACCACAGCACCACAGGCTGCAAGGTAGCCAAATGGAGGCAGCCGCAGAAAAGCAGGATAAAGTAGACAATGACCCTCGGCGCCTCAAGGCATTGCTTCAAAAGGTGTCAACACCAATTAAATTGTAAAGGCTCTGTCAGCTTCTGAAAAGTTATCTAGGCAGGGACAGAAAGTACAGAATCAAAGGGGCTGCAATGAGGTTTTGTGTGTCTGGCAGCAGAGCGGGCGTACACATGCTCCTGGCAGTGTGGGATCCGGCTGGGAGCCTCCCAAAGGCAGAGCCATGCTTGGGGTGGAAAAGAGGCAGGACAGTCAGTGTGGGGTCTCCTGTGCCACTGGTTTTTATCAACAGTGCAGGGAGTGTTTAATAACATGGACCAAGGTTGGTTAAAGAAAAAGCTGAACATTTCTCCCCTGTCTCAGTCAGGGGTTAATACATTTGAAAACTGGATGCAGTGTCTTCCCTGATAAATTCACTTGCTGTGTCCTCTGAGCATTTTAAATTTTCTTGTAATAAATAGCAGCCCTCAAATTTATTTTATTCATTGCTTTATAAATTTGCTCATTAGAAAAGGAAGTGATGTTTTAGCAGCTGATTTCTTTTTGTGGTTAGATATGTGTAACTCCTAAATTCTCAGGCTGCTTTTCTCCTTTACTCGTGGGACTGTGACAGAGTCCCATCCTGTTCTTTAAATGAAATGGTTGGAGGTGCAGGGTGGAGGTACACGTAGGCCTTACTCTGTGCCTTATTGGTGAGGCTGTTGGGATGCACACAGATGTGTACTGTGGTCTTTTTCAGTGTGACAGTCAAGCTGTGGAGTCTAAGGCACAATGAAAGGGGGTAAAGACTCAGTTTGGTGCTCATATGTGGTAAGGGGGGAAGAAAAGCGTGTCTTCTGTGTGTAGTGCCTAAATTTTTGTGCAAGAACGTGAAATGCTTCATTTATAAAATAGTTTAAATTGCTTGTACTAAAACAAAGCTTCTAACTATAATATTTATTCTTGTCTGTTGCTCATAACAAAACTGCAAAAAGCTGTTTAATGCTGTCTTTGAAACCCAATTTAAAATGTGAATTAAACCAAGGAATTCAAATTGTTTTTAGTCTTAGAGTTGGCTCACAAAGCATTGTTACTGCAATTCAAATGGCTGGGTGATGTTGATATTAACTCATCTTTGTAGGTTAACACAGCAAATCAAAGAGATGGTTCATATTTTTTGTACAGTGACTCCTAAATACGTTATTTTTCCAAATCCCCCTTGGTATTGTAACAAATTGTTTAATGAAAAAACCGATTTGGGAGGAGGAATCTCAGTTGAAAGGTTTAGGAATACTGTTTAAATGAAAAGATATAGAACTAAGGGTTCATTGCTGCATTATTTTAAAGCCTTTTCCAGAAAAGTATGAGAGTTGATGACAATAATATAAACGCAACAATCAAATTTGCTGGAATACATACATCTATCTACAGACAATTTCTTTTCAATGACTAGAAGTCTGGATGCTGTTTGTCTTTCATTATCTGATTATTATTATGTTTTTGGAATGAATAATTTTTAAATATCACAATGCCTGAGAAATCAAAAGGACACTTTCTGATGAAATTGAAGGATGCGTCAGAAATATTCTGAGTGTCTTTTTCTGGATAGCAGCTCAATTTAGCAAATAATATAATCTTTTGAAACTTGAGCAGAAGCACTGTGGGGGTGGGTGGGAAGTCAGGCTGTATGTGGCAGTATTAGGCAAACAGCAGAGGAAGGATGCTGAGGATCCCCTTCTCTGGCTTTGCCAAGACCAGACACTTCCTGGTGTGTGAGAGGAGAGCAGGTGTATTTTGTACCAGCTGTGAGGATGATTTCTCGAGTATTTTGGGCAGTCAGCCATGCCCCGTGGCTGTCCCAGCTGTGCTAGCGGTGGCAGCAGCTGGCTGGCCCAGCTGAGCAGCAGGGTGGGCTTTGGCACAAACACCCTACTGATCTCCAAAACTCATCTGAAACTGAGCAGCCCCAGTGAGGTCAGAGCCTGACCCTTTTCCTGCTCTTATGGAAGAGCTGGCAGGGGAAGCTGGCCTTGGCAGCAAATTTCTCTCAGTGAGTGGGGATTTCCAAGCTTTGCATAGGAATCAGGACAAGCTTTGGCTCTGGCACCACAGTGCACCTGAGGCAGCACCCAATGCTGTAAGCACCTGAAATGCACAGCCAGCAGGACCTGTGAGTACAGCTGTGTGCAGGCAACAAGGAGGCTGGCAGGGAAACTGGAGCATGCTTGGACAGGTGCTGATTAGTATTTCTCCCCAAATGATGATCAAAGTGTGGCTGTGTTTTGTGTGGGGAATGAAGAGAGGGATGTGCCAGGGCTGCCATGTCTGCAGTCATCACAGGTGCTGCTGGTGAGTCCCTCCCCACAGGTGTAAGTCATAGGGAAGGGGGATCATCACCCCAGCTGCAGCTCAGTACCAATTTCATCCTGCCCATTTGTCAGCTCTAAATAGCTGCCAGGTGGGAGTGGAGAAGTGGGATTATTTGCACACTCCCCCTTAAAACAGTGTATTGAAAATTGCTGTTCTGTGCAAATGGGGAGAATCCTCCCAGCACTGCTCTGCTGCTGGCTCAAAGGAAGCATGGCTGGGAGCTGGGCTGTGCTCCTGTCAGCCTCTGTATCCAGGAGACAGCACAGATCCTGTGCCTCACCTCCAAACTCCTCGTAAGCAACTTGTAGCAGGCTTCTCCAGTTTACAGGAACAAAGGATTAGTGAGCAGAAGGCCACCTAATTATGGTAGGAGAGTAAAAATTAGTAAGTAAAAATTTGCTGACGTTTGGGGCAGAGTTCCTCAATCTAATGCTGCTTTGCTTTGTACTGATTAATTTTTCATGTGGAACAAAAGAGCTGAGAAGGAAGATATCGTTTCCATATAGTGTTTTGCTCTATAAAGCAAAAGCATGGAAGAATGGGGAGAGCATCAACTGTGTTGGTAAATAACATGATCAGCATTGCAATTGTTGCACTTCTGTGGACATTGCAAGAAATTGTGCAAAGAGATCATGAGTTTACTGCAAAGATAAAATTGTTCTTCTTCTTTTAAGAATTGTCACGGTGTGTCACGGCATTCCTTGTGATTTAGGAAAGCTCCTCCGTCTCTCCTGGCCAGGGAGGAGAAGCAGGACCGCGCTGTCCCTCGGCCGGCGGGGGAGGGACTCCGGAGCGTCCGAGGCTGCTCCCAGCGCCTGCCTTTGCGCAGCCCGCAGCACAGAGCAGGTTTTACATGGCTGAATGCATTGTAAACTCTGTCACTTGAGGGTATCGCCCACTTAAACAACATCCTCATCATTTTTCTTAGGAAATGATCTGAGACAAAATATTGAATTATTTAGAGTACCACTGGGAGAGGGAATTGATTCCTTGCTGTATCAGAGAGAAATAGCTGCTCTTTTGAGGCTTGATCCAAAGCCTGGAGAAGTCAATGAGAATCTTTCCATTGATTTCAATAGGCTTTAGATCATGCTCTTATTCACTCATCAGCTATTTCTCTTTAGTTTGAACAAAACAATGCAGCCTTTCCTTGCAAGATACTTAGTTTGCTGTACCTAAAGGAAATATATTCTGTCCTGTTCTGCTGAATATAAAAATCACTTACGGCCTGCCAAAATAAATAAGTAGCAAACAGCTTCTTAACACTGCTGAAACTTAAATTTATCCCCTATGCATTTGGAATTTTTCTAACATGTGCACAGCTACTTGCATATGCACATTTTAAACTCAATATGTGATCTTGTGATAACGTTTTCTTTCTTTGCAATTAATTCCTCTTGTTTGGAATCAGAAGATTTATCCTACTTTTTCTCTTGCCAGGCTTTCAGATGTGTTTCAGCCTCTTTGCTACCAAAGGAAAAACTGGAATAGGCTTTCATTAGTTTCCACTTTCTCTCCTGTTCCTGGGAAAGTCAAAATGCACCATCTCCTTTGGACAGCAGTGAAATTTTCCATTTTGACACCAAGTCTGAAAGGAGCAGCCAAACTAGGCAGGGCTTCTGCAGCTTCCAGCAGCTTTTCCAGTAGCCTCTTTAAAACAGAGATGCAAAAGTTATTTTCTTGAATGTCTGGCTTACACCCTCTCTTTTCTTGTGCCATGCATATTTAACCAAAATTTAGCCACATGCAAAAACCACCATTCCTAAGTGTCCTTTCACAAGGGAGCCCGAGAACAGATCCACAGTCCTATCTCAGTTTACCATGCATATAAAATGACTCAAAAAATGGCCCCAACACAAAATATAATAGGAAAATAAATAACAATGAGGGCCACACTCAACTTTTGAGCTCTTAGGTTGTGCTGGAATCAGGAGCAGGGTGGATTCCTTGTTGGCCATGGGCAGTGTGCCTGCTTCTGAGTGCAGGCAGCAGAACACACCTGAGAGCTCTTCTGAGGCTGATGGAAATCCAGCGCAGGGTGCAATTAAGAGGAGGTGACAGCCCTGAGTTGTGGCTCAGCCTGCAGGGATGGCTGGGGGCTTGTGGCAGGGTGCAGCTTGGCCACCCCCAGGGCAAGCCTGAACCTGGGGAGGGAGCCAGAAACCCCAGCCAGCCTGGGCTCTGCAGCAAGAAGCACAGCTTACAGAATTAACTTCTATTCTTCAGGAGAGCAATTTTTCACTTTAATAATTTAATGTTTTCAGTAGGTTTTCCTTCTTATCTTGAAGGAAGTATTTTCAGCTATATAATTGTTCTCTCATCCAGAGGGATTCTAAACAGTGGAGTTTTAGTATGCCCAACAATGTTATTCAGAAAATGGGTTGTATCAAATTGTAAACATTTCAAAGCATAAAGAAATCATGAAAGCAAGATGAGGTTATCACAGCAGGGACAGAGACAGTGTGTTAAAGCACCACCTGTGAAAACTCCTGCTTTTGGGAACCATCTCCACAGTCAAAGGCTGCTGAAGAATTACGGACCCTTTAAAGATAAAAAAATGAAAATATTGTTGATATTGCCCCATGATGCCTACCTACATGTAGATTAATGGGAAGACTGGACTGGGCTGAGATTATTTTTGTTTTTGAGATGTGTGAAGTGATAGTTGAAAGAAGAGAAGCAGAGGGTAGTTTCAGAAAAATGCCAGCCAATTTTCATAACCAGAGGGTTTCTGTCAGGAAGGGAAAAATAATGGCTTATATAAAGGTCTATAGTTTTATAAATATTCAATAATACCAAAATATCCATCAGAATTGATCACAGAATTGGTAACAGGAGCACATTTGAGTCTTGGTACAAGTTCTGCTGAGAGTAATCTGATTGCTTGCACTGATTTTTCAGGGAGGGATGAGAGCAATGGAGATATTGCTAAAGATTTTGGGAAAGAAATCAAGTGATTTCAGTTAGCAGTCCTTCCTGCTTGGCAGTCACAGGGCAAGGCATGGAGGCTGTAGTACTGAGAAATGTTGCTGAGAAATTCTAGGAGCCATTTTGGGGGGAATTTTATCAGCTCCCTTTGTCATTGAACTTCATCCTTCTGCTGAGAGCTAGCAGAGAGCCTGTTTTGTATTTCAACATTTCTGATACTGCAGAGAGTGGATTATAGCCTGTTAGTATGATATAAGCATGTTGATAGCTTTATCAACAAGAAGGGAAAAAATTAATCCTCTTTGGATAGGATAATTAATCTTTGAAACACTAAACTTGCCAGGATGTGATTATTTAGACAAGTGAATCAAGAAAGATATAAACTGTTAAATAGCAAAGTAATATTATAGAATGTTTCTTGTTCAATGATTTTAATGAAAAAATCTGAACCAAACACATTTATTAAAAAAAAATCTAGCATTTCAGATGATGGTTACTTCTGTTACCTCTTTAAATCTGGAACTTACTGGCAGGAACCTTTGTCGCTTTTGTAGTTGCTCAAATCTGCTTTCTCTTTAAGCAGGTGATAGTTTAGCAGATAAAGAAAGAGTTTCTTTTCAAGAGCAGGAACAGGAGCAATTGTGGCAAGGGAGTTGTGGGTTTATTTTCCTACCCCATTCCTGCATAAGCCGTCTCTTTCCCTTTGCTGCTTCCCTTGTGCTGCAGTAGAGAAAGCAGAACAGCTTTTAAAATGAGCTGACAAACCTGGTCTCCAAAGCAGGCTGCTTTTATTCTGAGACTTATTTTCTACTAATTAATTGTCTTTTATTAATAATTTTCTGTCCGTGCCAGTGACTAAAGTTTGCGGTATTTGAATGAACTGTTCTACACGGATACACAAGCAGACTGAATTTAGAGCAAAAATAGCTTTATCATAAAACTGAATTTACTATTTCCTTGAAATATGAGAGTAAGAAGAAGATTACCAGACCAAAAATTTGGAGATGTGTGTCCAAGTGTGTGGATAACTAGTAGCGTCAAACTGAATTTCCTGGGAGTCACCAGGGCTGGCTGGGGCTGAGCCAGCCTGGTGCTACGGCTGTGCTGAGATCTCTCTGGATAAGAGCTCGCAGGATGGGAAGCGCTCGAGTCTCTGAACAGCACAAAGCCAGAGCTCTGATTTGTTTGCTTGTAAAATTTCTCCTTCAAAAAGAAAAAGTTCAGAGCATTCAGTGGAGCTAAAAATCTGTCAGTGACTGATATTTTTGTAAATATAGAAAGAAATGAAAGATAATATTAGACTCAGAGATGTCTCATTTTTTTCTTTCTTTCTTTCTTCGACTGTATTATAAACTTCAGCAAAATTGTGATTAGCCCTGGTTGTTTGCATATCTTGACAGCTATAGATATGTACTTTGTTACCATTTGTCAGCTTAAAACATTAAATAAATGAGCTGAAAATGGGGTATTTATTTTACTACTCCCTATTATATATTTATACTCAGTAAATTGGAAAGCTATCTGGGGTTTTTTTACTTGTGTTTTTAGGAAAGTGTTCCTCCCAGGACTTGTAGAAATTAACTTTTTGGTTAACATTTCAATTTTAGATGGAAATGTTAATCAAACTAGGGAATCTGACAGAAATTTTGATAGGGATGAAATTACTTTTAGTTCTTTCCTTCCTGTATAAGGTTAAAACTTATTCTCATTTAGATTAAAGATGTAAATCCCTCCATATGAAACCAAACCATATTGATTTTGGTGTTTGGGGGTTTTGGAATTTTTGCCTATAGGAAAGAAATTATATGGGGAAGGTTTAAAAATCCCTTATTGAATAGATGCTTCACAATTAACAGCTGTAATTTTGCCTCTGAACAATGGCTGGAATTCTGCATTATGATTGTTGATTATAAGAAAAAATTTTGCTCGATCATCTGTTTCCTTTTATTGTTTTATATGCAGTTATTTTCATTAGACTCTACAATTAATGAGTTTGCTGAGTTGAAATTCCTTGGTCTTGGGAAATATTTCATAATTACAAACATTCATGTATCCGTCCTCCTATCTTTGGCATGTTCAGCTTAAAAATGTTCCTTATTTGTTGATGAATAATATTCAGATTTGGTTGGGCCAACACTGCTGACTTAGACCCACTGCCATTTTCAAAAATATGACTCTGAATTTTTTGCTGCTGGAGTCCATTTCTGGAAGGAGACCTAGATCATTAGCTGACGGGAAATGGCATAGTTACATTGAAAACAATTTTCACTAATTGATTATCTGGCTGATTCAATTTCCAGTCTTGGCTCCCACTTGGACCAGATGCAATATTATCTCTCAGTATAACTCATGGTTAAATTTTACTGAAACTATATTCCTATGAAATTTTTATCTGTGCAACAGACTTAGTATTTATCTATCTTGTTAAAATCTAAAATAAATTGGGGCAATCCCATCCCACATTCAGGAAAGTGTCCTATTTTTGGTCTCCATGCCAACTCTCTGGAGAAGTGTCTACTATTTTGTACCATCATTATGAGTACAATCTCTTGTTACAGATAATAAACCTGCTCTCCTTTATATCGCCCTAGTCTATTCATTTAAAAATTGTTTCTTTTTTACTACACTAATGTTATTCTCACCAGCTTGGCAACCCTGGGATAATAGCATAAATCAGTGAATTATTATTTTTGTTTAAGGCATTTCTAATTTTTAATTAAAAAGAAAAGTCAGACTCTTGCTGATCACCTACAGGATTGTGACTCTCCATGGTTACCTGTCACTCAAAGAGATCTAGCTCTGAGGAATGCTAATTAGCACTGTTAAAGCACTGGTAATTGAACTGTGGAGACAGCCTGCAGAAGGAGGCTGTTTGCATTCAGCACTGCTTTGCCATTTAAATGGACGAGTACAGTCATGAAGGTACGGTGGATAAAAGCAAAAAAAGCACTCAGGCTGTAATTTTTCATTTTGACTTCAAAGTTGTTTACCAAAGTGTTTCCTAGAAACGAGTGCCCGCACCAAAAAAGTGTCAGGCGTAGCAACTTTGCTGACAACCTACGCCTAAAAAGTGCACAATGCCCTTCATCTCCAGCTTGCCGGGGTGCCTGCAGCAGCTGCTTGGAGCGCTGGAGCTCGAGATGCTGCCTGGGATGACCCACGCTGCTCCCCACTCAGTGCTGCCATTCCAGGCCAAAGATTAAATATGAAGGAAGCACCAAATTGATAAAAAGCCACAGAAAAACCCTGAAGGAAATCAGCATTCCCACTGAGGCTGATGACTTTTCCAGATATTTCTTTGACCCCAGTGCTGTGATATCCGCATGTCCTAGAGTAAGGCACCTTCACGGGGTTTTCAGAGGCTTGCTGAGGTGAGGCAGAATGTCTCTTGGCACAGTAGAAGTGAAACTCAAGGGCAGGCTGACTGTCTGGCACCTTCAGATAGGCTTGATTTTTCTCTGAAGGTAAATACTCAGCATTTCCTGAATATCTAATGCTTTTCATAAAAGCACCCCAGAAGTGAGGTGGCCATGTCGTGCTGATCTTTGTCATCTCTTTGCTTGTGTGATCTCTGTTTCTTTTTCTGTTGTACAGCCTAATGTCTCAAACTTCTCCCCATGCCTTCAAAGACTTGTATGTTTCTTTAGTTTAGCAAATATGAACAAACTCGTTCAAAAGTATGAAGCTGTACAGTGCAACACTTACATGTGTCATGCATTTAGATGCTTTGGGAATACTGATCTTAAAAATGTGTCCTTCTGCCAATAGAACCAGAGAGTATCCTGTGTTGGAAGGGGTCTACAGGGATCATCAAAGTCCACCTCCTGGCCCTGCAGAAGGCAACCCCAAGAATTGCATCATGTGCCTGGAAGTGTGGTCCACATGGATGAAATCCAATTTTTTCTGTTTTTCAGGTAAGGGTGTGCGCATAATACCTGCAAGGTCATGAACTGGTCATTTGATTATGTGAAGTGAGTATTTGCAGCATATCTGATAGTTATACTTTAACAAGCTATGAATATTTCAGAGACATACTAACTTAAGTATTTCAGGACACTTTTGAGTAAAAAAGCAAAGATATGATAAGGCAGGAAGTTTCCAGGTGTTATCACCACTGATGACTTAAATTTGATCCCTTTTCTCTTGAGTGGAAGGCCTCATCTATACTCAATCACAGTGACTCAAATCTCAGTGAGTCCAGGATTTCGCAGAGACATTTCAGACATTTCAGTGAAAATGTCCAATGGAAAGCATGCAAATGCTACCTTTATGTATCCCCACCTTTGTTTTTATTTATCAAAAACTGTTCCTGTGTGAGATGTTCTTATTGTTTTTCATTTTAGTAGCTTTGTGGAAAACAGTATGGATGCACATCTTCCATGTTATGAGGAAATAAAAAGGTTGATATTTTCATGTTCGTCTGCTGGCACATTGACCATGTTTTTTTCTCACTAGTGTTTCACAGGACACATCATCTCTTTTAGCTGCTAACTGTGGCCTGTGCCAGCTGGGTGGAGAGGGACACACATACTTTTTCACACGATTTACACTTTGCTATTCCAAGATACTAGGGAAAAATTCACATCCCAAGGTGTTCTCAGGAGTATAATGGCAAATCATTGGCTTTTAATCTGAATCATCTTGGGTTGTTGCCTCGGGAGCACTGTCTTTTTTCACTTATTTGCAGGTTGGGTCTGAAGGGGGTACTGTCTTCCTCTCATTTATGTCAAGCTGTTATCTGCTTAGAAGTTTCTCATGACTCTTTGTCTCTGAAACACTTCTTCCATGCCAGGACCCCAGTGAAGTGTGGGCAGGGCACAGTGTGTGTTGAATACAGGGCACTGTACAGGGTCCAGGCCCCAGTGAAGGGCGCAGGTGAGCTCCTCACAGGTCATTTTGCAGCATGGCATGGTTCCCCCAGTGGTGATGCCAGGCTGAGCATCCTCACTGTGGAACTCCCTACCAGGAATGCCTCAGGGGGCCACGGAGCTTTGCTGCTTCTCACCTTGACTGGGCACCTGCTGGAGCCTCTGGCAGCTGCACCCACATCCCTGTGTGCTGGCAGGCACCTGAAAATCAGAAGGAAGATTGACCCTGGCTCCCACCTGTCAGTCAAGCCAAGCAAAGAAAATCAGTCTCAGACAAAGAATGTTCTGACTTAGCTACCCCAAAGAAAGGCTTTTTGCCTCATTTTGATGGTCCAGGCATCTAGCCCTCAAATATATGACATTATCTATCCCTTAATTTTGAAAGCCTCCTAGTTAGGGCATAGGTTGGTGCCTATGAAGACCATATAGAGCCTTTACTGGGAACAGGGCTGACAAAGGAATGAGAGATGCTGTGTTCCAGAGGTACATGGGCTTGTGCTTGGCTGGCAGGTGCTGCTGTCTCTGCAGCCCATTGTGGTCTGGAGCAGTGGCACAGCAAAGCTCTTTGGTTGTGGTGAGGTGTGGTTTTTGAGACTAGACCAACACTGACCTATCAGAAAAAAGACTTCCAAGGTCATTTCAGTCAGATGATTGAAAAAACCTACTGCATGTCCCAGTTATTCTAGTAGGGTGAGCTAATGTAGAAAGACTGATTTTTGGAGATCTGTGACCACTGCAGGTCACCACATGCATCTCTGCAGCACTGCAGGTAAAATGCTATGTTGAAACAAAGAACTTCTTCCTCTGTGGCTTGAAGGTAACAGTATTGTATCAAATATAGTTTTGCACTTCTTCATCCGTTTCCAGAGAATTATACTGGTTAGACTCACACAAAGGACCTGAGTTCTGAGCTCAGATAGTTTCTAAGTTTGCAAACCATTTGCAACTGTCAGCATCAAGTGCATTAAGCAGAGGAACCATAATTCTGTGAGGAATGTGGTAACGTGGAATGCTGGAGCAATAGATATCCTGTTTATTTTAATTAGTGTTAAGAAGAAAAACATTTGAAATATGAAAATTAGACAGTGACTATTAAATTGGCATTTTGCCTCTACTGACTTGCCAGAAAAAATATTGGTGCTACTAACAAACCCAAAGGCAAAAAGAACAGGTGACTTACCCACTGTCACTCAGCAGGTGAAAACCAGAGATGAGACACTCGTTGTCCTAAACCCATGCCCAGTCCATTAGCTCAAGCTTCCTGACATGTAGGCTGTTAGCAGAGACAGATAATAGGAGCAAGAAAAAATCTGATGATTCATTATTTGTATCTGCCTAATCTTTTCTAGGGCAGAAAATCCTTTCGCTCCTTAGAACTTGTCTGCAAAGGGATATTTGCTGTTATGATTCTGGCAGTGTAATAATTATATTGCATTCAAAGCAATTTAGTCTGAACTGTAGATAAGTACTTCAGTACTAAGAGCTGCAGCAGTGTGACTGTAGCAGGTTAGTGCCCTGTTACAGGCAGGATAATTGCCTCAGTAAATCTCCCCTATGTTGACAGACCCTTAGACAAGCAGAGTGTTTCCCATAAGTGGCCACATCTCAGAGCACCAACTTGCCCCCAGTGCCAGTGACACTGACAGTTGATTTTTGAGCAGTGGTTTATGCAGACACCCCTAAAGCAGCATGTGGCTGGATTTCATACCCACGGACATGGTGTATGGTTGGGTGCCCTGCTTTGGGAATTGGGCAAAGCAAATGCATACAATGTGCTCCATAGGACAAACCAGTACAAAGCTGTTTTGCACCAACAGTTATTTTCCACTATTTTTTGCACCAGATGAAAGGTTGCAGTGTGTCCATTTTATTTGAATGCACAGAGGATGCTGGAGGCTGGATCCTTTGCTCCTGTAAACAGGCATTTCTCCATTTTCTTTGGTGCCTTTGTGTTAAGCTGTCACCTGATAACATTTGTTTTAATTCTCTGGCAAAAATCTATAAAAGCCTTCTACTTTTGCAAGTGAACACTAAGTAACTGTACCAGTTCAAAAATAGCTTAATATGAACACTAGGAAACCTTTCTCCACTAATCACAAACAAACCTGAGTTTAGTTACATGTATATTTCTATTCTCTTATGGGTGGAGTTTTTGGAAACAGTGGTGCTTGAGATGAGCTGGGCTGGATGTCTTTGCAGGCACCCTTAGCTGCCCTGTGCAGCAGTGCTGCCCAGGGGCCTGTGTCACATCCTGCCAGGCTGCAGAGTGCCACGTGCCTCAGTGCTGGGATGGTTATTATTGCCCCATGTGCCAGCCTGATGGAACTTCTTATCCTCTACAAATGGAGTCTGCTCCAGCAGGGAGAAGGAAGGAGCAATATTCAGAGCTGTTGTGTCCCTCAAACTATTGCCTTTTGGCGTGTTCATGTGATGGAATAAGTGGGACCTTGCGGATGATTGCTGGAGCCTGCTGGGCAGCTGGAGTTTATGGTGACGTGCTGGGGGATGCAGCTGCAGCCAGAGTGCTGCTCAGCATCAACTGCTGTGCTGGGGCAGGGACACCAGCCCCAGCCCCCTGGGCTTCTGTCCCCCAGGAGCTCCCCTACAGCCTTGTTCCCTACCAAAGTCAGCAGGTAGAAATGTGTGACTGCAGGTGCTGAGCCATGCAAAGCCACTCAGTGCTAGAATATTTGCATTTTGTTGTTCGGTGCCGTTAGAGCAGATCTTGCCCCATCACCTTTATTACTGAAAAATTTAGCCTTTTGATTTGAATATCACATTTCCTCTTCTGATTGTTAAGCCATTCCTAAAATAGACTTGGAAACCAATTTGCAGTTTTGTCCCTGGAGCTCTTACACTGCTTGTGGGACAAAGGGCTTTGTGTCAAAGAGATATCTACCTCCAGCACCAGGCTCAAAGAAAAAATGATAATAAAACACTTTAAGGAATGCATTTCACAGTTTATCCTTGGTGTGAATTGTTTCTTACACTGTGAACTTTTTGTACCATAGGGCTGAGAATTTTCCTTCAAGTCTGTCATGGTTTACAACCAATAAAGATCTCAGAGCAGACACGGCAAAGCTTCTGCTCTGAACTCCAGAGAACGTGGAAATGGAACTCTAATGAATCCGTCTGTCCTGTGACAGCTTTCCCAGCAAAACAACAAACTGGCCATGCTCTGGTTGAGGACTGGAAACCCTGAGGGGACACTAATATGGCATGTACTCACTTCCTGAATAACCATACCTGCTGAAAAAGCTTTTTTGTTCTTGGGATCTTATGAATTGCTCCAGTCTGAAGGATTATATTACAGAGCAGTTCATCAGTATTGCATTTCCTGGAACATATTTAAAGAAATATGGTGCAAGTGCATATATTGGCATAAAGTCTTCAACCTTCCTGTAAATGAAATATTACCAAACCAGAAAACAACCCCTACAAAGAAAAAAAGCCCCAAACCATTAAGGGTCTCTGAGGTGTCTAAAACTAGGTGTGGACTAGGTCATAAAGTGCATTTTGTTGGTATGGTACTTTCAGCTTGCTTCTGAAATCAGTTCAAGATGCTATTATACAGCTTTATGTTTCTGGATTAATACTGACATTAGCTCAGTGTTCCATTCGAGGACTTAGATGCTTCTTTGCAATGAAATGCAGAATTTTGGCAGGTTGTCCATAGCTCTGTGGTTGCACATTTTTAAGGTGTCCATGCCTCTCAGGTTGAATTCAGTAGACTGTGGTACTAATCTGAGGGAGAGCTCCTGTGGTTTTGTGGATATATTTCAACCCTCTGGCTGTTTCACAGCCTGGGTACCTTTGGAGGATTGTTGTATAACTAGCAGGTAGATATGAAGCCTTCTGAGGCTCGTGGGATTTGTTTTCATCACCTTCTGTGGATGTCTCTGCTGCCAGGTGACTTCTTTCCTCCTGTGCCTTGTGCAGCCCTGCATGAGGAGGTGCAGTAAAGCAAGGGCAGCTGCAGAGTTGAAGGAATGTGGGTTGGGAAGGGCTCTGGAGGGACTGTGTGTTTTGGAGCACAGAATGCAGACAGAGAACTTAAAAAGATTTTCAGACTTTAGTTATAAATCAAAATATGTAAGTAAGCTCTTGAGAGAAGGTCCAGCAAGCAAAGAGCTGTTCACAAAGAAATATCTGTGAAAATTTTAAGCTGAGGGAACTGAAGAGAGTTGTGGGTTTGGTGTGGTTGCTTATCATCAGAGATTGTATTGCAATTTAGCCACTATCTGATTGATTCAGCCTTGTTTTCTTCAAGTGAAATGTTAATGAAAATTCACGCACCCCATGTTTACATTTGTCAGATAAAATTCTCCCAGAATTACTTAGCTGCACTTCCAAAGGCTGAGCAGCAGTGCTTACAGTGAAAATACAGCTTCAGGCTCCAGACCAGTCATTGCAGCTCTCTAATATTATAGAAGCTGTCTAAACAACAAGCAGCTGCAGGTATGGGAAAACTGGCAGTATCAGCAGTTCAGAAAGCCATGGAGTGGTGCTAAAGGCATGTCCCTCTCTGCTGAGGTGTGTGGTGGCAGCAGGGGGGTGCCAGCCTCACGATTCCCCCACGGGGAGCAGAAGCTCTACAGAGGGACACGTGCTCTGGAGGTCTTGAAAATGTGTTTCAGTCACTAGCCTAATTACAGCCTTTCTGGCTAAACAGAATCCCCAGTGATATCCTACTAGTGACACAAATGATGTTAATTTTCCAAAGCCATGCCAGAGAATTTAGTTTTCTCCTTTTAAGCAGCTAGTTTGAAAAGGATTGTATCCAACTTGAAGCTGGGAGCAAATTGCATAGAAAACCTGTTTTGGTGAGGAGAAAAGTATAAGGGAAACAGTCCCTTATTGATAATGAATGAAGTAAATATGAATGAATGAAATAAATTATTTAATACTGCTGCTGATCACTTTTTTCCCTGTGACTGCATTGTGTAACCTCAGCTCCCTGTTTGTTTGAGCACAGCAGCAGCTGCAGCTGGTGTATTTCAGGCTGACTCCCAAGTAGATGGTGGCTCCTGTTTTGTAACTTTCTCTTCTGTTTTAAGCAGGCACAGGATGCTGTTTTAGTGAAGACTTTGAGCATGGCCTACAGATTCTCTGGCACCAATTGAAGATCATTTTTTGTACTGGTGGGAGTTAGAGGCCTCACATTTCAACTAAGACCCCACAATCCTTGATATCATGCAAACATAAGTGTCTTCCTTCTACATGGGCACAGCCCTGTGACCATGGAAATCATCAGAGGAACCTCCTTGCAAGCTCAGAAGTTTGGCAATGAGACATTGGCAACAGGACTGTGCCAGTTGTCTGCAGCCTTTCCTGCCCTGATGTTTTCAAAGTAAGTAAATAATGAGGAGGAAAAGGAGGATGGATTCATACCTGAATGGACTACCTACAAATACAGTTAGTTTTCTTATACAAAGTAATTACTATTGTCACTTCCATTTTACAGGCAAGAGATAGAAAAGCTACATAAAAATTCAAGTTTACCATTGCAATGTTCCAGACAGAGCTGAAAGCAGATCACAAGACCCCTGAGTGTTGTACCAAGCTGAGGGTTGGTCTGAAGAGGCAGGGAGGTAGTGGCAGCACACCAGCAGAAGAGGCATACAGAGCTGTAAAGTGAGCAGTGCCCATCATCCCCATGCATTATTGAATCAAAAGGAGCCAGGAACTTCACAAACCTACAGCCAGCCTGAACCATTGCTCCACAGAAGTAAATGGTTTTTATTCAATATAAGGAAGAAGTAAGTTACTGTAATTGTACCTTGAGCTTATTTACCAAGACTTTGAAATGTTGTTCAGTCTTGCACAGTCATTGTACCATTCCCAGCACAAATCTGAGAAAGGCAATATCAAGGGTTAAGTTTTCCATCTGAGTCAGACCAGGGGTTTGTCTTCATGTCTGAAGCAAAGGTGTCTTCCCTCTGGTCTGGGAGGATAGGGGAGCTATCAGGCTGCTACAGACAGAGCAGACCTCCAGTTTTTCCTTTCCCCCCAGTTCTTTCCCTGTCTGTGGAAAACTTAGCTTTTCCCTGGCATTAGGCCTGGAACTGTGGTTGTGTCTCTCAGGTGACAATTCAAAATCTCTCATTACTGTCCTCCCAGCCAAAATATCTGCCATGGGTCCATGTAAGCACAGAAGAGCATGAAGAGCATCTGGAGGAAAAGATGCTCATGTGCAGAGGGCTCTGCCATGGTGATTTGGGCACACTGTTGAAAGGGCAGGTGTGGGTTCAGGGTGCCTTCTGCCCTTTGGAAGAATGGAGTTATTACCAAGTGTGTAAGTGGCCTACACAATCTCCTTTGATTTATAGCAAGCAATTATTTTCCTGTCTTTTTACCACGTGGAAGTGAGTTGCACTAGTACAGCAGAAGGGCAGGAAAGACTTGTGCTGTTTACAGAAAAAAAAAGTTAAAAAGAGTTGAATTCAAAGCAATTCTACTGTTGTTTTCCAGTCCAGTTTTAGACTGGAAACTGGCTGAAAAGTGACTGTGCAGCTGGACCCGAGGTCGTATGGCCCATGATTTTTAGAAGAGCCACAAGCGATTTTGCAGGTTTTCCATCAGAGTGTTGGTACAGACGGCAATACTTCCACAGGGATTTGCTCCAGGTCTTCCCCTGTGCCTCTTGCAGGTGTCATGGGGAAGCCTGGAATAGCTGAGCCTCAGGGATGATTTAATTCCTTGCTTCTGCCCTGTCATTTAATCTCCATTGTTCTGCCTTTTCCCTGTGAATATGGCTTCTGACAGTATGTTTGCTGCCTTCTCCATCAAGATCACTTGTGCCTTGCTCTGGGGACAAGTGACATAAAGCCCTTCTTGCTCAACAAGCGAGGCCCCTTGTGCTGCCATTACAGAGCTCTGACTGAATGCAAAACCCAAGCTGGTATTGCTCATACTTAATCAATTGTGTCACTGCCGAGGTATTGGTAATTCCTGAGTTGTGCCTGCTAGGCAGGCTGGGAAAATAGTAAGGAATGGTCAGGAAGAAAAATCACTTTGCAACAACCAGACGTGCAGAGTCTGAAGTGGCAAAAATTTATGGCATCTGCTCCTTGGGCCTGAGACAAGATGACTCCATGCAATGCAAGGTAAGCTCGTCTTTTTACTTTTGTGCTGCTTTCCTCTCTAAATTTCAAACATCAGAGTTTTCACTTCAGTGCCATGGTTGAAACTGTTAATTGAATGCTCTCTTCTGTTGGGAAAATTTCTGGTTTTTGCATGGTAGGGCTATTGCTTCTCAGAGCAACACTTCTTTACTGAACATTTTAATTATTGCTTATTGAGAACAGGATAAATGGAACTTGAAGCCCATAGCACTAAAGCTATCCACAGAGAGCCTAACTGTGCCTGTTACTGTGCTTAGATGATGTCAGCAGCATACCATTTACCTAACCCATAAATGTCACTGATGTGATTTGTGCTGCTGAAGAAGATTTGGGGAGAAATTCTAACATGCAGCAAAAGAAAGAAACCTTTAAGGAACAGATGGACAGGCAGGATTTTCACACTCACTGTTCATATGTAAGAGCACAGAGAAGCCCATATTTAAGGCAGCAGATTTTTCCTGGGGGTGAGCACATCTTGCACATCCTTTGGCACCTGTGCCAAGGAACCACCTTCCTATAGCACACCATACCCACAGCAAGGCCCTGTGTGAGCCTGGTGGGCCTGAAGAGGTGCCAGGTGGGTGCCAGCTCCATGCCTGCCAAAAGAGTTATCCTACCAGCAGGGGTAGGGAGGGGAGGGGCAGGCACCCAGACACACCAAACTGCTCCTTTGAGCAGAGCTTGCTCCTGCCTCTGCTGGAGCTGTGGGCTCATGCTGTGCTCCTTCAGGGATGTAGGGCACTGGTGAGGGACATGGGGAGGCTGCCTCTACCAGCCGTTGAATTCCAAGTAGAAATTTTGCTGTTTGAGTGGAAGGAAAGTCTTGCAAACTCTTGTGCACTGCCTGTTCTCAGCCTGTGGTTCCCTGGGTGGGCTCAGACCCCTGTGACTCTGAAGCTGTGCTGCAGCAGCATCTGCAACTCTGCCTGCAGCTTCTCCTCTGAGCTCCCTGCTGTGCTGCTCCTGGGTCCCCCTTCCAGCCCAGGGGAGACCTTCCACTGCAGAGGTGTTGCTCAGAGCAAGGGGAGGTCAGAAGGAAAGCTGGGATATTTTTTATTTTTTTATTTTTTACAGTCTCACAGTCAGTCATGAGACAATGTAGGTCAGTGACAGGGCAAGGCTGGGGACATTATAGATGTAGCTGCTCTTTGTGCATCAGGGTGTCACACAGCGTGTTCCACAGCCTGTTTTATTTTTGGAGGGGTGGTGTGAGGGGAAAGTTACACCCTCTGAATTTAATTCCTGATTTATGTGTGTCAAGTTGGGTGTATGTTTTTTTCCCTTCTGTTTTCCCCCCTCCTTTTAGGGGATAAATTTATACTTCTTTCTGGTCTACATCCTGTTTGATGAATTCATGGTGCCATCTGCTGATTAGAGATGGAATTATTACAGAGTCCTGGTCGGGGATAGCGTTCTGCACTACAATTCAAAATAGAATTTAATTGTGATTAAACAACATTTTAAAACATGGAAAACACAAAATACGTGGACTCCCCTCATCATAAAAGCTCTGCACCTCTACATTGCCTTGAATGCTCTGGCATATATTCCTGTCTCTGGAGGAGCTGGAATAAGATCCATACCTCTGAAATGTCATTCCAAAAGCACAGTGGAGGCCGAAGGATTTCTCCTTGCCCCTGTGATCAGAGTATTTTTATACTTCTGCCACTGCTCTCCCCCTCAGATTGCTTTCAAAAACATTTGAGATTTTTGGAAAAAGGGAAGATTATGGTTTTTTACCTTTAAAAAAACCCCAGCAGTAACAAACCCCAGCAGATCAAAATGTATGCTTTGAATTTGTTTGTGAAGCAGACAAATTCTTTCCCCTTTTATCTGAAATCAGCGATATTACACAATATGATCACACGGGCAAATCTGCAACTTATAAATCCCTAACAAACAAACCACCAGTGAGTGAGGAAAGATTGATCTTGTCTTTACATAGGTTATTTCTAAATTTCAGATTTCCAAAACCCCCAAACCTCTTGACTGGGAAACAAATAAATAATTTGCCAGTTCTGCTGATGGTACATGAACAGGGATGAGCTTTGCTCCTGCAGATCTCTCCTCCAGCTGTCTCATGGTATTATTGTCTTTCCTGAGCAGACTGCTCCTTCTCTCCCAAGCTATCTGTTTCTCCTGAAGCAGCCGGTTCTTCAGGAGTTTTTTTCCTGTCCCCAGACAGATGCACAGCATCACCAACCTAAGAGTCTGGCAGTCAACCTGGAAAACAGGGTATGGGGCTAGAGTTAGAGACCCAGGACACCTCCATCCCTAGGTGCCTGGTGTCTTTTGACAGGCTCTCTGTGAAGAGTGCTGTCGCGACCCGCCCCAGATGAACGAGTTACGCGGTGATTTTAAGGTGCAAAAATAACCACTACTGGCACAGAGGATTTTACAGCATTCCAAAATCAATCACTTTTGTTTATTAAATCACAAAAGAAAGGGTATTGGTATTGAAGGGGTCCCGGGAAGAAGAGGAAAAGATAAGGAAAAGAAAGGAAAAGGAGATATAGGTTTGCGGGTTATAGCTACCGGGACGTGGTGCTTGCTTTATCGGAGAGTCCAGCTGTCCGTCAAAGCTCGCCAGATCACGGGGGGAGATCTCGAAATCACAGCTGAAGCTGGTCTCTAGTTATACCCTTTTCGTTGGGGAAGGGGATAATTACAACTGCGTCGATAGCTAGGACATGTAGTCTAAGTTCTTAGCATTAAATGAGAGCCATTGTTTTCATAGCTCAGTGGTCGCATCCTATGCTTGTGTTGAGCAACTTTTCTCCCCGCTCCCACTGTGCACACCCCCTCCGGAAACCGGGAGGGGTTTGAGTCCCAGTCTTGGGCAAGGGGTGCAAGGGGGGGTCCTCTGCATAGGATCATGTCCTTGATGAAGGGACTTGCGCCTCTGGTTGTATCACGATGGTGAGGAGCAGGCAAGGGGGGGAGGTCTTCCAGAAGAGGGGCGCTTCCCGGATCTCAAGCCAGCTGGGCCAGGAGGTGGGGAGAAAGTCCAGTCCATTGTTCAGAGAAGGGCAGAACGGCCTCTGAATTCAGTGCGGCGTGCTATGCAAACAGTCAAATGGTGCACTGAGAAGCACACGATTTTTCCCTCCACCAGTCCAGCGGTCACAGTGGTCTCCCAAGGCAAGCGTGAGGCAGAAAAATGGAGGGTATTTTCGGATAGACTCTCACACGACCCCGTGGCTCACGATTGTCTTGAGGGATCATCAACAGTCCGTGGTGTTGTTGTCGAATCTTCAGGACTCGCTGCACGTTGGTAGCATAACCCGGAAAAAAAGAGATGACAGTAAAGAGGAGGGGGTTTAAAAGAGAGAGAGAGAGGGTAAGGAAAAAGAAGGAATAAGAGAGAAAGGGGGAAAAGGGGGAACAATAAACAAACATGATTAATATTTATTGTTATAGTAATTTTTTCACAAATGGTTGATTAACAATTTTAAAAAAAAATAATCATTAATTAATTAAGACAATATCAATTTTATAACAATTTCAAAAGAATATTTAAAATAAATCATAAATAATCAAAAAAAACAACAATCATATTGTAAATCATCACTTTAAAAATAATTATTCTATAAAACAATTCACTAAAGATTAAAAGATAATTTTCACAAGATCTTATTCAGGAATTAAGAATTACTGTAAAAGGCACATATCATTAATTCATAATTGCTTTGTATCAAATGCTTTGGGGATATCTATGGTGTAGAAGGTTTCAGCTAAGCCGTGTGCATTGATCATGAATGTGAGTTTCTTAGTTTTTTTCATCATGTTCCAATTTAAAACGAATAGAGCTGCTGACAAGATAAAACCAAGTATAATTAGAATCAAAAGAACAATAATGGGATGACACATGATGTTCAGGACACCTGTGGCAGTGGGAGACCACCCAAAGAGGGTATCCCACCACCGGTGCTCAGCATCTTGCTTTACCCTTTCCATGACCCGGTGTATTTGTCTCACGTTATGATGAACAGCTACCAGAGTCCTCTGTCCACTTTCCTTGATCTTTTTGAAGATTTCAATCAGGTCCTGATGAAGCAGCAGTTGTCTCACCAGGGTTAGGTTCATTCCAATAGGGGTTGGCATTAGCTTGTGGATCAGTGTGTAGTTAGATTGCAGCAGATAATGTGAAGTAACTGGAGCATCATAAGAAAAATCACATCCTGTAATCTTAGTAAAGTTACAAGCACAGAAGTTTGAATGATTTCAGGTATATACTACAACATCTTCTACGAGTACAAAATCACAATTAGTTCTAAAGCATGCACATCCATTGCCTATGTATATAAGAACTGTTTCAGAAGCCTCGTTAGGGCAAATCTCAAAGTGACAGATGTTCTGTTCTGTGTCTAAACAGATATCTTGAGCTATAATTACATTGCTTTCACAGATGAACCCTTGTTGTTCTCGGACAATACAAGATTCCAAATTTACAGTTTGACATTTGTTGTCAATGCAGCGGGCCCATTCCCTATGTTCAGAAGGATAGAGAATAGCTCCGGCCGTGGTCTAGCTCCTAATGAAATGACAGGAAAACAAAATGTACAGAAGCATTGTGTATAGTTAACACAAAAGCTGTGGCTGTGTTTGAAATGGGATCATAGGTAAAATTCACTAGGTTCCACCAGGATTGGAATTCTCTTTCAAAATCAGTGGCACTATTCCAGATTATTTTTCCGAATTTCAGTGGGAAAAGTGCTTTCTCCTTCGCTGACTGCATCTACAATTATGCTTGGATACAGCTTAGAGCCAAAGAAACATTGTTTTTGTAGCACCAAGTGCATCAATCACCAATTTGTGATCATTCACATTTGTCCCAATTTGGCAGAATGTTGATAGCAGCCACTGTTGCGTTCTCAGCGCCCAACAAGGAAGACTGCAGTGGTTGCCATAACTTAGTCAAATCTCAATTGTGACAGCTAATTTATTCAAGTTCAATTAATTCACGTGTCATGTGTAATATTGTCACCTGGTGTTACCATAATGAAGGGAAAACTATTTCTGTTGTCCATCGCTAGTGTTATCATGGTTTATCATGTCTTCACGTCCCTCGGAGTTCTTCTGAAAAGTAAACACAGCAGACTCTGCCAATGAAGAGGCAGAAAAGGTTAGAACAATGAAATTGTCAGAGAGGTTTTGGACAGCATTAAGACTTCCCCCACAGCAGGGGAAGTCCACCCAAAACAGGTTGTCCAGCATAATGTGCTGGGTTCTTGAAATCATCTGGTCTCTGTAGTGAAGAAGGAATGATGGTTGGAGCTGTTGGGCAGAAAGCAGTGATTTTGGAACACCATTTTATCCCCCATCTATAGTAAGAGGTATGAGAAGTCCACCCAATCTTTTCACCTTCTGCCCAATCCTGCACATCTTTGACAGTAAAGTGAGAAACATTATCAGATTGAGTTTCTTGTGGTTTTAGGAAAATCCCAAACAATCCCTGCATTGTTTTAACAGTATTATCTCCTGGAGTTCTTTTAAAAGCATCGCCTGGATCAACCCAAATATAAACATAACATAAGACTCAGTGTAAATACAGACAAGAAAACTATTTTGTCCCCTCACTTTGGAAAATACACCAAACAGTTAACACTTTTTAACCTGAGCATTGTCTTCTTCTCTGTTAGCAGAAGCGGGGAGAGAGGAGGGGTTATTTTGGTCACAGAGGCAGGTTCATTTTGGCTCTACCCAAGCTCTCAGTTCCTTGCATGGCCAAGTTCTCCTCCACCTCTCTGGGAGTCAAGCCAACCACAGACTCCCTCTTCCCAGGTAGTGTAACTTTTCTCAGCATCTTTAAAGTCACAGGAATAAAAGCAACAGGCTTTGTCAGACCCTCAGGACCCTGCTGCCATATGTGAATGGAAGGCCGTGGGAGGCAAATCCCCCCTCTACTAGAAATGGATCTGAAGCATGGATAGGGTCCTGTGCTTGGTGTGCTGTCACTTCAAAAATCAGTAATTGCAATGTTTCCTTCTGAGAAGAAGTCCAATCCCTTTTATTCCTTTTCTCAGCAAATCATAAAGGGGACCAAAAGGGTCATTCTGGTTACTAAGAAGTTTATCTGGTCTTTCTACAGGAGACATAGATACTATGGTTTCCTGAAGGAGAATTGCTGTGGGTTAAGTGTTCTTGGAAGCCCTTTGAGTTAAAGAGGTCATATATTCAGGCTTTACAGGTGTTGTAATTGGTTGAAACCAGAATTAATTTATTTTCAAAATCAATTGCAGGAGCTGGTTTTGTGAGTGTTTTCCTGGAGTTGGTCGGGGAAACCAAAGGTCTCTCTTTTCAAGGGGTTAAGCCCCTCTGCCCAATGAGCTGTGTGCT
Organism: Emberiza elegans; assembly: GCA_024865655.1. NCBI lineage: Eukaryota > Metazoa > Chordata > Aves > Passeriformes > Fringillidae > Emberiza > Emberiza elegans. The sequence continues at coordinate 65,507,793 of JALJVW010000206.1, forward strand.
GAGTTAGGGGACCATGGGATGCGTCTGTCTGCTGTTGTTAAGATCAGCCCATGCCCAATTTGACACCCACTGGTTTCATTTGTTCTAACAAAAGAATCTGATCTCCCCAGTGAAAGATACTTGACATTTGTGTTCTGTTTCAGATTTTTTGGGAGAAGCCCCACTGCTTTGCAAGTTTTTTTGATTCAGTAGCAGTGTAGGGATTTCTTTAGTGGTTTTGTGCGGGTCAAGATTTTCATTATTGATATGGTTGCATTCTGTTTTAATTAGAGGTTTTATGCTATTACAGCAGTGTTTCCGCAATTCTTCATCAAGGCCAATTCTGTTTGAGAGTAATTTTGATTAATGTGAGGAGTTTCTTTCTCCTCTGTTTCCTTTGAGGAATCTGCATTATGTGAATTTTTAACATGTTTCTCTCTCAGGGCAGCCTGTAACAAATTATTTACATTTCTTTCTTCATCCAATTGCTTTTGCAAAACTTCAACTAGATTTTGGAGGAGTCTATGATAGCATTTCCTCACTTCTCCGCTTAAAGCGGTTTTTCTATGGCTGCTATGAGGCAAGCTCCCAAAACTGAGCAGAGGATGGTTTTATTTGTGCCCAATTTGAATTTTGATTCATGTTGCAGAGAGAACATATTCTGTCTACGATATTTTCCAAGTTAAACCAATTGTTTCTCTGCCCAAGTTTCTCCACCAGGTGATGGTTTTGCATTGTGTTTAGCAAGCAACATGTAAAAATCAGCCTTTGCTTTAAGGTTGAGTGGTTCATCATGTTTGAGCCTGGACCAAAAATGCCAGTAAACTCCCCAATGAAAAGACTCTCTGGTACCTTATTTAGATGCACTGAAGGAATAAGCAAAGGCACTGCTGTTCTCCTCTACCTCTCTGGGAGTCAAGCCAACTTTAGACACTACCCTCTTCCCAGGTAGTGTGTTTTTCTTAGCATCTTTAAAGTCACAGGAAAAAGCCAACAGGCTTTGTCAGACCCTCAGGACCCTGCTGCCATATGTGAATGGAAGGCCGTGGGGAGGCAAATCCCACTCTACTAGAAATGGATCTGAAGCATGGATAGGGTCCTGTGCTTGGTGTGCTGTCACCAAAAAATCAGTAATTACAATGTTTCCTTCTGAGAAGAAGTCCAATCCCTTTTATTCCTTTTCTCAGCAAATCATAAAGGGGACCAAAAGGGTCATTCTGGTTACCTAAGAAGTTTATCTGGTCTTTCTACAGGAGACATAGATACTATGGTTTCCTGAAGGAGAATTGCTGTGGGTTCTGGAGTGTTCTTGGAAGCCCTTTGAGTTAAAGAGGTCATATATTCAGGCTTTACAGGTGTTGTAATTGGTGACTCGAAACCAGGAATTGATTTATTTTCATGTATCAATTGCAGGGAGCTGGTTTTGTGAATGTTTTCCTGGAGTTGGTCGGGGAACCGACCAAAGGGTCTCTCTTTTCCAAGGGGTTAAGCCCCCTCTGTCCAGTGAGCTGTGTGCTGAGTTAGGGACCATGGGATGCGCCTGTCTGCTGTTGTTAAGATCAGCCCATGCCCCCTGACACCCACTGGTTTCTTGTTCTAACAAAGAATCTGATCTCCCCAGTGAAAGATACTTGACATTTGTGTTCTGTTTCAGATTTTTGGGGAGAAGCCCGCACTACTTTACAAGTTTTCTTGATTCAGTAGCAGTGTAGGGATTTCTTTAGTGGTTTTGTGTGGTCAAGATTTTCATTATTGATATGGTTGCATTCTGTTTTAATTAGAGGTTTTATGCTATTACAGCAGTGTTTCCTGCAATTCTTCATCAAGGCCAATTCTGTTTGAGAGTAATTTTGATTAATGTGAGGAGTTTCTTTCTCCTCTGTTTCCTTTGAGGAATCTGCATTATGTGAATTTTTAACATGTTCCTCTCTCAGGGCAGCCTGTAACAAATTATTTACATTTCTTTCTTCATCCAATTGCTTTTGCAAAACTTCAACTAGATTTTGAGGGAGTCTATGATAGCATTTTCTTCCTTCTCCGCTTAAAGCGGTTTTCTATGGCTGCTATGAGGCAAGCTCCCAAAACTGAGCAGAGGATGGTTTTATTTGTGCCCAATTTGAATTTTGATTCATGTTGCAGAGAACATATTCTGTCTACGATATTTTCCAAGTTAAACCAATTGTTCTCTGCCCAAGTTTCTCCACCAGGTGATGGTTTTGCATTGTGTTTAGCAAGCAACATGAAAAAATCAGCCTTTTGCTTTAAGGTTGAGTGGTTCCTCATGTTTGTGTGAAGGGACCAAAACTATACCAGGGAGTGGGTGTAAACTCAAGCAATGCAAGCACACAGACTCTCAGTGTCCCTGTTCGTTCCCCTGGATAGTTGAAGAGACGGGTTTTGTCTGGAAGGCACTGCTTAGTTGCAAATCAAGGCCGCCTCCTCCTTTCCAGACATGCACACACACACACACACACACACACGCAAGTGTTTTTTTTGTGGGGACCAGAACCCAGAACAGGGGAAAAGCCACTCAGCCCTCGCTGAGCTGCCCCTCACTCCCCTGTGTAGTCGAAGGGACAAGGTCAGCCTAGGAGGCCCTGCGTAATTACAATCAAGATTGTCCCTTCCGTCCTAGGCAGTACAAAAAACACACAAATACAACAACACAACAAACAACAATTCTTTTGTGAGGGATCAACACTACTACAGGGAAACCACAATTACACAACCTCTTGTCGTGCTCCCCCTTTCCTGAGCAGTCGAAGGGGCTGTTCTGTTTGGGAGGCCCTGCTTAGTTTCTTCAAGAAGCCCCTTCTCTCCCAAACAGTCCTAGAGACACACAAAATACAAAACAATAACAGTCACCTCTGCTTTGCAACCGAAAAAACTTTTTTTGTGTCGATTCTGGAGCCAAAAATGCTCAATAGAGCGTGAGACTTGCTCGTTGGGCGGGTGTAGTTTGCATAGAGATTCAATCACATCCCTTTGGGGGCAGACTCTTTCTCCCTAATACAGACTACACAGACCCTGCAAAAAAATCTCACTGGCTACCAGAATCCTGCCGACTACGCCAATTATGTCGCGACCCGCCCCAGATGAACGAGTTACGCGGTGATTTTAAGGTGCAAAAATAACCACTACTGGCACAGAGGATTTTACAGCATTCCAAAATCAATCACTTTTGTTTATTAAATCACAAAAGAAAGGGTATTGGTATTGAAGGGTCCTGGGAAGAAGAGGAAAAGATAAGGAAAAGAAAGGAAAAGGAGATATAGGTTTGGGGGGGTTATAGCTACCGGGACGTGGTGCTTGCTTTATCGGAGAGTCCAGCTGTCCGTCGAAAGCTCGCCAGATCACGCCCGGGGAGATCTCGAAAATCACAGCTGAAGCTGGTCTCTAGTTATACCTTTTTCGTTGGGGAAGGGGGATAATTAACAACCGCGCCGATAGCTAGGACATGTAGTCTAAGTTCTTAGCATTAAATGAGAGCCATTGTTTTCATAGCTCAGTGGTCGCGCCTATGCTTGTGTTGAGCAACTTTTTCCCCCGGCCCCACTGTGCACCCTCCAAACCGGGAGGGGGTTTGAGTCCTGCCCGGGGGTGCAAGGGGGTCCTCTGTATAGGATCATGTCCTTGATGAAGGGACTTGCACCTCTGGTTGTATCACGATGGTGAGGAGCAGGCAAGGGGGGAGGTCTTCCAGAAGAGGGCGCTTCCCGGATCTCAAGCCAGCTGGGCCAGGAGGTGGGGAGAAAGTCCAGTCCATTGTTCAGAGAAGGGCAGAACGGCCTCTGAATTCAGTGCGGCGTGCTATGCAACAGTCAAATGGTGCACTGAGAAGCATTACACGATTTTCCCTCCACCAGTCCAGCGGTCACAGTGGTCTCCCAAGGCAAGCGTGAGGCAGAAAAAATGGAGGGGTATTTTCGGATAGACTCTCACAAGTGCGCAATAGAAAATGTGTGGGAATCAAGGGGAAACATCTTTAAAAAATATAAGTACTTCACTGAAAGCAGAAGAGCTGAGAGGCTTAATTGAGATACTCTTGGCTTTGCTTCTGCAGTATCTGGTTATTTTTCCTTTAGAAGAAAACACAAAATCTAATCAAAATGGCATTTTCCTCTTACACTTTTAAAGCACAGCCCCCTTTCTGTCCTTTTTCTGTAAGCACAGTGATTGCTCATAATAGCTTGCCCGTGTTCCTAAGGTTAATAGATAAAATAGATAAGAGATAATGGTGTTCCATGTTGCGGTGCTTTAGGGAATACTGTGAATATTGAGGTAATTGGGGAAGTCTGCAATGGCGAACAGGGGGTCACTGAAGAGAAGTCAAGGTAAGATTAGAAAAGCTGAGCTGCAGATCTCAGGAATACTTGATAAAGGTCAGAACTAGAGGCCACCGGATCACTATCTCTTGAAATACAGAGTCAAATGAAAAAAAGGAGAGGGTAGGACTAGAGCAGCACCCATTATTTCTGACATCTAATTATTGTATACATATTGTTATTTTAATAGGATTAGCCAGCAGTAATGGTAAAGCAGAAGTCCTTTCCCTTTATATACCTGAGAGATTAGTCAGCCTACCAGCAGTGCAGTGGCATGCTTAGAGATGGGCATAAAAGATGATGGATTGGTTAAGAAATAACTTTGATGGTTTCCTTATCTCTTTGTACAATTAGGTTCAACTTTGAACAAGCTGTTAATGGCAGGTGGTGGTGAGCCAGCTACAAGTTAAGAACAGGCTTGAATTATGCTATCAATGGACAGCCAGTATTTATGTGAAGAATATTTGGAATTTGGATGGTCATTATTTTTAATCCAGGTCAGACCTGTTAAATTAAAGTTTTTCAGTAAGAACAATGCAAATGGGATTTTTTTATAATGGGTCTTTTTAATCCCACCCCAGGGATAAACACATGGAATATTTTTTTGATTTCTAGTAAGTGTAAGAGGGACAAGTTAGAATTATCTATTGCTTCTCAGTTTAAAATGTTCCTCAGTCATTCTGTTGTATCAAAGCCCATACAAACACTGTTGTTTAATAGGAATAATTTGTGTTTGATAACTCCTGGGTTCCACAGCCGTGGAGCAGGACTGCAGTGAGGGTGGGACTTGGAGCTGAGGTCAGAATGGATGGTTTGTGCCTGCAGGAGTTTGTAGCACAACATGGCAGAAGATGAATGGGGAAGTCAGAAAACAAAGAAACTGAGATGCTGTTGGGGTAGTAGCTTCAAAACACAATTTGTTTTAAGGTTGCCATGCTCTTTTGGCAGGATTACTAGGAGTGTAGAGAAGGAAAATGAAGCAATGTGATGTGTGTCTATGATGAATTCCTGTTAGAGAAGGAAAAAGCATGAAGATAATTATTTGGAAAAGTAATTACAGGATATTGGAAACTGGATGCATAACTTAAGTGGAAATTAAGGAGGTTATGGTGGGAATAAGTTAGGATACACATTAGATATAAAGAAAAGCAGATTGCACTTTGTGTGAGAAAAATGTTGGCCTGATGAAAGTGATAAGCCAGGAAAGTTTTGGAGGGCCTTATATTTTTGGGTTTTTTCACTCTTCATAGTGGTACTAGTGGCTGTGCCAAAGACACTAACCAAAAAATCATTACTACAGCATGCCTGCACTCCCTTGGTGAGATACATATGCTTAATCTGAGCAGAGATCCTGCGAAAGGCAGATGAAATCTGTGTACAGGATTATGAAGAGATGACTTCAAGTTTTTCAGTTATGTCAGCATTGTGATCTTTGTAAATAAGCCTTCTCTGCCTCATTTTATTAGAACAAATGCACAAAAAATATAGGGTACCCCAATGGTTGGTGACAGCCCCCACTGTGCATAGGAGCTGGATATCCTAGATATGCACATCTAGGAATTTCCTTAGGGCAGTAGCCTGAGGCTTTAAGTCAAGAACTGGACCTCCTACAAACCCATGCTGTTGGAGTGTGCCTCCTCTCATTTATTGGTCTGTGTTAACATTGCTCTTTCAATTCCCAGCTCTTCCATAGACACGCTGAAGCCTGAACACCAGGAGTAGCCTGTAAGGTCAGCAGATGCCTCTGTATGTGCCACTGATGTTCTTTTCTCCACAAACATTTGTAAGCACTGCAGTGCCAGCTCCTGGGCTGACTCCTGCCCTCGGCTGCTGCTGGTGCTCTGCATGCTCCAGTCTTACACGAGCTGCTGAAGGGAAGCAGGGCACTGGAACACAAACTCAGACAGCTCGTTAGGTTACATGCACCTTCACACTGATCTTCACCTTACACGGACCTGAATTTACAAGGCAAAGGAATAGTTAAAAGACTTGGAGCTAGTTGCAGAGGAGTGAGAAAACAAGGAGGCTCATTAAACTTTATGTCTGCAAGTCAACTGTAAACTGCATAGTGCCATTTTTGTTAATGCTTTGAATTTTAATTGCATGCTGTCTTAACTAGTACACATTTAATCTTACCTTTCCCACATGGAAACAGAGAATGAATCTCAAGTTTAATTTAAAAGCTGCACAAGATTTTGAGGAATGCTGGCATCCATGTTAGTATGTAGGATACAAGTTTGCTCTCCATTTCAAGGAGACGAAAGATATTTTCACTCTGAAGTACATCAGGGACTTGATTTTACTATCCACAAAACAATTAATAGTATATTAGTATATATGACTACATTTGGTGTTTGCTGACAAGTCCACATGCTTCTGTGTACAACGTATTTTTTCCTGAATACAACATCCTTCTTAACCACCAGAGAGTATAAATATTGGTCTTAGTGCTTGAACAAGTCACATGTCAAACAAGTGAATCATTCCTAAACACCATGCTTTACTGTGGAATTGCTGAATTTTCATGCAGATCAAAGCTGTGACAAATTTTCATGTTTCACTGAACATGGCTGTATCCATTTGTTCTGTTCAAGCAGACTCGGTCCAGAGAGTATTGCAGTGTGTTTCAGAATGAGTTCTCTTCATTAAAGCTATTCACATTGAAAACAATAGAGAAGCACAATTTTAAGCTTGAGCTGATTGAAAACTTTTCATGGAAAGTTCTCTCAGAAAGTACCCATTTCCTGAGAGGCACTCCCACTTCGAAATTCTCTTTAGTTCTCTGGTGTACCCTGCAGCCTGTGTCATTGACAGTGGGTTATTTTGGGCAGCAGAGAGCCTGCACACAGACCTGGCACAAACTGTGACTATGCACTCATCCTTCTTGTGCCTTCTTAGGCTGGTGACTCCCTGCATCACAAGGTGTTTTTCTTACTGAATCCAGTTTAAGACAGGAGCAATAGCATCAGAAGAGCAGCAGACGTGCTGGGACATTGTGCAACAGCACAGAAAGTGCCCGAGACAGATGCAGAGCTCACAGATTTTCACAAAACTGTGTTGATTGCTACCCTGTTGGTGTCATCTGACTTAGATTGCCAGCAGCTGACAGTCTAGCCTTTGGTGGTTTTCTCACAATAGTTCTACATAAACAAAAATTTGGAAGGAATATTTCCAGGTCTAAAATCCTTTATGGTGAATATTGGCTCTTTTAGGCAGTGATTAAGTGGAAACTGGTGAATCGCTCAGGCTTGAATTTGACACAAAAAAGTAGAAAAGTAGTTTTTGTTTATTTTTTCAAGGTAGATAAATACTTATGTTCAGAAAGAGAAACTGAATAATGAAAATTACTTTAACTTCTTGAATACAAAGGATAGATATAGGATGTAGATATTTGCTGTTATATATGTATCAGTCAAAATTGTAGAAGTTAGTAGGAATTGGAAATGGGTGTACTTATGGAAATGGGTGAGGATTCTCCAGACTCTTTACCATGGAGTAAATTATTGTCTCAATGTCACTTTTGTGGGTGACTCCAAAGCATGTGGAAGAAAAATGGTTTAAAAACAGGAGAAATGTGCTGAATGCTAATTTGCTTACTCCAGAGCTGAATGGAAAAGGCATTAGGGAAAATACTCTGAATGGATTTGGCAGCCTGTGCCATAAGAAACATTACCCATAGCACATGCAGACAGAGCAGTTAAGTGTTAAGAGGAAACAATACTTTGGTTTTTTCCTTGAAACTCATCTTAGTAGATATGTTGTTAAGAAGTGTAAATCTGTTATAAGACACAATTATTTCATTTATTAAACATTCTTTGCTGCTGCTAACAGCTGGGAAACCACGTGTAAGAGGTAAAACATATCCTCCTGATGCTTGGGGAGCCAGGTGTTGGGAAAGTCAAGGCTGTGTGTTCATGGGCTGGTAGAAATAGCAGTGTTGGTGTGAGGTGCAGGGCAGCCATACTTAGAGAAGAGACGTGGATCAGAATTCATGGCAGGAGCAATTCTGAGTGCCCACGTGCCCTGACAGTCTGTCCTTGCTGCTACATCTCACTTCTGAACTTGGAGCTGCCTCCACACTTCACCTTTATTCCATTTAAAACACAGGTATGAGTCATCCTGCTGCCTGCAATGGGGTTGCTCATTTCCCGTGAGTAAGTCTGCATGGAAACAACACTGACACAAAATGCTAGATTTACTTGCCAAAGACACACATGGTTAGATTACATTTATGTTAGATATCTGTTTTTATCTACCCGTCTCTTTTCTACCATAATCAGTGCCACAGGATTGCTAAATAAATATTTACATGAAGTACGTAGAGAAGGTTATACAAATTAGGTTATATTGACATTGATTATCTGTTTTATATTAATATTTATGCACTTTGGTTTGTTACAGGTTAATTATAAATACTGTGTATCTTAAAACAAGGTTTATTTAATAGCAAGTTTTGAGGTAATTTTCCTGGTATATTTTGTGGCAAGCTTGTTTTTGGAGCACAGCTTTACTCAAAATCCTGTATTTCCAAAAGCGATATGGAAATTTGGTAGCATATTGGAGTCTGATGTCCCTGGAAATAAATCAGATCTGGGGCCAGAGGAACTTCCAGGAATCACCCAGGGTCAGGTAATTCAGTTGTGGCATATCTTTCATAAAAGCAATGAGAAATCTCAGTAAGTTAATAAGCTTGCAAGTCATCAGATTTTCCACATGCAGTCATGTAGTGCAAATGCAATAGAGTGTATTAATAGTACTCCAATGTAACATTTTCCAAGTGTTTTGTAGTAATACTGGTTGGGTCATGTACTTCTAACAAGCATTAATGTTCCTCGGGGAGGACTCAGAGTATAAGGGCCTTATAGTACCATAAAATGTGGAATAATCAAGTCTGTGAAGGACAGGCCACAGTGAAGCTGACAGAATACATGATGCTTGTGTATTGTGGAACAGACATTCCCTCTATTTCAATGACAAGCTGGAGAAAATTATTTTGAAGAATATGCATTGTATACATGAAGCAGAATGTAATTTTACATAATGCTCAAATTTCCTACTTAATCAACATGTGGCCATGGGGGGCTTCCAGAATAGAAAAGACCTGGAATTGCTGCTGTTACCTCAAAATCTTTGCCCGTGTCCTTTGCTCCTCTTGTGTTTATTTTCAATAGCACCTGGCTCTGCACTGAGTTGTTGGACAGTCAGGGCCATGTTCTTTGCCCCAGAGTTTGGAGGAGGTGATGATGAGGTGCCACATGGGTACCATTGCCATGAGTTAGTCTTTTGGTGAGGACATCCTAGAGTGCAAGCCTGACTTGTGGCTGAGGCTGAATAAGAATTGTCTCGGCAATTTGATTAGTCTGCAGGCTGTTATTTTGAGAAAAAAACAAATCCGCAGTTGAAAGATGCATCCAGTTAAGAGAAGTTCCAGGTGAACATAATGTATTTCCATTGATGGACCACAGGGGCAAGGTTGATTCTTCCTCTTTTAAGAACTGTTACTGTCTTTAATTGATGGCAGTATTACCTGCCTGTCAGTATAGCTAACAGCCAGTGCCACTGCAAATGATGGAAGGTATAGCTTAAAAGCCTAACAATGTCTTCAGATTTTAGCCCCAGACTCAGTCTGATGACTGACCCTGCCCAAATTTGTACCCAAAGTTTGACCCTGTCCCCTGCTGCAGGGATGCCCAATATATCCTTACACATAGACATCTTTCCTGCTTTGTCTGCAGTTAAGGATGCTTCTGGGCAAGGCTGTGTGGGAAAGTATGGATCTGCAGGTTCACATCTCCTGTGATTGTATGTCATGGCAGTCTATTGTCACTTGCCCTCTGGTGGCTCCTGAGCTCGGCAACAGCAGAGCATCCTGTACAAACTTAGAGGGAAACATTCCTCACAGCCCTGGAGCTACAAAATCTTTTAAGTCAGGGACTGAAATATTTTGTTCTGTTAAAGCTTCATATATACACACACTTATACCCTACATATGATGATTTACAAGAACAACTTATGTTTTACAGATTGCATGAACTTCCAAGTATATTTTAATATGGAAAAATTTCAGTTAATATCATAATCCATGTAATGGATTAACATCTGGTTCTGATTTCCCAAACCTCGGCTTCCAAACTCTTCAGAAATTAATGGGAAAGTCAGTAGACAACTTCAACACAGAGTGTAGTATTAATTCTTCATGTCTGTTTCATTTTACTTTATTTAGACTTGAAAGATATTCTGTCTTACTGGCATGAGTTCAGAGATCTGCCCTCATCATCCATGAATGGGAACCACATCACTACATCCTCATATATTATAACTCAAAGGAGAATTTTGAGGGAGAACAGCCAGAGAAATTCAGCCCAATCCTTGTCATGAGTTGTATAAAACAGTTTTTGTACTTTCCACTGGTATGACCCTTTGTTGTTATTTATGACCTAGTTGTTCATTGAGATACTTGAATCAGCAGATTTAGAATTTATTGATTAATACAGGTCTTCATTTCCAGACAGAAAGAGCCTTATTAACCCCTGTCCTGTAAGCCAGTGAAGAATTGGGCCAATCTAGGAAACTCAGGTTTGTTGTTTCAGTCTTAATATGTCACACTATGCGAGTTTTGCAGCTGATTTCAATGGTAATTATGAAACAAAAGAGGAAGGTTTATACAAGTGCTATCTATGTGTGGCTTTCTGTGTCTTAAAATCTGTTTGTGTTGTGGCATGTGGGATATTGCCATTTTATTTGGCAACTGCATTGGTGCATACTAGGTAATACAGTGTCAAGGCACTGCGAGGACTGGGGGCTCTCATGGGTCTGGGAATGTCCCCAGGAGATGAAAGGGCACTTGTAATCATCCCTGGTAGGTGACTGCTAATTCAGAGTAACCATTTTTACCTTTCTTTTATGCATTAAAAAATTTGAAATGAATCATCCTTTTTTTCCTTTTGCATGGAGCAATTTGCCATTATCATGAGTATGTAACTGTCACATACAAAGTATTTTGTGTCCTTATAAACTCAGCATGTGCTTTCTTGGCACCCCAATATTCCATTGCTGCAGCTGGTAATTTACGCTCTTCATTTAATAAAATCTTGCCAAATTACATGAAGTCTAGTTTGACCCTTATCTCTGTGCATCTAAAAGGGATGGTAAGACCAATTTTTTTATGTCCAGAAGTAGGACTGAATGTAGAGGAGAGTAAATGCTCAGAGTGCTAAATGCTCTCAGATTTGTATCTCGAGATCAAAGACCTAATCTTATCAAATTAATTCCTTTTTCATGAGTGGAGCCACAGCGTAGCCAGAGTCCAAGAACATAATCATGTTCAAAAGAGTTTCATCACCTAAGACTCATTGTGTACCTGAGGTATGCAGGTGATAACAGGGATACAGGCAGGTCATGGCTGTGACTGCAGGGCAGAGGATATTTAAATAAGAGATGTGTCCCTGGCCATTAGGATCAGAAGGGTACAGACAGCCTTGAAGGCTTTGCAAGAGAAGCACTTGGTGAGAGAAGACAGATTTTGGCAAGAATGAGGGAGAGAGGGACTGTTATAAAAAGAAGTAGAGTAACAAGACAAACCTTTACTTAATGTAACTTGGGTTGCTGCCTAACCAGGCTGTGGCAATTCTGCTCTCACCATAGGAAAATGGGGGTGTTTTATCCCATGCAGCTGCCAGTGTGAGCCCCATTGCTTCAGTTCTGCAGCTGAACCTGCATCATTCTGTATGTTTAAAAGTGATAGCTGGAGGCAAGTGTGCTGAGGTAACCCGGAGGGAACAGAGCAGTCTGAGCACTGCAGTGAGACCCTGTGAGGTGTTAGTGTCCACCTTGGTGGCTCTTTAGGCTCACAAATCTGTGGTTCACAGCTGAGCACTGCACTGGGGCTGCAGCCATGACCCAAGATGGAGGTGTTATGAACAAAAAAAAAACTGTCATTTTTTTTGTGTGAAGGAACAAGTTACAGAAACTAGTTTGACCAGTTTTGCTACTGAAGTGCTATCTGTGTTATGTAAATTGCGGGTCATTGTCGGTGATAGCTTCCTTTGTACAGGTGAAAAACCTTGGCCGGCTCAGTAAACAGCCCCTTCTGTAACAGTGAAAGGAGAGATGGGTGGGGACCTCCAGAGACAGTGAGGAGGAGAGACGAAACCTGGGGGGGAACATGCAAATGAAACTGTAAAAGACCATAATGCCTTGAGAAGCTGCAGCCCCAAATGTGCAGAAAAGAACCCCAAAACAACGAGCCAAAATGAAGTTGAGAAATTGGAGTGACGTCCAGATGTGAGGAACAAGGTACCGAACCTGCAGAGACACTCAGGACCTTCGAAGCCTCTCGCCCTAACTGCAAGGAGTCCCTGCCGGGGTTGGTACCCTTCAGTCCCACCGGAAAACAACAAGGACTAGGGTTTATGGTGGAAATCAGCATCCTATGAGGATGGAGGCCCTCAGCTCTGCCCCAAAGAGGACAAAGCTGCCTATAGCCTCCTGCTGCAAGCCACCTGGGAGAGATCTGATGGAAGCTGCAGATCCGTTGAGCCACCCCAGCTGGAGCTGATCATTTTTAATAAAGGTGTTTAAAGGAAAAAGTCTCCTGCCCTGTTTATTTCAGGAGGCATGTGCCCGTGGGCTGTGAGACAGCCCTGACTGTCCCCAGCTATGCACGAAGGTGCCTGCACTGGGTCCTGTACATGGGCTGAGACTGGAGTGCCTTTATCCTCTCAGTAAATCAAAACCAATCACACACATTGATTCAAAGCCCTCCTAAATAAATGAGCCTTTCAGCTGGTGTCAATCAGATTTCTAGTTTCTTTCTCATTCCTCAGCATCCTTGGGTCCCCAGAGAATATAATCAAGCACAGGAGACTGTAACAATCAGGGCTTGGAGATTATGTGGTATCCAGGCACAGCCTTGAGGAGTTGTGTTTGCTGACATTAGGTTGACTACAGCTTTACGGTCATTTTACACATGACAGCACATCAACTGTGTAAACCTTGCTGGAACAGGAGATTGCCAATGACTAGCTGCTGTGAAATGGAAATGATTTGTGTGTCTCTGCATGGACTGAAAATCATGGCTGCTGTTTGCTAGTCATTGCCATTTCTCAAGCTTCTAATTTGGTGTAATTTTGTAGTGGAGACAAGGCATTAAAGGAGCTCACAGTGCAGGTGTGTGTTAGATCCCCACTTCATCAGTGCCTCCCATCAGCCTCCCATCAGACTGAATGGGCTTCACCTTGAGAGCACGGATCATATTGCATTTTCACAGCTTCAGGAGAATTTATTCAAGGGAAATCTGTGCTCCTGCACAGAGAAGTACTACCCAAGGTCGCTTAGAGTAACAGAAATGAGCTGTAGCTGATGTGATTTCTGGTGGACAACCTGTGGATTCAGGATTTAGCATAACTGGTGTAGAGTTTGAGCCCTTGGGTTCCTCTGCTTTCAGGGTAACTGTATGGAAATAATACATGTGCTAGCCTGTCCCTTGCACCATAGCAATTTTGTAAATAATGATTAAGCCTGGTCTCATTTTTCAGACTTAACAAAGCTATATAAAGTTTGTGGTGTAGTTAAATTTTAGTATAATAATTTAAGTATGGATTTAAGCATAGTTTTGTACAAGTTAACTACATTTTGCTTTAAGCTAGCATAGAAAAATTGAAAATGCTTTGACCTATTATTTTTCCTGTATGTTCCTGTATGATCCATAACCTAACCACTCCCTGTGTCACAAGAAAAACAGAAATGTTCCATTTTAGTTTTTTGTGATATTCTATTTCATGTGACTTGAAGTACAGTAAAGATTAGGATAAATAGACTTTATGCAACATAACATCCAAGTACAGAACATTTTATAAGACAAAAGGAACAAAGACTCCCACTGAAAACCTGCTGGTGTCAAATAATCATTTATTTTGCTGTTGTTGACTTGTCCCTACCTAAATGACAGGGGCTTAGCTACAGGAAACAATATTCCAACAAATGCTTGTGAAACCCTGTATAATTCCTGTTGCATCAAAAGCCTGTGTGAAATTGCGTGCTTTTGGCTTCAGTGCTCTTTTTTTCTCACACGTACAGAAACAATACATGAGGAAGTATTTATGCTTATCAAGAAAGAAGGCTACTTTGCTTTGCAAACACATCAATGAATCTTAAACTGCAGGTCTGAAGTTTGGGTGAATTTCAGGGCTGATGTCAAATATTGTGTTCAAGAGCTTTTTCATCATGCTCTCCATGTTCCTGTGGTAGCTGCTTGTGAGGTTTCGGATGGCTTCTGTTGTTTGCTCTTCTATTTTGGCAGAGAGGTTACCCTGGGAGCCCATTACCTGAAAAGCAGAAGACCTCTGAGCAAAATGAGAGGTTATATATAACCATGTTTATTGTACTTTTCTTCATCGTGTAGCACAAGCATAACACAAACACATCGTAGTGCTTCTGAACAGTGAGGGTTTGATCTGGGTTCAACTGGAGGCATAAAAACAGGATTAAAGGCAACTCTCATATGCTCATTAGCAATGGGAATCTCCCTATGTAATGAAAGTTTCCCAGCTCGCTGTGGGAAAAACATTGTGTATGTTTTGTCTTTTATATGGCTCATTTTAATTTGTTTTCTATTTTAATGACTAGGCAGCTAAGTTCTATCACTGTGCCTTCGTTTGGCCTCACTGAGAGTGCCTGTAAGTGCAGCTAAGGACCAAACATGGAAAAGCCTTCCTGAAAATGCATAATTACAGTTTCAGAGTACTTGAAATGTCTTCAGCAGTTAGTGATGTATAACCCTCAACAGGCCTCAGACAAGGTCTTTTAATGTTACATTTTCTTATCTGGCGAAATACCAGACAGCTTCTGGCACACTTAATATCAGGACATTCGCTTCGAATTTAATTGACTCTGGACTCACTGAACATTTTAGCAAGGTTATGTTATAAACAGATGCACACGTTCCAAATCTGTGACTTTGCTCCCTCCTCCCCCACTGCCCCAACATCCCTTGAATTCTTCCCTTATGGAAAAGTCCTTCAGATACCAGCAGAGAAATCGATTTCCAGCTAAAGAATTCCATGTGGAGAGAAGAAGACATTTCTGCATGCTGGCAGAGTAAGAAAGGAGTAAGTAACATATTGTTCTTGTTTCTGCCATGGTTCTCTGGGGTGGACTAGCAGGTGGAGCTAAGCTGTGGTATATTAGTGGGGTACCTCGAGCATGACCAGAAACAAGGGAGGGGCCATTGACTCTATTTTCCGTATGGTTTCAGCCCTTAAAAGAACTTAGCCCTTAAAAGAAAGAAAAGCATCTTTTGCACAGGCCACCTTCCCTGTTCTGTTTATCAGTACCTGGCAATGTAGTAAGACATTTGTCCATAATCCACATATAAACCATTTTTCAGTTTGGAAGAAATGCAAGTTGTAGACATAATAATAAGTATTGGGAAAGGATTATAGTTTAACTATTTTTAGCTGACATTTTATTATAACTTTTAGACAAGTTTGCAAGGGTTGCGTGTGGGAAAGGTTGTACAGCTTAGACCAGATTTATAGAACTGAATTTTTCCACTGGGGAAAGTAACTTTCTAGAGATCCCAGATGGTTACATGTTATCCAGCCACTAAATACTTCTGAAAAGCCTCAAGAAAAATATTATAATTTTAAGAAGAGCCTCTGCAGACCCGCTTTCCTGGCTCATCCTAATATCAGTTGAGATAATAAACTCTTACTCTTCTATGTGTTTCCCCCTCTCTTCTTCAGCTTCTGAATTTGAGGACCCTTTTCTTGCAGAATGCAGGCAATGCTCTGCTTAGTTTATGATTTTTGCTGACCTTGAAGGTTTTTCCTTTATTTTTCCCATACAGGTTTTATGCTAGTGTCATTTCAAAGCTGCTAAAATATTACATTGGCTCAGAAGCTACAAGAGAATTCAGAACTGGCTGCACATCTCTAGTTAGGTGACCTCAATGAAGGAAAAAGCAAAATTGGTTTGAGATCCAGGCAAAACATTTTGAAAAAAGATTTTGCATATTGTCATTCTAACCTCAGTATTTATTTTTCTGTTGTTGTTCTTAATTCTGGATGGATATGAAGCCTCTCATAGTATCAGAAAATTTGCTCGTGTTTGGATACAAGTGACACAAAGTAGGAGAAAGAATGGCATTAGAGGAGGCTGTGACAGAGAATTAAAAATACTTGTGTCCAATTACCCAAGAAAGTAAACTGAACCAGGCATCAGAGCTGCCCCTGTGCTGCCTTGCTGGAGCTCCTGACTGCCTCCAGACACAGGTTAATAACGATGGCATTTGTTTGGGTAGGTGAATGTTCAACATAATGGGGTCCGGGAATGTGGAGGAGGACGACTGCAAGGATCTTGTACAACATGCTGTCATTTGAGGAGCAATATGTGCTCTATCCTGCTCGTGTGAAACGTTCCATGGACAAACAGTGGCCTTTCCCTGCAGCTTTAATTTGGTTGTGGTGAAAAAATGGAGTTCACAAAAAAGCAACACCTTTACTCTTCTCCTATAAGACCTAAAACAAGAACTCTGGCTTGGCTGAAAAGGTGAACAAATGTTAGAGGTATTTATACTTTATTTTGGTGTCAGTAAACAACAGAAACTGTACACTTAAGACATTTCTACCTGGCCTGCCTGTGTGACAGTGTGTCTGGGGGTTGGCAGAGTATGATACCAATACTTTGTGTGTACAGACGTTCCTAAGGGTTGTGATCCCTGCCAGAAAATGTTTTATGTGAAGTGTGACTGAAATAACAGGTTGGTAAAACAGATTTTGTTTGATCTCTTTGGCTTTTTTTTTTTTTTTTGTGTCTGCTTTTGCACAAAACTTTCCTTGTCTTTGCAGGATACAACCTGGGGGGAAAAAACAAGACCAAGAATGTAGGAGGAACATCACCTGGTAAAAAGAGAATGGTTTGTGAATTTCATGGAAATACTAGAGAAAAATGCAAGATGCCATAAATGTATAAAATGGCTTTATTCACATAGGAAAATATTGAGTCAGACCACTTTGACTATAGAAACAGTGAAAATGCCAAAGTTTTGGTGACTTCAGTTGACAAGGGATGCAGTATTATATGTAATGAAAAGAGACAGCTGAAGTGGAACAGAAATGGAAAGAAACATTTTAAACTTTTGCTTTTACTGACACATCCATGTTACTGAATCCTCCAGTTTCAGGACAGGAACTAGGTCTGTCTGTGGTTATAGAAAAAGGACCCAAAAGTATTTTTCCTTAAGGGACATACGTCTTCAAAGCATAAACATGAACCAAATATGGAATCTGGACCATTTTAGTGGTGAATATCCACAATTTCTTCTACAAATGCATTCAAAGCCTGTGAAAAAGTCCAAATGAAGCATATAGACACTGTAGATAACACCCCTGTGTTTAATCAGTATGACCACACTGGTTTGCAGGAGTCTCCAGGTGATACTCTTGGAAGCAATTTGGTTTACCATTGAGCAGTTTGGTAAGACGAAAGAACACACACAGGTTTCTTACTTACGTTTGTTTCCTTGTTTCTAAATTCCTTCTCTCTCTGTAGTCTGTAGTGGTCTATCTCAGCTGTGGCTTCTTCTTTGGCCTGCTTCAGCCTTTTACCCTTTCCTAGAGGGGGAAGAAAGAGGCATTTATTTCATACCATCCCTGTATCCCCAAAGATGAATCTCTCCAAATCAGAGATATTTTAGCTGCCATAGTAGAACACTGACTTTGCTGCAAGTCTTGTCCATCGGATTTATTTGCACAAGAATGGTCAGAAGAGACAAAGTGATTTATTTAGAGTACTTTTTCACAGCTAGCCAGTCTTGCAAGTACCCCTCTTCTGAGACTAACTTCCTGTGCAGAAGCACACATCAAGTGAAGAGCTTCTTGGTTTGCTGACAACAGAAGTATTTTTGCAAATAGACATCTTCCTGCAACACAAATGCATTTTTTTTTCTAATCACAGCTTGGTGTTTTAAATAAATATCTATCTTTTCTTCATCAGCAATAGTAGCAGCCAGATAACAGATTTTAGTTGTCACAGATAGGAAAAGACGTTATTCTGTAAGATTTCCTGTATTGATTGGTTGCCAGAATCCCTTCATCCCACACCAACTGGATTCTGCTCAGAGCTGGCAGATATCCAAAACAATGCAAGATGTCTTAACCACTACCAAACTGAGTTGCAACTTTCAAGCTTTGTCCTTTCTCCCCCCACCCTTTTCTACAAACCTTTGTTAAATGCAGAGGTGGGTGACTAAGAGAAGGAGGTCAATTCTTTGCCAGTGAAGAGAAACCATGAAAGGGATTAATTTTTTTTTCTTTTCATTTTAAACAAGAAGGTGATCTGTAAGGTGACATTTTAGGGTATAGTGGAAACTAGAGCCTTCCTCCTCACCAGGCTTGCTTGCGTACCTAATTTTGTTTGCTGTGAATAGTTTGCTTTAGGTAAATTGCTATGGGCTTGTCAAATCAAGAGCATGTAAGTCACTGCAAGACTGGACATAAGATTCTTCCTGGATCTAGTAGCATTGCCATGTAAAGAGCAAGAGTAAATGGTTTGATGGAAATGTGATGCTTAGGGTTCTACATGAAGGAGCTGGCAAGCTTGTCATACAACCCCTCTGGGCCTCTCTGTCATTTATAAAGTCAGTAAAGTTGCATGGAGCTCCTCAGGATTCAGCTACACTACCTTGTAAGGAAACAGTAATTTTCTAAGTGTACACCTCTTGCATGAAATGTTGGTGTGCTATACTTGATACCTGGGCTGGTGCTGATTTTTGGATTTTTTTTCTGCTGTACAGCTAGAATTTTAGGAGTGGGGAATGACGTTGCTCCCTTTTCTTAACAAGAGAAATATCTTCAGTGGCTGAAAAATTGCTTAGTTGCTTAAATTAGGATGTCATAAGAATGTGAGAGTGGCGGCCTAGGCAGCTGAAAGAGCCATCTTGATCTCTTGTGGCACACTGATTTATTTACTTATGGTAACAACCTATTTAACACCAGTGAGCAGTGAGAACTTTTTTTGGGTTTTTTTTGGTTTTTTTAGGCTCTTAATTCAAGCACAGAAGACAAAAGATACCTTTCCTCCTTTCCTGAAATCCTAGGAAACATTGTCTAGGCTAGGAAGATGAATGTAAATATTTCTCATTTTCTTTCTCCAGGCTGTTACACTGGTTTGGTTACATCTGAGCTGGGCTTCTCAAGCCTTATCAGGTGTGTCATATAGCAACTTGCTCCCACTGAGCATGGCATAATGAGGAAGCTGAGGCTTGGGAAGAAGACTGTTTTAATACATCTGAGATTCAGCAAAAGCCTGGGTAAAATACCTGATTCAGCAGGAAATTACTTCTCCAGCTGATTGCTCCTTCCAAAATAATTATCTGCAGATGGGTGAGTAGAAGCAGAGAGATGCACAAAATGGGAATTACCTTTTAATTCTTGATTACTGGACTGTTAGCTTACTGTGGAACCTTAGGGGTGGCATGTGCACAGGCTTTCTACAGGAAGGAGTAGCCTACTGAGGAACTAGACAGCTTTATGGACTCCCAGTCCATCTGTGCAGGGCTCTCGTGAGTGGGGAATTATATTTCTGAGTCCTTCTCCCATTGAGCCACTGTGTTTATGTATAAAGGGGAGAGAGGCTGTTTTAAACCTAGTGGGTACTTTTCCAGAGTTTGTATTTGTTTGAAAAAGGCTGATTTCCCCAGCTTCTGCCACTCACTGTATGAAGTGTTGGGACCAGGATGAGTGAACTGACAGATCTGTGTAAGAGCCTGACATAAGTCTGGACAACAAAATTTGGAACCAGGTTTAAGTCTGTATTTTGAAGTTTCCCTTATTCTCCTCTCCAAATTTGGAGCTGATCAGCCTTTTGTAGAGTTTCCACTCTGTAGGAGTGGAACTGGGAGGCGATTCTCTGGAGCTGGCAGTCAGGGGGAGTGACTATGATGAAGCTTTGCCAATTTCACCAGCTGAGGAACTGGATCTCTATAGCAAATTAAATTATTTCAAAATCAGTAGGATTTTAATTTCAAATTCCATCTGGGGGGCCATCTGTAGTAAATATGTTGCATATTTGGCCACCAGATAGATAAATATATCCATTTAAAATGCAGAAAATGGAAAGAGATGAACTATACAACAGCAGTTCAGTTGCCTCTGACAATGTAGACAGTGAACCAAAGAGTATATATACATATGTGTCAGCTCTTGACAGTGCTCTGGAGTAAGCACAATACATAGGGTGTCACTGGAGGGTGGCAGCCATTTCATTTTTCCATGATGCCTTTAGGATTGGCACAGCAGGAACCTGCTGCTTCCTATTTAATTAAGTGGAAAAGCTGTGAGTAAATTACTGCTAGTCCAACAACGTTGTGGACAGAATCGGCAACTGCCAACATATGCGATGGTGCATATGCTGCACCTGATTAAGTTAAGCAGAAACTAGAGCTTAACCTGCTGTTCCACTAGGGACAAACCAAAATTAATTAATCAGTCTGTTGTTAACCACTTGTCTGCTACCGTAGCTGTACAATACAGGACTGCCTTTTCAAAGCCTTACTGATCTGCTGGGCTGGTTCTCTGCAGAGCACAGCCAAGCTGAAATCAACCCTTACACACTGAAGGGTGGTGGAGCACTGAAATTCAGCCAAAATCATGCAAAAAGAGGGCAAGAAGTGCTGGAGGATGGGCAAACCAGCCTGGCCCTATGACATTTCCTCAGGATCATAGAGGTGAGATACAGAAAGCCCCAGATTTGAAGAGATTTTTTGCCACAAAGGTCATGCTGCAGGGGTCAGGATTGCTGATTGGCCCTCTGTCCCTCCTTCCATCCTTGAAGATGGCGAGCAGCAAAGCAGCTGTGCTATGCCATGCCTTGTTTCCCTGTCTATACATTTTTAGGCATTGTGTTAAATTGGCCAAATTTTAAAAAACTTGCTGTGACCAGTCAGCACTGTACAGGATTTTCTTGCCTAACATGGCAAGGTGTTATTAGCATAGAGAAAGGCTGTATTCTTCTTTCTAGGTATTTCTGTGATGTTCATGAAACACTTTGCTCTGGTTAGATCCACAAGAACTGGTGTCTTTTAGGTTGTTGGAGTTTTTTAGATCTTGTAAGAAAGACAGTAGGAGGCAAAAATGCTGCATTCTAATTTGTTCAAACACTAAGTTATCTTACTTTCCAAAAACTGCAGTGCTAAAATTGGAGTTTTGTTTTCAAACATATCATCTAGGCTCCTAGCTGAATTTCTGCATAGAAATCAAGCCATTTGAAGAAGCTGCCAAAAATTAATCATATTTTCTTAAAATAGAACCATTTCAGTTGTCTTTGCTAAATTGTCTGGAAAATGGTATTTGGGGATGTGAATTGTGAGAAAACTATTTTGTACTTTTAATAAAATAGAATAGAGGCAGCTGAGCTTTATGTATAGCTTTCTCAGTAGATAAAATATGTCTTGGATATTGTCCAAGAGAGCACCATGGATATAATTCTGTTTACAATATCTTATTTTGATTAACATTTGGTTTTAATTTGATTTTCTATAATCTTTCATCTGAGTTTTCTTTTTATTAGGCATGAGAAATTCAAGGGAAGATATAAAAATCTATAGGAGAATGAGTTTTTCTAAGCCCAGTGTTCATGACACATTTGTTTCCCTTGCTTTACCCAAAAGGATTTTCAGGAATTGATGTCTTGGCACTGACAATGCTCAGTTATTTCTGGGATCCAAATTGTGCTTAAAGTAAAAATCATAGATAAAGCAGCACCATGTTCAAATGGTCAAAGGATTGCAGACTGATTTTGTTTGTGTTTAATCAATCTAATAATTTCAGCCTTGCATGTGTTCATTTAATTAATTATTGAAAATATTAATAATTTTTCAGGTATAAGTAATATCAGCTAATGATATCATGCCAGGAAAAAAGAGTATTGAGCAAGAAGTAAGAAAAAGCGTGTATAGAGCAACTTTAGCATTATATTTTTGTTTTGTTTTGTGTGTATCAATATAATTTTATTCGCTAATATTTTTCAGTTACTTCAAGTGGCTTTTGCATTACTAACAACTGCACATATGTCAGCAAAAGCTAGGCCCATTAACTGTTTATACACAATATTATGTGTGTTCACACTATATTTGGATTGGTTATGTATCAACTGTAAACACGGAAGGCTTTGCATCAGGCTAGTTTTTCTAGTCCCATTTCCTTGCAAGTGCCTGTTTCCGGTGTGTCCCAGGAAGAAGCTGCCAGCTGCTGTCCCAGCACCAGCGCAGCAGCAGACCCAAGGTGCAGTGGTGCTGTGCAATGCCTGCTTGGGGTGACAGAGGAGGTCACAGGGCGGGGAGGGCTCCGCGCTTTCCCTGGCAGCCCAGAGCTGCAGAGCAGGCCCTGAGCAGCAGCTGCTGGTCCCAGCTGGAGCCAGGTGGATCTGAGCTGCCCATTCTGGGTGAAGCAGCACCTCCCTCCTTGTTCCACCCAGCCGTGTGTGCACAGGTCAGCCAACTGCACTGCACAGATCTGTTGCATTTCATGTGTTGCCTTTCAGCTTAGCTTTTATGCTCAAACTCTGCAATCCTTTGTTTTGATCTAACTGCAGAATCAATGTGGTGAAGAGACTGCTGAAGTAACCCCAACTTAGAACAGCCAGACTTGCCTCTAAAAGAATTCCTTTTGCCAATGTCCCACAGTATTTAACTTATGCCGGCATAGTTATCTAAGGTGGTGTAGTGACAGTGCTATGAAAAATACTTAAATTATGGACAATGGAAATTTTAAATTTTGCTTTGTAGTTTCACTGCAAACTTCTTGCAATGTTGAATATAATGGTAGTCTAGGTAGAATTATACTGATTGATTACCTACAATGCTTGATTTAGAACAAAATCCAGGGTGGATTTATTTAAACTGGTTGCCCTTGATCAGCTAATTTTGGAAATTCTTGAGGTTTTTCATGGAATCACACTGAAGTTCTGAGGCTGGAAGGAGTGTATAGGATACACTTCCTGATGGAAGCAAGGGCAGCTTGATTGGGGCCATATCCAGTGGGTTTTGAATGTCGCCGAGAATGGAGATTCCCCTGCTCTGGGCAGCCTGTTGCTCCTTCACAGTCACTGGGTTGTTTTCTTATGTTTAAATTTGTGTATTGAAATTTTAGTTTTCCTTATTAATTTTTATAAATGCAAAAAATTGTGATCTTAAAAGTAATAGAAAAGAAAGCCATAGTGATGATATATTTTTACTCTGAATAATTTCACTGATAGCAAAATTCTTAATAGCTGTTTTTCTGTAGCTGGTTAATAACTCCTACTGGTGTGTGAGTGTTGAGGTAAACACTGGTAGTGGCTTAATTCAAGTTTCTGACTCAGAGGGGTCTGAAGATACTTTATCTGTAAGAAATCCTGTTCTTATCACAAGCACTCCCAAGTGAGGCTGAGGTGGTGACAAGGCAATGTGTCTTTTGCAGAGTAGAGTAAATGCATCCATAACTGTGTCTGCATTCTGCAAGACATTTGTCTTTGGTCATCAATTTTATGTTATAATTCCTCTTTTCATTTTTGGAGTTTCTTAATTTATGAAGCTTCCTTTTTAATTGACTGTTACAGAAAAATCTAAAGTGATTCTTCTGGTTTTAAAAAGAAACACAAGAAACACAAATTAAATTAAAGTAACACCCCACCCCCCCAAAAGTAATCCACCTCAAGCTAAGGCCTGATTCTGCAGTCTGTGTTCAGGCCAAACTCTTTCTCCTTCCACTGAGGCTGAACCTTTCCAGGTAATGTGCTCTCTTGCTTTGAGGGGCAGTGTTTCCTTTGCCCTACATGAGAAGGGAAAAACCATCCCTCCCAGAGCTCCTAGTTTGGCTTTGTAAGAGGTCAAAACACTACTTAACTATCCCTTGCCTTCAGGTTTCTGCCTGAGAGTTCTGTTTTATGAAGGTGGGAGGATTTGCTTTGATCTCCATTGTGTCTGCAAGGCACAGGCCGTGCCTGGGTGCTTAGGGAGGGGACTTGCCTTTCCATTTATTTTTGTGCGCTGCTGTACAAATTGATACATCACAGTAAAGATTAATGAGCATGCAACAATGCTGATTCACGCGCAGAAGGGATAGGGAAACTACACAAATTATTCTGTTTAGCTTCCATTCCTCCCTGGAACAACAATATTCCTTTAATTGTGCTTTTGCTCCACATGACATCACTGACATCCATTTTCTTTGCATTCTGCTGCTGGTTTCTGAAGCAAGATCACTCCACAAAACAGTATTAATGTTTCAGTGCTAGTGCAGGTCAATGACTCATGTGGCTGTACCTGCACTCAGGAGAATAATTGCTTGTACCATGTAATAAAACTTCTGCGAATGATCTATTACAGTACTGTGAGTGCTCATGGTTTTACTGTGACTTTGATAACTATCAGGGTGCTGAAGTCTCTTAGTTTTCATATAATTTTTTGAAGCCCAGCTTCAATTAGGTAGAGAAGTTACTGGATTTTGCAAGTAAAGAGGAAGACTAAAAATTCTTAGCAAAACCTGTTAAGAAAAGTAAAGAGTTTGAAGTCTAGTCCTCCAGAGCTGGCATGTAAGATTTTAATTAAATAGCAAGGCAGTAATGGCGTTAACAACACTGAGATAAAGGAAGAACAAATGCAGCTGACAGGATGAATATAATAAAGAAAACATTTTTTAATGTAATAAGGCACAGGTACACGTAGGCACAAGCACAGGGGATTTTAAGCAAACTCTGAATATTCAGGTTTGAGTAAGTGCCTGACTGCAGTCAAGACACAGCACTAGTGCATGTATACAGATGAAACAATCTTTTTCTGTGAGCTACTGTAATTCTGAAGGGCTTGCACTTGAGAAGTACAGTAAAACCAGGCCAACTACTTACTTTTTTTGGCTTCCTCCAGTTTGTCCTTGGCACGTTTTTCTGCCTGCAAAAGCTGCTGGATTCCCTGAGACTGGCTGGTCATGCTGCTTGTTGGGGCTGGTGAACTTCTGTGGAGACTGGAGCTCAGAGGGAGTTTTATACAGCTGCCAGGCTCTTCCTTGTGTTTTTTGTTCTGTGTGTTATTGCAACAAGCTTCCAGATTGTACCAACCCAGCTGGCTGTGCCTGGATTCCTGCTGGGCACACAGGCCTGGGAGTGCAGTCAGAAAAACACAGCAGTGAGGCTGAAGGGAATGTCCTCCTCTCCTCAGGGTCACAGAGAACTTGAAGTCTGGGATTAACACTGGGGCAAAAAAGAGCACTTCAGATGGCTTGTATTTTAATGGGGATGCTTTTTTTTTTTTTTAAGGCTCTTATTTCTGAAGCAGAATACAGTTAATCTTGTCTAGGAACTGAGGGGAAAAATATTTTCTTGGCATTTCCTTTAAATAAAATTTCCCCTCAAAGTGAAGAATCAAGCTCAGTCAACAATTAATTTTGGTTGCAAGGACTGTTTGTGGGCTCCTGTTTAATCATACTCCTTAACACTACTTATTAGGGTTGCCACTTAAAAAAATATACAATAGGAATGAATTAATTGGGTACTACAGTTTTAAAAAGCATTGAAGTGATTGAGGTATGCTCTGCCTTGTAATCTGCCATGATGGAGGTGAGTGGAGATGAGATGGACTGAGAAACTCTGGGATTAGCTCTAAAACCCAGACTCTTGCAAGGTATGAATGGTGGGCTAGGTTTTACTTTAAAGTCATAATGCACACAACAGTCAAATGAATGCCTGTGCATGGCTGTAAATACACATCCCATCCCCTACAGAAGGAAAGAGTGGTTTGTGAGCTACTGCATGAGGAAGCAGCATGTTCATCTTCTGAATCCTCATTAAAAAAACAAAAAAAATCCCACCTTTTACAGGTACTTCAGCCATTGCATAGGAGAGGGACATGTCACATTGCATAATTAAGATAGATTTATTTTTCATAAAAAAAATACAGCACGAGTAAAGTATATTTATTACAGGTTCTTGACAGAGCTCTGCCAGGACTGGAGATCACCTCCTGATATAAATGTTTTTTCCATGCTGCAATTTTATACACATAGTTATATATGATATGATATATACAATATGATATGATTTCTGCATATATTATACATAAAATACATTTATATAAAAGTTATTTTTATTTAAATTATCTTTAATTTTTTATATAAATGCTCTCTGTTAATGGCTCTTATTCTAGAGCCCTTTGTTTTCTGGGGCTTCCCAGGGCAGCTGTGTCATGCTGTTACTTTGCTGTGCTAGGCTGTTACCTGATCCTGATGAGGAAATGTGTACTACATGAAGTAGGCTATGAAGTAGGCTATGAAGTCGTTTTTTCCCCTGGCAAATAGCTGTAGGTTTGAGAGAAAATGGAAGGAGAGCCCTCTGGTCCTATTATTGTCTTCGGCAGTGTCCTGAACGACAGCAGCGCTGAGACCTGGAAAAGGAATTTGTTTTGTTTTCTGTTGTTTCTGTGCTATTGCAAAGTCAAATTTCACTCAAGCTCCGCCTTTCTTGCAGTGTATCAAACCCAGAGTTTATTTCTTCATCCAGAAGCTGTGTGAGATGCCTGATCATCTCCAGCACTGAAATCAGAGGTTCGCTCTAACTGCAGGACAGCAGACATGGCACTGTTTTTAGAAGATTTTAATGCATAGCCTTGAAGTTTATTTTATTCAGACACAGAAGAAATGATGATCAATTTTACAGAAAATGTGGAAACTGTAGCGTTAGGAAGCCATTTGCCACTGCGATTCAGCTACCAGTGATATTACTGGCAGAGAAAAGCAGAAGTGGAAAATGAAAGTAAAAAATGAAGAGATCTGGTTTACTTGGGGCAGGAAACTTGAGCTCAGAACTTTAAAGCAGAAGTTACTTAAAAATTAAATAGGAAGTGGAAATGTCAGGCTTGTCTCAGACATCAAAAGTAAATCCCTTTCCAGGCAAAGGGTCTCATCAAGCAAATCTCACTGCTGCGAGAAATGTTACAAAACTACTGGCAAATTAAACTGCTTCAGTTTCTGGCCTTGGCTGAAAGCATTATGGGTGAGACCCTTTGAATTTTCAGAGCAGTTCTCAATAATTATAGTATTTGGGCATCACTAATGATCTGAATTTTGACATTTACAATCTATTAATTAATATTTCACAGAAAATGGTTCTCTATGATGAATTTTTAGGGGAAAAAGATACAATCTTCAAGAGATTATGAAGTTCTTCCATTGTGAAAAAATTAATATATTCCTTAGGCAGATCATTTGAGCTGCACATGTCACAGTTCACACTTTTAATATTTTTCTGAATTTAAAAAAAGTCTCAGTTTATAATTTTCCTTGTGACTTGTTTCCATACAGCGAGGTGGCATGCCATGCTGGCCCTAATGGCATCAGGCAGGTACTGGCACACATCTGCAGGGGAGAAGATGATAATTTATTTTGGCTGGTGCTCATACACATTTTGTTAGACTCCACACGAAGTACTGCCTCTTAGAGCTAATTTCAAAGCTTGTCTGATGATGTTGGCGATGACCTCAGACTATGCTGACATGGCACCTCTATGTATCCCACCTCATGGATAATTCATTAAAATGAAGTAGGTTAAGCCATGGACTGGCCAAACAGGCTCCTACTTCATCACACAAACCAGTAAGAAACTTCTCGGTGTTGTAGTTGCTGGCTTTCTTTCCAAGTCAGCTCCAGACTCATTTAATTAGAAAAGAGAAGCTGATGTGGTGACTGGTGATGGGGGCAGGAGAGGTGTTACCAAAGTGAGAGAGGGCAGAGAAAGGAGTTTTGTTTTTTTTAAAGTCTCCTTTTTCTTCTCAGCATTTTGTCTATCCGTCTTGGCCTCCAGAATTTCCTGAGCCTTTTCTGGTTATCCCAACAGACAGAAAGGGAAAAATGGGCTCAGTTCTGGCATTCTTACTCCTTCAAAGCAAAGCTGTAGAACAAGAGCTCTTGAAGAGTGTTACAAGGGATAAGAGACCCTGCTGAGCTCTCCCTGCTGACCCACAGCTTGAACAGCAGAAACACTCTAAATCAGGCATTTAGAGTTTAGATGCAGGCTGTGCAGCTGCTATTTTATCTCTGCAGTGGGAAGGCCAGGGCCAGTGGCTGAATTCACCCCAGGTAATTCAGATTATTTGGAAAAAATCTGTTTGCTGTAACCCAGATTGAGCCTTATCTAGCATGAGTTTACCACCTTCTCAATCCACCTACTATTGAGCAGCAAAGGTAGTGCTGTGGCATCCTTTTATTGTGGTTTAAGTGTGCACAGACTCTCCTGTATGTAGGAGGGCAGCAGGCAGAGTTTCCACTGAAAGGTGTTGAACTTGAAGGTCTCCCATGCACTGTCTGTGTGGCTGTACTTCCCAAGGCAAACACTTTTGAAATCTCTTTTTTTATAATTAGGAACTGAATTCTTTCCAAATGAGCCGCTATGACTGCTAAGTAGCACACTCTGCTCAGGCTGCAGATGTTGATTCAGTGATAAAGCCTTAAGATCAGCAGAGTGTCAGGCAGGGCAGCTGCCTCGGGTGCTTTTATGGGTCTGTGTGCCTTTTGTTTCATTGCTCTAGAAAGGACTAAGTGAGGAAAAGCAGGATGCACACCTGCATGGCTTCTGCAGCACGGTGGGGACTGTTCCTCCCGAAAATAGAGCACCTTCTGATGCAGCAGGATCTGTCAGGCTGAGAGAGATGGGCTCCTGTTAGCATCGATTGCAAAAGGTCTTTGTACACAAACATGGGAAGTAAGCAGTGAAAACCATCACACATATCTGAAAATCCTGGCCTTTTCTCTCTGAATTCAAAACCCCTGTTTGCTTTAATTAGAAGAAAAAGTTATGAACTTTTTAGTGAGGTTGTAATTATGTCTGCAAGCCAAGATTCTTGCTGCAGCCATTTTCTGACACTGACAGTTTCACTCTGATGACATCACCACAGCTGACTTCAGCAGCCTGCATTTTACCCATCAGCCTGAAAAATATGGGAACAAAAAGGTATGTAAAGATGAATAAATATTAAAATATTGCTAGAGGCAGCTTGCTGCCACACTGTCTGGGTAAGCTTATTGACTGCTGGCCAAGTCTGCAACACAGCCCCAGCTTCAGCTGGTGTAGCACTCTGATGACCCTATATTGAACACATACTTTAAACCAGCTCATATTTTTTCCTAAATTTGTCCTGTGTCTTAGTGGAAGAAATTTTTTTTTGCAACTATAGGGGGTTTCACATTCAGAGACAGCCAGTGTGAGCTGTATATTTAATTAATTTTCCTAAAATTCTCTTCAACCTCTAGGAGAAAAGTTAAGAATAAAAAAAGTGTACTTTTTATAACTCTCACTCCCCATGTGAAAATTTAGGTAGAGCAAATATTAATTTTAAAAAAGTGCAAAAGAAAACGCAGCAGAAAAAAAGCCATAGTTTCTGTGTCTGTAACTTCCAGGTTAATTTAAAATTTCACTGTCATTATGGTTGTGGTTATTTCCTATTCTCAGTTTATGGTGTGATCACCTCAGCTAGCAAATCCCCAGCCAGCAGATCACATACTCCTCCACAGTGGCATGGAGGAGAGAATCACAAGAGCAACAGTGAGAAAAGGTGTGTGTCACAGTATAAAAAGTTTTAAAATGACGGGAAAGGGTAGTAGGATGCAAACTGACCAAAAAGAAGTCACTTCTGACCTCCCACAAGCAGAGCAGTGCCTAGTCAGCCTCCAAAGAGGGAGTATACTGAGGAGGGGCCAAACCCCAGCTCTGTGGCTCAGCTGGCACTATGTGGCACCCAGCAGCTTTGGTCAGCCCGTGCTGCTGTCCTGGCTGTGCCCGCTGCCAGCCTCCTGCCAGCCCCGTGGGGCACAGAGCTGAGGAGCAGAGCAAGCCTTGACACCCTGCAAGCCCTGTCCAGCAACACCTCCAACACTGGTGTGCTATCAGCACAATTTTAGTTGCAGGCTGGCAAGGTGCAGGTTGCAATGAAGCAATTAACTCCATCGCAGCCAGCTCCAGCACACAGCTTCATTTCAAGGAGTTTTCTTTTTTTTTTTTCTTTCCCCAGTGCAGTGGTTTGCTGTCTTCTTTCCCATTCTTCTGCACCATGACAGTGCCTCTTCCCTTATTACATCCTCTCTGATTTTTCTCATTGCTGCTTTTCCCAAAAGAAGTTTGTAACGTCATCAGTGTATTTGTGCACCCAGGCAGGCAGGGAGGGGAAGTGGGGAGCCATGTAAGTATATTTTAAACTGTGTAGGCTAACCAACAACTCATATCCGTGTCACAGCTCAACATTCACTTGAAGAAAACTGAGTGTACTGTATCAGAAAAGTTCAGCTCTGTCTCAATTTAGACTTGACAAGGTCAACAAAGATACCATAAAGAAAATAGTTCAACTTTGCAGCCTAGAGCAGCTGAACCTGAGGTCCTCCGCATTGTACTTAAGTGCTGTTGCTTTGCGTATAGCTTAAGGTTGTTTAATCCATTTTCTAACTTGTAACAATATCTTAATTTTCTACTCAGTCTTTTAATTGTATTTCATTCCAGCTCTGAGCAACACCAGCTTAAACTAAAAGTGAGAAAAAGGAGTAAGAATTTCCTTTCTTGTAGTGAAAGTATTAATACCTCAATAGGAAGAAGGAAAGCTTTGTTTGGAAAGGTAAGAGAGAAAAGATGGGGTGGAAAAAATGAGAAATACTGGCAACCTTTCCCTTAAGATTAGAATAGAAGTTGCTTTAGCTAAGGTACTCTGTAAATTTTCCTGATGTTATTCTGATACAGTTCTGAAGGTGAATTGGGTGTTTTTCTCCTTACTTTGTAAAATCAATTTTTAATTAGTGCTCCTAAACACTAACATGTACATATATTTGTTTTAGTGTATTGAAATTTAAAAATCTCTACTCCACCACTTTCCAGTGACCTCTAGGATTTTTGGTGTAATTAAAAAAGTAAAAATAGAACTTATCCTCCCTTTTTAAAAGAAATCAGAACATTAACTAATTTTAGCCTATCCACCACTTTACATCACGTCTCTGGTATTTCTGTTCCTTGTTTCTCTTGCTTGTCATGTGGCTGCGAGAGTAGTGAGTCTTGTCTCAGGCAGTTCCTCATTTTAGAGGGGGAAGGATTTGTGCAGTGCAGTGCAAACACTTTTTTTTTTTTTTTTGTCATTCCCTTGGTAGCTCGTGGGGACTTGGGTTTTCCTCTGCAGAAGGTAATTCTGCTCGTGAGGATCTCTGTAAGATTTAACATAGAGCCTCTTACAGGCTTGAAAAAAGGTCAGAATTCACGATTAGTTCTGCTTTTCTTCCAAACACTTCACTTGCCAGTACCGTCAGAGCCTATGAAGCCAAGCCCCACTACAGCGTGTTAAACATGTCCGGAAGCCTGGCTGCCCACACGGCAGCGTGCGGGGCCAGGGCTGCGTGCGGGGCCACGGCTGCGCCTCCCGCCTCGCCTTCCCCTGCCCCGGGCGCCCTTCCCGCTTGGCCCCCGCCTGGGGCCGGCCTGCTGGGGAGGGAAGGCAGGGAAGGCAGCCTGGGGCCGGCCTGCTGGGGAGGGAAGGCAGGGAAGGCAGCCGGGGGCCGGCCTGCTGGGGAGGAGCGGGCTGGGAGGGCAGCAGCCTGGGTTAGGAACGGGCTGGGAGGGCAGCAGCCTGGGGAGGAGCGGGCAGGGAGGGCAGCAGCCTGGGAGGAACGGGCTGGGAGGGCAGCAGCCTGGGGAGGAGCGGGCAGGGAGAGCAGCCAGAGCCGCGGCCGAGCCGGGCTGCAGGCGCTGGGAGTGGGTGGGAGCCGAGCCGCCAGGGAAGCGGGGCCCTCACAGCGCCTCCCTGCAGGAGGGGGCAGCCTCGGCTCCGAACTGTGCTTCAGCCCGGGCTTGTTTGAAATTCTCCTTGGCGTGGGATGGGAAGTACCAGCAGTGGTGATCTAAAGATAGGTCAGAGGTGGTTGGTGTCACTGTCCTGGAAGTGGAATAGACTGAAAAGGTGCATCTGACAATTATTCTTACAACGGTGAACCATGGAGCCTGGGCCACCATGGGAGAGCTCCCTGTGGGCCTCCTTCACAGCTCCTGTGTGGGGAGTTGGCTCTGTATTTCTGTGGTTATGGCACAAAAGTTCTAGGGGTCAAACTTTGTCTGGGAGAACAAAGAAGAACAAAAGATTTCACAGAAGAACATTTTGGAAGATCCTTGTCTGTCCCAGGGAATATTTTCTGGCTCTGCAGAGAGCCACAGGATTTTTGCTATCACACAGCATTTAAAGGGGAGCCTCACTGCTATCTGTGCTATTTTGAAGTCATAACAATGAGCTGAATGATTAAAAAAAATAATAATAAATTAAATGGAACTTCATTTACATGCAGTTAATGTTAATATGAAAAGTTTGCTGTTGTAAATATGTGGTCTGATAGGAGCTGCTGGAATCAAAAATAAAGGCAAATATCATTTTGGCAATTCTGAGCAGCTGCCTATTTTATCTTTGAAATAAATGCCTGGATTTTTTTTTTTTTTGAGAAAAGATTTGAATTAGGCTACCACGAAAGCACAAAAGTATTCTCTCTATTTCTGTCTGAGGATATTGTGAATATTTGCACTGCTCTTTTTTGACGCTATGGGTAATGGCAGAAGCAGCATGGATTAAACCTTTCTCACAGAGCATGGTATAGGCTGTAATAGAAGTCTCTCAAAAGAAAAAATCATTGCTTTGAAAAACCTCAAAAGATACATTAAAAAAAGAGGCTTCATGCTTATGGGTATGGTAACCCTTGATAAAAGGCTACATAGTCTTGGCTCTCAAAACACTCTTGAAATTAAATTAAATCCATTGAAATTCTTTAGTAAAGGCCTAAGAAGTAATAGCTTTTATTCTGTCAGTGTGCCCTACTGTATCTCTCCCTTCCAAGCCACCTGAGATCCTCCTCTTAATAGCAGAGATGATTGTAGATATGTGTCCAGAATCCACAACATTACAGCAGTTCATCTGTCCATTTTACTTCTCCCCCTTTTCGAGATAGGGGAGAACACTGTATGTAAAGTACTCAGAGTCTCAGAAATTAATCCTTTTCTGCCTCTTTCTAGCCACTTGACTCCTCTTCGCCTTCAGAACAAAACCAGCTCTGCTTTTATGAAATAAGCTGTGACAGTACACAGCCATTCCTGCATTATGCCCATGCCAGCAGCTCCCTCTCAGTGCTGCTGCCCAGGGCCTCATGCCGAGTCTGTCCCCAGCTGCAGGTGTAGCACTGCAGCCTTTTCGCTGGCTCCTACAGCCATGTTTTTAATGAATCCCACATGGGAAGAAGAGGGACAGACGTGGTGATGAAAAGATAAGCCTTTCACCTTGCAAGTTTCAGTGAGGTGCAGGGGCTCACCTGCACATGTCATATAAATGTTGTGCTACAGTGTCAAGTGGGGATGTTGTGCAAACTGACTGTAATAGCAACAGGTTTATATATTTTTCATAATGTGCATATTATGTCCCATATACTCTAGGAAAAAAACCCAACAGGAATGTGTGCTGTTACCCTGGGGACTGCTCTGAAGCATTACTGGTAAAGCACTATCATTTCCTTGAAATGTCCAAGTATAAATTACCCCCTCTTATTGTAATATCTTTGATATCAGTGTTTCCTTCTGAGTCTCTCACATTTCTGTTTTTGCAGCTCTGCAGTATGTGAAACACCTGTTGTTATAAGTATTGATGATACTGAAGAAATAACAAGGCTCTGCAGCATAGAAACCTGTGTCAATAGGTATGTGAATTAAAGGGTAGGAGGGGAGCTGACGGTAAGAAGTTCAGAAACCTGACTCTTTACAGTAACCTTGACTTCCTCTATATAAAATATAGCTGTTTTGAAGTTTGCAGGTTAAATATATAAAGGGATGACTTGGCTGTGGGAACTTTCCCCTTCCTCAGGCAGTATCTGATAAGGTTGCTACTGACAAATCAAAGGTTTGTGTGAAAATATGCTTATGCCTGTGGTTAGGTGTGTGTTATCCTGTTATTTGGCATACAAATCTTCATAGCAGCTTTGCAGCCTACCTTGTCAAAGAACCTGTTTATTTTAGAAAACTGACCTAAATAATAATTTTGCAAGGTAAACCCCCAGAGTTCTCTGCAGGAACATGTTTTGAACACATTGACTCCTGCTTGAGAATGAAAGTGGTTTAGTTCCACACCTACCAGCAGTTTACTTGACCTCTGAGGCAGCAGCAAAGAGGCATCCTCAGCCCCCTGGGTCAAGAGCAGTGAGTGCCATGGCATGACAGGGCCTCTACTGCAGTCTGGGCACAGCCTTGTCTGTGTCCTGGCCTACAGAGGATACAGAGGTGACCCAGTCCTTTCCTGCAGCCCATGATGTCTCTCAGGTTGTCTAACAGCTGCAGGTAGGAGTGGGGAAAAAGTGGTGGAGTTTCATTTCTGAGGTTTGTTCAAGGCATATAAAGAGGAAAAACTCCTGCATCCATCTAGGATGTAACTGCTAGAGTTAGTGTAGTCTAGCTTGCACTAATATCCATGTGGAGAAATGGAGAGGCCTTATTGGCCTCTTCTTCTGTAATCACCCAGAGCTCAGTTAAATGTTTCCAGGCTCATGGTTTCCAGTCATGTTACTGAATCACAGGCTCTGCACAGCAGCCATACAGCAGATGGCTTTAAAAGTCCAGCAGAGGAAAGTCTAAGTGCTGGGGAATGACATGAAGATTTCATTGCATTTACTGCAGTAATTATACAGACCCTGAAAGTTCAGTTTTAGGAGTAGGTGAGGTGGCAGTGGGCTCTGTGTTTAGAGGAAACCCTCATATTAAAAAGAATGTTTCACAGCAGAGGTGTTTCACACTCCCATATAAATAAGAAATAGGGTCCAGAGTGGCATGAATGGAAGTCTTTGCTTCACTTTTAAAATTTCAGAATTCGCCATCTAAGTAAGTGTCTACAAGAAGCAATGTCACTTCAGAGTCCTAGAATTTCAGAGCTATCTTGTTCATTATGCTGAGAATAATTAGGAGATGCTTCTGTCTGTAATCTTCCTGATCAGATATGTAGTTTTTGCATCTACAGAACCTTAATTCTTTCATAGATTTGTATGCTGGGCATACAAAAATTAAGGCTTTTCCTTCAGACAAAGATACACTGAGCAATCTGAACCTCATTTTAGTCTGATATCGCAGCTTAATTTTCAATTTACTGAGGTTCAGAAAGTTGCTCAATGGAGATACATTCTGGTGAATGTGTAGAGAAAAAGGTTTGTATATTTTTTCCCCTTGAAATATACAACATGATTTTCAAGAGTCTCAAGCATTCAGCCAGAGTGATTGATTTATTGGGAACTAATTGATGGTCAGTATTTGAATTATTTAAGCTAGTTTCATTGCATTGATCACTTTGAACTACCCAGCTAGACCTGCTGCTTATGTCTGTCTTCTGGCTGTTCTACCCCTCTCTTCCTGAAATATCATTTTAGTAAGTTCACAAAGCTGATTTAAAGCATAAGGCACCATGGAGTCCTATCTCAGGGAAGCCTTAGCTGATGATAGCAAGGAGTGTGTTGGTTTCAATGTATTCTAACTAAAACTAAGAAGGATGGGACAGGCTTTTCATCTGGATAGCTCTATGTGGAATGGTGCATGAATATGCAAGCATATATATGTGTCTAATAGACATAAGTAAAGTCACATAAATGTCAGAAAAAGCTGCTCAAGTACATGGTAATAGCTCTTTAGTGTTTATTTGGTGCATTATAAATAAAATTTTTCTTTCATATGGACTGTGTTTTCAAGTTCCTTTTCTTTCTGTCCTTCACCTCACTGGAGTATTCAATTTCTTTCCACCTAAGACCAGCAGGAAGTCTGTAAAATTGTTTTTTTTTTTTTAGTAAGAACTATAGGATTTGTTCTATAGTTTTAGTGTAGATGAAAGAAATAATGGATTTCTTTGAAAAAAAACCCAAGGAAAATCAGGACCATTTTGTTCAATACTACACCTCTGTTTTCAGTAATTGCCTTGTACAGTTTGCAAGTCTTTCCATCTTATGTAAATACATTAACTTCTGAAAATCCCTTATAGCTGTGAGGTGGGGCCTTTTGAAGGAGGTGTTCTTTTGAAGGTTTGAGGGTCTCTTAAACACACATTTTCTTTCTTCAAAGTAAATCTTGTAGACTCCCTGTCACAAATCCTTCTTGTTAGGAATTCTGCTTGAAGAACTGTTTGAATTTCAATATCAAGTATTTCAAACAAATACATCTAATGCCTCAATACATTTTTCTTAAGGTCAGTCAGTGGCCCTAAATAAGAAAGGGAACCTCTGATAATTTGAATTCTATTCCCAGCAACTCTTTGAAGAAAAGAATAAAATAAAATCTGAGCTTTTTTTATAGTTACTCCTGAAAAACAGGAAAGGGGAAGTAACTGTAAAGTAAACTTCCAATTTTTGAAGCTGCTTTCTCTGCTTCTTTATTTTGTGCTCCCATTCCCTATATTTTTGTAAGATGAGTGAGAAGTGAAAAACTATAACAGAAAATAATGCAATAACTTAAAGGTAGGTTTTGGTCTTGACTCCTAAACAGAAGGAATAATTGAGTATAAGGATGTGTGTTATTATCAGTTTAAGCTGTTAAGTGAATAAAAGTTATATTTGAGTTTTCTGTAGTGAAATCCTGTTCTAGAAAACTTTAATGATTGCAGGACAAGTGGTCTGTTTACACATCACTGAAAAAGTGAGTCCATAAGACTGTAAGCATTTTCCTCCAAATTTTTATTGAAGCTAAGAATGGATATTTTTCTTGATATAAATTTGAAAATTGACAAATGTTATGATGCAAAGATAGTGTAGGCTACAAATCAAGAAAGAGAAAAGTTACTTGTAAAAATTGGATATGGAGAAAAAGAATATCATACTCTCAAGAAATGTGCATAATAAAAGCTAGAATTGTGCACAGTGTCTCTACATCCGTGGATGTGAGGAAGTACACAGCTCATCTTGGTTTTAAAGCCTTTAGCTATGAGACTATTAAGGAACAGCATAGATTTCTTAAAAGATTGTCTGGTTTTTGTTACAAGATATACAGCTCAAGGACACCTTGTTAAGAAAACCAGAAGTGTACTTTCTTCTTTAAGTCCAGACTCATTTTTACAGTCAGGGTCTCCAGGAAATAAAATCATAAATCTGGAATGTTATAAAATACTTTCCCATAATTCAAGGTCAGGTTATAAATCTAAGTTGCTGTGTCTCTTGCTAGATATGTATTTGCTCTGGTTCTTAGAGCTAAAAGCTTCCAAGAAGAGACCCTTTAAATGCTATTGACAATAACTTTAGCAGCAAATTTGAACATGACCCTTGCTGAGCTGGGCAGTATGAGCTGCTTAAAACAAGTATATGCTGAAAGGTTTTTGTGCATCATGGAACACAAAATACTTAAAGGATCCTCTTTGCCTGATAGCCCTTCCATAGAAATATGGCGACTAGTCTGCAACTTCATCTGTCCTTACATGCTTATATACATGTTCCTGTGTGTACTTACAGATACACTGAGAATCCTCTGTGCCATTGCCCTTTTGGAACACTTCTTGGACTTCACAAATGCCTTTAGAGCTGAGGGTAGAGCACAGCAGTCTGACATCTAGGTGGAGATGGATGTAGTAAAAGCACATTGCATTGTACTGCTGTCCGTGCTTTCTCTGCTGAGATTTTTACCTGCATCCTGCTAGCATATGCAGAGCTCTCAGTGACCACCATTTCTTGCTCCATGATCTGCTTTTCTCCTCTGCTCTCCTCTTCCCTCTTCTCTCCTTCCCTCCACTCACAATTGCATTGCTTGACCAGAACACAAGTGTGCTGCACAGAGCTGGCTGCCAAAGGGTGCCCTTCCCTGAGCACTGCTCTGTCAAGGGACAGCTGGGGAGAAAAGAAAGCCTCTGTCAGTGCTTGTCCCCAGTTTAGGAGAAGGACAACACAAATCTCTGCACAAGCAGTGTATGTCATCCAAACATGAAAGTGTTCAAATTATTCCAAATAATCCTGCAAAAATGGCCATAAAGTGACAGCTGTATCTTTTTAAACAGACAAAACTCAACCTCACACTTCAGCAGGTAAGGGGAGGAAGAGATACTGGTAACTGTGTATACCACAGGTAGCTTAAAATATGTGATTGAAATACAAGCCAAGATATACTGAAACAAAATGCATCCTGCATCAAAGGTGCTGCCCAAAAGTGTTTTTGGGAGAGCTGTGTATTGGATCATTTTGCTCCTTAAAAAAGTTCTATCATGTCAAAAGGGAGGTATTGACAAGCTCAAAGAGCAGCCAGGGGCCAGGAAGAGCGAGAGATGTGCTCTCAGCACTTGGACTGCTCAGAATTTCAAATGTCTGCTCACTTCTGCAACCTCTCTCCTGCCCCAGAGCAGGGTTTGTAGGTCCTGCAGCAGCTGGGATTCAGTGTCAGATGTGCAAGCTTCAAATCACCCAATGTACAATCACACAAGAGCTAAGAAAGCAGCTTATCAGTTGAGGTAAACCTGAGGCATCTGACTCTAAAAGTTTTGCCAAATCTGTAATACAGTCTTTAGATGAGAATATGCATGGTATTTGTCTGTCTCTGTACTTTTCTGCTTTCAGTAAGAAAGTGCTGGTGCCTGTGGCAGGCAGATTAGTGAAAAGGAGCTTGGTACCTCTGATGTACAGAAGGGAAGCTGAGATGTCACATAGGTTGTCCCCAAAGGATCAATCCTTTAGTCCAAACAATCCAAAGGTAAGAAGGCATGGACTCACCTCAGGTGTTTCAGTATGTTAAAATGAGGTTGGGGATTGAGGGCTGGGATATCAACACTGCTGCTTTCAGCTCCCAGAGTATTCCTTACTTCAGGGACCCACAGTGGGCTGCATCAAAATGCCTTAGCTGATCTCCAGAAAGTCCATCTGCAAAGAGAGCTACCAGAGACAACATAAATGAAATTGTGGCTTCACTGATGTAGCTGGAATTTCACTTAGCTGGAAAAGAAGGTTATATTCAGTTCCTCAGTTATGACTTTTGCAGCTCTGCACCATTTCTGAGCATTGGTAATTATCATACAGGAGCCACAAAGTGAAACCAGCTTGGAAAGCTGAGAGCAGCAGCAATTTATGGGCCAAGCTGGGGCAAGAGCAAGAAGCAGCAGTCAGAAATTATTATTGTTTTTCAATTGTAGCTTTATTTGGTTTAACAGTCTTAATATGACAATCTTGAAAAACACTGCTGATCTTTCACAACAGTAAAGGTATTAAATTTATCTGATGTTGCAGTTAAACAACAACATACATACATACATACATTGCTTCAACTACATACATTTTTTACAAATACAGCATAAATGTACAAATACAGCACTACATGTGAGTAGTTTAAGTGGGTATCTGCTGGGATTCAAGATAAATAATCTATTTGACAGGAGTTTGGGGTTTTGTTTTTCTTTTTGAGCTTTTACTTGTTCAATAAATGGCTGTAGGTGGTTTGGATGATTGGTAGATAATTTATAAAACTGGTTTCACATAATTTAACTATTGTAGATCATGAAAACCAAACTATTTTGCCCTTAATTAGTGTGAATGTTAATGAAAGCATGGAACTATTTAAAATAGGTAAATAAGAATAGATGCATGATCTTAAGAGAGATCTCATGGTTGTATGGTTATACAAAGAATATGCACATTTTCAGCTACTCAACTTTCTAACATGAGCTAGGACATTTATAAAACCTAGGCTTTCTCAAAACTACTTTTTCTACTTCCTGTTACCTCTTGGAGTAGAGCAGGGGCCATTGTGGAAGCAGCAGAGAAAAGCTCTTCCCACCTTGTTTTTGAACTTCTCTTTTCTCACCCTGCTCGTGTTCCTCATGCAGAAATATGCATGGATCTTGTTTTCCTCGGGACTGGTGTTTTGGTGCCCAAAAATTGTAGCAATGTGTGAAAGGTATTTCCAGCTAGAATAGAGTGTATGTAAGTCTGACCTTACAGATTCATGATTCAAGAAGGTGAACTGTCTGTGAAGAGTACTCAGACGGTTGAGGATTTTTTTCAGACTATGTGGGAAGTTTGGAGAAAGGAAGGTTCTGAGAGCAAGGAATAGCACCAAGGATTCTTTGATCAGGGACAGTGGATGGCAGGCTGGTCATGTTTTGTTTGCTATCATCTGTCTTTAATTTGTTCCTCTTTACAGCAGAAGAAGGAAAGGAAAATGAACAGGTTATTTGTTTTTCTTAGACAAATTTATTTGTAAATCTGTATTTTTCCATGGTCTCCTCCCCCTAAAATGACAATGTGCTGATGGAGTGGGTAAAGTCTCTCAGAAAATTCACCCCTCCAGAATAAGTCTCTATTGATCAGTGTGGAGCAACTTTCTGAACCTCAGTAAACTGAAAATTAAGTTGGGATATGAAACTAAAATGAGGTCCAGATTTCTCAGCATAGGTTTGTCTCAAGGAAAGCCTTAAATTTTGTTTACCAGGTTGTAGGTTTGACAGACTGACTTTGTTCTAGGAACTGGTGCTTTATTTTTGGTTTGCATCAAAATCAATTTTAAATAATGCCTCTGTATTTTTAACACAGGATCTCATAAACTCTAAAGAGGATCTTCTTATGAGAAGAAGACAAAAACAGACAGAGACTCTTGCTAAATAATTGTTGCATGAAGTTTCATCTTCTGTGATATTTCCTAACGTACTAAGTGTAGGAAGTAACACTTGCTGTAAGGCAGAAAGAGGATGTACAAATAGTTTATGCTGATCTGGGGAGTGAGAGCACATTACCAAATTAGTATATCAGCCTGAGCTTGGTGTGGGAAAAATGAGCTATTCTTGCAAATAATTTATATTGCCAGCATTTTATCACTTTTTAGAATAAAACTTAAGAAACAGTAGTGATACTATGCTTTTTGCCTTTTTTTTTTTTTTTTTGATAGAGACTGGATTTTTGGCAGTGTATACACGAGCACATATTATAAAACAGTTGTGAAATTGTGGTGTTTCTTAGGGTCCTTAGGTTCCCATTTTATGGGAAACATGGCAGGGGTTTTTTTCTTGAAACAAATGGCTCTGAGACTGTTTTGCTTCTCTTGTGATTCAGTGGTTTGCACACTCTGAGAATTCCAGGTGTTTGGGGAACCACAGCATGGGATTACCAACCTCCCTTCCTCCCTTTCCACCATCCATTTTTGGTTATTTTTGGCTCTTCTATTGCACTGTATGCACAGATTGTATGTATTTATAAGGCCTCAGCAACATGTTTCTTCTTGGGCTTTGTGACCCAGGTAAAATAGCCAATTTGTGCTAAATGTCTTTTAGTGCCTATTATAAAATGTCTAATAGTGAAATAGAAATTACCTATAAAACCCAAATACCACAAACAAATCTATTAATTTCAGTGCTTGACTTCCCAATGCTGTCTTTTCTCTTATCTGTTGTAAATCACTCAAATATTTGCTTGACTCTGCCAAAATTTGTTGTGCACAAGTCTACTGTTTACAAGATTATTTTAAAAGTATATATCCAATATTTTTGCACCTCTGTTAGCTGCCTCTAATTATGTCCATTAACAAGAAGTGATAAAGAAAGATTTTCAATTACATGAATGACTTTTGCATTACTCTTTTTCTTTAAAATTTAGAATTTATTGCCTTTGCTAAATATTCTGTTGTTTTTTTAGTGCAAAAATGAAACAAGACATCCAGTGCATCTTTGGACAGACTTTTGTTTTTGCAGAGTATCAGCACTATGAACTTGTGACATTTTAAGATGGCTTGTCGTGTGTGTGAAACAAATAAACTGAATGGCTTAGAGGCATGGAAACTGAGGGAGGGAGACACAGACCCTGATGTACAAGGTAAATAAATCAGTGGGATCAGTTTGGGTTCCTAACTGTTTCAAATTCAAAGATGATTCTTGTGAGTTTAGATTATAGAAATCTTCCAGACTCTTGTAGATTTGTAGCAGTAGTTTCTTGACAAGCCAGTGAGGAAGAAGTAATGCCTGCCACATGCTTATTCTTGGAGACATCTCTCTAACCCTTTTGGACAGCCCCAGAGAGAAAAATCATGCCCCAAAGTGAAGAAGGGCAGGAGATGGGCTATCAGAACATGACCAACAGCATCACTGTAAGCAGACCAGCCTTCTAGGTAAAGATTTGTGGTTTATGCTTATAAATACCTTGCTCAAAGGCATTTTGGGCTTCTATACAGTAATGACTACAATCAGCTGTGGGACTGCATGTCCATCCAAAACATAATCATAGCTGGGATATTAGAAAAACAGTTGCTATAGAGTAATCCTGTGTTTTATGGAAAAATGCACACAAATACTCTTGGCTGTAAGCACTGTCATCTGACAGACAGTTAAACACCAGGACAGCTTGGAGAGCACAGCTAATAGGATATGACAATCAATCTGGCACCCTAGATCAGGAGCAGTCTGGGTGGAAGCAGGATACAGTGATAGAAGCAAAGAATACAGAAGTTAAAATCACAGAGGATTCCTGCTTGGGAAGAACAGAAAAAGGGACAGAGAACCCAGAGAAAGCAAGCTGGTCTGCTCATTTACAACAAAGACTAGAGAGCAGTTAGCTCAGAAGTAGCATATTGTAGGAAGATAGCCTGAAACATGGGTTCAGGAGCCTACCCTGACCCTGGTCCTGGCTTGCTTCAGCTGAAGTTGAGCATTAAAAAAGATGAAAAAAAAGCCCACCCTGTGTATTACCTTCAGAATAAACAGACTGGTCTTTGTATTTGGTGCAGAGCACACAGGAAGCAATGTTCAAGAGATAAGGGAATACCCAGTGATTTGCAATGAAACCAAAATGTAAAGACTTTGGAAAAGGCTGTTTGTAAGCATTTTCTTCTTTCTCTGTGTGGGCTGTTTTGTGCTGGCAGGTGCTACTATTGCTTTACTCATGTTCTGTCAGGCCTTCTGGTAAACATGGCCCAACTGTGACTTTATGGTGCAGGTAAGACAGCATTTACTGCAGAGTGTTATGTAATTAAGTATAATTCTGCATATAGTTTGGGAAAATTAACCAGTAGGTATAGATTAGCTAGTACTAAGCCATTGGCAAGTAACCAGTTTAGCTGAAGGCAGGGTGGATTTTGTGAAGGTGACAGGGGAGACCCTGCACAGAGGGAGCTTGTTTAGTACCTCCAGCTGGGGTGGTATTCCTAAATTTCAGCCTGATTGTTCAGAGGACAGTGCCCTGCCTAGAATTCAGCTCACTGCCCTTTAAAATTGTGGTTCTTCATTTGTTGAGACAGTCATATGAGTGCCTATAGAACCCAGAAGTTGGTACTAGGAAATGAAACTGGGGGGAAAAAGCAGAATCAAACTAAGAGGAGGAAAAAATCTGCCACTGTTGAAGAGCTCTTCAGAATGAGAGTTCAAGAAGTGGTCCAGGGGAAGCAAATATTCAGTTAATCGTCATCCCTTCTTTTCATTTTCCCTTTCAAAGTTAATCATGGAAGGATACAAAGAAAAGATGCTATGGGTAAAAATGTTTATTTGATGTTTTGTAATATCAAATTATCTCATTCACTGGGCAATATTTGAACACCTTATACAAAGCTAAATCCTGAGCTGTTCTCAGCATCCAGCGCTCATTCAGAACCAGGAGACAGAGCAGATGTTCAGCACAAATCTAATAAACCCCAGGGCTTATGGATATGCTGACACTGTTTAAGGGTAGCAAATTCTAAGTGAGCATGTTAAAAGGAGCTATTCAAGAATGTTCATTTCACAATAACTGAGCCCCCTGTTATCCTGCCTTGATTTTATGTGTAAGCAAGAAGCAGGTGCCTGGCACTTCCAAGAGCTTCTTGTAGGCTTCTTGCTCATTTTGGGCCAGATTGTGCAGAGTGCCTCAGGGATACCAGAATACGTTCTCTGTCCTGAGCAGGTACAGCACAGATCATGCAGGCAACATATGAAGTGAAGATGTCAAATCATCCTTGCCTGAGGGTTGATAGCAGCAGAGCAGTATGCTTGCATAAAGAGCTCTATTGTTTACTCTTGACCTTAAAATAATTTGATCCAATATGACACATTAAGT
The DNA here is from genome assembly GCA_024865655.1 of Emberiza elegans. Lineage (NCBI taxonomy): Eukaryota > Metazoa > Chordata > Aves > Passeriformes > Fringillidae > Emberiza > Emberiza elegans. The sequence continues at coordinate 65,552,122 of JALJVW010000206.1, forward strand.
AGAAATGTTTTCTTTCTTCAGTAAATAGTTCTTGGCAATTGAAAACAAGCCTGAAAAAAGTATGTAAAAATATATTCCTTAGCAAATGTTCAGTGAAACATTAAGACTGTTATATGATTGTTCTAGCATGAGCAATGTTTTCACAGTAAGACTGTCAAATTATTTTACTGGATAAAATGCATAATGCAGGTAGCCCCCTTGATTTAAACAGATTTGCCCTTGGGATAAATTTATCCTCTGTCCCTTAGTGTTTGCAAAAGCATGTGACTTCAGTTTCTGTGAACTGCTAAATTCTGATATGCAGTGTGCTGAGCATCACTACAACTGAGCTGAGTCATCTGAGATGACTTCAGCGCAAGGGAAATTATGCAAAAGAAATCTGCATTACTTTAAATACAAATGATGTATGGAGTATGTTGAGAATTTTTTTTTATTTAGTTACACGCTTTGTAATTTATTCTTTCAAGGCTTCTGAACAAAAGGAAAACACAGGTGAGTTCTTGAGAATGCATTTGATTGAGAAAAATAATTCATACTACATTTTGTAAACACAGTAACACAAAACAGCATTAGGTTTAGGTACCAGTGAAGAACACCATTGCCTGAATTAATCCTCCCCCTCCATGCCATTATACCCTCCAAAAACCAAATAAATCCCAGTTAAAATTCTTGGTGATGGATACCAAAGTGAAGCCATAATAACATTGATAATCTGGACTTGGAAGTTGTGTTGTGTGAGGAGTGTGAATGCTTCAGTGTTATCTGGCTAAGCTCTTAGTGAAATGAACACAGGGTGAAACTGAGCAGCATGAAAACATATGAAGAGAGAACAAACAGAGTGAGGTTTCACTGGCATCTTTCAATCCTGCTTCCTGTGTTTATGTGTGGCATTAAACACAGTGAGCACCAGTGGTCATTTGTGGGTGGCACAGGCCCCGTGGGTGTCAGAGTGCAGGGGAAGTGTGACTGTTGGTATCTGGTGGCAGATGCAGGAGGGGGCAATCTTTGGGAGCAACCTGTGACAATCCAACCTGAGGCACAGATTTATTTGGCTTGTGGCTGTATCAAAATGCTGTTTATACCCTGGTTACTGCTACTGTTGCCTTGCTTTAATCTTTCCAGTCTATTTTCTCCTGGCTCAGTAGTACCAGGCAGAGATAGGGAATGGTTTGGGGAACACTCTTGGAGCAGAAAAAGGGAATCTCAGAATAATATCTCATGGTTGAAGAGTTCATGCTCTCCTTTCCTTTAGGGTAAATAGTGGTGAGCTTTATGGGTGTTCTCTACTTTTCTCTGCCCTTCACTGGAATAGGAAACAGCTCCTTGGCTTTCCCCCCAAGAATAGTGAGGTATTTTTTAGCTGCATTAGCATATGGTGGAGTTGTTCTGGAGCAGAAGTGTCATGCATGCATGCTTGCTCCCTCCCTCTCTCTGTAACACCCTGCAGTCTGATGCTTCTGGGCCACACCACTTACAAAACAGAGCTCAAAAACACCTCCTGGTAGAAAGTTAGCAGGGACTGTGGAGCCTGTGAGAGACCTTGGTGTGTCTCAACTAGCTCTAAGACTGTTTGGGATACGGGCAGAGCTTTTGCCTGTCTGACATCAGTCACTGAGCACCTACAGCAATTTTGTCTGATGCCTTATGAGAGGCTGTGCATGTAGATGGGTGTGTGGAGTGTTTTGGGGATCACAACTCCTGGCTCCAGTGCTGTGGTCTTATTAGCAGTGAGAGAACCAGACTCTCCCTCGCAGGTTACCGAGGGGAATGAGTACAAAAGAGAAAGACTTCCAAAGAAATGGGTAACTTAGGCAGCTGCACATTTTAAATGTCATTTTAGAAATCCTTATTAATACAAATGGATGGTTCTGGCTTTGATTCTTTCCAGGACAGGAAGTATACTGCTCTAGTTACATACTGACATAATCATGTTGGTCAATTAAAAATTCAGGTTCTGTCCTGAGAAAAGATTTAACTGTCCATTGTTTAATGTGCAAGTAGAGTAAATTAATTCTCCTCTTCCCTCAAAAAGAAAGTTTTGAGTTTAACTTTGGGAAAGAAGACTGCAGTTTAAGTCTGGAAAAAGACTTCACGAGTTCTAACAGAATCATAGAATGTTAAAGGTTGGAAGGGCCCTTGAAGATCATCCAGTCTCAACTGTCCTTTAGTGGGCAGAGAGATCTCCCACTAGACCAGGCTACCCAAGGCCTTATCCAACATGGTCTTGAACACTGCCAGTGTTTGGACATCCACAACCTCCCTGGACAACCTGTTCCAGTAACCACCCTCACATTAAATAATTTCTTCCTAATATCTAAGCTAAATTTCCCTTCTTTCAACTTGTAGCTGTTACTCCTTGTCCTTGCACTACAGTTCTTGATGAAGAGTCCTTTGGCTTCCCTCTAAGGCCCCTTCAGATGAGGTCTTCACACAACTTTCTCCAGGCTGAACAGCCCCTACTTTCCCAGCCTGTTTTCATAGGGAAGGTGCTCCAGTCCTCTTATCAACTTTGTGACCCTCCTCTGGACTTGCTCCAACAGTTCTGTGGCCTTCTTATGTAAATTAGTAACTGTGGTCATTAATTTTAACAGCTGATGGTTTATGGTTAGCAGTATACCTAGAACAGTGGGATCACTGGAATGTGTGATGTTCTCACTAAATAATTTATAGGACATGGTGCAATATTTCAGTCCTGTGGAAGCTCTGTAAATATCACACAGCCAGAAAAGATCCATTCTGCAGGAATTTGTCTTGGGGTTGCAACTAGAGGAGTTGAGTGGAGATTGTATAAAACTGCTGGGGAAGGTCAGGTGGGAATGGAGCCTGGTTCTCTCTGAGAACCTTTATGAGAAATTCTTCACAGGATGTCATGTACTCTACTCATCAGATGGCACGTGTCAGCCATGCTGGTATCCTGCTTTTGTCTAGGATAAAAGGGACTAAGAAGTCAGGGCTGCAGGCAGTGTATGGTTATAGTCCAAATTTAATTTGTGACAACTCCAGGATGATGAGGTTATTTTATATCAAAATTAGAGTTTCTGGCATGTCAGTATCCAATATAATTGGATCAGTTTTGTTCTGAACACATTTACAATATATGTTGTTATTTTTATTACAGTATAAATATTATAATATAATTATTATAGCCACTTCGTATGGGGACATACTGCTTAATGAAAGATAAGATTTTGGTTTGTGTTGTAAGACTTGACTCAGAATTGTAGAAGATGTATTTAATCTTCTGAGGAATTTGATTCAGTCATGTCATTTGTCAATTATTAAGTGAATTTTTGCAACCTTTTCCTGTGTGTTGTTAGGAAGTCTCTGAAGGATGTAGGAATAGGCAGCACAAAGATATTCTCTTCCCTTCTTTATCTGTCTTAAGTCAGGGTTCTGCTGGTTCTTTTAGAACCTTGGAGATCTTCAATAAGAGAAGCAAGCAAACATTTCTTGCTCTTGTAATCTACTATGTAAGGGACATTTGTTACCAAATTGTTGAGAACTGCCTCAGTGCATGCAGTGAGGGAAAATGTCTTTGCTGTACCTTGTATGAAGTCCACGAAAGCAACAACAATTCTCCTGCAGTATCATGGTAAAGAATTGTATTGAGTTCTCCAATTCTAAACGTTATAGAAAACAGAACTGGACTGCCTCTATCCATGTGTTGTGTATGACTGTCATACCCAGAAGAACATCCTTGTAGAAAGATTCAGAAATATATCCCAACAAATCACAAAATAGTTAGGGATGGAATGAACCTCTAGAGATCATCTTGTTAAACCCCATGTTTAAATGGTTTTCATTTAATCATCAGTTACTTCACCTGAGGATGCATTTTTGTGAAGGCCCTTGTTGTCAGAACAAGTGTTTTGGTGACTCGTGGTTACGGTTTCTCATTCTCTCAACAGAAATCTCAAGAAACATACATAACATATATGGGAATCAGTGAATGTGTGCAGAAAAGTGCACGTGAAGGGAAAAAAGTGACTTTGCTAAATCCAGTCCTATGAAAAGTGAAATCTTGTGTAGTTCCAAAGTACAAAGGGAGAAATAGCTGAAAATAATTTACTTTAGCTGAATTAAGGAAGCTAAGTATTACTGCAGGAACCTAAGAAAAACCCCTTTGACTTCCTGGAAACTGAAAGAAGTTTTTTTGAAGAAGTAATTGTCTCTGACATCACTACAGTGCATTGCGAGTTTGCGAGTGGTTAGTTAGGGTAACAGAGGAAGCAACTCCTTCACAGATAAGCAGGCAGTGCAATGTATGTGCCTAGTTAGTCTCCTTCTGGGTTCAAGTTTTGTGAAGACATTCTTTTGCAGACAGATAACATTTATTTTGCTTTCCAGAGAGAGACACATGCTGTTTCATAAGGATACGCCTGATTTCCAGAAATAACCATGTTTTTGTGGCTTAAACTCTTAGCATTTGGTGTTGCATTTCTGGGACAGGATGCTTTTCTCAAAGGTAGGTCACAACTGATCTTTCTTTCTCTCATTTTGATCCCTCGATGTCCTCTGTAGAAGTAAAACCAGTGAAAAGCTTTGCAAAGCACAGAAATACCATCTTGGTTCAGAAATTAGAATACCATTGTATGCAGTGGTGTAAGAACCTAGGTCAGGAAGACTGGTGCATCATGTACGAGGCTAAAATGTCTCCCGCGTGGTTCCATGTGAGAGTTAGATGGACCATTTGAAAAAACAACCACATTTGTAGCTGAATTTGAAAAAGAATACATTTAAATCTCTGTGTTAACCTGTTCCATGTAGTTTTTGTGTTCAGCTTCATCTCATGATGTAGTACTGGTTTTCTGTGTTTAAATCCTTCAAGAAAAAAAGTCTTCCCATCCATGTTAGCCACTCCCTCATCACAGAATCGGCTTACAGTTCCTCAAGTTTTGATTTTTTTACTGAAGGAGGGTTAGTAAAAAGTTCTAAAAGTTGTAAATTAATCTCTACTATTGGCAAATTACTTATGTTGTAAAGCATTATTTATTTACTTTGTAAAAACTGCTCCTTAAATAGTCTTTGGAATATTTAATAACCCTAATGCTGGTGGATTTGTTGCTTGACTTTTTAAGAGAAAGACCGAGCTCAAGAGGATGATCTTGCAAAACATGTTAGATGTTACAGATAAAGAGAGTAGCCAGAAAAGCAGTTAGTCTTGAGGTAATACTTAATGTAAAGAAAATATTTTTTTCTGTTTAAGAAAATATTTTCTTAGAAGAAAATGCCACATTTTATGTATATGTATCTTCCATCAGTTTAGCTAGTAATGTTAATTTGGAATAGTTGATGGCAGACACAAAGTGGCTTGAAATATTTTTTCTGAAATGGCAGCCAGTTATATGCAGGGCTGAAATCTCTTTTCATTTACATTGAATTTATTCATGCTTCTACCCTCATGTCACTATAGTAACTCCAGGTTTATACTGATGTAAGCAACAAAATGATCTGCCTTTAGTTGATAAGCCAGCTAAGAAGAGCATTTGAAGCCTGAGCATTAGCTCTCTTCTCCCTCAAAGTCTCTGAACAGAGACAGCACTGCATAAATCTGGTTGATAGCTGTTGGAGATTATAAGAAAACAAGTGAATGCTGCACTGTAGAGGAAAAGAACAAAATCTCTTGCTTTTCCTATAGTATTTTTTTATCTGCTGTCCTACTTTCCATTTTATAAGTCCTTCTGAGACTTCCCACTGCTACCTTTTCTCCAGAAAAGGCAGGTTACTGTCTGCTCTCTCAGCCACCTCCACAGTCGGTCAACATGTTAGCTGACAGAGAGGGCTGGAAGACAGATAAATGGGTAGTAGCATTTTATTTCAAGTAATAGATATTTTTCTCTGTTCACACACAGTAGTCTGACTTGAGCCAGTTCATCTCTACATTTTCTAAACTGAAGAAAATGTACTCCTCTCTACTACACTTAATTAAATCTCATGCTGTAGTATCAAGTACACAACATCATAGACCTTGTTTTTATGGTGGAGTTTGGCACAGAGATTGCATCTCCTCTCAGAGTGACAGAACCATTATACTTCAGATTGGCTGGCCAAGGGACACTGGGCAGTCTCCTTGGGAGGGGTCTGTTAATGGAGGAGCAGCATTTTGAAAGAGCGGTGTAGACTTTGGCTTTATGGCAGTTGCTTTTCAGGCACTAGATTGTAAGAGTTTGGTGGGCAATGGGACTTCTTTTGTTATTACTAAAATTATTTTCCAGCAGCCTATTGTACCTAGTGATTTTGAAAACTTAGCAGGAGAAATTTTAAGGTTCTCTTACTTCCTCCACAAGCTCAGATATCCTATAGAACATCACTTATTTCCTGTAATCACCAAGCCACATTTAAGAGCATCAAACTACATTAAACCAACAAAATAGAAGTTAGAGTCTTCACAAAGGCCTTTTCACTGTTTAAATTCCTCAAATAAGGGGCATGTATCTAACTAATTTTTCTGATAAGAAAGAGATATGTAGTGATAATCAAACACCCTAAAAAACCAACCAGTACTCCAAAGTCCTCCCTCAAAAACCCCTAACCCAAGCCAAAAAAATCAGAAAAACACCTTTGCTCCCCTTTAGAAAAAAGAAATCCTTGCAGAACAAGCACTATTTCCATTAGATCATTATTTCAAGTTTCCCCCCTCCTCCACAAAAGTTTTAGCAATTTGACAGCTTTCAAAAGCTTTCACCCAGTTTTGAGCCACTTCCTTTATTTCAGGAAACTAAATAATTGCTTGATAGTTTTGGGTGTGACTTTTTTTCCCCCCAAGTTAAAAGTATCAATCTCCATCAGGCACTCTGTGCTGGTTTTGTCTGGGATAGTGGTAATTTTGGACACAGTAGCTAGTATGGGTTTGTGCTGAAAACCATGTTGATAATAGAGGTAGATAACCACCACCTGCCTTCCCATCTGTAATACACAGATACCACTGCAAAGTGTTCATAAGATGTCCACCACATGTCCATTGAGTCCATTTAGTCCCTGACTTTGGGCTCTGTGTTGTGCTGATACTTAGAACAGGTGATTTGTTTCGTGGTTATTTGGCACCAAAGCCAGCTCAATTTGGGTTCCTGATGCACTTGCTCTGTTCCTTGTTGATGCAGACAGCACAAGGGACATTGGTTCTGGACTAGTGAGTCTTTCTTACATAGTAGGGAAAAGACATGTTCTAGTCATTTTTATTCACTCACATCAGTATATTGATATACTAAGAATATTTTACCAGTGTAGACCTAAAGCCAAAAAAACTGTCATGCTTGAGACCAGTTCTAAAGAGGGTCCAGCTCTTGGTGGCTTGGTATTTGGAACCACTTCCTTTAGTTTCAATTTGGTGAACTTATATTTATATGTTAAGGTTCTGAAAAACAAATCATAAGCAAGCATGTTAGAAACACTGCATATATCATGAAATAAGGCAGAAGAAATGGGGGGAAGAAACAGGATGAAGTGACTTTCCAAATGTGCTGAGTGTCAGGAATCAAGCTCTGTTTTTCTGACTCCCATGACCTCTCTTCAGAACTGCCTGCCAGTCCAGTAGCATGTGTATGCATTAAACCAGCAGCAGTCTCCACGCTTAAGATGGGAATACCTTGTATATATTCTGTTTTCCTTAGCTGTGCAGCTGCATTGTGGTATTTACTGTATCCTGCTGGGAACTAGGAGAGAACAGCAAGCCATGGAAATGTTTGTTCTCTGTTTACATTCTCTATCTACTTTAAGAGTTAATATTCATAAGCATAAATCTGGTCCACCGGAAGGCAGAAGAAATTCACCCACGTTGAAGTCTGCTGACATGGCTTGACTTTCTGTACTCAGTCAGCTACCTGGTGTAGTTAGCTCAAGTATCTCTGAAGTGTCTGCACATCAGAGAAGGGCAGACTTAGTCATTCTGCCTTCTTTGGGAGGCTGTTCCTCCTCTGCTGCCAGTCCCAGGGTGAGAACCAAAGCGGGGAGAGCACAGCACGGGGGTGGCTGCAGAGATGGAACCCAAAACAGCAGAGGAGTGAGAAGTGCTGCAGGAAGGTGTGAAGTGCTGGACAAGGCTTGCTAGCAAGAGTTCAGCTTAGGAAGGTGTGAAGTGCTGGACAAGGTGTGCTAGCAGGAGTTCAGCTCAGTGGCTGTGAGTTCCTCTGAGCCCCAGCAGAGGCTGTGTGTTACACGAGTGCATGGCTTAGGCAGGGCTGCCCCAGGTGTTTGTGCCTGCTCAGAGCAGATGGGCTCCCCGAGCTGGCTGCTGGCACTGTGACTGCCACTCTGCCTGTGAGACAGAAATTGTCCCCTGTCCCCTGAGCTCTGCTGCTTCCTGCATCCTCCTGAGATACCCATCGCTCACACTGATTTATCTTAAATCCATACAACAGAAATCAAGCAGGTTTTTTCTTTCAGACAAACTTATGAAGTGCATCCAGTATATTTTGGAGGAAGTAGTTGATTCTCTTCAAAGGTCAGTTTAGGCCCTGAAGCACTTCTGTGAAAAAAAAAAAAAAAAAAAAAAAAAAACAGGTGAGAAGTTTTAAGGAGTGGCACAACTCTGACTTCCTCCTGTAAATATCAAGATTAAAATAACAGATGCAGTTACAAAAGTTGTTTATTTCCTTGCAACTTGACTGTTCTTTTAGCGTGCATGTCCTGATGTATTTCCAGGCTATCCATGCACTTGCAAACAGGTCTTTTTCACTGGTGTTTCAGTAACTGTTACAGCATTTTATCTATTTCTAGGCTTTTTTCCCTTTCAAGTAAAGCAGTTTGGGGCCTTCAATTGCCGGGATTTTAGAAACTAGCTGTGAGCACTTCAGTGCTAGCTTATATTATCCATAGTGTTGTATAGCTAACAGGATCCACTTCTTTTCTTTTATACCACTACTTTGCAGTACTGTTCTTGCAGTTATTCCCTCTGTGTCAGTGCCTTCTCGGCTGGCCTGCTTGCTTAGGTTTCTATTCTTTAGTTTCAAAGACTTCTCTCACAATCTCTCTGTTCTTCATTCATAATCCCACTGCCTTGCAAAGAGCTCTAGAGGTACCTTTTTTTAGGGCATGAATGACTTTTTTGTTGTTTCAAAAATGTGGACTCTACGGAGGAATATTTTTAATTGCCTTTTGAAATAGATTCTTTTCCTGACAGTAAGAGACATAATCAAAATAGCTGTCTAATAGAAAAATGAAGCCATACAATGAAGCTCTTTGTAAAATATATAAGGAAATAGTAGTTCGTTAACTGGAGCATATGTCCTATATGAGTTGAAAGATTTTTACACTCAGAGAAGTGTATAATACAGAACCTCAGCTGAGATGTTACAAAAATATAGGGCTAGCTTTGCCTTTCCAGGTAATCATACACACTGCCAAACTGAATTGAATATTTAAGGTAGTATTAAGTTCTGAACTGTTTCTGGAGGCTTGTAAGATAAGATTTATGTAGGGGAAAAAAAGGGTAAGATAAACAACAAAGCAGAGTCAGGATTCTAGAATAAGATCTAAGAGACAGAAGTCAGCTGCAGTCTAGGCTGTCTCAGAAACTCCTGGTGCGAAGTGTTGCTTTCATTTCTCCAGACTTCAGTTTCATCATCTGTCAGATTGAAGATAGTAACACTTACCTTGCCAAAAATGTAGAGTCCTGATTCCTTAAATATTTACAAGTATTGCAACATAGAAACTACCACCAATTAATGTGATGAAACTGGCTGTGCTTTAGAGTATTTTGGGTAGAGTATCTGAGCAAAGAAAGCAAAAGTATGGGGCAAGTGACTTGTACATAAATTTATACCTTTTTCTCAGTCCTAAGGCACAGGTATTGTCAATGGGGAGCTGATAGTTTTGTGCTGAGTAAGAACAACCCATACTGTGCTTAACCCTAGCAAATCTGAAACTCTGTAAAACATGATCACATCAACTATAGTCTCTATTTTACCCATTATTGGGTGAAATGTCTGAAGCTGGTCAATGAGTTCTTGAGACACCAGAACAGGACCACCAGCCTTTTACTTCCTGTGTCTGTGGATGAGCTGAGGTGTGCTAAACAGACCACAGCTGCAAAAGGATTCATGTTAGAAAGAATCCTCCACACCTAAGGAGAAATACAATAGGAAGCCTGTGTAGTAAATTAGGTGTTTTAGGAGTCTCAGTGGTAGCAGCCATAAACCTGCACAACTGTTCTAGAGAAGTGCAGGCCAAGTTGACTTTGTCAGCATATAATGTAAAATTGTACACTCACATAACCAAAGGAAAGATGACCAGTGCTGCTACTGCAGCAGTTTGATCAACCTCTTAAGAGGGACCTTTGCATTCATTCTAAAATTAATATAAAATCACATGTCTATACATCTTAGAGACATCTTCCAGTTTTAGTGAGTTTTGGATAGAGTATTTGGAGGATTTCTTTATTCATATCATAATTTCTTGGAAGACTTTAAATGATGAAACATATTTTTAAAATTGCGTGGAATTTTTTTTTACTTGGTTCCTGATGGCAGTAAGAGATTATTGCCCTAGATCTCTTGTGTGCAGTACACAAGTTCCCTCCTCCCAAAATGCAGTCTGTCAATATGCATGCCTGTGCAATCTGTGTGAGTGGAACAGTGATATTTGGGATACCTCAAACTGTTTAACAAGTACAGAAGAAAACATGACTTGGTTTGCAGCTTCATTAATGCTGCTATGCTCAACTGTGCTGCCTCAACAGAAGTGAAAGATCTTTCTACATCCTGCACACACCTGCAGTCTGGTGTCTTAGTCTGAGGTAAGAAATGTGGTTAAAGTTTGAGGGAACAATGTGAAAGAGCAGAAAGAAATATGCGTTAGTAGACACTAGTAGCATTTCTGATTTTGCTGTCTGTCTGCTAATGAAATGACAGAAAGGAATGTTTCTGAGGGACATCCAATATTCCTGCTCTTAGAAAAAATGTATGAATAATAACAGTTTAACCCAGTGTCAGCTTCCTCTCGACAGGTTAGAAGGTTTACAGTGGAATGGTGCTGAATACAAGAGAGGCGGCTCAAGGAAATGAATGTGAATCCTGTAAAGAGTTATATAACCTCGACAGTAACGGATCAAGGCTTTGTAATACTCAGACATGAAACTTTCATAAAATCCTGTGTTGTTTGGCTTGCCAAATTTAGCATTTTTTACTTTTTTGCAGACTGGTCGGTTTGGCCATAAGGATTTTGAAGTGATAAAATAGTTGTTTTATTATGTAGTAAGATATTATTTATAGAAGCATACAGTTATGGAACTCACCTACAGATGCCTTTTGAATCAACACATGGTGCATTAAATTAATTATAAATCACAGAACAGTTCAGGAGAAAAACACCAAGATCTGTGGATCAATTATTCCAAAAGTTAATGAAAAAGTAACAGCTTCATTTGTTTTCCTCCTGTGATTAATGCTGAGCTCAGTGGCCTGCTAAGATGCAGTTTTGTATGGCCCTGAATAAACAGACAAATGTTTAGTGCAGTAGCTGGTCAAAGTTTTTGTGTTAATATTGGAAAGAGAACCATTTACAATGTGGATGCCATCAAGTTGTCATTGTGGGAGGGTGCCTTAAATGGTGAGGGAAGGACTGCTTGCAAACCATGGCTTCTAAAAACCTCACTTTTCACCAAGCAAGGAAGACATTTTCATAACAAAATGCATGTCAGAAATGCCATTTTCAGCTGCTCTCACTGCAGCTGATGCTCTCTGTTTCTCTTCACAATAAAAATGCTCACCTGAGTCTCACCTCAGTGGTGACATCAGTGGAAAGTCTGAAAAGGCTTTTCAGTGTCTTACAGAATTTATTTTATCTTTCTGGTTTTGCTGATTTGGGTTTTGGGTTTTTTTATTTGCCTTTTTTTTTTCTCTCTTTTAAACCTACTTGAACTCCAAGTCCATGAGAAAACACTTTGGAAGAGATATCCCTGGCTTTGACTGTAAGCTCCAAAACACTTAGGAACTGTTTTTACATAGAATAAAATGATCAAATTTTCAGAGGACCTCCATGGGTTGGTCACTGAGACAATGTGAAAAATTGTGGTGTTCAGCTGCAAGTTAATATTTTCTGATTTTTTTTCTGAATACTTGGAAAGGAAAGAAAAAGCTACTTGGGAAGTCAGGAAGGAGCTGCTCCTCTGTGTGGTTGTGACTGTCTTACTGCTGTGTTTATAGGAGGGCTATTTTCCATAGCTGTGGTCTTGCTGGGCCAGATGCTGGACAAATGTAGGATGAAGTATGGTCTTGTCCTCAAAGGATTTCTGATCTGATTCTGGAGAGCATGGATATTTCTTAAAAGGGAATGCTATGGAGGTGAAAGGAAAGACTGATAATGGAAAAAGTGATAGCAGCATATGTCGCCAGCCAGAGAACTTGCATAATCCCCTGTGCTATTTATTTCCTTTTCTGAGAAAGGGACATACAGCACCTCATTCAAAGCAGCATGCAATGAATTATTCCCAGGATTCAAGATAAACTGTCCTACACAGGCCCATGTATTGCAGATATCATCACATTGTACTCTTAAAACCTTTATGCATAGTAACAACTGGTGTAAGTATTCCTGGGATAACACTTAATGGTAAAACTACTGTGGATAAAAAGGTAGCTTCTCTTGCTGTGTGGAAATAAAAAATCAGGTCACATACAAAGGCACTATATTTATTTGCAATGATTATTTTCTCCAGCTGTTTAATCCTTTCATTAACATATTGCATTCTCCCACCAGTGAGTGAAATACAGTAAACAAACAACAGAGTGTGCAGATGATGTGTTACAAACACACACACACACATTCACTGTCTGGTATGGGAGAGCATGTAATCCCACCCTCCTGCATCTCAGTTCTTGTAGCTGTTGCTCTGCCTGCAGGAGATGAGCTAACATGAACAGATCTGCATGTGGAAGAGGGGTTCCGTATTCTGTTCTGTTCAGTTCAAAAAAATTTCAGGTTGCATTCAACACTTTCACATTTAAGTGCTCATAAATAGTAATAACAATAATAAATTATTTTGACTTGTAATTGACCTAACTGATTTATTTAGACTGTAAAGAAAAAATCATGTTTCCTGATTATCAGAGGGTGAATTCTGTAGATGCAAGATCTGGAGATACAAACTCTGCAATTAATTCAAGTGTGACCTGGATTTGTAATACAGTACAGAATATCTGTTTCCAGATATCTACTGAACACTACAGAGGGTTGGGGGGGTTTTGGTTTGTTTTTTGTTTTGGTTTTTGTGGAATTGTTTGTTTTTAATTGCACTGTAAGATTTAAGAGTCATAAGGACTTTTAGGTTCTAGATGGCTGCGAGTTTGAGTGAAAAGGTTTTGTTATAAAATGTTAAGCATTTGGAATGGCTGTTTGCAAATACAGTAGTTGAGCATAAGATACAGCTGTAAGCAGAGCCTTGAATGGAGTTGTATTGGGTAATATGTGTGTAATAACTGTTTATTAAAATAATCTTTCAGTAAAATCTGATCTCTGTCTGTTATGACAGCCTTTTCTCGAGATAATGAGTAACCATAGGGGGAAGGAAGCAGGTACAGTAACCCTACACACTTTTTAAAAATTGCTTTATATCTCTAAGGTAGTGTTTGAAGAGCAAGCACTGCAATGATAGAGTGATAAAGCTGACATATGGCTGATACCAGATCTTTGCAGTGGTGGTGGAGGCAATCAGTATCTTCACTGAAAGAAGTTCTTCAGAACTTGAGAAAGAGATTTTTCCTTTACTGGATTCTCTTTTCTGTGAAGAGAATGAAAATCTGTTCAGTGTTTTATATCTGTGTTGCTCAATGTACAGTTCAGGCCATATTTACAGAATTGCTGCTGAAAACTTTCTACAACCAGAAATACTTGTTACTTTTTATGTTTTTTGAAGCTGCTGCTACTGACCTTTTCTAGCTAAGTGCAACACACATATAGATTTTCATACCTGTGATGATAAAATAGCCCAATGAGAAGATCAGTCTAATAATCAGAAAAATTAACTGAAGTTAGGGGTGCTTTAAGGAGAGGGGTGCTTATCTCAGATTAATTTTCAGTTTTGAAAGGTCACCACTTCTGTCAGTCAGACTGGTATAATTAAGAAGCTTTTGAATACGGACCAATTATTAATGATTGCTGCATGTAAAATTTAGTGTGAATACATAATGTAACATCATACAAGAATTCTGTGATGAGAGCTGGAATATTAATCCTGTTACCTAAGCCAACATTTCCCTGCTTAGCTGTGAGATCGCTGTGTTCTCAGGGCTCTTTGCCTCCCTCACTCCATGGCTCAAGCACAGAATCAGCTCTGCACCTGAAGGCATCTTCACCACCTGCTCTGGAGCTGTTTTCTAAGCTGGACAAAAGAGCAGTCTGTGATCATGGAATGAAACCTCTCTGTGGGTGTTCAGCAGTGTTAGGAAAGGAAAAGGACTGGGGCAAATGGATATTTGCCAGCTCTTCAGTAATTGCCTTTGCTCCCTGGACAATGACTTTGGAACAGCTTATGAGGGTATGATTTTGTTATAAAAAGCAGCCCTGATGCTGGTAAACATTATTTATTAAAGGAAATGCAAAAGAAAAGAGCTTTGGGACACCTGTTCATCATAGCAAATTGTCACCTCATAGAGCTGATATAAAATATTTCTCCTTCATAAATGGGCTTCAGTGCACCTTTCTAAATGTCTTACTGTTCCACAGAGCTCAGAACACTTTAGCAAGGAAAAGCTTTTTACTTTGTAAAAAGTAATTGTTTTCTTTCCCTGTAAATCAGGGAGTTTCTCATGAAAGAAGTAAATTAGTACTGCAGGCACAATCACCTTTTGGCATTAGTCTGAAGAAGATGAAAACCTACTGGCTTATCTCCAGCATTTCTTCAGTGATAGCATTTTTTGCCCTTTTCTCTTTTTCATCTTTCTTCTTTTTTAAAATTAGTGCTCAGTGTCCCATACTCATAGCTGTCAGAACTAGTGCAGAAGTCTAGTTAGCCCTTCCTGAGTGATATCCTGCTCTGCCCTTTGTCCCCTACTACCAGCTCCAAAGCTAGGGAGCTTATTGGAGGGTCACAGGGGAAGAAGCTGTGGAATCTGCTACCATTGTAATCCTGAGCATGCTTGGAAACAGTCATGGAAATAATGCACTTCATTTTCTTAGTGATTATATCTGATCTGTTCTGAGGGAAAAGCACTAACACTCTTGAACTGATTCATCAGGATAGGTAGCATCTTTGTCTCTAGATGAGTATGGAAAGTTACCTGACCTTTGATGGATATTTTGATAAAAGCAGAAACACAGGCCTAGGCACAATTTCCAGGAAGTGTAGGCAGAACATTCTCATTCTTCCAGTCTAAGAAAGAGTATAGGCAATTCTTACAGGTGTGGGGGGAGGAATTCTGCTTAGAGAAAGTATTATAGTGCCTCTTCAGAAGATTCTTACCTGGAGAAGCTCTCATGTTTATGAGAATTTTGCCTAAAACAACATAGCTTGTCTTTAAAGTCAGTGTTAGTAAGGTTTCAATGTCTTACTTATTTAAATCTGTGCCATTAAGAAAGCAGAGTTATTCACTAGTTTATATATGGTCAAATTCCTTGGCATTCCTTATAGAGAATTTAAACTACATCATTTATCAGGCCAGACACACAAGGCTTGATCTCTTGGCCACCCCACAGACACCATTCAGGATTCACAAGCCATGAACAGGCAGCCAGTTTTTACAATGTATGGGTTCCTGTATGCAACTAGAAACACAGTGATTCTTCCAAAGGGTTTAAAATAGATTTCTGCTTTCACGAATGTACCTGAATCTTGATTATTTTGCAAACATATAAGTGGTTTTGAGTGAAACATAATGTTAGTGATGGTCATTTTCATCTTTTAGGTAAAACAAAGCAATGTGATTTCATTAAAAGACCCATTTTTTAAAAACTCAATTTTTTATGACCATTACCTTGCAAAGTATTTGTGTCATTAGAGGGAAAGTATGTATTTGCAGAAATCAGATCATGTATTTATTTCAGTAAGTGCTGGTAAACATTATTTATTAAAGGAAATGCGAAAGAAAAGAGCCTTGGGACACCTGTTCATCATCATAGCAAATTGTCACCTCATAGAGCTGATATAAAATATTTCTACTTCATAAATGGACTTCAGTGCACCTTTCTAAATGTCTTACTGTTCCACAGAGCTCAGAACACTTTTGCAAGGAAAAGTTATTATTTCTGTGGTAACTAGAATAATTCTGACAGCTGACTTTCAAAAGGTCACTTGAAAAGCTGCTGAGCAAAAAAGAAATTCTCTGGACCTTTTGCTGAGTAAGAAGCCACAAAAAAAGAGGATCTGAAGTGAAGACAAAAGAAGGAGCATTTTTTAATCCAAACATTGATGTTGATTTTGATTGTGATTGTAATTTTGTAAAGGAAATCACATACTTTGCAGCAAAAAGCCATATTGAACAACCCAAACTGAGAGTATAACACTGATTAATGCATGAAACGAACCATTAATTTAATGAACCCTGTTGGTTAATCAGCAGCATGGTAGGAGGCCTGTGCATCACTTCAGCCAGTTGCAGAAATCCTGGGTCAACCTTCTGCATAGAGTACTTGTCATCCAAGTAAGGGTGGACAAAAGAATTTAATGTGAAATTCAGCAAAGATTACTGCAGGAGGACTTGAGGGCATTAATCCTTCTTCCTGGGAGAGGATTGCTTCATCTTCAACAGAAAATTTCTCTTTAATTCCAGTCAGAGGTATCAAATTGAGCACAAATGAAAGGGTTGCTTGGACAGTTGGGTCACATCAGAGGGTGGCATTTTTTAACTAACAGGAGCAAGATTAAATCAAGAGCAGAAAAATAACAGTGATGTCTCAGTAATTTTACAGCAGGGCTCAGTATGTTTAGCAGCTCCATTTATTTTCTGATCTGGAATTATTGTGGCATTGCAGGAGGAAAATGCAAATAAGAATTAACATGATGAGGACGATGGTAGGTCTTAGTGAGGCAAATTGTTACAGAAGTTACCATGTACCTTTCTTGTGAAGTAAATCCAGTCCCCAAATCAAAACCTATCAGCTGTGCTGGTGGTGCAGAGTCCTCATCCAGGACTTAAGTCAGAGTGACACATTTCTTTGAGTCCTCTTTCAATCGAAGGGACTGTAAGAGCCTTTTCACTGGAGGTGGAAGGTGTTGCAGAGTGTGTGTTGTTGCAGTGTTAGTGCAGTCACAGAGGAAGATGAAAAGTCTCACTACAGGAAATGTGATCATTAGGGAAATGATCTGTCACAAAATTCATTGTGATGCCACATTTCAGAACAAAAAGTGCTTCAAAGCTTTTGGCTCAAAAACAAACTCAAACCCAAATCCCCATGACTTCTTGTCTATAGAGACAGGAGATTTCACTCATAATAATCCTGGGAATGGCTGACAGTGTGTGATGCTGAGTTTTTGAAATGTTAGATGTTTCTTGACCACAGATTCCATCTAGATGCTTCACAATGCAGTTGCTGGAGGAGAAACCAGTTTGATTGCAAATACATCCTAGCTTGGTCTCTCTACTCATTATCTTTACGGTACACTTTTCATATTCCTGCTGTTGTTTTAATATCGAAAATTCTTTCTGAATCATCTCTTTGATGATTCTTTACTAAAAAGAATTGGATTTAATATTGTTTTATTGTCCAGTGCTTGCAGTCTTACTGGTGAGTCTTTCTAATATTGTTTTTGATGGATTTTTAAATGTAATTATCAAGTTGGCAAGCCCCATCCCAGCTTGTGCCTTCTTTAGAGGTGAAGCCTTGTTATGGGGAAAACAGAGGGAGTAAAAAAGATTGCTTAGTTTCTCAATTTGGATAGGAGTTGTCTGCCTGCTACAGAAACAAAAATAAAATTTAAGCACCACAGTGGGCAAATTTTCCACACCTGGGAAGTTCAAAGGATTCTGTGGAGATGCAGGGGTTGTTCATGTTCTGCAAAACAAATTCTGACCACTTTGCTGCTTACAAAGGTTAGAGGCATTTCAAGGACACACCCAGGTCCATTGCACTACTTTTGTGCTGTCAGCAGATTAATAATTAAACAGAATGAATTTTCTGTTTTTTTTTCTGTGGGAGCTCAGCTCACCACATCGGATGCTCTGAGTCCCCAGGAACACCCCTGGGGGGCTCAAAAGTCCTGGAATGTAGCCAGGAATTCTTGGTGGCTTGAATTTTGATCCCTCAAAGGATGTGCCACCTGAGTGTGAGGGTTTGCAAGTCACCAGGGTGTGAATGGTGGAGGGATGACACTTTTTAGGATAGAAATATAACCTTTTGGTTTTGGTACAGGGGGGTCTAATGGAGGCAAGATGGAGGATTCAGGCCCGGCCTCGTGGCCTTTCTCCTTCTTCTTGGCATCCATCTTTCGGGTGACGTAGGCACTTTTAGATTGGTTCAAGGTGGTGGGTCACTATCCAACATAGGTGTGGAGCATTGGAAGAAAACTGTAAATATCTTATACGTAATTATCAATATAAGAATGTACGGCTGCCCCAGGTGGAAAAGTCAGAGTAAGAATTGGCTGCTGTGCTGGTCAGATCCCAGCTGGGCAGAGCGAGCATTCAAGATAACAAACAATAAACTATCTGAAGACCGAACTACAGAAGAGTCCAGTTTCATCATTTAGCTGTGAGCTGCCCACGAACCATCCTACGCGTGTGTCGGGCAGAGACAAACAGCCGATCCGGCACTTTCCACTGGCATTTATGATCTGTCAGGACAACTTTATTGAAATCAACTGATTTTTGCTGTTTTCTAATATTTGTAATTTTGTTATGCAGATAATTTTTTTCTTTAATAATAAGGGAGTTTTAAATGTAAATTAGAGAAACTGTATTAATAGGGATCTTTTAAGAAAGCTTAATAATGCAAACTATGAAATAAAAAAAATCCATAAAAATGATAAGGTAGGAGAGGAGTATGGTGTGACATCCTAATCCTGGCTGTCAGCCCTCTGGCTGTCCTGAGTTTTCAATGTGACATGTTGGCTGACCTTCCATCTCTTCTGCAGGTTTAGGCTTCCTTCATGTAGTGTGGCAGATGGAGGTGCTTCCTTTTGGTGTCAGGTCTTGATCTGGACCTGCAATCTCAGATTCATTGTCAGGATTGTTTTGGTATAGTGATATTCATCCATTTCTACTGATTCATGAAGGATGGAACTTGAGGCCATTTGGATTTTCATCATACAGTCTTAGGCTGTGTGCAGTTTTTCCAGTGATTGTTTTTTGGCTTTTAAAGTAATTCACCAGTTTTTACCTAAAAACCCCATGACTTGGTTTAGATGTCATGTTTTAATTGAAACTTTTTCACAGAGAATATATTCTCAATTTAAATAGTAGTTGTCAACAATGCTACAGATGCAGTGATTTGTTTTAATGGTCTGAAACATCCTCCATTCCCAGTGCTTTACAAATTTTGCACACCAATTGAGTTTGCAGGATTCTTTATGAGGACAAGGCACACATTTGTAGAATCTCAACTGCAACCACCATTAAGTTAGACTGGAAAGGTTAGAGGCATTACAAAGAAACAGAGTTAATCCACTCTTTTTTGTATCAAGCTCCCAGCATACCTAAACAATGGACTTTTCTGGTTTTTAAGGCAGTGGCAGAGATACACCATGAAGATGC
The DNA here is from genome assembly GCA_024865655.1 of Emberiza elegans. Lineage (NCBI taxonomy): Eukaryota > Metazoa > Chordata > Aves > Passeriformes > Fringillidae > Emberiza > Emberiza elegans. The sequence goes on from JALJVW010000206.1 coordinate 65,571,741, forward strand.
TTCTGTATTGTAGGAAGTATTTGGAGTCAAAAGTATTGTAAAAATATATGCACATTTAGAAAGTGAGAATTTTGTCCCTCAAAGGTTACATAAATGCAATGTATTGAAAGTCTACAGGGTGTGAATTGGAGGGTGTAATTTAAACAGAAATATTACATTTGGTTTTGGTACAGGATGCTATTAATGCAGAATATGAGCTCTAGTCTTCTCTGGGACAAGAGTTTAAATCCATTAGGTCTAGGAGAAAGCATTTTAGAATGTATGGAAAGAAAGTATATCAAATATAAACTGTCCTAGAACCTGTCAGGAAATTATGACAACATCTGTGCAAGTAATTGCCAATATAAGAATGGAGAGGCTGCAGTAAAGCCAGTCAAAAAAATAAAGGCTGCTGTGCTGGTCAGATTTGTGCTAGGTAGTAGTGAGCATTCAAGATAAAAATCCATCTAAATGAAACTAATCTAAAGATAATATCTACTAAGAAGAGTCCAGTTTCATCATTTATTACCAAAATGAACCATCCTACGCGTGTGTCGGGCAGAGACAAACAGCCGATCCGGCACTTTCCACTGGCATTTATGATCTGTCAGGACAACTTTATTGAAATCAACTGATTTTTGCTGTTTTCTAATATTTGTAATTTTGTTATGCAGATAATTTTTTTCTTTAATAATAAGGGAGTTTTAAATGTAAATTAGAGAAACTGTATTAATAGGGATCTTTTAAGAAAGCTTAATAATGCAAACTATGAAAAAAAAAAAATCCATAAAAATGATAAGGTAGGAGAGGAGTATGGTGTGACATCCTTGCCTGGCTGTCAGCCCTCTGGCTGTCCAGGAAGTCACCCTGACACACTTGGCTGCTTCCATCTCTTCTGCAGGTTTAGGCTTCCTTCATGTAGTGTGGCAGATGGAGGTGCTTCCCTTTTGGTGTCAGGTGCTTGATCTGGACCTGCAATCTCAGAAGCATTGTCAGGATTGTTGGTATAGTGATATTCATCCATTTCTACTGATGCATGAAGGATGAAACTTGAGGCCATTTGGATGCCTTTCATCATACTCTTTAGGCAGTGTGCAATTTTTCCAGTGATTGATTTGCTCTTGCTGTAGTAATTCACCACTTTTTACCTAAAAAACCCCATGACTTGGTTTGATGTCATGTTTTAATTGATACTTTTTCACAGAGAATATATTCTACTTTAAATAGTACAAGTAACAATGCGCAGATGCAGTGATTTGTTTTAATGGTCTGAAACATCCTCCATTCCCAGTGCTTGGGAGTGCACACCAATTGAGTTTGCATTCTTCTTTATGAGGACAAGGCACACATTTGTAGAATCTCACTGCAAACACCATTAAGTTAGACTGGAAATTGGGCATACAAAGAAACAGAGTTAATCCACTCAGTTGTATCAAGCTCCCAGCATACCTAACCAATGGACTGCTTGCACAGTTTAAGGCAGTGGCAGAGATACACCATGAAGATCTTCTGTATTGTAGGTAGTATTTGGAGTGAGTATTGTAAAAATATATGCACACTTAGAAAGTGAGAAATGTGAGTAAGTTACATAAATGCAATGTATTGAAAGTCTACATGCTGTCTTCTGGGTGTAATTTAAACAGTAAAAGTTACATCTCCTTTGAATTCCCTGATGCTATTTCTGCAGAATATGAGCTCTAGTCTTCTCTGGGACAAGAGTTTAAAAGTTAGGTCTAGGAGAAAGCATTTTAGAATGTATGGAAAGAAAGTATACAAATATAAACTGAAATCCTAGAACCTGTCAGGAAATTATGACAACACACTGTGCAAGCGTGTGCCTCAGGCTAAATGGAGAGGGAGCAGTAAAGCCAGAGAAAAAAATAAAGGCTGGGTTATGAGTGTTTGTGTAGGTAGTAGTGGTTTTCTGAAGATGAAAATCCATCTAAAGTGATACTAACTAAAGATAATATCTACTAATGTAGATAAAATTCAAAGTAATTATTACCAAAATGAAGAAATTAATTCTGGAAATCACATAAACCATAACTAATTAACAAATTATTTCAATGTATGAGAAAAACTGTGAATAACTCAATGGGTCTGCTAGATTGTTAAAAACTACTAGAAGCAATAAAACTGAAGACTAAAGTGCCTTTTTACCAAGTTCTCATGCAGTGAGCCCCAGAGAGATTCCTGTTCAGTGCTGGAAAGTATAAGGCAACAGCAGAAGGCAGGGTTGGCTACAATCTGTTAGTGGTTTGAGGAGGGGGCCCAGCAGTTTTACAGCACAAGGTGTTTGCTGCTGGGAGCACTGGGGAAGAGCAGAAATGGGACCTGTTGCCTTCTTTTTTAAAAATTTTTTTGAACTAATGCTAGATTTTCTTTTAGGAAAGAAAAGCTTATGAATAAGCTTATAAAAGAAAACTTGTGGATGTTGTCTTTAGGAAGTAAGTTTCAGAGCTGAACAGTGTAGAATTCACCCAACATTTCTGGAAGGACTTAGGAATATGAAATTCCAATTTAAAGAAATCCAAACAGCTGCCTGAGCATCAGCTGCTGTGGTAGAGGTAGCCAGGGGATCATCATTTTAATAATGGTGGGTCTTTGGACTTTAGATAGATCAATGAAGTTTCAGTAGTTAAAAAATACTTGAAATAGTAATAGCAGAAGGATAAAAGAAAAAAGAACTTTGGATGTTTGTACTGGGCAGCTCGGCTCATCCTGGCCCAGGACAGTCTGGATATTCTGTGCAGTGCTCGCAGAGGGGAAATGACAGTCTTTGTTCTTAGATATTTGCCATCTCATAGTGTACCGTGAAGTTTGTGTCATTGTGGTGGTTGCCTGTGTTGTGCGTTGTAGCTAAAAAGCACTCTAAAAATGAAGAAAAAACGAATCATTAGGGCAACTACACTTTCTGGTTCTTTAGTTTTGCAAAATTCTGTGTCTTCAAACAATGTGGACTGAAGTGTTAATTCTTCTGTACATTTCCACCATTCCTCTTAGCTCAGTGAGGAAGTTTACTCATTTGTGGGTTGACAGGCAGCCTTGCCTGGGAATGGGAAGGTGCTTGCTGGCAATGCAAGCTGAGAGCTGATTTGCTAAGTGCAGACCAGTGCTCTGCTAAATGGAGATAAAATTCAGGCACCCACATCCTGTCACACCATTTAGTTCTTGCTGACTGCCATATACCAGAAAATTGAAATAAGTGCATTTGTTCCAAACACTGTTAAAAAACAGCAAAGATTAAAAAGTTATACTTGATATGCCTTATACTGTGCACAGTTGAAAGTGTGCCTTGGGAGCTTAACCCTCTGCTCATGCAACTCATCCTGGTGGTGGCAGAGGAGGAGCACAACCACCTCTGGCTACTTCTCTGCCATATTAGGTTTTCAGGTGAACAGGAGTAAATTCACAAAACTGGTAGCCAATGCATCTCTTGTTGTACTATTTGCTGCCAGTTCCTGTGTCTGTTACCCTTGTACCAAAGATGTTGAATATATAGCTTAAAATTATTGAAAAATTCAACTGTGGGTTTGATTTTTTAAATACATACATGTTTCAGATGGCATTATTGACCAGGGAAGCAGGCATTCTCCTTTTATTTCTCTATATTGTTAGCAACTTCAATTGAACTTTAGTAATAAATTATTTAGGGCTGAGTGGGTCTATTTTGGAAATTCTTCTGAAATCAGTATGTCATTTGAAAAGAAATACAAATTTTAATTGAGCTTCTTAGTTTACTGAAGTCAAACCCTGTTATCTCAGTGATAACTGGTCAAGACCTGGAAGATAAACACAGTAATATGGTTATGCATCACAGGCTTGCTGGACACGCAAATCTGAACTACTGTCTCTGTAGACGACTGAACTAATCCTTGTGATCTTATCACCTCTGAATTTCAGAATTTCTGATCAAGTTGGCAGAGAGATAGCAAACTGTCAAGGCTTCCTAAATGTCAGTCTAGGTGTCAAGTCTGAAGCAGCTGTAAGTTCCTAGTGAAACTTTGGTGCAAGAACATGTCAGTTTTTGACTACCGAGTTAGACTGAACACATCTTTCTGATTGTGCTGTGAAAGCATCATCAAAGCTGTGTTTCCTGAGTGTGTTGTAAGCAGATACACAATGATAGATAATGAGGAGCCAGGCAGGTAGGGACCAGCCCCCTGAACATGGGGCCATTGGAGTTTAGAGGTCGGCTGCTGAAGGAGCATGGAGTCAGGAGCTCCTACATTGGCTGGCAGGGAGGGCAGGAGGCAAAAAAGAGGGCAAAAAGCAGCCAATCACATATGGCTTTTGCAATTTTAAGCTGCACAACAGAGAGTAGCATTGTTGGGTGGATGTGCAGAAGGCACTGGAGCCCTGCAGCACCTGCCCCAAACCCCCCCTCAGAGCCCATTCACGTGTCAGCCATGCTTCATAAGCTGTTGTCAGTGTCAGCATTAACACAGAGCCTGGGAAGGAACAGAGGCAGACATTTTGTCAAACTTATACCACAGACCAAACACAAGTAGCAAGGGTTTTATCTGCTTTTAAGTGTTAAAATAATTCCCCTACCCCTTCCTGCTGAGGTGGTGGACTGCAGTGAGTTTTATCTGCTTTATGTGATGTCTCTATATCTCTGCCAAAGCAAAACTTAGAGCTGACTAATGGATAAATACCAGCATTGGCTCTCAGCTTGGTCCCCTAAGGTCTGAAGGCAGAAACAAGACAATGGGAACCCTCCCATAGTTAAGCCACTCACATCTAACCTGAAGGTGATTTAAACTGAAAAGGGAGTTAGATTGTGTGGCTGACTGACTGTGATGAGTCATAGCCAAAAAGGACAGGATTCCACAGTACAGCAATGCCAGCAGAGAGGCCCCTGAACAAGCTGTAACAATACTGGCGGAAGCAGGGCTTTTACAGCCACATTCAGGAGTGCAGTGCCAAAGCTCATTAACTTTGATGAGGTAAAAGATGACTTTCATTAGCAGCTGCCAGTAACTTAAAACTGAAAAACAAAACAAGCTTGGCAGTTAGGCTGTTTTAGCACTGTGCACCTCTGCACAAGTAAAAGCACTTGCACTCCTGGCTGGAGGGCCGATGCTCTGGCAAGAGGCCGGTATTCCTCATGTAAGGCAGACCAAAGCCATAGTCAAGTAGATTGCAATGGTTCTGATGTGAGAACTTCCTCATGATACCAAGTGTTGTGGGATCCCACTGAGCCATCAGCCACTCATTTCTGCAGAGCCAGCTCCTCTGTCTGCCAGCTCCCAGTCACTCATGATGTGGGATTGAGCAGGGGGATCTCAGCTCAGTGTAGGAGATGTTGGGGATTTCTTGCATTCATTGAACAATTCTGTTAATAAGTTCCATTTCCATTCATCAGAGAATCCTGTTCCTTTGGGGTGGCTGTTGGCCCCGTACATGTGCCAAAAATGAATTGACAGCCTTTAATTCAATTTTCTGTTACACCATCTGCTGTGGCCCTGGAGGACTGGCTATCGTACCCAAACAGAAACACATTATATCCTTGGTAGAGGGTTCCATTCCCTGATCATTGTGTTCCTTATTTTCTTGAAAGTTCAAAAGTCTTTGTAAAGATTTCTTTTGACCCTGTCAACCTTAAAAACAGTTGGACATATCTTTCATTGCATTATTTCAGACTGCTTTGTGCTCTTGTCACTGCAGATAATGTTTGTCTGTCCTTAATTTCTTTGGGTCTTGCTTATGTAAATGTATATAAAGAACATATATCCAAAAGGAAAGAAAGATCACATTGTGTTTACAAGGCAGAATTTATTATTCATCAGCCAATGAGCAGAGCATCTTGACCATTGAATTTCTTGGTCACGGAATTTCTTGACCATCATCCTTGACCATGGAATATCCTGCAAAAGAATCTTATTGGTAAAATGGTAATCCAGAAACTAGAGTTTTACTTTTTTGTAGATTTTTCAAAGCTTATGCTCACGAGGGTATTCTTGATAATCCTGACTAAAATGCTGCAGTCTCTTTCTTAGTTGCCTTGCTAATGTTGGGTACTATTAAAAATAGTCTTATTAAAAATGTTAAATTAAAACTAACAATTAAAAATGTCTTTTGGTCTTTCATATTTTAATATTAATTAAACTACCTTGAAAGTTTCAGTTTCAGCATCAAGTATAAGGAAAACTGAAAAATTTGATAAAGAATTTGAGTGAGGGTGCTGTAGGTTGTGCAGGGCTTTTGATCATAGTTTTTTATCCAAGTACTCCTAACAGTTTACATGCTGGTGCAGAGCAGCCCATGGAAATCCAGGTGAACCCACACTTGAGTTGGTCTCTGTGCACCACATGGAGGTACAGAGAAGGCTCATGTGCCTTCATGAGCCAACAGAGCTGAGTGCTGAATTAAGCACTGTCACTGCCCACTTCCTGCTTGTGTGTGCTGATGGGGGATTATTAAGAGATCTGTTGCATGCCAGACTCTATACAAGTCTTGATTCAAATTATCTTTCTTCAGACTATGATCATTTTCAAGCTATACTTAATTCCTACTGAAGTAAATGACAAGTAACAAATTTCTGTGCTTTGTTGAACACCTACCAGAAGGTTTTGTCTTTTTTAGTTTGTTTGTATTATCAATTTGTGGGCCATACATATGAAATGTAAAATAATTGGTGCTGAATAATATCTTCAAGTGCCTTAGTCTACACAACTGAAAAAAACCTTATATATTTCCATATTAAAAATGAAAGAGCAGTAAATTTTACCAGTTAATGTGGCCATACATTCACCAGTATTTCAACCAAATACTGTAAAAGTATAGACTTAAAAAGCCTTACCCACATTTGCACATACTTTTGTCTTTCTGCTTTAGTTTTTCCATCTGTCATCACAGCAGACAGTCCACACACTACTTCCAAACTGCTCCATCTATGGGGATGTGTGTGTACAAACTGATACTTGTGTTACAAATCCAATTGGGTTTCTGACCTCCCACCTCCAAGTGGGAGCTGTTGTCATAAGATATGCAATGCTGCTATATACACATTTCTTATTATTAGACATAAGAAATGTTTACAGGTCTGTGGTATTTCCCAGCTTGTGAATATCTGTGCCTATATAAAGAGTGTAAAATTATTTGGAGCATGAAATTGGATGTTCTTTTTACTTTGGCCTGAGGGCTTTCTGTGGGCCCCTATACACTGAAAGGTCCATACAATTCTTTTCCTAAATAAATTCTTGTCTAGCATCCTTATCCTTTGATTTTTCTTTTCTTTCCCAGACCATTCATTTAATACTTTTAAAATAAAAAATTATAATAAAAAAGGAAACTTGAAATGCTAATGAAAATTGCCTTCCACGGGCAAAATATGGAAACACAGACTATTTATGTTCTTTTTGCCTTGAATTATTTAAAGAGATACTGAAATCAGTCTTGTTCAAATCTTGAGGAAGATGAGCTTTAGACTTTTGCTGGAATATGGGACACCACAATCCCTGTGATCAGAGTCGAGTCCTTCCGTTCTGTGCCTTTATTTCTATTTCCTGAAACATTCATCATACAATCTTTTAGAAAAGGATGATCAGCATAGGATTTAAAGAAAAATTAGATGAACTGTTTTCACCTCTCTTTGCTTGTGATTATCAGGTGGTTTGTTAAATTTGGATCTCACATCTCCTGTTTGTTATAATGAAAATAGCAAATGGAGAAGGAGGAAAAAAAAGAACACATTTAAAATGCAGTGAAAGGCCCAGTGCTGGGTACCAGAATTACTGATCTGGTCCCAAAAGAAAAATAAAGGAGGAGAGGGGATCAAGAAATCACTTTGACTTAACGTTTTTATTGAATTCCAGAGGAGTTGTGTGGACTCTGCTCTCTTCTAAAATCTGTTCATCATTGCTTTTGACATGACATGAAGTAAGGGCCCCTTCTTGACCTGCTCAGCTGCTCAGCTTCCCTGAAGGGACAGAGCCCAGGTTTTGCAATCCAGATTTTGAGATAGTGAGGAGCTTTTGTAAGTGTGTGCAGGGCATTCTGGGGAGCTCAAGTTCAAGGAGTTTCTCTCTTTGCAGCCTGTTCCTGTTTGTGCAATCAGACGGATGTGGGCATATTTTTTTATGTCACTTTCAGATCCCTTTGTCTGTGAACTTCATAATTTTAAATTAATTTCTAATTGCAAGATGCCCTTATCTCCACTTTGCGTGAGATGTTAGAGAGACACAGACATGGAGGGTACATACAGCCACTCATGCAGTTAAGAAGGTAAAAAGTGGAATTCCTGGGTAGGACTTGGTCACAGTTCCATTTTTTTTCACTAGCTGAGGACACGATGGATTTCAGGTCACTCATCAAATACAGGACATTTTGATTAATTTAAATAGTGTAATTTCTGATTTTCACAGAATCCCAGAATTAACTAGCTTGGACAAGACCTTTGAGATCATTGAGTCTAACTTATGATGTAACACCACCTTGTCAGCTGGACCATGGAATGAAGTACCATATCCAGCCTTTTCTTAAACACCTCCAGGGAAATAATTAAAAAATGAATGATAAATTTTAATAGGCAGGGTTCTGGAAGATAATGATATGCATCATTGAGTGATTTACTTTTCAAATTATTTTGGCATGAATAATGCTGGTAGAATCAATCTGACCCTTACATGATGCTTCCTATCAACATTTTGTGTGTATAGATTATTGTGTTTTAAATTGCACCCTAACAAGAATCCAGTTGATTTAGCTGTTGGTCAGTGAACCCTGGCTGTCAGAGTATTTTATGAACAATGAAAATGTTATTCAGTAGCATATTTGATGAAGGATACTCAATTCTGATAAATTTTGGCCTGAATGTCTGCAGGAAAAAGAAAAAGTGAAGATAGTAGCCAAGTAAAATCAGTGTCCCTTGAAACAAAGAGAGTTTGCTGGCTGCAGCTGGCAGCCCCGGGAGGGCGAGGAAGCTGCCCAGCAGGCAGAGTTGGTATGGGAACGGTTCTCCACTGAGCTGCGTGATTTTTTCCCCTCTGTACTCTCTATCCTTTCAAGAAACAGAAGCTAGTTGTCTATCAGCCAGTGCTGGTTAGGATCTTCTCTTCGTGCTGGAAGAAATCTGGGTCATAGGAGATGACTGAGACTAGCAGGATAGTTAAGAGCATTGCTGCTTGGAGATGTGAGGCTGGGACTTCACCTCATGGAGCACAGGGACTGCTGAGGGTCCTGTTAAGCTTGGAGCAAGAAGTCACAGAAATACAAATGACAGATCACTGGAAAAGGAAATTTTTGTGCCACATCTTTATTCTGATTTGTGAATCTTTCAAAGGCTGAGGCTGTGCAGGCAGAGTAACTGGGCACAATGAAACCCAGCACTGTGACTGGAGGTACTGAGCAATGGCCCGTGCATTCTCTGCTGTGGAATAAAGCAGCTAGTTTTCTTTAGGCCTGAAGTGCACAATCATCAGCTAATTTAATTAAAATATAATGTTTAATTTTGTGAGTAGATAAAGGCAGATCCTCACTCAGATCTTCACTCTGACTCCAATGTGCCCATTTGAACCACGGGACCTGTTCCCATCCAAGACAGCAGCTGAATCCCCAGCCTGAGCATTTGACTCTGTAATAGTGTTGTTTCAGGAGCACCAAACATCACTGTATCACTCAGAGCAGCACTCATTTGAGCCAGTTGCCATCTCCTAGAAGTATCAGAAATGTTGTATTCACAGGACTGTCTGACAAGTGTGATTTTTGCAGCAGTACTGAATTACCTTGGTGAAGGGAAAAGCTCTGCAGCTTTGGGGGACTCAGGATTCTTTTCTGTCCCCAGCTGCTTCTGCTGAGGGGCATGACACTCAGGTGCTGTCAGTGCTGCTGCACCTTTGCAGCAGTTATTCAGTGTGGCTCTCTGGTGGGCTGTTGCTCTGTCATTTGTCACACTCCGGTTCTGCTGGCTTCAGTGCGTGCCACCACGCAGCCCTGCTTGCCCTGCCCTCAGCCCTTGGCCGAGGTGAAACCATGGAGCTCCTGTGGTGCATTTATATATCTTTTATCAGTAAAAAATCTGCAGTGCATAGCAATCAAACAAGTGGTTTGGTACGGTGTTTAACATAGCAGTGGATCAGAGAAAAATAGTATTATGAAAAGGAATAACTCACAGGCAGATGTCAGTTCTTGAAAGAAATGTTCCTTTTAAAAAGCTGAAACTTTTTGAAAATCACTGATTGGAGTTTTCACTGACATAATGCTCCCAGAAAGTACAGAGCTATTGATCCAAGGATTTCATGCTAATAGAACTCTGAGAAACAGAATGTATTTCTGATTTCAACAGGCTTTATGTTGTCAGTGGCTAAAATGCTGATCTTAGAATCCCAGACTCACAGAAAGACTTAGGTTAAACTAGACCTTAAGCATCATTTACTTGCAGCCTGCCCTACTCTTCAAATGGTACTAAACTGTTTATGGTTTGAATTTGAGCTAATTAAAGACAGTTTAGAGAAGTATTTCCAAGTTGATTTTGTTTTTTAGAGCAAAGGACCCATTTTCTATTGCTGGCAAAATTACATAAAAGTTATAATCAATCAGGAAGATGTACAAAACCAGATAATGCTTTAATCTTGAAGAAACTCAAAGATATCTGTCTCTGAGAAGCAGAGAAGTGAGTCAGATATTTCAATAAGCCATGTTCCAATGAAGGGACTGAAATTAAATTTGCCCGACGCCTCACACTCTCATCAAGTCAGTCAGTCAGTCAGGCTACTCAGCTGTAGCCTCTTTTTCTGATCAAAACTCTTGAGAACTGAGCTGCCTTCTGCTGTTCTCCACAGCTTCCTGTGACCAATAGAGTCAGCAATTGCAAAAACCGTGGGAGTACAAATTGAGAGGATGATAACATAGGTGTAAGTTCTTTCCTCCTCCTGCTTGCCATAAACAATATACATTCAGCAAATCCAGAACCGTTCTGTCAGTGCCATTAAGCAGAGCAAAATGGAGCAAGTGGTTTCTGTTCAAGGTAGATGGGGGAAAGGAAGATCAAGGAAGGATCCAGGGCTGGAAAAGTCATGACTGAAGCTAGAGGGACTGGCCCTGGGAGCAGAGAAGTTTAGCATAGGAATAACATGAATCTGGCTCAAGACTTTCTGTGCACAAATACTGAAAATATATAAAGGGCAAAGCAAACATTAACACAGATTTTTTTGCATGTTGCACAAAATTGCCAAACAAATAAATATCACAGCTAATCTTTCATTCCTCATGTATAGGTGTTTCTTAATGACTGTGGAGAGTGCCCAGCATTTCACAGCTGAAGGAACTGTTACATCAGGGTTTGATATTCTCCTCTCTTGCTGACAATTCACATGGTGACAAGGACTCCCTGCAAAGCAGTTTGGACTTCATCCCAAAGATTGCCACCCCTCACTGTATCATATTAACGAACCTGTACAACTGAAAATGATTACAAATGCAAATGTGATGAAAAGGAGTTTAATAGGGACGTTTCATGACTGCACTAGAGAAGTGGTTTAGCACTAAGATAAGTCTGATTGCTTGGGCATGTGGGTGCTATGGTAACTCCGTTTGCATTTGGAAGCACTTAAGCTCAAAACCACAGTATGCTGCACCCTCTTCCTTTTGAGCAGGGTTCTGTAGAAGAAAGGCAGAAGTAAACAGCATGAGAGAAACCACAGGGCAGCAAAGGCGTTGTTAGCTGTAGCTGTACGAGTGGGTTACTGCAAAGCTGTCCTGTGAAGACTGAAAATGTCATTTAAAGTATGGTGCCAGTGATAGAAAACCCCTCCTTCTGACTGCTAAACACACAATAGTCCTGGGTATTTATTTTAGGTTTGCAGGAACTCTGTTGGCAAAAAATAATTTGATTTGCTACTTTTGGTTTTTGTTCTGCTTCAGGTTTATGGTTTTGAGAAATTCTACATATCATTGGTAACAAGTATTACTTCCATTAAATTAATGTTTCTTCAGGGAAATTTCTCTTTTGCTCTGTGTTTTTATTTTTCTTTGAAAAATTATACTCCTATGTTTATTTTGCATAATCAGAACTAGAAAAAAATTTTTTTAAATGGTCAGAAATATTCAACATGTATTGTAACATTGTCTTCCTCCTTGTATCTGTCAGTTTTAAATTCTTAATTCCCTCCCTTTCTTCTGGTTGTTCCCCTTGTACTTGATTGCTGGCTAATTTGAATTTTTCGCCTTCTCCATAGCTGTAAATGCTGATTAATGCTCGCAGTTGACTCTGAACTCGAGGAGGATAGGAATAACTCCAGTTTTGGGAGGTGGACAGCAAGGAGAGGGATCTACAACAAGCATTGATTTCAGAGGTCAATTTTCACTGAAAGCCTAACACCACATCCTATCACTGGCTGTAGTCAGAGCAGCTCTCGCTCCCGAGCTGGGCTCTGCAGGCAGACCCCGCCTTCCCACTGCAAGGCAGCCCCCAGCGCCGGCAGGTGCTTGGGAACAAAAAGGCCTCTGACTCTCAGATAATGCCTTAACCAAAGGTTAAAGGGGCAGGAAGAGTGCCGGATCAGGCTCTTGGGCAGTGATGTGCTGTGTGAAGGAAGTTGCTGTGGGAGACAATTATTAATGAACTTGTGCAAAAACAAATATTTTGAGAAATCAGATGGAAACTATTTTAATTATCATTTTGAAAAGTCAGAATGGACATAAAATCTAGATATAAAAAGCAAACAATTGGAATTTCTTAATCAGAACATTTTAGAATTTCTGTTAAATTAAAATTTACAGTTTCAACATTTTATCCCTAATTTCTGGTGAAAATAAATATTGTACAACTTTCCTGTGGAAAAGAAATTATAATGTTTATTTAGTTCTAACTTCTATGATTGCTATAGGACTATGAAGACTTTTATCAATTACACAATGAATAACTTAGAAGTGATTTGATGGCTTCATCTTCAATGATCACAAAAATATATTTTTATTTTAGGACCCTCAGAAATGTCTCTGTCACCTGTGAAAATTCTATACTGTAAACTCAAATGAGTAGTTTATTTTTTGACTCAGAGCATGAAAAAATTCACATATTTTTAATATGAAGTCTATATAGCATTCTTTTACTCGATTTTCAAAAAGCAGCAGTTCATCCAGAAACTGGAAATATTATTAGTTTTTTCTTCCCCAGAATTAGAGATAAAGAATAAAGTGTAATTCTGTAGTCTCTGATTATGAAAGCATTTCAGCACATGTGATCCCACCTTTAAATTTGAGGGTCCTCTGTGGTATAGAATTACTCAGATATTTAAGTGTTTGTTAGTTTATTCTTAGGTCTGCCCAGATTTGTTTATAAAGTAGCAATGGATCCCTCAGTTTTGTATTTTCAAAAATAACAGTAACATCTCTGGCCTGATGCTCATTTACTTTAAGGTCTCGTTAGCTGGTTCTGGCAGCACAAGGGAGCTTTAAAGCAGGTGTGAATTACATCCTATCCCACTTGAAGTTTAAAAATAAATCAAAGGGCGGCTGGCAGCATTTTGTGAGGCTCCTTGCCTCACTCACCCTTCACCTCCCACCAGGAACTGTTCTTTTTTTTGCAATTTAGTGTTGGCTGGCAGGGGAGCTGCAATGTCTGTGCTGTTTGCTAGGAGACCCCCTCAAAGAGCTTTACTCCATCTGAACAAGTAGACCACATCCTGTTGCTTTCTGTGCAGATGTGAAGAGCCCTGACCCTGCTGAAGCAGTGCCGTTCAGCTGTGAAAAGAGGGAAGGCAGAATCTGGACTTACATTGGTTGCTTGGTGTAAAATGCTGCCTGGTGGGGGTTGCTGGGGTCTGTCCAATCTACTAAAGGCTGGAGAGATCCTGGGAAAAGGGCAGCAGCTCTGCAGAATCAGTGAGCATTTTTCCTGGCTGCAAAGCACGGCTGCCAACTGTTTTACAGACACGAGGCTGAGAGGAAGGATTACTTCCTCTGCCCCCTCCCAGCTCTGGCAAAGACATGAGGAGTACAGCTGGATGTGAAGAGCCAGCTGGTATGGCACCAGGCTAGATAAAACACTAAATGCACTATTAGCAGAAGAGCATCCTCCTTCCCACATTGCTCTGTGCTGTGTGTGGAGGAATGCAGTCCTGCAGCAATCCTGTGCTCAGAGCAGACAGCCTGAGCTGCTGCCATGCAGCTGTAGCCTCCTGGCCAGTCCAACAGGAAATACAAAACCAGGTCCATTTTACTCTCTGTGCAAATTAAGCAGCAGAATGGAATGAAAAGACATGTTCCATGTCATCAGCTAATGGATTTCTGCCCCTATAAACATGATAACATTTTCAGGCTCTTAATGCTGATTCAACAGGATCTCCATCTTATCAGCTGGAGTTTGTGTTATTAATAGCACATGCACACAGGAAATGTGTGCTGGCTCTTCCTGCTGCTCGAGAAGATCACACCCTGGACTTCCTTGAAACACATTTTTATCTTTTAACATATTGTAGGTCCCAGTTGTCTTCTGTTGAGTTACTTGGTCGTGCCAAGTGAAAACATTTTCCTAAGACAGCAAAAAGCTGTCTCCTTATACAACTGGACTTCTTATACAGGTGCAACCACAGCACTGCAGTGAGTGCAGAGTCAGTACTGCAGAGGTGATGCAGCAGCTCCTGTACCTCCAGATGTGACCCAGAGAACCTACTGTCCTAGGGCTTTGAGAGGTTGGCTTTTTTTTTTGGTGGCCTGGATTTTTTCACAATTTTTCCATTTCCTCTTCTTGTTGAACATCAAAAGTACTTCATAACACAATATTCCCACGTTTCACTCACAGGGCCAGTACCTCTTTGGGCTTTCAGGAGAAAGAGTGATGAACTCATTTTTTTTAGGTGTATTTTGTTGTCATCTCAAACCTTTCTTTGAAGCAGCAGCTGTGTTCTGTCCACCGACTGGTAGGAAGAATGAAAGTGATTAGCCAGGCTCCCAGCTGCCCGAGGGATGAGCTGCTGGTTATACCTTTGCCCAGGGCATGTGATTAAGGCCAGATCTGCTCAAACATTACTGATGAATCATTTGAAATCTTTTAGGTATGTCAGCAGGAACCAACTGATGGCCAAATCAAGAGAAGGGAGAGGGAAGCTTAAAAAACTTACTACAGTAGTAGCAACTTTTTCTATGCTCTAATTCTTCCACATGGGTTACCTGATGTTATCCTTGTTAACCTACACATATCATCTTGAGAATATCTTATGGTTGGATGCAGTTTAGGCTCTGAGAAGAGTTTTGGGGTAGTTCCCATTTAAACTCAGACCAACTTGCTTAGCTGGGCAGTCATCAAGCTTTCGTACTGCACAGCATGTGTTTGGGGGATTGGATATCCTCATTACATTTTAAAAATATTTTTGGATTTCAGCTTTCAAATTTCTAGAGTTATGTTTTAGAATATAAACATGAGCAGACAGCTTTGTCTTTGAGGTTAACACCTCTTTGGGCTTTCAGGAGAAAGAGTGATGAACTCCTTTTTTTTAGGTGTATTTTGTTGTCATCTCAAACCTTTCTTTGAAGCAGCAGCTGTGTTCTGTCCACCGACTGGTAGGAAGAATGAAAGTGATTAGCCAGGCTCCCAGCTGCCCGAGGGATGAGCTGCTGGTTATACCTTTGCCCAGGGCATGTGATTAAGGCCAGATCTGCTCAAACGTTACTGATGAATCATTTGAAATCTTTTAGGTATGTCAGCAGGAACCAACTGACGGCCAAATCAAGAGAAGGGAGAGGGAAGCTTAAAAAACTTACTACAGTAGTAGCAACTTTTTCTATGCTCTAATTCTTCCACATGGGTTATCTGATGTTATCCTTGTTAACCTACACATATCATCTTGAGAATATCTTATGGTTGGATGCAGTTTAGGCTCTGAGAAGAGTTTTAGGGTAGTTCCCATTTAAACTCAGACCAACTTGCTTAGTTGGGCAGTCATCAAGCTTTCGTACTGCACAGCATGTGTTTGGGGGATTGGATATCCTCATTACATTTTAAAAATATTTTTGCATTTCAGCTTTCAAATTTCTAGAGTTATGTTTTAGAATATAAACATGAGCAGACAGCTTTGTCTTTGAGGTTAACTTGATTAACCAGAGGTTAGCTCAGACATTGTTAGTGCTGGGACATTTTTTTGAAAATTAATAGTAGCAATATACCTATTAATCTCAGAGTAACAGAGTCTGGAGTGTTGAGATTCTTTTTGATTTTCCCTCATTTTACCCAGTACCTCTCAAAAAGGTTTCATGGGGAAATGCATTTGCTTTTCTTTTTGAGAGGATTTTTTAGTGTTCTGGTGCCACCTATTGAAACTGCATCCTATTCCATTGCTATAAAAAAGCATATCAGGGAAGGGAATCACAGGAGAGCAGAAGACCCTTGAAATTCTTACAAGGGCATAAAACTGCCTTGAAGTTCTTTCTGTTAAAGTGATAGTTCTTAGTTATAGGCAGGAAAAAAGGGCAATCTCAGACTATTATTTCCCATACTGTTTAAAGACACTGCTCTGAGCAAGGCAGTGGGACCAGGTGATCTCTTGAGGTCTCTTCTAACCTGCAGTTCTATGATTATGTGTAATGTTTAGCTTCTCTCACTGGGAGTGAGCAATAAACCTCACACTCTATTTAAGCTATTAGTATTATTCTAACTTTACAAGGGGGAGGATGGGGAAAATTATTTTCACAGGAAGCTTGAGGAAGTGAATGAGGCAACACAACACTGACAAGCTTATGATCCCCCTGATCTTTTATTATCTCATTTCACTTGGAAGAGGCAATCTTGATGTGTATAATTTTGCCTCTATTATGTTTGCATCAGAGATCAGGAAATAGCTTGAAAAGTATTTCTGAATGTTGTATTTAGCATATTTCAGGAGTCCTGTACCTTTCTGGTGTTTTCTCATGGGCAGCAGATCTTCACAGCAAAGCCTCTGGGTCTTCCTCAGTCAGGGCTCCTTCGAGGCTCTCCCCAACTGGCCAGCCCACCCCCTTTTATCCCAGTTACCTTGACTGGCCACAGCTGCTGCCCAATGAAGGACATCACAGCTGCAGCCCATCAAGAATAACTGGGACCTGCCGGGGCAAAGATATTAAAATACAATACAGATATAATTGACATGGACTCAAGGGCCACTAACACAATACATATATTTTAAGGGCCTCCTATAGGTGATCTTTAAGATTCTCTCTAACCCAGACCATTCTGTCATTCTCTGACCGTATACTTGGTATTTTGGGCATCTGGTTGTTGCTATATCCACTAAATATAACTTAAGAATGTGTAATTTCCTGGGGAAAGCTTAGCTGATATTTGGGAGGAAAGAATGTGTCTTTTTTTTTTTTTTTTTTTTTTTTGGCAAATTCCTTGAAAGTTTGTTACACTTTTTCTCTCTCTTTCTCTTTTTCAGGGGAGGAGACAGCAATGACCACACCTGGTACTGGTAAGAAACAATTTACATGGCAGAATTGCTTTGATTTTTTTTTTCTTCCTTGACAATTTCTTCTTTCATTTTCTCACACACTATTACCTCACAGAGTGTATAATGCCTTTTCATTCACCCAACAAAACGAAATATGCTGTCTTAAGAGGCAGGAATATCAGGCAAGACTGGTTTTGAGTAATGTTTTTAGGTATATTTTAAACCACAGCATTTAGCATGAAAGGCGCGATCATAACCAAAAATGAATACACTCACTGGTTGTTCATCTGACACCTGTTGAATCCCCTGCACTTTGCGTGTTTCGTGTGCCTTCCCAGCGTCTCAGTATGGGAGTGCTGCAGCACTGTATCCTGGCGGTGTGGGCAGCTCTGTCCCTCCTCGGGCGGGCACACGGGATGGAGCATGACCGACCCCGCTGTCCCTCTCACCGCAGGTGCCAGCCTCGCACACAGCACGCACCTCTCCCCGCACGGCACGGCCCCGAGCAGCCCGGCACGCAGCAGCGGCTCCGCTGCCCCCACCGCACGCACTCCCTCTGCCTTCGGGGATGCTCCTGCAGGTTTGCTCTCTCCCCTTAGCAGCCACGCTCTGCTCTCAAAACTCTAGGGGAAAACGAAGTCATTCAGCACCAGGGTAGCCTTTTGCAGCTCATTTTCATCAAATGGAAAAGGTGTCTGTGCTTTGGCATGGCGGCAATGCCAAGATAATGTGCAGGACCTGGTTTTGGAGGGCCGAGTCTTGCAGTCACCACAGCAGCATCAAAATGCCAGCTGCTGCCAACAAGGCTGCCCCAAAGCAAGAGCAGTAGGAATGAGCCCAAAGGAGAATACAGAGACTGGTCAGTGGTTTGTAAACAGGGAGATAAATAATGAAGTACAGTAAGAAATACAGTCAGTGAGCAAGGTACGTGCCCCAGCAAATGAGCACTACCTAGAGTTGCTGTTTGTGAAACAGCACAAGCACTATTTGTAATTGTGTCTTATTGTAAGAATATAGCAAAATGTTCTAGTTTTTCCCAGTTCACAGGTTGTAATACTATTTTTATTTTGACTTCATCTGGAATTATGACTAAGTGTTGACCAAAAAAAAGTCATTGTACACAGCAAAATTCATTTGTAAGTGGTGTACTCCTAAAAAAGTGCTTTCTATTTAAATACTCTTTTTAAAAAAAATAATATATTAACATCACTTTTATTTCAGCAGTCTTCTCTAAATTACAGAAATCCCCCAAGAAACAAAACAAAAACAGAGAAGTGCTGTAGTGTAAGACATTTCTGATGACAAAGCCATATGGAAGAATGAATTTCAGTTTTTAATGCTGATATGTTGTTTATTTTCTTACAGATGATTACAATTCAACATCCTTGCACAGCACCACCTCATCAGTCAACATGCCAGCAAGCACTGGGATGAGCCCCACTCCCAGCTCCACTTACACAATAGGTGACAAACTTGCACACAGTTACCACAGTTCTGATACATCATGCACAGAAAATGGATTTGAATGAGGAAATTCATTTGGAGTGTTTTAAACCTAAGCATACAAATTAGACATACAACTGCATTAAACTTAAGGATGTTTTTAGGAACCTTACTGTTTATGAGTAATATTAAAGCTACCAGATTTGTTACTTGTCAAGCATGTGCAAAATAGAAATTATTTCCACACAGTGGCATATAGCAGGAGGGTAAATCTGTCAATTATTGTGTCAGTACTTCTCTTGTTATTCACAGAAATTTGCCCAAGCAGCAAAAAAGTGTGAACACGTCTGAGATCTGTGTGCCTTTCTGTCTTCCAGTGTCTTCACTTTGGTTTCACACAGCAGTAATACTTTCTTGGGATCTAGTAGTTCAAGCACTTACAGCGATTTTAGTTGCCATTGGGCTGTAAGGAATTAGTCAGGTCAGCAAAATATATGTATGTGCTTGTGCAAAGTACATCCAGGAGCTGCACACTTTCCATCTTGAACTGTCCTTCGAGTAGCTGTAGGCTGCTGCCTGCTCTTTGACAAACTGAACTTGCTTTTACTTGTGGCTGTTCTGCCCTTTACAGTCTTGGTGACTCTCCAGGGGTCCCTCTGTTTGCCACCATCCGGCTGGTGACTCCCAGCCTGGAGGCAGGCAAATCTAGGGCCTACTTTCTATGAAAAAATTAGACACTGGTGTGTTTTAGTGACACCTTTACCTTGGGACATATTAAATAACTGTTTTCAGGATGAAGTCCTTTAGTCAAGCTTCTCTACAGAAAATACCAGTAAAAATTTCTTTTGGGTATCCTGGTGTAAAAGTAGTCACTCAACAATCTGTATTGTTGTGTAAATCTCTTTCCAAAGGTAAGATGGCAGTGCAAAAAGCAGGTAAATTTTGTTTCTTTGGTGACATTTTATACAACTCAGTTACCCATTCCATATCCTGGAAAACTGCTATGAGAGTGTGTGATTTTGGAATATTCTTGTGTAATTTTGTACACAGAAATGTTACTAATAACAAGTTTGATTTCTAGTTCATTGGTGTCACTGGAAAATTGTGAAAGACACATGATCCCCAAAATAACTAGTTAAAGAGTGGTGTTATGTATAGCTAATGTTTTCTTCCCTATTTCAAATGTGAGAGGAGTGCTAAATACATTTACTTGTATTGAATATATTGAAAAAAAGAGTTTGGGGCAGTACTGGTCACCCTTCTCCAATGCTTTGTGGAAAAAATACCCAATCTGTTAAGACAGACCTTCATATTGTTTTCTTTTTTTATAGAAACTACCACAGTGATACCTGAAGCAACTTGTGGTAAGAACCATACCCCTTATTCTCCTTCAGTCTTGAAATGTGACCAAATAGTAAACTCAAATACAGAAAATTGATAAAGCAGCAAGAAAAACCAACCTGATCAATTAGCATATAAAATTGATAATTAGTTATTTTATAAAATGTCTTCCAGTTCTGGAAGAAGTAAGATTAAAGTTATTTAACAATTCTGGTCTTTTCACCTCCATTTACAGTAGCTTTTCTTTTAGCTATTATTGAAGACATAGAAGACTCTAAGAACAACTCTAACATGGCTGAAGTTTTCCTGAAAATTGACACAAAAGACACAGAATATATTATTCTGGGGCATGACAGAAACAGAACTGTGAGTTCCAGCGACCGTTCAGTAGAGCTTCCAAAATGCTGGAATTACACTGTCCAAGTTAAAAATGGCAGGTGTTCAGATGGTACTTCTTCTTCTTTTCTTGTTCCAGAAGGTAGGTGTACAAGGCTTTTAGTAGTTTCTTTACTTCTTTTTTTAAAAATTTATTTTTACATGCAGTAATTCAGCTTCCCTAGGTTTCTTTGTCTATTCTTGTTGCTTTTCAGAGAATCAGACAGGAAGTTTTCATATTTTGTCCATGGTTTGCAAGCTATTCTGAAGTTGTATATTAAAACTTCGCAGTATTTTCTTAAAGAACAATGAAAGCAAACAATAGTTTTTTCATTCTAAAGAAAAAAGGGAACTTTAACTGCATTGGCCATATGCATTGTGGTAAACAATAGCAAGACCAGCCAACACTTCAAAGCCGGTGTTTATGCTGAATGTCTGCACTAAAACATTAATTTATTATTTGAATACCTTATTTGAATAGTTTATTATTGGAATAATTTGTGTGTCTTTATCTCATGAAGGCTTTTTCAATCTTTGCTTTCCATTTCTTATTAAATTCTTTGTATATGCTGATTGTATCTTCATATTGCAGAACAAGTCATAAAACATAAATGAACTGTTATTGAAAGACTCAATATAGAAAATGTCACAATGATGTATAATATTCTTCCATTCCAGTCACCAGGGAATCTCTTAAAGTCCAGGACTCAACCAACACATCTGCCTTGTTATGCTGGAGTAGCTCACTTGCCTGTGCTGAGGTGAATGTGACCTGCGATGGGACATCACATCCAATGCTTTCTGAAAGTGGGTTATTTATTTATTTCTCTTTAAAAGCATTGTTGATGTTGTCTTTTGGTGAAAGACTGGCAGATTTAAATAAATTGTGCTAGTCTGAGGAAAGGTAGCTCAGAATTCTTGGGATTCCCAGTTGGAGGACTACCATCCCCACAAGCGCAGATCTGGGAAAGTTCAAACCCAGAGACCTCTTTTGCTGAGTTTATCAGTTTCAAAAGTTGCACAAATTCTGGAGATTTTGAGGTCCTGTTTGACTTTCTGAAAGGGTACTGAGCAGTTTGGAAATGCTGCAGTCTGTGCTTGTGCTGTGAGCTGACCCCTTGCAGGCTGCCTTGGCCAGTGGCTGTGCAGGCTCCTGGGTGCTGTGAGGCCAGGCTCTCTGCTCTGGGAGTCAGCCAGTCTGAGGACATGCTGGCTCAGAGGCACCTCGTGTGATAGGGCAGATATGGATGCTGAATGGCCTCATGTGTCCCAGAAAAATGGGTGATGAATGTCTGGGGCTGGAGATTTCCTGCTTCTGGGAGCTGAAGAGCTAAGAAGCCTTTCCAGGGTTCAGCCAGACTCCCCTTGACATGGTTTGATTTCTGTAGGAAAGCTGTTTCCTTAGAAAGTCAAATTTTGACCTTTACTGATGAAAAGTGAAGGTCTATGCAAACTAAGTATGTAAGAACCTAAAATCTAGTCACTGGATCAGGTTGTCCAATTTTCTGTTTGGAATCATGACAGTTTATTACGAATTATATCAAATAAAAATGGTAGGGAATGGTGCCACATACTTTAGCAGCTGGGAAAAATATTGATAAAGCTCTGCTTGTGTCTACAGATTCAAAGTCTGGAGATGAAAATCAAATTTGTGAAATGCTGAAAGATTTAGCACCAAACCGTCTGTATGACTGCATTGGATCCATACATTTTAATGGAAACAATGTTGCCAACCAAAGCTTCAAAATACGTACAGACTATGGTGGTAAGTGTAATGCTTACTTTTGGTTTACATTCCACAAAGTTCTGGGAACTCCTACTATGAAACCCATTGTCTGGGTTGCCTGGGGTTAAAGATGATACACTTTGAGCAGCATTCTCTGCCACACTCAGCTTCTCCTCCAGCTCCTCCTTCCTGGTCTCTTGCCCTAGTGGTTGTTCTTTCATTGCAGTCACCTTCTCAGTCTTCCAGCCTGAGCCTTTCTTTCTTTCTATCAGAGACTGTGATATTTTTTGTTGTTGTTTTGGAGACTGAGAACATGGTCAACTATATGGAATTTTGAATGAAGATGCACATACAAAAAAAGTGCAGACCTAGTCTGAGACAAGTCTTAAATTCTTGATTTGAAGACATTGGACAATTTTAGTAAAATGTGATGTTGCTGTATTCACCTTGTCCTGAATTAATTAAATGTATGAAATTGCTGTAATATGATGCTTTTACATATACTCAGTTTATACTTATGTATACCTTCTTGAAATAGAGTACCAAAAAATTACATGTTGTTGGTATTTTGCTATGTCAGATGAAATTTAATCTAATTAATTAAAATAGGTCAAAAGAGGAATACTTTTATTTTCATTTATTTCAAATTATTGTTATTTTTCTTTTACAACAGTTCCAGAAGCACCACAAAACCTTCAAGTAGTACATAGAAATGCCACAGGTGTAGCAGTTAATTGGACAGCACCTGGGGACACTTCCAACGGTCCCATAGATGGCTACTCAGTGAAATTCTGGGTGGAAGGCAAAGGTAAGCAATTAAATAATTCATTGCATGTACGTAATTACAGAGCACCAGGCGTAATGCACTGTCAAGTCCTATTGGACTCTCTTTACACTGCAATTTATTCCAGACAAATGTTAAAATTTCCTTAATTTAAGGTTGTTCCAGTTGAATTTTCAGTTGAGATTATTCAGTTTACCATGTCAGGACATGACCCTGTCACCCTTCACTTGGCACAAATGCATGCAGTTAGGCATAAACATGTTTAGATGGTTATAGCCTTCTGCTAAATGGCCACTCCTTCCAGATATGCTGGTCTAGGCCATCTTACATTTCAGTGAATCTTTATATGTAAATACTCTCTATGTATTTATGTATTTCCTCTTCTTCCTGAGCCTTCACTTAGAATTGGTAAGACAAGCAAAGCAACCAGATTAAGGTAATTAAAATAGAAGTACACATGACAGTGGTTTCAGGTAGCTCTGATAAAGTGTAAGAGTTCTTGTGCTCCTAACACAGATTTAATTAATTTCAATTAATTTCACTAATTTCATTTTTCAGAGTTTCATCACGAAAACATCACCACAACTCACTATAGTTTCTATGGATTTAAACCTTATACCAGAGCTTCTGTGTCTGTGACTCCATATACACTCGACAAACACAAATGCCCTCTTGAAGGTAGCAGCAAAAGCCATGAATTTACAACAGATGCAGGAGGTAAATCTGCTTGCTAACTGTTATGACCTAGGCTGATAGTAACACAAAGAATTTGTACTTTCCTAGTGTAGTTCATTGTATTTTATACATAGTAGTACTATTAGCCATGAAACTGATTAAAATAATTGTACTGAAATTCATATAATTAGTGTCCCTTTTAAAATTACTTAGTTGATCAATTTTTTAATTATGCACTTAATATGATTATTTTTCTTATATATATAATTTTTAAAAGATTTCGTTGTTCAAAATTCTTGTGAAGTCTTTAGGAAGCATTATATCCCAATATAAAGAAGAAAATTTGAATTAAACAAAAAGATAATAAAAAAGTTTAATTTTTTCTTTGTGGCATGAAAGCTTCTGTTATGTTCTGTTACCTGTTTGCTTGAAGTAGACCCAGGCTACACCAACACTATCCATCTGTAATGGATGTCAGTTAGTTTGGTTGTACCTGTACACAGCTTCCAACATTAGGTTAAAGATCAAAAAATGTGTGCCATCCCCTCTGCTGACAGGAAGGTCTGTGCATCTTTTTGGGGCTATCCTTTCAAATGTATAGTTTGAAGTATACAGGGATCAGAATTTTCACCTGAAGCCCCTCAAAAAAAAAAAAAAGCTGATAAATTAATTTACTGATAAATATAAACAGGTTGATCTGAGACTTCACTTTAATAGAAATTTAAATATGGTTTTAACTTTTAGGCAGCCCTAATATGAGTGTAACTGTGGTTCTTTTCTCTACGAAAATCTAGTTTGAGCATATTATCTTTTGAAGCCCCCACTTTCTGCATTCCACTCATTTTAATAACTCAGGTGAAGATTAAAGTCTTCAATATAAGTTTATGGATGTGCAAACAACCTCATTTCCCTTATTTTTTGCAAAAACAATGAGTTGCATCATGAATTAATGGTATTGATTAGACCTTCTCAACTGTCACAAGAAGTCAGGCAGGATGTGGAAGAATTTTCTGGCTTCTTGAACTGAAGAATGTAACAGTGTAACACAAGTCCTTGGAAGCAGGAAAACCCCTATATTTTATAAAAGATGTTTTCATCTTCAACAAACACATTGCCTCCAGAAATGTTCACCTTCTCCCTGTCACAGCTCTTTCAGCAGCATGTGGAATAGGAATCTAACAGATCTGCCCTGTGGATAAAAATGATCAGCTGTGATGTAACCTCACACTCAGACAAGTCAAATATCCTGCCACTCCTCACCTGGGATATTTGATCTGCTTTTAGAGCCTTACAGATCTTAGCTCTTCACATGAAGAAAAAATCAGCTGCGGTTTTTTGGTTTTATTTTTTCTCAATATGCTGTTTTGCAAGTTGACATGATTTTGTAGAAGATTTCCATGGTGGTGTTCTACTGAAATGTAGCTACTGAGATATGGCTTGTGAAATGTGGCTACTGAGATGAGGCTGCCTTACAAAGTCTGCCTCATTTACTTTCTGAAAGGTTTTACCAGCTCATTGTGAAAAGTCCCTTGGCTGTGCCCCTCAGTCTGAAACCTCCAACATTTGCTGCAACAGAAGAAACTAGAGTTTGAAACCACAGATTAGACTTAACAGATTCTGTATCATTAAAAAGTTCTTATGGCTTTAAGCCAGACTTAAGTGTAAGGACACTGTTCTAGTGACTTCTGGGAGAAATTTCATTAAAATAGTTTTGAAACAAATATTCACATGGAGAGCTCTTTTTTTCTCCTGTCTTGTCTGTTGCCCCATGTTCCTCAAATGAGAAAGTGATGTCAGATGTAAGAGAGAGTTGCCATCATACTATTTTTGCAGTCTGTCAGTAGAGCATTTCAGTTCCACTTCACATCTTTTTCAGCTTAGATAAGTTCATGATTAAGTCAAAGTTGATTATTTATCTTGTTACTTATTAAATTGGGACTGAAAATTTTAAGGAAGAAAATATATGAACTTATTGAGAGAAGACAGGAAACAGACATGAGCACATACAGCTTGAAATGTTGAGTTTGAAATTGAGTTTGAAATTATGAGAATAGAGCAAGTAACGCTTTTTTTTGTCTACAGTACCAGAAAAAGTGAATCACATTAAAACAATATTGACAGCTGATAATGCTGTCCAGATCACATGCAAAAACCAAAGTGTATTTGGACCACGTGCAGAATTTATATTGATTTGGGCAAATGATGAAATACCTGAAAGGGAAAGCAAATGTGAATTTAAAAGAGAAAATCTCTTCTACCTGACAAACTATACATTTAAGGTAAGTTACCTTATTGTATTAAAATATATAAAATATTGCTGCATTTTCCCTTTTTTAAGTATATTATGCTTGATTTTAGGGGAAAAAGGCAAATTTGGTGGCAGAGAAGTCAATTTATAATCTATAGGTCTCAGGTGTAAAAAAGTAATTTATATTTTGGAACTAAAATGCATATGTGCCTAATCTATCAAGCAATCCCTGGTGTGCTCTTCCACATGGGTTCTAACAGCAAGAAAAATTCAAGCAGAATAGACTGTTTGTACTTGGCTCAGGAGAAGTTTGGGGTTTCCGTAAGATTAAAACAGTTTCTTGAGTATGACTGATATTTTAGTTTTTAAAACATATTCCATTTAATGGATGAAGATTTTTGGTTCTTCAGGGACTAATTAGTGTAAAGCAGTTCAGATCCTTTTGCATGCCATTACATCAGCCTCTTACAAGCCAGTCCTTGTGTCCATACAAAATATAGCATCCTCTGTTTACGCCTTCACTTTCCTGAAATTTTCTCTTCTGTCAGGCATTTCACCCTTTTGAGGTTGCCTGCAAAACCAATGGTCTTGTGTGATTCCCTTAATATGGCCAGTAGGAATATTTCTTATATCCTAATAGCTCCTCTCAGTAAAGTTTAGGCAAGAAAGTAACCAGTTTATTACTTTTAGGAAGCAGTTTCACTTATTCCCCACAGTTTTTTCCTCCTTCTCTGACTTTACCTGCACAAATGCAGTATCAGGGAACTTGAGTAATCTCAGTTTCATGCCAATATTTTGTCAGGATTTTCCCAACAGATGCTGTTCAGAGAGCTTTATATTTGAAAAATAAAGATGAGG
The DNA here is from genome assembly GCA_024865655.1 of Emberiza elegans. Lineage (NCBI taxonomy): Eukaryota > Metazoa > Chordata > Aves > Passeriformes > Fringillidae > Emberiza > Emberiza elegans. The sequence goes on from JALJVW010000206.1 coordinate 65,598,536, forward strand.
TCCTGTAGGAGCAAAAGATCCTTACATTGTCCCAGTAGCACAGGACCACTGTGCCATTTAAAGGTTTTTGTCCACCACTTTCAGTGAGCAGTTTTCCTTGCAGAAGGAATTTGCTTCTGCACTTCTAAATCCTGGCTTCTGCTTTGCAGATATTTTGCTTGATTCTTTCCCAAAAACTGGAGAAAGCCTTATGGGCTTAGCTGGTAATGAAAGAACTCTGGTCAAGTTATAGAAAACTCACAAGGAAAAAAATACCCAGTGTGAAATATTTGACTGCAAGCTGTCTTTTAGATCTGACAGGAATTTCCATTAAGGAAATATAAAAGATCAAATAAATATTAAATATATGACAAAACAAACACAGTTGAACAATGTAAGTGTTTTAACACCATTTAAAGTACTCAAAAGTTAAAGATGCAAGAAAACACCCTATTTAATTAAATCTCTATTAATTACCTACCCATACATAAGTTTGTACTAAACCCATGAAATTCAGTGGACTATTTGTATATTTACTGTTGCAGCAAATGAGGTTTTTATATATTGCACAGTTACTTTTCAGATTTAAGAGGCTTAATAAAAGACAAAATTGATTTTACTTTGAGATGCATCCGATTTTTATTTTGTTAAGTGTGTTTCCTATTTTTCTAAATTCTTTTTCCTGTCATTTCCATATTTTTGAATGCAGATCTTGCTGTAACTTGGGTAGAAACCTGAGCTGCACCATAAATGTCAATACAGAGATTGACAGCAGATACTGCTGTCAGTGATGTTGTCAATAAATGGATGAATTTGAAAAATCCGTTGTAATTTGTTTTTTAAGAATTGTATGCAGAAATTTTTACTTGTCATATCTGAACATCTCTGTTATTGTCACCCACTGCATGCAGATCTTCGTCTTTAATGGAGTACACAATGGGTCAGAAGTAGTGGGGAGTATAAAAACCAGATGTAAGTAAATATGTACAGCATTTTTCCCTTTTGATTTTGGCATAATATAAATAATGTAAATTGTCAATTCAGTTAAATTGCTCCTAATTAAAAATCCAAACTTCCTGTTTTATAGTTAATATTTGATCTGCATTTGAAAAATATCCCCATTCAGTATTAATGTAGCAGATCATGTTGACAAGTCATTAATCATAACTCAGAATTATTACACAGCTGTGGTTTCTTCAGGAAACATTCAAATGCAACTAGAAATCAATTTCTCTGACTGACATGATTCACTTTTGGATTATTTTCCTGCATTCGCATCCTGCATTTCAGGAGCTGAACATCTGTGACTTGGCAGAGGTTCCCAATTCCCAGATCAGGAACAGCTGAGAGCTGCACTGTACAGGTCACACAGAGCAGGAGACAAGCACAGTAATGCTGAACCAGTGAGTTGTAACATTTTGACAGGTGGACATGGAGAATTTAAGGAAAAGTTTTCTTTATGAAAACATAAAATTCCCTCCTCTACTTTGGCATAGCAAACTCAAGCCTGTTTAGTTTTTTTCTCAAAAAGGACCCCAAACCAAAAATTGATGAGCACTGGTTCTAGGGAGTATACAGGTTCCTTTTTTTAAAAGTAATTTAAAAATAATAAATGTATTCTTTTTCTGTTGGTAGATAATTCTAGAGCCTTGATTACATTTTTGGTATTCTTGATCATTGTGACTGTAATTGCTTTACTGCTGGTTCTGTACAAAATCTATGATCTTCACCAAAAAAAGCTTAGGTAAGCTTCATGTTTGTCTCCCTCTCTTACGTAAATGGAAGGGGCATGGGTGTGGCTTTTGGTTTTTCCACAAGATTTCACAGTGGGTAGTGACAAAATGTTACAAATTTCATGTTTAATTAATCCTGGGAAAAGATATTCTTTTACCTTGAAATCATTTAAAAAGAAACTAATATTTTGGTGTTTGTCAAACAAAACAAATATAGAAATAGATTTAAAATCTCGCTGCTCTACCCTTGTTTGAGGCACAGAACAAAATGACTTGTCCCTAGCTTTGTGAAAAAAATTTCAGAAATATCTGGAAAACATTTCATTCATGATTTAAATCAAAAGCAATAAAAATAATCCACACTTTCTTGGAACTCTTTTAAAAACTTGTTCATCCTAAACAACAGCTCAGGGAAGTGTTGTTATTACAGTGCCCTCTCGATGGCTCAGCAGCTCTGTAGCACACAGGATGGCAATAGAAGGATGGCCATTGCATTCCCTGATGCCTGTGGCTACTTAGCATTTCAACTTACTGTATTTTATGTATGTGTTAGTTTTCTGTCACTAGCAAGAGAAGAGAAGACGGTGTGAGCAGTCACTTCAGTGAAGAAATTAAACACAGTTGTAGGTGAGATAGGCAAAATCATGCAGGTGCTACAGGTTTTTGATGTGACCACCTTGTTTCTCTGCCTTGGGGCAGGAGGGCAAGGATCCCAACCACCTCTGCATAATCCCAGGTGTAGAACTCTTGTTTCACTGACTTTATTAACTTATTATTATATATATCTTCCTAGTCAAAGCATTTACAGGTGCTTTTGCTTCTTACAGCAATTCTTCGGAAGGCGTGAACCTTGTTGCAGGTGAGTATCTTTATATATTTAGCAATTTATATTGATTTCCATTTAGCAAATGGAAATAAAATTAGTCTCAGGTCTTGCTACCGACTTTGGGTTATTTGCATTTTAAGTTGCATACACAGATTACAGATATCAAAATGATAACACCTAATATGGAGGACAAAAATACTTCAGTAAATACATAAAAGAAGTATTTATACTTGAGTAAACTGATAGTTCATCAGTGTTTGAAAAATTCATATTTATTAGTCAATTAAAAACCCAGTTAGTTATCCCAGACAATGTTTGTGATATGTTTAACAGTGAGAATAAGTCCAGAATAAAATCTAGTTTAAAACATAATTTCCCTTTTCTGTGCACCTTTTTCCAAAACAAGGGACTGAACATTAGCCAGTTATTTTTACTGAAAATAACTTTTTACTGAAAAATTTTGAAGACTTTTAAATCCCAAAGACTGAACATTTTGTGCACCTTTTTGTACAAGATTTCAAAGCTTGTGAAGAAAGACAAGATTGGTCAATACCAGAAAGCTTCAAGAAAAAAATAATTTAGAACATTAAAATTTGCAGAAACTAACTACATTAAATGGGAAGTAGGACTTGGTTGAAGTTCAAATCCATTTGCTTAGACACAACTTTTTGTGTAAATGAAAAATGAATATATGTCCAGTAAGAGGTGTTAAAAGTTGTTCAATTTTTATTTTTTCATTCAAGATGATATTGCTGATTATTGCAACTCAGAACACAAATTGGAGAAAATGTGGAAAGTTAGGTGATACATGTTGTTCTATTTTAATCGCTGGCAATGCCTGAGCAGAACTGAGGCAGAAGGCAAGGCTGTGGAACTGTTGTGGCTGTTGAGGCAGTGGCCGTGCCCTGAATGTGGCAGTCACAACCTTGTGCAAAAGTATTGATGTGCTGTCCCTGCATGTGGCCTCCTCCAGAGGGTGTCTCCAGTCAGGCAGCAGAGCTGGAAAAGTTCTCTTACTCCCACAGCCTGTTTGCTCACAGCTGCCTCAGGCAACACCAGTTTTATGAAAATAAATACACCAAGTTAAAAAAAGAGTTTAGTTCTTTTGTTAATTTATCTGGCAGTTTTAGAATTACGTTTACTGAAGTGTGATGTACATTTTCAACATCAGTAACAATAAACATTTGACTTATTTACACAGTTAAAGATGATGATAAGCAGCTTCTCAACATAGAGCCAATACCCTCAGAGCTATTGCTGGACACATACAAGAGGAAGATTGCAGATGAAGGAAGGCTCTTCTTGGAAGAATTTCAGGTTTGTCCTTCACTCAAATTATACCACAGGTTTTTATCCAGGTGGTTGGAAGAATTCCGTCCAGGAGCATGTTTGAAATACATGTACTGTTGTATTTGTACTAGTTAGAAATAACCAAATAAATAATTTAGAAAGGTCAAATAGTCTAAGTTAAGGTCAAGTAGTCCTTAGTTAATTTTGCTACCAGTCTCTCCCCATTGTAAGATGAAAATACTCTTTTTTTCCTGAAGGTGTTCTTCAGCAAAAGTATAAAGTATGCAGTCTAAGTACCTTTTAATACATATTTTTAAACTTTGTCTTACTGCATAGCCATGGGGATATAAATAATATGTAATTGTGGAGATATATACCTACTATATTAAGGAGAATAATTTTTTAAACTTTATATATAAGAAATATACCTTCCAGATTCAGTAATTCCAAATTATTTCCATATTCATTTGACTATTTTAAATCTAGGCTTAACTAATAAAATAAATTTTGTATTTTACAGAGTATTCCTAGAGTCTTCAGTAAATTTTCTATAAAGGAGGCCAAAAAGAGCCATAATCAAAACAAAAACCGTTACATTGATATTCTTCCATGTGAGTATTTGTAATAATTTTGACATGGTTTATATACGTTTGATTTGTCACTGCCTTGAGATAACATAATTGTTTTGGTTTAAATGATTTAAACAGATGACCATAACCGTGTTGAGCTCTCAGAGATGCCAGGAGATCCAGGATCAGACTATATCAATGCAAGTTATATTGATGTGAGTGACTTTTACTTTAAAAGTCTTGGACACTATGGAAGAAATCCTGTAGTCTGTACATTTGAAGCATTAGTACTTTGGAGGATTTCCATGGGGGTTGCTTTCACCTTTGTAATGTATTTGGTATTATTGAATTTTTGCATATTGAATTTATTTTTAAAGTTGCAAACCTTTTATATTGTTGATGCTTTCTTTCTAAAAGTTGATAACAGTGTACTTTTCACAGGGCTTCAAAGAACCAAGAAAATATATTGCTGCACAAGGTAATTTATAATCTTATTCTTCCATTTTTTTAGAGTAGTAAAATCCTATTAGTTATCTTAAAGGAAAAATGAAGATTTGACATTTTGAAATTTAATATGACAAACTAGTCAATGAGTTTTTGCTTAAGGAATTTTGTGACAATTAATAAAGTGTAATTTAAAGACAGGTTTCTCATGTTATATGATTTTACACCAGAAATTTTCAGATTTCATAGCTATGCACTAAAGATACAGATGAGAGTTTTTAAATGCTGTAGCCTAATGGCAGCATCCATAATGAAATCAAGTGTGTGGCTGTTACTTGTATGATCTCTGGTTAGCTCTTCTGATTGCCTGGCTAAGCATGCAGGTGCTATTCCATGTGGCTGCACTCTGAAAAAGTCCCTTAAATTATCTCCTTCTAGGCCCCAAGGATGAAACCACAGATGATTTCTGGAGAATGATCTGGGAACAGAAGGCAACCATTATTGTCATGGTGACTCGCTGTGAGGAAGGAAAGAGGGTGAGAAATGTCTGTCCTTCCCTCCTTCTCTCTTTCCCTCCTTCTTTTTTCTGAAAACAGAGTTGTTTGCTGTGCTGTGCTGAATTACATACTCTTCTTAAGTACTTTTCATTCTTTGCTGTTCTCTCATTGTGGCAGAACCTGTGTTGGAAAGCATACCAAAACAGTGTTGTCTTATGAATTACCAGTCTTACCAGAAAATATCACTTTAGTCACAGCAGTATAGCAGAGGGTGAGCTTCCAAATTACAGCTAATTAATCCAGAAAAGGGCTGAAGGTAGAAGTGTAGCTCCTCATAGATCTGTCAGAAAAGGTATGGTTTCTATTTTTCTCCTGTCTGTTCTGATAAGCTGGCAGTGCTCTCAGTAGATCCTAGAAAGAATATTTTATCTCTGTGAAGGCTGGGTGCTTCTGGCCTGCTTTTGTTCCTTATTCCAGGTACAGCAGGAAGAAGGGGAAGTGCTGTTTTAGCTGCAGTTAAAGATGTTGACAGCCTGCAGATCTACAGCACACCCAAGCTGATGTCATAGACAGGCAGGAGCATCAGCCCTCAGTGAAGACTGAAAAACAAGGCATGGAAGTAGCTGCAAACATTTCTCCAGCCATCAGGCAACAGTAGCAGTCACTCTTCTTTGTTTCAACTAGAGTACAGGATTTTTTTTCCCCACTATACATCTGAAGTTAAATTCTATGGCCATAAATTTTAGGTCAGAGACCTGAGTTGTTGGATATTTGGAATTGAAAAGTTGGAAAAGCTATACTGAGTTGCCATCTATTTTAAATTAGGCTTTTTTCTAGTTCTCAGTTCTCTGCCACATCACTACATCACATCTCTTACTTAACTTCATCTCCTCACAGAACAAATGTGCCCAGTACTGGCCATCAATGGAGAATGGGACTGCAACGTATGGGGACATCATTGTGAAGATCTATGAAAGTAAAACATGCCCAGACTATGTCATTCAGAAACTGCACATCACAAATGTAAGTTGATTCAAAAGTGTGAGACTGACTGGAACCGGAGTGTCAATTTGGAGTCTGTATTTTAAGAGAGAAGAGTCAGCTCTCAATGGAAGATGCTCTGCTGTCTTTCCTAAGCATCACATAGCTTAAGGAAAAAATTAGATGTAGGTGTGATTTCTTGCAAGAAATATGAGTTAGATATATATTTCCCAACTTCAAAAGGTATTTTTCCTTAATCATCTGGAACCTACATTTGGGATTATACTATTAATATGATGCTAAGTGGTAAAAAATTAATATGTACACTGTGGTGTCCTTATATATTTAGTTTGTTCTCTAACACAAAACAATTGCTGCTTTGTGCGTATCTCAGCATAACCCTCTGCAACTAAAGCAGTGCAACTCATTGGTAGCCATTATTTACCCTTCTGATAATTGTACAGTGGGACAATCACAAATTCTGGTAATCTCAAGTGTGTTTATAAATATGTGTTTTAAAATCACCATTTAGAAATGTGTAAAGTCATTAAGGCTGGTTAATTGCTCTTTTTCACACATCTGAAGCCACATTAGTTGCCCTATGTGTAATTGAGAACAAAATTTGCCATCAAAGACTAAATGCTCAGCTCAGGCCCTTGGCAAAAAAAATTCAATGATAATAAATGAAGCCTAAATCATAGCTAAAAGCATTCAGCCTCAAAGAGTAAATCTGCTGGCAGATCTTCAGCAAAGCAACAGAATCCGCCCATCTTAGTTCATGATTACAGGTGGAACTTCCTATTCTGCTGTCTCATATTGCATTAAAATGTACTCAGGAAGTGGTCTGATTAAAAGACAGCTATAACTTTGTGTGGTCAGTGAGCAGATCAGGATGTTAAAAATTACCTATTTACAAAGACATTGTTCCGCCCCTTAAGGAATGTGACATTAGGAATGAGGGATTGCAGCAGGTTGAGGGATGATATTTTTAGACCTGTCTGCTCTTTGTTCAGCTGACATCATATCAATAAAGATAAAATGGATATTGGTTGGGGAATTGAAGAGTGGTCCGTGGCAAGAAAGTGGAGACTTCTGCAGTTCTGGTAGAATAGTGATGTATAAACAATGGCAAACAACTTTATGAATAGCTCTGCCACAACTAGATAACTAAACTGTGAGTAAGAATTTTGAGGTTAATTAGTGGAAAAATGCCTGTACTGGCATATAAAATCTTGGCCAGTAAAGGAATATCATTGAGGGGTTTTTCTAATTTAGTTTTTTAATCATGGTTATCAAAATTTGTGTCCTCTCTTTTAGTCTAGCAGCAACATACCAAAGTCCACTCAAGACTCACATGCTTTGGGCTTTAATCTAGTCACTTAAATTTATGTATACATCTGTATACATATACTAATGTATATATATATATATATATAAAACCACACTTCACTTTTTCTAGGGAAGAGAAAGGACAGCTGGAAGAGATGTCACTCATATCCAGTTCACAAGCTGGCCAGACCACGGAGTCCCTGAGGATCCACATCTCCTTCTCAAACTCCGACGCAGAGTTAATGCTCTCAGCAACTTTTTTAGTGGTCCAATCGTGGTTCATTGCAGGTAAATATACATTATTCTTTAAAAAATTTGGTAATGTTAAATGACTGAAATGAAACTATTCAGAACAGGGATCTGGCAAAAGTCGTCTGATCCCAGATTTTGTGACTTAAACTCTTGAAAATGAGGCAGCAAAAGATACACAAGGCCTGTTTTTAAAGGATATGAAAGAAATTCAGGTTGATAAAGCTTGAATTGAAAAACAGCCAGATCAATGTTGGGCTCCTCTGGCTATAAGCACCATGTTTGGCCATGTTGGCCTTGCTTTTATTAAAAGATACTAAAAATGCATCCTCATGATTGTTTGGGTTGCCAATCAATGCCATTGCCTGTGGATAACCAAGTCTCTCTGTGCATGGCAGTGCCGGCGTTGGGCGCACGGGGACGTACATCGGGATCGATGCCATGCTGGAGGGGCTGGACGCAGAGGGCAGAGTGGATGTTTATGGATACATCGTGAAACTGCGTCGGCAGCGATGCCTCATGGTCCAAGTAGAGGTATCTCCCTGAAACTCCTGTCACCACTCTCCTGGTCTAGGGCTTCAGCAGTACTTCTCACAAGAGCATTGCTCAGTTCAGTTGAAACTGTTCATAGAAAATACAGCTCTGAAAAGTATTAAGAGGGAAAAAAACTTCCAACATGATTTTAGGAACTTCAACTTTTTAAGTTCAGACTTTAGAAGAGGCAGCTAAGGAGAACAGCTTTTTGGATACAATTCATAAATGCAAAACTGAGCTTACAGAGTCAAACTGGATTTTAAAAATTCTAAAATACATCTGCTCCAGTGCAATTTTCATAAGAGTTGAGTACGACAAAAGTTATGGACTGATGCATTGCATGTTTTAACTTATTTCAGCATTTTAAAGTTTTAACACTTGAATTTGAGATCTGTTTGATGTTAATGCTTAATATTAATAATACTTATGATATTATCACAGCAGTAATAGCTTTTAATAATGATTTTAAAAAGTGATTCTTTTTCTCTTTAATAACTTCATATGTAAACTCTTCAAATGGGAAACACCAGTCACAGTACATCCTTATTCATCAAGCACTGGTGGAATACAATCAGTATGGAGAAACAGAGATCAATATCTCAGAATTGCATTCCTCCCTTAACAATCTGAAAAGAAAAGACCACCCCAGTGACCCTTCTCTGCTGGAGGCAGAGTTCCAGGTAAATAAACTTTGCACTCCAGTTGTCCTTCCTTCCCACTTATGTTAAAAATTGCCTTGCACAATAGTCATGAGCTAGAGACAGGTAATAGATCATTTAGGTGCTATATGATTTCTCTGGCACAGAAAGTTTCTTTACCTTCATGAAAAAAAAGCTGTGTGCTAATGAAGCTTTATTTCTGCTTTGGTGTTAATATTTTTAAGAAGGATGGAGCTCACAGAATGATTACTTGTGCATGTGTTCATGATTTCCTGTGCCATTGTACATGATGTAGCAGGCATTTTTAAATGGTAGTTCAGATGTTACCAAAGTTTAAAGAACTAAAGTAAGGAGAGAGGCACTGCAAGATGAAGACTTGGTATGAGAGTCCTGAGGAGACAGTGATCTCAAGAACAATTTTAATCAAGTATAATATCAAATATCCTCTTTCTTCAGCGATTGCCATCCTATAAAGGGTGGCGGACACAGAATATTGGGAATCGGGATGAAAATAAAAGCAAAAATAGGAATGCCAGCATAATTCCTTGTAAGTATTTTCCATTGCCTTATTTTATCTATTTTCTTCTATTAGAAAAAAAATTTAAAATGAGCAAATCACCTGATAGAGTAGTATTTGATTGGTTTTCTGAACACTGTGAAATTCTAAACTTCTTATAATGATTAAAAAAGAAGAGATGAGTTTTTACCAATGTGAATTCTTGGGAATGTTTATTTCAAACAAGGTGGCTTTGATTCTGCAGTTTATTGTGAAAGGACTGGTCTTTCTATTCCTTGGCCCCCATAAATGCCATACCCAGGGTAGTGCTGTGACGGTGACACTTTGTCTCACACAGATGACTTTAACCGGTGACACTTTGTCTCACACAGATGACTTTAACCGAGTGCCCATCAGGCACGAAGAAGATTGCAGTAAGGAGGGTGAGCATGATTCAGATGAGTCCTCGGATGAGGAGAGCGACTGTGAGGAATCCAGCAAATACATCAATGCTTCCTTCATAACTGTATGTATTGAGAGGATCCACTGTAGGCATTTCACAAGCTTCCAGCTCAAACTCTTATTCTCTTGTTGACATCACAATAGAAAAGAATTTAGTTGAATAAAGGAGATGGAACTGATGGCTGATTGGCAAATCCATCTACGTTTAAAACCATTAGCCATCAGCTGGGCATCATTTATTTCCATTAGTGGGAATCTGTCTACAGATGGAACCAGATTAATAGTGTCCCTGTTAGTGAAATGTGACTACAGTTATTCACATAGACCAAACCCTACCAGTGAAAATTGGAGCCAACAATTTTTTGGTATCATTATATATCCAAAGAAGAGCAGTTATTGGTTGTAAATGAAGTAACTGATTTTAATGGAATTACTAGCTAAGTTCCATTTATCTGAATCCTATGAAATGCTGCACAGTTAAGATACCTATTCAGGGTAAATGTATCTTTATTTTTAGGAATCTTAGTGTGAATTGACTGGTGCACCAACTTTGTATGGTGTAAACACAATTTCTTAGTGGTAAAATCAAATGGCTGTGTAAAACAGAATGTTTTACCCCTTAAAAATATGCTTTTCAAAAAATGGCAGGGTGAGATCTCAGCCACTGCAGCATCAATATATCTTGTTGTCAGTCTGAAGTGATGTTCTTAGGAGGACTGAGGTTAGTGTCATTTGGGTAGTAGAATTCCTGTAAGACCCATGCCTACTGTGAAAGACATGTTTTCCCTATAAACAAATAGGTTCATTAATTTATTTCATGGGTATTTCTTAAATGACGAGTTCTGTTGTTTGACAATTGCATTTCAAATGAATTGAAGAAAAAAATTATTTCTTTTATAGGGTTACTGGGGTCTAAAAGCCATGATTGCAACACAGGGACCACTGCAGGAAACTATCTCTGACTTCTGGCAAATGGTGTTCCAAAGAAAAGTCAAAGTCATTGTTATGCTGACAGAGCTGAAGGAGGGAGATCAGGTGGGGGCATTGTCTGCACACTGATACACTGAATATCCTCTACATGTAAACAAAACACTGCACTGCACTCTCTCATTCCCTTGCTCAAATGTTTTCCATAGGATGAGGAATTTGCATTTCGAATATATTTTGCCCTATCATTTACCTACTTATTTTTATTTCTAATGAATTTTTCAGGGAAAAGTGTATGATGCTGTATTTTAAAATACCATGGCACTTCTTTAAAGTCAGTACAGTCTCTAAGTGCATGTGGAAGGCAAAGTAAAAAAGGATTTAAGTGCTAATCACTGACTTGTACTTTTATCCATTTTAGGAACTCTGTGCACAGTACTGGGGAGAAGGAAAGAAAACATATGGTGGCCTAGAAGTTCAAATGGCAGATGTCAACTCTGGTCCCAGCTATACCATACGTGCATTTGATGTTGCACATCTGAAGGTGAAAGTTTCTTTGCAAATTCCGAAACACTGTTTTCAAGGAGTTTTTAAATTTAAAGCTAAATTTATAAACTTAGCCTCAAGAAAGAGAAGAAGCAGTTCCTTCTGCAGTTCTAAGAGCTCCTGCTCTAAGAAATGGAAATATTTTTCTCTTCCAGACCAACAGTCAATCATGAGAAATGCTATAAATTATCTCAAGTTTTCTATTTAGTGAGTTGCTGAGATGGTGGTAGGGGAGTCTCAGGAGACCAGCTGTCTTTTGTACTTAGAACAAAACTTGGATGTCTACCTACCTCATATTCATGAGGCAGAACTATCACCCTGTGGTTCCTCAGGAATATAATTCTTCTTTTGTTGATCATCTGTTGAACATTAACCACATCTCCACTGCTGTTTTGCAGACAAAAGAAACTCAGAAAGTGTATCAGTATCAGTACCATCAATGGAGTGGCTGTGATGTTCCAGAAACCCCCAAAGATTTAGTCAGCATGATTCTCAACATTAAACAAAAACTTCCAGCCAGACCAGTCACTGAGGACAACAGGAGAGCCCGCAGTGTCCCACTGCTTATCCACTGCTGGTGGGTCTGAATTCAGCACACACATTCACCTAGCTCTGAGTTCTGGGTATACATAGCAACCATCATTTTGGGATGCCTACCTTTTCTCACAAGACTTTCCGTGTGTCTGGAGACTCAACTCTCCCAAGAAGATTCCCTGAATTGCTCAAGCTTGGCCTTTTGGATTGTAGAGATGAAAAGAAAGCACACTTTTCTTGGGCAAGTGTGGCACACAGCAGGTGCTATGAGCATCTCCTCTTGCCTGGTGCACCTATTTTGTGGGAAATGCTAAGTCAGAGTGCACTTGCAGGAATGCACTAGGGCATATCCAGTAGAGTTTTTAGGATCATCTCTCACTCCAGGATACAAGTGCACTTTTCTAGGACCATTTCCAGGAATAGTCTTGCATCCCATCTAAACCAGAAGATAATCCTGCTAACAACAGTTGAGACTGTTGGTCTCAAATTTTGAATTTCCCTCTTCCCTTAAGTGGTACTTCAGGGATGAACTATGTCCTGTGTGAGTCCTACATGTATACTTGTGACAATTTCAATCCAGTAAAAAACGCTTTGGAAATATAATTCAGTAGAAAGTTTTAAAAACAGATCTAACATTTAGTCAGAAGACTTCTGATTTTACTTTGTTAATTTACATGTATATTTTGCATCATCTTCTAGTGATGGATCACAGCAGACGGGTGTATTTTGTGCTTTAATGACGCTTTTGGAAAGTGCAGAAACAGAAGAAGTAATAGATGTTTTCCAAGTAGTAAAATCACTTCGTCGCACCAGGCTGGGAATGGTCTCCACCCTTTGTAAGTAAATCTTATGAATTAATAGGAAAAAAAAAGACATTACTTACCATGATCACTAATATCCCCATAACCTTGGGCATAATTTCTGTATAGGAAGCACTGATTCTTATCAGAACATTCACACTCCACCATTTGGGCAGTGGCGCTTGCTGATAGGAATGGAGGAGTCTGAGACATCCAGAGCTGCAGTTCTGTACTGCCTTTGGTAAAGGGTGTACAGTATCAAATTACAAATTGCATAAATTGCTTTTTCTGAAGGTGGTTCATGATGGACATGCAGTGTCCCTTCTGCAGCTGGAGATGAACTCCATGTGCAGGCTGGCAGCCACTGGCTGTTTTGTTTAGTCACTCCAGAGGAACTGTGGCACACACTGTGCAGTTACCACAAACCAGACCTGGGTGTCATCAATATGGGCAGGCTATTACATGACCTTCCAGACTCAGTATAATACATGTTGTTTGCAACTTAGGTACTCTAAAAAATGTATTTTTGGTACTTTATGAACCAAAAGGGCACTGAGTGACAGCCTGGAATATCTGGTGCAGACAGTTTCAGAGATGTTATGTACGCATGAAGTTAGAATAAACCATAGGAGCACCACTCTCTATGCCAAAAACTGTGGAAGTGCTTCATGTGCAGTCTTGCTTGTCCAACTGCATGCTACATTTCTAAAATGTAACAGAAAAAAGAAAGAATGGATTAATTCTTGGACTCAGAGCATTCCATTAACACTAACTTCTTCTCTTTATTTTTAAGGAACAATACCAATTTCTGTATGACACCATTGCCAGTACCTACCCTGCACAGAATGGACAAATAAAGAAGAACAGCCAGCAGGAAGATAAAATTGAATTTTGCAGTGAAGTAGAAAAATCAGATCAGGAAACTGATTTGATCACAACTGATCTTGCCCCACCACGGCCAGAGGAAATTGAGCCACCTGAAATATGTGATGGTTCTAAGGCTGCAGATAGCACTAAGGGAACAGAAAGCTCTACAAATGGCCCCACAACTGCAGTCCTAACTTAGAGCTAGACTAAAAAAAGTGCTTTTTTGCCTGCAAAAAACCTTCAGCAAAATGGGAGGTATAAGATTTCTTCTTCTTCCCACTTTTTTTTTTTTTAAATTTTAGTTATTTTTGGTTTTTTAAAGGTACAGATTTAAAGGAATACTTGAAACTTGTAGACAGTGACAAAGAACTGTGGAATTTTAAATTTTGTGTAGATTTGAATTTAATACTTCTTCAGAAAACTTCACTATTTTTATAGTTTTCCTTTTAAAAACATGTACAGTGTAATACTATGCTGTGGAGTGCAAAGCAAAATTTTTTATTTCTGTAACAAGAAAAAAAGCAACTCAGAACAAGATTGTTGAGTTGCAAGAACAGGTCTATCCTCAAAACTTCTAGCAAGTAAGTGAACCTATAGGTAAGCATATATTCTAGTATTTCAGGACAAATGAGAGCATTAATAATACTCTTGGGACATGTGGGAGTTTGCCAAACAGTTGTAAGAGTTTAGAATTTACATCATGTGGCAATTCCAAGGAATTCCGACTTACAAAGGATGTGTAAGTCCTCCCATATCAATGCAGAATTGAAATTTTTGCATTTTTCTAAGTGTCCTCAAGGTGTCCTTATTGCTCCACATATATTAATCTGATACTCCTGTAGGAGTTTGGAGATTGGCATTTGATCATTGAAACGGTTCTGGTGGAAAACACATCCTGTTTACTCTTAAAATATTGAGCTTAAAATACTGAGTGCTTGCATATCTATTTCTTATGCTTACATTTATTTAAAGGACTACTTCCATGAATGCCTCCAACCTCTTTTCAGAATTGGAAAATACTTTGATAATTTTACTTGTAGATTTTAATTGGTACAGGATATTTTTTTTCATAATGATGGTTTGTATGTTACAATTTTGATATTTTTACTATTTCTTGCTGGATTTTAGCCTACGGTTTTTAGAACAAATAAAAAAGGTAATTAATAGTTGACAAGATGAAAATGATTTTGCTCTTTAGTACTATGCAAACTGATCATTTACTTCTAAATGTATAAAATCTTGTGCTGTCCTATACATAGATAAAATTTAAAAATGTCAGTAGGAAAACACATAATTTAATTCTTCTAAAACTGTGTGTGTACCCAGGTCATGACTCTCTCAGAACAGAGGAAAGAGGCTTCATTTTATTTTGCCTGAAGCCATCAAAGAAACAGTCACGCAACAGATTCATTGCTCCAAGTTTATCACTGCTCATTCCTAATTTCTCATTACAAAACATAATTGAAATCACTTAGAGAGCTGTCTAAACAACATGTACAGTCACACTTGGTTAAAGCCCTGATTTAATTGTGCTGTTAGCCTAGATCAAATATATCATTCACAATTATCAGCTTAGCCAAGTGCTTGCTGGCAGTCTTGCTTCAGAAAGTGGCAGCAAGCAGACACAGAGCAGGGGGATTCCCCTTGGCTGTCAGCTGAACTCCCTTTTCAGCGAGGAGTTGTGTTAGGTGATAAACTAACAAAGCTGAAGGGGTCATGTGTGGAGGGAAAGCTCTAGGGACTACATGGGACAATAATCTAAAAGATATTGTAGGCCCAAAATCTGTTGGCTAGTTTTAGAGGAGCTAAAAATAAAATCGTAAATTTAGCATACCTTGAAGATCAAAAGTATTAAGACCCTTGGATGCAGATTAGTTTACTGGTGTTCATTGCATGTCAGAGAACAATAAATTTATTTTCCTTTATTTAAGAGTTGTCAACTGTAAAACCTCTCACTTAGAAAAACTAAAAAGTGAGTGCTGCTCCCTAATGTAAAGCTGTGGAGACAGAGACTAGTCACACTTTTAAAAATAACTGAAAGTGCTTCCCAAATCAAAAATTACACCAAACGTTTCTTGTTTTAAATCTGAGGGCAATCATCTGCTTCAATTCCTTGAGAAAAGATTCTTATGTGTTTTAGGCTCCTGTAGCACTTAGGCTGTAAAAACTTGTGTGATTATGATTTATTTAACTATTTTCTAGAATGATTTCAATGTTCTTTTGCTGGTATTTTTTAAAAGAGACGAATGCCGAGTTAACTCTTGACTTGTGCATGTACTTTGAAAGAGAAATCCTTAACTCTGTTAAATTTTCCTTCATGCATGTCTTCATTATTAGAGAAATGGAGCTTTACACTGAAACTGCCCTCATGTGCCTAGTGTGAACCACTTTTGCAGTAAAGTTCCTTACAGTCACAAGGAGGTAAACTGAGCTCTTGGCTTTTAATTATTTTCAAATTAAAGAACATATTGTAGAATTAAACCTCATTAAATCCCAGTTCAATGATTGAAGGAGCCTGTCTTAACACTTTATAAGTTCTGATTGCTTGCAGGAACTCTCCGTGTGTGTGCCAGGGATGCTTTTTTGCCTTCTGTATTGTCCTTTGTTTCCTGAACATCCATGAGGGGGTGACACAGAGCTTGCAGAGGGTGGTCCTTGTGCTGGATGCTGCACAGTCACTCGGCTGATTCACTTGTAGGATTAATCTCAGATTCCCCAGGAACATGGTAAAAGATCTTACAGGTGAGACACAAACCCTGAGCCAGAAACCTTTGCTAGGGACTGCTTTGGCTCTGTCAGGGCAAGAACAATAGTGCAGCACACTGGCTTTGCGTAGCCTGAAAGTTGAGAAACAGTCTCAAAGTAAGATGAAAAATGTTTATCTCATGAAGTACAGCTAAACCCCAGAAAATGTGCTAACCACTGCCTCAAGCTGAGCAAACCCCTCTTGGAGAATGGTTTAAAACTGAAGTCCAGGATAAAAACAACTAAGCAACAGATGAGCTGAGAGAGGACTTTGAGCAACAAATAAAGGTAATCAAGTGCTAATGTGACCAGAGGGACTAAATTTCTCCCACGATTTTCTGGGTAGATGCTGACATAAAGGTGGGTATGTAAAAATTGCAGTGCTGTGTTAGTGGACTCCAGTGGGGGAAGATGGGGAAGAGGAAGGGCCTCAGAGTCTACAGAAGATTCTGCTCTCAGGCAACTGCAATGAGGAGTGAAGTGTGAGTGTGTGCTTTTGTTTAGTTTTTTCCTGTTTTCGTGCTCTGTAATGAACAAGGCAGTTATATTAAGACCTTTTCAGAGGCGGTACGTTATGATGCAGCACAAAACAGGGCCGGCACACAGAGCCCTGGCAGTCGGGGTTCCGGGAGATGGCAGAAGCCCCGCTGCTCTCCCACAGCCCAGCTGCCAGTGCTGGATTTGTGCTCCTGGGGGAATGTTTGTGGCTGTTCCTTTCCCCCACACTGGTGCAGACAGTTTCCACCAACCCGCTCTCTCCACTTCCAGCCGGCTGGTGCTGCCACAGCACACGCTCGGGCGGCACTGAGCTCACTCCCACTGGGAAAGGGAGGGCCTTCTGCCCCTCGCCCCCAGCGGATGCGCTGGGCACAGCTGGGGGCCACAGCAGGAGCCGAGGGTCGGGGCAGGCCTGGAGAGTCCCCACCTGTCCCAGCCCTGTGCTCAGGGTTACCCCGAGGGCACCTCCTGGGCAGGAGGGCTGCCGGGGGAGTGAGGCAGGCCCTGCGTTCTGGGCTTTGCTGCAGGCCAGGAGAGCTGGGTGGAATAACCTGGTGTGAGAGGCACAAACTGTGCTGGGTGGTGGGTCTGAGCCACAGAAAGTGCTGAAGCTAAGAGGTACAAAGGGAAGAAAAATCCTGCCATCGTGAGCTGTTTGTTTGTGTGAGATAGCAAAGAAAGTAAAGTGAGTGGTGCCTCCAGACAGGTGTTTCATTAAGCAAGTTGTATATTTAACATTCCTCAGAAAAACTCTCCGGCACCAATGCTTATCTCTTTGACAAGGAATCTTACTTTTGTAAAGGCCCAGGTTTTTTTCTGACATGGTACATTCTACAGATTGCCTCTAAAAGAAAATCAGAAATTCCCTGAGGGCTCTACACAGCTGTACCACAGCTATTTTTCCATTCATAAAGCAACTGTTTGCCAAGGACCAACCTGCTGGTTTTGGACTAGGGACAACTACAACAGAAGAAAAGGGAGTTTCAGTTACAGAATACAGAACATTTCTAGGTACATCAGCTCTGCTTCAGGAAAACCTCAAGTCTTTGGATAAATATAATCCAATTATTTGGAAGGTACGGCAACAGAGAATATTTTATACAAAAGGCTAAGTCAATCTGTTTTTTCAATGTAAAAGGAAGGAACATGATTCCAAAAGTAATGTGCACGTTGATGCTCAAAGATCTTCTTTATAGTGATAAAAATTATTTAGGAAGGATACTTAGTACAAATTCTAGTAAAATATAGCTTAAAATATTTTTAGCTTTGAATAGTTATGTCCTCAGACTCAGAATTGCCAGCATCAGCAATGCATAATGTTACTAAACTTTCTAAAATTAAGATAATAAATCTTTTTCAGAGGAATAGGCATAGATTTATTTACAGCTGGGTGTCTCTTCAATCCCACATCTGTGTAGTGCTCTGGCAGGCAGTACTAAGATAGCCATAAGTGTGACTGTCTAACACATAGAGGGAAAAATAAAAGGAAGTTTATTTTGGATCAGTTTCAGCACTCAGATTCAAATTTTTGCTTTTGGAGATGAACCCCCCGATAGCCTGACCTTGCCTGGCAGTCAGAGCTTGCACATGTCAGTGCTCCACAGAGTCCTTGGGGCGACCCTTGTGTGTTTTCAGAGCTTCCCGGCAGGCTGTGCTGAAACTCTTCAAACGCCTTCTGCTCACTTCCAAGCCTCCTGCAGTGCATCCAGTTTGCTCCATTTCAGTAACGTGGAGCCATTTGAGGTAATGAAGATGGCATTTGTTTATGCAGCGCTGCAGAGCTTGTGTCTCCCTGTTCAGACACAGAGTGTGTGTGTGTCTGTGTGTGTGTGTGTGTGTGTGTGCACATGCACGCGTGCATCGCTCATTGCCTCAAGTGTGAGATTCCATCCCCAGCCAGAAATCCATGAGCTGCTGACTTGGCAGCTGCTTGGCTTAAAGGAAGGAAAATTGGAGAAACAGGGATGATATGGTGATCCTGTACTAACTTTTTTTGTGGGGCAGTGCAGCTGCTGGTCTTTGTAAACTGGTTTTCAGAGATGAATTTGCAAAAAGTAAATTACAGATGAGGTGCAGGAGACTGCATGGCTAGAGAGCACTCCTGTTGTCACATTCTAAATCAGCACTGGCATCAGAGGCTACCAAATGCATATTTGTTATCTCTCCTGATATTGCAATAGAAGTCAATGTGCATGTTCTTCAGCTGCAGAGAAAAATGGTAAAAAAATGACAACAAAAAGTTACCACTGGAAGAAAGTGTTCTTGCCAAATGCAGACATTTGGTAAAAAATGTCAATTTTCAATTTTTTTTCTTGAAGAATAATGAATCATTTTAATCCTATTTTTGTAATGTTAATATGTCATTTTGAGAAGAACAATATCTCGTTCTATGTTTAGCACTATAGTTCCTTTTACACCTGCTATTTTCTGAAATACCTAAATATATTATTTTTAATACATCATTATGTCACTGATACCACTTCAAGACTAAAACTGTTCAGTATCATTGTTTCCTTTTTCTAGGCTGCTTTCTTAATATAATTAATATAATTTCTATTCAGCAATAAAATGAAATTCTGACTTCATATATTGATTTAGCATAAATAAAATTCTCACGGAACAGGAATTCAATTTCTTAAATGGCATTTGTAAATTATTCCACAAAGAATTATGTCTTGTTTCAAAGAGAGCAAGGCATTTCCACTATCAAAGGTACCAGCTTAATATTTGGACTTAAACTCCAAATTTTATTGAGAAAAAATACTAGTTTGGGATTACCTGTGCAGGTAGAGGTGAGAAAGAAGCAAGACAGCTGAATTTATTGGCTTACAGATATGATGCTTGTCATATTTTCATTCAAGGCCCATTTCCACTCAGAGCTACATCTGCATCTTCTGCCGCTCTGTCATCTGGTCAGCTGAGGTTTTATTCTGAAAGTTTGTTTCATACAAGATAGGAAAGAAACAGCCACAAAGTAGATTTCTTGTTCTCTACATTTCCATCATGCAGGAGTAGCTTTCTGATGGGGTTTTAGCTTCAGGCTTGCTAATTTTCAATTCCTAATTCGAAATTCTAAAGTCATGAATGGTGAACTGCTGCACTGAAATGCATTAAAAAGCACCTCCTCTCATTTTCTGGTCTTTTCTTGAAGCACAAAGCAATAAAATGTGCTTTAAAAATGCTGCTGTTTTCCAAGACAGCTGTTTCCCCCTTTTTTGGTTTTAACAAATGGGAGAGTGGGGATATGAGTTACTTGTCCTTTTTTCTTCATTATATTCAGACAGGGAAGAAAAAGTTCCTTGTCCCAACAGAAATATGTACCCAGACAACATCACAACTCATGACAGGCTACACTACAAGCAGGTGGTTAAGTTTGGGCTACAGTAAATTTTGGTCTTAATCTGTTTTGAGTTTTAAAGGCCTTGAAGCCTAGGCTGCTGTTCTAGTCTAGTACAGAGTTGAGAGGCTCAGCTATGAACTGAGAACATGTGTGAAATCGAGGTCTCAGCCCTGTTCATATGGGAAAAGTCTGTTCTGCTGTCATGGCAATAGCTCTGAAAATCAAACTGCTTGTCAGCAGCCGAGCATCATGAATTTGAGGACATTATGACTCATTTACAAGGTTTTTTGTACTTGTAAATGTCATTTTTGGTGCATACATTCCACAGCCTTCCTGTAGGCACCTCCTCCTAGTGAGCAGCTTCCTCAAAGGTACCAGAGCCGTCCTGAGGCCAGCAGTGGTGCCAGCTGCATGGCAGGATGCTCCTGGCAGGAGGCACTGTGGGAGAAGGAGAAAGGCAGCTTGAACTGAGGTGGCCCCACGCTCACAAAGAAATGCTCTGGAGGCATCAGATGAATGCCACTAGCAGCCAGTTCAATCTCTTCTCCCTTTTCTCCTCCCGAGTGTTTGATGGAGCAGGTGGGTATGGTCTTCTGTGTGTTTGTGGATTTTTTGTTTTGCTTTAGTTCTGTTCTGCATTGCATTTTTTTTAAAAAATTGCATCTAGCACTCTATTTAAGCTTTTGCTAGTAGCTAAAAATATAAATAAATCAGGAGTTTGTTTAGTTTAATTCCTGCTGCAAGTTTTTGCATCCAAGTGTCATTATGAATCAGTTATTTCTTTGCTCAAAACCATCAAGTATAGCAGCATCCAAGGTAAATACTTAAATAAATCAAGTTTGATAAATTAAGTAGTTAAAACTTCAGAAATCTAAGATAAATAGGAAGGAGAGAATATTTTTATAAGGTTTATTCAGGTTTCCTTGGCAAGACCTTGATCTACAGTAGACATCCCAGCCAGTACTTTCCCCTGCAACCTGACACTCTTGGCTGAGAGACATCACAAACACAACCGAGTGACCATGTGATGGTAACTGCTCTGAACAGCTACAACTGTGTGCTGATGGCTCCTCTGAAGTGGTTCACAAGCTGAGATCACATGTAAAGGCCAGTTAGAAGGTAGCCTGGATAACCCAGCCCAGGAATGAGAACAGGATATGTCTCCGTGGCAGGGTAGCAGGCTGCATGCAAGAAATAAATGCAGGTGTCCAGATAGTCTGTTGGACTTCTAGATTGGAAAAAAGACACACCAGATTTAGAGAAGAAGACTTCTCTTTTTTTAGCCAATTATATAATTTTATAGCAGCATTTAAGGGAAAAATGCAGTGTGCACTAATTATTTTTATAGCAAATTAATAAAATCATCTGATAGGAAGGAACACATTCTCTCCCTTTGCTCCCTCAAACTGGCTCCCTACTTGCTGTCCTGTAAAACTCCAGCATAAATACTCTGTAAGGCTGCCCCTGATCCTCAAAAGATCAAAGCAGCCTCTTCACAGAGGACTGAACTGTGCAGGGCCAGCAGTACATGCTACAATAAATATCTGAGCATCCATTGTTTATCAAGGACTAAGGAGAGCAGAAGGTTATATTAAAGAAGAAAAGAGCAAATTTTCCTGCTGTGAGTACTTTGAGGTAAAGGACAAACCCAGTATGTCAGAGTTCAGCACTGGAAGGGAGAGCTCTGGAAAGAGAAGATGTTTCTTTCTGTCCAAAGAGGGGATGCTGTGACAGTAAGTGTGTCATCCTAGTCCTCAGTTAAAGAGCATTTTAGATGACGTTAACCAGACTTTGGAGGGCAGCTGTTATGAAGCACAGCTCAAGAAACTGTGCTGCCTCAAGGCCTTGGAGCAGCCTTTTTACTTTTATATCTTGGCTAATGAATAGGCTGCCCTTTGGCAACTGTTATATAAGTGAGAGCTTTTTAAACCCGATGCATTTCACATTCTCTTGAAAAACAAAATTTTTGACCCAACAGGATAATGCGTAAGCAATTCCCTGAGTTATAGCCTTCTCTGCCTTTTCCCAGTGTGGGTTTTTGCTCCATAAAGCACATTGTGAGCATGGGGAAAGCAGTTCCATGGGCAAACTGCTTTTGCAATATTGCTCAGAAGTGTCCAGTGATGTCAATATGATCACAGCATTCTTCTGAGCCAGGACTCTGTCCTGTATCAACTGAAATTAGTGGGATCATTTCCAACGATTTTGCTGTGCAGTAAGTTGGGATTTGAATAAGAGAAGCAAGTATGAATAGATTATATTCAACATATTTTTCTCAGTACCAGAGAAACTGATACTCACAAATACTGCCTCTATGCTGAAAGTTTCCCTTCTTTAATAAGCTCTTTCTTCTCCCCAAAACTAAGGGGAAAACAGGTCATCCACATAAAAATGTGCATTTGGCACACTACATGTCTTGAAACAATTCAGTTCTTGGATTCTGCTGCCCTGTAAGTGGAGAACAGATCTGGGTACACTTGTAGTGGACTCTGTTAACATTCATGTTCTGCTTCTTTAAAGGAAAAAAAGTCAAAATAATAATCTGTTTCAAGTTTTACCTGGAGCCCACTGTTAAATTGGTCCTTGGCCAATGGCAATCTAAGAATATGCTTTCCTGCTAATTTGGTTCAGTGATAAGGTTGCTTGCCAGCAGTACACAGGGGGGGAAACTCAATGTGGTTAGCCCTGGTTACCTGGCAAACAGGCATGCAATTTGAACAGCCAGTGGGAAATTCCTATTGACCTGCTTATGCTGCTTTTTGGAGTCATACACTTGTCTCTTTTTCAGTGCTCTCTTCCTCTGCATTAGTTGTTCCTAGGGATTATTTTTTGTGCCTGTAGAAGATCGAAGCAAGAAGCAACTTGAATTTGCTCTTAGAAGTGGCTTCTGTTACATCAGGATTGAGACCAGTAGACTAAAAATTAACACGCAATTTAAAAAATCCCAAACTACACCATCAGAGATACAACTTCTGGTGCCTCATGGTTTATTTTTGGAGAGCGACAATTACATGAGCATAGTTGGAGGACACACAAGTACCTGTTACAGTGTTAAAGCCAGGCAAGTGTAATTAAATGTGTTGTTCTGGTGGGCTTGAAACCTATTTGCAATCAAGCGAACCAGTGAGCTTTTCAGCAGATTTGGCTTTCTCCCCTCGGGAGAGGTTGAGCACTGGGACAGTAGCCATGTTTCACTGCTGCTCCTGGCTGAGGCACGTTGACAGAGACGTGTGGGAGTTTACACAGGGTCCACTTGCACCAAGCCTTGTTCTGACCAGGTTTAATCTCCCATTTTTATGAGCACTAAACTTCATTAACATTTACCCCCAAATTTAAAAAATATCAAGAATGTACTACTAAAGCAATTTTTTTACATAAATAAATATTTATTTAATCTTTGTTGGCATGGATGAGGAGAACGCAGTGTTGGTGCCAAACCCTTCCTGGCCTCCTGGATGTACCTGGTGTTAACTCTTTCAGAGGAAAGGGGACGCGATGAGTCACCCACTGATCTGCCATTTCTTTTTGTTTCCCATCTAGCTCGAGCAAAAATGCCAAAATCTTGAATGCTATTAAGAGACTGAGCACATTGCATGTGAAATGTGAGATGCAGCCTCTGACAGTCCTGCAGCAGAGCACAGCACAGGGGATCCCCAGCCAATGCCGAGCCGGTGCACTTGGAGCTCAGCAATCAGATGCAGCGTAGCAATGCTATTCCAGCAGTCTCATCAGAATTAATTAGCCTGGCTGAGAGGCAGGACAGATTTTGCCTGAGCAGACTGCACAGACAGAGCAGCTATAGAGCCTCGTACCTGAGCCAGTTTATTTAGAGCAATACGGAAGTGCTGTCAGTGCTGAGAAAATTGTACTGACTTAAATGGTGCCAGATCACACTGTTTATTAGATCACTTGTCTCAATGACATATGCAGAAGGCTGTATCTAAAACAGGTTTGCTGCCATGTTTTTCCTTTTTGGTGAAGATTCAAGAGAGGGAAGAGTCTGAGTATCCTGCTTGAAAAACCATTCTCTATGAATTCAACAAAAATGATTAAGTTGTTGTA
The DNA here is from genome assembly GCA_024865655.1 of Emberiza elegans. Taxonomy (NCBI): domain Eukaryota; kingdom Metazoa; phylum Chordata; class Aves; order Passeriformes; family Fringillidae; genus Emberiza; species Emberiza elegans. The sequence continues at coordinate 65,622,903 of JALJVW010000206.1, forward strand.
AAGCAGTTCCTTTTCCCATCTCATATGCAAGTACATCTATTAAGAATGGAAGCAGAAGTAGGAAAATATAGATATGCATTAAAGTATCAGAGATCTCCAAGATTAATCCGTATGCTCACTAATCTATAATAATTCAATTTTACTCAGTAGAACCCTTTAAATGAATATTTGGCAAACAGTATGCCTATATTTTATTCCTGAAGTCTACACAGCTAAGTAATAGTTAAAGATATAGAGTCACATTCATTAGCTTCCAGGAGAAAGGAATTTGGGAACCTAATCTGATGTTAGGTCCTTTCCAGGTAACGTGAGCCTTTCATCTAATGGGGTTCTTGTGTATATGAGCTGTTATTGCCAGGCACAGTAACCCCAGCTATGAGCAAGGGCTGACCTGGAGAGTTATCTGCTCCCCAGGGAACACTGGTGGAGCACTCAGCTCCTTCCTCTGCCCTTGTCTTTGCTGTGGTTCTGGGCAAGTCACTGGGAAATAAGGCACAAAGGTTATTTGGAAAATGAGGAATATAATACTTTGAACTAGGGGTAAGTGTTAAGATAAAAAACATTGAAAGACTGTGAAGTTTTTTCTTTGGTAACTGAGGAACAAGCAAGCATTTTAGAAAAAAACCCCACACTGTAATGTGGCTTGGTTTTGTGACAATCAAAGAGGAAGCAGGACAAAAATGTGAGTACGAGAGAGTATTTTATATACACATAAATACCTATAACTGATGGGATCAGGAGAGAGGCACTGCTCTGGTAGCTAATCCCTGATTGCATCCTTCACACTGTACAGTTACTGCTTGATCCTACAACAAAGTCTGTGTTCACAGGTGAGATTTCTGTATAACTATATGCCACACACAGCTGCTGCTGCTGCATTACACAGTGCTCAGGGCCAGATGCTGCTGTAGTTTGGCAGAGTGGGTACAGAATAGGAATTAGGGCTTTCAGAGCTATCCATTAAATTTACATGTCTGTTTCAATTCAGCTAATGGAATAAAAATCCAAGACTGAAGATCTCAACTAGGAATCCCTGGAGAAATACAAGGTAAGATTTAGGTAGTTCAGAAAGGAGCAGATACTGTCTGCAGTATTCTGTGCAAAAATGTGCTGTAAAAATTCAGTGTTACCTAAAGGAAAAAAAAAAAAAAAAGAACAACCCAGAAAAAGAACAACCCAAACATTTTTATGAGAAGCAGCACTAATGGGGGGACATGTTAACAGGAGTGCTGATTCATATCATTAATGTGGGCAGGCAGTAACCGTGGAGAGGGAAAGATCTGTTGGAACATGCTTCTCTTGAGAACACGCCTAAATTAAGAGGCTGTCAGAGACATGTGTTTCACAGTGTTGGCAACCCAGGTGTAACAAATTTCCAAGATGACTATTAGTAAGTACTAACAGCTATAAAAGCACTTCTAATTTCTTGCTGAATATGGAGATTTAGCTGGAAGTGGGAACTGCAGGTAGAAGCGAAGAACATTCAGGACACACGTGCAGAGTAATGGCCATTGGCGGGGAACACATAAATGGCACGATGGGGTCCAAATCAAGTGATTTGATTTAAGAAAAAGAACCAGGAATTAGGAGAGTGGAAAGACCACCTCACACTATCCTACTGCAGAACTTTTAGCTTTCTGTGTCAAGCATTTGTCTTTGACACCAGATCTTGGATCTGGTTTGTTATGGCAATTCCTATTGTCCTTTCTTTGCTTTTCTTTTGATATGTTTTAGAATAATTATAATTTCCTGGGAAAAAAAATACACATGCTCTCTTACCATTTTTATTTTCTGAGTGCTACATTTCTTTTAATTTATGGACCCATTTTTGTACTGCAAAGGAACCAAAGATTTGACAGGATTTTATTTCCTGAATGTGACTGATGCCTGAGAAAACTACTTTTCTATTTCAGTAGGGCTGCTTTGAGGAGCAGAAATGGGAGTTAAGCACGACTTTAAAGAATTTAAAGGTCTTCAACTTCACTAATCTCTTCTTATAGTTTCATAGCCAATGATCTGCAGTGGTAGGACATTTAAGCACATGACATGAAGAAAAACAGCTATTTGTGTATTTTAATGACTTTTAAGTATCTTGCTAGTAAAGGACATTCAGTCCTTTCATCTTGCTGAACCTTTAGTAAGGATGGAAGAGAAAAGATAAAACGTTTGATGCTAAACATTGAGACAGGGTTCAAGGATGTTTATTTTACCTATTGGCTTATAATTGGCAATATTTATCACAAAAAGCTAAAAGTGAGACTTAGTTTGGCTACTTTCTTTTCAACAAGCAACCCCACTCCTAGCTGTACTTATGGCATCCAAAGATGTGAGACTGATTCATGATACTGAATATTGAAAAACATTTTCTGGTACCTTAAAGAAGTGTTTTCATGGCAATTATAAAGAGCTGACCTGTTCACAAAGCAGGGCTTCAAGGCAGGTGAAAATGGTACAACTCAGACTTTGGAAACGGAAGTCTCCAGACCACATCTGAATTGCACAAAATGTTTTTTCTAGAAAGCACTCTGTCAATCACTGGTGCTGGTAGCAGAACTCTGCCAGCCAAGGAGATCAGGTAATGTTAGCTCCATGGTAATCAGGCTTGAAGAAATGCTCATGGGCTTTTTTGTTATTGCCTTTTTTAAACAATCATTTTGAACTCCACACTTATGTAATTATACAGGTTTTATTAATTTATGATTTCATTGATTTTATGTATCTGATTTATAGTGTTAATTAACATTGTGTCTGGGAACTGTTTGGAAGTGCACCTTATTTAGGAAAAATCTCTGAAGGACACAGGAACATTCATTCCCATGAGTTTTCCATCTGTCTTTCACATGATTGTTTACCATATGAAGGAATTTATGGCACCTATATCTGTGTTTTTTTCTGGGGAAGAGACAGCATCAGGAATTAAATTACAGTCCACTGTGTTGCATTGGTTGGTAGGGGGGCGTGGGGCAGTGTTTTGGGGGTATATTACCTGAGAAGGTGCTGGAAGCTTCTCTGGAGCCAATACCAGCCACCTCCAAGATGGATCTGCTGCTGGCTGAGGCCAAGCCCATCAGCAACAGTGGTAGTGCCTCTGGGATAATGTATTTGGAAATGGAAGGGAAACACTGTGCAGTTGCATATAGAGAGAGGAAACAGGAGTGAGAATATGTGAGAGAAGCAGCTCACATATGTGAGGAAGGAGGGGCAGGAGGTGCCCCAGGCACTGGAGCAGAGATTCCCTGCAGCCCCTGGGGCAGCTCATGGTGAGGCAGCTGTGCCCTGCAGCCCAGGGAGGTCCACGGGGAGCAGAGATCCACCTGCAGCGCATGGAGGAGCCCACACCAGAGCAGGTGGATGCCCAAAAGAGGCTGTGCTCTCACAGAAAGCCCACACTGGAGCAGGCTCCTGGCAGGGCCAGTGGCCCCATGGGGAGAGGAGGCTGCACTGGAGCAGGTTTGCTGACAGGAGTTGTGAACCCCCTGGGGCCCACGCTGGAGCAGCCTGTTCCCAAGGAACTGCACCCCACGGAGGGGACCCACAATGGCACAGGGGAAGAGTGTGAGGAGTCCTCCCGAGGAGCATGTAGTAGCCAAGACAACGTGTGATGAACTGAAAGCAGCCTCTGTTCCCCATCACCCTGCACTGCTGGCAGGGAGGAGATAGAGAAATCAGGAGTGAAGGGAATAAGGAAGGGCTGGGGGAAAACCATTTTAAGATTTCTCCTTATCCTACTCCAGTTTGATTACTAAGAATTTAATTTCTCCAGGTCAAGTCTGTTCTGCCTGTCACGGTGCTCACTGCTGTGTGATCTCTGTCCTATCTCAACCCAGGAGACTTTCATTACATTTTCTCTGCCCTGCCCAGCTGAGGAGAAGAGTGGCTGAGTGGCACTGGTGGGCACCTGGTGCTCAGACGGAGTCAACCCACTGCACATGTGTCTCTGACCACTTAGAAAGAATTTGCTGATGTTGTCTCAGGTAGATAGACAGTAGAGGACTACTGGGTCCCACTCTTTCCTCTCGTATATTGTTTCTAGGTAACATTTGTTATGGGTGACTGTTTCTGGTTTCAATGTCAGGCTTGCAGAACCTCATGATCCCATGGCTATTCTTTTAGATGGATCCACAAATCATGGTGTGACAGAATAAACTTATTTTTTTTGCTGCAGGATACAATTTTATGATGGGTTTGCACTGCCCATCTCATAGAAGCTTTTGTCCAAAAAAATGCTGTTCAGGGTGTTTTGACCCTGAACTGCCTTGGGCACAGCAAGAATGAGCAGCTGGAGAAGGAGGCAAAAGGCAGGCAAAGAAATGTCTGCTGTGAGCTCCCTCAAGCAGCCTGGGCTGCCCAAAATGAAGGAAAGCCCTCACCTGCCTATGAGGAAGGAAGGCAAAAGTACAGGTCTTTGACAGAAGTAGAAGCTCTTGACTATTGCCAGAAATTTTGCATCACTTGCTGATTGACATGATGCCTGCTGAGTGTTTGCCCATGGACCTTAGCTCCAGGATTTCTCCCTCAGTCAGAGACAACAGCTCCCAAGCAGCTGCTCCAGCCTTTGCAACATTCACCTCTGCTGCAGGCACAGTCCAGGAGAGGGATGCCAGGACACCCAGCAGGGTGTTTCTGGGCGAAAAAGGGCATCAGCAGGCAACATCTAAGTCAGGCAGGGGTCAGGAGGTGAGGCAGGATCAAGTCAAAGACTAGGAAAGCTTATGCAAGATGCCTGTGGAGCAAGCAACATGCCTGATGTTCCCAGTGTGGATGTGTTTAGAATGCCTTACGGCTTTGAACGGAAAAGTATTTTAAAGGGATTGCATTATATATCCCTTCTAGTACTTTATGAAGCTATTTATAGTAGTTGAATGCCAGGAATTTGGGATTAAAAACCAAAACACCCAAACAAAAACTCCAAAGCAATTCTGGAAGTAGCCTTTATTTTCTTCAGTCTTGTGGTTCTGTGTCAGATGGATAACATGGAGTTAACCATTTTACTCTTTCAAACTGGCATATTCTATTGAAAATGAGTCAGGAGCTACCCTGTAATACTTCCTGAATCCAGCAGAGCTAATGCAGATTTACACTAACATTGCTGAGAGGAGAATTTACCCATTTTTGGACATCAGTGATTTCTAAGCAGAGATATGTTGTATCTCTAATAGGGCTTCAGAACCCCTCATTAATGATATTTATGAAACTTGAAGAGAAAACAGACTGCTGAGCAACAACTTTATTCTTTGCAACCTGTGCAAGGTGGTGATACGTACCTTTTACATTTAATAACAAAATACCTGCCTGGAGCACCTTTTACACTTTAACTTGTACGTGCATTGTGTCATAGTATTTCATTCCAATTTCTATCAGATAACTCTACTGTCTGTACACAGGAAGAGCTTTTACAATGCTTAGTAAAGGTCTGAGTCCCTGAGACTGGATTTTTAGTTCCCAAGTAGGGTATTCTCTGCAATAACTTTCCACCACTGCATCCAACATTCTTTGTCTCCTTTGAAAATCATGGCTGATTAAAAGTCTAATGCAACAGCTGTTTGTGATCTTATGATTGATATGTTTCCTAGACAGATGCTGAGTATTAGATGCAGAAACATTTTTACAGTGCTCAAGAAATTTGGAATTGATATTTGTTAAAGCCACAGTAGGAGTAGGACAGAGCTGCTAGACAATGCAGATTCTTTACAGACATAATTAAAAACTGCTGTAACTCAAAAGATTGATCACACCACTCAAAAAACTCACCCCTTTAGGCAGTTTTTCAGGAGGCAAAATTATAAAATTATTTTTACTAATCAGAAAGTACTCTGAAAACTTCTAAGATTGCACTATGCCCATAGATTACTGCACAATGTAATTTCTTTTTGCTATTTAATATCAGAAGTGAACTCCGATTGTGGAAAGGCTTACTGGTTAGCTCCCATTAGCTGGCCACTATGAGAACAGCTGCTCCTGGCAAGACCAGGTGGAGCACAAGTAGGGATGTGGCAGCTAAACAGTTTGCAGTATAGGAGACATTAGGTTTTGTAATTGTCTTTTCTGTGGCTAGATGAAATACAATAAGTTTGGGTGTTGTTTTCTATGTGGAGTATCCACTAATTGTAAAATTCTCATAACACAATTGTGGTTGATTGGCTGGTTGATGATTTTTCTGTGAAAGGAGCGTGTAAGCATCTGGGCAAACAGGTGGTGCCTCTCCTAAATGCATCTGCAAGGAGTGGAAAGCTGCAATGCATGTCTGCCCTGCTGACTCCAGATATTTTGGCTGCCCATTAGCATCTTCCTGTAGCTGGTCCCAGCTTCTGACTCAGGACTGTGTCCATGTCTGGTATTGTAACTCTTTAAAATGCCACCTATGAGAGCTCCAGCAGTTAAAGTTGGACAGGGTCTTCCCAAGAGCTTTCTTAACCTCTAGTAGACTCAATACAGCATGATTTAAAGCAGGTGTTGGATTTAGAACATGGATGGAAAAACTCCAGAGAAACAAGAGATCCACAGCTATGTCCCTTTGGGGTAGATGGCTGAACTGAAATGAAGCATTGTCTCACAAGGCTTGTGAATGTGCATTTACAGTCTCCAATTTATAGATGAATATTCTGGTATGGGTGCAGATGTACTCTGCCACACAGCTTTCTTTATTAAGCAAATGTGGTTTTTGAGGGAGACCTAACATTGTGTTCATAAGGACAGCTTTGCTATAAAGCTGACTCTGGGAATTTAGGGCATATGTTTGTTTATTAATAGTGTACTTTGTTCTATGTATATAAAGAGAGGTCATCAAAAAGTGCATTTCTGATTTGTAGCTTGAAATGCAGATCTCTGCTAAAGCTTGTTTCTGTTCCAAATATCTGCTCATAAAGATATATGGGTATGTGTGCAGTTTAGATATTGTGAGATTAAACTCTCAGAGGCAAGCTTTGCTGCTCTGTTTATTAAGGGGTAAAAGCACTGTCTGAACATTTTACAATAGAGGAGTAGTTCTAGACAGACAGCAAGGCACCACTGTGGGGGCTGATTGCTCATTATATTTATAGATAAGTAGGGAAGCAAAGTGTGAAAGATTGCTTTAAGGGCTAAAGTTTTCTAGTATAGGATACAAAGTACCAGTGGCTGTTTCTGAGAGCTGAGAACACAGATTTAGAAATGGGACCCTGGTTTTAACAGCTGCCTAAAGATACCAAGTGAGAATTCTCTCTTTTTAAAGACCTTTTTTTAAAGTTGTAACACTTCTTGTTTTGTTAGTGAGGACTTACTTGATTAGCACCTAACTTGGAATGCCTGATGAGGAAACAGTGAGCCCTAAAATAAAGATTTCTCAGTATGTTGCATAACCTAATATCTGGGGTTGCTAATAATCAGCAGCCCTTTGACTTAACCTAATTATTTTTTGATTTACTTTAAGTAATGCTCATTTGAATCCTGGTGGGCAATTTGATAAAGAGCTGGCTTCCCACTTGACCATTGCAACCCACCATGTATTTAGATAATACTTGAAAGCTGGGTTATCAGTATTATATCTGTGTTTTAACAGGGTCATTTTCTTACTTGGAAAGTTCTTAGACTTATCAAAGAGCAGTAATTTATTTTTTAAGAGGAAGCCTTATGTATCATTAAGTATGATTTGAGACTTCAGACTTTAATTTCCATACCCTATTGAACCTAATATGACTAATTCAACTTGGAAATGGAACTTTTTTTCCTTAAACCTTGCATAGCATTAAAATTGCTGTATCTGATAATTAAAAAAAGACCCAACTTAATTTTTTCTTTTCAGCTTTCCTTTCCATGTGTATTTTTCATCCCCCTCTGTAGAGGAAGACTGTTTGAGACCATCTTTCTCCTCCAATAACATGTCAAAATATAGGCTTAAGCATAGTGTATGCCACAGGTACTCTGTTTCCAGAATTAGCATTCAGAATTTGCTATTTGCTCTTTTTTTGATAAGTCTGTGAGTCATTTGAGGCTCACAATAACATCATCTGTGTTACACAATTGTGCAGCTTCTGCTGAAAGAGCTTTGGAGACTCTCCAGTCTGGAGCGCAAGCTGGCAGCTTTCTCACCCTCACCTCCTGTGGTTTGAGAGCTGGCTGGAAGGTCAGCAGCCCCCAAGGTGCTGAGGCACCCCTGATGGACTGCCAGAGGCTCTGCACGAGCCTTTCCTGTTCCATGTGGGAGCTGGGATAGGGCTAAATGTGCCTGTTTGTGACATCCTGCATAGGTTCTTTCAGGCCCTCTTTCATAATAAGGTCACTGCTTGCTGTGATCCCAGAGGGATACTTTTTTCTTTTCCTTTGCAAATTCATTAAGGCGGCCTAAACTGCAAACTAACATCCCTAATTTCCCTGGATGCCCAGGGTATTTGGGTGCTGACTTGCTCGGTCAGGGTGAGCTTAGGCAGGGTGTCAAATGATGCGGCTGCCTCGGGTAAAACCAGTGCAGGCACTCTCACTCACTCCTGGGGCTACTCTTGGAGTCTCAGCCATCAATAAAATCAGTGTTTTAAAAACGTTATCCTGTGTCACTTTGGAGAACCTCACAGCAAATTTAAGGACATATTGTGCATGATAAAATCTTCATTGCCACTCGGGTTCGCGTCTGACTTCTGCCAGGTTATGCACATCTTATGTGTAAGGATGTGTTATGAAACTAAGAGTTCTTATTCTCTTCTGAACCATTGTGCGCTTTCATTTGCCAAAGAATCTGTACCTACAGTCTTGTGTTCATTCGTTCCTTAATCATAAAACCCTCAAACCCCTAAAAACACACCAACTTCTTACCCTCTTCCCCCCCCGACTTCACACCCCTGAAAAGTGAACTGCAAGTTACATTAGTCCAGATGTACATTCCAGTCTGGGTTTCTGATACCAGTCCATGCCCTCTTCTGTCTTCTGCTGTGCAGATTTAGTTGTATGTTTTTTGACCAGGGTACTCAGATTTTATGCAGATTCTCTCAGGAAGGAAGAGATTTGCTTCTCAAAATGCCTGGAAATTTTCAGGAGCGAGAGTTGTAATTAGTGAGGAGTGTGATTGAGTGCCATCCTTTATAGTGATATCTTCACCTTTCCTGCATATTTTACTTGGACTCTATTATGATTAAATGCTATTTTTGTATATAGAACAAAAATCCATAGATTCTGGTAATGCCTCAGTCTGAGGGAAACTTGAAGCAGTGCAGGAAATGCTTTCTGTGTGGACACTGTCTCTTTTTGCTCATGTTCCCATGCTTGTATGTAAAGTTTATAAATCAAAGAGACACCTATTTCCCTCAGTTGTAGTCCTTGGATCCAATGAAACAGCTTAGTAGAATAGAATTTGGTTTTTTTGAATGGGGAAAGCAGCATTGAGCTTACAGGAGTGCAAGGTGTGTAGAGGAAACAAGAAAGTGCCTTGTGTCTGTCTGAATTTTGCAGCAAGTGCCTGAAGTGATGGTTTGTCCCCATCAAACTTTCTCTTCAGTGGTGTGCACAGAAGATGAGCATGGGTTCTGTCCCCAGCCTATCGGTTTGGTGTGTGACCTCTGACAACAGCTAATAAAGTCCTAACAAATTTAAATATGGTCTTTGCAGTATAAACACTGCCTAGCAAAAAGCTTTACAATCCTCCAGTTATATACATGCATCAGAGCACAGATGTTAAATAAAGCCAGACCTTTACAGTTCAGTGATTGAATTAATGCATTTGAAAGGAGGAGAGGGGAAATGGTTTCAGGACAAACCAAACCAGATGGAAGAAGGTGGGGCTTAGCTTTCCTATCAGTTTTTTTGGGTGAACTCAAATACATAGTCTGAAGTTAATGTATTAATTTAAGAATCATTTTATATTTTTTAAATCTGTATTAAAAGAGATATTTTTATACTAACATGTTCAATATATTTCCTTGAAAATACTGAATGAAATTAATCTGAGATCCCTGAAATTTTGATTCATTGATGATGCAGTTTAGAAATCACAAAAGACTTGTTCTACTATTTTATGGTTCATCCATTATTTTATTGAGGGGGAACAGGACTGTGAAGTCCAGTTACACAAAATGTTTGGACTTTATTGCATGCTGTTAAAGTTTCTTCAAGACAGAGGATCTGAGGGAAGAGTGATTTCTAAACCAGAGTTGTACTGAATGTCAGGTTGGTCCATATAAAACAATACAAAAAATGAACCTGTCACACAGCCTTTTAAAACTTTTCTCCAATGTCTCATTTGTGGGTATTGAGGTTTTTGGCTCAATATTCTTTTAAAAAATTTATTGAGATACCAAATTACTGTCTCTTTCCTACATTGTGTACAGTAGTACTAGATTTGGAAGCATTAATTTTTTATTTCAAATAGAATTTTTTATGAGAAAAGAGCTGCTAAATCTTTCAGATCAGCAGAAATACCCACTGTAATTCTAATTTTGGAGTCTTGGTTATATGATAAAGGCAATATTCACACATTCAAGTTGAGGGAGCTATTTTGATCCCAGTCATAAAAAACCCCTGCACAGACTGCTGCTATATATGAGTGTTTACCCAGAGCACGACGTGTGTGGACAGTTGGAAAGGTTAGTGCTGTGCTTATGTACTGAGTTTTGTACATGGCACTGCAAACAGGGATGTGAAAAACCTACACAGATTGTTTCTAATAGTGGTGAATACTGTGGTTTTGGCTCAACACATTTATGCCTTTCTAGATGAAAGTAGAACATAAGTTTGCTAGAAGCCAGAAGATTTTTTTCTGAACTCTAACAGTCTGGGAAAAAAAGAAGTTGGCTCAAAGAAAAGAGAACTGAGATGAAAAAAATTAACTCCCGGAAAACAGTTTTTGCTGCTTTTAAGAAAATCACAAATGCCTTTATTGTTCTTTTGTTTCTATGTTTTTGCTAAGTTTTGAGGCAGAAAGCAAAAAGCAGTCTGACTATGGCTGTCTTAGGACAAAGCAACTTCAAAGTAGTATTTCAGGAGGATGAAAGAATTTAGCCAGGTACTGCTGTGACTTGTTGTCTAAAGCCTCCTGGATGAGGCCCATTCTGTTGTGCATATAAAAGCATCACACAGTGGAGAGTTCCTGCAGCATAAGTATAACTTGTGAACATTTCTTAAAACAGAAGAAATGAGAAATCTTGATTAACCAAAGTCAAGAACAAAAAATTTACTATTTATTTTGATATGGCAGTGCAGGCAACTGCCTGGTGTGACACGGGATCAGCAGCTCTGCATGGACATGGCTGTCTGATCATGTTGGCAGGAGTGGGATGTTCATCCTCAAAAACTCCACCCAGAGACAAAACATTTCAATAAATAAATAGAGCAATGAAAAGTTTAAGGCTTTTTATCCTGGTCTGGCTACAAAAGAGCTAATACTGATTTGCCAGAATTCACAATGCATTTCTCAAACCTTATTTTCCTTCAAAACAGCCAAGTCCTTCAAATTTGAAAAATACCACAAGGAGGGGAAGAAAACCTGGTAGCTGTAAAAGCAAAACATATTGACACTTTTGATCCTTCACTCAGTTCCTATTGCAATGCTAGAAGTAGGAAAGCTTGTTTTGAGAGTAAGCTAGCAAGGATTCCATGTGCTACATCACTGGTATCTTATCCGGGGAGCAGGGGGAGCAGGATGGTGCCTTTGGCTGTGTGGAAGGGAATAAGGCCAGTGACATGCCAGGTACTGCCAGTCTCTGCTCCAGTACAGGCCCACCTTCGAGTGGCTCCAGTCCAGAGGCACAGCAAGGCAATGGGCCCAGATGCTAGCTTAAAAATGAGTGTCTGGGAAAGGTGGGTGCCTGGGTTCAGAGGGCTGTTGCTCCAGGGGTAAGCCCAGCTGGCTGTCATTCTGCCATCTTTGTCTAAGCCAAAGGGATTAATGATTGCAAAGGGCTGTTAGCAAACATGGATGTGAGCAGGAAGAGTTCCAACAGCTGCAGGCCAGTTATTGGTGTCCCTCCATGATCCTTTTTCTGAGACATTTATTGTCCCGTTTTCCCCATTCCTGCAAAATGTCTCACCTGCTTTTGTTGAATTATGTTTTTAATCTATGCTGAGACACCATCTGATGCTTTTGTAGTCTCTCTTATTTTTTTTTCAAGTTTTCATTTCACACAACCATTCTAAACTTTTTCTCACTGGAATCTGTCTATGAAGTGCTCTTTTCTCATCTATCAGTGCTACAATCCTTAATCCTCCTCCCATTTCTACCTGACCTAATCCACACCATCATGCACCTGTGCCATCAGTGTCCACAGTGCCTGAGTCACTTGAGCACATCCTTGCTGTCCCAAAGCACAGCTGCCTAGGGACCAGCAATGATGCCTGCCGGCTTGACCATGGGACATGTCACTTGTTCCATTCCATTGGTCTGCAGTGAGAAAGGGGACACGTACTGTTGTCTACAAGCCTTCAGTTCTGATGTACTTCTGCTCAAGGAGTTTTTCTTTTCTACTCCCAAGTGTCCTGGTGCTGACATTGTCAATCGTATGTGTAACTTTCTAATTTCTCTGCAAACTTTTTCCTGAAAGATGTGGTTCCAAGGAAAGATTGAAAAGCTTGGTTGAGGATTGATGATGCCTGGAAAGAGGAGCAATCTTTTACATCTTTAAGGAGTGGGAACAGGGTTAGAGGAGTCACATAATTGTCTGTCTGTTGGCTGAAGTTAAATTCCTTGGATTAATATTGGAATAAGTGGTCCAACTTTTAAAAATCTCCAGGGATGTGAGGAGAATGAGTTGTATTGAGGATTTGTAAGGAGAAAACTGTAAAATTTCCAATACTATGGGATAATAGGTTTTGTAGAAAAGAGACAAGCAATAATGTTGCCTTGTACTAGTAAGGTTCAAGGCAGTTGTCAGTTGTTTGCCCTCCAAATAAAAACCTATTGAGTGGGGTGTGAAAGCTTCTGTTCCAAGTCAGGGCTATTCAACAAGTTCACTGAGAACCTGATGTTGTATTTGAGTATCTTGGCCAGCTTTAGAATTAAGGATAAAATTGGGAAAAGGGGGCTGCCAGTATGTTGGGCAAACATATGGCCCTTGCCCATCTTTCATGGACTGATCTTTGGGACAGTCCCATGCAATTAAACATCAGAAATTTGGTACTGCTCACTTGTGTAATTTTACATTATCAAAATGCTTATGTCTTTATATGGGCCCTGAAGATCTATTAAATTTAATTGTCCCAAACTAATATTATTTTCATGGTACTTTTTTCTCTCCTTTAAAAAAAAAATCCTAAGAAATAGTGAGGTGATGTAATGGTTAAAGAGATAGCATAAGAATTGATACTAGTGCTTGTCCCAATAGGAGAACATTTCACATCTGTTATTTATGATGTGAAGCACCACTGGGGACAGCTTCAGTAACTATGTACATAGTAATACCTTTAATTAGACTAACAGAATAAATATTGCACACAGGCTTTAGGGATTTCATAAAAGCTCTACCCCTGATGGAAAGGAAATTGGTGCAACTGGAGAATGATAACTATAACCTGGGAAGATCACTATCTCCTAACTTCTTGTGCAGCAAGATTCTTGCAGCACTTGTGGGTAAACTTAAGGTTCCTCTATGACCTTTCAGACAAAACCTTCCTGTGAACTTGGAAAGCTTCAGACTAAAATTGACTTGTCAGTCAAATGACAAATGTCAGATGACCTTCTGCTATTACTATGCTTATATGTAAGATTAAAAAAACCCTCCAGATCTCTTAGAAGTACTACAGAGATCAGATTATTAGAGCAGAAAAATATCTTTACCTGAGACTGTGCTGCCTATCTTCTGGGCTGCACTGCCTGAGGTATAGAGCTGAAGCTTGGGGTATGAGGCTTTGAAGTAAAAGCATAACAGGCTCTTTGTTTTCTCTGTTTTCCTTGCCATAAAGAGCACATAACTGCAGTGACAGAGTGCAGTGAATAGGGGCTTTGCACGGCTGCCCAGTGCAACACCTGCTGGCAGCTGAGTGTGACACCCCTGCAAACCTCTACCTGTGGCACAGGAAGGGACACAGAAACCCCTTGTTCGGCCTCGTGTTTTGTAATAGGCAGAAATATACACGTGCTGGGTCGCATTTACCTCCTTGAAGCCAGTTTTTCCATGTGTTTCAGCCAACACAAGACCTGCAAACAGAAAGAATAATTTTACAGTTCAGGACTTTGGAAGTAACTATGGCAATGCTACGATGGAATTGTGACATCTTAAGCTTGTGGGGCTGCTTACAATATTTGTAGTGGTCTGCAGGCATAAGTGGACCGAGTATTTGAATAATCTGTGGCTGTGGATTGTGCCTTGTAGCTTGTGTCTATCTTGAAATAAAAAGCCAATGATTCAGTCTCCAGATTAAAAAAAAGGGATTTTAAAATTAGAACTCTTTGCATGGTTGTCACAAATGAATACTTTCATGTGAATGCTTATTAGGGGCAAGGGAACTGAGGTAACAAAAAGTGAATTGCACCTTGTGGATGCAGAATGTCTGCTCAAATAATGGAATAGCAATAGCCTCTGCTATTGTGGAGAAATAAGTGAAAACACATGAATTACCAGACTGGCTTCAGCTTGTGTTCTTATCATTTGCATGCCTTGGTCCATTAACATTACTGCTTATCTTCTTACAGTACCTCTCTAAATTACTCTGTTTGCGGGTTTGGTTGTTTTAGTTCGGTGTGTTGTTGGTTTTTAAAGGTCTGTTTGTCCCTTGAAGAATTATGGGATCCGCTCTTACAAAGAACATGTCTTATAGCCCCTGCCAGATCTTCTTCTGACCTATTAAATGTTAATTTCCAAATGCAAGTTTTGAAAAAATGGCAAAGTGATGTATTTTTTACAAATAGATGCCTCTGAGCTATGTTTGATATGAAATAGTTTTTTAACATTCCAATTTTATGTCAAGAGTTAATAATTTATCCAGGAAAATTCCACATAAAGTGAAAATTAGTGCCCGTATTTTGCTGTTTAAAGTTTTATCTGAAACAGCACTTGTGGCTATTGCCTGAGATGCAGGGTAAAACCTTATTAAAAGCTGAGCATCTACTGCAATATTTCATTCTCTATTTAGCTTTATTAGTAGTTGAGAGCTTTCTTGGTGGGAGATGTTTTGTTAACCATAAGAAAAAATTCTATACACGTATAAATAAAACTTGGTGATGAAAAGTAGGTCAGTCCCTCAGTATGGCTTTTAGCTACATCTTAAAGATTTTTCTCTGCAGTGATTTGCTGATCCAGTTATTCTTAATATCATAATCCTTAAATTTATAATCCTCAGTGGTAGTTAATGATTGCTAACATGCATAATTTTCCACATCCAGTGTCATCGGCGGCAGTGATACATTTGGTCACGTGTTTGTAAGTGGCTGTCTGTTTCAGAATCTGGTTATTTAAAGTGTATCTAATTTAATTACCAAACAGTGAATACACTGCCTGCAAAAGTCACTGACCTAGAATGTTGCCTCTAAGCTTTTGAGCATGGCTGATACTGGAATGATGTAAAATGACATGAAAGCTGAAGACATAATTGCTCATTGTGAATCTTTTTTTTCAGTAGCTAACATTATTCCGAAGATGAAAAGTGACAGTTATATATTTTTGGCAATGTTTCCCTGTAGGAAAGGAACAGGCAACCTACTTATTTTTTTCTACTGTTAGGGCTGACTCAAAATTATATTCATAAGAAGTTTATTTACTGACATTTTAGACTGAATTTTTGAGCAGTCTGTACCCAAGTACTAATTTAGAGCTCTTATAGTCTAGGTATGTAGTCATGAAAAATGAGCTGTTGGAGGTTTAGCCACAGAATATCACAAGATTACTTCAAGGAGCAAATGCTGTGTTTGGGGAGTTTTTAAGAAAATAAAACCCTAAAAACAATGAAGCATTCAAAATTCAGATGTTCCTTCTGAATATCTGGCTCTACAAAACTTAAAAATGCCATCTGGTGACAGCTTTACCTTCTCTCAGATTCCATCAGACTGAGTGTGTGTTGTTCCCATTGCTTGCAAATTTACACTCGTAGCTGATGGGAATTGTACATATGTGAAAGCTTGGAAAGCGGTTACTGAGCAGCCTTATTTCCAAAAGAGCTGAGAAAATGTAGCAGCCAACAGTCTTAAAGTGAACACAGAGCCTGAGCTCACATGGCAGTGCTGTGTGCGGGCTCTGTGCTCACTTTAACAGTGGCTCTTCCAGCTTCTGAAGATGATGAAGGTACATCAGCTGTAGGCAGTTCAGGAACCCCCCAATGTCTGGGTGCCTTGCAGAGATACCGAGTTCTTTTCTCAGCAAGTGTGGAGGGTCTGCCTTTCAGCTGTGAGTCCTCCTCTTAGAGGAGGATAGTGGTGAGCTCAACTGCAGGAACTGCTAATGTGATCTTACTGATCTGGGATCCAAGTCAAAATTTATTTGTACACCTTATATGCATATATAAACACTTGTTATATATAACTCTTTATTTGTGGTAGAAAGAAGGCAAAATAATCTGTTTTGAGAACTACAAGTAGTCCTTAAAACGTGGTCTATTATTTGTAGGCACTTTGATTAGATCAGTTTTTAGTTTCAGTTCATCAAAGGATAGTATATCCTCCTGGCCAATAATGCTGTCATGAGTATCCTTAGCTAATCTGATGGTGTCCTCACAGATGAATGAGGTAGAAAGATTTCTTCTTTTGGGAAAACATAGCTGTGGTACTCACCGAAGTAGAGAGGAGCCTCTAGTGCTAGATGCTGAGATGGGAAAGGCACACTCCTAAGTTCAAGCAACAAACCTTCTGCACAGGCATGAATGTCTCAAACTTAGATTACTCCTCAGCAATGCCCCTGACTAATTAGCAATAGACACAGTAATGCCTTAGAATCTCAATACAAGGTTTAAAGCAGAAATCCTGTTCCCATATAGATAGGCATCTCTGTAAGGAGGAAGGAAACGTAATATTTTGTTTGGTTTGGTTTATTTTTCTCCTGCAAAGATGAAGTGTCTCAAGTGCTTGTCTGCATCCACAAAAGGCATTGATGGGATGGGTGGTGTAGCAATGGAAAGATGAAAGAAGGGAGGTTTTTTTTGTTTGGTTGGTTTTGTTTTTAGAACTCACTCTTAACCAAACCACAGGTCTGCTCACCAACTGTTATCTCACTCTTGATACCTGTCAGTTAGCTCCAGAAGGCACTTCCAGTCAGCACTTAGCAGCATTTGTACATGTACCTGCATTGCCTAAATTGTGCAGAGCATCAATCATGTCTGGTGAAGGCTGATACACATCTGAAGTCCATATGTAGCTCAGAGAGGGATGCCAATAAGCCCCAAAATAAAGAAGCCCCTGGGTATTGTGACAGGAGGTGTTTTAAAAGATGTGATGTTTTGCTTGGATTTTTTTTTCTCAAATGTAACCAATGAGTGGCTTACTTTGCTAGCTCTATGTGTCAAAATGGGAAATGATGGAAGTGCACAATGTGAAGGGAGCAAGAGGAAACAGGCTGCCATTGCTTCAAATATATACACTTGTGCTGTGGGAGCCATCGCCAGCCAAAAATAAGCTGTGAGCTCTTTCCCACCCACATAGCTCGAGCTTTGTGAAGCTGAGGAGACTGTCATGTGGTGGCAAAGGCCAGATTATCATAATGTGGGTGAGATGCTTCTGCCCAAAAATACTCTCCTGCCTGTTGTGTTCTGAAGCTCCTTATTTGTACCTGCAAAGCAGTAACCTGCACCAATGGAGTAGTGAAGAGTCCAAGTGCTGTTTGTGTGGGGCACCCACGGTTTGTCTGTGGGCAGAAATGCTTTCTCTGTAGGTGGAAACGTGTTTTTTCAAGTACATGTTATTTGTTTCTCCTCTTCCTCCTCCCCCAAGAGTGACATCTACCTCTGCATTTTTTCCCTTAGTGTAGGATGTGTGGGACCATACTTCTTTTGCAGTTCTCTTGTGTGTTGGCTTACCAAATCCTCAGCTTGTAAAAACTGGCATAATTTCACTGAAACTGTTGACTCCAAAACCAGCAGAGAATTTGAATTCATTAGGTAGCAGACCATGATCCACATGAACTTCTGGAACAATCTCCTGCAATTGTTTTGGGGATGTACAGAGATATTCCTGGAGGGTCTACAAAGATTTCTTTTAAGATTTGCTGTATGCCACAGCTGCCTGCTGTCTCCTACAGTTACATCCTGAATGTCTCTCAAAGCTCCTTTAGTTTTGTTATCCCTCCAGCAGTTTGTGGCCTCCCTGAAGCATGTTCACTGTCCCTGTCTGTGGGAGAGCCTAATTTCATGATGTCTGTCAGTCTGGTGACCAGCAGCATATTGATACTGAGTGAACTGGATGGCATTTTAATGTAAATCTATTGTCATGAACTCGAGGCTTACCATGGCTCATTATTTTGAGGCAAGCAGAGTAATTAGCACGGGGTGTACTCTATGATAATTAGGAATGTTTTACACATCAGATGGTGATGTTGACTTTTGAGGGCAACCACCTGCACTCAACTCTCACTAGCTAAAACAAATATTTTTGTATTTCTTTTCGTTTCAGTGTTTCAAAATGCCTGTGGTAAAATACTTTAACTGTTTAATCACTAAATAACAGATCCATGCAATCAATTAGTTGAATATTACGATTAGTGGGACAATTTGCTGGTACCCAGAGGTGACACTGTAGTTGAGATATGCAGTTTATGTGTATTGTCATTTCTCTTGAGTGCAAGGTGAAAATTCCACTATCTCCACTGTCTTGAAAGCCAGGCACATGTTGCTTTCCAGCTCTCCCTCCTCTTTACCTGACCTGGTATTTGAACCTTCTAAACACTGGTATCATAGATTTGTGATATCTGGTCCATTTCTGACATTTTTTTCATCATAAAGAGCAGTGTGACATTCCTAGTGGAAAAAAAAGATGATTAAAAAAACACACAAAAAAACCCACCAAACAAAACACAACTCAGAAATGTATATCATCAGGTCTCGTTGTAATCTCTTTGTGAACTTGTTAGATTACAGCTGATTTGTTAAAACATCAAAAATTTTAGGGCTATGTTGGAAGCAGCTGTATTTCATGAAGCAGAATGAGGAAAGATAAAAATATGTACTTTGGACCTATATTCCGTCTGCAGAACTGGGTGGGCTTATTTCTGATTTATGTTGAAATGCAGACGGTTTCTGTTCTAACTCATGGCTTGTGCGGATTAGTTTCTGTACCTGAAGCTTTCCCTAAATTTCTGCTGTTAGTTCATATCCAAACCTAGGAGGAGGAGGGGATTTTCATTTCTAGGGGCAATGCAAAGGCAGTCTCATAAGAAGATGTGGAAGCTGGGCATTTCTGTCAGTTTTCATAAGAATTGTATTCAAAAGCTGTGCAATTTGAAGACTTACCCTGTTTTCTCCTCAGATCGATAACTCAAACTCACACATAAACCTCCTGTTATGTGTATTTGTCGGACATATTTGTATTCAGTGTGTGATTACTGGTTGTTATGAAGTGAAGGCTCTACCACAGCCATGGAAATACTGAGCTTATAAATACCCTTTAGGTGCAGACAGCAGGAAAAGTTAAACGTTATGTTTCTGCTGCCTCTTTTTCAGTTTGTACTCCTAAAATAATGTGGGAGAAATGCAGTACAATGGAAAGCTTAATTTTTTTTATTAAATCATGGTAGAATTCTGCTTGTATTCTAAGTTCATCCCTGCTTCTATGAGTTACCATGTAATTTCTGACACTAATTTTCACAATATTAGTGATTTGGGGAGGGTGAGGGGGGGAAAGAGGAGCTATATTGTGAAAAAAACCTCTTACATTAAAAAAATTGCAAGAGGTGCATTTCAAGGGGATGAAATAATCTATTTTAAACTAGGAAAGAACTTGTGGACACTGTATCTATGGAATAATATTAGATAAATTTAAATGTGTTAACTGTGTGGTACCATTACAAATGCTTTTTTTGGCTGAAAAGGATCAGTGATTTCTTGTAAAATAAAGAGACATCATTTCATTTCAGCTAGCCCTGGCTGGGCTCTTTGGAATGTGGTCTAAGTTTCTGGCACTTGCAGTTAAGGAGGATGTATGGGAAGAAAAAGAAAAAAAGTAAAGTTCAAACAAAATTATACAAACCTAAATAAAAGAGAAGTCAAGATGTAAAAATTATTCTGTAATGGGTGGGACCATGCACATGCTTGGCAAAATAATTGGTTACCATTGTAACTCTGGCAAGGAACAAAGATATATTTTAATAGGGGGGAAAAGGTGGTTGGCAAGAAAAACAGGTATTTACATGAGGTGCAAGGATTGCAGGAGCATTCTTTTTTTTTGTTTTTCCCATAAAGATGTGGTTGGAGTCTAAAATGGTCTAGATACCGCTTCTATTTCAACTGTAAATGACTCCTGTATTTAACTCTTTAACTTACTGTGTCACTTCACCATCTGTAAAGCAAGAGATGTTAAAGTGGTGGTGTCAGCTGTGCCAAAAAGCAAGTCCATCATATTCATCCTGCCATGGTCCTGAATATCACAAACTATTTCTATCATAGAAATTCTTTGACTTGTGGTTTTAGAGGTACAACCAAGCGTGTTTCTGTACTTGCTAAGCAGAAGTTATAGAATTGATACTGAAGCTGTTGGGTTGGATGTTTTAAACCATCTTGTGCCAGAAGCCAGGGAAAAAAAGAGCTTAGTGGTAATTAAAAATCCCAACAACTCCAAACCTCCTAACAGGCCCTCAGTACCACCTGTGCCGTACTCAAGCCCGGTGATGCACACTGGGGAGCAGCACCTGCTCTCTCATGGATGGGAAGTGCAGTCCCTCTCCTCTTCCTCCACTGCGGTAAAAGCAGTGCTCCTATTATGTCAAGGTCCATTGCATCTACTGCAACTTTGATATGCTTGACCTAAAAATATTGCTGTGAGTGAATTATTTACAATGACAATGAGGAGCAATTTTCTAGAATGTTTCTGTGGCCTGTGGGCATTGTACTGAGTACATATGTATGTTATTAATAAAACCCATGAAAATTGCCGTGAAACCTTTCCACAGTGTATCACAGTTATCATTGCCAAATTGGGATTGTTCTGTGGCTTTACAGCATAAGGAAACATGTGCAAGCCAACATTTCTTGTGGGGAGTGGAATAATGGTATTGTTTTCCACTGACTATTAAGTAACTAGTCTGTAGAGGTTGATTTCAGGTTGTATGAAATACTACATATCTGAGCACTAAGGAGATATTTTTCCATTTCTGTATGAAAACATGTGTAACTAAAATCACTGATAAATTCCCATGCTAGGCACCATTAAAAAGACAACTGCGACAGAGTCTTCTCTTCAGAAACCAGTAAAAACTTGCAGTCAAGGTGGAAATGTTTTGTATTTGCAATGAGACTGGACTATCTGTGCCTAGGTCAATGCTGGCTGAGGTGTCTGCACCCTGACTTAGTAGGGTATGAATAGCTCTTCTTCCATTAGTAAGTATATGGAACAAAATGATGACTGAAATCAGGAGAGATGTGTATTTTGAGGGAAAGTACTGCCTTAAAAAAGGATGTAACGTTATCTTTTTCTTGCAGTGGAGTCTGTCCCTCCTCAATGCTAATCATTCAGGCATTATCAGTTAGCAGAGGAAACATATATACAGAAACCTCTCATGTTCCAGGACATTCGTTCTTCCCAGTGTTGAGAAACTCCAGATTCTTCTGTTTTGATAAGTATTTTCTCTGTTAAAGGCACATTACACATCTGTAACAAGCATTAATAAGTGTTTTGCAAAATGAAGAGCTGGTTTTTAAGTTTCAGTAAAGAACTTTGTTTTGTAGCAAAAACATACTAGCTACAACTTAATTTGAAATTTTCTCTTTCTAGACAGAATGTATATCTCTGAGTCTTGCTTTTAATATGATGTTTATCTCCCTGCAATATGTAAGTCTGTAGTAATTCAAATTCCCATTTTTGTAGAAATGGGTAAACATAAAGATACAGGCTTATCTCTGAACAGCGTTGCTGAGAAATCATTTATCCATAGCAACTCTTCCTTTTAATACTTTACTCCTCTGTCTCTGACCAGGATAGTATTCAGTGAGCAACAGAGCATGTGGGTTCTTCTCCAGTAAATATTGGAATGAAAAAGATAATCTTCCCAAACACCAATTTTAAATAATGTCCAAATAATTTCAGGATTTATTTTGCTAGTGTGGTTATGGTTTTTTGAGTCTATAAACGTTAGTTTCACATGTGACAGAGGACTGATCTCTTTCACGATTGAAATGCTGAAATGCATTCCTACCATTTAATTAGACTGATAACAGTTCAAGAAGTGGCTGTAGATGTATTGTCCCATGATAGCCTTGACACTTTTCTGCTCTTCAGTTCCTACACAGTGAAGCCTGGATAAACCAAGCAAGCTCAGTACACCAGACTCTTTATGTGACTAATGTGCTGAGGAAACTTTGTAAATCATCAGACTGAAGTACTGTTTATAAGCATTCCCATAATGAGAAGAATGATATGAGTGATATGATGATATGCTGTGAGTTTTCCTGATTTTGTAAGCAATTCCTGCTGCAGAGTATTTGAGTTGCACTGAGTTGAAAGGTAGAACTTACCTTGGATGATTGTGTGAAGTGAGAAATGTAGACTGGTCCTTTTGTGTGTCTGACCAGGTTAATAAAGGTTTACAAAGAAATAAGGACACAATTGTGAGCTTATTTACACTTTATTTTCTTATTGCAAAACTCAGAGTGTGACATAGGTACTCAGTTTACAGTAACTTTAAAATTTAACCGCTTTTCCATTATTATTTCTAGATATACATTTCTTTGTCATCTTTCAGATCCCTAAAAATAGCAAATACAATAGTATTTGTGGTCTTAAAATCAGTTTAATGTGAAATTAATTAATATTTTTTTATGTAATCTTTCTATCCATAACTGTTAAATCCCATTTGTTCCCAGTTGAATTTGTCATGAGAAGTATGGAATAAACTTTTGAACTCTTCAACAATGCATAGTTAAATTGCAATTAAATATTCTTTCCTCTTATGTCAGAATCCTTAGGACTGCATATACAGAGCTTCCTGTCCTGTTATTTTTTTCTGCATACATACTAAATAAGAATTTTCACCTTTTCAATGGTACTGAACCCTGTGAGGACGATACTCCAGAAAAAGGCAGCACGTTTTTTTCTAGTCAGCTAAGTTAAACACACTCAAAACCAAGCAAGCAAAAAGTGGACATCCCCAAATATTTTTCTGACCAGAGAACTGTAGCTTATAAAAAGCGTTTGCTTCTCACTATTGCCTTCAGAGCTGCTGCTCCTCTCAATGGCAACTGTACAATGTGGGGCCACAGTTGCATTCATTGTTCAGTGAGCTTGTCCACATAGTTAAACCCACCGACAGCAATGAATGTTGATTGTGACCTTTTTGTAAAGCTTGGCAGGGTGAGGGAGAGACATCATATGATGGTTAGGTTGCTATCTTCGGTGTTAAGGCCTGAAAGCATGAAGTAAGGAGGAGGATGGTTAGCTGGAGGGTACAATCAACGGTCGATGGTTTTCACTTTAATTCCAAACTCACCGACAGCGTTGAATGTTCACTGAAGCAACCACTACAACAGAACTCCATTGACTTGACTGCATCCTCAAATGTCTGAAAGTAGGGGGGGGAAATCAAAATTCACACAGTGATTTAAATTATACAGATGATGCAACTTGAATCATTTTTCTCTTACCGACACCAACACCCTTCTCTGCTGATCATGTTTCAGTCTTTCTGCAAGGAGCTGGCAGTTTCCCAGACTTCTTTCTATGAAAAGAAAATATGTTTCTCTTACTCAGGCTTTAAAAATAAAGGTTAGAGATCCAGGCACGAGTGGATTAATTTTGTCTGTTATTTCACAAGACTGAACTTCACCGTGAAACAAAACATGAGATCCCATAAATGAACAGAGCTGGCTAAGAGTTTTAAAAATTAGTGTTGCCAATTAGAGATTGCTCAATTGAGAAAAATTTCTTCTATTGACTCAGTTCAATTGCATTAAAGCTTGTTTAGGATTGATGAAAAATAAATTTTCTTTAAAGATGGCTTAATTTTTCAAGGAATATCTCAGAGACAGAAGGCCTTTTTTTCCTTACAAATTTTCATACATGCAGAACCTGTTGTGATAGTTTTCAGGAGGAAAAAAGGCGACTGTAGATCAAGGCTTGACCTATATTTATTGTAATTTTTTTTGGTGTCAGCATGTTGTGCACATCCAGCTGATCATCACACAGTAAAGTTGCTATTCTTAAAAATTTGCAGAGTAACACAGCACTTTTTCCTAATCTTCTGAGCTTTCCAAATCAATTGTCCTAATTATTAATAAAAATAAATAATACTTAAAAATTAAGGTTGTAGGTTTTGTGTTGCAGAAGAGTTTTAGAGGCTGGATAAGCATGGTAGTCCAGAAATTTTACCTTATTTTCATTTGTGAGCAGAGTTCTTATGCAGGTGTTCTTGAAGCTCAGCTTGTCAGAATTCTTTTCTGCTACGTCCACTCTTAAGTTGCTGAAATTCCTTGACTGATTCATTGACCTACACAAATTGCTGTTTGTTTGTTTACCTTATCCTTTGGATAAAGATGCCCTCTACTCTCTGTCTCTTCCATCCGTAGTTATTTATAAGGCTTCATAAATGTTTGGGTTTTGTCTGTACTTGTGTTAAGGGAACCCACACTTAAGAACTGGAGTTGATCAGTGTTCTGCCCGAGCCTATTTTCTAAACAAACACCATGACAAGGACTTGGTCCTAACTGTTTCTTTCAACTAGTTGCTCTGCGTGTGGAGGTATTTATTGCATTCTTTAACTCAGCTGTATTTTCCATCTAATACAACTAACAGAAAAGGCATTAATATCGCCTACTGGAGAACTAGACCAGAACAGAATCAACTACTATGGTGGATTAGATGGGTTTTGTTTTTGAAGGCCACTTTGATTATGAATATAACTAAATCAAATACATTTTAATTAAATATGGCAGCCCACCTTTCTTTCTCAATACTGCAGCACAGGATATTTGCTGGCAATACTTTAGCTGTGATTATTTTTATTTCTCCATTTATTTGTACTGAAATTTTCAAGGTTTAATTCCATGGGTGTTAGGAGAAGATCTCTGCACAGTGGCATGAGTGATGAGAGAATAAGGCTCTCCAACTCAGTCTTACATGCATCTGTTCAACTTTGTTTTAGCCAAATGGATTAACTTTATGGTTTAGGGTTGCTCATGTTTAAGATGTGCCCTATTATAAGTCTGTTTTCTCTTCTCCATTTCTTTCAGTACTCATTCCTATGCCCTTATTCCCTGCTTCCATCTGTCACTTCATATTTCAGTATGAGGGCTTGCCTGGCTGATATCTGGCAATTGGGATGAGGTGCAGGGGAAGGAGAGGAGCTGTGCAGAGCTTGTGGCTGGGTGGATTGCAACTTGGAAGGAATTACTTTCACAGGTTGTTATTAATGCCTCCCACCCCCATCCTGGAAAACCTCAGTATTTCCTTGGTCACCTAGCCTGTGAAATGGGCTAAAACTTCTAAGTACAAAAGGTATTTCTGGGTTCCAGCCCTGATTCCTGATGTGTGCAGGTTATGCAGGGTCAATATGCTTTCATCTTCTTTCATCTGGTTTTCATTTTTTAAAAAATCCTTTATTGGGCTTAGCTAGCTGTTACAAATGCCAGCTTTATTTTAAATTTTATTTCAGATCTGCAGGCTTATGTGAACATTCAGATTGGACTTTTTATTTTTTTTTTAAGGTTAGTAGGTCATAAATAAACCAAAGCACTTTCCTTGCTTTGAGCAATAGGGTCATGATGTACATGAAATATCGCTTTAAAAAAACTGCAACCTAACGTGAGTTGACAGAGGTACATGAGGAAGTAGTTCATCGTGTCGCTGCAAAGGCCATGGGGATTTGGACTGCTAGAGCTGCCTGTCTTAGGAATAGATTAGATATCTTGTCTGATGACCTGTACTTAATTTAAGTGACTGCCTTTGCAAGTCCTTCCAGAGGGCAACTGTGTGAAGTAGAGCATCTCATCTTCAGTCTTCAGTCCTTTTCCTCCTCTTGATGGCCTGACCTAAATTGAAGATATGGTTGTTGTGCTTGCACAAATAGACAATTATTTCAATATTATGTGAGCTGCATCTTCAGTTCTAATTAATTACCTTTTCCATTTTGACCTTGCTACGTTGAATCAAAAGATCAACATTCCAACTTCATTGTAGTGGTTAATGCTGGGAAGCTGTTATAGAATGCACTCATGTTAACAACTGCCTTATGTGAAACAGAGGCAAAAGCTCCCTCTCCCTGCTTAGAAATGGTGGAGCTGTCAAGTACTACTCTGCCCTGCTTATTGCCCCACCTTTTCCTTTCTTCCTCCTCTCTCGCCCACACAGATGAGATGAGATATGAAAGATGTCAGCCGGATCACAGTCTGGCTCGCAGGCCACTTCCAACAGCTGCCTTAGAACTGTCACCACTCTTACTGCTGGTGCAGCAGGGAGATTGGCTTAGGTGGATACACAGAGCTCAGCCTTGGGGCTCTTGTAGCTTTAGGTCCTTTTTCAAATGGTGCATTAAAACAATCTATGTGTACTGCTTGAAATACTATGTTAGCAAATTCATGAGGTAGATACTTCACGTGGTTTACAGCATCATTTTTCTTTCACTGACATGGAATTGTTTGTTAGTGGAAGGTGGAGTTAAAACTTTCTGAAGCCAAATATTCGTTTGTATAAAAGGAAGACGGAACAGTGTTCATACTGATACTGCAAAGTTATCTCATGGATGCAGTTGTTGGCTACTTCCACCTCCCACTTGCCCTCTCCCACAGTCTGTCAACAGACTTCCAGTTAAACACTTGGGGACAGGAAGAAATGCAATGTGTAGATGTGTTTTTTTAATTGTCTTGCAAAAGTGAATTCCAGTGGCAGTGTCTAAAAATGGCAGAGGCACACTTGGGATCAGATTCTCAGCTAGAGTAAACCGACACAGCTCCACTGACGTCAGTGGCATCTGGGTTTACACCAGCTGACACCTGGATGCTCATCTGGAAAAAAGTGAGCTAGAATGATCAGTTATTGGTTCTTATATTTTCAATTTTTTTTGTTGTGTTCGTCATTTTTATGAAACCTTTCTAAAATGACAAATTTTCATGTTGTATTGACATTTTACTTTCAATAAATCAGCAGTAATACTAAATCTCAGTATGTATTGACACTGCTGTGCTTCCACTGAAAGGAATTAAATCCAGTTGACTGTAGTTATTAGAAATTCAATTTGTTCTCAGATGACTTTGAGTTATATGCTGAAAGTAAAGAATCTGTGCAGCTATCAAGAGGACAAAATGAAAAGTATTTGTTTCTTCTGTGATCTAAAAAACTGCAAGAGCAGAATCAAGTAACAATCACTGTAATCTAAGACTCTGACTGTGCTCTACAGACACTAACTGCAGCTGTTTCTGCTCTGTGTTGGAGTGTAGCATCAGCTCCTAATGCAGTAAATCTAAGGCTAATGTTTTTCAAGAAATCCAACCACACAATCACCATGTTTTCATGTTGCCTCAGACCTATGGAAACATCTCTGTTAACCTCTGTTGGAAAAAAAAAGTTTGAGGGAGTATTTCACCATTTACTGGAGTACAGCCATCTCTGGGGAAGAGGAGCAGCTGCATAACGTCTTGAAGCACTGGTGCATGCCAGCCTGAGACAGGAGCAAAAATTTGTGATTGCCATGTTTAAATTCTGCATTCTACAAGGCTGCTTTTTGTACATTCCTGGTTCTTGCTCATAGAATAAGAGGGTGGAAAAACAGAAAACACTTTAAGGTGAAATATTGTCCACAAAACTGGTTTTTAAACAAAATCAAACTTGTTTGACGTGCGCAGCCATTGCAGAGTGATCTGAAGTTCACTGTCTTATCAGTGTTCTGATGGCCCAGGAACTGTGACATCTCCAAACACGCTGCTGTGTGGTTTTGTAGGCTTTGACTAAGTTTTTGAGTAAGTTTGCTGTCCAAAAATTGACTGTGCTCTTGAAATGAAACCCATCAGCTAATATTACATGTGTACAACACAGGCTTTGAGGTGGGATACTGATTAGCCAAGCTAATTTAGGAACAGAACAAATGTGAGAAGCAGCAGTGATATTAGTTCAATCAGATATTTGATTGCGCTTCCAGAAATAATTTAATTGCAGAGCTCAAAACTATGCTTTGCCCATTAGAGTTCTACCTGATTGGTATTTTGTTAAATCTTGATACTAAAGAAACTTCCAAGCCCATATTTAATATGAAAGTACACACAGTAATATTGGCTTTTTGCTTACTATTTAAATTTATTACATCTCAATCGATATAGATTGTTACTCTTACTTAACAAATCATGGTTACACTCATGTTCTAAACAGACTTTTGTGTCTGCCCGTTTGAGCCCAACTGCAATTTATTACTGCATGTTGTTAGTCCTGTTTGACATTGTAAGCACTTTTCCAGCATACAGGATTCAGGCCCTGGCTCTATGAGATTTGCTTTTTATTTAAAGCCAAGAAATTGGTAAATAAATTCTAATGCTGCCTACAACTTCCCAATCTTATGGATCACAATTCTCTACTCTTTGTTACTGGAACACATTACTATTTATGGAAGATATGCACATATTTCAGTGTCCATAAATCATATGCAAACATCTGTTCTTTAGATCAGTAGACAGAGTATGGTAACTGGTTCTTACATTAATAGCCATGAAATAATGCTAACCTATTGATGTTATACTTAAACTTTAATATTTTAGTAAATATTTCAGTAATTTAACTTTTCAGGCAATATTAATTAAAACAGTAGACATTGCAAGCATAGTCTGGCATAGAGTTCTGTGTAGCCTGTACCTGAAAAATGCCAAGTGAAAGTTGTAAGATTGAGGGTAAATATTCACAGCAACATGATCAACCTGGCTAAAACACAAAAGGTTCTGTTAGTAATTCTCTCTGCACTCATTGCTGCCTTTGAAGAGAATTTCTTTCCCTCCCCCTTCCTGCGATAGCTTTAAACAGGCACCCTTTTCTTATTTGATGAATCTGGACTGTGTGTAGTGGTCTACATTGTTGTCTTAGTGGTATGATCTATTTCCCACATGTCTGCAGGCAAGGTTCTAAGGCCAATAACTGTGAATCTGTGCTCTGAAAACCTATGGTGTGTGTGGAAACCAGGGCTGTGTATGAGGCAAAATGTAATAGGTGGGAAAGACAATATTGTAGGAGAGGATAGGCACAGGATGGAAAGGCAGAAGATAAGAGTTTTCTTATTCTGTCTTCAGTATCAGTGTTAGGGCTTTTGGATAAAGTGGTTTCAATTGTAAAGAGAAGAATCTTCAGCATCTATCCTGTTTAGCATTTATGTCAAGCTTTTATTTGGTTGTCATATATACTGTGGATACATCGGTTGTTTTTCAGCATCTCCTTTGTGTTTGTATTCTTTTTCAGGAGTAGAGACTTGATACTTTGAGACTAGCAATATAAATGTCAGCATAGTTGAATTTTCATAGGAAGAACATATGTATAAAAATGGCGAGCAAAAACATTCTGTATTTTTAAAAGTTGAGTCCTACTGTAGTCAGCCATAGGACTCGAGACTGTAGTTCTTTTTCTGCAGAAAATGGACTTGCTTTTAAATTACCTGCTAATCTTGGTATAAAACCTCCCAAACTGCTTCAGAATGAATTCAGAACCCCCTTTTAGGATTTCTGGAGTACTTCAGTACCATTTACATGTTGTCTTTTATGTTCTTCACTGTGAATATGTTAAATAGATACCTATAGAAAAAACATGCTTGTGGGCTTTCAAAACATTTTGTTTAATTTTCGCTCCTGATTTTTAAAATAATTTTCTAGAATTTTCTATAAAAGGTGCTGTGAGTGTAGGTTTGCTTAAGAGATCCTCCATGTGTCCATCTCACTGCCAGCTCAGAGTGTGATAGCAATTGGCATTTATATCCCATCCCCCTCCGCATTCTGTGTTGCCATAGGAATGGTCTGCGAGAATTACCAAATTCAAATAATTATGGTCCTGCTGCACAAAGTTTCTTTTGATCAAGAGCAAGTCATTTGAACCCTGATGTTTAGTGGGTAATACTTACAGCCTCATAAAAGTGTAGTGATGGCTGATATCTCATAGTGCTTTGAACATGTGAAGTGCTATATAAACAATATAGGGCTATTGCACACAACTCAAGCTATTAGCATTGGAGGCACAGTGCCCCAGGCCCTTGGAGGGGAAGTAACGTCTTCACTGGAAAAGAGGCACCTTTTTGAGTTTTGTCTGCTTCCAGATTAGGTATCAGGAGCTCTCAAGGTACTGTAGAGACATGAAAGGCTTGTTTTTTCAAATACTGTGTCTACTGCTCTGCACTGGATTCTAACAATTAGAACAATTCTAAAAATGTGTGGATGGTAAATCATGGCCTGGTTGCATTATTTCCTTTGCTGTAATTGTATTTTGGCATTTTCGCCTTTTTTTTCCTTTGTGAAATTTCTGCATCCTAATCTATTTCTTATTAACATCCTCAGTATTCTTCCTGTGTAGGTTGAAACAGATGAGAAATTATGCTTCATCTTTGTTCCCAAAAACATCACCTTACTTTACAGAATTTAGACCATAAATGCAATTTGAGAATGTGCAGAACACTCCATGAGTGTTGGTGTGTACATGTTGGTGAAGCCTTGTTCTTAAGGTAGCAATTCGAGTTAAGAAAATAGGCCAGGGGGTATTTGCTACACAGCTGATATTAGAGCCTGAAGGTACTGCTCAGATGGGAACAGTTTTCCCAGGATTGATGGAATTGCCTGACTTGCTTTGTTTTGACTCTTTTCCACATTTTGCACACTCTGATAAACAAGGGCTTCTGCTTAGGACCCACAAGAGGCACCCATCCTTGCAATCACTACAACACAAAGTCTGGGGCAGTAGAAAGGCTCGTGACTATCTTCAGAGAGAAGAGGAAATTCCTTGAAGTCTTTTTATGCCAGTCATTGCTCCAGTTTAAAAACAAAGCAATTCTTGGTCCAGAGTTGGCAAAACATTCTTTTTTGCTTTTTGATGGTGTAACTTCTTTTCACCAGTAGAGACTATTCTAAAGGATTGCATTTTTCTGCTTGCTTGTTGTGTGGCTTTTTTAATGTCTCAGGCTAAGCTCTTAGGCATGTTAAATGATGTAAACAAGTTTTGGATTTTTGTTACTGTTATCTAGGAGCAGCCATTCAAAACAAATATGCTATTGACTCAACTCTAAAAAGCTCTGAACACAGAATAAGCTCAGACTTTGAAGGACTGGGCACACAGTTTAAATATTTAGCATAGCAAAACCCATTGCAGTACAATTACTTGTACAGCATCCAATGATTTACAGCACAAATGCGAAGCATAATCCCATGTATTCAGGGAGCAAATGCCTGGTTAGTTTACTGTTTTCTGGTGGCTCTTTTTTATCAAGACCAACACACACAAACACAAAATACCTTTTACTGCTCTGACAGAGGCTTTTAAAAGTAATACATATTCTTCTAAAGAAATAAATAGATACAAATTACCGGAACTGTTCTAAAGGCCTGATCTTTATTATTGAAAATGGCATAGCCTTTAATGGTTTGTAATCTGCCTGTGTTTTTGCGGCTTTCTCAACATCCTCCTCCTTGTCCTTGTTGAGCTCAGCTACCCTTTGAAAAGCTTTTTGGTCCAGTGACCACTTTAAACTTTCTATTGACAAAATAAAGCTGGACTCCTAATTTATTTTTCCAACAGAAGGTGTGAGTTGAAAGTGGTCATTGGCCCAAAAACCTATCGTGAGGACAAAGTTGATTTTAGTGGGAAGGGGGAGTGATGTCTGGTTTCCTTTTCTCTGTCTTTCAATTCCCACCTCCCAGAGTCCCAACCTCAGAGCAACAAGGTTTCCCTTTTTTGCAGCCTTTTGCTGCAGCAAGGAAAGGTAGGCCAGGAAATTGTATTTGAGTCCTCAACTCAAATTGGTTTGTGAATCCAAATTATGTCTTTTAAAACTCTGGGAAGACTGACTGGGAGATTGGCAAAGAAGTAAATGAGTGAATGGGATGTGGAAAAGCATGTACAGCCAAATAAATTAATAAATTAAACAATTCTCTTTGCTTCATGTGCACTTCTGCAGCTTAAAAATACATGCAAGCAGACAGTTTAATGTGAAAAAAGAAAGGGAAGTATCTCTTTGTTTTGGAGATTTAAACAGATCAGTACATCTGTAGCACTCAGAAGCCTCAAACATTATCAAAATATGTTTTTCAATCGCTGGGTCTTGCTTTTCTGCAGTACCCAACACATTTAAATACCAACTCTGAAATGAATTAGTAGGTTTAGGAGTAAGTGGGATGGCGTTTTACACAGTCAGGACTTTCTGTAAAAGCCTCAAGAGATCCCCTATCACCATTGTGGTAACCATTCCTAATCACAAATCATAATCTGAACAATCATAGGTGATACTGGCTATTCTGAGTTTTGTTTCTGCATCAATACCTCCCTGGATTTATAAACCATTCTTGTGTCAGTACCTGCCTCTTTTCTTGCTAAAGGTAAGCAGGGAGCTTAAGGCTCACAGATTGCATTTTCTGTGCTGTTTAAAGGTGTTCTATTTGTATTTTTTATTTAGAAATATCTGGATGAAATTCCATTTGGAGGGAAGTTCCATCCCTTAAGCCCTATACTCTGAACACCTTAAAGCAGAGACAGTGTACTGGCTCTTAGCAGATAGGGTGAATTTCATTCCTACTGAATACGACCCAGGTGCTAAAAAGCAATAGCTGAAAGTGCTGGGTTAAAAGCACGAGTCAGCTAGGTGCATAAATATTACATGGCTGTATCTTTAATGGGTTCCTGTCATAGACTTGCTTTTGTTTAAAGATTTCCATAACCCTGCTGATTTATTGCATCTTTTCTAGAAGTATGCTGTTAGCAGGAAACTCAGTTGAAGCACTTTCAATCATGTTGGAGGATCATTATACTTTCACTTGAATAACTAATTAGCTGCAAGAAATTAACCACTGCTGTTTAGCACAAAAACACTTTCAAGAAGGGCTTTTCATTTTTGTTGTGGAAAATGACCTCAGGCACTTGAGGAGGTGGGGCAGAAAGGAAAAATAATGATCCTGCTGTCTTTTAATGTAACTTTTGTTTTCAATTCCACCCAATAACTAGCAGGCAGCATAGCTGTCTGAATGAGGCACTGAGCTTGGACTTTGGATAAATGTGTTCTGGTCTTTCTGATCCCGTGGATCTGGCAGCTGACCTCAGCCTATTGATTGACACTGGTTTAAGGTTCTAAAAGCTGTCACTGAAGGCTTGGGAGATGGAGTACAGGACTGAGGAAGAAATAAATTAGTGAATAGGATGGAAGGAAGAATAGAATATAGGCAAGAAAGGTACATCCAGTCTCATGTTTCTGAAACTTAATTTTCCTGTTGTGAAATGTAGATTTTTTTTTTCTTGGCACACGAAGGTCCCTGTCTTGAGCTCAGTATTATTGTCACGTGGTGTTCACAGCACTGCTAATCTAATGTCAAACACAATGAGGTGAGGAAGGAGAACTAACAGCTCAAATACTTAGTGATTCACCATACTTCTGTGGTAAAAACTGGGAGTTATTTGAAGACAAATGATTTCTGAGAACTAGATTCTTCTCTAATGTAAAATTCATATAAAAAGCCGATAAAAGTAGCAGATCCTAGACATTTTTTTGTCCAGAACTGCAATTTTGCCTGTTATTGGAGAAATATATATATAAAATTGATCTTAATTTATAAAATAAAAGCACAATAGGATGCACATACAAATTAGTTACCTTCTTTCAGTCTTCTCCTCTGTCTAGGAGGAGAATTCTTCAGATATTTGATAAAAACAAGAAGTATTGGCCAGTAAGACGAGGACAAGGGAGAAAGGGGGAGTTTATTGGTATTTTTTGCTCTCCCTCCTTTTCTCTAAGCACACTTGCAAGATTAGAAAGTTGTCTTTGATATGTGTATCTGAGATGTGATATGAAAATGCTGGGAATTATTCAGTGCCAAAAGGGAGTGGGCTGCTCATGACAAACTCCACCTGAATATAAAACATAAAGGTTCCTATAATGCTTTTAGCACTTTACTGTCTCCTCTGTTCTTTGCCTTCTTTTCCATCTTGAAGCAGCTGTTTTGGGCATTTTACTGTCAGGATTAGAATCTCATTCAGCTCTTTATATTTGATTACCTGCATAATGTGTCTTCTGAAAATATTTACAGAAATGTAGTACATTCTGGTGGCTATAGGTTTCCTTGTTTTGTTTTGCTTTATTTTGGGGTTTTTTTTGTGTTTTTGTTTTGTTTTGTGTTTTTGTTTGTTTGTTTTGTTTTTGTTGGCTAAATTTGCAACATTTTGGTACATGAGAATGCAGGAGTCAGAAGTTTGCATATGTGCATATCAGAAAATCTAATTTTTTTTCTTTCTAGGGAATTCCCTACCAGGCTTTTAAAAACAATGCATTACTCTGAAATTGCATGCAGAGAATTTCAAAAGGACCAAGGGATTTAAAAAAATTCTCCTTCCTTGACACTCAGGGGAATTGCTTCTGATAATCCCAGTGCTTTTCTTTTGTGCATCACTGAAGATTGACATCTGAGTGTAGGAATGTCACAGAAATCTGTTCAATGCCTTGCAGTTTGTCTCTCAGGTGAACAGTGTGCAATAGCCCAAGATACTTTAGTTCTAGGCATGGTGAGAGTGTGGTGCTAACACCAAAGCTGTGGGTTCAATCCCCTATGGGTGGTTCACTCAAGTGGAACTTGCTGATCCTTGTGAGTCCCTTCCCAGCCAGAATATTCTGAGATGTAAAAACTCATTCCTTGTAGTAATCACAGTTGAATTCAAGTAGAACTCAATATAAGCCCACAAAGAGACATCCAAGTCAGATGTTAATGACAGATGTCTCAATTTCCCTTTCCCCTCTATGAGCAGTTCTCTGCTTTGCTCTTGTTATCTCATTTTGCTTTGCTTGCTTTTTCCTTTCGATCTGTAACTGTCCAGTGAGTATAAAATGTGTTCAAATAACGGGTGCTGACTTTGAGGGTAGTTTCAAGTTTTGGTTCAGACTTCTGCCTGGGGTTCTGATTGCGTGCATTTGAGTTCTTAGATCTAAATCTTGAAATTCCTCTCCACTTGGGTACTCTTATTCATACCATACCAAATACAGGCTTTTTAATCTTCAGTCATACCATGTCCCCATCTCATGAAAAATACGTGGTCCTTCTTAGTCTTGTATAACCAAAAGCATTGGAAAATGTAGAGCCTAAAGAACCAGTATATCTAGGGAGAAGAGAACATAAGACTCTTCTTTAAATAAAAAACCTTTGAAATACATTAAAACACATAGACAGCTATGCCTCTCTTGCATTTACACTTCAGTTATTCAATGATATCACAAAACCAGAGCTGATCACGAGTGAATTGACAGCAGAATAGCCCTAGACCTCTTTACTGAGTAACTGCCTTGAATACATTACAACCCTGAGGGAGAGAAATATGACTTTAAGTGGATTATAGGAAAAAGCATGTAACTATGTTCCATTTTTTCCATCTAGGAGACTTCTATGTATGACTTGTGTGTAAATGTAGCTAATTTTCTATTTTCAGTAGCTGTGGTCACATGCAGTTGAAAAGACGAAGTGAGAAAGTGGGTTGGGCTTGTAATGCATTTGAGAATCCTTGCTTTTATTGGGCCTATGCCAAGTAAACCAAATGTGTAGGGATTAGCTCCTAAAGCACATTGCAGGTGATTTAAGGCAAATGGAAAGAAAGTTACACTGTGGGAATTGGAGAGAAGTTCTGAATTGGAGAGACTGTGCTTGCTGGTCTGGTATAATCCAGAAAGATTTTTTTTCTTTTTCCTCCTTTCTCTGCCATTTCTTCCTCTGCTGAGGATATAAACCAACTTTGTCTTCCTTTCTAGTTTACCGAAGTGTGAGTCTGTAAACATGTCCTCATGCTGACAAATAAATGTTTTTCTGCAAAATTTTACAGAGCACAAACATCCAAAGGCTGTGTATCTCATCAGTTAATGAATTATGACGTTCAGCACAAAACATGGCTGCTCTTCTCAAATGGTCAGCAGTTCTCCATACTGAGCTGGTGGTGGGGGATGGAAGATTTTAGCATTCAAAACCCCTTAAGTGCAGTAAATGAATATAAATCCGCTGTCTTATAGTTACAAATAATTGTTGGAATTTTGCAGTTCCTGAGTGGAATTAGGAATAGTTCCACTGGTCAAAACAAATCTGTTCTTTTCAGATTATACCAAATCATGAAAATGAACAATTAATAGTCTTGCTTGCATTATGGCTTCTTCTTGTCTAATACTTTTATATATATATATATATATATATATATATAAAATATCTATTTGGCAGACTTTCATAGTCAGAAGCTGAATGATGAACAGCCTGCATTCTCTTGGCTTTGGTATTCTGCCCAGGATTTTTACCTCACAATCTTCATTTGGAGAAAAAAAAAAAAAAAGTAGATCTTAAGCCCCAAAACTACTTTATTTCTTATTCTTTCTTGTGCTGTCTTGAGCATTTGTATAGCACTAGTATCAATTATTCAATCAGTGTCTTTGAAAAGCACCTACCAGGCTGCCAGATTCCTGTTGCAGAGAAGCTAGATGGTGCCAGAAATCAGTCACTCTGCTAAATATTGCTGCTGGCTCCACTCCCCGTCTCTCGGAGTCGGTGGAAGTCTAATCTACTGTTCTCCTGTGAAAAGATGGCAGGATGTAAAAATGCCATGTGAAGTTGCTGTTATGTAACAAATGTTTTGCCATCCTGCATGGTTAAGGAGTTAAACTGGTCTCTGGTTTTAAAGGGTGGGTATCTTCTGTTCCATGGAATGCTGTTATGTTCAGCTGATGTGGTGTTTGTCATTTAGTTCTTCACTTGCCAGACCTTTAGCTCTGTGAATTTAGAAATTCCTCTGTTTTAAAGAACTGGTTTGCTTGCAGTCAAGTCTAAGCAAGGCAGATATCACACTGCCTTGCACATGCACAGAACACCACCCGGCAGAGTTCCTATAAAGCAGCTCAGCTACCCCAGCATTCCTCACCCAGATGATGCTTGTGCACAGTTGCCATGCTGAAAATTAAAGTGGTGTAATATTGACATTATCTCGGAAAAAGGAATGCTGATGGCAAATGTTCAAACAAATTTGTTCATAATTGTGAATGTATCTTCATGGCATCTCCAGTTTTTATAGAATCCAGGGACCTTTCTAAAAATGCTAAGAGCCATTTGTTTGTATAAGAAGAAATAGAATTAATTTTTCAATCACACTTAAGATATGCAGATAGTTTTTAGTAGGCATTTAAAACAATCATAACAAAATTAGCCTACTGTAAGACTGATCAAGCTGCTGTATTTCTGTTAAATGTGCTCCACAGCTGGGTTAGGTGCTTAATTAGCATGCAGTACCAAAATAAAAAATCTGAATGCTTAAAACAGCCCATTCAGTGCTTGTCTCACCATGGAGGAGCCCAAAGCCACTGGCCACAAGATATCTGCCAGACAACTTCTCTGTTGGTTGGGCCAGGCTGGAGCTGAGCCCCCTGTGCAGAGGTGCCCTGCTGGCCTCACTTCAGCGTGTCTTGCACAGCAGCCTGACAGTGTGTGCAGCTTCCTTCCCCTCTGCTTTCTGCTCCTCTGAGCAGGCATCAGAGCAAATCCTCAACATGAGGGAAAATGGGGTCTCGCTTACCAGGTGTGTTCTCTATTGCCAAATCAGTGCCAAATTGCTCTTTGCTTCTCGAGGAAATGTTTGGGAGCCCCCCTCAATCACAATATATCTTGTTGTACCTGGGGGTGTGTTTAGGTTTGAAATCCAAGGTCTGTGCCCTGGGTGGGTATGTGGTTTCTTCAGAGAGAGGCAGTACAAGTGCCTGCTCCTTTGTCAGTTGGCAGAGAAATGTTTTCAGGGGGCCAGGAGAGAGTTTCTGGCCATATTGTGATAAGGGCAGCAAAAGTTTAAAGGCTGCAGTTCTAGGCCTGTGGCTCTCATTATTCCCCCAAATAGTTTAGGAGGATTATCTTCAACCTGCTGGCTTCTGAGAGTATTTTTCTGTGTGCAGTTCTTTAGGCAGATCTATGTATTGCCTAGATATAAATCTCTGTGGATGTTTTGGGTATGGATGCTTGGAAGGTAACTGCGGTGTTTAGCTGATCTGTGAGTTCAGACCTTTGGTTGCTCTAACGATTTTCAGGATTCTTCCCCTTTGCCTTCTAATTGGGAAATGGCTGCAATGACTGTGGGTTGGCTCCTCTTGTCCTTAACTAGGAAGCTAATGTATTCTTGGCTTGGTGTTGTGCTTTCCTCCTAGGTCTGAGTTGACATTGCTCCTTCTGCTGAAGTGACAGCTCCTGGGTGAGGTGTGACACTGCACAACCGAGAAATCTGCATGCAGGATGTGTTTTCTCCAGCTCCACAGTTTTCCAGGAAGAGGTTTAGTAGGTAAACCAGAGCCCCAAAGTCATTTTCATTATCAAAAATCTTAGCTTCAACTGCTAATTCTGGAAATATAAAGGCATGAGCCCAGTATTTATGCATATGACTTTGATAGCTGAAAATGTTAGCATATGAATTTGAGGGTCTGAAAAGGATTTTTAGAATGCAAATTAACTTTTTGCTAAATCTTACACTGAAAATTAAACCTGAGAATATAAAAGAAAATAATATTTATATGTAGCAAACTGTAGGGTTTATTAATCTGTCAACAAGACACACAAATCCAGAAGGTTTGTTGCATCTTACAAGTTCTTTCTTGGAGATAAAATGTTGGAAAACAGCTCTGAGAGAAATTTCTTGTTTAAAGATTATTAATATGGAGAATTACTAGTGGGAGCAACTTGTAACCTTTAAGACAGTTTTTCTCCTTTTAGAACCTTTATTTTGGATGCTATAATTTACCGTCAGTGTAAGAGAGTTTTAGCCTTTCCTATCTGCAAAGCTGAACCTTAAAAAGTGCAGTTTTCTTCTACTCTGTGTATGTCAACTTGAGTTGGCCTAATTAAAGGAGTATTTTGCTTTTCAGGTGGGGATTTCCTAAGGTATTTTCCTTTTAAATTGACTTTGAAAGTGAACTGAGTTTTGAGCTTCCTTACTCACGTTTGACTGCTTTATTACTGAAACTTTATGGTGATCTTTGTTTACAGTTCAGAAGATCAGGTAATTGAAATTAATTTAGTTACTCTTCTCTAGATGCCTTTTGGGCATACTTGGAAAAAACTACTTGTACAAATGTGCTATAGTATGATGCTTGCTGACTTTGATTTTGATTCGTTACTGTGAGACAAGGAGAACAAAGGTTGCTTATGTAAAATGAGAGCACGGGAACATGGCAAACATGCCTATTCTTGTGAGAGGTGTGGTGTGTAATAGCTGATGATGAGGTGCATTTGAAGAGTTGTTATGACTAAAAAGATGCTGCCTAATACACTGGTCTTGTGGAACTACTGCTTCTGCTGCTTCTGATTGTGTTTTCCCCTTTTACTTTCCTGCTTCTCCTACCACTGCACTGCTGTTGTGCATTTTCCCTTCGTGGGGGAGGGAGTTTGTAGGGGAAAACTAGCTGCCAACAGAAGTGTGCTTCCAGCTGGACTCTAAAGATAAAACTCAAAAATATGTTGCAGAAATGCACTGGAAAAAGGGAAATAATAGCCTTGGGAGCTCTCTCTGTTGTGAACTGTGGCAGCTGGGCAATTGCCTTGCAAGGGGTTATGTGTCTGTGGCTCATGACTAGTTGGTAATTATAAACTGAAGATAATTCAGTGCACTATTTATATAATTTCTTGTTAAAATTTTCATGGATGTTCACTTGTGATTCTGTTTAGGTTTGGCATTTTCATCACACTGTATTTACATAGCTTCATGCTTTTCTTATTTTTGGGAAAATTATGATCAGAAGCTTTTCCTATAGTAGGCATTTTTCAGGATCAGAATGCAAGCATAGATGTTTCTGTGCGTTTGGAAAGTCTTTTTTCTTTTGGAGTTGGTTTTGGTTTCTTTGCTCTTCAGGTATTCTCTTCATATTTCTTCAACTGAAACATAGGCATTTAATAATGAAAACTGATAATGTTTCATGTGCCAGGAAAATGTTTGTCCAAACCTGCAGCTTAAAAAGATCT
Source organism: Emberiza elegans (assembly GCA_024865655.1). Lineage (NCBI taxonomy): Eukaryota > Metazoa > Chordata > Aves > Passeriformes > Fringillidae > Emberiza > Emberiza elegans. Next base: position 65,663,079 of record JALJVW010000206.1, read on the forward strand.
GTCTGGATGAACAGCAAAACAGAATTATGTGAAGTCACGTCCCCTCCAGAAGATATCTAATCATCTGATTAAAAAAATTAATAACCGAACTGATATGCAAACTCTTTATAACTGTATAACTGTAGTAGCTTTAATTTTACTCCAATTGATTTGATTTTCGTATCATTAAATCTATAACAGTATTTAAAAATCATAGATCTGGTAGGCCTGCTGCAAGTTTCTCTGCAACCCTATGGATTTGAGTGGTGGTGAGCAGTGAAAAGTGTGGACAGGAGGAATAGTTTCTACCTCCTTGTGTCCCTTCAACCCATCACATGTCCCTGAACATAGGTGGCTGCCACTTGACTGTGCAAGGAAATGATTAAACATGTGCAGCTGGATTTTTATCTGTAGAAATTAAGTATTCCAGACAGTCGGGCTATCATTGTATGCAAGTTGGAATTAGAAGACGTGGCTGAAAGAGTTTATCTGGAGAAACCAGGGAAATGGCTGAAAAATTGGTAACTCACGAATACATAGAAATATTTTATCAGGAAATTCCAAAGTTGGTCACCAAGAACATGACTGAGTGTTAACTGGTCTGAATAAAAGAGGGTCTTTGAGACACAATCTAATAGATTTCCCTGATGGTCAAGAGTGGAAAAGGATTTTACAGTGTCAAATATTTTTGTTTCTTTGCTGGACTTCACAAAGCAAAAACTTTCTATGTAGCTGAGAGGAAAACAAAAGTATTTTTGTATTGCTCTTTGTAAAGGCTTATTTGTATCAGCACGCTACCAATAATATCTGCTAGAAAATATACTGACCTAAGCATTTAATTTTGTTTTTTCTATACAAGTATTGAAGAATGCATGTATTGGAAAAGTAGTACACCCATTTCTTTGTGATCCATCCTAAATTGCATAATAAAATGGTGTTTTCTTTCAATTTAAAAGGAAAAAGATATTAAAAAATATAACAAGGTACAAAATGGAAAGCATTCAATCGTTAATATCCCTGAAAAGCTTGGAAATGTATTGTCTGACATGGGACTAACATGTGATTGGTAAGAGGGAATGCAGAGGGTACTGAACATTTTCACTTTGGTTTGTGTTCAAATGTAGTCCCCTTCCTATTGTAAGTGAATTTCCTGTTGCCTCATCAATAGGACATGCCAGTAAGTTTAAAAATGGACCAGATATCCCAATGTGGAGCACAAGGTAGAGTAAAAGGTATTCTACTTTTTCCTGAGTTCTTTCATTCTATACCTGAAACACAGGTTAGAGCCAGCTGATTTTGATTAGGAATGAAATGTTTGCCAGGCAACACCACATCTTTTGAAAAGATGTCTGAAGAGAATATCTGGTAATTTAACCCTTATTTAAAGGTCAGAGATCAAGTTTACTGAATTAACTAGAGGAGGCAAACTCTAGGCAGAAGATCTCCAGTTTTTGAGAATTCAAACTGTGTATCTTTTAATAGATTCTTTTGGGGGGATTGTCACATTCAAAAGCTTATAAACAGTGAGCTGTTCCAGGGCTACCTCTGGGCTAAACAGTATGTCTTCAAAGTCGGTTTTGAAAAGGGTCTGATGTTACTCTACTTCCCTCTTAGTGAAGTTAAATGGAAATTTCTGTGCTGAGTTTAAGAAAGGATGACTACTTCTGTGCAAGGAGGATTTTCTGTGTGAATTGTCAGAACAAACCATCAGTACCTGGAATGAATCTAGTCTAGGCTGACTCCACCTACTCCTTAAGAACCTTTGAGGTAGTTGTAGCGAATGGCATGAATTGAAAAGAAATTTAATATTAGTGGGGCATTGATAAATATGGTCAGGTTCAAAACCTGAAAGTATCTGCAAAGGACCATCATATCAAGATTTGGTGACCATACCAAGTCACCTAATACACCATTATCTAATGGTCTAGTGTAAATTGAATGCATTTTGCAGTAGTTACCATGGGTAGTATCTGACATACCACAGCTGTTTCTTTTCACAAAGGAGAGCACCTGTCACAAAGAATGGTTAAATGTTACAGCTAAAATGTGCATTTCTTCCAGTTCAGTCATTGGCTAATATAAGGTCCTATGTACATTTTTTATCACATAAATATATAAAATCTTGCCTTGCATTATTGCTGACATGTGAGGGGAAGCTGGTGTCTTCTGTCTTGCTGGTACTTCAGATTTGGACAAATCACCCAGCACAGGGTGAGGCCAGCCTTTGCTTGGGTTTGAGTAGCACACTGGACTAGGTGAAGGACTGAGGTCCTCACTTATGTCCAGAGTGTCTCTGTATCTCAATGATACTGAGCTGTCTGTTCTAAAGGTGGGGAATAGCAAATATATCCTTTTGAGTATTGACACTTGAAAAAACCCCAAACATTTGGATCTTCCTATGTATGCATGACTTTCTCCAATGCCTACAGTGGGGTGGCATTTGCTGTGGTTTGACTGTGAAAAAGGATGAGTGAAAAGCTGGGTGGAATTTTGTTATGCTTCCATAGTCCTCTGTCCAATGCCAAATCATTGTAACTTGGGACGATATTGAAAATGGAGAGTGGGACGAGATAAATGACATCACATTGGGGGGGAAACAAAGAAATAAAGAAACTATGTTGCTAAGATATTAAAAGTTTTCTCATTTAGAAAAAAAGTAATTTCAAGATTTTAAAAGAAAATTGTAGGCTGCATTGTCTTCCCTGCTCAGCAAAAACAATTGCAAAAGTTTAGCTGAACTGTTAAATACATTCAGTTGCTCTAGATGTTCTTGGCAAGTTTAGAACATGCACGAAAGTTTTCATTAATTATTGATATTTAGCTTTTCTGAATTGAGACTATGCCTTTAATAAGCAAAAATCAATGCTGGTTTGCATATGGCATTAAAAATAAGCCAATAGAGAATAAAATTAGCTGACTAACTTAATATTGTGCATTTTTTTCTTAATGTGAATACTTTGAGAATCTGAGTGCTTGAAATGATGAATTACACATGCAGAAAGTAGGAAATAATGGAATCTTGAAGATTGTTCCACATGCAAATATTTCATCTTAAGTGGAGTTGTCCATTTGAGGGCTACAAGCAGCAGACCAGCTTACAGGAGCAGATGTCTCCCCACACACCCCTCAGGAGTTTTTTGACCTTGAAATAGCTTGCTTGAAGCTTTTGAGATTGAAAAAACTTTTAAATGCTGGCTAAAATTCTGCATTTGGTACCCAGCTCTTCAGTAACTTGCTATAACCAGTTTAGCTTTTTATTAGTATAATTTAGAAAAAGAAGTGTTTCAGATCTAGTCATGCCATTGTTTAGAAATGTCAATATGTTTTCTTTTAAGGTTCTGTCAAAGAATAAGTTGTTATTTAATCAATATTTGTCATTGTGAATAACTGTATGTAAAGGTCAATACATACAGTATTATCCTTCCGGGAAACAGTATTTCAGTAAATATGAAATACTTCACTGGAAGTAAATACAAAAAATACCTAATATTCAAAACAACCCAAAAGAATGAGAAATCCCACTGATGTACTTTAGAAATTTGTTTGCTTTGATGCATATTATTTCTGACTCCCTAGCCATATCCTGTATTTTCCTTTTAAGTTCTCCATGATTTTTTAAAATCTGCCTCTGTACTATTTGTACATCTAAAAATTTCATTGCTGTAAACAGGAGACTTGGATATGTGATGAATGAAGTGTTGCAGCTGCCTGAGTAAGAAATTTTTGTGGAGCTAAAGATAGACTTGTCTCTTGTATCTATCCTTTGGCAGAGAAAAAGGGTGATTGAAGAGAAGTAGAGTATATGAAAGCACAGCTAAAACACAGACACACTGACATTATAATAGTGTCTCATTGGGTGATGTGGTGTTTTGACTACATGGCTGCAGCAGGTCTATAATTTAAATGCCATTAATGGCGCACAAAACAATAGTGTGGAGACAGGAATACTGTAAAATCTCTGGGTCTGTACTTAAAATGCAGATGAAATAACCCTTTGAACTTGTAATGCGAAATGTTGTCCAAAGTTACCGTTCTTCCATGAGGAAAGCAGTTTGTTTTTATGGTGTTTTATGTCGTCTTCTCCTAGCACAGACATTTTCTGTTTAGATTGCTTGGCTTGTGTCACTGCAAAAATCCCAGGCAAAGGGGGGCTGGTTCTCTTTTGCCTCACTCATGTCCTGTTCACGCATTCGGTACAGAATTCGCTATTGTCAATAGTCATGACTGTGTTTTCTTTGTGCTTGTTGTCTTTTGAATATGCTTCTTTATCCTTTTCCTAAAGTCACACACAGCACTAGTTTCACCAGAAGCTCTTGGTGTCCAGCTGTAACAGAGTTACACATAGTCCTGTGACTGAACCCCGGCGATAATATCTCATTTGTTTCCACTTGGCTGTTGTAATGTTTTCTACCGCTTAAACTTGGGCTTTCCCTTGCTCTCTTTTCCCCTTTTTCTTTCATGCCTCCATTTAAAATTGTTGCTGACTTAGTTTTTCTTATTGAATTTAACTGTGTGGAAGCACATGTTTCTGTATCCTCACAGATGTCAAACATTTAATGCACCTTGGTGTAATGTTTGCTCTAATTATTTGCCAAATTGAGTGAGTCTTTCCAGAAACAGTTCCTGATCTTTGAAAACCTTGCAAAATGTATACAATATGTTAATTGTGAAGCTTTTTTCAGAGCATATTTCAAAGGAGGAGAAGAAATGCTGTGTAAGTAAAACTTGTTTAAAGTGCTCCACCACTTCTAACAGGAGACTGTTACAATAGTTGCATTATTTCCTTATCCTGATCGAATGCCTTTGTGAATTTCACTGAGGCTTTTTTCTCCCCCTTTAAACTGGTTCACTGTGTAGGTCTGGTTACTATACCATGTAAATACTTAGCTGTTTCTAATTTTGGCTAAGTGGATGAATTCTTGTCAAAATATTCATGCAGTGTTAACGAAACTTGAAGCCAACTTACACTCCATGAACTATAACAAAATATTAAAAGTTGCTAAAGGCATAGGTATGGAGTTTCAGCAAAGTGGATTCTCTTTATAGTACAAGTCTCAAATTTGAATGTGGGTAGTTTGGTATGCCTTTCTTTTCTCACTTAAAAACAAATAATACATAATATTCAAAGCATATGGAGTAGACATGGATCTACTTAATACTGAAGGTAAATAGAATATAAGAAGAATAATTAATTTATTCTTATTAACTTTGTATTAACTTAGCAACTTTGCATCTTAGCAGAAGTAATTTTTTGGCATTTTCTTTATCTAGTGTCTCAAGCGTGTAGAAACAGGGTCTTGCAAGTCTGTGGTCATCAAAATGGCTTTCTACTAAACCTGTGCATTCATAGAACAACTCAGGTTCTTCCAAAATATTGATGCCAATATGTACAAAGAAGGAATAATATGAATGTTTTGATCTTGGAAGGAATCTTGATCAGAACAATCAATAAAATATAAAATGGTACGATTGGCTAACTGCAAGCAATTGTCTTTGTTTATTTCTTTCTCAGTGTAGTGGGTTCAGCACTGGCCCTGCCTGCTTGGTTTTTCCCTTAACCAAAACCCAAGCCACTTCAAACAGTGCACTCAATAATATTAATAAAGATAGATTTTATGTAGGCCACTATTCTTGGCTACTGCAATCAGTACTTTTCAGTTTTGTCTGAAGTGAAGTAATAATTTGTCTTGCACTTGTTGCCACAAACTCTGAGGAGTAACATGAAACCAAAGCAGACTTTGAGAGGAGTAATAGATAACATTTACCCAAACTTGGTTTTAGTTAGATCGGAGTATGAGTTAGTGAAATAACTCTTCATTAGTGGTGGGTTTGGTAAAATCAGTCTTGGTTATCACACTGTTTTCCTACCTAAGAAATAATTTCTGAAATGAAAGGGAACTATTCACGCTCAATGGGATTTAAATATAGAGTGAATCTGCACAATTTCTCCATGTCAGAAAAACACACAAATTTTCCCTTATACCTTGTACACAAGTAATTTCTTCAATACCAGGATGGTTGTTAGTTTTCTGTGATCAGCCCCAAGTATATTTTATAACCCGAGCACAGTTCATTTCCTGATGTAGTGGTGCAGTCCCAGCTGCCCTCACAAGAACAGAATTCCAGATGTTCCTGTTTTGCTCTATGGAGCAGTTCTGTAATTGTTGGACAGCAAGGATACCATTTGGCTCTCTGATAATGCTGTATCTGTAGAAATAATTTCACTGTGGCTGTAGGAATGTGTGTATACATTAGGAAGGAAACTCTGTTACGGATTTCAGTCTTTAAATGCATTCATATGGCCCAGGTGATTGCAAGAACCACTTGGATTTAAGAATATAATTGTGACATTTTAAGTGTCATGTAAGGAAAGAATTAGCCATTATCTAAAGCAGTGTACATGGTAACACAGCCAGTGATTTGAACCTGTCATTCATTTAATAATTCACATTGGAAAAGGTATGTGAGATCGTTGTGTCCAACAGCAAACCGAACACGGCCAGGTCTACTACTTAAATCTTGTCCCAGAGCACCATGTGTGCATGGCTTTTAAGTACCTCCAGGGATGGTGACTTCATCACTTCTCTGGGAACCGTTTTCCAATTCTTGACAGGCTTTTTGGTGCAGAATTCTTTCCTAATATCAAATCTAAATGGCTCCTGGTGCAACTTGAGGCCATTTTCTCTTATCACTCGTTATTTGGGAAAAAAGGACGCTTGATACTCAGATATGCTCTGCTGCAGCCTCCTGTAAGGCACTTAGAGAGAGTGATAAATTCTGCCCTGAGCCTCCAGACTTTATAACCCCAGTTCCCTCAGTTTCTCCTGGATGGACTTGTGCTCTAGACCCTCCAATTTAATCGTGCAACTTCTTGCTTTAGTCACGATTACAGTTTGTATCTATGTAAGAGTTTCTGGATATTCAGCTTTGGTGTTTCTCCTGCTGTTTCATGGAGCTCTTTTTACAGGACAGTAAAAGCTTAATAAAGCTTGGAGTCAGTAAAAACAAAGCATGTGAGAACACCTTTAGTTGTGGTTGTTCCTATATTTTTGGTATTATTTGAGAATATGTCCTACTATGGTCAAATGTGCATCTGTTCAAATTTCTTGAATGTATTCATGACTGGGTTGGGGGCTGGTCCCGGGTTCCTTTCACACTTAATAGCTCCATTAAATACTGTGAATATTCTGGTTGTGGGTTATCCCATTTTAAATCATCTCTACAGATTATTTAAATGCCTTAGTGATCAGTTGCTTGGGGCAGAAATCTTCTCATGTACCAACTATAGTTGCCACTAGTGACAGAAAAGATCAAATGTGAATTATTTGTGTTCTGAAACACACTGTGGCCATTTCTATTTTCCAAATTGGCTTAGGCTGAAAATTACTTTTTTTAGCAAAATGTAGCAAGACAGATTCTTGATTTCACATGATGATACTGATGTTTTATTGTAATAGAAATTTGTAATCAAGATTAAAGAAACTGTTAACAGTATGCAGTTCTGCCTTCAGGATAAGAAAAATGGTGATGATTCCTGGAATCCTACTTTGTGGGAGAAAGATTGGAGGGGCTAACAACATGAGCTTAGGAGTGTGGAGAAAAGGATCTTCTCTCCCTTCTGGGCATGTAGAGTTGAACATTCAGTTTGCTTTGTGGTCTAGGTTTATTACTAAACTCTTGAGCAGGCCTGGAGGCATTTCCTAAATGAGACTGCAGCTACACAGCTTTTAAACTCAATTAGCCCTCTCTCCTGTGCTCTGCATGCCCTGTCAGTGCTAATGGACTTTCCTTGGCCCTGTGAGAAAGGGAAGGTGTGGGGGTCTGCAGAACCAGCCCCCTTCTTCCCCCAGACTGGGTGGAATCCCCACATCTTATTGTGGCCCTTGGACAGCAGCAATTTAAATGTTCTCCAGAATATTAAAATGTTAATTTTGCCTAAGGAGGAAGGCTGGGGAAAAAATGGGTAGTCATTCAACATCAAAGAAATAAGTTAGCTTCTACTACCTGCCTGAGACTCCTTCAGGTTGGAAGGAATGCCAAACTGGGCTGGACTTTGCGTCATATACACAGAATGGGTTGGCCCAGTGTCTTTCTTCCACAGTGATCTTCTGAGTCTTGTGGTCTGCAAAATGCAAACATGAGAGAAAGCAATCCTATCACAACTAATGGCAAAAGAAGTGTCTTAAGAAAATTGTTATTCCCAGGAATACAGATTTGAATGTATTAAATAGAGGGGTAGAAATTATATATTACCATTTTAAAAAGTAACAAAAATAAAGACAAAACACCTAATGACTACCTTATGGAAAATCCCATTTGTTAGTCTTCAGGCACAAGAAAATACTTGACCTGTTTTGAGCAGCAGTGTTTTTATAACATGCTTTTGTTGGATAGAAATATTTTTTTCCTTCTCTGATCTAAAAGTCCAACTGTGTTAATTTAAAAAATTAATGTAATGCATTAAGCTTGTAATATGATTAAAGGTATTACCAGAACTTTATAGAAGAAGTTTTTTTGTTTTTCTCACTGTTAGTTTTCCCCTGCAATTGCAGTTCTATGCAAAACTGTAACTACATCTGATTGAAAACTTAATATTTTTTTTTCCTCTGTGGGGAAAATGCAGGAGGTTTTGAAGAAATACATATTTTAATGGAAGTTTTTCTGGGAAGGCCTTTTGTGTGAGGAAAGGAAAAAAAGCCCCCTTGTTGCCCTAGAAGGGTTGATGGCCTGGTGTTTTGGTGTGCATCCAGAATATCAGAGCTCTGTTATCTTTGGAGAAGGGCTTGGAAACCTGGGTTTCTGATATTTTCTGTGAAAGTCTTGATGTTCAGATTATCTATCTGGAAAGTGATCGTGCTGCCTACGTTTTCTCCTCCCCTTTCTTTTATGATAAGCTCCTTTTCCCCCAAAAAATTAAAATAACTTAGACATACTTCCCTTTAGTCTAATAATAAAATTTCAAAAATCTTTTTATCGCTCTGAGGAAGGAAATATTATTTTCTGATCTGTCTTTACAGTAATCCATAGATCCATTGTTCGTGTTGTCCAATAATGAGAAAAGCATAATAAGGATATAGTTTGCTCTTAGTAATGAAATCGAAGAAACTGTATGTGTATTTAAGGAGGATGCTGTGGGTGAATAGCTCTGGAGCCATGGAAAATTCTTGTGTTTACTGAGTATTGCAAAGAAACACCTTGCTGTCTGTGCACTTGTAGGTGTACTTACTTTATTTGTGCATAGTGGAAAACTAGAGCTAACGTTGAAAATGTGAGGGCTTCTTTAAAAAATTCAAAACCAAACAGAAGTAAACAAGTTTGAGGGGGAAAAAAAAACCCCTCTTCATAAAGCCACAGTGACTGTCTATGGAAGATGTGTCTGATGTGTCTGTGTCACAGTCTGATGTGTCTAGATCTCTTTCCATTCATACAGAAACATGAAAAAAATCTTAGCTGCTTTGACTTACATCATCTCTTTTGAAGTACAAATGCTAATTGAAATCACTCAAATGTCTGTCTAAAAGCATGTGTGCTAAGATACTCCAGATCATTTTTCTAATGTACTTGAATACAGGTATATCTGATTTTCCCTAAAGCTTCTATCAGTGGGGGAAGAAAGATGATCCTTGGATCATGCTCCCTTGATCCTCACTTTTATTACTTCATGTTTTAATGTTTACCACTTAAATGTGGTTTTGAATGTGCTTCTGAATCACCATTTTGCAAAAAGAAACAGACACTGCAGTCCATCTCCAGCTGATTTCCCACCTTGCCTAAAGATTGGTGATTTTCTCCTTTATTCTTTAGAAAAGATATTTTAAAATTAGATTCTGCTTTCCAGATAAGCTGCTCTTCACTTTTGATTCAAGGGAACAAGAGGTAGCCATTGGTGTGTTTGATCTCTTTGAAATATTTCAGTCTGCTATGTCATTCATTCAGATATTTGTTGGATGGACTTGAAAGTATGCTTTGGTTGCTGTTTAGAAAAACCCAGTGCCCTGTAGGTGCAATACATGATAAAAAGAAGTAATGCTCAAGACCTATTGTGTGTGGATTGCAGCAAACTGCTTTTTCCCTTGCTGCTTTTAGCTTGCTGACCTGCCGAAAAGGTTGTCTCCATGTTTTTTCCTGTTATCGATGTGAAATTCTTCATTTCAAGTACTTTTTCATTTTGCTTTTGCCTGTTTTTTTAGTTTTTAGTGCTGCCTGTTTAACATGTGCGCAGCAAACTGCTGCACTACTGAGTTCCTGCAGATGTTGGGAACTGGCTTTTATAACTGTCTCTAAAATGTTCAGTCATGGAAGCCTTGATTTAGGAAGAAGAAACCCAGTTCAATCAGATATCTTCAAATGTCCTGACCTACACCTGGAAAAAACAGCATGGCATTTTCTTGCACTGTCTGTGTGCTGAGCTGTCTGGGACAGTTTACTTTTGTGGCTTTAAACACATTAGGTCAAGTTTGGAGCCATCCATTAATTGCCTCTTCCAAGTTCCTTTTTGCATCTACAGCAATCCTGTTAATGTTACCTCTTTAAAATTCTTTGTTAGTAAATATTATCAGATAAAAGGTTTTTGTACTCTGTATTTCTGCTCTGAAAAAGTCCATGAAATGAACACAGTCTTACCAGCTAACTGACTTCTGAGTTTTGGTTTACTGGGGGTTTTAGCAGGCTGTTAACTACTACAAGTATGGCATTTTTAACCTTCTGATTTGGGAGGAATTTTGCTTATCAGGTCACCTCTGTTTTCCTGATTCCCCTGTGTATAAACTTGCCCTAAAAGAGAGCCATCCCTGGCTACATTTTGTTTATTATGAGTTCAAAAACCTGGAAATCTGAAAACCGTTTTAGCAAAAGCCTTCCACTGTTGAAATAGTGGTCAGGACAGTACTATTTTTCATCTGTATTTTGATATCATAATTTCATGTATTTAACAAATGATTATTTTCATTATTTTCAGGACAAATTTCAGAAAGACCAACCTTAAACAAAGCCATATCAGTGCATTTTTCTGGGAGTGAAGTCAGACGTCAGGACTGTGTCACAGCCTGTGTGCTTGTGCCGGGATGGGGCAGTTAAACTGCAGGGATAACCTTTCACATGAGTGTGCTAGGCAGTGTTTGCAGGACATAGCATCTTTCTTTGTGTGTTTCAGCTGGGTTTTTCTCCCTGCTCTGGAAAATAGTGTTTTCTGTGATGTATCCTAGGCCTTTCTCATTCCTACCATCTCTGCCATCAAATCATCATATCCTAGGTATAAATGCAAGGTTTTTCTTTCTTTTTATGGCCGTTTCTAAATAATGCTGCCAAGTTTGTCAAGTCATATATTGTTTGTCAATAACTAACATTGTACACAGCAGTTTTTTTAGGAAGTGACAGAGAAAGGGAAATTAAATCAGCACTACTGGCCAAGAGTTGCTTTGAGGTGTTTTCCAGAGGAAAGAATTTTAACAGTAAAGCCAGGACCCATTGGTCCTATACTCTGTGCTGGTCCTCAGCGTTGTTTTTGCCCCTTCCTTAAGTCCCACCAAAAATCTTGGCTGCAGGCACTTCCTGTTTGGGGTGGGGAGGGGATTAGAAATACAAAGATTTAGTATTCACTCTTTAAAGCTGATATTCCAGCGCTTTTCCTTGCTAAGGTAGAATGAAAGCCATAAACTATTGGTAAATGTCAACTAACCGCTAGACTTGAAAGAACCAGCAGCTGCTTTCTGCTTATGAAGCAGAGAAACTGTGTGGGAGGAGATGTAAAGAACCTCCTCAAATACCCACTATAACAGAGGGGCGGGGGAGAGACTGTACTGAATATGGGGTTTAACCTTTAGAATTCTTCTTCTGTTCTCTCATGCTCTTAGACTTGTATGAAAATGCAAAATGGCAATTGATTTGTTTCAGGTAAAAGCATCAGACAAAGGCCCAACGCCACCTAAAATTAATTTCTGATAAAAAATGGAGTGCTCAGCTTGCCTGTATCAATTTTGTGTCTGTTAAAGATTTATGGTATGAATCTCATAAACAGTTTTCAAATGTATTTAATGAATAATTGTTTGCAAAGGGCTTGAGTGTGCCTCAAATCAGATGCAATGTTTCAATGCAGCAATATTATTAACAGCATCGTTAGTGTAGTATTGAAATGGCAACACTTAAAAATTCATCTACCACAAATCTGAAATGATGAGTTTGTCTTGAATACAAATAAACATAGAGGAAATAGATTGGGAGGTATTCATTCATGATGTATAAAATGAGATCAAAAATAGGCCACAGGTTTATGTTAATATAAATCGAGACAAATTCTAGCTTGGCAACACTGACCTAAAAGATTGTTTGTCAAATAACTAACATTGTACACAGCAGTTTTTTTAGGAAGTGACAGAGAAAGGGAAATTAAATCAGCACTACTGGCCAAGAGTTGCTTTGAGGTGTTTTCCAGAGGAAAGAATTTTAACAGAAAAGCCAGGACCCATTGGTCCTATACTCTGTGCTGGTCCTCAGCGTTGTTTTTGCCCCTTCCTTAAGTCCCACCAAAAATCTTGGCTGCAGGCACTTCCTGTTTGGGGTGGGGAGGGGATTAGAAATACAAAGATTTAGTATTCACTCTTTAAAGCTGATATTCTAGCGCTTTTCCTTGCTAAGGTAGAATGAAAGCCATAAACTATTGGTAAATGTCAACTAACCGCTAGACTTGAAAGAACCAGCAGCTGCTTTCTGCTTATGAAGCAGAGAAACTGTGTGGGAGGAGATGTAAAGAACCTCCTCAAATACCCACTATAACAGAGGGGCGGGGGAGAGACTGTACTGAATATGGGGTTTAACCTTTAGAATTCTTCTTCTGTTCTCTAATGCTCTTAGACTTGTATGAAAATGCAAAATGGCAATTGATTTGTTTCAGGTAAAAGCATCAGACAAAGGCCCAACGCCACCTAAAATTAATTTCTGATAAAAAATGGAGTGCTCAGCTTGCCTGTATCAATTTTGTGTCTGTTAAAGATTTATGGTATGAATCTCATAAACAGTTTTCAAATGTATTTAATGAATAATTGTTTGCAAAGGGCTTGAGTGTGCCTCAAATCAGATGCAACGTTTCAATGCAGCAATATTATTAACAGCATCGTTAGCGTAGTATTGAAATGGCAACACTTAAAAATTCATCTACCACAAATCTGAAATGATGAGTTTGTCTTGAATACAAATAAACATAGAGGAAATAGATTGGGAGGTATTCATTCATGATGTATAAAATGAGATCAAAAATAGGCCACAGGTTTATGTTAATATAAATCGAGACAAATTCTAGCTTGGCAACACTGACCTAAAAGCTGTCTAAACAAAGCAACTAATGTTTATTCTGCTTCTAAAAGGAAGTCTGTATCTGCTGTTGAGAAAAGAAAAAGCGTTGTTCTGGGATGTTTTTTGGGGTCTTTAAGTAACTTATTTATAGATCCTTCACCACTTTCTGATATGGAAAAAATATGCATAGCCTCATTAGCTCATGGCAAAAACTATTTTTAGCCCTTTTAAGACTATTTGTGAAAACAGACCAGAAATTTTAGAAAGAAAAAGGGTTGGATTGTTAGGGGCTTTTTCCCCTGAAAATAGTCAATTACAAGACACATAATAAATGTATCTGGAAAGTGTGGTGGCAATCTGGCTTTTCTAAATGGAGACCTTTCTGTAGCTAGATGCTGACTGTACTGGGCAGATGAAACAGCTCTCAAGGAATAATCAATATTGTCCAGAATGGGAAGACTGTGTTTTTACATAAACTCTCATATGAAAAAAAAAAAGAATAGAACTTCAACTCTGTTTTTTCACCTGCTCTTCTTTTAAACACGTCCTTTTCTGTTTGCTGGCTACTCCCACTATGGAGCACTTGTCCACAGTCCTGGGAATTACTACTAACTCCCTAAGACGGGGGTGGGAAACTAGAACTGGTGAACAAGGGCTGGAAGGGTACCAGCTGGAGGATATTTGTGACAGATCAGAATAACAGGAAGAGAGTAAAAAAGAAACAGTCAGCACTTTTGGCTTTTTAAAAGTGGGGTGCAGATGACTTGCTGTTATGTTTTTGCAATGTCTTGTTTCCAGACTGCTGGCTTAGTCAGCCACATCTTTAATTTGCCCAGTTTATAACAGCTGCTTTGGCTGCTACCACAGAAAGAGAAATTATAATTTCCAAGCCTTCATTTCATCCCTCTTACCTATAATCCTCAAGTTCCAATCTGTCTGACCACTTGACTAGGCTTTTTAATTAACAGATCTTCTTGGGGGCCCTTAAATGTGTTTTGCATATACAGGAGCACTAAACAGCCTTGGAAACTCTTGATGAGATGAAAAACATCCTGCTGGGAATATAAAATGGCACATAATGCCTAGAATAATGATTTCCATAATTGAAATTTTCATGTGCTGTATTAAAAGGAATCATTTACCTGGGGTCCTGTTCTTTTGAAAAGAAAAATGGTTTAGTTTCAAGAACTTCGCTGTTTAACTCTATCTCCACAAAGTTCTGTTGATTCCTCAGAAGGTTTATGGGCTCGGCAAAAAAGGCACAAAGCTGAGGATGAAAACTAGCATTTGAATATTTTTGTACAGTTGGTGATTCAGATGTACTTACTTGATTTGCTCAAATAAAGCAGGTGGTGGAGTTCTGTAATGATCTTTACTGTGTACCTGAGACCACCGATCATTTGGCTGAGGTGGCACATTGTTAATGATGTGTTAATAAACAGCATAATTTGGGAAGGCAGGCTCTTCAATGGCAGGTAATAGCCCTTCCTGCTGCCAGTATCTTAATGCAATTGAAGAAAACATCTTGTTTTAATAATTTACTAATTGAATGGCACAGCAACTCATGTCTGGGACGTACCTTGGAGACCCAATCGCGTGTTTCATCGACTTCTGGGCAACCGACATAGATGATGATGTTGGTCAAATTGCCCTCAGCTCTCTTCATTGCTGTTCTGTAGCTCTGTGGTGATTTGTCTAGAAGATAAAGAAATAAAGAAGTTTGTTTGATACCTCAGGATATGTCCAATAGATCAGCCAATAATTGATCTTGACATTCCCCTAGGAAAAATCGCTAGTGTCACTGTAAAGGTCTTAGTGGTTTTGTGCCATCTATACTAACTTTTTCCTCAGATTTTCAGACAAAATAAGTTTTGCTTCAAGCCAGCTCTAAGTGCAATTAGATTATTCAGAATATTGAGACATGACACAATACTGTCAATAGGCCTTATATTTTTAATAGTTTAAGCATCATAAAAAGTTACATCAGTGGTGTTTTTTCCATGCTGTTTGGACTTGCTGTTCATGTAGGATCATTCAGACATATGAAGCAATGAAAAATTGCCAGAAAATGAGCTCCAAGATTATTTTGCAGTACTACAGATAAGTGTTGGCAAGATCAGTTTCTGAAAAATCAAATACCAGACCTGTGTATGTTGGTTTTTATCTCTTACAGAAAATTAATCCTGCTTAACTACTGAAATGCAGGTCTAGGTAATGGTCTGATCTTTACGGCTGACATGCATCAATCCTAATGAAACCTGCACCACTTCTGCAGTTTTTAGTAGCTCTGAATATTATTCCAATCTCAGCCTGTGATATTCAAAAGCACATGAGGAACTACATAAGTGTCACTGAAGTGCATTGGGTTAGCTGAAGGGATTCTCAAAGCCTTCTAAATTCTTGGCATTCAGGAAAGAAAATGCCAGGGCTCAAGTAACAAATATTTGAGTTGCTTCTCAAAGCCATTTTATTAAATTGGACTCATTTAAACAGGTTTAGTTTAGTACTAAGTATATTAGGCCTAAAAATATTTTTTTTTCAAATCTAGACTTTTTAGTTGCCTAATGGTTACTTTTTGAAGAACTTGTGGCCTTGCAAAATACTGTAATTGCATAGCATGTTCTCAAAAAACCTGGTGTCTAGTATTGACCATCTTGTGGTTTCATGGAAGACATTTTGAGAATTTCGGATCCATCTCGTTCAGCTACGCCTCCTCTATTATGGTTAATGGGGGAACATGCACATTTGAATTCTTTGAATAGCTTTAAAAAGTCTCACATTTTTTATTTGTCTATTTTATAGGACATGAAAAAAGTCCCATCACCCCTCAGGGCATTAAAGCACAGTGCTTTAATTACACAATGCCCATTAATGCTAATAAATTTCATGCTAAGGACCTATGCTGTACCAGTGCCAAGGAAAACATAAGTCTCCTTCCTTCTCAAGCCCAGTGCCACAGCCTGGATGCGAGGCCATTAAAATGAGCTCTGTGGCAACGACAGACATTAGACACAGATGCAAGATTTCATGTTGACTTTCAACAGCTTCTATAGGTTGAAATAATGTTAACATTTGTTTTTCAAGTAATCTTTAAAAGTATTTAGATAGGAATAGTGTTGGGTGAGTGACAGAACATGTGTGAAATCAAGTGATAATGTTTTTCATTGCTGCACTCTTTCTATAATCTGATTATAACCTGAGTTTTCTCTGTGAAGATTACTTCATAATGATACTCTGAAGAATGAGTTTACCAGCTCTATAAGATAAAGCATGTTTGTAACTGTTCATAAATCTTATTTCATTCTCTGCTGTTTCTCTTACTTAAGTCATTAACTGCAGTCTTTTTTTTCCCCCCATATAGCTCTTCTCTTAGCATTTCTAGAATCTGACCTCAGAACTAAATCTCTTTTTATCTTGGAATATTCCTGGTAATCAGGGAGTCATATTATTCTTGATTTATGCGTACAAGTACAGCAGTTCTACTTCCAGGGTGGATGGGGTAGAGGAAGAGTTTGGGATTCAGTTTGTGAGAATTTGCGATGAGGGGCAAGTGGCAGTACGTGTATCAGCCTGGGAGATGCAGACCTCTTTTTCATCTCTGCAGTAAGATAACATCTAGGATCTCTCTGTAAAAAAATGAAAATGGTGGTTTGGTCTGGTTGAGAATGGAGACCAAATGGACACAGCTATGCATTTAGGAGGGGCTGAGTGGTGGTTGGATGGTAAAATGCATAAAAACCCCAAAATAATTTAGATACTGACTGGCTATGAAGTGTTAGAGTATGCTTAGACTTACCAAGTGAGATCAACCAAAGGAATATAAAGAAATTTCATGAAAAATAAATGTGGATTTGTAACTAAATGGGCAGTGTCCAAGTTTTCTGATGTTCCTGGTACTTCACCTCAGGTGTAATGTGGAGAATAGGGTTGGGTTTTGGTTTGGGATTTTTTTTAAATAGCTCTGGACTATCCCCAATCCTTGTGTAGCAATCAGTGTTGATATCCTGGAGGGGATTTATTAGTTAGTCAGAGGATTACCAGCTCTTTCTTTCTTAAGTCTTTTGGCAGAGTAGGCTTCATGAGCAGACAGAAGGGAAGAGAGGCAGCACCTGGGCTCAGAGTCAGAAATGTGCCACATCCTCACGGGCTGAAGGAAGGGGAACATGAGGGTGAACCCAGCAGAGAGCTGAGAGCTGTCTGCCCATGGCTCTTCCTGCAAGGCAAAGGAAGGTCTTTTGACCTTGAAGGTCTTTTTAGAGTGCTCTCAGCAGTTGTTTATCCTCGATCACAAACCTGTCAATTCAGGGCATTATTCACATTTTTAGAATGTTTATTATATAAAACTTTTTATTTTCTGTTTATACTGCATTAGTGTTCTGCTGCAAGACTGGAAGTCTTTGGCTGAATTTGAATGCCTCTGTAGAAGCAGCCTCCCATAAGACAAAGTATATTACAAATGGAGAGTTTATAAGAATGCTTCATGTTGATGAGCACTAATTATCAGAGCTGGGAGCATTTTGAAAACCTTTCTGATTACTAAAAACTCCATTTTACACCTCTACTCCTTAAACTGCCCATCTGGTGGGAGGTTATGTTATTTTTAACAGTAGCCTCTTGTGCCACTGAGTCCTGAAGGACTGGAATCACACTTAATAGTTTCTAATCTTATATGCTGTTGTGAATATCCTCATTATTTTTAGATTAGTGAGAATCTTGAGTTGTCCCAAATCTTCCCCACCATAAATTGGACTTCCCCCCAACTTTGACTAGCTTCAAGAAGAAAACCTATTGTTGCTTTTTCTCCTGCTCTGCTTGCCTGCATTCACCTCACTGCTGCTCTCCCTGCTCAGAGGCAGACCTGTTCCAGCTCAGTGAGGAGTGCCACTCATGAAAGTAGTAAGCTTATTATGAAAAGCTTGAAAACTTTGATGTGCCTACGTGCCAGGCTTTTAAACTCATTGCATCTTTATTAACAACACCCTGGGTGAAGCATCTTTTAGTAGTGAACATAGTTGAACAGATTTGAGCTAAAAAGCTGGATTTACTTTGTTTTGGTTGTGTACTATAGTATTATCAGGAGATAATTTAGAGCAACACCCATGAACTCTTAGTTTGAATTGTGTTAAACTGAAGGTTCTCCATGACTGAAAATGTTTTTATGACTTTATGAGAGCTTTCCCTCTCCTACCCCCGGTAGCACTTAGCAGTTTAAAAAGAGCCGTGCATCAAATAGCATTTGTGGAGCTTACTCAATAAGCACATATAATTTCACTTTTTCTTGAAACACTCATTCCTGCTCTGCTTTTGAGATTACACATGTGCCTGTGTGCTATTCTTCTCCCTAGCAGTTTCTACATGAAATCTACTTTCCCTGAAAAAATGGAATCTTTGTGTCTTTGTCTCCTCACTAGCTTTCAGGCATGTTTTGGCAGGGGCTCTGACTGTCGAGGCACTGGAGAGGAGGGGCCTTGCACTCATTTGTCAGCTTTTCTTGCATCTGTAATTTTTGCCCACTCAGCAGTACTGCAGGGGCTTAAAAAAGGGGGAGAACTTGCAGTTGTTGGAAGTCAAACTCCTGAAATAATTGCCAGACTGTAACAGTTTGGGAAAGAGGTGTGTGTGAGAGAACAACAAATGCTTTGGCTAAAACCGGCTTTAGCTTTAAGGTTTTAGCCACTCTCCATTTCATGTAATTGCATGCCTTTTCCCCATAGATCTTTACAGGCAATGGTACTGTGTTTTTATAGATTTGCTCATTATGAGTTGATAAACTGGCTTTTCTTAATGATGATGAAAATAATTTCACTGGTGTTCTAGACTTGGTTATTTCCAGCCAACGGTTTAATTTAAAATGCTTAAATCTTCTCCAACTTCTGTCCTAATCCTTTCCTGCAATCTCCCTTCACAAGCTGGGTGCTTTCATCTCCTCATGTAATGTAACTGAACAGAAATTAGTTATTTTTTTATTATTAGGGGACAGATCCCTTCATACTAAGGAAAGCATTTTTCCTCTTCAGCTTTTTATGGAATATTAAAGTTGATCTCTCCTCCTCGTTTCAGTAGGCTATTTAAGCTCAGGGCTCATACTGTGAGCTGTTAATTAATCAGTGTGACAGATGAAGAAAGTATCCAACTATGAAAGGAAACCTTACTTCAGTGACTAACAATAAGGATGTGAGCCCGAGTGATTTAAAGGATTTTTTTTGTGAATGTGTGATAAGGAGCCTTAAGCTGTTTGAGGTAACGATGGGGGTTTTTTTGCTCAGATTGTGTCACTGCACAAACATTAAAGGGCTCATCAATATTTTGTCTTGAAAAGTCTAGACAGGAGTTAAAAGAGCCTCTCCTACAGTTTGAAGAGATCCTGTTTCCCATAATTAATAACAGGAAGCGAGTAAATAAGGCTTTACTGACAAATGAAACAGCAACAGTAACATGCGCCCAGAAACATTAGCTCCTGGCTGAGAAATGTAGCTGGGGTCTGTTGGTTTTAGTGTACAGGAAAAGATCGCTCTGGAGGCACGGTAGAGCTTTGCTCATGTCTAATTCAGTTATGTGATAGCAGACTAAAGTCAAAAAGTAATGATAATGCATTGTAATTATTGAGAGTGATTTGTGACCTTTGTTTACATCTGCGTTACAACCCAAGAACTCTTCCCCTGTCATTATTTGAAATTCTTTGAACTCAAAAGGAGATTTTCATGTTTATGTAAAAGCTACCAGAAGGCATTTCAGACATTTCCTGGAACAAACTGTATATGTGTATTTTAGAAAGATAAGAAATAAAAGGAAACTGAGGAAAAGCTTTCCATTTTCTTCCTTTTTGAAGACAGCATTTTCCCTTCAAAGATACCTTTTCAGAAAGTAGTTGGAAACCCTTCTTTTCCCCCTCCCAATTCCTCTCTTTAAAATCAGTTAAATAACAAAAGGGGAGTTAAACCTTCATCTCTTCTGTACCAGTGTAAAACCAGAGCAGTGCAGTTTATCTCACTGAGCTGTTAAGTACATTTCAGTAACTCCACATTGCACAGATAAAAATTCAGCCTTGCCCTTGCCTGCCATACTTCTGATTTCTTTGGTTTTTTGGGTTACCCTGGAGGGGGAGGTTGAAGGTGCAGGAAAAGGAGGAGGTTTCTCTCTGTGTGGCTGGGGGATTGGTTGTTTTCCTAGGGAGTAGCAGTGACTGAATGCAATATTCAGAAGTACTGGGAAGCACATTTAACTCTGTGTTTGTGCTGGACCTTAAGTCTGGGCTTGTTGAATTATGGGTTCATCGTCTGGCATGCTGGCTATATGATACAACTGTGTAATACAGACTGTTTGTCATCTTGTCTGACCTTGAAAAGAAGAAAAGTGAATTTGTTCCACTGATTCTTAGATACACTGGACAGTAAATTCCTGCTTTAGCTATTTTATTTCCCCCTGTAGGTGAGCTGTTGGGCTTTCAGCTAAAAATGACAAGATAGGACAAAATAAGCTTGTTTGTAGAGCTGATGTTTTTTCCTTTTCTGTATATTTTATAAGATTAACAGCCGTTGCTCCACAGAAGCATGGTGATGAATACTAAATAGTCCACCATAAGGCATTCTGGAAGGAATTCAGTAAATTCAAAGACACCCCAACATTGTATTCCATAACTTTTTCCACTGACTGTAGCTTGTACTATGAAAGCAACAGACTATATCCCAAAAGAGGACCATGCTGTTTACAATACCTTGTCAGGTTAAAATGTTTCCTGGCAGTTATTCTTTTTCTGTCGACTAATTAAGTGAGATATTTGAGCACATGCATCTAACCTTAAGCATAGGCTTCTCCCATTTTTCTCAATAAATTTCTATATTTTCACAGTTCATAATTGGACTTCTGTTATCTTCTGAATGCCTTTCCCTCCCCTGCTAAGTGCTGAGTTCTGTCCCTTTGAATCATGCATGCCAATATCTAGCTAGACTTACAGCTTTTAAATGAGACAACCTGTGGAATGTGGTGCTACTTGACACAAGTGCTTGGCTTCTTACTGAAAATAAATAGCTCAGATGTCACTGCAAATGCCTATTGTAACAGGGAAAAGCCAGAGACAACTGTTAAAGGTGCACTTTCAGGGTACCTATAAGGTATTTTATCAAGTTTTTTCCCTAGCCCAGAGCTGTAATAACTCATGAGCTCCCAATGAAGTTTATTGTGGAAATGGCATTTTCTTTGGCATGAAAAAGTTACCCTACACAGCAAAGCTGTGAATAAAGTTGCATTACTTTTCATTTATTTTGGACCTTTGATAATCATGTGTCTAGATCTATTATGTACAGCATATAGGGTTAGAAAATTTTCTAATTAAAAAGGAAACAATATACAAGTCTCTTCAATACCAAACTTGAGTATCTTCAATGTCATGTCCCAGAAAATATTCTTATGTTGATACAAATAATCTTTGTATTCAGTTTTTGATGTGGTTTTGCATTAAAAAGGTGGAAATTTCCATGTGTAGGATGCTTCTTTTAGAAAGAAAGGTGATCCATCAGTGAACAGTTTGAATTCTTTGAATTGTCAGATTATATATTACCAGTGCTGTGTGCACTGGTACATGTAGGTTGTTTAAATGCATATTTCAGAGAGATTAATGACTACAGTAAATACTAGACCAATGTAGAGTAAGATTCCTGATATACCCTCAGTTTAATCTAAAAGGTGCTGATATGAAAAGCTACAGTTCTAACAGGACTAGGTATTGGTGGCAGCATTTTGCTATCTTTAGTCTTATAGTACACAATTTCCAAGTGGAACTCTTGATAACTAGCAGTTTCCAGGTTATTATCTAGATTTCCTGTTTACTTTATGTGGTATTGTAAGTATCCTCTTGTGCCCTTTTCCAAAAGAATGAAGACTCTTTCTAATAGGGCATTATCTAAACCCTACTCTGTTCAAGTCACAAGGTTCAAAGAACTGCGGGTACCCTGATTATACCTCACCTTTGAATACATTTTTTTTTTTGTCCTCTAGGATTTTTAATTGCTTTTAGCATACTTTCCTTTGTGTGTGTGCTTGGTATTGGACCTGGTTCATCCATTCTGCATATTTCCTACTTTAAAGGTAAAGATTTATTTCTGATTCAACAGAAGGCTCCTTATAAGAAACCTAACTAGAAGAAAGTACAGGAAAATGAATTTTCATTCAACTTCAAATGTAAAAGTTTTTAATTACATTCCATACCATTATTTAAATATGTTAAGAATATATTTTTATGGTGCTTCACATTTACTGTAGGAAGCCTTTGAAAATCCCTTTAATTCATAGATGTTGGGAAGCTCTGCTTATTTTTTTTGAGCAATGGATTTACTTTGGCATACAATTTAAAGAAGATATGGCTATTCGTCCTCCTTTTAAATTAAATAATGATTGAATGGGTGAAAATACTGTAAATTACTGTGAAGGTGTTAAAGTAGAAGCGAGCAGATGGATTAAGAGTGAAAGAATTTGCCCCAAAGTTCCTTTTAGCATGGCTGCTATTGGCTGCCTCTCAGAAAGTTTGGCCTCCTGTATGCAAAAGCTCTCCAGGCTGTCAGGGAGCAGAACAGAAGTGAAATAGAAAAATTGTTCTGAACTGCCATCAGGTAATAAAATCCATGGATAGCCAATAGGATATGTGAGTTCAGGCATTCAATTTTCAGAGGTGAGATTCAATTATAAAAGAGGTTTAGGTTTTCAGTTTCTTCTTTGTAAAATACCTGAAGAAGATACCTGCTAACATTAGAGAACATCTTTGGAAGGGGCAGACACTTACTGCTGCATTTATTTCAGTGATGCTGTATAGTGAGAAACCTCCTGGCTCTCCCAAGTCTTGATGCCATGCATCCTACAAGGGGTTCAGAAGGAGGGGAAATGACCTGAGAGTCTTCACTGTGCTCTCACTATTGTTGCCGTCAGTATTGGGAGTCAAAAATGGAGAGAAATTTCACTACTTCACCTGCAGATTCTGGAAGTTAAAACTTTTGCTTTACACAGAACAGTAATTGAAAAAATAAATTCCTGTAATGCCCTCTTTAACCATTAGAAACCCAAATGCACCACTGTAATCAGAGGAAGAAATAGTAGAGTTGCATCTTTTTTTGGCAGCAGAGGAGTAAGGGAATACCTGCAGCCATTATTTCTTGATGTCCTAGTTTAAGTTCAGACTCACTAAATCAACGTGCCTCATGTTCTCACTCCTTTAAACACAGCTACCTGTAATTTTTGAAAAACCAGGAGATAGGAATATGAGAGGATGAAACAGGATTTTTATTTGTTTACTTAAATGTTCTCATAAAGGATTTTGTAGCTACCTTGAACTGCACCTTTCCAGAAGCATTATTTCTCCCAGGTGACCTAAATATAATGTGACCAGTTCAATAAATGTATTTTGGGGTTTTTTATCGTAAAGCATATAGGGATGTAGAACAAAAGAGAGTGATACTTTCCTCTTCCACTGCTTTTCCCCTGAAAGGAGGTAATTTTCTATTCTCATAAAGAACAAGTACTATTCTCTTTTTTAAGTATCCAGTGCTTTTTCTTTTTTACTTTCTTTAAGTTCTCGTTTTTTACTAGACTGTATTATTGACACAGGTGTAGTAGAAGCCTTCATTTATGGTACAGGAAGGGAATTCTGTTAAACAACTTTTACCCTTTTTTTGCTAGGCTCTGTAAAGTAGCTCCTCTGTGAAGCGATTATAGGAAGCGGGACAGAGATGGCAAACTTGTTTCATAAGTATGTAATATGCCAAATAATATTTTGGTGTATGCAGTGAGTCTCATTTTTTTGAAGTAGTATGTCATACAATCCTTCATTTTACTAATTAAATGAGCATCTATCGACATTAACATTTAAATGCTTCTTGCCTTCAAGTTAGGGCAGGTTGTACTTGTCAAAGCTTCTCCTCCATCTTGTTTCACTTTCAGAGTTTCAATCTGCTTCTCACCTGCAGTGAGGCCCTGGCTGGGACACTCTGGGGTGGTTCTGGCTGGCTGAAAAAATTTGGCCTTTTGTTTGTTCCTCCACCACAAGCTGCCCTGGCCTGGGCAGTGCTGCTGCTGTGCAGGTGCTACAGCCTGGCCTGTGGTGCTGGTTCATTGAAGAGGTTTCAGCAGTACATTTTAATTCTTTTCAACTGGGGGGAAACTTTTAAGTTGCTCTCTATCCAGCAAAAACATTTTGCCTCATGACACAGAGTTCTGACATTGCAGAGGAGTGCTTTGACTCTGCATTTTGAATGCTTCTAGACAAAATTTCTCTCTGCAAAGACAAGCAGTTCACTTGGTTAACTGAGACATCCTTTGTGTTCCTTTTGTTACTCTTTTTGATTGGCTGTTAAAACCATTTTTCCTTTTAATCACTAAATGGAGAATTGCATATTCATTTCTTGAAAACTGAAGTGTTACACGGATCCTCCTGCCTTAAAATGTGTGGAGAACCTTTTGTAAGAATTCATGTAAGGAAAAAAATCAACAGCCCAAAGTACCAGGATAATTTGAAGTATATAAAGCAGTGTGCATTAAGGTTATAGTGGTGTTTGACTTTGTTTTTTGGAGAGGCTTGTTGTGGGGGTTGTTGTTGTTTTTAATATGGAGATCTCTAACCTTGAATAGACTCCATTGAAAGAAGAAATTTTAGTCATCCTCCACCTTCTAATCCCAATCATGCTGCCATGTACTTGGCTTCCACTTGATAAAGGAAGATACATATTTGTTAAATATTTGTGTCTCTTTTAATCATATAAACCTTTCTAATTGAATGGTATTGTGTCTTTGTAAAGAAATAACTACATCTTTTGTTGGATAGTATTTTTTTTATGAGACTGCAATAAACAAACCAGCATTTTAACTTGGGAGGCAACTTCCTGGTGTTAGAAACCAACAAAAGCAAGTCCAGCACGTGATTCACAATGAGAAATTTCTCTTAAGGGATTTGTCCTAAATTTTGATGGTAGCTCAAAATACTTAAAAGGTTTGAACTTGTGTTTTTTATTAATTCCACAACTCCAAGAGACAAATCTTTGAAGACACTCTGAAACATTCCTCCCTCCTTTTAAAAATTTCTTTTGAAGTGTATACCTTGCCCTTTTCATAGCCTTTAAAATGATGAAGATGAAGGCTGTGGTGAAAGGCTCTTCTGCTGAATTCCTGTGGAACATGGAGTTTTCTCCATGAGAAGTCCTCTGCAATCAGTACCAAATACCACACTAGTATGGCTTGGAAAATGGAAGCCCGCAGTAACTTTGGTACAGGCTGACGATGTTTCTCAGAACATGCTCATCTACAATACCATGATGAAGGTTTTGAAGGCCCAGCAGAAGGGTCTCGGGGAGCTTTGTCAGCTGCACATTTGCTTAGCTGTGGTCATAAGCAGAGGCTGAAAAGGTCTTTATCTTCTCTGGCTTGTTACAGGTATCACCTATTTTGTGATGGGGGAATCATCTGGCAGCACAATTATTTTTAAAACAGAGCTGAAATCTCATTTATTTTCCTCTTCCCCCTCAAACTGCACTAATCAAAATCCAAAAGCCATCCTTCCCCTCCCCTGAATAAATTTGCATAACTCATAGCGATTGCAATTCTCTATTAAAACACCTGAAAAGTAGCTTTGGATCTGGGGTTGTGATGAATATACTTTATCTGGGGGGCTGATCTTATGGCATTGTTATGTTTTATTAGATGGTTTTACTCGATATTTAATTGGAAAAGTTGGGATAAGTAGATGCACTTGTCCAAAATGGACTGAAAACTTTTTATTAGAAATTATTTAGGTTGTTACTGTTGCACATCAGATTGCTTGCAAATTTCCTCACAAATTTTGTATTTGGCTGTATCTTGAGCTGTCAGTTATGCCAAACAACTTTGAGGTACTTCTGGCCCACTACATTAAGCGCTGTATAACTTAGTGGGAGGCCATGTTGTTGTGCTTGTGTGAGGGTGACATCAAGTAGCCTTACTCAGTATGTTGAATACATGTGACCACTGAATGCTAGGTTGCTAATTTGTACCAAGTCCTTCACATAAAGAAATGAATCACTGTATACCATTCATTGCTATTTTTTTTTTAAACTGGGAAACTGATAAATATTTCTTGACCACAGGTAAGCAGAAAACTCACTTTTTCCAGCCCACAAAACTTTGAGTTCAAAACTAGTCCTGTTCTACTTTGAATTTCAGTGAAATATAGGAAGAATGAAGAGATCTGTCTCAAATAGTGGATTTACTGCTAAATGTGAAACAGCTATTTTGGAGTCAGTGTGTCTGTTTTTTGACTATAAATTCCCTTCTAATCCCTGGAAATGTTTTCTGAAGGAGTTTTCTTTTAAAATGGTACCACTCCACATGAAGTTTAACTTTATGAATCACCATCCTCCAGCTTGACAGAAAAGCCGATATTCAAAGACTGCAGTACTTGTGAATAAGGAGTCAAACATGAAGTGAAATCTTCTTACGTTTTTGGTGAGAAGTGGCACTTGATCCTTGAGGCAAAGAAATTCACTTCAACCTACATGACACATCACATTGCGAGCAAGTGCACTGGCAGGGCTATAAGATGAAATGCCATTTTCTGTTAAGTTAAAAGTAGGACACGTTTTTTCCATTTCCGAGAGTTCTATCACTTCATATAGTTGCTTTTGGAAATGAAAAATGGCAACAGCCCTGTACTGGAGTGGCCTATGAAATACAGAAAAGCAGCTTATGCTGAGTAGTGTGGCACAAGAAGATGCCAGGCGTTTCATGAGGAGAAAATGCAGCACAGTCACATGGACAACACAGAGCCCATAAAATTTAGTTATGCTAAGTCTCTTTTTCTTAGAGAGGAGAATGAATAAAATATAATTAGTTATATTTTTTAGCAGGCTTATAGATGTTCAATATACTTGCAGAACTTGTACAGTAAGTACAGAGAGGAAAAGAGATGATATGGGGGCTTTTAGGTTTGTTAACTTCAGTATCCTGATCTAAATTACTGCTGTTTGAGGGTGATATATAACTCTGGGTGTCATATACCATACAGAACTACCTGGATTTCTGTTACTCTATTGCAGTGTCCAAAAGATGGTCTGCTTTGGTTTATAGTAGGATAAATAAAGGGAATAATCCTAACACAACTTCTCACAGCTTGGGAATCAGGGAATAAACAAAGAGGAGTTTCTCATATTACATCATTCTGAATCTGGAACAGGAGCCCAGATGAACCTGGTGTCCTGCTGGCTTCACCAGTAGCTTGGTTTTCCCTTAAGGAAGCTTATTAAAGTATTCCAATCTACACTAATAGGTTTTGTTTAATTGTCATTCTGGCGTCTATGTTGGAATTGTGTTCTACGTATGGATAAAAGCAACTATAAGACTATAGATGTGATGGAATAAATGAATTTTATTCTTTGCACCATAGTTTGATAAATTGCCTTGTTTTAAGATTTTTGTTATTGCTTTAATAGCTTTGAGGCAATTTTATTTTCAAGAGTTTGAATCAGTGGAAAAAGAATAACAAAGACTTAAAAACAAGAAATAAACTGCAGTGAGGACTGTAACCCTATCTCACAAAAGCTTTTGCTTATAATAATAAAGACTGGAGTTGTAATTAGCTTTTTTGGAGTGTTTTTCACTCCAGCTGCACTAGACAATACTCTGACTTGTAGTTAATACATACAGACATATCTACTTATTTTCCTTTGCATTGCAGCATGTGTACTTCCCTAATTGGCAGCTTGCCATTTATATGTGGAAAACAAGATTGAGTTAGCAAGAGGGAGAGAGAATGAGATATCAAATGTATGCAGTGCACAAATTTCTGAGTTAGATTACTGAAAGGAGAGGAGATTTAAGTTGGAATTTGGTTATTTGGATCACAGTGCACTTAGATCTTCTGTAAGGCTAAACATGAATTAGAAATAATCAAAGTCCAAGTTAGAATTCAGACTGCCACTGTGAGATTTCACTTTAGGAGCACCCATTACTTTCATTTAATGTGGAATCTATGTGATATCCAAAAAGAATGGATAGATTCAGCAACCCCTCTTGAGTTTTCTCTGAATACTGAAACTTATGTCAAACTGCTAAATACTGTTCTCTCCTAATGAAGGATGGGATTGTGAAGGCATTCTGCTTTAGTTTTTGAAGTTAAACATCATAGGTAGGAACAAGATGATGGAATACAATGATCTAGGAAATAGATGCTCCTTATGCCATACAAGAACTAAAAATTAGCATTAATATCCCACACATTTTTGTAAATTAGAGAATTGATGTAACAACAAGAGCTCTATCAGGTACTGTATCCCTGCCCTTTTAAATGGATGTATTGCTAATCTAATTGAGGATCACTTGGCACCAATTTCATATGGTCTAGCTAGGCCAGAACAGTCTATCTTGAAGTAAAGCATTAAAATCAATTTTATCTCCCTGGGAAAGTCTTGCTATGTCTTCAAATTTCTCTTGCTACGTCTTAAGTGAAATTGATCTTGAGTAGAACCAACTGTAATTCTGGATCGTCTGAGAAGTCAAACTTTCCACTAGTACAAAACACTTACATAGAACCAACAAGTTTTAACTGACTTCCTAAATTCCAGAAGGCAGAATTTTAGTTCTTTATAAGCATGGATCTTTCATGTTTTCAGACATTCATGGCTTAAGGGAACAGAAATAAATAACTTTTTAAAATGCTTTCATAAAGACTTGGTTTAGGACTTCGGTTGCCTTAAATTCCTTTTGTCAGCATCCCTTTTTCTCTTCAGTGTATGACAAGTGCTTGTAGTAATTCAGGTGTTGCAGATGGATTACAAACTGAAAAGTATTGTGTGTTTTGTGCCTGCCAACCTAAGGAACTGAATGAATAGGTTTTGAGTACTCAAAAGCAATGCCTTTCTAGACAGAGTACTTGAATTAGACAAACACACTCTGAAGACTTTCTGACACAGGCTGTCTGCTATAGCTTGCATAAATCTGCTGAATGAATACTCAACCAGAATTACTTGAAAAGAGTCGACAGAAGTACTGCCAAATGAAGCAAACAACTCTCTTAGTTCTGTAAAACTGAGGTGGTCATCAGTGAACATTGTCACTACTGTATTAAGGATTTAGTTATTAGAGGTGATAGAACAGTGGAACACAGGTAAAATCACCAAAGTTTGCCATCTCTATTCCAATCTTGCATTTTATAGTTCTCATCCTGAATTTAGGGAATTCAGTAACTTCCCTGATGTAATCAGCTAGCAGTGACTCTGTTCAATGCATATAATCCACTGTCTTAACAGTCTGTATGATCTCCACTGATTTTTAAAAGAATTTCCAACTGATGGAGCTAGCCTTCAATCCAGCTTTGCTGGGAGTTTATCCAGTTTGTCACACAGGAATTCATTCAATTCCATAAATCTGAGCACATCTTTTCTTGCTTTGACCTTTCTGTTTATTACATATAGTAGCCCCTATCCTCTAGGCAGGTTTTGTCAGCTGAAATGCCGCAGGTAAAACAGGTAAAGAAACTTTCCAGACAACACAAAGTGATCGTTTAAGCACCAACAGTACCCTCTTAAATACTTTTGATTTAGGTGTTTCTGTGAAAATCCTGATGTCTTGTGACCCACACATCTAACTAACTTCAACTTTTAGATTAGATCCACACATCTAATCTAACTTTTGTGCTGGCTGGTAAAATGGTGATACTAAATAAGACATACATATCAACAGAGTTTGGAAAAAGTTGGGTGGTGTAATTGCCTTTATCAATCTTCACAGAATTGTCTTTTCTCATCAGCACATCTATAATGTCTTTTTACACAACTCTGACTCTGGGCTCACAGTTTTGAGGATAAACTAGTCACTTTCCATGATCCAGTTCCAGAGATATAAAGCATGCTTGCCCTGCTTCATTCCACTAAAAAGATGTTCTCCTCCACAATATCTGTTTTCCTCATCTTCTCACCCTTGCAGGTAAAACCAGTCACTTTTCCCAAGTCCTCTAATGAAGCAATATCATTTTATTAGGTGGCTTAAAGGACAGCTAGAAAATATTTAAATACCTACTTACACTTGTTTATATAATTCTCTTTTAGTCTGAAATAAGTTTTTATTAAGTTTTCATAATAAGCCACTTATTGAACATTTGTTCCTACTAGCCATCCTTTAAGAAATACAAAAAATATATTAGGTTCAGTGTTACAGGACTGAGTCAATTATCCTCATGAAGAAATAACGTGAAAGGACTGTTTGAATAAGAAATGTTATTAACTGAAAATTTGATTTAATTTGAAAGTATATAGAGAAATGAGATGTTCTTTCAGCTTCACTGAGATAAAGTAGTCTGGCCTGTTGAGGAAAGCACTTACACTTAAAGCACTTTGTTTTGGAGACTTTTTTGGATTTTGCTAATGTCAGTGGAAGGTAGAGTTACCAGCTCTGGAAGGCAAAAGTGCCCAACTCCCATTTGCCTCAGCAAACTTCTGCTTTTGTTTTTAATCAATCTGGAAGTAATTTGAGTATGAAAATAATGAGTATTCTCATGAAAAATCTGTTTTAATGCTGCTTTTAACTGTCATGTTTAGGAAAAGATAGGTATTTTGGTAGGTAACAATAGAAATGGCACTATATGAGGGAGACATTGTCTCCTTGTCTTTCTTAGAGCAGGATAAAGTGTGAGACTTCTGAAGCTGTGGGAAGTGGCTTTTGCGTACATGAAATGTTTTGACTTTTAACTAAAAGATTGAGTTCTACAGTGCCACCATCTCTTAAAGATTAAATCCACATGGCACTATATGGAATACAATATCCATTGTTCATACTTCTTGAATGACTTGGAATCATGTGTTAACATGATGAAACCAGATGGGATGTTCAAACATTAAACTCCATTCAGTGGTAGCCAGATGTCTTTCCAGGAGAATGGGGGAGGGATCCTCCAAATAGAAATTTCAGAAAAGATAGCAACTGTCAAATTTTGAGCAATTTATTCAAGTGATAAATGTGTTATATTTGTGATTCAGTAATTGCTTATCTTTTCTTAGGCAAGTTTGATCTCTCATCTTTGCTCCTGTCTCAGATGTGGATGCATCACCTGATCCATAATGTTTATTCATCCCTAGCCCTGATTCCCCCCTTAAATGAGGAAATAAAAGCAAAATAACTTGACAAGTAAGCTGGGAGATACAGGGTTTGCTTTTGTGGCTCAACTAACATCTTACAAACAAAAAAATTTGAAAAAAGAGAGCAGCAGAGAAAAAAGTTGGTAAGTCAAAAGCAAACTGCAGAATGTTGTACTAAATTTTAAAAAAGTTCATCAAATGGTTACCAGCCACTCAAGAGAGTTTGTGTCTCTAGATTAGATTAAAAAATGTTTCTATTATGAGCCAGCTATATCTGCAGCTAGATTTGCAGAAAATTCATGGATATCTCCTTGTGTCTTAAAAAACAAACCAAAACAAAACCTCTTCAGTTGTGCTACCTTTGACCCTTAGAAAAATTCCACTACAGTGAGCTTGCAGGCGTGTGGAGAGACTGTAAATATGTTTAGACAGGTGGTACAGTCTGAGGCCTTCTTTAAGGAAATGGAAAACAATACAGAAGGTCTTCATTTGGAAATATTCTTGTACAATGAAGTATGCCCAGCGTCTTTCAGTGCAGAATGCCTTTTCCACTGAATCTCACTGCTTGTCATGAAATAAAGTACAAGTTTTCAAACAGAACAATTGAGAAACAGTCTCCCCCACGTTTCTCTTTAGTGCTATCTTAACATCACTTATTTTACATTTGTGCGGTAAAAGAAATGACAGCCAATTTAAGTTTCTAAATTTAAAGCCACTGGATGACAAGTCTTTGGCAAGGAGGGGTGCACAATTCTAGTCTCCGTTATGCTTGCCGCCTCCTGTTGTAGAGAGCTAAGGGAAAAAAAGGAGCAGGAAGCTCATTAAGATCTTGTAGCCAAAGGCCACAAACCCCTCTCCCATAAAAGTCTCAAATTTTCTTGACTGTCTCCTCTTCCTTTGCAACATCCAAAACACGCAGTGAATCCTGAGGGCATCCAGCAGGAAATCGTTGCTGTCTGTTCTGTGTAAATCCCAGAGAAGGGAAGAAAAGGACAGGATATAGGCACTACATGGTGAGTTACTCATCAGAGAAGCATTGCAGGAGGACAGAGGAGAGACCATTTCTTAATACAATAAGGAGTTGGGAACTCAGCCAAGTCCCACTGGTCCTTTCAATGGCCTTGATGCTCTCACAACCTGAGCAGGCAAGGCATTCTCCTTTCTCCGGGAGTGTGGAGCGCTATCCCCACTGCAGCCTGCTGGGATGAGGCTAGAGGTGATTCCTCTGCTGGCTGCCACGCTGGTACAAGTGTGTTGGCAGCTCCTCAGAGAAAAAATGCATTGTGCATCTAGAAAGTAGATTCATGAACTTGATACATGTTCAGTGCTGGTCCCCGTTCCCTTCGAACTATTTCTTAAAGTTCAGGAGTTTTTTCAGTGGTATAAATTTAAACCAGTATCTCAGCAAAAACCATCTTGATTCCTCCTCGAAAAGGACAGGAACTTCATCAGCTTTTTAAGTAACTTAGGTTTCACTTCCTCCATTAGCAGGACAATAGATTTTAATTTTTTTTTCATGGAAAAGACCTTAAGTTACCCCAAATTTAATACCGAGGCTGAAAAACTCAGCTAGAATATGGATATGGAAAAATAGTCCTGATTAATGATTCACTAAATGAAGTTGTGCAAAATTTATTTCCTGAATATAAGTACAAAACTGGCAGAAGATAATGGTTAGAGGGATATTTTCTCCTCTTCAGAAA
Source organism: Emberiza elegans (assembly GCA_024865655.1). NCBI lineage: Eukaryota > Metazoa > Chordata > Aves > Passeriformes > Fringillidae > Emberiza > Emberiza elegans. The sequence goes on from JALJVW010000206.1 coordinate 65,696,128, forward strand.
AAAACCCCAAAAACAAACAACCAAAGAAATCCATGTGTTTTGTGGATTTGACTATAAAATAAAGCAGTAAACTTGGTAATTACAGTACAACTAAAAAATAAGTTTGCCAGTGAGGTGAGGAAAAATGAAGCTTGAACTTTTAGAAACAGAATGTCAGATGAATCCCACAGATTGAAATGCCAATGTCCTGTAAGTTGACTTAGCGAAATTTCATGAGACTCTGCTGCTTGCTTTACTGTAGTATTTAGTGTTTTGAGGAAATAACAAAAACGAATCAGATTGCAACTCAGTTTTTTGAGGTTTCCACAATAATGAAAATGTAGATTTGAAACCATGGTCTTTCCTGTGCCAATTTAATGAAAGTATTTCTGTATCTTAAAACTGCTCCATTAAAAGGCACTATTTCACTTGCATTTAGGCTTTCAAGTAAAATTTTTAAAACTCTCATCATATGTAGAGTAACATTGTGTATTTATGTAACTAGTTCAAATTTTTACATCTTTACATTTTGCTGTTTGCAGAGGAGTACAGCAATTCAGGGCAGAGTTGTTTAGAGAAGCAGATTGGATGGGGGTAGAAGAGATGGGGAAGAAGCTGCTAATAAGCAAATGGATTTCACAAGAGGAATCTATCTCTAGTTTTAGAATTTTGTGAACTGGTGCTTTGAAGCAAACCTGAGCTCTGTTCCTGACATGAAGAGAATCTGCGAAAAAGGATGATTCTCTTCCATGTCTCTGATATATTAGGAAATCATTTACTTGAAGAAAACTGGAGGATTTTTTAAGTATTATGCAAGACTGAACTATTACATAAGAATTACAGAAGGAGACACCTGGTTGTTTGGCGGTTTTTTGTTATGGCTTTTTTCAACTGACATGAAAAAAATTATAATGAAACACAATTCAGAAATGTTTTGCTTTAATTTCTTTCCTTCAGGTAAAAAGTGTAGTGAAGGCACTAGGAATGATTGTAAGTTAGAGGATGAGGGAAACGTGTTCACAGGAAGAAGAAGATTCAGTGGACAATGTTTTGTATTTTAGGTGCACGTAATGCACGTAGGAGAGACTGATAATTCGTAAGAGTAAATGAACTGAAGCACAAGAATATTATCCTATTTCTGCCATGCTATTTTTTTCAGCAGATTTAGTTTTCTATCTGACAATTGTAACAGATCAGTTTAGAATTTACAGACAATAAGACTGAGTCTCTTCTGAAAGCCGTGATTGTGAAGTTCCAAAATAGCAGAAAATTAATTTATATTTTTTGTAATGTAGCTTTTATTTACTTAAATTAGAATCTTGATTCATTTCAGTTTTATTCATTTTTATACTTGTAAACCATCGTAATGTCAGTTATTTGCAAATATTGCAAAACCTTCATCTTAGGTTGTAGTCCTGAAAAAAAAAAATTGAATATAGCCCCCTAAAGCAAGATAAATGAAACCACTTTTCCAGACAGAGGATTCTGATGTTCTGGGAATAAAGGACCCAAATGGCTGCTTGCACTGATACACAGCAGACTCAAAAGTGATGATCTTGACAAGATGGTAGGTGAAAACTGTGAGAATTTCCTTCATTCTGTTTATTTCAAGTCCAACTCTTCAGTGCTCTGTGTTTTCTTTACAGAAACAATGTCTGTTTTCAGTCTCCAGAAGTAGTTGAATTCTCAGCTGTGCAAAAAATACAATTATGACAAGTACACTTGACCTTCAGTGAAATTAAGGAGAGTACCACCTGCACTAAATATGTCTTGTAAACAGTGTTGGGAGCAAAGGGATACAGTCTGGCTAGAAATCAAATCCAGTTGCACGGCTTGATGCAGTAATAACTTTTCAGGTTTTTAAAGTTTTGACTTCTAATTGTATCCTACTCTTAAACAAGGAGTGCTGATGAGTTGTTAGCAGCTGCACTGTGAACAGGAGCACTCTTTGTGCTGAGATAAAGCTGCCCAGCTCTAGAAATAGTCTGTCGTTCAATAAACAACCTTCCCCCCCATTATTCTCTTGTAGTTGCAGTGTTACAAATTAAGTTGAAAAACATAAGAACACTGTTTTCAGGACACACTTCCAGAATATTTTGACCCCTTGACCTGTGCCTACTCCTGGAATAAGTTACTATATTAAGATCCATATTTTGTTTTAAAGAAAAATCTCCCCCAAAATCAGACCCTGTAAAACTATTTAGGTAATAAAAATGGCCTAAGCGAATTTTTATTTAGCGATGTCATAGGAAAACACCAAAATATTCTTTTAGAACTTATTAGTTCAGTGTCCTGTAAACAGTATAACTGCTCAGTGTATCTGAAAGGTAATCAGTCAAATAAATGAATAAATGTTTTAGTCCAGATGCAAACACATCTCTGTCATAGAAATTCCATAAATATAAACCCTCACCTGAACTCTTTTTTATGTGAGTCTCACCTTGAAGTAATGCTGTGAATAAAGATGTGTTATCCTGGGTTATTTTGGCTAGACCAGTAGGGTTTTCCATAAAGCCTACCTGCTGCTATTCACCCCCTTTTAACCAGTCCTTTTCCTCCTTTCTTTTCCCTCAATGTAATGAACATTTGTCAGCATGGCTCAGCGAGGAAGGAATGTGTGGAAGTCAGTCAGCTATTTAAAAGTTTTAAATTTCTAAATCACAATTTTTAATTTTAGGGGGGCATAGTTAGCGAGTGTGGATCACAAAGTGCAGGAACCATGACTGGACAGTCTTGGATTTGCAGTAAAATTTATGCCACTGGAGAAGGGTGAATTTTGGGACCTGGTATTACACATTTAGTACCTGGTAAACAACACAACATCTCTAGTAGTCTTGAAGATGATGGTACACAGATTATACTTTCTCCTCAGAAAAGTTAAATTGTAGACCTCAAAAATCTTAGCAGCTATCTACTAAACATAAAGCATAGAGAAATAATTGTGTGTATTTTTATATTATCCTCATTACTGAAAACTGTAGAACTTCTAAACTTAGAGCCCTCTTTATCTTTGTAAATCAAAACTGAAATTGCACAGACCTTATGTAGTTTAGCTCTTTTTATTATTAGTTTCTAAAACTGTTGTTTTTCTTTAAAATTTATATCACTCCAAATCTAATTAATAACTCTACAAGAAATCAATTTCTTTTCCTGAGGAAAATGGCTGTATTGCCTTGACTATTTTGTAGCAATGGGTTTTGTTTTTGTCTTCCATTTCCATAGCAAAGAGAATTAATTTAAGAGAGATCAATAGCGTTGCTGGCATATGTTGCACACTCCTGGTATAATTCATAGTGCTGGCGAGCATGAGATGAGTTTATATTTAATTTTTTATCTTGTTGTATGGAATTATGTAAATCAAATGCCCTTACAAAGAAGCTTTTGTTTTTATTAATTTAATGCAGTAATACTAATAAGGGGAAATGTGTAATACAAATCATTGTGTGTACTTAGGATAAAAAAATGTGCTAACTCTTGATATTGGGTGGGCGTAATGGATGTGTAAAGTGCTCTGTGCACTTTGCAGTGTGTGAAACCTGCAAAAACTTCCAATAATGTTAAAGCACTGGCAAAAATGTTGCACCTGGAGCAGGGAGGAGTGAAGAGGGCAAAGGTCAGCATTAGGCATTAAGACACTGACTAAACAGACTTTACACTCGGTGAAAAGTCCAGACAACCCCTGCAGTGTCATCTTACAACTCTGGTTTTCTTCCTTTCAGGACATAGTAATCCATAAATACACTCAAGTCACCAGCAGCTTAGCTCTTCCCCCGCTTCTCCCCCTTTTTAACTCTCCTTTCATTTATAATTCTTACATAAAGATCTGAATTTTTAACCCTTTCCAAGTCTTTTAATCGGCCTTGGGAACTGATTTTCTTCACTGTTGTAATTTGCTAGACTTCTCTTTCAAAATCTTTTCTTTGCAAATTTTTCTCTTAGAAAAATGGTTTCAAATAAGCTGAAAAATATAATGCTTGAAAATAGTAGTACAAATTCAGTGTATGGATAAGACATTCTGCAAAATTTTCAGATCTTTCACTTCTAAAAAAAGGCAGTTATTAAACTCTGTAAACGACTTAAAAGCAGTCTTTGTTTCTGAAGCTTATTAACCAGACACTGTATGTAAAATATCTCATGGGATGTGGTGTAAATTTTTTTCTGCAACTACTTCTGAGCTTATTTGTTTGGATAGATGAAACTAGTTTCAGCTGGGATGCTGCAAGAGAAGAATCATCTTGTTTGCCATTGTTGTTTTTTTCAATCAAACAAACAGAGAAAAACCTCATCAATTTCTCTAAACTGGAAAAATGCAGAGGTAAAACAAAGAGGGGTTTGTACTTTTATTGTACAATTAAGTCTTTCAGTTTTGCATCTATTACACTTAGCAGATGAAAGCATGAGACCAAACTGATTTAAATCATTTTATCTGATCCCATTATCCACATCCCATGGCTTAACAGACTGGATGGACTCCTAATATAGTCTGGAGGCTCAACAGTAAAAATAGGCTGGTGAAATACAGCCCATCAGTTGCATGTAACCGTGCACACTTTGCTCACTTCCTCTCCTTGTTCTGAGCACTGCACGGGGCTGTATTTCCACGCAGGATATTTTCCTCTCACCCGCTTTTCACTTCCCTACCCTTTCTGTAAACCTGCTGAGATGTTCAGCAGCTCTGTCACATTGCCTTTGTCATTAATTTTTGCATCTTGTGAGCAGCACTGATGCAAGATAGCTGAAAGTCTGAGTGTTCCTTTCGTACCGTGCATGAATATTGATTAGTAACAACATTAATAAGAAAATTTTTCAGGTTTTTTTGTTTTGCACAGAGATTCCTCATATTTCCCCAGGGAGAGAAAGCAAAGTTTCCAGTTCCATGTGTGTGACACGGTCATTACTCAGTCACAAAATGGTGGCCTCAAAAGGTCTCCTGTCGAATCTCTTGGCCAGTGTAGGCTCGCTGATTCCTGTCCCTGTGTGGTGATTTGTACCGCTGCTGCTGGAGGGTGTCGAACTTGGTCTGTTCAGTGGTGGGAATCAGAGCACCATCAATAGAAACAGAAAGGTGAACGTGGCAGCACAGTTCAACAGGGGCAGAACCCAGCAGAGGTGTTCACTTTTCAGGGCAGTGCGCTCTGTAGAAATTGAAGGCGTGTTTCAGCACGATGCTTTGAGCACATGCTGAGCTTCGAGGCAGCTCAGGCCTTGTCGGTAAGAACACGCTCAACGCCATTCCAGGGTCAGCCCCTTGGTGCAGAACACCAGGGGCAGGCCATGTCTGGGGCCCAGGACTGAACCCTGGTCCTGCAGAGCAGCATTTCACCTGCTCTGTCTCACTGGTACCTTGGCCAGTCTGTTAAATAACTCATAACTGGAGGTTTTCAGTGGTAGGCCTTGCATGAGTGTTGAAGCTAGAGCATCTTTACAGATGGAGCAGTATCTTCCATTTATCCTATATTCTGATAATTTGTTGCAAGTTAGTAAAAAATAAGAAATGAATGTTTAAGCACATGAAGAACTTTTAGAAAATTAGGTTAGAGCTGAATGACATTGATCTCTTGAGAAAGAGGCTTTGTATCTTGTCTTTTTGTATCTTTCTTGTTGTAGAAATACCACACCAAAAATGATCTCACTTAATACTGAAAACAAAAGTCCATTGTTCAGTCTAGTATTTTTTGTTGTTTTCAAGCATCTGAGGTCTCTCCTGAATCCTTTTCTGTGGTATCTCATTGCTGACCTTGTAATTATAATCACACATTCAAAACTTAAATTCTGATAATGTGACATAGATGAGAAGCCAGGCAGTTAAATGACTCGCCCAAGGCTATGAAACATCTTGCTGGAGAGCTGAAATCAGACCTTTTACCACGTCTGCCTCGCCAGACCCAAGGTCTGTGCTTTGTTTTATGTTCTCAGACATGTTTCTTCATGCAAATGTTATTTGGACTGCATGCTTGACAAATAGCAAAGGCCATGCTGCCCATTGAATTTTCTCCTGGATTGTTTTTCACCTTAAGTTTAAAAATTAGATGTGTTTTAATGAAACTGTTCTTTTCTTCAGATTATCTTAGTGAAGCCATTTTCATAACTCTTTTTCAGAACTTATATTCTACAGGTGTTGTTTATTGATTTAAGCTTATAGTGACAGTATGAAACTATCAACCATTCAAGCATAATGTTAAACTGAACTGTGAGTAGAGCGAATTTGTACAAACTAGTACAGCCATAAGTCTGTGCTACTTTGTTTAACCAACCAAAGTTGCTCTATATTGCTCTCAATTGGTCTTTTTCCCCACCCCCTTTTCTTCTGAAGGATTCCTTTTACCCACTTACCTTATCCATGGGCCACATAAACACATAGACAGGACTTTGTGCATCCTTTGCATACTCGTTAAATCTCATATATTGTTGTATTGCTTCACACACATCTCGCTAAATGCAAATAAAATAGTAGGAAAGGCTGCAATGATGTCCTCTGGGTGTGTATTTCTGTAGGTAATGTTTGTGTGTGATACACACAGTTTTTACAGTCTGCACCTCATGTGTAGATCACACAGACACAATTGAGGCTGATCACAACCAATGCAGTGTGGGTGGGACGTGTGTGGGGGAAATCTATGTCGGTAAATTTGAAGCATTTGAAAATTACAGATGTTTTAAGGCTCAATATTTTGGACAGTGGAAAAATACATTTTTCAGACTCTCCTAAAATGTGCTTTTCAGAAATTTCTTAAAGTACCATCTCCTTCAAATCTTCTTTCTTCATTTGAAAAGGTAAAACAGTTAATGCTTTAATTCAGCCATACCTTTCAGTCTTTCTGGTCACTCTTTCCTTGAGTTTGTCGTGAGAGGTTTGTTTCCAGTTTTATGGGGTTTTGTTTTGTTTTGTTTTAATATTTGGCCATTAAATGATGTCAAGTACTTGCTTGTCTGGTGTCAGACATAGATCTTCCTGGTTACATGCATTTCTAAAAGAGGAACTCACTATGATTTTTTGCCTGAATGCTAATAGATTTACTCCTGTACAAATAATATAAATGCAATATACTTAATTATTTTAGCTCATACTAGAAAAGATTCAGGACAAAGGAGAGATTGATGCAGTGCGCCTTACAATGGTCCTACTGATTTCTCTACTGGCCTTTCCTCTGCACATGGTCAATTAGAATTGAAAATCCTGTGCTGATTTCATTCGCTGGAATTTTTAAGCAGGTCAGGAAGAAAGATGTTATTGAAAGGAAAAGTCTCATCTAAATAAGAAAAGAACACGTGGCCATCTGGTCTAACTGTACCATGCTGAAAGTAGTTTTGACTTTGCTCTAGTTCGAGCTTTGCAACAGTTTGCTAAAATATCGAACAGAAATATGTATGCATTAAAACAGTCTGTGCTTTTTATCTACAAAAATGCAATGTGCAGTTCTCTTCCTTTCTGTAATGCATGAGCTCCTTTGACCCTGTTACCTTATTGAAACTGTCTATGTTTCTGGTAGGTTCTCAAGTTACTTCAGCTTTGTAGAGGTATAAGTGAAACACCAATCTTTTGAAAGCTTTGGATGTAATTCTCAGCACTGTATTCCTAGGACTAAAAGTCACACCTCTGCTTGAACTAGGAAAGGCTCAAACAAGCCAATGCAACAGGAAGCATGGGGGGAAGAGGGGAGAGGAGAGTTTAAAAAAGGAAATCACTTGAAAAAAAAGAAAGAACTTGAAGTTTGTGTGAGTAGCACCGTGGAATTTGCACAACCAAATGTAGGCCACAGGCTAAGAGACAAGCTGTAATACATATCAAATTTTTAAGGAATGGAGTCATTAAATATGCATGAGCTCCCATGATTGCATTATTTCAGCATCAACTATTAAAAAGTTTAAAGAAGTCAGTAAAAAAAACCAGAGTTCAGCAATTTTCACACAAGGTAAATAAATTCTTCTTGTAGAAAACTAAAACACATAGCTCCAAATTTCAGGTGTGTGGACAACAACAGGAGAGGATAATGCCATTTTTAAAGCAACTGGTCCAGGTATCTCCTCCCTACTCTAGGCAGAGCTTTTGTACCTAGCACTCTCAAAACCCACGAGACCTTACTTGGAGAAGGGGAGAGTGTTGAACTAAAGATGGAGGTAAGGACCCTGTATTCATATTCTCCAGCTTAATGCTTATCTCTTATGTGATTAGACATTACTTCTGCACTGACAAACATTGCATAAATTGCCAGTTGAAACACCCTTCTAAGACAAGACAGTGTGTAAATCACTTCTGAAGTTTAGAGAAATTGATTTGCATAGGATTTCAGCCTTTAGGAAAGGATAAAAATATGATTGCCTTGTCATAACCTTAAGAAAATGAAAGTGAGCGCTTCATAATTTAGCTGCAGGCATTATTTCAAAACACATTTTTTGAAATAAGTGACAAATTTTGTTTTAAAACACAATATGCCAGGAAAAGTAAAAAGGAAATTATCACCTTAATATTACTGAACACGTCTACATATAATTCACAAATGTATACCTCCCTCTGTATGACCATTGTGTAGAGTTTGCTTGTATATTTCATATAAGCAGTGTAAATTGTTCCTTTAGAAAAGCATTAAATCCCTTATTTACAAAAAAATAAAATGCAGGAATACAAATTTGACCACAACTCTTGATTAATTCACTTAATTTTCCTGACATCTCTATTCAGGAATTTTTACTTTGCAGTGGATATTGCTGCCACTACATGCAATCTTTTGTTTGCATGCCTCCGCTGCTATTTGGAAAGGAAGTTTTTTAAGATTAAATTTATGGGATATTTGTGCTGGGTTCCTTTTCTCATAGTGTTTCTAAGCAATATTAGAGAAAAAAAGCTAAAAAATTTCTTATATTTCCATTAGGATACCTGTTAGAGTGATTAAAATACAGTTTGAGCATTTTCAGGGAGTAAATTAACAACACTGTACATGTGTACATGTGGTTGTGTGTTTTAAAATGTATTTTCTTTTAGATCTTTTTCATACAAACTTCACATTGAAAAGCAAATATTATTCATCATGTTTATCACACCATAATTCGTATCACAAGACAATGAAATTCCAAAGAATTTAGAAAATAGGTCGATCTGCACAGCATACGTTTAAAAATTAAATAGAATACAGGCTTTGAATCTGCCTTTCCCCTTTATGTCTCTGCTAACCCCACCCATAGCCACACCAAATGGAGAGTAACTATTTTGGGGAGTGCTGCATTCCCAAGCCCAACTTTGTGGCATGATGGCACTGGGCCACTCGGCATTTCCCTGGGCTGTGGCAGCAGGAAGGCCAGGGCTTGCAGGGCCAGCTCAGTCCCCTGCCACGCTCCCCTTCTTCGCTTTGAAGGCAGCCTATTCACAAAGCATTTTGCTACTGCCTCATTTAAAACTATCATAAAACTGTCTCAGAGCTCTTGCTAATCTCTCTAACACGAGTATTTTGTAAGATTTCAGCTTGATGGGCATTCATGAACGGGTATCTGTACAGTAGCTACTTGCCTTTATGTAACGTATCGTATGCACATACAAAATCATTACATATATTTGAGAGCTACACAGCAATTATGTAAGTGATGCATGAACTTAACATAAAATACTGCATTGACTGTAAACCCAGAGTAGAAATCACAGTAAAACGGGAAACACTGGATGTCCCTAGTTTACACTGTGTTGGAAAGAGTGCGTGCCTGTGCATATGTTTTGTACAATAATGTGTATATATGTTTACAAAGTTTCTTATTTTTTGTTTTTTTTTTTTTTTTTTTTGCAAATCACAACAAAGTTGAAACTGAGCCTGGCCGACATAAGGAGGGAAGGCTTGTGTTTGTCTTTAATCTTTTCTGCAGCGCGGTTCAGACTTCTGTCTGATCTGCACATAGCAGAGCAAGGGGCTTGCCGTGCATTGCGTGCAGGCTCCTTGATTGTGGAAGGGAAAAAAAAAAAAAATCTGGCTGGAATCCAGACAGGCGAGCGCAGTGCTCTGTTGATCATTGTGTCTAGCCTTCAGGTGTCTCAGCTCACAGTGGGCGGCGGTGGGGGGAGGGGGAGATAACAGGAGGGCAGACAAAGAATATAACTGTGTATTTACCGAAAAAAAAAAAAAAAAATTCATATGTGGGAGATTCACGTCAAATCCTTTTTTAAAAAATGCTTCTTTTAACGTTCCTTTCCCTGCAGTGGGAGCAAGCAAACATCTGTCCAGGAAGATTTATTTAAGCCATAATTAGTAGCGTCTGGAGTCTTTCAACAATTTCTCCTTATTGCACTTAATTTTTTTTTTTTTTTAAAGGAGTCTGCTCATCTTTCACTTAGAAACTGTTTTCACTTCATGCATTATTAGAGATCCAGCCCAGCCAGGACCGAGTCAGATTTCTATTGTCTTTGCTTTTTCCTTCTGATCGTAGTTTTCAGAATCTAACTTTTGGTAGGGAAGTGGGGGTGGGAAGGATCGTGCAGGCAGGGGGGAAAGATCTTTTTAAAGGTCTTACAAGCATGTGGGGGGAAAAAAAGGAGCAAAAATACAAATCAGTGCTGATTATTATACGGTTATTCGTTTGGGTTGAATTTCTTTTCCGAGCAAGAAGAAGAAAAAAAGCGCTGCTTTGTCTGTTGCTTCTGTTTGAGAACTCTCATAAATCTTGCCCAGAAAGCAACTTGGGCTTAAGGAGATCTGGCCAGTAAAGCTCTGGGAAACAATTTCAATGTCTCCTGCTACGGATATTCTCTTCTTTCTGCCCCCTTCGTCCCTGATCCCCCTCCACCCCGACCTTCTGACGTGATACCGTAAAGAGACCCACACCCTTTCCCACCCCGTCAGGCATCTGAATGAATGCAAACTGCAATCTAGAGGTAAAGTTGCTTATCAAAAAGCCTCTCCTCGTGCCGAGCGAGTCCAGATATTGCACACTAGTGGTGTGCTTTCAGTCCAGCCATAACCCGTTTCTAACACTCCCCCCCTTCCCTTGCCTCTCCCCCTCCCCCCGTGGAAGGGGTGGGATGGGAACCTTGCTCGACTTCATTGTTCCAAATGTAAGAGCTATTTGCCCCAAAGTGTCTTCGCTGTCTTTCATAGCTAATTATAATAACTGTCAGATGTCTGCAAAGTCTGGGCTGCCCTTGCTGGCGGAGTTAAAGTTTGCCTTTATGTTTTCCCCTTGGGGACAGATCAGGGCTGATTAGACACAGAGTACAAATAAAAGTGAACAACATACGTGTGTAGGGCTTTTTGTCTTTGTTTTTCTTTATGAACAAAGCAGCACGCTGGCTATGTCAGGAAGCAGTGTGTCATGCAGCGTGCATGCAGGCACTGCCCTGGAGGATAACTCGCTTTTGCTTTTTTTTTTTTTTCCCTCTTTCTTTAATTAAAGCATGCAAGAAATATTTCTGAATTTGAATAACACTTTACATACTTGTTCATCTTATAAGAAAAGTAATCCATGATTTAGGGCACGTAACGTTTTGACATTTTAAAGAGATTTGCTTTTCTGGGCGAAAATAAAAATAAATAGAGCCTGTACTCACAGTTTTGTTGTGCTGTGCAGGTCGCTGTCTCCTTCTGCAGCGACAAGGAGGGTTGGAGAATGCCAAGGGTGCAGAATCCCAGATAAATCAGGAGAAATGTACAAATGAGCTTCCTGAAGTCGCCTGGAAGTCAGCTACTTGTGCTCAGACATCCCATTGCTCCTCTGCACGCTATACTATCTGCAGTTCTGAATTGAACTAAATACTGCCCATGTGAAAGACAGGGGAAACACAGTCATGTGGGACACACAAATCCACTCTATTGGCTCTGAAGGCACAACTTCAGCATTCTTGCATTTCCACCATTGGTTAACAGTTCGAGCTGAAAGAGTCTAGGTCCTCCTAGTGAGTCCGTTTTCCCTTTATGTTGGAAGAATGACTGTAGGATTTTACAGTGACAGGATTAGTTAAGAAAGGGACTGAAGTCATCCCTTTGAAGCTGGTGGGTGGGGATTGGAAGCTGTGCTTTTCTCAAGTCGACGTTTTTCCTTTTTCTGCCTGCATTCTCAGCGTCAGGAAATGCTTGCAGTTAACTTGGGCAGCAGAGAGAAACTGAAGTGACTTTTTGGGTTCAGGGTTAGGGACCTGGCTTTTAGAGTAACACAGTGTTACAGACAGTGCAATGATTTTCATGGGAATAACTAACCTGGTTTACTAACTGGTTATTTTTCCCTTTTCAGATTTTTTTTCAAGCTCAGAAAGGGCTATATCAATATTATTTATCCTGAACTTTTGCATCACATAAGCCAGATAAATGAATCCAGCAGTTTGAAAGCCTAGACTGATAATTTGACAACAGAAGAAAGATTTTACAGAACTATTAGATCTCTGGGGAATGTTATAATATGGTAATAGTAATATTTTGAAAGGAGCAACAAATTCCAGAAAAACTGTAATTGCTGATATTTGAGACTAATGAAGATATAAAGATTAAGTAGGAGGGAAGAAGATTGACTATTCCCTATTTTGGTATTCTGTCATTTGTCTAATTTAGTTATGCCAGCATGAGCAGTAATTTGAAACGGTACTCAGTCATGTGTGACATAGTTCTCCAATTAACCCTTATTAAAAAGACCTTTCCCAAATCCCATATGCATGTTTTCCTAGAACTACAGAAAACAGAGGTATGACAGATTTACAGGGTTTGTGTCCATCTTCCTCTCTGGGCAGATTTATTTCCTCCCTCATGTTTCCAGTGCTATGTTGAGTGCAGTTCTAAACACACCCAGCGTGTGACTCCTGTTGGTGGACTGTTGAACTTGGGGCCCAATTTAGCAGTTGAAGTGCTTAAATATGCTTGGAAATTTCCCAGAATAATTAATCTGGAATAGTAAATTCATTGTATGTCTGTGGGGTACGGAAGGCCAAGCCCAGACTGCGCTGCTGGCAATTGTAGTGTGTGTGAGATCCTATTTAGCAGCTTATGCCTGGCCCTGGCTCTCAGGGCATCTTTTTGTTTCTTCCAGTCAGGCTTGTTCAGTCCACCTTAAACCAATGCTTCTCCCTCCTCAGAGCTCACCCTCTTAAGCTATTTATAGACTTTTATCATCACCTCACTGACCACCCTTGTCATCACTTAGCTGAACACCATATTCCAGGTGTAGCTGTGGAAGATATGGGAACATTCCTCCATATCCTGTGACCTGGTATGGCTGCAGCAAATCAATATGTGTTTGCTTGATATGTGAGCAGGAAAAATACATCTCTTAAAAATAAACTGACATACCTGACAAACAGAATTTTAAAGAAGATGAAGTAAATATTCTACTCTGAGTTAAGAAGGCCCTGTAAAGTCCTTCTTTGCTTCCAAGTGCTAAGAAGATGCAGAGTGGGTTTTTTTTCCAGCAGGCTCACTTATAAATACCGTTTAGTAACAGTATGTAAAAGGTGTGGTTTGGTGGGTGTTGTTGTTTGGCTTTTTAATCTTCATGAAGAAAGATAGTTGTCTGGTTTGGATAAAATAAGGCTACAGCAGTAGCATCAAAACTTTCTTTCCACCCTTCAAAAATGTTTTCAGCTCTACTAGGCTTTCCACATCTGGACTCCAGAACACTGAGGGAAGAGAACTGAAAACCCTGGGAGACATTTTCTTTTTTTCACTGTGCTGGTGGTCTTCATAATTTTGGTTGGTTTTCTGTTGTTGTTGTTTAATTCAATTAAAGAGGGAAGAAATACTAATAAAAGAAAAATTACTCTAGAGAGCAGTAAACTCTTTGGTTTTAAGGCCAATACATGGTCTTGTCTGAAATACATCTTTTTCATCAGTGTCAGTTTCTGAATTTAAAATGCTGAAAACCTCTATACAGAGAGGGAATTCTGGGTTCATTTATTATTGTTTATTTTTTCCTCAACTCAAGAGTGGATTTCAGGAAAATCTAGGGACTCTGGAGCAGTGATTATTTACCTGCATTTCTTGAGCCATGAATGAAAGACCTAGATGAAACAAGCAGGCATTTTTGTGACTCACAGTATTTTGGAGACCAGATTAATACTTTGCATCATTGTTGCCTCTAGAGAGAGAAGCGTATCTTTATATGTATTTGTGCATCTAAATGGACATTTTATTTTCCCTGTCATGTCCATTGAAAAGAAAACAAAATAAAGATTTAGGCTACATCATATTCACTCTCCTTGAATAACAAACTGCTTCTTTTGCCACTATTGTTGGTAAAGATGAGTTCATAATTGTAATAGTCAAAGGATAAGAGCATCATTAAATTATCACTGTGTGGAAAATAACGTTGCTTTGCTGGTTCTGTCATTGTGATGAAGTTTAACACGTGAGATAAGATGCTGCATGAACTGGGCTGTCAGAGTCTGGGGATCCTACTGCTCTGTGGGCCTCTGTTACTCCATCCTTGAACACCACAGGCCTCTGTTTCGGGGTTTGGGTTAGGGTTTTGTGGTTTTGCAGCTTTTCCCCCTGTCTAGCAAAGATTGAGGGACACTTAACTCCTGTCTAATAGACATCCTGTTCCTAAGAATTTTTACACTTCCCTAGCCAGGAACATTAGGAAAGAAAAGACATGACTGAAGTTAGAAATTATAGTTACCAAAGGAGCATTTTCAATATTTGGAAGCATTAGAGAGCAGATGGTTGGTGTGAGGGTGAGGAAAAGTAGGATGGCCTTGAACATCTTGTACAGGGTGCAGTCACAAATAACTTTTAAAAACAGCTATTGATTTTTTTTCCTGTGGAAATATAAGCTTGATGTCTACTTGGGAGGAGGAGCAGATTTGCCCCTTTGATTCTTCTTAGTAAGTTATACAACATTTAGAAAGACAAAAATCAGAAATTGAGATAAATTTATTTCAGAAACAATAAAGGCACTAATGCAGTTTGCCTGTTGATGTGCTGCATGGATACTTCTGAAAATATACATTTTAACTGTTCCTTTAGACAATCAAATGCAGTCCTGTTATGTGTATGATGCAGATTTCATGCTGCCCAGCATTTTTAAGCCTTTCCAATTTTTTTTCAGTGGAAAATAATTGAACTTCATAGACTGTGTACTTACAACTTTGCCAGAGAATTTTTGCTGTCTGTACACCTTTCCTTTTTATAATTCAGCAGTAGGTGGTATTTGCTAAAGTTTCAAGCTTATATTAGTCACTGCTTGGAAAATCCCTTGAGACTGGTAGTGCATAAGCAAAGAAGAAATCAGACAAAAAAAAAATCTCAGGAGATAATGGAGAAGCCAGAAAAAGGCAGAGAAGAAGAAAAAGTCATTGAAAATCTTTGAGAGAGCAAGTGGATGGAGGACAACGAAAAACCATTTCATGGAGGGAAATTACCAGAGCCCAGAAATATGCACATATTCTGGAAATGGTCCTGTACACTAGTTAAGAACAGCCCAAAGCTAACATGAGGAGTTTTTCAAATGTGTCTGATACAAGAGGGTTGTGAGCAAAGGTTTGTTCTCATCTCTGCACCAGGAGGGGTGAAAACAGCTGAAATGTTGTCTGAGGAAATAATCTTTGCTGGATATGACCTAGTTGGGCAGGCTGCAATATCTACCATTGCCACAAAGAAAAATGAGTTTAGCTGTTAATATCATAATGGATTTTGTGAGGCTTTGAGTGGGGGGTGGGGGTGTATGTTTTGCTCTTGTTTTTTTCCAACTGGGTCTTATTCCTTGATCTCCTCTATTTCTGTGAAAGAGGTGAATGAAACCACATGAGATTCTGGGAAGATTTTTCAACAGTCAGAGAGGAAGTTGGTATTCCCCACTAGTGAAAGTCAGAATGACTTACTCCTCTTTCCTCTGCAGGTCTTCTGTCTGCTTAGGGACAGCTTTTGTTGGTTAGCTTAGGTGATATGGCTGTAATTTAACCACTATAAAAAAGTGATCTTGGTATCTTGATCTATGCACTGGAATTCATGCATATATTGAGCTTGTAGTTGTTGTGTATTTATACACCTGATTTAGGTTACAGGACTGTTACAGAGGAATTCAGATCTCATTCAGGTGAACTTAATACAATAGGAAAAAATGCCAGAATTATTAACTAATTGATCCTAAAATTTTTACTAATTCATTCAAGTGAAAAATAAAAGAATGTGTTTAGAATTGTATTTGTAAAAGTAAAATTCTAGATAAAACGAAATGTTATTGAAACAGTAGGTTAGTGACTGCAGTATGCCTCAGATCAAATTGAGTGACATGAATCTTTTAAAGCTTGGCTACAAATGGGGTCACCATAGAATTAAGCTATCCAGAAAGGCTTGATCAATAAAGCTAGAACCCTCCATGATTTTGATCCCGTAAACCTTGAAATGAAAGTTAGGTAAACACTTTCTATATCACATCTGTGTATTCCAGAAAGTCTGGTCATTTCTTTTGAATAATCCTTTTTTCTTTTCTGGGTAATTTCCTTAATTAAAAAAAATCCATTTCTTCCCTTTTCTTTAATCATTCATTCTCTTAAGTCCTTTCAGAAGAAACAATTTATTTTCCCTAAAAGATACTTGGGTGATACTTAGCTGGCTCAGTTTTCTTCCTAAAAATGAAGGCTTTGTAGGGACAGTCAGACCTGGGGACCATAACAGGAATTTTCCCCTCAAACCACTCTTGTAAGGTTATGTAGCTTTCTCTGTCTTCAGATGCAAATTGTTTCATCCCTAATTAACCCATAGTAATAGATCTATATATATATTATATAAATTATTTATCAAACTGTCCTTTCCTTATAGATGTCTGCAACTGGCACTTCATATTTTAATTTTCTTGTAAAGTAAGATTGGTTTCAAAATCTAGAATGTATCAAATTATGTGCAATCCAGTATTTGGTGAAGAATGATAGTATTTAGCAGTTCATGTTTCAAATGTAGAAGTCTTTTCATTGAAGAAATCCTACATGGTCTAATTTTGAATATTTTTTATTGAATCTTTGCTCCCTGGTCTCTTCACAGAGAAAATAGATAAATGTTTAAGTATTTCAAACTATATGAATTCACTAAATTAAATAATGTATTCCCTGCCCTGTCCCACCCCTACAGCACTGGCTGCACAGTACTGCAGGATTCTAGGTGAGATTAAAGCATCACTAGGACACAAGCCTCTAGCAGTTGCAGCATCTTTTTCAGTAAAAATATATTAAAGTAAAATATATATTCCCAATTTTTCGAAGTAATATAATGTTTGTGGACCAATATAATAAATCTTGTAGATTATTTTTCTTCTTTGACAATAATTTTGATGTAATGAGATTTCCCATTTTTAATTCGTAGCTCTTGTCTGGTATCTCAGTCTACAGATTAAAATAGTATATAATTTTCCCCATTTCTGTTCCAGTTTTGGGTGGTCTTAAACCAGGACAGTTTCAAATGGATTTGTTTCTTTAAACCATCTGCCTTCCACATTTTACTCCTTAATAAAATAATTTATTTTGTTGTTTGTTTAAAGGATGTTAATACTGCATAAAAGCAATAACAATACCATAGTTTTCCTTACAAGAAGCCAGACCTGTTACTTTAAGGAAGTGCATTTTTCCTCTGGTAGCTTATGAAAATTTAAATTAAAAGAATTTAATAATTTAAGCAGCATAGTTTAGTGACTGAGTGTTGAAGAACAGAGGAGTTTGAGATTGCTAGCAAAACACAAGGCATTTCAGAGAATATAGTTCAGTACTGCCTTCAGGCACTGATCCTTACTAGGTGCATGCAGGGTACAGATGCTTTCAGAAATAGATTATTGTATAGTTGAACAGAACTGCTACTCCAGGAATGACATTTTATCTTTAATTATATATTTGGTATTGATTAATGAATTTCTTATAGTCTACAGAGCAAAGAATTCATTTACCAGGAGGGTTTTGATCTTGGTTAATGAACAAGGTATAGACAGAGGGGACAAGAGTGGCAGGGTAAAGAGGGAGCAAGTCAATGCAAACTGCACTTGTTCAAATATTTCCAGCTGCAAAAGTATGTTTGCATATTTGTCTGATCCTTGTAGGGGAATAAAATCCTACCCTGAGCCCTCCTGCATGTCATCCTAGTTAAAATAATCTCTGTTATGTTTTTTACCCTTTTTTTTTTAATAGAGCCATCATGATGATATCTAAATATCATACTACTCTGTCCTTCGCTCTGTATTGTTTGTTAATTCCCATTGTTTAACCATGGACCTCATTTATGGTATTATCACTGGGTAAACTGAAGGTTTCTTGCTTGAGGGACCTTGACTGAGATCCTGACCTTAGTGAAATCAAGGAGAAGAGCGGGTTTCAGTGCCTTAAGTGGCACCAGGATTTCACCCTGACTTTATTCAGGACACCTCTGGACAAAGGGAACAAGTAAGAATGAAGTGCTTGAGTATTAAGCCAATTATCTCTTCTAATTGGAACATGTATAGGGAGCTCTTAAACTGAAGAAAGGGTGAAATCTGCTGAATAAATTATTCCCAGTAAATAGCGCACCCAGCTCTAGTCCTGACAGAGATAAAGCTGCAGTGGCATCAAAGTGTCTGCTCTTAGAGGGTGTTGCTCTGACACAGATGTCAAATGACAAATCAACATGAGGTGAACACATGAGTCTTATTCCCTGCCTTGCTCAGCTGGAGAGATTACAAAGGGGGTGGCCAAATAAGCTCCAACAATGCTCTTATAACCTCCTTTAGCTGTAAAAGATAAATAAAACTGGCCAGGAGGTAACTTCTGTAATTCCTTAAATCTGCTTTGCAGATACTACAAAGTGTAGACTGCAAATAGCTTGGGACCTTTTTCCACAGCATGGAGGGAGGCAGGGAAATCAGTGAGAGCTTGTGGCCAGCCCCTCCAAGACTGAAAAGAGACCTGAAAATTAAAACCAGTTCTTTTTGTCTGGTGAAGTAGGTGTTGCTAAAAAGGAGTTTAGCTCTGGTTCATTTCCCCAGTATTGAATTTACCTCCGTATCTTTTGCTGGGCTGTGGTGAGATAGCTCTGAGACTAAGTGACAGTGATGGAAATACTGAAGATATTAATAAAAAGGGATTGAAACCCTATGCTGGGGACAGTATTCTGACTGTCCATGTTCTTGAAAAATGCCATGAAAATCATAATTTTATTTGGGCTTCTTTTACACTGGTGAGTGGCATAGGTACCCAGCCTGTTTCCCATAAAATTGAGTTCTTAATGAGGAAAAATCAAAAGTATTGGAGAAAAAGTGGTTTGAGTGTTTCCTGAGGACAGGCATGTAGGGAAGGGCCTCATTCATAATGTTCATAATTCTTGTAGGACCCTGGTAGAACAGTTTGAGCGTGTGCTGCAGGAACAGGGCAGTCTACGTGCAGAACCTGCCGTGGCAGCTGGGGCACATGGAGTCAGGCAGCAGCTCCAGCTCTGCAGCCTCAGAGAGGAAATCAGAGAATTCAGATCCAATGCCTCTCTATCCATCAAGATGTCATTCATGCATATTAAATGGCATAACACTGATAAAGTCTAATTTTAGCTGAAATAGTCTTTGCAACACCAGATTTTACTTTGGGTAATAAAACAGATTGTTATTAAAAAAGAAAATATTTTTTCACTCATTTCTTCAAAAGGACAGGGGGAAAAAAATAACAAAACTAAAACCAAAACCCCATTACTTTTGCTTGCCTTTTCTCCTCCTTCTCAGAGAAAGCACTACCTTTATAGTATTTGTCCTAAATGTGACATCTCAAACTGTAATTTAAAAGCAGTGTAATTTTGTATCAGATATTTGGTATTTCTAATGCTCTTTTACTTAAACTCTCCAATGAATCTGAAATTCAGTTTGTCCTTTAAAACAGTGATTTTTTTTTTTTTGCAGTGATGGATTTTCCCAGAGTAAAGAGGATAATTAATGTATCTTGGTTAAATTTCTGTAACTTTATTCCAGTAAATTTCTAAAATTTCTACCAACTAGTATCTTTCAAAAAAGTAGAATTATTCTAAAGATTAATTTTATCATAGTGTTAAAAATTGTACATCATAGGCAAACAATCCATGTAGAAATATGTGCTTGTTCCTTTGAGAGAGGTGAATAGATAAACTGTCCAAGGTACAGGGAAATAGAGCATGGATAATGTGGGTTTGAGATATTCTGTTGCTTAAGTGATGCATTAAATCAATATTCTGCAAAGCTTTTTCTTGTTAAGTTATTTACTTGGCTGCTGTCACAATTCACCATTTAGGTCATCATCTTTTTAAAAAATATATTTTCTTGTGGCCTAATTTAACTTCATCCAAATACTCCAATTCCTGAAATAATGAAACTGCTTCAAATGCTGAAACTAGACCTGTTTTAATGCCAATATTTACACTCATGTTCCTTACTTGGTTAATATGTTAAGGACAGAATAGAATTTCAAGTGAATTACTAGTTTATCTGGGTGGAAATCTATTACTACAGATTAATATCAGAATGAATAAAAAGTGGTCTTAATAATTTAATAAAAAGGGAAAATTCTTTAATCAAGTTCTGGAATGAGACTCATGAAAAGAAAGACAAGTGTTCTTTCTTCAGCTATTCTCCCTTTAACATAACATATGCGTAAATGAAGTGTCAGAAGTTGCTTCATTTCAACAGTCAAAACCATTCAGAAACGATCCTGGAGATAAGCAGTGCCTTGTTGTAACAGGAGCTGAAGGTTTGCACTCGGTGAGGGCACCTCAGGGAAACCCTCAGCCCTCGCAGGCTCAGGAAGAGCTGCACAGCTTCAGCACCCCGCAGGGATTTCGTTTGTCAAAGAATAAAATAAAATAAAAGAAATAGGCACATCCTGGATTGTGAATCACCTCTGCTGTGCTGAGGTTCTAATGAGCACCAGATAACAAAATCATTTCAGACCTAGCAACCCATCCAGTAATTTTTTCCCCTTAATCAAGATTCGAAAGGATAAGATCATTCGCTTCCCTTTGTGAACTGCGCTAATGGTCTCTCATCTGTACAGTGCTGCCTGTGAGATACTGTTTATGGAAAGGGGAATAAGTGACAGGGTCTACACAGGCATGGCTACGTCTGCACTTCAGTTTTGATGGTTCTGTACTTTTTAAAAGAATTTTTGATGAAATTTAAATTACACTGTGGTTGTGGTTTTCTTTTTTTCTTTCTAAGCAGTTTCATTTAATTTTAAACTAGGCTAAGAAGCAGTGTTACCAAAGAGAATTTACTCATCCTTTTTAGGGTATTTTAAAAATACTGGTTGTTCAAATGATGATGAAAACTGTCAAGTAAATGCAGGGCATTTATTTGTGTGCAGGAAAGTGCAAAGATTGTGATAGATTTTTAAAGAAATTATAAGTACTGAAGCTTGTATAAGAGAGTTGGGGAATGTCTGCATTCCTTACCTCTCACAGGGGATGATTCAGTTTGATCTGGATAGATTAGAAAAAGATAGAGCAGATTCATTAGTTATGAGAGGAAGTGCCTTTTAATACAATGTGTTGTAAAATTGTGGAGCTCACTGTCAGGATTACTAAGGTTAAACCTGTCTTAATTGCTGTGTGAATATCAAATGGATTGATGCCCTTGCATTTTTTTCTTCATAGTCTCTGCCAATCCCATCAAGTCTTGTTTATCTGTTTCTACAAGCACCTATCTTTTCTCATGCACCTTTTCCAGTTTGTGGGAACTAGATGCAAAACAAAACATCTACTGTCTTGCCACTGCTCTTCTTCAAATTGCAGAACCTTTTCAAGAACATACACAGATCAGGCAGCATAGTTGTAGTTCAGTGAGGGAAGTTAACATTTTCTGGAGTTAATGAATCGACTTTTCAAATTAATAAGGGAATGAAGAACTACTTATTTAAATATATGTATATATATAAACACTGAATAAACAAAAGTGGCAAGATCGTCCTCGATTGTTTTCCCCATCAATAAGGATTAGTTTAATACCTTTTATAATCTTTTAGTTTATTAACATGAAGTATGACTATCAAAAGCAGTGGAACCCCATGTCCTGTCCAGATAAATGGCCTAAACTGCATGAAGCAACAGTCTGTGTAATAAGAGGACTTGTAGAGTAGAAAAATGCATGCAAACTGAATCTTATGCCAAACCTCCTTTTAGTGTGTTCTTTATTGGCCCAAGAGGGCCAGAGCATGCTATCGCTGGCATGGAACAAAATTACAGAGTACCTGAACTGATGAGAACAAGAAGTTCCAATGAACAAAAATTCAGCAAATCCAAAAATGTAAAGTACTGACCCCCTTTGACCCCAACAAGTTGTTAATTAGCAGAGGATTAACACCCTTTTCATGTGGTGGCAATCACTAGAAAATAATGTGCATGCATCAAAGAACTTTGGGGCCTTCTAACAAAAGATTAAATGCAAAAATTCTGTGGATTATGAAAGTGGAATCTGAAAGGGTTGCTACACTGTCCAGTTTGCAATTTTGAACATATTATTGATACCTTAGAAAGTAAAAAATATTTTGGGAAGAAGAAGACTTAAAACAGATTTTTATACAAAATTTTATACAGAAAAATTATTTCTATTGCATTGATTCCTTAATTTTGTGTCCTTAAAGACTTAAAGCAAGAGTTACTAGAGAAAAATCTTGACATGTTTTAAAATATTGCCAGTTGAGGTAGACAAAAAAGAATTTTATTTTTTTAATTAATTTTTCAAAACGGCTTTAGAAAGTTTAATTCCTATTATAAATTACTATGGACATCAGTTATTCGGTAGTCTACATGAAGCCACGACCCAGGATGAGTACTGTAGAGCAAGTGAACAAAGCCAGAACTTTTTCTAAAAGAGAAAGCTTCTCTCTAAAAGTTGGTCACTTCTTAATCCTGAAAATATGGCTAATATTGTTAATGCACCTGCAGCAAAATAGAACTGACTTCCTTTCAAGACGCACCAATGCTTCATAATTTACTTCTGCTGTAGATTTTTAGCTTTTGTTCTGAGTGGGGCCCTGAGGCCCCGCGGGTGTTGGGGTGTCCCCAGTGCCAGTCTGCAGGTCACCGACGGGGCACGGAGGGAGGGCTGTGTCCCTGCTGGGCTCTCTGCTCCACAGTGCAGCGGAGAAGCGCACACCTCGGTCAAGGGGAGAGGGTGAGGAAGCTGAAACCCTGTACATTTAGCCAAGAATTGTTTGGCTCTCACTCCTCTTAGAATTGCCAGCATTGGAAACTTCGGCAAGTCAGCCGTCCATTGGGGAAATTTATGCACAGCCCTGCCCCCGTGCAAGCTCGTGATTTACAGCAGGAAGCAGTGGGCTGGACAAGCACCTTCCTCTTGTCATAAAGACCCTCTCTAATGTCAATATCCAGACATATATCTGGGTCACTAAACAAATGAAACTCTTGGTTTATCTAATCACATGCAGGTAGTGAGTTCTTCAGATTAGTGAAGATTGTTGTCAAATTGTGTCTCTTCCTTTGTAACCTAAAGAGAGTACCTTTGTAACTACTTTTAGCAAAATGAGTGTTTTGGCTTTTATAGGGTGATAAATGCCTGTTAGACAACTTTTGCTGGTTGTGTTTACTTCACCCATGTCTAGTTTCATTTTATTCAAGTCCCTTTCCTTTTGTTCTTTCCACATTATGGATTTGGCATATTTAAGGCTTCACAATGGACAGGTTATGGAGTGAATTGCATCACGAGAAGCAGCAATGATGATTCCACCTGCCATTTTTAGTGGTGTGTTCATAGTTGCACTCATCACAAGGGAGAGACTACCTAGAAGGGAGGCAAGACAGAGTTAAAGGATAAAGGCAGGTTTTTATTGAAAGGCCTTCATAGGGTACACCTTGGGCAGTGCAGGAGTCTCACAGAGACTACACCCAAGATAGATGACAGTCACAAGAAAAACACCTTTCAGACAGATTGAGTGAATTGGACCTGGAAGTTTCTGGAAAATCATAAACAGGAAGCTTTGCAACTTTTAAACTTATTTCTTAACAGAGGCATAATTGAAGCACAAAGGCCTTCTCTCTATTGTGAATTTGATCTCCTAATACTTGTGATAGATTCTGAATCTTCAAGGGAATTTTTCATTCTTAATTGCACTCTGATGCTGACTAGGACATGTTCTCTTTGTGTGTTTGGGTTGTGTTGCTCACCTGTTCAACTAGTGAATAAACTGGAGCCTCCTGTGAGTGCACAGGTCTACCAAAATATACTATATTGACCAGTTAATTCCCTGAGGTTTTTGAAACTGATTCAGCTTCAAACTTTCTGTGTTAATAGTTAAAAATAAAATTAAAAGATCCAAACTTCTTAAGAGGAAATTAGCATAATGGTCTCTAATAATATCTAACTGTATATGATACAAGCTATTGGTAGCCTAGATAATGAATGTATAAATAGGCACTAATTTAACTCTTCTTATTTCAGGTAAGTAGGACCTTAATTCAGAAAGGGATCATATATCTCAATGAAAAGCATGATTGTGTTTGATTCTTTCAGGATTCTGATTAAATACTGTCTGTCAGTTATGTCTGTAATTAATTAGATAAATGTTTCAACTGTAATTCTTGGAGGGCCAGACTTAAATTGTGCTTCCAGAAAAGTTCACAGAAGCAACTTTGACATTTGCTTTCTGCAAGTGTTCATGCCAGCAGAGTTGATTATTTGAATACAGTTGGAAAGCAAGCAAATTCAAATATCTATTCATAAAGGTGTTCCACTCTCAGATTTAGGAGCCAAGAATACAGACCTATATTGTCTTGGACTTTAAGCTGCACAGCTGGAACTGTTTCCAGCAAAATCTGTATTGGTTTATACAGCATTAAAATTCCCTCTTTTTTTATCTAAGACAATGGTTCTGTAAATACCTGGAATCATTCAATCCCTGCCTCACTGAAAGGCAGCACTGCCGTTTTCCAGTAGAAATAAGTAACTGCGGATGGGAGAGGTGGGACTTTTCCTTTCCTTTTGCTGGTATCATTTTAGAGTGGTTTAAATCAACCATGAACTACACCTTAGAGTAGGACAGAAAAGGAAAAAACATAAACAGGTATATTCTGTTTAATTTGATTTCCTACCACTTAAAATTAGATGAAATAATTTCTTCAGAGTTCTCATCCTTTCAAGACTTCTCACTCTTCAAACGTCACAAGCAGCATGACAAAACCTAGACTTTTGCTGACAATAACTAAAATTCATAAGTACTCTCTAAAAATACTCTAAACTGATGTATGAATTTTTAAGATCCAAATTCTTGGAACTAAGCCTGTATTTCAGTACTTACTGTTTGTGTACAATCCCTTCTGTTAGCATACACAAACACAGTTTGCTGCAATAAATAAAATGAATGGGCAGTGAGGCAAGGACCAGTTAGAATTACTTACAATAAAGATGGTGGCCACAAATATACTCATAGGTTCCACTGGCTTCCCTTTTTCCTTGAGCACTGGATCAGATATGTCGGATACAATGTGTGCTGAGGGGAGGTGAAACACTTTCCATGTCCAGTAAGAATACAGAATGCAAAATACAAGTTTTAATATGTGCATGGTTAACGA
Source organism: Emberiza elegans (assembly GCA_024865655.1). Lineage (NCBI taxonomy): Eukaryota > Metazoa > Chordata > Aves > Passeriformes > Fringillidae > Emberiza > Emberiza elegans. Next base: position 65,721,555 of record JALJVW010000206.1, read on the forward strand.
GTCTATGAAATACTGAGTCTCTCTTCTAAAACAGGCCTGCAGAATTCAGTATTGAAGTGACTGTGAAATGTGGGCTCAGCTCGATTATGAGACTGTGAATCAGTCCAAGGTTTCTTTCTTGAAGGCACAGGCTTTCACAATTTTGCACTCTCTTTCCCTGTAGAGGAGTGGGAGGGGAGTGAAGGAGGTCCATTTCCTTGTTTTTCAGAAGTTGAGTCATGGAAAGCTCAATGGATCCACAGAAATAGAAGTATGGGGAAGATGTTGATGCATAATAATCCTACTCTTCTACTGCTCCTGCTAATTCCAGACTTACCTGCTGCTTATCACATGGGGGAACTATTCTTGTTATTATTTTCCTTAATGCCATTCATGTTCAAAGATAGATTAGCACTGCACATCCCATTTATTGCAAACTCTGTATGGAAAAGCCATATGGTGATCAAGGCTGGGAATTATGCCCCAAGTTTCACACTAAATGCACTTATATGGTCTTATGGCTACTTACACTTGGTGCCCATCTGTCAGGATGGCAGGGGGCCCACTGCTAAGTTGGCCAGACAATTGCCCTTGAGGATACTTGCCAGACAATGTTTGAGCTTCTGTGGGCAACACAGCAATGGAAAAACCACCAGCTCTGCTAAAACTGCCTCCTTATACCAACAATGGCATCTCACACAGTTACAGCTTCTACTTCACATAGAAAATGGATGAAGTAAAAATGTGGAAATGATGATTTCTGTCCCTTGCAGAGATCCAGGTTAAGCTGCAATGAGAACTGTTTCGAGTCAGAGTGAGTAAACTACAATTACATATGTACAGTATGCAGGAGATTTCCCATCAATTAGGAAACTACAAAACGGACTGATGTAACACATCTGTGGCAAAACTAAAGATGGGAGTTCTAAAAATACTTCAGGGATTTAGCACTCAACATCAGAGAGAGAAGATCCTATGACTCAAGTTGGTATTCACCATGTAGGAGGTGGGATGATCCTTGCTATTTCAAACAACCAAACATATTTTGCTTCATACTAAAGCTAAGGAATGAAAGCATTATTTTGGGGAGAGAAGAATCCTTAAATCTTTGCAATTGAAAACAAATTTAGATTTTAAAGACAGTTTGTGAAAGTAAAAGTAGGAAGAGAAAGAGTAAGGAATAATGGTATGAATGGTATAGCAAATGCATTTTGCAGAGTATAAAAGTAGAGGTTAAGCTAAGAAAAGAGAAAGTACAAATTAGGCAGCATCAAGAAGGAATCAGAAGCAGGGAGAAGTGAAAAAAGCAGGTGGGTTTGTTTATATCAATTTTTAAAAGTACATTGTACGCAGTCTTTGGTTGGGACTTGGAATTGACTACATTGAAGATAAAAGCAGTCATGACTTCAGGAAGGAGAGGGAAAACATAGCAGGAAAAAACATTCAGTCTAAGAAAGAAAAATAAGCTTTCGTGTAGGGGAGCTGGAAAAAAAAAAACCCCAAGAAATTAAAAGCAGGTGTGAGCAATTGAAGTTCAGCTCTTCCATTGACTGTGTGGATAAGGCCTTAGAAGCTCTGAAGCCTTGGGTCCTGAAAAGTGTTACTGAGAAAAAAAAAAAAAAATCTGCTTCTCTTAAATTCTTTCTGGTTCTGGGCAGCTCTCTTGCCTCTAGAAGGTCTGCTCTGTCAGAAAGTCATCTTTGCCTATACAGATGGTGATCTCTTCAGCAACACTGCCTTCTGTACCTGTAACTTTTCTAGGGGCTTTAAATTCTCATTTGAAAAATCAAATTAAGCAGATTTTGTGTTACTGAAAAATAGCAAGATTTTGACATTAAGACTTCTCACAGGAGTCTAAGAGTTTTAATAGAGATTTTATTGGAAAAGATTTGTGTCCAAATGGACAAAACTAATTAAGATCACAATTTGGTGGTCAGAATAATTGCTTATGATGGAGAAAGTTACATGCCAGTTCTTGAACCTGATTCATTCCAGGAAATATTGATTTCCTTCATGCCAGACAAGTGCACTGGTCTCTGAATTTTCTGGAGGAAACAGTCACCTTTTCCTTATCTTGTTTTCACCTTGTTGGGGATAGCTGGAACACAACATTTTTTAAAAAACACATAACTTCCAATGTTGCAGGTTAAAGAGGGCACACTCTGTGAAGAGGAAATGAATCTAGGCTGTCACAAACTCTGGGCCCCACAAGGGTTCAGCAGGTGAAACAGGTTGTAGATCCATTGCCAAATCTCCCATTGGAGTTTTGAGAGGAAGGTTTAATTTCTGCTATGAAGGTGTTGCTAACCAGGTCACCTTTTCAGTCTGAAAGGGACACCGTCCTCTCTTGAAATGAACTGGCCAAGGAAATGCTTGAAAGAGAACTCCTGTAGTGAACCATCTCACTTTTCTTCCATTTCTAACGTTTATTTAATAAATGTGTATTTTCTAAAGTAATCATGGCAGATACAGTTGTGTGTTCCAGGAGATGAGGTTAAACATGCTATATGAAAATGGAATCACTGAAGTAAAACAGTAGTTTTTCTTAGAATCATATTTTTGTACGACACCTTCACTCTGTAAATAAGTTCAATTTCTTTGTGTTGGCTTTATGGCATTTTGTAGTGATCATAAGATTAAGAGGTTAAATCTGCAATCTTTAGTATGTCTTTTGGCAGTGTAACGTTCATAGATTCACATTGGAGGTTTTCAAACGTGAACAGAAATGTGAATTTAATTTTTAGTTTGGCCCCACATCTAAGATTAACCCATGATAACCCAGTTACATAGCTCATTCTGGACCTGAACTCTAGCAAAAACTTCTGTCTTTTAAGTTTCCCTGAAATAAGTGAAACACAGCACCTATTAGTAACCAGATGTAATTGAAGCAAAATACTTTCAGTTTTAACAGATGGGCCTTTCAAAACCAACCATATGAAACTAGTTTATTTTGAGTGTTTTGTTCCTGGAGGGACAGCATTTTATTTAGTCATCATAGCTCTCATTTGCATATTGTGTTTCATTTGTCTCATGACCACATTAATTAGAAGAAAATACTATCTTGCTGTAGATGACATTTCAGTTCCTGAATGAATAGGGACATGAGCTTCAGGCAAGTTGCATTAATTTAATCTGTATAGAAATTAATAACAAGTGTACTTCAAACTTTCCCTTCAAAAATAATAATTTGAATATTTATGCATAGGAAAAGGCCATTCCTGACCCTTGGCCAAGAGATTACTTTGTTGGTTTATCCCCAAGAAAATATTTTATGTTGACAAGCCATTACATGAGTGATTTTTTTGAACAAAATAGAGCACACAGTTCTTACAAAGCCTTGATCACAAATTTGTTTCATAGAGGTTTGATTATGACCTGAGAGGCTACTCTTGATCTTGGAAATGAAATGTCCAATGTTCATTTCTACAAAAATTCTAGGCAGAAATAGCACAGTCCCTAATAAAAATCCCAAGTGTTGGGTTGTGGGTTATGTAATGGTCAAAGGCAAACAAGAAAAGGAGGAATGTTGATGAAATTAATAGGTATTTGAAACGAGAAGAGACTATACCAAAGTTAGTCCAGGATATTCCTTTTTAAACTGCTTCCAAAACTATTTGGATAAATGTCTCAAAGTGAGGATTCCCCAATGAACTCCCTCTTACAGTGACTACACTGAAAAAGTGCACTATTACAGGCATATGTGCATTTCAACGCCATCCTCGAAGAGGGAATTCTGATGGGTAGTGCAAAAGTAGAAAAAATCTGTTCAGAACAAGAAATTTCATCATGTGTGCCTCATTTCTGGAATGTGAGCTTTAAAATCTCAGAAGTTTTATTAGGTATTATTGATAAGCAAAGCACGTTCAGAGGGCATAGCTTCAACAAGAAACCTCAAGTAGTCTGTAAAGCTGTGTTGACAGAAATATTTTTTAAGATATTGCAATCTCATGCTTTCCATTGGAGGAAAAAAACTCCTTTTCTCTCTCCACCTTTCATGAAGTGCTTTATATTTGCAGACTGCATACCTTTTAAGGTCAAGGAAAACTAAAGTTGTCCTTTTATCTCTGGCTTTCCAATTATTCGTCTGGACTTAGGGCTAAACATCCTACTCTAAACTTTACAAGTTTGTTCATTCTTATGCACTTTAAATTTTAAAAAATCTTATCTTTAAAGTCAATTTGATTAGGGCTTATAAATATATTGTGTTTAGAAGTTTTTTTTTTAATAGTTCTGATTTTGGCAGGGGGAAATTATATAGCATCTCCATGTTTTGATTTTATTCAAAATTATATCTTGTTTCTGCCCTTCACTTCCACAGGTATTTAAGGAATTTAACTATATTCCTACAATGATGTCTTTCTCAAAACCATCTCAGAAAAGGCAGATTTAATTTTGACTTTGAATTTTCATTAATATTCTTTTTTTTCATATCTTTTCCTTCAAGCTTATTTTCCTAGCAGTTCAGTAATTCTAGTCCCATTTCCAGCTCAACCTGAATGCTTTGAATTTCAGATGGATTGCAAATGACCTCCTAGACTCTCAGAGGGAATGACTTGAGTTACAGAGAAAAGGGCAATAGCTTTTTACACTCCTTGGTGTACCTTCTCCTTACATTAATCTGAAGACAAAATGTCCAAAATTTGATTATGATAATAATAATTTTAAAAAGCCACAACCCCTTTCATGTTCATTGCAACAGTAATTTCTCTAAATGAACAACATAAAGAATCACCTGAAGTAGTACAGATGGGTTTATTTGGCAATAATGGTCCATCTTTTGCACTTGATTTTACCTGTACAGTCAGCAATAAGGGTGCCAGGTTATGCAGCTCAAACAAGGGCAAAGTGTGATTTGTGACTTGAAATATTTCCTGGGCAGCCCAAAGGAAAGCCTCAGACGTTGGCAGAGATCTACTTCAGCACTGAAGTCACTGACACTTCCTCTGCTTCTGCAACAGTTGCATGAATTCCATTCATTTATCTATATGTATTTATTTTGTCTCATTCCAGGTTTCCAAATACATTTCTTGCAAATAATTGAACAGCTTACAAATCCAGTCTATTAAAACAATTGCATCAGGTTTTGCACCCAGTCTGTCTGGGTCCCTATTTAATCTTAGAAAATGAACTGTATTGCAGAAGCCATTATGTTGTTAATGCAAGCAAATTATGTTTAAGGGAGCTGGGGTACCCCAGCAAATCTCCTTCTATTCTGCAGCTCTTTTCTTGCTTGAGTTTTGTTAATTTTTGAGTGCTGCTCATGAAGCCAGGAAAGCAGTAAAGTCTTTGAAAAGCATGAAATAAATTCTGTTCAGTGAGTGGGTAATTGTTCAAGGTCATCTGTTCGTTGTCTTTGTCTTGATTGTTTGAATTAGTAGCTAATAATGGGGCTGTACCATGAATGAATTATTATCCATAGGGCATATTTTGGGGAGTGTCAGGAAATATTACAGGGTAATTAAGGTTATCCAATAGCAAGGCTGTGTTACCAGCAGATGTCTAGTAATTACTATGTTTAAAAAGTGTGGGGATTAAACTAAGATTATAGCTTTTATATTGACTGCCTTTACAAGTCAGACTTGGAATTTATTCAGTTTATTCTGCTGCCCTTTTTCTTTTGTTCTGATTCTGTCACTTAAATTCCAACTTAAACACAGGCCTTTCCTGCTGAATTAAAATAAACATCAGCAGATGGTATGCAGTACATGTGTATACAAAATAGGAGTGTGGTTATTGAGGACTACAAAGATAACTGCATTGATAAATACTGCTACTATTTATTTGTTAACATGTTCTGATTCCATTCTAGGGCTTGAACATTACATCTTTCAGGTCCTAAAATAGTGCAAAGATTACTTTCTCGGAATATTTTTCAATACTGTAACACTATTTAATATGACAGGAGAGCTCAATTGTTCATTTAAATTTCATTTGTTGAGTTGGATATCTTCATGCAAAACCAAAAGTCCTGAGTTCAAAGTTTTGTTATTATTACTGACCCTAAGCTGGCTTAGTGCTACCAGAGGCCAGGGAAGGGGAAGCATTTGTTTAGTCCCCGATCCAGCAAATTTGATTTTAGCAGATGGGCTGAAGGGAGATAATGTAATGGACAAGTATCTGTGGCATCTGGAATGTCTGGATTTAGCACAGTTGACTGGCACTGGGGTGGGGAGGGCAGCGTGGAAGCTGTCTGTGCACCCTGAGCCTCAGAGGGAATGAGAAAGCTCCCAGGAGAAAAGGGTGATGACTAGGAAGAAAATGTCAGGATGTTGGGTGTTTATAGCCATAAAAAAGGAAAAGTGGGAGGTTTGAAAAATGGAGGAGAGATGCAAAATTAACATGACAGGAAAGGGAAATGTGGACAACAGTGAGTAAAGGTTTTGAGCAAGTGTTTATGTGGTACATGGGACCTTTTCAAAGAGGAGCACACTGGCAGATTGTTTTTTTCCTTAGCCATAATTTAAAAACACAATTGAAATAAAAAGTTAACTTTGCAAATTGTGTGTAACATCCCAAAGTCTAAACCCCTTTGATTCTGGCCTACCAAACCTTTGCATAATTTTTTCATCTGACTAGCATTAAGCAGGGTATGCTTTTTATTTATTTATTTTGCATGCTGCTGGCAGTGCAAGAGGGGACTACACAGGAGTGCTATGGATTTGGAAGTCCGGCTCCCATGTTAGTGTTTTTTGTTGGTGTGGGGCTACCAGCAGGTGAATCAGCCCATGGCAAAAGCTGTTGGTTGTTGCAGACCAAGCTCCTGCTCACTCTGCCTGTACTGTCTTCTGCCAAAGATACCCATTGATACCCATGCACAAGCTGTCATTTCAGAAATTATTATAGACGCACTAGAAGGAATCCACTAACATTGTGTTGTCAGCTTCTTTGGCTTTTAAGTAAGTATGGCAAATGTTACATGTTTATGGCAAAGGATTGTGTTGATTCAAAAATGCTGATTATGTACATGCATGTGTGAGCAAAGAAAAATAAGCAACAGTAACCTGACATGTCAATGTGGGAAAGTGGCTTACTGTGGACACAGCACTAGGATGAAACTTTTTCATGAACTGTCTAGGATGTCCAGTGCACATTCTTGGTCTTAATTGCATGTGGAATCTCATTAAAATCAAAGGCAATTTTTCATATCTAAATTTAAGGGCCATGTAAAGTTTTTTTACTTGGCTAAAAAAACATTCTTACAAAATTCTCACTTGAAGAAATTAAAAATTAAAGCTAATACAGTTCAGAATCAAAAAATCTTCTGATATTTAAAAATTTACTATAATCCAAATGGATTTTCTTTGATATTAATTTTCAAAAACCTCAAGTTAGGACTTTTCACTTATTAACCCCTATTGGAATTAATGTTTGACTGGTGTAGAGGAAAAGCTAAGAACATGGAAGGGGAAGGACAGGGAAGGGCAGAAACAACTAGCAAAACATTTGAGATTTCTCATTGAGGCAAATGATACATTTGAGGTAAAGATAGAGGTGAAATATGAAGTGTCTCTGAATGTTTCTGCTTGTGATTATTCTGAGTTAAAGTCCATACTCATCCATGCACATTATCAAGGGATTTTCATCTGTTTAGGTTTCCTGACTTTTTATAGTGCAGACTCCTCATCAAATCAATTAAGAACTTCAATACCTATTAGTCCCTTCAGTGAAATACTGTAATGCCTCTTGTTTGTATTCCAAGTCATTGATATCCATATGTTAACATGATAAATGGTAAAATCTGATGCAAAATGCTCCAAGACATCCATATTTCTCAGTTGTCTGGTTACTACCATACAAATGTCTGAGCCAGACCCTGTTTAAACTTAATGAGAGTATTTTCATGACCTCATTGTACTTTGGGTGCAGATAGAAAATTATATAACTATTTTATTTCTTTTTTTTTATTTCATTAGCAAGTTATTAGTTTTATTTAAAGAAAGGAAGATTGACTTTTTTTGGTGGAATTAGTTAAAATACAGCAGGGAAAGAGAAAGTTCAAACACCTAATCATACCTTTTGATCTGATTGTAAATTAACAAATAAGTAAAAGCGCTGCTGCTTTTATAGCATTTTGTATAGCTGTGAAAGGAGCTTAATGGAAAAGCAGTATTTTACCCTAAAGCCTTTCTTTTACTTTGTAAGGAAAAGAAACACCAATGATCAAGCTTCCCTGTGCTGAGTTCACTGTTGCAGCAGTAATGCTTTTACTGAAATCTCAACACTAGCAAACATAAGCAACAGCAGTAAGCATACAGGGCACTGCATTTACTCCCTCCAGTGTGCTAATAATGACCTTGGGTACCTCAGAGAGGAACAGCAGACTCTGCAACTTTGTGAGGCTCTTTATACAAGAAAGGGGATAAAATCAGAGTGTTCATTAATAATGAAGGAATAGCCGATGTAATGAAGATCCGTCACGTGTGAGACCTGGACAAACCCAGTAAAGGTGGAAAGTACAGTGCTAGTCATGGTCTGACTTTAGGACTTTTGCAGGTTTCCTTAACCTTAATCAACATGTGGCAAAGCCAGGCTTTTCCTTACTTTTCAAAAACTGCCTGTGTGCTTCTCTAAAACAGGGGATCTTCTACACTCAGATTAATGTTCAACAGTCTTCAACATTTGTAAGAAAAAAAATATGTTCTTGATGTGGGACATCTTGTTAGAGACCTCAGAAAGTTACCAAAAGACTAAAGGAACGGTAAAAGTTGGTTGAGCCAATGAGGTACATTAGGGACTGTGCAGAAGATCCCTGGTTTAAGTATATGCTAGATTTTACTGCCATGTGTCATTTTGTTTTTCACATTGATGCTGTTAGGCTGAAGTAGATTGCAGAGAGGTTTTTAACCTTTATTGTCCATCTTTTCCAAAATGAAAATAAAGAGTACAGAGGAAGATATAAAGAGTCAATACTTCACTGTATGATTTAAAGTAGAAGAACGATCATTGGTGTAGTCCCACCACATTTGAGTCTCAAGTGCAGTGAAAGGTTGCTATAAAACAAATGTAAAATAATGGAGTTAAGAAATTAAGGAATTCTAGTAGACAAAAAAGGATGTTTTAGTTTTCTTTTTTCAGCATTGGTTAGATTTAAGAAATGGGAGAACTTTGAACACCCTGTGTTTTTATTTTAACCTCAGAACAAACATTTAAAAGCTGTAATTTTGGGTGGATGATTACTAATGACTTTCTTTGATTTAAACCTTAGTTACTTCTAAAATTATCTCAACAGACATAAAATTAACAGTGTATGGAAATGAGTGACACAAAATTGCTCACACATAAGCAGCTAAGCATGCGCTGGCATGAGTTACAGAGATAGGGAAGTTGCACTGGAGTCCTCAGTTTGCTGGGCCCAGGTTTTTAGAATTGTATAAAATGTCTTTTCTGTCTGCAGTCTGGGCTAGTGGAAGGTGTCCCTTCCTGTGGCAGGGGGGTTGAAATTAGATGGTCGTTAAGGTCCCTCCCAACCCACTGCCTTCTGTGGTTCTGTGTGTCCTAAATCAGTGTTTCCACACCGCCCCCGTGGCGTGGGCCAGCCCCTATCCCAGGCTTAGACCCAGACATTTACAGCTTGAAACTATTCATAATCAAAATGGAGTTTTAATGAAGGTTAGTTTGCAAATCAAACAAAATATTCTATTATCATTTGATCTAGGCCTATTATTTATTAAAAGGTTTTGGTTAGGCCACTCAAGTAAGACTCCCATTTTTCAGAGTTTCATTCTTAATATCATTGCATGGAATTTGTGGCTGTAAGTCTTGGTCTGAGAACTGTGCAAACAGTACAGCATGTGTGGTAATTCCTCATCTAAAACATTAACCCCAAGGTAAAATGTGTGTGAAAGACTGTAACTTTTGGTTTTAATTTCAACACCTTTCAGATTATTACAGCTGAAATCAGGACACTGCATTTACTCCCTCCAGTGTGCTAATAATGACCTTGGGTACCTCAGAGAAGAACAGCAGACTCTGCAACTTTGTGAGGCTCTTTATACAAGAAAGGGGATAAAATCAGAGTGTTCATTAATAATGAAGGAATAGCCGATGTAATGAAGATCCGTCACGTGTGAGACCTGGACAAACCCAGTAAAGGTGGAAAGTACAGTGCTAGTCATGGTCTGACTTTAGGACTTTTGCAGGTTTCCTTAACCTTAATCAACATGTGGCAAAGCCAGGCTTTTCCTTACTTTTCAAAAACTGTCTGTGTGCTTCTCTGAAACAGGGGATCTTCTACACTCAGATTAATGTTCAACAGTCTTCAACATTTGTAAGAAAAAAAATATGTTCTTGATGTGGGACATCTTGTTAGAGACCTCAGAAAGTGACCGAAACACTAAAGGAACGGTAAAAGTTGGTTGAGCCAGTGAGGTACATTAGGGACTGTGCAGAACATCCCTGGTTTAAGTGTATGCTAGATTTTACTGCCATGTGTAATTTTGTTTTTCACATTGATGCTGTTAGGCTAAAGTAGATTGCAGAGAGGTTTTTAACCTTTATTGTCCATCTTTTCCAAAATGAAAATAAAGAGTACAGAGGAAGATATACAGAGTCAATACTTCACTGTATGATTTAAAGTAGAAGAACGATCATTGGTGTAGTCCCACCACATTTGAGTCTCAAGTGCAGTGAAAGGTTGCTATAAAACAAATGTAAAATAATGGAGTTAAGAAATTAAGGAATTCTAGTAGACAAAAAAGGATGTTTTAGTTTTCTTTTTTCAGCATTGGTTAGATTTAAGAAATGGGAGAACTTTGAACACCCTGTGTTTTTATTTTAACCTCAGAACAAACATTTAAAAGCTGTAATTTTGGGTGGATGATTACTAATGACTTTCTTTGATTTAAACCTTAGTTACTTCTAAAATTATCTCAACAGACATAAAATTAACGGTGTATGGAAATGAGTGACACAAAATTGCTCACACATAAGCAGCTAAGCATGCGCTGGCATGAGTTACAGAGATAGGGAAGTTGCACTGGAGCCCTCGCTTTGCTGGGCCCAGGTTTTTAGATTGTATAAAATGTCTTTTCTGTCTGCAGTCTGGGCTAGTGGAAGGTGTCCCTTCCTGTGGCAGGGGGGTTGAAATTAGATGGTCCTTAAGGTCCCTCCTAACCCACTGCCTTCTGTGGTTCTGTGTGTCCTAAATCAGTGTTTCCACACCGACCCCGTGGCGTGGGCCAGCCCCTATCCCAGACTTAGACCCAGACATTGACAGCTTGAAACTATTCATAATCAAAATGGAGTTTTAATGAAGGTTAGTTTGCAAATCAAATAAAATATTCTATTATCATTTGATCTAGGCCTATTATTTATTAAAAGGTTTTGGTTAGGCCACTCAAGTAAGACTCCCATTTTTCAGAGTTTCATTCTTAATATCATTGCATGGAATTTGTGGCTGTAAGTCTTGGTCTGAGAACTGTGCAAACAGTACAGCATGTGTGGTAATTCCTCATCTAAAACATTAACCCCAAGGTAAAATGTGGTGTGAAAGACTGTAACTTTTTGGTTTTAATTTCAACACCTTTCAGATTATTACAGCTGAAATCTGAGGTATATTAAGTTTTTTTTTGTGGACATTTGTTTTCTATCAATCAAGAATGCATGTTCCAACATCAAATCTTAAAAGTAGATGAAAGAATTTGCTGTAATTTCTTCAGATCCCTTTTCTACTTTTGTAAATATCTTTTAAAATATTCCACCTAAAGATTGGTCTCTTTTTGACTTCAAATATAACAAGTTTTAGATGGGAGAAGAAATAGTTTTATGTTTATTTTAGATCTACAATTCTCTCATCTGGCTCTGGACTTCATGAGCAGTATGGCTGGTGTTTATTTTTAACATGTTAAATCAGAAAGGAAATAAAAATGGTCATTTCTTGAAACATGATTTGCTGAACTCTTAAAAAGAAAAAGGTAATTTAGTAGGGTATCCTGTGACAGGAAATGACAAGCTGCCTTCACCCTGGTATATTGATTTAGGAGGGAGATGCTTGCGCAGAAAAAGCAAGACTTGTTTGAGTCACTGGACAGTCTGAGGATTTGAGGAGGAGGCGGGGAGGGGCTGAGGCTTTACACTAAAAAGGCTGGAGTCATCAGACTTTAAAATAGCATGTGTGGCCTTTTTCAGTGAAAATAGAGAGTAATGTGGCTATAAAAAGCAAAGTAAACTACTAGTTGACTGCCTCTTTTATGCCATACACATCTCTGAAGGTTAAATTTGTTATTTTAGAAAAACATAGGGTAGGTTTGAAAAGAAAACCCAGGTTGTTTGGCTTCAGTTTTTTTATTATGTGAAATCAAAAAGTCATCTCACACTGAAGAAGCAAAGATATTCGCCTTTAATGTTGTGTTAATGAACAGAACTGTGCTATCTTTTAAAATTCCTTCAATAACATTATCTAGTGTTTAATACTGAAGCGTAGTTTGTGGACATAAATTTGACTGTCATATTAACTTGCAACTATAAAAAGGAAATTCACAGGTTCACAAGAGTGTGAAGAACTAAATGTCCACACTGCAAACATTTCCAGTTTTTAAACTTTCACTTTTTATGCATCCAGTTTTCTAAAAAATGCTGGGTTTTTTAAATATTAATGTTTTTCAGATATGAGAAATGTGCAAATCACTAGTGACCTTTTGATTTTATAGGGTTATTGGAAGAAAATGAAAGAAAAAAGATGTACAGATTTTAAGAGAAAAATGAAAGTAGGTATCTTATTCTTAATATGAAATACCTGTAATGTAGGCAAGTCTCATAAAAGTTAGTGACATCTCTGGATTGCCTGAAATAGTAATGCTTAAAATATGGTTGTCTCATTTTGTTAACCTTTTTTTGAATTTTCTGTTCCCTTATCCATGTAATACCTAACATCATGAGGATCTTTTTTTTCTTTCTGTTTTAGCAGCAGTGGCGTTCAGATATGTAAAGACAGAAATATGAAAATATTACTGTACACTAAAAATCAGATTTGGAAATGGGCAAAAATACAAGAAACCTTTAAAGATCTAATTTTATTCATCCAGTGTTGAAAACACACTGCTTGCTCTATTTTATCACAGCCCAAATCTACTAAGTTGTTCAGAAGTCTCAGGACTTCAGCTCTTTAGAAACCTCTCTTCTCTCACTGACTGGTCTGGAAACTGTCGATCTTTGCAAGGACTATTCTTTGGCTTCTTTAGGCATTTCAGCTCTTTGGATCTCAAATCACCTTTGACAATTAGAATTAGTAACTCATGTTCTTTAAGCTACACAATAAAATCACCCTTGATTTCATTTAGAACATTCATTTTGTTTAAAACTTCAACTGTTTGAGACATCATTTTGTAGATGTGAATTTTTTTACAGTTAAAATCATTAATGATTATAGCTGTTCCAGGCAATTTGATACTGTTGTATCAAATCTTTCCCTTTCTATCCCTCTACAACCCTTCTTAAATACATTGAAAATGACATTTTCAGGGATTTATGCTTCTTTTTTTTCTACTACAGCTTAACTGCCACCCTCCTTTCTTCTATAGGTTATTCTCCATACTGAAAGTGTTTTCTAATGCTCAGAAAATCACTTACCAAAATATAAGGTTTTTTTGGGGAACATTAGAGATATTGGACGACAATATCTTGTCTGTCTGAGTTCTTTTCATCTACATAATTTTCTGGCTACTCTGAATGTTGCCTTTCCTCCTTTCCTAAATAAACTTGATTTTATATCTCAGGCCCTTTTTTAAAAACATATATCTATATATGCATGCAAATGAATTTATAGAAGAACTGACAGCTTGTAATGATTTAATGAACACACACTGTTAAAAGGCATCTGAGTCATAGCCATGGTATAAAACATTTGGGTGATCTTACACTTTTAACTCTGGGGAGTTGAGTAACTTATCCGTTCATTCACAAATTAGAATGGGGATTTTTTCAAAGCATGGTCCTAGTTTGTTCTAGTATTCAGTTTCCTATTTCAAAGAAGCAATAACATTTTCAGAAAAGCTTGTTTAAGTGAATGTAAAATAGCTTGCAAAATCACATTCACCTGGAGAAAGTCGCAGGAAAAGGAGCACAATGATACAAACGTGCAGGGAGGAGAAATGTAACTTCGTTTGGAGGCTGTGGCACTGAGAAGTTCCTCCTAGCTAAGATTGCATTGTGAGCTGGTGTTTGGATATTGGTTCAATGCAATGTGATAACCTGCATAGTTCATGTCTGAAGGAAGTTCATACATCTGTTAGTTAGTTTAAAATCTCTGCCTCAGGACATGAAATCAATTAGGCTGAACATCTCTCAGAGCAAACTGGTAAATAAACATACAGGTGTTCCAGCCAGCATGCAGATTAACAAGAAATATTTTTATTATTGAAAGCCCATTTTGTCAGTGACACAAGGTAGAGGGGAAGCAGGGCTGAGGGGTTTTCCCACCGGTGACAAGCAGGGAGTGTTGCCCAGTCTGTGTTCCCAGAGCATGAGGGGCTGAGCCTAAAGAGAAAATATCCCTGAATGTTTTCAGGAACTGGTGGTGGGAGTGAAGAGCAGCAGTCCTTGAGCTGGACAGACAAAACAGGAGAAAGAGGGATGAGCTAGCCCAAGAAATAGAATAGTGTTAATTATTTCATATGGGCTATGTCTAATGACATGGAATGACTGTGCCTTGCTGAGTAGGCCAGGCCAATATGAGAGCATAATCCGGCATTCAAAAGATGATGATCATCATCATCTCCATCTGTGCCTGTGTATTTTCACAAAAATGAAACAAAATATCTTATTTCCTTATGTAAGTGGTATGTGATAGCCTTTTTCTGCCTGTTCCCTCTATTATTAAATAATCAGGGGAGAAAAGTGTTTAGAGATCTGTGAGCTAATAAACCTCAGGTTGTTGCAAGCCAGAAGAGTAGAATAGAAAAGTGTGACTACTTGATACTAATGCACTTCAGTAGCATTTGCTGATAAGCAGTGCTGGAGCAAGCCTGAGACCACAACACACTGACACCACCCCTCCAGCAGGGTCACTTTACCTGCTCATAAATAGACCTGTCCCACCCAGACTAAAATGAGATGGCTGGTATGGTAGGGAAATTGTTTTCTCCAGCTGAATACTGGAAGGAATCTTCCAGGTTAGAACATTTAGCCAGGCGCTGTTCCATGTTTAGAAGCCTGGGAAGAGTGAAATTTTGCAATAGCTGAAAAAGAGCACAAGAAACTGGGTCTCCTATGGAATTTCCTACAGTGGAACAGAAAACCAAAGATAAAAGAAAAAGATGAAGCAATGGAGGAAAAAAGCCAAAACCACTACCATCACCACCAAAACCTAGTACACTTTCCATATTTCAGTAAAGAATATGGAAAGATTTCTACCTTTTCAGAGGTCATTCCTCTTGGGGCACTCTGTAACAAGGCACTGTGGATTGCACCACCATTTTTTTTTTTTCCTGTCCCTTTTGTTTTGGAATCTTTTGGGCGGCCTGTCAGTCTCTGCTTTCATGGTTTCATGTACTTAAAGAGGTCTCACTAAACTAAACAGCCCATAGTACTAGAGCACTAGAAGTTTTTCTTTGAACCTGCCAAGTGTTGAAGTGCCACATTGTGGGCAGGGTGACAGACTGTTCTGAAAGCAGAAAGTCTGCCAGGAAGGCGAGGAAGGAGGCAGCTGCCTGGCTACAGCAAAGGAAGGTCAGGGGGATGTGGGATGCAGTCGGGAGGATATGGGGTGACAGAAAGGTACCCAAGCACGGCTGCTCTGTGTAGTGTCCCATGGAGGATTTCACTCTTGAGGCTGGGTAACAAGAGAGAACAACTTGGGTTTTGCCAGACAAGGTGAGATCTGTGGTTCACCAAATGTTACACAAAACATGATGAATCATAGATGATGTGTGTATTTTGATATTTTCCCACCTATAAATACTATTTTTACCTCGCAAAACACAAACTTTGTTGTATTCTGAAACTAGAGGGTCCTTTTTACTTCATGATCTGTCTTACAGATTTGATAAACTCACCCTCAAGACCCTGTAAGATGATATTAGCCAATAGTGCTAAGATCAAAGGTTCTTTATTGAATATGATCAAGGAACCTCTAATGTCAATACAAGGGGCGTTTGTTTTGCAGCTGGTTGGCAGCCAGCCAATGGCTGTGCAGTTATGAAGCTCCTTAATGCTGAAGTGCCTTTAAAAGTGTGGTGAAAAAGACTGATGGAAGGCCTACAACTCTACACTGTGCAGGAAAGGGATTGCTTGTGTATTACAAAGGTAATATTTCTTAGTTTATGTTTAAAAGGGGTGGAAAGGAAAGGAAAAAATGAAGGTAAAAAAGCAACTCTGTGTTTTTTCAGCTGTGTATGCCAACCTGGCAACCAGTGCAAATTAGTGAAATGTTACCAGTGACCCCTTTTCTCATCAAAGACGAATAAATTAAGTGAGGTAGAAAATTTAACATTAAATACACAGTAGAATAGCAGAAACTCTTGTGACCCTCCTTGCTAGGAATTTCGTGCCTCTGGATTTCAGTTCTTGTGGTGGCAGGCAGAAACACGAGATGCTTCAGCCCTGACTTGACTCACAGAGTGAGGGCTGAAAGTGGCAGCTGCCCATGTGAATGACCAAGGCTTGAATTCATCCACTGTAAATTATGCATTCCAAGGAAGCTTAACAGCAAGTTATTTTGAAATTCGTCACATTTATATCCTAGGCTTCTGAGATGCAGTAGCACACCTTGTTTATGGATGTGCCTTTCAGTACCATTTGGATAAATCACCCTAGAACTGCAGTGATGTTGTCAGGCACCTTCCAGTGGTGTTGGAAGCGTGGAGCTGGCTGAAGGCTGTTTTGATGAGATAGCTGAAAGACAAACTAAAGTTTTGTCTCTGCTGTGAGATTTTGGAGCAGTACTGCAGGAGTCAATGTATCATCCATCTATATAAAAATCAGGTACAGATGGTGGCATAGAGTAGCTGCAATATGGGCAGATTATTTTTACTCAGTTGTCTGTGAATGAATTCTATTCAAGTTTCTGTGTTGTCTCCTTGGATTATGTATGTTAATTTCTTACATTGAGAAAACGTGTGTATCTCTGTCGCTGCTAATGCTCTGTCACCTATACAAAAGAAAGTGTGTGAATAGTAAAACTCAGCCTTCACCCCGCTTTCCCAGCCCAAGACCAAAAATCCCACAAGTTAAGACTTTAAGCTACCCTGAAGTGAATGAAATAAGACTCCATTGGTTTGGCACACTATCAGCTGATGCTATTGTTACCCATGAAAGCAGTGATGAATTCTGAATACCGCAGTGCATGGGAGCAGCGAGTGGGGCCTGAAAGGAGCGTCAGTCAGTGAAAGCTCCTCAGCTTGCTGCACTGGCTGACACAGAAATGAGAAAAGTTTGGTTTATAAGCCTCATGCTTTTATACTAATACTGCTTACAAAATCTAAACTGTCTTAACGCTGCCCAATGGGTTTGCACCCAGAGTCTGAAGCGCAGGGTGAGAGCTGTGACCCACAGCAGGTTGAGGAGCATCCCTGGTGAGCTGGGCACAGGACAGGGACGTTTGCCTCAGCGCATATTTTATCGTGAAGGGAGAGAAGCAAAGCGTGATAGCTGACAAGCTGGAGTTTGGTGTTCACACTGACAAATACCTGCGTGTCTGTGGATGTGAAATTTCCAAACAAGCTCTTAGGGATGCATAAAAATAAACAATCAAATGCTTACAGTCTGATAAGGGCACGTATCTACTTCTGGTTTAGAACAAGCGTCTTGGAATCTGATTCTTGTTTTGTTACCAACAATGAGCTATTTCAAATTTTAGTGGTTTGCATGGTCCTTTAAAAAAAATGAAACTAAAATGTATCAGATGGCTGTTTCTTTATAAGGCTATTTGCATGCAGAGTTTAATTAAGATGTGGTAATTTTAAGATTTTTTACAAGAAAAATAGTCTTTGAAGTCTTTTATAATTGGTAAATATACTCATTAAATAAGAAAGATTATGAAATAAAATTTCTAATTAAACCAAAATGTTTAAATAGGTTCTTAGTGTCTGAATTAAAATTTTGAATTGAATTTAGGTTATATCCATAGCTTTACTTGATATAAAAGAATAAAACTGGCAAAAATTAAGTAATTGCTTTTTTGAGAATAGGAAATGCAGAAAAATCAGCTTTTTGCAATAGAAAAATTTTGTACATGTTCTACGTTTGAATGTTTGATTCAAATCTCATTTGAATTTCTTGCATTAAAAAAAGAGATGTTTTATGGATTAGAAAAGTGAAAAGAAAACATAAACCATAGGATGAACTTGGCTGATATTTAAACTTGAACATAAAGTAGCTGAACAGTATTGACATCCAACTAAAAAAAACTATAATTATGCATTGGCAGTAGGAAGTAAAGCTATTTTCACTAAGTTCTGTGAAAACATTGCTGATAATCCTCTTCTAATTTTTATTTGATAAAAATAATCAGTGAAAAAATAGAAACCTAGGATTTCAGAATTTTCATTTGAGGTACTCTCCTAAATAAGTAGAGGAAATAAAAATAGTCACCTACCTGTGTATTGTCTTTGTTGCATCTTTTTGTGAGTGGTTCTCAATACTGTTCCTTTTTCCCTCCTACGCTAAGTTCAGTCTTTTGTCTCTTTCTAACTCTCCCAAATCTGCATCCAAAACACCTCTCTGAACTGCTGTAGCAGCCAAGTAAGCCCAAATGGTTCTTATTCTTACACCACAAAAAGCTTTCTAATATTAGAATTAACTGTAAATTTCCCCTTAGATTTTAACTGTTCACCTAACTTTTGATATTGTCCTCTTTCTTTACAAATTCAATTTTTTATTTTTCCTGTACTCCTCTAATAGGGAACCTCTAACAAAAATGGAATTAATGCATTTGAATCCATGCTCTAGACATGCAAACTGAATTTTCAGCATCTCATTCTCAGGCTAAGACATATTGCTTCAAAAGTTTGGATATATTTTACATAAAAGCCCAAATGTGAATTAGCACACTTATTAATATTAGCAGCATAAAACCAGTGATATCAATCTTACTATTAATGCATTTGTATGTTTTTTGTTGGAGGGAGAGGAGATGCTGGCTGTTGTGTTTGTGCCGTGGCACAGCCATCCCATAACCAGGGATTGCTAATAAACTCAAACTGATTGGAGTGCCCCTTTTCCCCTCAGAGTCTGTCAGAGCCAGAGACCAGCCCTGAGACTGCCCCTGGCTGCCACACAAACCAAAGCTGAGGCCCTGGCTGGGCATGGGTTTAGTGCCAGAGCACTGGGCTCTTTGCATGGAGCTTCCTGGATGATCCTCTGTAAACCCTCAACGTTCATTGTGCTATTTTGTTCATGAATACCTCAGAGCTAACCTTTCTGGTAAAAATTATTTTCTTTTTAATCTAAATTTAATCCACTCCGCTCTATGATTAATTTGACTGAGTGGAATCCTGTGGTTGTGAACAGCCTTCTATTTTCAGCTGGGTGGGGAAAAAAAAAGGTTTTAAAATAGGTCTTTTAATGTTTGTTTTCCCTTTGATTGCAGACAGTGTCCTCACACTCAGTAAATACTTCTGTAGCACTTTTCAACTTTAGTCCTTGCAGGCTATCTACCTAACATTCTCTCAGTGATGTTAACCTGTGCTTTATGAGGTCAGAGGATATCAGCAATGACTTTATATGATATCCTTTTTTAGATGTAGCTATTGATGAACTGATTTTATAAATGCATTTCTGTGACATTTTGTCATCAGTATCTTCATGATTTGATTTAAATAAAAGCACTTCTCCTTTTTCAGGGGCGGGGGCGGCAACCTTTAGCATTCTGTGTGGAAACTGATTTGTATTTTCGTTAGAGACAGGTCTAAAACCAGGTGGCAGTTTAGAATTTTTGAATCGTGTAATCATCCTTTACCCCAAATGAAGTTTGGGAATATTCCATGAAATAATGGTCTATATGACCAGTTACCAGACTGTATCACGTACAGGTTCTTCTGTTGCAGCTGTCCTTGTTCTTTTCTTTTCTTCCTAACAAATAACTAAACCAGATGAGAAAGTGTACAATATTTATAATATTTTAGAGTATTTGTCGTTATTTATACAACTGATTTTCTGGGCTGTTCTGATACTCTCAGTTACTATCTAAAGAAACACCAGTTAGTTAAATATTTTACTGCAATTTTGAATAATTGTGTAGGTGAATAATTACCCTAATAAGGTTAAAATATATTGTTGTTAATGCAGTGTGAGTTTAAGTTGTCAATTCAGTTGATTTCCAGAGTCCTCTGGAAAATGAAACAAACATTAAATTTCCCAGAAAAGTCAGCAGATAGTGGCTCTTGGAAAAACAGCTTTCACGTGTTTTGTACGTTTGGGAAATACTTTTTAAACTTTCTTGTAATTCAAAGAACATGGGATTATTCAGAATAAAATGGACTGTATATAACTGTATTAACTCTTCATCTGCATGGAAAAAGAACACTCATTTTTTTCCTTGCTGTGAAGTTTTCAGTAAAGACCACTGTAATCTTAGCATGGGAGAGGGTATATACTGAACTTGTTGATCCCATCTGCTGCCTCCACACACTCAGGACCATTTTGATTTTCTTTTCTCTAGACAAGAATTGTACACCTAATTTTAAGTTTTTTGAGATACTAACTCCTTCAGCAGGCTGGTGTGCAGGTATTTGTAAACCTTCTCCCAGATCAGTATTTTTTCCTTTTCCTTTTTCTTTTTCTTTTTCTTTTTCTTTTTCTTTTTCTTTTTCTTTTTTTTTTTCTTTTTTTTCTTTTTCTTTTTCTTTTTTTTTAATTTTCCTTTTTCTCCTTTTTTCTTTTTTTTCTTTTTCTTTTTTTTTTTTTTTTTTTTCTTTTTCTTTTTTATTCTGGCAAGGTGGAAGTGGTGAGGGACCGTTAGGGCAGTGGTTTAGAAGGTAGGTGTCTGTGGGTATTGATGGGAAACAGTCGTTGGAGGAAAGCTGCATCACCACACAGGAAGAAGCACAAAACTCTTGAAAGCATTTTCTCCAGCTGTTGCGGAAGAACAATTTAGGCAGTAGAACTTGAAAGCCACAGATCTTATACCTCATTTCTAGCTGAGAGAGTCCTTCCAGAAAAAGGACTGATTAGCTGCAGTCTTTTAACAGCTCCCTCTCAAAGGCTCAGCAGTTTCACAGAAAAGATGGATTTAGCAGTAGAAAAGCAACAAATTGCAAATGTGTAATCAAATTTATATAGGATGGCCTTCAAACTTTGCAATGAAAAACACAAACTATGAAAGAAAATAGTGAACATCTTATTTTTGAAACAGAGTGTGGCTCCATTATCACAAACCTGCTTGCCAATAAATAGTAGCTAGTGAAACTTCTGAAAAATTATATTTAAAACCATTTCGGAGTGTAATTAATTTTCTCCCTCCCCCCCCAATTTCTTTATTCTTTCAGCTATTTTGCTTTAAGGGCTGAGCAAAATTTCCCTGTGACTTGGAGTCATTCATTTATCTGCAGGAGCTGTGAACTGAGAGCTTGGTTCCTCCTTCTTGCCCCACTTTCCTTAGACTGTCTCAAAAACTAGACAGAGACAGACTATTTTTCCCAAATAAATGTCCAGTGTTCTACCATCAAGTAACTTCATCACTTATTTCTCATGACATATTGTTGGTAGCTATTCCACTTCTAAAGGATTGCCCACTAGCACCCTTGGAATAAATATTTATCAACTTTTCTTTGAAGTATGTATTTGGAGACAAAGCAGACCAGCATGAGCTTTAAGCCAGTATTTTTCTTTCAAGTGAGAATTAAGGGAAGCAATATTATAGTTTATAAGAGTAGTACATGATTCACTTAACTGATGGCACATTTTATAGTCCTACTTCTGTTACTGACCTGTTACATCACCATAGGCAAGATATTTCATCTCTGCTTTTGTTCTTTCCAAGGCAAGGGTGGTCACTTTTTTTTTAAGCTGCACATTTTGAAGCAACATTTAGCAAATTCTGTCTTGTGTAGTGAATGTGTGTTCACGTGTGATGTCACGTCTTGCAGTTGTATATTTTGTCATAATTTTGTGGAATTTAGGGGGGGGGTTTGCAACACCTTAGAGTGACATTATCTAGAGAAAGCAGTCTATCCCCACCTAAATTCCAAGAAGAAGCCATGTCCCATTGTTCGCAGAGACACCCAAACCCAGGTGTCTCAAGCACACAGGAACTTCTCCTGCTCAGTGACAGAAAAACTGAGCACTTGGGGTGGCATGTTTTTAGGCACATTCTGAAGCAAAAATATGTCCCAAAAATATTTTCCAAAAACTAACTATCCTCTAAGCCTGTAGCAGTCTCAAATTTTCAGGCTTTTTATTCATGCTCCCTCTGTGGTACAAACCTCATGTTTCTCTATGTGCTATGTATTTCCATAATTTATAATAGTTGGGTTTGAGCTGCTTGTGATATCCTGCATCGATAAACTTTTGTGATTTAAGAGATATACATTTTATTTAGGAACAATCTGCATAATTTCATAAACTAAAGGATGAAGAAGAAGGTAGAGATGTGATCGTTCACACATATTAAGAGGCACAAACTGGCAAACTGTGCCACAGGGAGAAGTTGGGGGGCCTAACTGAGAAAGGGAAACTTGAGGATGGCAGACAGGATTGTTTTGATCATCTTTGGTATTGAGGATATCAAGGCAGAAAGAGACAGGAAGGTTCCTGTCTATAAGCAAAGGTAACTTCGTTTGCAAAATATTCTGTACTTCTGCTGTAGATTACTTTGGTCATTCCTACCTACAGTCATAGGAAATGTGGGTTTTAGATGATATTGTTTTGGCATCTTTCTTTGGAAGGGGGAGACCATGGTACAGTTGTTTAGAAAAAGGCTTCTGAATGGCAATAGGGATCCAAAAAGCTTTGTCATGACTAGACAGATCTAAGCACATGCATGTCAGCTGAAGAAAAGGACCCAGGATAAGGTAGAACACTGAATAGTTTGCAGTTCTCTATTATATTTAGCCTCTGCAAGAATAATTTTAGAAAAACCAACTTTTCTACAGTGCAGACAACCCCAGAACTATAAAAATACGTAGATGATGATGCATTTGGTATGCATTAGCTTGACTTTAATGTTGTGACCCAGAAACACTCTTTCTCATACTGACAATCTGTTTTTTATGTGAAGGAGGAAAGTAATGGGGCTAGTATATACCTACCATAGTGCAGATGTTGCTATTTGATACCAAGAACCAAACTGACTATGCTGTCTTTACTGGAAATCCTAGTTAATGTTTTGCTTGTGTTAATATTTCCATGTGCTGATCCTCTTGGGCAACACCTCAAAGTACTTGTGTTTCATTGCTAAAAAATTTTAGTCTCGTTGAAAATCATTGGGATTTGAATTTTTGAGGTTGGTTGTTATGTTTTGTTTCAAGTTTCACCAATTGCTACATCAGAGCAATACATAAAACTAGGGATTTAACTTCTTTGGGCAGATATCCAAAAGGTATGTGGTCTGAAATGTGGGATGCAAGACTTGACTCTCTTCTCTGCCAGAGATACCAACGTCATTTTGAACAAACCTTTTAATATTTCTGTTTCTCACATCTCCAGTAAGGAAAGGAAAATTGTGGTAGTTCTCTGCTTGGAAATACCACTCTTCAGAGGCCACTGTATTTATGCTTGTATGTCAAACATCTTTGGTTGCCTTGTTTTCCAAACAATCTATTCCTGCATTCTGAACCAGTATTGTAATTTTGGAGAAGAGAGTTATGCTGAGGTCTGCACCTTGGTGGGTACATCAGGTGCTAATTCTGTTCTGAAAGGGTCATCTGAGAAATATTTTAAAGGAAATGAAATTCTGTGTCATTATCATTTTAACTCTTCATTATCATTTTAACCCAAACAAAAATGAGTTCCAAGACTTTTGTCCCTTCTACAGCAGGGGTGGGATGGGAGGTGATGCTCTTCTGTGTCTGTGTACTTCATACATGAGTACAATGACACACTGGAGATGTATATTCTTATACGAGCAGATGGTATCTGTCCATAGCTCAGGCAGCCTGTGAAAGCCAAAACACTTCTGAAAATCTTCCAAAAATAATGACTTGTTCCCCAAGACAAACTAACTCAGGATGCAGTTACCAGACAGAACTCAACATTCTGTATTAAGAGAAGCTGTTTGAGCAAAGGCAGTTATTACATGCTATGACATTTTAAAAATGAAATTGATGGATTCTTCTCACGGCTGGAGCAGACACTAATGGAAACTCCTGTGAGAGTGCTGAGAGCATTTGAAGGAGCCGCTGGAGAGCTGACTGCTGAAACAGCACAGCTCCATACCACAGCTCCTGCTCTGGGGCTGATGATGCATGACTCCTCCCCACCACCCATGAAGTCATCCAATGAGGAACCTTATTTGTTGCCAAAACATTTAAGGGGGAAAAAAAAAAGAGGATGCATGCTATTTCAAGCCCTTTTTTTTTATGGTTTAGAGCAAACTTATGGAAGTTTGCTTTCAAATCCCCTTCTTTGAAAAACTGATGGAAATTTAGTGTCAAAGGAGTAACAAGATTAAGTGACCACAGATATTTGAAGGGTTGGGGAACACTCATATTCCTTTGGCTGCCACTTTTTCTATAAATTCCCTTTGAAACATTGCTCAAGGGTGTAGGCAGACAAAATTTTAGTTGGTAAAGCAAGCAAAAGAGAGTTGCATACTCTTGCTGTCCTTTGCCTCTGCTAACTCATTGAGCCCAACTTAAAGTAAAATTCAGATACTTGTCTGCTGGGACTTCAAATAAACCATCTGGCTAAGCAATGTGATAATTAAGTGTCTTGAATTCCATCCCAATAAATTGTCAGTTAAAACAACAATGACAACACTTTAGTAGTTGAAGCTTTTTAATTTTTAAAAAATTCTATGCAGATCATATTTAAATCTCAAAGCCCGGGTAGCTGGGCTAGCAGACAGACTCTTCATTTTGAACTGCTGACACACATTAGTTAAAATCTCACTGATATTATAGAGGATTGGTTAATTACTCATTAAACAAAACCAAAACAAACCAGAAACCCCCCCAGTACTAAACATAAAAACTTCAATGGGCCTTCTTTGGAAAGAACTCTTGGTTTTGCACAAATATTTATTATTCCTCAATTTCACTGAATGGGTAGGAAAAAGAGTTTTCTTGTATTGTTTTCAAACTGCTCATAAACTCTGTGCAGTTAAATTTGTTTTGTGGTTGTTCCATGCTGATACTTAGATCTCTTTGAAAATACATGGCTAAAATTCTGGATTTTCTAGTACAAATGGTGAAATTTGGAAGAATTTAATATATTTTAATGCTATATAAATATTGTGGAGTAATAACTTTGTAGAGCACTGACCAAGCATTGGGCCAGCTCTGAGCTAGAAGATAAGAACACAGGGCTGAAGGCAATTTCACCAAAGTTTCCTCTTTACACAGAGCCCTTGAACACAGTACAAGCTGTTCCTCACAGTACCCCCCAACGGAGCAGTTGGAGAGTTGTTGAGTGACTGAAAAGTGCTGGCTTACACTAATAATTCTGATAAACTTGGTGAGGAAACTTGTGATAAAGTGTTACTGGAAAAATAATATCCTTACCGTTTCTATTGATTTTTGTGATTGGCACAATGAAAAGTATAAATATTTTTATTTTCTGTGGGTAGACAGACATAGGGTATGAAAATCTTATATATTTCATTCTTCAGCTGTAGTGAAGTAGAGAAGAAGCAGCTAGATACTGTAAAACAAATTTATAACAAATCTTTTTCTAGGGAAGAGTCAAACGTTTAAATCTTCCACATCATAATTGAATGCCCAAACCAAAGGTGTCCATAGAAACAACTTCTTCTGTAGCCCAATAAATTTTTGAGGTCAAGAGAATAAGTAGCTCACTGCTTGGCTCTCAACAAATGGGAGCCATGATCTCACTTGGCATTGGATAAAATGAGGGAGCAGCAGGCTGCCAGAAAAATAGCTGCAATTCTTACTGGTGCTGTGACTGCAGCTCTGAACAAACGTTGATGAGACAGTGTCTCAGAAGTGAGATGGAACCAAATGAGGACACATTATTAGGAAAAACACGTTGCAATTTACAGTCTAGTCCTGAACTGAATAATTATCTTATGGTGCTAATACCCATTTCACTCTTCTGTGGAGCAGGTCTGGGATTTAACATCTTGAGATTGGCTTAATCTAAAACATATGTGTTTTCTTTTATTTCACATATGTGTTCTGCATTTCCCTTTTTCCAAGAGCTAGGATCAGCATGATAATATGCTGTGATGAGAGAAATACAGAGAGAATTGTTGTGATGTAGCTACAGAAACAATATGGGACCTACATGAAAATGCGTATGTTCTCTTTTACGGGTTTATTTTGTGGTGCAGACTGTGTTTCTATTAAGATTGGAAAGAAAAGTTTCTCCTGTTGGTCATGCTATGTGTGTGTATGTATGTCCCATCCCCAAAAAAAGCTTTATAACTTAACATTTAGTAAAATTTGCAGCAAAGGTTGAAGCATCCTGAAATGATAAACCCTAAACACGTGTCTGTCTTCTACCATGGGAATGCTGTAAAGGAGGATTCTGTCACAAAGCTTGGGATCATTTAGATTTTTGTGGGTCTTTGTGTCTGGATCTATTTAAAGCTAGCATTATAAGAGAAAGGACTGAATTCGGTTTTTTTTAAAGAAAAGGATGATTTATAGCATTAGTTTATCAAAGTGGAATAAAAAAAATATATAAAACTAGAAAAGCATTTTGTGGAAAGATGTCATTTCTTTTCAGTACTAAAATATAAGTCTATCCCATAATATATTCTTTTGTTATGTAGGGCTGCACTAGAGTATACTACAAAATAAATTAATTCCCTGTCATAACAATGTGGTATATGCAATTCTAGCAGAATTGTTTGTCCAACACAATTTTCTTTCTAGTCAGAAACCCCCTAACTGTCACGCTGAAACTGTCTTTTCTGGCAAAAGAAGCTCCCTTGATCAGTGCTACATACCCACAAGGGATTTTCTTTTGTCTTCTTTGGTCATAAGGTTGCCTTACTGTGTGAAACTAGTTCAGTATGGTAAATGAAGTCTCAGCTGAAAACTCATTATACATCATTATGTAGCACGGTGCCTCTCCCCAATGTGTTGTTTCCTTTTGCTAGAACCTCTGCTTTTAAATAAGTGAATATGGAAAATACATTTGAACTATAAATAGTCTGTAAAGGAAAATCCAGAAAATATACTTGCTATCTTTCTTTTCTAAAAGGAATCAAACATATTTTGTGTGTTTGAACCATTGCATTTGCATGGAATCTCCTCTTTACCCTCGTGAGAATTCTAGGGAATTTATTGGATGTATTTGAGCATGCTCACTGGTGTCAGGAAGTAATGACAGAGGTTATCTAAACTAAACGTCCTATTTAATCTAACTTACAGCTTTCTTTAGTCTTCAAAAGACTGCAGACATAAAATTCTATTTTATTATAACATGCATGTAACAAGTCTGGGAAGACCATTAAATTCTGCTGTATAATTAATATTGAACATAGAGTCTCTGTGCTGATACTCTAAATGGAAAGAGTTGGAAAAGAAAATTAATCATCCTGATATCACCCTGCACAAATTGAGTGGAGGAAAAGTTTCAATACCTGGTTATAGGCAGACACTTAGGTGGTCACCTGCTGTGCTGCCTGAGGTGCTGAGCCTTGTTGCTGAGCATTGACCAAACACAGTGAGGCAGAGGGGCCGCAAAATAAACCATGGAGCCACACCTTCCCCAGAATGTGACATATATAATGGGAGAAATGTGCAGCAGTGCCAGCTCTTTCTTTATCCTTTGGGTTTTACAGGGTGTCATTTCAGGGGCTTGAGTCTTCATTGTGTAGACCAAGCTAGAAAAGTCTAGCATAGGTTGGCCTCAAGAACATTATTTTCTGAAGCTTTTCTGCATCTAAAATGGCAATCTTTATGCAGCCTGCACTGCAGTGCAGCGTGGCCTCTGCTGAAAGAATAGTACATAAGGTGTACATTGTTTACCAGTGGTTTACAGTGATTAACTTGTTTGGTCTGAGATGATAGCTCTAAGTGGCTTTTGCCAAATAAAAGTGGTTTGCATTTTGGTCTTAGACTGTTACTGCTTTAACAGAGGAATGGGTTCTTTCAGCAGTCTCTAAATCTACATTCAGAGACCTTATAGAAACATTCTTCAGATACAAAAATTCATGATTAATCTTTTATTGTAGTGCTACCCAAATTGAATTTTTTGGCCACTGTGTTGCATAAAGTATGAAAATATAGTTTTATTATTCACTGGAAAAATGTTTGAATTTTATTGAGCAAGTGCATTTTCCAGTGCGGAAATGCACATTCTAAAATGGACCAAAATGTATGGATTTGTGTACAAAGGGAATGGGTAGCAAGGAAAGATCAATATCATTTCTTCTGGCTGACTATTAACATGTACAAGCTTTTTTTTTTGCCATTGTATCATCATGTGACTTGAAAACATTTAATGATGGATGGCTAAATTGTGTTGTTGTATATACAAACATGTTTGCCAATCCCTTTGTTCTCTGAAATGAACCAAACAGGAAACTGCATGTCAGGTCCTTTGATGATGTGTCTTCTTATCACAAGTAGGAAAGTCTGCATTCAAGTCAGTATTTTTTCCATCACCTGTATTCAAGTTCTATGTCCAAACCACCCTACATTTTAGAAGTCAGCATAAATCTATGCCATACAAATATTTCATTTATGTTGTTATGAGAAAAGCAACAAAATTAGTCTTAGTTATTCTGAGTTAAAACAGTGTTTGAGCAAAAGGAAACAGTTCCAGACAAAAACATAAACATTCTTTAATATCCATATGGTTTATCTTTCTGAGAACCTAGGGAAAGCTTGATTCCTTACATCCATTTACAAGTATTTAAAAGCTTTCTAACTTCTAAACTTTTCTAACTTTAAAACCTTTTTAACTTTTCAACTATTCAAAACTTAAATTGCAGGGAACTGCCTTGGCAACAAATGAATAATTTATGTGATGGGATTCCATGTTCAGATTCTATGCTTCTGCAAATTATATGTGTGATGTTAAGAAATAAAGCTCTTCCTTTTAAAGAGGTTGTTTCACATTGGATAATAAGGCATTTTAACAATTGTTTTTAAGCCATCTGTTTAGATAGAATTAGTTGTTTCAGGGTTGGTGTTTTTAAGCCTGATTTTGCCTTATCTCTGAAGATAACTGGTGTGCAGGAGAAAAAAGTGGATCTATAGAAGGTACTGCCAAGAGAAAACAAAAACCAAGAACAAGAAAGAAATCATTTAAAAAATGAGAACACATATTTTTCTTGTAAAGAGGGTGGGTTCACATTTTCCAAGCTCGAAACTCAAGCAAGAGAAGGACCAACTGGGCTGTCAGACTGACAATTGTGTAACAAGCAGATAATCCAGGCTGGCCCGGGGGACATCATCTGCTCCTCCTCTCAGAGACTGCACAGCACTTCTAATACCCTGTAACAAGCTTAAACCCATGATAAAAGATCTGTGGTCACAATTACAGTGTGCCACAGGAAGAAGGCAGGAGACTCAGCAGCTTTATTGCTGTCACAGGCCATGGCAGTGGCAGGGACTCGCTGAGTGAAATTTCCAGGGGAGCCTCAGATGCAAGGCTGGCTCTGAGTGAGCAGGGGAGTCCCACAGCCCCACTTGTGCCAGGCAGTGATCCCTGTGGGGAAATGCCTTCCTGGCTGCAATCTGGCAGTCTGTAAGTGCCTGAGCCAAGCATCGCACAAACTTCAGGGATTTTTATATCAGCCAAAGGGTTCTGTTCTGTTCCTATTTCTAGCTACAGCTACTTTTCTTCAGAAAAGTACCCCAGGAGTTAGCTAATGTGTCACCTTGGGGAAAGTGCTGGGGGAGAATAGGTGACGGAAAGAAAAGCTGCTAGGTCCTGCAGCAATCAGTGAGAGTGCTGAAGCAAGGGGGAATACAAGCTCAATACAAAGGTCCTATTGAACCGTTTTGTCACCACCCTCACAGGATATACTAACAAACTGTGTGGTTTTAGAAAAATGTGTTCTGTCTGCAGAGAGGTGCCTCTTGCTCCATACCCCTCCCCACCAAGCAGCTAGGTCAGACATGCAAGGCTCTCTGGATTCTGGTTGCTGTGGCTATAAAGTATGGGACTAGAAAGAGAAGTAAGAAGGGGATTTTCTATGTTTTGCTGAACATCAAAGCCAATCCACATCTAACATCAGCAGCTGGCTTCTGTTATGGTTGAATGAAACAAAAAACAGAATTCAAGAACACTTGTATCATTAGGACAGTCTCCCCATTAAACACTTCCCAAAATAGTCGTGTAATAAAAAGCTAAAAATAAATGTTAACTGCAAATTTGAGATATTTAAGTATTAAGTATTTTGCTTTGTGAATATTTCTGAGAGAGGCCTGTTTTGGAATAAATAATGCTTGACCAAATCAGTTTTTAAGGTGGTTGTTAATCATGCATATGTTGGTATTGGCTTGTTTTAATTGATACCTTACTTCATGACACTAGTATGTATTAGCCTGGCTCTGGTCTTTCTAAGCTGCTCTGAACTTTAACAGATGATAAGGTCAGGTACGAGGCCTTTATTAACAACACCTTTGTAGCATTAACACTGAGGTTGAGCACCTTTTTATACCTGACACTTTGCATTCTTATTTCTCTGTTATTACCTTAACACGTGGCAACAAGACTGTGACAGAGCCTCACAGCCAGGCTCTCTGCACAGGCCTGAGAAAACAACAGCCCACTAGGTTTTATGCCTTTCTCACCAAAACACTGCTAATCGGAATTTACCCTTAAAAAGTTTGATGCCTCTTTGATTGTTAAATCAAACCCTGTTTATTAAGCAGTGTGTGTTTGATAGGTGTCTGTCTCTAGATGCCTGGTTCTCATTACTTCAGATATTTAACTTGAATGATCGGTCAATTCCCATGAATGATTTAAAGAATTTGATATAAGCTGAAATAAGTTAAATGCCTAATTTTAAGCACAGATAATTGAGTGACCCACTTCCTTTCTGCTTAAGATGTTCAAAGAGGCTTAGTTTCAGTTTCTGATGGAAGTGTTGCTGTTTTATCCAACTCTCTTAATCCCAACCTTATGTAAGCCCCACACTGGTGTATTTCTAAGCAGAGACAGAGATGGGAGTTTCTGTGTGTACACTCAGAGAGTGAATGTCATTTGGCAGCCTGAAAACTTTGAATCAGACTTAGTAGTATTGTTCCCATGGGCCTGACAGGGGTACAGCATCCTGTGGAAGGGTGCAGAGGAGACATTCCTTGTGTACTGTGTGCCAGAGGGTGATGGAGCTGCTGGATAAAGCTCTGTTACTCCAGTACATTCAGGCCTGGCTTTCAGTGCGGCAGTTCCCAGGCCTTAATCCTCTCGCTTCCCATAAGAATTGCTGTGGAACTTAGTGGGTTTACATTCAGACAGGAATATTTTTATCACTATCTTAAAGAATTACCCTTTCAGTGCTGCTGAAAAAGAACAGTGGTACTGTGATCCTTGTCTTCAGTAATGTTATGTCCTCTCCAAGCTAGCTCACAAATTATGTAAGCCCAGGACCCCAGAGGGTCAGCTCTGAATCCAGAGTTTTCCAAGCGTGAGAAGCTCTCTCCTTGGATTTCAGCTCCACCCGCTCTAGAAATAAAGGCCAAATGTTAAGGTTTGAGAGGGACTGGGCTTGTAGCACTGGAGCTGGGTGATGTATAATAGTCTGGGACTGCTTTCCAGTTCTAAAGATAGTGATTCTTGAGCTTTGATGGAAATAACTCTGGAGCACAGCTATAACTAGGATCAATCCAGTGTGGCTCAATGCATTTTAAAGGATTGCCTTATTGGAAGCTGTGCCATCCAGTATGTGGCTTACTCAAACAAGCTTTTCTACAAACACCAGAGTGCAACTTTATGGACCCTGTCAGTCCAACGGATTTACATTCCTCATCATTAAACTCCTTCTGCCCTTATTTTTTTGGGTTTTTTTTCACTTCCTCTGCTTTTTACTTCCTGATCCCTTTGCTATGCTGCCAGGTGTCCCCACATCTCTTCACCTTGCTTATTACTGAAAATAGTTCTGCAGATTTATTAGTATATTTGGTAACTGTGAATGCAATGTAAACAACAGCATAGGTTTTCATCTCTAAAAAATTAATGCAAATACCAAAAAAACTGAAATATACTTCAATTTTTCTGGTCAGGTTTTCAATTGCCTTTTCCCCACAATCTTTGAGGTGGTTGTAGCGCATCCAGATCTTAAATCATAGCAGCTCTGAGTAAAAGAATCAGAATTGTGAAAACTGAGAATATTGGAAAATTAAGCAGCAAATAGTTTGCTGCAGCACCTAAGAGCAATGGCTGATTTAGAGAAAATGTCTGTCTGCTTGCTGGGGGTGGTGTTAAAGCACTTAACTTTTCCTCCTTTATTGGAAGGGACAAGGAAGGCTTTGATATAAAACTGCTGGTACTTTTTCAGCCTCAGTAAACTTTTGCAAAGCTTTTGTGAGTTTTAATAGAGCCATAAAGCAATGGAAGTTTATACCATATCCTAAGTTTGTACACTGTATCTCAGGTTCAAGTGATATTCTGGAAGCCCTCAAGCTTTTTCAGAAAAGTGACTTGGTTTCTTGTGCATGAGCACTTTTCCAATCTGCTTTACAGTAAACTTCTTGATTGCTGAGATTTTTTGTCCACCATGACTAAAATAATGTTAGGGGTTTTTTTTTATTTCTTGTCTAAGCCAATTCATTTCATATTTGAACCAAGATGCCATTTTTTCCAAAGGCTGTAGATGCTAGCAATGTCAGTCAGGACTGTAGGAGCAGCAAAAATGAGATCAGTTAAATAATATCAGAAATAAATTTGGTCATAGACTTTTACAACAACAACAAAAAAAGACATTATCTTCATATGGAAAGGTTCTTCACTACCACTATGTTAATAAATCAGTTTATTCTTGTTTTCTTTCTTTCCCCCTTAAGGCCTTGTGATTATAATTTCATTCTGTAACACCTAAATTTAGTTCTGAATCAAGTACAGTAGCTCAATAGAACACTACACATTAAGATCCACATTGAATTTCACATGACAGGCTTTACATTTGCTGAAGGCTTGGGGGCTGTGGTTTTAACAGTCATATCACATTTTGGTTGAACACAGTTTGATGCACGTCTGTGAAATTTGTGTTTTGCTCACACAGGGTATGATTCAAGTCTACAGCTGTCGCAAACAGTATGTAGGACCTAATTCATGAATAAGCTGTCAGTTACTATAACCCCCAAATAAAAACAAATTACAATCACAAGAGGAAGTTGGTATGAAATGTAAGAGTGGAACAAAAAATTAATCCCATTAGTATTAAATTTGGACACAGATTCACCTTAAAAAATTAGTGTACCTACCTCTGCCTCAACTTGTGATATTGCAATTGAATCTTTGTAAAGCACACCTCACTTATGAATCTAGAATTCTGAACACTTGAATAGTATTATTGACCCTTAAAATATATTAATTCATTTACAGTGATGTTAAAATAGCTCTAATGGTAAAAGCAATGCAGTCATGCTACAAAACCTAATCATGCTGCTGTCCTTGTGTTTGTCAGCAATCTGCATATAAGACAAATACTAAAAAATACCATGCGAGGAAGTTACCCTTTCATAGCTGAGAGAAGGGTTCCTCAAGAGCTTAAGAAACCCAGCAATCCTTTCTGGAAGTGTCTGATGTTGTCTCCTAAGGCTGGGATAGAAGCATCCAACACAGAATGTATTGAGCAGCAGATTTAGTTATGTCACTCTTCTGTGGGCAGGACTCTTCCCATTTGGCCATAATACAGTGTTATTCATTTATTTACAGAAGTTTACTGATGTAACATTTCAGACAGTCAAGTGACATTTCTAGTCTTATTCCAAGTGTGAAAATAAGCATGAAGTGCCAATTTATGGAAGTGCTGATGCGCTGAAGTATTTTGAAAGCTATTATTTGATCCCATTGTGTGTTTTAATACCCAGATATTACTCAGATAAATATGAACCAGAGTTAAATATATGTGTGTGATATATAACTAATTAAGCTACTACTTGGTGAAGAGTAAAAACTTATAATGATTTGACACATAAAAGACATTGTGCAGGAGTAGACAGCCATCATTTTTACTGAAGTAAGTAAACTTCAGAAAATATCACAATATTTATTTAGTCTTAGTACCTATGATTTTTGATTTTTTTAGCTCTCTTATTGCAAATATTGCCCTAAAAGACCATTTCCATTCATTTCATCTTGTATGTTCAATTTCACTTGGGCTTCTCTGGCATAGTATTTTTGGCTGTATGAGCGTCATGATGCTTTATTTCTAAATCTTATTTTCTAATCTAGATTCAGAGCATCAACATGAATGCAGTTCCCTTGTTTTTCTTCTTTCTGTGCCACCTGAATAACCATCTCCACCCTTAGCACATTCTTTGAGAAGAAACTTTCCTTAAAGCCTCTTCAGCCAGAGCTTCAGGGGTACAAAGGTTGCTCCTCATCACGTGAACTGACCTTCCTCTCATGCTCAGAGCTTGTTTGACAGCCCAGTGGGACTGAGGGGGTGTGGGTGACACATGTGCCCAGGCTGCTGCAGGCTCACATCTCAGGGGACGCGTGTGCCCCAGTTTATACCAACTGTTGGGTTAGAAGGGTTAAATGCTAATCTCATCATTATTAGCACAATGTAAGGCTTACAGTGCAAGATAGTCTGGCTGGTAGAAGCAGGTGCAGTTCATAACCATCAATTTTTTTGTCTGGGAAAGCTCTGTCTGTAGCCATTCCTGAATGTCACATGTTGTATGGGATTATTGTGTGGCACAGTTATTTAAAATCATAAATTAATGCATTTTAAATGAAACTAAATCTGAACAAGCTTGGAAATGAATATTTCCATGTGAAGTACCTGTCACCACATGATAGCAGCATAGTTTTGGTTGAAGACCAAAAGCATGCAACCTGTGTGCCTTGAAACATACATGAAACAAGAACTTTGGAAAATGGAATATCATTGCTACAAACAAGGCCAATGAATTGTTTGACGTAATTAAAGCTGCACCGCACAACAGTTAATTCGTGTATGTAACTTCACTTCCAGTTCAACTGTCTCTGTGCACAGATCCCTCAAGTGCTCTTATCTGGTTTTCTCCAAGCTTGTTCTGGCAAGTTTGAATAGTGGTGGTTTGTTCAGAAGCAGTCAGTCTTTCTGACAATGCAAAGAATCAATCTTTTGTCAGTGCATACCATGTGCAACAAAGGCGCCATTCTGCACAGCCTGATTCCGTGGCTGTTTTTCAGCGAGGCTGGTGACTGCATTTCCAAATTGTGAAAATTTAACACTCCTGGCATGGCTGGAGGTTTTTTTTTTTTTTTTCTCATGTGCTCAGTGACAAATAAGCTCACAGTTTAAATTGTTGCTATTTTAGAGGAGCTCATTTTTTAATTATAGTTGCTGTATTTTAAGACTACATGTCTTACTTTATGGATATACATAGTCATACTTGGTTTTATTTGGCATTTAGGGGAAATGTCATACCATTTTCTGAAATGTCTTGAAATATTTAAAAAACACTTCTGGCCATAGTTTATTCTTAATTCTCAAAACCTTTAATTTATAATTTTGTATTCAAAGAGCGAATCTCAGGGAAGTCACAGTTGATTATAATAATAGTTATCAAGATTTATTTTGGTTTATTTTATTTTAATCAGCTTTAACATAATACCTATTTACTTTTTAAAAGTTAAACAGATTGTTATTTTATATTTATATTTTATATAAATTGTAGCTTTTGATTCTTTAGATTCCTATTTTCATAATGATATGTGTTCTCACATCAGAAATTGACCGTAGTTTAATTTGAGTATGAAGCCTTGGGTGGTTTTACTTACAGATTTATGAAATATTCTCTGTCCCTGGAAGTCTCCAACCCTTGTGAAAGATCTTGCTGAAGCTCATGAAAGACTATTACCTATAAAATCATATTATGGGCTGTAAAGAAGTATAACTTAAAGAGATATGAAATGGACTGTGAAACTTTAATTAGGTATAATCTGTCAGACATAGGCTGACACAGACCAAGCTTTATTAATAATTTGTGGATGAAAACCACTAAGGAACCTGCATAGAAAGATGGACTCCTAAACTTGTGACTGCAGGTATAGAGAGATTCCAGGCAGAGAATTATAAGCTTCTAGTAAGGATAGCACTTTTAGTTTCATTTATTCTAGGTTGGTTTTTTGTTTGGGTTTGTTTTGTTTGTTTGCTTGTTTGAATGAGATTTGTTTTGGATTCTGAGGATCCATCTGTGTTCACATTCCCTTGAATTATGCCTCCACTTTGTACTGGTGTCAGTGATTCAGCAGTGTCTGCAATGAGCTGATGTTGAAAGAGGCACCAGGACTGCTTGGTTTCCCTTCCCACTTAGTCCTAGAAAAGACCATTGTGTCTCTTAATGCCTGCACCCTCTGCATGTCTCTGAAGAGAGAGTGTGCTGTACCTACCAGCACCAGCAAAGATTTAATCATCTCAAACATCATCTTTGCTCTCTTACTGTAGTTGTTGTCCCCAGAGTGATCCATTTGATATCAGTCCTCAAGTGCTGAGCATTATATTTCTTCTATTTTATTCCAGAACTGGCTTGAAAAATGAAAATTATGTTGGAATGTCCCCAAACCTTTTCAGTGTATCAGAAAATGATAAAAATAAAAATTCATGGAGATCTTGTGAGCAGCATAATCTCCATGTTTCTTTAGTTTTAGTATCACTATTTCAGGTGATCAAGTGGATTTGAAGCTAATTCTTCCCTCTGGTGAATGAACAAAATTAATGACTCAGAGCTATCACTTCCACAATCTGTCTCTTAAAACGCTCTTTAAAACTTTGAATGTAACCTTCACAACTAAGGGAATTAGAAGCTTCAGGTCTTTAGCTGAAGTTTCAGGTCTGGTTTACCAAAAGCTTTTCTTATGAACTAACTTAATTTAAACTTCTTCCTAAGAGAAATTTTAGTTAAAACTTTCATTTTTCTCTCCTATGAAGTTGGACACTAGAGAAGGTCCTTGTAAGATTAGTGACCTCTCGGTGAGTCCAGATAGAGTACAAAAGCTATCAGCCATCTTATCAAAGGTATCAGTCTCACAGTTGCATTTCATTGCTTTCTTGTTAAGACTCTGCCATAGCCCAGAGCTGAAGTGGCTGGGCAGATGCCTGGGAGCAAAAACCATGGAGATTGGTGTGAGGGCTTCTAGAGGCTTTGAACAGAGATGAACTTTTTTTCTTCAGCAGATAATTACTGGGATTTGATTGTATTTTCTAACTCTGATTAACGCTCTGTTTAGAATAAGCTGAACTGTTTTACCTACCTTGCCCCCTAGTTTATTGGGTCGCACAACCACTAATGGGAAAGTTAAATTTGAGAGATGATGGAATTACTCAGCTACTTACAAGGCTGTTTGCAGTGGTTGCAAGGTTTTAGATATTTTTATTTGAATTACAGTTTATATGGATTATGACAAAGCAAAAAAAGTGAGAACATGGGCATTTATCTAAATATGTTTAATAATACTCTTGTGCAATGTAAACACATCATATGGCCATCCTTTTAGCTTAAGTGACCATTGCAAATTCCTCAATCCTATATTCTATTCCTCACTTAAAAAGGCATCTGTCATTTTCATCTCACTACAAAATCAATCTTTCTCAATCTTTTTTCTATCCTGTAAGCATAGTTCATATGTGTTGACTGGCTAAGGAATGACACATGGCAGAATGCATTTTTCTCTCCTATGAAGTTGGACACTAGAGAAGGTCCTTGTAAGATTAGTGACCTCTCGGTGAGTCCAGATAGAGTACAAAAGCTATCAGCCATCTTATCAAAGGTATCCCACAGTTGCATTTCATTGCTTTCTTGTTAAGACTCTGCCATAGCCCAGAGCTGAAGTGGCTGGGCAGATGCCTGGGAGCAAAACCATGGAGATTGGTGTGAGGGCTTCTAGAGGCTTTGAACAGAGATGAACTTTTTTTCTTCAGCAGATAATTACTGGGATTTGATTGTATTTTCTAACTCTGATTAACGCTCTGTTTAGAATAAGCTGAACTGTTTTACCTACCTTGCCCCCTAGTTTATTGGGTCGCACAACCACTAATGGGAAAGTTAAATTTGAGAGATGATGGAATTACTCAGCTACTTACAAGGCTGTTTGCAGTGGTTGCAAGGTTTTAGATATTTTTATTTGAATTACAGTTTATATGGATTATGACAAAGCAAAAAAAGTGAGAACATGGGCATTTATCTAAATATGTTTAATAATACTCTTGTGCAATGTAAACACATCATATGGCCATCCTTTTAGCTTAAGTGACCATTGCAAATTCCTCAATCCTATATTCTATTCCTCACTTAAAAAGGCATCTGTCATTTTCATCTCACTACAAAATCAATCTTTCTCAATCTTTTTTCTATCCTGTAAGCATAGTTCATATGTGTTGACTGGCTAAGGAATGACACATGGCAGAATGCATGATGTTTCAGTTGAATAATGTGACCCTATTAATTATCTGCAAGAGCAGTCTAAACTCTAGAGTGTGTAGCTGCTAACATTTCATCTTGGTTTCCTATTTGTTTCTTTCAATTTTTTTAGCACTTAATTGATTCTTGCATTTTCTTTTAGAAAGGAACTTAGTGAAATTTGTTTGCAGCAAGCCAGTTGTTTCTAATATAGAAACTATTTTCTTAATGGAACAGAAATTTCACTATGAAAATGCAGATTCTTTGTGGTTGTGGCTAAGACATTTGATTTCAATAAGACAAACTTCGCATTTATTTTTCTAATGCAGGGTTATTCCTGGTCATATTTTTAATTGCAGGGTTTCTAGTAGACAATTTATGTAGTCTGCTGTGTTTTGTTCCTCCATTTAGCATGGTAAATGTAAGAACAGATACTTGAAGGAAGTCTCTAGCCA
This sequence comes from Emberiza elegans, assembly GCA_024865655.1. NCBI lineage: Eukaryota > Metazoa > Chordata > Aves > Passeriformes > Fringillidae > Emberiza > Emberiza elegans. Next base: position 65,760,556 of record JALJVW010000206.1, read on the forward strand.
AGGATAAGATAAAGCCATTGTTATTTAGGTCATTTTATTCTGTGATAAAGTTTTAATCCATCCCAGAAACACTTAGTTGTCTCTTAAAGAAGCAGTTGTTTATGTGAATGGGTCTGTTTCTGATATCTGGGGTCTCTGTGAGATACAAGCAAATAGGGAAAATTTCTTGTCATGCCTATATGAAGAGCAAGAGCTGTGGCAGAGGGCTGTCCTGTTCTTTGGCATTCTCAGTGGCCACTTCACACGCTCAGTCACCAAAGGAAGAAGGCAGGGAGCTGTTTCAGTTTGAACAGAACTGTTTAATGAGGACCAGGATAATAACTTAAACCAGTTCTACTGAACCAAGGAAGTGAGGAAACATACTCTAAGAGAAGAGATGATGACTATGTGGAGTGCTAGACAGCAAGACAGCCAAAACACTGATACAAAAAGACAGGGGCTCCTTCTGAGAGTTTACCTGACCATCTACTGGGAGATGCAAGGCCAGTACTTCCCACCTGTGTTTGGATGTGCTGCAGGGCAGGAAGGAGCTCTAATGTACAGCCAGGGCACCTCTTGGCTCCTGTGCAACTGCACTGCAAACCCAACTGCTCATGCACCATAGATAACTCTGGAAAATTTTCAATTTACACTGCATTTAGTATGGGAATTGCCTGAGAAATAACACCAAAGAACCACTGAGTGTGTGCAGGCACAGGATTTAGCTTCAAGGTCTTAATAGGGCTATGCATCCAAAAATCCTCCTGAAAGCACACAGGAATTTTCCCTCCTCCAGTGGCTGCAGAAATAACCTCCTGTCACCAGCCCATCTACCAGCAGGGAAGCTTCTCTATATTCACACTTCAGATCCTCCTCCTGCTCTGCCTGCCTATTTTGACTTCTATAAGGCAGTGGTATCAAGGTGATAAGTGATGTTTCCAGTCAAGCAACCACCCCGAGGATATCAGCCCTCCCTAAAACATCCCTTCTGGCAACTGTCCCCAGCCATTCTGGCACAGCAACAAGGGCTTGATCCAACCTGAGCCCACATGCCTTCTGTCTCCCTGCCACTGGAGATAAACCCACAGGAATCTCTCTGCACACTACCTCATGTTTTGTCTGATTTCATTCCTACACCTGCTGATATTTTTGTCAGATTAACGGAGTCTTTACATAAGCTTCATGGAAGCTCCAGTCCATATACAATAATGCAGTAGAAATCAGAGATAAAGGAGATATTGCTATAGGGGCTATGCATAACCTTTCTATTCTCTTTCTGATTTTAAAATTTATTTACTCTTAAAATGCTTTAATTTTGACTTAGAGGGATCAAACTTACCTTCTCCTTCAAACTAAGAAGTGAGAAATCTTTTTAATTGCTCTGTTTTTGGGGAGTCTTGGCACTTTATTGCAGTCCACAACTGACCACAGAAGGAGGGATGGCTTTCACCAGTTAATCTGTTGGCAGTTTGGGTGCATGTTTGCTTATAGTGTAAAAAAACACATCTTGCCTCAAGGCAGGTCATGTTAAAGGTTGGAAACAATACAGATTTTTGACAGATAATTCCATTTTTCAAATTTTCCTACAGAAAACTGTATTGGAAATTTTACATGAGCAGATTCTCTGGCTATTATTTATCTATGTTTGGTTCAAAGATTGTCATGGGTGAGAATGTTGGTATTTAGGAAGATGATGTTGACAGTACCACTGGTGTCTTTGTCTTTGTGCTTGGGGAATGCAAATTCCATGGTCATATTTCTGCTCTGTTGTATCCATTTTTATTACATGCTGTCATCACAAAATACTGTATTGCTGCATCTTGTTCAGACATCAGAGTCACAGGAACTTTGCAGCTTCACCTCTGGTTTCAGTGTGTTGTTCATCAAATTTGTAGCTTTGAGACCCTGTTATAAATATATCAACCCAATTTTGCAAGAAACTTTTAAATACCTTTTATGTGATTTTGTTACCCTTTAGTGAGTATGGCAAATTCCATCCAAAGGCACTGAGAATGAATACAACAATTTAAATGTAAAGGCCCTGAAGAGCTCCTAGCTAGTGCTGATGGCACCAAGCTCACAGCATTGGTACTCAACACAAAGAAATGTCCCGGGGTGTAATAAGGAACTGCAGGTCATGTTTGGGGGTGGCAGATAGCCAATCACTTGAAATGAAAGGTGTTTACTTACAGAGAAGGAGAAAAAAGGTCAGTCTTCTGCTACACTCCTAGTTTCTATGGATTTTATACAAATTTATAGAGCACAGAATGACAGAATCAGCTAGGTTGGGAAAGACCTTTGAGGTCTTGGAGCCCAGCCTGTGACCCCACACCACCTTGGCAGCCAGACCACGGCGCTGAGTGCCACATCCTAAGTCTTTCCTTAAACACCTCCAGGGACAGTGACTCCACCAACTCCCTGGTAGCCTTTTCCAATGCCCAAGCGCCCTTTCCATGAAAAAACTTCTTCCCAATGTCCAACCTAAATGATATAAAAGACGGCAGAAAATATGGAGTAAAAAAAAAAAATTAGTCTGCAACTGCAGCATTTATAAAAGGCTTGAAATACTGTTAGTGCTGAAAAGGTGGCATTTCCAGAAGATGCAAAGATTTAGTGCTTTTCTTTATGAAGCCTCTTGCTGAGTGTCAGCTGCAATCTGGTTTCTCCAATGGAAACATTTTAGTACAAAACAATTATTTTCTTTGTCAGACAATTTTATTTGTATTTTACTGAAATTATTTCTTTGGAATGCCACTGTTCAGTTATATGTGGACAATAGGAAATATTTATTCAACACCTTAGAATGAAAAAGTTGTTAATTTGAATGTGGTTATTAATAGATGCCTCATGTGTTACACACTAAAATGGTAGAACTTATTTTTCAGACAAATAAGACAAGATTGAAAAAAGTTATTCCCTTTCATTAGTCATTCATGCTAAATCTACTTAATAATAGTTTTTTTATTATTATTCCCACAGCCCCTCAAGCAAATCAGGCTTGGATTCTGTCTGATGTGCATTTGTTTGTATTTAAGACATTAACTTGTCTAAGAAGTGAATATGATAAAGGATCATATTTCAAAACTATGAATGTATTCCAGCTTTGTGAATCAAAGACCTTCTGACAGAGCTTTTACTTGTCAAAATAAAATATGTATTTTAACATTTCTATCTGCATACTCTGATGTATATCCTCTTCCAACCCATATTTAAAATGTCAATTGCCTAACCCAAATTGAGAACATCCATATATGAAAAGACTTTGTCTACATGTTTGGAATTATGTCATTTTTACTTCAAAAATGCATAACTTAAAAAGAAGACTTTACAGTTTCATTTTAATGTTGATATTAAAAACCACAAATATTTTTTAAATGCTTCACTAATTGTTTTATTTTAATTGGAGCAAATTTTACTGCTCTGCCACAAGTCCATGTTTTTTCTATCAGCTTTGTACTCTCCTGTTTAGGGTTCTGTAGGAGCACATTGTACATATAAATTTAACTGGATGATCACAGTTCACAGGGAGCCACACATCTATGTCATGATGGTTTTCAAAGACTTCATGAAACAGTATTATGACTGCAGATATTCTTAGTTCCAGAAGATTGTTTTAACCAAAGGACTATTATTATCTTGAATTAGCCTATTTCAGGCTCTCAGGAGTCTCTTCAGCTACAGACTTTGGAGGAGATTTATCCCTTCTGTTCTGGTGTCTCTTTTTTCAGAAGTCCACAGACACAAATACAGCAAACCAAGCAGGGAATCACAGGAGAAAACTCAAAGCATTTTTAGTTAAATTCACTTCAGCCAGCTTGCAAATCTCACTGATTTTCGAGAAGGATAAGTATGGGCAAAATTTGCAACAACAGCACTGTGCGGGACTCTTTCAGGTAGAGAAAAAAGTCCTTAAAATCCTAAATACCTTGCTGGCACTTGAATAGAGATCACAGCATTTCTTCTGTGTATGAAACTCATCTTTCTTACCAACCTGAGAGTGTATTTCTTGTGCGTGAAAATGGCAGGAGCCGGGCCAGCTCTCCGTAACGTGACAAAGCACAGCGAAGGGAGCGAGAGGCTGCCCTGAGCAGGCTGGCAGCGGCAGCAGCTCGAGTCCTGCCCTGCCCAGGGCCCTGGGGCTCCGGGCTGGGCTCCGCTGGGCTGCGGCTGCCGCAGGGCGCTCTCGGGGGCGGTGCTGGCGAGAGGCACCGCCGCCGCTCCGACAGCGTTATTTGTCAGGATAACAGGTTTTGTTTGTTTGCCAAAGAATATATCTGATCAAAGATCTCGGGGCTTATCTGTCTCAATGTTTTTGTCATTGATTATACAACGTCTGTGTTTTCTAGGTCACTTACGTATTATGCTTCTATATGGGCATGTCAAAGAAATGTATTCGCTAATGTATGTTTAATGTGAATGCATCTGAACTCTTATTCAAACAACGAATGTTTCCTGCTCTTTTAATATCTTCCACTCAACTCCTTTTGGAAATTAACATCTTTTTATATATATTATCCATAATCCCAAATATTATCAGCAGATATAATAGGTTTAAAAAACCGTAACATTTACAGTTGAGCTTTATAGTCTGATGCATGTTTTTCACTAATTAACCCATTTTAGTTGTTTTGTATCCCAAGACGCTCTGTATTCATCATTTATATGCTCTATTTAACTCTTTTCAGGCAGAAGACAATATGAATACATACAAGCAAACTCCTGCATATGTTACCCTAGTGAATTGTTCATTCTTTGATGAATGTGCTAGCTGGAAAGTCATTATTGTAGCTGAACAGAAAATTCTTGTTCCCTTGTTTAAAAAAGAAAAAAAAAAGGCTTTTTTTTCCAGGACATGGTGTTCCTCAAAGACATAGACTGACTCTATATGAAATAAAAAATGTGTATACATATGTATACCGAAATTCACAGCTTTTTATTAAAAAGAGGTTTTCAAAATTTTCATAAGGGCTAATATATAATAATGCTGGAATACTGTAACTGTATTCTTTAGCACTCCTAAACAACAGACCCCGCACAAACACTGATGTTGGTTCTCTATTTTCTCCACAGAATCTCTGAATCTATTTACATATTTGGAAATCTGTTTCACCAAAAATATTTGAATCTGAAATGTGTGATTTGTATCCCAGCAAACTGACATGGTAAGTAGATGCTATTTCTTTTGCATAATTCAGTAACTTTAAAGGGAATTTTAAAATTGGAATTATCTGGATGTTTTAAACAGAGTGTTCCTATAGGAATTTTTCTTTTCACACCTGGAAAGCAAAATGCCACTGACCTTAAGAACTGTAGTGCAATGCTAATTATCTCTGGCAACCAATGTTTGTCCCAATTGCTCCTTGAGTGAGTAACATTTTTAATGATCAAGAGCCTTGAATGCCATGCTGTGGTGTACACGTCCTTAAAACACATTTGGAAATCTCAGCTTGCCTATGTAATAACAGTTTCACCTTGGATGAAGCACATTATTGAGTATAATGTAATATCCAACATTTAGCTTTTCTTTTTATTGAGATGGTTATCTGTGGTTGTTTCTTTGGACATGGTTCTCTTGTGACTAGACAGACAAACTGGGATCTCTCCAGTACATAAATGAGGTAAGTCAGAAACAGGGGCAAGGAAGAATTCATGGTGCTTAGGAAACCATGTATGATATGCTATAACATTTTGAAAAATATATTTTAAAAGTCCAAAGTCATGCAAGAGTAAACTCCATTCCATAATGTGTCACCAATATCTGTACCATCCCCTCAGAGTACAGAACACATGCTGGCTGCTTTTTGTTTTGTTCAGTAACATGAGATGTTACAGTTCCACAGTGGTTGTTAGCCTGATGGACATTTCCTGAAGTCACTAGTAATAAATTTAGAGCAAATACACGAGCAGGATGACTGTTTTGAGTATTGAGAACTTTTAAATGGAGATAATTAAATCAAATCAATATTCAAATTTGGTTTGTTATTTTCTTTCTTTTTTTTTTTTAACTATAGACTGTTTTAGACTGAATGGGAAACTGTGCTCACTCTCACTCTTTTCTTAGTCTGTATGAGGTAAAAATTGTTATATAGTTTATTGCATTGAAAATGTGAGTTATAATTAGATTGTTGTTTCCATTAAAACCTATCCTAAAGCTCCTGTTAGAAACAACTAGACAGATTTACATCACTAAAAGGGCAGCACAAGAAATGAAGTAAAATATAATTTAGTGTCTATAAGCAGGTGAGTAAAAGCTCCTCAGCAAACTACCCTCACTCAAAGAACAGAAATTAGAATCCCAAATCAAGCACAGACAGGATAGTTCAAAAGACAAATTTGAGACTGGTTAGAAAAGGGAGTGAGAAAAATTTCTGTTTGGAGCAAGTAATTATCTTTTAAGATTTTACCCCACATTGTATGAATACATTGGTGCCCAATTTAGCTTGGAGCACCAATCTTTCATTCAGCACTAAACTCTTTCTGTACATTAATAACATATTCTGAGGCAGCATCATGCAATTGAAGTATTTTTAATATATTGTTTTAAAATTTTGCATTAATTTTTGACATTTAGTAATCATCAATGTCTCAATATCTATGTCTGCTTATTTATAGGAAGTTTCTCTCTCTAATATATCCAGTAATATCAGAGTAATCTGCAGTTTGAACTTTGAGGTACAAAATCTGTAATGATGACAGTTCTTTGGGAGAATTCAGCTTCAATTAGAAATAGGTCATTTATTCAAGAAGTCACCGAAGTAGGAGTAATTCTTTCCTCCTTTGGCATGTCTCCTTTTTTCCTTTCATGCATTTCATGTGACCTAAGTCCATTTTTTTTCCAGCACTCAGTTTTTACCAATATGTTTGAATGGTTTTGTCTTGCTGAGATTTGTTACGTACTTGTGTTTTATTGCAATTGACAGTTTGGGGTAGCGCTGTCCATGGAGTTTTGTATTTTATTTTCTACTGAAATGTTTGCTACCATGTTCTGATAATATCTGCCAGTGAAAACAGGAAAAAAAAAAAAAAAAAAAAGGAGGGCTGATGTCCTCATGTTATAAACACTGCAAGGAGACCAAAGATCAGAAAGACACTGGAGGAAGAATTACTCAGAAGTGATTTGTGAGCAAACATAAGAGCTGCCTTCCTTCCTGGTTAATATTAGCCATTAAATGTGTGAAAGTCAAGTCTTCCATTTGCCTGGGAGAGCTCAAAGGGATTCATAAAAGGGACCATAATTCCTAAAGGAGATCCATCATACAGATCAATACTTGGGTGAATCTTGACTGTTTAAAGTTCAGCACAGCATTTCAGGCTGGATGATCCCAAATAGGGATTTACCAGCTTAGCATTTATCAACATTCAAGTTTAAAAATTTGGGCTTTGTGCAAAGTTAATTATATATTGCCCTATGTTATACAACTCAAATATTTTTTGTTGCATTTTAGCTGATCCAAAAGGGGAAATATATTGGACATGGGCAGATCAAATTATTCTGTGGGGAAACATCCTCAGAGTTTGATTTTTGAGAGTTACAATTAGCTAGGTGCAGTGAATACAACGGTGGTGGGAGACAGATGAAAAGGACAGGCTGTTCCCCAGTGTTCCATCAGATTTCCTTCCTTGGCCTCACTGTGTACAGGAGATTTGAGCCTTATGTAAAACTGGCTCTTATGCAAGGTCTTTGACACTTCTGTGTGCACTGAAAGTCACTGAAGAAGGCTGCAGGTATCCCTCTGCTTTTTTATTTTTTTTTTTGTCAAAATATTTAGAGCTTAACAACTGAATTCCAAAGAAGCAGCAACTGCTGAGAGCATCTTTATTTCACACAGAGCATTCAGCTTCTTTAAGAACTGATGCTTTCCTAGATGGATTTGGCATTGTCAGCTTGCTTTCACTGTTATTTTCTGAGTGTTTCATCTACATTTTTCCTCTAGTTGTCATTGGTGTCAAAAGAGAAATAAGACAACTGATTCAAAGGTCAGAGACATCATTTCAGATTTGATGAGTCAGTGACAATAGAGCTCAGAGAAGTAGCCCTTGGCAAGTTTAGAAGCAGTGACAGTTCTGACGGTGAAGTGGTTCTGGGCAGCTGGGAAGGCGGCTTCGTTCCACACAGGAAGATAAATAATGAACTAATACTTCTATTGGTGAGATATGCAAAAGATTTATTTAGGGACAAGTTTGGTCCTTAGTTTTCACAACCTGAAAAGTGATGAAGGTTTGAATATTCCAGCTGCTCCTATGGTGATCACCAGCTGCTGGTAGGAAACTGATCTGCTAGGATGGAATCTCATCCTTTTCATGATACAAAAGGATAGAGCCTTTCCCAACCATATCTCTTCTTTTGTCCTAATATATTTTTAGTTCAAGAGGTCCTGTGCAACTGGGAGACAAGCTGCCTCTTACATGGCACCAAGAATGGATTTTTTTTCCGTGAAGTGAGGAAGAAACTTGGGTAATAGTGAAATGTAAACCTATGTTAATAAATGCAGGACATTTATGCTGAGACCACATTTATTTGCCCCTCTTCTCCAACTGGAGGCATATTTTAAAATGAAAGTAATGAGCTGGATTAAATCACGCAATTTTTCTTACGTTGTGGGTCTCAGCTGGCAAAAGTATGTGCACTGCTCCACATCCTGGAAAAAAACAGAGGAAGAATCAACATAAAAACACATTTCTCACAGGGGAAACCACTCGCTCTGTAACCTCTGTGTTTTGGTGTGCAATAGACTTTCACCAAGAATGTCCACATCAAGTTTCTTTCCTGTTGACTCAAATGTAAAGTCTAAACCAGAGACAGAATCTTTGATAATATTAATAAAACTTTCCTGCTTTATGCTTTGATTCTTGCCTAGAGTAGGAAGCTGGTCACAGAAAAAGTAGGTCACTGAAATAATTACTGTACTGAAAATAATATAGCCTGACAGTTCTGGGGTTGAGCTACTGTGTGTCCATGGGGCTGCAGCAGGTTTGGAGTATGTGTGTTACCATGAAGATGTGTAAGTCTCTAGTATTTAACTTTAACGGGGTACTTGTGTCTAATCTTCTATAAGAGGTGCTTTCTTGTCAGCTAGATGACATCTATTTTCCTTTTCAAAGCTACCTGCCAACTATGTTTAAAAAAATATGAGATCATCTATAATTGATCTTGCAAGTACTGCATTTTTATTTTACCAGAGTGTGCATATCTCTTTCCTTTCTGGTATTTGCTGCTGTTGTCCAGATTTGTCCAGTCATTTAGCACTTATGTCCTCTGATTCTTGCACAAGCTTTAAAACTGGATGATTTCTTGTAGTAACACTGCAATTCACTTATATACCAGATGTTTATATTGAATGGAGAAAAAAATAAAAGGTGATGGATGTCTGAAAATGTATCCAAAGGACAGCTGAAGGTCAGGCTGGACAGTCTTTATGTTGCATTAATTTTCAACCATTGCCTTGTCTTACATACAGGGTGTATCATAGGAGAAATATTTGACTGTGGGGGATATGCTTTCCTGCATTTGTGATCCTTTTGTGACACACAATTTGTGTGTCAAATATGTGCCATAATAAAATAAAAAAATTGTAGCTCAAAGGAATGTTACTAGTAAACATATTCCTTTCTAAAGCCTTCCAGTAAAGATACATAAATCAACAGGAGAAAAAGGGTCCACAAAAGATAGGAATGAGCTCCAAGCCATAGGTTTTACTGAGGAAAATATTAGGAAAATAAAATATGATTGTAGTTTTAGAGACAATAATACTGCTTTTTATGTTTCACAACTCTATTTTTAGACAGCCAAAAGCTCTGGTGTGTTAAAAAGATATTCCTCATGAATTATACATTTGTTCTTTTTCATTTGGCTACAGTGACTTTGTCATATGAGTCCTGAAGATACTGAAGATGTATGTATGTATGGTATGCTGAAATTTTCGGTTGGCAGTATGCACAGTTGTCTGTTCGAGCTTTTTGACTTGCTTTGTATATTTATATGTTAACTAGATTATACACTTCTTTGTGACAGTGATTTTTCTTTAAATCTGTATTTTCAGATAGATTTAGTGCATTCCTTCTGCCTGGACTTTTTTGGTTTTTTTTTAATTAAGAGTTCGGGAAGGTAGGAATCATGTTTTTAAAATTTTTTCCATTAATTTTTAAGGACTGGTAGGACAAAAGTGTTCTTCAATTAGCTTCCTGGCTGCCCTTGAGCCTTACAGAGATATAAGAGACACCACTGGGTTTGCTGTCAGTGTTGGGCTAAACCTGTTGATCAGATCGTGAAGTATTTTAGGCAACCATCTCAACTCCCAATTTCATGAAAAAGAACACAGCCTGCTTATGCCTGCTGGAAAGAATTCATTTCCCACTTGGTGTTTTATTCCTGAGATTGTGTTACCAAAGCTGCACATCCTTGTCCTGGTATGAAGATGTGCACTCAGCTGTTCACCAGAGCCAGTACCTCATCCTGCCAGTCACAGCCCCCTCCCCAAACTGTCCTGCATGCTAAGGAGATGTGTGGTGTGCTAAAAAACAGAGAAAGGCAAGTAACCTCCAAAGCTGATGATCTATTTATCATTATAGTGTATTTAACTGGTGGCATAATTGGCTTTGAAAGGACGTCTTTGCAGCAGCCAGTAACATAATCTAGCTTGTGGGCTTCAGTTTGTGTTTTACCAGGGATGATTTGTGTCACATCTGTCAGTAATTTAGTTTCTCTGTCTTCTCTATCTGCCCTATTTCACTAAAATATTCTGGAGGTAAATAGATCATCCTCAAGCATTCAGAGCCCACCTCATGGAATTCAGATAAGGATCTATCAGACATCAATGAATTACATAAAATGATGTTTTCTGCCATTGGGAGGACAAGTGAACATACTTGTTTCTCATTTTCCAGAAGAACATTTACTTTAGTGTTGAAGGAAAGGATCTGTCTCACTCAAAGTTTTTCCCCAACCTCAGCTTCCTTTTTTCCTTAGCTATTTCCATCTTTTCAGATGCCAAAGATTCCTTTTCACAGTCACTTGTCATCTGTAACCCAGAGTATTTTGCCTCTGCCTTTCTCGGCCCTGGCACAGCTACAGATTAGAAATAAAGTCAATTCTCTTGCTTTCCAAGTTCAGTTCATTCTCACTATTTCTACTTTAGCAGATCAAAAAAGGTGAAGCTCCTCTCAGATAGGGATTGTCTTATTTGGTAGTTTGGGTTTTGGGTGTTTGTTGGGGTTTTTTTCCTAATTGGATTGTGAGTTTTGTGTGTTTGTTTTGTTGGTTTGTTTGGTTGTATGACATAAATTTAAATTGTGAGCTTGTGTGGAATGAGTAATATTCAACAAAATGAGTGAATACAAGTTAACAGTCTCATGGATGGGGAAATTTTACCCATGTTACAGTAGTTCTGGTTTCTTCTGTCAAAATATCTGTCTCTGATTTATTGCAATTTTAAATACACAGGAGCTGTAAATTACCATTACTTTGACATCTTTTTCTTAGCCTCTTTCTTCTTTAATTCAGTTGCCATTTAAAGTAACTAGTTGGTTTTTTTTCTGAACCATACTTTTGTTTGGACTCATATTTGCCATATTCCTAAAATCTGGAGTGGAATTTCTCTGGGTTGTGCATGAGCTTTAGAAGGAAAAGGAGCTGAAGTGGAGGGCAGCTGTTTTCCTGCTGCTGGGATATGAACAGCAGGGCTGGCTGGGGGGCTGCAGGTTCCCCCACCCCAGGACAGGGAACTTGTGTGTGGGGTTATATAAATATATATATATATATAAACAGAATTCTGTATCACAGGTACAGGAAAGGCTCTATTCCTCTTCTTGGCCCCAAGCACCAGGGAGCTGAGCCTGGGGTGCAAAATCAGGTGTAATATTGCCAATACTGCTTTCAGCTGCTTGTGAACCCCTACGGGGTGTACCCCAGAGCCTGTGGGAAGGGGAAAAGGACTTTGCACCTTCCACTGGCCTCAGGGATCCCTAAGGACCACTAAAATTACTGCTACTCTTAGTAGAAAGAAACTTTATGCATTTTTTATACACCAGGAGAAGAATGTAAAAGGACAAATGACTCAAGGAGATGGGTAGAAATTCCCGCAGATTCTTTCTTTACTGAACAATTTAAAATTATACATAGCATTAGGGAACCATGACCTTCATCTATCTTTATTTTCTTTGTAATAAACTGAGGAAAATTTTAATATGGGTTCAGTTACAGCAGTTTTAAAATGACAGAAGTTCTGTAATTAAAAAAATGATAACAGAGCAAATGATAATGATATTTTAGAAGGTACTTGTGGCAGCCCCCTGGTAGGCTACAGCTTGTCTAAATATAGGAACTAACAGAAGAGGTTTCCATGTTCTATGTCAATGACATTACTGCACTGTTGATTTAATAAAAATAAATCACAATTTCTCTCTTTCAAATCCTCAGCACAAATAGCTTAAGTTTATACCACATAGTTCAAATTTTGACTTCTTGTTTTGTTTTTTAAAATGTTACCTTTTTTCATTTTTTCAGACATGCTTAGGCAGTAGAATTTCCCTTAAACTGAAATTTTGAGTGATGATTGTTTTGAACATGTACCAGAGCTCAATTTTTTACTTGATACACTATGGAGGTCTCCTTTTTTGTATGACCAAAAGGAAAAGGAAAAAAATGTACGAAAATAACCTGAATATGTCTTTATCTTACATTGGGAAACTGATCTGCAAAGCCTCCTCACCTGTGATAGGGTTATGATGATGTAAACCTTAAGTATTTTTTTATGTACTTCATTTTGAAATACTTAAAGTGTTCAACTTGAAAACCTGACTGAAAAATCTTGGCTCCCTGTATTGTATATGATCAGTAATTTGGTGGAGTTAGAAATTAAATCTGGGTGGTGTGTGGACAGTGCTAAGTTAATTCAATAAATTAACTAGAGAGTATTTCCATGAAGTCGGGAAGACACAACATTGGAGACCAAAAACCTTATGAATGTTACTATATACTTCTGACATTTTATTTTTATCTCAATGTCTATGATTTTGTTTTCTTCCAAGTCCTAAGCTTGACACCACTAATAACTTTGTACATATTTATAGGATATTTTTAGCCAAAACAGAAGATGCTGGATCTCTTTTCCACCACAAATTTGCACAAGTAGAGGGTCACATGGCTGTCACAGCAGTGTTCAAGTAACAGTACCCGAAAACTCTCACCAAAACCCAAGGTTTGCTCCAGGCCCATTCCTGAATTTGTCAAATGTTGTTTGCACCATTCGGGCTGCAATCAGGGGTCAGCAGAACGGCAGGGAGGAACCTGTCCCTGGCAAAGGGACGGAGGGAAGGGCAGGTGAGGCCGGAGGAGGGAGGAACCTGTCCCTGGGAAAGGGACGGAGGGAAGGGCAGGTGAGGCCGGAGGAGGGAGGAACCTGTCCCTGGGGACGGAGGGAAGGGCAGGTGAGGCTGGAGGAGGGAGGAACCTGTCCCTGGGAAAGGGACGGAGGGAAGGGCAGGTGAGGCCGGAGGAGGGAGGAACCTGTCCCTGGCAAAGGGACGGAGGGAAGGGCAGGTGAGGCCGGAGGAGGGAGGAACCTGTCCCTGGGAAAGGGACGGAGGGAAGGGCAGGTGAGGCCGGAGGAGGGAGGAACCTGTCCCTGGCAAAGGGACGGAGGGAAGGGCAGGTGAGGCCGGAGGAGGGAGGGCGGCGGCACAGGGCGCTCCGCGATGCTGCAGTGCGGGGCGGTGGCGGTGATGGTGACACTGCGGTGGCGGTGATGGTGACACTGATCCCTCCTGACGGGCTGGCCGGGCTGCCCTCCCCCACCTCGGTTATGTGTGAGGCTGTCTGAGAACAGCCCTGGAGGAGAAAAGAAAGGCTGAGGGCTCTGTTCCCCCGCAGTCGGGTTTCAGGCACGCCTACAGCCACAGGAAGGCTGTGAGGGCCGTGCCGGGTTCCTGCAGCGGTGCCCGCCCAGCCCGCGGGCAGGGTCAGCTCTGTCCGGCGGCTGTCCGTCTGTCCGTGTGCGGTGCGGAGGCTGCAGCGGGCAGGAGATCCGTGCAGGAACGCCGCAGGAACCCGCCGGCCCGGGCAGGACCGCGCTGCGGGCTGAAGGAGCGGGGAAGGGCTGAGGGTGCCGCTGCCGGCCCTGCCCAGCAAGGCCCGGGGCAGCCGAGGCCCGCCCGGCAGCCCAGCCCCTCACAGCCCCGGGCCCCGGCGGCGGGGCTGGGCTGCTGCAGGGAGCCGACACCACAGTCGGTAACTCAAAAAGGCCTTTCTTGTCTTCAACAAGCAAACAGAACAATAACACAGCAAAATCCCCTCCCCCCCCCTTTTTTTTAAAAAAAAAAACTTGGGGGAAGATGTCACAGAAAGTTTCAGAGCACTGGAGGGTAGTTTTTGACTGTCAGCTTTACAATACCAGCAGAATGCATTGGATACTTCTTCTAAATAAAAATGAGGACAGAACACTAGCTATGTTCTAAGCATAGGATTTTAAAATTAACTTTAAAAAACCCCCAAGTTTGGCTGAATTTAGATACTTAGATCTTGTTTTCATTTATCTTTGCTATGGAGAGACCTGAAAATAATTCTTTTTATTATTAATGTAAAGAATGCAGTAAATACACTGAAAAAGCAATGCCGTGTAGCTTCCCTAAGAATTTTAGGATGTAGGCTTGACCAAAGTGCTGCTGTAGTTTTTTGGCATGGCTGTACCAGTCTGTTCTGGCAAGTTTGTATTGCTCTTGCCAGCAGGGTTTGGAAGGGAGTAAATCCACCTTACAGAGGTGAAGTTGAAGGAAATGCCATTCAAGCCTCCATGCAATCAACCCAGAATTGTTTTCATGGTGCAAATTGAATTGCTCTTAACCCTGCAATATGCAGGGACTGTGCAAAAAATGCCTGTCCGTTACGAGAATCAAAATCCCAAACTTGAAAAGCAGTTTTGCAGTTAGACTTTCAAAGTAACCCAGAAAGTTTCAGACACTATCTGGAAAACCCTTTGATAGTGTTCCTAGCTAAAGCTGGGTTGGGGTTTTTGGGGAGGGGTTTTTTTAGTGGTTTGTTTTGTTTTGTTTTGTTTTACTCTCTTCTTTTAAAAAAAAAAAAAAGTTGATATCATTAAAAGCCAAGCCATTAGGAAGTGGGTCAGTTATTTGGATAGCATCACTTAAGTGATGTTCCAAGTGCATTGAAGATGTATTTTTTTCTCATAGACCTTCTGGAAAATAAATGCAGAAGTCACTGAAGGAGATAAAGTTGGGGTTTTTTTTTATTGCAAAAAAAGAAGAGAAATTAGGAGGGTGATTCACAAAAAGTCTGAATATAGATTTTGAAGATCATAATAAATATAAAACTGCAGGATTCATTGGCCAAGATACAAGGACATGGTTCCCTCTCATTTTATAAACATGTTATCTGTAATGCCAGAATGATTATTAGCTGAAAGTCAATGTTCTTTCCTTGACC
This sequence comes from Emberiza elegans, assembly GCA_024865655.1. Classification (NCBI taxonomy): domain Eukaryota; kingdom Metazoa; phylum Chordata; class Aves; order Passeriformes; family Fringillidae; genus Emberiza; species Emberiza elegans. The sequence goes on from JALJVW010000206.1 coordinate 65,775,971, forward strand.
ACAGACTGGATTAATGGTTGTTCTGGAATGATCAGTGCTTTGCATTCTGGCACATACTGAGAACAGCAGAATTTCCTAACATTTAAATAAAACTGAGCTGCAGAAATGCAATACTCGGAACAGACAGGTTAGATGAATGTTTGCTACAGCATTTGTTGTTCTGTCCATCTGCTTGAAAATAATCAGCTATATTAAATTTACAGCAGACATCTCTTACTCTCATTCTGTGCTGGCTTGCTGGCAATGCGGAAATAATTTATAGAAGTATAGGTAGCATCTTTTGTAATAAAATTATTACTCATCTACTACTACCTTAGGGAAAACCATGAAAATGGCAGGCTTAGAAATAAACTGAAGTAAATAAAAGACTAGGTGTGAGTTGCATAAGATACATACAAGTTTATTTATGTTTCAGAAAAGACTCAGATTTAGTCCTCACTGTTGTAAGCAGTAAGTGAAAATACAACAACACTTGAAATAATAAATTCTTTGTACAGGACTATATTATTTTACCTCATTAAGAAAAACCAACCAAACAAAAACCCAAAAAAACCCAAGCCACTATGACATAAGATTGTGGCATGCAAATGAAGAGAGAGATGGGGACTGGAAATAGGGGATTATCTTTCTGAAAGATTTTTAAATGTTTCTTAGTTTGTTTTTCCAAAAAAAACCTGAAATCCCTTACTTCTGAAAGCCATGAAGTGAGCGCAGATGCACTGTCTCTTAAGCAGTTTTAAATAGCAATATTAATAATATAAATGAGTGGCTCTGAGACGAGAAGAGGACAAAAAGCCAAACATTTATTTCCTCTTTCTTTCATCACTTTCCTGGAAGGCATTCCATCAGCTTCTCTTCCTCCTGCTCTCACTCGAGAAGCTCTGGCTGAAGGCAGCCTGAACTGCAGTGTCTGGGAGGAGGGTGGCCACAGCACAGGCACCCGGCCACCCCGCTGCCAGCTGAGGTGACACATTGCAGGCTGTGTCCCTGTGTCCCCATGGGATCGGTCCCTCTGCCCCGTGGGGCTGCTGGGCCCAGCGGCAGTGGCAGCTTCCCTGCAGAGCCCCTGGACACCCTGTGGAGTCCAGTGCAGAAATAGCTTTAGTTCTGTAAAACAGTGAGAAAGAGGCAGGTGAGAACTGTTGGGAGAGAATGTGGTGCTTTTTTGAGGGAAGGAAGAATCTAAGGAGAGTTAAAAGTGATTGTTAAGGCAAAGTGAAATGGGAAGGAGCTTGACAGTACACGGGGAATTGTTTATTGCAACTTGCTAATTCAAGTTGATATTTAAATAGCTTAGAATTGTTGAAGGAGTTAAAAAATCATAATGGACAGAGCAGCCAAGCCTGTACAACTGCATGAAAACCCAGTTACACCAACAAGAATCTGCTCTCAAGTGCCAAGCCTGCAATAGCCTTATTTGAAATGCTGGTTAGAAGCTGTGGGGCTGTGGTTTGCATGCTGACTATCTGGGTGTCAGTGATTTTTTTCTTATTCTGTGCTGTGATAGCACCTAATAAATGGATTATTTTCTTAGCAATCTTTAAGTTTGGTTATTGGGATGCTGGAGGCGGACGGTTCTTGCAGGAAATCTGTCAGCCCCAGAATTTGTTTCCCTGTTGGTTTGTCAGAGCTATTCTTTTGACCTTCAAGGTGCAGAACAGGGTTCATCTATTCACTCAAGCTTTTGCCTGAGGAGAGGAGACTGAGGGAAATCAAGCCTGTTCTTGGATCACAGTCTATTTGGCTTGACGTTGTCAGTAAGTGTTATATATCACTGTAAATGTTTACTTAGCCTGTTGGTGAAGCACACTTTATAAGATGAAGGATATATAAAAGCAGTGTGGATATGTGTAAAGAGGGAGACAGTTAAATGGCACTAGGGCAGAACAAAGAAAGGAAAGAAATTAAATGCACTGGGGTGGATTACAGTGAAATATATCTGCACTGTGGTGGACATTGGCAATTATTTTCTATGATTTTTGGAGGCTAAAATGCGCCTGCTAAAACAGAAGACTCTAGGTTTTCATTAAATTGTGCTCTGCATCTGGATGAAAAGATGTATTTTGATTTAAAATATAACACTGAAAGTTGCATGGTAGGAGTGATATTTACAAAAGATGGATCTGCTAACCCTTGATATGTAGACTGCTTAAAAGGAAACGCTGAGTGTGGAAATGAGGAAAGCCCTGGAGCCAAGGGGCAGTGGGTCTCTGTTATTCCAGGCTGTTCATGGTGTGTCCATGCTGTCAGTGGAGCTTCTGAAACCTTTGCATGGCAAGGCTGACTCCAGTTTTCCTGCACAAAGTGCTGCCTCTACATTCCCCGTGGGACTATTGGGAGCCCAAGATTTCTCGGTTCAGAAGCTGTTGTCAATGTTATGTCAGATAAAAAGAAGTCTGCCCCATGGGCATTTACTTGTATGGATGGATATTCACATTTTAAAAGTTTTAAATAAGTAGCTTTTACAGATCTGATAGATCATGTTTATAATTCTCAAATTATCGTCAAATTTCAAGCTGTCTGGAATATCTTGCCTGAAAAATTTTTGCCAGCAAAAGTTGGAGTTTAAATCAAAACCAGAAGTTTGGTGTGGTAGAAGTAGTAATTAATTAATATTTTTTAGATGGGAATTTTCTTTAATTGTGACTTTTGTTCTGTTTCTGCTTGGAAATGAATGTTAAAAGTCCAGATCAAAATTAACCAAAAAATTTCCTGAGAAAAAAAATTTTTAAATATTCCCATTTTTGGGCAGGAGGAGGAGTTGCAATTTTTGGTGATCTTTTCCTGCAAATGTTTTATAAATCCAAAATGACGTATCGTGGAATTAAAGAAGGAAAATAAGTATTTCTCTGCTTTTACAGAAGACACTGAAAAGGTGATGTCTTATTCCATGGCCTTTCCCTGATCCACGTGCAGCAGAGGCAGAGCTGAGCTGCAGCCCCACAGGAGCGCTCAGAGCTGCCCCGGTGGCACCGAGCCGTGCCCAGCGCTGCCCTCTCAGCTGCCTGAGAGCTCCTGGGCTGTGCTGGAAAAGCCTTTCTGCTCCCACTGGACTCAGGAGAACCTCGCTCTGTGGCAGTGGCAGCTGTGGGATCACAGCCAGCACCCAGCCATGCAAGTGCTCCTGTCCATTCTCTGTCCCTCAGTGACAAAACAGAGCAGGGCTGGATCAGCCTCCTGCCTGCACCAGCTGAGTGTGCACGAGGGGCAATGAGAGAGATTTTGTGAGTTTAGGTTTGGGTTTTTTAAAAATAATTTCAAAAAACTATAGAAATCAGCTTATGTATCATTTTTCTGAGAAATTATTTTTATAAATAAATCTGATTCGTATAAATTTTGTACCCGTCCCCCATCTGACACACTTGGTGCAAAACCTCATCTCTGAACATGCCTTCAAATGTTCTGAAAGTGCAGATCTGAGCATCCTGGTTATTGCTAACATATAATGTTGCTTTAAAAAAAATAATTTGCCATGAAATTTTGTAGGGAATGTGTTAGGAAAGGAATTAGAAAATACAGTGAGTAAGAAATAGATTAGCTTGGGCTATTATAACCAACCTAAATTTTTTAAATGGCTGTCCAGTTTATCTCTCCTGCAGCTGCATCAGACCTTGTAATGGGATTAGGCTTTTCCTCAAAATTTTTTTTTTTTTTCCCAGAGCCATATATTTCTGGCAGGGAATAGTATTCCAGTTATCTCACCCAAAGAGATGATGCACTTTAATATAAAAGCAGAGAGGGGGCACCTCTAAAAACTAAGTCTGAGTGTGAACTCATTTCAGCATGGTGGGAAATGGTGCACAGGGTCTGCCTCGCACAACAGGGTGGTCCTCATTTTCTTTAGATACAAACACTGTTACTGGAATAACTTTGTGGCTTAGTCTTGGCCTGGATGAATGCTACAGAAATCCCATCTCCTCACTAAAAGGGGAGAAGGAATTCACTGTCCAAAAAATAAAATCCCATGCTTTGTCAGCTCTGACCTGAATAAGGACATGAACTGACCACAGGTGCCCAGTAAACTGCAAGTGTTAAGATGTTCCCAGAAGGATGGAATTCCTGTAGTTCAGCTTCTCAGTGATCTCAGCTGTAAAATGACTGCCACACTCTATTTGTAAATTTTCCCAGTAAATGGAGCATCCTGATTGTAGAGCATCCTGACACAGCTGGCACCCAGAGTCAGGGGATCAGTTGCTAATAAACAACTGCTAACACTGGTAATGAAAAAGCAGAAAGAGGGCCAGGCTCTGTGAGTAAGCAACAGTTGCTGATGCCCTTGAGGGTATCTCCAGAGAGACCTGCTCTATCTAGCATATGGAATATATCTAGGATACAGTCAACTTGGTGTAGTAAGTTATTTATTCCTTTGAGAAAATCAACTCAATGCGTCTGTGATAGCTGTCCATGCCATGGTTTGCATCCTGGATCCATGGAAAGCACACAGGACTCTGTGGACACTCGGCATGCTCCTTTAGTGGATGCAGAGGCCTTTCCTGTGCTTCCAAAGGGATCTGCCTGGGTCACATACAGAGCACTGAGAACAGTGCTGTCATTGCTCTTAGTGATTTATTTTGCTCCTGATTTAAGCAGGATTATGAATTGAGGTTAAATTGTACATCTCTTTAATCCCTATTGTGGGTAGTTTCAGGACAGATATGCATGTGTCAGGAATTCTTAGCAGGGTCTGTGTTTAACATGGATGAGAGCAGAGAGGGCTGTGCTGCACATCCTGCTCCAAAGACAAATTGAGAAGGGTTGAGTGGGTTTGTTCCCTGGCATGACCTGGGTAATCCTCTGTAGGTGTGGCACAGTTTGTCCTGCCAGCCCAGCATGACTTTGGGAGGCTGTCCTAAAGTATAATCAGCAAAACCATTTTGCTGTGTTGCGCATTTCTCAGTGTGTCTGCCCAAAATTTGAGCAGGATTTGAGGCAAATGCCTATTAGTAAGAAAAAGGGTTTTAATCCATATCTTACAATGCTTTAAGTACATGTTAATAATTAATATATGGAATACATATGTGTATGCATCCCCATATGAAATGTGTGTAGTTGTCCCTGCTGTTAAGGCCACTCCAGCTGCAGGTGTAACATCTGCCAGGGGTCACAGTCTGGCTGTGGCAGCTGGGGTGGCTCTAAGTGATTCTGACTGGCACAAGTCAAAGTAGGAGTAGGGCAGGTGTTTTTATGGGGCAGGGCAGCACAAGATCACAGTGGGCCATAGCAAACGAGGCTACAATATAATTACCTATGACTCCAAGTCCTTTGTGTTATGTGTTGGAACCAGGCGTGGAATGTACTTTGGAAGTTCTTTTGTGTTTGTAGAATAAAGCAATATGCAGGGCCTTATGCATTAAGCATGACAATCTGGTTTTCAAATAGATGCTATCCTGAATTTATAAGTCCCAGTCATCCCTCCTCCCTCCTCTACACATATGTGTAGAAAACACTGCTGTGGAGTAAGGTAGAGCCCTTGATTTATGGCTTATCTTTTTGTGTGTGTGTGTTACTTGGCTGATTCCTGTGTAAAATAGTTGCATTGAGTAAACTTGATGCTGAGTATGCTCCAGGTCACCTACACTCTGCTAAGATATCAAACTAAACTTCCTTGAACAACATTTCCATTGGGTTGGGCTGCTTCCAGTAGAAAAAGGACTGATAATGTAGGTTTCCAGTCTCCTGGGAGCTCATTTTATGGCCTGTCTTTCTACAAGCTAAGAGGTGTTTGTCTTGTGTCCATATGATTATAAATGAAAAAGCATACTCTGTGCTCTGCTCCAGCCATATAAACAGAAACACAGACACAAGTCTTTATTGAGCTACAGTGAGCTGTTCAGCACAAAATTGAACTCCAGCCAACTCCACCTCTCAACACTGTATTAAAAACAGCTCAGATCCGGTTTTACATTTCCCTCTTAGACTTGTGTTGGGATTACATAGGCTAAAAGCAAATGGAAGGGAAAAAAACTCACCTTGAGGTTCAGACTTTTAGTTAACCAATAAAAAAGAAGGAGGCACCTAGGTAGGGAAAAAACATCCACAGGAGTCTCCTGCTGGAAAAAGGTTAAAAATTGGGAGTAAGAGAATTTGAGTGCTCAGTGTGAATAGGAAGCAAATAAAGCACTGTGGATTGCAGGACAGGGAAAATGATAGTGAAAACTGAAATCTTTCAAGAGTCTCTAAACAGCTGCTGCAGAAGAGCTACAGGGGCTGGGAAGAGTCACATGGAATAAATCACATGCTTTGCTTGAACTGTGCCATTTGCTGCCAAACCTGCCCATCCTCTCGTGTTCCCTGAACCAGGCAAGCGCTCCAGGAGGGGAGATTTTTGACGTGACAGCATCAGTCAATAAACTGTTCAAGCATCCAGGACTCAGGGACATGAGAGCCCCATCAGGCTCTCTCCAACTGGTTAATAAATTGTAATGTCTTCTGGCAAGTGCTGGTGGCCTGGACCACAAAGCCTGTCCCTTGTTGAGCTGGCTTGTAAAAATGGTATTGGATGAAACAGGGCTCTTGACCCAAGCTTAGATTTAGAATGGTTTTGCTAGTAGGAGCAAGGTGAGATGAAGGATGGAAACAACATTTTTAATACTTTTTCTTGTTTGGGTTACTTTTTATTTTTCAATTTCCAATAAATAGGTAAAAGTGCTAGTTACAAAGAGTAGTGACTGTTCTTGGTTTTTTAGGCCAGAAGGGAAGAGAAGACATTAGTACAAATGCAAGAAAGCTCATTCTTGGGGGAGATGTGACATAAATTTTAGGCTTAAGTACAAGATGTTAAAAAACAGGCAGGTAAACTTTTGCATTCTAATTACTGTCCTTACTTTCAAAACAAGTAAGCACCAGGTACTCTTGCAGCGATCCATAGTTTTTAAAATTAAAATATCTGAATAATCAAATTTGAGTCTAGCATTAGGTTGCCATATAAAATCAACAAAGAAAGCCTGTTCTGGAAACTCAGTTAAATGTCTGGCTTCTTGAGGGCAATTATCCTAAACAATTTTCCAAGTTATCTGAAACTACACTGCCATAATTTACAGGAATTTGAACATATTTCAGAAACTCTCAGGTATCATCCAAAGGGAATTAGTCTCTTACTGGATGAGGGGCTCTGTAAACAAAGTTGTCAAGGCCAAGGACTTTCAAAGGTTCTTTTAGGGAATCAGGACATGCCAGAAGCTCAAAAGCTGCTCAGGTTAGAGGCTATAATAAAAAAAAGAGTTATTTTACTGCACTTATTTATTTATAGTAAATATTATATAAATATTCTAAATATTTTTATATTTAGAATATACTTGGCATCAATAATTAACAACGGTTAACACAGGATTAAAAGAGGATTACTCCTCTTACTGATATTCAGAATAGTCCACATTACATTTGAAAATTTGATTTGGTTTGGATATTGTCAGGGTTCTACACAGGGGTACAGCTTGAGCTGTGCCATAGCTTTGTTCCTTCAAATATCATTAAAGAGGACTTGTTGAGACTATAATATTTATTAAACAGTTTAAATCTTCCAATTTCATAAACAAATGCTCTGGTGTCCTTTTTCATTTGGGTGTAGAAGCTGCTTGTGTGCAATTGTTAATTGAAATCACTTTGCTTAGTGACCCACAGGCAGCTTTGATGCACTGCATTCCTGATTTCTGATTGTGGGACCAGAAGTCAAAAGCAACAAAAGATAATTATTTTATTTCTAGTCTTTGTTTTAATTTGTAATTTTGAACTTAAGTGCTTCCAAAGTTGCCAGATAACAGTGCTATTTCCTTTTTAATTGCCTAATGTGAGAAATATTTGCCAAATGCCGTGGTAACAAAAGAAATACTGCAATTTACTGATTATAAAAGCCTTCTGTAATTTAGCTTTATGTACCATGCTGACTTTCAGTCACCCTAGGAAAATGTCCTTTGACATGGCCCCCCTTGCAATCCTTGATCATTTCAACACAGCTATTTATCTGCATTTCAGATCTATTTATGAACAAATAAATGCCTTAACAACAACAAAAACCATAAAAAACCGCTCGTATGAGCAATATGCACAAATTCCATGCATCTTCTGCATGACTTGAACTGCCTAATTGTACAGTTAGTTCTAAAAATGGATGACTTACACAAGGGAACACTAGCCTGCAGCCATGGTTGAAAGTGCATATTTCTGTGAAACATTCAAATGTGAACCTCAGTTCCCAGAGTTAAAATGAAGATTTACATATTTGATAAGATCTGGAATTGCTGTATGTCTTGCAGCAGACCTAGATGCCATATGGGTCACTGGAAAGTACACAGATTATAGCAATAAAATGAATGTAATTCAGCAGCAAGAGTAACACAACATACACTGTCATTAGAAATCATCCCCCTTTATTTGGGTTTTAGTTACAAATGAGAAATATTCAAAACGTTGAGATCTTTAATTTGGATGAGTCTTTGAAAAGGACAGCCCTTATAAAAATTCCCTTTTTCTAAAACCAGTATCAATTGACTTAAGAAAATTGTGGTCAGGATGGAAAAGAATGATCCACTTAATCTGAAGCCTGCAACCAAGTTGAACAGGAAATTACTGTAATGATCTTACATGCTTACCCCTCACTTTGGATTCACAGAAAATAGCTAATTTTACAACGACAGGAAAAGGTTTTTACATGGATGGGTTAACCAAAATCCAGCAAAGCTAATGACAAAAGTTTTCAATGTTTTGGGCAGCTGCAACTGCTGGTGAAATAATTTTAATTCTCATTCTAATAGTTTCTCCAACAATTTTTCAGTAACTTACCTGTTCTGGGCAATTGGGAGAAGGAGGTCAGTTACATACAACAGAAGACTTTTTGGAGGGACTCTGCCCAGGGGGTGTGAGAGATTTTATTTTATTTAATTTATTTATGTTCAAAGTATTGGGAGCAAAACTGTTTAAGGCATCGTGATGTGAGAAGTGATTCTTTGTTATGGTTTGGGTAATAACACAATTTGGAATCTGTTGTTGCTGAGCATATGTTCAGATTTGTTTGCTAGTACTTAAATCTGTATGATCAGAACTTGCTGCTTGGCAGAGGGGTCCAAATTCCTCAGTAGCTGGAAAATACATTCCTGAGCACAGATGAGTTGTCCAAGTGCTCTTGCTGGCAGCATGCAGGAGGTCTGGGGACCTGTGGCAAACACCAACATAAACAAAGAGCATGCCTAGAAAAGCCTGCCTGGGAGCAGAGTGTGTGTTTGACTGGATGGTCATGGACATTCAGACACAAACCTCTGTGCCAGAGAATGTTGGAATTTCTTTCAAAATTGTAAATTATAAATATCCATTTCCTGTCTTGATAAGCATTACATCTTCCATGGGAAATCCATAGTAATCCTCATCTTAATGCTTATGTAGGAACTGATCTTGGAACTAAATATTGGTGGTTGTCCTGATTATGAAATGATTAGTTGAGATATATATGAGTATAATAAAATCCCACCTAATACTCGTAAATCTGTAATTGATTATGAGTTCAGTCATAAGGGAAAAATATAAATATTGATTATACTTGGGCAGTAGTTGGCAAGATTTTACTCTTCTATCCCTGAACTCAAAACCTCAAATCTAGGAAAGAAAACCTTATACTGATTTAAAAAGAAACATATGGAGTAGGAGGGAATTATTTAAATCCAGATGAAGGATAATTCAGCAAATAAAACTGAAAAAAATAGGCATAATAGAAGGTTTATAAGGGAGGAAAAAAACTAGAAAAAGCCTATAGTCATTAGAGAATGGTAATATATTAAAATTAATATATCAAATCAATTATATACAATTACTAGATGAACAGGTAATGGGAGGAGTAGGTGTTTTCAATAAATATTTCAATTCTATAACTAGGAAAGCAGTAGATCATATATTAATGGGATAGATTAATTACATATTTTCCATTTTTTAAGTTATTCAGGAGAATTTTTAAACATCATCTGAGTCAACATTCAACAGAAATTTCCCCCCAAGTATTTTAGGAGATGTGTCTCATAGAGTAGTTTTTGACTGCTAGTATTTATTTTCAACAAATCTTGGAATACCAAAACAAAGTTTCAGAAGCCTGGGGGAAAAAGTCTTACATCCCATTGTTTAAAATGTTAAATGGGATAAGTGAAGTAATTATAAGTGTTGTCCACCTGACTTCAGGCATGGGAAAAATGATGGAATGGCCTTTAAAACTCTAATACAGGTTGAAACAATGGTACTGTAAATAATATTGCTCAACAGAGGGTGAGAGAAGTAAGTTTTTGTCAGATCAGTTTATTTGCAAGACTGTAATAAAAATAGTGCTAATAGTGCTTCATAAAGCTTTCAACTTAGAATGGTGCAAAAGTTTGGGAAATCAAGTTGCCATGGCACATCCTGAATGAGTTAAAACAAGTGACAAAACAGAAGTCTAACCAGGGGCTTGTCACAATGAGTCTCACTTCCTCTTTCATCCAAATCCAGGTGTCATGGTTAAAAATATATCAATACATTCTGAATGCAAAAGAAGATTAGGTTGCTAAGTTTGAAAGGCTCAAAAGGACAAGTTATTCAGTATCAGGTGGAAATTAATTAGGATTTTCATCAATGATGAGTCTCTTTACATGCCTTCTGGAGGGAGGCTCCCATGAGCATTGAGAGGATTCTTCCAAGTACACCAGCAAGTGCTAGTACACCCACCTCAGTCATCCCTCTTACCTGTCACAACCTTCACCTGTACAGAAGCTAATTCTGAACTCTGTAAAGGTCTTGCAAACATCACCACCATCAGGCAATTGCTTCAATTTTTACTTGACAGTCCTTAGAACAACCTTGTGTGCCATGCTGCTGTAATTTTTAAAAAAGAAAAAGATAATTTGCTGGTCAGGAACTGACACCTGATTTTTCATTTCAGTGATCAAGCCTGGAACAGCTTTTAAATCCTACTTAAACTGGATATTTTCTAAGAGAGATTTTGTGTAAAACAAATAAAAACCCTAACTGTCCATGGCAAGCATGGTGAAGATGATCATATACCCTGTGGAGGGTACTTTAAATTTTCCTGGACTGATTTATAAAAGGTTGAAACACTTCACAAATTGTTTAGATCATAGAGATAAAATGATATATTTTATATATTGCCTTCTAGCCCCTAAATGATGGAGTGCAGTTTTGAAGACTACAGATTCTATAACATCTTTCTATATTAGCTATGACATCTAAAATCTCTTTGAGAGTTAAATGGGATAAGGAAGAAATGATATAGTGTTGTCCACCTGACTTCAGGCATGGGAAAATGATGGAATGGCCTTTAAAACTCTAATACAGGTTGAAACAATGGTACTGTAAATAATATTGCTCAACAGAGGGTGAGAGAAGTAAGTTTTTGTCAGATCAGTTTATTTGCAAGACTGTAATAAAAATAGTGCTAATAGTGCTTCATAAAGCTTTCAACTTAGAATGGTGCAAAAGTTTGGGAAATCAAGTTGCCATGGCACATCCTGAATGAGTTAAAACAAGTGACAAAACAGAAGTCTAACCAGAGTCTTGTCACAATGTTTTTCTCCAGCATGTGCCACTGAACATCTGAACTTCAGAGTCTCACTTCCTCTTTCATCCAAATCCAGGTGTCATGGTTAAAAATATGTCAATACATTCTGAATGCAAAAGAAGATTAGGTTGCTAAGTTTGAAAGGCTCAAAAGGACAAGTTATTCAGTATCAGGTGGAAATTAATTAGGATTTTCATCAATGATGAGTCTCTTTACATGCCTTCTGGAGGGAGGCTCCCATGAGCATTGAGAGGATTCTTCCAAGTACACCAGCAAGTGCTAGTACACCCACCTCAGTCATCCCTCTTACCTCTCACAACCTTCACCTGTACAGAAGCTAATTCTGAACTCTGTAAAGGTCTTGCAAACATCACCACCATCAGGCAATTGCTTCACTTTTACTTGACAGTCCTTAGAACAACCTTGTGTGCCATGCTGCTGTAATTTTTAAAAAAAGAAAAAGATAATTATGCTGGTCAGGAACTGACACCTGATTTTTCATTTCAGTGATCAAGCCTGGAACAGCTTTTAAATCCTACTTAAACTGGAAATTTTCTAAGAGAGATTTTGTGTAAAACAAATAAAACCCTAACTGTCCATGGCAAGCATGGTGAAGATGATCATATACCCTGTGGAGGGTACTTCTTAAATTTTCCTGGACTGATTTATAAAAGGTTGAAACACTTCACAAATTGTTTAGATCATAGAGATAAAATGATATATTTTATATATTGCCTTCTAGCCCCTAAATGATGGAGTGCAGTTTTGAAGACTACAGATTCTATAACATCTTTCTATATTAGCTATGACATCTAAAATCTCTTTGAGAGAAAATTTGAACTTGAATACACTATGCTATAAAAAACACCACATAAAAATGGCTTCATGCATAGTAAGCATTGGAAAGCTTCACAGATATTTTTGTCCCTTCTGCTCCATCTGGGATGTGCTATTTTAGATTGGGTTTAGTTTCTAGTATTGTTACACTTTCCTTAGTTATAAAAACATAGATACAATAGTGTAGTTCTGTGTTTCATATACTGCAGTTTTTGTTAGGAGTTTGTTTATTGGCTATGGGAAGTGTAGAAATTAATTCAAGATGGAGAAATGTACAGTAAAAGACACATTGTCTTGTTACACAAAGACATTGTAGTCTTAAATCTTAAAAAAAATGCATTCTGACTGAAGTAAGAGTTTTTGTATTTGAGGAGCACAACACAACCAAACCACTCTTGAGGCATTGGATTTCACCTGGAGAAAGAACCATGATTGTCTTACAGATAACTGACATAATTTTTATCTCATCACGATGGAGCTTTTCAAATATAAGCAAGCTGCTTTCTTAGTAGCATCTATTTGCCTCAAAATGCTTGTCTCACCTAATAGTTTAGAAGTTCCAAGGACAACAGGACTCATTTTCAACTGACTTCAGTTTCTGAACTGAACTCTCTGATCCTTTTTTGAAATATTTAATTTATACTTTCTGTCCATCCATGCATAATGATAGCATTTTGCCATGTCTTATACAAAATGCACTTGTAACCAACCCTGCATTCACAGTGATGTTTACGAGCACCACAGATTCTCTGTGGAACAATTGCCAATGAAACCAATGTCTAGAGACCACCTAACTGTTCCTGCTCAGCTTTTCCTGGCCTCGCTCTGCAGTTCAGCTGAAGAATTGTGCTTTGTTGCAAGGGGTTTTTCAGCCTAGAGTGAGTTCTCTTTTTTCCTCTGGAGGAACAAATATTAAATTAGTGACTGGAGCTTGGTGTCTCTGGCTTAGCAAGCAGAATAGGTAAACACAGCTTATCCTGAAGCTCTGGCTGCTCATTTCTGACAGACTGGAAGTTGAACCTGTGTGGTTGAAGCCTGGATCTCGCAGTAACACTCAGGGTTATGGTGCTAGACTCTGCATGCAGCTCTGAGAGCATCACTGAGGCTGCACTGCAGCTTGTGCTACACTTGTGTAGCTGCCAGCCATGTGCTTGGGAGGGCACAGTGAGGAAGGCATTGCCTTCTAGCATGTCCTAGCTCTGCAGGGTACATGCAGCCTTAACCTACTGAAGTCACCCAGAACATGTCCCTTGCATTTAACTGGACCAGGGTTTCATCTCTTGCATGCTTTAATTTTTTGTGTCAGTACTTATTAGCCATTTTGTCTGGCCTGTGACACACGCCACTGAAGCTGGAGACACATCAAGGCTCTTTAGTTATCCACTCTAGGTCTGTCTGCAGGCTGCGTGCCTTTCTCAGGGAGCTGCAGGTAAGTAATGGTGTAGCCCACTTACATGTCCCCATTTGAAATTGTAAAATTATGTTGTTCTTTGCTCTTAATTTTTAAAATTCCTCAAGAAGGATTTGGTGTTGGTGTAAAACAGAGGATTAGACAAAAATAATGTACTTAGTCTCAAAGCAGAAAAATGCAATTTATGCCCCTGCACTAGTTAGCTTATCAAATTGAAGATGATGAATATATGTGACATATGAGTTCTTATTGCTGTAACACATTTAAAAGATTATGTTAAAATGGAACAAGGTACTTAAAAAAATCAGGTTAAACAAGATTTTCAAATGTATGTACATTCAGGGCATATGAATATAAACCCTATTTATCTAACTACATTTCATCCACAATAATTTTTTTCTATAAAAGTTTGAAACAACTTCCATATTTCACTATATTCTTTTTAGTATTTATGTTCCTGTGCAAATTTTGTGCTGTCTAGTACTGCTCATAAGGCCATTACAGGCTGCAGGATTTTGTAGGACTGTGCAATCCAAATTTGGCTTGCTATAAGCCAGATTCATCAGTTTAATACTGATGTACTACACGTCATTTATGACTTGTGCTCATGTTGTTCTAAGTGTTTTTTCTTAAAGGCAGCAAATATAACTTTTCCTGCTGCTTTCTGTCTCCTCAGAGGTCAGTTATGTACTACAGTGTGATGTGTGAAATAACCTCAGGCATTTGCACATAAATGCTAATGCCCAAAGACATTATATACTCTAAACTGCTCTCACTAATAATCGAGTTTAGGATATGATATGGATTTCCAGTATAAAAAACCTTAAAGCTGAAACTTTACTACATATTTCGCATTGCAGCCTGAACAGTTGTTACACCTCAGGAAATTGAGAAGTATGAGTTATCTGAATTTTGTCCTTTTCTGTCAGGAGCTTATCACTGTGCTGTGAACTGACATGCTTGGTTATTCTGATGTCTGCTCTTGCAGTGCCCTGTAGTTAGAGCTGCTCTATTCCATGACAGGAATTAAGTACTTAAATACTGAGTGCTCAGTGCTGAATGTGTCTGCTTTTTGGCTAGCATGTGACAATTTTGCATGTGCAAGATAATTCTTACTCTATGAAGGTTTATAATTGTACAGTCAGGTTGACTGTACTATCTGATGCTGTATTTTGCTGTCAGCGCAGTATCAGTATGTATTTCAGGTCTGTGTGCTTCACACATATTCAAGAGAATATGCTAAGATGAGCCTCATTTGGGAAAAAAAAAGTGCAGGATGGATTTGCTGGTTATGTATCCAGTACTTTCCTGTAAATTGAATATTTCCTGTGTAGGGGATGCAAGGTAGATACAGGTTCTACATTTGCTGGAGTTGTGTTCGTACTGTATGGCAAATCTCACATTAAGCTAAAAAGAAAGGAAACATGCAATAGGAATTCAGATGGGAAAATGTATTTGGTCATGTTTGATCACTGTAAAAAAAATCAGTGTGTAAGTAACTTGTTTCAGTATTTTGCAGTGTTTGGGACAGTTTGGAAAAAAGATTAAATTTAGGCCAATGTCTAGTCAAAAATCCATGTTTTAATGTGGAATGTTATCCAGCCAAGCTTCAACACCAGAAGTGTTCTACTGACATCACTGGAAAAATCTTGCTAATCTACATGTTTTATAATCTGGAGAACTGGCTCTGCCAGTGCAGCCACTTGTGCCAGAAGCCCCAGCTGGACTAATTGTGCAGATGCAGTAGAGCTCTGCACAGGTGTAAGGGGGCTGGAACAAGGATTTCCTGGCTTCCAGCAGACCAGACCATAAGATTTCCAGAAACTAAGTAGGCCCTAGATTAGGAGAACAGATTAGAACAACGATTGCAATGATTACTTTATGATATAGGTGTGGACAAGGAAGTCTGTAACAGATGAATGACATTGATATAAATATAGGAAGAATTACACATATTTGTGCTAATCCTTTAATAAAAGAATGTACTTGGACCTAATTTAGATTATGTGATTTAAATTATTCTGAAGTCGGCCTGCTAAGAAAAACTAGAAACTTTAGAATTCAGATTGAAATAAATGATTAATTCTGTCAAGAAGCTCTTGCGTCTCACAGCTAAAAATAATATTTTGGAAAAAACCCCACCTTAGACTGGCTTTCCAATAATGTGTTCATATTACACTTCAGTTCTACCTCATTGATATCTAATGGGCAGTCACATAGACATTATTGGGAAAATTGTCAAAGTTCTAGTGAAGGTGTTGAGAGAGAATAAAAGCAACTCACTCCCCCTCTTAATGTTTCCTCTGCAGCTTTTATATTACAACACCATAGCATTAAACACCTCCCAGATGGAGAATGAGAGAACCAAGCTGTCTTTCAGATGACCAAATCACTTAAAGTTTGGCCTATGGGATAAGCATTAACTAACTCCACAGGGAGGAAGTCATTCATTTCTGATTTTAACTTCTGTTACCGTGTCTGTTCTGGGCATGCTCAACATTCCAAGTAACAAAGATCCAGGTATGCAGAATATGATAATCACAAAACCAGACAAAATGAAAATGAAATTATAAATGTTCTGTGTGCCCTCTCTTCTCATATCCAGGCACTACTAGCCCCTTCTCAAGTAAAAGCTTACTTATATTTAAAATAGACTTGGAGAATCACTTGTAATAGTTCATTGGAAGCCAGTCTTGAGTATTCTTCTGAAACGTGGAGTGCTTAATAACCTCGACTGAATGCTGTCAAATATTTATGCTTCCTTCCTTCCAATGTTTATTCAGAATGCATTTTTGTACAGCTGGGAAGGTTGTTAGGAGCTGATGACTGGGGCTGCAGAATGACAGATATTCTTAAAGGGGAAGAAATGAAAACTTTCCATGCAGAAGATGCAGATGTTGATGTAGCCTGTGATGTGTGGTGTGAATTAGTGATGAGTAAAGCAGCATCCATGCAAGATGAAAGACTAAATCAGAGTGAAGAGGATTCCTCAGTAAATGAATCCCTTGAAAGGAAAGCACCACTTAGCAGCCCAGATTTAACCAACTTGAAACACAGACACAGAAAGAATTAAATTATTAAGTAGCTTATGAAGATGTGGCGTGGAATAAGGGGGAACTTTTGAAAGTACAGTGCTAACTTTTTAATGATTTTCTCAACGGATTGAGTACACTTCAGTGACAACTGCAGTCAGGTGTCTTTTTTCATGTAAATTGTTTCGATCTGTTCTAACAGACTAAAATAATTTTAATTAGCAAATAGATAAATAGTGTAGATTAATGTAGTTAAAGATGCTCTCCAAAATAATTTTCTTTAGAATTTGTCATTCTCATTTTCTTTAGAGAGGATAAGTCTTTGCTCTCAGCAATTATACTGCATAATTCACAGTACTTCTTATTTTTAAATAGCTGTGCAAACATTACGTAATCTCCCAGCATCCCTGTGAGCTGGATAATGGAGTCTTTCTCATTTATGGATGGTGTGATCGGGACTTCAGCAGTGAATGCTCTCTGTACACTAACCCAGAGGCACAGCAAACCCAGCCACTCTGCACCACGTGGTCTCAGCTATTTCATGTCAGTCAGTCACACACTGCTCTGCATGCCGTCCATTTCCATACAAGTACAGAGGGAAGCCCATGATATTATTTCTTTTTCAAAGTGAGATCTTCTCTAATCTACCGCCTGCATATACTGCACAGTAATTTCAGACTGGCTCAATGAAATAGAAAAACACTTTGGAATCCCACTGTAGATCTTGGCAAACATCTCTCCTAAAAATAAAATTTAAAAATTAGGCTGACCTTTAAGCACACTCATGATTCAGAAAAACTGTTCTACGTTGGACTAGACGAAAACAAAACCACCTTCAGTTCCATCGGCCTATTGCCTTTCTCTTACCCTTCTTGCATTTTTTTCCAGCAGGAAGAATGAGGGTACAAGCCTCCATTTTGCATTAGCAAAGCGAACTGAAAGCTGTGCTGCCACCTTCCTAAAGTGCCTCCCCACCTCACACCAGTGAGGGTGTGTTTTGCAGAGGCCTTGCAAACTAACAAACGCCTGACAAAAACAAGGAATCTCATGCCAAAAGGAAAGCTGAGCTTTTCAAAAAAAAAAAAATTAGTAAAAATTTGGGGCCTGGAATTTGAGTACCTGTTAGCTGGGAGGAAATTGTTTTGAGAAATGAAAATGCAAATGCAAACAGATAATACAAAGAGATTAAAATATGAGGTATGGCTAGGAGCAAGAATAATCTGGCTTGAACCATTACTGTGGAGAGGTTTCTCTTTATGTTTTCTGTATGCAGCTCAGCTCTGGTTCTCTCTGCACTGAGTATCCCAAGAAATAAGTGAGTGGCACAGTAGAGCATCTCATCCTTTTCCTTAAATGTAGCACTAAGTCTATCAAGCTTATATCAAATAAATTCAGAGAAAAGTAACAACACACTTTTTTTTACATGTAAGGCTTTAGAATCTTTATTTCATTTTTAGATATGTCAACATAAAAGCAATCAAGTGCCAGTATTTTTCACCTAAATCATGGCTGATTTTATGTGCATAGACCATTTTGTCTTTTATATTCAAGAGTCTGAAAATATTAAATGTGTTCTTTTGGCTCCACTTATTTAAGTAACAATCATAAAGTAATTTAAGAGATGGATTTTCAGGCTTGGCTGTATACCAGAAGTAGTCTAGCACATATGTTGAACACTTTGCTATATAGTTCACCTTTGTGTACTTAAGGGGGCAGTTTTACCTCTGGTTTGCAGCGCAGAGGTGACGTAGAGCTCTTGATCCAGATGGCTTTACATGGAGGATGGGACTTGGGCAGGCTCCTGTGGCAGAATGCCTTCCACATAGAAGACCTGAGGTTTTGCATGTGCGGATCTGTATGAGAGTGTTCCCTTCCCCTTAATGAGTGTGAGGTGTACAATTTGGTGTGCAGCTGGAAGTCTGCTGATCCAAAAATCATCACAACTCTTTGTGTCACCTTTTCTTTGCTGTACTGATGTTGATATAATACTGATGCTTATGCTGATAAGTAGTGTTCAAAATGCCTGCTCATTTTCCTAGGAGGAAATAATTAAACAACTGTTTTAGGGTCGACTATTCTGCTAAATTAGATTTATAAGTTTTAATGTTAGTTATAGACCAACTGCAAAGTGGCAGTGAGCTTAGAATGGGAAAATAATTTCTAAAGAAAGATCTCAGTATTTTACAAGGTATTATAGAATTGCACTAGATTGCACTTCCAAAAGGGCCTCTGACCTCAATCACTGGTGATGAATAACCATAAAGGACAAACTGGGAGAAATTCTCTGTTATATAAGGAAGTGAGTTGATGTCATTGTGTATTCTATGGATGTCAGGAGAAAAAGAAAAAAAAAAGGTCTCAAACAGATAAATCTTTAATGCAAAAGTGGACTAGGAGAATGATGATGAAAATTACTAAAAACTGTTAATCTGCATTATACCTTTTTGAAATCAGACAGAAAAGTGTTTTTGCATAGCACGAAAAATCCAGATTCCCAACTAACTGTGACAATGTGATTTTTGGAAGACCAGCTTTTAAGTTAAAATAAAGTAAAATCCCTTCCTGACACTAGTAAAATTTCATGTTATTTACCTTTGCCTGCAATGAAATTTAGTATAAATCATTTTATACAAATCATACAATCACTGAAAAAGAATATATGATTTAGATTATAACTTTTCCAGCAGTTGGATGTGCACATGAGGACTGCAACTCTGGTAGTCCAGCTAAAATCTACACTACTGCAGGCATCTTAGGAGAAAATATGGATTCTTAAAGTGAACATCCTTATCTTCCAGTGAAGTTACAGCAACACTGGGACCTCATTATCCAGTACAGCACTGGTGCCTCTGGAGCTCCTGTGAGTGCACATGTAGTGCATCTCAAATGGAGTGTTAAGGTGGGGTATGAGCTAGTCTTAAAAATAGCATAGGCACAGAAAATAGAAAGTCTCAGGGGTTGTGTAATATGTAAAATCCAGGTGCAATTCTGTTTTGGTTTGCAACTACGAGGAAAACAGCCGCGCTGAAAACCCTCACCAAAGCACTTGCCTTAATCTTTCTCATGCCCTTAGCTTCCCCTTCTTATTTCAGTGCACCCCTCCTCCCACAGCACATTAAACAGCCTTCATGGACCACGAGGGGAACAACACTGGAAACAATAGCTCATACTACAGTGGTCTGAATTCAAACCCCTGTGAATACTCTGAGGAGCACTAGTGGCACTGGTGACCTCTTGCTCTGCAGTTTCCCACTCCTACTGCCTTGCACAGCTGCAAAGTATGACGGCAAATTTCAGAGGAGCATCGAGGCCCAGCTCTTGTTTTCACTAACTTCGTTTTGCACCACAGTAGAAAAATAAATACTCCTACAATATATAGCCCCCTGGAGAATTAGAGAGTGAACTTTGTGGGAGTGGAGGGTTTAGTATCCAAGAATTCCTGAAACTCTAACTACACATGTGTGTTGTGTGTGTCTATTAGTATAAGCAGGAGTGATAAAGAAAAATTTTGATAAATATTTCTGGTGAATTAGATAACTAAGAAACGGTGGATCTTGGCAGTCTCAAAATGGATGTACCATTGCAGTTTTGCTGCTGCTTATTTTCATAGAATCAAATTGCTTTTTGGCTGTTCTTTTAGTTTCATTCTCTCTGTCATTCTTTAAAGCTGAGATGTTTGATCTGCGGCAGTAGAAAGAGCTGACTTTCTCAATGTCCAAAACCAGTCTTTTTTGGTTTTTTTCCTTCGGTCATGTCATTGGAATGTGATGTTCTGATGTCACGCTCCTCCTCAATTAGCTGAGAACTCAGTCCTATAGCTGGCTTTTTTAACGTGGTTGGGTTTGGGATTTTATTTGATTCCTCATTCTAACACTCAGATTCCTTTCAAAAGCATTTCCAAATACTTTTGGAATGAGCAATAAAGGAATTTATTTTCACATTTGAATGCAGTATTTGTTTCTATAGCAGGAACCCTCCTGGGGAAGAAATTGCTGCCTTCATTCATTTCTAAATTAATTCATTTCATTACTAAAGAAATTAAAGGATGGTTTGATCTTTTATGATAATCTCCTGACTTTAGTGGGTAGTTCCACTCCATCTTGTTCTCTGATTCAGACTTTGCTGTTATTATTTCTTAGTCACTATGTTGATAAGAGAGCTTATTTTCTGTGTGCTCTACAGAAAGCAATTAATGCCAAGTTCTAATGAAGCATGAGCTGTGAGCTTTCACCATGTCTGACAACTGATTGACTGTCCACCAGTAGAACTCTTTCAGTAAGGCTTGGCAGGAAACACCATCCATCTCTGGAGAAGGTTGCCTTCCACAGCACCTCCAAAAGATGGTTGTTTTGAGGACTGGGATGAGCAGAATTTCTTCACTGTCCACTCCCCTCACGGGTCTCGTCACCACCAACACACAGAACAGTTGCTGTTCAACTTCTTTTCTGAGGAGGGAGGAGTAGGAAGGGGAGCCCCGGGCAGGCTCAGGGCTCCTCCTCTCCCAGCTGCAGTATCGGAGAGGCAGCACTGCCCCAGCTGTGGCAAAGGCAAAGACGCACTCCTGCTTCCAGCTTACATTGCCCGCAAGATGTGGCAAATGCTCCCTGGCTGAAAAACCTCCTGCCAAAAGGAACCTTAGCCAGGAACCTTTCCGCCTACCAAAAGGACGTCTGAAATGCTCCTGGCTGATTTGCTCCTCCCAAGAATGTTCATCTAAAATTCCTCTAAAATTCTTCTGAAGTTCCTCTAAAATTGAATTTTTTTACTTTTAAAAAAGATCCAAACCTGCTGCATGTTTTCCACCACTATGGCTGTGGATGTTTGATGGTTTGGTTATTCTGCCTGTCTGTTGTTTGAAGGTCTGGGCAGTGTTTCTGCATCGTTGAAAGTGTGTGATGCTTGCAATGCAAGCATCCTGGAAGGCCTATGAATACATTACAGCCTCTGTTCTCATCCCCCATTTCTCCCAGAACTTGCCTGTGTGAGCTGTATTCAGGGCCATGCCAGATGAAAGAGAAGTTCTAAAAATAATTGTGTTGTACCATGAGATTACTGTGCAAGAAAAGTTGGGGGAGCCTAAAAGAAAAAGAAATTTGAGTACCCAGCAAAAGGTGATTGTTCTTTTCACCTTTGAAGAAAATCAGTGGAGGGAGAAAGCCTTGCAAGAAACACACCTTTTCCCTGTCTTTTACCCAAAAAACAACATGTGAACAACATGAACCAGCAAGTAAGACTAGTGATGGCAGGGATCACATCACTATGAATTTATGAAAGCTAAAGAAAGGAAGGGAGGAGATCTCCTACAACTCCTCCCCCTCCCAGCCCACCCCAGCGAGCACACTGCATGGAAAGCCCTTCAGCAGTGCTCTGCCTTGGGTAGCCTGCCCTACAGTCAGGCTGTAGGGGTATTTTCCCTTATTTCCAGAGAAATAAGAGTGTATCAGGTGGGGTGAATTAATGTTGCTGCATTCCCGCTCAGATTCAGTGCTTTGTTTTTAAGTTATTTAGCTTAACATACATTGGCTAGTTTTGTCTGAGGTATGTTGATTTCATGCATAAATAATTCAGCAAACTCTTTTTGTTGTTGTTGCAAATTGTACTGTTGCCAAAACCTTGTGGAACTCAGCTGTTAGTGCCCATGTGGGAAACCTTTAATGCTGCTCTGAATGGTCTGCAGTTCATTCTGCTCCATTCATTGGGGTTTCACGTTTCTTTTAGCACAGAACCCAATTCTCTACGCTCTTTTACATTCTGTGTTTAGTCTAGTACTATTCCTTGCTCGCTGGCGGTTGTACTGGAAAAAGATTGTTGATATTATTCTGGCATATATAAGCAGTAAGGATTACACCATAGTCACTTTGTTGCTTTTAACTCACATTTGAGCTTCTTGAAGGAATCTTCTACTCTTTTTTTCAGACGTGGATACAGTAAACTTGGCTGCTCTCAGTACAAAAGCTATACAGGCCCAGCAGAAGGTACAGTGTCCATTCAGTGGATGTGCTGGTGCTGGCTGCACTGCAGTGTGCAATCATCCCCCTTGAGCATTGCAGTAGTCCTCTAGGGGGAGGAATTCAAGTGGTTAAAAAAGTAATGCCTGTTTCTTTCAATTCGTAGATGTCTGGATTTTGAGAGTCCTGGTTTTTACATTTGCAATTCAGTTAAATGATAATTATTATCCTGACTAGAACATTATCTCTCTTGATTAGTATTGCAGACATTTATAGTAATGAGCCATTCCTGTGGCTCCAAATGTTAAATTCTGCTCTTAGCATGGGTCTGTCTCTGAAACACAGGGTCTAAATGTTCAAACAAATTTGACTACCTATATCCATCAACTGAAACAACCATTTCAGTTACTGTTCTGCAAGAAACTTGCTTGATGCAAGTGAAAACTGGTTTCCACTTTGGATTATATCAATAGACTTTTCATGTGAGTGAAAGTCATACAATTTTTCTCTCAAGCTTCAACTCAGCATAGAACTCAAGCATATGTAGAATCCAGTTGGAACTATTTTCATGTACACTAAGATTCTTTTCTCCTGCAAGAGTGATATTAAAAAGTCTGTAATGAAAAACAGAATCTTTCATTTTAAAATGTCTTCCTAAATCAGAGTTACAGATAAAAAACAGATTATGGACCTTAAAGCATAAAAATAGAAATATCATTTAAATTAAACTTCATAAGTTTTTACACTGTTGTAACTACTTCAGCTGACTTTGCCCTACTATGGTTTTATTTACATTTGATTTAAATCACTTTTTTTAAGGCACAGATTATTTCCTTTCAAAAGATATAACCTTACCTGAACTTTTCTTAGCTTGGATAGCAAATATTGGACCTACTTACTAAAAAAAAAAAAAAAAAAAACTTAGAATTTGAAACCAGGGGACTTAATTGAAGATGCAGGTAAATGGAGTAAAATAGTAACTAGAGACAATAATGAATTATCTGCATAAATTTAAAAAAAAGCATACTAAAACCAATAAAATGAATATTTTATTGAAAAGGAAAAACCACAAATTTATCAGCATCTGTTTGTATTGTCAACAGAAAAGTGACTAAAGGAACTGCTTGGTTTAGGTAATTTTTACTTGCTTAGTGGTTTTTTTTTCAAACTCTCAGAAAGGGTAGTAGAGTATCTGTGTATTCAAGGGTTTAGAGGTAAATCATTGGCACAGATTAGAGATTGGTGAAGTGGTAGAAAATAAACCAGAAAAATTGGTATCATTCCAAAATGGCAAAGAATTAGCTGAGGAGAGCCCGAAATAAGACCAGTTGTTTAATAGTGTCTGGAAGTGAGGGAGAACATTTGCAAATTAGAATTTGCATATGGCACAGAAACTGTTAGGTTAGCCAAGACTAGAGAACTCTTGAGGGACCAATACAATTTAGGCACTTGGGCAGCACAATGGCAGATGGGATTAAATGCTGACAAATACATATTGGAAAGGATAATTGGGTTAAAATATGATTACATCAGCTCCCTTAGCTGTTTAACAGTCTCATTTTTAAACACTTCCTTTGAAGTAGTTGGCAAACACCCATTTGTTTCAGTTAGAGAAGACCCAGATCTCAGGTCTGAAATCTGAGTGTAGCTCTATAGCTTGCTTGGGAAAATTATACAGATAACAGGCTCTGCTGCTGCATTTTCTTTCAACCAGATGCAGATATTTTGCATATTTTATTTGCTGTGTGCTATCATAATTCTCTTCCTCTTCAGTCCCTATAAATATTATTATTGGGTTGCATGGCAGGGGCTACCCAGCCTTTCCTCACCCAAACAGCCTCTGGGACTCCTTGTGCCATTCTGGTGCCAGCTGCTGTGAGCAGCCGTGCTCTGCTGCCCATGCTGGGGCCTGAGCCTGGCTTTGCAGGGCTTTGGGCAGCGCCTGCCTGGCCAGCACACAGCAGCTGATGCTGCAAAGGGCCAGGTCTGGGCAGCCTCTGTGTGCCAGACACACCACATGCTGGCTGTGTGATTTAAGGTAACCTGTGAGCTCACCCTGCAGGAGGAGAAAGAAAGCAGTGTTGAGCTTATTTCAGTTCTTCCCTCATTCAGGTGTTAGTGGTATATTTGTCTTTTTGGGCTGTAGCAATGAATCTGAATGCTGATGAAACCCAAACAGGCCTGGCTGTGGGCAGTCAATTTGTGTTAATGTTTTGGATGCTGTCCCTGGACCACAAGTTTTGTTGTTGTTTCCAGCTTAGACAAATCAGCCAGTTATTAATTTTGATATACTGTGATCTTCAAGGGTGTCCAAATCTGCTAACTACTGCAATATTTGTGTCTCCAAAGCTTGGATGCTGAACCAAAAAAATATCTAGGAAACTTCTTCAAAATAGCTATTTCTATACATGGAAGTAATTCCAGGTACTCTGCCATGCCCCTGCAGTTCCATTGACTGGGTATTCCATAGTACTGTGCCTTGTCTGGGCATCTCCAAGGTTTGGAACCTCTGAAGAAATGGCTGTTCATAGAATCACTCTGCATGGGGGACCATGGGACCCTGGATGGACACACAGACAGAGGAAGGAGGCATTGGAGAGCAGCGCTGTGGAAAGGGCCCTGGGGGTTCTGGTCAGTGGCAAGTTGGACACCAGCCAGCAGTGCCCTGGCAGCCAGGAGGGACATCCCTGTCCTGGGGGCACCAGGGACAGCACAGCCGGCCGGGCAAGGGAGGGATTGTCCTGCTCTGCCCTGGGCTGGGACAGCCTCACCTCGAGGTGGTCCTGTGAAGGACTTGGAGTTAGACTTAGATGATCCTTGTGTGTCCCTTCTGACACAGGATATTATATGAGCTTATGATATTATCTTTTGGATCCTGAAATTATTTATTCACACTGTATAACTCAGAAAGCATCCTCCTATTCAAGGACATTTCTTTTAGTCCATTTCCTCATTCTATTCCAGGAATTTGTATAATCATCTTGATGCATTTTCTCCCTTAGTTGTCACAATTTCCTAATTTATTTTTTTTTACTAGGATAATTTTTGTTATCAGTTTTCCTTCTGGCCCAACACTGCAATTCCTCCAGTCCTCACCAGGTTTTAGACAGCCTCTGAAGGAGCAATGTCTGCCCACACACTCTGCAGCTGAGGCAATGAGCAGTGGCCTCTTCAGCCCAGGCGGTGTCCCCAGCAGCTGTCCCACAGGAAAGGGCTGGGGTTGCACCTTGGGGACTCCCATTCCCCAGCACATGGCTGTGCAGCTGTTCCAACCCCTGCCCTCGCCTCCTCAGCCCATCCATGTGCCTCCCCCACCGCAGGCACTGAGTCCACACTGGTGCCCCACACCAGTCCCTCTCCCTTCTTTAGGAGCTCGGGAAGGATTAAGAGTGAGCAGCAGGCACATGGGAGGGAGGAAGGGGGCACTCCTGCTCACATATAAGCTGGGAAGCAGAGACTGAGGAGTGCAGGTAGTGAAGATGGAGAGAGGGAGCAGTGGCTGCATCTGCTGTGCTCCATGGCTCTCTTTTGGCCCATTTCCACCCAGACCAGCCTGATGTCTTCCTGCTTGCCTCTAGATCCTCCTGAGACTCCTCTCCTCTCTCCATTGTGCTGTTTGGCTAACCTTGGAGATCCTTCCTGCCCTACAACTGCTCTGTTCCTCATTTCTGCTCAAATCCAGATGACCCCTTCAAGTCCTCTTCCCCTCTGGCCCCCTAAACTTCTAAACTCCCTTTGCCAGAAAATTGGACTGAGCCTCCATGGCTGAGACATTCTGAGCCAGCTCTGCACTTCTTGAGTCCTTCCCCAGTGAGTGTGGTAATATCAAACAGATGTTTGAAGGAACTGGGAACTTTGCCCATTCCTGAGGGAAGCCAAGCCCAGGCTTTTACATGAGTAATGTCCTTGGTGTCCAAAACTCAACTTGTCCCAGGCTCTGGCTATTCACCAGAATCATCTTCCTTTTCTCTCATGACCATTTCACATCTTGTGACACACATTTTTGTCAGGTGGAATAGGTGCCTGGCTTTAGGAGGTGTTTCCTTTGGCCACAGGGTGTGTGAAGAAGCCAGATCATGTCAGGCAGCAGGGAGGCTTTGCTGCCATGAAGTGACTGTGGGTGCCTGCAGAGCCCTTGCAAGTGCAGTGTCAGGTCATGCCCAGCCATGCCTTTTGCTAAAAAGCAGATAATTCTGCGTGTTTACTAAAACTCAGTGGGACTTCTGAAAAGAATATATGACATCCCAAGATTATGATAGTGTCACTCTGATTTTGCTTCTCTTCAAATTTCATTCTCTGTTGTTAACCAGCTTCTGTTTTAAGGATGAAAACACTATTTACAGTATTTACACATCCACTGTGGCTGTGTTCATCACCACCTTTATTCTTGATTTCTAACTCATTCCATTCAGATTTGCAGTAGGTTTGTCTCAATATGCATGAATGAGTTCAACTGAATTAACTGACTTGAAGCTTCATCCAGATATTTAGGAGGTTTAAAGGTATCTAGAGAAGCTTTTTCTCTCCAGTTTTCATGTTCACAGTGTTTCTTCTCTCTGATTCTTCCTCAAATTTGTGACAACATGCACAAGAAAATGTGCATATTTAGCCTACATTTTAAAATTGTCATGCATATATAAATATGCAAATTTATACAAATAAAATTTTGGAGACTTCTTATTTCTGTAAGGAGTGAAAGTGGACCAAAGACCTGAGAGAAACACTTAGAAGTTTGGATAACTGAAATAAAGACCAAAATGCTACAAATGTAATCCATTTCTGGCCTTCAAAAATTTTGCTGAAAGGAAAAGCATATGCAGCATGACTGCTGGTGGTGGGTACAAAATTTCTACACTTACTATTTTTCATTTTTGCATCTCATTGTTTTCTGCTTTGGTTGCCCTTGCTGCTGGGGTTCCTATATCTGAGCAGTTACTCATTCCTTTCCATTGACATTTAATGTAGCAAACTGTTTTCTTTAAGGCATTGCTGTCAATCAAGCTGATACTTTATATGAAAAATAGAAAAGGCTGACCTGTCTATGAAGATTACTACACAGACACAAATTAAAAAAACTTCCTTTTGGATCTGTCCTTCTCCTGTTTGTTTTCTGTATTTCACAAACCCTAGGCTTTGACACTGGAAAACACTAAGCCTGACTTCTTCCCACTACCACTTTTATTTTCTTTTATTTTATGTACCCCTGCATAACAGTACTGTTAGTCTTCTTAACCCTTGAGATGGAAGTTTATATTAAAAGACATAAAATTACTGATTTGAGTTTTAATTTATATTTTGGATTTCATCTTAAGTTTTGTAAAACCCCCTTGCAGTTTGGGGGCCCCAGTCTAAGGGACAGTGGCCCTTTAACAATGGTGGAAGTTTCACAGACTTCCAACTTGGCTGCCTTACAGTTTATTCTCAATATAAATATACCACCTGGGAATGGCTGATTCAATGTTTCCCACATAATTGCTTTCTCATGTCAATGCTCCATTCTTTTCCTGAGTGCAGTAGCCTTTCACTGCACTATTTTGGGGGACAGCAATAGCGGCCACCAGTACCTCAGACACTGAATCAGATGGAAATAATGGCAGCAGCATGAAATGTTCATGGTTTGCAGCAATTGTCAGTAAGATCAGTAGCCTTGGGAGAAAAAGGAACTCAGTGTGTGCAGAAAAGGGAAACAAATATGCTCCATCAGGAAAGGCATGGAGAGAATGCCCATTATTATGGGTATATATGAATAGTTGGAACATGGAATTTAAATTTATGTGTGAAGTGTGTGTTTACATGTATTCTTAAACTGAAGTTTCTTGCAATTTGTTTCGAACGGGAGTTCTGTAAATTCACATAAGAAATATTGAAGCAAGTTACACAAAATTGGTAGAAATTAGTTTTACTCTACATTTGAAACTAATACTTTCAAAGACTGAATTTCTTTCTTGTTTTTTCTATGACTTATTTTTCTCCCATGTGACTAAAAAGTAGATTTTGTCACTAAGGTGGTATAGCAAAAGTGCAAGTTTCTGTTTGTAATCAGTCAATAAACAGACTTGTGACACAAAAAAAAACCAAAACAGTAACATTTCGGTTGGTCATGCTGAGGTATATAACAAATGAAAAAGTAATATTTAACATTTTGTGAAAGGACAGATGCCACACTTAACATTTGGGTTATTTATTTTTAATTAGTAGCTGAATTTATTCACTTAAAAACACCCTTCTCTGTCGAGGCCTCTGGCAGCTCATGTCCAGACGGAGGGCTCTGCTGCCTTTCATCAAACCTTCTCACAAATACCAGTGACATTTGGGTTGTCTTTTTTTTAAGTATCCATGTATAATGTAGACAGGTGAGTTTTATTATTCAGTTTGTATATTAGTGCCATGTCCCTAGGCCTGTAAACAGCTTGTGAGGCAATCCCAAATCAATGGAGTGCTGGACTAGAGCTTAAGACTTCAATTAAACTAGAAAGTATCTAATAAGTAATTGCACAATAGGTCATGGACAAAGACTTCTCTTAGAAATTATTTTTTGGAAGTACACAAATCATGTAGCTCTTTCAGAACATTTTAAAAAATTCCTGTACAATTCCATCTGTATCTTTAGGCGCACAAGAATCTTTTTAAATCTCTCAAAAGTGCCATAAAAAACAACTTTCCACTGACTTTCACATTGGGTAGCTTGTTTTCATTAGAATATACACATACTTTGGTGCTTAGATTTGGCATATTTGCCTTCTTTTTGATATGCAGTATTTAAATAAATACAGATTTTGCATCTAGAAGGACCATGACTTCGAAAAGGTTCTTTAGCTATTTGGATAGCTGTCAAAAATTATGTTGATTTATTAATAACTAACACGTGGCATAAGTATTTCTTTTTAGTTACATTCACATCATGCGTTCTACCTAATTGTCATTAATCTAAACATTATTCAACATAATAAAGCTTAACAAATTCTATCTCATACCCTGTAGTTTTTCCATTTTAATACAACTGTTTGTCATAGAGGAGAAACTTCAAATGCACTTTAATGGCTTTCTTTCATAAGAAAGCCCTCCAGTGCTTTTAAATACATTGCAAAATCTTTAATCCAATAAGAGAAATAATAAAATGTGCTATGCTGCTCCATGTCCACAGAAATAACCTTAACAATAAGGCATTTCTTAATGCCAGTGAAGGGATTCAATGCAGAATTGGGACAGATTGCTAAACAGTGTAATATGGTGCTAATTCAAGTTTGCCTGTGTTCCATCCCTTTAGAAAACTGTAGATATACATCATCCTTTTTTTGTATGGTGTGGGAGTCAGCTTTGGCAAAGAGCATCAGTGTGTTGTGTCTGGACAGCTGGCTTTAAGAACTGGTATGTTTGGAGCATGGGGATGAAAGAAGTTAAGTAAGGAAGAATTCATCAAACAATATGAGAAATATCAACTGGTGAATCTGCTGAATTTTTAGACAAACCATCTTTCAATTTTATTCTGCTTCTGTATTAAGACTAATATTTATAATATTTTAAAATTCTAAGCCAACATTTTTTGCAGATGACATAGTGAACTCTATCCTCTATTTACATCTTTCTTTTCCCCCTTTCACTGCTTCTGCAACCTATTTAAAATCAATGCTATTTATTCTGCTAAGCCAAAGAAATATAAATATAATGGCACATTAGGATCATAAGTACTGAGCTAGTGATAATCAATCCTTTGAGATCTCAGAAATGTCTCTGTCTTGGGTTTAAACAAAATATGATCCATAAAAGTTTGTTTGGTTATTGAGTTGTCTGTTTGATGAACTGAATGTTGCCCAGAACTCCAAGCATCTCCCATCCTCCCGTCTGCCTTGAGCAAACCCAAGCCCATCAGGAGCCATTCCACACAAGTGTTTTCACATGCTGTGAGCATTTAGGCTCTCTCCAGAGACACTCCTTCAGGCACTCCTGTCACCTGTCTTGCAATAAAGACATTCACTCTCTGCCCTGTCTCAGTACAAGAGGTGCCTTCCTTCAAAGGTACCATCTTTGGCGAAGAAGTCGGTTGTGGTGAAAGTTCAAGTGGCCTAAGAGATTAAAGACAGAAAGTACAGGAAATTGATCTGAGAAATCTGCAAAGACATTTGCATTGCAATGTTTAAATCTTCTGCTTTTTAAAATGAATAATTCATGTATCTAACAATTTTATTCAAGTCTGAATGAATTGTAAAAGATTAAATCATGGTAAAGATTACTAAAAATGTCCTAAATAACCTAAGCAACAATTATTCCTAAAAGGTTCTTGTGTTAAAAATATTATGACATATTTTCAAGGCTTTGGTTAGAGACATTAATGCTTCTTGAATGTTTTCTTGAGGCTGCAGAAGTTATGAACAGAAAGGTATTCTTAGACATCCCAGCTGGAGTAGCAGGAGCAGAAGTCACTCCAATATGACGCCCTTTTCAAATCTCTAGGCAGCCTTCTGACTCCTTCATATGTGTGTGACAACAGAGTGGTAAAAGGCTTCCAATATCTGTGGCTGTTATGATTTTGATTTCTGTATTAGTGTTTATCAACTGGTTTAAGAAGTTTCTGTTTATGACAAGGCTCTGTCCTTCATTCAGAGTCCTGCAGGAAGGCTCTGTGCTCTTGCAGGTTTGCTTACCACAGGCAATAGAGTGAGACAGTCAGCATTCCCTGGATGATGCTGACATGAGCTCCCTGATGTTTTACCTTGGCTTTCCACTCCCTACCCCATTATCCATCTCAATGTACTTGGCTTCAGCATTAGGGTGCCTCAGTTCCTCACTGATAATGGGCAGTTGCTTTCCTAGAGAGAGCAAACACTGATGAAGTGGGCACGTATGGGAACAACTGTGCACACCCTGTCAGAGCCTCTGTTTGCTCTCATGCCTGATCACACAGAGCTTGGCCAGAGCCTGCAGAAGGCAACAGCACTTCACCTGTGATTAATAAGCACTGGAGGCCATGGTGCTACCAGGGCATCCTTGTCTGAGTTTTCACATAGGTCACTCGATGGGAAGGCAGGTGCTCTGCCCCAAGCCAGCTGTCTCTGTCCTATGGTCAGAAAACTGCATGCCTGTCTCAAGAGAAAAGAAGGAGTAAAGGCTGAAGTGGGTGCAACAGGAAAATGAGGGATCTGTCTTTTAACTTCAGAACTCATTTTTTGTTGTCTTTTACCTGATTGTGTAGAAAACTGGGCACAGAACTCAGTTTGCACACCAGATAGCAAAGGATTTTCTGTAAAAGAACAAGGTTAATGTTCAGAGCACTTTCTAACCCTGAAGTATGGGGAAATCAGTCTTGCAGAATGCCATGAAGGGAGTCTTATTTTTTTTTATGTGGGCTTAAAAATCAGTCCAACCATAAACAAAGAAATTAAATGTTAGGAATTATCCCTGACCTAGAAACCTGATCCTTCACCTTAAATCCCTTGCTTACCCCATGGACCACGCCTGTTTCTCTTTGCCTTCCAATAAACACAGGTATAACAAAATATTCACTACAGCTGCATGGCATTTAACACTGCTGATGTTTCCATTACATAGGAGTACATGACTTTTTACTTTACATTTAATTAAATGTTTTTATGGTTTTATTATGAGGTAACTTATCTGTTAGAAAACAACCTGAAATTGTATATGAAATCTTGGCCATATAGTAGCTTTTCTCAAGGACTATTTACATTCTATTCATAGCCTTTAATTTTATAGGTAATAACTATCTTCTTTAACAGTGAATTCATTTGGGACAGAGTTGTGTTATCAGATACACTATTAACTTCTTTTCACCTACTGTTTACTGTCTTAATTTCTTTCTCACAATGACAATAAGCAGTTTGTCTGTTTAAGGAGCTAGACTAATTATTTTCAGCTGCACATGAGATTGGTTTCATTTTTCCCAAATGGCCAAAAATTCACCAGAAATACTCTCTGTACTATCTCTTCAGTTTATTTCATTATGCTTCCCAAGTGCTGCTTTTACATCTGAAGAGCCAGTCCTTTTCTTACCAGTTGGGTGAAGGCAAGTGCTAGTTTTTGTTGTCTAGAACTTAAACTAGCTTGAGGGTAAATGAGAGATTTAATCTCCTGGGTTATGGATCCTTCATGCCTTTCAGACACAGAATTCACTACTATTCTGCTCTCAAATATTTAACTATATCAACAAGTAACAGGAAATTTTGTGTTAAGTTGGGCCAAATTTAGCTTTGAACTAACTAATCCAGGAGAAAAGGTTGTGTTATACCTGAGCTGACCTTATTACTCTGTCATTAATCTGCTTTGTTATGCTTGAAGAAGCACAGGGGTCTCAGAACTGCTGGTAATCTTCTCTGCCATATGTGTGCTAATATCTGAACACAGCAGGATGAATTAACACTAGTCCCATCTTTGCTTTATTACTTGTAAATCAGCCCATTAATATTATCTGAATGCAGTTTGTTAGGATTAACATAGATGATATTTGAATTGCCACAGTGATTACTTCTTAAAAACTCTAATAACATGAATTTTGAAACTTAGAAATAAATTAGTTCTGGAAGTCAAAAAACCCTTCAAATGAAGCAAAAGGAAGACTAAAGAGTTATATCAATAGGAAGAAACAACTTGAGGCCAAGAATATGGAAAATATCTTTTGCTATAGTATATTTCAATCCCAAAAGACAATCCCAAGTATTGGCTTGGGGGCTAGAGTACTTCTCAGTGAGGCAGCAGAGCAAATAAATCACTGCTCAGTTTGAATTAATATAGTAAATTTATATTATGTAGCCTTTCCTTTTTTTTAATAAACATGTGTTTTTGTCTGATTTACAAAGAAAACATTTTACAGTACTTGCCACCATGCTCTGATCTGGTTTATCCCCTGCATCTGTTTTCTACTGTGGGATTTCAGTCAGCTGCTTTTGAATTTGAGAGCTGATTAATTTTTTCTGATTTTTACAGCTTCTTCTTTAGAAGAAATCCTATGACTGTCATAAAAGATCATGAGCAAAGATGACCCAGGGTGAGCAGTGATTGCCCATGGGCACAGACAGAGTCATAAAAAGATGCCTCCTCTGTAAAGGCAGCAACTTCTTTCTCTTGTAAAGATATGCCAAAGAAGCTATATACAAACAATATGTCTGTAATGTGATGAAAACTAAACAGAAAAATCCATCTGTTACATCATTAGAGCAACTGTATAGCATTAACATTTTTATTTGCCAAGGGCCTGCCAAAATTTTTTGGTTTATTGAGCATTGCATATAAAAGTTTCTCAAAGTTTTTCACTGTGATAGATTTTGTTACATTAATAAAAAGCAGCACTTTGGCACTGTGCAGGTCGATGGCTCTCTTTGCTTTTTTAAATTGTGTCCTTGTTCACAGGAACAGGGCAGAGTCTTTGTAGTGAGGCGTGCACTGTGAGAGCCCGGTGCTGGGGAGGGTGGAGAGGAGGTGACCTGCAGGGGGGAGCACCCTGGGACAGCCACCCTGCCCCGCAGCAGCACCCTGGGCAGGAGGGCAGCCACTCCTGCCCTGCTCAGCCTTGCTGGCCAAGGGCTTCATGTCCTCCTGCCTGCTGGCACCTGAAAGCCTCTCTAAAGCCTTGGCCAAGCATGAGGGGAATCTTAAGGCAGCTGCTGTTATAGAGGACTTGTAATTACCCACAGTTTCTCAGGCCTGTCTTGAAGCCATTGTGGGCATAGTTTGGAAGGTCTCTCTATTAAAATAAACCTTCAGTTTAAATGTTGAAAAATATTTTTAAGCAGTTTGTAGCAATCAGTTTGTTTCAATATCTGTAACAGCACCTCAGATTTTTTTTTTACACCTGCAGAGATTTTCTTAGAATTCAGATGGGATAGAAAAAGTGTGAAAGCAAAAAATGGCACAAAATGGATGATCCTTTTTGCAGACGGTCTTGCCTTGTAGAAAAGGGCCTGCCCTTCCACAGCCAGTTCAGCAGGCATCAACAGACAAGAAAGCATCTTGTTATTAACTCCTGCAGTGCTGCACCCTGAGAACAAAAGCTGTGAAGAACTTCATTTCAGAACAGAGCCCTACTGTACCTTCACATTTTATTTTGTTTGCTTTTTGTGTTAAAAATAGCAATCTCCCAGTTGGAAAGCTACCAATGTCATGGTACTTGGCAGTCAGATCTTAGCATTTGTTTTATGTTGTTCCTAAAGATGGCAGTTTGTTACAGCAGCATGTTATATCACACCCTCTCTTGGGGTGATTTGGGGATATTCATATAGGAATAAGTGCTCAAGCAGCTTGTTATCTTTTGTACCAGTGCATGAAGAATGTAGTTGCTGGTAATCTCTGCAAGTACTAATCCAGCCTTATCCAGTTTAGTTTATAATATCCAAAAGCAGCACAGAAAATATAGCAAGAGACACTAAAAGAGCTTTGTATTCACATTGATGTAAGGTAAGATTTATTTTAATGTACTCATGCACTCTTAGAACCATGCATTTGCTATCATGTCATCCTATAATATGTCAGAGAAATAATGCTTCCAAGAGCAAGATGGCAGATTGTCAACTACTGATGATGGTATTTCAGAGATGTAGCATTTTTATGGATAGAATTACAAAAGAACAGCATTTATTGCCCATGGCAAGGAGCTCTATTAGGTATTGACAGCATAGTAAGTTAAACTGAAATTCTTGTGCTCTTACTAGAAACAGGAACATTAAGTTTAAAATCACGCATTAGCAGGACTACTGTTACAAGTAGGCTCTGGGCAGAGGGTTACATTGATTGTTGTTCAGGACTATAAATTAAAACACCAAAAAGGATGATTCAGCTATTAAATGATAAATACCAGTGTTACTCTGTTTCACTTTCCCTACAGGGGGGCCTGCAGTTGGGTCTGTGGCAGGAAAGGCCAGAGTGCTCAGCTGAAGAAAAGGCTCAGGCCAAGCTCAGCGCAGCCAAACCCAACTTGAAGAGGAGCTACAAAGACAATGGGATCAGGCTGTTTATTGTGGTGGCAAGCAGTGTAACAAGGGGCAGCTTGGGAGGTTTTGGTTCTATTTTCTGCCTTTTACATAAGTCTTCACCAAAAACTAAGAACTACAACTCAGACACAACCTCTTTGTACCAAAAAACCTCTTTGTACCAAAAAACCAAGAGACAAATTCTTTCAACTGCTGTAAACCAGCACTTTTTAGTGGTTATGAAAATATTACAGTCACACATGCTGGGTTTTCAAGTGGGACCAATATTGCTGTCAAGATATTGACAATCTGTTGTTTGAGGTGGACTGTCTCCTGACAGAGGTACAGACATAGCAGCTTGGAGCAATGCAGAGATAATTTATTTTTAAAAAAATCAGACAGGAGGTTGCATAAGAAAGTGTCATTGCTTGCATTGATGTCAGTCTTCTATAAACAAAAAATTAAGATTTTTATAGTACTTTCTATAGTAAGAGATTGGGAATCTGTTCCTTTTATCATTTGGTTGATGATTACAAGAACTTCTTATCTGTCATAACAATTTTTGGAGACATTTGGTGTGTTTTGCCCACTGCAAGTATCTACAAAACTTAAATAGATATAGGTATTAATCCTGAAGTGCAGGGTGCCTGCAGCTCTCAGAACTGTCACTCCCTATGACAGTTGCCAGACCTATGTGTGCAATTTATTGCTTTTGCATTGTTGGATGGATCCACAGAGCTTAGACAAACCCAGGATTCATAGGCCCCCATTTCATTCTTCATGTGCTCAATTCTGTGCTGTGGTGCTCACATTTTATAAGAAGTCCTTGATATATATAGTACATTTTACTCTACATGCTGCTGTCATTTCTGAGCACAAAATAATTTGGAATATTCTTAAATGAACCAGTTGAAGTTAATAAAAGACAGCAAAACACAAGAAAACTTCTGAATAATATGAATTTGAGGGATTCTTATAGATATTTTTTCCATCCAGCACCTTGTCCTCTGTTTTCACATGACTTTGCTTCATTGAGACTAATAAGCACAACCTGTCTTACTGCCCCCTTCATAATATAATTAAATATATTTTTCTGAGTTTATGTGCCAGTCCCCCTAGCTCAGAGCAGACCCTTCCAGGTCAGGTTCTCAGTGCTGCACACTCACCAGTTCTGCCAGTCCCCAAGAATGAAGATTCTTCAGGAAGTCCCTTCCACCATTTGACCTGTGTCATGGTAAAGATTTTATTTTCCTAGTACCTGATGAGGATCCATCTGCTGTCAGCTGTGTCCATTGCTGGTTGTTCTATCATCCAGCACTTGTGAGGAGAGTCGGGTTCCATCTTTGCTGCACCCTCCCCTGGGGAGCTGCAGCCAGTCCTAGGGTCCTCCCAGAGTCTTCTCTTCTTTGAGCTGAACAAACCCAGTTTTCAGCCTCTTCTGCCTCATCACATTTTCCAGTCCTTCACCATCTTCTCCACTGGACTCTCACTAGCATGTGAATCTCTCCTTTACTGGGCAAACCACCTCTGGATGCCATTCACCAGATACTGTTTCCCCAGTGCCAAGGAGAGGGGAATAATCACTTTCCTTCCCCTTCTGACTTCACTCTTGTAAATACAGGTCCTATGAGGCCGCCCCCCTTCACAGGATGTGCTGATATGCAGCAGTCAGCTCTAACTGAGTGTAAAATCTGAGTGTGGAAAACATAGGTTCTTTCTGAGATGAGCACATGCTGAACAAGGAGGCTTCATTGGAATTTAGAAGTAAATACATTTGGAATCCACATGGCAAAGCACTTATTCATCGCCCAAGAAATATAATTTTGCAAAGGTTTTCTGCACAGTGTTTTGGAGGGAAAGGACATAAAGATGGTTCAGGAAACAATCAAAGCCTTGCTGTAAGTTGGAGGTAAGATATCTTTACCCAAATCCTCGCATAAGAAAATGCAGCAGTGCCAATGTCCTAACTGAAATCCTATCTGAAGCATGTTGTGTACTAAAATATTCATATTTGGTGAAAAAAAAGAAATTAAAATCCCCAAACAGTTCTCCTCATCATTGTTTGGTTCCATGAAATGGGCTCATCACTTGCAAAATAAATTGTGCTGCATTCATTTCATGACCAAAGGACAAATATAAGGGTAAAAGCATCATATCTGTCTTCATTCGCTCCACTCTTATCCCAACAGAATTCTGCACTTGGAACTTGGCAGACAAATGTCGATTATTCTGCTTGCCCTCTTATGCCACCATTTAAATCACTGATGTCTCGGTGCAGAAGCTTTTATGCACGTTGTTCCTAAGAACACAAGAATGGCAATTTAGGTAGCTGAGCGTGGGGTGCCCGGGGCTGACCCCAGCTGCCACTGCAGCTGAGCATGGGTTGGCCGCGAGTCCTGCTCGTATCCCTGGGCAGGGCCTGCGTGAGTCACAATCCCAGGCTCAGAGCACATTTGTCTTCAGCTCTCAAAAGGTTAATTTACTGAAAACTTGAACTGGAAGCATTTTCTAATGTGTAGCTATTACAGCATGTCTGCTCTGAAATACAAGGCAAAAAAAACCCCCAAAAAAAAAAACCAGAAGAGCATTGAAAAGCCACAGTTGTGTCAATCACAGTGTAAAAATAAGGTCAATAATTTGAGTAACTGAACTGCCTAGAACAAAGGACAGTAAATAGAAAAGTAAGCCAATAAATCTTCTGATATTTGGGTTATTCTGCATAAAAATCCCAATGTAAAAAGGGCATTATCTTCTATAAATGGTATAACACATATCCACAATTTTATGCCTTGTTAAGAAAAACGCTTCTATGATATTTATATGTGAACTCATAATATATTATGTATTTTATGCTTTACCATTAGAACTCATTAAAAGAAATTTGCATCTCTGTCTCATGAGTTGACCTAATTCTAGGAGGAATTTTTTTAGGGTTATATGCCAGAGTTTTGGTCTCAAGTCCCACCAACCTCCCACTGAAACAACTACTGAAAATGCCAAAAACAAACCAAACAAACAAGATAATGATGTGCTATTTTTTATTTAGCCTGCATACCTCCTGATGAGGTGAGTATAAATATGTTCCTCCCACCTCTTTTTTTGTATGTACCCTGAGGTTCTTTTAAAGAGCAATTTTCTCTCCACAGTAAGATAGTGAGGATGAAGTTAAGATTTGTGTTCAAGAGGCGTCTGTAACTCTCAGGTAGCAAGACTGAATATTGATGGTTCAACAGTCTCTTTTCAATATATAATTTTCAAATTTAGATTTACTTTTTTAATTGAACATCTATTTTGTGTACTGGGTATTTGGATTGAATTTGTTGTTGGTTTCATTTAGAAGAGATTATACAAAATTCCAGCATTTGTAAAAAGAAATAATATGTATTCTCATTTGCACACTCATTGTTTTTAAAAAGATAGTCTAATCAATATAAAAATGGATACATCTCAGATAAAGGCAAGTTCTTTTTATTTCCAGAGTATTCAAATAAGGGGTTAAATGAGAGTGCCATTATTTGACATGGAGCTACTGCAGTTTTGGAGTCTCTGACAAGGTTGGTAACATTTGCTCTTCACTGCCATGTGCTTTCTAGTTCATTGGAACCATTTTAGTAATTAGAGCATGATTTATTCTCCAACAAATGACTCAAATCCATTGTTAACATCTCTTAGAGAACTTATTTCTAAATTGTCAAAACTGCAACATTATTTTAGCTATTGGCCGATTTATGACGTTGCAGATTTCTGAGTTACTCCATTGTGCCTTTATAAAGATTATTCTATCTGTATTTTTGGCTAAACTTGTTCATACATATTCTTGGATCACACCAAAACACTCATCTTTGTCAATATTCATTCATGCTTTTCAGCTGAGAAACCTACTCTTCTGGCATCTTCCTTCAGTGGATTTTTTTTTAAGGTATGATAAGAAATTCCAGAAAGAAAAGCCTTCCATACATGTAAATTATATGTATATATTTCTGTGAAGATTATAATGATGGCAGTCCATCGGTGCAATGTGCTTTCACTGGGGATAATCAGAAGGGGAAAATTGATATTTCTCATCTAGTTTATAAGACTTTTTATGTTATTCGGTGAAGTTGCTATATGGCATTTCTTTCACCTAGAGACTTATTGATAATTGGTTGATAAAAGTTGTATTAATCTCTTACATATCAAAAAAATGGATTGGGATTGAAGTGCAAAGGAAGTAAAATTGGGCTCAGGGATCATGATTTGGGCTGAGGTAGAAGGTGTGCTTTCTTACTTTCACTTTCTATGAGAAGGCTTGGTGCTGTGTTAAATTAGGGGGCTAAAGGAGAATGAACAGAGTGATTTTGTGTTGAGTTTTACAGTCAATAACCTTCAGAGTTAGAGAGAAGGTATTCAGTTTAATATTTATTAAAATGCAGGAGTTGCATTTCACAGCATGAATCTAAAAATAACTAAGATCTTGAAGTGTGTGATAGTTTCTTTGTAAATTATAATTAATACATAATAGATTCCAATTAAAAATATGCATACAGTTCAGGCAAAGATTTTTAAATTGCTTTACATAGGCATATAAATACTGCTACAGTGGAGAAATTCAAATAAAGGTGACTGAAGGATAGTTCTAAAGATACAGTTTGGTTCCTTTCTTTCAAACCTCTCAGTTCTTAAACATGGGTCTCCTAAAGCTCTTATCTTCTACCACAAGAATATATTGTCTCCCTTGAGATATAAAGCCACAGAAGACAGGAATTATTACACTGAAGGGTTTGTGAGCTGTCA
Organism: Emberiza elegans; assembly: GCA_024865655.1. NCBI lineage: Eukaryota > Metazoa > Chordata > Aves > Passeriformes > Fringillidae > Emberiza > Emberiza elegans. The sequence continues at coordinate 65,816,416 of JALJVW010000206.1, forward strand.
TTAGTCTTTCAAAGAAGTCACATCATTATTCAGGAGAGGGATATATAAACAAATTCATTTCAGACCTGACCTCATTTTGAATATTTAATTTAGACTAAAAAGAAGACTTCCCATGTGTCCTAGGGTGACTTTATGATGCTTGTATCCCAGTGGTCTGGTCTGTTTGTGGTGGATATGAAGTTCTGCACTGGTTTCAGATTGGTTCTGAGAGCAAAGGGGGAAGTGTGCAGTTTGTCTCAGAAACTGCACTCGCTCCCCTGCATTCCCCCTCCTGGACTGTGCTGCAGCACGGACAGCAGGAAACAGCTCTCCTTTGCTTTCTGTTAGTGTTTTTAGCTAGCTGAGGCAGAGAAGTTCCCTAGACTGTGGCTTTTCCTTTTCTTGGAACTGATCAGCCCTGCTCTGGACTGAAAACCCAGAAAAACACTGGGAGCTCACACCTGTGGCCCACCGGGGCCCAGGTCAGGCATTTTCCAGGACAGGAGGGACAGATAGGAGACTGGGCAAGCTGAGCTACACCCCTCAAAAAGGACTCTCTGAATTTGCCATCTCTTCAGAACAATGAGAGGTTCCATTGTCTATTATTCATTTTTCCATGTTTGTGAGCACTTTGTTTGTTAAAGAAAGTTTTTTCCACTTCTCTCAAAGTAGGTTTGTGTCTCCTGAACCAGTGAGGGGAAGGGCCAGCTTGAATTTTCTTTCTAGAGGGACCCCATTCAGAGGTTTCCTCCCAAATTTGCTCTAAACCAGGACACCACTACATAAGGAGTTTCTTAATTTTAGAAAGCAAATGTAATATATGCCCATAACCATTAAGAGCTTATGAGCTCTTCTTCTCCAAGATGCATCTCTCCTATAAAACAATGAACAAGTACTATTTAGTTTTAACCGAGTCCTTATCCTTTGCAAAGCTAAATGAAAACATTGGTTTGTAGTAGGTCTTAAAGATATATAAATTGAATGGACTGTTTTTTCTATGTTTGGGCTTATTATTTACAACATATAATATTAATGTAACATTTTTCTTTTATTGGATAGATTATCTATTTAAAAGAAAAATAAAATTCAGGCATACTCACCCAACTAACAGTAAAATTTACCAAATTTGCTAAATGTGTGTGCATTTCAGAGTTCAAACCTTGAAAATTTTGAGTGCCCTGTATTCCTTTAGCACAGTAGGAGGCTGGGGAGCCCATCATCTTGTGAGATGCAGGATTAGATATTGGAATAATCTCCCATTCCCTCAATATTTGCATCCCAATATTTCATCATCCTCCCAAGCCCATAGCCTTCTCCAGTATATATGGAGACAGATGGCTCATAAGATTACAAGCTATGGAGATTTGGTGCTACAGACAGGTCCCCTGGTATTCTAAGAAAATTAACAATTTATTTAAACAGCTCTGTCAGATGCAATCCTCTTTGCCTCATTTTGTCTCCTGCTGGCTCTGTCTCATGTAGGATTGACTGCATGTAGATTCACTGGTTACAGATTCATCATGTAGGAAAGAAAAGGAACTTAGTCATGAGCTATATGACCTGTGGGCACGCTGGACAAGCATGTGAGCATAACCAGAATAGCAGTCAAAAAATATCACACTTCTTATTGTTGTGCTATCTTTATGAAAGAACTCTCTCTTTCATGGAGCTGAAACAGATTCTTGCCTGTTGAGCAGCTCTAAATTAAGTCAAAGGATTATCTGTATCACAGTAGTCCCAAGCAACACCAGGTTTCAGATAAGGAGGTCACCAGCCTGACTCTGCACCTTGCCAAACCAGTGCTGCTGCTGCCCACAGCTCTGGCCGTGTGGCCAGCAGAGCTGCTCACTCACTGCTGGGCAGTGGGTACCCAGGCACACAGTCAGCTGCGATGGTTTTGCACAGAAAATCTCACACTTCACTGATTATTGCTGCACTGAGCAGTTTGTTGAGCTGGCCAGTGGAAACAGGTAGCCAAATGAAGGATCTGGCTCTTGTGGGAACTGTAGCTCTGAACTGATGGGAGCCACTTAGAGAATGGAGTGATTAGCACATGTCTTGGTGTCACAGATGGGGAACAAGTTCTCCTTTTTCATTTCCTTGTCACAGTCAGGACATGCAGGTGCCTCCAGCCAAAAGGCAGCCTCTGAACTGCCAAGCCTGGTTCCCCATATTTTCAGTAATTCTCATCTGTCACATATTGTAACATAGCTTTTCTTTGTACATGCTACACAATTTGTCAACAGTGTATTTACTCATCGCTGGAAATACTGCACTTAGGACATTAGGACTGCATTTGCCTTTTTCACAAATTAATTACAAGGCATTTATAACTTTCCTGTGATCCTCCCATACCCTGCCCTTTTCCCCTCCAACACCCTGGGTTGAAATGTTCTTTGTTAAAATTATCATTCCCTTTGAATTTTCTATTATTGAGTTTCTCACTTTTCTGTTTTTAGTTCTCCTTTCTCCTGAAGGTCTTCTCAGTAACTTCTTTTCATCCTAGGAGGTCTGGAGCCATTTCTTATCTGGTTCTTTATTCTTCACTGGGGAAACAGGGTTCAAATAATTTTTTCAACATTGACAGGAATAAATTTAGGTGTCTGCTCAGGGGAATCTATGGCATCCATCTTCTCTCCTCCTCTGGCTATGAAGACACGCACTGTCTTAGGAAAACAAATGAGTCTTTGCTCTCTAATTGGCATTACAGAAGGCAAAAGTGGTTTTTCTGCAAGTGTATACTCATATATTTTCTCACGTGGTTTTCCACACACAGTTTGAAAAAACTCATTCAAAGGAAACTTAACTTCCCTCAACTCTCCTTTATTTCAATCCATAATGAGAGCTTTTCTGTTTCTTTCACCTATAGCAGAAAAGTGCTGTAATAAGTTTTTTTTAGGATGAAGTAAAATTGTTAGCAATTCTATTAATGTGAGATCCACAGGCATAAACTATTTTATGTTGTTGATATTTTGGTAGTTGCCCCAGTATACTATAATAAGTATATATAATAAATAAGTAATAAATAATAAGTATATTTTATAAATAAGTAATTTATCATGGTAAATATTTCAGTTCTTGTCTGCCTTGCACCATGTGCAGTCCTTTGTACATTTACAAAGGAACTTTAACTGGAGATGTCCACAAACTCACAGTGGCCCACCCACTTTTCCCACCACTTTTCTTTCACTTTATGACATCAGCTCCAAAGCTACAGAGAGTCAGACACAGAGTCTCATTTTAGGTTCACAAAAACTAGAATCCAAACAGTATGAGTCAATGCATCATTTCAATAAAGTAAATAAATAATATCTTAAATTCAAAAAAAGAAGGTAGATGTCATTCCAGTGCAGTAAGATCCTAAACTGAACAGTATAAAAGCAAATTCAGCCCTGGAAAAGCAGGTGTGGAGGAGGAGAGAGAGCATCAAGCTATTTCTTGAACTTTTTCTGACAAAGACAAGAGGTTGTAGGGAATCTTTGGCTACAGTACCAATAAATCTTGCATCAAACATAAGCTTTCTGGATTTAATTTTCACTTAACAGGGATGTCTTTCCACAGGAGAGTGCTAACATGTACGAGTCATACATTCTCCTAAATATCTCTTTGAAATAAACAGGATAGAAAAGTCTTCATGAAATCAAGGAATTTTGCCTTTTTCATTTCTCTTCACTCCAAACCTAGAAAAATCAAACTTCTCACGACCCTTTATTGACTGTATAAAGATATTCTCAGTCTGACATGCAAGATGTTCTAATTTTCCTTAGTGTCTCAATGAGCCCTGGCTGTAATTTGACAGCTCTGTGATCTCTGCAATGTAATTCAGCTGTTGACTGCAACAGCCACCTTCCCATGTGAAAACATTTCCAAGCACAAAAAGATGTGGATATAATTGCTTAAAGTAAAACACTGAAAAATCTATAAACCAAGACCAAAAAAAGTGAAAATACAGTTACAATCACAGAACATGCCCCATTTCTCTCACCCATTTATGCCTGAGGAGGAGAATACAGGCTAACTGAGCACAACAGCTGATCTCCATTGGAGTAAAATCTGTTGAAAATACAAGTGTTCATTTATCATTTTTCTAAAGGCCATTGCATTGTAAGTAAGGAGAGTTCAACAGCTATCAGTGTTCAGGTGAACATTTATTTAGTGAAAGATCACTAGAATCACATCCAGACATGATATGACATGAGTAGATCTCACACATTTCCTGCAGAAATACGTTCTGGTTTTAGGAAAATCTCCAGAATAAAACTGGTAATTTTTTTAATATTATAATAAGAAAATGTCCCAATGAAGAGAACAAAAGAACCCCCTTCCCCAAAAATATTTTTTGTTCTCAAGACTATCCTTTCCTCAAAGCTATGTGGTGCTTTGGGCTCCAAAGCTTTAGGATAAGAATGACAGAGAGGAGACTGAGTTATTCTTGCTCAGAAAAAGGCAAAAAGCATAAGGGATAGATATGTCTGTTAATTCAAGCTTGTCTGTCTCTTCTGCTTTGTTTTCCTTCTCATATTGATAGTAGCAGCTAAATGTGAGTGATTAGCATTATAATCTCTGAAGCACCTGCATGCAGCTAAAGATTTTCTAGCCTACCTACAGGATTAGCAGGCCTAGTGCTGAAGTTAATGGAATTGGGTATTAAAATCACAGAGGGAGTTTTGAAAATCACAAGAAGGGTGATCAGCAATTACCCAAGGCTGCTTTTAACTTAGGCAAGAGTTTCTTAGAGGACAGTCAGCAAGTTACTCTCCTGAAAATTCTGCAGACCAGTCATATATTGGATCCCATTCAGTAGTAGCCTGCTTGGGACTGTTTATTTTTAGTTCTTAGTACAACTGTCACTAAAAACTTTAATTTCTAAAGCTTAGCACATTTTTCTGAGGGAAAGAATCAAGGCACATCTTTTTTTATACACAGCTAGAATGTACAGATTTGAGTTGCACAATTGCACTAATGTTTTTTCATGAATGTATAACCAGTGGTTGGATAAGAATGAAATACAAGAAATGTGGATATTTTGGTTCAAGCTTGTAGGTAGCAAAGAGAGTAAGTAAAGTGAGAGGCATAATTCCAGCATGGAGAGGTGCAATTCCACTGAGATTGTTAATGACTGCAAAGCTCAGAGAAATCTAATTAGTGTCCTGGAATAGAAGGTCAGATAAGGTCAAATATATATAAATAGTGTGTAAAGAAATAAGATATTAGGTACACTTAGAACTCAATGTGTCTGGGACCAATCAGGTGGGATACTCAGAATCTGTTCACAGATATTTTGACTTTCTGAAGTCTAAAATTCGTGAACTTAAATTTAAAATTATTAGTGTCCCAGAAAATGCAAATCTAAAGCAGGGCTGTTTCCAGCAAGCCTGGAACCCCTTTGCACTATTCCTTAGATAGGTCTTCCACTTCAAAATGAATGTCAACTTCCCCACCAACTTTTGATCAAAGAATTTTGACATCCTCCCTTACTGATAAATGAGGGAGAAAACGTGTGTCAGTCAGGCATTTTGTCTTTTATAGGCAGAGGTTTCATATTAATACCTGTCATAAGCCAAGGGTAAGGTTGAAAAAAAGACATGTTCAGTTTCCCCCAAGGCTCAGACTGTCACCAAGAGTGCCCGACCCACAACATGGCAGGCAGGATGAGCAGTGGGAATTCCACACTTCCAACTCCTCCTGCAGGATTTGGTAACTGAGTCTCTGCTGTGGGAACACACACTGGCAGCAGCAGTCTTTGTGTATGTGACCACACCTCATGTGAAATGATGGAATGCATGGCTGCGATCTTGCATGTGCAAGAACCTGTGGGCTGGCTGTCCTTTCCCTCTCCTGCCAGTCTGGTCTCTGTGTAGGAAGTGGGTGAGGATGGCTAAGGCTCGCTTGGCACAAGAGTGCACAGGAACTTACTGGCTCCAGTGGCAAATGAAGTCAGTTCCATGAACTTCTTTGTGGAAGCTGTTATGTACATATCCATTGCTATGTTTTAGTTCTTCCACTTGTGCTTCTAAACATTAGTCTTAAAAATAAAAAGTGCATTATTGAGAACAAGATGCTGGAAATTGCAGTAGTTTATGCCAGTACTAGTACACTAGAGATGTTGTATTGCAGAAAGTATATAAAAAATATTTAAAGAAGTGACAGATTTTGATATTAAGTAATTCATCTTCTTCCCTTGGAGCCACAGAGAATTGACACATTCATTTCAGACATTTTAATAAGAGCATTAGTGAAACTGGTTTCTCAGCAAACCAAGTTGCTGTAATCTCTACTTTTCCATTAAATATACTGTATTTCTTCACTTTACCACTATTATACGGACAAATACATTGTAGTATAATAATTATGACAACAAATACCTGTGAACGCTGTAGCCTTTAGGAGCTAGAACTAAACAACCCCCAAGAATTTAACTACCTACCCATCTCTTAGTGTTACTTTGCACCTGAGCAGTAAGGGAGTGGATTTGTGATGTGGTTTAATGCTCCCAGAATCTCCTGTGAGCACCAGTTTTACTTCTGGAGCCCCCATCCCTGTGACAGTCCTCACCTCATATCCCATGGGACTTTGATATATATTTGCATTTTATCCTCTATAAGGAGATAAACCTGCAGGAGTTCTAACAAAAATCTTGAGAAGTGTGGAGCGGGATTGTGAGCACTGATAAATTCATGGTCCGAAGGGCACTGTCCCCAAACCTGGGGGCACCCATGACTGTGCTGCTCAAAAGATTGTTACCCATTTGAGCAAGAAGTATTATGGCAGTGAGCAGAGCAAAAGAATAAGAGGATGGAGAGCATATTCCAGTGTAATTATAATAATTTATAACTCAGGGTTGTTCTCCTGTTAAAATCTCAAAAGCAGAATATTTTTACTTTCTTATAAATTATTCACAGTCATTTGCTTTGCTTCGTGACAAGTAACTTCTTTTTTTCAGACAGGATTTTCAACCTGAAAGAATGAAAGTGTTGACCCAGTTATGCCTAACAAACAAAACGTGAAAAGAACTAAAATTAGAAATGGATAAAATAATCTTAGTAGAAGCAAGAAATAAAGCGCTTTCCCCCTTCCTGTTCCATCTGAATTTAAAATTGTTAAAGTTATTTCACTAAAAAAAAAAAAAATAGACTTCATAATGAAACTGCTCAGAGAAGGATGAGGTAACATTTATGGAAATGCTGTACATTATTTAAAAAAAAAAGTTTCAAAAATGGCCTAAACCAGAATTTAGTCCCTTTCCAGTTCTGCAAAATGTTCCTGATGCCTTGCCAGACATGCCCCCTCTGCAGCCTCTCTCCTGCAGACTGAGACCCTTCTCATACACAGCATGTATTTCTGAGATGGGATCGAGGGCAACGTACAGGAATTGAAAAAATATATACCATGTGATTTTTAAGGGGTTACAAATGCTTTCGTGGCATCATTCTCCAGACTGAAGTAGTAGAGCTAGGACTGGATCTACCCACTCCCAGATTCAGGAAAATCCTGAAAAGGAAAAATTAAAAAGGCTTAATGGAAAACCTGTGCCACTTTTAACCTTCTGCTAGATCCACTGCTAATGCATGGGATGTTATTAATGTATTGATTGCATATTCCATTAAAAGAGTTGGAAAAAGTTAACATAGGTCAAAAAATTACTTCCCTTTTAAGACATAGAAATCAAGACATTAAAAATTATGAGGCTTTCTTAAAATTCCTAAAGCCATAGTTAAAACATTTAATGGCTAACAGTTATTTTTTTAAAAAACCTTACACTTAAAATTCCCACTATGATCAAGGACTTAGGCTTTATTATCTGAAGGGCTTCAGAAACCAGTAGTAAACAACACTTAATTAAACAGATTAAATAAGAAAATGTTTGTTTACATTATTCTGTAAAGGAAAGAATCCCACAAGTTTTGTAATGTGAACTATGTTTGCTCTTTGAAGGAGTTAACAGAAACAGAGTGCCAAGCAGTTCCTTGTCTACTCACTGGCGACAGTTGTGATCACGTTCAAGATAAGAGAGGGACTGTATATATTTAAATGACTTGCAGTCCTTGCTTGTACATTTTAAATTGGCCAAATGCATCTACATTTCATTTTTCCTCAACCACTCTTCACAGTATTTCAAATCTGTATTAGTTCATAACTCAGCTCCCAACATGTTTGGACTACTATAGAAAGGCAGCATAAGATGGGAGTTTATTCTTCTCTCTGTGAGATATAAAAAAATGGAACATATCTCCTTGTGCATATACATTTCCTTCTTGGCTAAGTATTTTGCTGATTTTGTCCTATTTATAGTAGTTTTCAGGGTTTCAGTAATGTCCGGTTAAAATATCCAGGCAAATCTTTTCTGAATTGGGAGCTGTGGACTATTAGAGGTCTTCCTGCTTGCAGTAATTTGTGTGTACCTTATTTACTTTGGATATCAGACCTCAACTTGGCTGCATTTATGAATACTTTCTTAAGGTGTTTAGAAAAGTAGTTGTTGGACAGCAGGGAACCATTTCACTTGCAGCTGTTTATTTAGTATTTATCATTTTAACAGTTCAGGAAAAAGAACATTTTCCAACCTCATTTTTTACAAGAATTTCCACTCACTACAAGCTATCAATACCTTCACCAAGTCAGAAATATAAAGCTGGCCTCATTCTCCTTACCTTATAATTTATAATGATGTTTTGGTAGCTGGTAGTCTCAGCGTGTTCAGTGGAGTCAGTGAAGGGACTCATGTACACAATTAGTAATGTACATAGTGGATGTGAAAATGATTATAACATCAGGATTTTCAACTGTATTTTGAAAACATAATTTCTGTGTAAAGAACCTCAAACTTTCAAAGAAAGAAAGCAAACCAGCTGCATGGCAGGCAGTGATAAGCACAACTGAAAATCAGGCTGTGCCAATATAGAATTGTAAGCCTTTTATCTGCATTTTAAACCTTAGGAAATTTCCTCCAAAAGAGGAAGGCATAAATATCTTCTTCATTTAAATGGCTGCTACTTGATATCCTGATGAAGAAGAAAGTTTTGGTTTGGACTTTTGTTTAGCTTGGGTTTTAATTTCTTTTATTTCTTCCAGTCCTTGATTGCTGTTTTCACACTGGCTCAGATGTTGTGCTTTTCCTGTGAGAAACCTGCACAGGTTTCGTGAATGTAGGAGATTACTACTGCTTAGGGAACAACATCAGAGATGCAGTGAAGATAAGTGGATTTGTGATTGAATGATCTCCCTTCTTCCATATTCTCCTTTCAGCAAGTGAAAGGGAAGCTTTCTGGATAAAATTAAAGTAGAAGGAGGAAGTTCTGAAAAAATTTTCAAAAAACTGATCCAAGCTAGGGCTTGATCATCAACGTCACCAAATAATACATAAATTCCCAAATTATTAGGTCCTTGCCAAAGAATATAATTTTTGCACCTTCTTCAGTTTCCTTACTTAGATTTACAGTGAATATTTGTATAATTCATGCCCTGTTGATGAGGGAAATGGTTGCCATTGATTGCAGTCGTGGGAGATTGGAACTTTTGATCCCTTTTAAAGAAAAACTAATTACTGCTGTGCCATAATGCAGTATCTGAACAGATGAGATGGGTAAAAAAGGCACTTGCCATGATAGGCAGGACTCAGTCAGAGGTGACTATCAGGGTCTCAGAATCTGGTCAGTGGAGTGGCCACCAAAGTTTTGGAAACTCGGCACTAGTTCATATTTGGGAGACTCCTGCATTTACTCCTGCATTTTACTTGTTAGAGCCACAAATGTCCTTTCAGCGGTCTGTGACTCCAGCATATCAAAGATTGTTCACAGACCTAACACTAGGCATGGACTTAAACAACTTGCTGATTCAAGGTTAAGATCAAAGTTTTCTTCCTGAGAAAAAAAAAATTGCTTCTTTTGTAGCATGTAGTCAGAGATGCATTTAATCTCACCTTGACTGATGTGTGCCATCCCTAGCACGTAAAGGAAATGCTTACATAGTCATAGCTACCTTTATTTTAGACACATGACTGTGGCACTTGCTGCACTAATTCCTCAGGGTATTTATTTATAAAAAAATTACTTCAGGAGCCTTTTAGTGCATTGACCTTGTTTCAGGGTTTAGCTGGGAGGAGGGAGAGCTGAGTTTTTTTCTTAAGCACTGCAGGGGATTTCTGTCAGGTTGCTTTAACACTTCCCTTCGGATTCTTGCCAGGCTTTCAGGCTAAAGAATTCTAAGATGTAGCTAGCCATCATCACGTAGGTTTTTGCATAGTCTCTGTTATTTCATGAATCTAAAATTTGATTGTTTTTCAAGCAAAGACAAAACAGCAGCATACAAATATAAAGCTATCAGATCAGAATCATAAATGCATGGAAAAAGGATAACCTCTAATGTCTCAGATCTGTATGATACAGGGACCACTGCATGGACTGGTTTCATGAATTATATCAATTATCTGTCCAAAGATGTGGAAAGGAATTTTACCTCTATAGAACAGGAGAAGGAAGAAAGTGAAATATATTGAATACTGTTGTATTGTGAAATGTGTTGAATACTGTTGAATTTTCTTTGAAAAACTAGAGTGTTTTTAGGTAGCAAGACACCAATTTTAGGAATCATGACAATATAATTATGCTCTACAGCTGTGATAGCCTTAGCCATCCTTACCCTACCCAACCATGACCCAAGTGGGTTAGCACTGCAACTGCTATTAGCCACACCTTTTATTGTTTCTTCCTGAGTGTTTCTGTGTACAAAATATATATGGGAAATGCATACAGGTAATTCCTGAACCTCCTTCTCTAACTGTAGAGAATGCATCTACCATAGAGGAGCATGAGATGCATAGGGGGTTTTGTAGTGGGGATTACCAAATTTGAACTTCTTTCATTCCCCCAAAATAACTGGTTACATCCAGGCTATGAGGAATCCCCTCACATATTCCCAGATAACCATGCTAGAGCAGTGATTTGGGTTCATGTTAAAGAAAGCCTACTGATGCAGCAACATGCTCCCTCATCTGGCAGTGTAACAGGTATAACTGTGCATTCTGTGTGGTAACTGCCTGATCCTTGGATCCATCCCTCCCCTCCCTGTCACTGCTCCTCAGTTTCACACAGGGCTGCCACATTTGGAAAGTGGATATACAGCCCTGGTCACAGATGGGGCTTAGGCACAGTGTTCAGCTTCATGGCATTTCTGTGCTAATCCCTGAAGGCCTTTGGCTATACCCTTGCAGCAATGCACTTACACAGACTAGTGCCACTGCTAACCCTGCTTGGCCAGACAGGAGCTTAGATGTCCTGGGTTAAATACCAAGATTTCAGTGGTAGCTAACTAGGTGTAGGCAGGTGAAAACGTACAGCACTGCAAAATCTAATTCCACTGCCTCTTGCTTTTATTAGTGCCTCAAAGAAGGGCTGGGTTATTCTAACTGCAGTGTTGATGCATCAGTGTAAAGTCTAACTAAAAAAAGAGGCATTTGGAGAAATCCTCTATTACTTATACTTTTCAGGGAAAAAAGGCAATTGCATCATTCTTAGCAGAGAATGGAAAGAAAGCAATAAACAACACAGCTGTTCAGTGGTAACTAGAAAAGAACAGTCAGACTCAAAGCTTGCTATGTCTATTCACAGTGAAGAACTTAGGAGAGAAAATATTATCATGACCCTGCTATGTGCATATTCTAAGGACGATATTGCTGGTACAGTTCTGGGGTTGTCTCTTAAAATAGATAATTGCTAACCATGTTAACTAGACTCAATTTTACCATTCTATGTCTTTATGCAGTGTGGTGCTATGTGCAATTTCAGGCATCCATTCCATCTCAAAGTGGATGTTATCTGGATTGCTGTCATGTCCCAAACTGTCTGCACTTTCGTTAAAAGAATTACTGCTCCCGTCATCAGCTCGCTAAGAACAGCACTAGGAAATAAGCTACCTCTAAATGCAGAGATGAATTCTATTGTTCACAAAGCTGGTAAAATATTAGTCAAACATACAGTGGATAGGCTGTTTGGAAATGGGAGTTAGTGCCCTTGATGGAGTTCCAAAATGCTGCCTGGCATTTCTGATGGTGCACTGCCATCCTGTTTCCTCTAAGATCTTATGAAGGTATTCAACCTCTCTATACCTCAGTTTCTTCAGTCCATCAGTAAAATTATGACATTTGTTTTCTACTAAAGTTTCCAAGTGATAGACTTAATTGTCACACACTGCAAAACACTTAGAGATCTCAAACTGAAACATAGTTCAGAAGTGCAAAGTATTTATTGCGGTTAGATGTCCATTACAGCTCTGTTTTTTTTTGTCCGAACTGGTACTTTGGTACGTGCAGCTAGACAGCTTCTAATGTTATCTTGATTCACAAAGCACTTTTTGTGTGAGGTTTGACTCACAGTAAAATGCCAGTTAGAATTTTTTCCTCAGGAACTCACTGGAGCTTGGCTTACAAAATCTGAAAATTAAATCAACCAAAATAGGTCAAACACAAAACTATATGTCCTTACGTGTCCTCTTGTCCTCTTTTAGCAGTAGAGATAGTTGTTGTTTTCTTTCCTGTAAAATTTGGGCTTGTGTTTCTCAGTTGGCTATGGTAACTGTATCACAGTTACATTTTGAATACCTGCTCATGCAAGTTTTCATTCCCTATTAAATATAGTTTAAAATGATAGGCTCATCTGTTAGTTGTCCAGAAATAACGTGCTGGGTATACAAGGAGCTGATGCTTCTGAACATGACACAAGAGTGCATCTCTGTGCTGCAGCTTATTGGTAGCCATCACTACAGAGATAATTTCAAACCTTAAAAAAGGAATAAAGCATCTTAAATATAATCAAATGTTAATATAAGCTGCAGTTTTGCATTTACTTTCCCCCTGTAGCTAATTCTTTAGGAATTTATTCCTATTCACATAATCCTTTAAGTTGATATGTTTATTCTGTACCTATTTTACAATTTCTATTCCTATGTCAAGTATGTGAAGGTGCTGCTTAAATTAGTACTTCAGTATTATACATTTCTAAGTTGGTTGTTCAGTGCAGTTAAAATGCAGTGAATACATTTGTTAATATTTGAGGTGAGAAAGGAGGTAAACAGGGAAACCATCTAATCTAGTCAGAGTCTAGCTTTCTCTTTATAACATATTATAATTTATTTAAACTCAATCAATACTTAATCTGGAGTTTAAATTCTGCTAAAGATCTGTGGCATGGCTAAAAGCAGCTGGTGCCAGGGAATAAAATTTTCTTCGGGCTGTGATTCTGATGAATTTATAATGCGCTCTAAGGGTGATGCATTGACCTAAATTCACAAAAGCACTGCTATTCCTATTTATTATTATGAAAGGTATCCTACCCGCAGTTTTGTTCTATCAAATGTTGTGTGGCTACATGGAAAAGATGACAGGTTGCAGTAAGGATGACTGGAGAGGAAGGAGCTGCAGCACATCCCTGGCACGTATTGGCTGCCTAGGCTGGCAGCCCTGGGGTTTGGAGGGCAAATCCCTGGCAAGGGGTGGGGAGGCACAGGACAGCTGGAGCCCCCTCCCACCCTTGCTTCACCAGAGGAAGCACCCAGTGTTCTCTTCAAGGGTTTGTCTGTGCAGCCTGTAACCACAGACAGGGTGGTGCCTCACTGTAATTCCATGATTTGATGCAGGAATAATTTCAGCACTGTAAAAACCCAGCAAATGTTTGAAGCCAGCAGTGAGGGCAGACTTCCTGAGAGGTGTGTGTTTGTGGTGATCACTTGGATTTGTTTTGTTGGCAACAAGAATGATGTTGTTAAGGCAGGAAGAGGACAGTTTTGTTGAAAATTGCTTCTCCTATTTTATTTTGTTTTGTTTTTCTCCTGTAGCTTTACAAGAGATATACAGTTAGGTCTTGGGTTTGGTTTCTGTTCACGGTTCTTTAGAATCCCTCAGGTCCAACCATCACAGGATAGTACCTATGAGCAATTCACACTGAGCTGGCTGGGAATTGCACACACTGATCTCTTGTAATGATCAGGCCACTTAATGTTTTCCATTGCATTTGGCACACTTTTCCTCTGCATCAACCAAGGGCTTTTCATAGTAAGTGGTGCCTTCCCAGTGACCAGCATCCTTACCCAAGCATTCTTTGTTACCTTTAGAGTTTGCAATCGTATTTGTCTATTTCTATGAAATGGCTTGTGTTTTAGCAGATCAATAAACGTGGGAAACTTGTGGGTTTTTTAAAAGCAGAGTAAATAAGGGAAATATATCATAACTGAGGCTGACAACCCTCCCCCCTTCTTTCAGGATGTGATGTGGATGCCTCTTGTGTAAAAACCATGAGAACACAATTATATTTCTTTATGGGTACTTGACCATTTCTCAGTTGTTGCTTTTCCAGGCAGAATGTCCAAAGAGGACTCAGCTCTGCATTGTTTATCTCCCGTGCTCTCCTGCCTCCCTTTGGGGCACAATATCAGACACTGTCTTCAGCATGTCTGTTCTCATTGTATTCTGTGCCCACCTCTTCCCATATTGCTGCCGTAGTCAAATGGCTGTTGTGATTTATGCCAGAATAACTGTGGGATAGAATAAATCCACAGACTTTAAAGGCATTATCCTGCTTTTACTGCAGCAGCACCGACAGCTGTACCTAGCGCTGTGACCTTAGCCCACCCCCGTGAGGCAGCATCCCAAGCCCTGCTGCTTGGGAAGGGCAGTGCTGTGTGCTTGCTGAGCTCTGCTCCTCAGGGCCAGCCCAGAGGATGTGAACAGCATGCAAACACAGCCTCTCAGCTGGAGCAACTGTTTGTTTCAGCTCTAGCCTTTACTTAAAATGTGAAGCTAATAAACAGAACTACAAAGATTTGGAGCTCGAACTCATAGCTAACTAGCTTGGAGAGCTGGGTTTGTAGATCCAACTGTGTTTTGCAGTCTGGCAGCAAGAAAGTCTGGGTTTCTACTTCAGGTTGTTTTCTTCTAATGGTCAAAGAGAGTACTCCAAGATCCAGATGCAAGGGTGCAGAAATACTTACCTGCTGTAAAGATTATTTATAGAGGTCTCAGACCTCCCCTCTCCCCAGCATAACAGTCTGATCCACATCACAGCTTTGAACTCTGTCAAGCGCAACTCCAGATCACAGGGGATCATTGGCAAAGTAATATCCAAAAACTGTGTTCTGCCTGGCAGAGTAATAGATGGGGAACATCTACAATTAAATATCTGGAAGAAATATTTTAAATCGAGAAAGACAACTGGAACTCCGAACAAAGGACTCAAGTTGTATCCTACTCCTTATCATAGTGGTTTGACCAACTGATTCTTCCTAATTTATCTTTAATGATTGCTTATGTAATTTATTCTATAATTTTATTACAATGTATGATCTGTCTTTCTTTCTCACAGGATAAAAATTATAAACTTCACATTTATGCTTTAGTTAATGTCCTAGGCATTTCTATTGCAGCCAGGGGAAAAGTGGACTGAAGCTAGTTCATGTACATGCCTAGAGAAAAGCATATTCCTTGCCCCACAGAATGCCAGCTGATGGTTGTAACAGATGAATAAGATAAAAGTGGAACATAGGTTGGGAGAGACAAACTGCCAAAAAACAAGTGTGTTCATAGTTTTTAGCTAATCAAGAGTAGCAGCAGTACTTTGCTTACTTGCCTAATCATGACTAGGTGCCAGTTTTCTGTTCATGTAACAGAAGAGGTAAATTTCTAGCCTATGATTTGAAGAAGGCTGAGGGAGTGACAGTGTTTTCATAAAGTTTTACCAGGCAGGCCTACAGACCAATTTCTGTCTGCAGTTCACCAACTGTACAGTAATGTTTTTTTCTTCCCACAGTGCCATGAAAAAACTTCTGGCTTCAGTTCATGTGTGAAACCTTTTGCACAACAAAAGTGGTTTCTTGTGGCCAGTGAGACTAAATGTTCTAAGCATTCCAGGAAGTGCATAAATGGATTGGTACCCTTCCTAGGTTAATGGAGCCTTCTTGCTTTCTTTTTTCTCTCATTCTTTTTTCTCATTTATGCTCTCTTCATCTATGCTAAGTCCAAGCAGAGTACAGTTTGAAAATCCTGACTATCATTTTCCCTTTTCCTTGGGTTTTCCTTACTTATATTTTATGAAAAGAAGTTGTTTCAGTAAATGCAACCTAGTAAATTATCTTAAATTACTTCTTAGAGTCCAGGCTAGTATTATAACATGAAAATTGTTACTTAGAGTCTCCCACGCCCCCAGCTGCTGCAGACCTATGTCTCCAGGCTGGGGAGAAGCTGAGCACAGCTCTTCCCCAGCAGAGTCTGCAGGCCAATCCACAATGCGGAAAGCAGAGTTTACAAAAAGAGGATTTCTCATCCTTCCTTCACAATCCTGCCAGATTCTGTTGTAGTGATGGTCAAAACCAACTAAAATGGTGATTTTATATTGATGGGTAGGCATATGTCTATGCAGAAACCAGATGAGAACTGTTCAGGCCAAAACCATTAAATCTCAGCTCATCTCAGGATCCCAGAAAACAGCCATCCCATTTCTTTGATCTATGATATTTGACTCTCAATGTGTGTTAATAAGACATATATGTTGGGCATTGGCATTTTCTCCTGTTGAACAAGGGCAAACATTGCATTTGTCTCTGTAAAAATATACTTCAATAGCTGGGAGAAAAGTGGAGATTTGTTATTTTTGCAGTTGTAGAAGACATTTAGCAGCTGTGTTTATACTGGCAGACAATTTGGATATTAGGTGGCAGGACAGAGTACTGCAGATGTACAATATTGTGCAGACATTGTGCACTTACAGTCCATTTCCAGGGAAACATGTTATTTTATATTTCCCTTGGTTTCATTAATCACATTTCATGATGTATCTCACTATTTCAACCCCGTTCCCCTAGATTCCTTCTTTTTTGCCCTGTTTGTAGTAGTTATTGATCTCTATTTCAAGAAATTCCATCTCAGCTCAGATAATTAAGTTCTTTTTTGCTCCAAGAAAGAAAATTAATATGGCCCTATGCTAATTACTGAGACTACCTGTACCAATTGGCATGTGTACCACATCAGAAAAATATTTACCCTGCTTTTGGTCAGAAAAGGATTCATACTCTTCCTTGGTATTTAGAAATTAAACTCATTTCCTGAAAGTAAAAAATTTTTCTCATCTTGACCTACTAAAGAGAAACAGCTGCTCTTTTCTCTGTTCTTGAAGTTCTCTAATCCTTTAACAGGCTTTGTTTTGGTTTTACAGGTGAATCCCTTAACTACGGCAATGATGGCCCATCTACTGGGAGAAATATGCTGATATAAACAGTGAGGAATCCCTGTTAGAGGGTTGAGAGCCTGAGGAGCCTCAGTGTATGGGATGTATCCCCAGGCTTTTTTTTGGCGTTAGCTCTACATTTAAACAATGGCATTAAGGGTTCCTGGATAAATTTGGCTTGTAAGTGCTGCTGTGGGTGCCCTTTGAGCCACCTCACCCTGCAAGGGCCACCTGGTGTCATTGTGCTTCTCCTGTGGCTCCCTCGCCCATGGGTAACAGTCCTGCTGCCTGTCTGGGGACAGACCATGTATCTGTTTCTATATGGTTGTCTGGCTGTACTGGAGAGAAGTTAAAAAGGGAAAGAGCTTGTGCCAAACTTTTGATCTTCTTTGTGTGAAGAACTGGCTGTGCAGGAGCTCTGGCCTGGGAGGTGGGAACAAAAGACCTGCCAGGCACCCTTTGTGCTGGCTGAGTCTGGGTGTCATGCTAGGTAAGGTTTTTTGTCTTGGGGAACAGAGAAAAGGAGTTCTACTGACCTCTGAATAGAAGCCAACCCAAAGAATTCACTACACAGAGAATTAATGAGTTATCCAAGATGGTATGATCAGCAGATTGCTTAAAGAAACCACAAGCCCCACCCAGTGCCTCTTCTCGTGACCAGTTCAGAATGCTAAATATAACCTGGCAGTATTTTTCTTAGGGATGGATGAAAAGCAGACAAAAATGAGGTCTGTTTGTGCTATATTGCTTAGCCACACCTAAGGAAATGTAACTTGTTTCCAACGTTTTTGTTTAGAGGATATCTGTGAGGAGGCTGTGGCCACCATAGTGAAAGTAGCAAACTCGTGTATTAGCGCTGTCCTCATGTTGCTGTGAGTTGTATGGAAAGAGATGGCTCCAGGCACCAGAGGAGACAGGGTAGATTTTAGGCAGTGCTCAGCAATTTTCAGAATACTGACGTCTCAGAAAGAGCTTTACTTCCAGGAAGGTCGTGGAGTTTGGATTTGGGAGGAGAGGACTCTGATGATCCCATTTTTATTTCTAGAAACCAGTAACATATATTTTATATATTCTCAAAGAGTAAGTGGTTTGCAAAAGTACACTGGAAGCTGGTGACAGAACTGAAAAATTAATACAGCTCTGGGAAAACCGATACAAGTGCCTTAGTCCAAGAGTCATTTATACAAAGAAAATAAAATGTCACTATCTCCATGCTCTTGTGGACCCTGTGCTTTTGCCTTCTCTAAAATGCTTGCTTTTTCCTGTGATCTTTTCCATTCCCACTCTCTACAATATTCAGGTGCAGTTTTTCTTATGTGATGATGCTTAACACAACCAATTAGAAGCTGTCTCTGAGCAAGCAACACTGGCAGAAGACTGGAGCTATGACCATTTGCCAACCTACTCCCCACATATAGAGTATGAGGTTAGTTGTACACAGTATAATTTACTAGTGTTAAATAACCACTAAATGTCTAGTGCAAGCCTGCATAAACAAATTAATGAAATATCCATTAAAAGATCTCTCAGTATATACTGCAATCCCTACTCCTTTCAAATATGTTGATTCCAATTTTTTCATTTAATTCCTGTTTTATTTCTATGTGTTCATCTGGAAAGCACCTACCTTTCTACCGCAAATAACTCAAGAATTGGTAGAGACCCAGGTTTCTACTGATTCCACTCCCCTAGTATGAACAGGCTCCTCTGGTTTCTTGCTCTGCTTTTACACTGCAGCCCTCTACCAAGTGGTTGCTGTTGCTGAGCCATCATTGTCACACAGCTGAGCCCTACCAAGGAGGCTCAGGGAAAGGAAAGACGTGTGGCTTGCCCTGATTTGCTTAATGTTCCTTATAGTTCTTCTCTAGCATACCCTTCTTTGCTCTCTTCATGCGCATGCCCTGTCCTCCAAGGCTTTGCAGTGCTCTCCCCTCAGTGTGACCTAGGCCTGTGTCCCTTGCTGGTGCCTTTGTTGACTCCAGTCCCTGCTCCAGTCCCCTGCTTTGCCCTCCCTCGCAGAGCCAGGGCTGCTCCTGATAACAGCATGTGAGAAGAGATGCACAGCTGAACACGTGTTGTACCAGTGCCATGTGAAGTCACTTTCTCAGCTACCAGTTGTGCAGGTCTCATCCGTTTCAGAGCTGCACTTCTCCTGCAGATAGCTCAGCCACCAATGCCTCACAGAAGCAGAGTAAATTAAATCTTTTACAAAAGACTTAACAAGGGCCTAACTGACCGATCGCTGAACACCACACCTGGAATCATTTAAATTTTAGCATTTCTAGGCGTGTGTTTTATTTTTCCTTTTAAAATAAACCTAGGAAGTGGCTAGGTTAATGCATACGACCTTAGCCTAAAGGATAAACAGCCAAGCCAATAAATATAATGTGCAGGCTCCTGCCTATTCCTGTCTATACAGGCAATCATCTATAGCACCTGTATCCTCTCTCATAGAGGTTTTATGACCAACACATTAAAGTGCAGAGAAACAGAAATGCTGGTTAAGTACAATGTATTCAAGCTAATTTTCCCACAGGAACTGAAGTATTTGGTTGCTGATTGTCTGTGCAATCACATTTTTCTTTTTAAATGTGGAATTGAAATATTGCATTTGTCTAACTGTTTAAATTTTAATTATCATAAAGCTTAGTCTGAATACAGGGGACTTTCTGTGCTTCAAGTACTGAGGAGGAGGGAGGGTGCAAGGAAAGCTGTTTCAGTATCCCTGACCAGATCAGCTACTTTCATTCTCTGGTTGTGGAAAGTCTCCAAGAGGATGCTGTAGCAGTGGTGCCAAGAGGAATCAAGTCTCATGCAATAGGCTGGTACCCTTTACACTGCAGTGACTATGGACCCAGCCACCTACAGGGATCTTCTGGTCAGAGCAAGTGTGTAGTCTGGCCCCACAGCTATTGATTTCTCTTTACTGTCATTTAATAAAAAAGAACCTAAAATTCCAGCTGTTAGCCACTTCAGGGTCTATGTAAGCAGGAGAAAAATTAGAACCATTTGCATTTCCATCGCTGTTTCAAGCAAATTCATCCTATCAAAAGAGGGCAAGGAAACACAAGAATATAGCTCTGGTTTATTTTACTTGAAGTGATCAGACCTGGAATGGTGAGAAGGAAATCCAAACCCCATTCCTACCCCCACACCCTCCAAGACACAAATATTTTCTTTTTGCATGATTCTCTTAGAACAACATAGCTCCCAGTGGACTCTGTGCTATGGCTTGGTATGCCTAAAAGGCACACAAGGAAAAATGTGGATTTTGCACTTAAAAATCAAAGTGCATCTTCTGACAGGCACTATTCTAGCTGTGAGATGTGAAATGAATTCTATGTGTTCATTACTTCATAATAGAGTGCAAATATGCTCTTTGATATTTTTCATCCATAGTTCAAAAAATGACAGTGGTGCTATATTGTTGAATTGCAGTGCTTATCACTCAAACCTGTTATTGTTACAGCCATGAGTATCTCCTGTATGTATATTGATGTATATTTAACCCCACTAAAGCAAGATGGCAGAACCAGTCCCTCTTTATATCCAAAAGAGATTGCCAGCTGTGGTATTTGCTCTAATTGGCTTCTGGGGATGTGCCTCAATAATCTCCAATTGCAGGTTATGTACAGTATCTATATTATTTTAGTGAAACATAAAGAAACTGATAGGAAATGTCATTCTGTAGTTTAGAGAAATTCTGCTGAGTTTAACAGAGGATGATTGAATCTGATAAAAGCAGAATTTTGAACACTCCAGTGATCCAAAAGTAAGGAAAACAGGGAGCTGCACAGCATGGTCTTTTAACAAAGTACATTTTTACATCTCTTGTGTGAATCGCCTCTGACAGCATGGCCATGGAGGGAGAGAGGCAGCAGGAGGCAGCAGAGTTGGGCAATGGAAAGGGAGCTGTGGTTAAGGCAGTGGCTTTGGAGACCATCTGACTGGGGTTTTTTTCTGTCCCTGCCTAAGAAAGTCATTTAGGAGATGTCTGTGGCACAGTGCCAGTCTGCATTTAGTTTGGCTACTAAAAGCAGCTGCTTCTGCTGCACTCACTTTGAGCAGAAGTGGACAGTTACTCCCACTGGCTCTGCACTGTCTGTCTGTGAATGGCAGGAATAATGTTTCTTTCCCCTGACCCTGCTCAGTGCATGCCATCCCTATCTCAGTGTGTTGATATGAACAGGAGGCCAAGCCTGCAGGTCCTGGTCTTCTTTGGCCCCTCTTGGCAGTAATTGCTTTTGCTCCAGAAACAACTGGCAGTGGAATCACCAGGATTTAGTACCCAGAGCCAGTGGGTTTTTGTTCTGCTGCTGGAAGTTGACTTCTGCTCTCCTATGGAGTCAGTGTGTAGCTGATCTACCAATTAATTTCATGCTTGATTGCAAAGTTTCTTGTAACTTTTACAATCCCTTTAATCACCAGGACCAGATCCTTGTTTATGCTGTAACCCTGTAAGAGGAAACAGCATCCAGCCACAGCTTTCTTGCTATCTAGTCAAAAGGGATAGAGACAAAGACTTGTCTTGAATAATATATAAAATCCAATTTAATATTAATTCTGTTGTAATGTTCAATTCCAGAAGCATATATGGAAGCAAATATTATCCATTAGATCCTTTGTAATTATTTGAACTATTTTTATTAAACATATTAGAACTATAAAGTATTAAGTTTTAAATTTAATACAGCTATTCTTAAAAATTAATGTTACTGTATTATTAAAGTTATATTCATGCATTCAAAACTAAATCATTTTCACCTACTGCCCCTACAAATTTCTTTAGCAGAATGTAGGAAACTAGGGGAAAAAGAATTAAATGCTTTTGTATCAATTAGATCAGCTACACCAATTAGAAGTATCTAATCAAGTGAGGAAAAAGGTTTTCTCAGGTTTTAGTTATCTTTTTCACCTTGTCTTGAACTGATGCAACACCTGAATGTTGTTGCTCTGAAAAACAGAAAATCTTTAAAAAAAAGGAGATGTCTAAACATGCCCAATGCAAATATTGTCAATGGAATGCAAATACTAGTAAAAAAAATAGTAGTTGGGCTTTTTTTCCTTGTCTTTCTACTTTTGAACATGTAGTGAGAGGAAAAAATGTCTTCAGATGTAGGAAAACCTATGCAAGAAAAAAAAAAACACATCACATTTTCCCTTTAACATTTTGGAAGATAAATTTACAATTATGGTTTCAGTTAAAGATGTAGGAAAGGACTTTTCATATTTCCAAGCTGTGAAGTCCTGTCCTCAGTGTTGGTGCTTATGACTTTTTTATTTCTCCAAGTACTGAATGGGATTGGCAGAAAGGAAACTAAGATAGATAGGAGGAAGCAAGAAGGGACATGACTCTAGGGTTTACTGTTCAAAGCACCCACCTACAAAGAGGAAAGAGAGGAGAAAAATGTTGTATACTGGTCTGTCTTTCAGAGAATACCTATGCCTTCCACCACAAATATCACAAGATTAAAACTAGGGGTTAACCATGTAGCATAATTATTTGGTGCTTATTTTGTTCTGATGCAGTGGGTTTATTTCATTGTTTGCTGCATCACAATGACATTCATGTAACAATATTCAGATTGCAAGCTATTTAGTTGTTTCACAGTACCTTTACAAACTGCTTTCCACATGCTTCAGTCAGTGTTACCTTTCTTTCCTACTCTAGATATATTTTGATCAGATGCTGTTTCTGTTCAATATTAGTATTAAGCCATAATTTGTCTTTGGGTTTGGGGGTTGGCAGTTTTTTGGTTTTGTATTTTTGTTTTGATGTTTTTGGAGTTTTTTACTTTCTTTCTTTCATGTTTGTTCAAGAAACAAGACCATTAGCATTTTACACTAGCCTTTTGGTAGGCTGTCTGCTTCTGTGAGAACCATGCTGGAGTCCTGGATCTGCTCAGGATGAGGGATGGTAGAGGAAACATTAGCTAGAGAGTGTTGCAGGGTTTAGAGCCTTGAAATGCTGTGCTCCAAGAGGGCAGAAAGGGCAGGGCTGCATGAAGACATGCAGGGGGTACTGCCTCATCAAAACTAACAATAGGACAATGGCCTAGAGAAAGCTTGAGCCACCATCCATGTTTCATCAGCTGGGCAGAATGTCACCCTGGGGCACAGCACACTCCTGCAGCCCTGCAGGTGCAGCCGGCTTTGCACAGGGAGCCACAGGCCCGGCCCAGCCAGGCCCGGCCCAGCCAGGCCCGGCCCAGCCAGAGATGCACAGTGCCCGACCTTCAGCTGCCTTTTCCTGCTGTCCATTCACAGCCATTGGCCATTCACACAAACACCAATTAGGCTATGGCCAATAAGAGCAGTAATTGGTGAAGTCACATTCCTTAGCGTCTGACAATATTGATGTTTACCCTGTTCTCAGGTCTTCAGTCTTTTATCCCATTTATTATTTCTTCCATGTTGATGATACACAAGAATAAATAAGAATGACTGTACTTTCTAGTTTGACTTTTGGGCCATTCTTTTTTATTTAGAAGCTTTTTTTCACAACATTAAAACCTTCAGTTTGGAAAACATTTAGTTCAGTTTTCCATTTTGTGGTATTTCCCCATTAAGATATTGCTCAGCTGAAGTAACATGGTTTAATAACTTCTCTAGCAGGATCAAACAGGCAAGCCCCAGATTTACTGATGATGATTAAGGGTGGGAGTCATGCTGTGAAAGAGTGACTAAGTGCTGTTATTGAGATCTGACAATTTTCCTGGAAGATGGATTTGATAACTCTATAACAAGCATATTTCAGTGAAATGACCCAATTTTAGAAGATTAGTGTATTTTCCTAAATTCAGTAAGCCTTTATAAAAGTCTCACATCTAGAAATCCGTAGGAGTTCTCTGAAAGGAATTCTAAAAAAAGAAAACTGTAATACCTACCTGGCAGTCTTAGGGAACTGTGGTACAAGGGGGCATCCTATAGGAGCACTGTCATTTTATGCTCTGGGTCTGTGAAGGTGTGTAAGATTAGTTGATGCTAAAGGCAGTAGGAAATCACAGTGGAAAAAAGGATCCTGAGAGCACTTGACAGCATTTTTCTTAGGAAAGTGAATGCCGAACAAAGCCTCAAGTTGGTCTTACTCTTGTAAGTAATTAATATGGCCATTATAAGTAATGGTTTTTATGAGCTGGGAGAACTATCTCACTTGAACAAATTAATTACACAATACTTTGCAATTCTTATGCTGATACAGATTAATAGTTAGGCATAACAAGGATACAGGTTATAACAAGAATATAAATGAGAGTTGCAATGCAACTGAACAGTGGATAGCCATAGGCCTTGTGAATGTGGAAGAAAACAGAAGTCTTTTTAATAGCTATGAGGTATCTTACATGGTTTTAAACAGTTGTAGTTTCAGGCATAAAAATGCTTTGCCAGAAACAAGTAGTTTGGAATTCCCTTTTCTGCAGCTAATCAAGTGGAGACTCAGTTTCAGTCTTGTGTACTGAGAGGATTCGGCTCCTCCTTTATCCCTTCCCTGCCACTCTGGGATCCTGTCCACATTTGTAATGGGAATTTTATCAATAAATCAGGTTTCTATTCAATATGACAAACTCAGGCAGGGCTAGGTGGTGGCCCAAATCTTGAATCCAGTAGGTAAGGTGCTTCCACTGACTCTGCACTTATTCTTGGAGGAAGGAAGGAGCAGTTGTTCAGGGGGTAAAAGATCCCAGGCTTTGTCTTAGGAAGGAGGAGGGAAGGCTTCATGCCCATCCATGGCCCTGCAGAACCCAGAGCTGCTGATGATATTGTGTCTGCATCAGTCAGGAGTGGAAGACATGAGCAGTGACACAATTACACCAGATCTGTGGCTGTCACTCTCAGGAAATGGCCCTCAGTCCCAGCTGGCTCCTGAGCGGAGTTCTCTCTTGTGGCTGCTGAGTGAAGACCACCCAAAAACACGGCTAGTGAGTGTCCCAGTCAAATGCCTACTTTTTAATATTTTAAATCAATCAATCAAACAACAACAATAACAATAAAACAAACAACCAAACAAAACAATCAGAAACTAACCAAACCAAAACTCCCACCCCTAAATAAATAAAAGATGCATCCTGAGGTTGTTTCAACAGCATTTTCGTCTTTTTTTGTGGCTAATAAAGTTATCACCTAATTGATTATTCCAGCAATGGGCCAAATCCTGTGCTGGTATAAATGGGTGCAGCCCTGTTAGGAGTAGCTCCTACTTAACTCAATCCTACTGGCCTTTAAAAATCGATTCAAAAGTTGAAAGGAAAAAACTTTTTTATTGCCATGTCCTCAGGTTAACAGAGCAACCAAAAATTCATCATGGAACCAAATAAACAAAGAACGTCATGTTTGTCCTCCAGGATAACACAGGTGAATTAATGCTTTCCATCCTTTTCAAACACCCCCCCCAATTTTTTCCAACCAATATAATTTTTATTATATTTTTCATAATGTTTCATTTATCTAAGAATGTTCTTTACAGTGGTATTTGTATTATTCTCAGTCTAGACTGTCATGTATTTGAAGATTCATTCTGTAGCAGGACAGTTTTTTTCAGTCTGACATTTGAAAATGTAGTGCTAGAAAGTTGTGAGTTCTGAACTTTTTCATTTTGCTGCTAAGAACTGCACACAATTCCAGAGATGTCTGGTTCTTAGGTACTGAAATTTCATCATTCTAGCTTCTGCCTGCTAGTCCACATTTTCAAGTGGCAAAAAAACTCCCTGTATGAAACACAATACTCAGTGTAATCTAAGTTTCTCCTAATCAGGCTTTAAGGAAATCCTTTTACAGCCATTTCAGTTTTTCCTGTCATTTGCTTCATTATGTTGCTGCATATGTGGTTGACTCATCAGTCCTTCTGATCTGAATCCTGCTCTTTAATATGTGCTTTTGTATCTGTGCTGGGTTTGGCTGGGATAGAGTTAATTTTCCTCCTAGAGGATGAGCGGCTGTGATGAGAGGCTGTGTGGTGCTTAGCTGCCTTCTGGGGTTAAACCACCACACTCAGAAATATTTTTACAACTCTAAATATGTCTGGAAAACGCAGAAGACAGCCACTCTGGAAAAATAATTTTAGGAGATCCAGGAAAATTTTCAAGAACCTAGACAGCTGCCTTTGCATTTTATTTTTCTGAAAATCTTAGTCTTTGGATTGAGAATTTTATACTGTTTTCAGAATATCTTGGGGTAAAACAGTGTGTGTAATGGTGACAGAATCATTGCCAGATTTAAAAATAACCTCAGCAGCAACAGCAAAATGCTGTCCCTTGCAATTTGTCTCCCTGCACCAACATTCCTTCTATATTTTCAGTTATCATCATTCACAATTAAATAGCTATAAACTGAATTTTATGAGAACTTAAAGTGCTTCTGAATCCACCAAAAACCATGTGTTGTATATCACATACACAGCTTGCTGAACTAAGGAGAGAAATTATCCAGAAGTTATGTGGAAGCTTTCCACAGTCTCCTTATGTGACCTTGTACAAGGCCACGAATGTTTGAGGTCAGAGGGAACATAAATACTCATTTCTACATGACTCATTCTGAATACTCTGCTAGACAAATTTTAAAATAATTTTAGCTAACCAGCACCGAAAACATTTTGGACATTGATCATTAATGTTCTACATGTTGGTTTGGCAAAACAGCTTTTCCCAGCTTTCTGTACTAGAAAAGAAAATAAAAGCTTTGCTCAGACTGCCCCCTGCAGAACACACAGCAGTGGGGTTTAATGCCTCAGTTATTGTCAGTGATAAGAGAATCCAGAGGCAACATCACAGCACTGAGCTTGTCCACAGCTTACAGAAATAAAGCAAAGATAGATTAGTAGTTATTTTTCAAAGTATTTCAGGACCCTGTTGATGGAGGTGTGGATATTCATTTCAGGAAATGTCCCTAATATGCTGCTGTACTGCTTCTAGAGTAACAACAGTGTGTGGAAGCACAGGCCCTGCTAGATACACTACAGTGATTCCATATGCTCCTTGTAATTCCCTTTTTCTTGGTCACAGTCCATGCCCCAGACAGGGATTTGCCAGCCCACCCATGGCTTTGGTCTCAGCTGCTATCAAGAGTTTCACTGAAACTTAACCAGGACTCTGACCCTGACTGGACCTAAATACATATTCATTAAAGGACAAATACTTTGGAAAACTGAAATGTAATGTCCTGTATAGGTGGCCTTTGCAAATATATGTATTATATAAGTGGCCCTTGAGTCCCAGTACAATATCTGTATTGCATTTGGATACCTGTGTATAGGCCTTGCCCCGGTAGGTCCCAGTTATCCTTGATGGGCTGCAGCTGTGGCCAGTCAAGGTAACTGGGATAAAAGGGGGTGGGCTGGCCAGTCAGGGAGAGCCTTGGAGGAGTCCTGACTGAGAAGACCCTGAAGCTGTGAAGATTGGCTGCCCACAAGAAAACACTGAGAAGGTATGGGGCTCTTGAAATATGAAAATGCAACAATTGGTGACCCCAATGTGATAGCAGAGATAAGACAGCTGAGAGCTGTGAATGGCCTTTGAGCCAGGAACTGTAGGGATAGGACAGCCCAGAGCTGTGAGAATGTATGTATTGTATTTGAGATAAGACAGCTGAGAGCTGTGGAAGAACATGGTCTTTGGATCAAGGAGCTGTGGAAAGAATATGGCCTTTGAGCAAGGAGCTGTGTGTTGTACATGGCCTTTGAGTCATGGGAAAATATATGTATGGTATTTGAAGTATTGTAATTGAATAACATGTTTCTGTAAAGTAAAAGGGGGAAATATAGGTGGCCTTTGCAAATATATGTATT
Source organism: Emberiza elegans (assembly GCA_024865655.1). Classification (NCBI taxonomy): domain Eukaryota; kingdom Metazoa; phylum Chordata; class Aves; order Passeriformes; family Fringillidae; genus Emberiza; species Emberiza elegans. Next base: position 65,844,382 of record JALJVW010000206.1, read on the forward strand.
ATATAAGTGGCCCTTGAGTCCCAGTACTGTATTATCTGTATTGTATTTGGATACCTGTGCATAGGCCTTGCCCCGGTAGGTCCCAGTTAATCTTGATGGGCTGCAGCTGTGATGTCCTTCAGTGGGCTGCAGCTGTGGCCAGTCAAGGTAACTGGGATAAAGAGGGTGGGTTGGCCAGCTGGGACGAGCCTTGGAGAAGACCCTGAGGCTGAAGCTGTGAAGATTGGCTGCCCACAAGAAAACACTGAGAAGGTACGGGACTCTTGAAATATGATAATACAACAGTCCTGTGACTCATGTCTTAGGTTTTCCTCCTATTAAAAGGCTCAAAAAAGAAATATGCTCTCAATGACTTGCGCATCATGAGCATTTGTTCAATTTTCACTTTCCCTGATAGGCCTGTGTATAGCAGCAGAAGGTTTCTCATGAAAGGGACTTATATTTTATGTATTTATTCAAATATCAACTCTGGTAGAGCCATTAAGACTTGGATGTTGGCTCCAGAATCTTTTCCTATCAGATACTCAGTCCTCAGACTGCATCAGGGCAAAAGTTTTCCATTTGACAGTGCCAATCAAAGAAAACATACAAAGGTAGGACATCTTCCTGACAGATACACATCAGCTAGGAAACACTGTTGTCTAAAAATGAATTATTTCAAATTTAATGGGCCCAAGTATAATAAAAAAATTAAATTTTTTTCTTAAGAAAATGTCAAACATAAACCTGTTTTCTCCACCATACAGTGCCTTCCTCAGAGACTCCCTTAGAATCCTGTGGGATTCTAAGTCCCACCATGTGAAAATGAGTAGGAAGTTTCTTGGATATTGCTGCCTTTCCTATTTTCTTTGGCTGTTGAGATATACAGTTTTAAAGACATGCTAGACACTGTCTTCACAGGAGATACTTGCCCAAAAAGGATCAGAGAAAGCATTTAATATTTTCATTACAGATTTGACACCCTTGAATACTTCAAGGAACTGGATTTTTCAGCTGGGTTCTTTATGTACTGGGGAAGTGGAAGGCTGTGTCTTTCCCACCAAAAATTAAATACTCCTTGGTTAAATCTCAGATCCCACAGTAAGATGACCTTTTTCCAGAGAGACCCTAAATCAAATACTGACTTACTCCCTTTCTGCTTTGTGAGATTATTGTCCTCTGTTTGGATCAAGAGAGGAACACCATGAAAGTATAAGTGCTTGTTCTTGCTTCAGGATCATGCTTAGCACCACTTAGCGAAGCAGCCTCACAGCTTCTCCAACCAAGCAAATTCAGTTATTGTACTGAGGAAAAATTCTGCAATAAATATCCACTGACTTTAATCTTCCATTGGAAGATCCTGCAAGGCTTTTCACCCTGCAGAAAGTCACACCAAGTAAAATCCCAGTGTTTTATTTGTGGATGAACCCAGTCATTTCCAGCATTTTAGAATAAAGCTGACTGTCATTAGGAAATGGGTTCAAACTGCAGAAAAGCCTCTTTGGATGTTTGCAGCACTCTTTAGTCCTGGATAAGGACTAATTTCTGGGCAGGGCTCAGTACCTTCAGTGCCCTTTCAAAAAAGTTGTAGCTGAGTGTATTTTGCAACTGAAATAAGGGTATCAGTGACTGACATGATTTCTTTCCTACCTGCACTTTGGTTATGAGAATGGGTCACATTAATGTTTATGGTGATACTATTTCAAGTGAGGTTTTGAACTACATTTATAGACACATATATTTTTTTAGCCTAAATATTAAAACTACATCTTGCTCAAAAATCTGGTATATCATCTGATTTTCTTGGGATATAACCTAACAAAACTCTGAAATTTTAAAGATGAAGTCTGGCTGCCTAATTTTTATTTTCTTTGAAACATTGTTTAATTTTCTGATGTTCACTCTATTTTCACAAATTTTTCATAATATATTTCTAGGCATGGGCCCACTAGTCCACCTGTGCTCCTTAGGGGCAAAGATTTTTTTTTTTAGAATCAGCACCATAAGTATGTAAAAAAAAGAACAAAGGTTGAATTTTTACATAATGCATAAAGGTATTATTCTTCCAATAAATGAAAGACATTACATCAGTGGAAATGGAGTCAAATGGAATTCTTATCTTCTACCTCTACCTAAATTTGCTACAAGTTTCTTAGCTGTGTTCCTGCCCTGTGTCCCTTTTGTAAAGGTTCTGTTTTAGCAGTTTTAGTGCAGGAAGCACAGATTTTGCAGAAGCGGATTCTTTCCATTTTCAGTTTAAAAGTGATTCTTGGAAATCTCAGAGGCCTCCACTGCTCTAGAGACTGTTTATACAAAAGTCTGAGGTCTTGCTTTTCTTTGAGGTGGGAACTATAACTATAGTGTGACAACATAAAAGTAATGCAAATTTTTTTTTAATGCTTGCAAACATTTTTTCCCTCATTTCCTATGAGAAACTTGCCAAAGTCATTTTTGAAACAAGTTATAATTTGTTGGTTACATTTTGTGGTATCCCTGTGTAATTTTTCTTTCATTATTAAAAAAGTTTGCATATCTTTCAGAATAATTAGAAAATTATTCTGATAAAATTGAAAATTTGCTTATAGTTATTGGGATGGTAAGAGATGCTGCAGAAAAGATCCTAAACAACTCAGCTCATAACATCAATCCTTTTACTATCATGAAGAGTCTTAAGAGATGTTATATTAAGTAATCGGGGCAATTAACTCATTTCTCAGGATAATACTTTTATTTTGACATCTTATGGTCCAAGTTATATCCGAAGTCTATTGTTGAAGAAGGACTACAGGGAGGTTTCCTTCACTTTTCATCATCAAGGACATATTTTTTGGTGTGTTTAATTATTTAGAGATTGAAACACCAAAGCTGTAGAACCAAGTATTTTAGATCTCTTCCTATATCTCTGTAATAAGAAATGACATTACAAAGGAATGAAATATGAACTGAGTTGAAAATATATTAAATGTGAATGGAAAATTTTTTCTTTCTGACTGGGGCTATTTTCTGTTGACAGCAAAATGACCTTTGCTTCATATGTTTATTTGCCTCATTTCCCTTCTCTCAATACTCAAAGATTTCAACACACAAGCAACATGATTTTCTGTAATTTAATTTGAAATAATATATAAATAGATTTGTTTAACTTGTAAATTAGACCTATAATATTGGCAGCAAAAATTAAGGAACTGACTGATGGAGAGAAAGAAACAACTTCTTCCTTTCCTTGTTTTGTCCTAGTTCCTTACTTCCTCTGCCAACAATCACAATTCTTTCTTCAAAGGGAACACACGGTTAGCCAAAGCCTGACTTTTCAATTTCACTTTTGCATTGAGTATATTCAGCAGTGCAACTCCAGAGCCTTGTTTGCTAGACTGCAATGATGCATGCCAGTATGGTTCCTTAAATTACATCTCCACTAGTCTAAGTAAAAGAGAAAACATTAAACAAAAAAGTATTTTTCCTGACATTTTAAAACACAAATACCAAAATATTTACCTTCCTTTTGCAAAGCACAAGGACAGCATGGCCCAAATGTACAGGAACCATGGCACAGATGCAGGTGAACCTACTCATAATATATGCCTGGGAAGTGTCAGACTTCTGGCCCTGAGCTCTGCTTTGGAATAGAGTGGATGTAACTTTTGGTGAGCTGCCAAAAAGTCAAATGACCAGAAATTCCCAGCTAATAGGGTGATGTATTCCACTGAAATACAGCAGGACTGAGATGTTTAAATTGCAATCAAAGGTCACGTTTCGAATTTTCTTTGTCCCCTTAGAGATGGATTCCCACAGACATGGGTTTGGTCCTCATGGACACCTCCCACAGGCACAAAGCACCAAAGGGTTTTTGGAATTGGGGCAGTGGAATGTTTTCTCTAGGGCAGTGTGCTACATCACAGCCCTTTGTATTGCATAACTTTTGCTGTTGATAAAAATCGGCTTTATTCCCTATTCCCAGAGCTGTTGGGCTCTTAAGTCCAGACATCACTTTTGACTCTGTGTTGCCAACTAAATTAGGACAAAAAGAAAGGTAAGGAGTGCCTGTAGTACTTGCAAATGTGAATAAGTTATTGTAATGATATTTTTCTTCCTACATGTGGCTTTTTTTTTTTTTGTTTTATTAATTTCTGCTTTTTGAGTATCTGAACACAGGCAATATTCAGCATTACAGGTTCATCAGGCAGCCAAATAATCACTGGTTAAAAAATGTGCACAAAATTCCTCCTCGGTCCAAATAATTTTTTCTCTCCAAACACTTTTCCTTTCATAGATATAGTAAATAAAGTAAATCTTTTATGCTGTTGCTTTTGGTCACAAGGAATCTAAGAAAAACAATTAAATTGTGAGTTATGTTAGCTAAGAAATGTCTTCCTTTTCTGTTTTCATACCAACACAAACGTGTGACTGCCAATTTGGATCATGAGGGGAATGGAAGTTGGAACTCTACTGGGAAGTATGGAATGGCACATCCTAAAAATAGAAGTGCAACAGGTATGCCTGTCAGCTGGTCACAGTCTTACCCTATCCTTACCTGAATGAAATGTTGCTTTTCAAGAGATATTTAGAGAGAGACTAAGCAGAGAAGGAAACAAAACCAGTAGGAATGTATGGGATGAGCCAGAGGAAGTAAATGAAAATGCTGATTTTTACATTTTCTAGTTCTGACTCTGTTTGCACCCAAAAGTGGACAACTTGCCAGGAAAATATGATTGCTAGCTCTAATCATTCAAATATTTGTGAGGAATGCTGATTATATAACAACCCTAAGAGTCTGAAAGAGCACATTTCTTTGAACTGTGCAGTTGAGATGGGCTGGTTAAACACTAATAGTAATTAAAATAATTCACTAAAGAAAGGACATTCATCCACCAGTCTATGTTTCATTAGCAGAGGAAAAATTGCAATATCTTACAATCATAAGATACTAAATAAACAGTAAACAACTGCATTCCAGTTTTCTGGAAAGTCAAAGCAGAAAAATGTGAAGCTGGCCACACTTTGAAGGCAGTTCCAGGAAAAAAAAATCAGGATCACTGTGTTATTTTTGTCTTGTGGTAATGCTCAGAAGCTCTCTTTCTGAGGCAGCATCCCCATTAAGAAATATGTAACTTCATATGATGCACAGAATAAGTAAATAGTTCTAAGCCCATTTAAATAAACATTTTCAAAAGTTTCAGTCTGAGGTCAGCTAATGGTAGGAAGCTATTTTTCTTCTCTTTGTTTTATTCCAATCTAACAGGATACTATAGCTTATGACATATGGTGCCTTAAATTAGGCACTCCAAACCTTGTTCGTTCATCTCAGTGTATGGAGCCAAGTTGTCTATTAATAGGAAAAGCCTTGCCCTGGAAAAATGTGTGTGCACCAGTCTCTGCATTGGGGAAACGAAGGATATGCTACAACAGGGAATAAAATTAATATGTATTATGGAAAGAACCACTCTAATGTAATACTGCCAAAGTGGAGAAGTGCTGTTAAATCTTTGTCTCGGCGGTTCGGTGCATTTAGCAACTTGATGTCTGTGTTATCCAGCATACTGAGTTCCCAGAGTCATCTCCAAGTTGTAATGGACAACCTCTCCTCAGCTACCAAAGCCAAGAGAGGAATAAACTGAGACCACCAGCTAAGACATTATGTAATTGCCATGGATATGAGCATTGAATGACCTCAGGTGCTGTGTTTAAATGAAAATATTTAGTCAAAACCAAACAGAGTTGCATGTAAAAAAGGATTTGTTAGCAAGTCCTTTTTTTCTCTTATAAAATAGAAATTTTAAAGGAATGCTACAATGAAAATGCTGGCACAAAACAATGTTGTTAGAAATATCCAATAAAATTCCCACCTTCCCATGCAACATGCTTAGTTTAAGTTTAAAACAGCCATTAAAAATAATTGTCTGATGGAAGTGAGTTATAGAACTTAGAGATTATTACTGTGTAAGAATTAATATATATGTATATAATTACCAAGTTCTTATGAGGATTTCAAAAGCCATTTCTCTGCTTTTGAAAAATGCAGTTTTGCAGCATGCTTCTATACATTGTAGCACTGCAGAGATCATTTCCCTAGCCCATCACTTTGGCTGTCAAATGTAACACCCTTTTTCTATCAGATATAAGCAGCTTGTCTTCACCTTCAAAGCCTGCACCCTACCTATCATCTCTCATGCAGGATCAAGAAATCACTTCTTTCACTGATTAGCCCATGATGCCAGCCTCCTTCATTGACTTCTTAGATTTTCAGTCACTCAGTCTGAAGCTTTATCCCATGCCATTCCTTACATTTGGAAAGTGCTCCCTCAGACATCTGTAAAGCTACCTCCTTATCTTCCTTTTAATCCTGTCTGTGAGGTTCCCCTGCCATTATGCCTTCAAAAGAAGTTTCAGAGTTTGGACTGAATTTGCCTAGTTATAATGAGCTCTTGCCAAAAAAAAAAATATTTCTGGATCAGTTTCAAATGGAGCACTCCCAAAGATCTGAAGGTTGGTATATCCTACTCAGATGCTGCACTGTCAATTCTGCATGGTAACTGGTGCCTCATTTTTCAGAGGATGTTACCTTGCTATTGTTGGGCAAAAATATCTTTTCATTTGAAAACATGGGATGAATGGGTGACCTGTCTGGATTGTAGGAGTGACATCTGAAACAAGGGGAGAATCTAGAGGATGCCTTGGCCTTTTCCTTCACATGGCAAGTGTTTACAATACTATTTATATTGATTAAATGAAATAGTCTTCCTGCTGCTGGACACGGGCATAAGGAATTGTGCTGTACTTATGTGGAAAGACTGATGGGATATTTTTAGTTTTGGTGACCAGTTTGGGGGAAGTTCGGGGCAGAATATTGCCTCTGGCTTTTTCAAATTTCTGTTGTGGAAAGAATGAGTGGTCACAAGAAGCAGTGTATTTCACTATGTCACCATCTCAGATGAAAAGATTTTGCTTTAAAGCAATTACATTTGCAGCCTGTGGCCTTGAGCATATTTGCATGGTGTGTTGTGTTTGTATTCCCATCTCCAGTAGCACTGACTCAGGATCAAGTCATCCCTTTACAGGAATTACCTACAAAGGAAATTGGAAATTCCATGGCATATCTCTGTCATCCTTCCCTGCAGATGGTGCCTCCAAATCCCTTCTGAAGGCAATTGTGCAAACCACCATGTAAGTTAGTTCTGTTGGTTTCATCTCTAAATATGGTGAAGATTTTGTTTCAGGATGCTGGAGAGGTGTCTGATTCCTTCTCTCTGTCACCTGTCCCTCCTGGCACTCAGCCCCAGCCACCAGAGCCACTCCCATGGCTCCTGAAGAAGCAGGAGGCACCAGTTTCCCCAAACTTGCCAGTTCAGATTTTCTTGAGCCTCCTTTCTACAAATTTTCATCCCCCAATCCATCAGCATTTCCAACTGGAGGAGCTCCTCCACTTGGCTCCAACCAGCAGGCTCCTCCATTGCTCTGCATGGAGGCACTCAGAGAAACCTTGAGAGCGCTCCATCACTGCAGAGCAGCTGGGCTCACATCCCAGCCTGCTGAATCCTCTGAAAAATACTGCGATGTTCAAGTGATTAGAGTGTCTTCCAGAGAAGCAGGGACTAGATCCAATTTGAAAATCTTTAACATATGGGATAGCCATTTTTAAAACACCTTTTTAGCTTGCCTTTGTATAATTTTTCAGGAGTGGATCTGCACTTTTAGAAAGTCAGCCCCCAATGGGATGTAGACAGCAAGTCATAGTCTTGGTCAGGATTTTAATCTGAAAACAACCACAGAGTTATGCAGATTTCTCAGAAACTGAAATCACTTCCAGACTGAGCTTTTTAAACTAAGTTTCAGCATAAAACTGTATTTTTTTAGCCAAACTATAAACCTCTGAAAATAAGAGTTTATGTGGAAAGGCTGAAGCTTTACTTCTAGCACAGCTATGTCTATGGCACTTAATGATTTGATGCTGAAGGCTATTAATCCCAAAGAAAACTTTCTTGGAAGAAGTTGAACTTTAGAGGTCAATGAGATCTCAGAGGAAGCTGGACTGAAAACTGAGAAAAGCTGATTTTGTCCATGTAAATCAATTGTTACTGTTTCCTGTCTGAGCAATAATTTAATGCAAAGATAAAGGATTTATGAATGGGAAAAGGAAGAACCTCTAAAGGTCTTGTAAGAAGTGATTAATAACATTGAGGTTTTTTAGATAATGCTATTTTAAAACCATGTTCAGAAGCTACACTGATGGTTTAATCAAAGGATAAACTATGTTCACTCGTGTGCCCTGGTTTAATACTTGAGGTCAGTGTTAAATTGTAATACTGTAATTGAAAGTATGTTTTGTAAGAATTGACCCTCACCTTTCAGCAGAATTAGGACAATTAACAGACAATACACAAGAATTTTTAACAACAGGGCCTAGAAGATTTGAAGTTTTTTTAATTGTATTTTGAAGAAAAAAATATGTCTGACAGATCTGAGGGGAGCATCAGGAGCATGAGGATGCCTTAGGCAGAAGTCTTCCAGTGTAGCGTGAGAAGCTCACTCCTGAGTTACTACCAGGGACAGCCACAACCCCAAATGCCATTAAGCCCATGTGACTGAATTCCCTAGGAAGTCATCACATTATAGTTCTCCAAGTGGTCAAGGCTCTGACATAGGCCTTGAATGGCTTCCTGTCATTGGAACTGAAGAATGCTTGAAAACAAAGCAATAAATCCTCTCCTTTGCTATGAACAAGTAAATGAGAGAAACTCTTTTGGGAGGCTGAAAGCAAAACGTAGCAAGGAAGGCTATTTTGAGTGTTGACTAAATGTCTTTGGGTAGGCTTCAGGATCCTTATCAATCTAGGTAACAGGATCCTGCTTTGTCTGTTTTAAGAAATTTTAAGTTTTTTTGAGCAGTTACAACAGACAAATTGTCAATTAAAATAATAGTGATTGAGGTATTTTGAAATTTGTCTGCTTCTATTGAATTCATGCAAGTAAATTATTAGCAATTGAAGCTATGTATGTGGGTGGGCTTACAATCACTAATTAATCACAGCCAGCAATCACCATGTCTCATTTAATGCATTTTCTTAATCTTGTATTGTTGTTCTGATTGTTCCAGAAAAACCAAGAATTAAAAAAAAAGACCACCAAAATGTTTCTATGTGGAAAAAACCCAAATCCTACTTAAATGGAAGCATGAACAAACTAGTATTTATGCAAGGTTGTATAGGGACACTATCCAGCCAGTCTCATGGGATGTTCTACACAGCATTCCCAATGTCACATGTTCCAAAGCTCATCCCACACAAAATGGTGCACAGGGCAGAGGAAGCACAGCAGATCTGTTCCTTCTCCTTCATAAATGTGGATGGAACAATAATCAAGTAAAGTGAACTGTGACTATTGAGCATGAGGAGGAAGACATTGTATCACCTCCAAGATATTAATCCTGAAAGTAATTGGTGAATATTTTGGACATGTCTCAGTAACTCATGAAGTGAAGACAGGCGATTCTGCTCCTGTAGACATTTTCTTTGAACTGCTGAAAGTGCCACTTGTTTAAAGTGGTCAGTGTTACCACTTGTCCGAGTGCCACCAGTAAAAGGTCAAGCCTGACTTTTTGGTGTTACTGCTTTAAGTTAATTTTGTGAGACTGTTGCAGCTACAAATATGTCAGGGCACCACCAATTATGCAGCTCCACTGCTCACAAAAGTATTTTATCATTTGAACAATCAAATGGCTCCTTTTGCTTACTTTTACTCAAATGTTTAGGATACTTTTGTTATTTTAATTTTTTTAAGTTTCAGACTTATTGTTCAGAGAAAGAAAAGAGATTTCAGTGCGTCAGCAGAACTCCCCTCTGAATGAAAACATAGTTTCCAAACCAGTTCCCCTCTTGGACAAAATTCCTCTTCTCCTAATCCTATGACTGGCACAGTGAAAATAACACAAATCTTGGCAAACCAATATTTCCCCAGGAGGAGTCTCAGCCATTATGGACAGAAATACAGTTTTTACATTCCACTAAAGCCAATAAACAAAACTGTCAGGATGGCTCATCTTCTAGCAGTCTTATGAGCAAAGAAAAAATTTTCAGTCATCAGAATCATTGGAGCAGTGCAGACTTTCCACATGGTGGTACAGCAGCTATGGCACTGTAAAGATCTGCCTCGCACCTTGAATTTCTTCAAGCATCTGGGACCAAATCTTCCCTTTAATAAAACAGGGATAACCTGTTTGACCCTTTTAAAAGGGCTATGGCATTTTGCCCTGTGCTGAACAGAGTATTCTGAGAAGTACAGGTCTGTATTGCTAATCCCATTTTAGCTCCTGAAAACTGGAAGCTCAATTTAGCAGGTTGCAGTGATGTATAGAGAGTGTAAGTACCATGCACACTGATGACTGCAAAATGCACAAATCTATTCTTGATATCTGTTTGACACCTAAGTTTGGAGCTGTATTTTAGTAACCAGAAGTAGAGAAAATAGAAGAGAGAATATCAAAATGCTTAATCATGTGTAGTAAATTTCAATAACTGGTTCTTTATACACAGATTAGGAACAAAATGGTGTGCAAATAACATCTCAGTGCTATGGCACACATCTAAGGACACCATTTGGTGTTAATTTGGGATTCGATTTCTGTCACCACTACTTTTCCTAACATACCTGATACCTCAAAAGACAAAACAACTAAATATTTGGTATAAGACTGTAAGCACCCCAAAGAATGGTTATTTATAATCAAATGAGATTGGGACAAGCATTTTGTGGCACCTGTTGATCTGATCATACTTTTGATTAATGAAAGGGAAATGAAGGTATGTTCACATTGTATGTTGACTTCTATAAAGCTTTTCAAAGACCTCTCCTGTTTTGCTAACTCTGTTGTACACTCAGGGCAAGTATGAATTTAGTGTTTGGATGCCATAGTGTGCTCAGCATCTCAGACTGGCCTCTGTACTAATTCCTGCCAAGCAACAATTTCATAGCTTCTTTTTTTTTTTTTTTCTATACTACAGAACTGTTCATTTTGTGCCATTCCTTTGTATTTTAGTACATAACATCACTGAGAGTACATATCTTTCAGCAGTTTATGATGACAATGATCAGGCAACTCAGGGAAAAACAGAAAACAACATCAGAAATAAGGACTTGAAAACACATCTGGAGATACCCAGAGATGGATGTATCTAAGAGCCAGAGAAGAAATGTGACATATGCAAATGAAAAACAGTTTAAACTGTTCCTCTACAACTGTCTGACTTGTACTTTCTGACTGGCTATTATTTTCCTTTAAAAGAGTTTTAGGAAAAAATTTTGATGCTTAATAAGCTAGTTCACAATAATCATATGATGAAGGTTGCATATAGAAGGTGCAGGAAACACCCAGCCCTGTAAAGACAAGATGTGATTTACTCATCTAAATTAGTGCTTGACTAATCATGTCATGAAGAGATGAAGATTTCTGATACTACATTTAATCTTTTATTCATCAGGAATGTTTTGGGTCAGCTGATTTGTTTTTACTTAAACAAGAGAGACTTTCTGGAAAGTTAATAAATGAATTTGAATTAAAATTTAAAAATAAACTCTTGTTTCCCAGAACAAATACAAGAGATTCTCTCAGCAGCCTTTTCTACTGAAAGATGGACTTCTATGTCATAGCTGTTAAATAAGAGAAAAATTATTACTAATCCCATCAGTTCCCAACACTAAAATAATGCCTAATTCTCTTTTCCAGTGGTAATTTTTTTAAATCAAAAGAAGCACCTTTTTGACATTTTCTTTTTGCAGTCATAGTCTCTGTGGTAGTCTTTATGGTGACCTTTTCACTAGAGAACAAATGCTAAAAATCATTAAAACTGATATTGTCACATAAGAGAATACAAATGTTTAATAGGAGCCCATTTGAAAATGTTTATTGTGATTTTTTTCTCCCCTCAGAGTAAAGCAATAGCATAATACCCAGCTGCATGATAATATTGGCAAGCGAGGCCATGAATTTCAACTGCAAACCCTAAACACTGAATGTGCTGTGCTTTTTAAAGAAAACCGCTTTTGTATGAGATATGTAATACCCTTTTGTCCTGGAGCAGTTTGCATAATAATAGTTTTCTTTACTTATTCGTTGTCATGTGATGGAGCTGCAAAGTGAGCTACACAGCAACAGCATAAAAGACAATTTTCCATTTTTCTCTAATTTTTTCAGAGATTTTCTTGTCTTTTAAATGTAAATAGTTCTAACTATCTTCAGAAAAGATATCTAGTTGCAAACATTTCAGACCTAATTGTTACTTTTCTTAATATCTACTGAACTATTTGTGCTTTTCTTTTTCATAAGAAACAGGAACATTATTTCCTTTGCACTCACTCCTGAAGAGCCTGAAGCATATTTGGAAAATTGAGCATATGATCAACTGGCACAACTCTATTCAAAAATACTTCACTTAAGAATTTAACAGTAGAATTACTTGATCAGAGAAGTCAAGAAAAGTTTGTTACTGTGTAATTTCTATCAGAGTTGTGCATGTGTTAGACTCTGCCACTGAGATGAAAGATAATACCTGACTGAAGAGCCATCTTTAAAAACTAGGTATCTAGGATACATCTGAGACTAAGAATAAAATAAAAGTGTAGAAATTTTCTGATGAGATTTCCTATGTCATTTTTTTTTAAGATTCCTCTTGGGCTCTTCAATGTGTTCTAGTCTGAGTAGTAAGTAAGGAGTACAAAGGAGATACAATTCCATTGAAGTGGAGCTCAATCTTAGTCACAGTGAAATCTAAGAGAAGGACTAAAGGCAAGGGAAGTTCCTCAGCTAATGTACTGTAAACTAGCCATTATTCTAACTGCTGCTATCAAAAGATTTTTCCTTTGAAATCAACAGAATTAGGCCAAATTATTCTAGTTGTGACTTTGGCCAGAAAATTACACATAGTTTTGAACCACTGGCCTGCAAGCACTGCAAAGGGCCATTTCCAGGCAATCTCTCCAAAGTAACAAAGGAAATCAATGCTATTACCCATTACCTCAAATTAAGAATGCAGAGAGGGTTCATAATCTTACTAGGAAACATTTAGGGGTTTGCAAATTGAAAAAGGTCAAAACCAACTGGGTTAGATTATTTTGGAGAAGTTCACAAGGTGGATAAACATATAACAATACATGGTCAGATCTGAGCACTGCAAAGAATACCCAGGTAGAAAATAAAGTCTCCAGAGCCCCAATAAATTATTTTATAGCTCCACATGTTAAAATAAGAGACTATTAGACATAGACATCCTTCAAAATTTAGATTAATAAATCAGCGGATCCCTTATGAAGCAACCATATTTTACAGTTTTCTAAAATATCTGAGATCTGTCCTTGCCAAACAGCTCAACAAGAAATGTTCACTGCCCCAATCAGTAGAAATTAATACCAGAGACAGAAATCCTATCACTGAAGCCATGGAGGAAGACACACACTCCAGGTAAGATGGTATTATAATGATTTTATGTACTGTAAATCTTTTAATCTCGACTCTCACAACTGAGCCATGAGGTTCTGTCCTCTGAGAAATAAGAGTTGCTTCATATCAGTTGGATACAAGATACTCTTAAGGCACTGCAGGCTGAACAACATGTCTTACACCCTGTCTTAGTGGCAGAGAAATGTATTAGCTTAGATCATTCTCTTTGCCTAGGGGCCCTGAAAAAAAGTATTTCAGGAGGAAAAAGTTCAGTGGAGCTTTCTGAAATACTTTACTAGAAAGGTACAGCCCATCCTAGACTTATTATGTCATTATAAGGCACTCTGAGGTTTTTTGGAAGTTCTTGTGACTCATAGCCATCACATACCTGTCCTTGGGATACAGCTCTTTTATCCACTTTTTTGTTCCACGCCCCCCATTTCTGGGGTTCTGTGATTTTTTCTGCTTCCTAACAGATGTAGTAAGAACCTTATGTGCTCACCACTTTCTTTTTTAATTTCTTAGAAGTGTTGAAGTTTTTGTTCACAGAACATGGAATGAGAATTAAATTTTTCTGTTAAAAAATACCACAACTTTTCAAATATGTCATTTTTATGTGACTATTTTGAAATTATGCAGATGGCAAAAAATTGGAGGAATCAGCCATGGGGCTTGTTTGATTTTCTGAAACAACTGTTGCTTAGGTTGGGAGGTAATGCAGTCTCAATTAAAAGCACTACATTCACCTTTATTCTATTAATAATCTTCGTTCAGATGATTTGGCAAGTCCAGCCAGGTATTGCATGGTGTGCAGCTGTTTTCTGATACTTTGATACAAGTAATTTTTATTACATGGGAAGTATAAGTCCACTTCTGGCACGAATAATTCAGTTAGATCCTGATACTGTGCATTTGGACTTGGAAAAGCAAATCTTCTTAGTGCTAGCTGCAGCGGGTAGTGTTGCAAGGAAAGGAGAGACTAAGACAAATTTACCTCTATTCTCTTCCTGTGACAACTCAATAAGAATGCACTTCCAAGGAAACTAAGCTTTTTTGCTATTTTGTGGTATCTGTGCATGAAAATTCACCAAATAGTCTTCTGGTGATCCAGTCACTGAGAGAGACTCCCAAACAGCCAAGACCTGAGTCTAAATGAATTTAAAAGCTTATACTATGTGCTTTGGTTACATGTGCTTTAAAACAAAAGGTTTATTCTCGCATGTTGGCATGTCTTTATTGGCACCATTTATTTACTTTTTATAGGAGTGAGAGCATGACTACTTTTATGCCAGCACATTTGACTGTGTATGACTGACTTTGACACTTACAGGGATCTATTGTTGGTTAGGAGATAAAAGAAAATTTCTCTAGAGTGTTTAGTTAACTCTCCGTTGAAGTTAAACAAGACGTATCTTTAGAAATCTCTTAGAGGATTATTTCTAATGGCACCATTGGGACCCTTGCTTTGCTTATAAAAATACATGTGATTTTATAAAGGACAAAGACACAATTATCCCAGGATAGCTTCAGGAAAAACCATCATGCCTCTTTCAGAGGAGGTGCACAGATATGGACAGCAGGAAATGTTACTGTTCCATGGGCAGACTGGCTTTTTTTTTCAATGTGAGACATATTCTTCTACCACTTTTGACAGTCAAAATTAATTCCCTTTAAATCAAGATATTGTATTTCCTAAGTGGACTTAGTCCTTATTCATGTAAATACAAGGAAAAGAATATTCTTAGGCAGGATTTTAATATTGCCTGTGATGAAAATCTGAATGCTTGAAGTCTCTCAGAATTCTTAGATCTTTGACAGACTCTCACAGTCTGTTCCAGTTTAATCCAAGAAATTGCAAACTCAGTCTCATTGCAACAAAAGAAATTATATTCATGGGCTTTTTTTTTTTTCTTTTCTAGATCAAGAGTTCTGTCCTCTACATTCCCATTGAAGCTTTTCTGCAAAGTCCTCATATAGCTTAATAAACCTTGTTAATGTTGTTAATTAAATGTTGTATTAAAAACACATCTGGAAATAACATTTCTCACAAGCTCATATTTAATTATTAACAGTTATTTCTCTTGACTCCCCAATGAGCTGCTTATGAAGATGGAGGGACTCAGATGGGCAGAACTGAAGTTTGAGCTGAAGAGGATCTTTAAAAGACCTCAGTTCTCCTAGCATCTTTATGTATATAAACCTGGGGTGTGGTTGTCTTTCTTTACACCTGGTCTCAAGCATGAATTACTGTAACAGCACCTGCCCTGACATAGATGTGAGCTTATTGTCTGGGTACTGTTGCTAGGAAAAGCAGCTGATCGGGGGCCAGGGTGGCAGCCAGTTGATGTAATACATGCTTGATAAAGCTCTTATCAGAGCCTTGCACACTTTCAGGAATGCTCACAATTCAGCTGGATTTATCAATAAGAAAAAAGCCCCATTCTTTCTTCATTTCACTCACCTGTTGGAAGCTGGCCCCACAGAGCTGGGTATTAACGCTTGAAATCACCAGAGTCACCTCCTGCTACTCCTGCCCCATCACACTGCGGCCGAGCACGCAGCAAAGGAAATGCCGTGTCAGGAGTGTTTTCCCTCTGTGGCTGTTGGGGTGATGTGAGCAAGGCAGAGCGCTCTGAGCTGCTCTTCTCCAGCCCTGCAACTCCTTTCAAGGCCTCTCAGGTGCTCCCTGCAGTGAACCACCTCACTCTGGCAGAAACAGAGGAAAAAAGGCCATCAGAACTAACTGGGGACAAGACTGGCATAATGTTCAACTGCAATTTTCTCTTCCCAAGCTTTCTGTAGGGGACCACATTCAGGGAGGAGGAGGATGATTTTATTTAGCCACTGGATAATTTTGATTAATGCTATGTAAGAATATGAAATCAAATGCAATCCCTTATTTTTTATAAAAACTCCCATGTTAATTATTATTAAGCAAATAAGGTAATTTCCATCAATTCCTTAAACAGCAAACAGCTTCCATCAGTCAAAAGATAGTATTTCTTTAACAAAAATTATATTCTTTTCTCTGTATTGCCAAGAAAGATGACCAAAGGAAAGCCTTTAATCTTGGAGAAAAATCTAAGAAAAGTGTTTTCTAGATACATTAGAGGCTTGCTGATCCATGATTTAGCATCACTGCTCCTTTTTGCAGCTGCTGGGTAAAATGGAGATTAGCTCTCAGATACCTTTCAGGAAGGATTTGATGGATGGCCCTGGGTTGCCCTAGCAGCCCCTACACCCTTAAAGTGAGTGATTACTGAAGCAAAGGGGTGGCACATCCCTTAGCCAACCTTGACAGTCTCTGTGTACCTTGGCACTTTCTGGCCTTTCAAATGGTTTTTCAAAGCCTTGGCCACTGGGGTGCAACTCCAAACACCCTCCTACATGCATCCCTCTGAGGTGGAGGGATCATTGAGGGGATGTTGCTGTACTTGGAGATAGGAGCAATTACATGCTTTTAAAATTTGACTGGAATGATACTGGGATAAGTAACTTGGTAAAAATGTAAACAATGTGAAAAGGAGAAGGTGATGATGTGCTGATTATCCTCAAATAAGTGAAGCTTTCCCATATGCAAGAAGTTCTACAAAGGCATTCTGGTCAGCCCTCCAAAATCGACTGTTAAATAGATTTTAACAACTTCCAGTGCAAGGTTTATAACGCCAAAGACTCTGGGCATATTTGCCCACACAAAGTTTTGTATCCTCATGTCTTTGGTCTACTGAATCACCAGTCTGCTGCTAGTAGAATCATTATAGGCCTGATTTTTTTTTTGGGGGGGGGGCAGAGCAGGGAAGTGGGAGTTTGTTTGATTTTTTGTTTTATCAAATACATCTGTCTCAGTCTCAGTTGTGAAGTGTTGGCTGGAACACACAAGAACTGTGGAATATTTGAGTTTACCAATAGCTTCATTAAAAAGTACCTCTATGGTATCAATTTTATCAGGGACAATTTTGTAACTTGGAAGATCCTTTGTAACCTTAGGAAGGTTCCCAGAGTACAGCAGGGGACAGGGCAGAGGAAATCAAGTAGAAAGTGCAGATACACACATTACACTCAGGGAGGCTATAGCAACTGGGTGTTGCATTATGCTGATTTGCAAAGAAACCAGTTTATGTATCAGCTTAAAAATAACTTGGTCATCTGTCACAGGACATCTGCTTCCTGCAAATTGACTCTATCCTTTCTTTTCACTTACAGTCCTGACCATTGAATCACTGTGGTTTAATTATGCAAAACTGGGGTTGAAGATTCAAGATATTGCTCAGATTGTTCTGCAATAAACTCTTCTGATTCAGCACTGTCAGCAGGAAGGAGCCCATGGATGCCAAACTAATCCCATCTCTGCAGCCAGTTGGGCCATCACATGAAAATAGGATTCTTGCTTCTGGATCACTCAGCTCTGTTGTGCAGGTGATTTTTTGGATTTGTGACTGTTCTACTTGTCTTTGATTTCCCATTTATACTTTTTGCTAATTTCTTCATGGCTTGCAGAAGGCATTAATGTCTTCTCTGCCCCTGCAGTCCCCACTCACATAAAAGCTTCACCACAGTATGCCCTTTTATACCTTAGTCATTCTTGCTTACTGCTCTACAAAGGGCATAGCTGATCCTGGGAAATCTTTTTCTCTGGCATGCTGATGCATTGTGCTTAATGTATTATCAACAATGACAGAGCTGCCTCAGGCAACTCCAGCAACACAGAAAGCATAGGGGGTTTTATACAACGGTTCTTTTGAAAAAAACTGTATAACCCACACAGAAAACTTTCTCCCTTTGGTTTCCCACAGGTCGAAGCAGGAGGTGATGCTACACAGAAAGACAAGCCAAGGAGGCCTTGCTCAGGTAAATCAAACCTGAAAGTAGGGATAACTATGCTGGAGTTTATTTGTGCTGTCCGTTCATGTACCACTGCAGGAGCTTCATGCAGCACGTACAGGAAGTAAGTTCTAGAAGGGACCCGAAAGGGCAGCCCTGCCCTCATTTCCAGGGCTGTGCTGTACAGTGCACTCCTGCTACTGCATTTGCATGAGAAAGCAAGAAAGCCTCTCTGAAAGATTGCACGTGCTAATTAGTTTGGGGAAAGAGAAGGAGGAATTTCAGAAAAACTTCACACGCCTTGCACACAGTGCAGGTCATCTTGCATTTACATTTGTGCTCTTACAGTTGCAAGATGTCTCAAGTCTGAGAGACAGGGATGCTGTCCCAAACAGATTTTTAAATTGTTTTTCTTTTTAAAAAAGTCCAGAGTAAGTGTTTTTCTTGACAAACTGTTGACAGTTCTGTAATTCTGGGCATTATGAGTGCTAGCATAAATCCCATACATGTGTTTCTAAACTGAGAGTACAAAATAACCTCATTCCCTGATCACAATGTAAAGAATTATTCAGGATTCAGAAAGAAACCATTCTTTCAGTGAGTTTCACTTAATTTAGAAGCTTGTAATGAATAGGAATTTTTAATCTGTTTGAAATCTCCTTTCAAACTGAGCTCTAACTATAACTGATCCTTCTGACTAGCTGGGTGTAGTGCCAACAGCTAGAAATACAAGTGCACAGTGCTCTTCTGTCCTGACAAGAAATTTGAAATCTCTGTATTCTGGAACTCAGCCAGAAATGTTCTTGCATGCCTTCTCCTCTCCTGACCTCAGCTGTCACAGTGGCCTCCAGCACCACACAGGAAAGCATCTTGGTTTTCCATCAGACTCCATTTTGATACATCAGGGAGATGAAGAATACAGGTTTTTGAAACATATGCAGTGCTGCATGTGTTTTGTCTGTATTTCTACTATGCCATGTGTACACATCACCATGTAGGAAACTGGTACAGATATTTTTTGGAGCTAAGGGAAAGGGGGGGAGTTTTATTAATTACATCTTTTTTAAAAAGAGACCATGCAGAATGCTGCTCTAATTGCCCACAGGGCTGAGAGAGGTATTTGGTAGGCCACTGTTGCACGTCAGAAACATTCCTCCCACATCCTGGACAAAGCTTACACTTAGAAAATTATACAGTGAAAATTAATCTGCAGCTGACCATTTAATCCATTTTAATGTTTTTTAAAACGCCTGTCCTTCCTTTACCTACTACCATGGTGAACAGAGGTAAACTCGGGCACTGCAGTGGGAGAGAGTAGCGTTTCACAGGACAGAAAACATGGCACAAGTCACCCACTTCCCCTCTCCTTGTTCCATGGGTGGGGGCTGTCCCTCTTTTTGCTATTTCTTTCACCCCTGAGCTCAGAAGTCAGTATGAGCAGCTACAGGCTTTCACAAATGTGCTAAGGAGGAACCTCTTGGGATGGCTTCTCAACATGCTTTATCTTTTGCTGACAAATTGGTGTCAAGGCCAGAACTTAATGAAGTCTTCTGAGAACATTTTTCAGCAAATCTGGGGATCTCAAAGGTGTGGGCCAGCAGTAAAACCAGAGTAACACACTTTATCTACTTTTGCTTGTCTTTTGAAAGGTTGAAAATTCAGCAGCAAACTGTAAACTCACCTTTCTAGCTGCACCCACTTTGTTATTTTTCATGTTTCCTTACATTCCAAAAAAAAAAAAAAAGCCAGGTGTAGGAGCTTGGAGCAATTTGAAGTTAATCTCCTACTGATACCTTCAAGCTTGAAAGCTTCCTGAGCATCTCTGCTACACCCCTCAAGAAAATTACCTGCACAAAGCTGTCCATTCATGGTATGTCTGTGACTCCATTTCCCTCTGCACTATGGAGCTGGATTCATGTCACCAGGTAGGTGCCACTCTTTTCCAGAAGGACAGTAACAAAGTTTGCTCCCCTGTGTGTTGAAGAAACTCAGGAGACAAGATGTCTCCTGAGTCAATGTCAAATGAAGCACTTCATTTCCAGTGCTGGACTCGTGTTTCTGTCACCACAGAGGGCTTCCAGTGCTAGGGTAGGGCCTTTTATGGGATTGGCTCATGTACCACAGAACTGTTTTGTTTCCTTCATTCAGATGTAGGCGGGACAAGCAAATGGGCAGCACCTTACAGCGCTGTTGAAGACTGGGACAATAGTTGTAGAAATAGGGCTGTCTAAGGTAAATTAGTTTTCCTGAGCATTAGCATTTTGAAGGGAAAATATAAACAATGTCTTGATTCTGGAAATATTAATGCAAACTTGCCAAATTTGGTTCTTTCTACTGAAAAATATGTGGGCAGAAATGTTCTTCTTAACTCCAGGAGTCAAGAGTTTTTTCTACATATGAAAACAGAAAAGGTCTTCAAAGAAATTGATAGCACTAATCTCCTGGTAGAAAAACACCTACATAGTAAAAAACAGATAAGGTGCTGTCTGATAGGGGTAAAAAAAAAAAAAAATATATATATATATGGAAACAGAAGCTCCATATGCTGCTGAGGCAGGAGCTGGGGAGCACTGCCCTTACAGCAGCCCAGAAATTGGGCTGCTTGCTCTGGCTCTGAAGGACCTCAGGTGGCCAGAATCAGCAGGAAGTGCAGATTCACTTGCATAAATACAGGCACTGATCTTTGAAAACTGCTCTGAAGTGCCTCATCTGCACCAGCAGTAAAACAAGGCAACAGTTAGTCCTGGCTGGTGAGGAGAAACAAGTCCTACAGGTAAGTCCAGCTTTGTTACTGAAGAAGTGTTACTTGCTCAGATGTGAAGTGAGGAGGGCTTAATTCCTGCTCCTACCTCTTTTTTAACCTGCATAAATGCAAGGTCAGTCTTTGTAAATCACCTTTACTAGATGTATTTTCTCTCTTAAAAGTTTCATGTTGTAATGAACAGTCAAGAAATCCAGATGTGCTGTTTAGAATGAGAGCATTTTAAAGGGGCAGATGTTCTGGTATGTTCTCAGGTCAGGAGATTTCTGTCTTTTTAGTATTGTTTCATTGTTTAATGTCATGGAACTTGATTTTCTCAACATCATTGGGAATTTTTTATGAAACAGGCAATTGGATGCAAGTAAATACTAATGTGCAGCACCAATTCCTTTCTTCTGATTCTTATTCTGGTTTTGCACATAGGACCTGTGCAATTAGATTTTTACATTAAACAGATTATTTCTTTGAAAGCTTACTTAGCTTTCAAATTTAGGTTTGACAAAAACATAGAATGAAATTAAATGTTTCTTTTGGATAGCATACTGATAAACAAAAGGAAATCCCTTGCTACAGGATATTGCAGTCACAGGTCACAAATGTTTAAGCAGGAGTTACTGCCATCCAGAGGAGAAAAACCATAAGCTGTTGTATTTCATTATTTTTTAAGCACAGAAAGGTAAACCTAAATGGTTGATTCAGTTTATTTCATATTATGGAATCAAGGAATACAGAAATATTATAAATGTACCCAGAGGTATCTGCCACAGAAAGCACCCAGGACCCCCAGGGGCTGCTAAATCAGGGGACTGGGAGATGCTGAGGGCTGAAGGGATTTTTCTCAACTTTTATTTACAGAACTAGCAAAAAAACTACTGTGTGTCCAGCTCCGGAAAAAAGGTCCCTCCCTCTTCAACCCCCTTTTCCTCAGAAACTGACAAAAGCACAGCAGGAAACAAAGAAATAAATAAGTCATCTGGGGAAATAGAAAAGGGGAGAATGGGAAGATCAGCATGTTTTGAAAGTGAACAAAAATAAAAGTTCTGAGCTGAAGGAGAAAAAAAAATCTGAGGGGAAAAATATATTTGAATTTAGTGTATTTTTTGGCAACCCATGGCCAGTCACAAACTGTAGAAAATCCAAGAATGGCAGTTCATTTTGGGCAAAAATCAATAATGAAAGTCTTCCCAGGACAGATCTTTTTGAATATCTTATAGAAATTGTAGCTCAAATACTTCTAAGCTTTATTTCTTCAATACCTTTTTCGTCATCGGGAACTGACGTCCCGGTGCTCGTGTCCCTCCGTACGCGCACGCGGGACGGGCGGAGCAGATGCGGCCATTCCCCATTCCCGGCTGCTCCCGCCCGCGTCCTGAGGGGGCCGAGCCGGGGCGCGCGGGCCCGCAGCGCCCCCTGCCGGCCGCAGCGCTCCCGGCCCCGGCTCCGCTCCCGCGGTACCGGGCCAGCTGGAGCGGCCGATTGTGGCCCAGTGCAGCAGAAGGAAGCCGGGGCTGGTGGGCAGTGCTCCCCCGTCCCTGCGCAGAGCTGGGGAAGCGCGGCTTTGGCCGAAGCTGTGGCGGCACTGCGGAGGCGGGAGAGCTGAATTCCCAATGTAAAGCTGCAGCACCTATGGCTGCTTCGCCATTGTGCTGGTGGCCCTCTGAAAGATCATCAGAAGGAAGGGGCGCTTTAGGAGGGAAAGTTTCCCCATCGGAGGTTAATTCTCTTGAATTTTAGACCATGTATTACAACACCTACTTAGCTTTCCCCGTCTAATTTTGCCCACAAGGGTAGCAGACATCTACCCCAGGGAGCAGAGCAGACCCAAATCCTCTGTGAATGCAACCATCTATTATCAGAGGCCCCCTCATGCTTCGTCTGCAAACACAGTGCCCAACGCGGTTAAACAAATTAATTCTCTCCTCAAGGGGCTCTGCTTAATGGAGGATTTCCAGAGGACCCCAAGCAATATGCTTGCCCTACCCCAGATTTATTTGTTGAGGCAGGAGAGAGGTCAAAAGCACTGAGCCTTCCATTTCAGTAAGTTATGTGCCCGATGACCTGCTGTAGGAAGAACTATTGATCTCTGCTTATAACTCCTGGTAAGAGTCCTGTACATATCGACAGTCCTGGAATGCCCCATGTTTAAATACTAGGAGTGCCAAAGACAACCAAGCAAACATTCCTTCTGACAAAAGATTTCTGGTTCAGTTGTTTCCAGTGACATGCAAGAAAGCTGAGCCATTCGAAGTAATAAAATATTCCAAGATAATAGTTCAGGGTTTTAAAACAGGTCATGTTACCTACTCCTCCTGTATAATGCTGAAACTGGAGGGGAAGGAGGAGCCTCTCCATTATGAAATAGTTTGTTGTCAATAACATTCATAGTCCATTAAAAAGTCCATCTGAATACCCCATTGATTTCACTCAATTTCCAGCCCACAGAAATTTAATGAAGTTGGTAGTGAGACAGGACAAGCCCATGGTTTTTGCCAGTGTACCAGTTACCTTCAGCAGAGCATCGTGCCATCTCCAGCTCCATCACAAGATGATTTATGTCAATAGCATGTGAGGAGCAATTGCCCTTAGAGGCAACAGATAACCATAGAACAGCAGCATCCAAGAAAAGCAGAGCACAAATCACTACCTATCGTTTTCAATTAGGAAAAAAAGCATCATGAAGAGCCATATTTTACAGAGCTAAAATTATTTTCTATTTAATGTGGTCTATTTTTTAAACATTATAATCCAAATAAAATGAAACTGAATTTAGAAATCTGTTTTAAAAGCTGAAAGAAGCACTGCTGAGATGTAAGGAGGTGTATGGGCCAGTACCCAAAATATTGGATGTAATTTTCCACCACATTAATTGAACCAAATCCATGTAAACTTTGAGCAAGTTTGGCAAGAGTCATAGTGGTTTTGGTTTTACTGCCATATAATGGAAGAAGTTCCTTGTGCATTGGCTATCCCTTTGTAATTGTCAATATCACTGTGGTAAAATGTGTTTATATGTCTCAAGACGATCAGGAATCAAGGCAATTCTTTGAAGACAATTTATAGTAATTCCATGAGTGTTTGTTATGCTGCCTGGTCTGCATAGCTGCCTACATGGGGAGGTGCCAATGAAGACAGGCAGTACTGGGTGCTGCCAAATGAAATCATCACCTGCCTTCGTGCCCCTTCCCAAAGCCTGCTCCTCACGGGCAGCCTTCGGCACATAAACAAACGGATAAATCATCTCACCAGCTCAGAGGTGACAGTGAAATTAGAGTCCTTCTCTGCTCAATGCAACACTTTAGTCATTTGAGACAGGAAATCACTTTGTGTTGGGAAGCAGTACTGGGTAAATCTCAAGCAGTTTCCAGAGCACTCAAGGGCTCAGGTTGCAGAAGGAACAATGTGATTATGACAGCAGGAAGCAGAATGGGATGAGTTCCAGCAAAAACTCCACAGAATGTAATAGCTAATGTTGCTCTTGGTGTAGATCTTTAATAGGTCATTTAAAAAAATATACCAAGATTCATTATACAAATACAATAAACTCCTAGAGCTGTTTCTATAGAATACTCTTCAGAATAGTAGGATTTTCCTATACAAATACTTGTCTGTGCCCTACATCACCCTGAGCACAGTTCTACAGAAGTATCAGCACAAATAATGATGTCAAGGAGGAGATACAGAGAAGTTCTTTTTCTCTCCCACCTTCATCAGCTGCAGTATCTCACTATCAGTGAAAGCTGGCAGAGAGATCAGTGACAAGTTGCCAAAAGATAAGGAAGACACAGACTGCTGAGGAGAACTTTGAGAAGTATCTCCTGTAAAGAATCTGCTCCAGAGCTGACTTAGATTCCTCTTTGTCAAGACACAGGCTAAACTTTGGAATGGCATCAAGTCTATTTTGATGATACTAAGATCTCCCTGGGAATTTATGAGACTCTCTCTTTGGATTTAAATTATCTCTTCAGGAAGTGTGGGTTATGGATCAGTCATTTTAAGCCAGCTGACCTCAGTCACCTTCAGTGACAGGTAAACTCAGCTTAAAGTGAAAAGATCCCTAGGGTCAGTGGTTTCTGAAGGGGGTGGGGGTGTGTGTGTGCACTATCAGAATACTCAAATAAGAGAAACATGATGCAAAGTGAGGGCATTCCCTTGCAGCAGTGCTGCAGACACAAAACACTAAAGTAATGAAAGAACCATTGACATTTCATTCCAGAACCATTAATGCTTCCCAAATGGTCCAGAATTAAGTGGAATTAAATTCAATCGTGAATCCCACTTTATATGATGATACAAGGCATTAACAGAAATTACCTGTTGAGTGAAAAAGGAGCTAAACAGTGTTTGAGGCATTTGGGTTACTCATAGCAGACTTTTAACAATTGCCTAAAAAGGTGCTGCCTTTTGTACAGGTCACTATAATCTACCTGTAGAGCTTGATAATTTTCATATCTGTTTTACATGCAAGAACTTCCATGTCAAGCTGAAATGCTTGCCTCAAATGTTCAGGGTGGGTTCATTAAATTCAGAGCAGCAGTCAAGAGTGAAAACGCCACTTGTCCAGCTCAGCCTGCTCATCAATCCACTTGCTGCTCTCCTGAGTGTCTGCTGGGCAAGGAAGTGTTTCCAGTGGCTTCGAAGGCTATTGTGAAGCAGCAAAGTGCCAGGAATGTTAGAGAGATTGTGGAAGGCATTAAACCACAAAGTGCATTTCTGGAGTGAGTTTTCTAAGTAGTTTATGGTTTTAAAACTTGAAGCTTCATCCACATTGCAATTTAAGCATTTGTAGCTATTCTGAACAAGGGAGAAATTGGGAGATGATGGATTCTATTACAGGAGAGTTCTTTGATGCCCTTTTCAAACACTATCCAGATACTCCATCTGAAGCTTTCATTTGGAGTAAATACTACAAAGGATCAACTATTTGAAAGAAATTAAAAGGATGGAACATTTTCTTGGCTGTTAGACATCTGAGAAATCCAGAAGTGGATGATGCCAGACTATCTGTCATATGTGTACTTCCTGTAGCCTTACTCTCCTGAATGAAATGTGGTTACCACAAGAGATATTTGCAATTGAGAAGGAGAGATCAACTAGATTTGGCTTTCCTAAATATGGTCTGTCTCTTAGAAAGTGTTTTACAGTTTCTGTTACAAATTTGAAGGAAAGGTTTTCTCATTAACAATTGTCAGGTTACATTTTCAGCACAGAAGAATTAAGGATATTGGGGTAAGTTTCAAACCCCCATTTTAGAGTTTTAGGCAAGCACTTTCATCAACTGATTGGAATGACACCACAGGCACCCAGTATACTTATGGGACCATTTACAGACATGCTTCTATTTAATCAGTGCCTGTTATGAAAAAAAATCAAATTCCATTTACTTAGCAAAATATAATTACAGCTACTTAACAAAATATATGTTTTAGGAGCTATTATAAATAGTAAATATGTAATTCCAATCTTTTAAAATAAGAAAAAAATTGCATTTCTTTAAAATTTAATAACAGTGAGGGAACCTTTCTGATTTCTTTAGGTCAGTTTTAGATAATTTAGGTTGAAAAAAACTTCTGTAAGGGGTCCAGTCCCCTTCTCAACACAGGTCTCATTACTTCAGGTTGCTCATGCTGTGTCCAGTTCAGTGGAATGCTCCAATGATGGAGATTCTGCAAGTTCTGCTGAGTGCTGATTGCTGCAATGCATTGCTAAGAGAACAACCCACAGGCAAAACTTTCTCCCCTTTTCTGAACACAGTAGGAAATGTTCCCCTTCCTATCCAAGGACGTTCTCACTGAACTTTCAGAATCAGGCAACAGAGCTTTGAATTTGGAGGATCTAACACATGTCTAGAGGTGCCTCCTCCATTTAGGCTTGCATGAGCCCACTAAGGGATTACTTAAGTGGCTGAGGATTCAAAAGTTGGCACGGTAAGTAAAATCTTTACATTATTTTGTGATTTATAGCCAGTTTGTTCGCTTGTTTACAAAATTAGTTGGGGTTTTTTCCAGTTTTTTTTTTCCAGTCTTTAGACTTATTGGGGAGGTGACAAAAATCTGAGAATTGTCACTATCACCAGTTTTTTTAATGGTCCCTTAAAAAGTGTGCAGTGATTTGATTCACATCTTTTAACAAATTCTGGAAGCTCTAACATCACTGCTAGAAGTACTGGTAGCCCTTCTCAGTGTGCAAATCCCCTGTGAGTTCACAGCCCCTGTGCAGACCTCTGCAGAGCTGGGGAGCAGACCTTCTGCCTCATCCCTCCTGACCTGTCCTGCCTCCCTCAGCTTCCATCTCTCTTCTGTGCAGAGCTCAGGCCAGGAGAGCCAAGGAAGCACTTGTGAGTATTTTTGTGGTAAAGTGCTGCTTTCAGAAACATGCATCAAAGACACAGATCATCCTTTCTGTTTTGGTGCCATTTACTTGCATTAGAGAGGTCTGGATCCAGACAAGTGCTGGGAGCCTCTTCTTCCACCTTCCTGGGATACCAGGGCAGCACCAGGGCAGATCTCCTGCCAGAAGTGAACATGGGGTGTTTTGTTTAAGCTGGGAAGCTGATAGTGTTGAACTCATCTAGTTGAATAAACCAGCTGGCTGTCCTCTTGCCATCTCTGATGTAAATCTATATGGTATTGTGAAACTTTATTTATTTTAAGCTTGCAATATTTACCAAAGCAAACCAAAAGGGTTCTTTCTAACTTCCACATCATTTTTTCTACTGAGCTATTTGTTGGAAAGATATGTTCATGTATAATTAAATGTGGCTTGCTTAAACCTTTGCAGTTGGTAGCTTAATATATATATTGTTGTGCTTTGAGTACAAAGGCTATATTGTGCTTTTGTTGGCATCCTTGCTGGTTAGAATGCCAACTGCATAATTTTGTTCTCTGCTCTATGTCAGAATTCAAGTGCCGAGGGCTCAACAGGTGGTGCTGGGATAAAGTTCTGGCAAATCAAATAGGTAATGTGGTTATTTCTTTTGTCAAATTATAATTGAAAACAGAGACAAGTAAAATGAAACTCACGTTTTCCTAGTGCAAAAGAGAGACTAGAAGTTAAACTCAAATCAGTTTCCATGACAAATACACATTAGTACTGGAGCTTGGTCTGTAAATAAACATGCAACACCTTAGTTTTGATGTGGAATGATTTTTTCTCTCTAAATTTAAACCTTAAGCATCAGTGTTTAAACAATAACAGAAGACCAGAGTCCTCCATGAATCTTCTGTCTTGCTTGTACATATTTAGGAGAAAATATGGCAAAAGCTTCAGAAAAACTTTGTAAATACTTAAATCTGAAAAGTCAGAGAATTTGAGACAATCTGTAATATATAACTCAAATGTTTAACATCAAGAGTTTCCTGCATATTGTTTTCTCATCATTGCTATATCCATGCTCCCAGAAGAAAATGATAAATACACTGGAAATTCCAGTGAATGTGCTGAATGAGGTGCTGCTCATTTTATGCTTGACTTGGATAATGTTTATTAATCCTAAAATCATAAAAATGGGATAAAACCTTCTATAGCAAAAATGCAACAAATCATATCTGCATACCTTGGTTTTCCAAAATTGCACATGAAAAGGCCCATACACTTCCAGGACTATCCACTTTGCTATTGTGGCTGATCTTTTTTACACCAAGATGTTTTTATTTTCCTCTGAGGACCTCTCCAAATCTAATATAAGTAACCTTATGTACAGTTCCAGTGATTATCATGGTTTTATTCAGTTTTCCATTCCTCCTCATTTAAAGACATTTCTCCTAAACTATACATTTATCAACTCAAAATTTTGTTTTGTCAGCTCTGAACCCATCATTCACTGGAGCAGCTTCCTGCAGTGGCCTCCAGTTCCTTAGGCTGTCACAAAATTCTTTATGTCCCTTTCAAGCTCTTATTTAACTCAAGGTGCTGCCTTTGTCTAGGACCAGATGGTGCATCCTCTTCTTTCAGTAAGCCATTCAAGAAGTGATCAGGAACTAAGCAGCATGGAAAAGGGGTATCCCATCAATCCAGAAACACTGGTATTTTCCCCTTTTGCATACCCTGGGGATCTGGTTTAGTCCTAGCAGAATGCACACATTTCTCTCCCAGGCTGTGGCTGTGCTGCTGAGCGCCAGGGCTGTGCTCAGAGGATGGGACACACCTCTCAGAGCATGGCCTGAGAAACTCCTGAATGTGGCATCACAAATTGCTGGATCCTGCAGATCACAGGGTAAGAAGCTGACAAATGGACATGTGGGGCTGTGAGGAATTCCCAGGTAGTTAGGAAGGATTTTTGTGACAGCTGAATTACAGAGAAAGGTAGGGCTCTGTGTTGGGGTTGTTTTGGGATTTGGGATAGTGCAAGGCCAACAGTGCTGGGTAACTGTATCAGCTTACCCATACACAGATAAGATCACCTTGAAATGGTATCAGTAATACCAAAATTAAAATTCAACACCTACAGAAGTTGAAAATAGAAAAGAGAGTAGCTGGATTCATAGAAAATAATAAATCCATGACTCTTTTATCTTTTGCCTTTTGGCTTCACACTTTTCAGTATAAAGATACCTGGGAAAAAAAGAGATTTACTGAGAATAAAGATCTCAGTTCAACATGACACTCTACACAATCCCCCACTTGGACTGACCCTGTTCCAGCTTGGTTAACCCAAGAAATCTGCACCCAGTTTTTTAGGAATTAATCTGTAGCTTTGTTGCAAGGGACTGGCTAAGAAGGTAAAAATTATATTACAGCCAAAGTATTATTAAGTTCTTTACCCCTTTGAAAATCCTTTTCCTGCATTACTGCATTTCTAGACTGACCTGAGACATGCCATGAGGACAGATCCCCAGTCTCTATGATTTTTCATAAATGTTCAATGCATAAGAAAAAGTCTTCTGGTTTTACTTTTATTTTTTCTTTTAAATAACCATCTTGACTATTTATCTTTTTGATCAGGTAGATTTTTGGAAAAGAAACAGCTGAGAAACAGATAATGTGCCTTTTTCATTGACAAAAGATTTATGTCTTGCCTGGAAGGACTTGATACTTCGAGGGCTCACAGCTGACCTAGTCAAGCACAAGTAGCACGTAGTCCAGTGTTTATCCAGGGGCACCAAGACTGCTGCTCCCACTTCTTTTGTGTGAAATTAAATCAGCAACACTGAAATTGGCAAAGATTTAAAAACACGATAAAGATTCTATCAAGAAGGGGAGAGAAG
The DNA here is from genome assembly GCA_024865655.1 of Emberiza elegans. Taxonomy (NCBI): domain Eukaryota; kingdom Metazoa; phylum Chordata; class Aves; order Passeriformes; family Fringillidae; genus Emberiza; species Emberiza elegans. Next base: position 65,874,571 of record JALJVW010000206.1, read on the forward strand.
GTCTCAGAAGCATTTTGAATCGATGAAATCTGTGCAGAAATAAGTAGGGTGTGCATGAACACTTCTGGAGACACAAGGAGAAGGGAAAGAGAATGCAACATGTTCTTTAGATGCCTCTTTGCCATGGACTGTGTGTAGCTCAGGGTCACTGACTGCTCAGAGAAAAGGCTTATCTGAATTTCAGGACAACTTTTTAATCAATGTATTAAAAAAAAACCAAAATAAACCACTATGGCGTTTTTTTTTCCTTTAAGCAGGGGTTGAGAAAGGTAGACTGAAATAGTAAAATTCCATTTTTCCCAGGAGATCCTTAATTTTCTCCAAGGATAATACGACAGTTTCCACCAGCTTTACCACAGCTCAAATGAAGCAGAAGGAATAAATGTCTTAGTGTGTGGTGCTTGTACTCAGATGAGCTTTCACAGGAGGCCAGAAGAAAGGCAAGGCATTGGGTGTACCTTCATTTCCTAAAGTGAGCAGGTAAGTCTGTGGGTTTTCCCATTCCCTGCCCCTCATCCTCCTGCCAGTCCAGACAGGCCAACCCATGGAAGTGCTATTGATGGCATCGTAAATTTAGTATTGGAAAGCACAGGCAAAATTTGCCTCAGAGGAAATTAACCATAAATTGGCTTAAAAACCACCTCCTATCTAATATAAATAATGCTAATATCTTCAGAAGTATTATTGTTATCCTGCAACTGAGAAAAGAAAAAAATTGAATAGTCAGGAAATTAATTTTCTTGCATGCTGGAAAGCCTAGAGGTTTATGCACACAAGGATGGCATTGATGGCCACAGTCCTGGGGGCCATTTCTTCTTTAGACAGTATTCTGCATTGCACCAGGCAAGTCACCATGTTTCTTTTCCAATAATTTCATCCATAAAATGAGAATGAACCTACATGGCTCCCATTCCAGTGAGAATGGTAGAGCTCATCTGACTTGGTTATGAAATGAGACTGCTCAGATAGAAACAAGCTCCTGAAATTGAAATTATTCATATTACTCCATGCTGTTCCATTACAGAAAAAATGGCAGATTCTTCTGTGGTACTTAGGAACAGAAAAACAGCAATTTTTTCTGGTTTTTCTTTTACATTGTTACAAATTTGAATAGAATCTACATTTTGGCCTTTCATATACAGTAGTTGATTAATTGTTATGTAATATCTGTTTTATATTGTTCTCCAAGAAAGAATCTATATTTTGCTTAATTTTTTTGAAAAGAACAAAAAGGGTTTTTTTTCTGTGTAGCTCTTTGCTGTTGTTTTCTGTGAGACCACATAATGAAATAGATATTTGGAGAAATATGGGATCAGGGCTTAGTATGTATATGTGTGTGTGAAGTGTTTAAACCTGCAAACAGATTTCAAATTTTTTCTTGAATTTGCATACAAAAAATGTATATATTTAGATGGAATATTACATCTGTGTTATTAAAAAATAGGAGGGTAAAAAAAATCCTCTAGAACAGGAGTATGGTAGGCATTATTTCTCCTCTCTCCCAGCACTCTTACAGCCCAGAAATAAATACTTAGAGTTATATTTTCATCTCAGTTCCATGTAACAGATTTTAGTGACTCAAATCCCTTTTTCCATTAGTGTGAGTTAAGCTGCTCAGGCTTTGTCCATGGATGTTGCCCTACTTTTGTCCCTGTCCCTGTGAGCCTTCACTTCAGTTCTCCTGCTCTGGACTGCCAGGTAGGTGAAGCTCACAGGGCTCTGGCTGGCTGGAGCATCACTGCCAGGCTAAAACAACACCTGCTGTGCCTCTCCAACCCGTGGCACGCTTAACACTTCCATTTCCCCTCCAGGTCAGGATAGCTTCTGGGATCACAGCCCCAGCAAGGGCTGCTGAGTGCAGCCAGCCCAGGCCAGCAGTGCCCCATTGCTGGGGCTGGGAGCGCTCCCAGCACATCTGCCCCTGTTACTCAGGTCCAGAGATTAGCAGGGGAACGGGCTGGGAACAACTCTGGGCTTAGAGTTGTGTGCATTCTGCCAGCCCAGCCCTGCACAGAGCTTCCCCTTTTCTTCTTGTTGTTCTTGAGTGTGTGCACAGAGCATGATGCTTTTTGACTACCTCTTCACTTGTCCCTCTGAATCATCCTCTCTGTTGTCCTTTCAGTTATTTCATCTTAATTTCTTTTTACTACAAGTAGTCTAAGGACAGAGGACTTGATCCTTATCTAATCATTGGGCATCCTAAAATGGCAATGTTTACCCTGAAGTGCCTGGTTTCCAGTGACAGTCGCAGTGACAGGCATTGCCTTGTACCACGTGCCTAAATTTCAAAACGATGCAAGAGAAGGGCTTGTTACCTTACTGAAATCTATTTCAACCTTTTTTGTGCTTTTATTATGATTAATGGATGAAACACAACCATTTGTAGTGCATTTATTATCACAAACAATATTGAAAGTAATTTGACCCCTACAGTACTTTCTTTTTTTAATAATACTATACAGGGGCAAAAAGGCTATGAAATCCTGTGCAGAGATCTTTATCTTAGTTGAACTGGTTGAAATACAGACAATGGAAATTCTCTGGGTTGACACTGGTATAATAGGAAGCAGCATATGACCTGGTTTTCTGAGCGATGTGCTGTCACCACAAACTACATCCCCATACATACCCAACATATAAAAAGTTTATTTGTCAGCCTGCTCCTGTGAGCTCTTTATTTATGGCTACTTTATCATCTGAAATAAGCCATGTTTTTCATTATTAGAAACATAACACTCTGGCAAAATCTGAAGTTGTATAGGAGAATGGGAATGCTTTTATTATGAAGTCATTTTGCTGTAAGCACTGAAGAAATCAGATAATTCCACACTGTGTTACTCAACTAGCAGGTCAAGTGTGATAGAAAAGCAAGGAGTTCAGAAAACCTCTCCTGGCATGGTGTGGTTCACTAAGGGACTAAATTGCTGTTTCTGCCAGGACTTGAAAAGTGGGTAACTCAAGGTAATATTTTTGTCTGCGGCTTCTTCAGCCAGAGACTGAGCACTTGTGCACAGCCCGCCCTGGCCATGGGCTGTCCTTTGGAGGGTTCTCTCACAGCCACCAGAGGAGAGGACAGCATTGTGTGCCATTTACTACAGTGTGTACCAACCATGTAGCTCTGCAGAGGTGCTCTAAGAGCTCCCTTGAGGAGTCAGAGCTGAGGTAAGACACTGAATGCCTGACATACCTGAATGCCAGTACCTCTTACTGGTCACATACCTTCAGCAGAGCTAAGCTGCCAACTTTCTAAGTGTAAGGAAAAGAAATATGTCCTGACATTGTCATTCTCAAATTCAAATCCTCACAGGTGGGTAAAGTAAAAAAATATCATGCTTGGCAGCAATTTACCTTAAAACGGCAAAGTTAAGAAAAAGAAAAGTGCAGCTAGCACAGTCCATGTGGAGTCTGCTTAATGGCACAATAAAGGTCCAGTTTAAATGTATACTATTAAATAGTCTCTTCAAATATCAAAAGTAGTTACCATGTCTAAAGAGCAGAGAACATGGTTATCAGGAGAAAAAAGCCATTCTTCGAAAAGTAAGTCCTATTCTCTGGAGAAAAGTAGATAGGAGACTTGACTTGTAGAAGTTAACTGAAGTTAACTGCAGTTAACTGAAACCACTGTAAATAGGCCCACAATACTTTGAAGAGTGACTTGCTAAACATACAAACTTAATAACTGCATTCACTTGCCTCAGCCTAGAAGGTAATTGGTAAACTGATGGTTCCAACACATGACAGAGATACTAAAGGAGCAGTTCTGGAAAAGAAAGCCATTTCAGGAAACTTGAATATGTTAATTGCATTAATAATCAGTAAGGGAGGACAGTGAGGTTCCTAAATGAGACCAAAAGTATCTCCAGGACTGCCTCAGATCAAAGTGTCAAAAAAATAGTACAATTGGAACAGAGGTTCCCTCAAATATAAAATACCCAGTAATAGCTCAGTATAATCAATTATTTCCACTGACCTCACTACCACAGGCAAGGAAAAAGAAGATGAAAATATGTGAGAAAGATTCAGAGGTGACCCTGTGACCTTGGGACCAGTAAACCAGAAGTGCTGCAGTAAACAAACTGGTACAAGTTATAAAAAAATCAAGTTAACTTGGGGAAAAATATGTCCCTCAGAGAGGGGTTGACCTGACTGTTGTGGAAGAAATCATGCCCCCAAACCTGCTAGAGCCCCATGGAGGGATCAGCGTGCTCATTTTTATGAGGAAGCCCCAGCAGCCCAGTTCACTGTGCACCATCCAAGGCACAACTGTGTCCTGCCTGCCTTAGACAGGTGTTAGAGCCATCAAAACCTACTGCACCTATAACTAATATATCAGAACTTTGCTTTTCTTGTTGGATGGTACACAATTCTCTGTACTTCTGATTCTTTTGAAAGCTGCAAGCCAAACCTCATATGTATCAGTTAGACTGTGAAAATGTACTGCTGGAGTTGCCTATGGATTCTAATATAATGAAAAATTGCTTGCATGCTGTAGAGAGACATAGCAGAATGTTATTGCCATTGTTCATCCTTTGGAATTTGGTCTGAGTCTGAGCCTGTTAATCAGCAGTTCCTCCTGCTCATACTTGAAGCGCTCGGTGCCAAGAGTGAATTCCCTCTCAGTGCTTTTGCACTGGAAGCTTTGCCAAAGGTCTTTTGTTCCCGATGTCAGTCAGCTGTGCTCTGGCCTTAATTGTGCCAGTAACTCATGGCTGGAGATTATTCATTCTGCTCTGGTGCAGTGAGCAGCATGTCAGCCTGGAGCTGGTGGAGACACTGGGTCCTGTGTGCCCCCAGTTCAGGTCTGGGGACACCAAACGTGATTCTGGACCTTTTCTCAAGTGCCCTGCAGCCCCGAACAAGGGGTATGGAAGGTGTGCTGACTGTAAAAATACTGATTTCTGGATACAAAGTACCAGGTATACAACCACTCATGTTGTCTGAGTGCTCCTGTTGTGCAGATTTGATCTCATTATGAGATTTGTTCAGAGATTTGTTTGAGATCATTACCAAGAAACTATAAAATTACTGTCAGGGAAGTTATTTGGAATAATGTCGACTACAAAACAGTAGTTATGGCAAAACTAATGGCAACTTCTAATACAAGCATTTTGTCTTGGTGTGTCTGGGGGTGTTAGATTATAGTTGTACATAACTTTGCAAAACCAATTTCATATCATGGGCTAATTCTTTTAAAGAAAAGATCAACTGAAAGCTATCGGATATTCTTGGCCAGACTGACTATCTTGTTTTTCCCCCTTTCTCAGGAAAATAATATAAAAAGCATGCAAGAAAACTCAGTTAAGGCAAAATTCCCAGAATTTAAGAGAAAAAAAAATAAACCATAAAATCACAGAATGGTCTGGGTTGGAAAGTACTCTAAAGGGACATCTTCAATTGTATCAGGCTTCTCAGAATCCTGTCCATCCTGGCCTTGAATAGAAGTGCTGCAGTAAACAAACTGGTAGAAGTTATAAAAAATCAAGTTAACTTGGGGAAAAATATGTCCCTCAGAGAGGGGTTGACCTGACTGTTGTGGAAGAAATCATGCCCCCAAACCTGCTAGAGCCCCATGGAGGGATCAGCGTGCTCATTTTTATGAGGAAGCCCCAGCAGCCCAGTTCACTGTGCACCATCCAAGGCACAACTGTGTCCTGCCTGCCTTAGACAGGTGTTAGAGCCATCAAAACCTACTGCACCTATAACTAATATTTCAGAACTTTGCTTTTCTTGTTGGATGGTACACAATTCTCTGTACTTCTGATTCTTTTGAAAGCTGTAAGCCAAACCTCATATGTATCAGTTAGACTGTGAAAATGTACTGCTGGAGTTGCCTATGGATTCTAATATAATGAAAAATTGCTTGCATGCTGTAGAGAGACATAGCAGAATGCTATTGCCATTGTTCATCCTTTGGAATTTGGTCTGAGTCTGAGCCTGTTAATCAGCAGTTCCTCCTGCTCATACTTGAAGCGCTCGGTGCCAAGAGTGAATTCCCTCTCAGTGCTTTTGCACTGGAAGCTTTGCCAAAGGTCTTTTGTTCCCGATGTCAGTCAGCTGTGCTCTGGCCTTAATTGTGCCAGTAACTCATGGCTGGAGATTATTCATTCTGCTCTGGTGCAGTGAGCAGCATGTCAGCCTGGAGCTGGTGGAGACACTGTGTCCTGTGTATCCCCAGTTCAGGTCTGGGGACACCAAACGTGATTCTGGACCTTTTCTCAAGTGCCCTGCAGTCCCGAACAAGGGGTATGGAAGGTGTGCTGACTGTAAAAATACTGATTTCTGGATACAAAGTACCAGGTATACAACCACTCATGTTGTCTGAGTACTCCTGTTGTGCAGATTTGATCTCATTATGAGATTTGTTCAGAGATTTGTTTGAGATCATTACCAAGAAACTATAAAATTACTGTCAGGGAAGTTATTTGGAATAATGTCGACTACAAAACAGTAGTTATGGCAAAACTAATGGCAACTTCTAATACAAGCATTTTGTCTTGGTGTGTCTGGGGATGTTAGATTATAGTTGTACATAACTTTGCAAAACCAATTTCATATCATGGGCTAATTCTTTTAAAGAAAAGATCAACTGAAAGCTATCGGATATTCTTGGCCAGACTGACTATCTTGTTTTTCCCCCTTTCTCAGGAAAATAATATAAAAAGCATGCAAGAAAACTCAGTTAAGGCAAAATTCCCAGAATTTAAGAGAAAAAAAAATAAACCATAAAATCACAGAATGGTCTGGGTTGGAAAGTACTCTAAAGGGACATCTTCAATTGTATCAGGCTTCTCAGAATCCTGTCCATCCTGGCCTTGAATGGATCCAGGTCTCCAGGTATGTGTTTGAAATACTGCTTACCATTCCCATGTTTGCCCAGCTCAATGCAAAGTCCTACAAATGAAAAAAATAAATAGAGAGCCCACAAAAAAATAGACACAGGCTGATGCTTTCATCTCCTAAAGGATTTTGATGTCCTGTCCCAATAAAGGTTTAAAGCAAAGATAAGGTTATTTTCATTAGCTGTTGAAAGTTTGGATGAAAACATTGTATTACTTAGTTTTTCTTGAGTTTTTTTCCCTTTCCTTTTTTTTTCTGTATTGTTTTTTTGGTTTTTTTTCTACAAAGCTACTTCTGACATAGTCTTTTGTTGGCATACACACTGTTCCAACTTTTATCCTTGATGAAAACTACAATAACTAAGGGGCAAACCTTACAAAGTAGCTCATGAGTAAATGAAATTTAATGGGGTCAATTATCCCCACATGCTTGTGTGCAGGTTTCATTAATATTAATAAGTCTGAGACATGCTACTGAGCTGAAGAATAGGCTGTCACTGGCCTCTGCATGCTGTATTGTGTGTGCTGACTTAGGATTATTCAAGAGAACACATTCATTTCCAAATGTCTAACATGTCAATGGCAGAAAACCCCACATTTGCCCATTATACCTGCAAGACACAGAAAGATTGAAAAAATAGGTTAAACGACTGAAACAGCACAGATTCCATTTGTGCTTTTTCCATAATGCAGAATCACATTACATGCATGTCTCACATAAATATTTAATGAAGTGGAAATGAATATGTAGCAGGCTGGGTTCTTCCCTCTAAGGGTTAAGTTCCATTTCTGCAAATTGGTTTGTGCCCTATTTCTGTTCCTGTGTCTCTGTGCATCTAGACATTTTCTTGGCATCTCTAACTCTTCTGAGGTTTCAGGAGATCTTTGGAGATTTGCTAGTAATTGACCTGTTTGGATTGCCCATGACTGGCATTTGCTAAAAGATAATACAGTCCTGCATTTTGTTGTTAAGTGCTGGTTGTGTTATTAACTTGTGGCCAAACCAGAAGAAAGGCTCAGGAGACACCATTTCCCTCAGACAACTTCATTTGGTTCTTACCGTAATCTCCATTAAAATGAAGCACTTTGCTCTCAGCTGAGGGGCGGCACATACTCCTTAACTTGTCGGCTGTGTTTGGCCAGTAATGAATACACCCACTTTGCTTTGGCTTTTTTTAAGATATTACTGTACACGAAGGGTAAACAATCAACATCACATCAAAGTCAGATGATTTAACCTTCTGCCACTTCTCTAACCACTAAAGAGTTCCTGCCAGGGCTAGCTGGGTATTGGAACATGTGTAAATGTTTTCTGAGAAAACAGAATTATCAAGTGGAGGAAACCTGATGTTTTCTCCTTAGAAAACAGGAATAATTAATAAGATTAGATCTACCATATCCCAAAGGAGTCTGAATGAACCCCATTTGTTTTATTTTTATCATGTAACAGGAAGAAATCTTGCCCCCAGTTAGAATAGCATAGTTCTGGAGGAACCTCCTTCAAGTTTAGTCCTGCTGTAATTTAAACTGGTACTGTCTCAGTGTAATACATCTGCTTTCAGCAAAGTTCCTCATCTCTAGCACCATCTTTAACAGCCAAGAAGAAAATGAAAAATAGAGTCTGGAAACAATGAATTAACACTAGCCAGATAAGCATAGGGAATCTACTTTGTGTAACACAAGAATTAAATACTGCTGATCTTTGCAAGTAGCAATGACAACTCAAATACAATGCCTTGGGGCCTGCAATAACCTGGAGGCTAATTAACTGCAGAAAGGGCTTTTTATATTACACTTTGTATTAAATAAATTCAGCACAAATCCATAGAGACCAATAAGCATTTTTAGGCAGTCTAGCTGAATTTTACCCCAAAAGTGATCCAAGCTTTATAGAATTCTGGCTTGTGACTTGTCTGATTAATGTATTGTCCTCCAATAATTCAGGTGCTTAAGATTAAAATGAGAGAAAATAAGAGATGGAGATAGAGGAAGTCTTCTGTCAGTATGATGTTCATGATTTTTTTATCTCTTTAAACATAGTACTAAATAGAAATGTATAGAAAATTTATTTCAGGGTTTTTAAACACTGCCCTAAAATATGTCATCATTTTAAAACCAGAAGCTGATGTGATCAAGTGAGTAAAAAAGGAAAAGAGAGGAGGCACAGCTTAATTTCAAGGCTCATCCAAGTTCCCCACTCTCTCACTGTCTCCCAGTTACCCCTGGAGAAAGATTTCAGCAGGATACAAGCGCAGTGCTGCAAGGCCAAGGGCTGGGCACAGCAGGGATATCAGCAGGGAACTTCTGGGGCAAAATGAAGTCCTGCTTTTTTCATAAAACATCTGATCACAGTCAACAGCCAGGGTGCCTCCAGATTTGTGTGCAGTAAATATGGCATCAACTAAGCCACTTAAAAATACACACTAGGAGTAAGTGATTTGGGTCTCAAGGAAATATTCCACTTCTCTTTGTAGATGCCTTTGCCTTGTTCTCATTCTCTCCACACACACACTCAAGACTAGAAGCAGAAACAAGGCAGAAACCATATCTAATTTCCATACTTGGCTTAAAAATAAGACATTGCTCACTTTTTATTTCCAAGCCAGCAGGTATGTGAATCAGACCTGGTGAGCTAAGTTTTAAGTTAATATAAGTGGACTAGGCATCCTGTTTGAACATTTCTCATGCAGTTGTAATACACTGAACACAGCGAAAAGTGGAAACAAGTAGAATCTGGCTTGAATCCTTTTAGAACCTTCAGGTTAAAGAAGTTTCCCCCTATTTCTCTCCATTAAAACAGTGAAATTCCTTAAAAAGAAAATCTGTCTCCTTCCAGAGGAGGTGTCAGGTACGTTCACCACTATCTGCTGCAGTCTCTGTCTTGAGAGATCTGAAATATCAATAGGAGCACTCAAGCACACCAACATAATCTTTGCAAGACAGAGCAGGATAAAGCAAAAAGAAAACCATATTATAACTGCAGAAATTTATGCTGGGAGTAGTTCAGATAACGCTTATCCCTTCTCAAGTTACAACCCCACTACTAAACAACTTGTCAGCCTGCATCAGGAGGGCTTTACCCACAAATTAACACGAGCTGTTTGCCATCAGCCAGCCTCAGCTGCTCTCAAATGGAGGCAGGCGACTTTCACCATTCTCCTAGGATTTCTTAGATATTATGGCTGAGGCAAAGTTGTCATGTTTTAACTGCCATACAATACCAGAAGAGTAACAATGATTTACACCTAGGTCCCCTTTTTAACCATCGGTGCTTGGGGTTTTTTTAAGATTTGGAGAAGTTTCTCAGAGTCAGGGTTAAGATAAATGCACTGGTCCCTGGAATTCCTGTGTTGTGCACTGTTTGCACTGTTGCTCTGTCTTGACAGAGAGGTCATCATGGCATCTCCCTGCTGACAGCATCCTGCATGTCACCTCTGGCAAGGTTTTGGCTGCTGGACAAAAACCAACAGATAAAACCATGATTCCAAAGTTTGGCTGGTTTTTGGTTCTTGTTTTTTTTAAAGATCTGAATCTCATGAATAAATTAATGACTTTCCAAAAAATTTTTTTAAATAAAAAATAAAAGAGGAGGAGACTTTCTCCTGTAGTCAAGAACCTTCCTTAATGAGATCCAGACAGATTTACATTTTCTAAAAGTGCAAGACTTTGGGTTTTTTCCATTTAAATCATCAACTCCTGCATCAATTACATTTGTAAGACCCATTGGCTCCAATCAAAGGGTATTTAAGAGTCTGTCTGACTGAGTTATGAAAGGACCAGGTACGAGGAAGTGGAAAAAAGGGCAAGCTATAGAATATCCCTTAGTAAGATGACTGATATTACCACAAACCTGATTTCCCATTTCTTTGGTTTCTTTCATGGAGATTTAAAGATAATTGTAGCTAGCATTCAGGAAGAAAAACTAAAAGAGAGAGAAATCCTGCAAAGAGAAGTCCTATTTACAAATGCTCAATATTTCTTCTGGCTTGTTGTAAATGATTTATGAGGTGCTTTTTAATATTAAAGTTCTTCATTAGTTCATTGGACACATGGTCAAGATTAGTAATGAACTAATTGTCATAGAAAAGAATTTATAGCTTACAGTCTCCAAAAAATCAGTAGTTTGGCTTCTGTGGGTAAAAATGAGGTAATGTAACAAAGTCCTGACTGTCAGGAAATAGTTTTTTAAATCGCAGACAAATAAGATTAATGCTACATCCCATGCTGTGCTGAAAAGGATATCTTGCATGGTTAAAAAATATATTTAAAAACCATCTAATTTCCTTGGGTTTTCCTATATTTTACCTTTTTTTTTACATAAATGTTTCCTGTTCCAATAATCTTAACTTTTTCCTTGTCACATAGCTTGCATTTTCCTCAGCTTCAGTAATGAAAATAAATTAGTTTAATTCTCTTTTCTAAAAGCCAACTTCTCATTCAGATTTCCACTCAGCAAGCAGTAACACTAAACTCAGGGCTGGAAATCAGGATGTTGAGGACAACATTGTATAGGTTTTTTCTTCTAATTGATGGAAATATTTCTGGTGCTTTTTTTTGTTTCTCAAAATCTTGGTAAATTTTGTCCTTGAATTGATCTGGCAAATTGGTTCAAAATGAACTTGTAGGAAAACAGGAGCTCTTTCAGGACAATGTTTCATTTCAATACATTTTCACATAGTTTTGCTGGTTTGGACGACTAATCATCATTTAAGGCAGTTAATAACACATCTGTAGGCAAGGCAGATGGATCTGGGTAAAGCAAGAACTCCCCTCACTGGTTGCTGTACCTTTCCTTCAGCTTTTGAAAAATTTTACAAGAAGTTTCAGTCCAAAATCCAAATCCAAAGCAAATACCAAAAGGCTTATTTAATCACTTTGGTCTGCTTTGTATGTGTGTTCTGTTTCAAGCTGATTGTTTTCCATCTGGTCATAAACACCAGGGCTTTTTTCAAGTTGTGAACATTGGGAAACCTGCAGAAATTAAAACTGTATATCCAGTTTGAATTTTTCATATTTTTTATCTGTAATTCCTGACCCAGAAGATTTAAATAGCCTTATGAAAGCATGAGGGCCCCAGCTATTTTCTGTGATTCACCCAGTTTGGACACCAAGAAAGCACCTAAGTCAAGAAGTTCAGACAGAAAATACTAATGGATAAGCTGTTATAAATGAGACTTCACAGTGACATATTGGAGAATCATATGTTGTAAACTGGAAAGAGTAGGAGGGCATTCAGCACATGGCAGAAAAATGCATGCTTATGTGAAGAGAAACTCCAAAGCTTTTCAAGTTAGTTTTGCTTTATCTGTACATGCCAAGAAACACCAGGCTAGGCAATCTACACTTACTAATTTTCACCCTATTAAAGAAAAGAGAAGGAAAGGAAAAAGGGCCATACAGTTTTCTCTGGCAGCCTATAGCACTGTAGGAAACATTTTAATACAGATGTAAGATGCTATTCATGAATAACTATTTCAATTTTAACAGAAGGAGCTCCTGCTAGAGCTTTCCTGTTTCCTCTCAGGCACGAAGCAGTCGTGCTGTGCCGCAGCTGGGCTGCACCCAGGATGACACAGGCTCCCAAAAACACTCCTCTTCTGCTCCTTTTGTGCTTGCTTCCAGAGCAGTTCTGCCTCCTGTCACCAGGTTTTTGTAATCAGAGCCATCTTTTTGGGTTACTTAAAGGAGAATTTCATCCCCAAAGCCCCACACTGATGTCCTCTGTACCTCCACAGCTGTCATGCCACAAGCTCCTCTTCAGGGCGGTGACTACTGATGCAACAAGCAGGCAATTGCTACACCCCCACAGAGTGACCAGGAGAACCAGAAAGGCCTCTTGACTATTTTACCTTATGGCCAGTTCAGAGATTCTGACCCTCCCTCGTGTTCACAAGACCTAACTACTTCCCCATAACTGTCACAACCTCTTTAGCATTTGGAGAAAATTAAACTAAATGCAACATGCCGACATCAAATACTCAAAAGACAACTTTTAGTTTAATTACTGTAGACATAGAAAAAGGAGTTCTTTAAGGAAGTCTGTCAACTAAGAGCTATATATAACTCTTGAGGAATTCCTTAGTGATTTTCCTAAACAGATTTTCTTTAAAATAAACTTATTTGCTGCACAGGATAGAACTGTGGTAAAATCGAAGAGTTATTTTTCAAAAGTCTGATCTGACACGTGATGATAAGACAGCAGATAGTAAGTACACATCCCTTAGTTTGTCATATTGATCTGAGAAACATGACTGGGCATTCAGAGCCTATTTTTGTATCTACTGAGAAAAGGGCCAGGATGAAGTGTTAACTACTGGAGTTAAAGCTCTTTCGATGATTTCAGTAAGCATTTTTCCAGATCCAAAGCCTTTCTATTAAGTTCAGTGCTCTTTCAGTCAGGGCTGTGATATCCATTGAAGCCAAAGAACAGCAAAGCTTGTCTGATCTTTTTGAGACTCTGGTTTCAGTTAAATAACTCAGTGCACCCTTCTCTGAATTAGCATTGCAGAATATGTGCCAGCAGAGAGGGCATACTCAGCTGAGAGTTATCTCAGAGTGCTCCAGAACAAGGAACCCAACAGACCATGCAAGCTGCAAGCAGCCCTATTTTTGAGCCATTACAAAGTAAAGCAACTTTCTAATCTTTCATTTCTTTCCAAACTTGAATCAATTTATTTCTTCTTAGATTTAAATTCCCATTATTTATTTCTGAGTTTCTATATTAAAAGAACATTTTGTTCTGTATGAACAAAACATTACCTGGTTTAGTGCTTAATTTTTCAAATACTGGCATTACTTCTATTGAATGACAACTCCAATCTGCGCTTTTGTGAGCATTAGCAGAGGATCTGGGAAGAGACATTCTGGGAAGAGGGATGAATTCAGAGTTGATAGTGTAACATAAACTGAGGAAAAGGACTCACACACACTCTGTTAAGGTAAATCATAAAAAGAAGGAGCAGAGGAGGAAAAGTAGTTAAGTAAATGGTATGTAACACCTAATCTAAAGCACATTTATCTTTCCTTCAGCACACACAAAACTTTTGCTAGTTTCTTTTCACAGTTACTGAATACCCACATTACCTGAAGTTAGAATTTACTGTGCAGGCCTTTAAACCCTTACTAAGATCTTAAAAACAGGCTTCATAATAAAATATTTAATAATTTTGCAACCTACACCAACTCTCACACTCCTATTACATTCATCACATTTTCTACCATGAAGAATATTGTGAATGTATGTCGGCCACAGAAATACATTTGATGTACTTATACCAGAATAACAGTGCCTAATTACCTTCTTACTGCTTTGGCTCTATTTCCCATACAGGGGTATGTTTGCTCAGCAAGTCAGCTTCTGAAACACGAATACATTCACTCATTTCTACAGCTGTGAAAAGACTTCTGAAATATGGAAAATTTCAATAGCTCCTTCATTTAATCACTTACTTAAAAAAAATCTCAGGATTAAAGAAATCCAGGGGAAGAGACAAGATTAACCTAGAAAAGGCAAACTGGCAAATAAATAAATCTGCACTTCATTGTCGCTTCCCACTTCAACAGAGGATTCCTGCAAGGGCCTGGCCAGGGTGCTTGAGCTCTCCCAGGTAGGACAGGGGTCAGCACGGGTCCCCAGCATGCACAGCAGCCCCTGTGACATTAGTCAGGGCCACGGTGCCATGGTTGCAAGGAACAGGAACACGCAGTCAGGCACAGAAGCGCGTTTTTCTCTCACTTTCCTGCAGTTACCACACGGAGCGCGGGAGTCAGAGCTGCCATGGCACCGTAATGGAAATAAACGACTCCGCAGAGCCGGCAGCGGGAGCTGGGAGTGGGAAGCATCCTCACGCCAGCCCCAGCAGCCGCGTAAATCTGTCCCTGTCAGGAGAGCTCCGGGAGGTGCTCGGCACCCGCTGCTCCCCGGGAGTCAGTGAGAGTTCAGGTGCTTACTGTGTCATCAGGCCTGACCTTCAGATGCGACATGGCCTGCACGTTTGTTTTCCCACAGCAGTGATTGCTTCAGTCAATTATTATTGCCCATCCTGAAGTGCAAACACATAAGGACTTGATTTACAGTGCAAAATGTACATCCTGAATTTACTTCCTCTTTTGTTTTCGGTCTGCCATAGCATCTCCAGCTTAAAGGGATGACAGCAAATTACTTCATAGGTAAATATATCTACATATGGGGAAGGATAAATATCAGTCATTCGGGGCATCCTGAGATGAGCCATTATAGCATTGGATGTGCTGCGTCAGATGTGACCATATATTTAAAGAGTTCTGCATTTTGTTTTAAAAGTGCTCATTTTTTCTGGTACTTGAAAAAATTCATTAGCAAATTTGTTGATTTGGCAATCTAACCATTAAATCCAGTTTAGCCCAGATTTAAGATTGTACATTCAGTTCTTTAAGCAATGTTTAGGTATTACCAATATACTGAAAGATAGATGAGACAGCCTCATGGTAATACAGCTTTTAACCTTTCCTCTCCTCTACCATGACGGGGGAGAATTACAGTAAATGATGGTTACCTTGTCTGCAGTATGGACAATTGATTTGACCTCACTGCATCTGATGCTCTAATGGACTTCGTGGCTGAATCCCTGGAGATATAAAATATGTCCAAGTGAATTGGAGCAGGTTAAAGAACGGACCTGCTTTTCATGGCTGGCTCAAGCTGTAATAGATCTCCTGGTTGTTCTGAGAAGAAGATTAAAAATGATCAATATCCAAATCATTAAAAGAAAAGTGGTGGCTTCTGTAAATCTACCTTAGCTATATTTTTTTCCCTGCTGAATGCTGTGGGGGGACTCTTTGTTGGTGACATGAGTTTCTATAACAAATGTTTGCTTCTGTTCACTTTCTTGCAGCATGGTCCCTGTTATATTAAGAATCAGACACTCAGGTGGCCTGAATCGGCATTGCTTTCCTGAAGTCATGCTTATTTACACCATGAGGAATTTGGTCTTATGTTTAGTTAATATAGATAAAATGCCAATACTATTATATTTCTTGGACCAGCAAATAAAGCCAAGGACAGATTTCAGAGAATGATGGCAACTATGATAAGTGAATGTCCTTTTAGCTCTGCTAGCCACAAATAAAAGGCCAAAAATAAAGTCTCGTTTAGGGAACGGAAAACAAAAAGATTTGCCTTGGCTGCCCTGAGCCCTTCATTTGGCAAAGTGTAACTCAACATCTTTTTTATCCCTGCCTACCCTCTCTCTTAACAAGTATGTTTGTGCTCTTTTCCCAGCAGCCTTACGAGAGCTTGTAACATCCCCCAACTCAGAGACCTTCCTCTCTGCTCACAGTGTGCCAGGCTACTTCAGTGGGAAGATTATATACACCTACCTTTCCTTCACTTCCTGGAAAAGCCAAGCCTTGAGAAGACAGCTGTACAACTGATCCATAGCTGGCACACATACATTAGATAATTATTTACTACACTTGGAATCCAAGAGAGCACCAGTCTTTAACCAGGAAAGTCTGACACTGTTGGGATCTGATATTTCTATTTTTTTAATTACAGAAATAAGAGGTAATCCCAAAGTCTGTATTTGAAGATGCAGTCTATTTTCCTAGTTTTGAGAAATTTAAGCGTACTAGAATTGGACTGATCTAGCTAGCTCCATTCCATTAAATTGAGTGAATGTGAAAAATATTCTATTATGAAGAAATAGGTTTCAACAAATTGAAAAAAACTTTTTTTTTTAATCCAGTTGCTTAACAATGTTTACCTTTTGTTTTTCACACATTGTGTTTTTAAAAATATGGATGTGTAACGCCATCCTCTGTAAGGAATGTTTGTTTATCTACGTGTACTGTCCTGCATGAGGAAAAGCAAAGGCACTTTACAAGCTCTTTGCTTCTTTCTGGGGTTGTCAGTGCCCTGTGGCCTGGGCTGAGCTGAATGCCTCACATCCACGAGGAGAAGAGGGAACAACTGCTGACCCTTGGATCCAGCTATTCTTGTAGCTGGAAACATTGTCAGGGGCTGCAAGCATCAAGCTGTCTGAAAGGCCAAAGTTGAGCACTACATTATTGGAGTAGATGACATTTTATTCTTATTCTGCAACAATTCTAACAACTTCGAGTCCCTGCTGTCCCTTTATGAACACAGGTGTCATTTTGATGGGGGAATAGCCAAAATGACAAGAAGGTGACCTGCCAGTGAACTCTGGAGCAGGTGAGGCCTGTCAGCTTCTAATTTGAAACTGGTGTCAGTCCTGAGGAATGGCTGGTATAATCACATTTGTAACTGATCCCCTATAAACTCTGCAAACATTCACAGTGTGCCTGTTATGAGTAATATGAAATTAACAATTCGTGTTTATGACACCAGACACCAAGAGAATCACGGAGATTTCAGTAACAGGATCGGCTCCTTCGTTCTTCCAGAGCACAGCACCAAACTGCCCCACTCACAGCCAAATGACTCTGCACTTATGTTACAATAGGCATTGTATTTCTTTTGAAGATGAACTTTTGAAACTAGGTGTAAAGTGAGGACCTAAGAACTAACTTGTAGTTGAAATTATTCCTGGACTCATTCAAGTCCAGCCCTTAAGATGTTTTGAAGTGTGGGATCTGACAAATCACATACATACTTGAATCTCAAATTTTCTGTATAACTGAAGGGAAGGCTCTGTGTAAATCTTATCTCTCAGATACATAAATTACCAGCTGCATGAATACTGCCATTAAGACATGCAGACATGTGTAAGGGGTGGGGACAGGCAGGATGCCCGAAAGAGGTGGAGTCACAGAGAAAACAAGACATTTGTTCGCTGAGTAATTTAGCTATGCAAGAATGAACACCACAATTTAGGCTGTCAGACTCCCTCGCTTCTCTGGCATCAGGAATTTTTTTTTTTCTGCAAACTTACCTTTTCTTCTTGGTTCTTTGTTATATTATCTATTTTTTTTTTAATTAGGAAAATAAAAAATTGCAGTACATGAGGTTAGATTTGAATTAAAAATCAAATTTAAGTACAAACTTGAACCCTGACCAAATCAACAAAAGACAGGTACGTCTGCAAGTAGTCCTTTTGGGGACAATGACAGCCCCAAACCCAAGAGGAAGAATAGGGTGCAAACTCACATTAATTTTGAGTGTAGGAGAAAGCATAGGAGCATTTTGTATTGCTGCTACCTGAAGCTCAAGAGGTGGTTCTCTGCAGCTTTAAAACGCACAGAAATAGCCAGTAACACTTCAGAACCTTGAAACCTCACCAGCCATTCTCCACCACCCAAAAGCTCACCTCAACCTTCAGACTTGAGTCCTGAGGCACAAGCTGTGCACACTGCCATTGATGCAGTCACTTCTGGACACATAATAAAACAGCTCACTTTAAATCTGATGTACAGCACAATTTTTTGGGTGTCTGGATAGGGCGCATAAAACCTTGATAAAAATGCCATCCATTCAGAGCTTTCCTGGAACCCAGTGAAATATGTTTTTGTTTTCCTCCTACTTAAATGGTTATAATTCAACATGTGGTTTAAATAGAGGAAATGAGGACAGTTTGGGCTCTTTGGTGTTTAGGTTTTTTTTTAAACCAGTCATAATTTCTGTACACTAACTTCAGAGAGTTTTCCACAGTGACCAGAAAACCAAGTGGGGAGAGGTAAAAAAAAAACCAGACCAACTAGGTTCCCTCCTGAAAGGAAAGGTAGAAAGTAGAAGAACAGGGCAAAAACCCTTTGCTGAGCTGTTCAGAACAGGCCCTGGTCTTGAGCCTATTCCCCACACACAGAAAGGAGCTACAGAGCACATCTGTTTTCATGACGTAGCTGATGGTATTTTGAGCACTCAGGTCCTGCACTTTCCCCTGACCTCACAGCACTACTTTCTGTTAACACAATTACTTTCAGGCCATCCTTGGTTCCCACCAGCTTCAGTTTTGAAATTAAACAAAATGAGTCCTTTAAATGCCCAGTAATGCACAGGAACATTTAAAAGCAGGCGAGATGGAGACAGGGAAAAATGAGATTATAAATAGATATCCCCATTTTTAAGTCTATTCATCTGTGTTACATTGGGGTAGAAAGCAACAAGGAAGGCTGCATCAAAAAAAGAAGAGTTAAGGCCTTTGAGTTTGCCTCTGTGTCATGCTGAACAAAGAGTAGCATCACCCTTTGGCTCATTACATGGGAGATATCTGTGCACAGGTCATTCCTGCGTCTGGCTTGGATGTGTGACTGGTCCTATCTCACCCAGCTGTTCTAAATGCTGGCCAAGGAGGTTTTCTCCCTGACCCATTGAACTTATAATTAGCTCTACAAAATGGACTGGCAGAGCACACTGACACCACAACCCAAAGACTTAGAAACTGCTCTGCAAAGTAGGTCCAGACTGTTGCCCTGCTTGACTCCCTCTCAGGCTCAGTGACTGTTATTTCACAACTCACTGCACTTTGCTGGCTACAGGGCGCCCACACACAAATGCCCCAGTCACGGAAGAATTCCTTTTTGCTATATACAGAAAGACCACCCCATCTGGGAAACTTTCCCCTCAAAAGCAATCCTTTTAAAAGGTAAGTTTAAGTTTTTGTGACTCAGTGTTTTCTTTAAAGAAAAGAAAAAAACATGTTTCAGTTAAAAACCTATAATCAACTCGACCTGAAATAGCAAAGTTTCCCCTGCCTTTGGCTGCATGGCAACGTGTGTGCAGCCCCAGGGAATGCATCAGCACCAATGCAGTGACCCAGTGAAAATCCTGGAAGCAGGCAGACAGTAGGAAAGTCATGCATTAAGGAATGTTTGTGTATACTGCTGAGGCAAATTACAGAACTTCCCAGAAATATTTGCAGCGTGATGGCCCAGGAAAGCCATGTGGGAATTGTACCTTGGAGAGGGGATATTATGCCAGTAACAGAATTAGTGGCTGTATCTCACCCCCTGGAGCTCTTCTTAAATCACCCCCTTCTCTTCTCAAATCCCCAGAAGCCAGAGCTGCAGAGCCAGATGCCCTTGGCACCCAGCTTCTCTGTTTCCTCTCACTGGCAAAAGTCTGCAGAATGATGACACACATTTACTCAAAGGAGGCAGTGTGGAAGCAGATCTGGACACATGTGACAGAGCTGGAGTCATCTCACTGTAATTAATCAGTAGTGAAACAAGTAATTATTTATGTTGCACATCTAATGAACAAGAATTAGTCATGGTTCTGATTCTTGGACAACAATTTGTGCAGCTTATCTAATATTTGAAAGGAAACTGCACTGAATGTTTTCTAATTCAAAGAGGCTGGGTGAAACAAGAACTGACTTCTACCTTTGACTAAACATTAGGAAACCGGTTTCCCTGTTTGGAAGTGTCTGGATGTATTTTTGCATATTCTTTCTTTCTTTGAGTTTTCCTGACTTGAGTCAGGAGGTGAAATGCCAGAAATACCCAGAGACACCCCACCAAACCAGACGGCTCCCCTGCAGGCATTGCAGACCCATGGGTGTTTTTCCAAAGCAGCCCTGAACTCTGAACCTTCAAATCACTTACAGATCCCTTCCACGCAGAAACAAAACCACATCCCTGCCTGTCTTTTGCAAGCAGGAGTGCGGTGGAGAGCCTGGATCAGCAGAGCCCCTCTGCACAGTCCAGCTGCTTTGCAAATGCAGCTCAAGTGACTCAAGGCTGCTGTGGTTTCAGTTGCCTTCTGGAGCTGGGAACGGAGGAGTTGTCAGACTCTGTTTGTGCTGGATGCTGTTAATGACTGTGGAGCTAAGCATAAGCTGGGCACCCATTAGCTCTGGAACTTCCCAAGAAAACCTTCTCCTTGTTTTCTCAGGGTACAGCCCGAAGGAAGCTTAACTAGCCAAAGAACTAGGAGACACTAAATTTCCAATTACAAGCACTGTCTAGTCTGATGGTATTTTTTTAAGAAACCAAAGCTGCCTGTCTGTGGTGATAAGCTGGTTTTTAGTATGAAATATAACAGTTGTATTGTACATGACTGCTCTGTACAGCGCAATTTACAGAGCTGCTCTGGTGACTGCTGTCCCTGACAGAGTGCCCTTTATAACAGGACTTCGTAGCACATCAACATTTTCATGATCCTAACAGAGTGGAGAAAGAAATACTTCCATAGTAAAAAATTCTGTTAGGTAACTATTGTTGAAGTGTGTATGAGCTTGGATGTCAAAACAATTTTATTGTTAGCTGGTGGGAATTACACTGACTGACAGCAGCAGTTTAACAACTGAGATGCAGCAGATGTAGTTTGTTATTTTACTTGGTTTTTTATTAACATTTCGAAGCAATAAAGCCGGTTCTTAGAAATGCACGTAGGGTCCCTTTTAATACCTTTCTCAGGTTGGTGCAAGAGGAGCAAGTATAAAAGAGATTAAGAAATAATGCTTTAACTTACTCTTGCTACTTGGTATCAAAGTATCCTGGCCTATTAACAGCACGGGCAATGTTTCCACACTGTTAAAATGAAATTAAAATGGGATTTAGCTCACAGCTGAACTGAAGAGGACACAGTTTGGGGTGTTTCCGTGCCCCGGCTGTGGTTCTGTGACCGCGGCCGGTCCTTGCCGCCGCCGGCCGCAGTTCCGGCGCTGGCCGCGAGGTGGCGGCCGAGGCGGTGCCATGGCCGCTGCCCGCGGGCCCCGCGTTCCTGCTGCCGGCAGCGCTCCGGAAGAGCGATCCATTGCTGCTTCCCACCCGCGATGTCCTGCCTCCTGCTGCGGCTTCCAGAGGCTACCAACAGTCCTACTGCTCCCTGGGTCCTCTGCTCGACAGGCAGGGGAAAACCATTCCCTCAGAATTTACCACGAGTTCGTTATCTTCACTTGAAAACATTACCTGCTATCACACAACCACCCTGAAAAATCCCCCGAAAAACCTTGGTCATCCACGTGTGCGGCTGCTTACCGAAGTCTCTCATATGCCCTACTCAGAATGGGGAGGCTGCGACACCCCCTGCCTTGGGCTGTGATGACATCCCCAACCACATTTAGGTTTTCCACGTTTATTTTTCCTCTATTCTTTCTTTAAATCCTGCTAAATTATTTCTTCAATGTTCTTGCAGCTTGCTCCAGCATAGAGAGCTGTAAACCAGCACGGTACAGAAAGGTACAGAAGCATTTAGGACAGGAACCTTTCACTGAGCAGGACATGTTTGTCAGATTGTGAGGATGCACGGGGCTTTGCCAAGGAAGTGATGGGAACTACGCTGTTGACACAGCATGAATGTTTCTTGCTTCCTGTCTGTTCACATTATTAACCCACAGAGCTGTGTAACACGTGTGCCAAAGTCACAAAAAGAGCCTTAAATGGCTGTCAGAGGTGCTGAGGTGGTTGAGCCCATCTCAATTTGTGTTTCCACAGAAGCCTGCTGTGGTAGGACTCCCACTTTTCAGAACAAAAGCATGTGTTTTACCCCAGCTCCAACATCCAACATGTTCTTAATGGTCTTATAGATCTGGTCTCAGTTGTCATACCCAAATAACAGTCTAAGTTTGGACCTGTTTGGGTCAAAATGGTTTAAGGATAACATCGTGGAGGTCACAGGCTTCTGCCTGTGGCTCTGGCACCACAAAAAGCAGTAACAGTGCTCAGTGTCAAGATGCACTGGCAATGAGAGCAGCTCAGGACTGCGGTAAACCCTGGATTCAGAATGTCAAAGCAATGAACGGCATTATAAAGTACTAGCAGAGAAGGTGGGCAGATGAAAAGGAAAGGAAATAGAAAAAAGAAGAGGAGAAGATATGGAGAAACAAAAATAGTTGAGAATATAGGGGAGTTAAAAGGCACTGATCTATATTTTTTGAGCCTATTCATGTGTGTGCACAAGGGCATGCATGTGCATGTTACCCCAGCACATGCCCATAGGAACTGGCTGCTGGACAACAAATTAAAAAAGGAAATGTGGGAGGAGATGAGGAATAGAAGAGGAAAGTGGTCCAGGATAAGGAAAACTGGTATGTTTTGTCTTTGAAGACTGGACTTGCATGAAGTCTTACACGTGGAAGAATTGATTGTTTTGAAAATAAATGCAAAGATTCACTCCTGGGTAGAGCTATTTCAAAGCAGTAAAACAGCAGGTTCTAAAAATGCTTTTGAACAGTAACAGTGAAAAACTCTTAATGGTAGCACAAATAAGGCAGTGTTAATGAATTCAGTCCTTGCTGGTAAAGTACTGCCGTGCTTTTTAAGTCAAAATTTCAAACTGCTTTTGTTTGTTTGCTAGGAGTTCATCTCTCTTTTTACTTGCTTTTAATTGAATGGGATTTTGGTTCTGCCTGTCATTTTGAAGAAGCCTGGGAAAGAGGGAAAGGCCCCTGTGAGAAATTAATTTAACAACCAAATGCTGTCCCTGAG
Source organism: Emberiza elegans (assembly GCA_024865655.1). Taxonomy (NCBI): domain Eukaryota; kingdom Metazoa; phylum Chordata; class Aves; order Passeriformes; family Fringillidae; genus Emberiza; species Emberiza elegans. Next base: position 65,897,736 of record JALJVW010000206.1, read on the forward strand.
AAACCAGAGCAGTTCCTCTGTGCCAGGGGGGACCAGAACAGAATGCGGGGAGTGAGAAGGGAGGGTCTGTATGCTCCTCACAGGCTCAGCTCTTGCCCAGCTCCCTTTTCATCTTTATAGGCCATTGGCAAAATTTTTGTAAAATGTTCTGAAATTTTAGAGATTTGAAAGAGGCTTGTCCACAAGTGTCATGAGGAGTTCTGGGTGGTGGAAGCTATTAGCTGTGCCTTATTTCATTTACGTGCATAAGGAAAAGCTAACACCTTGTAAAAATCTGGCATCAGTGCCAAGTGGTCAGGTTCTGGTTTATCTCCTAAATTCTGTCCAGGTTTCCCCTTAGAAAAATGGAAACAAAATCCTGTACTTGGAGTACTGCTCCCACATATGAAGTTTCAGTTTGCAGTGAATTAAAATCACCAGTGGATCTGTTCAACACTAGTAAGGCTCTGCCTCAGCTGTCAGGAAGCCCTTTTTTATGCCAGGGTGAAATTTGTGGTATCTTTTATCAGTTTCTCTAGTAAAAAGATTTTCTCCTCGACCCAGTCTCCAGGAGTACAAAAGTCACCCTGTTTTCTCCCAAGGACAAACCCCAGAGAAATAGGCCACTCATTCAGACATCTGTTTAATCCACATCCAGCAGATTATTTCCTTACCAGGAGATACCAGTTTTGGAAGAATTTGATTTCAGGATTCGAAGCAGTTCCAAAGACCACTGGGCTTGACCTTCAAATGCCTTAGATAGATCAAGCCTTGAAAATGACCCTCTGTGCCCTGGGAACTTTTGTAGGGAAAAAAAATAACCACCCAGGAGGTATAGTCTTAACTAGTTGCTGAGTCAATGAATTGCAGTGCTCTAAATCAGCTGAAGATTCCATGAGTAAGTTTCCTTAAGGTAGGAAAATACAATAGTACTAAGGTTTACAGTTAGTGAAGTTGGTGTTAAACATATGCACGTGCCTGTACGATAGGAGAAGAAAAGAGATGGAAGAGATTTGTTATCCAGTGTCTGCTATGTGGGAAGAGCAGGGAGCTGAGGAGACACATCCAGGAGCAGAACATGGGTTGTGCAGCATTGCTCAGAGTCCCAGCACTACCATGCACCCAGTGCCACATGAACATCCCAGTGCACCCCGTGAGACTGCCAGGAACCTGACAGGGAAAACAGCTGGAGCAGCTGGAAAGCTCATCCAGCTCTCACTGCAGCACTTTCAGCAGTGCAAACAATTGTTACCTGAACTTGCACCACTGATGCTTCAATGGAAAATGTCCAGAAACAAGGAGAGACTTTGCCAGACCTTCCTGGCAGCACTGGGGTAGAATAGGGATCTGGGATAAGTGTGATTTTTGTCTCAGCTACAGCTGATCCCAACATTATGCAGGCAAACACCTTAATGAGAGATAGGGACAATAAATTCTGTGCCTTTGTGTAGGCAGTGGCATTTTGCTATTGGGGACAAATTGCTTCACAGAAGCCAAGGTGCTCTTTTATCTTTTCATACAACTTCACAATTTCATTTCAAAATACAGCTTTTTTGTGAGCTCTCTGTGATTCCCACTGCAAGTCTGAACAGTTACTGTGGCTCATGTATCATGTATATGTTTGCAGATCACACCGTGCTCTGAGATCTGCTTTCACAGCATTCAGAATGCGCAGCTACAAATGGAAATGTAGGAGGGGTCAGCACTGAGGGGTTTGCATTTAGCATCAACTACTGGAATCCCAAAACTAGAAATGAGCCAGAGGAAACCAGCAGTGCTCTGCTTTGCATATGCTTATGGCCCAGGAGCAATTCCAAGGACCCAGGTCTGATTTCCCAATTCTGCGCATGCACTCCTGCAATTTTTTTCAATATCAGCACCAAGAAATATGTAGGCATCTGAGGTCTGGATTCAGATCTGAAATTAATATTTACTTCTGTCACTTAGGACTAGACAAGTGCTCTGTGATCATTACCTTAACAAAACCAGAGCTTTATCTGTAGAATTGAAAAATTGTGTTTGAACAGAACAGTCACAAGATCTGCAAGTATATTCAAGTTTCTCCAAGTCTCACTGTTTTCAGTACAGGCACCTAAATTGAAGCAAAATATGTAAATCTCATCCCTGTTGTTTTATGTCAGCGACAGAATTTTACTCCTGTTAAGATTACTTCTACTGTGACAAATTAAATGAATATAGCAAGAAAGTCAAAGTGTCCATGCAAAATATGTTGACATACCTGCTCTGTCTTCTTAGCTTTTTCTTTCTATCTTTGCTTATTTGTCCTGTTTCTTCCTGTGACCTGTTTTGGTCACTCTCAAATAAAAAACCTCATTTACAATAGGGTTTTTTTGTGAAATTGATGCCAGCTAACAATTTCAGGCAGAAATGAAACCTTGTCAGGACTGGCTGATTCTTGAAGCTTGTTGGATTTGAGTTCCAGATGCAAATACAAGGCAAATATTTAACAGTACTTAGAAAATTGTTTTAGTAGTAGATACATGAATTGGAAACCAACACAGTGAAGTTATGTAAAACCTACAGCAACTTCATGATCATGAGTATTTACACAAGCTAACTAATCCAGAGGGCTTTCACCAGCCAGCCACAGAAACACACAGCTGCTGTGGCTGGTTCATGCAGGGTTTGTCTTGTGAACTTGGAATCCTTGCTACACTCCTGTAATCACTCTAGCAGTAATTCCAGGCAAACTGCTCATGAGGTGACAGCCTCAAAGCACAAAAGAAGCCTCAATTCTTTAGTAAAAAAAGCTTTTCCTTTCTTTTCTCTGGGCTAAGTACTAAGTGCAAGGGCTAAGTACTCTGTGCAAGTTTTTGACTATGAACAGCTCACTGTGCCTTCTAAGCCAGGCTCTGCAATGCCCGTGGGCTGCCCCATGAAACCCTCCCCACACAGCTCTGCCACTCACCCACTGACCCAGGCACCCACTGCTGCTCTCAGTGGCGTGCTGTTAGCCCAGGCCTAGGCATATATTGGACAAATCCCTCTTATTTTTGTGTATGTGTGAATATATTCACAGATATATTCTCTGTTATTTAGTCAGAGAACAACAGAAAATATTTATGTGAACATAATTGTGTGATATCTGAATATCTCAGTGCTCTTTGGGATCATACTTAGACCAGTTTGTCAAAATTTGGGGGAAATCTCTCCCTTTGCATCATTTCACCAATTAAATGCCTCATCCTTGTGTTTATTTACTTTTGGGAGTGCAACATAAACTTGGGTGCAATTGAGCCTGTGTGAGGTCCTGCTTTACTCATGGAAACCAAATTAAATGGATCTATGACCCAGCATTGATCCACTTGGGACAGGTTAGACTGCAAGGTAGCTATCATGCCAATTTCTGTATGGCCCATATAACATGTTCATCTGCACAGAAGTCTCCCAAATTGTTTAAAGCTCCTACACCAGCTGTATTTTGAGATCCAGCTGAGAAGCCCCAATTTAGTGTCTATCAGGAACTGAATCCAACTTGCATTTCATATCAAAGCATGTCACCCTATAACACGTCTGTCATTCATGTAAGTCTTGCAAATTTCCATTTCCCCAAAGAAAAACAAATATAATATTCTTGTCTTTGTAAAACTACTCAAATCCAAACAAACAAACTATATAGACACACATACCCTAAACCTAAACTCCTACTTTACTTTGATTGGAAAAATTGATCTTAAGACTGGGCTTGTATATATTCTTGATGTTTTTGCAGAGTTGCAAGGTAGCATATGGGGCTTACAATTCCAGTCTCAGGGTCCATCAGTGCCTAACATTTAACAAGAAACTGACATTTGTCAGTCACATCTATTGTAAGTTTACACAGTGTATTTCCCCCCGCTATGTATGTGAAGAGGATGGATGCTGTATTAACAGCTCTCCAGGTACTTTGAATCCCTTTCCTCCCACTCCATATTCTTCTATGAGGCAATGAGCTCAGGTCAGACTCACCTCAGTGTTCCAGCACATCAGTCTGCATTTAGAGGCAGAAAATCTCAATCTTCGCACTGCTAACCTTATTGTTTCACAGACTATTGATTGCAAGTCATCAGGTTTCAGCAGTTCAAAGGGATCAGCCTCTGGAAAAGAAAAGCAGAAAGAAGGAATGAACCCATCCACAGGACCAGAGCTCTGTTGCAACTGAGCAAATGTGTGACTGATGTAATGTGGAGATACAGTAGTGAAAAGAGCATCCCTAATCTCACACATGCAGCCAGATTTGCAGCACACCACTGTGCCTACGTGGCCTGCAGGGAAGGGAATGCTGGCAAGGACACAGCAAAGGCTGAGCAGGACGGGTGTCCACATCCAAGGGCTCCAAACGAGCAGAGGTTCTGTGTTTCTGCCTGTGGACCCACGTTCACCTTATGCTTTGGTGCAGAGAGAGCAAGAGGCACCCCTCAAGCAGAGCCAGGGTGGAGAACCCTGTGAGTGTGTGTGAACACATCCTCCACATCCTCAGCCAGAGCCATCCCTTTTCTCATCTCACTATCAGGTAAGTCCCATTCGAAGACACCCAGCAAAGAACTCACTTCACCTCCCCAGCTCTCCCTAGAAAACTTTTCATTTCCACAAAAGGGTCAATGAAGCTAAATTTCTAAATTTATGTATAACTTAGGAAGGTTTAGACTAACAGACATATTTTGGAGAAGTATACCTTGGTGGGTTTATTAACAACTGCTTTTCTTCTACTAATCTTAATCATTTGTGATATTGCATGCAGTAAGAATAACTTGGAGACGTCAGTTATGGTACTTGGATTCAAATCTAATATCATTTGATATTAGACTCATCAGGGCTTTAGAACTCGAGTGAGGCTGAGAATTTCAAGCGTAGTTTTTGATAAACCATTTGCAAAAGAGATGTATTCCAAATGTTTGCTCATTTAATTAGAACATAAAATATTTTTCTCTTTGACTGGAGCTTGCTTCTGACCCTTCTTGCCTGTGTGTGGTTTGTATTGTTCTTGGCTAATGAGATAAAGGATATGTACTAAACATTTACACATTAAAGGCATCCTTCATTCAGCATGAAGGTGTTGATACATCAAGGATACCTCAAACATGCTGAGATTCCAACAACTTGTCAGACAAATTAGCACCTTACCAATTGGGGGTAAAATTGAGTTTCACATTTCTCCCTGGTGGGAAGAAAAAAAATCAAAAATCACTGTAGTTTAATGCTTTCTTTGCAAATAGGAACACAAAAGGCTTTATCACCTCTGTAGTGTAAATTATAGCCCTCACCAACTATCCGATTTTTAATTCATTGGTTTTAAATGATCCCAGGCAGCTCAGAGCAAATCCATTGTGTTATTCCTTTCTTAAAGCAGACATCTTCCCTCTTGTAAGTTCATACTTTTCACAATTATTTAAAATTTACACTTCTATATTAAAATGGAAAAAAATGAAGGTCTCAAATCTGTATGTTTCACTAGCATATAACTGCTAGTGGGGGTTTAACCCAAACTCTAAGGAGTGTGTGGAATTACAAGACGGTGTATGGCAATGAAACTAAAAAGGTGAAATTTTTAATTTCTTTTTTTCAGCTTATTAGTGCTTACAATTAGTGCTCAGTGCTTCAGATTGCTGGCACTCTGCATGAGACATTCATCCCCAGAAAAACCCACTGTCAGATAATCCAGCCTAAGCAGGTATCCCAAAGGAATAAGTGGGCTGGGAGTAGGTGCTGTAGACACTACAACAGGAACCAATTACTATCCTTATCTCCAAGCTGCAAATAATTTATATCCAGGGGAGATCGTGGCATAAATTCCTGCCTGCACAAGATTTGGGGAGAGGGGGTTACTATCATAAACCTCTACAATAGGAATTATTTATACATTACAAGGGCTTGCTTTAACTTACATAGCTGACCATGACCCAATCACAAACATGTATTTTCTAATATTATGAGGTCAGCCAAACAACATATAATCAAAGCAAGACAGAGCCTAAAGTTTCATAGAGATCCATTACAAAACAAATTTTCCCTTCAGCAGTGTTTTTGTTCTCAAAAATCTCATATTTAGCAGATTTTTTTCTATATATACACAGGATATACATTTGAGGTGGATTTGCCTGGTTAAAGCTGCTTTTAAGTCCATTCAGAAGGAATTTTCCTCGCAAGAATTTTATTAACAGCCCTTCTAATTTGTCATTAAACCCTAATACCTAAACAAGACATGCAGACACCTCTGCCCACACCTGGGTATCTGCTCCATGGGACTGTTATCCCATGGCCACAGTTTCTCCCTCACTGGGACAGGACACATTAACTGGTGTTTTGTGTGCAGTCATCATGGTTCAAAGATTCAGAATCATATTAAACTCATCATGGAATAGCTGCCTGGGAAAAGAGTATTACCAGAAGCATGTATTTCATTCTGAGCTGCCCCTTCCTTCTCTGCACGTATGTTTTTCAGAGTTCTCATCACAAAAAGTGACCAGAGCTGTTAGTGCTCAGCATCCATAATCAGGCAGACAAGAGCTGCTGAAGCACAGATATGGGATTGAATGCTGACAGTTTGGGCATTGCACAGGTATGTCAGATTTGTAAACCAGATTCTTATACAAAGAACTTCATATAAATATCTGGAGAAAACCAGATTCTATTTTTCATAGCTCATGTTTGTGTAGAACATAGAGCAGTGCCCCTGGTCAGTAACACATATCAGATACATTTAAAAACTTCCAAAGGTTTTTGTCTTGAGGGGAAAAAGTATCCCAAACAAAAAGATTCAGAATCTTCAAATCCTTAAAAGAGACAGTTTTTTTCCCATACATATAGTGACATGATTTATAAATACGTAATTAAAAGGATCATAAATCTGTAGATAAGTGTTGGTATTTGACTGAAACACTAATGGCAAGCATTAACTGCATGTGGTCTGTTGTGTGGCTACTGGAATCAAGTAGTGAAGAGGATCACAGTTCCTTATTAGTTAGGACCACCTAGAGTGATGGAAAGCTTGAATGATCAAAGAGAAGACAATTTTGTGCTGCAAATGTTGATATACTCCTGAGCTTTCTAACTCATTTTAAGGTCCAGTGTGAACACTTGGCATGCTAACTACTGAGCAGGGAAATGAGTGTAGTATTAGACTACAAAAGTTTTGTTTGCTTTATCCCATGGCCACAGTTTCTCCCTCACTGGGACAGGACACATTAACTGGTGTTTTGTGTGCAGTCATCATGGTTCAAAGATTCAGAATCATATTAAACTCATCATGGAATAGCTGCCTGGGAAAAGAGTATTACTGTATTTCATTCTGAGCTGCCCTTCCTTCTCTGCACGTATGTTTTTCAGAGTTCTCATCACAAAAAGTGACCAGAGCTGTTAGTGCTCAGCATCCATAATCAGGCAGACAAGAGCTGCTGAAGCACAGATATGGGATTGAATGCTGACAGTTTGGGCATTGCACAGGTATGTCAGATTTGTAAACCAGATTCTTATACAAAGAACTTCATATAAATATCTGGAGAAAACCAGATTCTATTTTTCATAGCTCATGTTTGTGTAGAACATAGAGCAGTGCCCCTGGTCAGTAACACATATCAGATACATTTAAAAACTTCCAAAGGTTTTTGTCTTGAGGGGAAAAAGTATCCCAAACAAAAAGATTCAGAATCTTCAAATCCTTAAAAGAGACAGTTTTTTTCCCATACATATAGTGACATGATTTATAAATACGTAATTAAAAGGATCATAAATCTGTAGATAAGTGTTGGTATTTGACTGAAACACTAATGGCAAGCATTAACTGCATGTGGTCTGTTGTGTGGCTACTGGAATCAAGTAGTGAAGAGGATCACAGTTCCTTATTAGTTAGGACCACCTAGAGTGATGGAAAGCTTGAATGATCAAAGAGAAGACAATTTTGTGCTGCAAATGTTGATATACTCCTGAGCTTTCTAACTCATTTTAAGGTCCAGTGTGAACACTTGGCATGCTAACTACTGAGCAGGGAAATGAGTGTAGTATTAGACTACAAAAGTTTTGTTTGCTTCAAAGATAAGTGAATTAAATTCAGTATTATATTCCCATCCCTTTATTGGATCACAAAATAGTTTTATATTAATACCAGAGCTCAACAACTTATTTTTGCCTACCTTAAGCAAGAATAAATTAGTATTTCTTGCTAATAACAGCAGATGAAAGAATCTATCCTGCTTTGCCTGAATATTCACAGTGATCACTGCTTAATTAGGGTGAAAAAATTTCATTACTTAATTTCTTTGTAGAAACCAGATTAACCCAGAGTGATTGTTTGCTTTTCATAACTTAGTCACACAGTCATAGGGAATTGTTTCTGTCTTGTTTGAATAGCTGAAATGTTTCAGAGAGGAGGAATGTGTCTCTTCAGTATTGTTGGTCATGAAAACCTGCACCTCATGAAGGTACAGTTCTTCCTTGAAATACATTTGTGAACAAAAACCTATTCCCATGGGTGTAAATGCTAACAAAAACATGACTGAAACAAGCTCTGCTTTGGAACTGATGTAACACTGAAAAGTGAGTATTGTCTTGCAGAATTCAAGTGGCTCTAAATTCTGTAAGCACAGCTTCAGTTTATTCACATATATCAGAAATCATGTTGTTTGGAGCTGTTCAGACTCCAGCCCTGAGGCTGTTCAGGTTATGGTTTTTGATTCTGGGATTCAATCAATTTTGATTGTATTTTGATTCTGGGATCAAATAAAATCTACTCTGGATATAGAAAAGCCTTCTCATTCAAGTGACAGGTGCTGGAAAGTTGTCTCTGTTAAGAAATCTGAACACTGATTTTAAATTCTCAGAATAAAACCCTTAACTTCTGATTGAATAAGAGTAGTGATCTCCTCTGAGAGAGTTTTCACTTAACATAACTGAAGGACATAAGCAGGAGACACATGCAGTAAAATAACAACCTGATGCTCCCACCAAGGATGAGTTTTACCCTCCTCACATATCAAAGCTCTTCACAACTCTTGACCTGATAACCTTTAAATTCTCTAAAATCACCAGAGTTTTAAGGTGTTAAGCACCTTGGTATAGCAGGTGCAGTTTTTTTATATTTAATACATTTATGTTTGTAATTTATACAACATAAAAATACTTATTATTAATTAACCATGGAATATATTTAATGTTTTCTCACTAAATAAAAAACATACAGCAGCTGGAAAAATATTGCCAGATATTATATTTGTGTTCTTTGAAAACTGCAATCAAGTGGATAGTTCTCAATGGACAACTCCCAATCAGAAAAGTTGTCCCTCCCTCCTTGCCAGTATCTAAAATCCATTTTCTCACTCCTAAAATGTCAGGACAGCTCTGTTGCAACATCTTGACAGAAGTTGCAGAGAACAGAACTGTGTGCATGATCATGTGCTCCACTACAAAGTCAGCATCACTTCACAAAATCCTTGAGCTTGGAGTAAAGATGCCCCAATCTCATAGGAGTTTGCTTTTTCTGACTACTTAATGCTGTACAAAACTACTAGAGAATCAGGAACAACACGCAAATTCTGCACTTTTGAAGGCACAATGATTGGTTTGAAATTCAACTAGAAAACAAAATATCCATGTTCAGATTTGAGGAATTAATTTAACCTTTTTGAAGAAATTGGAGGCCGGGGCTGTCAACATTGAACCATCCCCATGTTAAGGTTCAGACCTCATTAGTTTTGGCTAGGAATACTCTCTAATTACTAAGAGAGTTTCCTCAAGTTGCACTTTAGAAATTCATCTTTTTTGTAAGCTGTAAAGTATTCATAAAAAGCTAAAAACTGTGGGAAAATTAGCATTGATGGATGTTTTCTTACCCTCCATCAGGAAATGATGTACTTGAAACTCATTACAGATCTTCACAGCAACTCTGCTGAATGTGCCTTGGGCTTTGTGCTGATCAGCACACAGAATTTACTGCATAATTCATCTCTCTTGTGTCACATTTAATGTATAACATGTATTTCCTGTTAATTATGAAAACAAGAAGGCGTCCTTTCTTTTGGAAACATAATCATGAAATTACTACAGAAATTAAGAAACATGGAGTTCTCTATTACCTCCTGCACAGCAATAGGAGGAAAGCACTGCAGTGAGAACTCACCAAACATGATCTTCTTCTTGATGCAGCAGGCACAGCCTCTCCCTGTGGCCACACAAGGAGAGGTGCATGGATGGGATCCCTGTTGTCCTGCCAGAGTCACCATTCTCACTGGAACTGTGGTTTTCAATGTGGTCCCCTTAACTTTCTTCCACTGAGAGAGGTTTGGATGTTTTCATGTCTCTTTTCAGGATGTCAATGAAACATTAGGCATCCTGTATCTCATTTTCCTCATTCAAGGTTGAAGATTATTCAGTAATATTCTACTTCACTTCACCCATCCATCTCTATGTGTCTGTTCAGCTTCCCTTACTAAAAGAATGAAGAAACAAAAATCCCATCTCAGCATCATATCCACACCAATACATCTTATAGATTATGTATTATCTGCCATCAGGGTAGGAGAGGGAAAGTGAAGTGATGGAGCAGGAGAAGGAAAGGAGCAACACCATAAATCTGAAAACACACCATTATTATTTGGAATAAGAAGGGGGCTCATCTGTACTCAATGGTACATTTGGCCTACACATTTTCATTGACACATTGATTATTTCCCTTTGGAGAAACAATCTGGTGCTGGGATTATTTGCTCTGCAGCTGTTCCTCAAGAAAGTTTGATGGGGCCCTTGGAGACCACATATTATCTCCCACTTATGGGGCAGTCCCATAATTCTCCCTTTTCAGAAACTTTCAGGTGATATTCCCTTTTGTCTCCTGCCCACATGAAAATCTTCATTCATAATTGTTAGGATCAGTAAAGCTGACAAGCTGCCTAGAGCAATATAAAGTTGTGGTATCAGTAATAGTGCTGGTGATCTCTAGAGAGACAAATGAGCCTGGATAAAAAGACATATTATCAGTATTAGCTTTCAGGAACTAGGATAAATTTACATTTCCCCGCCTGAAGAGATACCTGGGGTAGAACCCCACTGAAACAACCCTGCAGAACAAGAGTACAGCTTTGTAGCTTCTTCCCTAGAAGGTCTTAACTTCACTGTTCTTTGTACAGATAGTAATCATTTTACTGCCAGAGTTGGTGGTTAAAGTGATCTGGCTGTTAAAAAAATGGCCTGAGGGGAGATTTCATTCTGCCACAGCTAATCTCTCTAAGAAACAAAAACAGACTTGGCAGGAAGAATTTAGGTGTTTTCAACCTTCACCTTCAGGATGGGATTTAAAATCAGGTGAGAAAACAGTACACTTAGCACTAGTTATTGTAGTATCTGAATTTCTTGTGGCATCCTTAAACATCAATTCCTACAGTCACATGGCTATAAAATCATCCAGTACTAGTTTTATAAAAATACTCTATTTATGACTGAGGGAAAAATTTAGGAAGTGACTTCTAAACCAATAAATACAGCAAGGAAGAACAGACATACCAAATGTATTCACCAAACTGCAAAAACATAGCTTTGAAGTCAATCTCATGATTTCTAGATACTTAAAACATATTTTATTGAAGTGTGGGATAGCAATGCTGCAGTTTTTGGGACATAACTTTTACCACTCCAAACCCAAACATACCTCTTACAAATCTGTGGCATAAGCAGTCGCTCCTGCCTTCACAGATGGCTGGACAATGCCTCTTCAGCCAGTTTAGAAGGTGAAGATGCAAAATGTTTCTGAATAATGTAAGCAAACATGAAATAACCTATAAAGAGAAAATATCATGAAATATTCTTTTATAAAATGCAGGGGTATAATATCATCATCTTACAATAGAAGCTGTTCCCATCACCCTAGCATTTCACCTCAGGGCAAATTCATAGATTTCTCTTTTTTTTCAAGGTATTGATTCTTTTGTATATCCCAATTAAGATTTAAGTAATTTTTTTTTTGCACTTTTAGCTCTCAGGTTAGGAGCCTTGCTTTAGAGCAGCCCATTTTATCATTACATACTGTACTTATTTTACATTTCTTGCATTCTTAAGGATATTTTGCCATAAAAGTTTATTTTGTAATTTTTTATCTGTTGAAAGCTGATTTAAAACATTAGATGAAAAACCAATAGAGTTATTAAGACACATTCCATGCTATAGGTCCAACTGCTCAAAATGTTCATAGTTTTTCCTTCCAAGCCCACATATTTCAATAAACCTTGTCTTGTTCTATTTCTCACCCTTGGGTTTCTTTCACTCTTCACTGGCATAAACAGAGAGACTGATATTCTTTGAAAATATATCTGCACAGATCATTTGTTCTTGAGGTACAGGATATTATTTGCAAGAATATTTTATATAAGAGCTGAATTATTGATAGAGAGCCTTAACATAACATCTAGGGCAAAATATTGTTGCTATATTAAACTGTATTGTATTACTTTCAGGTCAAGTGATGGAATAGTTTGATCTTTGTAGCTTTGATCACAGAGATTCAGAAAATTCGACAAATCATATTGAATCTGTCAGATCAAAATGTGCACCTTCTTAGTTTTGCTGAAGAAAGACTCCACCAAGTTCTAAATTTAAGAGGAGAAAAAAAGAGTTTGCTCTCTCTGTAGAAATAAAGCAGCTCTTCATGCCCCAGTCTTTTAAAGCTGGGAATTCCTGGCCAATAGAATTATATTGCTCTAAAAGACAGCATATAACAAAGTTCCTACATAATGAATGCACGAGGGAATTTTAAATACAATTTGTAAGAAGGCTTCTCAAAAATAAAATTTTTTAACATTCTCCAAAACTTGTGACGGTACAATAAACAGCCTTATTGCAGACAGACACATTCAGAAGATTCTCAACCTCAAAGAATACCAAACAGCATTTCCCAGATGCGTTATCACAGGTCTCCTAAACCCCTATGCTCCCTCCAGGCTCTAATTTAAATGTTCAATTGATAATCACTATTGAGAAGAATGAAACCCATGGCCTGATTCTGAAGCCATGCAAGGTTTAACCTGGCCTTTTATCTGGAACAAATGTCCAGAGGTGTAACGGTGCTGGGTCAGACTGCAGAGCCCTGTCCTGGATCCAACAGTGATTAACAGTTGAACACCATGGAAATACTTATGGAAGTGCACTTTTTTAGGTCAGCTGAGGATAAGAGGCAAAACTATCCCTAGCACCCAGTGCTGCATTTTGCCTTAGCCACCCATAAAGCATTGCTAAGATTATTCACACAATTTTCTCCTCAAATTATTTGACTGGCTATTAAAAACAATAAACCACCATAAAGAATACAATTTTGCCAGATTTTCCCAACTTATCAAAGGGCACTTCTGAACATGCAACTAGGCTTTTACATAATGGAGTTTTGGCACAACAGTTTCATAAAACTTATAGTAAAGCAAATCTTCTTCCACATCCTCAACATCTCACCTTGAATCTAGAGACTCCTCAAACCAAAGCTCCTCCCAAGTCGATTTAGTTGTTTTCACTCCATATCACACTTTATTGCCTTTATGATTCTCTCAAGAATGACAAAATGATGTGGAGGAAGCCAATTGCTGATATCTGAAAAGGCTGCCTCACAAGGGGTAGGATTTATTTCCATAATAAACAGGCAGAGGACCATTGAGCAACTATTTCAGCATCCTTTACTCAAAGGAGGAGTACTACCAGAGGGTTAGATAAGAGGGAATCCTAATTTCAGTATCAAACTATTTAACCACAAACTAATGTCTCCTGTGCCAGACTTGCTCTTCCTCTCAGAACTGCACATCACTGTGCATCATGGAAATGAAACAGCAGATGTTTCCAAATATAGAGGCAGAGCCATTGTGCTTTCAGCTGTCTTCCTGGACTGCAGACATACATTATAACTGTAGGCAGAAAGCTTTCTAAAATACCTGACAAAATTTGGGAGGAGGTCTAAAATTTTAAATAATGAGCATATTCAAAATATTTATAGCTGATATTTGAAAGATGCAAAGAAGGGAAGGTGGAGCTGTTAGTAACATCATTCCTGCAGCAAGCCCTTTTAGATAAATCCCTGTAGAGAGTCCAGCTGGATGTCTGCAGAGGAATTTGACACTGACATCCCTGGTAGTCATTCAGTGGGTGCTGGCTGATGAAAGATACTGAGTGCTTAGAGTAAGAATCCTGTTGAAAACCCATGGCAGCTTTAAAAACAAAACCAGGTAGTGGTTTCCAAAAAGGAACCAAGTATAGTGAACTCGATACTCCTCTCAGTTTATAGTCAATCTTTAATCCATGAACCCACCCACAAAACAATTGCTAGTTGATTTTCATTGTATGTCTTGCTGAAAGAGAAAAGGCAATTGGTGGTATGATGCACTTTCACTGTTAGAAATAGCTGAGCCACTTGGAAGTGATGGAGGGACGGTATGAGCTGGTTGTTTAGGACCGTGGCTCCTCAACATACACCATATTGAGATTAATTTTTAGTTAGAAGAATTTGTTATAGAAGATGAGTATACATTATGTTTATCCACTTTGTTTGGAATGTACATGACAGAGAATAAGTTCTCTAAGATCCATGATGACAGTAACTAAAAAGAAAAGTGTTACAAATGAAAATGCACCAACCTCAGAATTTGCATGGATACAAAACTCAATATTCCCGGGATTTCCAAAACATATGTCTCTGGAACTCCCTGAGCTGTTATTTTCAGCAAGTTTTGAAGTCAGATGGAAATCTCATTATTCCAATCCAATGAGTGTAATCTCCTCACTTTCCAGTAGGACAATAGCCACTAGGAGACACCTTTCACTGTATCCCAGAGCATATTGAGAAACAGTGAATATGAAATAAACTTCAGGGTGGTCTTGTGTAAGGAATGAAAAGACAAGTTCAGAGTAATTGTAACAGCAAAATGTAAATATCTTATTGATGTTATGTAATTTTGGAGACACGGTATACTGAAAAAAATCTGTGGAATGCTCAGGATTGTTGTTTGACTAAGGCAAGAAGACAACACCACCATGGTGTGAAGGATCTTAATCTCTTGCCATTTATGCATACATCTGCTTATTTATCAAAATTAGATCTATTTCCATTCATTTGTAATTTATTGATCTTATTTGGAATTTTAGAAACAGGAAAGCCTTTTGCTCTTCTTGGGTTGGTTGTGCTCATTCCACAATGAAGATTTAGTTTTTATTTAAACTGGATGGCCCAATATATTCAGTTGAGCTGCTAGATTGACTGTCACTGAGTTGTCAAATGCCTGTTATGAATAGTATACAGAAGGAGAGCAAGTTGACCTTGAACTTGCTAAATGCTTTATGAATACTACCCATTTCCAGAAAAATGTGAATCTGTTTTCCAGATTTGCTCTTTTTGCTTTCCTAAAGGCTGTTCTCAGTAACAAATGCCTTTCATCTTACTGAGCTACTTGTTACATGGAAAGTTTGGGAAGGGGAAAACAACATTCTAATGATGAATTTAATACTTGTGGATTGTAGACGATTGATTATATTGCAAACTGAATTCCTGGACTTAGCCAAAGGCTATTAAGAATATTGTGGTTATAATGCCAGCCTTGCTTCCTAAAATATGTCAATTTGGGGGCAAAGTTTTTCATCACTGGGCTGATTTGGTCTTGGTGACTTTTCTTTTAATTTCTATTTTCATTGCTAAGCAAAGTCGGAGTGGATGATGCTATTTGAATACAATAAATAAAAACAATCATGTTTTTGATCTGGCCACAAACCCATGCCTTGTTTCCAAAGATAAGAGTGGGACCTTAGCACCTCCAACTGGCATTGGAAAACCGAAATCCTTGTGCATACACCAAAGGACGCAACAGGAAAGGGGGACAGTTGGTGCTGTAGGATCCAGGCTGTAACCAGCAGAGAAGCACTCTAAATAGAATTAATTTAAAACACTATGTTCAGTACTGGATTTTGATCAAATACTTCAAAAGAAAAAAATAGCAGCTAATTTACTCTGCCATGAAATACATTGGTTCCTTTTCAAAAGCTACTTTCAGTTCTTTCAGAATTTGTGGGCAAAGTGGTTTCTAGCTAATACATAGTTTTAAATGTTGTTTTGAAAGCCTCTTGCATGATAGAATTCATAGCAACAGCTTCTGCTACTGCTTTAAGAGCACAATAAGGTTTAATAAGAAGGATGCACTTCAGTTCATAGATTGCTTGTTTTCTGCTTTACTTTAGTCATCATAATCTTTACCTATGCTTAGTTAAAAAAAAAAGAAATCTGAAATAAAAAAGGCAGCTACCAGTATTGATCTTCTCTACTCCACAGCAGGTTCCCTTGATCTGGATCGAACCTGTCTCTGTCAGTAATGGCTTTTTCAGGAGACAGTTCTATTTAAAATGTTTCACAGGGCATCTAGTTATTTGTTCATTTGTCAGGAATGGTGGAAGAGACTATAATAGACAAGCAGCCTCAGCTGGCTGCTGGATGTAAGACTAGATCCGGTCATACCACAAAGACAGAATAAGTATATATTTTCTGTGCTCTGTGGAAAATAGATTTATAATACATCTTGACCTAAAACTTATTAAAAAACCCATTATCAATATTAATTGAAACATAAAATTTCCTTAGGAATTTAATTGCAAACATTTTTACTCTAATATTGTTTTTGATGTTAAGAATGAGAGGTGAGTGGTATGGGCTGCAGTATGGTACACATGGCAGCTATCAATTCCACACTGCAAGATCCACTTTCCAGCTGAATGTAAACGGAAATGTTTTCCTGCAGAACATGTGCCCCATCATCTGTACCACCCACCCGTGCAAAGCTGGGAAAAGGACAGTCTCTTCTGACAATCTTGTTTATCAAATGAAAGCTATCTTGGTCTTCGTGGTTTTCCAAGAGCTTCTTCTGAAGTTGAGCTTCAATGAACACTGAAGCACACAAGATGTATTCAGTGTCACTGAATGTGAGGTACAACTGTCATTTGCAATATCAAAGACCATTGATGTCACTTAGAGAGGCAGTTGGAGTGCCCATCCTACATTAGACATGGTGAGAAGAAACCTGAGACCTGTTCCTTTTCTTCTGACACACTTACAAGACAAACACATGCTCCATTAAAAATAACACAGCTCTGCTCTGATATGTTTCCCTCCCATGTGTCTGACTTAAAAATATGCCTCAGTTCAGAGTGTTATGCTTATTAAGATATAATATTACTGCACTGCAATGAGCCACTTCAGAGAACACAGCAGGGAAGCTGGTTCCCATTGTGCTAAAGAGGGCAGCCCCTTCAAACTCAGCACTGGAGCAAAACATTCTCTGCTTGCAACCCTCTCTCTTCTTGCATCCAGAGTTTATTTTTGTTTATTTTTTTCTTTTCTTTTTCTTGTTTTATTTTTTCCTTAAGTCATGTTGGTTCCACCTCTGAAAAGATGTAGTGACATAATTGACACTACAGCAGCTGAGGCTGAGAGCACTAGAAAGCAGCACATTACATTTTCTTTGCACAGGTCACTGAGCATCTAGTATGATTTTAGCACATCTTGTTGTGGAGAGCTTTTAATGCTAATTTGTTGCTGTTATTTAAGAATAGTCTGCTGACAGGGACACTACCAGCATGCTGTCTAAACATTAGATATTATTTTGACCTTGCTTTATTCCTGCAGTAAAACCTGATCGCAGGTGGCAAATGCAGGCTGTTATTCATACATTAACCAACAGTAGGGGCAACCCAGATGATAACTGAGCATGGAGGGTGAGTGTATGGAAATGATGGAGGGCTTTTTCCTTCTTTTTTTGGTCTATAAAAAGGAACTTAGGTAGCAATAATTTTTTGCATTAAAAATGACACATCAAATATTCAAGTATAAATAATGCAGAATGCCACTGCATCTGTGAAGTACATACAATGCTTCCAGATGTAACAATTAAAATATTGAAGCAATTAGCAAGATGTTTCCAAAAGAATTAATTTATAAAATTATTCAGCTCTGCATCTTATCAGTTAAGGCACTTTAGCTGGATTTGTTGCACAGATTTTTGAATGAACAAGTAGAGGAGCACAATATATTCTGGTTTAGGAGTGGCAGGTCACCAGTTTTCTCCTGTTCAGCAGGTTCACAGTCCCAGAGATTCCTCACACTGAAATTACCAGTGAGCAACCTCACCCCAGGGACAGGATCGCTGTCATGTGGCAGTGGCTGGGAATGTTCCACATACTTAGCACTTATGCATACACCAGCTCTTCTTAATTGTTTTTCCTTCAAAATTCCCGCAGAAGAGCAATTCAATGAGGCTGGGTAAAGTGTTACAGGTTTTAGGAGTTCTTTGGGGTTTTATAAAGACTGTATGCTTCTCTAGATTTAAGTATCAGTATAAACTCTTTTTTTCAGAGCAGAAAGTTTGTCACAAATTCATAATCTTTATAAACTTCCTCCTTTGATGTAGTTTGATCAACATAATAGTTTTTGCTCACAGCCTTAATTACTTTTTTCACTGAGAGCTTCTGTTTGGGGTAATGATCATTTATGAACGATCTTCCATTATGGGAATGAACTTCCATTATGAATTAGAGCAGCTGAAGATTTGTCATGGGTATTTATTCACTTCTTCCCAAACACAATTTTCCATCTCAGCTGAGCAGATGCTTCACTTTCAGCCTCTGCTTGAGCCACATTTTTGAGCTGAAGTTTTTTCAAAAAATGCTGTCCATGTTACCACTGGTAACATGATGCACATCTCACACATCTGTTTCTCTCAAAAAAACTGCAGTCCTCTAGCCAGACACCAACATATTGATGCTTCATATCAGATATTGCAAAACTTCCTGCAAATTTACATTTCTCCATCTAGTCCTTTAGTCTTGGACATACAAATAAGAGATTCTTTGGGCTGCTGCTGTAAGAATCCACACAAGGAGTCGTCACATGAACTCACACTGGGGCAAAGCACTTCGTACCTGTCCTGATTCACCTCATGTATATCAAAAGATCTCATTCTCAGAATAAAAATAACAATTAGCTGAAGAGAAGTTGAGAATGATTCAACTCTGCTAAGGCAGCATTGAGTCTGGGATCTAGACCAAAATAAACAAGCAAAAAGGAAAGTCTTTCCCCAGGATCAGAAGAGAGCCTGAAACAAGAGACATCCTTCATTCATCCACACACAGCTGAACTACAGAACTACCTCATAGCACTGCTCTGGGCTCTGCCAGCATGTCACTGAATCTACAGAATAAAGTGGTGGTGTTTGCTAGTCTATCTGAAAGAATATCCCAAAATATTGCCTGGTAAGCCAAGAGGGAAAGAAAAGTTTCTGGGCAAGATTTAAGAACACAAACTACAAGGAGAAAGTGCCTTCTTGGAATACCAAGAGAAGAGGCTGTGACATGGACAGCACAGACTGTGCAACCAGATGGGAGATCTGATAAATTGTGATGAAAGTGAAAAGGTGTTTCAGTGCATTAAAAAAAAAGGTTTAAATATTTCTTTAAAATACAAAAAAAAAAAAAAAGAGAGAGGGGACAAATAATAATACCATGAGACTGAGAAAATAGGAAACCTCTGCAGGCTGATGTAGAATACATACAGTTAGGAGTCCAAAGGGGTGTAATTCTGTCTGCCATGAAAGGAAGCAGAAAGAATATGACTGAAAATTTGAAGAAAGGCAAGAGTTAAGCATAAACAAAAAGTCCAGTAATACCTGGGAGATACTCATGGGCAGGTGTTTGACAAGCCCATTTTAGACAATCTTTATGAAGCTCACAATGGCTAAATGAGACTCAAAGAAAAAGCAGCACCTAAATATTGTCTCTCTCCACAATGCTTTAGAACAACTTTAAAATTCAGTATTTGAAATTGATTTACTAAGGGAAAGGTTAAATCATTGATACTGAATATTTGTACAACTAGTTAACCTTTTTCTCTGGAAAGGCTGAAAGTACTACACAAAGCCTTAATTTTTTTTGTCTGTAAAACATCTCCGATATTTAGTCAGTAGGCTTGATCCATAAGTAACTTTTCCAAAGCTCTCAAAATCCTGGCAGAGTCTTTGCTTTAAGCTCTATTTCATTTTGCCTAGAAATATATGTAGAAGACTGGTCCAGAATAAAATAATTAAATAAATCTGATTATTTATATCATAAATAGATATCTGATTTTTATCTTGAAATAGAAATAATCGGGTTTTGAAAATCTTTTTTTGTAAAGAATAAAAATATCAAGATGTATGCAGATACATTAGCATATGCACGTTTTTATTTTATTTCAGAGTGAAAAAGTATATATACCAAATATACCAGATACCCATTATATGAGTGTGTACAGACCTGAGAGTGTGGAACCACTCTTCTTGTTTCAAAGAATCATTCCAAGAGTTTGTAATTGTACTTCATTTGCCTGTGCCTAGAGAAGCTGAAAATTAGAAACCACAAAAGACTGAGCAAAGTCTAGAGAATTGGATGGATAAGGGAGGGCAGAGGGTAGGGAAAAAAAAGTTATTTTCTATTTCTCAGTTGTAAAAGTCCTGATCAGGTGGATATTTGTTTACATTCCTCAAACGTGCCCTCTGTCTAACACTGTGAGTCTTCAGAAAACACGAGCGGTGCTACGACAGGCATCTATTCAGCTTTCTAATTATCTAAGTACAAATATCTGCCATTTGGATTTTGACAATTTCAAATAGTAGAAATGAATCTGATAAGAAAGAGAATAGGTGAATTTTTATGCTGCAATTCTCTCAGGAGACTGGAAGGAGAATTAAGCAGAAGTGTTTGTGATGTTAAAGGCAAATTGGATAACATTTTTAAAGATATCTACAAAATCAAGACAGTGATTGATAGAGATAGCAGTAAATTTTTTCTCAGAGTAATTAAAGATTCAGGTTTTTTTCTTTTTTTTCCTCTCATTTGTTTGCCTATCATTCAAATCTTTTACAATCATAAAAACTTCATATGAAAGATTTTGCTTTCACATCCCTTAAAGGAGTGCCCAAGACAGCTTCTAGATCAGATTCAGCAGCACAAAAAGAGAATTTTCCAGTCAAAATTAAAGCAAAAGAAAATCAGCATCATAGTGTGTCCTCTTCCCCTCATGCTGATGGTTTCTTGGCACACTGATATATGTTTACCCACGGCTGCCTACCCCAGTTTGCCCACAATGGCTGCCTTGACACGAAGATTCACTTGGCAGATGTTTACTTGCATCACCTTCAGGACCCCAGTGAGTTACCTTGACTGAAAGTCAAGCCAAAAAGATTCAGTGTTTGCCCCTTTCGGGTCCCATTCTGTCTCCTCAGCAGCAAACTACTCCATTCAAAAATCAATTTAGTCGCAAGGTCATATGGAAATAGCTCATGGTATGAAAAGCTTGACTCTGTCTTAGCAAAGCCCTTTGGATTAAGCAGGCAATTGACCACCTAAAAGCTTTGGCCATACTTCACATGCAAAGAACTTTGTGTCCATCTCCTGCACCGCCAGAGCATAAAACTTCGAAAACTCCATGTCACAATCAATCATGCTCAGAGGACACAGCCACAGCTCTTGGCTCTCCAGCTGGTTGTGCTCCCACTGCATCTGCTGCATACTGGCAAAGTATGACGACTCACATGAGGAAAGTGCTGAGTAAAAAACTGTCTTTGCATATACACAGAACAGTTTCTATGATGCTGTGAGTAAGGGAAAATAGACTTTAGGTTTTTGGAGGTTTTCTCATCTGCATTTCTTACATTGGTTGGAAGCTTGATTGAGGTCAGGTGTTGTCCCTTAAATTGGTCAGTTGTTTTACTTTGTGTTTATTCCTTGTATTTTCCAAATAACTGATGAATAATTGTGAAGCTGATCTAAAGTGATGATTTGTCAAAACATAATCACATAACACAACACAGGCCAGGTTTTAATTGTGCTTTAACTGGAGCCCTTGCAACCTTAAAAAAATAAGGCAGATTTTTTTCACTTGCAACCATGAGCCACAGACATAAGTGGCCCCGTGATGAGCTATCAGTGGGGAAGGCCCACCAGATGGGAAGACTAGAAGAGAAATTTTGTTTATTTCTGCAATCAAGCCAAAGTGAGTTGAAAATCCTGAATGAGAAACTTTCCACAGAACTTTTACACAAAGATCAGAGACTTTTTCTTGGGATGTACCACTTGGGAATTTGTGATCCTTGTTCCTACCACAGTTGTATAATTTTAACATCCCACAGAGCTGACAGACTTTGACACTAACAACTGTGCAGGGAGTAAAACAGATTTACAAGTGGCAGTGACCTTTTCATCAAGGGAAGTAAAGTAGACTCAAATCCACCGAACCCCCGACTCACAGTCCTGACAACATCATTCAACATACAGTAGGAAAAGCACTTCAGCAAAAGTTTATGAAAGTGACATTGACACAGCACAGGACATTAAATTGATCCCACCAACACGCTGGGAGTTTTAAGTAGCACGTCTTTCTTTTTTTTTATTGAGATTTGAAGTATTTCCTACTTTAATAGTTTAGTGTCATCTGTTACTCAGCCAATTAAAATATACTAGCACCTTTTTAATTACAAACATATACATATTTTGACCATCCTTGTATTAAAAAGACTGGTAAAACAAATCAAATTAATCCAAAATTGAATGTTCCTACCAGCATTTCTTTGCATTCATCTGAGACACTCATAACACTGCGCTGCCTGGACAGGACTTATTCACCGTCTTGGATCTTGTTACCCTAGCAACTAATAGCCAAGCTGGCTTCAAAAAACATAATAGAGGTGGCCTCTCTGATTTTTAAAGGAAATTGGCTACTTTAAACCCAGTGAATGCATGTTTTAATTGCGCTCTTCATGGTTGAGAATCTCTCCCTAAGCGTTTCTTCACAGTTAATAACAGTTTTATTCATCTATGTGGTTCAATGTGTAGATACAGTAAAGCAAAACTCCCCCGGACAGACATTTGAAGCATAGTTGATTCATTTTTAGGCACCTAAAAACCAAAAATTTCATCTGCATTTGCTTATGCAGAATCTCTGCAATTTCATTATGATTTAAAATAAGGCTATTATTTTAAATTTCTCTGAGAGTAAGAATAGTTTACTAGGGAGCATTATACAAGCCCAGTTTAGAAAGGTACTCCATCTTCAGAAGAAAGAAAATTGTTGGACAAATTTATGGTAAAGCAAATTTTTCCTATCGATCAAGCCCTGGAGGGGCATTAACAACACTTAAGGGAGCAAAGTACAGAAGATGGCAGAGCTGACACAGAGAGAGGAGTCGGCAAGAGAGCTGAGCAGGGCTGGAAGGAAATGGAACAATTTAACATTACATCCTGGTCATACCAAGGTCCATTGACCCTCTACGCATTCCAGATAATTAATTTACAACACATTAAACCTGTGTGTGAAGAAGGATGTTATGCATCAATTGCATAGGAGTA
Organism: Emberiza elegans; assembly: GCA_024865655.1. Classification (NCBI taxonomy): domain Eukaryota; kingdom Metazoa; phylum Chordata; class Aves; order Passeriformes; family Fringillidae; genus Emberiza; species Emberiza elegans. The sequence continues at coordinate 65,921,088 of JALJVW010000206.1, forward strand.
AGAAGTGTTATTGATTTAAGATTTCTATTGTATCATGCCCTGACAGAAAGAAACAATCTAGTGGTGTTTTAAAGACAAAAAAACTCTTTTCTGAAGGACAAGTTTGCTAAATAAGTGCACTTTACACTACATTTAACTGAAGTATTGTTGACACCCGAAAATAAATGCCTTAGGAAAGAAACCCTCAGCATAATTAGGAGAATATGGCGTCACTGGATAATATTGGCATTCACTCTAGGAAACAAATACTTTGAGGTGATAATGCTCTCTTTTACAGTAAGAGTTTAAAATAGAAAAACACATTGACAAATATTATTCAATGAATAAAATATGAGTGAACCAGTTCCATTAATACAGGATGATGTCTAAAGAGATTCAAGCTCATTTTCCTCATAGAATCATTTTGCACTTCACATGTAAAAGAAGGAGACTTGTAAAAATAGCAAAGTTAGTTTCATGAACATCAGAACCAGTTTCATTTACAGGGGCTCTATTTTCTGTAAGTTACAATTTTCAGATGACAGTTCAGAAAATTCAGAAGTTCTGGTGAAAGTTCTGTACTGCTTAGCATTTCTTACTGCATTTTAACTTCCCAGGAAGACAGGATGCAAAGAAAATCTGCCCTGTGCCACTCACAACTTTCAGCAACTATTTAATTTTCATTTAAGACTTGCAGTGGTTAGAAGGAGATATGAATCAGGCTACATGTAAAATACTCCCATGCAAAAAATCCCCAAGAAACTCAGTTTCAAGCAAGCAATAGAAAAGGAGAGAGAAATCACAGAGAAGCCTTTAACTGATCTGAACTTCAATAAACCTCACAATATGAAGGGAAGGGTTAGCTTCCTGGTAGAAAGCTGGATGGTTCTTTGGATTTGGTATAAAACACTCAGAGAGTATATCAAAACACTTGGAAAGAGTGTATCAAAGATCTAAAATAAAGCCTGGGATTTTGCAAGCAAGCAAAGCTACTCCAGCCAAATTGAAAACAATATGGGAGCATCCCAAACATAGCAGAGAAGTCAAAGCATCACAGGACTCAAATAGAAAAGTGTGAAGAATCTGAGCTATAAAAGCAGGAGAGTGCCCAAATAACTGCAGATGAACTTGGGCACAGTGGCCAAAAGTATGTAATATGAAAATCTGTGTTTATGTTTAAGAATAGCAATTTACATTTCTCTGCAAGGGTTTCTGGACAGCTGCAAATATACAAGTAGTGGCAAAGTGGATGGCATTGGCAATATTAGATTCAGGACCCCTTTGTAAAACCAAGCCACAGAGCCCCAAGACACAAAGAAATGATAGCTTGAAATCCAGCCATGATGACACAATATGATGGCAGCAACACAGAGACCACTGATGCAAGAAAGGCTGCAGCTGTCAGGAGGTACATGTAACAACCTGAGGTAACAAGAGGTAACAGGAGGTTACAAACTGGGCAAAGAAGTAATTCATTTAAAAGAAAGATAAACTTTTATTCAGCATTAAAGTTGGCTAGTTAGATACTTCTGCAAGAAACATGCAGTAGTTTCTCTCAACAGTACTGTCAAAACTGAAGTCAAGTGCATTATTTATCATGGGTACTAATAAAAAATTTAATGTCAGTGCTCTGAAAGAGTGAAGAGAACCTTTGGCCTTAGTCTACATGTGTAAAAAGTTATGTATCTGATTTATGGAAAGTTTATGTTAACTGAAACTAGCTATAAAATACTTACTGCCATTCCCAAAAGGAATCTGATAAGAACCATTATGTCAAGCTCTTTTGAAACTACATAGATTATTTCTCAAATACAACTAGTTTATTAAAAAAAAATCTAAGTAAAATTTGTTGCCTGCAGATGCATACAACGGATCCTTTGGTACCAGCCCAGTGGAGCAGTGTCACTTATGCCTTAAATGAAACTTGTATCTGATGTTTATTCCCTCCTCAACCATTTCTAGTCACAGACAAGGGTCTCAAATATCAGAGAAAAATCAGGGTATGACCTCAGGTTGCTGTGCTCCTCACTTTCTTGAGGTGCCCCATATGAGCACCCTTCAGGTGGGCTGCAGGCACCTGTTAGTGCCTTTTCACAGGTGCCAGTGACAGCTCTGCAACACCTCACATGTGACTGTTGGCCAGAGACTTTCCACAACAAAGAGGTGCTCTTCTCCAGGCTTAGGATCTAGAACAACAGCAACCACAAAACAGCCTTGGCAGTTCCCTGACAAAACAATTATTTCCTAATACCCATGCCAAGATCAGCTGTATACATAGTAATAAAATGCAAACTGTCAATTACAGGGATAAAGGAAATATTATAGGCGTAACTCTTCTATGATCTACCTGAATTTTCTTAAAAAATACGTGTTCCCAGGAGTGGTACACTCTAAAGGGGAGAAAGCTACAGCTTTGCACCTTCAATAGGTCCAGTCTCAACCCTAAGCAATACAGCAACTCCCTCTCCCAAAAGACTTGCTGATCCATCATAGAAATTTCTCAAGTAGATGCATCACGTTTTCCTTTCTGCACACATTGAGACGTCATCAGGATTTATATGATATAACAACCAAGCTATTATTCATCCAGCATAACTAAACCTTCACAGTGGAGAAGATAAAAATTTATTTTAAAAATTAATTATTTTGGCTAGATACTTTATTGAAATTTTACTGAAATCACTTATTTTTCATTTAAAAAGTAAATTCTTTGACATTAGAATTTGAAACATATCAATGATAATTATTGCCTAGAAAAGTAATTCAAATGAAATTTAAAATATCTCATGTCTATCCGTAAAAAATTAAATGAAGGGCAGGCCTACTGTTGTTATAGAAACAGAAGGGAAAAAAAATCTCTTATCATCTGAGAACTCATCAGACCATATAAATATGCTACAATACTACAGACTTCAGGATCTAAAGTGATATTTCACTATTTTCCTGGAGCAAATCATAGTATTATTTTTACTGGGGGTGTGGGGGAGGAAGGAGAGGGAACATAACCAAAATAAAGCACAAAACAAAACACCAACACTCTTCATCTTACAGTGAAAAACATTAAAAAGAAAAGCACATTCAGCTTGAGTGCACCAGCCTTAACTGTCTGCAGCTCAAATGGACAAAATGATGAAGGACTGTAAGGAAAAGCAAAATAAACGGATTTCCTAGGGGTATGTGATGCACCCTCTGATGGGTAACAGAAGAGAAGAGTAGACATTCCCTCATACTTTATAAATTCAATGACATTGTTTCTCCAATCTGTATCAGAGCTATTATGTTACTTAGTGGCCTTTTCAACGATAAGATGGCTTTAATAAATAACCTGGATGTATTCACCCCTCACTAAATAATAATCAACAGTTGATTCCAATTTTTCATTTGCTTTTCCCTCCCTGTATGGCAATGATGAAGATCTCACATTTCATACACTTGTATGGATAATCACACTACTGTTGACTCCTATTGGCACAATCAGGGAAATGTTCTCTCTTTCTCCTTGCCACAGCCAGGGAAACATTCTTTTTCTCCTTGACCTACAAGGCATGACCCAGTCTCATGAAACGTTATTGTACTATTTTAAAACCTTTTTTTTTCAAATAGGCTGGTTTCGTCAGTCTGATGAGAATTTTGAGATTTCCCTTGGCAAACATGACAGTGTGTTAAGGAAGGCTGCAACACCAAGGCACAGACTGCCTACCCACTGCTCCCTCCTGCTCATGCTCCTTTGCCCACTCTGTGCCACGGTAGCCATGGCACAGCCCACAACAAACACTTGCACCTCAGGTACATGGCTGCACGTGCCTTGTGGGAAACATCAGCCAAGGAACCCAGCCCAGAGGAGCAAACACAAGAGAGGCCCAAGCTCTTAATCTGGTGAGACAAGGCAACCATGGGAAAATGTGCATATGACGTTTAATGGTGGCCAAATACACTCTGAAAAGAGTTAGTTCTAAGTTCTGTTAAATATATTTTTGCTCATTTCATGAGTTAATATTTTTTCACTCAGAAGAAAAAAACTCCTATATTACAATATTAGCATTTTTGTGGGTTTGAATTCCAGCTTTCCTGTCCTTTATTGAGTGTTTCATGCCATGCAAATTGCCATAGATCCTGAGCACCTGACTGATCAGACTTGCACCCTGCATGTCAGTGGTGTACAGCTGATGCACAGATGGTCACATTTGTTATAATGGACTCAAATGAACACCCACTTGTGAATCCATCATATACTGCTCACTGACTCCTTGAAACCTAGCTGGTGGCAAAATTCCATTTAAAGTGTGGCGGCACAGTGTTTATCCTGGAATTGCTGAGATAGCTCAGAGGTTTGGGCTGGTTTTTAGTTCCAGTGATTATTATGAGCAAGTGATTTACTGCACAACAGAGGGTTTCTCTACTCAGATTTTATTAAATAATTTCAAAGTGATTATTTGCAATTGCAAAGAGATGAGCCAGATCCCCACTAGGTACACATTCTTAGAGTTCTATGATGTTTATTTATCCTATTAATATAAATTTTATATGTGAACTGTGTACATTTGAAAGACTAGCTGTCTGCTATATCAATCAGGGCATCACACACATACATCTAAGTGTGAGGTTATTTTTAAATGCTGTTAATTTCATGGAAATACATATCTTACAGTCCCTTCTAAAAACACTTTCCTAATGGAAGTATTACATTTGCAATAACTGCAGCATCAGGCTCAAATAGTAACTCAGACTTTCAAACTAGATGAAAGAATGCAAAGTGCAGGCAGATAATAAGGGTTTTCTTAAAATATTCACAGATACTTACTGTGTTCCTCTCCAGAATTCATGGGTCATTATTCTTTGTAGCTCTTTTTTCTTCAGAGTAAGACTGGGGAATGAAGTCCACATCTGAAATTACATACAAATATGTTAGAAAAATGGAGTGTTTGAAATCAATTCTAATGTTACATGCAAAGGACATTCTGGGCTCATTAAGTAAAAACATCTCATTTAATGAGCAGGAAAGCACTGGAGCACACTGAACCCTGACACAAAGCAAATTATTTAAGTGATAAATTATATTTTATGGGGAATGTAAAAGTTAATAATACTCAGGGGTAGGGTAATAAATGCAGAGGTGTAACTAACTTCATTGACTGCTTTACTTACAAACATGCCATATGTACCTGGTTACTTGAAATAGTAATAAAAGGAACTGGCATAAACTCCAGGAACTGAAGATTCACACAGAGACCTTTGTAGCATTCTTTTCCACAAACCAGCCTGTGTTTTATTCCTTTCCAACTCATGATTCTCCTCCCTCTTTCACTTTAGAATATATATGTCCGGTCTTTGCTTTTCACTTTTTGTCAAATATTTGATCTTGCAGTCATTAAAACTGAAACCTCCTTATCAACCAGAGAGACCAATAAACACAGTGCTCATTTACCTGCAATGATGCCCCAGAAGTGACCTGAAACTTTACTTGAAGAGACTCAATATATGCTGAAGGAAAACTGTGGATCAACTTTTAATCCACTGCCCTTTTAGTGCATGAAAGTAGCACTGAATGCCCTGATATTTTCTGTCCTCAGAGATCCATGCAACAGACCAGGCCACAGGGATACTGCTCCTAAGTACACCTCTGCACATTAACAAAGGGCTTGTTACCATTAATTTACCTGTCTGCATTAAAACCCTTTTTCTACATTTCAATGGTGGTAAAGGAAACATTTCATACCATACACTTCTAATAGAAATCAGCAGAGGAGTCTGCTCAACCACAACTATTTCCAGTGACTATTTCCTTAATCCTGAAATGGAATGTGCATTACAAACATGATTTTTTTTTTCCAATTTTCTTTTCATTTTATGTTCATATTTCAGCAGGTAGTGCTTTTTTCCCACTGGTTGTTACCCTGAAATGGTACAGTTTGCACATGAATGAGACATTCACACAGCATGAGTATCACATTTGTCAGAGTTCTCCAGCAGAGTTGTTGTACAGAAACAATCAAATGAATTATGAAAGAATATAAAGACTATTGACTGCGTTGAAAATTACCCACTTACATGCAATTGTTTTTTAGGAACAAGAGTTTACATTCAATTCTGAGTTAAATCAACTTAACTTTGGCCTGCTTTTTAGTATGGTAATGGTGATCAGTGATCTAACAACACCATATAAGTCAGCTCAAGCCACCACTTTGAATCTAGAAAGTAAAAAAAAACAAACTCCCCAAAAAAAACCAACCAAACAAACAAACCTAAAAAAACTACCAAAAAAACCCCTATACTCAAAAACAAAAAACACAAAAATACTCGAGTAAGTAACAATAAAGATGACATATAAGATATTTTCCAGCAGAAGAAACATGCCTTTCACAGGTAACATGACTAGAAATATAGGCTGTGGGGACCTACATTGATTATATTGCATGATTTGTAAAATGGTATGTCTTTGAGCCTGCAAAAGAAAACAGAAGTCTTATTCAGATGCATTATAAACTTTCAAACAACTGTTTATCCAAATTATTCTCTCCTTCTAAATATACAGATAACTTACTACTGTTACATTTCATCTTTTTGAGTCAGTCATGAAAGGTCTAGATTTACCAGGTAGTTTTGAGGTTCCAGAAAGCCTGCATTTCAAACAGAAGCTGAAATTTTGAACTAATTCAATGACCTCAGGAAGAGGGATTTTCAGGAAAAACTTTGATGATTGTACACAGTGTGAGTTGGAAAAACCAAGAATTTCAGCAGACTTTTGTATGTCTACATGTAGCTGCATATATGTATGTGTGTGTATATTCTGTATACATCAGAGACAAAAAAATTACAGATTTGAGAACAGTAATAAAAGAAATAGGCTAAGCTACTTCAAAAATAGTTTAAACTTTAATTTAGTGGTTTGGGGTTTTTTTAGGTGAGAGTCAAAGTTTTTGGTAGTTAAGACATGAAAAATTCTCACACCAATTTGTGTATCTATCTTCTGATTTGCATCTGTCCAGAAGACAGAGTCAGAATTCTGATTCAGAACTGAGTCCCTACTATCTTGCATGAGCAGTGAGTACTTTTATAAAGAGATAAAGAGTAATTCCCCTTTTCAAAGCATGACTGTGCTGCCTACAGAAATATTTTCGTAGGGTTCCTAGCCTAGATTCTCTTGGGAGACAGATGAATATTTAGTCTTCCTTACAATGTAAATAATACTATTTTCTCTGAAATATCTTTTTAAAAAAGAAAAAAACATTGCACTTCCTTTTGGAGAACTTCAAAATGGTACAGGGTGTAAGAGGCTACTTAAAGTTGGGAAGCTGAGGGACAGACGGGCTCAGAGTGTTCACCACTGAACTTCCCCATGAACTTGCAGCACACTTGATAACCAAAAACATGTCATCTGCATCTCCTAAACATGCAGATGCTGCTATCTCTACTTCTCCAAATATTGAATTTATGTTTTCAGTTACATGTAGAATAACTAATTCACTGGTGCCAGTCAGATACTTTATATCACCAAACCCCCACAAGCAAATTTGTTTTACACAGCAGTTGAATGAAAAACATTCTGTAGAGAGTGCAAACGCAAGGGAATGAGAACAGAAAACAGCACTAGCAACATGATTTAAATTAAGTGAACATTAATACCTCCAAGACATTGCATTATTGCTTCTTACACTTAGTGGGAAAAGCAGTAATTTACATGTATAATATTTTTAACATCATCTATTAATAAGATGTGTATAGTTACTGTGTTCAATTGATACTGGAAAGAAAATACTTATTTGAAAACATATGTTGCAATAATTAAAATGCTATTATGCTGACAGTGCCTTTCTTTGAGGAACTTGTAACGTCTGTATTGGCTGTGATAAGCATTGATTATCTGGAGTGATATAAATATTTGGGGAGCTAATAACAATCAGGTAGGATTTCAGGGCATGCTATAGGCAGCAGAGATAAATCACAGGAAGCCTAGATCAAAGCTGGTTTGTGAATAAGTTTGTTTTTGTATTTAACGACTCAATATAAAGCACACACAGAGAAAACCCTTCAGAGATTTAAAGCACACGGAAATGCCATAAAGAAACATCCCATCCTGTGCAGCATTTCTGTACATCTGTAGAATCTCCCTATGCAGCGAGAAGGATGTCAGCACACAAAGAGGGGAATGAATTCAATCCATCAAGTGTTTACCATGCACATTTACTAACAGTAGACATTTCTTTGAGTTATTAAAACTTTTTTTAAAACAGGAAAACAAAAAACAATATGGAACTTTTATGCCTTCCTCTTGAGGAGAGTAATTTAGTGATGCAATAGGGTCAACTGCAATTTAGTTCTCATTCAGGCTGGGTCAGCTGCCTCCTGGTTCCACCTCAGGTATTTATTTATTCTGACTCGCTTTCATTCAAGTGCTGCAGACTGTAATAAGGGTTTACATCACCTGCTGTGGTCCTTTCTAGGCGCATTTCTTTCTTCCCCACTCTGATGTCCCAGTGTATAAACCTCTGCTTTCTCAGTCCTGGCCCTTAACATCCCAAAGGATGCTCTCTGGATTTCTGGCAGTGATGCAGGCATGAAAAAGTCCTGACAAGATTCAAGACAGACTCAACTTCAGTGAGATTGAAAGGGCATGACTGAAAGCAGGATCTACTCTGTATATACATTAATCAGGACTTTTATTGTTAACATTTCCTCCTTTGCACACAAGAGAGAAGCTCATTGCTATCAGTGAGTGACGGGGAGCCCCAGAAGCAGCTCGGGAGGGCACAGAGCCCCATGTGCTCCATACAGGAGCAGAGCTGAGATCCAGCCATGGACCCTGGCTGCAGCACTCTGCTGCTCCTTCAGCAACCAGTGCTGGAAATAAAGCTGGAGCCTGCTGCATTAGTGCCATCTTAGCCCCTGTAACAAAATGGGAGCTTTTTGCTGACAATTATGCAACCAAGTTGTACCCTGAGTGACCAAATCCAAACATTTGTCTGATTTCAAGTGAGTGAGAAGCCCCATTGACTACCCATCCCCACAGGACTTCTCACATACCTGTGATCAGGAGAGAGGCTCAGTTTATGTAAACCTTTGCCCATGAGTCAGGGTTGAGTAAACAAAGACTTTTCCATATTTTCTGCAAGCATTCCACCGTTAATACACAGCATGCAACATTTGTTCCTTATTAAGCTGTATTTTCATTTCTTTGCTTTAGTAATTTAGCTCTAACACTCTTTGTTCCCTCTTTTAAGCATTGCATTAACTTGCCTTCCTATAACCTCTGTACAGCTTTCTCTGTGATTGTTGTAACAATTTGTCCTATTCCAAAGCACAGGGATTAATTGTGTCTCTAGTTATTATCTTGTCCTTGTTTCTTTCAGACTAGTGGCCTCTGAATTTTATTTTTTTTCAAAACAGATGGAAGACTAAAAAGACATAATCTTCACAGTAGCATAAAGTAATGTTCTGTAGACACAACAATGGCTGTTTATTGCACCTTGCATAAACTGCTTTCATTACCTTCAGATTACTGGTGTTATTCAAAAACATTCATTTACAGCAAAGACTGTCCATGGACAGTTACTGAAACTTTTATACACAGCATTTTGTCCTAGATTGTGGGAAAGTGTATTCTACTCTTTGTCTGTTCAAAAATTGATTTGTTCAAAAGAAGCTTCAGTTATTTATATAGTTTTGATTATCCTAATACTATGATGGCTTTTATTAATCTAAATTAAATAAACTTAAAGCAATGTACATGAAATGAATCTTACAATTTAGTAGTGCAATAGCAGTGTCACCACAAACATACTGCCATACCTAAGTGTGCATTTTTGCTCAAAAATACATGAAAATTCACACTCTGTTGGCCACACAGTGTAGTTTGCAAGAGGAAAGCCAAGAGGATTCATGTAAGTTTTCACAGGAAAAATAACTGCAGTAAGGCCATGGCAGCATGGTAGTAGCATTACATGGGAGGATAGGTAGCCTAGAAGAATATTTTAAATGTCTGGTTTCTGTTGGTTTGGGGGTTTATTATTCCCTCTATGTATTTTTCAAATGCTTCTGCAACAATAATGTTGCTAGACTTGCAGAGGGCCCAAGAAAACTAAAGAGATGAATATTGGTTATTTGTTGCAGAGTGTTACACAGAGTTAAAGCTGAGCTGGGGCCTTACTGGAGGCGATGCTGGAGGGGAAAGGCTCCTAGTGAGTATTGTCTGGTCACTTAAAAGACACCAGCTGAGAAAGAAGAAAACAGTAGTAAAATGTAGAAATCCAATATGTCCTGATTTTTTGTATATTTCACAAGAGAGCTATGAAATATATTTCTAGAATGATACTAGTGCCACTATTGACTTTTAGTTTCTAAGTTAGTTTCTCTGCACATTGTGTTTTTCAGGAAGTTTACGTTTATTGTTCCATTAGCATAAATAGAGACAGATTGGTTAATTCTGCTTTTCAATTCTGATAATCATATTTTAAATATATAGGTGTTGCTACATCTCATACAGCTTCCCACTACAAGACAAGAAGGTTCCCTCTTCAGATTTTACATCTATGTAATGAATTTTCTCAACAACGTGGAAAATAATTCCATTTGCAAGTTATAGGGGCATGGAAATTCATATTTGGGTAGACACCTCTAATTTCCATCTTGTACAGTTACTGGGCACACTGAAGTCTTCCCAAGTTTTTTTTCTATATGCTGGATAACTCCTATGTGTTCCTGGTATGTTAATGAGTGCTATAATTTGAGACTACTTTTCTAAGTACCAAAGATGTCTGAATGCATTTGTTTCTAAACAAGAGAGAGTCTGTGACAAGCACATGCTGAATAGCAAAAGGAGGCAGAGAGGCTGGGGCATTGGAAACTAAAAAAGGAAAAAAAAAAGAAAAATAAACAAAACATAGCAGAACAGCCTATCTGAATGACCTTGATACAGAATCTATTTAACTATATACAGGGCTTCAGCTATTCATTCTATTTTACTTTTGGATGATCCCACCTCTGCTAAAGAAAGAAAGAGATTTGGGTAGAAATAATTAGATTTTGTCTGAAAGAAAAAAGTGACTTAACAGTGGCAGTATAAAATCTCATGTGTCTCCTCTGCTAAAGAAAGAATTTGTATACAACCATAAATTTTTTATGTTTCTATCAAACATTGATAATAAAGGTTTTAATATTTATAGTTACCCTTGGCCAAACTCTGAGAGTTCCCTCTCCAGTTGGGTACACTCACAGAGGTACACATTGCCTTTGGGTACCACTGATTGGGACAGTAAGTACACGGTGGATTTCCCTTTGGAATATAGCACTGATATCCAGCTCTTCTTAATCTTCTTAATATTCAGTTTTACGCATTCCTCTGTAATCAGCTCTATCCTGAATTCTAATGAGTTCTGGTTTTACACTGGGAGCTGTGTCTTTTAACAATCAATGTTATTAAAATGACCCTTGATAGCACATGATTCCACAGTGGGGATTTTCAAAGCTATGTACAAAAATACATTTCATTACCACTTTATAGAAGTTTAAAGTCAGAACTTCTCTCTGCCTTGTTCAAAGCAATTTCTCTAGCTTTGAACAGCTGCTTGGCACACCACAGCAACTACAGCAAGATTTCAGCTCTCCTTCCATGGTGGCCCAGGGTCTCAGAGCAAAAGAGGAAATGCAGTGCTGGAGATTGGATAGCTGATAGATTTATGGTCGTTGGTCTGAACACAGCCCAGGAAAAGACTGATTAAAGGGCTCCATGATGCAAGGTGCTCCGTGTTGGTTAGATTTTTTATTGCATTGTTATAACTTCATGGGAGTTATTTAATGATCTTTTAACTAGTTTTATTGCTTACTGTATATAAGAACTACCAAAATGCTGGCACAGATAAAATATGTTAGGAAATGAGTTTCATCTCACTTGCCTTTTTATTGAACAAGTGAATCTCTCTCAAGTTTCTATCACACAGCAAATATACCCAATACAGAAGCAAGGAGATTACATACCCCCTTGTCACAAGAATCTGAACTGAGTACTGGTGTCTAGATGGCCTTGCTGGGACTCTGGGAAGGCACCAGTTTGCAGTGCCAGCACTGCTGTGTCCCACTGAACAAAGCTGCAACATGCAGGTCTCTGATTCACCAGCTGTTTACTAAGAAGGGAAAACACACTGCTTTAACTTTCCATAAAGCTGAAATCAAGCTACTATAAACTGTGCTTTGAGATAGGCAAAGAGAATAAATAAAAATGAAACAGGGCATAAGGGAAGTTTTCATGTGTCTGCCAAAGCACATAGCAGAAGAAATCTGCTGGTTTTGTTGGGGTTTTGTTGTTTGGTTGGTTTGCTTTAAACATAGTAGTAGAGACAATTGGCAGCTGCTGTGCAGGTTAGTATGAGTTTAGAAGCCTGCTACCAATAAAAAGACTGTTTAGAATGAGCAGAAAGGGTACTTCACAGTATAAAATAGAGTAGGGTAAATATAGACCCCTGAAAATCAAATAAGGAAACCTTGAAGCTCCTTGCCCGCCCTGCGGTTTCAGCTCTAATTTGTTCCGTCACAAAGCAGAGTTCAAATATTTAAAAAAGTCTAATGTAAAACAGAAATCCCAGGCATCCCGTGTTCAACAGCAGTTTCCTTTCCTCCTAAACGTCATGAAAGGAAAACCAAAGAAATCAAAAGATTGTTTCGAAAACAAAGGAAAAGAATGCTCATTCCAGAAGAACATGGTGCCTGCTCAGTGTGAAAAGCATTTCCCCTTTGACTTATTTCCATTATTAAGAGTAAATAACCAAACTAATCCCAACGGTGGGTTTAAAGTAAGCAAGGCAAAAACAGCAACACTTCACTTGAAAAGATTTACTAAACAGAACTAAACAAATCCTAAGTGGAATTTGTGAGCTTGCAATATTCTTTAGGTAGAAACACATTTATCTGGATGACAGTAGGAGATCCTTAACATGGAATTGTATCACAAAGGCACACTGAGAAAAGAATGAAGCCTACAAATAAAACTTGCAGCTCAAAGTAGTAAGAGAACTTTGCCCATGAAATTTTATTACTGTTGTCCTTTTGTGCTTATGTCATTTTATTCTACCCCACCTCTTAACAGGCTGCCACTCTGTAAGGAGCCAACTCTTTACCCAGAGACACAGGTTCGATTGGCATGGGCCCCCACCTCTGCCCATGCCTGTGTTTCTGAATGCTCCAGGGTCTGGGTTGAAAAGAGCCACAATGTGCACTCCCAGGTGTGGGCTGAAAGTGCTCTGGACATGAACTGAGAGCTGGGGGGCCTAGAGCCAGCCTAGGACAGCTACAGCCCCAAGCTTCTCAGCTTCTCCCAGCCCCTATGGCGAGGATTCAAAAGCTGCAGGAATTTTTAGGACATTCTCTTTTAGCAGACCTTCAGCGCACCACAGAACAGAACCTCTTGGTATCATCCTTTAATAGCCTACATCCTGTAAGATAGGTTTGAGTTCAGGTCCTGAATGAGGAGGAAGGCCTGTAAGCCATTTGAAACTTAAATTCACCTGGGGGCTCAGCAATCTGTAAAGCAAGTCTGGAGGACACTGATGCTTTCCCCCTAACACTTAAATCCGTGTAACTTCGTGGCTTTAAACCTCCTTTATACCAGTGTTACAGACATGAGTTGAACTCTGTGTCCTTGCCTGAACTAAACTGGCATTTCTCAATCACTTGCCTTTCACCCAAGAATTTCTGTAGTTTAAGTACTCCCTAGCAACTTTTTCTCTCATTATAGATACACCTAAACATCCATGATGAGTTTTCCTTCAGGTATGTGTTCTAGAAATAAATATGACAAGCTAAAATGTCATTATTGAAGAAAGCCTTATATTACTGATTGTTTGGAACTCTTTCTATAGAAAGAACATTACACATTCCAGAAGACAGTATTCTGTAGTTCATCTATAACAAACCTTCTCCTTTCCCTTGGCAATTCCTCTCTGAAAAGGAAAAAATGACTGGCAAATATCTTAAATACTATGATGCTCACGACTCCAGCACACTATTACTGAAATTCAAGCTTCAATATATCCTCTTGACATTAACTTCCTAGTTGAAGTAATAGATATAATTTTTATGTTCAGGAAATTATAAAGAGGTGGTATTTACTACCACTTCAGATCACTGCAGAATGGTTGATTTACAGCCAGTATAAAAACTCAAAAATATCTGTCATTGCCTCATTGATAAGTATTGAAATCCATGGGAAAAAGAAGGATTGTGGATATCAGCATTTATTAACCTATAGTATAAAGTTACTTCATCTTTCTAAATGTCTGAAAAATAATAATGGTTAGTCCTTTTGTTTATTCTTAGGGAATAAATCAGGCCACAGGAGATTTTGCTACAATAGTGGTTACTTCAGAAATATATTCAATAATCTGTAATGACTTGTGAAGTGAAAAGTCCCTAAGTAAACTTCACATCTGTAAAGCTGTAAAAAGGAACTGGTCATATACATAGTTTGTCCTTTAAAAAAGCCTAACCTGTTTTATTCAGTTTATTCTAGGAGATAAAGGGAGAATAATTTTTAAAATGAAAAATCTATGATCTTGGAAGTCTGGATTCAAAATCACCGAATTAAGCAGTTAATGGTGTTGATGAAATTATTTATTTTGTAGAAAGACTGACAAAGATTATGAAAAAAAATGCTAAATTTAATCTCTGATTCCTTAAAGGTTTACTTGAGGCTGTATTGTATTTCTTGTTTTCCTGATTAACAAATCATCACTGTACAAAGCAACACAGGTGGTCAGTCCCCTTGGACTCACATCAAAGGGGCCACCACGAAGCTTTAGATGTTATTCAGAAGCAATCTGAAACTTGTCTCTCACTGTTTGTCCCATCTATTGTACTCCACAGGGTCATCTTTAAAGGACTGTCAAGTTGGCAGAAAAGAAACCAACAAAAAAACCCACCTTGTAAATGATGTTTCATAACTGTTGACTGGTTCACAAATGTTCTATTTTCAGAATACTTCCATCATCAATTATGTCATTTTAAAACTCTCCTTTTACATGCAGCACTGTTTGCTAGCCTTTATATATATATATATATATATAACCATTTCTATGACTGATGCCAGCCATTGTGTATATAGGAGATTTTAAAAAAAAGCAGAAGAAAACAGAAAAATAATTTTAAATTTTTGGGTTTCAGAATAGCTCATCCTTCTCATAGCTCTTGCAACAATTCTTGAATATATTCTTATAAAATAGCAGAAAGAAATCAAATCAGTTTCCATATTCCTTGGATCCAAATATGTTAGAGGATTTCAGATATATTCTTAGAAACACTGCACACGGCACACATAACATTTCAGTGTACACCCTATACTCATGGAGGTTTTTTTTTTCCTGTATGAGGGTTTCTTGGTTTTTGGTTTTTTATGTTAACACTTTGAAGAGCACCGCCATTGTGCCTTATATGTGAGCTACTTGAAAAGATCAAAGTCTTATTAAGTCCCCAGTTATTTTATCAATACCAACAGGATGTTTATAAACCATGATTCACGTTGGCTATACCAAGAAGAAAACACAGACTCACAGTTCTCTGTAATAAACAAAACCAACAACACTTTTCAGCTATGAAAAACTGATTAAAGACTTATGGGCAAGCTGTCACAGGAAGGAAAACCCAACAGGGCTTCCCACTTTTAATAGACATGCAGGAAGCTGACTGCAGAACACTTTCTGGCTTTCTAACTTTACTCTTTGCACTCTAAAATGATCTGATATACTCTCTAGAGAGAATTCCCTTAAATCCATAATTATTCACACAGAGTTGAAGGATTTTTCAGCAAATAAAGCATTCATCAGATGTGAGTTTTGGCAAAGACCTATTCAGCTGTTGCCAAAGTTACAGTTTCACCTCAAAATAACCAAGGACTAAAATTATATATATATATATATATATATATATATATATATATATATATATATATAAAGGCCAAGCAGTCCATCCCTGGCCAGCAGGACCCCAGAGGTGAGAGCTCTTCCCCCCAGAAAACTGTTTGAATTCCACTTCTGCTCAAGGGCACTTGATCCACGTCTCCTCTCTGCTCAGAACGTGTCCAAAACAGTAAGCTAAAGGACAGTCTCACTGGCTCCTGAGACACAGAAAACACTGAACTATTTGCTGAAACAAAGGGTTCAGTGGTCCTACAGTTCACATTATCTCTTGGGAAGTAAACTCCAGCTGAGCTAGGACGTTTCAGATAAGGGCAGAATTTCACTACTGCTTTTATTTCCTGATGACATGCTAACATTATAAACTGGAGACCTTAAGACCAATGGGTAAAAGCCAGTGCAAGGCAGCCCAACAAACATCCTTTCATTTTCAGGCCACTTAAGCTTGCTGGGATTTTTCCTTTGTGGGTTTGCTGGGTATTTTCTAGGAAAATGTTCACTGATGGAAAATGGAAAATGAAACAAATAAAATAAAACAATGTCATTAGGAAATACCAAAATGAATTTTCCCAGTTTCCAAACTTTCTACTTGAGAACAAGAGGTGGGAGAGGTCTGCAGCTCTGGAAGCACTGCAACACCCATCCAAAGTCTACAATGAAGTCATCAATTTCTCATAAAAATCTGTACCATGTAAGCATAAACAGCTTAAATATACTTTTCATGCAGTTTTAAAATTGCACATCTCTAACTTACATGGTGAAGGCAGCATATTCCTGCAGAAATATCTTACATAAAAATATGAAGGGCAGCTCTGACTCTGGGAAAAATGTTGCATCACTCCTACAGTGCAAAATACTGTAAATATAAGTACTGTTGTGAGACATATGCAAATTATATTAATGAACTTTTGTTTTGTATTCAAAAATTATTTTCTAATGCACATTGTAGGATCTCATAATTTCAATATTTAAATGTCTTATTTAGCCATAAATTTTCCTTTTGATAAAATCTGTCTGCTTCCCTTGAAATAAAAAGGTTTTTTTTTTAATACATACTGCTGTAAGGGAAGTGACCATCTCTAAACAGAAAATTACTAATTAAAGAATCATATTAGAATCAAGGATAGGTGTTCATAAAAATGGGTAGTGAAACAATTTTACTTAAGCAAGAGTCTGTGTGTGGTCAATGCTTATAAACCAAACAGCAGAAAAGCGTGTTCTTACATTTACTGTAGTGCCTGGAGCAGTTAAATTGACCTCTTAGGAGGGTAAACATTGTGTCTATCCAGTTGACTGTGTAGTCAATACCAACAGGAGCAAAGGGGGCTTTTTCCAAACTAGGAAAGCAACTCCTCAGTGAGACTAATTAATTTCTCTGAAAACATCCAGGATATTGATTTGATATTTGAAAACATTGCTGATGTACAGTAGTCAGCTACACATGAATGAGAGTGATCTTTGATGGAACTTTAAAGAAATGGAGCAAACAGTATTTTACTGTCTGGCTTTTGCTGTTACACAGCAGACAGCTCAACTAAGCAGTAGAGAAGCTGAAAAATTTTACAAACAACTTCAACTTAATTATTGCTCAGAAGGCCCCATGATTTTCTGCAATCTTAACCAGATTTTTGAGACATTCACTGAAGAATTTATGATATATTAGAAAACATAACAGCATCTGAACTATCTCATTTCCCACCCTGACAAGGCCAGCTTACCAGGGTTTGTCTGATATCCGGGAGGTGTGATGCCCCTACACTGACTGCGCTTAAAGCATGAAGGTGTGGTAGTTTCAACAGCCAAAGTTTACTTTGTTAACAAACTCTATCTGAACTCTCCTGAGTTGTATTCTGCCTTAGACACACGTACTACAAGCATCTGTTTAAATCATTAGCAGTGAAACATTTCTTGCTATATCAAAACATATTGGTCTTCAGACATAAAATTCAGCTTTTTGCAGAGGATGTGATTATTCATATTCAAAGTGCTTGAGGAGGGGATTGCAAAGATGCCCCTCCACACCAGCGCACTTGCTGAGTTTAGTGTAGGGTTTAAGATGGGGTTTAGCCCCTGCACCTCTGCAATGGGAACACTAGGCTGGGCCAGCCCAGCACCCCTTTGGGATTCTGTGCATCACCCTCAGCCCCCTGACCTGGGGCAGAACTAGGTCCTCACCCACAGACAGTGCAGCTGCCCTAGAAGCCTTCATCAGAAGTTCAGTCCAGACTGAACACAGGATCTCTGCATATAGAATCTGTCCCATGCCCTGGACAGTGCCAAAGTTATTTGGAAGAATTTTCAAGACAAAAATCGCACAGCCCAACAAAGGTTAATAACACAGAGGAGCCAAAAATGACAGAGTAATTGGAAGCAGGACAGAAGGTATGGACTTCCTTGTGCAGCAGTGGATGGACAGTGGGGGTCAGCCAGGAAAGGGGAAATAAAGAGCTCTAGTTTGGTGGCTGCTGACATTGGTAATACTTTGCAGAAGGTATGAGATTGTATGTACCTCTAAGAACAGGACTCGCTTCTTTTCAAGCTATAAAACATCTTAATAGAATTAATTTTGAGAATCTGGTTAGAGCAGCCCTTTTGTCAAATGCAGCCTGAATGTATTTTTATGTGTGTTGGAGTTTCCTGTTAAATTATAGGGGTTTTTAATGGAAATGCTGACAGGACCTTAACCATTGCAGTGTGAACAAATGAATAACAATATACATATTCTTCTTGCTAATAAAGTTTTATAGCCTTGAAATTCAGTGTAGAATTAGTCCATCGATTCTAGAGAGAATTTTTGAAAGAAAGGCTTCATGGTGCTTTCCTCCTTCCATGATGCGAAAAACAAATCATTCCAGTGGTTTAATTTACTATCAGGCTTTTACAGATACCTTTAGGTTTTTTTCTCTACTGTTTTTTGTGGTCTGTTTATGACAGTATTAAAGACATAAGCACAATTTCAAAAGGATGTAATGTCTTTTTCTGACTTGAGGAACAAAATATCCAATCTTTTATTCATTTAACTAGAATCATTGCTTACATCTCAAGTTCATCTTTTTCTTTGATTTTAGACTACATTTCCCAAAAGGTTTCCACATTAATATTAACATATTTATGAATCTCATTATTCTGATTTATGTATTTTCAATATATTTAAGGCTATGTCAATATTAAGCTATTTGTCCCTTGTGAGCACCTTCTACAGAGTTAGGATTAGAAATATTTTTAAACTTAACATACTGAGAAGGACCACTCTGGGCTCAGAGGTAATATACTTATATAACCAAACCGTTTCTCAATTTGTTTAGTTTAGCTGTCTGCTAAACTAAAAGTTTAGCTGAGTCTGCTTTAAAAAAGAAGTAACTCCAGCAATAGGACAAATCACTTTTAATCAAAGCTAGACAATCAAAGCAATTCTATTTCATTAAAACAATTTATTCAAGAACATCCATGATGCTGTAAAGATGTCATACCATAGGATATACTGTGTACATCACCCCCACCCAGAGCCTGAAGCTCCCTTACAGCTTTCAGAGGCCACAGTGGCCCTGCCTGGACCCTGAAACTGCTGATGAGTTTGACTCCACCTGCCCACACAGCTACTGCCAGTTGAATTCGCAGTCCTGAAGTGACAGTGACTGCATGGGATGAAGGGTGCAGCTCCACCACTGCCAGGAGCAGGTTAGAGCAGGAGCCTGCAAGGACACTTGCTGTAACACGCTACTTACATGTGAAATCTAAACCTGCAGCACAATGCTACCACCCCCCTCCCTCTGGAGAGGCATGAGAACACCACTTAATTTTTTTTTTTAACGGGGCTCATTCTCAGCATGAATTTCAGATACAGATTCCAGTAGAGAAAGCTAGAACTTGGCCTAACCCTGTCAATACATTGGTCCCAGCTTACTTGCATATAACAAATGCTGTTTATTGATATCTTACTGGTTTCCTATAGTCAGATTGTAAACTCAGTATGAATTCCCAGACTTTCTTAAATGGGTCCTAATGACCAAGCTACATGAAGAATAAGGCAGCAAAAAGCAAAGAATCCATGATGTGTGAACAGAACAGTCTCTTTTTCTTTGCAGAAAATCTGCATAACACTGGAATTGATTGTTTTGTTAAGTACTGTGCTTGCCACTCTTCTGTTACTGTGTCAGTAACAAAGAGCTGGTGTTGAAACATTTTGCTGTAGTTGTCATTTTTGTTAGAATCTGGTTTACAATATTCCTCTTGCAAACCCTTCTGTATGCATACTGAATATAATCAGAAAATACATTGAAAGTAACCCCAATGTTACAATGGCAATCAATGCTTGGGAAAGAACATGCCTCCATGGACACACACTAGTGAAGCTACCAGAAAGTGATTAATGCAAATTGCTTATTAGAGAAACACATGGACATAATTTCATCTTGTGTTAAATGAGTTGCAGCTTTGCACTTCTGCTTCCCACTCTGACCTCCCACTGACTAGCTTCTAATTCTCAGGGATTAGCCCTGTTGACTTTTTAAAACAAATAAACAAAAATCATAGTGAAGACAATTTCTTCCAGGAGTTCCTGTTTGTTATTGGATGATGAAACAAAGACAGTACAAAGATTTGGCCCAGTGGAGATTTTTTCTAGCTTTTTTTTTCAAATTTTAGTCATACGAAATATGAATTCATCTGTTCTCTGACTCCACCATTATATTGCTACTAGGCACAGCTAGAAAAGACCTTACCATCCTATGAGTGACAGAATATATTTTAAAAAGAACTAAACCTACCTCTTACTACAATTGAAAAAACCCATGTCAACACGCAGGAAAAGCACCTGCTAAATTTAAAGGTCAAATAGGAACAAATTGCATCAGGTTCCTAGGGAAAATTGCAAGCAAACTTTTTAGGTCCATGAAACCTGGACTTCCATTGCTTTAAAAGAACTGAAGATGTGTTAGCCTGTGTGGGTTTTTCTTTGTCTTTCTAGGTTGCATGCTTCTAAGACAGACATGAACAAGACACTTTCATGAGGTCCCTTTTAAAGAGAAGTTTACCAAGTCATAATCCAATATATGTATTCTCCTAATATAATATATCTCTTAATTAGCAATAATGTCTTGAGGATATATTTTTCTTATACATTAAATTCTGTATTGGGAAGCAATAAGCATTGAGCTCATTTAAAAGGAAGTAATCATTTTCACAATAAAAACTTGATTGTGAAATAACTTGGCCACAGCTACTATTCCGTATCATTCTGTGGTTATGGTGACACTTGCTTTATTAAAAGGAAATATCTATAAAAATATCTACAAGAAGAACCAATTGTGCTTTAATTTATACATATCCCATGCTAGCAAAAGTAAGCCTTGAGTGCAGAAATCTTAATATGGACTTTAAACATTGGTGCACTTTTCAATGCACATGGATAAAATAAGCAACACCAATCACAGCACACCTGCAACTGCTCTGTGTTTGACATATGCTGAATGTGGGGCCTAAGCTTTCAAATGTCCCCATGTGCACAGATCCTGGGACATCAGAGATGCTTGGCTGTGGGAGTACTAATCAGAATTAAGGAATAAAGTACATGTTAGTCTTGCCTTTCTTTTTCTTCTTAAATTTTGTGGGCTATAATCCAAATTCCAGTTCACATCCTGTCTCATTAAGAGACACATCTGTCTAGAGGGATCCTTTCATCATTTGTCAGAGCAAAACCCATCTTACCCTCTGCTGTGAAAGCTTCTGCTGGGTAGAACTCCCTCACCCCTCCCGTATTTAACTCCTCTCCTTTCTCATGATATAGGAAAATGGTTCACATTACTTAAAAGGATGATCACTGACAGCCTCTCCATAGCCATCCTCCTTCATTGCTTATCCTTTGAATGTACAGCTTCCAAAACATTAAAGCTAAAGCAAAGCATCAACACCCAAGGCTGCCTTTCCACACAGAGTCCTTCAGATAACATCCAACAACTCCCACACCTTGCTGAACTACAGCACTCATTCTCCTCCTGTGTTAATGCAAAGGTTTTCTGAATATCCAACGGGGAAAAAATCCTCTGTGCATTAATTTTATTGTCTTTTTAATGTCAGTTTGAAACTGGCTTTCTAAATAAATATACTATTTATTACCCACTCTACAAGTTGAAATCCATCTAGTTTGTCTCAGAAGGAGGACAACTATAACCTGGTGGCTAGAATCAGTTGTGTTACTCCTGAAGGCAGAGTGGGAGCCTCTAAACCAAGACCTTGGTGCAGAATAGAGGGAGAGCAGCAAAAGTGGGAATCTTCAACTTTACAGCACATTGGTGAGGAAAAGGAGAAGCCCTGAGACTGGGCTCTGACAGTGATAAACCCATGCACAGGCTGCCACCACAGCGTAAGGAAGTAGCATTGGGGGGGTTGAGCTTCCTGAAGGAAAAGCTGCTCCCAAGACATCCTCTGGCAGTGCCCAGGTTTTGTTGCACTCTGCAGGCCAAGAAAGAGAGCGACCCCCGGCCCCAGTAAATGCTGTACTCCAAGGTGCTGTATCTCCACCTGGAATTCTATTGCTCTGCTTCATGCTCCTCATGCCAGCCAAGAAGGTTCCAAGGAGAGAGGCAGTGCAGAGGCAGCCCTCACAAGCTGCAGAAATCTGTCTGTCCCTGCCAAAGCCTATCCTGGGCTGTGGTAGGGAAGGTGAAAGCCAAGAACCATAGCCAGAGGGATGAGAGAAGCACTGGCAGTGAGGATAGCAGGAGCCCAGCAACCCCAGAAGCACAAGCCTTGCCCTGCACCTCCAGCTCCTGGAGGAGGGTCATGCAGGGAGTCAAACCCGAGTGACTGATGGATAGCTCCAGGAAAAATAAAATAAGAAGTCAATAACCATGCAGGAAGCACAGACTTCCAAAGTCCACTTGATCTGTAGAAAACTAATGATATCTAATAAAAGAACTTGTCAGATTCCTCCAGAAAGGTAATGGTGGTTAAAATTCTGCTTTCAAGCAACGTGGAAAATTGTTCTACATAGTTTAAAACAGTGCTCTGGAAAAGCATCATCTAACTCTGCCTTGAATAATCTCTCATCAAAAGCTTTATTTCAACTGCAATCTGGACAGATTCAGGCACTGACACCCAAGCTAGTCCTTATCTGAGCATGGGCACTGCTACTGGCAACAAGAGGGGCTTTAGGCATTTCTGCTCCAGAAATGTAAGACTGGATTTTGTGTAGCATAGGCTGAGCTCAAGCTACCAAAACCCACAGATATTTAGTTATATACATTATCCCTGAAGAACAATTAGAAAAAGCCAAACTGGCAAAGTGGTTACTCATATTTGTAGTTTTAACACTGATCAAATTATTTGTACCAGGAAATGATGGCACGGGCTACCAACAAATGGAAATTATTTTTGAGAAACAGAAAAATATTCTGTAATTATACAAAAACAGACCGCTAACATCCACTTCAGCAATTTGCATATGAGACATTTCAAGCTATCAGCCAAATTCTTTTGACTGCTGCTAAAGAGACAAATCCTGTGTCTCGATTCATCCCACCTATCTCAGTGAATGACTGAATTACTGTAATTCATTTACTGAAGGTGCCTCTTTCTCCATTGACTGGAGAGGCAGTGTAGGTGCTGAGGACACACCACGTGCCTGACTTTAGACTGCTCAAGTTACAAAAAAGAAATCTCTATCCTTTAACCCACTAAATTATCTATAGAGTAAGCAACAAAAGGTTTTCCAGAGGTTAAATTCCCTGCTGTGGAGAAAGCCAACATATGATCAAAATTGGAATTAAGTTCATCTATAAAGTATTAGAAGTGCGAAGTAATTGCACTTAGCCTGATGAGCATTGAAAAGCAGTGTAGATGCTTTAGAACACACAAAACTTAGTGTTGGCAGTAAATACTAAATAAGTACTTCATAACCTTGCAATTGCAACCATAGTGGTCAATGTCCAGTAACACAAAATGAACCCCATCAAAAAGTTTTCCTTGTTATCAGCCAGGGAAAACCATGCTACTAATTCTGTCACATTTTCTCCCTTGCTGTGCTGGAGATTAATATTTTCCTTTTCACCAGTCCAGCAGAAAAAAGAAAAAGAAAAAGTTTGTTTTCAACTTTCTGGTATCAGTAGGGAAACAAAGCCACGATAAAAAGGACAAACAGGAACTCCACACCTGACAACAATGAAGAATCTTGCTTTCAAACATCACACAATTGGCTGACACTATTTTTTTTATGGGCTAGCAGCTGCGTGACTCATTTATGTATGTTTTGCCTGCCTTAGCACTAAGTGGACTGATGTAAATAGGAAGTGATGAGGAAAATCAATTCAGGGCAAACACATTTTTTTTCAAGGCTGTAACAGGAAGAGATAGGAAGCCCAGGAAGATACTTGATAGATATTCAACTCTGTAGAAAGAGGAAGCAGCATGTTGAAGCACTAAGCTGGTTATTTTGAGTTGTTGAACGGAAACGGGATACAGTGCAGAAAGGATGCAGATAGGATGCATTTTGTTGCATAGCAACTCAGGGAACAGAAGCTCCTGCATATAACTGGAGACCATCTGCTAGTATGAGAGGGAGAGAAAAAACACGTGTTTGAAAAGGGGAAAAAAAGTGCAATACCAAAGAAGGAAGTTTAACTACACTACATGAAACCTGGCCAAATCACCCCTGGTAAAAGTTTAAGGGATTGAAGAACTTAAGGAGAAGTCATTGTTTGCAGCTTCCTACTACAGTATCTTTGTGTTGAGATTGTTCCTATAGAACCAGATTAGGCTTTGGTGTAAAACTGACAAACTGCCAATGAAGATACTGCCAGTTAATTCATTTCCACCAAAAGCACACTGCAGCTTTTATTTTCTCAATAATGTTTACAGTAAAACTGCACCAACATTTAACATCAGTATTTTCCACAGTGCTGTAGAATACTGCCTGTCCCCAGAGCACCACTCAGTCATCAGGCTGCATGGGAATATTATTCAGAATAACAACTCCAGCTCTTGGCACACCACAAATATAGTTTTGCTCATGTTATTAAATGTGATCTATAAATAAAATATGTATATATTCAAAATAAAAAACATTCTTAACTGATTTAATAAGATTTCTTGGTCAAAACTGATTCAGGATTTTGTCTGATGTGTTGAATTGATGAAAACAATAAAACAATTTACTAAGAATAGGAAAGAAAAAAGATAAATGCATTCTGAAGTAGAGCTTTCCATCAATAAGTGAGATTAGGAGAGAACAAGGAAAAGAACAGGCATTTGAGTCCAGATACTAGTGAAGCTACTGCCTTTACCTAGGAAAGGTGGTCCTGATCCTGGAGCAACTGGCACCCAGAACCTTTGAGGGCTGAAGGAGACCCCTGAGGGTAGGGGACAGGAATCAGAACAGAAAAGTGACACTCCACAGCAGGAACATGCTGGCTATTGAAACAGCCCTGCACAGAGTGCAGGGAGAAAGGCATTCTAGAACACCCAGAGAATGGAGAGCGTTAGTCTCCAGATTGGTGCTGTATTCTGCTCCTCTCGGCAGACCTCAGACAGAAGTGCCAGTCTCTGCCTTTGTGCGTGTGGCCATGAGAAACAAAATCCTCACTTCTCCCCATCATTGTGCCCCATATGATTTTATAGAGCACCCTTGCATATAGCTTTCTGATACTCCAGGAGAAGGCAAAATACAAATATTCTCCTTATTTTTCTCATTCTGATTTTCCCCTTTTTAAAAATATTTTATTATAAAGACATGTCAGATGAGCCCACTATCATTTTCAGAGTCATTCAGTGTGTAATTGTTGAGGAGAAAACTGTTATAACCTTCATATGAAATTTATGGCCATGTACTGTGCTGCACTGAATAGCTTCCAGTAACATTATGGTGTTCCCTGGACTGTGTTTTTCCTTATCTAGCAATCATTCACATGGGACTCACAGCGATCTTTCATTAAACCACAGGTTCTCTTCTGCTTCATACACACCACCCTGAAACTTTAATATGTTCTCTGACCTGCTGGAAGCTTCTTATTCTGAAGCTAAGGCAGATTTCTCTGTCCTACAGGAAAACCTCCCCTTTTTGCTGCCAGGTGACTGTAAAGTGCAAGAGAGGCACCCAGCCCAGCACAAGGAGGCAGCAGAAGACCTAAGTGGCATAGACTGGTGTCAGGCAGCCTGTGCTGCTCTTTGCTGCATTAGAAATTCAAAGCATTCCACTCTATTTCCCACCTCACTCTTGGCCTAACTCTGATTCTCCCAAGCAGGGGTGATATCCCATCAAGTTTCAGCCATGCTTTGTACGTTTCTCAATGCCTATGATGCCTTAGATCTACTTTTATCAAGGCATAGGAGATTATGTATCAGCACACATCCTGGTTGAAGCACTTCTGCTTATGCCACCAGCTGAGTTCATCCCTGAGGTTGCACAAGCTGATTATTGTATGCAGGTGGCAGCATAAGCATCTACTTTTGAACACATCAGCACACATAAATAAAAACCAAAATTATCAGGTAATAGCAAGTATAAGAGGTTGGAATGAAAGCAAGTATTTAAATTTAACACCAAAGCTCACATTGATCTTCCTTTGAAAATTCTCTTTTCAATATATATGCCTCAGAATACACAAAATGGTGTAAAATGGGTTTAGTGGTTTATTTCAGGAAAAAAAATTGTCAGTGTCCTGTCCTATAGCTGCTTGAAAGGAAGGGCATACAAGCTTTCAGCAGTTTATTGGATTCCCCTTCAGGTCTGTAACTTGAGTTGTTTTACCTCGCAAAGGGCTTTACCAATACAGATAAGACAGCAAAAGTCATATGGTGCTTACAGAGGCAGGACAACTTTTCATCTCCTACCATCCTCTGAAATGCTACATGCCTCCCAAGTAAACTCAAGCAAGGCTGCAGTCAGGCTCCCCACAGCTGTACAACCTGCATGTGTGCAAGTGGAACCCCAAACATGCAGCTGCCAGCAGAAAAGTACAAAAGCTGTGCCATGTTTCTATACTAACCTCACATTGGAGTACCTATTTCCAGGAAAAAAGCTCTCCCCCAATCTCATTCTTTCACTCATTTTTTTTATTGCTTTTGCATTATTGGTCAATTTATAAAATGCCTGCACACTGCACATCTTGGCTGCCAAGTACAGCCACATGGGTGTGAAGCTGAGCTAGCAAAGAAAAATTATAGCAAAATTCTTGCTCTGAATAAACCAAAGTAATAGATAAATTTATGAGCCTTTCCAAAGACATGCAGAAAAGAGCTGGCAGTACTTTAAGGTTTAAAATAACTGGGACTTGTCCACCTACAAGTGGTTTTGTCCAGCAGTGTTACACAAAAGCACTTGCAGAAACCAGCTGGCAGGCCTGCAAGAAACATCTACATCCAGCAAGCCTGAGCCCTGTTTCACCATGTGCCTTCCCCTCTCCTCTCCCCCACCAAAAAGTATTTATAACTTTAGAAAATCGTTATAATCCTGATGATGCTCCCAGGATTCTTATTCAGTTGAAAAAAATATTGGTACATCTCAGTAATGACTCTGCAATGCACAGCTGCCCTGGGGCAGTATAATAATTCCTAGCTTCTTCTTCTGTACACTAACTCTATAATACCAGTATATATTTTTCATCTCTAGCACACCAGTGTGTCAATCATTCTGATGTGACTGATGGTGGCAGTCACCCTCTAGGCCAGGAGCATATGCAAATCTCCAGTGGTCCTCAGGAAAATCTTCAACTTTAGGAGTAGAAACCAGGAACTAGCCAAGGTAGAGTTTGCTGCACTCCTTTGGGGAGCAGCAGGTACTGACCACAGCCTGAGAGAGAGGCACTGGCCCAGACTGAAGACTGGTCCAACAGCCAACAGCTCCTCTATCAGCTACTTATTCTCATGGAGAGGAGAAAAATCACAACCCACCTGCAACACTAAAGGAAAGCGTGCTGGTGTGCTTGGCACTTCAAAAATGTGGGAGGTAGAGCAGAGACATGACCAAGCCATGACAGACACATCAGACTGATGTGCAATCTCCCCTGACGCCTGATGAGAGGTGGGAAGGAAGCTGATCTGAAACAGAAGTAAAGAACCATTAGTCTTTTGGCAACTTTCAGGCCCTACAGGAAAAATAAAATTTGTCTTGTAAGGAAAATTGTTTTTTCTCCTTCAGAGCTCACATGGGATACACAGAATATGCAGACAAGACTTTTCAGTATGCACCACTGTCATAGAGTCCCCATACTACCAACACCTGTGTATTTTTATTCATCAGTGGAGGCATTCAGCTCTTTCATGGAGGACTGGAAAACCCTGCTCCATAAACTGTGAGACAAATTAATCTTTTACCCAAATAAAGATGATAGGGCAGAAAAACATGCTGAAGTCATGCCAACAATGGTGCCAAAGCGTTACACTGGCACAATGTTTTGATTTATTTTAATTGTTTTGAATTTAAAACATGGGCTCCCTGTACTTAGGGCTTCTTTTGACTTTAAAGGTTCAGCACAAACTTAGGTATTTTGCTGTATCAGTCACTACAGAGACATGGATAAAGGTAACTTTTCCTATTAGAAACCATGTCACATAACTAAAGTAGCCACAGGAAAAAGTGTAACCTAAAGCTAGACTTCCTTGCTGGGGAAGTATTACCCCAAACTGGTGCCAGGACGGTCCAAATAGGACATTTCTAAACAGAAGAGATGGTGCTTCAGGGATGAAAAGCCATGGGTTTTAGTGAAGTTGAACTGAAAAAATATTCTCCAAGAACTGCATTAAAATGAGACGTAGCCTGCTCATGTAGACAGTATGTAAGCACATCTTGAAGGGCTGTCAGAGTTTAAGGCTGAATTCTCATCTTCACTAATCTCAAGGCAAATCAGGGAAACCATGAGTAATTGCTTTTGCAGTATAAACACACTAAATATGTATGTTTCCACAATGGGAATGACTTGGAAATTTTGTGATCGTTAACAAACACTTTTACAGTACCAGCAAAAGAGAACCTTAGCAGAACCCAAGTTCTGCCATCAGCTCTTGTCTCTCTTGTGTCAGGTCTAGCTAAACACTAATAATTTCTGAGAATGATAGAGACAGTTCAATTTTGTAAGAGTGTCCATAGTTCATTTTGCCCCTAATGGGCAATGATTTGACATTTAACCTGATTAGGGCAAGTGTCCTAATCCTCCAAAACATTTATCTACCTAAAGAACATGCCTTTGTATGCCACAGGCATACATTACACTTTTCAAAACATGGGAGAACATTCCATATGTTGAGGGAATACAGCTGCAAAATTATTGCTGCTTCTGGCTTAATGAGCAAATGCATTATACACTATTATCTGCCTAAAGTGCAGTTGCATGGAAAAATCCAAGAAGAGAAGTAGCATTCACAGAAGAAGCAGGGTCTATTGAATGACTGATGTTCCCCAGATGATATTACTTTTCCGTGTGTGTAGAATACATAGGAAAAAATGTAACCAGCAATATGATAGTTTGAAATATTTTCTTACAAGTATAAATCAATCTTAACTGTACTCAAAGTAGTTGAATTTCCAGTCTGTTTTGCTAACAGTTCTCTTGTAAGGAATTGCTGTGAAGAGTTGGATCAGTTACTTCATGAAGGAGCACCAAGTCACATCACAGAGAATAAAGTACATAGCGCAAGTTGAGGTTGTTTTTAACTGAAAACTGGAGCTCTGCTAATAAAAAAAGAACTTGTTGCATCATAGGATAGGAACTTTGGCATCCTGTTCTATGCTTCTCTAAGGCAAAGCCTGAGCTAATTGTCATGTACATCCATTTGATATTTGAGAACCACACTGGTGGATGCCAGTGGGAACGTTCCAGGATTTTTTTCTTCTTTAGTTTAATAGATTTCCATAATATTACACTTCATCTGAGAAGGGAAAATCTACATTGCACATCTCTCCAACATAATTAAAAATGTAACGGGAGAACACTTTAAGTGTGTGAATATTAATTAAAATGAAAAAAAAAAAAGCCCCAAAAATATTCTCTTACATTTTCTTATGTATCTTAATGAATTAAAACAAATTGGTTCTCTATTCCATGTCAAACTGCAGTTTTCTGATACTGTTTTTTGTTGTCAGGTATGTGTAGCATCCCATGTGTTTTCCTACTCCTTGCAAAAATCTCCACCTAACTAAATGAAGTAATTCAATTTTATTGGATGGATCCTTTAATTGTTTCCAAACCTCTTTTCTCTCAAAAAATAACTACCAAGAGCAAGTAGCTATAGCATTTTTACATTTTTGTACACGTATATTCATATCCTTACACATATGTTTACATATATCAATACTGACCTTTGTATATATTAAATTCATTTTCATATCTCTACAAACATGTAAAGAGCAATTACTGTTATGCATTTGGATTTGGAGTCTATATTTAGCACAAAATTTTGTTAATAAAATTCTCTTTCCTAAGTTCCATGGCTATAAGACAATTAACAAAAGTGAAACAAGTAAACAGCTTAATAAGTTAAAACAAATTCCTGAATGTTAAGACTTGACCTAAAGCACATTTCCAAAACTTACTGAATGAGGTAGAGGGATTAGGAACAGGTCCTAATCAGCTTCTTTATAGACCGCTTTGTATAGCTGAAGTTAGTGTATATTTACACAGCACGGTGAACCTTATTAAAACACATGGGAAGAGATATGTTTTTCTCAGTTTGGTGAGAAAAATCACAAACCTTCATTTTATTAAAACTACTTATCAAATGACTGAGAACAAGTTCAGCTCCTTCATTAAAGCTGCCAACACTGCTGATATCCCTTTAAGACAACAGGTGGCAGAGAGTTTGTTTGCTGCAATCATTTCTCTTATGTAAGTTTACTTGCACGGCTGGGTTTGGGATTTGGTTTTGAAAATAAGTTTTTGTGAATGGTTCTCTTTGGGATTGTCCAGCTTCCTTCCACTTCCTTCTCAATGGCCCCTCCTGCAGCAGGACATCCTGCATTTTAGGAATTTCAGTTTCTTATCTCAACAGCTTTAAAAGCATTGTCTAAGTCAGGAGTTTTCTTTTATGTCTTAAGTGTCTGGTATGCAGCTGGCATCTAACCTCATACATGTGTACTCTCAGATCTGTCTTTTTCAAGTTGGTATTCAACACGGAATGAGTATGCAGGGAAAAGCCAAGCAGGACAGTGCTCCATTGACAACCCCACTGTCCAAGATACTCTGGCTTATTCTTTTTCCTTCCTTCTCAAAATACCCTAATTCTCATATTGCCAAAAAAAACCCCACAAACAAACATCACCAAACCCCAAAAAATTGTTCCAAATATTCTGTGCATTAATACAGGGAAATATATATGAATAAATATATTTACACAGATGAATTTAATTTCACACTTTTCTTCTTCCTTGATTGTTTGATACCCACAGTTATCTCTGTAAGCCAGCTCCACTGCCTCAATTTGGTCTGTTATCTCAAGTGCTGGAGATCTATCTTAAATGCTGTCTCAAAGGCCAGTTCCAGATCTATGGCGGAGCTCAGGCACCACACCAGGGGTAGTCAATCCCATCCTATTCTATTCAGTTTGGTCCAGAAGTTTGCACCACAGGCTGTGTGCTGGGGGATCACATCTCTTTCGTGTCAGTCAGCATTCCCTCTCAGTAAACTGCTCTGGATACAGAAGACTGAACCTCTGAAAACTTTCCTACAAATATCCAAAGTGAACTAACTGCTATCAGTATAGCCTAACAGACTTGTGCCAAAATGAACTTGGAACTGAGGCACTGCCTGGCAATGACACTTTTGTCTTTATACATCTTGTCAAGAGTCTGTACATCTTCCATGTTTAATAAAGACATTTTATTTCTTTATTGAGACTACAGCAGAAATGTTCTGGTGAATAGGTCACAGGACAGGAACCAGTACTTGAGGGGGTTTTTGGCTGTCACAGGGTCACTTTACCATCCTGAACAAGTCATTGGAGCACTTCACACCCTGTTGCACTAGTTTGTGACATGACAGTAACATGCAGGCTCTCTGAGAACTGTTCCTGCTCTACTTGGCTTAGCACAAACAACAATGAAGCAAAGTTATTTTTCTAACTTATTTCAGCCATTAGAAATATTTCCTCCTCATTTTGAATAAATATTAATTCCTAACAGTGTAAGGTTTACAAGTTACAATCTTCAGCTACTCATTAATGAGTTTTAAACCTACGTTAAATCTTGCCTTATATATGATTTGACATGAAAATTTTAATTTCCTAAGGTTGCAAATGGCAAGTGGACGGGTTTTTATTGATAAAGTTTATTTTAGCTTTTATAGTCCCACCCAGAGTAGCAAGCAAGCATTCAAGTGTTATGTGATGTTCGCAAATGCTAGAAGAGTTGAATATATTTCCTTAAAAAATCATTATAGCAAATGTTTTAAATTAATACCTCTTTCATACTACTTATTATTGTCTATTTCACTGTTTTCCTCTCCAACAATCAGAGAGAGTTGTTTAGAAAGAAGAAATGCCTAGTTCAGTTTTACATGCCTGTTTAATTTGTATTTTTTTATTGATAAAAATCAAGGCTTCTGCTTTGTGCATTTACTTTCGTTGTAACTCACCATGTAAAAACCCAGTTAACAGTTCTATGAATCAAGCATTTTGTGCTTCCAATCTATGGCTCCTAAAGATGCTCAGCATCATGTCACTCCAATAATGAGATATTCAGCAATAAAGTGCCACCAAAAAAAAAAAAAAACAACAGAATATTCAGCAGCATTTGTACCCCACTTCAATGGTTTGAGATAAACTCAATGTCATCACATTAATGACAGTGTCATGGCACCAGCAACATTGACATTGGAAGATTGGTAATAAGGTTTAATATCCTTTCCCCTGAGGAATACTTATTCCTTAGTATATGAAATGGTGTTAAGATGAACATTATTTTAGGTAGGTAATTTAGTTAATAGTTCGTTGAAATGAGTTATCCATGAAAAAGTTGATTTTGATCTACTAAAAAGTGTTATCTGTGAAGTAGAATAGCAGCACGGCAAACTATCTGTGGTGGAAACTTGTCTTTTTGTTCATAAAGCTCTAGGATGGATTAAGAACACAAATGCAGCTTCAATTTCTGTATTCAAACATACATTACATTGTAGATCTGTCAGCCAACAACCTGCAAATAGCTACTGCTAAGTTGATATCTGACTGCTCATAAACCTTCCTGTTAAAACAAAACCCTAAAAATGTTATAGGGATGCTATTTGCACACACACCTCAATAAACAGGGAGATTATTTAAACACAAAAATCCCACTTGATAGTGGACACATAAAGTGGATTTCACTAATAATTTTCCAGGTCCTTTGCCATTATAAGGCTCATTATTGTACTAACCAAGTCATAAAGGCAGGGGACAAAAAAAAATTGACTCAGAGTTCACAGTAATAACTCACAAAAAGTGTATTGTCACAAGAAACTCCTGTTCATACTATTTTTGAAAGCTGTCATCCCCCCTTGGGCTTAGTGGGTACTTATGTGTTGAGATACATTTTCTGTTAATTTGGTTTGCCCCATCCCATCACAGTCACCTGCGTATGTTCTGCAACATGGTCCAAAATCAATGTGCAGCTAAAAACCAGCAGATTATCATCAAGCCACTTCTGGGTATGCCCTCTCAAACCAGAGATGCTACAAGGTGTGACAGCAAAAGTAATCCATAAACTACAGATTTCCATTGAAGGAAACTAAATCCCATTAAGTATTAACATTCACAGCTAAAGAGATGCAGGAAGGAGCAGTGATGTGATTGGTGAAAGCCAAGCCTTCAAGCAAAAATGCCACATGCTAGGAAACGAGGTTGGGAAACATATCTATTCTTGAAAAACTGATCTCTAAGCCAGATACTTGAGGTTTGCCATACTATTCTGGTTAAAATTTTGCTGCCATCCTGAATAGGCACATCTCATCATACCAATGACCCATACAGCAATTCTCTCCACATCCTTCTGGTGATTGCTGTAGCAGTGTCACATCCAAGTGCAGAGCTCCTGAAATCCAGATAATACAGGTAGTATTGCCAGCATTGTTCCTTGCTGTCCTTGTAGTAATTGTTGCATTTATTTATATAGCCCCAAAATAAGACTTCTCTAGTTACTTTCTGCCTGACCTTCCATTCATATAGCATAACAAACAAAATGAGGGGAAGAGGGAAAATTAGAACAAGCATTTTTACAACACAGAGCAACCTTACATAGAAAGCTCTATCCCAATAAAGCTCTTATACTGGGGAGTCCTAAGCCCAGGGATACAGAGTCTGAGACAGCAGGAGGAAATACTAGCTCATGTGTTAAATGCAAATGTTTTGAAGAGGAAGCATGTGGCATTTCTGATAGAGTCAGAGGATGCTGTTCCTCTCCCCTATCCTGACTGGCCATACTCTGCTGCAAATGTATTTGAT
This sequence comes from Emberiza elegans, assembly GCA_024865655.1. Classification (NCBI taxonomy): domain Eukaryota; kingdom Metazoa; phylum Chordata; class Aves; order Passeriformes; family Fringillidae; genus Emberiza; species Emberiza elegans. The sequence continues at coordinate 65,955,359 of JALJVW010000206.1, forward strand.
CAGAGCCAAGCACTGTAAAAGTGCTGTAAAATTGCTGAATATTATCAGTCGTTCTTAACAAAATATCAGAAATATGTTGTCTTCTAATAAGAATGTCTTGGTTGGAAAGGATGCTTTGGAGCTGAATCAAGCTGAGCACATGGGGATCAGAGTGACCATAATGAGCAACAGAAGGGCATCAGGACAGCTTTGTCCGTGGGTAGTTTAAAGACAAAACACTAGTTTACAAACAGGGAGATAAGATTTGTTCATTGCGATGCCTCCTCTGCATAGCATTGAGGAACATGTAGTTCTCATCATTTTACATTGTATTTTCCCTCAAGGATACAGTTAAAAAGGCATTTAATTTTGACTGTAAGCTACAACCTAAGTCTCCACTGCTTCATTTGTAATGTCTTAGTTTTATCTTATCAGTGTAGCCAAGTCTCAGACAGTGATTTAAAGACAACTTGATCACATCTCCCTAATGTCCAAATACATTTTCCCCCTAATCACCGACCCAGCAGATTTTGACAGTTTTCACCTCAATTGCCTCACTGGTGACTTAATGTTCTACACTGCCATCACATGGCAGAGTACTTGCTCTGTGTATACTTCAGCGAGTCCACATGAATCATTAAAACATTTCAGACAAATGAAGGTGGAGATAAGAACAGATCCCCAAGGATGCAGTCCTTTCTACCCATTCACCTCTGGAAAGACAGCCCACTTAGGCTCCAAACCCTTTTGCACGCATCTGACAAGTCCTCTGGAGGATCCAGATGCCCTGGACCACTCCAAAAGTCCCACACCTAGTCCTGTGGGGAAAAAAGAAAAACACTAAATCATTCCAGCTGGAATCTCAGAGCAGCTTCAGCACTGAATCCAGAGCAGGTTTCTCAGGGCCTTTCCAATTCCAGAAAATCTCCAGGACTGATTGCACTTGTTCTACTGCTTCATTACGCTCTTATTTACTTCTTTTTCCCCACAGCAAACATCCAGATTCAATTTCTGACCAGTCTTTTGCTTTGTTGCCATGTAGTTCAGTGAGAGCCTGGGTTCATCTTCTGCAGTTGGGTTTCTCCCTGCTTCCATCCTGCCTTCTCTCCAGGCTGAACATGTCCTGGGTATTCAGCCTTTCTTCACAGGCCCACTGCTACAGCACCCAGGAAACTTGATGGCCTCCTCTGAACTTACCCCAGTTCAATCCCTTCTTTCCTCTACTGGACAGGACCCAAAAATAAATGAAACAATGAGGTGCTCATAAACATAGTCATAGCTGCTATTTCTTTGCATTGAGTTATAGTAAAGATTTTAAACCCTTCAGAATCAATGAAACAGGTCAAAATGTTTTAGCTGAATATTTCAGGATGCTTAATGGACAATGGCTCAAGACTCCATTGTGCTTATGTTTCTGCAGAGCTTTAGATCAACAAAAGGGGAGTACAGGCTGCCTGTAAAGGGCTGGCATTTTGACTTAGTTGTATTTTCACATCCTCCTGTTGTAAATGACTCAACGAGGTGATGGTCAATAGCAATTCAGGCTGAGCATCACTATTGCTTTAGAAGCATCTTCTGTTCATCGCACTTGATGGCATCCAGTCTGAATGCTCTCAAAATATGTACAAATTTAATCAAACTCTTGATCGACAGCTTTAAAAGAAATATTGGCTTTGTGTTTGTGGCTTGGTCACGAAAACATTACTCAGTGACAAATATTCTAAAAGTCCCATAAAAAACAATCCCCTAGTATAAATCAAAGAGGGTAAACCTTGCAAAGCAATATCACTGATGTCTATTACCCAGATATGATTGATTAGCTGCTTGCCCCAGACTCATCTAAGTGCCAATCTGTGGTACCCAATACAATCACATTTGTTCCTAAAAACAGCAAGAAAATTTGCCCAGATAAAACCTGGCACCTTTGTCCTAATAACACTTCACATCTGAATCAGGAAGTTCTTCAAAAACAATAGGATAAAAAGAACTCTCTAGCAACAGCATTGCAATTTAGAATTTGATTAATAAATAGGAGCAAAACAACAACGGGGTCGTTCCAGACACCATTCAGTGACTTCTGTACTAACAGGACATTAAGAAATCAGAACACTTAACACATCCTCATTTTATCTGCTGAAGCAAAAGCAGACTTCTGACTGGAAGTTTTATAGACAGTTAATAGTAGCAACATCTATATATTGGAAATGAAGGATTATCCACACATTTGATAATAATCTAGAATCCCAGCTTCTAGTTCTGAAGCTGGTTTGTACATCAAAGTTATGCACAGTTCCATTCACTCTTGTCCTATCACTACATGACTTTGTAAATATAGGCTTAATTGAAGCAAAAAACCAAAACCAGAATATATAATATAGTAAATATAAATAATAGGCAAAGGCTTTTCTGGAAGTCTGACCTCAGTCAATAACATACACATGTATATATATGCACACATATACATAAATAACAAAAAACATGTCTGGGCAAAGCTTCACAAAATTTTGTATGAAATTTTCAAACCAAATTTGAATAAAGTATATCTGAGATATACTGGTGACAGAACTTTCCAATTCTTTTAAAATTTGAAGTATGGAGGGGAAAAAACTTACTATCAGTATAAAAATCCCTTTCAACATTCTCAGGAAAGAGTGAAATGAAAGTGTTGCTATCTCATGACAAGTTTAGGAAACCTTTTTTCCTGACTAACTTTGTTGACTCCTCAAAGTGGAAGAACTGTTTAAAAAAGAGCCTAATCCTTTTAGAGCATGAAAACCTCAGTTATGAAGTGGTGAGACTTCAATTAAGTGCCTCTAGTCCAGCCTCATCCTCCACAGTGATAAAATCTGACAGGGCATTTTGGTACAGAATTACACCAGAGTTTGCACTGTCATGTAGTCAACAGTGTATCAATCAATAGAATTTATATTTTAAAAATAATTATGCTAAAGTAATTTCCTTAATAAAAGCAGTATTATCAAAGTGCATTTTTTAAAAGTTATTTTAAATTCCTATTTTACCTTCTATGTGATTTTATCTTAATGTCTCCATAATGCCTCTAAAGTGTACAGTACTTTACCAGCTTTGATACACTAAAATGCCCCCATAAACTGTATTAAAATAGGTTTGTTAAGCATTCCTAGTACCATATAATGCTGGTAATGCCAAATGATAAGTGATAGCCTGAATCATAAATGTTTTTCTAAACATGTTAGAATTGGTTTTTAGCATGGGATGTTCTGGTCTGATAAGACAGTCCTACACTAAGGCAATCAGTGGAAATTAGCAATTGGCATGAAAATTACTGTACAAGAAATTGTGTTGGGTTTTTCTCCCTGCACTCTCATTATGCCTTTGTGAACTCTATAAAAACAAATTAAAGTGAAAATTCACAACTAGGACTGATGGAACAGTAGGAAAATATTTTCCAGAATTAACCAGAAGTATTTTAAATTTTGAGATAGGTTTGATACCTAAGAATAATGACATAAAAAGAATTCTTCTTCTTCAATCTTGTATTTCAAAACATGTTCAGCTGTTATTCCATGCAAGTCACATGAACTTATTGAACATACCCTTTGCAATGGATCCATTTTCTACCAACCTCACTTGGGACCCTCAATTAACCTTTTTTAATTAATAAGATACATGCAAATCTATTTACATATAGGGTAATTCAGAATAAGTGAGAGTGAGCTAAGAATGAAAGTTTGGGGATTGTTTCATTTTTAACCAAAACCACTTTGGTCCTGTTACTTTCAAGCAACAAAACCACATACCCCAAGTGAGTTCTGAGACACTCGGTGCTGCTAACCCCACCCTGACTTTATGTTATTTATTGTTTCAACCTCCTTGGGAGTTAAGTGTCATACATATTTTCTGTATCACTACAAGACATACAGGCTGCTGAAGGCGTCTGTACTAAGGTACAGTTGTGAATTGAACTATTGATGCCAAATCTAAAATGCATTTAATTTTTAACAGCCAAAATAAACTCTTTCTCCCTTGTTTTCTTTCTTAGAACAGATGCACAGTGAACTTACTCTGCATGCTGACAGGTTTTTGACTGCTTGTAAATCCTGAAAATATTGATCAGTTAAAAATATTCGGACGCTTGCATCCCTCAATTCTGCTTACCACAGCCTTTCTTCCTGGTCAACTAGGAGAGCACCAGCAATTTTCTTATAATGATAAATGACCCTCATAGACAGGTCACTCTTTTTTACCTAAAGCCACAATTTTCTCCTTCCTTTAGGTCACAACCTGATTTTTCAGGGTGACAGATTTATTACTTTCTTTGTGTGCTAAAAAACAAATCACCAACAATTGCTCAAAATACAGTCCTGTCACAATAACTTTGAGCACTTCCCAGCCAGAATGATGCAACACGAGGTTTTTTCCTGTTTTCAAAGCAGCAAAATCACTTGTGCATTTACCACAGCTATTGTGAAGAACCATTTGGCTCATTTCATTATATGCAACATGTCCAGGCTACTTGCCAAAAGCTAAAGTATTAAAAACATTATTAAAAGCACCAGTAAAGTCTTTCATAATAAGAGATGGCACTTTTTTTAAGTGAGGATCTTGAAAGAGTAGCTGGACTGACTGTGAATTAAAGACTTTTGAGTGGAAGTAGTGAAAAAATATTTGCCAAAAAACAAGTGAGCTTAAAGAGTATTTCTAGCACATCCCAAATATCTGGACCACAGGGCAACTCAAGGATTATTATCCAGTAAAATTTGTCTTTCTAGTTCTCCTGTGTCTCCAGGAAGATTTTTTCCAATGGGTTTGGATAACACAAAGGTCTTGGGATGCCAGTCCCATGCAATGTCAAAGATACGAAGACCTCTTTTGGCTATGAGAAAAACCCAAATCCGCAGTCCTCCAGACCTTGGCCCAGCTGCAGTTACCCAAATGGCAAACTCAATTTGATTGGAATAAGGAAAGAAAAGAGCACTGCAGCAGAACTGCATGAGGTTTGGTGCCTGCTTCCCACACTACATGCTGAGGAACACTACACTCGAAGAAGACACCACAGCTGGCAACTCAAGGACAGTCACAAGCAGCCCTGGACCAGAGGCTCTGGTCAAAGCCTATCAACAAATTCATATTTGCCAATATATGAGAGACATTCAGGATCTGCAGTACTCTAATGCAGAATTCACCAATGTCCTCTGTGTACAGTGTAGCCATCACACTGACAGCATTTAATTTCTTATCTTTATTCTCAAAGTATTTGCAATGTGAATATTATAGGGTATATATTTTATAGGAATACGGGAATGGCCAAGAAGCAAGCCAGTGTTTGGCCAAAACTAGGAGGTTTGGGTCCTATATACCTGGTACCAGGTAGACCAGCTGTGACAAAAACCACTGTTTGCAACAAAATTTATGCTGTCTAGCAAGAATCTTATTTAAAAGGCAAAAAAATACCTCAGCTACAAAGCAATGTGCTCTTTTTTATGAAGATGAAAACATAGAACCATAAACAAATCAGCTTCCCATCTCATATGGTCTTGGTAAATTACTTATTCACTTTGTACCTAGACCTATCTACAGCAGTATAGCCCTTGCTTTTGCCTTTGTGTTCTAGGATCACAAAAACCTCAGAGAAAATACTAATATTCCCCTTACACACTAACAGCTATCAGAACAGGAACAGATTGGCTTGCATGCCTGGATGCTAGTTCTGTGCAACCAAAACCAACAGAGGACACCAGAGGCAGACATACATCTCTATTTCCTGATGCAGCTTGCAAATGAATGCATTATTTTCTTATGAACATCCTCATGTATCTGCTATCAAGAACTGTTTAGTTGTGTTTCTCAGAGGTTTGTAATATTCAGTCATATAAAAGTCATCATCTGTTTCAGCACCCCTTCATTGTGATGCTGGTAGAAGGGCTTGCTCTGATAAGCATGAAAATATTCTTCAAATATCAACTGTTATAAATATGTTCAAATCATTCCAAAATACATAATTTGGCACAGGTAAAATTCCATAGTGCTGCCCTTGAGCTCCAGCCCTACAATCCTCACACTGATAAAGCTCCTGCAGAGCTCAAGGTGCTTCCCCTCATAAAGACAGGGGAAACAATCTGCACTGAGTACATTTTATAGTCTGTACACTCCCAGAGCTGGCCTATCCAAACTTCTCATTTCGCACAGAATTTCAAACCCTCATTAGTTCTGGTTTTCACCTCATAATATACTTTTTACTAAGCTGCTGTCCTTATACTGTGCAGTATTTGTAGTAATATGCCATTAAACATGCACAGTGTAAACATATAGTGCTGGTTAATGCATAATTTAATAGAACAACTTTTGATAACCTGTGTGTAGTACTGTAGAGTTCATAAGGTAACAGATATGAGCACAAGGAAAGAAATGAAGCAGAATAATTTCATTTAGAAACCAGTACATCCTTTGGAATATCTCCAAATAAGGTCACTGGCAGGAACAGCATAGCTCTAACTTACTCTGACAAAGCAAGTGATAAAATGAGGAAAGCAAGCACTGAAAAGTCCAGAGAGAAAGCAATTAAATGAGACTAAGAAATAAAAGATTTTTGGGCTAAAAGACCTGCTTCTGTGTGTCAATTCAAATATCATTAGAAGTCCAAATACACAGAGCTAGAGTAAACCCCATGTTTGCTGGATAATTAACATTACACCTCAATCTTTTGGGCACAAATTGAGACGTTGTGGTCCTGTATGGCTTTTTTCTATCTAACTGTGCTTAACATGCACGTGGGGATCCCAAGGTGTCTCATGAGATCTCACTTTGTCCTACTACTTACTTTTAATGAAGATGTTTGCAAGACTGATTCTTTTTCCTCATCCCACAATGTACTTCCCTGCTCCTGAGCTTTACCTTACACAATTTGCAAAAAATGAAAGCACCATCTAGTTGCTTTTTAAGGAATTTTGATTGCACTCCCAGCTGCAATCTTGTACATACATACGGCTGCCTCCAGCTGGCAACCCTCCATTTCAGAAGAGCCACATAATCAAACAAGTTATTTCCATTTCCCCCTGATGGTTCTAATGAGTTAATCTCTGAGATGTCTCAATTAAAAACCAAAAATATATATAACAATAAATAAAATCACACAGTCCTTAGACATGCAACACTTCCACTGCCTGTTCTGTCTAAGAGTATGGCTTGAGATTCAGATTCTCAGGACCAGAGAGCATCAAGTGAGTTACACATACACCATTCCTGTACTCTTTACGGGAAAACATAGCCTGGAAAAGGCCGCTTATCTTTACTGATATGTAATGAAGACTATTTTCTCTATGAAGCTTTCTGCATGGTCAAAATAAATTACTACCTTTTCAAGCCTATCCCCTGAAAGAGTTGGTGATCATTAGCCAGCTTTATTCTATTTACTGAGATAAGGTTTATAGCTCTGATACAAGACAAAATTCTCTTAAACAGCTCACACTAAACTTTTAGCACAGAAATATCAAGACATGAAAAGATGCAGTCTTACTATGACAGCTGCTGAAAGATAGAGGGACTGACTTGCTATAAGGTAGAGAGACTGACTAAATGAGCAAAAAGTAACTGAGCTGTGACACTGTTGTGTCAGTTTATTGTCACTGGGTCACAATACTCTTCTTGGCAGACAATTGTTTTGCAAGCTATAAGAAGACATGAAGTTAAAACTGTTGCTTCCATTTAACCTGTCTTGCCCATATTTGCACAGGTCACATTCTGTGACTAAATTGATCTTTTTTCCACCTCATACCTGAGGAAAAAAAAAAAAACAACCAGTTTAGTAAATTAGATTTTTTCCCTTTCTTCCCATCAGGGTAACATGTGAGAACCTACACAAGGTGCTTTAAACTGGTAAGCAAACAAACATTACCACCTGGAGTCACCAGGAGAAGAATCTTAAGACTTGCAAGCTAGTTTAAACACACAAAACTGGGGGGAGCTTCTTACCAGAGTTGTTCACAAGCATCTCAAAAGCTCATCTGCCAGGCCCTCTCATGATTATGAGCCGGAACGTGCCCATTAGAGCAAAATAAAAATCATACTGTTGTACCAATACAGTGGGAAATGCTAAATTTCCTTGCATGGGTGCCAGCCAGCACAGCTGCTAGAACAAAAGTTAATGTTCAGAACAAAATCACCGTGCTGTGACCTCATTCTGAACATGGCCCTTTCCAAACTGAAGGAATAGATAGATCAAAAACAAAAGTCAAGAGTAGCCATAGGGGCCTGCCCTGCTCCCACCTTTGCTCTGGGTGAAGCAAAACTGTGCCTGCTAATCCAGATTAAAGAAATCAATGCCACTAAACATTTGGACAAACTTGAAAACAGATTTTCCTCAGCTAAATTTATTCCTGTAGAATTTTAGGAATAACTACTGAAAGCAGAAACAATCCTCAGAAACTGCATACACACCAGCTTTTACCAGTTTAACATACTTATACAGAAACCTTGGGAAATGCTAGCATGAGAGAAAAGTACAGCTACAGAAACTTAGGGGAAAGAAAAATTATTTTGGCACAGTTGCATTTTTGTTTGCTCACAGTAAGTTTTCCCCAATATTTCTGGCTTTTCCCCTTTGACTCTAATTGAGATCACTTCCTTGTAAGGGTGACTTGGTGCCTCTTTGTCTTTAGGAATCCAAAGAGACAAGGAAGTCCCTGGTTAGAGAAGTCTGGCAGTTAAAATCATGGGCTTCCTTCCCCAGCATGTCTTATACATCACTTAATGTTTGACAGTCTTGTTCACTGCTTCCCTTCCTATTATGAAGTTTTCAGTGATTTAATTAAGTGTACACCAAGCTGTTGACAATCTTCTAATCAAGGCCCAAAGATGTTAGTTAACAACTCTTAATGGTCATGGTTGAAAAGGATTTATTTCATCTTGCCTCTTTCAATAAAAAACTACATCAGTGACAAGACAGGTACATTTCCACTCACCTTGCTTCGACTACATTGAAATAAGGTTCATATACATAAATACCATTTATTATACTATATGCAAATGAAACATTTCCAGAGCATGTTTCTAACTGCAGGGTTTGGTCCACCTTATGTAAAATGAGCAATTCTGCATTTCTGCAAGAGCCTCAAATCAATGTGAGGGATTTTCACTCAGATTCTGTTCTGACTGTATGCACAGGGTTACCTAATGCTTGTTCCATGCTCTAACAATGCCTAACAACAGCTCAGGTGCAATGAGCTGCAGACATTTGCACCTATGAATATCAGCTGCTGCTTTTAGCTAGAGCACACATTTCTGCCCCTGTCAATCAGCAGGAGCCAGCAAGACACACACTTGGATTGCACAAGACACCTGCACATGCCCTGTGGAGCCAGAATGGTGAAATCCCAGCAGACAGAGATAACCACCCAATGGAAACAGTAGCACATTTAAAGCCCTGCCTGCATACGATGAGGCAGCTTTATCAGGGAAAATTGAGCTTTTGCCAGGACATCCCAGAGCACAGCACTTCCCACCCCCTCATTCCCCAGTTTAACTTCTGCATGCCTACCCTTTAAGGACCTCAGTCAAAGATCACTGATGTCAATAAATTAGAAACTGAGAATTACTTTTCCATGAAGGATCAAATCACATCAGATATTGAACCACCACAGGTTTGCTGTTGGCTTTGTGCACTTACCACAGATCAGCTGTTACAGTTTGCTTTTTCCTGAGGTTATGGAGTCATATATGTAAGAAATCCAAGTTTTGGCTTTCATTTAATGGTCCCAAATACAAGTTCCGCACAGTGAATTTCAGCTCCTGAGATGCAGTCCACATAAATCAAGCAAAATTGCTCAGCTCTTTCCATACCTAAAGCATTATTCTGACACTGGCTCCTTCCACTTGGACGCTTTCTAGCTTTCACTGTCTCCCCACACATTACTCAAGAGCCAGTTTTCCTTTTCCCAGGCAGCACAAGCAGGCAATATTTACCCCTCTCAGCCTCTTCTTGCTCCAGTGTGTATAGACTAGAAAATACAGCAAGCAAATCTCATTGGAACAACCACACAGATAAATTCACAAGTTATTTAACAAACGAAACATCCAAGGAAGGCTTTTCCACACCTTTAATGGCACTAGCCATTCAGATCATAATAATATGATGTTAGCCTTTATTCCTGGGCCTTTGAACTCCTTCCTATCCTGTGTATCAGATCAGTAAGCACTAAAAACATCATATTGGGTAGCCCTTTTTTTAATTTTTACCTCCTTAAATCTTCAGTCCCCCATCTCTTGGTAAAATCCATTTAAACAGGGCCCACAAGTTAATGGTTAAACTTGTTGTTTGTAGTACCATTAATATAGGTCAAGCAGCACAATAGTTACAACTGCTGAGGGGGAAGGTACATAAAGACACAGTAAGCAGTTCAGGACCTTATTACAACATGTCTATCAAATGCACGGTTACAAACAATGTGCCTGATTCATCAAAAAGATAACTTCTGCTGACAGTACACACTGTTCCCTGGAGTCTCTTACACATGGCTCAAAAATTAAAATTGGAAATGTAAACTACACAGACACATTCTTGCAAATGTGAGTATGTTTCAGCACACTGAGCGCTTCTATGCAAAATAACAGATACAGGCAGTGGGATGAATTCAGCCCTCATTTGCATCACCAAGTACTGGAGAAACCAGCAACAGCTTTACTCTGCATTTTCTCTCAGGTAACCAAGGGAAGAATTTGTCCCACCAGATCCAAGGACACACATTTTTTACCATGGGATGCACATGCATAATGCCTACAAGAGGGATTACCTCATGCTTTATTTTAGAATATCCAAAAGGACAGACCTCTATGTCAAAAATTTAGTATTTTAGCAATAGTGACAGTAAGTACTGTTTCAAAACTAATGGCACCTTAAAGTTTTACTTAAGCTCAACATCAGTCATTCAATCTCTGCCAGTTTGAATAGACACCATTCCTGATTTGGGTCCCAAGACCCCTAGCCAAGGTTCCCAAATTAAATTCCCAGGTACCTCGTTGGGGCAAAAGCAAACAGAATAGCCAAGTTTAAATGCTGACAGAACTCACCACGGGTGGCACTGAGACACCTTCCCTTCTCAATGATTAGTGTCACGAGAGTATGTGGAGAGATCAATGCAATTTACAACATGAGGTTAATTTCCCCCAGGAAAACCAAGCACAAAATAAACAGCTTTTCTGACCAAGCATTTGGAAAGCACAAATAGCATTTCAAACAGTTTTTCACTTTTCAACAGAAATACTTCTAATGATTAGACTGAGGCAAAAGAATTTTAAAAACCTCTATTCATGCCCAAAATCTAGTAACTGCAATTCCAAGAGGACAAGTTTTTCTATTGTTAATCTGGAGTAGAGGAACCAGATTAAATTTAAGCTGGATAATTTACTGTGTGTAACAAATTACAGAACTGATACCACACAAACTGAAGTCATTGCACATTGATGATGTACCCAGTATTTTCTTTCAGACTTCTGTGTTTTCCATTGTTAAAAATTGAAGACAATTTTCTTCCATTTATCTCACTGATGGAATACTTCGCATTTTTGTGATACCTGCTATCCCTTATTTCAATGAACTTTATGAAACTTGGATTAGATCTTCAGCAAGTGTGAATCACCGTAGCCCAATACTGGATTTTATAAAAGTGTTTTAAATCATGCTACCTGTGGAGTGATTAAGTGATATTGCACCCTCCTGTAGACAGAGAAGGGACATATCACAATAGCATGACATTAAAGCAGCAGATCTCAGGCATGAGGTTACAAATATTTTATAAAAACATCCTGTTGAATAGCAATTTTAAAGCTTAAAGCTTTAAAAGTTTTAAACTTAAAACTTTTAGAGATTTAAAACTGATTAAAGTTCACCAGAAGTATTTAACAACTTTGTGGATTTTATAGACAATAACATTTGTCTCATCTGGGGTGTTTTCCATAAAATCAAATCACCTCACACAGTTAAAAATGCACTTTTGTCACTTTTCAAATTAACCCCACTGTATTTTATACACTACATAATAAAGACAGACCAATAAACTACTCTGCCTTCTCATTGTGTTCCTGCTTGTAGGGCAGCCCAGGTTATAAAATTGTTTGCTTCAACAAAAAATCCAACATGATAAAGGGATTTTTATGCATTCATCTGGCCATCTTTTCTATTCTATATTATAGGTTCTCTCTAATAGCTTCATATGTTGCATTACCCTCAGTGGGATGAGATGTGCTCCACTTTAGCACAGATGTACAGGAAACCCTGCTACAGAATAGTTCTATTAACAGAGCTGAATCTTTTCTGTATAGAAATTGTTTATATGGATGAAAACACCACTGCCTCACACTATTGTCTTTCCTGAACATCAATAAAGACTTGATTGAATTCATTTGCTAATTAAAAAAAGGAGAAATAAAGCAATGCAAGGTAAAAAGAAAGTTCACAGAAAGTTAAGAATAAGAAATGTAAGAGTCCAGAGAATGCAATGTAATTGCCTGTAAAAACACACAACACTGCTGTAGGAATATGACTGCTTCCTTAGGTACTCAAGGGATCTCTGCCCCATCAGCCAGGAAGCACAAGACAGCTGTGCCCTGCTGATGTTCAGATTTCTAACGGAAGAAGGAAGGGGCTTTGTCTTCTCCCACAAACCACCACAACTTCACCCTAAGTAAATATCTGCTGAATTTCAGCTAACATTTTATTCCATTTTATATGGGGAAATAAGGCACTCATAAATCCAGCAGAAACTAAATTAGCTATACCAATTCTATTAGCCTCTAAAAGATCTTCATAATCAGAACAATGTGTGTTATATTTCAGTGAATTTCCCCTTCTCTTATTGTAACTGTCCTGTTTAAATGCAATTTTAGGATGGATACAACTTAAGCTGATGATGTTGCTAAAGCATTTGGTAAAAGTTGACAAATCAGTACAATTCCACAATAATACTTCCAATTAAGTTAGCTGGGAGAAAAACAATTCACTACAGCCCTAATTTAACACCACTCTTTTGTGAAACTGCTGTTAAATTCTGAAGACTGTTAAACCCTAATAAAAACAAACAAAACCTAATTTAAAAAATTCCTTATTAGTGAATACATGTACCCACTTCTGAAGCAGGGAGAGAGCCCTGGAAATGAGACACTTGGCTGTGAGGAAATGCAGTGTGTACTGGTGCTGCCTTACCCAAAGGCACATGCACACTGTGTGGGGAGGGTCCCAAGGAGCTGCATCTCAAAATCATAGAGTTTAGTAAAGATTCTCCTCTTGGCTGGCATGCTTGAAATGTGAGAAACCATTCCAAAACTACAAGTAGCAAGCTATCCTTTACAACACTTCAGTAATATGGTAGGACAATAGGGCCTTTGTGCTTCAGAGTGACTCTAGGGCTGAATCATATCATCACAGTGGTTCAAAACTCTCTAAATGGCTTCTCAGAACAATGGCATAAAACCATTTGAGGCTTAAGGAGAAGCACAAAGTACCACACACTGCAGATGACTTTCAACACTGTGAGCAATGAAATCAAATAAGATAAAGCGAGGATCACCTCTTTCACTAGCCAGCCACCTGGGTCTGTCTGCTTTAAGGATGGCTCTTTTTACCTTCCACAAGCAGAAAGCTGCAGGCTTTCAGGTCCAGCCTGTGAAACTCTGCCAGGTCTCAGATTCCCCTGCATATGCAGAGGTCTTGCATGGAAGACTCAGTTTTCTTGAAGGTTTCATTTTAACATGTGTAACTTGTATTTTCTAATTAGCTCATCTCAAAGATGATTTGGCAGAATCAAAAACAGCTGTGGTACTTCTGGGGTGCTTAGCTTTTGTACAGGTTGCTCAAACTGCCATACAGGCCATTAGGTGTATTGACACGGTTGTCTTGAGTTGAAGACTTCCTCAACAACCTTTTGCTAAAGGATCAGGAATTAGTTTCAAATCCTATAAAAATCTATTATAAAGCCCCAGAGCTAAAGCTAAGCTCCAACTGCTGTGGAGTTTGAGGTCTTTACCAACCAAAAAAGTTGTTGGTTATTGTTGAGGTGTTTTTTTTAAGTAGGCCAGGGCCTTTCTACATTGCAAACCACTCAGGCTGTAGTGTCACAAACCGTTCTGCTCAAATAGCCCAGACCAGGAATGGGGTCCCAATACCCTCAGCATCCAGAGCAATCAGAGGGACTTGAAAACCAAAACATTGTGCATTTCATCTTTCCAGCAGAACCAAATGCCATACTGCAATTAAGGCAATCACAGGAGGTAAAGGAATATACTACAAATTCAAAGATTAAAAGCAATTCTTACTTTTCCAGACTACAGCACAAGAGCTCAGTCTTGGACTACTAGTACTGCCTATTGCAGTATTGCATATATAGACTATTTACTGTACCCTTTTTAATATGATCATTTTTAGTAACAGCAGCAGTGCTATCACTGCAAGCAGCAAAATAGTCTAACACAGAAAATGCTCAACATCTGCATAGCAGAATGATCTCTGTGCAGGTACCAAGATTCCAGACATATGGGAAGCAGCAGCAACAGCAAAGCTGTCCACAAACAGAGATAGTGACAGGCCAGGCAAAGAGAGAAAAATAACATCTACAGCCAAAAGGGAGGGGGAATAAAATCAAAAAGCAACAGAATAAAAAAGCAAAGGACTAAAATGTTTGTGTTTGAAGTAACAACCTGTGCTTTTTATTTGTGCTGTGGAAACATTGTTAGCTAAAACTATTTCACTTGAATTCTGCAAGTTTCTTAAGTTTGCTGATACTACAGGAGAAATTTATATAAGCATTCCACTTAACTTGCTGCCAAAATCCTAGGATCTTTTGCAAAACTAGAATAATTTTGCAAACTTTTGAAATTTCAAAACAATATCTCACCTCTTCTCAATATTTTATACCATTATAGTGCCAGTGACTTGACTAAAACAGATCTTACAGGGATAAGTTAGAAAAGGATTCTAGGTCAATATTTCTTCTCATAAAGAAAACCACAGAGCTTGAACTCTCCACCAAATGAAGCCAGTGTCTCTCTGTACTTGTCTAAACACTCATCTCCACTCAGAAAGAGCTTCCACTCTATTCCAGCCCTCTTCTGTTATTCATTCTTTGCCATTTCCCTCAGTGTGCTTCAGTCAAATAATTGCTAAACTTTTATTATTTTAAGCTTAACAGATACTTGCTCTAAGACAAAAAGTCAGCAGAAACATACACATATATTATAGTTTGGTGCTTTAATGAGACAATCCTATACAAGGTAAGGGTCCAGGGAAGACAAGGAGACTCCTTTCACAGCCAAACAGGAATGTCTACACAAGCATCCTACCCTCACTATCAGACTCAGAGCTTGCCATGCCGTTAATATGAAATGAAAAATCAATAGCTATTGTTCAGCCACTATCTCCCATCAACTGATGCCCATGTCAGACATGGCAGTGGGTTAATGGTAAAACAAGGCACGGAGGTTGGTTTTCAGAAGCACGATTGAGCTGCACACATCCTGGCCCTAGCTTCTCACTATCAAGTGCTCTGTCCCCTCTTGGGACACTATTGAGCAGCTAGGACGGGCTATGCATCCACACAGCAATCACCTAGCTTGGAGCTACTGCAAGCTTTTCACAGGCAAGATCCTGTGAGGGTCACTGAATGTCCTGTCCAGGCTTCACCAGAGGGAAAGAGCACAGCCATCTTAACTGCATCTCATTGAGAGCTATCAGAGCAAAAACTTCCCCCCTTAGAAAACAAAAACAATTAACTAAACAGAAAAAAACTCACATAACTACATATCTACAGAAAGAAGCCTAAGACAATCCAACTGCTCTGAAAAACCTTCATATTCTAACTGAAAAGCACTTCAAGCCCCCAACAAGTCCCTGTGCTTCCTTATAGGAGTACTTATTGCCAGATTGTAGGAAGAGATAAGGAGAGCACCTACAAAAAGCTTCAGGGGAAAGAAAGAGGCAAATGCACCCTAAGAGGAGGCAAACTTGGAGCTAAAGGCAGCAAGAACATAGACTGGGCAGGGAACTCACCAACGAAGCAGAGTCCCACAGCAGGAGAGCCAGAAAGCAGAGCAGCACCAAGTCCCATTGGTGCTCCTGTGGTCATTGTGCAGAAGCAATAAAAGCAGGCAAGGTCTGAAGTCACACCAGAAAATCCACAGAATAATTATGAGAACATGTCCTCAGCCAGCACAGCTCAGAGAAGGGGCTGTGCTCCCAGCTAGAGCTGAAATGAGCAGGTGGCCCCATGGGCAGGGAGCTGTGAGGGGGACCCAGGTGAAAGCGATCAGGGTCATTAAGGCCCATTAGCGACAAACTGGGACCCTGACAAAATCTTCCTTTTTTTTATGACCCTACTGTTGCTTTAGTAAAGATCTCTCAGGTGCATACACATCTTTGTAAAACATTATTTTCCAGAGGCTGTGAGCAGCTCTCCCTCTTAGCCATACACACTGTTGTCTGGGCCACTGAAAAGCATTTCAGTCTCACTGGACTGTTGGCAGGGGTGACCAGAGGAAAGAGTAACAATTTTAGGATGAGAATAATGTAAGTTTGTGGTTAATAAGGGTACCTGAACATCTCTTCATTTTTCTTTCTGAGATAGAAGTACCCAAAAGCCCCAGTCTGAGACACAGAACTTGGTGAAGGCATTATACAAACAAGATTTGCATGCCATTGCAAATGCATTAACAGTCTAATTTAAAGCTGGTTTCTGAAAGTCAGGACTTCTGAGAAGTCCCAGGTGCTACTGCTTTCCCCAGGATTATAGGTACTCCAATTCTAGGGCCATCTCCATTTTTTTTACTGTGATCTAAGCACATGAAATAAGTATACTGTCCAACAAACTGTGAGCATATTGTATAAAAGATACAAAAATATTCATTAATGTTATACTAATCTATTATTCATTTAACTGCACTAGGGAGACAATGTTCTTGAAGGAATTAGTATTTCTCAGATCTTAAGTCTACTTGGTCTGTTTTTTAAGAACTGCAATATTTACTAAAAGTGGTGCCTACATCAGTTGGAAGACAATGAAAAAAACGTGTTATTTCAGTGCTATATATACTCCTGAAATATATCCACTGGACAGAATATATACAGCCTTCTATTATGAAGTTCACATGTAAAGTAGTTTTTGTTCAGATTTCAACATGCCTCCAGAAACCAGCCACCTTAAGTTTCAAATTGCCAAGAGACAGACTAGTGCTCTGTTTAATTATTAGTGCCATAAACCAGAACAATATTTACTTGCCTATAACAGAGCTTAGGAAAATCCACTTATCTCTCCTGCCAGTTGCTACAATTCTCACAGTTATTAATAAAATGATCAGAAATCCTTATTTCTGAATGGCCTTTACCCTACTTTTCTCTCCTGCCCAGTGTCCTTCCTGATGAAAGTCAGCTTGGAAATTGGAACAAATTCTCCATGTGCTCACTGGGAAGACAGAAAGAAGTGGGACTGCTCCTGTACACCAGATCTGAAGAGCCACTCAAGCCTTGATTTCTCCTCCCTCTGGCTGGAATGCAGCCTGTCAAGTGTGTTACATGTGGTTCTGCAGTTCATCAGCCTCCTGACATCCTTCTGTTCCTGGTGCAATAAATGAGTTTCAGCAAGGAGACCCCCTCTGCTTAGACAAGAAATGCCACTGAACTGCTCTCCTCAGTCAGTCTTTCACCTTTCAGTAGCATTCAGTTTGCACTTACTTCATGGTCTCAAGCAAGGCCAGTCTGTGTGGTGTAGCACACATGCAGCTTCCTTCAGGAGCAGACATTTTTCAGAAGTTCATAAAGGCACTCACAGTCTTTAACAAATTCGTTTCCTGATGTAAGACTCAGTATTTCCATCCCACCTCCAACTAAGGTTTTGGAAGATTTTTGTGGTGGGGAGACAGGGGTGGAAACAGAGCTATCCCTAAATCCTATGTATGTATCTTTAAAAAAATAATAATCTAGATACCAAGTTCAGAAGGTTTTAAGTTCCACTTCAGATTCACTTTAAGACTCCCTCTCACCTCTTTCTCCTCTCCTCCTTTCAAAGTAACAAATTCCTGATATTTTATTAATAGTGTTCTAAGAAACTGTTGTCTGTTCCTGAGTGCTGTGCGAGATGATGGATGAGTTCACAACACCTGTTACTGCTACATAGGTGCAAGTCATTTCCCCCTGCCTGTTTCACTGAAATCTGTTCTTTTCTCACAAACACTTTGCTCCCATTACCAGTAAATATCTCCCAGATAAGCTTTGTAAAGGTCCATAACTATTTAATAACTTTTTCTTTGTACACCAATAAGATAGATAAGTGGAAAAAAAAGAAGGTGTACAAGAAATTTAAATTGAAGGTACTTACACAGATAGACCAGCAGATGAAACTCCTCAGGCCATGAAAAAGTTTTATCTTTCAGTGCAGAGAGCTAGCACTAAATGTGGGTCCTAACAAATTTCATGCTATTCCTATAATTAAAGCTAAAAGAGAACTTTTGTGATCCACAACTGTATGCTTCCATCTGCACAGAACTAAGTTTTCCTTTTAAGCAATTGTGGAGGTTACCTGATTGCTCAATTAACTTTAAAAAAAGCGTTTACAAATGTCTGTACTTACCTCCTCCTCTAGACATTAAGTTATCATCAGAAATATTCACTGAAATATTTTTTGTAATTAGTAAGGAAAAATTGCAGGAAGCAATTTTATAATTCCTACATTTCATTATTCATCTCCAAATATGGTTTATATTAAATTGTATTCATCTAAACAGAGAACAGAAACATGAGAGACTAATATATACTGATAAATGTAATCAAGGAAAAAAGTTCATATTTGGACACCCATAAAGAAGGCACCATGCAGAAGCTTCTGCTCTCCAGAGCTCCTTTCCAATAAGCTGAAAATCCTGAGTAAAGGAGTAGCAGACACTGAAATGTATTTTAATGCAATTGCATTCTACTGAGATGATAAACATCATATGTAAAATACCTACAAGTAAAAAAACAAAACTAACAAGAAATTTTAATAGTGCATTTGTACCATAAGACCAAACAGGAATTAAAGATCAGCTGATGAAAATTCCTTAATAAATTGAACCTATTTCAGTACTGTAACCACTGAAAAATCCAAAGAGCATCAGATATATCAGATTCTCACAATTTCTTTTACAGAACTGCTAAGGAAAAGGCATAAACCTGTATTTTAATGACTTGCATTTGCATATCTGAAATAAAATTCATGAAGGTGGAGAAAATACACTGAAGCATCCAAAAGAATTTTAAATGTTTGTGATAGATACGGAGGAATGTTGGAATGACTGAAATAGAGAAAAGTTTAAAAAGAGTGATTTCTAGATCAAAGAACAGAGTTTGCAAATCTCTTCCCACCTATGCAAAGCTCCAGCTGAAACCAACTGGCCAACTCTCAGGACCAGAGAGTTCATGCCTGGAGGGCACCATGTCAAGATCAATGCCACGTTTGCCCTGCATTTTAAGTAGAATGAGAATCATGTCCCTCTTTTGATGAGTGCTGTGCTGAGCACATATCTTTTCTGAGTTGTATGTATAATAAAAACAACAATACATCAAGATGGCATAGGAAATAATAAGGAACATGCTGAATTCAGATATGCAATATCCAAAATGTTACAGGAAAATTACAAAATCATTACTGAGCTCACTAAATTTACACTGTTATACAAGTCGGGGAATAAAGCTATTTGAAAAGGTCATTTTTAATTTCAGTCAGTCCATTTTCAAGGCTTATTTCTTAATATTCTTATGTGCCCAAATGGAATGCCACCTATGGAAATGCCCATGAGAAGAGAAACTCCTTTTGACTCCATTTTTGTCCTAAATGGTTGCAAAATAATTTGATGTGCAAGAGTCAAAGGAAGGATTGTTGCCAAGTTTTGAAATCAGAAACGGTTTCTTTGAGGGACATTTGTTAGACGGACAAACAAGGGACAATTTCATCACACAAGAATTGGCTAAACAAAAAAGAAACTAGAAGTTTATCAATTAATTATCTTCCTGAAAGATTTGAGACAGAAAAGCATATTTGAAATAATAAAATTACCTCATCTCACCTTCTCAGGATGAAAACAGGGGAAGGAAAGAAAGGCAGAGGGGAGTACTGAAAAACAGGGAAATACTAGGTGAGTCTATAATGCTCCAACCACAGCTAGCAAAAGCTGTTCTGGGTGAATTTGGTGGCTGCCTTAGCAGGGACTTAGTCGTGAAAAGTTACAGTTCCAAATTCCTGACCAAGCAAAGTAATGAGCCATGAACTCGGGTACTTCAGTGGCACAACTCCTAAGCCTCACTATGGATTCGTTTCACTTGGACTCCAAATGGATCACTGCTAAACACATCGAGCTGCTGGATCACAGGCTGATATAGGCTGTCCTGGAGTTTCCCTAGGAGTTTATTTTCCCCTACTGGACTAGGTATAAAGAAAGGCAAAGAAAGTCTGTCTGGTTATGCACCTGGCATACATTCCTCTGTCCGTGGAGACAAAGTATCAGAAAGGGAAAAATAGAACATTTTTCAGTGACCCTGACATTTGATACTGATGCAAAAAAGGAAAGGAATTACAGTGTTTGAAGCCAAAAGCATGAAGTTTCTCTATATTTCCTATGATTTAATATCTCTCTCCCCCACATACGGTGGATTCCTTTATAGAAGCTCTTGAAGATGGGCCAACAGTGCTCCAGCAATGTCTCTGATGATACAATGGAAAGTTTCTAACCACAGTATCATTTGCAGCATTTCTCATTTATTTTATCCCCAGTCCCCAAAGACATGTCTTTTCTGATGGAATAAATGTTTCTTTCCACTTTTTATGAATAGAATTGAAAATCTATTTGATAACCAAATGAATTAAAAGAGACAGAGTCCAATTATTTAGGTTTATATGAAATCTGTTTTAAAAGCTGGCTTCCAGCTTTCACTCAGTCTAAACAGATAAAAAAATCAGTGACGCTTAAAAAATACAGTACCTGTTTAAGCAGATTTGTAAGTTAATTTTTTCCTGTGACAAATATGAAGGTAAGAATTTGAGACATCAGACCTTCCCTCTACAGCCTGTCTTCCTTCCTTAGCAGGGCCTCTACAAGAAGGCAGTACTGCACAGACCAAGTGATAATTCAGGGTTCCTGGCTGTAAGGCCCAGTCACTGCTTGGTTTGCCGCACCAGCCCCGTTTTCAGACCAGCTGTCAAGCTCTCATCCTAGCCAAGAGAAGCAGTTCAGCTTGTGCAGGAGCTGATCTGTTTGCCACAGTATCACCAAAATCTAACCACCACAACAAAGTATATAAAAAGGCACATGCTGCTTTACAGCCCTCTGCAAGTTTAAAGAGAAAAAACTCTCACTGACTTCAAGAGGCTTCAGATCTAGCCCACAGTGGAACAGCTTCACTCTATTTTTCCAGAGAAATGAAATGTAAAATATCATCTGATTATTCAGGCTTGAGTCTGATCTCACAAAGAGTATGCAGACTTAATCTATTGGGCTGGAGCTGCAGAGGCTGTCGGTGGCACTGCAGAGCAAGGCACGCTGTGCGCAGGCTGGGAGCTGGCATGCCCTGCCCTTCCTCTGGACAGGGTGAAAGCAGAACCTGACCCACTCCCAGCTGAGCTGAAACATCACCCAGTCATCTGCACAGCTGCCCACTTTCATAAAAATTGTTTAAAGCCAAACACTTGACAGCCATTTGACATGCTGTGGGTAGGGTTTGTGCCTCACAGCCTTAGAGGTGAGTGCAATACTCTACGTATCATAATCCTGGGATATCAATGTTTAACCATGTTGTAAAGCTCTTTAGTGAGAAAGTAGAATATGCTTTCAACTAAATGGCTACAACCTGGAGCTACTCTCCAGCCTGAGGACTGGGGCAATAAAATGGTTTTGTGTGACAAACTATCGGGAGAGATTTGCTGGTGCTGTTAGTCAGAGCGTAGAATCCCCAGTGCATTCAGAAGCCTCCCTTAAGGAATTAATGCTTGATTGTTTTGCCATCCAAAGAGTGTTTACAGAAGCCAAAACAACCATGCTTGCTGTCCACTGTGCAAAGAGGTGATGACATCAAGAAGACAGGTCACAAGTCTGAGTTTATAGACATTACACTCATGTTGGTATGGCTTTTCATCCACTCAGTATGATCTTATGACCCCACAACTTTACAACCTTCCCCTCTCTGGGCTTCATAGCACCTCTCCACTCTAGGTTAATCATTTCTCTGCCATTATCTGCCAACAGTTCTTATCTCTTTTGCTGTCACTTTATAACAGGGTCTCTTATCAAGCTGTACTAAATCACGTGATGGTGCCAAACCTATCACAAGTTGCAATTCTTCTGATTAGAGACTATCATGAAATGGGATACATGGTTTACAGCAGGTCACTAATGTTGGAAAAAGTACAGAGTCCACCCAAAGACATGCTTGTTACTTTCTGAATTCTTGGATATTTTTTTTTGTTGTTGTTCATCACGCCGACTTTCACTGAAGGCTATCATAGCCTGGGTCTCAAGGCCAGAAAAGTTTACAGGCTGCACCTCTCCTGTACTCAATGCTGTACCCCTTGTACCCAAGGGTACGGTATATTTACACCTAATAATGTCTTCTGGTTCTCATGCAGCCACCATACAGGAATCTATAAAACATGGACTTACATCAGCTGGTAAGTAACAGTTTTCTAACTGTTTTGAGGATTCTGCATAAATATATTAGATTTCTGGGTATCCAAACTGAAAAAATCACTACAATTGGGTGAGTCTATGATTAATTTGCACATATACTTAGGCTACAGAGAATATTACAATACCATGTAAAAATATAAGAAAACAGATGACGATACATAAGGTAACCATTTTCTCTAGGGATAATGCAATTATCAAATATATATCATTGGATAATTAACAGTGTTTTTATCTATTATGACTGATAATAACTGTGAAATTGTGTATGTGCATGTAGAAACATTTGCAAAAATTAGATTTAAATTGCTTCTGGCCTGATAATTCATATTGAAGAAAACCACGGGAATGGTTTTGTCTTTTCAGTGATACTGTGGTTTCTGTCAAATGCAGATTCTTTCTTACAGCTGAAAATTAAGATCTGTCATTCAGTGGGAGTGGGCTGGGTAATAGAAGTCAGTTAAGACTTCAGAGCAGCAAAGAAGTGAATACTTTCAGTAGCATATGGAAACAGCACCCACTCCCTGTCAGAAAGCCATCAGGCACAGGTTGCTCTGGCTAGCAGGCACAAGGGGCATTGCACAGCCAGATGTCCCAAGCTGTCCCAGGCTGTGGTGGCTGTGGCCAAGCCCCAATGGGTGCATGTCCCCACCACCTCCCTGCTCTTCTGCACACACTTCCTGTCTCAGGCCATTCTGTCTCTCACCACACACCTGGAGCAAGGTGTCTTTCCTTTCTCCTGTCCCACCACTGGGGACAAGCAGGGCTGCAGAAGGCTTACCAGAGGAAAACTCTCCTTCATGGAGCAGAAGGTGCTTCACAAGCCAACCTAGCACCGCTGCAGGTTCCACAGCCCAGGGTTTTGCAAGGCTGTGCCTCAGCACAGCATTTCCTGGCAGGGATGAAAGAAAGGATCTTTGGCCCACAGGCGGAATCAGGGCACACTTTCCACCTCTTGCCCCAAAGTGCGTCATCACAGAGCAGGTGAGGAGTTCACGCTGATGCTGGGTGTGATGTGGGCACCTTGCCATCAAGGGAGGCTTTGGGACCATGGGGATGGGGAGCACAGCAACAGCTGCAGGAAATAGCCTCAAACATAGCTGATCTTTGTCTTCTGGGTAGAGCTGCTGCTTCTCCCAGAGAAGGGCTCCCGCCTTGGACCCAACTGCGTTTCAGCTAGATGTCCCCTCAGAGTCCCTGTGCCTCCCTACAGGTGTAGGGTACTCCTCTCCCCAGCTCTGCCCCCAGAAACACATGGAAAAGGTGGCAAGTCCAGCTTCCCCTCCAGGTCTTTCCCTAACTGTTCCTCTTTTTGGTTGCCACAGAGGGACCCTCTGGCTCTCTTTCCTGAGGAATAGTAAAATAATTATACATCTCATTTATCTGAAGAGTGGTCACTCAGATAAGGTTTCTTAAGGTGAAAGGATAAAACCCGAGAAGAAGGGAAAATAAGACACTCACCTGTGATATTTAGACCAATTAAATGCCATTTTCATGGTTTCCAGAAGACTGGCAGGTCTCTGTTCCCAAAATCATGTGGATATGAGAAAACAGATTGCTACAGGGAGTAGCAGAGACCCTTGTCACCATACCATTTATACATGTGCTGTGTCACAAAAATACCAGGACAGATTCCTAAAGTGTGGCCCAGAAATAAGGAAGGCCTAAATCTTGGGAAACTTTCCAAAATCCTGTGCACTCTGAGTCAGGGGAAGGATTTTGTCCTTCCATGACACTGCTGAGCCAGAACCCATGGTAGCATCCCTGAAAAGCTCACCTAACTCAGCCTTGTGAAGTGACCACCACATACCTGTAAGGGTTAAATGGAACCCACACCAACCTGAGGGCCTCTGGTTGGAGCTGGGGGAACGAAATAGGAAGTAGCCATATTCTATTCTTATTTGCACTGGAGAGTAATTCTTTAGGAGAAAAAGCTATCCTCCCAGGTTAGAAGTACAATCAGCAGCAGGGTCATATGCTTGTAAGAGTAAATCCTATTCCTATTGCTTTTGTCCCATCCCTCCTGGCATTCCCCTTCACTTTTCCCCATCTAACCAAGGCAGAGTGGATGGGTTTGTGAGAGGCTGTCACAGCCTCTGCACCCTCATCCCACCAAGGTCATTCAGGGCAGGGACACATGCTGCTTCCCACCACAGAGACTGAGTTGCCCTTGTCAGGGAGGACTCTGCACATTCCCCCATCTGGCAATAAGTTAGGTTTTGTTATAAGCCACTGACATGTCACAGCTTCCTCCCAGCAAGGAGGGCATCTTCCAGCCCCCATGAATGCAAATCAGACTCCACTGATATAAATAGCAGAGGACCTCTCCCTTGGAGAGCAAACAACCAGCCTGGAGCTGGAGTGTGAGTGGGCACTACTGGTTCTTGACACCTGCTTTTAGGTTTATAGTCATATAATCAAAGAGGCAACCAGAATTCACAAAATCTTAATAGTACATCCTATCTTCCAGATGACAAACACCATATGGACTTACAAAAGTTTCTATGGAAGTGCCATGATCTTTTCTTCTACCAGATTCTGAGGCAATACAAAGATACTTGACTAGTTTTATTTTTCCTCGAATCAGCCTCTTGTCTTAGAGTGATCAGGGACACTATGCAATTTTTATAAGCATTAGCTATGATTATTTAACAGAAATAACTGTTTCATTCACTTTTAAAAATGGTTATATAAGAGGAAAAATAATCTACTTGTAGTTTACAACTGTGATATTTTTCAGCTTGTAGAATACTTACTGCCATCTTCATTTTAATGTATGTCCTCAGTCAATTAATAGTATTCAAATTAGGGCTCATGAGTTTGGCAAAGTTAGTTTTCATGTTTAGGAGTAATAGGAATAATAGCATTTTCATGTGATTAACAAAGACAGCTTATACTATCTTTAAAAGTTTGGATCAGGATTTTGGCCAGCATTTATGCTCGCAAAACTTTCACAGCAGTGAAGAGTTTGAGCTGTGTGAGGACTGTATGATATTGCCATAGGTTTTTTTCTTATATCATTGGACTTTTTCTGTTACTCTTTCATCAATTTTCTTCCCACTTTTCCATCCTCATTTGCTTATTCTGCAAATGATCTGTCGACAAAAGGGGCAGTATTTACATTTACATCCAATTTTTTTCTGTTAGTCTGATTTTAAATACCACAGTGTATGAGGCAAAGATGATGCCTGTGTGAGGGATCTCTCCACTACTGACAAAACGCCTCAAGCTTCTTGTCTGTGAGGGTAATTTAAAGGTCAGCTCTCAAACTTGTCTTATATATATAGGGTGAAAATAAAGAAGTGTCTGTAGGAGGATTTGTGTGCGTCTGTCTTGTAGGGAAACCCATTAAGACTTCTCATGATAGATCATTATTAACGTCTAGAGTTTGCTCACATATTACATGAGTACATGTATATATTACATAGATATGCAACCTTATGTATTAATACATCCTTATGTGCAATGAGCAGACATGCAAATGTACACAATCCTTATCGAGATTTCTCAGTGTAAACTACGCCTAGTTTATCTTCTCATAGTTATTATTTTACATTATGTGTGGGTAAATCTTGAGACAGATAGCTATGTATGGGCTTAAACTTTTTTCATTATAAAGATCAGCTAAAAATTTATTTTTAAATAAAGTTTTCCAAGCTTTGAAACATGGAGGAAGGGGGAGGGAAGAAGCAGACCTAAACCATCTCTTTTTTCCACCAGCAGATCAAGGTCAATTGCCTCAGCAAAAGAAATTTCATTTTTAAGCCTGTCTGTGCAGGGTAGAAATCAATTATCTCTTATGATACAGACACCGGTGCTCAGCCCTGACGGGAGCCTTGCGGTATATACAAATATATTTGGAGTTTTATTCCCAGACTAAGCTCTAGCTTTTTAACTAGAGGTTCCACACTCGGCTCCAAAAGGGCAGCACAGACAGAAACAGAATCGCCTCCATTAGAATGCTAATGATCAGTGCTGGGAAGGGGCGATGGGATGGCGGCGGAGGGGAGCGTGGGGATGGTCCGGGCAGTCCCTCGGCCGCCGCCGAGCAGCGGCTCCGCTCCTGGGCGCGGAAAGGAGCCCCGCTGATGGATTCGCCTCCCCGCCTCCGGCTGCGGGGGAAGCCGCCGCCCCCGCGGCAGACAGCAGCCATCAGCCAGCGCGTTTCCCCGTCGCACCATTAGCGGCAACAGGTCCAGGCAGGGCGGAACTAAAGGCGTTTTCCATACAGAATTCATGTCATTTCGGGGCGGGAAGGGGAGGGGGGAATTTCTGATAGAGTCCCTGCTTGCAAAAATGGATCTTTTAAGTGTTGAATGAAAGACACCTGATGATGGGATCGATCCAGGGAAGCCGTGCCGTCAGCCCTGGGCACGGCTCACCCCGTCCCCAAGGGCGCCCGGGCACGCCTTAGCCCTTCCACGCCGTGCAGTTAGCTCAGCAGAATGTCGGTCGGAAAGCTGCCTTGCAGCAACAAGTGCCGGCCGGCCGTGCCCCGGGCGTGCGGGCCGCCCCGCGGGAGGGAGCGCGCCCCGAGCGGGCCACGCTCACCGGGCCACGGCGGGGCCCCGCGCCCCGAGCCGGGCGGGACGGAGCAGACGGCGGCGGGACGCGGTGAAGTGTTACGACACCTCACTGATGACTCACTTACCAATAAAAGAAAGGCAATCAGAGCGATGCTTTACCACCCACTTGGCCCTGCTCGCTCCTTTCTCCGAAGTCTCCTGTCATTCGGCATCACGCTGCTGCCAGGTGCTCATAAGAGCAGTGCATTCCGGCGGGCAGCAGGAGCTTGGCCGAGCTTGAAAAATAGCTTTTCGGTCAATAATTGACCGTTTGGAAATGCTCTTATGACGGACCAGAGCGGAACGACGTCTCTGTAAAGCAAAAATGAATGATTAGCTGTATAAAACAAAGGCAACAGGCACAGACGTGATCCTCTGTGGCGTGCGTTTTACTACAAAAGTATTTCAGTCTGAGGCATCCACTCTGTTTTGCTGAGAGTAATCAAAACCAAACCAAACTAAACAAACAAACAAAAAAAAAAAAAAAGAAGAAAATTTAAAAATGAGGGGGAAGTAGGAGGTGTACTTTTGTGTTTGGAGTGAGTTGATTTTGTAAGTTAGGGATTTTTTTTTTCTGGGTTGTTTGTTGTTTTGTTTTGTTGTTTGTTTGTTTGTTTGTTTTTCCTAGAAGGGACAGTTTCTTTCCCAAAGCCTGAGTTGGAGGCGCTAGCAATCTCCATTTAATGAATCCCAAGGAACTGAATGCAATATCGCCTCGGCAAAATGATGAAAGGAGACCATTGGCTACGGGGTTTGGAAGGTGTCGAGGTAGTGTGCTCCATGTACTGTAGGGATGATCTGCTTATGACAGGAGGAGAGGAGAGGAGAGGAGAGGAGAGGAGAGGAGAGGAGGAGAGGAGAGAGGAGAGGAGAGGAGAGGAGAGGAGAGGAGAGGAGAGGAGAGGAGAGGAGAGGAGAGGAGAGGAGAGGAGAGGAGAGGAGGAGAGAGAGGAGAGGAGAGGAGAGGAGAGGAGAGGAGAGGAGAGGAGAGGAGAGGAGAGGGAGGAGAGGAGAGGAGAGGAGAGGAGAGGAGAGGAGAGGAGAGGAGAGGAGAGGAGAGGAGAGGAGAGGAGAGGAGAGGAGAGGAGAGGAGACTATATTTGCCATGCTTTTCCTGATGTAAATAGTCTCGTAAAGTTGGGCGTGACAGGTGTTGAGGTCAAGCAGCAAAAACGCGTTCTGAGCTTTCCCAGCTGCACATGGATCCCGTGCCGGCCGCACTGCCGCCCGCTGCCTTCGCCGGGGCGCTTGTCGAGGCAGCGCCACTGCGTGCCCGTGGCAGTGACAGCCCGTGCCCGAGGCTGCGTCCCTATGCCGAGGACAGGATGCGTGATGCTGACTCCCTCCCCGAGCCTGGCCGGAGTCACTGTTTTCACTGAGTGATGGCTCAGAGCGGCTCTACGCCGGCGGCAAACGGGAATGTTCAGCGGGACAGAAAGGGAGACAGGATGAGGATTTCCCTCCTTAAATACTTCCCTTTAAGTCTTTTTGATCGGTTTTGGATTTAGACTTCCCAGCGGAAGATTTTCAGTCCTCCGCTTATTTATCTATTTCATTTGTTTCTGGGAAGTTTTTCTTGAACATCTACCTCCCCCCCCCCGCTCCCCCCGGTCATCCCACCCCACAAATGCTCTCTTTTGCAACTTTGCTGGAAAGATAAGTTAAACCTTCTCTGGGACATCTCCCGACACAAAGCTCGAAGAGAGCATGCTATTTGTTTCTCATCGAGAAGACTACTCCAAGCTGGAAATGTTTCTGCTTAGGGAAAAAGACTTGGAAACTTGCTCAGGTTCTGTGCCCTCTTGGAAGCTGTAAGCAATCGGAGCTTGCCTTGAAATATCATCACACAGAAACCTCTGCCTTGGAAACAAAGAGGTGGAAAAGCTTCAGATTATTTAACATTAGGGAGTGGGTTTTTTTTAATGTAAATGTACATACATTTAAATAGGGAAGTATAAAGTATTCCAGGTCTTGTACTAATCAAGGCTGCTGGAAGCTCCCCGAGCCATCATCTTTTATAATTATAATTACACGCGTCAATCAAGACCTTCAGGCAAAGTCAGAACAAGGCAGGCAAACTCAGGAGAGAAATCGCATTAAAAAAAAAAAGTTTGGAGAACTTGGTAAGGAATGGAGAAGAGATTAGAAGAAAGGGTAATTAAGGTTGCTCAAGGCAATCGTGAGAGCTAGAACTCCATGTTAAATTAAATGTAGCCACAAGGGACCAGGTATCATTTATAATATGTACTGCCCTAAACTGTTACTTCGGAGAAATGTGGATGTGTAATAACCACTCCAAAGTATTTTCATCCATAGAGACAGCTCGCAGAGTCACTTTGCCACGTACAGTTGGGACTCCTCCAAATAATTCCCTGGCAGAATGACACTAAGCCCCCGACTAGGAGGGAAGAGCCCGGGGACTGGTGCTAGGGCCGCGCCCGCGGGAGAGTGTTGCCCGCTGGGGCACTTAGCCGCGGTGCCCGCGGGGCCCGCAGCCCGCCTGATCCCCGCACCACTCGGGCTGGTTTCGCCTGCCCTGTCCGGATGCGGCGTTTCCTTTCCCGGCTTTTCCCCAAAACGCAGCTGCCTTCCCGGAGCAGCAGTAACGAGAGCAGCAGCACGAAGTGCCCCGTCGGGGAATCGCCAAGCGGCGTGACCCACCCGGCGACGAGAGAGGGAGCGGACTGGTTGTCCCCGATGGAGCCCTGTGGGCTGCAGGACTCAGGTCCGCAGGTGTCCGGATGGTCTGCTGTAAATGCGCTTGGAGCTGTACCCTGAGGACTCTTCTCCTGCGGGGAAGGGCTGCGAGGAGGTGCCGCTCCTCTGCGAGCCGCCCCCGGAGCCTCTGACCGCCCGTTGGGCCCGGGTGGCCCGGCCGCATCTCGGAAGGCCGGAGGGCCGCGGCCCCGCCGCGAAGAAGCGGAGGCCCCCGAGCCGCAGCCCTCTAGGCAGGCGCCCGGGGAGGGAGCGGAATCGGCGCTGCGCTGCTGTCGCCGCCGGTGTTGAGCCGCCCGGGATCAGCGCCGGGCGATGCTACACGGTGGCGCCTGACAGAGGGAATAACTTCCCTCTGTTTGTAACTAATGCACCTGGGAATAACTTCCCAAGGGCCGAGACAGGGTCTCAATACGAGCTACTTCTGCCTAGAAACGGGGTCATTCTCTCTAGATGGTTTTCAGCCAACCCGTCTTAGCCGTCGAACTGCTCGGTCCTCCATCTCGCCATATTGCTGTCCTAAAACTTATTCGCAGACGACCTGTTTAATTGTAAAATTATAACTTGAGAAATAACGTGCTGGTATCGTTCGCTCGCTGGTGCTCCCGCCCGAAGGTGAATGGCGAAAGGTAAGAGTGGAAGGAGACAGACAGAGCGGTCCGGGCCTCTCTGAGCGTTGGATCCATCCCCCAAATATCAAACGCTGCACAGAAAAGGGAAAAAGACTTCTTCTACTCCGGTGGTGCTGATGTTGGGTTGGCTAGGAATCTGCGTTGAGTTAGCAAAGGTGTCCCAGCTACTGGTTGCAAAAAGTTAAGAGCACAGCCGAGTCCGCTCGCTGCATGTGGAGCGCCTGTCCCAGCGCGGGCTCACCCTGCGATCACCAGCACTGCTGAATAAGTTACAACAACCGCCAGTTTTCACCATCGCTCTCCCAGCCGATGGGAAATGCCATACTCCGCGATGGAGACACTTCCGCGCTTCACTTTCCATCGGAAGCAGTTTTCACCGCCAAACATTTTCAGCTCCTCCAACACTTTATACAGACTAAAGAGTCGGAGGAGAACGGGCAACCGAGCGCTCGGACGAAGGGCTCGGATGCTTTCCAAGGTGCAAATATCGCTCATCCCACACCATCAAACCTATGCGGCGCAGTAGGAACGGCGCGGAACCCCCCAGGCCCTCCCGGAGAGCGGGACGGAAAGGCCAACGAGGGCGGGCAGACCTCCGGCCCGGCTCGCCGGGCGGTTGGCACCCAGCCGCCCCCGGAGCCCCCGCAACGCCTCGCCGCGGGACCGCTCGGCTCTCGCCGCTGAGGCACACACTTGCGAGAAACGAGTTCTTTAGGACAACTTGGGAAATAGTGCCGCTTGCTGCACTGTGAGCCGGGGAAAGGGGGGTTCAAGCGACGGCTCTGCCAGGGCTTTGGCTTATGCGCAAGGGAAGAGACTGGCACTGACCAATTTCACACGACGCTTAGGGAAGGGAGACCCAAAAAGCCTGAATAAGCACAGCGAGCCCTAACACGGTTCCCGCTTGCTTGTTTCAGACTCCAGGGCTGCGCGGCGACAACGTGTCCGCAAGGGAAGGCGAGGGCCGGGGTCTCCGCAGCCTGCGCTGGCCTGGCGGAGGCATTGCCCCACCGGCCCCAAGAGAGGTTGAGCGTGGCTGCCCACTGGCCAAGAGGCACGGCCGCTGAAGGCAGTGCAGGGTTAGCCCGGCTTGGCGAGGCTGGTGGCCCGTCGGGCTCCACTGGGGCTGGAAGGGGAGGCAACAGCCCAGACCCTCACACCGCAGCCCCGTTTAAGAACCGGGTGGGGGTGACGGCACTGGGCCACTGTGTGTACTCTGTGCGTGTGTGTGCGCTGAGGGTGTTGCTCATCCCGCCTCTGCCTTATTGGCGGCAGCGGCAGCGTCGGGGCCCCCCTCCGCCGGAGTCCTCGCTCCCCACAGCCCCCGGGCTCCCGGAGCGCCTCCCCGCGGGCCCGGGGCTAGAGGTCCCGACTCGGCACCTCCGCACTTGTACCGGGGGGAAAGGGGGAGGAGGAGGGGGAGGGGAAGGAGGAGGAGGAGGGAGGGAGGAAGGGAGGAGGGGGACGAGGGTGGGAACCCTGGCCAGCAGCACCAGCGGCGGCAGAGTGCTCCTGTGCACTGTGCCGCTCCGCATGGATCGGGGCGCCGGGCTGCCGCCGTGCTGAGCCCCGGGCGGAGCTGCTGCGGGCTCCCGGGGTTCCTCCTTCCTCCCCAGCACCCCCGGTCTTCCTCCTCCTCCTTCTCTCTCCTCCGCCCCCCGCTGCCTGCAGCTCGACTACCACTCCGCGGCTCCCTTAGCCGCGGGCACCCGGCGGCTCCTCCCGGCGGCCGGGGCCGCTCGCTACTCCCGCTG
This sequence comes from Emberiza elegans, assembly GCA_024865655.1. Classification (NCBI taxonomy): domain Eukaryota; kingdom Metazoa; phylum Chordata; class Aves; order Passeriformes; family Fringillidae; genus Emberiza; species Emberiza elegans. Next base: position 65,987,669 of record JALJVW010000206.1, read on the forward strand.
CAACTGGGCAAGGGCTGGCGTGGAGCAGAGGGAGGGAAAAACAGGAAGAGGGGGAAGAGGCAGCAGCCGCCGAGCGCCCCTTGCTCCAGCTAAATCTGTGCTGCCGTGTCCAGGTGCTGGTGTCGCGGACGGACACGGAGCCCCCAGCCCGGCCCGCAGCCGCCTTGTCATGCTACCCAAAGTGGAAACGGAGGCCCTGGGACTCGCCCGGTCGAATGGGGAACAGGGGCAGATGCCGGAAAACATGCAAGGTAAGGGGGGAGACGCAGGGCGCTCCTCCTCCGCGCACGCTCGGGTTTCCCTCGGCAAAGCGCCCCTTCGTCCTGCCAAAAAAGTTTGCGGCAGTTGCTTGCGAGCTGCCCCGTCACCGCCCGCTCCGCGCACCGCCGAGCCCCTGCCTTCCCGGGCCGGCTTTCAGGGTGGCTCGATCGAGTACCGGGGACCGGGCTGCCGGGGCCGAGGCGACGACAAAGCCCCGCTCAGAAGGTGCAAACGGGGCCGAGAAACTGCCAAGCATCTGGCCGGCGCGAGCCTACTCTAGGGTGCAGGCGTCCCGTCGGACGCTGCCCGGCCCCGCTCCATATCCAGGGGATCTCGGTCTAATCCCCATTCCGCCTCGAAGTTTATGGCAGGTGGAGGTACGCGTGGAAGTTCTGGCGGGCACCCCGTCTGTCACACACGTCCCGAAACGGGACCCGAGGGCTCTGTCCCGCGGGTGCGGCGCCCACGGGTACCGTGCAGGTGGTAGAGGCGGTGTCGCGAAACTTCGCAGGAGAGAGCTCCGTGGGGATTTGCGGGGTACCCAGGAAGGCAGAGGGATGCCTGAGCTGGGATGGCATAGGCTGGAAATGCCTATGTCGGGTGGCGGGACCGGTCTGTTCCCGGTGCCGTACTCGGGGCCGAGCGGTGCGCGGAGGGAGGCAGCGCAGACCCCGCCGAGGGTCGGCTCCCTGCCTTGGAGCCGGCAGCCCGGTATGGTCGCCCCGCCCCGCGCGACTCTCCCGGAGCAGAAACTCCCGTCCCGGCTGCTCTTTAAAAACTGTCCCCTCTCCTCTTGGGAGCCTGCTGGGAAGTAGAGGCAGGGTGAGCCGGGGGTTTCAGAGGTGCTGGGAGCGATCCGAGCTCCCCTTTTCTCTCCGGTGGAGGATGCTCCGTGCAAGGGCGCGCGCTCGGAAAACCCCTGCTTTCCCACTCTTTCCTACGGAGAGGGCAACTTCGTCCCAGACCCTGGAGCCCCGACCGCGGGAGCAGAGGGGAGGGCCGGGCCCTCCTCCTCCTCCGCCTGCGGCCGCCTTGTGTCCGCCCCACGCCGCTGACAGGAGGCGATCCCCGGCCGTGCCGAGGCGGCTCAGAAAAGGTTTTGCCGGCACTGTGACGGCGGGACAATGCTCCCGCTCGCTTCAGGAGCTCCCTCGAGCGCCGGGTGCAGCTCCTTGCCTTGGCAAGCCGGGCGGGGGGCTTCGGGCCGAGTCTGACCGCCCCGCTGCCCCCGAACTGTGGCAGCCGCAGAGTTGAAGACAAAGAGGCGACATCCTAAGCAGTCCAGCGGCGATGCCCAGCGCCTCTCGCCGTGTTCAGGAGTCCTCCGATGCCACAGTTCTTGTCGAAAAGGTCGGAGGTTTAGCGGCAGGGAAGGGGAAGGAAACCGGCCCTGCACTGAGCAGCAAGGTTTCTTCTTAGAAGTAACCGGAGTGGCTCACTGGGCTCCTTGTGAGGGTTAGCCTGGCTCAGTGGGCACGCTCTGGGCATTCATTCCGCATATTTTAGCCCCCCGTTCTCTCCTGACCGCCGGCTTTTCCCCTCCTTCTCCCCGAGCGGCAGAAACTTCAGGCGGCGCCGGCGTGCAGGTTTCAAGCCAGCCCCCTGTAGCGGGGGACGCCGGGTGCGCCGGCCGGGCAGACCCTGAGCGCATCCCCCGAGCACGGCGGTCCCGGCTCGTGTCTCTGCGCCGACACGGGAACAGCCAAAAAGCGTCTCCCCAGGACCGCGGAGCTGCCGGCTGCGACAGCCGGGGGTGCCCGCACGCAGCGCTTGCCCGGGCCCGCAGGGGTGGCGGTCGTCCCGAGACTACGGGCTTGGGAGGCGCGGAGGACGTGGTTTTAACCTGGTTTTGCGAGTAACTAACCTGGATTTCACACGGTGCAAAAGTGCAAGGTCTGTGAGATACAGCTTTATACTAGCTAAAAATTTGCGGGCTGATGTTGAAAGAAAACTTTAACGGAAAATAATTACTTTCAATATACAAGTGACAATCTTTCCATTCTGCTTTTTTAAAGCTTGCCCCTGATCATTTTCGGATTTAAATGAATTCTTTCAGTGTGTGATTCCAGAAAACAAGGACTAGGCTAAAGGCACTCTCTAAGTATAAATACTTAGAACATAAAACTTACAAGCTGATGCATTTTACTACACTTGCTAAGTACTATGCAGATTTGCTCATGATGGGAAGTTGAATGTCTCTATGCAATTTGTTTTTTTAAATAAAACTTTTTCTCCCTATTTTCAGTGGTGCGCTTGTTTAAGTTAGCTTTGTCTCTAGATGAGAAAGTTGCAGAATATTTGAGTTAGTAATGTAAATTCTAATTGAATATGCTATTTCTCCTTTCCCCCAGTGTCTCAGTTTAAAATGGTGAATTACTCTTATGATGAAGACCTTGAAGAGCTGTGTCCAGTCTGTGGAGACAAAGTGTCTGGGTACCATTATGGACTTCTCACCTGTGAAAGCTGCAAGGTTCTGTACTAATCAGTCCATAAAAACACAAGTACAGCAAAAATTTTTCAAATACATGCAGAAAAAAAAGGATAATAAATAAACCAGATGTATAATATTTTGGGTTAATTTTGATATGTTTCTTAATATATTCACATAAAATAATTAACCACCAAAAAGCTTTAGGATGTAGAAGTCTCTTTGAGAGAGACATCTTCACAAATGCAGACAACTTGCTCTGTTTTGCTTTGTACTTTTGTCCCTGTTTTTTAGTATTTTGCTGTCGTGATGTAGTTCTAGAACAACTTTCATTGCTAACTGTGCTAAATACTGGTTTTAGTTGATTTATATTTCTTTTTCTGGAAGATAAAGTAGGAAGATTATCCTTCATGAAGATCAGCTTTGTAAAATCTAATGGAGCTTTCTTAGGATTTTTATTTTCATTCTTCACTATTGCAATGTTGATCTCTGTGATTATAATGACCATGCACTTTTTTCATGCAAACTCTAACTGTTACTTTGACACACAAAGTCAAGTAACCAATTAACACATAGAAAGATGAATATACCTGTGTTGGTCTATTGTGCTATAAGGTTTAAATAATTGTGAATTTATGTCAGATTTTTCATGTAAAAATTTTTAACGGGTTTTTACTGTTATTTAAGCAGTGCACTGTAAGTGAAGCTCCTTTGCCAGAACAATGCAATTTAAAACACTTAGTTGCATGGAAAAATTAACTAAGCCCACTATATTTTCACTAAAAAAATAATCAATGAGAAGTGAATGACAAGCACTTACTATGCCTCCAGCATGTCCCACTGGGATGTAAAATAGCCAGAGGTACTCTGTACTACTCTTATCTTTGCAACTACTTATTTCATGTAAAACTACTTGAAAAGGAAGACTTTAATAATTCTGCAATGATTTAAGAATACAAAAGGAAGAGGTCAGTGTCACTATTTCTGCCACTGGTGTTAGAAGCACAGAAGGTTACAGCCTCCCTAAAGTCTCACCAAGCTTTGACATTAAGTCTATAAAACATAGCACTAACACAAGAAAACCTCCTCTGGAATCTGGTGGCTATCTCCTGGGCTCAGCTGGCTAATTTAAAATAAACTATGTAACTTCCTAAGTGCTTGAATGTCTTCTGAAAATTATCTTACAATGATTTCCATGAAATGCTGAATGAAACACACGTTCAAGCAAAACAGGCTAATTCTTGTGTCTGTCATACAGGGATTCTTTAAGCGAACAGTCCAGAATAACAAAAGGTACACATGTATAGAAAATCAGAATTGCCAGATTGACAAAACACAGCGAAAACGATGTCCTTACTGTCGATTTCAAAAATGTCTAAGTGTTGGAATGAAATTGGAAGGTAAGAGCTATAGTCTTGTTGATATCTTCAACTATACTATAAAATCATAGGATAAGATGTTAATGCATTGAATTTTATATTAAAAAGTTATATAGTTATGGCTTTGAAATGTTAATAAAAGGTTACTTTGTATGGTCAGTGAAAAAGTTGCTTTATAAAAAAAATCTAATAAGTAAATGGTAGATCACTACCATTTAGGAAGCAGTCAAAACCATAATCCATTTTGTCATATAAGTATATAGTTTGATATTTCAGGCTTTTCAAGTTTGTGAATTCATGGATGTAGACTGAATAGTTTTGCAGCCTTTAAAAAAAACTTAATTTAGATTAAATATAAAACAACTGTCCAGATTAGAAAAAAAATTATTCATTTGTTACAGAGAGTGATCTGATTTTATTTGTATTTTATCTAGGGTTGTGTTGTTTTGGTTTTTTTACATATGTTCTTTTGACAACAAGGCAGAACACAAAGAAACATAAAATAAGGGTTTTTCTCAGACTGACTTGCCTTTGAGATTAAGGAACCAAATAATCTCTAAAGTTGTGTCCTATATTTTTGTGATGCTACACCTGCGAGGCTGTTGTGATTGAAAGAGGATAAGGAATTTTGAAGTACACTTTTTGACTTCATTTCACTTTCTTATCTACAGAGAACAATGAAAAGTGTACAATACCCTTTGAGATAACCGAATGCAAAAATATCAACTTGAATGTGTGAATCATGCATGGTTCATTCTAACTTTGATATATAAAATATTAAAATTCAGATTTCACAGCAGATTACATTTTTCCTTGACCAAGGACAATCTCTTAAATTCCTTACTGTTACAACTGTATGAAATTACATTCACCCTAGATGCTTAACCAGAAAAAAATCAGGCCAAGGAGGAAAACTGTAAGCCATGAAGGGAACCAGAAAGGACAAGAGGCAGTCACCAGGCTCTGGCAAAGGGAAGCTGTTGATATAACTGAAGATAAACAGAAAAACCAGCCTCCTGCAGTTTGATTGATTCAATAGTGTTGTATTTGCCCACAAGACTGAGCTAGCACTGACACACTGCACTAAACATCCTGAATCATTGCATGTGCTTCCAAATTCAAATAGTAAAATTACAGGACATGTGGAATCCTTTTGTCATTGTTGGCATTAAGAAGAAGGATAAAATACATTTGTCTACTCCTACTTTCAACTCCTCTCACTTGCTGACAATCACACAAGACTAAACTTTGTCTTCTGTCATTACACAAAGTTCACCCTAAATTTAAGTGGGATGTATACAAAAGGACATGTAGGACATAGTCCAAATAGGATAATAATCCTATTTGGCTCACAGTTTTTAATTGCAGAGTACCTGTGAGGATACTGTGTATACAGATTTAAAATTAATTACATTTACCAGTGATAAAATTAATTTAATGTGTTTTGTTAAACGTCAGCATTCAGAAGTAGTATTGGCAGCTAATTTTTCCTACAAATTCAAGCAAAACACCTGTAGTTTTAAAGGCACTGCAGAAAATGTACTTTAGCTTTCTTATCTACACATACATACAACTTCTTTTCCGCTGTTTAGAAAATTGGAAGAACATGTGTTCTCTTAATTGTAAATACTTGTGACATTTATATGTGTATTTCCCTGATAGTGATATATAAAGCCTTAAAAGTCGAGTTCATAAATTACCATGGACCAAAAAAATCATTAAGCGGTAAAGTCCTTTCGTGATAGGGTACAGTATTATGTGTATCTAGCATTCACAATAAATTTTTAATGTCCTACTAATCCCTAAGATAAAAAGCTCAAGAACTTAACCTCCAGCAATCTCAGCAGTCTCAACATGTCACCAGGCTGTCAAAGGTTCCTCTTTCAATCTAATTGCCGTTGGGCAAGGTGGGCTTGGTGAAAGCTCCTCACTAGTCCATCACATATATCCCATGGTGACAGACACTGCGGTGACAGAGACCACCAGTATGACTCCCAAGGCAGCTGTTGAGTAGGATTTGTTTTAATTATTTCTAATTCCAGAGATATTATAAGTCAGAACAGTGTCAATAGTTTCTGTTTCACTTCTATCTTCCACGTAGAAGGCAGCAAGCTGACAGCTTTCTCTCTGCACATTCCAACTGCAGCTAAACATTTCCACAGAACTCATCTAAATAGAAATCTCAAAGTTTTGCACCAACCTGGACAGAATCATCAAAAGGAAATGCTTCCCTTTTGCCAAGAGAAATGTATTCCTCTTTGTGACTACTGAACATTTCACAATTTACATTTCAGATGTTTTGCTGCGGTGGAAGGCAGTAATGGAATGATTATAATGAGACAATGTGGTCTGCTGGATACGTCTCAGACAAATTCTGGACTTCAGCCCTTGTTTCTTAATGACATAATAGCTTGATATAAACCCAAATGTACATTGAGATTTCCACATGATCCCATAGCAGGTGTGAAATTCCTGTAGCCATCCATTGTGTTTGTCCCTGTGTCCTAATCAATGTACAGAGAAGTCCTTCTTTGTTAATAATATATGCATGTGACATTAAAATCAGTAGAAAAAAGTGACATTTGTTAAGTCAAAATAAATCCTTTACCTTAGGAATAAAAGTACAACCCTGAATTTGGAAAAAAAAAAAAGAAGAGTTAAATTTTTACATTTCTGCTCCTTCCTAATATCTGTTTGATTACAAATGTTGATTCCAAGTGTTAGTAATGATTTACTTCCTCCTTTCCCCTGACAGCTGTGCGAGCTGACCGAATGCGTGGCGGTCGAAACAAGTTTGGACCAATGTACAAGAGAGACAGGGCATTGAAGCAGCAGAAGAAAGCTCTTATCCGAGCCAATGGACTGAAACTGGAAGCCATGACTCAGGTGATCCAAGCAATGCCAACCGACCTGACAATATCCTCTGCAATCCAGAACATCCATTCAGCTTCTAAAGGCCTACCTCTGAACCATACTGCTTTGCCTCCTACAGACTATGACAGGAGTCCCTTTGTGACCTCTCCCATCAGCATGACAATGCCACCCCATGGCAGTTTGCAAGGCTACCAAACCTATGGCCACTTTCCAAGCCGTGCTATCAAGTCCGAGTACCCTGACCCTTACACTAGCTCACCAGAGTCAATAATGGGCTACTCATACATGGATAGTTATCAAACAAGCTCACCAGCAAGTATCCCACATCTGATATTGGAACTCCTGAAATGTGAGCCTGATGAGCCACAAGTCCAAGCTAAAATCATGGCATATCTGCAGCAAGAGCAAGCCAACAGAAGCAAACATGAGAAGCTCAACACTTTTGGGCTTATGTGTAAAATGGCTGACCAAACCCTCTTCTCCATTGTTGAGTGGGCGAGGAGTAGCATCTTCTTTAGAGAACTTAAGGTAGGTAATAATTTTACATTATGTTATCATTCAGTCAAGAAAAAAATACTATTTCTTACCATCTTGTACTTCAAGCAGGAAAGCATGAGTTTTGTTTTATCCCCCCCAAGCATCTCATTCTTTATTTATTTGGCTTGAAGTAGGAGGCTATTAGAAGGGAAACTTGTCGCTGACTTCCACCTGAGCCTGTAATTAGCTGTAGCAAAGAGATTCAATATTCAGTTCAGCTTCTCTGTACTTCAGTATTTATCACAACTATTGTTAACATCCATAGAGCCTCACATCATCCTACTCCTTCCCTGTCAGCATCTCTCACTGTCTGGCTTGTACTCAGGCTTGTAAGCTCACCTGTTCCAGCATTCCACATTCATTTGTGTCATTATTTCATTACCTTATTTAACATATGGGGGAATGCCATTTCTGTCCACCTCCATTCACTTTATATAAAGTCCATATTTGGAATATTCAGTTTCTCAATGGGATATTATTTTATGCATTCTCGTGTCTTATTAACCATGCAGGCTGAAACCTAAGCAGGATATACATGGAACAGAAAGCAATGAGGAAGTAGATACCTCAAGGACTCCTTTTGATTCTCATCACCACTGATACATGGGGGATTCCCTTTAGTCTAGGCTGCTACAATGCTCTTATTTTTGCTGGAGCACCCAGGAAATCCTCATGCACAGCTTTCTGGTGGAGAGAAATTCACCCATTTACATTTTTCAGACTTATTGTTAAAGCAGCTTTGTGGTCTGAAATTTCAAGTCAGAAATTTTAAGCCAGAAATTTGAGATCAGACATTAGATATGAACTACAGTTTTTAACCACTGTCTCGATACAAAAATCAGCTCTGGAAAGAATAATCTTCAGTCTCAAAAAAACCCTCAAGATGGTGAACTAAACTCACATCTGAGTTTCCCTGTTACATCGCTAGTCACTGTGTCTCTCTGCTACAGAGAGTATTTGCTATTGAAATCTGTAAAGTTCTGTGACTGCCTGTAATTTCTGACTACTTTCAAACTAAGAGAAAATAATTCAGCTTCCAAATATAACAATTACTGTAGGATTTCACGGAGAATTGAATCTACATGAGTTAAGAGCACAAAAGGGAGATCCATTGAAAAGCTGCAGTCAGAGAGCTTGCCACAACAGCATGTCTGTCATGACCATAAGGACATGGACACATGACATAAAGCCAGATTACAAGAAAAGCAAGCTGTATATGCTGCATATGCAACTCCAGCTTCTTTCCATTCTTTTTGTGAGAATGATTGCAAGAATCATTGAAAGCTCAGCCTATTCAAAGAGAAAGAAGAGAGGAAGTTTACTTAGAGAGGAAAACTGAATTTCATGAAAGACAGTAAAAGACTTTCACATGTTTGCTGTCTCAGTTGAATACAATTTTGTAGTCGGCTATAAGCCATGCTACTCATTTTAAATTTAAAAAATGAAATTGAAAACATGTTATATTTCCAATAGACTATGTGACAAATATCTGAGACCAGATCTTTCTATCCACACACTGGGGAGTATTTTAGTCTAGAGTAAGGTACTCTAGAGTTAAAAGTGACTGTCTTGTATATACGTTTCAGTGTACAAACTTTTAAGTTACATTCTGCCCTAAAATGCCATTTATGATTAAAGTGACAAATTTTATAAGCATTCAAATGCTATACTGGGAACAGTTTTAAATATGGCCTTCACCTCCAACTTCAGCCTGGATTATGTTCTTCAACCAACCTATGTTTACTAGTATGGACACAAAAGATGCAAAAATTTGTTTATGAAAATGCTGACCAACTTCTCCTGGTTCTGGATGCATTATACATTACCAGATACACACAGGTTTCTGGAAATACACATATTCTAAAAATTTAATAGAGTCTTTTCCTTATAAACTGATTTTCACACATTCGTAGAAGGCATTGCTTTCACCATAGTGTTTGTACCCTTTGTATGTGGAAGTTTCAAGGCCAGAAAGTTTCATACCTTCTGGCATATCCAGATTATTTTTTTTAGATTGACAAGATCAACGAAATTGCACAGCATTCCAGAACAATAACAACTCATTAAGAAATCCATCCACATCCAAAATTTAGGGATCAAAGTATACACAATGCTAAGAACTTTAAGCTTTTCAGTTTCAAAAGCATGTTTAGATTGGACCCTAATTTTTAACAGCACTGAGTAACAAAATCTCTCTTTTCAGTTGAGAGAACAAGAACAATATTAAACAAAAGATTTCCAAACCTTTCTTGAATGCAGTTCTCTTCTATCCATCCACAATTTCAGGTTCTTCAGATCAAGGTAGCAAAAGCAGCTATTTTAGATTGCTCCACAGGACATGAATACCTGTGGGTAGAAAAAGTCATGTAAGACTATGACATATTTTAAATGCAGAAGGAACAGGAGGCAATTGTGATAAAGATACAATTAGATTTTCAGAACAGCTAACTTTATTCCCTATCTATTACTACTGAGAAGTAGGTATTTGCTCAGAATTATATTTTACTCTTATTCCTACCTGTCTAAACAATGGAATATTGAGATGTCTTTCAGATAAGACAGGTGCATTAGCAGATTACTGGGACTAAAAATTTAAATTAATCAAATAATTAAACAGTCCAAAATTGTAAATGTGGTTTGTGTGCAATTCATCTTGGCTTTGTCATGATGAGCAATGCCTTGCACAACTAGCTGTTACTTACTAGGAGCATGTCTACAATTATTTACTGTATCTTTTCATTATCAATTTTGTCTTACACCCTTGTCTCTTCAATTAATATAAAAAAGCAATCGTTTTCCTTTCTGCTCAATGTAGAGATTTGTAGTTAGCAGAATTCAGGGGGAGGATATGATAAAAAATGCTGTCCCAGTCCGTCAGTGGTTTAGGCCACAATTACCCTAGAGATAATACAAAAACCCACCACTGAGCTACAGCTTTTAACTTTCCCTTATTTCTTTCCTTTTGACTGCAGATTTGTTTGGTTTTTTTTAAAGAAATCTCAAATTAAAAAAAAATCCATTTGAAAACTTTATTTTCTGAAGCTTTCACCAGTTTAAGCTAAACACAATCTTCTCACTTGTTGATCTACAAATTTTTGTCACCTCTTTGGAATATGTTACAATTTGAGGATGTAAAAGGGAAAAATACGGACTGTGTAGAACTACCCACAACATGTACTGCATTGGAATATAACCTGTATATGGATTTGAGTATGAAATTTAAGGGTAATTTTCACAGTTGCTGGGAAGCAGATTCTCTCATCTTTATGTATGATATCAGAAACTAATGAAAAAATTAAAGAAGCCAACTAGTCAGGATTAATAATAATGTCAGAGTAAGATCCAAAGCAGCCAATTCCAATCCAGTAAATTTGAATTTAACACCTGATAAAATCCCAAACATCCCTACATGTCTTGTGAAGTCAGAATACTTTGTAAGGAATAATTAAGCCATAAATTCCAGGGCTTAATGTTATATATTACTTTTTTATTCATAATGAGATATATTTCTGTTTGGTTCTTTATACACAGAAGAAATAATACAGAGGCTACATCCCAAGAGACTCGGGACAATAGTAATAGTAATAAGTAGTAGTAGTAGTAGTAGTAGTAGTAGTAGTAAGTAGTAATAGTAATAGTAGTAGTAATAGAAATAGTAAGAAGGCCTTTGCTTGCTATTCTGGAGTTGTTGAAAACTCAGTAAATATAAAAGTAAGATATATCCATCTTATCCTGAGCTAAGAAAACTCAGGAATGCCCTGGGGATGCTAGATTTGTCGTCAGCTGTCTTAGTCAGGTGAAAGGTCTTTGTACAAAGCTAAAAAGAAAATATTGCAAGAGTTTCTAGAGTCCAAAGGCTGCCTGGCCCCAAGGAATGATGCAGACAGCTCCTCTGGACTGGTCTTTCCTCATCAGCCCACATCAGGGAAAATTCAAAGACTGGTTCCAGAGCTAACTATTACTGAACCCATAAAAGAAAGCAGTCTCTGCCTGGAGCAGGAGAAACACAGGACCTGCACTGAAAAACAGCTCTCAGGATACTTTCTTCTGGCTGAAGATCAGAAAAAATCAACTGAATGTTAAGTAGTTACAAAAGGCACTAAAAGAATGGTGACTCACAAAAAAACTACCTTTCCTTATTTGGCTATTTTAGAGAGGATGTCATAGGTCAAAGTACCATGTGAGCACAAACTTTGTAGTGAATGATTGCAGGAAGAACCAGTGCACTTCATGGTAAAGAAGCTCATCCTACAATTATTCACTGAGTTTGCAAATCTAGACCATTCACTGATGTCAGACCATGTCAGTCCCAAGCCAGATTTCTTGCTGTAAGTGTAAATTTGCTCATGCTTACATTAGCTGTAGCCTTCAAACAAACAGTGGTTTATCCACACATCTCCAAGGACCCTGCCTATAGAACTTGCACTGTACATGGCACCCCAGATATTCTGGCAGCTCATAAACTAACAAAAGCCTAGCTTTGTGTTACATATTCCCCAGAAGTGAAACTATATTATCAGAGTTTCAACTTATTTCTCTAAGTGCAAACTTAATGTGAATAGGATTAACAGAGCTCCTGGAGGCTCTTAATTTCTTCTGTGAAATCAATTTAGGTAGATGTAATAATGTAATTCTTATATACCAGCTTTAATTTCAAATTTCAGTCCATATGTAGTTGAGTATCAAGGAATGCATAGAACGTAAAGAATTATACAACAGAAATCTAATAATTAAATTGAATTAGCACAGAATAGCAAAAAATAGTTCTGGGTTCTGTTGAGGTTTTGTTTTTTTGAGAAAAAGATCAGCACTGAAATACCTTAAAAATTTTCAGGATGATGAAAGGTTGATATATTATTAAGACTTAAGTAATCAAGTGCAATTTGATAACTTGAAGTGCTTTTGGACTTTGTAGTGTGTGTTTATCAGGACAGGAAATGCAACTCACATAGCTGATGAAATAAAATTTCTGCAGTGTTCTTTCAGTTACGGAAGCTGCCAGAAACGGAGGTGCAGGAATACACTTGATTCCAGTAATCAGATTAGTTAACAGGTTGGCATGTGTAACTGCTGATTTTTAGTCTGGCTTCAGTGTGTCTGGGTGTAAGAAAAATATTCCTCAAACACTTAAAAATCTAGAGGAACACATTGTTAGAATAAACTCCATGATGATCTGTCTCTTCTCTGGAAACAGGCAAATTAAACACTGTATTTCAGCATGAGGGCATGTGATTTTGTAGCCTTTCTAAACTGTTTGTTCAGTGCTGGAACATTTTTTTAGGCATAAAGAGAAAGATCACATTCTCTTATGCCCTTCCATGTCAGAGCTGGTACTTTAGTTTCACTCTGGTGTCGGATGTTATCACCCCTGATAGCAGGAGACTGAGTTTAGTCTCTCTGGATTCAGTAATTTTCTATCTAATAGCCAGTTAAGCATCACGCTGTGACTAAGAACCATGTAGGTGTTCCATGTTTTTGGAAGCACTGCCACTTCTGCACCTGAGTGCACCTGCCCCCAGCTCTTCACTGTCAAGTTACTGTGAACAGCTGTGGTACAGTAACAAAATTTTGTTGCTTACAGAGAAAATTTGAGCAAGTAACTATTCAAAAAGCTGCCAGCCCCTATGTAGAGATATAATAGCCTGACATATGGACACCACAAATTACATAGCTACAGCCACTCCTGCTACAAATCCTGAAGCAGACACTGAGTTAATCTAAGTTAGAGGTATTGGTTACACAAAACAGACGTTTAATATTACAGTTTGTTTTCCTTCAAAATGTAAGCTTCCAATTTAAGTTTGACAATTGCCAGCAGTGACACAGAAAGATTACTTGGGTGTGTTAGCAAATGTATATCACATTGCTGTAGGGTGAGATGAAAAACCAGTGCTCTTTAGATCTTGCATGCTGAGTAGTCCAAAGGGATGTTAAAGTTAACTCCAACAATAACTCCTGTACTAAGAAACTGAACAGGGAATGCTCAGCCATGTTGACAGACTGTTGTATCTTCAGACAGTTTTTAGCTGTTAGTTTCTGCTGTGAAGGCCTGATCATTTTGCCAAATGATGGAGAGCTTTACACACTGAAAATTAAGCAACTCCAATCTCTTGGAAAAATCAGATATATTGCCTGATTTCACCTAGTAAGGTCACATTTTTATTGTCAGAATGACAGATCTTCACTTGCAAGGATTTCCAGTTTTTGCAAGTTTTTGCCCAAAAACAAATCCCAAAAAGAGCTGTTTTTTCATCTGCAAATTATGATATTTTATATAACCAGGCTGTAGATCTTAAAGCAGGAAGAGAACTTGTTCCATTCCAATCCAGAATTTTTTTGTATTGTATCATTCAGAACCAGCACTTGTATACAATATCTCTATCATATTTCTGATCTGTGAGATGGCTCCCAGTTACAGTGGAAGTTTGCCTCTATAAATTTATCAAAACTAGTCAGATTTAAGGGTGTTCTTCTGTCAGCCTGTAGCCTTTAGGATCACCTGCAGTAAGGATGAAATCTCAGCCATACTGAAGTCACTTACAGAAGTCATTTATGCTGAAGCTGCATCATATAAATGGATGCTCTTCTACATAGCCATATGAAAGCCTTGGAGAACAAACATCTGAACAAAACATACCTAGGAGAGCGAGAAACTGTATAGTTCCTCACCATAAATGTTGTTGGTGCTGCCTCTAGCACCACAAATATGTTTTTCATAGCGCTCAATCAGACTCATTATTGGAGAGAAGGCCTAAAGCCGAGAGCTTTCAAACTGCGCTGCAAACCACAGGATCACTCAGAGCAGGTTGGACACCTTATTCAGCTGTATAAACACACGGACATACTAAAGGACTTAAGTATTTTCCATTCCAGCACAGTTTTATTCAGAGCTAATGTCACCTAAATCACAACACACCATTTTAGCCCATTACAAAATGGATATGCAATGTTTTCTCTTCACGTGCCACAGAAACCACCAGGCACGGCAGCACCATGGCCTCAGCCTCACTGAGGGGCAGAGCCGCCATCTTCCCACAGGACCACCATCCCATCCCATCCCCATCCCATCCCATCCCATCCCATCCCATCCCATTCCATCCCATCCCATCCCACCTCCCTCACAGAGAGCCTTGGGAGCCCCAGGGACATGGCAGGATTGGAAGGGACCAGACAAGGACACGTACCGGCAGTGAGGGAGCCCAGGGCCCTGGCTGGAGATGCCGTGGGTGAACGGCATCGTGGGTGGGGCCCAGGTGGGGCCATGAGGGATGTTGGGGCTGGCAGGTGAGGGAAGGGCTGTGCCCAGCGCAGGCATCAGCAAAAAACACGGGAGAAAAGCCGAAAAAAGCGGCTAACTCGAGCCACGGCTCTGCTCCTCTGAGGCTGCCTCTGGACCGAGGGGAGGGGTCGGGGCTGGCAGTCCGGGTGCCGCCCGCAGCTCTGCGCCCCAGCGCCGCTGCAGCGCGGGCAGGGCCGGGCCGGGCCGGGCCGGGCGTGTGGCGGGGTCCGTGCCAGCCCCGGGCTCCAGCCTGGAGGGGCTGAGGGGCTCCAGCGGCTCTCCCAGACAAGGAGCCGCTCACTTCCCTGCGTCCCCCCCGGAGCGGCTGCGGCGGGCACCGTGCCCTTGGCCAGCCCAGCCAGGGGCTCCCGTGTGACGCGGGGACCGGACACGGCGGCGGCCGGAGCCGCCAGGTGCTCTCCCTTACCTGAGCTGTGCGCGCCTGACTGCGGCCGCTTCCAGGGACGGGGAAAGCCTTGTTGCTGAAAGGTGGAACACCAGTTAGTCTTGCTCTAACATTTCCAACTGCTGTCAAGAAAGTTGAAAGGCACGCATCAGATTTTTCCCTAAAATGTTCTTTATTTGCTATTTTGAAATAGGGACTGAAAGTTGTTGCTACTGGCATCACTGCAGGCACATTTTCAGTGCAACCGCACAAGAAACAAAAGGGCAGATTTAAGAAAGAATGAAGAAAAACTAAGAAAGTGATGAAATATGGTGCAGGTGGGAAAGTGAAGATGTAATTTTCTGTAGATGTTCTCAGTGTCTTTTTTTCACCTCTGTAACCTGTGGAATTTCAGTTATAGGTGGTTAGGAAAACATCAGGGTAGTCTGGAAACAAAAATATTTAACACTGTGTCTAAGAAACACCCCACTCATTAAAGCAACCATTACTGACAAAAAAAGATAAATTAGTAAAATAAAATACCAAGTAACCATACTGCAGTGAAAAAAGAAATTTCATTTTGTCTGATTCCAGAGTTTTCTGTCATACTCATCACTTGGAGAGGGAAAGAAACTAAAATCTGTGTTCGGAAATTCAGAAATAGAAAAATGCTTTTTACATCTAAATACAGCTCTTGCATTTGTTGAAAGAAAAGTTACTTTGATTTTTGTTGCTAAATAAAATCTTGGATCAAGTAAAATTAATTTTGAAAAATTAGTTAAGGCAACAATAAACACAGGAAATATACATGAATAAAGTGTTCTAAAAGTCAGGCAACTCTTTTAAGACTATAAATATCACCTAAGCAAGGCCACTATAATTAGCAAAGGGTGAACAAAAGAAGACATCCAGAAATAGATGGGGAGGGGGGAGGCTGGGAGGGTGAAATGTCTTGGTTAGCCTATTTGAGTGTTCTTTCCATAGCATAGGAAATGGTTCCAGCTAGCTCATGAGTTCTATTGGTATTAACTGATTTTAAAAGGACATTTCCATGTTGTCTCAATGCCAAGGAAATTCTTTTACTGCCGTGTTTGCTGAGTACAGGAAACATCACCCTGACTAAGTGACACTGAATGTGAGGAAGA
The DNA here is from genome assembly GCA_024865655.1 of Emberiza elegans. Taxonomy (NCBI): domain Eukaryota; kingdom Metazoa; phylum Chordata; class Aves; order Passeriformes; family Fringillidae; genus Emberiza; species Emberiza elegans. The sequence continues at coordinate 66,003,957 of JALJVW010000206.1, forward strand.
ATTGTATCTTTATTCTGGTGTTACAGTCAACACCGTCTCTTTGTTTCACCTGGATACCTTTTGGTATACCCTATTTATTGGGGAATGCTTACTGCAGTCTCCCAGTTTGTCCTGAGTAATGAGCACATTGGTGGTGCTGAGTCATAATCCCTCACCACTCAAGAAGCAGCTTTCTGCATCTCTTGGGCAACTGATTAGTCTGGGGCATGATCCAGCACTTTAGGGGAGGCAGAGACAGGGCTGTCTGGTCACATCTGCTTCATCCCTCTTCAAGGTAAGGGCAGAAAAGACTAACAGTGATAGGAACCTTCCTCATCTCCATGCTATGGCCAGAATTCGCTGTGCAAGGAAATAAATATGTACCTATAACTGCTTGCTCTCCTAAATAGAGAACTGAACAAATCAGCCTTGTATACAGAATTTATCAGTGTGAGTCAGGCTGTGCTTATGGACCCAGTCTTGTACTGCATATCAGAAAAAGCTTTACTGTAACCAATGAGAATTTTGTCCAAGTAAGAAGTGCAAGTTAAGATCTTGAATACTGTATTTTCATTTTCCCTCATAGCATTTGCCAGTTTTCTGTTTTCTTCTGTAAAGCTGCTTGTGTCAAGCATTTAAGTTTCATTTGCCACATTACTTCTAAATTCCTTATTTGTTATCTACTTTAGCTTATTTTCCTTTTTCTTTCTTGGGAATTGTGCTAGTGCCATGGCCACTACACAGGCAGCAATAACTGCAATTATTTGTGTCTTTGGGCTCCACTGAACTTTTGCTTCAATCAGTCAGTGGTATCAGTGACAAGCCCTCAAAATCTTTGTGCACCATTTCTGGAAAAGGTGGAAATATTTGAGGAAAAAGTTTCTTGGTAGCTCAAAGTTTCATAAAGGCCAGCAGTCATTATATTGATATTTCTAGAGCTCAGTAAAAATCACAATAAAACTACAAAGTTATTTAATGCTAAGTATTAACTTTCCTTCATGTAACAGCTAAAACATGTAGAAAGAATAACCATTGCCCAAAGTTTCTGTTTCTGCTCCTGTTTGTCTGTGCAGTGGTTTTAGGGCAATAACAACCCTGTCCTTAGAACTGTGGGAATGGCAGGGATGTATTAGAGTGGCTGCTAGGAGATATGAGACTAAATTAGGTGGTGGAGCAAATAATCCAGTGAGCAAGTGGAAGCCAAAACTGATGTGCAGCTCATACCCATGTCACTATAGCATAAAATAGTTTCAGTTTCTTTTTTGACAACTCCACAGTCACTGAGATACCTTTAATCTACACATGGAGAGAAGAGCAGGACATAGAAAGCCAGCTGCTCACAAACAAATTCTACTGAGTATTGTTTGGGTTAGTACACATCATACTCATGAAAAACAAGAACAGGCAATTTTCTGCATCTGAGGCCAAGACGCGCGTTGTCCTAACGCTATTTGGAATATTTGCCATATTGCCAAGATTTTACCTAGAATTTCAAGTCTTTGAGAAATCCAAAACTGCTGTAAGAAGTAGCACTGCCTTTCTGATGGCAGAACTTGGAAAATAATGGTTCTTGCTTATAGAACAGTGAATAAACAACAAGAATATTAACAACAGCAAAAATAGTAACAACTTTAACTAGAAATAAACTCATGGCAATTGCTTTACATTGTCCACAATTTACAAGATAGATCCTCATTTGGGCAAGTCTGGTCAAGGACAATGCTGTCTCCTGACTAGGAATGAACTTGCAGGGAGAGTGTTCCCAGTAGGAAGGGTTAGACCTCAAAGTGTGTATTTACATGAGTAGCTCATTTGGTAAAGTTGAACCACATTTATTTTTAATTTGCATGCCTCTCCTTTAAGTCATACCCTTCTCCTCTTGACTTCAGTGGGAGCTCCACATGTTTTGCCTTTGATTCCACTGCATGCTGGCAACTCTAATTAGTGTTAACAGGAGTTCAGTGGAATTTCTTGCTCTCCTTTCTCTGTAAAAAGTTTACAGATCAGGAGTTGGAGCTTTATCAAACTGGTACATGGTGCCTATCAAGAATGTATCTTCTTTTTTTTTTCCCAGCCAAAGTGGAACTTAACCTTTTTCTAACAATGGTGGTGTAACTATGAGAAAAATGACATTGATCATTCTAACAAGCTCCCCTTAGTTTTGAAAAAAATGCTTAATATTGGCTTTGATTTTTTTAACAGGTGTAATTTCAGCTAGTTAACACAGCCTTACTGTTTCAATTGCTATCATAGTAAATTGGTGCAGTAAATACGAGTTAGAACAGCTCAGTTCTCTGCAGCTAGAGCCTGCAATTCAAACTAAACCTCAGTCTGCTCTGCCCTGTAGAAACTGCTTTGAACTCCAGAGGTATTTTGTATAGGGACACTGTACTACCTATTGAGCAAGACTGGGACAATCCAGTCCTTTTTTGCAGTGCTGCTGGTTTTATTAAGAATAAACACCCCTCACCAAACCCTCGCCATCAAACATCGTATCTTGAAAACAGAAATACTGTTCCATTTTGAGATTTTAATCTCAGACATTCATACCCATGTGTATGGACACACACAATGAACAGCAGCCACTTTTCCCTTTCTTCCTAAGAACTGCCGCATGTGGCTTTCTGCGCTCACATAATCCTCCTTCCAATATTTCAAAAGACACAGACCTTCCCAGCATGATGATAAAGTTTTCCTGTGTTCCAATAATAAAAGTTGAACATACCAGTAATTTCCAGTTCCTCTGTGGTTGGGCAGCCTGTGAAGACTAAATCAGAAGTAGCCAACCTGCAATATCAGTGTGGGAGTCGGAAACAGATGTTCAGCACACAATACAATTTGTTGTCACTGTCGATACTATATGGCACTTTTCCCAAAAGAAATTGTAGCTGGAAAGGAATGTAAGGAATGATTAATGCCCCAAATTATTATTATTTATTATATTACTGTTAATGTTAAATACTCCTTGCTTTATTTTGTTTCAAATGCCTGAATCAGAGAGGCATATCCACTCAAAAATACAATTAACTGGGCTAGTAGCATATGTGTACTGTGTAAACCAATTATTTTAAGGCTTTTTCCTCAAGACAAGATATTCTGTTATATCATAACCAAGAGTCAAATTCTCTTTGGAACCAGCATAATTTAACCTTCAGTTTTATAAAATAGCTCAGCAGCTATTTACACAAAAAGCACATGGCAGGAGGTAAATGAGACAAATTATTTCATGTGAATCTTAGTGTGTATCTATAAAAATTAAAATTTACTATATCCATATAATAGTATTTTTATACATATAATAACATTTACAGTAGTTTATGTCTGGAAATTCTAATAGGCCATTTGGGCATTTAAAACAGATCAAACACTCAAATGAGCAAAACTCTCTATTAGCATATGATGGTAGCATATGATGCCTAGCCTTGATTTCCAGATTTCATGAATATTACAAAAGCAGATGCACTAGATCATACTTACTGTAAAAGGAAATGGATTGAGTTAGGTGCTTTTGAAATTAAATATTAATTTTTTCAGGGATACATCAAATATATTAAAAAATGCAGAAAGCCTAAGTGAAACCAAAACTAAATAAAAATTAATATACTCAGTAGAAGCGTAAAAGAGCTAAAGATCTGACTGCCAGAAAATTTGGTTATAACACCTATGTTTTACACAAAAAGTAACACTAGGTATTTTCAAAAATGAAGACATCTGGAATTTGACTTGGAGTTCAGTGAAACCGGTGACAAAAGTGACCTGTAATTGCTGCCTGTTGTGTCTCTGACAGACTTTCTTTAGAGATATTAAAAAGAAGAAAATGTGTGTTTAATCATATGGCCTGAACAAGAGCAAAAAGCTGTAGCACTATAAAATCAAACAGCTGTCTTATTTTTACAAATGCATGTGGCAACACTTCACAGTAATCTTTTTGTAATACTAATTTTGCATTTACTGTGTTTACTGTTGCAGCATTCTGCAGCAGAGTGGTTTACTGCTGTACATCAGGTTTTAGTCAACGGGAAACATGAAATAATTTTCAGCTGTGAGTTTCTTTGTAACTCCTGCACGATTTAGCCTCAAAACCTATCCATTGTCCAACTTTTTTATGCTTTTGGATATAGTGAATTTAGATATATTTCCATAGTGGAACACAAGGTGATTTTGAGAAAGAGCTTGAACATTGCGAAATTTTCCAAGTCGGCATGAGATGAAGCAGGATGAAATAGCTGATAAGGTAACACTTGGCACACTTGTAATCAATGTGCTGAATTTCTCTGTGTGTCTGTATATTTTTATATACATTCATGGGTTAAACTGAGTTTTTCATCAAGTAGATGTTGGCAAGTGCCAAAGTGATTTAGGATTAGAATGGGATTTAGGCTGATTTAGCTACAGTTGTATTTCTCATTTCATCATCATGCCAGGGATACTGTGACAGTTGTGGGTTTTCTTTAATTTATGAAATAGACAAAATTAAATGTCCATACCAGACATACCACTAGGTTACAGGGAGTGAAAGAGAAACACTGCATTAGGCCTTACTCTTTTGTCTGCACCCAGCAGAGTCCTGAATGTACAAAACAGCTGGGAGACTTCCTATGTAGCACACAGCTTGAAAAATGAATTCAAGATTTTTTTAAAAAATTACTCTATTTGGGTTTATTTCAAGTGACTGTTATTCTGATTCTGTAGTATATCTCTTTGTAAAATATTAATAAGTACAGAAGTGTGCTATCTGGGTCTATTACATAATTTTTAATACTAACTCTACTCTCATTTTTACCATCATGAGAGTCAAATCCCAATAAATATTTGAACTTTCAACACTTTTTATTGCAATAGTAGAGGCATCATTGCTCACACAAAGTTTTAGTACTACTTAGAATGTCAAATATTACTTTATTAAAATAGACCTGTTTACAAAAGTGACTAATCTACCCTTTTCAATCGTGACACATTTTTTTCATTAATTTTTATCCGCTGAATGACACTTTGCTGTCCCTCCTTGTCAATTTAATTATCTTTTTCTAAGAAGAGGGGCTTCAGAACGAGACAAATGTTGATGTTCAGGTTACAGGAAAGATTTCCAAAGAGATGAGAGAAAAAGAGATTACTGAAATTAGCAGCAGTGTGTCTCGCCCACTAGCGAGGGAGCGAGCAACATGGGAGGAGAGGAAACCCTTGGCCACAGCATAGAGTGGCTGTGTACACCAGAGTTACTTAGAGTGCTCTGAATCTCATCTTTTGATCTCAGGCGATATTTTTCTCTGTTATGTCACAGAGGTCACCTGGCTCATGTGTGACAAACTGCCTGCATAAGTCACAGTGCCAGTGGCAGAGATTTGTAACCATGTCCCTGGTCCATTGCCTTTGAATTATTTCGCAGGCCCTCTGCTTTACATTTACACTCTGTCGGAAGATGAACAGGGGAAGGGAGTAAAATCAAGGGCAGGGTCTCATCCTGAAGGACAAGGGGAAACAGGTGGAAGGTTAATGGCCCTGGAGCGTATCCACAAGCCTCTCAGGCTTGATATATGGGCCTCAGGCCTAAAACGGGCATTGGCTTTCAAAGATATATTATTTCATTTGAGGAGAGACATTCTGGAGTTCCTGCATTTGTCTGCTGATAGATGATCCTCTGTCCACAATTGGTTATGGCGTGTGAGTTTTCCTTGGGCCTGCTCCCGTACATAAAAATTCTGCTGAGCTCTCCAACCTTTTGCATGCCTGTGAGAATGGGACGTGTGCGGGCCTTTTGGCAGGCAGCTGGATTTTTGTGGCTGCTATTTTTGTAATTCCTTTTGAAGCGCCAGGCAAGTGGGGGATGAAAGGCACTTCTGTTCATTCATACACGGCCGGGCAGGGGCAGCCTCGCGGGGACAAACACGGGGCAGAAGAAGACGTCAGGGACCCTAATGCACTCATGTGTCTGCAGCCCATGCAAAAGCCACTCCTGCTAACCCTGTATTTTATACTGGCACATGCCTGCAGAAAAATTAAAATGGGGAAATAATTTGCATAATTTTTATGACCTCCCTTGGTTTATTGTATTAAAGTTCTCCTAGGGTTTTTGCATGTGCTGCAGCTTATGGGAAAAAAACTAAGACAGAAACTTCACATCTTTAAATTTTTGTGTCCTTTTCTGGAATGTTTACCTCAGACATCTCATGAAAATGAGATGCTACTGCCCATGTCTCAGCAAAGCACCAGAGGCCCCAGAGGTGGTTCTGCTCAGTGTGACAGGACTGTGCTGTGGGCAGGGCACAGTGCTGGCGGGACCTGGCCCTGCCCCATCTCTTGTGGCCAGCTCAGAGGAACACCTTGGCATGCACACAGGAGCCTGGTGGCAAAGGCCTGGGTTCAGAGAGAGAGCAAGTCCCAGATTCACTGCCACAATGGCATTCCCATGGCATTTTCTGTCTTTGCATGACTCTCATCAATTGTGGAAAATTTGTTTAAAAATCAAAGTGCTTAACAAAAACCCCAAAAATCTTAACATATATTTTTGTTTAACATAGCCTACATAACAGCTTGTTAAATTTTCTTAATTTTTACCTGATTGTAGTTACTGTTACAGGATTGTGTATCTAAGGCCTATTACTCCATGACGGCATGATTTTAACAAAACTGGGATATATATTTTTACTATATAAAATATATTCATTTATATTTGTTTTAATAAAAAATAACTGTTCTGTTTCAGTAGATAGAATTTGCTTGAAAGAATTTACATTAATTATACTTAAATATCTCCTAGTTCTATCTGTTTTTATTTTTACTATGCTACTAAAAAAGCGAAGTAAATGCAGGATATATGATGTGTCAATGCAGTTTGTTTGCTTTGTTTTTGCAACAGTAAAACTTGTACTTACATAAATTGTAAAAGCATTGTATTGGTACCATGTTGTTTGAGTAATTAGGTTCTTCTTTTGGTGTCACTGAACTCAGTTGCTAAACTCTCAGCACTCCAATGCGAGCAAAATAAGGCTCATTCTGCATTTCAGTCAGTTCCTGTAGAAAACGTGCTGGTGCAGTGCAATTATTCTTTCTTCCTTCAGTGTTCTGCAGAGTTTAAGTTAGACAAGTGAGCTAGAAACTTGAGAGATATTTAGTGTCTCCTGCAGCCATAGGAAGGAAATCTGAGGACTTGTTAAAAGGAAAGATTTAGAAGCAGAAATTCTACAGAGAGAACAGAACCGAGTGTTAGCAGGCAGGAGGATCTGCTTTTCCACTTGTTGCTTTGATAACGGATAAAAGGCTGTCATGAACTGCAGGCTACCAGCTGGGAGCAGATAGAGTAATCCCAGCAGAGGGTTGGCCCCAAACTACACAGGCATTCTTTTAAATCTTCAAGACCATAGGAAAGTTGTTTTTCCCCTACCATTGTCATCATTATTCATGATGATGTTTTCCACCCTAGTTTAAAATGTTGGTCTAGTAAATCTACCTTACAATACTTTTATGTTGGAAATATAAGCAAATATAAGCAAAAACCACATAGAAATATTTCAGCTATTTCATTCAACTGCCCGAAGATTCCCAGAATAAATTCCGGAGAACTGGATCTGGATGTGCTGTAAGAAATCTCTGTCATTTGATTGTAAAGGTATACTGTGCCCAACATGCAGATAATCATAGGAACAATTTGTAACCTATGTCTTCCTCGTAATCAACACTTGTGATAAATGAAATCCAGAGGCTGTGTTACTTGTAAGAGAATAGCAACAGAATGTCATTTGTTAGAAAAGGAGTCCGAGTGACCCCTGCCCAGTACAAACACAGGCAAACACAGTGACAGACAGTGCCTGGCAGCCCCATCCATGCATAGCTGTGGTGATGTGCATTGTGCCACTAAGGTCATGTTACCAACATGCTTAGACACATGCTTGGCTGGGCCAGGGGCATTTGTAAGCATGTTACATATGCTTGACAAGATGGGGTGTTTCAACCTGCCTTATTGCAGAGAAAAAACAAAAATATTTAAGCCCTGGTTGTCTTTCTATACTGCTCATTTTAATGATATATGTAGGGGTCTAGCTCACTTTGTATTCTTATGTGTAATTACCCATATAAAAAAACACCACTCATTAGTGTTCTGTTCCACTGACTTAATTATACTCCTTAATTAAATCTTGACTAACTGGGGGTCACTGCAGTGTCAGTGGGATTTGTCACTGTTTGTCAGCAGGTGTCTGGTCACATCTATTTCTGGTTTCCCTGTTGCTGTATGCTGTTTAAGAGCGTGGTCTTTTTTAAATGCAAAGGACAATTATGCCTTATTTTGTTGTGGTTTGTGCCTTAAAGAACCATAAGTGAATCCATTCTGTAATACCAGTGCTCTCCCAGTCTTTACACACAGGAGGTGGGGAATGCAGCAAGTACAAGCCTTTTCAAAACACAATTCATTACCTCACTGGTGCTCATTTTCAAAGGCTTGTTCTTCCTGCCATCAGAAGACACGGCGTTACTAATTTATCAGATAATCTTGTGTTCAACAGGCATAAAAATATATTGCAAATATCAATCCAGAGATACTACTCCTTTTCCCTATCTCCCAAACATGAAATGAATTTGAAACATGACCAGCAAGAACGAGCTAAATCAATACTACATGCATAACAAATACTACATGGCATGTGCTGCTATTGCTGTGCTGCTCAGAGTCAGAAGATCGAGGCTCCCCATTCACTGTTCCCTGAATAATTCAGTGGGAGTTCTGCATGTGCAATAAGGGCATAATAGTGCCATTTCTGTCGGTTTCAAATTTACATGTTTTGGGTTTGTTATTTTAGAAAGTTACTTAGGGGAAATATAATTCCCATGTTTACGCATATAATAGGCACCTAATGTTCATCTGAATAATTGATTAGTCAAGTCAGGCTTTCATAATTAGCTATTGGCTTTCCAGTATAAGCCCACAAAGCACTTGTCAATCTACAGGCATTTTTAATTTATTAATATATATGTTATCAAAAGAGCTGCAGTACTTACCTAGAAAGCATTATTTATTCTATCGAGGCTGAGGAAGCATTTAGATTCTAGACATGTATTTTGAATCTATTGTAACTTTCCCAGAAGATTATTTTTCTGTTCTGAAAGTTTTCAGAAATGTTCTCTTCCTACAAGCTCTTGCTTACAGTGGAAATTGGAGTGGTTTTTTTTCAATCCATTCCTGTGTTACAAAGAACTTAGCAACATGTCTTACTGACTATAAAATAATGTGTATTACTTATTTGCATTCAGATACATAACAAGCATCTAAATAGATGCCTCTAGCAGATACCCCTAATGCAGGCACAGATTCTGTGACCAGACAGATGCATCTGTTGATAGCACGTGTGTGACAGTGATATTGCAATTACGAGTTGTGAGACTGTATGGTAAATTGCAGAATCATAAGATAAATTGTATTTCTCATTAACTTCACGACCTTGTTTGAACTCTACCACTATTCCAGTTTTGTTTCCTTGTATTTCTGACCAGTTTTCAAGTGGTTGTTTTTAAAGGGAAAAAATAACTGCCTTACTCAAGAAGTACATGGTGAGCCCACTGGAATGAAATTCATAAACCAAAATATTTGATTGTGAAATCCAGAATGAAAATTGTTCTTTTCTTACTAGAGGTATGTTAAAATAATTGGACTAGAAGTTCTATAGTTGTTTTATTGGGAAACAAACTTTATGTTTCCATTGGGAGGCAGCATTTACATCTAGCACTTGTTGAATGTGAGGCACTGAATCTTAAAAAGATAGTGTTAATATTATTTCTGGAAAAGGTGTTTTGGTTCTGTATATGCTATAAACTTACTTACCCTTGGCCCTGTTCAGGAGAATTGCTGTTATTTTAGTGAAAATATTTAATCACCAACTTTCCATCAGTGAGTAAAGGACAAGAGCTTTCCCGAATCAAAGTCCATCTGACACCCGTACTGTTGGGTGTGCATTAGCTTCCTTGCTTTATAAGTGGAAAGATACAAATATATCAGGATTTTAAACCCCTTCTAGATCTAAAACACTTCTATTATGGAATAGCTTTTTAGTTTGTTTGGAAAGGACATGATGTAAAAACCACAATTTAGTGGTAGGAAAAAGTATGCCCATTTTGGTGGTGAAATTTATGTAACTGTGGTTCACCACTATGAATTATGTGGTCTCACAGAATTCAGACAAGTCCTTGAGCAGCATCTTGTGCACCACACATGTTCTGCATACTCTCAGTTTCTACTGGAAGGTAGGAAAATACCAGAATCATTCTCTTGAAGTTTGGTAACATACCTCCAATTGAAAAAATGCAAATATATTTCTAAGGGTGTCATTGTAAAGTCCCTCCTCTCTAGTATATCCTGTACTAATATAACCTTCTGTTATCTATTTTTATATCCATTCCCAAATAATCAAAATATAAATGCTAAGTTGCAAAGATCACATATTTAGTGTCTCTCTAGGATTCAGAACCAAGTTTGCAACTGCCATACAGTTTTCTACATGACATTTGTACAGCATTCACATTTCAATCAGTGTTATACCAATATAAGGATTTTCTACTGGGATATCTTTAAGCATAGTAGTTTCTACCTGAAAAGTGTTTAGAATTTAGGCTGGTGTGCTCATTTGAGCTATGCGAGCATTGAAACGTTCACATTCTCACTATTAATGTGCAGAGTTCTCACAGGTTTCCCTATCTGTTACCCTGAGTCCAGAAACATTTCCCAGTGGTATTGCATTGCTTGGTTCTTCCATTTAGACTTTGAAAGAGCATTGTTTTCAGTAAGTGTTTTACAAGTGGAAATAGATGTGTCTGCTAAAGAGATTCATATTTGCATCATTAGACAGGTGTTCTGATCACAAGGCGGAAGGGAGATCATATACATAAACAATGAATTAAAGTCCTGAATAGGATTGCTAGGGCTGTTTCTCTAGGTTACACTAAATGAGGACCATTATGTGGGCTTTCAGATAAACACACAAAGCTCTTATCTGTATAAACCTGATAGATCTGCCATTATTCTCAGTGACTAACAGAAGTTATATCATTTAGTTTCATTAAAAATGCATTAATCCTTTTTTAGTAACCTTTTCCTAATTCATTGATTCAATTATACAATGAACAATAAAAATGTTTGGTATAATAAAAATACAGTATTAAAAGTGTGTTATATACATAAATGTTTCATTGCAATGAAATTATTCAGAGTTTAAAAATATTAACAATACTAATATCATGCTCTGAGAAAAAAAAGTGTACTTTTTTTCAGCATCTCTGAAATTATATATGAAAAGAATGAGTCTTTAAAATGAGATGCCTGAAATGGTTGCTTATAGTATTACATGTGGTCACTTCATGTACAGACTTCCTGCATAGTTGGTGATGTTTACCAGCACAGGTTGACTGGGGGACAGCAGAGCATTATAGAATGTATGCACATACTGCTGGTGAATTCTGTGAACCAAGCTCCTCTGATCAGATCAATTCTCCCCAAAGTCACTAGCCTCTAGCCTCACTGAAAGCAGACTGACTCCCAGGGCTGGACCTCAAGTTAATGAAAGCACAGGGCACGTTTTGCTTGGTGAAGGAATACTCAGTGCATGGCAGCACTCTGAGCAACTTCCACAGCAGTGGCAGCTCCTGCCATCCCACTTACACCAGCTAAATAATTCAGACCACCAGGACCCCAGTCCAGCTCTCAGTCTGGCAGTTCAGCCAAGACTTTAAGTGATTTTGACAGAGCTAGTACTTGTTATCCTGTTGTATTTGGTTTCTGGAGAGCACGCTGTGTCTCAGAGGCTGTCTTGAATTGTTCTCCCAAACGCCAACAGCCTGGCCCAGCTGAGCAGGTGCCTGTGGGACACGGCCAATGCTGCCAGCTGCTGTGAAAAGCTGCCATGATTTCTGCAAGCATACCAAGACTAGGGGAGCAGAAAGCACTTCATATTTTCATTAGTCATCCCTTTCCAGATTTACTTTTAATTCTTTCAGCAAAGCAGATTATTAAAAGCAATGACCTGAGGTCTTCATTCAGATCTCAGACTTGCAATCCTGTATAATGTGCGCCGCAGGGCAGAGGGCACACTGACGAGTCTGTTAATGTAGTCACTCTGGGATAAGATCAATCTCCATACTTCACCATATTGATCTAATAGCTCATTGGCACTTCCCTCTTTGAATTGATTAGCTCATGTGTGAAAAGAGATTGATGGGTTTGTGACCCTGAGGAGTTTGTCAGGGGCACACCCATGGCAGGGGAAGTGCATGTTTCCACTGCTTCATTTGGGTGGCTCATTATCTGGGTGCCTCACGGGGAATAAGGGTCATAACGTTGTTTTATGAATTATTTACAACAAAATATCATGTTTTTCCTTCATTTGGTGCTCTGCCTGTACTGAATCCATGCTAAGCAGAACTGGAAAAAATACACATAAATGGCCAAATGTACCAACTATTTGTGTAAGGGAAACCATGACATAAAAGTGACCTTAAAAAGTAATTTTACTAATACAAAGTAATCATAATAGATATGAGGGTAGGAATAGACTTCATGGGTCACCTAGTCCATTCCCCTAATGCAATGACAGAATATTGATGATATCTAGAAATTAATTACACTTTAATTGCATATTCTGGATAAGTACTTACGGTGAATTTAGTTTAGACATCTCAGAGAACTTCATATGCACATTGCACTGTAGAAAGAGGCAATACGAATGCAACATGTGAGCTACAAACTAAACTATGCACATTCTTCATTTGCTAAAAGTAACCAAAAAAACCCACATTCAACTCCATTTATCAAATAGTCATATATTTGCAAAATGCATAAATTTGATACAGTATATTGGATTTTGTTGCAGTGTGTGCTCATGCAAGAGGAAATACAAAAGGAGCTGTCTTATGAAGCTGAATGTAGAAGCTGGCTTATGTTAGAGTGTATTTTAAAATGTGTGCATTATCAAAGGCTTTACAGATACAAAGCAATAAAAGTAAGGACAGACTCCTTGAAGCCTTTTGTTGAAACCCAGGCATTTTTGTATTTCTGTCTGCATATGAATTGTAGAATCAATATTGAAAGCGTTCATAATGTAAGAATTTCTTGTGCACCATCCAAGCTCAGGATTCTGTATAATGCCACAACTATTGGTATTTCATGGTTACATAGGATGTCAGGTTATATGATTATCTGTTAATGTAGTCACTCTGGGATAAGATCAATCTCCATACTTCACCATATTGATCTAATAGCTCATTGGCACTTCCCTCTTTGAATTGATTAGCTCATGTGTGAAAAGAGATTGATGGGTTTGTGACCCTGAGGAGTTTGTCAGGGGCACACCCATGGCAGGGGAAGTGCATGTTTCCACTGCTTCATTTGGGTGGCTCATTATCTGGGTGCCTCACGGGGAATAAGGGTCATAACGTTGTTTTATGAATTATTTACAACAAAATATCATGTTTTTCCTTCATTTGGTGCTCTGCCTGTACTGAATCCATGCTAAGCAGAACTGGAAAAAATACACATAAATGGCCAAATGTACCAACTATTTGTGTAAGGGAAACCATGACATAAAAGTGACCTTAAAAAGTAATTTTACTAATACAAAGTAATCATAATAGATATGAGGGTAGGAATAGACTTCATGGGTCACCTAGTCCATTCCCCTAATGCAATGACAGAATATTGATGATATCTAGAAATTAATTACACTTTAATTGCATATTCTGGATAAGTACTTACAGTGAATTTAGTTTAGACATCTCAGAGAACTTCATATGCACATTGCACTGTAGAAAGAGGCAATATGAATGCAACATGTGAGCTACAAACTAAACTATGCACATTCTTCATTTGCTAAAAGTAACCAAAAAAAACCCACATTCAACTCCATTTATCAAATAGTCATATATTTGCAAAATGCATAAATTTGATACAGTATATTGGATTTTGTTGCAGTGTGTGCTCATGCAAGAGGAAATACAAAAGGAGGTGTCTTATGAAGCTGAATGTAGAAGTTGGCTTATGTTAGGGTGTACTTTAAAAATGTGTGCATTATCAAAGGCTTTACAGATACAAAGCAATAAAAGTAAGGACAGGCTCCTTGAAGCCTTTTGTTGAAACCCAGGCATTTTTGTATTTCTGTCTGCATATGAATTGTAGAATCAATATTGAAGGCGTTCATAATGTAAGAATTTCTTGTGCACCATCCAAGCTCAGGATTCTGTATAATGCCACAACTATTGGTATTTCATGGTTACATAGGATGTCAGGTTATATGATTATGTCACAGTGCAAAAATTACTGAGCAAAATATTCTTGTGGTGTTGTTAAGCTGATGGTCATATTTATGTAAAGAGTCAGTGAGCTTCAATAATATCTTGTTGTATTATATAACTGGACATTCTGTGTTTGTTTTGGAAGATGGTAGTTTAGATTGAAAGACTGATAATTTTATTTACAGAGAAGTGCCCATGTATGCTCCACACAGTCAGGCAACCCTTTTCTGCTATTTGATTTATGGTAACATAGACAGATACTGCCCAAAGACAGTAACAGTCAGTCTGTCCCTAAAGACCTTATACTCTAAAAGAACCAGACCCTCAGGCAGATTAGCCAAAGACAGAATTCAGTCCATTACCTGTCAGTGACACAATGCTGAATATTTGTATAATCTTGCATTCATTTATGCTTTTAAATCATTCAAGCTACTCTATGTACCAGGAAAATTGCCCTGATATAGATTTAAGTAGCCACATTTTAAAAAGTTCTAATACAGCTCAGAAAAACTTATTAGAGGCAGAGTCATCATGTGCTCTATTTTGGTAAAACTGGGCTAAACCTGGGATTAAACAATAAAACTTTTTACATTTGAGTGTTATGGTAATCTTTTAGTCATGTCAAAGCTTCAGTAACAAAATTCATATTAAACCTAATTACAAACCAAAGTAATTGATTAATAGCAGATTGCCAGATACTTGCACATAAGCAATGTGATAAAAGATTTGTTGAAGAAAATGTTTCCATTTTACTGCAAGCTGCCGCCCATTGGCCAAGCCTCTCCCAGTCATAAACTTAGCTCCTGGAGTTGAGGTGTGTGGTGCACTCATGAGTGAACAGGAAGTAGTTAGAGCAGCCTGATTTTGTTGTTCATCATCCCTGCTGTCATTCAGAAACAAGCCAAGAAAAACCCAATAAGTTAGATGTACATACTCTCTCCCTTTTTCCTAAACACACAGCTAATCTTCTGTGGCATGCAGACATGTAGGAACCCAGTTTAGAGACTCACAGTTTCGATACCTGTGCCCGGCTGTGACAGCAGAGAAAGTCAGAGGCTGACTGATTTGTGTCACAGTCTACTGTCATTTTTGCCTATAAGGTTCCTACTTATTCTGTGCTCTGTACTGCAAAAGTTCCTCTCATCAACATACCAAATAACCCAAGTAAAACCAGTATCTTCAAAGATATTTTTTAAAAATTAATATTAATCCTAATTGCAGAGTTAATGACAATATGGGACCTGAACAGAGCTGTGACAATTGTATTTTAATGATACTTCAGAGATTTCCAAATTAGACTACAGGAAACAGGAAGTAGGAATAAATGGAACAAAGCCAAATGAAAGGATGAATGAAAAAAAAAAAAAAAAAACAACATTTTAATACACACTTGCCTGTTCCTTAAACATTCATTCAATCAGGACTTCCTGTGATTTTTAATAACATGGCTCGGTCTGCTCTTTCACACTTGGCTCTGTTGGAAAAGTAGGTAAAATTTTGAAGAGAGAGATGATGTTCCTACTTGAAAGGATTTAGCTAGAGAGTAGTAGCTGCGTGCTGAGAGCCTCCTGCAATTCTTCTAAGATAAAAAGAGAAGTAGTTAGTGTGTCAGATCATCCCTGTGTACCTTGTTGGATCATGCATCACTGTACCTCCAAAACCTTCCTGTATGACTTCAGCTTCCTTTGGTGGTGTTTTTAAGCAATTTTTTCTATCAAGCCAGATGGATACTGGTTAATACATGACAACACCCGTTCATAAGGCTGATTTTTCTTTCATTTTCTCTGTTAGCATTGGGTCTTCTTTCTCATTTAATCTCTGCCCCAGTGACTTACTGTTACTGCTGCAGCCCTCAGGATGTAAGACAACATTTCTGTATTTTTTCTTCATCAGTATACCATCTCCTTTCACATCTTGACTGAAGATACCGTTTCTCATGATTTCTTACTGCTTTTGCTGTGGCTTTTTCTGGCTGCTCTACTACAAATCAGAGGAAAACACAGTGGAATACATTTGTATGGCAAGTGTAGTGTTCCACAGTAACACCAGCCTCTACTGCCAAAGTGTATTACAGGTGACTCTGTGTCCAGCCCTCAGTCTGGAGACTCTACATCCTAATGTTTCCCTGATTCAAGTATGGGCAGGTGGAAATACTTGCCTTTGCATAGCTGGATGTCTGTCAAAAGTTTTAAGAGGACTATGAAACATAAAATATAAACCAACAAATTTTAATTCCTGAAAAATATCACAGTGTCATTCAATCAAAAGATAAAGAACATTTAAAATAAAAAACTACTGATTTGCTGATAACTACAAATAGTATGAAACATTAAATGTATTGGATTCTTTGTGTGGTTTGTCAGTGTCCAACCCTGTCACTAACACTCACCTGGCAAATTGTTCTCTCACTTACAGTGCTCTAACATTAAAGTAACTTCTTTTTAGTCATGACTTCAGAAGATTATTTGCATGTTCCCATTGGTGTAATCATGAATACAGTCCCACGCTGTGTACACAAACCAACATTTGTAGGTGGCACCTGTTAAAAGGGAGTAAGATTATTCTTCACTTATGACTTGCCTTTTTCCCATACTCCACACCCACTTAACAGCTGTACTGGAAATAAACACTAACCCTGTTAAACAGAAGAGCAACCACACAGTGTAATTTAAATGAGAGCTGATTTAAGTAACTCTTGTTAAAAACTCATGTAAAAAACAGTGTTCTGTGGCATGCAACACTTGAAAGAATGCAATCCTAAGTGTGTTGAGAAATTACTCTGGTTGCCTGTTATATTAAAGGTTGCTTTCTGAAAGCAACCTTTAGCATGTGTCTTTTGTCACAAGTTAAAAACATTTTTTATACCATGCCTACTTATTTAAATAGAGTATTTATTTTGTCAAAAATAATATTAGTTCTTACTAGAACTTTGTCTTTTAATATTAAAAATGTACCCCATATATTGTATTGATATCTGTTGAGATTTGATGTTGCTGATATTTAAACAATATTTTAAAATGAGAGCTAATATTGAGTTTACCTGTAGACTCAGAGCAATATGGCTGGAGCAATACACTAATTGTAAGAAAAATGAAAACATAATTTAACCAATTAATCACCAAACAGGAAAGGAACATTATATAGAAATTAGACATGGAACATTATATAGACATTAGAAATCCTCTGAGATAATGCTAAAATATATGTGACTTGGAGAAGACCACAGAGACCTTAATCACAAGCTGCTCTACAATAGAGTGAAATTGCTGATTGAATATATTAAAATACATTCACCAGCAGTACCATAAATTTTACTGGACTCAGTTCTGTCTTCTGATTCCCCAAGGGACATCACTGTGCAGCCTAAAAAGCAGATCAGACCCACAAGGCTAATGATTCATCAGGTGGGACTAATTCAGATTTTATTGCAAGTCAATGAACTGATATCCATGCAACTTAAGAGTTAAGAATATGGTTCAACACAATTTTGTAGTTGGTTTCTTGACATCAGAAAAAAACAGGTGTATTTCCAGAGAAATTTAAGGGATCAACACAGTTCTAGTACCAAAATTGCTACATACACTACATAGCTTTATCTAATTCTTTTAAAATTCTAGACCCAATATGCATTAGCTTAGGCTGCACTAACATCCGCAGAAATACCCACAGGAGTAGGATTTTGAAGGTAAATTCTATTGGTCCGGTGCTAAAGAAGGTACATTTTCTCTGTGAAACAGATGGCAAAAATAATTAATTTTCCCTTTTCCTTATCTTTCTATTCACTTTCAGAGAAACACTGCATTGTAAGCAAAATTTTCAGTTGGGACTAAAAAGAAATACTTCTCTTATTTTCAGTTAAATAAATAAAAACACAAACCCACAACCACCCAAAAAAGAACCTAAGAAAAACACATTCATAATTCATCAGAAATAATGCTGACTGTGAAATACCAAGTCATTTTCATGCAGTTTGCACGGAGATAAATGTGAGGAAAAGGAGAAGAAATAGGAATGCTATATGTCACATTTGATGCCCTATATAATAGATTTATATACACAGAAAACTTATTGTAACAGCCCTTTCACTTGATGCTTGTAGAAGTGAGATTGGTCATTTACCTTCTCCTTAATAGATGGGAATACTTCCTAAATGGAGGGCAGAGATCCATGAGAGAGATCTTATTCTTTAGTGGGATGATCATCTGCTGCCCGGCCCTACTCCTTCAGCAATCTGAGGCCCCCAGACTCAGGCACCTGTGTTCTATTCCTGCAAGAAAACAGGATGAGTGTGAGCTGAGGCTCAAGGCTGCTCTGTTAAAGAATTTTGACTCTCTGGAAGATCAGCAATGAAACTGGGAAATGTCTGGGCATTGCTGCTTTGGTCCCCTCTTTCCCAGTGATCTCACAGGGAGCTGTCCAGGGACATGTGAGGGGAAAAGCTGTGGCAAAGCCATTGCTCTCCCTGCCTGCATTTCCTAAGCAGGAAACACTGCACAACTTTCAGAGCATGGGCACCACACATGCACCCCTCCACGGCTTGGAAGGGTAAAAAAGTGTGGGACTTTTCAAATGTTGTTTTGTGCTATAAATTCTTTGTCTATGTCCTTTAAAAAATTCCAAAGTAGTTTGATATTCCAAATACTAATGGTTCCATAAGCAAGGAGTTAATGAAGCATTTTAGTCCTTCTCTCTTCCTCTTTCTCACTTCCCTGCTGTTGAATAAAGGATGAGTACATTAACCTTTCTTTCAGTGTGGTATTCAGCAGTTACTTTCCTCTGTGTGGACACTGACTCAAACAAAGCATATAGAAACATCATCTTGGATAGAAAAGCTTCCTGTTGAAATATTCTGGCTCTGTCTGGTGGATTCAGGAGTTACTAGAGAAAGAGTTACACACAGAGGCACATTCCAAGTACAACTGCACTTGTGTAACAGCCTCTGTACAGGCTGTAAAGGAGCAGGAAAAGGCATACAGAAGTATTTCTGTATTTCTTTTCATTTTTAAATCAAGACAAATGTAAAGCACTACAAAACTTGAATAGATTTATACTCCCTTCATGCTAGGGCTAGATGGAAACAGGACAGTCATTTAAACAAACACATCCTTGTAAAGATCACTCCCCGCCTTCACCTAGAATTTTTAAAACCCACAGGTTTCTAGTAAAGAGCTGGAACAATCATAGTTAATATTAAATCATTTCTTCTTGAACTTTGTAGCATTTTATTACTGAGATTATAGGTAGTAATCACATTTTATTAGGGCATTCACTGATTCTGAAAGTTATGTGCATTCACTTCTAAAATCACATTGGCTGTTACGTGCTGCTTTTTGACAGCAACCTTGCACAGGAGGTTTCCCACTGTTAGCAACAAGCCATCTGGAGAGTCCAAACCCTTCCCTACCTATATAATGATTTGGAAACCATGCATGCATTCAGGAGTAAAAAATCGTCTCTGGAGTGCACTTGTCTTATAAAACTTCGATTTGGGGTGATTTGCACCACTATAGCATAAGAAAATGGAGTAACAACTCAAATTATATGTCTGCAATGACTTGTGAGTGATCTCCTAACTGCATTTGAAAGAAAGTTCAACCGTTCCTTGAACCGATGTGCTTCAGGCTGAGCAGTTCAGACAGATGTTTAATCACTTCATATTCACTAGCAAATGGCTATTCAATGGCCATAGAATTTCAAAGTGGCACTATGAGATGAATGCTTCATGTTATTCCATATTTGCATTCCCTCTTAGAATCATAAGTAAAAATAATTCAGCTGAATCCAGCACAGTTTTACTACATAAATTTCAATTATTGTGGTTTTTTTAAATCATTAGATACCCTTTTAAATTTTTAGTAGGAGAAAAGCCCAAAGCTACTGTGGCAAGTTGATGTAAATGAACAGAGATGAAAAAGGATTCTCCAGCTTCTGAGAAAAGTAGGTGTAAACTGGGTAAAAGGTGAACACATTGTTTAACAGAATCTGCAGCAATAATTATAAGGAAAATATTTAACTTAGAACAACACAAAAAACCCATGACCCCGAAATTTTTAACAGGTAATTCATCAAGTTTCAGGCTGAAAATACCTCTTCAGAAGAAAAATTACAATAAATCTGCAGTTGTTGGTTACAGCACGAAATATTGTGAAATACTTTCCTAAAAGAAAGACACAGTGTGGTTTTGATAAGATTAAGGTGAATTTCAGCAAAGCATACACATTATTCTTCATTTTACTGTTTGGCAATTTCAGTGTTCTTCTTCAGAAAAAACAAAAGTTTATAATGATTAACGTTCTGTGCTGTGGGAAGCATACACTCTGCAACAATACTACTCTTGTGTCACACTAGCCTTCCTCATCTATAACATCAGCACAAATAGTTTTTCAGATGAGTAACCAGCATTTCTGAGATAAGTCCTCCCTTTAACTATAATTGATAAGGTGTGATTGTGTATTTCAGTGTCAATAGAGGCCTCAGTGAGACTTACAAACTTCCACTGAATTCCATACCAAAAGCTCAGGGCCCAGCTGAGGGGAGGCCAGGATTTAGCAGGCAGACATGACACTCCCATTCCTATCTTCTTCTCCTGCCAAGAGATGGTGTTGTCACTACAGTGTTCAGGGTTAGACCTTTCCTCTTCAAAACTGAGAATCCATTTCCTCCACTCCTGGAAATACTCTACATGGCTGTCTTGGAGACAGAATCTTACCTTTTCTCCTGCTTACACTGCTAATGGCAGAGCAGCGTTCTCTGGCTTTGGAGTCAGAAGACTGAAGTCCACAAGAGGATTTTCCTGCAGAGGACCTTCCTTTTGAGAAGCAAACTTGAGTCTCTTCACCTTCAGGATCAGCTCCAGGCACATTCAGTTTAAGGCACATAATTGTTTTGGTCAAAGGCTGATTTTCTCATTTTGACAGGTAACATGCTTCTGCAACACATTTATCACATGCCACAGAAACACAATGGTGTTTGTGTTTTGCTGCTCTTAAACACATCATAAACTTTACCAGCATGTTCTAACATAAGTGGTGCATTACTGGTTTTGTTCAATGTGATCTAAACGCTCTTCCTCATCTACATGTCTTTCAGAAGTAGGTTGGAACTGGTCATTTGTGCTCCCTTTTAGTAGTACACAATCATCATTAAAGTCATGTTTCTTTCTTCCTTCCTAGTGCAAACTGGAGGCATCTGCTGCCCCACCATCTTTCTTAAAATGGCTAAAGCAGCTGGATCTAATAATCTTCTGCAGGCAACACAGTGTTTGGGATGTGTATAGAGCTGGTTACACTATCCATTTAATGGGCTTTCACTAGTTAAATTAGAGCGAACACAGAGGAGTAGATTTTGTGAACCACTAGCAGATGTTCACTGTGCTAGTTTTGTCAGGTTTGTAAAACAGCAGGAACAGACTATGTGCAGAACAATTTTTTGTGATTTTGCCATCTCGCACTGTTCTCACAGCATTGGCTCAGTAATGACAGGATAGAGCTTGGGAGGTAAGCTTTGATTGTGGAGTAGCTGCTGTTGGAATCTTCAGAAAGCCAGACCTGTAAAGTGTGGTTTGTTTTCAAAAGCCTGTGGCTGAGACATCTGGCTTACACTGGAAATACATAGTCATTTATAGTCTAGTCAAGTGCTTGACATCTTATTCAGGTAACAGGTGTTATGACATGGATGCTGAAGGTGTAAACTCTCTCAAAATTTGTTTTCTTCGGACATGAGCTGTGATAGCTTTGTGTGAAATTTGGGTCACATTATCCTGTTAGCATGATGTCTCTGATTTTTGTGATTTTTTTTACTCCTTTTTGTTCAGAGGAGAAAATTATCAAATAATAGTTTCATGTAAAATGCAAGAGTAACAGAATCTGTATATTTCAAATATCTTTTCCAAAGAATTAATTAAACCTGGCCCAAGGGTATCAATGTGGTGATTTACTGTCCTCCCTTGAGCCAATAAATCATTTGGCTGAAATAGTTTTGTAGTCAAATACATGTTGTGGGCATAGTAAGAGATTTTTAATACCAAATCAGCCATGCTCTCTATCTGTGTGGGAAAACATGAACAGCAGCACACAGCCTCTTGTGCCTTTGAAGGGAAGTTAAGATAAATGGAAGAAGCAAAGATTTCACTGTTTCAGATGTTAAAGTCTGAGCTATGTGGCAAGTGACTGGAAAGAGAAAGACAATAGTAGGTAACTTTCACAGGTGACATTACAAAAATCTATTAATAAGAAATGTTACTTCCTTCTCTACTACACAACTAGAAAACAAGCGTGAAAGAACAAAGTTCTAAAATTCATTAGGTCATATTTGATAAAACTTGAAAACATCTACTGCATTATCTAATTCAGCTCATGCAGGATTACTCTTTGTAGTGTGGTTTCCTGTATATGACAAAATCTAGTTCTAAAGCAATTGAAACTAGATTTATAGCATTTATAGCATTTTTAATTTCTTCAGCAATTGCTGTCCATGCAAGTTCTTAGAGTCCTTTCAACTACATAGGTGCTATTACCACCCTGAATTGTAGCAAGGCTAATTTATGCACATCTCGATTCTTTCAGGGCACCTATTTAAAGTCAAAGACTTTGATTTTAAAAAGAAATCAGGAAGCTCAGTAAGAATAGGTTCAGAGGATATTGATGCTTACCATGACTTCATTTCACAGTCAACCTTCCACTAATTTGTGATTTTTTTTTTTCTCCCATTTCCACGGAAATCCTAAATTTTTTTCAGTTTTTAAGTGAAGAAGACAATGCAATCTAGTTGCATTTAGAGTCAGTTTAGGGATAAATTTCTTTGTCCTCTAAGACATAGATCCCAAATAACTAAAGAAAATCTTAATGTATGTTCCTTGTTCTGGGTGCCCAGTATGTTCCTTTTGCTCCCAAATCCACTCACGGATGTGTCTTGCTGGTCACCACTGACGTGTGCATTGCCTTCTCTTGCCCTACCAGTGACACCCAAAGCTGCTCAGCTTCAGCTCATTAAGAAGTGTTCTCTTTTCATAGCACCACAGTCATTTTTAGAGACTTTTTTAACCTCTCTTCACTTTTTAATTTGCAAGGGACCTGTCTCTGACTTAGGCCTGTTGAAGCAATAACACTTGTGAATTCTGAAGATTCCTTGTTATTTCCAGAAGCTAAGGTTTAAGATAGGGAATAGAAGAAAGTTCCCATCAGCATTATTTCCTGCTCTTCTTGTTTTGGGTAAAAATAAAATCCCATTGCCGTAAATATACAATTATTGTTACTTAGCAAAACAATGCAAAGGTCTGCTTTCTTAGAATTTAATTCCTAGTTCTGCTTTATTAGAATCTAATCAGGAGTAAATATTCTGTACATTTTGCAGATAAAGGCAACAGCAGTGTTCTGTTCATTCAACTGCAAACAGCAATTTTGGGCATGAATATTTCTAGACAGCATCTCTGTTCTCCTGATGTCAGCCAGCTGTGTGAAGGAGGGCTGTCTCCCTAGTGTGATATCAGACTTACTCCTAGAGTGAGTCACCAATGTTTTTGTTTCCTTTACAGGTTGATGACCAAATGAAGCTGCTTCAGAACTGTTGGAGTGAACTCTTAATTCTGGATCACATTTACCGGCAAGTGGTACACGGGAAAGAAGGCTCCATCCTTCTGGTTACTGGGCAACAAGTGAGTACATGGTCTGAGAGAAATAGTCATCTCTTGTTTTTAGAATAATTTTCAAAATACCAGGAGTTTAACTAGGTCAGAAGCACTACTGTGTTCTCAGAGATCCTTCATAAGTAGTGTAGGTAAAATCACTTGTGCACTCTGTTTCTAGTCTGCTGATTACAGATAAACCTAAAAAAAAGCAGATATAATCATAAGCACTTCGCTTTTCAAATACTTCAGTAATTGAAAAGCAGCAGATGAGAACTGTTTGTCAAGAAGAAGTATTTCCTTGGGGCTAAATGGTTTCTAACAACAACACTCCCAAACCTAATTCTTTAGGTTTAAGCATATATAGTTTTCTTTCCTTCAGAATTGTGATTTACTGAAAAGAAGCAGTGGCTGGGTCAGAAATCCAGCGAATCTGCTGCTTACTACCTCAGAAATACCTCGTTTTTAGAGATATATGCACATGTGTGAGAAACTGGGCAGCTGAGACATCTAATCACAGGAAAATTATTCTGTCCATAGGCTATAAAAGCAGATAGTGTCTCAGAAACTGTCTCAGGGTATGAACCCTGCAGTTTCTGCTCAGCTATCCAGGGGTAATTTTCTTCATGCGTCAGATAGAAGGATCTCCCAAAATGCAAGAGCTATAATGTAGTAAATATTAGGTCAACTGTGAGAAAACACAAAAGAAATAGAAAGTTTTGTCTCCACTATGCTTTCCAAAGCACAACAATCTTGACAGTAAAACAAGAAACCTTATTCCTAAGATTGTTATTCTGCTTTTAACAGAAGGAAATAAAAAATAAAAAAAGAGAGAGTATCAAAGAAAATCAAAGTGTGCCTGTACATTATACTTCTGTCTTGAAGTGAAAACAAATGAAGGCTCTTTGGTATTTAAGTAGCTGCAAACTGAACTGAACTGCCTCAATTTAGACACACATGGGAAAGAGCTCCTTTTCCTGTGCTACACTGTTTGTGTCTGCATGTTTTGGGATCTGCTTACAGCTTTAGCTATAATTTTAAAGATGCAGCCATTTCTTAACACTTAGAATAAATGCTTGTAAGAATCAGAAGGATTCTGATTCTCCTGTTTGCATTTATGATTAAGAAGTCTGCAGTAGAAGGGAGAAATGATTGACTTGTTCAAGAAAGGAATTGGGAAAACTCAAATTCTATCTACAGAACTGACTCCTGCACTTCATGGAAAGTCACTAACCTATCTCAGATATCAATGTACTCCCTAACTGCATTAGCAAAAGTTAATTTAGTTGCATTACTCTTGCTAATTTATACCAAGATTTATATTGGTGCCATTGAGAAAATGGCTGATTCCCTTTCCATTTCATGCTCTGCAAGACAGAATTTTACTGGAAATTATTTCATTTACCACACAGGATGCTTGTTTATCAAGCTGTAAGTACATTGTTCCTGAGAGGACTGCTAATTTAGTGTCTCCTTTGTTATGTGATTAGCACTGTTTTAAAGGTACTGAGTGCCTAAGTCCCACTGAAATCATTAGAGGTATCTAACTACCCTTAAATTCTAGCCATTGTCCCCATTTTCCCACAGTAGTAATTTTTACCTCATTAGCCACTTTTATCTTTTCTTGAAAATAAAAACCCCAGCTGTACACGATCTCAAGGCAAAGCAGAGCGTTTCTTCACTGCTGGACAACAGGTAGCAGGATGCTTATTAAATGTACTGCTTGCAAATCAGCAGCTGGACTGGGAAGCTGTGCATTTGCAGGCAGTCTCCAACTAGGTTAAAACCTGGCTATGTTGAAATGACTGCATTCAATTTTGCCCATGTTTGTAAACTAGTTTTAATACATCCTTCTTTAAATCCAATTTCCCTTTCCTATGTCAAGATTAGTGATTTTGAAGTTGGTGCAAGCACCCCCAGAGTCTCCCATCAACTTCTTTACTTTTCTCTTCGCACTTGGGCTAAGAGCAGGAGCGATATCACTACATCAGCAACAAGAATTCAACAGCCAGTCCTTTTTCCCATTTCACAATTCCTAACAGCTGCAAAACATACTCCCATGGATGCATCACAGATTCTCTTTGAGAAACAGGGAGACAGAAGACCTGAATTACAGAGTCTCTGGCTGCTGTTTCTGAAATCTCCCCTAATGCCCCTGCTTTGTCCCACTCTCACTCAGCTCTGGCCCCAGCAGCTCCTCAGTGAAAAGCCAGATTGTTTCCAGGAGCAGGCGCCTGCCCCACCAGGCTGTGCACAGCACACGTTTCACACTAAGGCTGCTGCCACTCGAGGTGCTGTAGCAGTGCCAGTGCTGTGCCACTCCATGGCTTGTAGGCAGTTTCTGCATCAAAAGCATTTACTTTAAACCAGCATCTTCTCAAATTGTTTTCATAGGTAAAAACCATTCCTTGAAGAAACTCTTTTATTTAGATGGACAAGGCTGGGTGAGCTAAGCAGAAGTTTTAAAATACCTGGAATTGCCAGAGCTACAAATCTTAAAATCACAGGATAATTCAGACTGGAAGGAATTTTAAGGACCAGTCCAAACCCCTGCTCAAATCAGGTTTCTCAGGGCTTTGTCCAGTTGGGCTTTGAAAACATCCAAGAACGGAAACTGCAAAACTTCATGTGCACCACTGCCTGACAATCTCCATGGGAAGAAAGTTTTTCCTTGGTTCTCCTATGAAATCTTTTTTTTTTTCCAACTTACCCCCAGTGCTCATAACTCTCCTCCTACATGAGCCCTGATGCAATGCACAGAGCCCACAAGATCTTGTTAGGACAGACTGAGGCAAAGATGGCACTGAGAACATCAGCCTGGTCTGTGCTTGCTGCCACAAAATCACCATCTGAATCCAGCTGCAGTCCCACATTTTCCTGGTTTATCCCAGACTAGCAATTCAACATCTCTTGCAAGTTTCAACTACAGCTGAACCCTTTTTAACATTATCACTCCATGGCAGTAGACATGGACATGGATGATGTTTCTGCATCACCCATCCTGAGCCACTCCTGGCTTCAGCTGCTGTGCACTGTTTTTGCACATCCCTGTTCAGTAGTGAGCTACTTTTTTAGACAAGTTGATCCAATACAACTGCCTCTTTTCCTACCTGTCAAGGTGGACCATCTTGGAAGCATTGACTCAGACTGTTGCACTCTTAGACACAACATCTGTTCAATGTATTTATGAAAGGACAATTAAACTGTGTCTGTATCCTCTGTAAAAACTGTAAAATAATCCTGGGAAGACACACTTCTAGACCTGGGCATTATGAGTCCTTGCTAGTGCCCCATTCCTGCATGCTTTCTGATTACTGTCCTGATCCTTTCAGTTCCCACAGAAGAGACAGGGGAAAACCATGCCATCATTTCATAAAAATTAGTTGATTAAGGTGTGGAAAGCATTCTGACACTTCTGATGAAAAGTGCTGTAGATGTTTTTATTTCTGCTACCAACAAAGCACTGTGAGCAAAATTACATTCAATCACCTGGCTTTCAAAGATAATAACTTTAAACTGAGGACCTGAGCTAGATTGCCAACTTTATTACCTGAGAGATCAAGCTTATTGTCACAAGTTAGCAAATTTAAGACCTGAGAAGCCTCACTCCTCGCTTTCCTTAATATATCCCTCCATAAAAGCTACTCATAAACACTGTCCTTTTTACAAATCACCATCAAGGTGGAAGCTGTGGGGGGGGAACTTACCATCCCTTAATTAGAACATACCTGCTCTCTCCACTTAGACTGCGCAGCCTCTGTTCCTCAGACACAAAAGCCAAACTTCATCCAGGTCCCAGGGCGGTACCACTGTCAGTGCTGCACTAGGTATCTAAAAGGGAGTAGTAGCTGGAAGAACACTTGACAATTTTCAAACACACTGGCTCAAAACCCATTACTTTAGGGCACTCCTATCACATTTCCATATATCTGCATTTCCCTCAAGCCACTGACTTATGGGTTTTACTCAGTGTCAATCCACTGTTCCCACTTTGATGGGGAAAAAGTGCAGTCAGCAATAAACTAGTAAGCTCTGGACTTGTATAAAAAGAGACTGTGTTTTATTTTGTTTTGTTATTTATTTGGGGTTTCATAAATGAAGCTCTTTTGTGTGTATGTGTTTCAAGAAAGCACTTTTTTCAGATCATTACAATTCCTCAGCAGTTCCTCAGAAACAAGTTCCTCCCTGTGCTGCACACTTCATTTTCTGCACTAAGTACTGCCCCTCAGCAGTAGCAATTACCATTTCAAAAGGAAATAAAGTAGCACAAATGCATTTTACAACTCTCAAAATTTCATAATAGAAAACAGCTAAGGAGTGATTTGCAATGTGGTGGTTAATTGTAAATCATTGTCAATATGCTCTCCACATGCTGAGTTTTGTAGGCTTGCCATGTGGCATGTAATTTTAACAGACCATTTCTAATTATAGAATTTTAATTCCTCCAACTTCAGCACTTTCCTCTTGTATCTTCTACAAGACCAATACACTCCCAGCTTCCAAGACCCAGCACACATAAGGTAGATGCTAAAGCTCTGCACAGAATATTGTTAACTTGTGCATTTTCCTGCAACAGTCAAGGCACAACATGTGAATTGTAGCCTCATCTGCTCCTTTTCTTCATACCTACTCTCTACCGCCAAATATTCCCTCTGCTGAGCTTGGCCAAAGCCTTTCCAATTAAGAAGGCCATCCAAAAATGTGTCTAAATCTCAGATTTTTTTGAGATTGTAGAAACTACTGATTTAGTTGAAGTCATCACACAAATACATGTTTGCACTTGGATTTCTATTCTAAAGCATAGCACCAGAGAAAGAGCATGAGATCTTGATGGTGTTGTCTAGAAAGACCACGCTTGCAGAAGTATCACTGAAGTACGAAAGCACAAGAGTGTCAAAGTGGCTGCAAAGGACATCCACAAGTCGTAGGTATAGAAAGCTCATGGATATCTAGTGGAAACTTATTACTTCTTATGTTTTTGGAAATTAGTAAGAATATTTTCCCATTCAATTTGTATTATAGTCAGTGAGGATTCATAGTTGTAGTGGGCACAAAAGAGGTATTGGCATCTAAAAGCCAAATCTAGAAGTCCTTACATCAGCAAATAAACACAGGATTTGATTCAAGGAGGATACAAATGAGGTCAAGCAATCATTATTTTACTATTCAGTATTGTATTAGCTTTTTTGCACAGTTCTTTATTCTAGTGGTTTCTGCCTAAAGGAAAGTAAGGTTGTGGTAGCTGTTAAAAGGGCCTTATGAAGATATGAAGATTTTATACTGGCTGCTCCTTGGGGATGAACTAGATGTGCTCAGTTAAACTGGGTAAAACACATCAAAATTCAGTTATAACCATGAAGTGCCCTGAATTCAGGTTTTTCCAAATATTTGTTACATTTTTTGAGTCTTTCATGTAGCTATGGACATACCTATGAACAACCTGATCCTAATTCACATATACTTTGCTGTGTTGCCATGAAACCATCATAGCACTACATTTTTAAGTCTAAAATCCCCGTTCCAGTAAAGGCTCATGGAGAGAGCACCTGACATGAATCCTTGAACACCAGAACTCTCATTTTCCACATGCTAATTCTGTTGTCTTCATAGAAAACACATATCCTTTGTATTTCATACACATGGCTCCTATGGGTAAGAAAGAAAACAAAAGTTATTTGCCTGGAGTCTGGCAACATTTCTCCAAGGCTGTTAGTCCTCCTGCCATGCTAGTGAACTAATCTGTCAACACAAACTCAGGAAAAATCCCTTAGCTGATTTTAAGCTTGCCCAGCATGAAAGACAAAGTTGTTCAGAAACTCAGTTTGAAGAAAGCACAGCACCACATGTGTCTGTCCCAACTGCCTGTTTGAGTAGTGATAGTGATGGGATCCAAGGTGAGTACAGCCAGTCTTACTACCCATTGTGGGAAAGGATTTAAAACAGTAGAGTAGAAATGTGGGTAAAATAAGAGGGTCTTAAGGGAGAATGAACTTACATGGTTCAAAGCTCCTGAAGAAGCAGTTTGAGTTAACACAGCCTTGTGAGATGTTACCCAGACATTCACAAATTTTTTTCCAGTGGTTCTCTGTCTTCTGATGAGCTTTACTGAATATTAAACACTACAGTGATTTTGTATAATCTCATCTCAATATTACAAAAACAACAAAAGTACATTATAACACTTTGGTAAAGAAATGGATTCTATTGTACGCTGCAGTACTTTGGAGTGTTACTATTTGCATATTATAGTTAATTATCAAGCACCATATCATCCTAGGGGAAAGGGCCACTGGCAACTTAATTCATTATCTTCTATTATTGTGTCTCACATTAAAATGACAAGCATCTTATGCTGCATAAGTCAACAAAATTTTAATTAATATATCCAAACCTGATAACCAGCAGATAAAAGCATATCTGTGGGTTTTTTCCATTCTGAAACCTCCTCAAATTTTGTATGTAGGTACCTCTTTAAAGTGTTTTCCATGTTTATTTGATTAGAAATGTAACAGAAGCACAGTTTTTAATTAAAGAATTATATTAAAAGCTCAAAATGAGTTTAATAACCATTGCAGTTTCCAGTGAAACCTGTATCTCAGGAAACAGTGGAAAGGTTGCAATAGTAAATGAGCTTCTGAGATGAGGCTCATCCACCCACTGAGCATCCACTCGAGCAGGGTCAGGGCTCAGAGACCCAGGGCAGGTCAGTGTGGGCCAGCCAGGCTCTCGGTGCTGTTTGAAGGCACGGAGGAGGTGCTGGGGAGCAGCCCCCCAGCAGCCAGAGGTGCTGGCCAGGGTTGCACCCCATAGAGCAAGAGGAGCAGGATGCTCCCTTTGCTGCACCTGGGCACCCACTGCCACTGCCTGCAGACCCCAAGCTCACAGTAGTCTAATTTACTAAATCCAATATGAACCCAATCTTTTATTAACTTGGACTGCCTTAGTCTGCTAGATTATACTGAACAGAGCTACAACAGGGGCTTTATTCCTTACTTGTGCAATTCCTGTCTGGCTGAAAGGAATGGCATTCAGGGACAGTCAGCACCTGGCAACACCATCAACAAGTAAAATCACTCTAATCACATTCTGGAGGCAATTTCAAGCTTGCTGAAGCATTGAAAGAGATGGTGCAGTTCCACACAATATTTACCCATGATACCACAGTCATATTCTAGAAATCAAACACTCCTTAATTTTAGAAGAAAAAGGGAACTTAATTCCACCATTAAGTGTTAGACTGTTTTGTGAGCATAGAGAAGAGGTGATACCAGAAGCCACCACCTGATTCCACCAGAAAAATTACTGAGCCCAGTAATTTGTCTTCAAAAGTCTTTAATTACCATGAAACACCATTTGCAAAACAAAAAAAACCACAGGTGCTCCCTTTATTTTTGGCCTTTAGCCACAGCATTTATTTAGCCCAGGGTACAGGAGGAATTCATACTGCTGTTTGTGCAGCCATAAGTTCAGCCCATTGTTGTACTTACAAATTAGGTTATGTAGAAGCTCTGACAAAGCTGCTGTTTTCAAAAATGCCAAATAACATCCTCAACATCAAAATCAATGTGAAATGTAGTAGTATTAATTGGGATGCAAGAATATTTTAGTCATGGATTTGATTTTACTAAATGAAATCAATGTACAATATGAAGTAAAATGTACAATATAAAGTAAATGCTAAAACTTCATTATGTAATTAACCATTTTGCACAAAATCCAAGCTGCTTTAATCATTGTCTTTTAAAAGTGCTTTTAATCATGTTGGAAGGTAAAAGAATTAATACGCATTTTAGTATCAATTTCTGCATAAAGGACCAAGCAAGCAGAACAGTGTAGTCTTTAATGTGACCACTTTTTCAGAATAGACATTAACTGAGGCTTTTTCATGCACAGTTGCTTTTGTATAAACTGATTGACACCTTTGGGGGTCATCTTTCCACTGACTCATAATTTTGCTCACTCTTGAAAAAAGCCTTCTGCACACCTACTATTCTCTAGTTAAAGCTGAAAATTCAACTCATCATATTTACACAATTAAAAAAAAAATCCATTCTGCGTTGTTTTTAATTGCAAATCCTACTCAAGGGACCAATTCTCCTGCTTAGGAGGCAGCCCTGTGCCTTCTACTAGAGAACCAACTGCAGTCAATTATGGTAATGAAATGTCAATAAATATAAAAATTTAATACAGCCTGTTCCTGGTGAGTGGCAGATGAGGACTTGCCTCCCAGACAAATTTGCTGGTGCTGCAAATATTAAATGCACCTGAAAGAGGAGCAGGCTGCCTGAGAGCTCTCCAGTAGAGGGATGCTGGGAGATACAGGCATCTACTGGGTTTTTCCATTATGGCATAATCGCTGCACTAAGGCCACTGATATTCTTGACATTCAGACATCTTAACTTCTTCTTATGAAGTGAGTAGCATATTTTCCCCACAAATTGGAAACTCAGTAAGGGATTTGGAGCTTTTCCCCCCCTCTTAACAATTACAAAAGAGATATTCAGTTATGAAATTTTATATTTATATGTGACCAGTTTCTCAATACAAAGTAGTTAAACCACATCAATACATTAAACTTATCTTTGAGTAAAAACCATCTGAGGTATGTTACTTTATTTTATTTTATTATTTATATATATACATTTAAAAATATGCATAAATGCATCTAGAGAAAGAGTGATAAATAAGAGATGAACTAGCAAGTAGTTTTTGAAAGATGGATAAGCTGGGGTTTCCAAAGATCAGATCGTAGTTTTGCCACAGATTTCTTTGGCACTGAGTAAGCAATTTAATGTCACTACTTACAGTTTCCCTAGGTGTAAAAGAGAGCAATAGCCTACCTCACAGGATTCTTCAGCATAATCCATTGATTAATTGAAGGATGAACTCAATTCTAACTGCTCCAACACTGCAAAGTGTTGTTATTCTTACCCTCCATTCAAAAAGTGTAACCTCATTTTCTTGTGCAGTTACCTCCAGTTTATAGGGTGCAATAAGAGGACATATGAATGAAATCTCTTATTAAAAGTCAGTAACTTATTGATTATATTAACATCATTACCAGGAAAAGTTAATTTTCATTTCTTTTAGTCATCTTTCTATCTTTCCTTGCTGCAATTTTGTCAGGTTAGAAGATTTCAAATTTTACTGCTGTTTATACTTGAGCAAAATCAATTCAGTAGTTTTAAAATAAAATAATTTTTTAAAAATTAAAAATCAAAATACATGTTACTTGACATGCTTTAAAAAAAAAAAAAAAACAGATTTTAAGGGATTAGAGCCTGGAAAAACAAAATTTTGCAGTATTGGTTTGTTTCTTGTGGTGATACCACTCCATTCTTTATTAACTACTTTATTATGGGAAACCTTAGAGATGGGCTGAGAGCACTGATTCCATTAAACAAATGACTGACCCAAAGCAAGCACCATTGTGCTTAGTCGTAATTTACAGCCAGACTTCACTTAGATGAAGTATGATTAGCAATTTCTCTGTTGTTCTGGAGGCTCCTGCAAGAGAAAGGTGATGGTAATACTAGAGCATTTTGAAAATGTGCCACTGACCCATTGAGGTCTCAGCCAGTGGGCCAGCAGTGGTTCTGTGGGGAGCAGCAGCACAGCAGGCCATGTCCATGGGACAGTGGCACTTGCAGAGGATGGGGAGCACCCTGATGAGGAGTGAGCTGAGCACTGAAGCTCAAGCTGCTGCTCAGGTCACCCCAGTTCTGATCCAGCAGTTACACCCTGCTCCACACCAACCATTGCCCTGTCCTGGAACCAGCCCACCCGAGCCCCTCCCTTCACCTTCCCATCACAGCATTCCCACAGGCTGTGCCCTTCCCCACTGGACACCATCCCGTGACAAAGCAGGCACACCTTCAGAGTGCCAGGGGCTGGGGCAGTCTCCTGAATGGAAACATCCCCACAATGGGACTGGCACCAGCCAGAACAGTTTCAGCTTGCTGGGCTTGGGGAGGTTGCCCAAGGTACGAGGATCATCCAAGGATGAGTCAGCAATGCCAGGCCTTAAGTATCCTGTGCTTGTGAATTTTCCCTTTTTGAATAAGTGCATTAACTCCAGCTCTCCGTTGGATCTCTGCAGACAAGGAAAGCTCCCAGGCAGGTCAGCCTGCCCTGAGAACAAGGGACAGCATGACCAGGGCAGCAGAGGCCAGCACCACTTGTGTCCCCAGCCCAGGGGAAGGAGCTCTGTGCACTGAGGTCACTGCTGGGGACAGTGTGAGGGCAGCTGGGCTGCCACACACCTGCCACCCCTCCTTCCCCTGCAGGGCAGCACTTGCCAGAATGAGCGACTTCCAATCAATTCCAACAAATACAGGGATTTTGTGTAGCTGAGGAGAACAGCAACCACCCACACAATACCTCTGTTTCCTGTGGGAATACACCGACATTTCTGGGCCTGAATAGATGTTTCTAGCCAAGTTTGGACACAGGACTGTTTCCCATGAATATCATTGTGTCCCTCGGGAGCAATACAGCCAGGGTAGGCACAAAGCTCACTCCATCAGTGGTTCTCTGCAGGATCATACTATTACAATGAGAACAGGAGACACCAAAGGAGCAAATCTGAGATGTGGACAGCTACCAGTGTCATAGGCAGCTATTTAAAGCTTTAAAAAAGCTAATACAGACAAGCCAGCACTCACAGTGATGTCACGTACCATTAAGATATGTGATTTAATGTTATTTTCAATATAGACCATCGGGTTAAAATTGGTTTATATATAAAATCATCTTGACTTGGTATAATCATTAAATTAATAGTGATTTCTATATACAGGAGTACCCTGGTTGCATATTATTGCTTAAAATATCCTAAAGTTTGGGTGGGACAAGAAGATAGGAATATAATTCTCTTTTACAGGTGGATTATTCTGTAATAGCATCCCAAGCTGGAGCCACACTCAACAATCTTATGAGCCATGCACAAGAACTGGTAGCAAAGCTTCGTTCTCTGCAGTTTGACCTACGAGAATTTGTCTGTCTCAAATTCCTGGTGCTGTTTAGTTTAGGTAGGTACACTCTAATCTTCATACTTACTGTTTTTTCTAAAAAACATTGAAAATATTTTCCTTTTCTTCAATTTTTCGTGAAACAAATGATTTTGAAATGCATTTAATGAGGTTCACAGCAATCTGAGGATAATTTTTTAATTATCAGTTGCAGGGAAATTATGTATAAGGATTAAAAGTGTGTTTCCATGGAAATTACTCCTAAAACCTATGGAATTTTGTAGAGTATTATAAACCTTCTGTATTTTGGTATTTGAATACTGAATTTTCCAGAACAAGGATAAAATTCTATTAGACATCCTAGAGAACAGTAGAAAATACAGATTACCATGTTCTTCTATGATATTGAATACAGTTATGTAAAGCACATGGACTGGGGATATGGTTGAAATTTCCCTCTTATTCAAGGATGTCTGTGGTAAGTATAAACAATCTTCTTTGCATATGATGGCTGTCACACTGTAACCCATAAATCAGGAATGCATCTCATAGTTTTTTAAAAGAGAAAGGAACTCCTAAACTGCAAATTAATGATAATAGCTTTAGGAGAGATCTGGCTAGGAAATAACCTTTAAAGGGAAGATTGTTTTGTACTAGTGAAGAGGACAGAATGGGAAAGATACCTATGCAAGACAAATTATTTAAACCAGTGCCCTCCAATAAATCAGTTGAGAAAAATCACTGGTGCCTAGAATAAAAAAGATCTTAGGGAGATGGATTCCTATTGACTTCATGGGAAGAGATTTTTCTGCCTGTCCTCTGCCTCAGGTTTGCACTTTGCTGTAAAGCAGGTCTAAATGAACTTTGCCCAAGTGAGTGGCTTTTTTCTGGCAGACAGTTGAAAGGAGAAACTTAAAAACATAAATAAGGTCAGGCCCAGCCACTCCTCCATAGCAAAAACCTCCTGTTTTACTGAAAAGGTGGTTTTGTCTACAGAGTAAGTGAGCCAAGGACACATGAAAGACATCAGCAATGGTGACATTTAGTAATGCTTTCCCTTCATTTTCAGTTTTTTAAAAAATACGTAAATTAATCAAATTCTAAAAAAATTATTGTGATACAATTGCAAGTAGACCAAAAGAGACACTTTTGATCACATTATAGATCTCAATTACAGTCTTAAATATGTCCCTCCTAGGTGTTACAGAATTTGAATCTGCTTGAAAAAAATTTAGATAAAGTTCCCTTTAAATGTAGGGAAGATAAAAGATCAGTCCTTCAGAGGTACAGGGGACAGAAAATGCAGAAGATAGAAAAGACTTTACAGATTATAATGAAATTAGAATGATGCTAACAGGAATGGATCATTCTGAGGTATGTCCATTTTGAATCCTAGGAAGAGATGATGGATTTCCTTGGTAACTATTAACATTTTGTATTCAGGGCTTCATTGCTTGAATATCTTAGATTCAGAGAAGCAAAAGCAAACCATCTGTTGCAGAAATTATGTTTCATGAATTAATCTGATGGATAACAAGAATTCATATTTCCTCATTCCTCATAAGAAGGTTTTTCAGTCATTATACAGTGGCACAAATAAAGCCTGTAGCTTTCTTCTTATAAAATATTTAGAAATTCATGTCAGTTCAGAAACATTTTAAATTAGCTGAATAAATGAAGTGCATTTGGAAAATTCTCACATTCAGGAGGGTTTTTATTTAATTATTTTCATCAGCTATTCTGGTACCTCTCACTGATTTAGGAATCATTCTCACACCTCTAGCTCGTCTGTTTCTGCCAGGTACTGTGCTCAACTTCTGAAGCACTTGGGCAGGAATAACCTGCAAATTTGTACCAAGCCAGGTTAGCCAGTTTTTCTCTCATTTACGCTACTATAAAAGAAGCTAATTTTGCTGCTAATGGGAACCTTGTATTCACATCACTTGCATGTAATAGTCATGTAGCTAAGACAGGTCTTAGTTACACCTTTGAAATCGATTAGTTCATGATTTAGCATACTGCAAATTCCATTTGCTAATGGTCACAGCTAGATGTTACTCTGCAAAGAGTAAAATGTAAAGATGTTACCACTTGACCCACAGGACAGAGGCAAATGCTTAACGAGAATGATGACAAGATTGAAATGAAAAACACAGATACCCTTTCCAGCTTAGCACTTAAGTTTCTGCCCAAAAGAACAAATGAATCATGTAGCTGAAATTAAAAAGACACCTCACAGCCTAAGAGCAAGTCAGGTTTAGAAGACATTGAAGTGTCTAACAATGCTGGTAGGCATTCAGCAGGGCTGTCAGAAGTAGCAAAACATCAAATTCTACACAAATAACTGGGAGCAATTATTGTACCTAAGTATCTAGGTGCATTTAGCACATATCTACATCTCTTAGGCATCTCTACAGAAAACTGGTCCTAATGCCAATAACGTATCACTTAATAAAAAAAATATTTCAAAAACCTCAGCTGTTGACAATCTGGCACTGTAATGTTTAATGGAATAAAAAGTGCTTCAAGTCATAGCCTTTTTACATTTCTGAGAATGTTCATATGAGTGTTAACCAAGCCAATGAAACCTTTTACTATTGTTCTTTAGTCCAGTGCTTGATTGAAAAGTAAATGTTTGCTATAAAGCCTCTCAAAAGCAATATGAAGTCAATAATCCATAGAATTAATTTATTGAGGAGAAGTAGTTTGCTTTTTATAATTGTATAGATATGAGACTGCCTTATAAAGCCATTTGTTATTCATGGCTGTACCATATCCTGTCTGTCTATCCAAAAGACAGCTATCTCCTTTAGGGCAAAGAATTTATTTCTGCCTTTTTTCTTAACATTTCAGGAGTGATTATCTTAGCAAACTAACAGTAAAGCCATGTTCAAAACCCAAAGTACTTAGAATAATTTTTCAAAATAGAATTAAACTATATCAGTTTTGCTTGCAAGATTTTAAATTAAAGAGGTAATTGTTCGTTATGTACTCATAAGAATTTGCAAAGGGTTTATACAGGAAAATCCTTTTGATTTTTGGCAGCATTAAAGAAGATGCTGCTGAGGTTTAGCCAGATGCATATTATGTGTAGCTGTTGTGGCTGGCAGTACACAACTTCTCCTGCGGTCACACTGCACAGCCCCACCTCGCTTCATGGGACCCCAGGCACAGGAGCTCTGGTCCTTTCCCAGGGCCACCTGCTCCGGCTGGGACCCTCTGACCAATACTGCCAACTACAGAATGGTACAGTTGACTCAGCAATTATTCAATAAGCCTGAATAGTTTGGTAAATAGTCTCTTAACTGTGGTATCTCTTTAGTTCAGTGCTATAGAATAGTTAAATATGAAGAACTACATAATTTTTAAATTCCCTCTCTCAGTTGTAAAAAGCAAATGTCTTTACCGGTAGCTAGTTCCTCCCTCTCTGTACATAAAAGTCTTTAATTACAGTTCCCCTTGCCAACCCTTCTTTGACTCATGTTGACATTATATTTGCAAACCCCAAAGAAAGTCTGTTTTCTGGCACACCATTTCTGTAATTTCACATATAGAGAGATTCTCCCCTGAATTCCACCTTAGGGAGTGAAGTAATCAATATGTCAAACCACAACTTAACTCAGGTATGTCTGCCAATTGTTTTTGCAACCTAAAGATAGGTGGATCAAAAAAAAAAAAAAAAAAAAAAAAAAAAAAACCACACCAGAAAAAACCCAGCAGCTCAAGAGATATGCAAGTACGGATTTCTCAACTTCTTAGTTGCATTTGACAGATTTGACAGGTTTCCTCCAAAGAAGAACCAACATGGATACAATAATGCAGCAACTGTAGTCACACCATTGATAGGAAGTTAGTGGCCAGGCACAAATTGCAAAAATCGGAAAAAATAAAGAAATCTTTGACTGACTTGAGTGTTAAAGCTACTTTTAACACTACTTGATGAGCTCACGTCCAACACATGGAATGCAAAAATCTGAGAAAGGTGCTGATCACACAGTTCTGTAACTCTTTATCAGATTTACCACCAAATATAATAAACATTTCTAGCTTTCTGAAAGTTGGCTAAATTGAGGATAATGTGAATTGTTTATCCTAATCCCAGAGTAAAAATACACCTAATTTTTCTATAGAATATAACCAGTACAGCCTACTATACACATTATCAAAAGGTAGACCAAAAACTAAATACAATTTGTCTTTAATAGCTGCTGGCTTGAATCAAGAAACATTATGGATAACAAAAGCAAATGTGTCGGTTTATCAAGCTCTTTGAATTTTCATTACCAATTTGACATTAGTCGGGAAACGCCTTTCTTTCCTTGTCATAAATCAGAATTATAAATAAAACAAATTTTAAAAAGCAAACAAATCACCCCACATGTGCTGTTGAATTGTCTCATTCTGGGGATGAAATAGATTCATATGCTCCACTGAGAGATGCAATTTTGACCTCACTAAAGCCACGAGAATTTCACTCATTTTTACTGGAGTCAAAATTTTCTTCCTATCAAAAAAAAAAAAAAAAAAAAAATTCATCAATTAAATTTGACAAATTACTAAATTTAAACGATGCTTGAATATCCAAATTAGTGCCTTAAATGGAATGTTTTCTGTCATCTTCATTTTACCATCCAGTAGCTTTACGGACTGGTCATTTTACCTGAAATCTGTCGTTGTTTTCTCTTTACAAAAACTTCCCATTTGTCCTGCTAGCTTTTATTTTGTGAACTCAGCAAGGATGATTTTTCAAACTCCCATCAGAGCAGTTTGACATAGTTTGACCCATGTCCAGGCACTTGTTGGCTGTGGAGCTCAATGCTGGACTAGGCAGCAGCTGACTGGTTCTGCTCCCTTATCACTGTCAGGACACAGACAAATGTACTTCATTTGAGAAATGAAGCCTTTATCAATGGACAAATAATTGCAGAGCCACTATTGATCTCGCATCCCACTTAACATGAGACAAGAGGGTCCAGTACAAATAATAAACATTTAATTGTGGTGGACATCAAACAATGGGTTCTTGCTTAAGCAACAGAAAAAAAACCTAGCAAAAAAGAACTCAAGTTTTTAAACAAACCAGTCTTACTTAGGCAGAAAATTCAGCAGAATTTCATCTAGATTTGCAACACTCCATTCTAATTTCTGTTAAAATGAGAGGAATATTAGCAAGTTAAGAGGAATATTAGAAAAGGAATCATTCCTTGCTTTTAGTCTCTGTGAAGTGTCAGAGCTGAGATGGGAGGAGGTATTTGAAGTCCTAGGCCCCAACATTTGCACATATGGAAAATAAATGTGCCTGTTAAGATCCTAATGCAGATGAAAAAGGCTGAAGTGAAGCATATTCAAGGCAGACTCTACCCCCAGCACTCACAAGTCTAGAAGGTGTTCCCTTCAAACACACACTTGGGGAGCAGCAGCACAAAGCCTGCCTGTGCTTCGTTCCACCTGGTGCAGCAACTCACATCAATGCAGTTACACAGCAATCTGCAACTGAAAAAATAGCTATTGCACTTTTTAATGTACTTTATGTAACATCATTTTTCTAGTCATTGTTCTATTAGATTTACAGACCAGCAGAATCTCTGCCTCAGGGAGCTTCCAGTCTAAATACACAGAAAAAACTTTAAAAATACAGCAGCAAACTATGATGAAACATGAGGTTGTCAATACTTTCATTTTCATACTTTTGCTGAGGGTTTAATATCATATTTATGCAGACAGGAAAATAAGAGGATAAGCATCAGCTGAAGGTAATATAACACGGAATATTGACTAAATTTTTCTACTAATTATGATATTTAAGAGCACACAAACAAATATAATAGGAGGATGAAATTAAGGAATTAGTGAGGCAGCGGTTTTATCAAACCAAAAGGAAAAAAAGGAAAGCAGACCAGAAAATTAGACAAGAATCAATTAATGCAGAATTATAGATAACTAAGTGTGCTACAGATATAAAGATAAAACCTGGCAAATTTTGCATTTAGATTTTGACTGCATTAAAGATGAAGTAGATGCTATGAATTTGAAGGGAGAAGCATTACATGACAGTCTTCCTTGGCAAGCCAGTGCAAGTCATTAATGGAGAGCTTATCCAGGCATGGACTTGTCATTACAGATGACTTCTCCCTCACAGGGACAAACAGTACTTAGGGTGTAATGCCTTCTCCAAAGCGGTCCCTCTCGCTGTTTTTACTTTTGGGAGTTTGTAAATACACAACTATTTTTAGTTAAATAGTTAGGTCTTGTTAGACCTCAATAGGTCTTGTTATATATATGCTGTTTATAAAACATGTGTTTAGTTGGGCTGTAATAATGAGGTGGTTTTATTTTAACCACTGGAAGTTTTCTTAGATTCACCCATTCTGCTACCCAGTGATGCCTGTACAATTGCACCTGGTAAAAAACAGGAAACCAGCAGTCAAGGGGTTCTGGACAGCACTCTGGCACAGCTGTCAGGCTTCACCACTTTACATCTGAATTTAGAAAAATACTTACTGCATATCTGTCTGATTCAGGCTGTCTCAACCCTCATGTCCACCCAGAGTATGTACAGGAGGCTAATACTGGCAGAGAAACACTTCCCAAACTTTATGGAATCATTTGGAATTCAGGAAGGACCAATTAGTATTCAAGAGTTGTAGCTACTCAATATTTATACCAGAGAGACTTGGCAGAAGCAAATAAAGGTACATAAAGCTGATGCTTGTCTTAATTAAGTGCAGTATAATAGGTGTTGGGGATATATTTCTTAGTGAAGAGAGCAGTTTAGCAAGGACCAGACATAACTCATTCTGAAGTTCAGAGTTTAAAACTAATCAATATGTATTTATAACAAGGGAAGAACTAAACATAATTTATTAGTAGCTGACAACTAACTAATAGATAAAATCAAGATTTATTTAAGCACCTTTTTCCACATAACAATTTCTGACAAAAAATTGCTCCCTTGGATTCTGATTGGTTTTTTGCATCATTTCAAATAGACTTTTTGAAATTATTGTCTCATATGCAGAGTGCCTGGGAGTGAACCCAAAAAAATGGAGAACGAGACATCTAGCTAGAATGATCCTTTCACTGTGACAAACTTATCAATAGGAACATTTCCTAATTTTATGATGAGTAATCCTTAATGACAGGTGACATTTTGAAATTCTCCTTTAAATTACACAATCTCCGTATGTGCTGATGAACAGGCGTTGACTGGCAGACAATGCAGGGATCACAGGCACAGTCCCAGCACACCCAGCCCAGGCTTCCCTCAGA
The DNA here is from genome assembly GCA_024865655.1 of Emberiza elegans. Taxonomy (NCBI): domain Eukaryota; kingdom Metazoa; phylum Chordata; class Aves; order Passeriformes; family Fringillidae; genus Emberiza; species Emberiza elegans. The sequence goes on from JALJVW010000206.1 coordinate 66,046,062, forward strand.
TGTCACTGGAAAAAGTTTTGAAAGACAATGAAGGAGATGGATAAATAGATCGGGCATATTAAGTCTGAGGGGAAGAAAGGAGAAAGTGGAAAAGGACTTGGTCTGGAAAGGTGGTGGGTGGGAAATGGAGATGGCATTCTGGGCAAGTCCAGGGCAGGAGGTGACCTTGTGACATTGAATGACTGATGACAGATAAGGCAGGAACAGCCACAAGGCCTTGAAAGTGAATGTGGCAGGGAAAGGAAAGTTGACAAGACAGGGAAGCAATGAGGTAGGAAGGGTACCTTGGCAGCACCGTTTGCCACTGCCAAAGGATGAAATGCTGGGGCACTGAGATGTGATCTGCTGAAGTAACGTGTGTCTGTTGAACATGTAATCAACTAAACAATGTCCCCTGTGCACATCCCATGGAAATCAGTAAGAATACATTTGCAGGATTAGCTCTGTAATATCAGTTTGGGATAAACTTGCATTAGGAATACACAAATTTCAAGGTGAGGATCACTGTCTTTTGGATCACCTGTAGATATAATGAAAGCTCTGCTTCTTTAAATCTGAAGTCAAGATGGTGCTTCTCTAAATTATTATGACAGAGCTCAGTCAAAAGTTAGAGACTTGATGCCCAACCACTGGATGGGAAATTATGGCTTGCAGTGAGCAGAAGACTGAAAGAGGTAATAATGATGATTATAGGGCTCCTTTTGTGTCCCTAAATAGTCAAGCAGTTGAAATTAATCATGCCTTCTAATTTCAGGTTTTACAAGTATTTCTGCATTTGAAAAATTCAAATTTGGTAGCTTTTAATGTGAACAGTTGCCAGCAATCCTACATAGTCCCTCCCTGTGCGTGTTCCACACTGCCTTGGAAGCCAGGGATCCATTTCTTACTAGAGATGATGAGGGCCAGCAGAACAGTTAAACAGCCAGCCTGCTCCTGGAACATTTAACTCTTCTCTGGATCTCAGGCAAAGCAGCCAGGCTACTCCACTCTGCCACTAGAAGAGCTATTCCACTTTTCTACTTTAACCCTGTGGGAAAGTAAAGCAAATGAATATGGACAAAACCTAATTTCAGAATAATCTCATGAGGGATGTTCTCCTTTCATGGATACAGCATTGCTCAACAGAGAAATCAACCCTTTTGTCTCTAATTCTGCTTCTCACTCCATTACTTTGAAGTCCCTAAAATAATATCTCAACTATGCAATCTGGTAAATGAAAGCAATAGTTATCTGTCTTTGTAAACAGTGGTAAAATCCAAAGTATTAAAGATACTTTGTAGAGTAGAGGCAGATTGGAACAACACAGTTTGAAATCTCTACAGATTTTATAACAAACAACATTTTAAAATTAATCTGATTTAAAATATCTTGATTAAATTTTGGGAAAATTGGATCCTTTCCTTTATAAATCACTTAGCATGAAATTAGTTCCTTGCTACATTTTCAGGGTCTAAAACTTTGACAATTCATCTTCTGAGGGATTATTTTAGAAGTGTATTTAGTACATGCAGGAAAAAGTGTTGTGGGTTTTGTTTGTTTGTCTGTTTGTTTTGCCCTGGCTTTTAATTCTTTATGGAAAAAACAAAAACAAAGACATGTTCATTTCTCTTACCTGTCAAAACCCATAGCAAAGCCAAACAATTAAAAATCCATCCCTAAATTTCTTTAAGATGTTAAATGATATATAGAGTGATGACTTTGACAAACAATGTTTTGCTCCTAAGAACATTATTTCAGTGAGCTGACAGGTTTTAGTCCATCCTCCTATGCAGGTTGCACACAAGTGCAGGGAGTATGAAAGAAAGTAGGACAGCGTCTATCTTCCAGCTACATTTCTTCATAAAATCTACAATCAATGGTATTGGGGGAAGAAAGCATGTTAATATAAAAGGAATAAAATAGAAATTCTGGAGTTATGAGGAACAATTCAAAATTAAACCAATATTTTTTAATAAATAAAATTTTAATCATTCATCTCAGCCCTGCATGTAGGAGTAGTGAACGATAAAAATCTTCCAGGAATCCCAGAGAAAGCCTTCTGTTTCATGGCTGATTGAGTTTTTTGAATAAACTACACTAAATTATAGAGGAAAGTTAATAATTGCTGTTGATTTGTTCCTGATTTTATTTCATTAAATGCAATGAATGCTGCAAATTCATACCTCATGTAACTGTTGAGTACAATGGCATTATTTGAGGCATGAATTTGATTCAATCTGTTCATTACTTGGTTATGTTGTCTGCTTGTCTGACAGCTGCAAGCCATGGAAAAAAGATTAACCATCTTCCCAAGTACTTTTCCTTTTCATGTCCTTTTTTTCTAAAATGCATATTTAACAAGGTTTTGAAATAACAATAGGATTAGATGCTTGAGAGAAAATTAGGTCATATATTTATTAGATACAAATCTTGCAAGTAATTAGAAACATGGGTATCAAGCAATATTTGTATTCTGTACTGTTGTCTTTGTGTGGAGACAGTGGGGATTTCAGAACAGCCCAATCAGTGTGCTCTGCACTTTTTCCCCATTATGTTTATAGAATAATAGTAAGGATGGCTTTTAAACACCTCCTGTAAGGGGGGAAAATTACCTGCATGTAACCCACATTTATAGGTGTCTCTACTTTTGGAATACTTTTACAATTCCTTACCATTTTTAGATGTTTAAGTTGCTAGTTTAAATGTATTATATAGGTAACAAAGGAAATAGAGTATTTACATAGAATCTTTTCAGCTGCTGTTGGCAGAAATCCTTAAATCAGTGACTACTTTTCTTAGTCAAGTAATTAACATAACATGGGAATAAATGGTTATATATTAAAATACAGATAAGTGAATGAACATCCTAAATCTTGAAGCCAGTAATACTACCCTATAGTCTTAATTTGAATATAATCTTAAAAATTTCACTGAATGAGATTAACTTTGCAGTAACAGACAACTTATTAAATACTTTTAAAACCAGAATACATAGACTGAAAACTGCCTCATGTATTTATAGTTAAAAACATACATTGCAGAGGCTCTTACCAGAGTTAATACATGGGTAACATTGGCCATTTACTGGAGATGCACTGTAGACTATGGCAAATTTCCCTCTTTATCCTGCCCTTTTGCTGCTTGTGCAAGATTGAGCACTGAATAAAAAACAAAAGCAAAGTCTGTCTCTGAGGGTATTAAAATAGAGTGGTGAAATACTCTAAAGGAACAAGGGAATTAAAATAGAGAGGGGAAATGCTGTAAAGCAACAATGAAAAGAAATCACAGGTGTAAAAAAGGTTCTGCAAGAGGGATGGGAGAAGAGTGGAAGAGAAGAGGATATCTGGGCAGATCAGGAACCAGGAGTGATTGATGAAAACAAGGGACAGCAGTGGTGTGGACCAGAGGAACAGAGAGAGACTGGAGGGCTTGAGATAGGAGTCATGAAAATAGGGGGAAAAGGCCAGGAAGGAAAGAGAAACCATAGAACTGTGATCAAAGCCAAGCCAGAGGTGGAAAGGGAGGAAACAGAAGCAAACAGGAATGAAACAATGAAGGAAAATTCAGAAACAAACTATATGGCCCAGCCTTGAACACAGCTGGAATCTTGAACTGGGAGACAGAAGGGGACTGTGTAGAAACACTTTTTCGCAAGCTTGTGGCTTGGAGTGGGTCCTAAATGATTTCTGCAGGCGGGAAAGGGGTGGAGAATGAAAATTGAAATCCTTAGGTTCTGGCAATGCTGCTACCAAGACTGGATGAGCCTTTCAGAGCAGGAGTTCGTAGTATTGCCCTGGTCCTGTGAAGACCCATTTAGCATGGGACAAACTGAAAGGGTAAACCCCAAAACAGTCCATGTTGGCTTGAAAAATTTAATTTACATGTCATCCTAAGAGCAGTTTAAAAGTCTTCTTTATAGGGTTATTCAAAAATTAAGGAAAATCCTACATTTAATGTCATCTTCAGTACTGGGAGGGTTTGATGAATATTATAAACATATTACATAAAACCTCTGCTTGCCAGTTGAAGGAAAGTCTCATCTCAACAAAGAGAAAGATTTCAACAACAGAGTGGGGAAGGAGACTACAACAGCATCTTTTCTCCCCAACACCAAAAGTTATAACAGAGATCAGCAAACTGCTTGGGACAAGATAGACAACACTGTCCAGTCTTTCACCAGGGGAAAACCTACAGCCTAAGCAAGACAGGTGTCCTTCAAGCCTGGTTGAGGCAGGTTGGATGGGTGGTAGCTTGAGAAAGTCCTTTCCTTTTGTCTAGGACCATCCTATTTGGGACACATTTGTCTTTAGAGAATGGAGTCACCAGCAAAGGTGAAAAGGGCAGGTATCAAACTCACATGCCCTAAAAAAGTGCTGGAAAACAATGTTGCACAATAAAAATATCTTCCAGAGAGGAACACTGTAAGAGATGACTGTAGGAGCAGTGTCATCCAGACTGCACACTGTGCTCCAGCTGGCCAACTCTTATGGGCGGCACTTCCTCACTTTCTGTTTTGAGACAGGAAAACAAGAGCCTCACAATTAATTAAAACCATAGATGAAGCTACAGAGATGAGCCAGGGAGTAAAGAGGGAACAAAGCAATTAAGAACTTTCCTGTTAAAAATTCACTAGGCATGCTGTAAAATTCAGAGATTGTTATGCCCCTCAAAAGTGCAGCAGAGAGAAGCAGACGCTTAAAAGAGCTTTCATTACTTACGTGCCTTTGGCTCCCTTTCAGGATACTGTGGAACTGGAAACAGCTACAGTAAATGTATTTTCTCTGCATTTGCCTTTCTTGACAAAATACCTCCAATATTTTGATCTCGAGAATAATCAGCTCTTTTGCATTTCCTTTTCAACTAACTGCAGACTTTTGCAAGTTAAAAATTAATGACAACTTCTCTTCCTCTTTTATTTTTTAAACAAAACCCTTCTGTGCTCTTTTCTGAAAAAAAAAAATGTCTTTTTCCTACAACCTGGACCTATTAGTCTAAATGGCATTCCCACCACTCTTTCTCCCTCCTTTGTGGTAACACACAAAATGAATTCCACCACAACCACCTGGTTTGGGGAAACCATTATTCTGGAAATGAAACATTGTGTTGTGTCCTTTACCACTATTATGGACAGTCAGTCCATAGAACATATTGGACGATTACAGGTTAGTCTTTTCAGAGAAAGCCATGGGTTTCAAGTTAGCAGTAACCATCTATCAATTCTTGAGATTATGCCATGATTTACTGTCACAGCATCATGTATTCTCTGATTTTCTGCCTCCTGTGAAACATTGTGCTTTCCTTTTCTATTGATGTATCAACTATAATAGTTACAAGCAGCTACAGAAAAATCAATAGTGAACTTTCATTACTGTGAACATAAAGAGTACCATGCTGTGAGAGCACCTACTTCTTAAATAGTCACCAGCAGTAAGGTACACTACAGATGTCTGTTATTTTGGTCTAAATGAAGAATGTCTGAATTGAAAACAACAAATATTTAAGATTTTTGACACCACTGGATTCTATGTCAAGTTTTCCAGTATGTGATTTTTTTTTCCCCAAAGTGTCAGGCTTGATCTGTACTTTCTGTACTCTTATCTGTGTATTTTTTTTTAATATAACACTGACAGAGGAAATTAATACCAAAATAAATTGCTGGGCTCTGCTTAACTTGCTTGGACAGAAGCAGTAAGAATTGTGTTAATCTTTGTTGAACTAGTCTATCTTATTAGTCAAAGCAAGCTGACTGGTGAACAGACCAATAATCTCTGTATTAAACACAAATAGGATAGAGTTGAAAGAGGCAGCACAGTGTTACCACACACTCAGAGGTGCTCCTAGGACTGTGCACTAGGAAAAGCACTGAGTTGCTTTTCAACACAAGGTTTGGGAAAAAATAGGGTGATTTTTGGTTTAAAAATACTTGTCTGCCTCTGGGAACAAATTAACTTCCAATTAGCAAATGTAAATGAAGAAAGGCAAGAACTGTAAGCATGTGATGCACTGCCCTGAAGGAGCCCAAGCCATTCAATGTTTCAGGTCATTTCCCCAGCAATTGGGCAGGAGTCCCTGCAGGGCAGGTGGGCAGCTCTGCTGCAGCAGTTAGTGGTAACTTTGGCATTTTGAGACTTTGGTGATTTACAGCTGTAAATGCAGTGGTTGATGCTCAGTACCTTAGATTTGAGAGCCTGTGGATTTCCATGAAACTAAAGCATGAGGATGCACATGTGTATGCACATCAATTGTCTCCTGCCAAATGCTTATCCCACTGTCTGCCGTGGCTCCAAGGCTACAGGAAAGCACAATTTCTTGGCTAGTGTGGATCTGGAGCCCCGTAATTCATGCTACTCCTGTTAAGCCTGTGACTGTGTTGTCTATGGAAATATCTCATCCATATCTGACCAAACTATTTCAGTCTGAGCTGAGCAGTGAGCACAAATCTGCAGTTTTCCTGCTGCTGTTTCTTACTGAGTGATTGAAATGTTAAAAATGTGCTGAAGCAGTTCCTTACTGAGAATGTGCAGTCCTTTCTGACCAGGACTTCCTGTCAAGAAATCAGAGGCAGCTGAAAAGTAAAACTCCTTCCTAAGAGCTGCATGTCTGAAATGCAGGTGTAAGAGTATTTGCTCTATTCCTCACTTCCCTACCCTGTTTGATTGATGAGTAACCATGCTGCCAGAGGGACTTTCAGGTGGGCTTTTCTTTTCATATCTGTATGTTTAAAAGTTTAAGGAGCAAGGATGAAGAACACATCTAAATCTTTGCAAAAACAGTCCAAAGACTCTTTTAACACACACTGGGTGCCTCTCCAATGTTTCCTACAGGCAGCACTGACACTTGCAGTGTAGTTGGAGGTGTTCCTATTTGGGCTTCTGTCCTCCCATTTGCCAAACCATTTCCACAACTAAGCTCGGACATCTGGGATGGTAAAAAGTGAAATTTGCAACTCCCTCTCAGATCAAATGTCAGAAACAACGTGTTCTGAAATACTGCAGCAGGAAATTATCTCCCTTAGTTGCGTTCATTTTCAACAAAGGCAATACTGGCAATACTCCTTTGCACATTTAAGCGAATTCACGGGCTGCTGCAGTCAGGTGTGGCAGTGATCTGGTGACTGGTACACTCCTGTACATGACATTACCAAACTTGTTGGCTCTTTTCATCTAAGCCAGTGTGGTTTTATGTCAGTGCTAATTTGATAGGGGACTGAAACAGCACCAGCTTCAGTGTATCATCAATGTCTTGTGAGCTGTCTGCAGCTACATTTACATAGAAAATAACTGTAACTGCCTAAAGGAGAGTCCACCTCTTAATAACAGCAGAATTCAAGTGTTTGGATAACAGGCATCGTGCATGTGTTTCTACTGTAGTGCTTTCAGTACTGAGCAAATAAATTAAAGCATTTTATTTTATGTTATCTCAGCACAACTATAGAAGAAAAAAGTTGTTACTGATTTCCACTTTCTGTATCTTACACAGGCAGATGTGATTGTCTTTTTCATGTTCTTTCTAAACTAGAATCAGCTTCCACTGATGCAACTTGGTTCAGTGAAAAAAAACCTCAAACTGTTAGTGCAAATATTGGCACATAGAACTAGTAAAACCATGACTTGAAAAGTCTCAGAAAAGGGTAAAAAGAGGTTTTTGAAATCAATGACTAAAAGACAATTAGTTCTCACACTAAGCCTTGTCTGAAAATAGTGCAAGAGGCTTAAAACTCTGAATTATTGGTCAATTATGTTGACAGAAAATCATAGCAGAGTGCTGTCCCTCTTAGAGCGGCACATCACTAAAACACCTTTGCTTAATTCTCCTCCTCTCAATGAGAATATATTATAATAATTTTTGCTCCTGTGGGAATTTAGATTTAACAAAAGAATAAAGCCAAACAATATTCACCCAGTAATAAAAATCTGGTATGAAGTTCAACCATTTTCTGGAAATCACTGTAATGATATAATCCAAACTGGCTGGTCTAATATTTTTAACCAAGTTGAAAAAGTTTGAAATATAATAATTAAATGCAAATACAGTTCTGATCCCAAAGACCAGAAGAATGCCTTTAAGCTAGTATTTATAACAAGAGCTATTCGACTGAGCTCTCTTGTAAATTTTATCATACCTGAGGCAGTTTTCCTCAGTCGATTAGCTGGAAAGCTGAATATATCCTGAGGCAAACCAGACATCTAGTACAGGCTAAATTCAACTACTGGAGCTTAAATTTGGCTTAATATATCCCCACTTGGATCTGCCTGTTTAATTCTCTTTCATATGATAACGTTGGTTTATTCATAGTCTGGACTTGCCACCTGAACAAACTGTACCTCATATCTTATTCTAATGGAATAGGAAAACTTTGCAAAAACCACAAAAGTTCCTGACTGAAAATCTAATGCAAATTTGGGATTAAAAACTGTTTTGTGAAGTGACTACAAGATTAGTACAGAGAGATTTTTCCCCTAAGGAGTACTGCTTTTTATGATCATGCATTTTTTATAATCTGCAGAGACAGATGGGCTTTATAAAAGGATAGAGCCTGATACTCAAAAGGGTTTCAGTGGCAGCTGCATTTTTGTGTTTTAACCTCAGTAGAAATTTATATACTATATTTTTCCAGAAAATATTTATATTTCTTCTTTTTGGACTATATCACCCCTTAGTCACCTTCCAGTGGCAGCAGCATAAATACCTCCAAGATTAATCTGTTCCATTATTCCTATTTTAAACAGTACTTGAGTAGCAAGAGAGAGATAGAAAGGGAAAAGACAAATTATGTACAAGCTTTTCATGAGACCAATAAAGGCAAACATTCAGAAAAGTTACAAATGTCTAGGCAAAAGCAGAGCAAAATTTTTCTAGTTAAAAGCAAATCTCTCAAAAAATTTCATTCCTTATTTTCTAAATATTCAGCTTCTTCTCACCTAATTAATAGACTGGATTTTGGTTTTCTTAAAACTATGACACACTATTATTGCAATTTGCATATAACACCCTTTCTGCCTCAGTTCGTAACTTCAAGGACTTGTATGATGTCCTATCACCATTCCCAGGAACTTCATAAATATTTATGACTTCTTAAACTATTCACACCCTACAAATTGCAGGCATTGACAGATAATTCCCTTAAAACACTAACAACTCTGTGTGCTCTGTGAAGATTCAAATGATGTTGCAGAAATTAACTGGGGAAACTCTTTGGTTCAATAAATTTCCTACTTAGTCTCATTTTTTAGCCCATCAGAAGCCTAATTTCTGCCTTTATGAAATTTGATACTGTGATACTACTACTGCCTGTCTGTAAGAATATATATACACATAAAAAGCTTGGTGATAGGAGGATAATTAGCACAGTAGTTTTGTTACCAATGCTCATTCTAACTGAATATTCAAAGACAAAAACATGTCTTGCCCAAACATATATTATGGCTCTGGGATGAGGTGAGGAGTTCAGAAAAAAATGAGTTTTGACTCACCTTCTTTCTCGGTTTATCTGCGAGACCTTCACTAAATAATTTCTGCCCTAGTTTACCAACGTGTGCTCACATACAAATATGACCATGCCTCCACAAGACAGTGGTTACAGATTTTTTTCCTAGAAATGAAAGATTTAGATTGAGACGTTTTTTCTAGAATTGATCTGTCATTTACCTTAAGCAGTCACTGGATCAAACACACAAACAAGCCTAGAAGCAGGAACCAGAAAGCCACATCAGCCCAGGCAGGTTCCCTTTCCACCAGCCTACAAAGGCAGGCAGGAAATTTGGGCTTTATCACATTGGGTTAATTTTTCCAATGCACCAGCAGTGCTTCAACCTAAAGACTGAAGCACACTTTCACTGAGAACAGCCTGTAGCAAGCAAGAGCAGAGACCACCCACTGGCATGGTGAGAGGCTCCAGTTGTTTGGGGAATTTCCTAGAAGACACAACACAGCAACTGCTCTCCAAACTCCTGTTCCTCTGCCATGTCTTCAAAGAAAGCAGCAGCTACTCTTTTATATGGAACATAATCCTATCAGTGAATGCTTAAGCATGGACTAAAATACCTATAGTATAAGCCTTTGGGCCATGGATGGGCTGCCCTCAGTCCCAGATGAGCAAGAGACAAGAAACATTTCATTGCTGACCCACAGGGCAGGAACCAGCCTGGGACTTCAGCAGGGGCAGAACTGCAGGCACAGAGGGAGCTTTAGAAAGTGAAAGAAAGTGAGGTGGTAGTGGAGTTTAAGCATGGCAAAGCTGAAATGCCAGCAGTGGAACCACTGCTTGGGGCTGTGGTCTGTCCCCACATCTCCTGGGCTGGGGCACAGTTTCATCCCCACTGGCTCCCCATACCCCTGGTTGTGTGGATCTACCACTCCTGGCTTTGTGGCTGTACCTGGATATATTTTTCCCTCCCAAGCTGCAGTGAGAAATGCTGGACTTTGTATTTAAGGGTGTAGCTGGCTGTGGAATTTGGGACAGGATCTGTGAGCAACTCTTCCATCAGAGGCCTGGCAGGATCTTGTTTTATTGTGTTTCAATGGCCACCGTATCACGCGTGCTTCATGTGCAAGTAATAAGGATGTTGGTTCCTGCGGTGTCAGGACAAGAAGTGAGTGGAGATTTTGTTTGTTTAACTTCCAAGAGAGTAAATGCAGCCTGAGCTGCTGAAAGTCAAACTGTTTTATTTTCCTGAGTGATGACTCAGTAATTACACCAGTCATAAAGATTCAAGAAATCAAATTAAGCTTTGCCCTTTGCATTTACTGGTACTGTAAGAAAAGAAACAACTGAAATGTAGTAACCTACTGCCACAGTCACACAAGGAGAGGAATCCACCTTTTTCCCCCATGTCTCTCTTCTCATTGCAGAGCTAACAGTGCCAAAAGCAATTATAAAATTATTCACAAAATCAATAAGCATGGTTTTTAACAGACATCAGGAGCTTCTCAGTAAGAATCCATCACTTTACAATATTTTTAGAACAGAAGAAAAGGCTTCAATATTTTAAATAGCATTAGAAAGAAGCCTACCACTACTAAGCAATATGAAAATGTTTTAGTTGAGTCTGAGTTCTTCTGAAAGAAACCAGAAGTCCATCAAGATTGAAAATGGAGGGAGTGAAAAAGGATCCAGACTAGGAATTGCAGCTTGTTCTCCTAAGTATCTTGTTCTCACTTTAAAAATATATACAGTCTTGCCCAATACTTGGGCATGAATGAAACACTCTGCTATAGAAGAATTTAATTAAGATTTTCAAAACAATGTGCCCTTTATCAGATGTTACGTTCAACTGAAAATGAAAATTACTTTATGATCCTAATAAATAGTTAGAGATTGACTGTTGCACTGTTACATACAGCTTAGTCACTGCCAAAAAACAATCCTAAAGACAGGAAAAGTTTTCTGCGCATTCAGTCTGGACTCGGGAGTCTTAAGAAAAGTGCTTTTTGTTTTACAGTGTAGAGGTTTTTCAAGGTTTGGAAAGTGCTAAATATATGCAGCTTATCACTGATTAAAAACATCTATCAAGAATTGTTTCCCATGACTTCTAAGTGAATAATATTCAGCACAGTCCTGCTGTAATAAAATTGAGGAGAACTTCGTAGTAAGGAGCTTATCTTTTCCATAAATCTTCCTTCATTACAGCATTTTGTCTGTCAAGAAGGCTTAGCTATAGAATGGCATGCATCTGCCTTCATGACAGATGTGCTATATGGAACTGCTGCTGTTGCCCTTAGTTTCAGTGAAGGAGAATTGTGGGTAATTTTCAGAGATTGGCACTCTATCAACAATTAGTACACTTGCCTTCAAAAAAATTTTTACCAGATGTCAAAAATCTACCTGTGTTTTAAGTCCTATAATGCACAGATTTTGCAGGGCTAGCAGAAGGTAGGAAAAAGTAGTACAAAACAGTTCAAATAGAGGAAGGCTTGGTAACATCACCTCAGTCTTGGTTAATTCCCCTTCTTTGAACTATTTTGGGGTAAAAATCTTCATCAGAATGAACATATTCCATCCTCAAGCTCAAATGGGAATTGGCCTCTCAAAAAGGCCCTGATGAGAGCCCCAGCCATGTGAGGACGCACGGTGTCCCTTTCCCTGATAAAACAGAATACTTCTAGGCAGAGGCAATGCTGCTTCTCAAGCCGTGCAGCATGGCTGGAAAGAACCAGGCAAACCTCTCAGAGGGCAAGCCTGAAGGCCATCCTGGCCAAAACCAGCCGCAGCAGAGTTTGGAAGATGTAACTGTTTATCAATGAGCTAATCAGTCCTTGCAAAGAGCTGCTAATTGTTAGAGGCATTGGGTTTCAATAAAGCCCTTAAATGATGGGGCTTATCAGCCTCCTCGGCTGAGGAAGCTCAGGCCAGGGCTGGTAGCAAGTCCTAGTGCCATGAGTATCCATGAGACTGAAAGCAGCCTTGTGAAAGGGAGAAATCTTCTTTCCCATAGAGAGGCCCAAAATCCTATTTTGTCCATGCAATGGTGCAAAACGCAAAGAGGCAAAGGAGCTGTGTTCATACCTCTTCATGGCTTCATGTAAAAACAGCATCGAATAAAAGTAAAAGTAAAATGAGCAGTAAAATTTAACCATCTTTCTCTGGGAAATATTTAGTGTTCCCAAGGAGTTACTATTTTTCAAAGTTAAATCTCTCATTCTGTTTCATTTTTCTTTTCAAAATTCCCAGACCAAAGGAAATTCTCTACAGATTAGTACACCCCCAAATTTTCAGTATTTCATGTTTGGAATATGAGAGGGAGAAAATCTCTCTGAAACCTAACTATTTTTCCCCTCTAAAGACCAGACCCATTTTGGGGGAAAATATGCAAAAGTGTTCTCCTTGGGCTGAATGTTGTATGCAGTTTCAGCTTAACGCACGGTTTTATGGCAGATGTGGAAAATAATCAAAATGAGGGATATCTGGGAATACTGGCAGATCTTCACTGTGACTGCAGAGCAGATCCTGACACACTATAATACTGTTTTTGTCTTAATCGTCAAAAGTAAGCTATAGAGAACAAAAATTCTTTGTTTGACAGAAAAGCAATTGCTATTTCTTGTAAAACATATAATATATTCCAGAAGACCTAAGGGTTTACTTTTCAATAAGGATAGAAAAAGATGCGCGCCCCACTGTGAGCTCACAGTAAGGCTGTTTCATGTAAAAAGTTGGTAATTAGTCCCTGAGTGAATAAAGTAGAAGAGCTAAGAGACTGATACTTACTGTAGCAACACAAAACACTTTTTCTAGCTGCTAGGATTTAAAGGGTGTGTGGGTGGGAGGGGGGGACCTACTCCTACTCGTTTAATTTACAAGCATCTAAACTTCAGAAAATGATTTCTTGCATTAAGCTTAAACATGTGTACTTTAAATTGTTACTAACCGATGTAAAGATCGATAAGAGACATTCCAGTTAAAAAAAAAATAACAGGAATGAGGAATTATGTGAAAGGATAAGGGATGTCGTGCTGTACACATCAGTAGCAGATTTCACGCTCATTGTACACGACAGCCTTCAGCAGCTACACCAGCATTGCTCGGTGTCTCACCAAGTTAACTCCTTAGCAGTCAAAGGAAATACTTGTAAAACTAAATCTGTTTAGCCAGAGTTCCATAATAAATACTACGAGCACAAAACCAAACTCAAACCACAGGAAAACCATTTACTTAAACCCCAAAGTTATTATTTGTATCACTACCAACCAACACTAAGTACCACCAGTGAAAACAGTACCATTTCTTGTTCTACCTGCATAACTTGAAGGTACTGGAAATAACTTATTATTCACACGTTTTCCTTTGCTATTACTCATCTTAACCAGAACTACAGTTTATGATTCTCTCTCAAAAAAAAAAAACCCACATAATTTTTATTTCAATTTTGGGTTCAGCAAACCTATTTTTGACAATATATAGGTATCCCAGGAGAGCTTGAGAGATGCCAGTGGAGTTTTACACAGTGCTCTCAGCACATATCCTTTGACTTCTCTCTGTTCAGATTGTCTCATTCGCTTTAGCACAACATTCACTGTTAATGTATATGAGATAAGAACACATATCAAAAGTCATATGCAGAGATCTTGGTCACTTCACAGGGACTCACCCCAAATCAGGTTGCCTCTACATTGCTACTATTGTAATTGCAATCCTGAAGAGATCTACACACGAATGAATTATGTAGTGATGTCCTAAACTGATTACTTGGGCTGTCCCTGATTCAGTATAGAAAGTCAGGAAAATCTACATATTTTCACTGGTTAACTAATAACATCTTGTTTACAAGCACTGAGCCTCACTACAGATAGGAAGAACTTGTTTAGAGGAAAGACATTAAAAGTATTTCCCCAGGCTGAACGTGGCACAGGAGCCCAGAACTACTTTTTGTTTACTGTTAGTGTCAACTGGACTTGTTTCTACATCTTGGCTGCAGTGCTTATATTGCCACGTGTGAGCATTGAAGGAGCTGTCCCTCTGAGATGAGGAAAGAGAACAGCACAGACCTGCCCCTGCAGTTCTGCAATGCCCATGGGACTCCCTGAGGCCACAGAGCTGACAGGGGTACAGGAGCACCTCACACTGCACCCGTGCACCCACTGCCAAAAACCACTGACCCTAGGTTTGGGGGTAATATATAATACATAAAATATTATATCTCCTCTTGACTTGGAGTATGGCATCAATACAGCTAAAAACAGAAGAATAAGTGTCTCTAAAACACATACTAAATTTGCCACTTTTTAGAAAAATATTAAAAGTTTGCAATTCTCTCAGATTTTGTTTCTTCTTTATCTCTGTAAAAATTTATCTTGTGATTTTTCAATAAATATATAATCTATTCAATAACATTTAAACAGGGGGTAAAAATATGAACCTGGTTCTCCAAGAAGCCAGCACAATCTCATACACAGTATGGCTCAAAATAGACAGAGAGTAACAGAAAGATGCCCTTTGAATTTAAAGGGGGTTGAATTAGATAACAGTTTGTAAAACTTCCTGACTTAGTTATTTTTACAGAGGAAAAAAGTTCCAAATACTGATTCTGAAATCATTATACATTTTGCCTTGCTATTTAACAGTTTAATCTCCAGCATAGTCCCTGTTTTTATGTTAGAGCAATTCATTCATGATTATATTTTGCATCTGAAACAACCTATTTAAGCTAATTGTGATAGGTGGTACTATTTCTTTTTCAGTTTTATAAAAATATGCTTAGAACACATAATTTTTAAACCAGGTTACACTAGCTACAAAATACCTTGGGAGTTTTCTGTAGGTACGTAAAATAATAAACAGCTATATTTTATATGAGAAAATGTCCAGTGTAGTACAGGAAAACATGATTATCCAAAGATCTCAAGAGACACTGGCAAAAAGACTTTGGATAAATGAGTTTGAATAGCTAAGGGACCAGGCATAGCAGCTTTGAAGTTTCCAATCCTCTTCACTTGGGATAATGTAAAGTTCAGATGGTTCTTGTTGGACAGCCATCACAATTTCACTGTTACTGGCAAGTTCCTTAAGTCAACTAGCAAAATTCTGGTGGATGTTATGTCCCCAGTTCCCAAACAAGCAGCACAAATCCAGGAGTCACTTGCTTCATTTCCACAGTGAAACTGGGACAGGAAAGAGGCAGGCAATAACAAGCCCAGCAGGAAGCACTGGCCCCGGTTCATGCAAGAGGGAATCCAGTGTGCAGCTGGCAGCCAGCACATTCCAGAGGGGCTCCTGCTCACAGCCTGGAACGCGGCTCTGGAGGCTCCGCATGCTGCCACCGGCTGCCACCAGGACCCTTGGCATCTTTCCTATTCTCTTGTTCTAAAGACAATGTTTGCCTCCCCCAACCATTTCCCTCGTGTTCCAGCACAAAGTTATGTGCAGAAACCAGTATTTTCTCTGTTTAAAGCACTTCTAGGAAAAGCTGCAGTGAGACCCAATTTACACAGCCTCCCAGGCTCCCGATGGAGTGGGTGACCAACGTGTGTTCCTGTTTTGCAAAGGAAAACACTCATTTCCCCACAATCAGAGGCTGGCATTTACAATGAACCAAATTCTGCAAAATTCTCCATCTCCTGGGCTCCAAAAATATCCACAGATGAACATATTTGTCTTTCTACAAAGTGAATAAGCAGCATAGTTGTGCCCAGTAGCACCATGCTCTCGCCTTACAAGAAAGTGCTACAGTACTCTACTGATGGTAAAAATGATCAAACACAACCAAAACAAGCTCTCCCAGCAAGTGCTCTCTAATCAGCTCCCTCTTCCTGCATTAGAGCAGCACTCTAATTTGCAAGCTTTAGAATAACTTCTACATTCACCAGACATGTTAAAAGACAATTTCATCTGAGTGGTTTTTACACAGGGGAGCAAACAATGAGGAGATAATATACTGGCATTTATCTCTGACCAGCATTTCCAGAGCTTGAACTTGCTGTATAGGAACAGAAGATAATCAAACAGAGGCAGAGTGAACAAACTGTACCTGCCGTGCTGATGTAAATGCCCTGTTGTCCAATACCAGAAAAAAAAAAAAATCAGTGTTGGATTTCAGAAACCATATGCAGGTTAAAGGGCACCATTCTTATCTAGTATTCCACCCAAAGGACAATGATTTCATTTTATAAAGATCATTAGTCAGTGAAATATATATTTTAGAGAGTTTCTAGTAGGGAATATTATTTTGGCAGTCACTGGAGTGTACCAGATGGTTCATTAACATAGGCTAGACAAGTCAAAGGCTTTCAGAATCATTTTGAAAATGTCAAACAGAAACAAGAGCACTGTCACTTTTTATTAGAATTAACTACATCATACCCTGGACACAGATTTCACCTTGGGTCAGAAAAATTAATACAGAATTATATGAATTGTGTAACATAGTAGGTTAAAGATAGGGCTTCCTCTTGGGACTCATTTGCTAGCAATATATTATGGTCTTCTACTTTAGGAATCCTCAACCTTTCTTTTTGTTAGCTATGAAAAGAGCTGACCTTGCTCAGACTCCATTGGTGTCTAATTGATTTGAGGTATATGCAGAATTTCAACAAGATACTCCACTAAAGCTCTTTTGTGATCATTTTCCCAGGAAAGCTGGCAAAAGGGTTCACTGAATATTCAGCAGCTTGTAAAGTATGCTTTTGTCAGGAGGCAAAAAAACACATTCCATTAGTGAAACACTGACTTCATAAACAGGAATTAAAAAGCAACTGAATTGTTACCTGGGTTTTTTCTGTCTTTTTTTTATTATCATTCAGATGTCAAAAACCTCGAGAACTTCCAGCTTGTGGAAGGTGTTCAGGAACAAGTGAATGCTGCTCTGCTGGACTACACCATGTGTAATTACCCACAGCAAACAGACAAATTTGGGCAGCTTCTCCTGCGACTACCAGAAATCCGGGCCATCAGTATGCAGGCTGAAGAATACCTCTACTACAAACACCTGAACGGGGATGTGCCGTGTAATAACCTTCTCATTGAGATGCTGCATGCAAAGAGAGCATAAATTATACCCATTAGAGCTTCTGCTTTCAAGGAAAAGAAATTATTCTGAACTGCTCCAAGCAACACTAATTAAAACATGGTTTTAAGACTTTGCAAAATGGTGTAATAATCAAATACTAATAGTAAATAAGTGATGTATCAGGGTATTTGTATTGCAAACTGTGAATCATATGCTACACATCCCCAAAGGAATCTATATAGGACTTTATACTGGAGTGAACTTACCAAGTGGATACCATCACAAATGTCAACAAGAAAAAGGACAGAATGATCATTGTATATTTAACTCTGCTGATTGCCAACATGAAGAAACCTAGGTGAAAAAAAACCTGATCTGTATTATTGAGCTAAAATGGTGGGGAATTTGAATGCACTAAATTCCTTCACTGCCTAGAAGGACTCGTAAAACAGTTACAACAGATGCAAAACTGCATCTACAGCATCTTCTGTCATCCTTACAGGGACCCAACACTTACTTCTTCTGTGCTAAATGATGTGGCATCCATTGAACAAGCTGTAAGACAGAGCTGGCCTAGGCCACGTGCTGTGTGCTGTGGTCACCAAACCCTCCGAGGCTGGGCCTGCCTGTGGGGCCTGCAAAGCGCTCCTAGGAAGAGTCTGGGATCCAGTTAGCTTGGCATTCTCAACTGTGCTCTGAAGTTTGTTTTGTCACATGTTCATGTTGTTCTACCAGGCAGTATCCCTCTTCTACTGCTCTTATCAGATAGCTGTTAAGCAGCTAAGGAAATATTCCAAAATAAATTAGCCAAGTCAGCTGCATACTCAACCAGCTGCTAAAAGATGGCCCCACTATATATTCATGGCTGTTTCCAAATAAAGAAAATAGAGATATCTCAGCCATCCCAAACAACACTTTCTTTGACAAGAAAACAGAAATTAGAACACCAAATACTGATGCTAAAAACCCAAAAATAAATTTTAAAAGAATTTTGTGATAAAAGAAGTGACAAGTGAACTGTACAACTGGATGATGCTAGGGAGTTTATTAAGAAATTATCTTTAAAATTACCAGTAATTTGGAAACTGGATTTCAACTCAAACATCCAATATCTAACGAAACTTCCTGTTTTCAAAGTTAGGTAATATACCTATTTTACGCAAAGAAAGAAGAGCGGTACTGCTGTGTCTATGTAGGCCAAAGTCTGCTGCAGAACAAATATTAGAAAAGAACAAACACTTCTCTCTCTGTCCAAATGAAGATATCAGTATTAACATGTAGTGCCACATTTATAAGTCTTGCCTTATTTCATTACCCTTAAAGGTAACTGCGCAGGTGTAGATCAACATACATTTCAAAATAAAGTATTAATCTCTAGCATTAACAAAAACATAGTGTTTACATTCTTTAGGTCCTGTGGGGAAAAACTGTGATAAAATTGCAGAGCAGTGATTTCCTTATTATTTCTTTTAAATTGGTAATTATTTTACCAGTACTTAATTACTGTATGTCGTGAGACACTAAAATCAATAGGGGTATTTCATTTTTACTTTAATTTTTGAGATTATTGGCTGCACAATCACTTGTAGAAACTGTATAAAATCCTAATACTTTAATTTTTTTTCATGAAGATTGCTGGCTTTTGAATAGTTTATTTATATTGTATATGATAGTTTTCACTGTAGACAATTATGATGCTAATTTATTGTTCTTTGGTTTCATCTTTATATAAGATATAGCCAGAATGAAGAAGCCAAATATATGTGTTTACTGTAGCATGTCTTCAAGTTAGTGGAACATAGTTCAGGGACACAGAAGGGTCTTTACAAATTAAAATCATTCACTTGATTAAATGTCTGTAAATCTTCATAATCCTAAATGTAGTTTATTTAAATCTATTGTAAATTATGTGAGTTGTAACTTTTTCTGTTTCATGTGAACTTGAAAAGGTGCATTTCTCTCACTTTTGTCCAACCATTCATACATTGTATACCAAAGACATCAGTTATTACATCTGCATTAGTACGAAGCTCACTATTTAACTGCCTGTATTAATCAGCTCTAATATTCTGTCCATGCATAGGGTACCAACACAGCAAAGCCAATGTCTGCAACTCTTACATGCCTGTCTTGTACCACAGCACACACTCACTGTCCTACAGACCTCGAGCAAACTGAGCACAGCCCCTCCGCATCCCCCAGGGCAGACAGAAACATTATTTAAATACCAGTGCTCTCCCTCAAACAAATGAAATTAACAGAATAGTAAAGATTGACGTGGCTGTGAAATACATGAACAAGATAAGTGTGGTCATTCTTTCCTTTCAGAAAGAAAAGCAAAGCATTAATTCAAGTGTTTGCATTCTGTATTTTCTTTTTTTTTTTCCTGTTGAAATGCTACAGTGAACTTCACTGAATATTAAGGAGAAAGCTGAAAAAACATTGCTAAATATTCATAGCACCATTATCCATATACAGGACAGAAGAATTAAAATAAGAATGTAGAAGAAAGGAACAATTTAGATTCATGAAAATGCTTTCAGATAATTGAACATATATTTGCCCACATGTGGAGTTCCAAGAATCCCATCATATTGCCCGAAGTACACGAACAAAACAAAACAAAAAACAAACCACGAAAAGAACCCGCTCACGTTAATTGTTAACTACTTTGTAACCAAGCATTTTCTTCTGACTGCCTTATTGATTACAGCATATATTAGTAAAAGCAGACTAAAATTCAAAAAGGTTTAGCTTTGGCTGGTTTATTATAGTTGTTCTGTGTTTGTAAACAGACAATCTGTAAAGTCTGATTATTTGTATTACAGATGTTCTGCAGCTGCCTTGGATTTAAATCCATGCAACTCTTAGAATGTGCAGTGAGTTACTTGTTGAAGTTGAAGTTCTCTTACTGTATCAGTGAAATACATATTGTCATGTCAGTTCTTGCCAAGAGTTTCTCATCACCAATGGAATTATTTTTTTTCAGTATTTCAATAAATATTGATATGCCCGTGCTGATTCCTTTATAATTGTCTTTATAATACCATCATTCCACTGAAATGAAGCATCAGTCAAAAATCAGTTGCTCAGAAGAGGAGAGTAAAATGCAGGAGAAATATGAGCACCAAAGAGAATTTGATACAAGTGGAAGACATAAGTGTAGAGAACAGCACCTTCAAAAGCTCAGACAGCAATGGTGACATTGCCTAGGCTGAAGCCAAGTAAATACAGCTAAAACAGTTTAGAAAAGCTGAATCTCTAACCAGAAAGAAATTTACTGCTTAATACTTTCAAATTAATACCTTTGATCTCATATTGCACACGTAATTTTTACTTTACATGTACCCATAAAGAGTTAAGCAGCCAAAGCATCAGGGAGGGAAAATGACAGAACAAAAGAAAATCAGGTAACAGGATCCAGCAGAGCTCAGGATAACCTCTCAGCAATGTAAATACATGGCAGGGCCAGGGGCAAACCCACAGCTTCCAACACAACTGCCAGTGCAGGCTGCCAGGGAGACAGATGTTACTGCTACTAGAGGAAAATATTTTCCTAAAGTTGCCCTCTGGCTCATTTGACTGCTGTTCTGAGAGCGGGAGGTGAAGTGGTCTGAGAGAGCTTGTCAGCTGTACCCTACTGTTTTGAGACCCAGTCCAGTGCTTCCCCTGAACTGTCTGGTAGTTGAAACAGGGCTGTTCTCTCAGGTGCCAAATGTTAATGCTTCAAGGGAAAAAACAGAGCTATAATTAGTTATTTACAAATCCTGCACTTGAATGAAACAAGGCTGGTTTAGTGTTGCAATAAAAGCAGAGTAAAACACAGAGGATTTGGTGGCTTATAAATGAGGAAGGATTATTTTAACTTTTAGGAATCATAACAGAAACCCATGGTTTTGCAGAGACCCAGGGGAGATTTCAGGGTTGATATATTTTAGATAGTTTTCCTTACAAGAGATATATTTTGGTGAGATATATTTAGTATACACACTACATGTTTAAAGTACGAGGGGATTTATTTTTAACTGAGTTTGACACTGCTTCTGGAACAATCTGCTGTATGTTTTTATTGGAAACATGGAAAGAGTGAGTTCAATGTAACACAGGTCAAGCCAGTACAATACTTGGTGATCCTGACAATTTCCTGGAATACTGAATAACACTCTATTAACCCCTACATTGAAGTCCATAGTCTAAATACATCACAAGAGTTCTAACAATATTTTTACCTTCTCTGACAGAGTTGCTGGTTTTTTCCAGGGAAATTCCATATAGTTGTATCTGTAGGAATTTGGAATGGCAAACAGCATTAAACTAACTAACAAACCAAGAAAGTTGCAGATAAACTTTTAGGGGCAGATCCTAGAACTGTATTACACTATGATACTGACATGAGCCCAAATACTTCTGTGACAGTCAAGCAAATTCAGTTGCACTTGAGTTGAAAAAAGATTCATTTTCTAAGGGCAACTTGTCAACAAAAAAAAACTTTTCCTTAATGACAAAAGTTAAAGGAGAGCTGACCCTCAGATGGAGTGCACAGCTGATGCCTACTCTGATGCCAGTGGATCTCAGCAGAAGACAGCAGCACTAGAAGCTACTTGATAGATACAGTCTGGTCTGGCACACATTGGTGGGACAAGATGTAGATTCTCTGCATCAAATGAACTTTACAAACCTTTGGTTTGCTCCAATACATAACAAAATTCTCTCAATTTTAGTGACAGTTTTGAAGTCTGGCATGCAAGCTTGGACTTGCAACAATAGGTGAATTTTCACCATTGCCCCAGGAAGGCCCTGACCCATTTCCATTTCACTGCAGCTTCTCTAAGTCCTATGTTAACTGCTATAAACCTGTGAACATCCTGTGCGTGCCCCAGGGGATAATTCAGACTTGAGGTAAAGCAAGGTGGTGGAGCACAAGCTCCTGATGCTGTCTGTGTTCATGGAGGCCTAGACCACTGCTGCCCTGCCTCAGCAAGGACTGCAGGCTTTACCATTAGTTGCTAATAAAACAGAGGCCAAAACAGCACTGGAATCAAAATTGTGACCATTGACATCTTGCCCTCCCTGTGTTCAGGATCAGGGTGTAAATGGGTGAAATGCCTCTCAGGCTGAGGTGCATCATATCAGAATGCTTCCAGTAACACTGATTGCTTATCATGCTGCTGCAGACCAGAACCTTCACAGAGCAAGAGCCTTCCTGTGCGGTGTTCACGTCAATCATCCTGCCACTGATGCTGCTGAACATTTGCTGGATACCACCAATCCAGGCTGTCAGTTGCAATTATCCACCAAAACAGGGACTCTGCAGCAGAGGGAATAAAGCCTGTTTGTGGGAAGGACCCAAAACAAGCTGCTGTTTGTACAACAGAAAATGCTGACGGCCATTCAGTAGCTGCTGGCATGCCTACAGACACACCCCCCATGCCACCTCTGGGAATTCCTAAAGCATGCTCAAACATCCAGTACTTCTGCTCCTATATCAAATATTTTATGAGGCACAGCTCCCTGAGGGACATTGAGTTTCAGTCATACGCACAGTTCAACTCCTGCTTCGCAGTGGTGCCCTCCCACTCATATAAGCAGAAGAGTGCTGGTGCAGATTAGCAGAGGAGTGAGGCAGGCGTTTCAAATCAATACCCTGGTGTTTATACCTTGCACTACATCACAACAGCTGTCCTTCTCTTTACAACTTGATCTTGACCAACATGTATCAAAGAAGGGAAGTTCTGCAAAGAGCTCTGCTTCATGTACCAAGGCAGCACACTACAACTGTACATTAAGAGAAGGTCTGTAGGACTGCCTATGCTTGAACTCAACAGTAAAAAATACAGAGTATTGTAAAAGTCTATTATGATCAGTCCATTAACTATAGTAGAAAGCAAAAGAGATAATGGGGGAGGAATAGCTCCAAAAGTAAAATAAAAAGGGAAGCGCATAGACATGGAGGAGACATGAGGATATTTATGTTTCATAAATATTTAATATTTATTCACTTTTAATCTAAAAGAAAAAAAATAAATAAAATATGCTGGATTATTATAATTGCTTTGAAGTATTAACAAGGCCTGAATAAATTATCATGTGTATATTTTAGGGACCTACCACAGTAAGCCATATTGGTTTTAATTTTCATTTAATAAACTTTGTTTTATTTTTCATTGTATAAAAATTTCAGATAAAAAACATGACATGGAATATTTGATTGAATTTTTTTAATCAATTCATTCAACTCATGCTGTGAAAACAGAAGCTTATTATTGGAGCATGCTTTTATTTAGCATCAAACACTACAGCTGCCTAACAAACTGTGTCAAATTGTTTTTTCAATTCACAAATGCAGTTGAAGTATTCCACAGCAATGTTCTACTCTTCCTAAGACCACTTTCCTATGAGTCCCACGATATCTGGATTTGCAGTTGCAGCGTCCCCCCAAGTCCTGCATGCTTTTGCATACAGAACCTCAGATACTGAAGCTCCTGAGAAGGTGGAGCTGGGACACATGTCACAGTTTTTGTTTCTTTCTTTGTGTCAGTGTCCCTCCTCTGCCCACTTGTGCTATTGAACACCCAGCTGATGTTTCCCCACACCCTCCCAGTGAGAGCCCCTGTTCTTCAGGGGACCCTTCTGTTGTGTTCCCACTCCTTTTGTACCACTCAGGTTCCCTCTGCCACATTTCTACTTAAATTTTATTTTTCTTTGTATCAAGACCAAAACTCATGAGTAAACTTGACCAACATATCAGGATTTTCAGGAGAGTTTTTTATATGTCAATGAGTGGGAAAAGTCAAGGACATAATATTGTCTACATGTCTGAAGCAGCGAAGCAACCACCAATGTCAAAACAGGAAAGCAACTGCTGGGCCTGGTCACACCAACCTGAAGAAGCTCCAGCCAAAAGCAAGACAAGGTCACCAATCAGCCCTCTGGCTTACAATGGCCAGTTCCACAGAATTAAACAACCTACAGTCCTTACCAAACATTGTTTTCAGAGAGGAAAGAGGAAACATCCCAGAATTTCAGTTAAAAGAACTGCACAGAAATATTAATAGACAAATCTAAACAGAGCACTGGCATCTGGGCTAGGATTAAACTCTTTGAAGACAACCCTTTTTTCACTAAAAACATGCTTAGCAATACGCAACATAACCAAGAAAATAGCCTTTGACAAAAAGAGAAAAGGGAACCAAATTTTGCTTTTTTGTTATGCTTTTTTGGTTTTGTTTGGAATTTTTGTTTTGGTGGATGTTTAATTATTATTTATCAAACTTCAACCCAATTTTGCCCCTTGGCCATCTGGAAGAGGAAAAAAAAATATAACTACTTTCACTACTTTCTGTAGTGAAACATTTGAGACACCTTTCTTGCTGTCAGAAAAGCTGGCTGGTACCTCACCTGCTGTGCCAGAGTCCTGAGAATGTCCTGCAGAGCAGCATCAATGGTGTCTCAGTAATGTCTTGGTCAGGATGGAACAGCAACTCCAAGGAGCCAACAGGGTCACTCACTGGATGCAAACACTGCACAGCTCAACTGCTCCCCATGCCACAGCACATCAGTGCCAGCAGCTGCCAGCCTGGAAACACAGACAAGAGGGAGATTTAGGGAGATCATCTGCAGCTCTAGAACTGTTTCCCCATTTATATACTTGGAAGTAATTAATAACACAGATTCACTGTTTGATTATTGCCTGTGGGAGCTGTGAAGAAAATAACAGAATGTTAGTAACAGGTATTTTCAGATATTTAGACTATAATTGACTTCTTAAAGGATCACTTTACTGATGCTGTTAGCTTTGCTCCTCAACAATTTTTTTTAATTTACATTTTGGCTCTGTTAGGAAGCTGATTTCATGTGACCAACTACACACAGAAATAATATACACAAAACAAGAAAAAAAGCTCCAGAAAGGAAGTGATCACTTCAGGGTGATAAAATTGAGGCCAAGAACGCAAGAAAAACCCTGTTTTCTTCCTGGTAGTTACTTTATAGTTGTTCTGCTTTGTTTTAATGCCTTCTCATGAAAGCTGTAAGTAATACAATACAAATCAACACAGCCAGGAAGAAATGGTAATTTGGTTTAGTTTAAAGAACTATTTTAGAAAAAAGTGTATATATAGACATAATTGATATGTTCCAGAAGATGGCTAAAAGAGCAAAAATTCTATCTCTTTTAAAAGTATTATTCTTATTTTTAATTATTATCATTATTATGATTTTGTATGTATAATTGTATATATATATAAATTTCTGTTCCAATAGGTCTGTCAGTCATGAGGTATTTGAACACAGGTCTGTATTTCAGCTTGTATGAGAGTTGTCTTCTGGAAATCCAGAGCACACAACCCAGGAATTCATAACTCTCTTCAGTGACAAACTCGCCTGTGATCCCTGAAAATGCCCAGGATGCATTGCCTTGATCCTCCTACCTGCAGGACACAGCCAAGGCTGACCTACATCCTGTACTGTTCCAGAAACATGATGGTCTCAGTAACATCTCAAACCTGCAACAAACCAAAAAAAAATAGCTGCTAAGTGGTGTCAGGACATGACACCTCTGGTCTATCCACCCTGGAGGAATGCTGGCTGGCTCCAGAGCACCCAGACTGCTCTGGAAGAGCGGCCTTGGGAAGCTGGATTTACCCAGTAGTTTTTGTGTGCATCTTCCTGCACACAAAGTGTGGCTTTGGAGATGTTGTTTTATTGACAGACTCCCTCTGTCCCAAGGTATTCAGAAAGGAAAGAGAAAGAACCAAAAAACGAGGCAAGCTCTCCTGGGAGAAAATATAAATAAGGACAAATTCCCTCTTTCCGTTTCAAAGGAATTTTCTTCAACTTATTTGATATCATTTCTGTGAAATGTAAGCAGAGATTTCAACATATTTCTTCTGAGAGTATTAGTGTCTCTGACAACTCTCTCACTCTCTCTCTCCTTGGATTTCCCCAAACACGATGTGCAGTCGTCGGTGTGCTAAAGTTAAGTGTTTCTCCCTTAGGTCATTATTTCCACTCTTTAATTGTTCTTTTAACCTTCTGTAGTATCATTGTTATCCAGACTGTGTTGGTGCTGCTTTCCAAACACAGATGAGTAACAGTTCCTGCCCTTAAGAGTGTATATTCTCGAAATAAACCTTTCCAATTCTCCACCCAAGACAAAACACACCAATTACAGCTGTAACAGTCTTCAAAGGTTTTTCAAAGTCTGTGAATTCCTGTTTCTGACATGAAGCCAAATACACATCTTTTATTAACGTAAAACTAAGCAGGGCCTTTTCCAAGAAACTGATCTTAAGGATGTGAACTTCCCCAGAAATAAACCCCTTGAGTTTCAGAGTTTGCCATGCCTCATTCCTTAGGCACCATCTACCTCTGGAACTACAAAAGGATCTCTGTGCCCCAGCCCAGGCTGTTTACAAGCAGCACTTCCATGGCATGTGTAGAATAGGTACAACCACCAAGACATTGCTGATGGAAACCTTTCCCGTTTTCCAGCCAGGATGCTAAGGTAGTTAGCATACCTGTTGCACAGATCAGTAAGAGTGGAAAAGATAAAAGGCAAGGCTTAATGAGAAGCTGTGCAAAATCACAACAGAAGTGCAAGCAATGTAATTAATTAAAGCAAACCAATCAGAGCAAATAAAGTAGCTGAGAATGACTCAGGGCAGTCAATTCACTTTCTTATACCGAAGTTTATTTCCGCAGCCCATTCATATAACAGAGTTTATTTGGTTTCTGTCCCTGACACACTGCAAACTGGAAATCTCCCAAGCTAATTCACACAAGAGTGCACTTTTCTGCAAGGAAGAGCCAAGAGGGAGGATTGCATGAGGTTGTTAGAAAAAAAATGGCTTAGGAATGGGTCTCATTCTCTACTTGGAAGTTCTGACCACAAAGATGTGTTTGGTGATATCAACACACTGTAAAACCTCTCTCAAGCAAACTGATCTTTGATCATTACTTGTAGGTTGATGGCTACTTATTTTCCTGATTTGTTTTGCTAGTGTGTAATTTCTTCTAAACCACACTAAAAATGCCTACTCAAGCCATGGGAGAACATTTTCACAGCACTTGATGTGCAAAAATTTTACTGCTGAGCTTTCAGAGTCACTTAGTTCACCATGCAGCTACTCACTCAACTGGGTTGCCGAACTGTAATAAAAGACATCATTAAGTGAAAGAGTTGATGAAGGGACTTGGCTCATTGGGCCAGTGGTTACAATTACAAGGAACTTCTTGTGAAGCCATCAGATAGAAAATCTATTTTGATTTCCCAAACCAGCCTCTCTTGTCAAAGAAATAAGCATGGCAGCTTCTAGTAATGCACATTTTCAGGAAGATCACATTTGCATGCACAGCCAGCACTGACATCGATAAATTCTGCTACAACACTTGCTGGGATCCCACATTGTACTATTACAATGAAAGTTCTCAGAGTTCCACTCAATGTTAACAATTTACTCTCCAAATCCATTGCAACCTTGCAGTGCAGCCAGATAAATGCATTAAAACATTGCGTTCCATTTCCAAAAGCAAGACAACATCCTTTAAAAGTTCCTAAAAATTTGTGCTTCATTACTAAGGCACATGTCCAAGGCAGTGGTCGCAGAGCCATCAGACTGTCCTCCCTGCCCACCTCCTCTGCTTTGAAATGTCCCCTCAGGAGACTGCCTGGCTGTCCCTTGCTGGTCAGGACAGCAAGCAGAGCAGGACCATGCCCAGCTGTCCTTCCCCACGGGAGGAAGTTACCACACACCAAACATTTTAGAAGCATTAAGCCTGTGAAAACAGAGTAAAAAGTAATGGATTATTTTACAATATTAAAGCAAATGTGTCAACAATGTACTAACTAAATTCATCTGAAGAAGAGACAGATTCCTGGAACACAAATTTCAAGTTTCTTTGAAGAAAGCAGACTAATCTGGAAATACATTCCTCATAGAATTCTGCTTTGGACCTCCTGGTTCAACAACCGGCAAGAGTAAATCTCCTTGTTCTTTGACTCTGCCAAGGGTTCAAACTACACAACTCCTGGGGAGGGTCCCCATGTGCTTCATGTTCACAGGTTCCTCAGAGAGGAACCACTATTCCAGAGGGACACTTAACACTTCAAACATACCATAAGGACTGCATCAACCATAGGAGCATGTGACTGGTGGCATATGATTTGTAAAAGGTAAAGCCATAGAGCACAGCTATTACAGCTCTTCCAAAGAGTGCATTTCAAACACTGAGAAGTGTGTTCACACTCCAGCTCTGGCTGATGCAACACACAGGAAGTATGTTAAGAATGAGAGTTTTCTATCACCTTGCCTTAGCAGTGAGTGCTTTTGTGCTCAGAGAGGTTGGAATACAGCATGTCTACAACTGAAAGGTACTGCTCTCTAATAATATCACTGATATTACCTATATGATAGTGTAAAAAAACCCCAACTCTAATTAAAGAAAACAAAACTCTAATTTCATCCATTGCACAGGAAGCTGTATGTTAATCACTACCATGACAAAGCCCTGAGCTGGGGCTGAGTCCCTAGCTACTACCATGACAGGCATTTGAAAAAGTTTTATGCTTAATAAAGGAATGGCAGGCAAGAGACAGCCCTGCTTTCATACTTCTCTCCACTACTACCCTTATGAAGCAGTTCAGTCACTTTCTTTCATTATTTTGCCACCTCCTGTTTTAGTTTTAATCCGCAAAAACTAGATTATAATTACAGAACAAAAGGCTCAGTTTTCTGGGAATCCATTTACCCATCTGCTCCAAGTCTGGTGACATGTCACTAAACTGTCATTAAAATAATTGCTTCTAATACTAGGTTATGCATGACTCCCCAGTCAAAGACTACAGCAATTTGGATAAAATACACTGCTATATTGCAGGAACAAAGCATTGCTTCTCAAACAATTCCTTCTCAAACAATTCCTTTACTACTTATATAAATTCCATAAATAATGAAAATTTAAGGGATGGAACCTACCCAGCACATTTCTGAAAGAAGGGCATTGTGGGTCCACTACTGATCTTATTCTGTGGTATCACCAAGCACAAATGGCTTTCACAGCTCCTTTTTACACAGCCATCCCTAAAGAAACAGGTTCAGTCAATAGAATTAAATTTCTATCATCATAGAATGGTTTGGGTCAGAACAGAACTTTAAAGAAAGTCTAGGGCATCACTGAGATGATGCCCAATTCTCATATCATGCAGGGATGTCATCTAATCCCAGACTTAGTCACTTGGTATCAGTTCACACCAAGCTTTGAAACAGAAATAATACAGAAATTACTTGTCACAAGCAGCTTCCCAAGATTTTCTTCAAGCTCTGCACCTAGGCTTTCATAAATAAGCCTACAACAAAATGGAACACAAAGCCAAGGTCGTACCAGCGCTATTAAAGGACAGCAACACAACTTCTCATATCAGCTTTCATGCTGCAAAACATTGTTCTGCTGGCCTGAAAAAGACAAAAATCTATACCTGCAGATTGCTTTTAACATCCATAGTTACCTGCTGCTTCTAATGAGAATACTCACTAACATAAAAATTTCCTGTACTTGTGGGCAAGAGTGATGACAGAATCAAAAGAAATTAACCACCACAGTAACTATTGCAGAGCTAAGGAGAATTAAAAAAAAAAAAAAAACAAAAAAAAAAAACAAACAAACAAAAAAACCCTGCCCCCAAAAAAAAAAAAAAAAAAAAAAACAAACAAAAAAAAAAAACCATCAGCCAAGACAAAATGCAGTCTGTTAATCACTGTGAATGCATTGTAACACAGTAGCTGGCAAGTCTATGCACGGTGACTTCCACAGGCTTTGTCTGGGGTTGCTGCAGGTACAATCTCAGCTCTGCACAGGCAGTGCAAAACCACCCAGCAGCAGGAATCTGCTAGGTAGGTTGGGTCATTTCTGCACTGACTGGGCAGAAATCGTGAAGGTTACCTGAAAATGCAGCACTTGGTATGGTCCTAACTGTGGGACCTTGAGGATTTTCTTGTCTGATTGGGCTCGTTGAGTGGCAGGAAGAAAGACAGGGGCTGCTGAAGGGAGGAGGTTTGAGTATCCTCCATCTCCTCCCCACTTACACTAACAAAGCCAATGCCATCTAGTGTTCAAGATATTGTGATGTAAAAAGTGGGCAAAGTTGTGCAAATAATGTGTGCTGTGAAACCTGAAAAATGAAACTTTTTCACTGGATACTTTATGCCTCTCATCATAAAGAGCAAAAAAGCAATTTATACAGGAAAGGTTGATTTTCAGTGCCTGGAAATGTTCCCACACTTTCCTCTCTATAGATTCAGCAAAAAGTGGTATTTTACATCTGCCTCTGCATCCTTCTCTTTCTACGCATGACAGAGGGAGGAAAAAAGTCAACAATGGGCAAATCTTGCACCCAGCTCTATGAATGGCAAAAAATAAAACCCCAAGATATTAATTAGATTAAACAGCAATATTCAAATTTAGCAAATGTGTATCATTGCAAGACCAGAGCAATTGTGAGCTGGATTTTCAACAAAATCAGGCAATAGACTCTATTCAAGGACACACATGCAGTCAATAACATCTGTAACAAGACAATACAGCACAATTTAAAAAGGCAAGAGATAGAAAGTTTTTTTAAGTATAAACACACACAACTCAAGGTCTTTTTATTAGGGAACAAGGAGGTGAGTATCATCATCAGTATTTAATGTGCTTTATAAATGCCTTTTGTTCAAGTTTGATATCACTTTCAAGGGTGAGGGAGACTTATCAGTTTGCTTCTCCAAAGCTTGTCCAAATCTGGCTATGTCTGGAAATATGGTAAAAACAAACTTTGTTAAAAGACTGCTTACCAGAACTTATCTTACTTTCTTCTCTGAAACCAGAAGTAGCTGCCATATACAAGAAAAAAACTGATTAATAACAGCTATGACAGAAGTGTTTATAGCTGCATAAAACCTATTCAACCTAATTTTCCCTAAAAATATGACAGCAAACTGAAAAAAACACCCTGAAAAAAATTTGTCAAGACATTTTTGAAAAATGCTGAACTTGTTCATGTAATACAGCACATATCACTGTACTCTTTGAAAGGGAATGAAAATTCATCATTGCTTCAGTAAAGGCAATTTCTTTTTCCCTCCCCATGTTTTCTGTACATTCAGAGATTTGCAAGCATACAGCTCCAGCCCCAGTTTTGGGTCCTACCTAGCTCAACCCCTCTCTTTAGAAGCTCCTGACTTTCAGGTCTTCCTAACTTTTCTTGCACATGAACTTTTAGGTAGAGAAACACTATTTCATACACACACATGCTTGCATGCTAACCCACCCAGCAGGTCATGTTTGGAGTAATGCATCATAAGAACTATGGCACCCTAATGATGTATTCCATTAATACATCATCAAAGCTGTGACACTCTTATGATATATTAGTCTAATAGATCACAGCACTGCTGTATCTTGGACAATGGATTACTCCAAAACATAGCAACAACCAGAAAGCTCTCAATAGAAGTTTTCAACATATTTACATTGTATGAGTTTGGGTGAGTTTTTTTGTTGTTGGGGGTGGAGGGGGGTTGTTTTCTCTTTCTTTTTAACTTCTCATAAACAAGACTTCACTAGGGACAGAAGGTCAAAACATAAATATTGATATAGCTAAGAAGCTATTTCACAGTCCACTACCTAACCAGCACAACATCCTAACCTACAGCGTGGATCATTGTGCCAGGGTACACACAGCTGAGGAGGAGGGGAGTGCTGGTCAAGCCTCCATTCTGCCCTGAGCTCCTGTGCACAGTGCTGGGGCATCACCCCTGTGCAGTCACACCCAAATGCTGCAAACAACCAGCTCCTCCTCAAAGCCACCA
Source organism: Emberiza elegans (assembly GCA_024865655.1). Lineage (NCBI taxonomy): Eukaryota > Metazoa > Chordata > Aves > Passeriformes > Fringillidae > Emberiza > Emberiza elegans. The sequence continues at coordinate 66,078,331 of JALJVW010000206.1, forward strand.
GCAATGGCTCTGTAAAATGAAGGGTTTCTTACAGACAACCTTACTCAATAAGAGTATTGCCAGAAGGGGTGGAATTAATTAAAAAAAAATTCATTAGTTTAAATCTGTGCTCACATTTGCAGTGATGCATCAAAAAGTCCACCAAAACAGCGAGGTGTGCATTCATCACTTATGCACCCAGCACTACCCACCAATCTCCCTCCTCTGCTGTCACCCTATAGATGAACTTACCAAAATGAAAATATCATCTTTTTCGCTACTCACTTCATGACACAGAACACAGACCATACTAGTGACATGTGTGTTATATTACTAATAGAGATTATTTTCAGAAAGATGGGGGGGAACCTCTTAAAAAGAGAGAACTTGCATCCTGCTTCAAATCCCTTAAAAAAACTTCAGCTCATCATCTGTATCATGTATTTCCATGAGATTTAGAGGCTTTAGTCAGTGCAGATAGTAACACCAATCACCTGGCAATACAGGTAATGCTGGTATTATATCTTTAATTTCTCTGACTTCAGTTGCATTTCATAATACAGTTGCATTTCACTGTTCACATAGAATAAGTAGGTCTGCTCTTACTGTTTACCTGCCTGATTGCCAAAATCACACCAGAACCAGTCTGATCAATGAGTTTATATATCCACAAAATAAAGCATATTATGAAGTCAAGCATGTTTTGGGAAGGGATATTTTGCAAATATTCAAGGTTAAAACCAGCCTACACACTGGAACATAACAGAAGAGAAAATACAAAAATTTAAAACTAAGTGCCTGCAGCAAAAAAAAGGCACAAAGGAGAAAACAGAACTATAATCTGAGAAGTAAACAGAAAAGGTTAAAAAAAAAACACTGAGAAAAGAAAAAAATCCTCACAGATAAACTGAAGAAAACAAGTGCCTTCCTCAAAAACCTTTCAGAAAAACTGTACCTAAGCAACATCCACAAAGGAAAACTTCAGCCCCTGTGATTCTGTTGTTGTCAGTCCTCTAGCATAAACAAAAGCAGAAACCAGAGTGTGGATAGGGGCTCTTAGACACATCAGTAACACTGAATGGTGTATCTGTTTATTTTCACATAAAGTCTTACAAGCTTCCGGGTATTTTGGTATTTGCTTGCCTCTATTTTGAGGGACAAAGGTTTTCTCCCTCTCTCCTATCAGACCTTGCAAGGCATGGAGATGTCACAGGAGGCACCAGAGCAGAAGACCAAGAGCACGTGTCACCCAGGCTCAAAGCCTGGTGGCAGGAGGGAATTCTGCACATGGGCTGCATGAGGAAGAGACTACCGCCCCAAACCCTGACAAACCATGAAAATTACATGGTAAAAGGGAAATGATAATTAATGACATCTACTTAGTCATTCTTTGGGACTACACAGCCTAACACACTAAGGTGAAAGCTTAAAAGCTTAGTCCAAAAATATTTTTAGGGCCAAAATTAAGCCTTTTCTCCTATTATTTATTCATACATTTGTCAGTGATTTCACTTAAAGTACTTCAAAGACAATTACTGCCAAAAACAATAGTAAGATACACAAATCCTTCAGCTGCATTCCCTTAGCCCCAGTCTCCTTTTCTGGCACAAGACAAGTTAGCTGAGACACCAACCCTCTGCATTCAAAGCACCGCCCATTTCCTCAGGGCACAGCTCTTCCCATACAAAAGCAGAAACCAGAGTGTGGATAGGGGCTCTTAGACACATCAGTAACACTGAATGGTGTATCTGTTTATTTTCACATAAAGTCTTACAAGCTTCCGGGTATTTTGGTATTTGCTTGCCTCTATTTTGAGGACAAAGGTTTTCTCCCTCTCCTATCAGACCTTGCAAGGCATGGAGATGTCACAGGAGGCACCAGAACAGAAGACCAAGAGCACGTGTCACCCATCAAAGCCTGGTGGCAGGAGGAATTCTGCACATGGGCTGCATGAGGAAGAGACTACTGCCCCAAACCCTGACAAACCATGAAAATTACATGGTAAAAGGGAAATGATAATTAATGACATCTACTTCGTCATTCTTTGGGACTACACAGCCTAACACACTAAGGTGAAAGCTTAAAAGCTTAGTCCAAAAATATTTTTAGGGCCAAAATTAAGCCTTTTCTCCTATTATTTATTCATACATTTGTCAGTGATTTCACTTAAAGTACTTCAAAGACAATTACTGCCAAAAACAATAGTAAGATACACAAATCCTTCAGCTGCATTCCCTTAGCCCCAGTCTCCTTTTCTGGCACAAGACAAGTTAGCTGAGACACCAACCCTCTGCATTCAAAGCACCGCCCATTTCCTCAGGGCACAGCTCTTCCCATACAGGAAACATGCATATATTTCATTCTAAAGCACTTGGCTGCAGCTCCCACCAGCATCCCCTCAGCTGAGGCAAGGCCCATCCTCAGGGAGCTTCCCCCACTGCTCAACACCATGGCATGTCCAAGGCAGCACATCTGTCCCACTGGAGGAGACAAGGCCTATTCCTACACCCCCACTGCTCAACACCATGGCATGTCCAAGGCAGCACATCTGTCCCCCTAAAGAAGACAAGGCCTGTTCCTACACCTCCACTGCTTTCCAGAAACTCCAGGCTCTCCGTGCTCCTGCAGCTCCTGCTGTGAGAGGTGGCTGCATTTGGCACACAGGCCACTGCTCCTTGACAAATCTCTAGGGTTACTCCCACAGCCTGTGTGGTGTGTGGGGATCTCTTGCAGCCCCTCTGGGTGTCCTTTGTCCCTGCTTAGGGCAGTGGAGGTTACACGTGGCCACAAAGGCACTGTGAGGATGGCAAGAGCCCAACATTGCCAGTGTTGGCAGTCCTCAAATTAGTGGCTCCTGAAGTGCCTCCACCTTCAGACAGCCTTGGGGAAGTCAGCACCACGTGCTGGCATTAGTGCCCACCTCTCTGGGCAGCTGAGCTGACCTAAGACAATGCAAGGGGAGCAGTAACTACCAAGTAGGGAGTTGGAAAACAAGAGGAACATGGCAGAGAGGGCAGAGAAGACAAAAAAAGATACAAGAAGAAAATTCAGAGACCTTTGACAAAAGTCTAAAGTTTCCTGAGTGTTAACTGCAGCTCTGGTATCATCTATACATAAATAAGCCAAATTTATGAACGTCAACTAGTTTTTTCTGGATTTATCACTAAGATTCCCTACATTACTGTTTTCCAGTTGTCAAGTACAAACTGTAAGAAACACTGTTTTCCCTGCCTGGCACACCACATTTCTTACTATTCACACACAGGATAAAGTACAGCATTAGTAAACTACTGTTAAGTTACTGTCTATGAAATTATACTTGTGCTAATTCTAATAATTTATAGGCAAATGTGAATCTGGATTTAATTTTCATTTCCCTTCATTTGAATCCATTAATTTTTTTTGATTTCTTTTCTACACAGCATTCTGTTTTCCACAGTGCTGAATTCTTCAGAAACAGAAAATATAAGTAGCCAAAACATTACTGGAAGGAGAGGGATAAATGCTACTCACATGCATTTGAAAAGTCACAAGTCTTCACAGAGAAGGAAAAAATAACACACATTTACAGAGTAAGAGATTCATAACAAAATATAACCAAGACAACAGCAAAAAGGTGCTTAATGTTCAAAGGGTAGGAAAGGATTCATAAAAACAACTTTTCTCGTGTCTGAAGTCAATGGCCACAAAACAGAAAAAAACAAACAAAAAACAAAAAACAAAACCAAAAAAACCAAAAACAACTGTTTCATATAAATACAGTCTCTTTTCCCAGTCCAAAAAATATTTCACCCAGATGAATCCCCTTCACAGCTAAGGCAGGGGGACACACAACACACAAAACTTAACCAACTTGAGTGACTTTCAGGAACATTTCAGAGTAACTTGGGCATTGCAGAACAGGAATGGAAAATAAACAGCTTCAGTATCCTACCTTGTCCAGCATTCAGCATAAATCACAAGACTAGGTGGGCCAAAGGACCCTGCCCTTCCTGCTACACTGAGAGCAGAGCTGGAGAAAAGGCAGGAGGCTGCAGTTGAGACCTGTGACATCCACCCACCAGTGGGGAACCAAGTCCTCTCCTCCACACCTTTTTCCTGGGTCCATCCCCAGCTCAGAAGATGTTTTTTCTTTGGTGAGCCACCTTGGCTAAAAGATCACCTCTCCACTGACTTTTGAAACCTGTTAACCGTCTGCAGGTCCCAATCTTGCCATAAATACTTCCTATCAGAATAAATACTAACGACAATGTAACTCAAGATCTATTTGTGTGAAGGAAATGTGGAATAGATCAGATGCTGAGCTACTAACAAATTACTGTGTCTTAGGAGTAACAGACACTGTGCAAAGATCTTGAGCCTGAGATATACACTGGATAAACTAAAATTATATGGAAACATATTTTAATTACAAGACACTAACCATAAAATATAAACACCTAAGTGATTTGCTGGACTGCCTTTCTGAAGGCACTGACAGGAAAGGTTATAGAGAAAATAACCAATTCACTTGAAGAACTATAATTCAAAAAAGAATATCCCCCTCCCTTAAACATATTGTACAGAACACAGAACGCACAAATTTAATAAATGAACAGAAGGATTTCTATTTAGTTTTTAGAATAAAAGATGACCTATAAAGAAAACCTAAACATTAACCCAAGCACAGAAATAAGTTCTGCACATCAAGGCTGAGTGCAGAAATAACCTCTGGAGAAGAGGGAATTTATAGCTGCTGCAGAATCCTCCCCCCAGTTTTGGGTTCGTACTTGACACTTTGAGTGCATCACGCTGGAACACGGCTGTTGCACTGAGGCAGCGCATAAAGCAAAGAGCAAATTGCCTGTTTTTTCATCTGTAGGACAGCAATGAAGATGATAATAGAAAGGAACCTTTAAAAACTGTGTGTCATACCAGAAAATGCACAATTCTTACTAGTGACCCTCTGGGACATTCTAGTACATTAAGGAATATTCAGGTGTCTTTGGTGTCAATGGCAAGCACTGAACTAGCTAGAGGACTTTATTCGAGCTATAAAAGAAATGCTTTCCAGAGGGTTTTGGATTCATACACTGAATTCTCCCCTCCTACACTGGCCAGCTAGCAAGGGAGCACAAGGCTCATTTTTCAGTGTGTTAGACCCATAGGAAAGTTGGCATTCTTGGTTATCTTAGAAGGATACTTGCACCATGCCACAAAACCTGTGGCCAAACCTTCCTAATATTCTTAACAAACTATATTTAATGATTTTTTGAATTTGAAAAAAAATTCTACACTTTTTCATTAAGCTATCTATATGGCACATATGACACCAAAACATCAGATAGTGGTAAGAATTATTTTACCATACCCTGTGAGACCTCATCTGATAATGCTGATATGAGGGCTATGTTAAACATGGTGCCTTACTTGTAATAAATTCTATTCTTAGTGCATTTGGAAGGAACATAGCACACACTAGAGGTTCTCAGGACCCACATCTATACCTCTGTGCCAAGGTACAGGAGGTGCTTCCCGCTAAGGAGCTGTGCCCATCCTAAAGGATTCCCTCTTCAGTGGGAATGGTCACTGTACATACAATAAACATCCTGTTCCTCTGCAGTCTGCACGCTCAAAGAACAAAGTTAAGCCATAAAAAGGTTTAGCTGCTCATGAAAGATTCATGTCCTGAGGGATGACACACCAGACTGACGTGGCCAGTGGTCAGATTGTGACTCTGGCCGATGGCCACAAGCTCAGCAGCAGCAACGAGCCATGCAGGGCTTCCCCCACTGCAGTCACAGGCCCAGACCAGCACAGAGAAGGGGATGGGGCCTGGGGGCAATCTCCAAGCTCCTGCAGAAGATACTGAGGTTTTCTGCATGGGTGTTCTCTGTATTGTAAGCCCAAAGGACATCTGCAACTGAGGTACCACTGGCTCTGCAGTTTTGTCCAGGCAACTTTCAAACATGACCTAACTCATTTAGCAACCAGCTCAGGGAACTTATCAGACAATTCTGCCCAGACTTGATAAAAAATTGCAGCACAACTGGAGCCTCCTCCAATTTGAATGGATTCATGCAATGTTAGTCAACTATTAGCTACTCAATTTCAGTGGGCTCATGTGTAAACCTGAGATTTTCTTTTTGGGAAGCAATTAAAGTATTTTTCCAAGATCCTAGTTTCCCACTAAAGCAGTTATGAGCCAATCACCTGTAAACAAATACAAAACATGAACAAGGAGAGCCATACAATGGTTATAAAGCTCATAATCTGAACAACAATATTCCAAATAATTAACCAAAAGGTTTCAATTCCTTGTTATCCTCCAGATAATTCAACATGTATTAATGCATGTATTTATCCTGCATGTAAATCAAAGTGTATCTGGTGCCAGCTCTCCCCACTGTCTTGTTCAGATCACCACAGGAATTTATAACAAATTTTGCAATGCTTTTGACCTGTATCAGCTTATTAAACTTTTATGAAAAATCAATGGAGTTCAATCATGTTATGAACTGTTCTTCACACACATGTCAGTGGCAAATGGAGAAGTCTATTTATCCCAAAGTCTAGAGAGAAGATGTTGAATTCTCCATTCATATGAACTTACAAATGAAAATGTAAGAGCATAAAAAATAGGCAACACTGGAGAAAAAACAGGAGACTGAAAATTCAGAATCAGTGTTTTTGAAGGAGAGGTGAGGTACAAGTTACATAAATGAAATTAAGTAATTGCATTAGAAGAGGTTGCAAATAGCCACCCTAACAAGGTGTATTTTGATTCAAGGGAAAATAGACAACTTGATCACATCACCACATGACTGGAAGAAAAGGAAAAGAAGATGGAAGCATACTTCCCCTTTTCTTTCTCCCTAAGGTAATCTTTAACTGCAAAAGCAGGGGATATGTTTGTGCCCATGTCTGGGCTGGTTCAAAGGACAGTGCTCTCCTGGCACACACTGCAGTTCTGCTTGGGAAAAGGAGTCCAGGCATCTCAGGAAAGACTTGACAAAGGTGAGACACCTCACACATTGAGGGTAGGAGGAACACACATGTCCAGACAGCCTGGTATCACCTGTACCTTCCTGGGGAGCCCCATAAACACCAGCATCTGCAGGGCTATAACAAAAATAAACCAGTAAACAAAATCCTCTCCAGAAACTATCACCCCTTAACTTGGGCTCTGGACTGCAAGGCTACCATTGCTGACTTACTGCTATTTCTCCCTGTAGTTTGGGCACACAGACAGACTAGCAGTTTAACTGCATGTTTCAGCTGCAGACACTGAAATAAATACCTAAGAGTCAAATTCTGCAGAAACTCTCTTGCAGAAGTTTCAATACTTTAAGGCTCAGTATACTGAATATCCAGTGCACAACACATTAAGCTTTAACAGAAAATGTAGTGTTGCTTGTTTGTTCTATTTCTTTATTTTTCTTACCTATTGTTTTGTTTTTAATTTCCGTGAGTAAGCAGTATTGGTATCCTGCTGGCTTCCTGCTTAGCCACAGGAGAAGGAAGGGGAATTTTTGCAATAATTTAAAAATACACTGAAAGTATGAAAAGGTTAAGAATTCTGAAAAAAAAAATAAACTAAACAAAAGCAAAGCAACCTGGAAAAATTAGCCTTTATCAAATGATCAGAGCAGATGAGAATTTTACAAAGAAGAGGCTGTCAAAATTGTGTCCTTAGTAAAAATATGCCTATGACATTTTAAAACAAAGCTGTGAACATACCTTGTTTTGTTTTCCTTAGTTATATTTGGTTGGTTTTTGAAGTAAAATTGAGTGGTCTCCAGCATGCCATCCCAAGGTGCATAGAAGTGAGACTACTATTCATGATTCTCATAATGCAATATTCTATTGCAAATGGAAGAGAAACCTTTGTGTTTATCACCTTGCCAAATCCACAGGCTGTTTCTTTTATGCCAGTCAATTTTTTTTTCCAGAAAGAGACAGCCAAAATGCTTTTTTCTAGGCAAAAATTAATTTCATTGTAAGTAAAAAAAAAAAAAAAAAAAAAACAAAAAAAAACTTAGTGCAAAACAAAAGAGAAAAACTAATACCATGTTTTAATACCATTTTCAAAGATTCAAGTATTTCCCAACACTGCTTTCACCTCCAAAATAAAGGAAGGCATTAGGCTCAGATTTATAATAATTTGATTAACTAAACCATCTGGAAAGCCTATTTGCACGCCTTCTGTATTTCATCAGAGCCCAAGACCTTTCCTGCTGCAAACGTACCTTAGCAAAGACCCGCAGGTTAACTCAGCTAGAGTGGACAGGGGTCAACAGGCCAGCTTTGACCAACAGCAAGTCTGAAACTCAGGAGCTTTATACAGAGCAGCACATTTTCATCACATTATTCTGCAGTCTTGTATTTTTTACATTGGTTGCCTTCACTGTAGGAAAATAAGTCACACTAGAACATATTGTAAAAGGAACTGGTAGCAGAGCTTAGCCTTTAACAAAGGTTGAGTTCATGTTGTTGCTGCATCCTCTGAAGGGAATGCTGTTCTGCTGTCTTCAGCCTTGATTACTGTGGGGAAAAGCCCTAAATGGGATATTCTTTTGGCTTGATAGACAAAACATGTGTGTTGATGCATCTCACAATGTGAACACAGTCACCGAGGGAATTGCTGCTTAACCCTTCTAAAGTTAACTTGGGTACTGCAGGGTGTTTTCATGATCTTACATGCACTTAGAAGACAATTCAGGAAAAGCATTTAAAATGCTATTTTCTGCAATTTACATCAGGTATGTCTACAATGTAAGAAGCAAACAATAAATGATTATAAAAACAGAAAAATATATACAAACAATACTGATATTACTCAAGATATAAATATTCTCATCAGCTGTTATTTAAGAAAATTTATCAAGACAACAGGGAATGTCTGGAAAGCACCTCTGACCAACTTTTGACTTCAAACAATATAGGAAACAAACCTGAAAGCATTTAGTGATTGCATTTAGTGATTAGTTTAATATCTATTAAAACCAAATTTCTAAACCTCAGCTCTACTCTGTCATTAAATATAACCAAGCTTTGGGAGAAAAGGAATTTATTCAGTTGTGCACATGAAAGATTTTTTTGTTTAATGACTTTTCCAAAGCTGGCTTGTGGATTGGGATGGTTTGTAGGGGGTTTTCTGGTTGCCTTGGGTTTCCTTTTTGTGGGGAGAGGGGGAGTTTTGAATGGGCACAAAGTTCAGAATGAAGATTTCAGGCGTGAATCTTTGGTACTTAATTTCTAGGAGGAGTGGCTGAGCCCACCTCAGAGCAGGGAGTAGAAACACCAAGGAATTAAGATGTCTCAAAGAATCTTACACTAAGTTACACAAACCAATGCATAAAGTTGCTTAGTTTCAGTTTCCTAAAATGGGAACAATGAGATTTTTGTGCCTCATAGTGGTATCACTAAATTACAACCCATTAATCCTTGGGAAGTACTATGATACCATACCAATAGGAACCATATTAATAAGCATAGGTAGCCCTACCAAGTTTAATGGAGTTATGCACAAACTAGGAAAAAGTGATCAAAGGAAGAAATTCTTCATTTTCATTATGGCTGCTATTTTTGCCAGTCTTTATCAGCCTGTCAAAGGCTATATTTGATAGTGTAAAGGCCAAAAGGACCATAACTTTGAAATGAGGCCAACTGACTCCAGCTGAAGATCATGTACAATTCTGCTCCTACCAAGTACAGTGAAAATATACTGCTCCTCCTAATTCTGTCAAATTTCTAGAAAAGCTGAAAAATGCTCTCTTTTCCCTTGCAATTATGCTGGTTCAACATACTATGACTTTTTATTACACACTCACTCTGCTCATGCCATATATTAATTATTTTATGGCAAAGTTCACTGTTAAACTAATAAAATCCCTTCAAACTTCAATATCATCCTTTTATATCAATCAGTGTAGCATGTGTTAAAGATCTAATTTCTAGCTACAGTAAAACAACAAAAGAGGTGGAGGGAGGAATATGTAGTTCATTGTCAGTCATTTTATCACATTTGCTTGGAAGTAAGGCCTAATTAGCAATCTCCTTCCTCAGTAACTAGCCTTCTTTAGCTTTTAAGCCAAGCATACAGGCCATTAACAAAAACTCTTTGGTAACTATTAAGAAAGCTCATTAAGTTTACTAAAACTTTACCTTTAAATAAAAGCATGACTTAGCCAATGCAGAACAACTCTGACGGCCCTAACCTGGCTATAATAAATTTTTTTCTCATTGTGCTCCAATTTAAAGGGAAAGGACAAAGCACTATGAACTGTCAGATCTCTTTGGGTTTAGTCCACTTTATTGGATGGGGGAATTGAAAAAAAAAGATATTACTACTTAGAAGCTATACTGCTGAACAATAAAAAATTCTTACAATCTGTCAATGGAGGAGCTTTGTAAACATACCAAGCAAACTGCTCTTCTAAGAATGTCCCTTTACGCTGAAACAAGTTTAATCTTATGACAGATGGAAAAATGGAAATGTGTAATATACAAAAAGCTTATTTTTAAATTACTAGACCAGGTTTCAATTGCTGATAACCTCAGGTCAGATATACAATAGGCCAGTCCTCTGTGAAGCAGTAAACTTGGCATCAGTTCTCTACATTCAGGCATAGGCTGACCAGATTTTGTTTTGCAAAGGTCATTTAATTAGTAGTATCAGTAACTCTTACTACCTTAACATTATCTTCCTTTAGCTAATGACACCGTCTTGCATGTGTTAAATAAAACAGGAATTAACAAAATTCCAATGGCTTACTTAAATGATAAATAACAAACCATTTTAAGGAAGAAATCTCCTAGGGAGTGCGGAAAAACCTGCAGCTGAAGGCAAGCGAGTCAGGATGTGTAACTCTGCACAGGCATAAACAGGAAACGGAGCAGCTTGCGTTTGGATTGACAATCTGGCTCCAAAGGCTCATCTACACCGGGCACAAAGCTTGACCCCTGTCAAACATGAAAACCAGGGCTTTGGAAGAGTTTTCTGTCCTAATACCTCTCAGGTTCCCTTATATAAAGTAAAATAATTTTTTCTCTATCATTCGGCACAGTCAGGAAAGGTCTTGCTTAGAAAATACTGAAGATTAATGATGTCATCTTTATTGTAAAACATTTCCTTATGCATCCACTTCCTACAGTTTTGGCAATAGACTCCCTGGGATGGAAACATCAGAGATTAATCATTTTGTAATGCAGAATAATATTCAGTTCTTTTATTGTCATGTTGCAATGTAACATAGGAACTAGTCTGACTTTCCAGGAAAGAAATCTCAAATGCTATGCCTTCAGTTCCACCAGGACTTAAACCTACTTCTTCTATATATTCCACAATTCTTATGCACTGACCCCATAAAAATTGAACACTGTGCAACTTCATTATGCAAAACCTTTACCCTGGTTTTGGAGTGTGTCCTGCACACAAGCTCACCATAATGCCGGGAGTTGATCTCTGTGCAGAGGGTGCTGTTTACCTACCAGGACAGGAAAATGACCAAAACCACTCAGGACAACAAGGTGAATCACAGATCTTTCCTGACAGAGAGATGGATCAGACCCCTTCCATTAGATTCCAGATAATGATGTCTGTCAGGAGTCACTTCATCTCTGAAAGCAACAAGAGCATTGTGGAACTTACCAGAAATTCAGTAACAGCAGTAACTTTATACCTAAGGATGTTAGCCAAGACAAGGATTTGGTCTTTGTAAAATGGAGTATGGAAAGGAGATCTAGCTGCGCAACAAAAAAATAATGAGAGGAACATGAAAAAAGTGGAGTTTGTTCTGGTTCTCTGCAACACTTTGAGGAGTGTGAGGGAAAACTCTACAAACAAGATTTTCAAACAAACAGCCTAAATTTAAATATTTCATAAAGCTCAGAATGAAATGATACTAACTTTTAAAAGTTTTGCAAATCCGATTTGATTCTGGGAATCTCACATTCAAGGCTTCTGAGATCAGGAATTAGTCTTGTATCAGTTAGAACACAACAGGAAAATTCCCTATTTGGCATATCCCCTTTGCAGCTAATAGTGAAAACAGATAGTAAAATTTTATATTTTTTACTTACACTATGGTCACATGCTGTTGTCAGAAAGGAAAATAGTTCTGTAACACATTACATTCTATTAGAAGTACCTCTGCTTTGTCAGATTTTAAAAACACCAAGCAAGATTTAGACAGTTACAACTGTTCATTCATACATTTACATCTTCAAAGATCTTCAAACTATACACATCTTAGAAAGAATATTGCTAGCATAGCCCATATAAACCTTCAGAACATGTTTGCAGTAGGTCTGTTATGTGTTGCAGAGCTCCATTTATTTAATAACCCAAAAGTGAGATGGGATTTCTCTCTCAGAAGAAATAAGCATGTTTATGTCCATTTTGTGAAAGTTAGTTCTACAACTAACATGCAGGTGAATGACATATGCTGGGACAAACACAGATATTAAACACAGATATTATAAAAAGGTATATGACAATACACCCTAATGTCAATATTAGATTCTTGTGGTCTAAAAATGTTTTTCAGCTTCCTTTTTTCTATTTTATTATTTTTAGCATGGTGACCAGTTAGATGTACAGAGTGAAAACCAAAGAAAAAGTTCTTACCTGAAAAGGCTACAGATTGAATTTGTTCTTCTCTAATGCCTTAATCTGGTGCTTGTGGGGAGAAGGGAAGACTAGCCAGATTTCATTTTAAAATTAATTGAAAAAACAGTTGCTTTTTATTTTGCAAACAAAAATACACAAGGATAACAGCTTGCATGTGATCTTTCACTCATATATTTGAAATAATATTATATCTCTCAATTTTTAAATCATTGCAATTGAGGGATATTTTTAGTGCTCAAAGCACTTTTTGGTCCTTTTTTTCAAGAACAGTATATGATTAATCAGAAATCACACTTGCAAAATATAGCAGTCATTCAGTCTCCCTAAGAATTTTATTGCAGCCTCAAGAAAAACAATAGACTGATCTAAGCTCGTGTCCCACCAATTAATTTATTTCAGCAAGTAGCAGGCAGGGATGTGGGCTTCCAGTAAAGCAGACACCAGGAACAAGGGTCAGAGGAAGGAGGTGTAAAATGTCCGTTTGTCACCTGCACGTGTTGGTCACTAATAGGACAGCAGGAGATGCTTCAGAGTGTTTCAGGGATGAAAGCAAACCACACCACACACCAGCACCTCCATCCACTGGCCAGGGAGCAGTAGGGGCACCCTGTGCTGAGGCAGTGACACAGCCCAGCCTGGCAAGCACCAGCTGTGTCCAGGACAAGCACAGCACGGGTGGGACATGCATGTGCAGGGGGAAGGTGCTGGAAGGAGGCTACCAAGGGGGAAAAGCAAGGGGAAATTAGATGGGACAATCAATTACATTATTTGAAAGCCTGCAATTAACATACAATGACCAATTTCCTATTTAAAAGGGAAAAAAAAGTTCAGTAGCAAGTATTTAAGGCATATTCAGAATGTTATTTTAACACATAAGCAACAATAGTTTAGAAATCCCTGCTCTGAACTGAGGATGGAGCTAAGCACCCCAGTAGTGACACAATATAAACTTCAGCACATGAAATACTGGAAGTTGATGTAAACAGCTTTTAATAGCAGTGAACATTTGTTGGCTTTGTTTAGACCATCTGGATGTTCCATTGTGTTCAGTGCAGCACCGACTGCCGTCGGGTGACAGTTGATATATGTTAAGTACAAGCAAAGTGCCTCAGCCACTCCAGGGACCCCGAGGAGAACTTTGCAGGGTTTGTGGAATACGCTGTCAGCCTGCAGTGCAGCCGCCTGCATCCTTAATGGCTCGGGGCCAAAGTCCTCTGGCTTTTTTTGCCTTTTTTTTTTTCTTTTTTAATCAAAGCAGGGTTTTGCTTTTACTGTTTGAAAGGTTAGGAAAACTATGCCAAAGTTCTTCCAGGCAGCTTGGAGAGCACCAGCTGACAGGAACGATTTTCAATACAGAGCAAAGAATAAAGAGAACTACTAATCCTGAGAGATTCCAGATTTCACTCATTTTAGGTGCAATGTGGCTAACAGCCATGGGAATGCCACAAAAGAAAAAAGTTACTTATAAATGCACTGATGTAATTGTTCTGAAGATAGGAAATCAACAGTTAGAAGCACGGAGATTTTCCCATGTCTAACCAATCATGTACTACATTATATACTGCCTACATTTTGCATAGTTGGCAATCAAAGCTGTATTTCAGGTACTCTGGCCATTTCACATTTAATGACTGACTGTGATGAAATTGTGATTGTGATACGCTTTGACTCCTGAAATTAAAAGTAGAAATTATTTAATTATCATTGTTGTTGTTGTTGTTGTTGTTGTTGTTGTTGTTGTTACTACTACTACTACTACTGTTCTGCATCTTTACATAAACACCCCTTCAATTTTGTATAACTCATACTTTTGGAAAGCAGAAAAGACAGGAACTGGAAAGATTATTTGAATGCATTCACAAACCAAAAAAAGGATTTTCAAATCTTGGGTAAGAGACTGAAAGTGTTGCACTCAGCCTTTTCTTATGGTGCTGATCACATAGTGCAGAACTGGTTTTCCACCTGTGGAAGTATTACTATTTATTAAATCACATGAGACATTTGGAACACGAGTTAAAATATATATTGATTTTTAAATCTAAAAGCAACAAGCACAAATGTATTGAAAACATGGGGAAAAAAACCCCACCCTAAATGCTCTTAGGATATGATCTTCTCTTCTTTCTCTTTCACTTACGCTGTTACATTATGTCACCCTTTTTGGTCACTGGATTTTTCCTGCAAAGTTCAGCTGTTACACTTGTTTGACTCTTACAAGCTGCTGCAGTAGCCTATTTATCCACCAGAAAGGTAGCACACAAGCAGCAACACTCCAAGGTTTCCACGTTATACCTCAGCTCTGACAGGGGCTGAGAGCACAGATTAGTTTCCATTCTGCTTTAACAGCCTCCTGAAGGCTATTCCAAAGGGTACCAAGCAACACTGGCTGTTAGAGGTATCCATGTTAAACCATCCTGCAAGGATGAATCTTCACTTGGAAGCTACCAAGCAAACACTATGTGCATGGCAATTTCTGTCACTCTGCAAATAACATCCGCTTCCCTTTTTTTCAGACTAAACCAAAAGAAATCATAGGAATAGAATAGAAATAGAAATATTTTATTCTATAAAATTACTGAGATACCCTCCAAATTATATTTGAAATCTACAGAAAATTGTCCTGCAAATTATATGCATAATGTGATCCTTTTCAAATGAAATGAAAAGATGCAATGTCTGTGAATAATAGATTCATTATTTAAAGAATGCTCTACAGAACTTCAAAAATATCCATATCTTCCAGTATCAGGTCAAAAACATACATGATCAACACAGTCTGCATTCAAGCTCAAAAACATTATCAAATTGCAAGATTCAAATATAGACAACTACTACTGCAAAGGAGTCACTACAGATGGAGTTAATAATAACCAGCTCATTTATAGTGCTCACCTAAATCAATGGGACAACTCAACTCATCCAGCTGGATTTCTGCTAGAAGACAATACACCCACACTTCCAGAGTGTAGGTAACTTCTGAACCTTCTGTTCCACTGCTGCAATGTACTAGCTTTTGCAATTCTGCAACAGGAACAGTTAATACAAGATTGCCTGTTTTCAGTATTTATTTCCATTTTGGACAGATTTTCAAAGCATAATGCACAGCTAATTAATCATTAAGAAATTCCAATCTCTTTGTGATTTGACTTTACAGTTATACTAAGACTTCAAATAATTTTATTAACCTTAAATAAGTGCTGCAAAACTAAGAACTGCAACTGCAAACACGAATTTTTATCTAATTTCCAGAAAGATAGACTGGCACAGAGAAGGCAACTTAGCCAAAGTGCATGTGATGTCTACCTGGCTCCCTTCCAGAGAACACCTATCCCAGACACTGTTTGTGCACTACCTTTTTCCAAATATTATCTCAAGTATTTCTTTTCTTTCATATCCCCCCTTTTTTCAGTTTAAAGCCTCTAAGGCTCAAACTGACAGTTCAATAAGACCTGGCCTGAGCTACAAACACATCACACAAGCTTCCAGTTAGTGACAATTGCAACTCATCTGTGATGTTAATGGCAGCTATTTATTTACAGGCCAAGAGGTTTATGATCACATATTCTGCCCATTTGCCTCTGCTGTTCCAAACAATATCCCGTCCTTAATTACATTACATCCTTTTTTTAGTTTTTTACTCCTATTTTTCCCTTACACTGCATAGTTGACAGAACAGCCCTTCACAGACTTTATAATCAGTACCATAGGCTATCCTTCTACTGTACAACAAAACTACAACACACTGTTATTTTCTTAGCATAATATTAAGGCTAAAAAATTATCAACCAATTACTATTATTTCAGACAAGAAATCTATGGTAAATTAATAAATCATGAAATAATTTGCTCTTTGAAAACCAATATAATCAATAGTTCTCATGCTATTTTATACAATGATGTGGTTAAGCAAGAGAAAAATGCAGACATTATTAAAATGTCTTATCTCAGAAAACGTCAAAGTTTCTGCTTTGTTTTTGAAAGAATGAAGTGGGTACTGCAAGTTTGTCAGCATTCACACACAAAATACTTGAGTATTTAATTTTTTGTATTTTTGTAGCAATGTAATATTACAAAAGAAATTTCATTTTATCAGATTCAGAAGAAGTTATTCAATAAATGATAAATGGATGTACTGTAAAATGTAATGTCACCTAGTTAAAAAAGAAAAGAGAGAGAAGATGCTAATTCTGCTGATGAAGATATTGTTTTTCCCCTCTTGTGCCCTATTCATTATGCAAGGCTGCAGAATATGAAGTACAGTGTGTGATCCGGGCAATCTAATGATCTCCCACACCTGCTCATCTGGTACAATTTTAATTAACACTCCAAGGAGGTTTGTCAAGAGTAATCAAAAACATTGTCGCTTATAAAGCTGTGGCAAGAAATCAATAGTTTTCATCAGAAAAGGTAAGGTCTGGCATAACTGAACCATTTAATTGCTTCATTCCAATAAACAAAAACTGCACATTTTAATGACTTGATTTTGGAGATCAATATCTAACCACATATTGCATTGAACAGCAACATGTGGTGGGATATTCACAGCCATTTTAATTCAGAATGAAGCATTCCTCTCTTTTTATTTCATCTGGAATGGCAATAGGTTGCTGAGCCTATGCAGTGCTATGATTTATATCAAATGAGTGACCTCTAGGGCCGTAAGACTAGAACGGGTGACTAGTTCTCAATGGTAAGCTACTGGCACTTGACAAAGTGCATGAAGCAGAATGAATTTACTTCTCTTTTCCTCAATCATCAACAGGCTCTGCCCTGACCCCCATACTGACTCCTATAACAAGATCTCCTGTCTCTGACTGAAAAATTTACTGTCACGTCTACTTTTCATTGAGCTCAAGTGAGTACTTCTGTCACCTTCAGTGAACTGAGTCTGTAAAAGATTTAACTAAACACCAGTCACACTTTAAAAACTAAGCAAGAACAACTCATATAAAAATAACACTTTTAAGCACTTCTATTTCTTAAAAGTGCAGGAGCTGTGCTTTTTTATTATGGTTCTGCTTCTTCAAGTGTCTGTCATTAACCTGTTAAAAGCTATTGCTCCACAAAGAAATGAATTAAAGACCTATGGTATAATGCAAGCACGATAACATTAGTAAAATCTATCACGACTGGAACACTCCTCCTGGACACAAAGGCAGCCAAAGTTTAAATGCTTGTGAGCTATGAGAGATTCAACATGGAATTTTATACATAGAGATAACACCTATAAATCACACCGCCATTTAAATTAATTATCAGATTTTTATACAGAGTACAGCACCACCATGCTCAAAATATGTTTATGTATAGTAATGATATTAACAAAAATGTTTTAATTTTAAAGCAGTATTTGCAAAACATTCTTTCCACATACTTTCAATAATAACAACATAGAATACTCAATGTCTAGCCACATATAGAAGCAAAAATGGTATATTTTAATCATTTTAACTAGTATTTTAATTTTATAAACTAATAAAACCCAACATTGCAAAAACCCTGTCAACAATAAGGCAATTAAAAGAATGACACTTGATGGTTTATTCCAACATCTCACTAAAGCCTTACACAAAATTTTCACTCCCTCTTTAATTTTCAATTCTTCTACCCTCCCTGCTTCACAGCTTCTGGCTATTGGCTTTTACAATCTGTCCCTTGGGAGCCAGGAGTTATTACCCCTGTCGATGGAAGAGAAAGGGATGTTATTCCCCTGTCACCCTCTCCAGCTCCAGCAGATTCCTAGCTCTGATCTATAGCCTTCATTGGAGAAAAGCGTCTGACATGCTGTTAGTTTTCAGCCCTGTCAGATCCGTCTACCCATGCTACTGGCATTACTTACTGGAGTCAGAGTCACAGGAGTCAGACCAAAAATTTGAGAAGAAAACACTATATCCACTTCTATTTGAGTAAATATAAGAGAGAAATGTCTACTGCAAAGCATGAAGGGTTTCAGGAGGCACTATGTGCCATGTACACTTTGAATCTGAGCTTAGAAACTGCTAAAGTAGTATCTGAAATTATTTATGACTGCAATAGAAATATTGTATAAACCAGGTGGGACCACATAGACCGAAAGGATACAGAACAGTCAGTGAGATGGAATTAAGCAAAGTAAACAGTTCCTTCAATGCTGTTCTAACAAACTACTGCTTAATTTTTTACTGCTCCCTTTTAATCCACATTCACATGACTGCTATATAAAATAGGCAGGGGAGAGGCAGCATGAGATGGCTGTGACTCGCTTTGTGTGCTGCCTGTCATCCCACAACTCAAATCTATACTCCAGCATTTTGCAGGCATCACCTTACAGGACTCCAAGAGTAAATAAACTTTTAATTGTAAACTATCTATAAGATGCCTGTATAGACAACTGCTCAATTCCACTTACACTTCACATGCACAGCAATACAAACTATCTCTTGCCTCAACAGCAGCCCAGCAGTGGAGGGCTTGGCTCTCAACTGCACTACCTTCTATGGTCAGACACTTCTCTCATAAGGCTACATCATGTTTGGCATGACTGTCAAGCAAGAGGTGGTGTTTGATCCCAATACACACAACTGCTGCTCACACCACCAGCATTAGTGATACAGGCAAAGCTGGAAAGTGGAAGTCCTGCTACAGCAGCACTCAACACCTCTTTGGACAGATAGCTGCCATCATGCCCTTCTCCTCATCAAGCTACTCTGGGAAGAGCTTCTCAAGTATCGGCTCTCTCCCTGCCTTTTTTTCCACCCCCATATCCTTTCTTTTTTCAACAAGGCCATGGAAAGAACAGATTTGCTTCCCCTTCACATTTTTTAGAGCACAAGCTCCTACCTTCCATATTTCACCATAAGCAAGGAGGGAAGGTGCTGCTGTTTTCACTTCCCTTCTCCCCCCTGTACTCCATAAGAAGTAGGAGCAAGTGAGTTATTACTACAGCAGATAGGGGATTGGAGTCAAGGCAGTAACTGTAGCTGGCTTAGGATGAGAGCTACTGGACATTGTCCAGGTGGCCATGAAGACCAACAACATCCTGACCTGTATCAGCAATAGCCAGCAGGACCAGGGCACTGATTGCCCCTCTGTACTCACATTGAGGGGCTGGAGCATGCCAGAGAATGGCAACATAGATGGGGAAGTTAATAATGACTGGGACTAAGCTGGAGGTAACCAGAACAAGGAAAGAAAAGGCAAGAGAAATATGAAAATATGTCAAAGGAAATTTAGATGTCATCAACATGAAAATACAAATCTTCAAATGCAGAAGGCAGTCACAGAGAAAGCTGAGGAAGAAAGAGTGAGAATTTGGAAGAATTATTGCAGAGAAGATTGAACAGGAACAAGTAACCGTGAAAATTAAGGAAAATGTGCAAAGAACAATATAAAAACACTGATTGCAATCTGGAAGCCCAAGGAAGAAAGTTTAAAAAGAGAGAGAATACTGTTTGTATTTTAAAAAAGAGTGCCAAAAAAAACTCCACCTCAACAGACCGAGCAGGTTTTGCCTTGAGGAATCTGTTATTGACTTTATTCAAGAAAAATGCGACGGTGGTGAAGAGAGAATCTGACTATTCACCATGCAAAACTTACCAAGAGGAGAAGCAACATCAAGTGCAAAAGAGGCTGGTTTATGTTTGAAAGGTGTAGGAAGGAAATAGGAAAAGTATCTGAAAGCATTCATCAGGTCAAGAGATTTAATTATTTTGGAAAACACCAATTATACTTGAAAGAGCATGGAAATTCCCTTCCATGAATTTTATTCTCCTTGTAAATCCCCTCATATATTACTTTAGCATAACACTGGAAATAACAAAATCTTAGAAAACAGCAAAATCCTCCTGTGAACACTGAGTATTCAGCCACTCCATGGCAGGACACAAGACAAATTCAAACCACACTTTTGAAAATGTTGTAGAGATCTCTATTTATCCCATCTAGACAGTTTTCTTCCATTTGAGCTTAATAATAACCCTCTCTGGGGTTTCCCTCCTCATTTTAGTTCTTAATGATGAACTAAAACAGGTTTTATACATTCAACATTAGAAATACATTACATCTCAAAGTTTTCTCAGGTCTAATTGAATAATTTCAGCTACTCTAAACACCTAACAAATTGCATCACTCTCCATTCTGTGGTGACATGGTGGAGTCTCCTCGAGAAGATGATCCTAACCAACTCCAGCTGTGCCCAGCTCCATTAACATTACAGCCCCAGCACACCCACATCTATAAAGAATGGGCAATTTAAAGAGAATATCAGGGTAATAAAATTCAAATCCCATATTCTAAATCCATTTCTCATCAGCCTTTGTAAGTCACCAAAAAAAAATCAGGTAATTACAGTTGGAATTAAAATTGGGCCTCTAATCCAGCAATAACCACCACATGCTGCATTATTCTAGAAGGAACAAAGAATGGATGCATCTCAAGCTCAGCAACACATCATATTAACCCAAGTGTTTGTTTTCACTTTTTTTCTACCTAAAAAATAAAACAAAAGTGTAATTATTAGATTGCAAATATATTTTTTTTAATGTATGCTTGTTGGGAACCTTACTTGTACCTTAGGGAGCACCAAATAAAACTATTTCTATCCTTTCCACATGCATCAAAGCACAAAGGATGGTAACAACACCGCTCAGCTTATTCTGTAAACATCACAAGAGACAGTGGTTTCAAATACATCCTCCTTGTTCAGGACGTTGTTCAGGAAGTTTCACCTTAATGCAGGACCCCACAGCACTGCAGATCCAGCTGAAGTAATTGTAACTGTGGTGGGTGGATGGCAGAGAGAAGTGAGATCAAAGGGGTCAGAAGGCAGAAAATGTGGCTTAATATGTTATTTGATATTTAACTGTGTATGCAGTGAAACTCAGGACACATGACTGAGAAATGGATAGAGAGAAGGCAAACCTTTTTTGGGGAAAGCAATCTGCCTAACACCAGCAGGGCTGGTGTGTCTCAAAAGGAAGTGTGGCAGGCAGTGCAAGAAATCCCCAGGACCTGCCCCTCCTGTAACAGCCACCAATATGCTTCTGGTGAAGGTGAATTTCAGTGCGGTGTGAACCATCCCTGTATCCTCTGTGCCCTTCACACAACTCCATCCTGGAGCACTGTTCTGCAATCCCTAGACAAAAAAATCACTAGTGGTTTCACAGTGTTTCAGCTCTTCAATAGCCCTCAGAACAGGCTGGGAGATTTCACATGAAACATGCATCTCTTTAGAAGGAATGGGT
Source organism: Emberiza elegans (assembly GCA_024865655.1). NCBI lineage: Eukaryota > Metazoa > Chordata > Aves > Passeriformes > Fringillidae > Emberiza > Emberiza elegans. The sequence goes on from JALJVW010000206.1 coordinate 66,100,144, forward strand.
CCTTTTCTCCCCTTCAGAAATGCAGTTACCCTCAGATTACAAGGTCTCTGCAATATTACTCCATAAAAGCATAAAACCTGTGTGATAGCTACACTAATTACCTTAAACCTCTGCCTAATGCTGCAACTTCTGTAGACAAAATTATTTTGGAAATAGTCTTTATATTTGATGTTTTGGTGGACAGATGGGAGAAGTCAATCTATTCCTTACAGTATGGTTATTTTGAACAAATTATACAATAGCCTATCATTTTTTATTACTCTTTGATCAAGCAAGTAATATTTAGTGTTTTACTTATACGTTTCCAGTAAGAAAAATATTAGTATAGGGTGAAGGTTAAATTCAGCTTGTATGCCCATGTGAAGAGATATTACTGTTGTCTCATAAAGAAGATACATAATTAAGCCTGTGAACTGCATGATCAGTTCCATCGTTGCAGAAGGGATTTCTGAAATCTGTATTGATTTTTGCCTGTGAATCTGCATTAGCCTAATCCTCATATACAAGCACTATGAATCCACAAGGGATTGATTTTTTTTCCTCTGGTTCACAAAAATCTTACAGCTGATTTTTTTTTTTCCTGAAAATTGATGACAGACCAAGGTGTTTTCCAAACACCATGTAAAAAGTACAAGTTGTAGTGGAGCTTTCTGCTGCAGATCCTGACTCGAATATGGGGTCATTGCTTTCACACTGCTTTGTAAATGCAAATCCATTTTTGTTTATGCTACTTTAAAAGAAATTCAAAATCAGTTCCTCAGAAATTAGCTTGACTTTGAAAAATGCTGGCAATCTCAAAATTATAGTAAAAAGTCTCTGACAAAAACAGGGACCATAAAGAATAGTAATGCTGGCTTCCCAACAGTAGCCTTCATACCACACAAGAATTTGAAATTGGTTTTCTAGAAATCAGCATTTTTTACTCGTAAAAAATTGCTTTGGATCCAAAGTTCTCAATTTTGCATCTAAATACTTATCTTAGTCTATGTACACTCCTTTTCTGTCTCCCCCCTCCATTGTTTTTTGGGTTTTTTTTCTTTTGGTTTGTTTTCATTTAGTTTTTAATACACAGAACCCGACCTGTAACTACAGGGAACCCAACACATCTGTGAGAAGGTTGACAAAGAAGGGAAGTCAGATGCTGTGATAGAAATTCATTTTGCAGTTCCTTTAGGAACCTAACTCCAAGAGGCAGCATGTGTTATTAAAAACAAACTACTTGCGGTAAAAATCTATTTCTGGGGATTGTTTACTGAAATGAAATGTTTATTCACTAGGGCAGTATTTAAAGCTCCACTGATAAATGCAAACTGTTCCTGAAAAGATACAAGGTGTAATAAAATGCAAAAGGGAAGGGTTGGCAATATTAGCTTTGCACCAATTCATTTCCAGTAACTTCAGATTTCATATATGTAAATTAAAGGAAATTTCCAGTAACAGGGAAAGGAGGCTTGCTGTGTTTGCTGTAGTGTAATTTTCAGAGCTTTCAATTTACTTCCTCACAGAAGGTTAGAGATTATTTTCAGGACTATTTTATAACGAAGGCTGAATAAACCAAATCATGACATTGAAAAATAGACTTAATTATTCCTACAAAAAAATTCTTGACATAGGTCCACTTTGTATCAGCTTAAAATACCCTGTGCAGTTCTATTGGCAGGATCATATGTTTACAAGCACTGGATTACAGGAGTAACCACACCTCCAGGCTAATTTAAAACAATTTCTGCTAAATGGAAACAGTAGGCTCTGGGTTCTTTAATTTGGAAGGGGAGGAGGGGAGGAAAACAGCACAGGATACAAGAGGATATGTTCCTATTATAACTCCCAGTTCATCAGAATATCGCACAATAAAGGGCAAAAGATCCATTTTAATCTGAGGTGATGCAACAAAATTTAATTCAAGTAACAAAGCTTTTTTTAGGTTTACAAAGTGCATAAAAATAGACTATGGTTTGTTAGGGAAAATCACCTCAGCACATATCCTCCTCCCAAAGTATTCACAGCAACCCTTGCAAGTTATTCATTTGTCACAGGATATTTCCTCTCCCTAACTAGGTACACTCCAGCAGTATTCTCCAAAAGTCTGCAAGTTCTGTTCCAGAATAAATATGTACTTACACAACTTAATAGTTTATATCTCATTTTTAATTTCTTATTGGAAATACTCATTTGGATGCATTTATACAGCATAGCAGTAAGTCAAGAATAATTAATGGGTTTTATTCTCTCAAAATAAACATGGTCCAGGAAAACCTTTATCACTATCCCATACTGAATCTGGATTCTCATCACTTAGCCTTAGACACACAGGTTTTCAAACCAGCCTAAGCACCAGAAGCAGCACAGCCCTATACCTGAGTCCCAGCAGGCTGAGATGCTGAAGCACTGCTGCTGTCTCGGACAGTGGGACTGCTCTCAACACTGAAATGACTCCAGACATCTCCCCATCACTACCAAGGACCCTAGAGCATGAAAAGTAGAAATTCCCAGTGTAATCACCTCTAGTAGCTGAGGTGGCTATTTCTCCTTCCCTGTTTTGCCCTGAATTACAGGACACTCTATCACAGGCACAGTACATAGACAGTAAGCCTTCATAGCCATATTCTGATTAGAAGATACAAATTTCAAAACACTGAGTAGTTATTCCTACAGTGAAAGTCTAAAATAAAGATCTCCCTTTGTCTAGCAGCCTTTTCCCCTTCTCTCTCCAGCCCTTATTTTTGGTTGTTTTTTTCTTCTTCTTTTTAATAACCCCTATTGACCATTGCACTGCTGACTAATATCTTCTGCATCAGAAGGAAAAATGCTGAGGATGTTTGTCAGCCATACTGTCATGAAAGTCAAAAGCAGGTATGTAAGAGAAGAAAGATGATCACATTAGACATAGAAAAAGAAAGATTAACCTATGAGAACTGTAGAAGCAGAAAGATGAGCAAAAAGTGGGGGACTCAGTGGCTCCAGGGGATTGGTAATGGGTTAGACTGCCTTTCCCCTCTAGATCACTGGCTCGCATCCAGCCCACATCAGTAGTGACTGAGTGTCATTACCACCTGATGGATTTTTGGTGACCTCTGCAAAAATGAATTGATGGTTTCAGTCCAGCTGAATAAATGTTCCCATCACAGTAGGTACACCACTGTCTCAGCAGAAGGAAGGGAGCAAACATGGAGCAGAAAACTTACCTCTATTCCTACAAACCAGTTTAATACACTAGAAAGTCCACTTACAAGAAATGCCACAGAGATTTATTCAATGCTTTCATAGCATAGGAGAACTTTTTTTATTGTGACAGCACAAGATTTTCAGATGTCAGGTCCTTTCTTTCATGGGTGACTTTCACTGAGCCAGACTAGAATGGGACCATGCCATCAAAACAAAGAGAATTTTTACACAGAACTCCATTTCACTGAAATGAAAAAAGAATGACAGAAATTCCCTCCCGTCCTCAAAAAACCAACCAAGCAAGCAAAAACCAAAAAAACCCCACAAAACAACAACAACAACAAAGAAAACCAAAAAAGATCAGGTGGTTTTAAGTAGAACTCTACACCTTTAGTTACATAGTTAGGTGTGTCTCTCCTGAGCACCTAACAGCAAGAACCCCAAAGTTCAAGATGTTGTTATCTCACTAGTCCCTTCTCTTTCACCAACAAGAATACACAAGCAGGAGGTAAGAATAAGGATTTCTGATCTACTAAAAGAGAAAAGCCTCCATCACTTATCATGAGATCATGAGACTAAAAGGCTTGACACTTCATTTTCTTCCTCATTTATTCAAATGTTAATAGGAATTCCTGCTGCCTCAGTGACCCTGTTTCTTGAACTTATTCTGGTTTTACCCAAGATAACTAAGTTCCTGTATTTTTCTATCTCATTACTTCTTCAGAGGCAGAAGCTTCTTCTTAGAGGTGTTGGAAAAAAATGTGTAAGCAAACTGTTGTGAAAGAATTAATTTTTGTTTGCTTTGGGGTTGTGTTTTTCTTTTCCTTGGGCGGGGGGGGGGGGGTTGTTGCTTGGAGGGTTTTTTTGTCTTTACACTATTACCTGATATTGTCAGGAAAGATGGAAAGGAAGGAGTTTCCACTGACCTGAATAAACTGACCACCTATAGCCGAGAGGCGTGATAAAGGTGTGATTAAGGATTATATCACATGTATGCTCAAGTATAGTTACTGCAAAATCTCCATGAAAAGCTTGAAAAGCCGTAACTTCACTACTTCTTTAAAAGCAAGTATTTCATTCTAAGCTTCTATCAACATTTTTTCTTTTAAATCTGTACTTGGTTCTTCCCATTTCTTTTTCCTAAGAGCAGAAGCAGTTTCAAGAGTCAGAACTTTTCAGACATCGATGTTGTGCTTCTTTAAAGGAGAAGGAAGAAGTATATCCCTGTTTTAATAAATCTAGACAAACATTCTCATACAATGAAAAAATGCTGTCTTAAGATTTTTCCTTTAATACCTCAGAACCAAACAGAAAATACCAACATGGAAAAACCTTAAACTGTATACTTCTGTGCTGACTCTTTGTTTATGTGCAGCAAAGAGAAAATCACTAGCACATGTCTTAGCTGTTGCAAATTAAAGCTCAACTTTGTCACCCTTACTAAACCAAAGAGCAATTATTCCGGCAAATTAGTACAATGGTACTATTCACACAGGTAAATACTGTTCCACATAAGGATTGCAGAATCAGGACCTGCAAGAAAGCAACACATTTCAAATTGCTGAGCTGATCTACATTTTCAAAGAGAAAATGAAGATCAGTCACTCAACCCGAGGGATGGAGTCATTATCTGAAATCTGAATACATATAGAGAGATTATTGCAACTGCAAATTTTAAAATAGCTTCCCACCAGAAAAAGAATACACATTTCATTATATATAAATAGATATTACGTATAATTTTATATTTTATATACCTAGATAAAACATCTAAAGTAATATATTTGAAACTTCTTATTTAAAGCATAAGTACCTGATAAATTTGTGTGTGATATACCTTCAGACACAGCAGAATAAGCAATTCTCTTGGGGTCTATAAGCAGCTAAGTAGCCTGGCTCAATTGTCTTGTCATACCTCACAGTCTCCTCCAACTCCTTTGTTCTGGTATCCACAAAGCTTTATTAAAGTAGAGTTGAGTCATTTGCTCACTGCAATTCCAACAAACTGAGCCAAATGAACCATGCTCAGCCATCTGGAACCCCTTCCTCCAGAGTTTGCTCCCTTTGGGCTGCGGAATCAGTCTATTACCCCTGCATGACACGATCCAGAAACTTGCTACCACTCCAGGACCTCAATTACAATTCCCTGCCCGGGCATTGCTGTCAGGGATTCTGCAATGCAACAGACACTGCATTTGTACCTCACGGTACTGCAAAGCTATTACAGCCTTTGCACTTGGGATTCATGGACAACATTACAGGGGCTATGGACCTGAGGAGGAGTCTGCACTGCCTCAACGGGACTTCAAGGTGGCTAGGAGCACAGAGGAGGATGCACAGCTCTACAAGCAGAGGAAAGCAAACAGGCACTCCTACCCTCCCAGCTTCCTTACAGCCACTTACTGCCACAGGGGCACACAGCACTCGACTGGTCAAGGCAATCCATCATGGCAGCACTGACAAAAGGACAGATTAGTTAGACTATTTAGTTAGACTATTTTTTACTACTAAAAAAAGAAAAGAACTTATGCTGGCAACCTGTCCCCTGCTTTTCTCCAAAACACACAAGGGATATCTAATGCTGGCAAGTCAATACCTCTTCACCATATCTGAGACTTGATTCAGAGGAAGGCTCTCCTGCTTGTCAGGAGCACACTGCAGTGTGCTGGACAAGGAAGGAAGGATGGCCCCAGCTGGAGAGAAGCTGCTGTCCCAGAAAGAGGCACAGGCTGCACTGCTCTGTCCCTGTCTCCAAGAGTCACTTCTGTGTCAGCATGCAGGTCAGGGGACAACAGGAGGGTACAGTACTGTGGCCAGCATGACCACAGCACACATGAACAAAAAGGAGGCAACCTAAATATTGAACACACTCTCCTGTTACAGTGGAAAATGCTTCCTGACATCACTGCAAGCAAAAACAGATGGCATTATCCTGGCAAAACCTTTTCAGATGGAGATAAAAGAGAGGACCTTTCAAACATGGCCACTAAGATGTCAAAGCAATTTTCCTCTCCCCCGTCAATATCAGCATCCCTAAGCTGAAGCTAATGGCATGTATGTGTGCTGTTAATGCTTTAGTGTAAAAATAAGGTTTTTTCCTTCCACTGAAGCTAGTCACATCGTTGTGGTCAAGGAGAGGCCCGTTTATCCCCATCACTTCAAAGCTATCCCTGTACTGAAGTTCTGCCCTCACCAAACACTTCAAAGCTTGCCCTAGCAAAACATATAAAATATGTGACATGGTCAGCAGCAGCTCTTACAGGAAACCCAAACCCAAATCCCCAAAATCTATACCCATTCCTGCCTCCAGGGGATTCCTCTCTTCTCACTCAGAAAAGGAAGGCAGCTGCCCTAAAACCTTTCTCTTCAAAGCTTCTCCCTTTCTACATTAAACAGACATTAAATAGTTGCATATTTTTTCTGTAATGTCTTTTCATAGCATTTATAACCCTGCAGAATATAATTATGTCATTCACCTACAATTTCAATCATTGCTTTAAGTATTTCTATAGGTATGAGAGCTTTCCCACACTGGTAACAAACTATCATGAATACTCTGAAAAACAAGATATGTTACTTCTTGAGTTATTCAGCACATTTATTCAATATATAAATATTACAGGCCTACACCATGTCATTGGAAATTTGAGTCCTACCAAAAACCTTATTTCACATACAAATACAGAAGTTTACTTCAAATAAAATACTTCTGATAAAGTATTCATACAGGTATCCACTGGCCCAATCTTTCTCTACTAAGTCAAATATGCCAACTTGAAATCCTTAGCATTTTCTTCTGGTAGGAAAAAGCAAGCATTACCTAAAGGCTATTTTGTATTCAGTTTTCTACAGAATAGAGAGAGTTGTGGGTTTAATTCTGTGTGGGCAGGGACACCCCCACAGTGAGCCTGCAAACAATTCAGATAGAAGACAATTCTATTAGCTTAAAAATATCAGCTAATTCTTATTTAGGATCACATAGTACACTTGCCTTCTACAACAGACTACAGAATATTACTGCAAGCTGTAGAATATTTCATGTTTCACTTTAACATCAGGCTCATGGAGAGACAAGACTACAGAAGATTCCTATTAAAAAAACAAAATAAAGTACATGTTTGAAAAAATCTAAATATACCATGCAGGTTCTAAACTCTGACAAAGAGTCCAAAGAAGCTAAATATTATTTTATAGCTTTAAAATAAAATTGTTTTATTTCTCAGCCAACTCCATAATTATTTTTGTTGTATTTTTGGAATAAATACCAAGGGCCACCTCAATATTAGATTCCCTCAGTACAGGATGAGGAACAGACCTTGTATATTTATAAATTCAGTTTCAGTGGTATTACATACATATTATTACAGATTTTCCATTTTATTATAAACATTTTACATATATATAAAAGAAATTCTTGGTCAGCAGAGAAAGAGAGGTTTAGAAGGAAATGATTGTGGCTCTGCCCTACTCTGAGGAAGGTGACTGTCAGTGTGTCCAGAGCATTAGCAAAGAGAGGCAGTGTCTCAGCCTTGCTTTGGGGACAGGAGGACAGCAGCAGTTTGTATGAACCCTGCAGAGCAGGCCAGCAGACAAAGACACATACTTGTTTTCCCCAAGAAAATCCTCAAACTGGCTATGACCCCCCCTCAGAAAGGTTCAAGACAGTCTGCAATTTAACCAAACCATCACCTCCCTATCAAACCACCATGTAATTCAGGATTTCAGATATGGCATGATCCTCTGGGAAAGAAGAGTTTCATTACACACACAGTTTCTTCAGAGATTCCTCTTCACCCAAGATCAAGCCTGTGCTGGCCTCCTGAAACTTGCAACACAAGGACTACAGCAATAAAGCATTGCCAGCAACACACAATCTTGGCAAAATCACCACCACATCTCCAACCTCACCAAATACCCCCACAATGGGGCTATCCTGAAACAGGAAGGACAAGCAGGAATTACAGTTGCACTGACATAATTTGTCCCTCATAACCCACAGCACTTCAGTCCCTGATGCAGGGACTAGCAGGTCTCAGCTCTGAAGGGAATCAGGATACTCAGCAGCCCCTTACTTCAGCTGCACTGCAAAGAAGCTGGGTTCTTTACCAATGCTGGGAAGAAAACTTTATGCAGAGAAGTAAATATATTTCAATAATGATACTAGGTAAATACATTTCAATAATGACACTCTTCCTACTTTTGCCCTTAGCTACATTTTGGAAGATGTTGTCCTCGCCATCCCCATTCTGCAGGTGCTGAGGCCCAAGGGCTTCTGGCTTATAGAAGTCATCTGTGGTAAAACCAAGTATGAAACCAATGTCCAAAATCTTACAGCAATGCTTTCACCTCAAGGAGTATTATTTCCTTCTGCAGATTAAGTTTTCATTGCACCTTAACCTGTGAAATAAACAGAAAAATTGGATTCTACAAGTCCCTTAAAGTGTTCCATACTACATTGTGATACTCTCATTTACCTCAGACCCAAGCCTAGAAGAATCAAGAAACTTAAGTGATATAAATTCTATGCTCAACAACAGAAATGCACAAAGAAGTTTTACAGCAGAACCTTTGCAAGCTAAATTAAGGAAACAAAAACATCCACTAAAGATTGCAGAGAAGCTTTATTTACCTAAAGACAACAGAATTTGATCCACAGTGATCACTAAATGGCAAAACTTCAGCCACGTGGCACTTGAGACACTGAAGTGGACATTGGCTTTCTCTCAGCACAGCACATGGCAGTGGTCTCAGTGACAGAATTGCTTACTGTGACCTGCTACCAGCAACGACCATCCAACAAAGCCCATCCCTAGACCCATTCCCAAAGGTCAGCCAGTACCCCATGGCAGCTACAGAAAGCTGGCAGTGCAGAACAGCTCCCACTCATCTCACCTCATCTCTAAAACCTCTTAACTACAAGTAGGAACAAATGAATGGCTGATATATATTTTACCATACACCCCAAAAGAAGCCAAGGATATGCCACCTGCCGCTACACAATGCCCATGGCAGAAAGTTTGTCTGAGAATCCAAAACAAATCTGAGTGACAAAATATTTGAAGCTGAACTAATGCTACCATGATACAGTGCTAATTTTCAGAGGAAAAAAATCTAACACAGAACTTTGAGTCAGAAACTACAAAAAAGGCATTGACAACTTTCACAGAGAGAAAAAGACAAGGGAGAATGCTGCATCCAGCTGCCCTGCACACAAATAGCTGAAAGAAGTCACTAAGCAACACTTAGTTGCATTTCTTCTGAATACAGAGGATTAATAGCACACTGGTCAAGTCTTATCTTCTTATGAAAGCACTATACTAAAATATCACAAAGGAGTATTTGAAGGGTGTTACAGTTCCATAAAAAACATGCTCACATGAAAAACAGCTCTTTGTTATGTGCAGACTGCTGTGCACATGATCTTGTCAGTGTGTTCTTGAGTCAAATTGCAAATACCCAGAGCTTCCTGCAACACTCAAGACGCACATTTGGGGTTTCCTTTTTTTGGTTTTGTTTTCAGATTTAGTCCTCTACCTCTAATATATATTAGAGAAATAAGATGGTTTATGGAACATGGGTCTTGCAGTCAGAAACTCCAGGGCCAACCATCCTATGTGAAGTCCCCAAAGACTTTAGGTGCCATTCTATAGTATTCCCTACCTCCACAAAGGACTGTAGATAAGCCTGTGCATGATTTATAGTGCTCACATATTATGGGGTTGCCATATGAGGCAGAAAGAAAAATAACATATTCAAGGAGAGGATTACAAAACATTTCTCAGGGTTTTTTTTTCAGCAGCTGGGATGATGCAAAAGTAACACATAGAGTCATAATTACTAAAAAAAAAGTCATATTCAAAACACAAACAAGAAATCAACCACGCTGCCATACACCATAAGGCTTTCATAATATTGACAGCTTGGCCCTTTTTTTAAAAATTCATCCAGTTGAAGTCCCTTTCAGAATTAAGGAGATACAAGTCCCAGGTAAATAGGTGTGGCAAGGAAACCACTATTATTCATATTGCATTTGTATCTTTATCAGCTCTCCTGGCTAACTGGTGGCATGAAAGAGAAGTTCCACAGGAGGTTTGACCATAGTGGCAGTGACAAAGCCATGTAATATCCCAGCTCCTTAATCACTTGAATATCCACTCCACTCCTTTTTTATTTCTTTGCAGGATGCCACCATTTCTGGGTTACAGTCCTCTTGGCAAGCACCACCAGATCCATAAAATAACTTCCCAGAGTACTGAATTGCTGCTGCTGTTTCTAGGTTAACATTGGCAGAAACTAACAGAGTCTTCAGAAACATCATAAACTTTGTTTCAGAGCTGACACACAATTGCTACATAGTGCACAGCAGGAACACAGAGCTGTGCAGGCAGATCCAGCACAGGCCAGATAGATGGGGTTTGTCATCATCTAAACTGTACCTCCAACAGAAGGGGGTGGGGAGAAGAGGAGGAAGGAAGAGTGTGAGGAGATGAAAGGGCAGAAAAAGAACTACCAGGAACACCTCAGACTATAGTATTTCTTGTACAGATCTGACCTGTGTTATGTATAGCTGTGTAACCTTGGGGGGGGGGGGGCCAGGGGGGAATCAGTAAATAACTTAGAGTACTTCATAAGTGAACAACACTGTCATCTGGGACACTCAGCTTCATTCATCATGATGGTCTTCCATCTCTCTCCCCAAGTCGATTGGGACTCAAACTGCAGTGGAGAACAGCTCATTCATCCACAGGGAAAGCAGCATGCTGCCCATTGCTAAGGAGTTTCCTGTGATTCTCAATGCCCAAGTCTATTACCATTTTCTTGTGTCTGAGAAAATAGGAGGAGTTTTATAAGCCCCTTTAACAGTTGTTCTTATTAGGAACACAATGAAAGAGCAATACAGACTACTAACAGACCTCCACCAGCTCCAGCACATGCTTCTATTTGCCAGCCTCACTCCAAAACAAACTCTGGAACCTGACAGAATGGAATTACACACACAATGAGGTGCACTTCACCTATCACAGCTTACCAACAGAAAGGTGAAAACCAGTTCGTGAAGCCCTTGAAGGGATTAACATCAAGTCCTCTTCCTCCAAGAACACCATGCAGGCAAGAAAGAGTGAATGGAAAATCATTTGGCAGAAACAGAAAGAAGGAAAAAATGTATAACTTTTAAGCAGTACCATTAACTTTAACTCAATATGGCAAAACAAAACAAAACAAAAAAAACCAAATAAACATATATCCTCAAAGAGAAGAAAACCTCAGTACAACACAAATAAGCTGTATTTCAGATGATTTCACTGTGATCATAAAAGTGACTTGCAGCAGTAATAGCTGCTATAAAGGTTGCTCTCCAAAACAAACTGTCCTGGTCAAAATGCAGAGCATTTCTTTAGCACGTCCTACTCATAAAAATAATTATGATAATAACTGAAGACAAACCACCATTGCAAATCCTTTCAGTTTTCATCCCTTGGAAGTCATTAATCTAAACCTTCAGTGAACAGCAGACAGCCAGCAAAGGACTGTGCCAATCCTGCTGTGGCCCTGGCTGATGGGAGCAGCAGCTCACGATGCAGAGTATACCAGGGCCTCACAGCTGACAGAGACTTGTGTGACCAGCTGCCACTCCCTGCACCGGGGAAGAGAATATTTGGGTTTACACAAACAGACATTTACTCAGTCACTGAAATTTCATGCATAGAGCCGGCATATGACACTCAAAATCATTAGCACGACTTTCTGTGTCTCTGTTAGCACAGCAGGCAGCAAAGCACGGCTCCAATAATACATTTTTTAATGCTAACAAAGTATTCCACGTTGCCAGAAGGCAGTCTCCACTGTCCCAGGTTTGCCCCATTTGCCCCCCACGGCGGGCCCGCACGGACAGCGCAGGTGGTGCTGCCACCTCTCGGCCATTCGGAGCAGTGCGGGAGCACAACCATCGGCTGTAGCTGCTGCTCCCGGCTACACCACGAGCCTTGAAATCCTGAGCGCGACACCGACAGGGACCGCTCCTGGCACAGCGTCCTGGGACCTCAGTGACCATGGATATTAACGAAGAAAAAAAAATTACAAAATTCCTCTGTTTATACTGCTTCCCGAGTTAGTACTACTTGTGCAATTTCAATCTTTTGCGGAATTTTGGAAAAAGGTTATAAAGAACTGAGTTATAAGTTCAAGAACAAGCAATCAGGAGTAAATTCAACGATTATGCATTTTGTAAAAATGAATGAGAATAGTCACAAATGGGGTGGGAAGGGAAAGAAAAGAACGACTGATCAATTGCTAAAAGAAAGTCTGTACTGTATAGTAAAATTGGGAGAGTTTCCAAAGAAATATATTTACTGGTGAATAATTTATATATATTTTACACTATGTATTTGTATGTATTTTATATTGTGCTGACCATTTCTATCTGCACTCTTCTGCAGGTCTGTTCAAAAGGGCAAATCTAAGCTAAATTTCTAGTATCTGTGTGCAATGAGTTTGAACTTGTAAGAAAGGCTGTTGCACAATGCCAGTCAAAACACACTTGAGCCAAGTAATCCAGGTCAGAGCCCACCACATGATCCATGGGATAACTTCTTTTTCAAGTGTTGATTTACAAGCAACTTAGCATTCTTAAAAGGCAAGATTTCTCTTCAGAAAGGATAAAATGGGCTAATTGACAGCTTCCCTGTAATAGGGTTAATAGGTCCATACTCAAAAATTTCCATGTACCCATATTTCATTCAGTCTCAGGCTCTCTTCCAAGACCAACCAAAACAGAACAGACAGCTGCCTTCCACAATTCTGTCTGGACTATACTGGGACTTGTTTCAAAAACCCCTAGAACTGTCCAAGTAAGATGCAGCATTATTAGTGACCTAAATCTCTGAGACAGTGTATGTCACACCATCATCTCTTGGGCTATGCCATTCCTAACTTCTTGATCCTTCAGACTCCCCAACCTCTACCGTCGGTTTAATATCAAGTTTTAGATGTTACTTTTTACACCTTCATTTTTAAGCCATTTATTCAGTCAATTATGGAGAAGCTGGAGCTTCTGCTTAAATCTTTATGATTTTTGATGCAAAGCAATTAAATTAAAAGATACATGGTTACATGGCTGTTTAAACAAGTCAGAGGTTTTAAGAAACACATACCATTTCAAATAGGTATAAGATCCCAAATTTCCTGTGAAAAGTAAGAAAACCTGCTTGATTGTTTCAATGTTCTCAGTCTCTATTTAATCCACTGAGGTAAAGGCTTCCAAAACTCCGAGTTTAAAAGTAACAAATTTCTGATCATCTTTGTAGCAACAGTTGTCAGCACTGACAAATACTGACTCATAAAAAGCCATTTAGGATTAGTCCATTTGTTATTCGTTATGGCTTATCTCAGGGAGTTAGCAATGTAATGACTAAAAATCTGTCTGGCATAGGTAAACAAGGAGTGCAAATCCAAAAGAACTGCTGGCAAATCATGGGCAGCTAGACACCGCTTTCTCTGGCCCATTTTCTGAGCAATTCTATCTATCACTGTAATTTGGGCAAGGAATGGTAGGGTAGGATAAAGAAGACACATCGTGAAGTGAAATAGTAAATGAATAGCTACAAACAAAACCATGTGCTTCATCACCGTGCTGTTCACTGCCTTACAGTTCAGCTCCAACACTACAGGCTTCTGCAAAAAGAAAACAGGAAAAACAGCATTATAAACTATATTTTTAAATATGCACATAAGTCTGAAAGGAAAAAAAGAAGTACTCCTGTCACAAGAAACATTACTGATGCAAAATGTGGGCAAGCAGGGGAGCATTTTCCTGTAGCTTAAGTGAATCCACAACAAGCCATGTCCTAGTGCTGCTCACAAGCCCAGCCAGGCACACATGGAAACGACACCTCACTGTGCAGGAAGAGCTTATCCTCTCCAGGAGCTTCTCACCACCGAGAAAGGGGCACATGGTAGTTCCAGCAGGAGACCCCTCCTCAGTGTTTGCCCATTAGATACTCCATGCTGTCCACCCCTGCCCCACTTTCTGGCCATTGGCATTGAAATGATCCTGGAGCACTGAGAACTCAAAACAGCAAAGATGCTGCTACTGGGGCCATGGCTCCTGGCTTACAGTCACAGAAACCAACAGCCATGGAGATTAACCTCATTCCAAGGGGAGAGAGAACAGTTTCCACCAAAGATCTCAGCAACAGAGCACCTCTACCATCTGCGGGGCCAGAGGATAATCCAATTACATTGCTTTCACATCATAACACAGTCAAATGCATTTGTTCTTTAGCACAGTCCAATGCAGAGCAGGTAGATTTTCCTGCAAGCTTTTCTCCTCTTCATTTCAAACAACTTGAGGCACAGCTTGAGGATGGGCAACATTCCTTGGTTATCGGTTTACATTGTTTTACTAAACTTTGGAGTTGTATCATGCTCCAAGAAGATAAAGCTCTGCTAAAAGTACATCACTGCAGTCATCTTAGAGGCACTGGGTAAGACAGAAATTCTGTATGAATTTTCTACCTGATTTTATGTTAATATTTTTGTTTATGAGTTACCATTAAAAAAATACTGAATTTCCTCAGAGAATACCCTAATTTGCTGAGACTACTATCTTTGCAGGTATACTGTGACTTTATTCAGGAAAGGCACTTTATTCCTTTGGCTTCAAAAATAAATGTTTGCCATGGGGAAAAAAAATCCACTCTATTAACTTAAAAGTATTTTTATAAAAGACCAACAATTGAGCACTTAGAGGAATAGAAGAGACAAATGAGAATAACCAAACTAAAAGGCATTTTCAAAAAAGGTAGTATTAAAGAAATAAACAAAGAGAAACAGCTAATGATGCTAACCCTAGCCTGAGAAGTTAAAATTAATTTGATTTCTATTTTTGATGCACAGAAATGAAGACAGAGAGAATATGGTCACTGTTTAATATACCTTCCCTTCCATTTCCCACAGTATGTAGGTTATAGTATGAAGTGGATTTTGGAAAGAGGATTTTCCTACTCCCTCTTTAAAGGTTTCTTCTTTTGGTGTGTTTTTTTCTTCTTCAGAAAAGACTGAAAGCAAGTTGCCTAAATTCTAGCATTCACAGTCACGTCACCATTGCTCCCCCCAAACCCTTCATTTGGTGTGATTAATAACTGCAGCTAAAAGCATTCATTTCTTTTCCAATCATGCAAAGTTTGCAATAAGCACGGAAGAGGCAAGTGGATAATTTTCATTTACACTATTGCTTTAGACCTTAAGTATTTCAAAAAGAGAGAAGAAAATATGGCAAAGCCTGCCTTCTTGTCTGCAGTATTTACATGCTTTACATAGCTTAAAAATATGTAGCTTATTAATGACTTATTTTTCAACCTCTGCAATAAGCTTTTTATTAACATGACAGTCCTTTACTTGCAAGTGTCAAGCAATTTCATACTGTGCATGTATCCTTTATGATGTTTAATATAAAAGATAGTACAGTATTTATATCCCTCACAATAAGAGAATGGATTGTTTTAAGGTTATACAGCCCTGTTGTGATAAAGAAAGAAGGAACCTTACAAAATGATAAATATTTTCATTAAAAAACTTTAAAACTAAAAGTTCAAAGATATGTTCTCCTCTCTTATATCTTGTCAAAACATGACTTAGGACCCAAAACTAATCTACTTTCAATTTTATTCCATATTTCAGTGCTGTCATAGTACTGAGCAGAGAGTATTGGAATACGATCATTTTTTATTTTGTTGATGTTACCGACAGCTTTATTTCACAAAGCAATCTTATACTATGTCTACCACTGGCAGGTCACAAAGGTCAAATAGTCTATCCTTACAGGTAGAGAGCTTATTAAATGGCACGTCTATTAAACCCAATGGACAACATAAAGAAACATTTCAGCAAAATACTTCTAATATTCTTCAGTAAAGACACAGTCAAAAAGGTATTAAACTATTTCAACGTAGACCAATAAGAATTTTTTTATAAGCATCTTCAAAATAATGCTTCATACAAAGCACTTGGAACAGACAGTGGGAGAAAGACCTGCAGAGAGATTAATTTTGTGCAAACATTTACTTTGCATTATGCCTTCACAACTGCACACTCATTGCACATTTAATGCTAGGTGGCTTATCAAAGATTAGTTTATGCTTCCTAGGACTGTTATTTAATTAAACATTGAATTTTAAATTATAATGAAATTTATATGATTCATACTTCAGCAACATTTGTACTTATGTTTTACATACTATCCTGGATCAGTGTAGGGTAATTCTTCTGAAGCAATACATTTTAGCTATTTATTTTCAAATTATGTATTTAATCATGTAATAGTTGGGAAAAATCCAATTACATAAATCAGAAAAAGGACTCAAATAAAATCTCCATTTAGTGTCTTATAAAATCTACATAATTATTTTTAACTAAGAGGGTGTATGCTTTGCAAAACCAGAGTATTTATAGACACATAATTGTGATTTTCTCTCTCTCTCTCTCTGGCATCCTTTCATTATTTCACTATTTGCCAGTTATCTATGGTATGCTGGAACTTGCAATTTCAATATTTGTATTTGCATGACTGCATTTACAAAAGAATAGCAAAATAAAGACATATTTGGATTGGGAAACCTATACTTCCAGATGTTCCTCTTCAGACTTAACCCCTGCAGCTCAAAGAAAGCATTCCAGTTGCATTTCTAAATTCCACACACTTATTTCTGCATAGCTAAAAAACTGAATACTGGTATGCAGAGTCTGTGGACACTCACACACAGTTTATTAGATACAGTACTTGGTGTCCTGTTATCAGAAGATTCACCTACTCAGATAATTAATAAGATACAGAAACATAAAACACGAGTTGTTAAAGTTTACAATTACCTTCCCTCACAGCTCCATTCTAAATGCACTGTCCTTGCTTTAACACATAGTAAATCATCTACCTAAATGTATTTGCACCCAATCATTTTTTAAAGTCACAATCTTTGTAGTGTCAACTTGTCAAGGGTCAAAGGGAAGAACAGGCAAGATTCCCAAATCAATCTGCTTGTAGAAACTGTCTCATTTCATTTCAAATTACCTGCTGTGGCTGAAGCAGGCTATGGACAAACTGCCTTCCTCCATAAACCATGACAGCACAGGTCGAACTTATGTGATCATTCATAAGGGGCAAGTCATGCTGGGTCTGTCATTAACTACTTTTAAACTGCTGTGCAGGGTTAAGTGATCTTGCAGGGCAGCAGCAGATATAAATACTATTTGGACAGTTTAATGTCAGGCAACAACTCCTCTGGGATTAAAACCGTGTAACCCAATAGTGGTGCTATCGATAGAAGGATTAAGGTACTTTGGGACTGTTTCTTGTACTCACAACTTTTCATATGTTTTGCACTTAAACGATTTGATGTTATTAAGATATCAGATGGATAACACAACACTCCTTAAGAGTCTCTCTAGAATATCAGCAGCAAGAGTCACCAGCACCATCTTCTGTGAAGGCATTCCCAGTTGGTTTAGCTTTGCCCGTGCCCAGGAGAGGCTGCTGCTAATCTAAGAACGTAAATACACTGCAGCACTAAAAATACACTGGGCTGCATGATTCACAGGCAAGGAAAACAGTGCAGAACTGAGCCTCCTCCAAGGCAGCCTGGCACACACTAACCAAAGTCTGTATTAAGCAAGGCACTTTCAACCATGGGAGTGGATCTATTAACTGAAACTGCTACACAGTTGACAGGAATAGAATAAGATCACTGCATGTCTTAAGTAATTACTGGGTAACAATATAATATGTGCTTTGGCCAGTTTTTCTCTGGTCACCACTACACTGATACACGTGAGAAAGTATTTCATAATGAAAAACAGCCATCATCTTTTTCAAAGTCTGTGGACAAGAGAAACCAGAGGAGATCTGTTAGACCAGTGAATTAAGCTGGTCTCAGCATCAAAAATAAAAAAAAAAAAATTCTGGAAGGAGTACCTAATTTTCCTGATTCTTTTTTCATCATCACAACCCTATTTAATGATTCCAGACATAGGTCACAGTATCCTTAATGCATTTGTCTTCAGTCATTAAGCAAATGGGTATTTTAACAAGAACATGCAGGAAGAGACTGGTATTTCAGTTTGCTGAAGCAGACAAACTCCTGCTCATCCTAAGATTCACAACCCACTGGTTGGATATGGATGCAAAACCATACCAGAAACAGCACATGAACACAATGGGGCTGATTTATCCATGTCTCATAAAACACAACTGCTGGGGCACTAAGAAGTAAAGAACCTTAATCTAACAAAATACCAAACTTCAGAGCCACCATAACCTAATGCAGGAGCACACACAATTTTGAGAAAGAAAGTGCCAATACAACTTGCTCAGAATGGAGAGTCACTTCCTGAGGCACACAACAGGACAGTGGCTTTTGGAGGCCAGCTTTCCTGGAGGAAAGGTGAGGTGCAATGGCTCTGTGACAGGCTGCCAGACTGCTGGTACTACAGATCATCTCTGCATTTACTCTTAACTAATTATAAGTCTATTACATCTAATTACATAAAAAGGAAAGGATGAGGGAAAAAACCCTTGAGACACTGATCTGTGTGTGTGGGAATCACAAATATCCACAGCAAAGGCAGAACAGATAACATGTTCGTGTTTGCAGCTATTTTATCTATCTTATATCTGCTAATCCAAAAGGGAGAGAAACCACTGTTAAGGATGATTCTTGAATACTACTCCAAACAACGTTTAATATCTTAAAAAATATATATGTCAACACTTGTTAGGCATAAAGAATGTGTTTCAGGACTCCAGCTTGGCTCCACACAAAATGTTTCTAGGCAACTTCTATTTTCTGCTCTAGAATCTTTGGAAAATCTCCCAAACATACACATTATACCTCTTCTTCAGTGATGCTCATGACAACAGCCACCATTCTTTTGGCTGAAGAAGTGAAACGGTGCTTGCTTCAAATTATTTTAACCACTGGTTTATTTAGAGAATAATCTGCTCAGAAGCTGCAAAGGATCCACTACCCTCCATTTTTAGTTTTGCTTTCCACAACAGTAGTAGAATACATAATGTGTGTTAAGTACTACAAGTAACAAAAGGAAGACAGCTCCCTCAGTAATCAAACAAACCACAAAAAACAGTAACTCACTCACCACTTTTTCCATCTGTCCAAGATTAAATATAGTAATAAAACTTCATAATAAATATATTATTTAACTTATGGTCTTTTCAAATGAATCCTTTTAGTGCTGTTATTTACATCTTTTAAATTAAATAACAGTCTCTAAAGCTGAGAGAAGCTTGCAAATTCCACCAAATGGGGGGAAAAAAACCCACACACACAAAAAAAAAAGGAAAAAAACCCTTCGTGTTGTAACCAATGGCAGTTTTGACTCCAAGGATTCCAGGAGTTTTCATGCATGGGAATGTATATTCAATATTACACACCTCTGCAGCATGCATTATTTTGAAATGATAATACATTTACTTTCAATTACTTTAAATTAAATACTATAGAGCTTAGTAGGAATTATAAAGCTAATTAATACAGGAATAAAATTGTTCACAACCTGTGGCACACAGCTTACATATATTGCACAGCTACACCAACGCTGTAAATTGTTTAGAAGGCCAAAATAATAGATGGCTGGCCCAAATCTTCAGCTCAAAAAGAGCAAAGGAAGAAAAACCAAAAATGAAAGAAAAAGTTGAGAAAAGTTCCTTGCTTGAAGATCATACTGCTCAGAGAAAGAAAAGAGAAATCATTTTTTGAACCATTTGTGAGTTATATCTGTAACTACTTGAAACAAGCTCAAATGCCATTATTAAAGATTAAAAAAAAAACACACAAAACCAAATCCTGGGTTACTTACCTATCTGCAACAGCTCATTTGTTAGAAAATTAATGAGCAGCATCATCATATCACCCTCAGTAGCAGAGGGAGGGTAAGAAGAATCTGGGATTATCAGAGTTCTTTAGGCTCTCAGCAGGCTGGAAATCACACCTAGATGGACCCTGCTAAATGAGCTTCCAACACCTTTTTCTTAATTTTCCTTCACCTTTACATATAGTGGTTATCAAGACAATAATTTACCAGGTTCATTGCACTTCTTCAAACACTGCAGTTCCTTTTGCTTCATGACACTGAGCACATTTCCTTCTCCCACACCTGGGGCAGAAAACAGGAACATCAAGAGCTGTTCAGCTTCTCCCTAGTCACCTGAGCAGAAATTTTGCATATTCTCAACAAGTAATTTGGGGCTGGAAGTAAATGATGTTTAAGGTCACTTCCAACCCTAATCATTCTATAATTATTAATTTTGAAAAAAAAATCAAACATCATCTGCAAAATTCTTTTTATTTAAGGAATAAGAAAAACAGAGTTGAAATTACAAATAAGTAATCATTTCTACAAAATACATAATTAAATTGAATTATTTAAATACTAAAACATCTGAGTCACCACAAACTCAATTCTAAAGCAATACCTGAAAGTTATCATTTCTGCAATAAAATTCTCCCCTTGAACTGTAAGCCCTGGAATGAAAGAATAACATCCAGAATCATCATGATATGGAAAATAAACAACTCTGTTATCAGTGGGATACAATGATCAGCGTAACCTACAAATACGTCACAGCATTGTCTAGCTGGTGGAAATGATAGAAGCGATCAGATCAAAATGAAACAAAAAAAAAAAAAAAACACCTTCTAAGAACCCTTGACTTGATAACAGTATGCTCTAAAATTGAGCAAAACTTGCAACAGAACCGTAGGCTATGACTCCACTGAATAACAGACTATTAAAGGAATTTTGACGACCCCTCCATAAATGCCATCAGCTCCTGAGGGCTCATTCCTCACCCAGCCTTTTCTTTGAGGAGCAGTGATTACAGGACACAACAAGTTTCAAACCTATCCATATGCAGATGTCAGCAAACTATGTACCTTGTTAGTGACTGGCAGCAAGTACAGTCACTCTGATAACACAGGATTCAATTACAATGAATATTTGAATCAAAAACAGACGGTAAAAGCTTGATTAAGAAATCATGTTTCTTGACAGAGAAGTGTAAGATGAGGAATTGCCTAACATGAATTTCAGGAATAAAAATATTCCTTTAAAAGAATACTGAAACACAATTTCATGGAAAGTCCCAATTCCCTCCAGAGAGGAAAAAAAAACCCCAACAAAACCAAAACACTAAAATAAACCAAAAAATGGGAAGAAAAAAGAAAATACGGGGAAAAAGCAAAAAACCGTAACTGCTTTCCCATTTGATGGCAGGGAACACACATCTGTTGACTATTTCGTAAATCTGCCTTAAGATGTTCATTCAGACTGCAGAAGGCTGAATCTGATTACTTTCAAGGAATGAGCCACGCTTTATGCTTGCTCAAAAAAATCCTCGGAAAGAAGACGCAATGGAAATACCGTATTCGGAGCCTCAAAGTCAGCAAAGAGGAAGAGAAATAGGAATGCTGAACCCTTCGGCTTGTTTTCATCCCTCAGCACTTCACTGCCAGTGCAAGGGCCCTGCTAGAAACGCTCGGCAGGGCCGCCACCACCCGCAGCCCTCACACCATTCCCAGCGCCTTGCTGGCCGCGCCGTGCTCGCCGTGGGAGCGAGGAGGCGGCCGGGCCGGCCCGGGGCTCTGAGGGCAGCGGGAGCACAGCCCGGCCTGGGTCGGACCGGCCCAGGAGCTCTGAGGGCACCGGGAGCACAGCCCGGCCTGGGTCGGACCGGCCCGGGGGCTCTGAGGGGGCAGCCCGGGAGCGGACAGCCCGGGGCCTGGCACCGGACAGCCCCTGGGGGCGGCCTGAGGGCAGCGGGAGCACAGCCCGGCCTGGGTCGGACCGGCCCGGGAGCTCTGAGGGCACCGGGAGCACAGCCCGGCCTGGGTCGGACCGAGCGCTCTGAGGGCAGCGGGAGCACAGCCCGTGCTGGGCTCGGCCCTGCCCGCAGCCCGGCGGGGACGCGCCGGGCCGAAGGGTTTCAGCCCCTGGAGGGAAAGGCTCTGTCCCCCCACCATGAGGGGCGGCCCTCACGCCGTGTCCCACCTCAGCCCCGCTCTGTCCCCCCACCATGAGGGGCGGCCCTCACGCCGCGCACCCTCAAGGGCGTCATTGGAGCCCCTCGGGTTACACAGTGACACTGAAGGTTAAACGGGCTTTAGGAAATAAAATCTGTTGTCACAATAGGAAAAGCATGTAAACACTACAAAACTGACAAACGCCCATTTTCCTCTGCTGAGGATTTTCCAAGACCCTTATTTGGATACTGAAGCTTTGCCTGTTTCACACACTGATGATGTTAACCCAAGGCAGACTCCTGTGGTGGCCTCACCATTTCTGTTTTGATGGGCTGGGCAAAACACTGAGTCACAGATATGAATCACACAATTATTTCTAATAAAACTGACTTTGAACTTTACAAAGGAGGAGAACACATAAAAAAATTAATTTGAGGCAGCCAAAAGAAAAGTCGATGCTTCCACTGGGCATCTGCATGGAGAATGTTCCTCTGAAGCAGTAGAAGTTAGCCATTCCAAGGAGACAGATCCTAAGAATATTTTAGATTATTTAAATTAATGTGTCAAGGCTACAAGGAACAAAAGAAAATTTAAAATGCAGACACAATAAGGGCAAAGAAGTTAACCAGAGTACATTTCTTTAAAGAATCACTTTAACATGAGAAACTTTTGTCCATCTGTAATGAGAGCCATGAAAAAGTCATCTAATCTGTTTTTTCTGTCTATTAAAAAAAATCTGAACTTGTCTGATGAGGATGGCGGGTTGCTTTCATGACACATCTATCAAAGATTTATTTCAGTGTTCAGTGATGTCACAGAACCACCACAGATAAAATATTTCTCCCAGACATCAATTTCTTTTCACCACACTACTGATTTTTGCTTTTAGCTTCTACAACACAGCTGTCTTGGCTTTAAAGCCAGAGCTACTCTGCTCCTCAGTGCTTCCTTCAACCATACACTGCAAAGTCATCTCCCACAGTGAGAAAGTTAAAGGGTGTAAAATCCCTACAACACAGTCAAAGGGAAATAGCACTGGCAGCACCCTGCAAGTGAGCATTTTCTTCACATGGGAGGTGTATGATTTTGAGAAAAAAGCTACATGCACAGAAGTCTTAATTTAGAATTTAAATACAGAACTTTTAGTTGGTTGACGCCAACAAAAAAAGTAGTTTCTCTGCAAAGACAATCACAGTCCTGTATACATAAACCTATAACACCAGAAAAGAAGAAATTGTCCTTCTTTGTGTGTTAAAGGTCACAGTCATAGTTGGACCAGAGGAGAAACAAAGAACAATTAACAGACAATGATTCAGGGTAAGAAAAAGGTAACTGGAGTGAAGCAGAAAGCAAGAAGGCAAGAAGCTATACAGAAAAAGGCTGAGAAAATTCAGATTCTACATTTGAAAACCCACAAATTTACTACTACTGTAATAAATCTAAAAGGGGGGGGGAAATGGTAGCAAACACGAAAACAATTTAAGGCAAGCACAAAAACAATTTTCAAGGAGTTCTTCTAGAGGCTAAAGGTACCAAATAATAGCCTAACTAATCATGCTTTTATTCACTCTAATAATCAATGCTAATTTCCAATTAATAAATGCTCCATTTTAAATTTTTTTTTCTAAGTACCATAAGGTTCACTAAATATTTAGGCTCTAATTTGCCCCCTGCAAATCTCCATCTCCTCTGCAAGGAGATCAAAGCCTTGAAAGCCATAGCAAGAAAAATGTCAAACTAAATATTTTGACTGCACCGAGTACTTCATGAGCTATGTCTCCTCCCCCGTGTCCCAGTTTGAGATGATGTCGCTTCTGTGCTACATTGAACTCAGTCCACGCTTATTTCAACTATAGGTACTTACTTCAAAGACTTCTTTTTCCCCTTCCTTTTCAGAACAATGGTGAAAGGAAATACCAATTTTAAAAGAAAATTCTTTATGATGAAAGGCCTGTAAAGTTGGATATGTAAATTAACACCAAATATACTTTGTATATTCAGAAACACTTTGTGAAATATCAGATATTCCTTTATTACATTTTCCCTGCACTGAAGGACTTATCAAAAATAGTTTTCATGCAACTCACCTGCAGCTACCAGCGAACTATAAACTCATCCTGCAGTGTAAACCATTTTTAACTCATATTTCACTGCTTAATTGAAAGAACAATAAAAAGATCTGATACTTCTAAAAGCACCTCCAGCTAAAAACATGGAAATCTGTCCTGTGTTGTATCTACAATTATTCTTATTAGAATCAAAGAATATAAAAATAAAAATGTAAAACCATCTTAAATTCAAGTGCAAACCATCACTGCAATCCCACTTTAAAGAAAACACTTTTCAGGTTGGAAGGAGATGCTAGTTCAACCAGAACTTCACCAATTAGTATGCACAGTATGTGAATATACATTTATCTTCAATTGCAGCTAATACCTTATGCTGTCACATGAAGCTTTATACGTTCAGCATACTGTGCCCAACAATTACCTAATCATTTTGTCATGTTTCATAAAACTGCAGAAGCTGTGTAAATCTTTCCATTTCAAGGAGGGAAAAGAAAGACTAGAAATATGAAGCAGCAGGGAAGTGTCATTAAGTATGTTTCCAAAGGGGAAAAAAAGAGTTTTTTCACTCAGCAGAATCTAATTTTGTGAGCATGTGTGAACTGAAGAGGGGCAGAAAGGGAAGCAAGGTATTGAGTGATTTTTCTATGACTACTTTGCATCCTTAAAGATATTTATTACACAGAACATACACCACACTTGCTTTTACTTTTCAGGATTCAATATTCCATAGTTACAGTTTATGTTTCTTTATGCTCCACCACATAGCTACTTGCCATATCCATAAATGTTTGACTCCTTTGGGCAGTCCTGTAAAACAAGTAAGGAATTTTTTCAAACAAATTCTTTTAATGCAGCTACATCATTCATGAGTAACTTTTCTAGTCCACCCTATAATGCAATGACATAAATGAGCATAGTAACAGTGGATTGACAGGCAGCT
The DNA here is from genome assembly GCA_024865655.1 of Emberiza elegans. NCBI lineage: Eukaryota > Metazoa > Chordata > Aves > Passeriformes > Fringillidae > Emberiza > Emberiza elegans. The sequence goes on from JALJVW010000206.1 coordinate 66,125,346, forward strand.
TGGAGGAAGTGAGAAGGAGGAAATATATATACAATACTTTACCAACTGCAGAGTAATAACAGTTTGTCCCTTGGTATGCTCAGCCAGAAAATGCTGCTGGACTGTCATTACCCATCCTTATTATTGCTGACATTATTGTTCACATTACTAAATAATTTTACATTTATTATGCACACTACTAAAATACCTATTGTAAGAAGCATAAATTGAAGTACCCAAGTTTATTTCCCAGGAAAACTAATTTTCCATCCATTCTCTTCACTTTCAAACAATTTACTTGTAAATGCTCAAGACTAAATGACTCTATGTTTTATTTTTAACACTGACACACAGTATTTCTTCCAGTAGGTAAGATCTTGGTATACTGTGATTATTGAATGTTTCATTTCAGATGCCTTTGTTTCAGACATGTTTTCCATTTCCTTTAAAAAGTAAGCAGTGTGATGGTATTTAATAAACAATTACTGAAGCTACTGCTTGAATTAAACCCAGCAAAATGAATTTAAAGGCAAATGCCATCTATCTTTTACGGTCTATTTTTGAGATGAGGAAACAATAGAAATAGGAAAAGGCTTTTCCAAACAATAGCTCATCTCTTTGAGAGATGATGCAAGACTTCTCTTGCAAAAGGCAGGAACAGCATGAAGCAGAGACCTTGTCCCGTGCTCTTCCTATGCTGGCAGATAAAGCTGGACAGTTCTGTGTTAGAAAAATAATTGGAGAATCACCAGGTAGCAGCAGGGCAAGAGCATCATTGTTTTTACTCCCACATAAATGCTCAATTTTAGAATTGTCTTATGCAGCCTCTAAAAAGAAGCAGCCAAAAGAATAGCAGAATAATTGCATATACTTTCTCCCTGTTTCTGCAAATGTTCTTTCTCTTTGAAACTTAGAAAGCCTTTCATATATTCAAAGCCTCTCTGTATTTGTGGAAAAATTTGACACCACCAGCTGGGACAATCCAGAGGCAGAAGAGGCTCTTCTGTAATGGGACTGCCACTGCCCAATGGGTTTGGGAACATCATGACACAGTACTGGCAACTCAGACTGAAAGCAACAACAGATCTCAAATGTGGCACATTGAAAGCAGAAATGGCCATAGCCTGAGCTCATTTTAAATGTAGCTGACTGTAGTTAATGCCATTATATTCCTAGTGCAATAAAGCTACTGAAGCTTAACCAGCATTGTTAGTTAACAAAATTCCAGAGATTTATCTGCTAAGACTACAAATATAATTCCATGGCTTTGTTTCTCATGAGCTAATTGTCATACTGCCCTCAAACAGCAAAATTAAGATAAAACTACAGTCTTGTTTCCATTAAGCAACATTAAACACTCCTGTTTCCTCCCCTTTTAGCAAAATGCCTCATGCTAATAGATCTCATTGCTGAAAACAAGGGCAGAGCAGCTGGCCAAAACAATAACTTGAGAAACATGCACCCCTCTCAGGGGTCCCTTACACAGACCTATACATTGCTCTGATCCCAGCCACCCACTCCAGTTTCTATAAATAAGAAAGGAGAATATGTCTATTAATTCTTTGTATAAAACATACTTCATTCAATCAGTGCTTTTATCAGTGGACAATCCCACAAGGTAGAGAAATTTCAAAATTTCCACATGGCACAACTGTTTTACTTGCAAACTCTTTCTTACGCTAAGTACCAAATCCACTTTGCTCAGAATAGTTAAGACCTTGGGTCAAGGAGACAGTGGCATTAGCACTCAACAGAAAATGTGCTTCTCTACACTAAAATAGCCACTTAAGCAAGAATGTGGAAATGATTTATCTTGCAATGTTTGAAGTTGGATCTTCACCTCAGCTATGTCATGACTGCACAATCAGTCAGAGAAGACTGTTACACTTTCATACAAAGAAAAGGATATTCAACTCTTCACTATGAGTATCTAACAAGTAATATTACCTTTCAGAAAATAAGAAAAAGCATAAATATTAGCTACTGGAAGCATTCACATTTATAACATTGGACTCAGAGACCTTCAGTGTTCTAGTCCTCACATATAAATCTGTGTTTAGTACTAGAAAAGTAATGCAATTTCACTGAAAGCTGTTTGTTTTAAATAAAGCTGTGTTTGTGATCCTAAATATTGCACTGCTATATTAGTGTAAGATGATAAAAAGATTCAAACCGAAAACTTCACAAAGCTTATTGATATAGTCTTGTAAACAAAATCTGATTTTGAGGCGAGAATACAGCAAGTAAGTTTGACTTGGGATGCTGTGGTACTGTATATGCTGTACTTTAAGAGCTAAACAACCTACAGGCAATTTTCAAAGTAGAAAACTGCAGAAGGCTTTCCAGCTATGCACAGCGAGTACCAATAGTGCTTATGCATTCAGCTAACAACTCCCAGCATCAGAGCCCACAGAACAACCAAGTGGTCTTGCAGACATATAAGTCCAACTAGATTATAAAATTATGCAGCTGTGAGATTGATTTCTTTTTAATCAATGCATTTTTTAGGGACCCTATTACCTTCAGAGATCCCCCTTCTTCAGAAATCAATTAAACTGTTAAGTAGTTGTCCCAACTGTGGACACAAGTGCTTCTACTGGAATTCAGAAAGGTGCCAATTTGTAGAGAATCCAGCTCCATGATATATTTTGACTCTATAACTTCTACCAGTGTATTGTTTAATTAAAACTCAATTATTGAAGAATTAGGAAGTTTCTGTTTTTCACACTTATAGATATTCTCTGAGCAAGAAGACCTGATTAATTCAAAGGAGCAATTGAGGAATTAGTGAATTTTAGCCAGAAGTCAGTTAATTTTTTCCTTTTCTTGATCTGTCAAAGCTGTGCATGTCCTGAGAAACAATGAAATTCAGATGGTCTTTGGTTGTCCAATAGATCAAGGTTTCAGTCATTAATCAGAAAAACAGCAGCACAGTAATTAAGCCACCAGGATCCTCACCATTTTCCAAACTGCACATGCAGAAGGCTGGGTACCATCATTCTCACTTGAATGGCACATTTCTGAGAACTCACAGTATTCTTTATTTAAATAGTATAAATATGGAAAGAGAGGTCTATACATTATAAATGAGGACAACACAAGATTTCTTCTTGTCAGAAGTGAAAAATCTGTGCATACATCAAGCAGCAATAATCAACTTTCAAAAGGTCAACTGCAAAATAAGCTCTCTGCCATTTCTTCCCTTTTAGATGAATTTAGCAAAGACACAGTGTAATCAGTTAGAAATAACTGGCATTATAGCTGAAGTAATTCTTTCCTAGCATACTGTACACAATTACATATGTTTATATCACTTACAGTGGTGTCACATATAAATTAAATTATTCATGTTTATGTTTTGGAGGGAGTTTCTCAACCCATAAATAGTGCTTTTAAAGTGAGTACAGCAGAGAAAGCACTAACAGCATGACACACGGGGAGATGAATGCACGGGCCAGAGGCAACGCTGTTCTGAAGGCACAGGAAAATGCCAGCAGACTTGACCTCCTGACCTGAAGTTCTAGATAGAGCACAACAAAAGAACAGGAACAATCAGCAATTAAACTAATGGAAAAACATGTAGATGATCAATTTAAATCAAGTTTTTCACAGAAAACCACTAGCTCTGTCCTATTCAGTGCCCCCATGCACACCTGTGCAGAAGTAGGTATTTTTGTGAGCTGCAATGAATGGGATGAAATGTATTATCTACATGAAAAATAAGCTGCCCTTTTTTTTGTTGGTTTTTTTGGTGGAGAGAGCGAGCAGCCAGACTGCAGAAGGCAGGCTGGTTTCTTTCAATAATTGTGCCACCTTGGAGCATTCAAAATGCAGCCCCAGATCAAGACCACCAACTGTGCAAAAGCCCAAATCCCTCACACTGTTACTCCTTTCATCACAAAAAGGTGAAATAAAAAATACCATTTGCAATCAAGTTTACTTACAATACTCCTACACTCTGCACTAGTCAACAAGACAGTGCTTATGACAGACTGGAAAGTGTACATTCTGTTGTATATGATGCACTGCTTTACCTTATGACAAACTTTTAAAATAAAACCATAACATCTTTCCTGTGGTGTATCTGTAATATGTGAAGGTGATTCCCATTTAGCTCAAATGGGAATCAAAGTAGACAACTCTTCAACTTAAGCTAAGTTAATTTGGTTCAACTCAAAATAACAGTGAAAGTTTTATTAAAATGGATTTAAAAGTACATTTTAAGTACAATTGATGTCTTCGCCAATTCTTGCATCTTCTTTATCAGTGAGAAAAGACTGTACAAGCATTCAATTCATTATCTGAGCAGTTCCAATTACACTTCCCAAAACTATTGCTCAGTATTCCCTGCAGGTTGAGAATGGTTCATTTAAGCAACACTATCAATTTAACATGTAAACCAAAACTAATTTCTGGCTGCAGGTACTACTGGAAGAAGAAGATGCCTCTCCTAAATATCCTCCATAAAACTCCAATTATATTTTTAAAGGCTGGAATATTTGGTATTAATTTACATAGAGATATTTAGAACAGTTAAATGTTTACTACAATGAAATATCCTTCTAAAATTCTTCACTGCAAATTAAAAAAAATTGGTTTGGAGGGGCAATAAAATAAGGAAGGCACCTCTTTCTGGAGCTTTCATATATGTAACCATACAACTTGTTTATACTGCAGTTGATTCAATTAAAGAGCCTTGAAAAGGAGTAGTTGTCTGATGGATTATTGCATTACAACTGGATAATTTGCAGCACTAGCTCCTCTATAGGAATATGGAACCTACAGCAACAGATAAACTACCTATTGTATCTGGTAACATTACTGCCCAAGGCAATGTAATTCCTGATGTTTCAGTTGTGAAAAGTTCTGTCCATCTCCATTACCTTTAATGTTATTTCAACTGATCTACTCTAAATAATAGTGTATAGTTTTGCTTTCTAAAATGTTATCCCAAAACCTTTTATAATCTTGTGGTCAAGCTTCTGATTGCAAAGCTGATCACATTTTCATCAACCACATTTGACACTGTGAGATGCTTTATTGTGCACACAGATGCATGAAAACAAAGCTATACTTTAGTTTTTCAGAAAGCCCTGCTCATTTCCAATAAAAGTGTTAATGGAAAATACATTGTCTTAACTATCACCAAAAAAAAAAAAGGGAGGGGCAATCTCTGGTACTCCCAAAGATGACTGAGTTTCAATAGGAATGTATCCATTGTATCACAGGTGTACATTACTGTTTATAGTCAAGAAAATCTACCTAAATTCATCCACATGATATAAATTTGTGGAAAACTGTAGTTGGCCCTATTCTTCCAGTGGGCTTGGATATGTGCCTCCTGCCCTGCCAAGAGGGGTAAAACCAAACTCTTCATGTAAAGGCCATTTATAACAGCTCTTTATCCCAACAGCAGCAAGACATCCACATGGCTAGTAAATATCAATCCTCTGCATCTCATGCAAAGAAATAAAATCTATGCACAGACAAAGGGAAATAATACATAGAAACATGGAATCTGGAACAGGAGGGAAGAAGAGAACATGTGGCAGGATGCAGGAACTGATCAGGCAAGGAATGCAGAGCAGAAATAACAAGATTAGGACTGAAGGAGGGTACACATAGGATAATGAAATAGCAACGCAGGAGCTAAGAGAGAGACAGACACTTGCAGAACAGGGAGGTCTGAATGAGACAACTGGTATTTGCTTACTGGGTTAAGTGCACAAAGAGAAGCAGGACTGGAACAAGGTAGAAGGAACAAGGGTGAAGGCCAAGATAACAAGAGTCCATCCTCTTGAGTTGCTGCTTCCTAGCCCACTCATAAGAGCAACATCACCAAGTACACCATTACTGAGGTATCTGCATCTGCCATGAAAACAACTCCAAAGGTGTGTTCTCCCCTGGTCCTGTTCCATGGAGGGTGAAAACCAGCTACTGTCATCAGTCACTCTCCAGCAAATGTCAATGGTCCTTCTCATCCAAGGGCTTCAGACCCACTTACTGAACCAGAGGATGATCCCCAACAGAAAGTCCACCTTGGGGCATTCTGGCTGTTTTCTCAGATTGCTGTCTTAAAAAAGCAAAATCAAACCAAAACAAAAAAAAGGAAAAATACATACAGAAAAACTGTAGAAGAATATCAAGATTACTTGAAGCCATAAATCTGTCCTCAGGCTAGTTGTTTAATATTTTCTGAAAATCCCCTAAGTTCAGTAATTACAGACTGACATACATGAATAAAGGGCTGCCTTCCCACATTATTAGAACAAGAAGTTTCATAAAAATCAATAATCACAGCATTCAGCAATAATATGGTTTTTGCATGTCAAAAGGATAATATCCTCTACCACTTTAGACAAACACTATTCCAGTACCTACCCTTTAGAAAATATAACATCTTTGTATTGCAACATCTCAGAGAACCAGGGATTTTCACAGAAATTTTTACTGCATTTACATTATGAATATTTGACAAATACATACTAGTATACACAGAGTATGCACAAAGAGGGGCTTAAAAGCATGACAACATGTATCTGTAAGCATAAACCAACAAAGACTTACCATTTATAGAAGCCAGAAAAGTTGAAGTTGGAAATACTGAGTTAGTCCAAACAACACCTTCTGATAAAACCCAAGGTCTGTGATGAAATCAAGTCTAATAAACAAAAGAAGTGTAGAGCAGAGAAAAGAAAGGCCTGTTGCAAGTATGTCAGAAAACTGGACATTTCTTAAAAGCCATTACTTGAAACTAGATCTACAATAGAGGTGTGAAAATTACAAAACTTCTCATTATAACTGATCACTGTTACCACATGGAAGGTCAGGATTGACTGCTGCACCATTCAGAATTGTTGCCCTGATGCCGAGGAACAGCCAGACTAGACCCACCAAGGACGACCCAAATTACACTGCCATAATATCCAGCTTTGATTAAGCTTTGAAAGACATCTGGAATACAAAACTTGCACTCCTGCTGTCATGCCTTCACTGTATACATTTTAATCCCTATCCTTTTTAATCATTTTTTGCTTTCTGTTTAAAAAAAAATCTGCCTCACCCTGTTAAATCAGTCTTTTGCAACAACTGAGCCCATGACCAGAACAACAGCTGACAGCAATGCCTGAAAGAGCCTAATGCTGTTAGGACTTATCAACAGACTGATAAGATAGTGCTCTGCGCCGGCCTTTCTCCAGAAGAAAGATTTCAAGTCAAAAGTCTGAACCAAAACCAGAAGCTGCATTCTCCTTGCTTTGCTCTGCTTGAGCTCTGAGCAAGAGCAGCTTCAAGTCAGGCCATTTCAGCTAACTTTGGGGAGAAGAGGGAAAAAGCAATTACCATCTCCCAAATCAGGTAAATTAGTGTCAGTTAGATGTTTCCTTTTTGTAACCTTCAACAGTTAACAAGAAATGAAAGGAGGAAAGTTAGTAAAACAAAGTAACAAATAAACAAAAAAATTACATATTGTATATTTTATATTTTGTATTGTATTTAATAGAAACAGCATTTTATTTCAGAATGCCTTCACCATCTTTTCTTCTTAATCTTTTCAAAAAAGTCTAAGGAAGGTCATAGAAAAGGCCTGCAAGTTAAGGCAAATTCAAGTGTCAAGCTAGACATCAAAAACATCGAATTACTTACCAGGAGTCCCAGCAACATTCTGAGTTCCTGAGCTCATTTGTTCCATCAAACAGCTGATCACATTTTCATCAACCACATTTGACACTGTGAGATGCTTTATTGTGCACACAGATGCATGAAAACAAAGCTATACTTTAGTTTTTCAGAAAGCCCTGCTCATTTCAATAAAAGTGTTAATGGAAAATACATTGTCTTAACTATCACCAAAAAAAAAAAAAGGGAGGGGCAATCTCTGGTACTCCCAAAGATGACTGAGTTTCAATAGGAATGTATCCATTGTATCACAGGTGTACATTACTGTTTATAGTCAAGAAAATCTACCTAAATTCATCCACATGATATAAATTTGTGGAAAACTGTAGTTGGCCCTATTCTTCCAGTGGGCTTGGATATGTGCCTCCTGCCCTGCCAAGAGGGTAAAACCAAACTCTTCATGTAAAGGCCATTTATAACAGCTCTTTATCCCAACAGCAGCAAGACATCCACATGGCTAGTAAATATCAATCCTCTGCATCTCATGCAAAGAAATAAAATCTATGCACAGACAAAGGAAATAATACATAGAAACATGGAATCTGGAACAGGAGGGAAGAAGAGAACATGTGGCAGGATGCAGGAACTGATCAGGCAAGGAATGCAGAGCAGAAATAACAAGATTAGGACTGAAGGAGGGTACACATAGGATAATGAAATAGCAACGCAGGAGCTAAGAGAGAGACAGACACTTGCAGAACAGGGAGGTCTGAATGAGACAACTGGTATTTGCTTACTGGGTTAAGTGCACAAAGAGAAGCAGGACTGGAACAAGGTAGAAGGAACAAGGGTCAAGGCCAAGATAACAAGAGTCCATCCTCTTGAGTTGCTGCTTCCTAGCCCACTCATAAGAGCAACATCACCAAGTACACCATTACTGAGGTATCTGCATCTGCCATGAAAACAACTCCAAAGGTGTGTTTTCCCCTGGTCCTGTTCCATGGAGGGTGAAAACCAGCTACTGTCATCAGTCACTCTCCAGCAAATGTCAATGGTCCTTCTCATCCAAGGGCTTCAGACCCACTTACTGAACCAGAGGATGATCCCCAACAGAAAGTCCACCTTGGGGCATTCTGGCTGTTTTCTCAGATTGCTGTCTTAAAAAAGCAAAATCAAACCAAAACAAAAAAAAGGAAAAATACATACAGAAAAACTGTAGAAGAATATCAAGATTACTTGAAGCCATAAATCTGTCCTCAGGCTAGTTGTTTAATATTTTCTGAAAATCCCCCTAAGTTCAGTAATTACAGACTGACATACATGAATAAAGGGCTGCCTTCCCACATTATTAGAACAAGAAGTTTCATAAAAATCAATAATCACAGCATTCAGCAATAATATGGCTTTGCATGTCAAAAAGGATAATATCCTCTACCACTTTAGACAAACACTATTCCAGTACCTACCCTTTAGAAAATATAACATCTTTGTATTGCAACATCTCAGAGAACCAGGGATTTTCACAGAAATTTTTACTGCATTTACATTATGAATATTTGACAAATACATACTAGTATACACAGAGTATGCACAAAGAGGGGTTTAAAAGCATGACAACATGTATCTGTAAGCATAAACCAACAAAGACTTGCCATTTATAGAAGCCAGAAAAGTTGAAGTTGGAAATACTGAGTTAGTCCAAACAACACCTTCTGATAAAACCCAAGGTCTGTGATGAAATCAAGTCTAACAAACAAAAGAAGTGTAGAGCAGAGAAAAGAAAGGCCTGTTGCAAGTATGTCAGAAAAATGTGGACATTTCTTAAAAGCCATTACTTGAAACTAGATCTACAATAGAGGTGTGAAAATTATGAAACTTCTCATTATAACTGATCACTGTTACCACATGGAAGGTCAGGATTGACTGCAGCACCATTCAGAATTGTTGCCCTGATGCCGAGGAACAGCCAGACTAGACCCACCAAGGACGACCCAAATTACACTGCCATAATATCCAGCTTTGATTAAGCTTTGAAAGACATCTGGAATACAAAACTTGCACTCCTGCTGTCATCCCTTCACTGTCTACATTTTAATCCCTATCCTTTTTAATCATTTTTTGCTTTCTGTTTAAAAAAAAATCTGCCTCACCCTGTTAAGACAGTCTTTTGCAACAACTGAGCCCATGACCAGAACAACAGCTGACAGCAATGCCTGAAAGAGCCTAATGCTGTTAGGACTTATCAACAGACTGATAAGATAATGCTCTGCGCCGGCCTTTCTCCAGAAGAAAGATTTCAAGTCAAAAGTCTGAACCAAAACCAGAAGCTGCATTCTCCTTGCTTTGCTCTGCATGAGCTCTGAGCAAGAGCAGCTTCAAGTCAGGCCATTTCAGCTAACTTTGGGGAGAAGAGGGAAAAGGCAATTACCATCTCCCAAATCAGGTAAATTAGTGTCAGTTAGATGTTTCCTTTTTGTAACCTTCAACAGTTAACAAGAAATAAAAGGAGGAAAGTTAGTAAAACAAAGTAACAAATAAACAAAAAAATTACATATTGTATATTTTATATTTTGTATTGTATTTAATAGAAACAGCATTTTATTTCAGAATGCCTTCACCATCTTTTCTTCTTAATCTTTTCAAAAAAGTCTAAGGAAGGTCATAGAAAAGGCCTGCAAGTTAAGGCAAATTCAAATGTCAAGCTAGACATCAAAAACATCTAATTACTTACCAGGAGTCCCAGCAACATTCTGAGTTCCTGAGCTCATTTGTTCCATCAAACAATGCACTTTCAGACACACCACTGTACTGATTCCTAGAGACACTCACTGTCCCTTCAGCATGGAACCTGTCATTGCTCTTTGGCACAGACCACCAATCAGAGAATCACGGAATTATTGATGTTGGAAAGGACCTCTTGAGCTCATTTTACCCAAATCCCCCGCTCAAGCCAGTTCAGGTAGAGCAGTCTGTCCTGAATCATGTGCAGTTGGGCTTCAAACACCTCCACAGGCAGACATTCCATGACTTTTCTGACAACTTACTTCTCTGTTTCAAACAATTTTCCCAGTAATTTTCTTGTGGAATTTCATGTGTTTTAATTTGTGCCCATTACCTCTTGTCCTGCCAGGGGGTAGTACTGCAAAGAGTCTGGCTCCCTCATCTTCATTCTTTCTCCTTAGGTATTTGTAGGCATTGATGAGATCCTGCTGAGCCTGGTGTTCTCCAGACTGAACACTCACAGCTCTCTCAGCCCCTCCTACTATGAAAGAGAATCCAGGTGCTTATTTATCCCTGTGGCACTGCTGGACTCCTTTTTTGCCACAAGGGCACACTGCTGTTCTGGTATCAAATTGGTCATGTTCCAGCTTATTAAGTAAGCTTTATGAGTAAGTCTTCTCATTTATAGAAAACAACAAGTTAAATATTTCTAGCCAATCATTAACATACTGTCCCACATACCTTTTTATTTTCATCTATTGAAGTCACTTCTCACTGTCCACTAGATCCATTTATAGAGTATCCGTGTATCATTTTCCTGAAATAGATTTTAAAAACTTCTAATATTGTATGTTAACTGCTGTTTCACTCTTTCAGTTTACACAGCTCTGATATAACATGTACATATTCTAAACTTGTATTTTCTTTCTTTTTTTCCTTTTGATGAAGCATATTCTCAGAGAGGGATATTCCTAATAAAAATACCTGTTCCAGGTACTCACCCAGGCTGTGGCCTTATAGGAATATCATTCATCATCATTGAGTAAACAAGCTTCTCTTCAAAAAAAAATGTAGTTTTAGTCCTTGGCTAAAAATAAAAAAAAATCATTATCTGATCATAGAGAATCAGTCCTGTAGATTACTTCTTACAGCAGGAACAAAATCTCCATTCGTTACCTTGACTGCACAGGTTAAGAGTTTGTTCTGCTACACAGGCCACTCCTCTACAAGAGGCAGCACAATTCAGATCAACATTGCTGAAGCCTTGAGAAAGTCCTAAAGCAGCAGGTAGTGCCATTATTTAAGAATGACAGATGATTCTCAATGGTTAAAGAAAATTGCTGAGCACTGCAATTCACAAGCCTCTGCTGAAGTTGGATAGAGCAATGGCATCTCCCCAAAGGAAACAGCCACTTTTATGTGCTTCACTTTCTTACATGGGCCACCAAGAAATTCAAGCCTTGCTAGATTCCAACATAGTGCATTGCAAGCCTGCACTGTACTGCAAAAGTGAGTGTAAAATGAATGACTGAAAAGTGAATGTAAAATGAAGATTTGTGATTTTTCTAGATACAAAACTGTAAGTAGGTACAAATAATAATGCCTTGCTGCTGTGTATCCCAAAATCAAAATAGGCTGTTAGAAAGCACCTTAATAAACTGGAAGGCCCTTTACCAGTAATATGGGCAGTCAAGTAGACTTTCCTTCCTTTCCCAACTCCTTGCCACAAATTGTTCCAGCAGCAGTGTCTATATTGAGAAAGAAGTCAGTGTTATTCCTAGATTTTGCAAACTGACAAGTTACAACACATTTTGTAGTCTTTTGATTTTGTTCACTGATGGGAGAAGGGGGATCCTCTGTTTTATTTGTGTCCTTTCTGGCGGAGAAATAATAAAAAAAGAACAGCTCTGAGAAGCTTGTGTCAGCTTCATTGTCAAGACAAAGGTCACTGCATTCCTATTCACCATGACCTACAACTGTACCCATTTAAAGACTTCATTATGCTATATTAGAGGGACCTCTTTCTCAGAGACTTTAATTTAGCTTCATTGTGAGAAGAACAAAACATGTAAGCATCAGAATATTGTGTTTAAAAATGTAAAAACTAATGATTTCAGCAGTCTTACTCCCTTTTCCATCTACTCTTAATATAATGTGTAAGTATGATTTCTACAACTACATAAAACAAAACATGAAAGTACTTTAACTCTAAAGTGTCTCTCAACTCCAAACTAAATAATAAAATTTAGTATCTCTGCACAAAATTTGCCATTCTGCAAAAATCCAAGTTCCAAGAACACAAAAAGAGGAATCAGTTTAACTCCCATGTCCCCAGACTAATATTAAATGACTGGAAAGAAGTTTTAATTAAGAATTATTGTGAAGTAAATTTCTAAATCACCTATGTATTTCATACAGACTTAACTCTACACTAAGATTACCAAGTGTAAATGTTAAGTTATAAGGCTTGATGGACCAAGTACATGAACATGATATAATTTGAGCTACCTCTCACAGATTTCCTAAGCTAAACAGGTTAAAACACGTCTCCATTGATCACTGAAGAACACCTGGGGTTATTCAGCCCTCTGGCCAAACCTGAGCTAGCAGACTTTTGGCACAGATCTCTGCATTTCCGTTTCACAAAGTGGATCAGTACTTGGCAATAACAGGCCTTCCCAAACCCCTCAGTGCTGTGAGAAGCGGAGCTGGCTGCGCTGTCTCTCCCCTTCCCAGCCCCTGGCCCGAGCCCAGCTGCACAAGGCAGGGCAGGCCACGTCCTCTCTGCCAAGACCCTGGGAGTGCCTTCTGCCCCTGGAGAGAGCGTGGGGCCAGGAGCTGCCACAAGTAAATGTGTTACCACCACCCTGACCGAATTCCAAGCAGAGAGCTAACACAACATGAATGCCCTCTGCGGCTGAAGAAGCTAGTCCTTATTAGTCTCATTTTCCAGGATTACCAAGCAGCATACAAGAGAATGTATTTTTCATTCTAGAGATCATTTTCTTTAAGAGCTAAGAAGATCCATTGACATATTTTACCCACTAGAATTTCAAGCACCTCAGCAAATCATGCAAGATGTTTTATTACACGTCTATATATTTCCTCATTACTGGAAAGCAAATTAAAGTGATTCTAAACCTTGTCACTCATCGAATTATATATGGATTTCTTTGTAAATTCTACTCTACACAGGTCTCAGCCCAATCTTATTCCCACTCATCTCAGAATATAATACCATCTGGAAACATTCCCCACCTGTAAGGTGTTGTTCCCCCCTTCAGACAAAAACATATTCAGAACCTCTGAGCAGCCTGATCCATCCTCAGTATAATTTCTGGTCATATGCCAGCACCCACACACATCATATCCCAGTCAAGTCTCCAACCTATCCAGTAGGAACAGAGTACATGCACAGAGAGAAGTACATACTGTAAGGAGAAATCTGGGATGAAAAAACAACCAGCCTTTTAACCTTCGAGATAAAAATCAAAATGAAATCTTTAGCCAACAGCACAAAGTAAAGGATCCTTCTGAACAAGACACAGGAATATTCTGAAGGGTAATAACCTAGTTTTAGATTAAGCATCAAAGATGGCACATGAGCTACTACAGAATATCTGTATGTTGCAGATATCTGCTTGTTGCAGATCCTATATAATGACCAATACATGCCTCATTAGCTCGCAGAATGTTTTGCTAACTGTAGCACTAAGTAAGAGACTATTTAAGATACATTTCAGGTATGACAGAGTATATTAAAATAATTTAAAAATATATTCTTAAATCAGTTCTTAATTCTTTCTTCATTTTAATCTGGCTACACAATATTTTTGCAAATTTCAGGCCAGGACAGCTTTTTAGTGTGGCACCATCCCATTACTAAGGAGAACCTTGGGTTTCAGATTACCAGATCCACTATCCAATAAACAAAATCAAAATACAGAAAAGGATTAATATGAAAATAAAGCAGTACATTATATACAAAAATTTACATTACTGTAAAGATTATGAAGCATTATAAGTTAAAAAATGCCAGAACCAAATCTTGTGTTGATTTCACAATTCACCCCATCTCGAATGTACAACAGACTGATGACAGAGAATTTCTTCCAAGCAACACTGCCTTGCTGTTTGTATCCACATCGAGCAGGATGACACTCAGAGCATGAAGCAGGACTCTGCAGGATGAGGCTGTGCAAGAAACGTGTTTCAAACAACACAGATTAAAAGTTTATGAGAGTTATTCATTTGCTAAGCAGGGTATACATCCCATGTTCCAAATGATGTGCAGAACAGTAAACCATATTTTCCTAGGTGTTTGTACAAACAAAAAAATTGCACAAAAATCACCTTAGAAGAGCATTAAAAGTGAACACTGCAGTTTATATAAGCAGCAAGAAAAGATTCCACTCTGACAATAAACAACACATTAGGAAAAGGACTGCCACATGGGCTAACATACCAAATGACTGGAACAGCCTGATGCATTGTCCTGGAGGGATCATCTTTGGAGATACAGCTACCAAACTTTCACATTTCTGAACATAAAAGCATTTTTCAGAAACTTACCAGGTTTCACAAGCAGTGATTCAACAAGGGACATCCATCGACACAGTCTAAAGTCCTAGCTAGGGGAGGATAACACTTATTTGGTTTTGAAGAAGCATGGGATGAAAACACCAGTGGAACAAGAAAGTTTTCTTCCTTAATCTAATTTTAGGAAATACATGGGCAATTTTTGCAGAAGTTTTCCAGCATGAGACAGACAGACTGGAAAATTACAGCTCAAATGTTTAAAGCTGGTAGTCAGCAGGGGCTGTAAACAGGATCTTTGATTTTAAAGTGACCTGATTCTCTTCAACCACTAGAGCATGGATCTGGTAACTTACACATTCTCACATGTATCTTCCCTGGTGTTACAAACATTTCCACAGCCACAACAGCAGCCTCACATGAACAAGACTGATTTCTAGTTGGTGGGGAAAAAAACAGCAGAAGCATCATTCAGACAAATACACTGTTATCAAGCATGCAATGCTGGGGGTGAGGGCAAGACCAAACAATTGTAACAAAAACCCACTAATAGAATACATTGAATTATTCCAGTAGCTTCTCAAGATCTCCACCAGGCATCAAGCTGCTTTTCTTCAGTAGTCCATAAGCCTGAAATCACATACCCTTCACATCATTCTGTTTCCACTTTTTTTTCTATTATCCTTTCATTTCAGTTTTTTACTCTAATATTTCTCCCACAACTCTGTATACATTTGAAGTAATTGAGGAACTACAAAAAATTTTAGTTAGCTCTTCTAGATCATATGCAAGCAGGTCAGACATGCACTTTCAGTAGCTTGGGACACAGAGGTGCAATCACAGTGCAATGTATCATAGTGCACCAGGTTCCAAGGCAATAATGCTATGTGAACTACCCTAAGAGGAAGTGTTAACAGTTTATGCAGCATTTTATATCACTACATCTATGAATGCTTTACAGTTCTGTAATTGGTAGGCAGCAGGTTATCATTCCCCTCCCGTAACTCCTTTAAAAACAACAAACTAAACCTTGACATAGAGTGGGAAAGAATTCAAGAGCCATTTTGCTTTCTCTTCTCTTCTCTCACTGACACATCCCTAAATAAAGTTCACATGGGTTAACTGCTACTATGTAGTTTTCAAATATGTACCAGGTAAAGCTGCAGCCTGACTTCCGTGCAATTTTAGAATACCCCTACCTTCATTACAATAAAATTTGAACTCCATATTAAAGCAGAAAAATGTTTTGTTCTGCTCTATTTAGAAACATGTTTGAAGGACTAAGCTGTGCAAAGAGCTTATAAAATCCCACTATGTTTTCCCATCATACTTTTAAATGATTCCTAGCAACATTCTGATTAGACACTGACCATATTCCACTCTTAATTTTTGTAAGGTTTTTGTGCTTGTTTTTGAACATGCCAAGGATTTTTCACATCCATGTCACTGCCTTGATTCAAACACACATGCAAAGTTGAAGAAAAATACAGACTAAGTAAATCCACAACCTCCCTTCAGATTACCTAAAATGCTTTTCAAGTATTTTGCTATAGTACTACTTTTACATGACTTTCATTATAACGCAGGAATTAACAGAAGGGTGAGGGGAAATTACAACCAAGTAATACCCCCAAAAAGCAGATACAGAATTTTCTACAATCTTTACCTTGAATTAAGTTAATGTATAGTCTGAACTTCCACCAATTATGAAAAGTCTCTGCAATTAACAATACGCAATTTAGATATCTTTAACTAAAATCAAAGATTTAAAAAGATGAGGCTGCATAAACATTTAACTTCAGGAAATTTGTTAAGTTTTGCTAAGCTAAAGGTATGAATTAGACCCCTGTAGCACATTTTGATTATTGACTCAGAAGGAAACTGAAGAAAAACTGAAAACCTTCCAGTAAGTAATATTATTCCTTCTCAAAATTTAATCTCCTCATGTTTCCTTACTAAGTTATCAAAAGCATGATTGGATAATAGAAGTGATGCCTTTATGATTTTGTGAATAATGGGTTTTATTAAGTTAAAGCAAACAGCCAGAACAATACATATGCAACTGCTACTACACACAATATAAAGAATGTAAATTATAACCTCTGTAAAACAAAAGAAAAGGTACTAAAAAAGCCAGCACAGTGGTTACGGACTATTCCATCCCTGATAACAGGCTGGGTTTTGTGTTTAGAGAACTGTTGTTGTTCGATTATTTAAACTGAAATAGCATGAAATACAGATTCAAGTATAAATAAAAAGTTAATGGAGTTACACAGATTCTATGAGAAAAAACTCTAGGTTAGTGGGGGGGGGGGAAGTTTACTAGCAAAAGAGATCACGAATGGGCTCAGGTTTCTATTCATAGTGGTGAGGGACAACAGGAGAAATTACCCAGGATTTTTGTAACAATTCCTTTAATAATACACCACTTTCATAACAGAAGTGTTTTACACTTGCACAATGTTAATAACTTTATTATACATGGAAGCCTGTAATAGGCTGATTACACAATAAGACTGCAAACAACCACTGGTACCTTCCTGACAACAGAAAAGTACGTAAGACTGAAACATCACCAAGAGTACATAAAAAACCATCATCATAAACATCACCAAAAATTACATTAAAAAACTAATCAAAAAATTCATTTGCAAAAAGTGGTTTAGAGCAGTGCCACTGCGTTTCAGCAGCTTTGAATGGCCACCAGTATTTCTAGCAGGTTTCCATGGCTCCACAGGCATTTATCAGGATTCACATATAATAAATAATGTACCACAAAATATACATAAAGTAAGGCAATAATTCCAAAGAAAAGTTCTGTTGATATTAACAAGCCACTCAAGTTCCACTTTTGTAGTTGATGCCATCACCAGAATCCTTTGATGGAATTGCAGCCTTAGGCCCTAAAAGCCTGCCATGATGAACTGCTGCAAGCCCCCCTCTCCATAAAGAGCTCCAGTGACACCACCGGGACACTGCTGGGCACAGGGGTCCGTGGTAGCTGATCCTGATGCAGGATAGGGGCCTCACTATGTACAATTGGGAGTAGATTATTTTTTTATGGTACATGGAAACCTTGACATCGTTCTAAAACAGGTGGGTGTTCATTGTTCATCACCTGATGTCATAAGACATCAGAAAGCACATCGTAAGATATGCACTTTCTGGAATGTAAATATTTTTAAATGCTAGCTATTAGTTTGGGCTGAGAGAAAATAGGGGAAAAGGGGGAAAAAAAAGTGGATGGGGAAGGGGAGGTGGATGGGGAGGCAGGTAGAAAACCAAGATCAAGTCCAGAGGAACCAGGAACACAACAAAATGTAGGGAACCCTTCACACTAAAAGAATGTGGAAAGGGGAAGAGCAGGAAATGGACTTTTTTGAACCGTGTGTAACAAATAATGTATCCCAAAACCCTATCTGGATTAGGACTGTAGTTTCAAGTTGGGGTTCTAATGACATGAACCAGCTGCACACATTTTGCTCTCGCGGTTTGTGTCAACAGAATCTCTTTACGGAATTACAGTCTTACACAGAAGTTCTGGGGACATTACTGTTCAGTTAAAGCTACCGTGCTGGGCTCATCGTGCAGACCCAAGAATATTTGCTCCACCTGCCTGGAATGAGCGTCACCTGGAAGAACAGGAATACTTTAAAAACAACAAGATTTAGGTAGCAAAATTCTTTCAGATCAGCTGACGTAAGAGACAGCAATTTGAAATGTCAAAGATCCCTTCCTCAAAAAGCTGAGATATATTTGTCATCATCTGTAAATCGGAAGTTCCAATACACTTGTGATGCATAGAATTCCCATGCTTCATTACACTTTCCTGAGAGTAAAGCAATTAGAATAAACTTTAGTCCTAGGAACAAAGTTAATTTTTTGCATTTTAAAATCTTGGGCTATTCCCTGACAATCTACATAATGTAAATTTGATTGCTAAACATTGTCACTTGAACAAAAACGCTATTTTAAAACTATTGATTTTTGATTAAAAACTGTAATAAACAGAGCTAAAAAAAATCACACTAACAAAATAAACTAAATATGAAAAGTTGCATTGAAAGGGCATGTTACATTATTCTTAAAAGGACCGTGTAGAAACATTCCAATGGCAGTGTTGTCAAAGTAAAACAAATTACATTAAGAAGACCCCACAGCCTGGTCACAGTCAGGACCTTACCTGTAACTCTGGCTGGTCGGGGTTTTTACTCGTGTACTACATGGCTCACTTAC
Organism: Emberiza elegans; assembly: GCA_024865655.1. Classification (NCBI taxonomy): domain Eukaryota; kingdom Metazoa; phylum Chordata; class Aves; order Passeriformes; family Fringillidae; genus Emberiza; species Emberiza elegans. The sequence goes on from JALJVW010000206.1 coordinate 66,144,435, forward strand.
ATCAGACATCATATTTGTATACCCTGAGAAATCTGACACTGAAGTCCTTACTCTATGGTCCACTTCTCCATTAGAGTTAGTGATAAAAGTCATTGGCACCCTGCTGCCCGACTTGAACTGAGAACCAAACGCTTGTGCAAAGTTCTCGATCTGGTAGGTTGCTCTAGGCTCTATGTCCTTCTGAGGATCTATCTGGCTGGTTAACTCCTGAGACGGGATCTGAAAGCTCGTTGAGGATTCTAAGTTTTTCTGTTCCTTCTGGCCAGTCAGTTTCTGAGATGTTGACTGGTAGTTCGACGAAGTCTCTAAGTTTTTCTGCGGATCGATGAGATCATCCAGCTCTTGAGAAGGAGTCAACTGTTGATGCGAAGCCTCCAAAGCAGACAAGTAAAAGCCTGGCTGAGAGCCAAGCAACATCCCAAATGGAGGTTTTGGCAACGCAGTTGGCAATACTGAGGTAACGGATTGGCTGAAGCCGCACTCAAGGGGAGATGTAGTGTATATCTGCTTGTCTGGAAACAGAGTGTGGTTATGGAGAGTTGAAGACAAGCTAACAAACTGGAAACTGGGTCCAAAAGCAAAACCAGTGCTGTTGGTTGTTCTTTCAAAGGCTTGTTGGAGGTATTTTGAGTATTCTTGCAACATGCTTGCCTTATCATTTGAAACTGTTTGAGAGTTAGGACTCAAGTTTTCTTCCTGAACCATGTCTGAATGTTCTCCTGAGGTGTGCAAGTCCACACGCTGTTCAGTTATACTGAACGGATCTTCTTTCTGGCCTTCCGACTTGTGAGAGTACTGGTCCAAAAGGCTCTGTAAGACTTCATCAGGAATACCAGACTTGTCGTGGCAAGACTTTATTTCATTATTTAAAGATGCTGAATCAATAAGAGATAAAGGAGCTTCGTTATCCATAACGCTAACACCTGGAGACTGGATGACGGACTGCTGGGAAGTCATGTGTCCGACATTAAGTGAAAAGGCACTGTTACTGCTTGCAGTTTGTAAGTATCTTCTTTTCTTTGAAAACTGCATGGCATCATCATAATTGCTACTTATTTGACCCGGTTTACCACCTGTACTTTGGAGAAGGCCAATAGATTCTACACCAGTATTGGCTACTAGGCCTAGAGAGCCACTCTGTTTCCCAGACAGTGGTTTTTGCCCCAAAATATCTGGCAGTGGTGATACAAAATTAAGGTAATTTTTGTCTCCTTGTTTTCTGCTCGCTTTTTTCAAGACCAATTTTGGCACCTTTTTCTGAAGTTCTTCTACGCCTGTGCCAACTAGACCACCACTGGAAGACACAATAGGAATATCAACTGCATAACTTGGCATGGCCACATTACTTGTAACTTGAGATTCAGCGATTTTGCTGTTACACTTGCTTCCTTTGTTTTCAGTGGACGTATTTTTTGTTTTACTTTTTCTCCTTGAGGAACTTGTATTTCCCTGAGACAATGCAGCCAAGCTACCCATGCTATTTGATGATCCGGGCTCCATTCCAGCCCCTGCTTTACCTATGGCTTCACCACATGTTCTTCTGTGCTTTAACAGTCTATCAGTCCTTGAAAAATACTGCTGACAAGTGTCACATTTGTATGGCTTTTCTCCACTATGCGTCCTCTTGTGTCTTTCCATGTGGTACTTCTGGATGAACTTCATACTACACTGGTCACACCCAAAAGGTTTCTCCCTACTGTGGATCTTCTCGTGTCTCTGCAGCAAGTACTTCTGGATGAAGCCCATGCTGCACTGGCTGCACTGGAAAGGCCTCTCGCCGGTGTGGATGAGCACGTGCCTGCGCAAGTGATAGGAGCTCCTGAAGGCAGCACTGCAGTGTTCGCAGACGTGAGGTTTCTGGCTGGGGGACGCGACGGCACCTTCCCCATCTCCCACCAGGGGGGGTTTGGATGAAGCGCTCGGCTTCCGCTTGGCTTTGATTCCCTGAGTTTCTGGCTTTGGCCTCTTTGCCTTCTTGACCTGGGCGTCGTGCTTTGGCTCACCCGCGCTCCCTGGAGCGCCCTCGCCTCTGCCGGTCAGCAGCAGGTCTCGGTGGGGATGCTGGTGCAGGTGGTGAAGAAGGCTGAGGTCCTGGATCACGCTCTGGCCGGTTCCCTCGCCGCTGCCCAGGCCGGGGGGTCTCTCCTCGGCCGCTCCCCCGAAAAGCCCCCCGTAGTGGTGATGGTGCTGCGACTGCTGCTCCTCCTCCTGCTCGCTGGGCTTCTCTTGCTTGATGCTCACCAGGGACTGCAGAAAGCCCCAGGGGCTCCTCTGCGAGGAGGGCGCGGAGGGGAAAGCCCCCGCCGGCTCCTTCTTGAAAGTCACGTCCTGCGGGGGCGGAGGCGCCGGGGGCTCGCCCGCCGCCGTGGAGGAAGCGGCGGCGGCGGCCGGAGGTAACACGCACTGCGGGGGGTGCTGGGCCGCCGCGGGGGGCGCGGCCGCCCGGGCGAAGCTGGTGACCGGGGGCAGGCGGTGGTTGAACATCACCATGCCGGGGGGGAACGTCGGCTCCATGGCCGCCGCCCTCTTGCCGCCGCCGAGGAAGCCGCTGCCGAGTTTCATCCCCCGGGAAGGCGGGCCGGAGAGGAGGCGCGGCCCAGAGGGGCTGCGGGACCCGCCGCCCGCCCGCCCGCCAGCCGGCCGGCCGGACCGCGCCGGCTCAGCGGGCGGCTCCCTCGGCGGCTCGGCAGCCGCCGCCCGGGCGCATCGCCGCCTCCCGCCCCGCGCCCGCGGCGGCCCCGGCCCGGCTGCACTTACGGCTCCCGCCGCCGCCGCCGCCAGTTACAAATATCGCCGCGTCCGCTCCACAATGGAATTAGCAGCGCCCGCCCCGCCGCACATGCGCGCCGCGCGGCACGCTGGGAGCCTCGGCCGCACGGGCCGCGGGCGCGCAGGCGCGGCGCGGGGGCGCGGGGTGGGCGCTGCCCTGCGCGGGGCCGGGCCGGGCCGGGCCGTGCCGGGCGGCACCGCCGGGACGCGCTCCGGGAGCCGCGGGATCCCTGCGGGCAGAGCCGGGCACGGCCTCCGCCCCCGGCACGGCCCGGATAACGGGACCGGGCAGCGCCGCTCGCCCGCGGCGGGACGGGAGCAGAGCGCAGGTGCTGCTCCGGAACGCGCGGCAGGGCCGGTCCCGGGCTGTGCCATGCCCCGAACGCGGGCAGCGGCTGCGGCTCTCGTGACCCGGGTGGAGAAGCGGCAGATGCAGAAAGGCTAAAATTGAGATTTTTAACAAAGGCTCGAAGGTGTTGCTGTTAGATCCCAAACCCGTAACGCCACGGAGATGCCGAAGCCGCCCCTCTCCCTGAAACACTGCGGTGCTCTGGTGGATGTGTCCGTCGGGCACATCTGGCTCACGCTGCTCCCACGCTGCCTGCCATGCACACGCTGCGGAGCGGGGCTGCCGTGCCTGCCTTTCCCAGCCGCCCCCTGGGAGCGCTGAGTGCAGCCCTGGCCCTCGGCGGGCTGGGACACACCGGCACCTCAGCTCCCCGGGGCTCTTTGGCTCACTGGCACAGCAAAACCCGTTCTAATGGTGCTCATTGCTTGAGCTACGTGTACGGAAATAATTCATCCTTATACCAGAAATGAGATAAAATTGGTTTTTTGAAATAGTTCCTTACCTTGGTTAATCAGGAGACCTTTTCCACTATTTTTCTAATAGTCCATGCCCTCCTTGGAGGGTAATAAAACATAAATAGAATTCTGCTTAATTTCTGAGTGCTTACTTCAAAAGCTTTTTGTATTTCTGTAAGGTTTTAAAATGCAAGCATCAGAGGGGTACCTTAGCTTAAAAACTTGGAATTACACATATTGATACTAATTTTCATTATTGATGTGATGGAAGTAACAATGCAAGGTGGATAGATTCCTTACAATTTTTAGGCTTTATCTGTCAAAGATATTTTCCTTTATGAGATGATCCTATAATATAGCAAGTACTATGTAACCCTACAATACCGAGTACTTTTCATAACCCTGACTAGTACAAAGGCTCAGGTCAGACCTTAAAATCTTAAACATATCTGATTGATGCAAAAAAGTGGAATTTTATGCCATTTCTGTATTTCAAATTTTTGTTAAGTAAAACTGCTTCCTTTTATCATTTAAATATTTTATAGCATGTAAACTAACAGTTAATTTCAAAATGTACATTCAATTATAGCAGTTTAGGACTGTCGGGTTTAGCTAAGTGTTAAAAGACAGACCAGGAATTCAAAAAACTTAAAGCAGCAGTAAAATATTAGTCAATGCCTATGAGAAATGAGTCTGTCCCTTTATTCAGGGTGTCTGTGTTTAATGGTAAGCTGGGATGCATATAAGCCAGTCCAAGCATGAAGGGCAGTAGGACACTCGTATGGAAAGCCAACTTTGTCCCTCAGTTATCAAGATAAGAAACCTGTCATTTCTCTCATTCACTCTGTCAGCCTTGAGATACTCCAAGCAGACTTACCTCTGTGTTGTACACCCCATATATCAGGAAGATGAAGAGACCCTGTAAAATAAAATGGAGGGAAAAAGCTGTTAACTCTAATCATTTCAGCAGTAGAAATACCTGAAATAAACTTTCCTGGGAACAGACAAAAGAAGACACACTTCATCAAGGTCAATTTATTTTTCTATTTTTCAACATTATAAGCTGTACCTTGAGCATTTATTTGATAACATGGGAGTGCATCAACTATACTGTGATATTCAACTGTTTGAAAATGAAAAACTTAGCACCAAAAGATCCATAACATTAATTAGAAAATTTATATTTTAATGGTCTTTCAACCAACAAAATAATTTTTTTCAGAAAGTGAAAATAGGAAGATGCTAAGGCAAACTGAGTAGTGAACAATCTCTACTTCTGATACTTCTTTTCATAAAACTGAAAGTAAGAAAACATATGCTACCAAATTCTGTACTAAAAATATGCTCCCACATATGTAGTGACAAATGCATACACTTAATTATTTTAGAAACTTAAATAGGAAGAAAATAAGGAATGTACAAGGACAGAAAAAAAAAATAACCCAAGCAGATAACATACATGAATTACCAAAGTTATTTTAAGGGCTTGCTTCACACTGGCCTCTTAGACTAAACAAGCTAAAACCAAACAAAATTCTTCAATGAGTTTTCATGAACACAGTCACCTTATTGAAGGGTGTGTGTCCAGGATCTGAGTTAATAGTGCAGCTTGGTACTGATTCTTGCAATCTGCAGGCAGAATCCTGAAAGCCATACTCAAATTACTGTGAAGAATAGAATAACAAATGGAAACAAATGCAAAACATATATAGTTTGCTATAAAAATGCTTCTGTAATTGAGATTCACTGTGGGTTTATAACCTAGTTTTAAACTTATTTGTAAAATTACCCCACCTTGTAATATTAGTACTTAAAATTGGGAACTTGAATTTGTCAGGGAAAAAACTCTTGATTTTCAAACAAAAATATTTTCTGGTAAGAAACTACATTTGAATAGCAAACAAATTGCAACTTTTTAATCCAACATGCAAATTACTTGAAGACTTTTGGATTAATTCTGGATTTGCTCAGCAGCAAAATCACTATCTTATTAAGCAGGGAGGAGTAAGAGGTACCATTCATATGTAATAATTCCATGGATTACTCAATGTTAGCATAAAACCCTTGGGAGAGAGAACTTCTGCTTAATTTCTTTTGTTTAGTTTTTCAAAGAAGCTAAAATCCAACACATCCTTTCAATTATTTTTCAGGTTACATCAATGAACTCAACAATAAGTAAGAATAGATTCAAAAAGAGCCAGCTGTGGTTGTGAGTGTGCTTCCCTACAATACAGATCACAATTATATCATGATGCTCGTTTACAAACAGAACTGCCACCATCCTGAACCTTGGCAACTCATATAAGTGACTTACTCACAAGCAAACTGTTTCTGGAATAAAATCCCAATTATCTCTCTAAATATAGAGTTAGTGGACCATTCTGAGTCTCCCAACACAGAATCATCTGAAATCTACATTAAAAAAGGAGGAGGTACAAAAGTCTACGCCTTTATTTCCTCCGACTTTCATTTCAAGTTTCCAGGATTTTAGGGATTTCCATCCCAGGTAAGAGGCTGCTATGGGTAGCTGTCATAGAGAGGAGGCAACAAATAATCAACTGTTTAAAAAAAAATTATCTTTCTCAGACTGATCCCAGAAGAGAGTAAAACCACATGCTGCTTGTTATTCAGGTACTTTCATGAGTTGAAACTCTTGCCATAGAATACTGGTTGCTCTGATATAAAGAGTAAAAAAAAGTTTAAAAAACATACATTCTAGATTTTCAAGACTAGAATGCTCTTTTTAACCTAGGTGTGCAAAAACAGTGTGATAATTGCTTCTGAGTCTCTTCTGAAATCTATGAATCTCATATCATCTCAGAAAAACATAGTTAACTATTTAAGTGTGGACATTTCCTAATCTTACAGAAGATTTGAAATAAATCATTAAAGATTCCAAACCTTAAATTGGCATGCCAAGTTTTTGCTTTTCTTTAGCTTGATAATAACTCCTTTGGCTGTTTAACTGTTAGAAATATGAAATGCTGTGGACTTTCTTATCTTAATTCTGGTCGATTTCTGGGAGCTTTTTGTCTTGCTTTATCTCAGACAGGGGGTGTCCTCTAACATCAAATTATTCTAATAGAATCAGCCCAACAAGGATTTTGCTTATTGCCTGCAATGGGTTATGAGATCTTGGCACCCACAACTGGTAATGAGGGGTCATTTTCCACACAATGCTGTCATCAGCAATTACCTGTACTGGATAGTGTGTGGTCCATCTGTGGTGAAAATAAAGAGGTGCAGAGCCTCAAGTGGTTTGAAATGTTAATAATGTGGTCTTACATAATTGATAGTTCAGTTTCTTTAGCTCATTAGTTGCAAAAAGAGCTTCTCTGTTTTTTCAGTGAGCCCTGGTGTCAGCAGCAGTGTGGTTCTGTGAGCAGCTGCCTCAGTTGCTCAGGCTGGTCAGATGTTCTTTGACTTCTGGGAATTAAACAGTGTTGTGACCAAGCCAGTAATTTTATCCAGAAATGTTTATGATACCTGTTGGGATCAATAAAATAAAATTCCTTCAGGAAGAAGCATAGAAAGCACATTTGTATTTTTTGTGTTTGATAGCACATGTGAACCCCCAGGGGAATTGTAGCCCATTGTGCTCAGTAACAAATCCATCCACATCCAGAATAAGCCATCTATGCCTTGAAAGGTAAAGGATTCTAGACAGAAAATCTGGCCATGTTGGACAAAAGACAACATGCAAGCACACCTGCCATTTTTCAGGTCTCATGCCAAAGTAGGATGTGTTCTTGGTAGACCAAGGAGAAGTCCAAAACCTTCAGCAGAGTTTGAATCCTGCCTTTTGGAATCTGAGAAAAACCCTGCTTAATTACATCTCTGACTGTCACTCTGGGCAGGGCAGGAATGGATTGCTCAGCTTTGAAATTTGGCAGCTCTTGCCTGAATTGTCCTTGCTATCTTGAATAAATCAGTCTCTGGACAGTTCTAATCTCTAGCAAGTTTGTCAGGATCTGTTCCAGTTTGGGAGGTACCACTGAAAGTTGACACTCTTATCACAAGTTCATTCTGCTTTAGGGCAACAGAAATTTGCATGGCTGTTGTTTTTATCAGAAGTTTCTTTCCATTATTTTAATGCTTGTCTCTCCTTCTGTTACTATTTGACATTTCCTTTGCATGGACATATTTCATTCAAGATTAGACAATAAATTGCAATCATTTTTTGGTGTGTTGAGACTGCTACACTGATACTTTCAGTATTTTAAATTTCAGCATTTTTTCAATATATACATTCTTGAGAATGTGAAATTACTTCATCCTTCTGTTTAAGCATTTAATCTCTGATTTGTTTGACAACTGAAAAGGGTCTTTAAGGAATCACAGCTACTGAAATCCTAATTGTAATACCTCAAAAGATCAATTAAATAAAACCATATTAGCAAAATACGCATGTAAACACTAGAGAGAATTGTAGAAGAATAAAAATCAATGGAACATATTCTAAATAAATCAACACCTAATAAAAACAATTCAATATTTAAAAGCATTAAAAATCTCCAGCACTGTAAATTTTTGGATTGCAAGAAATTTTCTGATTTATTGAAGAGATAAAGATAGATCATATGCAGCCATACTGGACTAATAATGTTTTCCATAAATTAAAAATAACGTTATTGCAGCAACAGAAACTGCAGCCTGCAAACAGAATTTGTGTTGCTCACACAATCAGTCTTTCTGTAATCCTAAAAAAATAAAAATTGTCTCAGCAAGGAGAGATTAGGGATTTACTGTTTGTTTAAATCTAGACCAGTGCTAGAAACTGTAAGCCTCAGGAAACTTTTGTCATACAACATCAGTTTTAATGCAAAGAATATAAAATTCCAAAATTTTGGGATTTTTCTGCCACAGTTGAAGAAGTCTGAAATCTTTTCTTCAACATTTAAGAAGTCTGAAGTTAGAAACAGCATTGTTGTGAAATTTCAAAGTCACTGTCCCACAGGCAACTATTTCAGCTCTCGTTGTTATCACTCAATTGGTACTTGCAGGCTTTGCAAACAGAAGCAAAGTATGTGACTGAGTTGGATTTTCTGCCTCTAAAAACTAGAAACAAAACAGAAAAAAAAAAAATGGAATTTTTGTAATGCTAATTAACAGATCCACAGAAATTTGGCAGTAATAAACTGTCACAGCAAAGGTCCTGGAGCAAATCAGTAAGTTACCCTGGAGCAGAGCCTTGGCTTTGGCCTCAGAGATAAATTGTGCTTTGCCTCAGCTGCATCGAGAACCCGACAGTTCATCTCTAGTTCTCAGCCATATTAAAGAGATATTTCTGTTAATGTCACTGAAGTGGAAATGGACTGGTTGAGTGCAGCTCTGGATTCCACACTGAGAATCTCTGCAAGGAATGAAGTACAAAAACAGTTTTTATGGAGCCACATAGAAAATTTTAGATGAAATTCTGTATAAGTGCCAGTAGAATAACTGGGATCTAGGATATCAAAAGAACAGCTCATTCTCCAGAGCCTTAGTAGATAGGCATTCCAAATGTTAGCCTGCTCTAAAGTTTGTTTTAGATAAAGCCAGCAATAACCTCTCTGCACAAAGGTATGTTTAGGATGATAGGAAATACCCATGTTTTAAAAAAAAGAGTTGGAATGGACTTAGAGATGTCAGCTGTCCACCTCTATGCATAAGCAAAATAGGATATTTAAGTATCAGGATAAGCTTTCATATGGCAGGTATAACAAATTTCTCACATAAATGTGTCATCTAACAGATTTTTTCCTTTTACCCTTACCAAGATTGTGTTGGAGTCCCTAGACAAGCCTGTGCTAATCTACTTTTTGAGGTGACCAGGATCCATTTTCTGCCTGTCCTTAAAGAAGAACTCTTGACCTTTGCAATTATTCTATAAGCATTACAGTCAGGGCTACAGGACTCAGGAGCTTTAAAGGAAATTTATCACACTGTGGAAAGGTTTCCTGCTTCTGTTTCTTCTTTTCCCAGTTTTACTTTACAAATCAAGATATCTTTTCAGAGCAAGAAAAAGCCAAGACATGAAGCCAGTTGGGGTTTTTTCTGAGAAAATTCATTACCATAATCACACCATCACCATATACATCAAAAACCTAAACAGCACCAATCACAGAGAGAGGAGACCTTCAGTTCTTTTTTTCCACTACTCTGTTATTCACACATATAGTGGTCTGAAAACAACCAGTGCACCCAGACCTTGGTCTTACTATGCCTTTGCATGATTCCGCTGCTGTACAAAACATGTCTTTCTATGCATTTTTGTACTTAGAATATTGGCTGCAGGGAAAGAACTGCAAGTTTCATTCCACCTGCTTTTACAGGCTTATAACTTCTTCCAACTGCATCCATTCCTTGTACTTGTCATCAACTCAGAGATTACTTTCTCTTGTCACTAACCCCCAATTACCCATTGTATAAAACTTTCTCTAAGTACCTTACTGAACTGGGAACACACAGGGAAGTGGATTATATTTCATCAAAAAATTAATCCATGCTCTTGGTCTGCTCCACCCAAAATAAGTCAACACACACAAATGAGCACAAAACCTATTTGCAACATTGTCACTTAGGTCCAGATTTGCAAAGATCTTCAAACATCCAAGTTGTATTGATTTCAAAATTAATTTCTCAATGAGTTGGAATCTGACTGCTGCTGCAGATCTGGGAAATAGTTGATGGTCCCATAATAATACACTGATATTTTCAAAATTATGTTGATTATGTTGAAAATATTGATGTCTTGGTGTGGATCTGAAACTTACTTATCGAAACGAGCAACTACCCAGAAACAGACTTGCAAGTTTGGGGTTTTTTACTGCTGCCTATTTTCTGTCTTTTAATCCTTGCTTGCCAGATGGGCCCTGGTTTTCATGATAATATGAAAAAAGTTACAGATATTAGGTTTTTTTTCTAAAAAGGATGATGATCCAGATGAAAAAGGAAAAAGTCAGATCCTTCCAAAGATCCACATACCAAATGTACAGTACATTATTTTGAGGAAAAAACTTAGAAATTTATTCTAAGCCTAAAAACGTTCACGGGAAAATAGTTTCCAAGGGTCATACTTAGGTTTTACTTTGTTTCATAGCAAACGTGCAGTTTACAATTCGAGTTCTTTCATGAGCCAGCCCTGCCACACGATTGTGAAAGCCATGATGGGTTCTGATTGCTCATGCAGGATCAAGCAATCTCAGCCATTTACATTTCTATTGTATGGCGGGTTCCAAACATGCCTTTGAAATTCTGCTGTCAGTCGGGCAGTAAAACCCTCGGTGCCCTGTGCTTTGAAGGACTCTTCATAATTTTCATGTAGTATGCAATGAATCCTTAAACTGCTCACTTGAGGATGATCGTTAACCTCTAGAAAAAGATTGAAAAACACTAAATACAAACCAGTATCTCGGGTATAATTAATAAAAAAAAAAACCTTGCAGCACTTCACCTTACATGCACCCCTCCCCCCCCCCAAAAAAATCACTGATCTGTATGGAATTGATTTTTTAAACTCCGTCTCAAAATAGGTGCTGAAATTAATTGATACTTCAGGATTGACCCAAAATGTACATCTTCTCTGTTCTCACATTAAAATAAATTAAAAAATTTTAACTGGGGAGGGGAGAGGGGGTTTAAGGGAACAAAAAAACACCACCACTAAAAAACACCCCAGAAACTTTAAAGTTTCATTTGGCTTCATTTGGTTGTTTTTAAAGACCTCACAAAAGTATATTTTTAAAAGGTGGATAAATCCAAATTATTTACACCTAAAAACAACTCATACTTTCAAGGTTCATTCTGAGAAAAACAGTCTGAGAATTCAATGCAAGTTCATACAACATTTCTGTTAAACAGAGTTTTAATTTCTGCCCAGCATTAAATAATTCATAATTCAATTAAGCATATTTAAGGTGGTGAGGAAAGAAAACAGTATCTTTTTTCACATTAGCTTGTAAGTGAGACAGTGCTCTAACAATATATTTTATGGAAAGCAGACATTTAAGCTTTATATCCAAAGAATCATCTCACTTGGCATTGCAGCATCTCTTTCAGATCCCAGTGACCATCCACAACTGTCATGGAATATTTTCCTGCCAGCTCTCCCACTCCTCACAGAGTGGCATCCTTCTCAACATAACACACCTGATTAACAAGAAAGGAGAGCAGCCACTCCCCAGATAAGACACGGAGCAACACGGGGGCACCATGATCAGCAGGTCTGTGAGGAAAGGAAAGGACAACACGAGACAAGGAAAGGGTCAAACAAGAAAAGTATCAATTAGGAGACTGCATCAGGCTGCTCAAGCAGCTACAATAAAATTAGATTAGAACAGAAGGGCTAAAAGCCAGAAATTTTGTCCCAAACGTAGGCAGCAGAATAACTGTTTAAAACTAACTCTGTAAAGAAATAATCATTCTACAGCTTTCAAGGATCAATATAGGTTTTGAATAGATATGGATACAGTGGTATTAATTGAATCCATCTGGTATTAAATCCTCCTTTCAAAAGCAGAGGTTAGTGTCTGAAATTCATTATATTGTAAATTTAACCAGAAAGTGCCCTTAGAAGTTACAGCTCAGAATAGCACATAACGTCTAAAAATTAATGGATCTCTGTGCAGTGTGATTTACATTGGATCTTTGGTGACCTCTTGAGAATGCATTGAAAGTGACTGTACAAAGAGAGCCATTCAAAAGAAAAAGGAAGCTAGAGACAGAAATGAGGATGGTTTTTACCAGTGTCTTCCTTTCACAATATTTTTTTACATATTACCAATAGTGTTTAAACATTCAGTAGCCATTTTCAGTTGGCTGTACTTGGCACAGCTATCCATTTACCTAAACTAATTACAACAGAAAACAGTGTAACTCAGGTTCCTTTTAAAAATATATCAGAGTCAATAAATACATAAACTCAAGGGTTTACAAAGACCTAAAATATTTTTCCAGTAATTTTAGGGAGAACAGTGCTCACAGGCCTCTCCTAATAGCAAAGTGGGGAGAGTCGTTTTGGTTTTTTGAAGTCAGTGAAGAAAAGTCAAATCAACAGCAATCCCTTTACATCACATTTAATTCTTGAAAATGTCCAGCTGGTCTGGAGAACCTATGGACATAAGCAAGGCAATGCTGAATGAAAGATTTAATATTCTAATTTATTCAATGGCAAAGCAAGGTGATTTCCCATATACCTCCTCCAAATATTTCACATTTTTCTTGTAGGAATAATTTTTCACCATCAAAAGGTAAATTCCATGAAATTTGAATTAAAGAGACATATTCTAGTAGCAATAAGCCATGCCAGGGTGTGCATTACTAGACTTTTTGGCAAGCCTTTCAAGTGACTGAAGGTCCTTGGTGTTCAGGCAGTTCCTTTGCAGCACACCCAGGACATGCACCAATAGCCCCCAAACACACATCTCTGAGGGGCTTATTGCTGATGCACATTAATCAGCATGGCAGTCTGATGGTGGTTACCATTCATTCCCCCACAGCTGGAGAGGACTGGGAAACACAGATTTTGTTTGCAATTAAAAGATCTTTAGGGTCTTGAGAGAAGCACAGGTTTCAGTCCAAAGAGGCAGTACTTTCAGACTTCCAAGCAGCATTTAATTTTGCTAACATAAGTGACTTCAGAGAAATACTGTGATTCTGTACTAAAACCTGATCATGAAATCAAATCTGAGATAAATTGATCCTACAGTGCATCTAAGAAGGGCAATAAAATTATTACTCTTAAGATAAAAAAATCCTTCTTATTGCAACATATTTTTTTGTGATTTCAGTGCCTCAAGAGCTCTTGGTGGGCTCTGCTACGTTTACTTTCTCCATTCACAAATCTAACAAAGCAAATCTAACAGAGAAAACCTAACAAAAAGGTGGCCGAAAGCAAGAGAGCGCAGTTCTTGTTCTGTATAAATGCATTCATCAGTATGTACACGGTGCCTTTTACCCAAATTTTCATGTTTTTGAACACATTCTCCTGTATTCCTTGCAGAGGAGTGCTAACTCAAACATGTATGCACAAGGTGCAACACTATTTGTATTCATGGCAAAAACATTTTCTTTGGCTGATAACTAAATGAAAACAAGAACCCTGACTTACGTGATTACTGCATTAAAAAATAATTTGATGGCTAGTTTGTTATGGAGCACATGTAAGAGCTGCAGTGCATCTGTTCTGGAACTTCAGGGTTCCTCCAGAATCCTGCGTGATTTGTTTATGATGTGGTGATGATTGACTGTCAGCTACTAATAAATGGTAAATAAAAAAGTAACGTGTGATATTAAAGTACTACATTAGCTACATTGTGATTAAATTACAGTAACAGCACCAGCTATAAAGCTTTATAGAATCTCCTCAGCCATGCAGTAATTCTCCTAACTATACTATTATGTAGAGCACAAATATTTCTTTGTAAGTCCGAAGCAATACATCAGGGAAGCATTTACTGCTAAAGCTAGATTGAGAGTAAATGCATCTTGGGTTGCTATGAATAAAGCTCTAGCTTCTCATTACTTTATGACAAGACACAGAAATTCACTTTACTTTTCATTTAAGCTTTTCTGCTCCAGTTTATAGATGTATGCCTTCACGCTTTTATTCCCTTCTCGCTTCAGCCGTACGTAATAAATGATTATAAATTTTCACATTTGACCACCTCTCTGCTAGTCTCATGCTTAATGCACAAAGTTAGGAAGCTGCAGGTAAAAATTTCACAAACACTTTTATTTATGATGTTGTCCTTGGTAACGGAAATTTCAATGTACTGAAATGAAAAGTATGATTAAAGGGATACGACGTCCTGACAAGGATAGTAGAGGGCAGCCTTCTATTTCCCACTGAAAATATATAATACTTTTTTGACATCAATTTCATAGAGAATAGACATGGGCTAGTCATGAAAAAAAAAGACACAAACATGTTTCTAACTTCACTGTTGTTCTGCTGTCTTAAATGAAACTTATTCCAGATATATATTGTCTGGATTACAAAGCTTTCAAGTTAATGTCAGGCACATAGATAATTATGCATAAACAAGATATTGTGCAGTTTAAAAAAAAGTCTTACTGATAATCTTCTGCAAAATTAAAAAAAAAAAACAGACCATGTTAAGAGAGAGATTATTTTCTCATTCCTCTTGTCACTTTTCCAATCATTTTACCTCTACAACAGGATTTATTGTGAGTAGCTTTTGTCTGGTTTTGATTCTAAGTTCATTTTAGCTAATTCGTACTGTCCTATGCTGCTAAAAAGTTGTGACAGACCCAAAACCTTTTAGAAGTAGCACCCTAATAAAAACTGGAATTTGTTTTAATTAAACCCATTTTGTCTTATCTTTAAGCATATCAAAATAAAACTTACAATATTAAGAGCATTTTTTCTAATTATGGGTAAATGGGGAAACTGAAATAACATTAGGGTCATCTTACTAACATTTATAGTTTTGATTACATGAGAAGTAAATTAATCTAAAGTCTCAGAAGCAAAATATAACTTCTTGAACAATTTTTAAAACAAATCACTTCAGTTGAGTCTCGCTCTTCTAAGAGGTACATGTAATTTGCAGATGCTATTACCAATTAAAATAATGTTGTGACTTAATAATATCAAACCCCTGCTACTCTTTACCATCCAGAAAAATATTCTGTGCAATTTCCAATAGCATAGATACAAATATAGAACATCTTTTTGAAAAATAACTGTTGAACTACCACATTCCAGAGAACAAATTATGTTTCCATCTATTTTTAAAGTATTCAATATAATAAAGCTTCTACATTTAGTCCTTTTAGGAAAAACAGACAAACCATGCTATGGAAAGGAAGGAGACAGTTAAGAAGTTCTGTACAACAAACACTGAAATTTGCACCCCCAAATGAATGTTTCAAACCCTGCTTAGATCAGTGCAAACTGGAATTTGCTTTTATGCATTAGTTACTCAACAATATATGCACAAAACTCTGAGTTTATATTCACTGTCAGACGTGTCTGTGTACAACTCATAGTGAATGGGGTTTTGTGATTAGCATTAACTGGCATTGCTAGAGACAAACAGTTATGACCAAACCTTTCTTCTAATCCTGTGAATTTCATTGATAATTAACTTGGCTGGGCAGCTCTAGCAAGTTCCACCTTTTCTTTAACAGTGCTAATAATTCAAAGAAAAAAAAATAGAAAATCATATCGGTATTAAAAAGTTGTGCTTTTTAAACTTTAGAGGCAATGTTTCCCATACAAGGACTGCATAGTTATTCTTTGCCTTTTAAGAAATTTATAAACCATTTGTTCTGTTGCAGATATCCAATCATTGCAAAAACCTCCTGGATGTACAGCCAGAATGTTTTCCAGTCTGTTTGTGTAACAGCATCATGCCTTTCTCAATAAAGGAAGCTACCAAGATTTTGTGACAGATTCTATTTTTTGCCCAGCTATCACAAAGCCCTGAAAAACACATTGTGTTTTATGTCAGTTATTTTAAAAAACGCCACAAATTATAATGAAAACAAAATTGCTGAGAATTATAATTTGAATGTCTGTCTTCATTCATTTCAGATTTACTGTTACTCTGAGGTTTCCACCTTGATATTTTTTCCTCTTACCTCACCACACAATTACAAGCTACTGTAATTATTCCCTTTATAATCATTGCCATTATAATACCAACAATCTACATTGCTGAGCATTCTGCATAGTGTCCTTACTGAAGCACACCCTCCTCTAAGTGCAGTCTAATATTTGCAATTTGAAACCTGACAAAAATGTCCTTAGAGTAAACATGTGGGATCAATTATGCGAAATAAAGCATGCAGGTTAGAAGTACCATACCACAGCAGAGCTCACACTTTCTTTTAAACTTGCTAATATCTCTGACCCCTCTCTACAAAAGCACTTTAATCAACATTCACATATTACTTTTTTTTAGCTTACCATTTAACGAGCTGCAAAAAATGTTTAGCAATCAATTATATACATCAAGTTGATATGCTGCAGGACTGAGGGTCATTTAAGCTTAGAGCTACAGCTGAAAGAGTTTGGGAAAGCCACATGGGGAGCAAACTCACTTTTCCCTTTTAAACTTGCAAGCAAAAGGACAGCTTAATTAACCCAATAGAGAGTGTCTCCTCAACCTTTCTGAAGCTCTTTGTGAAAGCACTGACAACTGTTCTTTTGGGCCTTAAGAGCATTTGCTTTATGTCTTCAAGTTTCAGCTGTGCACACATACAGCCCCAGTAAGAAAGGCCACAATCAAGTGATCATATTAGATAAATTTGATTCTGATCACATGGCCTAATCCCGTACTTGAACAATAACCTAAACCTGGACCTGGCTACTGATGTCTGGTATGAGATATGGGTCAGTGAACATAAGTGCTCTATTTGTAATCATAAAAAGAGAGATAATGCATAGGATGCTAAACTATTGCTTTGCCTCCCCTTCATCTTATGGGGAAATTGATGGTCCATATTCTCCAGAAAGATAGGGAGAGGATGTGGCTGATGAGGAGTCAGGGGTTTGCCCTGAATATGCGTCTTTTAAAGAGATTCCTTTCCTCTCTTAGCAGTTCTCAGAAGAATGTGAGTAATAAGAGAAGATTCCCTACTGTTCAACGAGGGCATTGCTTTTCAGGGAGGGAAGTTTGTTTCATTACTTTATTAATCGCCACCCAATTCATTGTAAGTTCTTAGGCAGCCCAGCACAGCTTCTGAGACAGCTCCACCCACTCTCCTGCGGGTTCCTCTGCTTTTGGACAATCTCCAGGATGGCACATTCTCCTTGCAGAGTTCTTTGCTCACTGCCTGCTAAGCTCGTATAAACAACTTTAGTTTTCTCTGCCCCTGCCTCTGACAGGGGCCAGGAAACTTCATTTGACTGTGGATTTACTTTTGCTAATGTTAATCCCTTAGCATCTAATTAGAGCAATCACACTTTGTTCAGGACAAATTAAAAACAAGGCCATTTCACTGATGTAGTTATTTTCAAATAAGCACTTACTCATATGTCAAGTCAACATTTAAATGAGATGTATAATTTAGAGACTTAACTTTTTTTCTTTGTAGTAGTCCCCAAAAACAGGGTAACCAGAATTCTTACAGAGCCATATGTAAGGTGTGGTGTACAAGGCACACACAGGACACAGTACATACCTTAAGAACATCCCAGGTATTCCTGGAGCCTTGGCACAAGTGCTGCAAAATTAGCAAATGCCCAAACAGCTCAGATACCACCTAACAGTCATGTAAGGGTTGAAAAGATCCAGAGGTCTGTCCAGAAATCTTTTACTAAGTATGGATGTTCTGCATTTGTGCAAGATTTATACACTAGTGGGTTTTAGCTTGGAAGTAAGATTGCTGCTTCTTGCCAATTTTTTTGGTGGTCCTTAACCTAAACTGGGTATTTGTCTGAATCACTACGGATGCATTGATCTGACTCCAACCTGAAGTTACTAAGGTTTTATAAGACAGCAATAAAGCTCTCTTTGCATTAAGCAGCCAAGCACATCAACATTTTAATGAACTGTTTTTGCATGGTTCGTTGCGTAGCTCCTAGTCTCCTACAGCACAAATCACGTCTCCGTCACCCTCGCCCCTCTCATACAGGCAGGGTGTGAACTGGAAACGCAATAGCACTTCCATGGATCCTCAGAAATAGGACATTGTAGGCAGTGCAGCTCCCAGCAGTACCAGTGCTTAAGCTATTGTGTCATCTAAAGGAGATCTGCAGCAGTCCCAAGCAGTGGAGCAGCTGCCCTGTAATCACCAAGCAAACTGCTCAGGACCTCAGGACAATCGAGCTCTTGGAGCCACGGCACTGCACCGCAAGGCTTCAGACAATGAGCTACAGCCTTGTATGGAGGGCTGGGGAGCTCAGCTGTCATTAATCATACAATAGTCCACCTCCCAAACAGGTATTTATTTTATATTGACCTAAAGGTTGAAATAAATTATTGAAATCAACCTCAATGTAGACCATATCTCCTTGGAATAATTAAATTACATCAATGACAAGCATTTTGGTGTATTCTAGTCAACCTTTAAAAAGCAACATTAAAAGCATAAAATATTTATTGTTATGCTTTCAAATAGACTTCATGACACATTATGTATTTTTGAGATTAAAGATTAGTTCTAACACATGATTTAATAATGAATGCAAATTATAAATGAATATTTAACAAACCATATCACATTTTATGTCTTAACATATCCTTTGCCATTACTGTAACTGAATGAGGAATGGCTCTGTGATGTATTGTCCTGCTGCCTAAGGCCCTGGTGTTTTCACCTTGATATGGCCTTTAAAATAAATTTATTTGTTAACATTTAAGAATACCGTGCAAGTGTTGGCATAAAACATTTATAAGTCTGTTTATGATTGAAGGAGCCATGCACTAATCAGGTAATATTTATTGTAAAAATAATTTATTTGGCCAATTGTTCCACGAAAAAAAAAGATTTGGAAATGTTTATTTCCAAACTTAGTTTAGGACTAAGTGGTACTAATGGTATCATAAAGATGTTATATAGTGTTAATATAACCTGAGTATTAAAAACATAATGAATTTGCTATTTATGAACCATTAAGTTTTACCTCAACCCTAGAATAAACTTCCGATCATTACGGATCTATTAATAACTTTTCTGGCATCTTTTCCCTCTCTTTATTCCCTTCTTTGCTTTCCTCTACATGGTCAGAGTCATATTTTTGATATTTGCAGAATTAATTAAAATATGTTTTAGAAAGCAGTATTTCATTCTGAGCAATATTTTTTGGTATTCTGTGTGCTTAAGTGACTATACAGACTAATATCACAGAAAGACAAATATGTTTGTTTACTTTTCATTAGTATTTGCCCTAGCTATTCCTATTAAATTTATTTTTATATTGCAGATTTTTAAAAATGCAAGAAATACAGGCTTCTCAGTTTCATAATTTTGTTTAAGTGGCTTAGTTTAGACTTTCTGTAGAGAATAAACCACATGCAACTTAAACCAAAACATGGTCATTACATTGGGTGGGAGGTTCACAAAACTCCCCAGCAAGTTTTGGTGATTGAAATAATAAATCTTCTGTCTGGCACTGCTCAGCTGAGCTGACCATGTAGATCACTCTCCTAGTTTAATCAGCTAGGAATGAGACTTAGAGTAAGTTATAGTCAGAGCTTGGCTAGTAATATTTTATACTTATAAAACATTCTAAATATTTAAACAGTAATGAACAAAAATTGAAAAAAATTCTGGCAAGAATTTTCTTCTAGTAGCCCTTTCAATGCAACATTTCCACACCACTTGTGACCCAAATACAGTGTTTAAAGAAGAGAGTTTCAGATATTTTAGGAAAAATAGAACAATAAATTAAAAATGGAAAGAGGAGGATGGGCCTGAAAACATGAGATCCAGAAGGACACTACGACTAAAGGACAGCAAGAAACAATGAAATGAATACCCATAGGTGAGCAAGAAATTAAAGGAAGAAATTGTAAGAGTTTATTGATTGGCAAGAGAACTTCTGTGATGGCAGTCCTTATTCTCTTGTCCTGCTGTCTGCCATATCTGTCTGGATTGCACAATCACACAGGGGTTTGGGTGCTCCATTGCTCTCTGATTTTTTATCTATGTTTTCATGTTCCCAGACATCCCTACCTCTTCCTGTAATCTTTTCCCAGTCATCTCTTCTTATTAATTTTGCCATTATTTTCTTCACATTTCAGTCTCCAAAATTCTTTGTCTTCACTTTACAGCTGTTTCTGACATATGCTATGCAACCTTGTAAGACTTATCTCATGAACAATTTGGGGATCTCAGTTCAGATGCTATTTCCCATCTGTTGCCATTGCTTATTTTCCTTCATTTCATTACCTTTAAAAGACATCTAAGAGTTTGCAGTACTACATCATGGACTGAAAATACAGTTGCTGCTTAATAGATTTGGAGAAATCTTATTTTAAATCATTAAAAATTTTTAAGAGTGCCTAATAACTCAGTTCAGCCTTCATAATTATTGGCATGATAGAGTGAAAGCAAGCAGACCCTGTTAGGATGAAAAACTAGCTGTTCATTGAAGACCTATATTTTCATGTCCCTGCTTATACCAAGTTTTGTGACTGATCTGACTAATCCCAAGCTAACCATAGTACAGTAAAATAAAAGCTGAGAAACAAGTGTGTGAGTTATGCAATGTTCACCCTTGTTTTCAATTTGAAAAGCTACCATTCACAAGACACAGGGCTGTCCTTGTGTTGATCTCTTCACATGAACACAAAACCCAAGCTGAACTGGATGACAGACTAGTTTCAGTCAGTAAAACAAAACATTTCACTTCTCCACAGTATTATTCATGATCCAGGAAGCTTTTTTCCAGACCTAAATGCAAGAGAGATAACAGTATTATTTCTCTTTGCCAATTTTTTTCTTCACACAATTTGAATTTTCCCTGAAACACAAATTCTGTCAAACACTTTACACCAGTATATTTTTCATTTATCAAGTGAACAGTTAATACAGGTGACATAAAGCATTATACCCAAGACAGGGAGAATCTAAAAGCCAAACCAGCCCACCAGATCCCAATGTGAGAATTAAATAAACTTAGTTTTAACTGTATATTTTCTCAAAGTGTTGATACACTTTCCAAATCTGATTAAAGTTTTTTTTTTGCCTTATTTTTCCTTTACAATCATAGGACAACAAGATCTATAATTCCACAAAAGGATTTCCAGGGAAGACACATGGATTTGCCTGCACTACCACCATCTTTTTTCAAATTGCCAACAAGCAAAAACCCTCCACTGAATACCCCAATAGTCATTCTGGGCCTTACTCGATGCCCCTTAAAGCCAGCTGAAACAATTTCACAGACTTGGGTACCGCTCTATGTGAGGCACCGAGGCAGCCGGTGACCGTAAATCAGCAGTTCCGTGGGTTCCTCTCTCTCAGCTCTCCTGAGCTCTCTTACAAAGCTCGTGGGAGGTACAGCCTAACAAGCTACATAGGACATGTTAAAATGTAACACAGCACTGTACACTAAAGCAAAAATCAGGAAAATCCCTTCACCTGTGATGACACCAAACCGATTCAAGGTTCACACAAACCAGCATTAGGTTCATGTTTGTATTGCATCCGTTCTGCCTCGTGTCTAGTTACAACTTCTGCTTTAAAAATTAGCAGCTACATTTACAGCCAGAGAAAAGGAAAGCAGCAAAAATTACATATGTGAGAGCCTGAAACTGATAAGGGAGAAATAATGTATTGAAATCAAACAGCTGCTTCAGAAAGTGACAAGGCTTTCAGAATTAGCACCTGAAAACTTAGGAATGAAGAAAACAAAAATAATTCCCAGCTGAAGAAGAGACAAAGAAGATAACCCTCCCATAGGAGCACAGCATGATAAGTAGCCACAGGGAGAATCAGTGTGATCAGTCAGAAAGGCAGGAGAGTTATTAGCTTAGCCCTGAACCTCCTACTTAATGTGGGGCCAGTGGTGATAGTTAACAGACCCTGGCTAAGGTGACAAGCTTTGGACCTGCTTGAGGAAATCCAATTGAGAAGCAGCCATGAGGAACAACAAGCCAGAAACAGATGTTTCAGCTACCAGGATGTGCACACATTTAACCTGAATATGTAGAAAAAATATTATTTTCTATAGATAGTGATTTCATCTCCTCCTGCAGCTCAGGTACTGTCAGATCTCATTATCCACAGGTAAAATGCTTCCTTCCCATTTTGGAATAGATCTTAAATTCAAGCAGAACTGTTTGAGTTGTGGCTACTGAATAAAGGATCAAAGGCACTGGATTAATATTCTGAAGATAATTTTAGTATTCAAGCAAAACAAGGCTAAAGTCATGGGAATACAAAAAGTGAAATTTCAACAGCTAAAATAACTACAATCCCCATTTAACCCAGCATAAACCATGAGAAAGCCAAAGCTTTCTTTCAGCTGTCAATTCATATTTAGGCTACTAAATTTGCTCACATGTACATGTATCAATAAATATCCAGACTGCTGCCAAAATAGGACAGGAACAGGTTAGTCAGGAGCTAATTACACTCAAAGGCAATTTTGCCAAATACAACAAACAGAGTGTCAGAGTTAAGCTGGTCTTTTGTGCATCCCTGGGTTCCATAGCACATGAAGGAGAATACAAAAGTCCTATGGGATGTTAATATCATATATACAACATATAGTCTGGTGCACATTTCCCTTTGCAGTTCTATAAACCTCATTAACATTCATGAAAACTAGATATGCACCTCGAGAGGAGAAAATGCCCTAATAGGTGGATTTTTACAAGAAATTTGCTGTTCTCAACACAACACATGCCTGTCCCAGATTTCAAACACATCCCATTTTAGGGACATACAACATCCCTAAATAGTTACTGCTAAATTTGTTTATAGTTATACATTAAAAATTAAAATAAATAAAACATGCATAGCAGAAATGAACACCACTGAATGTCTACAAAAGTCTATCTCTGAGCACATATGGAACAGTGAAATATCTTTGCAAGCAACATTTTTTCCTATGTCTTTCTTAACTTCCAAGCTTATATAGCTTCAGAGGGTAAGAATAACTTAAGCTACTCTTTCAACCTCTTAATTTTCTGTATTGAAAATAAGTTAAAGTGATAGAAATTTATGTTCTCTTTTGCTGTCATTTCCAAAGAAAATAACCTTGGACATTTCCAAGATAATAAAGTAAGAAGTCCCTGACAAAAGTTGGATTTTTTTTCATGGAACCATAGAATCCTTTACTCTTGGAAAGACCTTTGGGTTCATCCATTGCTTCTAGTTAGAGTATAATAAATTACTCTGATATTTAATGGAAAACAAAACCAAGGACGTTTTCAGCTACCACTCTCCATTTAAATAATATCACGTGGGCAAGGAAGGATTAGTACATAAAATTTAAAACTTCTTCTGAGTTCTAAATTCTCAAAAAATTACTGGTTTTCCAAATTACAAGCACTAAGGGTTGACATAAGGATATACAAATTATTGTTAAATAGAGCCTAATAGTGCATCGTTTCTTGCGAACCCAAAGCATAACTTTTTAAAAATATGCCTTCAACTTCTTTTTTAAGAACACCTCAAGAGAATGCTCATTCTTCCTAATGTACCTTCTATTTCAGAGGAACTCAGTGGTCAGAAGGCCAGGAACCTACCTCTCTTTTCATATATGCTTAAATATTTTATTTCACCCACTTCAAGAAGCTACAAGCTTCTCCTAGCAGAACAACAGTACAACCTCCCTAAAATACAACAGATTTTAAAAAATATGTGTGTTAAAGCTTGGATTAAATAAAATATCTGCTCTGCTTGCATGTAAATGTGCAATTCAGATTATTCTCCTCTCCTTTTTCTGCCCTCATATCTTGAAAATATTATCGTTGTGAACAAAGATTGTGTCAAACAATTGTCCATTTTATACATGTAAATAAATAGAAGGACTCTAACATCAAGAAATAAAACATCACGTTCTAAAGCAGAGTAATTAATGTAAAAAGTACACTAACCTTTGAAATCCATGTAAACTGCCAAAATAAAATCAAATATGTAAAAAAACTTGGTATCTCTTCCTAAGTTTAATTATTTTCATTACCTCCATGAAGTATTTCCTTACATTTTAAGTAACTGAAAGCATAACATGGTAGAATAACTAAAATAAAGCTGACAGCAAACATGCCAAGTGTCCTGGAAAGTTCAACCATTAAAATAACATTATACAAGAAAGAATGGGTGTGCCTGCAGGAAATCTAGAGATGCTGGTGTTTCACCACAGCAGCAGACTATGTCTGCTCTATACTGTGTGTTGCACCATCCAGTCCTACATGTCTTTACTGAATACCCCACAGCTGTTCTAAAACACTTAAAATAAAGCACACAACAAAACATAAAAGTGGATGTAACAGCATCTCCAACAATGATAGGCTATGAGGACGTCTAAGAGCAAGAAAAGCATTGAATAGGAAAAAGCATCAGAAATGAACCCCTACTCCTTGAAATCAAGGTTTCTTTTATCAGGATGTGTGAGAATGTAATAATAGATAACTGCCATTCATATGGTACTTCATATACAATTCTCTGCACTGAGGAAAATGGGAAATTTTCATTATTCATATCTTATATACTTGAAAAAGCTGAGAGACAATGCAGTCATGCAAGAAATATCAGACTATCTACCCTGAATTTCACTAGCCCAGGAGATCAGGGCAGGGGTAAATAAAATCAGGACATTGTAGCTATGAACAAGAGGTGAGAGGGTTGATTAGCACACCACCATTGCAAGCTGCCTTGGCATCTCACATATCTTACTTATAGCTGGGTCTACATAAGGCAGTTTTTGGCACATTCAATTCCTGCCCATTCAACAGTTCAATTCCTTATTTTGAAAAAAAATATATTAAATCTAAAGTGTATGACGGAATCTTCTTCCCAGCACTTTGCTCCAAGAGGAGTCTATCACAGCGTATGTCGCAGCACATGTCACAGTTGAGATGGCCACCATACAAGTTCAGAAAGCTCCAACCCAAACAAGGGTAACACCTTACCTCATCAGAAGGCTTCAGGCTCTGCCCATACAGAGCAACATCCTATCACTTCAGAAGGCTGCAAACTCTGCCCTTCTTGTTCTCCAGCCCAGCCTTTTATCCCCTCCTGTTGATGCCCTGCCCTGTGTGCCCTCTGCTCCCTTTGGTGGTTGCTCAGTGCCCCTGGGCACTCCATGGCTCATTGCTGTCAGTGCTGCTCACAGCTGCACCCACTGGGGATGAGGCTGGGCCAGCCCCACTCCCAATCACCACAAACTGTGCACCTACAGAAGTCCAGTCAATCCCACATAGGGCAGCTGGAAATCTGCAAATATAATGGACAATTACCCCGAGTCACAGAGGCAGCCAGAGTTTCCCAGGGCCCCAGATTGCAACTTTGTGGGACTTCCAACACTGCTAAACTGCTTCACCAGCATGGTGATAAACTCCCAGTAGCCACATATCATCCCCATCAACAGGTGGAGAAATTAATGGCAAAGAAAATTAACAAAAGTGCAAAATTGGCTGGGACCATTTAATTACTAATCAATGCATGGCCCTGGTTTTCTTGCCTCCGAGTGATTGGTTTTACACAGCTACCAGATAACTTCCAAGTGACTGCCAGAAAGTTTCTTCTTTAACTGAAAGGGCTGAGATTGGAACAGACACTTGATTTCACTGTCTGCCAGACTGTACTGCTGTGTTCCCCATGTCATTTCCATGGTTTTTTTCAGATTCTGTACTAGGCACTAGATTTGGACTGCAAATAAATTTTTTTCTTCAAAATTCAATTAAATGAAGAGTTATTTCCTAGTTCTTTATTATTTATTCTTTGGTTGTAACTAATCTGGCTTCTAATTTTCAAATGAGTTCTTTTAAATTTCTATTTCAGTACTTCTAGAAGATTTAATAAGGATAAGATGATTAGGGTCTAAAAAATAATCAGCATTCATATGAAATCTTATGTGCCTCTGGCAGGATCTAAACAATATATTTTCAGGAAATATTCCAAAGAATAGTTATACAATGGGGGATTTTTTGTCAGAAAGTAGATACAAGTCACACTCCACATACAGGATAACAGAATCATCTTTAATGCAGCAGGCAAAGACCTAAAGGAAAACCAAAGGATAAAAGTGTAATTGTTTTTTTCTCTTTCATTAATTTGGGAGCATTTTTAAAAAAATCATGGAACAAATGCTTTCATTGTAAAGGTAGAGGCTAAAATACTTCCTCAAAAATGGAAGGCAATTCCTCCTCACCATGATGAGTGTCACTTTGTGGCTCATGTACAAGTCCATCTTATTTGGCACTGAAGAGGTGTCACAGGACAGGGTGAAAAACCCACAAACCCCCAGGACACAGGTGCCATCATGTCTACTGTGCCTGACACAAAGGACTGAAGTCCACATAGAAGGAAACAAGGAGAAAGTGAATGTCATCTCCAAATGTCCTTGCTTTTGTGTGCTTCAGTCAGATTCCATTGTCATTTGTTGGGCAATCAGGCTAAGACCCCTTTGTTTTCAACTCTACTCAAAAGATAATTTCCTGATCTAATCCTGTTTGTTACCAGTATGAACATTTGTGACCCCACAAGGTATCCTGGCGACATTAATGACTCAGACATTAATCCCTAAAAGGCACTATGTCAGTTTACTGATGCAGGTTCATTTTTACTCCCAAATAATCAAATTAAACAGAACCTCCTTCCCTCAAATAAGAAAGTCATAAACATCAAAATAGGAGAGTGACTTTGGGAATTTATAAAATTAAACTTAAATGCCTTTTCTTTACACAAGAAAAGGAAGAGGAATCTATTATCATCACCCTCCTCTCTTCCCCCTCCAAAAAGAAAATTACATCTACACGAAATCCCAGTAAAGCCTTTCTTAACTTGATGATCTGTTGCTTTGACATCTTTGGGCATTATTTGTTTCATGGAGTATTGTATTAAATAGGAACAACAGAAATAAATTTCAAGCCCAAGTAATTTAGATCTGTAGCTGAAATGCAGATGCATGTGTCTCACAAATGAGTGGTGTGTTTAAAGTACAAAGTTGATTGACACATGCTTTCACTTAATGATGGTAATTACGAAGAATAACAACTCCAAGCCACATCTGTTCAATGTAACAATCTTGTTGTGCTATGCAGATTACACTGAGAGCTGTCAGAAATGCCAATTTTACCACAAATCATGCATAAGCACATTTGTAAGACAAGAAACAGATTAATAAGCATCAACACTTTTCTGTAAACACTTGTTGAAGAGAATAAAAGCTGTTAGCACTAAGGAAATGATACAACAGTGGATGCTTTCTCTATCAAGCTTGAAATAAGAAATCACAGGAAGGACAAAAGTGCAGGCTGAATTCCCAAAGAACAAGTCCCCCTGTAGCAGATCAAGATGTGGAAAACTTAACAATTACACTACATGTGAACAACATATAATCAAATTTTTTCTTTCCTTTTAATCAGTTCTCATTTAAAATATTCAATTTTGGCAGCACTAGATGGAATAGAAACAGGGAATTTTTAAGTTGCACTGAATTAAAATATCTTTATTTTTGATTGCAGAACATGCAAATCTAAATTGAAGCAAGACCCACTAAATGAAGAAAACTAAAAGCATTAAGCCATAAACCTATGGACTTTTTTATCATATCATAATCATAGGTGTCTTTATTCAAAAGCTGTTTAAGATTCAGGGTCATGTTTTTTCTATAGCAAAGGAGCATGGAATTATAGGCAAGCAGTCTCAGACAAGTCATTAATGTAAAATGACTTTGTTTGCTTTCCTATGCCAGAAGACATTACAAAATACAGCTGACACACGATATAATCTAGAATAAATAAATAACATGATTTTACAAAACAGCCTCAGATATATTCCTCTGTAAAATATAATTCAAAATTTAAATAAGATTTTTTTTAGTCTCATTGAGAAGTAGTTTCCCACTAATGTGACTTAGTTGACTATGTACAACACATGAACTGTACATGCACTTATAATAGAAACTTAACAAATAATCTTTTTTTAGTTGTATTTATTTTCCCAAATAGTCTAAACTTATTCTTGTTCACAGACTGCCACAGTGGATAAACTGTACACTACCTTAGTGGATCAGTTAAACATCTTGCAGATTTAGCCAGAGATGAGACCTTCTGTGTGCATCATCTGCTTTTCAATTCAGATTTAATTTGCATGATTTGGATAAAAACATTTTTTAATATTTATTGATAATGCTGGGATAGCTGCCTCAAGCATTTAAAGCATACAGAGAAGCCAAAAATTATTTACAGCACCCAGAGATTTCACAAAAAGACTATTTACCACCTAAGTATTATAATCTACAAAATGTCCAGAAAGAGTAGTAGAGTTATTTTTATGCTCTAGGCTCATTCTCTTTCCAATAAAATCAACAAAATATTTTTGTAACTAATCAGAGAAATCCAACAGAGCATTAAGTCTCATATCCCGAAAAGCACGTAATTCCTGGGCTATCCTCCTCAAATCCATGAAGTTACATAAAAGGTTTGGCTCATTGAATGCCAGCTTAGAAGGGACCTCAGGGTCCCATCTTTATTTTGTACAAAATCCACATCCTATAATTTTCTGTTCAAACTCCATGATTCCTATCAAACTACCCACATCAGGGATCACACTGGAGATCGCAGTTCTCATTAAGGAAACTAGGGGAATACTTTCAAAGCACATTCAGAACTTCTAAAACCTGCATTTGAAAATCTTTTGAACATTCGAGCAAAAAAGGCAGCTACCAGGATTTTAAGCACGTAACAGCACTGCTTCTCTCAAGCCATTAGCAATAAAATTAACATTCAGGGGTTATTTATTGCAACTGTCAAGCAGCAGCAGTGATATCTCTTAGCCAGCAGGTTTGCAAAGTGTGTTCCTGTTCCAGCCAGCATTGAAAGTTCTTGACTAAGGAGCCCACCTGCCCATCAGAACCATCATTTAACTCTCTCTTCAGGGTATGGCACAGCGTGCTTCCTCCTGCGGGAGGAAAGGATTCTCTAACCTAATATTCTTCATCACAACAAATATGTGAGCCTGAACAAATTTTCTCAGCCACAGCTGCTTCTAGGGTATCTTGGCATTTGAGTAGATGATTTGCAGAAATTCCACTGGGAAGGAGGTACTTTAAAGGCTGCCAGGGAGTGTGATAGGGCCAGAAGAAGAGTGAAGAGGCACAGCTGTGACAGCTGAAAGCAGGATAAGCTGCCACTGATCTGTTTCTATGCTTATCACAACACCCATTAATCAATTCCAATCACAGCAGGCCCACCAACTAAACTATACTCCACCTCTCAAAAACTGACTACTCAGCCTTGTAATCTTCCTGAAAAATTGTTCATCTGAAAAAATGTCAGAGGAGTACTGTATTATTTATTTTATTTCCAAAAACATATTATATTTACTTTTTTTTTTTAATTGAGCAACAGTCAAAACATCCACAGGCCTTGCTTATCAAAACAATTCAAAATTTTACTTGGATTTTTTTTTGGTGTGCAATTTTAAATTAAAATAATTTCCCTTTTGTTTTCTCTAAGTTATACCATAGATTTAATAAACTTGAGATCAACAGTAGACCTACAGTACTGTATCCTGAAAACAACCTAGAATATATATAGTTTTTACCTTATCTTTTAAAAATAATCTGTTTGCATATATAGTTCTTCACTAAAAAAAAATAAAATTACATTAAAAAATGCAGAATACATAAGTACATAGAATGTACCTAATTTCACTAATTGAAATATAATTGACTCATGGTAGATTTCCTATTATTTTTACAATTTGCTTTAATAAGTTTACTTCCCATTGACATCACCGCTACCATGAATTTGAGTTTTATTCTAAGCTGAGGGCTGAGGGGACCCCACTGACCGCTGTTTGTATATATCTCCAGTTCACCTGATGTGCAAATTCTGCAAGTTCTGAAGGAGTTGGAAGCAGTCTAATTTGTTCAGTACCTAAATTGCAGTAATATTTGTTCACTAGACCAAGTGAGCAGGCAGTTCTCCAATTTGCTTGCTTGTTCACCCATTTTCTACTCCTTGCTGCATTTAGTTCATGCTTTTGTCAGCCTCAGGCCTGTTCACACCAAAAATCTGCAGTTTCAGATGTCGTAACATCAGTGAATTAAAAGCAGAACAAGGAAAATTCAAGTTCTCCACCATGTTAAGGGATAACAAGGGAGCACATTTCCACAGGTTTTGGAAATCTCCCTGTCAAGGTGCTGATGAGAGCTGTGGGAGGAGGAGTGGCAGTCCCCGAGTGCGTGGCCACAGCCCGCGGTGTCACACAGCCCATGGTGTGTCACACAGCCCGCGGTGTCACACAGCCCATGGTGTGTCACACAGCCCATGGTGTGCGGTGTGTCACACAGCCCGCGGTGTGCGGTGTGTCACACAGCCCGCGGTGTGTCACACAGCCCGCGGTGTGCGGTGTGTCACACAGCCCGCGGTGTCACACAGCCTGCGGTGTGTCACACAGCCCGCGGTATCACACAGCCCGCGGTGTGTCACACAGCCCGTGGTGTCACACAGCCTGCGGTGTGTCACACAGCCCGTGGTGTCACACAGCCCGCGGTGTGTCACACAGCCCGTGGTGTCACACAGCCTGCGGTGTGTCACACAGCCCGTGGTGTCACACAGCCCGCGGTGTCACACAGCCCGCGGTGACAGGCTGCAAGGGCTGAACTCAACTTTGCCTCAAAGAAAGCACTTCAGCACCAGCCTGTCTAATTCAAGCTACCACTTGGAAGGATTAAGTGCACTTTGTGTATCTCTTTGCAGTGACAGTCTCAACCTCGCAAGGAGGTTTTCAGAATAAACAAATAGATTTAGGAGCCAGAGTCCCTTTACTATCTAATGGTATTTATGCACCCACAGAACATGGCAGGTTTTGCAAACCCTCCCATTATGATACACCACTCCAGCAGCTTTCATATTTATGCAGCAGTCACACCATTGAATAACTGTATTCTCTTATAAAGAGCTGTGTGTTTTAATAGTGGTATGAGATTACAAGAACTAGATGCCTGTAGTGGCATTTGTAGAAATTTCTTATTTCCATAGAATGACACTGCTATTTCCAAGATTACATTACAAATGAATGTGGTTTATAGGGCTTCAAAAGGTGTATTTGCCCAGAGTTACTATTATTTACACAGCATCAACAGTTTTAAAGTTGATCCACAAGCAAAAGAAAGAGCTTAGCATAATTACTGCATTACAATGCAGAACTTCAAACAGCACAAGTTATACTAATCATTTAAAGTAGTAATTCACAATTATTACTGGCATGGAACTTGCTTAACTTTTGAATTCTACCCTTTATTTAATAGGACAGCATCAACTATTTAAATGTCAAGGAAAGTCTTTCGTGCCCATTTTAAATCTCTTTTATTACCAGAATTCTGAGAGTTCCTATATGCTGTTCATGTTACCATGTTATATCATAAGATCTATTTTTAGGCGCTTTTTTTTGGCAAATAGATGGCTATGCTGTATTTGCATTACAGAATGGACACAGTAAACAATGCTGTGGAAATTCTGAATTTAGAATCAAATCGTGGAAATCCTATGATTTTAACTAAAATTGCAATTTATTTAAATATGCATTATCTTCCTACCTTTTATCATATTCATCATTTTGGAGATTTAAGGATTTTTTTTCCCTCCATTCAAAACAAATAGAACTCATTCTTCTTCTAGATGGCATTTCTAGGAACAACAGCATTATTTAAAAATAGTATCTGTATAAATAAAAAAAATAATAATTCTCAGACCCTGAAATAGCTTTCAAATTCAATCCCTCCTCTTCTCCCCTATGTTTTCAGTTCTAAAGTCCTTGGGAAATAAATTTCCTCTAAAATGGGAAACTACCAAATAATGAGCATTTATAAAATATAAATAATAACAAATGTCTTTACCTAAGCAAATTCCTGATGCAGCCTCTGCATTAGTCAACTAAAAAAGCTTCACCCTTTTCAAACTCTTACAGTCTGATTTTGCATTTACATTATAATAGAAAAGTCAATACATTTCTCATGTAAAAATTAACAAGTCAAGGGCTAAAAAACAGCTTCCAGTGGGTAAAGTACAGGTTAAGAAAGTACAGGCACCATCAATTTAGAACTAAGCA
Organism: Emberiza elegans; assembly: GCA_024865655.1. Classification (NCBI taxonomy): domain Eukaryota; kingdom Metazoa; phylum Chordata; class Aves; order Passeriformes; family Fringillidae; genus Emberiza; species Emberiza elegans. Next base: position 66,176,697 of record JALJVW010000206.1, read on the forward strand.
TCCCATGAAGATGGAATACAGTGGTGTGCTCTGGATATAGTGACATTTAAGAGTACAGAAATAACAGAAAACAAATACGTGCACACCCATAAAAATGTGTTTACTCTTAATTTATAAAAACATACTAGCACAGAAATCCATCACTAGCCCTACTTAGAAAAACTGAACAGGAAGCTAACAACTTGGTCCTAAACCACTGCTCTTAAATGAATATCCTTTTAGTGACTTTGTTTGATCATAAAAAGAGCACTGAAACTGTCAAAAGAAATGGGCATGACTCCCAATCTGTGCAAACAAATACTCAAATGTTATAATCAGTACAGGTGACTGCCAAAATAAAATAATCTTATTCAACACAAAAGCCAACTTTGTACATTCAAAGTTATATTTTCAATTCCATAGTGACAAAAGTATTGTGACTGTACAGCCCAGAAAAAAAAAGGGAAATGGACCTGGCACATTGCACTGCCTATGAATTATTAATTTCCTGTTGAAAATCCCTAGCAGATGACTCCTTTCTTACAAAAGACATAGGAAATTAAGACATTTCATAATGGGAATTTCTGCTAAGCAGTAATCACCTCAAGTAACTGTAAAAGATATCAGTATCCTGCTACAATACATGGCTCCCACCTTCTAACACTTAGACAAAGCAGAGAAATATTTCAGTCCCATTACACCTTAGCCTCAAAGAAACTTTGCAATTTAAGCCACAAGAATCTCTAGGTTTATCTGTTTATATTCAATGTTTGATGTTGCCAAAACACTGTGATGAATTTCAACACTGTTTACAAACCAGTTTTCTAGATACTGTGAACAACAAATTCTCTCAAGGATTTCATTTTCCATATTTAGAATCCTATTTTCCTCTGAAAGCCCCAATTATCTGAGAGTTGAGAACTGCTGGCTGGATGCTGTTGGCTAACACACAGAGTTTGTGAAGAACAGGTCACTGACATCTTCACTTCTCTGAGCAGAGAATGCTGTAAATGCCCTCTCAGGACAGCAGCCCTGCCTTAAAGCACAGAGCAGAGAATGATCTTTATTCCCTGGGCAGCCGAGCCTACAAATAGAGGGTTGCCAGTGCAATGTGTCAGAAATGTGGTTTATGTATTGTATATCTTAGTGAAGCCTCATCTTTCCTGGACCACAGCTGTAAACTAATAGCATGGAAGTCTAGTCTCAAGCACAGAGAAAAGGGGCCATTAAATGTCAGATTTAAAAGCAGGTCCCACAAGAGTTCTAGGTACTGTAAGAGCAGTCACACATGTTCATCTAATGTCAATATTAAAAAGCAGGCAAAACTGCAGGGCTGAGCTAAGGCAGCACTCCTAGGCTCAAGGGATAAAGCCTACTTTCCCTGTTACTTTATACCAGGATGTCTGTCTGCACCCAGGCTGTAGTTCACAATGTTCCTTTACAGAGCTGCAACTCCATATCTATGTCAAGGGTGCACTATATTAATATTTGAATTCTTAAAACAATATATACATAGTCTATTCCCTAGAAGTTAAAGACTAACACCTCAGCTAAGCAGATCTCCACAAAGCTAAGAATCTATTTCTTCCATAAGACCTGTTCATAAACAGATCACTCATTTGCTTTGCAACTGAGCAACAGGAACCACCTAACCTATTCAAATACTTTCTCCTCCATCTGTTGAATGACAAAGAGTTTCTCACCTTTTTAAAGCACTTTGAGATCTACTAGATGAGGAACACTAGATTTTTCATGCAGTTCCAGCTGCAGAACAGGAGATAGTTGTGGCATGACTCAGTAGCATCAGAAGCAGAAAGGTCAAGCTGTAGCTATTATGGTCCAAGTATACTAATACTCTGCTAAGAGAAATCCTCTCTTTAAAATATATCTATTAAGAAAAGTACCTCCTTCTGGCTTTCTAAAAATCAAAACCAAACAAAAAACCCACCAAAAAAAAAATTAAAATAAATCCCCCCCACAACTTTAGTGCAAGATTTGATGCATACATCAGGAGATGCATCCATTGTTGGTCTTACTGATCTGTCTGAAAAACACATAATATTTAATAATGCTCATTATTTGAAAAACAAATTGGGTTTTAGGTTGGTTGGTTTGTGTATCTTTTTTAGAGATGAGACAGCTTTAAAACCATTCCTTTAATTCCACAGGTACTTGTGGAATGGGCTAACTCCTTCATTCCATTACAATGCCACTAAAATGCAGACAGAACAACTCTGGAAGAATTCTATGCTATTAAGACAAAGTTAATAAAATAGTTACTAAACCTGTGGTCTAAGTTTTGTAAGCACAATAATTGCCAGGTTGGATTGTCCCATACCAATTTTTATGTTTTTATTGAAAAGGTGAGATTGCACATAAATGTGGATTGCACATTAAACAAAGACTCTTTCAAAAAAAAAAAAAATCCTCCTCTCCATCTGATTTACTACCTCACTCCTAGTAAGAGCATAGTCAGGGCTGGAGGAAAGACAAATATAGTTTATCTCAGATCTTCTTAGACTTGCTAACAAGCACTGGGGATTATTTTAAACAGGGGACAGAAGAGCTACTAAATAAATAATTCTTAAGTATTGAGTTTCTCTGAAGACATTAAGAGGTGTTCCCAATAATACATTCTTATACTCAATGAAAACATGAACACTAAGAAACATTGGCTTCACAATTTGAACACATTTACAACAATTCTATTTACCAACTTGACCTGTTAAAACCAAAAAGATCTTAAGATATTTCTTACCTACCAATTACAACAGGAAATTCCAAGTCAGAATTTCCAAAATCAGAATTTCAGAGATCCCTTTTGAATTTCATTCTCGACCCATTATGTTACTTGTGGAAGGTACAAGGGGGAATAAAGGAACCACCCAAGCCCCTGTGCAGAAAAACATTAGTTTATTTACAGGCATTTTGGTAATTAGAAGTGGCTTCAGAATGAAGTTAAACTGGCATAAAAGTTGCTTTACTAGCCATCATCTTTCCTAGCTTTACATATCCCAATATTAAACCTGAGCTTTTTTTTTCGATACTTTTAATGAACATGAGAGGGAAAGCTATTCCCTATGATTGCTTATAGAGTTAGGCACGCTATTTTCGAAATTTACTCCTGATTTTGATAAAAATTATTGTTGTACTATATTATGCACAAGCAAAATTAGATGCTTTCTTTTCTTAACAGCAACTTAAAAAAAAAAAAAAAGAAAATTCTAAAGTAACAATGTGAAAAACAAGTGTGATATAATACATATTTGTACATACACTACAGCTGTGCTTTAAGCTGTCAGACAGTAAATTAAGGGGCTATATGCAGTAAAGTTGCTCTCGGGAGCGCAGGAGCGCTCTGCCGCAGGTTTCCCTCCCGGCGCCGGCTGCAGCGGCCGCCCGGGCGGCCTCGCCTTGGGCAGCAGCGCCATCCAGCGGCAATGCGGGAACAGCGCAGCCCGCGCAGCGCATCCCCGGCTCGCAGCTCCATCCCGAACCGCGGAGGGAAAAACACCGCCGCAAATCCCATGCTTCCCGGGAAACACACAAGGCATAGCCAGCAGAACTTTTTTATAAACTAAAAGGAAAAAATCCACAGCTATAAAAGTGCACGCATTTTCACTACCATCCATGTTTTTCTGAGAATGCTGCTCAGGGACGGGGCTGGCAAGCGGCAGAATGAAAATTGCAAAGAGAATTATAAAGTGTTAATAAATGGGAAACGGTTGTGGATAGAGAGTTCCACAATCAGCCCTGGCAGTGAGACTTTGCCCAGTTGCTATGGGAGTATTTCATCAGCATCATCATCCTGGCTGGGTGCCCCAGGACAGAATCCCACAAGGACAGAGGGGAGCCACTCTAGCTCACTTTGAAAGATACCTGAAGGAACATGTTTTAATGTTGTTTGTGGCACCTGCTGTTGATGAAGCATTAGCTCAGAAGATCTCTATTTGGTCCTGTTTTCACTGTAATAACCAAATCATCTGAATATTGATTAGATTACATAAACTGCCTCCTGTGCTAGAAGCCAATGCTACTCGTGAACATAAACATACTAAGACAACAAGAACAAACAAACAAACAAAAATGGGGCAGGAAAAAATTCAAGAACAACCATATCTTGTTACATGCACCAATTCCAGGTCATAAAAAGAGCACAAAACAAAGTTGGCAATTGTTGGGGTTTTTAGTACAGAAAAATTAAAAATCAAGACTTAAAAATTAAAAAAAAAAAAAGTACAGCTCTTTCTTGGGAAAAGGCATAAACCCTCTCAGATCCTACCAAAAGCTAGGAAGGGAATTAAAGTACTGTCCTAATATAAAAAATAAAAAAAAACTTAACAAGGCAAAAAGCTACCTTGAAATCATAAGAGCTGCAAAACATACAAAAGTGACAGGACTCATCAAATCACAGTATTTTCACATAAATGAATAGTGAGAAAACATTTTCTGTCCAAAAATAACAGGTTGTGTTTGCAGAGGTAAATCAGATGTAGTCTCCTCTTCTGCCTGCAGATGCCATTCCTGGATCAAATTAAATCTAAACTGCAGCTTGCTGTTTTCCTTCATCTAGAATTTTCAAGCAAGTACTAGAAGAGTTTATTTATCCTTAATTTCTAAGACTAATACACATTCTCACTAATACAGCACTCAGTCTATAGATGTGTGCTGTTAGTTGAGGGAAGTTAATGTGTCTTGGTAGAAGAAAGAAATTTTACCTAAGTGAAGAAATTTTCTGGTTTGTGTTTCTTGTGAGCTACAGAAAACACCTCTTACTAATATTTAATATTTTGACACTACAATATTTTGAGCAAGAAAGCAATACTCTCAGTGACAAAGGAAGGTCTCAAAATTAACAAGAAATTTACATTTGAAGTTGTAAAAATCAGTATTTAGATACATGATGTAGTTTTACTCTTTACATTTCCCACGCTTAGATACACAATACAGAAGAACCAGCTACATTTTTAAAACTTCAGGCAAATACAAAATAACACATTTACACAAGTAGAAATATATCAGGCTTCTCTTCACTTTTAAAGCATAAAAATCTGAACAACTGAATATACTCACTTCATCCTTGAGCAAACTTGCAAAGGCCTTTACAGTAAGAATGCAATTAAGCATCACACCTCACATGAGAGAGAAATTTTTAGCCACAAAAAAAAGTGCTGTGTGGTTTTGGCGGCAGGACTGCACTGCTACACATTTTCTGGGAAAGTACTACAGTGTACTAGTCTTTAGAAAATACATATGTGGGTTACTGGAGCAGCATAATTACCTTGCCAGTTTCCTCTGCATCAGAAAAGCACAAAATCACTGAAAAACAGCATCAATTATAACTAAAATTTTCAAAAGAAAATGATGATTAATTCTACTGCAGTCTTTTCACATAAAAGAGTTCCAAGAGCCTGACATGTCCTCAAAGACAGAAATTCTCAAGATGTTGAATATCTGAAGGAGATATTACAACCATGAATATACACCTTGGAAGCAGCGCTGATTTTGGCTTAGGTAGGGTTAATTTTTTTCAAGGTAGCTTGTGTAGGACAATTGTTTTTATTTTTGCTGAACACAACGATGATAAAAGAGATTTTTTTTTTAATTGCTGAGCAGAAGTTACAAAAGCCAAGGCCTTTTCTGCTTCTTGTGCTGCCATGCTGTGGAAGAAGCTGGAGGTGCTCGGGAAGTGGGAAGGGCACAGCTGTGATATTCCAGACCATGGGACATAATGCTCAGTTATACAGAGGGGAAGAAGATGGAATGGGAGAACATTTGCAGTGATGGCATTTGCCTTCCCATGTAACCATTACATGTGATGGTGCCCTGCTTTCCTGGGGACGGCTGCACACCTGCCTGGACACAGGAAGTATTGAATTGATTTCTTGCTTTGTTTGGCTTGTATGCACAATTTTTTGTACAATTTTTTTCCTATTAAATTGTCTTTATCTCTGCCCCTGATTTTTCCCACTTTTACTCTTCCAATTCTCTCTTCAATCCCACTGGGAGGCAGTGAGTATGCAGCTGTGTAGGGCTGAGTTACCAGCTGGGGTTAAACCACAACAGTTCATTTTGATGCCCAACATAGGGCTCAGAAGGTTCAAGATAACAGCTTTGATTGGAATGTGTTAGATGCAATTTACAGCTGTTATTGCTCTTTGGCTGCTCCTGGGCTTGATGCCTTATAGTAAACTAGTGCAGTGCTCATCTGTGGCTGCTTTTTGCTTTCCCTCTGTGGTGCTGCTGATCCCCTCACTCTGCTGTGCTTGGGGACATTTTGAGGACAGCCATGGTGCTGCACAGGGACTGGCACATGGCCAGGGCATCGCTGCTGTACTAGACATGCTGGAACCCCAGTGTGAACACAACTCAAAGAGACTGGGACCTGTGGATGGGTCCATGTGGAAGCAGAGATCCACGGGCAGGGGGGGCTGATGGAGGGAAAGCCAGGGCAAGCCAATGATGCCACAGGCTCCTGGCAAGGAACTGTGGACACGTGGATAAAGGAGACCATGCTGGAACAGGTTTGTTGGCAGGACTTGTAACTCTGAAGGGACCCAAATTGGTCCTGAAGGACTGCACCCTGTGGAAGGGACCCACACTGGAGCAGTTCATGAGGAACTGCAGTCTGTGGGAAGGACCCACAACCTCATGCTGGAGTAGGGGACACGCTCCAGGTATGGGACCAGAGATTCCCCTGCAGCCCATGGGGAAGACCATGGGAAGCAGTGAATTAATTCCTTGTTTTGCTTTGCTTGTGTGTGCAGCTTCTGCTTTCCCTATTAAACTGTTTATATTTCAAGCCAGGAATTTTCTCACTTTTACCCTTCTGATTCTCCCCCACTGATGGGGGAGCAAGGAAGTGGCTTTGTGGTGCTTCCAGCTGGGCATAAACCACGACAGATGCATTAATGTATAGGAAAAAACCTTAGCTTTTACCTTCTGAATTTCTCAGCACTGTTGGCTTGGTAAACAATGCTAACATGCAAAAGGAAATAGTGGATTGGGAAACTCTCTACAACCTGGGATAATTTACATGTTATTTAGGAACAGATACACTTCTGTTTCAATGTGAATGGTAGAGAAAATGATTTCAGCAATCAAAGATAACTCACCAGCAACAAACCCAACATAAACTTACTTCAGATTACTTTGGACAGCATCATTGATACTTTAAGTGCAGATTCTTCAATGAACTAAAAACCATTTTAAAAAACATTTATAAAATAAGGCTGTAAAGTACTTTTACTAGCTTGCATTGTTTTCCTCTACATAAATAAATACAAAGTTTTTGCTCTGTTACAAAAAAGGCATAAAAAACACTTTCAAGTTGCAGTAGCATTACTAGATTATAATGCAGCTGAGGTGAAGCAAAGATTTTAAAAAATAAAATTATTTTTATAAACTTAGGTAGTAATAGACTTCTATTAAAATAAAAGGAATTATATTTTGAAGTTTGACAGCCTCTTTAGGAATTTTTTTTTCTTTGGTGAAATATAGGGTACTTATACAAACATGGCATTTTACTTTCCCACCACTTACTCACTAATAATATTAGCAATAAATTGTAGCCTTTTTTTTATATGTTGCAATAGGAAAGAGTTCTCTTTAATTTCTTGATAATAACATTTTATACCCATTCTATCCTACCAGCTGAAAGCTCTGGAGTCGGTGTGCATTCTGGAATCCCATTCTGTTTCCAAGCAAATTCAACCTGACCTCCTCGAGTCTCAGCAGTTTCATTACAAATAATTTGAGATTGCAGTGATGGTTGTTTTTGTTCAAGTTCAAAATTCATAACAAGAGAATCAACCAGAGAGTCCAATTCATCCAGGTTCATAAAAGGCACATGCATTTTCTGGATAGGGTTTGTTCGCAGAAGACAAGGCAAATAAACTGAAATAGTTGTTAAAATATCCAGCAATGACAGAAATATTTTCTGCAAAGCTCCTGAGAGGGCTGGTGTTTCTGTATAACCCTATGAGAAACAGAAACAAAAAGAATCAAATACAGCATTTTGCAGGTACCAAAGAGCCCTCTCCCTTTGCAAGTCTCCTGTAGCCTGTAGGTTACAGGTGCTAACTCAGCTAAATACCTTGTAACATGGAAGAGACAATTTGACAGACTTCAGTCAGGCAGTGCTCCAATTCCAAATACTTCACTGCAATCTTAGTGCTCTTCCTTATTTCTCGATACAGAGACTCTTCTTCTGGCAGCTGAGACTCTGTTTCTTTCTGTATTAATAAAGAGCAATTTCAAGAGAATCAAATACATCACAGTATATTAACTGCTAAACATGCCTATTATGGTTTGAGTCACATAGATCAAGCCAATGCTGAAACACAAAATCAAATCAATGTCATGTCATATAAGACAGCACTGAAAAGAATGCACAACTGCACATGGTTGACAGGGTTAGGAAAACAAGAAAAGAGCAAATGACATGAAAATCCAGGAAATGCTTGGATCTTAGAAGATAAATCATCTATCCTGGCTTTTAATTCAAAATACCAATAACTATGGTCATAAACTATGGCAGCAGTTATAAAATAATTACAATAGCAAAGTTGACCTTTCAACTTAAAAAAAACCACAACAGGTAGTTAGAATCTCTGTATCTTCCTTTTTGTGCTCATCTTGAGTAGCCTTTCTCTTAAGTAAAATTAAAATAAAAGAGTTTTGAGTGGAAATGCAGCAGCAAGGAAAGTTAGCTTTCCAGTCACAAGAATGCTGGTGTGGCAGGAAGTGTTATCATGCAATCAGAAATATACAGTATATGTGTGTGTATATATACACACACATTCCTCTTCTTAGATAAATGCATCCTTAAAATTTAAATACCAGACTCAAAGCACACATTTTGGGAAACATTTCTCTTACCTTTCTGCAGTAAGACATGTTATTTTCAAGGAATCTGGCTAATGCCACCACGTTATCCTTTATTTGATTTTGAATCTACAAAGAAACTTTTAATTATATTGTACACTTCATTCAAGTCAAGGTACATTAAAAGAAAAAGAGCAAACACTGACATACTAAAGAGAGAAATACCCAACATAACATTTTGCATTTTCTGCAACTAAACATGTAATTTTTCAAAGAAAACATTAACTGGTAGAAAACATTAATTACATCTCAAGGCTTTAAACCCCTTCCTAGGGGAGGATCAAATGAACATATTTAAATATTCACTACAGAAAAGTTGTCCTGTAACTTTGTATCACTGTCATTCTAAGTGGCAGGGGTAGCTCTGGCGTTTTCTTTCCATCCTTACAGTCGTTGCACCAGAGACAAGCATATACAGAAATCCTACATATACTTCAGAACTAGCTGCAAGTGAGCAGCATTATTTGGAAAGCAGAGTGCTCAGTTCCATTTGCTGGAAAAACATTTGGGAGTTAAGGAAAGACACTGAAATAAAGTATTTTGGATGGTTTCACTACTATCTGTAGGATTAAGAATGACAACAGTGAAAACCAGAGTAGCAGAAATTTTTGCTGTCCTTGAGAGGAACAATTTATGACTAAGAAAATTTCAGTCTTTCCCAAGTATTTTCTTGGAATTCAGCCAGGCTCTCTGTCAAAAGGGCTTACCCACTAAGAAGGTGGTGTGTTTCCAAGGGGTACCCTAACTTCCCTACTGGAATTTTCAAACAGCTGCAGAAATATTTTTAACTATGGTGCTTACTCCTTATACTTTATTCTCTACTTTGTGTAACTTCCTATAGCATCATCTTCATGATTTAAAATACAAGCACAAGAAACAAAACATGATCAAGTGCCTCCAAGATATAGTAGCAGTTTTTAATCTTCATTTCATCTCACCTCATTTTGTGGACATTGTTTCACAAGTTCTTTCTGTACTAGTCTTGCTTTCTCCTGTACAGCATCAATGAGACACTCCAGTCCTGAGCCTACTCCATCATAAATGGCAAGTACAAATTCCTTTTAAAACAAAGGTTCCAAATGCAATGGTTAAAGAAACTGATGTGGTCTTGAATTAAAACAATTTCTCTACAGTAGACTAGAAATAAGTTTGTTTCAAGCAAATTATTCAGTGCGGGTCTATTCAGACACATGTCTTCCTTGGACCACAGGAGCTCAGGTCAGATTTTTGTATATTTAATGTGGTACTTTGATACAGATCACTAAAATACAAGTAGTGAATTTCAGTGAAACAGATAGACTTGTATCATCTCAGTGCAGGTATTGTCCTAAAAGCACTGTACACTTCTTTCTATTCATAGGTTTAAATTATTCAAAGGATGTGGTTTTTAGGGAAAAAAAGTCAAGGGTACCAATACATCAATTTTCACCAAATTTGAAGTATTAGATAAACTCTAAATATACTTAATTTGTTTGATGAAGTTGCTATATGGAACAATTTGCTCCTGAGTTCAGTTACAAATACTAAGTGTGACCTCAACACTAGAATTACTATTCATAATCAGTATTTCTAAGAAACATTTCTTCACCTGTAAACTAGAGGCAGGAACGTTGTTCTCTTCAGGAAATGAAATATCAGTTGTTGTGACTACTGCCAAGTGTCCTATGTATTTCATTGTTTGTTTTACTGTTTGGTTTACTTTGCTCCATGCTTCTGTTACCATCGAGGATATATCTGAAGAACACCCCTGGGAAACAAAGGCACATCTTTCACTGATGCCAGAAAGCACCTCTGGTCAAAGAATACACACTTTCTATACAGCAAGAGTTCCTAGCACACAGTACTCAAGCATTTTCAGTTTACGTCTTCCCACTTCCAATGACTTATCTATCACAGCTAAAAAATCATGCCTTGCAACCACAGAGCAATCATACCATTATACTACATAGTTTAAAAAGAAAAAAGGATTCACAAGGCTGTAGTGTGCACAAAAATAATATTCACTGGCTACTGGTTTATGAGGTTATAAACAGCAGCACTTCATAGTCTAAACTATCATTTGCTGTTATTGCATGTTTAATTTTACCATTTTATAAGTAAGAACCAAGGCTTTTGTCAGGGCCTGGGTACAGGAAAATCTTCATTACTCTCCACTAGCACATGGAACTACCAGCTTAGCCAGAAAAAATGCAGCCTTGGCTATTTATCTTCCTTTGGTGCATTGTTTTGTCATTACACACACTGTACATTTAAATGCTTTTAGCATTTAAATAATATATACTATAATAAAGACCGCATTAATGCAGAGAAGTTTTCTACACACAGATGAATTCTTTAATATGCTTTACCTGCAACAGCAACTGTAAATAACCTCCCAAGTTCTTTATTTCCTGTTTCATTTCTTCATCAACTTTCCTAGATCCAGAACACTTTTGGACATTATTAAGCCAGAGTTTACTTATAACCACAATCTGGTCAAAAGCAGAGACAATTCTGATGCTGTAGGACTGAGCAGCACGATCAAGAGAGAAAACTACAAGAGAAAGAAATGAAAATTGAATTCCTGCAAATGAACAGAGGAACATTAATTCCTATGACTGACAAACACATAAATGCTTGTGCATCTGAAAGACAAGTCATTAGAAATGCTTAAACCACTAAGAAAATGAGACTTACAGTTTTCCTGACATTCTTCATCTTGCTGTTCATAGGCTTTGGAAATGGCAGATGCTCCAGAAAAAAGTATAAACAAATTAGTAAGGAGACTATCTGCTATGCTTTTTCCTCCTTCATGATTCTGTTCCAGCAAATCTAAAGCTGAACTTATAGATTCCTTGCAAATTCCAGGAAGAAACAATTCAGAAATGCTTGAGGATATGCTAGACTTGTTCAGTGAACCTGTACAAGGTAAAAGCAAAACATACATGCATGAAACTCTTCATAGGAGTGAGCAGTCCATGTGTCTTTTTAATGATTTTTATATAGACATTCCCCTACTCAAGGCAGTCATTCAAAAAAAAAGTGTAAAATGTTCTAAATAGTTTATAAGTTCTGTTAGTACAAAGAGAAGTTCCATAGTGAAATTCTTTAACATAAATACATTTGTTTCAACAGTCAAAGCTACGGAGAAACAAAAAATAAAATCCAACCAATCTAAAATAACTGAATGCATTCAAATATTTGGAAGACTAAAGCATCCTATACATCAGGAAAAAAAAGCTTGTAAATCCTGGCCAAAAACTTGGGGAAACCTCAGTAATTGAATTAATAACAATTCAAGCAAAAGAAGCCTCTATATTACTGTTTCAGGATTCAGCCTCTTTCTCCAATTAACCCACAAAGTTAAGCAGAGTAATGTTTTAGATAAATTTCTTAAATTAGGTTCATAAAGTGCTGGTTAGGAAGTTTTTGCCCTAAGACAATCAAAAATACAGAAACCCCCTACTGTTAACAACTTGACACTATAAATTTGAAGGTATCATAAACAGGACATCTTGAATTTTGCTTTCCAACCCATAATTTTTAAACAACCATCAGAAGCACCCATGTTTTATGCATGTAGATATTGTAGGTTCAAATTCTCAGTATGAAATGAAAGGTGTTCTGCCATTTAGAAAGTACCTGATATATAGGAAGTCTGTTTATCCTGAATAGATTGTAATTTTATCTCAGACAAACATCCAGAAATTCTCTTGTTCTTCATGAAGCTTCTACTTCTAAGACAGGATGATAAAAGAACATGAAAAACCTTGGAAAGAAAAGCATTTCTCCTTGTCAAGCATTTCCATGATGAGCTACATCTTGCACAAATGCGTGAGTCAGTTATAAATATTGTTATAAGGCTAAAACTTCAAATGCAAGGTCCCAGAAAATATACAATTTACTTGTTAAAAACAAATGCTTTGACAGTATAGAAGTGGGAAGGAAACATTAAAAACTACACATTTCACTCTGCACTGATGCTTTGGAAAGCTCTATTTGCAACTTTTGTTCCTTTTATTTGTCCATTCTCTCATCCAAGAGAATGAGTGAATACAAGAGAAGACTCACCAGATGACACAGTGCATGAGTGGAACAAAAGTATATTTAGATAGCTACACAATTTTTTTCTTTGTTTTAAGTGTAGAAGAGTAGCTACGAATTACTTTTACCTTCTTCTGGAAAGCAAGGAAATGGAGCTGTCTGAAAGGTCAGGTTCCCATTCATCGGCAGGATCATAAAACACATCAACAACAGCTTTATTTCTATCATTACTCTGAAAAAATAAAGGAAACACAAGGGAGGAGTAGAGTTAAACAGAAAAAAGCGATAAAGTAGTCAACATATGGATAAATAGAACATAATAATGAAAACTCAATTTAGAAATTCATCTACAATATAAAACAATTGAACCAAAAGAATGACAAAGCAGTCCTTGCTTTACAGCTTCTCACTCTCTACACAAAATGACCCAAATAATTTGTTTCTATTGTATTATTTTGTTTGATGGACAAATGCATCTGCATGTTTTTAGTGAAAAGTAGTCATGTGTCTTGCTGTTTAAGATATACAACCCAAAAAACCACCAAGATTTTCCTCCTGTATGCATTATCAAAACCTTATCTTTGACAAAATATTACTGATTACTAGTGGTTCTTCTTCAATTACTGACCTCATAGAGCTCTTTCATTGCTGCTAGTTTGCATTCAAATTTCTCTAGGCTCCAAAAAGTTGTTATTCCCAGTTTGATGTTACGAACCTGCACCTGAATAGAAGACACTGTTCCTGTTTTATCATCAATTTTGTCATGCCTAAGAATTGGAGAAAGTTTAAAAAAAAAGACAAAAATCAAGGCAAAAAACCACATTAATATGGCAAAAATAAATTAGATACTTGTAGGTAGGATTATACAGAGACTAAAAACGTGACCCACATACATAAATTTCTTCAGACATCAGGCATCTCAGTTAGTGTGCTTTAGGACCACTTTAATACATGAACCAAAGTAAGATGGACATGGGCATCAGAAAATTCATCTCAAAGCACACTAAATTCAAAATTATCTGTCTATAGCATACCTTTAAAGTTTTGATCTAAAATTCAATTTAGAAATTCCCATTCCAAAATACCAAGGCTCAGCTACACACTTAACTAACAATAGCTTGGAAAATAAATATATATATATGTTCAATTGCACAAGACTGTTAAAAGAAACACCAACAGCTCACCGCACATCCTGAATCCACCCCCAAATAAATACATAAATATTATAACTATTACATATTCACATTACAATTAAGTAACTCAGATACTGACCTGCAGAAAACAGTGTTTTTCCCTAGTGCAGTGCTAATGGCATTAGCTTCTTTAATCATCACAGACAGCTTCAGAGACTTCCAGTTTAGTGGAACTAATAAATAATACAGAACATACTGATTTAATGAATCAAACAATGTGATGCAACAACTTTAGGGTTTAAAAAATAAAGGGCAGAAAAGAAACCACAACCTAAAAGCAAAAAAGTAATTTAGCCAACAATAGTTCCAAGAATTCTCAACACATTGGGGGAACATCACCCTTCCCAGCAAGATAACCCTTTTAAATTGTTGGGTAAAGGGTATTTCAGAAACAGAGGCGTAAGACTAGACACTATATTATTATTATTAATCCAAGATAAGAAACGGAAGAAAATGAATTCTGTTACTCCAGTTTCCCCAATGAGTTAATGCCTGACCAGTAGAGACAGACAGGAAATTACTTCTAAGGGACTGGAATAAATACAGACTACAGGTATGTCCCCCTAAACACCCTGAGTGTGATTAAACAGAGCTTTTAAAGCAGTCCAGTACACACAGCTGATGAATAGAAAGGACTGTAACAACCAGAAGGCTCTTCTTGTTCAGGATCACTGGAGAAGTATTAGTGGAGCAGAAAAGGGTCCTGTATCAATACCCATCACCAATGCCCACAAAAGAGAAGCCAGCATTGCCTTTGTAACATCATGCATATACATACCCATCACTGATTTATTCCCACTTCCCTGATTCTTCTGAAGGGCGTGTATTTCCTCAGCAATCTTCTGCTTCTCAGCTTCCAGAGCTTCCACTATCTTTGCATGACGAATAGTATGGTCTTCTAGAGCCTGGGTGAAAATAGGCAGTGGTAAAAAAACAAATCTAAAACTCTTAATGCTGTTTGTTGAAGCTAAATTTTTTGTTCCTGGCATTTTAAAGACTCACAAAATTAATTTTATACGGGACATCTGCTATGCTAATATAAAATAATTCATTTTCAAACTGACAGTTCTCTGGGATTGCTTACATATTGCAATGCTCAAAAAAATACTGGAATTAAAGAGGAACAGCTTTTTTAAAAGATTGTATTTGTTGCAGCAGTCAGTTATATAAAAACACCAGCCAAAGACTCAGTCATTACTTACATTAATGTCTGGAGTAGTAACTTTTGCCAAAGGAAACAGTTGCTAAATTTTGGTTCAGGAACAAAACCATCCACATGATTTAAGAAATAAGGTCAGGATTAGCTAATCCCCAGCGTTAATACATTAACATGCTAGGGTTGCAAACAAAACAATCAGTTCTTCTGCATAAAATCACATAGATGTACTTTAAATCATTTCCTTCACAATAATTGATTTTCAAAAAAATAATTTGGAAAAGCCCCCCAACCAAACCAGAGTTTATTGCCTTAAAAGGTTTTTTTTCAATTACCTGCTTGGTAGCTAAGGTCTCCATTTCTAAACGCTTCTTATTGAAGTGGAGTTCTAGCTCAAGGCTTTTCTTTGCCTTCTCCAGCTCCTGTATTTTGGTTGTGGCTTTTTGGTTATTCAGTTCTTGGATTTGCTTCTTACGAGATTCTTCTCTCTAATATCAAAAAGGTAAAGTGAGAGAAGGAATACTCCTACAGCATTTCTGACTCATCCTTCAGGCAGATATTCCATACATTTAAAATGTGGAGCCTCTGACCTACACAGCCCAAGGTCAGCAATAGTTTTATCCCAGTTCACAAGCATCACTTTAGGTCTTCTATAGAATATCTAAGATATGAGATACATCATTATTTTTTTACCACAATGTACTATTCTATGTCAACTTATGCATGTTGCAACTGCACTGAAAAAAAAATTACAAAGCAGCATGCAAGCTTGGAAAGACAAAATAAAACTGTATTAATCAATCCAGTACAGTGAATTAAAAGCCTCATACAATAAGGTAGATTCTGAGGGTAATTTTCTTTGCTTACAAGTTACAATTCCTGGAATAACTGAAGAGGATAACTACTTCACTTCTTCTGTTACTAAGGCTGACTTTTTTTCAAGAATGAGGCTTTTTATTCTCTAACATGCTGCTATAATATGCAAGAGAGAAAGAAAACCAAAACCACACAAACCAAGGCAAATCAAGCATCGAAAAAACAGACACCACATACTACAGTTTCTTGTATTTACTTTATTGATATATTTTATGTAATGATGCAATGACAACTTACCACCTCTGCTTCCAGGGATTTTATTTTGCTCTCATATGCTTCTTTTTGTGAGGTCAGTTCTTGTTGAACCATCTCTTTTGCTATTTGGACACTTTGCATCATTTCTTCCTTGGCTTTGAGACGTGCCTCTTCAATTTCTGATTCAAGCCTACAAGTGTTGTACATTTAGATTGCTGCTGTTTGTCTCTTATAAGATGCATACAAATTATAATTTTTTTTCTCTCATGAGGGATTAATTTTTTTAAACAAAAAAACTTACATACTTTACATGGTTTTGATTCCACAGACAAAATGTAGACACTTCCAATGCAAATAAGAAAGACATTCCAGAATTTCAAATCCACTCAATTTCCATTTTTATTTTATTACATCATTTTCACAAATTTAAAGACTGCAATGGAAACCTCACTAAATCACATTAAGACACAAAATTAAAATTTAAATCAATGAGTCTTGTGGTTTAATAACACCCCATAATGAAGTAGTACAAATAACATTTCACTGTTTCTCAAATTCTCCATCACAGAAGACCTAAGGTTATTACTTTGGGTTCTTCTCATTTTCCTAAGGCATTTACTTTTCAGACTTTAAATATCTTTAAAACATCAAAAGTCATTTTCAGACTCATCACATGCTTGGAGAGAACCATAATTAAAGAGATACACTACTCTGAGGAGCCCTGGAGCTCAGTGCATCTCTAATAGTGGTCTATATTGTTGGTATCTGGATTAGCTTGTGGTGATTGAACCTCAGAGGAGTACATCATTTCAGCCTTCCATTATATGTGACTTCCATTATAAATGAAGTTGCTATTTTCCAACTTTCCCCCTTGTGAAATAATTAATAATCTTCAGTTACTTCTAAAACAAATTGTATGGTTGAATTAACAACATAGCTTATTTTCAGAACAAGAAAAATCAATACTTACTGTGTTCGCTGTGCAATCAGTAGCTCATTCTTTGCAAATTCAAAATCTTTTGGACCATCATGCAAAGACAAAGTCCCACAAGAAGGTGTTTTAACTTTCTGAACTTCCGCTGGATGATTAAACCTGAAATAATGGTCTCCCCCAAGAATCACTCGATCACCCTATTGGGAGAAAAAAAATTCTGCTTTCAGATTCATAAGCAAATTTTCAGTTCTTAAAACACGCAGGTGAAGCTAGAAATCAAAGAGAAGAGACAAATATTTATGGTTACAGAGCATTCTCAGAAAACCTGCAGTCTGAAGGTGAGATATTAACAAAGCAAAGAAACCCACACATGCACAAGTTACTATTACCAGATCAATTACTTACATGATGCAGAATTGTTGGGTCCAAAATGCATTTCCCATTTACGTATGTCTTGGCTTCTCTAAGTGGAATAATACTTACTTTGCCAACAGTATTTTTAATAACACTGAAAACAAAAAACATTTGCAGTATTAGTAGCTTGTGATAATTGAAAGTGATGCTTCTTAATAGACTAAAATTCAAGCTTTAGATGCTATTGCTTTCCTAGATGTGTATTGTCTTCATGCTATTTAGGTACAACACACATAACTAATGAATGACAACCTGTATTTTGGTAGAGAGCCTATATTTTTATCTAGGAATCCACTGCTAGAAAATTACTGCAATACCCTGCTATCTGAGAATTTCTTCGATAATGTGACTTTCATGTTTTTAGTAACTGATTAGTTACATTTCTTACAGCATTTTTTCAGGGATCAGGGAATGCACTTTGAGCAATATTTCTGCAGTACAGCCAAGCTACTGTCTGTTTTTATTAAATTAAAACTGTTGAAGCATTTCACTTTTCCACTGAACTTAATGTAATATTTATCTATCACACAGTATCATTTGATCAGATCTTATTCATGTAGAAATACTGCAGAAGAAACCTTTGCTACATTAATGCAATGAACAAAGAAACTAAACTACATCAGTTAACAGATTTCCAGAGGGAACAGAAGGTGGTTGCCTTAATCATGGATCAGTACAAAAAGTATCCCTACATAGTATTGTCTTGGCTAGAAGACTATATTTTCTTACTGCCTGAAGGAAGAGTGACTTCCAAAGAAAGGGAAGGGTAAGAAACTTAAAACATAAAAAGAACACTACAAACCAATGGTCCTCAGCAATCAGCACTCCAGAAAGCTGGATATCATGTTTTGAATTTGGTGTACACCTTCCAACTGTAGTTTCTCCTTCTTTGATCATATATAACAGCACCTCAGAAAGCTGAGGATCTTCATTGAGATTGACAAGGTTTGGTAAATGATTGTCCATTTTGAATGCAATTCCAGCTTTCTAGATAAAAAAGAGCTCTGCATTAAAAAACAATTTACTTTATGCATTCAAATATCTACATTAAATTTTTCTAAGAAGTCACAGCAATCTGTTGCAAGGCAGGTATTAAGGAAATCAAATCTTACAGCTATTCTCATTCTTCTGCAAGGCTTGCTGAGTTTATATTTTCAGCATTATGTCCTATAGAAAAAAATGTACCTGCAATTCTTTTATATCTTCCAATTTCCTTTTTTCTGCTTGTTCAAGTTTTTCTTTCCAGGCCCTTAATATATGGAGAAAATAACAAATTAGGAGAAAATTACAGCAAATAAATTTTACCAATTCCATTTTAAATTAAGACAATAATGAGCGCCTGACCTTTGCATTTCTGCCATGTTTCTCTCCTGCTGGTGCAATTCTACCCTCAGAGATGTTATTTCCTGCAAATAACGCCTGTATTTTTCACGATCAGTGTTCAGAGCACTTTTCTGAGCTGCCCTCAGTTTTTCAATTTCAGCTTTTAATTCTACATGAGACAAACAAGACATACAGTACACATAAAAAAGGAAGGCAAAACTTCAGTACAATAGTGCAAAATTAACCCTGATATTTATTTAAAAACAAAACACCTTTATCTATTTCCAGTTCTCAAGTGTAGCCGAAGAAATCACTTGCATTTTGGAAAATAAAAAAGCTCACAAAGAACAATAATATTAAAAGGAAGACATCTCAAACTGTATTAGTCTGGTTGACAAGAGGTCAGTCAACACAACAGACTATTAGTAGTAACAACTCTTAAAAGAAATAAGCTAAACACACATGCAAATGACAGCCCTGAAAGACTGCTGAAAGGTCAAGCTCACCTCTGACTAGTTTGACATTCACATCTTCATTTACTTTAGCAATGTTGATAATTGAACAAGCCTGTTTGGCATAGCGAAGGGTGCTGAGCGTCTCCTCTGTGCTGCAGGCAGCTGGGCTCACTGTGGCTATCATGGTTGTTTGGGAATTGCCACCAAGACTTTCCTTTAGCAGCCTTCATTGGACAGGACAATACCAGTCAATCCCTGGCCTTCACACTGACAGAAAAATTCAAAACTTCCCAATTGGAGCAGATTAAATACAAAATACCCAGGGTTTTGCTACTTATTTAAGAGGGACTCTTAGCTGCTTAAAACACAAACCAAGCTCCTGCTTGGTCTTTATCTGATGCAACAGGCAAATTTCCTCCCTCCACAGGTCATTTGAGAGAGAGGGAGAGAAAGGATGGGAAGAGGTGCCTCATGAATAGATGAAAAAACCACAACCTCAGAAAACCTTGATCACTATATAATGTACGTACCAAGTAAGGACAGATTCCCGGTAAGGAATGAAAGTTTTCTTTCCATTTTGAGACTGTTTAGACAGTGCTGAAATAACCCTTCCAAGGGTCAACAGTGATTTATTGATACTCACACCTTCCTACACAAAGCAAAAATACAAATATTTATGACACAGTTGCAGCTTCTTGTGCAATGTTATCAACTCTACTGTTGATTAATTATGTTTGTTCAATGTATGCTACAGCTGTATCACATTAAATGTCCCCAGTTATTAAAAAAACAATAAGATGGAAGAGCATCTTCCTTTTGAAAGGACAAAGACTCTGCCCTTAAAACAAGTAGTGTTAAGAGCCATCAAACTTACAAAGGCAGCTTGAAATAAAGTCTCTTATTAGAAAAATCTA
This sequence comes from Emberiza elegans, assembly GCA_024865655.1. Taxonomy (NCBI): domain Eukaryota; kingdom Metazoa; phylum Chordata; class Aves; order Passeriformes; family Fringillidae; genus Emberiza; species Emberiza elegans. Next base: position 66,197,045 of record JALJVW010000206.1, read on the forward strand.
AAAGGGCAAGCCTCAACTCCATGTGATATTTGATTCATGATTTCCAATGTCACACATTTTCCCCTCCCTCCTTCTGCAGGATCATTAGACCTACATAACAAGGGGAGAGGTGTTCTAAGCAAGATCTGCCACATTGCACAGTTCAACAGCTTCTTCAGACCACCCACTCTCACTGGCAAAATGTGATGTAATACTGGTAAGCATAAGGGCTATATACATTCTTTTATAGCTACAGTTCCTGCCCAAAAGTCCTGGTGAGCATGGTGAGCATGCTTTGGAGTTTAAGGGTGTTCTTGGGAGTCAAGTCTTTTCCACAGATTTCCACTCTTGATTTACCTTCAGCCTTTCTCCAGTGGTCTGAGCCTTTGTACAGCACTCACTGCCAGCTAGATCAATTAGATTTATGTGACTGGTGAGCCTACGATCACACTGTTCTTCATTCACAAATTCTACCTGGAAAGAAAGGGAGAAGCTGCATTCAAATCAAAATAAAAAGCCTGAGGATGAGCAGAAATTGGACAAGCTGTTCATATTAAATACATAAAAATTTCATGCTGCCATTTAATTTTTGACAGGGTACTCTTGTGTATATCCCTTGAAGGAGACTAAGCTCAGATTTATAACCATAGTATCAGTTAGTTGTGGCTGAATAACTGCACAAGCATAAACTGCAAACCCAACAGATTACCAAACCAGGGGTTTGGGTCTGAAGTTTGATGACTGCATTCAATCCAATTCCAGTTATCCAATAAACATGCAAATCAGTAAGCTGTTACTGACTTAGATCAATGAAGATGAGTTAAGGAGTCAGTGGAAAAACTCAGGAACAGCTATGGTAGAGAAAAATCAATAACAGTGGTGAGACTGGCAAGGGGATGAAGAAAGGAGAAAATCCAGGGAACTGGGACAAAAAATTAAACAAGTCAAGAACAAAATGCCCCAGCCAACAAGTCATTTGTCAATGGAGAAAACTGACAGTCTGTAAACTCCTGAGGAGCTCTACCTATTCCATTTCTGTCTTCAGGCTCACGTCACTAAGTCAGGTTTTGTCTTTTAAGCATCTGTAAATCAGATGAGCAGTTGTAGTCCCTATGTCCTGGAGACACTTGGGGAAGAGGCATCCTGAAGCAAGAAAACATTTATTCAGTGAAGTGTGTTGAAACTGAGCAGAAACTGCATCTCCTACCAGTGCCCCAGTTTGTTGCCTGCAGGAACTTAGCACAGCCACACAGCTCACACAGCCTAACCTTCTTAGAAGCTAAGATGTGTTAGCAGCAGTGTGAAATTTAATCTCGCCTCAATTAGGATTCCTGTTACATCTCAAAACTCACACTGAGAAGCTTGGAACTACTCCTAGATCTGTCAGCCTAGACATATTTATACTGCTGCTATAAATATACTTAGCACAAAGACATCAGAATCTACTCAAAGCATGTAAAATAAAACAAGTTTCTAGCATGTAGAAAGCCATGTTAAAATGCCCTGTGCTTTACTCAAAGATCTTCAAGTATATTCTCACAATTTTGTAGGCAGCACACAAAAGAACTTTTTACTACCAGATTTGAACAGATACAAAAAAAAACCAGCAATACCTTGGTTTGTGTCATGACAAGGGTGAAGACAGAATGAGATCTAGAGCTCTTGTCATTCATTACTGTAGCAGCTGTTGCTCTCTGCTTATTTCCTAGTTCAAGCCAACTCTGTAAAAGAGAAAAATCAGGACATGAAACCAAACCCTACTTTGGATGGGTAACTGAAGATTTAAATGTTTGCAAATACATTTATTAAGACAAATTAGACTATAAGAGAGGACTTAAAAGTTAAATTTTAGAAACAACAATGTGAACAGTGACGTTTGACTGCACAAATCTACTCAGCTCCATTATACAGGACTAGTCTACATCACCCTTTTACAAAATCAGCTGAAATATCATAGACTACTGGATAGTCTGTTAAACATTTTCTTCCCATCCATGGAATTTATTTTTCATCAATAAGCAGAAAAGGAGAAGGCAGAAATACTTGTATTCCCTTTTAGTAACCAAAAAGCTCTTACCTGAATATCAGAGTAAGAACGGACAACGTTCCTAGAGTGGGGGGAAAAATTAGAAAGTTTGGGTTCAGTTTTCTTTCTATAGATTTCCCTGCTGCCTGAGTTCTGAAACATTTTCCCAGTTACAAACAAAATACAAATACATAATGAAAGCTGCAGTTGTCTTGAGAGTTCCACACTTTTAGATTTCACTAAGGCAATTAAGAAAATATCTCAAGCTAGTCATGGGTATGCATTTTTCTAAAACTACATAACACTGGGATCTTGCTTAATTTACTAGTGAGTACACAAGCTTTCATAGAGCCCTCAAGATATCCTTTTTCAGGATTACACCATATATCTGTTAAAATAAGTACAGATAACAAACAGTTAACAAGTAAGTTCAGACTTACACTGTCAGGCCTTCCACATATGGTCCTAACACTGGATGTTCTCTTACACGAAGCTGATGAGAATAATTTCAAAATAAAAATTATTAGGAGTGCATTAGTTGGATCTAGTACTCAGGAATATCCTTAAAAAAGATTCCACAACATAAATCTATTATGTTTCTAAGTAGCTAACCCCAAAATCACTGACAAAACTCAGAGTGAAAGCACTACCGCTTTAGACAAGACAGTAAAGTCTTCATTTCTTCATAAGAAGTCCACTAAGCTTAGCTTAAAGAACTTACTTCAACAGCAAGGTGGATGTTGCATATCAACTTTTGCATACCATCTGTTACATCTATCATAAACTAATATTTAATTTACACACAAGTGGCCAGGATAGTGCTCAATGTAAAAGCACAGAAAGTACTTTTTTTTTGATAAATCAGACATACTAAATTCCTTCCTTACATACACTACTTAAGACAAATTTATTTAATTTACAGTTTTACATATTCTAATACACAACCACTAAACACTTGCTAAACTGGTTTAACTAGTGATACTTAACTAGTTAATCAGTCCAATCTTGTTTCTTTCCCCCCTCCTCCAGCTCCTTAAGAAACAACCAGGTAACAAAAAAAAGAAAACTCCATCTAAATTACAAGATTTTATCTCAAGTTGTATATTGTACAGAAGATTCTTATTATAAGCTGGAGATTTAAATGTATCCTAGGAGACTTTTTATAAAGGCTCATAAGATCATCTTCATTTTGCAGATAAGGGGAGATTTTAACTTTTTCGATGGATTCTACTGAATCATTTTGTTTCTATTTCAGCATTGCTCAGTGTTTGTCCGGTGACAAGCGTTTTGCTTTAAGTCATGTGGTGATATTTTGGTATTTTTATTTGTCTTTTACTTGAATCCCATTGTTCACAACTAATGTACTCAGATTAAAACAATGATCACTTGTCATTAGTGCATTTTTGTTTCAGAATAAATGCCACTCCTTAAAGGTTATGCAGATACTTGATTCTGTGAGCAACTTACTTGTTGTTTCTTCTGTCCATTTTCAGCTTTAAAGACAAGCAAATCATGAATTTTCTCATTGTATACTTCAAAGAAGCTCATTTCAAGATGATACAAAACCTAATAAAATTAATAATAGTCAGTCATTACAGACAGAAACAACCACACAAAGAAAAAAATACAAAGAAAGTGAGGATAGTTATTTTTTGTTTCAGCTAGAGTACTGAGGTGGAATACTAGAAGTGAATATTATTGCAGTGCATTTTGCTTTGAAACGTGATGTTTAACAATAAATTCATATTTTTGAGCTCTATTTTACTGCCTTCACTGAAAGTATGGAGCGCACTGGGATTTTTTTTTTGCCTTTCCTTACATAGATCTTAAAATGAAAGACATATAGAGGAAAGAATTGTTGCTTAATGAGGCAACAAAAGCATCATGCCCATATTTCTTCCCCATATTACTGCCTTTAAGGAAGCAATACAATGTTGATTTTGACTATTTAGGGAACCCCATGAATCAGAGCTATCAACACAAATAAGATTTGAATCAGCAAAAGAATATGAACACTAATAAAGGGATCATCACTAAATATCACTTTCCCCATAGTCCAATGACACAAGCATATCACCTGTTCTTTGTCCATTTGTGCTATTTGATTGAAAAGATCTTCACAAAGTCTTGGAATTATTCCTCGGTCTTCATCAAATCCCATCATCCTGGAGTCACAAAAATCCTGCTGGTTTAGTTTTGTAACTCTCCATAGACAGTTTTAATATTAACTGTACAGCTCTACAGTTGCCATGCCATTCACATCTAAGTTATACAACAATAAGTAACAGAAATTAACCTGATCTAAATTGGTGCTTGTCTAAGTCTGGAGTTGCACATGGTGATATTGAGAGGTATTTTCTATTTCATCCATTGAGAAATAGTTTGAAAACCCAAGTAAAACTAAGACTCTACAGCAGCTGAGGAGTCTAAACCTATAGATGTCCAGTATCTTACCATGCCTGCATTTTATATTCTCTGCACACTTCCAGTGCAACCTAAGCCTGTCTCCAGCTGTGGTGCAGTTTTTTCCTGTGAGTTCTGCCACAGCAGCACACCAGTGCACTGGACTAATCCCCTGCAGTCTGGAGACACACACTGCTGCACAGCACAAATCTGTTGTGTAAACTTCATCAGAGGACCCTGATACTGATCAGCCTTGTTCAAAACACAAAGGGTAAGTTATTGTTTAAGTGAAAGTGAAAGAAAAAAATTCAAACACAAACACAACAAACCTACAAATAGGATAACAGCTGCAATCCTGAGTTTATCTTTCTTTTAGGCCAAGGTAAAAACAACAGTGTAAGTGAAAACTGAGTTCATCCACTTAAAATGGAAGTTCACCCACTTGAGAGGGAACTTACTTCTGTGTAAGTTCTATATTTATTGTAAATTGAACAGAAATATTTCTGGTCCTCAACTGCCTTTATTAAAAGTCTATAGCACCTGACAGGAATTATAAAACTCAAACTAATTTTAATAGATGCATGTTTGGAAACCAAACAGCTCACTAGGCATTCAATTTCAAAATATAAATAAGGTATACACAATTGGCTATAAACCCTAAAAATGTTACTTATCTGGGAATATTTTGCAAAGATTTGATTTCAAATAAGCAGTGTCACAAACATCTGGATTTATTTAAAGGTCTGAAGTATAAGGATCCTAATTATAATGATCTCTTAAATGTCTTCTCCAAAAAACATACCATATATATACTTTACTATATATACTATACTTTACTATACCACTTCATGCACAAAATAACAAACACTGGTGAAAAACACCACTGGGAGAGTCTCACAGGCTCTCTGCATTGATAAAGGGCTTTTTTCGCTAGAATCTAGGAAAAGTTTTTATTTTCTCTATTAAAAGTAGAAAGAAGTAAGGGTCACATACATAAAAATATTCTAAAGTTAACTTTTGCTTAATTGCTATAAATACTGATTTCATTATTTTTAAAATACACAGTAACATTTTGACACAATTAATTCACTCTGAAATCTATTCCGTTCAATCTCTTTCATGACTTAACACCGCATAACAATTGGCAGAATTTTAACAATTAGCAACTTACGTGTACGATTTTCCAGAGCCAGTCTGTCCATAAGCAAAAAGACAAGCATTGTATCCCTCAAAAGCTCTTTCAAGGAGTGGCAGTGCCAAAGTTTTATAAATCATTGCTTGGCTTGCAAAATTAGGATGACTCTTGTCAAAAGACCAAAAGGAGAAGTCATAACTGAAACTGTAAACTTGGTTTGTGGATGGATTTTGCACAATTGTCTCTGAACCGCTCATGGAGACCACAGGGAATGAGTCTTCAGTTTTCTCTCTGAATGGAAAAGGTGGGAAAATAAAAAAAATATAAGCTGCATTAAAGTTAGTAATTTCACTGTCTGATGGAAAATAAAACAATCAATGATCATTGCTAAAAATACCTGTTAGACGAACATACAGAGCATTAAGGTTCAAAACATTTCTGTTAATGAATATGTAAAAAACAGACACAAACACCAATAAAGTCAATTCAGTTTCTTAATAAAATCTTTCTTGGTGTTGCATGAAGTAACAGCTAATTTCCAAGTATGTATTATATCCTTATTGGATCAATGATGAAATAACAAGAACAAAGTAGAACTCAACACACACTGTTAGCACCAGAAATAAGTCCAGGATACAAACCTGTTACTGAAGGGCCGCACCCGCACAGCCACAATCACTTTGCTGTTTTTCACCTTGAAAACATCTTTCCCAGCACTGCTGCTCTCAGCTAAACTTTCTGTGTTCCCTTTTGTTTCTGAACTCATGCTCCCAGGAAGTGAGCTGGAGACACTGGGGAGTTTCTTGGCTGAAATTTGCAGATAAGATGTTTGTTCATTTGAGGCCGGCTTGAGAGTTGGTTGGTCTCGAGAAGTGCTGCTCTTTGGTGTAAGTGCAAATCTTTCTGTTAAAACCTTTGCTGGTGTCCTTGGTCTTTCCAAGATGCTGTGTTTTATCAAGTGCTGTACCTTTTGCTTTCCAGCTAGCTTATTTATATTGCCTTTTCCATTCAGTTGCTCTCCTGACAGCCTATTAGCACATTTTGAGGTAACAAACCTTTCTGATTTAGGAACTTCATTTTGAAACTTTATGTCAGAAGTGCTTGTCTTATCTTTCAAACATGTGTTGATAGCATTTTCACAGACACCACCAACTAAACCAAAGGCATCCTTGCTGTTCAGGTTGTGCTGAAACTTGGTACTTGAGTGACTCTCAGTTAACTTCAGGTTTGGTTTAACACCATCTGTACCCTTAATGTTCTGTGGAAGTGCAATCTTGTAATTTCCTTGTGCATCAAAGTCATCATTTCCTTTTCTAGGCACAATATTCTGATTAATTTTACTCCCCTCTGTGGAGCCAGTCCTCACACGCCTCTGCAGATTAAGTCTTTTCTCTGTTTGGAGCTCCTCTGTACTCTGTGCTGTGTCACTACCAGACACTGATTTTTTGCTTGCTCCAGTTCTCCTCTGGAGTGTTAATCTGCCTTCCAGTTTAAAAGAAGTTGGCATATCAGTCACTTTTGCACAAGCTGAAATCACATAGGTCCTATTTACTTCCTCAGTCTTACTCTGAGGACATGAAGGCAGACCATCCTTTTCTCCAAACGCCTGTGACCTCAGCTGCTGCCCAGATGCTTTACTGCTGGCCAGGGCACAGTGTGAGGAAGGCTTCTGCAAAGTGCCTGTGCATCGTGGCCCAGCAGGACTCCTGGCAGGAACTGTGTAAATAGGCATCTTCTCTTCCAGCTAATTAAAGCCCAAATGTTGAAAAGTACAGCACTTTCCTAAAGGATTATTTCTAGTTGCTGCTTCATGAGGAATCTGGGGAGACAAAGCAAATAATTTTTTATGATGTTGATGTGCAGGCTGAGTTATGTTTTGCTGCATGGGGAGCTCCTTACACACACTGCAGTACATGTTCCCAAACATTAAGAACAACTAGTATCCTGTTTCACCTCTGGTATTTAAAAAAAATAATTCTTTTATATCTGAATCACTGCTTCCAACAAAAGGCTATTTGACTTGATTTATTGACTTCTATGATTTGTTTCAGTAAGCAAACTAAGCATCAGAAAGAAGCACCAGTTGGTAAAAAGAACAATCTAACTATTTAGCAACAAAGATGACATGGATATTTCTTCCAAATGATCTACCATGATTTCCAAACTGAAGACATTCCAGATCACTTTTCCATTCACTCACATCTATTTACACTCTTTGTGTTTCACAGCTAACAGACTCCAACAGAACAACAAACTTAACGTTGACTAGGAAGTCTGAACATGGAAGGAAGATTTTTTTTCCAGGATTTTGATACGCAATATATAACCCAGTATCAGAACGGGACAGTTAATAAAGATGACTATTAGTAGTAACTTTGGATGTTATTTTAGTTCACTCTGGTACACGTAGCAAAACAGAAGATACCTGGCCTAGGGGACAAAAGAAAACTGTAAAGTATACTCCCTGTCCTTTCTACATGTAAATATTTTCAAAGCTCTATATATAGAATCTGTACAGGAAAGTATGTTTTCCCCATTACATCTGCATCATAGTTACTGGGTTGTATCGGGTTTGATATCAATACTCGCTGCAGACTTGTCAACCGCATTTAATGCAAGGTTACAAGCCAAGATGATCCTTTAAAAGCTGCAGTATCATTAACAACAGCAGTACATGGTCAGGAGGAAAAAGGAAAACAAGATGAGAGCAAGTGATGAAGAAGAAATCATTTAGCCACTGCTCCAACAGAAGTTTCCTTTAATGTTACACTTTTAAGTAGTAGCTTTCAGAGTACTCTGGGACTTTATACAATTACATCCATGTCATGACTGTACAGTTTTCATAGCTCACAACTTGTGAGGAAAATATCAAAGTTTCAAAGCAGTGCATTTATTGTTCGGTCCAGTTTCAGACAGGAAATGATGTTATATGACTAGTAAAATACAAACTTTGCGGTTCCCTCTAGCAGTCAGTAAATACAGAAACACGGATGTAAGCTATGAATGGTGTGTTTTCTGAGAAGTCCATCCTTTCCATGCAGCTTTAACATAATTCTTCTAAGTTCTCCCCTCCTCTCGCCACAGCTGTGCCTTAAGAATAATAACAAAGTCTTTCTGCAGAAAAGTGAAACTCCACATTAAAGGCTCCTTCGTTCTACAATAAGGAATGAGGTTCGGTTCGAGAGAACTGAACTCAGAATGAGAAATACGCTCACTCCTCATTTTTAAAGAATTACAACTACTAACTAGATACGAAACGCAAGCGCTCAAAGCTGGAGCAACCGGCAGCTCTGTTACCCCTCAGCTAAGCTCCGCTCCCTCCCTCCGTCCCTCCCTGGCCGAGCCCCGGCAGACCCCGCACGGCCACGGGCCCGCCCTCAAGGAGAGGGCGCGGAGGCGGCGGCGGCGGCAGCTGCACCTCCAGACGCGCCGCCGCCCCCCACGACCCACAGCCCCGCGGCGGCCCAGAGCACGGCCGCGGAGGAGAAGCCCCGCCGGGACGCGGAAGGGTGGGTGGGTCGGTCGGTCCGTCCGGGCCGGCCCTCACCTGAGCGCGCCCCTCCTTAACCGCCGCCCCGCAGCACTGCACTCCGCTTGGGCCGCGGCACCGCCCCCGCCCCGTTTGAACGCGCCGGGCGCGCCCGATTGGCTGCGCGAGGCTCCGCCCAGCCCCGGCCCCCGGCAGCGGCCGCGCCGTTAGAGGGCGCCCCGCCGGGCGGTGATGGAAGGCAGCCCCGGCGGCCCGGGTGTGAGGGCTGGGGCCGAGCACAGCCCCGGCGGCCCGGGTGTGAGGGCTGGGGCCGAGCACAGCCCCGGCCGCCCGGGTGTGAGGGCTGGGGCGCAGGGCGGTGACAGAGCACAGCCCCGGTGCCCCGGGAGCGCTGCAGGCCCACCAGCGCGCCGGCCAGGGCCACCCGATCCGAACGGGCAGCCTCACACTGCGTACCGCGCCTTCACCGCACTGCTGTGGATAGCTAAAGCACCAGTGAAAAGGGGAGGAAAAATGGTGCGAAAGGAATTAAAAGAACACACGATGGCTGTGACACTTCGGTCATGTTGGCACTCCAAGCAGTGCCAGGGGAAGAAATTAAAAGTGTTGGAATCAATGGATATATATGCCCATGGAAGACACACTGATAATAAAACACATACGAAACCATCTAAACCCAGGAACAACGAGAAAGCTTTCTACAAGATAACTGAACTGGGCTGCTGATACAGTTTTCCCTTTACACAATCTGTAGTTGCACTTAGTTCCGGGGGCAAACGTGGTGTTTGATTTCATGATTGTTGAACACAATTTGTGGGAGTTGGTACAGCAGGGGTGCCCGTGCTTCTGAACATACCAACGCCTAAATTAGTCAGCAGGACAGTTACACAAAAACATTTTATGGGCAGGAGTGGATTATTTCAAATGAGACAGAAAAATTAACAAATTCCATCTCTACAGAAGATGTAATTTTGATTAAATAAAATCAAAATTATAGTTGTATCTTATTTCTCTTCCATAAAGTTACACTAATAACAATCTATTTCTGGTATTGCAAAGTCCTTCAACAGAACTTGCAGCTGGTACACAGGAACTAATAGAGAAACCAAATGTTCAGTATGTTTACAAACAAAATTTATATATATGTTCTTAAGAAACCCCAAGAGAGCATACTGAGGACTTGGAAAAACATTCCCAGTGGAAGATTATACTTTAGCTAACAGGAAGGGATTTTCAAAGGCTAATCTGCCTTTAATTTTTTTTTCTTGCCGGCAAGACTACTGGTTTTGAAAAAGGGTTCCAGAGTACTTTTACTAGGTACTACAGAAATTCAAGCACACAGTAGCCCATATTTTAAAATAAAGATGAGATAAAAAGGAGACTTCTTAAAAAACTGTACAAATTTCTTTTTAAAATGCAATATACAACACTTCATATTTATTTTTAATCATACTTTTATTGTAATTACATAAATATGCCTTTATTACCTCTGAGAATTATTTTTGTTGTGTTTTTTAATAATGTCCATAATATTATCTCCTGTTACGAGGTTATTATGTAACTGTTTAAGTCTCTGTTGTTCCCTTCTCTTCTGGTCATGCAGATAGGGGGAATTAAGCAGCTGTGGGGGAAGAATGGTGCCTGTGGGTTTCACTCTCTTCACAACATCCCAAAAGAGCTTCTTGCTGTTGTTATTGATAAAAGTAATTGCAGTTCCATTGTGACCCAATCTCCCTGCTCTTCCAACCTGAAAAAGCATAAATTCATTTTAAGCTAGCAATATTACATGGAAGTCCTTCCAATTGTCTCAGAAGTTTATTTTTTTGTTACAGAACAGCAAGTAAACCTAAGTGACAGTATCAAATCTCTCTCATCCTCTAAGCACAAAGGTACTTAAAACAAACTTCCTGAATTCAGGATGTGTAGCTCTGAAGCTGCAGCTGAAATGAATTTAAAATTATGACTTATTTATGGGACATACCAGAAGTCTGATATTGATACTGAGATATGAGGCAAAGGCTTACAGTAAATCTGATCCCAACAAAAGGTTTTAAAAAATACTAGAGAGATGCCAAATACTTATACTTCATATTGAGCACAGTATGTGCCAGAATGGGGCACAAAATTGCTCTTTACTTTCAATGTCCTAGTAACTTAATTATTTACCAGTATTATCTAAAATGCTTGAACAAATTAGAAAAGAATCTACAAAGACTCCCTATTCAGAAACAGCTAACATGACAATATTGGTATAGTTTTAATGCTAGGAAAGCCCATTTTTATTTACTTAATACGTGCTTGAAACTTTAGCAGAAAGATATTTAAAAACAAGAGGGGATTTTGCAGTTAGTAACACAGGCTTCTTGAGGAGTTCATGACAGTGGATAACTTCCAGAGGTCCTCCTCATCAGTTTGGAGTAAGATTTACTTCAAAGTCAGATCAGCTCCCTCAAGGCCTTGTTTCCAGTGTCTGAAGCACAAAGAATTTTCAGGCAGTGATGGGACCTTTCTCCCTGCTATGAGGCCACAATTTCCCTGGCAGAAAGCTACAACTGCTGGCTCTTGTCCTTTCCCTGGGCATCCTCAAGGACAGTCTGGCTCTGTCTCCTCTGTAATCACCCGAATGTAGACAGCAATTAAGTCTCCAGAGCAGCCCAAACAAGCCCAGTTGCCTGAGCCTGTCCTGAAGTGTCACGTGTGCCAGCCCCTGACTTCACCTGGACTCCCTCCAGTTTGCTGCCCTTTCCCACAGCTGATGTTCCCAGAACTGCACACAGTACCATTGTGTCTTCCTCATGCCCCAAAGAGGGCAAGAATGAGTTCTCTTGATGTGCCAGATAAAGTAGGGCTGGGGACTCTGCACATAAATGCACTGTGCAGATAAACACACACGGGAAACTCACAGGCCATCTCTTCTGAAGCAGGAAACCCACAGAAATAAATATCTTGACTAGAAAGAGGGGAAGAAATCAAGTTCATGACTGCTGTCCTGACTATTAATGCATATCCCACACTGCAGATGAGCTGCACCTGCAAGAGGGGTGTTTGGCCTTTCTTCACACAATAAACAAATGGTAAACTTTGTTTTCTATAGACACAAAATTATATAAGAGAGTACAAAACAGGAAGAAGTACACTGCAAAAGTAAGTAATTTAAAGACATTCTTCCAGGTTTTAGTAACTTATATAGGAGATAATAGGAACAGTAGTCTAGATTTGAGTAATTTACGTAAGAGACTTACAGAAGAGATATCCAGCACCAATTTTTCCTTTCCTATAAAAATAATTCTGAAGAGGAAAATTATCTTTCTGTTTACATTTACATTTCCACAGGTGGATGTCATATTTCAATATACTTTTCAAATAAGGCATTAGCAATTTATTTATTTACCTGGTGTACATATTCATCCATACTTGAAGGCATATCAAAATTCACCACCAGTTTGACATTGACAAGGTCAATCCCTCGTCCAAGGACTCCAGTACTTACTATAACTTCATACTTCTCTTGAAGTAATCCCTGGCAAGGAGGGAACAACCCACAATTAATTCTTCTTCCCTTATTTGTATTTTGAACCTCTCCAAGCATGGGTTAACATCTAGTTATTTGGTGTAAGATCACACCCAGTGGATTATTCTATTGTAGAAGAGAGAATGGCTCCCTGTATTTTTGATTTAAACAGGAATATAATTCAGAGAGATAAGCAAAGAGAGAACCAACCCACAATTTTAACTGCAAACATTATTTGAAATGGGAATTTAAATAAGCATTTAATTGTAACTGATAACCTGAGAAACAGTCTCTGTATTTATCTACATTTAAAATAGGATTATTATCTACAGTTTTGCTTAGTCCTGTCTGTGTCTCATCTCCCCCAGCAATACCTTAGGTATTACTGCAGAAAAGCAGTCCATTATGACTTCAGTCATTCAAATGAAGCCACATTTTTAAAAAAGGCTATTTGAAATTTACCAAACACCCTGAACTTGAGTAGGCACAAACCTGTAATATGTCTGTTCTTTCCACCTGAGACTTTTCAGAATGCATAGCTGTGCACTGCAATCCTGTAATCTTATGAACAGCATCACTCAACAGATCTGCTCCTAGTTTACAGTCCACGAACACCAACACTGGAGGCTTGAAGAGCTTGTTATCCTGTAAATTAAAGTGTTTAAATAAAAAGGGATTACAACCACTGGCTGTTCATCATCAGCATGGATTCATTTTGTCCTGATCATGAGATGAGAACCTGACAAGAGATTCGGAAAGATATGAATCCTTTTATAAATTGCTCTTATGAGAAAAATATTAAACTTACATTTAGTATTTCAAACAGCTTTTTCTTTTTAGATGGTTCTTCTACCCACAAGATAATTTGCCGAACATTGGAACACGGCAGATTCTTGTCTCCAATTGTTATTCTGACAAAATTGTGCAGAAGCTGATTTGCCAAGTGCTCAATGCCCACTGGTATCGTGGCCGACACCAGTATGGTTTGATGATCATGAGATATGTCTTCCAAAATATCCAACACTTGCTGCTGGAAACCCATTTTTAGCATGGTATCCACCTAAATGAAAAATATTACATTTGTACCACATTTTTTTCCATGAACAGCAGGATCCCAAACTTAAATTGACAGAAGAACCATAATGTATCATGTAAAAATCCAAAGGCAGGAGCATTTACAGTCAGAAGAAAAGCTAAGTGAGAAAATTAAAAACAAATGGTTCACACTGGCTCAACAGTATTACCCTGTACCTAACTCTTTACAGCAATAGAACATTTGTTGCTTAAACACATTTCAAATTGTGTCAAAAAATAAAACTGTCTCTTAAGAAATACATTCTATTTTTATATCAAACACTCTGTATGTTTAGTAAGTGAGATTAGCCACTCACATTACTCTGCCAGGACCTCTGTATAGGTAATAGAGCTCTGATAAATACTTACTTCATCCACCACTACAATTTTTATGCCATGCAGTTGAACAGAACTTTGCTTTAAAATCTCAAGAAGTCTTCCAGGTGTTGCTATTATCACCTGAAAAAAAAAGGGGGGGGAGGAAAAAACCCCACGGGAGTAAGAAATTCCATGAAAGGACAGAGGACCATCCTAGAAAAACCATAGAATTCCATCACATACATAACAGTGGCAGTAATGAATGAAATTACTTGCATTCAAGTAAGTAATAAAACTTCTAGAAAACTTACAAATTATGAAGCCCTAAGAGGAAATGGACCTTTCAAAACTTCAATGGAGGTGTCTAAGTTACAAGCAATAAAATCTGCATGAAAAACAAACTACTTTTTCCTCTCAATTACAGCTCCTTGTGTAAAATACTGGCATATTTCAGTCTTTGAAAGCAGCAATATCACAATGAAACTTTTTTAAACAAACAAAAAAGCTATTAGATGTTTAATCAGAAGTGAAAAAGTCTTTTAAAAATTGTGTAACTCAAATTTTCAGGAGGTAACAAGTGTTTCAGCAGTTCGGGCTTAGGAGAAAGCCATCTCTGTGTGTTCATAGGTGTCACCAGTTAACATTTTTGATTTCTGTGAATGCGATGACAGCGTGGCTCTGCACTCTGGGTCAGAGCTCACCTTGACACTCTGCCTGAGGCGGTGCAGCTGCGGGGGCAGGGGCAAACCTCCCACCAGCAGAGCTGTCCTCATGTTGGGTAACCCGGCCATCAGCTCCTTCGCCTGGCGCTCAATCTGGATTGCCAACTCCCTCGTTGGTGCCAAAATAAGGGCACATGGAGTTTCTGTCTAGAAAGGAGAGGAAAAATCTGATTAATGTGGAATTGCTTTATTATTTTGATGAAAAGCTTTCACATTTCCCAGTCTTTTACATTAAAAATGAGAATCATTTTAAGCAGCAAAATAAAACCACTTCTCAATATATACATTAACCTGTACAGTAACCTGAACATGAAGCATGGAAAAGATTGTGCACAGATGCATTTTTTCATTGAGACCCCAATTTTGCACATATTGCTATAAACACGTATCTGTCTTGCAGACTTTAATGATCATCAGACAGAGAAGTGCTGCAGTGTATACACCTTTTCTTACCTACTTCTACATAACGCTTTTGCTCTTAAACTAGAGTTTAGGACTTGCTAAAGTACTTCAAAGAATAAAGAGTTACTTAAAAAGTCTTTCAATGATTCATTTGAAAAAAGTTATACACAGTTTGTGTGTATATACATTCTGTAAAGGTATCTAAACAATGCAAAGCATCAGTAGAATCATGTCCCAAATTCTCTAATATATTTTTATGCATAAAGCAGAAACCCATAAAGCAGAAAACAGTTCTGAACCACACACAAGGTACAGAATACTATTTGCCATTGCTTCTAATCATACATTCATGTCCTTATAAAGCAGAAGTTTTCTTAATTCTTTTTCCCACAGTATAAAAGTGGAGATTGTGTAACTAGAGGATTTCAGAAATTTTTTTACCCCAAATTCCTGTAATTATTTGACAGTCAACCAAATATATTGCAAAAGAAATTACTCTGTGAAGTTATGCAAATTCCAACAAATCTCTTTGAGCCATTTGATACATGAAGATACAGGAAGAACTTAAGAGAGGGCCTGGAATTATTTTCAGTTTCTATTTTAAGTCATTTAGGAAGTCTACCACAGAATTGAATTAACTTTCTCAACAAGCAGGAGCTGTGTAATAGGTAATATTGATAGAGTTGCTTCATCTCCTGACCAAAGAAAAAACATTCAATTTAATTAAAAATAATTAGCACCTCCCCTCTCCAAGAACCAAATTATTGACCAATCAAAAGACAAATAAACCACTGAATGTTAATGAAAAACACTGCAATCACATTCTCCACTACAGTGGGAATCCAACAGACAAAGCTGCAAACTGCTTTCTCTAACTAACTGAAGTTTCATTACCTCTTTCAAAACCTTCATAATAACAGGAAGCAGGAAAGCTGCTGTTTTTCCAGAGCCCGTGTCAGCACTAGCCAGAATATCCCTCCCTAATAGTCCAACAGGGATCATTTGCATTTGGATGGGAGTTGGGACTTCATAGCCAGAATTCTTTAAATTATTGTTCAAAGTTTCAGGAAAACCACAGTGTTCAAACTCTACAATAGGTCTTGGAACTTGCTGGCCCTGGACAGCAATACCCAGCTGGAGTTTAAGGTTCTCAACCTGCTCCTCTTGCAAACCTAAAATAAAGGAATGATCTTTGTAGAAATAAGGTGCATTAAGCAGGTGAGCTTCAGCTTGAGAATCTGTGGCTTGGTCAGATGTTAGCTGCTTTTCCTTTGCTTGAGTTTGTAGAAGGTGTTTGGCTTTACATTCCAAACTACAAACATCTTCATCTGTTTCATTGCAGATGTACTCCCCGTAGCGGCCACACACAACACACACGGGTTCTCCAGGCTCCGCCCAGCGCTGGGATTTGCTGAAGGATTTTATGGGTTCTTCCAGAGAGCCATCATCCTGGGTATTTTGGCTGTCCTTTGCCAATGGTGTATTAGCAACACCAAGGTCTGCAGCTGCGGGTTCTGTGTGTTCTTGTGCTATTTCACTTGAATTGTCTGTTGAAGCAGAAGTTTCTGTTCCAACTGACTTACAGTCCTGGAACTCTGTGGTCTCCTCTAGCAAAGATCCTCCAGAAGACAGTTTACTTTTCTTAGCTGTACAACTTTTGTCCTCATCAGCAGTCCTCTTGACTTTAACAGATCGTGGTAAAAACATGCTTCAGTACACTAGAAAGAAAACGGTTACAGTTGTTAGAAACTACTAATATTGAAAAAGGTACATTCTACTGTTACCACAAAAAAAATCCAGCAATTAGCAAACACAGAAACCGTCAATCCCCGAAAAGATCTAGAATATGCCTTGTTTAAAAATTATCTTGATTGTAACAATGTTGATGCAAATGTGAAGAAGAATATAGAGAACATAATTAATTGTCAGTATTAGGCCTTCACAGCTGAGTGAGAACTTTGCTTTTCACCGTGTGGAAATTTATCAATTTTGCAAGTCAGTCATATTTAAATCCTTGGAGAGTTCACCTATTTCTAAGATGAAACCACAGATGCAAACATTCTTCAAAGGTATGGGAAAAACCCAACCAACCTAAACTAAATAAAACTACCAGTTTTGGAAAGGATGTCACATTCAATACAGGATCCATCCAAGATCACTCTTTTAGCTGCTCTTTTTAAAGTCCACTTAAAATTAAGTGCAAACTTTTGAGAATTTTTTAGAGTCCAGCTCTGCTTGTTCCCAACGTCCAGAAACAAGCGAAGACTCACACCATCAATTTGCCAAACATACACTGTAACACAAGACATAGTGTTAAAAATACCCATATTTTATATTCAGAAACTTTCAGTATTTATCTCCAAAAGCATCAGATATGCTCACCAATCGTTTGCTATCACACAATCAGTAAAAAAGTGCACAAAACACGGCAATTTTATTCTGAGTAAATTGTACTGTGCCTACCAGTCTCTACGAACTTCTCCTACGCTATTTTTTTAAGAGCACACCAAGCTGTGTCAGTGTGCACAGACAGCTGTGTTTGTGTAACCGGGAGCAGCGCCGAGGACGCGGCCGGTGCCGGCCCGCAGAGCTCCGCAGGCGGACCGCGGGTGCCGGGGCCGCAGCTCCGCCGCGCTCCCGGACCAGAAGCCGGGTATCACCATTGGATTTTCGCGCCTAATGCCAATCACCCACAACGAACCTCTCTGCGCGCTCAGCAGCCTCTCGGGCGAGGGGAGCGCTCACGCAGAGTGCAGGGCTGACGGACGCTGCTCGGGACGGGCCCGCGGGGACCCCGGGCAGCGCAACAGCCTCTCCCAGCCCTGTGGTCCGGCAAGAGCCACCCACCCACGGGAGAACAAAGCGGTGCGAGGCCTTTTCTGCCCAACAGCCGTCCCGCTGCCGCAGGCGGAGCGCGCCCCCCCTGCCCCCGGCTCACGAACCGCTGCCGCCCGGCCCCGCGCCGCCTCCCGCACAAAATGGCGGCGGCCGCACGGGGCCGCTCCCGCCCACAGCTCCCGGCGGCCAGGGCAGCGGCGGGGGCGGGTCCCGTGGCTGGGCCGGGGCGGCCGGGCCTGCGCGCCCCGTCGGGCGGGGGCGGGCCGGGGCAGTCGGAGCTGCGGCCGCCGGACTCGGCCTGCGTTCGGGGCCGCAGGCGCGGTTGTTACCCACTAAAATCGCATTCGTTACGCGGTGTGCAACAAGGCAATAATTACACACTCGAGAGAGACATTGATTATCTCAGAGTTGCGCAAGCCTGGGTGCGCGGTGGTACTCCACAAACCAAGTACGCCAATTATCAAAACTTTTTACTATTTATACATTCTAGCCGACAAAGAAATTCGTGTTCATTGGCTACAGGTTACATGGTTCTCTTAATTATCAGAATTCTATCTTCCGTTGTTAATGATTCCTTCATTTCTTTTGGGCCATGAGTCGGTGGTCGTGACTTCCCCTGCCACAATTACCTTTTACCCAGTCGGAGCTGACTCAGCACAATTCTGAGTTGTCTTTATTAGTTTCTTCCTTATCTTGGGAATTCTGGTAAATCCTGCATTCCTGAAAATCCTGCATTCTTTGTGTCAGTGGACATCCTTCTTCCCCGGCTTTGCCAACCTTCCTGTAGGTCTGAGGTCAGTGGAACATGTCAAGCCCTAACCCGGTTAGGTAATTCTACCAACAAGTAAATTTGTTTTTCTAACACCTGGACATCACTTAGAGCTTGTTTGTTAGCTGTTCTTTGTTTCATTAATTAAATTTCCCTTCTTGTTGATTAGGCTTGAAAGTATACAAAGATCAAAGAAAGAATTGAAAAGATTACTGAACATTTGGAAAGTGGGCATCACTAGACTTAAAAATTGGCAGGCACCTTCCACCCACACTCCATACATTCCTGTGAAAATCCCCACCTTTCTTTGATTCAGCCTCTGTCATTCCCTTTTGTTTGCACTAACTTTCCTTCATTTTCCCTCCCAAACAGAAGCAAATTTCCTTTTCTTACTTCCATTTTTACAAGGTCATTTCCTGGAATTCAAAACATCATTTGCTAAACAAAGACCAGTATTTCAACAATATTTAATAGTATATGAGATTTTTCATACCCTGTGCAGTCCATGCACCAAAATGCAAATATCCTATATGTATCAGCTTTTTCTAATTTTTTCAGTGTGCAACAGCAGTTAGAAAAAACTAAGTTTCTTGGTAGGAAATTCTCCTCTTGAGTGAGAAGGACTATAGTAGAGATTGAAAAAAAATTTAGAAAAGGACTCTGTGGATATTGAAAAGCATGAAAGGCCTTCCATGCAAGAAACAACCATGTAGACTCAACAGTATGAAAAAGAGATGACTAATAACAGGTAACAATAGAGCTACTGTACCTTGAGTGGCTCATAAAGGCTGGACAGCTATTGATAGTTCATTATTTCTTCCAACAAAAATTACAACATGCTTTATAAAAGGTGCTCACTGCTGAAAAGTAGTGTAAGCTCCCACAGAATGTAGTAGATAATTATTTAGATGGGAAGTTAATCAGCATAGATGTAACAAAACCTCTTCTGAAACAGATATTGTATTTTCTGAGCTCACTGAATAAATATTTCTTTTCCTGGAATAAAGCATAAACATTCTAGTTCAGTCACTTGCCTAAGTTTTCTTTCAGAATGATGAAGTATGTAAGAGTAAGCGGTGCCTTGGTGAATTTAATTCCCATCCTCTCAGCTCTTGATGCTGCTAATCAGATCTGAGGTGAATGGCATTTTAATAGGATTTTTGAATTCCAATTTTTGTACCTTTAGAGTACATTAAATGTCCCAGACAAGATGCTCTCAGATATGCTACAAAGGGGTTTGTCTTCATATTTTTCCTCCTAAAAACTAGTTAGTTCAAGCACTGGCTGAATAAAGGTGGATTTAAGTCCTGCTAGAAAACCACAAGCAATTACGGACAGTAATTTTTGCTCATTCTGCACAATTTATCTGGGGGTGTCAAAAAGGAAAGTGTTAAGCTTTCCAGGGAAGTAGTGCAGCATTTGTATTTTGTATAATTACATTGTTATTTAATTGAGTTGGTAAAACTCAAAGACTTTAAATATTCCCGTCTTGCCCACACTCATGTGTACAATAGCTGCTCAGGAAGGTATCACATACTGTTATTAGAAACCCCTGCACAAACATAGTCCTTATATAATTAAAGTGTCTCTTCAGAGTAACTTCTAAAGTAAATATTAGGAGCTACAGAAATGTAACAACACACACACAACCCCATATGTACAAAAAGACCCATACATACTGACAGATTTACTACATAAATATATAGCAACAGATTATTTCAACTTCATGCAAATTTCTGTTAGAATAACAGACAGCAACTATTGATTAAAAGTCAAAAGAAATAATAAAAACCATAACAAAGAGATTATTAATAGTAAGTATCCCACTTTTTGGTATATTTTAAATTATATCAAGATTTTTTCATGTTCACTCAAAATATACAGAAAGGATTCCTGCCCTCAGTTTAAAAACAGGCACTTGCCCTATAATGTCTCACAGCCTTTCTTTTGAAGCATGAATCAACGTTTCCCAGCACTTGCAAATAATAAATAATTTAGTAAAACAAGACTGGATTAAAGCAGGGGACTGAAATCCCTCTACTCCCCGGCCCAGTAAATCCATAAGAAACAGGCATTCCATGCACTAATTCAGAGCCAGCATCAGAAGCACTGCAAAGAGCTGCCTGACTGTGCCATGCACCCCAGCTCCCACAGCGACACCACCCAGAGTGACCCCGTTAATTCCAACCTGAACCTCTGTGCGCCTCCTCACACCTCCGGCAGGCAAGGTCAAGTTCCACACAGGGGGTTGAGGAACAGATAAAACCATTCCAAAGGGTAGCTGTCCAAAACATTTTAATACAGAGCATTTCAAGTTTCCTTTGTAGCCACAATATTTCACACAATGTGTGATTTTTCCACCTTGAGTGAGCTCCCAGCACATTCAAATCTGCTGAGAATGGACTCAAACTGGAGTCCCACCAGCACCTGTGCATCACTCCCTCAAGTGGAAAGTGCCAGGACTGACAGATCATCTGACAATTAAAATGTGTCTAAAAAATCAAGAGGAACAGCTTTGGGTTTTCTTTAAGCTATTAATTCATTTAAATATCTCAATATGTATCCCATGTTACATTATTCTATACATTCTAATAACACTATAATGAATGAAGAACATCAAGTTTATGAAGATGTCAATTAAAGAATTAAAAAATTATTCTCTTTGTTTGGTTTTTTTTTTCAAGCATGCCACACTTGAATACATATAATTGGAGTTAACAAAATATCCACTGCTTGGGTGGAAAGGAGGGAGAATGTCTTTCCATTCAGGAGGCATGGAAGCCACAGTATGTTTACTTGGGAACTGGTGTCTGTGTCTGCTCCACCTGATGCCATAAAACTAAATATTATTCTTGTTAAATATTGTTCTGTTTATTTAATGCTTGGGGATTTTGAAGTCGCTCAGCAGATTTTTAAGGTAGGTAATCAACTGCAGCTCTAACCCAAAGTGTATTTAATGAATAGTTCTTTGATTGAAGGAACCAGTGAGTCAATTACTCCACTGGTTTCTGAATTGCAGCTTTTAAGGAACCACACAGGAAAAATCCAGATAATCTAAAAACAAATAATTGTGGCTAACCATTAACTAGACAATTAATATTCTTGTAGAAATGTCCTGATTTTGTACAGGTATTACATGCAGTATACTTATTCTCAGGCCTAGTTTTTCTAATTTTGTTTAATCTAAACAGGCAAATCCTACATTTTTTTGAAAGTAAATAATCAGTAAAAAAAGATTTGAAGTAATATTTTCAGGCTTCCTGAGCACTCTTTGTTTGAAGAGCCACATTCTAAAGAAACATTGGCCAATATTAAGTCTCTGCAGAAATCCACAGTGAAACTTGAACTTAAAAAATAGTCTAATTAAATCTGAGTTCTTAAAGCATATTACTGAGAAGGTATAATTTTTTCCTTTCTAAAAAAAGAAAATTTAAAAACTACAAATAACAGCAATCCTGCCCTGAAGCTTCAGCATTAAATGCCACTAGTCTGTAGGGAAATAACTCTATAGGGCGATTCATGAAAAAATTATGAACATAATTAATGTATGTGATTATATGCTCAAATACTGCACATAATATTTACTTTGAATACTGATGGACTCCCTAATTCAGTACCATCATACTGTTGGCACAGCTATAAAAACTACTGTGACTACAATTCCCAACCTTTGTGTACAAGATAGTCTAGCTTCTTGCAATTAAAAGGAATGATTTTAGGGTATGAGAATTGTTTAAACTAATTTAAACTTACAAACCTCTGTTAGGTCTCTGAGACTTAGAGAACAAGGATTTGACCAAAAGATTGCAAACACAATTGCCAGATTCCAGGAACTTCAGTAGGCAGCAAACTATAACCCAGACTGCTAGAGAATTCAGGTGGAAATTAACAAGATTAAATAAATCTTGAAATGTAATGTAATTAGAATTAAGAAGTAAAAGTTCTCTTCTTTTCTGTTAATCTGCTTTTCTTTCTGACAGGATATATTCGTGTTCCAATTAGTAAGTCTGTTTGGAGGCAAAAGAGATTGGCATCTATTCTAACAGTAAGAAAACATTCACACAACATGCACTTACTGAAAGTCAACCCTCTTTTCCTCCTCCTTTGGGGTCTCACACAAAAGGGTGGGAGAGAAAAAAAAGAAATTCCACAAGAGACAATAGGAATCATCGAGTTCCAGCTTGTCAGATGACCTGTGTCCAATGTGTGTTGCCACCTGCTCATCAATAACTCTCATTTCAATTATGTAACTTAAGAGATTAAGACTTTTCTAATTAATCAGCAAGTATGACAAATGTAATAGGTACATTGCATTCATAGGGAGTGAAGGAAACAGAGTCAAAATCCAATACTGTGACAAACTGAAGAAAATATTTATGGCATAAACCTTTTGAGTAAATGGCTAACAAATTTTTCTTTCCACCACTAAAGCTCCTACCAGCACTGCTGGTTTTGGCAGCAGAAACCACTGCAAGAAAGGCCTGGAATACGTGCAAGAGAGCTGCTACAAACCAGACTTTTTAATCATTTCTCTTGTTAAAATTTATGCCAGTATTAATCAACTGGTTTAGCCTTCATGCTTCCCTACATTACATTTGGTGCTCCTTCTGTCTCTCCATGAAGGATTAAATTGCCCTAGTTGAATCCTTCACCAAAAAATCACTGAAGGGCACAGAAAGGCTGTAACTACACTTTTTTTAATCGCACACTCAAGGATCTCAGACTGCTAAAGTGAGACCAACAGGTTTGTCCTTCTAAAACTGTTACTTTCTAATATTTGTTGTGAGAACATGCAGACAATGCATTAGCTCAACTTGATAAAGAACAACGGCTATTACAAAACAAAAATAAACCTGAAAAATGCAACATATTTCTCAGTATCATCCTTGAATAACTGCTCCCCATGCTTTTTATTAGGAAGATTCAAAGATGCCAGTAACCTTACAGCTGGTAACTGTAATAGCAGAGGGTAACAAGACAGAAATAATGAATGCCTCCTTGTTAAGCAGTGTTGTTTGTGCTGTTCCAAGAGAGATCTGCCAAGAACTTTTCATGCAAACCTTATTTTTCTGGGATCTGTAACTTGGCGGCAAAAAATTCCAGCATGATACCCAGTTCAAAAGAATTACAATATTACAAGCTTTAAAATACATTTTTGAGTTTTGGAATAAATTAAATTTACACTAAACAAGGTAAACACTTTAGCACTTCATGTATTTCTTTTGCTTTATTGAAAGAAAATTTGTGGTTATCAAGTTTACACCCCAGATAATTTTATGTTTTCTTGGGTATTAAATAAGTCTCAAGTACTGCAGTGTGAAAGGAGACTTTGTGCTGTATGGTCAAGATTTCACTGAAGTGTATTTTGTTTTTAAGGAAGACTGTATGAAATACACATGAAACACTCCTTATTTTATCTGCCAAACAATTCAGTGGAATAAATCTGTGCTAATTCTTAATACAACTCAGCTGACCTGGGTATAATGCCAGATTGTGGAAAAAAATGGCTATTTAACATTTAGCCCAGAATTTCAATGTAAAATTATGTCAGGTTGTTTTTGTTTTGTTTTTGAACAAATGATTCAAAGCTTTGAGCCACACAAAAGTCCAATTTCAGAATACCCACTTCGTTTTTGCCTCTTGACCCCTTACAACCAGGTAATTTTGTAGAGTTCCTGGCCAAAGCAATGTTCTTTCCTGTGGCAACTAGCAAGATATACAGAAATCAGATTTCAGGCACAAAACAGATTTCAGCCCAAGCTAAGGAAGTTTTCTATGCCAGGTGTCAAGAAACAAAAAGGCTACAATACTGAGTTGACTGAGACTGGAAAGGAATTGTTGCCTTAGCCTTACACCTATGAGGAATAAACCTCCCAGCAATTCAAAACTAAAAGGAGATAATCAAAACATATAAATATCATCAATATCAATATATTATAAACTTTTCTTAATATATATGGTGAGGTCATTTCAAAGGAAACACTAGAAAGAACAAGGCCAGAAAAAAAAAAAAACAAACCAAGAGACAGAGTATCTTAAAAAAGTTTCTGTTGATTTCCTTAACTTGGTTTTTCTCCCCTAGATCACATTATCCCCCAAAATATCTCTACCTACCTTACAGTTCAAGACAAATCAAAACTACAGAAGTCTATGAAACCACAGGTTGCTTTGAGATTATTTGCAATTCAGCTAACATGCTGGGTGGATAAAGACATTACCATTCTTGGAGAGTTTGCATGAACTGGAACTTGGAGCAAAAAGGCAAGGTTGCCAAAAGGCTTCTGTCTTACTGACACTGTCTGCTCTGCAAGGAGCCACAAAGGGAGTCAGTGGTTACAAGAGGGTGTTGGCCCTGGGAAGCATGACATGTCATCCTTTAATGATTAAAGAGCCAGCCGAAGCCCAGACACACCATCTCCATTCAGATGGCTCCTAACCTTCTGTTGATACACAAGGAACCTGTTCTCTAGCAGCAGTGAGGATATTTCTGTGGGACTGGGCTCTCTTAGATAACAAAATCAGAGCAATATAGTAATCAAAGCCTTTTTTTGTTACCCTTTGCCTAGTCTTACAATATTACACCTGTATTATTCTCACTCTGTACTAAAATGGTTCATCAGTTTGTTCAGCATTTGCACCATGGTATCTTTGACTAGAAATCCTATGATGTACTACAACATAAATAGCATGTGGTTTGGGCTTTTTTTCTGTTTCTACTGAACTACTGCATCTCCAGTTCATCTCTTTACCCAAAAAAGTCAAGCTTTATTCCTAATTATACCAGTACAATACCACTTAAGACCTTGGTGGTAAAAGAGAATAAAGCATGGCTATGTGCCCTCTACCTTGAACATGCTTTCTTACTGAGACTGTTTTTGCTTCCCCAACACTTTTGGTGACCATGACTTACTGCTTTTCCCACTTCTGAAAGTGCAGACTAACTGCAACAGAGACTTTCAAGTATCCCATTTCAACACCCAATGCATAGCAAAATACTCACTCATCTGAACCAGCTGGATCTGTATCTCACACTGGCACATTGCAGTGAAATCTGTTCTGTTGCCCTACATTCTCCAATCTGGCAATTGCTTCATTTTTGTTAGGAACAAATAAAAAAGGAGGAAAGAGTTTGACACAAACACAGAGACTTGCCAGATCAAAGGGAATAGGTATAAATCCCAGCAAGTTCCCCTCCTTGTATAAAATCTCCAGGTGTTACTTTTGTTGTTTCATGGAATGATCCCCTTCATTTAACAGTGCCTGCTAGCATGCTCTCCCCCAGGGTGATTCTCCACTCCTTTAGTAAATTACCATCCATAAGAACTGAACTATGGCTGTCAGAACAAACCCTGGATTATGGGGGACTTCCTGACTGTGCGGAACTGGGGGTCCCAGGGGTACTTTGTCTGCCTCAGGCTGCTTCCAGGGCAGTGGCCATCACACCTGGGGCTCACACACACCCTGAGCAGCAAGGCCAGGGCCTCCTTCCTTCATCCACATTCAGCCAGACTGGTGATCAGAGAGTTTCCAACACCCATGAAAATGATGGACATTTCTCTTCTTTGTGCCAACAAATGGAACAGAGACTGCTCCCTGTCCAGGTGAGATAGCAGAGGTAACTCTCCAGGCTTTAATGGAGCCATGTGTATTGTAGAGCAAGAATACCACAGGAGGACAGAATAACCAGAGAGATGGGCAAACTTTTGTACTTCATTTCTCTTTTGAAACCGTCTACAAGAAAGTGACCACCTGGGCTTTTTTCTTCAATTACAAATAAACTGCATGACACCTTCAATCCAGAAAACCAATTATATATACACATATATTTAATCATGTCTGTAGCACCAGTGATTTCAAATGGGAACAACACATAGGATTAACCTGAACTTAAAAAAATCTTTGTTGGAGCCAAGATTTTATTGATAAATATACATATACACACACACACATTTGGTTTAAGGCTAGTATTAAAATAATTGTTGTTCTTTCCATGTTTCTCATATATATTAAAATTGGGGAGTATTTAAATGAAATTGTTCTGTACATGGCTTAAATATCCCATATAGTTTTCTATCTTGAACATGTTTTCATAAGGCAAGCACCCTGTAAAGCTACTCAGAAAGTATTATAAACAAATTAAGTTATGCCAAAAGGGAATTAAATATAACAGAGTTCTATACACTCAGGTTGTGATGACCTTACTAAGCATGCATAAATGGTTACAATAATAATCTTTGATATACACTTTCCAGGGTTGATTTTTAAACAGTTACCAGCCATGTACAGCTGCTCCCTAAAGTAACAAAAAATCCTCAATAACATGCAATTTCTCAGTAATTTAAGGGAAATGGAAACTCCCTAAAAGTATCAGAGAAAATTTGGATTATGATGTTTCAAAGACATAAAAAAAAACCCAAACCAATTTCACTGCATAGTCTTCCATGCCATGCTATTCCTTATGCATCTTCTTTACCATCTCTTCAAGAAAAAAAAGAATTTCAGTGCAATGAAATGATACCAGAAATGTACGGTTCAATCACAGCATTCTCTTTACTGCTGCTCTCATTCAGACACACATGAGCTTCAGTGAAAACTGGAAGCAGGGCCAAAACATGGGAAACTGAAGTCTATTCATGTTCTTCTAATAAATTATGTATATGCTCAAAACAAATGAGCTTTTATGAATGTTCAGATCTTTCTTCACATGTAGAAGCAGCACAAAAAAAGCCAGTCACAGCATGAAGAAGTGCACAATTTTTATTCACTCTCATTCAGACTTAGTGAAAAAGTCTTACTAACGGATTTAAACTTCTTTTGCCTGAATGTACAGTTTGAAAACTAGAGTCATGTCCATTTTCCTCTAAACTGGAATGCAAATAAAGCATTACCTAACAACAATAATAACATGGTGCTTTATTTTTGTACCAAGTATTTTTCTGAATGCAAGTTTCCCACCATACCTCTATTTTACAGTGCCACCAAGCCATTTAAAGATTATATTCCTTAAAAATCACCCTCAGAGTTTTCCATAGAAAACATGTCAGGCACTAGGTGGTCATAAAGATAAAGTGCAGATCTTTCACTTAATGAAGAGGGTAGGATCTTTTCCATATGTTTTATAGTAAAAAATACAAGTTATAGCAGGGTATTTTTTTTCTTCACAGACAACCTGGCAATGGTGGAATGTCAAGAAGAAGGAAGCCCTGGAATTAGGGAGTATTGCACAGCATATGTGGGAAGACAGCTCATCTAAAACCCCCTAGAACAAGAGCAATTCCACCAGATGGGAAGAACACAAAGGAAGCCAGTGGAAATCTGGAAATCAGATTTTTAAAATCTGAAGCAAAAAGCAAAATTTAAAATCTCAGAAAAGAAAAGCACCAAAGTAACAAGAGAAAAAGACAAAAGAAACCAACCAGTCCTGAGTGTTGAGGGAGATCAGAGGTTTTGCCACAGATCTGTTGCCTGGTTGGTGACCCAGTGGAACTGCTGGGGGGAAGATGTAGATTTCCCCCCCCTTTGCAGAGCTACATTAGGTCATAGTCAGGTTGAGGAAATGAAACCAGAACCAGTAGTGTCCAAGTATTAAGAGAAGTGACTGTTAGGTACCACACTTGATTTTCATTGAGCAGCTTTTTGGTTGTGCAGATTTCAGTAGCAGTAATGAGCTAAAGTAGCTATTACTCCAATTTTTCTTCTTTTAGTTTTAATTGTATCAAAAATCACAGATGATTCAAGTAAAATGTCATACAAACCTTCATTTTCCCTTTGGCTCAAGACTACTAGAATGCATAAAGTGGTAAACTGTTTTCTTTCCTCAGCACTTTCTGATCACAAATTAATAGAAGAATTTGAAAGACAGTAATTATGTAACTGTTCTTGTACTTTTGTATCATCCTGAAACAGGAAGAGCACATTCCCTTCCAAAATATGCTCTGAGAAAACTCCTAGCTTGCAGAAACTACATATATGCATCTTAGTAATAATGGCAAAGGCACTTTAATCATTCAGATAATAATTCAATTAATTATCACAGAATAGCCTGGGTTGGATGGGACCTTAAAGATCACCTAGTTTTAAGAAAAATATTTTTAAGAGCTGCCAGCTCTGGTCAGCTTCTTTGTCCCTAAGGACAGTTTTCCAGGGAATCTTATTAACCAACTCCTAAACAACTGGAAATTTGTTCTTTCAAAGTTTGGGGTCCTGACTTAGCTCCTTGCCAGGCTCACAATCCTCACAAACTCCACCAGGGAGTGGTCACTGCAGTCCAGGCTGCCACCAATCTTGGCCCCTCTAATGAGCTCATCTGCATGGGCAAGCACCAGCACCCACAATCCTTCTCTTCTGTAATGCCTGGACCAGGCAAATGTCTCTACACACTCCAGGAGTCTCCTAGATTGCCTATAGCCACTGGATTGCTATTTAAAAATATAATTTCTTAACTCTTACACTTTTACCACTAACTATAAAGAAATAGATTTAATAAAATATCATGGTTTAAGAGGCTGGAATAGCAATAATTCCATTTCATGAGTCATCCTTAGGCTGTAATAATCTCACACAATGATTTGTAGATTACCTGTTTAATCTCATGTATGTAACACAAGACCTGCTGAAGTCAACAAGCACATTCCTCAGGGATCCCATGGGGACATGACTGGTTCTTGGTTTGTACACTGACAGCACCATATCAAGTCATGCATGCAGCCTCACTGCAGAGGTTACAGGCCACAGGGTGCACCCCTCCCCTCAGCCAAACCACTTTATCATGACTGATATCCTCTAAGCTCAGGAAAACAGATGGGATCATCTTAATTAGGCAAATTTGATACAGCAATTAAAGATAATATGCCCACAGTGTTATTCCAAGTCTGTTTCCAACCTCGAAAGTGAAGCATTACTCAGCAGAATAGTTACTGTGAACTGCTGTGTTTGTGGATTTGCCCTAATATAGCTAAACGGAAGTGGGAATGTTTTTGCTATCCTCCACAGGTAGCCAGATAAGCTGGCTGTTCACTAGCACCCAGTCTGGCTACAGACAGTGCCTCTGCAAAAACAGCCACGGCATTTCTAACTTAAAACATTTTTCTTTGCCTTTATCATCAATGTTGTGGAGGAAGAAACTATGCATGAAATGCTATTCCAGATTGAACACTGTACTCTAGTGCTGGCCTGAAATTAGTCTACAGGCTCTATTCTACACATAGCCTCTTCTAAGCTAAGTGAATCTTAAAACAAGTGGGAAAAAATGTATGGAATTGTTAGTCAGGACTCGTTCCACTATCTCCCAAGGTTAGAACTACTAGAACAACTTCCATCTGCACCATTATTCACAGCTTCATAGTCATATTGGTTCCTGTTGCCTGATGCTCACTACAGGCTTGGTACACCCACTGTGAAAATGGCCAGACACATGACAGTGAACAACCAGGCTTATGATGTAATCACAGGATAAAACTGGGATTCTAATTTGGGGTAGAGGGAGGCGAAAGGAGGGAGAAAGAAGGTAAAAAATTAAAATCTGTGAGATGCTTGTTTTAATACTTTGCCTTTCTGCTCAGAATTAATGGTAAAGTACAGAACACCGTGCAGCAGAAAGCTTGCATACAGGAAAGTATCACTATTTAAAATATTTCAAGATGTATAAACAGGATCAGAGAAGAAAGGGATAACTCTTCATTCAGTTTTCCTGTTTATTTACTCTGAGCAATTAGTGTAGATTTTAATCATTTTCCATATTGGCTGTTGATATCTTTGACAATGCAATAAGCAAGATGGCATTTTGGCATGTTTGCAAAAGTAGAACTGGCACAGGCACTCCAGCAACTGGTGGCAATGTCTTCTTTTGCACTTATTTAGATTAGATTTTATATTCATGCATTCTCTTTTAAGAGCACTATGCAAGTGAAACCCCTCTTTGCAGTTACCACAAGACAGCTTTTTCAGATTTGGTTTGGTGACTCTGAACAGGTTTCATCAGCACAATGCTGCACCCACAAAAACTCCATTATAGCTAAATAATGGCCCTACAGTGTTTCTAAACATGTTTTCCGATAGCCTCATCTAATTTTGAGGTATTTTCTTAGTCATACAAGAAACAAATGAATTGGGATCTGGAAAATAGTTCCTTTTTTTCTTCTTAGCTCTAATCATTTGAGGTTTTAAAGCTTAAGAACTTCAAGTGTTTGTTATTAAATATGCAGGAAGAATTTTAAAAATTTTATTGGCGGTGTAAAAAATAGTTAAAATACTGTGAGGTGTCTAATGTAACTTATTTCCAAAGTATGCACAAAAAAATTAATGCAAATATTAACTGTTGAAAACGAAGCATATAGTTTTTCTTAATAGAGAACATTTTCCAAGTGCACCTGTATGTTAATTTGGTATTATTACTATTTCTGCAGCAGAGGATCTGGGAATTTCAGTCCTTAGCCTGCTAAAGCAAGGATTTCTCAACTTTCCTCCTCCCCTCCATTCTGCTGAGCACTGCCCACAGTAGCTCCTAGTTTTGTAGCTAGGTATGCACCACTTATGAGTGGTATGCATGACAATTTGGGAATCCCATCCCAGAGAGTGTATGGGGAATACTCAGCAACAATTTCTTCAAATGCTGACCTCCACAACCCCTTCATTTACTCATTACTAATTAATATGGCTACATGTCAGTAAAACTGTGATGTACTCTTGCCTCATAATCGTGGTGTTTGCCTCCCTGAGCACCTGAAGTGCTAGAAGCAAACACAGGCACACAGCACACAGGCAGACACACGGCAATGGGAAAATCTGTGCAGATAATTCTCAGTCCACTCGAAACACAAAGAAATAACAGTCTGGCCGGAATATTATTTGAAATCTTACAATGTCATGCTTAAGACTTTGTCTAATTATTCTTTAGGGAAGAAGGGCAGACTTGGACATTACTCCAAACCATATATAAGGTTTTTATATACATATATACATGTAGATAACACATATATACATACATACAATAACAATATATCCACAATAGGCTACAATAACTATTTGCTGCCCAGACGTGGCGATTCCCACCCTGTGGCGCCGCGGGTCACCGATGACACAGTGCCCGTGCCGAGGGAGGCACAGCCTCCGCCGGGCTCCCCTCACAGCAGCCGCACCCTCGGCCCCGCACTCGGAAGCCGCCAACCCATCCAGTTCAGTTTGAGTCATTAATCCCGCAGTCACTGCTTCCTCCCGTGACTAATGTTCCCTCCACGCAGCCACTGCTACAGGGACTCTGTGAGCGCCCCAAAACAGCCCAGGTACGCGTGAGCAAGACAGGAGATGGTCTCCAGGGCAAATCGCTACTCTTGCTGCTATTACAGTGATTACGTGACCAGGCCCTCAACCATTTTAAGGCTTTGTCATTTTTTTTACCCGAGTATTCTCAAAGTTATATATAGACCCGATTTAAAATTGGAGTGACAAATGCACAGGGCGGGGATGCTCAGCCCGCCTCCTCGGCAGCGCTCCGTGCTCCAGTCACCGCGACCCCGGCCGGCGGGGTTCCCCTGAATCCGGGCGGATCCTCAGCCCCCCTTACAGACGAGACACGCGGGGCTGATCCCGACCGTCCCCGACGACACCGCAGCGGGCCCGTCCGGCCTCGCTGTGGAGAGCAGCGGCGACGCCGGGGCGGGTGGACCCGCGGCCGAGGGACACCGCCCTTTCCCAGCCTTTCCCAGCGCCGCCGGCGCCCCCTGACCGCGAGAAACGCTCTCTCCCCCCCCCTCCTCCTCCCGCTGCCGCCGGGCTAAGGCTGGGCTGGGCCTGTCCACGCTCCCGAGGCCGCCCCACCCCAGGCCGGACCCACCTCGAGCGACCCCGCCTGACGCGGCGCCCGCAGCCCCCGTGGGGAGGGGGCGGCCCGGGCCCGCCCCGGCGCTGCCCCTCGGGCTCCCGCCCCGCCCGGGCGGGGAGGCGCTGGCGGCACATGCGCAGCCGCCTTCGCCCATCCAGTGCGGCAGGCGCGGGTGGAGAGCCGCAGCGGCATCGCCGAGCGGCGCGGGCAGCGGGGGCCGGCCGGGGGGCGCCGGGGCCGCCGGGCAGCGTTGGGGAGCCGGCTCTGCTCCCGGCCCGCAGAGACCGCCGCTGGGGCGGTGCGGGGCCGTGCGGCGTTTTGGGGCCGGACCCCGGCGTTTTGACATCCCGGCGCTGGGAAGGGCCGCGTCCCGGCCTGCGGCGGCTGCGGGGGCCCTGCCGGCGGCTCCCGCCCCGGGCCGGGGGACTGGCGGCCGCCTGGGGCGCCCAGCCCTGGCCGCGGGGTCTCCCCAGGGAACGCGGGGCCGGGGCCGCCGGGGGCATTTTTTCGGAGGCGGAGGGAGGGCGGCGTGAGTGAATTGAGACAAAGAGCGAGGAGGAGGAGGAGGAAGAAGAGGACACTCGGACTCGGCTACATTCCTGTGCAGAGAAAGGCGGGAGGCGGTGTTAGCCCTTTACGGACAGCTGGGTCCGGCGCTGCTCTCAGCTGCTGTCGGCGTATTTACAGCCGGCTCTCCCGGCCGTGGGAGGAGGAGGAGGAGGACGGAGAAACAACCATGTAAGTTCCCAATTGCCGGGGGTCCTGTGAGAAGATGGGGGATGCCGCAGACGCCAAGGAGATGAGGAAGACTTTCATTGTTCCTGCCATCAAACCCTTTGACCATTATGATTTCTCCCGAGCGAAAATCGCCTGTAATCTGGCCTGGCTGGTGGCCAAAGCCTTTGGGACAGGTAGGTGGCGTCTCCTTCTTCCCTTTCTTTGATGCTGGTTCCTGCTTGGTTGCTTCGCTACTGAGGACGTGCGAGCCATTCCCTGAGGAGCTGAGAAGGGGGGAACATGTGTGGGAAATGCTTTTGGTCTGTTCCCTTATCCTTAAGATCTCTTACCCCTTGCGAGGTTTTTTGTTTTTCTTTTGTTTTTCCTTAATTACACTTAGTCTTTTTGGAGTAGTCTCACTGTTTCCATCAGCAAGTAAATTTTGTGTACTGGCGCTCATATTGTTTTCCTTGAGTGAATCGATCTCTGTAAATGGTATTTTATTTATTACTCTGGTCACACTTCTACAATGCGAAAAAACCCCAGCAATCCACGTTTGTCTGTCATCTTGAAATTTTTCCTGGTATTGCTTAGGAGCAGAATTGGGGGCTGGCAATGGAAATAGGTTCTGACATGTGTGACAGTAGCCTGTAGCCATTTGAGTGGTTCAGCAATCAGAAGGGTTTCAGGGAAAAGAGCATTTAGTGCCAGGTTTTGGCCTGCACAATACAGAAGGCTCTCCTTGTCTGTAAGTGTAAATGGAATCGATTTGTAATGCCTCCAAAAGGCATCAGTGCTCTGTCGTTGAAAACCTTGGACCTTGAGGAATACCAGACCTATTATTCTGTGCCTGAAATATTAGTGGGCCTTGAGGAATACCAGACTTGCAGAGGTCTTCTGAGGGAAGCATTTTGAAAATTTACCAAGCTGGGGGTTTTTTGTTTGGGTTTTGTTTGTTTTGGAATTTTTTTTAGTTATTTTTTTTAGGTTTTTGGGGGGAGTTGCTTATTGTTTGTAGGTTTTGGCTTTAGTACAGCTGTAGTATTGTAATAATTTAATATTCTGTTCATTAAAAATAATGGGTTTTTTTGAAAGGTGAGGTAGATATCAACAATCATTACTTCTGCCCTTGTTTTTTTTATAAAATAACAGGGAAAGGTTCCTCCTTATGGAGTATTGCACATTTAGGGCCAGGGTGCTGTTATGTATTTAGCCAGGGTTAGCATGTCTTTATGGGACATGCTTTTGGGAACTCATAATATTTGATGCAATGCTTCCAAAAAGCCACTTTTAAAGTGCTTGAATCTAGTGAAATTTCAGTGAGTGCATCACTTCAAAAAGAAAGAAAAGATCAAAATATTGTTTCCATATAAAGATTTGTCGCTGAAGTCTGCTTGCTTTTCTTTGTGAAATCTGGATAAATAATATTTTTATGTATGGCTTTATTAGTTATGCAGGTATGAGAGGCAAAACAGTAGAGAAAAATCTTGGAAGTACCTAATTGAACATTTTCAGAGATCATTATATTTTTAGGTAGCTTGGTTCCATAGGGTTTACTCATAGGATTCTGAGTGTACAATGCTTATGCAATTATATAACCCAGCCTTCTAACCTGAAAACTTTTTTTACTGGCGTTTGACAGATTCCCAGCCTATGGTTGAAATCTCTTGGTCCATACTGGTTGAGTTTCTGTTGGATGTGTAAAGCCACTTGCAGGGTACTTTTCTGCTACTTTTTATAGAAAGTGTGATCCAAAACAAATTCCTTTACTCTTTCCTTTCATGACTGGCGTTGTTCTGAGATGCTCAAATGAAACATGATTAGAGGGAATAATTGCTCCATCTGTTCTCTAATCACTGCAGTAATGTAACAGTAGGAAGAGAGGTAAGCACACACATTTGTAGTGTTTCTGGTCCCAGTTCTTCCACTAGGTTAATGTAACTAGAAATGTCAAAGAAAAGTTTGGCTGAAGTAGGGAAAGACAGTATTCAGGACTTGCATGTCTGCAGTACAAATGCTTCCTTTATACTTGGAGTGAAACAGAAGAACTGACCTTCGCCTTTTCCAAGAAGGAAGGAAGTTTGGGTTGGTTAAATTATTTTAGGTCTTGGGAATAAATCACAGCCTCAGTCATGTCTTCTAACTATTGCTATATACATTTGTACAGAGGAAATACAAAGGATGATTAGTGTGTTTATGGGTGCCACATTTTATTTCTTTTTTTATGCTTGAAGTATTGAAGTTCCCTAAGCCTGCAGGGGAAGGTGAAGGGTTTTTCCCTATGCAACAAAGTAATGCAGTTCACTTTCATTAAAGAAAAGCATAGGTTGTTACAATCATGTATCCATTAAAGAAATCCAAGTCTTTATGTTTCAAAGGAAGGGGTACATCTTTCAGTGGATGGCTTTCACAGTCTTAAAACCATATTTCAATACAGTCAGAGTTGTGGGTACAGCTTGGCTATGTGTTGTGGATCTGCTCTTGAAAAAGACTTGGAATAGGTACTGTTCATCAACATTAGTAATGACTTCTGGTCTTTCATTGATACTTGGGTCCAAAAACGGAGAGAAAAATTTTCTATTACTATTGTCCTTGGTTAAACTGCAAGTGTAGAGTTTGGCCCACAACATGGGCAGGTCAAAAGAACTTGTCCTGTTAGTGAGGTGTCATAGGAGAGTAAGAATGCATTAACAGTCATGTTGAAGGCATCTTGTATGAAGAATTGTTTAAGAAATACTAACTGAAGAAGGAATTCATATTTAAGTTTTGAGGGTGTGTAGGATTTTATATCAGTGTTAGGACATGTCAGATTAAGTGTTTTGTAATAATCAAATTGTTTAAGTGACACAGCTTGCAGTAACTGAAAGGGAACGAGTGTGAAGTATAAAAGGGGGAATGTTTGACTTTAGAAATTAAATCTGCAAATACTTAATTTCAGCCTTGTCTCCCAATGCTGGCAGTTAACTTTTTCAGTATAGAAAAATTTCTTCCCAAAGAACTGGGTGAACTGTATAGACACTATAACCTTCAACTTAAAAGTACAATGGGACTTACTTCATAGGAATAAGTTGGAAAATGTCTTGATGTTGTGGTAGTCTGTGCTCTTTTTATTTCTAAAGTACAAGAAGTATGTTTCACTATTTTGGAATGTGGAAGTTTTTCCTTCTCAGTCTGCTATAGTAATAGAAAATGTGCCTGAAAAATTTGTTATTCATCCATGCTCCTAAAGACAGGCTGAGCTAAATATACATCATTCCTGACAGATGTTTGTTTAGCCTGTTTTTTGAAAATCACTAATTATAGACTTTCAATGGTATGTCTTTTAGTCAGTTTGGACCTTATTTATTTTTAGATGTTTGAGCAGAATCTTGATGTCTTTTGCTACGTTGTTAAGCCATTACTTACCCTTTTCCTGGTGCTTTTGAGAATGGTGGGCACCTTATGTTTTTATAACACCATATTTTATTATATACCATTCATATAATAAAAGCAATGTCTGTTATATTTTTTAGACAAAACAGACTTTTTTTCTTTATGGTAGGTCAAACTTTTTTCTTTTTTTGCTCTCTGTGTTTATTA
The DNA here is from genome assembly GCA_024865655.1 of Emberiza elegans. Lineage (NCBI taxonomy): Eukaryota > Metazoa > Chordata > Aves > Passeriformes > Fringillidae > Emberiza > Emberiza elegans. Next base: position 66,233,827 of record JALJVW010000206.1, read on the forward strand.
GGGGTTTGGGGTTGTGAGTTGTTTTTGTTTTGCTTGGTTGGTTTTTTGTATAATTTTTTCCTGTGGTTGGTTTACATGAGCTCTGTACTTAAATCTAGATCTATTGGTCCAGTTAAACCATTACCAACACAAGGTAAATTTGAAAAATTATTTCATGTTTCCAACCTATAATACTCTGATTTATTCACTAAAATATGATGTTTGCCATTTCTGCCTCAGCCTAGAATTGTTGACTCATGCAGTCTGTGATTCACTGTAGCTCTCTATCTTTCTCTGCAGAGCTGCTGCCTACTCAGTTGTTCCCATCTTATAATTGTACTGTTGTAGGTTCCTGCTTTGCAGCTATACTTACATAACTGCATCCTATTTTCAAACCACTCCTTCTACTTATCAAAATTATCTTGAATTATAATTTTGTCCTCCAAAGTGCTTTCAATCCTTCTGTGGCTTCAAATCACTTCTCTACAACCTTGTCTAGTGTGAAGAAAGATGTGAGCTCTTGAACCTGGAAGTACATGTCCCTCCCATTTGGTGGGGGACGTCCAAGTACTCTTGGAAAATGGTTTTTCACACAGCTTTTCATCCAATTTTTAGTTACAAGGTTAAGAGTTTATCTGTGTCTGATTTTCAGAAAAATATGGGAACAGTGTTAAATCAAGTTAAAGTTGTTGCTACTTTGCTATCCATACAATTTATTATTCTGTTTCAGTAATATATTTAACTGGTGAGCATGAATTTTTTTTTCTTTTTATTTTCTTTTTTTTTTTTTTTTTTTGGACAGGAATAAACTAGAAGTAAAATAAAAGCTGCAAAAGTCTGAGCAATTGTCCTAAACATTTTTATGTTTTCCAAAGTCAAAATAAGATATTCTGTGTACCTTTAAACCTTAATTTTAACATTAAATGTATCCCTTATAGGTGTTTGAAGCAGTAGATTACAATTGCATCATCTGCAAGTAAATATTACCCAAGAAACCTAAAAATAGCTTTCTCCTGATGATGATTAATGTTTTCAGAACTGGTATGTGGCTACTTACTGCTCTTTGCCCATGTTGCCAGTAGAGCCATGAAGGGAGGAAATGAACACTGTGTATCTGACAGAAACAAGTTGTAGCTAAATACTCTCATCTGTTGTGTTGGGTGATGCAGGCCAAAACATTTTAATCTTTTTCCAGCAGAAGTAATTCCTTCGCTTGTATTCATTCTGGTAGTAGCAAAACCTTGTAGAAGGGGTTGGAGTTCAAAATCAAATGTTTGAGATTCTTGGGATAATTTTTTATATAGATTTCTTTACCTCTCTAAAATAGTTGCTGACAAATCGATACTTCAGTCAGTCCTACTAAAATCAGTGGATTAGACAAATAATCTACTGAGATGTTTTACTTGGAAGGTGGTTGTATCACTCCTTTCTGTGGAGCACATTTGTAATGTAGTTTGAGTGTAGGTCACTTTTTTTGAAGTAAATACATAAAATTGTATGAACTTCTGGATCTGTTGGGTTTGACAGAGTCCTCTGAAGCTGTAGAGTGTGCATGTACAAATGTAAAGGAAGGTGATCAGTAAGGAGACAGTTGCAGGATTGGCAGTTGACAATGGACCTCCTTGGGGGTATGGAATCTGTTCTTTCAATGAGCCTTTGAGCCTGTTTGCCTTTACCACTCTGAGTGCTTCTCTGCAGAATGTAACAGACCTGACAGAGAGACTGTAGCCAAACACTCACTGATTTCAGGTGATGAGATGAAATATATTTCTTCTCCCTATGCCTGGTTTCTCTTTATAGAAAGAGAATGGTGGTCTTTTTTGACCACCATTGCAGTTACTACTGAAGATATAGTTTAAAATTTTTTCCTTCACCCTATGATTTAGGGTCATCTGTTGTGTTACTTGAGTGACTCCATGTTTGAAGGTGGCTCTCATTCAAACTTGAAGAGTATTTGTATGATGTTGATCAGGAATGTGTCTCTTTTTCAATAAGATGTTAGGTAATTTCCATTCTACAGCTAGCACAACTGGATACAATTCCAGTCCTGAAATGAGTAACTTTTAATACTTGCTCTGCTAAAGAGTAGGATGATTGTTTTTGCTGATCATTCTGGAAAATAAAGATAGAAGTGAAAATTCTCAAGACTTCATAAGAAAAGTAGAGTGAGTTCTTCCTCCCCCCCCTTCCTTTCTATTTTGTGCAATTGGACAATATATTATTACTGCATCAGGTGGTAATAATAAACATTTCTGCTACAGAGTTGAAATGTAATGCTTGAAATCTATTTGCCAAATATAAGATTTGTATAGTTTTAGCTGTTTCCTACCTGTTTTCTTTTATTCATTTAAAAGCAATCTCACACTAAGAAAACCTGTAAGCCAGACACCAAAGAAGATGTGTCCATTCACATCTATCTACTTATAGCTGGCAAAAAGTTATCTTTGGCTTAATGAAGTCTAGTGAGTTCAAGAAGTGTTTTTCTCTAATCTTCTGAAACAGCTTTTTCCATACTCCATAGGATATTAAAATCATTACTTGTCTATATCAAGGTGCTAGCTGAGTGAGATAGGATTATAATTATATTATTATCTTTACATTTCCCATAACTTGCCTCTCCCAAAAGTAAGTTCTGAAGGCATTTATGTTAATGAAAATTGATCCCCTTATTGTCAGGGTTACTTCTAAGTAATTATTTTGTTTATTAAATCCTAAATCAATATACAAGTTTTAGTAAATTAGATGCTAAATTAGATCTCCCCATTTTAATAAGAAATGCCAGTACCTGACACATTTTGTAGGCTTTGTGACGAGCACTTCCTGTTGTGCTGCTGAAGGCAGAATATTGGATGGGATAGCCACTTAGTGTGACAATTAATAGAGCATTTCTTTTGTCATTTGCAGTGTTCAAAGAACAGCTGAAGTCTGGTTAGGCTATGAAAGTAGAACTTGTGTGTGTTTTTTCCTTAAATGTTTTGGGGTTGGTTTGTGTTTGGGTTTTGGTGGGTTCTTTAGGGTTTTGTTTGGGTTTTGTTTTTTTAAATTGTTTTAGTTTGAGGGTTTTTGTTTGGTTGGTTTTTGTTTGTTTCCTTTTTTTGAATGAGGAAACCCTTTTAAGTGCAGAACAGCTGTTGAAGCAGTGGATAATGGTCTATTTTTGTAGCATCCAGAGGCAGGAGGGTAAGATCTGTTTATTCGTAGTACTTCTGTGATGCTAAATTCAAGAATCTCTTGAGTTCATCTTAGCAAGGTGGACAAAGCTAAGAATGGTTATACTGAGGTTGAGTGTGCCATGAATTGGGTGTTGGCCTTTCAGATACTTGTCTCTAGGCAGAAGTACACCTGCAGTCTGCTAGCCAAAAACAATGGAAGTGGCAGATTGATTCAACAAACCAAAAAATCAAAATTATTTTGTAATCTCTACTCTCTCATTTTGTTTTCCACTTCCTGATTAAAAGTCTTGTGTCTTGATGGTGTCTCCAAAATAAAATAGTAAATTGAAATGTCTCCCTCTTCTATTGAGTCCACTAAAAAAAATTCAACAGAAGTTAAATAATATAAATCTGTCTTCTCTGACCTGTTTTCAATTCTTGGACTCTTGACTTCTGTGCAAGCTCTGCTGTCTTGTGCCCAGATTGTAAATATGGCACCAGAATCCTCGTTGGCAAGTGGGAGTCTGAATGAGGTAACTTGACACGGTCACTTCCTGGCAAAAGCACACCTTTGCTGACCTGCAGAAAACCAGCAAGTCCATGAAGGTCTGGCAGACATTCATCTACTGGTTTGCACTGGGAGGTGGTTCAAGGTATTAGAATTTTCATTAAATAATTCTATATTATATCTCAGTCTTCTACAAATAACTTTTTCTTCTTAATGTCTGTGCATTGACATCAGTAACCTGTGGAGAGGAAGTTTTCTAGATTGAGGCTTAATGTGGCCTTGTGGCTCCCAAAAGTGACGGCATCATTTAATTAGAAAGCCCATGGCAAAATATTTTAACTTGTTTTATTGTCCTCAGGAATTAAAAAAAGGCAAAACAAACAAACAACATGAAGACCTTGTTGACAAAGACTTCTAAGCTTTTAGACATTCTTAAGGCAAGCATTCATAAATCTGAAATTGTTCACTGGTATAAACTTGAAAAACTCAATAGTTGTGTAAAGGATTGTATTCATCTCTGTGGAAGCATGGAAACTTCACAAAAAAACCAATTTGTTTTTAAAGAAAATGTAGATTTTTCATGTTAACACAAGCAGTTTTTTCCAAAGAACAAATTCATACTGTCTTCCAAGGAGTAATTCATGCCTATCTGAGCAGGGAGGTTTTCTTATAAAGCAACTTTTAAAGGTAAATTCAGTAGTGTTATGCATTAATTAATTTTAGAACATTCCTTTCCCTTAAAATGGAAAGTTAAGTTGCATTTCTGTCTCACAGTGGGGAGTGTTCTGGTTTTGTCTGTAATAGAGTGAATTTTCTTGCTGCTAGCTGGTGCAGGGCTGTGTTTTGGGTTCAGTGTGAGGGCACTGTTGATAACACTCTGGTGTTTCAGTGGTTGCTCACTGGTGCTCTCTCTAAGTCAAGGACATCTCTGTGCTCGTGCCAGCCAGGAGGTGCAGGAGGAGCTGTGGGGGAGCGTGGCTGGGACAGCTGAGCTGAGCTGGCCCCAGGGACACTGCAAACCATGGCTGCTGTGCCCAGCATGGGCTGGGGGAGCTGCCTGCGAGGGGCTGAGAGCTGCTTGGGAATGGGCTGTCTGTCTTTTTCCTTTTCATTGTTATTATTGTTATAATGTTTTACTTTATTTCAGTTATTAAACTGTTTTTATCTCAGCCTGCAGGATGTACCTTTTCCAACTCTCCTCCCTATCCTCCCATCCCAGCAGGGAGAGCGGGGTAAAGAGTAAGCAGCTGGGCAACTTAGTTGGAACTGGGGTTAAACCACAACAGGCAGTAATAATTATCCTGCATTTGCTTTAAAGCTTTGAATAAGCTCTTACTTTTTTGATTTTTTTTTTTCTAAAAAGAGCATCTGCAGGACTTTTCATTCCGTTTTCATTTATGAAAAGTTATCAGAAGATACATTGATTACTTTTTTGAAGTTAGCCTGGTGGTTAAATTTGAGTTACAGACTTGGGTTAGTGTGGTATTATTTTTTTTTTGTACTTTTCTCTGTGTCTTGAACTTGCCCATTAGCTTCATTTATTCTCTTCATAGTACAATATTTACAAATTTCAAAATGTCAAAATGATTTCCAAAGCTGTGGTCCTGCTCACAATTCTAGGAAAAAATAGGGTGGTCATCTAGTTCAGCTTCCTTCTCCAGGAAGGGCCAGCCTCAAAGTTAGAGGAGGTTTCTCAGGGCCTTGTTTTGAAAGTCCCTGTGGATGGCAGTTTCACAGCTGGGTCCCCAGGCAGCCTGGGTTATGCTCTTGGTCTCTTGAAAAGCTTTTCCCTTGCATGAGCCCATGAGCACTGCCTTTGTCCACGTGCATGTTTCCAGGGCCTGTTGGTGCTGGCAGAGTGCAGGCAGATCCTGCCCCTTTTCTCCAGCCCTGTCCCCAGTCTCCTGTGTCACCTGCACTGCTCGTGTTAGCACTCAGTGTCCCCATACACCCCTCTGACATAATTACCAGCATTTCAAGGTCAGATGGTGTTTTATGGCAATATGTGCAACAAGGTATTTCTTTTAAAATGGGTCATTTGCCTTAGAGTTTAATCTTGAATGATTCTTGTTTGTCAGCTGGGCAAAGGAAGACTGGTAAAATGCACGCATTGCAGATTAGTGTTAAGATTCTTCTCTGCCTAGCAGAGCCTGTTTAACAATCTCTAGTCCTGACAGAATTGTTAATAAAGGCTTTTGACCCTGCTGATTGTGCTAGTAATCTGCTGGGAACTGGATGGAGCCTTGAAATTCCACAGGACTCCAGAGGTAGCACGTGCCAGTTCTGGAAGGATTCTACACTGAGATAGGTTTCTGTCTGTTACCTATCTGCTGTGGGGGGCTTTGTTTCCTTTTTAAACTCTAACGTAAGAGCACAGCTTGAATCTTCTATCAAGAGCTATTCTGATATCAAACAGTTTAATATATGTTATGAAGTGGGGGAAAGTGCCGTGTTTCTGCCTGTGCAGAGGGAGGTCTAACAGGAATTTTTGTAAAGAATTCTGATCTTGTTGCACTAGAGATTTCTTGTTTATATGCTTTCACATTTTTTATACATTCAGAATATGCCTGTAGCTACAGCTTCTCTTCCTAGCCCTTTGTTTCCTTATTTGATTTTTCTAATTAATTAATTTTTCTAGTTTTATTTTTATGAAGACCAATAAGTTTCTTTTCCAGATTTATTTTTGTGTACGCCAGTGAAGTAAAAGAAATGGCATACATGTCATTTTGTTTTTTTTTCTGTATTTTCAGAAGCAGAACTAAGCTTTATAAATAATTCTATTTGCCTTTGCTAGTTATCATGTTGATTTTGGTTTTTTAGCTGTATTGAGTTTTTAATTACAAAATCCCAGCAGTGGATGTCATTCTTTAATGATAAATGTATTTATTGCATCTTGTCACTTTCTTATGTGCTTCAGTGATATAGAAGAAGAGAATTATAGGCATTGGGTTTGTTATTTACTGTCTTGAGATTTCTCTTCTGGCTCAAATTTTCAGGCTTGAAATCTGTCTTTGTCTTCAGTGACTCTGAACCACAGAGTGTGTGACTTCTGTTTGAGTGTAGCTAAGTACTCCTGCCTCAAGAGGGTTTTTTTTAATACGGGAATGAGGCTTTTTTAAGTCTTCTAAGAAATTACATTTGGCTTTATCTGTTTTCTCCTTGCTTCCCCCCATTCCCATTGAAATTCTCATCTGCTTCAAAACAAGGTTGTGTGGATTTTGGTTTGGGTTTTTATTTGGTTGGTTGGTTTGGGTTTTTGTTGTGGTTTTTTTTGTCTCTTTCAAAAGCAAAATCTGCTGCCTCTGCATTGTGAGATATTTACAAAAATGTTTTCTAATCCTCTCTAGCTTGAAGAAATAGCATAAAGATGCTTTAAGAGTTGGCATTTGGAATTGTAGAGGATAAAGTCCTGATGAGAATTGAGCTCCTGATCCTGGAGATGGATCATTAGGGACTTCAGAAATAACAAGTTTAATATTTAAATAGACAGTGTGTAGTCAAACACGGAAAGGAAAGAAGGTCAGGTAGAATTAAGATAGATGAAAACAATACCTGGGGAAGCAGGTATCTAGCAGCTCTGAGATCCTCAATTAGAAATGCTTTGTGTTGGACTGGATGATTCTGGATCATCATCTGGATCATAGTCAGTAGGTGAAGCTGGGAAGTCGAAGAGAAGATGGAAATATCTCCTGACACCAGTAGATATTTTTGTTAGCAGTTTTATTATCATCTTGTAAAAAAGCAGGGCTTTTTTACAAGATGATAATAAAAGGCATAAGATTTGTGTTTTAAAGGGCAGAGTAGTTGTGCTGATTGTATATTTTGGTCTGTATTCTAAAGCAGAGCTGTCAGTTTTCTTGCCAAATTTAGGCTCATGGTTCGAGCAAATGACAAACTATATCTCTTTCCCTTGATACTCTGAATTGGCAAAAGAAGCAGCAATATCTTACCCTTTCCTACCATCCTTCTAGCATCTAGCGCATGTGTTAATATTTCTTTCACTTTTTGCACTCTGCAAAGCGTGTCTTCCCTCACAACTAGAAGGCAGCTGGCACCTTGCAGAGCCCATCATGGAAGCACATGAACTGCAATAGAATATGTATGAGGAAGAAGATAATCTGTCATTATCTTGTGATGGCATGTTCTGTTTTTTCTCTCTCTTCTCCTGCTCCACCCTTGCTGGGCTGTTTACTCCAGACTGATTCAAACCTTGTCTGTTTAGCCATTTATTCAGCTGAAGGCAAAGGGAATAGAAACTTAGAGTTGCATCACTGCTTTCCTACACACTTGTTTTTTCTTCTAGCAATTAAATAGGGTTTCTGCATTTGGACTCAGGAAAAGAATCACATGCTCTTTATCCCATAAATGTTGTTGGCTTAACTAATTTTACAACAATAGAGAATGAAATTCTTCCAGGAGGAAAATGAAGCATCTTGCAGTGTGTATGTCTGAAAATCTGAAAGTTATTTTCCACTTGACTCATGATTTAATTTAATTTGATCTAATACCATATTTAATTAATTTATAGTTGCTACATTTGTGGTATACTATTATAGTCTGCCTGAATTGTGTTATGTACAGTCTTTGAAAAAATTGTTGATTGTCTTGGAATGCTAATTTTGGAGTTAAAAATCTCAGCATAGATTTCACAAAATCTTGCATAGCTTTCTGTGGGTGCTAAGCCAGCTCGCTGAAAAAGGATTAAAACCAGAATTTTAAGGGAAGTAAGTAGCACAACAAGGCCAATAAGAACTCTGTATTTTGTCAGAAAGAAAGTGATCATATTTTTTATTCTTTCTCCATTCTTCTGATTTCAGTCAAAAGCCCATGTATTTTTGCTTAACTGCTGAATTGTCATCATTCTGTGATGCATGACCTTTGAAATAAACAGTATAGTAATCAAAATTCTCCTGCATATACAGAAACTAGAAGGCTGCTTTTTGTCTTGAATTTTTCTGTGCTGAAACATAATGTTTCAGTTCCATTTTGTTATTGTAATAGAGTCCAGGGTTTGTGTTTAAATTGTGTTGTTCTGCCTTTATATGTCTGACCTATATAATATCATGCCAAAGGAAATGAGAATGTTTGGGCATGTATTTGGAGAAGCCAAGAAATTTTAATGTAATGATGATGTAAACCACAGGTTGGTCTTCTGTTGTGGCCTGTGCAGTGAGACACTTTGAATTTTTCTCAGGTTTCTAATTATAGTTCAAATATTACCTTTGTATGAAATTTTCCCCAGAATTTTATAACATAATTGCTGGTATAGGCTTTGGCCTCCCCTTGGATAAGCTTTCTTTAACATAATTTTGAGTTCACATATAGTTTTAAAAAATCCCCTAATAGTCTAGCTGTCCTTTCTGATACTGACTTGTGCTCTGTGTGTTTTGTAGAGAATGTTCCAGAAGAGCTCCGAGAGCCGTTTTACACAGACCAGTATGACCAGGAGCACATTAAACCACCTGTTGTGAACTTGCTGCTGTCTGCCGAGCTCTATTGTCGTGCTGGGAGCCTTATTCTCAAGAGTGATGCTGCAAAACCACTTCTAGGTCATGATGCTGTTATACAAGCCCTGGCACAAAAAGGCCTTTATGTCACTGACCAAGAAAAGTTGGTGACCGAACGAGATCTTCACAAAAAACCAATTCAGATGGTGAGTGTTCCAAGCTTGTGTGTTGCATCTCTTCTCTCCATCTGTGTACTCCCACTACCTACAGATCTGTCTTTGAAAATGCATCATTATGTTGAAGTATTTTTTACAGGAGTTCAGTGGGATTCGTTACTGGGAAGTTTATAATTGTTTTGGTTTAGGATTTTTTTTTCATGTCATCAGCTGTCAGTGCAGGTGTATTTCTTCTGTATTAATGCTAGAATACACCTATCTTCCAACTTAGTTAAAATGTTACATTTTTAAATATAGCAGTAACAATATGATCACTTGGATTTCAGTTTTTCAGCACTGACTGTAAGTGAATATTTCTGTGTTGGAAAAGTTTGAAAACATTATTCTTGGGCAGAAATCTTTGGTTAAAATCTTGAAAACAAAGTTTTAATGGCTGGCAATTCAGCCTAATAACATTGAAGAGTCACCTGTTGCACATTAAGTCAATGTAACACACACAACAAAAAATATGTCTTTGTTTTATATAACTGCTAATTAAAGCATTAGTTCAAGTGATGAATGATTCTATTAGTAAGCTCCTAAGTCATGGGGTTTCTGCTTTGTTTGGAGCAAGTTATAAAAAATTACCTGTAAAAAGGGTGTCTACATATTTGTTTAGCAAATGGCATTATGATAGAATAAGATGCTAATTCACTTAATTTAAAGTGAAATATTTAAAATGTTCATCTTTTTATATATTTAATATTTAATATAGAGAATAAATTAAGTAAACAAAGTATTTGTGGTCAGTGACCGGTAGCTGCCTCTAGAATGAAGGTGTGTGGAAATGAATATAGCTATAGTGATCTTAGAGGTGTTTTCCAATCTAAATGATTCTTGGTTTCAAGTGATGAAAAAATTTGCAGAATCTTTGTGGGTGGTTAGGAGTGTTCCTAATGTTCACAGAAGTCCAAGTATTTAAGAAACAAAATTTCTGACTGTTTATGTTTTTGCAGAACTTATTTCTGTTCTTGCTTCTGAAGGAAAATAAGGTTAATGACTTGCATTTATGAGCCTCTGGTTACTCCATTTGATTCTTTTAATGTGATCCCTGTCTAGAGTAGTTATAAGAGTCATTTCTTCCCAGAGTTCTCAGTTGAAAAAAAAGGTGTCACTATTACCTAGTTTGGTTTGCTGATGTTTGATTTAGTAATTCATATTGCTTAAAATGCATTTCAGTAGTCATTTTCTATTTCCCCCATGCCTGTGGGGCTGTTTATGTGTTTTCTCAGTGTTGTTCAGGTATAGTCAGCAGGAAGTTATTGACACATAAGAGTTGATGTCCCCAGGTTCCTGCTGTGCCCAGGGCACTGGTCCCCACTCCAGCACCAGTAACAGATGGGTGCACAGTTCACAGCCAGCTGGGCTGTGACAAGGACAGGGAACACAACTGGCTTGGGCAGAAAACACAGCCTTGTCCAAAATAACTGCTACTGAAGAAATGTCTGTGAAGCTGGAGTCTCCATACTAATGTCCCAAGCCCAGGAGTTTTACTTTGTCAAACCATGCTCTTGTTCCTGTGCAAGTTCCTAGCAGCAGCATTATATTTTAATTGGAAAGCTTCGACCCTTTTCCTTATTATACTATTAGTAAAGTTGGCAGAGAACTTCAAATCTGGCTGTTGCAGTATTGACAGTCTTTTCCCTTGATGCCTTCCAATACTCTTTCCTATTATTCCATATGTCAGTTTCTACAAGTCTTACAAATTTAAATGTATATCCTGTTTTAGAGCATGGAATATTTTTTTCTTTTTCAATTATGTAGAACAGAAAGTTTTCATTTGTAATTAACACATATGTTCCTCTAGTAGACCAGATTGTGTTAAACCCATGTAAAATGTACTTTTGAGTAATTTAATAGAACATAGTATGATTGTCATTCCCTTTGCTGGCCTGCTTTCCCCAGGAATAGGGGAAAAATGTTAGTGGATATTTCTTTTTACCTTCTCAGATGTACTGTACTTTCTCTAGCTGAAAAGGGGTGAGTTACAATATAAAATGGAACTATGGAAAGAGATTGGAGTATGGAATGTTTGAATTTTGCACGTGTATTATAAAGTGTGTAGCTGTGGCCAACAGACTTGGAATTCCTTGGGCTGGATGTTTGCACAGTGACGTCTGTGGGGATTAATTGTTGACTTAGTTCACATGTGACTCTTTAATAAAGCAGGCATTTTGGTCTTCTCTCTCTTAGGCAGAACTTTTCTTGGAAGCACCTTGCATATTTAAGTCTGCAAAGTCTAGCAGATGGATGTGCTGCTTTTGCTGGGGTCAGGATAGATGGCACTTGGCTCGTCAGTCCCAGCTGACTTGGCTGCATTAGTGTCTAACTGGAGAGGCTGCAGATGCTGTGTTTGTGTTCTCTGTGTGTGTACATGCATGGTGTATGCATGTATATAAATCAGTTGCCCTGCTGGAATGGGGTTGGAAAGAGGCACTGGTGAAATTAACCCATGGCAGCAAAGGATTCTGCTAAAGCCTCCCCTGTGTGGTCTCATTCATTCTTTTACTGTTTCTCATGTTTGGTTTGTTCACGTCTCCTGTTTCATTTCTGGTGACACCAAAAGCTGGGTTATTCAGTGGTATCTCAACTTCTGTTCTCCATGTATTGCAAGATATTAAAACTTAATTCTGTGTTTATTTTTGTTAACTCTGTGTTTCATAGGATCATCCCATTTTTAATTTTTGTAGGAGAGCAGAAGAACCAAATAGCATGTTATTTCTCTTCTGGTTGAAATGTATATGGTCTTGGCTCTGCTCTGCTAGAATTCAAACAGTGCAGAAATAGTCTAGAGCTTGGAACTGAAAGTGTTGATCCAAGGAGAGTATTTTTCTCCTGAAAATTATACTTTTATATGAAAGGAATTATCTGATGTTTCAAAAGTTTACGGAAGCTACACTGTAAAAAACTTTGCAAAGATATTTATGTCAGTTGGCAAGTTCCAATTGCATTAAAAAAAAATAATCTGTCGTCAGGAGGCATCCCATATGGAAATGTGAGATTTTGACCTGCTATAGAAATCAGAAATAGCATAAGAATTCAGCATGATTCTGACAATAATGCAATAGTTTTCTAATGCTTATGCATAGATCAGTATTCAAGTCAAGCTTAACTTTGTTTTTCCATGCTAATTTAGATTTTGAAATTTTGTATTTCCTTCATAACCCAAACTGACTTAAACCATCAAATATCAGATACACAACAGGAAGACAATTTGGATTTTTAAAATATTTTTTCTCATATAAGTATTGGATCTCTTTGTTTTAAAAACATATATATCTTGCAGGATAAGTCAGAGGAGACTTTTATACAAGTTTATCCATTATAACAAGAATTTTGTATTAACTGAGTAATTTATTTTCCATGTCAAATCATTTTACAAGAATTCTGATTTTTAATCAGGCTGGTCACTTGTTATTCATATGGTCTTTTTCATTTTGCTTCAAGTGCAGGGAAGAATAAACAGATTGAGAGAGGAATTAAAAATGCTTTCCTTCCCTCAAGTCCCTGCAATGCACTTCTGACATGTGGGGAAAGGAATAAAAAAATCAGCATCTCAGTTGACTTTGCAGGGAAACTGAAGTTGCATAACCACCCCAGCAGTGGACTTCTGTCCCTACTGTGACAGGGCCAAAATGATCTGAATTTCTAGCTTGAAGGAGTAGTGTTGTCAAATCTTGAATACTTGTTTAAAAGCAGTGTTGTTAGGGGGTGTAGAGATACAGTAATATTACAGACTTTTACCAAATTTGCATCAGAAAAATCTATTTGCCTAATCTTATTATTGTATATTGATGAAACATTCTTAGCTGACTAAAAAAATAGTTATTAACTTGAAAGGCATTCGAAAATATTTAGTTCTTAAATAAAATTTAGTGACTAGAAAAAGGTTAGTGAATACCCTCTGTATAAATATCCAAGAAAGTATGCCATACAAATATTTTTTATATTTTCAGTGTGGGAAAGTATAAAAGCCATGCTAAGCCTAATATAATCAAAAAGCATTACTTTTGTCAAGAGTTGAATTCTCAATTCAGAAAAATAGTGTTGCAAGAAAGTCAATCAGCTGAGCAGCTAGTTTAAACTTAACACCCATGTATAATTACTGTCATTAATCAAGTAACACCTAAATCCTTCATAAAATTCTACAATTTTCAGCCAAGATGGAAAGGGAATGAGAGGCTCCTGCAAAACCCCAGCAGTAAGTCCATAATAGCTGGTAGGAATCAAATTTGCTGCTTTCTTAATTCTGAGCTATTATTTGTGTGTAAGGGGTTTAAATATAAAATGTAGTATGCTGTCATGCAAGTTGTATATCCATTTAGCTGCAAATTGCCTTCTTCCTTGAAGACATCTTGTGAGGAAGTCTGGCAGTAATTTCTCTGTAGCAGTTTGTGAATCTGGACTTTAACTGAGGTATAATGAGGTGTTCCTGTATTAGCTAGTTAGTAGTCATCAGGACTGCATGTTTGGGGCAAACAACCTGTATTTCTTCCAGTCACTGCTCTCGTCGTTTGCAGTGTGGGGGTGTCTCAGGGAGCACAAATGCAGGTTTTTTGAGCATGTAACCTGGAAGTTGGGCTCTAGGATCACACCTATGGTGGCCACTTGCCAAGCCCATTTCCCAGGACTGGAGCACAGCTGACTGAAGTGAATCCCCTGAGGAAGGAGCAGAGGTGAGTCCAGGGACCTTTGCACCAGTTTTGCTTTTCTGTTGTGCAGAACTGATTGCAGAGTTAATCCAAGCCAGTGAAACTGCTGTGGAAGGCAGGAGGAGTGGGGATTGGTAGTGCTAGGTGTGTATGTACCCACAGCCAGAACCTAGCTCTCTTTCTGGATGAGATAACAGACAGAAAGTGGTTAACTCATCCTGCAGTCCAGACTTTTGGTCTCCCTGGCAGACTGCATTCACTGGAAATGACAGTGCCTTTCATCAGCAGTGTGTTTCTCCTTGAGGAAGGGCTGAAGCAGCTCACCCGGTTACTTGCAGCTACATGCTGCAGTCTCTGCACTCCCAGGCTGTACAGCTCCTTTAACTCTGCTCTGGAAAGCAGCACAACATGTACTAAGCACTTCACAGAACAAAGTAAGATGTGGTTTCTGCCCTGAAGAATTTTTTTCTGGTTTTAGGCATGATGCAACAAGTTTCCATCCCATGCTATTGTAAATTAGTTATTAGATGAAGACATATAAAAAGAATTTGCAGTTACTTGACTTGAACCCATGGATACCATAATTTGTTAGTTAAAGCACCAGATTCTAACTGCCTTGTGATATATCTTTGATAGTTGTATGTTTCATAGAAGATTAAAATAAGCAAATATAGTGGTGAAATAGAACCTGAGTTCAGTGAGTCTGATGTGCTATGTAGAACCAGTCTGCTGGGGGTTTGGGCTGGGAAAATGCAATCTTTAGAGGTTCCATATTTTTTGTTCCATTTCTGGTCTCATCTCTTCACATGCATTCCTCATAAGGTTCTCATTTGCTTGAAAATAGGGATCCAGGATTTTTGCTGGATTTCCTGTGTCAAATACACCATCCCACTCCAGTCAGCACTGCACTAACACCTGCTTGCCACAGCAGCGTTGTGCCAGGCTCTCTCACACACAGGGTGCCAGTGCGCTCTGGGCCACAGCAACTGCTGCAGCTCTCCCTGAGTTCATTCTGCACGTACCATTTTAACACAGGACTTCATGTCCTATTAGCTTTTTTCAAGCTATTTTTGTTGACTCATAGCCTGGGTATTTTGTTTTGCTTGCTGCTTGTATTTCATTATGTTTTTCTTGTATGTAGAAAATGCTTTTTTTGTGTCTTGGGCAGTGTCTTGGGATGTTTTCTGCAGTATGTTTGTCTAGAATTTAGTGAGTGCCAAACATGCAGGTTATCAATGTGAGTTATAGTAGGGTTTGTTGTACGTCTGTATATCAGTATCAGAAATTTGTGGAAGACTTAGATAACCACAAAGGCCTCTGCAACATTCTTTGGGTTTTCATGGAATGCTGTCTGCTCATCTTGTGCACCAAGTGTGGCAACTAATGTGGAAGGTAGCAAAGCTACTGACACCAAAATAGTGTCTATGGAGAATACAAAGGAGGGATGCTTTCCTGGTCCTTTTCAGCAGCTCTAATGCTAAAAACCCTAAGGCTTTCTATGATTTCTCTAGATTTAATTTTAGTTGTTGTTGTGTTATATGTGTGTGTGGTTTTTGTTTTGGGTTTTTTTTTTTTTAATTCCAGCATCTTTAATTTCAGTACAAAAATCTTTGTAGTGTTTTGGTCTCAGGATTCCGGCACTGTAGCTGGCATTTCAAACTTGGATTACTAAGAATTCTTGCCTAGAAGGTAACTAAATCTGATTGTTCTTTTTAACAGTTCTTGTAGGGTTGATTTCAGTTGTGCAGAGCTATTGAATAAACTATGCTCCTTGTATTGCCTTGAAAGTGCCTTCTCAGAACCACCATAAAATCCCTGATGGATACAGATGTTTACAGAGCTGCCCTTATACTGGCCTTTGCCAGCTGAAAGTAGTAGGGAATATTTAGAAATACCAGCACATCATGCTTAGTCTAATTGTGGTAACTACATTTCATCTTTTACTAAAATGAGGAGAGAATATTGCAATATGTCTTCTAGACGAGATACATGATCTACTAAATCAAACTGCTGCTTTTGGAATAATGACAGGAAATTAAATGAACCTCAAGAGAAGGTAATACCTCCCAAAGTCAAGCCTCATGCCTCTTGTGAGAAAATAATGCAGTGCATTATTATTGTCTGTTGTCTATCTTGTTCACTTCCTTGCAAAATAGTTGTTCTTCTGCCTTGAACAAACTCAAGATTTGAATCAAAAAGCTTCTGATTGTGTTCTTAGTTATTATTCCGTCTTGTGATGCTTTTTAACCTGCGGGGGGGGGAGAGGTGGAGAACAAGGGGGTGATGGTGGTGATTTAATTTTAAAAACCCAAAACAACCACCTGAGAGCATACCAAAATCCACTCCTGAAGCACAAAAAGAAAACCAGTTAAAAGGAGGAATAAATTATGAAAGAAATATGTCATGAATTAAACCCACAAAGAAAGCCAGATACTAAGTATAAAATGCTTTCTAAAAAGGTCAGGAAGTATTTTCATTAACCTTGAAAGAAGGTCTGTTTTGTTAAACACAGTTTAAGAACATTTTCTTCCTGTTTCAATAGCACTGTTAGGTAGTGTGGTTTGGCTTTTGGCTGTTGGTTTGCTGCTGTGAACTTTCTTTGTATCTTTAAATATGTGAAAAGGTTTATTTAAATAAATGTTTAGGAATGGTCTTACTTCTGCTGGGTTAAGTATGTGTTGGAGCACACTAACTGAGCTATTAGGAAAAGATGTATCTGTGAATTGTTTTACAGACTACCTAGAATGAATTTCTTCATCAGTTTGTTTGAATCATGGTAAGGAAGAGAAATCCCTTATACTGGCTAGCACAAAGCTAAAAATCTTACATGGTTGTAGCAGGCAGTTGAAGAGCACTGCTTTCTTCCTATTATGGAAAATAGTGAGCAGCTTTTAGCAGGAGGTGTGGGTCAGTCATGTAAACATAAGGAGAGCTTCACTACCAACTCTGTGTAGTACATACACACAGCAACAAGGGGACAAAACCACACTGACTGTTGAAGGAATACAGTTTGTACTCCCCAAAATGCAGCAGCTGCTCCAGTCTAGTACAAAAGAACATTTTGAGTCTGCATTTGTTAATCTGCACACATAATCCTGGCAATCTGCCTGCCTTTATCAGCAGAGAACACACTCTGTCATCACAGTAGATGTATCATAACAAAATCTTTGTTCTTACAAACTCCATGGAATTTAACATTATGAGATTTTCTTTTCCTGAGGTTGAATGAACAAAATATCTTAAAGTCTCCATAGTATATCTGTTCTTCTTGTGTGACAGTTAGGGAAATGCTGTAAATAACCATGTATGTCCATTGTTTATAGGAACTGGTAGGTTTATATGAAGAAATAAAAAATTGTCTTACCTTGCAGACATGTATTTTCAAATCAGCCAAAGCAAAATCCAGTAGAATTTGTCCTATGTAAAAACAAGAGTTACATTAAAATGTTATCTGATAACTTGTTGAATAGTTTAAGTTTTAAATTGGCTCTGATAGTGCTCTGTAGGAAACTATCTAGTATAAATGTAGGTGATGTTCAGTTTTCCCTCATGTATCTGAAGGAAGGATGTCTCCCAGTGCATTTCTTTTCTTTCTCAAATCATGAATTTAAGACTGGTAGAAAAATTAGTAAAGTGTATGTTAGAGAGAAATCCTGCAGCTTTATGATTTTAGAATAATGGAAAAAGTTATCTTTAGCACAATTTATATAATCATCTAGCAGTAGCCAGAGATCCAAATCATCAGCTGTCAAGACTGATGACATCCCTCTAAAGCTGAAATGGCAAGAGCTTTCATAAGATCTTAAAGTTGGGTGTTTGGAATACAATTTAGAAGACACAGCAATCAATATTTATAAGTATATATATAATGTGAAGTGTGTGTTGAAATTCTTTTAATTGTTTGGTTTCATGAAGTGACAGGCTAAAAATATTATGGCCTTTATAAGAAGAAAATTACAAGAAAAGCAAGAGAATATGTAGATATTGGGTAAGCATGTAATGGGCCAACAGATTAATTTTACATGATGCAATTATTAAATGTATATAGTACCTAATATGCAATCTCATTATATAGGAAGAAACATTATATCATGTTTCTTAAATATGAAACTGATGTATTTGCTACATTATTAAAGGATACTCATATATTGAAGTAAAGTGCAGTAAGTGGCATTTAGGCAACAAACCACTGCAGTAGGTGCCAATTAAGTGCTGCTGAAGGATACATGGCATTTTCTCCCTGTTTGTCAACAGCATTTATTCAAACGTGTAGTTACAGAAGTTGTACCACCTCACCCTCTTTTTACTGATGCTGGCCTGCTGACGTGCAAATTATAAATTAAATGGGGCTCTGGGGTAAGGGGGGCTTTATTTTGCCATACCAGCTGTCAGAAGAACCCTGCCATCAGAAAGAAATTTAAGGAAAAGGAGACTTTCTAAAATCTGTTATGTAGGATCAACTCCTTAATTTCTACTGTGCCTGTGTGAAGATGAGCAGTTTATTCCCTTCCTCCTTGTAGCAGCTCTTTTACGTGTGGGCAGGTAAAATCTCCCAGGCCCTTTCTTCTCCAAACCTTTTCTTCATTCCAAGCACCCTCCCTTTCATGGCTTTCTTGCCAGGTTGTGCTGGAACCTGGACCCAGGATTCCAACTGACCTTGTCTAGGCTTGTAGGGCACGTGCTTTGTGGGGTGTTTTTGTGAGCAAGAGCCTGCAGGTGACCCATGTGTGTGTCAGCTGCCTGTCCTGCAGTGACATTGCCTGTTCAGGTGGTGACAATCTCTATCCTCAGACTGTGCCTGCTGACCAACAATTTACTTATGTGTTTTCTCCTCCAGTGCAAAAGGTTAATACAGACTTTTTTCTGATTCTCTTCTCCGTCATATGAAGATTAATTTGGAACTGATTATACCATATGTTGCTGAAACAGGCTTTGGTGGAAAATACCCTGCACTTGAGTTCCCTTCTTAAGGGCACTCTGTGAGGTAATAAACATTTGTAAAAGCTTCCTGGTCTATTACACAGACAGAATTGTGGAAATCCCACTGGTATGTTTCTGGGGCATTGTCTTGCCAAGACAGCCAATTCACTTTGAAGCCTGGACTGAAAAAAAAAAAAGAGCGAATTACAGGACTCTGCCAGTTACATCCTATTATATAAAAGGGAAACAATGAAATGGACAGAAGGTTGATGGAAAGAAAATCACCTTCACAATTATAAACGTTTTACTTTTTTGTTTGTTTCTTTTCCTAACCACTGTTCTTAACTTCCCTGCTCCCAAAAGCAAAACCAAACCATCTAATGGTACTTAGAATTCACTGTAAAGACAACTGTGTGTATGTGGGGTTAAAAATAATGTTGTGACTGCCTATAGAAAGATTGGAAATTAATGTAGTTCAGTATATCATTTTGTCAGGGAAGTCTCAGAACTTCTGTGTTGCTAAATTCTTTATGGTAAGATGTATCTTATAAGGTAGATAAATAATTGCAAAGGATGAACTTATTCCAACTCCTGCTTTTAGCTTTTCTCTAGCAACAGGAATAAATACAAAGAACACTTAACTTATGCAGCTGGGAAGTAAATAGCATGGTAATACTGAAGTTGATAAAGAAATATGTATACATGCTACCAAAGAACTGCTGGAGAGAAGCAAATCCTGATTCTCAAAGTATGATGCATATTTATGAAGATTGTTATTTTTCCAGGTCAAAGCTTTGGGGGGAAAAAAGCCCCAATCCTCCTAAAGTACTATGTACTTCCAGCAACAGCAGCAAAAATATTCATATGCCTCTAAGCACTGAGGGATAACTTACCTGGTTTTCCCAGAACACTGGGAGCTGAGAACTTATGTAACAGGCTACATGTACCTTGGTATTACTGGCTTGTTCTGCTTGTGGGAGAAGGAGAAGGATAATGCAGCCTTGCTTGTTCTAACAAGATCTAATGACTTAACACATTTATGCTCTTATCATATCTATGGCTGTAGTGTCAATTAATTTAGGTTCCTTTTCTTAAACAACTTGAAAATTTCCTTTATTTCCTATTAGAGAAAGCAGTACCTTTCTGATTATTGTAGCTTGCCTTATTTGAGCTAAGGTGGGATCTGCCATTTCTGTGGGACTTATTTCTCTTCTTACCCTACCAAATTTAGAGGAGGAACTGGTTAGTCTTGTTATTCATTTTCCCAGATTTTGCCTTCTCTTTAACCCTGATCAGTGATGAGCTTTCCTTCCAGGCCACCAGTAAAATAGTAAGAGATGGTGGGCTGATAACTCATTCATGTGGTGTTTCTTGAAAAATTCACCAATTCATTGCTGATTCTATGCTCAGGGCTGCACTCCAAATCAGTTTCATGTATCCAGCATTAAGAAGTCTCTTCAATCAGAATGTATTAGTATCAAGTTAGATGCCTTACACTTATAATAAGTCTTGCACTTTTCACTTATATTTGTACGTGCATTTAGAGAGTGGCTTATATTTTGTTAGTTCATGTTTAAATTGGCATGTGTTCATTTATCATACATAAATCAAGCTGCTTGTTGACTCTGAAATTATTTTACATCAGATCAGAAGAAGGATTTGGGGCATTAAAATTATTTGTATTGTCTGTTGACTCTCAAAAAAAAAATCCGTTGTTTCGTGTCTTCTAATCTTTTGGAATGTCCCCAGTGTTCTTAGACTTATTGGAAGAATAGCTCAATGTGTACAGATTACTCCTCTTTAATCCTTTTGTAGTTTTAAAAGCATGGCATTTTTTCCTTTCCCTGTTTGCTCTACACTGAGATGAAGATTTAGGTTAAGCATGAAATTGGCAGACTTGCAGATAATCCAAAGTCTATCAAAAATTAATATATTTTCTAGAAGACTGAATTAGAACTCTTTTTTAAAAAAGGGAAATACACGACTAGTGTGAGCTTGCAGGTCAGTATGTTAACTCCTAACAAAGTTGAGATATTTCTCTGTAGGCCAGTATTTCCCACCCTGTCCTCAGTCATCAAGGAAAGGAGCTACAAGCTGGCTTTTTAAGGCTGAAACCTTGCACAGCAGCACAAAAGCCTGTCAGCACTTATGTGGTTTAAAAGGTGCTGTGTTTAATGGTATAACTGCATGTCTCTCCTGCCACTTGCATCACTTTTCTCTGTATGAAGAAGCTCTTGCTTCACATTTACTTTTAACTAATATCATCTTGATGACTGTCATCTTGATGACTAAATTAAGGATAAATCATGCAAGACTACTTTCATATTACACTAAAATATATTCTATTTTGACCATAGTGTCCCTTTTGTTGTCTTGTCCAAATCATAGTCTTCTATGGTGGGTTGTGGTTTTTTTCCCTGGCAGTTAATTTATCTAGAAATATACCTACACCATTCTTCCAGTACAGCCACTGACTAATTTTTCCTTTTAGTTCTCCTCATGGCATATAGTGCTGACTTTTCATTCTTTGCATTGCTTTTGTACCTTTCCCAAATCTTCTTTGAAAAGAATTTAAAATATGATCTGAATTTGCAAGTTTAATCCTAGTTCAATGACGTTTTGGTTTTGTCTTTTGTTCTACTTAGGGATGGCCTATATCTCTCTTCAGCTGGTTATTTATTTTACAAATTCTTTCTTGTACAAGTTCTTACAAGCATATTGGAGATAGCTGCTGGACTAGAGGAGAGTGAGCCAAATTCACTCCTTTGCCAAAGGGAAGGCTGAAGTGCAGACCAAATAGCAGTGGACTCTGATGAGCTTCCTTCCTGAGGCAGCACATACTGAGAATAGTTCAAGGAGGCCTTCAGGATGCAGGTCGGAGAAAAAAATGTGAGAGATTAGAGGGTCTAGGAGAGGAACTGAATTTCAAGGGGACTTGGAATGATGGCTGGGTGAGAGAGGAAGGAAGTTTCTCCAAAGGCTGGAGCTCAGAGTTCATCAATTCACAAAGCATCACTGAAGCAGAGCAACTTTAACTTCTTCCCACTCTGCACCTTCTTGTTACTGAAAGATAATCACAGCCAAGTGCTTGGAGGTGTTTCCCCAACGTGCTTCTGTTATTCTTTAAAAAGGACATCATCAATCTGTGACAATCCCAATAAAGCAGAGACTTCCAGATCTGTGTGTAGGCATGATGTGATAAAGCCTTATTGCTGGGAATATCTTCTTCCAGAATGGGGATAATTTTTTTTCTCCCACAGTGTAGCTCCCACCACTCCTCCTCTGCTTCTTGCAACAGCATCAGGATACATGGTGCTTTTACAGATTAAAATAATACACTGTTAATTTGTTGGCAACTAGACATGCCATTATCTCCTACTTTTTTGTCATAATTTCTGGGAGCAAAATAATGGATTGATATTGGAACAGGAAAAAACTGAAGAAAAGTATGGGAACAACACTGAATTTTTAATTGAACTTCTTATATTACTTAACTTCTGTACTTGCTGCTGTGAAAAAGCATGTTACAGTAGGCTTACATTTACAGAAACTGTTTTGCATTCTTTTATGTATTTCAGATGCCTTTTTAGAGGGTGCAATTAATTGCATTTATAAGCAGTTTGAACATATATATATATATATATATATGAAGGTGAATGAGGGTTTGAGGTGAAAGTGGAAAGCTTGGTGGGTCACTTGTTTTCCCCTGTCATGAATGTCAGAATGCAGTACGTAGTGCTTAAGGTAGGGCTGCTTACTATTTCAGTGAAATGTTTATTAAATTAATCAAATGCAGGAAAAAATGTGGAGGTTGAGTGAGAAGACTATAAAACCAGGTCTATATATGTATCTACTAATTATTTATTTATGTGAAAGAATTTTTGTCTTTATCTCACCTAGCAGCACATTTATAAGTATATAGCATTATATTTGTATATATGAATGCATTCAGTACTAGACAGTACATTCTTTTTCAGTAATTAGAAGGGAATTTAACTTGTTTCATCCAGTGTCTTATTGAAATACCAGGGTGTAACGGCAACTTTTAATGTTGAATCAGGGCAACAGAGGGATGAAAAGATCATAATATATATATACATAAAATATAAAGATCTGAACTGCACTTGTTAAGCAAATGATTGGTGTTTGTAGCGGTTGATTTTTCTATAAAACTGATCTGATTAAAAACCCAATTTTTAATACTGATATTAGTATCTATAGAAACAGAATCGAGGGTATTATATTTAACTGTGCATGAACAAATTTGTAAAAAATTACTGGCAGTGCCAAACAGTGGAAAGCTAGGAAAAGCCAAAGTGGCATCTTCATTTGCAGTCTTGGAACTCTGGCAAAAGCATGGCGTTAGTCTCTAAATGTGGCTGTCTTGTTCATATCTCAAAGGGATAATGCTGTTTGAAGGACTGATTCATTCTCATTAAGGCCTGTTGCAAACATCATTTGCTGTGTGTATTCAAAGCCACTCTGACATCTCATTCCTATAGACATATTGGTGTGTAAATGTGGGTATGTAAACAAACGTGAGAGTTACTGAGCCAGACCTACAAGAAGGGAAATAAGACATTTAGAATGTAGAGTTAAGATGAGGACAGCATTCAAAATAACTCCTATAGTCAGCCATTGATAAAGCTCACATTGCCAAAAGAATCTGTAGTTTATGGAAAGAGAATCCCAGTATAGTCAGTTAGGGATTAATTCAAAAATCATTGCAAAGGTCATGTTAATCAATGATTAAGTATTTTAAAGAGTACCCAAGTAAAAGGTTTGAAGAATCACCATTACCATGCCTTTTCTTTATTTTGCACCATTTCATCGTTGTAGCTTTCAGGTAGTGTGGTACTCACATTCTCTGAACAGAGAGAGACATAATTCTCTTTCCCAGGATTTTTCCTGGGGAAGGCAGTGAGAACCTCAGAGAATAAGAGAAAACAATTCTTATCCCTACCTGCTGCTCCTGTTGTTTGGCACATGTGGAATGTGTTATGGAGATTGTTTACTGGGAGTTATTTGTTAATTGGACAGGGTTGATTGGATTGATTGGGCCAAAGCTGTCCTGACTGTCTCCAGACAGTCACAGGTTTTTCAGTAGTATCTCTTTAGTATAGTTATAATATAGTATTAGTGTGATATAATGTAGTTTAATAGAGCATTTGTTCAGTCTCCTGAATCATGGAGTCAGAGCACTGAGTTATTCCCTGCCTGGGGGCACCCTGCATTGATCAGGTAGGTCGGTGTGGCTCTGGAATGGGGTCTGAGCAGCCCCCTCCCTTCCCAGGGCCCCCTGCTGCAGCCTGTCCCAGCACCCAGCGCACTGTGCTGCCTGAGGCACCTGCTGGGAGCACCTGTCCTGCTGGGGGCTGCACATCCTGCCATGGCACAAGGGACTTGCAGGCTGTAAGGGAAGGAAAGGAGTGAGGGATGTTCATGTTCCCCTTGTCTGCAGTAGTAGCTGCTCTGGTTGAGCCTCTCTGTGCTGCTTCTTTGGACATGCAAAACTGATTTTGTTTTGTCTTAGTTTTTCTTCAGTATGGGCAACTTGTATTAAGCATTTCCTTTGGTTTGGATTTGATGATGCCTTTTGAACTATCCAAATGATGTAGCAAGTATTACACCATACACTCTTTGATGGTTAGTATTTGTTTTGCATCCAAGTGCAAAGAGGATGAATGGGAATAGTTCCAGACACAACAGAAAGTATGGGTACTAATGTGAATATTCTTGACAGTTTATCCTAATAGTTTTTGTATTTGTCCTTTGTCTTTGCAGCAATGTGAACATATAAAATTGTCTTTCTGAAGTGAAACTTTATTTAAGTGAGGATTACAGGTGCATATGTGATTGTTCTCCATCAATAACTATAAGAAATAGTTCTTCATTCATAAGATACCCCAGATCTATACCCACACCTTTAGTCTGTCATGGGTTATAAAATAATGACTTAAATCAATATATCCACTGTAGCTGCATTATATACACAGAGTACACATTATTTACTGGAAGCTAAAATACCACAGAGCCGTCTGTTCAGGGAGAAACCATGTGTACATTCTCCTGTAGGTTTGGCATTCTTCTGGCCTGGGTTCATTCTTGGGCTTTTATAGTACCTCTTGTCTTGCTTGATGTGTGTCCATATGTATCCAACACAGTACTTGAAATAATCATAATTTGGAATACGTCTGAAAATAGCAACTGTTCTGTGTCTAAGTATGAGTAATTAACATTTCTAAGCAAACCCTAAATTATCTAAACTGTGTTTTGAAGTACATTTTAAAATATTGACAAATTTTCATGTTTAATATAAAGTTCTGCATGGTCTTTCATATCTATAATGTACATGGTAAGAATTTTCGTTGGCAAAATTGCTTACTGGTTTGGGCTTGTCATATGTATGGATGATCAGGTAGATACTGAAATATATCCTGCCTGTTAGCTGTGACCAATAACACATGTCCTGTGATATTTCTTCTTCAGTGAGAACCGCATACCAGCTTTTCCAATAGTGCCCACTCCATCTTGTTCTATTACAGTATTGATTTTTTTCTTTTTCAGATACTACAGATTGACTTGCCTATGCAGACAGCCAGCTTTTTATGTTTGATAAAATTTTCCTTTGGGTATTTTAGGTAACATAAGTTACAGATACTGCCTGCAATTCCGAAATAACACGCTTGAAGCCAATGATTTTACATTGATTGCTGAAACGTCCCATAATGTGTCTCACATGTAGTTCAGCCAAGTTTCTCAGTAATCGTCCTTTCCCATTTACGGATTATGGGATTTCAGAGTTTGGATGCTTGAAAAGAAAGAACAGATGTCAGGCAATTTCTAATTTTAATGAGAAGGGGGTTTGGAAAAAAACCAAACAACCCACAGACATGAAACACAGAGCAAAATAAGGCATTTAGAAATTTAGAAATAAAATGGAAAACAACAATTTCTACTTTTCTTTGCTTTACTCAGTCCAGTCAGAAAAACCATCAATTAAGTCTTTGCAGCAGTACCTCTCCAGGGATTTTGGCCTGGCTTGATGTCATTCCTCAATGCTTATACCAGCTTGTTTTCCACCTCATCAAAAACCCCTGTTTTCAGTTCCTCCAAATGTTCAACAGCCAAACTGCCCAGCAGAGATTTTTGTTCAGTGGTTTTACACTTTTAGTTGATGAAACAATGCTGAGAATAATGGAACTGCCTGAATCTTGCACTGATCCTTGTGTGGCACTGTGGGTCCTATTCATGTTTACAGCTGGTGGTCTCTGAATCCATTGTTTGAAGGACAGCTATAAAATACTTCCCAGCTCCTTCCCTCTGTTCATCTTCTCCCTTCTTTCCAATTAACAAGGTGAGGTTCATGTATGGGCCTCACTGCTTTTGCCAAAGGAAAGGTTTCATCTTGTGAGCTTGTGTGGCTTCTGGACAGCATGCAATGACATATCTTGTGCTTGTAGCACAAGGTTTCAAAACATACTGTTGGTATTTATTGGTATTCTTATAAGCAAAGAAAATACTTACAATCTAGTTATTGCCATCTTAAGTAATTATTGGAAAATAAAAGGATAGGAGTCAGCAGTTTTACCATTTCTGCCTTGTGATTTTCTCTTCAGCTGGTTTCTCTGTTTTGTTTCATTTATCACCATGCTCTTATACTCAGCTTGCCTTAGTTAGGGATAAAAGGGGGAGGGATATTTTGCTTGAGAAAATGATTGTTTACTACAATGTGAATAAGTTACTGCTGCAGCTGACTTCACTGTTTCAAGAGCTACTAATTATGCAACAGGTCCTGGAATAATAACATTATAAACCAAAAATGCATGAGGAATGAGAGCATGATCATGTGGTTTATTGTTTTAATCTTTAAAAAGACTTATGAACTGGCAGTTATTTCATTACCAAAGAGAGGTGGAGGAAGGAGACTTTGCAATTCATTTCCATGCCCTGAAAAGTGCTGGTTCACAAGCAGATACTTGGGAAGGATGAGAGTGGGCACTGTTTTACCTTGCTCTCCAGTTAACTAAGAAGTAGCCTCTAGTTCACAGTGGTCTCCTGTTCTATATTAATCCTTTTGGTAAAAATTTTTAATATTTTCTGTGCATAGGTTACAAGCTAATTTCCTATTTCATTTTTCAAAGGAAAGTCATCTTTAAGAAATTGTACCTGAAGATGATATCATATTGATGACCACTTTTCATGCCTTTACCAAAGGAATTTTCAAGAAAAGCTTTAGTTACTATGTCATCAACCATCCCAATTTTGTGAAACACTGATAGGAAGACAATCCACTGCCTTATTAGTATGCTGTTTGAATTCCAGATTTTTTTTTAAGTACTGATAGTTGGCAGCTGCAGTCCTTCTTGTAGGTATGCTGTCCTCAGCACAACTCTTTCCTGGGTACCAGTCTGCTCCTGTTGGTCTGCAGCAGTTCCTGGTGCAGACAGAGCCTGGCTATGACCCTGTGCTTAGCAGAAGCTTATGTGATGGAGACTACTGCCAGATGTCCTGCAGAAATCTGCTGCAGTAGATGAAGTGGACACATCCTTGGCCCAAGTAATCTATTAAAAAGGATTATTGGTACAGCACGATCTCTATGAGGGCACACAGATTGCTCTCTCTTAAGAATAAAGTGTATTCCTTAGTACAGTTGCTTTGAACAATGAAAGAACAGATCTTAAAGTTTACAGTAAAGCAATTGGTTTACACCTGTGTGTGGATATGTAAGAGTCTTTCTCTGAAGAGCCCATATTCTACTTCAGAGGTTCAAGGTCTGACCTAAAGTTTGGTGTTTGGTCCAGATTAACCAAACAAGTGGAAACACTTTTGAAGAATGTTTATTGAAAGAACCATGAAGTACCTTTCCTACTTCTGCTATAACATCACTGTAGGCCATATCCTTGTTTAGCAGCCACTGTTGTGGCTGGCCTGTCCTAATCCTTTAATAAGTAAATGAAAAAATGTTGGTCAGCTGTCTGATTTAGTAATGCTATTAGTCAGCAGCTTGTCACTTGCAAGGTTTTACTACATTAACAGCCGTGGAGAAACAGATTTCTTGTGATCAGTATAATTTTGTGTGTCTGTTTTAATTATTTAACACTGCTGATAGGGGTCATTTCAAGTAGAAGACTAGGAAATTTCTTTTGACCTTGGCTGTTATTTTAGCAGAAATTTTTTTGTCCAGGTCAATTTTCCTCTCATGTCTTACTGTGCTATGTTATGGTTATAAATGTGGTATTCCTAAAAACCTTTGAAGAAAAGGCCAAATAACTCCTATCTTTAATGTAATTGCCATTACAGTAATGAAAGTGATGACCTTATTTCTTTGCCCTTGTATGGTTAATAAAGAAACAGCAAGGAAATTATCAGGAGCCTGTTCATATGCAAATGCAGGAAGATTTCATATTATGTTCTCACATAAAAATTGAAACTAGTTTTCTTCTTTTTGAAGATAGCATGTTGAAATGAACATATATGTTTTGATTTCTTAAGCCAATATTTTGCTAGATTACTAAAGAAGGCTAAGACTAACAAAGATTCTCATGTTTAAAATAGATTTTTGTGTATGAGCAATTTAACAAAAACCACAGAAGCTTTTTGAAGCTTCTTCAGCAACAGTTTTGTAAAAATACAGTGATATTTGATATGTGACAGAATGAAGCTGTCTCTTGGTCTTGGATACTTACATGTCAGAGGCATTAAGCCTCTTGCATACTACTTTTTTTTCTGTATCTAAGATGCTGAATAGTACACATTTCCTCCATACATTATAAAAATGCAAATTTGGACCAAGAAGGATGGTAACTCTCAAAAACAAAGAGGGTTTTTGCAACAAAACAACCCAAATATCTTGTTTATAACTGAAGTTGTTCTCAAAATGCCTTCCTGGAGAATTATTCTGTATTTCCAGTTTTATATTGTGACAAGTGTCTCACACAAGTTCCAGCTGGGAGGCACATTTCCTGAGGAAACTGAGTAGAATGTAGCAGTTAAAAACATACCCTGGCAGACCAGCCCAGAACTGTGTGGAATTCAGCTGGAGATTGCCATTGATAATTTGGCCCTACTATGATCCTCATTTAGTTTGAGAAATGAGGGAAAGAACCACAGATAACTTAATCTCCTCTCTTGTAGAAAAGCAGTATTTTATTGACCTTTTTTACAAATATTGAGTGTTCAGTTTCTGAAACAGATTAATTGAACAAACCAGTTTATTGTACTATACATCACTGCAATTAAAACATCATTAGTACTATATGCAGAAAAGCTCATTATTACAATTCAGTTCATCAGAAACTAAGGCTGTAGATCTGTTAAATGTTGAGAATTATGTGAAATATCATGCTCTGTATTACTTTAAATGTTTTTTTAGTAAATTACTATTGTAATATCTAATGGATTGCATGCCTTTTATCAAATGGGCATTCATTCAAGTCTTTAAACCTTCTAAGGACTGTCAGATAAAAGGTGTGAGTAACCAACTAGTTTGAACAACAAAAAAAGCAAAACTGAAATGCAGGTAAGTCAAAAAGCATGTGATGTCAGTTACCTGGGGTAAAAAGCTGCCATTCAGAACTGGCTGTCAATCTTTAACTGTCAGACAGATGAACTAGAAGTGTGTGCTGTAAAGTTTCAGCAGTAGTCTGCTCTGACCCCAGACTGAGCCATGGCTCAGGGAGGCTTGGTCAGTGGGGCTTGCAGGATGCTGAGGCTTAGTGCTTCATGCCCTGGAGAAGACATCCCTGTTTCCTTTTCCAGTCTCATCTCCAGGGATTAATGCCTCAGCCCTACACATTCATTTTATTTTGGGACCTCTGCCTCTTTTTCTCTTTGCCAACCCTCCCCTCTTACGTACTTCTATACAATAGAACCCAACTTGTCACCCAACCCTGAACTCTTCACCCCAAGTTCTGTAGAAATCTGCCTTGTCTTGCCACTGCTCCTCCTTGTCCATGAGGCAGTGGTAGTTCTCCAGCACTCCTAAGGCTGGGTTCCTTCAGCAGCTGTTCTGAGATGAATATGCTTTGATGCTTCCTGGTGATAAGTGCCTCTGCAGGTGTTAGCTGAGCTGCCAGAGAAGTCAAACCGGTGGTTTTAATGTCATTCCTATGCAGGTATGAGTGAGTCAGGAAGAGGGAACTACTTTTTTTTTGATATATGGATAAGACAAAGCCTTGTTTTTCTTTTTCCCAGTCCTGTGTTCTTCAAAGAGTAGCGGAGCTTGCTGTGAAAATAAGAAATTCAGATGATATTTAATACAATTACTGCTTAATCTTGGTTTGAACCAGCACAAGAGCAAGGAGACAATGTACTTAAGTAATTTCTGTAAGAGATTTTTGAGTTGTTTTATCTGGACAAGATTTGACAATATGTTCTAGGAAAATCCTGATTTATCTGCAAAAACAAAGTCCTCTGGGAAATTTGAGGCTCTTGCTATTTACTTGTTGAAATGAGTGTAACTGTCTTACCAGTTATACTGTCTTACTTTCTTACTTTAGTTTAAACTATCTAACTACCAGTATTTATCTTTAAAACTTGGAGTACTTAGCATAGAGACACTGAAGTGCCTTTGTGGTTTTTACCATTAGGCACTTGATTCTCCCAGTAAATAATAGGCAACTTGCAATTGCTAAGTAAATGTAAAAAATTCAAAGTAAGTTGTGTGAAACTATAAAATAAGTCAAAATTCAAATAATGAGATGAACACCATTTGCTGGTTCTTGATTCCAGTGTGTGTTGTGCAGGTGCTTTGTTTCACTATGTCCTGGAGTAGGTCAGTCTCGCTTGGTTATGTCATCCAGAAAATCTGAGAATCTCTGTTAGGTATTTAGTTAGGATTGAGTTAGTAAATCAAATTATGAAGCTCCCTAATGAGCATTATGAGGAAATCTTAGGTCAAGCTTATAAGTGCTATTAAAATGCTTAACACAGCCAACAACTGTATCTGAGAAATCCTTTTTATAGAAGTGAATTATGTTTCCTGTGGCGGATGTGTGTAGTCAGCCCAACAATGATTTCTTAATATATATGTTCGTATAGTAGGTTACTAAATTTTAAAAGTTAACCAAATAGAGAAGGCTATAAAAATACTGAAAACAAAAACCATCCCTTCTGTGTTGCTGAACCTGTCTCAAGGTGCTTAGCATGACTCAGTAATGCCTGTTCTTGCTGAGTAAGCATCCTATGAGAGTCAAGCCCTTGTCCTTCGTGGCAATGCAGCAGGGAGGTAATTCAGCATGATCATTCCCTTGGAGGACAAGATTAACTAGACAGCTGGGCTTATTTTAGAGTTGTGCTAAGTACTGTGTGAGGCTAGAGAAGAAATTGCATCCAAAAATCATCAAACAGAGCGGAACTGACTACTTCAGACTGCTCCATTTTGATGGTTGAAATATTTTTCAAACTTGTTTCCTTTTTAGTATCAAAATTGTCTTTGTTTTGTTATAAAAATGATGGTCAAATAAAGTAATAACTTTGAAATTTGTAATAGAGTTATCACACATTTGCTCTGCTCATTAATTCCTTCCTCACCTGCAGTATTTAGGCATTGGCCTATACTTTCCCTGAGCTGGAATTCTGTGATTTTTAATTGAGACTCGGAGTTTAGACAATATCTCCCTATGCCAGCGGATTCATTTGAGATTTGGATTATCTGGGGGAGGGTCTCTGGGAAAGGGGTCTGGAGGCTTAAGCTAGCCAGCCTACCCAAACTGTTACTCACCTGCAAGGAAGCTGGGTGCCCAGGTGTGGGTTAGAGTGGTACGTAAGGAGATCCTGACAGTGCTCTGGGCACAGGTTTCCTGTGTGTTTAAGCCCATACTCACCATAAGTATATACAGATGATTCCATCTATATTCTTGATAATCAGAGTAATTTTCATAAAGCCCTTGGAATTACTGGGTTTTTTTACTGGAATGTGAAAAGTACCTGGATCCAAAGCTCTGTTTTCAGAAGGCAGAAGTTGGTTACATGCAAGGGATGCAAGGGAGATATAAAAGTTCTCCCAGCTAAATGTAAAGAGCTGATCTCTTGTGTTCTTTGCTCAAGTGCCTGATCCAGTTGAGGCAAAATCTTCAGTGAATTTAGCTAGAAATACATGTATTTGTTGTGCAATATGTATTTCTGTTTACAAAAGCCAGTCTGTCCAAGATCATGCTCTTCTCCAAAGTGTAGTAAGTGTAGGGAACTTTTATTATAAGAAAAATCTCCAGGAAAGAGTGAATTAATTATTTATTTCTATTTAGCACGAGGGTAACAATTATAACCTCTGTTTCTTTCTTCCCCTTTCTTCAAGTACTGTAGTGGGAAATGGGTTTGTCTATACTTTTCCTAAAGAGGGAGTTCAAAAGGGAGCTCCTGACCGGAGTATCATTTAATGGAATATAAGAAATATCCTTAGTAGCAGGTAACAATGTAGGAACTGTCTGTAATTTGTGGTATTTATCCATAAGTATCTGTGTGTACAGTATCATATATGCCTTTTGCTTGATGCACTTTTTAATGAAGTTGTTTTCAGTTCTTCAATGGAGGTGAAGAAAGCTCTCTAATGAAATGTTAGGCAGACAGGAAAGCATTAGCAGCCATGCTCACAATAATTTTTCTTCTGCAGTTCAGTAAGCTTCTTATTGAACTATTTAGCAGTAGAATGAAAAGCTGTGGAACCTACATTACAGGGCAGAAACTAACCAGTAATTACATGAGATTGTTAAGATTAGGAAGTTAAAACTCTTGTGTTCTTTGCAGGCTGTAGCTGGGGAAGACAAAAGCACATTTGTGTCTTAGAAAATACAAAATGCTAGATTCTTAGAGGTATTTTACTTTTTAATGTATTTTTGTGTTCTATTTAAGGCTTTATTACTTTGCACCATTGTATTGAAGCAATCAAGGGAAAAAAATGGTTTTAGAATTGGCATTAACCAAATCTCTACATAACACTTATGGGAAAAGTGTATTATTTCCTGAGTTGTTCAATGCTGCTGTGTTGATCTTGACTTATTTTTAAAAATATATTTCTCTAGTGGTTTTGTATAATTTTATGTTACCGTGTGGGGGGGTTTAAAATTATTTCTCTAAAATTATTTTTCTTTTTTGGAATTGTACATCTTTATTTATGCCTTGCTGCAATTCTGGATGTGGGAGGTATGTGACAGCATGAAAATCCTGCTTGGGTTTTTTAGGCTGTGTATCTGAATGGTGCCACCTCAGAGGAAATACCAAAGTTTAATGTACTGTGCTCATCCCAGTTGTCAGCTGCTCCTGGGCACTTCCTTCAGGCGTTGTGTCCAGGTTTGTCTGGAGAAAGAAGATGTTGCTGAGCGGCTGTTCCCAGTTTCTGCCCAGATTAAAGTGGTTTCTGGTTCTCCCTCAGATATAAAATGTTGCTTCCTTGCATCATTTACTCATAACTGCAGATCTGACTAGCAAAAGTGACCTTTCCCTCTTGATATTTTTAGCTGTACCTAAAATATGCTGCTCAGTGAGAGAGGCAAAAAAAAAAAAAAATCAGAACATTATTACTATCAACAGAATTTCTTAAAACTTGGGATTTTTTACAGAACTTCAGCAGTTATGTTGACAAAACCTGTATTTGGAAGAGTAGGATGCTATTTTTATAGTGCAGGTTTTAGTTTACTCTTTCTTATTGAGCACAGTGAATGAAGATATGTAAAAGAATGCAGCTTGTCTGCTCTTCCCAGAATAAATGGAAGAAAACCAGTAGGGCTTTATGTGCAATTAAATAGTTTTATTGTTCTTTTTGTAACTCCTTTTAAAAGCAACCCAGCAAACAAACCAAACTAAACAAACAGCTATTTTAGATATAAGTTATCCTATATGTTTATTTGGTTGCTTGCAATTTTCTAGGGGAATAAATCCATATATGTTACTAGTTTAAAATCTTTTCAGTAGTAAAGAAACTATTTATAAAAGCAAAAGTTTGATTTTTGCTAGCTAAAAAAAGTGGCAATTTATTGTTTGTTTCTCAGGATAATATTTATTCCTCTTTTCATTATTTACTGGGTTTTAAAAGTCTTCTGAGTGTCCTGCCTGGATTATAAACAAAATAACTTGGAGTCACTTCTGAGACTGAAGATGCTTGTATTTGATTGCTTGTATGCAAGCAATAAAGATTGTGACATGGATCAGTGTTGGTAAAAGTTTATTACACTTAATTTTGATAGTACAAATTATTATCTAAGGTCATTCTTCCCTCTGTTTGTTTAAGTAGTTTGCACTTCATTAATGATTCACCAGAAGCATTGAAAATGAGACTCAGTTAACTAATTGTAAATAATTTACTTTTTATAATGTATTTATAATGTATTGAGCATGTTGTCAGTTCTAGCAACACTTCAGTGGCTTTCTCTCCCCACTGGCCATCTACTTAGTAGGATTTTCCAGAGAAAACCACTTTGTGTTTTCCAAAGAAGCTGATGATCCAGCAGGGGAGGTGAAGGCTACTAAGTTCCCTCTGGGGAGTTCAGTGGTGATTTTTCTTGCAGGCTGGTCTCAGAGCACAGGTGTAGTAGCCAGAGCACTACTTATGGATCAACAGCTGGGCAAAAAGATGCTGCTTTCACACCTCTGGGAGCTCCCTTGGTTGTCAGACCTCACATGGAAGGCAGTGTCCTTCCCACAGGCAGGGAGTAAAGGGTGCAAAGAATTCCCTTGTGCAGCAGGCAGTGTGATCACCCTCAATGACTCCTAGAGAATGCTACTGCTATGAGGCCACTCTTCTATCTGGCTGGAAAACACATTTCTGTGCATTACCTCCTCTTAAAAAGCAAATCCAGCATTTTCTTGCTGTTTTAATGTCTTCTTTTTATTTTTGGGGGAAGGCTCTGAAAACAGTCTGAAAATAGCACAAGGTTTTAACCCAGGTGCCTTTCAGACTAGGCAAGATGTAGCAAGGAAGGATTATTAGAGCAGTGACCCCAGGTGTCAGAGATGATCCAAATCTTCCCTTTTTTGCTGTGTGTTGCATTTGCTAAACTACCTTTCACCAATCTGCTGGGAGCTCCTACCAGAACTGCATGGGTTTGTATGGCTGTCCCAGGCTCTGCAATCCCCCACAAGGGTTTGGGGGGCTGTACTCACAGTTTGTGATGCTTGATTTGGATCTCCCTCTGCACTGCACTGCTGGGCCAGGAGAGGAGCAGCTCCTGCATCCCTGTAGAGCACTGCTGCTCTGCACACTGGGCTGCAGGCTCCTCATGAGGCTGCACACAGGCAATACCCTTTCCCTTCTGAAATACTTTGAGTGGCAAGATTCAGCTGCCCAGCACGTTCCCTCATTCACCTAGGAGCTTCTGTCAGTGTTTGTCCATAAAGGGCTGTAGATAAGCTCCTAAGGCATAAAAACAGTGGTGGAAGGAGTTTATTCAGAGTCCATCAGTGGTGGCAGCAGGGAGGAGGTGCTGATTCCTTGCCCAGCTGTGCTGCTGGGAGCAGAGTTGGGCTCTGTGGCAGACAGGGCTCTCAGGCCATACCCAGGGTCCAGGCTTGTCCCAGGAAGGTTGGCTGCCAGCTTCAGTTTTGTGAATGTCTTATAAGTGTAGTTTGCCTTCTTTGTGAAACAAAGCAATTGAACTGCTTTAAAAGCAGCAGTACATGCTACTGCCTGCTTCTGAGGTCAGCATGAGCACTTTCATTGATGACACAAATTGCACAGAGTCTGGATCTGTTCTTTTTCCTGCTGGGAACTCTGAAATAAGTGATGTGCATGAACTACCTTAACTGTGATGATATTTAGATAGCATATTGCTGTGTGACTCATGTTGTTTATTGCTGTTACCATGGCTGTTACAGCTACCTTGTGAGATGTTTATATGAATATTTTTTATAGTATTCAAGTGGTGGTGTTAACAAGTGTTGGGGATCTTTGTGAACTGGGCTTAAAGACAGTGTTTTAAAAATGCTGTCTTTGGAAATTGTTCTGATCCATGGGAAATCTTGCTTAATACTTAGCTGTTTCTGTTTTTCTTATCATGAAGCAGAAGGAAATGTGTTTAGCTGTAGGCACTGCCTCTAAAAGCCGTAAAAGCCACCATCATTTTGTTATTCAGTCACAAAAATCTAATGTAAATCCTTGTTATCCTCCTCTTTTTTTTTTATTGTGCTGGGGTGGGGGGGGGGCGGGGGAATTCTTTGCTGATTTTGAACTATTACAAACTGTGAAATAGCCATTGTCTTTCAATATATAACCCCAGAAGAATTGTACCTCCTATTTTATACAGAAGATACATTATTTTAAACCTAGTTGAGTACCTATAGCTGTGGCACCTACCTTACATCTGCATAACATAATTAGTTTACTAGAAGAAAAAGAGATGTTTTCTATCATTTCGTTGGGTTTTTACTAAAGATTAGTATAATCATGTCTTCTTCCTGGATTAGGACTTTAAATATAGATGAACTTTCACATATTAATACAGCATTTTCATGACAATGAAGATTGTTTAGCAATCCCCAAGTTCCAGTTTTTATTTCCAGTACAATAGCATTGATCAGACAGGGGGGTTTGGTTTTGCTATGGTGACAAATTTAAAAGATCTCTTTAGCTCTCTTAAAAGTCATGTGATGTTTGAATCATTCATTAAATTTGCTTATTCTGTTCACTTTTAATTCTTTAAGTTTAGTGGGGTCTTTTTCAGAAGTTATTTTAATTTGCAATTTAATCTATGTTCCCAAGTCTGTTATATTTGTTTTCATTTGCTTTTCATTTAAAACTGACAACCAGACAGAAAACTTACAGCATTCACAGTTTTGGTCCTTCCATGCATGGGGCTATGTTCAGAAGCAGTACATGAGAATGATCTGTTGATTGCAAGCTGATCAGTGTTGGTGTTTGTCACTGCAGAGTGCTCACTTGGCCATGATCGACACGCTCATGATGGCTTACACTGTGGAGATGATCAGCGTGGAGAAAGTCATCGCATGCACTCAGCAGTACTCAACCTTCTTCCAGCCTACAGAGGTACCCTATGACATTGAGGATGCTGTCATGTACTGGATAAACAAGGTATGAGTGCTGGAAAAGCAAGCTGGGGTTTCCTTTGTTATCTGTGTGATTCAATTAGAGATGAGAGGCCAGGATGTGTATTTGTGTATGTAGGTATATCAGGACTGTTCTGATACAGGCTGTTCCTACATCTGCTGTTTGTGGAATAGAAAAAGAAAAGCATGCAGAAATAAGTTAAACATATGTGGACCAAATAAATGGGAAATCTAAATTAATGCTGGAATATAGACTACATATGACATCTCAGGTGTCACTGTCATGTTGAGATGCCACAGTGCCTGCTCAAGGGTCTCTTTTTGGCTCTTTATTAGTTGTCATCTCATAGTGTACTTTGTCATGATTTAAACCCAAAGCTATTCTGTTTGTTTGGACACATCTTGCTTGAAGTGATCTACCTTCACTGCATAATCAAATCAGGTGACAAGGATACCCTGTTAATCAAATGTGACTGAGCATAATAAGGGAAAGGTTAGTTTGTACAATGTAAAGCTAACAAGCAGTGACCTCAGACTGCATCCAAGAATGACATTTGCTTCAGGGCTATAGTCTGAAATGTTTGGTTTATCTCTTTAGTTCTGTGTTTGTGATTTATAGACCTTTTGAAGAACTTCTAATTTCTGTGACTTGTTTCTTAGAACAGACAACTGAATGAACTATTTTGTCTCTAGGTAAATGAACATTTGAAAGACATCATGGAACAGGAACAAAAACTAAAAGAGCATCACAGTGCAGAAGCTGCAGGAGGTCAAAAGGTAGGTGGAGGAGTTAAAATATTTTAAGCAAAAATGAGCATTTTATCTGTAAACAGACATTGAGCTTTTAACTGCTTGTTAAAGAAAGCAGACTTGTAGTATTTGTTTTGTTATTAGTTTTATCACTTTCATGAAAATACACATTTAAAAATAAAACAAGCAGAGCTGCACTTTTTATAGCCAATTGTCCTTTATGATAAATACATCTTTGATAGCAGGGAAATTAGTGCTAAGTAATTTAAGAATAATGACTACTTTTGAGCGAATTAAAGCCCCTGATAGATCTAATATGAAGAAGACCAGAACTTTTTTTCATGGTTTTTAATAGCTTTTTTCCTCATTTATTGCATGAATGTCAAAAGAGAGATCTATATGTGATATCATGGGAAGGATTGCTCTGGCTGTGATCCAAAATACTGGTTGAGTACAGGTTTTATTATCTATAAAATAAAAACAGCTTATGCTTGATTCCCTTTCCTAACAGGATTTTTTCTTTTGTTTTCAGAGCTCAGTTAATTAAGTAGCATTATATGCCCATCAAAATACATAGGTATAGCAGACAGTTCAAGAGTATGTAAAATTTCTTGCTTCAGAAAGATCCTTTACCCTATTGTGATGCAACTATTACTGAAGAATTGGTAATCAGTCTGAACACCTTTGGTATTATCCCTGCCCATGAATGCAGAGCAGATTTCCAAGCTGCTGCAAGGCTGTAATCCTCCTTCCCAGCCTGGCCTGCTCTCACCTAAGCTGC
Organism: Emberiza elegans; assembly: GCA_024865655.1. Lineage (NCBI taxonomy): Eukaryota > Metazoa > Chordata > Aves > Passeriformes > Fringillidae > Emberiza > Emberiza elegans. The sequence goes on from JALJVW010000206.1 coordinate 66,272,228, forward strand.
TGCCTCCTTTTCAGTGCCACTCTGAGGGGGTGGCAGGTTACCACCCTGGATTCAGTGCTCAGCTTCAAAAAACATGAGTGTAGTAAATATCTTCGCATTTGCAGGGTTTTTTTTAATATAAGGAATGCCAACGAAGGCTAATGTGACTCAGCAAAAGAAAATGGTGGTTGTTGCAATAATAGTGTGACCCTGGTGCATATACCCTGCCATGGAAAATTTAAACTGTGTTCAGTAGTGATAGTAGCATAGAAATCTGGAGAATAATACGTCCTTGGCAAGTTCATTTCTCAAATTTGATAAAACAAAGTAAACAGAGACCAGAGAGATAACCTGTGTTCCTCTGTCCTCTAGTGGTTTTCCTTTTTCCTGAAAATAATAGTAGGATGTTTTATGTGGTTTGTAAGTCACTTGGAAAGATGAGAGCAATTTTGAAAATCAAAACTGCATGAGAGTCTTAGTATGGTAAACAAATACATATCAAAGTGAAAACTATTATCAAGCAATTCCATAAAATTATCTGATTTTTAAAAATTCAGTAATATTTATTTTCACTTACAGTTTGCAACTTAAATTAGGAGTAAAAGGATAAAATTTTTAGTTTATGATTTATCTTCACTGTCAACATTTTAAAATGACTTATTAAAAGATTTATATAGTCTGTAACTGATCCTATAAATGGACTCAGGGGAATAACACCTAAAAACTGGTATTGTGGTGTTTTGGATGAATTGTGAAGCTGTAACAGAACAGAAGAGCCAAGTTTTGTTGGCCGAGGTACAAATGCATTGGCAAAATAGCAAAATGCAACAGTTGCCATATCACTGAAAAATTGTAGATTTAAAGCCCTCTCTTCTGTACACTGAATTTTTGATACTATTCTCCCAGGTATATGTTATGGTTTTTGCCTCACTAGGGAATCAGCTGCATAAATTACATTGTCATTTTTGCTTGGGGGCTGTATTAGCGTGAGGAGTATTTAACTCCAGGTTTTCTTTGAGAACCTGTTCAACTGATGGTTAATTTACTGCTCTGGTATCTCAGTTTTTCTTTTAGTCATATGTCTCACAGTATTTCCCAAGTTTCCACTTACTCTTCCTAAAGGTAATGGCCACTGCATGCATGCAAATAATCTGAGGTTTAGAAACATGTGAAACATCCCAACTAAACCCTGAATTTCTTAACTGAGGATTGTACTGAATGCTGGCTTTACAAGGAAAACTAATGCAGATGCATTGGATGAGTCCATTGCATGCAATCAAATTTAAATTCTGAATGCCCTTTCTGCTGAGAGGTGGCCAAGCAAACATGGGAAGAATACATAATTTTAGTCAACAGGGAAAGCTCTTCTGTATGTTTAATTTCTGGCCAAGAAGCAGGAAAATTAGGTACCTATAAGGTGAAACAAAGTTAACATCTAAATTTTAAAATAATTTCATCATTTCCTACAGTTACACATTTGTAAATTAATCAGTTGTGAAAAATAATTTCAGAGTAGCTCTCAAGCCTGCCAAACTGTCTTACTGTGTTGTTATAGAACTGTGGTGAATCTTTTGCCACAAAGAGTAAATTTCTACAATTACAAAAGGTTTAAACACCAAATACAGATTATTGGATACTACAAATTATAAGATATACCTGTTTTCTATGTCTGGATAGATAAAATCAGCATTAACAGATTATGAGGTTGCTTTTGTTTTCTTTCCCTGTCTTCTGCTACTAGCTGTCTGTAGAAGATAAGAGAGGAAGGAGTGTGTGTGATTTTTAGTTCCAGGTAGTCCTCTGTGGACCTTGATCAGCTGGTGATTTGTGGTAACCTCATCTTTTTCTGGTAGAGTCTCTGCATCTCTTTTCAGAATTAGGATTTCAAGTTTTGTAGTAAATAGCTTTGATTTTCAGGCTTCCACTGAATAATATGTAGTGAATGTACAGTTGCACTGGTTAAATTGCTGGTTTTCAGTGTAGTTGGAGCTTTCCCAAAAACATGTTGTTCTTCTGTCTGCTTCTGTGGTTTAGACTGAATCTGTCTTAACAGATTTAAGTCAAATGGAAATCCTATGAGAGAAACAAATGTAACTTCATTTAAGTATCTGAATTCTTCAAACTTTCTGTAAGATCAGTTTAAACAGTGCAACCTCTTGTGTGAAGGTAAAACACTAACACTGTAGTTCCACTTTCCACTAGAATTTAATGTTTCATAAATCCACACTGGTACCAAAAGCTAACCTGTCAAGAAGAGTTTGCAGCAGAATCGGCTTCTTGATCCAATCAGCGCACAGCTGCATGAACACAAATGATGGTGCAAGGAAGAGAGCAGAAGCAAGCAGTTACTGAAAGGCATGAAACTCATGTTTTGGCACCATGAGTTTATGTGGAAATCAATTTATCATAGCCATGTTTCAAACTTTTTGTTAGGGGTGATAAATCATAGTGTAAAAACATAGGCTCTCAACCTGAAGGGCTATTTTGTTTTTTCCCTTTTTTTTTGTTGTTGATTCATTGGCTGTTTTGTGGGATTTTATTTTGGTTTTGTTGTTGTTTTCAACATTGGGAAGAAGTCAGTCAGGATTCTCTGCTTAGTTTGTTTCATAGTGACTGATTCTTGTGAAGTTCCAGGGCAAAAAAAATTATTCTTGCTGATCTGAAGTGACACTTGAACAACCACTGAATTCCCAGGTTGTCCAAGAGACTTCAGCTTTTCTTTAATGTCTTTTCCTTTATGTGGCCTTAGAAGATGTATATTTATAAATCTTATGGTATGTTTGAATTTAAATTTTTAAAGTCTTTTACCCCTTTGAAACATATTGATAGTCATCTCAATCACAGTTTCAATCAGGTGAATAAATAAAAATATATATTGGATTACTAGCTTTGAGTTGTTACTGGTAGGGAGAGCTGGTTTTCAGAATTAAAAGAAATGTGTGCTTTTTTCTGAAGAGTACTTGTTCAGCCTAGTATTACATAGACATTGGTAGACTTTTTGAGTTCAGGTCTGAAATACACTGCACTTTGATAAATGCAACAACAATGTTCCTGTCAGTGTTAAATAGAATAAAAGGCAGCCTAGGTCTGATTTCAGCCAATTTAGCCAAAAGCTTGCTTAATAATAGGTTTTAGGATTCCTGATTGCAGTTGAAAATTAAGATAATTTATTTTCAAATTTCCATGGTTTTCCATACACTGACTATTTTTCAGTGAGATTAAGAGAAACTGAATCCTGTATAAAGGGTATAGCAGAAATGTCCAGAGCCGCACACTGACATGCATCTAGTAGTTGATTTCTTTCTAAGTGCCTTTGGGATTCTTTCCTGCTGCAATCCAGTGAAATGGAGAAGGATGTTGAGAATAGCTGTGTTACTGCTGCACACCCATTAGTGCACAATAGCTTTTTTCCATAAAAGCTCTGTATCTTTACTACAGTTGTTTTCAAGGTTTTGTAGAAGCACAGTATTTTAACAACTACATAAAATAATAAGGTTCCACATCAGTTTGTTCTGTGGTAGTTTTAAACTGTGTTTTTACCATTTCCAAAAATATTTATCTTGATTAAAAACAAAATAAATTGTTCCCCGCACTTTGGTAGTAGGACTTTTCTACAATGAAATCAATGGAGTGGTGACATTCTCTGTGTGTATTTATAGTACTGGTACATAATATTTTTATTCTTAATACTAGAAGTATTATGCCAGAGTAGAAAAAATCAGTGTGCTTCAGATTAGTATTTTTTGTTTGTGTAGGAGTTTAGAGGTTTATGTATTAGTTCTGATAATTCCTCTGCCAGTAGTCAAAACTCCATCTACATTTCAGGTCATTGCACATCATGCAGCTGATGCTAATGTGATTTGTCATTATAAAAATATAACTGCCTGTACCTCTTGTTGTCCTGAAAACTGTCATATGATTGTTTAAAAATATTGTTGAATGTTACTGTTTGGCTTGAAGAAACTAACACAAGCTTCACTGCAGCTGGGTGTACTGTACTACAGTGTTTATCCCTTTTTTCATTGCTTTAGCTTCCCTGCTTCCCCATGTGTGCTGCTGGAGTTCATTTTGATACTTGTGATATCATGACTTCAAGTCTCAAATGAATTCTTCAGTCGGATTGCATAAGTAGAGTACAATTAGATGTGTGAAAGCATTTCATAAAACTGCATTGATCTGACAATCTTAGCTGTTCATGTGGGAAAATTATAATGTTGATCTACAAAGAGTGCAGACATATTTCTCCAGTGTTATTGCTGCTAATTAGCTCAATATGCAGAGGTTACAGTGCACTTATGCTTGCCATTAAATTACAACTCACTGTTATACAAAACTGAAAATGTTCAAGAAAATTGCTTTATAAAAGTGATTTATGAAATCTGATAAAATGTTCCTTTTTTTTTTTTCCTTTGCTTTTTGCTTTTATCCTTTTTTCCTACTGCTTCCTATGAAGTCTCCTACCAAATGGTTTTGGAAACTGGTTCCTGTAAGTTTGCCCAACTGCTTCACTTTGATCAAATTGCTTATTTTGGGAATGGCTTTGTCCATGTCATGCTGGTCTAATCATTCATTTCATTTATCTGTATGAGATAATTTTATAAGAGATTGCCCTGCAAAGGAGTGCATACCTGCAGAAGCCTGTTTTGCAAGGTAATCTGTGCAAAAGAAATGTGAGATATGATGCTAGATAAGGAATTACTTTTCAAGCAGCCAGTGTGTTTGTACAAGGCAGTGCTACCTGTTACTAACTCATGTCCAATGAACATTTATAAATTACTTTTTCATAAATTTTCAGTAACACATGCTATTTGATACCAGTTGTCTTCCAAAAAGAGATTTGCAGAAGTAGCTTTTGATTGTTGATGCTACATGCAATCTGAAACCTTATTTATTCTAAGCATATGCAATCATTACACCGTTCATCTAGAATTCCCCATTTTTTCAGCTGATTCAAGATTGCTGTTCATCTCTCCCCACACAAAATGACCCCAAGCAGCCTACTTTTAGTGATACTATAATTTCACTAAAAGTAGTAAAAAATATTTTGTATATCTGCAATAATACAAAGTTTGTTTTCTCTGTGCTGTGTCACCTTGGGGTTATCATTACTTTCCTCTATCATGTAGGAATTCACACTTGATATGGATTCAGGTTGTTTATTTGGCTAGGTTTGGCTGGGAACAGCTCTTAAGGTATATGCAGAATTGCATACTTCTGATCTGAATTCCAAAGAACTAATTCCCTTCTGTCATTGCTCTAAAGATTACCAAATAATTGATCTAGCAGTCCCTCAGATGTTTGTTGCCATAACTAATGAAACACTGTCCTTACATTGCAAAAGAAATTGAAAATAACAAGGCAGTTGCATGTAGGCAACAAGAAAAATTACGCTGTGTCTGAAAAAGTAATTTAAAGGTCCTGTCTCCAGCAGGCTGAGCAGTGTTCAGACTCCTGACAGTCTCTGTGGGCAATTGCTCTGTAAAGGTATCTATTACAGTTGTGACACACACAGATACTCTGCTCCTCACAGTACAGCCCATTAATTTTGTTTTGGAGTTAAGGGAGTGTAATTGGAGGGAATATTGCAGAAAAAAATATAAGATGGACCATGATATCACAAATTTTTTTGTCTTATTTTGTCAAAGTAAGGCTAGTTGAAAACACTTTCAGAATGTCTGTGTTCTGGTTTTGTCTGTGGTGTTGGTTTACTAGTGAGTATCTTCCTTTGCATAAAAATGATATTCAGCTCTAAAATACTCCATCTGTTGAGAAGCTAACTCCAGTTTGCCTGCCAGTTATCTGTAAACAACTTGAATTAGTGGTATTTATGTTTCTTTGTGTTGTTAGCTCAGTAGCGATGCAGTTAAACCTCAAGTGCTACTGATAATACTTGGGCTGCTCTATCACTTGAGCCAGTCTTCTGTCTCTCCCCTTTAGAACAGAGCACATTTCATAGTGACAGATATTCCTGAGCATAGAGGCAGCTAAAAACTCTGATAAGTACATTTACAACATGTTATCTACTGTATGGTAAATGTGTAAGTGCATTCATTCTTAATGATTAGCTCTGAGTACACACAAGCATTTATGACAGAGTAGCTGGTGTGCTGTTTGTTCATCTTTAGCTGACCTTGTTTCTAGGCAAGTGTCTTGACTATACCTAGACTAGGTTAAGTGGAATAAGCTCCAAGATGCTAAATCAGCATGGTTTAGGATCTCAGAAACAAGATGCCTATATTAGCATTTATGTTTCAATTAGCTCTAGAGCTTTATAATGTAGAAGTTCATCTTTTGCATTATTGTATATATAAATTTAGTAGCAAACACTGCAGCTGATGAGAAGAGTTTCTTCAAATGGAAGTTTATTTAAAATGCAGTGCAATTACCAGAGTCTTTCATTTTTTCAGTATAATTTCTTTTATCTTTTCAACCAAAATGAAACATGCCTGCTATACAGTAATGAACCTAGCAGATCAGGTTATATGAGTCTATATTTCCTGAAGTAATGTTCCTGGCATTCTCTACAATGACTTAAATCCTCTATGTCCACTTCAAAGATATGACACAGTTTCTAGCATGGGTGGGCACTGTTCATGAGGCCAGTGAAGGCATCATCAAAGTGCAGTGTACTTTTTCACAGGATTTACTGTCCAACACCACTATATTGTCAGTTTCAAATATTTTTGAATACTTCATAAAATTATACTATTCAAAAGAATATATAAATTAAACAGAGCTTGTAGAATCATGATGTTCAGTCCATCTGTACCGATATCTGTTACTATTATTGATGCTTAATCATAATTAAATTGTGGTATTTCATGGACTTAATTTCAGTCATGTTGAGGAAGACATACATGGACATAATAACATGGAATTTGAAACTTAGAGCATTTTCATCATAGTGGGTCACTGGATTGCCATAGAGTGAGAGAGATTAAACTTTCACTGCAATTATAATTGACCTATTTCATTATATATACTAGGGAGTATTAAGAACATGAAGAAAAGAACATGAATAATGCATAACAGGAACATGATTTGTGTTTGGTGTTAATGTTTCCTCTAGCACACAAAAATGGAATTTTCATTTTTATAAAGCATATTTGGCACACAAATACGACTACACTAAAAGCATGAAGTAACAACTAAGTCTCAGGGGGTTTTTTAAATATTAATTGGCTGAGGTATAAGTTCTCTGGGCCAAGCACAAGCCCTTTATTTTTCTAGAACTGATGTGGCTGCTGTTGCCAGACTAGGCTTTTAGTTCTTAGGCCAGTTAGGGGACACTGACATTCACTAAAATAATGCCATGTGATCCTTGACAGAAATCCAGTGACAGTAAGTGCAGCCCTCAGGGTTAGTCTGTGGTTCCACAGACCTTTTTGCATTCACAGTTGGCCTAAACAATTCCTGCCCCTCCATAAAACCTCCATCCCTGCTCATGCACTCATTCACTGCAGAAACACAGGAGGAGGGACTTGCTGTAGCTGGGGCAATGGTTTGGGTACAGTCCCATCAGTAATTGCTCCAGCACAGCCAAAAGGTGGAGAGCGGGAGGTAAGAACAGTCAGCCTTGCTGGGAACAGTGATTTCCACAAAGACTTCTGAGAGTCCCTGCAGGGAGACTTGCAGTTCAGTGGGTATAGATGCATTTAAATAGCATAAGATGAACTCAGAAACACTCTGCTGCTCGTAGGTAGTTCTGTGGTGTCAGTACAGCAGTAACCCTTCACTACTGTTTTAAAAAGGTCTTGGTAAATAATACTAACAAATTAAAATCTATGCCACTCTCTTCCACCTCTGTTTGTTTTCCCAGGAAGAAGTGAAAAAAAATAGGAATGATGTTAAGTCCATTTTTTCAGTAAGCCCTCCTCTCTTACCACTAAAAACACCCACAAGCCATTGAAAAGATATTCACTGCAGATAATGCTATATTGACATTCTAATCTAAGGATCTCTTTATATGCTGACTGGATTTTTAAAATATTTCCATTTATTACTCAGCTACTGCATGGTCATAATGGTTGACCATTAATATTTCTCTATGTTTATGACTGCTTACATGTGCTAGTAATAAAAATGGAGTTGATCAAATGCAGATTTCCTTGTTTCTGAATTTGTCATTGAGTCAGTTGTATGAATAAGATTTTGGGCAAAATACTTAGGTGTGTTAACTTCAGAGTCATGTGACTTCCCAGTAAACTGAAGTTGCAGTAGCTGAGCACTTGTCTCACTGTGTTTGCACACAGATCATTTTTGATTGTATAATAATGACTGCTAAATTTTAATTGCGGTATAGAATGTTATTTAGTTTAGTGTGCTATAGAGAGATCATCAAAACTTGGTAGTTTTGAAGACTAAACTCAGTATTAGCATTGTTCCTTTCCTCTTGGATATTAAGATAATTATTAGAAATTAGAATATTAGATACTATATTATCCTATTCAAAATGTAGCATGGCATGAATAGTTTTAGGAGATAGAATACAGAGAATATTCAGCTGTTTCTTGAATACTGCTTTTTCACTAACAGTGTAAAACCTACAGTATGACTCTGTTTCTTCATATGTTTCAGAGCCTTTGTTTCTCTGAATGTGTCCATTTCACATTGCAGGCTCGTTACCGGAAGGAGCAAACGTTGCTGAAGCAGCTGCCCTGCATTCCACTGGTGGAGAATTTGCTGAAGGATGGTACAGATGGCTGTGCTCTGGCAGCCCTGATCCACTTCTACTGCCCAGAAATCATTAAACTGGAGGGTATGTCTGGCCTGTCTCTCAACTTGTATACATGGCCATAAAAGTTTAAATGTTTGTGTTTGAGAACTGTGTGAAGGAAGGTGCTTAGATGCAGTATACAGCAGGCATAATTTGAATGTGGTGGGTTTAATATAAACTTTGTGCCCATTTCTTTTCACATTTAAATAAAAGAAGCCCAGATGTCCTTCCCTGGTGTGCTTGCTTTTATGTTGCCACACTAAAATAAACATACTTGAAACTACCTGCAAAACTCTTATTCTTGAAGCTGCATAAGTGCTTTTTGTGCATCTGAGCAGTTACAGATATAAAACTTGGAGGAGTTTAGAACTGGGCTCTGCATAGCTTCACTGCATGGCAAATAGTTGCTCTGTATTCTGAGCTTTTAGTTCACCTGAGACCTATCTGAATCATTTATAGAGTAACCAAAAATGTATAGTGTAGAATGTATTGCTGTCATGCTGTTCTATAATAGCAATTTTCTGTGATGATGAGCAGCTTCATCTCATTCTTTGCTCAGAAGCCTGGTAAAGTTACACCTTCCTCTTGGCAACTAAGAGCTGTAGAATGTCTTGGCAGCTAACACCCATCATTTTCTGCCTGTGTTCTTTCTATGATACCTTTGATGTCGTGGGAACACTTAGACAGAAACATCCTGAGAAATTCAGGAATATGAAGAAGGGTTTAGAGCTTGCTAAGGACTGAAATCTGGAATTCATATTCACAACCACTTTATAGGGAGCTTCCAGCACAGGAGGCATTGAAGATGAAAGGCACAAAGATGCATTCATTCACCTTTCTTCTGCAGCTTGAGAATTTTGATAAATAGAACTTTCAATTTACATAAACATTGCAGCCAAATGCATACTATTATATGAGATTAGGGAAGAGTTAGAACTTGGGTGGTATTGACTGTGGTAACACCTGGTGCCTCTGTCCTGTTCCAGCATGGCTGAGATCACAGACACTCTGAAAGGTCTTTTGTGCCTTGCCTGACCAGCACCTTCCTCCAGCATCTGCCTTTGAGCAGGGCAAGGCACATGTTAGCTTTGGAACTTCAGTTTTAATATTCTTGTTAGGTGTCCTGACATCATCTTCCCTAAAGATACAAATGTGCATGTCATTGTCTCAGAAGTAAATTCAAAGGTATTCCAAAGCAGCTGGAAACACTTTAATAAGATTTTGCTCATCTTCCCTTTACTTAGGTAATACAGTTTTTGATGTTTTTACTGAGATTTGGTTCTGTACTGAAACTGAAGAAGGCACGTAATAAAAATACATATGCAAAAATGTTTAAAAATGCATTAACAAAAAAGAAAAAAGTATTCTAGGGTAGTCTGAAATAGATAATTCTTCTCATTAAGTCTTCATTTCGCTTTCAAATCTAGGTTTCCTTGAAGGAATACAGAGCTAGAAAGGACTCCCATTGAGTCAAGAAGTTGACTATTGTACAAAATTATATAATCCCTTTCTTGAATTTATCTTGTTCTATCTTAAAACTGCCAAACTGTTGAAAATCTGTACTGTCCTTACCCACTGTTCCTTTTTTACATGATTTTAAATTTCATTCTTGGTTTTTACCAACCTATTCTTGGTTTTTACGTAACCTGTCTTACATGCCTTTGTTGTTCCTGCAGCAGTATCCTTTGGTTTGAATAGTTTCTAACCTGATGTCCACATTTTTGATTTGTTTTCTTCCTCTTGTTTTAGCCCAGGCTACTGAACCCAACCTTTTCACAGTCTCCCTTGCTGAAGTGGATTTCCATTCTCATTGTTATCCTCAATAGTCTTCCTCTGCAGCTTGTCTAGTTTGGGTTTACTGTTCTTGACTGTAGAGGGTTGTAATTATACAGAAAAATCCAGACTGACATCCCATTCCTGCTTTGTTCAGTGCTCCTCTGTCACTGGTGGAAATGAATTTTCTGATAGGTTTTAGCATCATGTTTGTTTTTTCCATAGCTGCGTGATGCCGAAGGCACACATGTCTACACTGGCTAATATGTGATATGTGATAACTCCCTGCTCCATATCACCTTAGTCAGTGAATCACATTAGAATTTTATTAGATTCAAATGTATGACTTCACATTCATCTCATTTCAGTCAGTTTAGTCAAACATTTTTTCCTATTGATCATCATCTGTGGATTTGGAATTATGGACTATGTCTGATTTTCTTCAGTGTGGGAGTCCTTATCCTGCTGGGATCAAAGTAGATTTCTTTTATGAAGAAACCTTTTATCCTTAACAATTCAAAACTTATGTGGAGTTCTGTCATACATTGTTGCTTTAGCAATAAAATCTGATGCATGCTCTGGAAGTATATTTAATTCTGTTCTGCAGTCCTTTTCTTTAAGAGGACAGTCTTTTTCATGGGGCTTGTCATTGCTACTTGCCTTTCCAAGAAGCAATTATAAAAAGACAACAGAGAGTATCTGAGCTTAAATACTAGTCAGAGAATACTGTGTAACTACACAAGTCTGTTCACAGCCACCGCTTCTTTGTCTTTAAATAGCACTTTCAGAGAGTGATAATTCATATAACAGCCCTTCCTTGGAAAATCTCATCTCAAACACCTCAATCCACAAACACAAATACCTTAGACCAGACTGGTTTTTGTGAAGATTCAGGCTTGTTGATGCTAAAATGTGTTTTTGTTTAAAGACAAAGAACTAATATGTACAGAGAAATGTATGCAAAAACGTGTCTATTTCTTACTGCCATTGCTCTATAGAAAACCTAATTATAAAAAAAATTATATTAATGATTAGATGTATTTTTTCATTCATGGAAATAGTTGGGGTGAGAGAATAACTTGCATTTTCACAAAAGGCAAAATGAAAACAAATTAACTTCTCAACAGTGAAAAACAAAATTAATTTTTACAAAAAGTCAAAATATTTAGAAATGCAAAGATAAAATGTAAATTAAAAATTTCTTTTGTTTCTGAATTAGAAATATAAAAGTCTCCAGTGGAGAGGGTGGGGAAGAAATTATGTCTGAAATTATCCAGTAAATGCTCCTGAATCTGTAAAAGCCAAAAAGCGCTTTTTTGCAAATCTGTGGATCTAATCTTGTTTATTTTCTTCCTTTTTAGACATTTGTTTGAAAGATACAATGTCTTTGGCTGACAGCCTGTATAATCTACAGTTGATTCAAGAATTTTGTCAGGAATACCTCAACCAGTGTTGCCATTTTAGTCTTGAGGATATGCTCTATGCAGCTTCTTCAATAAAGGTAAAAACAAAACAATTAAACAAAAATGCAAGCAACATCCACAGAACTATTTTGTTAATGATGTGTTTAGTCTTTTATAGTCTGCTGCTGTATGGCCTCTCTTGTGACATAGCATGCAAGACACCAATTTCAGCAGAATGAAAAGCCACCTTCTTTTGGCCATTATGTTTTCCTAGTAATTTCAAAGTATTTTTTAAAAAGCACTTGTGAAAGGATTTGTAAGAACTTTGATTTTGTGCCAAACTATTTCCCACTTTATCTTCTTTCTTATTAATTAATAGTCGAAGTCTGTAATCTGCAATATTTCTGTTGAAATGTAATAGTGATCTGCATTAGTTTAAATGTATCAAGGCCTTAACAAAGGGTGGAAATATTAAGGACTTGTTTATGGAATTATTACTCACTGTTCTTACTCATTTCTGTATACACAATTTATTGGGATTTAATCTTAAAGCTCTTTTACTTTTGTCAAAGTGTAAATTTCTGAGTTAAATTTTTTGAACAACCAATGGCTTGATGCCCCAAATACAAGCAGCAACAAATTCCAACAAATACAGTTGTTTGAATAAGCAATTAAGTGTATTCCATCAATCTAAGATTTTGCTCTTTTAGAAAGAGGAAAATAAAACATTATTCTGTAATTCTTTAAGCCTGTGCAGAAAGAAAAGGAGCAGCTGAACAATTTCTTGCCTAATTGTAATTTTAATTTTTCATTATTATGTTTCACCAAGACTTTCTTCTATATAAAACACACTTCATTTGCTTAAGATTCTTGTTGGCTTGCCTTTAGGGAATGAAATATTATTTTTCTGAAGTCAGCATATCCATTGCAGATGGGATGTAATTGGTTTCTAAATATCTGGGTCATTTCACTGCTTTTATGATTTTCTAGCAATCTCACAAGCAGAGTCACAGAGGCCAGAGCTTGAATACAGCTTTGTTGTCTCCTGTAGGGTTGAACCCAATCCTTTCCAAATAAGTCATGAGCTGCCAGGGTGAGTAAGGGCGGTAGGACCTAAGTCTAGACTCCTTAGCTGTTGCTGGTTTATTTTGCGCATGCAGAGTTGTGCAGTGGGTGCTTTCAGGCAGCTTTTGGTGTTGTTAAATTCCACATGCAGTGATCTACCTCTGCTGCATTGCAGTCTGCCTTGGCTGCACTCCTGTCCCACAGCCACACTCAGGGGGCTCCAGCAGGACTCCTGCACTGCACTTTGATGGTTTCTCTCTGCTTACAGATACATGAAATAAATGCAATTGATTATTCTTGTCTTGATTCATGACAATTAGTCACACCATTTTTATAGTAATGGCTTGAGTTATTTCTCAAACCAGTATGCACTAGGAAGCTTCAATTACAAAAAACCAAACTATAGTAAATATTTTGTCAATATCCCAGTGCATCAAACTTTACACTTTGAACTTAGTGATTTTGCTGTTTCTGAACACTGATTTTAGACAGTATTTAGAGTTCTTTCAAAGAGTTAGAGTATTTCTAGATCTGAGAAAGCCCTTTTGTGATCATGTTTTTACAAGTTGTTGTGGCATGGATGCTTATTTAGATGTAAATGCTACAAAGCAAGCCTGCCAAGTTTTTCTTCTAAAACTTGGCATGGAAACTTCAGCTAGTGCTGTAAACTCTGTTTTTCCAGTGTTAAGAGTTAATTTGCTTGAAAAATAAATTCATCGTTAAAGGAGTTCCTCCTTAGTTTTCCAGTGCATCTGAGTAGAGTAAGTTTTAATAAATGTGTTTATTTTCCAATGAATTTTATTGTCACTTTAAAAAAACTTGTATTGTGAATGGATATTTTAAATATTGCACATTGAGTTACACTGGTTTGTGGAAGCTGCTCATCTCAGCCTACAAAATGTACATAGTATGAAGTCTTACCATTTGTAGAGGTGTGTGTTAATCGGCAGAAATTCCTGTCTGTTTTCAGAGTAGCTCATACTGCACAGTAGGTGCCACCATGCTTTTGGCTTAAAAACCTCTTACATCTGTAGCAGTGACAGAAAAAGTAAAAAATACCAATTGCTGATATCTTACTGGAAAAAGCCTCAAGAAAAGAATCACAGCAGAGTTTTTGGAATTAGAGTGCTGTGCCTTTTGTGGTCCTAGAAATTACAGTAGGTATGCTGGCTTGCTGCTGGCTCTTGAGAAGGAAGAGAGCAGAACCTCTTCTTAAGGGATCCAGCACAAACCACATACCTTACATTCTTCCCAGGGCACCCTGCACTGTCCTGGTACATTAAATCAAGGGAGGTTAGAGATAGGATATGATGCAGAATTTTATTGCAGCACTTGACCAAGGTGACACGGCCTGATTTCAGTTTTTCCATCAAAATGCACAGAAATGCAGTGACCTCACTTAAGCATCCCAAGTCTTTGATAGAGGCTCTGAGATTTCCCAGCAGATGAAACTGTGGGCTTAGTTCTGGTTTAGCACAGAGGAGAAATAAGCTTTGTCTGGATTTCTAGACAGCTTTAATGTGTCATAATCAAAGGAAGCAGAAAGTTTTGTTGCTCCTTATTGCCCATTTCTTCTCCTCTAAGAAAAATACATTTGTAAAGTTCTTCATAAGATGTTTGCTAAGGCAGGTCTACTGATATTAAAGAAAAAATATTTCAGTACATTCCATGGATGCTTGAGGCACCAACAGGGGACCATACTGGTTCTTGGTTGTTATCCTTTGCGACAGACAAACACAAGTCGAGAGTAATTACATAAAAATAATCACAATGTTTTCTGAATCTTCCCTGCATATTTAACAAGCAGAAATAATAGAAATCTTGAGTCTGTCTTCTGTGGCTGCTCTGTGCTGAGATCTGGAGAGTCTGCTCACCCAAGCTCATGCAGAAGGCATATTTGTTAGAATGAAAGCTTTCAGAATGTGAAATGACGCAAATGTGAGAGATGATTGCTGTGTCTTGGCTGAAAGGGCGTTCCTCTGACCTAGATGTGGGCCAGACGCCAAACTCTGCAGAATCACAACTAAACAGTGAATAGAATAGGTGCCTTATTTTTGCACCTGATTACTAACCAGAATGGCAGAAAAAACATTTGCACTGTCAAATCTTTTTTGATTCAGATCCAGAACTTCTTTTTTTTTCCCACTGCTGAATTGAACAGGAGTATATGATATCTGAAGGGTTGATGATCTTGAAGGTCTTTTCCAACCTAGTCATTCTGTGATTTATATTAAAAACTATTTATTGCACTTGAGCAGTTTTGAATACTTGTACTTTCTGATGTAATACTGATGGTGCTTATTTGTAAATAACATAAGCAGAGGCTCTAATCAGCACCAGAGATGTGAAAAATCGTGTTCAAATATATTGTATAGATAAATCCTAGAAATTCAGGGCTGCACAATGTCCACATGTGTTGCACAGCTTTCCCTCCCACTGCCAGCCAGGCTGCTCACCTAAGCCTGAACTGGCAACTGGAACCCCTTAAGGACCTGGGAGAGCAGCTGGCTCAGCTTGGTGAGGCACTTATTATGTATGGTGGGAGTCAGTTCAGCCATTTCATTCCCATCTGGCTGGGTTAAAACACTTGAGGATCAGGAATTAAAAGTAAGATTCAACCAGGGAACAGTTTTTTGAGACAGTTTCTCCCTGAGAGGGACCAAATGTTCCTGACTCATTATTTAAAGGGAAGCAGCGTGGTTTGCTTTCACTGATGCTAATCGGCGCTTTTCCCTCTCAGTTCTGGTCTGAAACAAGGCAGAGTGGGTTTGAAAACTGACTTCTTGTGGCATTTATTAGCCTGTGGCAGGACAGAGGACAAAGTGGTAGTGGTTAGATCAAACACAGCTGTAGCCTGGCCTTCTCAAGACAGTTTGTGACACTCCAGTTTTCTGCAGTCTTGAAGCATTTACCTTGGCACTTGTATAACAAAATGCTGTGGATTTACACTGGATGTGACCTTTCCTGGCCCACTGAACAGGGATTTTCATGTGCATCATGGTAAAAATTTCACAGTGTACTTGATGTTCATTTTGAAAAAAAATCTAAAAGCTTCTGTGGCTGCTCTCACACCCAGTTTTAGTGGATGCAAGCCTGGTGACAAATTATATGTATCATTTGTATGTATGATATTGTGGTTATTCTCTAAATATGCATATATGGTTATTCTCTATAGGTCTTAGGAGGGTATAATTTATTTGAAGTATTTGAAATTAAATGAGATTAAATGAAATTAAATTAAATGAGAATGTTTAGCTAACAGTGATCTCTGAAGCTGCAAGTCTGCCATCTGCTGTTCAGGGAGCCTGAGCCAGCCTGGACTGCTCAGAGAGCCCTTAGTTTTTATTACTGTTAAAATATTGTTGTGTGCAAGTGCATGTGATAATCATATGGCAAGCTGTTAAAATTTCTGTCACCATAATCAAGGCAGAAATCTATGGAAATCACATCTACATTCTATTGAGTTCTGAATAGCAACATTACAGACCCGCTGCTAGTTTTTCCAAAAAATTTGTTACTGATCATCAGTCTTTCCCTTTGATCTTTCTGACTAAAAATAACCTGTGAGAAAACGTGATTTCCATCCTGATGGCTCACCACCAGACATCTCGAGTAGCCTCTGTTCTCAGTGGGCTGTGCAGCACTTTCATTTTTAGTTCAGTAAGTACTGCTTTGGTGGCTTTAGAAAAACAAACTGTCTTGCAGCAGCTCAGGACTGCATAGAAGATATTCTCAGGAGGAGTATCTGTCCTTCATAAAATAGTCACACTATTGTGTGTCTATTTTATGTTGAAATGCAGCATTTCAACATAAACATGAGAAGTTGGAATATCTAAATGCAGTATTATTTTGGATGGGAACAAAGCTATGATTAGAACATTTTATGGTGTTTTATGAATTTTTTAACATTTTTTTTACTAAAAAATCAAGTCAAAAATATGAAAGTTTAAGGAAAGGCAAGGGGAAGATATTCAGAGAGAATTTATAATATTTTGAAATTGTAGTATTAAAAATCCTATTTGTCTGAGAAGTACATGTGATTTTTTTCTTGGTCTAAGCTTCCTAATGAATTCAGTGTGTGGTACTGAAATGCTATGTTTGACATTAACTTGAATGGAAAAGATTCTGTTATGCACTTTTCCTCATTCAGTTCTGTCAAGCTGAATAAACAGCAATGAGGTTTTTCCTATTCTATTTATAACTTCTGTGTAATAGCTGTGCTACATCTGCCTGATCCCTTCACCATACAGTACAGTGTAGGAGTAGCTTTTGGTCTGAGTATCCTTTTGCTTTTTTTCTATATGTTAGAAATCTTCAGGAAAAATAAATCTGAAGCAAAAGTGTGAAACAGATACTGAAAATTATATTTTTAAATATACTGATGCAGAATTGAAATTCTCATTCATTATCAAAGGTTTTTTAGTAAATTTTTGTTTATTTTAAAATTATGTTCTTACACTTAATGCCTGTGGTTTGTTTTTGAATGAGAATGGCATTTTTGTTTCGAAGTTTTGAAAGAAACTCTTTGAAACAAAAAATTGTTTAATTATAGTTTCCCAGTTTAATGTATAAGCATTTTGTTTAATGTATAAGACTTTGTAAGACTGGTGGCAAAGGTCTGTGCACCTGTTTGAGCCAGCTCAAACCTGGATATTTGCTGATCTCCTTCAGCTGATATTTCTAGATATGAAGTGGCACTGAAGATGCAGGAGCTTTGAACTCTTCAGCCTCCACAGTCAACAACCTTGTGGGCTTTTTGCACTCCTCATATGTTCTTGCAGCAGAAACAACTGTCCCTGCCTGGCTTTCCTCTATTGATTGCTGTTGTTGTTGTTGATGCAGTTTGTCACCAGTTGTTTTTTCCTTTTCATCTGTTTTTCCCCTCGTGTTTTATCTGGTGGCTCCCACACTGTGTCTTTCATAGCTGTGTAATGGGAACATACAGTAGGGACATAAATATCAGCAGTGCATAAACCTTTGGAGCTAAAACCTTGTTCTAACCTGCAGTCAAGAAACGCTGCTGCTGTTTTTGTTTTGCATTAAAGGCTTGTAAATTTGGGTAGAACTTCACAGGTATGACAAATGCACATACTTGACACAAAAGCCAAAATCAGTTTCTGACTTCTAAAACAAAGGGCTACCATACTTTTTCATGTTAAAAATCTCTGAAAAAAGTGTTATCTGCCCTTGCAGTGGGCTTTTCAGTGCTATTTTTTAATGGAAATGGCTGATCTTTGGCAGGCATTTTTTTTCCACCCATCCTGCTCTTCTCTGCCCTCCCTACACGACATCAGGCTTGAGCATATGCTTGTTATGAAACATTTCAACCCAACTGGTTGCAATCTGGTCGAGTTATGTATTGGTGCTTCAGATCACTTGTACTGGTCTCTATTTCTAAAAAAACCAGTGGAGATGGTAAACTGGCTGAAACACAGAGGCATCTCTCAAATGCTGCTTAATCTGTTTACTTGCAGGCTTGTGTTCTAACATCAATTTCTCTCCATTTTTTTTTTATTTCATGTAGAGCAATTACATGGTGTTCATGGCAGAATTGTTCTGGTGGTTTGAAGTGGTGAAGCCATCATTTGTACAGCCCCGTGTTGTTGTGCATCCCCAAGGTAATTATGTTATGGATTGGCCTTAATATGCATGTTTTGATATGTATGTGTACAGATTGCCATTGTGTTCATAGATGCAGTGAATATTTTAGTTAACAGGATTTGGCAGTGTACAACCCTCTTAAAAAGGAAAGGAGTTCTCTTTTTCCATTGTAAATCTTCATCTCATCTCATAAATCATAATAAGATTTTGTTGTCTATTACCAAAACCTCATTTAAATTGTTGTGGTATAATCACTTGCAAATTTTCCTGACCTAAACAAGCCTTGAATCCATTTATGCCCATGCAAGAATTACAAATATAATAAGAAACCAAATACAGAATTTAGCCTGAAGAGCTTGTGTTGCTGAGAAGATACCAAGAGAAAGAATCATAAATCTAGGAAAAGTGAATAGAGAGCTAATTGTAAAATTTCATTTTGTACCAAGTGCAAAGGCACCATCTTGCTTCAGCAATTCTCAAATTTAAAAATCCGCCTTTCAGATGGCTCTTGAGATCTGTTCATGACTACTTTCAGGTAAATAACATTTCAGGTAACTAACGTGTTCACACAGCAGTGCTTCTGTGCGCTAGGAAGAGATTTTCACTGGGTGGCCGTTATACCTTTTCATCATTTTTATGCTTTACAGCACATACAAATCTGACATAAATCTTTAAATTGTGCTAACTGCTTGAGGGTGTGACAAAAAACCTTTTTCTAGTCAGTCTAAGAGTTTGGGGAGAAATTTTATCAGAAATACTTCTTCCAGAACAACTTTTGCTAAAACTGTTTCCTTTTAATTTTGTGGCTCTTGTTTAGTTTATTTTTCTGTATTAGTACTTCTCTTGCTTTTTCTAGTCTATTTTGTCAGTCTCCATTTCTTTAATTAGTGCCAGTAAGGGAGCTTTCGATGACATAAAGATGAAAGGAAGTGACAGTTTAAATCTAAATCATGGAATTATGAAAATTTTTTAAATCTTGGAAAATCATTATTATTTCAGATTATTTTGGACAGCTTTTCTACTATGTAATTTAACTGAATGCTAAACTATAATAACTTAAACTTTTTCTTCCTGGCAGCTGAACCTGCAAAAGATGCAGCTTCTGCTCACAGCTTGAACGCTAACAGAAGAAATTATGTGGATGGTTCATCTGGTTCTGACTTTGTAGCCAGGTAATGTCAGAGAATCACTAGCACTGTTTCACAATCTCCTTCTCTCTGTTCAAAATCAAACAGATTTTTTAATTTGTCTTTTTTTTTTTTTCATTTTGTAAAGCTTAGTGATTGAGTTACCAGATAGAATCTGGAATTTTGTCCAATATCCCATAGTTCAGCCCTCCTTCCCTGCTGCATGGCAGGCTGCTTGTTCATGTTTGTGCACTTGGACAGTGCTGTTCTCTTAGCAGTGTCCAAAACAAGCCTCAGCATTCAGCACAGAAGTGTCACATGGCCTCGTCCTCTTCAATTTCCAGCGCAGCTGCTGACCAGGTCTGCTCTGGAGAAGCTGCTTTTCTGGAATTCACAGCAAATTTTCCAAAAGCTATAACAAAACTAAACTGAGGTAACAGGAAGGAAAACCCTGAATGATGGGTTTAGTTTGATTTGGTTATGTTACTATAGTACCATAAAATTCAAATAGGTAAAAATAAATACTTATGCTGTGATTAATTTCCCCACCCCAACTGCTTCCTGATGGGGAGGAGAATCGGAAAGAAAGTGCAAACCTCACAAGATAAGAAGAGTTTAATAATTTGAAACAAAATAAAATATGATGATGATAAGTATAATTGTAATGAATGAAATGGAGAGAAGGGAGTAACTCCCAGAAGAACAAGTGCTGCACAGTACAATTGCTGCCTCCAGCAGCTCTCAGCCCCTCGCAGGCAGCTCCCCCAGCCCATGCTGGGCACAGCAGCCGTGGTTTGCAGTGTCCCTGGGGCCAGCTCAGCTCAGCTGTCCCGGCCACGCTCCCCCACAGCTCCTCCTGCACCTCCTGGCTGGCACGAGCACAGAGATGTCCTTGACTTAGAGAGAGCACCAGTGAGCAACCACTGAAACACCAGAGTGTTATCAACAGGGCCCTCACACTGAACCCAAAACACAGCCCTGCACCAGCTAGCACCAAGAAAATTCACTCTATTCCAGACAAAACCAAGACCATGTGAAACATTATTTTTGTTATTACTGGTACAGATTAGGAAGCAATTTAGAAACATCTTGTTTCCCGAATGTTCTGTAGCCGCTCATACATGAATTTCTCAAGGGAGACCTAATCACTCTCCACAACTACCTGAAAGAAGGCTGTAGACAGGTGGAAATTGGTCTCCTATCCCGAGGAAAAAGTGATAGGAGAAGAGGAAACAGCCTCCATTTGCACTAGGAAAGGTTTAGATTGGATATTAGCAAAAATTTTATCACCAAAACCAGCTGTCAAGCATTGGAACAGGCTGCCTGGAGAGTGATGGAGCCTCCATCCTGAAAGTATTTAAAATGTGTACATGTGGCACTTAAAGACACGGTTTCGTGGTGGCCTTGGCAGGGTTAACAGCTGGACTTCATGATCATAAAGGTCTTTTCCCACCGATTCTTTCTATGATAAGGGACATAAATTGTACATTAGGCCTTCTTTTTAATCTTTCTTGTGTCAAGGTAAAGAAAGCCTTCCAGTGGTCTGATCGGGACCTAGTGAATGAGAGACAGCATTACAGTACCTTTATAATTCTGGGGGTTTTATTTTTGT
Organism: Emberiza elegans; assembly: GCA_024865655.1. Lineage (NCBI taxonomy): Eukaryota > Metazoa > Chordata > Aves > Passeriformes > Fringillidae > Emberiza > Emberiza elegans. The sequence continues at coordinate 66,293,504 of JALJVW010000206.1, forward strand.
TTATTGAATGTATCTAAACTGGCACAGAGGAGAAGGATAAAATTAGCATTTTAACTGGATATTTAGCAAATGGTTCATTTCCAACCCAGATAATCCTGTTTAGCCTTTTCTGTTGTTTTTGAATGGGGTTTTTGGAGAGAGGGGTGAGGGTTTGGTCAGGTGCGAGATTTAAGGTTCCTAAGTATGGTTTTAGTGTTTCGGAATCTATGCTGACTTTAATAACAGAGGAATATTTCTTACTACCATTAAATGCTGGGATTCCAAATCCTTTCCCTGTATCTATCCAAAGTGTGTTTCTCTTGTAGACAATGCTTTTATTTTCATGTAGACTGAGCATATAAGCCAGGAGAACAAGAGCCAGTAGTTTTGAACATATCCTTTGAAGCAGGGGTTCCCAAGGCCATTTGCTGTAATTCTCCTCATAAACCAGGGTATTTCATCCAACCTGATGACACATCACTGCAGGACAAAGGAGGGGCTCAAAAAGTCATTTCAGATGGTTGGAATCTCATACACGGGCTGCAGGTTCCCTGACTGTGGGATGTTGTAGTCCTGGCCTTCCTCCCTGCGCATTCCTGCCCTCTTCAGCATTTGAGTTGCCATTTCAGCACACAAAGACAGAATAAAAGACCCCACTTGGAAAAAGGGAATGTTCTTCTGCTGCCTTAGCCTGTTGGAGTGACTCAGAGCATGGGCTGGAGAGCCAGAGCCCGAACAGAGGAGGGAGTGGGACTGTGGCAGTGTTACAATGTCTGAGGTTGCCATGGAGCCCAGGCTTGGTGCCAGAATCAGTCTCTTCCCCAAGGAAAATTAAGTGTATAGATTCTCTTCATGGTAGCAAATTTTCACAGGCTGTGGGGTTAAATTTGGAAAGTATGCTTTTCTTTTAAAGTAACTTACAGACATTAGGACTTAAAAATTTTCACAGAAATCTTGAACGCCATCTAAAACAGATATGTCATGTAGCTAGCATGTAGTGTTATTGACACAAAAATTCAGGAATTTATGGGAACCTATATTGAATAATTTAATACATAGTTGTGAAAGATGCTCTTGTGGATTGTTTTTTATTAAATTGATGTGAATATCCTTCTTGCAAATATTATTTAGAGACATTTCTACATTATACAGTATATATATATAATAACACTAGACAAATATTCTGAAAAATGTGAGTTTGGGAGTGTGCTCTTCAATTCAGTGGACAAAATGAAAAACATGAAAGGATTTAATCCAGCTTGTGTTTGAAGTCTGGCTTCTCTAGAAGTGTTTTACATACAAATCCATGTGTCTTTATGTGTGTGTCTTTGTTCTGATCATGAAAAAGCACCTTGATCAAAACACTGAATTATGTTAATCCCATCCTGGATTAACACAGCTACTCAATTACAGACCTTCTCTGTAAACCAAATAAAGTATCTGTATAAGTAGAAACAGAGGAAATCTCTATAATTACTCCTTTAGTAGTTAATATATTTTTTTATTTATAAAGTCATGTCTATCACAAAGTCTTCTTTATCCACTTCTAGTGCATGTTGCAGTCCAGACACAAAGCAGAAGTTTCAAACTGAGCAACTGAAAATAGAAATGTATGGAAAGTATGTGCTATTGGCTGCAATTGCTCAGTTTTGAGGCCAGTAGGAGCTGCCTCATTTTGCTCATGTCTGTTTAGACCTTTTACTGAAATCAAGCCTAAAAAATGGAACCTTCTAATAGAGACATTTACATGAAATAAATCAGGAAACAAGTGCATTAACAAAACTTATGCTGCAGGTCTGTAGCTGTTTGTGTATGAAAAATACCTTTTTGATTTTTTGGTCCACCTGCATCAGTCCCAGTCCATGGTTATTACAGTGCTCTTTTTAGTTGATAAATGAATATTTCCAGAAGAGAACTACACCTCACTTTCTTTCTCATCACAAAAAAAAAAAAAAATCTGTCTTTGTCTTGGCCAACAACAGGGTGAGTGGTTGGCCTTTGTATTGTGGCTTTTGATGTATTAATTCTAAGTTAATGTGTCTTGCTTTATAGATTGGAAAGTCCAGCTTACACACCCCCTCACCAACTGCATACACCCCAGCAGCCTTATTCATCTGTTCCAGGTAACAATTCACAAAGGGCTGGGAGAGGCAATGAGACAGGTGTTGTCCTCTGAGTAATTTGCTATCCTGCTTGTATTTATTCAAACATCATTCATACAGAAATAGGGGGACACCTTTACATGAAAAATTAATTCATTTACATAATTGACTTCTGTAATTTATAAAATGTACAAGTGGGAGGATTGTACCAAATGCATTGTGCGTTTTTTAATTTGACTTCTGTTTTGATTATGTGGAAGATGGCTCACAACAAGTATTTGTGACATATTTTAGTAGGATTTGTGTAATATTTTACACATTAGTAAGTTCTTTGAGGAATGAAGGGTAAAATATATATTCAGGATGAAACTGGCTTTAGTTGTATTTTTAATATATAAACACTGTTTTGCCATTGCAGTGTTCTGAGTAGTGAAGCAGATCAATTTGCTAAAGCAGCATTAAAAAATTAAACAAAGCAACGTTGTTAAAATCATTTTTCACAGTAGTAACATTGGGCCTATTTTTGTTTCACTTAGGAGTCATCAGAAGGTCCACATCAATGTCTTATGTGGATGGGCAAGTAGGGACATGGCCCAAAGAGAAAAGGTAAGGAGTCTTAAAAGCTGGTTACAAAATCCTGGGGTTTGGTTATGAGTAGTAGTAAATGCTCCATTGTAGTTTGGATTTCCAGAGTCCTGTAATGAGAATTCTTATAAGCTGCTTGAAAAAGTAGAGAAAGAAAGATAAAACCATATAATGAATTAAAAACTAGTTATTAGGAAACAATCTTCAGAAATAAATAATTTATTCTTTATGCTAAAAGAGGTATAGTTCAGATATTTGAATTGTTTGTGTTAAATGTGTTCGTATTTACTGATCACAGTGAACTAAACATGGTAACAGTAACATGGCTAATGATCTCAGTAGCATTTAGGTTGTATTATTTTGGGAACGCTAAGAACAATCAGGCTCAATGTTTTAGTTTTTAGATAGACCAGTCATAAACTCTTATTCTGTAGGGTATAAACCAAAGTTAAAATGGTAAGAGTTATAGTGGTGTGTAAACTATGTCTTTTCACACCTTCCTTCTGATCTGTGGTGGCCATTCCTATACTCCTAAATGCCTGGAATTTATTCCAAAGTAGTAAAAAGCATTGGCCGAGTCTGAAGAAAATGTTGTTACATTATATTCTATTGTGCTTTTAAAAAATTTATTACACTTACATCTACACTTATCCATCTAAAAATATCAATCTAAAAATATATGCATGTTTATTATATTTGAAGGTAGGCAAAATACAGTACACCTAACAGTGCCTTTAATACTTCCAGTTAAAATAATTTTAAAACCAAATACGAAGATCTTGTTATTTTTATTAATAACCGTGAGTTGCTCAGTTATTTTCTTTATTCTGATCCTCTATTAGGTCATCATTACATGGAGTTTCGTTTGACATTCCTTTTGACAAAGAGAAAAGCATTCCAGCATCTGCTCCAAGCAGAGGAATTCCTAGATCTGTGAGCAATGAAGGCCTTACAGGAAACATCAACCGCATGCCGAAGCATTCTAGAAAAAATCTGTCCTTCAAACCAGTAAATGGAGAAGAGGAGAATCAAGACATTGAAGAGGAAAAGGACATGACCAAGGCCAATCAGTCTCTTAATGCAAATCAAAGAAATGCCAATGAGAGCAGACACTACAGGTTTCCAAATGGAGCTCTGCAAAACAGGGCAGTTCTGGATGATTTTGGCAATCAGATTGAGACGCCAAGCATTGAGGAGGCTTTGCAGATAATTCATGACACTGAAAAATCTCCCAGACTTCTCCAAACAGACCAAATTACAAATGGGTTCTTCCTTCACAATCGGGAAATGAGCATCTTGAATTCAAACATTAAACCAAATCAGACTACCCCCGATATAATCACAGACACTAAAGGTGCTCTGAGTCCTGTGACTGACAACACAGAAGTAGATACTGGAATACATGTCCCATCAGAAGATATCCCAGAGACAATGGATGAGGATTCTTCTTTGAGAGATTACACTGTAAGCATGGACTCTGACATGGAGGAACCATCTAAATTTCTCCAGGATTACGACATGCGGGCTGGCAATCACAGAGATCAATTAAGTCCCTGTCCCAGCTCAGTAAGTACTAAATCACAGGCAGGCAGCAGTGCTTCTTCCAGCTCAGGGGTTAAAATGACCAGCTTTGCTGAGCAGAAATTCAGGAAGTTGAATCACACAGATAGTAAAAGCAGTGGAAGCAGTTCTCAGAAAACCACACCAGAAGGTTCTGAGCTGAACATCCCTCATATGGTAGCTTGGGCTCACATTCCCGAGGAGGCATCTGTTCCTCAAGGAAGAGACACTACACAGTTACTGGCTTCTGAAATGGTGCAGCTGAGGATGAAGCTAGAGGAAAAGAGGCGAGCCATTGAAGCACAGAAGAAGAAAGTTGAAGCTGCATTCACAAAGCAGCGGCAGAAAATGGGAAGAACAGCATTTCTCAATGTTGTAAAAAAGAAGGGGGATGGGGTATCACCTCTCCGAGAGGAAGCAGCAGGGGCTGAAGATGAGAAGGTGTTCACTGACAGCAATCGGTTGAAAGAAAAAGAAACTCAAAAATCAGATGACCAAACTAGTAAGACTTCAGAATTAATAAAAGAAAACCCAGAAAATTCTCATAGCAAATGGTTAAAATCTCCTGCTACTTCTGCGGATGCTGAAAAGCAATGGAATTTAGCAAGCCCCTCAGAAGAAAATCTTAATGATGGAGATCTCTTAGAATATACAAAATCTATTGAAAAACTGAACTCTTCCCTACACTTTCTACAACAAGAAATGCAACGTCTATCCCTTCAGCAGGAGATGCTGATGCAGATGAGAGAGCAACAGGCTTGGGTAATTTCTCCTCCTCAGCCTTCTCCTCAGAAGCAGATCCGGGACTTTAAGTCCTCAAGGCAAGGGGGAACTCCAGCTCCTGTTGCACCTTTCTCACAGGAATCTCCTCGCTCTACACATCAATCTCCACAATCTTCCAACAGGAAGAATGCCTCTTTTCACATTAAAATGCAAAGGACTCCTAGGCCAAATGAACTGAAAATAACACCTCTAAACCGTACCTTGACTGCCCCACGCTCTGTGGACAGCCTTCCCCGTTTGAGGAGGTTTTCCCCCAGTCAGGTTCCCATTCAGACCAGATCATTTGTTTGCTTTGGAGATGATGGTGAACACGTAAGCGAACCCCAGTTAAAGGGAAATCTTTTGAAAGAAGTCAAGCCTACAGAAGAGGTAGCAAAAGAAGAAGGACCAAAATTGCCAAAACAGAGTGAGCAGAAGTTGGAGGAAAAGGAGATTAAGCCTATTGAATCTAATGTTTCTGAAGTGTTATCTCAGCCTATCACAGAAACCGTCTGCCTCACCCCAAATGAAGATCAGCTAAACCAACCCATTTTACCCCCTCCAGCCCCAAAACAGCTAACTTAATAGAAGTTTCCCTATCTGATTTGAAGCCACCAGAAAAAAGTGAGGTATCTGTTGAGAAATATGAAGGTGAGAGTGATAGAGAACAGTTTGAAGATGACCAGAAAGTATGTTGTGGATTCTTCTTTAAGGTAAGAGAACCAGTGGATGTGTATGTCAGCTGTTAAACTTTGTTCAAATCTTTAATTGAAATGTGGATGTTGCTGATGATTGATAGCAGATAGTACTGCAACTCTAAATGCAGGCTTATCTTCTGGACTTGATTAATTTGGCATCATAAGAGTGGTGAGATTCTACCGTATTGCAGTTCTAAGCATGTCAGAGTATCCCTTTCCATGCATAGTTATGGAAGAGTGCTTGGAGATCTTGGTGAGGAAGATCCATGCTGAATGTAGATTTTTTTTAACCTATGTTTTGGTGATCTTGATTAAATGTGCTCACATCTCACCATCACTTCCTCACCTCACTCCCAAATTTAAGTAAAAGCTTTTGAAGTACATAACAGCCTGCATTTTAAAAAATTATTCACATTTTTGAATTGCACTTTGGAGAGCATTTTTCCCTCTCTCAGCTGGCTAAGGAAGTCTGCTGAGACTCCCTTTTGAAGTTTGTATTTGGGAGCACTTCTTGGAGACTTTTTATTAAAGAGCTTTATTCAGACAGGCTTTTAACTATAATGCATATTGTAAGACAGTGGTCTAGACTTATTTCCATCTTAGAATACCCCAACATTTTGTATCATGTATCTAGATGGACCTAGCTTGTCTGGAAGCATTCCTCAGTTCTAACAAAACACCTGGCTTGCTCAGAAGTTACTTTTATATGATGCATAGTTATTGGGGTTTGTGATAATTACCTTCATGTCCATACATGTAGACTCTTCCAAAGCTGAAAGAAGAAATTTATGCTTTGTGGGATCTGACTCAAAACTAAAATATCTCACTTAGCAAGTTTTCTCATATCAGTGTTGAATTTTGTTTGACTCAGGAAGGAAAAATTCCATTATGAAGATTTTGAGGAGTCTTAAGGAAAATCTTGAAAAATAAACTTACTCCAAATACTACAAGAGTATGTTAGGATACCCAGTGTACAGAATTAAGTGTCTAATGACTTAGCAAAATCAGTTGCTGAATTTAGAGATCTTAATATTTTTGGTCCTTTTCCTTCAAAAACGGTTGCTAGGATGATCAAAAGGCAGAAAATGATATGGCAATGAAACGAGCAGCATTGTTGGAGAAGCGTTTGAGAAGGGAAAGAGAGACTTTGCTTCGAAAGCAGCAGCTGGAAGCAGAACTAGAACATAAGAAGGAAGAGACAAGGTAAAACTGCATGTCCTAATCCAAATGATCAGTAATGGTGAACATAAAAATGTCTTCTTTAGTTAAAAGTGTAACCTGCATGTCAAAGAATAGCATCTTAATATCCAAGTTATTCCCTGCTAGAGCTAGATGTGGAGAGGAGCCCAGCTGGCCCTGCAGGACAGCAGGTGGCATCAGTCTGTAGCTCTCTCAGGCTGGGAGCTGTGCTGGCCTGAGCACAGCTTCTTCACAGCTCGTCCTTCTGCACAAAGGCACAAGGTTCACTCAGTTACAGCAGTGAAGCTCATAAACCTGTGTTTGGTTTTATTAGTAGCAATATCCCCAAAAGTTTAAACTCTCTGAAAATTGTAAAAAAATTTAAAAGCAATTGTCTCTTACTGGTGTTTGAGAACATTGAAGTTCCAAAAATCTGATGCCTGTATTGTCCTCACTGTGCTAGCTGAAATCCCTTACTTGGAAAGCTTCTAGTGCTGAAAATTTTTGGTCATTTTTTAGACGCAAAACAGAAGAAGAACGTCAGAAGAAGGAGGATGAAGCGAGCACGGCGAGAATTTATTAAGCAGGAATACATGAGAAGGAAACAACTAAAGCTTATGGAAGACATGGATACTGTCATAAAGCCACGTTCTCTCTCAATCAAACAGAAAAAGCCACGTCCAAAATCTATTCACAGAGATCATATTGAATCACCTAAGACACCAATCAAAGGTCCACCAGGTAACAAATGTTTACATGGAGCAAGAGTCTGTTCATGCTGAAACACCAGCTTGGGTTTTGGTCCTAACAAGCACGTGCGTTTATGAGAGTCTTGTGCTACATTAAAACTGCACGTGTCGAAACTGGAAAGCAAAACTTGGCATAGAAATGGAAAGATGAATGTCACTTACCTGTTATGCATGCATGCATATATAAACAAACAAAAATGTTAGCTCTGAAACCCCAATGGAGGGATGAATATGTGTTGCAAGTTTCATGCACACCCATGTTTTCTTCACTAATCTCTTCTTGCACCTGTAGAGCTAAGAATGAATAAAAGTTGGGAGATAAGGGATCAATAAATAAAATGGTGGCCATAAGGTAAGAATACTTAAACTCACACAATATGGACAAAATTAAAACTTGACAGTTACTTTTAAATTTCATGGGTTTTTTTCTATTTTGCTCACCAGCTGCATGTATAGTTAAGAACAGTGCAACACTAACCATGTAGAATAACTTAGCATTCTTTTAGATACAACAGAACTTGCAGTAGTGGCTGGAAGAAGTATTGTCAATTTACAATTAGAAAAAATAACCAGAATGCTCAGTGATCCTTTTTGTTAACAGCCTCCTCTACCCTTGTTGTTGTGCTACATTTTCTTTTGCTGCTTCCCTCCATCTTCCAGTGTTATTTAAAGTATTTCCTTAAGACCTTCCAAGAATCCATCCCAAGCTTTAAATTAAGTCTCTTAAGCTCTCTTTCAAGAGGACTTATTAACTTTAATTGCATCCTTTGATTTGCATAGTGCCAATATTCCCATGTTCGTGCTTCCCATTAGTGCTTAGCCTGAGCCCATCCCCAGTGGCTGCCCAAGGCTGGGTGACAGCAGGTGTTTACAGGAAGTGCAGCACATATGCATGCAGGTATATCATGTAAAAAAGCCCTTAATGACTTCCAGATGCTGGTGTTGGTCTGATGAACAGACTCTCCTACTTGCATAGGTTTATAAGCTTTAACTTTGTTTTTATCCAGGTTCACAGCTTTATCGTGTTTTTTCAGTATCTAGTCTTTCATTGGCATCGCTGAATACAGGGGACAATGAGAGTGTGCAGTCAGGCAAGAGAACACCAAGGTAAAGCTAAAATAACCATTTCATGTAATAAAATTTTGTAATCAGCTATGTAAAACTAGCATGAATTTTTTAGAGGTTGTGTATATATTGTGTACTCTGAGAACAGGTATGTTTTCCTCATTTGAGACGTGGACAGTTTCCACTGTCAGACATTTGGGAACCAAGCCATGATCATTTGTTTTGCAAATTGTACCAAGTAAACCAGTTGGGCAGGTATAAATGAGGTCAAATCAAAATGCTGTTCACACAGCCTTTTTAATTCACCTGCTTGTATATAAGTCTCAACCTATGGGTATTTTGCTAAACCTGTATGCTACATGCAACTACATAGCTGCTTTTCTTTTTTTAACACAGAAGTTTATTTTCTGTTTGCTTTTTTCTTTAGCAATCGTACAGGGAATTACTGAATGCTCACAAGTACTTCAGCCTTTTCCAAACACCAGAATTTATTTTGCATTAGAAACCACCTGAAAATAACAGAAAAACATATATTTTTAATACAAACCCCATATTATCATTCAGAGGAAAATCACTATTCCTGTGAACTATTTGATAATATTCAGACAAATACTATTTTCTTTGTATAAAAAGAGAAAAAGTGAAGAAAAGCAAACTAGGAGAAGGGGTTGATAAGGAGTACTACATTTTCTGATATTGCCTGTTGTGTCTTCATGGTCACTACACATATTCTTCAGCTCTGACAAACCTGCAGCTGGCTTCAGTTGACTTCTCAATTACCTTGATGTCTCAAGAACTGACTTTCCAGTTATTACATAAGAAACTTTCATAAATTATTCAATTAGCCTAATATCACTTGTCATCTCTTAAAAATTAGCAGTTTTAATTGAGGGGGGATATTAGCTATTACAAAAGGCTTGATGTTGCTCATCTACACAGGCTTTGCAGGAGATAACCCCTGTGTATGGAGCTGGAGTTGTGCAGTGCTGTACTACCCTTTTAATGAGCAGTACATCTTCCTCAGGCTTTGGATTTGTTTAGGGGATTGAGACTTTTAAAACATTATAAAAGCAACAGAGTTGAAAGAATTTTCAGTAACTTTCCAAACCCATATTGTCACCTTGTCCTCACACCACCATTTTTTTGATGATCCCAATGAGAGAATCTCAGTGATATATTTGTCACTTTCTTCATGTCACTTTCTTCACAAAAGGCGTAGGATATATTATAAATGGAATTTTCATCTTTTGCTGATTTTACTGAAAATGAGCATGCACACAAAATTTGATATTATACCACTTTTTTTCCATTTTCTGTGCCTTTTTCTCACTTAGAAAACTTTTCATTCCAAGTTTCAAATTTGACTGGCTTTTGCAGTGGCCACAAAAAAAAAATTTTAAATATCTTGTAATAATTTAAGAAAACTTGACAATCTTGTTTAGACCTTTAAATGCAAAATTATCCACATTTGAGTGCAGCCTGAAGAATTACAGCACCAGAAGGTATTGTCTGTGAAAACAAAAACTAGAAGGGAAATTGTTTTGCTGTCTTAAATTCAGCAGTTCTCACTGCCAGTTGTTGCAGTCATAAGTGTAAGTGAACTAAATTTTTACTTCATATTCATTATTCTATCAAGAACTGGTTTGTTCACTACACAAGATAACATTGGTTTGCCAGTACATGTTAAAAGTAACACAAATTTCCACTTAGTAATTCTGTTTCACAACCAAGAACATCTATTAGGTTTCTGTCCCTCAGATATAGCCCAAAAATTAACATATACCTCACCTAAAGACCAACTTCTTGCATCACTCAAAACACACTAAATATTGTGCATTTAGGTTTAAAGTTTGTAATTCAAATCACTGTGTTCTACCTTGCCTTCTTTTCATATCAGAAGGCTTCCCAGCTGAACATTGTGAGTTTTTAAAATAGATTTTAAAACTAATGTTTAGGTCTGAATCTGTGGAAGGATTTTTATCCCCAAGTCGCTGTGGGAGTCGTAACGGAGAAAAAGATTGGGAAAATGCATCTACAACTTCTTCAGTCGCCTCTGCTACAGAATACACAGGTCAGTGGCCACAAGGGTCAGAAAGGTACCTGCCTGTTAGTGGTTCTGTGCATGAAAAGTTTTCAGTTACCTCGATTTGGTTTCCTAAAACTTGATTGAGTTTTAACCTTCAAAATAGAGGCTAATAATACAAGGTTAACATTTTTAATCCAAAATAAAAGTACTGACTCAATAGTATTTGTGATAACCACAATAAACTGCAGTCAGGCTCAGAACAGCTCACACATCATTCAGTAGTGTCTCTAGCAAGGCACAAAGTGTTGATATTTCAACTCAGTTTAGAACAGAGTTACAAAATTCAAAAACCAAATTGCAGCAGCAAAAAGTCTTCTTAGCAGTGCAAATATAAATATTCTGCACCATTTGTTTCCTAACAGATGTTTTGTTGTTTATTAAGAACTTTATGATCAGACTACTTGTTCTTTATTGTATTATAAATCAAATAATAATGGTATTTTCCTCCCTTTTCTCTAACTATACCACACATGATACTGACAAGACCTTGCATCGTCAGCCTTATAAAAGCTCCACTTTTGCCAACCTAATATCACTTTGTTTATGAGAAGAGTAGCATAAGGTTAGGTATTTTCTAGGGTTTCTTTCCCCAAAGCTTAGACAAACAGATTTAATCTTAAATTTAATTGATGCTTCCACATTATTTTCCTAATTGGTACTCATGTGTTGGTTTTTTTTAAATGGACTTGACCCAAGTACACAGATATTTCAGAAATTAAACCAGGAGATTTCTCCTTCAACCAGATGAATCATTTTACAGACAGAATAACCTGTCGAGTTTAAAGCCAGATCTTTTATCCCTGATTCTGGGTAAAACATTTATGGAATTCCAAAGAGGAAAGGCAACAGTTACTCTAAGCACTTCATATGCCTCATTGTTACACCTCACACCCTTGAAATCACAGGTGAAGGAAAAGAAAAAGACTTTGCTCTCTCCTGGACAACTGAAGTTTTGTTTAGAAAAAGCAAAAGAAAAGGTCCTCTGAGACGAAAAAAAATTTCCAGGGCTACCAGTAATAGTGATTTAATAATGGAAGACACATTTGTAAGTAAATTCAGTGACAGCTGAATGACATTTTACTTGTTTGTGAAATTTGTGGTCTCTAATATTATTCTGTATTATTCCTGGATTTGTGTTTCTATGCAGGCAAAAGTTCCACACTAGAAGTGCTTCACAGCATTCAAAGTAACTCTTTGTTAATTTATCAATTATTTTACCTTATTTGCTGTTCCTTTTGCATAGGACCAAAGCTCTTCAAAGAACCCAGTGCTAAATCCAATAAGTATATAATTCAGAATGCCCTGGCGCATTGCTGCCTGGCTGGAAAAGTGAATGAAGGTCAAAAGAAAAAGATTCTGGAGGTAAGAATATTTTCCCCCTAAAAGCACAAACACCTACATCAAACCAAAGTCAAGCATTATGGAGACTCTAAACCATAAATGCAGACACTGAAAGGAAACCTTAGAGATGATGGCAGCAGTCAGTGAAGGGATTGAGTCGTTTCTGTGACTTGCTTCCTGTGTAGGCAGAAAGGTTCTCCAGTGCTGTAGAAACAAGAGCTGTTACTTTGTACATGCAGCACAGGGAGCTCAATTAATTCACATGTTTAAACAATAGTTATTGCTTGTTTTATGGGGGAACTTCAGTATCTAGGCTTTCATAATTTGCTCACTAAGTTGTTTTCCCTGATGCATGGAGATCCTCAGGTTGGGAACTTTAGAACTAAAGCACAGTGCCCTCATGAACAGAAAAAATTGAAATACAGATGAACAAAAAGAATTGAAATACATCCCTTCTAGGCTCTTCTCCAGTTTCCAAGCAGTAGGGCAAATTCAGGACTTTCTACTATAGGAAGGTGCCTTCCAGTCTTCTCTCTTACACTGCTATAAACCTTTCTGAAAATGCACAGATATTTGTAAAAACCCAGGGACAGTATGTTCCCAGGCAAAAGAAGTAACACAGAGTCTGAGCCTTGAGAGTAACAAGACTGTTCCATTTACCAACTATGACAAGTACAACAGATTAACTCCTATCAAACATCACAGACATTTGGAATCCAGACTGAATTTCATTTCTGGAATAAACTTCACAGCAGTATTTCTTGCCCCTTCTTCTCTTCGTAATCCTGCATCCATGTCTAGATGGTGTTTTCTCTTTCCAGACCCTTTTTGGAAATACCAAGTCAGGAATCACCACACACTATTGCAGTTTAAGTAACTGGGAGCAAAATGACCCTCAGAAATCCCAGAAAAAAACAGATGCACAAATGTCATGCTTAACTCAAACATGAAGCATACATCATTTGATAGAAGCTGTAAGTGTTCAGGCCATGTGTCCTATAGAAGGACTGCTAGGTGGAATAGGAATCTGAAGATGTCATGTAATTAAGAACTTCTGTTGAATACATTCCAACTGACTTCATGGTTTGACCAAGCTTGAGTGGATTTAGGGATGACTGAAATTCCATTTTAGCACCAGAGGATCTTTCAGACATATTGAGACACATTTCAAGTTTCCTGTTCCCAAACTTGCAAGTAATAAACCAACTTGAGGAAATAGATGATGAAAAGAATTTTTTTTTGGTCTACAAAATTACTTTTGGGATGTCTGTTCTTGAGGTACAACTAAACAAGTATAGCTGAAATTGTCTAAAATTAGGTTTTGGTTGACATGAATATCTACCTTATCAAAATTCAGATAGGTAAAGCTTAGCAAATTCTAATGATTGAAAATAAGGTCTTTTAGTGGACAGAGTTAGACATAAGTTTCAGCTCTGGTAGAAGACTGATTCAAAATGAAATCTAATGAATTGAAATGTTTTCTAATTACAATGCAAAATTCATATTCTGAATGTTTCTCTTTCTTTTTTTTCTTTCTCTCTTTTAAAGGAAATGGAAAAATCTGATGCCAATAATTTCTTAATCTTGTTCCGGGATTCAGGCTGCCAGTTCAGATCTCTGTATACATACTGCCCTGATACTGAAGAAATCAATAAATTAACAGGAATAGGTCCCAAGTCTATCACAAAGAAAATGATAGAGGGACTGTATAAATACAACTCTGACAGAAAGCAATTTAGCCACATACCTGCCAAAACTTTGTCTGCCAGTGTTGATGCAATTACCATTCACAGCCATTTGTGGCAAACCAAGAGACCAGTAACTCCTAAGAAACTCTTACCCACCAAGGCATAGTAGATGGGAAAAAATTTGCTTGAGACAATTATGATAAACTTGCACTTCATCTTTACTGCCTATAGGAAATAGATTTCTAGTTGCCAACAAGACTCTTAGAACTTAAAACTGGACACCAAGTTCTATTATCATGTCCAACTGGAATGTAAACACAGTGTTTAGGAGTGCAGAAGATAACTCTTAGGTGAATAATTATGAGTGATTACGGAAATGTTTGACTTGTGTGGAGATTTGTATGTGCTAATGCAACATATAGAGTATATTTGCTCTGTATTTTGATTAGATACACTGAAGCACTGAATGTTCCTCTTTAGTGACTCAAACTACATTTTTTACATCTGTTGCCTTATATGTTTGTATTTGTGCTTGTCTTGAAATATTTTTCTTTCACTAAAGAAAAAACTTCTTAATATTCTCAATACCATTGAACTTTGCATACTGACTTACAGTAAAGACTAAATGATAAATTGTATGTCACTGAGTAACAGCTGAATGGGTCTGTTCTCCAAGATCCTTACTGCGTGCTGTAACAAAATCAAGATTCATTCCCCTGTGTATTTATAATTCTTTTTCAATTCAATAGTACTGATTTGCTTATAAACTAAACAGTAAAGGAAAAACCTTTGAACTGCTTGAAGTTTTCTTCAAATGAATTATTTAACAACTCAGGGTAAAGGTGATGCAATTATTTGTTTCAGTAAGTTGCCATCTGAGATGTAATGACTGACCACGTGCATGTTCATAACATCAGTAACACTCAAAGTAAAAAGATTTGGTAGGTCTCTGAAATGGTTTAAGCAAGTGTGCATTCATTGCTTTGCACTGTTCCAGCTGGAGAGAGAGCACATGGTCAGGTCCTGCTCCTTCAAGGGAAGAACAGGAACTCATGAAACATTCAGAACTAGATCCCTGATGTTGCCTAACAGAGCACTAAATATTCAGAAGAATCACAGAATTCACTAAGTCACAGATCTTTGAGAAGTCGTGTATCTAATTCCCATTGATTTTAAGATCCAGGCCACTTCCTGCCTTCAGATCTGCCAACTCAGACTTGAATCAGTTTTCTAGGGAACAGACATCTGATAATTTTCAGTGTGTCTTTGTAAATTGTTTTCTTGACACTAACAGGTGATGTCTTGTGACACAGCAATTTTTAAGTACGTATGGCAAAAAAGCCTAACTGACATTTCAGTAAATCTGTAACATGACCATTTGCAAAACCAAACTCTAGGCATATTTCAGTATTATTTATAAAGGGCTGCATTTTATTTCAAAACAGTGTTTGATTATTTTATAAATCACTATCCCGTTTCAGTGTTTGTTTCTCTTATAATTTGCATTTAACATAGCACTGTTCTGAAAAAAAAAAAGAAAACACAAACTTGAAGCCTCCCCTAAATCTGTGTCTATTTTGATAACATCGTACACCAGAGAATTTGTTGGGGGGGAGGGAAATCTCATTCTCAGGAAAAGACTTGAATGATTTGTGATTCTGTTCTGTTTCAGTGTTGTGACAACTCCATTCACATAAGACAGTATTGTGCTATGAGTATGTAGTCCATTCAGTTTCATGGGAGACTAAAATGATGTTCGTTTTTCTCTCATTAAACTGCTTTGAGAGAAACTGCCTCACTACTACAATGTGCTCATTTACTTAGAGAAAAGATGCACAGGAATGAGATGTCATTAAGCAGTTTAGAACAGTACTTTTTTAAATTATTATAAGGCCTTAGGCATCAGTGCATCTGGATTATAAACATTTTCTCAAAAATGCTGTCAGTTTACTGTAATTTATGTTCTTATATTTATGTATATTTGTTAAAACTGTAAAAAAAAAAAGAAAAAACACTTTAAAATACATGTTTAATATGTATGTGGCTCAAACTATTTGTGGTTAGCTGATTCCTACTGTTTGCATGTATATCACCAGGATATGTAACTCTTATAATTCAAGTGTATACATATTGTGTATATAGGATATAAATAATATTAAAAAGGGGGGGAAAGAGGGTTTGCACATTCTGCCTGTTAGACACTTCCTACAGATACCATTGTAGGAACATCTTGAATAACAATATGAAACTGTGTATAATATACAGTGACTCAAGAAACCAGGAGGTTGGAATTAACTGACACACATATGGTGAATAACTTCAAAAGAAGTTTTATCATGGGAGGCTTTTTATTTCTAAAATCTGTTCTATGATTTAACTGAAGATTTGCAACACCATAAAGACACACGCATCAACCTAATCAAAGTGAGCTTAAATACGTGACAGGAATTCTTTGAGTAATTTAAAATATATCTGAATGTATTATGAAATCTGCATTTGTCAACAGGTTAAAGATTTGTGCAATGTCTAAAAGTAGAATGTGAATAATGCAGTTGAAAATTTCATTGCTCGCAGTATAAGGTTTTACTTAATACAGGAAAAGTGAAGCTAGAGATGCTTTTCCTTTTTAAGCCTGCAAATTTTCTAATTACAGTGGATATTTGGTTGGGATCATGTTTAAAAAAAAAAAAGAAAAAGAAAAAAAAAAAAGAAAGCTTTCCATAAAGGCCAGTATTTATCACTGACCTTTCCAGAACACACTGGTGCTTTCATCAGGGGTATTATTATTGTTGCTACGACTGAATTGCCAAACTCTCGTCTTAGTTTTTGGAGCAGAATTTCATCTTCTAACAGTCATAATAGCTACTGAATTTTATTTTTTTTTAATGTTAGTATGACTGTTAGTTTTTATTATTTGGCTGTTTAAAGCCAAATTCAGCTATTTAATTCTGATTTATTGGGCACTGTTGAAAATTGTACAGTGTATTGTGTGCTTACTTGTCCACTTCTATGGAGCATAGCTTCCATATTTTTTCAAATGCTGTGCTGTAAAATATTGTCATTGCTACTTATGTGGTACAGTGTAGTTTTTTCCTTTCATTTAAATAAAAGCATGGCACCAAAATAACTTTTTTTTTGTTTTCTTGCTTACCTCTAAATAGAAACTAAAATTATTAAATGTTGACATTAAAGTTTAAATCTTGTTTCTTCTCATATTTCAGCAATGTGGAAATGGTAGGAAATACTATGCATCATTACAATTTCTTCTTTTGTTTACCATCTTTGGTCATACTTCCATATATAATCTAGATTTCTGATGTTATCAGAAGAAGGCTATTGAATAATTGAATAGGCTTCATATTTTATTTGTGAGGACAATGAGGTGTTACCCTGTTCTCTTCAGAAGTGAACTTCACAATTTTAAGTCATTTATAAACTTTGGGGCTCTGGTTAGCTTCCATTTTTCCACACAAACTTACTGGTCAGGTTAAAAGGTTTGCTTCAGACTGAAAGGTTGTCAAGGTGAGTCTTTGTCAAGGTACTGTATAAAGCATGTGTGTGACTTCTAGTGAAACAGTTTGTACTTGCTAGTGATGCTATCTTGAACAGAACACTATCCAAAAAATAAAGGGCCTTTTCCAGATTTGTAAACTGGTAATTTTTCCAGTCCAAATCATGCCTTGTTTGGAGCTTTGTGTTGTTCTGCTGGGTTGCAGAGTAAGAGCAAGGACTTGCTGAAAGTGGCCATGACATCCCTGCACTGTCAACAGGCAGACTGAGCTGCTGGGCTAACTTACACAGATAAAGAATCTCAGAATTGCAGAGCTGTCTGAAGGGCAACTTCAAGAATACCAGCAATCTGACAGTAGTGCTCTTAATGCTGAATTGAAAGCTACTGTGGAAGAAAATTAATAGCTTTCCCTCCTCCCCCTGGAAACTGGTTCTTTTTGAGGCAGCTCAGTCAGTTCCCTGTACAGCATCACAACAAGGCTGACACAAGCAAGGAATTATATTGGGACACAAACACACAGTTGCACCCAGTAACGCTATTTTTTCAGTGGTGAGCCCAGCTCAAAATTTTCATCTAAAACCACAGATCTGCTTAGAACAGACTTTGTTTTTTTCTATCTTTTGGCAAATAACACTGTCCCTGAGAAACTTCAGTTCATGCCATGGTTAATTTGACATAATATGACTGTGCTCTGTGCCTGAATTTGTACAGAATTTCTGCTTCAAAATTTCTGCTGCTGTGGGATCCAGAAGGTTTTGGATCAATTTCCATACAAATATGATGCAAAAAACAGCAAAAACAGCTTTGTTTCTCAGATCCAGCTGTCCTGATCGGATCAATGTCAGATGTCTTTTTTCCAATTTATTAAACAAGATTAAACTTTAAATATTTAGATCTCTTCAAATAGCAAATTAGCATTTCTTTTCTGCCTTGCTACTAATTTAATGAGCTGAATAAGCAGCTTGAAGAATTGTGGCTATAGAGATTTATCTTGACAGTCACAGCCCTTTACAGCTGCTTTTACATTTTTTGGTTAAATAAATGAAAAACAACAAAAGGAAAAAACTCTCCTATTAACTCTCTTATTCCAGGTGTAGATGGCAGGGGAAAATAAATATATTTAACATGTACATCTTTGTACATTTATAAGAAATTTATTTTTAAAAGCAATCTGTTCCACTTAGGTAAAAATATATTTGATGTGTGTTTGTACATGCATACATACAAATGCACATTTACCCTCAGACTTACTTGCTTACATACAGAATAAAGAATACATCTTTTATCTAGACAACTACAGCAATTTGTCAAACATGGTAGGGAAGTTACTCCAGCGTATTTCCTTCTACCAAGAAAGAAAAGCAGCTCTTACACTCAAAACCAGTCCTGTAAGAGGCAAGGAAATAATCTACAACATGCACATTTCAGTACAAAGTCTTTGGGAGAGGGAGTCCTTTAACCAAATTTCTGAATTCAAGGATAACACTGATGGATGCTAGACAGAACTGCCACTGATCAGAAGAGCTATTCACCATCAGGATTCAAGAAAGGGCAGAAAGCAGCACAAATAAGGTAAGCATTCCCTAAAAAATGTTACTTAAAACTTTCTTCAGACTCCTATTCAACATTACAAACAACTTGATGTGTAAAATGCTTAGGGGTAAATAAGCATTTCAGTATCCACTGACAAATTTGTTTGAGCAAGCTGCTAAAAGATTTTTTTTCACATGTGTTTAAGTTTGCAGATAATGGTATGTGAACTTCATGGGGATGTACTAAGTAATACCTGTACGTACTTTTATGTCACAGTTAATGGAGCTTTGCAGAAAGACTAAAAGCTAATATAGAGATTTCCATCACAGCAGCTCTGTCTTATTATTTCTTCATCATCACTGATCTAAATGTCTGCAGTACAAGACCTGGCAAGGCCCCACAAGCCTGCAATTATTTAAATTACTTGAAGCCAGATTATACTTTGGCTCAGTATTTTTCTTCTTTA
Source organism: Emberiza elegans (assembly GCA_024865655.1). Classification (NCBI taxonomy): domain Eukaryota; kingdom Metazoa; phylum Chordata; class Aves; order Passeriformes; family Fringillidae; genus Emberiza; species Emberiza elegans. Next base: position 66,312,808 of record JALJVW010000206.1, read on the forward strand.
AGCCACCTGAAACTGGAGCTATGGTGCTGACATAAAGAATTCTATAGATTATGCAAGAATTCTGCTGAATTGTCACCTCAAAGTTGTGGAATTCCTTTCTTGAAATGAGTAAAAACTGTTTCAGAATAGAGTTTTGAACAGATTTTTTTTCTGTTTTTACAAGAACATGTAAATATAAAATGTAAGGAGTTGAATGGCTCTGTTACAAGTACAGAAAATCGAGATTGGCCCATTTTTAAGGCAAACACACAGAATTGGAGGGGACTCACAAGGATCACTGAGTCCAGCTCCTGGCCCTGCACAGGTCTGTCCCCAAGAATCACAGGCTGTGCCTGAGGGCATTGTCCAAACACTTGCTGAGCTCTGTCAGGCTGCTGCTGTGACCACTGCCCTGGGGAGCCTGTTCAGTGCCCAGCCACCCTCTGGGTTAAAAACCTTTTCCTGATATATAACCTAAACGTCCCCTGATGCAAATTCAGGCCATTCCCTCTGGTCACTGTCACCCCAGAGCAGAGATCAGTGCCTGTCCCTCCTGTTCCCTCACAGGGAAGCTGTAACTGCAGTGAGGTCTCCCCTCAGCCTTCTCTCCTCCAGGCTGAGCAGCCCAAGTGCCCTCAGCCCCTCCTCATGGCTTCCCCTCGGGGCCCTTCCCCATGCTCGGGGCCTCCTGTGGACGCTCTCTGATGGCTCCGTGTCCGTTCCACGTTGTGGCACCCAGAGCTGCCCCCAGCTCTCGAGGTGAGGCTGTCCCAGCCCAGGGCAGAGCAGGACAATCCCTGCCTTGCCCGGCCGGCTGTGCTGTCCCTGGTGCCCCCAGGACAGGGATGTCCCTCCTGGCTGCCAGGGCACTGCTGGCTCGTGTCCAACTTGCCACTGACCAGAACCCCCAGGGCCCTTTCCACAGTGCTGCTCCCCAGCATCTCATTTCTCACCTGCAACACTTGTAAAGCAGTCACACAATTACTGTTTGCTTTCCTGAAGTGCTCCAAGCACAGACTGCAGCGCCCTGTTTTGTCACTAGGCAATGCAGATCTCCTCCTCCACTAATCCTGATTTTCAAGCTCCCTAACACCCACACCCAAAAGCTTTGCTGTTCGTGGGAGTTACCTTCTCTGCAGTAATGAGCAGGGAGTTCAAAGCAAGCTGAGACCATCCCAAACACGTTTCTATGCTTAAGTAAAGACTTGCACACAACCAGAGAACAAGACCTTCCATCAGCTCTCTTCCCATAGAATGCTACTACATGTATCTTCACCAAAACTTAATAATAGTATGACTGCCCCCCAAAGCAGGGCCACCAACTAGTGCAACCTATTCTTCCATATTTCTTCCTGATAGTTATTGAAAACTCTTTCCAGAGTATAGGAATTTACTGCTTACCTGTGAAAGATCTAACATTCTGAGCAAGAAATAGAATAATTTAAAATTCATAATTTTCCTTTCAGGTTCATAAGTGGGAAGAAGGTTTATCTTTCTAGCCATCCAGAGATAGTCTCACAGATTTGTCTCAGGACCTCCACTGAAAACAAAGCAACTTCACAAAAGATTAGTAAACTACTGTAAAACCACTCTAAAATCAAGATTAAATTTAAAAGCCTACCTAGAATTTTGTAAGTTAAACTTTTAAATGGACTTTTTGTATCTGTGTTCAGTAAAGTTAAACATACCTCTCAGTTTAGACAATTAAAGTCATCTTGTTATTCCACACTCGCCCTGGTTTATCATCTCTGCTGTATCATATGTATTGGAAAACAGTTTCATTTCTATAATTATTAGAATTTTCTCTTAAGCAGTACCTCCAAAGGCAACTAAGCAACAAATAGTTTGGAGGTAAATAGAAGTATTCAATGTTTTCCTAGCAAATCCATATTCCTGGGAAGTGAAGCTGGGACTTGAACAAAAGGAACCATCAAGTTCCACGTGCACGTGTGGAACAGTCTGCACATGCCTGGCAGATTCACTGCGGTGCAACCAGGCACACTCCTCTCTGGACAGCCTTTGGGACATTTGCTTGCACTCCTCTTCAGAAAGAAGAGATAAAAAATAACATGCCTCCCCTCTGCACTTCAGCAGATCCTCAGCAAAACAGGTAGTACATAGACTCAACCTTGCTGATATTTTGTGAATGTGACAGAGAATCCTGTCCAGCTTCAGTCAACAAATCCCCAACAACCTTCCATGGATCTCTGATGCATGGTACACATGCTTAAGTTTTAAAAAGCCAATAAATTAAAAAATCACGCATCAGATTGTCAGAAAACTGCCACCACCTCCATTTTGGCATGGCTTGCCAGTGCACTGCAGTGTAGTCACAAGCACTCTGTGCAAGTGCTGTACTTGAATTTTAACATCTCACCACTACATATAAACACAGAGCAAGTCCCGTAATGACTCTGAGGTGCCATAATCTTTTGACAATTACAAAAATGTAACTCAATTGTAAAGTCAAATTATACATGAATACATCTTCATAAAACACAGGTATCCCACAAGATTTCTGCAGAGAATGCGTGCTTTGCTCAACACCTCAAGAAGGAGATGACAGCCTAAGCACACTAGAACGATCCCTGGCTGACCTGAAACGCTGCAGCACCTCACGCAGCACTGAGAGCTGCTGCCAACGAGCCTTAAGCGCGCACCGCAAGGGCAGAAGCGCGGTGGCGGACGGGCAGCGCCGCTCCTGCCCTGCCCGTGCGCTGTGAGCGCTGGGTGCCTCGGGGATGTCGGAGGGCAGGTGACGGCTCGGAAGGCCCTGGGAACCCGGCCTGGCCCACTTTGTGCAGTAGTGTCTCCTGCAAACTGACATCAGGGACCTGGGATGGTGAGTTTGTTTCCCAGGGAAAAGGGCCCGGTTTTGTGTTCAGGGGCCTGTTGCCTTCAGTGGGCGGCCGCCTGCTGAAATTCCGAATGGTGCAGGATGTGTCCCAGACCCAAGGTGCCACCATTTCCAGCTCGAGCTGCCTTGACAGTCCCAAATGCCTCCTGCAAGCTGACATCAGGAACCTGGGCTGGTGCTCCCACCGGCAAGAGCACCGCGGGCCGGCCGGGCCGCAGGTGACACGGGGCATTCCGCCCTTGCGGGGCTGCAGCTGCGGCCCCGCCCTGCTCCCGCCCCCCGTTCCCTCAGCGCGGGGCGCGGCCCTGCCCGCCGGGCGGGCGGGTTCACCCCGCCGCGAACAAAGCGGCCCCGCCCAGCGCGCCCGCCGCCGCCATCTGTCCCTCCCTGCCTCCCGCCCCCGCGGCGGGGCGGCTCCGACCCGCCCCTTTCGCTTTCCACTTCAGCAGCGGCGCCGGGAGGGCCCCGGGGCGCCTCCGGGCGGGCAGCGGTGCGGGCGAGAGGCAAGCAGAGCGACAGCGGCACCAGACAGAGTGCGGTACTGGGCCGGGTCCGCCCGCCGCACAGCCGGGCCCGTCGCCATCTTCCTCTCCCGCCCCGCCGGTGCCGGCGCGCACGGGCCGCGGGGCCCCGCAGGTGAGCGCCGGGACGGAGGGCGGGGGCCGGCAGGGCTGCGGGCGGGGACCGCGGCCTCTGCGGCGCCAGGTGGGCGCTGCCCGGCGTCTTCGCCGGCCCCGGGGCCCGTCCGTGTTTCCCCGCCGGGGCGCATCGCCCCGGCTGCCGGCGACGCCCGAGCGCCACCGCCCCTTTGTTGTGGCCCGGCCGGGGCAGCCCGGGCGCGGTGCGGGCCGGGGCAGCGCTCTGGGCCCGGGTCCGTGCGGCCCTGCCCGCCGCTGGTGCTGAGCTCACGTTCCCCAAATGCTGCTGCGGGCTCGGCGCCGCGCAGTTAACCGGGGTGGTTGCTGTAAATCCGGCGGAGCCGGCTTTCCTATGGATTGGCGCGTGGAGGGGGAGAAAATGTTGGAACAACGCGGGATATTACAGTCAAAGCGCGTTAATATATAGTCTCTGGAAGTTGGTTGGTGTTTCCTATTTTTCTGCCTTATATTTTCCCTGTGATGTGAAGCATTGCATAATTTAATGTCACCTTTTTGTCATTCGCGGCGCGGAATGCGCTGGGCAAGGCGTGTGCGTGCTGTAACAGGGGCTGGTGAATGCTGAGGGCTCTGCGGTCACCTCCCAAGCGTGGTGAGACAGGAATTACCGGGTGGCTCGAGAGCAACAGCTGATCTAAGCTAGGGAACAAAATGGATTACTAGATGGCAAGCCAGTGAAAAATCTGTGTGAGGCAGGAAAGGCTGGTGTGTGAGAGGACACCGATTTGCTGTGTATTGGAGTAAAAAAGGTCTCAGAGTTCAGCTGTGCGAAGTTTAGTGAATGTTTTCTGTTTAAGGCCTTACTTAGTATGCTCAGTGCATTTCACTTGAGATAATGATTTGTGTGATTTAGGGTGAAATGGGTGTCAGCAAGCTCTGCTGTGGGAATCAGTTGTGATAAAAAATGGCCCTATAGTCTTCTTCCTTTTTTTTTTTCTTTTTTTTTTGTAAAGTCTTCTGATATAGAATAACTGGAAGATGATTGGGGGCTCTTCAGAAATGGAGCCACCAGGGCCTGGCTGGACCCCAAGTGCCATGTGGGCTCTGAGTGGCCAGAAGTCTGGAATGGCCTCTGGGAGGACAGGAGAGTCAAATATAGGTGACTGTGGGGTGGCTTGAAAGGTGAAATAGCTTAATGCAAAATAGCCAGCTTTTAAAATATGTATGACTTGTTCACACTGAGGTTTTCTGTGACAGCTCACCAGGATGCTGGGGCTGTTGGGGCCGCATCGCAGCTGTCAGTGAACCAAGGCTCCTAATTTGGCATTGAGTGTCCCTTTAAATATGTCACTGCTCTCACACCATGACACTTAGGATTTGAATTATAATATTTTTTTCTTGTATTTCAGAATAATTAGAGGCTTTATATTCCTTGCCTGGTTTTCCAAATGTATATTCTATGCTGTTGGCAAGTGATTTGTTTCAGTTGATAAATAACAAATGAATAATGCTTGCTGTAGAATTTCACTATTTTTTTTCAATATTAAACTTTACTTTTAATTTTTATCATATGAATGCATATGGATTTTAAACTACTTCTAAGAAAGCACTAGACAGTCTCTCTCTTTAAGCTACCTGTCTTTAGATGCTTCTAGTTTATAAACATTTTCCTGAAATAGTACATTTATATGCATAAGTGGCTTTAAATATGTTTAATGTTTTAGGAGTTATTTTCTTATGCTTTTAACACCACAAGAAGGTTCTTGCTGTTGGCATGCTCTTAGAACATGAGCAAGAACAGAACAAGGGTGAATCCTCCTGCTGGGAGATTTAGCATTAGGTATTATGTTCCAAAGAGCTTGTTTAAACAACATCTTATTCACTGAAGTTAAAGGGAAAGATGTGTCAGTTTTGTGGCAAGAAGTTTTTTTGTTGTCTTCAGGTAGAAAAATAAATACAGAAATAGCAGAAGATAAGAGGGAGTGGACAGGAGAAGGAAGGAAGATGTGGAGAAGTGCCATTCTGAAAAGACTGGGCAAGATTTAAAAGTTGTATAGAAATGTGGTTAATACAAGGCACCTGAAATATTAAGGTCTAATTCTCATTTGCTTTCATTTATACCTCAGGCTAATGCTGTGCTTCAATCATTCTTGAGTATTAGAGCTGGAGCTGATCAGATTGTGACGTTGTGTGCCATATGTGCTGGCAGAAAGCAATACAGGGTGATGGACCAAAGATGCAGCTTGAGCTCTAATCTTGAGTTTCCCTGCTGTTCTTTGGTTTTTAATTATTATTATTTTTATTTATACACATACTGACATACCACTGAATGTCAGAGAACCTCATAGATTTTATAGAGGGTGATGTGTAAGCCTGTGTATATTTATAATTTCATGATAAAATGCTGCTTATTATTTTGACAGCATAATGCTTATAAGAGAAGTCTGAGCTCATCAGACTAAAAACCATCAACTGTGTGAAAATCTTCTCTAGTAGGTATACTGTTCTTTTGTAGCTATTTGTGTTGCACTGATAGGCAATGCACACTGAATATTATTATAATACTGTTAATGGATGAGCTCATCAGTGTACTGCAGCTCTTTTTCAGAAGTTCAGTATCCAAACTAAGTCTGGATGTTGTAATACACTTTACTGTACCCCAAAAGTGCTGTTACTAGTCCTATATCAAATACGGAGGGTGCAACCATTCTTCACCCTGATTTATGAAAATTCAGTAAGTGAAGTTAAGTGTTCAAATTGTCAGAGGTTTTATGTTCAGGACAAACCTCTTATTTATAAAAATCTACAATGGAACATGGAAGACAGCTCACAGATGCTGGATTTTACATGTAGATGCACTTTGAATCAAAGTACTGAATAAAATGCTCATTTTGTCATCAGTATAATATATAAATAATTAAGGCAATCTTTGAAACTGTGTAGGGTGGCTTCCTGTTTACACTTGTGTCCAGTAGAGCCTGTTGAAAAGAAAGCTGGACTTGGTGTTCCTTTCTTCAAAGGAATTCTTAGTCTGATTTTTTTTTCTGATGGGGAATCTCAGTATAGCTTTGCCTAAGCCTTACTTTGTCTTTTGACAAGAAGGTTAATTAGTTTATATAAAAACCACCAGTGTCATGAAGCATAATAAAAGGCTTTAGATGAGGTTGTGAATTAAGATGTTGACACTAAACTGCTGGTTAAATTTGTATTGATTTCCCCCCCTTCAGTGTCTATGGGTAGGGTTGAATTTTTTCTCTGGGACCAAAAATCCATATCCAGTTGCCAAAAGGGGAAGTTTAAACAGGGCTAAAACATAAGGAAAAGCATCTTTCTGCAAGTTCTGGATTTTGATTTGTGGGGGTGTGTGTCTTTCAGCAAAACTTTTTGCAGGCCAGTTTAATTTCTTCTTTTACCTGTACCAGCTGACAGTGTGCTTATGGTCTCCGGGTGTGTCTTTCATGAAACCCATCAAAACACGTGGTGATTGGAGTCTTCTGTGACTAAAATGAGAATCAGACCCAGGCATTTTAAGAAGTTAGGCCATTTCATCTGGCACAACTAGGTCTCTGTTGTTCCAAAATAAACTGTGCTGCTATAATCAAATGCTTTGCTAGTCAAATGTTCTGGCAAAAACTTAGGTGGAAAAAAATTGGCATACAGTTGTGAGGAAGATGGAAAATTTGGGAGTTTAGAGAGTAGTGCAATAAACCATGTTATTAAGGCCTAGGGTTTTGTATCCCTTCAAGTTCACTAGCATTGGTTTACAGTGATCAATGTAATAATGAGAAAAAAATGTTTCATGGAATAATTTCTCTTCCTTTCCTCTTTGGTAAATAACTAAATAACTAATTTCTTCTTAATACTGAGTGTTTGTGTTATTTGGCTTATTCAGACTTACTCAGATTCTGTGCATCTTTCCCTAGTAGGAGGTAGATAGATTGTTAACATCAGTTCCAGGCATGAGATACATGAAGGCTGCGGGATTTTTTTCAAGTTGTCTTGGAAGATGGGTTGCCCACAGCTGGTCTGTCTTTCAGTTGCTGGATCTGTATAAGTGAATGGTTTCATGAGGGAATTAAGAACAATTTTATGTCCCCTTTTGCATTATAAGGGAGAGACCCTGGGAACTGTAGCCTGTTGCTGTGGTTGTCTTGCTCTCTGTGGTCATCTCCCCCCACCTTTATTCATTTTCACTGTGTTCCAGTGTCTCTCCTCCTTCCTGGGGCTGGTGCCTCCTGCTGAGGGTTCCTCACCTGGTACTGGTTTCTTCTCTGGTCTTAAACTGATTATGAGAGTGCACTGAAGTCAGGTGTAGCCTTTGCTGCTGCCAGAGAGCAAAGCTGTGCTGGTTCCTTGTGTCAGCACGAGTGCCCGTGTGCCATGGGGTGGGGCAATGGCCGTGTGCCATGGGGTGAGGCAGTGCCCGAGCTGCACCGGGCTCAGCACAGCCCAGCTGGGGGGCGTGAGTGCGGAGGTGAGGAGAGGTATGGCCCTTTTTGCAGTAGTAACATGGGATTAAACTGACATTTCCCTGTTGTTAAATCCTGTTCTTGTAGTTACAGGAGTGCTGCTAGGTGCGGGGGGATTTGGTTTGGGTTTTTTAGGGCTCCTGATATTGGCTGTGTTAGTGGGTTTCTCCCTTCATCCTCAGTTCTTTCTCAGCAGATCAATTTGAGTTACTTGTAAAGTCTTTGTACCATTTGAAAAATAAAGTTCAACAGCTTCTATTTTGTCATACTTAGTGGAATCAGGCAAGACTTAGCCAAAAGAAGAATTTAATTTAGGTTTCCTAAGAGGAGTACATGCTGCAGTTCTCATATCCTTGGAGGAATTGTGTTGCAAAGGAGTTTGGACCCTGTATCTGTGGGGGCTTTAAACAAGCTGGCTGCAGCTAGCTCTGCTGACTTTCTCTGGCTGGCTGGACAGCTCATGAGAGCCCTGAGCCAGCTACACGAGCTGGTGGAAAAGCTCCTGCAGTGGCAGAAGTGAGGAGGGCTGGGGAAGGGCCAGGAGCATGCAGCTGGAGGCAAGGGAGTGTGTGGAGTCTGGCAGCCAGCAGGCCCTGTCCTAGGCCACCTTGGGCTGGCAGCTTTAGATCCTTCATGAGGGGAATAGACAGAAATAGTCATCCTTAGGAAGGAAGAATAGAAACCCCTGCCCTAGCTGTCATATGCTACTTCAAAGTTAAGGTAGGGAGTGATGGCATTTTTAGTGTGCTGTGCTTTTTATATGTGTTAGAAATATTTAAGTTCATATGTGAGAGCTCTAGATGATGACATAGAAATGACTCTTACGCTCTTTGAACTTCACTGTTTGCATTTCAGAGAGGAAAATTTTACATATTGCAGACTTAGTAAGCACAATATTTTCACACTGCTAGAGGATTCATTTCTTGGTAGATTTGTTTATCTGGGCCCCTGTTTATGCATAGGACAGAAATGGAAAAGTTGCAGCAGGTGCATTAGTAAATCTTAATTATGGCTTAATAGTCAACCTCAAAATCAATTACTTAATCTTGTTTAATTTTTGTAATGCCACTATGTTCTGTCCTATAAATCTGCATTTTTATTTTTGTTGGTAGCCAACATTTGCTAACCAAGCAGAAAATAAGATATTGATCACAGCTAAAATTCTTTCTTTCCTTTTAGGCTGCCATCATGACGGCTGAAGAAACAGTGAATGTTAAAGAAGCTGAAATAATTAAGCTAATACTAGATTTTTTGAACTCAAGGAAGCTTCACATCAGCATGCTGGCACTTGAGAAAGAAAGTGGCGTCATTAATGGCTTGTTTTCAGATGACATGCTCTTCCTAAGGTAGGACTTCTGTTTCTGGTGCTTAAATACCACACTTATGAAAACCAGGAGTTGGACTGTGACTCAGTCACCAGCCCTGTGCCACTAAACAAGAGATCTTAGTTTGTGCCCTCATCTTACCCTGGTTTTTCATGGTCCTATTCTGTGGCCCAGCCCTGCAGTGTGTTCCAGCTCTGGAGTCACTGACATCCTTCTGTGAGCCACTCACAGTCACTGACCAGGCAGCAGTAGCATGCATTGACATAGATTTTTTTGTTTCCTTCTTCATTTTAATTTTGTTGTTTTTCTGACACATCAGTGAATTTAAGTAGGAAAGAGCCTTAACAAGTGCCAGTGCAGATTAAATTGGGACAAAATTATAGGCACGAGTAAGATGGGAAAGCAAGGGCTGTTGGCATCTGTGATGTGCCATAATCTGCTAACCCATCACATGGCCCTGAAGGTGTGGTTCATTGACCTCTAAAATGTTTTTATAGTATTTTAGTGCTAAGATCAAGGATGTGGTTTCTAGAGCTTTTCCCTAAAAATATTATGTGCATTTCAAAATAACACTTAGATTTGTCTTAAATTCAGCAACACGAAAGAAGTATGTATTGTCATCAAGGCATGAGGGTTGGTGCAATTTACCATTAAGGATATTGCCCTCAATATTATTAAAAACAATCAGTATACATCCACAGTAGTTTTTCAGCATTGATGTTTTCTGTTCATGCCAAAGGTACTTAAGTTACTTTCTCATGCCTCAATATTATTAGCCAGCTGATCTTGAAACATTTAAAATACATTTTTTCACTGAGCAAACCTCATCTGTCTTCCCTCTTCATTAAAATTATATATATTGGACTAAAATAAAATGAAGAATTGCAGAAAGATTCAAGTTATTAATCCAGCTTTTTTTGTTTGTTTCAGTGTTAGCTTAGTTGAAGAAAACTCATCTTTCCCTTGTAGGCCTGGGCCTTTCATAGAGAGCTCTGTGTGATAGGAGGGCATGAAAAAATTGAGCTGGTCTACCTCTGCAGTCCAGCCCACTGATCCTGGAGTTGGAGCTCCTGTGCTGGCACCCTTCCTGCCAAAATCTTCCTCTTACATGCTTAATATGGGAGCTCTTTGTTTTCCCACCCCCTTCATAAAATAGCCCCAGCAGTATTTGTACAATTAAAATGAACTCATTTTTAAGTTCTCTTTCATGAATTTGGATGTATTCATTGAAATGATGCCTTTATTTGAACTCTTTCTTCAAGGAAGGCTTTTTGTTGTTTTTTTTTAATAAGAATAACAGGTAAAGCCGGAGACACAGGACCATTTTGTAATTTTTATGTGCCTTTAAAAGTACTTAAAATTTGTTCTTCTAGTATGCAGTTTTTTCAAAATATTGAGAACAGACTTGGATTTTGCTCTGTTAGTGTTATTAAACATTTATTTTGGTACCTGTGCAAAACATTGACTTTTCAAAGCAGTTTGATGACCTATGGTGTATTTAAATTGTTTTGTATTTAAATGAGCATCTTACTTAGAAAAGGGATGTTCTTGTCCAGTGGCATTTAAGAAATTTTTCCTTTCTTTTACTAGGCAATTGATTCTTGATGGCCAGTGGGATGAGGTTCTTCAGTTTATTCAGCCTCTTGAATGTATGGAAAAATTCGACAAGAAAAGGTAAAATAGAATGTATGTCAGAGTTCAGTTTTTTGAGTTTTGGAAAACACATGGATTTCTAAGTATTGTCTATGAAAATGATGGTTATGAGATTTTTCACTTTAGTTTTTGGTGGTTTTTCCTAGCCTGTGTGCTGTGCCTGTGCTTTTAAACTTGTACTTAAAATACGTGCACACATTCCGTAATGAGTTGTCATGTGCCATACACTTCAGGAATATGATGCATGTTGTACAGCCTTTTAATAGATGCTCTGTCATACTTCTATTCAAGAAATAATGATTGGTATACTGGGGTTTTTTTCTAATTAGCCTTCTGATATTTCTAATACAGTATTTCTGAAAGCACTTATGGGAAAAATATTTCCTGTTTAAAAAAAATGTTGTGATTACCAATTTTTTAGAATTCATATCAGGGTTCCTTGTCATGACAATAGCTATGCCTAACTGAGAAATTCAATGTAAAATAGCCTGTTTGTCTCTAGAATAATGTTTAACCACTCTGGAGCAAGATGTATATAGTATTTCTCTTCTCACCTGCAGGTTTCGTTACATTATTATGAAGCAGAAATTCTTGGAAGCCTTATGTGTGAACAATGCAATGTCAGCAGAAGATGAGCCTCAGCATGTAAGAATTGCCTCTGCTTTGGGGATTGTTTTGTAGTCAGAAAAATCTCTCGAGATTAGTCTGATTAAAGGCAGGGCAGAAGCTCCCAGCATTAAATACACAAATTTTAGCTATTACCAAACGGTTTCATAAACACTGGATAAAGTAATCAATATTCTTTGGAAGTGAGTGGAGGTCCCTGATCTCAAATACAGTTTTACATAAAAGGGTTGCTTTAAACTTTGCAGATAGGTCAGTGACCATATGCTGTGTCTGTGGTCCTGACCCTCAGATTTACTTAGGCCATTGTGCTAAAGTACAGGGCTCTTCTTTTTTTTAATGCTTTTTTTTCTGCCCAGAAATATTCTGAAGCAGGTCTCAGAATCACAGCAGTTATTGTGGTAATTTGAGTCAGATGAAAGTCTGAATGAATTATATGCTGAATTTTGGTTTGTTTTGGAGAGAATGGTCAGAATTGGTTTTTTCAAGGAGCAGATGTATTCACAAAGGACTCCTTATGTTAAATTGCAACAGCAGGAGTTGTAGACTTAAGTTTTTGAAATGGAAAGAGACATTAACTCAACTGGCAAAGAAGGTGTGTAGATTGTGAAATTAGTTACAGTTTTTCATTTATGCTGACAGCACAGTAGTACCAAATTTCTAAGACAAAAATGTTATGAAATTAAAAATGAAGAATGACAGTAGTTTTAAGACAAGTGGTTTTGTTTTCCAGACTGAATTGATTTTAATTCTCTGTCCCATTACACTTACAATGTACTTCAGGGTTTTTCTTGACAGAGTAGAGAAAGGTAGAAGTAAGTCTATTTTTCTGGTTGTAAATGGGAGGAGTACTAGTCCTTTGATCTCTTGATCCATATCCACTGCTACTGGGATGGCAGTGAAGGGGAAAAATCAGATTAATGTTCCTTATTTTATTGTTACCAAATGTTGCCAAATACGTTGGTGTGGTGTGGGTCAAAGTATTGCAGTGTTTAGGTAATGTGGGTAAGTGGGGATTTTTACTGGATTTTAAATCTAACTAAAAATGTCTGATTTTGTGTATTTAACATGGTTCTTGGCTCTTAGCTATCACCAGGCTTTGTAATAAAGCCCTCTATTCATTTGGAGGTCTTATCTTCTGAGAGCTCTTTGAATTTTTTAAACATTTTTGATAGAAGAAGAGAAAATCTCAGTATAAAAGCTGCTAATCACTGGAAACTAGTGCAATCTACAAGGCTTTTATTAAAAGCTACTGGCATAGGTTATAGAAATAAAGGGGAAAATAAGTCAGCTGGCTTTGAGAATGGAAGTAACCTTTTGTGATACAATAGAATTGGAGCTGCTCAGTCACAGATTTGAAATTTTAAGCCCATCAAATCTGCAGTGACATGAAAACATTCTTGATCTGTGAAAAATGGGACTGGATGGGGGATTCTAGGAAGTCAAAGCATCTAGGAATTTGTCTCTGTTGCAAGTACACTTGGATCAGCAATTTCAGACTCTATATGCTTTTTAAATTTACAAATAAGCAGTAATAATAATAAATGAATGACAGCAGAGTAATTCTGTTGCTGCCTGTTCTTCAAGTGTTTTTTTCTTGTGGAAACACACGTGCTGCAGCTTGCTATGTTGATATTATTTCTCCATAGCTGGAATTCACCATGCGAGAGGCCGTGCAGTGCCTGCACGCGCTGGAGGAATATTGTCCCTCTAAGGAAGACTACAGCAAACTGTGCTTGCTGCTGACGCTGCCGCGCCTCACCAACCACGCCGAGTTCAAGGACTGGAATCCCAGCACGGCTCGGGTGCACTGCTTTGAAGAAGCCTGTGTCATGGTGGCAGAGTTCATCCCAGCAGACAGGAAACTGAGCGAGGCCGGCTTCAAAGCAAGCAACAATCGCTTGTTTCAGCTTGTGATGAAGGGATTGCTTTATGAATGTTGTGTGGAATTCTGTCAGAGTAAAGCTACAGGAGAAGAAATCACCGAAAGTGAAGTATTGCTTGGCATTGATCTCTTGTGTGGTAATGGCTGTGATGACTTGGACCTCAGCTTATTATCGTGGCTGCAGAATCTGCCAGCTACTGTGTTTTCTTGTGCTTTTGAACAAAAGATGCTTAATATTCATGTTGATAAACTCCTCAAGCCCACAAAAGCTGCCTATGCTGACCTTCTGACACCTCTTATCAGCAAACTCTCTCCTTATCCATCATCCCCAATGCGCCGGCCTCAGTCAGCGGACGCTTACATGACCCGCTCCTTAAACCCTGCCCTGGATGGGCTCTCGTGTGGACTGACAAACCACGACAAGCGAGTCACAGACCTCGGGACCAAAACGTCTCCCATGTCACACTCCTTCGCTAACTTCCATTACCCTGGAGTACAGAATCTCAGCAGGAGTCTCATGCTTGAGAATACTGAATGTCACAGCATTTTTGAAGAGTCCCCAGAGCGGTAAGTGTCCCTAGAGCTCTGTTTGTGCCTTACCTTATATTGCGCTGTTGCTGTGTTCTTACCTGCACTGTAACTCTGAACATAATTGTAATGCTGAAACATAATTTGGTTGTTTAAATTCTGTTGTAATTAAACTCTGTATAGAGGGCCTTTTCTTCCTTATGCTTTTATGTTCTAAATAGATTTTCATATTTGGGTTTCAGCCTTGTATTCCAATGTATTCCATTTGGGCCTTCTTAAAGTTTCCTAGCACAGAGCACATATATGCTCTGAGTATGTAATATGGTCTAGCTAGGGTTTGTGTTCAGTATTACTGTGTTCTTCCATTCCAGATAAGTCAATGGACACAGTGAAATAGCTCTAACTCCCTAATTCTTTCTCCATTGCATTCTGTCCGCAAGTCTCAATAAATAATTTTGGTCCTGACATTGTAAATTAGATACTTAAATACACTTGAGCAATTTCCATATCCCAGTGAAGTTGGTGCAAATTACAATATGCCATTGTTGTAGCATACCTGTATCACTTAAATTGTTACAATAGTAGCTCAGCTGTAATATTTACTTCCTGTTTTTTAAACCAAAGATGAGTAAGGCAGCTGAATGTTTTTTCTATTATGTTTTTTTGTATCAGACTTTGAGATAGTTGGGTTATGCTATTAATAAGTTCTTTAATTAAATGTAGACTTCTAAACTGGCTTTTGAGAGAATGTCCTGGTAACTGGGAAAACGGTACTTATCAGTTTAGAGTTTATCTTCATGTCTCGGCCTGGCCTTTCTTTTGCTCAGCAGTTCTGTCCCTTTGTAATGGTTTTACTCAAACTTCCCTAGCAAGCAGCTGCCAGCTTTTTTGGCCTCGTAGAGGACCAGATGGGTAACTGGCCCTGTACTTGGGTGCAGTGGCCAGCAGATGACATTTGGGGCTGTGGGGATCAATCCAGGCCACAGCTGGTGTCTCTATTAGTTTTGCCTTGGAGCAATATTCCATATGTTGTGTTATGGTAAAGAGCAGTTGTAATTAAACTTGGTAAAAAGGAAAGAAACACTGCCAAACTGATGTCAATTCACCAGTGATAATGGAAATACAGTAATGTAAGTACCTCCTGAAGATACTAGTTTATGGTGAATTCTCTAATATTACCTATCTATGGCAAACCTTATCATTTGTGTGAGTAGACCAAGGTCCAATGTTAAAACTGATTCTTGAGAGGTTTTTGATTCCCTTTTCAATGTTGGAGTACTGGATTAATTCTGCACAAATAACATCACTGTGTGGGCTAAAGAAGATAATTAATTAATTGCTGCAGCTCTTTTGGTAGGCTTTTTCATGTGAAATTTGTAGTTTGTAACATGTTTTTTCATTAATCATCTCTTGAAAGTTAGGATTAGAGGATCAGAATCAGACCCCTAGTTTTAAGAAGGCATTACATTTTTTCAGACAAATATCTAACTTCAGGTGACGTGTCCAGCCTAAATGGTAGTATTTGCAAAAGTGGAAGCTGAGCTTTCTGTAAGTCTGGCCCTTGCTTCCTCTTGCACGTGGTAGAAACGCTGTATTTCTTTTATAAGTTGAGTTCATTAAGCAGTTGTCTTTCTGTCAGCTGAGTTACTTCTGTTATTGTACACAGGTACCCAAAACTTTAAAATAGCTTCTAAAAAAGCCTTTGCTCCAAGTCACTGAGCAAAAGACTTTAAGTTGACAAAACTGAAGATGGGCATCCAAGGCTTCTAATGTGTTCGGCACATCTACTGATTGAGTGCCAAACCACTTTGGAAAGAGTGTAATGCAGAAATACTTATAACACAAGAAAAGCAAAAGCAATATAAACATTTTTCTACCTTGCACTTTCAGGGTTCAAGTGGATGGATGTTAAACATCCATGGATATTAGGTTCAGTTTAGATTGGTAGTGGTGATTAAACTGATACCTTTGGGAAGAATTTAGTCTCATAGTATTTCAGATGCATTTTGTGCGTATAATTGCTTTGAAATTGAAGATTTTGAGTAACTTATTTAAATGATGTAGAATTCAAATGTAGGGATGAAAAAATGAAATTGGGCTGTGCTATGGTAGTGAGGCTTTTTGGAAACTGACTGTACTTTTTGTTTGTCAGGGAGTTCATTTTCTTTAGTGTAACACATTGCAAGTGGCATTTTTTTTCCTAAGCAGTATCTTCAGTTTGATGTGACTTAAGTAGTTTGCATGCTTGTGTTACCAGATCCTACTCTAGGATGTTATCTTTGTCCACTTGATTTTTACTCCTAATTTTTCTCAGTTAAGCATCTCTTCTTTTCCATGTTGCTGCGAGAAGTGATACTCCTGTGGAGCCCCAGCATCCCATTGGCAGTGAGACCTCGTGCCAGAGCTCAGCTCCAGAGAATGAACCACTCCATGCAGCACAGAGTCAGGGATCAGCCAAACAAGAGAAAAATGAGGTAGTGCTTGTTTGTTTAAAAATAATGAGGCCCTTTGAGCTGGGTTCTGATCACTTCATAATGATTTGCCTTTGTGTGGAGAACTTCATGCATGACAATGGGTTGCTTTGAATATTGTTTTTACTATAGTAAAAATGCCATATTGCATCTTGTAAAAGAAACTATTACTTTTTGTCCCCCCATTGTATAAAGTTCTGCTGTCATTGGAGTTTGTAATGCAGCTGATTAGAGTGCCTTGTCACATCAGCAGTTCAGCTGAACTGTTGTGTATATCTTTAAAAGGAAGGGGGAAAAACAGCCAACAATGTTAGATGATGTTAAACAGTGCTTAAGCCTCCTCTTCATGTTCAAGTGAGAAATCCAGCATGTAGCTTGTAATTTTAGGTGTTAACACTACGTTTTGTAGGTCATCTTGCATTAGTTGTCTAGAACACAGAGAAATTAAAATTGGGCTATTCCCTCATAAATATATCTTTGCTATTCAGAATGCCATAGGATAACCTTTTTTGAATTATCTTTGAAGGCTTGTGCCTTGACTATGTTTTTCTTTTTTTTTTTTTTTTTCTTAACAGCAATATGGGATAAGTGGAATAATACCTCAGAAGGAAACAATGAAAACAGTTACCTATTCTATTCTTTTTGCACAGTTAAATACCAGTCTCTAAATTTGGTAGTGAAAAATAGCATTGAGTGTGCTGTCTGTTCTGGTAGCAGATTCAGGTTTGATTCTCTTAGGTAAACTTTGTTTTGGCTTACGACATCTATGTGGGACTGAAAACCAGCCTGGCTTTGACAGGGCTGTGTTCTAGTGGGCTCTGGGTGCTCGAGTGAGGGTCTGTAAGACTAACAAAGTCCTCCACATTTGAGGACTTCACTCCCCTCAAGGACTTCGAGTCCCTTCTGCTGCAGTGCTGTTTTGTATGCATGCTGGAAGGGAAGGAACAGGTTAGCTAGGTATAGAACGGGGCAGGCTTCAGGAGGGGGAAAAAAGTAAAACAGATGCAGAATTTTGTAGGAGAGAATGAGGACAGGAGCTGCTGTGGTGAAGATGTTGGCCAGGCTGTTACACACAAGTAGAAATAAATGTAGTACCTGGTGCAATTTCATCTTGTTTTGTTTCCCACATCATAGTGGTGTATGTATATACCTGTAGGAGTAAGAAATTAATTTAAGTTTCTTTTCAGAGCTTTGTTTTTGATGTGTTCCTATAGAGGCTGATTTAGAAGCCAGAGTTTATAGAATAGAGCTTCTGAGCAACATATTTTAGGTTTGTATGTTAGTTGGGAAATAGTGGCACAGAACACAAAAAAATCATACTATTGAATAAAATAGTAACAAATAAGTATCAATCATGGAAAGAAGAATAGACAAGAATATACTTGTTTAGGATGATAACCCAAGGAATGGGGAACAGTTCATGAATTTCAAGTAGAGAAAATAAATACTTTTTACTTCTGTCAATAATTTGGAGTTTCTGAATTGTAAGTATTTACCATGGGAAACCTAAGGTGGTAAATATTTTGCAAATGCAATAGTACTAGGAAATCCATTATAAGTTACAAAAATTGTGTCAGAGAAAAAACAACATAATGCAAGTGTTGTTAATAATTGTTAGAAGAAATGCAAAGGCAGTTACAAAGACATTATGTGTATGAATTGCAAAGTCATGAGGATGCCCTTGTATAATTTTAAATCATGGATGACAAAGCTGTCACTCCAGAAAACAAATAACTCATGCAAGGTTTTTTTTACTATTGATATTTTTTCCTATCAGTATTTTCCTGTTTTCTTCTATTAGGTAAATACGCAGTTTGCTTTTTTTCTTCAGAGAATGTGGGGCAGTTCAGTGTTGATAATCTGGCCTTGGACTAAAGTGTCTTTAGTCAGTCTTCTGTTTGTTCATTTTTATCTTATTCTTAGCTGTTAGCAGAAAAGTGAAAGAAAAATGAGGTTCAGGAATGCAGAAGGCAGCAAATCCTGGGCAGCTGGCAGTGTGGGAAGCTAAAGACAGCATGTAAAGGAGGAAAAGCTATGAGAAAGGCTCAAGTGTTGGCTTGGTCCAGAAAATAAAGAATTTTAGAGTTAAAGCAGGCTCCAATTTCAAAAATAAAATGTAACACTGGGATAGACCCCTGCTGAAGGGAGAGGTAAATTGGATCTGCAGACTGATGGCAGGGAGGTATCAACGTGGTAGAAGATACTAAATTTGTAATGAGAGTATGATTTACATAGTTTTCTGGGTCTTATTTTCAGTTTTCAATCACTTTTTTTGTTTTGATCTTAAGTAACACTTTAAAAATGTTGTAGGAAAGAGCAGTCTCCTCCAGAACTAAAGACCGCTATAAAGGCAGGACTGCTTCAACAGTGAAGTGCTTTCTCTTTTTAATATGTAAAATTGTCTGGTTTTAAGGAAGAATAAAATCTTCACTCCTCAGAGATGAATCTTCTGGCTTTTTGATACCTGTGTTGAAATACTGAACCAGAAAGTAAATATTTATGTTAAATACCTCAATTAGCTATTTAAATTCCATCTGTGACTCTCATTCCTTTTTAGCTTCGTGATTCCACAGAGCAGTTTCAGGAGTACTACAGACAGAGACTGCGGTACCAGCAGCACTTGGAGCAGAAGGAGCAGCAGAGACAGTTGTACCAGCAGATGTTGTTAGAGGGAGGAGTCCATCAAGAAGATGGAGCTGACCAGCAACAGAACCTTACTGAACAGTTTCTTAACAGGTTGGAGAAGTTTCATTCTTCTACTCACCCATATCCCTCTGTAAATTCTCATAATGACCTTGGTTTTTTTAACTTGTCATTTGTTATCAGATCTATCCAGAAACTAGGAGAATTAAATATGGGTATGGACAGTCTTGGAAATGATGTACAAACACTTAGCCAGCAATGTAACGGGAGCAAAGGGATTGCATCTACCAATGCAGCCAGTAACTTCACATCAGCACCTTCAGATGGCAGCCAGAGGATAACAGCTGACAGCCCAAATCTGAATACCAGCACTCCTCGCAAGTGTGGGTCAGCTAATCAGATTCCCTTTCCTGAAGAGTCACCTGTACAGGGGAGTCAAAGGTGAGCTGCTGGAGAGCATTCAGGGCTGGAAATACCCTTCTTCTGCACTGTGGGAGAGCTGTTTGTATTTATCTAGCTGTCAAATTAATTTGTCATTGAATAGGGGTATGATCAGTGTTTTCTAAATAAGTAGGGATTATAAAGTTGTGGGTTTTTTTAGCAGCATTCATGAGGAATAGTGGTTATTTGTTATGCCTTACATTTTATGCTTGTTTTTAATTTTGGACTTTTTATTACATCTTAGATGTTTAGTTCTTGTTTATTTTGTGTTATTCTAAGTTTCTGGAAGCTTTTTTATGAAATACAAACTAGATGAAGGGAGCAACAGGGCAGAATGGGAACTGAATTTCTTCTGTTAGCTAAAAGTAGTGCTGACTGGAAAGAAACAGTAATTCTTCCCCCTCTCTGTGTGCATATTGTATCTATACATAGGTATGTTATAGAATGAAAAATATTTTTAACTTGAGTTCACTTGTTCAATGCTTGGAGTTGCTGCAAAAAGGGCGGTCCCTTGTAAAAGTAACAGTTTAATGGTAATGATTCAGACATGTATAACACTTTACACAAATTAGTCAGTCCTGAGAATGACTGAAACTGTGACTTTAGTCTGAAAAATACTTACCAAGAAATCTGTCCCTGCTCTTGTTTTGTTTTGTAATGTTAAACACTTCACCAAATCCCAGTGCATCAGAGCATGCCGTCACTCAGCCACAGTCAGAAGACTCTTCAGGGAATTTATCTCGGACACGAGGCGATGAGGTGAGTTTTGTTCTTATCTTTTACCATTTGTGTTATCAAAAGATTCAGTACCTAATCCTGAGTGTGACATCCTCTTACTGTTGAGAGATATTTAGAATGAATTTTGGTTGGTGCAGTGCCTACAGTCACAGAACCGTTGAGATTGGAAGGGACATCTGAAGAGTGAATCCAAATGCACTTTTCAGAAGAGGGTCAATAGAGCAGGATGCTTGGGGCTGGGTCCAGTTGGGTTTTGAGTCTCTCCAAGGATGGAAGATGTTTTCCAGCCTTTGTGGGCTGCCTCATCCTGTGTCTGACCACCCTCACAGTGTTTTTAAAGCACCAAAAAAGTTGAAGTGGAATTTGTTTTACTTTTTTTGGTGTTCATTGTCTCTGGTCCTTCCACTGAGAAGAGTCCTGCTGAGTCCTGCTCTGTCTTTTTCGCTCCCCTAGTCCCATATTTGTATGCACTGGTGAGATATACACATGCACACCCTGAAAAGCCCTTCTGATCTCAAGGCCAAACAGTACCAGCTCTTTCAGTTTCTCCTTGTACAACAGATGTTCCAATGGGATGTCTTTTACAGACATTGTTTTGTGTTTTCCAGGTTAAAAATTTTTGTGTACTGCAGTCAGTATGATCAGAAAAACCAGGAGAATAGTTAATAGGGAAATAACTGCAATAAGTACATTTTGAAGTTTCTGCATGAATAAAAATCATTATCTTAGGTGGTCATGAAGTCACAAAGAGGATGATGTAACAAAGCTTAGCATAATTTAATGATAACTTTAGTGTGCTACATACAGGGTGAAAATCTGATTCTATGTTTAATATTATGTTTGGTTTAGAAACTATGTTTGACTTGGACTGTTTTCAGTAAAAAGGCAGCTTTGTTCCTCTTGCAAGTTTCACACAGATCAAATGTGTTTACACAGGAATAAACTGTAGTATTGCCCATCTGAGGTGGGCTGTTTAGAAGAACAAAGTGGATGTCTGGAGGGAGAATGAGAAATACTAATTAATGTTATCTGTAAAAGTCAGTTGAAGAAAAGAGCTTCAAGAGCATTCTTGGACTTGGAATAGACATTGCTTACAAAACTGTGCTTTGAGTGATCCAGCCTGCTGTGCAGCTATTGTTAATACTTGGCTACAGTAGCTTGACATTATTGCACAAAGCAATCACACCTACTTTTAAATGTCCAGTTTTGCACAGAAGAACCTAATTTTACTGTTACCCTTCTACACAGGACGACAAATCAAAAAAGCAGTTTATTTGCATTAATACTCTAGAAGACACACAAGCTGTCAGAGCTGTAGCCTTTCATCCCAGTGGGAGTTTATATGCTGTTGGTTCCAATTCTAAAACTTTGAGAGTTTGTGCCTATCCAGAAGTAATTGATCCAAGGTAAGGAAGCTAATATAATCATTTATTTTTCTGTATCATAGCACTTCTTTCTCCTGCAGCTACTGATACCTGTATATTTCATATCTTTATTTTATTGTTGTAACTACAGCACTGCTGTCCTTGGAACCCTGCTGAACAAAAATAAGATGATGTGCTGAAGTATTTGTATATTTGTGGGTTATTTCTTTGCTCTCTATTATTTACAAGATGTTTTGCCACAAGACCACACTTCTCCTTATAAAAGTTTTTTTTTTGTCTCAGCAGCTGGGCTTTTTTGGGCTTGCTGGTTGGCCTGTGGTGTTGATATTCCAGCTGTAGCAGTGGGAGAAAGCAGCATGTGTCAGTTCCCAGCACAAGCTGGGTTTCACATGATTCAGTTTCTTTCAGGAGGACAGACTTAATAGTAGAGAAAGTTGTATCATCTTGACTTCTACATCAAAACTTGCCAGAGCATGTCTGTTGGCCTGCTTTTACTCTAAATATTGGTTCTTTGACTGAAAAAGCATCATTTGTGGTTTACTATGCACCTGTATTTTTAGTTTCCTTTCCACCCATTTTTAATAGGATGGGGAAAATATACCTGAAAAGAAATATTGCCAAATCAATAAGTCTCCTTAATTCTGCTTCACTTAGGTTATTTTCTTGGAGGAGGGGAGAAGTGGAAGCATCTAAAAATTCACAATTTTATAGGGAGTGTGCACAGTGATTTTATCTGGAATATCTTCCCACTTTGGAACTGATATTCAGGCTTCCAGAGTATTCAGAAAGTAATCTGGTTTTTCTTTTCCTCAAATATCATCAGTAAGGTAGCCTTTGAAGTTTAATTCCAAAATATTTATGAGCAATGTTTGACACAACAAAAAAAGGAATTGATTTCTGTTACCTAATACAGGGCAGCTTACTGGGCTTGAAGCCCAAACAGCCTCTTGACTGGTAAGCAGTGCAAAACATGTTGGCTCCTGCACAGCTGCTTATTCTGCTGGTTGGGAAAGGTTGGAGCAACTCTGCAGCCTTGGTTTGTACTTGCAGTGCACAATCTGATGTGACAAGAGACAGTGCATCTGGACATGAAAGGAATGCTGAAATTTCCTTAATTCTGAGCTTGTAATTCTTCTACTTACTGTTGATTTTACGTATGCTTACACTTTGCCTAAAATACTTCATCGTGGGATTTACAGGTCAGCAGAGAGATTACATTATTTTAAAGATATGCTAATCCTTGTAACAACATGAGTCTAGACGTGCATTCAAAATTATGTGCTTTTCAAAGAGGTTGTGTAGAGTAGTTCTTATTTGAAGCTCTGTTGGGCCTATTAAACTTTCTTTACTTGTCCTTCAGACTGATGAATTATTCAAGACAGGTTGGTTTGGAGTTGGATTTTTTTTCTGTTCTCTAAAGGTATAATAGTAGTGTGGGGGTTTTTGCACACCTTTAAGGTTAAACACTGACAGGTACATGTTACAGTTCTGCAAATGTTGCTCAAATAATCACAGTGCTTCACAATGCAGTGGATTGGCAACATGTGATCTCTGACCTGGGTAGGTGCTCCCATCTCCTGAGAGAGTCAGTGATCCTCCACTCTTTAAGATGTGGTGAATCCAAACTCAGAGTGTGGGATAAGGCATTAGGCCATTTAGGGAGCTCTGCGGCGTGTTGAACGATCCTGATTTAGGCTAATCTGTAATGGATTTCCTCTCTGGCAACAAAATAAAATTAGCTGCTGTGTGGGTTTACTTTAGTATTCTTTACTAAAGCGATGTTAATCACCCAAGCTTCTAGAAAAACTTTGGAGATTTTCTTCTGTCTTTTCTCTCTGCCTCTTTTGTTCAAGTATTTATAATAAGGTTTATGAACTTTTTAATACTGATTTAATTTGCTGAATTTCTCTTGTTGATGTTACTGGAGTGATATGTAGATGGATACTGCAATATTTTATCCTAAGTACTTGATTTCTTCCTGCTGTGAGAGCAGAAAAAGAACATTGTAGGAAGGTAATTGATTGCAATCAAGGAAATATAAATTAGTGGGACTGTTGCTTTTATTTCAGCAGTGTGTAAAGCTGATACGGTTTTACAAATAATAATCTGTGGTGTATTTAGATGCTGTCAGGATTTTTGCATGAATGTAGAGTGGTAAATCTGTTTTTCTTGCACAGGCTTGGCCTACTGCTGCTTAATCGAACTTGTGCATATTCAAAAGTGGTCATAGAATTAAGTTGTTGACATATGAAGGATGTAGAGAAAACTCACGCCAGTTTTGGACTCTGGGGATAAAGCTTTGTTGTCCTATAGCTAGTGATTACTAGAGTTTATCTGTATCAACCCTTTACAGATGCAGGGACTGGGTAAGTTCTTTTGGCATGTTTAGTCACAGATAGAATGGAAAGATGAGGAAAAATTGAAAAAATTAGGAGAAGACCTTTTTGTCTTTGATCACATATATATGTTTCAGTGCAAGTAGTCATATGAATTTCATGTTACCCAAAATAACAGAAAAATAGCATCTTCATTTTAGAATACTTTTTTCCCTTAGAAACAAAAAGAAATATGATTTTTTTTCTTTTACCAGTGCTTATAATACTCCTAAACAACCTGTAGTTCGCTTCAAGAGGAATAAGCATCATAAAGGATCAATCTACTGTGTAGCCTGGAGTCCCTGTGGACAGCTGTTAGCTACTGGTTCTAATGATAAATATGTGAAAGTGCTGCCTTTTAATGCAGAAACTTGTAATGCAACAGGTACTGTGTTGTATATTTAGTTCAAAGAATTTATTTTCAATTACTTTCCCAGTATTTGTCAAAACCATTCAGTTTACATTGATGTGTTATTTTTATTCCAATATTTTAATTCAGTCTCTTTTTCTTTTTACTGTGGTCTCTATCTAGCAATGAACCACTGAGAGGTTTAAAATTATCTTTGGGCTTTTGTTTGGGTTGGGTGGCTGTGTTTTGGTTTCTTTTTGCAAGACTCTGGTATTGTTCTATCTCTTAGCAAATTCCTTCCCACAGTAAAACAACCAGATGTTCTTACCTACTTCCAGAGCATGGTTGTCACTAAGAATTTATTTCTACTCCTAGTTCCCTTTTTTCTCTTGCCTAGTTCTCTCTTCTTACCCATCTTAAAAAGGTTTTTGTCCCAGCAAATGCTACTTTCCATGCCCACCCCTCCTAATCAATGTGTTGAATGTGGCTCTTACCTTTTCTGTTTTGAACTTTGTCTGTCTTGTCCTTTGTAGTGCAGTGCTATCAATGATCTTTTCCTCCTGGCAAAGAGAACCTTTTGAGTTCACCAGAGTTTACAAAAATAAATAAATGTACTCTGTAAGCAACCTTGCCTGCAGCTGGCAGTGGTGATGGTTGGTCAATGTACATTTTGCAAAGCTTTAGGAAGTAGGAAGCTCAAGCAACACTCAAACCCAAGATTCTTAGATTTCCTTTGAACTGTAGTAACTGAAATAGTGTGTTCTGTGCTGAAGTGCACAGCCGTGTGTGCACTTGGTGGTGTGTTCACTCTTGCCTAAAATATTCTGTATGATCTCTGTAGCTGCTTTAAAGACACAGCACTAACAAACAACATATGCCTTACTTTGTTCCTTGATTTTTAATTTATTTTAGGACCAGATTTGGAATTCAGCATGCATGATGGGACAATCAGAGACCTTGCTTTTATGGAAGGCCCGGAAAGTGGTGGTGCTATTTTAATAAGTGCTGGAGCAGGGGACTGTAACATTTACACCACAGATTGTCAGCGTGGACAAGGCCTGCATGCCCTAAGTGGTCACACTGGTAGGTACAGTGTGGCTTCTGTCACACTTTTTAGTCTGTATTATATTCTAATAAAGTGTTTGCTGTTAAATATGTTTGCTGTTCATCTAATGGAGAGAGTGCACGCCTCTTTCCAGAGAAGACACAAAGCTGGGTATTGCCATACACTGGTGCAGTGGATCATGCAAAATGCAAGTTTTCCATGGGATTGTTAAGTCCATGAGTGCAAAAAATAATCCCAACTGTAATTTTTCAGTATTGGGTTTATGATGCTTAATCAAATTAAGAAGTCTTCTTGTTCACAGGACATATTTTAGCACTTTATACATGGAGTGGCTGGATGATTGCATCTGGATCCCAAGACAAGACTGTAAGATTTTGGGATTTGAGAGTGCCAAGCTGTGTTCGTGTTGTGGGAACAACATTTCATGGAACAGGCAAGACTTGCTATTATTCTTCTAACCATCCTGGCATGAAAATAGACTTTGAAGATGTCCTGGTCACATAGAGTGAATGTAAGGGGAGGCTGTGGTGCAGAAGGGCAGCTTAGCTTGAAGAAAGAACCTGTGAGGGTATCTATACCTGTGGGGTTGGTTTGTTTGTTTGTTCCTAAAGTAATATTTCCTTTCAGAAGATGGGTAGTACTTTTGCCTTATGATTTTCAAACAGACACTTTAAAGTGCATTCAAATACAGCAACCTAACTGAAGTCCTTGAAACTTCAGGGCCAGTGTGAATTCCTTGCAGAATTTCACATTATTTCATAAGGGTGATTTTCATTCTTGTGATGGAACAGATACTTTCTCATACTGTCTTTGCTATGATTCAAGTGTGAATTATGGCTTCAGAGTTTTTAGTGCTGAACCATAAAGACTTTTATTTTTAGCTGGGTATGTTCATCTGTCTTGGTTTGAAAGACAGGTGTCTGTCTACTAGGCAAGAGCCTCCCTTGTAATGGAGAATGTAAACTGTATCCCTCCGAATTATTACAATTTTAGAATGAAGGAGCTCTTCAGGCAAAGACACGAGGATAAGAATAACAGTTCCTTACTTGTGTATATATAACAAGGCAAACGAAACAACAGCAGCTCTGTTATTAGCAACAGCCCGAGCCAGGGACCCAGCGACGCTTCCCTGAACGCGCAGTTCCGGCCGCCGCCGGCAGGGGCGCTGCTGCTCCCGGTGCGCTGACGCCCCGCGGCTGCAGGGGGCGCTGTGGCCGGGCTCGGGCGGCGCGCGGTGATGGCGCCTCGGCCCACACGGGCAGGGGTGGGTGGAGGAGAGGCTTCACTCCACAAATCCCGGGCAGCCGATCCCGGTGCCCCAGCAGGGCTCTGAGTAGCGCCGAGCTGGGACGGCAGGGATCATCAGAAATCCCGGGGTGGTGGACGAGATGTATCAGGAGCTCCGCAGCAGTAGCTGGAACTGCGGGAGGTCCCGGCGGGGCAGGGGAATGCGGGACAGAAGCAAGGCAGCTCCCGGCTGGGTGTGGCGGTGGCAGCCAGTTCCTTTCCCCAAGCCGCAGGTCCCACTGTCCTCCTCCGAAACCCAGAGAGACCGCAGCCAGCCCCATCCTTTACCTGCCCCAAATTCCGCTGTATCCCTGCCCTCCGAGAGAAACTCCCAGAGAAAAAGAAGTGTAGCCACATGCTACACTCCTCTCCCCACCTTGGCCACTTCTTTTGTTTTTCTTAAGTACCCATGAGTACCCAGTAGTTAATTTCCTAGCAACTTACGGGAAAAACTTCTATACGTAAAGAAGAAAGAAACCCAACTCCCAACATCACCTTGAATTTGAGGCCAGCTTTCGGTGTTGTTTTACTATGCGTGTTCTTGTGTTAAAAAAAAAAAAGAAAAAGAAAGGTGGCCGCTTGCAGCTAACTGTGCCGTGGGCTGTGGGGTGTCTGTGGCCCTGCAGGGAGCGCTGTGGCCTCGGTGGCGGTGGATCCCAGCGGCAGGCTGCTGGCCACGGGCCAGGAGGACTCGAGCTGCATGCTGTACGACATCCGCGGGGGCCGCATGGTGCAGAGCTACCACCCGCACAGCAGCGACGTGCGCTCCGTGCGCTTCTCGCCCGGCGCGCACTACCTGCTCACCGGCTCCTACGACATGAAGATCAAGGTGACCGACCTGCAAGGTAACGCAGCCAGAGCGTCACGGGCTGCCTTCCTGTTCGGGGCTTTTCACGTTGGAGTTGAGGACTTGGCTCAAGGATCAGGCTTTACTTGAAAAGGGGAAAAGTAGTACAGCTTTGAAAGGTTGGATGTGTATATATGGGGCTGTGTCTGGTGGGAATTGGCGAGTTGTGTGGCTGTGAACTGAATCTTGGTTTGGGGTGAGGGTCTCATTACAGTAAAACCACTGATTAACACTTGCCTGGTGAGATGGCCGTTACTTTCAGACAGTATTCATAAGATTGACTCTTAAAAAAAGCCCTAAAAAGTATAGTAATTCTCATTTTTATTGGGATAAGTTAAGAATAGGAAAGAGATTGGGTGTGTCTAGTTGACTTGTTTTTCTTGGACCGTTAAATTTTAATCACCTTATGTAAAATGGTGGTGATCTGCATTTTTAAGTTGTACTTTGTCCAGTAATGCCTAAAAATTGAAACACTGGGGCCTTTTGTTATGCTTGATGTGTGTGTGAGAGAGAAAAGGGACTCAAGTGGGCTTCATAAGGTGAAATACAGATGCAAGCTTAAAGTAAGCAAAGTGGTTAAAAAAAGACCCTCCACCCAAGGGCTAGGATATGCATTCATGACATGAGTAATGATTTCTGTTCCTCTTCACAGGGGACCTGACGAAGCAGCTTCCTCTGATGGTGGTAGGGGAGCACAAGGACAAAGTTATTCAGTGCAGGTGGCACACACAAGATCTTTCCTTCTTGTCATCTTCTGCAGACAGAACTGTAACCCTTTGGACCTACAATGGTTAGAGTGCAAACAAAGGCAACTATGCAGCTAAAGCACAGAGACCGAGACTATGGAACTGTCCAAACAAGTAATAATAATGAGGCTTTGAGAGAGCAGCAGTTGAGCAGGAGAGTGTCTTACCAAGAGGAGGGGCACCTGTCACTGATTTTTCTGGTTTCTAGGAGGTCTTGGTGTTTTTAGTATATTCTTTTGCAGTGCTTCCAGTCTTCCATGTTGAACTCATGCTGCTGTGACCTATTGTAGTCTTGTTGCCAAAGTCTATGAGGAGAACTCTTGTTGTTGATGTGCACTCAGAGTAACATGAATGATGTGTTTACAGTTTGGTATTAATTGCATTCCTTGTTCTTTGCCTCAATGAGAATTTTGTATAGAAACCTAAGTTGAGGAACACTTTAATCAAGTCTATATGTAACTAGTTACATACACACACATAAAAGAGAAACTACTTCCACTGTTTTTTCAGGTTTATTGTATTCATCACTTTTAAACAAGAGCGCAAACTTGATAATATCTCCATAGTTTCAACGTTTTTAGTAAAAAAAAAAATCTGAACTTTAAAGGTTGGCTAGGTAGTAACCACTTCTTGATTATGGTCCATTATATAGTGGGGGTTTTTCTTTCTTTTCATCTAACCTGGGAAAATGTTGCTGTTTTTACTACATGACATTATTTTGAACCAGCTAACATGTTGGAGGGGGAAAAGTAAAATATTGACTTTTTTCAGTAGGAACATGTAATATTTTACTTTTTGAATGCAACAGAATACCTCTGTGTATAATGTACTGTAGAAAAGAGTGGATTGGCAGAAGTTGTCACAGTGAGCTTAATGGCTATCAATTTTTCAAGTAAAAGGGATACCATTAATGCTGTAATACAAACCAGCATGGCTTAAAATGCTATGTCTGCATGATAATTTAAGAATTGTTTAAATTCCCAGTTCAGAAGCTTATCTGAATTTTATTTCTTGCACTGTTTATGTATGGGAGATTGCAGTTTTATTTCTACAAAACTTTAGATTCTAATGTTTATGTATTGTTATATTTTCATATTGTACAGTTCCTTTTACTTTTTGAAATATAAACCTTAAACTTTAGGTTATTTATTTATTTGAACTGCAGTTACATTTTGGATTCTCTTGGTTACTAAATTATATGTGCACTGTAGCAAGCATTTTTAACTATCGTATAAAAGTGGAAAGGTAACTATAGAAGTGTATCTGTGCTATAATCTCAATAAAGACCTCCAACACCTGCACCCCTTTCATCTGTTATTTCTAATTCTTGGTTTATAATTCCTCAGACCAGCTATGATATAACAGTTTGACCTATGATTTAAGTATGCCAGAATTATAAAATACTTAAAACTTTGATACTGCTTCCAAGTATTGGAACTTGCTGTGCAGTAGGTAATAATACAGTGGTGTAGAGCTGAAAATCTTGTTTATTTTTTTCTTTATTAGATTCATATTCAATAATGTGTCTGTATGCATGGTACAATGATGCATACACAAAGCTGCGTTGGAGGAAGTAGCGTTTCTCTAGTTGTTTCTCTGTGGCCAAAGCTGTCAGTCTATTTAAATTAGTAGCTCAATAGCAATAGTGATTTCCTGACATTAATTTCATTCCCAGTTGTGTCTCTACAGGGCGGGTGTGGTTGTACATCCATCATTTTACACCCCGCCTGCTGTGCCTGAGCTCGCATTGCAATTAGCGCCGTTCGTCTCGCGGCCGGGGCCCGTTCGCGGCCGGGGCCCGTTCGCGGCCGGGGCCCGTTCGCGGCCGGGGCCCGTTCGCGGCCGGGGCCCGTTCGCGGCCGGGGCCCGGGCGGGGCCGCTGCCTCCGGGGCCGGGCGGCGCCGCCGCGGCCGCTGCTCCGCGGCGCTTCCTGGGCGGAGCCGGCCCCGGCCGGGCTGCGGCGGCGCCGGGCGGAGCGGCTGGCGGGGCGGCCCCGCAGCGGGTAAACACCGGGTGAGCGCCGGGAGCCCCGCGGGCCCTCAGGTACCGCGGGCGGCGAGCGGGGCTGTGGGCGGGCGGGCGCCGCTGGCCGGGCCTGCGCGGTGTCGGGGCGAGGAAGGGCGGGGAGGGGTTGAGGGCTGCGTGTGGCGGCGGAGCGCCGTGTCGGGTGCGACGTGAAGGTGGAGAAGGCGGGGGAGAAGCTTGCGGAGCCGCTTCTCTATGGCCCTGGCGGCTCCTGCAGCTCGGGCGGCAGTGCCGGCCTGCGCCGGGCCGGAGCGGGGCCCGCGGCCTGCGGAGCCGCGCCGAGGAGAACAGGCCGTGGCGCTGGGCAGGGCAGGGATGTCCCTGCAGGGCTGGCCAAGGTGAGTTCTGCGTGCCGGGCATGCTGGCCCCTTCGTGAAGGAATGCTGGAAACCAAAGTTCATCAAGGAGGAGTGTTAGCGTTGGCAGTGGTTCTCTAGGGACACGCTGCCCTCACCCTTAGGAGCAGAATCTCTGAGGGAGCGCGGGGCATCGCTCTCCGAGGGAACAAAGGATAGTGGAACGGCAGGAGGTGGTGTGGCCTTGCTCTTTTTAATACAGTGCGGCCAAGGGGAACTAAGCCAAAGGAATGACCCAAAAGTGACCAAAACCTGAACGTGCTCCGTTAACTCGAAAATACTATCACTTTCCTCACTCCAACGTGTGTTAATGAAGCAAGACATGTGCGTGTTTTAAAGTCACTCAAACTGCGCCTAAATACGAAATGTCATCAACTGAAATTCTGCCTTTTACCCTCCCTCAAAAAACCAATATAAGTATAGGTTAAGAGGGGCGGAGGTCGGAAAAGACTGGGTCTGTCGGCGGGCTGTGCCTCTTTCCTCCCCCTTAGGAATTCCTGTGGGGTGAGGCTCGGACACCGAGTGCTCCCTCAGGGAATTAGAGAGCCAGCTGCTCTTTGCGATTGTGCTTTTAGTCGGCTCCCACTGTAACGTATTTTTTGTCGGTTTATTGCTCATATTTTTTGTGTTTCTGTGCTCCTGCAGACGGTGTGTTTATCACTGACAGTCCAGCGTTTCTGTTGCTCAGCACATGACAGTGTTTTTTGCACCTGAGGGTTGTTGAGCGTTTCCAGGCTGTGGTCTGGCCAGGGGAGTGTGTTGGACATACCAGACTCACGGTGTGTCTGTCACGCAGTTTGTGAGTCTGTGATTGTGGTGGTTCTTACTGAATGTGACTGAGCCCACAGTGCTGTGGCTGAAGCGCAGGGCTCTGTGCTTCCCTTTTTAGTGCTGAATTTGCCATCCCCCAAAGCACAGCCACTCCCAGCCCCTCTGGTATTCGAGGAACGGCTGAAATGCAAGGGCAGTCTTTCTGCCAAATCTTCCTATTAATGTGACAGCAAAATTTGCTTTACTGTTAACACAGTGCCCTTGTGCTGAAGTGTGCTTTATTTCTGCACTGTTTCATTATATTTAGCAATACTGAACTCTGTGCTACACCTGCTGATAACAAAGTCAGGGGTATTGATCCACTCACAGATTAATTGTGCATATTATTGTCAGCATTTTCCTTGGGAAAAAATACAGAAGTGAGCTTAAACCTGCTTAATGGAGAACTGAGTTTTTAAAAAGTTCCATTTTTAGTTCTTTTGATGTAAGATTGTTTCATTTTTTTGAAACAGTATGTTACACCCTGACCTAAATACCTGAATTTCTTGTTGTATTCAGTGATACAGGATGCTGTTTCCTGTGGTGTTGTGTGCAGTGATGCTGATAGGGAGCTGTAAAGCTCAAGAAGATGAATGGATTGACCCCACGGATATGCTCAATTATGATGCAGCATCAGGAACAATGAGAAGACCTTATAAGGTAGAGAAAGAAAGGGTGTGTGTCTCTCCCAAAAAGCCAAATGCTGTTGGAAGATTGCTTTTTAACTGTGACAGTAAATAATGATAGCAGTATGGTGTTTTTAAGGGCTTATTATGTTATATCTGAATCCATACACAGAGAAGTCTTCGTGTCCGTGGTTAAAATTGCAAGGGAAAAAATAGTGTAATTAG
Source organism: Emberiza elegans (assembly GCA_024865655.1). Classification (NCBI taxonomy): domain Eukaryota; kingdom Metazoa; phylum Chordata; class Aves; order Passeriformes; family Fringillidae; genus Emberiza; species Emberiza elegans. The sequence continues at coordinate 66,345,114 of JALJVW010000206.1, forward strand.
CTCAGGACCTTTCCCTGGTGAGCTTCTGTTGCACTCAGATCAAGTCACATCAAGCTTTTTGTATTTTCACAGGTGGTGCTTGATTTATGCAGGTTGTGGCACAACAGGTTACCGCTCTGAGAAGTACTGGGTTAATCACCTCTTGCTAATTTCTCAAATATAGTGTTAAATATCTTGAAAATCAGGTTCCTAACTGATAAAAGTTGGGGGAGTTAAAGTTAATTATTGTATTTTATTTTAATCCACCAGTTTCCCATTTCTTGTGTGGGACTGTTGTGAATTTTAATGGTGTTTTGTAATGCTGGGCCTCAGTTTTCAGAAGAAAGGTCAGACTAGGGATTGAGTGCTGTACTTCTAATGAATCATTAACACTGAAGAGAAGATGAGCTAGGAAAAAGATCAGTTCTAACAAGATGAATTTTCTCTGTCTTGTATGAGGAGCGGACCCTGAATACCATGAGGTGCACATTGGTTATCTTGTGCATGTGAGCACACATGGCACTGTGAACTGGAGGTGGTTGTAAGGGCACGCTTGATTTTTGCCATTATTCAGCTTTCAGGTTTGGTTTTGCAGTCTTGAGTAATGCTGTTTAAACACTACAGAGCATAATTTTCTGAAGCTTAAAAGATGCAGAGTGTGTTATTGCTCTCCACAGCTTTCCTCATCAACCTCCAACTTCTCCAAGTCCACCTGATAGTCATTAGCATCCTTAAGATCCAGCAGCAGGCTTTGGAGCCCAACTGCTGCAGCTTTATATAAAAAAGTAGTAGCTGTATTGTTGTCTCCAAACTAAAAAATTACTACTTTGTATTGGTCCATCTTCTCAGGATTTCTTTTCTGTTCTGCAGAGAGTTTTTAGGCAGGCTCAAGCCCTCAGAACCAAACTTTGTTTCAGCATGAGTTCACTGGTTCAGGTGCTGTTGTGCTTCCTCTTGGAGGCTTCCCTCAGTGTGCACACGTGGTTGGAAGCAGCACTGCTCTGGGTCTGAGCAATGAGCAGAGAGCACAGAGTGCTCTGCAGTAGATAAAGGCAGCCCAGAATGGGGTTTGTGTTTACCTGCAGTCTGGCTGGTGGTGTGGCCAGCTGGGCTGGGAATTCACCTGGCTGAAAGCTGCCCCTTTGCCTGCTGAGTCAGTTTTTAGCCAGTGCCATTATCTAATCTGATGCACTCTGTGGGTCAGCAGCACTCAAAGGAGGGGAAAGGGCAAGTGGGGGAGGATAGGCAAGACGTCACCTTTTGCATTTAGATAAACTCAAAGCAATTGTCCATCTGGAGCCTAAAATAACAGCAGAGAGGTAACTGCCGTGTCAGTGGGGGAGAGTATTAGCAGCAAAGGTCTGTACTCAGTTCTTAGCTCCTTTGCTCCTTCTAAAGTGATGTGGCTGTAGAAGTGTAACACAGAGCATGTTGGTCAAATTCTTGAATTCTGAAAATACAGTTTTCTTCTGTAATTGCAGCCAAACTATCATGACTCTGAGGAAGAGGCTGTGGATACAGTCAGTACTGAAATCTCACGTTGTTCCAGGGTAGTAGATTCCTTGCAACACAAGGTTTGTTTTTCAGAATATTTTCCTGTGTTTTATAGTGCTTGTAAATATGCTTATATATTTTAGTGCTTATAGTTTTGTGCTTTCTGATGATGGGCTCCTGGATAGTACCAAACAGGTGCATTGCTGGCATCATTTATTCTTTATGGAAGGGGAACCTCTAGGCAGAGGAGAGACTGGAAGTGGTTTGAATTCATTTTCATGTTGTTGTTCTGCCTACAAAGGTCTGTTTCCTGACATGTTTTATAGTGCAATGAATTCTATAGGAACTAGGTGCTTCTGCCCAGTGTCCGCAGTTTGGAGGTGTGGTGCTGATTACCCCATGCTGTTCTCAAGCTGTCAGTCCTGTTAGATTTTAAGGGGTGGGTTGTGGGCACAGCGACCAGGGCCATGTTCAGAGCTGCAGCACTCAGGTGCTGCTGTCAGACCCCTTCCCAGGGTGTGGGGATGCCTGTGTGGCTCCTGGGGCCCTTCCTGCCCTCAGCCATTTGGATCCCCAATGGGATATGTGTCATTTTAATGTTGTTTTAGTTACTTGGATTTTTTGGCAGTTCCCTCTTTTTTTTCCTGATGTAAACTTAAAATGTAAGGAGATCCAGATGTTTGCATTTGTTTTTAGCCTTACTGAAGTCAGGATTTGAATATTATTAGCAGATGTGAAATCTCCAGTACTGGCCAGTCCCATGGAAAGCAGAATGTTCAGTAACTGCATACGCTTTTTATTTGGCAGACTAACCCTGGAATCATTGCTAAACTAAAGAAATGTGCCCCTGTTAGTCCTGAGTTAAATGTGTTGGTACATTTGGGGTTTTTTGTCTCCTATGAAGAAGCTGGTTTCAGCAAAGTGAATAAAAGTGTCTTTTGCACAATTGCAGATTGCAGAGTGTGAGGAGAGGAATGCCAAATCACAGGAGAGCCGGAGCTTTTATATTTTTAAGCGATTCTTGAATAAGATTTTAAATGAAGCTGGAAAACTTGGCCTTGTAAGTATTTGAACAGTCATTTAAAAAATACTTAATTCAAATGAATTCATGTTACTGCTTTATGTAGTTTTCACAATTACCAAGCATTGAGCAATTACGGTGGTGTACTTTAAATGAAATGAAGGGAACGGGATGGCAAAGGAAAAGATGACAGAAGTATGTGCATCCTGTACTGCTGAGGAGACACAGTTGTGGTTTGATCTGTAAAGCATCCGAAGGAAGGCTTTGTGAATTCAGTGTATCTTAGCATCTGTTAGCTTAGCTGGAATGCAGCTATAGGAACACCTTGTTCTGGTCACATTAGTGGTTGGAAACTGGAAGGAGCCAGATTTGGGTTGTTTGTTGTAGACTTACAAGGCCTGTATTGTAGGTCTACCATGTTAAGCTGCAGAGGGTGGAAGCGAGGACAGGTAACATGGGAGAAGTACAGAGGGATTGCCCAAGCAGGGGCAGGCATCAGGTTAACAAAGCTAAAACTCAGACAGAATTAAACCCCTAAGGAAGGGGGTTTGTCCAGGGGGACCCTGACAGGCTTGAGAAATGGGTCCATGCAAAACCCAGGAAGTTCAGTGAGACCAAGTGCAAGGTCTTGTACATGTGATGGGGCAATGCCAGGAAGAAGAATAGGCTTGGGTGGAGAGTGGACTGGGACTGTCCCTCGGGAGAAAGACTTGAGAGTGCTGGAGAATCTGGCAATGTGAGCTTGCAGCCCACAGAGCCCACTGCACCCTGGGCTGCACCCAAAGCAGTGCAGGGAGGGGACTCTGCCCCTCTGCTCTGCTGAGACCCAGCCTGCAGTGCTGTGTCCAGCTCTGGGGTCCCCAGGGTAGAGAAGAACATGGACCTGTTGAAGCAAGTGCAGAGGAGAGCACAGGGATGATCTGAGGACTGGAGCATCTCTCCTACAAAAACAGCCTGGGGAAGAGAAGGCTCTGGAGAGACCTTAGAGACCTTTTGAGTACCTAAAGGGGGGCCTATAAGAGGGACCTTTTACAGGGGTGTGCAGTGCTTGGACAAAGGAGAATGGCTTTGAACTGAAAAAGAGGAGGTTTAGATTAGATACTGGGAAGAAATTCTTTGCTGTGATGGTTGTGAGGCACTGGAAGAAGTTGTCCAGAGAAGTTGTGGATGCCCCATCCCTGGAAGCATTCAAGGCCAGGCTGGATGGGGCTTTCAGCAATGTGGTCTAGTGGGAGGTGTCCCTGACCATGAGGGTTGGAACCAGATTATCTTTAAGGTCTCTTCCAACCCAAACCATTCCGTGATTCTAACCATCAAGGAATAGCATCTTATTAGAATTTCCATATAAGAATCAATGTATTACTTTCTTTATGCAGTGATTTCAGCTGGAATAGAGTGAATTTTCTTGGTGCTAGCTGGTGCAGGGCTGTGTTTTGGGTTCAGTGTGAGGGCACTGTTGATAACACTCTGGTGTTTCAGTCAAGGACATCTCTGTGCTCGTGCCAGCCAGGAGGTGCAGGAGGAGCTGTGGGGGAGCGTGGCTGGGGGAGCTGCCTGCGAGGGGCTGAGAGCTGCTGGAGGCAGCAATTGTACTGTGCAGCACTTGTTCTTCTGGGGGTTATTTCCTTCTTTCTCTCTTTTCATGACTGGTAGCATTATTGCCATCACATTTTATTTTTTGCTGTTCTTGTCTCAGCTCATGAGGTTTACCTTTTGCTCATTCTCCTCCCCACCAGGAGGGATATTGGAGGGAGTGAGTGGCTGCATGATACTTCAGTTGTTGGCTGGGCACTTTATTATATTGTCTTTGGAGATTTTGTTTATTCAGAGGTAGAAGAATTGATCTTTAGTAATAAGCAAAATTACTGTCAAATAAGGAACATTACATTTAGCAATGTAAAACTTTATTTTTTTCTTAGTATCTCTATTATCCGGCTTTGACTGAGGCACACATAGTGTATATGTAATTATTACCTGTTAATGATCACAGGTCCTGAAATCCCAGTAACAAAAAAAATGAGATAGTTTATTTTTTGGGGGTTTTTTTTCTGCAGAATTGAAAGATTGCAAACCAATTGAATTGTGTTTTGTGTCATTTAGATGAACAAAAAGATTATAGAATCATATTGTGCCCCTGTCCCATGTTTTCATCCTGCAGCCTGCTTCAGAAGGGTGCTGGTACAGAATGAATATGATCAGTTTTGGCCTATGGATGCATTTCTATTTCCAGATAAGCAGCTTTTAACCCTTGTTTTGCTTTGCTTTGAATGCAGCCTGGGGAAGATGTGGGCCATGTCCATTACGATGCTGAGATCATTCTTACCAGGCAGACGTATTTGGAGATCCTCAGGTTTGTCAATGAGGAGGCCTGGCAGCCAGGAGCCCTGGATGAGGCACTCAGTGATATTTTGGTCAATTTTAAGCACCATGATGAGGAAGCTTGGCGGTGGAGGTTTGAAGACACCTTTGGAATTGATCTATATCATTTGTTTTGGGTAAGAGAATAAAGGTTGATTATTGATGACCACAGATAAAGCAATTCCTTCCATCATACCTCAAGTCAATCTTTTTTTTTGTGGTTGCTGAAGGATGTATTTGCTTTAAGAAGGAATTCAAGTATTTTATTCCTGTGGTCATCTGTTCTCTATTGTAGCTTTGGTTTGGGGCTTTTTTCTGGTGTGCTTTTTATTTTCTTGTCTTATATCTGTGCTGCCAGACTCATTGTGTTCTAGCACTTTCTTACCACTAGAACTGACACCTCATGCTTTATAGCTCTTCCATGTTTGTCTCTTGTTCATGTAGTTGTTGAGCGTTTGGCTTCTCCAAGAGTTGGAATATATACTGAGACAAGTATCTATTTAAACTCCTCTAGGTCAGAGGCTTTTGCAAATTTTGTGGAAAAATTTGTATAGGATTGGAGAGGAAAGAGGAGAGTGGGAATTATAAAATGCTAAGCTGAGGATCTCTAATGAAGATGATGATTTCTGAATAAATCTTTGTAATTCAGAATATGCCAGTGCTGACATAATCTTGCAAGTAGTCTGTCTAGATTTGAGGGGTCTCTGGAAGCCAGAGGACAAAAAGGAGGCTGTCAGTAACCTCTGATAGGGGTCCTTGAGTGGAAAGACACTGTGGAGTCCTTTGAAGTCTTGCTGCTGGTACCCAAACTGTAAGTTTGTGTCTCTGTGCAGCAGTTGGCAGCAGTTGTTCTGTGGTTCAGAGCAGGCACAAACTGCTCAAGCACCGGCTGACAACAATTTGCTAATTTAGAAGTGTGGTTGCTAATGTAACAAACATCCTAAGGAGGAAATAACTAAATATCACAAGAAACAAATGAGCAACTGCAATGTCAGGCTGTGACAGGGATGAATATTGGTACTGCCACAAAACTGTTCTGCCTTGTGCTGCTCAGATGGGCTGTGGAAGCAAGGAAGAACTTCTCAGCTGTTCTGTGTAAATGACATCAGTAAAAAGAAAAGTTGGTATTTTCTTCATGTGTACTGTCAGCAAGCTTGGAAAGGTCCAAATATAGGTCATAATTTTTTCCTCTTTCTTTTTCAGCTACTCTTGTGTGTAGTATGCATTGTGATTGTAATGGCTACAGAACTCAGGACATATGTTTCTCGCTTTGTTCAGCTAAAATATGTTTTATTTCTGACTTTCCTCGTCAGTTTTGTCTGGAACTGGTTTTACTTGTACACGGTAAGTTCTGCAATCTTAATGGCTTTTTGGCTTAGAACTGTACAGCTATGAGGGAGTTAAAGTTGTTTAGTTCCTTTGGTTAGTTTACATACAGCTTTTAATTAACTGCAAAATAATAAAGGGATAAACATTTTCTTTTGCATGTTGATAGGTGTGTTAGGTGTAAAGAACAAAAGAAACCCTGACAACTGCATTCTGCTGTAGAGGTGCACAAAATTCAGAGAGCACTAGAACTCTGATTTCACTACATGGGCAAGGCAGATGTAGCCTCTCACTAAAGCAGCTTGGTAGAAAAGGTATACAGAAATATATTCAAAGGAGTTTTTTTTCTTAAGATTCCCTGGTAGAAACTGTGTTTCATGTGATAGACCAGATAAATGCCTCATTAATGGTCATTAAGTGGCTGATGGTACAATCAGATCAGTTTTATTGAGGAGGAATTTAGGATACCAGATCAAAGCCCAGCCACAAATTCTGCCCTCATATCTTGTCAATCAGGATTGGACTGCAGTTTGGCAGACCCAGGGACAGCCGAGTGCTGGAGAGTGGGATGGCTCTGGCATGGGCTTGGAATGCCATGCAGATGGCTTGGGTTGAGGCAGTGAAGAATGTCGGTTTTGCAACAGATGATTTGACCAATTTTTCTCTTTTAATCATCAGTTGCAAACAGTAAGGTAAAACTATAATAAATACAGGTATTATGAGAATTATTTGGGGAAAAAAAAGAGGATGTTTTAACTAGTAACTCCATGACAGCTGTGTCTCTATTCCAGAAACATGTTAAGAAAAGATGTCATCAGTTTACTTTTGCCTTGAGCTTGTATCTTTGAATATTGGAGTCTGATCCTTTGACAATTTTGACTCCTTTTGGAGAATAACTTGGAGGTAGCCATTATCTCAGGCTTTTTGTCCATTCCTAGGAAGTTCTTAGAATTTAACTCCATTAAATTGTTTAGATAGTAAACTTTTCTAAATACATATTACATGGGGAATTGTCATTACAAGGGGACAAGGGGGAAATTTATGTGGGGAACTATTCCCAGGCTGCTGAGAGCAAGCAGGGCTGGCTGAGGAGCAGCGCTCCTGGCTGCAGCACTCAGTGTGTGTTTCCCTGCAGCTGGCCTTCGCTCAGCACCAGGCAGAGATGGCCAAGATGGGGCAGTTTGACAAGGTCTGTGCCGAGAAGCTGGAGTGGTATGGAAGTCTCATGGGTAAGTTTTGTCTTGGTACAGTAGTAGTTGAGATCACAAAATATCAATCCATAGTATCCCAGGATACTCGGCTTCCTTCATGGGTAGTACAGGGAATTCTCCTCAATACACGATTATATGGTTTTACCCTTTTCCCATCCCATAAGACTTTGTTTTCTAGGCCTGGGGAGCAGAGCTGATCACAGCACTGTACTTGGGGTATGTCATGGTGTTACTTTTTTTTCTTGTAACTTACTGTTTCCCCAGTACCATTCAGTGCCATTTACTAAAGACAGGCAGGCAGAGTTCAGGGCAAGGATATTTTTCATGTATTACACCTGTGAGTACAATGGATTTCAGGAATTGGATCTGTAATTGTTTATTCAGGTGTTATTATTTTACAGAGAAAGCTGATTTTTTTTATTATCTGTTATTTCAATCCAGTGCCACAGCAGGTAGATGAAGGGTGGCAGCTCTTAGAGTGCTTGTAATGGTCTTCCCTGTGTAATTTCTTGACTCTGTTGTTTTTGATTACATGTCAATGATTTAAGTTCTGACTGCAGTAAAACTGTACTACAGGAATACTGATGTCATGAATCACTTGTTTATAATGTAAAAGTTCCCTTAAGAAGTAAGACTTCTGCTTGTAACTAAAACAGACCCTTGAATCCAGCAAGCAAAGGAGACAATTTCAATCTCCCTGCAGACTGGCAGATGAGCAATAACACAGAATGTGTCAGTAGCTGTGAACACAGTGTGCAAGTTCACAGTTTCCACAGATGAGACTTTTTTCCCAGAGGCTTCTGGGAACTGATCTCACCTAAAGAGCTTTCTTGATTATACATGGGAAAGCTTCAGGTTCTTTTTTTTTCCAGCTTTTCCTCCCCTTCCTGCATCCCCTTGACTGGATAAACTATACTTACAAGCCAATTTCAGATGTGTAAAAATAAATCTGTTTTGAACTGTATCTAGAAGAGTTCTCTTCCATCTGTAACTAAAATGTTCCTTTCTGTATTGCTGCTGTGTCACAAAGTATCTTTTTAAGAAGTAGTAATGATATGTGTCTGATTTCAGAATGGCTTAGAAGTACATGGACGTTTCACGATGATCCCTGTAAGAAGTATTATGAAATTCTGCTTGTAAATCCTGTTTATATGGTTCCACCATCAAAGGTATGTGCCAAGCCTGAAGGGACTGCCAAGGCCTAGGTTGGTGTTTGTGTGACAACACTGATTTTCTGTTTATTTTCTAGGCCTTGGCAGTAACTTTCACCAACTTTGTAACTGAGCCTTTGAAGGACATAGGACAAGGTATTGGTGAATTCATCAAGGCACTTATGAAGGAGATACCATTAATTCTGCAGGTTCCAGTGCTCATTACCATGGCTCTGGGTGTCCTGGTTTGTATACATTCATCTTACATTTAGAAGCTCAGTTTTATTTTTTAAATATTAAATGTGTTTATATTTAAGTATTATACTACATATTTCTCATTTGTACAACTGAACAGATTTTCTTATCACAAAGAAATTACTTCTGCAAGGGAATTTTTTCTTGACAAAGGCTTCATACTACAGTTGGTCTAGGAATTAAAAGAGCCGAGTTTTGTATTCGAACTGTATTCCTCTCCCACTCCCTAAGTGGGATATAGTAGCATTAAACTGCTTAAAATCTTAGGATCTCTGACAGTTTATTGCACCTTAGTTCCCATTTCTTCTTTGAGTCATTACATTATCATGTGTGTAGTTGGTATTTAACACAAAGGCATTGAGTTAGAGCCTTAAACATCTTTAATGTACCACTAACAATGAACTGCATCCAGCCTGGCAGTTCCTGCAGCATGGTCAGACTGCAGAAAGCTTGAGCTGGAGCCATTCTCTTCACCTGACCTTTTCCTTCAGGCTCTTCCAGATATATGACAAAAAATCTGTGTGAAAACCATAGGCTGCAGATATTTGGTGTTTTGCTCAGTTTGGGTTTTTTCCTCTCCCCCAGACTTTCTGCTATGGTGCAGGATCATCAGTGTCTGCATTGAGACACTTAAGGTCTTCTCAGAAGAAGAGTCTTCCTCTGCCTGCTGGGGGGCAGGAGCCCATAGCCTTTGGGCAGTATGATGGGAGGACAGCAGATGAGTACTACCTGCAGCAGCAGCCGTACGTGCACAGAGGCCACCAGGACAGAGGGGACGCTGCCACCAGGCCCCTGCCCAGGCTGAGAGCGGGCAATGGCAGCAGGAGCCCGGACACGGCACACGCCAGCGACCAGCCGGATGCACAGCAGGTACCAGAGGCCCACAGGGACCAGAGGCCCACAGGGACCAGCCTGATGGGTCTCCTGGTGCTCTGGGAGCTGGCATTAAACTGCGCAGATTGCAGTGGCACCTGCTAGAACACATTTAAACAACACAATTAAACCCACATCTGGGGGAGAGAGGAGCTAAGGAACTACATGTTCCCCTATGGAACAGTTTGATAAAGGTGTCTTGGATGTGTTTCTTCTGGAAAAATATCTTGCAGTGCCTAACTGTGGCAAGAAACTACTGAATTAAAACTCTTTATGGTAAAGACAGCTTCAGTTTTGAGAGATCAGTATGTGTGTCAGCCTGGGCAATCATGATAACCCAATGAAGAAATGTGGAGGAAAAAAAGCAGGGCTGACTTCCCTGCAAACTATAGAAAATTCAAACCAGATTTATACTCTATATTGGGCTTATTTACATGTTCTGTTTCCCGAGGGGAAAAAAAAAAACCCGTCATACTTTGGGTGAGCCCTACCCCTTGAGCTGGGATGCGCTTGAAGCAATAGATGCTGTCACTTTTGATTGCCTAATTAATATGTTATTATTGATTTTTTGCAGAACAGATTGTACACTGAATCTGAAGTTCATAGACTTGAAACTCTCCAAGCTGAAAACCTTACTGCAGAAGCTGCACTTGAGCAGCAAAAACAGGAGACAGGCAAAGTAGAGGGAGAGACTGGAGAAAACTGTGTCCCCAATAAAAACCTAGAACAGAAAAGTTCTGCCACAGAACCGTGCGAAGAGAAGAAAGAGTGTGTTTTACACGACTCCAGGAAAGAGACTAAGGAAAACCCAGACTCTGCTGTAAGTTTTGTCTAATCTTTACTTGTCATGTACTTGATAATTCTGCTCTCATTCTCACTCAAGTGTAGAAGAGACAAGAACATCACTAAGCTGTTAGGTGGGAATGTAAAATCTGGGAGAGGGTACTCTGGAATCTGAAAGAAAGGTGTTTAAGCAAGATGATGCACCTCTAAGTGGCCAGAAAAACCCAGGCTTCTGGAGTGTTGCTGCTTGTTGGAAATCAGGTTTGTGTAATAAGATTTGAGTAATTCCCATAATGCTAATTCCCAGCTCAGATGTCTCAGGTCTGTCTTTGGGTTTATGTTCTTTAAAATCAGTTTGCTTCTTGTCAGCTCAGTTTTAGGGCAGCTGATGGATTTGCTCCTGGTGTAATGATCTGCAGGAGTGAGCACCTGATGTTGTAGCAGGGCCAGGAACAGGAGGTGCCATGGGGATGGACATTCCAGTGGTTGTTCCCCAGACCTCCCCCAGCCCAGCTCGTCCTTAGCCAGAGCCAGAGAGCAGCTGAGATCAGGTACAGGAAGCAGCACCTGTGCATTTCTGTGGGTAGCTCTGGAAATTGGGGTGCTGCGGGCACTGCCCCAGGCCCATGGCAGTTGGTGCCCAGTGCCCACCCCTGTAATTCCCTGGTGCATGGGCACGTATCACACAAGCTGTAGAGCAGCACAAGCAGCTGTTTCTTGAAATAAGTACTTCTTGAAAACTTCTGCTGATTGCAGAACTGTTGTGAATTAATGTGGGAAACAGCTAAATATTACCAAAAAAACATAATGCTTGAAAAAACTATTTTTTATTAAACAGAATTAAAACTAGGGTTTAATTTTTTTATAGAAATTATTGTTTCTTCCAAACTGTGTTTCTGCAAAGAGACTAAATACTGAAGCTATTTATTCTCCTTTTTTTAAAATTACTTTTTTTAAAAAAGTATAAAAGAAAACAACTTTTTTTCAGGAAGTACAAATCAGGGGAAAAAGTCAAATTTTCTTTAAAAAGAACATAAAAATGTAAGTCTTTCACTAAATAGAGACAGTGGTAGAATCCACTAATGAGCAATGAGAGAATTGACAGAGAAAAAAAGTCTCAATAATTTTGATAGAACTAGAGGCAAGTAAGAGAGAGACACAGTACCAGTACCTCAGACTGCTCTGAAAGCAGCTGCCAAATGCAAGAGCAGGGGCAGCTCTGTAACTGCTGATCACCAGTGTGACGCTGCTATTTCTGTGAAAAGTCAGGAGAAAGGAGACAGAGCTACTGATTGTAGTCTTAAAAAAGGCAAGTGTGCTTTTCCAGCAAACCAGAATGATCCCTAGGATGCTGCTGTACATACTGCTGGGGTCTTCAGCTGGAATTGGGTCCCTTTATAGCTGAGGGTAGGTGGACTCTCTGCTCATCCATTCTCTTCGCTTGTGAGCGCAAAATCAGGCTGAAAAAATCCTCATCTGGTACAGTGGGGCCTTTGGCAGCTCCTGGAGGAGCACATCTCTGATCATCCAGTCTGGAACCCTACAGACAGACCAAGCAAGACAAGCTGCATATTTACAGGAAGATACGGAGTAAGCTAACAAAATTAAGTGAAAAAACTACTAAAACTTTTTGCTGGCAGATTTAAAGCTAGTAGAGAGATTTAATTTATAAGTTTTGTTTCAAGTTAAACTTGCTAAATGAAAATATTTAGTCTAAGTGTAACTAAAAGTGTTCCTTTGATGCATTTGTTCCATGTGTCTGAAAGTGACCCCCCCCCCAATCCAGTTCAGTTCTTTGACATACTGCAAAATGAGATTTTTTAGCATTAGTACAGGGTGTTCCTGGTCACATACACCAGGAAGTATGGTTGTCTTCCTTTCCTTACACAGGGACTAAAAGATTGCTGCAGTGGGTGAGATTTGGGAAGGCACTCTTTGAAAGCCCCTTGCCTCCAGTCTGTGCAGCTGGGTACAGTTTAGTGCCAAGGTTACAGAGCAGGTGGCAAACCCTGCTGGGCTGGGCTCTGCTCCCCAGAGAGCACAGGAACAGGCTGGAGGGCAGTGTGGGCACAGGAGGGGAAAGCACAGCTTTCAGTGGTGGCTGGACCTGGGACAGGCACCCTTCAGACAAAAAGGCTCAAAGGCAGCAACCCTTCTGTGCTTGTTTAAAGCAGTCCATACTCATCAGAGCAGACTAAATATTTTTCTAGTCCTAAAAGAGAATATTTCTAGAGTCTTTGCTTGACTCACATTAGGAAACAGACAAGCTTCTATAACAGAACATGGTGTTTCAGCAGGCTGATGAGCACTGCCATGTAGACTCAATTCCAGGTGCTGCTTTCTCAGCCAGGCTACCATACTTACCTTTGGAGAACTCAGCATCTGAATTTCATATTTTTGGCTGCTTATCAACCAATCAGACAAACCAGCAAGTCTTTTTAATTCTTTTTGGTATAATTGGTATACACACATGCTCTAATTGAAAATCAGTCACCTCACTTGTATGTTGCTATAAACGATCATTTAAAGTTAATCTCATGGGAATGATGACCACTATTACCACCAAAACCTGGATACTGAATTCTTTCAGTTGCTAAATTAGGATTGCTCATGTATCAGGTGTCCTCCTTAGCAAGCCAGGTCTAAACACTTCAAACCATTTTACATACTCCTTGCAATAGCCTCACTTTTTTTTCTTCCCTTTTTAACAATTAGAAGAAAGAAATGCTTAATGTGGTATAAATACCAAAATTACACTTACTAGACACTGGATAATTAAAAAAACCCCAACCCTCATCTTTTGTTCTCTTCTGTTCCTCATCTGTCATATCAATACGTATCTTAAAACACAGTGGCTTCCTTACAGGAGTTCAGTAGAGGAGTCCCAGAGGCAGCTCCCAGAGGCAGAAGCTGAGGAGGTTGTTAAGCCCCTACCTGGCATTTGATCAATATATCGAAGAAGTCGTCATCCAGGTTGCCGTTGGCGCTGGCCCCGAGCTGGCCCAGCAGCGGGCGGCTGCGGCTCTGGCTGAGGCCGGGCAGCTGGCTCAGCCCGGGCAGCTGGCTCAGGCTGGCGCGCTGCTCGTCCAGGCGCCGGCTCTGCGAGCTCGCCAGCAGCTCCAGGAACTCGTCTGTGTGCGGGGACACTGCCGATGTGGAAAGGGCTGCCCGGGACACACAGAATAGTTAGAGTTAGCCTAGGAGTAAATCATTCCTCTACTGAGTCTTGCTTGCAAATACATTTTGAAAATAGTCAAATATGGATTTTGCTTTTAAAAAATTACATTTTATCATCGCTTTAGGTGGAGTAGAGGATGTTGCCACTGAAGATGCTGAGAGTCTGTTTTCTCCTGGAAGCAGCACCTCTGATCATCCATCCTGTTACTCTGGAACCGACTCAGCAGATCAAAGAACCCTTCGTCTGCCATTGTCTCACGGCTGCTTTTCTGAAAAGGAGAAAATTTGGGGTATTTGACCTTAGAGTGCCTACAGCTGGGACAACTGCATCGGAGTTTCAGTCCAGTGATATGCTTGATATTTACATATCTGAAATTTATTAAATAAATTTTTTTTAGTCAACCATTTCTATAGCCAGAGATCTAGCCAAGGAGGAGATGCTAATGCTAGGGCAGCAGTTTGGAGAGGGAAATATGTTAGAAATGTCTCATTCTTTGAAATGGAAAGAAACTGTGCTCAGATCATGGTAAAATGGGAGTTATTCCTCCTCAGCCATTAATCCAACAAAACCCCAAATGCCCATGAGAGGAAAAAGAAACAAGACCAGCAATGCACAGTTGCCATTGTCTCCTCAGGTCTGTGACCAAATGCCTCAGTTCTTTTATTTTGAACTGACTTCTCTCAAGAGTGTAATAACCTAAACAGTATGGCCGAAATATCTTCCACTGCCTGAATCAAAAAAACTGGATTTTGTTAAGTTTGGAGAAGTAGGTCTAGAAGAGACTTAGACCTCAGCTTGCAAATAAATTTCATTTCTAACTTCAAAAAAACCACCACAAATAAAATGTTTCAGTAGTAGGAAAATCTTAAAGCTGGCACCACCCCTGAGAGAGCTGTAGAATGATAGATTCTGCATCAGTTTAGAGCCATGGTGTTTAAATCAAGTTAAACTGAACAGGACAGCTACAGGAAGCTGTTTTCCACAATTCTGATCACACAAAGATGAGTAAAGGCCATGGGCTCACCACACCTACCCTCTGAGAGTTTGGAAGTCGATGATCAATGGAATTACTGGCATCCTGCAAAACTTTGGAGGTGGTGCCGTTTTTGTACTTTTTGCCTTTTAGTCGATTTACAAAATGAAGTTTTGCTGAAGTTTTGGCAACCAGTGGTTTCTGTTTAACAAGAATCTCACTGTTCCAGTTTGGAACCTAAGAAAACAAAAGTCAGGAAATTAAGCCTTATGATTTTACTTACCAGTACTGTTACCTCTTACTTGCTCCCCAAAATGAGGCAGCTTTACACTATTTTGTTCTTACAGCCACAAGGATGTACCCAAATAGGCTCTTGAATGCCAGTGCTGATTTCAGCTCTACTGACTACACATGCTTTGAGTTGTTATTGATTAACACAGCAGGCTTTGCCTGACCTGAAGAGACTAGAATTAGATATCCCAGTGTGGAGGGAAAAATAACAATTTCAGTCTGCCACTGGAATAATTTCTGCAGAACTGCCAGCCCAGTATTGAAAGGCAGAATGTAAAAGAAATCTCTCATAGACTGATACAAGGATTTTAATCAGGGACTCCCACTGCCAAAAGATTTCTGAGCCTGGGGGGGGGAGAAGTTGTTTTGCCTGTGACTCAGCTGTAACATTTCTGAAATAGCATCCTTACTCAAGATGGAGGTTGAAGCTTCTGGTGGTTTTGCAAGGGTTGAAATCTCAAAGTGAAAAACGGAGCACGTATTTTAAGTCCCCATAAAATGACTGTAACCAAAGAAGAAGTGTTCAGAAGAGCTAAGCTAAAGCTCAGGAATTTTATTCTGAATTACTTTCATGCTGCAACCTCAATCCATCTCTATAGAGAGATGAAAATTCCTTTGATGCTCATTACAGAACCCCATTCTTTCTCATTTGTTCAGGGAATAAAGCAGGCTTCCCACAAGCCACTACAGCCATCACCTGTCACATGCTGTTACCTACATGACAACAGTATTTTTTGTTAGTATTGTTAGACCTGCTGTTATGGAGCTCCTGTGATCAGCTAAATTAAAAAGGGAGGCAAATGGCACATCAGCACACCCTCAGAAATGTTTCACTGCAATATCAGCAGCAGAACAGAAAGAAGCAAAGTGCCAACCTTTTCTGGTGTTAACTTCATAAGTTCCATGTTCTCCATACTGTAACGGCGTCCTCTTGGTCTGCCACCTTCAAGAGACAAATTGATCTTTTTATTATTAAAATTTATGGTGTCACTTGACAAGCTGTGGCTGTACTCATCTAAGGTCCAAGACACAGACACAATTAGAACACACAAAGAAACTAAGCAGTACCCTGTGATTCACAATATAAATCCTCCAGAAAAGGAGGTGCTGAAGGGATCCAATACCTCAAGAACCTTTTTTAGCTGGTGGGGAGAAAACCAAACAAACTTCCATACTCAACCCCAACTCAGTAAAGAACTCTAATGAGATTCCTTTTTTGAATTCTCTGCTGGGAAACTATTTCAGAAAGAGGCACCTACCATTCAAACTGTTTTCCACTGCGTGGCTTTCTGCCATCATGGAGTTGTTTGTGCTGTAGCTTAATCCAAGAACCATTTGAAGATCTGAGAGATTAAGTCTGGCAGTGAGTTCTCCACTTCTGTCTCCTACCTTCAAGCAAATAAAATAAACAGTTGTATTACCTTAACAAATACTCACGTGTGTAACTGTAAAACAATCCTTGTCCCATGACTTCTGAGAGAAAAAGGCTGAAAAGGTTTTCCTGCTTGAAGACTGAGAACGTATTTCTAAAGAAGTAACAACTAACAGGTAACATAAAATAGCCTAAAATAACATAAAATAACCTAAAATAATCTCTGCTAGAGATTATTTTAACTAACTTGGGAGTCCGTGGTGGCATTGTGAGTGGTGACACTAGGACTAAGGAGCTGACTGGCTGAAATAACCTTGAGTCAGCTGTCTCTAGAATAACTGAAAATGCATTCCATCACTCAAAATCAGATGCATGAACACACCTCCATAAAACCTCTGTGAGTGAGACCAAAAACCAACAGCCAGCACAGTGGGAGTATGAAAATCATACCTCTCTTGAAATCTCCAGGTGCCTTTCTGCGAAATGGATGGCTTGGTCATGATTTCCCAGAGCAGTGTAAGCATTCCCTAAACTCCAGCAGGCTCTTCCTTCCCCAATTCTGAAAACAACACACATTTGCAATTACACCTCTACCTGCTGAACACCAGAGGTCAGGTTTCCACAGTACTGCCAAAGTAATTTGCTGGGCCAAAAAAATGGAGGCAATCATCAGAGACCATGCTACCACCAACATATTAAATATTGTATTTAAAGGCGTGTGATCTGGTTATAAACAAATATGAACAAATTTAATAAAAATTTTTTAATTTTTAAGCTCACAGCAAACAATTTAGTTTTGTAAGCATGGGACATTGTATTACCTACTTTGCTCCTCCTCAGTTTGCATGACTTACTAGTCTTCTGTATTCTTATTGACTTAAGAACAGGTACATTTCAGTGTTGTAAAAAATCATGGTTGCACTCAACGCTACATAAAAAAGGCCTCAGAAATCAGTACTGTAATATAAACATTACTTGCTGCTGTGTTATTCTCCTTCCCCCATCCCTTCCTGTATTATTAACTTGTGGACAAGTAGAACAGATTCTTATGAAAGTAGGATAAATTATTATAATGAACTCATGAAAGACAGATCTGCTTTTCCTTAAATTTACACAGACTTGCTGACAGGAGATGATGTAGAAACAGTCATTCATCAATTTGTCTTTCATCTCAGACTCATTAGCTGAAATATCATTATGAGTAATTTTCGTTTTCTATATGAAAACCCAAGCCCAGCATTGGGGGAATTCACATGAATGCAGCTGTCACATGGGGAACAATGCCAGTGGAGTTGAAGGTAACAGCATTTGCTCTGAGTGTCACACATACATGAAACAATCTCTTAGGGCTTACTTGTCGTGTAGTTCCTGAGCAATCACAAGGTGTTTGAGATGATAATCAATGGCTCTCTCATAGTCCTGGAGCAGAGTGTAGGTGTTGCCCAGGCTGTAGCAGGCCTGTGCTTCCACAGCTCTGTCCTTCAGCTGCCGAGCCAGCTGCAGCGTCCTCCTGCAGGAGAGGGGTCAGAAACCACCACAAGGAAAAGCTTTCGGAAGCATGTGCACAACTGAAAATCTGTTACACAATTTCAACAAATTGGGGCAGCAAGCTAGCAAATTATCAGCTAATAAATTACTATCTTATAAACCCTTACAATCTCACACTTGTGAAGTCCTCCCTCCACTGCAACCTACTTCATTAGAGAGCAGGCTGATTCCTCAAACAGCATCTTTTAATTTACTGCTTCATTAATAATTTGTAGGCATTTCCCTGAGGTTGCACTGTTTAATAGCAGTGTTACAATGCCTACTTTCCCATCAGCATGGGCAGGACAGGCCTATACTCACCAAGCCAGCCTAGCCGTGCTGGGCAAGAAGAATTTGAGTGCTCAGAGGGATCTGCTCAGTACTGAGGCTTTTCTCCCTAAGAGCTGGTGTGCTCTGAAACCCTAAGAGCTGGTGTGCTCTGAAATCCCAATCAGTTGCTAGTAACACCTATACTATACCTAATCTTTGCCAAGCTTTTGCTTTCCCAGGTACAGCAGCAACTGCTTAGTGGTGCAGAGATCAAGACAAGTCTGGATTGAAAATACAGACTAAAGATGTATACTGATGTTGCTGTGCACCAGCTCTCAGCTGGTGAGCACACCTGAGGCAGCCACCCATCTCAGGGTCGGAAAGCTACTCACATCGTTCCAGAACTCACTAAGAGCTGAGACAGTAATGCCTGCTTCTAGAATAATCAGAATAAATGCCTAGCAGTGAAAGATGTCTGTCTACAGCACTGCAAAGAAACTATTTAAAGTAGCAAAAGAGTTTAAAAATTAATTAATGCTGCCCCTCCCTTAAGAGAACCAGAATAATTAAACAACAAAGGAAAAAATTCTTTGTTAAACAAATGGAAATTTTTCTAAAGTATGTGTTGAAGCAATGGCTGTTCCACAGTGAGCTACAGTATCAGGCACAACAGAAGTAAACTGTACAAGAGATATAAATTGTGTTTATCAGCAGTCACTCACCTGTAGTATTCAGCAGCAGTTTCAAATTCCCCCAGGAATATATAGGCATTTCCAAGGTTGCTGTATGCTCTTCTTTCTGCTGATTTATCACCAAATTCTTTTGCAATTAGAAGCCTCTTAAAATGCAAGAAAAAATTGCATTCTTTAGGTCAACAATGCTATGATAATATAAGAACAGCCAAACCTGAAGTTTGTGCCATTAAGATTTAAAACCTGCATTAAAAAGCTTGCAACAAGATCCAACACACAACACATGTACTAAAGGTCAGGAGCTACCTGATACTCAGCTAGAACAGAATTCATTATTAGCACATTGTTGTACCTGTTCATGGGCTAAAACTGCACTCCTGAAGTTGCCCAGAAGATAGTGTGTGTTTCCCAGATTTCCAAAGGCACGTCCTTGTGCTGCTCTGTCACCCAGCTCTGTTACTATTGACAGGTTTTCCCTGTTTTGGGGGAGAGTGAGAAGGAGAATAGTGACTTATAAAAAGTTTGGGGTTTTTCTCACAGTCATTTAAATACTCAATTTCTTAAATAAAAGGCAGAGATATTCTACTTGGCCTATTTTAATGGCCTTTAAATAACCATGAATCTGAGTAAGAAATACTTTCTGTGAGCTACCAAACTCCACTGCATTCTAACTCAAGCCAGTGTGCTCCCCTCTAGTTACACACTCAGGTGTAACAAGGTCCTGTTGTCTCAGCCTGGTTTGAAGAGTTCTGCTGGTTTCTAAGGGTTGTCAGGTACAGTACAAGTGAGGGCAGGATAAAAACCAGTGCACGTCTTGTTGAAAAGACCAAACTGACAGGTACCTCAGTTCTGCAGAGAAGCATTCCTCATGGCCCTGCAGATCTCCCACATTCTCATGAATTACATGATCACATCCTCCCAGCCCCCAACGCTTAAATCTACTACTTACTCATAATACTTTGCAGCTTTCTGTAAAGCATTTTTCACATCATCTGGAAGTTCCCCTGGGTCATGAGTCCCAGCATTAGCTACGTTTTTCCCTTTGGAGTGATATACATTTCCCAGATTATACAGTGCTCTTGCTTCTCCAACCTTGAACCAGAAGTAAAAGAAGGCATTAACATTTCATGCTTCAAAGTTTTCTGTCACAACAACTATTTGTACAATCCACAGATAGGATAAAAGTTCCTTAACTACTTGTCAATACCCACTCAGCTCATTCTGAACATATTATCATCTACCCAGTCATAGCACTGAATCCAATTGTTTTGCATACTATTTCTTTTTGAAGAGCAAGATATATTCTAGAGGTCAATTACCATTAAAACTTAAATTTAAAACAAACAAAACCACCACAAAACAGGGTAATATTTAACCTGGACCTACAGTCTTCCAGGTACAAACAACTGTATTCCAACTAGTAGATTTGTACTGCCTAGAAGAGATAACTGAATATCCACTATTTCTCTCTGAAAGGTACACACACATTCCTTACCAGTACCACAGGGTTCAGGAATGTGTGTTAGCACTTTACATCCAAATTCCTGCACAATTCTTACCTTATCATTAAGTTCTCTGGAAATATCCAGATGTCTCTGACAGCAAACAATCGCTTCTTCAAAATTCCCAAGTACCTTTAAGGTGTTGCCCAGGTTCCCACTGGCTTTAGCTTCTCCCAGTTGATCTCCAATTGTCCTAAAATAGCAGCAATTAAGTACCCAGAAAACAGTGTACCATTTAAACCAATGTATGGTAGAGAATTCCATGAATTTATGAAAGAGACCACAACTCTGTAAATGTAAACGTGTTCAGTTCATTTTATATCTGAAATGCACTCAAACATTGTTCAGTCTGCAGTTACAGACATCTTGTTCTGTCACTGCTGCTTGGCCAGCTGCTGGTATTGATCATCTGCTTAACATTTCTTTTTTAAATTCACATATTTTAAGAAGAGAATAGAGAGAAAATTCTTAAAGATGATTTATAAAGACAGTCCCAGCATTAGAATGAGAGGTTTAACTGCATTTGTGTTTTACTTGACCATCTTTTAAGTAAAAATCTCCTTTAACTTAACAAGACACTTAACTGTAAGGTTTGAGACTTACAGTGTCCTCTGTAGCTCGAGGCACTACTTCATTTCTACATTTTAAATGGGACTAAGGCAAGAGACTGCCATTGAACTGACCGTCAGACATGGGGGACAACACAACAAAACAAATGCCCCACGACACTGCACAGGAGCAAGGTAAGGCAGGGGGAAGAATAAAGTTATGCCAAATTGAGGTAAAGTAAGTACATTATATGCCTGGATCTATACAAATCACTAAAAGGCAGATACACAAATAGCATATGAAAGGGACAGGGTTTTAGATTTCACAGTATTACATTATGAGTTTTACACAGATAAACATTAGGGAGTTCTGTCTAGTAAACAAGAGAGCAGCTCAACAATACAGAGAACTAGAAGCATTGAGTTTTAGAAACATGAAAGGGTAAAGAAAGGGTGGATTTAAAGCAGCCATTTAATTATCCAGAAACCTGGTGAGGCCTCTGTCAGTTCTAGGATTATGGTGCTAGACCAAGTATTAGCTGCCAGGTTAGAGGGCACCCAAGTGACCTGCCAGGCCCCCAGCCCTGTGCCACACCATGTTCACTCATTAGCCAGTATTAACGGCAGGGTTTGGCAGGACAGTGAGCAGTCAGCTGCTCGTGTCTCCCAGAATGGGATGGCATGGAGAACAATTACCTTGCAAGAGTTAAATCATGGTGATGGTATTCCAAGGCCTTTGCATATTCCTGCAGGTAGAAATAGGCATTGCCCAGCTGGCTGTAAATAGCACTCAGGGTTCGTAAATCTTCAGTCCCAACCTGCACAGCAGCTTCAAAGAAAGACACCCCAGCCCGGCAATCTCCCGCCTTGCACAGGCGCTCGCCCTCCAGAGCCAGCTCCAGGCAGGAAGCCTCCATCCTGCACGGGGACAAAAAGGCCAACAGTCACTCCAAGTGCCCCACTCTGTGCAGCACCTGAGCTCTGGACACAGCACTGTTTTATCAGATGGCCTCTGTTTGTTTAGGAGAGGGAAGCAGCAGCACACTACAACCAATGAGCTTTGCTTTAGAATATTACAGAAACCAAGGCTGAAAGGGAAATTACAATTTTGACGGTGAGGAGCAAAATAACACTTCAACAAACAGCTACAATTTCTTATTTTTTCAGTATCAGAGAGGAAACCTAAAACTGCTTTGTACATAGGCAGCACTTGGAGGGTTCAAAACCAGTTTTCACCATCTAGGTAATTTCAGAAAAGTTACCTAGAAATCAAGCTATTACTGACAAATACTGATTCTGACAAATGGAAGCACTTCAGATTTTTAGGTTGATGACACAGTAACCTGCAGAATGATTCATAGGAAAAAAAATAAATTAGAATATTCTGTGTATCAAAGACTGACTAATCTTCTACAAGTTGTTTCCTCTGTAATTCAATACTCCTTGGCACTTAAATTTCTTATACTAGCACTGCTGTGGAAATTCTCAGTGTAAGAAAAAATATCTGGATTCAATTAACAACAAAATGTATGTCAATCAAGTTACTTTACTGATACACCATTATTCTAGAACCCACTGGAATAGTTTTTATTATTATGAACAAGTAATTGTGCAATTATACAAGTACAAAATAAAGCAGTCTTGAATGAATTTGTAGAATAATACATTTTGAACATGAACAAAGAAGCTGATAGAACACTACAGTGGTATTCACGTGCCTTTTTGCCTCTGTGAGCTCAGGAGTACAAAATGTAACATTTCAGTAAATGTTAACAATTTTATCCAAACATTTCCTACTTTCCTACTCTCTGGGGAGAGAAAGATGAGAAAGTCAACAGCTGCAGGTCCCAATTCTCGAAGGAGTATGGTTCTCCAGCTTTTCCAGGATATATGCATTTTTAAAAGCTTGCAAAAATGTCAGTGGGATTTTTTTTAAAGATTTTTTTCAAAACGAAAACCCAGTAAGAGAC
Organism: Emberiza elegans; assembly: GCA_024865655.1. Classification (NCBI taxonomy): domain Eukaryota; kingdom Metazoa; phylum Chordata; class Aves; order Passeriformes; family Fringillidae; genus Emberiza; species Emberiza elegans. The sequence continues at coordinate 66,367,888 of JALJVW010000206.1, forward strand.
ATTCTGTAATTGTTGAAAAAGTATATGCTAATGTTGCCAAAGAGTGGACAATCAAACACTGGCTTTTGCAGAAGTTATTTTAGTGGAAACACCAGACGACACCTGTTTTGTGTGACATAGCGATGAAGTTTTTAACATACCTGCAGTATTTACATTTCTTTATATTCTTAAACTAGAAACAAAATTATTATACAAACTTCTACTCAAATCTGAACAGGAAGGAAATATTTATTGAAAATCTAATGACTTCCAAAAGAGCTAAAAGAGTTGGGATCACAAGTACAATACAAAACACAAAACACTACCATACCTGCTGGTCTTTGACGTGCCACAATTTAAGCACAGGGAGATGACCGACATGGTTACCTTTTGTAACCAAAAGCACTCTCTGTTTGGTAGCTGCTAAAGATGCTGACAGCAAAAGATAACTCCACCATGAAGTTCTTGCCAAGCCCAGCTTTCCAGGTTGGATATCCATAACACATGCAGCATTTTTAGCTTTGCAAACTCTCCTCAGAGAAGTTAGAGCATTCCTGTTAGCTACAACACGCCACCTGGCTCTCATGACATTGTGCATGTGTGGAATGTAAGACAGAAGAAGGTAGAAATGATTAAGTACAATTAAGTACAAGGCCCAAATGATGACACCATCAGCAACTGAAGGTTTAAGACTTAAAACACTTCATTGGGTAATCTTAATCCTATCCAAAGAGGTTCTCTCCGGGCACCTCATGTTAACTGACATGTCCAATTAGAGTGACAGCTGGAAAATATGGTGCTTCTCAGTGCAGAGTGGGACCATTACACAGCCACACTCTTTGGATTTTTGCTTGAATGGCTAAAAAAAGCAGAACTTCCAGCAAAATATGTGTGTGACATAACAATGAAAATGCTACACTGGACTCTGCTTCTGTAAGTGAATTTATTCTATTAAAAAAAAATTTAACTGTGAGGCATCAGCCACACAATCAGTGAAGAAAAGGCAGTTAAAAATATACAAGGGCAATATCAGAGTGCTGCAGTATGGTAGCCCCTCTGAGAGACTGCATTCATCTAATTTCACACTACACCAAAAAATGCCAAATGCCAAGACAGCATTACCAGTTCACCAGGGAATTTGAAATATAATCATTTGACTCTGCAACCCTAGATTTAGTATAACTTATAAAAATGAAAGATGTGGGATCTTTCATACAGAACACAACTAAGAAGCAAATGGCTTAAACTCAGACTGATGAAAATCAGCTTTTATTACAGAGTGTTTAAATTCAACCAGAATTACAGGAAGTAAATGAAAATGAGAATTAATAATTGCTTGAGCAAAAAAAGAATGCAAAAATTACACAACTCTTGAGAGGCTGTGTAAACAGGTTATTAGAAGCTGTACAGCAAATTAAAACTTTAATTCCATCTGGATCCATTCCTTCTGACCTACCATTTCAAAATCTAAATAAGCTATACCAAAATAGAACAGAGAAAATTAAATATTTATTTCCACAGTTGCCTGCACTCAATATTTTATTCAGGTTATATAAGAGCTATGAAATCACTCAGTTATTTTAAAAGTTTCTGAAGCTTTTCCATTGAGTACCAAAACTGGATTCAAAAGATGTTTGGTTTTGGTTTGTATTTGTTTTTTTCTCCCCTCTGCTACTTAAAGGACTCTTATGCAAATTAACTTTTTTTTTTGTTTTGGTGGGCTTTTCTAGGATTTACGTAGGTGTTCTCCACCTGTCACTGCTAATGGTTAAACAGCACTTTGGCAGACTAGACAGGGCCAGGTTATCAATGTTTTAGGAAGTCATTAAATAGTTATAAGGAGAATATGACATTACTTTCTCTGTTCCCTGGGCTGAATGGAATTATTTACTCAACACCCAGTGGCCAAACAAGAGATACATTGAATCTGCAGAGGAGAAGAGAACAAGCCCCATTCATCTGTGCACTTCTAAGGCAATTCTGTTCCTGGTGAACAGGATAGGGTTCTCTCAGATATTACTTGAAAATGCTCACACAGGGCTTCATTTTGTTATGCTGTCTATAGCTGCCTGGCAACTCCTGGATAATTTCTCATTTGTAAAACTACCTCATCCTTATCTGGCCCTCAAAGCTTTTCCTCCTGCCTGGCTCCCCAGTATTTTTATTTTTCTTCTTCTCATCCCCACCTCCTTCTCCTCTGTCCTTTTTCATGTTCTATTTTAAACCTTTATTATTTCTATGAATATAAACCCTAAGCATATTGCCTCCTTGTTTTTGTCTCCCTCCCTTCAGCTGTTCTCATCTCACAATAAGAACAAGAAAAGTGGAAAGAATTAAGTCAGTGGAAGAAGGTAGTAACACTCCCTGATTACTACAATCTTTAAACACAATTTAGTTTTATTCAGTGCAATTCCCACTAAGAGGGCTTTTTGCTTTTGAGGGGGAACACAGCTGTCATCAATTTGCCATGAAACATGTTGGTACAAATAACACACCTAGAGACAAAACAACCCCATGACCTCTCTTTAGTTCAGAGGCACAGCACCACGAGTGCCACAGCATCCTGTAATGAAGCTGACTGTAATAAAGCACACTGTAATAAAGCTGACTCCTGCCCTTACTCTGGGCTTCTCCCCGTGAGCAGAAGCCTCCACAGCCACCACTGCAAACAGCTCCAGCACAGCCCCACTGCACCACTGCTTCCTCAAACTTGGAAACAAACAGCTTACACACAAAGAGACCACACCCTGAATTCTGTCTTCTTTTGCTCCAGTCAAGATAAAAGCACTTACAAGGTTTTGGTGTATGAATTTAGCAGGCCAAAAGAAACAAGTTCTACAAATATTCACCCATTTATTCATACAAATCAAGTAACATTAGCATTTTATTTTCAGTCACTAAAAAAAAAACAACCCTCCTTCCGTCAGCATAAGCACTTTTATAACTGCAAAAGTGATACTGATGAACTACTGTGGGGAGAAAGAAACACTTGCACAGTCAGAAACAGACCCACAGTAAAGCCTTTCCTTAGGAGTGGGCTCCAACTTCTTTAAAATGAGTTCTAATGGAAAGCCAGAAGGAAGGAAACAGCAGCCACAGCCAAACAAGCCTGGCATAATACCTGCAAGTAATTTTTTTTAAAAACTGGTAACTCCCTCCCCAGTAATTTATGACCTTTTATTTCCTGCACTAAATTTTAAACTCCAACAAAATAAAATATTTCCAAATTATAGCTATCAATATCATTATAAAGTTCCAGGTCAATATACTGAATTAATTCTTAGTTTCTCAAAGTCTTAGGAAAGTTTAATATGTTTTTAAATTAAAAGTATTTTGTCATCATGTTTTTTGAAGGTGGATCAGATTATAGTCCTTGCAGAAGTTTAATAAGATCATGAATATTGTTATTGTTGATGTTTTTAATTGGTCTCATTCAAACCTGGACTGAAGTACAGCATAAAGCAGTAAGACATTGTGCCCTGACTGCACTTGCCAAATTTTTTGAAGTTTTTTTTTAGCTTGTCAGTTTATACCAGTCAATTGGCCCTGACCTATTTTTCATCCATTTACTTCTATAATAGGACCCTGAACAGCTCCTGCTTTTATTAAAGAGTGAGCAAGGATATTCTGCAATTGTCTGGAGAGGACCAAGAACACCAGCACCAGCACGGGGAAATGTGGAAGAGGAATGCTGGGCAGTGGGCCCCTTCAGGAAACACTCAGCACGGAGTTATCAAGCTTACACACTGAGGGTCAAAGCCACAGGATAGAGATTTTAGCCAAATAAAGAGAGAAAACAGTAAATTACAGCTTATTTGCTAATTTTCCTCATTACTGACCATGAGACAGCTTCTCCAGCTGACTGCACTGCCACCCAGGACACTGGACTTGTATGAAATTAAATTAAGGACTTCTCTTCTACGAAATGGGGAAAGACCACTCCAACAGCCATCTAACATTGTCAGAAGGTTGAAAGGATTAATTTTAAGCCATAGCATGTGCTGTCTTACAAATACAGGTTAACAGCCTTATTGCTGTTCGCTAGTGAGGAAAAGGCCTCCAAAGAAAATATGACCAGGGTAGGGGTGGGGGGAGCACACAAGAACCACATTTTTTATTTCTTTTTAAACAATCATTTCAGTCTTCCAGTGTCCCTTCCTACTGAATGAACTGCAAGATTTACCCTTCCAAACACCATGCACTACACAATGCTCCTGTAGTTCAGCTCCATTAGAGCGAGTCTGAAATGCTAACACGTTGTCCCAGGTCTGTAAAAGGGATTCAGAAGAAAAATTATAAAAGCTCTCAGAAGGGAAATCCCATATCCTCTTCACTTGCAAGAACAGTACTCCTGAGGGCAAGGCACCAAGGCAGTTTTCATCTATCAATCAAACCTCTTTATTTTAAGCAAGGAAAACACCTCCTCGTTCACCAGAATAATGGGCCAAGTACAGAGAACTTTAGCAGACAAAAGTCAGCAATTTGCATAGGCAGCCCAAAAGCTAAAAGAAGGAGCAGCTATCACCTACAGGCACCACACTCCATATCATTCTACCCCAAGTACAAAGAAATACAGGCAATAATGTACTATTCTGTTACCATGCAAGTTCCAGTACTATGCAATAATTTATTCATACTAATCTGCTACCTAGCAAAAGTGAATTTTCATTGTTCAAAAATCAAGAAAAAAATGGGTTTAATTTTAAAATTCAATAACACTACTAGTAGAGATATCAAGCTATTTGTTGCAACTTGTTTAGCTTTCTATTATTAACAGCACTTATTAATTTACAGCAAAATTACCAGTGTCTTACCTGTATCGCACGTGAAAGGAGCGATCTTCAGGCATACTTATCAAAACATTCTTTTCCGCCATGAGTTACATTATCAGTAGAGAAAGAAATACTGTTCTGTAGTAGGGTAAGTGCTTTATTATGGGGAATTGTTGTCAGAGCACCATTCCAGTCAGTATATTAAGAAGCTGGAGTAAAGATATCCTAAGCTCCTGTAGAAAAACTCTTCTTTATTACTGAGGTAAGGAGGTCACTGCCAGACACATCTCAAGCCTTCAGAAATGTTCATGTTCTTTCTTTCATCTGTGGTCCTTTAAGCTCCATTCAGCCACGGTTCTGCAAAGGGAACACAAGATGCTTGGCTTGAAGTCTCATGGTTAATAACTCATCAGCATTTGCAGCTGATGTAAAAGCATAGCACTGCTCCTACGAAGCAGGAAACGTCATTCAAGAACTTGAAAGGCAGAGCCAAAGCCTTCTACACAGACATGGCAATTCCTGTAGGCAAGTGAGAAAGCCAAAGAGGTTTAACAAAAACCAACACTCTCTTCTCTTGGAGACTTTGAAGAATTTACCCTTGTTAGTATTTTCTGGCCTCATGAAGTTCCAGGCACAAACTTTAAAGGCTGAAAACTACAGAATGAAAGGCTTAATATAGAACAGATCACAAAGTGCTTTACATGTAAACACTGCCCCTGAAACCCTGACCATCAGCTGAAGGCCCACAACAGTCAGAACTGGTGGGCCCAATCCCATCTGCAGATCATCCACGCTGGAGATTGTCCCACCTGCAATACTGTAAGCACAACGGCCAGCAGAAGGTTTAAGCTCTGTATTCACTTTTCTTCTCTCTGCTCCCAAAAGAAAAGGGGGGAGTATGGGAGATTGGCGGGCAAGTGGCGTTAACACTGGCTTTCTATTCAAAAATTCTGCAGCACTGCAATGTGAGCTCCAAACTCTGCTTCAAAGGGATTGCAGAAGCCAGCATATTATTGGACATGTTTGGGCTGGCTGGGAAAAATTAACAGAAAAGAAACCCTGTAATCAAAAGTTTACCCACTTTTAAACATATTTTTAGTAGAGACAGTGACATATTTACGCCTCAGTACTAATATTACCTTCCTTTGCAAGTAAACATTGAGTTGTGTAATTCACAAATGCATATTTCATCAAGAGACTGCAGAGGTGTCAAAAAGACAGGAACAGAGCTCAGACTCAAAGCTGTCATCAGAAGAATATGCAAACCTGTATATTTAATTGTCGATATAGCCCATGCCTTTTCCTTTCATTAGCTTTATCAAGCTGTGGAGATTCATGCTTCCCATCCTACTCTACCTTGATAGCAGCCCTCAAACAGACTATCCACATTCTTCCAATTAAACAAGTATTTTGCCCTTCCATGCTCATCACTGGAATTATTTGGCATCAACAAGAGGGTGTGGGTGTATTTTTGCAATTATGAAGCGTGACACCCAGAGGTTACAATAGCACTGCAGCCCACACACTGGGCAGGCTGTGTTCCAGGTATTCACCCTGCAGAAGTCTGTCCAGCCTCAGCTCAGGTAACTCATACAGGCAGATGGCCCTAAGCCACCCAGTCTATAGAAGCCCTCCAGCACTCCTGCTGATCAGCAAATCCAAGGGATTTGGAAGTTCCCTTCCACAGAGGAATGCACCACAAAGTAAAAAGTGTGTACTCTGGTACACACAGATCACAAGATGATGACTGTAGTGATTTTTTTTGTATATTTTTACTGTAATGGTAATTAACTGAATATTTTTTAAAGCTTTTTTAAAAATAAAAAGCCAACTTTAATTAAAAAAAACCAGTTATACTTAAAAGTACATCAGAACATCTGTGTTTATTTAAATATCAGTTATTTTTAGCAGTACATTTTACATCAGGTGTTTATAGCTTCACTGTATTTGAGCTGCACATCTGTCTTCATCGTGTGACTGATGCCACCAAGAGCTGGAACCACTACTCCTGTTTATTTCCCTCCTTAATGGCCATACAGCACATTCCTGGTCTTGGGAGGGTGATACAGACACACCCACATTGGCCAACACATCATCATCACAGATCCAACCCAAATTACTGGGGCTGCTCTCCATACCTAGCTTCTTCACACATAAGTCATTAGGATGTCAATTACACCTTCAGCCATGCCAGCGTGTAATCAGTAACCAAACCTAAATCACATTAATTAGAGTAGGGAATGCAAAAGGCAGGAGATGGAACTCAAACACTTGAAGCTGTACATACAACCTTTAAATGCACAATTTCATTTAATACAGGAAGTCCTAAGGGCTTCTGTTATTTTGAAGTAGCAGCAAAAAGCCTACAGAGAAAAGGCTGGGTCTCCTTCAGAAAAGGGAAATTAAACTGGTGTGACTGATTACACAGCTGTTTGGTAGTGAAACAGAAACAATCAGCATCACCACCCCAAATCAAATGAAGCAAGGCAGAGGTTTGGCAATCAAATGTAGCAGCCCTTCATAGCCCACAACAGACAAAACATGCACTGTTATCAATTCTTTATTAGAAGAAAATGGTGAGCCACAGTCAGGGATTACTCACCCTGGCTATAAACAGCCAAAGGACATTGAATTAAACCATCAATAAAAGGGCAATTTGCCTCAATTCAACACTCTATCTAAAAAATGTGCTTATTGCAGGCTGAAAATCATTTTTTTTTTTTTTTCTATTAAATCACAGATTTATATAGAAGCTATAGGAATATAGATGGGGTTTGCATGATGAAAGTACATCTCAACCTTCCATTAACATCCCTGCACTGAAGCAGTGATACAAATGCTAAGACTGGAATAAGGCTCACTCTCTCTCAAGAAAAACTACGTAAGAAACCAAGGCCCCCCTGTTTTAATTCTAATCAATATGTTTCAAGTTCCTGACAGTGATAAAACAAAAATTGCTATTTTTTTCCCCGAAGCCTGTATGCAAGCTAGTAGTTCTAGCTATCACAGCTTCCAGCCAGGATTTTTTTTAAAGGCAGGTTTTCCACTTCAGCAAATTTGATTACATACTATTAATTTTATCTCAATGGTAGACAATAAGTTTAATCAGTTTGCAAATACACTGAATGTCTACAATAGCATTTCATTTTTTTTTACTGAATTCTAGCAATAGATTTTTTTCACCTTCCATTAACATTGCACTGAAGCAGTGATACAAATGCTAAGACTGGAATAAGGCTCACTCTCTCTTTAAGAAACCAAGGCCCCTGTTTTAATTCTAATCAATATGTTTCAAGTTCCTGGCAGTGATAAAACAAAAATTGCTATTTTTTTCCCCGAAGCCTATATGCAAGCTAGTAGTTCTAGCTATCACAGCTTCCAGCCAGGTGTTTCATTTTCTTTTAAGGCATTTTCCACTTCAGCAATGATTTGATTACATACTATTAATTTTATCTCAATGGTAGACAATAAGTTTAATCAGTTTGCAATTCTTAGTTACACTGAATGTCTACAATAGATTTTTTTCATTTCATTTTGACAGAAAACCACATTTCAGCACAGGTGAAAATTCAACTGCAAGCAACACAAAGCCAATGCTGTGATTTATTTGCAGTACACAGAACTAATGGTCACAATACAGTTGGAGAAGATGGTTTTATTCTCCTTCATCACCTCAAAATGGTACATTTTGTGCAGCTTCATTTGCTCCTTTCCTCAACCCACACCTTCTTTTTTGGAGCTTCTCAGATGATCAAAACTTGGTTTGTTTGCTGATGCAGTCACAGGGCCGGGCAGCTGACAGAGCGGTCACTGGGGGCTGCTGGAATATCAAACAGCTCTCTTCCTTCTGCCTTTCCCTAAAGGAGATGATCCAGGGATGCCTTCTCTCCCCATCTGCTATTCCTCACAAATCTGTGGGAAAGGAGCATCTGCCAAATGAAGTCATCACCGAGAGAGAGACTCAAAAGCTAATACAGGAAAGTACAGATAAAGGCAGATCCACTGCACTAATTGCATTTGCTGAGAAAAACTTGGGACAGAGAATTCTTGTTTCAAGATTAAGACAAATTTCCCAATGGTGAACTGAGTTTGAATTTCCTTTCAGAAAGATGCTACAGAATGGGTAGGAGGAAAAAAAAAAGAAAAAAAGAAGTGAAGCTTGAACTGGATCATCGAAAAACAAAACAGAGCTGTGCATATCTTGTGAATGAAGAATCTACACAACAATAAAAATATACCAACAGTCCAATCACTGAAATACAGAGATCAGCTTGGCTTCAGACCTTCAAAATATAAAAGAGCAAATAAATACAAATAGCACAAGGAACACTCAGAAGTAAAGCATTCTCTATTTTAGTCTTCAATGCTGTTCAAGGATATTTTAAAAATTTACCTGAATTAATGGATAAGCCTAAAACAAGCCACCAAAAAGCCTTAAAATTTCACACCAAGTGTAATATTGTATTTACTATTAACATAGCAAACAGCACCATCATTAGCATTTCTGCAGTAATATATATTCCCCTGTGAATGAGCCTTTAAGTAAATGTGTGCCATGATGGGGAAGAGCTAATTTCCCAAACCTTGAGCACAGTTCAAGTAACTAGTCATGAGAATGGATCCTGCAAATACAAGAAACAACTGTACTAAGACCACTGTGGTTATTCTTGGCAGCCTCATTTTAAACTCCTCTCTACGCCACTTTTGACAGCTGTTCAAGAGCTGATTAGCTGAGTGCACACAGAAACCACCTTCTGAAGAGGTGAATTTGAGGTTTTATTCAGGACCATGATGATGTGGAGCAATGCCTGCTCTGAAATACTGCCTTTGTCTCCTGATGGATTTCTCTCTTGAGCAGAAAACCCCAGAATAAACCCCAGGGATTCTCTTATAGGACTGGCTTAGCAGCATGCAAACCACTTTGCAGCTCACATGACACATTAATGGGCACAAGAAGAAAGCTGGAGCATAAACAGCTCCTGAGCTGCTCCTCCCAGGTGTGAGTGACAAAACTCATGCTGCAGAGCCTGTATCACCACAGAGCATGGCAAAGACCCCACCTAAACATCCTATACCATCAGGCTCATCAGTCAAGCTGAAAATAAATTAAACCACTATCTCATGCTCTTGGTTCAGATGCTTCCTCCTCCACCCACCTATATTTACCATGCTGACTTATAAATATGAGCCCGCACAAATCTTAGACACATTGCTGAATATTGCAGGCAGCCCTGAAATGGCTGGAAGGGGTGGGTATTGCACTGGCTTTGGCCCAGAGGTGATGTTGACTTGTAATCCTATCAACCCACTGCTCCACAAGCCTGGAATTTCACTTATTCCAATAGAAAATGGAATATGAGGGTTCCTCTCCTTTGCCCAAACGAGGTGCACAGAGCTATCTTTTATATAGGAAACCATAATTTCCTTGCTAGAAAGAGAATCACCAAATTGGAACTGAGAGCATAAGGCCACACAGGCATTTTGTAACCAGAACTGACAGGTGCAGAGCTAACTGTCTTTTGTGAATCAAAAGAAAAGAATTACTAGAGTGAGGGAGGGAGGGAAACTTGACTCCATTATCTCTGAAATTATTCCATCTCCCTTTTTAGCCACTTAATGCCCAAGACTTAATGACTTCAGTAACCAGCAGCCTTTCCAGATGGCCGACAGAAGCACAAAAGGTTATAAAAGACCAGAAAAACACCAATAATAGAAGTTCAGATACTCATGGCACCTCTCCTCAAAAAATTAAAAGAATTGCTAAATGAGTAGTTACACAAATACTATCATTGTTTGTCACAAACTCCTGAGCAATCTGATTCTTTTCTTCATTCCTTTCCCTAATTTCTTTCTAGCACTGGACATAAACCCAAATCAAGAAAAGGGTTTCTGTCCAATTATTTTAATTTACTCATCAGTTTACTCTAATTTAGTCATAATTATGACTACAGGAAGAGAAACCCCCTAGTGACAAAGGAGAACAAATATCCCCAGAACAGTCCCAAAGAGTCCCAAGTAGGTACACAATATTGTTTTATTGAAAATATGAATAACTGTATTAAACAAGGTAAGGAAAATATTGCATAAAACCCCAAAACTACTTTACAGGATATAAATCACAGTAGCTCTACTTGTATTTTTTAAAAAACCTTTAAAACCATCCTCGCAACAAGACACTTATCTCCATATTTAAAATTAAATTTAAAAAGACAAACAAACCCCCCACAACAATGACAGGCATCAAGAATTTCTGAGATAAATTTTGCTCAAATGAAGTGATTCTCTCAACACATCTACAGCTGGAAATGAAATAATGGATTTGAAACTAGAGGAACACAGCTCCAGAGCAGAGTCCAACATCCATTACCTAATTGCTAATGTGGCCCTGCATTATGCCAGACATGGCAATAATAGAGATATTTATCATTCTGTTTGTACAAAATTTTGTTTGGGGGTTTTCTTTATTTCACTGGTTGCTTAAACCCAGTAGACCCTGCTCGTGGTAGGTTCTAAACACAGGTTTAGAACACAAGCTCATGTCCTTCATTTCACAGGTTAACTCCCCTTGGCACCGCTGCAGGATGTCCCGGCTCGCACAGCTCTGTTAAAGGCAAACACGAGCCTTCAGTGCGGGAGCATTTCCACCTGCCCTCTGGCATTTCCTGGATGTACTTTCCACCTATTCTGTAGAACAGGAGGAGGATTTTTCCTCTGTTTGTCGAGTACCTAGCTGAATGGAGTGTTTGGGACTTTAAGTAATGCTAAAGGTCTGCAACATGCCAGACTCTGCCAGAGTTTCAAACTCTGTATATCCTGCTTATTCCTTTTTCTAAGAGAACCAGTATTTAACTGGCAAACAGCTTGCTACCGAACGTAAATAATTACTGTCCAGTGTGCAGGTTAAAGAACCCAGTGCAGTTAACACAAGCAACCACAAGTATTTTATTATACAGACACTCCTGCAGACAGTTAATGTGAGCCATCTATTGAAATCCTTTATTAGGGGAATCCCACACTATGATAAAATAAGAAAGGAGAATATGAAGTGCCAGCAAAACATAACTAATATACACATCATAAAGCTAATCAGGCAACTGAAAACTAATTCTACATGCAGCAAGATTAAGATTTCAGATACAAGAACAGTACAGAATAAGATCACAGTCAAAACAGGTCCGAATTTTTCCATATATTTGATACATCAAGGTATAAGATTCCTTATCCTTTTCATTTTCTTATTCCAGATCCAGGTTTATTTACAAATTGTCATTCACAGACTGAAAACAAACATTGCACTGCCTTCCTTCCAACATCTCCCTCAACTGGGGATGAGATTTGCATTCAAGCACTTTAAGTGCACAAATGCCACAACAGACTGCAATAAGAGTTCACAACAAAGCAGTATGCAATCCTTTATTTGTGAGTTGAAATTTCCCAATAAATCAGTAACAGTTTTGTTACCAAGTTCTGAAGGTAAATTTGAATCCTGTTCCTTTGGGACAATCTCATCATGCAAATGAACATGTACAAGGCCTCTCCCAGGCAACGAGACACTCAGCTACCTTCAGTTTGGGAACTGGAGCATGTTATCCAGCATGAAAGAGCCCCACATAGGAAGGGTTCAGCACAAAAGCCTGACTATTTGCACTTAAGCTGATAGAGCAAGTTGATCACAAATCTCTCCAATAAAATGTTCCACCTAGCTTGGCTCCTTCTTAGCCTATAAAACGTCTTTAAAAGAGATCCTGGTATGTAAAAGAAAGAAGACAAACATTGTACAAACATCTTGCAAAGAAATGGAAGAAGTTACCTTATGACTTGATAAATTAAATTTAAAAACACTAATAATCCTTAGAATCACTGGCAGTAAGACACAGTAGCAATTTCAGTGAAGCAATACAGCTGCTGTTTCACAATTCCTAGCTGGCACTGTGGTGCTCATTCAGAGCCAAAGCAGACTTTCAGCATAACCATTCCTGACCACTGCAGCAAGGCTTTACCTGGCACGGAGCAGGTGCAGCTCTCGTAGAACCTCTGTTACACAACTGCAATGATCCATGGCAGCCCAATGCCAGCAGCACGGCTTGGTCTTCACCTGTGCCCCTCAGCTCCCAAGTGCTAACAGCAGCCATTAACTCCTCTCTAAGGAGTCTGCAGCTACAACCTGCAAAAGCTGAGGTGCAGGATGAACACTCACAACAGTGAGAAGGCAATGCATTGCTTTTCCACACTGTTTGCTGCTTACAGACAGGCACAGTGCATTTATGGCACACCACCCATGAAGATTTAAGGAAAACAGTATTTGCTGAGGTGCCAAGTTGTACATTGCTTTGCACATTCATTCCAACACTTGGGATGCAACTGCAAATCTATTCAGAATCTCCTCAATGCAGTTTCTTCCATCAGTGCAATGACTACTGGACTGCAGCCCACTTTGCCCCCACTGGCAGTTTATCCACTCTGTACAGGCATTATTACACTGACAGAATTGGTCACAGTAGCACATCCTGTTCTCTAACAAGCCAGCTAGATAAGGTCCAAGCTCCAAAGTGCTGCAGGCAAGAAACAAAACTCCTAAGAGTATACTAACATGGCAATGGGAGGAAATATAGTGTAGCAAACGGAAATAATGAAGAAATAATAGATTTAGAGAGCCTTCTTTATAAATCACCTGTGGTTTATATTCTCTGTAACCCAGCTGAATGAAAGCTTTCCTTCCTATAATACAAAGAAGTTTTATTACAAGAACAAGTAACATATTCCTCAAACACTGTCAAATTTGAGTCTCAAGAGGTAATTTGACATTAATCATCTGTTCAACACTGTATGTGTTTCAGACCATTTCTTGCTAGTCCTCCTACTTCTGCTTTTTCTGTATTTTGCATTCCTAATATTGTGGTCTTCCACAAAATAATACCTTCTTTTCCTTTTTGGATATAACCACTTTTATGGCTGGCTTGCTACTAAATGGCTAAAGAAAAATTTAAGGTTTTTTCTGGTACCTGGTACCTGTCTCTGCTTTTATTTGCAGGAGCAGTGATAACAGTAACAGGCTGATCCCTCAGAAAGTCTTAAGATAATCACTCACTGCTCAAACAAAACCAAGTTCATTAAGACGTTAACCTTAAAAGCTACTGAAAGCAGGACTATAGTTACAGATCTGGGCAGGACTAAGTTGTGGGAAGTGAAACTGACCACACAAAGGCTACAATAAACCTGAAGGACAAAAGGGAGAAATATGTTGCCCATTAAACTTAAAAAGTGGTAGATGAGGAGAAACTAAAAAATTATAAATGAAAAAAAAAATCCCCTTATGTTCAGTAGTTAAAACTATGGTCAAGGAGCATTTCTTCTCAGGAAAAAAGCTTTTCAAAACTTAGTCTGACCTTCAAACCATCACTTTGTGAAGTAATTCTGCAGCAAGAGTAGCAGCAATGTACAATCCTAAGCAGTTTTAAGATGCTTGAAAGAGTTACAAGAGCATTTAAACAACAGCATGCAAAATAAAGCAACTGATAACACTCACACAGGTTTCTTCTAGTCCAGTGAAGCTGTCTTAGATTTCAGGTAAGTTTTGTCTCAGCTTTATACGGAAGTAATTGGAAGTACAAAGTTCTTCCTACTGAAAACAGTCCAGAAGACTTGCTAACCATTAATTAAACTAGTAAGAAGGAACACTTGGGCAGGCCTACAAATTAGTTTCAACACACTACAAATATATATAAGCAATTAATTTAGAAGGACTGTATTATGAGCAGGTCTTTTTGCTAACATTTTCAGGTCTAATCACATTATCACTTTAAAAAGAGGTATAAAGTTTCCAGACAAAATTTAAGGAGGGACTAGAATCTCTTAACTGATCTTTTTAACATGCAAGACTCAGCATGTTCTTCCAAATTCTGAGATGGTTGCACAGCTCTCCATGGCAACCCAGGATACATGAGCCCTGCAGTCACTGGCAAGAATCTAACAGGAACAACATTAGGCTGAAAAGGCTTCTTAAGCAGAAAAAAGACCACAGCTTCAGGGTGGGGTAAAATTTGTGTCTTGACAATCAGGTCAATAAGGGGATAGAGAGCAATTTCTGATTCACTATGCTCCTCCATTGAAAAAGTGAAAGAGCAATAGAAGGGCAGGAACTACACTAGCAAAATCTGGAGTGTATACAGGTGTGGTATAATCCGAGTTTAGATGTGCCACAACACAGCGCCTAACTCAAACTCTCGAACGGGAGTTTAGAGCTTGCTCCCTGTATACCGCCCTCCTCACGTTATGCTCGCAGATTCTTTGGTTCCGGCTCTACCACCAGCCTGTTTAACTCCTGCCCTTACGCTTTCATTTTATTTATCCATATCGTTAGCGCAACACAAGTGCCCAAAGGCGGCCGATGCACAGCCCTGCTGGTACCGGCTCCCTTCAGAGCCTCCGGGGCGATCCCGGCACACAACCCACCCGCGCCGGGCACGGGCACGGGCACCTCCTGCCTTTGTTGGCCACGAGCGCTCGGCGGCCGCCGGCACACGGCACCGGGCTCGGCCAGCGCTGCGCGGAGCGGGCCGCGCCGCCGCTTCATTCCCCAACGCACCGCCCCGCTCGGGGCCGCGGTACTGCCGGGCCGCCTTCGGAGGAGCCCCCGTTCCGACACCCAGCGCTCCCCGCCGCACCGCTCACCTGTGTGCCGGGCCGGCGGGGCTGCGAGACGCCGGCGCTGTGCGAGACGGGCTGGCGGGGCCGAGCGGGGCCGTGAGGGGCGGTGAGCCCCGCTCGCCCACGCGCAGCCGCTCCTCGAGCCCGCCAATCGCCGCCGCGCGCGCCCAGCCCCAGGGGCGCGGCCGCCAACGGCCGGCGCGGCCGCATCATCCGCACGGACCAATGGGAGGGCGGCGCGCAGCGGGCCGGGCGGGCGGAGCGCGCGGCAGCGGCCCCGCGGCGCGGTCACGCTGGGGCCCGGAGCGGAACGGCGCCGCCGCGCTGCTGCCCCCGCGCCCCTGGGAAAGACAGGCTGCAAGCTCGCCTCTGCCGCCCCGAGCGACCGCAGATAAGGTGAAACAATGCCCTTTATGATGCTGAGCTGCTAATTAGTTGCATTGTATTTGATACACGGGGACGAAAAGTAAATTGGGGAAAAAGTTTGTGATCTTTCTCTAGAGCATAAACTAAAGAAACGATTTAGAGTGACGGGGGGAAAGGGGTTGGGGAATTTTCAGCCCGAGGTTGAACTCTAGTGCCACTCGTGGCTCTGTTACCAAGTTTCTTTTCTTCACTACAGCGGGATTGCTACTCTGGCAGCAGCTGCTGTTCCCGATGCTTTTGTCATTTGTGTCTTATTTCCTCCAGCAGACTTACACTAGTGCAAATAGGGAAGCATTCATGTCAGTGCGATTGTTCTAAAAAAGCTACAGTAGGGAGATAATTAAATATTAATTGTATAGGTAACTAGGTATTATTGTCATGTATATTTGAGTATAAATTATCTATTAATCATACATTTCAGATTTTGATCCGAGCAATAATAAAAGCTCTGTCCACAACCGGCAAAGCAATGGCATTGATATTCTACATAAACTGGATATGGAGACTACAAAAAAGTGCAAACTGTCAGACTGGATGAAAGCCCAAATGAATAATTCATTTTCAGATGCATTAGGCTGTAGCACAGATGCAACTGAAGAGAAAGAAGATTACTTAGTTTATGATGGAGATGTAGGAATAAGCTGTAAATACAACAATAACTCAGATAATTTGAATGCCTATAGTTGTATAAAAGATATTTCTGGTATTTTAAACTTAGCCTGTTCTGAAGATAACAAAAACATAAAAGCAGCAGCCAATTATGAAACTCCTCTCCAGCCTGAAGAAATCTCCAGTCATCACAGAGGCACCAGAGGAACAACTGCAGTTCCAATTGAAATGCCTGGGAGGGAAGCTTCCTTTCAGCAGGAATTACCTGTTGGTAGCTCCAGTAAAGCAGATGGCAAAGAACATGGAACTACCTCCAAGATGTCCAAGGTCCTCCTGCGTCATTTTTCTAGGGGAGAATTACTAAGCACATGTCCCTTAATTGAATGTGAGACAATACCAGAGGTGTCCTTTACTGAAAGTATCGATGACACTGGGAGCAAACCTGAGCCTTCAGAACACAGCAAAGGCTCTTCAGTGTATGAACAATGGGCAGCGAGCTCCGAGGAGCATCCCTTAGAAAAGCACAGAGAAGTAAAGGCTCGTGACAAAAATGGAAACTCATTAAATGGAAATAGATCTGTTTCAAATAAACCTATTTTTTCTTCTTATCAGTGTGGGCGCAGACAAGAATTTTCACAACTGATTAATGAGGCTGGAAATACACACACCTTTCAAAACACAAAAGATGAGAGAGCCCTGTTTAAGAGAACAGTTCCATCTTGTGAGCTCAAGTATGGCCAAGGACAAGCTCACTATTGCCTTCCTGACTTCTCTGAAGTTGCTTCAGAAGTTCAAGTACCAAAAAAACCTGACAGTGTTACCTCAGTTCCTTCAACTGAAAAAGAAAAACCCTTTCCTATTTTGCGAAGTGAATCAGTAACTGTGAACAACATTTTGGAAAATAAGAATTACTTCAATTCTGATGAAGTAGAGAATCAAGAAGAAAGGAGTATTTCAGAACTGCTGCAACAGCTACAGGTGATTAGGATGCTTGAAGAAATTCTTCATACTGGATAAGAGTGGTTTATTGTAAGAAGATATTCTTATCCCATAAAATCTAACATAACTAGCTCATAGGCACTCTGTAGGTATCAGTACATCATCTGACTTAAACACTACTTTCACAAATGAAGTTCTGTGGGACTGACTTTATGCAGAACTGTCATTACCAATTACTTAAAGGCTGAGTGTTATTTAATACTCCAGTATTTAACACTGGAACATTGTTTGTGATGATAAAGCATCCTATCAAATCATTAGGAAATCCACTATAAAAAAATCATTAAAAATACTTCAAATACATTTTTAAGAATGTTTTATTTTTTACTGTGCCCATGTTAAGACATCTTTGCTTTTTTCATATCTAACACTTCAGCTACTGAGACTGGTATTTATTGGCAAGCCAATTCTTTCTAAAGGATTTTTTCGACAACGGTATTTCTCTTACTGTTGTGAATTTATTTTAAAGCTTGTTAGTAATTAGATAACTGCTGCTCAGTGTCATGCCCTGACATGGAGCTCGCTCACTGAGCTTTACAGGTTCTTGATTCTGTTCCTAGATTTACATCTTAGTAAATTGCTTGAGATACAACAAGTTTTAATTGTTTTCCTATTATTTCCTGGCTGGAAACCAGATGCTGACACAGCATGCTGACATTCAGAATCATATTGACCATCTAAGATTTAATCCTAAGGTAAATCTCTCAAAATACTTTTTTTGATGTCATTCTTTACCTCTAGCTCTATGACTATCCTCCTAAAACTATTTCATCACCTTCATGTTGTATTTCCCATTTATACAAATCCTCTATATTTTCACAACACAGAGAAGTATTTTAAGTACCTATACGAGACACTTTACACATTTGTCAACTCATAAAATTAAATGGTACTGTTATAACAAATGTTTCATTAATATTCTGTATTTTGAGTTAAAGTTTTTTGTCCAGCTCTGTAAGTGTTCTATACATTGTATCTATAATGAAAGTTCTTATTTTAACAGATACTTCCTCAGTCAGACTTTGCAAATGCCAACATTGCCATTTCCTCAGGACACACTGGGACACCACCTGATGGCATCACATTACGTGCTCCTGTCCCTGTACAACCTACACATGGTTTGCTTAAAGCAAGTAAATAAAATTAGAGTAGCTATGCAAATGACTATTTAATGCAATTTGCTTACATTTTTGGGCCAAAATTGCAATTGACCAATCTTCCCTTGTATTCCATAGGACTGCAGCCTGGAACAGCAGCATCAGCACTACCAGCAGCTGGGACAGTAAAAGCACAGTGCCTAAATCCTTCTGATTCACTGCCAGAACTAACACTCGGAGAAAAGATGTCTCAAATACTAAAGGATCAAACAGAGCAACTGACAAAGGAAGTAAGAGCTCTGTTTCAATATCCACTTTGCACTGATGCTCAAATTCCATACTCTTGGCAAGTTGGTTTAAACATAGTAATTAAGTCTAATATTTTGTCTTGAAGGTGGAAGACTTCTCTAAACATGTGATCCAGGAAACACACTTTTTACAAGACAAATACCTGGTAAATTAATTTATGTATTTTGAGCTATCTGAAACACACTTGAAATGGCTGTAGACTGATAATTTCTTGATGTTTACCTGAAATGGATATTTACTCTTCTCAATTCAGACTGAAGGTATGAGATTAGGAAGCAAAAATGAAGGTGTTCAGTAGGTGGACAAATTCTTAAATCTTTTAAGGATTCTGACTTAAAACTATTAATAAAAGACCTGAAGTTGCCATATAAGTTAGGAATTTTGACATGTAGGGTATCAGTTCAGAAATAATTTTTATTATTTTACTTGGACATAATAGAGCAGCACAGAGTATTAGGTGAATGTAAAATATGCAGTCCTGTTTCAATTCAGAGAACAACCAAAATTCTCACCAACAACACTGCAAATAACATCTGGCTTACATAGCAAGACATAGTGACAGCTACTTATGCTAAGTTATCATGACATTTTGTATTGAATTATTTCTTATTGATGAAGGCATTAAATCAACTGAAAAGATACCTTGATGCCTTGGAAAGAAATTATTTAAAAGCTAGAGAAGAGCACCACAACTTACAGCTGCAGAACTACAAGGACAAGCCTATCAACCTTGGAGAGTTTGATCCTGAGAGGTTAGAAGAGAAGTGCTAAGTAGTACATCAGTATATTTTCTTTGACTGTCTTACAGACTTTGCTTCATTTATCCATCACAGTTTCCCTAAAGTGAAAATATCACCTTAATGTGGTGAACTGTAATGTGTTTGGCCAAAATTCACCTTGGGCTTCACATGTCCTACTTGTAACTGGATATCTATTTGATTCATTCAAATACTTTAAAGGGACTGTGACAACTCCATACATTTTATTTTTTTATTTTATGACAAATGTACTGTGATGTTCACTATGGTTATCATGGTAAGAAATAAAAGATCATTTTAGAGAGTTTTAAGTAACCATGAGTTGTGTGATTGGATTTAGAAGGGTGGAAGGAGGAATATTCAGACTTGGCATGCTGCTTGAAGACATTAAAGAACAAATGGAAGGCAGCAAAGGCAGCCTGTCATCGTTACTGACTTCCTATGAATCTGCCCAGTCTCTCTGTGAGGTAACTGACTTTTATTAAACACTACAATTATTCTGTTTTATTGATGCTAGTCTTGAGAACCTAAGTGCACTTGTGTGATTGTATGTTCTCCTCTGGTTAGAGCATGATGCTTTTAGATAGCACATTACTTCAAAAGAAAGTACTTTTAATGAAACACTAACTTCATAATATGTAATTAACTGTAACAGAAACCTAAATATAAAAACAGAATTATACTGAATGTCCTTAGTTCCAGTTTCAAAAGCATTTATTTCAAAGCAAGAAAATATGAGTAGCTAATTTAACTTCTGCAAAACTGTTTTGGGGAATTAATCATTATCATTTTGTGGGAGGAAAAATTACTTTGTCCACGATTTTAAGCTGCAGAATTACTAGAAGACCAAACAGTATTTTGCTACAGAAAATTGAGATTACTCCTAAGAATATTTTCTCCCAGATCATAAATACACATACACACTCCCCTGCCAAAAAAAAAATCTTACTGTCTTCTACAAATCTACAGGTCAGTCTCAACAAATGCTTCCATAACCAATGTTTTAGGTAACTTGAGCTTCAGAGAAAAATGACAGGAGACCCTGAGGAGATGCTGTTTGGTAGGAGTCATTCCTTGCAATGCAAGGCCCACCTGCTCCTGTGTTTGTGCTTTGTTACTTTGTACAGAGTTTGGCAGTTTCAAGCCCTGCTGATCTTCCACAGCCAAGAGGTACTGAAACTCCATCTTTTCATAAGAAGCATGAGGAAGAAAGAAGTCAGTCAACTGATGTAATCCCACCAGCAAATCAACTTTCTTCAGAAGGAAAAAAGTGCAATCTTTGTCTGCACATGTAAGTGAAAACTTCAACAGCTGTTTCCAAGTTTTTATAAAAACATACATAAAATTAATTTCTGAATAACAAAATTAGGATGACTGAAATCTGAAAAGCAACATGAATATTTCCAGAATAAAAATTGTACAGAATTATATAACCGCCTATCTAAGAATTTATCCTAGCCTGGTCTTCCTCCCTTTCTCAGTCTGGAAGTATTTCCTGAAGCCAAAACATCACCATCACTTGCACCTAGGAATTAAATCATACTTCTGTATAAAATTCATGACAGCCACACAAATTCAGGTTGTGAATAGTTAGTCAGAGTACAGTGCCCGTAAAAGATGATTTGCCAATATTTGTGTGGTATTTTTAATTAATTAAACAAGAAAAGGGAGGGATGCAGATCCTTACATAATTAACAATCAAAACCTTGTGAAAACTCTAAATACTATCTCCACCCTCTTGGGAAGCATTTGATAGGTGTTAAACGTCTCAATGAGATTGGGAAAATAATCTTAACCAATCTAAGGTTAAAAAAAGAGAACTGAAGTAAGTTCCAGTAGAGAAGCAGAGCTTCTGGGAAAAAACACAGGCAGCATAGAGCACAGTCATATTAACCTAATTCTGTCAGATTTGTTATAGGATAGGGTTTATAGTTGTCTAGTAAAACTCACCTAGCTTGCACTTTCTCTGTCATTGAAAGACTTTTAGTTCAATCTTCTGATCATTATGTTCATGAACAGGCAGAAAGTTCTCCAAATAAACTTGGTGATGCTGTACACCCTAAGTTAAAAATACACATCAAGTAACTCAAACAAGGAACCTTGTTCTTTTTCTCTCAGAAGGTACTTGTCAAATATTCCTCTAATTATCTAAAGGCATTAAATTAAAGCCTTAATAACAGTTCAAAGTTACTAAGACACCAAATCATATTTAATATATGTTGTATCAAAACACTATCAGTGGTAACAGATGGATGTATCTAAGATTTCGTACTACTTCACTATTCCAATACAGGATTATCAAGATCTCTATTTTTAAGCATTTTAATAGGTTGTGGGAAGTCAGGGTGCTTTTGTCAGAATGTGTTCTTTAACTAAAGGGTTAATTATTTTTCAACTAGTTATTTATTAAACTTCTGCTTACCAGCTTTTCAGATAAATGACACCAATAAAGTTCTTTCTGTGAATAAATATTATTTCCTCTCAATTAAGAATAATTAATCATTAGTATGTTTGTAAGTTTCATCATAGAAATATTAAGATATAATAAAAATATTCTGTTTTCATGCTCAAAGAAATACAAACATCCAGGAAGGAAAAACTGGAACATCTCCACTCTTCACGCAGAGAAAACCAACTGATTTATCAGACACCAACCTGAGTAAGTCATGAGGGCATATAAAGGTCAGAACCATGCTTAAACCTGCTAGGGAATCCTGGGAAGAAATACATGCCTTTTATGTCTCAACATGAAAATTGTTGTTTTAACAGATGTTACTGCTTAGCAGAGCACAAAACACCAAGAATAAAAAGGAAACTAAAAAGAACACCAGGTCAAATTCACTGTGGAACTCTCAGTGACAGACCAAGAGGCAACAGACACATTGCAGTGCAATTCCCAGTTAGATATGAATGAAAGATTTTTAACTTGCCCAAGCATTGAAACAATTTGCTCAAGGGAGGCTGTGGCATATCCACTCTCAGAGATATTCAGAACTCAACTGGACAGGATTCTAAGCAACTTCATTTAAGTCGGGCCTGCTTTGAGAGGGGACAGAATCAGATGGCCTCCAGAAGTCCTTTCAAACCTGAATTACTCTATAAATCTAATTCTAGATAAATTTCCAATTATTGCCACAGCTAATACTTTAAAGACCATGACAGTGATGTGCACACAATGCTTTGATTTTGCTTTTTCTTCTGATCTGCATTTATTTAATGTTCTAGAAGATGATTCCGAGCCTGAAAAACCGAGACACTTCATATCAGTACTTCCACTTTCAATTTTTGGATTCAACTTCGTTTTTCTGCTTAAAAACAATTTTACCTTTCCACTGCAGAATATTCTGAGGCATTTAGTAACTAGCAACTAAAAGAAGATATATGAGCTGTCCTCCATTCAGTTTTAAGTCTGAATATACAGGTTTTCTTACCTTTTGTCAATCAGTTGTCCTTGACTTTTTTGTGATATCCTGTTAATTTAATATAACACACTGGGATTATTGTTTGTACTGGTTGGTGCAATAGTAAAAGGAGTGCCATACTAGAGCTGCTCAAATTCTGATCCCATTCCTATCATGCTGCTCTGTTCCCATAACACTGTGGACAAGGACATGGAGAACATCATTAAAGAAAAAAACCCAACAGTTCTTGGTCTGAAAATAAGCACCACCAGAAAATTACATTCAAAGCTTGCAGACAGGGCTGAAAGCTAATCTTTAACTCAATCCCCACTCTCCTGGGGGTGAAAAGTACTTCCTCAAATTGCAGTAGTATTAATGGCAGCAAAAGGCTCTGAAATTACAGTGCTGAAAGCCAAATAATTACCTGAGTACATTAGCCAAAGCTTCTCATATTTCAGACCCTTTTAACTTATTTTTTCCATTTTAGGCAGTGATTCAGCAGACTTCTCAGCCTGTGATTCTTCTAATGATTCACAAAGCAAGGACCTTGTCAGCTGTGACACACTAAGTTACAAATCATCAAATACGAGATTATGTGGAGAGAGACAAGGTACAGTGATTGCAAAAATATGAACATCTACAAGGAAACACTGATCATAGTTTTGTTTTTCTAAACCACACATGTCTGTTTTCAGGACTTAGATGCAGATGCCCCCAGGGGAAGCAGGGATCAAGTAAAACTCTGGAATTACAAAGAGTCTGTTCAGTCTTGTACCCTATGTAGAAGAAGCAGCTCTGGTTCATCCTGTAAGTGTGATGGGTAATTAACAAACACAGGCTAGCTTTTTAGGGGCAGAAAGCCACACTGCACACACCAGGCCACATTTAATTCAGTATAAGCACTCAGTAGCACTGTAAATCCAACTCTTACACACCTGGCCAAGTTTTATCTCCATGCACAACAGATTTAACTTTCCCTGGTTCTTTATGAGTGGAACCCCTTTCATATTTCCTTTATTGCAGGAATATCTCATTTTGCAGAGCCACGTGAAAGGATATGAAAATTAGGCATTACTGTGCCAACTCTTATAGTGCCAGCCATTACCTAACATAGTATAAACAAGTACTAAAGAAAATTCCAGCTCTACCCTCATATTGTCTGACATGCAGCAAAGTCAAGGGGAGCCTAATTTTAAAAAAATCAAATCATCTGAACATGAACCTTTTCAAGTCACTTAGACTCTCTCTAGCATAAGAAAAAATTGCTTAAAGAAAAATATAAAATATCATCAAGAAAGTATAAATTAATTATTTGTTTCTAGCAAGCCTGTGAACTACAAATCAAAGTAGTATTCATTATTAGGATTATGACACTGATTATTCTACACTTCCCCACTGCAGTCTTTCACTTTATTAAATATAAGTCTGCATTTCATTTGCCAACTAAACTCAAGAACTCAAGAGCAACCACAAAAAGGTTAATCTGTCCTCATTTACAAAAAACTTTAAACATATTCAAGTTTTATTCAGCAGTGATAGTTACTTGATCTTTAATTTATGCTAAAGAGAAAAAAAATTAAAATACACAAAAAATTACCTTTTTTTTTGTTTTAAACATGTCCTCAACTCCAGCTTATTCAGAGAAGAGAATCTCCAGTCAAAAGGCTCAAAAACCCAATCAGCCAGGTGAAGTTGTAACCAGACATTATGAAAGGTAAGCTGTAGTAATAACTATGTGGTACAACAGAAAAGCCCATCGTTGAAGATTCAGCATGGATCATAAGGTATCATAAGCAGGAATAATAGTTTATCTTTTACAGTACATGTTGTATATTAGAATTTCACTCTGGTGAAATTAAAATATTTGCTTGAAGAACATGTGTAAACAATTCTTAGATTAATTGTTCACTCCTAATGTAATGAAGAGTAAAAATATAACTTATTTAGCTGACACATATCGTAATAAAAAAAATTCACTTTAAGAGGAGGTTCCCATTCAAAGATTCAAAAGCAGGCCTATATTATTAGCATGCAGCTCTCTTTACTACCAACTTTTTCTCTATAAGTCATAATCCTACTTTTAATTGTTCTTAATATTAAATTACACCATGAGACAGAAACAAAATGGACTCCTAAGAGTAGCACAGACTAGACTGAAATGCAAAAATGTTGTCACAGTATTTTGAGAGCTTTACTCAATAGCAGGAATTGCCTGGAAGTTCAGCAGCTGCACTTGAGAATCAATGACATAGAACACTGTGAGAGAAAGTTACAGCAGCAGCAGAGTGCTGCTATTGTGGGAAATTTTCTTACTATGCATCCTAGAACATTTTTTGTTTTATTGCAATGCAGACAGAACACAAATAATGATGGGCTGTGCTTCACAATTCCATGGAAAATTCTACTCACCATAAAATTAACTTGCAACCAAGTGCTATCAAAGTGTATGTATGTGATTCATAGTTTAGAAGTTCTTTTATTATTTAAATGGTATTTTATTCTATATATCTTATGTTTAGGAAATCCTTTGTGGCTGCCAAAACCTGCTGTTCGAGCGCATATGATAAAATTATCCTTTCACAGCAATACACACCCAGTAAGAAATCTGCCCAAAGAAAATCTGCAATCAACATCAGAGACAGAAATGCCAGTGATTCCTATGCAAATGTAAGACTTTTGAGTGAAAACTAAAAGCCACACATTTTTATTGAAAGGATTACCTCCATACCTCATGGCTCTGTAGAACATCCTATTCTTAGCAAGCTGATTCGTGCAATCTAAGCATGTGTAGTGCATTTGAGGGTAAGACAAAAGGGAGTTCAAACCCCAAGCATTTTGGCTCATATGTTACTATATTTCTTCATGTAGATACCTACAGGCTTGCTGTGCTTCAGTCCCTGTATAAAAGGTAAAATAGACCAAAAAAATAGCACTGGATCTCATCTCTAGAATTGTACTTCATATACTGAAACAAAGCCTAGCTAGACAAACCACTATCAAAACCTCAAGAAAGCCTTCTCAGTACCAAAAACATCCACCACACTGGAGCTGATACATTAGAAAGGTGTAAATGTCCCTCAGTTGAAATGAAAACACAGAGAAATAATTAACAGATACTTCCAACTTGAATCCCAGAGCAGTCTATCATGTGACTCAATTTTTACTTCTCAATACATATTCAGAGTGAAAATCACAGACAAAACCTTAAACATCTTTTTCCAGCACCTATGTATACCTTTGCCTTCACTATTAACAAGGCTACATTTTATTCTTTCCAACAGGTTTTAAGTTGTACTCTGGATCATGCCATAGAGACAGCAAACAGTTTGAAGGAAGCTACAGAGCGAATGGTACAAGCAGTTTCAGAAGATCTAGCTAAAGTTAAGAGAAAACAGTTTTAATTATCTAGGTCAAATGTCAAATGCTGTATTGTTCTGCTGGTTCATACTCAAGTGTTAATATCTCTGCAAAAATCAAATTATGAACACGAACATGAAAAAGTCAGCTAGCTAACTTTGTCAGTTGTCCTGTACCTACTGGTACTAAACCAAACCAGAGCACAAAGGTATTCCATGTTTACACTCAGTCTTAGAACTGTAAAAGAAGTTACTAATTCTACTGAAAGTCTTTAGTAGGTTGGCTAATCCATTACTGTGTACAGATACCTTCTGTAAGTATTCACTTAAGACCGCTTCATAAAAATTGGCTTAAACAAGCAAAATTAACTTTCTGACTTGGATTTCCCCCCAGTCCCCAGTGTGAGACCAAATCTGTCATTACTACATATCATTTTTCTCACACTTCAACAGCAGCTGCTTAATCACACCAAGAGAAAACAGGCTC
The DNA here is from genome assembly GCA_024865655.1 of Emberiza elegans. Lineage (NCBI taxonomy): Eukaryota > Metazoa > Chordata > Aves > Passeriformes > Fringillidae > Emberiza > Emberiza elegans. The sequence goes on from JALJVW010000206.1 coordinate 66,394,728, forward strand.
TGTACCTGAGACATCTAGAAGCAAACACCATGTTAGCATACCGAGTCACAGTCAACATTTGGAATTATTTTGCTTTTAGAGTGCCCTACATTAAGAGTTGTTTGTTTTTAAGAAACATCCTTGTATGTTGCAATGACTGAATTACACCATTTGTTGTTTATACATTTGTAACAATTAAATTGGTTCCCTCCATTTGGTGTCCTTAATTTGTCAGATATATCTGGCATTGACATTTTAGTTGATGGTAAGTAGGTTGAAAAATTGTAAAATACTGTAGAAATCCAGTGAGCCAAGAAAAGTCACCTATTATTTTCCTTCTTAACATCCATTTAACTGCAGTGATTAAAGGCAAGCAGTTAACAGCCTTTTTTTATCAGGGATGCTACTCACTGAAGCTAAAGGACATGAGGACTGATGAAAACCAAATTAGAAATGCCAGTACATTCCTAGCCATTTTCAGGCAAACCTGAGCAATTTCATCAGTGGAGAACACAGAAATAATGCAGACTCTGTTCATACAAGCAGTGATTGCTAAACTCACTGCCATGTGCCCCTTGCTCACTAGTCTGAGTCACTGGCTTTGTTCAGGGCTTTTTCCACCCTCTGCAGCCAATACCACCATTCAACTCTTTTCCTCCTTAGCCTTACTGTATATCCTTATAGCTTCATTTGCCTCTCATTATCCATTCCATTTGATGAACCAGTTGATTTAAAAGTGTTGCTTCTGTAGTCCTATTAAAAAAAAAAGTCAGTGTAGATTCAATTCCAAATTTGAAAGCTACAGCCTCTTATTCTCATCACATCCCATGTCCTGCAACATTTTAGAATCATTATGTCATGTCCTCCCCTTTCATTCCTCTCTGAGAACTTGACCTTTTTCCACCTTTTAATTAACTCTGAATGAACTCATCTAACAAATATGTTCTCTTGAAGTATTGGTTAACCTGAGAGCAAAAATAAAGGGAAAAACCCAAAATCACAAAAAAAAGAATAAATACTCATTATTGGGAAAAGGTAAACAAAAGGACACAAGTAATCTGTTCTATTTCATTATGAAATTTCTCTTGGGCTCTACATACAACAAACTAACATTTCAAGGCACATAAATACAACATCCCGTTAAAAGTTCAGTAACTTTAATTAAAGTAATTTTTAAAGAGAAATCTAAACATTACCAGTATTGCAGAATTCATACAATTTGATTTTTTATTTTCTTCAATGCAAATTTAAGTATTTCTTTCTTAATAAGTAACACAATTTTTAAAAAGTCAATTATTTTGAGTGCATCAGGTTTTGTCATTTTGTTTGCTTTGTGCTTTTCTTTTTCAAGTTACCAAACCCTTTGAAAGACTGAGCTGCTTCCCTTTTTGTCCTGTCCTTTCCCCATGCCTCCACTTCCTCAGAGACACATGTTTAGTTTTGGAATTTCTGTATCACAGGCAATTCAACTTCTGAAACAGACAGACTATGTGGACAATCATAAGGAATTTGCAATCATAAGAAATTAACTTTTAAAAAAGCTTCAGTAATAATTTCTGTATATACTTAAATATAAAGTGTACTTCAGTGCACAGTTGACAGCATTTCTCCAAAGTTGTTTACTGTGATTGGAACTGCTCAATAATTCTGTGATTAACAATCTACCTTACCCAGCACCATCTAAAAACCCTTTAGATTTTTCACAATTACACATACTTAAAGAATTTTCAGCAAGTTCTTTTTACAGAAAACATTACACTTTATGACACTGAACTTGTATTAAACATTTTTATCAGAAACCCATATTTACAAGTTTTTTCTTGAAGTCCCTACTCTAGAGCCTAGGCCCTTTTTAATTCAGTCATTTTTAGAAATAAATGCCATTACAGAAAGTTTTCACAGTTCTCAAAGACATTTCCAGTTTATATATAATTACAGTACTTTTTAGCAAAATTAGTTAGGAACAAACATGCCCTTGTGAAAAAGTACTTGCAGTGTAATACTAAACAGAACCTAAGAAACACAAGTGTTTATCTTTTCATCTCTCTGCCTTCCACTCTCCCAAAAGCAGCAAATTTACATTATAACATGACCTCCATTAGGAAACATGTAGTATTGAAGTGCAGTATTTGGAAAAGTCAGTTCCATTAGAATATGGACATACTGTTTGTGTTTTTTATGCATCACCAACATCACCATATCTATTCATCCTTAATGCAGACCATATCCTTGGGTTTATTAAGGCTCTTCACTTCCTCGAGTAGTTTTCTAGGTGTCAAAATATGAGTAGATCCTGACAAAAGAACATAAGTATGAACTGTATCATTCAAATTCTGACTTTCAGACATTCCCTCTTTAAACCATCAGCTACATTTTTTTGCACTGAAAACTGACAAGTGCAACACTTCAAAGTGTTTCGTGTAAAGCACCATCATGTAAGTGTCACCATTATGTGGGCAATGAGCCTCTTCCCACACTCAGACATCCAGATCAGGATTCATACTTTGAACACAAGTTTCAGGTCCTGCTCTGCCCTGTTTGAAAGACAGGACTGAACCTGGGCACTTGTCCCAGCCTGTCAGAAACCTGCCTTTCCATGAAAGGGTGAGTTAATGAGAGGCTTTACACTAGAATCAGTAAATTATCTCGATTCATGATTATCACAAATGTTAGTGTTCCACAGAAATACCAGTTAGAGAAAATTGGCTTTTACTAACTAACATTTCCTTGGAAAAACAAAGTTGAAGTCTTGAGCAGCAAAGAAAATCCTTATTATTCTTCAATGCACAATTTCCCGACTTCCTCTCTTATTCTCACAGAGAGTGATTATAACTTCTGCCATGAAGAGTCACCCTGCAGTTCTGAAGGCAACAAGTAGTGTCACTCTGAATGGGCTAGTGTTCCTGGAGCTCTGAATCAGGATCACAGATAAATGTTAATTTTTCAGTAATCCATGTGGAAATTTGGCAACTATCACCTTCCCTCAGAAATCAGGATTACAATCAAAACCACAAGAATAATCTCTAAACAAAAGGGAAGATGGTGCTGTGGTGAGTGCCAGATACCCCAGTAAAGAGTCACCTACACTAAACATGGTATTGTAAACAAGTTTCAGATGAAGAAATAATCTGGTTAAACTACATTCCTGTTGTCCTGGTCTTTCCATTACTACTCAGAACTAGAACCAGCACTAAACCTACCTCAACCACCACCAAGGACACCAGCAAATAAAAAATAAACTAAAACAAAACCAACCACACACAAACACACATACAATACCCCTGAATATTTTGAGGTTGCAGACTCTAGATGTCAGAATCAAGGCTGGCATTGTCTTATGGAAGAGTATTTATTTAAAATCATGGTAGATGGTAAACAGATTCAATCTGAATCTCAAGACTAAATTTAAATGCCAGATTTTACCTCTCAAGTAATTTAGAATGCTTTAGATGACCCTGCACCCAGCCATCAGCCAGACCTGCAGATGGACACAGGTCTGTGGTAAGATTCTGTATCTAGGTGCTTTGTTCAAATATATTATATATATGTACAAGTTTTAGCACCTCATTATTTCCTGTAATGCTATTTACAATTAATTTGAAGCACAGCAGCTGATGGAACAAGCATTTAGTACCTCCAAAGTGCTGAGAGATTACTACACCAGATGCCAATTGCCAAATCTTAAGCAGGGGAGTTTTCAGGACCCAAGCGGTTAATGATTGTGTGGTTTATGCAAAGCTTCCAAGCAGCCACAACAGAAACTAGAAAATATTGCAAAGTCAACTGAACTACACTGAAAAAGTGGTTTGGGGTTTATTTGCTTAGGGTTTTGGGTGGAATTTTGATTAGAATTGTTGGGGTTTTTTTAATTGTTCGCTTCCTTCCAACGTGAGCAATTTTGCACTAGTCTGTCGGCTTTCCTACTTCCAAAAGCAATGAGAGTAGCAATTATCACTGAAGATAAAGCACAGGTAGATGCAAAAGATTGTGAGGAAACTGTAATGAAAAGAAATAGAGGTGTCATGAAATCCTGTTGGCTATACACTGACATGTCTCTGACATAATTCTTCTGTAGGGCATAACTGTTTTGTCCTTAATGTCTTGTGGCAAAAAAATCCCTCCAAACATCAAACACTTGAGATAACCTGCAAAGATCCTTTCAAGTGCATAGTTTTAAGAAATACACTGGCTATGGTATTAGTGTGGTGAACCAGGAGAGGGAATCTAAGCAAAGTGATTCTTACATTTCCCAGAACCACATGGAGTACAGCACACCCCCGACCCCTTCCCACGGCAAGCTTACCAATGACAACCTCACAGGACTTGTAGGCCTCGGACACCTGGTAGGCGCAGCGCGTCTCCGAGAAGGTGACGCCGCCAATGACAAACACGATCAGCCTGGCGCTGCTCCTGCGCTCCTCTCTCTGACTCGCTCGGGGCTTCTGGCGGGCGCTGCAAAAGAGCTCGTGAGATTACACTTGCACAGCTCGCCTGATTAATATTTAGTTAAAACTATACAGTCAACAAGCAGTAGCAATTTCTGTCATGCAGTTCATGGCTTGATTATAATTCCAGCAAAAGTATTTAGATAAATTGATAACTTGTTTTTATTAAATTTTGTAAATTATCACATTAACTGTTTAGGTATCACTGGGGGAAAATAAATACAGAACAAAAACCTTGTTGCACACACAGCTAACATGCCAAGGACTCCTGCCAAGCAGCTTAACTCAGCATGCTCCCAATTCCAGTGGCATTTTTCATGAGAGGTTCATTTGAAAAAGCTGGAGTCTTAGGTTTTTCTATCTCTGAACATGAACAGAATCTCTAAAGAAAACATGTCTGTTATCAATCAGATTCAGCTACCTAGGAAAAATCAAAAGCAGCCTGAAGTGCTTAGAATCTAATACACAGGTTAAGTCACCTGCAGTCCTGATCTCCATGCTAGAGTACCTTAAAGATTCCCACATTTCACCAGCCTGTAAGACAGAGATCAAGTTCCAGTGTGCAGGGACTTGCTCTGATCCCTGGCACTGATCATCCTAGTGCAAACCCAGGAATAGAAGGATACACCACAATAGTTTATTTAGAAATGGATGTAAAAAACCTATTTTCCTAAGGCTGTGTATCTCTACTTTTCAGGTTTTTTTAATTAGAAAGGTACCAATTCCAATTCAAATGTGTCTTTCACATTTAGGATATATTTAATGTTTCCCTCCCTGAATTCCAGCATCTGATTAGTGCAGTGGGCATTCCTGAGAGAAGAACACTCATAGTTAGCATTCCTGTGATAGAAACACTCTTGGGAGTCTTGATTCATTTGTCTCCCCTTTTAAATAACACTATAAAAAGTGATAAAGCTCTCAAATTGGCATGTATTGGTCACAACCTTCAGAGTAGTGGAATTAAAAGGAGAAAGAAGGAATAGTACAGGTGAGCTAAAAAAAAAGAAATTCCAAAAATCACCTCTCAGTGATAATCATTAAATATGCAAGTAAACATTTCACATTCATTAGCAGAGAATTCATTTCAAGACCTCCAACTGGACTTGCCTAAACCACTCCCAGGCAACAGGGGTCAAATGCCTAACAGGCCCATATTTCCTAATGGGAGAGCCTATAGAAGACAAATTTAATTTCCTGAGGTAATTAACCCCAATAATGTTGTCACCACTAACATAGCAGAGAGAACTTCCAGAAGTAAAACATTTTTTTACCTAAGTCACAGTACTGAACATTTATTTCTGAAACTGCTGCACACTAATAAGCTCAATGGTTTAAACTGCTCATTCTGGGAATATGAAATGTTATTTCTAACCTTGAAGCAAAAGGGAGATACTACAAATAAAAAAGCTATACATTACTAAGAACTATTAAAATAACAACCAAGCTGAGTATAGTTGAGTATGTATTAGATTAAATTAAAATACAGGCTTGGCACATGAACATTACTTTACACGTATTATTTCACTGTTCAGTAAGCACACTTCTGTAAGGCTTTAGAAAGTAAATGACAGAAATACTGAGATCTAGGTAAACTGTGTTTCAGGAAATTAAACATTTACCTTACTGCTCCTGAACCATTCCAGGTGGGAGGACAGCGGGAACAATAAGGCCAGTCTTTTGAATCTAATTTGTTTTCTATAGCGTCCTGAAGCGCAAAATAAAGACACCCTTTAAACAGGCATACAGACCTTAACTCCACCAAGTTTCAGCTTCCAGAAAGGATATCTATCTGGCATTTCACGGCAACACATGCAGCCCAACAAATAATTGCAAGTAGCATCTCATGAATAATTCTCCTATGTAACAAAATGCTAGACCACATAATGCTAAAATGTATTATAAGAGTTTTGTGTATGATAAGGAATTGTGAGTATACATGCTTTTTTTAATAAAGATGTACTGATTTAACTGTTCAGATTTCACTAGCAGCTTTTAATCTGTAAAAACCTTAATGTATTTAATTTCTATATAGTAATGTATGAGAGAAGTCAGAGTCCCCTAAAAATATAAATGAACATGAGAAAGCTATCAAGAATTTATGAATGACAGCACTGGGTCAGACTAAAACTCCAGTATCCTGTGTCACATCAGTCACTGACTGATGCTTAGGAAGAGGTTTAAGAACAATGATATTACACTTCTGGCATGTAACACCTTCCAGGCTCTACCACACTATAGTTTAGATTGGAATTACAGTTTAAAGACCCATTGGAGTTAAAACCAAGAAGATACAGATCTGTAAATTACACCAAACACTGCCAATCCAAGGACAAGCTGTTCTAAAAAACTTCTTGCTTTCACGTTCATTTGCTTCACCTTTGAAATGACCTCCAATGAGGAGTATTACTAACAGCAGTCTAATGTTCTGTATTACAGACAGACTAGAAGTGATCACCTTGCCCACCAGATGTATTTAACAAAATTAACTCAAAATACTGTGGAATTCAAAAGATAGGGTAAAACAGCTCACTTGAGTAAATTTCTGCACTTGCACCCATGAATTAATTAGTTGGTGAAATTTACCTCCATAACATCTTTGATAACAGGAGTCCACCTAGAAAGCTGAAAGGTTTCTTCTTTAGAACGGTCCCTTCTTACATATTTATGCTGCTGAGCAACAAACTGAAAAGATTTTCAAAATATGGTCATATTATTTACTGCTTGGACTTTTGAAATTTATTGGCAGTCAGCAGCAGAAGGAGAGGGGGCAAGTATGAGATTTTAAAGAAATTATAAAAATTATAAAGAACAATAATTAGTAACTCTAGAATTCAGGACACATTAGAAATACTAACTTCAGAGAGAAGGAACTGAGTAAGTTGGGAGTTTCCAAAATCAACTAGCTCAAGCCACCACCTGATAATTGCAGAGGGAACATTATGGGTATCTTACTTTAAACTATTAATAGAAATAATTTTCAAAGGATTTACCACTTAAATCACAAAATAAATAAATACATTCTTACTGAAGAGATAACAGGAACATCAAGGTATTTCCAATTTCTTATCATATCACTATCACTTTCTATGTGTACATTCTGGATCAGCTTGTCCAAGTTCTCCTGGGTAGTTCCTTCAATATATGGAAAAGAGACAACAATTACCAAGTGACTAAGATCACTTTTGTCTCACTCATTCTGGGCTATTATTTAGTCCAGAACTTTTTGTTTGTTCTGTGTGACCAGTCTAAGTTTAACATAATACTATATTTTAGATGATTTTTTTAAAGGTCCATTCTTGAGACCAAAACTCAATACTGTTACAGATTCCTCAGCCCAACATTCTGCCAATTTGCTCCTTCTCTACAAGAAATTTTTTCCCACTGACTTAATTTTCAGGTCACCACAGATATGGAACTCCCCCTTTAGCAGCTTCAATACCATGTGAAAATAAGAGAACAAACTATTGCAGACATGCAAGGATAAGAATGATATCAAAATACTATGAATCTACACTTGAATTACATCTCTTAACCCCTTGCCAGTAGTATCTTTGCTACTAATCTGAGAGAAAACACAGAGGATGGACAGGATTTCTTTCAAACCTGGCTATCAACTCCAATGCAGGGACTTAGGTTAACTAAAAACACTGTACTATCCTAAAACTTGAGTTCAAGCTCATAGCACTGAGGAAAAAAATGGGGCAACTTGTCATACCATTTGTGCTAAAGATATACAGGAGAATAGCTCTGATTTTGTCATAGCTGTCATGACTTTTGTTGAGCAGAACTGGAAGGAGGACCCTCATAGAGTCTTTTACTTTTTCACCTTCTGCATCAGTTCCAAGAGCCAAGTCCTAAAATAATAAAAAATAAAAACAGACACCATGGTTAAAATCATTGCAGTAATTGAAATCAATGTTGTTCTGTGTGTTTTGAAAGGCATTTTTATGAAACCACAGGTTTCAGGAAACAATCAAGCTGCACCAATTTAAACTCAGTATGAGTTTAAACTCAGACAAGTCTGATTTCAATAGTTACAGCGTTATAATAACACTACATAACACTCTTAAACATTTCAAACTATGATATCTAGAACTCTTAAAATTTAAATTATAGTCACAATATAATGCCTCACCCTAAAAGGTACTTTTCCCAGACATGTAAAAAGAGCTTCCCTCTGCACAACAAATTAAAGCAACCTCATAGGAATTTTGAGCCCTGAAAACAAAGGTGATCCTTATACAAATTGGCCAGATTTCAAAACCAAAAAACCTACAAAACTCTTAGGAACACCTCCTTATTGGGAGATTAAGAGCCTTGTATATAACACTTAGCTTTAATATTACCACCTCAAAAACCGATCACAAAATAAAGGCAAGAGACACAGTAGTTTGGTCAGTTAAAACAAGCTTCTATTCAAACAAAAAAGTGGTACTTGCAATAATTGCAAAGTTGCTCTTTGGTTTGTAGCTTTTTTAAACATACCTGTTCAGTTTTACAGAGCCTTTCTATGTTAGATTTGAACTTGCTCATGCAATCTTCTGCTATGCTAAGATGAACAACTTGCTATAAGACAGAAAAAAAAAGAAAATCACAAGCTGTCATAGCCTGAATTTTTTCCTAGCATATCCATCATTTTTACTGGTTACAAGAGTCAATCCTTCAGTACCATCACACATTTTCTATGTTTTCCCCTTCATTTAGAGTCTGATCCCCATAATACTTTGTAAAACACTAAACTGTTATGGTATCTTCAATCCTCAAAGCACACAAATTATTTCATTCTTTTACATGGTAAAATGAAACACATGGAAACAAGTTTTCTTAGCTAAATTTTACAGTAGGTGAAAACACTAATTTGGAGAACAGCTATATAGCACACTACAGGAAAAAGACAGACTAAAACTACATTTCAACAAAACGAAGTTAAGTGCACAGAACTACTTACTGTGAAGTTGTGATTACAAAAGACCCCTTACCTTACTAATCTCTTTACGATAGAGTGGCATCTTCTTCATTAACTGGGAGAGAGCAGATATGGATAGCTGGAAAGAAATGACACAAGTTGAAAACCTGTTCCCCCAGTAAATGATGTGCTTATTTGCCTTCCTGTTGCAGCTTGCTTCCCCCACAACCCCATAAAATTCCAGTTGAGAAAAGTCTCAATTTCTCTAGTAGATCCATGAATTACATGGATCTGATCAGCTGAAAATAACTGAATTACCAGGAAAAACTATCTCAACTTCAACAACTTACTTTTCCTTCTGCTGCTTTTGTTTTTGATGAAGCATCTTTCACAAGTTTTGGTATTTCCCTGAAGAAAAGAGGAAAATAATGAAAGGCAACAGCACATGAGTGCTTAAGTTTTTTTCTTAAAACCTTAACAGAACTGTGCAACAAGAATTTCTGAATGAAAGTAAAAGCCTGAAATACAGGTCTATCTTCAGAGAAAAGAGTGATTTTTTACAAAGGAAATATTAAAAATTCTATTCACAATACCTTCATAATATCATTTGATGCAGCATAATATCATTTGATACTAGCTACTACTAGTAGTACTGCATGCAAAATAATCCCTTCAGATTTAAAATATTTGAAAATACTTGCCAGGAAATTATTTTCATTTACCTCAAGAACTGCAAGTAGCATTACTATAACTGCATACCTGGGTACATACTGTATTTTTGAAGCACAATTTCTTCCTGGCATTGATTACTTAACTGAACCCAATCTGTAAACCATGTTCATTACTGCATTATTCCCACTGAACAGCTCTAACGCCCTCCCTGTCACAGAAACCAACAGCTGGCTTTGTTATTTATGCACATACTCTAGCACATCTGCAATATGCTTGTGCCGCATCTTCACCCACAGGTCATCATCTTCCTCCAAAATCGCCTCCTTTTCCTTCCCACCGGAGCCTTCTGTTTTGTATCTTCCAAGAGAAAATTCAGACAATTATTTGGGGTTTGGGTTTCTGCCATTTCTCATCACTTATTACAGTATCATTCGTAACAGTTTAATCAATATAAAGGTAACAGCAGTAATAGACAAAGATTTTAATTTATAAGCCAAGCCAGTGCCTGCAAAAATATAATTTACAGGATTTTACAGATCACATATTTTAACATAGAAGCAGCAGATAAATTTTAGAAAGATTCTTTGGGGCAAGAGCTTCTAGACATTCTTTTAGACCAATATTAACTAGAGCTTTAAACACACATTTACATGCACCTCAATTTCTCTTCAGTTTTGATTTCAAATGCAAACGGCACAAAGTAATACACACTGCAACTGCCAAGTGCAGCTTTCTCTGTGAACTATAAGACTTTATAACTAAAGGAAAATGAAGTTACATTGGCCAACAAAATGCTAAGCAGGACAATGCTTCACATATAAAAGCAACTGTTGCACAGCATTACAGAGCAGCTATTGCATGACTATAAACAGCAATAAACATAAAACATGACCACAATCATGCCACATAATATTTTCACATTTACAGAAACTCACAGTGCAGATTACCAGAAAGCAAAAGAATGAAAAAAATTACAAGATTAATGATGAAAGTCAGATCGTGACTACCTAGAAAACATTTTGCTACATTTTCATACCCAGCAATCAAACCCAGATTCATAGAGTCTACACTTTCTATTAAAATCTTCACTCAGTGCTTCTGACTGAAGATACACATTGCTCTTTGCTTGGCTAAACAATGAGGCCATCAGGTCTCTTTTGCTGAAGTGGGTCATCAGAAAGCAAAGTCCTACCAAAACCATTGCTGTCAGAACAATCAATCAGACAGCAAAGCACATAACTTATGCAAATTAACATTACACTACTCCAGACAGTGCTTATAAACTGAACGTGACTGATTTAAATGTGTACTTACAATAAAACATGTAAATTTTAATAACTACACAAATTAAATTACTGGAGCTATACAAGTGAGCATACCTGAGAAATAACCTAGCTTTTTCTCAGTATTCAGTTAGTGGTATTGCTGGTCTTGTTATGCCAAAAAATTGAGAATATGAAAGAAAATCAAGAGAATCTCAATGTGCATTCCCAAGGCTTTACTTCAAGAGTAGTACAAGGTTCTTAGTTCTTAAAAAATGCAATTTGGTGGATTCAAAACTTAACAAAAATTCCAATTAGATCCTACCTAACATCAACTAAGGGAGGAAGTCAAGAAAATGATGAAGAGGGATTATATAAAATACAAGAGGAAAGACTAACAATAAGTGAAGCAACCATTATGCAATATAAACAGCTAATATTGCCATGGTGCAATTGAGCTTAACAATTTCAGGGATTTTATAATCAAGAATAAACTATTTAGGTTTTTTTTTAAGTACTTGCTTGTAAGTATCATTTTCAATGGGTAGCAGATCATATGCCATTGCCTGGAAGGTGAGCTCATGGAGTACAGTTGATACTGGGTCAAAACCACGATCAATTATTATTAGTTGGGAGTGGGTTTTAGCCTAGAAAGCCATCAAACAAACACAAAGTTAAGACATACAGGAGAAGTTAATGCATGTTAAATCTATTTGCATTAAGTCACAGCACTGCAGATATTTTTAGAAAAATAACTGAAAAGCACTGCACAACTGTCCAAGTGTTTGTTTGAACATTTGAATTATATACAATGGTTTTAAATACTAAGTTTAAGGTAATGCTCTTAGCCCACTGCAATACACTCAAATATGAATTTTATTCATCTAGTGAAAAAAAAGGTAAAAGAAAAACAAACCAAACCCCAAAAATGCTGCCCAGAGATTTAATAGATAACTTCATTGTTTGTATTGCAGATCAGATAGTGCCGCAATACAGGAAAAGACCTCCAACATTCAACTGAAAGTTTCATTTTGGGATTAAGTGAAGTGGCTGTAAAAGCAGAAACATTTATTTCTGTAGCAAAGTGCAAAGTCAAAATCAGAATGGTTTACCCATGGTTTTGTGTTTAAGAAGCTGTCCTAATCAGGCCTTATTTGTAGTGACAAATCAAAACCATTATTTATGTGAACATCTGTATCTTTGTAGACAATAAGTCCCTTCAGAAATAAGTCCCTTCAGGGGAAACATTTCAATTCTGAAGTAAGCCCCTTCTATACATGGCTTTATGGAAGGTGATATTAAAAGAATGTTTATCCACTGGTCTTCAGGTTTGTAGCATCCCCCTACATTATCACAGGGATAATTTTTCAAATAAAATCACTTTGATCACACAAGTACAACTTTACTCCAACAGTTTTACCTCTACATAGCTGTCATACAAAAAACCAACTAAAGAGCAACTAGTTGCCTTTATTATTAAATAATATCTATATTTATAGAACTTAATTGCTGAAGAATATTTCAAAGATTTTTTTCCCCAGACATACAGAAAAAATTAAAAAAAATAAATCAAACATTTTAGTTCACTGTCTACCTTTATTTGGCTTCTCTCATCTGTTTTGTAGTAGTTTTCAAGACTTTTTTCAACAAGCTGTGCAAGTTTGCTGGCTCTATTAGATGGTCCGCTGGGAAAAAAGGAAGAATGCAAAAATAACTTACATTTCTGCATCAGAACACTAAAATGCTACCTTTAAAACAGAAAACTCCCTAGATTGATGCTCTGCTTTCATGAGTTTGAGCTCCACTCTAAGTATTTCCAATATGTTTTGACTTTTACATTATGATTTCATTCTTTTGAATGCTTCAGGTATTTTACACAGCAGAAACAGCTTCAGTCAAAAGACTGGCATTAGCTGGGACATGGCCCAGCACCTTAAGTTTCACACAGAGGTGGGAAACAAGAAAGAAAAAAAAGAAAAAGAGAAAGAACAGGGAAAAAAACCCAAACAGTCAACTGTTTGTTACCTTTGCAGAGAACAAGACACCACTTCACATTACACCACAGAATGCAGTCTGACTACAATTTCAGAAGCCTGCTTTGACTTCAAAGATAGTAAATCCCTTTCAAAGTTCAAAAGAGGCATTCTTCTCAATATCTGTACTACAAGAAATCCTGATCCCATGTGCCACAGCAACTTCTGAATTCCTTGGTGCCAAGCAGAGCTGCAAATGGCTGAACAGCAGCAGTTCTGTTACAGGATTATGCATGTGGCATACAAGAATCCAGCATATCAGTGTCACCCTACTGACCAGACATGAAACAAACCCTTCAGAACAAGACAGGGTATGGCAAGTACTGCTACATGCACGTACACAGAAAAACACTGCTCTACCTACACTTCACAAATTCCTGTCATTCCATATTTCAGATTTGTGGATCAAAAACAATTAATACACAACCACAAGGGAAAAAAATAACACTATGCTGCAGCCTCGAGCTATGACCAAATAATATGGTGGGCCCTAGAAGTGATCACAATTACTATAAAACACTAATTTTGCCCCACCTTTTATATCGCACTCCTGGATTCTCATCTAGTGTGGCACACAAGGTAACAATTTGTTCAGCCATAACTTGCAGTACAGCATCTTTATCCTTTGTCTTTTCCAGAGTGGGACTGTAGCAGCGGTAGAAGGCATCTGGGATGTTGAGAGTAAACACCTACGTAAAGCACAAGCAAGAAAAAAAGGGCTTAACTTGCAGATTGCCAAAACATCTGGTGAAAAGTTTGCTAATAATTTAAAACTGCAAGAAAAAGTCATATAGGACACTGAGGAAAAAAACCCAAACAAACCCACACTTCATTCCTCTATCCCTGCTGTGCTCATCTTCTTGTTCTCAGACTTTTTCCCTGTTACTCTCCCATGTAAATTACTCTATTTTTCAAATTACGGAAGGAAGGACAGATGGAAGGAAGGAACTAAACACCTGTCAGTGCCTTGTACAGAGCCATACAATGCAGTATCGGAATGATCATAGAAAGCATCAAGGTTAAATTGGTTTAAAATAAAAAATTACATATTATATCTGCTTTTAATATGAAGAATTTACCTTGACTAGCTGAAATTCTTTTAATGTATTAAATCTTGGTTAAAGCAGCTTAGTACTACAGAGATGAAAGGCTTTTTCAACAGTTTTGTAAATGGAATGCAATTATGGGTACAATCCCATTGTCAGTAAATGGATCTCCTCTGGCTTCAGATGGACTCTGTAACTACAGAGCCGTCCAGATAAAGGTGCTTGCTTCACTCGAGTAGATAATCACCTGGACTTTGCCCAGAGCTCAGCCTGATTATTTACTCCTACCATCCCAGGAAGCAGGCAGACCAGTTAACATTGTTCCTCTGCTAAGGACTGGAAAGGTTCTCACAACCCCATATACTGAGAATACAAACTCCAGTAAAAACAAGAGTGCTTCCCAGCCTTAGTGCTGCCTAATTTCAACTACAGAAAAGTAGTCTTGATTTCTGCTTTCATGGTGAGTCCTCCAGAGAACCAGGACCACAACATTTTCATAGGCTTTATTTGATACAGAAAAGCAGCTTTGGCAGGGCTCCCAAATCCAGCTTGAAATAAAACTTGTCAACATCAACCTCACTGGAAAGCAAACAGGTCACCACACTCATTATCCCCTGATGGAGTCTCAACCAAAATAATAAAGAACCCTCTATAATAAAAAGGAATGTGTCTTCAAACCAGGAAACTGCACCACAGTGAGACAGGGCTAGCAGCAATCCCTCCTATATTCACCTGCCACTTGGTACACGTAAGAGTTGTCCCCTTGACAGGTTGATAACATTTGACATGGGAAACATCTGTGGTTAGTTCTGGTTAGTTCTCCAGCTCCCAGAACTGGGCAGAGCTTGGAGGCTTCACTGTCTTAGTGAGCCTCAGCATGCCCTCTGTGTCTGATGAAGGGCATGAGCAACAAATTACTTTTCAACACAACACCCACTGTGTGGCTGCACATGGAAAACACCCATTGGTTTCCACTGGTAGTACAGATCTTTAATTGAGAAAACATGATTTCCATACTCTCCTCTCACTGAAAAGACTGTCAAGTGGTAGTAGTTTTTGTTCCACTCCCCTTCAGTTCTTAGTCCATTTGTTCTCCTTTCCCGGCTTTCACCAAGTCCTACTTTACTCCTATGCACCAACCCACCCAACCTATCAAAGTAACACCTCAATATCAGCAGTAACAAACTCTTACCAAAAACCAGCCTGAATACTCACCTGCCCTCAGAGAACAGATTCCTTCTTTAACCTCCCCATTGCAACTGACACCAACTCTTGCAAAGAGGTCAAGTGCAAAGAGTAAAATTTTGAGTACAAGAGCATTTGTTTTCATCTGAAAAGCATAAGCAAGCACTGGAAATGTGGCCAAATGGAATTATCTCACAGAGTTTGTCAATCAAAAGCTACATTCTATTTCATTGTTTTCTAAAAGGTCAGCAGCACTTGAAAATAATCCTCCAGACTACTGTTAAGGTTAAGAATTAAACTTACCTGAGATTCATAAGGGAAAAATGAAATGTTGATCTCCTTGCATTTCTTTATTGATTTTGCACATGAAGCCTTAATTTTATTGAAGAGGCTGTCAGGACAAACTAGGGGGAAAAAAGAGACTCTAAGTACAAATAATTTGTACTACTCCAGCTCTCAGCTCAGTTATAAGCATACAATATTCAGAGCAGATAATTCTGCATTAAGACCAAATTAACCTTAAAATCAAAAAAACATCTACTCTTCCTAAAGTGAAGTAGATTATATAATCAATATTTTGTTTATGAGATCTTTTTTGAGAAGCACCACTGCTCAATTCATACTGGCTTTTTGCAAGCAAAACGTTGTTGAACACTCATTAGCAGTCTGCAACTGTGAAGATGTTGATTTTATCAAAGTAAAGGTTTCTGCTATTTCTTGTCATGTAGGACAGAAAAAACATTTCCCAAGCTACAAAAATAAATCATGTGTACATATCTAAGAGCAAAACACAGAGATATGGAATTTAATTAGGTCTCTAAGGTGTTCCACCACACTTCCAGGCTACATTGGATCCCAGTCTAGAAACTGAATTTAAGGAATACATAGATGCCATGAATACCACACAAACTTGGAAGTGACAGAGTTATTTCTCTAACTCAGGAGCTATTCCTCTCAACAGGAAAAGTTTTGGCAAGTATTCAAACTGAAAGCTTGCCCACTTGCAACCAAGGAGCATACAGCAAGACAGCAGTACTTTTCCACAACAATAACTGCTGCTTCAGCATGAAATTAAACAAGAAACCAAGAATTTGGATAGTAATTTAATACTGCTTTGAGAACATCCAGTAGCAGATACACACAGTCCACAAAGACAGGCAAGCCTCAGTCTCTGCCTTCAGCAGCACATTTGGGTTTTTTGTTTTCCCCTCTTTAGAGCCATTTTAGTCACGCTGACTGACTGCAGAGCCATGTGCAACCACATGAACCCTGCTCCCAGTCATTGTCTCTGCTGCACAATTAATGCCATGCATGCAAGGGCTAAGTAGGGCCCTTCTTTCAGGGAAGGGGAAGAACTGGCTCACAGCTCTGAAGGAACTACCTGAAGCAACCAATTACTAACACAGCTCTTGCAGAAAGTTCTCATGCAGTTACGGTTTTAGCACTGTTTTGTTTGTGTAGAGATACATAGTTTGACTTGAATTGTCTTCCTCCACACTCTAACACAGGAGAAGACTGGAATACTTAAAAATAAAACTACATTACCTAAATTAAAAGCAGAGGTGGAGAACAATCAAGACTGTTTGGTAATTGTGAAAGAAATTACTGTTGCCACACAGCATGGTGACCACAGCCTGGCAACCCAGATATATGCTTAATGACTTGAGTCTCAAACCTTCTAGCAAGAAACAGGGCCCAAATTTTTCATTTACTCAGCCACAAACAAGAGAAGCGAGCAGCTTACTTATTTACCCATATAAAGTTAGCAAAGTACAGCCCAAAAGCTTACTTACAGTCAGTGAAATACACGTATGCTGCTTTGTATCTGCTGGATGATTTATTGATGAAGTCATCAATCAGTCCATCTACAGACTTATGGGGGCAAGAAAAATAAGGAAATAAAACCAAAAAACAACATCATGCCAGTGTTTTGCCTTTCTACACACACCACACAAAGCTTCTCCCTCCTCTCCTCCTGCTCGATTACCAAGTCCCACTTTGGAATACTGCATTTCAACACACAAGAAAACACTGAAGTTTAAGATTTTTAATTCCAGATGAAGAATAACAAGCAATTACAGATGGTCTGTCATGCACCAAGCTCATTTCAGGAAGCACACACATCACAGTACTCACATCCTTTTCCAGCTGTAACCCTGCTGAGATTTATTGTCTCAAGAATTTTTAGGAAGCAACAGTAATCTCTTATTAGAGCCATTACTTTGACTTCTATTTCTCAATGTATTGCATCATTATGTGATACAACATGTCTTTCAGAGAGGTTACAATTGCTATGCAATGATACAGTGCCTACAATGACCACAAGGTGCAGGTTTGCAACATATTCCGTGGTGCCACTACTTTCTCTTTTCATCTTGGGAAATCAGGCATCACACAGAGAAGTATCACAGAAAATACAAAGGTAAAGTACTGCATAGCTGTACACAGTAAATAAACATTTTTAAATAATGGTTTTTTTCAGTCTGAAAGATCTTGCAACACTTTAAAATACTAACCTTTTTTGTGGGAGTTATTAAATATATTGCCTTCATGTGTGGGACAGGCTCACGGTTTTTATATACATTCTCCACCACTATAAAGTAAGAAATATTACATGTTTAAAATTAGGAACATTATGCATCTTTAAGGAAAATACTGCACATACTTTAATATAGAGTTGATAAAAAAACAGCAACTGCAATCAAGTTGTCCACAATATTAGAGGTAAGGACATACCTCCTGCCAAGAGTCTTGATTTATTTATTTGTTATTTTATATACAGAATGTTGCCACAAGGCTTTGTCAACTCTAAGTCTAGTGACAACTAAAGTTACAGGACTAAATCCTTCCTAAGTATTCTACACTTCTACAACAGAATGGCAACGCAAAACATATACCAGCTATGGGGCCCAGCAGGAACTCTCTTGGCAAGAGAGCTCTTTTTTCCAGCAGTGAAGGAGAGGGACAGAGAAATTATGCAGGGCATCATCTTGGACTACAGCCTCTTCTGTCCTTTGTTTGCCTGTGTCCTGGGAAATTACTCTTTCAACATAATTGCAGGCCCAAATTAAGACATTCTTCAGCAAATCAGCTTCACTCATCTCTTGTTTTTCTCTGTTTAATAAAGTCATTACTGTATAGTTTTACAATACGCTAGCTTGAGAATGCAGAGATATTCTTGTGGCTCAGAAATTTTGTGGGGGAGGAACAAGGAAGATAAGTAACGTCAGACATCTGGATGTGGAAAGACAGGTTCCTTTCAGCAGTGTGCTCACTAAAAATAAAAGGTTTCTCCTTCATTAAAAGGATACATGCTCACCAAAAATTTCTCACAAAGGATAAGTAGGATTTATGAGTTAAAACACACACCAAAAAGCAAAATTGATACAGCTCTACTATTATATTTTCAGAATAATCACATTATGCTGAATAACTGAAATAAGAATAGTATTGTGGAATAAACAACCAAGTTTAAACAATGCCTTCCTACACAAGCATTTCTAAAAATCTACACCTAAAGCTAATTAAAACTAGTTCATTTACATAGTGGGAATTTATTTCAATTTCAAAAATAGGCACCAGCAAACAAACACCCACTCCTACCTACAAAAACCCAAAAAACCCACCACAACAACCAAACAAAAAAAAAAGTAAAAGCAAAAAAAACACCAAAACCCCCCAATCAAAAAAAAAAAAGCCCCTAAGAGCAATCTTTAGGGAAAAAAAAATTCAAGGGGATCTGAGCTTTCAGGCAGAGAAACATCTGGTTTTTCCATTAAAAAAAAAACACAAATGACTAATTACTGTAGAAGCCTAAAAGCCTACTATTTTAATATCCCATAACTACTTGTCTTCATCAACCAAATAAAGACCATTTCTTCCAAAGGTACTATCAATTTCATCAATTTCAGTCTTTCCCTTTTTCTTAGCAGGTTATTGCCACTGGTGTATTAATAAGAATTTTGCTTACCTGTGACACCCTCTGCCAGTAGATCAGTCATTTTGCAGCACAATGACAGCAATTTAGTAGTGTAATCATCTAAGAGCATTACCTAAACATATTTTTAAAAAAACACACACAATTATTTAGATACACTAAACAGCTATATTAAATCCATGTC
The DNA here is from genome assembly GCA_024865655.1 of Emberiza elegans. Lineage (NCBI taxonomy): Eukaryota > Metazoa > Chordata > Aves > Passeriformes > Fringillidae > Emberiza > Emberiza elegans. The sequence continues at coordinate 66,414,377 of JALJVW010000206.1, forward strand.
ATTTCTTCAACAACTTGCCATAAAAGCTTGAAGCTAAAACTATTTTAATACTCTATTTTTTTCATTACCTGCGAACACCAACATTCCAGGGGGAAATTAATTTCAGAAGGCAGCTCCTAATGCACAGGATTTCCAAAGACAAGCTCAATCTTAAATATGAGCTTTGTTCCCTCTACTCATACTAGAAAATACTTTGAAAGTTTCACTTGGACACAAGTCTTTTGAATTCCTGCTAATTTACTCCATGCCCTCCTCAAATGTACCTGTATTTATTTTAAAACTGTTCTATAGCTTAAGCAGTTCTACAGGTATCATACTGCTGAATCCTGCTCCACATGCACTGCAGTACAGTGTAATTTTTGAAATTCATAAAGTACAAGTATCTCAAAAGGAAAGTGAAGATAAACACAAAGAGTTTCTAATTTTTCTTCACATCTAATTTTAAAAAAAGAGACTACTAGTTCTTCCTGTAGTAGCCTCTAGATTTTTCAATATGTATTATACAGAGATCTGAGTTCCCAAAAGTAAAGTCTATTACTTGGGCAGAAAACAATCTTGAGTGAAAATGCCAGACATTCATTTTATGTATTTGTTCTCTACTCAGCAATACAGATTTCTTGTTCAAGTGATGACAGAATTGTTATAAAAATTTTAACAAAATTGTACCTTCCATTCTTCCTCTTTTGTGAAGTCATCAAATACTGCTGATTTCAGCTCTGTAAGAAGAAACAGTTTACCAGTTAGAGGAATCAAGCTGTAACTAAGAAGAAAAAAATAACTCACCCATTTAGACTCATATGTTCAGAGCCTTAAAAAGAAAAGTTTTTTAAAAAACCCACACTGATAAATACCTGCACAGAATTCTTCACCACAAACTGTCCCTGCCTGTTTCTAGGACTGCACACAGGTGTAAATTTTTAACCAAATGAAAATTTTATTAATATTCATATTTTCTGACAACACTCTTGCCAGCTAGTCTTTAGCATTACATAGAATTCCTTTTAATAAGCTAAGTGCCCAACAACCTTATCCAAAACCTCAAATAGTCTATTTTTTCTACAATATTTGCTTATAAAAGACACCAGAACATACAAATGGATAATTCAGTTGTCTTGAACCTCATTCCTGCTATTAAAAAATAGAAGTCAGTCTTTCTCCCATAATAAAATGAAAGTGCCCCTGCACTATTCCAACTGTTATTGATTTTGCCCTCAACCCGAAGCTGCTTCACCCAAATAATTGACCTACATTGGTTTATAGGCTCTCAAAATTATTTTTCTCCTGCAAGCATTCTGGTCAGACAAAAACCAAACCCAGGTTAGTGCTCCATTTTTGTCCAGGCTTTCATTTTCTTCTCACAGATTTTATACCAACCATACACCCTAACTACCCTTCCAGATTTTGTCTTCTCTGAATACATTGAATTAGTTTACAAAGGCTTTTTTTCTTCTATCTTTACTTCACAATCTAGGAAAGAGCTATACACAACACTGACAGAACAGCAGGCTGACAAATTCCTGGGTGGAAAAAAAAGAAGCAAACCACACCTTGGCAAAATTAATGACCCGTTTATAACGCACTTCCTGAAGAACAGACTGTTAAGCAAGTGCTACAAAAACCAGAATTGCTGAAATGCTGAATCATTTGCAAAAATTATTATAGCTATCTATGGCTAGGCTAGAACTCCTTATACAAGTTTACAAAACAATTTAAAGTTGAGAAAAATAAATAAACAGAATTCCTTATGGAAAGGACTTAATTTAGAGATTAACTATATACAACAGCTCTCTGTATTTCACAATTTTATCCATGGGAACTACAACTACTGTCTCCTAAATACAGATAGCTCTCTCTGTCCTCACAACTGTGAGCTTAACTGAGGACAAACTTGTGTGAATTAACTTTTCCACACACGTCTGCTTCAATTCCACACACGACATGTGTAATTTCTATGTCTATTTACAGAGCAGGAACAAGATACACATGGATACAAGCTGCTACATAAAGCATCAGCATCACTATTTTCAGACAAATCAACCTGAATAAAAACCCCCTAATGTTTTGCTATAACATTAGGAAGCAGCAGTTTATGGCCTTCAATTACCCATTTAAAAAGTGCCAGACAGTGTCTAAAACTTAGTTCATCAATTTTCATTGTTGTTGTAGTCTTGGAAAGACAAGAGAAAATAGATGACTAACAAAGCATTCATTTCAGAAGTTCCTCTTAACTAAGCTTGTAACATAAATGTTTTATTATTCACACTGCTTCACTGTCACTCTAATTTTTGTTCCTCACACTAGCAACACAATTTTCAAACGTCTTTATGGCCCTTAATGACACACTTACGCTTTGATCAAATTACTCCCTTTTAAGGTCCAAGTCTTCTATAAAATATCTCAGGACAAAACATTGGCCTTATAGTCACAGGCACAAAGAGCAAGACGGCAAGATAAACAAAGCAGCAAAGTGGGAATTTCTAAAGGTTACGTTTTAAACAAAGGTATCAAGTTCATACTAGCAGGGTACAGGTGCCAGCAATTAGGATTGAACTCCAGAGAGGCAGTCTGCTTTTCACTTCTAGCGACACAAACAAACAGCTTTCAGGTGGAAGGACAGGAGAACAACGAAAACAAGACGGCAGCAGGACCTTCCCACTTCAGCGACAGTCGCCGGGCTGGCTGAGCAGCTCATGGAGTCACAACCTCAGTACAATTAAGCTCGGGATGAGGTGGCTGCCTATGCCTTTTCCCCAAAGGTCTCACACCCCCTGAAATACTATCAGCCTTTCTACTCCAGCAAGGGAAGGAGCAGTTACAACTTCATTTTCTATAACAAACACCAGCAGAACCAGCTCCAAAACACGGAGATAAAAATCTGCAGTTCACTTGTAAGCCTACCTGGGAATATCTTCAACTTTTTCTAATAAAAACTGTGAAGCCAAACACAAACAGAGAGAGCAAAGCCCCTTCTGGGGCCGGAGCACCCTCCAAAGGTAGCAGTTCGGAGGTAACAGAGAAGTGCTTGAAGAGCTGACTTAGGTTTAGGCTCTTCAAGAGCCCGTCAGGCGGGCTGTAGCCTACAGAGCTCACCCTTATCTCGGAAAAGGCACAAGCGCCTCTTCGCAGCGCTGTCACTGCGGACACCCGCGGCACCGCCGCAAGCCGGGGCAGCCGCCTCCCAGCAGCGCGCCGAGTCACCCCCTGGAACAGCCGGCAGCAGCCCACGGCCCCCGCCGGACACCGGCTGCCCACAGAGTCCCTGGGCCCGACCCCAGCCCCGCTCGGCCGCCCCAGCTCCGACTCGCAGCGCGGGTCCGGCCGAGTCGGGAGCGGCCCGGACCTCCCCTCGGCGGGCACCCCCGACCCCACACACGGAGCTACGCAGCGGCGGAGGCTCCCGGCCGGCCCGCGCCCACCGAACGGGCCCCAGGGCGCTCTGGCCGCGGGGCCGGGGAACGGGCCCCACAGTCACTCACTCTGCCACACGAAGCTCTTCAGCCCCCGCACCGCCGGCGCCATCTTGCTGCCAGCCCCGCCTGGCAGCGCTGCCTTCCCCTCCCTCTTGAAGGGCGGCGGCGGAGGGCGCAGCCCGATCCCGGGCGGGGCGGCTCCTGCCGGGCGGGGTCATCCCCCCAGGAGCCCAGCCCGGCCCGCCGGGAGCCGGGCTCTCTTCCTCGGCCACCATGGGGTCCGAAATTCCCACTGGGGAAGTGCCCGGTGACGAGGGCTCGCCCCCTGAGGAAGGAGCTTCCTGCTCAGGTGAGCCCGGGACGGCGGGAGCCGCTCCCGACCGCCGAGGCAGCCCTGGCGAGGTGCGGGGAGTAGAGGGGAGCCGGAGACCGCCTGGCCGGGGGGCTCTCGAAACCTGCCCTGCTCCTGGGTCATCTCGGGTGCAAACCGGGGCTCCCTCACGAAAACCCCCAGGTTCCCGCGGACATGCGTGTCAACCAACAAGGAAAACACTGTCGGGTTGTAGAACGATAGCGGCTGTTGACATCTATAATCATCTGTCAGAAGTTATAGTTTGAAGACATAAAGTTGTGTTCTCGAAGGGGAACCAACAGCTGCCACAAATACGAAGGAATGGGAAGAAAATTTCTCTTTCCATAGCGCCAGGTATGAGGAAGAATAGTTAGTTCCCAGTCTGTGTGGCAGTGTGCCACTCAAAGGGGAGTACGAGGAGGGCATCGTTCCCGACGGAAAATAAGATCCTTGTGAGTGGGCAAAAATACAATAGACAATGAACCGAAGACCAAATTTCATTTCGCCTAATTATTTTGTGAGTCTTGTATAAACCATACAGAATCTGCACCTATAGCAGAAGGGAAGAGACCCCCACCAGCCATGCGGCCACAAGCCGGGCGCTGTGGTGGCCCCGTGTCACCGGGCTTGGTGGCCGCTGTCCAGCTGTGATCCCGCAGGGAGGAGCGCCCAGCGCAGCGCGACCTCCTCTGCCGCGGGGAGTGCCAGCCTGCAGTGCCAGCACCGCTGGGGAACGGCGCTGGCATCGGCCTCCCCTCGCCCCGTGTGAAGCTGGAACCAAGCTCTGACAAGATGTGCGGTGCGAAAAGTAAATGGTTAGCGTTTCCTGGAGTGCTTCTCGCCTGCCTAGAAATGGTGAGTGCGACTTACTTGCTGTAAAGCTACTTTAGCGATGATACTGTATTCTTCGGCAAAGTAAACTAAAAGTTAGGGTGGAGCACTATCAGACATCCGCTTCCATATTGGTATTCCGATACTATCACAGTGTTGCACTGTTTACATATGACTGAAAAATGCTTTCTAAGTGTGTCAGTAACTGCAAACGGGATTAATAGGCAGGTTCAGAGGGGGAAATGCAGAAGCAGTACTATCTGCATACCTGTACCAAATCTCATTGGTTGTGTACTCTTTCCATGCTTAAAGAATCTGAGCAAATACATCATATCAGTAAAATGTGTTAATAAACATAATATTTTAGGTTTTGTTACTAACATTCTTAGATTTTTAATTCTTAAAATAAAATATGTCACACTGTATTTCTAATTTTGTTTTATCTTCCTTTTCAGGCATTTTCAGCAAACACAGGTAAATACTCAAAATGGGTATTTGGTTTTTCCTGCCTATTTTTGAATGGGTCTGAAGAGAATACCCACTTGTGCTTTTTAATATAATATTCTGTAAGTTCTAGCAGCTTTGCAAACAAAAAATGTTTTCATGTTTGATCCAGGCTTAAAAAATTACATTGATGTCTTTATAAATTTTAAATCTCATTTTTAAGAGTCGCAATTCTGTTGGACACTGGTGCAAATATTCAGACTTGTACCTTGATACTAGTGTGAACCAGGGAGAACATTCAGATGAACAAATTCTGCTGTTCATTATATAGCTGTGGTACAAATGGGATTCACACCAATATTTACAACCAATTAATTGTTGTATATTAAAAAACCCCATAAAATAAACATCAAAAGAAAACTCCATCACACTCCCTCAAAAAAACCAAAAAAATAAAAGAAAACCAAACAAGCAAACAAACAAAAACCACCAAAATAAAAACCACACCAGAAGAAGCACAATCTCCAATGCACAAATATTTCCAAGGTTTTGGAATTTAATACACAGCTATTCAACTAACCATTAACATCTGCTCTTAGTCCCAAGCACTTGCTTATCAGTTACAGTCAGACACCCTTTTTTGCCCCATTTGTAGAAATGGTCCCAGACATTCTGTCTGACCATGCCTATGGAACATTTGCAGATGGGTCTCTCACTATCATGGAGCAAAACACTGCACTATAATTTTTTTGTTTTATAATATTATCTTTCATAACAATTCATAAATATTTCTGTGCAGGAAATCCTCACCCAGGTCTAAGTCTTGCTAACAGTCCAGTACAGAATAGAGAGTGTATATATATATATATATATATATATATATATATATATATATATATATATATATATATAACAGCATATAGATGTTATAGATGTTGGCACTTAGCTGAGCAGCTGTGTATAAAACTTGCTCAAGTCTCCCAAATCCCCGATGAGCTGCTTTGCTATGAACAAAGGTACCTACTTCATCCCAAATACCTCTACATTCCTTTTCTTAATTTTATGTGGGATATGCCTTCCTTTTATCTTTTTTTCTCTTCTAGTGAGTGTTTTGCAGCCTTGCAACATGTGTAATTGCTTTATAAATGCTGATTTTAGTGTGAAAATCCTGATTTCTGAACATAAATTATTCATGGTTAAGAAATACACTGGTGTAGTAAGTTTTGTGTCTGCAGTACACTCAAGTCCTTTTTGAATGGTAGAGCATAACACCAAAGCATTGTTACAATATTTGATTTGCCATGCTATTGAATACCCAAGTATATCTGCTCTGAGCAGGGTTTTAGGTCAGTTTCTGTGATCCCTTCCAGACTAGATTATTGTATGTTGTTTTAATATAGAAATGCCTATGGTTCAGTGTCCCATTTCAGAGTGCTTTGTATATATTGCTTTGTATATCACTTTAGTTAGTAATACAGTTAATTTGCTTGAAGGAGAACCTCTCAGTGAAACCTAGGTTAAATAATGGTCTTACATTAGTGATTTCAGAGTATTAGAGTATTTTTATGGAAAGATGAAATTTGGTCTAGAATATCACAAGACTCTGTATTTTGTTAATGTTCACTGAAAGTCCATTTAACTTAAATTTTAATCATTCATACAAAGCGTAGACTATTTGTCCTACATTTTGTCTTTGTGAAATGTTCCACAGGACTGTGTTTTCTCACTTCAGTATGTCTATCATTATTTCCATTTTAGCTCCAGATACACCTGTTATTGACCAAGCTTATTCAAAACTTAGCAGCAGTATCACAGTGGAATGGAGAGCAGTACCTGGGGCTACTAATTACATGCTGACTGCGCAAAATGGAGATTCCTTTGTTGAAACTATAGTGAAAAATTCTCCAGGCACAGTGACGGGACTGAAGCCTGCCACCTTGTACCGAATCACTGTCAGATCTATCAGTTCAGGAGGAAAAAGCCAGCCTTCACCTTTCAGAAAAGTAAAAACAGGTGGGCTTTCAAAATCTTATGTCAAATTCTGGAATGTTATTATAACATAAAGCATTCATGCATGTACCAGTCCTGAATTATTATTATTTTAAATTGTACTAATCACATTCTTCTTTCAGTTTTTGAAGACTAGAATTCAGCCATCTGACTTAATGACCAGGACAAAAGTCTGAATTAATGGTTTACTTTATGATGGTACAATAAGTTAAAAGTTCAGCTGGGAGTTTCATTAGAATTTGTATAAATATATGTATTTTACTGAAAGGCATAACTTGAAGAAATGAAGAAACAACCAGAAGTATAAGATAGGAAGACAATGTAAAACTTAGAGGACAGGAAATTGAATGTCTTCTTGGTGATTTTAATTTTTCAACACATGCAGCCCTTCTCACTTTCTGTACAGCTTTTGTTCATTGTACAACTTTTGTTCATTTCACAAAGTGTGCAATACAATAATTGATGCACCAAATCACTTTCCAAATTTGTTCTGTTAATCTTGCATTAATTTCTTTTTTCTGGTTTTGTTGCCACTGAATTTGTCTCTCAGGGCTAGTGATTGTTTTTTCTGTATATTCATTTCAAATTTACCCCTTTCAAGCTGTCCTACTGAAAAACCAAAAGCGTAATTTTGTTCTTTCTCAACAGTCCTGGCTGCTCCGATTTTGTCTGTTCATTCTCCGACCTGTGACTCCATTGCAGTGAGCTGGAAAGCTGTGCAAATGGCAGCTGGATTCTCTGTGTCACTCATGAGATCAGATGGTTTGGGCAGAATGCTGAAGCAGAACACCACCAATACCTCCCTGATATTTACAAATCTAGATCCAGGAACTCTGTATACTATCAAGGCTTATGCCTGGAATGCCAATGGGATGCCTGGAGATGATTTCACATATAACCAAAGAACAAGTAAGAAATTTTCTTTTCTGAAACCAAGTCAGCATTCTAAGAACAACACAGCAACAATATACCAGAAAGTATTTATGCGTATGTGTGATTGTGTTATGTTTTTCAAAGATACATTGAGTAGATTTTCAGAGTTTATGAAAGCTCAGATGACATGGCTATGTTTAATGAACATTATTGAGGCAAAGATAGCAATTACTGTCACTAAAGTTGTACTTAGGACAGGTCTGGATAAGAGTTACACAAGCTCAGACTGATTTTGAAGATTTTTCTAATTGTGAGAGGCAAATATTCAAATAAGCAGGGAGTTTCAGCCATGGTCAACTAGAACTACTTCTTTTAAAATATGTAATTTTAACATAAATGAGGGTAAAGTTTGCACTCCAAAAAAATGCATTTAGTTTGCAAGTTGTGAAAGAGATCATGTCTGTAGGCTATAATCTAAGTTATATTTATGTGTTCCAAATTGATATACCATAGGTCCTAATGCACCAGTGGATGTTAAAGTAGCTTTCAATAGTGGTGCTTTAAGAGCTGTTGTGTCTTGGATGCCAACAGAAGGAGCTCTAACTTACAGTGTCATAGTCTCCAGTGGACTCCTGAAACTGAGGTGTAACACATCTTCTGCCTCCTGCATGGTGCCAGCCCTCCAGTGCAGCTCTGAATATGATGTGTCTGTCACAGCACACAATGATGCTGGATCCAGTGAACCTACCGATGCAGTGAGCTTAAAAACGAGTATGTGTCACTGATTCTTATGTAGCTTATGGCATTTTAACATCTACTTCTTTAATTTCAAATGTAAATGAGTCCATTGCAATTCACAGGTGATTCTCAAATAGTTCTGTTTCTGACCTTTTTTCATTAATTATGTCATATACTTTTCTATTGCAGGGGTAAGAGCCTAAACATTCATATTTCTGTGATAAAAACTTGCAGTGGTGGAATAACTTTGTGAGGAAGTGGCATTAAGAACTGCCTCTGAGCATAGAACTATTCTGGGCCACATCAAGTTGTTAGTTAGAAAGGGGGTCAACAAAAGCACATTTAGCCAAAGTAACACCACTAGACTAAATTAAGAAACCATCAACCATATTCAGGACAATAGCTTGCTCAGTGCAGCTACAGCACCACTGCCATGTCAGAGCTTGTTGTTTCCTGACCTGTTAGATGAACTGCCCATGCAATCAAAATCTAAACAATTTCTTTTTATTATATGCTACTTGAAATACACAACATTATTTACTTAGTTATTTGATGTAACCTGCCTCATTTTGACTTTTGATAGGAGATCAATCATATGAGCAACTCTGTGGTGCATCTAACAGGATGAGAGAGCCTTATGCCAGAGACGGCTATTAAGCTGTGGGCTGTAATCTCAGCCAACACTGCTTCAGCTAGATCACATTTATTCATTCTAATAGCAGCAAGCTGCACTTTACTGAACTAGAAAGAAAGTAAATGTTATTTAAACAAATGCCATGGAGTTTGCAGTTTAATGTGGCATTTTGGAATGCCAACAGAAAGGAAACCTAAGCAAAGGACAGTTCTACTCAGCCACAGCCAGTAAATTTTATAAAAAAATATAAAGGGTTTTCACACATAGAGGCTTTTGGATGCCAACTGCTATTCATGCTAGTATCCCAATTATCATCCAAACCTACTATTTGTGAGCACATACTGTGCCAGTTTCTTTTGAAATACTGCCTGGTGTCACTTCTTGTTCAGAGGGCTCCTTAAACTAATGTCTGTGTAAAACAGGATGGTAGCATCTATTTTGTTCTGTAAAAATCATACCCACTTGTCATCTAAACATCAGCACCAACCTCTGTAAAGGCAGCTAAGTTGCTGCTTTCTTAATCAAGACAGAGCAACTGTTCAAGCTGAGTAGAATAATTCTATATTCTATACAATTCAATATATCCCAAATTTTCCTTTATTCCCCAAGAGTATAACTTCAAGAAAGAAAAAAAAGAATTGTATTGAGAATTTTTTATTTTTTGAATGTTTTTTTCAGTTCCTTGTGCACCAGTAAACATATCAGTTGAGGAGGATGAACCTGGTCACTTGCTTGTATCATGGTCTAGTGTCAGTTTGGGTCATTATTATGTGGTTTTTGTGAAGAGTGATGATGGCTTGGAAGTGCACTGCAACACATCACATACTCATTGCCATTTCCAGTCGGACTGTGGTTTCACTTATTTCATCAGTGTCTTTGCATATAACAAGGCAGGACAGAGTCCTTTAGGTGATGTACTCAATTACACTACTGGTAAGTAGCCATGTATTCCTGCAAATTCATTTGAATCCTTTAACTGTATTTATGGTTGAGCTGTTTGGACATTTTTATGGGAAGATAATGACTTAAACTTGTACTTTTATTCAGGTTTTGGGCATAACACACAAAGGTTGGCAGAGAAAAAGAAACAGTTCACATTGCAATTAAACTTAACTTGCATAGTCAAGTGCAACAACATGCATACAAATTTGGAAACAGTTTAACAATTCACAGTCATCAGGCAAGGACATATGAATAACACACAGACCTGGCATAACACTGGAACTCTAGTCCTGTGTTTTTGGTTCTTTTTGGTTTTACCTCAGGAAGAGTGTACCAAAGTCTTCAACTTCCTCGTACTTGGAGGGAGTTTTCATACTTGGAAAATGAAAAAAAAATAGTAAGTTCAGCATTGAAAAGAACATTGTTATTTAATCTCTAGACCTTTAAAATTTTTTACCAAGGATATGTATAATTCCTGCGTCTGACCTAAACACTAGTATGTCCTCTATCGATTTGGAAGGAGTGGCACTGAATTAATTTAAGAAGTAAATCCGGGATTCATTGGACTGTGTGCACAGTACTGGTCAACCTTGGAGAAGACATGAAGCACATAGAGAAATAAAACAAGGCTTTTTTTATTTGCACTAGTTTTCCACTCCCATTCGGGTTTCCCTGTCTGCCTTTCTGTTCGCAGCTCCTTGTTGCCCAGGTGACTTCAGGGCCGTGTTCGTATCAAGCGACACGGTGCGGGTCACCTGGGCTCCCGTGCGAGGCGCGGACCTGTACGAGACCCGCGCGGCTGGCGGCAGCGGCGTGGCGCTCTGCAGGGACACGGCCGCGGCCTGCAGCCTGTCGGCTCTGCAGTGCAGCACCCGCTACAACATCACCGTGTACTCCTTCAGCGAGGCCCGCGGCAGCAGCGCCTCGTGCGCGCCGCACTGCGTGGCAACAGGTACTGATCGCTCATTCTGCTCTAGCTGAAGAAATCATTATCATACAGCACATTCGTGCATAAAAACATTACTGGAGAGCTAAGTTGTTGTTTAACTGTTTTACTAAGTTCACTGATAAAAATATTTAAAAAACCCCAAAAAATAGCAACTCCAAAACTGAAAGTCCATAAGAATACACTATAACAAAGGAAACTTATATCAAATTTGTATTGAAAGCTTCTGATAGCTCCAGTATTTTGAAAGTCAGAATTACAATTTATACACAAAATCCTTATGTTGTCTGTTCTGTCACAATTTCTAAATTCTCACCAGGAGTAAAGCAGACAAAGATCATATGCTTTTCTGAAGTAATTTGTCAGTTCTAACTGGAATTTAATTTTCACATGTAATTTATACAGTATGCATAAATAATCTGTGCTATTAATATCAAATATTTCAGCTCCCTGCAGTCCTGAAATTAAAAATATCTCAAAGGAGGGTCTATCTGTAATCAGTGTGCAGTGGCAACCTAACAATGAAGAAGCTATGTATGTTGTCACTGCCAGAGGAGAGGCTGGACTTTGGCATTGCACAAGCACCAGGAATTCCTGTTCCCTAATGGATCTCCCCTGTGGATCTGCTTTCTCTGTAAGTGCTATAGCAAGATCATCAGCAGGACAGAGCTTACCAAGCTACAGTATCCCTTTAGAGACAGGTATGGGGAATTGTATATAGTTCAACATACTTAGCAGCATAATATTAAAATAGTTCTATGCCTCTATGGTTTTGGCTATCTTTTATTTACAATATATGCACATTGTACTATGTATTGCTGGATGTCCTTTTTGTAAACCTGTCTGTATCTTTGTGTCAAAGAAGGGTCATTTGGCAGTTGCCTCAGACTAAGAGGCCTTAGTGCAACCAATTATCTTCTGGCACAGCTAACTAAAATGCCATAACATAAGCCACTAATGCAATGCATAACTTCCTTGTCAGCATTTTGATATTTAGTACTACCAGGAGAGGTAATGAGGTAATGTCCATGTCAATAAGCAATTGTAAAGAACAGATTAAAGAACATCCTACCCATTATTCCTGCTATTAATTTGTTAACAGGTTTTGTCCTCTACCACCTCTCCAGGCAGAGATTAATATACACCAGGATCTATTTTTAACATGCAGTTTGGCTGCAATCATTTTACACTGTAGAGGAAGAGACAGAGCTGGACTGAGATATATGACCTGAGGGGTAGAGACGGACCCTGCTTAATTAAACTACAGATGTACTCTGATATTCTGATGAAAAATCTTAGTAATTTTTAGAATCTTGGTGAACAATCATTTTATAATAATTCCAGGGTTCTAACCCATAGTTAGAGACAAACTGATCCTACATTAACATTCTGTTTATTAGAGGGTTGCCAGCAGAGTCAACTATTTTTTGACATTCCTGAAAAATATGCACTTCTTTATTCCTTTAATCTCGATAATGTACTATTCTACCTGCAACCCTCAAAATACCTTCAATTTTCCAGGTACAAAACAGAATTAACTTCTGGTTTTTGTTCTCTTTCAGCTCCTTGTTGCCCTAATGACCTGATACTAACTCAAGTGACACAGTCAGTAACCAATATCAGCTGGTCTGTTGGGAGGGGTGCACAGACATACGTAACAACACTGGAGTCTCCAAAAGGACAGGCAAAGTGTCACACACTTCAGACCTACTGTCTCCTGGGATGTATCACATGTGGCACCAACTATACAGTGTCTCTGAGAGCCATCAGTGAGACGGGTTTGACATCCAGCTGCACCTATCAGGGATATTCTTCCAGTACGTAAAGCTCCATAAAATGAAAAACTTTTCTCTCCTAGCTCAAGAATTATTATGGCTTTGTTAAAGAATAATTTTCCCTTTGAAATGCTGGTAATCATAGTAATCTGGTATAAACTGCACTCTAGAAATATCTAATACATTGCAAGTTCACAAAATTTGCTCATAAATGTTTCTTACTTTCTTAGGTGCTTGCTGCCCTTCTGGGGTGAAGCTCTATAGACTCAGCAACAATGGCATCAGGGTGTTCTGGCGAGCTTCTGATGAAACAATGAACTACAATGTTGATTTACATGGCTCAAAGGGCAATTTCAGCTGTACCCCCAGCTCGGGTCTGAGTCACTGTGATATCACCAAGATACCCTGTGGGGACGTCTACACTGTGCTGGTGGCTCCAGTGACCTGACAAGGGGCCAAAGCTCACATTCTGTCCTAAGAAAATATATTCAGGTAGAATTTCAATCTCTTTGATTTTTTTTTTTTTTAATGCTAGTTGGCTACAATGTAATCCAAAGTTATGCAGGTAAAGGTGGCATGGAATAGAACTTTTCAGCTCTAGTGCTGACTGCAGAGTAAACTTTATGAGTGCAGTCTTGCAGTATCTGTGACAGGAATTCACAGCAGCATCTTGGGTCTGGGCACACTTATCTGCACAGATACCTCCTAACCGGATCACCCATATCCTGGTAAATACAAAAAACTTAATGTTCAGTTGGGAGGTTAGGAATGGTTAGAATATACAAGCAAATAAATGAGCATTTTGTTTTATGTATTTTTTAAATAAAGAAACAAATCAGTAACTGCAATGAATCCCTCCTAATCACATTTTTAAAGTAAAAAAATTTTAAAGGGGAAGAAATTACTTTGCCTTTCCTAAGGCATGGATTTAATCCATTATAAAACTACTGCTGTCTGATGGGGTTGCATACTGCAGTAATATTTTGCAGCTTACAACCTGACATCTAACACTTGTACCACTGTTTCATGTCATTTCAGTCACCTGTTCTGGAAGCTCTGTTGGAATGGGTAAGAGCAGTACATTTGTTAAAAATTAATAAAGTTTATAGAATATTTTTGCATCATCTTTATATAAGATGTATATAACATATAGACTTGATAGTCAAGGCTTCTGGTAGTGTTATACAGGTTTCTCTCATCCCATTTTGTAATGTATAATTAAAAAAAGAAACAAAACCAAAGAAAACCCTACCTATATTGTGGCCTGCATACTATCATGCATGGTCACAACACTTACTACTAATTTGATAGCACATAATAAAAGGCAGGATTATCTTTTGTAGCCTTCCCACATCCCATTAGAAATGAAACTAGGTGACACTTCTGCTATTTTCAAAAAGGTAAAAAAAAAAAGTGTGGCTTATGTCAATCTATTCTACCTTATTTCTTCTGGGTTTCAGCAGGATAGTATTTTACTTGTCTATGTAAACTGCTAGAAACAACTTCAAAAGCAGCCACTGAAATAAAAATTTCTCAAGACAGTTGTTTTTCCATAACTGGAATTGTCTTAATTTTCAAATTATTTTATAGTTATTTATAGAGGAAAGAGCAACGCAAAACACATCTAGATGAAATTCTGGTTCAGATAAGGAGGTAAGTTATAAGAATCACAATTAACATTAGAATGTTTGAATCTAGCTTTTCCTGCTGATTAAATCTTTGGGATTAGAGGGAAATGCTTCACCAGTCCTGTGTATCACAAGTTGTTTGTTAAAATCCATCATATTTACCTCTGAACTCCTTTGTAATTTATTTCTACTAACACTACTGATTTGTCCTCTCCTCCATTTGTAACAACCTTCTTTCACTTCATTAAGCCTTCACTTCACTATGGTGTAATTCCCCAGAAAAGCCCTTAAAATCCAAACAGATAAAAATATTCTTCAGCACTCATTTACTTTCTCATGGTGTTCTGGACTACTTTCTGCTCCTGTCTCAGAGGAATGACAAGAAATTGCTGTTGACTTTTTCCCCTAAGGTTGATCTCCTTTTTGCTGCTGTTCACCTACTGCTATCCTGGATGTTAAGATTGTTCATAACACCATTCTCTCTAAATGGTATTTTCAGTCTTTTTTTTCCCTGAAGCTGGAAAGACACATCTGTGTTTAAGTGCAACATTCACAGCTGCCTGAGGACTGGGACAGGAAAGCTGAACACGCAGCCGTATCAGAGACCTAATCCAGGCAGGACCTTCTCTCATACTCCACAGTGGTCACTTTTTCAGCCGACTCTGAAAGCAAAGTTTAAAGTCAATGGTTCTACAAACACGTGTCATTTAACAGTCTTTGGAAGCTCATGCGTACAAAGGTATCCAAAGACAACAGGGTTTCTAGCACTATTTTCAGCTTATAGAAACAGACACTCTCCATTCTGGAACTCGCCTTTCTTCAGGGAGCACATGTTAAGTATCTCAGCCAATGCTTCCAATCACTTGTGCAAAATCTCAAGGGAATCTCAGCTTCACTAAGTTGCTTGTAGATGGCCCAAGAGTTGTATGCTGCTTCTTAAAACATGATCTGCATTTAGTCATGATCAAACAAGTCTTTCTTTAGGAAACATTATTTAAAACTGCTCTGCATTAATTAATAGAAAGTTGGTTTTATTTCTCAATTAAAAAAAATTAAACAGCCTTCTTTCTTGAGGGTTCTATGTCAGTATTTCTCCTTTGCAGACATCATTGCCAAACACTGTCACCACAGGGTTAAGTTTTTAACTGGGTTTTTAGAGATCTAAAATTGGTTTATTTTGGAACCAAATTCAAGTCCTGAACTACTTCTTGTCACCTAAGTAATTCTGATAATTCCATGCTCTAACAGTAACTCTAATGTACTTAAAGCCATTCTAAACTGTTTGGGGTATGTTTTCTTAATTTTCCCTGAGAATTAATTAACACCTCAATTACACACTACAAACAACGTTGTAGTACTCTTTTCATCAGCTCCTCTCTACACTTCAGTGACAACTGTATCAAAATGTATTATTGGCATGGTTGTTTGGGGAAAAAAAACCAAAAAGCTGAAGAGGAGTCATGATTTCAAGAAAAAACACAGTGATTCAGCTCTAAAAAAGTGTAGATGTATACAACTAGCAAAACAGGAAGGAAAAGCAACACAATGAAACTGAGCCAGATACACACCCCCTACTCTGGCAGTGTGTAACCTCAAAGTGTTGTTATTCAGGCATTAGACATTGTCTAGTAACAATTGTCTAATAGCTAACACTGCTGATAGGTGAAACGGCTCTGGAACTCACTGAGCTGATTAAAAAATTTGGTCAGGATTGGTTGCAAGTTCTCTCCAGACTGAGGTAAACACACTTTTATGGGTCATACTGGCTTCAGATCACAGGGAAGGACAATTAAATGTCACATTTTTGTAGATGCTGTTTCTGTACTATTTACTCACATGAAGCTCTGGGCTTCATGAAGCAAAAAACCCCCGAGCAATAAAATTCTCAACTGAACAAACAAAAATCCTACCAAAAAAGCCCAAACAACCCAACCCCACTGTCTCATGAAAGAAGACTTGAGAACCAAGAGAATTCCTGTTGAAGGCTGGGAGGTAGGCAGCATATGGATATGCTAAAAGGGATGCCTTCAGAGCAGTATCTGTGAAATCATGTGCACTAACAAATAAGGTGATTAAATCCACCAAGGTTATTTCATAGTAGATGACTTCGTTAATGCTTACTTAATAAAAAATTTAAATTCAATGCATAATAGTAAAGATGTATTTAGTTGGAATTACACAAATATGAACACTTGCAAAAAATTTGTATATATTTAAAATATACATGGTTTAAGTTTCATCAGACACAGAATAATAGCTCCAAACTCAGATTCTAATCCACTGAAAGATCTACCCTTCAGCTGAATTCAGACTCGACCCAAATTTACTGAGATTTAGTGTTCTACCACATCTAACTATTGCTGGTGAAAAGAGATACAACAACCTCATTGCAAAACATCAAAAGTGGCACTTAAATGCTGTTTTACCCTGCTTAATAGCTGGTGGTCATCCATACTTAAAGCTACATGCGCTGCACAATGGGGCAAAGGGTTTAAACATCTAAAGCCAGCAGAATGCATCAAATTCCTTCAGGTTCCCCTGAAGAGGGGAACTTGTACACTGTAGGAGGCTACTAATATTATATTCCAGTACTTAGCATTAGAGCCACAGGAAATTTCCAAGCCAGATGAGGCTTCCCAAGGACAACAATCCTAGGCTATTATGGACACGTGGCATACTATGGAAACCTGGGGTTCATAGTGCTTCGGTCGTGGTCATTTACCCTGAGAACTGAAGAGTGAGTGCACAGACTGAGAGACAACAGCTCTGCAACCACAGCTCCTCCAGCTAAAATTGGCAGAAATTTTCTTCTAATGCCCCTGAGATGAATGTCCAGTGCACCTGCACTGCACTGCAACAATTGCACAGAGTGGGCAGCACTGACGCCTCCACTAGCTCACCCCTGATCACCAGTGCTGCTTTCACAGCCCTGCAGCTCCTTCTGCTTCTTAAGGGCACATGAAGTAATAATACAGCATCAGAAAGACAAAAAGGAATTAAGAGACTCTGGATAAACTGAAGAGCTGTATGACAGTAAATCCTAACGATAACTTTAGACAGGTGTCTTGATTCAAATAATTGTCACAGGTCTTGGCTGGCAGTGAATATTGCGCTGCCCATTACAGTGCTAACTATCGATTGTATTACATTCAGAGGGCAAAAAGGACTACTTATAAAATAGGAAAATAAAAGCAGAGTCCTGAAATTACTGCACTTGTAAAGAGATACTGGGGTGAGCCAGTCTTTGCACAAGCTGTAGCAAAATATCCACCATCTTTGTTGTAGTGAGACAGTGCTTGTCCACGTTCAGGTCAAAGAACGTGTCTCAAATACCTGCATTTTTTTCCTGCAAATAAACCACTCTTTCACTGTTAAGACCAACAGTCTCAGAAGAGGAAAAGCCCTGAAAGAACAACTGGAAATCAGTAATCCATTTTCCCTGACAAAACACTGGTTCTGCAGCCTCTCTGCCCGAGAACATATTTGTTTCAGAAACTGAAGGTTAAAAACAAGGCCAAAAGAAGCCCTCTAGACACCAAAAAGATAAATTAAACTTGCCCTCATTGGACAGAATCCATGTAATCCCTTGGCAGACTGCAGAGACAGTTCTAGTTATCTACTAGACAGGATATTTTTTTCTTCTCCAATCTTAAATGAAAGCTCAGTATTTTACACTGCAAGGGAATGAATTTGTTGAAGCTTAAGTTTTGTTTCAAGTTCAGAGTTAAAATCAGGTAACACAAATATAAGCAGACAACCTTAACAACATCAGTCCTGAAAATGTTGATTACTAAGAATCATGGCGATAAAGACCATTACAGTTCAGAAAACAGGAAGTGAAGGGAGGAAGAAAAAAAGTTTGCTTCTTGGAATACTATGGAATGAAGTATACTGTTGGAAGTGAAAAAACCATTTCCTTGGATGTTTAAAACAAAATATGCCTACATGACCTGCATCACAGAGCAGCAAAAAAAAGGCACAAATACTGTATTTCTACCCTCAGGTTACTTCATGACTGATTCCCACTTCACATTCTTCCTCTCTTGGGGCTGCAGCACTTCTTTTGTCTGCTACATCTTTGTTGTAAGTCACTTATTACATAAAATCCCTTATTCATACAAAGTGTTATTTGATCTGAAAATAAAATGTGAAGGAACTGAAGTACTCTTTAACTGGCAGTGAACATGCAGGGAAAAGCTGACACTCAATACAAAGGAATTAATTGAGAGTTTATTCCGGGTGGTTCTCCTCACTGAGTTTACAAGTCATCAGAATAATCTATGAAATAGACTTGGACTTTAATGATATGATCTTTTTCTATAATGCATTTTGGTTTTTCCTTCTAACAACCTGTTTAAAAAAAAAATCTGCCAGATGAAATGTTCAGCACAAACTGTGATCTTTACTATTTGTAGAAAATATGAATTAAAAAAGGACACTATCAGTTAATTCTTATTTTAAATGTTTACACTTATAAAATGCTTTGGAAGCTTGAAACTGAAATCCTTTGTGATATTTTTCTTCTTCCTACCTCCCTCTTCCCATCTTAAATGCCTTTATTAGCCCAGGATTATCATAAATGACAGAGTGCAGCTGCTTAAAAACATTAAAGGACCACAAATGGATAAACTGTGCTTTTTTTAAAAAAAAGGAAGCTTACATGGATTTTCTTCAAACAAATAAAATGCATAGATGGCTACGGTACTCATCCGTCAACCTTTACAGTGTCCGCTTGAGGTAGCCTTTCTACAGAACAACTAAACAAGCCCCAACATAATCTAAATCCTTGCATCAAAACCACTATCTCTGAAAGTCCACTCAATTTAACACCACTAGTGATCAACATAATATACTTTAAAAGCTTTGGACAAAACAGCAGATACAGTGGGCATAAATGTTAGTTCTAAATCTGCAGCCCTCAATGTACATTGTACGCACATAAATATCTCAGCTATAATACACATTCCAAATCCATCCCTAAAAGCCATACTATTATGGAAAGCACAGCCATGCTAACTTCAGGATACAAACCATAATTCCACGTCTACAAAAGGAAAGTATAATTAGTGGCAGTTTATTGCCTCATACAAATTTAACCAACATGGCAACCATGCCAAAGGAATTAAAACATTTTCAGGACATATGTACAGACTGTACATTTCAGAAACATCTGAACAATAAAAATGCAAGAACAATCTCGGCATTACAAATTAAACTAAACAAATGGTTTGAAACCGTCAATGCATTGAATGGGTTTACAAAGGCACTTCCCTACCGAAAATAGGAAATGACAATCTGCAGCCTAGAGGGAGGTTGGAGAAGAGTGCTCATCAACTACTGCACAATCTCAACTTTAAGAAAAAATAAGCAGGATTTAATCAAACATTTATAGGATTCAATGTGATCCACTTTTGAAAAATTCACACAGTCTCATCTTTGTTTTTCTGTTGCTTTTCTTGGCTCTCTCGTTCTGTACTTTGGCTCCTTCGACGATCATGTTTGTCAGAATGGTCCTTGCTGTCACTGTGATCATGTTTGTGGGAACGTTCTTTGCTTCTGCTACGCTTCCTAGATTTTTCTTTGCTGGGACTCTGCTCTCGTTTTCTGGACTTCTCAACACTATCTGTTCTTCCTCTGCTTCTGCTCCTACTTCTTTTATTTGACTTCTCCTTATTTTCATTTTTATGTTTACTTGATTTTTCTTTGCTCCTGCTTCTGCTGCGCTTACCTGCGTTCCTGCTTCTGCTCCTACTCCTATGCTTTCTTTCCCGGCTTCGACTTCTACTATGCTTTCTCTCTTTTTTGGAATCCCTCTTGTCATCACGGTGTTTCTTCTCATCTTTGTCATCCTTGTGTCTCCTCTCCTCTGTGTCACCCTTACTTTTCCTTTCTTTTGACCTTTCTCTAGATCGATCTTTTTCCCTCTCACTACCTCTTTCCTTATCATAATCTCTCTCTTTTTTCCGACTCCGCTCGTTTTCTTTCTCTCGCTCCCTGTCCCTGTCTCTTCTGTCTCCTTTCCTGTCACGACTTCGACTCCGGCTTCTGTATCTGTCCCTGCTTCTGCTTCGCCTCCGTTCCAGTGAGCGATCGGTGCTTCGGGATCTCCGCCTTTCTTTTTCTCTCTCCTTTGCTTCACGTTCTAATCTCTGCCGTTCTCGTTCTCTTTCCAATTCTCTATCAAAACTAGATGATCCATGGCCTTCCCGATGGTGACTTCTGCTTCTGGATCTTCTGGGAGACCTCCTGGGACTGATGGATCTTGGTCTTGGAGACCTTTTAAAATGGAAGACATTCTATATGAAACACCTCCTTCAACAGTTAAGAAATCCTCTTTCCAATTTATACTTTACAGACAGAGCTTGTATTTAATCTTAAATAGAGAATAGAATCTGATTATTTTAATCCACTAGCATCCATAAACTGTTGCCTTAACACCTATTTCAGTGAAAAGACAACATGTTGCTGGTAACAAGCAGTTAAACATTGAACTTTTAACACTAATTTTTTAAATAATGCTTATGTGACCTTGAACGTCTACGTTCTGCATGCCGGTCTATTTCTTCCATCCCCTCCTTGCCATCTTTCTTGATTTTTCTAGGTCTGCTTTTAATTTGCTGGTCAATGGCTTTCTGGACTGGCACAGGAATTCTTGGAAACAACGTGGAAAACCATTCAAGCTTAGTGAGGAAGGAACGAAGCATCTCCCCTATGGTCATAACGCAACCCCCACCTGCCTTCACATCCAGGTCCTGCAAAATACAAGCAAAAAATATCCTGATGGTCAAAAATATTCTTTACTGATTAAAAAAAAAATGCTGCTACATTACTGTCCTATTGAAGTCTCATGATTATGAAAGTTTACTTGTCTCATATTCTAATACATTTCCTTAGAGTAATTCAAACTCTGCACCCTTTGGATTTGGCAGAATGTTACAGATAGGGAATGGGACTTAATATATATGCATGCAGGCACATACTAATCCTGCAGCCATCTGGATGGTAAGGGACTGTCGATGAAGAGATTAACACAAAATCCCCTTACGCAGTCTGGTTATATGGTATGATCTTGCATTGTACTTAAATGCCACAAAGTTGAGAAGTCCTCTGAAACTATGTTTAATACTCCATTTTGTGGATATACAACTGTGTACCATCATACCCAACCCTGTGGCCTAAATCATTTATGAACTACATCATTGCCTATCTAAAAATGATCATAGAAAGACCTCTAGTACAAAATGGCATCCTAACAGAATTGGAAGCAATAGCAAACCAACTGCCATGAAGCAGTGAGGTTTCTAATTTAGAAATATGTAAAAAAATAAATAAATGAACAAATAATTGGAAACGCATAATCCATGATGACCATTGTCTCTGAAAAGGGTCATTACCGCATGAAGGCCTTCTTGCTATGCCCTCTCACAGCTCAGGACATGTTAGTCAGCTATTGTCAGTCCCAAACCTATAGTGCAAGCACACAAGGAAAGTGAGATTTGTTATCTAAACAGGAAGAGAAAATCTGAACGTAAAACTGCTTGCACTCACACACATTTAAGTGTTCAGATATACAGTTTTTCCAAATATAATCGTTGCAGAGATCTAAAGAAGAAAAAGAGGAGTTAAACGTAGCACCTGGAGAGTACGTACAGTTAAACAAAATAAACATAAGAAGCATTCTGAAAAGTAACTGTGTCCTGGGAAGGTTTTCACAGCAGCATGACAAAAGATGAACTGCTTCCAGATTTTAAGAACTGGAGGGGAGAAAAAATCCTGTAGGTTTAAATAATTCCATATATAAAAATTTGCTTCATCCTACTGAGTTTGACCAGGACTGGTATGAAACTTAAGCAGCCCCAAGCAGGTTTTCTACATAACACAAAGCTACTGATAGCAGCTGGGAAAGAAAAACTAATTCCAAAAGCATAGTAGGAGATTTTAAGCAACAAAAAATAAACACATCTTGACACCCAGTATCAGCAAGAACTGAAATGTGTAACTAAAAAATATGCTTTGAATAATGAACCAGTTAAGACCTGCACAATGCCTTGTACTTGCGACTGCTTTACTGTCCTTGAAATTGACTTTGTGGGACCCTGACAATGAAGCCACCCCAGCGCTTCTCATAAATTACAGTCCAACGTTGTGGAGAGGAATTCTTATTAGCTAGCCCCAGCTGGGGGAGAAGGACATTACACTGATTCAAGTTCAATTTGGTTTCATTTTTGTTAAAAACTGACTGTAGCATGGGTTCACCTGAAATTACCAGCTGTTTCCTCTGCTCAGTGTTTTTGATACTTAGCATGATTTTTAAAGTGTTTAAAATAAATACACTGCATTGCAGTTAGATGCAGGTGTAATTAACATGAGTTTTACTACCAGTATTTGGACATCATTTGCAACTACAACATTGGAAATTTTTTCAAGTAAATGCCTACTGTCATACTGAAGATGGCAAGTGATCCTTCCTGTTCTAGTCTTAAATTTAGAATGTAATTTCAAACCTGCTCAATAAATCTTAATTGCAGCAGTATGCAGCAGACTGTGTATTCAACTTCATAGCCCAAGAAACATCACCCACCAGCTCCCTACTCTTTTCCAAACAGTAAATCAGGACTAGGATACCAAAGGTATTCTCCTATCTGACTGAATAATAATGCAAACTCTTCACTGAATTTCTTCAGTTAGCAACTCATTTCTTTATCTGCTCCAATAACAAAGACATTAAGATTCCAGAGATAAAACCACCTTATGCAGTAATCAGGCTTTTTGCTTCTCCTCTGAAGAAATCCTGGGTTTAGTTGTTCCAGGACATGAATAATAACCACAGAGATTTCTGGCAGAGTTTTCAAAGGTAAATGTTGGTTTCTACCATTCCCACTCTTCTATGTAAGCATCAATTCCCCTATCCCAGTAATAAAGTGATAATACAAATTTAGCATTTGCATGACTTACTACACCTTACCTAAAAGTAACTGATTTTAAAAACCACAGAAGACACATTCACACAGCCTGCTGTCTGCATTCTGATTCAGTACACCTGTTCCACATGGTTTTGCAAATGTGACACAGTTAACATCTTAACCAATGAAAAAATCTGTTAGATCTTCAAAATCTAAGAGAAATTACCCAGGTCCCAGTTCAAACCTGTTTCCTGCACTAATTAACATACAAAATGTTAATATTACAAGAATATAACACTGTAACATTCAAACTACAGAAAACCCTATCAAGCAATGTTTAAGCCTAAAGTAGTAACATGAAAAGAAACAAAAGAAAATAAATTATTACCCTCGCCGACATACCTCCTCATCATCAAGAAAGGATTCAAACCAGTCCCATAGATCTGTAGGTGGCTGTGTGTACCTTTAAGGACAAAAACAATACAAAATTTTAATACAGCTTTCTGCATATTAGATCAGTCATTAGTTGATGATATTGATACTTACCTAATATACATAAATCCAAGAGCCCTAATATATGGGGAGTCTGTATGAGTGATAAGGCCCATCACTTGTTTACGAGTGAGCTTCAGTGTAAATAATTTGTAGAGCAGACAAAAAGCAGTAGACACAATTCCTCCAGTTCCAACACCACGCACCTTTCAAAAGCAGAAAGTTAGGTGAGGATGCAGGAAGTCACAAAGACATTATCCCAAATCTACAAAAGAATATGAGAACTAACAAAGGATAAAATCTAAATCTACAAACAAAACTATGTGGAAGAAGTAACACTACTTACATCCACTGCTTTGGAAACAAGAAGAATATATCTACTCTTTGTAATAAATATTTTATATCTAGAAACTGAGCCAACATACATGCACATTTTATCTATGCTTTGAAGTTATTTACCAGACAGAAAAATTTAAGAAGGCACGTACTTCTACTTACCCCTCCACACATCCCTGTCTGGCCTGCTGTTTTTCTGCTGCCCTTTTCCCATGGTTCAACATGTGTTACCTGAAAGGGTGAGGTGGGGGACAGGAGGAAAGAAAGAAAATTACAATTACAACCTTCATAATGTTTACGTGACCACACAAGCCTGATTTAACAATGGATATCCTAAAGCAATCTTAAAAAACTGTCTTCTAGCAAATTCAAGATCAAGTCTGCTTTGTCATTAAAGCAAAGCACTTGGCTATTATAATTACCACATTAAGAAATTACAGCCAAAATCTTGAATGAAATTTGTAACAAACAAATCCCATTACCCCAAATGAAACATCCATGCTTATTCTATACTCCACATACTTTCAAATACTTTATGACTAAACCCCATCATTACTATTTCCTTGGGTAATTGAACAACTGCCTTTATTTAGACCATCTCCTTACAAGTTTAGTGGTAACTGCTTATGACAGCTACAAAAGTCAAAATATACAGTCTCATATTCCTAAGTCTCATTTTTGAAGTAAACTTAACTAGAGATTTCTCTTCTTTATCACTTACTATTAGGACAAAAGAAATATTTTAACATAAAGAAATATGTTTATCAAGGGTAGTATTTTCATGCTTTTTCTCTTAGACTGCAGGGATATAAAATTTGCCCAAGACAAATCTTGTGAGATGCACTTAGGGATGAGTGCACAAAAAAGTTAATCAACACCATTCACAAAACTTGACAATAAGAGTCATAAACAAGCTCAGAACCACATAATTGCCTATGCTACATTTGAAATTCTGAAATTCAGAGAAGCAATATCTGGCTCAATAAACAAGTATATTTCCTAAACACATCAATTTAAAATAAATGTAAAAGACAAAAAAGGGTACAATGGTGCTACAGTGGATTGGAAATAAGAGTTCATGCTGTACGGTACTTCACAAATTAAGATTCTTTAACAATACATGAAATAAAACCAATTGTGTACACAATCACGTGACATCAGCGACACACTAACAGCACAGCAGAAGCTGCTGAACTGTTTGTTTGGGTTTTTACAGTTGCTGTCTTTGCCAAACAGGAAATATGAGAGATGCCAACACTGTAGAATTCAAAATCCACTATGACTTCCTGTACTTTTAGCATGAGAAGTTCATAAATACTACATAAATAATACTGCATATCCTTCTGGTTATATAGTATTGCCTCTCACATGAAATGAGAAGTATTTTTTAGTCAAAGGATTGAGTATAACATTATCACAAATGCTAGTCTTCAACTTTAATTACAGTCAATGTAAACATGCTCGTTTTGACAGGTATCAATTAAAACAAACAACGATACCTTGAAAACAATATTAATTTCAAAAAGGAGTAATTAAAGTTTTGATCCCACAAAGACTGCTTTGCATGCTTAACTTGTTGGAAACACACAGATGAAATGAAGCTGAGGACATGCACGTGGTGTTAAGGTCAGGGATAAAGAGGAAGTCCTGCACTTCGTAGATACAGAACTGAAACAGCAGCCCAGAATTACAAACGAATTAATTCAAATATCTGGACACAATCCATATCTCCAAAGATGGTGCTTATCACTAGCTGCCTGTTTGACTTACTATCACCTTTCCTCATAATGCAGCACCAATTCTAATATTTTCTAGAAGAGCCACTTGTTTCTTAGACAGACAAATACACTTGAACATACAGCTGCTATGACAGGTCATCAAAAAAAAAACAACCAACCAACAACTAATTAAAAAAAAAAAAAAAAAACCAGAAAAACCCCAACAACTAACAAAAAAAAACCCCACAGCAATTATTCAGGAATCTTAAAACATGAAGAGAAATCAGATCTTATTAATATCAATGAAGCAGCTGAACCATCAGGTTATCTTCTCCCTCACAGCCATTACTCATGAGTGAGTAAGGGGCTGAGTTTTCTCTTTATTTAGCATGCAGTTTTGAGTCACTAACTGTCAAGTTCAATAAATAAATCAGATCAATACGCAGGTTTTTAATGGCTTGTGAAAATTCTTCCCAAATTTAAGATAAAAATGAAACAGTAGGTCAAGTAAATGAACTATCTGACCTACTGCTGCTGAGTTCTACCAGAACAAACATGAAAAATTGCACTAAACACTTTTTAGTGCATCTGCAGGGGTTCATTTTAAAAATAGAGCAAGCTCTCAATTTTTCTGAAAATATCTTTCTTTCATAACTTTTTCAGCTCTAAAAATCAATTGCATAAGTTAACTCTGCTACTTTCCATTCAGTCATGAGTCTCTCACACATGAAACATGTAGTAATTTAACTGGAGAGATGCTGCCGACAATGTATGTTACACTAAGTATTAGGAGAAATCAATAATCAGCTCCAAATGACAGAGCACAGGCAGCCAGAGAAATGCTATCTCTACTTGAAAAAACAGTAGCATAAGTAAGTGCAAACTGCCAAAAATCTCAAAATATTGTGGTGGAATTGTTTTTCACAATTATGGTGCCTTAAGTAACTTGATTTGGCTTGAAACAAAAAGGCTATCTTTGCTTTTTACTTTATTTATTTCAAATATACTGAAACCCACCAGCTGACACAGTAGTATTATCAAGCAAAATGAATTCACCTGAAAAAATACGCCAATAACGACCAAAACACAGGTGATTAAATGAATTATCTAACCTTGAATTATCTACATTTTGGTCTCGTTATCAGAACAAAGAAAGTGGCTGCGTTGATTAGCATTAATTATGCATACCTCTACCTGGGAGAGTGGCTTGATGGAAGCCTCGGTGCAAAACTGATTCAATCCTGCTAACAAAACAAGAACCGAGACATGGGTGCCCTGATACAGACCATTCATCTCCCCAGCACATCTCACCTAACGCCAAGAGAAGCGTTAAAAGGAACTCGTTAAGCTGCAAGCTGAGTTACGGAGGAGGGAATCCTAACCTGGAGCTGAGGATGAAAGCCGCACGCAGACACCCAGGGTCACCACCACCGCTCCTGGGTGGTTACGGGGCGCGCAGGCGGCTCCGCGCTGCGGGAGGGCCGGGCTCCGGCGGCGGCACAGATCCGCGCCCTCCCGCTCGCTCCGGCTGAAGGCGCAGCCCTCAGACGGCCATTTCGCCCCCACCGCCCCGGCTCTTGCTGCCCTCTTCGAAACCCATTTACAGCTCGGCAATTCCAAATCCGACGCGGAACACGCCTCTTTGGTGAGGCAGAGAAGGCAGAGCCTTGGATTCCCCAGCTCAGCAACAGAACCGATACTTACTCCCATCCCTCGCCGCAAGATAAGGGACGAAAAGGCGCGGGCCGCAGCCAAACCGGGCCCGGCGCCAGCGCGGCCCGCGGGCTCACCTTGAAATAGATCTCGTCCACCACTTCGTGGTAGGTCTTGAGCTCGTAGAGCTGCACCTTGAAGTAGGGCGACGAGAGGATATTGGTGAGGATCATAGGGTTCAGGTTCATGGTCTTTTCGTTGCCCCACAGCGGTAGCACGTTGCCCTGCTTGCCCGAGGCCGCCGGCTTGGGGCCCCCGCTCTGCAGCGGCTGCTGCACGGGCGGGACGGCGCCGGGCGGGTGCTGGGCCACCTGCTGCCCCTGGCAGTTCGCCACCGCGGGGCTGTTGTTGGCCATGGCGAGTCGGTGCTCGGGGCAGGCGGGCCGCGCACACGGAGCGGGGCCGGCGGGCGCTGCCTCAGCCCCGACAAGATGGCGGCCAGGGAAGTGACGGCGGCGCCTTCCGGGGCCGCGTCACCGGCTCGCGGGGCGCGGCGGGGAAAGGGCGGGGGAGCGGCGGAGCCTTCGCGCGGCCCCGCCCGCCCACTGCCCGGCCGTTTGCCGCCGCTCTGCCCGCCCACTGCCCGGCCGTTTGCCGCCGCCCTGCCCGCCCACAGCACGGCCGTTTGCCGCGGCCCCGCCCGCCCTCGCCTCGCCTCGCGGCAGCCCGGGACCCTGACGGCCGGGACATCCCGTCAGGGAGAGCGAGGGGACTCTGTGACCCGATGGGGGCAGCTGCTGGCGCCGTCACACGGAGTTCTGTGGATTAAGCCCTGGATTTTACAAAGCTGAAAACTGGTCCCCTCCGTCCCTTGTCGTGGTAATGAGGCCACGGCACATCTGGCGCTGTCCGCTTCTGCCTCCGCAGCAATGGAGAAGCAAAGAAGTCACGGAATGACTTGGGTTGGAAGGGGAAGGGGACCTTGAAGACCGTCTGTCTTGATTCCAACCCCTGCCATGGGCAGGGATGCCTTACCTTAAACCAGGCTGCCTCAAGTCCAATCCAGCCTGGGCTTGAAGGGATGAGGCATCCACAACCTCCCTGCTAGGCAAGGGGAAAGGAAGGAAGGTTCAGTGTACTGTAGCCCCGGAGGGGGTTACACCATCTCTTATGTTGCCAGTCTTGCAAAGATTGGATCTGCAATCCAATGTCATTACTGGAGCAATCAGAAAGGGTATCTCTGTGATTATGTTGTTCATAGTGGAGAATTATAACTCTGAAAGTTTTACTTACAGTGATATATCACTGTGTATATATACAGTGATGGGGTGAAGTCTTATGAAATATTAGAACACTGTGTGAATTTACAATGTTATTAATTAAATTTTACTGTTAACTTTACTACTCTCTGTACTTGCTTTGTTCTAAAGAATCCATTTTACTGACTTGTAATTAGAATTTCACAGGATACCACAGAATCCATAGAATTGGAAGCTGATATGTAAAAGACTTCTATTAATAAACCTTTTTCTGAGATAAAAAAAAAAAAACAGTAGGCAGAATTTATAGAATTATCTAGTTGAGATGTAGGTACTAAGTGATAGTTCAGGGTTAAACAATTACTCAGCAGCCATAAAGAGTAACTATGTGCTCTGTCAAGGCCATGGAACTTAAAATTTAAGCCAAAAGTTGGCATATACATTTCTAGAATATTCTGAAATCTTAAAGAATTATCTAACTTATCTAACTTTATTCTCACTGCCACCAGAGTCCTGCCTCCTTCGAGATCCCAGGCCTACACTATACTCTTATCTTTATTAATAACAGCCCTGCCCTGTGATTAGCAAACGCTTTGCATGCTGTTAACAGAAGAAATGGGACATTTAGAGCCACACTTTCCTTTCTACTTTGACCGTGCAGCTACGCGGCTGCCTGCTCACTGAAAGACAAATTTGCCCAAGCGTGGAAAATATTTAATGAAACACTGCAAAAGACATTGATTTTGGATGTTTATGCTCTCTACCGCACTCACCCAGACAGGGTTAGTTCACTGCAGATGGTAACCAGCTCCCTAGCGCGCTTTCCCTCTGTGGCAGGGCACACACGGCTTTAGGCACAGCAGCACGACAAGGGACTGACATGAGGAGTGCCGAGATTTTGGGGGTTTATGTAAAAAAGTAGGGACACCGCTCGCCACTGCCAATCACCTTTTAATGACACTGAGGGAGGCTTGCACGGGTCAGTAGAACAGGTGGGACCGGGACGGTCGTTGTGGCTGTTTTAGTGTCTCTCACAGAAGCGCCTTAGGGAACATCCCCCGCACTGGGGGCTGCCCATTGCAGCTCCCGGTACTGCCCGGAGGTGCCGCACCCCCGCAGGGGCGGCCGCTTGTGCCGGGCGGGAGCTCGCCGTGGGAGAGAAGGTGGAGCGGGAAGTGCGGGGGAGCCCCGGCAAGGGCAGGGGGTGCGTGGGCCGGGGGGCAGTGGATATCGGGGGTCCGGAGGCAGTGGCTGTCGGGGGTCCGGAGGCAGTGGATATAGGGGTTGGGAGCCGGCAGGGGTCGAGGGCCGGGGCGGCTGAGGAACCGGCGGGGTCAGGCGGGGGTGCCGCGGGTGCCCCTCAGGCTGAGGGGAGCCCAGCAGGCCCGCTTAGCTCCTGAGGTGGCGGGGGACTGGCCTGAACACCGAGCCGGCTTTTGTGCGTATATATACACAAAAGCATATTTTTGTTTGTAAAGACCTTGTAGAACAATCAAGTTCTGTGCAGGCTTGGCCCAGATGCGCTTGGTTGTAGTGTTTGGTTATGGTCTATGTCCAGGTGTGCTGGATGGAGAGTGACAGATTATGAAATTTGCTTCTTTAGATTTCTATATGATTTATAGTCGTTTGCATAAGGTTATTTTCATAATTACGTGTGGAGAGAACAGCCTAATCGTGCTAATCCCAATGTTTTTGTCATTCTTTGAATAGAACTCAGATCCGGTCTGCCCCTGCTTAATTGGGACTCAAACACCACTGAAAACAGCAAACTTTGTGATTGGATATGTTATGAAGTGCTTCAGAAGATAAGAGTTAACTTTTTATTTTAGGATTCCCAGAATACTATGGATAAGAACTTTAAAGAAGAGTTTAGGCAAATTATTAAATTTGAACCTCCTTTGTACAAACAACGCCACCAATTTGTTAAAGATTTAGTGGAGAAGTACAAACCTAAGAAGGTTGGTATGGTTTGTCTCTTTAGGTTATAAACTTGAAAATAAATTGACACTTGGCATCCCAGGAACACAAAATATGTAAATGACTGTTGACCTAATTACCAAACAATAATAATGAAGGAACTCTTAAAACTGAATGGCTTTAGCAGATATCTTGCGATATGTTGTTTTGCCGGGGTGCATAAAATTAATGTTACTTGTGGAAAGAGGAGAATATTTAAACAAGATAAATGCCTTCAATTGTTTTTGAATGTAGTGGGCATTCTATTTTAATTTAATGCTGTGGAATTTGGTTTAAGTTGCTTTCCTCATGGTTGGGTTTTGCTTTCCAGAGCTGTTAGTTCCATGTAGCGTGTCAGGTTTATTTCATCATTTGCATGGATAGTCTCAGATGAGAAGTGACATTGAGAGCGTGGGATTATGTGAGGCTAACTCATCTCCACTTTCTTAAGATCTCATGACCCTCTACCTGTGTTGTCACCTGTGTCCCCCCAGTATACTAGAACTTTTGTTTTACTACTCACTGTGAAAAGTTAAATTCTTTAAGTAATATTCTGTGTCCTCCCCACTTCCTTCCCAAAAAGATCTCAAGTCTGCAGTGTTTAATCCTTAAACTGATGTTAATATCTTAGGGGGCATGCAAGAAACTGATGCACCTGCATTACTTATGTAATCATACTTCTAGTAGCTAATAAAAATTGAATCCAGTCTGTGATGCCATGGCACTGTAATATGCTTTAAAATAGAATGTATTCACCAGTGTTGCATCTGTCTAATTTAAAGGTTTGAATTTTCTGATTTAGGATGTGGAAGGGGTGGGAGGGTGAACTTTCTGTTGACACAGACGGTAGATAAACTGGGTAGAAACAACTCAGGATTTTCACATGGGGAGTAGCAGTGTGCTTCAACCTTGACTGAGCCTGAGAAAGAACAGTGGGAGTTGGTTTACATACTCAACTATCTCTTTAGCTTACATGAAAAAATATCTTACTATTTGACTTCATGGTCTGAATATCCCCAGAGTTCCCCACTTAAACATTAGACTGAGCTTGTAAATTTGTTTTATGCAGATTGTTTGCTGCTAGCTTGGCTGCTGGTGAGCCTGTTCTCAGTGTTTAGGAGGGAGAACAGCCCAGTGAAAAGCAGTGGTGAATGTGGAAATTGCTGCAGCTTTTGTACTTAAAATCATACTTTTCTGTTACTCATGTGGAAGACATTTTCCGGAGTCAGTGGGATGTCCTACATGTACTTGTTTGTAGCTGTAGTAACAAAAGGTTAATTATTTTTAAAAAATCTTTCAGGATCTTCATATACATTTTTAAAAGAATTTTCAAATCTGCATCTATCCTGCTTGCTTACAGCTGTAAATTTTAGTTATGATACTGAAATGCTTTATAATTTAAAAGTTATTTTGGTAAGGATAGAATTTTAATTTTATGCAAGTCTCTGAAATGACTTAAAACTATATATCATTTATACATTTTTTTATATCTAATTTACAGGTGGCGGATTTAGGATGTGCTGATTGCAGTCTTCTCTGGAGGCTGAAATTCTGCAGTTGCATTGAAGTGTTAGCTGGGCTAGATATCTGTGCAAATGTAATGAAAGAGAAAATGTAAGCTCTTTGATTGTTCTGAGGTTTGTGTTTGTCATGACCTAGTGGTGTGGTGGGTTCACCTGGCTGGAGCCAGGAGCTCGCCAAAAGCTGCTCTGTCATTCCCCCTCCTTGCAGAGGCCTCAGGGTGTGCACATCTGAGAAATACACCGTTTGTAAAGGCACTAATGCATGGTGTTAGGAATATCTATGTGTGCTTATACGTGACATTATTGTCTTCAGAAAGATCAGTTTTGATCTTTTTGAAATGTACATGGAACTTTAGTCACCGAGGTGGGGACTTGTTTATCATTTTGAAATAGGAAGGTTAGCTCAGTGTGTGGTGTCTGGTTTAGAACCTCTCTAAAATGAGAGATTTATGTGATCTTTGAAGCGTTGGTCCAGTGGATGAATGTAGAGTTACTGAAAGCAGATTAACACAGTTTTAGTGAGTATGTAGGATCTGGGTGTTATCTCTCGCTCTTTCTCAAGAATGAGGAGAAGTAACCTTTTATGTGTAATATTTATTCTGTGTTTTGTCTAATGCTGTACTTCAGAATGAAATTTGCACATGTACTTTGGTTTCTCAGTGTATTTTACTTGGAAAAAATAGGGAATATGCTTGCCTAAAACTCCCCCCAAAACCCTGCAAAGCTTGTCTAAACCAGACTTATTGTGTGTCTGGAATTGAACTATTATCAGAATTTAAAAGTGCCTTTCCAGGTGACTTGAGAGTATAATGGAAATTTTTGTAAACACGAAGGACAGTTTCTGGGTTAACTTCTGCTCTTTCTGTCCTATTGTATGTAGTTAGAAGAAGTATTTGTATTGCATATTCTTTGTTATGTCCATGTCGAGTAAACCATTTTGAAATTCATGAGGTATCTACGCAGGGTGTTAGCTAGTTCATTTTCATGCACTATTTATCTTGTTTTAGGTGCTTCCTGTAACATCATATTTTTAATACTTTTGTAGGCATACATTGTCTCCTCTTCCTGTTGATTATTTGCAACCATCTGAAAGATCCCTAACTGTTACCTTGCATCATGGTTCAGTTGCCCACAAGGATCCTTGCATGCTTGGTTTTGACTTGGTGACATGTATTGAACTGTGAGTATGAGGACAATGCAAAATGGTTTTTTAAGTCTGTTAGAGTTCAGTTTGGAATTTTGTCCATGTTCCAAACAGGTTTGATCAAACCTTTCAAGCAGAAGAGGAGAATTAGAAAAGTAGAAAGTAGAAAAGTGGCTCCTAACTTGTGTTTAAGTTAACCATCCTAAGTAATTCAGGTAGTGCTTATGGCAGGAAGAGGATGATGAAAAGGTACAAAATGCAAGAGGAGATTTGCCCAGACAAAATCCCATGTGCTGCCATTTGGCCACAGTGCCAGTGCTCATATTGCAGAGATAGGTGTAATTACAAGTTACGGATATAGGTTTGGGGTTCTTTTGACTGGTTGTTAAGATTATAATAGTGTGTTTTTAAACACAGACATCAGCTTATTCTTTTCAGAATAGAACACCTGGAAGAATCAGAGCTGAAGAAGTTTCCTGAGGTGGTGTTTGGTTTCATGGCTCCAAGCATAGTTGTGATCAGCACTCCAAATTCTGAATTCAACTGTTTGCTTCCAAGAGTGATGTTATACAGGCATCCAGACCACAAATTCGAGTGGAGCCAAGCAGAATTTCAAAGCTGGTAAGATACTGAACATCATATGCTGGGTGCACATGATGCAGCTCTGAGTGCCCTGTAGTGTGAATGGCTGTGCATTTTCAGAATAGTTCACTTATATGGTGTCACTTCCTGATTTGGTGGTCTCTTTGCTGTTGAGAGCAGTTAAGCATATTCTGTGGACTCTGTATTTTATGATGGTTAAATTGGCTTTTACTGTAACTGCTGTACAAAAAAAGATTTAAAACTTTTACTCACTCTTTATATATCTTTATCACAATTAACACAGTTGAAAGATAAGGTATCAATTAATATTTTTGCATAATTCCCTGCTATAAAAATTCTTCATAAAATCCAAGAAATGTGCTTGCTTTATATGGTGTGTAATCAAAGCACTCCGTAAGAGTATGCAAGCAGATTTGTCAGATAGCCACAGCAGTGAGTGGGGCATGTTGAACACAGTGTAGTTTAATGGATCATGGCACAATAAACGATTCAATGCAAATCATATGCACATGACAGAGGATTATATGAGATCTATCTTGCCCTTAATATCAGGAATGTAATAAAAATAAAGAGACAATGGGATGCTCTGATAACCTTCAGCTCTCAAGCACTTGTGGAAGAAAATACATGGTACAGTAAAGAATGCCATACCTCAGTAGCCAACTCTTGGTGTATCTATCCTGGAAATTTTGCCCCTTGTTTCTTCCATACACTTTAAAGTATCCAGTGATTTTTGAGTAAATGGTTTTGCAAATCTGGAAGCATGTATTTTTCCCTACATAACAATACTAAAACCTGCCTGTAATTATCTACCTTAGAATACCTTAGAGAAAATTTCTATGACTTTAAGTATATTTAGATTTTGCTTTTAGATAGACGTAAATTTAAAATATCGATATCACTGAAGAAATGTGGGGTTTTTTTGAGTTGTAATAATGAGAAAGCCTTTGTGATGTGAAATAGAAATATTACATTATTCTCTAAAATGCATGAGATATTAATTTAGTTTTCTTCTTTTCCATGGAGAATGGTGCAGATAGGTAGCACAGTTTTGGTTCCCTGCCCCATTTGTTCACACTGGCTGATGTACTACAAGATACTTTTCATTTAGGTGTTATATACACTGTTGTAACCATGATTAGGTAGATTTTATTCTTTCTATATTTACAGCAAACCACACTTTCTCTATTAACTGGTCTCTTGTGGTTTAAAAGTGTGTATGTTTTTCATGGGTTCTTCTCAAATAATCTTGTTCTTGAAAATCAGATTTTAGCTGACTTCCAGGTTGGTGAGTAAGCAGCTGTGAGCATTAACATTCATGCACATATTGTAGAAGAAACAGTAATATTTGGATGGCTAAATTACTGATACTAAATGAGTCAGATTATGGTAGGCATCTTACAGCTCTGGTACAACAAGATGTGACAGTGCTTATCTTCAGGCATGGGAGTTTTGTTAGAGAAATTATGTTCAAGCCTTTGCAGCCTTAGAGTCTTGATTCTCCTAAAGAATGGAACTTTATCACATGGAAAGATGAGTATTTAATGTAATTGGAATAATTGGTCTTTCTTAGGGCTCTAGAAACTGCTAGATGCTATGATTACTCAGTGGAATTTACTGGTGTCGGGCACCCACCAACAGGAATGGAGAAGGTTGGGTTTTGTACCCAAATAGGTGTGTTTTTTAGAAAATATCCTCAAACTGGTGAATCTGTTCAGTCTGAGAAACCCATGGAAGCAGTTTACAAAACAGTAAGTATTATTTTCTTCCTTTAGAGGTGTGAATAAAGAGTAAAGTTGTCTATGACTGCCTGTGAGGTTGTTACCAGGAAATACTGCTGACAGTCACAGCAAGACAATCTCAGTCTTTGTACAGAGGTCTTAAACTTTTATGGTATTTGCTAAATAACAATATGGATAATCATTCTTATCTTAAGATACTCCTATCCTTGCAATGAAATTTTTTCTTTCTACCAGCTATTTTTCATCTTGTCATTAAATTTATTTATTACGTGGCTGTTGGCAATGACACAGGTTTTTCAGATACATAAAAAAATTTTAAAAAACATTTCTTGCTAAATGTGACCTGAACTGAAACAAAGTTGTGCTATGGCTTTATCTTTTATGGTTTCCAAGCTATAAAAAACATTTTTAATTCCTGTATTGGAAATTTCTATGCATGTGAAATGTCACCTGTCATCTATTGCCCTTAACAGATTAATGAAATGGTCTTTAATGTTCACCAGACTTGGAAATACATCTAGGTGATGGACATGCACTAGAAATTGCTTTCATTAGCTCCTGTTATAGGGTCATTTTGCAGAGTTTTGTCATGGGTATCCTTTGAGATTAAACAAGTGTTAATTTTGTGTGTTTCTTATCAAATTAATTTTTATAAGATAACTCATTTATAGGAATAATTCAACATTTCAAGATGTAATTGGAAAGTAAGAAGTAATTATAGACAGTGGAGCTTCATTGGTAGCATGTTGGTATAAAGCACTTCGTATAACCTGGGGGAATGAGATTGCCTGCTTAGTTTCCTTGTTGCCTTGGAGTGTAGCTCAGTGTAGGACACACTACAATTTCACAGATTTTGATGTCACAATTTATTTTTAGCATTCCCTACAGCTGTGAGAGCATATTTAATGTTTGGCTCTGAAAACAATAAATGACATGCTGTAGTCTTGGTTTCCAGATGACAATTCAGAACTAGTTTAGAATCTCCATCACTATAGAACTGTCCCCAGAACTCCATAATGAGAGAAATAAGAGAATTATTAAACAGGTAAAGAATTGCATGGCTTTACCTTGCCTGATCTACAAGTGTAGCTTGCAGGTATAGCCTGTTGGGTTTTGGGGTGTTTGTTTAAGTTCAATTAACTGCCAGTGTAGTTGAAATAAAGAAAACCAGCTCATATTGCATAGTTTTTGTTACCTGAAACTGTTTAATAAGCAAAACAGGGTTGAATAAAAAATTATATTCACATTTTAGCAGCTTTTTTGGACAGCAGATGTTAAAATCTGAGCTTGTGATAGTGATAAACATTTTATGTATTCTTGTATGTTGTAAAGGTCTTCAAAGCAGTGTACCCAAGTCTTAAAGATGAGAAGTACTTGCAGAATGCAGTGATCAGTGAAGTTATGTTCACAGCCCAAATCATTAAGCACCGTTTAATGTCAAAACATGAGGAGTACAGTGATGATCCTGAGAGAAAATCCAAATTCACACTTTCAATGGACTGTTTTTCTGACTATCTTGGAAAGCTGGTTGTTGAAAAAAACATGGAACCATTTGTCAGTGGAAATGAGGTTTACATACCTCTCAGAACAATCTTTTCTTTTCCTAAAGTGAATCGACTTTGTGGTACCTTCGAGAAGTTATGCAAGCTTATTGCAGGCAAAGTCACACTGAGCAGTGATGGTTCTGCTGTGATGTTCAAAATTGAACATGAAAATGAAGAGAATTAGATCAGATTTCTCAAGCAAAGCTCAGTTGAAGTAATGAAAGTGGTTTTTTAGAAGCTGTCAAATGGTATGTTCTGTATGCTAACTAGACTACAAAACCTTTTCTAATCTTCCATCAGTGGTATTTAACTGTCAGCACCTCTCACTGAGTGAAGGTGAGTGCTTCTGACAAAGGTAACAGTAACTCATAGGGGTTTCAAGAGAGTATCAGGGGCTAAAAGGGAAGAATTTGTTCCCAAGAAGAAAATGAAGTATTTCTGTTTGTTTTCTATTGCTTTATTGTAGCTATCATTACTAGATTATTTCTGGTAGTCTCGTTAGCTTCAGGGATAGTTTGTTTTACCATCTATTGTGTTGTGTTTAATGATGTGAGTCAGACATAAGTTTAGGGCAAGTTTTTTCTTAATTTCTTTAAAATTTATGGATGCCTTTTTCAAGATGAATACATACTCAGCCTTGATGAAAACCAAATGTTGTTCCCGCTGAATTGAAATATGAGACTGCCATATTTGTTCTGTTTTTGAAAAAATATTAAAAAATTTAAAGAACTGCAGCAATTGTGAATGCTAACATATCTCTGGTGTAGTTGAAAAATTTTCTGTGTTTTCATGTGCAGCTTCAGTTCGAAACCGTAAAATCCAAATAGAGTAGATGGAAAAAATTCCATATGAACAAAACCCCACAACACAACCAAAAAAACCCCTCCAACACCAACATCAAGAAAAGAGTGCAGTATCCTGAATATAAGGGAAATAATGTGGGTATTGATTGTTTGGTTATGGTCAGAATAGTTGAACAGAACACTTCTGATCAATGTTCTGAATTTGAAATTTTCCTTCTAGATTAGAAGAAGAATGGGATCTAAATTACACATTTTCCTGATAATATAGAGTCACTTTGTGATAACACAGAAGCAAAAAAAAACAAAGCATTTTAAAAAGAAATCCTTAAATGGAAGAGAAACTGAAATAGACTCAAATTTCCAGTTAAGTTTGTCATTTTTTGCATTAAAGAAAAAGAGACAATTCTTTAGGAATAGATTCCAAGCTGAAGACATGAGTTTATTGAATGTCTGAGAGATTTGTATTCAAATACAGTTAAAAAAACACACAATCCACCAGTACATCCCAAACAGTTTACAACATGGAAATCTCCAGTATTCATATAACATAGTTTACAAAAAAGAAAATACAGCACCTACATGTGAAGGTTATGTTCCACTTACATGATGCATAATTAGATTATCACTTCATGAAGAGCTGTAAGTCAAGTCTGAAGAATAAATTACTGAGCTACAGTTTTATGAAAAGCTGAATTTCTATGTCAATTTCCCTATTACTTAAAAGATCTGCCTCAGGCAAGAAAATACTGTTTCTAGTAAACAAATTATCTAATCTATGACCATCAGCTATGTTGTTTAACATAAAATGCTATGGAAATTCCCTTGAGAATTACATGAGCAGCTGTACGGTGTTTTTTAAAAGTCTGTTTTCCTCAAACTACATGTACTTTTCCTAGTAAATGTAAGTAAACTACCATTTAACTACTACTAGTTTTAATGGATTTGTCAAGAAGTATAGCAGTGTCACAGAGTACTGAAAGCAAAGAATGTATTCAAATTTCTGGTATCTTTTGCTTGCAATGGGATTTTTTGGTATGAATTGGTTATCTAACAGGAAAGGAGACTATAATGTTCTGAGAGAGATTTGTATACCAGCAGTTGAATAGTTTCTGTTTAAAAATTCCTGTGTAGAACAGAAACTGATAATACCACACTTCTATTAAGAGCAGCTAAAATAGAATCTTTGTATTAATTCATTTTTCTAATTAGACACTCTAAAGAGATTGTAATTAACAATAGAAATTAAAGTATGCAAGTACCAAAACTGAGAAATAGCTCATATTTATAATTTTCAATAACAGCATTCTGGCTTTGAAAGCTGAAATTTCATTAAAAACAGAAATAAAAATTTAATAATTCTACTATGAATTTCTGGAAAACAAACTCTGCTTTTGCTAATTTAACCTATTAAATATGGCCTACTTTTACATCAATAAAAAGGTGTCAAACATCACTCTGAGCAAAACCTGAAGCATTCTGAGCTTTCAAAAGTGATGACACTATTTTTATTTATTCCAGGCCTTAACTGATAAACAGTACCACTAAAAAAAAAAAAAGTCATTTGCAGTTTACAATTAATTACACCTATTTGTTACCCAACACATCCCTTTAAAATGGATTCTTTCATATTCCAAATGAAAATTTAAAGAGCTCTTTCTTGCCTGTCAGGCAAATCACTACTTGTGCAAATTTAAATACAGTACATTGACCTAATGTAACAGTGGACAGATAGTAAAAGAAGTGTTCAACAAAGCTGTTGCACACTAAGACTTTTGCAGTGTGCAGAGTATGTCTACAATAAAGTGCTTCTCTTAACAAGTTATATCAATAATAGTATATATAGATGTTTACCTAGTTTTAAAGCTTAAATTCCTTAGTAAATGGTTTAGCCTCCCTGTACACCCCCAATCCCACAAGGCACATTCAAAACACAAGCAAAGCACTGACTGTGAAGGATTAAACTACTATTAAAAAAATTAAGTGGTAGTAAACTACTGACTAGGTTTGTAAACAGTACCATCCCATTGGATCTCAATGTTCATGCATTATCAAAGTGAGTTTCTGTGGGAGCAGCTGCTGAACTCCAGATTTAACAATCAAGGCAGCTTTCTTAATAAAATGCTATTGTGCCTTAGTGTTTTGGTGTGGATCCCACCTTTTTCATCACTTGAACAAAAAAAAAGTCACATTTGATGCATTTAAACCTGTGGCTTCAATTTAAAGTAAACACAACTGATTAGTGGCTGGTTTAGATCTATTTAGTTTTGGGGTTTGTTTTAAATGCACTTGACATTCACCTCTTCTGTTGAACCTTACAGTGAAGTTGTGCTCAATACTTTTAAGAGAAGGTTTTGGTTATGTTAAAACATAGCTGGCCTGTTTTTTGGAGGCCATCACTTTGACCTGATAAAAACTGACTTAATAGGAGTAATTAGCTTCTGTAAAACTAAAATGGCATGTAGGATCAAATTCAGTAATTACTCCTTTCAGATTTTTTTAAGACCAACTTTCTAAGTTTCCTTAAAAACAATGTTACAAAGTCCATCACTGCAAGTGATCTCTTATATTGAAATGGGACATGCTTCCACAGATGTTTCACAGAAATTAAGTAATTCCACCAACATCAGACAGAGCTTACAAAAAGGGTCCAAGTGCTCTCACAAGGTACACATAGCTAAACATTGCCTTCATACCACAGAAGATGATGCTCTATGAGCAAGAGGCATTCCACTGCTTTTCAGAAAAAGATCACATTGAGTTCATTTTATCTTTCTCAGCTCTTGCAGCAGAGCAAACAATACCAGAAGTATCAAAACCAGAGCTCCCAAGTTTTCCTCATTTGACATTCCAGCTTAGCGTTTTATCACCACCTGCTCATATGCTCCAGATCCTACTCTGAAAGTTTGAAAAAAGTTAGTTCAGTGTTAATTTAAATGGAAGCTAAATAGCAAGTATCACATATCAGCAAGTGTATTGATTAAACAACCCATTCCTCCCCAAAAATCCCCAACAAAACAAAACAAACAGCAAATACCAAACCAGCTAAATGTGAAGGGTAGAAAACATTTGTCATTCTTACCATGCCATGGAGTCACCTACTCTTTAATGCACTAAAGAGATTTTGTTGTACTACAGTCAAAATGAACAAAGAGTAATGTTACTGAACAAGAAGTTACTGTTGGACTTCACTAGAATTTCTTAAACATCACGTTTAGGGTACCCATCCCTGCAGCTAATACTCTTTATATACGTTTATACATAAACAGGTCAATGTGTCTAAAAACCCAGAAACTGATTGTCATCTTACATTAAGATACAAGAAAAACATCTTCAGTCTTTTGTTCACTCTGAATTGTAAACACATGACAGCCCATAGTGGGTGGTTTTCCACAGCAAATTGCAGTACTATGTAAAAAATTTATAGGGCAAACTCTGCCTTAGTAGAGTATTGTGCCTGGACTGTTCTGGCAGCTGCATTAGGACAGGTCTCTGTGTGCTACAGGAGTGTGTTCTGTACCCTTTCACGTGGTCCGAGACAGGTACTGGTGTGCCCAGTTTGCAGATGAGCCAATTAATTTAACCATTATTATTACATGCACATATAAAAATGCAATTATTTTATGGCTTTCAATATATTATCAACTGCCTTTATACCTAAGTCCATAGTAATTGCTGGAACACTGAGGCTATTCTGATTTCTTCAGCTATAAAGATTGAGTTACGTTGGACTGCAGAAACACAGTATTAGAACATATTCTTGCCTGGTTTTCATGGTTTCTCATCTGAAGATTAACACATTCAGGTCAAGTCATATATCAAGATTGAAGAAGGTTTAGAGAAGAATAAAAGGTCTCTGGTTCTAAACTATAAGATAACCTGAAGTGGATTATCAAAAGAGTTTAGGACTACAAATAGTTGAAAGATGAACAAGCCACTGAAACAAGTAATGTAACAAATGGATACAGGATTTGTGAGAAAAACTAAACTGAAGAAAATGAGGCTTGTTATCAGGAAGATGTAACAGTTTGATACTGTAAAGGCAGATGTGTAAAACACTTAAAATTTTCTTCCCACTCCAGAGTAACATTATGGGGCTGTAGAGCTCCCATTTGAAACTGGTGTCTGTTTGCTGTGTCCAAACTGAAACGTTGCTTGTATCTGAAAACCTTGGAACTGAGACTCTTCAGAAACTCTGAAAGTTATAATTCTTATGGCTGACACATCAATTCTGTTTTGGAACTGTGTCCTATTTTAAAAACTGACAATCCAGCTCTTTTTGTGCTTTTAAATGATACAGAATAGAAAGATACAAAGGTCAAGAATGTAGATACAGAGTAATTGCTGTATAAGATGCATTTTTATTTAGTATTGCCTATGGATTAGTTGTTCAGGCTACATACCTGTTAGGTAGATGGTGGCTTCCAAAAGAAGTGCTTCCACCAGGGCCCACAAATAATCTTAAACCTTCTTCTAAAAGGCAAATGATTAAAATATGTTAGCTTTCTTTAATGCTGTCCTAACTAAATCCAAGTAATTTTAAATCTACCCATTTTGCAGCTGACACTTTCGGATGCAAATACTTTAGGTAATGAAGAACCAACTTCATGGTGTAGGTTGGAGGAAGTACCTTTGTTATAGATTTGCACCTGCTCTTTTAGGCTTAAAGTAATCACTTGGGAAAGCTCCCTGAGTCATGTAAGAGTATTTTCAATTTCTGGTAGGTAGGATAAAGTAGAAAATGTAGCACAGTCCTTATGAATACAAACAGAGACTGTGAAGGGAGTGGGTTTTCCTAAGGCCTGTAATGTACATAAATTTTCTGTAAGCTTCATTATTTATCTCCATACCTTCTGCACTTGAGTCTAAACTGAAGTCTTGACTCTGGAGTATTTTTTCAACTATATCATCAGCATCAACTCTGGTAGCATCAACCCTCTTCAGCTGTGACTCTACAGAGTCTTGCTTTACAGGATGTCTGCAAAAATAAATATATTTAGGCTCTTAGACGTGATAAAATAATTTACTTGTGCTAGATAAGGCTTTCAGATTAAGTGTACCTGCTTTGTTTTTCTGGTGGTGCATCTTCAGTAGATGTATCAGTGTCAGCTTCAGCTACTTTTGGCTCAGTCTCTTCACATGGCTCTAGAATACTTCCAGTTCCTGTTGAGGTGCTTCCCACTGAGGTACTCCCCACTGAGGTGTTTCTCCTGTGGCAGAGTTCAGACAGACTGGATGACCTAGAGTGACATGTGCTATATCCTGTTGGGAAAATGCAGGAGAGACGGGTTAGGAATGTTTTTGACAGGTTCATCCTGAAAAGCAGAATTTGTGTTTTGTCTTCGTATAAAGGGACTTTCAAAAGCCCTATGAATGTATGTGCATACATCAACTAGAAACTGACTTCAGATTTTGTATTCTAGCACCTGCCATTTTCTTTTTGTTCTAAGTAATTCCTGTTTATATCAGAACAATTAGAATGACAAATATCATCTCCTTCAGTTTTTAGAGCTAAGTCTCCATTTTTTTACTCATGGAGGAGGTAAAAAATCTCATTGAGATATGTTAATTGGAGGGAGCAAAGGCAAAAAGCTGTCTTGCATCTGAAGAGATAATTCAGCGAATCCAGTACATTTTAAGAGGGAAAACATGTTACCACTGCCACCTGAAACTTCTAGGAAAAAGCTTTCAATGCAAACCTGTTTTAAAACATAAACTTATTTTCCACTGTCTAAGCCTGTGAAAGAAAAATAATCCCCAACAACTCATAACAAAATTGTGAACAGCTACCTGACAGTTTTGATTGCTGACTTGCATAGCTTGATGTTCTGGAATGTCCACATGCACCAAGTTCATCTGGGACTGAGGCACTCTTTGATGAGACATCTGCAACATGTCAAGTCACACAGTGTTCCTAAAGCCAACTTAATTGCTACTTTCACAGTAATTTTGATTAGATTCAAAAATCACATTTCCCAGAGGGATTAGAGATTTGACACTGATGTTCTACAAACCTTTTGGAGATTCAAGTGCTGCAAAAATACCATGCATGTTAATCAATATGTATTCTTTAAAAAATAAAAATCATAATATGTATCTGAGGAAAACAGAGAGTACCATTGGGTTAGATAGGTTTTTATGAAATGTAGTTGTAGATTTGTCTGGTATCAATATTACAGAGATGATCATTCTCTCTCCAGTATCATAGTAGAACGTTGGGCCTGATGTTTTCTGTCTGAAAAGCTAATCTGCTTAAAAACTTCAGCTGTGTTTGAAGCAGAAGCTCACAAACCATGTAAGAAGGTTCCTTTGCAGGCCAGCTGTCAACATCCCTTTCAGATTTGAACTATTTTGAACATCTTGAAACTATGAGACCAGTTAAAAAAGCATTGAAAAATTAAGAGCATTCTTCTATACCTGCTATACCCAGATGTGCTACTTTTAAGTTTTCTCCACCTTTCCTGTCTTCATGCAAAGACTCTGATTCTCCAGCAATTGCTATAGATGTTGCTGTAGAAGGA
The DNA here is from genome assembly GCA_024865655.1 of Emberiza elegans. Lineage (NCBI taxonomy): Eukaryota > Metazoa > Chordata > Aves > Passeriformes > Fringillidae > Emberiza > Emberiza elegans. The sequence goes on from JALJVW010000206.1 coordinate 66,459,154, forward strand.
GGCCTGTAAGAAAAAGGTGGTTAAGATTTGCTGTACTTCTGTTGTAATTCCTCCAAAATGATCAGCACAGTTTTCCTTTCAAACATGTTGGCATCATTCATACTGTGCATCAAGTTACCAGACCTACAGTTCTTTTCTGGAAACATGCTGCCTAGTCCCCCATTAAGGAAAACGTAAAAAAAAAAGGAAGTTTTTGCTGTTGAGCATAAGGACATTTTACAGAATCAATCTGCTCAGCCCTCAGGCTTCTGGGGATCCTGGGAAAGGCTTTTCCTTTTCTGATGATTTGTGGAGTGATATGTCTTTAATTTGAAGTTGTTTCTTATTTTTTAAGTGTATGAATCACAGGACAGTTTACACACTAATATGTAATTCAGCACTTGAATGAATACATGAGAAGGTGGTAAGTTTAAAAAAAAACCCAATGTGCTCAACAGTTGGCCAAGTTGGCTTCTGTACTGTGACACAATCTTGGCTTTGTCTCATCCCTGTCGTAGAGCAGGAAATTATTCTGGGCTGATAACACTCCCAACTCCTAATAAAAGGGCCTATGGCACCATCTCCATGTATTGCACTCTAAATTTTACCTTCTACAATATCAAAAAGCGTCATATATGACACAGTTTAAATTTTACTTCAATATTAAAAGCTTCTAATAAAGCTGAAGTGCTTGTTTGAGTTAATACCAAGACCCAAAGAGAGATCTTATTTAAACTAGTAAACCTCTTAATTTGTGTTTTGCTAGTGCAGAAGAAACTAATTGAAAAATGACAACGTACAAGCAATCTCTTGCAAGCAAATACAACCAAAAAACAATTCAAGATGTTACCTACAGGATTTTTTAATGCTTTGTTATTTTCTACATTGGGAACAGACTGTTGGTCTGCATACAAATGGATATTTGTTGACATTTTTAGATTTGATATAGTCAATAAATTAGTTGCTGTTTTCATATATAGTAACACAGCTCCTCTTAGGTTATGTTTGTAAGTAAAGAGAGATAGAAAAAAGCACTTCTAGAAATACAGTGCCTGTGTGACTGAACTGCATAACATACTTTTGAAAGCAAGAACTGAATGGTTTCAGGGATGTCATCCCAGATCAAACACCAAGCCTTCTAGGCTTCTTCATAAAATATGTAGTTTGATGCCAGATTGTGAAACTGTTTTAAGGTTTATTTTTCCTTCTACAAAAGACATCTGGACTAGATAAGTTGTTTGTTCTGTTTGTGTTGAAAGTTTATGTTCCAGGAAATGGTTATATCACCAGTTTGGAAGAAAATGCCAAGTCTGAATAACTGAGTAAGAGATTTTTTTTCCCAGGAACCCAGAAAGCTATTTAGGTATTAATTTCAATTCCTTCAGTACTAGGCAGTAAAAAACAAATACACTGCTTTGTCAGTATCCAAAACTAATGGTTAGTCGCCTTTGAGGAATTGTTCATCAGTTCCAGTGATGTATTTGTTAGTAGGGCTGACTCTAAAGCAAGTCTACTAAAGTTGTTCTGAAGTAAAGAGGTGCTAAGTAACTTGGGATGCAGAAAAGTTTTGCCGATCAGACAAATTCAGATAATACCCTCTTGCTATTTATTCAGTAAGCGCAAGATGAGATTCTACAGTTGTTCAGTGTTCTGTTCTTCTCATTAAAGGTTAGTAGAAGAGAAAAGAAAGGACATTTAGTGGTGTAAGGGGACATTGAAGAGTGCTGTGGAAAATCACCTAAACCAGACTGGTACAAAACCAAAGCACAACTATTACACTTCCTTAACTACAGAGTAAGGACAATGAGGCCATAAGATCCTCGGTGTATAGCAGTGAATTTTCCTAGCTACCTGCCCCTCAGATGTTACCTATTGCATCTTTGACCAAGCTGCAGAATGTCTTTGCTAAGTAAATATCTGTAAGTGCTTTCTCTTGTACTAAATCACATCATGCTTCTGTTGTTTGTTGGGGTTTTCTGCAAATGAATATTTCAAAGTCATCTGAGACTTCTGAATAAAAGGTATAGCAGCACATTTTCCAGACACTAGTATTAGTCAGATCACCCATACCAAGTATATTTATATAAGGTTGCTGCAGGAACAGTTTCCCTGAAGTGGTTTTTTTGTTAACATTACAGATGTACAGATGAGTATTCTGTGCTTGATACCAAGTACCTAACAGCAAGAACTATGACACATCTACTGGCAATTTTACCATATTAGTCATTATTCAGCTACCATTCCATTTTTTGTGGCTTTTTGTTTTTAAATACTGTTGCCAGATTGGAGAGATGTAAAAACACAAATTAGAATTCTCAACATGGAATGCATGATCAAAACATCCCACAGAGATTTTTTACAAACTTACGTTTTAAAGCATGGGTCTCCAGACATCAGCTGCATGTTGATCAAAACCTACACATTAAGAAAACAAAATCCACCATAAGAAAAATAATTTTTTGTGATACATATGTGGTCATGTAAAAAAGTTATATTTACCACAAATATTATATTTAATGAAAATAAAATGCCATAATCACACATGCAAAAAACAACATCATTTTTCTTAGGCATACAAACAACACAAACTACCATTTAAAGTAACATAGTTACATATACAAGATTGTGAAAAAGAAACATATATCAAGGAGAATCTTAGAATTATTAATAATTAAGATGGTTTCAAGGGAAAAGCAGAGCCAAGAAACCTAAAACCTGAATGATCAAACAGAACATTGTTTAGAGCAGTGGGTGCTGAAGTATGTTCTTTGCTGGCTCTCAGTACAGGTTGTGCTAACATCAGAGACAGCAAAAGCACGCAGGGTAAATAAGCCACAGGACACAGTGCATTGAAGGTTTGTTAGGCAGGCCAAAGCCATCTATTACAAGTGTTCTAGACAGTCTGGGACTGTCAGATCAGAAAGTCCATGCACAGACCATATACTGAAAAATGTGGAAAATTTATCCCGGTGTCCCAGTAGGAAAAAAAAAAATAAAATTACTTGAAACAATCTCAACATAATTATTCTTAGGTTTATGGGGCTTATTCAGTTTTTTTTAACTCCCTGGACTAAGGGAAGAGGATGTCAGAGTGGGTGTCTTGCAAGAATTCTCCCCAGCTGTTAGAGTGATTACTATCAAATAGAAAACAGGAAAATCCCAGGAGTCATCCCAGGTATTGGCGGTGGCTTGTACATATATAAGCCAATTAATAGATTCACTCTCAGAAAGATGCACAGAAGGTTGCCCAGACTTGAAGATACCATACATTAACTTGTTCATTTTTCAGCTCCCCTTAGACTAGGAACACCTTTTAAAAGCTTTTCTTTTACAGCTATCCAGCTCCATTTCAAGATAGGGCAAATTATATTTTTGATTGCATGGATTTTAATGATTGTCTCTGAACAACACTTTTGGTTTTACTTCAAATAGCTTTCCTTCCAGAAAGAGGTTCAGCAAATAAGTTTTAAATTTCATTAAGTGCTTAATAATAGCACTTGTTCTCTGCTTTATTACTTTAAGTATGATAAAGGAAAGAAATTACTTTGAGAATGGAGTTGTCTTGTCTTGTATTTTTGGTATCATAACCTTCCAGTAAACAGCGACGAGTGGTATTTCCCGATCCAGCAAATTCTGCTAGATTTAGATCTGCAAATCCCAGCTGTTAAGAGAAAATGACAATTAGTGGTAAGCATTTGGCTAAATGAAGGTACTTAATTACACATTAAGTACCACTCAATAGCAGTTTCATTCAAATGTTAGAATGCCCGTTTAAGGGAATGGACCGAGGTGAAAAACAGAAAACAAACCCAGAAAAAATTCACATAGTTATATTTTCAGTAAAAAATTTAAAATGCCAAGAGAGAAAAAGAATAAGGAGAGTTTTCTTTATCATTTAATGTAAATGTTTACTTTTACTAACCCTTTCCGCATACCAGCTTGAAAGAAAAAAGTTTTGGTGGTATAACATTGTTACAGACTTATTAAACACACTGATTGGAAGTTCCAACAGCACTGTGTCACTATAATATACATTATGAAGGCATGGGTATTAAGTCCTATTCTGGAATTACTGTAAAAGGGCATAAGATGGCAAGAAAGAAAAGCTTATCTGTAGGCAAAATTAGCTACATCTCAATTTACCTTTGCATATGCCTTTCCTCCTTTTAATTCCTAGAAGAAAAAAAAATAGGAAAAAAGACATACCATTAGGCCATTAAATATACCGACTCGGGATTTTTCTTTGGGTTATGTTTTAGAAATGCAGGTACTAATTTTGAAATATCTCCCCACACATTTGCTAGACTATGCTGTTGTCATTTAGACCTTAATATTCATAATGCATTTGGAGCAGGCCAGCAAGACACTGTTGTCTTGGAGAGAGGAATAGCAAATGCCCAATGCCAGCTGGCACTGGGCTCTTACAAGGTCTGGTCCCGAAGGTAGGAAATACTGCATGCAAAATTCTGGTACTTAGCACAGTTCAAGGCTTCTAAGCTTACTGCTGCTAGCTGGAAATACCAATCAAGAGTTAACTTTATAAACACTGAAGGGAAATTCCTTTGCTGCCCTGCTGGAAAAAGGGTTTTCTTCAATAAAAACATAAAACCCCCATAAATTACTCAAAGTAAAGTAAGTAATAAGATTACTACAAAATTTTGAGTAAAGGAACACCTGTGTGATTGCAGCTAAAATTTGCTTTATGAAGTTTATCAGACATTCAAAAATTAAAATGAAGAATGATCAAGGAAAGAGGAGAGGAGGAGGAAGAAAGCTGCTTACCTTCCGTACAGACACCCTGCAAGTGCAGGTATCCAGAATCCCTGTGGTGGCACTGGCACTGATCTTACACATAAAGAAGAACTTTTTCTTCCAGCGGACACAGTTTGCCTGTACTACCTCCCTGCAAGCAGAGAGCATATGCTCACTGTTAGCTGCACACACACTCACAACCACACACTGCAATAAGACAGCTCAAGAGCTAACACTGGTTCCATGCCTTGTAGAGCGGCCACTTCATGCAAATTCTGGTCCAAGGTGTGAATAATAACAATAAGCCCCCATTCTGCATTTAACAGTATAGCATGACTAATAACTGTTTCAGACCTTGAACACAGTATTAGACCTCCAGAAGAGTTCAACAGCCATGTGCTTCTTCAAATGAATGAGAGTGTAATTTCTGCAGTTTGCCTCAGGAGTGTGAAGTCTTCCTGAGCATCAGCTTCCAGGCACTGTCTCCTGAGCTGCTGAGTTTTGCAATGTGCTGAAGACAGCATCTTTGACAAGTAGTTTTTCAGTTCAGAGAAAAGGAGTGTCATACAAGCAAAACTACACAAATTTGAGGCCTGGAAGAGTAGAAAGGAGATTACGTGCAATAACCAGAGACAAAGTAATGCACTTGGGGCAAATGAGAATTGCAGCTACATACTGTGAGCTTGCCATTTGAGAGCAAAATAAGCTGACACATCTGAAGGGATCTGTTTCTCACAGGAGGATAACAATCTGACAGTATGATGCAGTGAGAAAAAGGCAGGATGAAGGATGCTTTCAGTTAGAAATGTCATTTTATAAGGCTCAGACAGAACACATTCTGTTTGGGCAATTCTGACCAAGAACAGACTCCAAAATAAAAAAGCACAGGGAGGACAACTAGAAAACCCTGTATATTAAAAGAAAAAAAAAAAAAAAAAACCCTCATAATTTCTTCTATCAGTCTAACCACTGAAGTACTGTCTTCACATAGAAACATATGTCTCCTTTTTCTTCTTCCATTTTCCTAATACATAAATTCCTGTGTTTTATACTAACTTCTGCCAGCAGCTTATTATTGAAGAAGCAGTTTGAAGTCTTTAGCAGACAGAATCCTGTGGTTCTGCAGAAGCTGGAGCCAGAGTCCATCATGTGTATAGAAAAATGAAGAATTGCAGGGTGCTCACAAAAGCTCTCTTTGCTATGCTGGTGAGACTGCCAGCTCCAGTGCTCACAGGCACTGTGACTTCCTAAGGTGGGAATAAATCAGCCAGCCTAAAATGAGTCAGTGTAACGACCACAACAGACTAACAGATTCTGATGATACAACACTGAGTCACATTCAAGCATGTGACCTGGAAGGAACATGCTCTGTAAACACCATGATCTACTCTTTATCTGGGATGTTTTACATTGCAAACTTTCCTGTATTGTGGGAAAAAATGAATCGCATCCTGTTGTCACGTGAGTTATTTAAATATACAAAGAACCAGAATTCAAAAAAGGCAAATTACAAATAGTCACATCTCTATTGAAACAGGCTTAGACAAGAAGATATCATGTAAAATTCACCCTTAAAAGGGATAACAACTGCTACCATTTGTGACACAGATGAAACATTGCCACTAAATTGAAAGAGTTCACTTGTCATCCATAAAGGTCAGAAAATCCTTTCTCATTACATCTGTTTGTTGCAGAAGTAGGACAGCAGTCATCATCATCATCCTTCCCACCCTTTCCTTGTCACCTAGGACACCACTGGCTCTACCAATAACAGCATCACTTCTGCTGCTACTCGTCACTTCACTAAGTTCTTGGAGTGTTTTTGCTTCTGTAATATTTCCAATTAGTAATAATGATACTTTTTTTCCACTGAAAAAGTGTTTTTGTAAACTATGTCATAAAGTCAAAGCAATGTGCCAAAATCTTTGTACTACTAAGTATAATGGTTCAAGTTGTTTCTGCTTCTCAGAACAGCCTTCTGTCTCTACAGCAAAGTCAAACAGCTGCACGTTCCACAGTTATGGGGTTCTGGACATCACTCACATTGTAGCAAAAAATAATGCAGTGAACATTAAACACATTTTTGCTTGTAAATGCAAGAGAAATATAAGTAACATCTGCTTGAGAAATGTAAGTATCCTTAAAACCTTTAAGGATTCTGAATTTATTTCAATATACCAATACTACTATATGGGTATAATGGTTCAAGTAAGGAATATAGCACAAAACCACTCTACTTTTCATAGATGCAGTCCACTCGTATCACAGGTCAGAATTTGCAAACAAGAAGCAGAAGTGGCAGTAAAAAGGATTCAGTTATGGATACTGATGGTCTAATTTTTCTAAAAATAAAATCAAAACCAGAAATCCTGCTTCCTTCTCACAAGGATGTCAGAAAAAAAGTATCATTAGATTCTTCAACTGGCATATAAATCAAAAGATACTTGAAAAATTTGTACTCAATTAAAAAAAAAAACAAACAAACCAAAAAAAAAAAAAAAAAACCAAAACAAAACAACCAAAAAAAAACCCCGACCAAAAACAAAACCAAAAAAACACCAAAGCCCAGCCTACTGCCCCTATTCCCACTAAACAGTTCTTCTAATTCCACTATATAAAAGAAAAAATTGATGTATTTTAATTCAGGAAATTTCTTTTGTAAAGAGGAGTACCATCTAGCTATTCCCATTGTGCTGAATAAAGGTCAAATAATCAGAACATTTAACTTCAACAGTAACATCTAAGTTTATAAGATTCTTAGTTAAGTGCCAGGCCTTTAGCAAATAAACAGCTGTATTGATTGGCTGCTATGGAAATGAACCCAGATAACTTCTGGCAGCTATTGCTGTGCTGCAGCACGCTGGGGAGAGCTTTCCGTTCTGAGTCAGTTTCCTACAAACCTCCCCGTCACTTCACCACATGCAAAGCAAAAGCAGTTGTTTTCTTAATCAAAATGTATCTTAGTTACCAAGATGCACTGGAGTACATACTAGGCTGTAGTGCTTTGGTGTAATTGAATAAATGGTGTCAGTAGTATGTAACCAAGAATAAATTCAATAAACAGATACTGTAGGATAAAATGACTCCAAACTATAGTGTTTTATTACTGTTTTTTCTTTAGAGGAACAATTTCACATTGACTCAATTTCAAATACAAGATTTAAGCTGTAGTCAGGTCCTTATTTGTAGATGTTTTGTATACTGTACACAATTGCCTCTTAAAATGTTGAAATGTTGAATAAAAGTATTGGATTTTTCTTCTGATACACAACAGAGAAAAAAAAAGTAATCTCAAATAATAGACAACAAATCCTACTCCAGTCACCTCCTCATCCTAAAGTGTTACAAGTGATGGACTGCTTTTTAAGCTGTTTATGTTCATCAGATTGTTTATTTCCATTTGGATAAAATCTATGAATAATGGCTTGTTCCAGCAAATAGCTACAAATGCAAAAATAAGTCACTTTTAGGGACCTCCATTGTCCTGGGGAAAATCCCTTCTTGCTAAATGGAAAAGCTTTAGAATGAGAGGCTCTGAAATAAAGAAGACAAAACTCCTTGTGGACATTTATCAAAAGACTGTGTTCTATTAATCAGAAAATTTGATTTATTTAATAGGCTGTTAGGATCTTTAGCAATATGGGGATGATTATGTTAAACGGCTTGTGTTTGTAGTGCAATTATTTTAGATTTATTGGTCACCAACGAAACAATAAATTGGGATCATTGTTTTAAGATGCCATTCAGTCTATGTTCACATGAAAATACTTCCAGAACTACTTTTGGATTCAGCTGGGTCAGTACACTTCTTTATGTCAAAGAAAGTGGTGTTTGCTAATGCATCTTACAGCATGTGAACATGAGTTATCTACTTGCTGTAAGTATTGTGAAAAAACAGCTTTTTCACGACATGAGGTAAATGACAATATTATTATTATCTTTTAAAGCCGGTAATTTGATGAGAGAGTCACCTAAATTTTGCTTGTTTATTTTAGAAGAAGATCTCTCATGTTGATAAGATGGCCTGAAGGAAGCGAGGCTGCTGCAGCTGCACTGGCCAGACACGAGCAGCAGCGAGGCTGAGGAGGTGTTCCCAGGCAGCGCCGCTCGCAGCACTCCCAGCCGGCCCGCTCCGCTCCGGCACCGCTCGGGCTGAGCAGCACAGAGCTCTGCCAGAGACACCCATAGATGGAGACCTGTGCATGGCTCCGGGCTATCCCACCTGCTCACAGTCCAGCTCCATCCACCAGTGCCTCTGCTCCAGGTGCCGGCACCACAGGCACAGGGATCTCTGGTGGCTGTCCCACCCCAGTGGCTGGCGTTTGCTGTGACCCATCTGGGCTCTCCAGGTGCTCTGGCCACATTCCTGGGCAGCTGCTGGCACCCAGGGCCCGTGAGCCACGGTCCCACTCCGTGCTCACTCTGGCCTCTCCTGCCGCTGGCAGCCCTGTGACACTCTTGACTCCAGCTGCTGGCACTCAGACATTCCCTGCCCCACAGTGCACGCTGAACACAGAGCCCTTCCCCAGGAAAGGGTCACAATGTTCTTCCACAGGAAGATACAGCAGAAATTACTGATTAGAAACAGATTAGACAAACGTACCAACCAGCAAACTATTTACATCCAACTGGCCCTTTATCCCCTTAACTCCCTATTTCTCCCCACACTTGTTCCTCCTCAAACTCATCCCTTCCTCCACCTTGAGTTCCTCCCCAAATTGTCCCATGATAAGCCTCTTCCCTTGTATCCCATGCTGTGTTTCATAGGGAGCAACCCCCTCAGTCCAAAACATGCTTTAGTTTTAGTTCAACATGATGGGTTTCCTGCCTGGACAATGGGGCTAAGGGTCTCCTGGGACAGCCCTGAGAGGGGCCCAGAGAGGGTGTCCCCTTGTCCCAGCCCATAATTTCAGTTCCCCACCTGCCTGTGTGTCCCTGGGCTTGTGTAGATGGGCTTTGATGGGCTGATGGTTCCTGTGACAGGACTGGGAATAGCTGGAGCTGAGTATTATTTTAGGCTCCGACCCTGCCCTGCCTTTGCTGACTGCACTCATTTGTGGGTGTGCAAATGGACTTCTATCACCTAAAGCTTCCTTTGATCGATCCCCCTCTGAATAAAGTTAATACAGGTAGCTCTGTCCTTCTGATAAAAATACACTATTTAATAGCCTGGAGTGAGTTACTTTTAGTGTAGAAAATAGTATTCTAAAATGGAAGCAACATCCCATTCATATAGATATTTTATATATAAACTTTTTAATATATCTAACATCTTCTGCAGAAAGCTGGAACACCTAACAAAGGCCAGTGTCACCTTGCAGACAGGAATTAAGGCATTAACCTACAATCTAATAGTGTAGCCACACTATCAGTGGCTTCAGATTCTGGAAAAGGATTCAACCTTTCCTAGGCTATGTTTAGTATTAGGAAGATATTGTTGGATATAGAATTCTCATTTATACCACACATCAAACACCGAGGGCTTTGACAAGAGTCGAATAACTTCTTGCACTCCTCCTACCCAAAATCTACTTGTAAGTAAAATTTATGCAGTGTCATAGTTGAGGGAAATACACAGGTACCTCTGCAGCAGGGTCCTGGAACAGTACTAAGCTACATTTTAAATTGTTATCCAATAACCAAAATGCTAAATTTAGACTTCATATAGAAAAGTGCATCGCTTGAAGTGCTCAGAGCATGAGCTCCAAAATATGTGCTGTAGCAATAAGCTTATGCAAAGCTTTAATGTATTTCTCCATTCAGGAACAAATTTATTTTACTTTTCCTTTAATATTCTGTTTCCCCCATGCCTGAGGCATATAAGATGATGCATTTTCTCCAACAAAAACATTTTTTCCTAAGCATTGCTACAAAACTGAACAAAACAAGTAATTTACAAACAGAGCTTCAATGGTTCACAAATTTCAGGACTAAGCAAACAGCTGGCTCTGCAGGAAGAGCTCCGCTTGTTTACAGTGCACAGCTCCCCAGTTAATTTGCTGTTAGTACGTGCAAAATTTGAACAGAGTAATCATTTTCTATTCCACATGTTTTTACTCATAATAAAACAGGTTACATTTTTAACTAGCAGCATTTCATGTCAACAACTTCTTATAAAATATGTATAAATTGATTGTGGATGAAAAACTGCTGGGTACAGGCAAATGCAGAAACCTAGAAAGGAAATAGCACTGTGAAGGGTAAACTGCATTAGAAGACTGTAGTCAGCAAGTCAGAGGAAATTGAACATTTGAGGCTGTATCTGCAGTAGTGGGCTTGGTTTTAGGGCCTTCTTGGCAGAAGACTGATGAACTGAAGCAAGTCCAAGGGTTGAGATGAGGGTCTGGAGTCAGAGATGAATTCTCTGATGCAGGAGAATTTGGAAACATGGGATTTTTACAATCTGATGAGGTGAAGGAAGATCTAATTGCCATCTACAGCCATCTCTGCTAACGTTAGAAGGTGGAGCCAGATATTACTTAGTGAGGAACAGAGAAAGGAAAAGAGGCAAAACCAAGGTGAGTTCCAGTAAAATAAGGGAAAAGTGTTCACAGTACAAGTGAACAGCAGGGCAGGTTGTCTGCAAGGACTGGCATCTCCATTAGTGCAGATTTTCTAAAGCTGACAGGACAAAGCTCTGAGCTTCCTCATCCACTGAAATTAGTCTTGCTTTCACCAGGCAACTGGACTGAGTGATCTCTGGTATTATCCTTCACCCTAAATTATTCTGTCAACAGAAATAGTCCTTAAAATATGAAGGCAATCAGGTGCTATGGTACTTGCAAATGGCAAATTTGTGACAGAAAAATACTGTACTTCATGTACTGTGCTGAGGTAGGGGGAAAAAAGCCAACAAAGCAACACCAGCTCCTTTAAATCCAAGTGCCAGTTCTGTGTAAGGCAGGCACCTTAAGCATGAGAGCTTTTCCCACTGTCTCTCCCTCTTTAACAGATGTCTATCATGTATCTCTTCTCAAACATTTTTTGTGACAAGTTAGCTGTTGATACATCTCTTATCAGTTCTTACAGTTAGGGAAGTCTCCCAGGACTGAGCCCTTTTTATACCGCAATAACCAGTTACACCCCATGCAAAGAGCAGACTGTACAAATATTTTATTTTCCTCTATCCCAAAGATAAACCCCTTCAAAACTAATATTATCTTCTTTACTCCTCCGATTCTTTGGTTTTTTTCAACCATATTTTTTTAATCAGTTCACGAAACACATTTTACTGTAACTAACTACATGTTGAGAAGTTGTACTTTGTGTAGAGAAGTTCTCCTTCTCACCTTTTCCTCCCTACAGAGGACAGTGTCTGAAAGCTGCTTAACTATCTCTTCACAACTGAGGAAACATTAAGTGGACATTTGAGAATCTGAAAAATGCAACTACAAAACTGCAAGGTAGGACTTTTATCCCACTACCAATACTCCTTCACTTGAAAACTTACTTTGTTTCAAGTTCTCCAGCTGCAAATCCAGTTACAGCCGAAAAAGCTATTAGAAGTAGCATTACCCAGCTCTGAAGACTGTCAGCAGGATCATACATCATGCAGGAAGATTAGAGTGATAGGGACACTGATTCCATGTGACAGGTATGTTTTTCTAACAAGTACCGTAATTTAAAAACAGAGTTAAGCTGTGTTACTATCAGGAGGGTTTCTCTCTTTCAAATGCAATAGCAGCAATCAGGAAAATGGTAAAAAGACAACTTGAAGAATCCAATGAGACAGAAAACCTACTTGCTGGTGTCACAGAAAAATAGATGTGGTTTTAGGCAGTTGAGAAGGAAGTGGCCATGCATCACTAGAAGTAAGAAGTACTTACGTGGCAGATAAGAAGTCAATTTCTACAGAAAACAATTACATGCTCAGCCTGTACCTATTAGGAATAGCAATATATTCATGCATGATCTCCCAAGATTTCCCCTCAGGACTCAAGAGGGTACCTGAAAAACCACCACATTTCTGAAATATGTTGGAAAATAAAATTATTTGATGAAAAGCTTATAGCTCTTGGCCACCTTGAATATCTGTCTGACACATATAGCAATCATAACCAGCTTTTTATTTTAGAATGTTGTTGTGTAAAAGCAAGAAGATGGAAACATCAGCAGTCTAAATTGTCAGAAATCAGATCTGAAAGGAAGGGGAATATGACCAAGCTGAAGGCTGCAGTCAGAAGAACACACCAACCAGGTCCTTTTCTTGAGTGGGGGGCAGCTGGAAACCAAGCTAAAAATGGAACTAGCAGGCTTACAGCTCCTGTAGCCTCAGTTGATAGAGTAGAGCACTGAAAGTACATGCTCAAGAAACCAGATTCCGATTCCAAAATTTCTTGCATTTCCTCCTATTCCATCTGTTCCATTTACTGCTGATTGAGCAACAGCTCAGCCTATGAGCCTCAGTTATGTGCTCTAGAGACCTATTAATTTTTGATTCAGCCTTTTAAAATGAGTGCAATTGCAGAAAGCCTATACTTGCTATATATTTATATCTACATTAGAATGGCCACGAATAAAGATGCTTAGAATTTAGTCAAGTCTGTACCTCTAAATAGTATTTTTTTCTGTTAAAATAATATTAATAGGTGCAATTTCTGCCCTGAAATAATCTTGTGTCCTTTCATGGTGCATTTGCCATGATGTGCGCACTATTTTATGACCAGGCAGTACATAGATACACAGTATCCTGGAATCCACACATGTGTACTGTATTAATGTATCCAATTTCAAAGAGAGATCTAATGCCATTGGCCCGGGCAAAGGTAGAAAGATGCTTTGCCACACAGGAAACCAGGCTTAAGCTAGGAAAGTTTCCTAAATGAAAGTGAGGTTTGCTAGCATAACTTTGCACACATCCGCAGTCTACTGGCTGAAAATCCTTTATTCTAAAACACAATGGTAAAGATCCAGAAATCATGCTAGAAAGCAATTTCAAAAAGGGGAGGGCAGGAATTACACTGTATGGCTGATTGTGAGTTTGCTGAAATAACAAAACTGAGCCTCCCCCTTTCCACAACATCCTTCAAGGTTTTCCCTGGTTTAGAGTCAAAACTTTTAACACACTCATTCTTACCAGAATTCCAAGGTCCTGCTCTTGCAGAAACTCTCAAACATTTTTACCAGTTTAAACACCACTGCCACTTGGCTGGTCAATGTCCTTGGATAAAAATTTTATTTGGCACTACCAGATTATTTAAAAGTCGATATTCTTACTCAGTAATTAAACATTTAGTGTCATAATCCAGAATTTTCTTTCCCCGCAGAAATTCACAGATGTGCATAGGGATGTTTCAAACGGAAGTTTTCTAATTGGAGTTCTAAAAAAGTAAATGCAAACACAACAATGCAAAGTGATGTGGTTTCTATTTACACACCAGCCAGATCACTGTGTACTGTACTATACACACTGGTTTCACCTGGTCACAATTTCTGTACACCTCAGGCACATATCTGTGGCAGCCAGAAAAGTAACTGGACTGTGACAAGTCTCCAGAAGCATGGCCCATGTCTCCATAATGTATTTCTTAGATAGCTCTTTCTCAGCAAAGATCTGAGAAATGAAAAAAAACTATTTTTCAGTAGCTTGAACTTTTATCCTTCCTTTTAGCCTTCTTTCCATCTCACTTCAGTGATCAGAGGGATGATGAAGGTAGCACATGGCTTGCAGGATCAGGACTTTAATCATTCATACAGCATGATCCATAGAGGGCTGACAAGACAATCACTTGAAACTGTTTGCATGACAACTTGCTGCATACACATGGGCCCCTATTCGAAGGCAGCTGCTGCCCTGGGTTTTTATGACATTCTTCTCTGTGAATGGGCTTTGGAAATAAAATGCTAATAATGTTAGGGTGGTTTGTAGACTATTGGTTGGACTTCTTTTTACTTTCTAAGGCAAGAGGCAACAGGGTATTGGTCTGTATGGGCACCAACTTGAGAAATTCGTAACTTCTCCCTAAATAATTATAGTTGACTGAGTGAGTAACAAAAATAAAGCTATTAAGAAAACAGAGTCAGTTGCCCCCTGCATTATAAATTTTTTTTAATAAGTTAGTCTGTAACTTTCTGAAACAATAGAATTCTTTGAATATCTTTTATAAAGCTAAAAAGATCACTACTCTAGGGATATAACTGTCAGCTCACAGTGAAACTAACAAATGCATGCAACTGGAAGATTATGGCCATGAGAAAGTTTGCAACTGATAAGTTTTGAAATACTACCGCTCTGGTGTAAACTTAATTTCCTCCTTATTTATTCAGGCCTTTGCTGAATCACCACTCTGAAAATTCATCTGTTAATTCTTAAGCCAAGAGCAAAGGCACTCCCTAAACTGGCACTGAAGGATCACTGCAGAAGAATTCTTTACCTCTCTATCAGCACACACAAACACTTCTCAGTCCAGCAGGAATGAGTTGCACTCACAGGGACCTTCACATACCAGCTGTGTTCCATTGCTGTTAGTTTTTAAGCCATAGCTTAAAAGAGCTTAAAAGCCCCAGAAAAAGAAAATGGAAGAATTTCTAAGCTTCAGCCCCAACACCATTTTTTACACCAGTTTCTCTACACACACTGCATCCTACCACACACATTTTACTCTAATGAGCCATTCAGAAAGATATGAATGGAGGCTTTCAAGCATTTGATTTTAGCGTCATAAATAGGCAAGGCAAAAAAGACTAAGATCACCACAACGTGTCAAAACCATCTGCTCAGCTGAAAGCAAGTCCTTGAAATAGACATCCTGTCCAGAAGATGTATGTCAGCCTGTGGAAATGACTTCAAGGCAATAAGGGCTGGAGTAGAACAGTAATGGCACATTAGTGCCTGAATCAGGATTGTTATCACCATCATCTATTACTTATGAAGTTGCTCACAAGAAAAACGTTGAAGAAAGACTCGAAATGAGATCAGAGCACTGATGAATTGAACAACTTCCAACCATACAGAAGAAAAATTTGTCTTCAATTATACATGCTAGTATAATGGAATGGTTAAATAATGAGGTTGTAGGCCAAAATTCCATTTCTATTCCTTTTCCCTGATTAATTTAATTTGCAGAATCAAAAGCAGATAATTTAGAAAGCTCTGTAACAACAGTATTTTAATAAGAAAATAACTGAATATTCATAGATTTGTTGCTGTCTTCTCCCATAATTCTGCAATACATTTTCCAGTAAATCCTTTTTGTAATAATATTAAAATAAATTAATAACTGATACAACAAGAACAAGTGTAATGGGAGGGGGATCTCCTCCTCCCCAGACCTGAAGCCACAGCACACACCCTTCCTATTGACAAGGTTCCGCCTCTGCCAGGTACTTGGAAAAAATTAATACACTGGCCCTCTATTTACCCATTGCTACCTGTGGATCAGGGAGCCACTGCCACAACAGATGACTGCTCCATTGCTGAGGCACAACTGAAGGAAAAGAAAGAGGAAAAAAAAGACATCTGCCTTGCACTTGCACTGCAGAAATGAGCATGAACAAAGTCAGTAATACGTGACCTGAGAACTTAGAGGAAAAACTGAGGACTTTTTCGTAGAACTTAGCTCTCCATGTAAATATCCACAGAACGAAACACAGCAAGCCAGTGGTCAATAATTAAACAATAAGGTCGCACAACCCACAGGGGACAGCTCAGACTACAGGCTGGGGGACAAGAAATCCTCCCTCCTGCTACCCATCCGCTCAGCAGCTCCAGCATTATGGCACAAGAGACCCGTTTCTCTGGGAAAACCCTCATCACGGAGGGATTCATCTCCTCTGTTACTCCGTGTTTAGGAGCCTCAGTAGTTATTTTGCAGCGTTACGACCCCAGGCAGCGAGCAGCCACGCAGACGAGGAGTTCCTGCTACCACATGTGTTCTCCCGCCGTTGATGCTGGCAAAGCAGGCGGGACGAGCAGACGGCCAGCCTGCCCGGTGCCGCAGCAGCTTCCCCTTGGGCGAGGGGAGCGGCGGGCAGCACGGCCGCAGCCGCCAGGAGCCCCAGGGCAGCCGCCCTCCTTTCCCCGGGCCCCCGCCCGCCGGCGCGAACCGGCCGAGCCCCGGCTCGCCGTGGGAGCCAAGGAGCGGGCGGAGGGGCTGCAGAGGCGGCCGCGCTCCCCCTGCTCTCGGGGGACGCGGACTCGAGCGGAGCCCGTCGGACGGGGGCGGCCGCGGCCCGCCCGGCGCTGCCTGCGTGGGGCGGGCAGCCCGGCAGCCCCGGCTGGCGAGTCCCGGAGGCACCTACCGGGAGGACTCCCCGCTGAAGCTGCCCCCGTCCAGCAGCCGCACCTTGCAGAAGAGGATGCCGTTGACGAAGGGCACGGAGGAAAGCTCGTCCAGTTCCAGCTCCACGCGGAACTTGAACTTCTTCTTCTTCATCATGATGAAGGCCATGGGCTAGGGGCTTCCCGGGGGCCGCCCCCACGGCAGCTCCGCTCCGGCCACCCCGCTCCGCTCCGCTCCCATGCCCGGGGCGAGGGCGGCACGGCGGGACGGGCCGGAGCGGCGGCCGCTGCCAGCTCAGCCCCTGCCGGCCGCGGCGCTCCCGGCCAGCGCTTACATGGCAGCCGGCGCCTCCCTTTCAAACCCGCCCGCCTCCGCTCCGCCCGCTGCCGCCAGCGGCGGCCGGGGCCATTGGCGAGCGCTGCCGCCGAGGGCTCGAACGTCGGCGTGCGGTTCCCCGAAGAAGCTGGCCCGGGCCGGGCGGCGATTGAGCGAGGCTGTTCAATGCCGGGAGCTCGGCGTGCCGCTCCCCACGGCCCGCACGGTGCCCGGAGCAGTGACGTGGCCGCGGCCCGGCCGAGCGGGGCTTGTGCGGCTCCCCCGCCTGCCGGGGACCCCCGCGTCCCAGGAGCGGAAACCTCCCGTGCTGCTCACCGCTCGTCATTCGCACGGCGGTAACGTAACAAAGCATCGCTTAGGCGTCGACATTTCAACTCTGAATTTAGTTTCCTTCTGCTATAATATAAACCCTGTAGGGGTCGCGTACAGCCGTTCAACCTGTAATTTAGGGCCAGCACCGTTTCTGCTACAAGCAACAGATGCTCACGGTCTTGTAGAGAAAGAGAGTGTACGCATCTGTGCATTTAAGAATAGTCCTGTGGCGTAGATGATTACAGCAGCATACACTCGACTCTCTTGTTTAATGTATAGTTCAACACCAGCATATGCTCTCTAGAGAGCAGCTTTGTCTTAAAAAACCATTCCAGGAGATCTGAACATAACGCAAGCCCCGAGCAGCCTCTATCAGCAGATCAGTTTCCTCTTTACAGCGTTGCGTAAGGAACACGCAGCATGTCTTCCCACAGTCAAGCACTTAATCACATGGTAAGAAAAAGAACTTTTAAGACTACGTATGCAGTGTGATCTAGCCTGTAATCGTCTCGCAGTTTGTGAAGTCGCGCTGCCCCTCATTCAGTATAAATGCATAGAAATATATTTTTCATAGAACACATACCTGATGAATCCAGGTAGCACAAATAACATGCAGCTAAGTATGTGAGAATGTCCCCAACTGTCCTGTAGCATAATCCTAGGGAGGGGAAAAAAATAGTTGTAGTGAGTAAAAACAAAAAGCACACTAACAAACTTTAAAAATGGAGTGTCGGGTAAATAAATGCTCCTGGGTTTTTTTTCCTGTCCTAAAACATACAGAAAATGATTTTGTATACAGTTTTCTAGTAAAAAATAAACAACAAGGGTAGTTCTGATGCCCTTTGTAGTTTTGCATTCCTAACAAAGAATTCCCTACAAAACTCCTAAAAGTCAAGAAATAACTGTCTCTGAAATAAGTCTTTTTACTGGAGTAAAATTAATAAAGAGATATCTTAGAGAGGAGATCTAGGAATTTGGCCTTGACCTATGGTTTCTCCTTTGAGAGCATTTCTTTGGTATGCCCTAAAGTAATCCGCCAAATCTTTTCTTTATAAGAGAGCACAAGCACCTACAATATATCCTACAAAGCAATTCTCTGGGTACAGCACTCATCAGCTCTCTGTTCAAAAAAATTGAAGGTGAAAAGCTTTCAGCACCTAAAGGGACTAAATTAGTACTTAGTTGGTATCAAGTTATATCAAAAGCCTCCTTTCTTCTCAAATAAAAGACCCAGCTCTAGAGTTTTTTTAAAAATGGTTGATAAAAGACCTTACCCTGTTTAGCTAGAAGGTCCATTGCATAAAGATGTAGAAAGAAAAAATAGAGTTACACACCAGATAACTTGTCTGTTCAAGTTCAATAAACACATCTGATCCAGTTATTAATCAATATTTTCCAGAAAAACTAGACTACTTCACTCAAAGTAGATTGGTAACCCTCATAAGTTATAAAAGCCTACGTGCACTTGGAGCATTACCCTATGCAATCAGCTTCCCTATATAACCAAGCTCCTGAGGCCCGTGTAAGTTTACCCAGCAGCAGCCCTGACCAGCCTCACCTGGGCCCTCACCCTCCCCCTGCTCAGGGACCCGGTTAAGCTCAGCCATGAGCCAGCAGCTCTTGTCTGAATCTTGGTTTAGCTCTCTTTGTCTGCTGGATCTTGGTTGTGTTGCCCGTGCTTTGCTGAGGGCCCTGGCCCCAGGCTGATTTCTTAGCTTGACTTCAGAGCTTTCTTTTTGGTGTGGGTGTGCCTGGCTGTGGTTGCTGCTGCTGGAGCCTGAGGTGTTTGGGGCTGGGGGCTGCCCTGTGCGGTGCTGCCTCCTCTCCCTGCTCAGGGCCAGCCGGGTGGGCTCTGCCTGGGGGCCCGGCTCTGCTCCCTGGGCTCTTGCCCTCCTCCTGCTGCTCCTGGGGAGAGAGCTGGCCCTCGCTGTGCCCTGCCATCCCACGGGGCTGACTGCTGAAAAAAATACAAGGGGGGAGTGCCAGATGATTTTAGGAGGTTTGAGTCAAAGGCAACCCTTATCTGAAAAAGCCCAATCTATTATTGGGCTATATTTATGTTCTGAACAGATGACTAGAAAAGACTCTCTAAATTCAGCATAATCTTCTTGACCAAAAGAGTCAAAGTCAAAAGTGTCAGAAGTATAGATTTTAAAATATATTTTGTATCTTTAATCAAAAGATTCTCAGAATAGCAGAAGAGTTTTTAAAAACAGATTAACACTGTAGGTAATATAACAATCCTGTGTTGTCATTGATAAAAACTTCTGTAAGATTAAAGCACTGGAGGTTTTTAGGAGAAATTTCTAAATCTTTAAAGAAGTTGGATGTTACAGGTACAAAACCTCAAGTATTCAAGAAAAACATGTTTTACAAAATGCCCCAGTTACAGTAGAATAAAACAAATAATTCAAGAGCTGTTTCCTCTCCTGAAGAATGTAAAATTTCAGTTACAAAATGGCAGGAGTTAATAGGCAATGTTCTTTATTTGTGATTCAGGTGATTCAGTGGACAGCTGAAGCACAGGTCTCTGGGAGGTTTAAATCCTGCAGAGCATCATCATTGTTAGAGGTTGTGCTAATGTGATCTGTATTCATCCACTTAGCCTGTATGTTTTCTGTGGCACTGGTTTCCTGCTGGGCACTTGGTTTCTGACCTGTAGCTCCTTTTCCTGAGAATAGTAGCATCAGAAGAGCTTTGAAATGCTTCTAGGTTTGGCTTTAGATGGATCTGATGGAAGGTCTGGGCTCTGACCTGTACCCAGATCAGTGCTTCCAGCAGCAGCACATTGTAAGCACTTTGTCTTTGTCATGGAGAGACTCATTTTGATGCCTGAAATGAAATTAAACTAAACAGTGAGGTTGGAGGGAGCTCAATTCAATGTGTGTAGGTGAACTCTGTAATAATGACATTTCTCATGCTGCTGAAGTCTCAGTCCCCCAGATGTGTTTGCACTGTCTAGCACAGACCCACAGGGCTGTCCCTTGGATTACCATCTGAGGGATCCCTGCCTTCTGTGGCTTGGTTTTTTAAAGCTGTGCTGTAAACAAAGTTCAGGGAACAGCCCCTGGCCTGGGCTGTTCAGTGCCCTGCAAAATGGGGATGTGTCATAGAAGTCAGAACGCAGCTGAACCTCCACTGATGATTTTAAATCATGACTTCTTGCTTGTAAATGATATTTACCTGAATTACAGCATCAGTCTGTCTGAATTAATACATAGTACCTTTTTCATGCTAAACTAGTCCAATGCTGTGTGCTAGACAAGAAGTGGTTAAGAAAAACATGTAAAAAACAATCTAAATTTGCTATAGTTTATTATAATAAGATTCCATATTTTAAAAGAATTATTTTATAATGCTAGTTTAAAACTGAGCTAATTACATCTATATAATAAAACAAGTATTCATTTTACCTTAAAAACACTGACCTTTGTTACCTCTTAAATATTTTTTGTATTTGTGTTCTTTAATTATATCCTCCTGTGTGTGAAGACTGCTCCATCAGGTGATACAAAAATTCTGGATGTATGTAACAGACCATTTTAAATGTGTAGCAGAACTGGATTTGATCTCATAATTTAAATATTACTCAACTTCCCTGCAGTTCTTGGAGTTACGCCAGAAGTGATTTCTGGCTCATGCAGTAGATGATTTTCAAAATCTTAGGATTATTATGAAGAGCTTCCTTCCTCATGGAAAAAGAGCTACAGTATCTGAAGTAGACACCTAATAATGCAATTCAGCTGAGTTATCTTTTAGTATATGAATAATATATATCAAGTCTGCTTCCAGTCTCTGAGGTTTTGTGATATTTATAGCACTTCATCTAAGTGGATTGTATTGATGTCATTTAAATATTTATTGTATATGTATTGATATAACACTAATTAAAAGTTTTTTCTGGTAAGTTAAATGCTTTTTTGGGGCTATGTTTTTACTCTTCTGATACTAATCAATTTTGATATCAAAAAGCCTTATAATACTAAAATAAATATAAATGTAATAGAATTAAAAAAAAAAAAAAAAAAAAAAACCCAAAAAAAAAAAACCAGAAGCCCCCCACTCTAACATTTAAAATAAGATGTCTTGGGCAAAAGTATTTCTTGACTCAGATCTTGTCCTTTTCAGGTCCTTTGCAGTTCCTTCAAGCAAGGTAAAAATCAGTGTGCAAAGTCATGGACTATTCAAGACTCATTTTTAACAAACAGGGACTTTGTAAATGAAACAGCTCCAAAACATGCCAAACAAGGTCATTTGTAGAAGAAATTACAGTTGTGGTACACAGCTGGTACTTCCAGCTTCTGCTCTGCATACAAGTCAAAGCAGGATCTATTTGCACATGTTCATTGTCAAACCAGCAAGCTATTATCTTTTTCTCTGTGGCCTCCTCTTTCTTCCTATACAAGGAATTTATGAAAGCCAAGTCTGCCACAAGTAGCTTTTTTTGCTTGTTCAGGAAGAACAAATGGATCTTGTGGAGGGATAGAATGTAAGAAAATAAAGATAGTGCAGAAGGCAGTCTCGCACCTGAGGAGTTGCAGCTGTACTAATCACCAAAGATTAGGAACAGGCCTGCCCTTAACAGGCCACAGCTGTGTCCAATAAGAAGACGAGTGCTACAGAAGAGTGGGTTAGGTGGTTGTGCTGTGAAGAGTTGGATGTCCATGCTGTGAGGAAGGAGTCAGTGCTGCAAGGAGCTGCCTGTGAGAAATCACTGAGCAGGTATGGAAGTTTTGGAATAAGATGATAACAGCATCTCTTCCTCGATTACCTTGGATTTTGGCATTAACTTTTCACCTGTTTTAATGACAGAGTGTTGATGTCACTTTTTGAGTGGTTCTAATTAATGTATGTTATTAATAATACACATATAGCACTTAGTATGATACATAAGAAAATAGGTAGAACAGTGAGACCTCAGACAGTGACAATGCTGGTTGTTACTAGGAACCTACTGGTAGGCAGTGAGAGCTTAGGGTAGCACTGTTTTCCACTCCCATGTATGTAATTTATCTAGGTATTATATTCAGTAATGAGCTCAGATACTACTTGCATATTCTGGTTAGGGACAAAAGAGAATGTTACTTCATTAGATAAAGATGTAAGGATGATGGTATGAGGACAAAAATGGGATCACAGGCTGTACTACTTAGCAGTTTTACATTGCTGGGATGCAGTGACCTTCAGCAGTACTCACTTTCCTTATTCCAGATAGGGGTGGAGTATGTTCAGGCTCTGCCTATTCCAGTGTTTTCCAGTATTTCCCACAAACTGTGGAGGACCCTCTGGTGTGCTTGCCATGCAGATAAGCTGGAGGAATGGGGTGACAGGGACTTTATGAAACACAATGAGGACAAACGTGCAGTATTGCATATAGGAAGGAATGGTCCCTTGCAACCACAGGGAGCAGCTGTGCTGAGAGGACATGGGGGTCTTGGCAGAGAGAAATCTGAGCATGGACCAGCAGCATCCTGGGCTGTATTAACAGGAGAAAAGAAGGCTTTGAGGCAACTTAAAAGGAGGTGTCCACCTTGCTGGTACCTACAGGAAGTTTACAAAGGAAGTAGGATCAGGCTTTTTGTAGTCTGGTATGGTGGGATAATAAAAGACAGCAGACACAAAGTGAAATGAGAACAGCTCAGTGTTTAGAAGAGATCTTCCTCCCTGGGAGGACAGTCAGGGTCTAGGCAGGATTGCCTGGAAAGATTGTCCAGTTTCCATCCTTGGAGGTCTTTAAGGCTGAAATCCAGACCTGAGTAACCTGGTTGGAGTCCATGGATGAGCCCACTTTGAGCAGGAGGTCTCTTCCCACACCACTTACTCTGTGACACAAAGAACCTATAACACAATCCAGCAGTCTTTATATATGTGAGTCCTAGTAGCAGTAGCCCTTTTTCAAACACTAGTTCATGGTCAGACACTGTAGCGCATTAGCTTTATTAATTACAACATTCTGCTGTAATGCTGAAATGCATTTTCCATGGCTGTGTGCTTGCTGAATATGCACCAGGAAAGCAAGGCTCAATTCAGTGGCAGCTGAAATTCATTTTCACTGCAGCTCTTGTGGAGAGACTGGTGACATTTTCTATCCATTTACTCTTAGACCACCTGTGCACTTTTCCATTAACTCCACTAATTTATTTATGAAGCCATTATAAAACCCTAGACATTTCTTCTTCTACTGTTTATTCTGTTAGGCCAAGTAGCCCAGCTCTTTCAGATTGCACTTAGATTGGGATGCTCCTCATACATCTTCAACTGAGCTCTCCACCGCTAGACTACAAAGGCCTAATGAGCCTAAGTATCCAAACCAGATCTTTTGCTGCGTTTGTGGTGTTTCTCTGACTGAGCTGGTACAAGCGTGTAAGCGCGGGCGGGAGCGCCGTGCGAGCCCGAGGGGCTGCGGGCCGCCCCCGCTCCCTCAGCGCGCATTTCCCGCCCGGCGGCGGGGCTGAGGGCGGGCGGGCGGCACGGGCGGAGCGAGCCCCGCCGCTCCCGCCCTCTCTCCGCCCCTCGCCGCCGGGCGGGCTCGGGCCGGCCCTTCGCCGCTCTCCCCTCCCCTGGCAGCTGCGAGCGCTGGCAGCATCGCGGGCGGTGGCTCGTCCGCGCCCAGCCGGCCGGAGTCGAGGGACGCCGTCCGTCTGTACGCGCTGCACGGCCCCGACATGTTCCAGCTCCTGCGAGGCTTCCTTCTGCCGGCGGCCGCCTGCGACGGGAACAGGGATGGCGAGTCCCGCTACGCCAACCTCTTCCGAAAGCTGGACCTCAACGAAGACGGGAGGGTGGACATTGCCGAGCTCCAGACGGGCCTCCGGGCCATGGGCATCCCTCTGGGGAAGGAGGCGGAGGAGGTAAGCGCGGGCCCGCAGCCGCTGCCGAGCCCTGGGCAGGGAGGCGAGGCGGGCCCGGCCGCCCCGCCCGCAGCTCTGGCTCTGCCCGGGGCACGGGGCGCGGCCCGGCCGGGGCTGCAGCGCGCCCGGGAGCCGCGTCCGGCGGCTGGGGCCGCTCCTTGGTGGAGGCGGCCTCGGGCCTGGCGTTTTCCTTCCCCGGGCCGCGGTTGTACAGGCACGCCCCGGGCTGTAGGCGAAGGGTCCCGAGCGCGTACAGCTGTCGGCGGTTCCTCTGCCAAGTGGGTTTACTCATCATGCGTGGACTTTTGACATCCTTTGACTTCTTGTTGAGTGATATTCGCTAGCACATTCCTCTTCCAGCACGATAAAGGATAGTAATTTACAGCTTTTGTCCGCTACTCCACCCATGCATAATCTAGATCGGAGTAATTTAGGGTTTGCTTTGGGCAGCAGGTAGTGGAAACCTGCATAGCCGTAGGTTGCAATTTCAGAACTAGTTATTTAAGCTAAACACATAGACATGGAAGTTATTTTTCTTGCCATGGACTGTTGTCAGATATCGAGGCCCTTTATTAGAAAATACACACTTGTAACAGTGGCCGTCAAACCATGAAACCGACAGTGCTGAAATTCTTTGCGGTGTGGCTTCTGCAGCGATCAGTTGGGCTATTACATTCCTTTGGCCCTTGTATCAATGTTGTGACCTCAGAAGTCAGTATAACTTAAGTCATCAAGCATTCCAGTGTGATGCTGATTTACACTAGCAGGCTTGACCTGTTACCTGGAAAATAAGCTTCTCTTTCCTAATTATTTTCAGTAATCCCTGGGGATCAGCATATAAAATAATTTAATACACAATTCTGTGGGTGCAAGTGTTTGTGTGCTAAGGCAGGTCTGTGCTGACAAGACACACATAGGTTTATTTAGGCTGAGCAGGTACACATGAGAAGTGTGGGGGAAGCTGCTATAGTAACAATTCTGCTTGTTTCAGTTTAAAGAATGGTTCCATGGCATTCCACTGCTGTGCCTGTACTAGTTGTTGCATACTTTCTGAAGGAGGTGCAGGAAAAGGAACTTAAATTTCAACTCCATTGTTAAAATGTGTATTGGGTCAATAATTCAGTGACCTTATGCTGATTGTGTGACAGTTTTTCCTGTGGTCTGGTTATTTCATCTCTGTTTTGCCTCCCTCTGTTATATTTAATTCTCTGTCTCCTGTACTTAAGAGAAAAGTATCCAACAGGCCTCTTGAGTTGAATGGTGTTTATTCAAGAGTATAAATGAAAGCACACTTTCACTTCAGTGTTGCTGCTGGTCAAAATCATCTTTACAATAGGTACCTTTTGTGTTCTTAGGTTTTAGTAATTAAAGGAGGGACAGGTTGGCCTTTTTGGTTATCCATGAGAGTTGTCAGTGTTCAGAGCATGCTAGCTATGAACTGCAGTAACATATTTATCCACACATTGTTGTAAACCTGTTGTACCAGTTTGACTGTAAGAATTTGGGTGTTTTACTTATATTGAACAACGGGGCAACAGGTGGCCAGCTAATTTTCTGGTATTTAACAAAGGTGGCCTTCTCACATAATTCAATGAAAGCCCTGGTGTGCTGCTGAATATTTGAGCAACTTAGAATTGAAGTTCCAAGTTCTTTCTCAAAATCAGTGATCTTCAATTATAGTGCACATCTGAGTAGGTGTCAGATTATTCTCAGTTGCTCCAGGATAAACTGAAAGGGATACCTATGAAACAGATAGGCATAATCTAGACATACCTGGATGTAACAGAGAGCAGAAACTGCTGCCTTAGTTGCTAAAGACACACCGAGTAAACAGTCTAAGCCATGAGTCATCCTCTCATTTGGGAGGGGTGGAAGAATTGTTGGAGTGCAGGGAAACTTCTGTGTGCTCAGTGTTTTAAAGCAGGGTGGGCACAGTTGGAAGCAGACACCA
Organism: Emberiza elegans; assembly: GCA_024865655.1. Lineage (NCBI taxonomy): Eukaryota > Metazoa > Chordata > Aves > Passeriformes > Fringillidae > Emberiza > Emberiza elegans. Next base: position 66,485,556 of record JALJVW010000206.1, read on the forward strand.
GAGTAGTGCTGTGTACCTGTTAATAACTGGACGTCTTGTAAAATGAGAGCCTCAGTGAGTCTTGCCTTCTGTGTCTTTCCTGCCTTTTTGTGGCTGATCCGCTTCCTGTGCTTTCTTGCAGCTCAGTGCTGCCTTCTCCCACTTCAAGCTCTAAAGTGATGTTCAATTCATTTTTCTTACTGCTTGGTAAAAAGGTATTTTATTAATGAAGTGAGCATTATCATATTTGGAGAGGCAGAAGTAGTCTTATAATTACTAATAACTAATGAGTAAGGAATTGAGACATAAAAACATTGTATGATGGGGCAAAGTGTTTTCTACTGAACTGCTCAGCCCTGCCAGCATAGTGGCACCATGGCATGGGCAGAGCTTGGGATATCCTAGAGCAGTGTCAGTTTTGGTGTCTCATGGGTGCATCAGAGACTCAACCCTCATTTTGTTGATGCTGGTCTGTGTTAGGTTTTCAAAAATCTCTTGCAAGGCTGGCTTCCAACACATAGGATGAAATCCATATACCTGGGAGTGTTGGTCATTGTCCTTCTGAGCTGCACAGCTGCTTTCTGGCTAACCTGTGGAAAAGAGACACTTTGAGTGTTCCTGGGTTTCAGTGCAAAGTCAGTTGCTTGGTCCAAAGTTGCACCACCTTCAGAGTATAGTGTTTGTGCTACTAGTACTGTTTTGCTCTTTTGTTTTCAAGTGCAGTTCCTCTCTAGAAGGAATATGCATGTTTTTAAAAGAGACAAAGCTACTAGCAATTTGAGTAATGGACTGCAGGTATGCACCTTCCATCAGCTGTGAACCTGTGTGGTAAGCTTTGGAGGTGGCTTGCATCTCCCTCTAAGGAAGAATCATTTTTCCCCCATAGCTCAACCTGACAGAACCTCCTGACCGTGTCCTGCTTGACCTGCCTTTTGCAGTATCTGACGGACAAAAGTAACTGACTGGAAAATCTGCAGTGTGTGCTGCTTGGAGGCTGCCAGGGTGACTCCTAATTTTGTATTGTAGGATATTACCTGCCAGGAATGGGTTACCTTGCAAAAGACTCCTGACGTAATGTGCCATTATCTATGAAGGAGGAATTCAGGGTGGTAACTATCAAATGTTGCTCTACAAGCAATATGAACAGCTATTGTACAGTGACTTTGATAAGCAGGGACACAAAGTAGATGCAGGGATCAGATCACAAATGATCTCATGCTGTGTCTTCAGAATGCCGTGAGTCTTGTAGGCGGGAGCACCATAAATGGTGTGAGTGGTTGGATGAAGTACTATTTTTGTTCATCCTTTCCTTCTGCTGCAATCAGTCCTTACAGCGAATCCGTAGGAGGTGAACCCCATATTTCAAGCTTCAGTTTGGGATAGGAACAGCCACGTATTCAAATTCAGGTGCTATTTATACATTGAGTTCTGGACTAGGAGTAGGAAGATGTTACTGAAATGAATAACTACATTCTGGAACCAGCCTAATGATCTTATTTGGACTAACTCTCTTAACATTTTGATATAAGCCTTTGGCTACATTAAAGCTCTTTTGGATAAAGAAGCAGCATGAAGAGACTCCTCTGTGTGGTGGAGGCAGGGCCTAATGAGACTGAATTCACAACAATCAGACTGTTGTAATGCACACCTGTAACAGTGGCCATCTAAATGGTCAATTTAGACTCATTGACTGTTTCTGAAAATTTGAGTCCAATCACGTCTGAAAATACTCAGAACACTTGAAGCATGTTTCTGTATTTAAACCACAGGAAAGTCAGAATTCTGCCAGGTGAGGCAGGCCCTGTGCCGTGTTCCGCTGCTGTGTCTCAGCATGGGGATGGCTGAGAACGGCCCAGGTGTGTATTGTTTCCTTCTGTGCTTTTCTCTGGCCTCTAAAACCTGCAGCTAGATAGTGCTTCAGAGCTTGAGCTTTCCCTAGCAGTTCTTAGTCCAGAAAGCACACACCTGTTTACTGACTGAGCTAAATATGTTCTTAAATATTTCTCCACTGCTTTATTAAGATTCTTGAACTTTAATTTGGTAACTTTCCCTATGTGGCAGAATTAGAAGGGTAGTAGACCAAAGTAACTGAAGCCTCCTTAATCATGGCTAGAAACAGAAGAAACAGTGATTACTTTGGCAACTTGAAGGAAGATACATGGGTATTTTGTATCACACTGTATCTACTCTTAGAATTTATCATACTGATACGCAGACCCGCAGTCTCAAAAGCTTCAGTACTTCCCTGTGTCTGTGTCATTCTTTATATGAGTTGGAGCTCTCTCTCACCTTAAGAGTTTGCCCAAAACCTGGGATTATAAATTTAGAGTAGTCTGGCATCTTCAACTTTTTCCCAAAACCGACGTCATGTCATGTGATTGTAGAAAACTGGAACCATTTAGTTCCTGTAAACTTCCCTTTTCTGGTCATAATAGATGTGATTATCACTGGTTATGGGGACTTAATTGTGAAATACCGCAAATATCTTCAGTAATGTGTTCAGTTAGTAAATTGGAAATTGAATGTATTAATTTACTTTGCTTCCATTGTAAACAAACATGTCAATCATTATTTCATTTCCATGTATACAGCTTCAGAAGCTTTCAACTGATACGTGCTGTAGTCTCCAAATCTCCATATGAAAGAGCAAGATGAATCTTAAATTTGTTTTCATAACACTTTAAACATCCAAGGAGATGAAATGAATTATTTTTTAATACTAACTTGGTAGGTTTTTTCTCAAACAGTGACAGGTTACAGTGAATGATTAATTTTTCCTCCTGTTGCTGCAAAGTGCAAGAATGCCAAGAATTCCCAAATATGGGAAGCCTCACCTCTGAGACCTCTCTTAACCACTGTGTTGAAATGCTTTGCTAAATCCCTGTCTTGAGACAGTAGTGTGTTCCAGGTGAACAAACAAGGGAAACTGTTAAATCTTATGAAATTACTATGGCTGAGATGTCTCAGTAGCAGAGTTGTCCTATTTATTGGGAAAACTTAGTCTACCAAGCATGCTCAAAGTCAAAGATACTAGTGTAACTTGCAAAGAATGCTGAATGAAAGTTCAAGGAATAGTTTGCATCTTCCATGTCTGCTGTTTCAGATTCTTGAAATTTAATACATAGCTATGAGTTGAGAGAGTTTATCCAGGTCCTGAAGGAGCAGCCTCTGTGAGGCATTTTGGGAGCGCATACTCACACTTGCATCTTGTCCTTTTTTGTCTCGTTTTCTAGAGATTCTGTTAGCTGAAATGGACCGGGAGAAGATCTCTGCCAGTGCTGTCCTGCTGCAGGGAGGAGCAGTGCTTAGGACAGGGAACAGGAAGGGAAGCTGTGCAGCTGATAGCAACATCTGCTGCTGTCAAGGGTGCAAGTCTGCTCTACTGGAGTGGGGGGGCTCCTAATGTCTGTCTAGCAGGCTCAAAGGGCCTGCTTGGATACTGTTTACATGTTGGTAGTATCCTTTGGGAGGCAAGAGAGTAAAAATGAATGCTGAATTTGGACAAATTGGGAGCCTTTAGAGGTAGTGCAAATTCCTGTTTTACTCAGTGTTGTGTTGGATTTCTGGAGGTGAAGTGTCAGTCTAGTTCGTGTGTTATAGGGGCTCACTGGGCTGTAATGCTGTGTGAACACATCCTCAGGCCCTGTCCCTTTATGCTGGATTTATCTCCCAACTGATGTGGTTTGACAAGACTGACTTTAATAATCTTTGCTAGAGATTTTGGGTTATCATAGACTGCATGAATTTGTGTTGTCTTAGCAGATATAAATAGGAAAAAGACTGTTGTCCGCTATGTGTCCAGTAAAGGGAGAAGTGCTGTGTATATTTCAGCTGTGACTGAATTTGGCATCCAATAGTATTACAGATGAATAACTTAAAACTGTAGACTGCAGAGCTATGTGAATAGCTAAAAAAATACATAAGAGGAAAAGAATTGAAGAAGGGGAAAAAACAGTATCATGATTTGTTTTATATATAGTAACTGATTTTAAATGCATATGTGAAATTTGCTTTAAAAGCAAATGTGAAATGTGAAGTGTGACTGTCTAAAGACATGATGATGTTCTTACTGTGGTGCTGGAGTTCTTTGTATGCTGCATTGTATCTGTGCCCTTTGGAACTCTGCTTCAGATTGCAGAACACATAATTGCTACTTGCACCAGTGATGTATCTTGAAGCGCTGTTTTATGCTTGTGTCTTGTAGATAGCATGACAGGAAGCAAGTAACTTCTTGATTAATCACTTCCTATTAAATATTCTTTACATTATATTAATTAGCTGAAATAACAAGTTAATGAATAGATTGGTAATCCTTTGTACTCAGCAGCCCCACCTTCTATGCACAGTTCAGTTTTGTAAGCAGAATGTGAAGGCTCGTGCACAATACACAAATAATGATCCTAAATAATTTAAAAATCAGACTGTGAATTTACAAAGAAGTCTGCATAAAACCATCAAGATTTCTAGTGTATTGCATTTGTTGTCTTTGTGCTGTAACCATGAATGTGTTAAAGTTCATAACTTTGGCATAGAGCAATCTAATAATTTATCAGGACACTTACAGAGAAAGGTAGGGAGTTTTTGATGTGTATATAAAGCCTGTCTGTAATTCTTTTTTTTTCAACAGACCTGCTGACTGACTTAGATTTCCACACCAAATACAGAGGTCTTCTGATGGAGTAGGAATTCAACACTACAACGCGATTTATATAATGGAGAATTTTTAAAAAAAAAATACCTTCAGTGTTTCAGTCTGCTTGTGGCCTTTTCTTTTTCTTGTTGTGCAGGACTTGGAAAGTAGCTGTATTAACAAAATATGCAACAGAAAAAGAACAACAATAGTAAAATTATGATGAAAAGAGGGGAAAAGACAAAGGTGACAGTGTCATGACCAAATAGGTCACCACAGAAGCATTTTAGTCTGTTTGTGTGAAGGCCTGTAGCATTAAAAAGAAAGATCACAGAATCATAGCATTGTTTGGATTGGTAGTGACTTTTAAAAGGTCTTGTAGCCCAATTCCCCTGCAATATTGCAAGGTTGCTATATCAGGTTACTCAAAACCCCACCCAGCCTCACCTCATATGTTCCCGGGGGTGGAGCATCTGCCCGGCTCTGGGCAACCTGTGCCAGTGTTTTACCACCCTCATGGTAAAAATCTTTTTCCTTGTACGTAATCTAAATCAACGCTCATTGCATTTCAAACCATTACTCCCTGTCCTATAGCCACAGGCTCTGCTAAAATGTTTGTGTCTTTTGTAAGCCCCTTCAAGTACCAACAGGCTGCAATAAGGTCTCCCTGGAGCCTTCTCATCCTCAGTCTGAAAAACTCCGGCCTTTCCTCATAGGCATCTCACAGGAGAGGTGCTCCTGCGCTCTGATCACCTTTGGGGCCTCCTCAGGCCCTGCTGCAGCAGGGCTGTGTCTTTCCTGTGCTGAGGACTCCAGAGTTGGATACAGTACTGCAGGTGGGGTCTCATGAGGGCAAAGTAGAGGGATGGAAGCTCCCTTGACCTGCTGGTTGTGCTTCTTTTTCTGCAGCTCGGGATATTATTGCCTTTCTGGGCTGCAAGCACACATTGCTATAGTTCATGTCATCATCTAAACTGTGTTCCTCCATCTGTCAGTAATTAACAATTTTTTATGTGGCCACCGTTTCATAATGGTGAATTCACCCAGTGAATTATTCTTACTGCTTGGGATAGCAGTTTTTAGACAATGAGAAAAAATATGGTGTGCCTTGAAAAATAAACATTTGGATCTGAGCCTGTGTAAAGGTGAGGTGATCCCACAGAAAGGCAGTAACAAGAAATGGCAGGTTTTATGCAGGAGGCATGCCAAACATTGTTTCCCAGGACTTGTAGGCAAGTGTTGGCACCTTGGTTCCTGCTCTATTGTGAGCAGGCCTATTTTAAAATGCATCCAGTTCCCTTCCATCTGAGAAGCTAGTGACCCAGGCACTGGGAGAGTGACAAGTGGTTGTAATTATACAAAATCTGGTGGTATATTAAATGCAGAAGAGCAGAGTTGGATTCAGCATTGAACTGAAGTGGGGACTGATGCAGTAGTTTGCATGTGGAGGCTGTGGAATCTCTTTCCTTGAAGATGTCCAAGACTCAGTTGGATGTGGTCGCACACACTGATAGAATTAGATCTAATTAGACATGCTTTCAGCTAGGGTTGAGTTCAATGGACTCCAGAGGTTTCTTCCAACTTGAATTACTATTTGACGCTGTGAAGGGGCAGTTTGTACCAAGAACTTAGTGTGCCAGGCTCCCCACAGAATCCAGAGGTGTCTTCCTCCTGGCTCTGCCCATGGAGTGTGGACCTCCCCAGGAGGAAGTTTCTGCCTCCCAAGTAGAAGACTAGCTTCTTTTGGTGTTCCTGTTAGTTCCACAAACTTGCAAATTACTGATTTTAATCTGAAATTTTTAACACCCACATAATTAGTTCACCTCACAGATAGCAAGAGGCTTTTGTTTGCATGAGCTTTTAGATTTATACTGGGAGAAAAACACATGTGCCATATGTTTTTGTTCCCTGTCATTTCTGTTCTGCTTCACTGAGAGCGGCTGAGACTGACTTGAAGTCTGGAAAGTGACTGTCAGAACAAAAGTAGGAAATGGAGAGTATGTTTGTGTTTGCCATTTTCTCAGTGTTGCAATATGGAATCCACTTCTTTGGCAGATGAACGGAAAGGTGCCCCCCTTCACATACAGAAATTACCAGCTCTCTAAACTAACTAGGAGTTCCAGTTTTCTTTGGCTCACGTTATCCTCAGCTGTGGAGATTTTATTATAATTATAATTTAGCTCAAGTTTTGTACTCACAGATATGTGAGTCAGAAAACCACTTTCCTTGTTCTGCATTTTGGTTTGTGTAGTTCAGGAAGCAATAGGGAACAGTAACAATTGGTGTGGAGTAGAACTCACACAAGGTGATTACAAGTGTTACATAAGTCACCTCTTCTCAGGAAGGTGTGGGAGCCCAGCAGGACACTTGGCCCCTGCAGCATGGGGTGGAATAAAAGATGGCTTGTGAGACTGAGTGTCTTTGAGAGGGCCCTCTTCAGACTGGAGTAATTTTTAATGGTGGTGTTTGGTTGGTTTTTTGTTTGGATTTTTTTTTGAATGATTAATCTACTAGCCTTTCTTAATTTCTTGTTAGAAGGTTGTGGTCAGGACTGTATCCATAAATATCTGTAAATGTAAACTGCCTTTTTTTTGTGATGGGAAATTCTGAACAGCTCTAACTGTATTGACGGAGGCATGGAACTGAATTGATGAGTATATCTATCTGTGTTGACAGGTTATTAATAGAAATTACAATCAAGCTGGACTTATGACTGTAATAAGATCAGTTTTTCAAAGGTGATACCAAATCACAGTTATCTGAATATGTGGTATCTTGATTTTTATTGTGCACAACTTGCTGTATTATGGAAGGTAAATAAATTGCTCATTTCACTGGCATACCACATCAGTTTGTTCCATTTCATTGAGAAATCCTTGATAATCTTATGAATTTTGTTTTTTTGCAATGAAACTTTAAAGTACATTACTTTTTGTGGATTGATAGGGAAAGTGAAGGAAGCAACATAAATGTATGTAGATGTTTTCAGTCTTTTTCAGACTCATGCAACAAATACAACATTTTTCTGCTTCCTTAGTGTTTGGTTTCTGTAGCCTAGAACTTGTTGGACTTTGGTCTTTTGAGTACCTTTACTAATTAAAGAGGAATAAACAGAATTAAAACCAGATTTTGCAGATTAGAACAGCCATTCAAATCTTGTTGAGGGTTACTTTATTCAGAAACTACAGTTGCACAAGGCAGTCTGCTGAATAGAAGATATGGGGAAGAATTTCAGCTGCACAAAAGAAGGGCACCAGTGAGTTTTTCAAGAAGCAAGAGCACACACAGCTGACTGTGCTGGATTTTTGCAATTCCCTTCACTGTGCACAAAAGCCCAGTGCTCTGCTGCTTCATTCTTGGCCTTCTGTGATTTGCACAGGACTGAAGCTGAGCAAGAATATTCAGCTTTGCTGCTCTTCAGTGTCTGTGCTGCACGTAAGCTGCAGAGCAGTGAAGCTGCAGTTAGTGAGGAGATGGTGCTGTCACCTTGGTCTCCTGTCTGCTACTGAGTGTTCCCCCTAGGATTCTGCTCATTGAGGGAACCCACAGGGACCTGTGTCCAAAGGAGGGGATAAGACACAATTTTCTCTTTAATCTTGTGTTCTGGAGCAGGGTTCTGGGCTGGTTTCCCTGCACGTCCTGCCTGAGCAGAGGGCAGTGCTGCAGCAGCATGAGGAGCGATGGCAGCGGCCGTGGTCCTGCTGTGGCCTTGGCTCTCCGTGCCCAGAGCTGCCCTTGCTGCAGGGTAAAGCCCAGCTCCTAAACCCTGCAGAGCTTCCCTGGGCTTTACCTTGAGCACGAGCCTCAGCAATCACAGGCTGCTGCTTGCAGGGCTGCTATAATTGCCCTTCTCTAAGGAGGAAGTTTTCACACATGGAGATGGTGAAGTTTCCTGGCCCTTTGTTGGTGGGGAAGTGTCTGCCTGGGCTGTGTTTGAGACTTGGTTCCTGCAGTCCTGGCAGTTGCATACCATGCATGGTTAACTTTACATGAAGTGTTTCTATCTGCAGGACAGTTCCTAGGAAGCACATGCAAGAAAGGAAGATAAGTGTGTTTGTGTTTGTTTGAAATTGTAGTCAGGGCTTCAGTTGGAAGCAGAAAGCCGTGTTCTCTCAAACACTGAGGGCTGCATGTGCCAGGGGGGCGAGATCTTTGTATGTTTTTGGTCAGCATTTAAAGAGTTAATTGCTGTTTGTACTTTTTATCTTTATAATTCATAATTAATAGACCACTTTATTAAGATGATAGTCAATGTTCTGCTTATTTTACTGACAAATTTCATGTACTGGAGACTCACAGGCTTAAACTTGTTCTGTCTCAGGTTTTTCTCATGTTCCCCACCTCTTCCTCCACAAATTATTTGATACCTGTAGGTGTAACTTGCCAGTGCTGGTAAGAAACCTTAAAATTTCTGCACAGAAAAGTTATGTAAAATAATAAATAATGCTTTCTTAAATATATATTTGCTGCCAAGTGTTTTCTCTCCCTAGGCAAATATTGAGTATGTTAAATTCTGAAAACGAAATGGTGCTTTGTGACCTGCTGTAATTTGGACAAATAAAATATTCATTTTTCTCTCAATAGAAAATTTTTAAAGCTGGGGATACTAACCAGGATGGACAGCTGGATTTTGAAGAATTTATGCAGTACCTTAAAGAACACGAGAAAAAGATGAAACTGGCATTCAAGAGCCTGGACAAAAACAATGATGGTATACCTTGATTTTTTTATTTGTTCAAATATTGTTTGAAGAAACTGAATTAAAAATAGTGTAACTTGTATTTGTCTGACTGGAAAAAAGAAGTTATGATTATGGAATCCTTCTTTTCCTTAACATGATCATAATTAAAGTTTGCTGTAGATAAAAAAAAATAGTCTTTATTGTTTCTATTTCCTCCAAGTACAGAGGACTGGGGCTTCTTCTTCCCCAGATGGAGAAACTGTGAGGAAATTTCTGACTATTTCCAGCTATTAAAGATAAGCCTGTTTTTAACTAACTGTATATTTGCATCCTATTTGCTTTGTCCTTGCAGTAGACAATGAAAACATAACGTCTGTGCTAAGCTGATTTTTAAATCATCTCTGCAATTATTCAGCTGTTGTTATGAGCTCCAAGGTGCTAAGTTTATTAAGATCCACATTTTAAATATGTATCATCTTTATTTTAATGTTTCAAGGAAAAATTGAAGCCTCAGAAGTTGTCCAGTCCCTCAAGATATTGGGTATAAACATTTCAGAAAAACAGGCAGAAAAGATCCTGCAAAGGTCAGGAATTATTATTTTTTGAGGCAGCTTAATCTTCCCTGTATTGTTAATTTCTATGTTTTTCTCTTTTAGAGAGGGGGATAAATGGGTTTATGACTTTGAAAGGTGCTGGTAGTTATTATTGGAGCATCTGGTTCTGGGAGGAGAATGTGATTTTATTTCTCTGTAAAGGTTGTCGATAGAAAGAAGCACTGTATTATATTTTTAAATGGAATAGGACAGATGCACTTGGGTAAGAGAAGCATAGTTTTGAAAGGCCATGGCAGATTCAACCTTGAAGTCACTATATGGAATTTACAGTCAGTTTGGAGTTTACAGTTGTTATTGATGTGATAACCCAAGTTTAAAAAAAAAGGGGTGGAGGGGGAAGAAAGAGCAAAAAACCAGAACAAAACCCCACCATTACTATTTCCTTATATGGTTTTGTTCAATTTCTTTTCAGTATTGATGCTGATGGGACAATGACAGTAGATTGGAATGAGTGGAGAGATCATTTTATGTTTAATCCAGCTACAGACATTGAAGAAATAATTCGATATTGGAAACATTCCACTGTAAGTTCAACTTCCCTTTTAACCTAGTGCAGCTCTTCAGTTCATCTCTGATGTGTTAATTTGTGATGTTGAGTATAACAGCTTCACACTTGTTATATTTCAAGCATATCTGTACTGTTTGGTTTTCCTTTTCACTTCATGCTCTCCCGTTTAGAAGCAGATTGTGTCAGATGAGTTCCTTCTGAATGAACAACGTAATCTAAACTTTGCAAATCATTACCAGTAATTCTTAGGACAGAATCTTTTTCCTCTTTTGGAGATATTTCACAGAAAAATAATAACCACAATTAAATATTTTTCTTTTCACATTACAGTATGATTTGATATAGACAATTCAACTGTTTCTTATGTTGAAATTAGTATTTGCATTATGTAGTATCATTACAATGATCATAAAATCAGTGGTGTCTTAACTGGTGATTTTCTGTGCACATTGTGCTTTTTTGTGACAAAGAATTTAATTTAAGCATACAGAATATACAGCAATAGGTTATCCACTGTGCAGAGAAATTTTTAAAGTTTTTATTGCATGGAGCTGTTTACACCTCAGTGACAGATTTTTAAGAGCAATAATAAAGCAAGTAAACCAACAGTAATCCTGTTTGCTAAATATCCTTCCTGTAGATTATTGGAGGAAATAAAGTAAGGTTGGATGCCTTTGAATATAGTGAGACCATTTATATCTCCAGGGATTAGTCAGCATTTCCATAATAAAAACCATTTTATGAGATCTGAGAGCTTGGAGTGTTTGACACTGTACAACCTCTACTGAGGAATGCATGCTGAAAGGCAGTTAGCTCCCTGTTTGCTGAAGAGAGCACTTGAAGCACTGCTGTGAGGTCAAATAGTCCTGGTCCCAGCTTTTTACTGGAAAAAACCTCTGCTTTCACAGAATGCTCCTTACTATTATTAAACATAAGATCTGTATTTTTGGTTTTTTATTATGGATTGTCATTAGTTGCCCCCAAGAAACAACTGAGGGAGTCTACTGAGATCCTAGTGTTGCAGTCAGCTGATGACCCAGTTATCACAGCAGGCAAAATCCAGCAACACAGCTGGTCTTTGAGATAAGAGCAGATGTGAAACCTCCCAGCCTGGCTGGCATTTACAGACAGCTCTTACAATTCTGTTTTTATTATATAATTGCTATCAGACCCTTCCAAGCAGATAGCTACATTGGCATGGAATTGTTATGGTAGCTGTGGCCTTTCTGTTATAATCACCCTCAAATTTATCTTTTTTTTTTCCCTTAGTTGTGTTTAGGTCTCAGTACACACAAGGTTTAAACCCTGGTAGATATGCATAATATCTCTTAGGACACTGAATTTATGTTTTGAGAGCTTTGATTGATCTTTTGATGTTTCCATAGTTGAGCAGCTGATGACTAACTTTGAAACCTCAAATGCAAGAAAGATGAAAGGATTTTCCAATTAATCTCTTCTGTGTTCAATATCCAGAATAGGTGGTGCTTATCCTTTTTGTTCAGTAGCTTTATTTACACTCTGCATTCTTTTTGTCCCAAATGACCAGGACAGTATTCTATCTACTGACAGGGAGAGAATGCAGCATAAATTAGGGATATGATGTCTACAATTAAAATCAATGGTAGTTGAAAGGTTTATCAGTTAACACACTTTCTGGTCAGTACTTATCAGTTATTATTACATTTTTGTTCTTTTTATAAATTTAATTTATGTGTAATAGCAGATTTGCATTATCTACGGTGTACTTTTTCTCATATATGATGATTATATGTTACACTTAGGAGCAAAAGTGACATGTGAGATTTCATAGTGTTATGTCTTAGTTTTATCATTAAAACCTATATTAATGTTGTTCTTTGATCAAATCCAATGGCAATACAAACGTGCCCTTCTTAGTGAAATGTCAAGCTCTTATAGCTGAAAAAAGAAATTAAATGTGTCTTTGAGTATAACTGATGATAAGAAAATCTATAAGGCATCTGTCAAACTATTCATTTGGTAGGATAATAACACAGCAGTCACTGGAAATAGAATACTCTGAATACTCTGATATATCAGCTGTTAAAACTCTGCTTTAAAATGTTGCAGAGTCTGGGAGAAGGAGACATCCCACGTGTGTGAATAAATGACCGTGAGAGAAATCTCCTGTTAGCAACCTTAGGAGATTACCAAAGTAATCCCACAAGACTGTCTGGTGAAAGGTTAGCTGCAACATATAAGCATTTGAGCTTTAGTGCTGACTTTAAAGGACTGCTGATCATGACAGAATGTGTTTGCTTGGGCCATACTCAAGGAGGAAATGTGTGGTAATTTTTAATGATGATGGTGCAGTCTTTGAAATGGTGGGTCTGTGGTGTTATTGCTAAATATCTATGTAGAAGTCACTTAAAGTTGCTTTTCATTGAATAGCAATGCATAGCAAGTTAATTATATGATGTAAATTAGAGATTTTTAAATTTGTAACTAGCACTTTATTTGCACATTCTTAGGTAGTATATTCATTTGGAGTTAGAACTGTGGATAAAACTGAGGTGATGGAATGAAATAGTTATTTGCACATCTTTGCTTTGGATTCATAAAGGTATTGGATATAGGAGATAGTTTGACTGTTCCAGATGAGTTCACAGAGGAAGAGAAGAAGACTGGGCAGTGGTGGAAGCAGCTGTTGGCAGGAGGAGTGGCTGGTGCTGTCTCTCGAACAGGCACAGCACCCTTAGATCGCCTCAAAGTCATGATGCAGGTAGGTGAAATGCTCAACAATTTTTTGATTTCCAGTGTATCGCTTGGGTTTCTAGAGATCTGTTGGGAAAAAATGGGGGGCCAAGGGCAATGTTTAAATTGCAGAGGTCTTGGCTGTGTTTTGACAATTTCTGGTTTTTTTTGTGTTCGTAAAAATGCTATTTTATAGGTGTGGTAAAAATGTAAGCACAATGTTACAGTACTTGTGCTTCTGAAATTAGATTTTTTCAATAGTGCATATGGTTTTGCTAGTTGATATATTTAATCAATTTAATACTGATGAGTTTTATAATCTAATCATAGCCATGTTCTGTACTGTGACTTTGCTTTTGTTTTCTTTTGGTTTTTTTTAGGTTCACGGTTCAAAGTCAAACAAAATGAATATAACCAGTGGTTTTAAGCAAATGTTGAAAGAAGGCGGTGTCCGATCCCTTTGGAGGGGAAATGGTGTAAATGTTGTGAAAATAGCTCCTGAAACAGCTATTAAGTTCTGGGCTTATGAACAGGTAGGATGATAAATCAATAATGAAAATAATGCTAAATAAAGTCCTAAATCACTCTCACTGTTCATTATTGGCAGTGTTATATTATATGGGACTTGTTGTCGTCTTGTCCCCTTGTTAGGGATTTTGCCATAGTAATTTGAGTGACTTTCAGATTTAAAATAGTCTATAGAACACTTACTATGAGGCAGATTTTACTGTTGTATTATAACCAGTGCAAATGAATTATATCTGTTACATGTTTTAAACTGTCCCTGGTTCTGCATGGCCTTATGTGGAGTACTGCATTAATATCTAGATAATTGCTGCAAAGTGACAGCAGGAAAAAACTTGGCACATTATGCTAGCTGAACTTACAGGGGGTTCATTTAAAGTCAAATATCACAGTGCTATGTGTGATGCCCTCATCCTGGATTTCAGAGTTATATTTACCTCTGAATCAGCTTTAAGCATCATGTTAAGGCCTAATCCTCCTTTGGAAAATGAACTCCCATTCTGGTGTATTTAAATGAGATTTATTTTTGCTCTGTGAGGCATGCTAGTGCCTCAAGTAAGACCAAATGAGCACACTGCACATCTCTGTACAAGGAGGAGATAAAACCAACAAAATATCAAATAAATTTGGAGATATTGCAAGACTGAACAGCAGATTTTGGTGCCACAGAGTAACTTTGGGCACATTATTCTTTACTCATGGAATGACACAGTATGTACAGTGCTCAAAGTGCTTCTGTGAAATTGAATCTGTTCTTCTGTGAAATCTTTCATTCTTTGATTGGACAACTAGATCTGCAAGGGAATTTGGTTCCTCTCTGTTTTCTGGAGTTCTTAGTGCAGGTACCCTTGAGTTGGCTGTTAGCAGAACACCTGATGGTACTGTGGGTGACTGAGGTATTTAATCTAAGAATTCTTGCAGGCTGGAATGTTTTTTATTGTGTTCTGGAGAATCTTTTTGGGTGAGCAAATGTGACTGTAAACACATGAGAAACTAAGAACAGCTTAAAAAGACATTTTGTACTATACTCTTGCCTTTTATAATAAGTCTTACCACTGCTAAAAAAAGTTTGTGTTTTAACTATACAGTATAAGAAGATACTCACTAGGGATGATGGAAAGTTAGGCACTGTTGAAAGATTTGTATCTGGTTCTTTAGCTGGAGCAACAGCACAAACTTCTATTTATCCCATGGAGGTAAGTGTCCCATGGAGGTAAGAGAATCTGCTTCCACTGGAGCCTGCAAAATGTTTGGTTTGTTTCCTAAGTAAACCCCATTTTGTTCTTGGAAATATTGTAAAAGTTCTGCTCTAGTTGGATACCCTAATTTTTTTACTTTGGAATTCCTTTCAGACGTTCAGTGCTAGGCATTTTAGAATATACTATGTTCTAACTGATTCTTGTAGTATTTTGCTGTATGGTATTTTTTAAAACAATATTTAAGTAAAACCTAGTGAAGGAAAAAAGATTATCCAAGAACACTTAAAACTCACTATGTATTCAAGCATTTTGTAAATTGGGCATAAATCTTTTTCCCGCTATATGTAAGCGAGGAAGAGTGTTGTCTGGACAGATCTGAAGTTCTGCTGTGTTGTGCTGGGGAGCTGTGCCTGATAAGAACAGTGTGGGGGAAGGATGTAACAGCTGCAGCTCAGGCTGGGTGGATTGGCTGCTCTTTCCCCTGTAGGACATACCTGTAGGTGGTACTACACACTGCAATTTAACTAGTGTAAATATATTAACTGCTCCAGTGCAACTGTAACACACCATTTCACAGAAACAGCATGCATTTTCTTTGCTGCTGGTTCTCCACAAGGTTTATCACTTATGCAGATCCTTGCTTGTAGGAACTCAGCACATCCTTCCAGATGTTCAAAGTTGCCAAGAACCCTCTCGGGGGGCTCAGAGACCCTGGCATGTTGCCCAGATCACCTGGTGGCTTGATTTTGATCCTTCTAATGAAGTGCCACCTGTGTACGAGGACATGAGAGCCACACAAGTTTGAATGGTGTGAAAAAATAATGTGTTCACAAGGTGAAAATACAGATTTTAAGATTTTTGGTATAGGGGTTATGGAGACAAGATTGAAGAATCAGAGCATGTCCAGTCCTTCTTTCTTCTTCTTGTTCTCCATTTTCTGCTGCGATGTTGGCACTTAGAGATTAATTTAGAGTAGAAGTGCACTGTCTAACATAAGTAATAAGTATTGAGAATTAAAAGTAAATATGACATACGTAGTTTGTGGTATAAAAGATGACACCGCCTCAGGGGTGGTGGAGAGTGCCTCAGACTGTCTTGCTGAACTAACCTCATCAAGGCAAGAGAAATTTTTTTACAGATAAGATAAAATAAACAACCTTGAGACCGAGAAATGAAGAGCCCTACTCCTTCTTCAAGTGCCGAGCTAAGAAAAGACTTTCGAACTTTTCTCAGTCACTCTGATAAGCTAATGATCCCGACACTTGTTGGAATAGATGTTGGGGCTGGGACTAAACCAATACCAACATCAAGTTTGGTAGAAATGGCAAATGTAACCTAAATAGTTTTTTCATGGGTGGGGATTGCCGTAGGAATGGAACTGTTTTCATTGCTGAAGTAATAATGAACTGAAGAACTGAAACATGATGTAAATTGTCTGGATTATGCTGATCAGGGGAGACGAGGGAACTGTTCTACAATATTTTCTGGTCTTCCTCACAAAGATATGGTACTGTCCTAGAAGTTTTTGGGATGTTTCTAAATAAGAGATAAAAGTCAAATGCCAGGAAATTCCTGAGGGAGATGAAGTCTTATGAGGCTTTAAAATAGACCAAATTGTTGTTCAGGAAACTTCCTCTGTGGTTTCTTTTGGATGCTGTTACTAATTTCTTTGTCCTAAGATGCAGTACAGACTTGCGTGCATTATTAATCAGGTGCTGGGTTTCAGTAGTGAGACACAATTATTCCTTGTATTCCTCAACTACCTCTCTAAGTGCCATACTTTTTGAAATATTATTTTTTTAATAGGCTTTAGTGTTCCCAGATCAGAAGTATCATCTGCTAGCATGTTAGTACTCTCACTTGAGCCTTAGCTAATACTTCTATTGAATATTGCTTACACTGTTGCCTTCAAGTCGATCGAATAACTGCCTGTTTAATCAAGAAAATAAAGCTAAAATGCAATTTTAAACGGCCAAGAATTTATAAGCTAGTGTACAGTAATGTGTGGTGCTCTGCACTAAGGACAGAACTTGAAGAAGCCTGCTGCTAACAATGCCTTACCAGTAATCAAAAGAGATTTGCAGCATCAAAGTGCAAAGCAGTTCTAGAGAATTCAATAAGCAGATATATACTTTGCATCTACAATAGATTAATTAATGGGTATGTAATTAAGACTGTTATTTTTTTTCCTTTTAGGTTTTAAAGACCAGATTGGCTGTGGGTAAAACAGGGCAATATTCTGGGATGTTTGACTGTGCTAAGAAGATTTTAAAAAGAGAAGGTCCAAAGGCCTTCTACAAAGGCTATATTCCTAATATTCTAGGTATAATTCCTTATGCTGGCATTGACCTTGCTGTTTATGAGGTGAGTTTAGATCACTGAATGCATGTAGCTGTCAATAATTAACTTACAAAAAGTGTAAATATATTTAGAATGTTTGCATTATTATACAATTACAACTGGCTCAATTTTGAAAAGCCACAAGAGACTTTCCACTGATGTTACTAGACCTCAGTGTTTGTTTGCCCCTATTGAGGAGTGCCTGGGCAGATGGGCCCTTCCATGCAAGAGTACCAAGCAGGAAATGTGCTATGAGTGGATTATACAGACCTTGGCAGTACCATAAGCTTTCATACTTACCTAACCTTGTTAGACTGGAACATACCCATTTTATGGGAAATTCATGCCTTAAAAAGGATATTCATATTATGATAGTTTATACATTTTTTTTGCCAGTTGTTAGGTTTATGAGTGGATTACATTAACCTGAATTCCTCTCTGTCTGTGCATGTTACCAGAATTCTTTCTGGCTGACACAGCTTTTCTGAGGAGCTTGAAATACTGCTGTCCTTCCTTTCCAGAGAAACTGGCACCTATTTGACCCACCAGCAATGTGGGTCAAATATTTTTATCTACCTTAGATATGTGTTGCTTCAAAGTGTCTTAAATAACTCAGACACACAGACTAATTTTTTTTCTAATCTTGACAAATCTTTTTTTGACACTGCATTAGCCATCATCAGAAGTGTTTGAACAAATATTTTAAAAGCTGTATGGAATTTCTTTTCTACAATTTGCATCCTTGTTTCTGCATGGGGTGATGTGCACAGATGTGTGAACTTCCATTGCACTCTGTGGGGTGCTGGGTTGTTTCCCACCTCCTCTTCCCCAAAGTATTACAGGTGCATGGGCCCTTTGCTGCTGCTGGATCTTTTAAGGATTTCTCTCCTAGGTACTAAATATTGTAATTTGGTTGAAGTCCTTCCCTGTGTGCTAAGGTGTTTACCTGTGCACTTTGAGCATGTAGTGAAATTGGTGCTTTTCAGGATTGAGCACTTAGGATTTGTTATGCATAAAGAAGCACTTGTTTACCTTTTTTGAATGCAAATCTCTTGTCTTACTGTTTAATTTTGTACCTTGGCAGCTCTTGAAGAGTACATGGCTAGAGCACTATGCATCAAGCTCTGCAAACCCAGGTGTGTTTGTGCTGCTGGGCTGTGGCACCGTGTCCAGCACGTGTGGGCAGTTGGCCAGTTACCCTCTGGCTCTCATCAGAACACGCATGCAGGCTCAAGGTCAGTTCTCCTTCCTGAAAAGGCTTCTGTGTGGTGACAAAAAAATTGTATCATGTGGGATAGCTCTAGCAGAGACATAGCAATAAAAAAAAAACAACTTGGAAAAACTAAGGATGTATCTGGAAAATTCTTCTTAATGTTGGTCCTTTCTCCCTCTACCCACAACACAGTTGTTCTTTATACTCAATTTAAAAAGTAACATTTCAAGCACTGGTGCTTTGTATATTCTGAGAGCCAATTCCATACAAGACTGCCAGACACAGCTCCTGTCATAGTCTGGAAGCACTCTTCTAAACTTTACAATGTTTTTCTAAATTTTAGAGATTAAATGATAGGGCTTGAATTGTCCTGAGAGGGTAGACAGCAATGTTTGCTCTGTAGGGCATTTCATTAGGATAGTTTCATCGCTGAGATTTTTGTTTGATAGGTTTCTGCAGACTTAAGGATGGGAACCTACTTTTCCAAAGGAACATAGGTGGATAATGCTTTCCACTGGGATTTAGACACCTGGATATCTCCCAAATGTCTGGGATTAAAACATCTCTTTTCAGTGGACCTGAGATAGTAGGCTTATGATCCAGGTGTTTGAGACTTGCTCAAGATTTTTAATATTACTAGAACTGCTTTATAACACATGATCTTTTTGTTCTAGCGTCAGTGGAAGGAGCTCCACAGTTAAGCATGGTTGGTCTCTTTCAAAGAATTGTTGCAACAGAGGGACTCCGAGGACTTTATAGGGGCATAGCCCCTAATTTTATGAAAGTGCTTCCAGCTGTCAGCATCAGCTATGTTGTATATGAAAAAATGAAACAGAATTTGGGAATAGCATGAAATGAAGGAAAAAGGTGAGATGCTCCTAATGCTGTTGGAAACACCAAAACAATAATGTCTTCTCAAGTAATCTGCTCTCACAATTAGAGACAGATCTTTATAGAGAGATGCTGCGACTTCCACGTTTGTCCTTAAGTGGGAAGAAACTTTCTTAAATTTTGGTTCACCATTTTTAAACAGATACATATATTGCACTTTAAAATGTCACTGAGTTGAAAAAAAGTAATCAAGAAACTGTCTTTAAATCAGCCGTATGTTCTTATTTTTAGGAAATCATGCATATTTTACTCATTGGGGTTTTTTTAATTTGTCCTTTCTAAACGTGTATTTGTCTTGGATGAAACCAAAGGTAGGAGAAGTTTATACTGCCTTGATACTGAATATATGAAAGTGACTCTGTGTTTTTGTCATGCTGCCTACACTCAAGCAATTCACAGGCGCCATTTTGCATGCCTAGAAGTGAGCACTTTTGTTATTTTTGAAGACTGAATGTTAAGTTAATAAGAAATAGCATCTTGGATACACACAATGATGGAATAACACATTAAAATGTAGCCCATCACCTTTGTCTTCAGGCAAACCTTTTTTATTTTTCATTATTTAAACAGCCTGAGAAACTGCTGTTCTGCAGTATTGGAATACCTCAAATGGATTTACACGGTATTTTTGTAATACAATCAGCAATTTTGATAACTTGCTTCACTGGACCTGCTTTTCATTGCACTTGTAAATGTCGGCACCATTAACTATGGCATAATTTGGGTTACAGCTGCATGTTTTGTAGGATCATAATACAAAGGAACAGAAAAAGCTTGGATGTTAGATCCATTCCATACAAGTGCAAGTTGCTATTTAAAAACAGGATGGGAGATCCAGTATGAAGCTGGTTGTAATTCTAGTACAGCCAATGGCAGAGCTGTTCATAGCTCTGGGAACAGGAATGCTTGTCATTTTGGACTCTCCATTCTTTCCCTTATTCAGAGGGCTACATCCACTCTGTGCTTTTAGCCAGTAGAGGATTGCATTATTATGTGTGAAGGATTTTTACAGTCTTGTCATGTGAGCTTAGTCTTCTGTGGACATTGGCTGTGGGTGTGAAATTGGGATAATAAAATACTGAAGGGTTTTGTCCAGGTGACCAAGTGGCAGTGCTGACCTCAGATGTCCATCAGATTGGTGTTAATGTAGCATGCAAAGCAAAGCATGCATACAGACCTGCTAGTGCTTGAGAAACAGCTCCTCCTCAAAAAACAAAGCAGCCCTTCCTCAATGCAGAACTTTAGGCATTTCCATGTACAAGTCCTTCCAAAGTGACTTTTTTTTTTTTTTTTGGTGTGTGTGGAGGGGCACACAGTTGCCTTCAGGCCTGAACACTGAAATAGAGTAACAATTATTACCAGACTGTTTTGTGAGGCTTTTTCTGCTCTCTGTAATGTGTAGTGTCTTAATCTTGCTAAATTCGAGATTATACTTACCTTGACCTTCTAAAAGCAACTGCTCTTAGACCACTTTCTGAAATTGGATTACTGAAGGAAGAACTTTATTCTGTTATGGTCATTAAGGGTCTTCTTTTTAATTCTTTCTTTTTTTGGGTGGGCATGAGGGCTGCATGGGGTTTTTTTTTTGTTTGTTTGGTTTTTTAAGCAGAAAAAAGAGCAAGCAAGCAAAAATAACTGCCTGAATCTCCCTTGTTCTACATATGCTTTGGGCCATATTTTTCAAACAGCAATCACATGTAAATTTGTGTTCAGTGCTTCCATGGCTGGTGTTTATTCTCCATAAACTGATACATAGCAATTCCATAAAATCTGTATTATAGAATTTTTTATCACATTTCAGAAAATGGCAGCTCTAGCTGTATTTTGGCCTTCCCTTTAGGGAAACGTTGGACTTTGCACTTTAGAAAAAAAAAAAAAGTCATTCTATCCAAATCATTTATATGTATAATGCCTTTCTGATCAGAGTTTTCCTTGGTTTTGCCAATATCTTTGTACCCTTTGTGGGATTTGTGAGATCAGTTGCTGGTAATTTTGTTTGACTGTGACCAATGAGCAAATGTATTGTGTGTGTGATGTAAAAATGACTTTAGCATTTCTATCTTCCAGACTTGTTACATTTTGTTTATAGTGTGCAAGTGCCATTATGAGTATTGAAATCATGGTGACCTTTTCAAATGTTGAAAAGATGAGCTGTTTCAGATTTGATTTTTCATTATGTGCCTTGATAATGACTGTGGTCAATTGTGTATTCTTTGTCTCTGAAATGTATGTTTACCTATCTAGCTCCATAAAACTACCAGTTTCTAATAAATCTTTGTTTCCTTATCTGGCTGGAGTGTGCTGATGTGTTTTTTCAAAGTCTGATAGATGACACTTTTTATTGCATACACGCATAATACTCAATGTAAAAAATGAAGGCAACTGATCTAAAAGTAGGTTTCAGACTAGACTATGCTTTGCTATTACACTGATACTTGAAAACAGAGATAAGTTAATTTCCATCCTGTTTACAACTGTCTCATTGCTTCATGGAAGAGCACATGTTGAATATTTTTGCCAGTAATTTGCTTCTGTGTATGTTGTGTGACAGAACTCTTCATAGTCAGGGACAAACATACTTGCTTGTATTACTGCTGATCTTGCTTTGTTGTTAATCTTACTTGTTAGTCAAAGGATCAATATAAAATCTGTTCAAGGTAATTGACTTAATTTACTCTGCATGTGTAGTATGGCTATGCTGCTAAAAGCTTGTTAACAGCCAGCTTTGACGACAACTTTTGAGGTTTTCACACCAATCCTTCAAATGTTAAAGGAAATTATGAACGAATTAGGGGAACCTTTTCTTGTCTCTGCTGCAAATACAGTTCTTGTAATGTAAGATTTAGAAGTTTTGTTTTAAGTAATGGAAGAGGTAGATGCACAGTGTATGATTCTTGACTAAGTGAACAATTCGATCTTCAATTTGACTTGAGGCAAGAATGCTTTTAATTGCAAATGCTCTGCAAGAAGAGCCCAGAAGGGAAAGGCAAAGATTATTTGTTTTCCTTTCAATATGTATGTGGAGCGTGACAGCTATCCAGTATCATTAACACTAGAAAACACTGCAGAAATGGCATGAAATCTAAAATAGTGGTGCCAGTGTGTGTCTTTGCCTCTTGATTGTGGTGGGCTTCCTGACAGGGTGTGCCTGCTGCAGCAGGGGCCTTCCTTACAATGGCACCAGCCAGGGCCCAAGCTGGCTGGCTCACCTGCTCATGGAAAGGTGAACTCTGTGTGCTGAAAGCCCCTTGGCACCTTTCTTTCCCTCCTGCTAAAGAATGCCTGGTGCCCAGCACTCCCAGGTGAGACTGGGTGTGAGCCTGCCTGGTGCCCAAATTAGCCTTCAGAGGCCCAGGATGAGGTGACTTCTGTCCTTTCCTGCCTTGCTTCTGAGCTCTGAGCTGGCTGCACTCGTTAGTACAGGCAGGATGTATTGGCAGCTTTCTCTTTGTGACCTTCTGATTTTAAACAGTTGGATAAGGTGTACAGCAACAAGTGTGTTGCAGTAAGTGGTACTGCTGTGTATAAATTACTAAAATATCAAGGATGTCTCAACCTGCAGGCTATTTGCTGTGCAAGGAAGTGTGGTTTTTAAATGCTTCCCCTTCTGATGTCAGAGTTGTCTTGGGAACAGATTTTATGACTTGAATTAAAACAAGATGCTGATACTAAAATATACGTTATGGAGAACATAATTGATAAGAACTGGATATTTAACACAGAGTGATTTGGGAATATTGACAGTCTTGGTGTGTGATTTAGGACTAGCTTCTAAGCCCTCTTGGTATCTGAAAATGTGATGAAGTATTGCCTTTTTTGTCAATATTTTCCAGGGTAAAAATTGTCTGTGTTTTGGCAACTAAATAAATACTTGAGTATTGTGCACCTCAACTCTTACACATTGCATCTGCTTTGCTAAAGGGCTAGCAAAGAAGTCTGTTATATACTGTGTATGTTTTAGAAAACACCTATAGTGTGTATACACATATGCATTTACATCTATTTATGTATATACATGTAAACAACGTTCTCTTTCTTTGCACCAAGTTTGTGCATCTCCTTTGTGCAGCAGCTGGACCAGCTTTCAGAATGGCCTTTTACTTAACACTCTTGGAGCCCTGAAACTGCTGGTGCTGCAGAGCTTTCCCCTGCAAGCTCAAACTAGGAGATTGAGGAGTCTCCTAAATAATGTGCCAGTGGTACTCATGCCAAAAGCCAGAATGGTTTATCCCCCCTAGGCTCATATGAACTGGAATATGTAGTGTCCATCCCCTAGAAGTAGGTGGTGGCAAAAGCCTTGGTTTGCAAGGTGGGAGTACAGTAGATGACTTTTGGATGGGTTCTCTTGCCATTTGAAACGAAGCCTTTTGTTAGCACACGGGCCCTGTAGTTTAGCTCTTGCCGAGGCTCTGATACAGAAGGCATTGCATTTTCCCTAGAGCAAATGCCATGGGGTTTAAGTGTTAGAGACTTGTGTATGATCCGCTCTCTCCTCCTCCAGCCTAAAGAGCCGGTCTCTGGGCTGTTTGCAGGAATCCTGCAGGCTCGGACTGCATTCCAGCAGTGCCATCTACTGTCCTGTTGGAACACCCTTTTCTGAGGGGATGGCTGTCAGGCTCAACGCTGGAGTTCATTCCCTGCAGTTGTTATCTTCACAGCAGAGGAAAAGCAGTTTATAACAGTGCAGGATAAGCCCAGCTAAGCCATGTTTGTATCACAGAACCATGGAATCTGTTGGCTTGGAAGGGAACTATTGATTTGACCCAGTGCGGGTCTCTGTGATGGCATGTCCCTGCAGCCCTCCCCACGCCTCCATACCATGTGTGTTGCAGTTTGGTAATGGGGCCATTTTGATTTCCCTAATTAAACGAATTCCTTAACTTTAACTGGCTTGCTGTGTAGATGCAGCAGGCTCTGCCTCTTCCAGCAGTTCCATTCATTGCATTGGTACCACTTTTACAGGTGATTTGTGTATGTTTCCTCCTTCTAACCCTACTGGGTTACCATAACATAGCTTCATGGATTTTTAAGCCCACAGTCTTACCTCCTTTTATGGCCTTCTCTGTTAACTGCAGACCAATTAGCTTCACTAAATTGCTTCAGTGTGTGTCTGTATCTGTCACATTCATTCCTTCCAGTGTAGAAAACCTTTCAAACTGTTGGGGCTGGGCAATAACTGTCTAAAGGAGGAGAAGTTCAGAGGCTGGGGTGTTTTAATAGGACTTGGTTTACAAATAGGATTTCTGAGTAATCTTGGTGGTACAGATTACTGTCTCAATCCTGGCAGTAGCTCTGAAGCCATCCTCGTGAAAATAGACGCATATAAAAATGTCACCTTTGCACAATAAATTCTAAAGCTAGCAATTCAGATTCTGTATGTATCTCAAATGTGAAGGTTTTTACTGTCAGGTCAAAGATTGCTTGCAGTATACAGGAAAGAGCTACATTTTAGAATTCCTTTCCCAAGACTTGCTTCTTTTTTCTTACTAGCTGGACAGATTTTGCAAAGGTTTCAGTAGGTAAGAAGAATTGAGATGTAATTGCAAATTTTGGTGGTGATGAAGGATATAAAATTCTGACTTATGCATCACCACAGTGATCCTGTTCATAACAGAAGTTGTGAGATTACTTTCTGTGGCTTAGGAAAAGGTTGTGCTGTGTGGGTGGAAAACTCCTGAAGTCCCCAAAACTCCATGACTTGCTCATACAAAGCCTTCTGCCTCTGGGATGGCAGCAATATGTAACCTATCCTCATTAGGTGTCTGTACTAATGAAATGACAGTGTACACATCTGATCCATCTGCCACATAAATGTTTAATTTTTCTTTTGCCAATCAGCCAGAGTTTGGCAGATGCTGCGCAGCAGAAAAAAAGCTGCAAGTGTGGTGTTGCATTTCTCCACAGGGAATTGGTGCTGGAGTAGGAGCATTTCTGAATCAGTCTCGATACTGCCATCCTCTTGAAGTTAATTTGGCTTAGACATCAAATATTACTCACTGGTCCCTTAAGGAGTATGTGATTTCAGTTTGCTTCTCCAGTTGCTTTCTCTATCCTAGAGAAAAAATGGATAAAGGAAGAGTTTTATTCAGTGTTCTCCTGCAGACTCTTATTCAATGTCCATACCTTGCTGTGAGTGAGGCATTTGCTGGGCTGTTATCTAATGGCACTCATTTCCACAGTATGGCATTTTGATGGGAAACAGTGTGATCCTGTAGATAAGAGTGTCTTGCAGATGGAGATTTTCATCTCAGTTCTGCTGCTGATCTTATATATGTCCTTCCCCAGCATCTCTGGTCCTGGTATTTTCTTGTCATATAGGTGTTAAGCTCCCTGGGACTGCCATTATACTGTGATGGTTCAGTGTGTAGCCTCAGGTTGTGCTGTGATACAGATAATATTCTGATTAAAAATTAAACCCTTGGCCTACAGCAGTGCTTGTTAAAGTATCATGCACTTTATTGACAGAAATTTTTCTCTTGGTTTGATGATTAAGATAATACCACAGTGTGAGAAGAAACCTAATGCAAGCAGGAAATCAATCATATTCTAAAAAAAGTTGATTGCCAAAGCTGCCTGCTGGGGTAAATTAATATTAATCTTACAGATACTCTTTCATCTCTAAAAAGAAATTTGGCTTCCTTCTTGATTATTGTTTTTAGCCTTTTCTCCTAGTTTATTTTTAATAGGCAGCAGTGTCTTGCACTCTAATACAGCAATCTCTAACACTGCCAAGTAAGAGTGTATCTCTCTCAGAGAACACTGAGAAGCCACTGAGCTGCAGTGGTAAATTCTGGTTTTAAAGAAGAAAAGTGCCAAACTCCAGGGCCCAGTGTCTTAACTGCCTTTCTCTCACTGGAAGTGCCCTCGGCCCTTGGAGAATACACGTGGATGGAGGGCGTCTTGTGCTCTCTGAATTAACAATAACAGCAACAACAACAACAACAACAACAACAACAACAACAACAATAATAATAATAAAGTGTAAGGGTTTTGCGCAGGTGTTTCCATGCTGGGGCCAGTCAGTGCTGTGGTGGGGAGGGCAGTGCCGGCAGCAGCCGCTTCTCGGCTCCTTTCCCTCGGATTTCCCTTGTTTTTCCCTCGGATTTCCCTTGTTTTTCCCTCGGTTTTCCCCTGGTTTTCCCTCGGTTTTCCCTTGTATTTCGCTCGGCTTTTGCCCTGCCCGGCGCGGCTGGAGGTCCCGCGCGGTCCGCCAGGGGGCGCACCCGTCGCCGCCGCCCGTCCCGGGGCCCTCACGGCCGGGGCCGGGTGGGAGGCGCACGATGGCGGCTCGGGAGCGATCCGCAGGGAGGGATGGAGCCGCCACATGTCCGACCCTGCCGGGAGAAATGGAGCTGCCACATGTCGGACCCTGCTGGGAGAAATGGAGCCGCCACATGTCCGAGCTGCCTGCTTGTCCGCCGGCGTCAGGCTCTGGGCGTGCGGAGGGCTCCTCACCGCCGAGGTGGGATCGAAGTGAGCAGTGAAACCCGAGGCTCAAGGTCACCAGTTTTTTTCCTGACAGGGCAGAAGTCTCCCCAAGGGATTCCTATTGCTTGAGACACTAATTAAAAACGGGACAGTTCAAATCTATGGGAACATGTATCATCGCAGACAGCCCTTTGCTGCTGTAGGTCACATCCGCACAAAGACAAAGGTTTTTGATCACCTTTCAGCAGTCAGCAGGACAGCCTGTTTCATCCTCAGAATCTCGATTCCATTAACATTTGCTGCTGGAGTTTGAGGACCTGGGATGCCTCAGCTAAAGAGTCTCAAGCCTAAATGAAATATGTAGGCAAATGCAAAGGCTTAAATAAGCATTCTGGGATGAAATCTGATGCTCTGTCTGACCACATTAATTTCTCATGAGAAACTATGAACAAATAATTGGATATTTCATTCTTGCTAGTTGCATTAATTCTCTTGAGTCATTCGTTATGTTAATCTCCTTTAATTTCCCATTGAGCTATAAGAAACAAGTCAACATCTAAGATCCCCAATGTTCTGAAAGGTTCCCAGGTGCCAGAAGTTTACTTTTAGGTGATTTACTCCATGTAAAGATACAAAGGCTGGAGTTCACCATGACAGCTAGTTGGTACATAGCCAATGCTCAAAGCATCTATCTCTGTCCCCAGAAGTTGTTATTCAGTAGAACTACTTGAAACTTGTAATTACTGGCTCTTTGTTTAACTTCCAAGTATACCTTATTCATAGTTGAAGTACAAACACAGGAATGCTTGTGTTGAAAATGGGCCTTACTTTAAAAATGACCCAAATTCAACAAAACCCTTTCTGTGGTTCTCTCTATAAGGTGCTTTGTAGAAGGGGAAGCTGCCTCTCATGACCTCCCTAGTCAGCTTCAATTTTGAAGTCCTTGCTGACTAGATGAAAATCACTCAAGTGCCTCCCTAGGGAGAGGATCTCATGGAAAGAGCATTCCTGCGTGCACCGGACTCTCCACAGGAGCGCTGTCCAGAGCCTCAGCAGGGCATCAGGGTTGGAACAGGTCTGGAGCATGAGCTGCTTCCTCACACCTAATGTTGTTTTCCACAGGTTGGAGTTCAAGGACCTTCTTAGAGGCTTCAGTAACCAGCATGGGAGTAAAGGCCATTAACTTGTATTCTTGAAGCACTTTGTCCCCCATTGCAGGATGCCCACTCTCCCATTTTTATTGAGCATTTGTGAAGTGGCATATATGGGATTAAAGTGGTCTATGTGTGTTTGGGATCTTATCAGAAGGGATCAGTGCTTAATGTACATAGACGATGATCAGTTCAGTACAAAATGACAAATGCAGTTTGTAAGGGGATTTTTCTTTCTGTCAGTTATACCTTTAAAGCTATTGATCTGCCAGAGAGCATTTTGGAGGTTTTTTCCATTTTTAGGGATTGCATATTTTGATGTGTCACCAGATGATTATAGAATTAAGACACAAATGTAGTTCACCTTTAAGAGTTGAAATCAGTAATAAATATTCCATTAAGTTGTCTTAAACTGTCAGGGTGAGGAAATATACACTGTTCATGATTAAACTTATGGGTCATGTTGTTGAACCTCAGTTTATGCTTGTGCATTAGTAGCTAAATATAAAGTATAAGGTCTTAAAGTCCTATTAGAAAAACTAGAAGCGTGACATGGTGACATTAAGAAGAGATGTAAAAATTTGGGGCATTTTGACTAACATCTTATGCTTAATTTCTATATGGTTCTATAGGCAATCTCCTTTCAGAAGTGCTCATTTTAAGAGACAGAGAATTAACATCTGCCAGCAGATATCAAAACTGAGAGGATAAAGCCGCCTTTCTCTTGTATCTGTGTACATAGAGACTTTTAAATGTCTTTATTTAAACAGCTTATCTCCTGATGATTTCTCACAGCTCATTTCCTAAGAACATGTCAGATGTTTTCCCTTTCTAGTGAAACAGGCAATTTTTATTCACCTTTTGTTTAAAATCTTACTAGGGACCTTGGGGAAGGATGTTACACTAAAGCAGAATGTGTTCAGCAGCTGGTTTGTCCTTCAGTAGGCACTGGCCTCATGAATCAATGCAACCTAAACCAAGTGAAAGCCCTTTTCCCTGGTGCCTGCAGTGTGCTCTCTCTGGGGGCGAGCCCAAGGGCTGAAATGTCCTTTCTTTACTGACTGGCTCTGGTCAGAGTGAGTCACCTGGGGAGAGTCTGGGTGGCATTTGCATGCAGATTGTTTTCATGTATGAAAAATGCATGAATATTCCCTCAGGTGTTAATTAATGCAATTTTTGGATATTGAGAACTTCAAGCAAAAAAATCATAGTGTTTTCAGACTGTATTCAAATGTGGTCCCTACACCTAATTATTTGGACACACTCCTTAGGAATGTCTGGCAGACAAACTTTTCCTTCCTTCTATATTCCTGTGACTACACCGTAAGAGGGAGAATGTTAGGGTTTTTTTTTTTAAAGTTTTCCTTAGCTGGTTGTAAAGGAGGAGAATTTATTGTCCATTTCTGTTCACAATGATTGAGTTTGTGGGTTTTAATTTGTTGGGTTTTATTAGCTGTAGTGGGGAGGTAAAGAGGAGGATCTTGAACAACCTCCTTTGATCAGACTTTAAATACTGCATTTAATAGTTAATTTAATCAGTAAACAGCAGGAGATTATTACATTTCCTGGGAAGTTTTTCAAATTATAAAAATAGAATTGCTTCCCTCAGGACAGTGTTAATGAGCCTACAGTTTGGGTGGGATAAAGACATGCAGCAGCTTTGTATGTTCATGCTCTAGGTAGCATATATGACCCTCAGGAATGAGGATTCCTTGTCATTGACAAGAAATTTAATGCATGTGGAGGAAAAAGATTAATTGCTACTGGTTCTGATTTTCAACTTGACCTCCACAAAAGGAAGGTCCCTGTGGCATCTCAAATTGTGTAATGAAAATAACTCTGCTCCTTCATTAGTGGTGGTAGCTCATAGTGCTGCATTGAAATCAGCTCTGAAAGCTAAGTTTCTCTTGTAGTCTCCATGTTGGCTTTTGGGGCTTCTGGGAGCTAAGACAATGAAAATGAACAGCTTGATCCCATTAGCAGTGTCCATAATTTTTTTTCTCTGCACAGAGCCCTTAGACATAGATGCTACAGGAGAAATATCAAATGGGTTCTGAACACACCAGTTTTCACTGGAAGGGGTGACTAGCTTGAAAGCAGTGCTGTTAATAAGAGTTTGGGTGAAAAGAACTTCATTTTTACATAATCCATATTTTCAGTCAGACCACAGGAGAGTTTGACTTGCAGTTCCTATCAGAGCCTGAAAGGAGAACACAAAACTGTGTGCACACTTGTCTGTTGCTTAGGAAATTCCAACCAGCTCAACAATGTTGTAACTGTTTTACAATTGCAGAGAAGCAGATCTGAGTATCTTATTCATGCTTGGGGATGCACCCTCATTGTATCAATGTTTAGTGATGGTAATGTGGAGCTCAAAACCCATTAACCTCCTCCTGCACACCCAGCATACTCACATGCATGGGGCATTTCCAGATAATTCTGTTCACAGTGGCCTTGCAGGACCAAAAGTTCTGCACTGGAGCTCCATGAACAAAACTAGAATTAGTATTTCTGCAATAGATCTGGTATCATTTCTGTAGAAAGTTATGAATAATACAAGGCAGCAGAATGTTTTAGTTGGCAATTTCACTTTGCTTCTATCTGAGAAATTAACATGTGAAAAAACACCTGTAATCCAGGCTCAGTAGCTTAATTTAATATGAACTATTGAAACTGAATGGCAAGTCATAGATAATGGTGATTGATACAGTACTTTTGATGAAAAAAAATTCCCTGGGATGACATCACTTCTTGCATTATTATAGTAGCCCTTAAGCTAGGCAGCTCCAGAGCTGAGGAGAAAAATGTAAAGAAAAGAAATTATGTCTCCAACTTTTTTTTTAACCTCTGTTTCAGACCAAGTTTATTTCAGTTTCTGTGTTCAGATGATCCACCTGAAATTTGTTTTGTTGAGGTAGGTTGAGAACATGAGCTCTGAAATTAATTGCAAGTTCCAGTTCAAGGTTGTCTGGTTATTTACATAAGGTAATATTTTTTCTTTAATGTTAAGCTTGAAGAAATTTATTTACTCTGTGTTCACAAAGCAGCTGCCTTCAGCTTTAAATCAAATATATAATGTTTGAAGGCTGTCAGTGGAGGCCTCCCTGATGCCTCTGTCTATTTGTGGAACTCAAACTTTTTTAAAAGCAATAGTTTCTAACCTGCAGAAAATATTTTAGAATGTGGCCAGTGTGCTTGTGTCATCTTTCCAGCCACTTCAGAGCTGAGGAGAAAAATGTAAAGAAAAGAAATTATGTCTCACCTCTGTTTCAGACCAAGTTTATTTCAGTTTTTGTTCAGATGATCCACCTGAAATTTGTTTTGTTGAGGTAGGTTGAGAACATGAGCTCTGAAATTAATTGCAAGTTCAGTTCAAGGTTGTCTGGTTATTTTTAAGGTAACATTTTTTCTTTAATGTTCTTGAAGAAATTTATTTACTCTGTGTTCACAAAGCAGCTGCCTTCAGCTTTAAATCAAATATATAATGTTTGAAGGCTGTCAGTGGAGGCCTCCCTGATGCCTCTGTCTATTTGTGGAACTCAAACTTTTTTGAAAGCAATAGTTTCTAACCTGCAGAAAATATTTTAGAATGTGGCCAGTGTGCCACTTCCTTGTGTGTCATCTTTCCAGCCAGCTTTGCAGGAGAGCAGCATCACAAAGGTTTCATGTCAAAATCCGTGTTACCGCTGCGAATGAAGGGTAAAAGGATATGTACAAATATAGCTGTTCCTCCCTTTGAGCCATGTGAGTTGTGTCACTCAGGTGGACACCTGTTACACTGCACTGTGCTGCTGGACAGCAGCATGGTGAAAATCAAAATGATGAAATACATCTAATTACAATTAAAAGAGGCAGACATTGAAAACTTTCAGTAATTGTTTGATATGGAATATTGATCTGATAGCAGTTGCCTGGGGAGGGATTTACAAGAAATACATATAAACAGTATTGCTGTCTTTATTCTTGAAAGTTACATTAACTATGAAGGTGGAGTGAGTTCAAGATGTGCTTGCTTTGGTTGTACTTGCCACATTCCTCCCTCAGGTGCAGAAAGGTAGGTATATTTAAATAGTTAGCTCTCTGTGCCTTGACACTGTAGATAATATTCAGAGATAAAACCACTATATATCTGATGGAAATCTTACTCAGTGAGAGCTGAAATGCTACCAAATAATGGCACCATGAAATAACAATATTTTTAACTCTTACACTGCTTCCCATCCATGCCAAGCAATTAAATTTTCCAAAGGTAATAATTTCCATTAAAGGACAAAATTGAATTGTTGTATTGTAGCAGGCAGACATTTTGGTGAGTGGAGAAGTTTTATAACTCTCCCAAAGTCACAAGAGAAGTTGGTGACAACCAGGAATAGAAGGCACACGTGCTGACAGCCAAGTTTCTGTGAGCCACAAGACTGTCCTTCCTCCTGCGCACAGAGAAGCGCTGGCACGAAAGGGAAGTAATTTCTGTGGGTTTGGAGAGGCCTTTCCGGTGGTTCTGGTGCCATCAGCAGAAGGACACACAGTTTGGGTGGGAAGGACTCTCTGCATGGCTCAAAGTGTTCTGTAATGTTGGCTGCTTTCATACTGGTCTTATTTTATGAGGGTTGGCCAAATATTCCCCATGCAGGTAGAAGACCAAAGATGAATCTACCATTTTTGTTGAAGATGTTAGTGAGTGGGGGATAAAAAAGCCCTCTAATGCTTGTAAAGCCCTTTGGTCTGTGCTGCAGCAGGCACATGTGCCAAGGAAAAAACTTGTAAAACTGGTAAGAAGAATTGTTCTTTAGTGCCAGCTTTTAGATCTAGCTCTGGCATAAGTAATGGAAAATATGTATAAATTATATTCAGCTACCTATTTTATTAGCAGTTCTCATATACTCTCATTTTTCAATGATTACCACCATTCCCCAGTTTTCAGTAGTCAAATGTCAAGACGTTTTGTGTCCCTCCCCTCTCTTTGCAGGCTGTAATTCCAGCAGGAACCGACAGTGTGAGTACTAACACTAAGTAAAGCAAGACCAGAGAGATAGCAACCCTCAAGAGAGTAGTCAGACTGTCAGCTGCTCGCTGGCCTGGTCACACTCCGTGGATGCAGCTGAGCTGTTTGTGATGGGCAGGGAGCAGGCAGGGAGCACAGCCCTTCCTGCCCACGCCATGGGATGGGTGCTGCCTTGGGGGGTGGTTGTTTGTGGAGAAATAGCTTTTCCTTCCTTTGATATTTTGACCCAGAAGAGTGAGTTAGTAGGGTAGAAGCATCAGGATGGCTTTCACAGAGCTTGCCCTGCCCATGTGCTAGGTTTTATCAGTATTAAAAATTATCTCGTCCATATTTCTGTAATTACTGGAAAGACAATAGTAAAATAGTTTTCTTCAGAAGCTTTTGTTTATCCTCATAAATGTTTTGGGAAATGAAGGAGGTTATTTCTTGTAGTACATGGTATAAACAGTGTGATTTTGCAGTTACTTTATACTGTCATCTTGGAATGGGTTGGGGATATAAGAATAAGAGGTGCTTAGTCATCTGACATCTGGCAATTTATACGAATACACTTTTCCATAGGCTACAGAAAGCAAAGGGTTTATAAATGTAAAGTAATTATGTAATGTTGCTGTTGCAATAGTAGCCAAAGACCTTAGTCAGATTGGCAGTCCCACACCTGTAGGTATCATGCAAACAGTAAGTAAATATTTCTGCCTTAAAAAGCTTACAAATGCTGACAGCCTTTTTTTAGACAAGAGTTGCTGTGAGTGTAGAGGGGGTTCTTCTTCAGTCATGACTAGAGCAGTCATCTTGAAATTGTGAAGGAAGCACAAGGTAGAAAAAGTACAAATGAAAGTTGTAGAAACTGAAAGAGAAAATGCATTTGTGGAATGAAAAAGTACTGATCACAACTTGTTTCAGTGGAAATTTATCTTATGTAGCAGCTGGTAAGATCCAGAGACATTTGGATTCCCAAATGTATGTCATGCTCTGGTTGGCACTGCATCTTCAGGTGTGGGAGTCCACCCCATTCTCCTTGACATAGGCTGAGCACTGAGGTGCATAACTCCCCCCTGAGCTCCATTGTGGCTTTATTGCAACGAGAGAGAAGAGACTCTCCTAAGTACTCAGTACTAAGTACTTTTGTGTGTTAGATTAATGAGTCTTAATTCTGCAGTCTTTTAATAGTGAATTTTCAATATCTTACTACATTAAAAAAAAAAAAAAGTAGTCAGTGCTTTACTGCATCCAGTTGGATTGATATTTACATATGCTCCCTTCTGGCAGCTTTCCTTCTGATAATGTCACTCTGATTAGCTGTAAAAGACTGAGGAGATATTCTTGAAATAGGTTGTTCCTAAGGGCCACTCTGATGTTTATCCTCTTATAGTATGGCACAGCTGGGAATGGCAATTTGCTCTTGTAACAGGTTGACCAAGGATCAGCTGCAGTATTAAAAGATTAGTACCCAATAATTTCCAGCGAGCTGTTCAGTAATAAACTCAGCATGTTGATGTGGATTTTCAATGTTTGAATGTCTGTCTCCTTTATGTAACATTTCATTTCAAGTCAGCAAAAAACCCCAAAACCCCAAAAAAACCCCTGCCAAACAAAACTCCCCTAAAAACACCACCACCACCCCACCCCCAATATTCTATGAATTTACACTCTGATGTTAACAAACACTTTGATTTTAAACTTGTGAATTATGTAATGATATATGTATTTAGACATCTGGACAACAGCTCTGACAAAGCAAACAGGCCACTCTTAACCAATAGGTTGCTATGCTGCCAGCCAGAACAAATGAGAAGTATGTGGACTCAGTAGGAAGAAAATCAACCAGTTAATTTGTTTTCAAGGTTCATTATAATTGTTGAATCTTACTTATTAATGACCTCTGTACATACAAAATTGAATACATCTGTTATAACAGTGTTTGTATTTATCTCATGACCCTGCTGTAAGCAGCTATCACTGTAGTGTTACATATCCGCTTATATCTAATTTTCCAGAGTGCAGAGCTGCTATGTGATGAAACAACAAAACAGCATTAAAATTATTAGCATTTAAAGGTGTAGCAGCACTCTCATTCCTTGCTGCCCTCTTAATTCTTCAGAGTTAGAGATGAAGGACTTGTGTGGGTCTTGCAACAAAATTTCTGTATGGGAATTGGTAGGCAGGAGCTTGGGCAGTCTGGTGTCTTGAATGCTGATGGATCTTTTTCCAGTGCCCTGGATACAAGAGTGCTTTGATGTTACTTTGGATTTTAGCCATGGTAGATGCTACAACTCTTTTTCTCCAGAGAAAACATAGTGTTCTCTGGCCAGTTTTAGTCAGATGTTTAATGTTAACTTTTATATGTAAAATCAGCTATGCAAGAAAATGGAAAAATGCCTTTGCCCTCAGAG
This sequence comes from Emberiza elegans, assembly GCA_024865655.1. Taxonomy (NCBI): domain Eukaryota; kingdom Metazoa; phylum Chordata; class Aves; order Passeriformes; family Fringillidae; genus Emberiza; species Emberiza elegans. The sequence continues at coordinate 66,520,822 of JALJVW010000206.1, forward strand.
TGACACTGTGTTTCTTTAGCCTGTGAGCAACACAAGTAGGAATTACAGTGTTTGGCTCTTGGCCTTTGGAGCTGTCACAATGTCAGTGAGAGTTATGAGATGCTTGTGCTGACTTTGTACTGTGCTCACAGCATCTCCGTGCCCAGGACACTGGAGTGAGTGATTGCAGATCTTCTGTGGATGCTGTGGCAGGTTCTTTTGAACTGCAAAAGAGTTGTGCCAGATCTGCTCAAAATAATTTAAAGCCTGCTGGATCTGCTCACTTGAGCTGTGTGTGATGAAGCTAAGTGCGTGCCTTTGTTGCAAAGTGTAGATGTGTTGGTAATTTAGCAGGTTTTGAAGCACTGGATGTTGTGCTCATGAGAGCCAATTTTTTCATCCTTTAAACAGCAGCATCTCTGGTTCACATATGATAAGAGGCGATGCTATTTGTAATAATGTGCATTTGCTTGTTTTGCTATGGGTTGTTTGAAAAAATCTGTTCCTGAAGGGTTGTTTTCCTTGTTTGCATGGCTGGCTTGCGAGGGCTTTAGTCACTGGGTTCAGGTTTGCTGCTGCTCCACTTAGCAAATAAAATGTCTTGGCAAGGAGCAAGAAGTGTTTTCCTCTTCTTCCTGGAGGCTCTGCAGAAGCTTCTGCACTGGCTGAGCCTGCCCCTTCACTGTGTGGTTCAAAAAGAAAAAGCAATTTCCCCTGTTGTCAGGCAGCCTGTGAGTAATGTGCCTCCTTGCCTCAAGAAGGATCCCAGCCCCTCTGATTCTCCATGTGTATAAGGAAGAGGGGCTCATAATACTGCAAAATAAAACCCAGGATGGTGCTGTCAGCCTGTGATTGCTTTGGTGGTTGAAAAAGCAGGGAATTTGACAGAAGAAGCTCTAAAGCCAATAAAGGACTCTGTTTTGCCCTTGCTAGACTTGGCTTGAGATAAAAGTAACTGTGGATGATGTATTTGATTGGTAGGAATCACACACAGTGGAAAACACATTAGCATTTCAGATCTATAGTATTTTGAGTCCAATGTGTCAAACAATTGCCAGCAGCAATAGTAAAACCCATGTGAAAATTGATTAAGCAACAATATGTCCAGAGGGCAAGATATTTAGAGTGGGTATTTGGCCTTTGTTCATGCTTAAATGTTTTTAACCTTTCCAGTGTTATAAGTGGATTGTAGGTATATTCATAATATGCATTAGTGTTTGCAGTCAAGCAGAAATCTTGAGCTAATGTTAGAGCTTAGTAAATAAGATGCAGGAAGAGGTATGTCACAATGGATATATTTTAAGATGCAAAATAGTTTTTGTTTACTTTATTTTAGAAGGAAAAAATCTCCACATATTGCTAAGATAAATAGATCAAATTCAGGGTTGAGTTACATAAAACTTAACTTCAAATCAATACTCTTTAGTTATTTTGTAAATACCTGAAAACAGAACTTGATCATCAGGAGACTACTAACATGCCAAGCATCCTTGGCAATCGCCACTACTTTGAACCTTACACTGAGATGTGAAATTCAACCTATTTCCTGTGTTGAGATGCAGTTGTTGAAGATATTTGCTGCATTTAAGTTCTACAATAACTTCATGTACCTAATGGTTAATTACATTTTGTCACCCTGCTGTACAAGGCCTTGTAACTGAATGTCAGGCTTCGACAGCTTTCACTTGGCTAATCCAAAACTCTTCTCCCAACCTGTTTTAGTTGCAGCAGCTGCTTTTCTTCTGACAAAAGTGTTGTTGAGGGGATGGATTTACAAAGGCATTTCTCCCACCCTCCCCAGGAGGAGAGTACCTGGGAAACTGAGCCAAGCTAGGGATCCTCAAAGGATTTAGCGCATTGTAATGCAGAAAGAAATGAGACTTCTCAAGCTGGTGTCAAACCTGTACCTCTGAGAATTACATTGTGCCTCTGAGCTTTGTAATCTGGAAGTGAGAGTAGAGGAATTGCCTCTTTCCTCTCAACTGTGTCAAACAAGTGCAGCAGAGCCTGGCTGTGTTGCTTCCTTAATCATCCATCTGCCTGGGAGCTGCTGTCTTCAGCCTGAAGGAGTCTGTGGGTATCTTAGGTCATCTTTGCCTCACAATGAATCTTGTGTCTGCCAACCGGCATTCCCAGCACCAGGGCTTAAGGTGTTTCTGTAACACTCAAAAAAATGTTTTGCAGATTTTTGGAGATAAATGGAATCCTTCCTTCTCAGCTTTTTCAACTTCTGTGTTGTTCTGTCTCATAACCTTTCTTTTGTACAACCATGTTGTGAAATAATAGAAGTTAAAAATTTTGTCCAGGATGAGAACTGTTGTATGAAGACTTACTAAAAAAAGGTCTATGGAGTATTATCTTTTTTCCCTCCTAAAATCATTGTGTGTTTACCCACCTCTGCTACCACCTAAGTAATTAAAAAAAATAAAGAACCAAAACTAAGTTTGCTAGCTCCAGCAGAGAAGTGAAAAAAAGTGAGAAAATGCTGCCTTGTGCACGTGGAAGTACAGTATTGAGAATCATACAAGGTAATAAGATAGAAATAAATACTGTTATATACTTGAATTGTAAATTTTTTGCAAATATCAACCAAATGCTTGATTGTCATTGAAATAGAGGAATTTCTGGTCTTTCTGTATGAGCAGCAAGTGATGTAGGTCCACAAGTGGAAGCTACTGATGGCTCTTAGGAGCTGCACCTGACTTCCTCAGTGGAGCTATGTGGACAGCTGCTCTGAGGAAGCATCTTCCGAAGTTATTTTAGTTGCTGTCTCAACTTTCCAGGCTGTGTCTTTACCATCTTTCTTTGGTGGAGTTATAGCAGTAGCATAAGGCAGAGGTGCACACTGCTCCAGAGCAGCCAGCCCTCACAAACCCCAGGCTGTCCCTTCCTTCAGGTCAGATCTGCCTGAATGCAAAACCTCAGCTGTACCAGAACTGTCTGGATTTCCCACAGAAGTTTCCTATAAATTAATGCCAAGAAAATTTGTGGTGAAATTTTAGTATAGAAGGCCTGCATGTTGCACTTGATTCTTGCCTGCCTTAAGCTGTGTGCCACTATTTTCACAGGTGCAGAGCAAGATGTAGGAGTGGAAATTGCCACCAACTCAAAACCATAACACTTTGCATATTGGAAATGACTAATCAAGGGGCAAAGCAACAGCTTTCAGAATGTGGTCTTGAGTTACTAATAGAGGCAGGGCTTTGCTGGGTCAGGAATTGCACAGCTGTTTGGTTGGGGTTTTTCTTTGGTTTTGTTTTGGTTTTTGGGGGCTTTTTCTTATGTTCCAGTGGAAATAAATTCACTGTTTTTTAATGTTTCTCATAACCTTGTTAATTTTTCTCTAGCTAGCATGCATCTCAGTGCTGAATCCTGGGCTCTGCTTTGATACAGCTAATGAAAAAATTGCCACTCCTCTCTGCATCATTAGCTTAATGTTAGTTAATAATACTTAGTATTTTGCAGAGTCACTTGTATCTTCAAAGCACTTAACAGTTATTAACTAATTAATCCTCACAACATGCCTGTGAGTTGGAAGGTAAATAAATATTAACATTCCCCTTTTAGCAAAGGGGTAACCAAATAGGAAGATTAAGTGATTTGCATGGACTTAGTGGCAGAGCTGGCAAGAGAACTCCTGTGCTTTAATGCTTGTGCTTATCCTTCCAGCCATACTGGCTCAGTGTGAATTAAACCCTTCACCATTATCCTGTGTAGCCTTTCTGAACACTTCAGTACTTTTTCAGATCTAAAGTTTATGTCTCTGGTCATAGCCTGTCATACTGATGATGACTGCAGCCCTGGGTGCAGATTAAAAATATAAGTAATATCTGGCCATTGCTTTTACAGAACAATATTAATTAATTGTACTGCTGTTTCACTCAGTGCTGAATCAAAGCTGGAACACCTGAAAATGGTCTGTGGAGACCATGTTGTCAATCAAAGTCTTCAAGAAGCATTTGTAAAACTATGGGAATTCTGTCTGATATGCCTAAATATAGTGAATATTTTGAATTTATGTAAATGATTTTAAACACCATAAATTATTTTTAACCAAGGCCCCCTGCTTTCTTTGAGCCTTCTGAGTTCTGTGAGGAGATCATATCCTAAGTGACTCCAGAAGGCTCTGAGTAAGTTTTTGCATAGACAAGGCCTTCAAACAAAAATGTGGTCTAAATACTAGAAAAATGTTTGTGTAAGTGAACATAGAGGATGTCATTTTTAATAGAATGTGGGTCAAAGCTCAGCTTCCACCTTGTCAGCCTCCCCTGCGGGAAAAATCATTGCCATTCTTCTACCAGAGGCCGGTCACAGTAAGGGGAAATGCCTTGGCAATAGCTTTGGCACCAAAGGTGGAGTGGGAGTTTGTGCCCTGGGATCCACTCCAGCAGCTGCAATGGCCTCCCATGGCTCAGTTGTGGCCCTTCGTACTCTGAGGACCCTACTCTGCATTCCCTACACTACAGCTTGGGGGTAACACCCTGCTGGGGTAGAGCTGGGGCTGGATGCCCTTTGCTGGCAGTAGCTGACATGGCTACACCCAATGAGGAAAAGTGGCCCTGCCAACCTCCCCACCTTTCACTGTGACAGCATTGAAGTTTTTCTGTCTACATATCTTGGGGGCTCCTCCACAGCTGAGGGAATTAGTGCCTTAATGCTGCTGATCTTCTAAACCTGATGGCTCAGATATTTGTGTCCTCTCTTCCCTGCAGCCTCACTGTTCCTGCTGTCTGTAGCGTGCATGCTGAAATGTTAACAGTTGCCAGGATGTAGGAAGACAGCAAGCTGTGGGACAGGGATGAGCCAGGGAGCAGATTCTTGTGTCCTCCTGTGTCAGCTTCTCCTGATCGCCGCAGCCTGTCTTTATCCAAATTGCTCGTGCTTGTCATTTGATGTCTGTCAAAATGGGCCAGAACTGAGCTCAATATTTTGTTGAGCTGTCCCCTGTTTTGGGAGAGTAGTTGCTGAATTATCCCTGTTTCATGTTTGTTAATTGTCCATTAGAGCTGGCAGATCTGCCAGAGAATAGGTTACAGAAACTGGAAGCCTAAGTAACTTGAACTTTCAGACAGAGACAAAAGGTCAAATTAGGATACTTGGAAAATGGTTTAGTGTTTTCCAAACACTTTCCCCTTGTTGTTGGCACTGGTGAGGTTGCACCTTGAATCCTGTGTCCAATTCTGGGCCCTCACTATTTCATTATAAAAAAACAACAGAAAAGCTGGGTTTTATGAAAACCCAAACCTAAAACTTATTGAACAGCATAGTTGCTTAAATACAAAATGGCAACTTGGCTATTTTTTCCTGTTGTTCTGATAGTAAGAATACTGCACATTAAATTAGAATGTTTTGGATTTTTTTGATGTGAAGTTTTTTGGTAGGTCATTCACCAATCCAAAAACTATGGTTTGTCAGATGCTAGGTTTACTATCATGTGCATCTAGGTGGGATTATTCCTATTTTTTTCCTCCTAATGGTTGCATTGCTGATGGAATTCTTTTATTCAGAGCAGTAAAATACCTCTTGCCTGTGCCAGTTTGCTTCTCTGTGGTGGCTGGCATCTCCTTGCCCTGCTTGTTTGTGGGAGCTTGGAGATACCCACCAAGAGCAGCCTTAGCAGAAGTGTGTGGCCCCCTGCTGCTGGTCACAGGAGTGGGGACATACAGCATGCCTGGAGCAGGGTGCACCCAGACTTCTCTGTGGGGTTTCACTCACACTCAGAGCTGGCTACAGTCCAGTACTGCTCACAGAACCACTTGGGGAGCTGACAAATCCTACAGAGGTCACGGGGAATGGTGCCTGTGTTCCTCTGTACAACACAGAGCCATTTCAGAGGATATTCACCTCTCACTGTTTAGGCCATAGAGTGCATTCTAAAACTGCCCTTCAGTTCCCAGGACTACTGCTGGCACCCTGTTAGCCAGTTCAATGGGCTGTGCTGCCAGAGGCAGAGGGACAGGGTGTAGAGAAAACACAATGGCTTTTTATAAAATGTTCTCCTGATTTCCCACCCACTGAACATCAGGGAAGGCTTTTCTGATTCAAATACATATTTAATATTCTATACTTAAATTCTCCCTGCTCTGTTAAGCCAGTGTCGGATATCAGTGGAAGCAGCTTTGTGTTGCTTTTTAAGACTCCACACAGCTGCACTTAAGAATGACCAATTTTTCATGAGAGTAGGTGCTGCCAGCAGGATCCTCAGAAAGTGTGGGCTGAGCAGTTTTATTTTCAACTCTTGCTGTAACTAATAAATTGGGTCTTGTGGATTTTCAGACAAGCAGAGTGATCCCAGTTGTCTTTCTTAGCAAAAAATAAGCCACAACATCTTCCTTTGCCTTAGTGAAGTAGGACAAGTATTTGGCAGGGGCAGCTACAGAGCTGCCAACAGGCTCCAGGTCAGAGCTGGAGCTGTGGACACTGTTGCAATGCTGCCTGAGGCAAGTTGAAAATTTTGATTAAAAGGAATTTTCAAATACAGGCTTTTGTTCTGCAGATTTCTAGGTATGAGAAAGACGGTGGGAAGGAAGTGAGCCTTATGACAGACAGGACGCTGTCATCTTCAGGTACCCCTCACTTTCTGGATGGAGACTTGTGTGTTCTTGTTTTTCAATTTCACATAAAGGTGAAATCCTCCTTTGGCTGCCTCAGCACTAGTCATGGGTAATAGATAATGCTAGCAAATTTAGCAAGGTGCCATTTGTGTTCAGCATGACACAGTGAGTTGTGCATCCTGTTTGCTACAGGCATTGCAAAACTGTATTTTAAATGTCAGCTGGAAAAAGTGGGGTTTCCAAATTGTTTTTTACACTTTTTCTGCTTTGATCTCTGGCTGCCTCCAGAATGGGGGCTGGGAGGATGGCCCCAACATGTTGTGTCTTTGCTTCCCAGGTGTTGCACTGAAAGTGTGAGTACAGCTAATGCTGTCTTACTGTTTTCCTCACATGAGCAATGGCTGGTACCATGGTAGTCTTTCCTTCCCTGCGTCCAAACCCAACTGTTTCCCTTGTGCAGGCACATGTTGCTTGGCCAGTTCTCTGCAGCCATTCATCCAGCTTTCCCCAGTTTCTTGTGTGTTTTTAACAAACACAGATGAGGGGAAGTATGAGACACCACGTTAAAATGCTTCCTGCACAGTCTCCCAAAGAAAGGTCCTTCTACAAATGCTTGACATACAGATCATTTTCGACCTTTGATCATCTGTCATTTTATTGTAAGAGAGCATGCCATCATTTGCCACTGTTTAAAATAGACCCAGAGGAAGTCAGGGCTTAATCTTAACCTCAAACACATTGAGCCCTGTATTTCCTATCCAGCCATACACTGTGCTATCTGGTTTCCTACACCTCAGGCCTGCTAAGTTTAGTTCCTCTCAGCCAGCTGCTAAGAAGGAAGGGAAACTGTGTTTGCTGTGGATAAAGCATTTGCTGTCCACAGCTCTCCCAGCTTTATGGACTAAATGGTAGACACCAGTACAATTCTGATGTTTCTCCATTTAAAAAAAATGTATTTTGAATTCTTTTCTCTCTTAATTTGTTCTGTGGGTTCATACATTTAAATTTTTGATGCCATGCTTTCTTGGGGTTGTCTGGGAAGAACTTATATGCTTACGGACAATCATTTAGCATTTATGACTATCATGTGGTTAGACCATTGCTAAATTATACACTGGAGTTTTATGCATTAATTAATTTTCTATCAAACCCAGTGCAGTCACTCAGGTCTTTCATCTTAGAAAGTAGATGAATGAGTGGAATATATAATATACCATACAGAAATTGAGATTGCCTCACTATAAATCATTATTTATCATAGAAAGTAGCTGCATAAAATAGCTGAGATAAAACTGACCTATTTTTCCTCTATATCAGTATCATTCCTTGTCCGTTTGCTTCAGGCAAGTAGATTGGAGGAACTGACTGATTTCCTTCTTGGGACATTCTCAGGCGTGTGTCTTCTGACGACCTTAAATATTTATTAATGTTATTGCTTTCTTTTTCTCCCTAATGTTTAGTAGAATTATGATAATTTTGACATAGCTGTACCTGCTGGGTCATTGGGCCACATCTGGCAGCCACACGCCACAATGCACACACAGGTGGTTCAGCATCCACAAGCTGGAGCTGGCTTTTTGGGGAGGATTTGGGAGGCCTGGATCCCTGCTGCACAGCAATACATTTTCTCAGTGGTAGTACACACTTCCTGGCAGAAATCTGGAGTTAGATTATTTCCAAAGCAAAACTCTTAGCAACACTGGTATCTCTGAAACCTACAGGATTGGGAAAACTCACTCTTTGTCCCTCATGATTCTACTTAGCCTTTGTAAAATTCCTTCCTTCTGTTGTGTCACACATCTCCAGCATTTCAAATCATGAAAGGAGAAAGTCCTCCTGATGGAAAATATTTATACCACCATTACAAGAGACAGAAGGGGCTGAGGGCCTTCAGTATTTGTATAAAGCTGCTGTTTTCTTTCCTACAGTTGCACACAGTTTTATCTGAGTTGTTTTGATGTTTCCATAGCCTTATATCCTCCACCCCTCCTTGGTCCTTGCTTTTGAGTGGCAGCACTCATAAATTCAATTTCAAATTTTGTATCAGGATCCACTTCTCTGAACAGCAGGGTAAATAAAAACATCCAGTTGGACATAAAATACAATAGACTTAGATAGAATGTTGATATAGGGCAAAAAAGAAGGGTTAACGTTATCAAATGTAAAACAGGGTAGGAAATGCTACCCTGCATTTTACATGGATGTATCTTATTTCTCCCCACCACCCATCACGTAATTGCATAATTTCAAAATGGCATAATTTGTGAGCTTCAACATTCTCATTTTCAGTTAGAGGCAGATTGGTCCTGATGCCTGCATAGATTTTAAAAATTAATTATTTAAATGTGTAAAGGGAAAAGCAAACCACGAAGTTAGTACAGAGCATTGCCCTACAGATAAGGACATAAAATGCACAGAATGGGGATGTAAAGCAAATGCTTCAAAAAAAATTGTCTGGACCATGTAATTGAATTGATGTAATCCAGTCATGGAGACAGAAGAACCTGTCGGTACTGCTGTATTAGTCTGCTCACAGATGGCTGAAAACATATTGTGAAAATACTTAGATGCTAATGGCTCCAGAAAACTCCTGTAACACATCTTGAACCAGTCAGGACTGGTTAATACAAAATTCAATACAAAAGCTGAAGGCCAAAGGAGGCTTTTGTGATGAGGAAGCTCCTAATACACTGAATGACCTTGGCAAATTGTTGCCAAACTTGCTTGCTATGATACCAAATGAGAGTGGGGATATGTTTGTCTAATTATTCTTGCAAGGGCGGGGATTCACAATCTTCCCTCTCTCCTTCAGCTGCTGTGTGTATATAGCTCATCTCGCTGGCTTTAACACAAACTGCAGGAACACTCAGCCTCAGTAAGGATGGCTAAGTAGCCCAGATTAAGGAGCTTTAATAAATGCTTGCTCCAGGCCCAGCTGTGTTGGTAGAAGCATTTCAGTGATGCTTCCCAATTACAGATGACTCAGAGAACCATTTATTATACTTACGTAATTATGAATGTTTTGTGTTGTAGGTTTGCAGTAAAAACTTTGGTTTATATCGGTAATCTTAACACTTCACCTGTATTTCACTTAATAGATTCAGGAACAGACACCTCCACTCTCTGGAAAAAAAAGATCAGCAGGAAAGCCTAAACCCATCCTTTTGTTTGTCGTGTGTTGAGCAAATGGTGCTGACACCAGGAAATGTGCAGCACTTGACACGTGCATTCTGTAAGTGCTTGGATGCAGCTAGCAGGCATCGCGTGCCGTCAGCGCTTCGCGGTGCTGACAGCACCCTGGCAGCTCATCGTGCTGGACTGAAAAGAGGATAAATGACTATATAAAGCACATAATTACATTTTTATGTGCATAAATATGTACATTAGTGAAGACTTCAAAAAATTAGCAGCTATCACAGACTAATGTATTATTTAAGAGACTTTTTGAGGTGTAAATATATTTTAAACTATTTTAGGAATACAGTATTTTTTTAGGATGATAGTTCAGACTTTGAAGATACCTGTGGTGGTTTAGAGGAGCTGTGTAGATTGACTGGCAAGTTGTTGTTCTTGCAACTGCTATTCCCTGTGTAACAGGAGATGACCATGGTGTCTCCTGCCTACAAACAGAGGGGCAGTTTGGCAAGCTGGAGCAGCAAGTGAGGAGTTATGTGATTGCCTGAAGAAGTGGAGTGAGGCGAGAGAGTAAAGTTGGAAAGAGGCTGGTGATTCACAGCCCTCTAAGGAGACATACTGATGGCAGACCAAGTCTTGGAGGGAAATGCTTGGAATAGTCGCATAACATTGCAAGCTTAGCATTATCCAGCTCAAGTGTGGATGCACAGCCAGGCTGCGCAGACCCTTGGCTGTCAGAACCAGGCTGCATTTGCACAAATGTGCTGCTCAGCTTCTCCTGTAGTGAAAATACAGGCAGGGAGTGTAAATCCCCAGCACAGTGTCCTGCAGCCACCCGTGAAGCAGAGCAGCCTGACCAGCTGGTGACCCCAGGGCTGGCAAAGCCCCAGTCTCAATCTGAAGGAAGGTGAACATGCAGCAAGATGGTATAACTACAGCTCTGGATGAGAGGACAGATTTCCAAAACAGTTTAAGAAAAATCTCTGTGTATAAATTAGTTCCTTCAGGAGCTTTAGGAGAATGCTGAACATGGGGTTTACAGCGACATCAGCTCCTGCCTCTGTTCTGCTCATAGCCCAGTTCTCACTCTTCTACTCAGATCCTTCAGCCATTAGGTTAATGGTATGAGTAGAAGAAAATGTCATGTCAAGATGCCTTAACCATCATCCCACTATTTACACCCTCCTTGGAAACTTGCACTGATTGTCTAAGGCAGATGCAGGCAGGCCACAGCAAGTCAGGGCCTCTGCCCCACTATGCTCTCTTCCAGTTTTACCTCTTCCTGTGACATTTGTGTTTGGGTTTGGTTGCACCCTGCCTGCAGGGCAGCAGCCAGTTCACTGCCCTGGATGGTGTGAGGCTTCACCTTGGGGACTCCAGCACTTGAGGGAGTCCTCTCAGAGATTGCAAAGAGCAACCCTCAGAGCTGAAAAGAACTCACCCAAAGGTTTTTGACACCTCCATAGGTAGTGATGCAGAACATTTATGTGTGTACAGCATCTAGCTGTCCATTAGGAGAAAAGCATGAATGAACTTGGAAGCAGGGAAATATTCCTGACATTACACTACTGAGTTCCTGTGCACATTGCATGACATCTGTGCAGAGCCTTGAGTAACGGATGACTAAGTATCATCTGATTCTCTGTTAATAAAAAAGAGGTGAATATGCATGTTTCACTGAGGAAGGAAATGATGAAACTGGGGCAAAATACTTGGAAAGGACTGCATTTCAAAACCCCTTTTTCATTCCCAGGACAAAGCAGATGCTGCTAGCAACTTTAGGTGGGGTTGGGAAAAGCTAAAATTATAAGAATTATATAGAAAATTAAGGAAGCATTCTTATGCTTTTAAGTATTTTTGAGTTACAATAGTGAGTAATAGAAATTTCATTGTATATGTTTCCAGTACAAAGCTATGGTGTGGGCAGATTTCCTTCTGCCTTAATAAGAATTGGGTAATCCATACACATGCCGAGCTGTGCTCTGAATTTAGAAATCAAGCATTGCTTTCAGCAATGACTTTTTGAAAAATTGATTCTCTTAATATAAATCATCTTCTAAGGTGACCTTGGGTGAGGCAAATCAATACAGGATGCTGAGCAGCACTTGTTCTCAGCAGAACTACCGACGCCAGAGTCGGGCAGCCCCAGCCAACCCCTGCCCCATGGCAGCCCTCCCACACCTGACCCTGGCCTCTTGTCCTGGCCCTGGGGAGCCCCCACATGCAGGAGAAGGTAATGTGGAGGGTGGCTTGAACTCCTGGAGGCCCTTGGATTGTAGCAAAGCATCAGGCTCTCAGGGAGTTACTGTGGATCTTCAGCTTGTTGTGCTGGTCTGTGAGATGGGCTCACTGGGATCCTCTGAGCAGGAATAATGTTCTTCAATTAGTCTGTAGCATCTCTGGGCTCCAAGGTACTGCAGACTGAGCAGTCTGGCTGTGGCAATGGAGTGACCATGATGCACAGTCCTCACTCACTAAAGGTTTATTATTTTAAAGAAGGGCAGGGAGAAGTTACTACTCTAATGCTATCACGTACATATATGCAGGCTTATCTTCCTCATGGCTTGAGATATTCCTGTGAAAAACACAGGAAATAACAGAAATGCAAAAGAACACAAAAAACCCAAATAGCCTGTGCATCACTGTAGTTTCCATTGTTTCCTGGATTTGACTAGCTCAGAAATACTGCAGGAAGTGTTTTTTTTGTGGTATTTTTGCTTCCTCTCCCAGAAGAGTGGAAGCATTACACAACGACATGTGAAAATGAGAGAGGAATCCATGGTGCCGGTGGGTTGGGTCATGGGAGCTCTGGATTTCTGCTTTCTGTGGCTGTCCCCATCTCTGCACTGGAGGGCTGAGGCCCCAGGGCTGGTGTGGCAGTGCTCACCAGCTCTGAGCACCCAGGAGTGCATGGTCCTCTTTGGGAAGGGTGGACTGAGGGCAGGCACAGAGCTGCTGTGAGGGCACTGGGATCACTTCTCTCTCCTCAGTACTCTGCGCTTGCAGAGAAGCTGATCAGCCTGAGGCGCTTCTTTGCAGCTTTAGGCAAATTTTTATTCTCAGTGAATCTGCCTAACACTCACATACAGCTTAATAAACACCCCGGAGGTTGAGCCAGTTCCTTGTGTGTACTTCATTGTTTTGACACATTTTGAGATCTTGTTTGGAGATTTGAAATGCGTGTGATGTTCCTCCATCCAGGCTGTACCCTGGCCAGTCAGCATTCACTCTGGTGAGCCAGTGCAAATGCATTAAATCCTGCATTAAAGCTCTGCTGATAACATTCTGTTTATTAAATAATACAACCATTTCTCCTGTTTGCCAACCAGTGGGGATCCCTAGTACACACTGGGGAAGCATGAACTATAAAAGCCTCTATTCTTTTTTAATTAGGCTGTATCTAATTAAAATTATTGCCTGCCAGTACTAGCATTTATAAAGTATTTTCCAACCCAGCATGACTCATGGGGCTATATGGAGACAGATTGCACTGCAGTCTATTTGGGATGTGTTTGCTGTGCAATTGTCCTTTATCATCACAGGCAGGCAGTGTTTGTTCAAATTATTATTTGGTATGTACTGCCAGCCATCTAGGCTGCCACAGTTCTTTTTATAAATTCACTGATTAGCCTATTTTGAATATGAAATATGGGTTTGAGATCCAGCTTGGGGCTCTGAACAGACAAATCGTTTGGAGTACTGTCCCTGGAAGTCACTGATGGGGAATTTAACAGCTCAAGATGCCAGGCTAGTTTGGGACTCGGCTATTGCAAATGATGTTGAAACACCAGCAGTCTTTCTATTAACCTGTGTGGCAATGGGAGCCATCACATGTGCTCCAAGCAGCCTGCTCAGGCTCAGCCCATGAGGACTGACTGTTTGTAGGGAAGCAAAGACCCTGGGAAATGGTGTGCCTTAGGCTGCCAGTAAAACCAAGCTTAGCCAGCAACACCCACTGGAGTGGAGCCAGGTGTTCCTCCAAAGAGAGACCAACCAAGAACTGCATGGAGAGATGGGAAGAGGCTGTGGCAGGCAGATGCTTTGCCTACATTTGCCTGAAGAATGAAAGTGTGTCTGACGAGGGCATGGGGTGTGGTTGAGCATGGATGAAGGGAAATGGACTGGGAGGGAACTGCATCCAGAGGCAGCTGAGCCAGCTGGTTTGTGCATGGCAGGAGCAGTCTGCAGGCAGTGGTGCTGGCTCAGTGTTGAAGGATGGGTGCTCTTGTGGGGCAAGGGGATTCTTGGGGCTCAGGGAAGTGCAGGGAGCTGCCCATGGAGCTGAGAGCAGCTGCTTCAGGCCAGGTAGTAGTGCTTGGAGACATGGTTTGGCAGGATCTTGGCTGGAAGCATGCAAAGTAATGTACAAGATGTGGAACCCCCAGGTCTACAGGCTGAGTGCTGATTCCCAGGCATGGAGGACAGTGGGTATGTAGGCTACAGGGTTTAGAGCAGCAGCTCAAACTCAGGAGGTGTGTCTGCACTGGAAGGATGCAAGGAGTGGAGGAGAGTAACCCCCATGTTCCTGAGGGGTGGCAGGCAGGAAACAATGCTTCTGCTGGGGATGTGCAGGGCTGCTTTCCTGCCCTGCCCAGCCCCTGCTGCATGCCCCCACCCTCCAGCTCCCTCAGGTTGGGTTCCAGTGGTGGTGCAGACGTGAAGGCTGAGAAGCAGGGGAGGAGGTGGCAGCAGGTGCCAAGTGAGAGGACACAATGGCAGTGGCAGCCACTGATGGAGCAACTGAAAGTAAAAAGCTCAGCTCCACATTTACAGTGTTTACAGGTGGGCTGAAGCCATTGCTGTGTTAGTGCAAGGTTTACAGTCATATTTCATCTCTTTTTCACTTTTTGTGGTACATTTTTCTTCCAAGGCTTATTACAGTGCATGAAACATAGGTGTGATGCTATTATTGTCTTTCCTTTAAGCTCATCCTAAGTAAGACGTGACAAGACATGGAATTAGGTTAACATTAAAACCTTACCATATAAATTTAAGTTTTTAGTATAGGCTTGCCCATCTGAGATTATACCAGCTTTATTCTTAATGCTGTACCCAATACAAAATAAGATGTAATACCTGCTCTGTGAGCTGATAATCTAAAAGGCAGGGCCTTTAAAAAGAAAAGGTAATATTTTTAGCTATAGGTGAGGAACTGGGACACAGAGAATCAAATTACTCCCATGTCATACAGACTAGGAATTAACATGTGTTTTGAATTTCCAGTTTCATCTTAACCACAAAAACAAATTTTCTCTTTGAGTAGGGATAGTACGTTCTGGATTTTAAAACATTTCTTATATGGAGTGCTAAAATAATTTAAAGTTTTTGCTATGCTATGGTTGCTCCCTTGATGCTTGGACAGCTACTTTTATGTCTGCAGCATTTTCTTCTCCCACTGTGGATCAAAATACAAATTTTCTTACTTTGTGCATGACGGTCTTTGCTACGAGTACCTCTTTTCTTCTCTGTACCTTGAAGAACAGTTTATGTATCATCCAGTATGAGCTTTGCAGTATTTCTGGTGTTAAAACAACAACAATAAAACCTCCTGGTGTTCTTTCCCACAGCTAAACAGCGTGGTAATTAATGAGAATACAGTTATTCGTAAAGTGCCACTCAATTGGCTTTTATGGGTAATTCTTTTATTTCTCTTTAATTACATGGTAGAGAAAGAAGAAGCTGAGGTTGTGCATGGGACAGGGCTGGTTGTTGCCATCTAAGAGGGATGAGCTTTGGCCTCATGGTTTCCTGCTGTAGAACACAAAAGGAGTCAGTGAGCTAACACAGTGAGCAGGTTAGTTCCTGCTGCCATGATGGCAGGTTGGTTTTCACCTCGATGTTGCTGCTAGAGCTGAGTTTTTTCTGAGCTGCTGCTCTGCTGAAGCTGCTACTGAGCCATTTGGATTGCCATGACCATGTTCTGCTGAGAGCCTGATTTGCCTTCAAATTTAGGCCTTGCACCTTGAGAATTGAAGGCATCATCTTGGGTGGATTTTCTTAGGGGCAGCTGTTTTTGCTAGCAGAAGGCACTGAGTTAGACTGCCTGAATCCCAGTGCCCTTCAGCAATTTGTTTCTCATTTCTTAATGCAGCAGTATTATTCCAGATGCCTGAACTTCTCACAGGAAAAACAGTGGGAGGAGGATGCTAAAATTAAATTAGGGGGATAACAAGTTTATACTCGTTTCTTCTGCTCTTTCCCCTGCATGGCTGTAAGAGGCAGGAAATTGAGGGAGACCAACCTTCAGGCCGGGCTGCAAAGGTCACTCACCACTTTACATCTCACAAAACCAAGTTCCCCAAACCCCAAGCAGCACTTACCCTCCATTGCTCGGCTGTGTGGTGTCTGGGTTTGCTTTCCTTCCTGAGCTGAACATGTGAGTTCAGCAAGAGCTCACACACCAAAGCACAGGAGAGAACGGGAAACCTGCCTGTTTGGTTGCAGCTGGTTTCACCGGTTTGCAGCCACACTGAAAAGAGTTTTCAGCCTCAAACAGCACCTTATGGCAGAGGAGTTGCTTTTCAGTGCCATTGAACACAAAATGGTTGCAGGTCTTCAGAATCACATTTACTCCAGCTTCAGAATCACATCTCCAGCTCTGGTCTTCCCTGGCACCACTGGAAAGATGGACTCGCTTTAGATCTCCTGGGACTTTGGCAAAAACGATTTGTGTCTGAAAAGAAAACACTGTCAGAGCAGTTAAATTTAGACTTATTAATTATTCCTGGCAGCCTATGCAGCGCCAATTAAACAAGGATTTAAATTCCCCAATGATTTTGCAAAATTTTCACTTTCAATCTGTTTTAAGTCCTAAATATGCAATCTGTCTGTTAGAAGATGGTCACTCCCCTAAATAGTTTAACTTCATGTTATTTCATGAATGAAAATGAAGGGTTCCTTTACTGTCAGAAATCATTAGAGTATGTGCTTTTAGCTCGTCTTTTTTATTAGCTCTACCATCCTACTTCTTGCTTGGTTGCTTTTGTTTGCCTGCTCTCAAATTCTAGAGACTCATTAACCCTAGATTGCTATTTGTAAGACTTAGTGTAACAAAAAAGGCAGGGGGTTTGTGGGGGCTTCTCAGTTTGTTTTCTAAAGAGTACAGCCAGACCACAGGCAGGTAGTGTTGTGTAACTACTCATTAGAATGGCTCCAGGAGCAGGACAGCAATTTGAATGCCTGTAAGGAAACAGGAGCTTATCCCCAGGTGCAGAGCAGCCCTGGCAGGCCCTGGACCCTGCCAGGAGGTGTGTGTGAAGCAGTGTAGCCATGCAAACCTGCTCAGCAGCAGAGCTGTGTTGTCACCTTGTCCTGCTGTGTGCCAGCCTCACGCCCTGGGCAAGGGCAGGAGCTGCCCCAGCCATTTGTCCAGGCACAAGGGTTCTTCTGGGGGTGAAAAACAGGTGAGTGGCATTTCTGTGGTGGGCTTTTCTATTGTCCCTGCTATCTAGGGATCTGCTGGCTGTGATGGTGGGACATGCAAACATGTTCTGGAAACATTAAACATGGGGAATTACAGACACCCAATACATTGGTGGTTAAGGAAACTGCTCCTTCCTGCACTAAGGTTTATATCATAATTCCTTTAATAGTTGCCATAGTTTGGTGGGTGTAATTGTGAATTTTATATAAACTTGTGTCTCCTGTGAATAGGTAAAGCATGGAGTGTATGTTGGAAGACAGAAGCAGATGTTTCACATTGCTTGATAAACACATTCCCAAGCTGTCCCTTCTTCATCCTCTACATGGACCACAAGAGAATCAAAGTAAAACATCTGCTTTTACACATGATCAGGTGTGAGTCAGTAAAAGGAAAGAAGTCCAGTATGAAATAATAAATTTTACATGTTTATATGCTCATCTATTGTTGTATTTAACATATTACATAAGTCCTGTACCTCTCTGTTGTTGTCTTGTGGGCAGCAGATCTTCACAGCACAAGCTCAGGATCTTCCTTAATCAGGGTTCCTCCGAGGCTCTCCCTGACTGGCCAGCCCACTCCCCTTTTATCCCAGTTACCTTGACTAACCACAGCTGCAGCCCAATGAAGGACATCACAGCTGCAGCCCATCAAGGATAACCAGGACCAGCCAGGGTAAAGATATTCAAATATAGTACAGGTATATAATACATACATATATTTAAAGCCTCCTACATTTATAATACATATATTCAAGGCCTCCTACAATCTATCATAATAGAGTAAGGCCTGGGAAGAATTTTAGCAAAAAAATTAATAACAATATCTTAAAAAGGAGCATCATGCCCCCCTGTATTTATTGCAGGCTCCTGTGTTCTTCTCTGTGAAAAATAAACACATGTAACACTTATTTCTTTTGTAGTCACACCTGCAGCCCCTTGTTCTTACAGTTTCTGATGGTAGCTAACATAAAGTAAGAGCTGGTATCTTCTAAGAAGCTCTTCCTTTAACTTCATCAGGTATCTAGAAATTCTTGCAATGACAGTAGAAGTAATTATCTCCCTAAGTTCCTGGTGGTAGAAGCACTCCTTTATCAAAGCAGGTGATTCTCTGCTGAAGTGCATTTTGTGTAGCTGTCTGTGCTTGTGTGGAGGTGCATACACCTGTGCTACTGCAGCAGTCCAGCAGTACCAGAGGGATCTGCTTTTAGGGTTCAGAAAGGACAGGAATCAAATAACCTGAAGATTTGTAGCTCTTGCTTTGAAACATTAACTAACTTTGGCAAGTTAGAGTGGACAAAAAGATGCCATTTGTCTTTTCAAAGAGTTCTTTAAAACTATATGTGTTCAACATGGAGAAAGAACAGCTTTTAGCTGTAGTCTCATTCAGCAATCCCTAGCACTTTAGCTGAAAACTTCATGTGAAGCTTGTTGTTGTTTGCAACGTTTCATTGGAAGTTATTGCTTGGGTTTGTTATTGTTGTTCCTACTACATTGTTGTTCCTACATTGAATCAATGGGCCTTTAGAGCTGGACTCAGCACCCAGAAAAGGGGAAGTGATCCCCATTTCACACCCAGCATTATACTTGGCAGGGGCAAAAAATGCCAGAAATGTACCAAATGCAAACGATGAGCAAAGGTTGGAATTAGGTCTCACTCACTCTTCATGTGTCAAAGATGCAGCTGGGTGGAGTGCAAAAGGACAAAAGCACCCCTTCCTCCCCTGCAAATTCAGCTGAGGAAAGGTGCTAAAACACACCAATAAAAGCTGTCTGTGCCCCAACAGATGATGGACAAATCCTTATCTCTGAGCCCATTGTCTGGCCTTGCATTTAAATATTTTCAATTTTCATTTATTTTGTTAGAATAATTGTTTTAGTTTTTGACTACCAGAATGGCATTTTGCTTGAATGGCATACACTTGTGTGGCACTTCAAACACTTCTTCCTCCATTGCCATTTTCATTGGTTCCTGTGCCTTTTGATTTTTGAGAAGCCCTGGGCTGGTCCTTCCTCTTTCATTTTAAAATAAGTACGTGGTTGTTATCATCTGTTGTGTTTAGAACTCAAGGTCAATGCTGCCAGAGCGAGATCACTGATCAGTGAACACTGATTGCCTTCAAGACAGGGCTCACGTTTCCAAGGATTTCATGCTTGATAGTTTTCCTAGACATGAGCTGTGGTCACTGCAAGGATTCAAATAATCCTTATTTTGAACATGGATTTTGTTTCATAAGCAAAGCTGTGACAATCCTGTAAAGCCAAAGAAGCCTTGCTGTGAGCTCGTGTGATAAAAGCCAGGATCATTGCAGAATCATACACAAAGTGCAGTGCAGAGGGCCCAGGTCAGTTCCCAGTGTAATTCCAGCCTCTTCAGCTTGGTCTGAGCAAAATTTGGCTTGACCTTGTATCCAGCAAGTTTATTTATTCCTGGGATGTAGGACCTGGCTGGCCATGCCCATCCCAGGAATGGTGCAAGAGCCTTCAGGCAAAGTGCAGCAGACAACCTGCCTAGGAAAACCGGATGCTTAGAAACATTGTCTTTAAAATGAGACTCTTCTGTAAAGCTGCAGCAGCATTATATTAACTGCTAGTCCTTGTTGGAAAGTTGAAGGCAAACAACCTATAAGAAATAGCTCAGGGTTTCTGCAAGACTGATGCAGCTCGTTTACAGCAGCGTTCTTCAGAGTCACCTGTATTAGATGTCTTTTGTTTGCCTGCCTGTGTCATACAAGGGGCTGCAGATTGTCAGCCATGGGATTGCTCTTGAAAGGATTTGCTGTGATCGTGGGGCATCAGGAAACCTCTCCTTTTCTATAGAAAGATGAGGGGATTCGGCAAATACTGAATAGCATGATCAAATAATTTACAAGTATGACTTAGAGTTTGTTTCCTTTCCCTGAGCTATTTATGCAGCACACGTTTGAAGGCAAGCTGTGAGTATTATACAAAGAAATCTGCTAGCATGCAATCTCCAAGAGGAGATTTAAGATTTAATATTAGGCAGGATCTGGATCACAGGAGCTAATAGGAAGAGCTGTTTACACTACTCGGACAGCCATGCTAAAAATTTAGTGTGTTTAATGCTTGTATTTCTGTACTCCATTTCTGCTGTGGTGAAGGGCATTTGCATGCATGGACTGAATGAAAGAAATGCCCTCTGATGTGAAATCATGTTTTGTCATTAACTGCAGATGCCAAGGTGAATGTAAGAGGGAACATGGAAGTTTCATCTCAGCCACCAGTGTTTATTGCCATAAACCTGTTATGGGTGTTCTGCTCGGGAGCTCTGGTGAGCTGGCTGTTCTCCTGTGGCAGCAATGCCTCAGGACTCTGGAGTCTTGCCCCAGAGCTGAGAGGCAGCAGAGAGAGGAGCAAAGGTCTGGTTTCCATCTGCCCTCCCTGTGTGAACATGAATGAATGAACTCCTCTTTCCCTAGTTATAAACCTTTAATGTAGCAAGAGCCTGAGCTCAGTGCAGTATCCTGGGCTACACCACCGAGGTCAGGCAGTCCAGCCAGAAGTGAACAATTGTGGCTCTTGCCTTCTCTTCTGTTTTTGCACTGTAAATGGTGCCTTCCCTCCAGCTATCACAGCCATCCCGTACTGGTGAGGAAAAGCAGTAATGTCCTGTTTTTAAAAAATTATAACTTTGCACTGAAACGCCCCTTAGTTGTGATCTCAGCATGGTAAGGAAAGGCAAACAGTCCACACCACTCCATCCTCACCCATCAGCAATTTCATTCTTTCCCAGAAAACAGCTAGATTCCCTGAGATCCTGGGGACTGTATCTCACAGGGATGCAAGCCCTGGCAGTGGGGGAGAGCCAGAGGTCAGATCCAAAGTATTGCAGAGGCTCTGCTGAGCTGGCAGCTCCCATCATGTGGTTCTAAGGGTTCTCCTTCCCTGCCTGTGGATAAAGAGGTAACTTTTGGGTCTTAAATCTCCAAATACACACAGAATTTGACAACTGTTTTGAGTTCCTACTTGCTCTGGGTTTGCACAAACCCAGTACTTAGTGAAAATACTGCAGCTAAATGCATTAATTAAGAGAAAGTGTGAAGTGGCTGCTTTCTCCTCTGCTCATGCTCTGTTTGGGCTGGCACTGCAGTGAGGCATTAACCTGCTGGCTTCCAATGTCCTTTCATGATGTGCCACACCACTTTGTCCACATCAGTGTCTTTCATCTTGTGGTAAGTTAGGGCATTATCTCTCTAGGGACTTTCTCTGACCACTTCCTTTTCTCCTCATGTTTATCCCTTTTTATCTCACTTTCTCCTTTATTTTTTTCCCTTGTCTTCCTAGGCTCTCAGAACCTCCTTCTATTATGGAACACATGCAAGAACATAATGGCAAGAGTTCATGGCAGTTGATATGGTAAGAAGCTCTAAATATTAGGATACCATCCCTGAAATTAGAACTGCTTGCATTATCAATTTTTTAAGTTCAGGTGTATTTGAATATTTCCAGTGAATGTATTTAAATTCTTGAAAATAGGATTCTTTCTGAGAAAATTACCCTTTCTCCTGGTGTGAACCAGCAGAAGGATACAATTCATTGAAGAGGAGGGACTCAGCACATGGCATCTTTGCTTGGCTCAAGTCAATGTCAAGGCTTCAGCTGCCTTCAGTGGAGTCAGGATTTCTCTGATAAAAGGAGGCTGTACTGCTAAATCAGACTGTCTTGATTGCTGTCACTGGAAGCTCTGCTTGATTAGACACAACAGAATTTGTCCTGTGGAAGAGGTTCAGGAGAGGGAGAGAGCACAATGGATATCAGCCCTGGAAAAGAAAATCTGATTGTAAGAGGTGACTTGAGCTCCTACACGAGGCCTTATTAAATGGAGACCATTCAGTTCCACAGTTACAATGGCTGTAGTGGAGAAGGAGTTTTTCATTAATTATTCACCAGAAGGGAAATCTATATTTTGCCTCAAACTGACACTTTTTACCATCTGCTTCAAGCA
This sequence comes from Emberiza elegans, assembly GCA_024865655.1. NCBI lineage: Eukaryota > Metazoa > Chordata > Aves > Passeriformes > Fringillidae > Emberiza > Emberiza elegans. The sequence continues at coordinate 66,542,875 of JALJVW010000206.1, forward strand.
TAACTGTCTCCTAACAACTATTATCCACATGGGCTTTTTCTCCTTTTTAGAGTAATCAATATGCTGAAATTCCAGATTGTTTAAGGTATCTGAGGTCCAAGTATGAGCATGCTGTTACAAATAGCTGATACTTCAAATTGCTCTTCTTTTTCATATGTTTGGCTGGCAGCTCATTAGTACATTTGTTTTTCTCAGTTGTAATTGTAATCCAGCAGTGGCCTTGATCTTGCTAACTGTTATATCTGAGTTTAACTGCAGCCCTATAATCCCAACAGGCTCATTTTGAAAGGACATAGAGACTCAAATTCATGCCTAGTTTAACTATTGAAATTAGCATTTTTCACCAGGGATAAATTTATCTCAGTATCTACAAGTGCCCTGGACACATACAGAGGGTTGTCAGCAGTGGGCCCTGAAGATGAAATGAGCATCCAGACCCTAACTGCTGGCTTTGAAGGCCTCACTTAGATAAGACTTTCTGTGTGTTCCTCCCAGGTGTCCCACCTTCACTCCTAGGAAAAAAGCCCAAACCAAACCCCTCCAAACACCTACATGTGCTGCCTGGGGTCATTGAAGGGAAACTGAGATTTATGCTGAACTCCATGAGCAAAGCATCCTGAAAATGGAAAGGAAATTCAGATGTTTGCTTTCAGGGATACCTGAATTCCAAAACAAATATAAACAAACACCTCTTCTATCCCAAGAAATATTTAAAAAGTAGTTAATAGTAAATTGAACAGAAATTTGAGGCTCTTGTATGGTGAGTGTTGCTGCAGAGGACTATCATGTTCTTCAGTCCTGCATTTTAGTGGTGCTGATGAGAAATGTGACATCTAAAGGGCCACTGTGGTTCTGTAGGTGGCTAATCCTTCGTCCCTCCTAATGTCATCCCACAGTGGGAAGCCAGGACAACTTCGAGGCTGTCTTCAGAATATAATCCCGCACAAGTGGAGGCTGGCTCCTGCTGCAGTGTCCCTGGGAGCTGTGCTGGCTGCCTGGGAGCCCTGCAGGGCACAGGGGGCTGTGGGCTGTGCTGCACAGCTCCCACCCGAGAGTGCCACAGAACACCTCCTCAGGAAGGGGTGAAAGGCCATGCCAAACATTTCCAGTGTTGTTCTTACCTAGAAGGGAACTTGCTTAGATCTATACAACTCAGTGTTTGCCACACTGTCCTTTTGGATAAAACGGTGGTAGATGGGTCATACTATTGGAAATATTTATTTAATTTTTAAATTGTGGAGCAAAAGGATCCTGTAAGCATATCATTGTGCATATACTTTTGTATCCTTTAAAAATCCATTTTGCATTCTTTCCTGTTAAGGTAGTGGACTTGTAAGTTCTCTCTCATCATTGCAGACTGGGCTGGAATTCTGAGCTAAAGGTTGGGACCTCATTATCAGACATTGCCATGCAAGGCAGTGATTAGCCAGCCAAACAGCAGCTGAATTGCACTTTATCAGCTGTGCTCAAACACATGCATTTCACCACCCGGGGTGGTGAAGCCTGAAACGTGCTTCTTTTCAGATGCCTTTTCAGATTCATGGCAGACTCTTTGCATATGCACCACCTGCAAACAAGAGCTCCCGAGTGACTGCTGTCCATAGTTCTGCTGTCTCCAGCGGCAGGGAATGAATGTCACAGCTGGTGGAATTAAAGGCATCGATTATCATTGTAGTACCTCATTCTCCATGATTCTGGATCACTACAAACCCTTGGATTTTTGCATTTATAATACATAAAGTGTTTTGAGGGAAAAAAATCAAACCGCTTTATTTCCTTATGAGGATGATGTTGACAAACTAGCAGGCAAGATAAATTTGTAGAAAACCTGCCAATGACAAAACACTTCAAGAACAGCTTTCAGACGAGTTTAACCTATCTTATATTCACTTAGAAACTCAACAGGGACTTCAGTAAGCCTACCTGAATTCTGTTCGAGGAGGCTTAGTTTAGCATAACTGGGTGCCAGAGCAGTTAAGTTCTGGCTGAGACACCTGGGAGCCATTAGTTTCCCCGGAGACTAAAGACTGGCTTTTGGGAATGGCTAATGATCTGCCTTGCATCACTTCCTCAGGTGTTCTGCATACCTCCGGGGCTTCTCAATGGCCAGCCTGGGGCTTGGGCCTCCTGCCTGCTCAGCCTTGTTCGTGCTCCAGAGACTGCATGCCAGGATAGCTTCTCTGCTGCCAGACTTTTGTCAGGTCCTTGCCCGTGCTTCATTTGCCCTTTGGTACCTGCTGGCAACAAGAGAAGTAAGAGCCCACAAATCAAATTCTCTAATTCTGCCTGCATGCATTTTTACATCCTATTTGTAAACCCAGTGAGGGAGGTGGTATAACACAGCAATTTGGGAACTGAATTGGTAGGAACACCTCTCCCTTGGAGCGAGCAAAAATATCTTTTTTGCGATTGCAGCATCAGTTTCTGCTCCAGTTCATGCTGAGAGGATTTGCTGGGGTTGAATTTGTGCTGGTCATACTTGTGTCTTTCTGCTACTGGCATATTTTTATTCCTCTAAAAAAACATACTCTGCATCAGTTTGTCTAATTTAGATCTGAAGCCTTTTGATGTCATGTAAACATTTATTACCATTAAAATGATGGTTGGGGTATCGACATTTTTAGGCTATTTTACTCGGGGTGGGGGAAGTGCTGCAGTGTGGTACACAGGTGGTTTAATTTCAGCTTTGTTTCCTTTGGTTGAACCCTGTGTGCAAGTTGCAGTGGTTTAAGAAGGTTTGACTGCAGGAAACGTGGAAGAATAAAAATGAGAGACAAGTTAAGTGATGTTTGGACACTGAATTTTCTCTCGATTTTGCCTGTTTGATCAGTCTTTTAGCAGACGCCTCTGCTATACCTGGGGATGGTTAGATCTTTGGGTTAATGAATTGGAGTCTATATTATCTTCACAAGCTCTTTAAGGCAGGCTGTGTTTGTGTTCACTGTGCCTTTAATACAACCTGCATCCTACCAGAAGGTATTGCTTCTTAGTTGTTGCATTCCAGAAATACATTTTTACTTCTTCAGTGAGCTTTTTTCTAGCAATCCCTCATGTTCTTGAGGATGAGATGGTGGCTCACAGAACACAAAACAAGTTTATAGATAGGCCACAGTTAACTGTAGGGCTTTTTGCAGGAAGTAATGAACCTGCACTCCTATTTAAGTCCTGGTACCACTTTTAAAGAAAAACAGAGAGAGGGTGAAATAGTTTTACAACTTGGGTTTGCCATATGGACCACTGACCTCAGCTCATAGAAACCTAAGAAGCTGTAAATGCACCTTGCTACCAAAGCAACTTCTTTCTTCTCCATGTGGTTTTATTATCTTTTAAGGTATAACATACCTGAAAATGAACCCCTGAGAAACTTCTCAGTGTGGCTCTTTGTCTTTATTCAGATATTATGAAGTCTACTTTCCAGTGCAGCAGGAAGAGGGGCAGTTAATGACAGGCACACTTCTCATGTGTGCTGCTTGGTACTTTCATAGGATGGGTAAATCTCAGGTGCCTTAAATTGACACATGTCTGTCACAATTTCTAATATAAAGAGGGCAGGATAATTAGTTTTTAACATGAATCTATATAGTAGATCTGAATTTCAATATTTTTGTTTCTAAATAATTATTTCACTCTGATAGTTTCATCTCAAGAGCAATATTTCTCAACCACCAGGACTGGAGAAGTTCTGATATGAGCATAGTGGATGGGAGATGATGTCTTATGGCAGAGAATAATTTTTGTCTGTGATTGATTTAGGACCCTACTGCCCATATTAGCATGGTCTCTAATTTGGGTACACAGCTTTATAACCCACGTTACTGGCAGCTATAGATACCACTGACTTCAGCTGAGGTGGGCATTCTAGACAGTAAAATTCAAGACTTAGTATGAGATATGTTTGGTTTTTTGAATAGATGTTCTTGGCACCTGGGGGAGTGGGGTCTCACACCGTGTCTAAAACTGAGCCTGCAGAAATGGAAGTATACAACATTCAGAGGATATCTGAGGATTCCTGTCCTGAGCTTGTGGTGGTTTATTTTTCTGAAGGTGAAGTTCCATGGCCCATAACACTTTCGTTTAGCATGGCTGTCCATGTTGCTGCAAATTCAGTCCCAGTGGCCTGAACAAAGAGGCCCTTATCTCTTAAATCTCTGCTGACTTGCAGTCTAGTGTTGGCCCAGCCTGATTAAACAAAAAATAACCAGGTATACTCACTTAAAAAGGTGAAAAAAAGTAGGTAGCAGAATGTTCTAAAATATTTATATTCTTTATTCTTGAGTTGAGACAACTTTAGAGATGAAGCTTCACTGCCTACTGAGTGTTTAGAAATATTTTGCCTGCTGACTTCTCTAAAAATAAATTTGAATGTTCTGTTGTTAAAAATTATTAATATTTTTGACTCTCAGCATGAAAGGAAACTTTTATTTACTGAACTTAGATTAGTATGTAAATACACATTTAACATTGTAAATGGAAAACTGGAACAGTGTCTCAGAGGTTCTGTGTGACTGCTCTATTTATTCTAGCAGTTAACACAGCATGAGACTAGAGGCTGCTAGTAAATTGTGCCTTCAGGATATTAAAAATTCAATTGCCTAATAGCAGTAATTTAAAAATAAATATTCTTATAGTAATAGAGTTAGAAACATGACTCCAGATATTCTTTCACAGTTTGAGTAAGGTATTTAATGAATGGGACTTTCCAGTTTTTCTGAACTTTAGGTAACTAGAGAATTTTTATTTTCATGTGAAGTTTTTTCTTGGTTTTCTATATATTCAGACCTCATCCAGTGCACAGTGATTGATCTTTTTTTTCATGGGGGAAAACCTTTCAGGATTCTTGAGTTTGGGTACTGAATAGACTATGAAAAAACATAACCCCCCATCTTTTCCTTGCTTTAGGGCTTACTTGTACCAGTTTCCAGCTTTTCATATCTTGGTTATATGCACTTGAATACCTTGACTTTTGATAAAAATACCACTTTCTTGTCAGCTGAGACTGCAAAATTATTTTTGTCAGCATCTATTTTCCTTCTGTCTTGAATGAAGAAGGAAGTTTTTTCTATCCTGTAATCCTGTTATCTGATTTGGGTTTGCCTTGAAATCTTCATCTGACTGTTGAAAACAACCTGTGGGGGAAAGGGGTAAAAAACAGTGGGAAGGCTACTATTTTATTTACTATATCAAGTTGCTTGGATTCTTAGGAAGTCTTTTTGATATTTTGATTAGAATACATGAAGTTGTACAGGACAAGTTCCTTTCTTTTTCCTGCCATAAATATTTTCCTTACCATAAATGCTATGGCTTCCCTCTGGCAGGAGGTGAGTGGCTGCCTGAGTCTGCCTTCTGTGTTTTTCAGCACAAACAGGTGGCACATCAACAGCTTTCTCCTTTTATATGAAAGGTTTTACAGAGCTGAAACTTGGCCTCCTGGAAGTCAAATATCCTATTTTAGCAATTCAACACAGGGTTCTGCACAGTAAAATGGGACAAATTTCTGTTAGCTTCAAATAAAAGGAGGTTTTTGTCAGGAGAGGTGAGCCAATGCCTTCAACTCTTAGCATGATTATTTGGTAGGTAGTTGTTAGAGATAGGCAGACTCTGTGACTGCTTTAATGTCTTATTTTCACATTGACTGGTCTGGGTGGATCTTCCCTTGCCGCATCACTGATTCCTCAGATGCACTTTATGTATTCAGGTGATTTTTTACTGAGAACAGTATCTTAGTGTTTGCTTGATGTGTTAGCATTTAGAATTCCTTTCAGTTTATAGCTACCTATACATAGATATATCAAGTAATTTCTCAGCATCTTCCAGGTTTTTAATGAAAACCAAATTCAGTACTAAACTGCACACATCCTCCTACTTGATTATTTCCTTTTTAAAATTTTTCATTTGTTTTCAATGCTTCATTTAAATTTCAGGTTGGTTGTTTATTACTTCTTCCATGCTAACTTGAAACAGTTATTTCAAGTAAAACATAATGCTTTGCTGAAATTCAGGTGGTATTGCAGTATAAGACAATAACACAAACGAATTATTAATAAGAATCAAGTAGTGCTCCTTTTTCACTTTGTGCAGCAAAGTTCCCAAAGTAATTCTGAAACTGGAGCCTGTAGCTATAGGATGCAGCCAGATGTATCTGGGAGATCTTGATCTATGCTGCTACTCAAGTGCAACAGCAGCCAAAAATTATTGAAGAGTTCTGGTCAGCCCTCTTGTCCTCATTTACTTGCACTGCAAGATGAGCAGGCTCCTTATGAAATCCTGGACCATGGCCACCTGCCTGTTTTTGCCATCCAGCCAAAAGGAAAGAGGCTCAAGGGAGGCTTCTGGCCAGGAGCAATGGTGGTTCAATGTGTATCCGAATGGGAGAAAGGTACAAATGGCCAAGACACAAGAATACAGGTTTTCATTTGCAGATGAGGTTAAACTCAGATCTTTCTCTGATATAATTGAATGTGTTTGACTGGGACATGAGCCCTGAGCATGGCTGGCTCAGCCTGCTGAGTGGGCCTGTGGAACCCACAAATGAGGGCAGTTCTCTGCTTGTGCTTGCACCTCTTTCTGTAGCATTTAAAAATGCACTCAAGAGCAACCATCACAAGGCAAGAAAACTTTAGGCACCAGAACTGGTGAATTCATTGGTAAAGGGAGTAGGAAAGAAAAGGAAGTGAGGAGCTTCTCTTTGGGAAGAGATCTACTGTTTTGTTATCCTTGTTTGGTACCTTGCACAAACTGGGTTTGTGCCTAGGGCTCACGGCCACTATTTTATCTGCAAGAGTACCTGAAGAACAGGGAATGTGTGTATGTGTTTTCTTATTGTTGTATTTAATTTATTAATTTTCCCCAAGCTGAAAAACACAAGTAGTTTAAATGCAGCAACTGTGGTGACACCAGGAAGTAATTATTTCAGGAAGGTTGCAAAAGTGCCCTTATTAAACAAATTGAGATAGGTTGGTTTTGTTTGTTTTAAGTAAAACAACAAGAAAAGAATTGGAAGAGTGCCACCTTCATAGGATGCAGTACAGGATAGCAAAGAAGCAAAGGAAAAAAATTATTATTATGTCCCCAGTAAGGAGACAGTTGTCTCCTGCAGAAGGAAAAAAAAAACCATGCAAAACCTTGGTTTGTGTCCCTTTTGGGGAACAATTCTCCTTCAGATTTGCTGTTCTTTTAAGATTTTTTGTTTGTTTTTATGTCACTACTTTACAGTATTTTGAAAGGGCAATGTATGTCTGAAAGGTTTTCTTTATAGAAAACCCAAAGAAAAAAACTGCATCAGCAAATGGCTTATTGATGTGTTAAAAAAAGGATATGATCTACATTGAAAATTGTGAAAACCTAAGCTGAGACTTGTCTGCCAGATCCATCCTAGTGCAAGTGCAGAAGATGGACTGGGGTGGCTGTCAATCAGCACCTCTTTCAACCCATCTGTGGATCCATCCTCTTTCATACATCTGTGCAGTCTGGGGAGAAGAACAGGCTGGAAAGAGGACAAACTTCCAGTATATCTTCAGCAAATGGTTCATTTAAAGTACTTCATATTTGAGGTATAGATTTTTCCCTTTTTTTTTTCCTATTTTTTTTCTAAATTTGGTTCTAATAGTCTGCTGTAGCATCCTATGACTTAGAAACAATTTAAAACTACAGTGTACGTTTTTCAGATATTTATAACTTCAGTCATCACCTTTTAAAGCATATTTATTGTTTGGATCTAAATTTTGGATTAAGGAGTGTTGTAAATTTTGGATGAAGGAGTGTTGAGTATTAACCATGTAAAAAAGATTAGATCAATTTGAGCAACCAGCCTGAAGTGTTTCTTGCTATTTATGAATCAGAAGAGTGCTTGTTTTTCTTTATCTCTGCAGAAGCATCCCAAATGTTTGTGTTCCTTTCAGGGTGCTGTACCACCAATCCTGGCTGGAGGCAGCTGAAGTGGGAATGTGGATAATGTAGTGAAGATTGTTTTCTGTTTCTTTTATCTATTTTGCTTTTCTGCTTTCTGCATTTGCTTCAGAGTTATGGTTGTTGTCAGCCTGAGAGTGGATAGCTTGTGAGCACACAATTCTACTCACTTATCTGAGATCAGTCACAGATAAAAATATATTTCTAGGAGAAACTGTTTATTGTAGTAGTGATCAAACTGCTCTATGTTCATTTTGATGGATGCTGATATCCAAATGATCACAGTGCAAACTGTTAGTTTCAGTCCTTTTGATTTAAATTAGGAATGAAATTCTCTCTAATTCTGCCTGGTTGCAAGCAGTCTGATACTTTGATAGAATGTTTGTGTTACAACCTGCCCTCTCCTCCAGCTGTTCAGGCATAAAACAACCGAATGTTGGTCTGAGGAGGCAGACGTACCTGTTACTGGTGGTCCAGTGTTTGGGCTGAGGTGGTTAAACAGAAAGTTCACATTTCCTGAGAAATGGGAGCTGTGTGGCTGGGACTGCCCAGGTGGCCATGGAGCAGGAGGGCAAGGGAAGGAGTTGGGAAGGAGGCACTACTGAGGCAACTCAACCTAATGTCACACTCTCCCATGGAAGATTATTTTCCAGATTTAACGCTCAGCTGCACTGTCACCAGTCCTTTGGAATGAGGATCTCTCTTTTGAGTCATGCAGAACTGCTTGCTGCTAACTGGAGTTTTCGTTCTGTTAAAAGGTCTTTGACACGTCAGGGAGGCTTTGTTAGCTCCTTCTGCAGCGATCAGACCCGGGAGCCTCTTTGGTTTTCCAGCCCAGATAAAGCATGCAGAGGGCTGAAAACTCAACCAGGTGTTTGGGACTTTCTGCTTTTTAAGAGTGGAAACAAATGCATTCCAGATGACCTTAAGCAGCACTTGTCCCTTCTAACGAGGTAACAAGTCACACCTGTCTCATCCCATCCCTGCTGGGCAGTGGCACAGATGTTACAGATTATGGAACTGGATTCTACATTTTGGGCCGTGATTCTCTTTGTCTTTTTCAGTGCGTGCAATGCAAGATGGTGAGCTATCCTGTGGCATGTTCTGCAGCCAGTGGCTGCTCAGAAAAATGCCTGGAATAGCAGACATACTGAATTTAAAGAAAGAAAAAAGTGAATTAGCATATTGACCTTACTGAAACATGCAAATTAGTTTCTAGGACTCAATTTCTGAAATGAATTCTCATAACGTGTGTATTAATTCTTTCAGAAATTATTAAAAGGATTTGTGGGATTATTCTGAGCTCAGACAGCAATAAATGTCAAGGTTTTAACTGAGGAGGTGTGGAAACCAGCAATAGTTGTGGACTATCTTGAATAACCATGCTAGTGTTTTGCTCTTGGAAGACTTTCTCAGCCTGGACTGTGTTGCGGTTTTTTCCCCTCACATAAATGTTAATAGTACTTTGAAAGAGTTCTCTATGAAAAAAAAAAACCCAAACAAAAAACCTCCACCATGTTCTAATAGAGAAAAGCCCCCAGTTTTTGCATCCTTTTAAGTGATTTTTTTTTTTTTTGAGAAATTAAGTTTCCAGCATCGCTTCAAAAATAAAAAAGAAATAACAGCTTTTGAGTTTTAGAGGATATTGTGAACTCTGGTGTTTGTGTTGTCCGGTTATGGAGTTTGTCACACTCAGTAACTTAAAATCACTTGTATTTTCTTAAAATTTGTCTGAATGCTTGTTGGAAGTTATTACATATTTGTAAACATTATTTAAAGTGCTAATAAATTTGAAGTCATTGCAAAGTACTTTAGGGGAGAACAGATAGAAAACAATGTTATGCCATGATGTGTTGTCTATCGTTTCTAGAAGTCGCTGAGAAGATTCTGCTTGAACCTCATCTGATCGCTCTGCTGTTTGCTGAGTGAAAGGACAAAGGACTGACAATAAGAGAGAACATGCCACTGCGCCGCTATCTGCACCTGCCTGTCGGAGCTGCCTTGCGTGTCGCAGGTGCTGTGTTGATGCCATCCCCGGGCGAGCAGACGAGACGAGCCGCCTCACGGACCGGCCTCGGGGGCGGCCCGGCGCGGGCTGACGGCGGCTGCCAGAGCCCCGCGCTCCCCCTGCAGCGGGGCCGGTGCGGGCGCGCCGGGCTGGGCTGGGCTGGGCGGGCGCGGGGCGGGCGAGGGGCGGTGGAGCCGCCGGAGCCGCCTCCCGGGGCGGCCGCGGGGCGGGACGGGCCGGCCGCGGCGGCGGCGGCGGCGGGAGGGCGCAGCAGGGGCCGCCGCGGCCGCAGCATCGCGGCGCGGTGGCGGGGATGGAGCCCTGGAAGCAGTGCGGGCAGTGGCTGATCAGCTGCAAGGTGCTGCCGCCCAACCACCGGGTGACCTGGGACACGGCCCAGGTCTTCGACCTGGCGCAGACGCTGCGCGACGGCGTCCTGCTCTGCCAGCTGCTCAACAACCTCCGCAGCCACTCCATCAACCTGAAGGAGATCAACCTGCGCCCTCAGATGTCCCAGGTGAGGCCGCTCCCTCAGCCCCTGCCCGCTGCTCGCGTCCGCGCCCTTGGGGCTGCGTGCGGGGTCTCCGCGTGCTTTGCCTTGCGCCCTGTGGCGGCGCGGAGCGGGACCCGCGGGCTGCGGAGCGGGATGCACCGGCTGCCCGCCTGCAGCCCGCAGCCGCCGCGCCTGCAGGGCGGTGAGCGTGGGTCCAACCCGCGGCAGTCCTCGCCGGGCACCTTCCCTGCGCCGTGCGGCCGTTCCAGCCCGGGCTCGGCGCGTCCCGTCCCGTCCCGGGTGCTGGGACAGGGCGCAGCGGCAGCGCTGGGCCGGCGGCTCCCGAGAGCCCCGTGAGGGCTCGTCGCCCGCAGCCGGAGGCGGCTCGGGCGGGCGTCCCTCGGGCCCGTCGTAGGGTGGCCGTGCTAAGGAGAAGTTCCCGCAGCACTCCCAGGGTCACCATTTTAACATCTGTGTGCGTTACTGTTCAATGGGAGCGGGTTACAAATCAAAGGACCTCTCGCTTCTAGTTTTTCTGGCTACTCCCAGGGCCATTGGTGGGGGAGGGAGGGCGGCCGAGGACGCGGGGCCGGTGTGGCCGGGGAGCTGAGCCCGCCCGGAGCAGCCAAGGCGGGACTGGAGCTGTGGGAAGCTGCGGCTGAAGAAGACCTGGTAGCTCCGGTCAGCCGCTCTTCCCAGTTTTTTGTGACTTACAATGGTAAAGTGAATGGAGAGGACTGATTAGTAACGAGAAATCCTGATCTTGATAGCTGATTGCTTGTGTAGTACTTTTTTTTTTTTTAATTTAAGCCCTTTTATTTTTGGCTTTTGAAGTTGATATTTGGAATCATTATTTAAATACCTGTGTAATTCCTAATTCTGCCCTGTTTTAAATGCGTTTTTTAGTTTGGGCTGATGTTTTGTTACTGTGACTCATAAAGTTTGCTTCAGATATCGAGATAAGATTATATTAATAATTCACGAAGAGACTATATATATTTGACTTCCTGTCACTGCTTCATGCACACCTATGCCTCGGCAGAGATGGTGGCAGCCAAGCAGATGTTGTTTTGGAAGGAAACTAACTTCTGAGCCTGTCATGCGTTTTAAAACGCTGAGAAACAGAAACACTGTAACATTGTTGTGATTCTCTTTTTGATGTATAGAAATTGCCATTCACGTTTATGATGCTAGCAAAAGCAGTGGTGTGAATTATACTACTTTGTCCGTGTCTCTGTCGATATTTGTTTACAAACCCAGTAATTTTATTTCTTACTAATTCTTTTTTTAGCAGCTGTGTCTTCCTACCAGGCAGCGTTTTCTGGAAGCTGAGAGTGCAAAAAGGAAAAACGTAGTTCAGGTAGTCAGAGTCAGGCTCTGAGACTCTTGCACTAGATGTGAATGGTACAAAGGCTATCTCCGTGTACTTGAGAGCTCAAGTGCCTGCTTGAATGGCATATCCAGAGGCAATGCTTCATCTGAGCGATGGAGCACAAAGGGTGCACTTCTCTGAATGGTAGAAATCCAGTTTAGCTTTTGCTCTGCACCATTACAACTTGTGACTTTCAGCACTTGCTACACCAGAGCCTTGGTTTATATTTGTGTTTTTTAATGAACTAGAAATGCATTGTCATGATATTTTTGAGATGGCCAACTCATTGCATCAACTGGAATTCTAGATTAATATTGATTATCTGGACCATTGTTACTTAATTTCATTTTTGATGAATTAAAACCATGGTGGTCTCCTTCTGTCTACTGAATCTAAGTTATCAAAATGCTCTGTTGTCTGCTTTGTTAGAGCAGTTTTGGGAATCAAGATTAATATTTATTTCTCAAAGTATGTTTGAACTATGGATTATAATTGTAGATCTTGGATTATTTACAAGAGTTGTCTTTGTCTGCTGTATGCCTGAGGTACCTGCACTGCACAGTGCTGCAGACAGTTCTCTTCACTGGTGCATTTCTCTGCCCTACACCGATTTTACCCTTTAAACAAAGGGATCCAGGTTGCTGGATCAAAATTTATAATGGATAATTCTGCATAGTATTGGATTTACTGGGAATGTTACCTTTGTGTTCTGTGAGTTCAAGATTTGGTGATCTTACTGAGGTTCTGTGGGGTTTTTGAAAAGTGGACACCCTTCCTGCTGAAAATGATCACTCAAGTGTAAATTTCAAAAATTGTTGAAATTGAAATTCTGCCAGTTGCTTGTAAATTGCGGCTGAGACTGTGAGTAAAGAGTATTAATTTCTGGAGAAGTCTCAGTGGCTTGAAGATTGTCCAGTTGGTGAGATCTGCTTGGAGTTGTGCCCTAAGTGAATGTTGTCAGAAGAGTACTTGTCAGTAAACTAATACTGCATCAGAGTAGATTTGCATCATAAAGTTGCTGTATCATAGGATCTTGGGGTCTTGTAGAAACCTTGTGGGGTAATGAGTTATAGGCACTGGAGGCAGAGCAGGGTTGGCATTAGGATGGGAATTATCTTGGCCACTGACTGCAGAGTCTGTCTGAAACAGCTGCTGTGCCTGTACTGCTTTAGCTGAACTGCTTGAACTTCATATGGCCCTTATCCCTCATATTCTAGAACTGAGCTGCAGCTCCTGTACTCCCTGATCTGATGTTGGTTTCTTCCACTAAGTCTCAGAATGGGTCAGGGGACTCAGTGCACAGTTCTTAATCCATACAGAGACTGAGAAGGGTGGATGAAGGCTTTGTGAATGGGCCTCATTGAGGGCAGGCTATTTGATTTTGGCCTTGTCTCTTACTGCAGTTGATGTTTGTCAGGCCTTGCTCTATGAACCAAGTTTTCATGTCTTGGGGGCTACTTACAAATGCAGCAGTGCCAAAGAACAGGAAGGTGAGAGGTGGTGCCTCAGGCAGACCTAGGAGTGGGTGTCAGTCATCTGATGAAAGTATCAAGTCTTTTCCATTTTGTTACATATTTATTTTTTTCAGAATAAATGTAGCAGATCACACATCAGTGATCTGTCAGCCTTACCCGGTAGCCCTTGGTAACCCATTATAAGCCACATCAAAAGTGCAGAGGGATTGTGGCTGATGCTGTGGTGCCAGATGCTGCTTTTTGGTGGAGCCTGAATCATACAGGGGCACTGTTGCTTTGCTGGGGCAGGAGCAGAAGCTGAGATTGATTGCTACAGAATGTGCTTCACAGATGGCATGGGGTGTGTTTTATGGGCTGGCTAGTATGGGGAACCACATGCCTCTGTCCCATCACCAGCCATGCACCTTGTGCCATAGCTGTTCTTGTGGATGGGCTGTTTTATGTGGATTCTGTGGATTCTGCCCCTTTACCTTTTTAGAGATAATGCCTGTACAAGAGAAATGTCTCAGTGGCTTTAGGGTGTAAAACACAGGGATTTGAACCTTTTGAATGCTGGCTGTTTTAATCTGCATTACTGTATGTTTATGAAAATATGTATATTTCGTTGGTGGAAGTTGTCCTTTGAAGAACAGAAGCTGATTCAGTCAGTTACACTTTCCAGCAAGAGAGCCTCAGATACTAAAAGTATAAACCTTGCATATATAAAAGCTAAGCAGCATTGAGCCTTTCTGTTCTGGGATTGCCAGCTCAGTGCTGCCAGGTTCCTGTCTCAGAAGCTGGTGTGTCTTGGTGTGAGGTTCCCTGTGAAAAATTACACATGGGCTTTGTATGAGGTTGGAAATTCAGGTTCAGGGACATGCATGTCCAGGGTTTTTTTTCACTTTGAACGGAAGAGGAAAATGTTGGTTCTGTTAGGAGCTCTTGTGTCGAGGCTCAAACTCACTTTGCTGTTTGAACTCCCACGAGCAAACAACTTGAGTTACTTTAACCCGTGCATGTGCCATCAGAAAAGGAAATGTAAGAGATGGATCAAGTGATACCTTTTGGCCTTTAACTGTAGGGGAGCTGCCTGGCTCAGTGTTGTGGAAGTGCTGGTGTTGCAGGCACCAAACACTTCAACACTAGCTGCTGGGAATGGAGCTAGAAGAGGGCATTGGCTAAATGAGTATAGGAGGTGTGTCTGTTGTGCTGGTGTGTTGCAGGGTTCCCCTGAAGTGGAGCATCAGACCCTGGTGACAGTGAGACAGAGGATGGAGCACTGAAGCTCAGTGTCTGTGTCTTCAGAGCTGTTCCCTGTAGTCATTCACTTGCCTCAGATGCTGCCTCTTGGCAATGTAGGCTGGTGAAAGTAATAAAAATAGAAGTGATCCCTAACAGAAAGTATTAATCCTAATGTTTAATCATCATCAGACAAGAATTTAAGTAATTTATTACCAGAAATGTAAAACCTAAACCAATGGATTATGATAGATTTGCAGAAGATGTCATCTGTTTAATGCTTATCTTTTATCTTTAATACTTTGCAAGATAGTTTTGAAATGGTCTTTGCAAGGCATTTAGTTAACTTGTGAGAGATTGCTAAACAGGAAAACAGCACTTAATGCAATACTGCCATGGGAGTTTACCTAAAGGGGATGCTGACATAGATTAAATATCAAAAATAACTATTTCCTATTATTCTAATAAAAATAAACAAAATATCCCTCACTTAGTATTAAAAGTTCAAATACTTTCTAATTTTAGGGAGTTACTTTTTTTGGTGTGACCGTATTGTCCAAAGGAAGTTGGTTATCTTGTCATTCATGTCATATTTTGGTGTGGTGACAGAACTTTTCTGCAGGAGTTTATTTTTCTTGATGCCAGTGGTATCAGGTAGTCTCAGGATGTGGGTGTGCTGAGTGAGACAAACCTCCCTGTTTCCTCTGATGCTGCCTTTGGCTTGGAGCTTCCCCATTCCCCCCAGCTGACAACCCTGATCTCCTGCCCCGTGTGCAGACCCCTCTGTAAGCTCCCTGCAGGTGGCTGTGCTGTGTTTGCTTATCTTGTGTGCTAGCAAGCACCACAAAGCTACAGTTTCAGAAAAACTGTATTAATCTAAATGTAAAACTTCTTGGGCTTGAACAGGGGTTTAGAAACTGGTTCAGTTTTTGTCAGTGTAGGAACAAGAGATGTATTTAACTGCCCCTATTCTTGAATTCTTTGTATGTTACTGTTTATTCACATACATTTAGAATAATTCAGTTGTTATAAAAATATATTTTTCACTTTTCAAATATTTTCAATCTCTTTGCTTACTTGCTGGTACTCTGGTCCACTTATCCTCTTCATCACATTTATTTCCAAGATTCATTTAAATGAAAACTATATTGGCCATAAGATTTATTATTCAGAAAAGGTGTATTTGTCCGTGTGTAAGTTATGTGTACATATGCATAACTTATACATGTTGGACTTTGTAAAATATTTTGAACAAATATTTTTTCAAAGCAAAACCTTAATATGACCTCTGTTTTGTTCTAAGAAAAAGTGGTGACCTGGTTTTTCTAGGTAATTCTTCCTACCTTAAAAAGCTGAAGAAAATAGCTCTTGAAAACTGATGTAATGATTTTAATTAATTCACGTTGATTCTTTTTTGTCAGGGGAAGGGAAAGCTGTAGTTGTACTCTATGGTAAAGCTTATTTAACATGTTATGTTTATTGTACAGTTATTAAATGCAGCATATGCATCTTGCCAAGAGGTGTCTCAAATGTTCCCTTCCGCACAAAATTTTGGAGTGCTGGCAGCTGAGTAATGGATTAATAGAAAAAATATTAGTGCTGGTTTCTCACAGAGGCTGTAGCATCTGTCAGCAGTGGATGATATAAATTAATGTCTGTGTATGGCTCACTGCTGTGTCATGTGGAAAAAGCCAAGTTTTTTTCAGAGCCTTGTCTGACAAAGGTGGGAGACCTGTGATAGTGGCGAGTTGAAGGACTGCTTATGAAAAGAAACAACTCAAAAGGGTTAAAGAAGAGAGATATGTATATAAAAGTAGGAGGATATAATCAAGGGAAACAATATAAACTACAGAGAATGTTCAATCATAAGAATTTAGGAAGCTGGTTTGAAAAGGGTATCAGCAAGCAAGACACTTAAGAATGTTGATATTTATCGCAAGGTAAGTACAAAAACCAATCTGGATATGCTGTGTTACTCTTTAATGGTAATGGATAATGGCTTTATCAATGCTGGCACGCCAGTCTCTGGTGTAACATGCTGCCTTAGGCCTGTGAGGTGCGGGAGGTTGTTTGCCAGGCTGCAGCACTGCACATCAGGCTGGGTTAGCAAAAACCAGCAGTACAGTTTGTGCATTGGGAGATAGAGGGTCTTGGATTTCCCACATGCATCTCCTTCCGCTCTCCTTTGAAGGTCAAAAGAGTTGATGAAGTCATAGTTGTAAAGAAGGAAATACAGAGGGAAAGGAGAGAAAGGGCTGCAAGGCAGCTGCCGGGGTGGGGGGCAGAGCCTGCAGGGAGTGTGTGGTGCATCCATCCTGGCCATGGCAGCAGGAGCTGGCATAGCTGAACCTTGCTGGCACTGGTCTGGGTGCTGGGGTGCAAGCAGGGTTAATGGGAGCAGCAGCTGGCAGCCTGGTGAGAGGTACGGGCACCGAGGGCTTCCAGAGCATGGTTTGATCTTGGTGAAACAGAGGAGACCCTTCTGCCCAGGTCATGCTGGCTCCTGGACCAGCAGCTGACCCAGAGGGGAGCAGGACAGGCGTGTGTGGCTGCAAAGGAAAGCCGCTGGGGTGTGCTCCCTCTGTGTGCTGCCACTTGCTGGGGGACAGGGCAGCAACTGGCCAGAGCCCAGTGTGTCACCACCAGGAGCAGGCAGGGAAGTCCTGGCTCGTGCCCTGATTGTGTGGGTGTGAGTACAGAGGAATATGTGTTGTTTTATTTGGTCACTGGTAATTTAATCTTCTTTGTTTTGCTTTATATAAAGGTGCCAGTTTTTGAACTTGTTATTACAATACTAAAATTGTACCTCTAGTTCTTTAAAGACCAAACTGAACAAAGTCCCCCAT
Organism: Emberiza elegans; assembly: GCA_024865655.1. Taxonomy (NCBI): domain Eukaryota; kingdom Metazoa; phylum Chordata; class Aves; order Passeriformes; family Fringillidae; genus Emberiza; species Emberiza elegans. Next base: position 66,560,192 of record JALJVW010000206.1, read on the forward strand.
CAAAACCTTTGAGTTTTTCAGAAACCTTCTGTTGCTGTGAAACAGCATTGCAGTACTTCTGTCTCATTCCATAATACTTCATAGCAATATTTAGTACTACCTCACATTCTATTATTTCAGTATTTTAAAAAATTCAGTTTCACAGAGGAACATGAATTGATGTGCAGTTTATCAAATTGCTATTAATTTTTTCCCCTGCACTTTTTAGTGTACTTGGCATCATCTGGAGCTACCTTTTCTTTCCTCTTATTTTGCTTTGATAAGTCATGTTTAAGACTTGAGGCATTGTGAAATACCAGCTGTTTGCTGAGACTTATGATGTGTAAAATGCAATCTGAACTGACATCTTTGAATTTTTATATTTAAGAGAAAGATGTTCTCTCAAAGCTCAGTGAATGCTATTGGCTTCAGTTACCACATTGTCAAGTGAGAATATATATTTTGGAAAAATATGGGTCAATAACCCTTTCTGTCATCCTATACTGAATGTCAATAGTGAATGTCTTGGTAACATGAAACATTGAAGGACTATTAGTAGGATATTTGTTTCTTTGTATATTCATAACATGAAACATGAGACACAAATTGCATACTGTGGAGGTATTGTAGCAATTTGTATAAAAGCCACTCATGTACTGTTTAAAATGCTCTTGCAGACCTACAGGTATGGTTCAGCTGTCTTATATTACAATCCAAAATATTTTTGGCCTTTACTGTCATTCAGAATTTTATTTTATAATTGGTTAATAGGTATTCAGTTCATCTGTTGGTACTTCCTTTTCTGCTCATTCTATTCCTGAAACTTATTTTAAAAATAGAGAGTATAGTATGATTGCCTTGCAGAAACAAACAAGAAAAACAAAAACCAACAACAACAAAACCAAAAAACCAACCAACCAAAAAACCCACAGAAAAGACATTGTTGCTATAATCAAATATTTTCTGGAAAAAACTCCAACCAACTCTAACCAAAACCACCCAACAAAGCAAGGCATTTTTAAAGTGTATTTTTAACTGATAAAGCTTAGCAGAACAAGATGATTTGTATTTCCAAAATCCTTAGATATGCCCTTTAATCTTTTTGCCATCAAATTTACCTACTTGTTTCTGAGTTGTGTAATGGTATGTGCTGTATAATCTGTACTTAGGGCATTTTATACCATTGCTTGTTCCTTCATTCACACTGTCTCTACATGGAAAGAAGCCTGAGAGTCAACTAAAACAGAATGATTAGAACTTGGCCCTTAATGTTAATTGTTCAAAGCAGTCTGACTTCACTGCTGTGCAGGAAATTTGATGCTTTAAGAGATGAACGTGTTATTCTGCCTGCACATGGTTGAAACTAAGATACTGTAATAATTGTAGCATCATCATAGCTTGTGTAATTCCTTGTGCTCTGCTTGTGTATTAGCAGCCAAAATTTAAATGGTACTTATGTGCTCCAGTGAGTGACTTCAAATTCCTATCAACCACTGCCTCAGGTAGCAGTGATGCCTTATATCAGCTGATAAAAGGCCATGAGGGCCATGGTATTTTTCCCTCGGAATTGCTCAGGATCTATGAATAAGGATGTCTGATTGCAGCACAGAGAAGGTTAAAGGCAGATGGAGGACCACGCCTTCTCGGCACTAATGTCCCCTCAGATTTTAGGTGTCTGTGGTGGAGGTATGGTGATGACATAGTGCTATCATGTGAATTTTAACTTGAAGTGAACACTCATTAATCCCACTTAGCTCTGTAGGATTTAGATCAAGATTTGAATTTCTTTTTCCTGGAAAAAAGTAGTGTAGGAGAGAACATGAGAATGTTCAAATTATTGCTATTGCCTGCAGCATCTTTTCACTCTCAAAATAGAAAGGGTGAGACTCCCTGAAGTGCCCTTGCAGCCTGCTGTCTTTGGGCTTATGGTCAGTTGATGTGTGGTTGGTTGGAAAGGGATTTCTGCCAAGCTTTTAAAACCTAACTTATTTTGAGGCAGCTATTTTAAAAAGCCTCTTCATCCTACTTTGTGGCTCAAATTTTGCATTTCACACTAGTACTAGTTTTGCTTTTGTGTGAAGTTGTTTCTGGAAATATTTAGGTTTCACTTTGTCTTACTGGTTTACCCTTTGCCTATGCGCACAAAGGGTGGCAGGTTGGACCACGTTCTCTTCTGAACTGGGAACTTCTTATTTTTAAACATTGTTGAAAATTCCTGCTGAACCCTGATTTCCCACTTTCCTTTTCTCTCTCTCTTTTTTTTTTTTTTTTTTTTGTGTATGGATCTCGCTTAGCTTTTTGGATGTTTGATGTGAAGTAACAATTTTTGGGCCATACCCCAGAGGGCTTGTTTGGGATGTGTGTGTCTTAGCAGCAATTTTTGGTTTGACTCAATTCTTAGAACTTTTTTAGAAGTGCAGAACACCTAAAGTCTTAAGTGATCTTTAACAGGTGTGACATGTACTGAGGTTTTATGGGAGTCCCAAGCAGGGTTAACTTGAGGCGTTCTGTTTTGATTTCTGCGTGTCCTGATCTTTTTCTCCATCACAGAGGGCAGTGCACATTTACCCACCACCGTGCCTTGATGTTAATCACTACAAGTAGTCATGAGAAAGTTATTCAGGGTCTGTGTTCATTCAGTTTGCATTTGTGGTTGGCAGCACTGAATATGGTGATGCATCTTCTCTGTGGATTGTGCTGAGGCCGCTGGTTTCACTGCAAGTATGCTGAACAGATGGCACTCTTTGTAAAGCTGAGGTTTAACTCCCCAATTGTTCTCAGTGATGCCTTCAAGCAATATTGTTGGTTAGAAGGACTGTGCTCAGAAGGTGCTGGTAGCTACTGGTACTGTGCTGGTGCAGGTTTTATGAAGCTCTATGGAAGTGACGCCTGTAATCCTGTTGGAATGCCTCTATAGTTGTATCATAGGCCTGTAGTTTCCCTTTCTGCTGCAGACCCTGGTGAAATGATGAGCTGAGATGAAAGGCTTGGGGGTGATAGGAGAATGTGGATGTAGGGATAGCTGAGACATGCTGGCTACAGGGTGGGCTGCACTTCATGAGAAGCTCCTGGAAGGTATTTCAAATTTGTGTGTCTTCCCAGCTATAATTGCTCAGATTCATAGATCCCTGGGGAATCTGCTTAATTTAAGCTATATGCTTTCTCTTTTCTGAGAATGTAGGTTTTTGTAGCTTGGAAGCCCCATAGTGTATCATGTTATTTCAAGAGCACAAGCTCCAGTAATATTAATGTAATGTGAATTATTCTCTAGTGTTAAAAATACCTGCTATGAAGTAAAAAAAGTTACATAATTAAAAAAATATAAATTATTTGTCATGACCATGGGAGAAACATAGGAAAACCACAACTAATTAAAAAGTCGTGAAACAAGGGGGGGAATGTACTATGTAACACTGTCACTTAGCACACCTGACTAGAAATAAGCCGGAGGGTGGATCCTTCAATCAGTAGTATTACAGTAATTGTGAGTGCATGTGACCTCTGTTTAGCAGCAAAGAAAGGCTTAGATGTTCTTTTTTGGGGTGAAATTGCTGTCTTTGTGGGGTTTGTTTGTGTAGGTCTTCTAAAGGTGGGGTTTGTCTGTGTAGGTCTTGTAAAGGTAGCTGTTATATTAATAAAGGACTTGTTCCTTTGGCACAGAACCTGTGTCCATTTCCACACAATGGAATGGCTTTTTAAAAATGCTTCAAATCTGAGGCCCACAAATATATTTTGCTAAATGTTTAGGTTTGGAAATAACTCCTAAGTTATGTGTCTTTTAATTCAAGTGAGAAACAAGTGATTCCATCTAATCTTGTGTCTAATCTAAAATTCGTGGTGAAGCAGTTCAGCAGCAAAGTTAGCCCTGAAAATGCCATTCTTGGAAGATGTTTTTAAAACTATTTGGAAAAGAAATGGGGTAGCATTCAGCTTTTTTTGTGTTGTGCTGATGAATATTACAGCTTGACCTCAAAATCCAGTGTTTCAATAAAGTCATGTTAAAGTTTAATGAACTTAAAATGCCTTTCATCTTGATTTGAAAGGATAGCAGAATTTGAAGTGTTAGGGCTTCCGTAGGTTTCATTTTCCTGATGGGTCTGCTAGTGACAACCTTCTTCCAATCTTCCCTGTTTCTCATATTTTTCTATCTTGACTCAGGTGACTTGATGCCACCGATCAGAAACCCAGACTGCTCTGTGATTACTAAGAAGTACTGCTGTGATGGGTCTGGGGTTTTAAAAATTATTACTATTTTCCCACCGTTTCTTCAGGAATATAATTCTCATTTGTTTTGACTCATCTGTTCTGCAGCTTGTTTGTGCTTGTGCTCTGTCCTCTCAAACTGGTCTGAATTACTTTCACCTTCTACATTTGCCTTCCCCTCTCACTTGTATTTTCTTTTCCTGCCAGTGCATCTGTTTCCTCCTTCACTTCATTCCTGATGCTCTTTATTCCGTTCAACCGTTTCCCCTTCCGTGTTGTCTCTGCTGTTCCTGTTGGCCTCCTCCCTCTGCAGATTGTCGGAAATCTGTTTCCTACATGGTTAAGAGCGCGTCTCCTCCGGAAGCTGCGTGGATGAGTCAGCTGGGCTTGAAAGCTCTGGTGGAAGTTGTGCTTTTAGGACCACTGAAAAGGGGATTCAAGGGACCAGACAGTGCTTGACCAGCGATCTCGTATTAGGCTATTTTAAACTGCTTTTCAGTGACTACTTTTGGTAAATGGTGATTGCTTTGCTTTCACCTGTTATTTTAAAAGTTTCTGCTGCCTCCCTGTTGCAGTCAGAGCTTTGTAACATATGTGAGGGTGTCCCCAAAATTGTTTTGCTTTGTTCCAGGTGACTGGGCAGATCACACTGATGGAGTGATGAGGATAAAATCAGACTGCAAACTTGTTCTTTTCAGAGGGAGAAGCACTTGATTCCTGTCCTTGTCACTAGCCTCTGGAGATTTGTGCCACCATGCCAGTGCTTAAGCAGTATGATTCTGTGGTTGTGTCCTGAGGAGCAGGTGGGGATGGAATGGTAGTTATTTCTAACCACTTCTCAGATTGATTTTCAAGGTTGCTTGCAAGGCAGAAATAGCCAGTCCTGCTAGCCAGCATGTTCCTCCTGCATCTCCTTTGTGTTGCACATCAGTCTCAGTGGTTTCTGTGTCTTTCCAGTGAGTTCCACTCACTCTTTAGAGGCTGATAGACATGGTAATTATATTTTTGCTTCCCAGACTCACTATCTACATTCAAAGTGAGACAACCACTACACTGAGTGTCTGTATTGTGAGATACAAGCTGCTACACCATATCCCTGAGGGCTTACCTTCATAGTGAATGGTTTGTTTCTTCAGGTTTCTGTGGTTTTGCTTGTTTGCTCTCTGTGGATGGACATAGTCTTCATATCCCTGGAAGGATATGAAGGATATTCAAGGAAGTTGCAGGCAGGGAAGTGGGTGATGCTCAGCTGCTTATTCCATGGATGTGGATGTGCTGTCAATGAAAGCTCGAGAAGGTCAAGACATCAGTGACCAGTAACCGTTCTGTAAATGCGCACCTTTTGTCTTGGTTTGTTCATGTTATTTCTCCACTTGAGGCTGAAGCAGTTCAATGTTACCATTTGTGATTTATTTTTTAAAGCTTCTCATGGGACTATATGAAATTATTTTCATGCAGTTTCTTGGTTTAATGGAGAACATACATTTGAACAGTAATTATTTTCTTACTCATCCCTTTATGCTAGCTGGTGGTATGGTTTCATATAATTTGAAGTACTAGAGCGGCTTTAAACTATTTGTTTCACAATGAGATACTGATGAGAACTTAATCCAGGTCAATGATTTTTGTACTTTAGTATTGGATCTTAATCCAGGTCAGTGATTTTTTTTTACTTTGATATTGAATCTTTCATAACTTGTGAATAATTTGCCTCAGATACCTTTTCAGAACTGAAACATGCTGCTGTGAGGAAGTGGCTTTTGCTTAGTTTTGTATCATGCTTTCCTCATCCAAGTTCTCATTGCAAAGTCTAGCCTCCTTTTCTGTGCTTCCTTTAACTTTCTTTACTGTATGTAATTGTGAGAATGACTTTAACCAGGGAAATGCCTTTGAAAATTTGTTCTCTAATTTAATAATATTCTTTTTTGATCATTCTAATTTCTTTGTATTTTCTTGCCAATTATTAGTGTCTCCAGTGGAAAATAAACTAGTGATCTTGAGTGTTTATAGATTTCACTGTGGGGACACATGATGAGCAAATAATTTGTATGTGATGTTTTTTTTTGTCTCCCTCAACTGGCTTTGAAATGGGTAGTTTTTTTTAAATAAAAACTTCCAAGTTTTCACAACAGTAGTCACTGAGAAAAAGAAGTGATTCCCATATTGTTCTATTAGGAGGTCCTTGGATTTCCTGTGCATGTTCTTGAGCGTCCTCTATTGCAAACAAGAAATTACCACATTTAGCAGACAGTAACTTGACTTGTTTTGACAGATAAGGAAATGGAACAATTTGCTTTTTGTTAGTTCTCTGCAGCTGTCAAAAAAATTAATCAGAAATACCCTTGAGTGGCAAGGCATACTGGTATTGAAAAAGGAATGTCATCTGAACCACAGTTTATTGGTCCCCCTCCCATGCTTAAAGAGTCATTTTCCCTGTGAATTACAGAGAGCAGACCTGTACAAACTTCAGGTTGTGTTTATTGATGGCAGGGTGTACACCTGACAGAATTTAGCAGACTTGTGTCTCCTCCAGAGAGAAAGAGCTCCTTTCTGCCTGGGGAGACTCTGGAACCAGGTGGGAAGACTTGAGCAGAGAGGCTGTGGGAGAGTTTGTCAGGAATTGTGTGTGGAGGTGTTTGTGTCCTGATGGGGTGGGCTCTCGCTGGTGGCAGATCTGGACAGATTTTGGTGGAGCTGTGAGTCATGTTCAGAGGCTCACTTGGTCAGTTGTGTGTGGCACAGCTGTTTGCAGCGGAACAATGAGTCACAGACTTGTGAGTTTCCAGTCCTTGCTAAAGAATGAACCCACATAGCTGCTCTTGTGGTTTTGTTTAGAAATAAGTGAGCAGTGCAACTGTTTAATAATTAGACTGACTAGGTCCAGTACTTAGTGTATACTGATTTCTGGTGTTTTTTAAGAACACATATTGAGAAGTGGCATGTTATTGTCACAAATGGAAAAATGCTCGTTTCTGAAAAAAAGTGAACAGGATCTGAATATTTCCTATAGCCAGAAAATTAGCTGCAAGGGTCTATTCTAATTGTTTTGCCTAATTACTTTCCTGTCCTTGTTTCACATAACCTCACTTATTCTGATCTATTAAAAGGCTGTTGCTGAATATTTTTTCTGTCTAGTTGTTCACACTAAAATATCATCTTGCAACAGAGCGAACAAGTTTGTCTTCTGCTGTATGGACTCGATGCTGATATTCTGCTTATCTGACTTCAAGGCCAGAATCAGCCTTGCAGTGTTGCCATGTCCATTGTTCTGAAAATCACTGTTGTTGCTTCTCCAGTGCTGAGAACCATCTCCATAGAGAGGCAGAGAAAGATCTGTCATTGTTATAGATTCCCAGTTACAAATTGCATATATATTGATTTTGTTTTTCTTTCAAATCTTGTCTCAATAAGCTATTATGCCTTTTAGATGATAGTCACTAATCCAGGATCATACTGTGTTTTATTTAGATTTCATTTTATTTAGCTGATTAGTCTGTAAAACAAAACAATACTAAACAAAAACAGACATAAAATGATGTTTTCTAGACAAAATCTAGACATTCTTACAGCTTAGCTCCAATGTTTGCATTCAATATGTTATTTAAAAAAAGTAACTAAGGAACCATTTGTGTTGAAGTGATGTTCTGTTAGGCAATTAGTAAGCTGATGGTTGTGCAGAGGCCTGGAAGTATGTTACAGCAGCTGCTTGTACTGCTTCTGTATGTGTTCTTTTGTATAACAGGTTAAAAAAAAAATATTTGCCTACAGCTCACAGGCAGATGCTTTCACTGTCCCTATATTAGGTTGTATGTTTTCCTTTATGCGTGCACCAGTGCCAAAACCAGTTATGGGTTACTGCTCATGCAGAAACTTTTAGCCATGACAAGAGTGACTGTTGGTTTTCATGCAGATTTGTGTCAATAGCCTGTATCTTGCTGTGATTTTGGCGTGCCTCTTTAAACTGAATGTTATTGATGACATGACATTTAAGATGACAGGGACGTATTTATACAACCAACTTAAATTGTGTTGTGCTATGACACACTGCTGCTAAATATTTAATTTATTCTACATGCATGAGCGTCTTAGATTTTAATTGGATTAATTTTTTTAAAGAAACAAGATCTAGCTCTCTTCACTAAGTTCAAAAGACCAGCAGAGCACTGAATGAGGACTTCCCAAGTTAGTGGTTCTCTGGTTGCCTTGGTAGATGAGTTTTTCTGGCACTGACGTAAATTTCTTGTAAATTTAAGGGAAATGAAAAGACAAGCATGAAACTAACAGTAATAATTTACACAGCCCTTCTTTCAGGAATGAGGAATACCTTTTACAGGTGTTTTTAAAATGGTTCAAGAAATTTGCTGTTCATGAGGTCACCAGTATGTGTGCAGTGTTGTTCTGAAGTCATTCAGCTGTGAGTCAGTACCATAGACTGGGATGAGTTCTTCACTTTAAAATGATCCTTAACACAGTTCTTCTATGGACACTTGGAATGATGTGCCAAAATTCAAACCACATTGTACTCTAATTATTAAAATTATTATTTTGGTGCCATGTTCTGTAGCTCTCTTCCCAAGGGGATTGTGAAGCAAGAGTGAAAACGTGTGGCAAGATACTTGTACTTGACAAGGTATTGGTGGCAGGGTGCCCTGGGTGGTTATTAAAGTGGGGCTTTCATCTTCTCCTCTGTGCTCTGAGCAGCTCCTCCTGGGCTCCATCAGCACCCCACCATTTTTGCAGTCTAAATCACAGGAACTGCCAAGATACAGTGACAGCAAAGCTTCTGCCAGCATGGCTGGGGACCTTTGCGCTGCTGAGGGGTCGGGTCATTGTGGCATCTGAGGCTTGGGGCTCAGGGGACACACTAAGCTTGCTCTGCATCTTGGGCTTCATGCTGCTCTCTTGTTAAAAAGGCAGATTTCCTGTGTGGTCTTTATGGTCTCCCATGGACTTTATCTGCTGAAGACTCAGCAACAGATCTTGTCACAATTATGTTGGGCACTTTACTGAGCCTGCCTTCATGTTGTTTATAATGAGATGTTTGAAACAACCATCTATGTTATGGTTATTTAAGAAGTTTTCTTAATTGGATTGCAGAAAAATATGATATTAGTATCTTAAGACTCAGCACATAGTATTCAGTAATGCAGACTTCTCACTGGTGCTCACATACTCCATTTAAAACCCTCATCATACTGCATCAAATTGCTCAGCAGTCTAAGAGTCCACATGGTGCTAAATTATACTCTGCTGCTCAGGTTTCAATATATTTGGTTTATTCACAATTTGATTATTTTAGGATATTACAAATACTCACCTATGCTCTAGGATTTAAATTTTTTTCTTCTTTTCACATTTTCATAAACCTTCATTCTCATGAGACTATGCTAATTTTATTTTACTCTGTGAGATTCCAAATTGACATCCTTTGAAATGATCTTTTGGACCATTTCTTGGTGTACCTCAGCTGTTTTTGTGAGACAAGGCATCAGTATGATTTAGCTGTCACATGAAATGGGACACATATAGAGGTGACAGATGAATTTCTATGAGCATCCACTTACTTGCCTCTGCTGAGATGATCACAGCTGTTAATTCATACTAGTGGAAGTAGGTATTTATGCAATTTTGACACATCTCCCACACAAATTTGTGTTGCCTTCAATGATGTGTTTCATTTTGGCAGACAGCTTGGAGTGAGTGAATGCAGCCTTTTAGACAGCAAGTGCCTATGATGGTGTACAAGTGGAATGTTGTATGTCCACTGAACCTTTCTTTCACTGTTTGTCAGCCTTCTTAAGGAAGGAAGGCCTACTGCAATTTTGCAAAGATTGATCTGTTTTTAACTTGGTGGTGTAAAATAAGGTTCTAAAACTTACCAGTTCTTGTGTTATACAGATATTTCACTTGAATACCCTAATTAGGAGGGTTACATGTCACTGAACAAGTCAAGTGCAGTTTGCCCAACACTGGCTGGATTTCAGAATGTCGTGGTGGAAAACAGTTGTGGGTAAAAAGATGTTAGTTCTACATTTTTAGATTTGTATTTTAATTGCCTGTTCCCTCAGAATTTTTGGGAGTTGAGAACTCTTAATGATTTTGTGTCTTATTTATCACAGGAGTTGCAGCTATGGATCAAACCACAGTTTCATCTACTAGTCTGAACTAGGGAGCAGTGGAGGATATAGTACCCAGGGAATTTTGCAAAATGCATGTGCTGAAGCTTGTTTTGTGCCCTCAAACATTCATTATGCTGTTATGCATTACAGCTCATTATGCCATTGCAGTCTGTTGCATAAACCACAGTACTCCAGTAATCTGTGGTTGTGGTCTTCTGCTTTAAGAAGGATGTAATGAAATGAAAGAAGTTCAGACAAGGGCAGTAGAGGTTTTCAATTGTATTAAACAAGCAATAGAAAATGAAGAATTTTGTCAGCTTTTGGCAAGAGGCAACATAAGGAGGGAGACTAAGAGAGGCCTAGAAAAGAGAAGATTATTTGCTATCCTTTCTAGTGTGGAAACAGAGGGGCTGCCCAATGGTAGTGCTAGGTGGCACTTTTGAGATGCCACTGTATGGCACTCAATGCAGGAAGGATGGCATTTGGTGGCAGGTCAATATGTTGAAGCTCCAGAGAACATCACAAGGTGTAAAAATGTAGTCAGTACACTAGACAGACACTGAGTTTCTGCCTCCAATCCTGCAAATTTACTTTTGGAGTTTGTTTTCAATTCATGGCTATTCCCACTGGTTTGTGGTTTGTGCTTCTGGACTTATCTGTTCTACTTAATTGACTTGCAATCCTTGAAGTATTCTCTGAATATATTGGAAACCCCTGTCCTTGCCACGGAGAGAATGGTCTGATAAACTGCAAAACCTGAAGTGACACACCAGCAAAAATAGAACAGTGGATTTTTAAAATAGGTAACTAGAGGACAGTCAGATTCATATTGGGCAATTTGTAGAGGGCTGTCCTTGCATCCTTAAGGTCTTGTAGGAATTTATTCCATGACCTTAAAGAGTTTGGAAAAGAATACACATATGCAATTCGAGAAAACATTTAAAGTATTTAATGAATCATGCATGTTAACAGTAACAACTGTTAATAAGAATATTGTTCCTTCCTTGTTGAAATCAAAGACCTAGTACATGATCTGTATCTGCTGGTAAGAAATGGAAAAGCATAGGAGTTATTTGGGCTAGATTCACCTTTAATAGGAACTGACAGCCCTGAGTAGGTTGTCAGAACCCCCTCCCCTCCCCAGGTGTGTTGAATTTCCATGCAGGATTTAGTGCTGACAGCTTTTGAGAATCTAAGTGCTTAGAAAAGAACAAGTTAGTACATGCTAACTTAAACGTGCTCTTGAACCCACACGGTAGGTGTTTGTAAAGGGATTACGTAGTGGAGGTCCAGGTCTGGCTGGCAGGGCCTGTGTTCAGGGCACTACAGCCACAAGTTATTCACCAGGAAGATCCAGCTGAGATGGTGAATTCAGTGGTGCTTACTTTTAGGTGTGGGGTAGAAATAAGCAAAAGGGATTATGGTTCTGTAAGGGAGCTGAAGTCAGGTGTGGATCCCCCAGTGATTTCTCTGCCTTTAGCCCGTGTGTCACACCAGGCAGCTTTGTGTCACACCTTCATAGGGCTCCTTTAGGGCTCACCCCAAAGTAAATTACCCTTGCACAAGTACAGGGGAAGTAAGAGGTCTTCTCATGTTACCGTGCTAACATTTGAGACTTGATAAAAGCCAAGCACAGTCATGAATAAAAGATACCAAGATAGAATGGAAGCAGCTCTTTAGTGTGCCAAGCTAACAACATGGAACAGATGTGTTGGGTGCTCTCTTTTCACAGATGTGAAGATCTGTGTTTCATACTCTTGCTGTAAGGTTTTTCATGGTTTCAGTATGAATATAATTTTTTTTCTCTGACTCTAGAAGTGTTGAGAGCTAATTAGTTTGGGCTTTCCATTCCTTTTGCTGTTTAAATGTATTCGTTAAGCTGGAGGCTTTAGGGTTCCCCCTGTCCTACATTAAGTTTAACTCCTTTAGGTGGGTGTAGGTTTTGAGGTTTCTGACAACTGCTAATATTTCATCAACTAAGTTGAAATGTTGAGTGTTTAGAAAGCCTGTGTTGAGACCAATGACAATACATCCAAGTAGGAAATCAGTGTCCTTAACAGTTTTGTCATTTACAGAAGCAGTTTTCCATCTCACAATTTTAAATACACCTTATGGGACAGTGACTACAATCTTACTTTAAATGGCACTTTCATAAACAGTTTTGCCTGGAGTATTTTAACACCAAAATTTTAACACGTTATTTTCTTGTGTTTGGCATTTATTTCATGTCTCACACAATTCATCAATCAAGTATTTTATTATTTCAGTGCTCTTTGCTCCTGGATCTCTCTTTTAGTCTATTTTGATTTTCTTTTTTAAATTTTTGTTTTAGTGTGTGTCTGCCCCTTTCCTGTTCCTTTTCCTGGGGTCTTCGTTTCCTTGTTGTTGTCTTCCTCCTATTCATGTTCTACTGAGGACTATTTTCCATGTTCCCTTTGCCCTCCTTCTTTTTGCATTTGCTTGTAAAATACTCAGATCTTTTTGAAAGACATTTTGGAGGTGCAGCTTTGGGATATATGACAGGCAGGGATATTTATTTGAAAAGGTAACTAAGCACAGGAGCTCCCTAGCCAATCTCTTTGTGCTTCACGTGGTTAGTACTGTGTTCCAGCTGCTGTTTTTGACAGGATACTTCAGAGTAGATTTAGTTAAGTCTTGCTAGCAGGGAACAAAGGGCTACTGCAAAAACTGCTCTTTGCAACAGGGTGCTGTCCTGAGTTCTCCCATTCCAAGTTTTGCCAATTACTCTTGGGGAATTCCTGTAGTGGGGGCTTAATGGTCTATGTATTCCCATGTATTGCCAGTTTCATGGCTTGTGGGAGCACTTGACTTCAGGGCCACAGAGAATTTCAATGTTTCTTTGCTCTTGCTTGCTCAACCAATGCTTTAATGCCAAGGAGAGAGTTAGTAATGCATAAAAAGTCTTGAACTTCTTTCCCTGCCCTCTATTCACTCTGTATCAGTATTAATAGAAGTGGAGCATCCTTTGTGCTTCCTCAGCTTTTTTCCAAGTTTCAATTTCCATTTTCTTTCTTTGAAGCACAGAGAAGAGCAAACATACATAAACAAAACTTCATACTCAAGCCAAAATGCAATAGACACAATTGAATAGTAGTCAGTTAGGAATTTTAAGAGCTTTCCTATGAATATTTAATTACTACATTAACTGAGCAAATAAAGAACATGCTATTAATATTCATATAGTGTTAGCAGTGGATCAGAGGAATTTAATTCGTTTTATAGTTCATGCAGCATCTTGTGTTGTGCAGACCTTCAAAGAATGCCCACAACTGGGAAGGTAATAACACTACAGGTCTCCCTGGCTGCTCCTTAATCCTATGAATTAAGGTGTCTGTTGTTCTTTGCATAGCACATTTCCTAGTAAAATTCTTCAGTTATGTAATGCTATCAGAATGCTATCAGAACCTCAAGCAACTCTACAAAGAGCTCAGAGAGCTGTCTCCTCCAAATTTATTAGTGTACCTGCTTTGTGGCTTTTGGAGAGCAAAGTCTGGGAGGTATTTAATGTTCGCTTGGTTTGCTTCTGCTTAGGGCTTTAGAAATATTGATCCTCTGAATGACTGAGGTGATTTGCTGAACAAGAGGTCAAATGCAGAATGTAAAACTGAATTCCTTTGATGTGAGTGACGTGCTCTTCCTGTGTGTGTTAGTTTCTTTTTTAAATGTAATTTGCAAGTTAATAGATTTTATCTAAGAGTAAGAATAAGAATAATGCTTACTTGCCTGGTAGCTTCCATTTGCTTATTGGAAATAGAAGCACTCATCTATCGTGTTGTCTTGCTCTTTAAATTCCTTATGGCCCTTTTGCCTTCATTTGGTAAGACTTTGGCTTTAAAGGTTTTTCCAGGAAAAGCTGCACACATATGAACAAGAAAAATGTTACAAATGCCATTCCTGAGTCCAACATTGCTCTTTTCTCTCTTGCTGTCTTATGAAAAGACATTAATAGATGTTGAATTAAGACTTCATCAGTGGGTCCATACTTCATTCACGTACAAATCATTACAGCTATTTTTTACTGCATATAGTGATAATTAGTCCTTTTGGCAGAGCAGAACTAATCTAATGTACTTTGGCTGCTGAAATCTGTGAAGAGCCAGGAATGATTTCTGTGTTGAATTGTTAACCCTGACTGTACAATTTTGTCAGTATCATAGTGGAGCTTTGTCTGAGTATCTAGCAATGTGGTGTTAATTAACATACAGATAGAAAGAAAATAATTGTGACATCTAGTAGAAGTATAAAGTGCTCCTGTTTTGGTAACCCTCCTTTTGGAGTTGTTCTATCAAAAGATGGCATGAGATGGGGAACTGTCCAGCATGGCTTGTGGAAAGGAGCTCTTGATTTATGAGCAGCTGTATCTCTAAGTACCTGATTTTCTCTCTTTATGGGATGTGGCTGAAAGAACTGTAAGGAAGCTGGAAGTTTCGTGTGCATGCACACTGGGCAGGCACTGATGAAACCCTTGGATCTTTATCTCTAGTTACTGTTGTTCTTTTATGTGTGTAGGTTCAAGGTACAGTTTTGGTCTTGCTCCTGTGTACCTTTGCTGTGGTCACAGGATCCTGGGTTGGTGACTAGAGGTGATGGTGCTGTTTGCTCACAGTAGCCAGTTCTCAGATCTCTCTCAAATTCAGACTCAGCAGGATTTGAGCAGCATTTTAATGAAGTTTATGCTGTTCCTATCAGCACAGTTGTTGCAACAAATACCAATGCAAGTAGAACAAGTGAGAAGACAAGAATCTGCAACCCTCAGGGCATGAATCAACTTCTTGAAGGAAATTTTGAGGAGACAAGTTCTGTTTCAGTGCTTTCTTTCACTGAAACAACTTGCACTTGTCAATCTTGGTGACAGAATGGACAAAAGCAATTCTTCCAGTTAAATCCGTTATGGAAATGTTCACATTTCTCCTCTTGCTTAACAGGTATAAGTGCAGCATTTTCCTTTTTGCATGTATTCTCAGGAACAGAGTGGAAAAAAAAAGAGATTCCTGGCTAATCTGTTCTCATCATCATTCCAGGAACAGATAGGAAAGGTCAGGAGCTCATGTTTTGTAGTAAGCACTGAGGGTGTAGAAAGTGCATTTAAGTGTTTTGGCAATGGTTTGCTCTTCTGTTCTTCTGACTTCTATTCTTGTATAATTCTGCTTTTCTAATAATATAAATAACCAATAGAAAAATCTCACATATTCACAAACTTGAATATGCTTCCTTGCATGTAACATCAGTATTTCACAATTGAAAAAACAAAGCAATTGTACCTTCTGAGATGTGTGAATTGAAGCCAAATGTGCTCCTCTCATTGCTTCTTTTATGTATATGTTTTCAAAGCCTGGCCTTTCCTCAGCTATTTTTGCTGTAACATGCTGTAATGTAAAATGCCATTACTTTTTGGTTTTGCATACAAGGCTCTTGAAAGACAAGGCAAAGACAAATTGCTGCAGCTGTGTAGTTTATAAAGTGCTGCCATTTAGAAAAGGAATAGGAGGGGAAGATTTCAGGACTTTTTGTGGTTGACATGCCTTGTTTCTTCCACGGGTATAAAGTGTATTTAGTGAGAAATGGGCTAAGAAGAGTCCCTTTTCTATGTTTTTACTCTTTTAATATAGCTCCTACATGATGGTGGCTAAGAGCAACTGGTCTCAGTCTCTTTGCAGCAATTGGGAGCCTCCTGAAGTCTGTGTGGGGCTGGGAGCACAACATGTAGAAAAACCTGTGAAGTGCAGTTTTGAAGGGATGGGTATTCCATGCCAGCAAAAGTGAATCAAAGTTGGGGGGGGAAACACCTTTTCTGTCAGTAAGTGACAGTGATCCAGTCTGGATTTAGTACCCCTTATAGCCTAGCATCTGTTTAGACTGCCTTAGATAACTCAGGCTTCAGTATGTTCCTAGTTTGTCTTAAGGCAGTGTGGATGGCTGATCCAGACAAGGGAGCTGCTGGCTTCTCAGGCTTGTGACTGAATATCTGTGCTTGTGACTCAATCATCATCATAAAAAGGAGGTGGAAGTTGAAACAAATACAAACAGCTTTTTTCTTCCTTCCCACTATTGGTAATTAAAATAATAAAAAAAGTGAATTAGAACTCTGTCTTTCCTGAATACTTGTCATTTCTTGGCCTTTCAGTTTTCACTTGCCTGACGGGTGTTGCTCTGTTGGAATTTCATTAAATGTCTTGTGGCACAATTTGATGTTCAGAGCTCTTTGTGTTGGTTTCTGAACGCCTGTAAAAGTGCTTTTAGTACAAAGGATACGTTGAGATATTGAATATTATGCTCTGTATCAAAAAGACCTTTATTCCATTGAAGTACTTCAGTGCCAAAATATATTTTTTGAGAAATACCTCTTAGATTATGGCAATAGAGGTTATATCATTTCTCCCGCCTTTTTTCTTTTGCATTTCATCTTTCACTTCATTAAAGGTCTGGTTTGAGAAATCCTTCTTCCCTGTGGGCAGCTTCAGCCCTGCCTGTGCTTTTAGTATCCAATTAGTAATTTCTATTCAGTACCCTTTGTAAAATATTTCTATGCATTTCTGTCAGTGCACATAACAATGTTCTGTGTGCAAAAAGCCTCAGATAAATGTTTTTGTGTGAAGTAGCAAATATTGTGGGAGAAAACAGCATACTATTTCTGTGGGACCTGGTATGATTTGATTTGCCCACTGTCTTGGGTTTAAGGTTCAGACAAATACAGTCCCAATTATATAAACCATACCTGCTTTTTTAAGGTGGTAGACCTACTTTTTTTCCCAAAGTTGCTTGTCATTTCAATAAATGCTGTGTTAGTGCCTCTTGCAAAATTACCTTCAGTGTAGAACAGACCAGAGGCCACTAGAACCTATTCCATAAACCCACAGTGGTTTATCACAGGAGTTATACCATTTCAGCAGCCCTGACAGTGGCTGCATTATGTAGTAGTGAAACATTAGCATGTTTTAGAAATGTTTTCATAATGTGTAGCTGTTAATACTGAAAAGTGTTTTCAGGCTCCTGAGCCCCTGTCACAAAATCACAGAATGGGGATGGGTTGTGATTTCTGTCCATCTGTCTCTGGTGCTGGATATAGTCTCCTCTCATGGCATGTCTGTAGATCAGCAAGAGGGAAGTTGAATTTCTCACTAGTGTCAACTTCTTTGTGCTCATGGCTTGTACTACCCTACTGCAATATTTTACTGATCTGTGTACTGAGAATTCTGGACTGCTGTAGTTTAGGCCATGTAAGCCATGCAGTTTAAAAAGGGGTGAAAAAATGCATCATGAACTATTCCAAGGGAATGTTTTAAAGTTATGTATTTTTTTTTATATGAAGGGAGACCAGTTCTTGTACTGGAAGGCAATGTTTCCTGTGGAGAAGACTTTGAGTGAGGTTTAGCTGTCCTTGCATCTCTGAAAACTGGGTACCCAGCTGCTCTAATGATCTCCCTTGCGGTGTGCTGAACTATAATGTTTTCTTTTGAAAAAAGAAACATAATAATGCAGTAGGCTTCCAAATATCCTGAGGACTGTACTTACTAATGAGAGACTGCAGAGTGACGGTGCCTTTTTCTTACTGCCAGCAAGGAAGGTTGTCTTTTATAGAACTTCATAGATTTTAGCAGTATGTTTTTTTTTAATTTGGAGGCTTCTCTTACTAATCTTCACATCTTCATACAATAACCACAGTGATAAAAAACTTTGTTGTCAATGAGACAAACTGTTTCTTTAGAAGATTGCAGTATAAAGTTTTGGAGAGAATTCTGAAAGTTCTCTGGGTAATATAATCAAATAATTTTTCTGAAACATTAGTTGCATATAACAAGGATTTTTTAAGACTTTTAAAAATATATTGTACTGCAAAATGGATTCATTTAAATATGAACGTGCTTTTGGTTCTAGTAGTTTCGCAGCCTTATCTTTGTAGCTGCTGTGGCTAGCTTAATAGTAATAAAAATTTCATTTTCATTTTACAAGAGAAAACTGATGGATATGGAATCTTTATAGGGCCAACTCAAACTCACTAAGCAGTCTTTGAACTCGCAGGGGTGATGTCCTGACTGTGATGTCACGACACCTCTCCTGCTGAAGGCACTGCCTGGCACACCCTCAGTGATGGTGTGCTCCCATCTCAAGCACAGGCAGGTTTGACAGGTGCTTACCATTGGTTTCTGGAGCCTGCAAGACATGTTAGGTGTTATATGGCTATTGAATATTAGATCATAATTAGCTTAAATCTGCTTAACATAATGATACATGCTAATGAATTAGTGTTTAAAAAACAAAAAAAAGAGGGGCAGAGGAAGATGAGGAATTAGATTCTTCCTTGGTCTTACTGTTACAATATTCCAAAGAATTTGATTTACTACTTAGAGTGTTGGTGCTTTAACATTTCCTTGGAAACATGTGAGCTTGTAATTTCTTGTAATATGCTTTCTAATCTGCTTAGCTGTAATTCATAGTAACAATAATTTAAACAAAAGGCTGATGTCAGAAAATTACTCCAAATATCTTTAAATTTAGAGGCAAGTAATAAATCTTGTTGGAAAAATGCTGCCATATTTATCTTTCATTGTAGGAGATGTCTGTTGAGAACAGTTGGAGAGGTTTTGCTGAAGGGAGAGGACATCTTGTTTGTGAAAAACTGCTGATCCCTTAAATGGTTCTTTTAGCTATATTAAGAAGCTAAATGCAACTCACTAAAATGCTCTTTAGCAAATCTAGGTCAGATTTTAGGCCCATGACAGCTCCTGTCTCTCCCTTAACTTGTTCCCTTTAGAGGTAAACAATTTAATGCAGCTGTAAGCTTTCTTTGCATGGGAGACTTCAGCACTAACTAATACATGCTCGAAATTTAGGTTTCAGAAAGGCAGCTGAATTTTCCAGTGGGAAATCACTGGAAAATTTTTGAGAATTTTGTAGTAAGAAAATAGATGGGTATTCAAGTCAAATCAGTATTGTGCATTGGACAAACCTAGTGGCTATTGATAGCTTTTAAGAAAAATAATAAAAGAATATGGGGAAAAATACAGCAGAAAACAATAACTTTGTATGTGCCATCTTGTTTTTAAAGCCCATTTCAAAGACCAGCTAATTTTCTGATTCTTTCTGCCAGTGTGATGGAGGAGGAAGCACATATGTTCAACATCTGTTGGCCTTCTAACCTTGCAATTTTGACTTCAAAATTATAATCGTTGCAAAACCAGATAAGCTTGCTGCATTGACTAAGCAAGCTAGACTAATTCCTAAAATTCCACTTGGCATGAAAGCAGACTGGCATAAACACAGCGTTATCCTTGGGCAGCTCAGTGTGTAGCCCAGTGATGACTGCCCCGTGAGAGCTGGGAGGCGCATGCTGGAGAGGCTCTTTGGCAAAGGGGGAAAAGGTGGAGGCTGCAGGTCCACCCAGCACAGCTGGGAATCCTTACTGCTGGTGAGGCCCTGGTCAGTCACAGGTGCTCTCCTGGCAGCTTGGGGTTGCACAGGGATGGTTTCTGTGATGCTTTGTGAGAAGTTTGTTGGCTGCCCTGATGTCCACAGCCATTGACTGGAGCTGTCTGCTCATGTAGCATCTCTTGTTGATCAGTGCTTTCAAATGTGTGCCCTTGCTGTAAATCTGGTCTGTCAGGTGCTCTGCTGTTCCTGTCTCACTGGGTAGCTCTGTAAAATGTGAAGTAGGGCTGCCTGTTGAATTGGTACAGCTGTGACACTCAATATCAAAAATACTGCTTTGATCAAAACAGGAAGATGTAACATATAGCAATTCTATAATCCATCTTAATGTGAGTGATCCTCATGAATCTGCTAAAACATGCAGAACTCTGTTGTAATACTGAGTTGCTGTGTCAGTGCTTTTAAAATGCATATTCAAAGCATGGTGCAGGGTCCTTTGAAATGCTGCTGCTTATAAATATTGTATTTGCTTTTTAGCTGTGGTTCATAAGACTACAGGAGCATCTTTAGGAAGCTGATGTCCTCACAAGGTGCTAGCATCTCATGGAGCTAATTGTTATCAAGAGTGCATATTACCTTTTTTATCTACCCCTCTGAAGTTACTGATGCTCTTGACAGTTACTGTCTTTTGGCCTGGTAAGGTCTGGCAAACAAAATAATCTGCAGAAAAATGCATTAAAAGCCTTTTAAGGAGATCATTGTGTCAGAGGCTTTATTCTTTTTTGGACTCAGATAATCATTGATGTATGTGGATAACTTAGAGGGAAATAGCCTTTGATTCAGTATGGAATTCAAGGTGGTCTGAGGACCTTAAATCTCTGCTAGGTAAATTTAAATGACTTCACTGCAAGCTTCATCTGCTCCTGTATGCCAGATGGAGAATATGTATTTACAAAGTCTTTAGTGTGTGTGAAAACAGTGCACATGCATTCCTTAAACATTCAAACTAGAATTTAACAGATGAAATGATTGACTTA
Organism: Emberiza elegans; assembly: GCA_024865655.1. Classification (NCBI taxonomy): domain Eukaryota; kingdom Metazoa; phylum Chordata; class Aves; order Passeriformes; family Fringillidae; genus Emberiza; species Emberiza elegans. The sequence goes on from JALJVW010000206.1 coordinate 66,580,917, forward strand.
CACATGAATAATAACCTTAACATATTAATATACTTTTTTAAAGGTAATTTATCTGTTTTGTTCTGTGCTGTCTGTAGGGAACTGAAAAGTAAGTCTGTCTTTAGACTATTATGTATCTAGTAGCACATTGTTACATCTTTTTGTTTATGTAAAAAGAGAGAAAATAGTTCCTGTTTACAAAGTGTCTGCTCAGAATTGGTTAATTATTTTGAGTCTGGAGAGAATTCAGTTTATGGCTGAATTAGGACCAGTGGAGGATCACAGCATAGTGGAAGTGCTGACTTAGAGCTAATTGTATTGGTTAATTATATGGTGTGTTTGTGAGCGTGATCTAAGTGAGCGTGTATATTGCTAATTTACACACTTGACACTTAGCATTTCTGTTTTCTTTCCCCTAGTTTCTCTGCTTGAAGAATATAAGGACTTTTCTTTCAGCATGTTGTGAAATCTTTGGAATGAAGAAAAGTGAACTTTTTGAAGCATTTGATTTGTTTGACGTGAGAGATTTTGGAAAGGTAAGGATGCTCTTGATTGTATCCCAAGTAACACCTGTGTTCTGCTGCTTGCACAAAAAATACTTTTTTTTTTTGGTAGCTGTGATATAAAAGTTGTGAATAATGGATGAGCATTAGTTATGAAAAAATAGTGGGGGAGAATTACGAAAGCAGAAAAATTAGGTTTGTATTGGAGGGGCTAAAAAGGGCAGGGAAAAATACTTGGCAGCAAAGTTCTGAGCATGTGAAAAGCCAAGATAAATGGTTTGAAAGATGCTGAGTGAAAGGGAAATGAAATGGAAGAAGATAAGCTGTGGGTGAGTGCTGACTGGTGAAATCACTTGGGCATAAGTCGTGTGGATTTGGAAACCCCGGGCCTGTACATTGTGAGCCCATGTGGCACAGAACATGTTTCTGTACTCTCAGGTGCTTGAAATTCACCCAGATAATTTGCCCTTGTACAATTATTTTTTTGACAGTTACTTTTTTTTCCTAACCTGCTGTAAAGCTCAGACACAGCTATGATAGGTTAATGTGACTATTCTAATTTACAAAGTATATTTACAGTATATTCTGTAAGTCTGACTACTTACTCTACATGTAAAGCTTTTTCCAGTCTGTTGTTCAGCCTCCTACATATCTGTTTGATCTGTCATTGCCATCATGTTTAGTTCAACTTCAGTTTCTGCGTTTGAGTCATAGTATCATTACCCTAATTTCACAGGAAAATGTCTAAAAATAACCTGAAGTAGCACTAAAAATAGTTATTTATTCAAATTTAGTGTTATCTTAAGCATTATTGCTTTTTTTAAGAGATCATAATTTTACTATCTGATTTTTATAAGCTGTTCTTTTTATAAGTAGGCATAGAGGTAAAGGTGATGTAAGAGTGCAAGAATGAATCAGGGCTGCAATGTGATTGTTTGAAATGGGTCTGTGATTATCATTAATCAAAATAGCTAATTATTTTTCTCAGTCTTTTGTCTGGTTTTAAGTCTTTTGAGCATTAAATTAGATAACCTGGTAATTGCACCTGTTCTTCAGTTTTGCTAAACATCTTGTCTTCACAAATCATATTTAAGACAAAGCTTTTCGTTAAAATATGGTCCTTTTGTACAAATTTGGCTCATTAAAAATGAGATCTGTTTTTGGTTTGATTGTGCAAGTAGCAGAGGAATAAAAATTGTTGGATTTTATTTTTTTGTGTGCACTAGCCATGTCCTATTTAAGGTATTTACGTCGTATCTCAAAGCTTGATTCAACCTTTGATACCTATGCCTAAGGAATTTTTTTCATGTTGCATGTTGTAATTGCTTGCTGAAAGTTTCTCATTTTGTGCCATGTAAAGATATCCTGTTTTTAATACAGTCTAGTTTTAAAAAAAGATTTTACAGTGCAGATTATTCTTGCTGCATCACTGAATACCCAGCAAAAACAGTTCCTGAATTAATGGTGAATTTAACCCAAAAACGTTTCTGGTATTGTTGATGTGTAATTTTAACAGAATTTATTTTGGAATATGACTTTACTTAAATAGAAATAACTGGTTAAAAAACCCTCTGTATTCCATCCGTGTTATTTAATTGCTCTTCCCAAAGTCAATTTGAATGTTGAGACATGGATTTTTTTACCGTTTGTGGCCCCTGTATAGCACAAATAGATTAATTATCCCTGGAACTTGTTTTCCACTTTTAGTGCATCCAAGCAATGACTTCTCTAGTCTAGGTCACCTTTCTTGGAAAGCTGGCAGGTGAAACTGCTGTGACAAATTTGAGAGGTGCTGCTCTGTGGGATTCTCTCATGAGATGAGCTCTGTGTGTGGGAGCAGCTCCTCGAGCAGAGGTGGAGATGCTGAGTTGCACAGGGCTGTGCAGCCCTTTCCATGGTTTTTTGGGCAGCTTTTAGGTGCCTGATGGCTCTGCTGCACAGCTGTTCCCACTGGGTGCTTGTGTGGAAACTTGGCACGCACTAGTGGAGCTTGGCATAGGCAGAGTTCAGAAGGGCTGAGCTGTATGTTTTACACCCTGGGCAAATGAGTACATAGTGACCTTCTGAAAGGGGCTGTGAGCTTCAGCCCATGTATGGAAGTGGAAGGAAAAATGGTAACTGTATTAAATTAATAAAATTGCAAGTAAATGAAAGGTATGCTGAGTTATTTGTGTTTCTTTAAGTGTATTGTTTGTACAATTAGCAGAACATATCTCAAAGTGGTATGAGATTTCAATTCCATATCTAATAATGTACTTACTACTTTGGAAATTCTGAGTGTTAGTAACAGTGGTGAGAATAGGAAAGTGTATATTTTTCAAGTTATTCTTTGCTTTTTGCTTTGCTTTGAACTTTCCCCTTCATTATATTTTCCTGTGAATAACAACTGTGATACAGCTGTACATGTCCAGCTTCCTTGAACAGAAGTTGTATGTATGCAAAAAGCCAAAAAAATATTGCTGCAGATTTTTCCTGCTACTGCAGGCAAGTCATCCTGCCATTTCTAAAATGTTCTTTGAACTGCTCTCTCTAAATATGTGCAAAATATGAATGATCTTAAAATGATTACAGATGTAAAAAAAGAGGGGAGTATCATTTTAAACCACTGCTTTCTAAACTCTTGCTCAAATAGGTGATGTGATGGGTGTGTGCATTACCTTTTATGCATTTGAATGTACTGGAAGCTGTCTCCAGATGTCTTAGTACTGGTGAGATACAAGTAAACTGTTGCTGAAGTGTCTCTGTAACCCTTATCTGGGACTTTTAAATGTTTCAGTTTAGTTTATAAAGAAATTAGTATTGAATTAATTATCTTAGGATGGGATGTTTTGTTTAGTATGAAGACTTTAGTGACTGTTTAAACATCCTAGTGGAGGCAACAATAGGAATGTGTCAGCTGTAAATGAACAACATGCCTTCAAAGAAGTAAGGTTGAAGGGGAAAAATAAGGTGAGAGACCTGGCAAGGGCAACCAACTGTATTTTTTAAAGTATTCTGATATTTTTCAATTCTTTAAAGAAAATGGCAGACAAACCCAGAGCATTGTAGAAGTAGCAGCTGTATCCTGCCAATATAGTCATAAGACTTACAGCAGCCTTTTGAAATACTGGTTACAAAATGTTGTAATGGTGAAGCTTGCACTTAGTAGTTAGAGGTAAATGAGCTGTTTCCAGATGCTTTGACATAGCGTATGGAAATTTGACTTGAACTTTGTGCTCCACTTTTCAGAGACTTTGATCTCTTACTGATTAGAGAAAAAGAAGGGTGTATGTGGAGTAAATGGGAATCAGAGGTGAAGCTGAAGTAGTAACATGTAAATAGCTAAAGAATAGTCTAAGAAATGGGAGCAGGTAACCTCATGTGTTATTAATGTACATTCTGTATGAATATTGATATTAGCTGTTACAAGATTAGAGTTTTCATCTCTTTATAACAGCACAGTTTCTTATTTTTAGACAGTGGTTGAAAAAAGAGGGGCTGTATTACACAGGAGTAGGAAGGTTCTTTAAATCGTGCTTTTAAAAACTATATATAGCTTCATTTTCTTGGAGTTCTGTGGTATTCACCCATTCCCACTCATTCACCTTTCTATCAGTAAATTTCAGTGTTATTGCATTAAGTTCCTGACAGAGCATGAAATGCTCTCCCACACACTGGAGGTGCCAGACAGTGTTTTCATTCTGAATTCCATGCTGGAGAGTCATTTTTCACTACCTCAGGGCTGTCAGGTTCTTCCTTTCTACCTGTGTGCCAGAATAAGCAAATACTGTTGGTACTTGTTCTTTCAGCTCGGAGCCCTGCATGCTCCTCCAGCAGCAGCTTTTGTTGCTTGCTGCACCACAACAAATTGTTGCTATCCCTATTCTCTGAAGGAAGTTTGTAACTAATGTGTTGCAGAAATGGGAATCTGAGGATTAGTTCTGTTGATGTCAACAGATGCTCCCTGGATTCAGCAAGCTGTGTTTGGGGTCCTGTGGGGCAAATGGTGTCCAGCAAGTGTCAGAAAAACACCTTTTGTGTGCTGTGCTTTTAAATTTCCTAAAGAATGTGTACCTGAGCATGAAGTGTTGTCATGATTTAACTGATCTAATATAAACATAGCAATATGTTATATAATACAATAATATAGAATATAAACATAGCAATCCCCCAATCCTGCATTAGATGCCTGGAAATAATGTACAATATTCAATTGTGATTTTAAAAAGACAAACAAGGAGATCAAATATCAAGTGCCACCAATGAAATAAGTACCTAATTGTTTAAAAGCATGTAACAATGCCTGGTGTAGCTCACTCTGGTGAACTTAAAAGGCTGCTTTATGTGAAAACAAGGAACTGCTGTGAAAATATTGAGTTGCATATACCCAAGTCACATAGTTGGTGATCATTTTAAGTCACTCCCTTACTGTAAAGGAAATCTGGGCAATGATGCAGGAGAAAGTAATGCTGAAATTGAGAATCCTGGTGTGTTAGAATTCCCTCAGGTTTAATGGATTCTGGGAAGACTGGACAGATGTGCGTGAGATACACACACCAAAAACAACATAACAAAAAGCAACTGTTATTATAAAAAAATTTATATCCTTCCAGGAAAAGCGTCTAAAAAATCTTCACTAAAACTGAAACAGTTGTGATTATCTGCAGTTGTTTCATGTTTTGTTTGCTGAGTTTAATCAGTGGGATAATAGAGCAAAAGATGATCACTTCAGGCTCATAGAGTTGTATTAAAACTGCAGAACATGCCAAAACATTATAGTATATTTCTGTAAAGATACTAAAATGAAGAAGGAGATTTAACTGATAAAAACAAGCCTATCAATAAATGCAGAGCTCTGTATCTTCATTGTCTGAGCTCTTTTAGTTGTAAAATAAACTACAAAAAAAAGTCTTAGTGGTTTGCTCAAGAAGCTAGCTTGTCAGGAGTAGCATTTCAGTGAGATGGACTGGTTTGGGATAAATGACACTTGACCTTCTCTAAGATGTACTTCTGTGTGTGGAAGAAGGAAGAAACTGAAGAAAGGGACAGGTTTCAGCTTTCTTCTCCATGGACATGCTTTAGACAAAATGTACAAGAAGATACTAGCCTGTTACAAAACTGCTGAAATGCTTGATATGTAGGGACCTTTTTTGTTAGTTATCACTGCTGTTTGTGTAGAAATAAATATAAAATAAAAGTCAAGCACTTAGTAGACTTCCTAAAATCATCCTTTAAATGGTAAAAAAATCACTTCCAGCCCCAAAGAACATAAATCATGATTTTGGGCCAAGCATTGAGGTGGGTGAAAAAATGGGGTGAGTCATGGTATAACTGATGAACCACCTTTTTGAAAACTTGCAGAAATGGTTTGCCGTGGTGTAACCAGGCAAATGCTAGATAAATTTAGTGTCCTTAATTGTAACACTGGGTTGCAGTGATCATTGCCAGGTAGCCTGCAAGTGTCTAGGCATTTATCTTCAATAAGCCTAATAGCATTAGCAAGAGCTTATAGCTTCTGCATGAGCATGTGTATTTAGGCAAGAATATTTCAGGATTATGGTCTTGGATGTTTCTGTTCTAGAGTACTAGTGGACTATCACCTCACTGGTCTTTCAAAATGGAGTTTTATTAGTATCTTTCAGGTCTGTCACAACTTTTAAAGTTGTGTTGTTGGCTTCCAATTGATGAAAAAGGTAACAATAATATTTGGGTTTGACCATATAACAAAGCATTGAATGCAGCCCAGATATTGGATCATTAATGAAAAATTCTCATCCAAGGGAGTGCTTGGGATATTTCTGTTCTATAATGTAGCCATGTTAGTTTTTTCAGCAAATTTTATCAGTTAGAAAGCCAAGGTTAACAAGAAACTGTTAATAAGACAGAATAAAGCTGAGTTTCTGTGCTCATTTCTTTGTTCTTAAGACAATCTTGTCCAAATGTTATCTGTGTCTGATTGACCTATCTTGAGGACACTGAACTCATAACATTGAATTCTGGTAGTGTACATTTCCTTTTAAGGTGAAAGTTTTTAAGAGGGGAGCTGAAGCGTGAGTAGTTTTAACAGATTTTAAGACTTAAATATTCTCATACATTTGTTTATACAAATGTTTTTAAACCTTATTAATTCCTTGTAGTGCTTGTAATACAAGCATTTCAGTAACCAGAAGGTGGTGAAACTGACATCTAAACCCAGGCTTCCTGAATCGACTAATACTGGTCTGAATAACAATAATATGAACTACAAATAAAACCAGAAGGTAATAAATGAGTGATTTGCAGAGGAAGTTCATATCAACTTTGAAGAGGTTTGTGTGTATACATTCTTCTGTGATAGTGAAATTGTTCACTGCCAAAGAAGGGTAGGACAGGTTTTTTGTCTTGAAATAAGGTCGTGTTCAAGATACAGTAGGATCCTTATTCAAAAGCAGTAGTAAAGTGGGCACCCCATTTAAAATGGGATATGATTTTGTGTGGGACCTAAATAAAAGGTACTCAGTTTCTTTTTGGCTTATCCATGAAAGGGTTTGATTATATCAAGCTTAGCTTAATTACTATGGTGCTGGCAAACTCTTCTTTCCTAATGTTCTGTGTGGTTCCTCTGTGCCTGGCCTTTTGTTTGAGCAAAAGCTGACCTAAGCTGCACTATCAATTACCTAGAATACAGCTCTGCACTCTTCCCTGCTGTTCTTATTGCTTCCTGCAGTTCACTTTGCATCTTAGTTGACTGTATCTTGACAAAATTGAAGATAAGGAGGCAGAGAAGTGAAAACCAATGAAAATGGTGTTGAAAACTGAACAACGTGAAATATTTATCAATCCTCATGTTCCTTGCCAAATGTCTTTCGTTGTATTCATTAATGAAGACAACAGTAGTTCAATTGGCTTGATATATTATTATGCATATTAACTTCATTACAAAGTAATGAACTTCATTACTTTTATTACTCTGGCTGGGAGGTCTATGGAAAGCAGGAGTGCACTTGAGTGGAAAGTCCAGTAGTTGCTCCTTGTTTCTTTGTAAGTATGAAAAAGCTCAGGGTTTGTTCAACCTGAGGCATGCTCTGGTTGTTAGATTGCTTGCAAATTCATTCACTGCTTTTTCTGTCCAGCTTCAGTAGAAAGTGAAAGCTGCAGTGAATGGTTTGCAGCAGGAAACACAGTTTGAGTATTTCATAAAAAGGAAATAGGTATGAAATAATGAAAACTGTTTGCAAACTGTGTTAGAGGTGGTGACAAGGCCAGAGAAGTGTTTGCTAATCAAGAATTGTGTTCTCTGGTTCTTAATTCTGACACAATAATTGTGATATGAATAAATGTCAGCTGCACGTGCCTTTGGAAAGCATGGATACTTGAATAGATGGGTAATGGAAAAATATGTGAGAAGGGTGTATTGAAATTTATTTATCTATAAATCTGAAACACATTGTATTTGATGAAATCACAAAGACTATCTTGCTGAGAAAATGAATGCATCTTTCTGTGTAAACACAAACATTTAGGGAAATGGCTTTTTCTTTTTTTTCTAAATGCATTATAGCATAAATGTGGGATCATAGGTTTTGAGTCTTAGATGTTGTTTATGAAACTTTGATGTATGAAATGAGATTTATTTGGAAAAAGTTCTATTAAAGAGGTTGTTTGCATTTTCATGCCTTTCTTTGTGAGATTTTGAAGGTGAAACATTGGTAGTTGAACACTGAGGATTTGATTTCCAAACCAACCATTCAACAGCTAAATCATTCAGTGTAAAATTTTATGATGAATCTATTAGCTGATAAACTTGGCAATGTGTTTAGAAACAGTTATAAATAATGACAGTTGCTAAGTAGAAAGTAATATTACAGAGGAAATAAAAGTACTGGCAAATAAAACTGTTAGCAAAAGTGAAATTAAATGGCACACTTTAGCTACTGCTAACCCTGACAAGTAAATAGGGCCTTAGTTTTCACCCAGTTAGAGTTTAAAACTGTGACAGGCCAGCCTGGGTCTCTAGACCAGCCAGTGAAGAGCCTTAGGCAATAGTTAGACTGTGTAATGCAGCACAGGCTGAAGGGGCTGCAAAAGGATATAGCTTGAATTTTTGGAATGTACTATTCTGAGCATATTTTCATACACAAATTTTAACTTTAATATGATAAAATTGCTAAAGTGAGTTGTATATAAGTTTGAGTAGGTTGCATTTAGGTCTTCAACTGGATCCCATTTTGTTCTGTGAAGGAACACTTCACAGAATTACTTTGGAAAAGCCAACTGAGGGCTACTTCACATAAGTAAAATCTATTCCCCAAGTCAACTTTAAGTTGCTGGAAGGTTTAAGGTGTTTTTAAAGTAGAACTAATTGGAGCAAACTCCATCAGTGACATTGTGGAAGAACATGATGTGTGTTTCCTGCAGTGGCTAATTGATACGAGCTGCATAATTCAGTGTACTATCTAATCCATTTTTTAACTAAAATATGTAGATTAATTGAGGGAGGGTTTACTGCCTGTGCTCTTGAAGAAGAGTAGAGCAAAAAATTGAATGTAGGTCACCGGTGGGTTGGGGAGTTTTACGCTAATTCCCATTCAGCCTTCACTGTTGTCCAAAACTCACAGCACAATTTAAAGAGATACTGCTGATTGCACAGTGACTCAGTAGGGCACAATGTAGCTTTTCCTCCCTCAGTGATAGACAAAAATAGAATGATCTTCCTCAGCTGTGTGAGGCATAGCCCCAGCTGTGTGCCCTCTGACTGCTGTACCTGAATGTGCCTTGGGAGTTGTGTCTGGGCTCGGGGAGATAACTAGGGGGTGACAGAAGCCTTGGAGAATAAAACATGGCATGAGGAAGGGACACAGTGCTAAGCTTGTGGCAGCCCTGTCCAAACAGTTGACTTAACTTGTCTAAATATTATCACTATCAAAGACCTGATAAAGGGTTGTAGTTGCCATGCAGTGGAATGATCCCCTGTGATGTATTCATGCCTTCAAAAGCAGCAGAACAAGGAGTAGGACCTAATTTCTTAATATCTATTTTACCTATTCTTAATATCTATTATCTAAGTGAGGAAAGCATTTGAAAGAAAACTTGAAGGTTTTCTTCATATAATAAATTAATCGCTGTTTGAAAGAAGTGGCTAGCCAAGAATAGCTGTGCACATTTTTAAGATTGTTTACTTGACTGTTGCAATTTCTTCTGAGTTTATAATATCTTTTAGTCACCACCAGCTTGTTTGAAAAGTACTGTATATATATATATATATGCCCATAAACATCTGTTGGGATTTAAGCACTTGTGTATCTGGCAGCCTCTTGTAGAACTTATTTGCTCTACTAAATATTGTTGAGTGATGTAATTCTGGATTTATTCTGAGACTGAATTTTAGTGTTTTGATTTGGGGAGGACCTCCCTTAGACTTTTTCAGCTAACTAAAAGCAAAGTTGAGACCAACTGAGTCCCTTAAATAGTGGTTGGACACTGTCTGTGATCTGTGAGAAACAGTCTGGGTATTAGTAAACAAACTTCATTAGCAATCTTGAAGTTCAATTAACTCACTGAAGTTAATGAAAGTCCTTAAACCACCTGATTAGAAATGTCATCATACTGTTTTCAAAGCGGTGAGGTCTGCATTTTTGTATATGCCAACTTGGAGGATGGATATAAGATGGTTTTTCTGAGTTGCAAAAACATGTTTGTTAAAAGCATGATCACACCATATTAGAAAACAAACAGGTTTTTCCTGGCCAAATTAGTACAAAGTTGCTTTAAATTAGAATAAATATTTTTATTTATATTAATATTACTAACAAATTTTATCATGTTGTTTTGTCATGGAAAAAGTGGATTGTAGACTAGACATCTGATGTAAAATTCTCAATGCTGTCTCTCTTTCCATGAGCATTTCCTTATAAAATTAGGCAAATTGGAATATGAGTTAATCTCTTTTTCAGACTATAGGGAATAGAGTAGTTTTCCTGTATCTCTCAAGCATCTAGCCAAAACTTAGTGAGAATTTGAATGCTAGGAACTTGAGCATAACATGTACTTTGATTTTTGAACTTTTGCAAGGTACTTGATATTTAGGTTTTGGGGTTTTTTTTGATGAAGGTTTGCCACCCACAACTGGGTGGCATGAATTTGGAATCTGTAGGAGTCACAACCAAACTGATTTTAAATCTTGCTTTGTGTGTATTATTAATTAGATTAACCATGCTGATGCTGGATACAGAGTTAAATGGGAGTGCATGAGAATATTTCTATTCAAATTGTGGGGCTTTAAGGTAATTGCTTATGTCTGTTTCTCTTGTGGAAGTGACTAATCCACCTGTGTCTTGAATGGTCTGCTAAATACTAGAAAAAGGTGCCAATTTCAGACTTCAGGTAACAAAGCCATAACACAACAAGTAGCAGAGTGCTCTGACCACAGGCTCTGGGCAGCAGAACTGCTGCTTTCCTTCTTCCATGCTTGCCTCTTGGTGCTGCTCTGTGCTCACCCTTGCCTGACACCCAAGGAATGCAATCTGATCATTCCTACTTAGGCTTTCATCACTTAATGTTTAAACTAATTTTCTGTGGTTAGTTACTATTTACTCTTCATTACTGCCTTGTCTCCTTTGCATTCTTTGCCTTTCTCACCACTCTGCCCTGCAGTATTTCTTGGGCCTTTTCCACTCATGCATTTCAGGTTTTTGTTTTGTCTCTTGGTTTTGCTAGAAGACTGGCCTTATTATTCCTGTGCTCATTTAAGTACATCTTCAGATTTTTTTGCATAGCAAGTACCCCCTACTCATCAGAGGGAGAACTATGGCTCTGTTGAAATTCCTGCAGTTTTTTAGAACCTGAATATGAGAGTGTCTTCCTTAATTTTTCTATTCTAAAGAAGAAATATTCTGTTTGGTTTCACTGGCTTCCTTCTGCATTTTATTCAGAGCATATTTTTATATGTTCTCACTGTACAGTGAGAACAGTCTTTGTTGTCTTGCATCACCAAAACTCAGGAAAAAAGAGTTCTTAGCACTGATATTTTGATGAAGTTTTATTTCCTTTGTCTAAGCAGAACTCCCCCTTCCCCTCCACTCTAAAGATGAAGTTGTGAGAAGGAACTTAGAATTTTGACAGCAGCTGTTCAGTAAAATTGCTTTAGGATTTACAAGCTATAAGATATTGTCATTTATTTGGAAACTGTTGAAAGGAGGTTTTAACTAAGCTATATATTTTATTTAGAACCATATTTTCTTGAAGAAAGTTGACATTAAGCAGTAGTCAGTTTGTAATGCAACAGACAAGTGTTTAAGAAAGATTATTCATGTAACTGTCTATACTTCATCTATTGTTCTGTAATGTATTTTGATCAATATATGCATATATGAACTGCTGGGATGTCTCAAGAAATCAGACATGTGGACCTGTACCAGATTTACTTTTCCTGAATGTCTCAGAGCTCATGTATCAAATTCCAAGATTAAGTTAACTAATTCTTTATTTAAAACTGAAATAAAGAACATATAGAGGAGGCCTTAACTTTCTATTTCTTACCAAATCAGTACTCACAAATGTGACTAAAAACTACTTGAAGTGTTTGAATCCAGAAAATAGGGCTTGTGTCAGAAAAAACCAAAGCAGTAAAAAAATATTTAAGCAGTAGCACTTTTTAGAAGCCTGGATTATGAACTCCAGAAGCTGATCACGATGACCAGGCATTTACTTTGCAGAGTAAATGCTACGTAGAAAACAGCAAGAGTCTTGTGCCAGTATACAGCTCTGGGCTGACCCAAAAAATGCCATGCAAGGCAGGGAGGTGCAGTGTGCTCTATGGGGTGTTCATGTTTTATAGGGCATTTCTGCTTGTGTGTGTTTGCAGAAGCAGGGACTCAGGGTAGTGCTGGCAGTCTGAGCTGTCTGAGGCGTAGCAAGGTCTGAAAGACAGGTCTTCATCTACTGTTGATGTAGATGGAGTGCAAATAAACCAACAGGGAATGTTGTCAGGATGTTTCTGGCTGTGACTAAATGAAAAGATGTGTCTCCTTTAGGAAAGTGAGCACAACTTACGGAGCATAGACTTTTTCCTCTTTAAGTATATTTTTCTGGGAGTCTCAAAAGATGCTTTATTGCACTACTATATTGAGAATGCAATTCATGAGATTATTTGGAAAAAAAAATCAGTTCTCTAATACAATGAAATATATGAAGCTTGTAATCTAAATTTACTAACATGAACTCTTGTTCTGCTCTTTGTGTGCACATTGAAAACAGTTTGCTCAGGCAGTGAAATTGGTTGCTTTGGTAGGTATTGGTACCAGAGTAATGACTGCTTCTTTGCTTGTTTGCAAGTGTAGAACTTTGGCTATGAAGGGCAATTCAATAAATTTGTTTGATAGTGTAAGGTAAAATGTTAAAACCAAAGTAAGCGCTCTCAAGCACATTGTGGTGACCTTGTACCTTGGTTTCAAAGCTGTTTGGTCAGTAAGAAAGAATCCATCTGACAGGTGCCTCAGACCTTATGATGGCTTTAAACTGATCCATCTTAGTTCACTTGGCAGACTAAAGTCTTAAGGGAAAAAAGTGCCCTTTCTCTGCAGCCTCTCATAGACAGAGGAGCCCTGAAGTAGCAAGGCAGAGAATCCCTGACCAGAAGCTATTTTACCTGCCTGCTCTGTTAGATCTTAATGAGCTGTAGTAGGAGTTGTTCTGAAGATATGTCATGCATGTTCCGAGTGTCACAGACAGTGAGAAATCAGAGTACATCAGTAATCAAAAATCCACTGAAAACTTAAACTTGTCCAGCAGTAGCCTGGCCTGTTTGCTATATATGTAACATGTAATTTTGGCCAACAACTAGGCCTTCATCTTAATATAAAATCAATAATTATCATTTGTTGTATGCAGGTCTTAAGGTCATTTCTCCACAGGCTACAGTGTAAAAATATTGGATGAGGATGGTTTTTATGGCTGTATTATCCTTGAACAGCAGTAATTTCAAGTTTCCAAAAGCAAAATCTAAATCTAGACTCTGTCTTGTCCTCATCCAGACACCTCACAAAGTCTGTTGTGTGTTCTCTGCCTTTGGTGCCTCAGCTACAGCAACAAGCCAACAGTGTTAATGCAGCTCACAAAGTTTTGTGTTGGTATTTTTGTTCCTTTTGGTGGAAAACATGGATCATCTCTTTAACATATTACCATGAGGGAACTCTTACTTTCCTTGTTCTCATTTTGTTTCATTTGCTTTACAGGTTTTGTTTCAGTTTCCTTACCTTGTTTTCTACTTTTTGAGGTGATGTTTTTGTAATCTCAAACCCCTTCAGAAGCTGACTACATTAAGTCTTTTGAATTATATTTTTCCCCTTCCTCCAGTGCCTTTTTCTCCCTCCTTCAACTTTCTGACATCTTTCTCCTGTTGACATTGCTCTTATTTCCTGAAACTTTTGTCTCTCCATATTTTCTGACTTTGCTGTTGTCTGAAGATTATATTTCATGCATCTGCCTCAGTTAAGCTGGTTTTGTTTCTGTTTGATTGCTACTGTTTTTGGTATGAATGCAGTAAGGGAATTTTTGTGCTGTTGGAAATACCTGTGAGCAGTGAAATGAGTGCCTGACAAGTAAAAAGGAAGATAGGTGGAGGAATACAATTTTAAGAAACATTACAGGTTTGTGGGAAAAAATTACAAGCTGTAGTGGTGAATAGCTTTTAAAAAATTCAGCATTGAGGCTGTTTGACTCAATTTAATGTTCATCAGCCTATATATTTTTTGATCCTGATTTTAGATTTGAAGTTTGATGTAAAAAAAGGTAGAAGTGTAATTCAGACTACTGCTGGATATGAATTGCAGCTTTTAATTTGACATGCCCCCTGCGATATCTGACCCATAAAAATGTAACATTCTTGCACAAATAGTGGCTTTCATTGAGACCATAATATCTATGGCAAAATGCTAGAAGGTTGGCATTGGACAAGAATTATCTTTCATGTTGTATGGTTGATAAAACCAGTTATGCAACCTTTGTTAATTGCAATGTATTTTTTCTGAATTTTATCTCCCCAAAATGCCTTTCTGCATTGACTACAAACAATGTGGGAGCCTTTGTTTTTCACAAAGCATCTTTTCTGGTGTGTTTCCTAGGTGGTTCTGCTTGCCTGCATTTGGCTCTTGCATTTGCTCACTGTAGGCTGCTGCTGAGATTGACTGGAGCAGGACTAATAGTAGTGCTTGGGATATTGGGCTTGGTTTGGACTCACTGTATTGGACTGAAATGCACAACTAAATTCATGTCAAGAGTTTCATTGTACTCATATGTGCTACTGGTGTTTTTATCATAAATAGTGATGACTGCAGTTGGCCTTAGATGAAGCTTTTTGACTTGTTACCAGTCTGGGACGTGTTCAGTCCTGTGCCCTTTCACAAATGTTTTGAAGCACAGTTCCACAATAAATATTTGGAAATGTCTATAAACCCTAGAGCAAAACCTATATAACCTAGAAATATAAAACCTAGAGCAAAAGTTAGGTACAGTGCTGTGTGCTTCAAGAGGCAATATTAATGTCAAAGATTACTGCCTCTACATTGGCAGATTGCCTCTTTAAGTGGTGGAGCTGGGAAATAAGCAGTGGACCTTACCTGCCCTTCAGAATAACACTCTAAGAAATCTATCCCTTCCTCTGTCTCCACCTATCAATTCTCAAATGATGACATGACCATAGAGTTGCATTAGAACAGTGGGTGAAAGCACAAAGTAGAGAACAAAAGTTTTTGTAGTCAGCAGAGCTGGTGAAATTCCAAGGGACATCTTAATAGTAAATATGTCTATATGGTAAATAATAGGTTATCTCCTGGTTTGGTCTTATTTATCACAGTATCTACATTAAAATGATCCCCATCACACAGTTTAAGAACTCAAAATGTTCTTTTCAAGCTCCAGACAAGTGAAAACTAAATAACAACATTTTAAAACACATTAAAAAGAAAGGAGTCCATCCCACTTTCTCTTTAGTTCTGCAGTGGCGTTTTGGAGGTGTAGCATGTAGATAATTCAGCCTGCAAGCTGCTGCATGTTGTTAGTAATAAGACAATAATTAGACAGTAAAAAATAAAACCAGCAAGTTAGTTTCTCTCATTTATTTTGTAGTTTTCAGTATAAGAATCCAGCTTAAGGAGAATTAGGTACAAACATGATGGGAATGTATTTTTCTGCATGTTTTCTTCCACTGCTGCAAGTGTACGTAGTTTTTTTTTTAAAATCTAAGTTGAACATATGATTAGAGAGAAAAGAAAACCACTGCTCTTACCAAGTTTCAATAATAGAAGCTGACAGGGCCACTTCCGTTGCAGCTTGTCCTCCCAAGTTTAATTTTTTAAAATCCCGTATCAAAGCTGATGATATTTAAAATGAGTGGAAGACAGTGAAATGTCAGAGTTATGCCATCCTGTTTACTGTGTATCTTTTTGTAGTGTTAGAGGCAGGTGCTTTTCTGTTGGCCTGATCTAAGCCTTTGTCTCTTCTGGTAGAGAGATCTCCTAAGAGTGTGAGGCCTGACAGAGTGCTGTGGGCTTTTGTGAGCCACTGTGAGCGAGCTGAGGGTAACTGCAGCACAGAGAACAGCTCACTTCCCTTTGCACTGTAACAGAAAAGGTTTTTTTCTTGCAGAGTGTAAGGAGATATACAGTGTGTAAAAAATTATGCCTACTAAATATTCTTATCTTCATTGATTATGTACTGGAGTAAATTCAATGCATGGTTCAGGTGTGACTTGGTACCACTAAGCAAAGCCACACACTAGTTAAATTTGTGTAGTCAGTGGTTAAAGTAAACTCAGAAAAGGGAGAAGTGTGGCAGTGACTGGTGCACCCAAGACAGGAAGAAAAACTCTTCCTCTGCTTTTAGCACAAGAGAAGAAGAAAAACTCCATTACACAGCCTCCTCTGAGTATTATTCTTGCAAGGGTCAAACTTGACAAAGAATCTGTTTAAATATTAAAGTGAAATAACACAGTGGGAGTGAGGAAACCACATGCCATTTAAACTGCAGGATGCATACCTAAAACAGTATTGGAGGTGCAATCAATAATGAATATGTAAGCACTAATTTCCTTCTAAAATATCTGTATGCCAATTTTAAACATCCAAGGTCACAAACACCCAAAATGTATATACAGAGTGTACAAACTGGTGGTTGCAGTTTAGAGAATTTGCTTGTGCTTTTCAAAACATGTAAAAATAGTCATCTGAAGTCTGTCAAAGGGCAGGGGGAAAAAAAGAGAAACTTTGGAAAACACGCAACACTGATTTCTGTCCTTTTGTATTTAAAAAAACCCACATGTCCCCACTTATCCAAGTCTGAACACCTTTGATCATCTCCCTGTTCAGTCATTATGGATTTTAAAAGGAATGCTTACATTTAGGTAAAAAAAAAAAGGTATTAAAAGATTCTGTTTAAACTGCAGGTAAAAGCCATTTCCTTCATGATTGATTACTGTTATGACCTATATAAAATATGGTAAAAAGTTATGGTATCATCAGTAAGTGTTCAAAAAGCATTGAAAACAAGTACTTGATCAAAGCTGAATACAGCTTGAAGCTGAATACAGCTGTTTCTAAGTATAGGTTATCCTGTAGTGTTTATTCTGAAGGGAACTGGAATGACTTAATAGCAGATAGGTTTTGCTGTACTGTCCTAGGAATATCCTTCGGTAATCTTTTGCCCTTCATGCAAAACCTGAAATGTAGTACGTGCACCAGGAAGGACAAGCTCCAATTCCACGTTTAGAAGAGCTCTGAGGCAGTCTGCGCTTTTGCTGTGAGTTGCAGTGTTTATAACACAGCAATGCTTAAAGGTTGCCATTCTTTCAACAAGATCTTAAAAAAAAGAAAAGAAATCAAACCCAGCCAAAAAAACAGCCTCAAACTTAACACCCCAGAAGGCATGGTGAGGGCTGAAGGTATTCAAAGAATCAAAACCACGAGCAGCAGACAGGAAGCAGCTGCTCAAACTCCTTCTCTCCATGCTTGCGTTAGGGAGTCTCTCGGCCTTGTGGACAAAATGAACCAAGGGATGAGCAGGACTGTGCTGCTTGTGCAATTTAAACTTTTTCATTTCCTTGTAAGAACAGAACCATCTAGGGAACCTTTCTTGCTTTTGGACTAGTGAGTGTAGCCTCATCAGAGACCTAAACTTTGAAAAATGATGTTTTAAACAGAATTTTTAAAACTATACATACATTTGTGTCCATTATTGGATATAGATTAGTCAAGACTTGCTCATTATAGTTCTAATAACATGATATTGAGTTTTGCAGATGCCCACAGAGCATTTGGTTTTTCCTTCCTTTAATGTTTAGGATTCACATGTGCAGTTCTGTCAACCAGTCCCATAGTTCTAGTTCCAGAGTTTGCATGATCGGAGTTATCACTTCCGATAAAAGGAGTAAAATGTTCAGTGTGCAAAAGAGGGTAAATATTCTTGGCATCAACCTGTCCTTTTGGACATAAGGTCATCTGTTCCTCATATCTTTGAGTGGTTTGTAAAAATAGTGTCCCAGAAGCTTTGCCTGCCTTCCTGGTTCCAAACTGCCCATCTTGCCTCTCCTTCTTAGAAGACTTCGGAGAAAAAGTTATGTAGCTGTTGGTTCCCTGGGGCTTTTGAAGTCCCAGTGGTTTGCATCTCTGTATTTAGCTTATCTACGAACAGATCGGCAACACCCAGAAGGTTTTTTGTCTTTGCTATTTTTTCTTTTTTTTTCACTATGGAGAAACTTTCCTGCCACATTATTGTGGAGACACTAACACTAGGGAGAATGCATCTGAGATCAGACTTCCCTGGGGCACTGCGTGTAGGGTATGAAGGTCTGCATGCCCAGAGCCAGCCAGGCCTTTGCCTGCGGCACAACAGCACCTCTGAGCTCTCCTCTCGCAGCTGAGGCTCAGAGGAAACGTGCACGACTGCCAAACCCAGCTTTTACAGCAATCGTACCCTTGCTGCCTCTGCATGAAAGCATTTGGCACCTGGTTTCAAACCTTTTTTTACGGTTGCTGGCAGGCTCCTGTCAGTCACAAAGACTTGGCTCAGGGTTGTGAATTTCTCTGCCACGGTTCCCTAGGACGGTCGGTCTGTTTTCCTTACTGCTCCCATGCCAGTGTTGAGCATTGATGGGAAGGAGGGATGAAGTAGTCCTCAGATGTGTTTCCTTAGGGTGTAGTTCAGTGGAAATGGAAGAATGGACATGGACAATGAGAGAGCCAGAATCAGGATGGCTGGAGATGATGTCAGTGAGAAAACAGGCAGCACCCCACAGCTGGTGATTACCCCAGTGGAAAGTAAATTTGTGCCTTTCCTTTGGATTGCACCTATCAGTGCTCTACACCTAAAGCCTGGATTTCATTGTCTGAATGAGGTGAAGATCAGGAATGTGAAGCTGTGTGTAATCAAACACAGATGACATTTCTACCTGCTGAAGGTCTGCAGTATGTCCTGTTCCTAAGGAGGTGTTGGTGCAGGTGCCAAGGTTCACAACTTTGTGTCTGTATGGCTTTGACACTTCAGTGCATGCCACAACAGTATTTAGTAGAGGCATATTTGCATAGCTGGCATTTGAAATTTGGTTTTTGTTTTTAAGGGCCTGTTAGGGATGCCAGTATGTGAAACAAAGGTTTTCTTTTAGGTCAGGTTTCTTCTTTTCTACTTTTTTTTTTTTTTTTCCCCTTGATTCTTTTCATTCATTTTAAGAAGTTTTCATTCATTTTCCTTCATTTGCCTTTTGATAAAGCCCTCATCCCTTCTCCTTCCCTGGAGGCTTGTGGTTTGATTAAAACTAACCTGAAGCAACACAGACTACTAACACGGTACCCAAACAAGGCAGATGGAGAGAAAATGTTCAATTTAACATTTGAACATGCTTTACTTGGAATAATATGCTCATTAGATCAGCAGCTGTGTAATTATCCTGCAGTTGTCTGACTTAATATTTGGTTTTTTTTTTCTTTTTCTCTGGTAACCAAGTAAAGTGGAAATGTAGCAGTTCCTAGAGGTCTTTTGGTTCAAAAGTTAGTGATGGATTAGTGTACAACATTAATACATATTAAGCAAGATATATATTTCAACTGCCCCCCATCCCCCCTCTGTGCCAATTTAAGTATTGATCTAGGGTTGTCCAGAGCCTGGTAAACTCTACAGTAGCAAAAGATAAACCTTTCTTCATGTAAGCAATTTGAGACTATATTTATGTATAGCATTTTAATCTTGTCTCTGTGACAGAGACACAAAATGATGTTTCTTTCCCCTCCCCCTCACCAGTCCGGTGAATGAGTGAAAACAGCTTCATGAGAACTCCCTCAGCATGTGGGCATGACTGGCAGTTCTGGCTTTAAAGTGTCCTGGAGATGTGGCACTTAAAATTGGCCTCGTAAGAGCCTCACCTTTATTACAGAGAATGTGTGGTGTTGTGTTCTCCAGAAACATTGGATTTCTATATGCATTGGCTTTTTATTTTCTATGATCTGTCCAGAGCTCTGACTTTTACTGTGCTGTAGGAAAACACAACCTGATAGAAGTGCCTGCATGGAAGCAACTGCTTTGATCTAACCACAAGTGAGTCTTTCTAGGTTTTATTGGTATAAGCTATGAAACTAATGCCATCAATATTTGTTGATCGCTTAACATTTTCAGTTTAGGTAAATATCAGAAATGTAATTATGGGTATAGTTCTTATAGCAGCTGTCAGTAGCACAGAGTTAGTGCTTGTTTGTTGAGACAGTGAGTTGCAAAATCATTTACTTCTGTTTCTTCTAAAAGTGGAAAAGTACCCTTAAAATATATCTAATCTGTTCTTTAATTGCATTATTTGCAAGTTCTTTTTAAAGAAACAAGATTAAAAAGAGGCACCACTAAAATACTTTAGAAAGGGACATTTTAAACTCAGACACACTACTGCTATGCAAAGTTGTAAAACAGTCCCTCTAGTGTACTGCTGCTGTAAGCAGGCATAGGAATATCTGATGTGATTAACTGAAGAGTATGGCTGCAGGAAATTACAAAATAATGTTTTGGCAAGGCATATTCAAGTTTTTATATGAACTGGAGATTCTGACCTACAACTGTAAGTCAAGTCAAGCCATAATAAATATCAAAAAAAAAAAAAAAAGGTGTTAGAGCTCCTAATGAAGTAAAGAGTTAATGATGTACAGTGTGAGACCAATGCTCTTGCCAGCAGTGCCTGAAACATGAATGAGGAGCAGAGCCACTCACCAGGGTGTGGGCTGAGGTGTGCTTCCTCTTCCAGTGCTGTAGATTTGAATTTTGTGTCATATTTTGCATAAACTGCCTATGTACTGAAAAACAAACTTGGATGTTCGCGTCTTCTTGAAGTAAATGTGACTTTGATGTGACTTCTAAAGACCTGCTTAACCTCCGTCTCATGGTGTTAGGCAGTGCAAAGGAGCTGTTCTGGGGTGGGTGCAGTTTTATGCCTGGAAGCCTCTTGCTAGTATCTCCCAGTGTTCAGGTTTCCTGCAGGCAAATCACAGTTATTGTGCTTTTCAGTGTGAAGGAATGTATTTGTTGTGGGATGTTTTTGAGTATAAATGTTTCTTTTTTTGTGTGTTGTAGCTGGCCAGAATGTCAATTAGGACTCTTTACTGAGTACCTGTTTTTTGCTGACTGTTCCTGCTGGTAGTGTGTGTGCAAAACTCTGCAGCCCTTCGTACATTTGTTTGCTGCAGAGCAGCACCAGTCATGGAATCACTGTTGTTCTGGACTTTGTACAGGAAAGGAGTGCTACTTTTGCACTTAAACTAAGATCCAGTTAAGCCTCATTCAACGTACAGGAACATCTGTTAGAGTCCTTGCTTTGGAAGAGAGCTGGGTGATCATTTAGGGTTAAATGCATAAAAGGGACTAAAGCTCTGCTGAAAGGAAGAGAGCAAAGCAAAAAAAGTGCATGCAAAGTGCTAAATTGCATGTTAGGGACTTTAATGTGTATAGTACATTGTAATTTTTGAGTTCAGAATTGCACAATATTATAGGTTCCCTCATATCAACTGTATAGGGCATCAAACGATCACTGTTCTGAAAAATTCCTAAATCTTTCTTTTGTCACTTATTGAAAATCAGACATTCTGCTGCATTTAAGTTTGTTTTGCTGAATGACTATTGAAATTCTGTTTATCAGACAATTCAGCCCATACATAACTGCAATCATCCCAATGGACCTTGACATTTGGGAAGTCTTACTTGTTTTTGTACTGTCTCAGAACCAAAGAACTGAAATTTCATGTAGAAGGAGAATCTTGGTTTGGCCCACCTTTTGTTGGAGCAAATACCTTTACACTTCTATGATACTAGAATAGTGTGTTAACCAGAAGTGGTAATTCCATGTGTGATTATTGGCGTAAGTATTCTTGACATTTTCTCAGAATTCTTTAGGGAAACCGCAACTGCAAGAAAAATGCCTCTCAGTAGATATGGTTCTGTTTCTTGACAGAGCTGTTTTAAGCTGTGGTTTAATAGGAGTGGTTCAATGGGTAAGCATTATCTTTTATTCTGTGGAAGTTGAATCTGTGTTCTAATCTGTACTAGGGACTGGAATGCTTAATGGTTTCTGTTCTAAGGGCAGGGAAGATTCTTGCAGTCTCCTGTTGTCTCCAGTCATACAGTTCCTTTCTCCACCCTTTTCTCTGCACATTTTCTGGTAAATGCTTCTCTGGCTTCCCCAGTGTGTGTGGGTGTCATGGTGGGCCTCTGTGCCCGCCCCCTCCAAGTTTCACATCAGTTCCTGAAAAAGTTTTTCTATTCCTCTTATGTATAAATCTTGCTTTTGTTTGTGTACATATTGATACCTCTAAAATGTGACTTGGCAATACACTTTGGGAACCATGTTTGCTAGTTACCTCCCTAAAATTTGTAATTTTATTTGTACAGCTTTTTTTTTTTTTTAATGTGATCTTGAAGGAGCTGTAATTAGCTGTGAAGAGTAAGCCATATGTCTACTGGGTTTGATTATGCTAGATAAGTGAGAATCCCTCTAAGGAAAAGGGTCTGTGTGGGTGGAATAGTTTGCAAGAGAGATTTTTTTGTATGCTGGGAAATGTCATGTTCAAACAAGTAAGGGATATTTAGTTCACAAGACTTGCCCCTCTTTGTTTAGAGAACCATGAAGCCTCCCGTGATTTTGCCAATCAATGCCCACCCATGCATCAGGACAGATCATTTTGCCATTGAATCCCACAGCATCTTGTCTCATGTGGCTCAGGGCTTCTTGCGGCCGCAGGTGTGCAGGGGCAGGTTCTGGTCTGCTGTGGAAACCAGAACTCCCCTGCAACACCAAGACTTGTTAAAGGAGTCTTTTTTCCCTTTTGATCTTTTGATTAATGTGAAATAGTTTTTAATTAATTTTGTCATTTTAAAATCAACTTCTATTCACAATTTCTAAAGCTGATTCTAGACCATATTGCATTTTTTCTGTTCAGAGGGCAAATATGTGCCCCCATCTTTGATTATGTTAATGGCATATTTATTTGTTTTTATTATTCTTTGCTGTTAGGCAAAATGAGATTTTTTTATGGCATTAATTTTCACAGCTGTTTAAACGAAGTCCAAATATTGCTTTCACAGGATTAATCTAACATTAATTCTTAATTTTGCTCATCTGCCTATGAATTATTATTCACTATGGAGACTTTGTAACTTCAGTTTAAGCTGTAGTTTGTGATATTTCTCTGTGGTTTTTACTTTGTCATTCTCCTGTGTAAACATGTAATTTTTCTTCCTTTGAGAGATGCACTTTTAACTCTCTTTTGTGGTCATGGTAGTCTTGTAATTAGAACTACAAAAATAAACAACTGAAATTGTAGTGATTATTCCCAAATGCCTGTGAAATGTAGAATTGCTGAACTGAATTTTGATATTTCGGATAAAAAGCTTCTTTTGAGATTTCTCTTCAGCTTAATATGGATTTTGATTTGAAAAGATACAGGCTGAAACTTCTGAGGAGTTCAGGGGAAACCTTGTCACTGAAGTGTGGACGTTCAGGCAGGGTGTCATTTAGGCTCATTTTCTCTCTGTAGCAAATAAGACTCGCATATCTGTGTATGAGTAAACAGTAATGATGGAGAGGGCTGGCCAGGCAGAGTCAAATAGTTCTTGTATGAATTCAATTGCCGGCAAAACAACCCCATGTATGTGACCTCGTGTGTGTGTGTGTGTGTGTTCCACCGTTCCTAATGCTCCCCCTCGCTTTGTGTGTAACCTCAGCGCCTACAGGAGGTGTTCTCTTAGGATGAGGTTTCCCAGACTGCCGCCGTATTCCAGACATGAGGAAGGGTTCCGGGCTCCTCTGTGCGGCTTTGGCCGTGGGGCCGATGGGAGGGCTCAGCTCTGGCCCCCGAGGTGCCGGGACTCTGGCTCTGTGTCGTCCCTCCGCCTCCCAGCCGGGCTCCCGGGCTTCTGCTGCCTCGGCCTCTGGCTCCCTCTGCTGCCCAAACTCCTCCTGCTGCAGCTACCCAGGGAACACAAGAAGTCTTAACACAAAATTGAATTTCAAGGGCGTCCAGGTCCAATTGCAAACTGTTTGGCACAGCCAGATTTTGTCTCTGTTTATATCATTTGATTTGAAGTAGTGCTGCCGATAATGAAACAATAGAGAAAGTGTTTTATTGCTTCTGTTCTACAGCTAATCTTAGTTTGTTTCCCTCTCCTGCAGGTGATAGAAACACTCTCCAAGCTTTCCCGCACTCCCATTGCACTAGGCACAGGCATAAGGTATGTTATTGCCATTGGGAACAGTGGCACTAATGCCTCTTGGTGGGATGCTCCTTGGCAAAGGCAATATAGGCTGTGTTCCCCACTAAGAGCTTCTCCAGCTGTAAGCCAGAGTGCCAGGTGGGCAGCTGTGCAAGGCTCTGGACCCCTGAAGAGCTACAGAAGGTGTCTGCTACCTCTGTAAACTCACTGAGGGGCCTGAGTCGTGTGTACTGCTCATGCTGAAACAGGAGGTGAACAGAGGAGCAGTTCTCGTATTGCAGAACTTGTGTGACAATTGTGACACAGGGATCAGAAGTCAAGCTGATGCAGTGCTGATTTATGTAGAGACAAATGGGGTTTCTCTTTTTCTCGCTTCTAAAAAATCAGCAAAATTGGCCAAATTTGTGAGATTCTTATTTCCAAAAAGAAACCCCCAACCAGACCTAACCTGAAAGTTTTGATAGTTTTTTCCAGTTGAAAAATGTCAATGGTGTGTATTATTGGCGATTTATAACAACTGTGCCCAGTAGGATTTTGATTATATTAAGTGTCAATCAACATAATGAAGTATAAATACACATATACTGTCATCAGAGAAAGGGGGGAGCGTATAAGCACATTAGTATACAATAATCTGTGTGGAAATTTTGGAAACCAAAGAGAAATCCACTATATGACTAGGCTAGTGGTGTCTGTAATTAATGCTGTCTTTCTTTCTATAGGCCCTTCCCTACAGAAGAAAGCGTTGATGATGAAGATATCTACAAAGGTCTTCCTGATTTAATAGAGTATGTTGTAAATATGAATTAATATTAATCTGTTAATTAATATTAATCTGTTAATTAATTACAGATTTTTGTCTTTCAGTTGCATGCTATTGTTTGTATTGTGTTGTAGAGCATATAGTTTTAATGAGAATGAGATTTTTTTTCATTAGTAAATATTTTGTTAGTTATTGTGCTGACCAGGAAGAATTAATTATGAAAACTTATTTGAATTATTATGCTACATTTGTGTATATAAAGCAGCATGTTTCACAGAGGGTGCTTGTAGCAAAGCAAATAAAGAATGCATTTCTAAGTTACCTGTCAGTACTATGAGAATGCTTTCAGAAGATTGCAATATCACTTGTATGGAAATTGTCTTGAGCTAGCAAAGAAAATGAATGTTTGGTTCATAATTCAAATGGATCTTTTCCCTAAAGTCAGTGAAATTCTTAATGTGAGTGCATTTACCTCTTCTGGGTAAGTGTTTGCAGGATTGTCAGGATACTCTTGTGTCCTGTGGCTGGGATCTCTCAAGATCCATGAGGAATCATGTTGGACAAGAACCAGGTCAGAGCTCACTGTTCCAAGGCTCAAAGTTCACCAGCACTCCTTGCATGTTGCTTCCTGCAGTGTGGGGAAGAAGCTGCTGTTCACACCAGGGATTTGTTTCTTCAGTGCCTATAAAGAAGGGAAACCTCAGTGTGATTGGCATTGCTCAATTTACCACTTTCCTTGCAAAGCTTGTCCTCATCTCTGTGGCTGACTGTCCCATAGATAATTGTTTTTCACTCTGTGTAGCAGAGCATCCAGAGTGTAGGAGTTACAGTCTCCTCTGAGACCCAAGTGGGCAAGAGGTGATGTCCTTATCTCTTAGATGTGGTGGCATTATAACTGTTTGAAAATAATATTTCCACCAGTTCTTAAATGGGTATGTAAATTCAGCATTGTGAGACAGTCTTTCATTTAAAAAAAGCTAACAAATCATACCTAGAAATTGATTTGTAACTCTTCTTGTGTAACAAATTATGAAAATTATTAACAGAAATTTAATAGTTGCATGCTGTCTCAATTGTGGAGGAAGCAATTCAAAAATAAGAAACAAATGTGCCAGTGAATAATGCAAATAGCTCACATTTTTTAGTTTCCCTCAATTATCAGTAAGTTTATTTGAAATTGATTTAATTTTCCCCAAGTTTAAATGGTGTCTAAAGAATTTAAAATTAATTTAAGTCTTTTTGTCAGAAAGAGCTGTAGTAGTTAAATGTTTCTGCCTGGCTCTGCCTTTTTGCCAGCTTTTGTTCCCTGGAGCAGAGGTGGTAGAATGGAGTGTGTGCTGCATCTGGCAACTGCCAGTGTTTAATGTAAAGTGCCAGCACAGCTTCACTGCTGGTGGGAACTGAAATGCTGGACTAACCTGTTGGTTTTTACTCTGAAGGTTTCAGTGTTTTCTTCCAACAAGACAAACCTCAAAATTGTCTGGATATCTGATCCAGTTTCTATACTGTTACTGTGGCTCATCAGTTTTCAGTATCTTTTAGAGTTTTTTTGTAGACTTAACCTAAGAAATAGGAGTGAGGGTTATTATAGGCTTGATACAGTCCTAGCACAAAGCAGGTAGCACTCTAGCAGGGCTGACTGTAATGGAGCTGAATTAACTGTGGGTAGAGTTGAGCACTGACTTTCTGCTGTGTTTCTGTAGTCTGGCTAATTGGAGGGCATCACTTGCACATACTTGGTTTCGTTGAACTGTCTGATTTTGAGTTTGATTGGTTCCTTTGTTCATTTTTGTGTAGCTGAAGGGTATGTGAGATGATCCAGATTCTGGTTTATGATGTGGGGATACAGTGCCTCAGTGCTGGCTCTGCAGTCTCTGGTATATTTTACCCTGGGTCATCCTTTACAGGGGGAAGACCTGTAACAGTCTCACATCCCAGTGCAGTGGGATGCCAGCAGTAAGGAGAGGCAGCTCCTCTTCACTGGATGTGGTGGGGAAAAGGTCAAGGAAAAGAGGGCAGCTGGATTGTAGCTTGTGACAAAACTGTCCTGAGGTGTTGCTTTTGCTGATGGTTTAGTTCCCATGTAGTTCTAAATTCATTAGTTTTTAGTATTGTGTTGATTTTGTAAAATTTATTTTAAATTAATTAAGAAAAGAAAATTAATTAATGGACCTAATTTTTGTTAATGAGTTACTTTCATTATCTATTTTATTAATTGATCTGCTTGTTTACTGTAGAACCTTCTCCTATGAGTAGCCCCTTGCAGAGCTGATGGTACTTTGTCTGTGCTGCACAATTTTTTCTTGTCTTATCTTTTCAGTGAAACTGGTGTTGAGGAAGATGAGGAGTTGTATGATTGTGTCTATGGAGAAGATGAAGGTGGGGAAGTTTATGAAGACCTAATGAAAGATGAAGCAGCACAGCAACCTGTATGTTTTCCAGTTCCTAGCTGCTTTGGAACAATAGCAGTTAACTTTTTGAAAGTTGAAATGATGTCTTTATAGATAGTTTCACTGGCACTCCTGCTTAGCTGCATCCGGAGTTCTCATGTGCAGAGCATTATTTTCTATGTGAGACTTAGCAGGCTTTTTGGGTCAAGGGGAAAACATTACCTATAGTAAGCTTTAAAAAAAAGTGGTTTTTAAATGAAATACAGTAATTACTTTGACAGTTTTGAGTAGTAAAATTTACCAGCTATTTTAAGAGCAGTTAATTGAATTGCTTAGTTGAAAGTGTCCTACCTTCAAATTTGTTATAATTTTGTGAAATTATTGTGTATAATATTATTTCAGCCATAGTTTGGGCCTAACAAGGACAACTGAAAATTGTTTCAAACTAATGAATTTCCTGTTCATTCAACCATGTAGGTTTATGTTGCAAAGCAAACAATTCCACTAAGTTTTCCCTAGGAGTAGCTGAAGTCCAGAGGCAGCTTTTCTTACCTGTACTGGTATCACACATTATTTCTTATTCCCTCTTTCCTTTTGTTTATTGCACTCAAATTCTAGGTGTTTGCAGTGTGGATGGAAAAATTGATATGCCAATTTCTGCCAAAAGGGTCTGTGTTAGTGATCTCTTTGGGTTAGTGGAGCACAAAACTGAAGTGAATGGTTTTAACTGGAATGCCAGGATTTGTTTGCATTGCTCATATAAATACTGATGAACAACAAATGCCCAAATTTTGCAAATGGATATAAACTGTTGAGTACAGCAACTTCTGTAAAGGGGAAAAAACTGCAAACATTTTGGGCAATATTGAGCTAAAGGTAAAAAATAGCTGAAAGTCTAAATAATGTCCAATTCTAGTACTTTATAGAAATTAATTGCTTACAGTTAACTGTGACAGTGTCTCCTTCCCTGTACAAAAGAATTTGGGAATAAATTTGAGAGGAGGGTGACCGTAATAATGCTCACAAAGCACAATTCTTCTGATAAGACTGCATTTTTGCAAAATAGTTACTTGTGTCTGCATCTGATAAAGACAGAACCTTACTGTTCATTGTGGGAAAATGAAGAACTGCACAAATTGGGTTTTCAAGAGTAGTTTCTGAAATGTTAAAATTTCAGTCTGGAAATTATGCTATTCCTAGAAGAGAAAAGTATTTTGTTCAAAAGCTAAAAGCAGTTTTCCTGAATGGAAAGAACTAGAGTGCTTAATTTTTACTCCTGACTCTCTCTGTATTTGAACAACATCTAGTCATCTGGTCTGTGTGCAGCATAGGAATTCTCTACATTGGATGAAAATAAGTAGGATACAACCACGGATATGCTGAAGGGTGTTGCAAATTGATAAATAGGCTTCAGAAAGTATGTTGTAGTTCTGTTGCTTGTTAAGATGCTGCTTCTTGTTGGAGGAAACATTTTGGATTAATCACTGCTTCTAACTGCAAGAGCCCATCCAGTTACTGTGTCAAACCTCCATGCTGACCTCTAATATCTCCAAAGCTTCTGTGCCCTGCTTGACATGAACAGTTCCATATCATCTTCCAGTTATTTACTCTTCTATTTGAAATAGGATTTTATTGAAGCTGTAATGCTGTAAATCCTATCTGGGGTAAGAGTACTTGTAAACTATTTTTATAGAGTCATGTAATTACTGATAATTACTTCCATGTCCTATGAGTCTGGTGGTTTACTTGGAAAAATCCAGGGTCTTGTTGGAGACACACACATACATATGCAGCAGATGAACTTTGAGGTCACTGCACTTACTGATCTGAGGACATACTCCTGTTGAGTCTGAAGAGAAAGCTCCCCTTGAGAAATAAAAGGGGAAAAACTGTAAATAAGTACAAGGATTAGACTGAATCCAATTTTTATGGCAATGCAAAGTTGCTTATGTGATTTAGCCCCATTAAGTTTAATAGAATTATTAACTGCTGGGTATTTTAAGTAAGATTTCTCAGTCTGGATGTAAATTAAATGTGACCTTGTATTTCAGCTTCCAGAGTACATGCAGATACTTCAGTGTTTTATGTCTAAACATTAATTTTTCATAATATTACTTTGATTTTGATTTTACTAAAGTCATCAGCTAATTGAACATTAAAATATTCTTGGTTATTTCTGTCATCTTTGGAGGCTGCAGTACTCAGAGAAATTCAGGAAGCAGTTATCCTAATTGTGTAATTCTAAACAAATAAAACCATTTGTTATCCATTAGGTGCCTGTTAATGACTTAAACTTGACTCCATTGTAATTGCAGAAATGTCCTGAAAATGACATAAGAAGCTGCTGTCTTGCTGAAATAAAGCAAACTGAAGAGAAGTACACTGAAACTCTGGAATCGATTGAGAAAGTAAGATGCTGCTTACAGACTTGTAACATGCATTTTTATAGCAGTCTAGAAGATAGAATTGCAATAGCCAATGTATATATAATTTTTTTCTTTCAGTTTTTCATGGTGCCATTGAAAAGGTTTCTGTCAGCATCAGAGTTTGATACTGTTTTCATCAACATTCCTGTGAGTAATTACATGTTTAATGAACAGATATGAGGCTCATAGCTGACTGTGATATATTGGTGTTACGTGTTACTGCACAAAATGATTATTTGAAATACAATGCATGGTGTGTTTATGTGGATATTAGTTCATTAAAAAATATGTACACTATCAATTTTTTTTTCTGCTTGAGGGAATAAGGTAAGATAAATAGGATTAGCATGTGAGATAGTGAATTGTTATAAACTGCAGTATTTTTGATCTTTAAAAGCTAATATTTCTAGAAATGGATTATCTTTTAATAAATGTTGATATTTTAATGATGGTACAAAGTTGTGACTGCTAAGTTACCTGTTGCTGTGTACTGACTGTCTGTAGCTGCTCTGCAAATCCTTGTAGCTACCGTGAGTCTTACATCATTGAACACACTTGAAAGTTAACTCATGGTTTTGGACTCAGAATCTGGTGCTGGAAAGGATAAGGAAATCTTCTGTGAATCATCTAGGAAACCTCCTATTTGACTGAAACAATAGTGGTTCCTGTGATCTCTACTTTGTGTCTTTTATTTTCAGCTTAATCAAAACATTATGACAGTTTACATGTATTTTTAGTTGATAAGAGATCAGCAAGTCTTTAATCTAACTTTAAAGGAAGACAGAAATGGTCTGAAGCCTCTCTCAACACAGACAAATGAAAGCAATGTTCTTTTATGAGGCCTTTGTAAAGAAAGGGTCCCCAGAGTGTGGCCCATGAGCTGCATCAAGCTGTTACTGCTTGTAAAATATCACCTCTGGTTTGGCCATACCTGGCATGTCCAACAGGCTCTCAGGTTGTAGGAGGAGGTGTTGGGGATTTTATTCTGTTCTGTGAGAAACTGGCCTGTCTGTAGAAATGTTCTGGTTGCTGTTCCAGCATTGTCCTGATAGAAGGTAAGTTATGACAGTTATTATGCAGATGACCCCTTGCCATATTTTTCCCTCAGTGAAGTTTTCACTCTGCATCTTGATTGCTGTCATGTCCTCCACTTTGACTATTAGTCCAAAATACTGTCACAGATATCAGTAACTAACTTATCTTCTTGAATTACATCAGCTCCCCACAGAGATCCTTTTGCTTTTGAAAACAAATCTATATTATGTCCTGCATTAGTATTTCTTACTCATTGCAAATAAAGCCATGATGTGCCCTGCCTAAGTTACTGTAAACCTCTTTTCTAAGGCTCTGTGTGCCCAGGCATATTGACTTTTGCTGAAAGACCTAATTCCAGTCAATGGAAACACTGCACAAGTGTACAGAAAGGGCTTGAATGCTGTAAGCACAAGCAGGGAGGTCAGCCCACTCACTGGTAGTTAAAGGATTGCATGGGATCACAGAAGATTAAGAAGAACAAAACCTGTATATTTTAGACTAGAGACACATAGTAAGCTTGTTTGGGTTGTTTTGTATTGCTTTTTGTTACCAGCATTCAGTATGCTGCTGTTAGAAGATGCTGCTTATTTCCAACTCCAGGAGCATTTCATAGGCATCCAATAACCTTAAAAGAAATACAGGATTTGCCTAAGCCAAAAATATTTGCAAATGCTTTGTCTGCTCAGACCTTGTCTGTGTGGCAGTTCCTCAGCAGGAAGGCTGGAGGGCAGTGGAAGCTTGCTTTCAACTAAAAATAGCTGTTGCACAGAGCTCTGCAGCAAGGTGAGATGTGAAGAGCAAGTGCTGTGTTCTCAGAACAGAATGGATTTTCTTCTGTTAAGGGGTTGTGGTGAAGAATTGTTTCCTTAGGGTGATGTTATATTCCTTAAATAGACTCTAAAAGATGCTTGCTGATATCAAAATACTTCATTTTGAAAAAAAACCAATTACCCCAAATTACTCACCAGTCTAAAGAGAGTGCCTTTCATTGGCAGACATATTTCTAAGTTCTGTTCTTTGAAGTGAATGTATGGCTCTATATTTGCATCTGTATATGTCTGTCCATATTGTGTATATGTGTATTTGTATGTACATCTGTGTGTGCGCCCATATATAAATGCACTTATATGTGCACCTGTGCATGCCTGTGAATTATATATATGGACATACAGAGAGAGAGAGAGATGAAAGTATGTGTAACAGATACTGAAGTGTTGGAATATTCATTAACTTCAAATGATGTTATCATTAGTTTAGTTTAAAACTTGATTTGAATTAGAGATGGAAACCCAAAAAGATTAATTGTCCCCTTAGCATTAAGCTGTTTTTCAGGGGTATTGCGTAGCTGAGTCCCTGTGTGCTCCTTAGATAGAGTGCTTCTGTTCCAAATACATTAATTGGGAAGTATTTCTGTCAAAATGTCTGTATACTGCAACTTAAGATTCTGAGGATAAGGCCATACAGTTGCTGGCAACTAAATTTGATCTGCTCAAGATTCTGCACCCTCATCAGTGATGTGATTGACCTTGTATGTACTGTTAGTTTTCATCAGTGTGAAGCGACATGTTTTAACTCAATTCACGAATTAATGTTGAATATTATTTTTGTAGTGTATAATTTATTGAATTAAATAATCTTCAGTGGCTTGCTCTGTTAAACAGTCCTGTTTTTCATTTCAATGGTCTGTATACCACTTAGTTACCCAGATTTCAAAACTTCTTAACCTCTTTTGACTTAATTTCTTATGAATTCTCTGACAGTGTCCATACAGTGTTTAAGCTGATGCAGTCTCCTATAGTTTATGTATGATGGTGTAGAAGCAAGGAGAGTGGCAACAGTAATTAAAGAGCAAATATTTCTGCAATATTTTCTCTCAGACATTAGCTGCGTGCTGTATTGGGAAACTCATTATGATTGCAGTTAATTTAGCATTAGTACATCACTAATTGACCAATGTAATGTACAGAACTAATTTTTCACAGCTCAGGGACAGGAATCATTACTTCAGCTTGTCACTAAAGCATTTACTTGACTTGCTTAATTTTAAAATTATCATTATAAAATAAAGGTGAATTAACAGTGCACGTTCCAAGCGAGAATAAATTAGTCTCTAATAGGTATTTCTTGAAGTTTAATTTTTCTTGTTGCGGTATAGGGAAGATGTGCCAAACCTTGAAATTAGATTCTACTCTTAAATAATCTGCTTTCCAATTTC
Organism: Emberiza elegans; assembly: GCA_024865655.1. Lineage (NCBI taxonomy): Eukaryota > Metazoa > Chordata > Aves > Passeriformes > Fringillidae > Emberiza > Emberiza elegans. The sequence goes on from JALJVW010000206.1 coordinate 66,613,913, forward strand.
TTGAAGTTAATGAGTCTAACATAAAACAATTTATTTTTATATTCAAAGCTTTAAGCCATTTTGTTTTTACAAAGCTTTTCCCCTCCCCATTACTGTTTTTAAGGATTTGGTGAAAATTCACAGGAATCTTACACAGGACATCAATGATTCCATTGTTAACAAAAATGATCAGAACCTATATCAAATTTTTATTAACTACAAGGAAAGGTAAGATTTAAGTATTCTTACTAATTGTGCTGATGTGTGCTCAGTTGGATATTTTACTGTATTTTTATTTGATGAATATTTCTGAAACAGGATTAAGTTCAAAGTAAGTTATCAAGCTAATTTTGGTGTTTTGAGCTGGAAGTCAAAATGCAACCTGTTGTTTTATGAGCCCTCACACTTGTTAGCCGAGCTTTGGAAATATTTTTACTTAGACAGGTAACAAATATATTTTTAAGGAAACTTAAATTTTACACAGCATGTTTTTTCATGCACATAATCCCAGATATTTTATAACATGTGTTAGTACCGTTTAAGAGATAAAATAAAGGATACTTATTGGGGGTATTTCAGATGAAAGAAAACAGAAGAGGTCATAACTGGAAAGAAGAGGCAGCATATGTAAAAGAGAAGAGAGAAGAGACTCTGGTCTCTTTACCCTGAGTCAGAGGTGTGATAGTAAAGCAAACACCCTTTGCCTTCAAGCTTTGAAAAGCAGCCAAGCTGATAACAGGATAGCTGTGGCAACATGCCATACCCTGTGGGCTAATTGCCAATTTTTTACCCACCTTTTCGTATTGCTCCTTCTGCCAGCACTGAACAGCTGTTGGACTCTCCAGATGAATTTATGTGCCTGTGGTACTTGGCTGAAAACACTTGTTCTGTTGGCTACATTGCTGACCTACCTTAAAGTAACCTTTGGGATTTGGTTGAAAATGAAGTCCTTCTGGGAGCAAAGTGAGAAAGACTTCAGGGAGTTAACTGGGTTTGCTTCAGGGTGAAGGAGGATTATTGCAGTAATAATTAGTGTGTGAGAAACTGGACAGCAGCATCCCAAGAATGTTAGATGGGACAGTTTTCCAGGGGAGGAGAGTGTCCCAAACTGCCCAGAAACAGTCCTGCCTTCAGATACCCTCTGTCTCAGCTTCTAGTTTGGGGCAGGACACAGTTATTTCCCAGGCTGTTATACTTTCTGCTGCTGTAGGAGGGAATCAGGGGACAAGGAGTTGTTCTGGAAAACTCTTATCTTTCTAAAGTTGTTCTGAAATGTGTGCTAAAAGAGGAACAAAGGACACTGAGAAGAAATACCAAGTTTATATTACTAAAAAAAGGGAACAGAGGTTGATGCAGTGTCTGAACCCTACAGTGGTTAAAAGTAATCAGAAATGAAAAGTTTTAAATCGTTGTCATCACCTTATTGTGAAAAAACAAATTAACTAAAAGGGTAAAGGTTAGGTGAGAGAAAAATAAATTCAGGACACTTCAGTGGAAGGCTCATGGGAGCCCACCAAAAAAGGTTTGAAGCATCCAGAAGAAATCGCCTCAAGAAATAGATGAAAAGGTGAAAGAAGGGAGCACTCTTGGCACTGCAACTAGCAGAAAGAAGCACTCCACAGAGAGGCAAGAAATTCCTGTCATGAAACCAGGCTCCTTCAGGAAGCATTGCTTCACTTGACATCTGTTGAGAATTTCTTGAGATTTCATACACTATTATTTTGATCTGAGAGCTCAGACCTGATAGAAAATGTTGGAGATAGAGGAGTTTGGATAACCTACAAGTTCTTTAAAGGATGACTGTAATTAATCCTATTAGGCCTGTGCTCCAGAATTTATTCATTACAACCATAGAAGTCTACATTGCTGTAAACACTATAGATTGTTCTGTTCAACAAAAATTTTTCTGCTTTTTCATGAATCCTGTATTTATTAGAAGATATTTATATATAGATAACTATTAAAGGAAAATGCAGTGATTTTAGACTATTTTGAAAGTAGAGCAAAACTGTTCTCCTGAATAGTCTTAATTAATTCATGTTGTCCATTGGACACATGGTTAAATTCTATCCTTGCTTATATGGGCACTGCTCCTTTTGAAATGAGGATTGTGAAAAAATGACCAAGAGTTGTTCTTAAATAAACCAATATTCCTTTCATTCTTTCTCTTTCTTTGATTTAGGTTGGTTATTTATGGGCAGTACTGCAGTCAAGTGGAGATAGCAATATCATGCTTAGACAATATCTCTAAGACAAAAGAAGATGTTAAACTCAAGTTAGAGGTATCAGTATTTTTTAACATGTATATATATGTATACATCTTATACCACATGTTTCTGTGACTATGTGCTGCTTTCATTGAAGTCAAAACCTTTATGGTGACGAAACTAGCTGGACTGATGAGTCAATGTGTTTCACTTCATTGTTTTGGGGCCTCTGATGAAATGAAAATGTGCTGCATGTACAAAAGTGCGCCCCCTGATCCTGAAGTGAAGGGAGCTTTGCCCCTGACGTTAGCAGAGTTAGCGTTTTCTCTCAGGATGTGACCATCACTGGTACCCTTCCATTATCAGCGTGTCTCAGCTGGAACACAGAGTTGCAGGATCAACAGGCTGGGAGCGACCTGTGGGCTGCACAAGCCCATGTCCCATAGCCTCAGGGTTGTCTGCCATGACCCCATGGTACTTTCTGCAGAGCTGCTTCCCACCTGCTGAGCCCTCAGGGTCAGCATGTCCCTGGCTGGTCTCTATGGGATGAGGGATTTCCTCTTTGCCCGGTTGCCTTCGTGTGAGGTTTGTGCTGGGCCTGCCCTGAGTGGTGCCTGCTGCACCCTGGGCTGTGCTGCCTGCAGCCCTGCTGGGGTGTCCTGTGTCCTCTGCTGCAGGTCATTGCTAATGGCACTGAAGGGGAGGGGGCCTTGCACAGAGCCCTGAAGAGCTCTCTTTGCAGCTGTCCCTCAGGTGGTGCAGGAAACATCAGTCACTGCACTTTTTGAGCCTCGTAATTCAGTCACTTTTTTATAGACCTGGAGCACAACATCCCAACCTGCATATTACTCTACTGTGAGAGATGAAGCCATGGAAAAGTCAAGGCAGACTGTCCCCACCCATTTACAGATCTAGTCATGTAGGTCAGGCATTAACTTACCTGTGCTAAATCCATGTTGGATATTCCCATATACCTTCCTCATGTGCCCAGATATTGATGCCAAAAGGACTTGCTCCACAATTTTTGCAGTGAACTGCTGAAGTGAAACTGACTGGCCTGTAGTTTCCATGATTGCCTTTTGGGGTTTTTTTGCCCCATAGGAAAATATTTTTTATAGTTGTATGGAATGCCTAGTTTCTGTTGCTTTTGTTCTACTCTCTCATGAATGTTGAAACATCCGAGAACATGTGACTAAATGCAGGTTTTTTTTGCTTTTTTTGGTTTTGCCTTATCAACTGTTTTTGTTCATTTTGTTGCTACTATTTATCACAAGCCTAAGACAGTTGCTTCTATGTCACTGAATTTTTGCGTGTATCACTTGAATAGGTTTATTTTCTAGCTCCAATGTCTTATTCTTTCTTCTGCTTTGAACTAGGAATGTTCCAAGAGGGCCAATAATGGGAAATTTACATTGCGGGATCTCTTAGTGGTTCCAATGCAAAGAGTGCTGAAATATCACCTACTGCTCCAGGTATTTTATTTTTGAAATTTAAGGGGGCTGAGAAAAACTGTGGTTGTTTATCATCAGTGGGTTGTAAAAATGAAAGCCAAATGTCTTTATCAAAGGAAGGTGATTGACACTTCCCTAGATTTGTTAAGAAATAAAATTCAGTCAAGTGCAGTATTTCTCCCAGAGATAATTTCTTAGAGCTAAAGCATATCTGGGGAAAATAAAATAAAATATGATTGTTTCCTCAGTCTCTAGACCTTTTATTGTGTGTGTGTTTAAATTGGTTAGTAGTACCAAACCATAAGCATGGTACTTGGAAATGTGAACCATTACCCTCCAAAATAGGAAGCTGGGCCATACATACAGCATACTTTTAAGATACTTCTTCGCTGTCATAAATTGCAATTAAGCCATATTTATTTTGAAATGCTTCTTGTTATAACCCACAAAGCATTAGCTTTTGCAGTTACTCCTGTAATAAGGGTGGAGAGTCTTATAAATTTAATTTGATAGCTGTGCCAGGAGACTCATTAGTTCAGCTGAGAAGAAATGTATTACTATATTAGACTGTCAACCTGCTGATGCTTGTAAAATGTCATTTTAAAAAGATCTACTACTTATATATGGAGCGTAATTTTTACTCTGCAGAACAACATACATTTTGTACTATTAAATTTTTGAAATACTTCTGTAAATGAGTCATCAATATTTTGATCAATGCAAAATTGGAAAAAACCAAAATTAATAGTACAACTTCTAAAAAAAAAACTTAGGAGATGTGACTCATGATTTTATAGTCAACCTGTATATTGTGGAAAGATGATATACAATGTCACTATGCTCTGTGTAACAATACCTGTTGTACAAGAAAAATATTTTACAGACTTGGAAAGAAAATTTGTAAATTATTAGACTTGCAATGCAAATATAAGTACTAATTATTTATTATTAATTGTAATATGAGTATTTAAAATTATTTTAAATTTCTTATGATTTTACTAAGTTATCTGAGCTGAAATGTATAATTACTGCCTCAAATTATAAAGAAGAAATGGCCTATTTCTCCAAGACGTTACACTTCTACTTCATAAGGCCCCAAGAAGACTCCATATGGGAAGTGGTTAAAAGAATTCTTTGAACACGTAAATTTGATTTCAGTATGTTTTCTGAGTTAGCTTCCTCTCTTAGGTATGAGGAGTCACTGACTTTTAAGCTGTGCACACTTCAGCTGAGGTTTTACTGCCAGCATGGATCCCTGTCTGTGGACAAGTGCATGCTTTGGAGTAGGATGAAATACCATATAGCAATGTGGTAAAAATGTGTAAATGAACCTGAGTGTTGTTTTACCTGGGCTTCCAGCATGCACATACAGTAATGATCTGATTTGTCAAGTTTTAAGTGCTAGACAGACCAAATTCACTTCTTGTGATGGTTCATTAGCAGCTAAAGTCAGTGTTTAGGCTGTGCAGCAATCATTCCTAAACACTTGCCAATTAACTGTTTCCAATAGTCCCCACTCACTGATAGGCTGCTCACTCTGGGCATGAAAAGGCCTCTTCTTGGGCTGTGTTTTCTGGTTTTGGCTTCTGTATTTTTTGAGGGTGGGGATGAGCAATGATGATTTCAATTTATAAAAGTGATGACCAGTGGGTGGAAAGTTTTAACTGCTGTGTCCACAGGAGTTGGTAAAGCACACTACTGATGCCATGGAGAAGGCAAATCTAAAACTGGCACTTGATGCAATGAAGGTGAGTATTTAAGGCAGTGAAGTATTTATGTCTGTTGGTGGTTAGAATGGTAGCTCAGAATTCTATTTCCTGGAGAATATAATGTTCTTCGCAACATTTCAAACATGTTTCCACCGGTTCCTGTGAGCTTTGTATGTCATGGCAAGTATAAAGTTGAGGGTTTTGCTCAAGTCTGGGAAACAATTCAGTAGTTTTCTGAAGCAGAGGGCTTGTGAAATGGAACTTCCTCATTTTGGGTTACTTTTGCATTTGCTGAAAAACAGGTGTTTGACTCATGGTTCTGAAATTTAGGAGTATTTCTACTACTGTAAGTCAATTTGAATCAAGATCAGTAATTTCCCAGTGAGATGGAGAGCTGTCTTTGTTTACAAGACCTTTTTCTGTCATCTTAATATGATCTCTGTGGCATTACCTTTGAAAGCAGCAGTATCTTTCTGGAGGCAGGGTAGCTGTCACTATAGATTCACCTGCAAGTGGTACAAACAAATGCTTTGTAGAATAACTGTGCTGCCTTGTGCGTAAGGTAATATATTATGTGCTTTGCACAGCTTCAGAAGCTTCAGTTGCCTTCATGGCATGAATGGTGACATTCATGTGCTGGAATTGGGAAGTTTTTTCTGTTCTCCGTGGAGAAAGGAGCCAACATGACATAAATTATATCTCCTGTTTTAATCTGTATGGTCCACAGTAGATGCTGAAGTCAGACTAAGTTAGTTTTGGGTCACACAGCTGTCTCATATTTTGTGGCTGCCTTGAATGCCTGGAATACAAACCAGCTCACAAATGATATTTTTAGTTCCTTTTTTTGTTATCCATTTTTGTGCAGTGACTGTAGAGGGATGGACACCATGATAATTTCCCTCGGAGAGGTGCCTGAAAAGAAGTGGCACGCTGTTCATCCATGGCAGGCTATGCATCCTGGTTGCTGCTAATTGGCTTGGAAAATAGCTCTGTTTTATATTTACCCCTGCTTTTTCTTTCCAATTTGCTGGTTTTCTTCATTGTTGGTGTCTGTTGGATGTACAAATCAAATCTCCCGCCAGAGTGGCTGTGGCAGATATGCACTGACTGGCAGGCTGTAACCAAACAAAACACCACAAAATCTCACCCCTGTCCCCTCCAAACCCACAAACCCCTGAGATATGAGTGTCTCTCCTTAAGGTTGCAGCATTGTTCCCATTCTGATTTACTGTAGTCCCTGCCATTGTAGTAAAAATAACAATGTAGCACTGGTGGTTTTGCTTCTAAAAACCCTGGTGTCTCTCACCAAGAGAGACAAAAAAAAAAATGTCTTTGGAAAAACTGCTAGCAAAGTGGTAGTGCCCCCCAGGAAAGAAAATGCTTGGAAGGATGATGCTGTTGGATTTCCTTTGGCAGCAAGAAAGGAGGTTATTTAATTTCTAACCCAAGCCTTTTAAGACTGACGTGAATGTATCCTGCACAGATCCGTTTGGGAAGCTAGCATAATGACTGCAGCTATTCATAGATTTTGATTAAAAACATCTTAGGGAGAAGATGTGTTTTCCTCCCACCCTCCAAATTTGTGACCATATTGTAAAAGCAAGTTAGGAAGATCAGAATGCCTTTTCCAACTGCTGCTCTCAGCATTCCTGACCCTACCAATTACCTCTTCTGCTCACTCCTCATCTCTAGCCATAAACACAGAAGCCCCAGCAAATTGTCTCTATTACTCAGGCATCTTCAGAGCATTTTAAAGGCTTTAGTGAAATGTGTACAGTACATGTTCTGGTAAGGGGCACAATAATGATACCACCCTGTGACTTCAGGTAGTATATCCCTTCAAAAGCCCTTTTTAAAATCTGCTGTGTAATGGCTTCTCTCTGCTGTGCAGCACTAAGAGCAAGATCCCCCTACTGGGGCCATAGCTTGTAGGCACCCAGGTTTATGATCCATTTACACCTTACATTCTGCTTTTGAGCTGCCTTATAGATGTTTTCTGCTATATTCTTTATTTACCTCCTATTTACCTCAGAGGTTGGATGTTGACTGCTTTTTCAGTAGCTGCATAAATTATGTTTCCATCTTTAATCTTGAAAATAAAATACTAAGGAAATTCAGAAAAAAATTAGCTTTTTTTAAGAATTCATTACTTGCTTTCCTCTTTCTTGATAGTAAGTTTCATGTTCCAATAGATATTATGAAGAGTGTTGTAAATATTCTTGAAGATATGCAAACACTTTTTCCCTTCTTTATTTAGGCATACATGTTGTTAATTCTTGAATGTTAAAGAGAATTTCAAAAGAAATTGCTAAATGTGTAGATAAGACAAAGATAAAATTAGAAATAAACTTGTCAAAATAATCTATTACAGCAGTCTGTTCTAGAGAAGTTATTCTTTTCCTCCCTTTTGCTGTTGATACTCTAGGACTTGGCTCAATATGTAAATGAAGTAAAGAGAGATAACGAAACGCTTCGGGAAATTAGACAGTTTCAACTATCAATAGAGAATTTGGTACGTGATTTTTTAATTTACATATAATTTTAAAATCTCTTTTTATCAAACATATAGATGTATTTTGTCCTCATTTTGGAGGAGTTTGTAATAGTCTTGATAATATTTAAGTATGTTTTGCTTGGTTTAGAATGACATGCATATTACAGTACATAAATTGCTGTTCTGGGTGTTGGTAGTTAAATATGTTTATATATGTATAGTGACTACCAAATGTTTTTGTAACAGGAAAACCTTTCCCATTTGAAGACAAAGATATAATGGACTGATTCTTTATAGTGTTTAGTTTATGTTAGAGAGGAAAAGATGTTGTTTCCTGGTCTGAGAAGTCCTTTACTGGGGTAAAAGGAGTGAGTGGTCTAACATGTGAATGTGTTGTTACCTTCACACTGTTGCTGTATGGAATCATACATTTTACTTCTATTTCAGAACCATTCCCTCTTACAGTATGGCAGACCTCAAGGTGATGGGGAAATACGGATAACGACATTAGACAAACGTGCAAGGCAAGACAGGTGATGGCACAACTCGTGGTGTTTGCTATTGAAAACCTCTGAAGTAACTCTTGATAGATAGGAGGTCAGCTCACTGATTCTTGGGGGCTTTCCATGCCACTGGGCATTCACAGAGCCTGTCTGCCATTGACCAAGCAAATGTGCAAAGCGGTGAATGGAAAATTAGTTATTAGATTATTGTCTAAGATCAGTAAGTCCCTTACAAGGAGTTGGTATTAAGCAAAAATACTTTAAATGTTGATTTTATTAGCCAGTAGTTTAGTTCTTCATCCTCAATATTTTAAGTGCCACTGACAAAAGTGTGTAAAATAAAACTTTTTTGTGCTAGCTTTCTGGAATGATTTTAACCATCTCTGTATTGTATTTTCATAGGCATATCTTCTTGTTTGATCTAGCTGTCATTGTTTGCAAACGGAGAGGGGATAATTATGAAATGAAGGAAATAATAGATCTTCAGAAATACAAAATTACAAATAACCCTACTACTGATAAAGAAAATAAGAAGGTAAATATTTGTTGCTAATTCACATAAAATGTTTATTTTTAGCAAGAATTTGAAGCATTTTGTGGCAGCTAAAAATGTAAATACAATTTCTTAAGATGTTTTTCATTTTAAATATAAGCTGGAGTGAATATTTAGATTTCAACTTTGTTTATTTTGAGGTAATTAAAATGTTTGAGTAAGTCATTCTAAGGGAACACAATAAAGTAGTCTTACTGTTCCCAAAAGTAATGAATTAAAGAATATACAAATGCTTTGTTATTTTTTAGAGTTTTTCCCCTGCTTTCCGTTCTTCTTAACTGATGACTTTTGTATTACCAATCTTCTTATGCAGTGGTCTTATGGCTTCTACCTCATTCATATCCAAGGTGAAAATGGTTTAGAAGTTTATTGCAAAACTAAAGATTTAAAGAAAAAATGGCTCGAACAATTTCAGATGGCTTTGTAAGTATATTTTTATTAAGATAGAATCACATTCATTGCTCATGTAAGGATTTTGCTTAAACTATACTGAAATTTTTTCCTGTTTTAATACAGTCTAGTTATCTGTTTTATTTGACATTCTGAGAAACAACTGATTGACATCTTCATCAACAGCATTTCCTTGAAATTCCTCTTGGAAAAGGAAGAGGGCACTCTAGGCTATGTAGTATTTTCCAACCTTGACGCTGAAGCTGTTTTAGTAATGCGGTCTTAAGCAGCCATGAAGAAATAATAATTATATTAACAATAAATATCAGAACAGTGACATTTTTCCTATCCCATTTTAATTTTGACTAATTGAAGTATGTTTTTGAAAGGTGATGCTGGTGGTTTGGGAGGGGATGCTGGCATCTTTCCTAGGGGGTTTTATCTAATTTATTAGTTAGCAGCTGAATCAAGTTGCTTGGCATATTAGATTTAGTTTCAAAAGGCTGATTTCCTTTGTATGTTTTAAAGTGAGAGTAGGTTGCTTTAGACTTCTTGAAAAGTAACTGTTCAGTTGCAGCACTGCAGATTACATTATTGTTATGCAGCATGAACTTTATTTCCATTTCTGATTCTTGTCAGAAAGACAAACATGATTATTGACACTTTGGGTATTGTGATTAAATTTAAAGCATGCACAAGGGATTTGGATGACAGGTGATGCTTCCTTTATGGAAAGAAAAAGTGTGAGGGGGAGTGAGAGGCTCCTAGTGAACACAACATTAGCAGTGGTGGGTTTGGATGTGGTTGTAAAGGGTTGTGGATTCAGGAAAAAGGCTATTTTAAGCTAATTTGAGTGAAACCTCCTCAAAAATTATGTATAAATGAAAAAACCTCAGTATGATGAGTGTTAATGATATAAGAGAAATATATAGAAGGAGAAGCTGAGCTGGACAGATACAATAAAACCTGTTTACTAGGTTTCCCATCTTGCTGATTTTTATTGAAGCAAAAATGACATGTGTTTTGGCAAAAATTTCTGGGTGGCCTAATTGGGAATGGAAGGAAGTATTTATTTGCATGTCTACCTCTTTCTGTCCCTCTGCTCTCCCTGCTGTGCTTTGTGTAGTATCGTAATTATATTTACTTAACGTGTGTGTGAGAGGTGAGGCACTCAGACTTATCAGCTTCAGCATTGTGACTCTTCATCACTCTTCAGGCATCCTGGCCCAGTGCCCCAAAAAACCAAACAAACCACAAGTCGGGCAAGGAGCTAAGAGGAGTGGGAAGAGCACTATGATTTTTTTCCCCAGTTCTTCCCAGCCATGTCTATGGTTGTGTTCAGGGCCATTCTCCCCTGCCCCTCCTTGTGTGTCTGTGTGACTGCAGCTCTGCCCTCATACTGTGCTGGGCACCAGCCAGCACTGCTCAGCTGTTGGGAATGTGCTTCTGGCACAGGGGTTATGGCTGCTGCTGGCCTGTGGGAGCAGGGCAGGCAGCACCTCTGTGCTTGGCAAGTTCATGTGCTGCTCTTTGCCCTCTGGCAGATAGACTTGGTCTTTGAAAATGGGTGGTGGTGCCTTGCAAGGGTGTTTGTCCTTCTTGTAAAGCCACACCTCTAGTTTAACCTCTGCCTGTGTGGTTAAGGCACTGAGGCTGGAGCAGCGGGTCCAGGGCTGAGGTGCAACATGGTGCAATGGCATTATTGCTTTATCCTTTCTGGAGTTCTCATTGCTTATCCCCAACTCTGTTACATGGGCTTGACTTCACTGTGTGTTTCCCTCAGCATCTCTCCTGAAATATACCTTGGTGCATGCAGCAATGATGATCTTCCAGTGCATGGTGAGACACAAGAGTTGGTATTAAGGAACAAATTAAGCCAAGTGTGTGAATGGTCGCTCAATTGGTTTCATTTGTAGTTTTCAGGGTTCTCGTTGTCTACTGTGTAGATTAACTTTTCTGCTCTGAAAAGTAGTTGTGATTGAAATTGTGCTCTTATTCATTGTATTCACTATAATTACTGCTTCCATGGGTAAAATACTTCTCATTACTTAAAATTTTACAAGACCGCAAACCCAGCACAATTCAAGGGGTGAATAACTTTGGGTTTTGATTATCAGAAATGATATTGTTTACTGAGTTCCAGACAGAAATTTCAATGCCTTTGGGATAGCAGTGTGTTGAAGTCAGGTTTGTGCAAGTGTTAATCTAAGAACATAATAAGGGAACAAACTAGGATCTCTTATTATTTTTAAAGTAAAAATTAACCTTGTGGCTACTAGAACAGTCTAAGAGGCATAATTATTTCAGCTAGGCTGTAATTTCTCTTTTTTTGAGGGGGAGAATGTACATGTTTATGCTGGTGTATGAAACAGTGATCATAGTTTATTTGCTGAGAAAGCACCTATTGTTGAGATGCTGGTGTTGTTGAAATGAGTATTTGCCTCCAGATATGGGGAGTTTATTGATGATGTATGAAATAGAGGAGAACACTGCTTTGCTGGCTGGACTTGATTTAGGTGCAGAGGGCAGGAATACATTAGGCATACTTGGTATGGAAAATCCCTAAAGGAAGGCTAGATGAAACCCCAGTGCTATTTCCAGTGTGTTACTTTTCAGAGTAGTAAATTTCTCTTGGAAAGCTAATTTCAAAAACCTGTTAAAATATTCTACCTCTTAGCCAGCTCTGTTAGTGTAGTGTGTGGTGAGTTTTGTTTTGAGGGAGGTTGGAAGTGCTGGGTTGCTGGTCATAGGAAACTGAGTAAATTGTTTTTATTTATTTTATTTATTTATTGCTTTTTATTTATGGCAGCTCTGTTCCTACAGTATGTATTTGCTGTTTTCCTGAGGCTATTGCTTTATTTAGAAAATGTATAATATACCAAACACCACAATTTCTTTTTCTCCTAAGAATTTAATGGGTGTTCTTGAAGTGTCTTCATAAAGCACATCGTTATACAACAATGATACTATGGTCTAGCTGCACTGAGTTTGATGCTGTTGACCTAGACATAGTTAATAGCCACAGCTGCTCTTTTACCCATAGCTCCCCCCAAAAAAGTTTACCATGTACAACCCAAAATTGCTGCTTCTTTTGGAGTACTGGGTTTTCCAGATCACAATAAAATGAAGCAGGACACTGGGGCAGCATAGTTAACATGGCAGTCAAGCTCTTAAAGTGCAAAACTTGGTTGGTGGATTGGAGATGTTTCTTAAAGCTGTCAGTCAGAAACCACTGGAGGATGTTTTAAGCAGAGCCATCATTGCTAGTGCCTGAGTTCTGCCTTGATGTGCCTCTTCTCTGACTGCTGTGAATGCATGTTCTGCATGCACAGTGGGGTGTCACCTGCTTATTGCTTTGGAAGAGGTGTGGGGCTTAACTGTGACTGTGGCCAACTTGAGCAGTTGCTATTTTGTTCTTGTTCATAGCAGTGGATGAGCCTTTAGCTGCAAGGGTAAATAAGCATCTTTTCAAAGATAGTGCTGCAAAGACTGCTGTACCAGACATGGAATGTTTAAATTTGGTCTAGCGTGTCAAATAGCATTGGTTTAAATGCTTAGTCATTCCATATCCAGGATAATATTGATAGAAGTGTACAGCCAAATTACTGTTCCCATTCAGCCAAATTAGAGACATCATGTATTAAATGAAAGTTTGTCAGCAATGTGATAAAGTGCATGGTTTATTTGCCATAACTAGGTCATTTAAAACCTCAAAAACTGATTGTGTGAGACACAAATCTTTTATATTTTTTAGTAGTACATCTTGTCTAATTTTTCCTCCTCTACTGAAAACACCAGAAGAATCAGAACAAATATGTCATACTTTCTATTGGGAGAGTAGCTAAGAATTGGAAAAGTACAAGGCCGTGGCTAATTCCAAGTCCTGTGCCTGCAAGATAGCATGTCCTTGGGCCTAGCTGTAGTATGATAACAAATGGTGAAAGAGACATGGGAAAAGAGAGATGTAACCCCTAAGGAATGGGAACGAGCTGATGTTGTGGTGTGGCCAATAGGCAGTGGAAATTACCAAATATTCATGAGCTTATTACTTGCTGTATAAGTGTCTGATGCTCTGTCAATAAACTGAGGCTTGCTGATCTCATATTGAGGGTCAGGAGTCTTCCCTCACCTGACAACTTTCATGTTATTCAGCTTATGCAAAAAGGTGGGAGTGTTGCTTGATATTTTTTCCCTAGAAAGCTCTTCTATACATGCTTTTTGGTTTTAAAAATGATTATTTTTAAAAATAGTTGGGTAATATTAGTGTCAATGAATTTATGCTAGCCATTCTTTGTAAAAAGAAAATACTGCTTGAAAGGTGAAGTGTCCCTCCTCTGTTGTATGCATATGTAGTTATTCTATTTATGTACCTCAGTTACATTGGTACTTAGCTGACTAATTACAAGGCTTAATTTCTTATTATAGAGCAACTGCTTTTCTCATTATTGTTGGGAAGAATTTAATTCTTCTATTTTCTCATGAGATGATAGAATAAATAGTGAAAGAAAATTTGTTGATTGTTGCTATATCTGTCTCATGCTGACATTTAACACTCTCTTCCATCCACTAAATACTTTGTGTGTAGTTTGTTTCTTGATCACAGCAGAGCATGAAGCAGGTGTGTGTTGTTACCACCACAACAGCAGAAATCTTTCCCATGAAAAGCTTCAGATTATACAGATTATACTTTCCCACTGACAATATTTTTGAAACCATTAGTGTAATATGACATGTAATATCTTATGCTGGCTTTTGCTGAATTTATTTTGTCATTATGTTGTCCACTTTCCTAATTTAATTAAGCCTTTTCAACTGGGTTTTGTAATCCACTGTAAAAATAACTGTCAGCAATTTGGACTTGCGTATAGAAACATCTTACACATAAATGCAATTTAAAGAAGCATTTAGGTTGGAATAGGTGTGTAGAGATTTTTGGCTTCAGTCTTCTGCAAGGCTTAGGTTGCTCAGGGCAGTGTTAGCTTTAGTCCTGCTGGATTTCAAGACACACAGAACCAATATTGTAAAGTCTCTTGCAACAGTGTTGTAACACACCTTTTAATTAGGATTTACTCAACTATTGCCTTTCACAAACTGAGAAATTTATGAAAAGATCTTGCAGGCAGAGGAACAGCTAAAATTTCACCTTCTGAAGTACTATGCTTGTAGTTTCTGCTTTGACATAGCTGAAATAGCAATATTAATGTCATGTCTAATTAGTAATGCCTGAAAAATCAGTGGGAAACAGGTTCATTATAGTGGTTAGGGTATGCATTAATTTTATGGAGTTAATGAATCTGATTTTTCTTTTAAATACCCAAATAAAAGATTTCAGACATGAAAGCTGTACAGCCTTCACAAAATAGTGGTTTTAGTTTTAATTACACTGTACTTTGTTTTGGGTCATTAGAAAGTTTGTGCAGCAGCTCAGGTAGAGTCTAACATGTTTTTGAAAAATTGCTGCTTCAATTCGACATAAATTCACACCTTGCAACTCAAGGGACACAGAACATATCATCTGAATGTGAGGAACTAATCCTGAGATTCATTGATGATCAAACCTGGTAAGTGTGTGAACAACAATTTAGATTAGGGAAACTACATAAATTGCACCCAGAGCTCATTGGTTTTCTAAATTTTAAAGAAAACTAGTACAAGACACAAGGTAGGTGCAAAGTGTCCTCTTACCCATTTTATCATTTGTATTTTTACATTTGCTTTGCACTCTGTGACTAATGACATTGGTCAGATTCCACTGCAATAGATCTGTTCCCTCAGATAGTGCATTAATAATGCATGTGCATTAAGCTTTCTTCTGAGAGAATATTTGAGCTCTGACATATTGAACACTAGCATATTAAATTAAAGCTTTCTTATCAGAGCATCATAAAATCTTCAAGATGTCTGCTGCATTTTTTAAATAACCTGCAGAGGTGTTGCACTTGTACCAACCTCATACAGGTTACCGAAGCAAGAAACAAACATGTCTGCTTGGGGTTTTTTCAGCAGTATAAGTATTGCAATGCTGCAAAAATGAATGCCAAGTTCATGTCTGTTAAAGAAGAATGCTTGCCTGTTTTTTGCTGTGACTCCAGTTGGTTTTGATCAAATGTTTTTCAGGGTTATAAGCAATCATTCACAACATATTTATAGTTATAAAATTTCTTTAGATTATTCCAGACACAGCAAGATCTGTGTGAGGATGCTGGATATGATTAAGAGCACAGTGTAAGGACAGTGTAAAATGTGAAAGCAAACCAGAATTTATGAAAACCGTGGGTAAACACCTGAAGATGATAAATTGACTTCAGTACAATGTCTTCCAGTTCACAAAACTCAAAAATATCCCAATCCTTAAGTTTCTATAACCTACATTACAATATATGAGGAATATTACTATGAAAATTATTGCTTCTTAATATTCAGTGAAATAAATTTGTAGGGACAGTACATCATAAGAATAAAGTGCCACCATCTAAATATTGGCCTTTTTCATGCAAGGAGTTTTTTCAGTGTTAAAACATGGAATGCTGTATTACATGTTTGTCTTGATACTCTGGTTATATGAATAGATGTCATAGCTTCTCCCTGCAAACTAATGCTACCTTTTTTCTTAGCACATATAAGTATTTCTCTAATAATTTGAGTTAATGGTTGTATAAATCCTGTATTTTCAGAGTTGTTGACTCCAAAGCACAGATTTATCTTCAGTTAAGTGTAAATATAATAAAATATTTAAAGCTTACCAATACAGGCAACTTGGTAAATTTGGATTTGTAGGACTTAGAACTTTCACAAAAAAGGTTCAGCCATTGAATATAGATGTATATAAAGTATAGATGCTTTTGATTTGCAAATACTGATGTGTGACAGAGCTTTGTTCTTATCAGGTAGTGTTCAAAAATGTTATACAGGAATAGATGAGCTCAAAACAATTCACCTCCCATGCTTTTTGGGGAAGTAGACTGATAAGAAAAAGGAAAGCAATTATCTTATTTGAAACAATGCAGTATGTTTTCAAAAAGTTAACAAGATAATTTCCTTGATCTCAAAAAAGCCACTCATCATATGATCAAATAAGCTAATTTCCTAGCAAATTCTTAGAAGCTGCGTGTTCTTGATCAAAAGCACAATTTACTTGTGATATGGTTAATTTAATTTTAGAACATGTCTTCTTGATGAAGACTCTTTGATGTGACAAAACAGAATGTTTGAGTATTAACATATGGAGAATTGATTGATTGATTACTTCAGTAAATAGCATTCTCAAAGATGATTCTGATATATAACAGCTGAGCTGGAAAAGAGTAAATGGATTAGGTGTAAGTAATCAGCATTGCTCCTGAGAAGAGAAGGTAAAAAAGAAGCTGCAAATCATCCTTTGTGAAATGGTATTGCTCACCTCTAGTGAGAGTACCCCTCAGGAATACCTTTTTTTTTTTTTTTTTTGGTAAATAACAAAATCCTTGTAAAGATTCAAAAAGGACTACTTATTCATATTTTTCTTATTTGTAAATTACTTATTTGTGGCTTTCTCTCTGCCCTCTTTGTTGTTGCACAAATGCCTTTCTGTTAGATGACAGCATGTTGTGTGACCAGTTGAAATGGTGATAGTTGCACAGAGCTGAATTGGCTGGGGTGTAAAGTAAGCAGAGTGCAAATGTAAGGCTGGCCCTGTTTGTAGGGACTGGGATCCTAAGGGTGAGTCTGGTGCATGTCACAGCAGGGAGTGAGAGCAAACGTCTTGGGACCAACTTTGAAATTCTTCATATGAGGTTTGGCTGAGAGCTGTTTGACAGTAGCCTACTGTTGTGGGGTTGGTGGGGTTTTTTTTTTTTTTTTTCCCCACACTGTCCAGGTACTATTTGAATATGTGACAATAACTATATTTTAGTGTTGATAAAATTTTCCAAAATTTTCTGTCATGCTTAGTACCAATTGC
This sequence comes from Emberiza elegans, assembly GCA_024865655.1. Taxonomy (NCBI): domain Eukaryota; kingdom Metazoa; phylum Chordata; class Aves; order Passeriformes; family Fringillidae; genus Emberiza; species Emberiza elegans. The sequence goes on from JALJVW010000206.1 coordinate 66,631,138, forward strand.
CATGGCTGAATTTTAAGGTGCTTAAAGTTTTGAAAGGAGGTCACTTTGGCACAAACTAGGAATTTTAACTTAGGATGCCTTCATAAAAAAATTCTGTTAGCAACTAGTATTTTAGAAATAGTTACATTATATCTGGGTTTCCTGGTGCATTGTCTGCAGTGATGCCAATTATTTATTCAGTAGGTAAACCTGCAATAAAAATTTCTAGTATCCTGAGGAATTAACCTGTGCTGTTTCCGTACAAGCTATACTGCATGAGTACAGTATCAGATTTCACATCACATACACTTGAAAATGATCTTCAGCAGTTCATGCTCAGGGTGTCCATAATTCTGAACAGTTCTGGATGGAGCATTTTAAATTATTATAAGCATAACATCAAGTGTAGAATAACATCAGCTCTGAAATACAAAGGTCTAACTTGAGGTTGAGAGTTGAGGGGAGTTCAAGGTATGGAGTTTTATCTGAGCTCCCTGTAGTATTTCTTCTTTTAATACTTAAAACAATTGCAATTCACTGCAGACTCCTTATCTGATACTTCATGCATCTCCTTATTTGTTATGCCTCTGGGCTCACAGGTGGGCATACATGCATTAACTATTCTCTAAAGCCAAGTTTTAATTAAGTGAAATGGCTATTCAGTTTCAAATATAATGCATTTCCAAAATGATGGACATTTTTCAAGCACGTACATACAAATGAACTCTGCATAATTTCTTGTGACATGATTGCATTTCTTGGAGAGACTAAGGTGGGAAAATGATCTTTGACACCCAACCTAAATAGTATTTCTGTGAAAAGTCAAACCCAAAAATAACAAGTATAATTAGAACTTTCTGGCACGTTTTTCCCCCCCTTTTGGGCAGAACTGCCAACCCCAAAGGGCAAGCAGCTGTCTCACTGCACTGTTATGCAGAGCCTATGGCTGCTCCACAGCCTGTTTCCAACCCAAGAAATTGCTGCTGTTTGATGTTACTCAGAAAATTGCCGTGGGATTGCTGCTGGGGGAAGAGTAGATTCCTCTGCTCTCCAAGATGCCAGTGCCACTGAGCTGTGGCAGGCTGGAGGAACATCTTTGGCCTCAGTGATACATGAGAGGTTTTTCGTCAGTCTTCTAAGAATGACTTGATTCAATGTTCACAGGGCCTTTGCTTGCTCTGTATTTAACAGCAGTGATCTACCCAAGGTTATCTAGCTCAGCACCTGCTCTTGCTGATAGCCTCTTGTTTTGCAGCCAATTCACTTTTGAAAGGAACTTTCTTGATCTGTTTACAAAGGGTTACTTTTGCATTTCTCTTTGTGTGAAACGTTCATTCCTTGTTCTCCACACGCTGTGATTAAGCATGGATGTGCTTCTTGTGTGCATACATTTGAGGAATACCAAACTTTTTCACAGGATTTTTTCTTTCCTGTAATACATTTTCCTTTCCAGTTTAAGAAGAAAAAACAAATTTAATTTAAAAATACTTGAAGTTTGGGAAAGAGAAGTTGAGGTTTTAATTAAGCACTCCAGAGCAGCATTTTTTCAACACTAATTTAATTGTTTTTAGTGGGTTTAAGCAACACCTTGTCAGTGGCCTAGACCCAGGGTGGGGGGAAATCTGTTAAGGTCTTAATTGCTAAAGTCCAGCTGGCATTGAAAAGCTGCCCAGGAAGCAATAAAAAGAAATGGCCCTCAAAATACAGGGAGAAAGAAAGAACTGGTCACTAGTGGAGGACAGCACTGGACCTTGCAGGTTGTTTAAACTACAGTTTCTCGTTGGTAGCATTAAATGCAATGGTAAATAGGTTTATAGTAAAAGAAAGAAGTATTTTCCCTTGTGCTGTGTTCTGAAGTCTCCTTCCTTTATCTCCTTGCTGGAGGTGAAGCCATAAGATGGTAGATTTGCAGTGCTCTCTGCTGCTGAATAACTTCTTGTTGCTTCTTGTTGCTTATTTTGTTCTACAAGATTGACATTCCTAACCAGGAGCCAAAGGCTTCATGTTCTATTTGCTTCTACTCTTTGCATTTTCATAATGCCACATTTTCTCTTTTGTGCACTCTTTTTTGGTAAAGGCCCTGTGGTTTGCAATTTATTAATTTCCTATTTAATATTTAAACTTGCTGTAAGGATGTAATTAATCTAACAAACGTAATACTTCATTTTATCCCTTGATTATATTTCTGTTAGATTTGGCAGCCTGTAGGTTTTCAGAAGTATGTCCATGCAAGACAAATGTGAGACAATAGTTCTTGGTCTCCAAGGCTAATACTGAAATATCTGAACTGCTAAACATTCAAGGAAAGATATACTCAGTATAGAAAAATTTATAAAATAAGAATACAATACTTTCTTCATTTTTAATAGATTTAGAAATATGTCTTTTCTGGAAATGAAGACTTAATTGGATGAATGGGATTTTAATATATTTATTTTCCACCTGGGAAAACAGGAGGAAGGTGCTATATAGTAAGCTATCCCTCAGCCTTTTATTTATTCTCTTGGGAAACATCTGTAGTAACTACAGATTTTGTAAAAAAGATTGAGTTCTGTGGCTCAGTGTTCAGTAATTTTCCTGGTGCATTTCATTTTGTAAGCCCTACCTGTGTGACAGTAAAAGAAAGAATATTTGTGCCTACTTCCCAAAAGATGATGTAATTTATTTGTATTTTATTTGTTTATTCCAACCTATTGTGGAAGGTACTCTGTATAGTTTTCCTTGTAGGAAGCAAACATGAATGTAAGAATGCTGAGAAAACCCAAAATTGTTCCTATAAGAGAGCAGAATGACCTGTGGTATTCTTCTGCTCTTCAGACACATGCTGATTTAAATGTCTTCTCATCAGAATATGGTTTTGTTATGTAAGGAAATTAGAGTAACAAACCTTATCTAAGTTGCTTGATACTAATGATGTACACTTCACTGCATATATACACCTTGGCAACACTTTAGATCAAAGATAATCAAAGTTCAGATTTGTAAAATAGAGCATAGGACTTACAGACTTGGATATGTCAAGGTTGCCAAGGTTTATTTTTTTTGACTTGAGCATTTGTCTTTTGATTGTGACATATTTTTATTTTGAGGGTTAAGCATGAGTTTTAAGTCTTTGATGTGTTATCCCAGCTGCTAGTCTGAGAATATTGTAGTTTAAATGGTTTCATTTTTTTCATATGAACAATTATTTTTGGTATTTTGAGGCAGGATAGTCAAGAGAATTTATTCCTTGTTCTATAAGCATAAGAATAAGCTCCTAGATGTCTTGTCTGACAAGACAATTTGGGGCTATCTGGATCATTAGTCTGTGGTCAGCTGTGCCATTAATCTAGGCAAAGATGATTGCTGGAATGGATTTTGCCTGCAGAAGCTTGTGGGGGCCAGTTGATAACATGACACTTCCTGACACCATTTATAAAGGTATTGCATTATGTGGGTGGGATGAGATTGGCCTATGATCAATTTACTCTTCTGAAAAGAACAAGTCAGTAGAAAGAAATGGCACTGCAAATGTGGAGAGAATATTTTTAGAAGGGGAATATTTCATATGCACAAGGAGTGCTCCAAAGGCCAATGATATGAAGGGCAATTGAATAAGATTCCTGGGTAACTCTTTTCTACACTGGACTTTCAAAACTTTAAAGACAAAGGGACTGCTCAGAAATGGAGGACTGATTGAAGAAGATGGCCATTCTGCCCCTGGAACTGTGGCTCCCGTGGCTCGTGCAGAGACAAGAATTGCATGTCCAAGTGACAGACTCGTGAGATACACACCTGCAGGTCTCTGGCTTGGTGGTGTAGCAGTGAATTGGTCCCAGTGGGACTAATATTCTGGAAGTAAATTGGAAAGACAAAGTTTTGCTCAGAAGGCTCAGAGGCAGCCCAAGGACATTGCAGTAGTGACTGGAGTAAATCTGGTTGTGCGGTTCCAGCACGGTGCAAGAGAGGACTCTTGTGGTTGTCCCTTATAAAATCTCTGGTGTTGAATTGAGGAGAGAATTGGAAAAATTGTCCTAATAACATATTCGCATTGACATTTTGTCCCTGCTAGAGTGGGGAAGTTAAAACTGCCTGGGGAAAAAGTAGAAGAGACAAAGGGAAACTACTTTTCCCTCCCCACATTGCTGTTGCTTGTAAAAAAAAGTTTTACAGTAGAACGAGGAACATATTCTATGTCACTGTTTACTTCAGATTAAGTATTTGTGGTGTATGGGTGACTTCCTGCTCTGGCCACTCATCAAGATTGAGAGCAGAAATAGAAAATTGCTTTTGCTGCCTGGAGTACCTCATAATAGCAGTGGTTGTGGTAGGAGGGACTGAGCAGTCTGCAGGAGGGCTTGACTGTCCCACTGTTATAGTGAAGGAAACCAGTGTAAGACCCAAAATGACTGCTATTAATTGTTTCAGTCTATTTGAATTTTGCTAACAATTACATCTAGGTTTTTTTTTTTTTTTTTTTTGGTCTATAACAAGAAATCCTTCTTTTAAAGAGGAAAATAGTATTAGGCTGAAAATTAATATTGGCATAAATATTTGGGTTTTTCTCTCTTGCAATATGCCCACTGGTTGGAAAGTAGAAGAGAAAAGATGATTTGAGAAGGATTAAATGTTCCCTTTACTGTGTTGTGAGAGCTCTGCTCTCTCTTTTGAGGATATCAGTGTAAGGCTTCCATGCTGTAACCAAAAGAACTTCTTTATGGTTGGACATGGCTTTGAAAAGTTGCATGCTATGCCATGACTATTTCCATTATCAGCTTTACTTGCTGTATTTGAAAACACAAAACATAGTATGTAATTTTCAGTTTGAAAGGTTTTGTGAGGAAAAAATTCCTGTGGTCCTTGTGGTATTTGGACTTAGTCACAGATGAGTTGTGCTTAATCTCTAGTTGTAAACTTTCACATGTTAATCAAGTAGGGTTATTTTTGTGTTATATTTTATTTTGGAAAAGAAATATATTGAAAACTAAAGTATCAAACCCCTAGATTCATTAAGTTTGTGACTTTACATTTAAAGGCATGCTGCTCCATGCATGCTGCTATAGTGCAGCATCTCAGCCTTGTCTGATGTGACGTGTGATGTGACTACAGAACTGGATTTGCCATAATGTAGTGTTACTGAGCTGGTAGCAAAATGTGCAAGAGTCTTACTGCCCACAGTAGCACTGCACTAAGTGTTCTTCTACAGAGCTTTCCTTATTCTGCCTCTACATTTGGAGCAGGCAGCACACACAGATTTTATTTTTCTGGGGTTTGTTGTATCACTAATTATCTTTCTATGTTGTGCTTCACTTTACAGCACTCTGTCTCCAGACTAAGCATATAATTTCTTACTTTGCCCTGTTTTTTTCAAACATTGCTTTTAATATAAAGAAGAATGAATACAATGTATCATCATTGTTCTGTTAATAGGAGGTATATTTTGAGTAGTTAATGCGCGTCAAGCTTTGTGGAATATAGCCTGAGAGAAGAATGAAAGAGAATTTTTACATGCAGAAGAAAGTTGTGTAGTCACATCCATGTGTTAAACTACTGTCTGTATAGGGTTGTAATGTTTTTTTTCTTTTGATCCACTTATGCTTATTATTTTTGAAAGATTGATTCTGTTCTAATTAAATGAATGGAACTTTTTCTTTGGTTTGTTCTTGAAAAATGGTCAGGTTGTTAGGTTTAATTTGATATGCTTTCAGTCTCATGACTCTTGCAGGTTTGGCTTATACTTATGAACACAGTTATGCAAGATGTCCTGGTCTGAACCAAATGGTCAATGAAAATGAGCTTTTGTTGGGAGTGAAGTATTGCAACTTGTTCTAGGGATTTCTCAGGATTGCTTGGAGTGTAGCATAAGAAGTTTTGGCTGCCCTCTGGCAGACATGTGAAATACAGGCTGCACCAAGTTAACAGCTGAAAATAATAATTCTTTTACTCCAGGTTTGAAAAGATCTCTACTTTATGAGATGAATTTTATCCTGCTACTGTACCTTCCTGCTGTGGATGGGTAGTATGCACACCTGTTTCAGTTAGCAGGAGTTGTGGCATTGACATCTTGCATGTTAGAGCAGAAAGAGAGACACAGGTGAGGTAGTTCAAACATTTCTGATTGTAGGGTTGTTCTCAGGCATAGAAGCAGAATTCCTTTTGCTTTTTGAGTACAGTTTCATTTTCAGAATGCTCATTTTCAGCAGGTGGATTTCAAGATGGACCTTTTTGACACTGGGTACTTAAACAGATTCCTTGAATGGTTTTTTGTAAGCCTTTTAATTCCATCCAGGACGGAGTGATGCTTGCGTGGTTATCTGTGATTCACTGCAGTTTGTGGGCAGTCTGTGTTTCTGGAAGTTATTTATAGTACATAAGAATGAAACTTATAAGTATCTCCAACTTTAATGGAAGAATATGTAATTTTCTAGTTTGCAAAAAGTTTCTGATTTCTCCTTTGAGTACTGTAGATTCTTGTGTTCCTGCCCTCATTTTTTTTCCTATTTTAATTCCTATGCATCATGTTTGCTGTGTTTCTGATAGAGAAATACCAGAAGTTTATGGACTTGTAAACATTCTAATATAAATAATAGTAAAAATTTATTTAACCCTAACTCTATTTTTTTTTCTTGTCTGATACAATCTAGATTAATATTAAAGTTACGTACCTGGCATTTCAGCATTACTGATTTTGACAGTGTTAAGATAGTTTGGGGATCCTATTGAATTAAAAAAAAAAAAAAAAAAAATTAATTGAAAATATCTATTCTCCCATTCAGTCTCGGAAATGGGACAGATGACAGAAAAAATTGAATAGGATTACTTAATAAAATTTAAATCTGAAAACAGTCACTGGTACAACAAATGATGAATGGTTTACATTTAAATTATACTCCTGCTTTTAAAAGGGATCAGTAGGGAAGGTAAATAAAACACAAGTACAGTAGTAGACCAGTGCTTTGTACACAAATGTGATCTTTGGAAATAAGCCTGCTAGTAGTGTGTTGGTATCTTGGCAGTGTGAATAGTGATCTTTTATTTTGTTTAGTGTACTGTGTGCATATACAGCTGTGGGCACTGTGCAACACATTTAAACAAGACTAACCAAACCATGGTGAATATTTTCTAATTGCTATGGAAGCACTAAGGTTATCCAGTATCTTGCTGCATAGTTATGACCTAACTGTCCTAAATTTGCTGCTAATGTTTTCAAATATGGTGCTTCTTAGGCTGTGAGCTGCTTTTCTTTGTGCATTCACATAGTAAAATATTGTTGCAAATGATCCTAGTTACTCAAACAGGAATTAAAATAATATGTTTAATTTTCTATTTATTGTGACAGCTAAGGTAGTTTTAGCGTATATTTAAGAAGTTTGCATGATACCATAATCCAGATTTCATTTCAAGGTGTTTGGTAAAGCCTGTACTTCTGTGACGCCGGCCATTTATTTACAGACGCGAACAGGATGGGGCTGCTGTGAAAGCGTCTTGAGCTATTTATTTTTCAGCATCAGTCTCATTACGTGATTATGGCAATGGAGCGATGCAAACAGCTCGCTGTCCAGGCAGCAGGCTAGAAAACTTCATGGTACAGCGTACCATGTAGCTGTCTTAGCCAATTACACAAAGCAGAAGCATATTGACAGTAATTCTATCCAATCACCTTAAGCACATGTAGCTTTGGTTAAAACAATGCTTGTTTATTTTCGACTAAAATGCCTGTTTGTAGGAGACAAGGCACAGAGCACTATTCATACTTAACCTTCTAAATATCTGCTAGATAAACTTTTTGCAACTTAGGAAGCCAAACTACACAGCTCTTTTGTTCTGTTTTCCATGTCTTCTCTACAGCTTAATTTTTTCTGCTGCTTTAGCACTGTTCACAATTCCGCCGTATCTGAGGCCTGTCTTTTATGACCTTCCTAAAACCTTCTGATTTTATGGATTCCCACAATTCCCCCTCTCTGTTTGCTCAAAAGGAAACTTTCATAATCTGTTGTTTATTACTTGCGTTTCATAGCTCTACTATAATATTTTTTGCTTAATATTTGCTTAAAGCTTGTTCTTGCTGGCGCTAAGCATTGCTATATTACAGCAGTGAAAAACAAAGTCTAAAACAAACTAGTTGTTTGGGGATTAAGATTTTGTGCTGTGATGTTGCCTCATGTTCTAGATTTCATTTAATGCAAATTTTTCAAATCTTGTGTTTAGGTCAAACATCCGGCCAGACTATGCAGACACGAGCTTTCATGAGTTCAAAATGCACACCTTCAGTCGGGTGACATCTTGCAAAGTCTGTCAGATGCTTCTGAGGTATTGTAAAGGGTTTTTTTGTGTGGTGGTCTCCTCCTTCCTGCCCCTATAAGGTCAGGCTAGATGGGGCTTTGAGTATCCTCTTCTAGTGAAAGGTGTCCCTACCCGTGGCAGAGAGTTTGGACAATGTTTAAGGTCCCTTCCAACCCAAACCCTTCTATGATTCTATGTTGCATATTTTTGATATTCTGAAAAATGAAGCCACAGCATTTTAGCAAGGGCATTTGAGAGTGGGTAGTGCTTCGTCAAGTACAGGCATGGAATAAATAAACTTTAGGTATATTCCTCCTTGTCATAAATTTTTTCTTCCTTTAGCAATGCTTTTCCTGACTAGTTAGACTGACCTGTATTTTCAAAGATTTTTTTTAAAAAATTTTTTCCCCTCAATGCAATACAGTCTATACAGTCTAAGTTACTGTGAACAGTGTTGCAGACCTTCTAAACTTAAAAGTCAGGAGGGCTAATTCCTGACTTTGGAGCAGTGTAGTTGAGTTACTGGGTCTGCACCAACTGCTGATGCTGTGAAGCAGCTGTCATGCATTCAGGACACAGCCCCCAGGATGCTGCCTGGGTTCTCCATGGGCCACCAGCTAGATATTCCCAAGTGCCACCCTGTGGTACAGAGCCATTTAGAGGAAGTAGCAGCTCTGAATATTACGTGAAGTGTCCATGATACGTGTGTTTTAAAAACTGCACTAATTTAAAGTCAAGAATATTTGCCATACAGCCTAAAAACTACTTAATGCTTAAATATACATTCAAACTTAGAACTCTCTTGAACTGGATCCTGTTCTTCATGGTGCATAGGCAAATTCCACTGAGATGAAATGAAGTGTAGAACTGTAGTGGGATAGATGCATAATGGCAAGGGCATTTGAGAGTGGGTAGTGCTTCGTCAAGTACAGGCATGGAATAAATAAACTTTAGGTATATTCCTCCTTGTCATAAATTTTTTCTTCCTTTAGCAATGCTTTTCCTGACTAGTTAGACTGACCTGTATTTTCAAAGATTTTTTTAAAAAAATTTTTTCCCCTCAATGCAATACAGTCTATACAGTCTAAGTTACTGTGAACAGTGTTGCAGACCTTCTAAACTTAAAAGTCAGGAGGGCTAATTCCTGACTTTGGAGCAGTGTAGTTGAGTTACTGGGTCTGCACCAACTGCTGATTCTGTGAAGCAGCTGTCATGCATTCAGGACACAGCCCCCAGGATGCTGCCTGGGTTCTCCATGGGCCACCAGCTAGATATTCCCAAGTGCCACCCTGTGGTACAGAGCCATTTAGAGGAAGTAGCAGCTCTGAATATTACGTGAAGTGTCCATGATACGTGTGTTTTAAAAACTGCACTAATTTAAAGTCAAGAATATTTGCCATACAGCCTAAAAACTACTTAATGCTTAAATATACATTCAAACTTAGAACTCTCTTGAACTGGATCCTGTTCTTCATGGTGCATAGGCAAATTCCCACTGAGATGAAATGAAGTGTAGAACTGTAGTGGGATAGATGCATAATGGTACAATTTCAAGTGTACTGTTCTGAAGCAGCTTTGGCTTACATGGAAATGGAGGCTATTATTTTACTAGTAGTCTGGAAGAACTGTCTGGTTGTGATTTTGAAATGGCTAGTAGTGACAGAAAGCAGATGAGTTGCTTGTTAGTCAGTTGTCACTTTTTCTCAAGCCTTTAAGGACTATCATTATGCAGCACAACAGACTTCTAATACCTTCTGCCATGTCTCTTATGTCCTTTATGTGTGGAATTTGTCACCTCTAATGTATCACTACCTAATTTTATTTTACAGGGGAACATTTTATCAAGGCTATTTATGTTCTAAGTGTGGAGCTGGAGCACACAAAGAATGTTTAGGAAGACTAGACAATTGTGGCAGGGCTAATTTAGGTGGTAAGTCATTTTAATTGTTAGAATACCATTTTTAATTAGGTCATAAAACTTCCTAGATATAATTAAGGTTTAATTTACCTCTAATTTGTGTTTATTGTAACATGCATACTTGTGAAGCTACCATTTATAATCACAATTAGAATTGCATTTAGGATTCCTACAGATTTTTGTTGCTACTAAATTGAAATGTTCCAAAGCGGGAGAGAACTGTTACAGGTCAAACCAAATTTCTTCATCAGTGTTGTATACAACAAGGAATTGCTCTCGTTTCAGTTGTGGACTGCTGATATATAACCCCTACAGTACAGCACATCATCTATCATCCTTGTGCTTCTCCCTTTATGTCAATTTTCGTATTTTCCTCTCAGTTCCTAAAGCTGTTTGTGTTGCCTCAGCTTCCTCTTTCATCTCTTTGGTTTCCATGGTTTCTGTCCACTCACAATATTCACAAAAAGGTGATTGATGGCTCTGTACTTCCCACACCTAGGAACTATATTTTTTCTTCTTTTAATCAATTGCTCTGTGAATTTCTTCTCTGGCCATTGTCACTTTGCACTTCCCCTGTTGTTCTACTCTTTGGGACCTTAAGGAATCTTTTGATTTCAACTACCATTTGGCCCCCCACAAATAACTCCAAAAATTTGGCATCTTCCTGTTCTGCTCAGTATTTTACCTGTAAATCTCTTTCTGACGTGATCTGGATCTCCCACTGCTAACGCTCAGTGTTAGCCCCCAGCACTGGCCACCCTCCCCTTCCCTGTACCTGCTCTGTTGGTGGCAGTGACTTTGTTACACTATTGCCACTGTCATGTAATCCTAGTGCCATTTTTGACTCTTGCCTCTGTCCAGCTTCTCAAATGTTTGTTTTTCTAGGAATTTTAATTGCTGTTGTGTTTAAAAAAGAAAAGCCATTGGGGGCACATAATGATTTCTGGAAAGTGGAGTTTTATATGTTGAGCAAGTTTCTAGTCATGTATCATTCTCACTTCTTTAAAATCTTTGCATTCTTTTTTAGAATTATTTTATAATAATTTGTGAAGTTTCTCATGTCTCACATACTTCACATAAGCTACTACAACCTCTTCCTCTGGGTTATTTACTTTTTGACATTAGTATCTACAAATCTTTGAAAAATGCTGTTGCAGAGATATTCTCTCTCCCACTTTTGAATTACATGATGACTTCATGCACTGCTCTTTGTTAACCTGCTGTTTTCAAATTTTGAATCTAGCTTGTTGTTCCTTTCGACATTTTGTAAGCTTGTTTCTGTCTTTGCCCCTGTGTGCATTATTTGTGACTTTACTTGGCTTTTGGCTCTCTGTGCTAATTACCTGTCCCAGTCTTCCATGAAATCAACAGGATGGCGGGCCCTGAATTTTGCTGTAGTCAGTGAACTTCTTTTTCTCAGCTGCTTTTCTGTGTTAGAAATCTTCTGTGCTATCCTCCAAGTCTGAGCTCTTTACAAATAATCTTTTGTAGATCTAAAACCATACAAGCAGTCACAATATTTGTGACTGAAACCCTTTTTGGAATACAGACTTTTCACAGAACCTCCTGCAGATATTCTAAGGAAAGGAAATATTTAAAATTATCTTAAAAATTGATTATTTTAAAGCAGTTACTTGAAATTAATAGAGTGGAGAAACAAACACACATTGTTCGTTCCAAAAGAACTGTCTTCTGTGGTATAAACCACCCCTACTACTTCTTTTTTTTTTCTTTGTCTGGCTCCTTTTAATCACTTCTGTATTTATATTTTAATTGGATAGCTGGCACCCCAGGAGGCAGGAGCTTGTCTTTCTGTTCCTCTGTAAATATCTGTGGACACATATGGTGCAACATGCATCAGTAAGAATGACCATAAATGCCTAGATAAGAAAAAAATCTGATTTCTTTTAATTTTCCTGCATACTTAAACATTGCTGTAGACCTGCTAGAGAGAACAAAATAACAGTAATGACAAATCACATTCCTTCTTCTTTTTAGTGGAATAAATTATAATTTTAAAAATTCAAAGAAGCAGAATGGTGTCTTGGATTTTACTTTAAATCATCCTCCTGATGTTTGTAGAATTATACTGTACTGAAATTGCAAGCAACTGGATTGCTAAGATCCTTTTTTGTGTTACGTGTTTTGGTTACATCCATGTGTTCAGCCCTCTGTCTTCTCTTCAAGCTTCACTTTCTCTTCTCAGTCTGTTTTTTCTTCTGTGCAAAGACTCTCTGATTGCTGCAGCTCTCGTACAAGTCAGGAGAGTTGTGTATCTCCTACCTCCTCCTGAGGCAGAAGGACAGGAGGTGCTGAGCTGTGTCTTTCCTTACAGTCTGCTCTGTGATCATAGCTGCAAATCCAGCTCTAAAGTGCAGCTCTTGCTGTACTTCTTCCTTTATCAAACATTGAGCATGGAAAGGACAAAGGGGTTTTGCTTACCTGGCTGAAAATGTCATCCCTCCACCTGATAAAGGGACTTAGCCCAATGAGTAGGAAAGGAAATCCTCAGGTTTTTTTCTACTGCTTTCCACTTTTACTCTTTATTTGCCTTTTTAAAGAAAGAAGTGTTGATTGAGCAGTGCTGGCTATTCAAAATGTGCACAGACCAAGGAAAGGTTTAAGGAGGAGCTTTACCAGTACCTGCTATCCTATGTGGGCCTGAAAGGGATGAGACAATTAAAACTCTCTAAAGTATTGATTAGTGCAACTTCAATTTTTTTTTGGAGCTGTTCCTTTAACTACTCCAGAGCTATACTGAGAAATGAGGTCTCCCATAAATTCTTTCATGCTAAGCTATGAAATGACATTAAAGGCATGCAGACATAAAGATATAATGTAAAATTCAACATCTTCACTGCACTTTGTGGAAGAAGTATGCTTTGTAGGCACAACAATCAAACACGGTTTTAATTTTGAGTACTTTTCTTTTGAAATATTTAGAGAAATTAATTTATGATAAATATAACATTTTTAGCAGTGTCATTTGCTGCTCCTTTGGGAAATGAGCAAAGGCTTGTACAGCAGCAGAATGCCTGGAACATTATTGTATTGCTATGTTGGGTGGGTTGTTTTGTTTTGTTGGTTTTTTTTTCCCTCCCCACATTTTTTTCTAGGGGACTATTACAGCCTTTTCCACAAGGTATAATGTACATGAAACTGAATCATCCTTTTGGGAAACTGGACATTATTCTTCCCCAGTCATGTGGTATTAGTTATGGCCACAGACATGGAATACATATCTATATATATGTAGATATATGTATTTCCTGTTTAATCTGGTGTTCTGTCATTCTGCCAGTGCCATTCCAGATGCTTCACAGCAAAGTGTAAATCCTCTGTGTGGTAGGCAATGTCCAGGAATGATGCTCCTTGCTTGATCCTGTTAAACTTTCTTCCTTCCTTTTTTGGTGTTTGAAGAGTTTTTACATCTTGCTAATGCTTTTGCATTTCCCTATTTGGAAATATCCCACTGCAACTCGGAGTGTTAGAACAGTGAGTTCTCTGTGAACATGTGACTTCAGGCTTTTGTGAGAAGTCTTGACTGACTGCTTCTCTATGATAAATTATTTTGACTTCTTAATAGTATATTCTCTATATGGAACAGTTTCATTTTTTGAAATTATCTTTTTATAAGTGTAATTTTTTCTATGTTTCAAATATTTTTAATTCCTATTCTGTAAACCTCTTGTACTTCTAGAAGCTTATTTGAAAAAAAGGTGATGAGAATTCAAAGCACTGCAGTGGGAATATGCCATTAGGTTTCTCAAAGGCATTTGAATTTTCCTCAGCATTTTCTGGTTTTGTAAAGTTTAAGGTTCTGTTTCCTTTATAGACCATGAGCAGATGTTTTTGCCAGCCTTTCTGAAATGATACTTAGAACTTTCCTGAGTGGATTAAATCTTTTTAAATTTCATTCCAAGTTGCACTTTGAGAAAATTCAAAAGACACACATCCAAAGATAGATGAAACCTTTTGAATGACAAAATTAAGTGTCAGATTTAGATGATACGCTTATGAGAGAAACATTGACAAAATCTGAAGATAAATTGCTGTGTTCTCATGCTATGCCTTATACACAGACATATGCCAGTTCTTCAGATGTTTTGCTTCAAAGAAGGCCAGTTCAGCACATTGTAGAAATTTTAGTGATAAAAGATGCAGAGTTAATCAGTTGAATTAATAAACAGAACAAAATGTTTGCATTTAGCCCTAGGGTTTTCTTGGTTGCTGTTCCTGCCCTTGCTGCTGTAAATTAGCAGTGCTGGTTGAAGTCTTATGTGCTCATTTCTGTCATTATTGATTTAACAGTTTTTTCCCCCTAAAATGCTGTCCTTTACATCCTCAAATAGTCCTCTACATTTTCATATATTTTAGTTTTCTGCCCTATCTCTTAATTTTTCTGTGATATGGAATCCTTGCTAATGTTCTGATGAACTCCTCTGAGTCTTAAACAGACTGTATGAAATCCTTAAACACTAAGCTTAGAAAATGGATGAACATATTTCTGTCACAGGCCATTTATAAAGACACGCGAGGTATTCTTTCCTCTGCTGGCTATAAGGGCATCTCCTCTCCCTTGTTACATCTTCTGGCTTTTCAACTGCATTCCTCAGTCTCATTTCATGGCCACAGAGCAATTTCAATCCTCAGGTGATGCTCTCCCACTGGCTGGAAGGGTTTGTGTCTGGGAATGTGTTAGATTGGGGCCTTGGGTAAGCAAGAATGAGTAATACACACCTTTAGTAGCCAAAGGGAGAAGCTGCATCCCTTGTTGTTCCCACTTCCATTGTACAGTCTGTTCTGTGTCCCTTGCAATTTCTTCAGAGGCCTCATAGGATTGATAAGACAGTATCACTCTGCCCAGAACATACTCAAGAACTCCTGTCTGTTTCCTAGTCTAAACCAGCAGAATTAACAATTCATTTTTATTTCCAGACTGGAATTTTTCCAAGTCCATCAAATTATGTTGAATTAAGTATTTTCAGGCAAATGCTTGCTGGTTCTACTGACTACTGAATATTTCAATTAGAGAAACCGCCAATGATTCTAGAATCTGAAAGTGTTTTGAATATTTTAAATATAGTGCCAAACCCACAGAATTTTCTTCTCTATATTGCTTTTCCCAGGAAATGTTAAAGGCGTGTCTCATCAGGCCATAAATAGATTAGAAAAACATTAGCTGGTCATTTTTATAGTACATCTTACTTAGTCTATGCACGACTTCTTTCTCATTTGGATAATTTCGTTTGAACAGGCACTATATTTCTTTCAATGGAAAAGAAGTATCTTCAGTTGTGAGATGAACTAAAAGACAATGTTGGCATATGAATGGGTTAAGTTTAGAATTGCTTTCATACAGTAATGTGCATGCCCAATGATACAGTCCATGCTGTTCGTGTCCTAATTGCTTGCTACAGCACATAAGAGATTATTCATGAAAAGCCTGTGGCCTTGACATCTCAAAAGAAACCAGCAGCTTTCACTATTTACATTTTTGCTGACTTAATCAATAGTTGCGAAGTTGCTGGCTCCCCTCCAAACCTCTTGTGTCAACAGAATTGACAAGTAAATGCTCAAATCTCACAAAGTTCACTGGAGTTATACCACTTTTTTAAAAACTGCAACAGAGGTTGAGCTGTATTGCTTAACTAATGATTCTTGCTCAACCTGAACAAAAGCCAGTTAGGGCGCTTGATATTTTTTAGGGTCCCACAGTGTGGTACATCTGGGTTGCATTTCTAATTTTGTTCTGATTGAGTAATGACTGGAAAGGAACACATAGTCCCACAGGTCCTTCCAAGGGATTTAGTTTATAGCTCCTGCATTTTAAATATTTTGAGTTTTGTTTTAGAATAGAAAGGTGAGTAGTTTATTACATATACTTTTTATTTACACTCTGTTTAGGTAGCATGTAGATCCAGCTGCTCTGTTGCATCCCTGAAGAACAGCTTACTCCCATTTTCTGAGCTCTGTTCCCTCACTTACTGAGACCAGCTGCTGCTTCTCTTGCTTCTGTAGTAAAATATAATTATCAAAATGTGACCCAATGGTAATGTGGCCTCAGTGAATAAACAAGAAAACCCCTGAAACTGTACTGAGTATGGCATTAATTAAGTGACTGTCAGAACTGAGGACTCACTTGATGATTTCATTGGCACACTGGTGCTGAGCAGAAACTTGAATTAAAGTTGTCATGTGTAAAATATCTGCTGGTATATATCCTCAGGCAGTACTCTTTTTTCCCTCCTAAAAATAGAAATGAAGGTTTTCTTGATCTGGTACTTGTGTAGTGTTTGGAAAACAGGTCTTTCATGAGGACATGATACAAATATTTCAATACAGAATTTTCTGAAATACAGGCATATTTAAACTGCAATGAAATAACAAGTCTTAATTTTTTGAATAGGCTTTTAGGTGGAAATACAGACACTGGATATTGTTTTCTATTCCTGATGCATTAACAGTGAGGCTACAAATGGCCTTTTGGTCCATCAGTGTTGGTTTTCTTTTAATCCAAATCTTTCACTTTCCTTTAAAATTTATTTTACATGAATTATCAGGAGTATTTTGTTACCTTCTCATGTAGTGATTTCTTGAACCCAGTTATTCAGTTATTGAAAGTTAATCACCGAATTTCCTAATTATTTATTATAAAAACCCTTGGGATGTTGTGATCACGAGATGGAATGGTGCTCATCTCACCATTTGTTCATCTAGTTGGATTTGAGGGTGTTTTCTAGAGGTAAAATAATATTCAACTGCAATGTTTAAAATCAGATTCATTCATTCTCATTGGAGGATAGAACATCATTTCCATTTCAACTTTTTCATATAAATGGCCTGCTGAAATAAATGGAAGTCTTTAGAATATAGAAAAGAAAGAAAACCTATAAATCTGGGATAGACATTTTGGCCTTCTTTGCAGCTAATTACCTATATAGTTTGCCTTCATTTCAAGTCATTCATAATGCTGAGATCAAACATTCAAAAGAGGAGATTTTATTCAGATTTTGGCAAAAATTCTGAGAGGTGTTTCAGATTGTAAAATACCAAAATTTTATTGAATTTTAGCAGCACTTGGGCAACTAATTCCCTCAGGCTGCTTAGAAAAACCTCAACAGACTACGTGCATCTCCTCCTTTGGGCGTGCTTATTTTTCCTCCCTTTGCTCGCGCTAGAAATGCGAAGGAATCCCTCTGGAAAGGTGACAGTCCCAGAGGAGCTCTCGGCGGGCGTACGTGCGCGCAGCGGTGCCAGCGCTGCGGGGCTGTGCCTGCCCAACCCAGCGCGCAGCCGCGGGCTCGGCCCTGGCACGCCAGGGCTTCTGCTTTCCCACACTCACTGCCTCGTGGAACCTTGCTTTGTGCAGCAAAAGTTAAAGTTTATTATTTGTTTTACTGTGGGTATGCCTTCCTGTTCAGAAGTTAGGGCAGTAAAAGTTTTCCAGCGTCCTGAAGTGCACAGAGACCAGGAATGTGCAGCTTGTGCTGGGCCTCAGCAGTGTGTGCAGTGTGAGAGGCAAATACAGCTGTGTGTGCTTCAGTAAGGCACCGACCCAACATCTAGAGTGCACCCAAATACCTCCTATGAGATTAGACGTTCAAAGGACATGTAGAAAAGATAACTTCTTTTGTGCCTTTTGTGATGTGTGGTGGTACGTATGTACTGAAGTGTCACTGGCTTTATTCAGTCTTTCTGATGTCCCTCAGGATTTTCCCCTGATTTTTAAGTAGTACCATAAAATTTATAGTAAAAGCAAATAAAGCAGCAGTGGTGTCGGTCTCTGGTATGCTAATGCAATGCTGAATTGAACATGTAACATAGAACACTTTGAAGCTAAAGGTATACATTTAACCTTGATACACCTTGTAACACTGTGAAAAGACAGGAGAAAAAAAAAAAGGCGTGAACTCGACTTGCGATCAACTGTAGCTTTGAGTTCCCAAGGAGGCAGTGTTTATGCAGCATTTTTGCAGTGTTCTCAGGGTTTGTCAGGGTGGTGTCCCGGCCTGCCGTGCCGCTGCTGGAGCGTGCAGGTGCCCTGCAGCCGGAGCCAGCCCGGCCATGGGCGCAGCCCGGCGGGGCCAATGAGCGGCGGGAGCGCGGCGGGGTTTGCACAACAGCACCCGGGCTCTGGGGCGGCTGCACGGATCAGGTGGCAAAGGGAGGCAGCAGGGTTTTCTGGTACACACGCAGCACAGGCTGAAATTGCTCTTTAAAAGGTGCACAATTTGCAATCAACAATAATGCCAATTTTTACTTATGTTTCAGAACACGGAAATGTGAAACATGAGGTAAGGATTCGTTTTCTTTTGCATGTGATGTTTGTTTTGTTGGTGACATAAGAATTCCTTATTACTGTGTACATGCTGATGGAGAAGGTATGTTTTTCTTCTGGGTTTGCAAACAGTTTTGTTTAGAGTGCTGTAGAAGTTGTCTAAGTAACAAGGTATTCATAATTAAATACAAATGTCTTCTGCTCCAAATGTGAGTTAAACTTGCAGCGAAATGACAGTGCTGAGAGCACTGAAAGGGGTGGAGATGCTTTTTTAAGCTACAGGTAAGAAAACATACATTGCTTCACAACTGGTGGTTAGATCCTTACTGTTCCTAGACAAAATCTGGCTATAGAGTTAAAATATTTTTTTTTTCTCTGCCATACCAAAAAACTCTGGGGTGATGAAGGATTGGCAGGGCAGTGCTTGCCTCTTCATGTGAAAAGACTGTTTGCAGAGGTGTCCTGTGGTATGGAGTTTATGTAATCTGGAGAGATGTTAAAATGGGACCTAAACAGAGGAGCTGCTGTGATGCACATACTGTGGCTTGCTGTCAGCCTAGGAAGGCTGCAGTCCACCCTGGGTTATTTTTTGGCCAGCTCCTGAGACCTCTTCACTGCTGTACAGGAGGACACAGCAGCTGGGTTTTGTCTGTCCCATCTGACAAAATAGATGCAGCACTTCAGACCTAGAGCGTAATAGCTTCTAGCATGTTTTTTAGATCAGAAGTTTATGGTAATTGCTTAAATGACATGCCAGTTATGAGCAGCATGTGAGTATAAATGTTGCTGCTCGCTGTAAGCATGGCTGTGTTTGATGCTGTTGCAGATAGGGGTAATGGGAGGATGTTATTGCTGACATGGCTGCTGCAGGGATAGCTGTGTGCAGGGCTGGCCATGGCTGTGCTCTCTGGTGTTTGAGCTGTTTGGGTGTTGCTGTAAGCCCAGACAGCAGTAGGGCTGGGTGAGGGCAGCTCTGCACCCTCTGGTGAGCTCCTGGCATGGGGGCCCCAGGTGGGCTCCTGCTCCTGGGATCCTGCTGGGACATTGTGTGGTGATGGGGGAGCTCTGGCAGAGGAGAGGGGTGTGCTGCCTGTGCCCAGCCCCTGCCTGTGCCCTGCCTGTGCCTGCTGTCCTTGCTACATCCTCAGCCATGCCTCTGACCAGGTCCTACCCAGTCTGTCACGTCTCTGCCTTGACAGATGTGCTGAGTAAGGGCACTCTAAACTTTGGGAATCACCGTGTGGTCCATTTGCCTGATGCCTTTCCAGTCCTGCAACTGGCAGGCATGGCTGGAGAGCTGTGAGCTGATCATCTACTGGGCCTAATTAGTAGACAAGGCTGCCCGGCTTCCTAAAGCTAGCTGTGCTATACTGTGTCTGGATGAAAAAACAGGTCTGACTATTTTTTCTAGTTAGGAAATTTAAGACCTCCTTTCTGGAGCTATTGATTTTCTATTGCCTATTGAGTTGATCCAAAACATCAGGATTACATTAATTTTTACCAAGACTCCTATTTAAATGCCTGCTTTAATTTTCTCTGTGCAGAAGAAAACTTAAGCATGGATGAGGAACTATCATTTTGGAAAACATGGATTTAGGTTTTATGCCAGCAAAGAATCTACTGGTAATTTATTATGTTTATGGGTATTGAGCTCATTTTTATGCAGCTCAAGAACTATTTCCTTAAAACCATTTTCCAGCCAGTCCTTTGGTGTATATGACTTGTGTTGTCACAGTCCCTCTGTTGTTTTTGTTTGAATTAAGCATTTCTCTCACTCCCTTTGTACTTTTCCGAGTCCTGCCCCTTTCCCTTTCTTGTGCAAATCTGTGGTTGCTCACCAATTTGCATCAGTCCATATCAGCAACATGGCTTCCATCTGTAAAAAACAAGACAGGATATAACTGAGCATTTTGCTTTTATCTAGTACTATTATCTTCATTGTGGTATCAGCTTTAAATTTTTATTCTATCCACTACAGATAAAGCAAAACTTGTATCCTTTATTTAATTAGACTTGTGGGGTACAAAAAGAATATGTCCAAGGACGTGAGACTTTGAAAGCCATTTTCAAACCAAGCTTTTGATTTTGCTTGCCTGCTACAGGGCTTGGTAATTGGGTTATGCCTCAGGTTACTGCTTTCTGTCTTGCCTTGGTGTGTGTCCTGCATCAGCTTATATCAACGGCGAGTAAATCAGAGCAACCTAATTGTTCCCTTTGTTATGCAATGTGCCTTTCTCTGCTTGGTTTGATTAAAAATAAATAAATGCATGAATCATCATGCAAGTTACCAGATAAAACAAGTTTGCCAAAGCACATGAGTAGTTTGTAGATATGCATTATTGCACATTGAAATTTCCAGGGATCCATAGTAAGTGTCTTAGTGTATAAAATATAGAAAATAAATTAAAATAGTCTGAATCTTGTCAGAGAGTTTCTGTTTTCACACAACTCTAGTTCCTCCAATTTTACAGAGACAGACAAGTTGCTAAATATATTTAAGTACTTGCCCAAAAATAAGGAAATTAAGAAATTAAGCATTCCATAGGGAATTGTAGTTAACTTCAGTTTAAAGTAGAAATAGTGAAAGTTTCTACCGTATTAAAGTAA
Source organism: Emberiza elegans (assembly GCA_024865655.1). Lineage (NCBI taxonomy): Eukaryota > Metazoa > Chordata > Aves > Passeriformes > Fringillidae > Emberiza > Emberiza elegans. The sequence goes on from JALJVW010000206.1 coordinate 66,652,185, forward strand.
TGCAAATAGCTTTGACTTTTGTGTTGGTGGATGTTATCTGGGGCAGATAATGCCAGACTGCATGTTTTTCCCTTATCCTATTAATTAATGATTAAAAAATACTTTTTTTCTCAGTATCAAAAATGCTGATGTATGAACAAACCTTCTATGGACTCAGACTCTTTCAGTCTAGTGTCAGAAAAAATGGGATATATGAAAAAGCCATCAACATTACTAAGAATATTTTTCAAAGTGTGATCTTTTGACAAGATAATTGTGTTGGTGGTAGGGGGAAATAACTTAAGAAAACCAGCTTTGCCTAGTAGATTGTGGTAATGAAAGGATTGCAGTGAGCCTCCATGAAAACATGTTTATTCATATCCTTGATTCTTATTTTTGCTCTGCAGAAACGAACAAATGGAATTAGAAGAAGCTCTAGACACGTGGACCCAGGTTTGTGTCGTGACTTTTTAATACTTAAACATTAAATAAAAAGAGGCAGAAAGCTATAACTTGCTTTGTTAAGTTGCATTGTGACTGCTATTGCCATGCACACAATGCTGAGAACTTGACTGCAGAAGTCATGAAGGTCTAAAGCGATTGCTCTGTTTGTGATTTCAAAGATAACGTCATCTGGTTCAACCTCTTAATTTTTTTCCCCTTGTTTTTTCTTTAAGTAGAGCTCTGGTTCTATTTGAACAACAAAATGCCTCTGGGCTTTCAGTTAATATGACCCACCCTCCTGTACTCTGTAGTTTTATAAGAAATAACTCAGGGATGAATAGCAGACAGTTGCTTATAAAGTTCAGGTTCTAAGTCTTCAAGTTGTGGGTATTCTCAGCTCTTAACAGTAGTGGTGCTCAGTGCTTAACTGTATGAGTTGCTTTTCTGAAAGGCAGAAACCAATTGCAGTTTTATATTGAACTTCAAACTGATTTTATTTTTCCTGTTAGTTTATAGTAGATACTTCTGTGGAATCATGGCAACAGCAGCCCTTAAGAAAATTAAATGCTTGGTTATAGGTTGTGTACTCAAGTGGGTGAACATTTCCTCTGGAGACCCATTATGTGTCTGTATAAAATATTCCATGTTTTTCAGTGTAACTCTGTGATATTTTTAGTGTCATTTTAGTGTCAGTAATTACATTTCTGTCCTTTATGTTTCTTGTATAGTTTAATTAGTGGAGATTTGTTATGCAGATATTATTTGGAATAAAAGTAAACTGCAGATTATTAAATATTTCTAGATGTGGACATCTGAGAATAGTTGGAGTTAAACATTAAACAGGATGGCAATTCTGTACACCACATTATAGCCTGGCAGAGCTAAGCACTTTTCAAAAAGTAGGAATGCTGGTTGTGCCACTAGCATTGCAGCTGCCTTGGCTTGGAAAGTCTAAATGTTGTAACTAGCTGGAGCAGACCACACCTTTCTTACTCACGTACCTTTGACATGTTTTGGAACACGTATCGTCACTTTGTTCCCTCTAGCAAAATAAACCTGCTCCATGATTTTAGAAATTGTTCTGTGTGTTGTGACGACTGCAGCCATAAAAGCAAAAAAGGAGCACCCTTTAACTCTGAAAATTAATACAGTCAGAGGGGAAAAGATCAAGGGTAGGAATTAAATAATGCAGAAGGGGATGATTTCTTCCAAGTGTTTGCTAACAAGTCTGAGTTCTTCCCATTCATTGGTGCATGCTGCAATGAAGTGTAATTGTGTGCTTGCAGAGTAGTCCTTATAGGTTCAGTACCTTTAAACACAGCTGTCTCATATAGAGTCATAGAAGGTCAAGTAATTGAGCTTTGAGAACCTTTGAGAATGCTGGTGATTTTACTTGCTGTTGAAGTCTGCTGGAAATCTTTGCAGGATCTTTATATACAAGGGTACTTTAAAAGTAGTTTTTATTGAAGACTAAGTACCACTGAAATCACCAAAAATAGTTGAATTAAGTAGGTGTTTCAAACCAATGCCTAAAATTCTGCTTGCCCCCTGCCTTGTCTATTTACCTACACAGAACAGTTCTTTGGGTTGTTGGGGTAATCTTGTTAAGGAGTGAAGTTCTTGGTCCTCATATTTTTGAAAGCAAAAAGAAATACAGAATGTTTGCATGAATTTTAAGTCCCTTTCTTAGAGACATGGCTCTAGAAGAGTTCTTACAGAACTGCTTCTGAAATTTTAAAGGTTTTAAATAAATAATGATGAGAAATATATTACATACTAATGTGCTCTGTACATGCACCATATACTGCCAGTTTTCATATGAAATGAGATTTTTGTTTTGCATTTTGTCAGGATAGGCATTCTGTGTCCTCCTGTAACTCAGTGGGTATAACTTTTGAAGTCTTTGGTAAACTCCTGGCATCTCTTTTGCATAATCTAAGTAGTATTGTTCATCAGATTGCACACTGCCTTGAGAGACAGATGCTAATCCAGAGGGCAGTGCTTGGAAGAGATCAGTCATGTCAGGCGTACATTACTGCATTGAGCCTCAGAGTTTTCTAAGAGCACTGACACGTACAGTTCTGAAGAGTCTGAGTGCCAGGATGCTCTTTTTTGCTGAGAAAGGTGGTCAAAAGGTTGACTGCCAGACTGCTTTGTCTTTAGGAGGTTTGGTTGGCTGCTGCTGCTGCAGCCAGTGCTGTGATGGTGCTGGAGCTTGGTGCTAGGTTAGGGAGATGACACTTGCTGTGAATCAATAACCAGCACCTGCAGTGACTAAATATCGATGGAGTTTGATATCAGCAGTAAATGCAAATATTTTGGGTTGTAACTTTTCAAGATTGTTCTGTCTTGGCTATTTTAGTAAAGAATAATGAATAGCACAGTCAAGTTAATGCATTGGTGCTTCTCTTTTTATGCTTAAAAGTCAAATTCAACTTTTGCTGACACAGCTTAGCCCAGAATGAAAAATCATTCAAATTTGATGAGAAGTAGTGCAAGCTGAAAGATGGTCTAAACAAAACAATGGGAGGATTCTGGATTAAAGTATCTTGTTTTCTGCAGGTAAAGCTTATTGATGAAGGAACCCATTTAGCTGAAGTACCCTAAAGGCAGTAAATTAGTTTATAGCTTTTATATTTTTGTTTCTTTGAAGTTGGGTTAAAAGTTTTGACAGTGATAGTTTCCTCCTCGAGATTTGCTTTGTGCTGGATAAGAAAGAAAGGTAGAAGAAAAAATGATTGGTGGATGATGAGTCAGAGGAATTCCCATGAAATGAAAGCAGTCATGAGAAAAATGTGTACAAAAAGAACAGTGTACAGAAAATGTACAGGTGAAGAAAAGACTGGAAATCCTACAAAATAGGCTTTGTCTTTATGCTGTGCACTAGGCCTTCAGCCTGCAATCCAGTTACAGAAAGCCTCCTGATTTACTTCATCTACTAAGCTTTAGTGGGACAGGTTTTAAATAACATTTCTTTTGATTAAGCAGGAGATAATAAAAGCCGTTGATGAAATGAACTGGTGAATACATCTGCAGCTATAAATCCAGGGAAAATTTGGTATACAGCTTGCATGTGACTGTAGAACAACATGATTCTGCTTAAATACATTTGAGAAGTGATCAGACTGATGTCAGTTTTTGCATAGAATGGGCATCTGAAATGATAATTATATGACATTTTATTCTCATGTAGAGAATATGCTTGAGCATGGAAAATACACCATTGGCTTAAATGACAAATGAAGCATTCATATGTATATTCATAAGCACAAATTCTTATTGTGTGAATTCTTGAGAAGGATGATGAAGTTTGACCAATGTTTTTAATGGAAATAACTCTGTATTTATTTTAATGTGAGTAAAAATTACTGTCTTTCTCAGCTATTGAAATAGTACAGTGTATGTTTGCTGTCTTTTTTTTTAATGGTATAAAGAGTCTAAATGTGATAGATTCACAGCTTAGTGTTTTTGAAACTGGTTTTACTCTAAACACTTCTGCTAATATAAACATCGGAATTTTAATCTCTAGAAGTGTGAAAGTATATTTCATATCCAAAGGATAAACTTGGTAAAAATAGAATACTTGAAACCTTATAGTCAAGATTCATTGTAGACTAAACTCAAAATCTATCTATGAAAGATCACTACTGAGCATGTTCTGACTTCTTAAACAGCTGATTTCTTTATAAGCAAGAATTAAAGATTAGAAAGCTTCAGTTCTGAACCAACGGCCAGAACCCATATTTTTCCCATCACAGAAAGTAAAATATTTGATTAAAATATCCCAAACTTTTTTGGGATGGAGGGAAACAATACTAGCAAGTCATGTATAAAGTGCAATAGCTTGGGAAAATATGTCTTTCAGGCCACAAATTCAAAGTTTAAATACTAATTTTAAAAGGAGTTTTTTTTCATTTTCATATTTCTGGTTGGTGTCTGGTCCATACTTGTTTGGTGAATCCTCTAATATTGGTTTTACACAGATTATTAAAAACCCCTTGGGATCTGAAGAGAGTCACTGGGTTTAGGGCCTGAAATATATGCATTAAACAACAACAACAACCGTCTGTGTAGGGAGAAGTACAACACTGGAGATATGTTTATTTCATTAGCTGTAGCGGGAAATAAACTCTGTGCTTCATATTTTGTTGAAGTTGGATTTTGGAACCTTTTAACCAGGTTGTGTGTGTGATTAGTAAGCAGTGAAACAATATTCAGGGGTTTGTGTAGTGTGGTAGTGTTTGCATCCTGTCTTTGGAGTAAAAATTAGGGATAGTGTCATATTGGCAGTGTAAATTTTATTTTCAGTTAAAAATGAAGCATGCTAGACTGTGAGATATTTCCACAAATTCTTACACAGTGTGCTTTGTGATATGCAAGTCTAACTCTGATTTCCATTTCAGTGCCACTCCAAGTGTATGCCCAGCCAAAAGCAAAATCTGGCTCAAACTCAAATGCTGGGATATCCCAACCAGCAGATAGTTCTTTGCCAAGTATGCAGTTGTTATAGATGAAGCTGCCCTTTAACTAAGAATTTGAAGCATGTCACTCATTTTCTTGTTTCATTGAGCTGTCCAGGCACATCCTCAGCAGTCCTGATTGACTGTTGTCTTCTCATTCAGCCCAGTACAGAGAATACCCAATTTCATGGATGAGAAAAGATAACCTTCTGCAGTGTGAAGCCCAGTGCTGAAAACATGCATTCAGGAATTTATTTCTCCACTTCAGCAGTGGCAGCAGCTACCTGGGAGTCAGGCTGTGGTTTTGGTGGCCCAGTATTAACTAACTGGCTGCCAGTATCAGTGTTGAAAACAAGAATTTATCTTGGTTTTAAGCCACAGAAAAAGGTCTACCAAAAAAAAAGCATTAAATAAGCACTCTATTTCATGAGAAGTTGACTGATGTCATTGATAGTATCTGCTTATTAGGATTGTCTTCATCAGGATGAATTAGACCAAGTAGCATCTTTTTACTTTGGTAAAGGAATCCCTATCTATAGACTCAAGAAATACATTGATTGGTGTTTTTCATATACATTTAATACTGTTATTTAATTTTTTTTTCATGTAAACAAAATGTAGAAGTGAATAGCAATCCCTCAAGAACAAGAATATACGTATGGCATTCTTTCCAGCTTTAGATGCTGTTAGCATGGAAGATGATGTGTTTTAATGGCTGGACAAAATGAGTATGACTGTAAATTAAATTGAGGAAAGCCAGGAAGAGTACTGGAGCAAAGAGAAATGTTTAAAGAAACTTTCTCTAGTGAAGAAATAGTTGTTTGTCAAAGTTTGAGGTCTTTTATAATGTTTGTGGAGCATTAGATTTACTGAGTAACTTAGGACATCTCTGCATGCTAATGTTTTAAGCAAGCTACAGAACCGTAAGCAAGGTTTGATTTTACATCTGTGTGACACGTTTAATTCTTGGCTGGGTTTTATTCAGCTATGGATACTCCTTTTCTACACAGCATCTAAGCACTTTGTTCAAGGTGCCTCTACTGCATCCAAAACATGTCTCTAGGAATCTTTGTGGAGCACAGGAGTTGCAGGTCAGAATGGGTTTTAGGGGGCAGCTGGGAGCACACTTGCTGCAAGGAGAACACTCCTTGGCAGGAGGGGTGTGCTGCTGCTTACTGACACAGTGTGCAATCCTGGAGCTCTCTGAGGGACTTGGGTTGCAGCTCTAACCTGACCATCTCTTGGTATTGAAAGACATGTTTGAGCATGTTTTACATCAAGTGGCTGGGATGGGGGTTGGTGTTTGAGACCAGAGTCAGTGAATTTCTTTGTGGTCCCATGTTCTCTAAGGTTCTCTCAGCTGTGCCTCAATGGCTGTGAATTCAGAGATACACTGAATTGTGTAGCCTAATTTGTGAGATTAAATTAATTTCTCACATATTTATTAAAAAATATGTACTACATTCAAGATCTTTGCTTTTTTTTCCCCCTTTCCTCTACAGCGCTTCAAAATAATGAATTAATCTTTGTTGTGTTACAAGAAAGGACATGTCTAATGTTTTGCAGCAAGAAATTTTCCACTAATGTGTTTCTGGAAGGTGAAGCAGAGTTTTGTCTTCCAATGAAGCATTTCAAATGCAGTTTAATGATTTTTATTTGGGTTGTTTTATTTTAAATTAAAATTATTTTTACATTCCTGTTGCGGAGAGGTTTTTGAAAGGTGCTGTCCCCTTGGCATCTCAGCAGTGAGCTAACATTCAGAGAACATAGCCTTTAGCCTTTTCTTTTAATTAAACATCAGAAGACCCAGATGCCAAAGGGTGAAATGTATTTATTTTGTCAAACTCTTTCATCCTTGTCGGGTTGGATTGCAAGATTAGTTTTTAGTTGAGTGATTTAAACTCTTTTGTCTTACTGGATGTGTTTTTGGGACTGTCTCTGTATCTTAAGCAATTAACATTTCATTTTTCTCTTAGAGAAGTAATGGTGTTCAATACATACTTAGCCATATACTAACATAACTTTATAACTTTTAATCTGAGATGGACTAAAAATTTCTTCAGTATCTTTCTCCTTTTCTGCACAAAAACACTCAGCATCAACTATTTAAGCAAAACATCACTGTTCAGAGAACTGCATGGAAGTTGTCAGGAAGAAAAAGGGAATAGATGAAGTAGAGGTGGGCAAAGTGGGCATACAAGTATGATCAATAAAACAAAAAAATACCCTTTTTTGTATTTTAAGCACACAAAAGTAGTGCAGTGCAGCACTATTTAAATAAAAGGAAGAGACCTGTGCTGTGTGGCCCAAATTTGCCTTTACTTACCTTGGCAAATGGAAGTGAATTGCTCAGTATTTGGTAAAGTTTATTGAGACTTACAAATCTCTTATTCATCTTCAGGAGGAATATTGCATTTACCCATCTATTTTCATATCTGATTTTAATCTTCAGGGTGCCGTAATTCTCAGAAGGCAAAACAAAGATAATAAGGCAATGAATGATTAAAAATAGTCAAAAGTAACTGAGTTTTAACAGTACTCTAAAGCATATGGTTTCTTTTTTTGTGGCTCACTCATTTAACTAAATCAGTATTTGATCACTACTTCAAAGTAATTCTCACACAAAGAATTTGGGAAACATTGTAAAACTGAAAGCAGCCATCCCATGGGAGAAAAAAAGACTGCTGAAAATTCACACAAGAGAAGCTCCCAGAACTGCCTCTGCCTTTTGCCTGAGGAAGGTTTTAAAGCTTGGTAGAAGAGGCCAGAGGCAAGATCCTGAGAAACTGATGCTGCTTTTCAGGAGACTTTTTAATCTGCTCACCACTTTGAGATTGCCAGAGAAGGCAACAATGAAGCTGAGCTAGGCTGCAGGCCAAGCTAGCTCAGGATCCCTCCAACAGCAGCCAATTCAGTGGATGCTGAAGGGTAGAATTTGGGGTAAGGTGCTGTGGTACCTCCCACCTTACCCTGTGTATTCTTTCCTTAGCTCTTAATTTTCTTTCCATGTATTCCAAGCTCTTTTCTTTCCATGTATTCCAACCTTCCATGTATTTTCATTAGCACTTTTTAAACCAGTGGAAAATCTTCACAACATCCTTTAACTGTCACACTCATAATTAGTTGTGTGAATAAAACACATCTTTTAAAGTCTCTCATGAAGGTGTGACCAAATGGTCTCCAAAGATCCTTCCAGCCAGAGTTATTCTCTGATTTTGAATCCTATTATTGATGAAATCTTCCTTCAGTCTTTTGCAAGTAGTGTTCTTTTTAAAGAAATGCTTTTGCACCTTCTCCAAGACTTAATCCACTCTGACTACCATTTTAATAATGCTTATTAATTTTTTGAACAAGGAAGGGCCAAGCACAGATTGCTTTGGGTGACTCTTCTGGACACTGCCTTCTATTTGAAAAAAATACTCTTGTTCCAGCCTTTTTCGTCCTGTCCTGTTGTTGTTTATTTATCAGGGGCAGGGGGGAAAATTTTCCTCTTATATCCTGTAAGCTGGAAGAGAGCCTCATTGTGAGTCCTGTTAAAATTATTTTGCTAATCCACATTGATATGCAATCCTACTTCATTGTCTGCTTTAAAGAACTCTAAACAATGTCCCTGACTTGTTCTTAAAAAGTATTTGTAGTATTATATTATCCATATACTTGTGAATTCTGTTTCTATAGTAGGCTTTACCAGTCTGCCTTGTACAACTGTCAGATATTTGTGTTGAGATATTTACCGATTACAGCTGACTTTCTCACATATAACTACCTGTTTTTATGGTACTGAGTTGTTTTAAGAAATAGCTTGCAGATCATAATTAGCGGCTCAGCGATGTAATGTTTGAGTTTATTTGGTACTTAGCATTTTCAAGTAGTGACATTATAAAACCTGATCTGATGATTTTTCAGTAGAATCTATTTATTTGGTTATTTTAATCCTTAGATGTGGTTTATCCAGGAAAAAAGGTAAGGTACTTAGGCATTAAGTGAAAGAACTTGGAGTTCAGCCCTCATTGCTGCTCTTGCTGACCTGCAAATAAGTAGAAGACATGTTCAGTCTTGCTCTTCTTAGAACTTGTGTTTCTTAAGCTTCAGTGTGCAACAGGGAATTAAAAAGTAACTTCATTATCTGATACCTTGAAAACGTGCCTCAGTCCGTTAACTGTAGGGGTTATTCTTTAACCAGCTTGTTTGGAATGGGGCATGTGGAGGGGGGACAGCGTGAGGCACTGTCTTTTACTTCAGACAATAAAGTGTGATGTTTACTCTTCTTGGACTTTTTCTTAATTGGGTTTGACAGCAACAAATAGCATGAAATATACTACAACAAGAGCTGCATATATGGATCACAGCTTTCCTTTCAGAACATTATAGTCCTGGCAGTAGCAGTCTTCTTGTGACTGGCAGGGATCATTTTAATACTCTGGAATTCACTTAATGCTGGTATATCTTCATCTTCTTTCTTTATTTCTTCTTTACAGAAGGCCCTACAGTTTGCCCTATAATTTTCACCCTCCCCTTTTTTGCTTCATCATGGGGACTAGAAAGGCTGAAAAGGAAAAGAGTATGAGGCTTAATGATAGGGACTTAAAGCTCTGACTGCTCCTGTGTGTTGTATGCCAGTTTGTGATTTGTCCTTTTCTGGAGGTACTGATTTGAAACCTGTAATTGTGTGTTGCTCTGCACAAGGCTCAGGCACCTGAGAAACACTGAAGGATCAACTAAGCTCAAAGAGCCAATGCTGGGATTTAAGTGTCTGAGGTGTATTCTTTGTCAGGGCAGGGAAGACCCAAGTCTAGGTGTTCTGCTGGTGTCAGTTTGATCTCTGGTGATTGTTTGATGTAACTGCAGGCTGTTGCCACAAGCTGTGGCATTTTTTCCCCGCTGAGGTGTCCCCTAACTGCCTTTCTTTTGAATCTATGGATCACCCAGTCACAGGCTAAATAACTTCAGTGAGGTAATGGCAAACTGGTCACGGGAGGCAGCCGCAGTGAGGAGATAAGTGAGATAAGTCAGCCTGAGTTACCTGGGATATCAACCCACAGACTTTATTGCTTTCGGGTACGTTTTCTGTCTTAACAAATCTCACACTTTGCTCGACTATATAATCCACATTCAGACTGGAAAGAGAAAATGGAAGGAGAACCTTCACTGTTGTGCAGATGAATATGTGAGGGTTTCCTTGACAGGGAAGGGAAGAAGCAAAAATATGTAAGATGCAGTGTGATTATTATGGCAGCATTGATGTCTAGACAGGGACTAAACTTGATACCCATCTTTGTTGCCTATGATAATTTGCCAATAATGTCTTGATTTTGCAATAAAGATCAAGTGATGGATTATTTTATTGTGTTTTAATTTCTGCATTTAAAAGAAGGTCCTTTTACAGCTTATTATTAATTCATCATGTAAGCAGCCTTCAAGTTAAGATCTTTTTTATATATAGACATAGAAAATTATTCTACTTAAATTTGTAAATTATTTTGAAAGTTGTTACTAAAAATTGAAAATATTTTTCTTTGATAAAAGGGAGCATATCAGAATAGTATAAAATTTTTCATATGCTAGCTGTGCTAGAAAAGAAAACCTGGCAGCTGGCATAAATGAAGACAGTAAAAACTTAGATGTAAGATATATATTTTTATACACTGGATATTTTCATTGTAGTCTGATTGTCTTTGTCCAGGCATATCTGCTAATTGAGACTAGGGATACTACAAATTCATGGGAAAGTTGGGGGCTTCACAAAATGGGGATGCATTTGAATTTTCTGGAATTTGTTTTCATCAATTGCCAATACTTCAAATATGCAAAGTGTTCAGCATAAAACAAAATCCCAAGTATATACTGTTTAGGAATAAACAATTCTAACTGCATTGGGGTGTTAACAGTGAAATACATATTGATCTTTTTTTACTTCTACAGCACAAATACTTTGTAGTGAAAACAAGTTTTGTTCTCTTTTCTCAAAGAAAATAATTTATTTGCTGAAGCCTATACAGACCAGAAATAAGTAGGCATATTTTTTTAAAGCAGGTTTGTTTTAACCAAAAAACACGGTGTCTTTTTGTTGCCTTAATTCTTGGCCACATTTGTCTATTGATGCTTGCATGCAAAGGTGTATGAGGCCTGAAAATTTTTTGCACATGTGCTAGGAACTATCAGTTAAGAAGTAAAAGGAGTATCTGCTGTAATCAGGGTAGAGGCCACAGTGAAGAAAAATTGCTTGAAGAGTAAGGTCATGAGAGTGTTTAACTTGAAAAGCTGAAGGATTATACAGCATTACGAAGAGAGTGCATGCAGGCAAAATTATTTGTCATGTGCTGGGACCTGCCTGCTTTGCCAGGCATCAGCCTCTTCCCTTTCACATTGTGTAATAATTTAAAATGCTTCTCTTGCCAGATAATTTAGTTCTTGTAAGTAACACAAATGGGAGACTAAAGCCTTTCATCTTAGAGGCAGATGCTATTAGTCAATACTGAGCACAAAGGAAATTGTCTGAAAGAGAACTGAATTCTTATTTTTGCAATTCTTGATGAATAAAATGTCAGTTCATATTCAGCAATGTGTGTTTTTAAATTTGATACCTGTGAAAGATTCTAGGTGGCCTAGGCATGTATTTTCATGGATTCTATGTTATTGTTAAGATTATTCAGTCTGTGAATTCTCAACGCTAGAAAAATGTCTAGGTCCTGTACAAGATTCATGACATTTTGCAGTATTAAATTCAATTTCCAAAGTGGGGTTCCTGTTTTCAAGCCTTTTTCGTCTTGCTGCAGAATTATCCCTGGGCATGGGGAAGTGAGTAGTTAAAGTCCAGCTCCAAATAATTACTTCCATGGAATAATGGACTTGTATATTGCAAGATTTGTCCCTCTTTTTCAGAGCCTTTTGCTGCACTGTAACCTATTGTCTGGACACACCTTCCTAGCTCATCTGTAGTATCTGCCCAGTGCAAGTTGTTGGCCCCTGAGGGCAGGTGCGTGTTTGAACAAATAGATGAATTAGAATGCCATGCCTGTCTATGGCATCACATTAAAAGATGTGATAATTAACACTGGTTAATCTTCATACCATGTGCTTTTATAAAAAGCAGCACCCCATGTACCACACTTTTTAATTCATATGCCAAAACTCCATTTTGCTTAACTTAAAAAAAAATAAAATTAAGCTGCTGACTTTTGAGGCAACATAATTTTTAAAGTTTATATCCCTAATTCACCTCCTAGACTACATTAAAAGGATGAAATTTCATTACTTTGTCAAAACAAGTGAAAACTGTGTTTTTGAACCTGATTATTTTGTTGCTTATTCCCATGAAACATTTAATGCTCAGCTGTTTCTAAGACTTGTTCAAAGTGCTGAGACTCTTCAATCCAGGCAATTCCAAAATCCCTTCCTCTCACAAGAATAGCTGCCTGTGTCGCTCCAAGTAAGGAGTAGTTGCCTGAATAAACATTTGAAGTTAGAATTGTTCAAAACAATAAGAGCTCGTCCTTAACACTTGTATGGAGGAAAACCTGCTGTGAAGAGGAAACTAAGGTCTGTCAGTGAGGGAAAGATAGTTTTCACTCTGAACGAATCACAAGAATTATGTGGCAATGACCATTAGGAAGTCAGTGACTTTTTTAGCTCTCCGCTTTTTTTCAGTGCAGTCATGGAGAGAGTCCTCCTCTTTTGAGAAATTACCTGGGTTAGAGTATAAAAACTGCTACATAATTTTGGAATTGCACAAGAAATGTTGGTTATTTTACATGTACTTTCTTGCATTTGCAATCTGAAGTTCTCAATCTAGGGCATGTTCAGGTTTTCTGAATTAATATGGATCTACAAAGACAAATATATGTATTATAGTGTTTGAAAGATACAGATACAGCTTTAGAAAATGCTTCCTGTGCAAATGGGATTGGGTTAGCATTTGTAGATTCTTTCAGCAGCGTACTTGACTAATTTTTGTATTTCTTTTGTGTTGTAACATTTTGTTGCCTGACTTCCCAAAATCTTAAGGGTTTCTTTTACTTTTGTTTTGAGATACAAAAGTAAATTACACTCAGGAATGAATCTGTGAGAGTTATGAGCAGAACCACCCTTAAGGGGGTGAGAGACAAATGGTCATCAGCCATCTAAATAAGAATAGAGTCATCTTTCCTAAAAGGCAGCCCTTGAGACTTTCTCTTCTGAAGTTTGAAAACATGGCTCTTCAGAAGCATTTTTGTAGTGCTAGTTTTTTTTCTTGCATGGGGGTGAGCTTCCAGGCTCCTTAAAAAGAATGTCACGATGTGCCAAATAAATATCCCTGCTTAAGAGTGAAGTAAGAAAATGCTTTCTGTTGGAGTTATTTTTTTAATTAAAAAAAAAAATCTGAAACTTAGTTTGGATTTTGGATTTTCTTGGCTAAATTTCTTATTTCTGATCAAAATAAGTGCTGTCTTCAAGCACCAAAACTACTGTAATATAAAAATAAATGTGCAGAAATAAAACAGAACTCATACAGTTTCAAAAAGCAGCCTTGTAAACCGAATAACATTGCTAGTCTTGTTTATTTTCCGTGCAATGAACTCCTGCTATTATCTGCAATGTAGTTCCAAGTTCTGTGTGGATCTTAACTAGAAAATGGAGATATAGCCACTTATCAGGGGGCTTTTTGCTAATGATCAGATCTACAAAACCTGGGGAAGCACGAGGACTTCATGAATTGTGGTGTTTTCCTGTTTCTCATAACAAGTTGTTGATCAGACTGTTAGCAGACAGATTTTTTCCTCCCACACATCTTAATTTTCGCTGATGGTTGACCATTTTTGCAGAGGTCTCTGCCAAGAATAGTTTCTATATGCAGCATTAAGAAGAAATGGTGAAAATTTGAGTCTTTGAAAAACAGATTTGACAGGTAGTAAAGGACTGAGAAAACCACAAATCCTGTTTCAGTAAGGTTTTTAGAAAGGAAACAGTTGATAGAAGAGAGGGAGGGCAGTGACAGAAAGCATGGCTAGGACTGTGGAAAAAAAAAGTTTTTTCCGGTAGTTGGAACTTGTAGAGTTGTGGAGGATGACAGTCTTTAAATCTTCCATTTTGATGGCAGAGAAATGTGAATGTTGATCAGATGTGGTTTGGAGTGCATTACAGATTGGTCACCTGAATTTTGAGGTAGTGAAGATTATTTTGCCCTCCCCACACCCTTCCCCCATAGTGCCCCAGTGCTTGCAAGTTTTCTGTTTATGGAAGAAAGGGCTGCTTTACTTCTGTAAGCAGAAACTTAACAGTTGACTTAAGGCTTATGGCGGCTGATAAACATTTTAATAATCAGCCTTGTGTAGGTATTTGATTTCAGAATTAAGTGGCAAACTCCAGAGTTGTGGTTAATCATATGCCAGTAGTGAGACTTGATTGAACAGTACACAAAGGCAAACAAACAGTACACAAACAGTTAGAGAGAAGACAGGTGGAATATTCCTGAGTTCCAGGCTCTGTCAGCATTTCATCCACCTTGCCTTTAAACTGGAAGGAGGAAGGTGTGGTTAGGAAGCAGTTCTTTACTGTGAGGGTGGTGAGGCACTGGCGCAGGTTGCCCAGAGAAGCTGTGGATGCCCCATCCCTGGATGTTCAAGGCCAGGCTGGATGCGGCTTAGAGCAACCTGGTCTAATGGAAAGTGTCTCTGCCCATGGCAGGAAGGTTGCAATGAGATGATCATTAAAATTCCTTCCATCTCAGCCCATTCTATGATTTTATGAATGTAAAGCTTAAAATCAGTATCTAAAATTAGAACTTTTAATTATAATGACATACAAAATTAATGACTTAAAACTTGGAGAATATAAAGTTCAATTAAAATATCTTCTTTGCGGTATGTGTACTTATTAATTGTGTTAATTTTGTCCAGTAGTAATTATTTAAATCACTGCCACTCTGAAGAATGCTCTTAATAGACTGTGGTGGTATTTTCCATGTATGTGAGTTCTGTAATTTTTGTTATAAGTACTTGGCCTAAAAGTTTAGAAATCCCACCCCAATCAAGTCTCTTTTGAGGCATTAATAGACCATCTCAGAAATTGAATGTAAGTGGGTTTTTTAAAGTGATTAGTAGGGTTGCTTTCCTCGTGGCTCCTCCCCAGCTGAGAAGGCCTTCTAGACAAGTTTTGCCTTGCCAGTAACAAAGCCATTGACTTATGCTGGTTGTGGGGATAGATGTCACTGATGAGGAGTTGGGAAGCTGCTCTCCTGACAAATGCAAGAGAGAAGAACCAAGTTTATGGTTTATTCTGCATTAAAATGATTATGAACAGGATTCTTAACAATGAAGTTAGCAGAGATGATGGGAAGAACATACAGAGAATGCCAAATGACTTTGTTTTTATATAGCTCATGCTCAGATCAGAGCTTTCCTTTACCTAGCTTTTAATATTAGTGTTGGACCTAGATGATGTTGCCAAAAAAATGTGTCAAAGCTGGTGATTTTGTGTCATGGATGCTCAGATTGTGGGTATAACAGTTCCACCTGTTCTTCACACTGCTGTCCTTATCAACCCATCTGTTTTTCTCTTTCTATCATAACTCCTTGTTACTTTATTATTTGCAGTTATGCTTCTTGATCAGAAGCCTTCAAAGTGTAATTTTACTTACTGTGGTGTAAATACTAATTTTTGTTTCAATATGAGTTGCCCTTTGCTGTGTCTCTTTAATTTCTGCTTTTTAAAAATTATCCATGACACTGTGGGCTACTGTTCAGATATTTAATCCTGTGAGACACTGCCGTGAGTCACTTGGCCCTCACTTCCTCGTTGGAGTGTGCAGATGTATGGAGATGTATCTGCTCAGAGATTTCAGGTGGAATATTCCTCCTGGTCTTTACTATGGAAGGCTTATCAATCACTAAATGTCAGCTTCTCTCTTAGCAGGACTGCATTCCCTGGGTTAGTAGCTGCAAAGAGATAAACCAAAAAGGGTCAAAGCAAGTTCAGAGGTTCCAAACAGACACCCAAAATGCTGTTGTGGTGAAACAAAGGACAGAATTAGTGAGTCTTTGTGCCATTTCCTATATGATAGGCAATGTTGTTTTCTTGAGATTCTGGAAACATCAGGATGTGGCTTTGTCAGATAGTCTAAAATTCTGTTTCAGGTTCAGAGCCTCATGAACTCTGGAGGCTTCATTCCATTTTATTAGTGGGTTTTTTTTTCCGGTCAGGTTATAAATACTGGTGACTAGGCTAACTTTTTCATAGAGAAAAAGAAAGTCTTCAGTTTAACTAAGAAGAAATGTTTAATGCAGACAAAGTTGTTTAATGTCTTTCTGGTAATAGGATAAAGTTTATCCACAAATTCACCTTTGAACCCTGCTCTCCTATATGCTGTGTCATTATTTTGTATGTTACAATGATCCCTGCCTGATGCTTAAACCACCTTTTGCATTGCTTGGAAATAACAGATGCTGGAATCAGTTTTGACAGATAGAGGTCATAATAGGGTGTGCATTATGCATGTTGTTAGCAAAAAATAACGTTTTTGAATCTCTGCATGAAACTCTGAGGGTCATTCAGTGTTGTTTAGAAATGCAGAGCTGCTGTAAGGAATAGAAATAGTTTACTTTTTTTTGGTCTGATATATAATGGATATTCTAACTTATTATGTACTATGTTAATTCTAAATTGTAGCCTCCTTCTCTGACTCATAATTATCAGATGAAATACTCAAATGCATGGTACAGTTTATGAAAGGTTTTATTTTTCTATAATGTAACCTAATTGGTACCTTATAAATCTTGATCTATCATGCTTTCTGTTTTTCTCATGAGCTACAATTTAGATCATCAATTTATGTTAGCTCTGTGACCCAGAGCCTGGCTATAAAGACTTTTCTAGGAATCTGGGGTTTTTTCTGGTTTTGAAGTGAAGTAAATTTTAGCTATTCATTGGTGTCATAACTGGATAAGTTTGGTTTTTGATTTCAATGTTGGAAACTACCAGGCTCTTTTGTATCTCTAAATTACAAAGTTTGCTGATAAAAAACTTTATGTGGAAATTTGACTTAATGGAAACCAATGGGATTTTTATCATTAATGATAAAATGGATGAAATCCTGATCTTGTCCTTTGTGTTGGAATTTTACCCTGTTTTTAACATGTTCATGAATAACATTTTTGTGCCAGTTATGTTTCTGCAGTTGTCAGATACTGTCAGTACTGCAGCTATGTACATTGCAATGGCAGTGTCTCTAAATGCTTATTAACATATTTCACATTTCAGTAATTAATGCTTGGAGAGGGTCTATACTGTTTCTGTCACAAATAATCCATATTTATGCTCTAAATAATTAATAACTCTAAAGCATTTCAGGTTTCTGTAGAATACCACTTTTTCTTGTCTGCATTATTGAATTACAGCAAGTCCTTAGGATTCTTAATGAGTGTATTTGTTACAAATCCATGTGCCAATTAAAAATGAAATGTCAAGAATGACAAAGAAAATATCCTAGATCCTGCCTGTCTGAACTTCTGTAAAGCAGCTGGTGTACTGCCTCAGAGGAATTGGTCTCTTATGAGAGGAAGCTAAAAGAACTTGGCTCGTTTAGCCTAGCAAAATGAAGGTTAATAGGGGTATGATTGCTCTCTTTAACTGTAGTATGAAAATAAAAGCAGACAAGGAAAAGAACTTTGCAGGCTCCTGTTTCTAAATGGAAGTAAGTTGGCCGTGAACTAATTTACACTGAAAAGTAGAAGATTCTTGTTGTGGTGTAACCCCAGCCAGGAACAAAACACTAAGGTGAGAAAACTCGTGGGTTGAGATGAGAACAGTTTAATAGCTAAAACAAAAGCTGCACACACAAGGAGAGCAAAAGAGGTGGTACAAGATGCCGAAAAGGCCTTGACCTTGTGCAAGCAAACCCCGTTTTCAGCGCAAATTCAAACCATAGGTAGCCTCATACTGCCTTTTTCTGAAGAAAGCTACCCCAGCCAAAGCCAGTGCAATGGTAAATGCTCAGAGTATAGAATTCTAGGCGGAACAATTGGAACAAACAGTTTTGTTTTAGGGCAAGCTTGTAAACCTCATAGACTGAGATGGTTGGTGTGTTCATGATGGATAGGTCTGGATGCACCAGACCCCAGTGTTTGTCCTTTGTATATATTAGGAGGTGAGTGCTGACCAATTTCTGCCCAATTAAATGTCCACCAGCTCAGTGTTAATCTGCTAAACTCTTTCTGTGCTACTGTAATGAAATCTGTAATTGCATGCTGAAAAGGAAGTTAAGTATTCTATTTGGAGCTTCTTGACTCTTTCCCTCAATTCATTATTTTTTCTGTACCCCATTTATTTTTTCCATGCTTAAGGGAAGAGAAGAACATTTACCCATGAAAATTTAGCTATTCCAGAATAATATGTACTTGTTTTTCATTGATGATTCAAAAATGTCATTTAGTCTTTTGTTACTGGAAAAACTGATTTAAAAGAATGTTTAAAATGGTATGACAAGGATAAGTCATTTTGATATTTTCATATAAGTAGCAAAACCTATTAGTTATGCCCTCACTGCTTTTCTATCTTTGATACATGCTGTGTGTGCATGTGTGTTGTTACTGATACTGAAATGGATATGGCCCTCAGTGACTCAGACACTCCTGTTGTTGGAGAGTGAATTTACCTTCAGTTGTTTTACTTGGAGCTATAAAGTGCATTTCAGAATCTAAGTTAAATCTAACATATGCTAAAATAATTAGCACCAAAATACCATTTCCCTTGTTCATCCATGCATTTTTATCCCAGCCTTGAAGCTAGCAGGCAGTACCATTACAGAAGTGTCTGAATGAAGGAGACATGGCAGTGTCAGTGATTACTGTGTATTGTTGCAGTATACTGGGATCCTGGCCCTGCATCCCAGTTGCTCCAGGTGCTGGTTTATGTGAGTGTGGTGACAGTGCACATACATTGTGCCAGGCAGTGAGGATTCATGGCAATGACAATGCTGAGCACAAGGAATTCCTAAGCAGGCCAAGGACAACATTTGGATAAAATAGGTGGTAAAATACAGTGGAAAAACAAGATTTGTGTGTCAGCATAGTAGAGACCAGCTACAACAAGCAAATGAGTACTGTTTCTGTAGGCATTACAGTTTCTGTAGGTATCCCAGTTTCTGTAGGCATTAAAACAAACAGATTTTAAGGAGGGTTCTGAAGCAAGATAATAAACTCCATTAAGGCTGTAACCTAAAAGCCTATTTAAATGATGGGATTATTTCTAGGGGTGTCAAGAGGTGTTAGATCAAATCTTCTGACATGGGATCTGCCAAGGTAACTTTCATCATCAAAATTCCATAGGATTTTACAGAATCAAGCATACTGAATTATACACAAGTATTCTGGGCATGGTACATTTTAACAGGATTAATTTTGTGCTACCTTTTGAATAATTCTGCTAGTTGACACAGCACAATTTCTCCTTTTTTTTCCATAGTTATCTTGCCCTGATTTTCAGAGACGCCAGTAATAATAGAAAATAGAATGGAAAATAGAAATAAAAAGTACTTTAATTCATGTTTATTATTAGTAACTTAAGAACTATAGTATCTTAAAAAACCACCAGGATTTTAATTGAAAAATACATTATTATTTCCTGAGCATGCTTTGATGAGCTCAATCTAAGGGTGGGGTTTTAAGTTTATTGTATCTGGACACTAATAATGTGATAAATGAAATCACCAAATGTTTTATAATGTGAATAATTTTTTGTGCATGTGTTTTGACTTCCATGTCTGTCTCTTAGATGAGTACCTGCTGATGGTCTGCTCATCACATACACAGAACTATAATTCAGAATCTCATGGGGGGTTTGCTTTCATTAGGACAAAATTGTCAGCTCTCAGTAGACACTTGTGTGCAGCATTACTTCTGTTTGCCATGCAGTGCATGGAGCATTTATTGGTGCTGAATCAGTGTATGAAAGCATGAAAGCCTTCAGTTTAGAAACAAACTTATGTCTAGTATTTGCCTAAGTGGAATAATGGACTTACTAATAATTAGGTGCTCATTTAAGTATTCCCAGGTAACTTGCAGAAACAGTAAAAGTTAAGATGTCATTTGGGTTGAGTAATGTAAGAGCTGGTATTACTTTGTGTAATGTTTCATCAGCACTTAGGATTAGTATTTATTCATTAATACAGAGAGTAGTAATTATGGAAGGTGATTTCTTTCATGCTTCATACAATTTAGAGGAGATCATGGATATTTGTGTTTGTTGCCACCTAAATTACAGTAGTGATCTTGCAACAGAAAACAAGTCTTCTGTGGGCCTGCTGATCCTTTGTTGTTAGAATGAAGTTAATGATGACCTTCCAGCAAGAAACATGTTAAATATGGCAGCCCAGCAACCTTGACTTTGCAGACTGTCACTCTTATCCATAATTATTAATATATATTCTTACAAAACTCTTAACCAAAAACTGTCTGGTTAAGATTTGAAATTGATATACCCACATAATGAAAACAATTTTGAAAATCCCATGTTTTGTTAAAACCAGGAAAATTATTCGTTAGTTTTTTTTTTTTTTTTTTAAGACAGAGGGAGAATAATTAAAAATAGTTCTGTTGTGATAAAATGCTTTTCTTTAGAAAGCATTGTGCAAAAATGCTTTTCTAAAAGCCTGTAAATCTTTAATATGTTTGTTACGGAGTGGGTGCTGTTTCACTTGATTTCAAGTATTCTTGTAGTATCAGAGCACATTCTGAGTGCAATACACTAACTCTCCATAATGCTTAAAATTTTGGGTTTTTTTTTCTAAAAGAGAAGCTGTTAAAGTTATAAGAAAATGGGGTTACAGTATCTACAGTTTTATCTTCTGACTGAAGATAGAGGGATTGCCCCCCCTCATTTGATACACTCCTGTGCAGGATTATTGAACTGTCATTATTAACAGTGTTTTAGTTCTTTGCACAAGCAGACAGAAGTGGGTTGCTCCCTTAAAAACAAAATAAAAAAAAATCCCCAGCACAGTTTAGTTGACTATGATGCAGTCTGTATTGATGTGGAAGGACTAGTGTGCATCCAGAGTTCTTGACTTGAAAATGAAACCTTCAATTGATCCGGGCTTTGCTACAGGCACCCAGAAATCGTGCCATAACATGAAAATTAAAAGAAAAAGGTGTTTTGAGAAATCTAAAAGAATTGTGATCCTGATTCTCCTGGCCATGTTCACATCAGCTGTAGGTTTTTGGTAATAGCATTCTAAAGCACATGAGATTATTCATATTGGTGTCTTTAATGCTAATTTATTGAAATCTTTGCCTTAAACTATAAAGATAGCCTTAATATTTGAACCCTATGGAGATCCAGAGGTGCACATGTACAGGGAAGAGTCTCCATAGGCATGAAATCAGTTTTACCCCAAGAAGAAAGGGGGATAGAGATGTTTTTCCAAAGCAATTATTTTCAATTTGGTTGTGCCTGGTATAGTACTAAGTACTCTGGTGCCTTACTCAAATACCTGCTAAAGACGTAGTGTTTCTTTGCTTGGTTGCTCTCATGGTTTTCAGATTCTATAGATTGTCATTAAGTGAAAATTGATTCTGGATTTTGGGATTTTTTTCTGTTTATGTTATTTATTTTTTAAATTTTTTCTTTTCAGGTTTACCAAAAATGCAAGTAATTCGGAACTACAATGGAATCCCACAGCCAGCAGCACAAGATGGGCCACCCTTGCATATCCAGATTGGGGACACTATTGAGCTCATTAGAGGAGATGCACACAGCTTATTTTGGCAGGTACTGGATCATTTAGCAAATGGCTGTATTCTGTTTGTCCAGATATCAACTTCTTATTGATATATTGCTCTCCTAAGTTTTTTTTCTTTTAGAACAACAATAACAACAAAATTCTTTGTGGTTTATCCTAATAAATGCCTAATACAACTGATTTTGCTTTGAAATTGCCTGTAGTTTCTATATGGTTTAAATCTTCATTCTTGCAACCTTAAAGTAAGAGTCCTGGTGAATAAATCTTCAAGAATATGATATTGGTGGCAGTCCTCGTGAAAACATAGGAGTTAAGGAGGGTGTTTGGCACAAAAAGCAAAGTTTTTGAATTTTCAGTGTCTGATTCTGTAATGCAACATAAGTAAAAGCTATGTTGACAAAACCCAGTTAGTGAATGTTATATTAATAAGGGAAAGAAATAGCTCTGCAGAACAAAACCACACCTCAATGCTGGCTCTAGTCAGTAAAGGATAGGAGTTTTTATATACACTGGAAAAGTATATTCTATTGATGGCAAAATTTGCAGTTGTGTGATTCACATCACTACTTTTGTTACTAAAATTTCTTCTTAAATGGGTACTATGAACGTTGAAAATGCTGACTTGCATTTACTTTAACAGTAAATGCATTAAAATGTCGTATTTTTCTTGATTGCTTTCTTAATTGTTTGTATTATTGGATACATGGAAATAGAGCTAATTAGAACTATCAGGAGATTAATAAAGCAACAAGTGGAAAATATCTGTCTTCTTGAATTGGTGTTCCTGTGTTGATCTTCCTGACTCTTTCTTTTTTAAACTATAATAAGGTAATGAATATAATATAAAAACTGCCTGGTCTATTTAATGAGTTAGGTCATACTTTTTCTTGTTTGTTTTGGCTTCTGTTTTTCTGGCTACAGTTAGGGTGGAATCTTCTTCAGACTCTTCAGGACAGGATCAGTGAACTCTTCCTATGTCACTGTATCATTCTGAATGTTTAATTGTGGGAAATAATAAACAATAGAATTACTTTATCTATTGAAAAAAAATGTAAATAAGCGTAACCAAACCACCTTACCCCACTCCCAAAAAACCCTCCAAACTCAAAGAACCAACCAGCTCCCTTCCAAAACCCCCCAACCTGTTACTTAGCAGACCATGGGTATTTCACATCACTAAATCTTTTCAAATGACAGAGTTTGGCCTGTATAGTTTTGTATGTAGGACTTGGTTCTGCAAGGTCTAGAGTTCTGATCTGGAGAAGCCTTTAAACCTGCTCTTGACTCAGGACTGGCTGGAAGGTAATCATCTGACTAATACAATTAGTATAAGCCAAAATTACTGCTACCGCGTGGGACTGATTCTATTGCCATGTTCATACACATCTGTCAACTCAATTTACTGGAAATTGTCTTAGAGGTTGTTGGTGATTATCATGCTAAAGAATTTAGCTAGAATCTGATTGTGTTTAACTAGCAGAAACCAGAAAGTGTGTTAGGCTTTTCCCTAGAAGCCTCAGTAATAGATTTGAATCCTAATGGAAATTGTCATCTCCATTAGCATCATTCAGGAATTTTTTTTTTCTCTTGTCACAGACTGCTTAATACAGATTTTTCTGAGTCTTTTAATGACATCTACATTTTAAAATGCGTATTAAGAAAGAGCCTGAAAAATGCAATTTCTATTAAAATCTTTAATTATTCAAAAGGGCTTTTAGGATAATTTACAGCTGACCCACTAGACTAATATTACAATGGTTTTCTAAGTTGACCATTTAGAAATTAAAATGATTGTAATAGATAAGTGTGTGGGTTTAGGTAAAACTTTTTCATTCTTTACAGCGCATCAAATAAATAATGCAGGTTACTAAGCAGTACTTGAGCTGTAGTTGAAGTGTGGTCAAACATGTCTTGATAGACATTAATATGTTTTGTTCAGTGGCTGCTTTTACTGAGTGTGGTGCCACTTGCTATTCAGGTAGGATTAGTATTGAAAATAAGTATCACTTGGATGGCAGACTGTTTTAGAGCTCTGCTTAAAATGAGGTCTGTACTCGAGTGGGATTTGTGTTTCAGGAGTAAATAGAATATATGGATACAAAAGGAAGCCTGTATTCAAGCAGATGATTTGAAATGAGGTGAGGAAGCTTTGCTGAACACAGGTTCAAGTCTGTGGGATTGTCACTTGTTTACGTAGAATTTTAAAAAAATATCACTGGTATAAAGCACTTTTAGCTTAAATACTGCCTATGTGCTTTCCCCTCTCCTGTGCTGCCTCTGCACTTCTCTGTATTTTTGGTCAAGGTGTTAGCTACTGTGTGTGATGAATTGCATAGTGATCTCCTACAGAGAATGGTGCACTCACTTACTGTGCTCTAGGATAGCACCAGTCAAAGAATGTTTTTATTTCTTTTCATAAACCCTTGTTATTTTTTTACATTCAGCTCCACTCTGTTCAATTTTCTGAGCTCTATTTTTTGTGGTGGTATTATGATAGAACTACACATTTAGTTTTACAGAAACATAAGGAACTGAAACCCTGAAGAAATTTCATGCATGTTTATGAGAGTTTTTCCCTATTAAATTTTTTTATTTTGCAGGTATGCCATCAAAAATAAAAAAGGAATATAATTTGTGTGATTTTAATGCTTGTTAAGTACTCATGCTTAATCTCATTGCCAAATGCTGAGTATATTTACAGTCAGTATATTGCACTAATAGAGTTTAAGTATTTATGTGCTTTTAAAAAATCAGTTGAATTAAGACATTTGTTTGCCTAAATACACATTTTGATGCCTTCATTTTATGAATCTGTGTTCAGGATTTTAGGTATGTGCTCTACTATGAAATGTGTCTTCACTGCCAAATATTACTAGTAGGAATAAAAAGGTGTTTTAAGGTTTTCTTCAGGAGGGCTTGGTTGGTGTGGAACTGTGTGTGAGCTGCTGATGGATTTGTGAGGGTCAGGTCACTTTTGGTGCTTAGAAGCTGGAGTAAATTGGTGGTCCTGCCACTCTGGGAGGTGCAGGAAAGGCCCAGTCTAGGCCATGCTGGATGCATTTCTGCCCCTGGTCTCCCCATTTTTGTGTGGATGCATCTTCAGCATGCCAGTACATCACAGTCAGGGATGCATCCACACAACAAGAATCTTTAATTCTGATAGTATTCCCCTGCCCAATCGATTTCCACTGACATGCATCACTTATGGAAATGTTTAACACTGGCTGTTGGATCACAAGCTCTGAATCCTACTGGAATTTGCTCTCTCAGGTGCGAAACCACTGCTGCACAGTGGTGTAGTCATTTTGGGGATCTGCAAGGGTGCAGGTGGCAGCTTTCTGTAGAATGCCAGCTGACGAGGAAGTAACTTGAAAGGAGATAATTAACATGAATGAAGATATCAAACACTGGCAGGCATTGACAGAACTGGGAATCACATCTCAGTCTCTAAGCTCCCTTCTTGCCTCTTATCTCTCAGAGCTTTCAGGTCTATCAGTTATAATTATTACTTAATTATATTAAAACCTCAACAAAACAACAACAAAACCCACAAAAATATTGAGCAACACTTTATTAGAAGAGCATTTTATTTTAAAGACTCTTGTCTTTAAAATTTATTGTCCTAAATCCCTGGGCTATATTATTTTGTATTATTATTTACTGTTAATCTCAAAAATTGAATTTTTTTTTTAGGGAAGAAATCTAACAACAGGAGAGCTTGGATTCTTCCCAAGTGATGCAGTGAAACCTAGCCCATGTGTAAGTACCATTATTTAGTTCTGTTTGCCACCTTACAGGAAAACTGCCCAGTTCATTAGTTCATCAAGATTAATTTTATCTTACAAAAATAATATTGTTTCTAGATCCTTGCTGCTTTCATGGTGGGTTCAGTATTGCTTAAAGTAGGGAGTTCTAATACTTTTGGTTATTGGGTGTAAGTAGGACATGTCAAGAAAACAAGTTTGATAAGCAGGTTTCACTTTTGGGAATATTAATATATTGAACTGTCTGAAGAGTTTCCAGAGTGTAGATCAAATACATTTTATGTGAAAGTGCACTTTCTCCCTTACCCAGGAGGAAGGTGAGAGTGCTGTGGCTCTAATCTATTCCCCAGTCACTTTGGGTTAGAGAGAGGGATTACAGCCTAGGTAGTAAGTTTAAAAATTGTAAAACTAATATAAAACTTGCTTGATAAATTTTCTTTTTTCTTTATGCTCTTACCTGTCTTTATTTCACACAAGAATTTTCTCAATCTAGAAAAGTTTGTGAAAGTAATAAGAAAAATAATTTTGTAATATGTACTCAAGAGTTTTATGTACCAGATGTGATGATGTATTAGTATACTATACACTTGCTCCTTCTCTGCCCTCTGTACCACTGTGCATCAGATTACTGCCTGCCTTTGTTGAGGTTAATTGATAAAAACCCATAAACCCTGTAATGAATCCTAGTCCTTAGTTTTGCTTTAAGGTAGTTTTCACTTACTTGAACCTAGTTCTTAATAGTTTGACTTAATAATAAAATTGCTTTTTTCCAGCAATCAAGATATGCCACTTCAATGGCTTTTATAAGTAGGTGGGGTCAGCTCTTAGTAGCTGCATTTTGATGTGTCTTTGGGGCTTATTGTGCCTTAGTTTTCTGAACAAGTAGACATGAGATCCTAAAGAGTATAAGTATGTTAAAATACCATAAGACATCTTTAATACCTTATAATTCCAGGATTTTGTTTGAAGAGGAATGCACAGGCTATTTGTAGGTACAAGTTTTTTTAGTTTGGGTGAGAGGACAAATCTGAAATAAAGATGACATTGTTGTGTCAATTTAGCTTTCATCCCTCCACCCTTTGCTTATTGTTAAATTTGTGAGTTTCCCACCCCTTGCTTATTGTTCAAGGGTGGATTTCCCATTCCATGGTGTCACTGTCAGTGACCCCATGAGTCATTGTGTAGTCATTGACCCCAACTGTAGCAGCACTTTTGGGAATCACCAATATATTTTAAAAGCACTGGCAGTGTAATATCTGAAGCTAGGGAAAATGCTGCTGGGGTGTTATGTAGGCATCTTTCTAATGGTAAAGCTTTCTGCTAAATTTAAAATATACTATTTAGAGGAGTATTGAAAATAATGCAGTTTTACAGAATGAATAAATACTATTCATGAAATGTTACCAACTGGTGTCATGATCAGAATAAAAAGATAAATTGATGCTTCACCACTGTTAACTTGGAAGGATGAAATATAAACATCTTATTATGATAAACGATGCAGTTAAAGATACTGAAACATCAATCAGGTTTTAAACATGCTATAACTTTTACTGTTATTATTAAGTCTAACAGTCTTTACAACCATCTGATATAAAAATGCCCAGAAACAGCATAAAATCCATATATCAGAAGACTTTAGGAATGAATATTGAATGAAAAACTGCTGAGCTCCAGAATATCTATATTCCGGACTTTTCACAGATGTCCCTATAAACAATTTTTTCCCTTTAAAATAAGTAGTATATGTCAGCAGACATTTTATGCCCTATATAAGTAATATCTGTTTCTTCCTAGCTTTCCTCCATTTTTCTAGTTTCTGTAGAGGCATTGAATACATAGCACAGTAGGAGACAAGAGCTTCTGCAAAAACATTTGATTTTATCCTCTTTATGCCAATGAACAACACTTGTTACAGGAATATATTTGTCCATTCAAAATTTACAAAAGCAACTACTCATCTACCCTTTAACTGCTCTGGAGGATGGACTTAAACCATCTTTGAATTTTTATATCCTTTCCAGTTTATTAGCACTGCTAGAAATTTGAAATATTTAAGGAAATGTTGCAACATGTGAAAAACATGTAAAAACTTTGTAATTTTTGAAATGGTGGCCTTGAAGTGTGTCATCAGGTTGATCCACTGAAACATTTCCCTTAGCAATTGTCTGTCAGCATTTACGTAGTCCATGAATTTTCTGCCAGGTCTCCCCACTAGAAGCAGAGCTGCCTGAGTAGCACCATCAGTACCTGCAGGGCTGGGGAAGGCCAGTGCTGCTGCCAGGGGTGACCCCTGGCTCTCCTGGCTCTCCTGCGCTCCTGAGGGGTTCGTGGGCTGCCAGCACTGCAGAGGCTTCTGTGAAAAGAGCCCTTTGTCTTCTCTTTGGGAATAATGCATGTTTCCTTTCTCTCTCTCAAGATCTAGGCTAAATGACTGTTTAATACCTGTTAAGATTTACTGCTACACAAGCCAAACATGTGAGCCTGTTTTTTTAATGTGTTCCACACTGAAGTTTATTTCAAGGTCAAGTCTAGAGACTTGATAGGGATCTTGGTTGATACCTGAGGTCAAGACAGTGGGAAGTGTAATTGATTGCAATTCAATCAATTTAAGTTTAGAGGCCTTTGTAATAATATTTTCCTGACTTGATTTGTTTTTGGAAGTCTCTTTTGGTGACATTCCATATATCATGAATAAAACATTTTGGGAAGAATGTTACTGTAATTTCTTCCATATTAGAGACCAGAAAATAAAACGTTCATTAGTTTTACTTGAAGGAACAAAACCAAAGCATTCTGCTTGCCTAAGAATATGTGACCTTAAGTTATAAGTGTGTGAGATTTATGCTAACCTTTCACTAAAATCCATTTTTCAGCACTGTGCATTTTCACACATTGTTTTAGAAGAGTAGGGTAATACTGAGTTTTCACACACTAATGGGAGATGATACAGTGCCTCTTGTGCATGAATAAACATTATCTGTGCATATGTTTGTGTGCATATAACATCCATTTTGCAAGCTGATTGCAGTTTAATTTTTAAATTTAATTTCAGAATCAAATGACATGCTTAGCACAATACAGTACAACAGCTGCCCAAGTCAAATACAAAGGGATGAATGATGTCATGTGATAGAAGTTGTGGAATATCCTCAGTTCTCTCTGAAGATTATAGAGCATATTTCCCAGTGGACAGTCTAAGGCCACACAGTCCTGGACACATTACATGAGTTTTATACATTACTGTAAATTGATTGGATGTTTTGGTGAACTTATCTACAATACAGAGCCCTGAGCTATTTTGTGTATGAAATTTGAATATAGGCACTGTCGGAAAAGGTTTGTTTGAACAGTTCTGTGAAGTAAAAATACCCAAAACAAATTCTCACAGAAGAAAAGAACTTAAAATATTCTGTACTACTTTCAGAATTATATGGAATATTTGTCCTTTATTATCACTTCCTTAAAATAGACTTGTAGACAAACTAGATCACCTGGATATTGATAGTTAAATCCATCTAATTTCTGTTTTTTAGAAAAAAATAATTTTCTGCGTGTTTTGATATCCTAGGTTCCTAAGCCAGTAGACTACTCTTCACAGCTGTGGTAAGTCTCTGTCTTGTCTTACAAGAATCTCTGAAAGCAGCAGTCACAGAAAGCAAATGTGTTTACTACAATTTAAATTATATTGGTTTAACCTTTCTAGGCTTCAGAAGAAGACATTGTGTAATGGTTTGGGAAAGCAGTACCATCCATTGCCTAAAAGCACTTCTGATATAATAAAGTACTTAATGATGTTGATGCTGTGTTTACAAGCTTGTGGCTGCACAGCCTTAGTCCCAGAGGTCTGAAACAGAACAATAAGAGATGGTTATAATATGAAGCATGGAAGTATATCTTACATGTTGAGTGAATAAAGGAAGGAATAATGCTAAATAGATATTGTATCATTAATAATTTTGCATTTTCTTTAAAACCCCCACCAACATTGAAGCTGTAGAGATAGAGGTGGCACCTGGGAATATGGTTTAGGGATGTCTCTGGTGGTGCAAGGTTGGACTAGATCAATCTTGAAGGTCTCTTCCAACCTTGATGATGCTGTGAAAAAATGTTGTATCAAAACTGCAACCGCTGCTGCTCTGGGGTTTATGAAGTGTGTGAACTCTTTCCCACAACTCAGAAAAGACATGGTGGTTCTGAGAGAGCAGAGTAAGCATCACTTGTGTCCTTCCACTGATTTTATTTCTTGCCATTTAGACATGAGTTCTGACTTCCTCTTAACTTGCCAAAAGTGAAATTAGGATCACACTAAACAAATATTGATTTTTCATAACAAGCCAAGTAAAGTGTTTATTATTTAAAATGGATATTTTGAATTAATTTCTAACATATAGTCTATTATAATTTTGTTAGAATAAAGCATATTACTGGCATTAGTCTTTATCTTCTACGGATTTTTAGTAATGAACTATTATTTTGCTTAAAGCTCCTTTCTAACTGGTTGTGATATATTTGTGTGAAATTTAACATAGTGGTGGTCTGTGGTGGTGACAGCCTTTGTAAAATGGTAGGATAAGCATAATTTCCCTGGAAGCTAGGTCACTTTCCCCAATTAACAGTTTAACCTGTGGTTTTGCAAATGAGTGTCTGCTGACAGCCTCTCATGATGTCCTACACAAACCACAAGGCAGAGCAAGGGCACAAATCTGCTCATGCAGCCAGGCTGCAGAACCAGCGATTTGTCTTAGCTTTCAACACTTAGCATCAGCTTTTTCAAATTTGGATGGTTTTGGCTTTTTTTTCCCCCCCCTGGATGTTTGGTATACCCATTGCACTTGAGCCTTTAGAGGTTATGTGTAATTATGAAATGAAATAAAATCCTGTCTTGTGTAAGTACCAAATTTTCAATTAGGGTCTTTTGTTGGCCTGATCTACTTCTGGTGGCTGATTCTCCATTTTGTTGCAATAAATCTTCCTAGAACTCAGGGAGGTTCAAAGGTTCTGGACCACTGTTGTATTGCTGCTCTTGCAGCATGTGATGCAGATAGACCAGCTGGTTTTATGAACTTTTCAAGCCAGTAGTCATTCAGCTAATGCTTGGGCTTGACCACTTTCCTTAGTAGATATTCTATTCAAAATCCATAAAAGTACTTTTCTAATTAGGAATTCCACAACCCCCAACCATGGAATTTTTTCATGTTTTATTCTTTATTCAGAAATCTGGAAGTGGTATTCAGCTGCAACGGATATATTTTTGGTCCTCATGATATGTAGAATATTTTCACTCTCTATTGCATATTTAATAGACCTTTGGAACTTTGAAAAAAATCATAGGCAATTTTTATTTTCCTTGTTACAGGTTTGCAGGAGCAATGGAACGATTGCAGGCAGAAAGTGAGCTAATTAACAGAGTAAACAGCACTTACCTGGTGCGACACAGGACCAAAGAATCAGGAGAATATGCAATTAGCATTAAGTAAGTGGAATTGGATTAAGAATGCCTCAAGAAAGTTTTCCTGTTCTCATTTTTGTCTAGATAGTATTTGAAATAAATATGGAAAAGAAAACCATGGTTTCCGTTATATAATTATGTGCAGCCTTGAAGAGAGTCAATATAGGAAAACTGAAGTTGCTGTCAAAAAATACCCAGGATTTATGGGAGGAAAGAAGCAATGGTTTTGTAATGCTGATGTAGCAAATTTGGGCTACAAAAATAAAGGTTTGAGTATATTGGAGAAGAGTAAGCATTGTTTGCAGTACAGTGAGATCTGTTTCATTGACTTTGGTGAGAACTCAAAGCCCTTTGCATCTCAGACTGTTCAGTAAAATGTGGGTTTGTACATTTTGTGGGTGCAAATAATTGTTTGCTTTTCATGTTGTTGATCAATATGAATATAAAAGCAGGAAGTACATGGGAATTCCCAATTAGAATAAGCAGTTAGCTGTGACTTTTTTTTTTTTGATGACAGATTACTTCTTTAGCTGTACTTTAATAAATATGTTTGTTTGATTAGATGTCAACTTTGTTTTGGCACAGATATACATTTTGTCTTAAGAATTTATGTGTGTGGTGTTCTAGGGGCATGCCCTCGGGTAATTATTGATTGTGTCTGATTAAAAACACATTTATATTCATAAGTTATTCATTGCCCACAGGTACAATAATGAAGTGAAACACATCAAGATTTTAACAAGAGATGGCTTTTTCCACATTGCAGAAAATAGAAAATTTAAAAATTTAATGGTAAGCATTGATTAGCTTTTTAACATTGTGAGATTTTCTTTGTAGCTGTGTCTGTTAGAGAGAGCTACTTTGGTTTATGAAATTCCAGAAAGCTATGTGAGTGAAAGATTTGAATTGTGTCCACTCCTGCTAATAGGATAATGTTTTATGTTTATGGTTTTAGCTCTAAATGATAATTTTATGTGCTTAAGACTACATATCTATTGTTAGGACTGGACTGTGTCCCTTGTAGTGAAGTGGAAGAGAGGAGGAATTTGAATCCCATCCATCAGCCCACTCTGGAGTTAGGCTGAATCTGGACAGGAGAATTTGATGTCTTTGGAAATCTTGGTTTTTAGGAATCAATTGGATTAAAATTTATGCAGCAGCCTTCCTGCATGCATACTCAAGTATGTGAAAATGCTAAATAAAAATGTAGGATAATACAAAACAAGAGCAGGGAGAAGCCTTAAAACCAGGAAGCCTTAGAAATTATTTTAGTTTAACCACTGATACTCTGTAAAACAAAAGCATCCTAGAAGTGGGGAGAGATTAAATGATAATCTGGAAGTGCTCATTAGAACAGGAAGAACATCAATTTCTGGATGAAGAATGCACCAAGCTGTTTTTGCACTCTTATCTTCATTTCACACTTACAAACCAGTGAGTTGTTTAGTTTTAGGGCTGGGGACACTGAGATCTTTTCATTGTTTAGCAGTAGAAATGATGGTGTTGCTCATATACACAAGGAGGTGGCTGCTTAGTCTGTGAACCCTGCAAATGATTATTTGGAAACTGAACTTGGCCAAACAGGGCAGCTGGAGGGCTACACTGCCAGGTTTCTTCTTGTGGCAGTGGTACAGTTTAATGCACTGGTTCAGGCTCCAAAGTAGAAATATAAATAAAGGACCAAGTTGGATGGAAAATGAGCAAAAAGAATATGCATTGCATCACAGAATTGAGAGGACTGAAGAAATTTCTGGTGTACCTCACTGCTACCAACTTAGCCCTGCTAGCATTCAAGTAGGAAAGAATGATTTTATAATACAGATTTAGGGTATTATGAATTCTGCCCTTGAGAGTTAAATACACAAGTGGTGTGGTGTTTGTACATGCTGTGGAACAACTGCTTTGTTCTAGACAGATGCAAGAGAAAGAGTGTCTTAAAGAAAAGAGGAACAGAAGTAGTTTAAGTAGAAGTGGGAGCAGAAGAGAGACAAAGGCAGCATCCATGGAAATGTTAAGTAGTGATCTGCAGTGACACAGCGTTTTGTACTGCTCTGGAGGGGAAAAAGTAGAAGAGTTCTTGTGTCTACTTTTCATAGTACATTCGAAAAACTTCACTAGAGTAATTAAAATGTGATGAGTGTGTAGAGCTGGGTGCAGTGCAAGGTCAGTTTGGCTGCTGCTGTGAATCAGGGTGATGTGACAGGCTCCTGAGGACCCTATCCATGCTGGCATGGACTGCTTAATCCACTCATCTGTTTGTAAGCTTGCTGCTGTGATTTGTGCAATTCATGTTTTAGAGGCCAGTTGTCAGTCAATCATTTTCATGGAAGAATGGAATTAAAACCTAAGCTTTACAAGTAACTGACTCTGCAACATGAAATGATTTTTTCTTTTCTCTCAGTTTAAAACCATTTTACTTATTTTGCCAACAAACAATATCTGTCCATTTGGAATTCTAATTACTTTTACCAAACAGCACAATTCTTACAGACTTACACTGTGCAAAAAGATAACAGAAGTTTCACACTAATTATGTTCCATTTATCCAGATATCCTGCTTTGAATGCTACTTACTTACAAATCACACACAGTATTGTCATGGTAATTTTAATGTCTGGATATCCAGTGATGATATGGGAGTAAATTTCATTGCTGACGTTCCAGTTTGTATGATGTGCTGATATCAAACAGCAAAGCCCAAAGAGTTCTTAGTATCATGTAGGCTATGTTCTTAGTATGATGTTGGCTATTATAGACTAAACATTTTGGTAGCTTTTTATGATGCTGGCTTTTCTTTTTTTTTTTTTTTTTTTTTTTTTTTTTTTTTTTTTGTTTGAGGTTTTTTTTTTTTATTTTAATAGAAGAAAATAATTAAACACAGTATGATCTCCTAATTTTGGCCTAAGCTTGGCTTGGTCAACTCTGATTTTGCAAGTCTAAATGTAAATAAGTGGAATGAATTGAGGGATTTATAGTAAATACATTGCTTTGTGCTTGCATTTCTGAAGGGGAAATCCCAGGTTTGAATGGATCAATTGAAGTACATTGGCTTTGAATTGTCCAGTCACTTTTAATCTTATTCTAGCTCTGTGTACAAATGATGTGATATTGAGATTTCTAGGGATAATTCAAATGTAACAGACAATGGCAGGGGTTGAAGATTGCAAAGGACTAGCATGGGCTGTCATCATTTTGATGGGTGTTGCCTTCTTTAGAGTAGGAATTCGAGTAGCTTGTCTTCTTGGTTACATAAACTATTTCAGCTATTTTTTTGTGTTTATGTACATGAATTTTTGCATATATATATATGCAAAATATTCCTGTGAATAGCTATGAATGCTTATATAGATGCACATACACAGAGACAATGAAGTTTTTGGATTGGGTACCAGGAGAATGTGAAACACTGGATTTTTCAGTCAGTGTGCACTGTCTGACATCCCCCAAACCTGCCCTGCCTTGGAAGTTTTACATCATCTGAGTATCTGCACATTAAGTTGCTGTTAACTTATAAGCCTTGTGCTTTTTTTCAGATCTGTGTAACTTACAAATACATGTGTAGATAAACATCATTTTAATTGCAAAAGAGATTTGAGAAAGCAGGGTCATTTACCATTCCATCCTTAGTAAGCAGCTGACCTTGCCTTCTGCCTGACTCCAGAAAAGCAAAGCCATCGTCAGCCTGACTTAAAGGAGCAGCAAATGTTGACTCTGACAAAAAGATTTTACTTAGCTGATTTTTGGGGTGTCTTCTTTGGTTTGTTTGTTTGGTTTAAATTTTTTTAAGTGGCAACTTGAAAGCTGGTAGTTTATATTTAAAAAAACAAGCATTTTCTATGGGTTGTATTGTAAATACTGTTACAGGAATGCTGAATGGTGTGTGATTTCAATTTCCAATGCAAGTCTTTTTCCTTTCTGAAAGGAACTTGTAGAATACTACAAGCACCATTCTCTCAAAGAAGGTTTTCGAAGTTTGGATACCACTCTTCAATTTCCATACAAAGAATCTGAAAACTCAGTGGGACAGAGGAGCAACAGAACAGGTGGCAATGGTGAGGATTATAAATTTTTGTGGATTACTTTCTGGCATATATATATATGTGTGTATATATACATATATTAAAAGGACAAGGTACTTGAAGCATTTTCATCTTCCATTTTTGACATATAACCAATTACTATGGCAATGCCTTTAGCTAGGATTTTTGGAAGCTAAGCAGATTCAGATCTGCCAGGAAATTTTTAAACATGTCTAGCAAGCTTGTCTTGCTGCCAAACTTAAAATCTCCCCAATATTCAAAAATTCTATTAGACATGCTGGTGAGAGATTAAACTGCATCTTGCCTAGTTTCTTAAGAAATTTGCATATGTGCAGCTACAAGTGTTAATATCTGTGACAATTTCTAATCCTTAAAAAGAGATTTAAAGAAATCAGTCTTGTAGCATAGCCCTATGAAGTAGCATCTCAGTAATACCAAATAATTGTGCAAAAAAAATTAGATTTACTATATCATAATTATTTTTATGCATGTTTTTTAACATTGAATGTTTATTAGAGTACCCTTACTAAGCTTTGAAAGTTAATGAACCATTGTGCAATGTAAATAGCAGTTAAAAAGTTGAGAAGTTTAGAAATAAGCTGAGAAAGCTTGCAATACATTTGTTGTCCTTTATTTGAGCTATTACAATTTAAGTGGAAGTTAGTGTGATTTTTAGGACATGGACAGGTTCAATGTTAATGATAAAACCTACCACATGGCTGGCCTCTGGAAAATATATAATGTTTCTGTCAAAGAGCAAATATTAGATTTGCTGTTCTACAGTCATTAGCTGCATCTTTGTACTGTAAGAGATAATAAGAGGAAAATAAATATTAATGGGGATTTTAACAATATGAAGACTGCTGTAAAAGCCCAAAAAAGCCCAGTCTAGTCTGTGTGATGATGGTGGTGGCTTTGTTTTTTTCATTTGATATGTTTCTGAGCTTTTGTTTACTTGCTTGCCTCTGTTCCATAACATTTCTATAACTTTGGAGGCTTTCTTCCTCCTAGTTAAAGTGAAGATAATTTAGGACAAATGAATGTGAAAAACCAGCATGTCCCTGGCATTTCATTTACTGTCACTACTTCCCAATTCATCTTTCCATTTCTGTTCTCCTTCACTGCTTCCCAGGACTTCTGTCAGTTGTCTCCTCTCTGTGGTGTTGATGTCCATTCCTGGTGAATTTCCCTGCCCTGTCCTTTCCTCTCCCTTCAGCTCATGCTCTCCCTGTGCTTCTCTCTTGATTTACTTTGCATTTTTTTGAGTTATCATTGACTGTGAGTGGAACCAGATTGTTTCTCTGTTTTTTCCTTAGGCCATTTCCTTAGAATGTATCTCAGTTTGAATGTATCTATACTGTCCACCAACTTCTTACTCTGCAAGTGCTCAATCCTTTCCTGCTTTACAGGACACAAGATTTATGGTAGATCCTCTTAACTTCAGTCATCATACAAAAGAAAACATCTTTTACAAGATCTTTTGGGCAGTATGTGGGAGAGCAAGAGAAATGACTGAGGAAGTCATTTTAGTCCAGGGGATGAGGAAGGGCACTTTGCTGCAGTAACTATCAGCCCTTTGATGCTGCAGACTGTGCTGGTGGAAACTGCAGGTTTTGTCTTAGACCAAACTGACCTGAAAAACCTTTCAATTCCCAAACTCCTCATGTAAAATCTAATAGATTTCCATAATTCTGCTGCTTTATCTAGATGGACTCTGAATGACACTTCCTTTAATGGATTGGACAGTAAAGTGTGTCCCCATGAGTGTGGTGATTTATTTGTTGTTCGTGTTTTTTTTTTTTTGTTTTGGTTGTTTCACCAAAATGTGCACGATTATCAGTCCACCTGTGGGTCACTCTGCTTGGTTTTTAAGCTGTTTTGTTCATTTTACCAAGCCGATGTAAGAAAAGCCTTACATTTATGCTGTGTGAACCCTGCTGGGCTGAATTTAGAAAGAATTTGGGTAACCTGAGGCTGCAGTTTTGTTTAGAAGAGGAAGCAAAGAAGTCATGTGGGGCAGCAGTTGGACATGGAGGTTACTCACAGCCCTCAGTGAGGACCACCACACAACTCATTTTTTGGATCTCTTCCCACATAATCCAAGTGCAAGAAAAAGTGTTCGAAGGAAGCTAGACAAAGTAGGTGAGGAGAGAAGGGGCACTTCTCTATATTTTTTTCAATTTTGCAGCTACTCAGCATGGGGCTGAAGATAGTGAATACAATGGGCTTTGACAGTTTGAAGCTAATTTAAAGAAGGATTTGGGTTTAATGCAGTATTTTTCTCTATACTATTCACATATCTGGATTTTTTAATGAAGCCATCTTTTGAAAAGACATCAGCATTTTTTTCAAAACAGTGGATCTTTAGGATATGTAACTGACAGAATAAGTGGGAAAAGTATTTCTAAAAAACATTAGTTGAACCACTGCAGACTTTGACAGAGTTTTATAGTTTTCTGCTGACAAGGTCTTTGAGCTGCTGTGAAATTGGATGGCAATACTGAATTGACTTTACTTCCCAGAAAAGAGTGAGAAAGATGTATGTTAATTTTTTTTTGGTGTTTATGTTTTCATTTAGCCATATGGGAAAAGAAAAACAACTAGTATTTCATTTAACTTGTGATTTCTAATCTGAATCATAATAAGTCACCTTGTAACTTCTTACATTTTTAGGGAATTTGATTCTTGCTTCAGCATCTACTTGATTTTTAGAATAATGTTTTAGAACATGGATAAAAATCTCCTAGTGGGATAGCTATTTCGCCTTTCCAGTTTTTGGCTTCCCACTTGGGTTAGAACTTTGCTTTCAGTCTCCTTGTCTTGCAGATGTCACCCGTGGTGTTCTCATATTCATTGTACACTTCTTTTAATGTGGTTGTAAAAACTGTCAGATATTTACTTTTGTCAATATAGAACTTCAAGTTAATTGGGAAGGTTTTTGGGAAATGGTATATTCTTTCTTCTTAGTTTTTCAGTCTTAGGCTTTTCTAGACACACACAGTATGATCAAGTTTTGTTTTGCTACACAGAAGAATACTAATTCTTACATTAGATTATAGGAATGATCAACCAGTTAATGAAATAAAGGCAAAAGGGAAGAAAAGTGGACATTACTCTGTGGAGTAGAATAATGGCACTTTATTCTGATTTGCTGATGCAGAGCACAATCATATAGAAAAATTTGAATCTTTATGAAAATTAAATTTTAATGTAACCTTAATCATGAAGCCAAGTCCTACCTGAGGGATATCTTTCTTTGTCAGTTAACTAGGAGTAGGTATATTAACTAGTTATCACATCCTACTTATGCTTAATGCATTAACTGCCTACTAATGCTTAATGCATGAAGTGTGTAAAGGTATCTGTTAGTAAAGTAAAACAAAGCAAGTATCATTCCAAACCTTAGGGAATCAAAAGAATTCAGCCTTTTTGCTTAGAAGCCAATCAAAACAGATCAGTTATCTGTAGCAATCTAGTAGGATTTCCTTGCCCACATGGGTTTACTTGTTCAGAATTTGACACATAAAACCGACCCTCCTGCTATATCAGAGAGAAAAAGCAGGATAAAGTGTGCTCAGTTAAGGACCAGCCATCCCCCATACAGCACCTACCCTGGGTGTGTTCCTGTGGGCTGCTGTTCCGCTCTGCCATTGTGCTTCTGGAGAGGTAAAGGCAGGTGTTTGCCTCTAGGAATGGGCACTGCTTTTGAGTCAAGAGGCCCCCTTGGTTTGTGTAGCACAATTCCCCACAGAGCTGTTACTTGGGGTGGCTGTCTCCAGCATAAAGGAACCCTTCATTCATCCCAGAAACTCCATTCAGTGTTACTCCCATCAGTGGGAAGGATCAGAAGGGAGGTTCCAGAGTGTAAGAGGCCCTGGAGCATGATGTTCTTGTCCTATGAGACACTAACCTAAAATGCTGTTGGTTTGTCTTGTGGGATATTTTTTTATTTCTAAACCCAAGGTTTATGAATGTTAAAATACAGTATCAGTTCTGTTTATTTTATTCATGCTTGTAGTTTCCTTGTCACAAATGTATCTATTGTCATCCAGGTAAGATGCATAAAACTGTACCATTACCTCTGCCATGGATTCTTGCATAAAATCATTCTAGTCATCATTCCTGCAAGTACCATTTTGAGGCCAAATTACTGTTTCATGTGTAGTCAGAAGAATAAATTCAAAGAAGTAGCTGTAAGTGATAAATATAACCCTGTTACTTTTTGAAGGAAAATTCTTGTTCAGTAATTACAGATATTATTAGCTATAATTTAGAGGCTGCATTATCATTTATCCAGTTGAAATGGATGTACCTTTCCAAATCACAGCTGGGAGCAAAGATCCCAACTTCATTAGACATACACACTATGTATCTTTATTGCCTCTTCCAAAGAGGGACAAAATGTGAGAACAGGTCAATAAACTGTAGTTTCACTTGAAGCAATTATAGTTAATTTCATCTAATTTTTGCATTTAAAAGTACATTGCCCTCAGTTTTATTGACAACAGAGCAAGAGCACCCGTGGCTTTCACCCAGGGAAGCTGCTACAGGGGCTTAGAATGATGTGCTGCTTCTGCCAAGGCCAAGCTTTTTTTGCTTGCTTAAGGGGTTTATTGCAAGTTGGGGAAACTGCAAATATGAGCAGTTCTGTTTGGGCCTTAGAGGATGTAGTTTAGCTGTGGAATTCCTACTGATGTTAATGATTTACAGGGCGGAAGGCATACTTCTTTTCCATGCCATAGTTTGGAGTTGACTCCAGGACAACTTAGACTATATCCTAATTAAGGGCATGTGACTAGTGTTGCTGGGCTTAAGAGGATTTATGTATGCATGAGTTCTTGCTTTTGTAATGGTAAGAAGTGGGGCACACAAAGAATGAAAAAAACTTTTGTTAAATCTGAAAATATCTGCAAGAGGCTGCAGTTACAATTGACTTCTCTGAAACCCTAAATGGGTGACTTCTTCCTACTTTACTTTTTGAAAAATGCAATTGTTAAAAATTAAATCATAGATCCAAATTTTCTAGTTATTACAGTCAATTTCCTTGCAGACATCCTTAGTGGGGAACCTTAGTTTCCTTATTATCAATGAATTATATAGTTAAAATACTATTATTTAAATCTTATGCCAATATTTCAATGTTCTTTTGCTTTTCTCTTTTTCTCTTTTTTTTCCTCTAAGCCCCTTCTTTGTTCTGTGGGTTTTCTTTTGTAACTCCTCCAGACTACAGCTTTGTTCCCCCTTCCTCCACTCCTTTCTGGTCAGGTACTGCTTTACTGCTTTTATATTTCTTCTAAATTTGCTTCTGTTGTTTCTGTGTGCAGCAAGTGAGGGAAGGGACGAATCTAATACTTCAGCTCTTCTCTGACTCCAAAAACTGAGTTATTACTTGTTTTTCTTGGAATGTAACAAAAATAAAACACTTAAACTTTTGAATTATTACTGCTTATTGCAGTAAGCAGTTTGAATAGGAGTTGCAAAGCTCCATAGTAGCAGCAGATTCAAGACCACTTGACTGTTAATTTGCTATGCAGTTGACATCTATGAGCTACATATTTTCAATGTATTTGTTCAAATGCACAAACATGGAAATCTCAGTGCTTTTTGGTAAATAATACATTCGTCCCATCCCTGCAGCAAACCATACTGCACTAGCATCTTAGAATACAGTAGTTTTTTTGTAGAGAATGCTTTCTTTAAATTCTGCATTAACATTGTTAATTAATTTTGCCCATCTGTTTTCTAAATATGGTTTTCTTTATTTCCATTTAACCATCTCTGGCTTTAATAGATGTAATCATTTCAAAGCAAGAGGCTGCATAAAAATGCTAAAAGTAGTAACATTGGTGGCCTCAGTCAGTGCATCAGTATGGGTATCACTTGCTCTCATCTCCAAGATCTGCTCTGCTAAGAGGTGAACTGCACCACTGGACAATTTAAGAAGAATTTTGCCAGTAGAAAGGTGGATGCCTTTGAGGAGTACATGGAAGGAGCATGTGGAGAAAGCAGCCCTTGCTCACGTTACACTGGCCTGCCTTTGTTTACAGGGGTGGAGGGCAGCGCCTGGGGTGTGCAGAGCAGGAGTGGGGCTGGCTTTTGCCCTAGGGAAGGGAGGTGTCCAGCCCAAATGCAGATGGGAGTCATCAAGATCTCAGTGGACAGTGTGTTTTACACCTGCCCCACAGAGACTGTCCAAATTATTTAGTGCTTTGAGAAGGATTCTTGGGGCTTTCCATAGTTTCCTGAGGAGAAAAGAACTTAGGTGGCAGCTCTGTAGGAGAATGGTTCCTGAGCTTACTTGTGCTGAGAGTATCTCTGGTGACCCCTCCTTGATTCACCCCAAGGATTTCAATCTCCATATCTTAGACTACACTTGGATATTTTGCCCCTCAGTTGTTTCTTCCATTACATATAGATATTTTCGGGGCAGGTACTTCCTTTCAGTAGTCACAACAATGACAGAGAATCCAAGCTAGAGGGTGCCCTTCCAGGTGACATTTGCTTTTATAAAGGATGCATCTGTAGAAAGCCATTTTGGTGTAGCTGTGTCCCCTGTGGTGATGACGCTCAGCTGGACTCCCTGAAGCACTCACCTGATAGGAAACAACATGAAGGAGTTAAATTTTACCTCTTTGCTCAAGGTAGATACTCTGAGCTTTTGGGCAGGGATAGGAGAGGACATCTTGCATTCAGCTACCCATACTTGACTGTAAATTCCATTCTTACTTTAACTGGTATCTATGAGAATAAAATTGTGAAGGGGCCTATGGTGATAGAACAGCAATCAAGACTCAGTTACTTGAACCTTATCACACATTCCCATATATTCCCACAATGAGGTTTCAATAAATTAAAATTATGTTCTTTTTTTTAATATGAAAAATTGCTATATCAGAAAATTCATTAACAACTATAATAATAGGTATCAATTCAATGTCTTACATATCACAGTATGCCAGTTTAAGTATTTTGTTACACAAGTACAAAGTATTAAAGGAAAACATTGATCTGCAGTGCTTAATTAAGCATATCTACCCATTATATTCTGAGTACTTCATAGGTTTGTAGTAAACCTTTTTTTAAAAATAGCCCAATAATTTGCCTACACGAAAAGACAAATACTTATTTCATGAAAATACACTTGTATTTTTCAGAAATATCTTCAGAGCTGGCTTAGTTCTGCTGATCTGCAAGCTGGTAACAGAGGAGAAGGTTTAGCTGACTGCTGAGCACTACTGAAGATGCTGCCTGTGCCTGGCTAAGGGCACTGAGGCTTGGTGAAACAGTAAATGTACAAGTAAATGTACATGGCTTCAAGGAGCCTGGAAACTAATACACAGGAGCAACCCTCAGGGCAGTGGCTGCAGATTTATGAGGAGGCCAGAGCACAAGGAGAGAGAAACAACTACCCTCAGCTTTAATAATACCACATTGACCTTCATGGAATTCAAGCATGTGAGCTAGACCAGCCTGCTGTGATCACAGGGAGCCTCTGTTGTTTACACCCCAGATGCCTCATGAGTGCCTCAAACTAGTATTAAAATTCATTTGCAGCACATCTATTTCACTGGTAATGTCCAACATAGTCCAGTGTAAATCAAAGCTGATTATAGTTCCTGCAGTCATCATCTTTTGTTTGCAGAAGGAAAGGCTGGATTAAGTAAAAGCACATTTTTCTCATTCACATATGCACTTTTCATTTGCCTCCTTTGGATTTCTCTTAGTTCTCTGAGTATCTCCCTTGTATTACACAAGGTTTATTTAGTACTGCTTTTTAACAGCTTCTTTTCTTTTTTAACACTTTCTCTTTCCCTCTTTCCCTTTAATTTCTCTTTCTCATTCATCCACCTGTTGGGTCCTTTCTTTCCATCAATCTATGCTGTTAATCCCATTCTCTCTCTGAGTTCTTCCTGTAGCTATCCTCTTTCTCTCCTTCACTCAGTGTTGCTTCTCTTTCCCATTTGTTCAGGTGTCCTCTCCGTGTGTTGTCTTTGCTCAATTTTATTTATCCCAGGACAGCACTAATTGGGAATGCAGAGCTGGTAGTTTCTACTCAAGGTGTTTTTGTGATTGTGTCAGCAGAGAGATATGGTTAATATTTTTTTCCAAAATTAGCACTGTCATTTTCCTGTATTCCATCACTCATCTGGCTTATTTTTATATATTTCCTATCATGAGCTTCACTTTTATTTGAAAATATGGATCTTGGATTCTAAATTAATCTAAATTCTGCTACTTTCTGCCTCAAGACTTTTGAAGATGTATGGTTTTGATTTCTCTTGTTTCTTTCTCCTTTTCCTCTTTGCTTTCTGACTTGAAAAAGAGTTAAAAGTTCTCCTTTCCCCCAGATGTGCTCCTCTTTCTTCTCTATCCTAATTTTCCTTGCAATTTTCCATCTTTATTATTCCTCTATGCTTTTCTTCCTTTCTTAGTTATTTTCTTCCCCATTTTCCCAAATTTGTTCATCTTTGCTTCTTGGAATTTTTCCTTGCCCCTTAGTCTTCTTTCTAGAATCTGAAATTATACCCTGCTCCCCAGAATCACACCTTGCATCCTGCAAAGCTTCCCCAAATCTGTTAATGAATGCTGCACGCCTGGGAATGCTTACTGACCCTCCAGTCAATAACTGCTCTTCTTTTTTTCTTTCTCCAAAACAATTGCTGCCCATGATGTGCTCTTTCCCTGTAAAATTGATTACTGCAATGCTGATAAGGTGTAGGACATTACATTCATGTCAGGATCTAAACAAGTACCATCTACATCTGACTGGCTAAGAGGGGGAAAAAGCATGTTTGAGCTTTGATGTGCTTAATATAGCACCTAGATTTTTGCAACATCAATATAAGCAATAAACTGAGAGGCTGATTCTCTGTTATATGGCATCTTTTACATAATTTATCAGGTGTCTGATAAGCGTACTCTACATAAGCGGTCAGAAGGGTTGTACTAAACTTTAGTGACACAATATAAACATTATCTGTTATCAAAACTGGTTTTTAGGCATTCTGTTTCTGTGATATATCTAATAATATTTTAAACCTAGTATTCCTTGGTAGTTTAAAATAAATTGGTTTTTTTTTTCTCTTTAGGCTGAAAGTATTTGAACATATTATGATTTTCAGATATTTAATACTACTGTGTATCTATGATCCACTGGAGTCAGAAGAAAACTTAAACAGAAGCAGAACTGAAACTGTTAAGTTTTCTCAGTTCATCTGCTGTGTTTGGGTTCTTGATTTAAATGAAAGGCTATGAATTAATAGTATTACATTGCTGAGGGCACTGCTAAACTAGAATCTTAAAGGCATTTCCTAATGAAGATTGGACATTTGTAAGAAATGTGAAAGGGTTCTGAGGACAGAGATGATTCTATGTACATAATATCAAGTCATCCATCATGATCATATGAATTCTTCTGAAATCTTTTGAAAGGAAGCTTGCCTGTACTTCTGAACTCCTCTTACAGTAATTTATGTAGGAAAACAGTGTCATTAATGGGGAAAAAAAGCTGAAATATGCCTTGGCCAAATAATCCAACTACAAAATGCCATGGAGTAGTAGATGTTCTTTCTAAAATGCTCAAGTCCAAGGTCTTTTATCTCTTAGGCCATGCCTACTCTCCTCTCATTGTCCTCACACTGGAAAAATTAAAGATTTCTTTTGCATGTTTGGACATTCTACATTGGAAAAATTCCATCAGCAATTGTTCCATCAGCGTTGGAACAATTT
Organism: Emberiza elegans; assembly: GCA_024865655.1. NCBI lineage: Eukaryota > Metazoa > Chordata > Aves > Passeriformes > Fringillidae > Emberiza > Emberiza elegans. The sequence goes on from JALJVW010000206.1 coordinate 66,696,764, forward strand.
CCTATAAAACTACTTGGAAAAATGATGGTTTTTGAAGTGAGGCTTTTTGTAAAAATTCTTAATATTTTTTGCTTTTTAAATTATTTACTTTTTAAAAATTCTTAATAGCTTTTTATTGTTTAAAATGTCTGGGCTTTACATTGGCAAAATTCTTCTATATTGATGTACGTTAGAACTTTAAAGTGTTAATTTCACGGAACCTTAATTTTATAGAAAAATTCAATGGTGATTTACAGAACAAACTGCTGAAAATAATAGATTTACATCAGTCAATATTAATGCAGATTGTGACAAATGATCCGTGGAAATTTCCTGTAGAAAGTCTGTAACTTTTTGCTCATGCTGATGTTAGCTTCCAGTTTTAAGTGCATTAATATTTAACTTGGGAGTTGTTTTTTGAAAGAACAGCACCTCATTCTGTTTGTTTTACTTCATTAGAGGTCTAAAGTTAAATCAACTGTAAATGCTAATAATTCTTCTGGAAAGAAATTAGTGACCTGTAAAATATGTTGATGCATATAACTGGCAGCAAGTTTTATTATGAAGCACAAGAATAAAATAATTGCAGATATATTTAGCAATCTCAGGGTGGGGAATATTTTATTTATGGCTCATATATGTTGATATTTCTTCTAAAAATAAAGAGGACTTTTCAAAAAATGACAAAAAAATCCCTTCAGCTTTTACACCGTTAACCAATATTTAAGTCTTATTGATTGTAGTGCAGATGTTTTGCATAAAATGAATGCCAGTGTGTGTTGCTGTTGAATCCTTGTTTTATATTTTACAGTATTTCTGTTTACAGTAGCTTGGCAGCCTCATTTTGCCAGCCCTAATAATAATCTCACCATGTGCTTCCTTTCAGTGCTGAGCCCGAAGGTGATCGGCATTGCCATAGCCAGGTACGACTTCTGTGCGCGAGACATGCGAGAGCTGTCCTTGCTCAAAGGGGACGTGGTCAAAATTTACACCAAGATGAGTGCCAATGGCTGGTGGAGAGGTGAAGTAAATGGAAGGGTAAGACTGTTTCTTTTCCCGTGTTTCTTTCTGCCTTCACTGGCAGTGATTTTGTTTAAAAAAAAGAAAGTGTTCCTACATTGTGTATTTAAATTCAAAAGATGGAACATGTTCTCATCTTTGTTTCATAGCAGCGAGGCAGAACTCTTGCCAGGTAAATTTCCCAGCATCTAAATTATTGGTTATTTAATGTGACCTACCAGGCTGAATATTTGGGCTGGGTTATATGTTTGGAAAATAACCAGGATTAACAGCACTGCTACAGTTGACCTTTCTTGAACTGTTTTGCACACAGATATTTGGGGTCAGATTCCTGGTGCTGTGGAACTCTCTTTAGCACTTTACCACAGAAGGTTTCCCACATCTTTCTGCCAGAACACAATGCAATGGAATCAGCCACCTTTTTATAGAAGGCGCTGCTTTGATCTCTAGGAATGCGGCCCAGATGAAGTGACACATTTAGCAGGGATTTTTATGAACTCACTTTACACCCTGCTCTGAGACTTGGAAGTGAAGTTTCAGTTTTGACCTATAAAGGGTTTACTGTTTCAATCTTAGTTTACTGCCTTACAATGCAGATTAGTCAGAAGCATTTGAGACTGCTGTTTCCATGTTTAATGTGCTGAGTGCAGGGTCAAGGAATGTGAGGGAGAAGAATGTAAATTTTCTGGAAGCTGGAAATGATAGTTGCAAGGGCAGTTGAAGTGAATGTCCAGACTTACTGCTTTATGCAATTTAGGAAGTCTTTTTTATTGTATACATAGCTTGGTTATGTAAAGTTAAATGGTTAAAGCTTTTTAAATAGTCAGTTAGACCAGAAGAAATAGGGAAGCAGAAGGAATACCCATTGTGCTGTATACATTTTACATGTGAAGAAAGCTGAACAACTCATTGTAATGCAGCTGCCCACATTCTACCAGATGCCCTGTTACATGCTGGCATTCCTTGGTAATTTTCATAGCCTGGACCTGACATTATCAACTCACCTCTGGAGATATTTTGGCAAGGTAGTCTAAATATTTCTGCAGTCACCCCTTCTAGTCATGCTCTAGGTTTGGTTTTGAGTTCTTTCATGAATGTTAAATTGACTTTAGGTATAAAGAAGTCTGAAGAAACCTAACACAAATACAGAAAATAAGGAATATATTACATTGTGTCACTGTATGTCTTACATAAACCTTATTTAGCACATCATTAATTTCAGAATGTAGATAACTTTATAACTTCTGAAGTGTAGGACACTAGACTCTATGGTCTAATTGTGTCATGTGTAACACCTGTTGTGGTGGCAGTGGAATTCTGCTCCATGTAAAGCAATCAAGTCAGTCAGTGTTTCCTTTATAAGAGGATTCCCTGAACCTGACTGGAGCCTGTTAGCAGTTTAACTCCTCATTGAAAAAATATTAGTGTCTTGTTTCCACTACTTCCTCTGCAAACTACTTCCACTCTTGGCATTTTGTGAACTCTTAGACTTCCAACCTGGGCAAATGTGTTTCAGATTTTCTGGGGGAGGAAGTGACATGGAGGGTGTTGGTCTCCAAACTGTCATATTGGCAAGTTATTCTTTTATTAAGGGTATTTACTTTGTGTCAGGTCAGCCAAGTTTATCTTTGTAATCTTTTTAATATATGTACAGAACAGGCCCCTCCTTGCTGTGCCTAGGTCAGCCATTAAAAAAAAACCAAACACAACAAACCCTTGTGCATCTCATGTATTATTTTGTTTTGCTTTTCCCCTTTTTAGGTGGGCTGGTTTCCATCAACTTATGTTGAAGAGGACGAATGATTTAAAAACTATCCTCTGCTGACCAGCAGTTTCAGGGATTGTAAAAATTTATATCTTCAATGTGGTGTTGGTCTTAAGTATTTAAGCAGCAACAATTTTGCCTGTCTGAACCTTCCAGTCTTAATGTTGGGATTTATCCAGAAGTTTGGGCTGACAGATTATTACCTTCCCCAAAGCTGTGCAAGAAACAAGCTGCCAGTTTGCCATCGCTGGGGATCAGTGCAAAGTCCAACCCTCACCTTCCCAGAAGATCTCTGGAAAACAAAATTCTTTGTTCCTTTGCATTTCACCCTGTACTACACCATGAGTACTAGCAATGGCTGAATATTTACGTTTCTCTTCCAGCTAACATCTGTGATGGTACCAGGAGATGAAGGCTTCTTATTTCTTATCACTGCATGCAGAAAACAGATTTCAATCATTCCAGTGGGCATAAAGTATAGTCAGTAGACTTGTCTTGAGACATCAAACTACTTTACTTATCAGCTTACAAACCATTTTATGCTCACAAAAACATTCTGAAGGAAATGTGTAGTAAATATGAGTAGCATTCATGCATATGTAATTACTTAACTGGCTACTTTGAGGTCCTGCCTAGATCTTCTAAACAATCTGTTTAAAGACATTCTAAAAAGGTATAGTGATGTGCTATTGCTTTAAAAACATTCACAAAATGGAATTGTGTGATCCTTTTATTGTCAACTCAAGCCTTTTTATGTGAGGTTTTTTCATTTAAGCAGCTGACAATAAAAGTGCAACTGGCGGATAGTCATGACAAGATGAGCTGAAAGTTTTCAGCAATAACATTAAATAAATATTGCAGACTTACTCTGAAGGAGAAAATACTAATGCAAGATGATGTCATTTCTCAAGAAGAAAAGTGTTTATCTTAACCTCTTGATTGACTTAGATGAGCTTCAATGCTTTCAACTCAGTGCTGTCTTTTCCTAGTTATACAGGAGTTTCTATCACCTTTTGTGAATGCAAATGGAACTTGCAAACTTCCTTCTGCCCTTTCCTTTCTTGTTGCCTGAGATGTCAATGGCAGTTCAATGAGGCAGTTGTCTTGTTGCAGTGTTCTCAACATCCCCAAATGTGTCTAGGTTAGCCAGCATGAAAGATCAGGCCTTGTAAAGCGGTGTCTACTGCTTGGTGAGGCAGTGTTTACTGTAATTATGAAGAGGTAGAAATGTAGTTACAAGCTAAAATAAATGTGGATGATGTCTTCCGATATCCAGTTCTAAATATTTAAGTAATGTCACTTGAAATCTTGAAAGAAAATCAAGCTCCTAAATGAAGTTAATTCATCCTGTCCTACATCCTCTCTTTTGCTTTTTGCCTCTTTTCTTTTTCTGCTGGCATCTTAGTGTGCACTGTCACTGCACAATTTAACCCTGCAGTGCTTTCCCAGTTTACAAGCACCATAATCTCCAGTATTTGTCCACAGAGCAGAATCTGCTAGTACATATTTGGGTTTCTCTTTGGCTGCCCCAGGATTCTTTGCTTCTTCCTGGCCTTTCGTGGCCATCAAGAAGAATCAAGCACAACACAGAGTTCACAAAATCCCCTTCATCTCTGCAACTGTCCTACCCACCTGCCACACCTGGCAGGCAGTGCTGTGTGACCAGGCGAAAGAGAGGAGCTTCTCCTTAGAAACTTGAGAGATTCAGCCTTGCAGATGAAATTCTGCCAATGCTCTAACTTTTCAAGGATTTACCTCAAAATGATGTAAACTGTGATTATGTTGAATACATTACTTGATGGAGTAATTGAGAGCATTTGTAAATATGTAGATGATGCATAAACATTTTGTAAATGATGTGTACAGCAGTGTAGGCTAGAGTATGCAGTCTTTGATCATGTTTTGCCATGCAGTTTGATTGTCTGTTGTGAGCTCAATCCTATATTCCTTAAGGAGACAAAGATGATCCTTTCCCAGTTTTGCCTGCTTAAGGGGTATAGGAATAAGCTCTAGGTCTGTGAAGTGTTTAGTGCTGTACTGTCATACAGTTCTGAGAAGAGGCAGTTAAATTCAGTATGAGTTGAAAAATATAGCAGTAATTTTCAACAGCTTGGCTTTAGAATAATTTTGAGTATTCTTTCCATCCTAAAATGTTGTAAAGCTTTTAAGCAATTCCTGAGTCCAGTAGTCATCCTTTGAGAAGAATGAAAGCCATAGGTAAACTTTACTTTTGTGGCGTTAATCTGCATATCATTGTCTGTGTTTAATGCCCTGTATTGATTGAGTTAATGCTGCATCTTAAACTACATTTTGAGTACCAAAGACTTCCTAAATATTCTGGAGCATCTCTTTCATGTGCTGCTTTTGCCTGTATGGAGTTGTTTTATGTCATGCAATAATGGAGTTACAGTACTTTAATTTGTACTATTTTGTAAATATGTTAAATATAATAAACTGGTTAATTTTTTTGTTTAATGACGTGTCAAAATGTGTAGTTTGCTGCTGTGAAGGTTGTGTTTCATTTGTCTCACCACCTTCTCATTGTGAGAAGTTGATAATGGTTTGTTTTTGTCTCCAAGATTTATATAATCCTTATTTAGCTGTAAAACTGAACTGTCAATGTAAGTGGGAGAGTATAGCTTTCCTTGAGAACTTTTTATTGTCAGGATAATACGCCTTGTGCCAGGAAGGTGCCGAGGCTTCTTTGTTTTGTGTGTGTGTTTTTTTTTTAATTATTATATTTTTAGCTATATAGAATCAGTCGTATACTATTGATTTTTGATACTTGTAGTTTGTTTGAAAAGAAGTTGTGCCTAAAAAGTTTGATGTGTAAATTGTCACTGCAACATCTTTTCCACCTTCTGTTTTCTTTCTCTCTAGTATGTGAATTAGCAGATAAATTCAGGCTGAATTGAACTCAGATTTGAAAATACAGTCTGTGTCTGATTTCATGGGCTACTTGATAACCTTTTTGTGATGTAGCCCATTCATGTATTTTTTACAATGTAACATTCATTATTCATGTGTTTATAAAAATATTTCTGGACAGGTGAATTAACCTCAGCAAGGACAGTGATGATTCAGTTGCAGTGATTTTTTTTTGTGTCCCTTTCATTTTTCAGTAAGAGAGATTTTCTTGTGGAACTGGCCTTCTAACAGATAATTATTAAACCTAATGAGGCATTTACACATCTCTGCAGATGTAAGGCATAATTTTCCTGTCACCCGTGAACATATCACATAACGAAGAGTCACACCTAATGTGGGATGCAAAAATGTGTCCCAATTAAATGCTCTTGTTAACAGTATCACACTCGGTCACAGAGACATTCTCTCCTTCCCCTTGTATGTGAGAAGAGATGTCCTCTGATGGGTGAGAAATTGAGAAAGCACTGTAATTAGGGCAGAAGAACCACTTGTGGCTGTATTCTCAATAGTTTTTTTTTCCATTGTAAGGCTTGGAAGCTTGAAAATCTCAGCTTGAAAAAAAATCTGTCCTGACAATGAAAATTATGCCAACCAGGATTCCTTTCCCCTTTGCCTGTCAGGCAAGCCTGAGATGCTCTGTGAAGAAGAAGAAAAGGACAATTCTTGAAGTTTTAGCCATTTATAAAGGTGAGACAGAGGTACATCTAGAAAGAGGTGGTGCTTGTTTATACAAAATACCCAGCCTCAGACCCAGGTTTTGTTCTGTTGACTTGATTGTTCAGTTCAAAAGTATTTGTTTCTATTAATTCTTGTCTCCTTGCTGGAAACTGGGCTGCTGAGAGCCTTACATTACTATTTTCTCTGACATTCAAGTTGTTCTCTTCAGAGCACTGCTTATTTCATTTGAGTGACAGAAGAAGTGCTCTCTCCTCTCCGTTTTATTGCTGAGCACATAGAATAATATGACAGAGTATTTCTTTGGTTAGTTTGGGTCATCTACTTCTTTGTGTCCTCCAAACTTCTGTTTACTGGGGGTCATGGCACAGAGTTAGACACAAAGCCTTGCTGGAGTGCAACGCTGTCCAGCAAGAGCTGAGCCCTCAGTGTGTTGTCAGCCCTGTTTTTGCTGCAGATGTGAAATGTGAGGCTGTCAGAGCTGGGATGATGGCAGTCAGCACCATCTGGGGCATGGCCAGTACAGGCATGAAGGGAGCTGCCAGGCAGGGATGCTCTGCCAGGCAGGGATGCTCTGTGCGTGTGTGTAATGCTCAGTCCTGTCCCAGGCTACTACAAGAAGCAGGAGCCAAGCAGTGAAACCTGCTGTGGGATTTTGGCTCTTTCCTCCATGTCCGCTCTGTGGAGGAGGAGTAGTTTTGGGTGATTAGGCATCCTAAAGCTGTGAGATGAGATGTTAATCATATGCGCTTTCTCACAAAATGCTCAAATGTATGATGCATATATAATTAGTGAAAAGAAATATAGAAAGGATTAAGCTTCAGAAATTGACTGCGGAAGGGTGATTCACTGCATTATCTCAGCAACTTCCTTTGAAGAACAAAGAGCCGTTTGTTTTTATAGCAAATGAAATTTGGGTTTCTAATTTAGTTTTATAATTCCTGATCTGCTGTATTGTATTCTGCCCATTCATTATGGGGATCTCTGCTACTTACATGACTGTGAAGTTAGATTTTATTTAATAAGCCTTCTGGAATATTTAAGTTATTGGTGATTTTTTCTGGGTTCCAATTTTCTACCTGATAAATCTGCTTTCTGGAAAATATGTGAGTTCATTATAAAAAGTTGCAATTTGACCTTAAGTAAACTTACAGGTACAAAAAATGGCAGGTTCAGAGGTGGCTGTTTACCAAGGAGCATGAGGCTGGTTTGCTTCTTTCAGAGCTGTTTTTTTTTTTTTTTTAATTGATAGTGTAATATGTAGCTTTGGGATGAACAGAAATAGAGAAGACCAGAAAACAAGAAGTAAAAAGTTGATGCCACACCATATGTTTTAAAAACAACCTGTGTGTGGTAACTTTTCTAAATGATTGCCCAACATATTATATGTCTTTTGATAGCATTGGATTGGAAACAGAAATTCTCTTATGTCATCATGTGGGAAAACATTTGCTAATGTGGTCCTAAGCAAGGACTTTTGCACTTGATCCGGGTCTTACCAGGTAACTCTGTTTTCAGTTAGTTGTCTTTTTTCCCAAAGCAATTGAAAGGTCTCCTCAAGGAGATGCAGTATTATTTCTAGGGTTATAATTCTTACTTCTGCATAGAGCTAATGGAAATATGTATAATTGAAGAAACCTTTTCTCTGGTAGTTTTACAATTAATGTCCTTATGGCCTGTAGCTATCAATAATGTGCATTGTGCCAGGAGACCCTCACCCTCCTCAGTTACCTGGGTATGTACAATGATCTTTCTACTTTTTTCTCCTTCCCTGTTACAAAGTTCATCTGAGGTGTGGTACAAGTCCCACAAATATTTACACCACTTGTGTGGGGAGAAGAAAAACACCGGCATATCATAAAAGCAGTCATGCCTGATTTTTGTTTTTGTAGCATTATATTTATTGTTCGGGAAAGGGCAGGATGGGACTTCTGTTAGCTTTGTATCAACTGCTATATTCCCAAGAACTATTCCAAGTAGAGGATGCAATCAATGGCAGTTGGAGAGATTTATGGTTTTTGCAGTTTTAATGTAAGTATGTGGCACGTAAGCATTATTGCAGTTCACAGTACTGGATCAGGTAAAGGAGGAATTAGATGATGAAGAGGCCATTTGATCTCCAGATCACAATGGCAGGATATGGAAAATCAAACTGTAGAAATCTAAACAAAGTCTAGATTCAGCTTCTCAGTCTTTGCAATTTTGATTTCATACTTTAGGAGAATATGCCTTTTTTTGGTAAATTCTCCTGAATATGGAAATGCAGGTTTAGTCTTCCTGTTACCAGAACTTGATTATCAACTCCTCAAATTTATACAGTACGACCAGATGCACAAAATCCTTTTGATATCTTCTGGGACATGCTAGTAAACATTTTCTTTTATATATATGTACAGGTATACAAAAGATTGCTACAGAAAATATTTGATCATAGTTGTCTTTTATGTGCTACACTGAAGAGCCACACGGCTTTAGAAAAAGTAAGTTTCCAAAAGCACTGGTTCCCAGCCTGCACATTCTTCCCTTTCAAGTCACTGATGGTCTCAGAGGGCCTCTAGGGAGTTAAGATCCCATGCTCAGGGATGTCTTTTTCAAATGCACCCTTCCCCCCAAAAATTCTTGACAAATACTTCTTGGTTGTGTCTAGAATAAATTTAAAATATTTTGAGGTGATATCATGCAAGCATGGGCTGTGAGTGGACAGGAGGATTGGATCACCCAGATACAAATAAACAGGTAGTTTAGGAAAGAGCATGCAGTTAAATATCCATGAAGTTTTATTTACAGGTGGGAAGAATTATCTGTACCAGTTAAGACTGGGCAACTTGTGGCTAAGCAGCTGAAAAGAGTAAAAGTAAACCATGGACAAAAGTTGACAGGATTTTACTGTGAAGAAGGTAAATACTGTATTGATGCCTACTAATGGGAACATCATCTATAAAATGGGAAGTCATAATTTAGTTGGTTTCTGGTAAAGCTCCAGCTTAAGTTCTTCATCCAGCTTTGGCCACTAAGCCCTGTAAAGGATATAGGGAATAGGATACATTGAAAATATTCCTGGAGAGACTTAACAAATATCAAGAAACTGGAATTGTCTGAATGGAAGTATAGAACAGGCTAAGGGGGGTGTGGCAACAGCATCCAAATAACTAAAAGGTTTTTCATAACCTAAGAGACTGAACCCTTAGTCCAGTCCTAGTCAGTTCAGTGAATTAGTTCAGTTCCTAGTCAGTGTGAACAGTAACAAAAATAAAGCCTTGAACTGAAGAAAGGGGACTCGGTTTTTAGGAAAGTTTTCTGAACAAGCTACATAGATACAAAATCACCTGGGCAAGTTGTGTTATCTCCAGCCTGGAGGTGTTTCAGATGTGGTTAGCTAAATGTCTGTCAGGGATGGTTTATGTGGAGTTAGAGATGCCCGAGATACACATCACATGTTCCTTGGAGCTCCTTCCTTCTTGTAACTGCCTTTGAGCTGTGCAGGGCTGCAGTTGGCTGCTGGTGTTCACCAAAATCTCATGGAAATGTTGCACCAATGTGTAGAGGAAAAGGTAAATGAAAGGTAATGAGGTGAACATCCGTAGCTAGCAGGCTGCTAAATATGCAGAGCTTGAATGTTGATGAATTAAAACAGTTTCTTCAGGAGATGCAATTGGCTCATATTTAGCTCACAGTGTAAAAATGTTGTAAAACCACAGTCTTTAAGACTTGCTTCACAGTGGGAGGCATGAGCTGAAGAGCATTATTGCAGTTCACAGGTTTATTTTTGATAGAACATACTGTTGCTGCAACATATGTAGGTTTGTAAAATCAAAACTTTTCTTAAATATATATTGATTTCAGTGAAAGTTAACTAGAAAGGCAGCTAAGGTACCATGTCTTTCTACTTTGTTTTGAACTTAAAGAAAATGGCAGATGTGAGAAAGAAATGACTTTGCTTCAAGCCTTCTTCCCTCACATCATCGAAGACTACATTTTTGTAAAACAAGCCCAGTTCATTCAGTTCTCAGGCAGAATTTGCAAAACTACGGTAGTATTGAATTTTGTCCCCAAAACACAGAGTAGCAAACAAGCCATCAGCTTGACTGTACTCTTTTTTGAAGTCAAATGGTTGAATACTAGTGCTAAGATTAATTCTACTTGGTGTCTGAAAGCATCCTTTCCTTGTTTGACCTTCTCTAGATAAATAGCAGTGTTAGCTCTTGGTGTGGCATCCTTTTTCTCTGTTCTAAAGGTGTATAAGGAGATGCAGGGACTTGTCTTACATGCAGCTAAATGTAGTCACAGTTTTCAGATTGTCCATGAGTATTTTGTAGGTAACAGTAAAAGAAATCAACAAGCTGTAGTCTAAATGAAATGTATCTAATAAAATCTGGCTATTTTCTCTTTCTGGCTCTTCATAATGAATGCACTGTGAAGAGAAGTTTTATTTGAATGTCACTGCATGAGCAGTTCTAATTACTAATAGAATTCATCAAACAATCTGGTAGTGTAGTGACATTAAGTAATAATTAATGAACTGTGTGATATGTGGGTGCATGAAGTGACAATGATTAACCTGTGGCCTAACAGGATGTGCTTGGAAAACAACTAGCATATGAGATGACACTTTGTTCTTCCCTGTGTCATTGGAGTTTGGCCTGTCTCCACTCACAAAATGCACCTGGATTCAAAATCAACTACCAGTTGATGTGGCTGGTGTTTGGAGCATGTACATGTTTCACTAGACTTCAGCCTGGGTGTGACATGGCTGCTTATTTTGGAGCTGATATTAATGGGTCCTTTTGCGGCTTCACCTTACTTTCAAAAAGTTGTCAAAATATTGGGATTTGCTCTATTGATATATTAATTTTTAATCAATTGTAAAACCTTTGTTATCTAGACACTGAAGTTACAGCTATATCTGTGTGATATGAGGATGTGACATAATGAATTCAACTGTGCACACAGAATATTCTTTAGCCAGTGTTAAGAATCTTGCTGCTTCTAGGAGAAGAAATTGGTGGGAAAAATCAAGTTTTTCAATGATATAGCCAGTATACTTACAAAGAACATACAGATTTTTCCATTTTTCAGATGAACTGTTTTCTTTCCAGAGACTGCTGTTTCTGGCAAATCCTTTGTCTTTTATTCTCATTTGTGACTTTCTTCTCTGCCTGTGTAGTGTTTCCGTGGTTCCTTATGCTCTTTTGTATCCTTTGTTCCTCTCCCTCTTGTCTGATGACATCAACAAAAGAGCACTTCAGCCAATTCCTCACCCCTGTTTCAGGAAGCAGCACCAAGAGGCCTTTTTCCAGCACGTGTTAAGTTTTCACACAGAGCACCTTGCCTTGGGCAGTGGTTTCTTATTATACTTACCAGTGCAAGAAACATGTAACTCTTAATTCCCCACATAGTGTGAAAAATGCTTAGTAGAGCATTAACTTCAACTTGTGGAAATAGACATAATGGAGCAGCTTTCAGAACACTTCCCAGCACAGTAACAAACATGGGGCATATATATAAATAAAAGAAACCCTACTGTTGTAGGAAATCCAATGGCAAAACACACACTTAAAGCATCATCAGCATTTGCTCTGGGTATTTGAAATGGGCATTTCTAGTATATATTTTACTTTCCACTTCTTTTCAAAAATACCAATGTGTTATATTGCATGCTTTGATGAGGATAGAACCTCAAATAGAATCACCATGTCACCTACTCATTGGTGGCTTTTTCATATGGAAGGGTTTATTGGATGCTCTGAGTGTAGCTTCTTGTGAGGCAGGGAGGAAATTTGTTCTAAGAGAGAACTGAACACTCATTTTAACAACTTTCTGTTGAGTAATGGAACTTTACAGAGTTTTTATATTATTTCAGAATATTTTATACTGTTCTTCTAGTTCCATGATCCATTGTGATCATGCGAAAATTAGGCTGTTCTAAGAGAGGGAAAATTGTAAAGCTCAAATGCTCTTTGAATGTATGTGGTTATTTCCAAGATCAGAATTCCCTATTACACTTCCTGGAGTGTGGTTGGAGTCATGTTATATTTTCTTCTAAGCTTTTGAAATGAAAAAAAATATGTGAAGCAGGGACCATGGAGGATATAGACTGTAGTCAAAAACTTGAGAAAAAGCTCAAGCTTGACTGGCACTGATCTCCAGTGCATAGAGAGGAACATCAGCATCCCTGTATCACATACATGAAAGCTGAGGTTTGAAGACATAACAGACTTGCACCGACTGCAACCTGAGGTACTGCAGTAGGAGTAAGCATTCCTAATTCTGAGCCTAAACCCTACAGTAATCCTACAGTGCCAGAAGTAAAGCAGACTAAAATTCAAGATCTATTGCTTTTACCTGGTTCTAGTTGTCTATCAAAAGAAATGCTCTGAGAACAACTTTTTCTATGCTGGATACCTGATGCTTTTTTACAAAACTCTCTCGGATGAAGAATCTGCTGAACAAAGTTTGAGATGCATTAATGGGGACTGATTCCTCCCTGTTTATTATTTGTTTTGGGTTTCTGATTCCAACAGTAAATGCAGAAGAAATCCAAGTTTTTTCACATTTGTTGGATTCAGTTACAGTTTACCCAAAGGGCAAGAGAAACCTGTTAGTTGAAATGACTCTACTTTGTTTCACTGTTCTTGAATTATTAGGACTGAGAAATGAACAACATTCTTATTAAGCACGTTTAATGACTAGTTTTAAAAAGCAACACTCCATCTACACCCTTTCATAATATAAGGGATAGTCAACAACAGTCCTATGTGTAACAAAGTCAGAAGTTTTCAATTAATCTTGCACCTCAGTGCAAACATACTAAAATGTTAAACCTGCAGTTACCATTCTTAAAGAGTTGATAGGCCTGTTTGTAGAAATGTAATGCACTAGTAGGTGATCAGAAGGTAGAAACTGGACTATTGCAGTCTATAGGTGCCCAGGCAATTTGTTGAATTGAAGAGAGACCTGATACTGCTGTTAGGGAAGTATCAGACAAGGCTGTATCTGCTTTAGGCACACACTAAATATTGCTGGGAAGTTGGAATTGATGGCTATTGCAGACATGGTCAACAAGGATTCTGAGATGTTCTGTTTAAATCCCAAAGAACAAAAGTTGTAAACTGTCCAGAGTAAGATTCCACTTTTGCTGTTTCCTTGCTCTCTAGCATGGTCAGAAATGGTCAAGGACAGACTCTTTCAGTGGAGAAAACTTTTTACCAGTGAGTTCTTCTCCCTGGAGTGCCTTGGACAAATGAATGCTCACTGGTCAGCAGTTAGATAAGTGTTTACCTGGTTTTTTAGAATTCTTCATGTACCTAAGAATTTTAGTAGGTATATGTAGGCACACACTTTGTGGTGATTGGGAGTGGGGCTGGCCCAGCCTCATCCCCAGTGGGTGCAGCTGTGAGCAGCAGGTGAGCAGCACTGACAGCAATGAGCCAGGGAGTGCCCAGGGGCACTGAGCAACCACCAAAGGGAGCAGAGGGCACACAGGGGCAGGGCATCAACAGGAGGGCATAAAAGAAGGGCAGAGTTTGCAGCCTTCTGAAGTGGTTTGGTGTTGCTCTGTATGGGATGAAGCTTTCTGATAGTGTATGGTGACACTCTGTGTACTGTGGCTGCCTGGACTGTGACATGTTCTGCAACAGGTATACAGAAAGGACACCATAGAAAAATTTGCTGGAATAGTAAGTGATCATGTTTATCACACTTATTTTCCGTTTTCCTCATCTTCCTCTTGGGAACTGTTGAAAAGCTTGACATCTTTTGTGTTATTTATATTGTCAGACTTGTGAAGTTTCTTACCTGACAAAGAACGTGCTCAGTGCTTGCTGTGTGAGCTGCTGCTGTGTTTAGCCTGCTTGCTCTGAGGCATGTGGTGTTACACTGGAGTCCCTGCCTGTTTACAGACTGTGTTCACAGTAACTAGGAATCCCTTGTAAACAGGCAGTACTTCTCCCTGCTATTACATACAAATCAATAGCCTTTTTGCAGCTGAGCAGATCATGTAATTTCTAATATAACCAAACAGGCAGCAGCATGAAGATGATGTTGCCTAAAAACAGGTGCTAGAACAAAACAAATGGTTTTATTGATTCTCTGAAGTTTAATTAAATTTTCAAAATATTTCCACCCCATCACTTTCTTTGGCCTTATGAATTGTTGGTACAGTATAAGCACAGCTTTCTAACTAGTTTCTGGTACTTCAGGAAAAACACCCATCAGATTAAAGGATATATTCTGCAATGTTTACACACGGGAAGAATAGATATTTGTAGTGAAGAGATTACTATCCCAAAGGCTTTTTCTCTTTTAAAGTCTCAGTCTGCATAACAGTGTTGGAAATAGATTAATTTAGAGATTTTGAGAATTCTGTTGCTGAAGAAAAGCATTGTATTGGTGAGGGGTGGATGAGGGCTGTGTGCATGCAAGAACAATCTCTGTGAGTAGGAGTGATGAAGCACTGGGTCTGAATGCTGGAGTATTTTGAAGGCTGGGTAGAATACAAAGGGATATTTTAAATTCATTTGTAGAAAACACCTGCTTCCAGCCATTGCAGAACAGGTAACAATTGATGAGTAAGGTGATGCTTAAGTCAGTGGGTTTTGAAGAGCTGCTCTGATGATACTTCCATCATCCATTTGCCCCACAGCTGGCACAAGGCTCTTCTCACTTGTTTGGCAATGATTACTGGCTGGTGCAGGAAGAGCAATCCCAAAGTCTGGACTACCCTGTACTGAAGATAGGTGGGAAAAGTCCACTCATGATTTGGATCCATTTTTCCTCGAGGGGAGACAAGGACTACAACTGGTGCATTTGAATGTAGGAAATCAGACACTGCTCTCACAAATGCATGCTGGAAGATGTTTAATTCCATTATTTTGTTATGCTTAGTGCAGTCCTATAGAGGGGATTCAGGGGAAGCTTTTGATCAGTATTCTAATCATAGCTGTGGTGGAAAAGCTGCTACCTGGAGATTGCTACTAGGACTGGGGAGAGGATAGATCAGTTCAGGGGCACTCGGCAGGGTACAGCCTAAAACTTGTACTAGAAGGAAAGAGACATTTTGCAAGAATGACATATAATTCTATCATGCAATGTCCCTGTAGGAAATACAAGTCAAGTGCACCAATAAATGGAAGAGGAAAATGCCATGGAAGGCAGTAAATCAAAATGGAATTGATTGGAATATTTAGAGAGCTTAATTTCAATTACTGAAAGTGAGACAATGGCATACTGCAAAAGTCTGAGGTTGGGAGGGGGATACTTGCAGCACTTAATGTTCAGCCCTCTTCTTTACTTCCCAGAAAAGGTGTGGTGAGGGAGCCCAGCAGCTGACCCTGAGGGACATGGCCTTATTGCTCATTTGGAACAGTGTGTAGAGCTTCAGCCTTTTCAATAGTTTGGCAGTTTAAAACTGAGGAATTAAGCCATTAAGCACAAGATGTGGTGAGAGTGGAAGCAGTCTAGGAGCTTGGCTGTTCTCTGGTTAGCAGTGAAGCTCTTAGTCTCACTCAGTCCCAGAGTGCTGTAACTACCATTTCCATTTGCTTTTGTGGCTTGTGCTGTACTGAATCCTTATTAGAACTAAGGCAATGCCAGTCAAGCTACTGATAATTCCAGTGAAGTTATACACTTCCATCATCTCTCCCACATTTTTCACGAATAATTTCATGTCTGATTTCAGTTATATTTTAACATTTTCAATTGAAATGGCAATTATTCGTTGTCAGAACCCAGCCATTACTCTTGTCAAAAAGACATATGATGCATTAGCTTAAGGGCAATTGGCAATAACTACAGAGGTGACATTCAGTTACACAGGATGGGCAGGTTCCACATAGATCTTCCTCAAGTGGTCAGGGTTTGCATGCCCTGCAGTTTGCACTGTTTGGGAGTGCTGCCCAACTAATTGTGCAAAACCAAACTAAATTTCAATTTGGCTTTGAGACCATTTTGCTGTAATTAACATCTGCTCTCTCCTAGTTTCATTGAAGTCTTTTTGTGTTTGTGTTTTATTACTCACTGAAACGAGCTTGCTGAAGGGGGTGGAAGGGGGAGCACTTTGTTGCCATGTAATCTCCCTAAGCATTTGTGTTGACAAAGGTTTCTGATTACTGAGAGGCGCAGACCAAATGATATTTTCTTGCACTATTTCAGTTTGTGCAAGAAATCCTTTGCTTTTCTAGATCCTGCTATCCTTAATACTGAGGTCATGCTTGCTTTCACTTGTTACCTCTTGAGAGAGATTTGCAACATGATAAAACATCCTTTGTTTTATTTCATTGCTGCTGGACTTGTGGGACAGATTTTAGATGCATTCAGGAGTTCCACATAATTTCTGCATCTTTGGAGCTTTAAAAATCCAGTTCCACTGATGCAGCTCAAAGAGGCCCTCCTGTTTTCTCTCTTATAAAAGGAAGAGTGGGAGTTATAGTCAGCTGTGCGTGAAGGGAGGGGAAGAAGCTGCTGGGATGGTATGAGGCAGAGGGATTTTATTTTCCAATGACAAAAAAAATTCTCGCCACAAAGATTTTTTATTTAATATTGAAGTGTGCAGTGTTCCTCATTCTATTTTGTGACACAGTTTGACCTGATACATATTTCTGGATACATTGTAGTTAGTGGCAGAACCCGGGAAAGCTCAGGAAAACAAGACTTCACATGCTTAATATGGATGCCTGTGTTTGCTTCTTCTGTTCTCAGTTATTAGTATACAGACATTGTTATCCATGTAATGTAGGGGGATAGAATATAAGAAAATAGTGTAGAAAGTAATCTTACCCCTAAGGAGTTGCAGCTGGGCCAATTATCAAAGATTAGGAGCAGGCCTGACATTAACAGGCCACAGCTGTAACCAGTGAGATGAAGATGCTATAAAAGAGTGGGGTGGCTGCCTGAAAAGGGAACTGGAGTCACTTGGCTGCTTTGTGAAGGAGAAAGGGTCAGTGCTCTGAGGAGCTGCCCACGAGAAACACCAAGGTAGGAAACTTTTGTGATGAGAAGACAACAGCGTGGAACCCCTGCAAAAAGATGACAACAATGTAATTTTTCTCTAATTCTGTGCTGTTTTACTCTTCTTTGCCTTATTTAGCTGGGAGAAGGCAAACAATGGATGATTTTACTTTGTGGGTTCTTTTCATTTTTTGCCTGCTCTTACACAAGATTTCTCTGTCGGAATACCAGTCACCACAGGAGAGTGATAAACATTGTGACATTTCAAGTCCAATGAACAATATGATAATTTACATCTAATCACCTGAGCCAGTTGTACCCATAACTGCCCTTCAAGGCTTCAGGAGTCTCATGATACCCACTGCCCTTGTTCTGAGGAGTTCTCTGGCTTATCAGCTTGTGCCTCTCTGAGTGGGAGTGCTGGGCTTGCTTGTCTTATTTCAATGTACCTTCCTGCTTGCTGCTGGTGCTGCCCAGTCTGTTGTCAGCTCTCACCCAGGGCAGCACCATACCTTGTCTCCTTACAGGGAGAGTTCAGGGGTAGGAACAGACCATTCCTCCTCCTCCTCAAACCTCGTGATTACTGACCAGCTCCTGCAATCACTTGACTTGCAAAAGCAGTGCTCCTTATTTATGCTTTTAGTTACCGAAGATAATCCAGCTAACCTAGCATTTCCATATTTAAAACATCCTTTTGGGCAAGTGGCAGCTTTCAGCTGATAACCAGCAACCTTTGTTCATCTTTCAATGCTCTTTTCTACATGATCATCCCCAGGGAAATCCTGGTCTCAGATGCATACTCTGACAACCCAGTGGCAAAAACTCCCCATGGACAGCACTGTGGGTACACAGGATGATTTCTTCCCAGCTGCTACTGTAGTGCTTCCACCAACATATTTTCACCTCAGACCACCTTTAGTTTGCATCAAAAAAGCATAAATCCTTAACGAAAAAATTCCACATGTGTGTCTTCTGCAACAAGACACATAACTTGTGAAGACAAACTGGCTGCAGAATTTATACAGCTACTGAGTTCCTAGAAATGCAAGCATGTATAATTGCCTTCTTAATAAGATATGAAGGAATAGTAAATGTTTCTCTTTTTTTTGCATGTTACAGGAAGCCACTCACTCACAACCAGAGCAATTAGAACAATTCCCAGAGCTCAAAGGCTGTAGCAGTTTTCTTGTCAGTATTAAGTAAGAACATTTTTTTCCCCCAAATGTACAGAAGCTGTAATTTATTGTAAGGTGCCCAACTGAGAGCTGAGGGCTGACTTTGCAGCCACTCCTTGCCCTGACAAAACTTTCCTGAGCCCATGAATGTTGTCACCATCTGGGAATGCTCATGTCCACCTTTGAGGTTGATTCAGGCAGTGCTACATTAATGAGATGCAACTTTGTACTTCCCATTTCTTGAAATCTATGGTCATTAAAGTTGAATTAACAAACAAGCAACAGTTCTTACCTGTTGTGGTGCTTCTTAAAATTGTTTGCCAGTGGAATCTGTTCCACAAAGAATGAAAACCCAGAGCTGGCCAGTGAACAGCTGCACAGCCTTCAGTACCAGCAAGAAAATGAGATTAAAATCAGAGGCTGGAAGAGGTGCAAGTGCGGGTTTGTAGCCGAGTAGGAAAAAAAAAATCCCAGCAATGTTTTCTGGCTCTCTGAAGATAATGAGTGCAATGATGCCTTAACTTCAGTGGGAACAGAAGCAGACCCCTGGAGAATAGTGGTGGGATCTATAATGTAAACCCCCTGCTAATAACTCTGTTAAATAGCTTTGGTGTTGACTACAAAAGTAGCAGCTGCACACACTCTTGGCTAGAGAAGGAGAGTTGGGGAGATGTGAATATATGTGGGAACATCTGGTGTGGAAACTAATCAAACTGCAGAAATTATTTTCTCTGTGTTATTGCTTGATTGTTGTTCTCTATGCCAGAAAAGGAGAACAGGAGGTGAGTGTCAAACCTCTTCAGACAGTGCAGCAAATCCTGCTAAAAGGAAGAATCTTTTTTCTTCCCCTGAGTTTTGAGTTGTTTTGCTTGAAAATGAATCAACAGCAAAACTGTTTTAGGAAAAGAAAAAGTTACTGTTCCTAACATGGGCGTTTCCCCTCTCTTCCCTGCTAGGCAGGTATCCATGCCATGCCTATGTATATAGGCAAACCCACTCTTTGTTTCCTCATTTCTCTTCCAGGCTGAGAAGACTTTAATTTTCCTTGTGCAGCCTGCTGCACTCAAATTCTGCTCTTGCAGCAGGAGTGGCTTCATTCCTGTGGCAAAAATTGAACTAATGTTTAGTAGTAGCAAAAGAATAACTGCAGATATTCCAGAAATTCTTGTTTCAGATTAGATGGCTTTACAGTTTGGAGCAAAATATCATCTGCTGTAGTCCAGCTAACCAAAGCTCTGCACTATTTGTAACAGAGGTTTGGCTTTACAATCTGTGCCAGTTTGTTTTATCAGAACATGATGCTGACACCGCATCACATGTAAGTAAATGAAATAATCGTCTTGCATTGCTCAAGAGCTGTTTTGTATTTGCTTAAATTATTCAGCATTGTTCTGCTCCTGTGTGTGGGGATGGTATTTGGTTCAGCAGTGTTATGTCCCTCACAGCCACGAGATGTCAGGCTGAGGAGCAGTGCTGGGCTTAGAGTGCTCTGCCTCTCTGTGTCTGTGTGTAAGTGGAAATGATGATGAAGGTAACAATGAAATCTTGGATTTTTAAAGGTTGCTGAAGAAGCCAGATGGTCAGTTCTTTCTAAAGCCCAAAGAATTTGCTTCGAATTATTTAAAACTCTCAGCCCTTCCTGTTTTGTGCTAAGACATGATTAGAATCAAGTCCACAGTGCCCAGTTCTCCCACTGGCTGCATGGATTTGGAGTTTGGCCTCTATTCCTTTGAGGCAGTGCCTCACTGTCTTCAGCTGGGAGTGGAGCTATGTGAATAATGAGTCTGAAAATGCAACCAACAAATGATTCTAAGGGGGCTTTATAAGTACTATCCCTACTTGCTCAGCACTGTTGAAATAAGTTTATAATGTTCTAAGGTGTGTTAGAAATGAGAGGTTTTTCTGCGTTGTTCAGTGGAGGAGGACAAATTGCTGTGTGTTTGTGGGTGAGTTCTTTTAAGTTTTGGAAGACCTGTTCTTTTGCAAGACCTGAAGCTGGCATGAACCTGACCTGCTCTCAGGATCATTGGTGTGCAGCAAAAGAATTCCAGGGGCTAAACTAAATTTTTCTACTTTGGTGAATTACTTAAATAATACACCTACAGTTGAGTCCATCTTTAAAGACTGCCTTTGTTCTGCTTGTCTAAAGTCTATGCATTCCATTTTCCCCAGGTTTTGTTGTTTTGCTCTTTTGACCTGAGCCTCCTCAGAGAAGTAGCCTTCCTGTCTGTGAAGAATTCCTAGCCCAGTGTGACAAGATCCAGGGGTCCATCAGTTAAAAGTAACTGAGGATGTGTGTTCTGTCTTGAGCTGTGTCACAGACTTGGAAGACTTCTATGTGGTAAAGAAGCTTGCACTTTTAGACACAGAAAACACAGGAAGAAGGTGGGAAAACTGTAGGTAGGCACACTAGAATCTTCCTATGTTGGTAGAAGTACAGACCCTGGATGGAATAGGAACTTTGAATTATGGAAAATGGTCAGTCCCATGCAGTGCAGACTCAAACTCATGGCTCATTGCAACTTGTGGTGTAATTTATGGAACAGATGTAGGTTTTTGAATCCTTTTGTAAATGAATAGTGTTTTTGTCACTGAGGATGTACATGTGGTACTAACTGGTGAAGAGATAGGGAATTTAAGGCTATTTGCTTCTCAGGCAGTTGGTAATTTTGATTTATACTATCCCTTCTTAATTTAGTGTCAGTCCTGAAGGAGCCTGGGGGGCACTGTGACCTCTGACAGAGACCATTTGGTGCTGGCTCACACTGTGTGTGTCTGGGTGCTTGGTTCTTAATGACAGAGCAGTCAACTCCAATGCTGGCAAAGATACAGAGAACATGAATGGATTTGAGACTCTTGATTTGAATAATTTTATCTCAAGTCCATTTAGTTCACTTACCTCTGGAGTCATGACAAATTGGGCTGGAAAGGAGAAGGTTTCATATATCAGCCTAACAACCTGAAATGTCATTATTTTCCTTGTGTTCTGCTGAACCCTTGCTGATTTTGTCCTGCTGCAAGTGTCTATCTCTGTTCCTTGTTCTCAGTGGATACCAAAGATATCCCAGGAAGCCTTTTACCAAATTTTAAATGTTTCTATAAGAAAAATGATGCAGTTTTAACAGCATGTGCAGGTATTTGTGGAAAAGCAAATGTGTTTCCCTCTTGGCTGTTTAGTTGTCTGTAACAATAATGTCATAAATAAATAATGTTTCTGTGAGGGAAAAGAGGAGATGTTTATCAGATAGAATACATGCCAGCCAGGATAACTCTGAACAAAATGTTAACACGGATTAAACAGGAAAACATGCTGCTGGCAAACAAATTGCTGGTGAAAACAGCTTCAGCTAGGGAGTTCCTTTCTCTGTTGGAAAGAAATGGTGCCTGCCATACAGACCAGCATCTTAAATTATGACATTTGTCACCAGAAATGCTGGGTCTGTGGAAACATTCAAATGAGAATAATTTAAGTGCTGCAATAGAATAATGCACAATAAATAGTACGTGGAACTGTACAAATGCTACAGATTATAGTAGGATCAGGGAGGTAATGCCTAAGGGATTACTTTTTCTTTTCCTGAAATTATTTTTCAATCTAATTTAAAACCTGATTCTGTTTTGTTGAAATCAAGGTGAGGTTTTCCTTTGCATTTAATGGATTCTGGAACAGGTTGTTAACAAATGCAAACTGGTCACTCCTTGAGGAGTGAAACCTAATTGTTCACAGAATAGATGCACTGAAGTTCTGTGTTTTTCAGAGTGTTTTGTAAGTGTTCTTCTCTGAGGTCTGGTTTTGAGATATGCAAGGTTAGCTCATCTTCATTTCACTTCCCCTTGGCTTCCTTTGCTAAGATTGGCAGCTGAGGAAAAATCCACTGATAGCTTTTTTTATCAGCATGCACATCTCCCTTAGCAGCTGTACCAAGGCTGCTGACTAATTGCCACACAAGAATTACCACCCAGAACTGAAGTCTCCAGAAGTAATGACAAAGCCATGCCTGCCTCTGTTTGTCTGTCTCCCTGCTTTTTGTGTTTTGATTTTTAAAGTTGGAGCAGGCTGGATGGCAAAGAGCATACAGCTCACAGGTGATATTGTCTCAGTGTGATCCTTCCTCTTCTTAGCCATCGTGAGCCATTTGAGGAAAAATACAGTTGGCATTATAGACTGGGAAGAAAAAAATACACTAAAGAGGACTTTGGTGTTATTAAAGTATATGCTCCAAGTTCAGCACGTGCTTACTCTTCATTTTAAAAATATGATTACCATCCTGAACTGACTTCAATTTCAGACTTTGACTTGTGTTACAGGAATTTTACATTTGTGGTTTTTGTCTCCCCTCTTTTAGGGACATTTTTTGGCTTAAGTGTTGGCACAATTTTATTATCAATAAATGGCCCTAGTAATGTGAAATTGGAAAGCATGTTAAAATTCCTACTACAGAATCAAACTGATTACTCTGTGGTTATCTCGTTATTTATTTATGTACTTTGTCAGCCCAGTGTGCTTGGTTCAAAACACAGGAAAAATCTGGTGTTTAATACAAAAACCACTTATTGGCTAAATAATGTACATTTGAAGAATAGAAAGAGAGAAAAGAGTGGCAAGATAATGTCTGAAAGCAGCAGAAGAAAATACAGATACATTGGAGATAGCTGAATTACAAAGAAAGTAAGGTACATTCAATTGGTTGTACTCTTTTGGCTTGAGGGTAATCTCTGCCATACTACAACGTACTGATTTATGGACTAATTAGTTGTACAAAACAAAAATATTTAGAGAAAATATTTCTCTCAAGCAGTCAGCAAAACAACTAAACAATAGGAAAATGGATTTTGTGTATTAAAAAATTAAATTCAATATATATTTATGAGCCTATTCAAGATGTAGAGTCTTTTTGCTACCAGATTTCCAGTAAGCAAGAAATATCTATGTATCAAAATCTAATTGGGTCAGTATATAGACATTCCTAGAAGAAATTAAATGCCTAAGCTATAGGTATTTCATGTCAGAAAAGATATTATATATATTTATCAAGGCATATTATTATTATGTGAGCTCTAATATACCCAGTTAAATAAAAATCAGACAAGGAGGGGGAAAAGAAAACCCATAATATCTTTATTTTGAAAGAGAATTGTAGTGCTCAGTTGTTTTTCTCTATGCATGTCTTTTAATTTATCAGACTGTTAAAATGCTTCCAATTACTTTGACTCATAACATCCCTTCACAAAACAGTAGTTGTGGTTTCCTTCTAATCTTGAACTGAAGCGCCAAGAGAAAAAACCAGACCAGCAAAATTGCATGTGTGAGTTAAATATCACAACATTGAAACTCCAATGTTTTGGGAGGTGTAATGTAAAATAGACTTGGATGGGATAATCTGAAGTAAGTGGGTGGCAAAAAGATGCAGATGGGAGGCTATTTAACTTGAGATTTGTCTAATTTGGATGGAGTAGGGAACTGTAGGTCTCAGTACTTATTGCGGTGGACGAGGTGTCAGAATTAATCTCTCTTTCTGTAATTGAGTTTGTAAGTCTCTCAACATCTTCAAGCTTCAGTCCTTATGAATAAAATGGAAATAACATACTTCCTTGCTTTGCAGTAGTGTCATGAGGCTAACCTCAGTACAGTCTGGGAGATATTGTGATGTTAGATATTGTCAGTAAATGAGAAAACTGTCAAAAAATTGTTCAGCACTCCATCTACATAGTTTAGTCATCGTTCCTTACATCCTACTCAACGAGTGAATTGTACAAGTCGTTGTGCCTCTATCAGATCTGGGAAGGCAGAGGAGCACTGCCAAAATTAATTCATAGGTACCAATCCACCTACTTAGTGCCTGTGGGAGATCTGCAGAGCAAAGGAAGAAAAATAATTTATGAGGGCATAGAAAAAACCCTGACATGAGGGAAGAAAGCAAGCTGGAGTATGGCAAAAGAAAGCAGTATAATAAATGTAACTACCAGGGTGTTCTACATGTCAGTTCTCCCATCCTTCCAAGCAACAGTAATTAGAGGTAAGAGCTGTTAACAAGACATGCATCAAATGAGTCAGTGCATCCAGGGTCTTTCAGTCCTTTCTTGTACGTGGTGACTGCAGATGCCAGTAGAAGGGAAAATATTCTCTTCTGAACACATTTAATTTTCTATGTCCTCATAAAAATTACTTTTAGAGATTTCAGAGGTGTGTGGCAACAAGCCAATGTAACTGCTGGCATTACACAGATTGTGGCAAGGGGATTCCTCCTGCACTGTGCTCACTGTGCTGTGGCCTGAGCCAGGCCTGTGATGTGTGGAAAAAGCAGCTGCTTTGAACATCTGGACTAGACGGCCAGACTTGTGTGAAGTGCACAGCTGGAGCAAAGACAAAGCAGAGGTGCTTATGGGCCTGGGCTCCTCCAGCAGGTAAGTGAGCAGAATATCACCCAGACACAAGGGGAAACCCTCAGGTGAAGACTTGTCTGTGCGAGGCTCAAGTTCTGCAATTTCCAAATCAGGGATTACAATGCTAAAATCTGTGCCTACAGATTTGTGAGCATGTATGTAGTGCCAAGACTGGCTTTTCCCTAAGATCTGGCATAATTTTAGTCTGGGCGTGGGCTTATGTTCTCTTTCTTTTCCTTCTCCTGGTGTTGGGTTTTCCTCATTTTACAATATTTTAAATCTTGATAAAAGTGGACTTCTTTTCCTTTTTTCATTGTTTCCCTCTGAATTCCAGTACCTTTCATGTACACATCTGTTTGGATTGAGGCAAAATTTGTGTCTGATGAATAGTAAGAGCAACACGTTCAGTTCTACTTCATCTTGATCTTGCTGGTCTGCATCTTCAGTAACCTGTTTCTGCTGCATGAGCTCAGACATCCATTTCTGTGTTTAACCTTTTAAGTTTCTACACTGTGAAGCTGAAAACTTTGTTTAATATTTGAATTCCATTTCCTGTGAATACTTTTTAGTGCTATTAGATGAGGAAATCTCAACGTCTATATGTGACTATTGTTATATTTTAGCTTACTGGTTTTGATATACTTAGCTCTTAGCTGGACATGTATTTTGCAGGTCTGTTTTGAAAGAAGAATGTAATACACTTACTTTGCATAAGATCAGTAAAACCAGCAACAAGTAAACAAAATAATTTATTTTAGTTCTTGTCTAAGTTTTTTAGTGCATTTTTGTAAATATGTTCAATTCTCCTGCAATTAAGATGACTAATATTAAAGTTATAGGTATGAAATATCATGATAGTTAAAAACATTATTGTTATCATTAATTTATGAACCACTATAATTTGTTTATTCTCATTAAAATACCAGTACAGGAATACTATCATTTTTATGACTTTGGCATTCATAACTCTTGATAAAGTGAAGAGAGAATGAAGTTAAGTAAGAATAGTTACCTGTTCAGGCAAGGAATAATTTCACACCATTTGGGATGCATCTGTGTCTTGCTTGTTACTAGTGAGAACAAATGTTCTTTGATCCTCATTATAAAATGAGGAGGTGTGAAGTTGTATTTTCTGATTAGAAATAAAGGTTATGCATAAATATATTGTTATGTGTATAACAATGCTATACATAGTGGTAGTTGTAACCAAAGCTACCAAGAAGTTTTCAATACTCTTGTAGTGTAACACTATTCACATTCACTGTGCTGCAAAGCTTGAATGTGGTGAATTTTTTCCTTGGCTTTGCCAGCTGCTTCTTGGGCTCTTTCAGGCAACTTCATTTACCTCTCTGAATTGGTTTCTTCATCTCTGTTAAAAGATACCTGAAGTATCTGAACATTTACAGAGTGTAGAGAATAAAAGTCTAGCCCTATTGTCTCTTTGAGAGTTTTTGAAGAATCTCACTTGTGATAAATGGAAGTGCTTTCACTTTGAGTGTCATTAGAATCTTGTAAGAATGACTTACCTTGTATTTATTTAGTTATAGCAAGCAAATACATTTTTTCCTTCAATGTGTTTGCACAATCCAGTCAAAGGGACCCAAGCCTTTGAAGGAGATTTCTTGGTATTGTCAATTGCAAACACCTAATATAGGCAGCAGCCACTAATTTTGCATCTACAATTATTTTCAGGTGGGAGGTGAGGCATGTTCCCAGTAGATGTACAAGGCTCGGAATGTTTTCATTGATCTTTTCAGGTAACACTGAATGCAGCCACTTAGAGATGTGAAAGCATCAGCTAGATCAAGGCTTCTTAAAACCAGGGAACTTAGAATATGCCTTACACAAACTGTCAGGGTAAGGGCCTGAATGACCTACATCTCATCAGGTAGTTTAGTGGAGGAATGGTGTTGCTCTTCTGAATGCAGAGAATGTGTTAATCTGAAAACAATGTCCTAACCAGAAAAATTTATTCAAAAAAATACATTCATTTAATGGAGCTGAATCAGAAATCAGAGAATTTTTTTTGTTAATTCATGAGAAGTCATGTTCGTATATATAAACATTAGATTTTATTTATTCTTGGATGTCAAATACTTGCAGAGAGTACTTGAGTGAAAATTACACTATATGAGAAATGGAAAATACTCATCGCAAACCAGTCCCATTTTCTCTAAGCAGACAAGCATAGCCCCAGAACCCACCTCTGCCCCTCCTTCCCATCCCAGAAAACATTGCTATAACTTCAGTTTCTCAACAACAGTTTGCTTCTGGTACCAGAAGTGCATTTCCAGTGACAACAGTAGACTTGAGCATGTGCCCAGCAGCTGTGTACTCAGGAGGTGTCTTGGAACTGGCACAAGCACATCTGCAAACACAGCTGGCAAGGCTTTGATGGGGGAGTGGTGCCTGCTGTGTCCCCACGTGAGACATGTCCCCACTGTCAGGCCCACACCCTGCTGGGGGGCTTTCCCTAACTGGGCTGTCACTTTGGTTCTCTCCCATACACTGCATCCCATGGTGTGATCTTTATCCCAGTCCTGCTCAGAGAAGAGCACTGGATATCGATGTATGCAGAAACTCCAGCCCAAAGCCCTTTCCATCTGTTTAGGTCTCAACAGCATAAATTAGCCTTCCCTGTACTATTTGAGGCTGTAAAAAGTCTCAAGCAGTATTTCATTGTCTGTATGTTTGTGTCTGTATAGATAATGATGGCCAGAAAAACAATTAAGGGAAACATATGCTTTGTACTGGAATTTTATCTGTTGCATATTATGGCAAAATGGTGTCTTGGTGAAAATACTGCTCTGGTGATGAACTTTCATTTCATTAAATGAAATGCACCATATGGTGCAAAATGCTGCCTCTCTACTTGTTTGTTTTGCATATACTTATAGCCTCTTCTTTTTGACACTCTGTGAGGGTGGGAAAGGTACTGCTGGTTAATGTAAAATTTCTGATTTATAATACTAGATCTGCATTGTAGCAGATAAATGTTTGCATCCATAAATAATTAAATGTACAGTTTTTCTTGGGAATGAATTGATTATGTCTTAATATTTACATCTGTAACTTTGCATTTGCAAGGACAAACATGAATGCTACGATGAAGGTTGCCTGAAAATCTGGTCTTGCATATTCTATGAAAAATATTACTCACATTTCTCACAGGTGAATAAACTGCATGCATGGATGAATCTAGTTAATTCAATGGTTTAATAAACCTAGAATCCCAATGAGGTTATAACAAATCCCCCTGCTGTCTTGGAGTTATGAGAAAGATGTATAAAATTATATGCAAGCAGAAGAACTCTTTCTAAATTTGAGGAGTCTTTTGCACATTATTTTTTTTTCTGTTCACTACATGAAATAACTTCTCACCAGTAGCTCTGTCATAATAAAGTATAAGATCAATTATTTTTTTCAGGGCAACATCTGGGGTCAATTTGCATTTGACTACATTTTTTTTCCATTTGGATAGTTTGTTTTTGAAACAATTAGGGAGCAGGAAGACAGATGCCTCTCTCTTAACTTCCCCGTGCTAAAGATGGTTGGTGTGAAGTGGAAATATCTGCAGTTCTCCTGTCAGGGGTCAGCACCTTGTCACAAGGTGCCCCATTTTCAGATGTTAAACATGTGGACACTGGATCAGAACCAATTCTCTAGGTACAAACACAGGAATAGCAAGTCGAATAGGACTGATTTAGCAAAGCAGCTGGAACTAATATAACTGAATAAATGTATGATGAATGCTAGTTTTAGGGTCACTGTTCACTGAACTATTATCTGGACAACTCAGCAACCTGAAGCCTGGTCAGAGACCCTCCAGGAAAGAAGTATCAGACAGAAAATGATAATTCCATATTAGGTTTCTTTTGCTGTGTTTTGATACACAAGCAAAATCCTAGCCTAGGGATTGGGTTGGCCTTTTTCAGTATCTTGAATGTGTTGTTATTTTACAGGCATTTGCAGGGAGAGGATACCCAGTCCAAGAAACCTCAATATGTTGGAAGGGATCTATGTTTTCTGGTGAAAAATAAAACAGATGCTGCGACTGCACGTTATCATGGAGAGATCCTACTGCATGCTCAGGAAAAGGAATCTGTTGTTTTTCACAGCTTCTGAAGTGGGGAACAAGTTCTGCCTTCATTTTACACTGAGTTAAGTAAAAGATTGCAGGTAAAGTAATGCTGAGTGCTGTGATCTCTCTCAAAGATGAACACATAATTTTAGAAATATACCTGGAATACAGTAGCAGAAACTTACACTCAAATTTTCATTTAGTAAAGTTCTGTGGAGTTTAGAGGAAAAAATAATGAAGCTGAAGGAAAGCATGGTTGATAAGAAGATTTTCCACGGAATGTATTCCTGTATAAAATTGTAATTTTATTAACAGGTGAAGGAGGATAAAATTCACAAATGGTATCTAAATACGTGGAAAGCCACATATTCTGCCCTGGTTTAAAAGATCCCAAGTATATGAAATTGAAACGTAGCTGAGTTGATTGTGATCTTATATTCATTACTCTTTAGCACTGCTGGCAGAATCCCTTCTAACCAAATGAACATAACATGCTCACTTAGCACTTTCACAAAGTCTTGAGTTTATAATCACAATTAAAGCATTTCTTTTGCAATAATTACACAATCTGAATTGGTCTGTGGTAATATAAGAAAATTTTAATTCCCCATCTTGTATCAGAAATCCGCTTAGTTTTAGGTAGTCTCCAGCTCTGTATTCACCTGTATTAACATTTATATTCCTCATTGAGTCTGCTCAGTGTACTCTTCTGTTTATTTCATGAACATGCTTCTAAAATACACCTGCAATCTCATGTAGGCATGGCTGGCAACCAGCAGGGCACTCCATTTCTCTCTGCCTTACCTTATTTAGCCCACAAATGAGTGCAAGTGTGAACAGCAAACTTCGTACATGATGGAGGGTCAGGGTGACAGCCTGAAGAGGCAGCAGCTTGATATCATCAGCATCTTCATAGTATTCTTTTAGAATCCTATTTCTTTTTAGAAATGAAGACCTGGTTTCCCTACCCACTTCTGGAGGCTGGGTACTGTCCTGCAAAACTTGCTTCCTCAGCAGAAAGAGGTTCTCCAAGAAAGCAGTGCCCTAAATTCTGCTGTTCACCATTTGAAAGAGGCAGCCAGGTAGAATTTATTTCTCTCAGGAGTTTTTCTTTTGCTGATTAATTGTTTTCTACACTAGGCTATTATATTGGTAAAATATTTATAACCATTATGATGAAAATTGCCAGGAAATGAATTCACACAGTCCTGCTACCTTTAGAATTTTTCTTCCCAGGACTTTGAAACACTGCTGTGGTTTTGGCTTGCCTCTCTAGTCTTGCTATTCTTTTCTGTCACACTCAGTAATTGGCCTAATAAAAGGCAGTAACAAGAATTTATTACACCTTGGGCGATACTTGAAACAAACTTTATTTGCTGGAGCAGCACTTTTTATCTACTTGCTGCTGTATATTTTGACAGTCTTTCTAAATATTAAATCTGACTTTATTAAAAGTTAAATCTTGGTGCTTTTTTGTGATTGCTGCTGTTTTTGCAGTTCCTTAAGCAGAATAGTACATATATAAACATATCTTTTTAATGAAGCTTTTGGAGAAATAATGTAAGCTGTAGATCTATCTGCTTATTGCCAGAATCCACAAAAAAGGTATGAATTAAAAACCAGCTTCTATGATATTATAATTTAGTTTTGGAATTTAATGTATGTGATTAATTGAGAGAACAAAGATGAGAACTTTTCATACCTTTTTCAAGGTTCAGATTTGATGAAATCTTCCTCAAGCAAATGATGCCCTTAACATTTTAAGTTCACAAAGTAACAGCAGTAAAATTAAAGTGAGGTTAGATTCTTATGAGTGATTTCCACTTTTAAGTCTGTGTTTTTTCCAGATACTGAATGATAAAACCATAAACTTTGTTTGTTTGTTTGCTTTCTAAAAAGGCCTTAAGAAAGAGCAGTAAGTCATCCTGGAACTGTTTATGCAGGAATTTTTATTCTTTGAAATCTTCCAGTGTTAAAGCAACAAGAAAACATTTATAATGTCCTTTGGTGGAATCTTATTACACTTGTTATATATGTAAACTGATATTCTTTGATGCCAGCACGTTGCCCATACAGAGAAATCTCTGCACAATTAAATGAAAGGAAAAAGAAAAGGACTAAATAAAAAGTAATAGTCTTTTCTTACCTGATTAGAATTAAATACATTAATAAATTGTCTGGTAACACAAATAGGCAATAATACAAAAAATCTACATTGTACATTATTTCAAGAAAAATAACTTCATTTGAATACAAAAGGATAAATACACTTTTTGTCCTATAGCCACTCTTGTACAGTAGGTGAACACAGCATCTTACTGATGCAGTGCTGCTAAGGTATACAAGGATATGACTGGCTCGAGTTTTATTGAGGGGGCTGTTACACATGTGCATCACTAACATCAGACAAAGAAATCTTTCAACCAACAAGGGTTACAGAGCAACGTTCACTAAAGCACAGGTTGGAGAGGATTTGGGGACTGAAGCAGGCCAATATGGCAGCTTTTACAGATTTCCTTATACCCACAATGCACTGACAGCAAAGAATGCCTTGGTTTGGTCAGTCCACACACCGGGCGGAGGTACAGGAGCGCACCAGAGAGGAGTAGCGGATGTTGTTGGAGTTCTGGGCTGTCAAAGCCATGTCAGTCCCGCAGCCGATGATGTGACACAACGGGCGGCTGCCAGCGAGTCTCGAGTCAGACGGGAGCAGTGTCCGCTCGCAGCCCTGTCCGTGACTGAGTGATATGGCTTAGTTCAGTTCGGCCTTCCTAGTTTGTACGTGGTTATTTTGACTGTTTCCTTTAGGGTTTCCAGTGGCCAACGCCGGGGTTCTGTCCCGTTTCCCGCGGCCCAGGGCCGTGCACAGTCGGGGCGTGAGGCCCGCGGCGCGGCCTCAGCAGCCCTGCGGCGGGCGGGCCGCGAGCAGCGCCAGCGGCAGCAGCAGGAGCCGCGGGCCCGCTCCCGCCCGGCCCGGGGCCGAGCTGCGGCCGCCGCAGCCGCCCGGCTCCCGCTCGCAGCGCAGCTTCTCGCACAGGATGCCCGTGTAGGCCGGCGGGCACTGGCACCGCACGTTGTTGATGCAGGTCCCGCCGTTCTGGCAGTGCAGGAGCTCGTTGTCGCACACGTTCGCTGTAAGACAGCAGGGGAAGGGGGAGAGAACAGAGAGCCAGCGTAAGTTTGTTTTCAGCTGAAATTCGCCAGAACCGAGGCTCCACCTCCCTCCTCTTCCTGAGACTTAACGGGTTCTGCTTTTTCTGCCTTTTCAAATACTCGGATTTTTTTTTTCCCCTTAAGGCTGTATTCTTGGAAAACCATCGACTTCACTTAACACCACTGACTAAAGTATTGATTAATTTTATATGAAGGACTATTTAATAATGAAATAATAGGACTTTTAATACGTGCCTTGTGCTAATGTCTGCATCTTTATTACTGAACTGGAACTGTAGGTGGTGTGGGTTATTTGAAAGGGGCAATGTATCTCGAGCTTTTGGAAACCACGAACAGTGGTTAAAAATGCAGTGTGGCTTTGCTGAAGTAAAACGATCTGTATGAGAGGGAAGGTTTTATAATCAAGAACTGCATGTATTAATGATCTGAAAAAAATTGTGCAAAAAAGATAAGACAAGCACAGGCAGGAAATTCAACATGCTGTTGGATGGGGATTATATGGTACAGACATGTGGAAATAAAAGACAATGTTATTTCCATTTTAGATCAAATATTTCATCCTACTTAGATTTGCTACTTTGATACATGGCATCTTAAAGCTATCTTAGATATTGATATTGCCTTATAATAACTTCAGAAATCAGATTTGACAAGGGAGTTAAGAGACAATAAAACAGGCAAAACTTTTAGATGTGCATAATATTATAGTATTTGAAAAGCTGACAGCTTTACTTTGTATTGCTTAATATCAATTCAAATATTTAATGGGTGAAAATACAGAGGTATGAGTAACATACTGATTAAATGTGTCAATCTGTGTTTTATTTCAAATGATATCACTAGTATGATATGTGTTGGATTACAGGCCTGCCTTCCACAGAGGCAGTTTTAGTAAAGAACCTATGATCTAGGTAGAAGGTAACAGTAAAAATTTTAACTTGGAGAATTACGGAAATTATTATTTGAGTAAGAAGCAGACTCAACATCATGTGATATTTATGTATACCTTAGCCTAAAATACTCTAAATAATTCAGAATAAAGTATTGTTCATTTCATCTTAAACATTACTGTTTATTGCTACAAAGAAGTACAGTTTTGTAAATATTAATTTAAATACTTTTAAAAGCAGTCCAAATATTATGAGAACTAAAAGTGAAATAGTCCAGGTTCTTAAGTGGTGTAGTTTTACATAAATCTGTACAACTTTGTGCACCACTAACCTCACTGGTAGTCTTATCTGTCCTGGCTTGCTTTCACAAAAGTCATTTTCTCAACCTAGAAGGTCTCTCCAATAGCTGCTTTCTAATGTTCTGCACCCAAGTGGGCCAAATAATGCAAAATTTGAAAACTTGTAGATGCAATTAAGAGGGACCAGTAAATTATTAATTTTTTTAGTGATTCCTTTAGCAGTCAGGGTTTTTTACTAAGAGCTATGGATTTAATACTGTTGTCCAGTTTCTGAATTGCAATGGAAAAAATTGAATAGTAAGGCACAAAACCACATTTTGTTGATGATTCTATGTCTGAATTTTAATGTCCTACTCATACATTATAAAAAAATGTGTAAGAAAGAGTAAGTCCCCACCAAATAAATGTGATGAGATTAACAACCCAAAAAATACCATGGTAACAAGCAGAAAAAATTGACTGTATTTTAATACAGTCAATATTTGCATTATATCTCTTATAACTGAGGCTATGTATCTTTGAAGTTGACTTGATTGTTTAGATTATATATATTTAGTCATCTCAATATGTAAAATCAAAGTACTTTATCTGATGGTACAGCTACTGGATCTGCATGTTCTGGACTAATTGCTGGGATGCTTCCTACAGTTCAGGCAGTGAAAACTGTGAAATATCTGCCCCATCAATACAGACCCTTGTTTGCCTTGACAAACTCAGTGGGACTCAACAGTTCACTAAATACCACTTCTTAACCAACAAAGGAGATGTTTCACTTCACATTTTGCCTGGAATAATTTATCCAAATTTTCTCAAATATTAAGTAAACTGTATTTTTAAAAATGTATTATAAAACAATTATCTTTCCTATTTTAAAATTTAGTTTGCAGACTACAGCCTGTTATTTGAAGAGGTCCTTAGCCCAGATCTGGCCTGTAGTTACAGGTGGCTGGAAATGAAGGGCTGAAGAGGTGTTTTGCTCCACGCTGGCTGTTCTGCCTGACACAATATTCTGCCATCTACAAAATTCTGGATACACTGTTACAGATGCTGATTTCTAAATAAGACAATTTCTTTCTCATTAGGAAGTTTTTGAAATGTGCTTAAAGAAGAGATGGATCAAAAGCTTCATCATTATTCTTAGATGAATGTTTTAAATGTTTGCCCACAGGAATGCAGGTAGGTTTTATTGTTCTCAGCAAAATAGCTGAAAATTCTGGAATTGTTGACCTTATATTGCCACAGCTTTCCTAATTTTGTGCTTGTATCTCTCTCTTGCACACAGACATGTATGCACATACATGTATCATTCAGATAGCAATTGTGAGCTGGTAGTTATATGAAAAAAATCTGGAAAGGTTATGAAATCCCATTATTTTTTGCCAATTTTGTTTTAATTTTATTCTGACCAACTCTAATATGATTTTCACCTTTCTGAAAGTAGGGTCAGGATTACTTTCAAAACTTTCATATTGACTGATAATTATCTGAATGGCACCAGGTACCAACTTCTGACCAAAGAATGAAACCTGGAGAAGTGACACAAGTAAAAGACTTAATTCTGAAGTCATCACATTGAAGACTGTTAAGACCTGTGTGGCTGAGCTAGCTCTGAGTTTGCTGGCACATCTTCCTTAATTAGAAGCCAGGACACCAAACTGGTCACTTAAAAACCAAAACAGGAATCTCATTTGTTTTGGAGAGCTTTGCAGGCCTTTTTGAGGGATGTTTCTGAGCACAGTCTCCAGATCTGTGCTACTGCATGAAGTGAAATATTTAAAGTAAACTAAAGGAAATAGTTTTAAAATTATTCTCATATTTCACCAATTTGCAATCTAACTATGGTTCAGTTATAGGATCCTTAAAACACTTCACAAAGAAGACAGAAAAGAAGGCACAACATGCCTTGCCATATGTCACAAACTATTCTTGATCTTTAATTGCAATGTTAATGAATTTGGGAATGGAATAAAAAAGGAAAACAAGGGGAAAATACCCATCTTTGAGCCAGCTCAAGGAATAGTCTTAGCCTGTTATAGATGTACTAGTGTTTCATAGACTTTATATTGGGTATTAAATGAAATATTGTGAGTAACACAGCTGTTTGACAAATTACTACTTTCCTCTTAAATGTTCAAATCTGAATAATACATGAAAATTCCCGAGTCTCTCCAAAACTCAAATTTAATATCTTTGCAGCTTCTTGAAGGAAAAGAGACAGCTCTGGCTGATTTTAGTTCTGAGGCAGCAACAGAGACAGAGAAGAAGAAATGCGGGGACTGCTCTCTTCAGTCTGGAGGGGCACCTCAGGCACCGCCTTGTGCTCTTGGCTTAAGGACCTTCTGTTGCTGTGTCTGGGCAGCTGCAGAGCACATGCCCAGGGCCTTAGGTCTGTCTGCTGTTCAGACAGAACAACAAGATGCTACAGAGCTTAAATACAGTTTCTTCTACACTCCTGTCTTTCCCAAAGACCATCCAAGAGGGAAGAAAATAAAATTTCTACCTTTCTTTGTGCTACCCTAATTTTTGTACAGCTTGCCTACAGTAGCATCTTGTTCAGGTGGGACAGGCTATTGACACATTTTTTGAGCTGGGATAGATGGTATTCTCTTTCTGCATCAAAATCTGGGTTTATGATGAAATTTTCTTTGTGGGAACAACATAAAGATCATTAACAACAAAGTCACAAAAAGAAAAATTTTTATGATAGGTCCTTGCTTCCTTTCTTGAATTCGTAAGACTTAAATTTCAAACAATGTTTCCTACACTCGCTTCTATCGCTATTTTCCTTCATTGTGCACCTTTTGTCACATCATTTGTTACAGACTTCTCTCTCCCTCTCTCTCTTTTTAAAACCATCCCTTCACTTTCCTCCTTTTTGTCTCCCAGATCAGGAGTGTCACAGTCCCTGGACAGGTTGCTGGGTTGACAGCTCTGAATATATTACACAACATATTTGTCTTTTCTAAAGCACTGATGCAAGCTTTGCCCTGACTTCTGCTGCAGTGAATTTTCCATACTGTTTGTCAGTGGTTTTTGTTACTGGCACTACTGAATTTTTGACCTTGGATTCCATCCATTGTTCATAATTCTGAGAGCATGCAGGTCTCATGGCTGAAGAAATTATTCTTGGCTGTTTTTTTCTCTAATGCATTTGTTGTCTTGGTACTTCCTATTTAGTAAAGAATATTACTTGAACTCATGAATGAGGAAGATTTCAGCACACATGCTAACAGAATATTCTGTCTGTGCATAAGTGAGTAAAAACCCAGCATAGTGAAACCCATGTTTTCAGTAGTGATGTTTATAGGTAGCTCCAACATATGCAGCGGCTGTCTATATATAGACACTGAACAGCACATTGAAATGCCATGAAAAAATTGGGAGGTTTCATCTCACTGCATAAATAAGTACAGTAAATCCAGGCCAAGCACAAGTGATTTCTTGTCAAATGCAGAATTAGTTCCTGTGAATACTATGAGGAGCCTGTAACTAACATGCATTATTCTCTAAATCTGTGATCATTTAATCAATAAATGGTAAAAACAATCTCAAAACATAAAAGAAATCACAGTGAATGAAGCTTGTGTGTATTCCTAATAAGAATGTGAGCATCTGCACATACATACATAGTTAGAAAACCTCTGCAGTTGTGACAGTATTAGCAACATTTTCCCCACAATTTTTCAAACAGGCGGAAACGGAGTTGGGGAATGCAAAAGACTTAGTCTCATTCGAATGCAAAGGTGTGAAATTCTTTCCAGTTGTACCCAGTTGCATGTTCCAGTTGACCATAAGTGACTGCAATCAAAATATTTCAAATTGCCACGGTCAGCAATGAATACATTGAGTATTTGGGAAAAAACCCTGAAAATACACTATATAATTGTATATAATAATACAATATATGCTTGCTGTGTGTTGAAGATCTGTACATGGAATTCCACTGAGTCATGAGATCTCACCCATATAGCAGAGATGTCAGGTAAGAGGATATAAGGGCATGGGGCTTCTCCTGAAAGCTTACAGATGCTGCTGTTACAGTTCATGTTGCACGGCAGATGACAACACTTCAGGTTTTTATAGCTTAAGTATCTTACTCATTTGAATAACCAGTGAGTAAGAACTGAGTTGAAGGCTTTGTCACTGAGATTTCTTCCCCTGCCTGTCTTCCAATTAGAAGTACTCATTTTACTTATTTTATTCTAATCTTTAGAATTTAATTTGTTGTTACTATTTACATCATTGCCAAATGGCTTTAAAATGTTTTACTACTGTGAATATGTGTCAGTGTTGATCAGACTTCTTCAGTGCTTTGAGTCCACAAACATACCTGATATGAAAAACAGCTGCTGTTCTTATAAATGAGATATTCATAATAATTTCTTTGTTTGGAAGTGACACTAATTCAACATTTGCTGTAGTAGTAAAACTATCTAAGGATACTGTCAAGACAAGGTAGATGTTTTGATAGCATGAAAATAAAACTGGTTTGCACTTATCTACCAAAGCACATTCTTAAGCTAAGACAAAATAAATCACTGCAGACAAGTACAAGCCTAAAGCATATCTTACTGTGTCAAAATTATGGTCATAAAATGACAAACATTAATACAAAGATTTCTGGTGCAAAGTTGAAACAATGTTGTGATTAATTATACTGCCAGCAATACAAGGAAATAAACATTGACCAAGTGAGAGTAGTTTCTAAAGGCAGACATCTCCATCTTGACTTGTCTTAGAAATGCCTGTTAGAAGCACAATTGAAATGACACTTGATTTTTTATCAAACCACTTTATTAAGTTATCAGAGAGTAAATGAATAGGGGAGTAATGGAGATACTGTGTTCACTGAGAATTTCCTGTAGAATTTTCACATTGTTTGCCTACATATAATTTCTGTTTTTTTCTGCACAACTGGCAGTTGAAAGCCAAGCCAGTTCTAATCAAATTGCAGGAGAATTCATCAGAGTTTCTACAAGAAGATGTAGCTATTACTCAGAGTTCTGCCCAGCACACAGCCAGAGAATGGATGGTGATTCCTCTCTCCTGCAAATAGGCAGTAATTTATCCTAGCATCCACATGGGTAAGCTTAGTTGATTATCTCTCACCACTGAAAGTGCAAAATCCTGTACAGAATTTGTGGGGGTTTTTAACCATGGTATGAGGATAGCAGAGGTGGAAAGTTACTGTTTTTCACAGGTTGTGTCTGTGCTTTCTCATTTTTCATCTCTATTCTTAATCTAAAATCCTTGGGTTTAATTAATAAAGAATACTGAGAAGAAAAACATCTAACCTGTCAAAAGGACGCGAGGAAAAACTGAATTTTGGAATTGATACTCATACATGATAGCCATAGTAGCTTTGGTAAAACTACACGATTGTGTATTAAAATGGATGAAAACAAATGCAGATTTAGTTATCTAAGAATTATAGTTGAACTAATACCTTTCAGTCTTCCATGGTTTCAGGAAATGAATGATTTAACCTTTCGGTTTTCCGATTTTGATGATTCCAATTTCATACTTGTACAAAAGAGGATGATTCCCAAAGTGGGGGGAAGAAAAATTTCCCTATTCTTTTTATTGCTTTGCTTATAAAGGAGCACCACTGAATTGGTATGACCCTGATCATATTTTAGGGTAATCTCAGGAGAGCAATAAACTGCATATCAGCTTTAGCTGCTCAGAAGGGACTACATGCCCCTATCATTCATATTTCACTTACAAAGCTGTAAGCTACAGCGCCATTATTGCTCTCTGCCTGGAGAAAAATGAACATTCTTACATGACCTGTCTTCTCTTCCCTTAACTAGGAAAAGAAGCAGTTATAACTCCAGAGATGTTGTTGGTTGTTTTTTTGGTATTTTTTTTTTCCTATTGCTAACAGCAAGGGCAGGGTTTAGATGTAACCACTATCAGTTAAAACTGGTTAAGGACAAAAAGTGCTCAGATGCAAAAGATGAAGTCATCAAAAGGCCCTATGAATTGGGGGATGGGATTTGGTTCCCTAAATACAAGCAGCTACTGCCATTAGCTTTCCAGAAGTCACTTCAGACATGTACATGGAGCTGGCAGGTGTGTCCAGGGGCCCTGGGAGCTGTACCTGGGAGCAGTGCTGCCAGGGGCTCTGGGAGCTGTACCTGGGAGCTGTACCTGGGAGCAGTGCTGCCAGGAGCTCTGGGAGCTGTAACTGGGGAACTGTAACTGGGAGCAGTGCTGCCAGGGGCTCTGGGAGCTGTACCTGGGAGCTGTACCTGGGAGCAGTGCTGCCAGGGGCTCTGGGAGCTGTACCTGGGAGCTGTAACTGGGAGCAGTGCTGCCAGGGGCTCTGGGAGCTGTACCTGGGAGCTGTACCTGGGAGCAGTGCTGCCAGGGGCTCTGGGAGCTGTAACTGGGAGCTGTAACTGGGAGCAGTGCTGCCAGGGGCTCTGGGAGCTGTACCTGGGAGCTGTACCTGGGAGCAGTGCTGCCAGGGGCTCTGGGAGCTGTACCTGGGAGCAGTGCTGCCAGGGGCTCTGGGAGCTGTACCTGGGAGCAGTGCTGCCAGGGGCTCTGGGAGCTGTACCTGGGAGCTGTAACTGGGAGCAGTGCTGCCAGGGGCTCTGGGAGCTGTACCTGGGAGCTGTACCTGGGAGCAGTGCTGCCAGGGGCTCTGGGAGCTGTACCTGGGAGCAGTGCTGCCAGGGGCTCCTGGGCCCTGCTCTGCCCTGTCCAGCTGAGCTCTGCAGGCTGTGCCTGACCCCGTGGCTGCCACTGGAGCTGCTCTGCTCCCCTGGCCTGGGGGATTGTGTGCTGGGAAACTCCTGTCCTGCTGTCCCTCACCCCTCCTGTCCTGCTGCTGGCTCATTTGGGAGTGCCCAGCTGCCACTCCTGAGACATCTGTGGCCACTTCAGTCCTGTCCAAAGGGCTGGCACGGTGACCTTTCCTGCACAGCAGCATTTTCTGCTTCATGTGCAACAACAGGATTTTCTTGGAACTTGATTTTCCCAAGAACTATGAAACAGACCTGCAACAAGTATTGCTTTTACAGAGCACAAAACCACAGGAGAAAGTCTGGAAAACAAACCAAAGCAGGATCTTGCCAAGGTCAGCAATTCAAATACATGATTATGAATTATATAAAAGGCTGAATGTTCCTGCATCCTTGGCTGCTAAGGTGTTTGATTTGGAATAATGTTATGGGCACAAAAGAATGCAAAGAATTTGTCTTTGTTTGCAGAGAAAATAGTTTCTCTTTTGGCTATTCGTCCCAGTGAACACTACACTGAAGGCTTTGAAAATCCATTAAATAGCCCCAAACACTTGTTACTGTATTTGGCAGCAAAACCAGGCAAGATAATCACTGAAAATATTTCCCCAATGATTTAGGGGATTAGAATCCTTTTAGTAAGTATTTTCCTAAATTTTTCTAGGGAAGGGGTCAAAGAAAGTGACAGAATGTGTTGTTGGTGGCTTCTGTTAGTAATTACTGCTATCCTATAGTT
The DNA here is from genome assembly GCA_024865655.1 of Emberiza elegans. Taxonomy (NCBI): domain Eukaryota; kingdom Metazoa; phylum Chordata; class Aves; order Passeriformes; family Fringillidae; genus Emberiza; species Emberiza elegans. The sequence goes on from JALJVW010000206.1 coordinate 66,737,563, forward strand.
ATTTGTAATCTAAAACAATTTGAAAGTTGCAAACTTTCTTCTCACTACTTAGGGTGAAAAGCCAAGCTTTTTGAACAATGGGACTAGAAATATATTTTGATCAACATCTAAAACATAAAAACATTGGGAAACACCAAAAACCTACTAAAGTGGGATGGGCAATATGGAATGTTATGATCAACATCTAAACTACATTTGCATGTCATTATAAACCAGAAAGGTTTTATGTTCTCCTGAAGGAGATCAAACACCAATGATCTTTAGATGAACATTCTGAATTTATGTGAACATTAGTTACAATGCAAAGGCAAAGGTAAAGCATTCGCATAATTCCTACAACATGTATGAAGTGAGGGATGGGGTTTATTGTTCAAGTAACAATGCTGTGAATCAGGAGATCTTTCTGAATGAATGACTTATTTATTGCTGAATGTTACAGTGACCACAATGGGGAAAAACACTTCCCTATAGGTGTCAAAGCTATTCAGAGTAAAACTTCTTATTGCTAGTGAACAATGGGGAAGTTGATGCCAAGGGAAGTCCAATGAGTTGCCTGTGCAAACAAAAGGAGGGGAATGTCAGGTTATATATTCCTTCTATTTATTACATGTGCTGATTTTGCAACAGAGTTGAATTGTTTCAGGGGAGTTTGCTGACAGTTTAAAGATTTCAGGTTTAAAAAGGACTATGCAATCTTGTCCAATTGTCATATGTGATTGCATAAGTAGATTAAATACTGACAGTCTCAAATACCAATATTGTATATTTAATCTCCTCCTAATTTCACCTATCAGAACTTCAGCTGCTTCATATTCATACATAAGGTACCTAAAGATATGCAAATGTTTTATCCACTCTGCTTCATTTGACCTATAAAAATATTACCTGTTATTGTCTATTTTTGTATGACATTAAAATGAAAAAATGAATTAAACAGGCAGATTTTCATATCCTAATTCCTGTCTGAGATATACCAGCTGATAACATGCTCTCTTGTGAGAGGGATTTTAATTGGTGCAATGCTTTACTTTTCCACTCCTTTCATCAGAATACCAATAAGATGATTCACACAGCTGGCATGTAGCACTCTGCAAAAATAAGAACGAATAAATTAATGTATCAAATAATTAAAGCAATTAGTTGCTTCATGCTAGTTTTCATCAATAATATTTATTGCTGCACACAGAGTTGCTTGGGGTTATCACTGTGCATTTATCTTCATGACAGAGCAACTGTTAGATGGGAAGCCCCAGATAACAGCTCCTCTCTTCCCTACACTATTTTCTTCAGGAACACCAGTTTTTCTGCAGTATTTTACCAGGTGTAACCAATGTCACAGTCTTAGCCAGTGTTTTTTTACCTGAAAACATTTAAAAAACTGACTTATCACACACTTCAACAAAAATGTCTGAAAGATGTTCATTATTACACACCAACCAGTAGAGCTGAAGCAGGCATACAGGCAACCTACAGATTTTTCACAATATTGGTACACAGGCTACCACTAACAAGTTGTTTCAATAGTAACAGAATTATATTAATCTTTTTTAATCAAGTTGAAAATTTTGCTATACTGTAGAAAAAGATCTGAATATACACAGACCTGTCTTAGAGAGTACATAGCATGGTTGGTTTGGGATAATATCTGAAAAGTTCTTTGTATCAGCATACCAACTAAAGATAATGTCTCTAACCATGGATGTTGATATTGCTTACTATGACAAAGTGTTAAGATAATTCAGGATATTAAAAAGCCCAGAGTTTTATTCTCATGAGTAAGAGCTGTTGCCCTGTGAGCTTTATATGGTTCTAGCATTACTTTTGGCATGCTGATTAACAGACTTATATTTCTGTTTATCAATTGTCATGCACAAAGGTGTTAAAATTTAATTATTAATGAAGACTGAAATAACCTGGGATCCTTGAGGAATAGATAACTGCCAAAATGTGATTTCACTTCAAAGTACTTTCCTTATTTTGTTTAAAATTATTTTCTCAAATTTTTCATTTGTCAAATCATGCCAGAATTGGAAAATACCAAGGATATCTCCATTGTGACAATAAATTACTGTAGATAGTGTGCTAGATATTTTTAAAGATACATTGTATCAATAGCTTTAAGTCTTATGGTGGAAAGAAGTAGTTGTGTTACTTAAAAAGTCTTCCACCTGCACTTAAGGCTGAGTAACCAAGCCCTCGGTCATTTCTCCTGTTCCTGAGAAGCTGTGTCTACAGCAATGTCACAAACCTCTGGCTTGGAAAAGGAAGGGTCACATAAGAAACACTCAATTTTTATGAAAATGTACTTTTAGAATGCACTTTTGAAACATCATATCTGAATATATTTCTTTTAAAACTCTCAGTGAAAAAGGAGACAAATTTCTGCACAACAGACCTGGGATGATGATTAATCTGTATTTCCTGGCAAGTTTATCTCACTGGGTCCAGTCCTGTCATCTGCCCCAGAGAACCCTCTACATTACATATGAGATCCCACAGCTCCTATCATGTTTGTCCTTCTCTTCCAGCAGCCTTGGCAGTGATGGCAATGGAAATCTGGCTGATCAGATCCCAGCTCCCTGAGAACTCTGTATTCCTTGACATTGACTCTTATGGCAAGAGGGGATTTGCAACACACCTGTGCTGCTGGCTGCATGTCCTTGTGGAGGGCCAGGAAAGGGCCTGTCATTCCAGGTAGGATCAATTTCTGTAGTCTGGAGCCTTGTGAGGGACCAACCATGGGGGCCAACAGCAATGGAGCCTCCTCCTGCTCCATGGAACCCCAAGGCGAGCAGGGCCAGCCAGCACACAGTGCCTGCTCAGGTTTCAAGCACAGCCCCAGAGTGTAGTGAGGGTATGACAGGAGTGTGAAAGGCAAAGGGTTTCTGCTGTGACACAGCATTTCTGAAATGGTAACATGGCAGATCCGAGTGGGATGCTGGATTTCTGGAGACTGCCAGAAGCTACAGAATGAGTAGCTGTTTAGCTAAAACAGCAGGAGGAGTTCTGAAGGGAAGTAGTTGGAACTGGAACAGTTCTGGAGAGGGGTTTGGGCTAAAGCCAGGGTGGGTAGGAGTAGGTGAGGGAGGTGCTCAACACATCTTAGCTGGCTCAATGCTTTGTATTTGCAAAACACTCAGGGTCCTTCTAATGGTGCAGTGCAGCGTGGGCTGCAGCATCATCACTAAGCTGTCATGTTGCCACTGAATAAAAGATGTAACTGGAGTACACTTTTCAAAGTGTCTTTGCACTTGGTTTTAAATCAGTAATGGTTGAGCATGAACTAGCAAAGCTCTCAGGTCATTGCAGAAAAATTATTGCAGGATATGGCTTTATTTTGACAGGTGGTGTAAATCTTGACCCAAATTTTCATACCTTTGCAGAAGTTATGCAGTGTACATGCCACCTTTCAAATTTCTCCCCAGTTGTGTACTGAAGGGCATGTGTGCAAATGTAATTGGAAGCATTTCAAAGTACCCAGTTCAAATTTTGATATGTTTGTGTTGCAGTATGTTGCAGTATGCTGTTGTAATAATCTGTGTCTAAGATATGTGGAATAGGATGCTCTTTCTGAGAGTGGAAGACTCCTTGCAGAGAGCTGTGCTTTGCTGCATAATGTCAACATAATGGAGCTGATTTAAGGATGCTATGCTTGCCCTCAAGATGAATTTCCTTGAACTAGCAAGCCCCAGTTTAAATCTCTTTGTGGGATTCTCCTGTTCTAAAACCAGTAGGAAGTAAGTTAGGTTTTTGAATTTTGTGAGAGTAACTTGTGTGCCTTAGATGCTAGTCACTGCTCATTGCCTCATGAGCAAAATGCAGCTTCAGCTCTTTAAGCTGCATGTGATGAAACTGTTCACACTCCTTGGAAATGAAATTCTAAATTCTTCAAGGTAAGAGTCCTATTTCAAGGATCCTTTGGCTTAAAAAGCAAGTTGAATTCCCATTTAAAGTATGTGTACCATTCATAGCTCAGTGGTGCAGTATCTGATGAACAGAGCACCCTACTGAACTGTCTCCCATGGACTGCTATTCTGTACTGAGGACACTGCAGTTTGTTCCTCCTGCACTTGTCAGTGTATTTGGGGACTGGGTAGTGCATGTGGGGAACAAACCTGGTAGCTCTTTATTTTAGCCCAAGTGTGCCCCTGATCTGTAGCTGCTTGGTGCTGCTTCTTACGGCTCACCTAAACACCTATTAAAGGGAGAATTCCTCCCCCAAAGAGATTATGGCTGAACTCCTTATAACCTAGAGGTTTTGAAGGGCAAGAATAGATCCTTGGGTCTGCTGGAAAAATGTTTCACTTTTAAGCAGGGAAGAGAGTAAGAACAGATGGATACTGGTTCCTTGGGTTATCCACAGAGAGATTTGTAAATCTGGAAAATACAGATAAATGTCTAAAAGGAGTGAAAGATTTGGAAAACTCTTCCACTCAGTCTCTAGAAAGGGAATACAGTGGGTAAATTGATCTAGAGTCAAGAACAAATCAAAATACTGGCTCTAGATTCAGTCAGTGGCATCAGTGCAGTTGTTACTACATGGCTTTCCATGTCCATTTGAACAAAAAGACGAGTTATTGGCAAGAAGAAAAAAGCATCTCAAGAAGTACCTGTCCAAGATGTAGTTAAAATATGATATATAAAATGTAGTTAAAATGTTGTATAAAAATGCAACATAGTTTTGGGTATAACACTTTAATCATCCTGAACCTCAGCTGCCTGTTGACATCAGTGATGTTAATGAATACAGTCCCTTTAACATAATTATTTCAAGTTGATTTCAGATACAAGTCGTCTTCTATAGAAATTAATTGCCAACAACTGAATTATGATCAAACTCCTCCCTCTTCTCTGTAACATTAAACTTCCAGCACTGTCACTTCTCACCTGATGATTACAGGTAACAATTTTATTAACAATTTAATTATTCTCTTTAAAAGCCAAGGTAATTATAAGGAGCTTGGCTTCTACCAGAAGTCTTTTAAAATGATTTTACCATTGACTGTAGTCCAACATTAGAGAAGAAAAGGCCATATTCAACAAAACCGTATCTCAAAATTGTGTAGAGTTGGGAGAAATTGAAAGAGCAATGCTGTTAATATTTTACTAAGCATCATGGTCCTTTTGTATGGGCTATGAGTCCCCTCTAAATTTATACTGTAAATCCTGTAAAGCTCTATTCACTTGCACAGTGAGTTTGTGCTATAAAAGCTGGTAGTCAAAGATCTGACAAAAAGCTGGACTGACATTTATGAGATCAAGCTTTTGTTCCTGATTTTATCATATCCATGTTCCTTGTCAAAATCTTTCCTTGCATGCTTAACCTGAAGAGAAATTTGAAATAGCTGGAAGGGCTGGTCCATGTCTCAGGTGTATGGATCTGGGAGAAGATGATAATGCAAACACTTATTAGAGAGAAATGCAAGGAAAAGCTAAAGGGGCAGAATGTTTGCAGGTGATTTGGTGAGCTGTGTGTATTTGAGATGCAGAGTAAAGTGAGTATCAAAAAACCCCATACCTATTTAAAAGGATTCTTATAAAAATTACATCATTAGCAGCAGATTAAAAAATCTTTATAAGAAAATACATTTACAAAGGGTAAAGAAAAACTGTGCGGTTATGATGAAATGAAGGAAAAAGAAGAGTACACATTCTCACAACTTAGCTCTAAGAACAGGTTAAAGGACCAAGGTAGGCCAAAAATAATTGAGAAATTTAGTAAAGTCATAAAAATTAGCCATTAATATTTTTTTCTAAACATAGGAGAAACCAGGCATTCTAGAAAGGCTGTGGGGCAAATAAATGCTTTGTAAGGTAGGGAAGGGGAAAATCAATTAACAGTGGAAGAGCTTTGGGAGCTTACCAGACTCCTGCCTGTGGTGATGGGGGCATGTTCTGGAGGTGTGTCTGAAAGTTTATACAAACCATTATTTAAAAATGGAAGTCTGTTGCATCAGACCACCAGAAGCAAATATTTCTGCTGAGAAATTTTTAAAAAATGCAGAAATAAATTTTCACTGCTACTTGTGATTTTTCTAATTTAATTTTTCTTATTTTCAGGATGGGCTTGGTAAACTACAAAAAAGGACCTGTGGCAGGTGTGATTTTTATAAAGATTTTCAAGGAGATGGAAAGGAACTAGAGACTGGCAATTAGAACTTCTGCAGCAGTGAATATGATGAGTGTGAAAGAGAGAAATAATAATGTACAAACCTAGTAAAGGATTTTTTTTAAAGGAATCAGGTAAGTATATGGATGCAAAAAATCAGGTTGACAATGCATCTTACTCTACAAAAAGCATTTTCCAAGATGCCTCAGCAAGGATTTTGTTTTTTCCTTTTAATTAATTTTTTTCTTTATGGAATAATTAAAGCATGAATAATAAGAAGCAGCCTAAGAATAGATGTCAGGTACTACTAATCAGTCTTATGAGGACTTACACATATAGAATTCTGCTAGAAAAGTGAATGAAGCATGGTGTAATAAATTTGCTTAGACTACAAAGGTATTGTGACTATAAAGACCTTCAGAAGAATTTCTAAGTTGTGGGTGACAGAAATTAAGTGTTCAAGAATAAAGTATTCCTACAGATACTTGGCTTTACTATTTAGAAAAGGAACCCTAAAGAGTAGTTCAGGGTGTTTTATTGAAGATTTTGGCTTAATGCTCTTCATCAGTCAGAAAGGCAAATAGATTATTGAATTTTTCAAGACAGGATAAAGAGTGAAGTGGAAACACCACAAAGTCACTATAGAGCTTCATGATGTGCCCATCTCTTGAACACTGCATGAAGTCCTGATATTGAAAAGATGTGTGTGTATATATATATATATATATATGTGTGTGTGTGTGTGTGTGTAGTACTGCCATAAAAGGTAGAATGAAAAGCTGTCACAGCTATAAGCAGGCCATATAAAAGAAGAGATTAAATAGATTATGCTTCTTCAGTGTAAGAAAGGGAAGACAGATTGAAGAAAAATAAAATATATATGTCTTTAAAATCACAGATGTTATGGAAAAGGTGAATTGGAAATGATTATTTATTTATTCTTCCTCTCAAGAACCAAGAATTAATAACCAACCATTAAACAAAGATATTTAATTGTTATTGTTGGGAACTTGTGCCCAGAACATTTGGATAACAAAAGTATGAATGTTTCAAGAAGTTATTAGGCAAATTAGTGGCTGAAAGACTCACTGAGACCAATGAAATATGAAGATACTGATGAATTTTTTGGCTGAGAAAATCTGTAAGCTGCACCTTCCAGCAGCTGGATGCCTCTGCTGCCTGAAGCTCATACAGCCTGCAAGTGTCACACACAGGGCACTGGTCCAGCTCAGAACAGCTTTAATTTCTACTGTGAGGTGTTCCATTGCCTGCAAGCATGAAGATAAACACATGGCCCACAGGAGTGAAAGGTTTTGAAGACCAGCTCTAAAATGAACCAGGTAAAATGGTCAGAAAATAGGGTGAAATGGGAACTGGGAAATGCAAAAAAGCACTTCGGTTGAGTGTTTTAGTTAAGAGAACAGATCTTGAAAAGTCTTGATTAGATTCAGAAATTCTTTGCTGAAGCACTCAATTTATTGATATGAAACAATAACACCCTTAGTTTGACTAAATTTCCTTAAAATCTTCGGTCTGAATTTTTTAACCCCACCTGTGCAAGTTACTCGTAACAAACACTGTCAGTTAATCAAGACATCCAAAATATTTTGAGCAACTACGTAAAATAGTAGTAGTATGCAAAAAAGGTCTTGAATTCCTTTGCTGTTAGATACTACAATAGTCAGCTCTACAGAAGTACAAATCTGACGTTAGAAAACCTGATTACTTTAGGATGACATCCATTTAGCATGTTTAAATTCAGAGCAGAAACACACCTTAACATTCAGTGTGCCCCTGTACCTAAAGTAACTCTGAAATCCATCACACATGCAAGCTAGTATTTTAAAATTTAAACTTACAGGGGACAAAAATCATAGTATACCTACTTCTATGGCATCCATTTATTAGTGTGTAATTAAAAGGCATTTTTAACTTTAATACCACTGGGGAAGCTTAACTTCTGTTAGTGGAGGCTGTCAGCACTTTGCAAGTTAAAACCCATCAGCTCCTTCTAAAGGAAACTTTGGTTTCCATACTGTTGTGTCTGCACATGTGTAAAGGAAGTTAAAACAACAACTACTGAAGCCAGTTGATAATGATAATCAGCATGTGCTGGTGAGCAATGCCATCAGTTGCACCACTGCCAAGACAGGAAACCTTGGCTATCTTTATTTGCCTCAGGTCAGTAATTTTTATCTGCAGTTAAGTAGGATGGAGATTACTTTACTTACTTCTAAATGGTCCTTTTAAGGCCCCTTCATAAAAATGCCCCATCTGGGTGTGTCTGTGCTGCTATTGATCTCTTTATTCTGTCCTCATAAAAAGGCAGTGAGCAGGCAAATTACACAGAATCTATGGCCACTGAGCAGGCTTAAAAGGAAAGCGTGACAGATTTTTCAGAGGAAGAGAAGTCTTGCTCATCACTGTTCAAATGAACATTTAATAATTCATAACAACTGAGTTATAAGTTTCCCCTTCAATACGCTTCCAAATGTGAATAGATTAAGTAGTAATTGCTATCAAGCTTTATGTTCTATTTCATGTACCTAATAAAAGTTTATCTAGTGGAGCTTACTTTGTATCTTTTCGATCTATTCCTAACTGACTGCAATATACTCTATTAAAATATTTATCATTGTGCTATCAAATATTAACCATTTTAAAATCATCTGACTGAAGAAAACAAATAATGTTACTTGCTTAAGTTTTCATGAATTTCCTGATATTTAGTTGTTCAGAACTCCTCCCGATATAGGACTAAAAATACACAAGATGCTACAAATTGTATTCACTCTTTGAATTGGACTGTTTTGGAAATGCACTCTGCTCACATCCATCACCACTGTCCGATTTGGCTCTGCATGCAGAATCCGAGTTTTGTTTTGAAAAGTTTTGATTCTGCTTCACTACAAGAGAATATTAGAGAGTTGTTGTTTTTTCTATAGATTAGTGGATTTTAAAAACTATTTTAGGAGAGTACAGAATGTTGGGGTTTTTTTTAAGAGGAACATTTTAAAGGCGTTTCCCTAATTATCCATCTGCTCGTCCTTCTGACATTGTGTGGCTTTGTCAGGTAAAAATACTGGCAAGTTCCTAGAGTGTAGAATGGTCTAGTGATGGGGAGTGATGTGCCACAGTTGCATGGCAGCCCAGCCCAGCCTGACTGGCTGCCAGGCTTCCATCTCTCCCCAGCTGAGTGGGTTATGCTCTCCCAGGGTGCTCCTGCTTGTTCAACCAGTGGATGATTCATATCACAGAACTAACATAGCAAAAAACTATTCTTTTTTGGTTAGTGTCCTGCTGAGTTAGATCTGAAATCATTCAGTGAAAGGTCAAACCACTGCCTGAGAGATTGCTAGGGGTATGGGACAAAATAGTGGGGAATTGGGAGAAGAGGGATTGCAGCACTTGCAATTAGAGCAGTTTGGACAGCCATGAAATAGCAGCTTTGAAGCTGACACCTGGGCAAGATCAAGAGGAGAACAACCTCTTTGCTCCAATCCAATCCCTCACCTTGCTGGGGAAAAATCATTCTGTTAAAGGTCAGGTGTATAAATGTTGCTACTGAACCATTTCTTTTTGCTTAGGAGAAAGCAATTCCTGATCACTAGGTTATCAGAGTAAATCTCCTGAAGAGCTGCAGTCTGTCAGGAGCCCGGTGCCTCTCAATAACATGGTAACTATGCAAGCTAGTCCCCTCTTTTGAGCCTCACTCTGCCTGGTTTTATTTACCTGTTATTTTCTTTGGCTTCTCCACACACAGGTATTACCCAATTCACAACCCCATCCTGTTCACAGAGGCCTTCCAGCACAGAGACACTGAGATAAAGTCCTTGAGCTCTCCCCAGTACCCCTCTGCAGTATTCCTTCTGCAGGTTCTTCCATTTCCACAATATCCCACTCACTTTGTAGGCAGCAGTGCTAAAAGAAGAAAATTAAGGCATGGTCTCCAACCTAGCCATGCTACAGGAATTATGCAGATCTGTATAACTCTCTCAGAGCATCTTATGTTTTCATCTCCTCTGTGCTCTTCAGAGAGGAGATGTGCCTCACTTAATCATTTCTGTTCATATACAGTGTTTGTGTTCTGACATGTTTACTCTGACTAAAATATATTCTCCCCAGAGAGAGAGGGATCAACCTTCCTTTTCTCCTTCAAATCTAGCATCTCATTAAAAAATAATAACATTCCATGATATTCATACTTTGGTGAGCAACTTTCTATGTATCCTGGTATCTGTATGATACCAGGGTTGTATATTTTGGAAGGAATGCATTAATAAGCGCATTTGCATTGTTGTTTCTCAGGCTTAAAATACCCTGGTTTTAAAAGGATATCAGGATGGCTTTACACCTGTAAGTCACTAGCACGCTTCCCCTGAGGCAAGCAGAACTAATGTTTTGCATCAGCTGAGGATCAGGTCGGGAAATGCTGTAATTTTGTTTGTATTCTTGCCTTGCTTGTCTTACATCTGTTAACCATACTTTGCCATGAGTTGCAGAAGTTGGATTCTGGATTAATGTAAAGAGAATTATTCTGGATTTAAATTTGCAGCCATTTGAAGGAGAGTCTGTTTCTCTTGCATCCAAACCCCTGTAAACACACACACTTTCTTTAGTCTGCATAACAACCATGTAAATAGGTATTTTGAAAGCAGTATTTTGTGTATAAAGACCAGGGACAGATGAATGTTCCCTGAGGACAACAATGCTCAGCTCCAGCAGAACTTTATCCTTTTCCATAAATTCTTCTTATATTTTACTTCCCTTCAGCTCCAAGTATAGCAGTGTGCTTACTAGTACCAGCCTTGGCACCAAACCACAGCAGAACTGAAATACATACAGCACCTGTGCAGAGGGGAGTCCTACTGTATCCTGACCAGCTAACAGCATTAAAACTGCTATTGGTAAAAAGATATAAAAATAGAGAGGTGAGTCTTCTAGGGCTCCCACCCAGGCAGTTGCAATGGTGAACTGGAAAGCAGGGCACGTTGATTCTGCATTTCTGTTTCTTTTTTTTTTTCTTGCCCCCAAGGCACAAGTTCAGTGTGTAGGTATTGGATACATCTGTGTACAAACATGTAAAAGATCACTAACCTTCAAAGGGGAGACCAATGCATTTATATGTATTTAATCTGTCTAGAAAGAAATGCAGGGTGTATTTTTTTGAAAAAAGATTTTAGAAGAATTAGATGGTCTATGTTTTTTCCTCTTTTCTTGCTGAACAGTAAATCAAATCTTCCAAAAGCAAATGTTAATATTAAGTTCCAAGTTTACAATTTCAAGTCTGATTTTCTTTGGCAACTCAATCTGCATGATGATTTTGATCAAATGCCCCATTTTCTAACATTTGTAACACATGAAAAAAATTCCACCCCTAAAAAGCTCATATTTAAATAATCATATAATAAGTTAAATGCATGCTGTGACAGAATATGAATTATCTGACAGGCTGCAGAGTAATACAAGTTTAGTCTGGAAGACAGATACAAGCACTGAGTCCAATTTGAACATTGAAGATAAGAGTGCAATCCTTTGCTTGCTTCTGTATAAATGAATGAGAAAGGGTAAAATGAGATAGATTGTTCAGACCTTGATATAAGGCATCTGGCTGGAAACTCATTTGCTAATTGTTTAAGATTAGCACCGTTGAACCAAGATAATTTAAAACACTGATTTGCTATGGGGTACCAGCTACCATTGGTAGCTCTCACTCACTCTAGGCCTTTGTAGTGCTGTGGGTTCAATGTGTTTACTTGATTTTTGTGTGCAGGGAGATAGAGAATATTATTAGTCATTGAACCTTCCCTCACCTTTTCCCCCGTGAGGAACATGCCTAATGAAAATTTGAGCTGTGCTGCCAAACTGATATTGGCAAAAGATCTTTTCTTTGCCTGATTGGATAAATATGCAGCTGGTTTTGGAATCAATGCTTCTGTGAGTGAAATTAAAAGATGTTACTTTAAAATGCTGCTGTATGTATGCAGTGGACTTTAGTCACCTGAAATGTCATGGCCAAGAAATACAGAAGATGCAAGACTGTGAACAATACATGAAGAAGATCAAGTGAATGCTCCTACTTAATATTTTGGCAGTGTTTAAATGTTTTTGCTTTTGATACAGGTTCCTTTTTAAAAAAACACTATGTTGAGTTAAAAACTGGCCCAAATCAACTGCAGTTGCAGGTTAAATTTCTTGCCAGACTTATGGCTTTTAGTTCTGTTTTAATGTTAATTTTTAAAGGAAATAGTTCTGTTTCTATAAAATAGAAAAATCAAATATATGCTATGCTATGTAATTTCTCATGTTCCAAGAGTTCTAAAAGGGTTTCAGGACCAAACTGTTCTGTTCTGAATTCATTCCTGTGCTTTGATCCTGGGGAGAAAATCCATTGTGGGTATGCGGCAGGGAGGCCCCGCTGAGCCCAGCACGTTCCCCGCACGCCCACGCCTGCGGCCGCAGGGGTTCTGGGAGGGCTCAGAAGCTGTACCAGGCACAGCCACCTCTATTGTGCTGCTTCTTCTGAGGGCAGCAAACCTTCCTGTACCAGCCAGACCCCGCTGACCGCTCTGTCTCTGCAGCACAAGCCCTGAATGCAAGAAGATAACAGCTGCTATCACAGTGCTTTTTATCTGGGAGGCAAAGTCTAAAATTGCATCTGACCTCGGTGTGCACAGAGACACCAAGTGAGGAGCGCTCTGCCTGGATCCTCAAAGGGTTTAGATTAAATCACTAAGAGTGAGGTACCTAAATAAATAGTTCTGAGGATAATAGCTTCTGTGACTTCTACTTTGTGTGGTACAAAGTAGACTCCAAACTGTAATTTATCAAATGATATATTGCGGGCCTTAGAAAACACAACTCGGCTTTTATGTTGTTTTTCCCCTAATAGGTTTACTAATATATAAAATTATGACACTCCATTTACTTATAGAATCATACATGTAATTAAACTAGCTATGGTATAGATTTAAATAGTTTCTTTATAGTCAAGCTTTTGTTTGCACTAGGTCAATGGTTTTTAGCAACAAAGCTCCATAAGAATAGAATTTCATAATGATGCCAATAGCCTATGTAAAACAAAAAGTACACAAGCACGTATTGGTCTGTCGAGTCAGTGTGTGTATCCATCTTTGCATATCTATGTTCCTGTGCAGCACAGGCTTAGGGAAAAGCAGATCAAAACCACATGCTACGTGTCCAGACAAATAATCTTTTTGAGCTTTGCCAAGGCAACAGAATGAGTTCTTATTTTTCTCGTATATTGGGGTCTGCTTGCTTGCCCGGTCATTTGTTTAGAATTCAATGGGAAAATAAGAAAGCTAAAACTGACACTGTACAAAATTAAATTAATTGGAATTCTGTTCCTCCATGATAAGACTTGAAATGAGATTTAAATCAGTGTGTGGTTGGTAAGACATGGCAATTTGATGTCTGTTCCATAAAACTGACAACTGCATCTAGTTGTTTTTCTTCTGAAATTGATCAGATAATTTGTTCAAACTTGGAGAATATCTGACAGTTACACAATCAGACTGAGATTTGTTCAGAAAATTACAACATAGTGAAGGAAACTCAATTAGTTTTGTCAGCAAATATAAAGGCACTAGCTTGCATTTCTAGAAAATGTCCAAAGCTTTTATAGATACTCTTGATTCAGCTAAAATCAAGCTAATTACATGCTGGGCTCAAAAAGCTCCTCATTAAAAGAGCATTATTTGTCTTATAATGTCCAAATTCCAAAAGACAGGAAGTACTGAAATTAATAAGTAATTGCTTTGACAAACTGGTGTGTGTGTATATATATATATATATATACACATACATATATATATGTAAAATGTAAAATTTGCTCAACAGTCATCCAGACTTGTTCAGTACCTCAACTACTTAATATCTTTTTTAAACCCACTGTGTGGACACAGTGATAGGTTTTCTTTATTCAAATTCTATGCAGAGAACCATAATGATTTCTGGTTCTGCTTTTCTCCCTTGTAGTTCGGGTCACTGCAATATTTCCAATGCTTCATAAATCCCAATGGTTATTTTGCCAGTGTCTAGGATAAGGTACAGGGTGGTAGCAACCTTCTTCTGCATATGGGGTGCAAGGCAGAGGGAGACCTCTTATTTCTGAGTGTGTTGTTTGGGAGGTAACTAGGATCTGATTTGGTGAAGAATTAGTAATAGAGAACTTAGAAACTTGAAACATTACTTCACCTGCTTTCTGCTGCAATTCTAACTGCCCAATAATTTTGTGAATCATAACTCAAGTAGAAGCAGCTGGAAAATGAGAACACAACCAACAACCACGTGTGAAAAATATGGTTTAAATGCCCTGCCAAATACAAACAGGAGCTTGCTGGTAGAAGCTGAGGAAGTCCAGTTTTCTCAGGTTGCACTGAACAGTGTTGTCCATGCAAGCTTCTTTTCTTTTCATATACTATCTTTAATAGTAGCACAATATTACCTGAAATTATTTATTGGTTTTCTTTCCAGATACAATTATCACAAGTCCAGCTTTTCTGCTTCAGAGGTACTCATCACTTGGAGAGGCAGTGGTAATCTCTACCATTATTGTCTTTTTAAAATAAACTATTATATAAGATTTGCGTTTGGTTTTGAGTATTTAGAGCACTTGTATGACTGTTGACCAATTTATAGTACTTGTCTAATTGGTGTCAGTAATTACATTTTCTTGTGTTTCTCATTGTTGAGAATCAAAAGCAAGCTCTTGTAGAAATCTGTCTTTAATGTGTGTGTGGTTAAGAATGCAGAGAGACAGTGAGAGAAGGTGAAAGAAAAATGTGAGAGGACCCTCCAGAGTTTATGGAAGTAGATGATAAAAATTGTTAAAAGAATAAGTCTTAAGAATTTACTACAAACAAAATTTGCAGTAACAGTCTAATCCTGTATATACTGAAGTGATATTTCTACTCACTTGTTTACAAGACCTGTTAACCAGAAGGGAAGCAAAATATATAACTAAGCATTGAAACAACATGTGTTCTAGCACCATTTAAGGAAAATTTCAGCTCTTATTTTTAAGGGTGTTACATACCCTTCAATTTTTTCCCAACAATTAGCTTTCATCTAGTTTTCTCTAATTATTACAGGTACCAAGCCAGTGTTTTGCAGTTATTGTCCAGGGATAGTTTAAAGGTATGAAAGCATAATTAACTTAGTCAAGAAGCTGAAGTTAAGGACAGAAAAAAGTGAACATGCAGAGAAATCTCCTTCTTTCTTTTAGTAGGAATTCTGAATTTGGAAGTAATATGCTGATGTTTTAGTATACAAAACTTACTTCACAGTTGCCAAGACACGTGTATTCACCTATGCCAGTGGGAGCTCCTCTGGGTGTTAGTGGGAGAGAGGGAGGACACTGAAAGTGCATTGAATGAAGTGGATGGCACAGTCAGTGCCCTCAGCTGGGAGTCTCCCAAGGTTCAGGCATTATGGCACTGGTACAGCCCAGAGCTTTTGCTCGTTCTCTGCTCCCAAGAACTGGCACATGACAGCACACGGACGAGGGGCAGCGCAGCTGCAGGAGAGGGGCGACTCTCAAGAGTTACTTACGTTGGCAGCCCAAGCTGTGCCAGATATATCCCGGCAGACATTTATCACATTTAGGCCCTGATGTTCCCTCCTTACACTCACAAAATCCTCTGTCATTACAGCGATCATGGACTGAACCAAAAGGGTTACAATAACAGTCTGCAGAAACAAGACAACACATACACACTGGATTCAGGTCTACATGTGGAGATAATTCATTCAATACCAATAAAGGGTGCATTTCCAGTGCTAAAGGTAAAGGAAGACTGTCTATTAAGAACATCTAGTTGTAGTGAATATAATTACTACATGTCCATTTATTTGTTTGCATGTGTCATTTCAGGAAGAGACGTTTTATGATGCAAAGAGAAAAAGTAGACAGAAAAGATATAAAGGCAGAAGATACCATGGTCTTGAGGGTGATTGTAACAGATTCTCTTTGGCAAGAATATTTTTGACAATTTAATGAACATTAGAAAAGCTTTGTATAGTATGGATTTATCCATGTGCCATCAGGGTGAAATGTTTTGCTTTATTAAAATAGGCTTATCTGTATTGCTCAATATTTTCAGAAGTGCTAGATGTCTTTACAGGGCTATATAAATGCACTTTACTTATTTCCAAGATAGTCTTCCTTTATAAGTTTGAGCAGTATAATAATTTAAGTGAATATTTGCTGTTAAATTGATGAGATTGATTTATCAGTGACATTAATAAACCTTTTGCATATTCTGCAATGAAAAGCTTGAGGTGAGCACTAATGTAATGCAAAACCTTTAAGAACAGGCTTTATGCAGCCATTTTAATTTCTCTCACCTCCCAGCGTGCAGATGGAAAATGCAGTGAGGCTCATTCCCCGCTGTATATTTTTCACATGTGTTCAGCTAATTAAAGAATAAGTAGGGTAACACATTTCCTCCCACAACACTTACTGTGTTGTTCATTCACAGCCCTTTTCTTTAATGTGATTACAATATCTGTGTTCAGCTTTCAGCCAGCTGAACAAAGGCAAGGAGCTCACAGAGCTCATTTTAGGCATTCCTGTTCTCCACCTTGGTTATTTAGATTTTGTTTTCAAATGAAGGGTTATCTCCTTTTTATGTAGACCCATGTAGACCCAGAGTAACTTCACTGTTAACTGAGACCACAGACTCCTTTTGGAAGCATCTGATCTCCGCTTCTTGATGATTTGTGGCAACCTGCTGGGAGTCTGGATTCGTATGTTTGTCAATCAGTGCTGCTTTGATGACTACATCTGCCAATTGTTCCCTAGCATTAGGTTAAACCTCAGTGATACCATAAATGAAAAAATGGACTTGAACTGGGAAGTTACATATGTATCTATATCCAATGAAAAAAACTAACAGGAAAAAATTACTAGAAAGACAGTTGTCATCTGTTGTCCCACTGTTTATTAACTATAAATTACAGATGGCACTTTGAACATTTGGAATGCTGAAGAAGAATAGTTACCTT
Source organism: Emberiza elegans (assembly GCA_024865655.1). Lineage (NCBI taxonomy): Eukaryota > Metazoa > Chordata > Aves > Passeriformes > Fringillidae > Emberiza > Emberiza elegans. The sequence goes on from JALJVW010000206.1 coordinate 66,754,700, forward strand.
TGGCAAAAGGGTTCCACAATAATAATAATAAAGTCAATTAGCTGGCAACATTCATTAATGAAGCGGAAAACTGAAATGCCAAAAATACTGTGCAAGGCTGAGTATTACAGCAACATGAGTGCCATTGAAAAGCTGGGAATTCTGATGTTAATCAGATGTATTAAAAGTTTATGTAAACAGGCATAGAACTGAGATACATTCTGAATGCAGGAAGTGAATTTTGCTTCAAGAGTGTTTACAGAAAACCTTGAAAGACAAAAGCTGTGAATTACATTAAAACAGAGGGCCCAATTATTGTTAAAAATAGCTTTGTTAGGCATAATGAAGTTACAGTGATTTAAACAAGTATTTGTGAAAAAAATAGCCTGTGATTCTGGATGTTATATTTTCCAGAGAACGAGACCCTGAAACACTGACACGTTTCCTACTGAGCTCTATCACATAGGCATGTAGGAAGTTCCAGGCCCATATACTGCTATTGAAGGGAAAGTAAATAGTAGAAACAGAGTTTTAAGCCAGGCCATTTTGCAAAATTAGTAGATCCAATCAGAACACACAACAGACTAATTCTAGCTTGCATCTTTCCCAATTGATACCACAGTAATTATAACCTACAGAACATTCAGGGTCATTGTCCAACACAATATCACAGTGTGTGGAACACTTCCCAAGGCCTACCAAATACTTAAGACATTACAAATCTCAAAGGTCACAATTTCAGTGTGCCACAGGGAGGCAGTGAGTATCTCCAATGCTCTTACAACAACAGGGCACTAAGTAACACTAAACTAACATTCCCAGATCACCCTCATAAGCAAACCACACACAGAAAAAGCCCCTGCAGATCTGAACTAAGAAAGAATTTTCATCCTAACCTTCATCTGGAAACTATTTGTAAGGATAGAAAGATAACAGAAATGGTAATCTGTTCATTGGGGTTCACTCTATCAATGTGATGCTTCAAACAAAACACAATGACCATAAATAAGAAAGGAGGTGGGGAAATGGGCTGAGGTTTGCTGCTTATTAGTCTGGGCTGACAGTGGCTCCAGGACAACCCCCAGGGTTAACTTCACATGTCATTAGGTGTTAACTGAAGCCTAAGCCTGACTGACTGCAAGGGTGGCTCTGTTAAAAGTGTGACAGCAATCACCAGTTGAGTATTTATGCTGTGAGGCAAAGGCCATGTTTTATTACTCTGGGTCTACCTGGTGGTTTCCATGCTATCCTTGCTTGTCAGTGTGTACATTCACTGAAAGTCACTCGGGCTTTAGCAAGAAATAAAAAACTCTTCAAGCTGTTAAATTATTTTTCACACCAAATGAATAATTTTTAACTTCAGAATACCTTGATTTATTCTGAAACTGCAGTTGCTCATATGAGGTAATTTTGCAGTTAATGTACAAATCCAAAAATTTTTGATGTTTCATTTTAGGAAATAAAATCTATTTTGCTGCTAAAAAAATTAAGGGCATCAAGAATTTAGCTTTAAGCCCACTGTATAATACATTCTATTTGTCTCACTGGTAAAAAAACCTTCTCAGGATTTGAATTAGTTATTCTTAAAAATTAAGCATTTTACATTTTCTCTATTGATTTAGCATCAACTAAGATTCACAGATTTGTTATCCATGTACTTACCATATGTATTTCAGCAAACTGTGAAGCAGTTTTGATAAATCAGAGCCAAAGCCCTATTAGCTGCCATTAAACTAGCTCATCCAAACATTTGTTACCTTTCTACATACATGGCTGAAGAGGAAAGAATTAGCCTGAAAAAATGACTTTCATACGGGAATAAGACTTGCACATATCACTGCAAATCTGCTTATTAAAATGTTCATGCCAACATTTCATTGTAGTTAAGCCACAGAACACTGCTTTTAAACTCAGAGAAAAGAGAAATGAGCGTTTCCAATAGAGCAAGACTGTGCTTGACCTAGAAGGATGGTGAATCCATCAACTCTCTCACAGGTGAAAATACTCCATGTTTTGTCCAATTAAATCTCAGGAGCCCCAGATCAAGACAGCACTTTAAGAACAAACTTCTCTGTTTTCTGAAAAGTGCTTAGGTGTCTGTTCATTTCACTGACTTTACACAAGAAGTAGGAAAGACCGATTAAGTTGGCAAATCAGCTAGGACACATACATTAGGAATACACATTTTGTGTGGTAACTGTGATCTGGAAAACTGTCTTTTAGTCCAGCAAGAATGTTATTTATTTCAAATTAATTACCTAACGTATAAAAAACCAAGGTTTGATCCTATAGTGATTTCACATAGTGCAATTCTCATGGGAACCCAAGAGAATTCTGCTTGCATTAAGGTGGAAAGTCAGCAAACATTTCCCATTGCCTTTTTGTTTTGCTAAATAAAAGATTTTAAAAAATTATTTCCTTAGTGTCTTGGCAATTTTAAAATGCACAGTTGTCTTACCATGACATTTTAAATATATCACTTAGAAATTAATTTTAAAATTACTTATTTTTGGCTTATTGTTTACTAACTTCCTTGTCTTATGTAGCTGCAGCTGCTGTCTTAGCATTTCAGTGTATATGAGAAAACAACATACGGAATGAGCTGATGAAAAATTCCAAACAAACCAATTTAGAGTTGTATTCATTAGGCCTATTTAGGCAGCTGAAATTATACAGCCCTGATGTCATACCAATGATGTCTGTCATCTACATCAAACAAATATGTGGGACAGTAGTTTTTTCCCAAGAACATTTGATTGTGTTAATCTCCTCAGCACAGTCATACAAAATCATGACTTGCCTACTAAAGTTCTTATTAGCTCTGACTAATTACTGGCAAAGGAGATCATGCATTTCCTGAATGCATTGCCAAGCAAAGTTAAAAAAAGGACACATGAAATGCAGTGCATGGATGGATCTGTGTGTTTATCACAAGATAAATACGTAAATCTGTCAAGTTACAAACTCAAATAATAGCAAGTTAAATAGTTTCTGGCTTGAATCTCAGCAATGGATTATAAATGTATAAAAATATAATTTATTCACCCGTAGTCTATTTTGATTTTACAGTATCTGCTGACTACTCTTTGCTTCCTGGAAGATGGAAAGAGAAAAAAAATCACAATGAAAATCCAGAACAGGTCCTACTATATGTCTATAAGAAACATGATATTATTAAATTCTCCACATCTGTTTGTTATTTGAACAGTGTCTTTAGTGGCTATCTGTTAATTACTGGCCATTGCACAAAGCTTCTTTTATTCACTGTTGAGGCTTCAGCTGAAGTGTCCTAACTTTGTTGTATACTGCCTGTGTTGATATGAGAGCAATGCATATTCTTCTAGGGTGCCAAGATCTTAAATTTTTTCCTAATATGCTTTTCTTATAATGTTCTAACATTTTTTCTAATTCTGCAGTTTGAATATTTATAGCAGATGCTTGTTCTAAAGTACTGTTTTCACCTAGGAATCCCTTTTCTAAATTGACATTGCGTCACACTGATTTGACAAATTCTGTTCCTAACCTCACGGGCATAATTTCAGTTCCTCTAAGTAGCAGGGGAGGTGACACTGCATTTACAGCCCTGTGTCTGGGAGCAGAATTAGCTGCAACATGTGAAATTTAGTGAATAAAAGGGATTAACAGAGGTCCCTCCCCATGTCCTCTTGATGCAGCTGGCAACTTTTGTAGGTATCCAGGCAAGTATTCAAGAGTATGTGCAAGTAATTGCAAAAGTCAGGTTGGGACCAGGTATTTAAGACTCAACTTCTTAATTTTCATGTGTGACCCCAGTGTGGCTCCCTCTTGTGTAAGGAGAGCACATTCAGTTTCTCAGGGGTTTCTGGGGAAAGTCTACCCAAGACCCATAGCCAGAGAGGTTTGTCATCATTTACAGATTCAAGATGCCTCCTTGGGGCTACCCGGGCAATAGAAATGAGGTCAGAAGTCTACACAGATGTTGTGATCCATTGAAAAAGCTCATTCTGGCTTCAGTGGCAAGTAAGCAGCAGTGGTCCCTAGCAGCTGCCAGGAGCTGAAAAGGCACAGAAGAAAAGGCGCAGTAATCCCGGGACTGACCTATGCACACATTTTCATCGTCCAGCTCTGCAGAAGCATTTCTGAAGTAGCCCAGCCTGCATAACTCGCAGTGCTGACCTCTAGTGTTGTGCTTACAGCTCACGCAAATGACCGTATTGAGCAGCTCGATGTAACTGCACCGGTTGGAGTGCCCGAAGCATTCACAGTCTTTCAAGGAAGAACAGAAATGTATACAAAGTGTATACAGCAGCAGAGTAATAGCACATTACATGCTTAGTAAAAATGAACCATGAGCAGAAGTATGAATGAATGGCACATACATGTTAATCAATGTAACATGGATAGCAGCAGATGTTTATCTGCAATGGAAGTGGAGCTGGTTTCAGGCAGGTTAGCGTGACCCGACAACCATGGCATGACGTCGGAGGTTGGCTGTTGTTGGCAGACCTGATGGAACTGAAGCATTTGCAGTTGTAAACCTTTCAGGGTTACTGGAGGTTCAGTTTCCGCTGAGAGAAATGCACATATTTTTGCACATTGGAGATGAGTATAAACCAAGACCCGGGAAAAAACCTCCTCATATTAACAATGCTCAATTCAGTGGACAAAATTGTCAAACTTAATTATGATTAAATCCACAACTGTAAGTAAAATAAAATATTTTTCTTTATTTTTTTTTCTAACAGAAATGGAAAATATCCAAAACTGCTATTGAACTTGGGGTGCTGTAACTGGTAGGCACCTTGAGAACCAGAGTGTTTTATTTCATGGCCAAACAAGTCTCTAGTTTGACAATTTTGGTCAACACCTCCTAAAATGATTAACAGTGAAGAAAAGGAAGAAAGACAGTTATTGGAGAACTACATCAACTCTACTTTTGAGATAAGCATTAACCGGTTTTTGTATTCTGAGATTAAAACCAGTTGGGCTAGAAACGATTATGAAAATTCTGAAATGTGTACTGACTAGAAAGCATGCTTACTGCAGCCATTTGAAATGAAGTTGGCATGACAGCCACTTTAAAAAACCCTTCATTAAATATAGAATGGTAGTGCCCTTTAGTCTTTAATCACAAGCAATACTCAGCTTTATGTAGAACAAAGAAAAAATCAGAAATGTATCAATAACATTATAGAAGACACAGCTCTGCTTTGTGTAGAATACTTGTGTAAGCCTGATCACTCAACTCTTGGGATTAAGAGCCCAGAATGAATGCAGGAAAGGTTACTAGGATGATAAAAGAAGTTGAGTCTATTTAAAAAGTGAAGACTAGGAAAATTTGACTTGTTTAGTCTAGCAAACTGATGATAGAAGGTATCCTTCTTGTACAAATACAGCAAGGAGCTAAGCCTCCTGCCATCCTAGTGGACAATACTGGCACAAGAACAAATGGGTGTTAACTGGCTACTGGGAAATTTCAGCTGGAAATTAGAAGATGGTATCTAGGCTTTAGGGCAGTGAGGTTGTTGGACACTTTCCATTTGTCACAAAACACACTGATGCTTTACAGATGTAGTTTATTAACTGGTAGGATAAATTATTGTATGTTTTCTGCAATAATGGAGCATTGGATGCAGTGACTTGGAAGGGCTTTGAGGTCTTGAAGTTATCTTGTAATTAGATAAAGCTGTAGCAGGGGGTGTAAAATGCTTCCATATATGACAGAGGCCCAGTCTCCTGTGCTGCCTTTCTTCTGGTATGCTCCTGGTTATGCTGGGGCACCTGATCATCCCCCTGACTGGTGGAGTAGGGCTTCACATACAGTATTTGAGCCTGTCTGTATTTTTGTAAAAAAGCAACAGTTGCAGGACATGTTTCTGAGTATGCTGTGCACTCCCAAAACATGGATATTTCTTTGGCTTTTGTCTGATGTACTGGACTGTAAATAGACTGCACCGTAAATGGATTAAATTTTTTTTAGACACTTAGCACAACATATGTTTCAATCAGAGAGCTGCCTTTCTGCTGCCAGAAAACATTAATCCATTTTACATATATGCATTTAGTTAACATATATTTCCTGTTCTCTTCAATATTATTCTGCTAAACCAGTGTTTTGTGGTTCCTGCTAATCTGATAATTTTGATGCCGGTAAATGCTGGAGTATAGGAAAACATTTGGTGTATCAGTCTCAGTATGTTACCACTTGACACAATTAAGTAAGGAGGAAAAAATGTTAGTTTGTTGTTTTTTGCAGCTGGTCAGTCTGATTCAGCATCTCAGCCAGCCACCCTGCAGCATTTCTCCCCAAGTATATCCATCTTGCTCAAGTGAAAACTGCCTGTGTGGAACAGATGAGATCTAAAAGTGGAAAATAGCACCAGCAAACAGGAGTAATGCAAAATCGGTGTGATTTTGTTTGTGTTTGATTTTTAAAGTAAGAAAGACTGACTAGTGATAAGCAATCTGATCTTCCTGAAACCAAGATTCAGAAGCAAGGCTGTCAGTCTTTCTATCTGACAAAGGACCTGTCTTCTGCTACCAACAGAGAATTTGTTTTGGTGAGATAATACTGTATTGGTATGTTGGTCAGACTTGTTGCTAAACATTTTCATATTCCAGGTGAATTTAGAGGAAAAACTTTGCTTATATACTATAAAGAAAAGCCGACTATGCTACATTATCTTTTGTATTTAAGGCAGCAGAAAGAAACTGAAAATAGTTCATGAATGAGTGACTGCACTACTTCCACTCTGAAACTGCAATACAACTTTCAATTATATTACTACTACACATAATTAGCCATAACAACAGCACAAAAACAAAAGCTGCACATTAAGCAATTCAGTCTGTAACACAAGGCCTGCTCCAAGTTATGATTTGGAGTGAAGAAACCTGTAATAATTACGAAGCACTTGGATGTATGCATGCGCTGTGAAACTTATGCAGGAGGACTGCTCAAGTTCAGAGGTGGGACATCAATACTTAAGGTGAACAAAGAGACCAGTTTTTAATCTTTGTTGCATTTCTATGGGAATTGCTCTTTTGTAACAACTCTGCTGTGTGAAACAAAGTTTTGTCTCAAAGTTAACTAATGCTAAGGTACAGGAGTGCTCTAGTATAGTCTTGCTCAGATAAGTAAATGCTACATGGTGTAGAAAAAGCCACAGTTGACTCAAAAACAGTCATCTGATCAAACATTAGCAATGGGAAAAGGAAAAAAAAAAAGAAATGGCAAGTAACAATTAAATCATTTTTGTCATAGTGTTTGCTTCTCCCTTGCCTCCCCACCATGTTGTTAGTGCAGTAATTTTTGCTGTTGGCCTGGTCAGTGAATCAGTTTTACATCCCTCTGTGCTCACAAAAATAAGCTATGTAAAAAGTCATCCTATGATTGAAATGGAATTACTTTTTCTGCTGTCTGCATGAGGTGCTACCGTAAGCCACTCAGACATAGCACACAGAATTGCATTCAGCACCGTGCCAGCTGGGAAGCTGTCAGTGCTGTATGGCCCTTCCAGCATATCATGTGGTTCACCTTAACCAGAAAGTATTCTGCTTGTTAGACCTGTCAGAAGCACAGCTTAGGGTCTTTAGGCACACATCTCTGGCCAGCAGCCTAAAGCACTGTCACGCACTGGCAAAGTCATGCAAACACTGAAGGAGATGGGGAAAAATCTCAAAATCAGGCTGCACATGGTTTACCAACCATTGTGAAATGACATGAGCTTCTTACAGTGCTAGAAAATGCTGCTTTCAGTTCTGAGTACCACATGTCAGAAAAGACACGGATAAGTTGAATAACAATAAGGAATGAATGGTTCAGAAACTAAAAATCTCAGAGAAGAGGTAATGACAGCTAGATAGGTTTAATGTGAAGGAAAAAGGGATTGCCATGTTAGATGTGATCATTGTTTTTGGCTGATTCAGGAACTGTCAAATCCCTTGCAAACTCACAGAAGCATTGACTCTCCGAGCCTCCCTGACTATTTTCCAGTGCAATGATTTTATTGAGACAATCTTGATTCTGTTGCAGAAAGCATGGAAAAATTATCCACTGAAGCAGGCTCATGAAGTTGATAATCTAATTGTTTTGTTTCTATAAATTGAACACTTTCCCCCCATTCTAATGCTATACACTTACATCTTTGAGATAAGATACTATTATTGTAGGGATGAAGTTCAGCTGAAGTTTCAGCTATGACCATTAAAACATGAAATGTCATCACATGAAACAATGATAAACACACAAGGAAGGGTAGCATCATTTCTAAACTAAGGTTGCATGAGACAGCTATTAGTGTCACTTTTTAATTAAAAGCACAAAGCATATTTCAAGAAAAGTGCATTCACAAATCATTAAATTATTTTTTCTTTTTCATTTTCCACTCACTCCATGCTCCTCCATACACTAAGGCAAACAAAGGAGATTTCATTGTAACCTTAGAAATTACCTGCTTCATAATAAACAGTATGGCTCATTACCATGATCTCATCAAATGGGTCAAACTAAGTTCAGACATTTCTTAATAACCCTTTTCCTTGTTCATATGTATTTCATGAATAATGAGATATTCACAATAGCTGCAGAAAGACAAAACATCTTCATACACACACTTTACAGATAAATTGATGAGGAAAAACAATGAAAAGATCTCAGGGTTCAGACTGTGAATGACAGATATGCAAATGAAACAGGTTGCCTGTAAGTCAGAATATTGGCATCCTTTATTATATTCATAAAATTCCATTATTTTTATAGAACACTAGAACATCAGTTCCAAATGTAATGCCTGCACTCTGAATTTGCACACTTACAATAAAATGAAGACATAAGGCACATTTACAATGCATTAAAAGACACAACAATGCATTACATTCCATGGCATTTACAGATACTTCTTGAGGACAGGGACAATTGATATTTTATGGATTGTTTGCCCTCAACTAATCTGCTTATGTTTCCTCTTTTACAATTTTTGCATATCACTGAGGAAAACAAGACTCTAGTAAACATCTGCTTTCTAGGCAAGGATCTGAATAGTCATATTCATACATTTAACTCCTTTACAAATAAATGCCATGTCACTTTATTTGTCACCAACAACTGTCTAAGAAGCATATTTATTTTTCTTTGTATGGCTTATGTTTATGTGACTTAATGCTTCTGTTGTATTCAATGAAGATGCCTCACCAGTAAACTAATGGGTACACTCCACAGATATTCCAGATTCATACAGTGCAATGTTTTCACAACACAGAGCACTATGGGATCACTGTATGAATCCTAGAATTCCTACCTCTCTTGTGGTTTGCAACTTGAACAGAAGAAACAGTTGACATAGCTAATTTGGGAGCAACTGGATAGGTAATAAAATGAACAGCAAATTAGAAAAAGTATCATATAGGAAGAAATCAAAGTATTAAAATAAACATCTTTATTCTCTAACTTTTGAATTTAACAATGGTTATTTTTTTGTAAAGAAAGGATAAAGTTACAGAAAATGAGTTACACACTATCAATGATTGAATTATTTGAGCTGTAACATCCAAGACCAAGACAGGCACGTAATTCACATCTATGCACTTTGGCAGTTTTGTGTTAGAGGTTATTTGGCGGTTTCTCCCAATCCATGACAAACAACTATGCCAGAGTGGTCTGAAAAGGGTTTTATTGAATTTGAATGCATATTTATTCTGGCCAATTAGCATACACCTAAACCCCACAATAAAATATTTAGATATAGGCAGATTTCTGTCATTATTCTTTTCATACACTGTACTTAAATGAAATCTTTAATCTACACTGTATGTTAAACACTGTAACAATATGCTGCAAACACACAAAAGCTGAATAGAAATGCTTTGAAGTTTTTGTGTTTTGTGCTCCCTACCAAAACATCAAAACTAAATTTACTTAAACTCTTACTTTTGAGGAAGAAACACTGAATAATTCTGTGCTGTTCAAAACATATTTTGCAATGAAGTTAGGTCTTAGATCACACACAGTATAATTAGGCAATGAAATCCATTAGAAATGCTAAGTATAATTTAACTGAGAATGTTTTAATTTAATTTTTTTCTGAATAATGTAGGCTAATCTTTACAGAGAGCAGAGGAAAAGAGATCAGTCTGGGCGGGGTTTTTTGTTTGTTTAAAAAAGACATGCAAAAACTTGGGAAATACAATGAGAGCTAAATGAAATTGGAATACTAGGTATTACTTTATCAGGATGGTTCATTTTAAATATATGGTGAATTATCCAGAGTACATTTCTAATCCTTACATAGAGCACAGATCAATTAGTATTTTCTGTTTTGTTGGGCACATAGAAACTTGCATGTATAACATGGCAGTTTTCACATGCACATGGGGTATGTTTGATTTGGTGATTGTGATCCAGACTTAATTACAGCCCTTCCCGTGTAATTCCCAACAGATTCCCAATACATCTCATTTGGTGCAGTGGCCATTTTCTAGATTGCCTTTTCATTAATTTAATCCTCCAACCTCTGTGTGTTATAGCACAGAAAGGACACCCTTTGAACACGAAAGCAAGCCACAGGCCAGATTTCTGCAGGGACTTTTGGGGGAGGAAAGGGCAGTAAATAAGAACAGAAGGAAATTATTTTTATAATGAGCAATCACTTTGAAATGTGAAGTATAGCTGAATACTTCTTCAACTAACAAAGAATCTTAGTTTTATTAGTCATCTTAAAAAGTAATTTTGTTTCTTTCAGTGCTAATCGTCATATCCCAGTATGTGAGTAATTTTTTGTGTAGCACCTCAAATTGTAGAAAACCATGGTCTTTCCTGCAGAGAACTTGCTTGTATTGTGGATGGCATGAAAGCTGAGAATGTTTCTCAGCTCACTTGGGAAAACATAGTGGAAACAAGACATTAAAAATGCGTTTGATGTTGACAGCGACAACCTTTGTTCACTGAAAAATTTCAAAATTTACTCAAAATACAGACTGTGCTATCTAAACAAGTCCAAAATTGTCCTGGGCATTCTGTGTATCACAAATTTTAGTCTGTATGTCTGTTATTCCCATACTTTGCAGTAATGTGCAGTCTGAGTGTTGGAAGACTCCCTTTTCAGGTAAGGTTTGTTTTATAGTTATTTTCTCATAGGATAGCATTACTAAGCACCAGAGAAAAATGAGTTGGAGTATCATTGTTATTACTTTTGTCACCATGTGGGACTTGTTGAGAGCAATTTCAGTACCTTTAGACCACTAGGAATTTTACAGCATCCTACCTTGGTTTGGTTTAGAAACCTCAAGGGAAGAAATATTCGGCCATATCCTATCAAACTTTGGAGGATCTGCATGCATCAGGAAAAATCAGGTTTTGTTATTTACATCTGTGATATTGTTCTAAACAGGCAAGTATATGGACAAAGACAGAGATTACACACAGCTATTACTGGACTAGTCTAAGTTGCACTAGAACAGAACATGACTCCACAGTGAACAAGAAAACAAGCAATTGATGATTCCCAAAACACCAAATGGACATAAAATACTGTGCATAACAATTTCTCTTCTATGGCTTAAAATATAATTTTTCATGACGAGAAGATATCCTAGGCCAATATATATAGTTCTAACACCAGGAACAAAACAGGAACATATTGTGTTAAATCTGCTCTGCAGAGATAAAACGACAGTATCAGACAAATATGGACTTCTTACCAAAGACACATATCTTACTGTAACATCCTGTTTCAGGGCCTTATGAGTGAATTACATATCTGTTATCAGAAGAAATATATTTACCAGTAGAGTGGGCCTCTTCTTTGGCTCTCACACTTTTGTATGTTTAGTTTATTTCCTATCATCTGATATATCTGCTGATATATTTTACAGCTTGATTTTTTTTTGTCACAACGTTAAATACCTAAATTTCTTATAAGTTCTACAAAATGTGTTACTTGCATGAAGCATTTTGTGTGAGCAATAGAATTAGCTATGTCTCTTTAGATCCTCATCTCCTTTGATTAATGTGTTCTGGGGCTGGGGAAGTGAGGAATGACAACCCTTAGGAGAATGGTGCTGGGTCTTGGAGCTGAAAGTGAAGGGGATGGGGTTGTGGGGAAGGAAAGAAAACTTGTTTCTCTGTTGCCATCTGCCTAGCTTTGAATATTAGACTTGGACCATGTTTTTCTAATCTTTTCTGAGTACTGCAGTGGTTGTGTCTTGTCTGAACCAAACAAAATTCTTCTTAAGGGTCACATCAGCCTTTGTCACTAAAGTCCTCCCACACAAAGAACAATGAAAGGAAAGGATGGGGACCTGCACTGTGCCATTTGCTGTTAGGCAGTCTTCTGCAATTGAATGGGTCAAGTTGTAATTTAATCACATAATTACATCAGATTCACGCATTTTTGTGCTTTTTCCTTATCAATCCAGAAAACAAAAGAAAGAAAAATGGAACCAGTTTGGTAGATTCTCAAAGAGTCTACATATTGACTGACATTAACCTGCCTCTACAGGTCAGATCCACCAATTCCCACACATAGGAAGTGCAAGTGCCCCAGTCAGAGTGCATGACAAGAAGTATTTCCAAGCTGTCCCTAGTGAGGTGCTGTGGTAACCCTCATCCCTCCACTGACAGACTGCTACCAAGCACCTGACAGACCACCTTGCTCCTCATCAGATGCTCTGACTGACAAATTACTTGCACAGTTAACTCCCTGTCAAATTTTGGTCAATTTAGGAACACTTAGACTTGACCTAAACATTTTAAAGTGACTGGACATTAGGCATAACATAAAAATCAGAAGTTAAAAAAGGAAAAACAATCATTATGGACTATGTTGTCCTGTTGTCTCCTGAGCCTTTTTTTCTTTTAGCCATTGTGCAGCATCAGAGTTGTAGCAGAAACCTGGTCACATTTCAGACTGGAGCTTCCAATATCCTACTTGTGTTGTTGAGTACAGTGTGGCACACCTGCTATGAAAATTTGTATGTATAGTGGTCTTCAACTGAAAAGGCCTAGGTATTACCAGAGGTAAAATTAATAGTGTCAAATAACTTTGTAATGCCTTAGGACTAACCCTCTGGAATTTGTCATTTCATAAACTGTAGGTAATATTTAGTAAATCAAATACTTTACATCATCAAACTGATATATAATCAGTAATATTCAATATATAATTTATCCTGATTATGATTTTTCTAAGTAATATAATTCCTTGTAACGCAGAAAAAATAATATTTACATATTTCTTAGAAATTCTACAAATGCTATAGATCCGTGCTTGTTTTAGCAAACTTGCTTAAAATGGAGGTTGTGACTTACTGCAAAATAATTAAAATTCCATGACCCTTTAAATTAGATAACAGTGAACTGCATTTCTTAATGGGCACCCAAAACAATAAAGTTGGAGTTTACAGTGCCTGTATTACCATTTAAGTATTATTACTGGTTATTACTGATAATTATAACCATATTAGAAGGGACTTCTGGAGGTCATTTATTTCCACAGTTTGCTCATGGCTGGGTCAACTTTAAAGTTAGATGAGGTTGTTGAGGGTCATATCCAGCTGAAACCAGCTGCTGCTTGGTAATGTGGTTAATGCTCCTTAAACTTAATGTTTCTGTTATGTGCTTTTTTCAGTCTTTGTTTAAGAGGATATCTTTTACTCATATCCTTTATTCATGGCCTGTATTTCCATCAAGATTCCAGGTTTCTTGATAAAGGTCTCTCTTTGTATCTTTGAATGCCTTTTTAATGGCAATGACTTGAAATGTTTTATCTGAAAAGGTACATGAGAAGTCCAAGTCCAGGAATGTTGGATGTCATTCCCACATGTACATTGGAGCAGATGAGTCATCCCTTCAACAGACACTGGGAAGATTCATTTAGCAGCTAGTTATTCTTTCACAGCAACCTGTGAAAATATTTCTAGTCCTTGGTGATTACCACCAAGGGCTTTATTTATAGAGAAGTTGACTAGATAAACCAATCTTTTCCAGAACAGTTCCATGCCTGGAAAGTGCATTTTGTAATTAGAGTCATTATTTACCAGAATAATAAATGAATCTTGGGGTAGGTATTCTGTAAGATGTGCTATTTCAATCTACTGTAGAATATTTCATGACAGTTATTCAGGGCAAACAAGGCTAAGAAATGTGAAAGAGAGTTTCTAAATGTATGTTTGAGTGTTATTATTTAAAAGTGAAGCTACTGTAGGCATCTTTAACAGTAGAGGTATGCAAGCTGTGTGACTGAGAAAAAATCAGATATGACATTTTAAATTTGCATTGGATATTTTTGCATTTTTAGTTACTATTGTTCCAAAGCCAATTATATGTAGAAAGTAACTACTGGAAAAAAATTTAATTTTCATGAAGTAAGGAAAAACTTACTGCATTATATTCATTAGATGTATGATAATTTCCTTTTTTTCCTCCCAATCTTTTTTTTTTATTTCCTCCCTGACATACTGTATCGGAACTACTTCCAATATTAAATGAAGAAAATCTGTCTCAAATATTCACTGGAAGTACAGTCTGCACTGTGAGCTCTATCATGGTTTCAAATGCAAGAAATAAAGGAAAAGAATGGGGAATTTCAGCCTAATTCCAACCCGACAGCTGCACATGAAAAAAACCTGTCACGATCTTGGCAGAAATTAATGGGCATTTTTTTGGTTTCTTACTCCAACCAAGAACTGAGCTGGCAGTAAAATGAAAGTGTGTTCCCAGAGAGAGGGGCTGTCCCTGCTCAGGGATGAGGGCAGAGGGGATGGAGGGCAGGAATTCTCCACTGCTGCCCGGCACCTGCACTCTGCAGCCAACAGTGCCCGATCCCCTCCTCAAGTGATCCTACAGGCCCAGCCCACAGACAGTGCAGCTGCTGGAAATTGCTACCCGTAAATCTCTAAGTCTTAAATAATGCTCACTAGTGGCAGTCAGGGAACACTTGTGTTGGCAACTATCATTATTAATTTAATTTTTAATAACAATAAGGAACCCCAGTGAGATATGCTGATTAAGATGTTTTCTAACTTTCTTTCCATTAAAAAAAAATTAAAAACGTATCAGTATAAACTTAATGATTCAGTAGAACTTCATGTCTCTAGCCACCGAAAGCTGGCCTTGCTGCTACCTATTTTAAACCATGAGTAGGCAGCAGTAAATATCTATTCTCAATTATAGATGCCTGCTGAGGACAGTGGACTTATTATAATTGTTTTATGTGCTAATATTGAACAAAAAAATTAGGATTTTTAAGAAATAATGCTCACTGAAATCACTGGCAGATTTAGTAGCAGCTGGAGTAATCACGTGTGTTTATATCAGGTTGTATTCCACCATTTCTTGCAATCATCATATCATTGTTACAGCATTTCTACCTCCTTTGGTCTTTTGGAAGCTATGGTAATGTACCTCACATAAAATTTGCCTTTTAGCAGTTTCATTAAACTGCAAAACCTAAGTCACTGTAAGAGAGAAATGCTGATTTTTTTATATCAACCCTTTATTTTATTAAGTTAAAAAAAATCCTTGGCCAATATTAGGCAATCTTTCTTGGAGCAATGTAGGAAGTTTCATACCTGTTCCTTTGAAGAAAGGAGAATTCTGCATAAATGTGAAGATGTGGTTGTTTTATGGTAGCTCCTCAGCCATAACAGCTTTTATAACTGTTGGAAGAATTTAAATGTAATTAGTCCTTTATGTGTCCACTTGTAGAGTAAAAAAAAAGTGATCTTTTCAAAGGCTTAAAAATAATCCAAGGATCCATCTCTGGAAACCTTCAGATATCAGAAAAAATGTACCACTGATTTGAACAAATTTTTTGCTGATTCTCAAAATAGTGAGGGCTGAGGGAATTCTTCAATTTTAAGTATTTCCATAAAAATGTTTATAGAAGTGCACAATGGATTCCAGTATTTTTGGAATGAAACATTTAGGTACTTTGTAATGAAAAAAATAATTACTTTGTTGATAATTTGCAAGGGTTGTGTTGTTATTTTTTATTTGGACTGGTTCTGCTTTTTCCTATAAAAATGTTAAAATTGTCTGATCACCTGGAATTACTGTACAGTAATTTCCAACTGATGAACAGTAAATCAAAATTTGTTTTTTAAATCACTATGCTGATTTGGAAACCTTATTCTTTGCTTTCATCTGTGAAATAAACTGATAACATGTCTTAAGGAACAGAAAGAAAAAGATGAGAGGGTAACATAGAAATGCATTTTTTTCCTGTCAATTTCTCCCCAAGTTTTACAGATAATTAGATTTTAAAATATCTTTTTGGGTCATCTCTACTCTCTATAAACTTCCCTGAGTAACTGAGTTCAACTTGCATATTGCAAGTGCCAGGTGTTTTGCATAGGTACCATGGTACATATTGGAATGTTGCTATCTTATTTTCTATGCTATCTTATTTTCTAGAGTATCCTATCACTAGATTATTTATTAATGGTTAAAAGAAAGATAACGATGAACTGAGTAGTTCTCTATATATTGCAGCAAATCAAAAAGCATTGAAAACACTGTGTGATTGACAGACTGATTTAAACTAACTCAAGATGATGGTGGAAAACTGGAAAGAGGAATGAGAAACAACTCTAAACTGTCAGTGGCTGTTTCTGAGACTGCTGGGCACAGCTCTTCTTATCTGTTAAAACTGGTGGATCTGGCCAAACCAAAACTGAAAGAAAGGCTCCCCCAAATCCCATCCCAAGGACCTGGCAGTGCTCCCTGGGGCAGCACTGGTGGTTTCTGAGCCTGCCCTTGAAATCACTTTATTTATTTCTATCTTGGTCACAGCAATTTTAGCAACAGGCAGTTTCTGGCTCAGTTCTACTTCCTCACCTTCAGGGGTCACACCCTAGCTACAGAGCAGGAAACTGGCTTTGTTGGGACTCCTACCAGGTACAACTATCTGTAATGGAATTATTTGGAATGTAAATTTCTCTCAGATCCAGTATTCAAATGAGCACATCATACCACAAGGGCCGTTTGTATTTTCTTTCAGCTCAGTAATGTTTTAATATAGTGTAAAATCGAATTTTTAAAGCAAAAGATTCCAATAGCTTCAAAGCTTTAAAGGAGGGAAAACAACTACTGGCTTGATATTATAATCAGTTATCTAGATAAGGTGATTGCCTTAGACTGGAAGCCTGATTAACAATATCATTTATTAGAAGGTTAGATTTGGATGAAGTTAAATTGAAATGAGAATATTTTGCTTACATGTCCAAAATAATAGTTACAGTCTGAAGCCAATATTTAAATGTTTTAAGGACATAAATATCTTAATGGTCCCTCAACAGTACAGCTTTCTGTAAAACTTGACCTCAAATAATGATAAAAAAGCAATGTACAACCTAGTTATGCATGTTTATGCCCTGCTGACATGTTGGGTATAGATTCTAGTCTACAGCTTGGCATGGTAATGGCTTTGCTCACACGACTGAAGATTTAATAAGAGAACTTCTTGGTTACTGCAAAAGGGCAAAATCAGGTCCTAAATACTTTTTGTTGTTATTAAAAAAGAAAACAAAAATCCACTAGTATTTGCTCTCGCCACCTTTTAAGATATATATTTACCACATTAGAATTTCATTACAAATGTGAAAAACAAGTAAAGCTACACTCATCCAGACACTATTTTAGCTCCAGAAAAATATCTATGAGATTTTTCAAGGTTAAGAAAACAATAAAATAAGAAAGTGCCCATTCAGCCTTTTTTTCTTTATTTTTTTTACTACTTCATCTTGCATTCATTATCATTTAAAAAAAGTTATCTTAATTTAAAATTGACTATAAAGAAGAACAAAAACATAGAGAACAAGGCAGAAAATACTGTTTGGTTATTGTGATTGCATCTTGCACTTGGGTGCATGGTCTGTCTCTAAACTCTGACTCATCTGCCAGCAGCAGGCTTTAAGGTGATAATCGCCCACACAGAGCTATTTGCACATCATGTCTATCTTATCCTCCATCTAATTATACCCTCTATAACAAACTGTTTAGCATAATTAGTGGAGTTATGCTTTGCAAAAAAAAAAAAAAAGAAGCAATAGTTTAGAAGACTCAACTTTTTGAAGGCATACATGTACAGATTAGTAATGCTGGTATTTGGTCACAATAATGAACATTTTGATGCACTGGTCTATCTAAAATTGTACAATCATTATTTTAGCAAGTAAAATAATGCAGTTTTCAGAATATTTACATACTGTATATTAGCATTGATTAAAATTATGAAATGGTTTTGGGACTCATTAATTGCTAACACTTTTACCAGTATTTTTTCAGACATGGCTGAAAAATGCTGAAAGAGCCAGCACTGCAAGAATGCTGGAAATTATCAGAGAACCTATTATTCAACTGATAGACAACAGCAGGTACAAATGACCTTAATGGGAAAGCTCTGGGTTTTTTTTTTTGGTTTGCTTTGTTTTCTTCTAGATGACCAGAAAGGATGTTTACTAATGACCACTGTTTTTTTGTGTTCAAATTTTAGTGCTAAGCTGCTTTAATACAAAATCCTTTGAGGTAAAAAAAAAGGAAAATAGAGAAAAATACATATATGTGCACACAGGTGAATATATTTTATTCTTTGCTGGCTTTCATTGCAGTCTCAAAAAAGTATTAAATGAAGATTGCTTGAGGTGGCATCTTCTTTGCATGCTGGAAATTTAGTGTTTCTAACCCTCCTGCCCCAACCCCATCCTCTTTATAAGCTAGAAAAAGCTGGGAGCACACAAAAGCCAATACCCCCCTGTAGGTGTTTGCTGTCAGGCAAAATGACACCCAAACTGTATCTCCCGAGAGTAACTTCCTGCCCTCAGATGGGGAAAAACTCTGCTGATATGAAAACAAATACTGTGTTAGCATAGACAAAACAAAAATCATGCAGAATCCATTAAAGCAGCCATGACTAATTAATCTTGTTTGATTTTGTGTGCTAATTGGACTTCTGTTAAATTCTATTTGAGAACAGGATAAATTTATGGATTCTATCCTTGTTTAACAAAAATCCTGCTATTCCTATGTTATAGGAGAGGTGTTCAGAACATTAAGCAAGTAGACTTATTTCTCCCCTGAGCTATTTAAGAAAAATCACATGGGAAAAGCAAGCAGAGTATCAGTATTTACTTGTGCTCATGAAGAGATGCTCATACTTCACCCCTTTTCAGGAAGGCAAAGAAACATGTTGAATTCTGCCACGTATTATCCCAAGACATTAACAGCAGACTAAAGATAAAACACAGATTTGCAGAAACTCTTGTATTTCCTATAGAATGTTAAACAGAATTTTCTCTGTCTGTAATAAACTGTACTAATCATCCCAGTGTAACATACAAAGAGGTCAACAATGCATCCTTTCAGCTCACCAGTGTTCAAAAGGTATTTGAGTTTCCCTATTAAGTTTTCAAAGGCCAACATCTGCTGATGCTCAGAAATGGTAGATGTGGTGACGAAGGCTGTATGGAGGGTGAAGTGAAAACACAACCATATAGACCATGCAACACAGTAGTACTAAGAAACTATAGCACAATCAAACTCCAAAGAGCTACTTCCCATTCATCCCATTTCTGTTATTAATGGAAGGAATATTTCTGAGAATGGTGACATAAACTTATTCTCTTTCATTTAGTTAATTTTTTTTGTAATGTATATATGTATAAACACAAAGTTTTGAAAATAGCACATCACTATGAATCTGCAGGCGTGCAAATACCAGAGCAGACACTAGAGCAGGCAAATGACATTATTAATATTGAAGGCTTTCATTTGCACATTATTGTCATTGATGCTGTTTTTCTATTTAAAGCATAAAACAGATGCTGTGGTATTCAGCTGCTAACGCTGCTCACACTTGCAAGGGAGATAGTTTTGATGGTATTTAACTTGCCTGTCTAGAGCTTAACAAATCAGTGCTATTCATCAGCTTAAGTAAACTGATTATAAATTGACAGTCCTGACCCTGCATCATAAGAAGTGAGACAGTTTTACCCAAATTGTTAAAAACTTTTCACTTGGATATGTTAAAAACTTTTCACTCGGGTATGGCAAATTGCATTTAACGACTGTGATATTTTATAACTCTGATTGTCCTGTATTATGCAATTTGTGCCCAAACTATCTGCAAAGCTGAGGCTGTGGGGAATATTCTTTCCTTGAGCCACAGCAGGATCCCATTTCTCCCTCCCTGCTTTATTGGCAATTAACTAACGTGCCATGACTGTGTGCACTCCTCAGCTATGGAGATCAGCCGAGGCTCACAGCTCAGCTGCTGTGCACTTGGTCTCTCCACGTGCTTTGTTTAAGTAATCATCTGTTTCATTGATATAGTAGTTCTTTACGTAACGGTATCATGGTTTTGTTATAGTTTGAGTTGTATTTTGGTACTTTGATTACATACAGGAAAGCATTTTTCTGTGAAGGAACACAATTCTATTTATTTTGTGGAGTAAAGCCGAGTTCAAAGCCTGCTAGAGTTAATGCAGATTCCAGCAGATACGCTGCATTTGCTAATCTATTTCATAGAAATGAAAGCTATTCCATTTATAAACTTTTCCATTTGCTCTTTGAATTTACACACACGTGTACATACATGAAAATTATTTGTCCTATACTTCTGTTATTAGCAAACAGTTTTCTTCAAAATGCTCAGCAAATACTTTCTCTGCAACAGTGTCTTAATTCTTTGTGTCACACTAGTTTTATAGGACTCAGTGCTCATCTGCTGATAAGAATCGATCAGAAAATCTGGGGCTGAATGCAGATGTAAGGAGTGACATTGTCTCTGACCACGAAATAACAGTTACATGTTAATGCCAGAGAGGAAGGCCAATACACAGCCCCTGCACCACAGGGCATGCTGTCAGAGAAACATTATCTACACCAGAAAGGGATGTTGGGAAATCAGATCCATGAAGCTGAATGACAATGCAAAACAATAGTGGTTTTATTACTTACTACCAATACTGGAAATACTGGGTATACCTGCAGAGAAAGAAAACACAAAGAAGTGTAGTTAGCTGTTTGCTGTAGCTGGGTGAGCTATTACACCTAAGATTCTGAAAACATCTTTAGAATACTTTATCAATACATAGTTAAACACAAGCATCTGCCATAACGTGTCCAGTCCTTTATAAATGCAGAGTCTTTTAGATTTTTCAGTATGGGGCTGCAGGGACCACTAAAATGCATTGACAGATGGGATCTATACCAGCTCTCTGAACTTCATGAATTTGTTCAGACAGTTTTGTATTTCAACTAACCAGCCATTAGGTTTAATGCTCTAGATAAAAATATCAGTCATGCATGTATTATGCAGATCCAGGAGAGTAATTTAACCAAGGGATAGATGCATTGCTAACTGCTTTGGCCAGCTGCTTAAATCAGTTGGTACCTTCTGTTGCATTAATTGTATAGAACTATTTTCCCTCTTTTACCTGACAGTTATCTAAATTAAGCTATGTAAAAGAAATGTAATTGAGTGAAACAATCTAATGCAGTAGGTTGGCCATATTGATTAAGCCTCTCATTGATTTATTTTTTTTCTTGTGTTCATTTCAATTCCTAAACCGAATTAATGCAAGGAAACCATTCCAGAGACAGGTGAAATTTACCATAAGAGGTGGGGCTGTTAAGGAGTAAAACTCCTTCACTGGATAAGCAGTGTGGGATCTCATGCTGTAAAATGCGATCTCAAGAACTAGCTTCTTGTCAGGTCTGTCCAGAAAGCTAGGCTTTGTGTGTAGCACAAAACCATGGATATGTAATCTTTCCTGAAATGCCACTTTCTTAAGATTAAATGCCATTGTTAGTGGGACTGTGGCTCATCACTTGGGTGAGTCAGAAACTGCAGATCAGTATTGAAATCCTGGTATTTGCATCCTCTTCCTTAAATACAGTTTGCCTTTTTAAAGTCTTATTGACTTTTGTGGCATGCATTTTCTTGCAGAAATCTGTTTCTCCATTAAACATCTGCTACAATTCTTTCAACATCTATCTTAAAGTTCTGCCTTACTCAGATATGGCATGGACCTCACTCTGCAATTAAGTGAAGAGATGTCTTGAGAATAAATGATATTCAATGTAAGCAAGGTTGTTGGGTTGTTGTAAGCCAGAGTCAAGCTGGGAAAAATCCTCACTTGTGGCATGGCTAAGACAATGCTGAAGTAAGAGAGTTTGCAGAATGGGGACCAAAGCCAGACTTTTTGTGTTTCCCCACATCAATCCTGGGACACGTATCAGAATTGCAGCTCCTGGGTTTCATATCCTATGGAAGCTGTGGCCTGGCAGAGCACCATGGACAGCACCTGCTGCTCACCCAGCCCCACACTCAGATGCTGTTTGCAAACTTAATTATTTCTACTTCTGCTGAGATTAACATGTATTTTCCAAAATTTTAGCACCATGAGATATCAAAAGCTAAATGCAAATATCATTATAATAGAACAATGTGGTCATATTTCTAATAGTAACAAAAAGTGCTTTTTTGGTTAAGATCATTAAAGAGAATGTCTATCCCCTTATTTTAAATGTCAAAAAGACATCAAATTTCAAATATTTTTCCTTGAAGTTTCAATAGCAGCTTGTTTAAATTTTTGCAAGTCATTGTAGCTGGTTTAAATTAGCAGGATTGATTTTCCCTTATACACTCATGGAACCTACACAAATATTAGATAAAAGACAAAAACTGCTCTCGCACTCACACTTGCGCTGTGAAATGGTATTTGTATTTCCTCTGGGTATACTCCCCCGCCTCAAACCTCTCTGTCTCCTACACACACATACAAATATCCTTTCCTTTCTCTCCTGAACAGATTGTAGCAAAGGAAGAGGTTTTCCTGCAAGTCTGCTTGCCTCGTATTATCCTACTTCAAAATTGTCAATGAATTCATAGTGATAAATGCTTCCTGGGCAGAAAATAATGAACACAAGATGCCTGCTAGCCTGAGGGCTCTGTATTAACCTTGCAAAGATATCTTCAGGTTCTGTTTCAAAAGCTGTTTTGCTATTTCTGTACAGAGTTTCTTAGCTGGTGTGGTGTTCTGTAACCAGTCTGGTTTTTGTACTACCAGGTATCCCTGTGTGAGGTGACTGGCCTTGATAGTGCACTACTTTATGCCCTTCTTACTAAAGAGAGTGAGAATGACACTTCTGAGTTTGTCTGGAAAGGAGATGGTTATGTAGGGCCACGAAGCAGGATCTATTAACACTCTGTGAAAACCGCACATATGATGGGGAAATTATTCTTAGAAGGAGTGTTTGTGTGAGATCTGGAGTTACATATTGAGGCTAGCTCTTGAATTCAGCTGAGCTGGATTTGCTGCAAGTCCTTAGGTAATCAGGCACAGGAGGTGTGATTCTGCTCTCCCTCTCTGTCCGTGTGGAGGCAGGCAAGGGCCTGAGTGCAGGGCTCTGCCTGTGCCACCCCACCACTGCTGGGGACTGTGGGGTCATCTGTGCACTGCTGGGGACAAAACAGGCTGTGGGTCATCCCTGCACTGCTGGGGACAACCACAGGCTGTGGGTCATCCCTGCACTGCTGGGGACAACCACAGGCTGTGGGTCATCTATGCACTGCTGGGGACAACCACAGGCTGTGGGTCATCCCTGCACTGCTGGGGACAACCACAGGCTGTGGGTCATCCCTGCACTGCTGGGGACAACCACAGGCTGTGGGTCATCCCTGCACTGCTGGGGACAACCACAGGCTGTGGGTCATCTATGCACTGCTGGGGACAACCACAGGCTGTGGGTCATCCCTGCACTGCTGGGGACAACCACAGGCTGTGGGTCATCCCTGCACTGCTGGGGACAACCACAGGCTGTGGGTCATCCCTGCACTGCTGGCCCTTGGCTCGAACCTGGTGTGCTACATGGTGTGGATTGTTTCCAGTCAGCCCTGTACTGAAATCTGAGTACTCTGCAGCAGTGAGGTGATGGGGACAGGTTAGAGAGATGAAGGATCAGGCCTCCTTTGATGGACAATTCTATTGAACAAGGCAGAAAAAGGGGTTCAATTTACATCTATTCAGTTGTTAAACCAAAGCAATGTTCAGCCTAAATTATCTTCCAGTTGAAATCACTGGGGTGGTTATTAATGGTAATAGATTTATAGTGAGGGGACATGAAGTAAAGCATGCAAAATAAGTTCAGAGGTTGGTACTGCCCCTGAAATTGCAAATATTGCAGGAGAAAGTCACTAATACTATTTATTATTTTTGACTTGACTGGAGGGTGGTGGTTTGGTATATTGCATGTTCACTGTAAGTGCATCTAAATATACATGCATTACTTGAGAGGAAAAAAATCTGGTGTTTTCCTTTCGTATGAGCTTCTGCATCTGCCCTGTAATTTTCTCATTTCCCCTACTTCCAGAAATGGGTTGTTTTAGCTCTTAGCTACCATGGAGCTGGCTATTGAGATGAAGAAAAAAGCAAATCAGATGCTAGTGAAGAAAGCACGTTTTTGATTCTGTCTCTAGTTTGTGTCAGTGTGAAATCCTTAACACAAAGCAATGGATCAAGCTTTTGGTGAGAAGGACCACACTGCTGCTTCCAGTGTCAGGGCAGGTCATACCCTGCAGACCCTCTTAGCACCTCCATTGTCAGTGCCCGCATGTGCTTCTGGCAGGACTCTTAAACAGGAACAAAATACAGAGCTTTTCATAGCAGAGTCAGAGCAGGGACGTTAATGCCTCATCCCATCTTTTGCTAGAATATCTGCCCTGCAGCATGACAGCACTCCCTGCAGTGAGTCTTTCTTCCCTTTGCAGCTCTTCCATTGAGGAATGATTGCAATATCAGATGCTCAGCATCAATTTCAGAACTTCTGAATTCTCTAGCAATTTAAAGCCCCAAGAAGCTCGATGATACTGGTGTCTTGTAATCCCTCAAAGGGAGTGATCATTATGATCATAGGAGTAAACTTTTCATGGATTGTTAAACCTGTAGTCAGACAAAGGATTGCACACAGTGAAAGAAAATTCTTTGGGAATTTAATCTGTTTCATTGCAAGAGCCCCAGAACTCCTGCTACTGTTAATTTTGCAGTTGTTCCTCTGTATAGATTGAGTTCATAGCAAAGGAACTGCTTTGATGAAGTTTGTTATCCCTCATCTCTGCCTTCCCAAGCAATACCACCAGAAATAAATGGGACAGAGGAAATAGCTATTGTTTTATTGGGTAACATCCTTTAAAATTTGGACTTCTTCATGTTATGTTTTAGTGAATCCAAACCAGTATTGAAAACTCTGCCTAATCGTAATTTATTGATAGAATATTAGAAACTTTGAAAAGCCTGAAACTCAGACTTTTTTTAGCACTTTGAATATCTTAAAACAGACACTTTGCCTTCCCATGCCTGCTGCTGCTTAAGGACCAGAAGTCTCTTTCATTTCACCTTTTCACTGTATATGGCAAAACCAGAGTTGTTTGAAACCAGTGACGTACAGAAACAATTCATTTCCCAGCAACAGATGTCACCACAGCCAGCACAACCAACCAGCTCAGCAGGGTCATGCAAGAGGGTAGAGTGCTGAAGGGTAATTTTTCAAGCCCTATTTAAAAAAAATACAGCATGTTATTTATAATGCATTGTTTTTAGATATGAACCTGCAATGTTTTGCTGGCTATTGCACTGGATACCCAGCTGAAGGAAAATGAGTTAATCAGTTGCAGATTTTGCAGTTTTTCCTGACACTTCTGTTTACCTGAATGTTCTTGATAGACTGCAGTTTTGTCCTCACACTAGGTTTCCCAGCCTTATGTCTGACATTTTCCTGTGGCTTTATACTTTCTGTAAGCTTCATGGACTAATATTAATATGTAATATAAATATAAAACAGGAGCAATATGAAGCTTTGCTGATTTGTAACTTATTGACTGATGTCTCCCTTTTTCTCTTTGAAACACATTGTCAAAAGCATCAAGGAGCAATATTTTATAACTTGAAGATAAGTGTCCCATTCCTTCAAATCAAGTCAGGAAGAAGAAACTGGAAAACTTCCAGTTGCTTGGGAGAAGGGCCCTTAGAAAATGGGACACTATCTAGTTTATGAGTCTGCTTTGGCTGGAAAGCAGGATGTGTGATCCTTGTTACCTGGATTCCTGACTAGAAAGTGTAACTTCTTGGACAACTTCATTTATGCTGGTCCTTCAGAATGGCTTTGTGTCAGCAAGTATTTATGGGGAAAACTGAACATCAGTGAGGGCAATGCCAGTGCACTTCTGGAGGTGCCATAAGTTTTGCCAGAAGCTGTTTCTGTGGCAGCTGTGCTGCACGGATTCCTTGTAAGTCTTTTCCCTTTCAGGGAGGTTGGGAGGTTTAAGGCTGTGCTGCTGAGACAGAGGCTGTACCATGGCAGGGGGACCCACTGCAGGAGAAATTTGGTGAACTGAGACTGTCTGCCTGACTCTTGAGTGAAAAGAACCACCAACGTTTCCCATGTCCTGGTCAATCCTTTGTTTGATGTTGAACTATGAATTAGGAAAGTCCTGTAAGAGCTGGGAGGGGGTTCTGCTGAGTGTGGGGCACTTTTGATACAGGTTATTGGTGAAGGGACTGACACAAAGCGAGCAGGCTTTGATGCAGGGCAGCTCAGTGCAGTCTGAGACAGCACTGTCTGATGGAGCAAAGAACCTAAGTGCCAAAGATGATCTAAACAATGAGAGGAAGACGAGGGCTAGTGCTGTCAGACACATACAATTGCTGAGGAGAAAATCTATCCTGTAATACCAAGTAGAGAGAAATTCAATAAGTTCACTTTGGGTGTCAAAACATATTGCAGAAAAAACTATCTATAGAATGTGGCAGCACAAGGGAATGAATGTAATCACAAAATAGTCAATAAGATAGAGTGGAAATATAAAATAAATGCTGTGTGGAGACAAATGGAGAAATATTGTTAGTGCCAGTAAAGAACAGAGTACTTGCTGTCTTTCACAGGTGAAGCATGGAAATATGTTTTGCATTCTCCTGAAGAACTCAGGGTGACTTAAAATGGTGAAGAGATAAATGAATAAAGAAAACAGCTTTCTGTCAAGGTTTCTGCTATGACTACAGAATAATCTAGAATGTTCTTCTGTTTCAGGAGCTGTGGCTTGAAAATGTATGATAAAGTCTTACTGGCCATAAGAAAATGGCAGAAACAGAGCAATGGTAAAAGAAGTTCCAGCTGGGAAAGATTTAGAAATAGTCATTAAGCTTCTTGTTGAATCTGAAGAGATTTCACAAATTCAGAGAATCTCAAAAAAGAGTACATTTTTTATTTTGTGGAAAGAAGAAAAATATTTCAGAGTGTTTCATTTATACAGCTATTTTTAACTGTATCTTATTTAAGCATATTCATGTAAACTTCAAACATATTTAAATTTTTAAATAATTTGGTATTAGATGGAAAAGATGGTCTTTGAAAACTAGAGGAAGGAGAAGTATCAAAGGAACACTGTATTACTGGATTATACAAAGTGCCCCCAGAGAACTGAAGTAATGTATGAAGGGAAGTTATTTCTGTCAACATGTTCCAGGAACTATTTCAGAATCCACACCTGACTAGGGAGAGTACAACACCAGGGCTGCATTGCTGACCACACGATGGAGATGGTGACATAAAGGCAACAAGTTAAGTGAAATTACACTGGCTGTGCAGAGAGTTCACACAGTAATGTAAAACTTCATATGCTCCAACACATACAGCCTTAAATCAGAAGTGGCAAAAGAAATGAAGATTTACATACCATAAACGATTGCTGCTTGTACCAAAGAATCAGACAACCCACAAGAAGAGAAGCTGATTTAGTTCTGAAGCAGTGCTTAGGACACAGTTCAAGAAGTAGTTATCAGAGAACCACTTCTGGACTGAAACTCAACATGCTTGTTGAGAAGGAAAAGGATAAAAAAAATTCACTGCAGTAATATTTAACTTTGAGAGAGCGAGGAAACGAAAATGAAGAAGTTAGATAAAAGAAAAGTGAAAAGAACATCTAAAAAGATATGCATGCAAACAGCATGGAAGCAGCTGGAGACAAGTGTATGAAAGGCTCGGAATAATCATGTATAACTCATTTCTTTTTTTGTAACTTATAAAAATTAGCTCTCTTATAAGCAAAAAAAAAAAAAAAAAAAAAAAATCAAATCTAAACCCCAATGCCAAATTGAAAACAACAGAATGTACATGATTTTGGAAAGATACCCTTCAAAAGTGTAAGTCTTCTCATTGGAGAAAGATACGGGAAGAAAAGCATAAAATCTGCCAATTTAAATATAAACCACAGTATTTTGAGAATCAACTTCCTATGGACACAGAAGTTAGAAATTGTTTTTTGTTAAAACAATCCTACTAGAAACAGGAGGCCCAGAGAGATAACTGGGAAGATAGGAAATTGAGGTGTTATTAATACTATGACAAATTAATAATTAATTTAATATTGAATACTAAATTAATTGTTTTCACTGATGTTCACAACAAAGAAATATTCTCACCTGCTGAGGAATTTTCTCAGTCTTTTAGCATCTCAAGTAAATGGTATTGAACAAGAATTGCTATGAGGAGATGTTGCCCCAAGAAGTATTTTACAGGAACTCAAATATGATGTTTCTGAACTAACTATTGTAACATATAACCTGTAATTTAAGTCGGCCTTGAGGCCAGAAGAAATGTTTTAACTGTGGTACAGTGCTAAAAAAGGACTCAAGGACTGATCCAGAGAATAACAAAATATAAAAGAGGCACATTTTTGTGTTATTATAAAGGAGCCATGTTGTTGTCATGTCTAGAACATCACGTGTAGTTTTAGCTTCCCCAAATAAAAACTTGACATCACAGAACCAGAAGAGAAAGCACAGATGACCAGAGATGTGGCATGGATTCATGATAAGATGAGAGATAGGATTTGTCATTTTAAAAAGAGTGGAGGAGTGGATAAGGTCAAGTCTATGTAATGAAAAATGGTGTAACAGATGTAAACAGAGGTGCATTATTCTTTGTTCCTTCCTTATCCAAGGAGGTACTGGCTCAACTGTAGAAAAACATTTAAGGCAAGCAAAATAAAATACCTTTCACTCATTGTCTCACTAAAATTTGAAATGTAATTGCCATAAGGTATCACTGAGGTCAAGCTTATGTCAGTTGGGTGTCTCTCTCTGTTCAACAGTCAGCAACCCCAGCAGTCCAGCTCAGAAAGCCAGTTTATTTCATGGTAACTGAGAAGGTGAAGAAGAAATCCTTCATGCTTCTTCCTGTTTGCCAGAAATTCCTGCTGCCAATAACTGCTGAAGTCAGGATTTGAGGGTAAGTGGAATATTTGTCAGCTCAAACAAGGTTATGTTTTCATAATGCTATCATTATCACCATCATCATCATCAACCCCAGAAATGGCTACCTATTATTTACAAAACATTTTGATTTTTGATGAAACAGTGTATTTACTGAAATTCACTGATGTTGTTTTAGCATAAAGTTGATTTAACAAGCTTCAGACACACTTTCAGTAGATGCTAATTCCACTGTTCTGTCTGGTGCGTGCTCAGCTGACTGGGAATGAGGTAAAACTCACAGCAAGCTGAATTTAGCTAAAATCAACCTGGTAAATCTCACCATATTTCCCAAACATAGCTTTAAAGTATCAATTCTGTGAGCCACACTCAGTTTTTATAACAGGCGAAAAAAAGTGAATACTCTTACAAAATGTTTTTCCCTGCTTTTTGGAAGTTCATTTTTTCTGCTCAGTAAGAATTTTATCATAATTTCATGCCCCCACACTTCATGGTTTGTTACTTGGTTTATTACTCTCACATTTTACTTGATAAGGTCCTGCTTCCTATGATCTTCATTTCTGAGTTTTGATTCTTCACAGCTGCTGCTTTGAAGTCTTAGATAACATTCTGAGCATTGCACATTGCTTCTGGTTTTAAACTTTTCCTTCAGCTGCATACATAGCCCTGTTTCTCTCAAATAACTTTTTCAATAAATTGTTATATCTAATATTTTAAAATGAATGTTTTGCTTTTAATCAGGGCAAAACTGTGGACTTTTTTTAAAGGAAGCTAGTAACTTCTGTCAAAAGGTATCCTCATTTTCAGTCCTTTCTTCAAAGGAATTTAAGTCTGTTGCTCAGTTCAGGGGGATTCTGAATCACTGTGTATGTCATATATGTGTGAAAGGGAGAACTGAGGGTCATACTTGTCCTTGTGCCCTCTCTTTCAGCACCATGTTTTATTTTGCCCAATCTTGTCCAGAACCAGGAAACAGAGCTGTCAGTAACTTCTTGCTTTGGATAATATGGAGGTGTGCTGGAACAGTGTTGTGGAGTGGCTGTTAGCTGGAAACAAGCAGATAAAAAACCTCAGGTTGTGCCCCTGCTTTCTCTCTTCAATACTTGATCTACAAGAGTGCATCTGAATCTGGACCACAGGTCAACATCAGGGAAGTGTTTCCCAACCTTTAGATCTTTAGTTAGTAATATGAAAAATCTAGCCTGAGGTGGTTTTTTCCCCCCCTTTTTTAAGTGGACAGAAAATGAGCATGGATCTCACACACTGAGCTGAGAGTGTCACCAATCTCAAGACAACAAGGATGTATGAATGGAGAGCTGAGGCCACTGTGGTTGGAGCAGTACTGCAGTTATTCCCACTGTTTTCTCTCATCTCTGTGTGTTTTTAATGTGAAGAGTCCTAGTTTTTTCATTCCTTAGCCTCTCTGTGCAGTGTCCAGGGATGTGTCTATGGATAC
This sequence comes from Emberiza elegans, assembly GCA_024865655.1. Classification (NCBI taxonomy): domain Eukaryota; kingdom Metazoa; phylum Chordata; class Aves; order Passeriformes; family Fringillidae; genus Emberiza; species Emberiza elegans. Next base: position 66,785,379 of record JALJVW010000206.1, read on the forward strand.
AAGCATGTGGTTCTCCTGGAAGTTATTTACAACCATGTGAGAGCACAGATAATGTATACTTACAATTAGCACTTACAAACTGACACCTTGTCCAATTTATACACACCGAGTCAGAAAGAAATGACAAACCTTTGCAAACATTAATCTTCCTTCAGAGTCATGATATGGGGCAGAATTGTAATAATGAAATATCCTTATTATACAAAACTACTTACAGATATTAGCAGTGCCCTTAGGTATAGGCAGATAAGAGCCAGGGCTCCACGGTCGGCCCTGATAATTCTTCTTGCATTTTCCACAGTCTGGGCCCGTTGTGTTATGCTCACATTCACAAAGTAGTCTTTTGTTTTCTTCTTTACAGCCAGTAGCATGAAGGTTGCACTTACACCTAATTTTAAAAGGCAAAAATAAAACAAAGTGGGATATTATTTAGAGGTGAGATGAGTTTAAGCTCAAGTTTTAGAAAAGCATGTCTGATGGCAACAGCCCAATTTCTGTGCTGTCCCTCTGGTATTGTTCTAGCATGAAAGCATGACATCACAGAGCATCCCTGCAAAGAGCAAGCTGCAGATCTTCAGCTCACACAGGTCTAAAGGCAGAAATGTCACTAAGATTCCAAGATGCTGAATCTTGTTTTCACTAATGCAGCACCACTGAGAATAAATAAATGATTGATTTTTTTTTTTTTTTTTACAGATAGGTCTTGCAAAAATTCAAGAGTTACTATTTCCAGGAACAAAACAAGTCCTCTGCTTATGTCCTTACAGAATTTGGTCCAAATTACACCCTGGAAGCCTGAGAAAACAGACTTCATTTAAATAATATCTGCAATACCACACTTCAGTAGAAAGAAAGCTCACTATAATGGTGTCTTGCCATTCTTGTTCAGCAAGTACTGTCTTGTTCAGAAAGGAAATTTCTTTTCCTGCTTTAATTCAATGTAGCTGTAGTAGCTGAAGGTCAGACGAATTATTTTGGTAGGCACATTTAGTTTTACTTGGGAAAGAAACCTAATCAAACCTTGTGACAAAATCATTAGATAAAACAGATTCTGCATCTGGTCTTAAAACAATTTTAGTTTCCTTAAATTCCCCTCTTTTCCTGAAACTAGGACACTTACAGAATGGGAAGTTAGTTTCATAAACAGTAAGGTATTTTCACCTCTTTCCATCCCTTTCCAATGGATGTCAATACCAGCTAAAATCTATTTCTGTTTGGGGCTGGAGAGAAAACCAGTATTTAATGACCTTTCCTGTTTGTTTTCCTAATGACTGTACATCTAGTAATTTACAGGGTTCTCATGTGGGCATTTGTCACCTGTTCCATACAGTGACCAATAATTAGAGCACAACAACACGTGGAATGGCCAAGTGCAAATTAACAGCTGTCAAGCTGACTTCCATTTGGAAGGAATATGACCTGAAGCAATTGGCCACATACATATATATCCCCAGGGTAAAACAAGCTTGCAGTTGTCATAAGTAGCTGCTGGAGAAAATCCACAAGAATATGTAATACAGTAGATGGTGGAGCATTCTCCTGTGTGCTAGAAATGAATGAAATTGCTGTTATTTGAGCAATGATCATTCTAAAGAGAAACAGGTTCAACACTTTTAAAATTGAAATGACCAAAATGTATTCAATATGCTGGACAAGAGAAAGAGAGTAATTTTTACACAGTTTACAAAATATATGTGCTTGAAGACTAAATCAATTGTGTCTTTTCAGTGAGTTGCCATAGCAGAAGGAAAGATGCTTGTCTGGCCATCAGTGAATGACATCCATCTATTCACTAGACACTGAACCTTCTGGTAATGCATACTGCTATTAAAAAAAGCCATGGGTTGTTTTACTGTCCACAGGAATATGAAAATGGAACACTCCGAACAGGAGAGATATACAGTAAGAACAAGACCAAAAAATAGAGGAGAAAAGCAGGAGAGACTGTCATGTAACTAGAAGAAATTAGAGAGAGGAAAGGATTGGCTTTCTTTCAGGAGCAGATTTCTGTTTTATTGTAGGAACTCAGTGTCAGAGGTGCAAACTGATCTAGGCAAGAGGAAGAAAGTGGTTGATTCTGAGGAAAAGCTCTAGTATCTAGGGCTCTGAAAGGGTGCTGCAGACTTGTACAGGAACTGAGGTGGGGGAAGATAAAGGTATGCCCCTCTGCTAATTGGAGTAAATATTCACAGCTCTTTTAACAAGCACATGAAAATAAAGAACAGTTGTGTCATGAAATCTTGTACAAAATCTCTTTGCACTTCTTAGATGCTATGCTTTGTCAGATGTTCCTGAAAACAGACTGACCTGACCCTTCCTTAGTTTTGCTTGGGAAGTTTTGGATGGACTCTGGCCTTCTCCATCATCCTTTGCTTTTATCCAGTCCTGTGCACTTCAATATCTTCAGATATATATGCATGTATTTATATGTATGGATATATACATGCATACACAAATAACTCCCAAAGAGCCTCACCATTTCCTTTTAGTGCCCACTTGCCCTAATCCCTCTGTGTCCCACCTCTTTAGAGGCTGCCTCCTGCTTTCCCTGATTTCCCAGGCAAGAGAGCATGGGCAGCACAGCTCTGCTGCCTGTCCTGGTGCTCGTTTTGTGAACTCCTTAGGGCAAGACTGCTGCAGAGGAAATGCTTCTCAGCCCAAGGTGCAGCAGCACCCACACCAGGCAGCTGTTCTGGGGTCCTGCACAAGGAATCCTGCGTGCCTGCAGCCACCAAGCCCCACCAGACAGAGACAGGGAGACATCCTGGAGGGCTGTGTTTGTACCAGGTACAGGCAGCTTTGCACAAAAACTGCAAAATGTATTTTCTTCTAGAAGTAGCTGGCAACCTCCTGTCAAATTTTAAAACCCTATTAACTGAGATTTAAAACCTACAGCCCCCATATAGGCATTCAGGCCAAACACACACAAAATAAAGTAGGGACATTTTAGCTACTTAGCTTCATAAATGGAAGAATTGCTAAATAGCTTTTCTTGTCCTAAACCAGTAGAATAATCAAAGATTCATTCAATCAATGCCTTTATGCAAATAAACTTATTTATATGCTTTATATGTATTTTTGAAAGCTTTCCCAGCAGAATTACCCAGAATGCTGCATCCCGTCTTAAAAGAAAATTCCAAGTAATAATAAAAAACTGAAAAAAACCTCCAAACCAAACCCCAATGCATTGCCCACCCTCAGAAAAAAAAAAAAAAAAAAGCTATGTGGAGAGAGCAGAGAGTAGTGTAGCCTTCTAGGAGTATAATTTAAAGAGAATATGAGAAACAATAAGTTCGATCACTGGAAAAATAAAAAAGGACGGATCTAAAACTTGCAGGCCCAAATCTAATATTAATAACTGAGCAAAAAAAAGAGCTAACCATGGTGAATTTCTAAATAATCCTCAGAATACTTCAAACTTAGCTGTGTACACTTTCTAATGAGAAGAAAATAATGAACAAATGTAGTCACTAAGTTTTACTATAAGTCTAGATAAAATTAAGGTTAAAAGTACATTTATATTAATATTAGGCACAAAAAGAAATGTTTAAAACCCTCCCTAAACCCAAATCACAAGTATCAGATTATGTCTGGTAAAAACTCTGCCTTCTTAGTATATAGGCAACAGAAAAGTTGGGTTTGGCTCATGATTATTTTCATACAAGTATGAAAAAATCTGTACATTATTAGAATCTGAGGTGATTGAACTGACAGTCTTGTTAGTGTCAGCAATATAAGGAGTAAAAGAGTGGAAGGCTAAGTAAAATAAGATGCTCAGAAGGCTGAACCAGAGGCTCTGATTCTCCTCTTGCACCATTTTTTTTTGGTGGAAGCCACTTGAACAGATCTTGAAGAGATTGATCATGATTTCCACTGTAAATCAAGGACATAGCTGAACAGTGAATGTGTGTAAAATGCAGGCAGTGCTAAAACTGAAAGAGAACAAGAAGCATCAGTAGAAAGCAAACTGGAGGTACCATGTCTGGGGAAACCCAAGCCAGTATCAAAATCTGTGGTCTATGTGGAGAGACAAACAGGGAAACAATATTTCATATGCTTTTTTTTTTTTTTTTATGAAGGGTGCACTAGGAATTGGGCAAAATCTGTCCCAGGGACCTCATCAGAGTGTACACATGCACAGTCTCAGAGACTTCTGCAAAGAGAAATGTGTATTGTGCTTGAGGGACAGACTTCTCTGGATGACTGAGAGAGGTTAAATGAGCGTAGCAGGGCTGAGAGATGACTAGAGTACAATAAAAAGCTGCTTCAATTTGCAGAATAGGCAATAAGGAAAACAAACATTTAGGGTTACAGAAAGAGGGCTATTTTGGTAAAAGTAGCACCCAGATGGACCATGAGAGAACCACTCTTTTGATGAGATACACTGGATTGTCAGTGGTGTGGAAACAAAGCAGCACAGTCCTAAAGTCCTAAAGTCTGAACCTTAGGAATTCCAGCTGTCAATCAGCTGAGCACCACTGATCTGGGAGCTGACTTGAGCTCCTAGCAGATCACTCAAGATGTGCAATCAGCTTCCTATGGAGGATACCCAAATTCATCTCTTTCTTACGGAAGATTACCTTTCTTTTCTACTCCAGAGAGAAGGAAGGATTTTATTCTCTTATATGAATATCCATGGTGATAAATTATTACTGAAAATCCTAGGTACCATTTGTAATTTCATTAACCACTTGCTTTGAAGGCTGTTCCTAGCTGTTACTGCTGTCAATCTAAAATACTAACAAAGGTTTAATTACATACAAAGCACATTTAAACACAACAATCCCATAACCTGTGCTGATGCTTCCATTGGCAGAAGGTGCTTGTTTGGGCTATTGTATAAGAATGGAGAAGGTCTGAAAACCTAAAAAACGGATTTCACTTGCAGGGTACTTAGTTCCATGTGACAGTATTCCATGCCCATTTAGAAATCCAAAGAAGAAAGTCCCAGTCCTGTAGAGGGTATGATGTACACACACCCAGAAAGGCAATTACTGGGTAGCAGTGGGTGGGTAGCAGCTGCTGGCACACTAAGTGGGTTTGCCTGCACACAGAAGGGGATGACAGAGGGAGCTCTAATCAGTACAGCAGGTTTGAGAGCACAGGTTAAGGTCTGGAAAACAGAAGAGGGTCTGTGCTGCAGCCTCTGCACTGCACTGACTAACAGCTTAAGGGCAAAATCTCATGTAAGGACACAGCAAATGTTAAGGGCAAAGGGCAGTTCTGAGATACAGTACATGCTCACTGTAAATGGCACTGCTGAGGTCTAATGCTTGTATGACTTTACAGAGAATGACTGAAGTCCATGATTATAAATATCAACAACTCCATGGACAATTAGGTCACGTATGGAGAGATGTAGGCCTTGAAATGGCTTTCTACCTGAAGGGAAAATCTGTCTGCCATTTATATCTGGTGACAGTTTTTGCAGACTTTTTTATTATTGCTCCTGGTGGGGCAGATCTGTCACTGCTGAGCTTGTGGAAGTGAATGCCATGGCCCCACAAAACTTGTCTGCATTTGGAAACTTCCACCCTGATGTTTCTGCAGCACAGTGGATATCCATCTTCCCAGTTCAACCTGCTAAAGCAGCCTGGTTATAGCACATGCAAGAACACATTTCCCTCAACGTGCAAATTCAATTTTGAATCACTGGAGATTGATATTGCTGTCCAATGCTATAAACCCTAATTGTGTGGGAGAACAAATTTGTTTTTCTGACCACTCATCTCTGACAGACTCATTATTTTGTCATAAAGCAATTGAAATGATATTTTTGGCAGTTACATAAGGCACAGGAGCGCTGTGGCGCACTGACGGAGCAGTGCTGTTGTGCTAGGAGCCCTGGGTGTGCTGTGCTCCTCACAGACTCTATTTACATACAGGCAAGTGACATTAAAATGCTGTAAATATCACTAAGGTAATTGCTAATAGCGTGCTGACGCTCCCACAGGGGAGGGCCAACCAACAGACTGGGGGCACGTGAGGGGATCCTTGATGTTCAAGAGATCATTCACGAGAAAGAAAGACAAGAGGAGCTCTTTGATACATTTTTAACGACTAGCCATATGTTCCTCACTTAGATACATCTTTGAATCATTCTAGGTCATTGCCAAAGTTTAGAAAATTAACTTGAAACCAACTTGGAAGCCTTCTGCGCAGACTCTTCCCTTCTGCACGCCACGAGTCGGCTCCCTGCTCCCAGGTAAGCAAAGCCTGAGCTTGCAGAGGAGTTGGTGTGTTTGCTCTTCACATTACTGCCCACACAATGAAAAATACCATCCCCATACAGTTTTAATTAGGCATTTTAAAACACTGTTGGCAATGTTAGGAGCCTTAGTCAGCTCCCCAGTGCTAGTAACTACTTCCAGCACCTTGTTACAGTTGTCCTAAAGGACTTGGCCGTGTTTATCATGACATCAAACGTGTTAAGGCTGTCATCTACATTATGCCTCTCAAGCTTACTAATGACCTTGAGGCAGCTTCCCCAGTGAGGTTTAGTTTTCTAATGTAATGTAGACAGAGGAAAATTCCACATTACAAATACATTTGAAGTGATACTCCAGCCAGGAAGGAGGATGAGATGTAAATTGAGAAAACGAAAGTCAAAATATACCATGAAATCTTTGTCACTGAAGCATTATTTTTTCAGGTTTAATTTTTTTTCTTACACTTTATGAGACAGATTCATCATAACTTGAAAAACTATATGTACAGGTAAGTTACAAAACTCTTGCACTGTTTGTGCAAGTGTACAAGATAAACATCATTACTTAGGTAAGTCTGGTTATCCTTTAATTTTCTCTGATAAGTGAACAAATTTTCATTGAGGGTCACAGTCTCAGAAACATCATGTTGGCTGAACAATATTATTCATTATATTGTAAGATTTTTCCAGGTCATGTCAAAATCCCAAAGTATGCTGATCCTTACTGTAGTTTTCTAAGCTTAATAGATTTTGTGGGGATAAAAACAGCTATAAAGGATACTGTTGTGAAGAAATAAAATGACTGCTGGCCAATTTATTTCTGTGGGGATGCAGCAGACGCACTTTTATCAAAATGGTAACAAGATAATTACTGCAGTCTTGGCTACCAATGCTCACTGTAAGGACGGACCCATCTGAAGTTTTGAGCTAAAAGGGTCAAAACCACCTAAGGACAGTTGACACTCAGAAAATGGCATGGCTTGCTGGCTGCAGGTAGGTCTGCTGAACAAATGTTCTGGCTCACATGAAGCAAAAAAGTAATTTCTCTTTTCTATTAATATTTTTTAGTCATATAAGTATCTCAGGTCCACAGTGATGTATGGAATCTAAATGCAGAGAAAGCACTGCATATTTTTCTGGACATTAGGAATAAGACCCCTGTGGTCTGGTGGTTAAATGTAGCCACTATAGTGAGAGTAATGAAATGTGAATCCTTTTTATCACTTGTTTATTTCTGGAAATGAATTTGGTCACCAGTTTTTTCCCTGTCCTTTTCCCTGAATTTATCTAATACATCATAATCTCTCACTGAAAAAAAAAATTCTTTTGTGGAATAGGGCTACATCAATAATAAGGGATAAACAAATTCAATAATAACAAATATAACTTTCTATAGGTAGATACATTATTCTTTCATTTGCAAAGCAAGGACTAATGGTGGATCAGGTTTTTAAGCTTCTTAAATCTGTAAGTAGCTTTGTGGTTAGAAAAGAAGTTTAACCTGTGCTCAGTAATCCTGCTGCACCTTAGTACCTTAGAATCCAGAGATTTACAGAAGCCTCTTCAACTTTATTCTTTACTGTTTCGTTTTCACTGCTAAATTTGGGAGGAAATTGAATTAGATTCCCACAGGCAGTATGGAAAATTGGGGAAAATAGCTTCTTATTCTCCCTCAGCTGAATATAATGTATCTGGTGGGGAACAGCAGAGCCAAGGCACAGAGAGCATGTTTGCTTTGCTTTCTCAGCGGCCTACTTCCAAGCAGTTTGGAGAGCTTGAAATTAAAAAAGAAAACAAAGTCCAAAAGGGCAGCATAATTCCCTTTCCCTCGGTCCCAAGGCTCACAGAAAGCTTGCAGGGCATGGAATTGCCCACTGTTTGCACTATGCCATCCCAACAATAAGAGTATGCAAGTGCTAAATTTAAACATTAATAACATTTATTGTATTCATATGCTAGTAAGCATTTCTGTATACTGTCAGGTAAATGCTGGCAATACAAACAACTACAGCATCACTGTTGATCAATTTATATCTCAACTTGTATTTGATTAAGATTGATTATTGTCTGATAGATGCATATTATCTTCCTTTTGAAGCAAAATATCATTGAGGCAGGTCCTTCTGCCTTGGCTTCTCCTTTTCCCCTTCCTCCTTCAGACAGAGGGCCACAAGCTACCATACCTTGCCAAATAAACTATAAATGTTTCTGAAATGCAGTAGGTTACCAAATGACAGCCTTCCAGACAAACAGCACTCATCATAAACCCAGAAAGGAGGAGGCAGTAACCTGAGCAAATGGCTCAGTAGTTAAGCATTTATAACTGTTCTGATTTTGTGACTGCATAAAGGATTGTCACAGACCAACACATATTCTGACTTGAGAAAAGATTCAGACTTCCTTCAGCTTCTTAGATCCAAAGTCTAAAAGTAATCCACTGATGCTTATATCTAATAGAACAGAACAGCTAATTGAGTCCAAGTTATTCCAGTTTACCACATAAAAAAATACCTATCCTTAAACACTTCTATAAACTTAGCCAAGTGGAGTGGACACATACTTTTTCTAACTTTGATTCCATATTCTCTAAGTGTTAAAGCAGAAATAAATATCTGACTATATAGCTGCTGTTAGCTGCTGTAGAAAACTAATTTCCATTCCCTTCCTAAACATTCATTTTTGCATTTTCTTCAGAGGTATTAGTTTTTATGGAAATGTGTCAATAAAGAAAGTGATTATAAAATCTGCTAGAGTTTGCCAGCAGCGTGTTCTGCAAATACTTTCACTCGTGAACACACTTTGTCAGATTCTTAGCTGAAGTAAATCCATCTGGCTCCTGTAAATTCAATGAATTTATGTTAGTTCACACTGCCTGAAATGAAGCCTAATTTGTTTCCAGCTTTCATTCATATTATCCTAAGCTTGGTGGCTGTATTTTTAGGTAGCGACAGATAATCTTTTTATGATTTTCAGTGGCAGGTCCAAGGCCTTGAATAATCATGGGATGGAAACTGGGAATCAGGGGAGGATAAGGAGCCCAGGTGTGATGTGCTTAGGGACAGGATTGATGTCAAGGCAGGATCCCAGTATGCCATGCATCTGTTTTGCTCAATCTTTAACCTCAGAAATAGGAAGCTTTTCTAACCTACATGAAGGATGCTCACAAAGGTGGTCATGTCTCTCCCAGAAAAGAAGCAAAACCTCTTGTGAAGATGAAGATCAAGGTCAAGAATGACAGTTTCTTCCAGTGCTACCAACTGGTCATTTAACACTAGTGATTGTTTTGGTAGGTTGCAAGATTACCAATGAAGATCTGAGAAAAAGTATCTGATGTAAACTCTAAGTACATTAGTGTTACAAGTAGTTTTGCTTTTTTTTTCTCTCTCACTTAAGAATTTTTTTTCTTTCTCACTGGAACCCCTTTGGTCTCACCTACTAAACTGCTGTACTTCACACAGCAATCAGTATCTTGTCACAGGGATGGGATCAATGTCTTGCACAGAGAGGGCAGAGGGGAAGCAGGTGTTGCAGAGGTACTACAGAGCTCAGGTGTTCTGAGTTGCCATGATGTATCTTCTGTTTTAATTGGTTTGCTCTAAATAAAAAGAAAAACTAGGAGATGGTAAAAACCTGAATATCCTCAGCTCCCCATAGTGTTACATATCAGAGTGGCAAGGTGTACTGGGACAAGAATACATCTCTCTCCACCCACCAGCTGGAATAACACAGTCTGCTCGGCAGTAACCTGTCATTGTCTGTCTGATGAAGTTAGGGAGCATGTTATTTGAGATTTGACAACTACTCATTGCCATCAGGATATTAAAGAAGAAAAGCTTTAGGTATTTAACATTTTTTGATGCTGTCCAATGTCTTTCTTACCCATTCTTAGTTTGCCATCCATCATTGGGCAGTTATCATTATCAGCAAGTGAACAGACATTAAAAGATACCTGAAGACCACCTTCTATCTTAATCATGATAATACTACCAGGCAGGATTTAACCACTGTATTGCAGCAACTGTAAAAGAACCTGCTAGATCTAAGAATGTAGTACACAAATCTTGCATGAAAGGTGCAGCAATATATCATTGCAAAGTTTTATAGCTTACAAATTTAAAAAGAGAAGTTAAGAAGTCCTTAGGAGTAATTTTTCTTCTCTTTTCTCCTGTACAAATCTGAACACTGGATTTGGAACTCCCAGCATTGTGCTAATGTGCATCACCACTTTCAAGTTTATTGAGAAATCAATTTTTCTGGGTTTAGTTTAATTAATAAGTACCAGTCTTACATCTGCTCAGCAGCACTCCCAAGAAAGCTGCTCTAAGATGCCAGTGATTATGCCAAGCTTCCTGTCTTTATTCTGTAAGTAGTATTTCACAGCATCAGCTGCCAGCTGGTCCCAGATTCTTTTTCCCAGCACAGCACTGAAAAGGAACAATTTGTTGTGTGGGAGGTCTAAAATTGTGGCCATTAAATTACCATCCAAGTGGACATGGTTTACAAATCCCATTCAAAAATGTCATTTAACTGTCTGCAGTGGGAGAAATTTTATTCTTGCATGCAGCAATACCCCAAGTGAGCTATTTGGAATTTGTGTCCATGACTGATGCAGGACAGATCTGGCTGAAGCAGAAATATCTGTAGTAGCTTAGAAAAAGACTCAGGGCATAGCACCTATTGTGTCACAGTAGGGAATATTTATTGTCAGGAGAGCAGTGTTTCTGCTACATGAGAAACAAGCAAGGTTAATTTCATACTGATTTTGGTAACCTTTGGGGGACTATAACCGAGAAAAGCAGCATAAAGATATCCATGGTGCACACAGAATTCAACACCAGGGAAACCAGCTTTGTGAAGCCATACATCTGCTGCTCTTAGAAAGATTTAAAGCATTTCTGCTTAAGAGACCTCCCAAAGACTCATTTAAAAGCTCAAACGTGTCCCCAGTAGTCACTGCTGTGGATGGTACACACGGAAGAGTGGGGTATGGGCTGGCACTGGTTGCCTCCAAGGGAGGGAAAATACACCTTGTGTTGCTCTGAGCAGCGCTCCTGGAGGAGCAGGGGGTGTCCAGGGCACGCTGCTGTCCCTGCTGGTGGAACCCCTGCACCCCAGGCAGCTGCAGAGCTGGGAGGGCAGGATCCCTGCATGTAGGCACAGAAGGGGTGCAGAATAGCCCACCCCACCCACACTGGCCCTTGGCACCAGGTATCACCTGAAAAAGTGAGACCTCTGATAGCTTAAAAGCAATGAATAGCCAGGTCCTGCTCCTACTGCAGGCAGTAACAGGAAAGGTTTCCCTGTGTGTGCTGCCATCAGGATGCAGTGAGGAACCTTCTCCCCTGCTCATTCTCTGATAGGCATCTGTTGTGACCAGCTCTGCTTTAAATCCCTCTGGTTATGCTTGTGTCTGTAGGTGAGGGGATTTTACAAATCAAAAAGTCCTGAGAAGATTTTCACCTTCTTTCCAAATAAACACAAAGATCAGGGAAAAATTTGTTTCCAGGAAGATGAGTTGTATTGAGAAAAATGCAAACATACAGCAGAATCATTTCTGGAGGCTGTCTAACCCTGCCAGAGGTGCTGCTTCAACCCCAGTGACAGGAGCCCTGCAGGATGTGCAAGGATATGGAGCTGGAGCAAGGGAAAGGAGCCAGCAGAAAAGCTTCAGGCAGGTCATCAGGAGACCCACTTCTCTTTGAAAAGAGCCAGGAAGAAGTCACGCTTTTATCCAAAGATAAAAGGTTTATTGAACATATCCCCATCTTTTTGCTATGTATGTTGGCCACCTTTTGCTTTAGGTGAACCACCAATACACACAACCAGCAATAAAGCATACAAACAGAAAGGCTAAGTTCTCTTTCCAGTTAAGTTCTGCTAATGGTTACATATGACCTAACAGTCCCTGAAAAGCCCAGGCTGTAAGTACTTTAAACAGAAAATATCAGATTTTCTTTCTTATTTTTTTTATTTTTTAATAGGAGATGTGTTGGGGAAAGGTAAAAAATTATTGATAAAAGCACTCTTATTTTCAATATCACCATGAAATGTCTGGACACTGGACATTTAGAAAAACTGCTGGGGTAAATGAAGACATAAATAGAAATATAATTCAGGTGATTGTCTTTTTAGACTTTTGAGAATCCACACATGAAAACTTTTGGCATGAGATTTACTGGCCTGTCCTCTTAGTGGATATTTTAAAATGATAAGTATCTAAAATATTTTTGAATTGTGCAGACTAATGCTTGATTCTGAAAACCACCTTAACATTTCTCTTTTCAGGCTCATTCCTACTTTCACCTCATCTGCACAGGAGCCACTGCCTTATGTTCAGCACTGTAACCACTCTGAAAGGCACCTTTTTACCCAGGTAAACTGAGTCCTGCTGCTCTGCTGGTTGTTGCTCAGGTGCTGCTGAACCAGGCCTTGGTGCCCTCTGCAGCCCCTGGGGGCAGCATGAGTGCCAGGTGCTTACAGGAGGGCACGTTCATTGATCTCTTTTTGAAAAACCACGTCACTGAACTTTAAGGAGAATTATAAGGCAGCTCTCTTCTCTTCTGGACTGTTTTCCAGGGTATTCATGATTAAACCAACAAAGCTGAGAGTGCTTAATGACCTGTTCAGAGTAAGGGAAGCTGAGTAAAGATTTCAAATCTAGTTTTGTCTTGGCGTTTTCTTGTATTTCATTTGGGTTGAATTTTAAAATGCTTAGGCCTCATAGCTCCACCTAAAATAACTGGGAATTGGTAGCTGCTTATTATCAAAGCAGACACTCCCAATCCACTTTAAAATATGTGGAGCTTTTACAGTTCCTCTTTTTGCCTTTTTTTTCTTTTGGTTTTTCCTCTTGATTGGAGTCCTAACTTGAAAGGGAAATGCGTAAAAACAAAACAACATTTCTCAGTGTTTATCATGTTAGCCTCAATTTTTTTAACTTCTGAATTCCATACAATATAAGCTCCTTGTCACAGAATAATTCCCTCTAGAATGATTATGATATGAATTATTTGCCACTAGTGCCATTGCAAGTAATTGATTTTTTCAGCTTACTGACTGAACTGAAAAAAAAAAAAGCTGGGGGAAAAAAATTATTTGTGTCAAATGAAATATATAGTTTTATTTTCAGATTTTAAACTGTATTTTAGAATATTTTGTACAATTTTTAAAGAAAAAATATTTCCAAAGGAAAAACTGTACCACTTTTGAGTTTTTAGAAAAATTAGTCAAAAGTATTTACTAATGTGGGTTAAATTCTAAAGATACTTTCAGCCATCCTGGACAGAAATTTCTTCTGTGAATAATTTATACTTCAAAAATACTAATCCTTTCTCCTGCTGAAGAAAAGTCAATGAAAAGTTAGCTGCTGAAGTATGCCAAAAGCAACTTAGCATCCTATAGCTAACTTAAGATACTGAAAAACAGATACTGGGTCACCCTATTTCTAGCCCTGTTGATTATAATAACACAAAAAACTCAATGCTTTATGTTAGTAGTAATTTTAAACAGTTTAGGAAATAAAGTCCTAAGTGTATCTTTTTAATTTGGGAAAACAATTCTTTCATCTAATATACTTCAATTATTGATTTGTGTAGAGAAAGCTTATTTTCTTTCTCAGAAATACCATATGATAGTACTTTTTAATGATAGACACTACTTATTGTTATCTTGAAGCCAATAAACTGGCTAGAACTGCAGATGTTTTATTATGTTGTATTAAAGTCAGAGGAATTATACAAAGATGGGAAAATAATTTTTAGTATTAGAATGCTTGAGACAGGTGACAAATGGTCCCATTTTCATTTACTTTTTACCAAAGAAAAATTTAAGGGGAATAATTTAAGTGCAGAATCACAGAACACTGAGTTGGAAGGGACCCACAAGGTGATCCCTAGATGGTCTTTGGGTGTGACTTCTAATAGCTGACATGGTCTTCTCAGAGCTGGGTGGCCAGAGGCAGCTGGAAAGGAGCTCTGAGACCTCAGATGGTGAAAGGCAGAGGGGACCTGGCTTCTGGCACTGGCCATGGAGCAGCGAGTGGGTGATGTGTGGACACGAGCAGGTGACACGTGGACATGAGCAGGTGACACGTGTGGACACGAGCAGGTGACATGTGTGGACATGCACACAGGCCTGCCCATCTTGGATACCACCAGTGCTGGTTTTCTCCCAGTGCCACAACATCTCTGCCATTTGGTGTAGTAGTTGTCCAAGCCACAAACTTATGTGACATGGGACAAGAGACTTTGTGTATGTCACTGTGAAAAGGGGTTGCTGACACTGCTTTGGGAAGCTGAAGTGACAAAGGGCTGGTAATCTTAAAGCCTTGTATTTTAAAGTCTTAAAATTCTGACCTCATGTCAGATGAGAATAAAATAGGGATCGCTTTTGGCCTTCAAGTGCTCTGGAACATTTATTATTCATGTTTGTTTTTAACAAATACTGGGTAAATCAAAGAATGTTCACACAGACACTGCAGTGTCCACTGAGAGGCTGGGAACATGTTTTTGTTGTCTATGAAAACAGACATGCTGGGGGGTCAAATTTGATCCAGTGACTATAATATTCCATGTACCAGAAGAACTAAACAACTTCATTTATATTTTAAATGTTTCAAATCAATACTTCCCTTCATATTCTGTGACCCCCGCCAGGAAACTCTTATAACTGAAAATTTAAAGAATAGATTTTAACTTATGAATAATGTAAGGCTGTCATAGGGGAAAGCAACAGTGAAATACTGCTGACAGAAACAATCAGTACATGTTTATACTGAAGAACAAACCTTAGCAATTCCATCTTGCATAACACAGCTTTTAAAATCCTATACAAACTTTTCAGTTTTCCCTGAAATGTCAAGCAGTCTTCTTCAGCCTTAAACTCCACTGGAAAATATACAAGCTGTTTCTGTTTCTCAAAGACTGAGCTAATCTGGAAGTAAAATGTATGCATATATAAAATAAATAGCTCTATGAAAAATAATGGAGAACTAATAGATGCAGGTAAAGAAAGAACTTCGATTTGAAAAAAACCCATAAGTCCTTAGTACAGGGAGGTCTAGCAGTATCTATTTCTCAAGCAGCAGGTTATTACCAGGAATAGATCTAGCAAGATAGGACAGGATCCATTTTGGGGCACAGTCAGTCAGATGGTGAACCAGAGCCTCCTTGCACTAAAGCATTCTTCAGGGCATAAGTGTGCTGTTTGAGTCTCGTTTGCACACTGACAGAGAGTTGCCATCCATTGAAAATAAGAAGAAGTATTTGTCCTGTAACCTGATGAGTAGGAGGAGCCATGGTGCCCTGAGAGAATACTTACAAAAATGCTTGCATGACACAGAGCTTTATCTTTAATGAATTGGGGCATAATTATCACAAACTCCCTGAATTATGCAAATAAAAAAATCAAGAAGAAAAACATAATGGCCACTTCATTAGAAAATATTTTTCTAAGTAATACTTCTGGGGATGAAGGAGTTATTGTTTGTCTGATGTGTTTATAGCTGTGCTCTCTCTCTCAGACAATGAGGGCTGCAGAGGGGAAGGAGGGAGGCAGCTCACTGGAATTTAGGATGGTGCCCACAGCAGTCATGACCTCCTTTCCCACCACTGCTGTTCAGTGTCATTCCTCATCTATTCTCATGCCTGCTCAGCATTTTCTCCTGTTGACCTACACAAGCCAGGAGGGGGAAGCATTATGCAGGACTTAGAAGTGTCCCCAAATCTTGTTAAAGCAGTTCTCTGCTTGCAAACTGGGCAAAAAACATCAGGAGAGAAAAAGGGCAGCACTTGCAGATTTCCTGGCATACACAGACTTATCATGATAAATAGCAGATTGACTGATCCAGATGACTTAGTGGCCATATAATCATATCACAAAGGGGACAAGCTTCTGGCATCTGTTCTTCTAACAGAAGTTGAATCTAGCTTGTTTTTTTTTTTTTTTCTTGAGAATCCAATATTTCTATTACTGTTCTTTTTTTTCTGCCTTATGCAAATCGCTCCAGTATTTTGTCTCAGTATTACCCGTTCATAATATTTTCTGGGTTTGCAAATGCTGACCGACTTGTGAAGGTAAAGAACTCTATAAAATAAGAAAAAAAGCCTTAGTCTGTAACAGGTTTCTCTTGAAATGCAAGCATTGCAGAATGGGAACTCTGAGAACACCTCTGACAAAACAGCTGCCCCCTCTCAGTCTTACCAACCCCTGCTCCTGTGGCCGCAGGGCAGGACAAGTGCCCTGCTCTCCCCTACACCTCTGGGCAATTATTTCTCTTTTCTTCCTTGAGTAATGTAGTTATAGCAGCTGGTTTTGTTGTTTTTTTTTTTTTAATGTGCTAAGTTTATGACAATATAAAAAGTACACATTTTATGTGTTAGGAGGAAGCTCCTGCATCCAGGACACTGAGATGGGACTTTATGGTGTATTAACTGTGTTTGCATTGCAGCAATATTTGCACAACTGTACAAAAGATCTCTCTCCTGTTAGGGAGAGAGATACTCTCTCCACTCAGCCCATTTTAAATGGCTGAATCTTTTTCAATGACAGTAAGCTCTCTTTTTTTGTGGTCTAATATGCACAAGAGATTTTTCAAAAGCCCTGGTATAATAAAACACAGTCAAAATTTCCAAAATCTCCAATTTTTTCCAAGAGTCAGCACTCAACCACTGTTACATAATTTAATTTTAAATGCCAAATGTCTCTAAAAATCTGTGAGTGATGCATCAAGTGATGCTCTTTGGATGAAGCCTTTAGAGCATATGTATCTCCCCTCCACAATTCACGAGCAGGCTGAATGTCAGCCACACACTTGTGCATTTGTTAGTCAAAGCACGGGTATGACTGTGCAGGGAGGAGAGCAGGGAACATTAAAGGTAGATCCTTTGGAATCAGAGCCCTTTGTCATGCCCGTGGTATCGCTGTCTCGCATCTCTCCTATTTAAAGCATCTATATTTTATGAAGCACTAACAGACAAACAAACAAACCAACATACAGACCACAAAGTCAGCATTAGTCTCCGAAAGCAGCCATTGGACAGATGAGGTATTGCAGGATCTGCTCTCTCAATACAGTGATTCAGTATCTTTAAAACCCTAAAGCTCCAATATGTATTTTAAGGCATCAAGTCTGAAGCATGAGATATTTGTACATGGCAGAATGGAGGCTGTTGCCGTCATCCACCTGGAAGGATTAGTGTTGGAAAGAATCACCACACTGAGGGTTACTCCTGCAGTGTCTAACTGACCTACCTGATGAGAAGGTACAATGATGCAAACTGCTTTGGGTGTGTAAGGGTTCTACTGTTGAAACTTTCTATCAAGACATGTACACTAGAGGGGAAATGAAATATTATTTTTCATTTTAATTTTCATTTCATCAAACTCTTTCTCCACTACCCCTTCACCACTCAGGAATAAAACAAATGGAAAAGGAGGATGAAGCCCTTTATTCATACCTGCCCCAACCCCCCTCCCATCTAGCTTCTGGATTAGGTTAAACATTTTCAGTAGCAGAATATTAGTACCAGATTATTTGATCTTTAGTTCATTACTAACTGTAACCAACCATTCTCAAACCACAGCTTCCCATCTTTTAATTCTCCTCCTGTGCTGCAGAGGGGAAGGAGCTGCCCTTGCTGGCAGACTGCAATTCCTAGGGGACACAAGTGATTAAAAATGTAACTGGCTCCTTGCTGTTTTGCTGTCCTGCTGGAAGAATTATTTCAGGGGCATTCAAAGGAAGGAAGGCATGGTTCCATAAACACAGGGTCCTTAATGAAGCTTGTTAAATGATAAGCAATTTTCTGCATTGACAAAGTAGAATAGCTTGACTTTTTTATTGCAAAGGGAGATGTTCCTCGTGAAGGTTTCCATTCCTGCTTTGAGGCACTTGGGCAGCGACTCCCCATGAGCTACAACTGAAGGAGGGATGATCACATCATGGAAAAGAGACTCAGAGACAGTCAGAAATGAGCAGCTGGAGGTACGTGGGGTGTGGGATGGGGGAAGAAGGATTTCCCCAAGTGGGTCACTGACAAAGCAGATGCCTTGTCATACTGCAGCTCCGTCCCCAGGCCCAAATGCCATTGCTGCTCCCTGTTCCTGCTGGCTCCACTCCCCCAGGGGAACAGCAGGTTGTGGGACCTGATCTAAATGTGGGCCAGAAATGGTAATTTTTAAAAAAAACAGAACAACTTTTCCAAGTCAATTCATGGTTGTGCTTACATGGCAAAAATCAACAGCTCTAGCTCAATCTCAGGGAAGAAACAGCCCACAGTTCAATAAATATGAGAAAAATCTAAGGCCAAAGAAAAAGCTACTGAGGGAATGAATTTCATGTTTCCTTTCCTGCACAAACTGCTGCCAGAGTTTCCTGGACTCCAGTGCATGTTCATGTGCTTGGATTAGCTTTTCTGAACAGGCCTAAACCAAAGCACTATAGAACCATTACCAAATCAAAGTAGTTATATTACGATGGTTATGACAATTTCAGTAAACACCATCCCAACATCTAAAGATCCTTAATGCACAAGAGAGGTGAAGGAAAAAATAAGTAAAATCTGTTTTACCACCTATAAAAGTCAGAAACTATAAACAGTCCTGCAACCATTCTGTATCTGGTAACTTGCATTAAAATATATATAAAGTA
This sequence comes from Emberiza elegans, assembly GCA_024865655.1. Classification (NCBI taxonomy): domain Eukaryota; kingdom Metazoa; phylum Chordata; class Aves; order Passeriformes; family Fringillidae; genus Emberiza; species Emberiza elegans. The sequence goes on from JALJVW010000206.1 coordinate 66,804,236, forward strand.
TTCTGGGAACTGAAGCAATGCTTCAGTTCAATAAAACTAATGTAATTAAAGAGAAAGAATCCTGTTTTTCATCTGCTTGCAATTTCAAATGAGAGCTTCTTAAAATTTGTGACCATTGCTGGAATCCAATTCAGGACCTCAGCTTATCAAATTCCCTGCTCTGGCACCATGCCTTTGAGGTATTATGAAGCGCTGCTCATCACAGTATCCCTGTCTATAAATGCTTCCAATTACTTTAAAGAGCAGACACCCCATTTTGAAACAGGCAAGTGTTCCCTGTGAATCAAAATGGAGTCACCAAACATGTGCAGCCTTCAGCTGGTGCTTCTTTTCTTTCAAGGTAACAAAAGAAAATGTGTTAGCACAAAAAGTCTCCTTCTAACATTTTAAACTTGGAAAGCTTTGCAGGACAGCACACCTACACAATGCCACAGCTTTTTGAGACCACACATCTTATCCTGTAATTCATTCTGGGATGGGGAAACTGCCAGGTTAATGAGGTCTCCTGCAGCCTCTTCCCCTGCAGGTGCTTCCCTGGAAGCACAATCTTAAATCAGACACGGCCATGCCAGATGTAACCTCCTGAACAAACTCCGTCCTCGCTCCCACCGTGGTCTGAGCAAGCCACGGCAGCACTAGTGTCTAACTTTGATGAAAGCACAAACTTCTTTTCCATTCAGACAGTGGAAGCCAAATTAATTCCTCAGCTTCTTTAATGCTGAGAGCCACATCTCAAGAATTCAATACAGGAACATATTAATCTCTCTGATAGGTGATAGTGCAATATATTACTGATGGGGGAGCCAGCATGTCAGCACTGTGATAGTGACCCTGACCAGCAGATGACTGAATGGGTAAGGAGTGAAGGAGCTGCTCTGGCTTGAAGGCACAGCTCAACTTTGGCAGGCAGTCCTTCACTCTTGTCCCACTGCTAATTTTCTGACGCATTACTTTGTGGCTTGGGTATCCAGGAAACCTCATTATGAAGGTATGTGACAGCCCCTGATAATACATGTCTGTGGCAAAATAATTGATCCCTCTTTGCAGTGGTGATCTTTAATGCTCATGGGGCATGGGGGGTTATTAGATGGCAGGCTCCCTTTGATGGTCTCCAGCGTAATACGTTACCAGACAGCAATGTGCCACCTATCTATCACTTACAAAATAATGTCATCCCTCAAAAAGGGCCTGGCAGTTGGGGTTAGCAGAGGAAGGGGGTTTAATTGTATTTGTGGATGAAAAGATGTCCTGAGAAAAGTGTGCAGCCTGATTATTTATTGGCTGTTCAAAAGCACTCAGCACAATATAAGGAAAACATCAGGCTCTCCAATACAGTGGTTCACATTGCTGTTACAGACTCTAGCCTTGAAATCAAGTTCAAGCTGAAGAACAAAATTACCTCTTACAATATGTGGTTTACTTCTGAAAATGAAAAGGGTAAGAGACGTATTAGCAGTGTTGGCATTAGTGGAGGCAGCTGTTTTTAGATATTTGGTATTTCAGGGATGTGAGTTTAGCATCATTACTAGAAGTACAGCTTACTATATTCCTCTGCTAACTTTCCAACAGTGAGCAGATGGTTACCCTATTACCAACCATTTGCATTTAACATATTGTAATGATTTATATACCACATGTCACCGAGCAAAGTAAAAACAGTCGATGGTAACTAATTAGTTGAGTGTGAAGATGTATATCTCAATGTATATATCCTTATTGTAATAAAATTTCATCTTCTTGGTTGTTATTAGGTGTAATGTGTGGTGTAACAGAAATACTGGTGGCAGTTAAATGTGAACCTTCATGTCACTTTACCATTGAGACAGTATTGGTATCATTAATATTTCCACCAGCACTCCCTTACATGCCATTTTATGAATGATGGTGCACAGAGGGTAGATTATAACCATCCATTGTTCTTCTCTACCAATCCTTCTTAAGTGTTTTTCAAAGTATTTTATAAATCCTAATGTATCAGATAATTGGCTCATATTCCAGGACAACACACATCTGGAGATGGTGGAAGTGGGAATGCTGTTTGGCAGACAGGAAGTACACTCAGAGCTACCATAACGATAGAAATGGATTTTAGAGAGAAAATGAAAAGAATTACAATGTCTTCAAGGGAGTTTGCAAGGAACAAGCTGACAACTAGTGACATTTACATGAACATCAAAGTCAGAAGATAGACTCAAGGGTTCAGAGGAAGAACATAACTTCAGAAACCTGCCCTGCACAACTAGAATATGGTCAGGTCTATATGCCATGGATGACACTATCCATACCATACTATCCATGGTATGTCCCAAGGTCTGATCAGATGTAACCTACAGTATGAAGCTATGGATTATATGCCTTATCCTGAAATGGTTTTTGCTCACTTTTTGGCTTATTTCAAAATGGTGGCCACCACCCCAGATTATGTCAAAATAATTGATAGTGAAGTACAGCTGGGTTACTCCACAGTATAGCAGCATTTCCAGCATAAAAGTATGGATGAACTGTTGTGTGAGCAACCAGGTACTGTTGACAGACTGACTCTAATGCTCCAAGGACTCAGTATGCTGCAAAAATTACAGGTGGTCTCATTTGGGAGTTGCAGTATGTCAAGAAGTTCAGCAGTTCCTGCTCCCTCCTAATGTCATTAGGACACCTCTTGCTACTCAGCTTCCTTTCATTTCTACCATATCCCACAGATCTCCGGGGACACAGCCTGTTCTCCTGCAAGGGCTGCAGCCAGCATTCTGTTTTTCTGAATGCGTCAGCAGCCAGACTTTCTCTTGGGAATTCGACCTGCAATGTAACTCCTCGGCTCCTTTTCCCTGACCGTATTGCTGCCTGCTAAAATTGCAGCATTGCCATTTGTTTCTGGAGCTCTTTCCTAACTTTTCCATGAAATAGATGATAATTTGTAGGAAAGTGTTGAAAACTTCCCCTGTAGCTCAGCCCTGTTAACGATACGCTTCACCTGTGTTTTAGTGAGGATTTTTCACCACAGCCTGCTGTGATCAAATAGGGACTATGATGATTCCCTTTGAGCATGGGTCACTTGTACTGCTGAGGCACAAAAATCCCTGAGGTGGACTCCAGAGGGAATGGCAGGAAGGGTCTTGCAGACCCCACATAATGATACCATTAGACCTTGACCTTTACTAATTCACTTTCTATTTCTGAATAAGTGTGACTGTATCACTGGACTTGACAGAACTGGCTGCTTTACATCAGCTCTATCATATGGATATGAGACAGGATGAGCAGACTGAGATGTGTGAGTTTTTGCTCATTTTTTTTAAACAGAAGCTGGGATAGCCTTCTGACTTCTGTCATCCCTCCCTCATTTCCCCCCCTTTTGTTTGTTCTGTCCTCCCTTCCTTTTCATCACCTGTTCTCCCTCATTCCTCCTACATGCATTTGAAACTCAGTGGGTTAATAAGGGTAACTTCACTCAAATTACTCCTGACTTACAGCATGGCATCTGAAACGAGTATCAGGACTGGTCTCTTGTTTCAATACTTAACTTCTAACATACAGGGAGTGATACAGAGCATATTATGGCACCATTCTAAAGGGAAATGGGAGGAAAGGCAGTGGGGTAACTGTCTTAATTTCAGATATTTCCCTAGATCACAGCTGAATGATGGGTTATTTAATACAGCTACAAAAAAAAAAAACAAAATGAAGGAGAGAGAAGCATCACCTATGTCAAGAGAAAGTACGTGGATATTTTGGGTCCAGCTACTACTTTCTGAGGCACTTCACGCACTGAGAAGTGTCGAGGAAGAATGAGCTCCTAAGTAGACACGGTCAGGTACTGACATGTACAAAACTAATGGCAGGCAATATCACCACACTGGTACCCATGGAAAGGATCAGAATGCAAACAACCCCCAAACCCACACCTAAAAAATGGTAGCTCCTATTACTTGTGAAATAGTTGGAATTTTTTTATAAACTTTTAATGTGATAATGTGTTGTACCACTCCAGCTTTAACTTCAACCAGAAAGAAGGACATCCCTGTGCCAGAAATCATTTGTATATGTGATACAGGAGATCCTTAAGCTTATTTCAGTGTTTGCATTAAATTGCACTCTTTTCAAATGAAAAGCTTAAAGGAAAGAAAGTTTCTGCAAGTTATTGGAATAACTGAATTTTTTTCAGAAAGGCTCTTTGGATTGCTTCTCAGCATACAAAGCAATACAGAAAGAAAAATCCTCATTTCTTTCATCAGGATTTTTATCTCTACTCCTTTAATATTCAATGGCAAAATGAATTATACTACAAAAGGTTTGGTGCCTCTCCTCAATAACCCTGATCCTGCACGATACAGAGCTTCCTTGAAAGACAGCTGGGGGACATCAGTAGGGAAATACTTGATGTCTTGCAAAAAAGAAAAGATGACCAGATGCTAATGAGCTAAGGTGGTGAGTGAAACCTGGGGATTTAAACCCACTGATTAATTTCAAAAGCATATAGCAGAATGAGGTTCCTAGAGAGCATACAGACTCCACTGTTCTGCTCTCCTTCCAGCCACTGTGACTGAGGCCACAATGAGCTGATGGACAGGACTTGTGCCATCAAGATGCAGGGTAGAAATCAGCATTATCCAAACACAGGCACCAGTAAAACCCACCCAGGACACCTGTACTGAGTAAACCCCTAGAGATTGCTCATGTGTGAATAAACACCATGACCATTTATTTCAGTTCCTGATGACCCTAGATTTGCTTACAGAACATGAAGGACCATTTTCCTTAGTGACATGCCACAGTAGATATATTAAAAAAGCAAAAATTGCACTTGGGACTTACAGATCAATTGACATGCTCTTAAAGACATGCTTCTTTTTCTTTCCTGTTCTCTAATGAGTTTAGAATTTAATCAGAGAAACTGCTAGATTCCCTCCAAATACTAGTGAAAATCTCAAAGGAAAAAAGCTGCTTATGCAAGTGTTCCTGTAAAACAAAAGAGTATTCAAGTATGGTAAATAACTACTAGAGTCAAGAACAGTATTCAGTTGTCTCCTTAAAAGCTTGAAGCCTACATTGCTTAATATTGATGGTCGGGTTCTGAGCTGAACATCAATTAAAACATTTTCTATTATAAATAAAACTACAGCATTTCTATAGATTATAACTTCCCCAGGGCAAAGCTCTGCTTTTGGGTAAATTACAGAGGGACATTATCATATAGTGTTGCCAAGTGTATGACAGAGTAACATAGACATTTACTCCAATTAATCCATGCACAGACTGCATCTGCAGAATAAGCCAGAGGATGGCACCCAGTAGAGGCCAGCCTGCCTGGTGGAACCATGTGCCTGAAGCTACAGGGTGAGCTCCCACTCAGGGCAAGGGCCCTCACCCACCCAAATCCACCACAGCCTCAGGAGCAGTTCAGCCTCACCCGGCAGGAGCGGCGGGCTGACCAGGGAGACATAAAAGCCCCAACCCTCTCAGTAGCAAATATATTTTCCTTCAGATTAATTTATTGAGATGCTGAGATGGATTTGAATTTCGAATAGATAATGTGAGAGCAAGGAAGTGCTAAAACTGAGGTTACTTTTCATTTGTGTATTGTGAGTTAGAGGTTTCTATTGCAGCTGGGACTGCAACCGCAGCTGAGACGCGGTCAGAAAACCCTGGGGCTTAAATACAGAAGCTTCAAGGCGAGAAGCGTATAAAAATAAATTCCAGAGGGCTTAATAGCATTGTGCAGAGACTGAATATTCTGGTGTCACAAAGAAACTGGTGGCTCTTAGATCAAAACCTAATCATTCAAAAGCAATAAGAGCCTTTGTTTTACCCAGCCAGTCATTCTGTTACCCACTGGGACCACAGATTTTACAAGCATCCTGAATTACACTTAATTTACAGTTTATAAATGTACATGTCACTAACAATATAACATTTAGAGCAAAAATACTTTAAAATTAACATGGTTAAACCTTCAGCAGTCTGATCCAAAATCTGCTAGGAACCTTGAGCTTGACTTCAAAGGAATTATTATCAGCATTTTAGTGAACTTCAACAAAAATAGATTTAAAACTGGGAGCTGTACCTCACTGCTTACTGGCAGGACTGTCCTTCACATGGAATTGAACACAGGTAGAGCCTGCAGACGGGTCAGGCCACCTCTGCAGGCAGCACAGTGAAAGAAACCTTCCTGAGGCTGCGGCACAGGGCACCCTCTGATCCTCTGCAGCAAGGCCAGATGAGGGGAAAATGTCTGCTCTGTCTTAAGCTTCCCATCCCAGAAGGCTTTATTTATGCATTAGTTGACCTTTCTAGCTGTTAGGACCATCTTGCTTCCTCAGTTAATTAACACAAGTGCCATAATTTAATACAGTTAATGCTACTTTATGCCCTTTAATGTACCTTCCATTAGTGATATTATTGTAGTATTACCCTGTAAATTAAAATAAGATCAAGAATAAGAGAGGCTCTCTTTAATTAAGGTACTGGCACACTGCATCGTCCATTATTCACTAGAAAAAATCACCCTGATTTAGTGAAGCAGACCATCAGTAAGTCAGAATTAGTTCATGTGGATTATTAGGTTTCTTGAATAATGGGAGCACAATGGGGTTGCTGAAATTGCTAACAGCCACGTTTCCTTTTTTTCATCACCTTAATAAATACACAATGGAAGTGGTAAATTGAAGAAGAATAAACAGGTGGTAATAGAGGAGGAGAGGCATTCATTGAGAGTACACAGGTTTTCATCTCTAATGCAACACACATCAGGTTTATTTCACACCAAAATGCAAAGCAATGACAAAACAAACCTATATTAAGTGGGCAAATCTCCTGCCTATAATTCATTGTGAAGTATTAACCACCACATAGTCCTGTATATTTAACATAGTGGCTTTAAGATAGATGCTTTTCACTGTCACTGATGCTTAAAACACAGTATGAAACAAATTACATTTTATGCTGCCTTTAGAAATATGCTATTATGAGCTTTGGTGATTTTAACTGTATTTGACCTACAGGTTATGTTTTTCAGAAAAAGGACTAGCTTTAAAGTGGCTGCCAGCATCCTTCATCCACTACATGTCAAGCTCCTTGGCAACCTCCTGTCTTCATGGAATAATCTGGTCTAGTTTTACCAAATTTATATAAATAGCTGGGTTTCAAAGCCCAGAATATGAATCTCAGTAGCAAAACAAAATAGTTTTGTAACAATTTCCAGTATACATTCTCAATTAAGGAGCAAGAGCTGGAAAGCTCAGCTGAACTGGAAACTGTGGCACAACTACCCTGGTAACCTTTGCTTCCCTCCAGTGGTTCCCATGCTCAGGCCATGCCAGGGCACATGCTGGGATTGTTGATTGGGAGACTCTGGTGGGGAGAGGCCATGAAGTTTCTGGAAGAGACAAAAAATACCTAAAACTAGGTAACAGTGGGCTCATTGCAAGGTACAATGGGTATATCTAAACAACCAGGGGCTGTGTACTGCAGCCCCACAGCTGCTCAGCAGCAAGCAAGCCCTAAAGACTCTAACAAGGAAGGCTCACTAGCTATTGAAGGAAATGGCACCAAATCCCAAAAGAGCTGTTCTTCTCATTAGCAGAAATGTGATAAGAATTCACATGAATCTAATCTACTGAGGTACTATTACACATCAGATACTTCTTTTAAAGCACATGTCCAATTACTGCAGCATTTAGACAACAAGCATCAGCATCAGATAAGTTCTCTACAGTCATGCTTCATTTCTACAGATAATTTTTCACAAGATTGGTGAGCCCCAGATGTGCTCAGAAGGTTTCTGTTTCTAATTTGCATGCAATGCACTCTTTTTTAATCCTTCAGATGCTTTCTTTGATAAAGTAATGATAATCTAATTGAAGTCAGACTAAGCTCCAAATGGGTTTTCAGACAGGGAACAGGCTTTCCTTAAAGCCTAAGGACCTACAAATCCTGAGCTTTGATATGATGCCTCAGCAGAGCAAACCTATGTGGAGGGAGCCCAGAGGAGAAAATATACACATTAAATAGGTGTTATTTTCCTATATTGAGGCTAATTTTACCAAACTATTTCAAACAGTAACTTAAGCTGTTCATGATCCACTTAGCCCTCCCAAGAGACTTCTGAAAAATAATTTGCAATGTAACTAATGAGCATTGCAAGAAGAATTCTTAAAACAGCAACATTTATTTTAGATTTTCAAATGTTAGACTAGTAATTATGTACGTGTGGATATATAGTTGATGTGGACACAGAAGACTGTAACTGCATGTTAAATCTCCAGTCCTAAGAAATGTATTTTGATGATTTTGATTTTCACTACAGGAATAATAAAAATACAGTCAGTTTTATATAATCACTATTTTTTCACTCAGTTCTGAGTCTGCAAGAAAAGTCCCTGAGCTTCCAAGACAGATTAGCTTTTCTGTTTGTTTTGATACTTAGATTCTCTAGAAGAAAAGTTTTTTAAAAAGGAAATCTTAAACCCTGTATAGGAGAAACAGAGAAGGAACAAAAGGTATATTAGACTGGCAAGTGAATTGCTAATAGAGGTGATCCCACTTATTTCCTCTGACAACTTGGCATCTGAGATCCATGCAAAGGGATCATTCTCCTGCTTGAGGGCATCAGTCAATTGCTAGTTTGAGCTGGGAACAAAATTTCTGATAGGAATGTCACTGCAGTTATTATTTTTGGGACTACAGCACTTGATACCAGCCACCACTTGCCCTAGAGGTAACCATTTGTCTTGAACTCAGCTGAATAATCATCTTTTTTATATTCAAATCAGACTATCTAAAACACTGTTGGGTTTTTTTCCATTTTAATTCAGCTTCTCTGCATTTCAGAGCTAATTAACGTAGAGGGAATGGGCTGTAATCTCCGCTGCTCTCCTTGTTTACAGCCAGACCTAGTGGGAGGAGTTTGGGCAAGGGTTGCTGTATCAATCACAGCTCACATTAGAGACCTGGAAAGGTCAAATGATAAAACAGAATCTCTGCTTTTAGTTAAGTGCCACTGAACCAGACTCCAACTACATAAGAGAAGAAAGTGTTTGACTGCTAGGGTGAATTCCTGAGCAAACACATGAACCCTCCTGCCTGTGAGAGCCAGGGCTCAAGATCCAAGGCGAGTGCCAGCAAACACCCAGACCTTGTGCCACTGAGTCAGAAACTTCTGGTATGACAGCAATGGCCTTCAGCTGAGCCAGATTTCCAGTGAACACGGGCAGAAAATATCATCTTCTTTGGGGAAATAAATAGTTTTGAATACCTTCTCAAATCAAACACATATGCCTGTTTCCAAAGTTATATATTCTCTTACCTTCCGTATACTCTTATGTCTGAAATTGCATAAAAGTAGCGTGCCAGGTGTTGCTCATCAACATATATTTCACCAGTTGCTGGCCTAAGCAGTCTTATCCTCAGATCTGTGATGGTAAAGAAATCTCTTAACTTCTTGGTGGTGTCAAGCTGGCCATAAAGAGAAGCCATGTTATGAAGCCGAGGTCCAGCAAAAAAAGCAAATCTATCTTTGATTTCAAAGTGGATTATTTTGCTATTTGTCATGTACCCAGTAGAGTATTCCTCTGTGCAAATGATTTCTAGGACTGTGTGCTGTGATAAATCCCTCACTGATTTTGGATCCATGTGAAAAGCATCTAAGCAGTCCGTGGCATAGTACTGGTAGGGCTGCCACGTTCGTCCATAGTCGAGTGACTTCTCCAGGATCATTTGGTCTGGACGGCCAGATTCAAAGGTGATGACTATGTTATCTGTAAGCTCAATGGTTTTGTTCCAGGAGAGTGTAATATTAACATGAAGAGGCTTTGGATAGTCCTTCCAAGTTGTGGACTGCCAAAATGTGGAGGGATGTCTTCCTTCCAGATCGAACATCAGTTCTGGAGGATGAGCCAGTTCTTGGGTACTTGCATCACATTCATTATTGCACATGTAGGGATTCCCCTGGAAAAGAGCAAAGCAGTGTTACAAGGGGCACCACAGAGGTGAGTGTGACACACAAGATGTTTCTTGATTAAGGACTGCTTTTCTCCAGGAGGGAAGCCAAGAAAGAAAAAAGCAAATGCCTGCAAGTAATAACTTTATCTTAATGAGATTAATCCTGGCTGTTTTACCTGTTGAAGCAAAACCAAACACAACATAGCACCCTTGTGTCTCTACTGTAGACATTTTTCTCAATATATGTTAAAGAAAGAAACAAGGTTATTTACCCTGAACAACTTGGACCAGAGACTGAGTCACAAAAGACTAAGAACGGTATGCAAGTCTCTAATAGCTCAATAACTTCAACTCTTAGAAAGATTCAGCAGCCAAAGAGGATATCTTTTTGAAACAAGCATGTTCCTCAGAGCTCTGCCCAAAAAAGTACTAATTTTTAGGGCAAGTGTATTTTGTTAGCAGTGCAGCCTGTGTGTATTCAGTATGAGCCAGTATTCAGTACACTTTCAAGTTTCCTTTCACCCAGGTGGGAAATTTATCATGCTTAACCAGCTCAACACTGCCCTGCCTGAAAACATTTACACTTGCAACCAAAAGCCATTAGAAAAACAGAGCTCTGTCAGCTCTGGGACTTGATTCAGGTATCTGCCATCTTATTACGGGGTACCAAAGTACTTCAGAAAAGACTTTTCATGAGGCACCAGGTTCAATTTATCAGGACAAGATAATCCAGCACTTGATTAGGTGGGAGATGTCAGTGGCTCCAGCTGGAACACTGCCAAGGTGGCAGGAGCTCTGAACTGAGGGTTGAGTTAAAAACAGCAACAAAAAAAGGCTTGCCAATAGTGCACAGCTTTTACTGCTGCTTGTCCTCTGGAGCAAGGTGAAAGTGAATTATTCTCTTTCTGGCCTTTTGATGCATTAACTTTCACACTACAATCTTCTGCTTCTTCACAAAGGCTATTTTGTCTGCAGATTGGGGATATCTTGCAGCAGTTGCCAAGATATCAGACCCTGTAGGCTGCACTGAATCACGTATATCTAATTTCAGCTTTCAACAGTACGTTAGTATTTTGCTACTTGTTCATTCTGTGTTTGTTCCAGAAAGCAACTGCTGCTCTCTCTATCCTTCCCTCCACCTGACACTCAGATTGTGGAAGAAGCCTCTATTCACTGACAGTCAGCACTGCTGGGGGAAAATATGCACATGCCTATAGCTGGCAGAGCTCGATGAGGTCATTAATGTAGGTGTTATTGTCATTATTCAGAGTTCCCTGCACCTGCCCTGAACAGAGAACAAGCCCTGGCATGATGATCAACCTTTTATTTTCTTATAATTGCAGTTATACTTCTCTCCATCTCAAAGCCTGAGGGCAATGAAGTGACTTAGTGCTATCCAGTGTGGAAAACAGGTTTCAAACATGAGTTTCCACCTTGGCCACTGCTCTGCTCTTTGATATACTCCCACAAAACACAAGCAAAAGAACTTCTGCACTCACTTTGACCTCCCCACTGGCAACTTCCTCTTACCTGGGTTGGAAAATGCTATTTTCTTTCCCTGTCTTTCTTGTTAATACAGCTGAATGCTAAAACTGACAACGAGTCACTGGGACTGGAAATTAGGGAAAAAACTACATGACAACAAAAAGGGTTATTTGAAAACCAGCTGTAACTGGAAATACTCTGCAAAATTTTGTCTATAATCTGTTACAGCTCTGATTTCAAGCTCATGGTTGCTATTTCTATGCCTTCCTTTTGAATAAAACAGTGAAAATTAAAAGTAAGCTTCAAGCAGGAGAGAGAAAACACAGAATTTTTAAATATTTAAGCTCCATTTAATATACCAGATACAAATGGTAGAATCTGCTAACTTACACAAGCCTATTTTCCTCAGGGAAAATATATATATTGTGAAATCTGTAAAATTCCAGATCCTTTGGCTATATGTAAATATCAGTTTATCAGAAGATGCTCAGATTGCATAAGTCACACCTGTCTGAGGTTGCCCAGAAAAATCTGGTCACTTAGATCTGTGTACCTCTAATCTATACGCTTTATGCTTCTGCTTTGGCAAAAGCAACTGCACTGGGCAGTCACACGTATCAAAACCCAACAAATGAAGGCTCCTATGCAGCCAGAAAGGTGCATTAAGCACTGCTGAGGGATGGCTTTAGTTTCCTGCTCCACAAGCAACTGCTGAGTCTGTTGTGACTCTTTGTGCTAAAAACTAAAGCCACTCTGACCCCTTAGTCCCTGGATGCTGGAGGAAGCATGTTTCATGTCTTCCAGCAGCTAACCCAGGTTGTATGGGATGTATCGTTTCTTTCTCTCTATTGGTTGATTTATTTTCTCCCTTTGCCTTTTATCTTTTATCTTTTATGTTTTAGCAAGAGCTGAGGTGCTAACACAATCAGAGAATAACTGGGAGGGGGGGGTTCTACAAACACCCAACAAGCTAATGTGAATACAGTAAGACAGTGAGAGCTGGCTGCCCTAGCTTGAGGCTGAAATTCAGTCTACAACTCTGTGCACAGAGTTTTTTAGGGAGAGACGAGATTATTCCAATTAATGGCAGAATATTGTGAGAAATAGGTCAGAATCACAGTGCTGTCCTGTCCTGCACCTGAAACTCTTCCCAGTGGTAACAGCAGTGTCACAACCTGCCACTGAAACACTGGGGTAAGGACATCACTGCAAATGAGAATCCTAATGAAAGCTTCAGGTATATCCTCACCGATGAACTTAATTATTCTTTTAATTTTATGGCACAGAATTCTCTTTTAAGATGTGAATGATTTGATGACACCAAAATAACCTGTGTGGAGTTCAAGTGCTTGGAAAAGAAAATTAGAAAAAAAATCTAAGCTGATTATAAGCCCATAAAATAAGTGTCCTGAATTCTAACAGGAGGAGAGGAATTATGAGTTTATGTAAATTCCCCTCTGTCTACTGACATGGCAATTGCTGATGTAATTTCGAAATATTTAATATAATTATTGCTTCAGAGGCTTGGAATCAGGTTCCCATTTTCTCTGCTTGCAACTTGGCTTTCAACTGCTTCTAATTAATCTTAAATGTAATTTGCATGGTAAGTCATACTTATATTACCAAAACAGTCTAAAAGGGTCTTACTCTACACAAATGTCCCTCAGTACATGTTATTATGAAAACAATTAATTTAACTGGGATTAGTTACATATTTTAATGCCTTGATCTCTATGATAATCCTCTTTAAGACTTTTGTCTCAGTAAAATTAATGCAATGAAGACAAACTTTGTCCAATTTGTGAAAACCAAGCTCAGTTTGTGTTGGGGCCATCTGAAGGACCAGACCATTAGCATCTCTAAGTAATTTTGTGCCTAGCAGGCAGCTGTAAATAGATCTTCATTTAAGCCTTCCAAGAAGCAGCTCTTCAGTAGGACAAGGTGGAAAATATTTGTAACTTTCCAAATGATATTTAAGCCATTAGGAGAGTTCTAAATAATTAAATACTGATAAATACTTCTAAACACTTTAGTGCCAATTAGCATAAAAGGTAGCTGAGTCTTTCCCAACACCACAACCATGACCACCCAAAACAGCCCACTATTTTCCTGTACAGCAATGGGAGATTGATATTAGATAGCTCCTTGCAGGCAGGCAAATTAAGCTATTAATTTTGGTTTTGGCTGCTCATGGAATTGAAAATATTACCGGAACTACTGCCATGGTCCAAGTGTTGGCTGTAGGAGGAGGTACATGATTTGCAGGCACAGTGAGGACATGTGGCCATATCACATGACTTGATCACATTCAGCCCAGGCTGGAAAAAGCAGAGTTACCTGAGAAGCTCCTGAGTAGGGCTGACTGGGCCCAGTAGGTTTCCCCTCAACTAGCTGGATTTAGTTTGTTTTAGGACACAGCAATGTCTCTTTGTGCCAGCCAGCTTGAACTTTTCTACTGGTGTTGGAGGTGCTCTGCAAGTGTCCCTGGCTGGGACACTTGCTTTTTCCCACAGCTTTTTCCTTGCAAACAGCCTGAGCCCTAGTCTGCATTTACTGCCTAGGGTTAGGGTTACACCTAGGGTTAGGGTTAGGGTTAGGGTTAGGGTTAGACCTAGGGTTAGGGTTTTGAAAACGACAAAGCCCAGAGCTCCAAGCACACTGTAGCTGCAAAAGGAATCCCAAGGGAAATACAAAACTGCCACAACATGCCTTCCTCCACCTGGCCTTGCTCCGCCTGGGCAGCAATGTGTCCTACCAAAAGCCTCTCCAGGAACAGCACAGTGACCCTAGGGTGAGGATTTAGGTCAAAAGCAGATGTCCAGCAGCAGTGTGACCTCTGAATGTCGGCAGGGGAGCAGCAGCAGTGCTGCAGCTGCTGTTCAAGGGCTGCAGTTTGAGTGCTGCTGTTCAGGTGAAGCCTCTGGTCTCTCACCTGTGCAGCTCCTCAGTGGCACCCACACAGGCTCAGGGTTCAGCTGAAGATGTTGCTCCTTTCAATGTGTTCCCTGTCCACATTAAGACCTCATGGACTTTCTCACTCAGGAACAAAGACAGAGGGGCTTAAATCTTCTGTAGCGTGAAGACTGGAAGCTGTATCACAGATTTCATGCTGTAATGGACACCTGGCTAAATCCCTACAGAGGATTATGACTTGCCTTTTCAAACTGGTGAAGGCTGCCGAGGTCAAGCTGGCCAAGACTTTAAAAAGAACCAAAGTAAATTTTCAAGGAGTGAGTCATTCCAACTGATTTTTATACCACTGCCACAAGGTAATTAGATCAGATGCACGAGACAAGAAATAAATACAGCCTCACTTATGGCTGGAGTGCGGCTGTGTGGTAAATTACCACATTCAAGTCACACTTTTAGAAATAATAGAGTATTTCTGTTTTCCTTTTCAAAAGTTAATTCACTTGGTGCATGCTGTACATTGTAGGTGATTAATTAGACAGTAATAGCTAACAGCAGCAATTGCCCTAATGGTTACATTTTATATGTGGTTTCTAACCAGAATTACTTGTTTACCATGACAGAGCCAGATTATGAAACCATTAATTGTGAGATACTACTACATCTAATAAGGTGTTGTTCTGCTAAAGGCAGACAGTCAGTGAGGTGGAGGACTGGCAAGGTCCAGGATCTGGTGCATGATAATTGATGTTATCAAAGCCACTACATCCATTAGCTGGTTTGAGAGCATCTCGGTCAATGTCTGCAGAATTATTGCTGTGATGATGATAGGAATGGCTGTAGACAAGAACATTTTACCATCAACAGCCTTTCATCACTGCAGTGACAGCATTTTAAGTTAAAGTGATTTAAGTTAAGAAAGAGAAAGTGCTAAAATCTGAGTGGAAGATTTGATGCTCTTTCAAGAGCTCCCAAGCGAGGGCATCTGAATGCCCAGACTAGCACTTTGAACTCTGAGCTGCAGGCTGAACAATGTACATTCTTCAAAATGAGCAAAAAAGAGAATAAAAGCATGTTTAAATCAATACCTTCTGGGGAGACTTAAAAAGATTAAACCAGGGAGGATGTGACTGGCCAAAAATAGACAATAATGCTTAACAACTTCATGCACTTTTAAGCTTGAAAGTAGATTATGGTCCTGATTGTGAAACAAACTCGGTGTAAGAAGGCCCTTGTAACTCAGATTTAGAAAAGATATTTAAGCCTCTAAAAATCTGGCACTTTTGCTGTGTAGCCCACAAACCTAGCTAATTATTCTTCATGACAACACCTCCACGAGGTATGGAATCCTACACCAAATTTACATATAGATGCAGAATTAGGGAGAAATGCTTTTGCATGATGAACTCGGTAATCCCTGATTATTTTGTACTGTTGCTTGCAAAGCCTTTTGGTAGATCATGTGAAGGTATTCCTGGCATACAGAGTAGTTCTCAGATTACTGCCTCTTTTCAATACTATGAATTGAAAATTCTGCATAGGAAAACATTTAATATTTGCAGCACCAAATGCATTGGTGCATTTGCCAAAGGCATTTACTTCCTAGCAGAACATTCTCTATTTTTAGTAACTTTAGTTACTTTTTGAAAATTATTTTCAATTTACTCTGTGAGTCAAATGGAGTTTTGTTTCCTCTGAAATATTTCTACCCACTTCTGGGGAGTGAAAATCCTTCTTTTCCTCACTGGTAGCTTTCTGCTGCTGAAAATGTCTCTGACTTGGCAACCTTGCTGATGTAACTTTGGCCACTTGATCCTTCTGGCATAACCTTATGGCAGATCTTATTGGCACCGACCCCAGTGTGGTTTTGTTATTTCAGAAACTCAATATTGGTGTTTTCCTCTTGCATCAGCAGGTATCTGGCGACATAATCACTTTCCTATTTATAGCTTTTGCAGTGTCATGCCATGCCTGATGCTGGGACCCCACTGTGCTGAGCTCTGGCTGAACAAGACAGCAAATGTTCCAAGAAAAACTGAGTTTCTTTTATACCAGATGCATACCTGGATTTAAAAAAACTGAAATCCCAGGAGGTGTAGTATCCCCTTCTCTGAGAACAGTGGCACTTGTCCTGGCTAAAGTAGCCCATCCAGGAGAGCCCTCCTTGGCAAGGCAGCAGAGAGTATCCATCTCCAGCATCCTGCTCAGCTCAGCGCTTTTGTCTGAGCCAGTTTTCCAGCCATCCTGCTGCCCTGCAGGAGCTCTGGCAAGGAAGTTGTGCAGGAGATACAGGGGGTGTCAGCTGGGAATAGCTTGTGCTGCCAGTAACAACAGCTTGGGGTGCCTCTGCCTTAGCTTTTGTGTTCTGATACAGCTCTCATCTCGCTCACTTTCTGATTACCTTGGGCTATCCATGGATTAGAATGGGAGCCATTGAGAAGGTAGAAAGAAGAAGTCTAAAACATTACAGCTGAAAGGTTCCATTCCTGAGCAAGGAAAAGCCAGTGCAGAAGAAAGTTGGTCCATTATTATGAACAGATGTTATCAGCGATCACAGTGATCATGGAGGGAATGTGAGCATCAAAATCTGAGAAATTAAATCATCCTGGTGGGGACAGGAGAAATCAGGGTGCTGGGAACACTAAAATTTTTTTGTTGTTGTTCCTTTGTTGTTATAAATAGCTTTGTTCAGAGTCTTGGTCCAAAAAAGAAAACTGCATACCAAAAAGCTTGAGAAACAGGTTTTGATAGCATGGAAGACCCCTGCAGGCCTTAATGTCTCCCCTCTCCCAGCCTGTGAGCAGGGATTATGTCCCTGAGCAGCCCCACCTGGGCCCCAGGCCAGACCCTATAAAGCTCAGTCTCTGTTCTGATACAGTGCTTGGCTAGAAGAGTACTGGTACTACCAGAAGGGATGCAACAGCTGGGAATGAAGTGAGGCAGTGCAGATGAATTGACTGGCTTAAGGGCAAGCATGAAAATGCACCCTAAATAGTGAACAAAGAGCTAAATTATGCCTGGGCTGTTGTACTGATGCTTAAGTGACTAAAAGGTCACTTACATACAAAAACAGCTACTTGCATGTGCAAGTGTTGTGTTGTAGAAGACTACTCAGGGAATGTATGTGTCTGATGGACTTAGACACAACCATTTCTGTCCCAACAAAATGAATTTCACTGCATATGTCCCCCCAAGGCATCATTACAATTTTATTCTTACAGAGAGCAGCAGGATTGAGGACAACAAATTCAGATTATTTCCTTTCTGACAGATGTAAACATAGCACCTGCAAATGCTTACTCTGGTCTGCACGGCAGGTATTACTGTTGCAAACTCAACAATCTAAATTCAGCTATGAAGAATTCTGTTTTTTCTACTGGCAATATTTTTCTTCCTCTGTATTTACACATCTGTGTGAGCATGCTGTATTTTTTTGTTTTGCCTGATAATTTTATTATTTCTTGAAAGTGAAACTGTAGAATATGCTGCAGCTGGGAAGTACAGCAGTGTGATGGAAGGCATAGCTTATGTCATTGTGATTGTAGGTTCTATGTTTTACTCTGAATACTGGCAGACTGTGTTAGGGCAGATAGCCAAAGGCACTGTACCAAGCTATTCTGATTGACAAGAAGTTGATACAAAACTATTTTCATGCACTGAAAAGCACAACTCCTTTACTAGGAACTAGTTAAAAGGA
Source organism: Emberiza elegans (assembly GCA_024865655.1). Lineage (NCBI taxonomy): Eukaryota > Metazoa > Chordata > Aves > Passeriformes > Fringillidae > Emberiza > Emberiza elegans. The sequence continues at coordinate 66,822,261 of JALJVW010000206.1, forward strand.
AAACTAACAAAACCAAATCCCAAACCTGTCCTAGCTTTGTGGAGACAGAGTTCTTGTTCAAGTATTCAGCCTCAGAAACAAGATCTTAAAATTTATTTCTCACTTGTGATCTTCACCAACTTAAAAGATGCTATTTGATTGCCTAGATGTGCAGCTACACAGTCATTCTGCAAAATCTGTGGGATGTTGACTATGAATTATGGCAAGACAATGAGCAGAAGAAAACCAAATCCTCCACGGTATTCATTAATGGTTGCCTGTGACAAACCACTGTCAGCTTTAATAGTTTTCCTGGGGTGATTCTAGCTTCCTCTGTGGGAGACTTTTGAGATTGCTAAAGAGGATTCCTAAGTTGTAGCAATAGTTAAATAACTTTCATCAAATGTAATGCAAAACAGTTAGAAAAAAGTTATCGTCGATTTCATTTTATTTCTTCATAAAGAAGTAATCTTTTTAGAACAGATGGTCTAATCGAGTATCTGCACCACCAACACTAAGTAATGCCTATATTCACTAGAGCATTACCAGAACAGTGAGCTGATGTTTTACTAATCACCCCAATGAGAGAAATGCTGAGTGCCATTCAATAAACAGGTAATTTCCCAATGCTGGACTAACTTTTCCTTTGTTATCATTGAAATCAGACAGCCTTTCCAAGCCAAGGCAGGCTGTCTTCCCCAGCTCTGACAATCCTTTATTTTGCATGCTATCACACCAGTCTGAACAGGATGCAGTGTAGTAGCTGTGAATGAGGATAGCAAAACCAGGTCACTTAAAGCTGTAAAAAAACTTTCAATCCACGTTTATGTAATATTGCATGTTTATGTAATGTTTTGCATACTACTTTTTAGCTCTAAATCTCCAAATTACTTACAACCATGTTCAGCTGCCCACAAAGTTACAGGTGCAGGAGATCAGACAAAGAGGTGAAGTAATTAGTGCTCAGATGAGTGGTAGCTAAGCCAGACCCTCTTCGTTTGCCTCAAGGGCCTTTGTTTCAAAAAGGATTTTTTTGATTAATTATTTTTTTCAAAGACAAATCTTTTAATTAATTCTATGGCTAATGCCATAGACAAAAGAAAGTGCAAAGCCAGACAACAAATAAAAAGGACTAAAGAGACAGAAGAAATTATTTTCTTGCTAGGGATATCTCAGCTGTGTTTTTGGGACTGTGCATCTGTAGACACTGTTCATCCTACTCCAGAGCGTTACTGGTTCTGTGTGCTCGTGGACCTCATGCAAATTTGTATTTCTACAATAGCTGTAATTTTATTTCTGATTCTTAACATCAGTATTATTTTTGACAATTTTGGACCTACCAATACATCTACTGCCATTTTTAATAAGTTTTAGAACTGATGGATTAACACTGAATGTCAAACACCACAATTAGAATTGCTGATGTTATGCAGAAACACTGTTCCTAGTATCTATAACCCCCTTCCCTCAATCTTATTATTGCTACTGAATCTGCACTCATTTCTGTTGAATTTGGTATGTTTTTTGTGGCAGGATTTCCAGGTCAGAGGACTTTTGCATGTATGTGAACCACTTAAAGGAAGAATGAAAAAGAACATAAACAATAATGACAGTTGTAAGTGAAATCAAATTTCACCTCATGTCTCTTAAAAGGTGGGCCACATTGTTTTCCTTTCATTTGTATTTGTCAGGATGATAAAATAAATATTTTTAATGAGTCACAGGGTATACCTACATAAGGTGGAATTGTTATAGAGACAAATTTGAATGTTGAATTTTATTATACAGTGAAGGGATGTCTTATTAGTATTCACAATGAATTGTGTAATGTCTCTCCACATTCAAATTAGAGTACATAGTGCTTTGAAAAAGAATAAAGTCACTCATCAAATCCACATTAGGATACTGCACCAATATAAGTAATTCAATCAAAAAAAAATCCCCATATATTATCTTTTGAGGAAGGGTTGCAAACTGTGATAAACTGGTAATTTGTTCGGTTCTGTGTTGGAGAATGTAATGTAATTTCCTTCATGACATATGTCCATAATAAAAAATAACCACACAGCTCTGAAAAATATACAATTATTTCCTAAAATCATTAATACTGTTATCTGCAAATTTATACTTCAGGTACGGTATGTGCTTGCACTGCCTCCTAACAACCTGTCACTTAAAAAACTTATTTCATCATAGCACACTGGAATATGGAAGAGCCCAACTGGTTGTGTGGCAGTGCTGCTGAAAGGGGAAGGAAAGCAGCTGCTCCCATCCCATGCAGAGGGCAGGGTGTAATGTCTGTGTGATCCCTGCTGCTGCCTCAGGTGGGCACCTCACAGATAATGGGATAAAACCAGTCCCAACAAGATTTCATAGCCTCAGGTGTTGTCCCAAATGACACAGAGTACCTCCCAAGCCCAAACGTGAATATTTTACCTAAAGTAAAACAAGAGCATCTCCAAGTGCAAGAAAGGCTTATGGTAAGGTATGTAACACTTTCAATTAACTCATCAGAGGTGTAGCATGCAACCAGCTCCCCTGAACTGAGGAAAACTTATTTCCTGGGGTGTTTATAAAGTAATTCAAATATGAAGAGGCTTCTTTCCCTTCAGACCTGTGGCAAGACTTCTGCAAGCTGGGGTCTCCTCCTGAACCTCTGCATGCCTCCAGTGTAAACAGAACAGTCCTGAATTCATGGCACACGAACTGGGCTGACCCAGGTAACTTTGTTAGTAAGACCAGGGCAGCCTGGGGAATGCAGTGGTCTGGGCCTATGGGGGTGTTGTGCTGCCAATCCTTTTTCTGTGCTGTTAACCCCCCCCAGAGATTAAATCTGCATGTGTATGCTAGGACAAGACAACTGTAACTCACAAACATTTTCGAATGAATATAAGCCAAAAGGTATTTGACTTTTGGTAAGCATCAGGCAGAGGAGTTTCTCAGAAGAAGAGACTGAATGTGATTTTTCTATAGTGGTAAAAATAGATTTTCTACAGTCGCCTGCTGGGATGCCTGAAGGTAAAGTTTATGGACAGGGTTTCCTTTTGTGCTAATACTTTTTGATCTATTACAGAGAAGTTGATAAGAGAAGCTCTAACTATGCTTCTTTCCACTGTACCACACTGGGAAGTAATAAATTACAGCATATTATGTTCCCTATCAGTCCTACCCATCACACATCTTACAGAAGATGTGATAAAGAGAAGCACCTTGGCTAGAGTAATGCAATTAACTGCTGCCATTTGAAATGTGAAAAATTACATTCTCTTATTCCAGCCTGCCTAGTTGCTCAACTAATTTTGAGCAAAAATGCTGTTTAATGACTTAATGGTTGACTGTATGACTACTTTCCAACAGACTGTTTCCTGCAGTAGGTGCAAGCAAGATCAAAACCTTTCACCAGCCTGCAGTGTCCTGGCTGTGCAGCCCAGAGGTCAGGGTGCTAAGGGACAGGAGGGCACTGGGACAGCCCAGCTCCACCTCAGCTGCCTCTGTGAGGGGCACAACAGGGACAGCCCCTCCCCAACACCTGGCTGTGCTTCTGATGTCAGGTGGCAGCTGGGCAAGGCAGCATCTGAAGCCAGACAGGGATGAATATGAGAGATATGCCTCCATGTGTTCCTACAGAGACTCAGTAATTTAAACAAGCTAGCACTGCTCAGCATTTATCTTTAAATGGAATTTTAGGTTCCAGTTAGTATGAAAGGAGCTGTATGAGCTGTGCTTACTAGAATGAGAAGTATCTGTTTATAAAATGAGTCAGTACTTGTAAGGGTGCAGAAATAAAATATCTCAGAGCAGATGAGGTATTCTCTCATCTGACAGAGAATTTAAGGCTGTACTCTGCTACAAACCAGAGCCATATGCCCCTTTCTTTGAAGGTATGCAGCATTTACATTTTTTCATATAAAAAAACCTTTGCATATAGCATCTGAGTATTTTCAGGCCTCAATAAAGTGTTTTATGGATAAGAAGTGGCATAGCTCTGCTTGTAACAATGTCTTTAGACAGCATACAAAATCACCCTGTTCCACATGGCCATCTGTGATATGTTAATGCAAAAGTAAAAAAGAAAAAAGCAACTTCAAAAGATATGCCCTTGGATTTTTTTAATTTTCATTTCTTCTAATTTTTCACTGGGCATTTACTGAAAGTGCTGCAGTGAGATCAATGGAAAATAACTCAAGTTTTAGCCTATAGTGGAAGTGAACATATGCTGTAAATAATTTTAAATGTATTTGAGATTATTTTTTTGAATTCTGTTATACAGCACTTGAATGCACCAGTTAATAGTATTTTGTGGGCACATGCAAGTTCAAAAAGCTGGTCAATAATTAAAATATATATAAGAAAAAAGCAAGCCTCTTAAGGCATCTTTGATTTTCCTAACTCACAGTGACATAGTAAGGTTATGGAAATTATGTATTAATGTAATTTATTCAAGAAGCTGGAGAGATACTTGTCTTTGCATAGGAGCTATTAAAAAAAAAAAAATCTACTGTTTACCTCTCATCTCCTTGCAAACATTTGTGACTCTGTATCTCTCTACTTATCTCTATATATTCTGCAACACAGTACTGACTAGCTTGTAATCATAAAATCAATTCCTCCATGTGATATTATGCCTACTCAAGTTCCTTCATATTTCTCAGACTGCTTTTCTAGACTTCATTTTGTAATCGTTATTTTGTAAATATAGGAGAAACTTAGAATAAAACAAATTAAAAAAAAAAAATCTATATTTATGTAACATTTTTTTGTAGGGTCCTGTAACCCCCCAAACCTGGAAGAACTGCCTGCATACTTTCAAGTGTCTGAACTTGGCTGATATCAAATGTTTGGATATGATGCTCAAAAATAGAAACTTCTGACTTTTTAAAAATCTGCAAGCAGGTAAGAAAACCATTAAAACTTTGTGTTGAATACATGAAGGGATATTTAAGTAGTCATAAAACAACCCTGTGATACAAAAAATATTTTATTAGGACTTTATAGTTTATTTAAATTCTCTGAAGTTTCTTTCAATGAGGCAAATCCTATCCAGAAATTCAATTAATTTAATTCCTAGACATGAATTTGCTGAAACCAACAGATGTTCTTACTGAATAAAACGTGAACAGCAATTGAACAAAAGCTCCAGGAGGTATCCCAGTGCTTATGAAGCCCCAGATCATCCTGTCACCTCCCAGCAGCTTTTAACTCTGCACACACTGAGCTTCTCCAAAGCTGCTTTGCCATCAGCTGCTCTCCCAATGGCAGCGGAGGAAAGTGAGGAGGCAGTTTTTGACTGAGGGAAAACTAAAAGTCACTGCTCTGCTCCTGGAGCTTGCAGGTGTGCAAGGCTTAGGACAAGATCCCTGCAGCCTCCTGGGGCTGTGGGGAATCCATGAAAAAAAGGAATGGCGGCCACAGCCTCACCTGAAGGCAAATAAACAAGCAGTAAAACAAGTATGACACGAATAAGTCTGAAAAGTAATTGTGTTTCTCTGAGTGTAAGGCAAGTGTGTTTCATACCAGTGCTTGCCTTCTCAGGTGCTGCCTTTGTTAATTAAAGAAATGCTTTATAATAGAGTAGCTGTCACAGATGATATAATGCTATCACTTTGATATCTTAATTAAATTACACTGCAGGCTCTAAGTCCTTCAGGACACCTTCATTTCAGATGCTCCGTGTTTGTCAGTCACCATCACAAATGGGATTTTGTTTTTGTTTTGTTTTTTTAATACCTACAAATGCCTGGCTTTATTAGTTGAGTCTAGGCTAGCACAGTGAAGGTAGCCATGGGATGATGTAACTACAAGAGATTAGACTGAAAAGGCAGATTTGCTGAGGTTGTGACTACCTTTTATACAATAATGAATCTTATCACCCTGCAGGAGAGTTTAATGTAGGTTAGAGAGTAATGGTGTTCAAATGTGGATTATGTCCTGGATAGTCCACATCTTCCATTAAAAATCATAGATGTCAAAGAGTCGAAACTCAGTGGTTGTCATCCTGCTTCTTATTTGCAGTAGAGGAGCCAATTTTCAGCTTATGCAGTGGTCCAAGGGGCATAACTGGGTTGAATGCCACAGGTCTGCGTAAAATGTTTGTAGTTCAATTACATGAACAAGATTTATGCAATGGTTGAAGCTAAGCAGAGGAAATATTCTGCTGGCTGTCATTGTGTTGAATGTCTTAATTATTACTATTTGTTTACATGTTGGTATTGCAGTGGCATGGCGTGGAGTGGTGCAAGCCCACAGCTTGCTGAGGGCCATTGTCCAAACAGGGGTGAAGACAACCTCTGCCTGGAGGCACTGCCCATCTTGACAGCATTTTAATATCTCTCATTGTCAGTTTTATTATTTTGTTGATGGCCAGCTGCTCTTTTGTCACCATTACAATGACAAGCTGTCAAACATGTGCTGGTCTCAGCAAAGCTCAGGTGTTTGCTTGTTGCTGTGCCTTGGAGAAGGGGATGCAAAACAGACTCATCCTACACCCCTGAGTAAATCCAAGTAGCAAAACTTCAGGAAGCGAAATAAGTATAAGAAGAAAATATATTCATATATACATATATGTATTTGGTGCTGTTACTCTGGCATTTGTGATGGACAAGTCCTTCATGTGTCACTCTTAACTCCCACTGAAGACTGTGGGAATCTTTGCACTGATTTAAATTGAAGCAGACTTGCTCCTAGATGCTCCAATTATGGAAACAGCAGCAAGAGCTTATGAGACAAAATTTTCTCATACTGGGAGAAAAAATAATGAAGGGACACACTGTATTTGATGTGGGACACGGAACAAAATCAGTCTCTTAATGATGAATAGTTGTAAAGGTTAAAAAAATGACATTGCAAAAAACAATGTGCCTTTCTAGTCACCTCAGATGAGGACTGATCTCCTACTGTGTTTCATTGTTTGGCATTATTTTATTACCGGACTTAACTTGATGTAGAATTAATTATTCCCTAATATATCTGTGTTAAAAAAGTGCCAAACACCAATTATGAATGATGACATTTAAAATAATTCACCAAGTGAGTGTAATTAAGTTACAAATAGACTGTTCTGCAAATAGAACTGCTGCTCTGAGGGCAGGCTGCAGCATGCTGCCTGCATGGCATTACCCAGACAGGCACTCCTGGTGCATGTGTGTGCTGGGCTTGGGAAACAAAACTCTTCTGAACTGGTGAAATACCAAGAATAATAATTACTTGTGAGAGTGATCTTGTAAGAAAATACACTATTATCTATAAAGGCAATACCCCAGACTGCAGTGTCCTAAGTGATTTCATGCTTTGTATTTTTAAAGTAATTCTTTAAAAGGCCATTGCAATATAAACCAACTCAATGATGAGAAGGCTGCAGGAAGGATTTATTTGAGTTTTGAATCTGTAGAACAGTGGATGAGTAAGAAGGGCTGGGGAAGGCTTAATAATTTCTGCAATGATTCAACATAAGCAGGTACTTGTAACAACAATACATTTCCCTTCTTGCAGTACAGTTGCCTTTTCAGTTTTAGAAGAAACTGTTTTTTAACACTCCTCCATGACAATATAGAAGTTACATACAAAGGAGATTCTCTGTTGCATTCCTAAACTGCTCCAGAGTTTGAGGGAAGATTATCTCTAGCTTTCTGGATGATATCAAGGGTGACTGAATAGAATCTCTGGGAAAATATACATTTACTCTTTAGTGCTGTGAAAATATAGATAATCTGGACTATAGTGTTTATATTCTTGTCTTTAAAGAAATGCTATGGGAAATCTGTGTAAATCAGGATGAAGTGGGAATAACTCTTCTGACTTCGTTAAAGCTGCAACAGACAACAAAAAATTAGGAAATTAGATCTTTAAACATGTTTTAAGTTCCCTGCAGTACCTGTAATCAAAATCAAATTTCTCTTAAAAATACACTAAGATTTTAGAAGCTGAATATTTAGATATTTGTATATATAAACTAAATTATATTTTGGATGCTTGACCAATTGCAACTGATGCTGACATAATTTTGGGATTTTTACTTTTCAGAGTGCCCCAGGATGGGTAACAGCTGCAGAGGTGGAAGTTTCAGGGACAGAGGAGCCGTGGTTGGGCCGTGCTTTCCACAGGCAGCATTTACTGACACATGCTGTTGATAATCTTCTGGCCAGAGAATTAAATGTGAATTCTTTATTTGCAGCTCAGAGCCTTTGCCCCTCAAAGCAGTGAAGTTACTGCAGCTGTACCTGAGAGCTGACAGTGTGAGCTGCATGTGCTGCTGCACAATGGGATCAGTGACCGCAGTGTCACAGCAGTGATCCATTCCAGGGCACTGCAGCCCCTCCTCCTGGCATTTCTGCAGGTAGGCTTGGGGTGTGTCCTTGGTCAGGAAGGAAGTTTGGAAAGAAAGTGAGGGAGAGCAGAGGGGGAGGAAAGAGCACAACTAAATTTTGAAACAAGTTAGTGACAACTGTCAGCAGCACCAGGTAAAACTGAAACAGAGAGGCAGTAACGATATGGAACAGGAAAGGAGGGGTGTAAAGCACTGAGATAATCAGAAAAAAAATGCAAAAGCCAAATGAAGTTTAAAAAGACAACCTTTTGCTACTGTTTTCTTCTTCTTTAGTCCTCAATTATTTCACACCATTCCCCTGAATATATGTCATGGTTTAAGCCAGCTGACCACCAAGCTCTATGGAGCTGTTCACTCAATCCCCCTGCAGAAGACCGGGGAGGGGGAATTGGAAGGGTAAAAGCCAGAAAATTCGTGGGTTGAGATAAAAGTTTATAGGGGAAGTGAAAGCGATGCACACAAGCAAAGCAAAACAAGGAATTAATTCCCTACTTCCCATGGGCAGGCATTCCTGCCCTTTTTTTCTTTAAATCTGTGCTAAAACAGTCCAAACTGCTGAGCTACATTCATGCACATAAAATCACACCTTCATTTCGCTGGGTATGAGGCTAAGAATTGAGTGTCCAGTCTGAAGGCAGTGGAGGAATTTTGCACACAAGAAGAAAAGCAAAAGGAAATAAAAGGTTGCTGTTTAAAGATGGGTAAAAAAATGGGATGTAAAAAGGCTAGATTACAAAAAAGTGAGTTACCATTAGGTAATTTTCGTAATTTTCCCTACTGCCTGATTTCCTTTCACTCCTCTATCTTAGCAGACATTATGCTAAATGACAAAACAAATGGTAAAGACCAGGACAAGAATTTCTCATGCAGAACTGCCAGAAGTGCAACTTTGTAAAGTTGTATTTTTTCCTTTTTTCCCCAATAGTCTAAAGATGGTCTTATGAAGAGTATGTGCTTGTGAACAGAAGTGGGTTTCTAATGGAACTAAACCATAATTTATTTTTATGGCTTGCAATGTTAAGTAACTTTACTTAACATGCCATTTTTGAAACTAAATGCATGACAGAAGGAGAAGTATGAGACACAGCAAATGCATGAAGGAAGATTTATACTGAAAAATAAACTGCTGGTCTGTTTCAGTGACACCACATTCCTCCAGCATTAGGCAACTCCTGCAAGTGGTCTCCTACAGTGTTTCACAAATAAGTCTACTTCTTAAAGTGCTTGTAAAATATTTTTTTTTCAGATGAGGGAAAGAGGTCACAGTTTAACACTAACTGAGTTATTGGATGGACCAGTGTGAGAATTTGCACTGACCACTGCATTGAGAAGTATTGCAGCACAGCATTTTGTCTGCTGGATGCAGAGATTTAGCAGCAAGTCAAAAACTCGTTAACTGTCTGTTTGGTGTTACTGTGTCACATCCATCATCACCACATCTACTACCCTCCACTCGACAGTTTATCTCATTATAGCAGCTAAAAGGAAAAGGGTCCTCTGAACCCTTTCTGACTGGGGCTGCTACTGGCTCCACCAGGAAAACAATTAGGGAACAAAGCTGCTATAGGCAATACCGCCGTCTTAAATGCTTGCTAACATCTTTTATCAGGCTCTAGTGATTATTTTTAAGTTTAAAGAATTTTTTTCTGCTTTATTAGCCTGCAATTAAAGTGAATTATATGAATGAACAAAGACAAACTTCATGTCTGCTGCAAAGTTATATACAGCCTTATAGATTATTCCTATTTTTTAAGCACTGCTTTGCAAGGCAATTTAAAAAACCCATTTAGAGCATGTACGATTGCTGAATGTTTTACTTTTTGTCTTCTTTTCAGTACCTCATAATTTTATTGCTGCAAACAGCAGTATATGATCATGTGTTTGGACAAAAGAGATGAACATCAGGAAATATGACCGGTGAGTCTATCTGGTTAATAAACATACTTCAGGAGAGGTACAGGAGAAAAATGAAAACCTAATGGTTCCTGCCTTTATCCTTTGCCAGGCTCAAGGATGTCTCCTAATTCGACTTGAACATATTTTTGAATTCCATTAAAGCTAGTGTTCCTAAAAATACCTGTAAAATCATTTCGATACTAATTGGAACATTGTGTATTTTCTGCAGGAAGCTTCGTATTCCTACTTCTGCTTCAAACCAGCCAATTTCTAGGAGAAACATCATGCAAGTCATTGCATTTGCCTGCAAAGCCTGGGTCACTCTGTTGCCAAATGATGAGATTCAAGGCCTAGAAACTTGGATCTTTGCAAACTGCGTGCCAGCTACAGTCAGGATTCAGGTGGGCTCTTTTGCAAACCATTTGTCTCATCTATACAAATCTGCCAGTTGGCATTTTCCTGTAAGTTTTTAAATTTATTTTCCCATACTTTAATCATGAGAGGTACATCAGTACCGAGGGCCATGTTACTATCTCTAGACTGAGGCACTTTAAAGTAAATGCTTGTTTTATACATCTTCTGCTTTCTAACCTGGTTTACATAAATTACTGCTACTACATTATTACATACATTAATGTAGATGTATGTCATGGCTTCTTGATATGGCAGGTGTAGGTATCCTCACTTCTCAGGGGCCCTGCCTGGCCTCAGTATGTTTGTAAATGTTCAAGCCTTAAAGATGTTTTCCCCACAGAAGCAACAAGGTAAATGTAACAAGTAATCAATCTTCAGAACAACAATCAGGAAATCTCCTAATGAACATCCTACACAAATGCAATAATTAATCTAAGCTATGACCTGAATGGCAATGAATACAGTCAGCCTGAAATGATGGCCATACTGTACTCATCTTTTTGGCTTTCACAAATAGTCTGTGATATGCAATACAAACACATTGGGCTGTTTTGAAGAATACTAATTTCAGGAGGGGAATGTGACACAAGGGGTGCATTCAGATCAGTTTGTCTGTTCTTACATGTTCAGAGTAAGGCAAAACACAATGTCAATGTCAAAGCAGAACAGGAAGAATATAATACACTCAGAAACCAAAAAACCCCAAGCCATCAAACCTATAGCACAAACCACACAGCAAACCCAGTCCTTTAACCACAAAGCCTCAGACAAGCGATTGAGGGCTGTGAGCAATAAGTGGTGGAGAAAGAGAAGTGTTTGGCACAGGTTCAAATTAGGCAGTGTAAGCTCTCCTTTATTAATTAGGAGGACATGTAATTTGAAAATTGCAGGCTGATCTTCAGCCAGTGTAAGTCAGCTTAGTGCCATCATGCTCAGTCCAGCTGAAGACATTAATGCAATTTTTTTGAGACAATACATTTTTAAATCTGAATTAGTAAGTAACACATCAAGATTCTACAAAATGAATGTGTTTTTTCTTCACTTGGCATCAGCATTGGGCATTAGAAGCAGGTGGGCAGGTTTCAGTGCCCAGTGGGCAGGGTGGAGGCTGTTGTGCACAGTAATGTTTCCAGGGCAGCACTGCAGAAGTGTTTTTAAATAAGAGCAAAGGCATTTTCCTAAGGATTAAAATAATGCATCTTCTGACAGACACCTCTAACAATTTTTTCTTTTACACAGATTTTCTCTTTTTAAATCCACCTACCAAAATTAACCTAGGAAATGCCTAAAAAAATGCCACCAAAAAGAAACTTCTCCTTGGACAAATACAGGTAATCCTTACTGATTTTCACTATCAGACATGTAAAGACGGGATTTATTAATTTATATATTTACTGTTTATCTATTGAGTTTGGTTGTCATTTCAAAATGATGCAGGGAAAAAAAAAGGAATTCCTTGTACTTTTTCTGGTGGTAGCTCACTAGTTGAGATTGGGTGGATGCTCCCTAAGGACTGGTGAGAAATGCTTATCATGGCATCTTTCTCAAATGACACTGAAATTGTCTTGTGAATCATTAGATCCATCACCTAAATTTAACTGTGCATTAAGCGTATTATACCAGGTCCATGAAAAGGTAGGGCTGGCCAAAGGATGGATAAGTCTGACAGGTAACTCTTGAGCAGTTACATGTCAAGAAGAAAATTAATTATTAATAATAACCTCACTTACTCACAAAGAAGGAGCATGACGAGCAAACTGAATTTAAAATTTCATGTGGAAGAAAATTTCTGCCAACAATGATTTCTGTATCTAGCAAATACAACTTTTTAAAAATGTTGACACAAAACACTTTGAATTGTTTCAGGTTTTTGGAGGAGGAAAGAAAACAAAAAAGTGGGATATAGAGAAGCAAGGATTGGCAGCTCTAGACAGACCATGACTTCTATCTGTGATATTTTCATAGTTGGGAATAATAAACCTGAGGTTTTATTTCAACAGATAACATCGGCTATTAAAAACCAAATAAACCAGATCTACAGTCTGCCTCTCACCAGTTCAGCTGCTCTGGTATACATGAGTAGATGAAATATGTTAAGGGTATCCCTGCTGGAATGTAAAATGCAAGTGCTGAGGAGCTAACCAAGCTGTATGAAAGCATACCAGCTGGGCTGAGACGGCAAAGGAGGAAGGTCAGGAACTTTGAAAAGAAGAAGGATCAATACCAAAGTCTTGAGAGGAATGCATTCAAGTCCTACAGAGAAAAAGAAAACTACCTTAGGTGAATTGTCAGAAGCAGCTGCTTGTTCAAAAAATAATGGTGCTTGCTCTTTTGCTCAAGTTTCTTTTTCTTTTTTTTTTCTCTTCTCTTTTCCTTTTCTTCTCTGCATTCCCTTGATTGATAACAGAAAAAAAAAAGGTGCCTCTGTGTGCTATTGCAAAAATGTTGAAATCTGGCAAGTAGAAAAAGGCTAGAAAAATAAAAGATTAAAAATGTTAAAGTATATTCAGCAGCCAATAAGATAACCCAAAACCACAGGTAACAAGTTCATGCAGATGTCAACTTAAAGTTCAGATGGATCAGCATTTCAAGTGAATATTCTGCAGGGTTTTTAAAGAGAAAGGTAAGAAAGAAGGTAATAAAACTGGAAGTATTCTTTCAAGCTTACTTTGGCCTTGCAGTCTTCTCTGCAGTTGTGCATAATGGAAGAGATATTAAAATAGTCCAGTTTTTTGGTTTTTTTTTTCTGTGCAAATTTCTCAGCTAGTACTGGATTATTAATTAATGGAATTTAGTGAGAAACCTCACTAACTAGTAATCTCCAGATCTGAAAAATGAGTTGCTTTCTCTAGACATGGCATCAAGGGAGAGCTTCAGTACCAATCCTGGGCTAGGGGCAAGGTGCAGGAGGAATGAGACGAAGCACAGTGCTCACCCCATCTCATCCCCTGCTCTCACATCTCTCCATCTTTCCTGGGGCTCAGATTTTGATAACCCTTGCTATGGTAGGAGTTGAAAATTAGTAATAGATAGAGAAAATAAGAGCAAACTTGTACTAATTCTGCAAAAGCTACTGGTGCTAGTCTGGATTTAACTGGTGCAAATCAGAGTACAGCATGGATGTAACCAGCTGAAGAATAGGAATTACTGTACAAAAGGCAACATTGCATAAACTTTATAGATCTATAAAGTCTCTTAGTTCTAAGGGACTTTGTATTTTTAACTTAGTTACAGTTATGATATGCAATGAGACATGATGCATGCTAAAGACCTCTGCTATCAATTAGTAGCAATAGGCAGGAATGAAAGATGAATATCTAATGTTTGACTGATTCAGTCTCCAGTGAGAGTGGCTGGGTGTTTTAAATGCGTGCCTGCATTTCTGGGGAAGATACAGTGAGCGGCTTGATGCCCACAGCAGTTGGCACCAAACAGTTGGCAGCTTCTTCATCTGCCTCTCAGGAGGGTGCCAGCCTTACTCTGGGGTTTGGTTTCATGTCTAAACCTGCCATGGAGAATGACACTGATGGTCAGCGAAGAGACAGTCAGCAAAGGCACCCATGTCAGGCACAGTCAGAGAGAAATGTTGTCTGTGCAGTTCGAGTGGCTGCTCAGAAATGGGTTAAACCTCCTGTGGCATGGTCACCATGGATTCCATGGGGCCTGGGGGCTGTGTGCTCACTTGCACAGGCAGGAGCCTGTCCTCACCACCTGCACAGACAGGAGCGCAGGGAGCAGGGCTGCTCTCCATCCCCACTTTCTTAAGCTCCCCTGTTCAGAGATAAAGTTATGTTTAAGGGGGCTTAATGCTCTGTGTGAATGCCTGTGTGTATCACAGACCTGATGATAATCTAAACCCTCAGGTATTTAGACATCCTTTTAAAAGAATAGCCCAAATAATGTTTAAACACCTGAAATGGAGACCAATGAAGTTCTTCTACAATAGATTTTTTAAAGATACACCTCATTACAAAAAGCCAGTGAGATCGTGTTCCTCATAAGGCTAGCAGCAGCTAAAACATACAGCACAAATAAATCTATTATTTGCTATCCACCTAGAGCTTTATCAGTGCCAGCAGTGAGCCAGACTGAATCTTATCAGCAAAGCTGCTTTGACATCAAGCTGCTTTTCTCACAGAGAGTTTTCCTGAATTCTCCAGGCCCTGCAATGAGAACTGGAGAAACATGCAGGACAGCGTACAAGCAAACAAGGCCACAGAAGCAGCCTGTGCTAATCATTGGAGCTGTTGGCACACTCTTAACCTCTTGCCAACAGCTGTGAAATTATTCTTTTTTCAGATCTGAAAAAAAAAGAAATAATCACAGTTTTATTTTTTCCTCAAAAAGTTCCAGAAACAGTGATACGGCCTTTAGGGAAATGCTACAGAAAATGGGAGAGATAATGGGTCCTTTGAAACAATGAATCAATGGGGGAAATGTGTTTTCTTACATAATCCATCACCCTGATAAAATTTGCACTTGCTCTGTTAGGGAGTAAACTGGCTAGAAACTGTTCTGTGCTGGGAGAGCGGCATGGTGCGTGCTGCAGTCTGTATCGAGGACACACAACTTGGGGATATTTTGAGCTGAGTGATTTACATAAGCAAAGAGCCTGATCCTGTGCATGCAGGACTCTGGAGCAATGGCGCAAGCAGGGAAGCAAAAGAAGGAAGCACCTAACTTCCATGCATTCCCATGACTATGGTATCCAGAAGAAATGAAAGGAAGAAAATCTGGCCATGTGTGACATGGCTGGCACGGGGGCTGGCTGGGGCACTGCACTCTGCTTTTCTGCCTGCTGTCAAGCAGAAGGCTCTGATGGTTGTGAAGATGAAAACTTTTCATTTGTTCTCCTCTGACAGTCTCACACCTTTTGAGAGATGTTTTGAGAACTGTATATCAGAGTTGAGAATTTTAAAGCATGGTCTGTGGAATTTGGTGGCAGTCAGCAGAAACAGCAAAGGTAACCAGAGCAGGATTAATGCAGATTGTCCTGGTCTGCAGATACAAATCATACAACTGCACTGACACCTGGAGAGTCATGCTTGTAAAATATCTAAATATTATGGGAACAGAGCATCAACCAATCTGAAGATAAAAAGATGCATTCACTAAAAATTACTAGAGCCCATACAAATATAAAGTTTTCTGTACAGTCTTATAGCTGTCATCTTCCAGCCAGAGTCCTTTGGGAATCAGAAATACTTCATGCTTTGAAAATCTTTATGAATACACTATGGAAAAGAATCATGCACAGCAGTATGTCTAGGAAAAAAATCTCCAAACTACTGTTTTTTTTTAAATGCTCACAAAATTAATAATTCAGGGTAATAAAACTCAAAATCATTGCCTTTTTAACCTTACAGTGACATTATTAAACAAAGAAGCAAAACAACTCTCAGATTTATATTTGCTTGATCATCTGAGTTTTAGCCGATTACTGTGAAAGATGAAACTCCCCAAATTACCACCAGCATAAAATGAAAATAATAGAGGATTTTTCCCTCTGCTTTCTCATCCCTTCATCATCCCTCCATTGGACAGCACTTTGGATTTAGTTCATATCACTGTGGCCACTGCTGGTTTGCTGCAGGTTAGGTCAAGCTGCTTTTCTTGCACGGGGTGTCAGAAACAAACACAAGAGAAAAGAACACAGAGGAAAAAAATGCTCTACAGTAAGAGAGAGGGAAATTGCTGGGAGTGTTAGGCAGGCATCACAGCTGAAATAATTTCTGCCTATTTAAAAAGATAATGTTTCAATTTGGTACTGTCACTTCAAAACAAACAAAGCAAACTAACATTTCCTTGAAGAAAATAGTAATTTATTATAAGACTAGTCTTAAGGTTTGTTTAGATGTTCCCTTTTCAGAACAGGAGTAATTCATAGCAGAGGGACACACTGAAAGGTGTGTAGTTTGTCAGCAGTAAATAGTGGCAAATACAATCCTGCTCTTTCCATCCTGCCATTTATATAGTGAAGCTGGCTGGGATGCCAGCTCTTCTGTCCAAGAATACATTAGCAATTCATCAAAAGAGCAAATGTCGTTATACATGGGAAGCACAGGGAATTATTTTGCATTTGATTTCCAGCTCTGATAGCATCATTATTGATTTAAATATTCTCCTGCATAACAGGCCCTAGACACAAAGGATCATCGTATTTTTGAACTTCCAATCACAGTCACCCTGAGTTGCCCAAATACTGATGGCTTTAATACAAATGAACACACAAACCCCTTAGGTCGGACTTGTGGCCTGCTCACTGATGAAGTTCAACAGAAGCTGCCAGACTGAAGCATGGTTTCTGAAATATCTAAAAATGCAACCCTGAAACAGCTGTATGAGTATACTCTATACCCACAAAGTCAGGCATGAATCCTTTAGGGCAAAAATCTGGTTTAGATAGAAGTAGTGAGAAAATGAGTAGAAAATGAAGAAGGAAACATTTCCTTGTGTTGCCTGTCTCAAGTATGTCATGGCGCAGTGGGGCTGGCACAGTGAGGTTGTGTAATCACAGCTCAGCCCCCCCAGATGACAGAGCCTGGGCCTCCCTGTGAGTACAAAGCTCCACCACCACCCTTAGAAACACCCATTTTAGGAGAAAAATGGGAAAAGATCAACCTGATAGAGATGGAGTGTGATAATTTTTCTCTAAGTGAAAAGGCATTTTACCGTATTCCTTGAAAATGCAACTTTATGATTTATCTAAAGCACAATACTATCTGGCTGCACAATGGGAAATTAAGCACATGTTGGGACTCCTGGGTTGTAAGAAAGGTGTTCCTTTGAATGTTCCTGACAGACATCATGTGTCAGGTCCCACCTGACAGGACCTGTGATGAAGGGTGCCTATGGTACGTGGCCAAGGCATCTTCAACAACCTCCCAAGCTGCATTAGGAAGCTTACAGTGCTCCAGAAAACAAGGACTCATGGACAGCCTTTGGTCCTCCTGAAGAACAAACATTAAGTCATCACCTGAATGTGAAAGAGACTTGGCAGGAGACTGGGGCACAAAACAGTTTTGGCAGTGGTTTGCAAGATGTCCAGAAGAAAGATGGGGAGTTGTTTCTGCAGCTAGTCAGACACTATGTTTTGCCATGGGTGGAACAAGCAGGACTACGGCTTGCAGTAATTTAAGGCTGCGTATGGATTTAAATCAACAGGAAGGAAAAGGAAACAAAAAGACCTTATGACTCCATGTGGCCATATCTGAGAGGACTGGCTGGGATATTCCCACAAGGCCAAGATAAAAATGTGAGGGTGAGAACTTTGTATAAGAAAGCACAAGTTTACTATTCCTTGGTTACCCTGCTTGTAACTAGTATTGGATACAGTGGAGAACTGGTACTGAAGGAATTTGAGCCCTCCCTCTGTTTCCAAAAAGCAAACAAACACACAAAAAACAAAACAGAGAAGGAGCTTTGTTTAGATAAATGCACCCATCCAAAACCAAGAGACATGAAGTGCTCCTGGGCTCAGACATGATGACACTTCCAGCTCACAGAGGGCTTTGACATCAGCTCCCCAGTGACTCTGGCTGAGAGATGAATTCATGGCCCCTCCCTAGAGGTCACAGACCCACAGCAGCTGGCAGCTGAGACTTGCTGTTCATGTCAGCACAGAATCCATCAGCTCTGCTGACTGCCCTGCTGGCTGTGGTTTAGAGCTAAACCGGGAGACCTTGGGGCTGAAGCAGAGGGGGAGTCATCTGTGGCCTCTGCTGAGGGGAAATGGGCAATAACCCCAGCAGGCAGAGGAGGACACTGCAGCACAGGACAATCTATCTTCAGCCATGTGGTGCACTTGTTGAATGAGGATTAAAAGACACTTGGAACATGAGATTCTGTGAAAGTAGAAAACCTTCAGAGGTGGTGGCCCGTAGAGAGAACAATAATGACAAATAAGATTACCATCTTTCTTCCAGATGCTTCACTAGATTAACATCTGCTTTATTGAAATGTGTGTCCAGTTTCAGCCTCCATTCCTGGAAGTGATGGAGCCAGTCTTACTTTTATCAGCAATGAGAGGACTGTGGTCCCAAGACAAGAGAAGACAGGACATGTATACCCATTCATACTGCATCTTTCTGCTGGCACAGCTCAGCTTTGTCACATTTAGTCACAGACAGGTTACAATTATTTTCTGTTTTCTTTTTTTCTCACTTAGCAAATTGCACTGGAAAAGTTTAGTTATCAGAACTAACTCGTTTCTGCCACACTGGTAATGACATACATAACTGCCTACATGGTATATAAAAATTCAGTGATCCCATACCTAGAAAAACACATGTATGTGGGCTAGGGAAAGAGTGGGATGAGGACAGGTACAAACAGCATGATTTGGTTAGCTTGACTGAATGTTAAGCTTCAGTGTTTTATTCCAAGCTACCTATTTATTTAGGGGTTTGGATTTTTGATCATACAACTTTTCTATAAAATTAATACTTTTTATAAAATAAAGTATCCTCTGTTGAGAAGGCATCAAAACACACTCCAGATATCCAAGGGTGACAGTGGATTTGCTCTGCTTGATTTATTTATTGAAGTTTTATCCACCTACGTCTTTCTCAGGTGCTACCATTCTGCTTCCAGTTTCCCATTTTAAAAGGAGTATTATCTTCCTAAAAAGAGGCATTCTTTAAATCCTGTGTAATCTCCACACCAGACTATTACTTCTAAAATTATATCTAAAAATGCAGTGCATGAATATGTTTTCATCATATAAAAATACAGTACTGATGGAGTGCTCCATTCCCAATTAATTAAAGTGTGAGTATTGTAACATGCATTTATTTTTTTCAATTCCATTTTTTCATTTTTTAGGTTGACTTCTTTTGAGAGCCATGGTGAAAACTTTGCCTCACCATGGACCCAGCTTTCAAAAGCGAGGTGATAATTAGGCATGGATGATTCTTGTGTTTGAAAACCTCCACAAATGTATCCAAATAAGGTTGGTAATGGTGGTTGTTAACTAAGAGCTTAAGTAAGCATGTCAAGGGCAGTCTGTAGATGTTGCTACTGTTGCGAAGGATGTGATGGCTTCTGGTCAGTCCTGAGCAAGGTGAGTTTGAAATTACTTGAATAGCTTGAATAGGACTTAAAGTTTTTATTCTCCTAGAATTCTGCAGCCTTTTTTTTTTTTATGGATAGTGTTTCATGGGCAGCCAGTACCATTACTTTTTATGCCGTGGATACCTATTGAAAGTGTTGTGTGCTAACCTCTGCTGTGTGTTACTGTGTCTGCTCCTGCTGGAAGGGCTCTAGGCAGGTGGTGATGGCCAGAGGACAACGCTGGCAGCAAAGAAATGGATTGACTGATGTTGCTATTGCCATGGATGTGTTCTGGAGCTCCTCAGTGGCAGTGCTGGGTCTCAGTTGTGCAGTAAGGCTGGTTCTCAAGTTCTCTAAGCTCAAGGCTTGTGCGGCTGTGTGCAGAGCCCCCTTGGCTCACCAGGGAAAGCTGCAGCATATCAGGAGACACAGAATCAAAAGGCAAGCCTGGGGCAGCTGCAGTAGTGTGTCCAAGGTGCTGGAGTATCCACCACCAGAATTGCTCTTTCTTTTCTAATTTAACATTTGGTATCTACTGTGAAAGAAAAAAATCCTTTAAGCAATATGTGTTTAATGCCTTGTTAGTGAGGCACTTTAAATGAGTTGAAGTAAAAAAGGACCCTCTATCAATCCAAGGTTACCCCACTTCACAGAAGAACTAAGAGACTGCACTTGATGTCAGATGCTCTGAAAGCACCTGGGTGCCATACAAACTGTTTTCCAAGAAATTAAAAGCATACAACTCCTTCAGTAAGTGATGGAAAATATCAATTGCCAAAAACCTTCCCAGAAAAGTTTCTTCCTTGATAAATTTGAGAATCTCCATATTGTATTTTGCTTAATGCTGATTTCAAAGTATCTTACCCTTAAGTTCTGAGGAGTTTGGTGCCTACTGAACATTTGTAAAGTATTTTCTGTGGTAAACCAAAGTTCTTTCAAGCCTGTAAAATAACCTAAGACAGCACAGTTGTGTATGAAGCAGAAACTTCCACGGAAAAAAAATTTTGTAACATTAAGATGCAAAAAGAATAGTATAAAAACACTGGAAATACTGAGATGTCACTCCATAAATCATTGTTGTACCCTCTCTTAAAAGATATTTTTGTTTGCCTCACCTGACATAGGACACTGCAGAAATAGAAAAGACTCAAGATCATGTGATAGAAATTAGATGTCTGGACTGACTGCTACAGGAGAAAAAATGAGAGCATGTTTAGGGAGAATAGTGTGATTTGCACAAAAGTACTAAATGAAGGGCTCTGTTTGTTATTTTACCTAATGAAATTAGGTAAATCAGTGGAACAGGCAATATATTTTAAATTAATTACTGATGGAGCTTACTATGATGTTTAACTGAATGCCTGGGCATTGCAAAGAAGGTAACAAACGTGATGAAGAAATGCAACGAAGCATCATTTAGGTCAAGGTAGATTCTGGACTTATGTTGGTTGTAGCAGAAGCAGTACTGAAATAGAATAAAATGGCTATTTAAAACCTGAAAAGAAAAAACAACAACAACCAACTGCTTCAAACCCCATATTCAACCCTCAAAAGGTCAAATTCAGCCCCAGAACAGCAGGTACAAAGTATACACAAGCTGAATTTGGTGCTAGAAGTGTATGACTTTATCCTTCATCTCCAAGGTTTTACTGTATTTTAAAAAAAAAATTGTTAAAAGATTGGACCGAGTTGTTATTCTCAGCACAGTCCCATAGGCTTTAATGTGACTATCATATTTTATTTGTGCATTTTAGTCAAATGCATTAGTCATGTATCAGAGATGACCTTGTAAGGGATAATGTTGAAAGCAGGAGAATATTATAATATTATGAAAGGTAATTTAATTAAAATTATAAAAGTTAATAAAGACAGAGCATTAAATAAAAAACAAGCTCAGGGAAGGCACCAACTCTAAATGGAAATAGGCAGTCAGTATTGTCATTCTGAATTATTTTTGCTCTAAGTATGTCCATTGTTATGGATATTTGCAAGTGAATGTAGTTATCATGTTCCACATTGTTGAATACAGGGTAATCTATACAATGACTCTTTCTTGCAATATTAAAAAAAAATTAAAATTGCCTATTCGAAAATACTTAATAGCAACTGCAGAATACAAACCAACTGAAAAAGGAAACAAAAATAAGAAATGACCACTTTTCCTGAGAAAGCATGGTGGACTTGCTTGTCTGTTTGGATCAGTGCTGTGTGACTGGGAGGAACAATGCATTACTTGCTGTAGAATGCAGGCTCTAGCCCGTTCCCTTGGCTGTGGGGTGGAAAACAGCTTTCACGTGCTGGGGATGGTACTGGAGCTGCAGAGCAGCTGTGGCTGTTGATAATGCTGAGCAGAGCTGTGGGGAGCACAGGCTTAGCAGGGCTCTTGCACCGTGCTGCAGGAGGGGCAGTGGCAGCGCTGTTTTATCCCAGGAGTCACCTTCTCTGTCCAGGCTGGCTGAACCAGGCTGGCCCTGGTGTTGGACTGGAGATGTGGGGTCGGGCCTGCGCACAGAGAGCATCTGCTCCTCCCCTACACAGGATACACAGCAGGATGTGGAGGTTGTGTTTATCTACTGGAAGCCCAAAGAGAGGAGCCAAGAGGTTTATTTATATCCACTGCCAAAGCAGAGAAAGAAAATGTACAAAATTCTGGTCCTAACTTAGATTAAAAACTTAGAAAATGCCATCATTACAGTCTTATGGACAATATGGCCTGAGGATGTGACCATGGCAATTTGCACATCCTCAGGAAAACCAGTGATTATCTCAACATGGCCAGAAGAAAAACTCCTGACAAAACAGAAATGGAATGAAAAAACTTGATAACACAAACACCACCAACACATATGAATCTGATTAAATGCTGCCCTCACTGAGGAGAACAGTGCTTTATGTTCAGAAGATGTGCTATGCCCTGAATGAACACTCAAGCTATTTAATCCAAATATGGTTAAACTGAAAATTGTGTTATCCCCTTTTTAGCCTAAATGGTGGGCAGAGCTTGGCACATGGAGCCAGCCTTTGGAAACGTGCCGATGGCGTGTCAGTGCCGCTCTGCAGCGATGATGTGATTGCGATTAACGAGCAGCACTGTGAGGGGGATGCTGACTGTAAAGAGCAATCCTATCACCTGACAATGGCTCTGCGATGAAATCTCTTACACAGATGAAAGAGGGAAGGGCAATAACTCATCAGAAAAAGCAGAACTGTCTGCTTAATTACTTGAAAAATGTCTGAGCCACTACCTTTTATGACACCTGGTGGGTATAAACATGTCCACAGTTTTAATTAATTTTACCTCTTCTTTCATTGCACCTGTATAGCCTGGAGAAACGCAATTCTAATGAAATTACAATTGCACATTTCTATGTGAGTTTGAAACACACTTTGGCAATAACCAAAAAATGAGGCATTTCCATGGATTTAATTAGAGACAGGAAATGTACTGGGAAAAATACTTCCCAACAATTATAATTATTCCAAATCAAGCCACAGTGCAAAGTCCCTTCTCTTAATTCATAAAACTTAGCTTTTTGGTGTCCATTTTAATTTAAAAAGATAATGGAGGAGGCTTTTCTCTGGAGTGAAGCAGAATTACGGTGAAAATCCATCTTGGCATTTTGAAAGCAGCAACAGCATAAGCTCATACTTTTGACCTTGCAGTCCTGCTACTCTCATTTAAAATTGATGAGTGAGACCCTTGAATTTGTTCTGCTGAAAACAACACTTTTTATAATGACTTTTATAAACATACCACTAATTGTGGTGAAATGCCAGCTCTGCAGAAAAATGAAAGGAGCCGAGGTCTTTCTCAACATCCCCCCCCCCTTTTATTTTTTTTGAGGCAGGAACAGGTTTGTTTCCATTCTTTGGGGACATGAACCACTGACTTGTCAAGCACAGCCTGAGTTTGTGCCAAAGCTTAAGCAAAGATACCCTGCATGTTCCTTCTTTCATATCATTCTAGGGAAGTCATGATTAGGCTGGTCTAAGGCAGTCAAAATTGAGATAAAACCCTAAATACAAATCCTAGATAGAAATCAAATATTGTCTAAAACTCACAATTACTCAGACACAACAGGTAACCCTTCTAGACCTGAAGTCTTTCACTCCTTTCCTGTATTAGTCTGTGAATTTGTAAAGAAAGCAAGTGCTTTAGAGGTTGAAATGTTTTTAGTGGATGAAATCAGGACAAATTAAGGACACAGGGTAAATAGTGGGGGAAGAAGAATCCAAAATGTGCAGGAATAGTGCAGTCACAGCAATACAGTATTGACATTTCTATCAATCCTCAAGCTTCATTGCCTGGGAGTTTGGGTTGGTGTAGGACCAGTGCTTGGGCAGTATCCAGGATCTGCAGTGTTCCACAGCACTGCTGATGAATACAATGATGGCCTCTGGCTTGGCTAATGCTGACCAGAGCATTTTCCATGGGTCCCAGCCACAAAAACACAAACCTTCTGAGCTGCTGAAGAATGCTTGAAGCTCACCTCTAAATTTTATTTTTGTCTCAGTCATTAAATTTCTCAGTCATTAAATTTTCTGTGGACAGGTACTTCATAGTAAATGTAGTTCTACGTTCTCAGAAACTCACTGACTGATACTATTTGATAGCATGTTCATACAGATGTTTAGCTAGGTCTTATTTTATGCCATCAAGCACATTACACTTGTTTTAATTTTTTGCTTCAAAGGCTTAACATCTGGAAGGTACCAAATTAATAACTAGGAAAATGTCATTCCAAGTATACAAAAATACTTTTAATGATGATTTTGTATCTTTGCATTCAG
Source organism: Emberiza elegans (assembly GCA_024865655.1). Taxonomy (NCBI): domain Eukaryota; kingdom Metazoa; phylum Chordata; class Aves; order Passeriformes; family Fringillidae; genus Emberiza; species Emberiza elegans. The sequence goes on from JALJVW010000206.1 coordinate 66,846,715, forward strand.
AAAAAAACCAAAACCCAATATACTGATAGTAGTCAGACTCAAAGCAGCACAGCATGAATTTTCAAGGTTTTTTGACACCATTTTTAGCAGCATTTTGGATTCCATGTCTTCCCCTCTCCAGAATGGCTGTGTTTATCATTTAGCATCATCAGGTACACAACAGTCTTTAGTGTAAATGCATTGAGTTGTTTGGGCCTATGATGTACCAGTGCAGCCTGGAACTGCCAAATGACGCTAAGATGGGTGGTGTTGGAATGGCCACTATATCCTTTGGGAAGCAGGCATCTGAAACCTCCATATGCTTAACTGCCCTGAATAAAACCATGGCAAACCTGACATGCTGAGGCAAGAGAAATGACAATTTGCTGCTTAGGAGGAATACAGCAAAAAGGCAGGTCCAGAAGATGTCTGTTCCTTTGAGCATGTCGCTCCTCCCAGTGCACGTCGCTGCTGAGTATCTGTCTGGACAAACTCTGCATTGACATGGAAGACAAAGCAGAACTGGACCCCTGGTTTTAAACCTGAGGTGCTGGGGGAGGAAATGGGGTTGCTGTAGGACAGTTGACCAGCAAGAGGAGAGGCTGTAAGTGACTGAAGTTGAGAACTGTGAGTCAAAAGCAGGACTGCAGAGAAGGGAAACTGTGATTGCAGGAAACATTCTGCAAAGAATGACTTAAAGCAAACAGGATCTGCTGTACCTCCCGCCTGTCAGGTGGATTAATTTGGAAAGTCACACTTAGGCTAAATATGTTTCCACTGTATTTAGTTGCACAGAGCAGAGAACTGAGCTAGCTATAAATCTGTTGTTTAGATGTTCTTGTGATAGCTAAAAACCCAATAGCTTGGGTAGCAGATGCCTCGCTTTGGCAGGGCAGGGCTCATCATGGGCTAATTGTCCTTGCTGACAGTGGACTGGCTCTGCCAGATGATTTATAGTTTCCATGTTACATCACTGTCATATCACTGTGATACAGTCTTTCCTATCCATCTTCCTAGTTAAACTCTCATTGAGGCCCTTCCCATAGCGTGTTTTGATTACAGCAACAACCTTTCTTCTGGCCTTGACAAATGCAATCTAGGCTTGTTGATAACCATCCAGAAATCCAGAATGCTTTTGCTAAGATTGTTTTTCTAGCTCATTGCATGCTCTTGTTGCACTCCAGCACCAGCTACTCCTTCTCTATCTCATCAGCCATCAGCTGTTTGCCCTCACTTTTGAAACCCTTCACTGCCTGTTCCTGCCTCACTCATCATCTCCAGTTTGGAATCAGTCAGTCAGTGTTGCCCTCATAGCACTGCTTGATGATAAGAGCCTTTACTCCTTACCTTTTGTTTTTTTACTTACACTTTTTTTTTTATTACACAGGAACCCTTGTATTTTCTTCCATGCTGTTTTTCACACCTGGGAGGAGTTCTCCATAAAACTCAGTGAAATGAAATCATGAATCTCCTTAAAGGGGCCCCTCTTTTTCAGCAACTGGAAATATGATACTAAATATTAATTGTATGCTCTGTTACAACTAGTAGCTTTCACGCTGACTAGTGTGGATTCCTTACTTCCCTGTACTTCAGAACTTGTCCATGAAACGAGAGCTTGCATTTGGGGTAGGGGATCACCCAGATGTTTGGACAGCATGCAGTTAGCACAAGAAGGGCTCATACATGTTACCCTAAATAATACAGTTGTAGTAATATTTTTATACTGACAGCATAGAAAATGTTCACTTGGGAGTCAACCAGTTAAACCCTCATCTTCAGTAAGTTTATGGAAATAATACATCATTAAGTGCCAACGCAGAGTGTGATATTACTTTCTGCCTGACTTCCCCTGCAGACTCCCACAACTTTTTAGACATTGTTACTGCTGTTCTCATGCTATTTGATATTCAGAGAACTCTGATTACCCTGTGACAAAGAAAGGATGAGAAGCGTGGAATGGGTTTCAGACAAAGAAACTCTGGACTGCTTGGCTGAAGGCGACGTATTGAGAAATGATAGATGCAGATAGACTAAGTTGCTGTAATAGCACCATCAACTTAAAAAAAAAAAAGAAATACAACTAACTGGAATGCCTGAGTTATAGCAGTAATCTCCTAAATTTAGCTGGCATGGCAAATAAGTGCTATTCCTTGAAAATTACCTCTGTGACTGACTTCTAACAATTCTATATGAAAGCAGGAACTTTAATGCTCTGTGATCTCCTGTATAGCCTATAAAGCACTAAAAAAATAGATACTTAATTCTTTTGAAGGCACCTGGAGTGAACAGTGAGACAGACAAAGAAATAAGAAGTATGGTTTTCTATAATTTTCTTATATTAATTTTCCTCTGGCGAACCCTTAATCACAGTATTCAGAAGGAGCTTGCACACTAAAGTATTTAGAAGCAGTGCACTGCTGTGGGAAAGTTGACTGCTCATCCATGGAACTGGCGTGAGCTGAGGTGCAGGTGCTGGTTCCTGTTCACAGCATGTTACTGCAAGTGCATGGATTGTCACAGGCACTGCAGATGAACAGGAAGATCATGGTATAAATCAATGTTGAGTCAGAGGTCTCTGGGTTTTGGAGAGTGCCCCATGATGCCTTTGCTCCACAACACAAATATTAAGTGCAATGAAAGTCTGTCAGAGGCTGCGTTTCTCAGGAGCAGTCTTACAACTCTGGGCTTCAGTTCATGGTAAGAAACTGTAGTGTAATCAGCTACCACTGTACACATTTATTTCTGGTCATTGCAATTTAGATTAGTTCATGCCTCTATAGGATTTCTGTCAGGCATCCTGGTTACAAGTGAGTCATTGCTCTGGAGAAGGGACCAACTCCATGCACTCACAGATATCCACATTTATCACGGCACAACACCTACAAACGCTTAGGTCTCCTGTGAAGGGCAGGAAGCAGCACTGATTTATGTGCTATGAACTGAAAGGAAACATCATAAAGGGAGTGTTTTAAACTTAAAATAATGCTATTCTTAGCTGGCAAGACTTGTGATTTTGATCCTTCTCAGATACACAGCCAACAGTGAGCTATCTGGCTGCACAAATGCCCCCGCTTTTCTTCTCTTGGTTAAATCTGTGATTTCAATGCACACTCCAGTCCTCAGGAACATTATGTAGATTTGCAAAACTTTCAGAAAGACTTCCTGCCCATTAGCCACTGGCTGCTTTGCAAAAATGCATAAAGATAGTGTTTTCCTCTTGTAACAGATGTAAGCTCCTTGCACTGTTGTTCAAATTGCTTGAAGGAAAGCAATATTCCTTTTCTCCTTTTGCTGAAATAGTGGCATCTCTCAACATAAACTGAAAATATACTTGAAACTTAATTTGATGCAGTTCTCAGAATTTCACATGTGAGGGATGAACAAATGAGGATCAGCTTTCTGTAATTAGTGAGGCATACCTGAAGGACCACAGCCTGTAAAGTTTTCTGTGCTGCAAATGGCTAATGTTCTTGTAGTACCAAGAAGCACTTAAGGTCTGTGTCCAGTTCTGGGCCCCTCACTTCAGGAAAGACTTTGAGGAGATGGAACATATCCAGAGAAAGGCAGCAAAGTTGGTGAAGGGTCTAGAGACTAAGTTGTATGGGGAGCAGCTAGGGAGCTGGGGGTATTTAGGCTGAAGTAAAGGAGGCTCAGGGAAGACATTTTGCCCTTTAAGATGACCTGAGAGGAGGCTGAGCCAGGTGGGGCTTGGCCTCTCTCCCAGGCAGCCAACAACAGGACAAGAGAAAATGGCTTCAAGCTGTGCCGGGGAGGTTCAGGTTGACCATCAGGAAGAATTTCTTCTCTGAAAGGGTAGTTAAGCATTGGAGAGAGCTACCCAGGGAGGTGGTGGAGTCACCACTCCTGGAGGTGGCACTTAAGGCCATGGTTTAGTTGACAATGTGGTGTTCAGTAATTGGTTTGCTTTGACTGCCTTGGAAGTCTTTTTCAAACTTAGTGATTCTATGGTTCTATTCTATCTGAAAGGTGTCGAAAATTTTATTTCAGTTGTAATTCTTGAAGCTTATTGAAACAAATTCAGTTCTTAAATTTATGGACATACTGTAGAAATGGTTACCTACAGTGTGGAGCAAATTCATGTATTTTGGTTTCCAGTTTATGCTCATCACAAATGAAGAGGGAGAAAAGTAGTCCTAAAGAGCATTTCATCCTGATTAAGACTTAGAAGAACTCTAGGCATAATTTAGAGCATCCTGTAGGGCACTCTAGCTTGTGTTGGTTACACACAGGTCCCAACATTCTGTCCGGAAGGGTTTTTTCTCGGCCTGCTCCATGTCCTCCAGCTGCTGGCATGGTCCATCTCCTCAATAAGCTTTTGAAATAGGGGGAGGATCAAAGAGCAGATGGCATTGGGCTCTGCCACTGGAGGAATTTTTCCTGTGACAGTAAAAATCTTCTGCTCCATCCTAAAACCAGCCAAAGCTGGGGGGTTTTTTTGGTCTACTTAACATGGTGAAGGCAGTATGGAGAAACTAAACCAGGGTCTAGATGCTTCCACAGTGACTTCAGTAGGCTTGCTCTAGACTCAGAGGTGCTACTGGAGGTGCAGAGAAGCCCATGGCAGATAAAATAGGTGGTTTGTAATGAATGAGGCAGAACTCTGCAGTAAATTCGTCAGGGACACTGTGGCAAGCCCCAAAAGGGAAAGAGGTCTAATATCCACTGAAGAGTGATGATAAAAATAAATTTTGAACAGCTGCTCTCCTCAGTTTGCACTAGACAAGGACATTTTTAAGGGTAAATATTGTTTAGAATAATCTAAAAGCTTCCGCATAATGAATTATCCACATTTCTGCAATAACCTTCAGAATAGCTACCCTGAGTTTTATCACAGGATTGTCCAAAACCATTTTCCTAAAAAATCATTTGAAAATTCTATAGTTCAAAATCTGGACAAAGTGCTTTAGCAAACTTCACAGCAAAGCAGGAGCAGGCTGCTGGGTGAGTGGTGACAAGGTGTTTCATAACTGAGGATCTGCAAACCCTTGCTGACAGCAAGATCAGCACAGTGGGACCAGTGTTCAAGGAAAGTTATTTTAAGTCTGCCAGAAATTTTACGGCTCTTGTACAACCCAAATCGTCATAGAATCAGTTAAGGCAATTTTTATTTCTGAAGGGCAGCATCTGGCCTACTTGGCACGCTTAAAAATTTCAAATGTGTATTTTTCAAAGCAAGAAGCGTAACAAAAATATAAAATTCAAACTGGCAGAACATTATACTTTGGATGACATTTTGTAGTTAATAACAATTTAATATAGCATAAACTGTACTTCTGGTGCAACCTAGAAAAAGCATCATACAGTTTAGAACAGGCATGCTAAAAGTTCATTTCAAAGTGGTGGTGCAGGCAGGCACTGTGGCTCTTGCAGGAGCAGTAGCTTCTGCATTATTCTTAGGGTCTGGTTTTATAGCATTTGGTACTTGTAAGTGGACAAGATTCCAAAACCAAAATGGAATGTGAGGGGTAGCACCTTGCTCATGGCACTGCACGATTTATACCACAGTTTTGTCTGTTTCCAAAATCAAAAGGCTGTGGAAACTTTAGGGGACTTGTACCAAACACCCAGCCTGGGATTTTGGCTCGTGTCCTCATTTGCACAGAAATCCCTCCCTGTGGCTGAACCCGACCTCGCCCGGTGCAGGAGCGGCTCGTGCGTCACTCAGCCTTTCCTTCCCCTGCCCCGCTTTGCAGTCTGTGTCACTTACACTCTATCTTGCTTTCACCAAGTGCCCAAACATAATCTGGGCATGGCTTGGAGAGCTAAGCTGTGCCTGAGCAATGCAACTGAGCACCAGCTGCCTTTGTTTGTCCTCGAGTACCATGATACTCCCCCACTCAGTACATTCTGGAAAAATCTGGGTGGCCCCTCACTGTGCCTGGGAATGGCCAGACCCTGGGACATGCACACACCCCGCAGGCTGGAGGAAAGCCAGACTGGCTAATTCCTCATTTGTGTCAATGTAGTTAAGCTTCTTCCTAATGATATTTTGACCTGGGTAGAGAAGAGGAGCCATATGGCATCTTCCACCCCTGACAACGACTGTGGTTAGTGTAATCAGCACATTAGCTAGGTGATTTGTTTAGATTCAGCTGTCACTAACTTGTGGCAAACTCAATTATAATTAAGTTGTGTATTAGGTAGACTCTTAATATAAACTGGTTTCATTTTCATATGCCATTTCAATTGTATTTTCTGCCATAACCTTGCTTATAGATGAAGTGTCCTGACTAACTCTTCCTCAGGGCCATTCCATTTCCCACCTTTTAACTCAGGAACTGAATTTGTCTAGCATGGCAAATCAGAGAGCTACAGCATCAGCCACAGAGCCATGCACCAATTTCAACAAAAATCATGCACAATCATTAGCCTTAACACATGCCTAAGTCAGCTTCAGAGCCCCACTTTTTAATTGCTTTAGACATCTGTGTTTCAATTGTGGTCTAAACTATTTGAAATGGTGGCAATGTCTTTCCTTAGTTTGGGCAATATACAGCCCAGTGCAGCAGCAGGTATAAAGGAGGGCTTTGAAAGTCACAGAGTCACAGAATATTCTAAGTTGGATGGGACCCACTAGGATCATTGAGTCCAGCTCTTAACTGAATGGCCAATGCAGAGATTGAACCCACAACCCTGGTGCTGTCTGCACCATGCTCTAACACTCTGAGCTAATAAACCACTATTTGTTTTTGCAATTTGCTGTCTTTGGAGGTAAATGGTGGTTCACAGAATGGCTCTGGGTTGCAGAAGCAGTTGAAGGTGTTTATGATGTAGGTTTTCTCAAAAAGAGTTGATGCAATAATGATACTTGTTTAAGTCCTTTGAAATTCCCAATTTCCCCAGACAGTGTCCTGTGTTTAATAACAGGATGAAAGAGCTCAATAGTACTAACCCCCATCCTGCAAAATTAACCTTCCTCCCCCAACACCCCGAGGACAGAACTGTGATATCCTCTCCTTTTTCCAGTATAGATTTCTGAATCAAATATTAATGCTAAGCATAATGTAAAGGGGTTCATAAAGCTTAGAAGAGAGAGAGAGAGAATGTTGATGGTTATCTAGGGCTATACTATTTCTCTACTGCATTAACATGCTAGTTAACAGAGGGCATGTAGCACTTAAAAGCTTACTGCTCAAGAATACTGAATGGCAAAAAAACCATAGATGCTGTCAGATCACTGCAGTTGATTTACAAGCTTTTGCTTTTGAACTATAACCTCAGAAAAACAGGGAGAAAGACTGCAATAATCACAAATAATGATCAAGCATTGAATTATGGCTTTGATAAATGCTTTCAAAATTGCAATGATAAACAAATTAGCACCCTTTTACTATGCAGTAAATAGGCACAGTTTGCTATTAAAGGAACAAAAGGATCTAGTTTCTGTAGGTATTTAAGGTAAGTGTGGGACAAAATACAGGCAGCAGACAATGGAGACTTAATCCCAAATGAACACTCTGAATATCATTCAAAAATTCAGCAATTCCGTGAATTGTCTCCATCCCCTGCCTGGAAATGGAGGAGACCAGAATGAGATGCAAATCAGTGCGTTTATCTAATGAATAATGCAAATGAGTGTTCCTCTTATGGCATGGCAGTCTGCAGGAATCCTCTCTGCCTCACCTCACATTTCGTGTGGATTTAAGCACCATGTGTCAGAAGAAATTAGAGAACAGAATTGCCAAGAAATGACAAAGCCTTGGAGCCCCAAGTCAGTGCAGACAGCAAGGTACATTAAGATGCATAGTAGAGAGGAGGAGAGAGCAGACATCTCATTAAAATGAAAATGTTGCTATTTTTCCTTCACCTCGTTAATCGAATTGTATGACAATTTAATCAGCAATTATTTCTGTGGCTACTAATTAGAAACATCCTCTAAAATGATACCAAGGTGGGATCTCAAAAACTTGACAAAATCTTTCAGTTTGGCTTTTTTTTTTTTTTTTTTAAATGCTGGTATTATTTTATCTCTCTGGTATCAGTTAACTGCATCAGCATTTTTCTCATAGCATCACAGAGCATACTGCATCTTATCCATTAGTCACAAGCCTTGCTGTAACTTTCCCTTAGCATCTAACATTACCCTCCAAAAATATACTCAAGCAAACAAATCTGAAGGCAGGCAAGCCCTGAAAATCAACTCTTTTTTTTTTTTGCCCCAGTCATATTTTGCCTGAATGTGTATGTGATTCAGAATCCAGGATGGATTTCATCTGCTTCATTAAAACCTCTTAGCATACAGACCAGCTATGCTCCACAGCTGGCATTAAGTCCCTCCTCTTCATCATTGCATTGAGTCCTCAATCTGGGGATTTGTGAAACTTCATGCTTTTCTGACTGGTACTCTCTTAAAACACAGAGTTGGTACATCCAAATGAACGAAGCCATTTGTTCCCTGGACAACTTCTTAGTTATCAAATACAGAGTGGTGAAGGATATGCAATGCACAGAAACCAGAGGTCTGAGAATGCAATTTGGCCAGGTTCTGTGAAGTCCAGTTTGGGGTGGAGGGAAATTGCCTCTCACTTGGAAAGGGACGTGCACCTCAAAGTTCTGAACTGTAAAGCTGAGTACTTGTTTTAATCATTGACATTGGGGTGCCAATTGTGTATGATACAATGTCAGGGCCGTGTTCCCGTGGGTCACTGAGCCATGAACCAGCAGGCAACAAATTGGTGGTTTGATCCAGTAACCCATCAAAGAGATAAATCTGTGTATTAAGCAAAAGAAGAGATTACAGATATCTTACTACATGCACTTCCAGGAAATGTGAAAAATAACCCAAACCAAAAAACAAAACTAAACTCCAACCCTTTTTTCTCACAAGCTGACAAAGACATCATCGTTATTTATAGCTGTGCTTCGGTTCATCAGTTGGAGGCACGCTGCAGAAGATGCTAAAGCACTAGCGACATTGTACTAAATTAAGAGCTTGCAGTTTCTTTATAATAGTTGAAAGCAAAGCTATTTCTCCGCTGGGCAGCTTGTTGCAAACTCCACAATACTGGGAAAAAATGGTGCATTATTTTGATGGATTTTCTCTCAGGTCAATCCTAGTCAATCAAGGGGGAATTGCCTGGGATGCAGGTCTATAAGGAATTTGGTGTGAACTCCATGAAAATGTGACTTGCAGTCAGTAGCATTTTCACTCTCTTAAATTAGAAGAACACGGGTAGGTTCTCTGCTCCTGTTCCTGTTGGCAGTTACCATGCCAGAAATATACAGAGAGTTTAGGTTTCTTATAGCAAGGGCAATGGTAGCTACAGCGAAAAAAATACTGTTAAAGCAAACTAAGAAGTTGATTTGAAGCAAGGAGACAATTAAAGCACAGCCTTTCTGAAAGAGTAATAAAAATGTCACGGCAAATGACAGATTGTTACAAGTCCTTGGCTTCTTCCGAGCACTGCAATAGAATATGGTGTTAAATCAGTTCCCAGAGATTATTAGTGGTATATGTTATTTTCCCAAACTCAAGGAACTCAGTATCATTTCATAAATCAACTGCAGGTTAAAATTAGATTTTTTTTTACAACCTTAACTCTGTGACCCTTGGACATACAATTAGCAAAGAAAATTAGATAAAAAATATAGCTGAAACCTGACTCATCAAACTTGGAAAAGCTAAAAACATTCCACCAAAAACCCAAACCAAATCAGAAAATAGCTCTTTTCCATGACTTCTCAATGCCTGTGAGTTTCACTGACTGAAGAATAAGACACTGAGACAAAGATGTTGGAGGAGGACTCCATTGGAGTAGGAATGAACTCTCATTTCTCATTAGCTTAGTTCTGTAAATTAGCTCTAAGGTCTTCCTGTATTTTCTTGTGCATACTATCTGTACTGCTTTTTCTCTATCAAGCCTTAAGAAACCTAGGTCAGAAAACTCTAAGTAATTAAAGCCAATAACACCTGAACCCCATCACCTGGCATGTGAAGATCTCCAATGTGAAGGCTTGAAATAAGTTTTTGTGTTGTCAAGTACAATGGTATTGCAGGCTTAATTGCAAGTTCCTCTGTCTGGGGTGTTTATAGGCCAGATAATGTCTTTTAACAAAGTCTCAGTGACAATACTGTTAGAATTTCACATGCCTTTCTTATGTGGCAGAAAGCTGATTTCTACTGGAAACAAATTATCCAAGAACCCTTCAAGTTCCATGGGAGGGATCTCTGTTACCCTCTTCCAACATGCAACATTGCTGTGTGCTGTGTGCATGCCTTGCTTAGTGGGGGGCTGCAGCACGCCCTGGCACACTCTGGTGTGTGTTGGATACAGGGCAGGGTGTGCCACCAAGACCAGCATGCCCTTGTAGGTTCCGTAATTGCTCAGATGAGGAGGTTTATTGTTCTCTTCTTCAGCAGCTGCCCTTTGCTAGAGCTGCACTGCCAACATTCACACGCGTTGCAGCAAAGTGCTATGCACCTGATCCTTGGTTAGGAGGGGTAATTTTGAATTACAAAGTGTTTCCAATTTATGATATATTTAATCATTGTAAAAGTAAACTTGTTCTGCTCTTCCTGTGATGCTTTATACAGCTCATAATTATCAACAAGCAATTACTAAGAGTAAAGGCAGTTACAGCAAAGGTTTGCTCAGCACTGCCCTTACATCTGCTTTCTGTGGCCTTGGTGTTTGGCTGGCTGAAAGGCAAAAAAATCAACTGTGGCTTACGTGACAGGAGTTGAGAGAAGCTTGTGTAAGGTGGTGTCATCAAGAAAGTGTTGAACAGGTCATCAGAGGCACAGGTGCCATTCATCCCTGTAATAATTTGTGAAGAACATTCTTCTTCTTGGTCAGTTCCTGTAAATCTTCTTTTGAAGTTATGAGAACTGGCCTGACAGGAGGAGGATGTTGATGGTTGCATTAGTAGAGGTGTAATGACCTTGAGGATGGGAACTGAAAAAAGCCCCTGTTACAAAGGCAAAACTTAGCAGTGCCCTGCTGCATTCTGAGTTTTGTTTCTGATCTTGTGCACAATTTTATTATTCCAAACCCATCACTTAGTAGTACGATGCCCTTGACATGATACAATCATCAGAACAAGATTTACTTCAAATTCTTAGCCAGATTGTTATTGATTGGGAGAGTCAAACACTGCCTTGTAAAAGGGCTATGCCTGCTTTTCCTGAGCTCCTGCAATGTATTTACTGCCCTAGAGAGTGAGCACCCGGGAAAAGCAGCATGGTGAGCAGGTCCTCATCAACCAATCAGCATTTCTGCACAATATTTTCCCATACTACTGCTGAACTCTTTAAACTTAGAAAACATCTAGAAAACACTTTACCTTACCAATCTAAAGTCCACAGATTAGATCTGTGTGGTCTGTACCGTTTCCAAAAAGAATATTATCCAAATAGGATATCAGAATTCTATGTAAGAACAAGCCAATCAGCCCCGGTGGCTTCTGAAGGTGCAGAACATTAAAGGTATGACAAGACAGGGATGCAACCAGAAAGCTCTTCTGTTCTTTGGAACAACTCCCCATGTCTCTCTTCAGTCTTTGTTTTCTCCATCGTTTTCACGACAGGGAGAGAGGGAGGGCAACATGGACTGCACAAGTGGCAAATGTGTGAGAGCTGCCTGCCACACCATCCCATTAAATGTATGTACACTTCACACCAGCCGAGGACTTGTAGATTGTAGGAGAGGGAAAACAATTGTCTCTGTACTGCTTCAAAAAAACTCAAACCAATCCCATGTGGCATTTCAGAAATCAGTCCACTGTTTAACGCTGAAAAAATGGCATACTTTCTGTCAAAGCTTAAAATTTGACAAAATGTTCTGCTGAAACCCCCACCTTGTCTGATTAACAAAGGAAGGACAACTGTTGTAGTATTTTCTGAGACCTTATAAAACTTGGAAGTTCATGATTGATGATGCCTGGCTAGTGTTTGAGTGCTACAAGCAATAATGGTGCAGTTATGGGGAACTATGGAATGATTAGTCAATAATAGTCTTCTGTCCTTTTCAATTATTTACAAATAATCCAGGAGATGCATAAACCTAAAATAGAATATTTAAATATGCAAACCCTGTTACGTATTCTATATATGTATCCTACCTGGCACCTTCCAGATAGATACTTTCAGTGTATTCTTGTATGCCCCAAAACTAAGAAAAGATGGATAATGTTTCATTCTCCAAAAGTTGTTTTGTCACTAGGGACAAAGACTCTTGCACTGAAGATCACAATGGCTGAACTAATCCAAAACCCAGCACCAGTAAATAGGGTAAAGAAGATTTTAAAACTGAAATTGCTGGAAATAAGTGAACTTCAGTGAAATTGCTTCTGACAAGAAAAATATTAGAATATAAAGGCATACAGTTAACTTTACTTAAGATGGTTTTATGGTTTCTAGTTGAGAGTTTCAAACTGGTACACTGCAGAGGGTAACGCTCACTACTGAGGAAGCTGCATTTTGTTGCCATCCATTGTTGTCAGTAGGAGTCCTTCTGTTGCCTAACACAGGACACATTAATTTCAGTGGAAGATCATATTTTAAGCCCTGTTGATGTGAAGTCAAACATTAGCTCTTAGGCATGAAATATACATGATGAGTCAGTTCTAATTTCCTTTTAGTTATTGAAGTGTATCTTTTTAAAAAAATCAAAGCCACCGCTTCAGATGACAAAAAGCTTCTATGTTTTTAGCATTTTATTTTCAAAGCCTTATCCCACTTCTTTTTCAGGAAAATAGGGTTTTCAGCTGCAAACATGCTGGCAAAAATTTACCCCACTAATTTAGTGAGGGAAGCTCCAAGGCTTGAACCCCTCAAACCCGTTACTTAACGTGTCTGGAAGTCTGAATCAACCCTTGTGAAGTGAGACACCTTGCTGGGATATTTCTGCAGGCTATCCCTACAGTATTTATACTACTTGGCAGATCCATATGGTCAAGGAAGCCAAGAGGCATGTCAGTCTGCAAGCCTGTGTTAAAAATAGAGGAGGAAAATAGCACGTGTAGAAAAAGTTGTTTTAGCAGTTAGAAAATTGCGTTCTATACTTTTTTCCTACAGCTATGCACGTTGCAGATTTTAGAGGATGAGGGCTTTTGTGTAGTTTTTTGGTATTCCTTTTTATTTATTTTTTACCATCTCCCCACCCCCAGTCACTTGTAAATGTCACCCACAAGTAGCTCTGTTTCTAGTTTTCACTGGAGGAAAATGTCTTATGAGCAGGTGTAGCTGGTAAAAATCAAATTCACGAGTTAAAATGTGGCTCCTGACAGTTTTACGGATAAAAATCTAAAATGCACCAAGATGTTGGAAAGACATGAAAAGTTCATTTAAGAAAATGCTCCTTTCATCATAATGGTGTCTTCTTTTAGAGGTTTTACAAATACTCAGCTATAAAAATTCTGTCTGGGCTGAAGCCTGACATAAAATATCCCTGATATAGTACAAGTTCTTGCTTATAGTAAATATAATTAAAATTCATTTGCACCCTTTTTCTTTCCTCCCCTTTTTTTATTCCTAAATTCCTTATAAACAATCTGCCTAAAGAACTAGAAGATGAGAAATAAAACCATTTTCCAGAAAATACAACACATCAAACATCAAAGCTACATGAAATCACTTATGCATGTTGCCAAGTCAGCTCAATGCCAAGGATTTTTGTGTCCTTAGCTATATTTGTACTTGTAGATCAAGATGATGTCACCACAAGTGACCTGTGAAAACACAAATTTCCATACCTAAAGTGTCTACAACAGTCATTGTTTCTACAAGTAAATCAGGTACAGAGCTACCTATTTTTTAACTAGGGAGATTAGTGTTCCAGTGTACACAGGAATCTGCATCTCATCACTCAATGGCCTGAATAGTATTTGGGATTATTTTTTATTTTCATATTCAGGCAGCACTCATAGGCTTTGAAACAAGTCAAGAAATATTTGGATTAGCAGATTTCTCATCTGGTTTTAGCTACTCTTAAATAGGTATGTTATTTTATATATTGGAAATGGCAGTTTTGGCAAAGCAGTATCAATATTAAAAAAAGAAAAGTGGCAGTGGTACTCATGCTAAAATTGACCAGCTCCCACAGATTCAGCCCTTTCTAAACTCGGTGGGTAAAAATAAATGACAGGTTTTCATCCTCACATAATGAGATGGGTAATTTCCATACTTTGTCAAGAGGAATTGCTAATGCCTGTCTGTATTTCTCCCCCTCTGTTTCCCAGCATAAAGCAGAAGGGATGGAAGTGCAGTTTATCATCTCAGTCTGTACATTTATTTTTTCTTGAATGAATGAAGGTGATTTGGGTTGCATTAGGACTGGATGCTTTGTAAGTAACATAAATATCTAAATGTTAAAATCATTACTCAAGAGTCAACTTACTGATTTCTTCCTTCTCAAAGGACTCTGGGGAGCCCACTAACCAGAATGGTTGTCCTGGTGTACACTAGGTTTGTAGAATTCTCAGCTGAGTTCACTTGGCTTTGTTTCAACAAGATGCTTACAAATGGAAATTTTAATATATGGAAGTGCCTCAGGAACTTGCATTTGGTTTCCAGTGATTCTTAGCTTTTACAAAGTACAAGCTCTGCACGAAAAAGACATGAAACTCTGGGGTTCAGAGACATTCAGCTACTAAATGAAGATGGAAAAATATGTTTATCCAGATAATTTGGACAAACCTGAGCAGCATAAAACTATCTCTGCTCAGTTCTGCCAAGTAAATCCAAAATTCACATTCTGAGACCTGTCTATCACAGTGGGAAGAAATATAATATCATGCTCCTTGTACAGTGTCCTCAGCCTGGAAAGCCTGATGCCGTGCACTCCCTTGGGACTGAGGGCATCGTGCCCCTGACCAAAATGTGGGAATGCAAACTGAGGGGGCGATGCTGCAGCTCCTCCGGCTGCCTGCGTGACACCGGCAGCTTAGGAGGCAAAGGTCACTCTGCTGAAAGGAGGATTTGCCATCCTGGAAAAATTGTAAGTTCAGGCTTTCTAGCAGAGAAGAAATGGGGTCACCCAGCTCTCCCTCCTGTCAGCGCAGGAGGGATGTGCTGTCCTGCCCTGGCCGAGGAGCACCAGCTGGGATGTGCTGCTGCACCGCACTGTCTCCCTGCTCCCCAGCAAACCTGACCAGGAGTCTCCCTGCAGTGAGCCAGGGGCTCGAGATCACCTCTGCCTCACCAGCAGCAGTTCAAATTATGATAGGTCCAGTAAATATTTTATTTATAAAGCAGTATTATTTTACTTCACTAAAGGTGCTGCTGAGGGGATGTTTCTGGTCCAACTGCATTGACAGCAAGCCATTCACATTGACCATGGATGTCTGGGATTTTATTTTATAGTGGAAGAAGATATTTATTTCTTTACAGAATTGGTGTTGCTGGTTCCATACTCAAACAAGGCCAGAACTCCAAGTTTACACAGAGTACTTGGGTATCTCCCTCCACATACCCACCTCAGTGCTTTGGGGCGCCAGGGAGGAGGGAGCAGTGGGGGGAGGCACCAGTTCAGGTATTTCAAAGAACCTCATCCAGACAGCCACAATCTCCCCCGGCACAGTTCCCTGCTTTTTAAGATCAATTGTTTTTAAAATAACTGTCTAAAAAGGTCTACTCTTCCCAGCTAATTTCAAGGGAAAAACAAACCCAAACTGGAAGAGCAAGTAGTAAATGGAATAAAGGCAGTGCTAGAAAACGCTTAACAGCTGCTCTTGCAAAGTGTATTTACAAAATATAAATCTCCTTAAAAGGATGCCCTTCTACACATACTAGTGACATGCGCTTTAAAACTGCAACTGAAAATATGTAGAAACTGTATATTTCATTTAGGAACCCTGTTTTACCCTCAAATATTTTTAACAACTGAAGTACTTTGTGGGTGTGCTTTTGTTTTGTTTCAGGCTTGAAAACATTCCAGTACCCAAAGTGTAACTGAGGAGGAAAAAAAAAAGCAACTGGACAGAGTGTTGTTAAAGATTTACTGGAGCATCTTGATGTGTGATAATGAATAAAATGCAAATCTGTTTTAGTACCAATCCTCGGTTTTGATTTACAAGCAGTTATTAATTTTTAGATTGCTTCCAGTTGGATGAAAACAGAGATTTTACCAAACTATTTTTTTATTCCTGCTGTCACTAAGTATATCCCCGTCTTTTTAAATCTTGTAGGAAACCAAGGAATCCTTTCCCATGAGGACCAAGGAGCCTTTGCAGAGTGTACAGCAGGTGCTGCCAGAGGCACAGGTAGGCTGGCGTGTGGCACTGCGCAGTGGGAGGGAGCTGGGGGACAGACAGGGACAGTCTGTGACCCATGGGGACAGACAGACAGGACAGTCTGTGACCCATGGGGACAGCACGGGGACAGCCCGTGACATATGAGGACAGCACAGGGACAGTCCGTGACTCATGGGGACAGACACACAGGGACAGTCCGTTCCCCCGGCGTCCCTCCTGCCCCACTGTCTGCGAGAGGGGCTCAGTGGGGCTGGATGGGAACAGGCACGGCAGTGGGGCTGAGCTGTCCTGCCCTGCTGGGGACAGGCACACGGGCAGGGGCTGAAGCTCTCGGTTCTCAGTGTTAGAAGTGAAATACAATGAAATGAAATGTTTAGTGGCTTAAGAGGAGATGCCAAAATAAAATCCCCTCTCTCTGAAGGGTAAGGTGCTCTACAGTGACAAAGCAACAGCTGTAATAATTATATGTGCCCAAAGAGTTCAAATTAGATGAATGCAGAGGTTGTAAATGAGGTCTGCAGTAACTTTGAGCTGTACATACTTTAAAAATACACAACTATGGAAATCCAATTTAAACAAGACAGTAGCAAGAGCTTCATCTTTAACTTCTTGTTCCCATTCTACCCCATGCTATCTAGCAAGACTATACAGATAGAATTTAGAATCCTTCATTTTTATTCAAATTTAGCCCATAAAAGAAAAAAACCTTTTCCTTAACAGCATCTTTTAATCGTATTGCACAACACTGTTTTAAAATGTCTCATTTGAGAAAGTATGTATAAATGCCAAAATGCTTTCAAAAATAATTTGTTTCACATTGTGATTTACCCATTACTCAGAAAAGTATCTGTTCATTTAACTATTTCAGTAAACATAATACTGGTATCACTATCTATGCTACATAGTATTTCCCCCTTTTTAAGCAATATGAGCCTACTTGTAATTAAAGGAGTGCTATATTAATGATGCTGAAAGGGAAAAAAAATTTATGTCCACCTCATAATACTATGCCAGAATTACATGTGCAGAATACTTTTTAATAATCTTTGTTTCTTAATTTAGTTTTGATTGGCTATGAAATATGGAGTAGCACTCAAGGGCTCAAATTTCTACTGTCATCAGCATTTCTTCTCTATAAATTGTACAAATGCACAGGACTCCCATCTGCGGGCTTCTTTTCAAGCTTCTATTTAACCTACGAAGAAAATTAGCTGCAGGCAACTGTAATTGATGATAATTTCATCATTTTTAGCTATTGGGATGTATTATGATATCTAGGTCTAAACACAAACAGAAAATTCTATTTTAATGTTGCCATTTGAGCTGCAAACACAGGTCGGTAACACAAACCCGTCTCTAGTTTGCAAATTACAGCAATAGCCACTAGGAGTCTCCTGGTCAAATTCATGATGAATTTGCACAGTAATCACGGCTCAGGTTTGAATGCAAACCCCATGCTAAAGTCTGGATTTCAGCAGAGGGGCCAGTCCCTGTGCAGGGCAGGTGGGAGTGGGGCGACAGGATCTCTGAGCTGTGAGCAGCATCATCAGGTTCCTGAGCTTGTACCAGGGACAGAGCTGGCATGTGTCTTACAAGGAAAGCCAGAAGCCACCTACACACTGTTCTGGTAGAGCAAAAGATGGTCATGATCATAGAAGTCAGATTTGTTTCTCTTTATGACTGGACAGAGTATTGTGGAATTGTTCTTACAAAGAGGGAAGTAGATTTCACCGACTGTTAGTTACTCCCAGGGATTTCAAGATTTGTTTTACACTGAAATGCTGCAGGCCACAAGAACTAGCACCACCAGGTACTTCAAAATTTGCTTAGTGTGAAACCTGCAGCTCAAACCTGAAAATGTAAATAGCTTCTTTCTCTTTTCCTCTCTCCTCTCCTCTCCCAGGCCAACTATGCACAAGCATACAGTGCCAGACATACTCTGAGCAATGCCAAATGCTCAGAGTTCATAAATTACAGACCTGCAGGAAGGGGTCACGCTGGCTCAAACGCTGTGGCTGTTCAGTCAAAGTCTGTGACTGACAAAAGATGTCCAAATTTCCTTGAAGGAATACCGCAGAAAGCAGTCATGCACCTTCTGCCAGCATATGTAGCTCACTCTGAGACACTAGAGACTGCTTTAAAATGGACAGGGAAGCCAGAGGTGACCAGTGAACCCTTCCCCACAGTGCTGGTTATCCTGTAGGCAGGAGGAGCCCTTATTCTTATATACTTATTCTGGAAGGATGCTGTCACATCCTCCTTACAGATACATGCAACTCCACATATAGAAATTGTAAGTGTTCAACTGCTCTTAGCCACTTATGTGTTTATAAGTTTCTTTTATGAATCTCTCCTCTTGAGCGAAAATCCTTTCCAAGCTGTAAAAATCCTGAATTACTTTAAATCGGATGAGATTTCAAAAAAACCAATATTTTGGAAGATTATTTTTATTTGGCTTCTGCTTTTTGAGCTCTTTTGTTTCCTTTTCAAACTTTTCCCTGCAACCAGAAGGACTAAGGAAATAAAGATGATGTTTTAAATGAAACCTGAGAATCTCATATAATCATAATTGTAGGACTCCAGGGGTTTGAGGTTTCAGAATAATCTCATGAGCTGTCAATACTGAATGTCGCCAGAAATGATAATGTTATTCTCAGAATAGATGCCTAAAAGCAACTTTGGGACAGTTTTTCTGTTGCATGCTCCCCATAATACCTACAAATGCTGTTCTGGGGGGACACCACAAAGCTACCTGCAAGTGGTGAGCTGCCAAATGCTGGCTTTAGCTGCCAGCTAGGGCTGTTATATTTTGCAACAAATTTACATATGCAAAGCCCTGTTATTCAGTCTGTCAGCTAAACAAGGAAAGTACAAATTCATCACAGACTCATAAGAACATTTAATACCATGGGGAATATGCAGAAATAAGTAGGGGGCCAATTTAACCACCCATCTCCTCTGTATTGTATGCTTGCACACATTGCAATGCCCGGCTGCTTTGTGTGTTATTGCACATTATTATCAGCTACTCTCACAGACTGCCTTAGATTGTACCATAATCTCCCAGCAGGACTTGAATGAAATTGTCAGTCTGGTTTGTTTCAAGGGTCTAATCTATATTACACCAAAGGCTGACAGAGACTCAACAGCTAGTACCTTAATCCATTTGGTGAAGAGAAAATTAGTAAACCTGATAAGGAAACGGACATGCAAATAACAACAGGAGGCTGCTTCAACCTCCTTGTCATCCTGCAGAAGCAGATTTGGCTGCTTGATACCCTTGTTTATTATTAGAATAGCTGAAAAGACCCTGTTCCTCTCCAAGTCAGCGTTAACCTGATTTCAATAACAAAACAGTGGTACAGGTTTGGCAGGCACATAGCCAGTACTTGCAAGAAGAAAACCAAGCATTTGTATAAGCCAGTTTGGCACTTTAGCATGCTGAAAAGAAACCTTTGCATCTTTGTCACTTCAAATTTGGGCTTTTTTAGCACAAGAACATGCCTAACACGAAAGAACTTTTTTCCACTGCCCACTTTCTCCAAGTATGTCAGTGCTATCTTCTTAACTCATTTTCTAAAACTAAAAGTGAACACAAAAATTCAAGATCTCAAAAATGTCAAGGGCTCAGCCCTACAAAATATCTAAAACCTCATTTTGCAGGAAATATCTAATTCCTACAGCTATCTATGGTACAGATAGACAATGCATTTTTAGGGATGAGAATGCTCTGCTGTGAGCATGGGCAGTACCTTAGGAACATTAAATATTTCTGTCATTTTCCTTATGATTCAAGCAAGCCAAGCCATTACCAATGCATATCTAAATGTAGTGGCTATGTACAAACTACATCTGTCCTGGAAACAAATCCCACAGTTTATCATGTAAGAGTCAGTCACTCTACACTTGTGTACCTGAATGCACACTCTCATTCTGTGGGCTCTCTCTCCCTCTTCCCCAGTTACTCCCCTTTCTCTGCTTTTCATGTGAGGATTCTGGTGGCCTTCTGCATCTCACAGGCTTAAGCTGCAGATGAGCTACAGCTGTAATCTCAGGTCATTCCCAAGCAAACTTTCCTCCCACATCACAGCACTGATGAGCTTGTGTGGTCAAATGTTTTCAAGGGGAGTTCTGGCACCATTTTTAATATTTAGACTTAATCAAAATGTCTTTTGTTTGCTTGGTTGTTTTTTGTTTAAAATTGTTGTTCTAACTAGAGTGCATACTGACAACAAAGGCCTTCAGAAACTTACAGTATTACTTAAGATAGGAACTGCTCCAATGTTTATCTGCACTAAAAGGAAGAAACAAGTTTTATTGGGCAGGTTTGTTTGTTTTGGTTTTTTTCTCATTAAAGGAACAACTTTTTGCATTAGATGATGAGTTACTAAATATTATTGAGCGCTTAATCACAGCTACTACTATTCAGAGGAAAAAAATGTATTTCAAGATTAAGGAAAAAAACCCAGTAAGACAATATTATGTGGGGCACATGACTTCCATTTGTTTTTAAACAGTGGCTGCTTGAACCTGCTTGGAGATTTAGAGTGTCAAAGACATGTCAGCAGAGATGGATTAGTGGGCAGAGAGCAAGTGGTGCAGTCAAAGGTTCATAGTGAATGTAATTTATTCATGTAGCTTCACAATTTATCACGTGGCTATTACCATAATGTACGTGGGAAGCAGCTGCATGCGTGCAAATAATGCCTTAAATGTATGTGTGGTTGGATCTGAACTCCTTACAGAACAGCAGTGGTGGAAAACGATGCCACAAGGCATTTAAAAGCAAATTTCCTTCCTGCGGGGATGCTGTCACCCAACAATGATGATTTGTACACAGGCGAATAAATGTCTTGTAGGCTTTTCTCAGTTGTGATAACCTCACTTACCAGAACTCACTGGTCTTTCAAATCTAAATAATGTAGGTAATGTGGAGCACATTTCCAGTGCTGTATTAACAGATGTAAGTGTGCATGATTTGTAAAACAAATCTCTTATTTTCTTTTCAAGGAACTCAGTATTTTCCACTCACTATTTAACAGAATTATGCAATCACAAAGAAAAGTGAGCCTCTGTAGGTGTGAGGACAAAGAAGTTATCTACAAGTTAAAGATCTCCTTTAACTGAAACTTCTCACAGTGTGATCTATCAAACACTTGGGAGCAGCACAGCTGTAAAATATTGATATACATACACATGTGTGTGTGTGTGTGTATATATGTATATATACATATATAGTGTCTGTTGGATTCTTATACCCTATGCATTTACTTACCAAGCCAAACATTTCCAAACCCAGTCTATTTCAGGACCACGTAAAATGAGGAGTTCTGGTCTCTCTTAGTTTTCTTGAATGCCTACAGTTTCAGCTAGGAAGAAAGCTGTGAGTAGTTGCTAGAGCTTGGAGGTGATTTTAGCTGCACTGTCCATACACACCTGCTGCAGCTCCTTGGGTAGCTGGGAAAACTTCAACAGCTCAACTCCCAACACTATTTTCTAAGCTTTAGCAATTTGAATTCAACTGGTCTTACTGTTTGGAAAATAGACTTAATTATGCCATGCTATGATGCTTTAAACTGATTTAGTAGAATTAGTTCATTCAAATCTTTCTTGATCAGGCAAAGGCCACCCCAGTTATGGGTTAGCACAATAGGAGTTTTATACTGATTTCTGTTGATACATTAAAAGTTGCTGTAGAGAGACATTGAATTCGGATAGTCAAGTTAAGTCCTCATAAGCAGAAGATCTCATTGCTCAGCTTAATGTACTGCTCAGAGTTTTGTACAGCAGAACCTTTCACATTTGGAATATGATGCAGATTTTCTTGGATAATTTCACGTGCACTCTAGGGCTTTTATTTTGAAGCCACCTATCACAAATATACCCCCACTAATTATGCAAAATAAAAAGCTTGCCTTACCATCGCACAGAACGTCTCAGGAGGATCTCCACATGTTATGTCGGGGGGATCCAGAGTCACTTTTACATATTTGATCATGTCTCTGGCTTCTGGCTGGCAGGCCATGTAATCCCATACTTTTCCTTCTTCCGTGTAAATCTGAGTCTTACAGACGTCATAGTGTCCCCACACAGAAGGGTAGTGCTGCATCACGGAGGATACAGTAACCCAGAGGGTGTGAAGTGACAGGAATCTTGACAAATACATTTCTAAATCCTTTTATGTCAGCTTCGTAAGGATGCTCAGTGCTGGCGTATGTGCAGTCTAGAGATTATATGTACATATAATGTATATATTTATAAAATAGGTTCCAAGTCAAACGTGAAGCATGAGGATGGGATGTTGGTTTCACTATGTTAAAAACTTTGGTAGAAGCCACCCAGGCCCTGATGACAGCCTTTCACAGCCATGCAGCGCTTGTCCTTCGACTTATAACTTATCTGTCAGGGCTTCTTGTAAAAGATGTCCAAGAGCAGATAATAATTTGTGAAGTTGCAGGTCTTCAGCTCCACTGTCGATAACCCTGAGTGATCCTCTGTGGTCAGGGCTCGCAGGGGATGCCTGGACACACTGATAAATCAGTATCTGAAGGAAGAGGGTGAGTGTCTATAGGCTGGTGTCTGTTTCCCATCAATCATCCTTTTCTTCTGGCACCAGCACCCTTTTAGAAACAATAAAAATTAAGAGTTATTGTCCAAGAATCAATGCATTACAAAATATACGATATGTTGACATTTTGGAGGTTTGATGCAATATAAAGCAAATTGGTACAATATGGATAACCTTTACTGTGGGTTCTGTGCTAGAATGAAGAAACTACCAAAATCATTCACAGTGAAAAGTATTTTGACATGAGGGATTTAACTGTACTCTAACAAAGACAGATTTATAATCTTCCAGGTGCGTTAGAGGTTCCTGCTTCCAAAACTGTATTTTCACCCTAGCAAAACTGGAGAGCAAACTACTGAATTCAGCCATGGCCCAGATGGTGCAGGCAGGCAGGGGAGCAGGCAGCCCAGTACTGCAGGGCAGCGGCAGCAAGGTTCTTTTATTCAAGTGACACAGAGATGGGCATCAGGGCTAGCAGGTGCTGGTGGTTTCTTGGCAAGAGGACCTTGTGGAGCTCCAAAAGCCTTACATATTTATTTTAGATTATTATTATTTTAAGAATAACAAAGATATGGCAAGTACAATTCAATTTCCTTGACGTTTCTCATTAGCATTGCAAGAGTTTTGCTCCCTTTTTTTTTGCCTTTGAACTGTGATTGACTGACCACATTGATGACAAACTATTGATAAAGATAATGGCTTATTTTGTAGCTTACTATAAGGATGCTTTCCCCCCTTATTTTCTTAGGTTTGAGGGTCGCTGTACCTGAGTACTCAGCACTTATTTCACAGCAGATATATGCCCTTTCCCCTCTTCAGAAAACAACCAGAAATCCCCTCACTTTGTAGCACCTGAATCACATTATTACAGGTATAAAATGCTATAATTATATCACAGCAACTTCAAACATATATTTTCTAAATAACACAGGAAAAAAAAAATCCAAATTCTGTATGAGGAAAACTGCAAAGACAGAGTAAGTACCCTAAACAAGGACAAGGAACACCAGGGCTAGGAATTCCAGTGCATTTGTGGCAGCCTGTGCCTGGGTTCAGCCTGTGCCACCCGAGGTTGGCGAGCCAGGGCGCGGGGCTGTCGGCAGGGGATTTCAGCCAGACACTGCAGTACTTCCACACTTCCTTTGTCTGGATGCTAGAACTGAGCCAGACCCGCCAGACAGATGTTGAGAAACAACCGTAAGTCGCCACTTTCTGCAGCCTGCTTTGCTTCCCAGCTTTAAATCATGCCCAGTGCCATGAACCTCCTACACTCCACAGCCACGGGAAGAGGTGTGTGACCTGGTAAGCTCCTTAACGTGTCACGTTGGGAATATTCATTTTCCAAACTTATCTTCAAAGCTATTCCCAAACAGCCTCCCTATATTTAAATAATGCTTCATCTTAAACTGAGCTAAACTACAGACACTATGAAATGCCAACAGATGGTTGAATTGTGTTTCCATAGCAAAGTAATTTACAATAATTGCTGTATGGACGTAAATGCAATTTTCCATTATATTCATTTTATCAAGTGTTACCATACAACTCTCATGTATTTTATCAGAATACGCAGAGAATATCTGAATTTTCCTGCAGTAACAATTCTCAATTTGCTCAAACATATTTAAGCTTCAAATCTGAATCTGACACAAAAGCAGAAATATCTAAGACCAAATTAAATTTAAATCTCTTTAAGAAGCATGCTGGGTAGTACTGTTGGCTTTGTAGCAACCTTACATTCTTTTTTTTTTGTTTTCAGTGGGATTGTTTGCATATTATTTTGGAATTCAGTAATTCAGAGAACATTTTCCGTGTCATTCTAAAGACACTTCTTCCCCTGCTTCCCTTCCAATGTATGTACTATTCTGAAGGGGAAAAAAAAGCACCTACAAGAGCCCATAGCTTAGGGTTATAGGAAACTGTGTCACTATGAAAATGGGAAACAGCTCCTTCCTAGAAAAAGCCACAAATTATTTTAAATTTATGGAGATGGTGTGGTCATAGCTGAAATAAACAGTAAGTGAATAAGTACAATTTTTCTGTGTAGAAATAAGAAGTTACTGAGTGTAATTATATTTAGACTGCAAGCTTGTATATTCAGGCAAAAAAAAGTTTTTCTTTAATATCTTCCTTTCTAGCTCTTTGGTTACTTATAACCTTTTATAATGCCGAGACTCAGATCCACCAATAAACAGGACTGGGTAGGACTAAATAATGTGAAGCAAGCTGCTACCTTAACACACTGTGCTAAAATACTTCCCATATAACGAATTCTCATTAAAGTAAGCCAGTCATAATGATGGTTGTTACACAGAATTATAGACTATAACATCGACTGAATTTAGTGCACTGACAAGAAAAAAGTGCAGAGGAGTGCAAGACATCTGAGCATTAGGCAGCTGTAGCTGTGTACAACAGACACTCCTGACAAGAACCAGCCAATTATAGCTTAAATTTCTGGCATATAACCAGTTCTGATTAATAGTTTTCCATTACATTACAGACATATTATTAATGTATTAAAAATGTCAAGCTTTGGCAAGAACTAGTTTGGCATGGCTCAGTTAGTCTGCAATATCTTCTTTTAATGAGCTTCCATTGATATAGAGAAAGATATTGACCAAAGCACAATAAGGATCATGTGCTGATTGCTGCCAGGTTTTTTTTCTGACAGAGCTATATGATTTGTCTTGCTTTTGTTTGTTCCTGCAGAGTCACTTATGATATGCGTTTTACATTTTAGTGCCCTATTGCTAAGGACATATCTATTTGAATTATTTTGTAGAAAAAACGTTTGGAGTAACATTTCTGAACTTTACAGCTGTGCCAGATGTTTAGTGATAAGCCTCTAGCTGTGGGCAACACACAGCAATGGGGTTTTTTGTCCCCTGTAATGCCTGAGCATTTGACCTTAGAAAAAGGTAATCAAACAAACACTAATAACTCCTGTTGGATGCCCTGATTCCCTCCGCCTTGGCCTGCTAGTCACACACCCTGGGTGTTGGGGGCCATGGAGGTGGCAAAGAGGGATCAGCATCCTTGCTGGCTGAGGGCAAGGAACGGCAAAGTGCCCGGACGACTTCAGCAAATGTATGCAAAGCCTCCAGGGCACACGGCTCCCGGCGTCTGCTTGTGGGGCAGCAGCGCCGGGGCCTTGAACATTCCCATGCGCCACAGCCTCTGCACTGTGGAAAACACTAGGAGGCATCTGGGAGGCACCGGTGCAAAGGCCACGTCTGCTCTGCCTTCCTTTCTGAGCGCTGCTCCGTCTGCGAAGGGCCGGTCGTTCTGGCCACAAGCGAGTATGTCACAGCCGTCCGAGAAGAACGGCATGCAGCTGACCCCCCGAGTGAAACCAGCTGTGAGCAGGCTCTGAGCACATGCATCCCTTTCCAGATGGGGAAGTCACAGCTCATGCAGCGTGTTAATTCTGCAGATGGAGGAGACACCCCCTTTACAGAATGGATAAAATGCATCTTGGCAGCATCAGTGCCAGAGAAGAACTTCAGGTCTCATTAGGGGTTGTTAGCAAACACTCCTCCTTTGCCTCCTTCCATCAGTGTGAAAATCCACCCCCTTCCCCTCCTCACAACCACAGCGGCTGGATGTCTTGCACGAACTCCCTGCTGGAAAATCGCTGCGAGATCCATACGGGTGGGCTCTTGGGCCTCTCTTTGGCAAGCCACAGGAAGGTGAAGGAGGCAATAAAATAGTGACCACCTCCCACAGTGACCGTGCACTGGCTCCAGCGCACCCTGCCAGCACACGGGAGCAGGAAGGAGAGCAGATCCTACACTGCCCGAGGAGAACTGGCTGAAACAACGAGGCAAGGCAAGGAGTGCCGGCTGCCACCTGCCCACAGCGGCAGCTGCGGAACAGATTTTTCCAAAGGAAACATGTTTCAAGTTTGTATCCCGAACAGCTTAAGCAGATGAATGGATCCAATCAAGCCCAAGTAAAAAGCGCTTGTGCGTCCACTCCAGTTGTTAATTATTTAAAGCCAGTTTAGAACATAGGAAATAATGTTCTAACCCTCATGCAACTTACATTTACTAACCTCGTGTTGTACACCTAGGCAACTTGAGAACCTTGTACATAGACAAACCGACCCCTTTTATAAAGGCAAAATTATTTATCTATTCAAAGAAGAAGGGAACCTGTATTTAATGATTTAATACACATTATTTCTGTCAATACTTGTATGAAATGCAGTATACTCAAGCAACTACTTTGGTGTCTTTGGCCTCAAATGCTGTTCCAATCAAAGTTTAGATTCTATTCTTATCCAGCTTATTTAACTATTTAGCAGGAAAAGATTTCTTAGCCTCAGGAGAAATTTAAAATGTCAATACCTAATTAAAGAAAATAAAATACAGCTACCAAAACCCTGCGCTTTGGCACTATACTTGAAATACTTCTGGTTTTCACACATTATTCTTTGCTGACTGACACATCATACTACCACTGCCATTGCTTGCCAGGTATCATCAGCTGTCAGAATATGGAGTAAAAAGCATTTCAGCTATTTAAATTTTACAGCCTTAGTACATAGCTGCTTTTTTTCCTCTCGCATCTTTATAATTGTTACTGTCTTGCCTTAAATATCTCTAGCATCAATCTGTTCTGCAAGTTTTTCCTCTGGGGATATAAGTTAGCATTTGGGGAAGGTACAGGCTTTGTTTTTGGTTTTTTTTCAATGATTCTTCATGCTCAAAAAGGTGATGCATGCTCATCACACAGTGTATCCAGGGCATAGGGCTACAAAGCTTTCAAGTTATGGTGTGAGACTTTCTAACTGAAAGTTCTCAGGCTCAAAAATGAATGCCTACTGGTTTCTGAATTTGTTCTGTGCTATTGCTGTATTTTACATAAATAGCTAGAAAGTTGGTGCTGCTTATCAACGTCAGAGGTTTGAGATAAAGTTTGTAATTCATGAGAGTATCACCACTAACTGTTTGAAGCTCTCTAGTAATCATCCTGTTAAGGTCCAGAAATATACCAGAAATTAACCTTTATTTTTTCCCCATGAAAAGCACAAAATGAAAAAAAAAAAAACCAAAACAAACAAACAACCACAACATAAAACAAGCCAGGGGAAGTTCTGCTGTTTTCTTCCCTTTGACGGGCTTCCCCGGCCACAGCTTCTCATTCTGAACCGCATTGTCCTTAGGCAAGACAGTGACTTATTCCCTCTTTAAAAGCATCTCCACCGCTTGTTCCAATCACTGTCTTTGCTAACATTTCTGTAGAAGTAATGCTGGCTCCTACCACATCAGATCCGGAGTAGTGAAAAGTTGATTGCAGAACAATAAAAGTGTATCAATCAGAGGCCAAAACCGCACATGCACCAACTTTGAGAGTAGAAAAGCATCTGTTTTATCGCGTCTAGCTGATCTGCGCTGCTCACCGCCATCAGGGGTTTTCTTTGGGGGTTCTGTGTGCGTGTGAATGTTTAGAAAAGCCGCCTGCAATTTCCGATGCAAGGGAGGATACCAGGCCGGGCACCGGTGACCGACGCCCGGCGCCGCCGCCCCCGCCTCTGCCCGACGGGACCGCCGCTCTCCCCGGCTGGGTCCGCGCTGCGGGGCGGGCGCCGGCGCGAGGGACGCGCCCCTCCCTCAGGGCTCGCTCGCGCTCCCTCAGGGCTCTCGCACCGCCCGCGCCCTTCACAGCTCGGCTCGGCTCGGCGCGGCGCAGCCCGGCCCGGCCCGAGCTCCGGCTCGCGGTTCCGAGCTGCGGCGGAGGAGGCACCGCGCAGGTACCGCCCCAGCCCGGCCGCGGCCCCAGCCCCAGCTCTGGCCCCGGCCCCGGCGCGCTCCGCTCCGCGCGGGCGGCAGGGGGCGCGCGGCCCGCACCGATCCACCGGCGGTCCATGGCCCGAGCCCGGCGGGGCGACCCCCGCACACAGCCCCCGGCACCCGCACCGGCCCCTCCGCGCCGCGCAGCCCCCGCGCCTCATCCTGCCCCGGAGCGGCATGCGGGCTTTACTCACCCTGCGGGCTCGGGCCGCCCGAGCCTCACCGCGGGGCGGCGCGGAGCCGCCGCGGCGCTGGGACGCGCTGGGGCTTCCTCGGTGGCGGCATGAAGGGCCGCGGGGAGGGCGTGAGGAGGGGGGGGGATGCTCTTCCCCGGGAAAGTTTCCAGCGGGTCGCGGAGGGGCTCGGCGGGGCCGCGGCTGGGCCCAGGCACTTGTCGGCGTCGAAGTTTGGCGGGGCGCGGGCGGCGCGCGGCGGGCGGGTGGCCGCACTCCTCCGGCGCTCGGCGGGGCGGCGGGCGGGTCCTGCCCGCCGGGGCTCCCCGCCCGCCACCGCCGCTCAGGGCGGGAGCGGCCCCGCGCGGGGCGCCGGCGTCCGCGGCATGGGCGCCCGGCGCGAGCGGAGTGCGCCCCTGGCCGGGGCTGCGGCGCGGAGGGCTCCGGCGGCGCGGCCAAACTTCGGGGGGGCGGCGGCGGCAGCGCCTCCTCACTTCGGAGCGACCTCGCCGCGACTGCCGGCGAGCGGGGCGGCGGCAGCTACCCCACCTCCGGGCCCGCGCAACGCGCGGCCCCAGCGCCGCCGCCGCGCCCGCCCCCGCCGCCGCGCTCCCCGCCCCGCCGCCCCGCGGGCGCACCGCCGGCGCCGCCTGCCCCGCGGCGGGGGGGGCAACGGGACGGGACCTACCGCCCCGAACCGAGCGGGAGCCGCCCAGCCGCCGGCAGGGCTGTGCCTGCTCCCTGCCCGCTGGAGTAGCTCTAATTTTCCCGTCTAATTTCGGCTTCAGCCTGGTAACGCACAGGCGGAGGTGCTGTCCGTGCTGCCGCCGTCCGAGCCCCGAGCCCGGCGGGCTGACCCCGGCGCCCCGCCGCAGCCGCGCTCGGCTGCAGGAGCCGGGCAGCGTGCCGTGCCGCCCAACTCGCCGGAGGGTCCCTCCGCAGTGCTGGGCACGCCGGGGAAGCGCCGCTTCGTCCTCTGCCTACAGCACCGAAGTGCCACCGACACAGGGAGGGAGCGCGACTTGTCCTGTGGTGCTGTGGTGACCGCCCGCCCCGTACCAGCCCCTCGGGGCTCCTGAAAGACGCGAAAACCCCGTCTCCTCCTTCTGCTGCGCTTCCTCGTTCCCTCCTGCACGCCCTCTACTTCTGTCGCTTAAACGAGAGGCGCAGGCACTTCTCTCCCTTTTAGATTTCTCCAAGCTACAAAACAGTATCTAAAACTAATGACCATCAAGTCCCGTGCAGGAATTGTGCTTACTTACTCCTGGCAACTACCTGGTTACTGAATTTGACCGACTGCAGCTGCCAGAGCTGGGCAGTGGGACACTGGCTGCATTGTGAACGCTCAGAAGCTGCGTTTATCGTTTGTTTGCGTGTTTTGCATGTTAAGAGCTGTTAAATGTATTTATGTAGGCAACAGTGCCGTTGTATTTTGTTGACAAAATTTGGCGGCTTGCAATGCCAGTAGGTAACCAGATGAAATGAGGCAGGGGATTTATGGAAGAGTAAGAAATTTGATCTCTGTTTGAGTCATGGAATTTGGTAGGTTGTGGAAATAACTGGCAGGAGTCATTAGGAAGGACAGTTTTCTTCTTTTCCCTTAGACAGGTAACCCAGCAAAGTAAAAAAGATGCCTTCTAGTTCCTCCCAGGTTTTTTTTTTTCTCTGTGTGGGCAGTGGTGTTGTTTTGGCATTTCCATTCATTCTCTGGAATCTCTGTGTTAGTGAAGGTACCACATGCATGGGAAAGTTTTTTGTGTGGGAAAGCCAGGAATGATCAAAGGGGTGATAAAAACCAGCTTCAGGGATTTTCAATACCCCAGAGCAGTTCTTGCTTTGTTTGCAGCCTCCTGGTCCCTGAGGTACAAAAGGATAGAAGATGGAAATCAGTAATTTTTTTCTTCCCACTTGAACTGGAAGCATGTCAGTATCGAGGCTCCATAGGGCCTTTTGTAAAGAAGAGGGGCAGAGTTTCACTGCAGTTGGAAGAAAAAGGTTGTTTTCCTAATCACTAGACAGATGGTGGGCTGTACAGCGAAGTGCAAGAGACTGTACACGCTGTGCCAAGTCCCTGCAGTGGCACATGTGGATGGACCAGCCCTGCTGCCTGTGCCAGCTGTGGGGTTCCGCTGCCTCCTGGCGCTCCGAGTGCCATGGCTTTGTGCATCTCTGGGCCAGGCTGGATCAGCTGTTTGCAGGTGCTGCGAGGGGAGTGGTTTTGGAGCGCTGGAGGAGTGTTGTCTTGCTTTAGACTTGAACTGGGAGGGGATGCCTTCTTTCCACTGTGGAGAGCATAGCTCTTCAAGTCACAGCAATGCCACTGGCAGTGATATACTTGGAGTGTGCCATTCACACCTGCTCTGCACCTTGTGCTGCTCCGGTCACATGCCCTAAACCTTGCCTCCAGAGATGTGCTGCAAGTTTTCTCTCCTCTGTGCAGAGTCTTTGGCCTCCTGAGGCCATTATTTGCCTGGTGGGACTGGCTGGCCACAAAGATTAAAGGCAGGATCGAGTCATCTGATACGTCAAACATCATTAACTTCTTCATGCTAATGGTATTGGCTTCTTCTGCATCAAAGCTAGAGCAGCTGGTTTGAGTGTAGTGTCACCAAGTCTGAGATTAGATGTGCCTTACTGGTAAAAATGATGGCCAAAAATCAAGTCTAGTCTGAGGATGTGGCCAAACTTTACAGCCAAATTTTAGGCTCATGAGAGAAAAGAGATCTGATTTAAATTCTTTGTCAAAGGCTGTTGAAAGGATGGAAAAGCAGATGGAATTCAGCAACTAGAGATTTATCTGTGTTGTTTTTGTTCTTTTTAGAGTGACAAGCTGGAGTTAAAGAAAGAAGGGACAGTGCTTTTATAACCAAACTGAAAATACTGTGCCAATACCTGTACTAAATTTCTGACAACTCTTTTAGTAGTAAGTAGTGATTTTTCACACGTAAATGGGCTGGGCGACTCACTGTCACAGCACCTTGAGACTGGACTTTAGCAGGATTCCTAAAGCAGATTTGATATGTAGACAGAAGATAAGATTAACCAAAGTTTGAAAGGAATATTTAAAAACACCTCATGTCCCACTGCCTGCCTTACAGGATTGGAAATTGACTAAAAGTGAAGATTTAGCAGTTGTTAAATACCAAAGGATGGAAAGTCACAACACTGGGAAAGTGTTATCTTGAAAGTGCTTCCAGCAGTATTTCTTATGTCTTCTCAGTAATAGCTGGCATTGGCCCCTAACAGAATCAGGGAAGGGGATTAATTTTTGATTACTGGCCTGAACATGGGAGCACCTATGCCTATTAGGACACTCCTTGCTACAAGGCATAATTTATACTACAAGCAGCATAAATTGCTGGTACAGAAGTGATACTGCTGATTGCAAACTTTTCTGGTGAAGCACCAGCTGAACTGCAAGTTTTTAACCAAGTCCTAAATCTAAACAAGCTTTGCATGTTTTCAAGCTGTGGTTTGGCTATTTAGTGCATCCCCTCATGTGCCATTATGAATCTTTTATTACTTTCTGTAGTCCAAGTTGACCTCTAATGATACAGCAGAATTATTTTATTAGTGCCTTACCCCACAGCAGAGTAGTGCTGCAATGGGCAGTAGCAGAGTACCTGGCTTTGCCTGAAGTAGCAGCTGTCCCTGGAAATGTATCCAGAGACACAGGGAGCTTCCCTGCCTGAAGCTCAGTGTTTCTGCATGCTGGTGGCTGAGGGCTGCAGTGAAAACTGCAGGTGTGATGTGGTGCAGCAGCTGGGGCCTGACCTCAGAACAGAGGCTGCTCATGGTGGGGCCAGAGCCCTGGCAGGACAGAGGAGAGGTGGCAGTGTCTGCAGCTGCTGGGGCTGAGTGGTGGCACGGAGGGTCCTGCTGTGCAGAGAATGGCTTGGTGCTTCTGCACACCTCTGCTCTGCAGAGCCACTACCTGCTCCATGTGCTGCTCTGCTCCTCCATCACACTGCATACATATTTCTGACCTCTTTTGTCACCAGCTGAAGGAGTTTTTGCAGAGCAGCAGGAAAAAGTTGCAGGAGATAAGAGCAAGAGTACTGCTCATTTGCCCCTGCCTCCTACTGCTGAGCTGAGACAGGGGTAGAAATGGCAATAAACACCAAATTCTCCCAGTGGCAGAGCTGGTCTGTTTACTTTATTGCTGCTTTGCCCTCAGTAGTAGTTTATCCTTCTGTAAAATCAATTGGCTGTCTAGAATTTGAGTGTTGTTCTGGGCATCCATGTTTAGTGCCTCCAGTGCTTACAGTGGAATGATTGGAAAATTGTATTTAGATAAATGACAAAATCAAAAGGTTTCTGCATTAGAGTTGCTCAACCTGGAGAAGAGAATGCTCTGGAGAGACCTTATAGCACCTTACAGTTACCTAAAGGAGACCACCAACAGCTGAAGAAAGCTTTTTTGCAAGGGTATATAGTCATATCAAAAGGGGAAATGGCTTTAAACTGAAAGCAGATAGATTTAAATTAGGTATTAGGGAGAAATCTTTTACTCTGAGGGTAGTAGGGCTCTGGAACAGGTGGCCCAAAGAAGTGGTAGATGCCCCCTTCCTGGAAGTGTTCAAGGAGGAATTGGATGGGGCTTTGAGCAACTTGTTTTAGTGGATGGTGTCTTCCTGCCCATGTCAGGAGGATTGGAACTAGCAACCAACTCAGGACATTGAATGATTCTATGATTTGTACAGGCAGGGGACAAATCCTGACCTTTGTTCAGTGAAGCAGTGAATACCCAGACATCCCTATGTAGTGTTTTGACACTGCTGGAAGCTTCAACATGGCTCAAGGGCAGGGGACAGGGAGGCTACTGAAAAAAATGTCACCCCTTGTTCTGAAACCTCTATCACAGTTTGTGAGAGGTTTTCTCTGAGCAGGCTGGGTGACAGAACAAAAAGTGCTGGCAGCTACAGGTGCCTTGTCTATACCACAGCTTCCATCACAGCACTGTGCACCAGCAGACCCAGCTTAGCAGGCCTGGGAAGTCCTAATGGGAAAGGCCTGTGGAGGCATGGCCCTGAGTAAGGTAATCTGGGCAGCCAGCTGGGAGTATGATGTTACACTGATGAACACTACATCAAGAGATATGCGAGTCATCCTACTCCTGCCTCCATTTCCATACAGCTTGATAATGACTTTTTCTCCTTACAGGGTAAGGAGATCTTTCCGAATGATGTTTCAGAGCTGAGAGCTTCTCTGAACAGGACATTGGGGTCTGAAATCTTGAAATAGGGTAGGTATGAAATCTGGGAGAAAGAGTACCTCATCAGCAGCATTTTTCATTTGGCTGGGACTGTTTCCTGCTAGCAGGCTGTGGGACCCCATTACTTTTTCCTCAGGTCTAGGGTAGAAAATGGACCATTTCAGGTCTCCTGAGAGCAGTGTGTTTGTAATTCTCATGCAGTTCCCCAGGGAATGCAGGCAAAGAATTTTCATGAGATGTGCCCTCTGTGAGAAGGCAAAGTCAGTTATTTTTTATACAAAGTGTTGTTCTTAGGTATTGTACTTGTTGATTCAGAGATGCATGTAAATTACAGCCTGGATTT
This sequence comes from Emberiza elegans, assembly GCA_024865655.1. Taxonomy (NCBI): domain Eukaryota; kingdom Metazoa; phylum Chordata; class Aves; order Passeriformes; family Fringillidae; genus Emberiza; species Emberiza elegans. Next base: position 66,881,003 of record JALJVW010000206.1, read on the forward strand.
CCACTTGCAGAATGAAAAATGTCTTGTTCTAATAATAAATACTGAATCTCTGCTGTTCCCATTTACATAACATACATGACACAATGTGTAAATCCTCAACAATATTTTTTCAGAATCAAGCAGCTTGTTTTTCTGCAAACATAAACATTTATTTTTGGTGTTAATAATTAATAATATGCCACATGCACATAATAAATGTGAAATCTAATCTTGTATAGACATAAATGTATCTGCCAAAGTGGTCTTTCTGTGCTGTAAATAACTCTCACAAAGTGGCAGCACACATTCTATTTTCAATCACTGTTTTTTTGTTTTGTGAACAGATATACCATTAAATTAAATGTTTTCCTTTGCAATTAACAAATACTTCACACTTTAAAGAAAAGAAAAATACTTGCTAATTCTTTTTAAAAGGAACATGGCTAATAAAAGTCTTTGCAGCTGTATCCTAAGCAAAATACAGACAGAAATGTAGAAAATCCCAGTAAGGGAGGGAAGATCAGATATGGGAGTATCAGTCCTTTTCCGCAGTGAAAAGATGGAAATGACCAACTCGGGGTCAAAGCTGCAGCTGGACAGGGAATGGCTCGATGCTGTGCAGAACAAGACACTGGAGTGGTGCAGGGTAGCAGACAGAGGTACCCCCTTCTCTCGCTTATCGATTCCTCCCTCCAGTGCCCAGTATTTTTAGGTTTCATCACTTCCTAGAAACCAGCAGTAGCTGAGAGCCCTCCTGACAAAGCCTTGGGGCTGTATTGCCGCTAATGGCCGTCCCACCTGGCAGCCGGGGGTGCGGCTGCTCTCGGTTCCGCTCTGGCTGCTCTTCCGCACGGTGTGAGCGCAGCCGGCAGCAGCCGCTGGCTGCAAGCTGTGGCTGTGCTCAGGAACACTGGCTAACAAATTAGATGGTATTTTAGCACTGATTTCTGGTAGGAGGTGCAATATAGTTTGTGCCATTTTCAGGGAAGCCACGTGGAACTGTGGTTTGCTAAATTGCGGAGGAAATAACCATCTTTCCAGAGCAGGCTGAGCTGACTTTCTGGGAAAGGTAGTGATGCGCTTACACTGAAGGCTTAGCCAAACATGAGATGTTCTGTTAGGCTGTTTCATAAAGACAATTTATTTATATGCTTGTTTTGCTTTTATTTATACTATTCCAGCCATTAACTCATGTATTTGTTGACAGTTCATTGTTTGTGGTTAGTAGTGGGGCTGACATAAGGGTCCTCAGAAATTTGCCAAACCTTCTAGAAAAAGTACACCTTAATGTTCCACCATGGAGTAAGAGATGAAAGAGCTTTATTTGAAGCATCTTAATGCTATCATTATGCATTCTGTAGAAGACAAAGATCATAAAAGTCCACTTGCTGTTCATGAGCCAATACTTATTAATCAGATGAAAATAAGGTGCCCTAGGAAGGGTGAGTGCAGAGTAACTGGGCTGGCATGACTCAGCCATCTTTACAGCACCAAACTCACTAAATGGTATTGTCCAAGGTGCTTTGGAGGAAAGCTACCAAAATTCCCTGTTTTCTGAATTTCTCTCTGCTCAGTTCACCTTCTGTTTGGGCACTTTTTCTGGAAATTCTGGACACACTTTTGGAAGCACGCAGAGCTTCATGGAGGCTCCCGTTGCTGTAACTGAACAGAGTTCTGGGGGAGCCTACTTACCCATCATAGGGTACAGCTGTCAATACAATTGATTCAAAATGTGCATAGCAAGGCTTTTTTGCACTTCCAAAGAGGCTTTTAAAAATGAAATGTTCTCTAGAAATGGCCAGCACCAATGCAAGATTCAGCCATTTTTCAAACATAGTAGTAAACACAATATATTATAAATAGGAATAGATTATTTGTCAAAAAATATTGAGTCTGTTTTTGAAATGGAGATTATGTCTTTTGATTCTATATTTTGAAAATATTTCTTGTACTTGGGCTTTTTTTTAGCAGACAGACTTGTCAGGACTTGGAGTCAGGGACTACTGCTTATGTTTGTGCACAGAAATGAGCACTGCTCTCATCTCAGTTATGCATCTAAGGTTGGACTTGCTGCATATAATACATACAGTAATTAGCAGTCATTCATCATCTGTCCTCAGACACATTCTAGCTGTTAATACTATCCTAAATGTATTTCCTTTGGAAAAATCACTTTTCTAAAGACCTATAGGTCTCAGTATGTATATAACAACTAATATGAAACCAACTAATCTAAATTCAGTTCCCAGGTGAAACTTAATGTTTGGGCATAGGTGACTGTTACATTTGCTCTGCCAGCTATATTCTGTTCCCTCAGCAGGGCAAAATGCATATGTTGAGAACTACTGGTTATTTACCTGATCACACCTGTTCCTACACAAATATAGACATTATTTAATGCCACTTTTAATCTGTCCAATATTATAATATTGAATAGAAACATTCCAGCAAAAATGTTCATTATTCTATTATTGAGGCATTTCTTTCATAGAGGAAAAGCATAATTTAACACTGAGGAGGGGATTACAGTAGTGCTCTGATATGGGATAAAACACAAGAACAGTGGGCAGGGATAGTATTGGCAACTGTCTTATCCCTCCCAGTTAAAGGTATAAGCAAATATATAAAAGCATTCATTACTTGAAAACTTGGATTATGAAGAGGCAGTTTTGGGTGTTCATTTGGTAGCTATGTGGAAGTCCTGGAGGGAGGAGTAGGGAAGACTCAGTTGTCATGCAGCTGAGCCACAGTTTTGTCAGGTAGCCATTAGTTTTGATTTGTGGTATACCATTATGAACCAGTGAAGGGCAGCACTATCCAACTGTTCTAGGTAAGTGGATAGATCACTAATTATGTTTTCAAGTTTACAATTATGTAAAGATTAAATGTTTGACAGGATTTGCTATGAAAATGGTTGTGTTGATGTAATACTGTAAAACAGTAACTTCATGAGCCTTTTGTTTTCATCAGCAGATTTCTGCAGTTACAAATTAACAACTTAATTGTAGTAGAATTTTAGGAAAGGCCATTTCATTCATTGAAAAGGTGAATCTCTTGCTAAGAGTATGGTAAGTTCAGTTGCTTTATTAGGTTGCAGCATAGGGTCTACGCAACAAAACAGATTTTAGCAAATTAAAATATGATTAGTATCAGAAATATGTGAACAATAATCCAGATGTTTTTGTAATGCAAAACACTGGTTTTCTACACAAATTGCAGATGAGATCTGTACTTATTTGTACTTTTATTTCTGAAGTTTCCTTGAGCATTTTTCAATAGGAATTAATGATCCATGTGTCCAATGCTTGTATTTATGCTCAATATAAGGGGATATTGGAAAGAAATTCTATTAACAGTTTTATTTTTTTGTGTGTGAAAGTTTAGCTGTATAACTTCTACAAACCCTTTCAAAGTGCTATCTTATTTACTATGGTGCTTGGGAGAGAATAAAATTAAAAGGTGCTCTACTATTTAGTCTCTTTTGAAAGGTTCTATGCCCATGTGCACATCTAAAAAAATAGTGGTTTGGTTTTTACTCCAAAAATAATATCTTGACTTTCCAGAGGAAGCTGCGTTACACTACAAGTCCATGCCAACAACCATTCATCTACTTACACGTAAAAACAAAGCTGTACATTGTTCTGGATTTGAAGTATTTGTCATGTGAGGTCAAATGGTGACACTGTGTCCTTGCAATGCTTTGCATGATGTGAGTCCTTTAGTTTTTTTAAAAAGATCCCTAAGTCTTTCTGGCACACAGCTGGCTCTTCTGCCAAAAAAAGACTCTGACTGGTGCATACCAGAGTTAAGATTTCACCTGTAGTGTTTCAGGCACAGAATAGCAGGAGCTGTCTGAGGAAGCCACCCTTGGCTTCCTAGGTGAGGGGATTAGATAGGCAAAGGTTCATAATCCCTGTAAGATCTGAGCTAAATAAGAAACCAGTGGGGAGCTTTATGGCTTAAGGGTGTGTTGTATCTCATATTTCAAGAGTCCCATACCTTCTAGGTGTTTTCTTGTGGGCAGCAGATCTTCACAGCTTCAGGGTCTTCCTAAAGCTCCTCCAAGGCTTTCCCTGACTGGCCCACCCACCCCCTTTTATCCCAGTTACCTTGACTGGCCACAGCTGCAGCCCAATGAAGGACACCACAGCTGCAGCCCATCAAGAATAACTGGGACCTACCGGGGCAAGGCCTATGCACAGGTATCCAAATACAATACACATATTGTACTGGGACTCAAGGGCCACTTATACAATACATATATTTGCAAAGGCCTCCTATAGGGTGGGCTGCAGGGGAGTGAGCCCCTGGGTGCTGCCTCTCCAGGCCCAGGATGGCTCCTCCAAACTGCATTTGAGAGAAGTCCTGGCTTTATTTCCTTGTCTTCTTTTTCACACAAATGTACAATGCCTTCAACCTTGCAGTACTGTAGAGAGGGTGTCAGGGCCATGATGATGTTAGTTGCTTTCTTTCTCTAGCAGACTTGTGTACTTATTAAACATAAGTATCAGGGTATTCACCATTTATTTATATTTTCAATTTAAATTTCACCTGCATTGCAAGACATTTATTACTATATTTAATGTGCAAGACTGTCCAATTAATTAATGAAAAATTCTGGGACACTGGTTACAAATTAAAATGGCGACATTTGCTGCATTAATGGTTTTTATGTTGGAGAAGCAGACCCATACATCAGATTATAGAAAGATGAATGAATCCACAAATGAATAAAATGATTAAAAGCTCAAGTTGGCAGTGGAGTTTATATGTTTACTCTGGTATGTAAAACATCTATTGATCTGAAGTTTGATCAGTAATATTTACAAATTTATTCTCATATACATCATTATGATTGTATTCTCTTGTGCTAAAAGTTTACTAGTTTACCTGAGCAGTCTATAGTGATTGCCCAGGCTGCTGCAGATGCTCGGACATCTTGGGGAGCTCTGCTCTCCATGCATTGGTAGGGCTTCCACCTGAGCTGGGAGAAAGAATGAGCAGGAGGGCAGATGTTTGTCCCAGGTGAAAAGACACCGCAGGGATCATTCCCACTCCAGGGCAGTGTGTGCTGCGTGTGACAGCAGGCTGGGGACAGCTGCTGGGGCTGTGCTGGCCCCAAGTGTCTGAGGCTGGAGAGGGGGGCAGAGCAGTCTGGGGCACTCAGCCCTTCCTCCTCCCTCAGGACAGGGATGTCATTCCTTGCAGGAGCAGTGGAGCGGGGAAGGCCATGGAGCAACAGCTGCAGGAGTTTGGCCCTTGGCATGAATTTGAGCAGGAGGAAACCCGACCCATGCCAGGCTTGTGAGCTCAGGCTGCAGTGCAGTGCACCTCTGTGGGCTTTGTGATTGTTCTCAGAGGTCTGTTTCTCAGGGTTTTTAAAAGTAACATTCCTGAGGGTAAGCCTTTCCTTTTCCTAGTCTCTTGTTCCTCATTTCCTTGATGCTCTGAAAAGACATTATATTAAACATCACACATGCCCTCCCCTCCTCTGAGCTTGGACATTTTGCGGGATCCAAGGACTGATTTCAAGACCTGAGAGGATGGGAACTCACTGTATTATGCTCCAAAAAGGCATGAACAGAGAGAAAAAGATGTGAACCTGGAGGTTTTACTTTTTAAATAGTTTTAAAAGAACTATGAACAATAGACAAGTAATTTCAGAAAAGCAAAACTGGATTAAGCAGAACCTGGGGATTGTTAAGAGAGGAAAGCTGGGCAATGGATGTGGTCTGCTGATAAAAGAGAAAGTACAAACTGTCTCTGAAAGCAAATATTTTAACAGAATTAATATTTTTCAGAATGATTCACAAACACATAAAAAGGATTGAAAGAAAGAAAAGTTTCCAAAATCAGAAGTTAAATGCCAAGGGGATGCATCTAGCATGCATACTGTAGTTGATGGTAAAGTTACAACTTCTTTCAGTGGATGCAGGGTTCAGATCTGGCTCTTTCAAAGCTGCCTGCCAGGGGTCCTTTGGACCATCTACCCTCTTGGGCCCTTTGATTTCAGCAGATCTGGGGCTGGGTTCTCAGGGACTGAGAGCTGGGAGAGCATGCTTTGACATTAGCATCTGTCTCAAGGGGGAGTCTGCAACTGGCTTCCAGTCCTGCCCAGCATTTCACACAGATCAGAATCAATATCAGCCACAGTTGTCACTGTGTTAAGTACTGGCCATGTATATCCTTCTGACTTATGCAAAAACATAAACTAAAATATGCATTCTCATTTTTCAAATGCTTCACCTGATGTCTGAAATCACAAATTATATCCCAAATGAGAAAGATTGTGTACTCAACCAGTATATTTTGCAACTTTTAAAAAATACATTTTTAATAGAGTGTCATAATATATTATTCTTTGTATCTGTTCAGTGGCATGGAGCTAAGCAGTATTTTTACAGGAAATATAAATGTGCTGCTGTGATTGGAGTCTGCAGTGGCCCTGCTGAAGCGTTCCATAACGGGCACCTCCAGCAGGCAAAATGGGGCAGGGAATCAGCAGGAAGGGTGTGCTAAATAAATACTCATAGGAGAGCCAAGACAATACAACTTCTAACTGCAGGTGCTAAAGCTTGAAAGTAACTTTACTTAGGAGAATAATTTCATGTTAGTTCTTAAGGGTTCTTTTGTCTTTGTAATTGCATTCTCTTGTAAATAAATATGTAGGTTATCTTACCAAACAGATAACACAAATTCTTTTACAATAGGAAATTGAAATATTAAAAGTCATGTCATGTAATAAGTTGTTGCCTGAACACTCATTTACTACTGAGAACCTTGCCCAACTGCCCTAAAACAGCTGCTTACTCCATTCAGATTCTTATTTAAAAATTGTATTTAAAATAGGCATTGGAACTAGAACCCAACTTTTGTTGGGTTTTTTATTTGGTTGGTTTTTAATTTTGTTTTAAGGCCCTGTTTTGCTCAGCCCAACAGTCTGTGAGTTCAAAAGATAAACATTTTGTGACATGAACAACCTGAAATATATTTTAAAAGAAAGGCATTGGACATACTGTTTTCTTTCACATTTCACACTTTATTATTGCTAAGTAGTGAAAAAAAAGTAAAGAAATACATCTAGAGTAATTTTGTCACTGTAGCATTATGAAAGTGTGATTAATCCCAGAACAAATAATAAACAATGTGCAGCTGAAATTGCAGGCAGGAGGCATGTGCATGACTGCAGTAGAGATCTCATGGGTTAATTGTGTGTGTTAAGGTCCTCTTCTGTAGGTGCACAGTTTGTGGTGATTGGGAGTGTGGCTGTGGCCCAGCCTCATCCCCAGTGGGTGCAGCTGTGAGCAGCAGGTGAGCAGCACTGACAGCAACGAGCCATGGAGTGCCCAGGGGCACTGAGCAGCCACCAAAGGGAGCAGAGGGCACACAGGGGCAGGGCATCAACAGGAGGGCATAAAAGGCTGGGACAAACATAATGAAGGGCAGAGTTTGCAGCCTTCTGAAGTGGTAGGATGTTACTCTGTATGGGCAGCCTTCTGATGAGGTAAGGTGTTACTCTTGTTTGGGTTGAAGTTTTCTGAACTTGTATGATGGCATTCTGTGTGTTGTGGCTGTCTGAACAGTGGCCTGTGCTGTGGCATACACTGTGGTACTCTCCTCTCCCACAAATGAAGAAATGAACATCTAGCAGCACAAACAATTGTTTTTCTGTTGTCTTTCATATACAGGCCGCTGAAAGAGTATGAGAAATTAATTGTGTTGTGTTTTGCAAATGGCATTAGCATGGAAAGCCTATTTTTTTGCTTTGGGAGCTTTCTATAACTTGTATGTGGATGTCTCATTATGGCTGTAGTCTTATCACCATCAATTTTATCTGCTTGCTCATTTCTGCATCCTTTTATTCACCACAGATTAAAATGAGAAGGTCTGTTTCAGCTGTGTGCATGTTCTCCAGTCAATCCAATAGCTTCATCTATTTTCTTCTGCAGATAGGTTTCTTCACTCCCATCTGCTGTGTAGATCTCCAAAGTGGTGGGGAAATTGGTTCAGCAGCCTCATTGTATCAGAGGAGAGATGCATTTACTGTGGAACAGATAGAGTACTTTCCTTCCATTTTAACAGTTTTGAATCATTTAGTTAATAGATGGTTAGTGGCTCCTGTAGCTTTATGGCTTCTTGGTAGCCTCCTGAGCAGGTGGGAATCCTTGGATGGTTTTATTGCACTGCGGTTACATAATATATGTGATGTCATTCTCTACCACAATGGTTGTTAGCAGGAGTATGGAATGAATCCTGGGGACTTCTGAAGAAGCTATTCTAGGTTTGTTGTGGTGGATAGTGAAATTATTAAGGAGTGAACAAGATGAAGTTTGTGTTAGTGCCATCTTTGCTCTCCCCTGTATGGTGTGTTAACCATAGCTCAGCCATCTGTCAAAATCTGCACCTCTCAATCCTATTGTCAATTACTGGATCCAGCCTCTCTCCGTATGTATTTTAGAAATTAGTCCCTGATTATTAAATCATGACTGCATGTTAACACACATTATTTTTATAAACCCACTGCAGACTCCCATGCATTATAAATAAATTGTATTAACTTCAGTTCATATGAAATATTTATAAATACTATGGAAAGGGCTCACTTTCTGTGCATAGTTATTAGACATTTTAGATTATAAAAGATTGCAAATGGTCAATTATGTAAAATTATGAGAATACAAACTTAAAACCAGGCTCATAATCCTACAATGAGAGACACAGAAAACTAAGATTCCAACTGGGTTCAAGAAGAATGGCATGCTTTATGTTTCTTAATTATCTTTATTTCCCAGTAGCATTGCTATTGCCAGAGCTCAATTTACTATGTGCCAATGAAAGAGTAATAAGTTGCAGAGACACTCCTATATCAGATGAGAGAGTTTCACTCTCCTCTGTTGTCAGAACATAAACCCATAGAGGTCAGATGATTTTAGCTGTACCCTGTTTGACTCAGAGCAATTTTGTAATTTGGGCAAAAATCAGCTGTGAAGTAAATGGTTCTTACCAAAACCCCTTCTGGAGATGGGCACTGAGGCTATTTATGTTGCTTAATGTTAAGCAGCTAATAGGAATTACAAATCTACATATTTTTGTAAATCTAGGTCATAACTCCTGAGCCTTTGAAAATATACCTGAGTGTGGTAAGCCAGAGCAGGACTACTGAGCCTGCTGGTTTGCAGTGCTCCAGTTTATGGGCTAGGGAAGGACATGGCTGAGTGGCAGGAAGAAGTTTTTGAAAATATTCATTGATATTCCACTGAATCCAAAGGAAATAATATGTTCTTTTCAAGGAGAACACGGGGAGACCAGTGAAAAATACCTCTGAAACCCTCAGCCTGATGGTCTGAGCTGGCCTTCATAGAGCTGCCTGTTAGTTTCCCCATCAGGGATTAGAAGCTTTTGAGGTGTTTTACCCTTTTGTTTTGGTGAGGAAGCACCTCTAAGAGGACTCTGTATGGTCTTTTACATAAGTATGATAAACCTGTTTACCCAACCTCCTCTCATCCTCAGCTTTCTTCTAACTAAATCTAGGTTATGTCCCTAGTTAGAAAATTAATAAATAAGTTAAATGTTTGTACAGCACCTTGAAGCTGTAAAGTGCTGCCTAAATCCCAAGTACTAGCAACCCTCTCAATTATGATACAGCATGTTTATACAAATATGTTTGATGTCCTCAGAACATTTGGACTAAGTGGAGCATATTTCCTGTTGAGCATAGATTTTGCTAGTTGGAAGCTATGCCTTATTATGAAATGCAGACTGCTGTCACAGCATCCAGTTCAGGAAAATAATGACATAAAGAAACATATTTTGCCCCATTAAACCCACATTTTCTATGTATCTGGAAGCATAAGTAAAATATTTAAAAGAATCCCTTCCTGGTTTAATCAGAATTGTGTTGCTTTGCTGATTACAGGAGCACCTGTGAGTTTTATTATAGTGGTATTGCATTTGACTTTAGTTAATGGTCTGACTGTTTTATTATGTATTTTTATGAGTTTATTGTTTGGACATTTTAAAATGGAAACATAATGAAAATCATAATGGAATTAGGAGGCTTTTCTCTAGAAGAGCAGTTTTCACCATAGCCTGCTCCTACCAGTACTGTTTTTCTCATGGTAAGTAGAGGAGAGGACTGTCTTTGGCAATACTGGGGTTGGCTGTGAGGTCCAGGACTGCAGCCAGGGAGAAGGCTTGCTCTAAAGCCATTCTTCTGTCACAGTTGCAGGAAACATGTAATAAGGTGCATGGAAAGGCTAAAAGAAAATGCAAAGTCAGTCTTCTAACTTCACCCTTAAGACAGTGACTGTATACCAGGCTATCCTTTATTACCATAATCTTTCTTTGACTCAGAGTATCTTTAACATTCTGATTCTTGAGTGTTGAAGCTGTCAGGCAGTACCTCAGCAAGCAGAATCTGTTTTTTCAGGCAAGTATTTCTCATCATTACAATGCTTTTTAGCCCCAATTAAGAATGGTTTATGAATTACAATATCACTACTAATGCTAGTAAAGAGGTCACATTTTGGTGTGATGGAAAAGAAAAAATGTGCCTAAGGACTCCAGAGAATGCATGCACCTTTTGGGTAAAGAGCTGTTAGACTTCTAACAGCCATGTCAGAATTCATATGCTCATTGTTGAAAACTGATACTGGATAATTAAGCCATGCCAACAGATAGCCTCAAAGATATGCTACCAAGGATACAGCATGCTATTCATGGCATTAAAAAAGCTCTAAGGCAGAAAATTCTGAATTGCTCACCATTAGGGTGGCTCTGCTGTCACTGAAGTAAAAAGTAGAAGTCCTGTCAGTCTTCACAGGAACCGTGCTGCTCTACTGACATCTGTCAGATATCTTCATTGTTAATTGCATGACCAAATATCTTAATTGTAAATCTGATTGAGCCTTACTCATCAGTAATGTATTAAAAGTATAGATGGGCAAGGAGTGACTGTTCTTGCAAGGACTCTCAAGTCTTCGAAATGGAGAAAACACCTTTCTGAATAGTGTTCTGATTAGAAATAGCTGCTTACACAGTGATTAGGGAGCCACCTGAGTGATAGTTAAGAGAATGATTCCCCATACTTGAGCACTAGTCTGCTTGTGCATTGCTTTCCCTCCAGAGCCTGGGAGCCACTGTGCCCCAGCAGAAGAGATAAATCACAGCTGGCAGGGCTGCAAGAGGCTCTCCTGGTCCCCATCCTGTGTCCTCCCTCCTGCGAGATCCCTGGGTGCCCTGCTCCATCCTGCCTGCCTGCCTGCCCTCTTGGCTGCTGGCAGTGCTCTGGCAAAAACCTCCTGCCCTCAACCCCTCCTTCCACAGCTTTGCCATCTTTTGTCATGCTGCTTTCTGAGTCCATGATTAATCCCCATCTTTCATGTCAACTGTTGTCCTGAAGAGCATTTCTGAATAGTGCTCAGGCCCCTGGGATCTTCCTCCTCCCAGGCTATTGCCTTTGGTTTCCTGTAGTTGCTTTTCATCAGCAAGGCTGTTAATTCTGCTTTTTTTTTTTTCTTCTTTCTTTTAGCTCTTTTCTCTGGTATTTTCTATTTCATGAAAATCATATGACAGTCAGAACTACAGATGGAATTAAACTGAGTAATACTCAAATCCATTATGTGAGACTTCTACCTATGTTTTCCATATCTGAAATCTGGGAATAATTTTTCTGTGGATAACTTATTGCCAATGCCACCTTTTCTTGTCTTACATTTTTTGCTTATCTTATTGAACGAGACCAAGCCTGTAGAATAGAGCATCCTTCACTTCCCTGCCAAACTGTGTATGGAGACCTGCTGGTTTCTCTGCGTGCTGGACTTGCCTCAGCTCTCCTCTCATTTTTGTATGAAATATAGGAGATGGTATCACAGACAAGTTGAGCTGTCTTCAGTTTATGCTTTTTGTTCCCGTAACACAGAGGCCATGGGAATGGGTTGCTTTAGTACTCAATGTGTTCATCCCATACCTGCTTAATTGCCTGAATATCGGTTTTTCTGTTTATTTTAAGTCTTGTTTGGCGGGTGGATTTTTTGATGTGTCATGTGGGTGTAGAAGCTTCTTTGCTTTTTCTGTGAGTGCCTTTCAGTTGAGGTAGTCTATCAGTGCAGGCCCATGTGTGACCTTAAAGAACTTCTTGTTGATAAGAATTCCAAATCATTGTTTAAGCTGATTAGTAAAGAGCATTTACTATAGATACTGGAAAGCTCAAATGCTTAAAAGATCTTCACAATGCATAAACTCTTATGCAGTATCTTAACAGAGGTGGTTTTGAATTTTTTTTTCTGAAGTAATCAATAGGTCTTATAATTGGGTGCTCATCATTAGCAATTTCCAGTGTTGATGAAATATTTTATGGTGATTCCTGAAGCTTTCTGGCTGTCACCTGGAGTAGTGACCCAATATGTATTTCTGGTGTACAGTATGCAACTTACTTCTTGAGAATGATCAGAAATCTTAATACTGATTTGGGAGATTGCCCAGTTGGATGACCTGGTGGGTAAAGAGGCTTGGCTCTTGGGAACAAAATACAGCAGAGTTGCAGCTGGTATCGACACAACCTATTTTAATGATAGTGAAGTGATGGATGATCACAGTGTGACTCCTTACCTTGTTTCTTTAGTAAATATTCAGACTTTTTCACGTTTTACTGAGTGAAATCCTATAATCATAATTACATACATAATTTACATTAATGTAATAGTATTAATGTATATTGGATTATGTTGTTAAAAGTGACCAGAATTTGATTTATTAAATTTTATTTAAATGCAATTTCTAATTAAAAAATAGGAGTTCCTATGGTGTTATTTACATTCTTTGTAGCAGATGCATTTAAAAGAAATGTTTGGTATATATTGAGATCATCCTAATTGGCATGAGGGTTACCAGAGCAATAGCTTTAACTGAAATCTACAGGAAATAGCAGAATAAACCCCAAGGTAAATATCAATAGCTTTGTAGCTCCCCATAGCACAACAGGGACTGCTGCAGGAAAGCAGTCAATTTCTATACAAGCTTTATTTTTCAGTGCTGGTTTTCCAGCAATTTTGAAACTGACAATGCAGAAAAATATTGCTTTCACATGAGCAAAGTATTTTCTCCACCACTCTTGTCCAGTGGCCTGATGAAGAAATGGCCAGTGAGACTTGTAAGAGATCCCAAAGCTTCAGCTCTATTGATCTGTGGGAGATGTGGCTCCCTTGAGTGACTCAGTGCAGTGTGAAACTCTGCCCATCCCAGCCAAGGTGTGCCCACAATGTGAGGTGGAATGTGCAGGGGTCAAGGGGTGCATCTCAGACTCTTTCAGAGGTGAATGCTGCCTTTCAGCTTGCCCCTTTGAGCTGTCATCTCTAAGGACTCTTTAGAGGCTGCTTTTGTTTGGTTCCAGTTCTAGTTCTCCAGCTTTATTCTTTGGTTACTATGAAATACTTATATATATAATATCATAAAATAGATGTATTATTTGTGTGTGTATATATATATACACATAAAGTATTCCCTAGCAAAGTATACTAAGAGAATTTTACTTCCTGGTATTTATTGAAATGTTACCTGAATGTGACTTCTGGATGCACATTATCATATAAATGTGCATTGAAATACATGAATGATTTAGCTGTTGAAATGTTCCTAATCAACAAAATTTATAATATTCCTTTCACTGACCAGGAGAAGAAAGGAATGAAGCATGGGCAAGTCAAGCTGTCTGATTTTGACAAGAAAAATGAATTGCACTTTCTTACGCCAGAATACTTCCCAGTTCTCCTCCCCCTCCCCTTCTGAAATTCAGAGTGTGGGGCCAGAAGGATCTTGATGTTGTCTAGTAAAACCTTCTCTTGGTGTTCCACTACTCAGTTTCTCCCTGTTTGGTATCATGCTCAATAGGTTGCTGAATTAATTATTAAAAAATATATTCCTAATTTTTAGTTTGAATTAATCTGCTTTCAGCCATTGTTTCTTCTTATGCTTTTTTTTCTGCTAGATTAAAGAACCCTTTAGTGCCTGGTATTTTCTCCCCACGAGGTGCTTATCTGTTGTAATCAACTCTTCACTCAATCTTCTTCTTGATAAGATAAACAGATTGAGCTGTTCAGGTTTCTTACTGTAAGGTATTTCCTCCAGCCTAAAACAGTGTATGTGAGCCTCTTCTGCACTTCAATTTTTTTTTTTTAACATCCTCTGCCTTACATGGCTTCTTATATCTAAAAGGAGTAATCCAGCACGAAAATTGCCTTTTCTCCCCCCCAAAGGAACAATCATCATACAATGACCCTATGCAAGCCTCAAAATAACAAGAACTGGATTTCTTTTGACAGCACTCATTTATTAGGCAGCAAGGGCAGCTGAATGTATCTGAATCTTACTGCTTCATTTTTGGATGAACCAGGTTGTGATAAAATTTGGATTCATCAGAGGGAAAGGTGAACAATGACACGTGTCCCCAGGAGAGGCCACCTTGCCTCACGGCTGCTGATGTGCTGGACTTAAATGGGAAAGCTTTGTGGGGAGGGTAGGAATTGTGTCCAACACTGGGACAAAGCTGGGGATCATGCCATGGCCAGCCCTGCTACCTGGGAGCATCTTTGTACACAGGGATTTGAGGATTTTAAACAAATCCCATACGAAGCAGGAACAAACATTTTATGGGTGGAGAGGGCTCTGGGGAGGAAGACAAATCAGATGAGTTGTGCTTGTGCTTCTTTGGGGGTGAGTGAAAGGTGGCCGTGCAGGGGATGGCTGAGAGCAGAGGGAAACATTTCCCTGCTTGCCAAAGTCATTCAAACCCCTTGTTTACTACTCTTGTGATACTCACTGGTATTGTTGGTAGTGATGTGGTCCAAGAACCAAATGGTATCAGCTGTGGTATGTTGAAAACAAATGTGATTTGCCCAAATTTGGTAATTACCTTACTTTAAAACACAGAATAAGTTGCAGATAATTAAAAAGGCAGTTTTAGGGCTAGTAGAAAGAATAGCAGAATAAAAGACATATTAATTAAATTTATCTCTAATCTGTATACCTGGTGGAATCAAATTTCATTTTAGAAAGCAAAGTGATTTATAGGTGAGTTCTTCCTGATGCTGTCTTACAGAACTTGGCTATTCTGCTGTTTATATGTGTAAACTTCCATGTGAGTGCAGGAAGCTGCCCACTGTGTGGCTGGGTTTCTAAATAATTGAAAATTCCATCACTCCTATACAGCAATGCTATATATGGTGAAACACGTGGCATTCCTGCCTTCATCTGAAGGATGGAGGAGATGAGGTGTTGGGATTTCAATAGTTGCCTATGACTGAACAGTCATGGTTCAATAGTTTTCCCCTGCTGCTAAAAAAAGCTATTTAAGAAATTGCTAATACCTCATTTAAAATCTTGATCCTTTTGATGTGATGACAGGGGGTCAGGCTTGGAGGCGGTGTCACAAACAGAAAGATATGAATGTTCAGCATATAGAAGTATTCATTAATGACTCATAAGCAAGTGTGCCTGGCGACTAATTGGAGATTTTTGTGCAGAAATATTGTATTTATGGGCTCCATGGAATCTAACTTATTTTTCTTCTGCTGCTTGTGAGGTTTATCTTTTTGGCAGGAAGAACTCATTAATCAAAATCCTTCCTTTTGTAAATGACAGAGTATTGAGAGGGTGGGGAGAGGGGAGGGCAGGTAGAACATGCATCTGAAATGCCAGAGAGATTTTGTACTGATATAGCTCATACCACCAAATAGGAGAGGGATGTCAGAAAAGAGGAAAACCTCTATTCTAATGCTGCTTATGTCAGGGCATCATTGATGAAACCCAGCTCTACTTCTCTGAGAAATCTGAAGTTACATTTTATGATCTCTTTATATTTGTTCATTTTTTTAAAGCAATGCAGCTAAAATCTAGTCTGCTTACCATCAAAGTATTTGAATTAACATTTTACATTCTCAGCTTATTTCTCACTGTCTAAGGGCTCTTGGTGGAAAAAAGGTTTGTGGAGAGCTGTGGGGTTTGAGCAGGGAGCCTGATCCTGTTCCTACTGGGTACAGGGTATCCTCTCTCTGCCCATGTGCAGGGGTTGCTCTCCAGCTACCAGAGACAGAGCAGTGCTGGGGTGCATGGGGTACCTGGAAACTGAGAACAGCTGTGGATTATGCCTAACAATAGCTCCTGTTGAGCTAAGGCAAAAGCTGTTTTCACATTTTATTGCTATTGAGCAAGAATCGGAAATAATTTAAACAGATTGAAAGGTATCTCCATCCTTTGTAAGGACTGGAATATACATTCTCTGAAACAGTTTCCTTTGAACATAAAATGTGGTATTTAAGCTCTTTTTGCTTATGCTGTGTCATAGACTAACAGATAGGGATTTCACATGTATCTAGTGGCAGAGCCACCTTTTATCCTGTTCTAGCAAGGCCCAGTTTAATCTAACTTTTTAAGATAATAAATATGTCGTTGACCCTGTCTGCTCCCATACTTTACAAATTCATTAACACTTTTCTATGTTGAATATTTTACTGTGCTATACAGCTATGCAAAGAGAGCTCCAGCCATTGTACTGTAAATCACTAATACCCAGACTGAAAGCAGTTGCTGTTAATGAGATAGCTCACCTACCACTCACATGTCAGAGATACTAGTAAAAGCAGGATGGTGGGCACAGCATTGGTGGAGGCTGAATTTGTGTTTCTAATAAATGCAGGAAAAATGAACAGGGTGCTTGTCACACACCTGAGCAGCCTGTCTGCAATGCCAGCAGTTGACAAAGAACATGAGAGAAATTAACAGAGATGTTCTTCTGATTAGCCAGCTTTTCCAAGTCCAGCTAGCATAAGCTCTTTAGTCTTTGGAAGGAAATACTTCCAAAGAGGATAGAGAATTGTTTTTAGTGGTGGTAATCTTCCAATAAATTACTTCTGACCAAGGGAAGACTTGGAGGGGCAAGATAATCCCAGAGTAAAGTTGATTTAACTTCTCCATTATTCTCAGGAAGGCTCTGGGATTGGAGGTTTGAAGAGCTGTATGTGACATTTTTAAAAGGCTTGAGCAAAGGCTTATACTCCTATAATGTTAAATATATTTTCTGAAGCAATGAGGTTCTCATGCCCAGGGCAAGGTACAAGGAATGCTTTTGTGTGTGCACTAACATAGATGACATCAGCTTTTTGACAAAGTTGCAAGATGCAAAAGTACTTCTGGGCACAGTCTTATTACTTTCCTAATTAATAACAAACAGGGGGTTTTTGTTTTTCTCTGGAATTAAGCACTGTACACAAAAGTAACTTCTCCTATTGGACATGACTGTACATCAAAACTGTCTGATCCAACCTCTGCCTGTGTGCTCTAGGTCTGCCACGGAGCACATTGGCAAGGCTCAGAGTGTAGCTGGCTGCTCCCCCTGGCCTGGGCATAAAGAGGACATGACTTTGCAAGTCTTGAGAACCAGTGCCTTTTTCATTCAGGTACAAGAAGGGAACCTGAAATTGTCATTCTTTGACAGGATGTACTGATTTGCATTACAAGGCTGGGAAGAAAACATGCATTTCATCTGCTTTGACAGTTGGCCTTCTGAATTACACTTATCAGCTGTATTAGCCCAGCAGCCTTTGGCAGAGGAAGAGCAGGGGTGGGTAGCGTTGTTCTTGCTGATCAGGGACGATGCATGGCTCTGGATGTCTGCATTCCCTTTGGCACTTCGGTGGCATTTAGAAATATGACAGCTGTGAATTAGCTCAGCTATTTACAGGCTGGATTGCACATGGCTCGCTGACAGGCAAGGTGCAAAAGGTTTTTTCTTTTCTTTCACTTAGTGTTTGATTTCCACCAGGAAAGCTGTGGCAGCCAAGTGTAATAGCGGTCACAAGCCTCAATAAGACTCTGCTGATCTATTTGCCTTGCTAATTTCTGGACACAGTTATGTTTACATCTGCAGTAGGTCTCCGTGGGAGGATCTTCCTTTTACAGCTCTATGTGCTTGTGTTACGGGATAATGAAGGGGAAGGAGGCTGCACATCTGAATTCCTGCCCTCACAGAGGACCCTCACCCTTGTTGCTGTTTGGGTGCTAATGGTGTTTCTGGCTTTCCCATGGCCTGTTTGATTGGTGTTCCCTGCTGGATGAGCTCTGTAATGAACTGCCAGTGCATGGTGAGCAGCTCACACGGCCTCTGCCCAATCACTTTGTCTTCCTTAGTAGGAGTAGGGGAGGAAAAACTCCAGAACCACTGTTGGTTTTATTTTCAGAAGTTTTCTCTCAATATTTCCACTTAATTTGATAGTTTAAACAATGGCTGAAATTCTTTGCTGTCATGGACAGAAGTTACTTTTCCCCTGTTTTCATGTCCATATACAAGGGTGTGCAGAAAGTGCCTGGTGTTGTGGGAGAAGTGAGGATGGGACCACATCAGGAAAGTGGAGTGACAGAGCAGCTAGAGCCCCAGATCTGTCCAGGAAGGGCAAGAGTAGAGTCTCCTAAAGCCCTGTTTTGCTTTGCAGTAGGATGTATCCTGGTGGGGTTGAGGCTGGGCATTCCTCCAGACTGGGCTACTCTGTGACTGGCTGGCATCTTCGTGCCTGCTTCCTCTTCTCATGGAGAGGGTGTCTGTAAGCCACCAGGAGATTAAATAGGGAAAACCTGTTCTTTCCTTCAGACACCAGAAAGTTGTGCTGAACCCTTCTGTACCAGACAGGAAATTATCCATGTTCTTATTGATGCTGGTAAGGTTCTCAATGCATCAATGTCTAAGGGTCTTAAAAGAGGGAGATGCTTTTCCCACTGAGCTGTCTGGGAAACTTGGTCTTCTCTTATCAGATTGTATCTCAGCAGCACCTCTGCATGGCCTTGTTGTACAGATGTAGTCATATGTCTCTCTAATGTTATATAATGTATGTTTGTGGCACAGAGTAGAGGATTGGTGTGGAAAATTGTCTTACAAGAGTTATTTCTGTGTTTGCACTCCCTTCCCCCCATCTGACTGTTAGAGTGATCTTTTAAAGTTTTTTCAGTACCTCCCATACAATTCTGCACAGTCACCACCATAATCAGTTATCACAGAAAATCCTTCCCCTTCTGCCCCCTTGCACTGCTAAAATCTAATTTTAGCCTAGGTAAAAAAAGATTTGAAGGATTCATATGGGTAGGGTGAATTTTGTGACAGACTGGTCCGAAACTCCATCCTGGAAGCAGTTCTGCCTGTCAGCTGAGCCACTGCAGTATCTGTAATTTTTATGTATTAGGGATCTGGCACCTTTCTCTGGCATCTTCTGCCGTACAAAATTAGCCCAGCATATGGGTAGTGTAAATTGGAGGACACAGGTTTGAGTAATGAACAAACAGTGACTATGCTAATTGGCTTCATAGACATGAAGTTCAGTGTCTTCTGAACAGAATCACCTCAGCTGTTTTACAACCAAAAATACTAAAAATGAGAGTCCCTGATTTGATGATTTTGGTTTTTTCTTTTTGTTTTGGCAGTGGCAAATATTTCCAGCCTTTTACTTATTGCGATTAGAGTTTGTGTGCCGCCCAATTATCTAATGGATGGCTCTTACAAACAGGTGAGCCAACATCCCTTTCCTTTAAGGTGTTTAGTGTAGCTGCAGTTGATAATAAAGATCAGCACATCCGAAGGTGTTCATCAAATTCTAACATCAAAACAGTAAGGGAAGCAGGAATCGCTGTGCTCGTAAGAGCTGTAAATATCTCGTAAAACTGAATATCAATTTTCAAAAAATAAAGCTTGCTATAAAAAGAAAACCTCAGAAAAATATATTTTGCAGTAAGATTTATTTTATGAATTTCTACTTACTACAGTGGTTTCCAAACTTGCCGGGCTGGTTTTTTTTTTGTGCTGTGTTTTATTGTTTTTTTTTTCTTTTTCCCTGCAAGCATTTTAATGACCCTCATTCTTCCTCTGTCTGATCCTAATTCTGCTGCCCATGGTCACTGCTGCCTTCTGCGTGGAGTGACCTCTGGCCCAGAGAGTGCTGAGTCAGCAGCAGCACTGTCTCCCTTGCCAGCCCTGTTCCTACACTCTGGCTGGCAGAAGCACCCTATTGCTGCAGGGCTAAGCATGTTCTTTGTCCTTCCAAAAATCATGGGCCTTATTGGGTAAGCAAGGGGGATGGAGTGGGAAGCTGGGACACCTTTGGGAAGTTGTTTGCTGTCATTTAGGTTCCTGCTCTTGGTGCGAGCAGGTCTTGCCAAGTGCTAATGTTGGGATTTAGTGCAGGCTGAACTTCTATTGAGAGCGTGCAAGCAATTTCAGTTCTCTCACTATGAAAAGAAATGGTTGGTGTAGAGCGAAAAGGAAAGAGGAAAATGTGGTTTAGCCTTGTGGAAGCCAGCTCCTTGAGAGATGGTATGCTTTCTCATTCTGTACAAGCACACCTCCATCCTCACGTTAAATTTTGCAGTCTGTGTTTTGGGGAACATAAAAGGTGATAATTCAAATGGGGTATTCTGGATTTTGTCTGTGGCTCTTGGGGTTATGGAGGTATTCTGAAATTGAGAAGTGTAATCTAAATGCAGTCTACAGAGGGCTTCTCAAGAAGCCTTTGTTTCTTGTGTTGGTTTAGAGCACCAAATACCTGTGTTTTAGGTGCTGTTTGTGTATTTTTAACTGTGAGTAAATGGAGGAGTTTGATAGTCACGTCTGTCCTGGAGGAGAGGTAGCTTTAACGGGTTTCTTGACTGGTCATTAATCATAATCACAGATCTCAGAATATTCTGAGTTGAAAGGGACCCATGAGGGTCATCAAGCCCAACTCTTTAGTGAATAACCCACATGGGGATTGACCCCATAAGTTTGGTGTCATTAGCACCATGCTCTAAAACACTGGGCACATCTCAGGGTCATAAAGATCATAAGGATCATAAGGATTGACCATTATTCATGGTAAATGAGCTAGAAAAATTCTCCTTCCTGTCATACCCCTCCTCAATAACCTGATGATCATTACTGTGCTAAAAACCTTAAGAAATATCCTAAACAAGTTGCTTATCAATACAAGCCTTTATAATGGAGATATGTGTGTATTTGTATATGCAAAAGACTAATAGTACTGTTTTTGTAGTGCTGATATTTTAGGATTTAAATTGGCAGGGTTTTTAGAAGGGAAATGCCTTTTGTTGGATCAGCAGTTTTAGTTGGGGAACACTGGTAAGTGCTGGTGTCTGTTCTCTCTCTGCCTTGCAGCAATAGTGCCTATTAGTGTAATTCTCACGTGGTTGTTGCCTGTTATCACTGATGCTGGGGCTTGATTTCCCCACCTAATAATGATCATTTAAAAGCACATTTTGGTTGCTTTACATTGCACCAGCTGGAATTATCTGTGGGAAAAAAAAAGGTCATGCCAGTGGCACCTCTAGCCAGGGACATACAGTATGTGTTACTTAGAAATTTCCTAGTCATGGATGTCCACAGTTCTTCTCAATTATTTTTCAGGCATACTGCTCTTTTCTTAAAATTGCATTGCAGAGTGCTCCTCATCGCACAACTCATGCAGTAGAATAAGGACAGCAGCAAATGCTGTAGCTGCTGCCCAGTGTTTTCTATCACCAGCTGGGCTGCTCTTTGTAAGAGCAGTGCCTCTTTGTTACTGTCCATGTGCCTCTTGCTGTGCAATAACTTGATCTGCTGGGAGTGAAAGTAACCTAATTTTGAGTAATGTTTAGGACAGACCTGGCTAAAATCTCCTGCTGGCCTTGATATCTGTAAGATTTTCTGAAGTAGAGGACCTAAGACTGTTTCATCTCCCTTATGCTTATTTCTGTCTTAACTCTCTGAGGACTAAGAGAAGACCCAGATGGGTGATGACGTGATAATGATCAACTTGTGTAAACATGAGCACAGATTTTAAAAGCAAAAAATCATGATCTACACTTCTTGTTTTGCCTCACATTTATTTTTCATGAGTTGTACACAGCGCATGCAACAATAATGTGTTCTTTGTACTCTTGCAGATGACCAAGAACAGCCACTTACTCTAAAACCCAAGCATCACACATTTTCAATCTTTCTAGTAGATAATTCTTTCCAAATAAAGCAGCGCAATTCAGGCAGTACAAAGCTTGGCAGGTAGCATGATGGTGAAGATTGAACAACTTAATTGTGTTCTAGATAGAAAGTGCCAAAAGGAATCAATGATATAGGAGCCAGTGAGAAGCAAACTTGGGCAATCACCCTCTCTTGCTTTCCATCACAGAAGAGGGGAGTTTGTAATTTAGTATTCCTGCATCAAATAGTTTCTTTTTCTTCCACAGACGTATTTGTAGGAGAAATTCAGAAACCTTTACAAATGCTTAATTAAAAGTTTGATGTTCCATTATTATTAATTGTTAATATTCCATTTATATGGGCATATCTAGCAAAATAGTAATTTCCATTTTTAGACTTTGGTCCAATGTGTAAACTATATTTGAAGAGGCTCATTTCAATTTAATAGTTTTTCCCACATATCATAAAAAAAAATCACAAGTTAAGCAAGCTAACCGCATTTTGCAGGTCCGAAACCTGCAAAGAAGCTTGGTGCAAAATATTTTCCAATTCCCATGTTTTTCCTGATTTGATTTTTATAAATCACTTAGGCACACACTTTTAAAATGTATTTAATAATATAATACCTAGCAATTTCATGTAGATAGTAAGGAAGTAGCTTACTGCCTTTCAAAATAAATAGAGGCATGCCCTTTCAGTTACCTGCTGGATGTGATCCATTGAATGCCAAGTGTGACAGCAGCAAATCTACAATAGGGGAAAAACAACGAAGACAAAAATCCTTGAACAAGAGAAATACAACTTTCCAGCTGGAGAATAACACCTCTGCTGTTCATTTGGAAATAGAACAGATTTTTAATATATATACTCATCCCAGAGCTGAGCTGATGGTCACCCCCCACCAAGTACTATTAGAAATAATCAAGGATACCATAAAAGCACTTCAGTCTTACACATTTGCTTTGATAGTATAGAAAATAGAGTTAATAGGTAGCATATCCCTACTTCTAGGTTTCAATTTTAGCTGGTCTGTAAGTTAAAAATTTAAAACTAAACAAGGCAGGGAAAATAAAAAGACACCTTTCTTTCCAAGGCAGAAATCCTTTCACTTCCTTCTCATCTGGGCCACAGTAGTTCAGAAATAGAAAAATTTGGCAGAGAAAGAAAGGATAGTTCTGAATTTTCCTGTAAATGCAGGAGTAATTTAGTTAATCCAAATTGCCGCTTCTCCTGGATGCTGTTATGTTTAACACCCGTGCTTACAGACAGTGCTGTAGGCTCTTTAGCAGTCACTGTCGCAGGGACCTTGGCATTGTGTGTCCCACAGAAACTGGGCTGCCTCCCCACATGGGCACTGGGATTGCTTCTGAAAAATTGTACTGGGTCTCTGAATCTCCCTCACACAAACCTCTTTACTGAGGAGAAGCAGCAGACCCATCCCTGCCAGAGCTGAAATATCTTGGCATGGTTTTTGTTCATGGTGTCACCATTCTCTGACTCACCCAACAAGGTCCCTGCTGGGAGCAGGGCAGGGACAGAGACCCCGCAGGCCCTGGTGCCCGCTGAGGCTCTTGCACATGACCTACCCTGTAGGCAGCTTTGCTGTTCTAAGTGCTGTGCTGCTCTTACAAACCGGCCCTTGGAGGGCCCCTTTGGGCCAGTACCACCTTCCTTCTTCCTGGGCCTTTCTGAAGCCCAACGAGGAGGAAGCTGGGGAGATGCAGTGTGCCAGCTGCCTGCCCTTTCTCTCTTCCTCAGGCTCCTAGACATGTTCCTGATGAAACAGGACTGCTGTGGCAGATCCTGTTCTTGGAAGAAGCTGCCTTTCCTGGTGGCTCAGTGGCACAGCTTTCAGGAGCTGTTTATATGCTCTCCTCTCTGCCTTATGAGTCAATGAACTGCAGCGAGGTTCCAGTGTGGTTTGCCAGCTCTTGTGTTGCTGGCAATGCTTGCAACTCTTGGTTGGATGTGCTGGGAACATGACAGGGTTTGTAGCCAGGCTGGGCAAGTGTCCCCTCACAGGCACTGTAGGGCATTGTTGACTCTTCTGCTTTATTTCCCTGAAGTACTTAAATGCAAAATGGAAATCTGTGCCTTTCACCACTGAGTGTAAAATCTGCATTAGTTTGGAATTGGAATAAACTGTGGCCATAATTCTCTTTAAAATATGGGGCCTGCTCAGGTAAAAGATGAAGATGAGTATATATGGCACTAAGAGGCAGAAAATGAGAAAAGTTCAAGGAGTTAATGTGCTCATTCATGGCTGCAATTTACTATTCCCTCCCTGTTCTTACCCTGTGTCTGAAACTGGATCATCCCTCCAGGGGAAAATAGTTAAAATTTGCTAGTACCTCTGGTTCAAATTAGAACAAAACTTTTCTTTTCGACAACTCCAAAAGGCAAACAACTTGCAAAAAGTTGTAGATCAGAAATGCCAAAGCAGGAGGTTCCTACTGCCCCATCAGTCAGAGGCAATTTTGCATGCTAAAATCAAACCTTAGCAGTGTTTGTCCACGTGACCTTGTCCCCAGGCAGTGAGTAACTCCCATCCCTCTGCTGGTGTTGCCCATTCTGGACTTCCCCTGGAGCTGAGGCAACCACCCAGC
Organism: Emberiza elegans; assembly: GCA_024865655.1. Classification (NCBI taxonomy): domain Eukaryota; kingdom Metazoa; phylum Chordata; class Aves; order Passeriformes; family Fringillidae; genus Emberiza; species Emberiza elegans. The sequence continues at coordinate 66,905,573 of JALJVW010000206.1, forward strand.
TCCAATCTCTCTTGCAGACAGAAATCCAAGTAGGAATTCGAAACTTGTGCAGGGATAAGCACATATTCCTCCGAGCGTCCTCTCAACTCTTTTGAAGGAGTTTGGATTAAATGCATACTTAGCATTTTATTCTATTAATAAGAATGCATAACAAAGATAATATATGTTGCTCCCTGTGGTGTTTGCATCATGCTGTTCCAGTAAATGTGTTAATATCAGGAATATAAAGAACCGAAGCATTTTTCCTGATGTGTTGGTTATTATTAGAAGAGGTGTAGGCCTACACGGGATGGAATGGAATGTGCTTCTTCAGAACATAGTGACTGATCCTACATTTTAATGCTTTCTACTATATATACACTTGTTTTTATTACAGCATAAACTACTTTTCCATGGCACAATCAAGAGAAATACAGTTTATGTATGTGTATTTATCACCTTTTTGGCTGATATATTTCTGGTGAAAATTAGGAATAGAAATAGGGCTATGAATACTAGGGCAATGTGACAAGTAAATTTAGAACAAGAGAGTAAGCTGCTATCTGGGACTAAACTTTGTGCAAGGCTTTTCTTTGTAAGGATACAAGGATAAATATGAAACAATTCCACAGAATATATTAGGGTGAAAAACAAATATTAAATGGATGCAAATAAAGCTCTAACTTTGAGTCATCACCAGTTTGGGGAAGAATTTTGGAGACTGCTATTTAGGCCTAATTCTCATCAAAATGTAGGTTCAGATATGACTGAAATCCAAGCCCAGTAATAAAACCTGTGTGTGCCCTGAATTTATATGAATTATTTAATTACATCTGTAGTTATAAAAAAAATTGAAAATAGTCTAAATTTTGAGGAAAACAACCATTATTCAAATCCCACTTCAATGTAGCTCTCGCCAATTTGCCTTCCATAACAGATGCTACTTCTCTTGACAGTTTATTGAGGCCAAACCATTTATTTCTAGCCAGAAAATGGAATAAATGACAAAAGCCACACTGGAGGAAGAGATATGTTCTTGTCAGTGGAAAGGCTTTCCTTTCCCCCAAGAAGATGCTGGTCGCACAGGAGGTTGGGTGCTTACTCAAGTGCAGGTGCAGACACACAAACACTCATTTGCCTTTTTCTTCTCAGGTTTTTATTAGCTTAGGACTTGTTTGTTTACATTTTTGCTCTTCTAACATATTTCTATTTGGTTTGTTTGTTTTGTTAAAAGTCTGTTTTCTCTCAACACTTTCTCTTCTACTCCAGGCTAGTTTGGAACATTTTGTCAATGTTTGGTCTGGTGGTGCATTCTGTCCTCTTGCATCTTTGCATCACACAGGTTTGCATCATGCAACTTCATATCTCACTTCTTGGCCCTTCTGTATGTTGTCCAACTCCTTTCCTAGATTGAAGGGTGCATCTTGCTCTACAGGCCAGTGTTCTCTTCCTACTTTTAGGACATATCCAACTCTTCCACTCAATATCAAAATAACTTTAGTAGTCACTTGCAACTAAATCAGAGTTGCAGACTGCTGAAGGTACCATTGTGTGGAAGATCCAGAAAATGATAATTAAATAATGATTTACTAATTTATATTTTTCCCTCGCAGAGATTCTAAGCGGATCTTTGCACTGCTTTATTTGTGACAGCAGCAAGAATTTTAATCTGGTGGAATACTTTATGAAATTAAGCAAAATTGTCACGAGTTTTATCAGGATTTAGAGTTATTGCAGCCAGACACAGAGAGAAGCATTTGCTTTTAGTGGACAATAGTTGTACAAAACAGAAAAGATCAAAGGAATATTTTTGAGGGAGTTCTACTTTCACACCAGTGTGCCCAAATTTCCTTCTGCTCTTGAAGAAACAGCTGGATCAGATGTATTTCACTCTTGAATCAGGAAAAGGATCCATGACTTTTGAGTACAAACTGTCCTCAGAAAGCTTGCCTTCTCTGATCCAGGGGTGTATCTTTGTCTTCTTCGGTGTCTTTTCACAGGTTTAACAGCCCGCACATAGAAGAAGCTTGCAAAAGCTGAATCCATCTTGACCCCAGTTCCACAAGACAACCAAAGATTTCTGCAGGAATTCCAAGGGGTTGAAATATTTTTCCAGAAGCCATTGGGAGATGGGTATAATGAGAAGTAAGGATTTTTTAGTGGTAAAAGCAATTTCAGATCTCATATTCATGGATAGGATGTGACTTTCAGCACCATGATTTGTTCATTTGTGCTGAGCTGCCAGCATGCTTCTGTCGGGGCTCTGGGCAGATGGGGACAGTCAGGCACCAGGACTGGGCACTTGAGGGTCTGTAGACAAGGTCCTGGCAGTGGTTTGCAGGTGACCAGAACCCCTCTGGGCAGAATGATCTGTGTAAAAGGAAGTTATAGTCTTACTGATAAGACTTTTCAGATTCCCTTTGTTACAATTACATTCACAACATGAGTGGAGACATGCTGCTAAGACTAAACTTGATGCTTGCACTGTATTATAATAAAAATTTAAGATAATTTTCCATAGAAAGAGAGAGTAAAAGGAAACCTTTCTGTCTTTACTGATGGCATAGCAAACTAGCAATTGTTCAGCCTGCCAGCAGCTCTGTACTGCTGTGTTTGATGGGAAGGAGGCAAAGGTTTCATGCACTAATTTTGCATTATTTGTAATTTTACACATTTTATGGCTTGTCACAATCTTACTTGCATTTGAATGCAGTTTCTCTGCATGTTAAATGCAGCCTTTTAAAATAGGTGACATTTTCTGTATTTTATGTGGTGACAAACTGCAATGAGTCTTAAAAATATCAAATGACATGCATGATAGGCCAGCAAAAACAGGAATCTTGGTGTTTCACCTCTTTGAGAGGGTTCAAGCAGTAAGCAGTCCATATTCAAGGTGTCAGCAAAGACACCACAGGACATCAAGTAACAGATATTGCTGTCTTATTCCTCTCTGCCAGTTCCTAAAAGCTGGAGCCATGACTTGGGTTCAGTGTGTTCTTGAGTACTGTGAGGAAAGGCAGTCTTTGCCCCAAAGGTTTTATGATTAAAGCCAATCTTACTCAGATTTTTTTTCCCTGGAATGTTATAGATAAGAATAAATTTTACTGCCAATGGTGCAAATGGTTTCTCTTGATTTTGGTGAGCATATAAAGTTAAGTATTTTTTATCAGGTTGAGGAAATATTTAACTCTAAATTATCTGATTCTATCCTGTAGCTGTGCATGCCAGGAACCCCCAAGGACTGCAGTATACTTGCAACATGATAATTTAGGAACTGCTGAATCAAGTTTTTCCCTCTGTATGCCAAGGCAACAGATTTTACTTTCTTTGGTACAGGAAACATTGAGGGAAAATGTTGTTCAAAAATTTTTTAGTAAAAACCACTGACCATCACTAACATCACAGATATGGATGGGCCAATATTAAATGAAAAAACTCAATACAGACATGCACAAATTTAAGCTCACAGATGATTCTAAGCACTAGAGCACATCTCTATTGCATGTTGCCGTATCTTGTTAATGTCAGCCTGAAAACATTCCAGGCAAATCTGTTCAGAAAAAGAGCACAGGATGTACAAATCTCACTAATCTAAACAAAATGGGATGCTACTTACAGGTATGCAGTTTACAAGGCATGGAACATATGTTGAGTGAGCAAAACAAAAGAAATCGTGATCCTGTAGCAATCAACCATCTGAATAAGCAAGGATGCTGTGCACAAATGTCTTTCATCGCTTAAATGATCACCTGCATTTTCAAAAGGCTTTATTAATGTATTTGATGACTTGTTTTGCCTCTAGTGCCATTATTTTATATTAAATTAAATACTATTTAACATAGTTCATGCAGACAACAAGCAAAAGTATCTTAATAAGCTGATAAAAAGTCTTAATAGACTGTAATTATAACAAAGTATCTTGATCAAGAAACCCCCACACTCCTAACCCTCCAAATCCAACCTGATTGTAACAGGATGTTTGCCAGCTGTTCAGATGGGAGTGGGCCAGAATTCATCATTTAAAGTAATACCTAATTAATATTTTTCTGTAACAGATATCAAATATTTTTTTCTAGACCTGAGTGCCTATAACTTTTGTGTATAAAACATGTCCTCAGAATCCCATTTTTGACCTCTGTTTTAATACAGCCCAATCAGAACTTGCCCTAAAGGAACAGCTGTGAAACACCCTGATGTTCAGATGCACAAAAGTCAGTGCAGCCAACAGCTCTGGGGACCAGAGCTGTGCCCCGGGGCTGCTGTGGGATGTGTAATACACAACCCAGGTCACAGCTGGTCACTTGCCTCTGCTCACTAATTTGGCTTTGTGGCCTCCTGGGGTCATAGGGCAGCAGGAGGCCAAGGGCTCAACACTGTGGTGATAGTTTTCCCTTGGTTTTGTCTGTTTGTGGGCCAGTTAGTTCTGCCTGTACACTCCAGTGGCTTTTATCCCACTCGTGTTCCTGATCCATGCCTGCAGAGGTGTCTGGACGCACATGCTGTAGCCAGGCACAGCAAAGTGAGTCAGCTGCAGCCTGCATGCAGCACTGAGCTGTGTCCCAGCAGAGCTGGTGACATGTCCCAGGCCTCCACTGCAGGTAATTCTGTTCTGTAGCCAGGAGAGTTTGCTGCAATTGGCTTTCCCCCAGTGATTTCCCTGGCTGCCTGTGCCCAGCTGCCGTGCAGGCAGACTGAGGCTGGCACCAGCAGCGCTACTTGGGGGCAGGTCAGAGGCCTGGCTGGGCATGACAGGGATGGCACAGTCCTGGCACAACCAGGCCATCGTGGGCCCTTCTTCCAAAGCACAGCTATGCAATGTGCATGGGGAATTACTTGCAGGGGTTTCTGAAGAGTTTTACAGAGAAGCCCTCATTTTACGGACTCAGAGAGAGAAAAAACACACCCAGCTGTAAGAGAAATGACAAGGAATGTGAAGGAGATCAAAACTGGAGAGACAGAATGCAATGATAGGGAGGCAGCTCTGAAATGCTGTGTGGTTTTGTTTTCTCTGTCATCTCATCTGCTGTCTAACCTGTAGCTCTTCCAAGAAAGAAATAAAATACAGCTTAGCTTGTGGAAGTAAGGAGAACAAGTCTGGAGCTGGGTATGACCCACCTTATATAGGACCAAAAATTCTAAGGATAACAGTGTAAGCTGCAGAATGATGGATTGGTGTGAAGCACAGAGATGGGCACGGAGGCATGCTCTGCAGGGCATGCTTGATATTTTTAAAGCAAGGTGCAATAAAAAAAGGCACATGTACATGTGTCTGTATGCAGAAAACAGACCTTACCTCCAAAAAAACTCCAAACTGAATTTTGCAAGTGTGACCATAAATTTAAAAGGAACGGCTCATATTTTCCTTCTCTAGACCTTATTCTGCTTTTGTTTTCCCCTGTGAGAGGAAGGTGAAACCAAAGTGGAGTTAACCCATCTTTTAGCAGGAGCAAGATGATGTTTCTACAGCCTGACAGCACTGGCTAAGACGGATGTTGATGAAATACCTTTGATTGATTGCTGATTCTTTTAAATATTCTAGGGGCAGTGACTAAAATGTTTGAAATGGCATGGAGAAACCAACCTTGATGTGCACAATCTATATGGGTATTTTAAAAGACTGATTTCTGGAGTCTAAAGTCCCTCCAATTGAGATATTTAAAAAAAAAGTGCTGTGATCGAGAAATAACATTTTTCTTTATTTTCAGCTTCCCAGCTTTTGTTGGTTTGTAACATACAGAAATATAATAAAAAACTTATGGTTTAAAATTTGGTGTAAAAATAAAAGTTACTTACCTTCTTTAAAGAACTTTATTTTAGGAGCTGTCCCTTCCCTCCTTTTCCAGTTTTTGAGAATGCATGGGGAGAATTTAAAAAAATCAAAACTGTGTGGTGGTGGGATAGCTTGCTTGACATTTCTCGACAAAAACTGAGTTCTTGGTTTCAGGCTATTTTTCTGGCTTGAATGAATTTTCATGGTTACATCGTAAACCCTTGAAAATCACAGTTTATAGGGAAATGGGTGATACAACATTAGTTATGATATATAATGAGCTGCCATTCTAAAAAAAAATGTTAACTCCTTCTGGGAACTTGTGACTATATTGTGATGTTCATGCACCATCTGTTTGGTTATATTCCAAAAAAACGTGATGGTGAAACATGTATAGTCTAAGTGTCAGTTTAGATTAAGTGATCAGCTCCATGAACTACAAACACAGACACACACCTACACAGCTAATCAATCTGCACTTCATTTGTCAGCTCAGTGCATATCATTTGCAGAGGAGAGAACTAACTCATATGTTTAATGTGGTTAACTTTGCAATAAGGAGGCTTTTCCTGATCTATATGTTTTTCCTTGTCTGTAATTCTGTTTTGGTAACAGAATTTGAAACTGGGGAGTCACACTCTCAGGAATGGTGATGTTGGTTTAGAAATCATGACTTTTGAGATGGGAAGACTTGGGAATCTTATTAATTAATCTCTAGGCCCCTTAGAAACATAGACATGAATTTGACAAATTAGCAGAGGTCAGGGGTGGGACTTTGAACAAGTTCTAAGAGTTATCAATTATTTGGTCAAGCAAACACTTTCAGGAGGTAGTTATGGGGTCCGCCCTCTGACCCCATGATGTGTATCAGGCAGGAGCTGGAGCTGCAGGGCTCAGCAGCTCTTTGGCTTTCACCACGGCACTTTCACACTCAGCACTTGTGGGTCACAAAGCCGGCAAGACTGCAGGTACAGGGAAATTTTATTGGCTTAGTACAGCCATCAAAAGTTATTGGCCTAAGAAATCTCAGCAGCTGGGGATGGATGTATTGGAATTACTGGCTGAAAAAAAGCAGAATGGGTCTTGCTCCTTTGGGCTCTGCACAGAAGAAATGAATGAAGTGTTGGGATTTCAGTTTAAGTTAATGCCGTTTTAGCTGATGCACAGGCAGCTTCAATTCTCTTTAATTAGTGCAGCATTAAGTGACAAAGTATTTAATCAGCAAGCTAACAAGTGCAGTGGCTGATTGCTCTGTGCATGCACTTGTGTGGGGGCGTGACTGAAAAAAGTAAATAAAATTACTTTCCTTGCTTTACATGAAATGGGATCCCTAATTTTATTACAGCTGCAATCAGTTTAGAGGCATGATAGAGCAATAAAAATTGATTCTATCCTGTTTTATTCCTCTAACAAAGTATTTCATTAAAAAAGCTAATACTGTAATTTAACTGTTTAGCTTCTTGAGATATGAATTTAGGCCTTATTTTCACAGTGCCTCTGGTAGGACAAGGATCCAGCTGTCTTATCTTCATGTTGTACTCTTGCATCTAAAGCACACATCTTTCTATTTGCCACTGATCAAATTGAAGATTGAGCCCCCTTTTCTTAGAAAGGTCTAGAAATCATGATCCAAGTACATAAGCTTATTAACTTTCATTATGGCAATTCATTACATCAAGGTCTTAAGATAAATACTGTGAAAACCCTCTAACTGCTGCAAGCCACTTAGTGGCTTAGTAATGCAGATTACCATCAGCATGTCACCCTGCACTACGCTCTCTGCTGGGTTCCTGTTGAATATGGTCCAGTTCAGGATTTCTGTCTCAGAGCCAAAGCCTTCTGCATCGACCCTGCAGTTACCTGTGGGATTGTCATCATACTGTACTAAACCAAAACGGCATGAACTGGCAGAGGGTGATTTGTATGGTCGTTTCTTGCCATTGAGTTCATGGATCTCACACACATGAGCTGGAAATGGCCCATGCACCTGTTCACTTTCAGACTCAGAGCTTCCAGTTCCAAGCAGAATGATTGCTGAACCTGATGTTCCAGGCACAGGGGGGACTTCATGTGTTAGGTACCCACCAGTCAGAAAGGCAAACCTTGTGCTAAGTACTTTCTGAAAGTAAATCAGACAGGAGGCAATGGTGATAGATGGAGGCACTCAGAGAAATAGTGAGTCTGTATTAATTTATGTGGGCGTTAGTGTGAGAACAGTGGAAACTCAATGGCCTTTGAGGTAAGTGAACCAACTACTTTAGTATTAGCTAACTACTTTACTTATTCAAGAACTTCCTTTGTAACTCCCTAAGAGGGGAAAAAGGAGACTTTTCAATTAATGGAAAAAAGACATGACTCACAAATGCAAAATGACCCCTTGTAGCTGAGTGGCAAAAATCCTAAATATTCAATGAGAATTTTGTCATTGTTTTCAATGAGCTCATAATTTCAGCCATATTTGATAATTTATAGTTTGAGCCATCCCAGAAATATGATGGGGGGGCTGAAATAACTCAGGTGAAAAGGCTGATGAGAGTAGGTGGTTTGTGGAGGAGAAGGGTGCAGAGCACACCAACATCCAGCCATGGGAGTGGGGGACAGGAGCACATGCCCACAGCCCTCCTTAAATCCATGCCTGAGGCAGCGAAAGTCATCCAAAATCTGTCACATTGTCTCCACTCTTTATCAACAGCAGCACTCCTGGGAAGTTTGTTTTTTGAATTTACAGTAGAGTGCTGAGGGAGGTTAGCCTGAGAAGACAGACATGGAAAACAGACCCTTGAATATGAAGTTGACAGGTTTTATTTAGAAAGCTGGCATATGCACTGGCTGCATTCATATCTGCAGTGTTCCCCAACTTGACAGGCAATCTAGAGTATGGTGTATATTAAAGAGAAGTAGTTTTGAACTCAGATTTTGGTTTCTTTCATACATTTCCTGTAACACTGAACATTTTTAGACAAGTACTGGTGTTGTTTTTCAGTAAAGACTACATGGCTTTTTTTTTTAACAGCTCGCTGAAAAAATGTGTAGTAGCATAAGTCTGGCTGCCTAGTTAGGCAAGTTTACTTGCATTTTTTTAATGCAAATATAATACCATCAGAGTTGATCATAAAAGCCTGCCTGAAGAGAGTATAGGAAAGCATGATGAAGTTTTTTATGGTTTTAATTTAATCTCAGAAATAATGTCCAGCAAGTAGAATACTTTACACAACTATATAAGCAGCATCAACACAACCAAAATTCCTTTGAATTTCTCAGCAGCCTTAGGAGGATGGGTTGATACTGCAGGTTTTGTCAGGCTAATGCCTCTCCTCTGAGATGACAAAGTAAATGGCCTGTTCATGGGATCTAGTGCTGAGTTATTTAATCTCATTCAGAAAGAAATATATGTAAAAGAAATATATGATTGCTCATCTCTCTGCTATTGACCTCGGTTCAAGTCCTGACTCAAGAAAATGTCTTTGGGAGAGCGCTTAAACACAATGCCTGTTTTTACATGCTTTTCTGAGGGGGAGGTGGGCTGAAGAATGTGTGCAAGTTCTTTCTTCAACTAAGATTAAAAAAAAATGTATGTAGTACTGTTGGAAATCTTTCAGAATGGGAAAAATGTCAAAAAACCTGCCAGGCATAATTGTTGAATTGTATTGGTCCAGAGTCAAGGTGTTGCTAGATCTGTGTAATGAAGGCTACAAGGCGGTACTTTAAATGTTGCACTTTAATAAATATCTTACATTTATTGAAGAGGGGGTTCCCACACAAGTCTTCCCTGTGTGTAGAAGTGTTCCTGAAGAGCTTTGTCACGTAATTTCTCAACCCTCATAGGCAAGTTCTGATTGCACACAGAGCACACCACCATCATTGTGATGGTCCTTTGTGATCCTAGAACCACAGGACTGGCTGCTGGGAAAGATGTAGATCCTGGGAAAGCAGCTGAAAAGTTTTGTAGTTTACCTTAGATTGGTCCCAATGGCTAAAAATTATCAACTATTTTAGAGTTATTATGAAATAAATTTTTTAAAGTAGCAAACAGAGAAGCCTTCTGCAACTTTCAACTTAAAGCAATCTCAGAGATGGCTCAAACTCAAATAAAAATAAATGGAAGTTAAAATTTTGTTTTGCAAGTTAAAACAATTTAGGTATTAGATTAGTCTCTGTAATATTTTCTTACTTGGGTTTATACAGACTTATCAACATATCCCAAGAGTTTTACAGTTCTCTTACACATCTTCATTATATTGACTCACTGAGAGCAAGTGTGAAAAGAACAGAAAATAAGCATATAACAAAAAGGAGTTATTAGGGTTTCTCCCAAAGTGGGGCTTAATCTGTGTAAGTACTCTACATGGAAACAACCCCAGGTGTTAAAGGCTTTTAGCTCAGGAGATGATGAGACCCAGTGTCTGGCACCTGAGTGACTCAGTGTGCAGATGGGGGTGATTGCTGTTGATTGGTGCTGACCGATCAGCCCATTCCCCAAGTAATATCAGGGAGCTCCCAAGGCAGCTGTTTCCGAGTCAGAGATTTTCAGTTAGGCCTTATAAAGAAAAGAGTTTACCCTCTCTTCCCTCTCCCCACCAGAAAATCCCAAACTCCACCAACCAAAAAAAGGGTTATGTATTTCTTTGGAGTATAAAGTGTTTTAGCTTCTGTGTGTATCTATGAAGCCTGAAGAGCTGAAGGAATTACAGAAAGCTGATTGTTTATTGACTGGTAAGTGAAATGAACTTGTGGATTTAATCTAAGTGTGTGTGTCCTGTAACTATTGCTACTTCTGTTTTGGTAATCTGAAGAGAAAGTTCCCCGGAACTGTCATTTGAGATTGAGGCGAAAAGGCAGAAAATGAGGGTCAGGAATCACACTGTCAAGAAGGTTTCCGCTTTCATTTGTCCACTAGGTGCTGCTTCTGTTTACAGCTAGAGATTGCTCATAGTAAAATGATGCTCGTGGGGGAGGATGCTACTTCATGGTCTGAAATGAGCTTGTGGCAACTTGGAGAGTTATTTCCTGACAGGAGAGCTGAGCTTCTGGAGAGCCCTGGACTAGGAGAGAAGTTGTTAGCAGTGTTTTGCCTGTTAACAGTATAAATTCTGTTTTCTGCAGACTGAGTTCTGGCTGGACTAGCCATGCAGATTTATGGCATCTCAGTGGTTCCATGACACTGCCTGCTGTGCAAACCCTGGAGCTGGTTTCTACTGGAAACCAAGTACAGCAACACAGGGATCATGGATGCACTTAGAAGTCAGAAGTACAAAGGGAAGTAATAATTTTGGTCTTTTATTAGATTTTTAAGGCTCTTTCTGTACTACACTGTTATGTAGGAAATATTGTTAATACATACTTGTTTTTCCTTGGTTAAAATGAAATATTTAACATAGAATGTTTTCTGTGTATCTGGACAAAAGGGAGTAAACAGAAGAGGGCAAGGACAGGGAAAGGGGAGAAGAGAAAATCTCTGAAGAAGCTGAGGAGCTTTCCAAAGAACAAATAGTGTGATCTACTTTGTTGCTAAACTGATTAGCTCTCTTATAATCACATCTCAGCTGATGAACTTTGTGATCTTCCTCTGTAGAGCCCTCTATGGCTGTTCTATTTCATTCCTTAAGAAGATTAGTTGGGTAATCCTGAAGCTCCACAAAACCACCTGTTGTTTGGGCTGCTGAATAATACGGCTTTTGAGGCAATCCTTTGACAGTTCAGAAGTAGGATTGTGAGCAGGCTCAGTTATTTGTGTACCTGCTTCTTTGCAGGCTGTGTGTGCTGTGTGGCCCTCTGGGCTGTTTCCAGCAGCATAAGTAGCTGGCCCTTAGGAGAACTGGACCCAATCAACCTCCCCTCTCTCCTGCTTTCCCTTCCCCAGGGACCGTTTCTGTCTGCAGCAGCACTGCTTTCCTTGCTGTAATGACATTTGCAGAGTTGTGTCTTTACCATCTGGCTGTTCTAGGGTTTCAAATGCACCAGGTGTTGGTAAATTCATCCACTTCATCAGAAAGGGTGCCTTGCTGTGTGTCTAGAACAGAATTATTAAAGAAAACAGAAAATAACCTGAAAACAGATAAATGCTTTGGAGAGAGAGAGTAAATCCAGGAAAGCCAGTCAGCTGCAGGTTGAGCTGTAAATAATAGTTGTGCCAAAACTGGGTCAAAATCCTTGTTCTACATAATCTGCTGGGACACAATGGTAGCTGTTTGGGCTGGGATGTTTTCCTGTAAGCCCCACTGTCTCACCATCCTACTGAAAATGTCACTCACTAGAAATGAAATTCCTAAATTTTAACCCACAGCCCTAACTCCAGAGGAATGTAGGAACTTTTTTTTCCCTCAGAAGAGTTCAGAAACCTGTGAAGATAAAATATAAGATATGAGTTAAATACTCTGGGCTTCCTGTTTTTCTACTCTGCCAATGTTAAGGACACAATCTAACAATATGTTAAGCTGGTGCTTAATTCTAAGCATCTTAATGATCTAATGGTAGTAGGCAGTAGTGTGGCTGTTTGTCTGCTTTGATTTAAAGACTTCCTTAAATGCATTGCTGATTTTGGCTTTCTCCACCACAGGTTAATACATTGTGATTAAAAATGAATAAGTGCAGGCATATCATCAGCCACAAAGTTGTCTTTGTCAATCCATTAAAATAAGATTATTCTCATCAGTATGTTTATTCTTTTCCATCCCCCACAATGAAGCCTGTGAGGGGAGGAAAAATAATTTTCACATTATAAATCTTATTAGAAATGAGGAATTTCAGGCAAAGGTCTTGAGAATGTCTTACATTTAGTGCCTTTTTCTATGAAAATACAGACAGGCATAAAGTAGTTCTCTCATCTCCTGCTTAGTCATCTGTCTTTCTTACCCCAAAACAGTATGTTTTGGTCAAAGGGCTTTCCAGCACCTGGAGAATACATGCTGGGAGTAAGAGTTGCACACTGCTTGTGTCCTCCCTTGGGGCCATGATGACAGGTAGAACTACAGCTGTTTGCTGCAGTTTGATTACAAACACAAGATTTTGTGAGCCATGGGTGCTGAGAAAATCGTGGAACAACTTGTCGATGGTTTTCTGATGGTGGAAATCTGATTGTTTTTAAAAAGATAAACATATAGCTATTGTGTTTGATGAATCTGTTTCTTAATATTCCCTGGCAAGGAGTGAAGGGGTCACCAGACTCAAGCATAGATAAGTCACTTCTGGTTGCCCTTCAGTTTGGTCTCCATTAATGTAATCACCATTAATGTTGGTGCAGTTTAATTGAATGTTTTGTATTGCAAAATGGATCCATATGGAGATCAGCATTTTCCATGCTTAAAATGGCTCATTAGAAAAAGAATTATCTGAAAAATGTTTTTGGCAGGGTGTCTTAAGTGGCAGACTTAGAGACTAAAACAGAAGATTACTGTTGTGAGGATCAATTTTATCAGTGCTGCTAAGGGTAAATGGAAAATAGATTGATTATCCTGTTCCTGGCAGTGCAGGGCAGAGAGGGTTAATAACAGGAGCATTCTTTTACCATGTTCTTCTGGCTGAGAAAGCTCAAGGTAACCAAATGCAGGGATATGGTTTGATTGACAATTTATTCATCAAGGCATCGATTGTTTCCTGCCATTCAGCTTGTGGACAGGTTGTTGAGTAAAGAAGTGTCTAATTAAAATTCCTTTGTGGTGTGATTCCCCTAGAAACACATGAAACCAACAGATGAGACAGCAGAAGAATTTAAAAATACTGTTTGCCAGTGTTTCAAAGTGCCTGTTTTGCATGATCAGTTTAGAAACCTGATTCTGGAGGTTTGGCTTTCGATGTGGCTGTCCTGTGAAGAGGCAGGCTTGTGCCTCTGCTTTCTTTTGTGCTTTTGGCTAATGGCTTTGTATTTTCTGATGACAACTTACCGGGGGAGATCTGTGATAAACTGGAGCTTCTCTCAAGATAAGGAGTAAACAAACCAGGGAATTTAGTCTACTTTTGGTTGAGGAGGTGAATTTGAGTTGTTGATGGCTTCTTTTCTTCTTCAGAAATTGATGCATGAACTTAGGAGTAGAAAGGAGCTTATCTGTTTTAGCTCTCTGAAGGGTAGGGAATATGATAGAGGAAAACAGCTTTTTTGCTTGTAGCAATTACATGAACAGCAGAATTCAAACATTACAAATTCTCCCACTCCAGGAAGTCAGCATGCTATAGCTCAGCCTTGTGGTTGCTCCCATTGTACTGACAGTAATTTTCTGTCCAATAGTTTCTGTAAGACAAATATTCTCTCTATTGCAGATATTGCCTGCTGTTTACTCAAAGAATCACAATTTCCCAGCCTTCCTAGCTCCCAAAGGAAGTGTTAGACAAACTAGGCTGCCACAGGGATTGTAAAATCTCAAATGTTTTGTATAAAGAGTGCTTCTAAAGGGTAGAATAATGCTGAGCAAGCACAGCTTCTTAACTTTCAGAAGTTTCTACTGTGATCTTGTAATCTGTAAGACATTAAAAAAACCCTTTTTCTTAGTAGAGAACTCTAGATTCTAGTATCTTGCAGAATTGGTGAACATTGAGTGGCATTATATTCCAAAGTACTGAGATACAGCTACCTAACCTTCAGAGAAGACAGAAGTGTGTGTGTGTGTGTACAGCTGCCAATAACCATATTTTTATTGCAATGAAATAAAGGAATAAAAACCTATGAGTGAAAAAGTGATTGTAACTAGATTTAATGCAGGTATTTGCATATTACATGATGATAAAGGGATTAAATGAGACTTCTTTTAGGTCAGTATAAAAGGATCTTTAAATATGGTAGTCATTAATTCTAGATTTAAGATAAAATACTTGTGAAACAGTTTTTCTTCATGTCTAAGTATTTCTGGAAGCTGACTGCAGTGTCACTGAAATGTTTGAAATAGGGGGAAATAAGAGTTGTATGGCTGTAGACAGTGAGAAAAGTCAAAAAGTCACGTCTTAGAGAAACAATGCCTGGAAAGATGAAGAAAATAAGTTGCTGGATGCTTTATTTCTTATTAAAGTTTTTGGCTGTAGAGAATCTATATTCCTTAATGGGATTATTTCTGATTATTTTGTTGTAATACTTTCATGAGGATGCAAATTGGCCACAAACTGCAATCCTTCTGATTGTACAGGTACTGTGATAGAAGGCAGCAGACAGAGCACTGTCATTGGCAGGCATGCCCATAGACCTGCTGCTAAGTTTGCTTTTATCTAAAGAAAGTGCAGTAAACCTTCCTTTGGGGCTTAAGTGAGAGAAGAATAAGTCATAGGAAAGATCTGGAGTTGTCTGAGTATCTAGAAGTTCTTTCTTTTAATTTACTATTTTCTTAATGGAAGATGGACTTCAGTCCCAAAAGTGGCAAAAAATCATTTTGACTATGTTTGGGAAGAATGTGAATAATTCTGTGGTGTGATTTATTATGTGCCATTGAAAGCAATTTTGGTTTAATCAGAAATCATAGAAAATATGTAATTAAAAAGCTCTCAAAATGTATGGGTTAAAAATGTCATTTAGTATGGGTTTATAACAGCTTCATTTGTTCATTCTGTACTTGGAGCTGTATGGCAGGGCACAATCACATGTATAGCACAGTGATTTATGCAGCTGAGAGCAGACACTAATGAGAAAAAGCTTTTAAAATAAAGACTTGTATTATATAATTTACGTAGCTATGGCCATAAAAATTCAAAAAAATACTGAACAGATAGTTTCTAGGCTTTAATGTGAAAGTGTCCAAGCTTTATACCCTTGTGCATATAAGAATATAGTAGGAAAGAGCTGACAATAAATCTGGAGGACAGCTATATCTTGCTAAGTGGCACTTCAAAACTTGTATTAATTCTAAAAGCTAAAGTCAAACTTGCATTTTCTCTCCCTTCCTTATGCAATGAGGAGTTTGGACTTCAGCTGGTGTTGGGTTTTTGTATTGTAGATGAATAGGTACCTCTTGTATACGCTATCGAGGCACAGGTCAGCTAGAAACCTATGTTATTCAATACAATCTAGGCAAAAAAGTCTTTAATAAATAATTTATCTGAAGACTTTTTGTGGTAGGGAAGGCGGTGCCCAGCTCTGGCTGGCACAAGTCAGCAGTGTGATATTAGAAGTGCAGGGCTGACTCCCATCTGCTGCCAGGTGATGGAACCCATCATCAGCTCTTGCTCCTGTTTAGTAGTTGGCTGGAATTGCTGTGCAGTAATGTGGAAAGGCACTGGCAACCTGGAACACAGCTCTGCACATGAGTAGGAAACAGCTGTGGAGGGGATGCTGCTGCCTACTTGTCCCAGTTCTGCTGTTTATGTGGACGTTCTGCAGCGAGCTGGGCTTGAACCTTACAAACATCTTTGCTGCTATTAGCAGTTGTGTGTCTGTCAAAAAGTCCTGCTTGTGCTTCTGAATTGAAAAGGTTTTACTAATGACAAGAGTAAAGAGAAGAAGAAAAAATTATAACTAACATTTCTAGTAGATAAGCTTCATCAACAGACAAAATCTTACTGGAGAGTTGAGTGAGTCTTCAAAGTCTAGGTACTTTGATGTACACATAGATTCCCAGTTCACACATCTCAGTTTACAAAGGCATGTAATGCTAAGTATGTTTGGGTTTTTTCTGACTGACATCTACTAACTGGCTCAGTAATACCAGAGAACTGTTGCTAAGGCTGTTGCAGGGCAGTCTATGCATTTCATGCAGATTCCATAGGAAATGCAGCAAACACTGCAGTGCTATTCCAGCCAGTAGCTCAGAGCGGGGCCAGCTTGGGGTCCCTGCTCAAAAGGGACTTTAATGATGCTAAGTAAACATTTTTATATTACAGAAATGAAATAAACTTCTACTATACTTTCTTTAAAATGCTAAAAACTCTCAAAAAACCAAACAAACAAAAAGTACTACTTCAAGGACTAGTGGACTCTCAAACATGGATTTTACTTGTGAAGCAATGGGGAGGGTTTTTTTTTTGTTAATTGCTTTTATCAGCAGGATTGAGGAAGCTGTGTAAGAAACTGTAATGGACATCTTTGTAAACCAGGAATAGGACAGGTTTATAAATCTCGCTCCTACCTGTGGAATCACTGGAGATCCTTTAGGATGGATGGCCTTCCTTTGGGGTCAATGCTTCCTTTCACTAGAAATTGTACAAGGGCCCAGTTACATATCTTGATGAGTGCTGCCTCAGCACCAGGGAAAGACCTTGTCTGCTACCCCAGGTAATTTTTCTGTGAATATCATAGCTGAGGAGAGCAACTGGCAAGTATTTTGCCTAGCCCTGGAACCTGAACCAGGCTGGGAGCCAGGCTGAATGCCAGTGCTGTGTGGTGTGCATGCTGAATGACTGCAAGTAAAACCACTGCCCTGTTCAGATTCAAAAACATAGGTTTATTTTAGCACTGTATTTCTGAGGTGAGTAATTATGAAGGATGGTCAGAAATAACCTTCAAACCTACTGTATGAGGAGGAGCTATTGCATTCCCAAGTACAACCTATAAATTTTGGCACCCTGGGAGCTACTTCAGCCATGAGGGCTGTTTTGTGTGGTATAAAGTCTAGAGTAAGTGCTTTGTATAATAGTACAGGGGTGGGCTTTTGCAAAATGTATTAGGAGAAACAGCGATATTAATATATCTGTTAGTTCACATACTTGGTGAATTACAAATTATTCTAATTACAAAACAATTTATCTTTCTCTTTTTTTTTTTTTTTTAAGAGTTCTTCATTCCTAAACAATAGTCAGTCTTAGAGGAAGCTAACAGGGGACATTTCAGCCAACTAATAAAAAATGCAGCGTTTCCTGAATGTGTGATCTTTGCTTGGCTTTTGTTAGATTAATAATTTAGTAAATATAGTGGAGTGTGTTTAATGCAATTTTCTCCTCCTTAAAATGTTCTCATAGGTAAACAAAAAAATCACTTTTATTTGTGCTTTCATGAACAGAATCCCATTTTCCCTCCCTTCAGGATGATCTCATGCTGCAGCAAATAGGGGATGGAGAGTAGAAGGAAGGGTTGAGCAGCCAGGTTGTCCAAGCATTGCTGTCAAGTTTGAAAGGCCAGTGCAAATTAATTGCTTTTCATAGTTTCCATCTTTGTAAGCACTTTGCATATCACCACAACTAATCGAAGGAATCTTGGTGACAGTGGTGTGGGCAAAGCAGGCAGTAGAGAGGTCTGGAAGTGCAGGTGAGGCGTGAGAACAGCTGGAGAAGCAGAGTCTGCTCTTGCTTTGCCTGCCCCACAGGGGCACAGCAGAGGTGCAGTGTTTGATGGGCTGGGATCTGCTCCTCTGCTGCTCTGTGCACAGTGTTGGGCTCATGGTGATTCCAGCTGCTGATGCTCTGACAGCTCAACTCATCTGTGGCTCTTAGTGGGTTCTCCTGGCCTGCTGCCCTTTCCCCCTTCCAAATGGTGCTCCTTCACTGTGTGTCACACCGTGAGCTACATAAAAGACAAGTTCTCAGCTGCTCCAGTCACTGCCCCAGAGTCTGTGAGGGGTTGATGTGCACAGTTGGGGCTGCCGGCAGGTGCCTTTCCCTCACATGACTCATGGGCTCCAGAGCACATCATGTTGTGGAAAAGATAAGGAAGGAAGGATATGGCCAGCCACCCACCAGCAGCTGGGCTGAATCAAACATTGTATTAAACAGGTCTGCTGCCTTCTGCTGGAAATAGAAGCTAGCAGTGAGCAAGAGAGTCACATGGGCTCTACTTGCAGCATTAGCAGAGGATCATGCCTCCTGTTCCCTAGGGGCTGTCCAGCACATCATCTGCTGCTGTGGGCTACGTGCTCCGCAGCCAAAAATTGGCACTTGGGGAACAGATATTAAGTATTTTTGCCTAATTCTCCAGAAATTGTACTGGTAACCAGACCAGGAATTGCACTGCCTGGTATGAAAATTTTGTTAAATAGTTCAAATGTTTAGTCTAAAAAAATTAAGACTCTTGTCCTTTCACAACTTGAATACAGAGCAGAATATTCAGGTAAAAATAATTTATGACAGTAATATGGTATAAACCAACTTTTCAGCAGCTAGTTGCTTAAATTCCTTCTTCCCCACTCCACACTTGTCAAACCTATAGGGAAATCACTGCAAGAAATACCCCTTCTGCCTGCTATATTAATCAGAAATAGAATGTTGTATGTGACACTTAACTGTGTAATGAAAAAAGGATCTTATATGCAATGATCTGGAGGATCAAGAGGCGAACCAGTTTTCTGAAACTAAGTCTTAATTTTTACTGGCAACATCTAATATTAATTACTAAAGCTCACACCTTTCCCCATTAAATTCTGAACATTTATGCATATTAATATGAGACATCTAATGGCTTGACAGCTTTAATTTTTTTCACTGTGTGCATTTCATTTTGTTTAACCACAAGAAAACTGAACTTCTATTTATTATGGGAAAAATTGATTCAGAATAAATCCTGACAGTTTGAGTTACTTCTAAGCTTTTGTATTTAATGGAAACACAGTATGAAATCCCTTTCTATGCTCCCTGTGTGGTGGGAAGGGGGTATTTGGCAGTAGGAGAGCAGATATCACCACCAATAAAAGCATCTGCATGGCAGGGTGGGACAGGCATGTTGTGTAGGCATTTTGCTTCAGGACCCTTCCCCAGCAGGGAAGCCCCAGCATGTTGGTACTGAAGTGCAGATAGCCAAGAGCAGCTCCAGCAGGCTGTGTTAGTTGTGATAAGTGCAAGATTGCTGGTGTTGCTGCCTTTACACCAGGGGTTTCTGCAGACCAGAGGTAGTAGATGATCAGATGTCCCTTCTCCAACCATCTCTTGATACCTCCAGGCAAGCTGAGGCCTGTATGGTAAGTGCTAATGCTGCATTCAAAAACCAAGCCTTGTTTTGTTGAGCTCTTCCTCATTGCCACAATAACAATGCAGAGGTCTGGTGCTTACTGGACTTTGGCTGAAATGCTCAGTCTGGTTTGACAAGCATGGATGCTAACTGGGTCGAGTAGGTATTGCTGTCAAAGCTGGAAAGTGGTCACCAACTCATTTCACACCAGCTACTGGAGGGAAATCAGCTGAATAGAAAGGCATAAACTTGGTTTGGGATTTAAGAAAAAAAAAAAAACAAGTTATATTTTAATCATTAAGAAAAAAGTATGAATGCTGGCTACTGAAGAAGGCTAGGTAAGGACATTGTGAGGCTCTGAGGAGATCCTTTATAGGAGAACTGTTACTGCAGCAGAGTTCAAAAGGGTAGGGACATGCTCAACAAGGAGAGTGGAAGGAGCAAATGAGCTGTCGTTGATAGGACCATGACTATTAAATAGCAATTTCTGCTTTTGCTTGCTTGTCTACCTTGTTTTTTCACTTTGACTCAGCATGAATAGTAGCTTAATAACTGCTTTTGTACTGTAGTCCCCTGACAGGAGTACTATCAGGTTGGATAAGCTGTGAGAAATTCAGGACTCCTGAAGCAGAGGTACTGAAGCTTGGTCCCTGCCCCCACTGTTGCTTGTCATTCCTGCTCTTGTTGCCGAAGGGGGATTTGTCCTCATCACTTCTGACACTTTTCAGTCTTTAAGATTGTTTTGTAAATCATGGATGTTGGAAGCACGTATATCTAAGCTGACTAGAGTTCAGGCTTTTGTGCAAGGATATTGCTTGACAGAGGGAGAAATCCTTCATAGTCCTTACCCTGCAGTAACATAGGATAGTGAGCAGGAAATGGTCTGATAGTTAAAGCAGATGGTTTCTCAGCAAAAGCCTTCTGTGACTTGTGTTCTCTGTAACTTTTTTTAGTGAGACAAACCAGCTTTCCTGATGTGACAGCTTCATTGCTGAGCCTTGTGGAAACATGCTGCCACTTAGACTAATTTTACCTTGTAAGAATATGAGAGCACAGTGGTAAAGCAAAAAAGTCAGCGTTGCTATGATTTGAGAGATACTTTTTTTTTTTCCTGTGGCATAAATGGTTGTCAATAGAGGGAAGCAATTTGTTAAACTATGAAGAGAACAACAGTTTTAAAACATAAATGAGTTCCTGCTTTTCCTGGTTTTTGCATATCTGCATTGTGAGCCAATGCAACTGCTAAAGAGTGCTCCCCAAAAGGGCTGTTCTACAGCTATGTGGCTTGTAAATGACAAGACTTAGGGGAAAAATGATAAAGACAAACATCTTCCAGAAGACTGCACTAGCAGGATTTAGAGTCTGAAACAGGGTGCATGTAAATGAATGTAGAGCATTGGTGTTGATAGAGGCCAGGGAACGCTGCTAACAGGGCTGGGGAGCTGGGAGATATAGAAGTGTGTTAGCCTTCCAGGGGGTGAGGGGACCAGGGAGGTGGTGGCACATCTGACACATCTTGGTTTGTGCAGACCTAGGGAAAGGGGGGCATGTCTGCCTTTCCTCTGAGGTATAAAGGAGGAGCAAACAGTGTACTCTCCTCTAACTGGTGCATTGGACTCCTGTGTAAGTAGGAGGTGAAGATATGATAATTAGTTTGTTTTAGGCTGTGTTGACTTCCATTGATTATATCAAAAGGTTTCATATTAGAGCCTGAGTGACATTGAGATGGTCTTCCTACAGTGCCACCTACAGTGCCAGGTGTTATGTTTGATGGGAAGGGGTCATGGTGGTGTCTGAGTACATTCATGCTTGTTCTTAGAGTTTTCCTTTTTTGGAGTGATTTGAGGTCTCTGAAGGTCAAAGTACATGAATTAAAACTAATAATCACCTATAAAAATTCAGAAACAATCTCTGGAAGGGCCTTCACCATATTAACTGTTGGCATAAAATATGAATTCTTAAATGATTGTGCATTCATCATTCACATTTTGGCATTATGAAGCTGAATTCATTGATTTTGAATTCATGTCTCAAGACACTTCAGTTTCCTAACCCTATATTAGGGCTCTAAATGACAAGTTGATGATATCAGGATCATTTTTCTTGTGTAGTAAATGGTGAAGACATTAGCATATGATTTAAGAGGACTATATGACTTTTGACCAAAGAGAATGGGTTCTCAAAGAAAAAAGTTCTTAGTCAAAAACATATCTTCAATAATAGCAGGGAAAATACAGAAAATGACTGTCAGAGTAAATTGCATTTTGGATGAATACCATCTTCTTTCAAGTTTGTCCCACCGTGATAATCCTCCTTTATTTAGTGGTATTGGCCTTTTCTGTTTAGAGACCTTTAGTGAAGACTTAATTTATATTTCATGTATCATTAAAGTGACTTAAATGATCAAGGATGTGGTAGGCCTGACATTTATTTTTAATTATTAGCATAAATAAAGAGCCATCTATATTCCACACCTGCTTCAATTATAAAAATATATTTTCTTCATTTATAAAACAAATTATGTGCTTCAGGGAGTCAACCAGAGAGATGTGATGCTGTTCTTTTCAGTAATCTCTCTATTCTCAAGGTCTATTAGATCTGACTGCAAAGGGCCAGCAGTGTGGTTTTGATGCCATGCAATTCATGAATTCCATGCAGTTGCTGGGAAGGGTATCTGCATAGTAATGAAAACAGAATTGTAGAGGAAAACTACTCCAGAAGTGTTTTATCACAGCCTCATATCTACACTGCTGGGCTGTGCAGCCTTAGATATTGTATTTCTGTAAAGAGCAGTTTGGTGAGAAATGATACATTGGTCGCAAAAAACTCAAGCTAGAACAGATAAGAGGCCCCTTCAGCTTTTAGATACCATCTAAAAAGCCCTCCAGTTTAAATTTTGATCAGTTTAAAGAGGAAAAGTTTCACATGAATTTAAAAAAGCTGAGCTATATTTTACTCAGTGTTGCTTTCTATTTTTTGTTCCATTTGTATGTGTAAGTCAGCATTAGTTATAAAATGTATATGTAATTACATTTTGGAAAATACGACATTTTCAATTAATCTAATCTGAGACTCCTTTTGTCAAAGTACTCTGCTTTAGTAGTTCATACTCCCTTCTCATGCAGAGAGATGTCTTTTTTTGTTTTAATGAAAAGTCTATCATGAAATAGTAATGGTATTTTAACACTCTTGGCAAGACTGGCTACTGCACAACAGTGGAATCAACTGGTTACAACTAAGTAATTTCTCTTCAAATTGTTGTGGCTTAGGTTAGACAGTCTCATCTAACAAGGATGAGAGAAGCTTTCTATGCTTTTCTGTGTGGTGGAAGAAAGCCTCTTTTATATTATGCTAGATAATATCTGTTTCCTAAGCTGCTCTCCCTGTTTTAACACTAAGTGACTTAAGTGAGTTATGCTATCCTGCACAGCAAGTGAAGCTATCTTCTATTTGGGGGATTTCTTGTGATCCATTAGATGTAGGGGCCCACACACGATCTTCTGAGGTCCATGTGTCTCTCTGAGGCTTCCCTGTCTCACAGCATGTCACAGCTCTTCACACTTGGGAAGGTTTTACCAGCACGGGGTGTCTAATGTGACATGTTTGCTTCTTGTGATGCACCAAGATTGTCTAGCATTTGTCACAGTGCAAATTATTAGCTGAATACCTTTTGATAAAATAAGATATGATGGCAATTTGGTAATTTAGTGTAAAGTCATAAATTTGTTGTTTAAAAGTTAAAGTAATTAGTTAAAAGCATTTTTGATTAATGATAGTTAACAGCTTGTATGTATGAATATAATAGTGCTGAGTGGCTGTATTCCATGAGAAGTGATTGATTGTGTTCTGGGGGTGCACATATGTTCTGGGTGCATATAAATTATTGTTAGTCATGCAGTTTCACTAATGGGATTATTTTCAGTGGTATCTTTGTCATTTTAATGTGCTTGCTTTTCAGTCTTATTCTAGCTACCCAAGACTGCTCTGTCTTGCATCAGTGTGTACCATCTAAAAAGCCCTCCAGTTTAAATTTTGATCAGTTTAAAGAGGAAAAGTTTCACATGAATTTAAAAAGCTGAGCTATATTTTACTCAGTGTTGCTTTCTATTTTTTGTTCCATTTGTATGTGTAAGTCAGCATTAGTTATAAAATGTATATGTAATTACATTTTGGAAAATATGACATTTTCAATTAATCTAATCTGAGACTCCTTTTGTCAAAGTACTCTGCTTTAGTAGTTCATACTCCCTTCTCATGCAGACTGTCATTTTTTGTTTTAATGAAAAGTCTATCATGAAATAGTGATGGTATTTTAACACTCTTGGCAAGACTGGCTACTGCACAACAGTGGAATCAACTGGTTACAACTAAGTAATTTCTCTTCAAATTGTTGTGGCTTAGGTTAGACAGTCTCATCTAACAAGGATGAGAGAAGCTTTCTATGCTTTTCTGTGTGGTGGAAGAAAGCCTCTTTTATATTATGCTAGATAATATCTGTTTCCTAAGCTGCTCTCCCTGTTTTAACATTAAGTGACTTAAGTGAGTTATGCTATCCTGCACAGCAAGTGAAGCTATCTTCTATTTGGGGGATTTCTTGTGATCCCATTAGATGTAGGGGCTCACACACGATCTTCTGAGGTCCATGTGTCTCTCTGAGGCTTCCCTGTCTCACAGCATGTCACAGCTCTTCACACTTGGGAAGGTTTTACCAGCACAGGGTGTCTAATGTGACATGTTTGCTTCTTGTGATGCACCAAGATTGTCTAGCATTTGTCACAGTGCAAATTATTAGCTGAATACCTTTTGATAAAATAAGATATGATGGCAATTTGGTAATTTAGTGTAAAGTCATAAATTTGTTGTTTAAAAGTTAAAGTAATTAGTTAAAAGCATTTTGATTAATGATAGTTAACAGCTTGTATGTATGAATATAATAGTGCTGAGTGGCTGTATTCCATGAGAAGTGATTGATTGTGTTCTGGGGGTGCACATATGTTCTGGGTGCATATAAATTATTGTTAGTCATGCAGTTTCACTAATGGGATTATTTTCAGTGGTATCTTTGTCATTTTAATGTGCTTGCTTTTCAGTCTTATTCTAGCTACCCAAGACTGCTCTGTCTTGCATCAGTGTGGTTCTTCTCTTGTTCTCTTTCATGTAACTATCATACCTCAAGGACAATGGCAACAAGAAAAATGAAAAGAAAATGTATTTTGACGTCTTGAAAACAGCAACATAGACAAGAAAAATGCCCAAACCAAGAAGCCAAACCCATAATACTTTTTTTTTTTAAGCAGATAAAAGGTCTACTTTAAATTTTTTGTGCCAAGACAATTTGGCTTTTAGGATAATGTTTCCACACATGTTCAACAGCCATCTAAGTAAAACTCTTTGGATGTCTGTCTTCCATTTGCTTTAGTCTGAGGTAGGAATCCAGACTATATGGTGAAAGAAACTGGTCTCTAAAACATTCACACAGTTTGTTCCTCAGGATACAGACCTTTATATCACTCGACATTCAGGGAAGTAAGTGTTCTTTTGTTACAAAAACGTTTCTTGAAATTTCATTTGAAGGCAACAAACTGAACTGTGTGGACTCAGCTTACCAAGCATATTGCAGCTGCTGTGGTGGTTTTGTTAGCACAGAGAGCCCATTTGACATCTCTGGCTATACCAAGAGATCTGTGTGAGCACTAAGCTTCTAGGATATGGCCAAGAGTTTGACTAAGACCTTGCTGTGGGGTGTTAGCCATCTCTTTGAGCCACTGGGGATTTATTATATACAATATAAAATGGAATAACCTAGGAGGGGATCACTGTAATACCAATCCTCCACAGGGCAGAGGGAATGCAGAAGTGGCATCAGTTCACTTTTGGCCCCAACCTCTGACCTGGGCAACAGCTCTTTGGCTGCAGCCCACAAATGCAGAGCTACAGAACATGCTGTTCTGAAAAACAAACCCAGGGTGCTAGACTGGGAGCAGTTGTTGTGCAGTGCTCAGTTGTCTTAGGGATACAACTAAAAAGGCAGCGACTGAGCGTGTCTTCTGCCATTCCCTAGTTCCATGAACCTCACCCAGGATTTACCAAAACCATTTTTAGACATAAAGGTGTCCCTCATGTCCTTTCAGGATTTGGCCTCTATGCTCAGACTGTCTGGAATTTTGTGGGGAGGAATTATGGGGAGGCTGTCTCCCACAGCCCAGACTGGGACCATCCACTCATTTCACACAGTGGGGAGAGCAGCTGTCAGACAGGAACTGCTTTCATCCACTGACCCTCTCCCTCTGTTATTTGCACATTACTGTCATTTCTGCCTCTCTTCTCATGTGCAGAATATATGCTTCTAAATGTTCTGAGCCGTTTCTGCATGCAGATCTGGAGCAGGTTGCCTATCAGAAATCAATATTTTAAATGATGTTTTCCCCACAAGATTATTATCATTGTAAAATCAAAATATTTTGAAGATCTTGAAAGCTCCAAGAATATTCTGTGTATGAGCTGACAGGAAACCATAATCAAATTGTCAAGCAATTGCTTCTACTGTGGCAAAGTGAGAATGTTAGATTACATGTGTCAGCATGTGAAGATAAAGACTGTGCAGTGAACAGCAGGCTGAAGGCTTGATAGGAGATGGGGAGTTTATCGCTGTACACTGTAGCCTATTGTGGACAGTTCTGCTACCTCAGCAGTCCTCAGTTTGCATTAAAAACTATGATCAATAAAATGCCTCAGTTTTGTCATTCTACCAACTTTATTTGATCAATTAAACTGAAAACTAATTGCTATTCCAAAGGGTTAAGTAATAAAAGATGCAGAATACTAATGTATGTTCAGTAGTTGTTTACTGAATCTAATATTATCACTGCTCTAATCTCTTCAAACTGGCAACAAAATGTATGCTGCTGTGATTATTTGAGTAAGAAAAATGGCTCATTTATTCAATATATGCATTGGTTGCTGATCTGGATTTTTAGATTTTTAAAGATTTATGTTTTTTTTTTCCAATTTTCCTGTCCTTTTACCTATTCTTCTGTATACTCTTCCATCTTGCTGTTCTCTGTGGCTGCTCTATGTTCACTGAAAACTTCTTACCAGTTTTTGGTTCTGAGCTTGGGACACTAACCCAGAATTGCCAAGAACTTGAACTCTCATTAAATTCAGTCAGAATTAATGGCTCATCACCTTGAAAGATCAAGGCTTGTAGGACATGTTCTCAAGTAGCCCAATCATTCCTATAGATTTTTCTCTTGTAGAGAAAGAAAATGTATTTGCAGGAGTGGAATTTAAAAAGTTTTTAACTCTGGTAACCAGATTGTCATTCAGGGTGATTATTTAACTGTAGCAGAGAACAGGCATTTAATATCAGTTAAATAAATGAGTAATTTTAGAAAAGTACAGTAGTTAGCCAGTCAACTGGTACAACCTTTGTCTGACCGTGAAAGGACTTGTAATTTCCCAACAAGATTTAAAAGGAAGTAAACAGTGATACTAGACAATCAGAATTAGGTTGCCAATGGTAGATTAAACCAGTATTGTACATTGAGAACAGTGACTGGTAAAGGGAATGCACAAAATTTTATAATTTTGGTTGGTAGCAAAATATTTGTGAGGGTATTGTTTGA
This sequence comes from Emberiza elegans, assembly GCA_024865655.1. Classification (NCBI taxonomy): domain Eukaryota; kingdom Metazoa; phylum Chordata; class Aves; order Passeriformes; family Fringillidae; genus Emberiza; species Emberiza elegans. Next base: position 66,932,733 of record JALJVW010000206.1, read on the forward strand.
AAATATATGGAGGGAAACGTAATGGAGAATGACAAGTGCATGAAAACAGAAAGAATTATGAGCATGTAATTTAAAGATAAGAAAAACAAAACAAAAAAGATAAATTATGGGTGTTTAGACTGATTTAGAAATAGATTCCTAACCTTCCTGGGGCAAGGGCTTGGAGCAGCCTTCCAGCAAGACTTGTAAGTGGTAAGTGTGCTTTCACCTGTAGTCAAATGATGCAATTTCCTCTGACTTTCACTAGAGAGGGCAAAGCAGAGCCAGTGTTGGCTGTGCCTCTGCCTTTCTGCTAGTGGGTGTTGCAGGTGGGCTGTCACCTTAATACTAAACAAGAAGGTAAATTTACATTTAAACTGGAAATTAGTCAGCTAGTGAGCCAATCATGTAATGTGGGGCTGGGATAGACAGCGTGTCCAATGACTCAGCTCTGGTTCTCTAGTCCTGCATATTTTATCCCTAAAGAACACATTATTTCTCAGAACTATTCTGTGTCTGGTAGGGGCATTAATTCACAGATTGAATGGCAAAGTCTGTGCTTCTGTGATCAGTCTATCTGCTGCTTTAGAGTGTGTCGTTTGAGAATGCGTACTGGGGAGCAATATGGCCTAGGCTTGTACATTTATTTAGTACTTAACAGGCAAACTCTCTCTAAATTTAAATTCCTTTGCTCCTTCTGGGGGTCACATACATTTATAGCTGAGTCCTATCCCCATTAAAGCAGTAGGAAGATGACAGATGAGATTCTCATGATCTGGAGAAAATATTCTTTGTCAGGGTCTTGAAGGCTTATGAAATGTTAGAGTCTGAGACTCAGAAGAAGAGAGACTGAGGCTGTGACTGATCCAAGATCCAAGAGTAGTGCTAGAGTAAAAGATCTTTCATTCCAAGCTACTAGTTCTTTTAAATGAGCACTTCGGTGTCTCCTCTCTCCTTGTTTTCTCTCTGTGAGAACACTTTTCCTACAGTCCACAGCAAGGTATCTCTCCTCAATATAAGGAATTTGAGAGTGTTGTTAAAAAGGTATGATTTGAACCTATATAAAAATGATTATATATTCACAATATCCTAGAGGAAGATTGAAGTACAAAAGGAAAGTTGAGAAAACCAGCTGGGCTGAGAACTTGCTGTTGATGCAAGTTCAGTACACATTAGTTTAGTGCTCAGAAACTTTTGTTTGCCAGCAATCTGTAAGGCCTTTTCATTAGCAAATTACTGTTTGTGTTCAATTACTGTTTCCTCATCCCAAAGGCTTATCAACTCTATTTCACAAAGCAAATGTATCTCTTCAGTAAAATTTTTTATCATCATGCACTTGCAGCCCAGAGAGCCAACTGCACCCTGGGCTGCGTCCAAAGGGACTCTGCCCCTCTGCTCTGGTGAGACCCAGCCTGCAGTGCTGTGTCCAGCTCTGGGGCTGGAAACACAGAAAAGACATAGAGCTGTTGAAGTGAGACCAGAGGGGAAACCATGAAGATACTCAGAGGGCTGGAGCACCTTTCCTATGAAGATGTGCTGAGAGCATTCAGCCTGGAGAAGAGAAGGCTCTGGTGAGACCTTAGAGACCCTGAGTACCTAAAGGAGACATTATGGAAGAGGGACTTTTTACAGGGGTGTGCAGTGCTAGGACAAGGGGGATGGCTTTAAACTGAGAGAGGTAGGTTTATATGAGACTCTAGGAAGAAATTCTTGAAGGATGGTGAGGCACTGGAACACTGCATTCTGTATCTGTGGAAGTGTTCAAGGCGACATGGAGGGGACTTTAAGCAACTTGATCTAGAGGAAGGTGTCCCTGCCCATGGCAGGAGTATTGCAGCCAGAGGACTTTTAAGGTCCCTTTCAACCCAAACTGTTCTATGATCTTAGTTGAAAGTTATGCAGCCAATAAGTTTTGTTCACTGTACCTAAGCAATGCATCCTGACTAGCTTCTGTCTTTGTGCTCTGACAATGGGAACTGCAAAAGAGTAGGAATTAAGTAGCAGTTAGTGTTGCTTTAACTCTTGGTTTGAAACTGCTTACTTGTGGTTTATTTTTGCACAGCTCTCCAAGCTGCTTAGCTGAAAAGGCATTTAAAATGTTTGTTGTATTGCTGGGAAGGATAGCCTGCCAAGGGCTATTATGATGACAAAATAAATGCCAGTGACTGCACTTTGCCAACAGAATATTGGACCATAACTTTTTTTCTTCAGCATTTTCCAGAGTCACTATCTGAATGAAAATGGCAAGTGTTGCGGTGAAATGCCATAGATTCAGCATTCTTCCTTGACTGCCTCTCTTCTTTACTTGGAGACCTTAAGTACACACCTTCTTGAAATGAATCTTATACAGGACCCTACTTCATCTTCCTGCCTCTTTCAATTGCTTTGATAATAATAAGAATTTAGCATCAGAAGTATGCCTTTGTAGTATCACTCAAGGAGGAGTCTTTGTTGTCATACATCTTAATAATTCATCATACTCTTGATGAGAATTCTAGATCAGTAGAAAAGAGTAAACAGGCTCAGGGAGACAGCTGTTTGATGCTGATGTTAATTTTGCAGCAACCAAATTGGTCTTCTGTCATTACAACTTAAGATGTATAATTGCAAGATCATCATTTTGGAGAAGTTACTGCTGCCAAATATTTTATAAAATGTGTGTTAATTAAGCAGTTTAAAATGAAATGCACCTTTCCCTACTAACATGGAAAAGAGGAAATAACTGTAGTGTTGAGACCTTAAAACATTTATAAATGAGGAGAGTGTGCTGCAATCTCAATGCTAAAATAAGAAAGATTTTTTTTTTTAATATAACCAAGCTATTAGAAATGGACAGGCTAGTGCAGATAAAAATAGAATTAAACTGAACCTATATATAATCAAAAATACTGAATGCTTGAGAAACTGATAATAATTTTTGCCTATCTCAGTAACCTGTCTGATTAGTTGGGGCTAAGGAATGCAAGGAAACATGTAATTAAAAAGGTTATTCCGGAGAGAGAGTGGTTTAGTGATCTAAGTTTAGGTATTTGGGAGTTTCTATGTGCCTTTTTCATGATCACCTCTTAGCGTGCTTACAAATAACTTTAGTATGAAGCCATATGGAAGAACAGCACGGGAATGCAACATCAGCTCAGTGAGAAATGCCTGCAGTTGTTTGTGAACCTGACTGTATTTGGGAATGATGAGCTTTGTAATGCCCTTTGTCAGAGGTAAAAAGAAGCTGGTGGTTCTTAGCTCCCTCTGCTGCGCTCCTTATGAGAAATGACAGCGAATCTGAGCTATCTGTGAAAAAGGAGAGCACGAAATGTGTGACTTGTATCAAGTTTCTGCTCAAGTGCAATGAGAACAGCAAAAATGGCTGTTGGATGTTAATTAGTCTGTTTCTACCATATTGGAATAGGCTTAGCTGCAACAGAATTCTTGCTAAAGAATTCTAAATATCCATTTGGGAGAGAGCAGGGAGTGAGGCTTTTGTAGGTGGGGAGATAAAGCAACAGTATTGTGGAATATTTCAGGAAATTTGAGGAAATGAAGCCAAAACCACCAGGATCAATCCTTTGAGAAGTTTTAAAATTGTGGAGCTTAATGGAAGGGAGATACTACAGGTTCATTTATTCTTATTGGAGGAAACTATAGCTTAGGTTCTAATCGAAGGTGCAGTGGTAGAAGCCAGGAATTAATTTATAAAAATGAAAGGTCTTACAGAAGTCCAAAAAAATCTGATCTTGTGGCTCTGGTGATGTGGGTTCTGCTTGTGGAGCTATGCTTGCTTTTAAAACAATGTGTTCAAGTATTTGTCTCATTACTACTCTGAGCTGGTTCTGCTTTTACCTTTAGGCACATATCTGGGAGTGGGCAGATGTGTCTGTTGATCCATCTAGACTAGACCCCACTACTCAGACCAGCTTACTGCCCAAAGGCAGGAGAAGCCTGGCCTGTAAATCTGCTTTTTTGTTCCTTTGTAATCCTGTCCCAAGAGCGCTGATTGCCTGCTGATGTTTCTGGTATGAGGACAGCAGTAAAGACGGCTATTACAGCGGAAATGGAACCAAGTGCAGCTAGGCAAAAGCTAATTAAAAATGAAGGGGATGAGCAGTCTGGAAGAGGTAATGGTCCTGGAAAACATTTTGGTCCTAGGACAAAGGGTTATTTCTGATACGTTTTCTTAAAAGCATTGTCAACATAAATTCCATCTGTTCTGCAGAGATGTCTCTCAGTTTCGGGTATCTTTCACAAACCACTGTCACCGTGTAATTGTTGCTGTCTCATCTTTTCCATCTGGGCATTTTCTCTTCAAAGTGATTTTAATTGTTGCAGTAACATAGCTACTCTATGGATCTTTGTTGCATTCTCTAAGAACTCTTGTCCAGTGCTGAACCAGGGTTGAAGCTGTCCATTATGAATGAAACACAGTGCAGCTTCACAAACAGCATTATTGAAGAGGCACTTTGCATTATTCCAAGTGCCCACTTTACTAACATGTATCTATTCTCAAGAGTAATAAGGGCTGCATTTGATTCTCTGAGCAATTTAAGGGTCAGGGTCTAGACTCACTTGTGCTGGGATAAATGTAGCAGAGCACCACAGAAGACAGTTGTTGTTATGGCTCTGTATGGCTGGAGCAGAGATTGAAATGTTTTTCTCTGTCTCGCAAGTAGGGCTCTCCCAGGCCAAATACATAGATTATATTTCCTAAGTACTTACCACCAAATAGAAGAAATATCTATTTAACAACCTTAGAGAAATGAAAATAAGGTTTAGTAATTTAAGATATTAACATTTTTGTCAATCTGCAGTTGCTTGTTTGCCCTTTTCCTCTAACACTATTGTTTGCATCTTTCCATTTTATTTGGGCTAAAAAAAAAGATGAAAAGAGGAGTAATATCTTCTAGCATTTTTATAGTAACAGTTATGGTAATTTTAGAACATTGTCATGACAGTTGGTGTGTTAAGGTAATTTGAAGACATTACAACAAGATGAAAAAAAATCTTTTATGCTGATGATGGCTGATTTACTCACAGTAGAAGCCTTGGTTTTCATCTCTGTTAGTGTAGCAGGCCTGCTGTTACACCTGCCTTACTACTTCTGAAATAAAATATCATGGGCTTTTTGGAAGAAGATTGAGAAACTTAAAACAACAATTTTAGCCCAGTATAATTCCTGGGTTTTGGACATTCCGTACTCAGTCCCCACTGCTGAGAGTCTGACCTGTCTGGATCTGCGCAGTGATGTGCTGGGTTATTTTAATGAAGAGGACTGAAGGCAAAGAGATGAAGGGCATCTTTCTCCAAATCATGTGTGAGTCTGTGTCAGAAGGCCTGGGGTCTGTTGAGCTGCCAGTGCATGCTTCTGGTTTGCACCCTGGGTGGCACAGTGTCTCCCCAGTCTTGTGCCTCATTGTCCCCACTTTCCCAGGGGCTGGCTCTCCTTTCCTTTTCCTTCCATCTCATTGACAGCACGAAGATGTGGTTCTCTTGAGCTGAAAATAAGAAAATGTTACGTTTCCACCTTCAGTTTTTGGTGATTTTAATGGGCATGACAGGTATGGGAAGAGGGCTGGAGCTGGCTGAGGAGTAGAGGTTGCTCTGGGATTGTCCTGGGATGTTGAGGTGGATGTGGGGCCGTGCTTTCAACCAGGAGCTTTGCTGATGAAGAGTGAGGCTGCCCCTCCCTGAGGAGACAGAACTCATTGCCATGGAAATTGCTGAACCACAAAGCCTGATCTGTTTAGGAGTGCTTTCAGTCCAGGGCAGTTTGTGGAGCCACCTCTGCATTGACCCTGTTTTCCATGAGAGTGTGCTGGAAGTGGCAATGTGGAAGGGAGAGCAGAAAGGGGCCAAGAGATTGAGGTAAGGGCTTTGGGGATTTGCAGGGGATGTCTTCAGAAGTGAGTTGTTCCTGAACCAGTGCTTCCTTACTGAGGTAAGGACTAACTGCTCCTACCGTATGAATTCCTGCCTCTGGTTTAATGGCAGTGTGTTTATGCCTGTTGGGTTTAGCCTGTTCAGCGGGCTGAAATGCTCAACCTGTGGCTGTCTTGGAGGACAAGGGGGTTGTTTTAGCCTGTCCTTTTTAGCAAGACAAGTGCAGCAGAAGCCCTTGAAGGAAGCTGGCGCCTGGTTCCTCTGTGAGGGAAAGGATGTGTAACCTGGGAAGTGCATGTCTGCAAAAGCTTTTTCTCACCTACACAGGGAGCAACAAGGAAGGAGAAGCAGGGGCAGTCTGTTGAGAAGTTAAAGCTTTAAGCATCCTTAACAGGAGAGTGGGAGGGAATACTGTTTAATCTCTGAGTTTTACCACTCTCAGGAGATAAGAGTGGAGGAGTGAGGAAAGTACATCATGACATACTCTCTGACATGGCAGGGAAATGTACTATTTTGTTCAACTTTGCCGAGGAGTGCAACTTAGTGACTTGCACTCTGTTGTGGCCAGGTACTGTACAAACACAGCAAAACCCTGTAAACTCCTTGGATAGGGGATGTCTTTCTAAGCCAGGGAGTACAGACCCCTTGTTTTATGCTCTGACTGGCTGTCTTTCCTGCAAGTCAAGCAGTATTTCCACAAAAATCAGAAGCAGGTGCCTGTGTGACATATTTTCAAGTGGTACCTGGTTTTCATTGCCCTCTCTAAACATGTGCACTGTGTGTGCCCAAAGGGTTCAGAGTCTTTTCCACAGTGAATTACTCATTGGACATATCTGAGCTTCCTGTGATTCCACAGCAAATAACTGAGTAAAGCATTCTCTGAGAATCAGCAATTTTTATTTGTTAGACATCCCTGAATTTATATAGTTATTAAAATGGATTGAATTTCTTGATACAACAAACATTAGTATATACTATTCTCATAGTACAGTGATAGCAATTCAATGTTGCCTTTTCCATAGTGTCTGGTAAAAGGAAGAGATGAGCAAAGGGTCCTTTTCACCCAGTCTTTGCTCTGAATGGCACTTCAGGTGTGTCTACAAAATACAGAATTGTACAGTGTACAATTCTCATGGGAACTGATCACTACCAAGGAGAGACTTGTCTCTCACTGCCCACTCTTTTTTCTGGCAGTTGGCGGTAGCTCTTGGTTTACAGCAGGTGACCCAATGACCCACATGTGTGAAGGTGACAAACCAGGTGCTGTGCAGCAGCTGCCCCAGCTAATGCCTGCTCCTGTCAGTGCAAGCAGCGTCATAAGCAGGAGAAACCTGGTGGGAGTTGGATCAGGTCCTGATGAAATCAAGATAGTTGCTGTGGGAGATGTGTTGGTAGACAACCTGGTGGACTGGTGGGGATGCCCAGAGTGGCTCACCTTCCCCCAGATGGTTAATAGACAGAGATCCAATTTTTCTTTTCTCTTTGTCCTGTTCTTGTAATTTTATCACCAAAATAACTTGCACTATTTGAGTATGCTACTAGTTATGGACCTTACTAAGAAGTCTTTGTGCATGTAAGCCTGTGTCAATGTTCTTTTTGGTACAGTTAACATGTTGGAGCTCAATATCCATTGGAGTGTTTGGTGGTGGTAGTAATGCAGCAATACAATATCACAAAGCTCATTTGCACAGGCTGTCAAGTGTTACTGTGGTGCCACATACCCCCTTCTAGAAGGACAGGGAGTCCTGAGAATTTTACAATAAATGAAGAGGGAAAAACTACAACTTGTGTTCACTTATAGTTAGGATTCTTGTCCAGTACACGCTTCAGATGGAGCAGTAAGCTTTCAGCTTCCATGTCACTATGCATAGCAGGTCACTCACTTGGTCTGTCTGGATTTAGATGAGAAAGGAGGTTCTTGTCAGAAATCCAAAGAATGCTCTATGGAGCAGATTTTTAAAAGAAAAGTCATTATCCACATTGTGAGCCAGACTTCCTTCAAAAGCTTATCCCCAGTTTAGGCACCAACACAAAGTGATCGTATTCAACCCAAGGGCTCAGTGTTGTGTGTCTATGTGCAGAGTCCTGATCTCTGTGGCACTGCCAGGGCAATGAGGGGCAGCTGCTCCCTGAAATCATGAAAGTGTCTAAATATGACCTTGGCATATTGAAAAATCTGTCCATCCCCAGCTGAGGGTGCGGAGCCCTTGAAGATTAACCCCCTGGGCTCTTAATGGAAGTCTGGTCCTGCATCTGTTTGATCTGAAAGTGCTGAGAGGAAGCTCTTGCTATGCAGATTCACATTCCTTGTTGAATTAATTTAGAACTGGTTATCATATTTTGTAATTAATCTGTCATAAACATAAATATATTTGGGGGAGTAAGAACTATTATTAATTTGTACTATTACAAATCTCTTTGGCATAGTTTCCATTATTCTCTGTTTTGTTAGAAGCATGTATCTTTGTCACAGCAAATTACACTTCACTTGATTAAATGCTGGGAGAAATTTTGTTCCCTGTCAGTGGAACAGCCTTTACTGAGACAGTAGTGATTCTGTACTTTCCACTTTGACTAACTTCAGAGAAATAAGTTTAAGAAATAATTAAGAGTAGATTACATCTAAGATAATTTTTAATTCTTTTTGTTTTCCCCCTTTCCTCATTTTTTTTCCTTTTCCCCATTTTTTTCTTTTCTTCCTGGTGATGTTGATAAAAGACTCTGCTCACAACCTTCTTTCAGTTTCAACATGTCAGGAGGTCATCACAAGGCCTGTGGTCTGCCTTTACCTGCTGTATTATTTTTAACTTGGATTATTGCTTGCTTTGCAACAACTCAAATTCTGGCATGTTGTAAGGAATTCTTAAGAGCACAAGCATGTGCTCTGGAAAATGCAGAGAAGCTAGCAGCTTAGCTGATGTCATGCACAAAAGCAATTGGTACAATTGAGAACAAGTGTGAGACTTGCAACCAATTATTTTTTCAGTGTTTTCCGGAATAGGAGCCCACTTATTCAGACAGTGGGTTTGTGCCATGAATACAGACAGCCAGAAAACACTGCGATCCTCTGGCTGAAAGAGTTCAACCCATATATGGAATTTTGGTTATTACTAATGATACACGTTATGCATTTTTATAAATAATTTGTGGTTTTGCTAAAATAGTGCTTTGATCCATTGCAAATCATAACACGTTTTCAGTATATTCTTTCAAGCTATAATATTTAAAACCTTTTAATTATGTTCTGTATATTTTTATAATTCTTGACAAACGGTTTGAGTATGCACTGTCACATGCACCTTATGTGGTATGCATTACTTCTCAATTTCTCTTGTGTTATTGAATAACTTGCCAGAACACAGGCAGTACAGTCATCCAGTAGTACTTGTGCTATGCTGTCCCCAGTTTGCAGTAAGAGAAATACTGGCACTCACATTCCCTTATGGCACAGCTTTAATCTCACTGGATTTATCCTAATTGAGAGTATTATCCTTGCTACAGAGTTGTACATGAAAATGATCCCTTTTTTAAAATCTGTGGATATTCATTAATCTAAGGGAATATCCTAAACTTGTCCTATGGTGAACCTTTTAATAATGGCAGAAGCACTATTGAGACAACAGTTTCTATCTGATAAATAATTATTCATTTCTCTTGGTGCCCAGTGTTCAGAGATTAGGCCATGCCATTTAACCAGTGATAACCTACCATCCATGAAAGTCAAAGATCCCTTTCACTCATAACCTGTATCCCTGTGTAACACTCATCTCAACTTCTGTGCACCCCATGGACAGCCTGTGTTGCACAAAAGTTACATGCAGTCCCTTCTGTTTCGTGGATGGTTTTTGTTGTTGGGAGTAGAAATCACATTCCTCCCCATGTCTGCAGTTCCTTGTTGAAGAGGGGAGACTGTCAGTGGAATAAGGTTATGGTTCCACCTGTGTCTTTAAACAGGAATATGCAGTAAATGGTGGGTGCCTTTGTTCCTTAGTAGCACACCTGGGACTGGCTGGCACTTAAAAAGAGCTTTGTCTCTTAATCTCAGTCTCTTTGTGAGCCCTAAACAGTGCCATTAATTCTATTTTATACATGAGAACGTGAGAGATGCTAGTTATAACCTTTAGATTTATAAAAGTAACTTCTGATGGTTGGATGCCTCAGTTTTGTTCTGATCTCTACCAGGAAATCCTTTTTATGCTCTTGCCTGCATTTCTATGACTTGGACTAATCTTTGTAAGCAGATCAATGTTTGAGAGGGTTTGCTTTGGTTTAGGTGTTTTTTTCTTAGGCTATTTAAAAGGTTTAGTCTTGGTTTTTGTTGGTGGTTTTTAATAGGCTATTATTAATAGGTAGTTTTCTCAAAAGTCCCAAGTTTTAGTAGACGCATAGGGAGAGTTTTCATGCAGTAAAATATGATGAATAAAAAGTAAAAATAACAGTTTGGATTTGTTGTTTCACATGGATAAGTGTTTGCATCCTATGGTGGTTTTAATGCTGACATGACACCAAGGCATTTAGGGAGGCCAGTGAAGCTCTGGAGCACAGTATGGATTCAGGCTTTTACTGACCTAGCACAGAATGGGTAATAAGTCCACCTGGACATTGTGGACAGAGAAAACAAGAAGTGAAGGAAACCAAAATACATTCAAAACAGAAACAAAAATATTTTTGACAGGCAAGAAACAATGATTTCATTTCAATGATTTCATTCATAGCCAGCCTTGAAATGAGAGGATCGAATTCCAAGGCCTTCTGTGCTTGTTGCAGTGTTTGTTTTCAAATGCACAACGTAAGTTTTTCCCTGCCACTGTTTTTACATGTGATTTCTGACATCTAGTGTAAAAATATTACTAAAATACTTTATCATTCTTTGTAGAGTAATTCCAGGTGTCTTTTCAAAGGACACCATCATAGAAATATAATTTTTATTTTTTCCCATAAGTGGTATTAATTAGCTTGGAAGAACATCTGTGATGATTGTAGAGTGTGTTTTGTTTGACTTATAGCCTTTATTATTTTAGGTGATTAACAATAAAATGGCCATTGTTGTTAGTACATAAAAATCTTGAAACAAGTAAAGTTTCAACTTAAGAACTTCAGATAACACTGACAAATGCTTGAGACAAGTGTGCCTTAATTTGCTTTCGCTGTTGGCAAGAAAGGAGGTGAGGGAAGTTATATCTGCAGTTATTTCTTTCCTGGGGAGCAGATTTGAGGAATGTGTTCTGTGAACACCTGCAGCAACACTCAGTATTTCTCATATAATCAAAATTAACATCTACACAAGAGGCTTTTGCATAGGAGACACATCCTCCAGTGAACTAGACAAGAACTATAGATATCCTCCAATAATGATAGATAGGCTGTACCTCCACAGTGATTTAATGTGCAACAACATTGTTTATAGATATGAATCCTTGTCACATCTGTGTGAGCTATTCTGTACAGCATTCTAATGGGTTCCTAGCAGCCTGTGAAATGGTCTGCCTTAAAATGGTCCTTAAAGGGGCCTTAAAGATCATCTAATTCCAACCCTGTGTTCCTCAAATATTCCAGCACCAAGAGGACTCCTGTACTTATATCTTTCTTTAGAGCACTTCCATGTTGGAGACATGACTGAAAGGATATAACAGCTCACTTGCAGAAAATGGTTATAAATGCATATTCACTATTAACCTGGACCACCTGCTTAACCTGTAATCCATTAAGTAAAGAAAGCATATTTTAATTTATTTTAATAATCAAGATATGGATTTAGAAGCTTTATAGCACCACTTTAAAATAGGCAAAATAGATCCTATGGGTGCATTCAGAGTGTTAAACAGTATTTAACAAGGCATATCCCATTAAAATCATAGGCTGCTGTCTGGAAAAAAAAAGAGCAGCAAGAATGTAATGGAAAACAAAATAAATCAAGCAAATGCACACTGAATCTTAGCTATGAATCTGGCCTTAGGCAATTTGGCACCAGTTTGCACCCTTGGAGATCAGCTGCATTGCAGAGGAGCTGCTCTCTGATGGGAGGGTGCCTTTACAAGCCTGTTCAAGGCTCTGCTGCAGCCCTCTGCCAAATGAGTTTCTTCTGCCCAGGGACAGGTGCTGAATCACGTCTTGGTCAAACAGGAGCCATCTGCTTCTGTACCATCACTGTCCTTTCCTGGTGGAGATGTTGGCCTCTCCTTTGTGATGGAGAGCCTGCCTGCAGGATAATTGTGATTCTGAATCTAAAAAGAGGGATCAGTGACTGAGTAGCGAGTCTAATCCTGTGTTCTAAGGAACTTAATTTTTTTTTTTTTTTTGTCAATATGGTCTGGTAATCATTCACTTCACTAACCAGCTGAAATGAGAGGATGCTTCTGGAGCCACTTGCACAATATCTATCTACTAAAACCTTTGCTAGAGACACTTATTTTTAAACATCACCTGTGAGGTTGTATAAACTTATAAATTTGAACAATAAGAACTAATTGAGAGCACCAGTTAAACAGGATGATGAAGTGAGGCTTATAACACAGGTGGAGAAATCCCACTTTCCTGTGCATCTGAGTTGTTTCTACAGGTCCCCAAACAGGGTGAAGAAGCTCAATTTTCAGTGGTAATGAAGTGCAGTAAACTAACAAAACCTAAGTCCTGTATGGCTTCAGGTTTAGTAGCACTGTTTGAAACCATCCTGCTTTGGTCCCTTCTTAAAGATGTAAATGTGACTTGTACTCAATACTTTTGTGGCTGAAGTTTTAAACCAAGCCTATAACTCTGCAGAAAGGATGTTTTTGGAGGAAGAGGTTGACTGTGGCCTAAAATAAATGGTTGGTCCCAGAGTCCCTGGAGCAGCTTGCTTTCCTTGGACAGCACAGGACAGGCAGCACGCTAAGCTTCAAATACTGACAAATGTTTTTTGAAGTGCTACTGGCTATATTAAACCTGCAAATGCTCACAGTAGCCCCATTTTAGCCACTTACCCTCATTTTTCCTGCAGTCATTATTTGTTCCTTTCATTTTCATGTAGCTCAGCAGTTGTCTGCCATGAAAATGGCACACAGAAACAATATTGACAAAAAAAGGGGAGAATAGATTGAGAATATATATGTAGATGTGTTTATGCATACCACATTAGCTATTAACATAGATTGTGCCAATTTAAATGGGTCTTCATTGATAATTGCTTTACAATTACTTGAAAATATTGCAAAAAGGACCTCGATCTGTAAAGAGCACTGAGGAGCAAATGCTGGAAAGCTTTCTGGTACAGGAAAGTATGTTTCATTTTAAGGATGCTTAAACAGTCATGCTGAGTATCTTAGGACTCACCCATTTAAATGCATTACTAAATCATGACCTAAATATTTCCAGCTATCTGAAGATATTAAATTAAGTGTGTTTAATAGAAGATGTATTTTAAAATAATAAAAATAATAAAATGTTGATGCTGACTATTTTCCTGGGATCAGCAAAAGACCATTGGACTTCCTCATCCATTAATTAATCCAGAAGGAATTACACAAAAATTTTGTTGTCATCCACCTCTTCCAGAGGAACAGTAAACCTGTGCTTGTTGGTGGAATGTGGACTTGCTAAATACCTCCCTTTGCCTTTTGTATGTGCAGAGGTATTCTTCAATTTTGAGGAAAAGAAGAAATTAAATCTTTAAGACCAGACTAAATTTACATTTTGAGCAAGGCCTGAGCAAGGATGGATACCTGTATGGGCTGTTAGTAATAAATAGTTCTTTTATTTCTCAAAAGAATTCTATTAATACTTATGGCAAAACAGTTAGTTACATTTTATATGTAAATAAAAGTTGCATTTGAAAAGATAATTATTACTGATGAGAAAAGTAAGTTGTTCCTAAGAAATTTCTAGATGCTCTGAATATGTTTTGGAATTTTTTTTTAAGAAGAGCCTCATACCAGAATATTAACCTTCCATAAATATTTTTTGCCTATGAAACATTCAATAGCAAGAAAATTATGGCAAAAATTAGCACAAAAAAAAAAAAAAATAGATTGATGTCAACCAGAGAAGAGTGCCTGCCAGAAATATTTAAAGCAGGTATTGATTGAGATACCATCTTACAGTCTTGGCAGTGAGATAACTTTTACACAGAACAGGGGAAGCCAAAAGGCTAAATTCTCCGAAGAGCAGGGTGTTCAAAAACCTGCCCAGGCTCATGACCCAAGAGCAGTCTCTTCAGAGTACTTCTGAGTGAAACAGTCTATTATTGATTCAACAGGCTTTCTTGCTTTCCTTGTCTTTAGTTTCTTCTGCTGTCCTTCATTTCAGTCATTTGGGGCTTTTCAGGAAATCTCAAATAAGAAGTATCTGATCTCTTGTTTTGCAATTTCTATTATTCTCATCCAGAATACCTTGTGCTAAGAAATTTGAGAACACACTAGTAATTTAAAGATGTAGAGTAGTAAAAGAATATACAATTTTGTAGCTACAGTGTATAATTTTTTTGTGTATTTTTATATGTATAAATATATTTATAAAGCCGAACATTATTCTCACAGAATTTAAAATGCAGTCCAATGCACTATCAAGGCTGAATGTCAATGAAACTGGAGAATTCTGAATAATAGAGGTGCAAGGTTAAGTTCACTCCAACCGACTTCTGTACTGTTCTTGTTAGTAGGACTAGGAGCAGCCTTTTGCATAGTTTAGGGGATTAACCTGAGAGGAGGAATATTTTTCTGTAATGTGTAAGAATACTGTGGTCTTAAAAAGAGCTCATTGCAAGTTTGCCAGAAGCATAATGATACGTTTTTAGCTAAAACAAATTGTTCTTTTCTTCATAAAGCCATGTGCTGAGACACTTATATTAGTAGAGGAATTAAAGTCAGTTTTTGACTTTAGGAATGCCAGATTAATATGGCTGCTGCTGCCCCACAGCCAGTGGAGTCTAAGTTGCTGTGGGTGTTTTTGTTTGTTAGATTTCAGGGTTTTTTATTGTTGTGCTGTGGGGGGTCTTGAGATTTTTTGTGGTTTGGTTGGTTTTAATTTTTTTTCCAGAACAGTTCTATTCACTGAGGTCAGTCAGAGCTGTAGCTCTTGCTAAGCTTCTTAGGAATGTGTCATTTGATGGGTACCAACATCTTTTATGGAATTGAGGAAAATGGGGCAAATCAAGTATCAAAGACTTCTATTTTTTTCTTTCTTTAGGGGGAAAAATGTCTTTTTTCCCTGTTTCTGAAGGATTGAATTACAAAATGGCAAATACAGAATGCATGTAGAAAATGGGAAATGGAGAGAGTAGTGATGTTTGCAAGAGGGGTGGGGAAGAAACACAGTTGAGTTGAACAATTTTTTTGGTTATGATCAGATTCTTTACCATTTCAGGCACTTAAGACTATTTGGCTTATATTTATTTCTTAGTGTTGACTTGGAAGAGAAAATACAATATTTTATTTGATATTCTGGATACATTAATTTCATTCTCATTTTCATTCTGTTTCCATTGGAAGACTTCTATTTTACTAAAGGTTTCTGGAATAGAATTATGTGAACTGTTCAATTTCAGTTTAAATTGACCATACAGAAAAAAGAACTTGAAGACCTGCACTAAAACTGGCTGGGTACATCTGAGGTTCCATCTTTAACAGCACATCTGTGCCCAGTGTAGGTTATTCTCTGAGCAGCTCAGGTCAGAGCAGTTTTGTGAGGGCCTGGCTTGGAGCAGCTCAGCCTGGGGCTTTTCCAAGCTGCCAGTCCCATTCTCTCTAGATCTTAGTGCTTTTTAGTCCCACCTCTTTTTATAGGACTGTATTTCTTCACACAGGCCATGAAACATGTAGCAGTATTTCTGACACTTCTGGCTGTTTATTCATGGTTGATGCTGAGTGAGCACACAGGACAGAATAGGAGCTGCTTTCTCCAGCCACTAGCTAACACTACATCCTTTGGACTGTAAGTTTATGTTCCAGTGTGTGGCAAAATTTTCTAGATGCTATCAATCCATGGGGATAGATGATAGAGTAGTTAATAAATTTCCCTTGTTCTTACCATTTTAGTCCAGTCCTGTATACTTTATGGGTATAATTTTATGGCATTACAAATCCATTTAATTTATAATTATCAATAGCTGGTTCTACCTGCTTTTCTCTGACATGCTTAACAATATGATCCATGGACTGAAGATCTTAAAACACAAGTAGTGTGTTGGGTTCAATCCTCAGGATAAAAGGTTCAGTAGATTTGCTACAGCTGATCTCCCTTCAATTCCTGTCATTTACTAAATTCCTTAGAACTGAGACTTTGCATGCTGTATAGGAAACTTCAGAATGATTTCCTGGATGTAATACAGCAAGTCAATTATATAAATTCATTCTTTTTAGGTGATTTGCTACTGGCTGCTTATTGATCTTTGATGAAAAAGTATTATGAAAGGAAATTTATGTGCCCATAAACTTGATGGCAATAGTGATAAATAGGATTTGCATGCAGGCATAGCTACTGCTTGCATTCCCAACAGAGAGGTTATATTGCTTCCCTCCCTGTGACTGGAAGGGAGAAATAGTGCTCTACAATTTAGACTCATGGATTTGGTGTGTCTGTGCATGTGTACAAGCATGGAATATACTCATCATATGGTAAATTAGAGATATTTAGTTCTTTCATTTACATTTAGTGACTAATGGGTACATCTTGGGTAGATCAATTACATCTTCGGTAGATCAGGCCCAGCTCAGACTCTATGCTACTATCACGGTTTCCATGCAGGAAGTGTTCTCCTGTTTTTTGGGCTTTTCACATTATTTCTGCTGGGGGAATATCTCCAAGGGAGCTGCATTGTTTCTCAGTTTTTCAGAGGTGGACAAGTGGTTTGTACATTTTTAGTTTATTCTGGGGTTGGGTACCATGAATTGAATATTCCCTGAATGTTTGCTTCAGCACTGCTGACAAATAGGGATGAGTTGTTGGATGGCAGTGTAGGGGTTGATGTCACTTTGAGATTTTTCCACTAGCATGGGGGAGATTGTCAGGCCTTTCTGCAGAACCCTTTGGTGCAAGGCCTGTGGGGCTCAGCCAAACACAGCACACTGCCAGCAGGGACTATCATTTTTTGCCATGGTTTGAAGTAGAAGTCACATGAAAATTGGTGACCTTGTGATCCATCCTCAAGGTGTTAATCATCTTCACAGTACATTAAACAGTCAATTTGATCTGTGCATCAATCTCCCACAAAATGATGGGGAAAACAATATCATAGTAAGATAGCCCAACAAAATAATTAATATGCAGTATTAAATCTCTCATAAATGGAGAGTGAGGAAAAGAAAGCTCACTCATTACATTGGATTTAATTTGCTGAGGGAAACAGCCTTCACACCTGAGCCACAGTCACAGCTTGGTTTTCTCTCAATTAAATCCATGCTTGTCTAAAGCAATGAGGGTTTGGAGGACAAGATCAGGGCACATGCTAATGAAATTCCCTGCAGAACAAGGACATTATGCAGAAACTGTTACAAGGCATAGACCACATAATCTGTGTTTAAAGTTCTCTCTAAGGCAATGAATGCGAAAGCCTGGTGAACATTAGATATAGACCATGCTATTAATAATGAGAAGTATTTTTTCAAAGTAAAATTCTATGGATAGTCTAAGCTTTTGCTATAGGATATTGCTATTCAAGAGTATTTAGCACAAGATTTATATTTTTACACCTATCCTTTTGAAATCTAAACAAGAAGTTGTTGCTCAGTCCTTTCCCGATCCATTTAGAATTCTTCCCTTCATAAACTATGTTGTTGGCCAAATCAAACTATAGCACTATGATCTACTGCAATACTGCTCTAATTAGCTTTTCTTGCCAGACTGTTAGAATTTTTGGCAGGATCACATAGCTCCCAGAGAACCTCTAAGTTGGGGCTTCCAGAAAGTTGCAAGTAGTTACTGTGAAGGACTGCTTTTCCTTTACTGAAAACCATGCCTTAGAAGGATGATGAGCAATTGCATTCAAAAAGACTTTGAGTTATGCCAAAAGCAGAATGTTTTTGTTTTTTTTTCCTTTCTCAAATACGGCAAAGATTTTTCAAGGAACTTTTTCAAGGTTCTTCATCTGTATACATTATAAGCAAGTACCCCTATCTAAATAGTTCTCCACCCTGTCCATATACATTCACTAATTCCTTCCCTGAGTCTAGAATAGAATTTATTTCTAACTAATCCCTTTTTTTAATTCTAGAGGGCATTTTATGGCTTCTGTTTGTAATTCTCAAGAGAGTTTTATAAAAGAAATTTCAAAGAGCTTAAGAAGTTTGTTAAAATGAACACTTTTACATTTAAGAATGCTTTTATTTGCCTTCAAAATATTAATTCTGAGGGTGTTGTTTTTTTTTTTTTTTCCCCTGCGCCAAAGTCATCAATCTCCAAATTTGGCATTGGAGAAATCCAGCATTGCAAGTTTATATCTTTAGGAGTCCCATCCTCTTCTGCCTGGATTCACTCCACATAATTTATTTAAATTTAAATGTAATAAAATAACTGATTGGCAACAGGAAACCCATTTGCAGAATTTTTTGTTTGGAAAATTCTGAATTAAAAATACTGGACATGTAAAAGAGAGGGTCTAAGAAATCAACTAGTTTCTCTCTTCCCTTTCCTCCTTATCCCTAGGCTGCTCTTGGATTTGCCTTATTTTTATGCAGGGGTCTAGATGACCTATTTCCCCTCCATCTCAGGGCATTTTGTCAGCTATACGGCTATTTTTGTAATAGTCTTAATTTGATCCAACTTGTGTCATATGTCACATTTATGTCATTACTATTTTTTGTCTAGTCTTGCTGTTTATTCATGACAAAAAACTTCCTAGTTGAGCCTAATCATTGAGTTCCTATCCCAAAATTTATAAACTGAATTCCAAATAGTGAGCTGAGTTTGAAACAGGAAACAAAACCCTTAAGAAAGGATTAAAAAAAACCTGAAACCAAACAACCAAACAAAAACATCACCATATGTTGGTCAGCCACTTAGGATTACATCTTTAGAACATGCTGAGGTACTTCTGCCAGGAACAGTGCTTAACTAGGCTATTTGGAGGTTTGCTATTTATTAATTTATGAAAATCCCCCAACTAGTAATTTCCACTTTGGTGTGGTTTCATTATTTGTTTGGGGTGTTTTTCGAACACTTTGTCTCTTGGTAGTGTTTGCTTTTGGGGTTTTTTTTGAGTTCTGACCTTGCCTGGTTTGTGTAATCTGATGAGTCATCAAGGTTTGGACTCTGCTGATGTGACTTTATTTGCATATAAAGCCCAAAGCAGCAGTGGTCCGTTCACAAAAGCAAAGAATATCCTCACTTGTAAGGGACCCATGGGGCTCGTGGAGTCCACACAGGGCAATGTGTTAAACACCTGAGAGCATTGTCTGAACGCTTGCTGGGCACCAAAAGGCAGGGCAATGTGGCCACCTCCCAGAGGAGCTTGTTCCAGTGCCTACCCCCCTCACACCTCTTTCACACTGACTTTTCTGCCTGTTTTGTATTCTTCTGAAAGTAAAGAGTGCACTGCTTTTTTGGTACAAAGGCATAACCCCCCAAAACAATTCATGTTGGCAGAAGAAAATTGAGAATTATAAATTCTTCAAACTGTGAAATGTGTGCAAGTCAGCCTCAGAATGTTTATGAAGCAAATCCCATTTTTGGCATATCATGTTTGTGCCACTTCCATGGAAAAGACTTGATTCTCCTAACAATGTTCAGGGGTATGGCAAGAACCAATACATGACTCTGCAGATTTGAATGGTCAAAAATAATGGGTGTTAGTTATGTGGGAAAAATGGAAAAAAATAAAGAGCAATTAAAAGCAAGTCTTAGATGATGGAACACTTGTAGTGTAAATGGATTTAATTATTAAATAGAAAAAGCAGGAAATGAATTAACTTCCTTTCACCTCAAAGTGCAACATAAGGTACAGTGTCTCTATTCAGAATATAAAAAGCGAAAACAAGAATGGGTCTGTAAAGGATTTTGTTCTTGCACATAAATCCAGAGAAAAGAATGAAGAAAACCCCCACATCAAGCACTAAAAAATATCCTAGGAAGAAAAGGATAATAAAAATGTGTTACTGTGGGAAACTAAGCAGTATGACTGGAACTCTAACCAATATTAGTGAACAACAGATCAATGCAAAATGTTTTCATGTTAGAATATGGCATTAAAGAATTGGCATGTTTTGTTGTAGTCTGCTTTTCACTTTTCATGCAAAAATGTAATAATCCAAATCATTATTCTTTATTTCACTTTGATCAGAATTGCTCCTAAGGGGATGTAAGAGCCAGAAATAGTGCCTTATACGTGTTCAGGTTTGGGTTTCATTAGCAGCATCTAACCATGGCAGACACATGAAATTGTAGAGTAAATAATTAGTAAGAAATGGTGATGTGGGTGCATAAATGATGGAATCAAGCTATGTGTGTGCTAAATCATTGAAACCTTTAATAGGCTAAGGATCTGAAGAAGAGTGTGGTAGTGATCTCTGTGAACATAACTTAATGTTGTCAAAATTTTCCAAGACTTCTTTCTGGTTCTTTCCTAAAATTTAAAGCATGGCAAATTTATTTATTTTTTTACTAACTAAATAAAATGCATGGCATGTATGACATGATTGAAGATTGTTTTTTCATATTATGGCAAATAAATTTCATGTTTTTAAGGGGGAAAAAACCCCAAAAATGTTAATAGTAACTACACATTAATTTCTAAAAAATGAACCAAAAGATTGCCTTTCTTTTCCCTTGTGGATTTGCAAGGGCAGCTGTCCTCCAACTTTTCTCCTTCTGTAAAAGAAATCCAAGAAGACGACATGTAAGCTGGTAATTAAATCTGCTTCACACTGTGTGGTTCAAAATGCAAAGGTAAAGCAGAACAGAGAGAAGAGCTCTCTGCTGCACCTATTGAGCTGCAGAGAATTAACTTCTTTTTGAGCATCCTGTTATCTCAAAGGAAGGACTGCTTCACAGCAGAAGTCAAATGAAATCCCAGTAATCACAAATACTCAGTGGTTTATAAACAAGTTGTTATAATGGGACTAAGGCAAGCACAGAACAAATTTCAGGTTAGAATGGAAAGCAGTCTTCATGCTTACTGCCACGTTAGAAACCGGCATTTGTGACACGCTCAAACTACAACAAGGTAGTTCAAGGTGCATTCACTCAGTTGTGACTGGTCATGTTTTCCTATTACTGCTATCAAATGAAACGTTTAAGTATGAAATGCACTGTCGAAGAGTACTGGCCTAAAAAGTAAAAACCAAACACAAACCTTTCCAAAACAAAATAACCCCTAATCCCTGCCCCCCCGCTTGTCCAAAACAAAAGAATCCCCAAAATAAGTACTGAAGTTTCTTTCTGGGAGTAATGTTCACAATTACTTTCTCAAGGCTTCCTCAGTGAGGAGCCAGAATGAATAAGATATAAAGTGATCTCATTTGTAAAGAAACACTAAACAAATATTTTAATTTATTTCCTAACCAAGACAGTGTTTCCATAAGTGCCTTTTCTGACAGAATCATGGGCTCTGAAAACAGCTGTAGGAAGTTTTAATGAGATAATAAACTTGTTGCATAGGTTAGGGTAAGAAACTGGTGATACCATTTTAATAATAAGCTCACAAAAGAAGCAGCTATTAAGGAGTGCCATAGATAGGTAACAACTTGAATAATGATCATTTTTGAGACCCAAATTATCATTGGAAATGCCATAAGTGAGCTCCATGGTTTCATAGCTTAACTATGCAAGGCATCTGATTGTAATTACTTTAATTTTACACAAAGGTATGACATGGAAAGAAGTACAGAAGAATGGAGTGCGATGGGCCATGTTTTTGAGATTATTGGAGGCCCCTGGCTCCCTGTCTGCAGCAGGGGTCCATGTCAGTTTGTTCCCATGTGAAGGGACCCAGGGCTGTGTCCCTGATGACCTGGGACACCTAGTGCATCCACTTTATATGGAACAATCTTCTCAAGGAAGAAGAAACAGAGTTTAGACTAAAGAAATGATGTGACAGCATATGCCCCCATAGTAGTCTGAAAAGTTTTGGGATGTTTTGCAATCGTTATTTTGCCATTGCAAACTGGTAACTGACTGTTTATAAGAAAAGCTTTACTCTGATAGTTAGGACTGAGGTACAAGGATTAGAGTGTTGTATCTTTATATTTTATCTGTATATTTATCATGGAAACTATGAGGGAGGAATGGAAGCAGGTAGCTGAGAATAAGTTAATCAGGATACACCATAATGTATACCAAGACTTCTGTTGAACTTAGACATGTGCCCAAGACTGGAAGTTAGAAGTTGCTGTGTTATATGCATTATATAATGATATCACATGCTGCACGTAGAGTTCAAGCACTAAATTAATTATATAGCCTTGCCAGATATGTTGTTTTCAAATACATGTCTGAATAGAGAGATGCTACTGTGCAAAGAGCAATGGGTACTGTGCCAGGCATGGAATTATTTTCACAGGAGAATTCTGACTGTGTGGGCTGGATGCAATCCTGATGAAAAGGGTGTCAGAGTAACCAGATGCTGAGAGGACCAAACTCTGTTCAAAGCTGCATGGAGAATGCAGTGAGTCTAGAAAGGCGATGGCTCTTTGCTAAAGGATAATGAGTCCCACCAGAACCCTATTAAATTTGCTGAAATAATTTTCTGTATTTTGACTTTATAGGGATATGCAATGATGACATAAAAAAAAAAGAGAATAGAAATATGTCATGTGTTAAGTTGCATTATGTCATAACTTGTTACATTATGGGAACTTACTTTTCACAGATTTTGTTGTTGTTTTCCCAGTTCTTATGTTAGCATTGTTTGTTGTTCTTGTACCTTCTCAGTTTGAATTTGCCATAGGAGCTTCATCTGCCACATAGTACTTGGTTGAGACTTTAGTGATTAAGATTTGAGATTGTCTTTCGTACTACTGACCCCTTTTATCCCTGGCTTTGGATTGTCAGTATCAAGAGAATAACTAAACTAGCACTAGTGATCAAACCAGCAGGAGTCAGGGTTGAAGACAAAAAGAGCCTTGTGGAACCACCACAGACACTTTGAGACTGTGAAGGAATAAATGGAGAAACAGGCAGTAGTAAGGGGAAACCATAATATGATAGCATTTTGGATTTTAAATTCTTGGGTTGGAGCTATCAGATGAATAGCTGACCTGTTAAAGAAAATGGAACTAAATTAGCATTTGAGATGGGCCTGATCATTAGAGATTTGCCTTGTAAGGACAGGGTTTAAAGAAAAATGAACAAACTAAAAAAGGCCACATTTTAAGGTGCGGGTATCTGAATTTCAAGATGTGTCTGTTTCCAATGTAATATTTGGATAGTAATTTACTAGACTGTAAGGAAAAAAACATTGCCATCATAAAGAGTTTTTTCTTCTTTTTGGATAAACTACCAGATGGATTGTAGAAACTGTAATACTAAGAAATATTTTTGGGGCAAGAATCAGGCAGATGTCAGATATTTCACATCCAAAAACTTTTAAAGCTTTGGCCTTCATAAATTCTAGACAGGAGAAGGTATCAGATTGATTGTCAAGTATGTGTTAGTTACTGAATAGGGATAAAGCAGTGCTATATCTAGATATTTGGCCATAATCCAGTAAAAATTTATTTTGTCCAGATTTTTACTATATACTTGCTAAATTAATTTCTGTGAAAGCCAACTGGAAGGAGCAGTAGAGCAGTACATGGGGGAGGTATGCTACAGCATATGCTCTGGTTCTGCCCTTGAATAGAACAGTTCTGAAAACAAATTATATAATGTGTTGACAGAAAACTATAATCCCTGAGGTAAATTTGGCTTCGGAAAATATTCTCTAAGAATCATTTGACAGGTCCTTTGAGAACAACAATATGGTAAGAATGGTATCTGATGAACTGTTAGCAGATTTGAATCTATCCAATCTTTTTTAAGACATCTGAAGGATCTGTGATTTATAGTGGGTATAAGGCAAATATTTGCCTAATTTTGAAACAGAGTTTTTCCATCTACAGGGTTATGTTCTAACACATTTGTTCTTGATCCTAGATCTAGCAAAAAGGGGGCAGTTCTGCTAAGAGTCCTGCTGAGACTTTGGTCAAATTTAGCTCTCAGCTGAACCTCTAGAAATCCAGACCTTCTTTAGTTAGTAAGGTCTGTGTGAACTTGTGCAAAAATTACTGTCAGAAGAACCTGACTCAGTCAAGTGTTACCAAGTGGTGTGTATTTTATAAATGACTGGTATCAAACTTAACAACCTTCTCAGTGATGTAAGCTGGAAATATAATAGAAGTGGAGGAGACTGTGCGATGCTGGGTCATGGCTCATGCTTCAGTGGATTGTTTTCAGAGGTTATGTGAGACTGTTTTAAAGAGAGTGAGGTTTCAGCAAGGAAAGTTTAATACAGTTATTTTGGTACTGGCTGGATTCCACTGCAATGAAAACTGAATAACCCTTCTTACATTTTAAACCCCTTGTTAGTCATAGGAAGAATATTATGTACTACTATATTTACAACAAACACCATTTAAATGCTGTTTGCTGTGTGAGCCTGGGATTGAGAAGCTCATGTGCTCAAGACCATTAATACCACAAAGTCTCTAGCATGGCTCTGTCAGATCAGAACTGACCACATGTACAGGTGTTCTACAGCTGACTGAGTTTAACTGACACTTTAAGCTTCACAGGAAAAATAGGAATTCATATGACAGGCAGTTTTGGGGCTTCCTTTGTAGAAAGAGGCCTTTAACCTGTCAGTGAGTTAATAAACTCCTAAGGGTTTAGTGGAATTAGGGAATAATCATTAGTGGTCTGCTGAGAAGGTGAGACAGTTTTGGACAAGCCCAAAGTCTTGGTGACTCAAGCTTGCTCAGAGAAACAGATGCGTGCTTTTCTGAAAATGGGCTTGGTGCTGTTGCTTTTAATGGTACCTTGTGCCTTGAAACATGGGCAGCAAACACATAAAGGTCAAAGGTTGCATTTCACTGGTGGAAGCCATTTAAAAGTGAAAAGGTTCTTCAAAAGCTTTATGGAAAAAATTATAGTTTCCAGCACATCTTTTTGCTGTTTTGTTGGATGAGCTCTTGCTTTTTCATACTTTCTGTGCATGATAGCACTGTTTGGTCTTTGGTCATTCAGTGCATTAAATGGCCATGGAATATCACTGGGAAACCTTTTGTTTAGGTAAAAAAGTGAAATATCATGGTTCACATGCAAGCTCTTGCCTGATTGAAAGAAAGGAAGATCTTGCCAGTCCTTGGGTCCATATTTTAGTTTACCCATACTTCGAAGCCCAGTATTTAACACATGGTTGAGAATTTTATTTACTTATTCCAAATAGATGAAACTTTGTTTTGTTACTGGAATTTAAATGCTCGTGGAAACAAACTATGACACCTCAAATGTAGTCCAGCTCTGAAAGGAGAGCAAAAGGATGAAGAAACTTCACATATATCAGAAACCTAGAGTACCAGAAAACTGTTCCTTCTTGCATTGTCTATTAGGAGAGATATTTCTGTAATTTCTACTTCAATTATTGTTCTACTGAAATATATGTTTCATTTCTTTCCTCTTTTAATTTTATTCTGGTAGTAACAGCTGTTGCCCTCTCTGTACCCTGCCCTGCTCCAGCAAGGAGAGCAGAAGTTTTTGCTCTGCATGCTGCATGCAGATTTATCAGTAGGAATTGTTAGGAACTGTAAATTGTCACGCTTCCTCTGTAATATCCACAGGTATCACAAAACTTTGTTATGGTACAGAAGGCTTGAGGAGGTACTTTTACTTGGGTATTGTGACTGTGTCCAGCTGCTCTACTGAGACAGCAAGATTTTCACAGCAAAAAAAGCTTTTCTTGCTTTGAGAAATGTATTCTGTGTTTTTGTATTAAGTACTGGAAGGGTTTTCTTTAAGCTACTTCTACTTTCTCTCACTATTTCATTCTTACCTATGAAATGTTTCCACTCTGTACTTGTGAGGTCTTCTGTGACATTCATTTGGTCCTTGCAGGGAAATCTTTTACCTGAACAAATTCAAAGCAAGTCAGAGGCCACCTTGAGGAGGCCATGGTGGATGAAGTTGCAGTATAACAGTATCATGCTCAGAATAATGATCCCTCTTCCACTTTCAATAGAAATCAGAGGTACTTCTCTGCAATGTAGAATTCTCATTCTGCTCACATTCTTTATTGATTTCCAGTGCTCGAATCTGATTTTATTGAAGTATCCTTCCCACCAACTGCAAAATGTCAACACAGCTTACAAAATTTTTCATCTTTTCTATGACCAAATTCTATTAGATTAAATGTATAGCATCAGCAAACATTAAAACTCCAGAGTTTTCTGAAGGAAAATGCACTTTTAAAAAATTTATTTTACTTTGCTACCTGAGGTCTTCATTCATATACAGTTGAGTAAGACAACTGCATTAACAGGCAGCATTTTCAGCAGCTGAAAATGACTGTGGAACTGCTGAGCATCATTTGTGTTTTAGACAAAGTCACTCTTAAATAATTATTTAGCCAAACTATATGACCTGACAATTTATGTGACTTCCAGGGATCAGAGCATCTGTGAAATGGATGTTACTAAACTGCAGTCTGTGTTGGGTCTGGTTTTTGGTCTGTTTTTTTTTTTTTGAAAGTATCTTGACCAAGAGCTAAATCCTGCTGTCTTACCAATGATAATGAGTACTGATATTGTGTGTTCAACAGTGTTAGAGGAAAAAGACATTGCTTAGCATGAAGAAAGAGAGCAGAGTCATGCTTTACAATATGACCTATTCATTCCTATAGCAGGGAAAAACTGGATATCATTAAAAACAAAACAAAAAAGGGATATTTTAAATTATTTTTTTCTGTGTTGAAAATATTCAGCAAGAAGCCAAATGATCCTGGGAAACCTATTAAAAAACTCAAATAAAAGTGTGTTAAGATGACTGAATCTCACACAGTTCAGGTGTCTTACTCCAGCAGCCCACAGTGCCTGCTGCAAGGGTGTTTGAGTCTTTGTTGGCAATTAGGGATATTCTGGCCAGTCCTGCTCAGTGGGTATAAAATGAAAGATTTTCCTGCTGAACCTCACTCTTCAGATGTCATTTGAACTTTTTTTTCTCTAGGGATCACATGTATTTGAATCCCAGCTCTAAAGCTGTTCCTGCTCTCTGCCTTAGTGGGCAGCCAAGTTCAAGTCATGCTATAATAAATCAGGTACCTAGAAAAGAATAAACAGGAAAGCTGAGTCAGAGCTCTTCTCCTGCATAGCCCATCAGGTTTTTGTGCTTCAAGCAAACATCATCAGACCTGCACACATTGCCTCCTGAGCACACTGACAAAGAGAAGCCCCTTTCTGCCCCAGAGAAAGGTGACCATAGAGACACTACCTGCAGGGTTTAGAGATCCAGTTTCTAGCTTTCTGTACTACTTTCCTGGCCCTGTAAAGGCATTTGGAAGAGGATTGCATAGGCAATGACTCAGACTTGTTGATTTAGAGTCACATTGAATCAGCCCACAGGAACTCGAGTGCAACATATATACTTTATTTGACCCACTTGAGAAGATCAGATTTAAAAGGGAGAGGACTGAAATATAGCAAACAAGAGGAACAAAAAAAAGATATAAAAGTCTGACCTATACTAAATTTTTCAGCGCTTTTTCACTTAAATTGGGTCGCTTTACATAATAGGTCAAAGGAGCTACATAAACTTTGCAAGAAAAGCTTGAATTTTAGCCTTTGTCTCCTAACTTGAAATGAAATCTAAGATTTTTTTATACCTTGCCCTCTTCAAATGACAAACAGGACAACCTTTTTTTTCCTAATTACTTCATATCTGTGGTCTAATTTACTTGGTCAGATTTTACAACCAACTTAGACAAACAAAATACAGTAATTTTATTTTCTTAGCTTTGTGATAAATTTTTAATTCCTCCAGACTTGATAATGATCATAAAAATCAGTGTGAATGAGTAACTATTGAAAGGGTTTCAGTCCTCATACAAGCAATACATTTCCAAGAGACTGAAGAACTCTCTTCAGAGTTGGGGAAGAGAAACAGAGAATTGCCCCTCTGGAACTGCTGCTGCAGGTAAAGAAAGGGCACACCATTTTTTCTCATAAAATCCCTGTAGAGTCTTTAAAATGATGAGAACTTGTGTGACTAGTGTAGACAGCAACTATTAATCATGTTGGGTGAGGTGGGAGGAGTGCCAGGCTGCCTTTGGGAAGGTTGTTTGTCTGGTGCCTCCTGCAGGAGCGTTTGTGCCGCTCACAACTCCCCTTTGGTCTGGGGGCTCGCAGCAGCTCCAGCCTCTGCCCTGCGCTGCAGGTGCCTGCACTTGGATCCTCACAGACCAGCTCCCCTGCCCACACACTGACTCTTGGATGTCTCACTTTGGAATTCTGTCATCTTTTTTCTTCTGTCGAGATTATTTCAAATTCTAATCCTGCTTGTCAATGTTACCTGCAGTCCCTCTTGGTTCTGTGTCAGTTATCTACTTAATTTTACATCTGTCTCATAGTAATTTCCCTTGCATCATATTTCTGAAGCTTCCCTATGAGAATATCATGCAAAACTGTCAAAAACTTTACTAAAACCAAAGAACATGACACTTATTCCTTCTTTCCTGTTCACACAGTCTGTCTTGAAAGGAAACTGGACAGATTTGATGTTTGCTCTTGACTTACCACAGTGGCTGCTGTTAACCTCCCTGCTGCTGTCCCAGCATTCACAAACTATTTTTAATAAGTGTTCCAAATTTTTTGTCCATTGAGCCAATTCACCTAATATTACCCAGTTCTTCTGTTTTCCTCTTTGGCTCCACAAACAGAGGTTCACATATAAAAGAATGGTTTGTGGCATATTAGACAAGTTGGTAGTGTGATTTGGGGCATAGCAGACCAGAAGTTGGTAATGATGTTTTTTTTCTTAGTAAAATTCTACTACTGAGACTTCAGATTTGTGAAAAGAAAGCTGCTCAGAGGCAAGCTTTTGTTTTGGTGGAAGAAATGACTAAATTTGAATCTGAGGGAAATTGCACAAACCTTTTGTAAGCAATAGTGTCCTGCTAAGGGGCTAGTTGAGAAGAAAAGGTAATTTTCTTTAGAAAGAGCTATGTGATTTAGCACTAATGAAACCAAGACCTAGGACTGTTATTACCAACAGTTTTGGCAACATATGAGTCTGAATCAATTATTGCTTCATGCAAGGTCTAACTTTTAATGCTTGCAAAAAGAAGGACATAATTTTAGTAAATAATCTATATCTGAGGATGTGCTTGGGCCTTTAAATAGAGAAAAGGTCCTGTGGATTTTATTTTCTTCTTGTGCTTTGTTTTTCATTTGAAAGTACTGACTCAAAAAGGCCAACTATTTGTAGAATTGTGCAACAACATAACTAGGTAATAAAAATTAGAATATTAAAAAAACTTCTTTTGTTTCAGCAAATTCAAAACACACTATTGTGCCCTTATAATTTCAGAGTGGATCCTAAATATACATTTATAAAATGCATCACACAGTACATGCAAGACTTATAAGATGCTTGACAAGAAAGAGTTATTATATTTGTTTATCACAGAAAAGAGAGGCTGGAGGAAGATGTTTTAGTAGTTTCTAAGAATGAAAAGGCTAAAAAAACGGAATTTTAAGAAAAGCTGATTTAGATCAAGTAGATATTAATTATATGGATATTTAAGAACTAAAAAAGGCTACAGGTGGAGGCCATGAAATGCCCTTGACAGCGGAATTTTAATTATAGGTCAGGCAAATATCTTGCATGGACAGAATAGTTATACTTGACTTTGTATCAAGTTCTGGGGCATAAATGGGATGACTTCTTAAGGTTCTTTCAGGTCTTTTATAATTTTTTGTAATAAATATCAAAGTGGGCGCATCTAAATATTTGGAAAAAATGAAGTGACATAGTATAATATATAACAATATATAATGACCTTCAGATTCTCAAATGGATTGTTTTTTTTACATCAGCCTGGGCAATCAATATTGCTTTTTGTCTCTGTCTATTATTTAACACCATTATTTAGGCTTCTAAAAGCTGTGATTAAAAGCATGCTTCCCACAAATAGATCTTGAAGTAATTGGCTGTCTTTGATAGAGTTTATCTAACCAAAACCACATGATTTCAACTGTTCAGGGACACTTCATTGCATCTGGGATGAGGGGAATGGATCATGTGTTTCACCAAAGCAAATGAATGTGATGCATTATTATCTCTTGTTTGCATGGCACCATGAATGACCTATATGCTAACAAGACAGGCAATAAAACAAAGGGGAATGAGCTCCAGACATAAATGGGGCTGTTTTGCACAAACGTGGATCCAGGCATACGAAGGGAATGAGCTGAAAGAAAAGCAATAAGTAGCTTTTAGCCTGAAGACTCAGCAATTATTGTGTGGAACCCATTAATGCTGTGATGTACCAGCGTGCAGGATGGCATTCCAGGGCTGATCCTCAGGATCATTATGGACGAGATGACATTTCTGCAAAACTGAGCATGTCTCCTCTGGAAGCAGTAGTTATTCCCCCTGAAGGTGGACCAAAATGTACCAAAGGATAGAATTTGCAGAATCATGCACACAGTGTATGTGTGAATAGACTTGTTTGGAATAAAACAATCATGACTTTAGAAGTCAGTGATTACAAAGAGATGATGAAATGTGAACCCATGCTTTATGACTGCCAAAACAGCATTCAGCCGTATGTTATGTACAATCTTAGGAATAAAAATGCTAAACTGTTGTCAAAAGTAATTTCAGAAACTTTGCAATTGACAGTAACTGCTTTAAAAGAAAAAAACATCCTCATTAATGAACTCTGCTGTGAAAACTCATCTGCATGTAAAGCATAATTTTAAGAAGAATTAGCATTTCTCATATAAAAAGAGGATTCCAGTGGCTTTAACAAGCAATATCATTGGTTTATCCTTGTATCTGGGGGAATGTGAAAAAAAGTTCCATAGTTTCAGTAGGTGAAACTTAGTTACTGCAACACTCATGAGCCTCTGTTCTGTAAAGGTCATAAAATGAAAGCTGGCAGGGTCAGTCCAGCAGGTCCTTCAGTCCGAGGCAGGACGTACCCTCTACTCTCCAGTGAAATGAACATCCCTGCATGTATCTGCACTCATTGCAGAAACAGCAAAATGTTTATTTTTATTGCAAAGTCCCTCCTTTTTTTTTTTTTTTTTTCCTATTCTGGAAAAAAAGAATATGACTGCCTTGTTTGCTTCTGATTAAAATGCCAATTGTGATTTACATTACAACATGCTACTGTCATAGTACTAAGAAGGATGTCTAAAACTATCATATGAGCTTGCATTTGAAACAATCAAAACTGAAAAAATAGAAAAGAGCGTAGGACAGGAAAGAAACTCCAATTTGTGTTTTTCCTACTCTTAATCTGCTTTTTTTTTTCAGATGAGGCTAGGTAGGTCAGAAATGAGGCAGAAGACTATGCAGGGAAAATACACCATGGAAAACATTAAAAAAAACTAATAAATACCTCAAAATCAACCCTATAACTTGTAGGACCTTTAAGAAACTTCCTGTTCTTTCTAATGCAGTTTTTTAGCTTTGTAGGGCATGTATTTTCAGCTTTTCTCTGTACTTATGAGGCTTTTTCCTATTGCCTGTAAATCAAAAGTTGACCTACTCACAAAATCACCAGATTCTAGCATATAAAAGTTTGCTCAGAGTTATGAAATACTGAATGTTGCAAAACTGAGAGAGTAGGGAATATTAGCTTGAAATCTGTCAGATTTAAATGCAGATATGCCAAAGCAGCAGGAAGGAACTGAATTTAGGGGAAAAGAAAGTAACACATTCAGAGATAAAAGGTGTAATTGGCCCCATCTGTGGTTTACCTTGGCTACAAGGAACCTAAAAACCAGCACAAAGCTCTTAAACCTTTTGTTTAAGTGCTGCTTCAACTTTTGTCCCTGGTTCCTCCATTTAGGGGTGTGTAGAGCTTCCAGGTGTTTCTTTTCTCAGCCGCAGTGTGACGTTCTGCACGTGGCCTCTTCAGCTGTCCTTGTCTTTGAGCAGAGCTCTCACCTCCTCCCTTTGCTGTGCCCTTTTCCTGGGAGTCTTGGGGCTTGTGCCAGAGTGCATCATGTACCAGAGGATGAGTGACTGTGCTGGGGCACGGCCATGGGAAGCATTGAGGACACCTTGTGCTTGTAGGATAGAAGAGGTGAAATAGTGGAGCAGGCTGGTGACAGCAAGACAAGTCACCCTGCTGTGTTGCTATAGTAGGAAATCAAGGAAGTAGGTTTTCTGTGAAACTTCAAAAGAATGACAGCCCAGTTTTCTTCTATTCTAGATGCTGCTGTGTGCCTCTAAAGTGGAGAAATTCACTTGTTGTGAAATACCAAGGTTTCCTCTAAAGAGCATCCTGACTCAGTTTAGGAAACTTTCTCTGACCCTGTGACAGGGTCAGGTAAAGCCACTATCCCTATGATCTATGCAGAGAAGGGAATGGATGAGTAATTAAGAGGCAACACTACTGACACAAACACCTGTCTTGGAAGGTATCAAACCCCGAGCGCTGTGAAGTGCTGCATAAAGCACTTGACATGAGACATTGCAGAGATTCTGGGCTCCTGCAGATTGCTATTTTGATGGGCAGTAATTGTGATTTTGAAGTAGGGATAGAGGAAGCCACAGCAGGCTGCAGTGTTCATAAACTGCCATGTTCTTTGGATCATGGAGACACAAAATATTTTCTGTTTTACTGAAGTTGATTTCAGTAAGATAATCTTGTTTTGTTTTATAATGTCCTGCTGGGAAACAACTCTACCCCGTGAGGGGTGTGGTTAAAATAGCTCAAGGCCTGCTGTGATTGTGCCAAAAAAATACCACTGTTTGTATATATGATTCATATGTTGTCTTTCACAGGGTGGAGCAAGATGAAAAACAAAAAATCAATATTTTTACTGGATAAATTATCTTTCTGCTCACAAAGTCTACCTGCCTAAATGGGGTTTTAAGAGACAGGGCAATACTGGTCATACTTTTTATCTTTAGTGATGGTACCAGAATAGTCTAAAAAAATGGATTTCATATAACAGCTTGAGGTCATGAAGTACAGACAAAGTGGATGATAAATATGTGTATATAAATAAGTTACTTCTCTGATTATTTAAAGCAGTAAAAGTTACTGAGGCTATGTCCTCAGCTGGTGGAAATTAGGTTGGCGTAATTGGCTTAAGTTTGGTTTGTTGGTTTACTCTGATTTTCATCATCAGATTTAGTGGTTGTAGCTTTTAATCAAAGCCGGACAACAAGAAGAAAACTAATGTGAACTCTTTGCCCTTTAGCTGTGGAGCAGTTGCTCCACATAATAGGGTTGCTTGTTTTGTTAAATAACCCATGTGCTATTTTTTAATACAGTTACCTAAAAACCCCCAAACCAAAACAAACCCAAAGGAAGCGGCCTGAAAAGGGTGATGGTGATCTTTTCTCCTGGTTGACAAGCAAGTATAATTCCATAAGGAACATATTTTTAGAACTTCTCAAGTTGATTTTGGACAGTGCAGAGACACTGATGTGGGGATGGGGGCTCTGCTGTGGCTGGGATTTTGGGGCCCTGGGGGGTGTTTCTGCCAGCCAGGGCACAGATCACCTCTCCAGGGCCTTCATGCTGGGGCTGCTCCCTTCACTCTTTA
Source organism: Emberiza elegans (assembly GCA_024865655.1). Classification (NCBI taxonomy): domain Eukaryota; kingdom Metazoa; phylum Chordata; class Aves; order Passeriformes; family Fringillidae; genus Emberiza; species Emberiza elegans. Next base: position 66,966,242 of record JALJVW010000206.1, read on the forward strand.
GCCTCAGGCATGAATATTTTCTCTAGCAGCCCCATGCCAGTTTCTTATGTGAGGAAAAGGCAATATGTAAAGTAAAGATGCTCCTATTAAAAAAAAAAAAAAAAAATTCTCTGACTTGAATGGAAATTGGAATATGGAGAAAGTTCTCCTTTTCCATTTGCCTTGCATGTGTGAAGACTTTCAGGATTACTTTACTAACAAATTACACTTTATTTCATTCTTACTTCATTTAAAAATGTTGTTGGTGTTGTTATATTTTTTGCATATACTGTGCATTCTCTACTATGGCATTAATGGACTTAGAAATATAATAGACAATTTTGTGTTGCAGAAGGTTAATTAAGCTGTTACTCTTCAAAATTTTGATTCAAGTCAATGAAAGATAAGAATTTTTATTTAAACTCTTTTTGTTGCAAGATTTGAAGGCTGAGGCAGGTTTATTTGGGGCTTTTGAGAACTGGAAATGTGTGGGGGTGGTTCTCCTGTCTTGAACTTAACAATTTATGAAAAGAAGACAACTTTCTGCTTGCAACCTTTTAAGATGGGGTTTTCTGTCCATGAGTTTCTATTAAAAGTCTGCCATCCATCTTGGCTCCATCTGTGGAGTCTCTGAACTAGGTGAAATTGTTGTTTCAACCAATAACATAATTATTCCATTATGGTCTTTCCTTAAAAAAAACTTGATAAAAGTAAGGGGAAAATAATTTGTGCACAGAGCTTATCACATATGTCTTTACAGGCATTGTGGAAGTGTAAGGTGGTAGGAGGTTAAACTTGCTGGTGGTGCACTGAATCAATATTTTTGTCCTAACTACTTAGTGTCAATAAATCTTTTTATATGCCTTATATATGAAAACCTCCTTTTTCAGTCAATAGGCAAATATATACACACTTTGGAAACTTTTTTCTGAACATAACATTTCTTATTCTTCCTCTGCTTTTAACAAGAAAGGGATGTAATGAATTCCTACAGTGATGAACTAAATGCAGAAGTGATGTAAATACATCATGCTGGTGTAACTTCTAAAGGAGTCTTAAAATGCACATGGTGCTTGGGGATTCTGACCACTGAGTTCCTTTTAACTTTGTCTCATTTCTGTGGATTATAGCATTTTTGTTTCATGCATATGTCAGGTTTGATAAAGAAGAAAGGAGTAACAAATAACGAGTAACCAGGTAAAGTTATGATGAATTAAAGATAATGCTTCATCTTAAAATCTTTATTTTTATTTGCGCTTCTGCTGGAGCACCATCCCTTGGTTCAGCTTGGAAATTACATCAATGTTCATGAGTTTCCTCATACCAGTGCAGGGTTTTAAATTAAGGTCTATGAAGGGACGATAAGAATCTGCAAGTAAGTGGTGTTGCTTCTTGACCAGAGTCAAAAATCAGAATTTTTATACATTTTTTAATGATAAGCTCAAAGAAACAGAGAATAATAGTAGGAAAGACCTTTGATGTCTTTGTTAGGCCTATACAAAGTAGAGAATTTTTGGTTTTATGAAGTAATTTATATGACAGCTATACTAATACTTGAAATACTTATTCAACAAAGACAAAAACTTGAAAAAAAAGGAAAAAAGAGTCCTTCAAGTGTAGAGGCTCTATGTATGAAATCTGCCTATGCTCCTTCCAAGGCAGAGATCAAGGAGGACAGAAAACCTCTGATCCTTGGGTGACAGCTAGAAAGAAAAGCTGCGATGAGCACTATTGGTGGGATGTTCAACGTGAAGTGCCAGATTTAAGGCCTGAGTGACACTGCTGGTGAGCAGGGGACAGGGTAACCCAAGGCACCGTGTGGTGGTGCTGAGAGAGGGGCTGAACTGGCTGAGCTGGAAGGAGGGTACAGTAGGGAACGAATCAGTCACATTCTTCAAATCAGATTGTCTCTTCTTTTACTTAATAATAGAGAACAAAGATTTTGGGGACAGTTATTTTTTTAGATTTGATTGTACCTGCTAGGTAAGTTCTAGATGATTAGTATTAAAGTCAGGGAGTCAGAGGTTGTTTGAATGAGGACAGGCAAAAAATTATAGCATCTCTGATCTCTGGAAGGGTTCTTACCTTCCAGAGCAGAAACAACCATAGTCTCCCAGGCAAACAAAAGAACTCCAAAATGTTCAGTAAAGGAACAAAGGTATTTCACAAAGATAGTTTTCAACTGTCACAGAAAACTCCTAAGGTACTTTTTCTGAAAGACTGGTCCAATTGAAAAAAAGCACTTACAATGATTTAGCAGATCTTTTAAGGAAAATAATTTTAGTATACTCTGTGGGAGCACAATGTAGTTGAAGTTACTTGGAAATCCAAATCCAGAGCGTTGCTTGGTGGTCCAGATTTGAAATGGAGGGCAGTGTTTAACAGTGCTGTTCAGTTAATTGTCTTGGGTCTGGTTATTTTCTGTGTGCTTTTACTCATTTTTGTAATGAATTAGTTGGAGGACTGAACAGTGTGACAGCCCTTTAAATCTGGAACACCTCTTGGGAGAAAATTTGGAGGATGAAAATGGAATCCAAAAATTATATTGAAAAATTGGAGAAATAATCTGAAGATGATGGATGAAGTCTGATGGTTATGCTTTGCAGGAGGGAAAGCTAGAACAGCTGGGTATCAAACTCTGCAGGAAGCAGTAGTGGGCTTCCAGTGGATCATGACCTGTTGTTTGTCTAAAGTGGCTAGTTTTGCCATGGCTGCAATGCCTTATCATGAGCACTCTAGGGAAACATGATCCTGATGAGGCTGTGAGACTGACACACACAGCGGTGCACCCTGCCAGATACATGAGCTAACTTCTGTGAGCTGCTGAGCAAGCCTCAGCTACAGTGTGGTTGTTTGCACACTGCAACTCAAGACTGATACAGACAATAAGGGAGATCCTACAGAAAAGGGAAGAGAACTATGGTATAGATATAGAAGCTTTACCAAAGACAAATGGAAAGAATTGGGGAAGACTGAAGGGGGACATCTCTTCAAGGATATAAAGTACTGCTGCAAACCCAAAGGGAATGAGCCATTCTCCATTTCCACAATGAATAGAACAGGAAATAATTATAGATTTCTGCAAGAAAAACTGATTTTGGGAATGAGGATGATTACTGTTGGTGCAAAAATGTGAGAAACGATTGCCTCTGTCAGTTGTGGAGTGGCAGCGATGGAGACTTGCAGAACAGAAACCTGTCAGGACTGATGGTGGGGCCCAGCAGAACAGTGGATGGCTGCTTGAAATATCTTCCAGGTATGAGTTTAAAACATTCCTTTATCATTTTTAGGATTCTCTAAAGGAAGAACAGAAAATGGAAATGGAGAGTTTTTGCAAGGCCCAAATTATCATGTTTCATTGCATCTTAGTGTTCTGGTGTACTGGGTGCTACGTTTTACCTGGTGAACTGATTTTACTGAGTTGGTGCTGGAGCTTTTAGTGATAGAAATGGAATCTCATAGAGTTTTTTCCCCTTCCCATTTAACCTAAGTCAGTCTTCCTATAATGACTAATTTAGTTTGTACAAGGAATATTGGAATCAAACACTTTGAGTTTACTTTGCAGTGTTTCTATACTTCCTTTCATACATAAATTCAAGCAGAATTTGCCACATCCAGTTCGAATTATTAACCATTGTGCATCCGAAGTATCTGGGAGTTATCTATATATTTAGTTTGGATTTTTTTATGATTTGGAGTTTCTATAAGTTTTAACATGTCTGATCTAATTTTGGCTTTGCAACTTTTTTTTTTTGGTTGAACATTATGATGAAAGATAACTCATCTTTTGAACTGATTAAATGATTGTATGAATGTGATAGATTTGCTAATCAATTTCAGTTGAAGAATATATCATTAGACAATAAGTCTGTCAAACGAATTCCAAAACTTGACAAAATCTTTTTGTACAAACAAGTGATTATAAATGGGAAGCTGTTTTCTGGCACACAGGCACAGATCTCTGTTTTGCAGAACAGTAAATCCACATTTTTATGTAAGGTTTATCTCATAAGAGTAGCAGGTCTTGGTCTTTGACATTTTATTACCCCATGGTTTTCAAACCAACATTTAGTTGGATTTGGTAAATATTGTTTATTATTTTTAGTCATTCACAACATGCATGAATCTGTGTTCTTATGGAGGCAGTAATGCATTCATCATAAATGATACAGAGCTTTGAGCATATTTTAACAGAAATAACCACAGTATACAGTCATTTAAAAACACATTTGCAAAATACTGTTTTGCAACCAAAATGAAATGCTAATGCTGAATATAGACACAATATTTCAGATATGACAGATTCCACTTTTTTTCTCAGTTTCTAACATTATTGTTACGAGTTGTCATGTGTAGCTGAGTGCTTGGTGATTCTGAATCCTTGTGATGATGCATTCAATTTCTGCAATAAGCTTTGCACTTAGAGAAGTTGAGTAACACAGAGTTGAGTGTTGGTTTCTTGATTCCTTTTATGTTCTTTAAGTACTGGAAGGGATCAGAAGTTCAATAAACTTAGGGGTCTCTCAGTAGATGTGGTGCAGGGTGGGTTTTAAAATTTGGAGGAGGGAATACATATTCAGAGAGAGTGAGACAGAAAGACAGGCGCTTCACTTTCTGTGAGAAACGCTTGGAGAGGAGGGAGAAAGGGGAGGGTTTCCCCCACTAATCCAGAATCTAATTTGCTGCTGGAGGCTTAATCATATCCCTGTGTCTCAGGTAATTGTTACCAGCAATTTGGGTGGTTTTACTTCATTTTCTAAAGCAGGCAAAGACAATTTGGAATAAGGTTTACCTCCCTGGAGCTGGTCACAGTTTTACCTCATGGAATGCCTTAGCTCATATTCTGCTTTACTCTGTGGGCCTTTTGGGGTCAGGGGAGTGCATCTCTGCCAGCTGCTGAGCACAAACTGCACTTTACAAATCTAGGTACTGCTAACCAAACTTAGATTGCAGTAACACACATTTACAATGCACAACAGTTGTAGCACGGCCAGCATGTTTCTGGCAGTCTCAACATAATGCAGTAATGTTTTGCTGTTGTGTGCATGAGGTAGTTTGAGTCTCTTGGTATGCCGTTTTTCCATATTTTTTCTCTGATGTTACTGATCCAATAGTAAGTCTTACTTTCTCTGCTAAATAATACCTGGGATTAACAAAACTATTCCTACTTTCAGTTCTTAGAAGTACAAATAAAGACCTAATTTTGGTACATCTGCTTATTCTTTAAAGTGAATTTATATTTTAAAGGAATTGCACATTTGGAATTAATTTAAATAACCAGTGGACATTGCTTCTGGCTCTGCCAAAGACAGGAGCAGGCATACTTCTCTGGCTGTTTAAATGAAGACAAGTCTAGGTCCAGAAGTCCTTAATAGGGCAGTTTTGGCTGCTTGCCTCCTGTCTCTATTCCCCAAAAGTTGTATTTTGATTTTTGTATTCATAACCAGCCATTGATTTTTCCAACCTAATTTCCTCCCTGATGTATTTAATATCAAGCCAGATCTGCCATCTATCTACAAATCACTCTGGCTTTACAAGCCAGCTCTGCCATCCATTTACAAATCATAATGGCTTTAGTCAGGAAATTAGAAGAAGGCTTAATTTTTTTTGAAAGTAAAGGATTCTTAAACCACTTACTTCAGCCCTCTCTCATGACTCAGCTTGTGTTTCTATTTGTTGCAGCTCCTGGCTCATGGACTTCATCAAGTTATAACATACAGCATATTGTAGCTGATTCAAATTCTGGCAGTCAGAATGGTTGGTTGCATATTTTCTTTTTAAAGAAAGAGTCTTCATTTTTGGGTAATAATTGTAGAAATATTAATTTTAATGACAAGACAGTCAAAATCAATTGCATTAGAAGAAGGAAACATAGTGTAACAACAGTACCTCTTTAATAAAGAACAGGAAACTATTTAAAATTAATTACTGATAATTAATGACTGTAATTATGCCCTGAGTTTCCTTGATATGATAAACTGTATAATCAAAACCCTTTTCTTTGTAAAAGTCCTCTCAGAATATATTACCAGAAGTAAAACTGAAGTTATAGTAAGAATAAAAATGTTGAAGTTCAATGATCTTAATTTGACAGATTTTGAAGATGACTCAAAAGCATCACAATTGTTCCAGTTAAGCATATGCCAAAGCCATGGCTCCCAGTGGGTTCCAGTCATAGAGGAATAATCCATCACCTTTGTCTTTGCTGCTGAGAGCAGAAATTTATGAAAATCAGTGTTTGGGAGTTTACAGGGACTCGCTGTGCCCTGGAATTCAATAGCAAATTTCAGATGCTCTGTTGATATTGATTAATGTTTAAGATCACCCTATAATTATGTTGTTACTATTATGTATTAAGCTTATAATACTTAATATAGAATATTCATCAGCATAATATATACAATCTCATGTACTCATGCTTTGGTTTCATATGACAGTATATTTTTATGCTACTTTGGGGGTGGAAAGACCAGAGAACTACTTTTAGAAGAGGTAGGTATGCACCCAGATGGGTTTTCTAAAGCATCTGAAAAACAGCAAAGTCTTACCTTTGAACTGTGAAAAATTTTCTAGATTTGAAACTCTTGTTGGGGCTATCTTCACGAGTTTTTAATCGCCTAGGGCAGTATTTCCTAAGGGACAGGTTCTGTTTATGTGTTTCTGATGTTATTGCTGGAAGAGGCACTTTCCCCTACAAATAGCTCGTCTGTGCCCTCCCCAGCAGGGTGCCCTGCAGGGCTCACCCATTGAACTGAACCCATTGAAACTCCCAAGTACAGAGCTATACATTGTCAAAGAGAATTACTTTGAGCTTCTGCACATAGATGAAAAAAGAGAAGACTAAATTGTAGAATTTGTAGCTCAAGAAAAAAATCCACACTCTAAATGAAACATCATTAAAATCTCAAAGTCTCAAAAACTGTGTCTGAGATGGTAAGGGTCAAGAAAGGTACCACCTGAAAACAGCTGAGCATTATTGAGTAGACAGTGGATCTATGCACCTGGAGCACATGAGCATCAATACCAGCATTATCAGTAATGTCTGTCTGTGGTGCAAATCAGCTGTAGGAGGCAGGATTTTTGTTTTTTTTTTTTTTCATGTTGGGGCTGTTGTCCTTCCAGTATTTTTCCTAAAAGACTAGATGGTCTTGCCCTTCTTTTTATGAGATCATTGCATAGTTTTGCTTGTACTTATTGCTTGTGTGTATAACTTTTATACTCCTTATAAACTAATGATGTCCTACAGAGATATTTACAAAGATGACTCAGTTTAGTTGTATTTTGAACAGATATCTTGTAATGTATGATTTATAGGGAAAGGAGAATTCATCTGGTAGAGAAAGAAAGCTGATGCTCTACAAAATGTGCTTTGCTGCCAAACCCTTCTTGCATATGGACTGGCTCTGTGTTTTGACAGTGTGTGAGGGGAATACCAGATGTCAACTAATCAATGTATACAGCACTCAAAAATGTTTGTTTACCATAAGTTAATAATTTATTTTTTTTCCTGTGAGCTGCTGGAATGAGCTATTCAACAGCTCCATTTAGTTATTGCTGGGTCTGCATCCTGAACTGAAAGGGAAGAAATCCTACTGGAAACAGAAACCTTGTCTCCTCCATGGGAACATCAAGTCTTGGGGAATTAGATAAGGGTGTTGAAAAAGCACCAAGGGAAAGTTTAAAATGTTGTTATAAATCACTACATACATAAAAAGTCAGTCATGTACAGCACCTCAGGATTTATAGATCAGAAGTATAAATTTCAAGTAAGTTAAAATTTTTCTATATAGGTAACAGAGCAGTGGACTTCAAATCACTTGGCTCTACACCAAAAAGATGGAAGATTTTAAATATTTATCAAGATGTACCTTTTAACCTTCACTCCCACTGCAAAGCAGCCTAAACTCTGTCCAAATCATTAAATTAATCCTTAGTGGCCTCTTCAAAATCAAAATTTCATTTCTTTAGCATGCAAATGATACTATTAATGCTTGAAAACATACGGTACAAAACAGCTCTCATGCACCTGTCTATTTTGGTCTTGACTGAAATCTTCAGCACTGGTTAACTATAGACACAGGACATAAAATGTAATTTTAAATTAATTATTGCAGTTAGGTAGCAAGAACTAGCTGTATTTGAAGGATAAAAAGATGAGTCTTTTTATCTGTTTTATGCTGCTGAAAAGCTTATGTGGACATTGTAAACTGAATGCTGTAGGAAGAAAATGTGTATTGCTATGAAAGATTTTACTATTGCTTTGATTCTGCAGTAAGTTTTGGGATTGCCTCTTTTAACACAGTTCAGGAGGGTCAGATTTAGAACAGGGCTGCTGGGTTCTTCCCTTGCCCAGAGAACTTGGTGCCAGGGGAAACCTGAGGCCATCCTGGCTCCAGCTCAGGTGCCCTGGTTCACCTCCTGGACTTCCTTGAGTTTTCAGTAGCAGCTGCTTGGTGAGAGGGACTTGTAGGTTGCCCATCAAATACCTGGTGCCCATGGCTGTGTTAAACTGGATTTTGTAACCTCTCTGTGAGTGCATCTTTTTGATGTGCCCCATGCTGGGGGAGCTGAGCTCTGTGCACAGCTCTGCTGAGGCTGCAGCTCCCTGAGTAGCCACAGCCTGGGTGCTGCTGGTGCCTGGCTCGTGCTCCCCACCCATCCTGCACCTCCCAGCCCTGGGTGCCCAGCCTGTGTGTGGCATTAGTGAAAGGTGGCACTGGGGTGTCTGCCACCTTCTTGTCCAACCTTGGGGGATCCCTTGAGGCTGAGCCTGGAGCACTGCCAAACCCAGCAGCCAGAAAGGTGAAAGCCTGGGCTGTTGGCATGACCTGGAAGGGGAGCTGAGCAGTCCTGGCACCTGCCGCTACCCATCTGGATGCCAAAACAGGCAAGTGAACATCATCATGTTACGGCTTTTCCCCCTGGCTGTTGCCTTAGTTTCAGCTACATGGGTGGCAGAGGGATGGCATTGGGCAGGAGAAATGCTCTGCCCACAGTTATCCACAGGGAGTTGTCAGCAAGGAGCTGGGAACTGCAGCTTCTGAGAGTGTCCATGGGGGTCTGGGCAGTCTGCTGGAGTGAGGGGGAGTGCCTGAGAGCAGCCCAGAGACATCAAACTCCAGCAGACAACCCCTTCTGCTTCTGTGCCCTGGGGCCCTGATCACTTGGCCTTTCTCTGTTCAGCCCAGCCACTTTGGCTTTTCTCCATTTGGAGATATATTTTAAAAACATCTTCCTATGCTGAGTTTAGAAACTTTGATCATCTGCTGTGAAGTTAGGAAGTCCAGGCAGGTCTACTTGAAACCTGAGGCCAAGCTGGGGTCCTGTAACAAACTGTCAGGTCCTTAAGTTTTCATGTGGTTAAAATGAGTAAATGAGCTGATGTGAATGATTGAATGATGTGTGGAGAAAGGCTAATGCTAAGAAACCTGAAAGACATCTCTTATTAAATGGGTTCCTGTTCTGATTGAGACAGGTTCCATGTTTTGGAAAGCTTTAGTTCAAATCTAGACATCCTGTGGTCAGTCTTTTGCTGCTTATATGAAAAGAGAAAGGCCTTGTGGAGTTATTGTAAAACTGAATGAAAATTCTTTAATTGCTTCAGGAAGAGTTGGAGTTGAAATGCTTCAACACTTTATGATTTTAGGGAATTACCATTTACTTAAAAATCAGAAATCTTTGTGCTGTATTTTTGCATGCCAGCTTTCCTTCAAATGTTTACAATGCTTTCAAGGTAAGGTGAACTAGAGTGGTATTGAAAACTGAACAAGGACATCCAAACAAGTGCTTGTTATGGTTGATTGCTGCCTTTAGTTCCACATTATGGGAGCAATATTTTGCCATATTGAAAAAGAATAATACTTCAAAATACTTAGCCAAATAATCTGTTAATATTTCTTAATTTATTGTTTTTGATACCAATGTATTTTTTTTCTTCTGTTACAAAAGTATTACCAGCTTCTGTGGTAGCCTAGAGCACAGTGAGCTGGGGAGGAGCAGAGAGGGGATGATTGGACAGGAAAATGTTCTGATGCTCTCCAGACTATACCCAGCTCCTCATAGACCCAAGTATGAGGTCACAGGTGATGCTATTGTGAGAATGTTTGGGATGGTTCTCTGCTCTCTATGCTGAGGTGATCTCAACACTGGGAAAAAGTTTTTTACTAAGCAGTAACTTCCATGTAGTATTTTTGACTAAGTTTTGAAGTGCCATGTTGGATGGAGAGGATTTTATTGTTTTACCATATAAATCCATTTTGAAGACCTGAAAAAAATTGTTCTTAGTTCTGTTCCCTAACAAAGTATTCTTAAGTAAAAGCTAATTCTAGTGGTTTTGGTCTCAGATATGCACACACAGGTAAGATCAGTATTGTTTTGGTAAGCATACCTGTCAATGGATGTACAGGGTTGAGAAGGATGTATATATCCAAGCTGAGCAATCTAACCTGTAAAACCATGTTCCTACTGGAAAGTAGGTGTTTCTTGTTAATGGAAATTATTGAAATTAAATTTCTGAATTATTGACAGATTAAGAAAAGCAAACATGTATTTGGTCACATTGTCTTTTAGAAATAGCCTTCTTTTACCCATATCCACAGATCAACAAAAGATAACAGCTATTATACTTACAGTGGGGAGGTTCCTTCGAGCTCATCCTTTCCACAAAGCAAGCAAGCAACATTTTTTTTACATTTGTTACACGTATGACATAATCTTTAAAATATGGTATGTGGTAGCATGTTAGAAGTCAGGTTATATATTGATAAAAAACTTAAAAAATTTTATAATATTTGGGTATGAGGAAAAAAGACTAATTTAGTTGAAAGATTTACATTAAAAATCCTCTTGTTGATGTTTGATCCCAGGTTTAACATCATGTGTCATGGGATACCATTCAAAATCTGTGCTTGTCTGTATTCCTGGATGTTGGGGATAAAAAAGGTACACTCTTGTCTGAGATCTGGGAGTTATGGTTTTTGCCCTGTAAGATAACACTGACTGCTCATTTTTTTTCCTGAGGATGCAATGCTGTTTGATAAGCTTCAGAACTCCTTGAACAATCACTTCAAGTCTTTGGGCCCCACCCTGCACTGAGGCTGATCCCTGACCCCAGAAGTTGAGCCGTTGCTGGGGGAGGACACTGTGGCTGCTGCCCTCTGGCCCTGGCCTTGTGCTGGTGTTTCTTTGCATTTCGATAATTTCAAGATTGTTTAACTCACACACAGTTCCACCAGAAATGTCTAGGTAAGGAACAGCTCTAGATTTTGTGAGGGTAAAAATCCACTCTGAGGTGGAGAAATGCACTCTGAATGCTGCTGCTCTGCTGAGGGCTGGGTAGATAGAGAGCAGAATCGAGACTGTATAGATTGCATACAGTGCCATAGAGGGCGTGTGAGATGGACCATGGGTGAATTGAGGTTCCAGGCAAAACTACTGAGCTTTTAGATCATGCTGTTCCCCTCTCCTGCTCTGGGGACAAAGATTTCTATAGAAGGAATTTAAGAAGATGGAGGGAAAGCAAAGCAAAGGAATTATCTTTGATACTACATGGCTCCCAGCAAATCATTTCACTTGAAGTTACAACTGTTTGTTGGAAAGACCTACTTTTGGGAATCTGAAAGCTATAATCAGAGGAGCCTCTGAATTTTTCTAATTTTTTTCTGTAGCTAATATGGAGATTAAGCATGTTTATGCCATGATTGAATTTAAAGTTTTGAACTGGTTTGATATAAAGCCAATTCATAAATATCAACAATATTTCTATAGTTGATCAACAAATACTGAATTCAAGCTAGTTTGAAAAGAATGTTGTTTTCTTGTAGAAATCAACGGAATTGAGCTTCTCTTTTAACTTCAGTTTTCTCTGTCAGCAGAGATATTTTAAAATTTCTAGAAAGGCAAACATGATGGTAAATTAAAAAAAAAAAGAATGGAGAAAAACTTACTGATGAGAATTTTGATCATTAAGGAGAATTTTTCTTAGTCAAGGTCTTGTTCTATCAAGTGTTGGCTTTGCTGTGTTTTATTGAATCATGGGGCAACCACCATATGTCCCTGAGTTTCATACCCTTTATATATCTAGAATAATCATCCTCCCACCTACTTGCCTAACAGTTTGCCAGAGAACCTCTGCTTTATGTAAATATAATACTTTGTATTATACTTCACATTTAATGTAAATAACGTAACTTGCTGTGTACTAGCACACAGAGTTAGATTGTCATTTTATAGCCTGGATAAGTAACTCATACTAATAACCCTACTAAAGACAGCATCTGCTATCCACAAGAATAGCTTCTGTACAACTTGGTCATTTTTCTAACACTTGTACAGTTAGCATGGCATATGTCAGAGTACCAGGAGCTCATATTAGTGTTTTTTGAAAGACCTTATTTTGAATATTGACTTGTAGATTTTTTTCTGCTGAGCTAATACATAACAGATCACCATCTATGCATACCTACTAGTACTATAAGCCACCTAAGGAATTTTGCTTTAGATCTGTGTGTTGTTGTGGGATCAGTGATTTTTGGGTTCAGAACCTGTCTCAGCCACAGGTTATTTTTTGAGATTGTTTTTCAGAAAAACAAAATGGGGTTTGTGCATTGTTTCCTTATTAGTGAAGTTATTTGCATATTTATCTGAAGCTGAAAGTTTTAGTAATATAGTCAATCAGTGCTTATATGTTAATTACAGAGGTGTAGGAATACTAAATTGGTTTATCCAAAATATAAAAGGATGAGACTGTATAATGGGCATTCACTGGTACAACAGTAAGACAGTCTTATGAATTAATATCTCAAAGTATTTAGAAATTAAATAGGTATTCTCTTTTATTTGTCCCTGAAAATTGTCACAGACATCATAGTGATTAGTGTTTTCATAAGAAAAATATTAATTACTTAAAAGAATGTGCTGGTTCCTTACTAGACCTTCCAATCATTCTTTCTAGTTTACACAGTCTATTACTCTAGAGGATGAAATCCAGAAGTCGGCACTCAGTATTTATGCAGTTTCAATTGAAATCAAATCCCCAGCAGCTTCAGTAGGACTTTTACCTAAACCAATTTCTGAATAAGCACTTCAGAATCTGGACCCTAGTGGAAATATGTAATCTGAATTTAAAAAGAATTGCTCTGAGTATACAGAAAACTATAAAGTTCAGCAGCTGAAGAAAAGAATTCACAGCATCCTAGGTTTTAAATTATTAATTCCTATGAATTTGTTATCCTCTACTTTCCTTCAAAACTTTTTACTGCAAAAGAAATTATCCTTGTTGGTGTTGGTTTCCTGCCAGTGATGCTTGCAGGGTTCTTCCCCAGCAGCTGGGTCTGGTTGCTCTTTGCTAACCAGTGCCCTGCTTATGCCACACAACTGCAGAGAGCCCCAGGTCAGCTGGAGTTCCTTGAATGAGATGAAGGACTCATCCAGGGATAAGGCTTTGTGCTTACGAGCTGGCACAGAGCCAGGCCTCCTCTGTGCCCCTCAGGCGAAGGCTCTCTTTGGATGCTTCAAACTTTAAACAGTAAACTTGAATAGTGAAAATTATGATAAATATTATTGGACCATATGCTAATGCCCCTGTATTTGTTGTTGCCTGCAATATTTCATGTCTATTTAAGGGTAGCATTCAATATTTGATCTTATCTAAGGCTAAGCAAGAAGGGAATTGCACAATATGCACATTTCGTTAGCCTTCTTTATCTTCTCTGTTTTCCATATTTTCAAGCAGCAGTGATTTGGCTAGAAAAATATTCCTTTGTGTGAATGACTTTTTCCACAGTAATCTAAAACAAGACCAGATTAATATGGAATTTCCCGGCTTTTTTGAGTTTCTTTGGCTGTGACAGGACTGTCAATATGGCCCTTGTCCAGCTGGGTGACAGACTTAATATGGGTGACACATTTATATAGAGCCCTATCTGGGTCACCAAGTGACTGATTTGATAATTTAATGGTATCCGAAGAATATCTTTGCTTTTTTTGCTGCCTAATGGGAGCATGTTCTCTCTCAGGATAATTGCCTCATGAAGGTCCAGCCTTTTCCCAAAGTTAGGGAAGAGAAATGCCTTAAGACAAATCAAGTTAGCAAACATCTCTGATTTACATAGTATGTTGGTTTCACTCTCTATAAATTTCTAGATATATTAGTGTTGGAACAAGGGAGTAGTTCAGAATATATTATGTAAATTAAAAAAAAATCAAAATTATCAAGGAAAATTTTATTTAATCAAACATTTTGAAAGAAACACTATTGAATATGGTAATAATTTCATTTTCCTTTGTGTGTACTTTGTTTGCATTTCATGTGACTTGGAGTACTGAATTCTGCATTCATATGAGCTGGAATGGGTGATAAAGCAGAGTAGTGAATACTATCAGTATTTGGCATTTGGAAAACAAAATATATCTGTTTTGGTTCAAGTATAAGTGTGACTTGATGTATTTGCTTCCTACTTCTCTAAGTGTAACTCACCACATTCTTTTTTCCACAGAACTCATTGTCACAAATTCGGAATCCTAAGTCCTAAAGACTTTGGTTCAATGGGTTCAGATTTTTTGGTTTAGAGAAATACGTCTTGCAAAAAGTTGTTTTACAGGAACCTAGTGGAATAATAAAAGAAAAAATGGGCACAATATTAGGATCAGCACAGCCTGTGAATATTTAAGAATTTGGGTCTAAACCTGTTACTGAAGATAACAAACTTGAAAGTGAGTGTGCTGTATTATCCAGGGAGCCATATGGTGCTAACAACTTTGCTGCTTGGATCAGTCTACCACTCAGATGACAGACAAGTAAGAAAATGGAACTTGATCATTTTTGAAGTTAGTGAAAGGTCTGACACTGAGTTTGACCAGAAATTATAGGACCTTTGCTCCCTGCTTGATACTTTCTACAAAACCACTGTATTTTGAAAAGTCTCATACTGAGACTTAACATCTTTGAAAATGTATATATATTTAGAGAAGTAAGAAATTATAAACATTTGAGAAAATGGAAAGGAAACCCCCACAAAATTACAATAGTCTCTTAGGGCGTGAGGGAAAAGGCCTTTATTTCTAGCCAGCTATTATGTTTTATCTTATGATGTTCTTAGTAGTTCTTTCAATCCCCTTGGTCTTAAATGGAATCAGTACTACAATATACAATCATCCAATACATATGTAAAAGAAGCTGTAAAAGAATAACTGCCTTCTTCAAACGTTTTCTAATAAACTTAAATTTAGAAGTGTTCTCCATTCCTTAATAAAAAAAAAAAGGGGAAGATACATTTTCAAAAAAAATAATTTTTCAAAATCAGCTGTTGAATTGAATTTCCTCTTTCCTATAGTCAGGTGATAAAATCAGATTAGTCTGTGTGGGTTTCTCTTTCAGCAGCATAGGGAATCCTCCACAATGACCCAAGCAGTAAATGAGCAGTGATAGTTTCTTGTGCCATTCCTTCTGAACACCATTTTGTTATGTACTGGAGCCAGTTAAAAAAACCTTTGAAATACGGAAGTGAAGCACAAGGACTGGAAATTTACTGGTCATTTTTCATTAGCTATTTCTCTGCAGTATGGAACATCATCACATGATGACTAAAAACTGCCTAAAGCCTGTCAGGTAGGCATTACAGGTACTACAGAATCCAAGAAGTTAGTGTACTGAGGGAGAATTTGATCCAAAATGGGAAGGTATTGCATGAATTCTTAAAATCATACTTTTCTCTTTTTTTCTATAGGTAGGCTGGGGATATTTTTAAAATCCTCCCACCAACCTGCCAAATCACAAGATGGAGTTACTCAGTGTCTCCTTTCCATTGAATGTTTTGCCACATGCAAACTTGCCTCTTCTGTCTCAGTGTACTTCTCTATTTTGCTAGGCTTACTTTCACATGTAGGTATTTTGCTAACATATGCAACTGCAAAGAAACTTAATCATATAAATGACAGAGTTCAGTCACAGGTCTAATGTCTTTGTCTAGGGGTACATTTCTGATCATGATGTGGTGTGATGATGATAGGAATTGCTTTCTATTGTTTTATTCCCTGCAAATTCTGCTCAAAGAAAAGTAACTTGTAAAGGTTCTAATTGTAATGGATTTTTTTTCTCATTTTGTGTAGATTAGAACCAAACTGAATTATAATATCTTTCTGATTTCTTTTCTTTGCATTAGAAATAGAATGTATCCAACAGTATTTTCTCTGTGGAAAGAAGCTACCACAGAGTGAATTGCAGCTGCAAATGTGTGACACCAAAAGCCCTTTCATCCTGACTCACAGCTTCAGTGTCAATAGCTATTATGCCTGGACTAGTAGTTTACAGTTAATGTCAAAAGCACCTGACGTGTTGCTGGAACCATGAAATAGATCAACTGATAATGAACATTACTGCTGGTCTACAAAGTTTCTTAATCTAGATATATTAATAATTCCTTTGAATGCAGGTGATTTTGTCAGAAGAAAACAGTCTCAGTGTGGATGTTTAAAGGGACTTAGAAGGAGATGAGGCTATTTGAGTGTGACAGAGTACCAGTTTTAAAGATTTGCCTACTTTGCTTACTTTGAAATGCCAGTAAACTGACTTAATTCTGAACTTATTATTGGGTCTCTTTTGGCTGATTTCAATAATCTTACCTTGAAGTAATAAAAAACTCTCTCCAAAGCAAAACAGAAAAAGCCAGTCAAAACTTGCAAAAGCAAGAATGCATGTTTTCTGAAAAGGTTAACTAGGAAGCTTTGGTATTTATTGAACAAAAAATATAGGTAGGATATTTCATAATTGTTTTTTTTGGGAGGGGGTTCAAAATTTTTTTCATAACTTTTCTGCTGAAGATCTGAGATGTAAAATTTCCTTGTTTAATGACTGGACAAATATTTAAAAAGTCTACTCATAATTTTATTTCATTGAAATTTTATTCTTATATTCTCTTAGGAGAATTTCAGATATCACTACTTGCTTTCATGAGGCTAAAATATTTCCTGGGTGATACTGCAGGCCACAATGGTTTGATGTGTTCCAGTTCCATTTCCATATTACAGGAACCCTCCTTGGGCCGTTCTACCCTGTACCCTCCAATCTTAAATGAAGCTTCTCCAGCTCTGGTGAAGACATAGAATTTTAGTGAATCATAGAAAACATTAAATATGACTTCATATTTTCCCCCATTAGTTTGTGTGGGATGAATAGGAGGTGCTCTGTATCTTGTATCAAGCCAGGCCTATCTGTACAATCCTGTAGTTTGATCTGAGCCTACAGCAAAGGGAAGCGGCACATGCTGGGCACCGTTTTATGCTCATGGTAATCTCACTGTGACACATTTACTTTCATCTGTCAATGACTCGTGTTTGACACAGACTTGAATTAATGTTATCAGAATTAAAAGAATAGGAAAAGCTTTTATTTTTAAAATAGACATGCAAAACAGGCAGAGAGTTGAATGCCTCTAGCCAAGACAATATATCAAAGGATGTTCTGTGAGATAGACCCAAAGATCAGGTGCTCTTCCCATGAGGAAGAGCAACTTTTTTTGGAAAAACTATATACATAAATCCAGAAAAACTAAACAAAAAAAGTCATTTATTCTTCTCTCTCTAGAATGAGAACTGCAGTAAATGATGATTAGGTTTACATGCAATGGGCATAACCAGACTGAGGCATGATGAATTAATGCATAGGCAATTTCTGCAGCAATCACTAAACACGGCAAAGATGCCAGACAAACACAACAGATGTGTCTTTTGTTTCAGAAAGAGCAGCTTGGTGCCTGGCAAAGGGTCAAATGAGTCGGATGCTGCTGGTGCTGTCATGGTCTGTCCAAATTTGTGATGTCTCCTTCTCTAAGGGATGATGTTGGAAGCCTTGTAGGTTTCAGATCTACTTCATATTGTAACTGAGAGGGTCTGTGTTGATACCAAAGATGTTTAGATGGTTACTCTTGCTACCAGATCCAGCAGGCTGTAACTGGGCAGTATTCATAGGAGAGAGGGGGATTTACATGTGTGTCCCAGCCAGGGAACTCCTGGGAACATTTTTCATTTTAACTAGATAAAACAAAGAACATGATGATATTATTTATCAGCATGTTATGGTTGTGCCTGTAAAACTGGCACAGTAAACTGGCCTGCCTGGTCATCAGGTCAATGTTTACTGAGCTAAATCCTAAATAATGACTGTTGACTTGTATTGGGACAAATATCCAAGTGAAGCTAGGGCAAATTTCCCTTGAATAGCAGGTTCTGAATCTTGTGTGTTTCACTTTGGAGAAATACTGGTTGGTGGTATTTATGCAAGACCTATTTTGAGGTTTCATTAGAATCTGAAAAAATCCCCCAAACAATATCTGTCCTCCATGTTTTTACTAGGAAAAAAATTGATCTTTAATTTCCAGAAGCAAATTATAATTTTAATTCTCTTGCTTCCATATTTTCTTGTCAAAGTTAAAAGAATGGAGTGTACTGGAGTCAAGAAAGTTCAGTGTCTGTTGGAGGTGAAGTCACCAGCATTGCATTTCTCCACCAGTCACAACTGATAAGTTCAAAACCACATCAGGTGAGGTTGTTGTACCCTTGACTTGAAATGTGAAAGTCAATGCATGTGCAATCACATATCCCGGTTAAACCTCTTCCTTGTCAAATCACATATCACTAATGAGTTTTTAACTGTGAGCTTGGCTATTTAAATTGTCAGATTTCTTCTGCATTCAGATGGTACAATCATATAGATAAAAATACCAATGTTATGGTCAGTTCTGCATCTTAGGTTAAAAAAGTGCATATAATTTTCCTTTTTACTCAAAAAGAATTGCTAGCAAATCAAAATAGAAAACACAAGCAAAAAGAAGAGGGAATATTTGAACAAGTACATGCAAAATAATTATTCAGCACTGCAAACTAGCCTTTTGCAAAGCTTTAAATAATATATGTACAGAGATTAGAAATCCCTGCAAGGAAGTTTTTAATTTTTTCCTGTATGCTTCTCTCCAATATTTTCTTTGAAGCTCACATGGCATATCTTTTACCCTAATTCAAAATGATGTTTTTGCATCAAAAACTGCAGCCAAGCCAATACTTTTCCTTCAGCTGGTTGTTCAAAGAGGAAAAAATTGTTAAAATTTGTTTTTAAAAACATTCTGCTTTGTGTTTGTCAACGTGTGATGCTACTTCTCTCTCCCTTTTTCTTTTCTCCCTTTTTTTCTCTTTTCTCCTTTTTTTCTCTTTTCTCCCTTTTTTTCTCTTTTCTCCCTTTTTTCTCTTTTCTCCCTTTTTTTCTCTTTTCTCCCTTTTTTTCTCTTTTCTCCCTTTTTTTCTCTTTTCTCCCTTTTTTTCTCTTTTCTCCCTTTTTTTCTCTTTTCTCCCTTTTTTTCTCTTTTCTCCCTTTTTTTCTCTTTTCTCCCTTTTTTTCTCTTTTCTTTTCTCCTTTTCTTTTCATCTGTCTTTTCTTTCTTGTTTTGGAAATAAGCACCTGTCCATACAATAGATTATTTTTAAAAGATATCTCTGTATTTCTTCAAATGTTGAATTCGTTTAAAATATTTTTCCTCTAAAACATGATAAAGAAGCAGATCTTTTTCTTTAGGTAATGGATGGCCATAGTGGTTAAAAAATACAACAGTTCCTCATTGGAAAGTACTAGTAAATGACACAAACTTTTTGTGTTACAAAATTCTTTAGCTGAATTACAAAGTATGTGAAAGAAAGTGCAGAATGATCAGGGTTTTGAAACAAAACTAGAAAAACAAAGGTATAAAGACATACTATATTAAGCCCTGCAGCAGTGCACCTTATTTATACAACAGAGAATGTCTACAGAATAAGCAACCAGCACAACAGAGGTATGACTAATAGATAGGTATGAATCAGTGGATTTGTATTCTCCTCACACATCCCTCTTCCCAAAAGCAGAGAAAATGAAAGAAACCCCCTCCTGCGCTTTCTCACACATTCATCCTTTTCAAACCTGATGCTCACAGTTATGATAGTTAAATTTTATCTTTGGGCAGCCCAGGGTACTAATCTTGCATGACCTGTTCCAAATGAAATCATGCCCTCATGACTCATTTGCTTTCCCAGTCTAATTTTTTTTTCTCTTTGAGGATCCTGTATCCAAGGACTCTATCAAAATAATAATAATTAAAAAAAGCCCTACAACCTCCATCTTGTTGCTATAGATTTAAATATGAAGAGGAAGAGCACAGGTTTCAATATTGTGGAATCTGGATTACTTCTAGATCACAGTTTTCCAGCTTCAAGTTAGTTGCATGGAAGGACATTTTCTTAATATCATGTTTATAACTACCCCTGAGTGCCAATAAAGCAATATCTAATTGCAGTGCTGTTAAAATCAATTGATAAATTTGTTTTTATGGTTCTTATAGGGAGGTAACTACTAAGAATAGAAAGTACCATCTCTGTCATGATAAATCACCCCCAGGAAAACCAGCTTATCCCAGCTCAAGGTGGCCACAAAACCAACATTCCAGTAAGTGGCTTTGTCTCTAAAAATATCCCATCTATTTTATCACTAATTATTTGTGTAAATTCAGATCCTCCAGGGCTTTTTTACAAATGCAGTGCTTATGGATTACTTGGAGGTACATGTCTGGGTTTCAGCTGTTCACAATACCTCCTCACAAAAAAAAAAAAAATTATTCTGTAAGATATATATCAGTATAACTGGTTTGCGCCTTAAATGTGCTTTTCTGTGCAGCTGGGGTTTGAGAAGGATTCCAGTGATTCATTGGCCTTGTCTTGGATCTCGTACAATAGCACATTAACCTTGGTGGAATATGTTAAAAGAACAGGGTCTTGACCTTGCAAACGTTGCTGTATGTGCCAAGCTTCCCCTGCGGGACTCCCTGCATCTCCCCTGGAAAAGGCCTAACACCATATACAAGAGTATTGATTTTGCAGGGGGAATAATGTTAGGATACAAACCATACTCTGCTACTTATCCTGCCTTTCCAATGCAATACAAAAGCCCAGCAATCTGCTTTCAGCTGTGATTGGAGTTAGCAGATGAATACAGTGGGCTTCTATAAGGGCTTGTTGGTTTTACCCAACCTCCTCCTGCTTAGCTGTTCTTGTTTGCCTCTTTAATTAATGACAAATTGTTTTTCTCATGTTTCTTATCTATGGTTGGGTAACTCCAGACACAAATGCCAGATCTGATGAACCTGAAAGGGAAAGTAGGTGGGAGCAAATTTTCCAAGAGTGTTATTCTAGTTGACAGGTTCTGCCTCTTGTGACATTAATAATGCTTCACAAATGCTGATATAAATCAAGATAAAGCCAGAAGCAAATCATAGGCAGGATGGGGACCCTTGGTTCTGCAGTGTTAGCAACCCCACAGCTGACAGAAAGACTGCAGCTTTCAGCTGTGAATATCTTCCTTCTTATTCCAGAAGCTTGTACAATAATATGGGTTCTACATCTGCCTGTATATATGAATCAGGCATCCCCCAGGGCCAAATCGGCAAACTTGATTGAACATTTGATCCAAAATACAGTGGCTTAAAAAAAAAAAAGTCTTTTCATGCACTTTGGTGGCTCAATCTCAGCATGTCCCTGAAATCTAATTCTCTGGCTACTTCTGTGACTTTGAAGGTCCACATTTCTGCAGCACTTTGGTATCAAAATACCAGCTTGGTACTCCAGTCCTTATGTAAGAAGGTACATCTTAAGTTTACAGAAATAAGAATGTAGCTGTCAATCTTTCAGAGTTTATGTGCAAAATAAGTTGGTTATAGGCCTTATGCTGCTTCTGGAAGTAAGGACAAATATTAGTTCCTCTTGGTGCTGCAGAGCCCCTCTCTAGCTTTTGTTTGTGGTGGAGTGCTCAGTCTGAGATTAGTAAAGAACAGGGCAATCTGCAAAGTACACAGGAGAGGAATGAGCCTGGAGCCAAGGTAAGTGTTTGCAGTACTGTGTTAGAGTCCCTGCCTAATAATGAGGTGCCTTTTGGAAGTGAAGGGCGTTACCTCTCTTGAATGTAGAATTCTGTTCCTAAAATATGTCTTTTAACACCTGCAGCTGCTGATTTTGCTTTTCTGCTGCTGTATGGTTAAGACAGCAAACACCAGAGGATAATATTTTGGCAGGAACTACTCTGTCTGCACTTTTTCTTCCAAGGAAGATGCACGAAGGTCAAAAGATTTCAAGGGAGGTTTTGTGAACAAAAGAGCTGCATGTTCCGTAGTGGAAGGTGGATACCACAGCAGCATTTTAAGAAATTGGCATTGTTTCATTTTTCTGTGGATCTTCTTGCAAAGCCCTTGTCTTCCACTAGTGTGTGGAGCTCTTTCCTGACAAAGAAAATTTTTCACTCTAAAGCCATTTGTCCGAGTAGTCAAACTGTTCACTTAACCTCCTGCCCAGCTTCTCTCTCTCCACTCTTTTTCTTTCTGACTGGTCTCAGAGTCTTTTCTCACTTAAGCTCCTTTGCAAATGGAGAGAAAGCTCTTCCTTGCTTTTCTACCATTCCTGACAGGTTTTACTCCTGGAATCTGTCTACAAACTGTTTGCCAACACCTGCCTCAGTCCCTTCTTTGCCTTGCTAAATGTACAGCCTCCATTAAAGCAGTATGTATCTCTAAGCAAAAGCATGGCCTTTTCAATTAATAGTGAAATTTGATGGGACTTCTAGGGCAGTAATTCCCTCTTTGATGTACTTGTTGTCTGCCTTGTTTGGATCTTTGTACCAAAAAGGGATGTTGCTCCAAATCTGAACACTAAGGATAGTAAATGCATGGAAAAAATGTCCTCTAGACCTTGAATTTCCCAGGAAACCTTCATTTACTTCCATCAAGGTATAGGGAAAAGGCAATTAAATGGTTTAACATTTGCACTGTCTACTGAACTGCAGTTGCTGAGTTTAATGCAGCATTTGCACCTAGCAGAGTAAATCAGCTGTGCAGCAGGTTGAGCTTCTGATTATAATAAGACAGGACAATACCCTACCTGTAAGACATGAAGCCACATCTCCAACAATGTGATAAGACCGAGGCAGAGAAAAAGGAAGAAAAAAATTAAATCTTTCTGTCCTTGAGGAAAATGGACCCTGTGGAGACCTTGGAAATCTATTTGGCTATTCTGCAGTAAAGCAAGAGCACAACCCTTGTTGACTCTTTCTGGGCAAGATTTTTGACCACAGCTATTACAGAATGCTGGAACTCTGTGGCATGAAAACTTCTCTCCATGTCCATGTCTCTCTTGATGGATATGGAAACATTTGAACATTGGAAATATTGCCCTTAAAACACTTCCTTGGTTTGTGAACTTTAGTACATTTTCCTGACATTGCTAGAGTTAAAATTTGTGGTTTTCAGACGTGGACAAATTTGTCCTACATTCTTGGATTCCAACTAAGTTCCCTGTAATTTTGATTTACCTTCATCGTGTCCTTAAGATTGCAGGGAACAGACTATGATAATCTGAAAAGGGTTTAGCTTCATTTGGAGTTGTCTACCAAACTATGACTGTCTCTGTTCCCCTAACTATTGCTTCAGTCCTCACTTGAAAGAAGAATTTGCAACTTACTATTGCACATGTTACAATGCAAAATTGTCTTTTTCATGCAATCTTTGAAAATGTCACTATTTTATATTAATAATTTACTATCTTTTTCTTTACATGTAAATAAACCCTAACAACAACATCAGATGATGGATTCTCTTCATTTATATAACCTTGACTTTACCAGGTGCATTTATCCCAGAAAGGCCTGGCAAGCCCCAGGGTTCTCATTTTTCTTGTAATCTCCTTTCATTGGCATCTGAAGTGGCATTAAGTATACAGACATTTTGACCTTGAGTCTTCTCAATAGAACAGAAAAGCAAGACCCCTTAAATAATAAAAGAGGCAGTTCATACTTTTATGGTTTTATAAATAAGATCCCATTTATTTTCAAATGCTGTGATGATTTTTCAGTGTCTACATTTACTGACTCTTTGGAGACTTACAAGTTTGTTTCTTTCATCTTCTGAAAACACAACTAAAGTCTAGAAGGCATCTTCTTCCTTAAAAAAATGCAGACCATTTTCATTTCTGGAAATGCTAGTTCTCTTTCACCATCTATACCCTTTCATTCTTTCTATAATAACCCCTCCTCTTTTTCCTATTACTTTTTTCCTTTTTCCTGACAAAATGCTTTGTGTTTCATATTGTCATTCTCCATTTTGACTAAAGATCCTCTAGCATTTTGGATATTCAGTATTAGTCCTTAGCTGCTCACTGCAGACTTCATAAATACTGTATTAGCTTTCTCTTTAACAAAAAGAGCCAAAATGCCCTATTTTTATTAAGACTACAGTGATGAAAACTCATGTAATTTACTTTTGGTGCAGTCTCTCATTAAGAGAAATGGAAAGCTGATTTTATAGTCTGAATCGGTACCTTGATAATATAATAGCATATGTCTCATTGACAGAACACAATAAAATATATTTCATTGATACAACACCCCAGTTTCATTTTAATAAGTAAAGAGTTCACAGTATTCCAGACAATTCATTCTGATGATCAAAGTGTTGGCAGAGATTTAAAAAACGTTGCCTGCTGGACATATTCTCCTACATTTCTCTATGGCACATAAAGCATTTAGAACTAATTACCATTGTCACCTTTAGAAACCATTGAAAAACTGGAAAGAGAAAATTCAGACACCACCACGGTGGATGTGTGGCCATGGTGTCTCCAGGGCCAGGGAGCAGCAGTCTGTGTCTCTTTGGGATGGCTCCATGTCTGCCAGGAGAATGGCCTCTCCAGTGGCAAGCTCAGCATCTCAGGAGGCTCTTCTGGGGAGGGCTGCAGCTTAGAAAGGACTCATTGCTTTTACAAGGGACTGAAATTTCTGAGGTTTTTGGGCATAGCAGATTGGGTACACTGACAGGAGGATACACAAGGATGGGGTGGGGGGGTTTGTGGGGCTTGCAGAGATGTATTTTGGATATTAGCAGCACTTTGGGAGCCATTATTTTGACATAGAAAACTTTCCTTCAGTGAACCTGCTGCTGAAGCAAGCTCTGTGCCAGGTTACCACTGAGTGAGTTTACTAACCCTTGAAAAGTGAGGATGGCGCAGCTCAGTGGCCTGTGTAAGCTTCTCGGCCCTTAAATGCCAGTGTATGGGACTTTTATGTTCTCCCTCTGTGCTTCTCTTTTTCACACTCAGTTGTTCATTCTTTGCATTCTCAACTTTGTTTTCATCCTATTTCTCGCTGGAGTTTTTCTCTGCTCCCTCACTGATCCTTCATTTGTAGTCTCTCCTAAGCAGAATAACAATCAAGTAGTGACATTCAGTTTTGTACCAGCCTTTTCAAAACAGTGTCATTTGAAATTAAAGAGCTTGAATATACCATCTACAAATCTGTACACAGATGTGTTGTGGATAAATCAAAATTAAAATATTTGGGGGATTGTTTTTAAAATTGCAGCTTACATATGAATTTACAAGGATAGTCCTTAGCCTTGAAAAAACCTTCACTGGAATTAAAATTGTGCAGTGGACTAATCCCACTAGAAGATATGCTGCAGATACTAGATAATTTTTAATGTAGGATAAAACTGCAGAGATTGCATCTTTACTCTGTGTTGTAAAATTATGAATAATTATATTGTTTGTCCATGTCTTTGTATTTCTGTTAGTTATATACAAATGTGAAGATTAATTGGATAGGAACTTGTGTGCATGTAGAATTCAATTCCACAATACCACCATAGGCAAATTCAGTGTCTCCAAACTATCCACACATTCTTCTTCAGCAAATAAATAGACATGTGGTTATGTCCTTCAATTCCTTTGAAAAGCAGACTTCTAAGCACATGCTTATGTGCTCTGCTATAGATAAAAGTAGGTTTTGGTCTGAATTAAGATGTATGAGCGTAATCACTTACCACTGAAAATTTAATTTTTGAATGTAGCATCACACAAGTGTTAATGTCTGAAAGCCTGTAAATTCATTTAGCATTCCCTAGTAAAAAAGTTTTAGGTGTATAAAGCTTCATCTACAGTGCTAAAAGATATTCTTACAATGTGCTCATGTCAAAATCAGCTGCAAAAGTTTTATACAAAGTCAGATATCTCATCTAGTGTGTCTAATAGCTCTGAATGTGTGCATGTGTTGTGAGTTATAGGTACAATAATTCTGGCTTATTTCACTTGTATAATGCTACTTTTGTGAGCTGAAGGCTTGGATTCTGGGGTGCATGTAGCCAGACCAGGGTAAATTCTGAGAAATGCTTTATCCAGAGTCATCTTCTCTAGATGATTCTTTTGCATTAAAGCTACTTTCATAGTGATGTCTTCAGATAAAAGTTTTGAAATAGCCATTCAGATGATCATATGAAACAACTAATGCAATTTTATCTTCTCACATGAGATTTAAATCTCTCTTGAAAGACATAGTTAATTTTTAATGATTTTTTATCCAGAACCAGCCAAATTTTTAAAACTAAAGCTGGTATTAGCCCCACAAACAAATGACATCAATTGAAATTTACTTTTTTGTTCAAGTTGATTGATGTAATATTGTATTAAAGTGACCTTTTTAGCAATGTTTTGACTATAATGATTTCCTGTCCTTTTTGCTCAGCAATCACAACAGCAGACCTGGCATCAGCCTGTTTTAGCTGCTTCCCTTAATGCTTGAAGGGAAGCAAGCTGCCCTGAATGCCTGCCTGAAGGATGGGCAGAGGTGAGGTCAGCACCAACTAGCCATGGAAATGTAAAATGCCAACCTGAGAGGAAGGAACCAGACCTGGGCCTCACACCACTAAAAGTACAGTCAAATTGCTATCTTGAATTTAATTGTTTTACCTTCTATTTCTTAGCAAGAAGTTTTGTTCCTGCAGGAATTGTGTTTCTGACGTGTATGGGCTGATTCATGTTTCTATAGGCTGATCTTCTTTGTGTTGGAAGTCTGGCACCTAGAAAACCTGTGATTTATGCTTGTGAATGATACCTATTATATAGTTATAGAAACATACCTGCATCTGTAAAACTGATTGAAAGCTCCTTATATGACACCATCTTATTATGAGTGACTGGAAGTGCTGAGGATGGCAGTGATCTTTTGTAGATTCTCTGGATGAATGTTGTTTAAAAGATATTTTCATTTAACAGGGACAAGTACAGTTAAATTTTTCCATGTGAAATTCATTCTAAAAAGCATGAGTCAAAACTTTATACCATTCAGGAAAACACAGTTAGAAAAAAAGTAACATCCATTCCCACTTCAAAAGAAAAATTAAGAGTAATCCTGTAACTAAGGTGCAGTAGGTGCTTGGATTAGATGCCCCGTGTGACCCACTGGTTTTAAAATGTGTGGGCAGTACTGCAGACCTATTTTAATTTGAACACCATTAAATATCCATACAGACAGAATACTGAGCAAGAAAAACTTACTATAGAAGATGTTGTTTTCCTTCTTTATTTTCTTACTTTTCCTGTAGAGAAGAAAATAATCTTTAACATGTAGACGCCTGCTTACCATCTCCTGTTTGTAGGAAGAGATGTAGCAATATTATTGCCATGCTATTCTTTCAACTGTGAAGTAAACTTTTGCATAACAACTCTGTGATCGGAATATTTTAGTAAATAAATCAGAAATACAGAATATAATAGAATTAAAAGGATCTGTTTAAAAATAAGGTTGTAATTACAAGCTACCAAGATTCATTTCATAGAGCATATGGCTTCTCTAATTAAGAGGAAGGCTGTTATTTTTTTATCTTTTAAGCTGCATATAATACTCTAAGTTCTATTCATGTGCTGCCAAACTTGTCAAATGAGCCTGCTTTTGCAGCTAAATTTTTGCTCTTGTTCAACCCCCTCTTATCAAAGGCTAAAGTTGAAAAAAAGCACACAACATAGAATAATACTGAGCTTTGAAGCTAATGCTGGACTTTATTTTAAAATTCTTCCCCTATTCTAACTACTGTCCTGAAATTGAGTGCTCCCATCTATTTGAGAGTGTTCACCTGATTCTTTATTTAAGGATTCTGTCTCCTATTTTTTAGATTGATAGGATGATGCATTTATTACATGATTATTGCTATGTCAGCTGTTCTGAACATAATTTGAATGATGACATTAAGGATGGTCTTGGCTGTTGCAATAAAGTATAGGACATACTTTGCATGGTTTAGAAAGCAACATTTTGTCTTCTCTGTTGTCTACTTAGTAAGAAAAATCCGAAGAGATTAAGTAGACTAACAATCTAGGAACAACCTTTTAAGAGAAAACTAGGCCAGAGTTTACTCCAGAATTTTTCCTTGCTTTGCCCCAAAATTGCCAGGTGTTAATCGTTGTGCATACTTGGTGGCCACATTGTGTTTTGGTTTATTGTCTGTTCAGTGTTTTTGTCACATGCGTCTAACTTTTTAGATAGCAAGATTTTAGTGCTGAATCCCATCTTGCTGGTCATAGAGCAGAAAAGACATTCCAAATTATGCTAAGCTAGGAGAAGTCATTGGTGTAGCCTTGTGCTCAGGGTTTTAGGAAAAATGTGTCTCTGCTGGATGCACACCTCTGTTTCTGCTCTTCAGTGCCGTGTGGTTTGCGGGTTGCACACTGCCCCGGAACTCAGCTCCAGGGCAGTCCCAGGCTGGCACAGCTGCAGGCACTGCCCTGAAAGAGAAAGGCCTGAAATGCCTCAGCTTGGAGATCTGCAGAATAAGATTTGGCATGTGTTTCTTAAAGCTGATCCTATGACAACTTGAGCAGCTGCTGCTGATCCTGTGAGGCTTTTGACTGTTTGAATAACTTCTGGAGTACCTAGACTTGTACAGTAGGAGAGTGTTGGTACCTCTGGGAATAGAGGTTAGATGCTATCCAGAAGTTCCCCTTGCCTTCCCCCAGGAAACAATGAGCTTATCAAATAATAAGTTTTGCTTCATCTGCCTCCAGCCTGCTACCCTTCCATTAAATAGCACTTAGTGCACAAGCCATCCTTCTGTTTTCAGTAGGGTTACTCATGTGAGTACCACTTCACAAATTCAATAATATGCTGATCCCATCACTTCACACGGAGAGAGTGATGGGATCAGCATCTGAATTGCCCACCACCTGGTTGTTATGACATTAGTGCTTATTGGCTTGGGTTTACCCACAACTTCCAGTTATGAAAAAAAACTAAACCAAACCAAAAACCACAAGCAAATAAAAATCCCCCCCTCAAAAAAGTAGAAAAGTAATAGGCATTGCAGATTATTGATGCCTTTCTCATATTATGTTTGACTTTTTTGTAATGCAGGCCTACCCACACTACTCTTATATTTATGAATTCACATGCTAGGCAGTCTTGTAATGATTTTTTTTGGTAACAGCAAGTCCAGCCCGTTCTCTTTGTATTTATTTTGTACACTGGCTTATCAATAAATCATTCAAATGATCTTAGTCATCTACTGCAACGTGAAGAAGCTATTCTTTGTTTCTGTCAAATCTGCTTCTGAAGTTATCTGTTCACAGGTACATGAATATTTATACAGATGACATTTTCAAGGCATTTTTGGCCCTAGATTCCTAATGGAGAATAATATTCCCGTTTAAATGAGCTTTTATTGTTTTCTTTTAATTTTCTATGAAACATTATCACTGCATATAAACTAATGCCTTGTTCACTCATTTTGATCCCTAATAATGTAATCATATGCAAAAATTATAAGCGAGCTATAAACACTGGTGAATTATAATTAAAAGCAGATTTAATAAGGTGTTAGCTGCTAATTGCCTTCTTGAATTGAAATCTGAAGATTCATGCAGGATGTTCTTAAGGAAAGTCATGTTAGGTATGAATTTTGTGAATATATTCTTTGATGATGTCAGTAAAGAGGATGAAGGCGTTGAGCTATGTTCTTAACACTGATGCTGCCAATGCCTAGAGTTCAAGATTCACACAATTTTTGCATTACACATGGAGAAAAATATCATGGACTTTGCATTAAGGTCCTGGGTCTGACCATGTTCCTTTTTTACCACCTCAGGTTCTCACTGGGAAAGGGCTGTAACAAACATTGCACTGGGATCTGTTGAAATGTGTCATACTTGATCAGTTTTCTGTGAAATGTGCAGAGGTCTCTGCACAGGAATGGCACTTTGGAAGTTATAACATATTCACAAATAAGTGTTCTTTTCAAAGGAAACCTTTAACAAGGTGCTGCTGGGATGTTATCCATTCTCTGCAGCATCCTTAAACTCCATGCTCAGGGTCATCTTCAAAAGCTGAATTTGTGAGTAAGCATGAAACAGATTTGTCAAGCCGCTGTCCACAAAGTACTCAACAACCTGCATGGTGAAAGGTGGAGGAAAAAATGAGATGCTTATAGCTTGAACACACATTTACAATTCAACTATCAATTTGTTTAAAAGGGGATTGTGTTGTTTAAATAAAATAACATAAAATTAATATGAGACTCAGGAATTGTCCCATTTGATCATTGGTCTAATACAGAGATAATATTTTATACTTTATATACTAGATATATAGCTGTGTCTATCCATGTATGTATTTTAGCAAAATACCTACAAATAATCCAGTGGCTGAAATTGATGGGTCCCTTGTGTCGCAGGGCCTGTTGTGTGAACTCCCTGAAAGGAGCCTTTGTTTCCATAGGCAACAGAGCTGCTGTGACACTATGGATCAAACACATCCGGATTTACTTTTATGCCTCTGAGGTAAACAGTTGCCTGCTGCACTACATAAATACTGAAAGAAAAACTCTTTCAGTGAAAGACCTGAGCAGCACGAACGGCGGGCTGCCCAGGAGAGCCTGGCGCAGGCGGCTCCTGGGGGAGCACCACATGCGCTGCCATTTTTGCCTTTTCTGCCATTTAGTGAACACAACTTTTGTGTTGTGTATTTCACAGCTTAAAGACTAATAGAAAAAAATCTTTAATGTGATCATTTTTCCTTCCCCCACATCCAGGTAGAATATGTTTTGGTTGTCTTGTCGCAGTGAGGCTGGAGATAAAATTATCAGATGTTTCTGCTTTTGACTATTTGAATTGTAGAATTAACTGTACTTTGATTTCAGCCAGCCCAAACTGTTTGATACAGCGAAATGGAGAGTTTTAAAAGACAATGCAAATCTATCTGGGTTTTGAAAGCATACCCTTCCATTTTAACCAGAGTGAATGAAATTAAAGCAACATATTATAGAAGGTGGAACAGGAAAAATGACCTTTTCATTAAAAAAAAAAGATATCTTATGATTGTTGTTGTACAAGAAAAATTAACCACAAAGATCAAAGAGAAATAGAAGCTACTGATAAGTTGTGTCTGGCTTTGCTGAGTTTGCTTATCCATCTGATTAAAATTATGCCATTCCATGCAATCTATGTTTATTTTATTTTGCACTACCTATTTGTCTTGCTAATGGTTTTGTTCTCTAAAAGGCAGGTTTCCAGAGGTGCAAGCCACAGAGACCTGGTGCGCTCTGCTGATTCAGTACAAGTGGAGCCTAATCCTGAGTTAAGTACACAAAGCTTCACAGATGTTGCAGTGAGAAATTTTTGATTGATTTTAATGGTATCCACTGTCACATTTCTGAAACCACTGTTACCCTGCAAATAATCAAACCCATCGAGTTTGTATCTCCATGATAGTAGATTGAGACTCATAAAATATATTGTTTCTGTTGCTAAAAATGCTCTTAGTGCTCACTTATGCATCTTAATGAAAAGTAAGTGCTCGCCCAGTAGGCAGAAGTTTGTGAGAGCGTTCAGGGCATGGAAACTCTGCTGCCTCCCTCTTACAGGGTGGATTTGTCCAGTGACCAACTTGTGCCCCTGCAGAGGTGGCACTGGTGTCTCAGGTCCCCTGTGCTGAAGGAGGCTCCTCCCTGCTGTCCCCAGGAGCCCCAGCCTGTCCCTTCCTGACCTTCCAGGGGGCCTCCTTGGGCATTCTGCTTCTGCTGGAGTAACTTCGCTTCAGAAAGGAGCCACAGAGCAGCCTTTTGGTCTGTGACTTTCTTTGTCATAAGAGGTCACTGAATATTTTTATCTCAGCTGCTCTTGTCATAGAAATACTCCTTGAATTCATATAAATGCCCTGTTTATTTGTTCTGATTAAGGCTACTGCATAAATTAATTATTGAAAGAAAAGTTAAAAATGTCATTTTAAGGTAGAAGTATGTATTAAATCACAAAGTGAATATGTGGTAATCCCAAAGTGATGAGCACAGTCTTCATGGCAATGCATATTTTTTTGAGTTCTGTGTTCTGGGTCTCTGCATCCTTTTTTGGTTAACATGAAAGCTTTTCAAGGTCAGCAGTGCCATCCAGGTAATGATGAGCCTGGGGAAGGCTTATGTTAAATGTGTCCTCAGTGTTCAGGTTAATCTTTTCATTTGTGATTTTTTTCCCCCATAAATGGATATGTGGAAAGATATTACCTGTGTCACAAAAGTAATTTTTATGTTTTTAAATATTATGGTGGTCTATTTTTCAAATGAGGGGTTAATTTAGGCATTAAAAACTGTGACTTTAATTAACAATCCTCTAACTTCAAGCACTTTATTTAGAAAAATATAAACTCTGGGTGCTGCAAGGTTGAATAGATGTAAAAAAAATGAAGGGATAAATAAAAATAGGGCAGCTTATCTGCACTTTTACATTTAATCCAAAATTGCATGTTATTTTATCTGACCCAAATAGGTGGAAACAATAAGTTAGTGAGTTGAACAGATTACCAGTGTCTTGAAAGTGGAGCTCAGTTTAGGTACTGCTGGGCTGAGCCCTGTAGTCTCTATCTGATCTTGTGAGCTCTGCCTGCTACCTTCACTTTTCATTTATTTTAGTGAGGTGTTGATTTTCGTTAGCATGAGCAGCATTTGGTGTTATTTTGTGAGGATTTGCAATAGGTCATTGTTTG
This sequence comes from Emberiza elegans, assembly GCA_024865655.1. NCBI lineage: Eukaryota > Metazoa > Chordata > Aves > Passeriformes > Fringillidae > Emberiza > Emberiza elegans. The sequence goes on from JALJVW010000206.1 coordinate 66,999,072, forward strand.
CCTAAACACTTTCAGCTACTAGGAAATAGTGTGTGGTTATTCTTTTCTCTGAGACTCTTGAGTCTTAAACAGCAATCCAACTTGTTTCTTAGGATTTCCTTATTATAAAGATCCAGCTGTCATATATTTCCCTGTGCATGAAACTGAACATAAAAAGAGAAAATATTTTTTTGGAAAATACTTCTGGCCTGTTTTTTATAGCAATAATATTTGTGCATTTGTTTGTGTATGACTGTCTAAATGCCTTGTCTAATAACTTTCAAACCCACTGACCGGTGTCAAGCAATTTTGACAGAAGGGAAATAGTCTCAAGGATAATTGAGTTCTCAGTAGCTTTGGAAAAAATAGACCCCATAAGCATTTTGACTGAAGGAAAGACAGCAGTGAAAACTCATGTTTTGTGAGAGGTTATAAATTCCCATACCAGAAGTAAAGCTCAAGTTGGAGCTTAAATCATGAGATACAAATCCACAGAAAACCAAGCTGCATTTATTTCAGGCTTCATTGTTTCACTTTTGTTTTTAATAGCATCTTATGGGATTTAGAGATCAAAAAAATGTAATCTTTTGTATTTATCATTATTTGCACTGTTTATTTAGTTTTCACTGTCCAAACTTATTGAAAGGAGATTATTTTTCTCTTTTTGCATTTTGTCAACATAAAATGAAGCATCAGTTTATGGGAGGTGCAAATCATTGTGTTTGCTGTTTAATTACTAATTTCTATCTATTTTGTGCTTTAACAACATTATTCCACATTTTATGCTTTTTTAATGCAACAACTATGTCTTAGTCTTCCTTGAAAATTGAGTTGAAAAATCTGCAACTAGTGAGCTGTGGAAGGTACTCCCCTTGTTGCCTCTGGGTCTTTGAATTAGACCTGGAGAAATAATTCTGAACTGTTGTTTGTTTGCTGCAGGCATCTTGCTTCCCCTAAGCATGCGATGGGACTTGACATCAGTGCTGTTTCTCCATGCTGGTACTGTGATTAAACTCTCAGATTTGAGCAGGTACTTGAACATGCCAAACAAATCCTTCCCCTTTCTAGTCTTCCCCAACCAAAGGCCACTTTCATGCCCACTTCCCTGAAACACCTTTCCTATGCTGAGGAAGGAAGGAAGGACCCTGGAGAGAAGACATGGGAACCTGTGGTAACGGGCATTTTCTGTGACTGCTCGCTTTGGTGCAAAACTACCAGTCTGTGCTCTTTTTTTTCTAAAATTTCCTCTGCATCTTAGGTCCTGTCAAGGAGGTAAGGGGGACTGTGAATTCCTGCTTTCTACTATATTTATTCTGGCAGGATGAGCTATGCAAAAGTGAGCACTGTCTCGGTAGTGTGCATACTGACAGTGTCATTGTAGATGGAAACTGTGCTCTCTGAATACTGCTTATAATTGTGCTAAAAATTAAACCAGATAAATTGTCCTGAAAGGTTACTGTGTAATTATATATTCCAAGGAGTTTTTAAAAAGATTTTGCACTTGGCACAAGCATTTGTTCAAAGTGAGTAGGAACTCAGAGCAAACAAGCAAAGCCTTTAGGGTCTTGGAATAACTTGCATGCCTATTATCTAAGTGACTGTCATGTCACACATCTGCTTTGTGATATGTCACTGCCTTTCTATAACATGCCACATCCTAAGCAGTGTGCTGAATGACAGCATGTCACTCATCTCACTGTCATGCACAGTCTTGTAGTACTGAAACCTTCTCAGGCAATGGTTAAAATTTGCAATTTGCTCCATGTTTCCACAGTGAGAAGTGAAAGAATAGGGAGAAAACTATTAAAGGAAAAATGAGAATAAACTCCCACTTATTGGTTGCTTTCTGTTACCAGGTAATTCTAGTCCAGTAAGCACACATTTTGCACCTGTCTTTACAATATTCTACCCATTGTCCTTTGGAAAGAAGCTGCCTGTATTGGAGGCACTCAGGAACTGGGCATTTTATAAATGTAAGTCAGGGTTCTGACAGATTATCTCTGGCAGATTTAGATGCAGTGATAGAATGCTGACACTTTACACCCCTTCCTTCTCAGCTGGAAGTAACCACCTGAAGAGCAAAGGCACCAGATTGGAGTGTGATGTAGCTCATAGGCTAGCGGCAGGCCAGCTGACACTGCTTATGAAGGTAGTGTTCCCAAACTGGGAACAGGCATCCCATTTTGTGGTACTGGGATGGAGATGGGTAGAGGGAACACTCATAGATCACAGCAGGTAAATACCTGAAGGAAATGTAGCTCTTCTGCTGAATGGGCCAGGGGGTCTGATGGAGGATGTGGGAAAGGTCAGGATGCTCAGAACATTTTGGCCTCAGTCTTTCCTGATAAGGCCAGCCTTCAAGAATGCTGAGTCAGCTGCTGCTTTACCCCCTTACTGAGGTGGAGAATGGGTCCCCTGTGAAGTGTCTCCTGTGAGGCTTTGCAGTTGATAAGGAGTCTTGGATACACCAGCTGCTGTCATTCAGAGGGACCTGGAGAGGAGCTCACAGAAGTGGCATGAAGTCCAGCAAAGTGGAGGAAAAGACTGCATTTGGGTAGCAGTAATCCTGTGTGCCAGTAACTGCTGGGGGCAGCCAGCTGAAAACAAGCTCTGCAATGGAACACCTTGGTGTCCTGGTGGATCAGAAGATTGCTACCAGGCACAGGGACATGAACTTTCCCCTCAAATCAGCAGTGGTGAAGCACATCTGGTTCATGTGTCCAATTCTGGGCTCCACAGGACAAGAGATATGACAAGAGGAAATGGGCACAGTGGAAATAGGGGTCATTCCAGTTAAAGGTAGGGTAAAATGTTTTAGAGCAGAGATGATAGAACACAGGAACGTATTTTCAACAGAGCTTCTGAAATCTCTTTCCTTAGAGGTATTCAAAACCTGTTGGGACCTGGCTCTGGGCACCTTGCTATGGCTGGTCCTGCTCTGACCAAAGGGTTGGACCAGACAATCTTCCCCAGAGGTGCCTGGTGCAGCCACTCTGAAAGTCTGTGATTCTAAAACTCGCACATCAGACTCCCCAGTCACTACACCTGAAGACAGTTGTGCTTTAAAATTTGCTTGCTGATTTGCTTTACTTTTGTTTGATTGTCAAGAGAATACAGCATGTGAAGTACACTACTGGGCTAGTGTTTGCTAAAAACTTGTACAACCTCGGGCTAATAAGGGTAACAAAAGTAGGCAGTGGTGCAAATCACGAGCTGGCAGTTTTACAAGGTGTCTACTGGAAAGAATTTCTTTATAAGTATTTCTTGAACATTTTCTTGGAATTCTGTGAGGTAAGTTTCCTTTCTTCTTATGCCTTTAGACAGATGTACAAACTGCTTTGAAGCCAACCATACTGGAATTAATAGTTTCTTCAAGCCATTATGGACTTCATTTTTTTTTTGGCATTTCTTCTCTTAGAGACCTCTTTAAGAGATTTAACTTTGAAGCCTTTGTCCCTTTGAATGTTTTTTTCTTCAGCAGCAATTTGTAACTCCCAGCATCCCCTTTCTACTGCAAATATGAATGTAAGTCTCTACATTATTCATTCTTTCTAAAGTGAGAAGGGAGAGTTGTAAACTGCTGAATTACAACCTGCAGTTGCCAAGAGGCAGGAACAACTTAAGAGCAATTTAATTGTAGATGTTTTCCTCCTTTCCCTTTTAACTCTTTCCTCAGGGAAGGATAAACACTAGAGGCAGTTGAATAGTAAAGGAGCTGTTCTGGAGACAGAGACAAGCAGGCAAAGAGAAGGTCAGAACGAACTTTGCAGCTAGGAGAACAAAAGACAGCCAGAGTATCAGACCAACTTTAGAAGGGCAGGAATTTCAAGTTAGTTCATTGAGTTACTCTGTTCAAGTTTGCTAATGTGATGGACTTTACTCACAAAAAAAAGTAAATTTCAGTTTAACATTGGGAAGGAGTTTGAACTGTTGTAATTTTTTAGTGGGTGAGATTCCATCAATGCCCTACATTACCCCAGCCGGCTCAAGACAGAGTTTTGTGAAGGAAGCAGCTCTGAGGTAAAGGGAAAATGAAGCTACCAGGGGATCATTATATAATCAAAGTGTATGGTGTCAGGCCAGTTGATGTCATAGTTACAATTTTAGTGATATTTATGTTTGTCTGAGAATGTCATCATGGAAAGTAAGTGGTATTCTGGAACAGGCTAAAGAGAGTGCTGAATTGGTGCTCCTCCCCTTAGATGATTTTTTTATCCATTCCATTATTTGTTTATGACCACGGGAACTTCTTGTGTGGTCCCTCACCATTGTTTCCACAGTAATAATGTAGATGTAACCTGCCTCCTAACAGTGAACCTCTACAAGAGCTCATCTCAAAAAAAATTTGTGTCATCTGGAGAGCCTTAGGCAGATTACATCCCCAGTCAACAACAGCACTGCAATCCTGAGCTGCACATGCTGCAAGCTGCAGTGCCTGACAGCAGGGTGAGCTGTTCCTGTTGACTGAAAATATTCTGCTTTTTATTTAGAGTGAGGAGTGGTTGAAAGGGACTTAGAGAAACACTTATTTTACTGTCTTCCATAAGCTTATGTTAAAAGCAGTACAAAACTGCAACCTTTTTACCTTGGTATCCACTACTAGAGAGGGACAAGCCTTGAAGCCAAGGGCTTTTGTGAAAGGCATGAATAATATTAATCCTATTACCATGGTTGAAATGGAAATGGGCATATTCTTCTGTTGTTGGCTTTGTCAGAATGCCTTATTTTCCACTACCAGCTTGAACAGAATGTACTGCCAGCTAAGGGTGACCCTTTTTTTGTGCACATGTTCCACGCTGTATCGGTGAAGTGTACGGGCATTTTTGCATGACATTGCATACTGTATTTTTGCAATTCCTTAATGCAGCTGAAAAGAGGATGTTTACAAAGTAGATGTAATGTAGGCACCTGCAAAAAGATTTTTCTTAGGTTCTCTGCCTGAAGTGGAAGGTCTACCAACCTGCCAGTGCATTAATTCACTATATAAGCTGTCTGCCATTTTAGGTCATCTGGTTATACCTCTGGTCCTCAGAGTCTGGTAACAAAAATCAAAAAATGTCAAGTCAAAATATGCAGTATTTTTTAAAAAAAAATTTTTTTTTTTCTCTTCCTTTTTATCTAATTTAATTGGATTCTCATGTACCATTCTGTGAAGTAAAGAAAGTAGGAAAACAAAAAAAAAAACCTGGTTCTTTTAAAAAAAAATCTCTCTCCTTTTGATGACAAGTCAAATATGGGGTTATTTGTTTTGTCTGAACTACAAGGCAGTGTTAGCCTTGAGCTTGTTTCCTCTAGAGAAGAGAGATTATGTAACAGCACTAAATGGTGTTAGTCTGGACAAATAAATAAACCTGCTCACTCCTTGAAGGTAGGTAGGGATGAATACATAACAATAGCAGCTAAGGGAGACTTTCCTATGAGTGGTTGAAATTTACTTGTGGAGCCACACACTGCAGGTGTCACTTTAGCTGCCTTCTCCTTTCCTCATAAAGAAAAGCCTCAGAAAGGCTGGATGTTTGCAGCCATTTGGCCAAAAGCTGGTATTGTCAATATGCTCTACTATAATCAACTCTGCAGTGCTGTGACATGAGTCTTTGTGGCCCTTGCAAGTTGAGCAAGTGTTCTGAGGAGACTTGTCTTTAACCACCTGAGTCTAATGAGATTTTTGACCACCTTTATCCCCTCTTTATGTCTTCCCAGCCCTTCTCACCCCATTGTTCTGTGGCTCCATGTGTAGTTGCCTTAATATGGGTGACGTACAAACCTCTGGGGAACTTATTCTCAGTCTGTACTAAATCAAGACCATGTAAGACAGAAACAAAACCTACTGTTGTTAACCACTTTAAATAATGAAATCCTGTGGTGTTCCACGGCCATTTACAGTCTCCATCAATAAAGAGTTTTATAACTTCTAATCCTATTATAAACAAACATGTCATTTTACTTTAACAGACCATTCAGGGAGAAGAAATACTTTTATTTTGAATTCACATTTCCATTCTGCAGTAACTTCAAACACAAAAATTTACTTTAGTTTCTTTGTATTGCTATGACTTTAGTTTTTTTCTGCAGTGCCTGGAATAGTCTGGTTTTTAGGATGGATCCTCACTCCTGACATGCCATTCTTGACACTTAAGGAGTAAAAAGTGCATTATGTGTGTAAGTTCTTTATTCTAAGTCTTTCTGTATGATTTAGGTTCCCTCTCTTACTGGTTCAAGTGAGCAGTTTTCTTAGGGTGTGTGCAGGTACTCTGTGTGAGCACATCACCCCCTACAAGACAGATTGCAGCTGGAACATACTACAGCAACAAGTATGTTGTTGGGGCTAAACAAATTGCCTCCAAAATCCACATATTGAGTTTCCAAAAATTACATACTTAGGTGATTGAACATTTATTGACCATGTGGACTGTCTTTTTAAAGTACCAGCTATATTTTAAAACAGGCACAATCTTAATCTGAAACAAACCTAAAGAACAGTTCTGTTCATAACAGGCAGTCAGAGTTTTCTGATCCCTTCTGCATAAATCACTTTCATTCTGGGATATAAATAAATGTAGTCTGAAGGAAAAGCACTTCCTATTGATGGCTAAGAGTATATGCCATTGCTTGGGAAAGAATATTATTGCCTTAATTTTTTCCCCAAATGGTGTTACATTTCACCTCACATCCCCTTGTACTTGGTTTATTTATCTTTAGAGCAGTTGTCCCTATCCTGAGGGATTTGAGTAGCCTAAGTTGCTTTTCTTTTCATTTCTTTTAATGTCCCTGTTTCATGTCTGCATAAAGAGAAATAAAGCTCTCAAAAACTTTTGCTAGATTAACAGCATTTAAAGTACTTAAGTAGTATTTCAAACCCAAGTGTTATCAGCAAGGACTGTGAGAGGAGGGAGATGAGGAGTGGATCTCTGTCCATGTGTCCTGTTCATCTGGGGAGAAGGTTACTTGCAAGCATTTTTCTCAAATGCTAAATAGAAGACAAAAATTATTTTGAAGAGGTGAATTGCATGGTAATAATGTAGAGTTTTATGGGATAATTGGTGAAGCAATACATGTATGAGGCTGAAATAATTTGTCTCACAATGTGACAGAATACAGCTTAAAGTCCTTTTAGCCATATACTGTTACTATGGGCAGGACAGTGACCTCTGCTCATAACACATACAACTGGTTTGAATCAGGGTTGTTTGGGTTGATGAGCAAGGAAGAAAGAAGAACCACAGTTGTCTTTCAGATTTTGGGACTGGATAAGGCTCAAATTCTATTCATAGTTATTTTTACAGTAATCCCTGAAATCAGTGGTGCAAGATCAGCTAGTAAGCTTGTGCTCAATTACAAATACTTCAATGTTAAAATTTCTAGAAGACAGCAAGCATTCTACAATACATGTTTCCCAATTATTTTTTCATCTGGCCCCTCTCAGGCTATTAACATTCACTTAAATTTAAAATTCTTGAGTAAACACAATTTTCAGAATGTTCATCTAGTCTTTGTTTTTTGATAATACTGTTCTATTATCCTTCTTTTCAGCTAGACACACCAGGCAGATCTTTGTGATGAATTTGTAGCACATACAATACCAAAATCAAGAACATGTGAGCAGCAAAATACACTCCTCTGACTAAGCCTATGAAAGTATTAGAATTAATTGCTCACAAGCAGTCTTTTCATAAGTATCCTCAGTGATGCTAAATTTTGAAGCTAAAATTCTGATTAAGGTTATCAAAATAATTCAGAAGGAAGGCTTTTGTGTAATGGCTGCATCTTAAACTGCAGGGAACTAAATATTCACCTGTCAGATATTTTAAGATAAGTATGTGTATAAATGTAAAGGACACAGACTCCTAAAATAAATTTAGAACATTTCTTTTGATTTATTTCTTATAATAACCAGAACCTGATCTTAAAATGAAGAAACATTTCAGGAAATAGTTCTCCTCCCTTAACTTCTGTTTTCTAGGTAAAACATTGTTATTTGTGGTGTTTATATAATTATATTCCAGTGTAATTCAAGTATGTAATGACATTTCTTAAATGAAAGCATTTAAATAACTCAGGAAATTGTTCTACTCTTCTGTTTCCTGACTTAAAACCCATTTTGTCATTTTAGTTTTATTGTTCAATCTGTCTGAGCTCATCTAGGTATATTCTGCCCTATACAGAGTAAAATGAAGTATTTACTAGCTGGTCATCTCATATATGCCAGTATACAAATATGCATGTTATATTAAAACCATTTATCTATATCTATATATCTTCATACAGTTACTATTTTCACCCTTTGCTCACTTTTTGTTAATATAAAAACCAGAAATCTCACATAACATCAGAATGTGACTAGACTATAATAAAAAAGAGTAATGTTAAATGATGGCGTATCAGATAATAAATCTATTGGTTATCAAATAACAATTTTTAGAAAAGTAATCACTTTAATTTTTCATGTAGTACCAATCAAATGTAAGAAATAGAGAGTTTGTATTTGGCAATACAGTAAAACTGTTTTCTCACATGTACAGCCCAGAAGGATGCTTTGTTTTGTACAATGAAGTAAAATAGTTTGGTACAGAGGTGGTATTTTTCAGGAAAGAAGGGGAAAATTTACCAGGCTTGCAGGAGAACTGAGTCTTCTTTTACCCTAAAGACCCTTCTATGAGACAAGTGATAGGTTAACCTGTCTCATTTTTATCCAGAGCTTTTTTAATTTAGTGGATAAGATTAAAGAGCAAGCTGAATACCACAGGTGTAGCTTGGGTTTTTAATCTGCTTGGCTCAAGTTAATCTAGTTCCTGAATGGGGCTACTAATAATGTAGTTCCCAGAGTAAAATAGGAAACCTAAGTATTGCAATGCTTTTATTCAGCTTTGAATAAATCAGAGGAGCATAAAATATACTGAAACAGATTAAATTTGATTCCTGCAGGAATCAAAGTTTTAGAAGTTGTAGTAGAGATGGAGAGAAACTCAATAGAGGTGATCCAACTCTGCCCAGGGCAGACAGACTCTGTGATGGTGCCCAGAAAACACCCTGGGCACTTGGTCTGAATAAACAGCTTAGGCACAGCCATGCTTCTGGTTTTATGCAAGGCGTAGACACCAGTGAGATTATGGTACTTATTTCTGTGTTATCCTGAACTGGAAAATATGTCTCCCATGCTCCAGGACAAAAATGGAAAAATACCCTGAAATAATTGCTGGTATTTAAGTACTGTCTAATTCAGCACTGCAGCATAAATTCTTGGATGTCTTTTTTTAAAGGCACTTTAAATGTTATATATTCTATGCCAAATTCTTTAGCCCTTAGGTGAGCAGAACTCCTGCTGTCCATGCTGAGAGGTGTGCTCAGTTAAAAAGCACAAAAGCTTCATCCTGTGTTACACTGATAGCTTTGATATTTCTGCAAGTTTTCAGAATATTTTTTGTGAGCTGAGCAGTCACATCCCCCTGTGTGTGTCACCCAGCTCCTGGCACTGGCACTGTAAAGGCAGCAGAGTGAGCCCTGCTCCACAGGAGGGCCTGCAAGGGGCACAGGCCCCAGCTGCACCCACCTGTGGACTGGGATGAGCTGCTAGCATCGCCCTGGTGGGGACTGGAGCCAGAGCAGAAAGTGATGGCGGAGAAAAAAATGTTGTGTTGGTACCAACAATTGCAGGATGTAGTTCAGAGGGTCAATGGTTTTTGTAAAAGCCTGTTCTGGCCAGAAAGAAACTAGAATGTTTAATTCCTCCCCAGCCCAGTTTGGTCTGGGAAGCAGCAGGGCTGCAAGCATTACATGTGAAGAGCTCTGGGCACCCCTGAATTGGTGGGAAGGGGAGCCAGTGCAGGCACTGCAAAGGGACTGTGGTGGAAGGGAGGATGCATCAGCCCTGGCCACAGAAGCTCCACCTGAAGAACTTCTACCTGTCCCCAGAGCTAAGGGTGTGCTGATTCTGTGAGTGCTTCCAAGTTTTTCCTGCATCTTAAGCTTCAGAAGAAAATGTGAACTTAATCTCTTTTTCTTCATTGGAACATGCTGTATTTCCTAGATGTTGGCTCTAAATTTGGCAAAATAAATCCACTGGATATGACTGTAACTGTGATGGCTCAACTAATTTTATATACCATCATTATCCTATTAAGGGAGACTGAGCAACTTGAAGTTTAAGTATTTAGCTCAGTAGCATGTTTTAGTTAATACTCATTCACATCTAAATATACAGTCTTTTTTAAAAAAATCTTTAAGTTAAGAAACTAACACGTTCTTTTAACCATGTTATTTACAGAACTTCTTGAGAAAATTCCATGATCTGAGCAACTGCTGCAGCTTGTTGTAGCAGTGAAGGGTAAGGGACTAACAGAAACTCGAGTGCTTCTCTAATTTATAGAAGAAGATAATAGTAAGTATTTGAAAATCAATGTAAATACACATCTTTAAATAAAACTACATGTGTAAGTATCTCATGGGGTCCTAGCTTTCCTGGGTACTTGCTTTGTGGTGAGCAGTTGTTACTCCCAGTTAAAAAGATTGTGTATGTGTTAATCACTTAATGTGCTGTGGTTAAATTATCCTGCTTATTTATGTTCAGATAATTTTCATCAAATAAAGGAAACATTCTGGTCTTCCGCTTAATAGCGTACAAGTGCAAGATGTGGAGTAGTTTTTAGTTTTCCCTAACTTAATCCTCTTTTTAATATTTAAGAAATATAAATTCTACCCCTATGATGTACTCGGCAGGTATTTGTTTCAACAATCTTTGGAACTTATTTCATAGAGATGTATTCTGACAGAGTGCAAGGAAGGAAGGAAGAAGTTAAGGTGAAAAGATTTCAGATTATATTTCAAATAGAAGAAAATGCATGCCTCCAAAGTGGAATGATGTTACCTTTTCAAGGCTAACCCACCCCTCCTTAAGTGGTACAGAAGTGTTTGTAGATATTTTTTTTGTGATCTCTGTTCCTGTGAGGAATTCAAGCTTAAAATTGTTTACAATATGGAAAAGTCTTACATTTTTAAAGTCAGATACCATATATCTAAGAAATACCATATATGATGGTCTGCAGGGCTTCTCTCAGAGCCGTTGTGGCCAAGAGGGCTCAGATGGCTCCCTGTGTGCTCAGCTATGGTGTTTTACGTTTGTGTTAATGGGTTCTTAACTTAAGTCTTAGCAAAAAAGCCATAGAAATACCACTTAAATATCTCAGTAGGTGCTTCTTAGTGAAGAAAATCTGTTCAAGAAACAATAGATACTACTGGAGTTACTCATGCTTGAAAAATATTGCAGCCTGATTGTTAGAAAGCCCTAAGGGTAAAAACAGTGACTGCATCGTAGCAGCTGTGGGGAGGGAATGAAGGATGTTTTGTGTTGTCTCCTTATCGGAAGGTAAGTTTTGCAGGGTTCAAAACGCTCTGGTTAGTGGGGGGGTCAAGGAGAACCTCATCAGTTTCTGCTAAGTGTCCTCTGCCTGTCTTGCACAGGGTGGGTGGTTAGACAATACCTGACTGACTGACAGTAGCACATGTGATGCAAGCTTGATGCAAGGAAGCAGAGTTCAAATTCCTTTTGTGTCTGTAAATACAGAGCTTCGGTGAAAGTCTGTGAATAGAGCTGGGGCCTAGTTCATGAGGACCCTTGAGGGAAGAGATGTGATGGCAAAACACCCATCTGGGAACAATTGTTTTCACTCATCTATTCTAAGAATGGTTTCAAATCTTTAGTAAATGTAATCCATCTGCAAAAGCCACACTGTTTGGAACAAGCAGGTGAGATGTGTAGCTGTTGGTAACTTTGCTCTGCTAATGACACGTTACACCTGGCTGCAGTTGCATAACTACTTTACACAACTTTTTAATTTACTCAACACACCTCTCAGCTCACCCAGCTGTGCAGGAGCTGTCATTAAAAACTTTCCAGCTGTATTCAAAGTTCATCAGTGCTTTAGAGGATCACCCTTCCAAGATAAGGAATCTCTACAAAGGTTATTGTCATGACCAAAGGGGCTTATGGACAGTTAGATACTGCCTACAGTATATTTTCCTTTTTATTCTCAATATCTTGGATGGAAAATGTGAAATGAAATTAGTACAGTAAGGACTTCTCAAGTGAGACCAGGTGCAATGGTTAGAGCTGAATCAGGGATTGATGGTCAGCCTAAATTGGATTCACCTGAAGCTGATATCTCATCTGCTTTATATCCCATTCCACCACCCCTTTTCCCTTTTATCCTCTATCCATTCAGTATCATACTAAGCTCTTCGGTGTTTTCTTGCCAGCTTTAAAAGCTGGTTTAGGCAGGTATGTGGTGAAGTCTTTTGTAAAAAGATTTTTAATACTGGATGTTTCCTTTGGTCAGAGAACTACAAAAGCTTCAACAAGCTGTGGTAAGGCTTTATTTTTGCTTTCTGCTGATCCACCTGGAACTGTTTTGCAAACTGTTTTGCATGTGTTCTGTGGCTGTCTCTAGCAAAGTAAAAAATTCTGGCTGTATCATTTTTCTGGATTTTGTATCTTATATAGCAGTTAAATATTTATTAACAACATCCAACAGCAAGAAAAATGTTAAATATACAGTAAATTTTTGTTACTACTCTGTGCTAGGCAGAAAAGCTTTATTTGAAGTTGTGCATCAACATATCTCATGGAAGATGACTGGTCATTTTGAATAGTGAACTATCTACACATGTGGGCATGTTCTACTTATTAGTCTGGAACCTCTAAGATGACTAAATATCAGCTATTTTCCCTGAAGACCATGAACAAATAAAAGTTTAGTTCTCTGGGGCACAAGTTTTGATCATTAGCATCCATGCACTAAGTTCCCTGATTCCTAATTTGGTGTTACCTATTGCGCTAATAAAATAAAACAAAACTGCCATAATATTCTGCTTTTTCTATCTGTTATCTAGAGATGAGCAGCACTTTTAATGGTTTTTTTAATTTTAATGCAGTGCCCCAAATGACCTTACTCAGGTGTATGAATAAAGCAGAAATTTTCAATTCCAATGGACAAATGTACATTATGGAGGTAGAATTTTAAATTTTAGGAAGCCTTGCACTATTTTTTTTTGGTATGTGTGGCTTTTTTTTTTTTTTTGCTTATTTTTTAATTCAAAGACATATGTTGACTGAAGAGGTGGCTTTCTGTGGGGAAAATAAAAGACACTTACATATATCTATCTATATCTATCAGTATCAAGGAAAGAATTTAAGGAAAGGCCTTGGTTACTAATGTTTCTCTAATGACAAATTGCCAGTGCTTTTGTTGGCAGGTACTGGAAGGTAAAAGCCTCAAGATTTTGAACTACAGAAATTGCCATGCATGTAGGTGTTCCATTATCTAACAAACAGAAAATGTAATTTTAGCATTATAACTGCTTTTTCTGTATAATTTTTCAACCTCTGAATTGGGTTGGCCTACAGCTTGTACTTGGAGTTTGAGACCCTTGAAGCATGGGCAGTATCTTGCATTTGAATGTTTGATTTGTTTGTAGTGATTGGATTTTACTTTATTTGGGGAAGCTGCAGACAGACCTTAAAAGCTAAAAAATCAGTAGCTCTCTATATGTTTGTCATGCATATTTGACTTAAAAGGTTTCTTTTATTCTAGAATGGGACTATTGCACAACTACTATTTGAAATATTGATTCTTTAGCTATTTCTATAACCTACACAACTGCTTTCTCTGCCATTTTCAAATTCTTGTGATGTGGGGATGGTTAATAGTTAAATCATAAAAAAGAAACCACCCAAACCTGTAATCACTGTCACTTTCTAAAAGAACAAGATTATTTACTTTCCATTTCTTGCCTTCATTTTGTGAGACTGTATTCTGCACAGATGAATCCAATTTTCAGAACAGTGATCTTCCTGCAAGAAAATCTAATACAAGAGAGCAACATCAAACTGACAGGAAGATTGAATGGGTAATATATGCCCTCTTCTTTTTAATGTGGGGTGTCTTTATGATACCGTGGCCTGTGGTCTACAACTTTGACCCACATCTTTCTTTTTAGTTAACCTCCATCAACTATTTAATATAGCTTCAAATGTTTGTCATGTGCATCTGTAATTAATGCTATTCTATTCCCCATGTTAATATGTTCACTGAAAATGATATAGAAGGAAGGCACTTAGATCTACAGAGAATTAATTAGCATGTAATTTTCAGCATATCATCTAGTGTTAATTAGCAGTTAAACCATCTTCTAGTGCATGACCTGCTGATTTAAATGCAGCGTTCTGTTACAGTGGCCCTGGGGGATAATGTCTTGAAAGGGTATTCTCTTGAAAATGGAACTCCCTGTTTGTCTCTCTGTTTCTTTGTGCCTTAACATGAGATCTTTGTCAGCCCTTTCCCCAACACAAAAGCCCCTTTACTTAAGTGATCAGCAAGCAGCAATTTTGATATTAATCAGAAAAGATAATGATAGATTTAAGCATGCCAAATCAACGTGCTGCCTAATGGAGGTGTGATAACTGTTGTTAAAGGAGGGTCACATCCTCCCTGATGGATCTGTAACTGCAGTAACTTCAGCTTTGCCATCTTTCTTTAAACACATAACATTCTACCATGAGAAACTGTAATACTGGCTAGCTGAGGCATTCAGGAACTATCTCTCTTTACATAGTTGTAGTGTATCAGCTTATATTTCTTGTGAAAAAAACAAGCGCTATATTATATTTTAACTACCTAGCTTAATCTGCTTATGTTTTTCTATTCCTCTTCTCTTAAGTTGTGAGTGATCCTTTAAATTTTTTATTTCATCAGTGTAAAAATATCTAAAGCTCTATTTTATTGAGCACTTCCATCACCCTGAAAACCTCTATTATACTGCTTTTGAGGTCTTATTTTTCTATGCAATCCAATTCCCTTGACCTCAGAAGAGTATTTATTCCTGGTATCCATGCTTTATATTATAAAGGCTTTACCCTGGTGTGTCATCAAAGCTGTTGCTGTGAAGTGGTGAGTTTTAGTACTGTGAAATTGAACTCTTTCATGGTGATAGAGAACAACTGACCCCAGTTCTTCAACTAGTTGATGATGGATTAGGAGATGAAACCAAGTGAGTAGTTTCTTGTGCTCCTTCTTTTCTGCTGGTGTTTTTTTTGGGGGTGTGTGTGTGTTTTTGCTTTTGTTTTGTTTTGGTTGGATTATTTTTCCTTAATATTTCCAAGGTCAAGTGTTACAGTGCAGGATGCTATTAAACTGAAAAAAAAATAGTCTCTTGAACAGAAGAGATGATTTATCCAGAAAATGTCCAACTTTTGAGTTTCTGGAATGAGAAGTCTCTTAATGACCAAAAAACCAATCCCCTCAGTTGTCACCAGAATTGTGCAGATTCTCAATAGGAGTTATCAGATGGGCAATACATGACAGACACTAAGAATATGTTTTAGGAGGCAGAAGTCTCAGATGGTTGCAGTGAAACTTCTGCCTAAATCAAAGATGGATTGAAAATCTCTTCATTGCCATTATTAAGTGCTTTTGAGGGCAGTTAGAAAAGACTGTAGTTTTTGATTAAGTGCTAAGTAACTTAGTGAACTCTTTAGATCAAAACTTTATTCTTTGCAAATTCTTGCATTGTCCAAGAGCTGATCTCAACTTCATCAATGTATTCATTGTTTAGTTCTAAAATACTCTGTCACTATGGATTCATCAGGAATTTAGTGCAGATAGCTAAACATTGCTTTTATTTGCTCTCCATGGGAAAGATTGAAACTGCATTTGATAGAATTAATTTCTGAATAAGCTACATTAAACCTGCACACCTACTTTTGTGTTATAAAATCACAGCCTACTCAGCCAGACCAGTCTAAGCTATCAGTGGTGAGTTTGAGTACTGACATTTCCCTAACCTGTGACATGTTCAAACACTTTTCTCTCCAGCCATCCTGAAGCAGCACTGGCTAGTGCTAGTACTCTGCTGGCTGCTGAAACTGAGCTCAGAGTGTGGAGAGCATTTCCAAAGCATTGTGTGGCTCAGCCCTTAAGCTGTTTCAGGTGATGTGTTTCTGGCCTGGCTGCTGGACTCCCTTTAGCTGATAAGAGTTGGGCCAGGAAGAGGCATCAGTGGGGGTTATCAGTGCTGAACTGTGCTGTGGGGCTGGAGGAGCTGTGTAGGGTGAATTGCTGGGACAATAGTGTTGTAGTTCTTTGGTAATTTATTTTTCCTCTGGCAGAATTTGGGAAAAATCGTTGTTTTCAGACATGGCAATGGAACAGAATTGTTTCCTTTTCACTGTGTTTATTAAACTTGGAACATTTCAGATTCAGAATGTGTACTTTTTTTTTCCTGATAACCAAGAAGGAAGTCTTGGTCCTACAAATTAAATTAAATACACAACGTTTAAAGCACTTTTGTGTGTATTTAAAATGTTTTAAAATACTTTAAAATTACTGTGTGTTCAAGACAGTGGGGGGCAATATCTGAGACTGAGAGGGACTATTCTTACTCTGGTAAGTCTGTCTTTGAAAATCAGAGGCAGGGAGTACCTACTGAAAATATTAAATGATCAAGCCCATCTATATTTTATCTACAATGAAGGAACACCAGTGTTAGAATGTTCCAGTTTGTTCAAATAACCTGTGCTACTTCCTCAGCACAGAATTAGCTCTCATTTCCAAACCCTAATGGATTTGTTGAAATCTATTCTGATTATGACACCCATCCAAAAAAGTTTGGACTGAAGCTTATGAAGGTTGTTCCTTCATTGTATTTCCCACTTTTTTCTCTGCAAAAATTTCCTGTAACTACTTCTCTCATACAAAATAGCCAGTTTCTCTTTCCCTGGTGTTCAGAGCCTATTACAAACCCTCTGATTGCAAAATCTTGAGTTCCCACTGTCAGCACTGTTTCAATTCCCAGTTTCTAGGTCACATTAAAATACTATGGAAGTAGCTTTTATTCATCTTTCCCTGTTTAAATATCTCATTTATGGGCTCCTGGCATGGCATTCACACTGAAAAGTGTTACTGCTTGTATGAGTAAGTGGCACAAACAGACTTTGCAGAAGCCTGTAAGCTGTAATTTGCTGGATGATGAAAAGGGGACATGGGGTAAGGTTGGTCCAATACACTCTCTTTATCACCAATGGCTGAAGTGTTGAGAGGGGGAAAAGGAGATTGTTCCAAAGAAATCTTCTTTGTTGACTGCCTAATGATCCATAAATTTTTGTTTGCTGAAATTAAAGATTGTGGTTTTTAACACTTTCATGTTCCTTGTGTCAGCAGGGACCATGATGGATCTCTTGGCCTAAATAGGAATTAATTAGCTTATTTGATTAGACTGCTGTTGTAACTCTACTTCTTAAGTCCATGACTATAACCAAACTAGAGCTTTCAGAAAGAATTGAAATTTGAGCATTGCCTGCAGGCTTATGAAGAATCAAAAATTTCCAGCAAATTGTCATGTAACAGTCCTGTGAAGATGCAGCTCAGCAGCTTGAGCCATCTTCTAGTCTTATAAAATCCCAATATAAGATTATTTATTTATTGCTACAGATTTTGATTATTGCTGTATTTATGTTACTATAAAAGTAATTTATGATACTGTATAAAGATTGGGAAAATTCTGGAGAACATGATGAAAATTAAATTTTTTTTAAATTGTTGTGTAATAAAACCTGTAATTATTTGCCTAACTGGACAATAAAACCGAGGCTTTTAAAAAGTATGTTTACATGTTTTTTTTTCCTGCAGTAGGAAAAACTGCCTATGGCAGAAGGTGCTATTTGAAATGTTTAGGCACTGTGGAAGGATGCAAGAATGGAGCTGTGAGTCTTGAAACTCACTTCAAGAGCAAACAACAGTAGCTGGGGCAAGCTGTGACCAAGAGGCTGTGGGTTAGGACTGGGACAAGCCCTGCCAGGGACCTGTGATTGGGATGGTCCTTGTGAGTCAAACACTGCTGTGAAAGCCAGCCAAGCCCTGCCATAATGAGCTTGCTCCCAATGCCAGGGCTGGTACTGTTCAGTAGTGCCTGAACGTGGTTTGCCAAAATGGTTGATGTGTTCCCACTCTTCTGTACCAGAGAACATTAGCTCAGCAGCTGATTGACAAATGTAAAACTCCTAATCTTGATTTGAAGTCTGCACCTTTTAGATTTGTTTGTGATATTTCTGGTTTAAATTGGGATTGGTGTGAGAAGCTGCATCTACAATGAAGAAAACACTTCTATTTCTGGTCTGTTTCACACAGACAGCCTGAAAGGCTTCCGCTCGGATGGAAACAGGTCACATTTCATCCCAAAGCAATTGAAATGACAGCTACAAATTCTGTAAAAAGTTTATAACAAGTCTTCTGACAGATACTCAAACAAGGAGCATTGGAGACCAGCAATAGAATGTTCATAATGGCCCTCATTGTACAAATCCTGGTCAGGTACAAATTCTACCAAGCTTACTGATCCTAGAAAATACTTTAATGAATAAGTATTCCAATTGCAATTCAAAATAAGGTATTGAAATAAGGGAGGAAGGAAAGCAATGTCTTTCTTGGCCTCTCAAAATTCTCACTTGTTCCTGTGTCATTAATATATTCCAGGAATGGCATGTATTCCACTATATCACACACTCCTGTTTTTAACTTAACTGCTCTTAACACCTGCAGATTGTTCCTTTACTGTGAGCAGATTTTGCATGTATGGAGCATCTGGGGCTGATACTGGAACTGTAGGAGAGAAATTATGTCGGAGCAAGTGAGATTGCACACATTGCAGGCAATGTCAATACCAAGGAACCAGTGAAAAAATGGCGTGTTTTGCTCTCTGGAAAATCCCTGGCTAAGAACAAAAGCTGCCAACATGCTTATGATGCTCTCCAAAAACAAAAACACCAGCCTAAAAGTGTTTGAAATGATCTCCATGTGGTTAAGAAGATTTCTGAATTCAAATCCTTTAAAGAAGAGTGATGTATTCAGCTGTTTTAGTGTGAGCAGAAACATTAGTTGCAATTTAGGTTCTGAGGAAGAAAATTATCTACTTTCTGTTCTCTCTTAGGTGCCTTGGATTCTTAATCACTTGGTGCTGGGACCAGTGCAGTGTTCAATTAGCGCACTCAGTGCCTGTCATTAATCTGTTTTTCTCAGAGTAGTAACACTGTCACTCCACTTTGGTACATGTGTACTTAGAGTAAATGCACACTGAAGGCAATCAAAACTACCTGTAAGCTTGTAGGGGCAAAATTTGGCATTCACAGTTTAAATGGTCACACAACAAGGACCAAATGTAGTAAAGTGGGAAAAGCTCTTTTTCCAGAAGACCTTAGATGAGGTTAGTGGCACTTAAATAATACCATGGAAAATTCATTCTTTTCAGCAAGTCCCAGTCTGTCAGGAGGCTGACAATCTGATAGGTTTAATCTCTGGGGGTCTAAAATGAGACTGGCCAGCTGTGGTTCATGGATCACCAATAGTGCATGGTGGTCCATGTGTTATAAAGGGATTAGGGAAAAATCCATTTATCTTCAGGCAACTATGCTTTTCTAGTTGTTTTAAGGACTTACAGAACCTTCAGAAATAATTATTTTTCCTCTTGCTGGTGGAAATAAAGATATCAAGCAGTTGCCTGTCCTGCGCTGCAATGCCTATCTTTTCTCCTACTTTTTGCAGGAAATTTGACATTTTACTCTTCTGAAATGGAAAGAAGGGAAGTGAGGCTGCAAAGGCCAACCTTGAATCTCAAAATGACCAGGGAAGTTTGAAGTTGCTTCTAAGAGAGGAGGATATGGGACTCACGATCCTCAGCAGTCAGGAAAAAGTAAATATTACAATTTCATAGACATACCCAAGCACGGTGGAATTCATTTTTATCTTTTCTCCTTAGAACTGTCCTACTTTGATGCTGCAGAAGGATGGTCACACAAGGGAACATGTTGTCTTGTGGGTCAGAGTTTGAGAGTGCTGCTGGCCAGGAAAGGAGATGTGCTCTAAGAAGTGGCCTGAATATGTAGTTTAAGATCTTCTTTTAAATACCATAATATCCCCAGGGCATTAACGCTGACTAGCAAAGAAGTCACTAAATTATTACAGTTTCCAGTTGTGTTGTTTAAGCATGTAACCTGGTTCTCCTTACTCAACATTGACATTTGATTCCAGCACTTTTGTCTTAACTTTGCTGATTGGGACTCAGATATTTTTCCCATGACTTCTAATAATGCTTTCTTTGGTCCTGAGAGGTCTTAAATAAAAAATAATTAATTTAATACAGATTTTTTTTCTAAGCTCTTGCAGCTCTAATAAGAGGGTATTGCAAAACCTCTATGTTAAAATTTAAATAGCAGGGAAGAAAAGGTGGGCAGGAGGCAGTAAGAAAAAAAGCACAATGGAGGATAAAAAAAAGGAGATAATGGTCTATAAGCTCTTTGTGGTAAGGAAGGATTCCTTGTGCAGAACAGCACACCAGTGGGCCTAATTAATGCCAGTTACTTGCCACTTAAGGCTTGTTCTGAAACTGCTGGTAAGAAGCAAAGAGAAAATGAGAGGAAGAAAGAAATTCTGGAAGGGAAATGCAGAAAACACAGCACAAATACCTCCCTTGAGATTCCAGCTTTAGACTATAGGAACTTCTTGGAAGTAGAGGCTCCTACAGCTGTATGATGACAGTGGCTGTAAACTGGGGACACAATAATATTGGGAAGGGGAGAACATATTTACCTTTTCTTGTGAGGTTTGTCCCATGGTAGTCTCATCATGGGTTTATTATAGGGTGATACAACCTGTGGGAGCTGGTAACAGGCTTCAAGAGGACATGTCAATGTCTGAGCGTTGCTGAGGCCAAAAAGGAAAATAGAATGAAACCTGGTTTCTCTGGCTTGTGAAAGTACAGAATCAAAAGTACAGAATACAGGAAGTACCTGAAATAGAGCAGCTGTTCAGCTAAAGCTTTGTTTTAATGCAAAACTATCTCTTTTAATTTTTTTTTTTTTCCTAAATGATTGTGAAGATCTTAGCAATATTTATAACAATACAAATAACTTTTCTGGGCATTGTTTTATAGACAGATTTATTTTTACATGGTTGTTTATTTGCCATCTGAATTGTTGCTGATCACATTATACTATCTCTAGTATCACATTATCTGGTGTGAGAGAATAGTCTGATCTGTTTGGAAAAATTGAGCTGATATGTAAACTGTGTACATCAAAGGCATTTATCTAGTGAGTGTCATGTCATACACACACAGAGAACAAATTTCAGAAATGGCCTTTTTTCTTGAAATAATATCTAAACTCATCTCTTAAAATCATGAGTGATCCCTGTTCAAACCTGTAGTTGCGTGCTGGGGAGGTATCCACTAGTGGCATCCAGAGTGAACAGCGATGCTTCAGTACTTGTCCATCGCTGCAGTTCCTCCCCACAGGCCCCTTGGAGAAGGAGCTGCTGCTTTGGGAACTGCAGAAGGGATGAGTAGCATGGCACTGCTGCCTTGGGCTCTGCTCACGTTTCATGGGCTGGACTGGAACATGCCCTGTTAACCTTTGGCCTAAAGGTAATCCATGGTTTACACTAGTTAAGATATTTATGATCTTTTATTAGCATCATTCACATGAAAGACCTAAAATTTTGCTCTGATTCCAGTGCAATATGTAGTGGTATTAGGGATATGCTTTTCTTTGTTTTGGCATGTAAGGATACAGGTATGAGAGAATTGATTATATTCCATACTATGCATTTGGAGATAGAGCCAGTAATATGCTAGTTAGCAGTTTCACATAATCTCATTGGCTTCAGCAGCTTTATCCTTTTCTTGCACTACAAATGAAAAAGACTCAGTCCATTAACATTTAAATTGGAGATACAGATTCCTGATGTAAACTGTTTGCATTGACATTAATAGTGGGCACAGCCCATTAGTGTGAGCTCATATTAGCAACATCTTAATAATCATGGCAGAGCTTTTTTTAAAGTTATGGGAATTTCACTGTAGCATATAATTAAATGTGTATGGAATTTTTATTGTTTATAATTAAGATGCATGATCTTTGTTTATTATAGCATTAGAAAGTACTATAATAGCTCTGAAAAGCACTGGTTGTCATGTGGTACTCCTTAATTATGGAAAAATACTATAACACTTCAGGTTGGGCTGATTAAAGCAATTAGCACAAAATTATAATTGGATGCTATTAAAGTATGTAAAAATATTTACAAGCCTCCTCATGACTATGGGAATTGGGACTTCAATGTTTTTCTTCTTAAGAAGATACAATTTTATATTTTTCCTGTTGCTATACATGAAAAAATATCCACAAACCTATTAGCTACTTATTGGGCAATGTTACCAGGGCCCTATGTGTGTGCATGTATTTAATGCTATTTTCAAATCCTTTAAAATCTGAAACTGTGCATGTTGATCTTATCCATAAAAGCATTCTCATCTGTATCCTTCTTACTGATACTTAAGTAGTATAGAATTGGATCCTTCTTTTCTTAACAGATCTAAAGTTCTTGTTCCTCTACTTAGACTATGATAAGATTTTCTCCTGTCCCATTGCCTTCACTTAGGAAACACTCATTTTTACTTCAAATCAGTTTTTGGCACAATATTTTGTGGCACATTAATATTTTCCTCTTGCTTTTTACATGGGCAAATATGGGACATGTCTGTCATCCCTTCTTGTTTTGATGGTTTGGTTTCTGTGTGGATCCCAGAGGTATTCATCATTTTAGGGTAGCTGAAACAAGAAACATCAGCAACTGAAATATGCAGATCAAGAGACTGGAGGGAATAAGGCCCTAAATATTTTTAATTGAAATTATTCTGTCATCTTCTGGGTTTTGGATCTTTGGAGTGCACTGAAGTGAAGCTTCTCTTCACAGTCGTACACAAAAGGAACTCAAGTACTTAAAAACAACAAATAAAAGAAACTGTTGTTGGTAGTACAGGGATAGCTGTTTCTCTCTGAGCTGTTACTTCTTGGAAATAGTTTCTTATTGTTTGCACAGTAATCTCTCCAGTTCCTTCTTGAACCTGCTGTTCCTGGGAAGTGGGGAGATATGATGATAACAGAGTTCTGTAAGTAACAACTAGTGGGGAAATGTAATCAGTTTTAATAAAAATGTAAGTTTTTGATCCCAAAATATTTTTCTGCTTATGTGTGTTATGCATTGAAATATTTCAGTCCATTTTACTTTTTCCCCTGAAAGAAACTCTGAGACATTTCTGCCTCATATCTGCCTCAGTAAGGAAAGTGGAACGATATTGTTTCAGCTGGGAGATGTCCCATTTGTTATGATAATAGATTGTGTTCTCAGTGTTTTTGTTTTGTTACTCTCACCAACTCTGACTATTTGTAGTGATGAGAATTCTCTGGCAAATTATGAGATGTGATATTTCCCTCAGCCAGGGATGTGCTCCCTAAAACTGTATTAAAATATGTCTTTCTTCAATGTTCCGTGTCAGTGCCTTGCTTATCTCTATATGTGTACCTTTTTTCTACTAATTTTATGTTCTCCACTTAAAACTGGGGAGTCTGAATTTTCACCTCACACAGGTGCCAGCCATCTCCATATGCTATACAAACAATTTAATCTGAATACAGCTTAGTGGTTCTGGTGAGTTGTTTTTGTTTGTTTGTTTTAATTTAAATAATATAAATCCAAATCATGAGGCTAAACCAAAATTCTTTGTGTTGTCACATCGTAAAGGAATGTTCAGGTTATGTAGATGTCATCATTTCGTGTCATTTATTAATGACAGGTAACACATGGGTGGTCCCAATGATTCCACTTCAGTTTTGACTGTTTAAGATGCTGACAATATTTCCTTTTCCTTAAAAAATCTTACTTAACTGATGGTATAAATTCTTTCAAATGAGGTACTCTACCCACCAGAACTTTAGTGAGAAACTGCTCTATCCACCCATTTTTGTACCGCGACATAGAAATTTTAACTTTTCCCCACACACTGGCTTGATTTATTTTTTTTTTTCATTTTGACAGAAGTTCGGACCACTGCTTTTTTATTAAATAGAATAAAAATTAAAGAAAAAATGCAGCTATTATTGCAGGTGATAATGAAATAGGGATTCTTTTGCATGTCAAGAAAGAATGCTATAATGAAATTTTGCTTTGTAGCTACAGCAATTACGTGCTGTAATGTCTAGACACTCCTCTCCCTTATTCATAGATAAATTGTTTAAATTAATGTACAAGAAGCCCCGATCAGATTTTTGGGTGAAGTACAAAACAGCTGAGACAGATGATGTTCAGTGATCTAATTGCCTAAATTTAATTTTTTGATTCTTACATTCAGTGGCAAATCTGTCAAGACACAAAAACTTGTCCCCTTCTGCCTGTCTCAGATGTTCAGGTTTTGGTCCCAAATCCAATAATTAGCAGTATCACAATGAGAGCAGAATTCAGTGACCACTGATTTCATGGTTTCAGCAGCTCTGTCTCACTGGGAGCGCTTTGAATTTTTCACTCAACTTAGCAAGATGGTCTTTGATACACTTTTCATTATTAAGCTAATAGGAAGGCT
This sequence comes from Emberiza elegans, assembly GCA_024865655.1. Classification (NCBI taxonomy): domain Eukaryota; kingdom Metazoa; phylum Chordata; class Aves; order Passeriformes; family Fringillidae; genus Emberiza; species Emberiza elegans. The sequence goes on from JALJVW010000206.1 coordinate 67,023,507, forward strand.
CATGGAGGACTTGAAAATGGATTCAAGTGTGAAATCAGTAGGTAATATACATAATGAGGCCATTGCTACAGCTGTGCTGCTTGGTAGAGTTAAGCTACAATGAAACTTGAAATTGGCTTTGGCTTGAGTTAGACCTGCATCTGTGAACAGCAGAGATATTGGGAATATCAGGCAAACAATCTGAGATTTCTTAATCAGCCTAAGTTGTCTATGGGTAAGTGGTCTTGCACAACTGATTTGGGGGATGGGGAAATAACCCTCTTTCCTTGTTTTTCATGAGCAAAATGGCAACAAAACCTCCTATGTGTATTTCTCCATCTATCTCCTCTGAGGTTCTGACTATTAACATGGTTTCTTCTTTCCTTTACCTGCTTGTGGATTTCAGGCTTCCTTTCCTATCTAAGCTATCACAAGGCTTCTCACGACAATACAATGGTATGATACGGTTCTGTCTGAGAATACTGAATGGGTCTTATGTTGCAAACACTTCACTGTTTTCACGTCTTGCTGTGGTTGTCAATCACTTGCTGGTATAACAAGGCAACTAAAATTAATTTTTCATGTTCTCTAAATCTGTCTGTGCATTTCTATAATTGTAAAGCCATAAAATGGTGCCCAGCCTTGTGAAAAGATGAATGTTCTTGTGGCTAAGACTGGGGGGGGAAGAGCAGAGGGAGGAAATTAAGGCTTGGTTCTTCTCTCTGTCACATACTTTTCATGTGTTATAGCATGTCACTTAGTCTCTGTGTGTCTCTGTAGGGATCTCGTAACTACTTGTACCTGTAGGGATAATAGCCCTTCTTCTCTCCTGTTATCCATCCCATTGTTTTGGTTTGTGAACTCTTACTAGTAAAATACTGTTTTTTACAGTGTGTGTGCAATGAGATGATGTCTGTATTGTTTCCTTCAAGCTGTGCTATAAATATTTTTGAGAATTGTCTGTCAGAATATTTTAAAAAAAAAAAAAAATCATATTTTTAGGAAAACAATGCTCCCATGCTTCTGTTGTTGTTGTTTTGGAGTGGGTTTTTTTGGTTGCTTTGTGGTTTTTTGGGTTCGGGTTGTGGTTTTTTTTTTTGTAGCCCACAAAGAAAGCACAGCCAGCATTTCCTGAAATAGTCTGTGGTTTTCCTCTCTGCATGAATTGCTGTACTGTATCTTGGAGTTGTGTTCTACCATGAGAGTGAGACAAACTGGGTCTCCACAGGAGCTGGTCGTCAACATTCTCATGAGGGGAAGTGGAGGAGCAAATGCTGATCTTGTCACTCTTGTGACCAGTGACAAGACTCAAGGAAATGATGCTGAGCTGGGGAGGTTTAGGTCAGATGTCAGGAAAATGTTTTTTACCCAGAGGACAGTTGGGCATGGAACAGGCCCCCCAGGGAAATGGTCACAGCACCAAGGCTGCCAGAGTTCAACAAGTGTGTTTGGACAATGTTCTTGGGCACAGGGTGTGGTGGTTGGGGTGTCCTTTGCAGGGCCAGAGGTTGGACTCGATGATCCTAATGAATCCCTTCCAAGTCAGCATATTTTATGGTTCTGTGAATAAAGGCATCAAGAGGAAGAACAACAATTCTAGGGACTGTACCTTAATTGTTTTCTGACCAGGAATTAATGTTTTTAATGCTGGCTTCTTGAAGGGTTTAATTTTAATGTGTTTTGTTTATTATAAATGTACAGGAACTTTATCGTCTTGAAACAGACAGATTGTTATTGAATTGATATGTTGAATTTAAACAAGGGGTGATAGAGAGATTTCAAGGGGGACAAAAGTTCAAATTTAGGTCCTGAGTTTTTTGTTTTGGGAGGTTTTTCTGGCAGGTGCTATTTGGTGTGTTTAGTGCAGTAAGCATGGACAGTGTGATGTTGTAAGAACACAGCTATTCCCAGTCACACTTACAGACTTGAAGAAGTAACACACATATAATAAAGAGAATCTATGCCTGAGGAAATGCAAGTGATTATGCAGTTTTGAAAATTAACATTAGCCTGAACTTCTTGCAAACAATCTGGGAGACCCAGTAAAATAAATTGTAGTTTCTGTAGTGCTGCCTGAGCTCATGCTAAACACTTTGTGGTTATATATTTGTGTATAATGAAGGCTCATTCTCTCAGGGAAGTGAAAGTACCATGGCCTCTAAAGAACAGGAAGAAGGCATCCTTAAGAATTAAGATGGAGAGTGAGTGGAAGAGGGAGACTCAAGATTCCTAGAATAGCTTTTTTGGATTTGGGGCATCTCACAGTGGAATATACAGTGAAGCCTAAGAGTTAGAAGACTAATCAGTCTTTTCTTGAGCCAGTGAGCTTTTTTTTTTATATCTCTTACTCAGAAAACAGCCAAAATCTTTAAGCCTTCTTTTTGACAGAAGCAGATGAATTCAGGAAATTCTAATTCTGGAATATTAGCCAGAAATTGAGAAACCAGCTTTTAACAAAGTACAGAAGAAATATATGCTTGAAACTTGAAACTTCAATAACTAAAAGTGATTAGAGAAATCTGGAACTAGGACTCCCCTTACTTAGCACAAATTTTTGACAATTTTCCACACAGAATTCTTAGTATTATTTTAAATGCCCTGAAATGTTTAATGAAATGTTTTCAGTTTTAAGGACAGGAGCATATCCCAACACTGTTGAACAGAAAGTTGCAATGCCAGAAATCCCCTAAGGAAGTCTGTTCTTGCTATGAGAGCCTGGGCAGGGTGACTTGAATAAAATTGTGAATGCTTCAGGGCTCATCCAAATTGAGCGAACTCTGAACCTTCGAGATTCACACACCGGCAATTTCTTTGATGTGAAAAAGTTTGTGAGGCAAATCCAGGAAAATTTATTGTCTATCAAAGGTTTTTGCCACTGCCCACTGTGGGACAATGCCTGGAACTGGTGCGGGAGCAAGGCATGGGGTAGGATGCCCTCTCCTCTGATGTGGGGCACAGCTATGCTGAGCAAAAAGAATAAGGCTGGACCACAGGTCATGACAGTTCAAAGCATTACAGGGTTTGAGCTAATTCCCAATTCTCTTTGTTCTTTTTACCATAGGAGAAAAGGAGCCAGGACAGGCAGGTAATTACCTTTGGTTGTTGTTGCTGTACCACAGTTAGAAAAACAAATGTGGCTGATTTGTTTAATTTTTGTCTTAATTGTAACAAGACAGGTTAATCGGTGCAGTGCTTCCTAGTGCTCACATCTGCCCCAGCACACCAGCTGTCCTCCTGCAGGAGGCAGCTGGTCCTGCCTTGGTGATTTCACTGCGAACCTCCTCATTGCCCTGCACCTCTGAAGGAGCAGCTCCATTTAGTTTTAACCCATTCTTCTGCTCCTAGCTTTAGATTGCTAAAGATTAGGTACAGAACAAGGAGAAGATAGAAAATCTACTTTTTTTTTTTGTTTTGTTGATTTTTTTAAATTTAGCTCCAGATTCTCTGTCATATGTAATGCTTTTCTGATGGTTAGGCACTACATAGTCACTCCTGATATAGTAAATTATCTTTTAATAGGAAAACTGAGGAAATGGCCTCCAATGGTTCTTTGCAAGATGTTATTTTTACCTCTGCAATAACTGATTTGAGTCTCAGTGGTGGCCAATGGCCAGGAAAAGAGCAAGACAGGGCTTTCTAATAGAATGTGTGAATCTTCCTTACAATGTTAAAATAAGGAGTATTGGATAATTTCCTTCAGAGACAGAAAAAAACCATTCTGCACGGGTGTACTGCTCATGATCCCTCTGTGATCCCTCACCCGGGGTTATGGTGACTTGATATCCTGTTTGGTTTGTGTAGGCAAGTCTGTTCTCATGCCTCTTTCTTTTGCACTTATGCAACTGCTCTGCTCTGTCAGCTGTCGAGGCAAGAGCTGTGCTGGGACCTTATGCAAGGCTGCTTTTTTCCTCTTTTGGAGAAAGACTTGTGAGTGAGCTTGAAGTATGATCCCAAATCCCACCAGATCCTAACTGCTGCTGGGTAAATGTAACATCTGACCCTGCTGAGAGCGTCACCTTGGTTGTTGCCCACACAGCTGATGTTTTGCTGCACATGTACATTGTCCCCCACATTTGTCCCATTAAAATTCAGTAGAATAGAAAACATTTCCTTGAAGCTTTTGAAGTTAAGACTATACTTAATTTTGGCTGGTTTTCTGCTTTTCTTTCTTCTTCATCTTAGCCTGTCTTATTGTATAAATCTCTCAGTGTGTTTATATATAGAGCAAAGCTGAATGAGAAATTCCCAGAGTTGCTTTTCATTTTGGACTGTTTTTAAGGCTTAAAAACCATTTTAGTCTGTCATTTCAATGGAATAATTTTGAAATAAAAACTGTCAGGGATCAAGTTGTAATAAAAATTTCATGTTCTTTCTTTCTGTTTTGATGGAAATCACTGAATTGGAGCAGAAGGCTGGGAGCCTCATAGACTAGGACTTTGGATCTGGGACTGCACTAACTGAAAACTAAATTAACATAATAGACAATAAAGCCCAGCCTTCTATTTGTGATTGTTCTGTGAAGATTTTTTGTAGGTTGTGTTTTTTTTTTTTTTTGTTGTTTTGTTTTGGTTTTTTTGGGGTTTTTTTGTGAAGAATTACAAGGGCATAATATAAACAGTGGAAGTGATGGGAAATTTTCAAACTTTAATTTTCCTAAAATTAAAACAATTTAAGGATACAGTACACTAAGAAATATCCTAATACCAATGACTACTGCTTTCCATTAGGACTAATAAGTTTTGATTACCAATTTCATTGTGATGATAGTGGAATTATGTGTCATCTCACCTGCCAGTCTCACTTGCTTCAATGTAGCAGTTGCAATATAAATAAATAAAAATATGACTAAATATTAGAATGGGGAAATTCCATCTGTTTCTCCCAACAGCTGTTCAAAATGATATAGTACATGTTGAGACACGAAGCAGAGATGCCTTAGTAGCACACTTAAGGAATGCAGAACTTGTATCTTCATGTATGACTTCTTTTTCTACTTATTACTGGTAATTCCAGGCTTTGATTTGGGAGGATGTGGTAACCTTGCTGCCTCTGAGACAGGCCAGCTGCTAGTGGAGTGAATTAGACCTTGTATCTGCTGCTGTGTTCTGGTCTGATGGGGAAAATCTTTCTTGTGCTGGCACTCCCATGCTTTGGATTGTTCTGAGCTGAGCACAGTGCTATGATTACTTCTTTCACCTGAGCATCATGATTATTTTTAAATTCAGGAGCTGAACTAAGAAAACACAGTGTTTTCCTGAAGAATTGCCTCTAGTGCAAATGGACAATATAAGTACTTTTCCAGCTCTGTGATTTTGAATCCTGTGTGTGTGGCGGGGAGGAGGGTGGGGGGAAGAGAGAAATATCATCATGGTTTAACTGAAGAATGTGATTCTCATGTTGGTATTAGGCTGAGTACAAGGAGGAGCTCCTAATGCCTTTCACTTCCATCACAAGCATTCTGTAAAAGTTGGCTTTTCCACTAATGAAGCTGGCCATGTTAATTATGACATATTTGAAGATTTTATGTTTTGGTTATCCTTAGTTCTGTAAAAGCTGGCTTCCAAATATTTTTGGAAATGGATTTTTGAGGAGAGTTTGTCCAAATCTGACAGAGGTTGCAATTCTAACAGTCACCATGCGAATTCAATGTGATGTCTTTCCCCTAGGCAAAATAACAAATTCTGAGCAAATTTATCCCAGTGAGAATTTAATACTATTTCCACAAATAAATGTCCCTCTTTTTGGTGTGAATCATACCTGGATTATTAACATGTGAAATAACAGTTTCAAACTTCACAAATAATTTACATTTGTAAGCACAGGAGTAAAAATTCAGTGTAAAAAGTTTTGGTTTTCTATGGAAGTTTCTGATTTTTATGAAGGAATGTGATTTCTCTTTTGTTTTTCCCTTTCCACCTCTTAGCTCTGATTTATTGATGATGTTGCTTCCTTGTGCCTTTTCTGGTTTTTTCTTTTTCTTTCCCAAGTTAAGTTAATCCTAAATGCTGACACAAGAGATTTGAGTAGGAAGTTGTTGATAGGGCTCACACTGTTAGTGCAAGTCCCAGGCCAGGGCATAAGCCTAGATCTGAGCTGCAAGCAGTGTAGGCTGGAGAAAACAGACTTGACTAACTTTAACTCACCAGGGATTTGGCCCAAATATTTTGGTTACGATAAGGAAAACTAATGTTGGTTCTTAATTAGCCAAATGTGAGATATTTCACATTTATCTTTGTGTTATTTCACAGTTCAGTATATTTTATAGCAAGCTTAAAAGTAATAAATTTCTTTTAATCTTATCACCCTGCAGTAATATAGTGGAATGTTTACTAATTGCTGAGAAGCATTTTATTTAAAGATAAATAGCCTTTGTACTGGAAAGGAAATTTAAAGTTGTTTAATTTTATGCTGGTATGCTAAAAGCAGTTCTGTACACAGATATCTTTATCATCAGTTTTACCAAGGGGTCTATAGCACATATATTTATAATATATTAGCAGGGAATTTGAATATACCCTGTGAATAGTATAAACTAGCAAAATAAGATGGGGCATCCTGACAAAATAAACGTGTATTGAGTAATTAATTTCATTTGGGAGTGATGTGTATCTGTCATTTCCATCCATGCAATAAGAAGTCTCAAAGGCTCTCATCTGCTCCATATTTTTTCCCTAGCTCCTGTACATGATTCCCAGTATTTTAGCTCTTTTTTTCATCTCGAAAGTTTTCTCATCTCTTCTAGTACATTTGCCTCCTAGTTCTTCCCTGCAAGGTGTTAATCTTCCCAGTGCTTCTATTTCACATAAGGCATTTACATGCTAATTTTCATTTTCCTTGATTTCTTAAAATGCTTTTAAAAAAATCCATATCTTTACGTAACAATGGCATTCTGAAACTGCCAATACATTTTTTGGTAAAATGCCTTGTAGGAAGCAAAGAAAGCAATAAAACTCCTTAAGTGGCCTTGGTTATGGAAATAATGTGAACCACTCTTCTACACTGTGCCTGAATGTACAAGCAACTGCTGAAGATGTCTTGGTACAATGGCCAAATCCTCACCCTTCAACAAACGATATATTAATTCTTGTAAGAAACATTTTATTCAAATTTAAGTAGTACAGAAAAAAAATTACTTGTAGGGAATATGTGGAGGAGGAGTCTTCCATATCAATCTACTTGATTTCTACTAGACTGATTCTTGCTGCATTGTGAATTCAGGGTGATGTCTTTGAGATCAATATCTGTAATCTGGAGGTTTGGTTGATTTTTTAATTTTTTATTCTGGTGTACTTCATCTGGACCCAAACAATAGTTAACAATGGTTGCAGACTACAGGAAACAACTCCTCTGTCCATTGAGTGCCGCAGGGCCCATGTCAGATTTCCATCCAATGCAGTTACAGTTCTTGTGACTGATTTTTGGAATACAAAGTGTTGGTTCACTGCCCTTGTGAGCAGCTGGAATAGATCAGGGGGCTGCCAGAGGTAGGGAGGGAGGAGAAGACTGAGGAGTGGGGATGAGGAACTGAGCCTGTTATTCTAAAATCAAGATGGCTGCTCCCAAACTGCTCTGCCATGGACCACTGTGCATCTTCCATATCCTTGTGGTTGTGTACTTTCAAATCTCATCTCTTAGCATAAACTCTCAACATGTTCTTTGTTTTGCATTCTGTGCTGTGGTGTGGGTTTGTGCTGTACCAAACACTCTGTGGCACAGTCTGCCCCCCAGGCTGAGGGGGCAAGAGCTGTGCTCTGAGGCGAGGGCTCTCCTGTGTTTAAAGACAAGTTTATGCAAGATCACAGTGTGACACTTGTGTTACCTTGAGTTTTGGTACCACTTGTGCTCAGCCTGCAAGAGGCAGCCATGGCAAACCATCTGTGGGGCCTGAGGGAGCCCTGAATACAGCCCTGCCCTGGCCTTGGGCATCCTGCGGCACCCAGCAGAGGCCACTGAGAATTATAATATTTTCCTCTCTGTTTAACTCTCACAGTGGCCTTGTGAGGCTGGTGAATTATGTATTACAGACTGCTTTCTGTCACAGGCTTTTCTGCATTAGCTGAGGTGGTTCTGGAGGCTGCCGGTGGCTCCTTGGCAGCTGTGCCCACGGGAGCTGGTGGAGCAGGCCCTGCCCTGCCTGGGCTGCAGGCCCTGGCGGGGCCTCCATGGCTCCCAGAGCTGGGCTCTCCTGAAGAACAGGGCTGCTGTGCTGATGGAAGGTGCTCATCCTTCCTCTCGTCATATCCACAGCTCCCAGAGCCTGGGCTCCTGGGATAGGGCTGCTGTGCTGATGGAAGGTGCTCATCCTTCCTCTCTCATCATATCCACAGCTCCCAGAGCCTGGGACAGGGCTGCTGTGCTGGTGGAAGGTGGCCATCCTTCCTCTCAGGTGTGTTTAAGATCCATTTGTACATCCTCTGTTTTATACCTGGCTGTGCCTGTCTTTCTCTACAGTCAGTTGCCTGTTTAGAAAATGTAAATATTTTAGCTATAAGGCTTTAGAACTTTTCATGTTGTTGCTCACCAAAAAGTACACACTGTATGTTTTCAACACTTCTGCTAAATGCGTATATAACTTTTATTTTTCTATGAAATGCAGTATTTTCCCTAAGGGGTTAACTAATATCTCTGAAGCCTTCTAAGGTTAAGATTTGAAAAGCCTTCAATATATGTCCCTGATTTTCTGATTCCGTTGCTTATTTATTTAGGCTGATGGGAATAGGCTTTGTCTACTGTGCTTGAAGAAGAAAAGAAGATTTTTGTACTCCCAGGAGGAAAAGGCAGTTTTCATTGGCATTTTAGTGAAATATTAAAGGCAAAGCAGATTTGGAGGGACACACTGCAAAGGCTGTCACAGTGATCAGAGAGGCACTGGAGTGAGGAAAGGGACAGCTAAATGTGTAGGTGGAGAGTCAGTCCATTTGTGCAAAGGTATGAGTAACTGACGTTATGAATTGGTTGCAGATGGGAGATGGCAAGCAAGAAAAGTGGAACAAAATTATATTGACATCCCTGTGTTGTCTAAAGACCACTACAAGACCATTAGTATTGCTGCGTAGCCAGCAGGGAGGCCCTGTCAGGGTGAGATTTTACTTAGGCAACTGGTATTGATTTCTGGTCTGCCGCCAGGATGTAGGAAGGAAAAGATTTTTTTTCTTTTTTTCATTCTTTTTCTTTTTTCCCCTGTGTCCACATTCATGGATGCAAAGCAGTGTGTCTGGACCTGGGATGTATGCTGTCATGACTGTGCTGTCATGACTGACTTTACTGGGGGTAAAATCTTTTGAATTGACCTTCAGACTTGTGGCCTTGCCTCTGCTCATCTTTCCCTCTCGTGTCTCCTGTAAAGCCGTGTTAAAAGGCAAAATGAAGAATTGAACACATGGTTGTGGCAAACATTTTTTTTTTTTTGGTCATCTCTGAATGAATTTTGAGTGAGTTTTTAGTATTTCTGTTTGCTCAAATGGAGAGCCCTGTGTTTGCTCCCTGGGCAGCAGCAGCCAGAGCTGTGAGGGCTCAGCTCTCCCCTGGGGGTGCTCAGAGTGCTGTGGGGCTCCTGCAAAGAGCCAGGGGCAAATACCCAATAGCACAGCAGTGCAGGAAGAAACTCTAAGGGGTCAAGCTGCCTTTAATTTCTGGCCAAAGTCTGATTCAGATACTGCCAAATACAGCTGTTATTAGTGTTTCTGTTCTGGTAAAAATAGACTGGGGGCTAAAAATGGGCCCTGAAGCAGCTATCAGACCAAGGTAGCAACTCTTGCTCTTGGGTCTCACTTGAAGAGGTAGTCTGGAAGAGGAAGTTAGTACTTAGTGATGTTTCTCTTCTTTTTCCTCCTGCAATGGAAGGGTGCTATTTTCTCTTCTGTATTTATGAGTGCCCAGTTAAACATGGTGTGCAGTGAGTTTATTTGCCTATTTCCTAAGAGAAAGGTTGGTAAAGAGAAATTCCTGGCAAGAGAACTTGTGTGAAAAATAGTGAGCTGCAGTCTGCTTGTAATAGGTGGACGGAGACTGACCTGGTTTAACTCACATTAGATCCTTCCTCATGACTTACATTAGATTGGATCGTAATACATTGTTATTAATACACTTCTTTTGCAGAGAAAATTAATGCCATAAAAAATGCTTTTCATCATTCTATTTCATGTATGATAGACACTTAGCTAAGGATGTCTTTTCTTTAAAATTTATAAACCTGCACACTGAAAATTGAGGCTGCAGAATTGTTAGAGAAACAAAGCACTAAAACAGACCAGCGCTGTTCAACTGTAATAGATGATTAAATCTCCCATGCTATTTCATCCCTGTTTATCTATGTCAATACTTTTCTCTCATGTTGTGAAGCCTACTTAAATTCAGTCTATCATGAGTTTGACAGATTATTCCTATGGAGGGCTGGTCTGAACACTGCTTATTTCCAAGGAGATAGAATGAAAATATTCTTTTGGGAATTTGGTCCTTTAATTATGGGTAATTTTTAAGCCAATTAGTTGTGATCATTGAAACACCAGATTAGATCTCAGCATTGATTGAGGTCAGTTCTGTTAAGTCTTCAATTTTTGTGTTGTCTTGTGGAACAGACAGCTGCTTGTTCTGAAATTTTGTTTGCTGCTGCTTTATTTTCACTCTCCTCCCTCAGTTCTGACCACATATCTGATTGGGAAACAATTATAATCAAGAAAACAGAACCCCAGTTCAGGATACTATAACTTCTAAAATTGTAAATGTTTTTAATTTTGCCTTATTCATAGTGATTAATTGGAACTTCTTTTCAGACTCTCCATCTATTTCTGTGTTATAGTGATTGAAGAGTAAAAAAGCTATTTATTTACAAATTCTGTCAAAGGTACTAAAGCATGTCTGTTCTGAAGCACATCAGAAGTCAAGTCCTTAGCTTATTCTTTTTCCTTAGCTCTCCCTCCAGGACCTAGTCAGATTCTCTTTGGCTTGACTTTAACCCTGAAATGGGAAATTATCTGATTTTGGGTTAAATCACCAAGAATTGTCCCTGTTTGTTTGTGGAGGGTGTTAGCTCCTTATAGAAGAACAACATGCACAATTCCAAATTGCAGCTTATTTGATTAGGCCTGTCAAGATCCAGAGTATACAGTATTGTATTTAATGCTACTGTTCAATGCTTTGATTCCTTCCCCACACAATGATAACTGAATCTTTATCTGAGTTCAGCCCAGTTAGGCTATAGAGTAATCAGGAAAGGGCTTCTGGGTTTTAGTTGCTGCAGAAAAGCTGATGCAATATGAATAATGGTTTGCAACCCTGTGTGCAACAATAGTTTTATAAGATGTAAGCATAAGATCTATTTCCTTAAGAAATTGAGGTGTTTTATGAAGTGTAATAGAGAATATTTTCATCTGTGCATTTTGCTAGAAGGCGCTAGCGGAGGTTTGGATGTCACTTAGATGTGTGTTATTTGTGAGCATGGCTGCTTTTTTAATCGTGCTTTTGCAAAACATCAAATACAATGGCACCAATCATTCTAGTAACGTTTTCAAGTACCACACCACCCTTTGTTCCAGTAATGTTTTCATACAAATCGATAAGTTGCAAGTGACTGTTTTAAGTGTAGTATTAATTTTTAAGTTTGCTGGAACACTCTGCACACCAAAGATCTTTTCTTTTGGTCCTTAACACACATGCATGCAGTCTAGTTGCCCTTCTAAAACCTTGAACTTGAATTTCAGTCTGAAAACCATAAATTCCTTAAGCTGAGCACAGACTCTTGCCTTTATGCAGAAACAGTTGCTAAATTTAGAAATATAGACAACAGTTCCAGGAAATGCTACCTAGAATCTTTACTTTACATCGTTAGCTGACAAGTAAGAGCCCACTTGCAAGCCAGTAAGATGGGGTTGTTTTCCTCACTGCTGTTTGATAGCAAATGATTATAGATAAGCTGTAGGGATATCCATTTATTCACAAGGACTTTGTCTTGCAGATGAAAAAAAACATTACCAATTCCGAAAGCTCTCTATGTATGGCAATCAATTTTAACTCTGCCTTTCTGCTGATAATGGAAGCTTCTGTCTCACCCCCTGTCTGGCTCACGCGAACTCCTCTTCAACACGTTCTGAGCTTGACAAAGTTGTATAAATCATTTTATGGTAACAGAAGATACTGTTAGGCTGGTAAACAGAAAGGAATAAATACACAAGTGTCAAGCTGCCTTCAGTTATATCTATTTATTACCCCACATGAATGCACACGGTGCTTCATAAAACTCCATCAGTATTTTAATCAAGTTATGTCTTTTGGGAGAGGGAGAAGCTGTTGTAGGGACCATGTTAAACCTTCATGCTCAATAGAGTGCAGAACACCAATTAAGGAGACTTTTGCTCTGAAACTGCCCTAATTTTCCACGTGAGCCAGGAGAATCTTTTATAAGAAGGCAAATGGGACTCTCTGGGACTTGGTTTGCTAGCTAGAGAAAGGTGGCATAAACACAGGCAAGTGTATCCACTAGAGGGTATTGGCACACTATATATGGTGGTGCATTATAGATAATATCTAACAGGTCTCATTTATTATGCCTTTATATGAGACCTTTAAAAGTCCTTTCTCTTGTAAAGTCCAAATTCCCCAGGACCTTTTCCGTTTCTTGGTAGCAAATGCATTCCTAATATGAGCTCAATTGCTGTTAGGAGAACAAGGGGTGGGAAGCTGCTCACCACCAAATTATCAAATGGCTCGTGCCCAGGTGCTGATTGAAATATTGATGAAGTCAGAAGACTTCTAGAGAGTTGGAATGTCAGTGGAGCAACATGAAGACTTGCCCCTGCCTTGCACAACAGCTTTCAGAGGAGGGATAAGTGGGTTCAAATTCTGCAATCCAAGCATTTCCAAAATGCATGTGTCCTGGAGCGGAAAAAGCACAGGAAAGGAGCTCCTATTTTTAATAGCATCCACTAATCCCATTGCTATCAACTTTATAACAAATCTAGGATGGGGCCTATAAGTATATAGTACAAGGCTGGTTTGCTTCAGAGAAGAATTTATATTTGTTGTTCAGATAAATGGCCTATCACATTATAATCCTAGTAGTATTAGTTTTCAATTTAAAATGTTTACTTGGTTAGGATTGCTATAGGAATTGTTTGTTTTTGCTCATAAATGACTATTAAAAGGAAGAGAGAAAGGAATTGTGTAGTGTGTGTGAAAATATCAAGTGCCTCACATGGGCATTGGAGTCACTGGAAAACTCTGGGTGGCTTTCTTTTTTTTTTAAAATCTGTTTTGCAGAAAATAGTGAGAAAAATGAAGTTATTTGCATTTAAGGACACAGTTTAGTGGTGGACCTGGTAGTGTTAGGTTGGTGGCTGGACTTGATCTCAAGAAGTCTTTTCAAACCTGATGGGTCCTGTGACTTTACGGGATTATATTTTGCTTGCAGTATTCTGAGGCTGTTCTTTTGGAAATTTTAAGGTCTCAGGGAAAACACAATGATAAGTGGTGATTCAACTATGGACATTTTACATTAAGATGTGTATCTTCATAAATACCTGAAAATTCCATATCCTTTGAGAACCTGGGCCATTTAAGTCACAATGGGAATTGAAAAAGTCTAGCCTGAAGGAGTGCCTGCCCCATCATAACAAACCTAATTGTGGATGTGAACAAGGCTCACCAAAATACACTGATCCCAAAAGCAGTGCTGATGGCAAAAATGAGTCAAGTGAAACCAACAACAAATATTGCCTTGTTTATATTACAAAGCCATTGACTTTGTTTCCCCTGATAACACACTGGCTCAGGGAGTGGATGATAATGCATATAAGCACGGCAGAAAAGCATTTTAATGAGAAAGCCCTTTATGTAATATCTATTTTTATTCAAATTGGAGATTGAGGGATCAAGTAACAGGATGAGATACTGAAGGATTGGTCTGAAAGAATTTGTTTCATTGTTGTCATTAATGAAAGTGTTCTCCTTAAATATTCAAACATCTACAGCATTAAGTTATTAAAAATTAATCTATATACCATGTACGAATGCTTACTAAATTTTTTTTTTGCAGAAGGTAAATTTAAAAGAACTGATTGTGTGAAGGGAAGTACTTGTTTAGGTAGATTTTTTTTTTTCTTGTAGCATTGATAGTATGGTTTGAATAATTTATTCAAAATTTAGTTAAGGATAAAGACAGCTTAGATTTTCTGATTCTCCTTCCAAAATGGGGTTTTACAATAATGTGCAGATCTTAGTGCTCTGCCTAAACTAATTTTAATTTATCCAAGTTACCAGTGCAATATTATAAGTATTTCCAGGCTTTTTGGAGTTGTTTCCAGATATGTAGACTTGAACAGTCTGTTTTCAGACATGCATAATTCTATGATTAAAAAAAAAATCCACACGATTTTATGTAGGCCTTTGGTAGTATCCTGGTTTATTCTCAACATGTCTGTTTTCTATTCATGGTTTTTTCTTAATATCTCCCAGTAAAGTCACCTAAATATTTTTCCATGTAATATGCCTGGTTTTCCATTAGAAGTTCTACCCATGTTTTTCCTCATTGAATACCACTTTTAATTTTCAATCCACATCTCAAATTTCTGAATTTGTGTTTTACTCCTTATTTCAGTCATTATGGACAAAAGTCAGTTATCACTACACATCACAATTTCTGTAATCACTCTTTAATAGAAAATTTTCAAATTTCCAGCGTGTTTGTTTCAGTTGCTCCAAAATAATAAAGAATAGCAAACAAGGCCAGTAGCCTTTATGTTCATTAAATAAATTATGTAATCTCTCATGTAATTCTGAATTGCATCTAGGCTAGTCTAATGGAATGTTGATATCTCCTAGTATTTGGAGCATAGTGTTTGAACTCTGGATATCTTTCCCAACTCTCAGGCTGAATTTTGGTGTTGCACTCTGAGAAAAGTCTTAACTTTTGCTGCTAAAAATGTAGTAAATTCACAGATGTATTAACCTTAATTTTCCATTGTAAAGTAAGATGAACAATCAAATAATACAAACAAAGCGGTATCTTCCAGCAAGTATCCTGTGAGTCCAGGCTCCTTGCATTTCCATTTCTTATCCAGCGGGATGTAGCATCAGCAGTTTAGATTTTCCATTCTGCATTACAACATCCTACCACTAAAAACTTCCTGAACATCATTTTAATGGATTGAGGAATAGTATTATAGCTGATTAATTTTTTTTTCAACTTAAATTAAGTATCAGCAATTTGGCATGACTTTAATTCTTTTTCTGCTTTATGATGCTTCTTCTATTGTGTTTGTGGTATGATGATGATGCATTTTTTGCAGAACTTTAAGTAAATTGTGGGACTAATTGTATTTCCACTGGGAATTTCATGGCAAAATGCCTTTTTTGTTTTAACAATTTAATGAAGGGTTGCTTCACATTGATACAATATCTCTCTCTCATTCAATATTGAGGTTTAAAAATTAATGGCAATATAAAAATTAATCCTGTGTTAGAAAAGAATGGCTCTGCACTTCTATTTCTCTGGGCTTGCCTTAATAAAACAATTGAAAAAAACTCCAAAGAAACCATTGATTTTGATAAATACTCTTTAAAGTTTCAGTTGGCATGGAGAGATTAATTTACTCTGAACAAAAAATACTTGTGACTTGAGATTCTAGATTTTTGGTTATTGACTTGGCACTTCCAGTCATGTGAAGATGTTGCAATACCATCAACTGCTTTGTTGCTGCCAGGCTGAAGATACAAAACAGCGCTGGGCTGTGCTTTTCCCTGTAAGCCTGTGTGTCTGTGGGTCTGTCACACTGAGGGATACACAGGTAAAGTTTTCCAGGAACATACACAGGAGAATGTATAAAATATACTCTACATAAGATTCCTTGCAATAATAATGTATTTTCTAAGGTGTAAAGCACACCCAGGTTTTATACTCCCAAGTTTCCAATTACAAAAACAGTGTGTAGTTTTTAGTATACAGACTATGATAGTAAAATATCTATGGTAATAACATCCTCTACAGTTTCAAACAGCCTTTCCTCATTTTTCTTCCATGTTTGAGTTCAGTTTTGTGTTTCCCATGCAGTTCTTTTTTTCTTCATCTTGTTGGTGATGGAATATGTATGTGTGTTATTTGTAAACCATTTTGGGTTGGATGTTGTTACATGTGACAGAACAATTTGACAGATAAGTAGCAGGTTACTACTACTACACCAATAATACCTGTTATGTCTAATGTAAAGCACTGCTACACAGATTAAGTTATAGATAGATGGGAAAGAAAAACAAACACAAAAATGTCCATAATGCAAATTCAAATAAATTTTCTCAAATGAAGCAATTGGCATTTCTACCACAGACTAGAAATAGAATACTATATGTCTCTATAATTGAAAAATTATATATTCAACATATTGGTTATACCTCCTTTTTAGAAAGCTTGCAAAATGTGTCAGCTGCAAAATATATTGCTTCAAGCTCTATATTTTTAGAGGTGCTTGAGAAGTTTCTTTTTGTTGTGAGTTTTGTTTTTTTCCATGCCCCCTCTGTCATCCAAGTGTCAATGCCCACATTGTGGGTAGTGAACGTTACTTTTGTATAAAAGTGGGTTTTGGCATATAACCTCAGGAAGCTTCTTTAGATGGTCAAAGTGAATGGAAAACTTTTTGCTCAGATTTAAATGCATACTTGAATAGCTTCTTTAAGTCAAAGCAAGACAGATGTTGGTGAATACATATTTTAGATGTTCTTTTTTTGGATATTCTGTTGCAAGAGCACCTGTCCAGCCAAATGAAAACATCACATAGGAATGAAGTGGCACTTGTGCTGGTTCAAGCATTTTAAAGCAGACATACTCAACTATGACTTAACAAAGCAACATCTGTGGCACAGGGGAAGTTTGAAATTATGCTGCTTGTTGGGTTTGCTTAAACATGTTCATGTCTGCTATTCCAATTTGTCTGCCTGGTGCCACAAAAAGATGTTTCAGTGACTTTGGGAAAGGAGGTATAAACAACAGTCTTAACCTGACACACCTAACAGAACACAGAGCTCCTTCTTAGGACAAAGAATAGAGGGATCACAATGGCAAAGCCTTTTCAGTGTGTTTTATCTACAGAGGTGATGGTGTGTTTGCATTCCTATCTCCATATGCTTGACTTGGCATTCATAGAAGGTACTTCAGTAGCTCTGTCATATTGCATTTGCTGATCTGTAGGATTGGAAGATGAGCATTTCCAGGTTAAGGAATTATATTTTATTAATAAGAAGGTTCACTTATCAAAGGCACAGGATTCTTCCAATTGTGCACTGTTGCAGGGCAAGCTAAAACTTTTTTATCAACAGTCAGAAGTGCAATTAGTACTTTTGACCTTCTGTGAATATCTTTGATTGTAGGTAAAAGAAATGTGCTCCTAGATTCTTAAATGCCAACCTCTTCTTCTTTTACCTGAACAGCATGAGCAAAAGTACATGTCCCATAACATTTTTTACCTTTCATCTAACAAATTTTTTGTATATGTGACATATTTCTATAGAGGATATGAATTTCTCTGAAATCAGCCTTTTTAATTTAGCTGCATACTGTTTAATTCACATCTTTAATTTAAAATCATTTCACAGTTGTACTTTGGTGAGCTGTAGGTTATTTCTTCTTCTCTATGAAATTACTCACATTATGCATCCTTTGTATAAATTATCTTAACTTGGGTTTGGGTTTGTTTAATTATGGTTGTCTCTAAAATGATTGTGGCATGCTTATGTTTATCAGAGGAATAGTTATCCAACTGACCTGTGGATTATCTTGGCTCTTGAGTTAGTTATTGTCAGTAAACAGCTAAAGGTGTAAATGATATCCTCAAATGTGGAAGTTCATGGCTCTGAAGTAGTGGTCAGGGCCATAAGTATTGGGAAATGTACTTTGTTGTCTGCTTAGGAGAAACCTAAAGTTAATTTTTCCACCAGAAGCGCAGGGTGGGATTTGCTTCATATCAGGGCTGTAAAATATGAATGAGTCTTAACAGTATCCCTAATAATCCAAGCATTGCAGTGTACAAATACCAGCAGGATTGTTGATGTGCACTGCTGAGGTGCCAGTCTTCTAATTCTGTTATGTCCTGAGAGTCAGCAGCCTTGACCTGTATGAAGTCAGAAATACCCAGTATGTAAAGGAATGTCAAAACCCTCATTTTGCCCCACCCTTTGAGCTGAGCAGCTGACCAGTAAAACAACCATGTGCAAATGTGTGTCCAAAAGAAAAAGCCAAAAATCTAATCTGTGACACTTGGTAGGAGCAGATATTTGAGTGAGAGAAGGGACCTGATCTTGTCTTCTAATACTCGAGTATTAGAAATGGAGCAAAACCTGACCTATTCTTGGTTACTTTTGTGATGACATGGAATACCTTGGTAGTCAGGGTGCCATAGTGACATTTAGTAGTCTAGAGGCTATGTTTTTCCTTGTTTTCTGGAAAAGGTGTAGTTAAAAAAAGATTTTTTAAAATATGGTCCTTTAATACTGAAAGACATTGTTGAAATCAACAAGGCAAGCAACAGTGTTCCACACTGTAATTTTATTTTTTGCTTCAAACTCTTTTTAACTACATACTTTTACAATTGATAAACTGAACACTGCAGTATTGAGAACCTGAATATAAACAGTGGAATTAATTTTATTAATTTTCATTGTCTACCTTAAGAAATAGGAAGAAATGGAAGATCATAAACAGAAGTTTGTTTTCTTTAACTTTGATTTATTGGAAGAAAGCTTAGACCAACTAATATGTTACAAAAGGAGTTTGGTATAATAAATAATAAGATTGCAATTCTGGAACAGCAATTTCCTTACTTAATGCTGTTAATGGGAAAAGTTTGAGATATTAATTTGTCAATTACATTTGAAACGCATTAACTAGACACAAATAGCTCAGTCACAATAGACATTGGATAGCTCATTACCCTTTCACATACTGCACTACAGCCCTAACTAGAAAGCACATGATAGTAAAAAAATAACAAGCAGTTTAAAATTCACACACACAAGTCTAACAGCTCTCAAGTGGCCTTAGGTTAGTTACAGATACATTCCTTTATTTTTGCTCTGTTCTTTTTCTCTGGTGAAGCAGGTTAAATGAATGAATGCATCTGAAACTGGATGAAGTGTATCTAGCTGCACCATACGTATTTATACATTTAATTGTAATTGTTTTTTAGAAATACGGATATCAAGACAAAAATTCTGAAATCTCAAATAATCTTTTCAGGAAAATAATTTATTAAACGTTATAGTTTTCAATTTAGGTGTTTCCCTTACACACTATGATTTACAGTTCTTATTGCACAAGAGGTCTTTTACAAGGGAACACACATTTCCTGCTTTTTTCCCATATAATATAGATTGTATTCTAAAAACTTCAGTACTAAGTATTACTACTTAATTATTAATTATATGTACTAAGTAATTTATTATTTGGGATGGTGTTTTTTTTTTGTTTGGGGGGGTTTTGTTGGTTTTTTGGAGGGGGGCTTTGTTGGGGTTTTTTAAATTTTGTAAATGACAAACTAAGAGTCTCTGAAGGGGTTCACAGAAGTGCCTTATTGTCTTTGAACAATGCTTTGAATAAGGTTGTTGTGACAATGTCTTGAGCCTTTTTTATGCTTGATTTTGCTGTAAGAGCACTCTGCTAGTAGCCTAAATATTTGTAATATCTATATCATACAGCAGCAGTGTTTTCAGAAAGGTAGCAGTGACAAATAGTAATTTTACATAGAACAAAGTATTAGTAGTTTTAACAAAGGGGTGTAGTGTGCAGAGACAGCCTGGTGCAACAGCCAGGCCTTGAAGGTAAAAGGACACAGGATGTTCCACGGAGGAGTACAAGCATGGGATGATGAGAGGTGGCACACAAGTGGGCACTAGAGACCTCCCAGTTTTAAATTACTCACCTGTGGTCAGATAGAGAAATGCAGACTTAGGAGATGGCTAAATTTATGTTGGGACAGGAAGGAGTAAAGAACAAGTGGCTTGTGTGAAAATCTACTATATACAATAAGTTTGAATCACTAAAGGAAGAGCAAGGTTAAAAGAGTATTAGAAGACACATAAAAATGGCCTTAAAGACATCCTGGAGAAATCACTCTCAGTATGCTGCTGCTTGCAGTGAAGGAATTGCTGTATGTGTGGCATCGACTCGTTTCCCCCTGCCACGTGGGAGCTGTTGGTCTTGGGAGCCCAAGCAGCAGTCCACTCCTTTCTCTGTCTGAGAAAGGAATCTACACTAGGAAGTGCCTATATATACCAGCTTTAACTGTAATATACTGTACTATTTAATGATAGATTATTTGATTATTGCAAGCTCCTTTTCTGTAACTGCTAAACTGGACTGAACCCTTTGACTATGCCCTGAAGATTCCAACTCTTGTAATCAAAGTTTCTTGGCCTTACATCCAGTGAGTGTTTTCCTCCTTATGTGTAACAAGTTAGGCTAGGTTCATGTGGAAGGAAAACTGCTGGGGTCTGCAGGCAGACTCGGGCCTGATGTGGCAGTGGGCATTACTGCATTAGGGGCATTATCTCCGTGGCTCAGTAGCAGGACAAGTGCTCCTGGTCACTCTTTCCAGGACTGTGAACTAGTTCTCTGTTGGTACAGGGAGTGTTGGTGAGAGGCAGGTGAGAAGTGGTGTCCTGATCTTTTCCCATCAAAACATGTCTGATTTAAAACCTCATGGCAACTTAGTGTGAACCCTTGCAACTCTTGATCACATTTTCATTATGCAGTCTCCCTCCCGGCTGACTCCATGTCAGGGCTCTGGGGAGCCTCGCTTGTGTTGGTGTTCAGCCTGGAAAAAGCATCTCTCTGTTGTATGTCCTATTGTTGCAAATAAAATCTCTGATGCTAAATATGTTCTTGAAAAGAGACTTAAAATTCACAGCTCCTTTTGTCCAGTTCATGTTCTATTTCACTGTGTGAATGATCATTGGAACTAAGCTGTATCCATCAAGTGGAAAGAGCTTATATTAATCCTGTAGCAGTGACATAAACCTTCCTTTCCCACAGGATTCAGGCACCTGCCAGGCACTTTAAGCTTAGCCTTTTGCCTCAGCTTGGCTTATACCCAGACTAGGATATTTCTCACTTTTCAAAATGAACGTTCATTTCAAGTTTGAGTTTGTGCTTTCCTAAGCTCTGAGTGGTTTCTGTGATGGCAAAACCAGGGCACTGGACAGGTGACTGGCTAAGAGTGATGCTTTTCCTGCTGCTTGCCATGGGACTAGTTCCTCCATAAGCACAGAAAGAATAAGTGAGGCTTGTCCAAGGGCCCCTTCCCATAAATGTGTGAGTGATTGCAGCGTTCGCTCGTGCCTTACACGCCATCACTCAGCTTCCCACAAACACCTTTGCTCGGTGATTATTTGGGCTATCAGACAAACAAGGCAGCATAATGGTTAGAAATGAAAGTGCCAACTGAGAGAAGTTAGACATAGGAGAGGCATTAGTAAGGTCTCTCTCAATGCTTGTATTGGGGCACAAACTGTTTATTTAATCTTTGAGGTATCTCTAGGAATCAAAGCCACCAGAACCAAGTCCCAGAGAAGATTAGAACTGGAAATCCATTTGTTGTCATGGTATTACTAAGGGTTTTTTTCCTTTGATTTTGAATGAAAATTATAATGACTTCATAGAGACAGTAAGTTATACCAATTTGGATGTGTTATTTATTTCAAGCATGACTCTGCTTGCTGGTGAGAAAAGTAAGACTCCTGTGAACTTTTTTGTGATTATATATAGCAGACAGGTTGGTAATTTTAATTGGTGTATATATAGTCACTAAATTGAGGTTTGTGTGAAAGATAATGCAGATAATTAAATTAACAGGGAATCACAAGAGCTCTGAAAAGGATTTTGAGCCAGAAATCCACTCTATTTTCAACTGGATCCTTGTAAAAACTGTCATCTCCATCTTTTTTAAAAAGCATTGTTCTGTGAGGGGGAAGGCAGAAAGAAGATAATAGACCTGGATAAAAAAAGTGGAAACCTACAGTTTAAACCCCCAGTTACACATTGTTCCTTGCTAATATTTCTTTTCTCTGGTATTCTTCTTTGAAATATTAGAAAAAATTGTGGATTTTATCTAAGCAGCGGAAAAAATTATATTAAAAGAAAATCTTTAGTGGTGATTTTGTGGTCTTCAGTTAATTACAGCAAATGTTTACTCATGCATATTTCTGTTTGGTGTACCTACATTTAAATTTCAGCCAGGAATTCTCTCCATCAAGAAAGTGATGTTTAATTATTAAGATAGCGTGCAATGTGACCTGTTTAATAATATAATATAGGCTCCTTTAGTGTTTATCTACCAGTATTCATGTGAAAAGTTAAAGTTTGATCCATATAAAATTTTGCTTCAAAATCAGTAAGCAGCTATAATTCTGTAAGTGCACAGCATTGCCATGATCTTGACTCTTTCTGAGAAACAGGAGCTCATGCAAGAAGTCACATATCATCTGGGGAAAGCAAGACAAGCTTTCTTTCACCATTCATTGTGTCATCTGATTTCACAAGAGAGAAGAATCTTAAGCTATTCTGCTTTGAAAGCTTATTTCATTTTAACCCTGAGCTCAAAAAGAAATCTGATATAAAAGCTTGTAGCTGCATGTTCCAAGAGATTTTCACAAGAATTTCCAAGTTAAAAACTTTAATCCATTGTAGGATATGGACATCCTCATAAAGAAACATATTTTGGGTTTTTTTCAAGCAGAGTCATGAAATAATACCTTCCTTGTACTGCTGTGATTCAGTGCAGGGATGCATTTGGCTTGAGTTTGTGTCACTGTAGCCTTGTTACTATGTCATGGAAAAGATTTAGGCAAGCCATGAACTCTTTCGTTGTTGTACTTAGCATTTCCTTGTGCACTACTTCTAGGCATTGACATCAAAGAGCAATATGAGTACACAGACTTTAAACTCAACTTTAAAGAAGTCAAGCTATTTTTAGCTGTCTTCTGAAATGATGATACCTCTCAAAACAAATCCCAAGTAGCCTCATGTTTTGTGTGTGCATGTGTCTGTTTTCCACAGTAACTGACATTCAAAATAGCATCTCTGGAAGTAGACAAGTGCTGGCATTAATGCTGATCAGGAATAGTAAGTAATTTGCTAGAAACAGACAGAAATGCAAGTGGTGTTAATAGAGGGAAACCCTTCAGAGAAAGCAGGTGTTTTACATTCTTGTTTCTCCAGAGTCTTCTGTAAGTCCTTCTGCATCAGTGATTTCTGATCATGGCCTGCAGGGAAACACCCTTCTTGCAATTTGTGCAGTAATACTGTGAAGTGGTGCTGTTAGAGGGAGACAGTTTCATCCCTCAGCAAAATGAGACATTCCAGACAATATCCAATTTGTTCCCAGGGCATTTTTGGGACAATCTGACAAGCTCTCAGATATCAGCAGTGTCTGAGCTGCAGCTAATGGACCTTGCACCTGGAAAAGCAACATTGTCCCCTGAGCTTTTCACATTATGTCTGTCCTAAGTCCCGAATTTTCTTATTGCACAATTTTTTATTGAGTAGAAACATAATTTTTGCTTTTCTTGTCTTGTAATGGGAGTTTTTGTTTCTATTTATTTATTGATACTTTGACATGATGTGGCATAGGAAAAAGCCTTTTGGAATTTGGGACATGTTGTGTTTATGCACTGATAGCCCTTTGGAGTTGTTGTCTGACAAGCGTGTGTCCTGAAGCAAGTTTTTTGTTCGGAAAGGTTGGAACGTGCTGCCGGTCCTTAATTGCTTGTCTGCAGGGTGTCCCTGCTCTGTCCCCACACCCCTGCCCACAGAGCTCAGCTGCCACCAGCCCACAGAGGGAGCTTGGGCTCCTCCCCTCACTGCAGGGGTGAAATCTAGCTGAGGTATTAAAACCTGTGGGTTTAAATTGTTATCACATTCTGAATTAGTTGATGAAACCTTCCGGAAGATCTGCGTATTTGAAGGAAGGGAAGGGGACTGCAGTTCTGCAGCAAAGTAACACATACCTGCCATGGATGCTTTCATTAGGCGCACACTGATCTGCAGAAATTGGTTTTATGATAAAGAGTGTAAAGCTACAGAGTAATACAGAATGGTAGTGCTTGTGAAATGGTTGTTCTGGCACTTCTGGAAATAAATGCTTAAATTAATGATGACTTGGAGAAATCACACACATGTAAAATACTGGATTTACTGTGGCTTTATGCAGTACTTCAGTATTAATTGCTTAGAAAAACATCCTTTGAAAGGTAAATGTATTTTTGGGTTAACCTTTCTTCATATCTTCATATTTCATGCTGTATTTTTCATAAGTGAATAAAAAGCTGCATAAAACCAGAAACTTGTGATTCATAAAATGGACTCTGATGTATTATGAGAAAGGACTCGAATTAGGGAAAGTTTTACAGGTTCAATACTTGCCCCTCCTTTTTTTATCTCAGGACTGCAGAGTGGAAGGAATTACTACTTTCATTAGAGTGTCCAAATTTCATAAACCAAACTTTTAAATTATGGTTCTCTGTGGCCAAAATATGGAAAGCAATATTATTAGATTAATTCTTGATATTCAGAAAAATATTAATTTATAATCAAGCAGCTTTATCCTGGATCAAGGTTGTCACATGAACTGTTTGGTAGCACTAATCATTTGTAGTCTTTGAGCACTGTTATTATCTACAGGTTATTCTTCTTTTCTCTAGATGGAAAAACAGGTATCAGCATGTATTACCATCGGAAAAAGAAGATTGTCTCTTGAGCAAAGTCTTAACATTTGAAATCCCAGAATTGTAGGCTATCCTGAGTGGAAGAAATCCACAAGGATCATCAAGGTTCAGTTACAGGCCCTAAGAATCACACCATATGCAAGCAATGCCATTACAGTTGAACTTGATCTATTTTGCAGCGACCTGTTAGAGTGAATGAAATATGGATACATTGATTGCAAGTCCAACTCTGTGGTCTCTTCACTCTAATTGCACCAGTCTTTGTCCCGTTCAAACAACAAGATGGGCTGTAGACTGGGAGTATGGGAGTGGCTGCATATTTTAAGTACCTTTCTCGTGGATGTAAAGCTGGGGGAAATGAAGAAGCTTCATGCTCAGGTGGTGTGCTCCAGTACTGTGAGCATCAGACATCTTGGACAGGCTTAGGGCAGCACAGGGAAGGGGGCAGAGAACTCTGCTGCTGCAGCTCACTCTGCTCTGTCCATGGAACTGCTTGGAAATATTGAAGCCTTTGCAGCCTAATGCTGTGCTAATGAACAAGACTGGCTTACTGCTATGTTGCAGTTTGGTCCTCAAAGTCAGTGCAAGAAAAAGAGCTCCAGATTTTCTGTTAAAGTAATGATATTTTATAAATTGATTATTGATTTAGTTGGCATGATAGGGGGCTAGTTATGGCCTTGTGATAAATCTCTGCAATTATGAGTGCCTTTGTTGAAGGCATGATTTGAAATTTAATAATAGAGTTCTAGTAGGTTTACATAAACTTGTAACTTGATTTAAATTATCAGGCTGATCACAAAGAGGTCCATAACACATCAGTTCCTAGACTAATGAACCATACATCCTTGTCGTCTTCAGTAATGTTTTGACAGTTTTTGCCTCAGTGCCTCTGAATTACAAGTGTGCAGAGATGTATTGCTTGCTGCTACGATAGGTCTCTCCCTCAGGATATGGGAGGTCACGTTTCTTGAATCTGAATTGCTTAACTAAACAATGGCAACTCCTGTAATGCTTTAAAGGAAGGCTACGATCAGTTATCATAGTTGTAATTGCAATTTTTTCACAAGGAGAGATATTAAAAGAATGACATTTTTCAATTTCATACATTATTTAGCTTTTCTGAAATGGCACTTTTGGTGTTCTTAAAATATAGAGGATTTATATAGCTGTGTGATTAATTCTAAGATGGTAGAAAACTGCTGTTGATTCTTTCTTTACAAACAGATGCAAAAATAATTCAGGTTTTAAAATCAGGCTGTCTTTATCTTCTCACTAATGAATATATTATGTGCATGAAACACATGCAGCAACTGTCTTATACCATTTACTTGTTAGAGTTTGTCCTATCAGCTAACCTTGTTTAGTATGGGCATTTTTCATAAAGAAGATGGCTTTTTTTGTCCTTTACTATGTGGCTGTTCTTCTTCTATAGTTGAAAAAAGAGCCTGTGTTGCTCTATGTTTGATCTTTTCCGTGAATTTCCTATTTTCTTGAGTTCACAGAAAGCAAACCAGATAAATATCGGAAGGCAATTTCTATGAATGACAGATGACATTAGTATGAAATGTCTAGATTTTCTTATGTTTGTCTGTTTTTCCCCTTTTAGAGATGCAATAAAGTGGAGATGAAATGCATCTTACACGTTGAGGTCAGTTCTGTGATGAGGGTTGAATATTATTTCATGTGTTTGAAGCATTCCTTTGCTGTATTACTATATTACAGAAGGGAAAGTAGGCAAGATTTATTAAACATTGTGACCTCCTGAAATGGAGATTTGGCAAATTTAACTATGGCATTTCCAAGTAGACAAGTTTTGAGGAATATATCTTTTGTGGAAAATAGTGAATCTTGTGATTCACAGGATCTTTCTCTAGGTGGGGTTATGTTTGAATGAAGCATGTTACATGGTGCATCATCATTTTATTACTTGTGGGAAGGTTTGGGAGCAATGATTTTGGGCACTGCTGCATTTTGTTCTCATCTGCTGATAGACCTCTGAAAGGGCTGTTGTGAGTACTGCGAAAAGGACAGCTGTGAGGATTGATGATGGTGTCACTTGTGGCCACTGTGTTGTCTTGCTCCCTTGTGGAAGCCGAATTTAGCATGAACTCCTTGTGTTCTTTGTTAAAATCTATTCTATAAATTTCAGATTAGGCCTAATAGTCGATATCATAGACCATAATCCCCATTACTGCTCATTATAAATGTGTAGTTATCAGTTCAATAGTACATTATTGTCCCCTTGAATCCATTATCGTTTAATATATTAAGACCCTGAAGTTTTAATATATGGATCATTACCCTTCAAAGCTCAGTGACAGTCTAATAAGTAGTTGCAAATAACTCAGGCTTTAAAATAAGAAATTTTCTTTTCGAAATTACATATTTCTAGATTGGGACATCCCTTACACCTGCCTCTTCAACCTCACTTCACTCAGCAAAGACTGATGTGCAATTAAAGCAAGTCTTATAAGATCTCAAGAACAGTAACGAATTTTCAAAATGGAGCAAGGTTTAGGCTGACTTTTTTATGTCCACATAAAGAAGGACAACAGAGAAGAGCATTTTCTACGGTTTGTGTGTGTCTAAAATTACTCTGTTCTTTCTAGAGCCCCGTAAGTATCAGTCTTGCTGAAGCCGTACAGGACCTTCTACAACCCACAGCTTTTCTGTGTTTTCCATTGCACTGTGTGCCAGAGGCAGGTCAGTGTTTGGACAGTACAGAAGAAAAATAAATAATGTGGTTCTCAAGCTCTCTAACAGACTTCTCCCACTCAAATTTTCTGCCTTTCATTTTATGCTATAGAGAACTTACAAAATGTTCAGCATAGAGAGCTTACAAAGAAAACTCTGGTGGGCTAAGTCTTGTTCTTTGTTCCTCAGCCCTCAGAGATCTCCTGCTCAAGAGCATTTGCAGTTAGATTTAAGACTCCCAAAAACAAAATATTAAGAAATGTAGGTTCATTGATTGCAAAGATGATACAATATTTACTTGGTCCTTGCACAAAGATATTTTTGTAATTGCTTAGTTTTTAGAGATTCAAGATCCTGACTGAGACATTGTTCAATTCTGGCAAATAGTTGACAAATTATTAAACTTAAAGTGAGGCTGCAGATTAAATATTACACAGCTGACAGCAGTGAATGTGTTGCTGCACTTGGACATCCTGTGCAGCAGTTGCATCCTTTCTTTTTCCCCCGCATTGTTCCTAAACCTTCCTCGTCCAACTTATGACCTGTGTATTTGTCATAATTTAAGTAACGATAAATGCCTCTCAATTAGGTTAATAGCTGATAACATATACTAATTAATTCTGTTATAAATTGGTCTTTATTGTCACTGCATTATGCTACCTGCTATAATGGCACATGGTTGTTTGGCAGCTCATGCAGTGACTGAGAACTGTGTTTATTGGCACAGAGGGTCCGTGCCAGGTGCTCATCCTCCATTGCTAAGGTCTGTGGTGCTGTCATTGTCCTGTGTGATGAGGCCCCTCCCTGATCCTGTCATGCTACTTGCTTTTGGAGGAGTCTGTTTCTCTTAGATGAAAATATGACAGAAAATATTACAGAAAATATTACAGAAAATATTAGCGCTTGCACAGCTTTGCCTGTGTTCCTGCTGGAGCAAAGGGAGGGTGCAGGCAGGGTGTGTGAATGACCAAGTTCCACATGGCAGTGGGCTCAAACAGGTGGAGGTGCTGAACTATGGCAGTGGGGTGGGCATCCTCTGCACTCTGAGGGCACAGACGTCCATTTCAGTTCTTCTCTCTGTTTGGCACCAGCTCCTCATCATGCTGATAGTTCATTTTAGCTTAGTATTAAAGCAGGAAACGATCAATCAGAAGCATCAACTAAAGAAAAAAAATACTTTTATTGTTGCTGATTTCCTGTCTTTAAGGGACAGTGACCTTGCTTGATTCAGTATTAGCTTTTAGATTGTTTGTGGTGCTTTTCTTTTCCCCCCAGCCTACTATTCTTAAACTGCAGGTTATTTTAAGCTTATTGCTTTTAAATTGCAGAGCATTTAAGACATTGTAGGCATATAGAATTAAGCTTGGACAGTATTGAAGGTCACACTATAGAGAACTAAATTATAATGGCAGCTGGGTAGTCTGCATGATAGTCTTTTTATCTAGCTCATGTATCTGATTCTGGTCTTGCTTGCCAGTGTTTATTCTTTCCTATGCTGGTAATTATACTTCAATACTTCAGCAGTGACATTTTAAAACCATTTTTGTTGCAAAAATTTTTGTTTGAGCAAACATCAGATTTATTTGGTTACTCTCATTTAGTCAAGTTTAAATGCGTTTTACTCACCATAAATTTTCCTTGAAATTAAGCTTTTCTGTTGTTTTGTTTTGTAACGCTGTAATAATCATTGACATGGTGATAGATGAACAAAAACACTGGAGTCATAGTCTTCATTTATTACATGAAGTTTGGGAAAAGATGGATCTGGACAAAGATGCAACTGATCGTAGTGTTGCAATTGGTTTCGATTAATTGTAGCCTTAAAGACTTCTGACATTATAGTAGCTTGTTAAAACAAAGTGCTGTTCCTCATGGGCTTGGAGCACAGAGGTTGGCAGTGGATCGCTGATTTTCCTAGGCTTTTTGTGCAAAAAAACCCCTGTGTCCCCCTGCTCTGTGTAAATAGAATGATGCCTGATGAGAAACATGCAAGCTGTTGCTTCTCACTCCTTGCTGGTAGGGTCTCACAGGAAGTTGTGTCCACTCCCACGCAGTGACCTGAACTGTGGCTCCAATTATAATCATGGTTATGTTTTCAATCATCAAGTTCTTGAGCATATTTTATTTTGTTAGTATATATTAATTATTTAATAAGTTGGTTTCAAAGTCTAATTAAAATCCAAATTTTAGAAATTGGCTCCATGTCTGTAAATAGCACCTGCAATTGTTCAAGAGTTATTTGAAGAGCAAGGCAATTGGCATTCCAAACAATTGTTTTGTGAAGGTTGAAATCTGGATCCACTGAGAAATCTGTAGAGAAAAAACTGTAGCTAGACTCCCTGCTGTTTCTCTTATAAAAAATTAAAGACAAACCAGAAAATGACAGCGCATAATTATAAAGAAATAGATCCATTTGTTAACAGTTCTATGGTGAAATTTTGTTATTGGCACTAATAACAACATAAACATTTGCATTCAGCTGAAAGCAGGCAGTGATATTCACAATGCGGTCAAAAATGTCCCTGTAGAGTTCTCAATGAGAAGAGCATTGCTTTGAATAAAACCTATCAGGCTATTGAAGAATGTTATGTTGCTATTGTGTACTTCATTCCCCCCCTGTTTTTTTTCTTAAGGCCTCTTCCTCTCTAAAATATTTTCCAGTATTAAATTCTCCCACAGAACTGGAAGCTATCTACCAAACATATATTCTAATCTGTATTTTTAAACTGCCTTTTCAAGTACATAAATGCACATGCTACAATTTATTTAGTGATAGAGTAGGCTCTTTGAATGGAAGTAGAATAAATTCACTAAAGCATCTGCAAAATGAGAAGTGTTTAGTAAGTGGCTGGCTACTAATAAATCCCAGGCAAAACATACAGAAATGAAATAAGGTATTGATATAAAAAAGAGGTGTAAGAAGCATCAGTACAATGCAGTAGCTTGATAAATCTGGTTTGAATTTTTTAAAAAAACGGAAGACAGTATTCCTGCTCCTGAGAAGCAGAGCTGTAGGTGGGCTCTGTGGGTCTGGGGTGGTGCATGAGTTTTCCCACAACAGGTCCACCTCCCAGCCTCAAAAAGAACTGGTGTGAAGAGCTGGGAGATGTGATGTCCCTTCGTAGCAGAGAACATTGCACTGTGAATGCCAAGTGTTGATAACTCTGTATGTGCACCTATTTTTTTATAGTATGGGATTCCTTCTACTGAAGATCTTGCAAATCTGGAAATATTACACAGACTTTGCAGTAGAAACTGTCATATGCCAGAAATTCAGCTGAATGCTTCTTGGATTTCTCTGTCTGAGCACCATGGAGATGATGTCTGTCACAATTGTACAGCTGCTGCAAGTGGTAATTTTCTAATCAGATGAAGCATAAGAAAAATAATTCCTTGTTACATACCTTTAAGCTACTGCATTTAACTTTTATTCATTACCCTGTAATTATCTTTTCATTCTATAGATGGTATGATAATTTCCAAAGCTGTTTGTGTTTGAAAATTAAGTGAAGTTGTGACATCCCTGGAACAGTCTTACTTCAGTGACCTAAACTACTTAGCTCTGGTAAATATTCACAAAAATAAAAGCTGCCTATGCAATGGCAAGTCACACAAGTTATCCAAAACAGCTGTGACAGAGACACTGTACTTTAGGCCTGATAAGAGTCAGCGGCTGTGAATTTTTTATCTTTTTTCTAGTTATGATGATGTCTTTTCTCTCTATACTGTAGTTGCATTTGTGATTCTTGTAGCTGTTGTAGAAAGCAAAAGGTGAAGTTGTGTTCGAGGCTTGTTGTTTTCAGTCATCTTTAAGAAGGAGATAGGGAAACTAGCATTTTTGTGTCAGAAGAGCATTTGTTCATTTGAAGGAAATCTGAGCAAACACAAAAGGATCTAGCATAGTAGAAGGAACCAGAAGAGCAGATAAAATGTGGAAAAAACAAAGGCAATTTTAGTAGTGTCTGAGAGGTGTTTGAATTCTGTAAAAATGGTGCATTACTGAATATACTGTTTGATAAAAGAATTATAAATTATCGACAACTATACATATGTTAAAGCCATGCAGAAGTATTGTGTGGTAAATAATGCTCATAAAGGCCAATGTTAAAAATAATTTAGGACTACTGAGTCTGCCAGCAGTGTGTTACACAGACCACTGCTTTGCTTTATAGTAAGACAACTATTAAGAAATCATTAATCTTTTAATAACTGGTATGGAATTAATGTAAAACATATCTGAGTCTCGTCATGCTGGTGTAAAATAAGATTTATTTTAGTTTGTCAGACATTTTCTTCCTTCCCACTCCCAAATGCTGAGAAGGATACTTTAATAGAGGAAAGAGATATTAAGCTTGAACATTTGGCTCTTTTTGTAGTCATTATTATAGGTAGGTTTAGTACTTTTGTAGGCTCCTTCAATTGTCTTACTATATTATGAAAAAATCATGTTTCTTGTTTGAGGGAAAAAAAACAAGGAAAGAGAGAAGGTGTATCAGTGTATGGGTTTGTAAGTCAAGAACAGCTAACAGCCAAAGGGCAGTAACTCAACCAGAAATGGATATTGTAGTTCTCACAGAGCAATTGCCTTGCCAGTTATTTCCCCTAGGAATGGGATAAAAACACTTCCAAAATACAGACACATGCCTATATGTGCTTCTAACCAGTTTGTGTTCTCCCAACTTACTTAATTGTGAATGAAACCCAAGTTAAAAGATTAACCTGCTTTATCTTAACCCACCTCTTTTGAGACATGCACATCATTGTTCCTTTTCCTTTCCTTAGAAGTATTTCCCACTACCCTGAGTCCGTTTCTTTGTTTGCTGCCCAGCGTGCACAGCCTATGTGGTGAAGAAAGCATCACGTCTTGGATAGCACGGCTGGAAATCCAGTAAAAATGAGATGTGGAGTGGGGTGGGGGGTGGGAGGGATGGGGAAGCCAGAGGAGCAGCAGCCTCTGTGGGGCTTGGAGTGATCCCTGCTGGGAGCGTGGTGTTGGTGTGCTCTGCTTCCTTGCGCTGCCTTCAGTGGAAACTGACTCAACGCGTGAGGGAATGGAGATTTAGCAAAGCTCAGTATCTGCTCAAGTGCTGGACTCTGTGTCTGCTTTTATTATTGATTGTCCAGTGGAGAAGGCTACTGTAGAGAAATATGGCAGTGAGATGACAAGAGATGAAATATTTTTCCAGTTAGAAGTGACCTCGTAATTCCCAAATGGAGGTATGAAGTGGTACTCCAAATGAATTATGTGGGAATGTCCTAATGAGTAGGAGTTGTTTTGGATCAAGTTCTAGCCACTACAGAATTTCTAGCATTATGAGAAATGTCTTTCCTATTGCAATTCACCATACAAAGACAAAATTGAGAAATTGAGCTATAGCCACCTTAATTTATTTGTCTGTCAGGTGATAATGATGTTTGGCAAATGGGGTCGAATACAACTATGGCATGCAAATGTTTAGGCAATGTTCAAGACCATGTACACTTTGTGTAACTTTAGATCATAACAGGCTCTAAAACATATGTTCATTTCTTGCAGATAAGGCTTGGGGTTTTATGTACATCTATGTTTACTCCTGATGGTTTTTTTAAAATTACATTTTCATAGACTGATTAAGCCAATAAGAGACATGCACAAATCATTGTCAAGAAATGAGTAAGGTTTTTAGCTAAAAGATTGCTTAGCTGATGTTTAGCTTGTGCAAGAGACCTTAAGGGCTCTTTATATACAAGTCATAATACTAGTGGACATAAAATATAAAAAAAAATAAATGAGAACGTTCTCAAATAATAGGCTTTTTTTTTTTTATTCTACAGAGAGCTCTGTGAAGAGTACAACACTTTTACTGTTCTGTCAGGTCTCTGCAACATGATTCTTACACTGAGATGGATGTAAGTACCGTGAAACTGCTTATGTAAAAGAAGTACTTTCATAAAATTTGACCTTTATTACAGTTCTCTTCATCATGGTGACACAAGAAGGCTATGTTACCTGTCACTTTTATTAACTCACACAACTAGTCAGTTTAGATAATGCTCAAAATTTCTCCTTCAAAAGGCTATGAAGGAATGAAAAGGTTAAATCTAATTTCAAATGTCACTTTCTAGCAAAATATTTCCACTATGGAAAGGAAACATAAGGTAATCAGAACTTGCTTAATTTGCAGCTTGTAGTGGACCCTGACATGACTATTTCAAGTCACTCCATGTAGACTGGAAGAATTGCTGTAATTTTGCAGCAAAATTTTACTTTTACCAGACATGTACCAAGAGATGCAGTGTAAAAGAAAACTGATATGCAAGTATAGCTTTCCCTCATGATAAAGACAATGAAAGTTTTTTGAAATTTAGTCTAGAAATATGCAATGTTTTATTTGAAATTATTTGCTGCCTAGGATAAATTCATGAGATGCACACTTTTTTTCACAAAAAACTCAATATAGAGAGCTAGAGGAGCACTGGCATTATTTGTATAGATAAGAGATCAGAATGTTTTCAGGCTGGACATTCCCAATACCATTGATGGCTGGGAAAAAAATGACAAAGGCTGTACAACTTTTGACCCTGACTAAGGGGTTTTTCGATCATGATGAAAAGGTAAATAAAACGATTAATGCTAGGTCCTAAAGCTAAGTGTAATGGTCCTGTTGAATACCTCATACTTCATTGGTGGATCTTGAGTATTTGAGATATGCCAATAGAGATACTCACCCTCAGTCCAGGTTTTTCCAGAACAGAAATATGTCTAGTAGCTTTTCTGCTTGATAAGGGCTTGATGTTGTGTTGCTTTCCATGATTGCTTTAGAAGCCCGCTAAAATTAGTCTGTTCAGAGAATTTATTTGTATCTGACACCTGATTTGGTTGTAAAACACCTCTGAGAACACCAAATCTGCCCCTTGATAGGTTGGTGAAAGGTTGTACTTGGATAGTAGTGGAGAATTGGGTTTTTAGCACTTTTAGATTTGGCAACTTAAAATAGGCTAAGAGGTTTCAACTTGAATAAAGTCATGCAGAAGCTATGTGGCATTTATTGGGAACTGCAAACCAGACGAACTATACTGGACTGCCCAAACATAGTTCATGTTGTAAGTAGTACCATAAAAAATGAGGAGGAGTCTGAATAATCATCAGTTTTAGCTCTTTTTATATTTATTTAGAAGAATATTTTTGGGTGTTAAATGGCTCTGAAGGTGCATAAGAGTTTAGATCTGGGGGCCTAGGGGGATGTTGCTGGCTGCCCTGGGCCCTGCACCACTGGGAGCTCTGTGCTGTGGCTGGGCTGGCTGGCCATATTCCATATTCTGCTGTGCTGGACTGGGCCTAGCTTACTGCAGCAATGATCACCTGCAACTTTCTTAACCACTGTGAGTGATGTGACCCTCACTGTCACCGCTTAAGGACGTGCCTTAGATTGTCCTTTCATGGTCCTGAATAATATTTTACTATCTGAATTTAACTAGGCTATACTGGCATGTGTATGTCTTATTTGCTCCGAAGAAATGCTGAGGGGAAAAATATAGATGTGTAGAAACATACCTTGAATTTATGATATACATTTGCATTCTCTGCAGGGGTAAGATTATCTTGCTGTAATTACATAGTTCATCAACTGGCCAGTGCTCGTGGGGCTTGCCTCGCCTACTGCTGAATGTGGGGACCTGTACATTAATTTTAACTCTGATGATGATTGGCTGTAGTGTTCCCTGTTGTCACTGCAGCCTTGGAGATCAGGCTTGATGATATGCCACAAAATCAGTGACAGTTTGCATACAGACATGGTTTACTCAGGTCTCAGCACTGCCATTCTCAGAAGATGAGGAGGTATTGAACTGTCAAACTGAGACTGAGCAGGTGACAGCTGATGCATTTTAGATCAGCTGCCTTCATGACTGATTTAGTAAACCTAACTGAGAGCAAGCAGCCTTTTTCTCCTTCAATATTATACTCTTTAGAAAAATAAGATGAAAATGAAACTGTGAAAATGTGGGGGTTTTTTTCATTTTAAAAAATTACTCTTTATTCCTTCTATTCACTTTGAAACCTTTTAGTGTAAAAATGATAAGGATGCAAGATCTGAGAGGATTTTTTCTATGGAATGAATTGAGGTAGAGAAGTATTTTTATCCTTTCCACGGCTCTGTGGCAATTTAACATCTGACTCTCAGTCAATCACTCTACCTGCTGTCTTCTATATATCATACAACTTCTTTAAATAGGTAATGCTGAAAATAACAGAGACAAGCAACAACATGTGGAAGCATGCAGTAAATATAAAATGTGTTTCCTTCTCTTCCCTGAGTTGCTTCCTAGTTTGATAACATTGATTAAAAAATGAAGATAATTCATAGTACAATGAGTTAGCCTAGGATGAAGCCATTTCACAAAACACAGCAAGCTTCTAGTAGGCAATGAATACAATGGTGAGGTAGAACAAGTGGCATTGTCTTTGCAAATTGGTGCTCATAGAGCTAATTGCTCTGCCACATAAGAATTAAATCTTCTTGTGTATGCAGAGAGGTATTTTCAGTCATTTCTCCTTGATACCGCTAAAATTTGAAGGGCCTAACAGGGGTCTTAAGTGGAAAACTCTTTCCTGTCCGTTGCAGAATGTCCTTTTGGCAGAACAACTGCATAGTCACAGAAGAGGGAGAGAAATTTTTTAGATGTCATTTTGTTGGCAGCATCCTGTTGCTCAGAGCATTTTTTGTCTCTTGTGTCTACTCATATGCAAAAGTAAAGGATGTGGGAAGGGATCTCTTCTCTACATCTCTCCTTTTCTCTCTTTTTGACTGAAATATTCCCCTCAGAAAAGCTCTGCTGTTGCTTCCTGTGGTCTTGGGAATGCTCCTTTGTCTGATTTGACTAGCAGGGAATACAGTGCATAATATATACCTTGGGTTCAGAAGAAAAAAGATTTTTATGTCAAGAGAATTTCCTGCAGTTTTTCTGGAATGCTTAAAAATATAAAGATGAGATGCTAATATGAAGAGTGTGAAGTATATTTCCAAGTTGATAATACATTACATAGATTTGTTATCTGTGTACTGTATTGTTTTTGAGAAGTTGCATTAGGGTTTTTTTCAATCTGTTAAATACTGGAAAATTGGATCACCGGAGCAGTGAGGAAACTTTGTGCATATAACAGCCAGAGATGTCTAAAACCTTCTGCATTTCTTTTACTTCCCCCCCAAAATTGCAAGCTGGAAATGAAAGTATTGATGCAGAAGTCACATAAATAATATTCTTCCTTCATCACCAGTGCAGCTGGGAATGCATTATTTCTGGTGATGACTGACAATCTCTCTCACCTCTTTGTCCTCTCCTCATGGAAATGCTTTGCCACTGCCGAGGAGCGTGGTGTCGGACAAAGCGCAGAGTCCTGGGCTTTGCCTTTGGGAGGGCTGAGCGAGGCAAGGGCCACCAAGGAGAGGAGCAGAGATGTGTTGGAGCACGTATGCCAGTCACCAGAAGAAAGGTGACAGAGCCAAATCACTGTGTGGCTTAGTCCCAGATAGCCCAGTTCTCTAGTGGCTGTTGTTCCTGTTTCTTGGTGTATTTAAAAGGAGACTTGGGGGGAGTGGTTGCAAATTGCTTTAGAAATCAGACTTTTGGATATATATATATATATATATATAATTAGTAATAAAAGCAGCCTTAAAAAAGTAATAAACCCCAAAATAGTTCCCTATTTCACTATTTCCA
Source organism: Emberiza elegans (assembly GCA_024865655.1). Taxonomy (NCBI): domain Eukaryota; kingdom Metazoa; phylum Chordata; class Aves; order Passeriformes; family Fringillidae; genus Emberiza; species Emberiza elegans. Next base: position 67,060,578 of record JALJVW010000206.1, read on the forward strand.
GGTAAGTGTGTACAGGGGGAAAGAGAAACATTTGTTCAATCTCTGTTATATCTGCATGTTAGAGAAATGCCTTACAGTTCTTGCTGCAGGCTGACTTGCCTATATGCTCAAAATTCACTTCAATATTTATTGCAATTTAAGGTTCTATTATTGAGTATAGTGACGCAAAACAGCATTCCAGCAGAATGTTTGCTCCACAGACTCTGTGCTACCAGTCCTGCAATATCAAAAAAAAGAGCCCTGTTTGGATTATAGAGAACAATAATGTTATCGGGGGATACTTGCGAATTGCATTCTCTCAACTTCTGTGATATTTATTTCAATTATATATGTGTAATTTGTAGATTCTGATTCTTTAAAGGCTTCTTGATTTTCCTTTAAATTATTCCAAAATGTTCCATTTTTATTTGTCAGCAAAGTATCTTCCCCTATCTCTAATGGATTTATTAAAATCCATACCTCATGCTGCTATCCCTATACAGTGGTCCCCAAATGCTGCTTTACTGTCAGTGCCATTTTTGTGTGAGTTGTGGGGCCTGCTACTACAGTCCTGTCACTTAAATCAGGATGACAGCCTGGTGCTGGGCTTGAGCCCTCATGGCTTGTCGTGATTCAGCATTCCTGCCGTCAAGGGAAGGAGATAAACACAGCAGTGAAGTGGGCAGAGGGTGCCTTAATGAGAGTTGTTAATGAGGGGAAGGCATTTTTCATTTTAATGGTGCAATAGAATTTTCCCCCCAATTCACTTAATTCCTTTACCTCTGTGTATAGTTTATTACACAGAAATACACACTTGGGATTAAGTTACCTGGAGAGAAGTAGCGCACACCTGGGCTATAAGTACTTTGTTTCCAGCAACAGACAGAGGCAGAGGTTTATCGAGGGTGTGAGGCTCAGGGGGCATGAAATGGTGGGGTGAGCTTCCCCTCTTGATGCATTAATTAGCATAGCAGTTACAATTGGAGAGAATGGCCTGCAGAGCCCTTGCTGCTGGCATCAACAGTCCCGAAAGAGAGGAAACAGTGATTTCAGCTTCTCTCATGTTATTTGTCTTTCTAGACAAAAGCAGCAAGAGAGTGCAAAACCAAAGGTGTGCTGAGGGATGTGGTAACCCCATCAGATCAAGGTGTTTCCATGGCACTGCTCCCCAGCCCAAGTCCTTATGGGCATCGTTAGTGAAATATGGACTGCAGGCTTCCCTTTGCTCTAGGCATTAGATGTTTGTGTAGCTTGCTGAGGGAAAAAGAGAGAGAAGTTCATTGCATTTGCAGAGTGATATATTTAGACCTTGCTCTAAAATTATCAAGTCACTTCAACCTCCTTGTATTTTACTCTATAGGCTTGTCGTTTTCAACCTTTTTTGATCTGTGAACCTCTCAACCTTTTCCACAGAAGATACAGATCTCTGTATAGTGAGTTAAAGCCCCACTGACAATCAGGTTGAATTTTTAATGTTTTCTTTTCAAGTTATCCTTACAGACATCCCTAGACCTTGAGTGCTTGGTGGACTGCATTGTGAAAGCCATTGCCCTGAGGTACCAGTCACGCTGAACTGAGACTAAAGCTACTAAAAAGCTGAAGATTCTGGCGATGAAAAAAAATCTATTCTGTTGAGGTAAAATAATATGGAGAGCTCATACTATTATCTTTGAAAATATTTATAATAATTTTTAATTTTTCCTTTGCAAATTTTAAGCAAGCTGAGTCTTGGATTTTGATGTTTGAGTGGCCAGCAGTGAGGATGGAAAGCAAGAACAGAGGTAGCTGAGAGTGGGTTGTGAGTGATGATTCCTTCAACAATATATGAGGATGTCATAGCCTTGCAAGACCAGAAATTCACGTTCTGCTCTATGATCCATTGAAAAACTAAGCAGATTTTCCATGAGGAGTTAGAAACTTGTTGAAAGAAATGCATTTCAGGAATGAGTGTTTCCTGATTAAACATGCATTTTGTTAGTCAGTGTCACTCAAACTGAGCTGCAAGCTCAGATGTCCCAGGTGTTTTAGCATTGAGCCTGAAGTTACTGGTAGAAGGCTGGCTAGAGAAGCAATATGGAAAAGGTAGTGGTGAAAGGGAAATGAAGTCTGATGGGATGGTGCTGAGCAAATAATTCTAATTATTCAATGAACTGACTTTAAAATTACTGTAGAATTCTGTGAAAAATAAGGGGCAAATAAAGTCAGCACAGGAGTCAGCCAGCTAGGAGAATATCAGGCTTTTATTTTCATGGTTTAATTTTCTTTGGAGACATGCTTCCTAAGGAGAACTTATCAACAAAGACAGCGACTATTTCATTTTGCCCACAGCCAAAAAATAATTTTTTGTTTGTGCTTATGTTTGGATCTCCCTGCTGGCTGTGAGCCTTTCTTTGAGTGTCTAGGTAGGGACAGGTTAGAATTATATGGTGCAGAACACCTGCTTGCTCCAAGATGCTAAACTGCTGCTTAATAGAAAACTTGATGTCTTACTTGTGTAGTTCTCAATATGAATTTACTATTTCTTTGACTCCTGGCTGTGTGTGATGACTTCTGTAATAAGGAGGAATGGCTAAAAATCAATGGAAAGCTGTTTTAAAATTTTCACGCATGAATTGGTATGTGTGCTTGGCATAGATTCTCAAACACAGTCAGAGCAAATGAATGGAAAGAAAAGGATGCTGGCAAGGAGGAGGTGCATCAAAGAAGTTTGGATTAGATTATGTTAGGTAAAATCTTTTTAAGCAGCACAGGAAGCCAGTAGTATTTTTTGTTTGTTTTTAAGGAATATTTTTTTCCTGTCTGTACTTAAGTAAATCCTGGAAAACAGAGTAGAGTCAAGCAGTTTTAAACTTTTGGGATCTTAAAGAAGAAGCTGGCAGTGAACCACGTGCATTTTATCAGCCAGCTTGTTCCAAAACTCTGGGGTCTACATAGAAAAGCAGATTTGCTTTTTAGTTTTCTGGCAAAGATGGATTGCATCCTTTACATGGCCAAAGGGGGAAGAGAGATTCTGTTTAAGGGGACAATTTGTTTGGTTGTCTTTCTTTGACTGGAGCATTGCTTTTAGGAGAAGGGGGAAGCTATGACAGCTGACACAGGCTTCTTGGAAAAACATTATGTGGAATCTGCCAAGATGTGGGGAGAGGAATGAGACTGACATACACTGATTCCATGCCTGGGGAACCTGAAAGAGAAGGTATTCAAGTGTCTAGAATTTGCTATTAGACAACAGCTTTTGGAGGTCTGTGTAATGTAAAAACCTTCATTTTAGTAATGTCATATTGAAGTTCCTGTTGCTTCAGAGGAACAACTGCTAACAATATTAGCATTAATATTTGTACTTCTTAAAGGAAATCTTTTGTACATTGATGCCTAAGTTTATAATGGCTTTTTTCTGTTTTATGATCCCATAAATTCTGCTCAGGTTTATTTTAATTTTTGAAATCTACCTACAATAGTGCAGAAAACAAAAATATTTTGGCAAATTACTAACTGCATTTTTGAGTGCTCTATATGTGCTCATGTGAATACACACAGAAAGTGACTATTTGCAGGAACAATGTTTTGCACTCATAGTCGAACCTTGTTAATAGAAAAGACTGCAACCAACTATCTTTGAATTTCAGCTGTGAGCTTGGTAAGGAAAGATAGATTTTAACAAGTGATGATGTGAGGGAGGAAAAAGAAATGAAGATAAAAGAGTGAAGAGGAAGGAGAAGCGGATAAACAGAGCACTACCTGATGAGAGAGTTTAGGTCTCCCAGCAGCCTTAGTGGCATCTCATAAGGGTTAGATTATGTTTTAAATATTGCATGATGAAAGGTGTTTCAGCATTTAAGAAGCAGCTTTTGGAAATAAAATAATATTGATGTGGTACTTCATCTGTTTTCTGCAGAAATGAAATAGCTACTGATTCACTTGCACAGCATCTTCCTGCACTAGTGGGAATAGACCTCAGAAGTTAATTAGTTGGTTTTGTGCTTATCAGGAGTGGGAGAAAACTAAGTGCAAGTCTCCACAGGGTGCTGGTAGCTCTCCTTTCTTTAGGGATTTCTCTGATGTTTTATAGGTAGAGGACAAGCTTGGCAAAGCCTGGCATGTTTTATGGGAGTAAGAGAGATTATGGTGTCTTGGTTGGTTGAGGGTGATCTTGTGTTCCTGAATAATTTCCTATCCATGCCTGTAGGTGCTGAAGTGAACTGGCAATTCAATAACTGTTGCTGAGCTTCAACATTGCTAGTTAAATTTTAATGTAATACTTGCTAAAATTACTAAAGCCAAGTGCTGACAGTCTACATGTGTTACATTAGAAAATGTACTTGTGTACACATGTAGCTTCCTGGTTTTTGCTATGTTGCTTGTTTAATATGCATGACATTTTTCAAACAAGGAGAAAAAGTCTAGGGAAAAAAAATCCTTGCTGGGTCCTTTTCTTATGGGCCTTATATCAAATTGTGGACCGGCTATGAAGATATTTTCTTTTAGGGAAGTGGAAATTCCACAGGAATACATTGAAAGGAAATCCCATTCTGCTGCTGCCAGAAGTTGGAGGAGGGCAGTGTGCTCACCACGATGTGTGAGTATTCAGTGATTGTCCAAGCCAGAGACAGGAGAGACAGGCCTCCTCAGTGCTTGAAGTGACAGGAGCTATTTGATAGGATGGCTGGTGCCATTGTCCTGTGACAGACAGCTCTGCCCAGGCCCAGTATGCGAAGCAGGCTGAGGAAGTGGCCTGACATGTCATAGGGAGCTGCCACAAGCAGTGCAGTGTGGTGACAAATGGAGCTGCTTTGGCCAGGTCTTTGCTCTTCTGTGTGAGTCAGCTGCAAGCCCGCATGGGGCTGGTGCTTAGTTTCCTCTTCCTCCTCACAGCAATCTATTCCTTATTGCAAGCTCTGTTTTCAAGGCACAGCTACAAGACAAAAAAAGGATAAGCAGATTTGTGATATAAGACCAAAACTCATTATTTTGAGAATCTTTTCTGAGCAGTACTTGCACAAAGGTACTGTTAATTTATAATATTTTGGGAAAAGACATTAGCTGGAGAGAGGTGCTGTCAGAATGTATTTTTAACTTGCAGTCTTGGTCCTTTATTTTTCAGGTCTATTAAGTACTTTCTCCAAATCCCTGGTTACATAGTTCAAAGAGATGAAGCTATTGGATTATTGTCTTTTTCCTGTCAAGGAGCCTACAAAATTCTTTCTAGAGACTGAGTGTAGCCTCTCTTAAGTAGCATGTTTTGGTGGTGCACTTTACAGTGTATGTGCACAGTCATTTGAATGTAACTGTTGAAAACTGCATTTAAGACAGAAGTTCTTGCCATGGTAGAAGAGTATCTTAGGTAGTAGGCAACATTTGATTTAGTTTGGTTTCCTGAGGAAAATTTTCACTTTTCTTCATCCTAGCTATCTAACTGTTCTTAAGGTTAGAAAAGAGAACTTGGCTACCAAGCAAATCTTCCTACTATCTTCTTGATCAGAGTTTCTTCCATAGACAAGGAAACAGAACCAAAACAAATACCTGTGGATTGGGGCCATTGGTCATTGATCAGCACTGCTTTGCACAGGGCACAGTACAAATGTCCAGCAAGAATATTCTCTCCAAGGCTTTTACAAATACATAATAATAATCATAGAAAATACATCTGTTTTCTGAACCTATATTCCTACATTGTGTTTACAGACAAATGAAGTGTGTCAGGCAGCCCTTGTAATAAGCAGTAAATCCATGCTAAATTCACAGAATTCTTTGTGTCTAATGAGAAATTTTTTATTTTTTCCCTCTCAAATCCCTTTGTTGGGAAAATAGTCTTATAAATTCAATTGGTTTATGTAAGATAAAATACAATACCAATCAAATGTAAAGCTGAAATGTGTAAAATGTTTTATTTCATGAATCCATGGAGAACTCTAATTGCTACCAGTATCAACTAATCATGAGCTCAAAGTGAGGCCTGAAGGGAGGTTCTCAGGCTAGTACTAAATCAGTCGGATTGGCAAAAATACGTTTAACTACATAGGCTATTGAAGGAAATTATTAAATTTGCAGTCATGGAACATTGGACCTTGATAGACACTTTACTAGCAAATTCCTGCATTTCTTGTCTTCCAAATTTTCAAGGAGTTTAAATAGAGATGTTACATTGCAAAGGAAATCCTAAAATGTAGGAGTAATAAAATGATTTTAATTTTTTGTTATTTTTTTACAATTTCTTTTCCATTTCTTCTCCCTCCCTAAATAGCATAAGAAAAACTTTTTCAGGTAACATTTTCCACAGATACAGAATCAAAAGATCAGATTCTGTATTAACTCCAGAAAAATTTTAGCATTGGTGTTATTGCTTAAAAGTGACCCAAAGAAATGTGAAACAGGAATTTTTTTCTTGTGATGGCTTGTCTACCATGACAACGTATAAAGGAGATGAGAACAATTTTGTTTTTTCTTTTCAAAATGAAATATCTCTCTCTGAGAACACAGAGAAAAGATTGGCTATGGCCCCAGACTTTAAATGAGAAACAAGGATGATTAATCTCTTAAAAAAAAAAAAAAGACTCGTTCTTTGAATAACATGTTTGATTTTCAGTTAAAGAACTGTCGAATAAAAATCTAAGTACTTTCAACAATTTCAACACTATTTTGAAATTTTAACTAATCTCATGTTATGCTGGCTGTTATAATTGGATTGCCTCTCTTGAGTTTTCTAGGAAGAGCATAAGAGACAAGAATAATTTTTCTGATATGATAAAAGATATAACTGCCCTATCACGTGGCTTCATTCTCTCTTGTCTGCCAGATTAGCTGTAAAAGCAAAAACTACTTTAAAAGAAAAAGCATTTTAAAATATTTTGTACTTCAAGTTTTTTTTTGAGAACAATATACATCTTCAGTAAATTCCTCATCATGTGCTGGGCAACCATCTGCTTATCTGGTAAGCTGTGATGAATTTGGAATAATGCCACTTATTTCATTGGAATTTTAATTCAAATGATAAAGTCACTTGATTTTTGTATAAGTATGTTAGGGACTCATTTGATGGTCTCTTTTTGTGTTTACTGGATACATGTGTGTGACATTTTTATTAATGGTAGAATATATTATGAATTCTAGTGTTATTTTATAAACAGCCCACTCCTCTGTTCTAAAGGCAAACATTAAAGGTCAGAAAATTCAGTAGTAGGTGGAGTCAGAAAGATCAAACTGATGCTAATAATGCACCTGGTGCCCTGGGAGTAGAGCAGCAGTGTGGAGAGAAATGGTAGTGTGGGGCTTGGCAGCTTTGAGATCTCCGCTGGCATCCAGTGATCTTTCAGTATAGGACAGTCTTTTCCCATCAGTGAGCTGCCAGATAGGCTATACATTTACAGAGGGTGGATTTGTTCCGAAGTGATGCCAGCACAGGGTCTTTGTTTTGTTGTTTTGGTTTTTTTTAAATCAATACAATTCTGAGTAGGGATGCAATTAAGCCAGTCTAAGAATGCCTTTAGCAGTATGTTCTGCTTTCTAAATGAACGTGACTTATAGCCACATTATCATATAGTCTATCTACTTCCAAACTATGCAGAGTTCTTCAGCATGCCTTGGAAACAATGTTAGCTCCAGTTATCAGCTTCTACTGCTGCCTCAAACATGAGTTTTGGGGCTTTTACAGTTGCACCCGTAATTTTGCCTTCCATCTTATCTCAAAAAGGCAATCACCTATAGATATTTGGGGAGTGGAGAGCAATTGTGCAAGGAAGAACAGGGCACAAAAAAAGATGTCTGTTGACATGGCCCCTGGCATTTCCTTCATCAGAGCTTCTCTCCCCATCTCCATGGTGTAGCAGAACATCCTTAACGTCTTGATGCTTGCAACAAGGAGCATTGTTCTTGCGTTTGCTCCTTTCTAGACATTCCTCTGAACCCAAGCTTTTGGACCTGTTTATGTGAAAGATTAATGTAAGTACATTGCTGTTGGCTTTACAATCAGATTTTCTACTTACTTTTCCATGCCTGAAAGGGGTGAAGATACAAATAATTGCCTGAATCCACAAAAGAGCTATTTATACATGCCTAACTTTGTACCAAGTGTGCTCCAAGAATATTAAGTGGGGTAAAATACTTAATCCCAACAAGTATTACATAAAGAAAATGCTTAGAGAATTTGAAACTCAAAGCAGCATGTCTATATCATGTACCTGATGCTTTCAAAAATTGCATCAGCAATGTCTAATCAACACGTCTACTTTGGACACTTGTCTTTTTTTTACAGTTGGCATGATACACACAGTGAAAAAACAGTCTTCTTCCTAGCAGCCTTAAAGATTTACCAGTGGGACAAGAAAACCAGATGGAAAGAGGTAGATGGAACAGTAAGAAGAAAATGTGGAAGGGCATCCTAGAACAAGGCATATTGAGTCCACTAGTTTTGTTTTGCTTTGTTTATATAAGCTTTTCTAGTTCCAGATTCTGTTTTCAGGAAATTTTAATGCTTAATGTGATTATTTACAGTTGATATTTTATTTAATTTCACGCATTTTCTTTCTCTGGAAAGGTTAATAATGGAAAGTGCTGCTGTACTCCTTTTGAAATCCTGCTTCTTCAGACTTACTTTCTTCTTCCCATCTTGATGGAAGTTTAAATGCATCTCACTGAATGTTACTTAAATAGTAATTGATCTTTATACCTGTGAGCCCCCTTTCTGATGGCCACCACATTTAGGGCCATTGTGAAACCTTTTTGAACTGATGATGTGATTCCAATCAGTTCTGCACTGAACTGCCCAGAGCTCCAGCTGATGGCTACTCATAAGTAGCCATGGTTTAGAGGTCAATTCTCATGTCATTGACAGCAGCCACACACAGGCAGGCGGAGGCTGGTTTGGCCCTTCATGATGAATTTGGGTTACTTCTTTTTTTATCTTTCAACTTTCATCTCTTTGTTGGAGACTGTACTTGTTCCCAGACAATTTTTATATTCAGTACGAGTTCTTGCTGCGATCATCTCACTCTGAATGTCTCTTGCTGAATGAGACTTCAGTAACAGCTATATCTTCTAACACTTTAAATGTGAATTTCAGCCTTGGTTAAGCAAGAAATTAATTCTGACCCGCCTTCTGTACCAAACCTGCCAAATGAATGGCTATTAACTCTGGATTATTAAACCCCCAAAAGCTTTTCTGCAGCTTCTGGGAGCTGACCTGGAACTTTCTTTACAAAAGGGAATGAAAAGAAAATCAGAAGCTGCAGAGGATTTTTTTGGCTTTTTAAATTATTTTTTTTAGCAGGAGGAGTATGCGTAGAGGGGAATGCAGTATGTAAATATCAGAATATCCTTTCTTCTAGTTTATTTTTTATTTCCTCAGGTTTCTGGCAGAAGGACTGTCTACTGTCTCTCAGTCCATGGTATTTACTGTTGGCTTTCTTTGTCTGTCCTATTACTGGTAGGTTTTCAAGTTCTCCCTAAAGACAGGTTAGATGAACTGACAGTTTGCTGGTTGTGGGCAGTTTTCCCCTCAGGCTTGTGTTTAACACAGCAGACTTGTTTTCAGGGATTTTTTTTTTGTTTGGTTGGATTTTTTTCCATGTCACACTCTGCAGCTGGAATAATTTTCCATATATATTTTGTTTGTCTAATGTTGGACACATATTTAAGAGTGCAAACAAGCAAACCCTCTTCCAAAGAGAAGCAAACAGGTGTTCCAGAGCCCCAGGACCTGCAGCTGGACATTCTTGCTTGCTGGGCTCAGCACCGCTAAGGGTGTGAGCACCTTCTTCTCTTCCGACTGGGAGTTCTGGCTGCCTCTGCCTGGAACCAACTCCTCAGCTCTTGTGAACTGATGGTCTGTCCTGCAGGTTCTTTGCTTCTCCCACTTTGCCTCTCCAGTATTGCAAGTATTGTTGTGCCATTCTGAGTGTAGCTGGAAATATGATTTATTTTGAAGGCAGAGTAATCTACATCTAAGGTAGATGCATCCTCTACAGGCAGACTAATACAACAGTGATATTTAACAGATACCAAGATAATTGACTGATGCAATTAATTATAGACAGAAATACGTAGAGACAAATAAAAGATACTTCAAAACTGTCAAGCATGCTTAACGCCAAGATTACTCAGCAAAGCAGTGTGGGGAATGTTTTGGGGTGCTTGAGCGGGGCTAATCTGTATTATCTCGTTGCTGTTTTATCTGTTTGCTAAGTCTATTACACAGAGATACTCACTTTTCTCTTTATTTATTAAACATTTGGTTATCACTACCTAATGCTGGTACACTGTAAAATCTTCTGTATACAAGGTGAGATGGCTGTGCTGATTGAAGGCCTGAAGATTGACTGAGCTGGAGCATTCTCAAGGCTTCAAGAAAGGTTTTTACTTGACGTGCTTTCCCACAGGAGTTCACATTTGCTGTTTTATCTCTGGGAGTGAGCTTAGTGACAGACACACACTGAGAGTCAGGGAGAAATGCCATGGGAGCTACTTAACAGCATTCAGATGCAGAGATGGCATTTGATTCCCAGCCTTCTTTGCTGCAGCTGCTTTATAAGAAATCTAAATCAGGAAACTCTACAGGGTATCAGGAAAGCAGACCTCTGATCTGTGAGCTCGCACCATTAAAAAGCAGAGTCCTGCTTCTGAAACAATAAACAAATCTAAAGGTTATTTTGGAATAGCTCCTGTTTAATTTGGTGGAGTCTGTGAAGTGGCAGAATTGCAGGTGTGCGGACACACCACCATGCATGGTAGAACCACAAGAGTTCTCTGACAAGGTGTTAACAGGTTGCCTGACATACTCATTGTAGCTGCTTCCATTTAATGTAGGAATTGCATTAGTCTAATTCCTACTTGTTGTTCAGGTAAAATGTTCTGGATATGTTTAAAAGCAAGTGCCAGTCTTTTGAAACAGTTCCCAGTACCTGTGTTATAGACATCAAATATTCCTTTAGAGATAGCAGAGCTTGAAATATTTCTTTTGCATTTTAGTTTTTATGCATTTGTTTAAATTTATAAATATCTGGAGGTGAGTAATTGAAACTCGTCAGCAATCCTTTTTCTTTCCCTTTAGATATATAGAGCTTGAAAAATCTAAAACACCTTGTGAGTAGACATGCTAATGTTATGTTGAAACTTTGCCTCTCATTCAAGGGAATGGTAATTTTTTGTCATTCTTTTGGTGCAGTGAAATTAAGAAAGTCACCAAAAATAAACATAAAAGCAAATGACTAGATGGCAAAAGTGATAAAAATGTAAGCACTGCAGCTGTAAGATAATGCACTCCCTGATGTCAGAACTGTGAATTGTTGATGAAGTTTGAAGTAATTCCATTTTGCATAATATTTTTAAATTCTCATCTAATACAATTGATTTAAATGTGGATACTTTGAAATACAAAGAATTAACCTCACCTTCCAGACAAGATGCTTAAGGTTAAAAATAATAGAAACATAAATCTTGTGTAAGTCTTATTAGGAAAGAAATATCTGCACTATCTGAGTTAGATTTCTTTCAACCAAAACTCCTATTCTGAAATGCTACCGTTCTGACAGTGTGACAAATTGCTGGAACAAATGCTAAATAGTTAAATGGACAAGTGATGGATGGCCTCATAAGCCTTGCAGGGCAGCCTGTGTAAGATACTAATTGGTTCTGTGGAACTGGTTTTGGTCAATAAATTCACTTGAGGTTTTTTTTTTTTGTATGTGTGTGTTAGATATCTTTAAAGAATGCAGTCTTGTAGGTGACAAACCACTTGCAATGTATTAGGCCACCAACAACTTTATTTTGTCTGCTGTACCATCTACCTTCTTTCAAGGATATAATCTACTAAAACTCTATTATTGATGCACTGCTGTCTCTCAAATGCTTCTGAATTATGAGTTTATTTGGAAGCCTCCAGAATTTTCTGATGCTAAAACATGTCCATGTTAAGTTTTCCATAGTGTTTGCAATTGGTCTTTTTTTTTTTTTATCCTGGAATAGATTCTGCCACTATTGCTCACTTTGAGCAATATGTTCTACTGCAGAGACCCCAAACACTAGTGTACTCCTCTTGTAAAAATATTACCAAGGTGAGCAAAGGCAATCAGACTCTGGACTTTGAGACCTGCGTTAGGAAAGAGTTGAGCCACCAATCCTTGAACTGAACTTGGAGATAAGAAAGTAGCTGCAGAGGGGTTTTCAGGATTCTCACTTTGAGTTTAGGCTCTAGCTTCTCCTTGTTCTGCAACCCCTGCCCTTCCCTGATCTCTCCTGGCTGAGCCGTGGTTCGTTCTGCCTGTGTAACCCCGAGCAGCTCTGTCCTGGCAGGGCTTGCAGGCTGAGCTGCAGCTTGCGCTGAGCTCCAGGGGCTGCAGTGCCAGAGGAGGTTTTGCTCACTGTGGTGGCACAGCCCCTGGCGGTACCCCAGCCTGTCTCTGCATCCCTGCTTGGCTCTGTCCGTGCTGTGGCCGGGCTGTGGTGCAGGGTGCTGTCACAGGCAAAATCCCAGCTCTTTCACTGCTCCAGAGTCTAGAAGAGAAGCTCATTGCTCTTGTTCTGGTGCTGGGTAGATCAGCTGAAGGGTTGAAAGAGCTCACCCTGTTGTTTCCCAGCAATAAGTTGGTTGGTTTTTTTTTGGACAGCTCCCTCCCACAGCCTGGCTGCTGCAAACTCCTGCTCTGCACAGCACTGCACAGCCCATCCTGGGACCTGCTGTCTTGACATCTCCAGGCATTGAAAAGACAAGCCCTGAAGCAATTGCCTTTCAAGTCCTTCAGTCCTTTGTTGAATTTGGACCTAAGTGATTTCAGTGGAAATAAGAGATGTAGAGTTTGTTCTTGGTTTATTTTGTTTTGGGTTCTGTTTTTTTTATTGCCTTTTTTTTTTCCCTTCTTGAGTTGGTTTATTTGTTAGTTGGGTGGATTTTTTCTTTTTTTCAAAATTTTTATTAGTGCTAAGTAGAATTTGTTTTCCATGGATGCTAAAAAAGCCCCTAAGAGAACCAAAGTCAGCCTCAATAACGGAGCCAGGGAAGCAGAAGGATTAAGATGGTTTCATGTTATTTTCCAGATAGCAATTTCCTGTTCTTTAAAGTAGAATAGGTTAATTCTAAAAACATCAGAATATAGAAGGCTAATCTTTGATATGAAGGGATAATCTGAAATTAATTTAGTGTTTAAATAATGCTAAACTTACACATATACTGTCTTTGCTTTGCATTCTTGCCCATGTTAATATATATGAGATATTTCATAATTAAAACCTATATTTCAGCTGCTGTATATTTAAACCAAATTTGACTGCTTACACTTCCTAGCTACCTTAGCAGCAAACAAGATGTTTCCAGAATGATCCATATGCCTAACATATATAAATGTCAAGAAAACTTTCTGGGAATGAAAAAGTATGCAGCTGCTTTAACATTCAGTTATTTATTCAGTTATATTTATTATTCAGTTCAGTGCAGTATAGTCAAGTCTTGTGGAATGCATATTTAACTGGAAGGCAAATGTATTACTTTGAGAGACTGTGAAGACAAGGCTCCATAGCCTCCTTGTAAAGTTTTTGGGAGGAGATAGATGTCTCAAGGAGAATTTGCTGCTTGTGACGTATAACCCAGACCTGGCTCCCCAGTACAAGAAAAACGTGATTTGTCATTGTGGAAAAGTACATTCAAGTCATTATATAACAAAACTAATTTTTTTTCCTTAAATCCTAACACATTATTGGATTTTATGACCAAGCAACCCCCAAAACAGGCTAATGAAAGTTAATTTTGTATAAATTATCTGTATGGTAGCTTCCTTGTGCAGGTTAGTTGACTGAGGTATGCAACAAGCTGAGCATATCTGTTGTTGATCCAAACAAGCAAGAGCTGAATTAGAAGAGTTCAGGGCTGTCCTGTTAGGGGAGCCTGCTGGATGTGCAGCCATCTGAGAATCGAGGGATAGCTACAGTCTATTTTCTTACATTTAATCAGATTCTGTGGCTCCACAGAAAAGGCTCACAGGTCCCTCTGGAGAGAATTTATAATGAATATTTTAGTTTATTAATACAAAGGATTGTGACTATACACAAAACAGAACAAACAAATGTTATGCAATATCTGAAATGCTGATCTCTATTTGTGTTTGATCTCCATATTATGTGTGAAAACCTAAGGCTCACTTAGGATATTGCGTAACATTTGACTACTGAATTGACCAAAGATGATAGACTTGAAATTTTCTGTGTAACAAAAAAAAAAATTTTTTAATAATTTAACCTTTTCTTGTTTAAAGTTAATTTTGAGCTTAGAACTGTATGTGTTGTGTTCTGTAATACAGAAAATGCTGCTACAGGTAACCTATCAATCTGCAATGGTGTCTGTGCCAAGAAAAGAGACCTTGCAGCACAGAGCACTCCAGTTAATGGTTACCAGGCCATAGATTAATTGTTGTGAAGCAGACTTTAAGGTTTAAATACCAACATTCTTTTGCTTGTAAATCAACTGGAAGTGATGGTCTTATGGGTCATTTGGGTATTGGAAATTTGTCCTTTGAATTCAGCTGATAAACTTAGATTGTTGCAAGTGCAAAGTACATAATTTGGTATAAGGAACTTTTATTTTGTGTGTCTGAAATCATGATGTGCATCCCAAAAGGCTTTCAGTTCCTATAGAAATCTCTTAATCATCTCAGAAAGGAAGGGGAAACTGTACCTTAGGTACAGTTGGCAAGGAAACTGCTCTAAAAGCTTCTCTCATTTTCCAAAGTTTTCCAGCTAGACTTGAACTTCAAAACTTAAGTGGTTGTAAATGAAGGGTTTACTTCCAAATAGCTTATGAAACAAACATGGAGGTGATGAGCTGATATGTTTGTCACACTTGGGTACTTAGGTAGCAATGTACTTATAAAGTGTTGTGTCACATCTGTGGGAGACGCTGCAGCTGTTCTTAACTTTGACTGTAAAAATCTGCTGACCTGCTGGATTCCTTAACAGTTTCAAGGTATTGCTTAACCTTTCTGAAAGAATTTTTTTCAGTTTATGAAAGTATATTTTTTCAGCAAACCTGAGTGTGTGATGTTAGAAGAGAAAGTAAAGAGATGGAAAGAATAAAACTGCTGAATGTCAAACTCACAAGGACCTACTGAAATTCAGGACAAAATCCAAATTCAGGTAATTTCTTAAGTTACCATCTGTTCTGTTCACAAGTATCTTTTATATACTATAAATATACCATACTGTAACAGCTTCCCAGCTGTGAAGAACCCATTTGCCTGACTATTCTTGTAATTCCTCCATAAAACTTTGGTTTTGAAGTTGGCCATCTGCCTAGATGCCAGTGGAATAGGCATTAATAAAATATAGTATAAAGGATAAATTAAAGCATCTGCTAAAATTAATATGAAAAGGTTCTATTTGGCATAGCAGGAAGTACAATAGCATGGAGAAACTGAGCAGTCTGAATTGGAAGTCATAATTTTGAGATATGGAGATAATGAAGGAGGCACTTGGGAGCTGGTCCAGCAAGTGCTTGCATTCATACAATGTTCAACCATAAGCCTGTGAGTAACCCCATTCTTGGCTTACTTGCACATAAACCCAACAGTAAGTGTGTTATGTGACAGAAACCATTTTTACATCCTGCTACAGCTGTAGAGTTATGGGAGATTCATTTTACCGCTGAGGATAAGCCCTAGCAGGTGCAGCTGGATTGGAAAGGTAAGGCTGTTTCCCTCTTTGTCACCACCATGCTCTGTGTGTGTGCTGGGCTGCAGTTCAGAGCTGTAACCACACAGCCCCCAAAGCTCAGTCTGGGCTGCATCGACTCCTCCTGGCAGAGAGGCCAAGGGGCAGGACTCTGTAAGCACTGACCCAAGTGATGAATTTCCTGCAGGCTGAGAGGTTGCAGAACATGAGTGTTCTGTGCTTTTAGTACAGGCAGCACTTTTAGTAGGCTCCACTTGTTGCTTATGCTGATCCAGTAACAGGAGCCTGGCTTGGGCTAAGCATGAAGGAAATTAGGGAGGTGATCAGTGCAAGTGCAAATCTTCTCATTAGATAAAGGCTTCTTTGTGAGGAGGGTGTACAGCACTAAGAGAGATTGAGGTGTATTTCATCCTTAGAAGTTTTTTAGTCAACACCGGGGCTGGAAACTTCTAGAAATGTGTTCCAACTGTCTTTCTTGTGACAATGCTTTTTCAGAACAAATCTCTCTCTTTAGCAAAGATCAGGACCAGGCACTTAGGAAAAAGCAAAAGATGAGACATACATGTTTGTTCTCAATATTCTGCTATAATCTGGCAACAATGGGATGGGTAGATCCCAAATAGAAGGTGTTATCTTTGTGTTTATTTAAGAAGTATGAAAATGCTTGATGGATACACTTTAAGGTTTTTATTTTAACCTAGTAATAATTTCAGTTCTGAGATATAAGAGAATTGGTCTTGTTTTAGAAAGGGTTTTGGAATTTAGTGACAGGGTATTTTTACAAGAAAAATATTATTAATTTAATTACATTTTTCTGGTGTACTCTATTAGCTCTGTCTTCCTGCTACTTTGTGGGTAGACAGGAAAAGGTGTTCAAATTCCTGTTTGCTAGTCAGTCACTTGAATTCTTCTACAGTGTCTTGGACCTGTGTGCTCAATCCCTTAAATTGTCTGGCTCAGGAAAAACAATCTTCACTTGATCAGCTACATGATCTTTGCCTCAGTAACTGAAATAAAGCCAGGTTGGTTTTATATAATTTCTAGCATTAAAAATGAACAGCTCTGATTCAGCCTCTTCTGAGGCTTAGCTGGGCTTTTGAGTTTTGTAGCCCATTCCCTGAGCGCTGTTGCCAGTCCTGTATTGTTCATGTCTCCTGTCCTATACTGTGTTCTTTGTAGAATGGGCACTGGTTCTAGGTTTGTCTCCAGCATATCTCAATATCAGTGTCTGTTTCATTACGTTATTTTAGAAATTTGCTGTGCTTATTGCCTGATCACTTTGCACTCATTTCTCGGCCTTCTGGAAACAGGGATTAACCTTCTGTGGCAGTTTTGATCTAACTAGCCATGGAATTGGAATGGTTTCTGCTGCTGGTAACAGGCTTTGAATTTTGACAAGTTTGCCTTCCTGGGAGAGACCCCAGTCTGTGCCAAGGCCAGCTTGGTGTCACTGTCTCCAGGAGGGATTTCCATGGGACAAACGTCGTGTCCGTGTCCCATGCAGCAGCAGAGGCTCTGTGACAAGCACTGCAGTCCCTTGGGTGCACTTGGCTGGTGGCACTTTGCCAGGTCAGTGCCAGGGCAGCTGCACACCCCTCAGCACAGAGCTGGCACCTGGCTGGGCAGGACAGGGAACAGCAGCCCCTCTGCTGGCCTCTGCCAGCAGCTCATTTCACATGGGGGCTGCTCCAGGCCAGCCCCTGAAGCATCCTGCCCTGCAGCAGCGCTGTGACACTGGGGGAGAGGGCCCTGCTCAAGCTTTGCTTTGCTTGCTGGCTGCTCATCCTCTGACCTCTGGCTATGCAGCTGTATGTGAAAAATATCTCAAGGGTTTCTCTGTGTGTATCAAATCTAAAAAGAATACATCATGACTCTAATGATGAGCTGAAGGTTTCTTTTAGTTTGCTTTTATCTGTGCATTTTCTTACTAGCTCCTTATCCCTTGAAAACAAGCTAGGTCCCACTGAGATGAACAGAATATTTCATGTAGGAAACATGAGTTGTGTATATTTAGTTCTGATTCTAAATATTCAGAACTTAATCAGTTCTTTACAAAAGGCATCTGGGAACTTGATGAATACTCTGCTTACACATTCACAATTAGAAGCATGCCTTAGGAGCTATCAGATACGTAGGTATGTGTGTACATATGTATACACACACAGGTACTAATTTCTCTTAATCCTTCCCTTTTCAGCAGCCTGCTTATGTACTTGATATCATCATGGTGAAAGGTTCATAGAGAAATCTTGATAAAGAACAAGGGTGGAGACAGACAGTGGAAAAAAAGAAGAAAAACAAACCACATCAGTAAAAAAAACTGATCAAAGAAGCTGAAGACTCATATGTAAAACAAAAAAGACCACTGTGAAAATAAGCTATTTTTTATAATTTTTTAATGCTATGGATAACTTTGGAAGTTATTAGGAGAATATTTGGGTGTGTGCAGGGAGTCTTTTACCTCAGATAACATAAGTTTTACTATCATTGTATATGTATGGCACTCGATACCACTGCACTAGTTAAGGGTCTGTGAGGAGTATTTCTGTTATAAATCTGGAAGATAATATCTCTGTCTTCTCATATTGCATCATCCTGAAACCTGCCAAGTTGTCAGTGGAGAGGCAATTATTTCTACCGTAACATAGAGAACATAATATAAATTTTGAAAGTATGTAGAAAATATGAAATCCATGAAAATATATGGATTTAGGAGAAAGTGATGAGGTTGTTGGGATTCTTTGTTTTAGTTTACCCCAACTATAAAATTTGCATGTTGAAACTTTAAAAGTGATTTTTTTCTTGCTGGTAGTTGACAATGACATTTAATTGTGTTTTTCAGTTTTCAGGGGTGAGGGAGAGGGAGTGACACAAGAAGCCTTAAGAAAAATGGGAGGAAAAAACCAAACAAGCCAGTGGGGCTGGCCAGAAGATACTGTTCTATCCTATGAAAGAGAGCTAATATTATTTCCAGTTTGTTGTTGGGTTTGAGAGCAGCTGGTGCTAGAGGAAGAGGCTGTGTTTCCCAGCAGTGACTCACTGGATCTCAGGAGCAGCAGGGAGAGCAGAGCGGGTGTGAGCCGAGCCAGGAGCGGCTGGCAGGGCAGGGACACCAAGACTCCTAGCAGGATGTAGCTCATTATTTTTGCTTTGCAAACTCCCCAAAAAATGAACGCTTTGGAAGGGTAAGACAAAGACTAGGGAGCCAGGGGAGCAGAGATAGTGTTTGGAGGGGCAAAAGGAATCTGTGAAGAAGAGTGAAGGTGCCCTTCAGCTTACCTGATAATATGTCAGCTTAGAGCAGCACAATGCATCATCAGTGAAATGTATGGAAGTGGTTGTATGCACAGCATAACCAACTGAGAGTAAGTGAACTGCAAATTCAAAATTCAGATTACTTTGTATTTCAGGATGCTTGTTTGTGTGAAGAAAGCCAAGTGGCCTTGGAAAAGTTAACAACTTTTAGTTCCTTATTGTGAATTAGCTTCAACAATGCTGATTATTGAAAATGGATGAAACAGTTTTCTTATTAAAAATCTTCAAGGTAAAAAAATTCTTTTTCTCTGCCTTGCTGTGAAATTGAATTTTAACCTTTCCTATCTGCTTCCATAAAAAATGGAGGAAATGAGCCTGTATTATGTCCCAGCAGTGCACTTATTTGGAAAGATGTGGGAGTTTGATTCACATTACCATAGTGGAGGTATCTCATTTACTGGCTTGGAACTACAGTGCTTTCTTCACAGACTTCTGCTGAGTGACTACATCTGATTCTTAGGACACGGAAGAGCCAAGTTCACTTCTCTGCTCTATTATTCTTCTGTATCTCCTATTGCCTTATACACCATTGCCTTAACATTGGGCTCTGTCTCAGAAGTCCTGTTGTAATATTTTTGCTTAATGTTGATCAATAAAACAGAAATTTGGGTGAGAGTTGGATACAGCAACTAAATTGTTCATGCAGAGGCCCCGCAGCTACTGACCAACATGACAAGTAATTCCTAGTGTTGTAATATTCTGGGTTTAATCAGAAATATTCTGTATATTGCCCAATATATATTGCCATTCTGATAGTTTTCGGATACATTTAGGACCCCAGTAGCTCAATCAGTATTTTTTGGGACCCGAAATTGAAATCACAACTCTAAACATACAATTCAGATAATTTTCAAAAGAATTTGTAAAATTTGTTTTCTTTCTTAAATCAGGAGCATTAAACAGAAACATGAATCAATAAGGAAAAAAGTCTTCATTATTTATGGATAGAACCTTTATTTCTCTCAGTCAGATATGACCTACAGTTTGCATCATTATAATGCTGAAGTGAGTGAGCAGTGAGAGCAGACACCACGCGGTCTGTGCTGAGTGGATGGGAAGCAGGAGCAGTTTTGGGCTGACAGATTGCAGAGCCTTGGTGGTGAGGTCAGGATCATCCCTGCTGCACTGGACTTTTCTATCTGTACTCATCTTGAAATCATGAAATCATTTTCTGTGGTTCCTCTACCTTGTTCCATCAGCATTATTTTTCCAAAGAGTGGTCAGCTGCTGAACAGAATGAGGGGACAAAGTGTGCAGTCATGAAGTCATGTCTCAGAGAGGCTGCTGGGGTTTGGGGGCACCTGGGGAAGGTGCACAAGGACGTTCATCCAAAGAGGTGCAGACACATTCAAGGGGTTGATGAATATGACAGCTGATACTTGTTTGCTTAACAGCTGGGACCTTCTTTGCTAGCTTCATCACCAGTGGAGAAGTGTTTCACACATGTGCCATGTAGTATAAACACCAGATTGCCTCCCTGCCTGCCAAATTCCCAGGACATGGGTGCCTGAGAAGTTGCTCTGAGTGCACTGAGCAATCATGATGGCATTTGCCATGTTAGCATTTGTTCATGGGGCGTGAACCTGCTGAAACAGGAGTCGTGCATTAACAGCTCAGGGTCACAGCGAGGTGGCCACTGTTAGCGTGATCTCACACCCTGCAGAAAGTTACACTGATCTCAATAACACTTAAAAGAGTGCCCCTCATAATTAATGAGGCTGTTAACCTCCTCCTTGGAGGATGGCTGAGGGCCTCAGACTCCTCCTCATGACCCCAGCTAATAGGAAGGAAAGAGAAATAATTGCTAAAATTTGAATTTTATGGCTATTAAGAGGTTTTGTGGACTTGGCAGTTAAGCAGCTCATATCATGGATTTGCTTCATGCTTCCCATTGATTAATTTCCTCCAATTCCCAGATCAGTAGACTATGGCCACTGAGATCTTCTGACTGCATAAACTGTTTTTTGATTGACATTCTTTGTAATTAGCTCTTTAACCCCAGTGGCCTTCCAAGATTGCCTCTTGCCATTCCTGTATTAGTTCCCAAAAGCTTTGCTTTTGCACATCTTTTATGCCCTTTTCTCCAAGGTTAGTATTTGTCAGCATTTCCTACTTTTGTAGAGAATTATTATATATTATAAGCATTTACAATCTTGAAGGTAGAATTACCTCCCCTTTCACTTCAACATTACTTTATACTCCTGGGCTACCTGGCAGTCCAAAAGAAGTCATTATCAGAATTAAGAGCTCATCCACAAATCCTTTTGTGTTTTCTCTTTTGTGAAATGCCTCTTGACAATAAAGTTGAATTCATATCATAATTTGAGTTTAAAATTCAGCTACCAAGTAGATGTTCCTAAAATTAAAATGGCTGTTGGAAAACATATTCTCTTCCTATAATTCTCAGCAGTGAAAATCTGAAAGTGAGAAAAGAGAAGAAGTGGGAAAGCTGGAACTCTGTAGCAGTAGAAACAAAGGATGCACAGCAGAAGTTTGAACTCTTTCCATTTTGGTGTGCCAGCACTTCTGATTTGAACAGTTAATTGCTCTTGTACCTTTAACCCTTTGGCAACCGTTGCTTTTAGGTGTCTATTACAACGGGGAAAATCCATTGCTTAGTAAAAAAGGAGTGAGGGAAGTACTTTATTGCCTTTTATTACTGGTCTCTATACATCAACTGGTTCTATACATAAAGAAGTTATACCCATTACCTTGCTTAAATTCCCCTCTCACAGGGGCTTTACAGTTAGGTTGAGCAGCAACTTCTAAAAAGTGACAATGTCCCTATGTGATACCTACTCTAAACAAGGCTCCTGCAGTATAGACATCAAGGTATTGATGTCTATTGATATTCCCAGGGGAAACTGGGAAGATGGGAAAATTTTCATTCTCTTGTTCTTGTATAGCCAAGAAACAAACAGAACAAGAACTAGATGTTGCTCAGAGATGTTATGTAAAAAATAAATCAGTAGTGCTCTAACTTACACCCAGTGAAATCATACAGTCTTGTCTTGAGATGCACAAAATATTTCCACAGATTATTTTAGGTCCAGGAATCTTAATATATTTTCAGGCCAGAGTTAAAGGTTTTGCACTGGGATGGGATGGTGAATGAAAATATGGCCCCAGGTATCAGACTTTATTCTATATTTATAATAACCTGGAGAAAAAAAATAGGAGTAAAAATAAATCCCCCTTTTTTATTATAGCAAACAGAACAAATCAGCACAAACCCCCAGCTGTTTAATATTGTCTTTTCCTGTGTTTCTGTTTTATTGTAAATAGCTATTTTTAAATAGGCAATGTATCTGACAGTTTTCCATAGAGATGTCAGTGGCTGCATGTGTGACTGATCTGTAAGAGAAATCCATGTTTAGTGTTTGGTTGAACTCTTAAATCTTGGTAAGTTGTCTTCAGTTTGTGAACTTGTCTTCCATCTGTGTAGTGCATGGAGACAGACAGCAGCCTACGGAGCCAAATGGGAATTTCACTGCTGCGAGGAGTCCCTGACATGCTGGTTCTTGTGCTGCCTGGTTGGCAAGACTGTGAAGAAGATACATGACCAATGTAAGAAAAAACAGATTATGACATGCATTAGGCTTTAAGTGACATAGTTTGCATAAGTTCTGAGTGAGTTAAAAAAAAAGAAATCCCAAAATAGGAAGACATAACTGACTCTTACAGAGCCTCTTACTTTATGATGTACATTTAGCTCAGCTGAGGAACAAGCATATAGCAGTGAAATTTCTCACTGTAGACCTAGTTTATCATCTCAGACTCTCCCCAAAGGACAGCTTGGAAGTAGAGACACATTTGTGCTTATGTTTACAGGTCACAGACTGCTTTCTTCTCAGGTATGTTTTACAGCAATGATGGCACAATTAACAGAATTTGTATGTTTTCCTTTTGGACATTTCATGTCCTTAATTAAATGTGCTTCTTCAGCATATTTGTGATGTTTAGGGATAGGCTTATAGAAGTTCTGAATGCAGAAATACCCATTTTGTTGACTGTTTTTCTTTTACTAGTGTAATGGGTTGGTTTTGACATTATGGGGCAGAAGATATTACACTATTTGATCCAAAAACTGATGCCAAATCTGGGGCTTGTGAAAGTTCTTTTCTGTGCATGCTTAGGAAAGCAGTGGGGAAAGAGGGAATGATGGTGGGATCACAAACCTGTGTGCACCCATTTTTATATCTTTTTTAAACCAGAAGAAGTCTTCTACTGCCTTGGAAAATCAAATTATTATACAGGGTTTGAGCACATAAAGTGTCCATTGCAGCATATAGAGAGATTACTTGTGAGCAGTGCACACCAGGTGGCTAAGAAAAGAAAACCTGTGTGAGCTGGCATAGATTCAGTTAACAATGGTTCATATTTTGAATGGAAAAATTTCAGAGGTCTACAGACTCCCTGGACTAGTCTGTTGCCTGGGAAACTGCACATCATAAATTAGGGTAAGGGGAAAAGGTGGTTATTAGATATGTATTTTTTATAATTGTGGCTGTAATTTTTACAATAAACACCCGAGCCGGGCTGTGCAATGGACTTGATCAGCCTTTTAATGTTTTTACAGCACTGATAATAAGGTTGGGACATTTTTTTATAAGCAGTGCATGGTTGCAGAGGAGGTTAAATATTAAGCAAAAATAGTTCTTTTCCAAGTCTATCAACATATGTTTTGTAGATATAAAATCTCTTCCTCTTGTTATTGATGACTTGCTGTGTCTGCCTTAGATGCAGAATGGACTGCTGGAGGAATGGTTGAATCCCTTCCTCCCAAACCTGGCATAATTGAAAAAGCCAAGAGAGAACAAGGATTGCTTGAACTCTTATGGCTCTAATAATTTTTTTATCCTGTAGGTGTCCCCTCTTTTCTTAGCACTTTTATGTTTCAAGAGCATGAGCTTAAATTTTTATAAGGGATATATAGAAAGATTTACTTAATATGTGGGAAAGCACAGAGCATCAACTTTTGAAATTGATAAAATAGAACACTTGGACTGGCCACTCCAGACTCTGAAGTTGATTTGCACATATTTTCAAATGGGAGTTTGAAATACACCAAGAGCATAAGAGCACCATTTTTAACCTCATCTGAAAAGAAGAAAGTCAGGTCACCTAAAATGTTAAACAGCACCTCCTGCTTTGGCTAACCAATTCAACAAAATCAAATTGTTTTTGCAACCCCCATCTTCCTGGGAGACACCAAGAGGGACACAGTTTGCGTTGAGGAGAATGGAGACAATTAAGGTAAACGTTCATTTTACTTGAAACCAGATACTTGTAGAGAGATGTTGAAAGCTCAAGTCAAAATGAATTTCAGACAACTTCTTCCTTCTGCAAGTGCCTCATGAGGTAGTTCTTCCAAAATCTAAAAAACTGTAAGAATGTCTTTTACAAGAGCAGCCATGCTGCTGTCTGGACGACAACTGGAGCACGTGTTGCCACTCACTGCTCCCAGTCTGGAAAGTGCTGTGCATGGTCAGACCAGCTTTTCCTGCCTGCTGTCCCTTTCTTGGCTTTGGCACATGGCTGCTGGCACTCTGGGTTTCCTTGCAGCAGGGATAGATCCCTCAGTGGCCACACCTGCCTGCTTGGCTGTGACGTCCTGACTCCTGCTGAACACTGGCTTTGCTCTCTGTCCTCTCAAGAGAGCTGCAGGTTGCCCAAAAGCTACTTTTTGGGTCTGGTCTCTCCACATTTCTTTTCACTGGGCTTTTGCTTTTAGAGGCAAAACTAACTCCTTAGCTCAAAAGGAATTATTTTTAAAACTGAGTCTTGACATTTGGTTTGGAATGGCATGGAGAGAAACTGCGATTTTTATATTACTGCATATGCAGCAGGAGTCCCAGACTCTTACTTCAACAAGAAGAAACTCACTGAAAAACTAATCCTTTCCTGGTAGTAAATTCATTATTTTCCTGGGGTTAAGCCATTCAGTAACTGTGGGCACTGATCTCTCTGTCAGAGTTTTCCAGATGTGGTCTTTCTCTAAGTGTCAAGATCCAGTTGGAGAATGAATGTTTCAGTCCATAGTAAAGATTATTTTCCAAGTCAAATGCAATTGTGGAGTTGAGGAGTTGACATTGGCATAGTCTCCAAACTGTCACACTTGTGTACAAAAACTAATAAAACAGGACACACTGCAGTCTTCTGGACTAGTAGAGTTTATTTTTAACTCTGTAACTGAGGTAAGTTATGGAAATTTGGAATTCATTGCCGCTCAGATTCCTCCTCAACTCCCTGGTGGTAAAGATCTAGTTCTCTTGGTTGTCATTGTGCTATACTTACTTACATTCTCTATAGATCCTCTTTATTCATTATTTTTTTCTAAAACCAATTTTTTTCTTTTCCATTCAGAAAAATTATGTTGTAAAAATCATGAGACTCTATTTTGTTAGATAAGTGTTGAACCTGGACTGTTCCTTCAAGTTCTACCAGTGCCTTAGAGTATTCTCCTGGGAACATTTAGTAATGTGACTAATCTGTTACATATAGTTTGTTCTGTCATGTTTTCTCTGTGGGAAAATTGTATAAACATTGTAGTGCTTTTCTGTGACAAGATGTTGCTTATGTTTGTGAAGGTTTGTTATTTACGGGTGTGTTAGGAAAGGTGGCTTGGAGAAGAGAGCTGGCTTTCTTCCTCTGTTTTTCTGGAATTTCATTTCATTCCAGGACTGCTATCATCCCCTGAGTAACCTCGTTGCTACCCCAGTAATTTTTGTTACTGAGCATAGTTACTGACATGACTAAATACAGTTTGTTTTTTTAGGGGTCCTTTCAAAATGTGTTTAAAGATGATGGTCCAATGGGTGTATTTATGATAAAATCTGACAACCTGACAACTTTTGGATAGTTTGGTATTTCTGTAGATCTTTGCTGTCTGCCATCCACAATAGCTTTGGGACAATTGTAAGTTAAGTTACCTCATAGAAGTGGCTTCAGCAAACTTCAGATAGATCAGTGTAATCCTCTGGATATGTCAAAACCATTAGTGAGAAGTTTCTTATCAAATTTGACTTCAGGTGCCATGTTTGGTTTTGAAATCTGTATTCTTGCTTTTGAGACAGTTATGTTCCAAATTTTCTTCATCTTTGATGATAACACATAAAACTGCTTCTTGCTTTTACAAAAAAAAAGTGCTTTAGAGATAAATGTGACTCAAGTATTGACAGTTTCATAAACCACAGGTTGTAGGCAGCCTTCTTGTTCACAGTATTATTACTTTTAAACATAAACTCGATTTATGATGAAGAAGCTTTAAAGCTTTGTTTTCTAATACCATGCTTTCTCTTAAGCCCTTGTTACTCTGCATCTCTGGGCTGGAGTAGACATTATTCCAGCTTGTTTAATCTCTTTATATTGAACTACTAATTCTCTCTAATGTTTATGATGGGAAAGACATCTCTAGGAAATTTTTTTCTCTGAAAAAATGCCATATATTGTGTTTCTGAAGAACAAGATTCAAAGGCCTGAGGAAAAAAAACACCTCATAAATGATTACTGGGAGCACACGTAGAGCAGCCACAGTGGTGTGAGTTGGCCATGCTTTTGGGGAAATGAAAAATTTAACAAGAAAATATGCTGAAGAAGAATACGGGAATATCTTGTGCCTCCTAAATTCTGAATGAAAAAGGTAAACACCTTATTAAAAAATCCAGTATATCTATCAGCCAACTGAATTGCTTTCTGGAAACACATTAGTTTTAGGCTATGTAAACAACAGTTATTTGTGTTCATAGTAGTTTTATCCAAGAGATGTGTCCTCCAGCAAGTCTATACCAATAAAACTCTGCCTTAACTAGGTTTTACATTTTGCTTATACGTGTCCCATCTGCTTGGAGTGTCTCAGCCCTTGTTCCTAAAATGATTATCAGAATACCCTGTTTTTCACCTCTATTTTCTTGGAGTATCATTATTTATTTCTCAAAGAAGCACGAGTTGAATCTACCTCAATCTGAATCAGGGTCAAACATTGGCATGTGCTTAACTGAAAGTTTATTGCTATCTTGATTTAATTGTAGAAATAGAACAATGGAATAATGCATTCTATTCACTATTCTAAATAATTCAAGTGACTTTATTCAGATTCCTAAGAAGTGACTGTCAGTGTGGGATTTGGAATAGCAAGTATTGCTTTATGCTTAACAAAACATGGATAACTGACAGCCCCTTCAAAAGGGGAAGGGTTCGTTTTGTGATGCAAAACAGATAGCTTGGGTGGGAATAATATTGTGTATCTATATGCAGGATTAAATCCCAGGCAGAAAGCACAGGCAGATGAAAAAAATCGTATTGCTAGTCTCCTCTTTTCCTGCAGTAAAACTGAATATTTCACAGCTCTCAGGAGAGTAAGGCAAGTGGCTGGTTAATGCATTGGCTGTGTTTGACGTACCTTATAACTATTTTTGAACTTTCAGCTCCCTTTTTTAAACATGAGCAGATTGTTGCTGTGATTGAATAGCTTTTTCCAGTAAGAATCTTGTGATAGGAGATTTACATGTTAGAGAACAGTGTACCTTCAACATAGGTAAGCAATATTTCTGACATCATTGACAAGCAAAATGCTCAAGAGCTAGGCACTCTTCTTCAGCAAAGACTGCCTTCATCCCTTTCATTATCCTAGGAAAGCCTTGGTTTCAGGGAGTTTGTTTTAAAATTAATTTATTTAAAGTAGTGTGTCACACACATTGTGAATAGCTGAAATTTGCATTCTTAGAACTTGTGGTCCATGGAGCTGGCTCTGGTAGGCAAAGCAGTCAGATGGTGTTTAGGAGCCTATTAGTCCAGCTCTTTGCTATTGCACTGTGTCACAATGGTGAGTCCTTCAGTATCTGTCACTTGCAAACTTGCCAGCATCTCAGTGCATGAAACGTCAGGAAAACATTTCTGGGGATGCTGCCAAAGGGAAGGGCTCCGTGAACTTGGCCCTTTTCCCCCTGTCTGGATGGTGCTGTGTGGGATGGCTGCTGAAGATCGGCCCCAGTGACACACAGGGCTCTGTGTGCTTGGCCCTTTCCCCCTCTCTGGATGGCATTGTCTGGGATCACTGCTGGAGATGAGCCCCAGTGACACACAGGGCTCCGTGCCAGCCAGGATGGAGGCACACATGGAGGGCAGATGGGTGTGCTAGCAGCGTTCTGCCTGTCATCCTTCTGGGCTGCCATGCTTGTCACCCAACTGATCCAGCAACTGCTTCACATATGAACCCTCTTAAAAGGAACTGTTAGACTGATAGGCTGAGTGAACTCTCACTGACATTACACAGAAAATGCTTTGAAAAACATTTCAGAGCCCCAATGAGTTAAAAAGCAATTTATGCATTTCAGAACTTGCATTGAAGAGGAATATAATATTTTTATATTGTTCTCATTAAAATATATGCTTAAAGAGATGTTTCAACCTGAAACAGGCAGGAGGAGAGCAGGTGGCAGCTTTGGATGTCTGAGCACATCTCCTCTTGATGGTGGGAGCTCTTGTGCTGACAGGTGAAGGGGCTGCTGCCTTGAGCTGTCCCAGAGGTGCTCCTGGTTCACTGTGGTTGGTCACAGTCAGGTTTGCTTGGTTTAAAATGTAATTGTTCAAAGCTGCAGTCAAATAAAAACCCTTCAATCAACTGTTTTATTAGATTGCAAAAACCCAAAGTTCATAGAAGCACAGAATAATTTATGATGGAAGGGTCTCTGGAGGTCACCTGATTCATTTTCCAGTCAAATTCTGAATATCTCCAAAGATGGATATTTCACAGTGCCTCAGGTCTTTTCCATTGCTTATCTTATTGTGAAATTTTATTTAAACCACAACTGCATAACCACAAAAGTGCAACATTCCCATATTTACCCATTCTATTGCCCTTCTTTGTCAGGCAGAGCAGGAAAGCTAATAGGGAGTAAAAAGGAGCCTTGAAATGCAACTGTAGCCTGGACTCAGGAGGATATTAGAGCTTATATCAGTACAGATTATTTATTTCATATAGTTCCCCAATAGGCTTTTGTATTTTCCTGTTTAAACCTCTGAAATTGAATCTCTAATAGCTGCAGCACGATTCCTAAATATTCCATGAAAAAAAAATGAAATTCCACTCTTTATTTAAAGGGAAAAAAGCAAGAGTATTTTTTGGGAGGTCATACCTCATAGAAAAAAATACACAAAATCCTTTGAGGCTCTTGCTTGTGGGTGAGTTTTTGTCTGTTTTGGCAGGTAGTCTTAACTTATTTTCCTATTTTTCTATCCAGTCCCAAAGGACAGCTCACAGTCACTGTGATCCTGGACATTCTGTGCTTTATAGGTAGTGTAAAAAGTCCTGACAAGAATGTAGAATAACACCTGTGTAATCACTCATACAAAGGACACTTTTGTGAACTGCATTTCTGTGAGGACACAAAATTCCAAGGGGAGCTTGAACGTGCTATTTGTGTTTAGAGGAGGAAAAACACACTTCTTGCAAGTATCGAATCCTGTCCTCTCATTGAGCTGCTCCCCAAAACTTTGATGTTCAAGGGTTCTTCCTTCTTGCCCTGTCCATATTGTCTGGTCTGCCTCCTGTCCCTGCCTGCCTGCTATTTGGGCAGCAGCAAGGAGCAGTCCCAGGCTGTGCCTGTGTGCCCTGATGAAGCGCCATGCTCGGATGCCGGCATTTGTGCCGCAGGTTTACGATCACTGCATCGATCGGTGTCTCCATTTAAATGATTTATCTTTGCTCTTGGCTCGCTGTGAGCTTTTCCACGAGCTGCAAGGAAAACTGATTTTATATATGTGTTTTTTAGCAAGTTACTCAGCTTGTTACTCATGTTATCTGAAGGAAATGGGATAAGACCTGGGAAGTAGCGTGGTGGGTACCAGGGTATGTGCAGGGCCTGGAGCTGTCCCAAAGGATTGTGTGGTGGGGGTGGCTGGAGACCTCACTCCCCCTGCCCTGTGGCACCAAAGCCACACTGGCTCTGAGATCTGTGAGCAGGCTGCTGAGAGCTACTCTGTTGGGAAGGATCAGTTGCTGCAGGTTTTAGAAAGCATAGAGCTTGGAGTATTTAGAAGTCTGTCATTGAATCAAATCCCCAGGGAACAATCCATTTTTGATATATCAAAATAAGTATATTTTGCTTAGGTAATCAATCCTAGGATGATAAATTGTCATCCATTCCAGGCAATTTACTTCATTGATTGGCATCAAATAGATATTGTACGGTCAATATGATTTTCATACCTCACCTTTAGCTGCAGTTTCACCTACTTTTTAAAATTTATTAAAAGCTGTGGTTCAGTTTGCCTTTTTATTTGAACTCAGAAGCCTCATTTTGTTTTCTGCTCCTGATTAAAAAGTACGTTGTCAAGACTAACCTGGAGTTACGTAAATCAATAATGCTACACAGAAAAGGAGAACAAATTGTAGCTCTTATTTGCATAATGGACAAGATCTAAAATGAATTCCTCAGGTTAATGAGTGTCCTCAGGGTTGTTTGTGAGAATGTACAGCCTTCTGTGACACCAGTGTGTTACTGATTGAAAAGTACTGCTCAGAGTCAAAGAAAAGAAGTGAAAAAAAATCAGGAGCAATCAGGTTGGGGGACTCCATACTAAGCTTTTAGCTTTAGTGCATTGATTTTTGGATGCCTGCATTGAGCTTCACTATAAGCTGAGGATACAAATTCAGATTTACCCTTGCTTTGAGGTTCAAACTCAGCCTAATCTCACCTGGGGTTTTGGCTAAAATGCAGCTGAGTCCCCAGGTTTCTGTCACACTGACATAAGGTTATCTTTGTCTTTCCCAGAAAGAGAACAGAGCTCCCCAGAGGGATGGGAACATGAACACCTTGTGCAGGGTTATGCAGCTTGGTTAACTCAGACGAGTCTGAATCTTAGATGAGACAATCATGGGGCCAAAAATTGCTAGAAGCAGGCAGTTACAACAGCATTAAAATGTCTCATATTTCCCATTCTGTTTCTGCTCCATTACCTTTATCCTCTTATTCCAGGCAGTTAGCCTCCTCTTGCTCCTATTAGCTTGCTGTGAAATGGTAACATGGCTGGAGGAGCACAGGATACTGCCACAGGTGGCCATTCCTGCATGGAGAGGATAAAGGATAGGAGGAAACCTTGCTTCCTGGCTTTGGCTGAAGTGCTCTGCAAATGGAATTGCTTTTGGAAGCTTGTAGTGTGACTGCAGTTGGACATGCATTTACATAGATGGCAAGAGGGGATTCAAGACAGAAAGGAGGGCCTATTGCCTCCCCACCCAGTGTAACATTTTTTATTCCAAACAGGAGGAAGCTGGTGCTACTCAAAGTTCAGCTGAGGATAAACAAAAACAAGTGTTTTGTTCTTAACTGTTTTATTCTTACTGATAATGAACTGTAGTAAATGAATTTTACCTTAACTATGCACCATGGAAAGGTCATAAACTACTGGAGAAGGGCTTCTACAAAAATTAAATTACACATTAGTACAGTTCATGTAACGTGAGAGAATTGACTCTACAGATGAACCACTGCACAATGACTCTTGCTTTTATCCCTGTTTAATGTGTACCTTGAATATTGTACTATAAGAGATGATCTCCTTTAGAGGATTGTATTGTTCTGAAGAAGGGAGAGTTCAATGGTCAAGTGAAGGAGGTGTTTTCCAATTTACAGTACAGCGACTTGTGAAGATTGGGGCCACTCTGGCTTCTTTGTGCTTCAGGACTCGAGCTGGAAAGGCACCTGTGTGCAGTAGGACTGCTGCAGCCTGGTCCCTGTCACTGCTGCCCTGACAGCCCCTCTCACCCATGCAGCAAGTCCCTGGGAGTTCAGAACCCCACAGGCTTTTTCATCTGCTGAAACATTTCCTTGTTGAGAAATAGGACTTGCTGTTCTGGGAGTCAGCAGGTGTATCGTGCTGGTTTATGGGGTCTACTCTGTTTTTCTATACAGGCAGAATATTAGGTAAACATGTTTTTTTCATATGTAAAGAATATTTGTTTATTGAATTTACTGTACACACACACACAGAATTACATCTTTGGGTTTCTTTTGTGATTTTTATATGGCCTTTTTTGCCGTGTAACACTTTTCTTCGAATTCTGTTGCATCTTGCCTGTGATCTATAAAGCTAAGAATCATGGAAAAATTCCCAGGGATTTGTACACTTCTGAAAACTGAATCCTACTGTAGAAACTTAGTGAATTAAATTGCCCCAATGCCTGTGGTTTTGAGAATTTTCAAGCCTTCTACATAGAGGAAAAAAAAAGAAGGCATTAAGTAAGGAGAATTGTGCAAGCTGAACCCAGCAGAGCTGCTGTGCTTTACCTATCATTCTTCAAAAGGTGTTTGATCCTTAGATAAAACATTTGTTAATACTTTCAAGATTTCAGCATAACATCTTTAAAGATTTTCTCTTTTTCTACAGCAAAAACCTAATAAGTCATAATTTTACTTAAGTGTTAAACTTCTTTCAATATCTGGAACTATTCACCCTAGGCATTCAATAACAACAGTGTAACACAGAAATCCTGAATCAGGAAGTAAGAGGATGAAATAAGGCTGGGGTAAATGAGTTGAAGGTTTAGAATAATTTCAGATTGATTTAACTCTCTGACTCTCTGCTAGCAACATGAAAAAGATAATCTTTTTATGTCATTGATAGGCAAATTTTGGGAAATGCTGAATGCAGGGCACAGAAAGTAATTAGAAAAAGAATTAAAAGATGAAAATGTTCTTTCAGATATAAAATCATGTTATTGGATAAACTAAGGTTCTGGAAGCCTTATTCTCTCTCTCTTTTTTAATCAGTTTGCAGGAAATGGAGCAAAGCAAAGCAAACAGAAAAGAGTGGCAGGGTGTTAATTGCAACCTGATAATTAAAGTGAAGAATAGTCAAGGAACAGATATCCTCCCAGCTTTCAGCATGAAAATGATGATGGGCAGCATCTCTGGACGCTCAGTGCTGTTTTGATAACCCTGGGAAGCTGCTGCAGGGAGAGCCTCAGTGATACACAAGTTTGTGTCTCAGAACACACATTATCAGGTGGGGAGTTTCATAAAGCTGATTTTTTTAATTGATCTTTTTTTCCATCTCTGCCTTGGTGTCTGGGCTGTTGATGGGTAGGAAATGGAAAGGATGAGCTCCCTTGGTGATAAAAAGCGTGGGCGAGCAGGCGGCAGTTGCAGGGTAATGGCAACAGTGCCTTGTGTCAGTCACAGATGAGTACTGAGAGATTAAATAGATTAAATGAAAATAAATGTAAGCTAATTGAATTCAGTGATATAGGAGAAGAAAACGGAGGAGTATAAAATTAGGCTTAAGATGGGCATTATTATTTTACTTTTTGTCAGCTCTCTTTTTGGCTTGACAGAGTCAGTAGCTTTTTGAGTCAGAAGTGAAAACAAAATAAGAATACACTCTGAAAGAAAATGAACTATTTGCCTGTTTTACAGGTTTTAGTTTTTTTCTTACAACAAAACAGTTTTGCAGAATATTTGCATTGTTTCAAAAAGATTATACTTTGACACCATCTTAGGTTGAAGTCGGTTGGATTTTCTCCATGTTTTTAGGTAAGATGACCTAAAATTTGAGTTAAAAGTATCTTTTTCGAGTTAAAATGTTCAAAAGTGTGATGAACTGTGAGAAAACAATTGTGATTAATTTTCTAGATTTTGTTGTGGCTCACAGAGTTGGTGGTTAAACTCCCCTTTTCCTGACATGACCTCCCCACTTCAAGCGTGTGTGTTTTATGGAAGAAGATAAATTTGTGAACTCATGAGTTTATATCCAGTCAGCAAGATGGACCACTAAACCTAGGAACAGCACAGAAAATAAAATAGGCATGAAAGGCTGGAGAACATAATGGGAGAAGGAAAGTTTTAAAATAATCAGAGCAAACTGAAAGCCAAGCTATAAGCATGTGTTGTGTTTTTCTGGGCCTTGTATTGGAGAGAAGAACTGTGAACTTGAAGCAAAGGATGAAGGGTTTGATTTGAATATGAATGTCTGGCAGGGTCTTAGCAGCATGAAAAGGATAATTTTAGCAGCAGCTTTTGAATAGGGTGGTTGGGTACAAGCTGAGATATAAGTAGGCTACACAGGCTATAGCTAAGATAAGGGTGAGGTATGGAAAAATCACGAAAAGCAGATGAAATTCACCTATGTGCAAAAAGAAGTCTTGCAGAAGCATGCATGACTTTGACTGATACCTGCATCCTGGTTTGTAAATTTTACTGGAATACCAAGGGTTCAGTTGGCAAACAGAGATTTCCCTCAGGCAGGCAGGCTGTATTTTATGGTATCCATTCACAGGCACAGTACCTGAGGGGGTTTTGTGAGCATCTGAAGGATAGGAGAGGTTATTAGGGTTGGGGTTCAGTTGAGACCTCTCACCAGATGAAGGAATTTGTAGTAAAGATGAACTTTACTATGTGGAGTCAGAGGTTATGGCAGGGTACCCAAGAGAAGGAGAAGATGTAGGCAACATTGTCTAGATTCAGTGACAGGCTTAAAAGATGTTTTAACACCTGAAAGCTTGTGCTGTAGAAGTAAAATATCTAAACAAATGCTATGATTAGTGAGCAAACCAAAACAATATGAAGTGTCTAGCACTTTTCCCTCTTTTGTAACAAATGCTTTTTCAATTCCTCAGTGATGAATTTTTTCCAGAGGAAAATACTATACAATTAAGGTTTACTAGGCATAGATGAACATTGAAAAAGGCATGCACTGCAAAAGACTTCAATAATGTTTACAGCCAACCCATTTGCTGATAAAATACTTTACTGCTTCAAAATTTTCTGTGAGAGGCACTTCACTTTTCTTGGTACATAGAAATGTTTATTATCTTTGATTTGAAACAAACAAAAGCCTTTTTCTTATTTGCATTCAGGTCTCACTTTCATCGCAGGATATTTAAAAATCTGACATTGGCATTAGCAGAGGAATGAATGAGCTCTTTTAAATTTCAGTTGGAACACTTGCAAGTTTCATAGTTGATATAGCTATTTCCAGGACCTAAGGCCTTGCTTTACAGGTAATGGAATCCATAAAATCCCACCATATGTCGTAGAATGATTTTCATGTTATTAATGAAGTAACCACAGATAATTGAGGTTTTTTTGACTGATGAGACTAAGGTATTAAGCTGATCCAAAGTGAGAGAGGCTAGGTTCATATATACTATAATGAAGTGAAATTAAATTTTTGATTTAGGACTGTATGCTGTGTATTTGAGAACATTCCCTGTAAATATCAGTGACCATAAAGGGTTCTTTTTCTCACCTCTTCATTATTCCAGCTAATGTTGCTTTTTTTTTTCATTAAACTCTTAGAAGTTGAATATATTGAGTGTTCCTCCACCTTGTAATATTACTTTACTGTCTATGATGCCATGCATTTATCACATGTTTATGATCTCATAAAATGGTTTAGGTTGGAAGGAACCATACAGATCATCTGGTTTCAGTCTCCCTGCCTTAGGCAGGGACACCTTCCACTAGACCACGTTGTTCAGACCTACATCCAACCTGGCCTTGAACACTGCCAGGGATGGGGCAGCCACAGCTTCTCTGGGCAACCTGTTCCAATGCCTCAACACCCTCACAATAAAGAATTTCTTCCTAATATCTACTATAAATCTGCCCTCTTTCAGTTTAAAGCCATTCCCCCTGGTTCTCTTGGTACACTTCCTTGTAAAAAGTCCCTGTAGTCGGCACCTTCCAGGTACTGGAAGGTGCTCTAAGGTCTCTCCAGAGCCTCTCTCTTCCCAGGCTGTTTTTGTGGGAGAGATGCTCCAGTCCTCAGATCATCCCTGTGCTCTCCTCTGCACTTGCTTCAACAGGTCCATGTTCTTCTCTACCCTGGGGACCCCAGAGCTGGACACAGCACTGCAGGCTGGGTCTCAGCAGAGCAGAGGGGCAGAGTCCCCTCCCTGCACTGCTTTGGGTGCAGCCCAGGGTGCAGTAGGCTCTGTGGGACTGCAAGCTCACATTGCTGGGTCATGCTCAGCATCTCAGCCCCCAGGTTGTCCTCCCCAGGGAGAAATGAAAAACGTCCACTGATTCAAATACACCGAGGCAACAGATTGCATTCTTCAAGTTAGATATGCTAAGTGTAAAGTAAAATAGATGGGAAGACAATTTAGAATCAGCAGTCAGATTAGAATGTACCACCAATGAATATGCTTGAAACTCAGTAGAATAGTGTTACATTTTTCCCCCACTAAAAATAATGAGATCTGCTTTGAAATTTCTCGCTCAAATTAAATTTAGTAAATAACCAGGGAACAGAAAATGAGTCTAGCTTGCAACTTTCCTCCCCCATTGTTTTTCAAACAGCAAAAATAAATTTTTCATTCAGAATTTTGGTAATTTTTAGGATCAGAAATTTGGAGAGCTTTCACTGATGAACAAATATGTGAGCTATTTCAAAACCTGAAAAAGTGTTTGTAAGTTCTGTAAATAGGAACAATTGAATGCTGAGCTCTAAGAAAAATCTGGCCAGGATTTTATGTGCCAAGTGTTCAAGAATATTTTTCTTAAAGTGTAAAAATATAGCATTATCAAAGCCAGAAATTTGAAAATTATTGAGAATATTCTCCCCTCCCCCTTCATATTTCTATCATCTTCCAGTCTGAGGCATCCAAAACCACCATCAAGGCAAATCACCATTTCTTGAAATATTTTTATGTGACATGTTGTGATGGGGGGTACTGTTATGTCCCACAATCAACTTCCAAAATCTCACCTCATCTCAAATGGCTATTAAAACATATTAAAAATTTTAAATTTAATATCAAATCCTTGGAGAAACAGAGCTATCACATACAGATGCAGGTTAGAGATTTCTTTATCCTTGAGGTGGCTACTAATTCCTGGTTTGCACTAGGAAGCAATTCATTTTCTTATTCTTTTTCTATTATTCTCATTAGAAATCATTTAGCTAGGCAAAATATATTTATTCTTGTTCTTTAATATGGTCCTTCAGAAAAAGAAAATATGACTGTTTTTTCATTATATCTTCAGTAGGAAGCATATTATGACCTTTATGTTGTGCATCAGGTATTGGAGGCGAGATGGAGCTGAGCTGATGTTTGCTATATGTCAGTAGCAGAAGTTCTGATTTCACTGATAAAGGAACTGTAGTGTCAGCTAAATGGGCTTAGAGCGAGTTGGTTCAGGTCAAATGCACTCTAACTATCAGCAGTCTGAATCCCAAAGAAAGAGGGAAATAAAGCCTTAAAGCATCAGCAGCCTGTGGCTGAAGCACCTTTTCTCTAGTTTTAGTCTTCAACTGTTATCACATATATCGGAAACTGATGGATACAGAGGCTTCCCTGAACTTTCTTATGGAATAGTGCAGGCTGAAGAGAAGATTCTTCAAGTAGAAGAGAAGATTCTTCAAGTAGAACATGGCTCCTTTTTTCTAGAAGTTTTGGTGATTGAACACTGTTATTAGTTATACATGAATGAAACCTGAGAGTTATTTTAATCTGGGGTTTTTCTAGATTTACATCATCACAGATAAAGAACAAACTGAATCCATGGTCCAACTTGTCCTTAAAACATTTTATTGCTGAGTTCAATTGTCAGCTTTCTGTATACATGAATTTTTGACTCTTGGAGAAAATCTTGAGAACTTGAAATTTCCTTGGAAGAGTGTCTCAGTGTTTCTGATTCTGATGATAGAATCAAACTCCTCCCATCTCTAAGGTTAAACAAGGATAGATGAAAATAGCTGCAAGGGTGTTAATTGTCCTTTGAGGATATACAGGGGGGAGACTGAAAAAGAGAATTGAGAAATGGGAAGCAATAAGTTAGTTTCTGGAGTTGAACGTATATTAAATACACTTTTATTTTGTTTTATTTCTGAAAACTTTTGAATTATCTATTTAATGTATTGGACCTACAGTATAACCACTTCTAGATTTTTTGGATCAAATGTGGTAAGGAAGACATAATAAATACAAGGATTAAGGGATCTTTTAGGCGGAGTAAAGAGGTGAAATTAGAGCCACTTGCTTGATGTTAATTTGTTCCTATTGTTCTTCCTTTCAGAAAGTGCTTGTATGCAGACATCAGGACAGTAAGTCTCATATAAGTCAGATCTGGTTACAGTTCCTCATACTTGACTTCAGTTTGTCAAGTGTCCTTGACAGGTTTTAGAAACTTTAAATAATTGTGAAGGAAAATTGAACCATCAGCCATCAGTATGAAACAAGAATGCTTCATTTTTGCTGGATGTTTGGCTATAGGTTTTGGAACCATGTTTTTTATGTATGCTTTGTTTGGGTTATGGAGATATTCAACTGACTAAGGAAAATCCATACCACAACCTAGAAAAAAGTTTTCCTATTACACTTTATTTTGCAATTGGCTTTCATAGATTTTTGTTGCAGGAAACTCATCCATGCAGCCTAGTTTAGATTTCACATGCTTGCCATGTTTAGACATTAAGTTTTAAGTTATTACAGAGATGGGCAGTAGTGTAAATCTTCTGGCAGTGACCTGCTCTAGTATATTCTGTATATGCTATGTATACTTGCATTGTAATAACTCCTTTATTAATATCTGGGGAAATAAAAATTAAATCAGCATGAGATCTGTTTAAAAAAAGGAGTAAGATTACTTCCTTCAAGGATCTTTCATCACTATTTTGACAGCTAGAGATACTATGCAAGATGTGGCTAGTATGTGTGGGAACAAAGGATATTTAGGCTCTTACAGAAATCTTCTCAGCTTTGGTAACTCCAAAACTGAACAGGAGCTTTGTAGCTGCATTGTTTGATGATATTTCCATAACATTTGTGGCTGTCCAACTTTGTTGTGAAATGAAAGTCAGGAAATCTGACTGGATGCATTGTTAACTTTCCAGAGCCTACATTGTACTTCTGCAAAAGCCCTGTGACATTTTGATCTGTAAACGTCCTTGTCCTTAAACTGGGGCAGAAAGAGAGGATCGGGAAAGGAACCTAAAATGGTGACTGTAATTTATTGGTTTTCCTGGGGAAGATGAGCAAGGTACTGTTTGGTCTGCCAGAAGCTGAAATCAAACAAATGACTGTTTTAACATGTTGGGCACGGTTTCATTCCATCAGCCAGATGGAAAACATGCTTACAAGCTTTGAGGGACCAGTGACAGGACCAAAGGGTACTGTGCTCACAGTATGGTTAGCTGGCACAACAAGGGCACCTTAGGTAACTAGTCATGCTACCAGTGTAGTGCGTTAATTTTTGAAGAATTAGCATTGAAATTAATTATGATATTTTAATTTTTTTTTTTACATCCAGAATTTCTAGAATGCTGATTTTAGTATTATATATTGGGTTTGCTCTTTTTATTACTGTATTTTAGAGTCACATTCTGTTGTGTAACTATCCAGATGTGTGGAACTACAGGCAGAGTTATTTGGCTTTTAATGCATAAAGAAAAGACTACCAGAAAACTTATTGAATTTATGATGTGTTTCTCAACAATTAAATATTGAAGTAAAGAAGGAAATCATATGTTAAAATTATTGTAGTCTTTGTACTTATTTTTATGAAGAAGATGATTTGTTTTTTGATGGTGTTTCAGAGATT
Source organism: Emberiza elegans (assembly GCA_024865655.1). NCBI lineage: Eukaryota > Metazoa > Chordata > Aves > Passeriformes > Fringillidae > Emberiza > Emberiza elegans. The sequence continues at coordinate 67,100,063 of JALJVW010000206.1, forward strand.
CTTGTAATTATTTTGTGGTCATTTCCAGCTGCCCTAATACCAAGCTCCTTTGCATTTTCCTCATTCCATAGGTGCTCTAGGGAATTCTCTGTTTCACAGCAAGCCTGTGCCTCCCTGGCTGTACTGTGGGAAGAAGCATGCATTATGATTTCTTTTGTAAAGCCCATGCATTTGATCGTGTAATGAGGTCGAGGTGTTCCTCACGGTGCTTTTACAGTGTAGTGCCCATGACCTGATACGCCCTAGAAGAGAGAAAGAGGTAGTTAACTATTTATTAGCTCTCTCTATGTATGCAGCAAGAGATTACAAGCAGTCACCACATTATTAAAGCAGTCTCAGGTGATCATTCAAGCCTTTTATTTGTGCATTAAAGTAAGACTGGGACATTTATAGTTATCCTTTCCTAGATATCCTCTTCAGGTCTCTCTCTTAGGGGAGACAGAAGCAGTGTGGGTTTTGGACCTTGGCTTAGACCTGTGATATTTCTGGCCAGTTTATCTCCCCTTTTCTTGTGGTGCTGTTTAAAAGCTGGTTCAACCATTTTTTGCTACTGCTGTTTGTTTGCTTAACTAATCCTTTAATCCTATTCATAGCTTCTGTTAGAGGGTGAGGTTCTCATAATCCTTTTGGGCAAACTTGTTTTCCTTTTATTGTCTTGGCTGGTGTTCATTCAGGAGTGGTTACTATATTTTGCCATAAATATAAGGCAATTTTTAAGATAAGTACAGGGGCAATAATTGGAGAACTTTTGACTTTGAATTTTGCTTCTCTGGTAGGCGGTATGAGCTCAACAAATCATGCTGCATGGCTTTGTTGTGCCTGGTCCCATAACCACACACTTACATCTCCAGTTAAAGGAGGGTGGCATAAACCTTCTCATGAGGGCTTGGAAATCTCTTTGCAGACAGAAAGCAAAGTATTAGAGAATTTTAGAAGAGGCCATGTTTACATATGACATTGCTATGTTTCTGCCAGTAGATCCAAATTAAGTAAAAGTTCACAGCTTTTTAGAAAATACAATATTTTCTCTAAGAGTGGCTGAATTAAGAATCTGAAGCTTTGTTTCCCTGCCTGACAAGCAGGAGGCCCTGAGCAGTGTCATTTTCTGCCAAGAGGGAGTAAGTAGAGCTGACAGCAGCTCTCCTGACAGAAAGCTGCTGACCACCAGGACCTGGGCTGTTGGTCTCTCTAAATGCAGTATTTCTTTTCCAGGGGATGCATTGTGAATTTCAAGCTTTGCTCTTTTTTCCTGTTTCTAGAATGCAGACTGTTGGCAGTGTCATATTTATTGCAATTTTGTTGTCTTGGCAAAGAATTCAAAAATGTTTGCATGCCTCAGTGGACCAGTGATAGAGTAATGATATGTAGCAGCAGTAAATGTTTTTTTTTCCCTGCACTGCAATCATGTTTCATAGGTGCCATGCTGGAAAATGAGATCCAAAATGGAAAATGAGATGTTTGAATCCACTCTGGTTTTTCAGTTGTGGATATGCTGCTCTCCAGGGATGCAGCTCTTGAGTACAGTGGACAGAGCCCAGGGACAGCCTGGCAGTTTTATCATCACCTCTTTCCCAGTGGAGTTTTTCTTTTGCCTGGAGAAATACCTTGAGCCATGACTGTGATTGTGGATTGCATGGACTTTGAGTGCTGGTGTTTGGCCCAAATCATGGACAGCTCATCTTCAGATGCTCTAATAAAATGGTGTTGCAATAGTGCTGCACAAGTTGCAGACTTTTGAACTACTGATGGTCTGCAGATGCTCCGTCAGCACAGAAACATGAGGTCCTTCAATATGGCCTGTAATCAGTTTGAGTTTTCTGGATAGCAATAGAGGAGAAAAAGCCCCAGCGAAGCCAGGAAAATCTATCTTGCCAAAAGCTATACATGTGCAGGAACCCTTTGTACATGTCTGGTATGGTGCATTTCCTGCACGTGAAACTTCTCTTGCTAGAACAAGCAGCTGGTTGATGGAGATGTGTTTCTCCAACTGAACTTGAATGCCAGTTAAAACCAGCACTTGTTTATTAAGAACAAAACTGATACCTTTTCTAGACAATTTTTTGTCTATGTCATCAGAAGAATCAATGAACGATAATAAATGTGTAAAGCTGGCAAGTTATAAAAATTAAATAATGAAACACACTTTTCAAAAGCTATGAAGGATTATAGTTTCAAAACTATTTCAAGTGCTTGATTTTTAACCTACTTTTTTCTAATATATTTCAATTTTTTTGGGTGGTCTCCCTTTTAAAAAGATCTCAAAACCTGGCAAATGTTGCCATACCTATGTAAAAATATTCCTCCTCAGAACATGAAAATCTTGAATGATACATTATGGTCAGCTAATAATTTTAAAAAATGTATTTAGTATATTGCCTTCTGAGATTTTTAGTTTAAAAACTTCAGGCAATTTGACCAAAAAGGCCCCCCAAAATCTTGAACAATCTAGGTGCATTACTCCTGGCATAGAATAGAGTCTAAAACACTGGTAAATTACCAATGATTTCACTCCAAAGTCTGCCCTGACTGTCCAAAAGCAGGAATTAATTCCCTTATCCAGACTGAGATCCCTAGGCACCAAAAAAAAAAACCCATTGAACCCAATAACAGGCTGAATTTTCCAAAAATGAGTAAAAGCTCCTGTTTTTTCACTTCTCTCATAGATCAAAGGGACTAATTGAGTGCAAATCTGTGCAATTTTTTTGAGTTGTTGAGTTGCAGTATTGTGAAACTATTCCAAAAATGTACCCCAATGAAACTTCCCATTTTTGGGGAAGGAACAATTAATGTCCTTTGATGAGTTTACTCCATCTGCGTGCTTTGTGAGAAGGCATGTACATATGGCACAGAGGAGACCTAAAAGTTTGTGGGATTTGATCTCTGTCATCCTCAGCTAATGCTGAGGGGAGATCAGGTACAGTGGTATGAATTTTATTGTTAATCCTCTAAGCTTGTGTAAATATTATTTTAACCAGATTAAACATATGATTGACTTTATCAGCAGGCAAAACCAGATCACATTCCAGGCTAGCCCTATTTTGTACCTGCTGCAGAACTGGCATTGCAGGTGATGCATGGATTGAAGATGGGGTTGAGTTCTCTTCATCTATCAGGCTTAGTCCTCAACCTTAAATGTGTACAGCACAATAATGTTGCATGGCATGTGACCCCTCCACTGGAATCCTGCTGAGCATGTGGCAAAGTGAGTATCCCACAGCGTTACCCAGGAATCACACACTGTCCTGGTCACTTTGGGTTATATTGTTCCGGGTTTGTGTTTCAAGTCATGGAGATAATTGGAAAACTGCAGCTGCACAGTATGGAGCGTGCTGTGTAAGCAGAGGTCTGAACACTGTCTACAGAGATATCTAGATACCAGGGTGTGTGTAAGAAAAGCTGCTTAATTATGGACACAATAACAAACACATCTGCAGGGAAACACAGAATTCACTGTGAGAAGGTGTCACTGGGATGTAATCTACATACATTAATTGCTAGGTAATATTTTTACATTATGCAAATAGCTAAACAAAATACAAACACGCTCTAGCCTTTTAATGAGGAGCTAAAGGCCTAGGACACCTCATAAAAAATTCTGACAAACACCATTTAAAAGCGATTATGCTTCTGTGCTATAATTTTTAACATCCTTTGTATTATTAGGAAAATTTCAAAGGAACTGCAGTTTTTGTTCTCTGATGTCTACTTTTCAGGAGCGTGCATGTAGCTTTCTGCATGGCCAATCCAAAATGCATGAGAGCTGTGATTATCCAGATGAGCTGATACATATGCTGACTTTCAAAACGTTGAGTGATATTTTTCTGTATTTTCCTTTTTCTTTTCAGTATTCTCTTCTGAAGCATTAATCTTCACTACACTTATGTTATATCCCAACCACAGACATTTTATGTTCTAGCAGACACAGCTCCTCTGGCACTAGGCAGCATTTGCACCAGTTTAAGCTTCTGGATGCCTCTCAAATCTCACTTGAACAACATATGGAAATCATACTACAACTAGTTATATTTTCTGGATATGATTTTGTAAAGAAAATGTATCCTGTTTGAAACTTGGGGTGAGGGGAGATAAGGAAAACAGAATCTAATAAAAAAGACACTTCTGAAAAAAACTATATGATCTGACTTCAAAGCTCCCCTATTCTAATCCAGCAACTACTTTTTTTACATGCAGCAAATCCTTTTATTGGTTATTTCTTGTTCTTTAATGACTTCACTACAGGGTTGCATGGGTCGATAGGAATGCCTTCTCCAAAATCCATTAACATGGTTCTTGACTGAATGCAGTCCAGGCATGTTAATCACCATTATTCTTCAAGAATGTCAGACCTCTCAAGTTTTCTATATGTGAATTTCATGTCTGAGAATCGATGCACTCCTAATTTATACACAGGACTGAGTACCTTGCTGGAAATCATGGTACAATTAGTTTAAAAATCTGCTACAGCAAATATGATCAAGGTAAAGAAATTTCTTTAATGTTGGGAAAGACTTATAAACTGAAATTAAAATTATAGTATCATCTGTGCATTTCTTATCTAGATAGTACAATTCAAAGAAATTTGAATTATTTGTCTCTTCTTTTACTCCAACACATGCATATTAAAGAGAAACATTTTTTGATGTGATTGCATCAGGAGAAAAGATATATCATGATTGATGCCAGTGGGGTTTGACAAATAGCAACTCTACAGAAATTATACAAAAATTTCCTTCCATATTTCCTCTCAACTGTTCTGCCACTTTGATGAAATGGTAATCTCTCTAATCCATTTCTCCAGCTAGAAAAGCTGTTTCAGAAACATACCCTTCCCTGCAGTTATTACCATGATGGAACATTTATTATCCAGCAAATGAGGCATCACACTCTGATAATTCTCCTAAAAAAAATCTTAGGGATAGTTGCCTTCCATTGTGCATATCAATGATCAATTAAAATGTGAAAAAAAGGGTTGTATATTCTGCACAAGGCAGGATGCAGACTGTTTCACTGATCAATATCCAGTGCAGAAATATATTAAATCTTGTGTGTACAAATTCCTGCCTTGTGCTGAGGGGTGGTTGGACACCCCACTCACGCCCTAAACCAGCAAGGCTGTAGAATGTGGAGTTGTGAATTATTGTTTTCCCATACAAAAGCCTTGGTCAATTTTGACTTGAAAAATTTGTCTGTAGTGCACTAAATGATTGTGGCTTTTGGCCCTGTGTATTCCTGGGCTGTTAGGGAAGAGTGAGAAACACAGCTGTAAAAAAATGTGCTACCAAAAAACCACTCAACCAACCAAAGAAACCCTTCCAAAAAATATCCTGCAAAAATCACCAGTGGACCTTGCACAAAGCTAGTCCCTGCTTAACTATTTGCTTTATTTTACAAAAAGGTAAATCACAAGGACTAAATTCACACAGGAGCTCTAAACCAACCATAATACTTTAATAATAATATTTTTGTTCAGTCACTTATATTTTTGTTTACTCAGCTTAAAACATGCAGGTGAAGCTAAAGGTATTCACAAGAGTTAATTTTAATGTTAGGGGGTTTTTTGTAGAAAAAAAAAAAGAAAAGTGATTTTTATAAAATGGTCTAAGAGTAATGTCAGAAAATATTTGCTGAGTAATACGGGTTGTTTGTCTGTCTTCAATGATATTTTATTTTACGTGTACCTGCTATATGCAAATGCATTCAAATATAGAGCGGGTACTGTTTGTTAACTTTGACCAATTTCTTTATTGCTTTCCTTAAAATATTCTGTGATTTCTGCCCTCTGCAAGTAGTTTCAGAAATGTTTTTGTGGTACTGTGTAGCCAAAACCTCACTGAATTACTGTTCTGTCCAAGAGAAGCTTTCAAACACAGCTGAATATTACCTTGAAAATGCAATTTTTGAATAGTAATGATTCATAAAAGTCTCTGTTGTGGATTCTCTTCCTTCCTATGTCTGATCTTTAAAAATAAATTTCAATTATATGACCCATTACAAAGCCATAATTGCATAATGAGAAAATTTAGGTTATTAATTTTTTTAACATTTACTGCTGCATTTTCTTTTATTAAACTAAAACAAAATATAATTTTTTTTGCTTTTTTCTGTAGCTAAAGCAATAGGTGACATGATGTTGTTTTTGTTTTGCCCACTTGCAGGTTGCTCTTTGAACACTTGTGCACCAACTCTTCAGCCACTACATTAGGAACCCCCTCGCATTTCATTCTTGCACACATGTGATGATTTTACAGAATTTGAAAGAAAGTACCCTGGATGGAAACAAGACATGTTCCTGAAGAAATGTTTTATTCAACAAAACTTGCCCAACTTGAGCATTTTCTAAGGATAAAGGATTTTTTTTTTTGTTTTTCCTTTCTTTTTTAAATGTAACTTGTTTGCTTAAACACTGAGGAGTAAGTGACCTAAGAAAAGCTGCTGAGTCAAAAATGCTTTCTCCCAGAGTTATTTGTGAGAAGGGAACAATACCTAAAATAGTAACCTGCTGGGAATCAAACCTACCTGATAATGCCATGGATATGTGCATGTTTTGTTCTTACACAGTAGAAAAAACCCCCAAACCCAATGATCTCAAATCCAAATAGTTACCATAGTAACTCATGTTATGGTATATTATTTATGGACATATTGCAACATAGTATTCATAATGTGTTACTTTTTTCAGGCCTTATGCTTCTGGTTGTTCAGGTAACATTTGCACAGCTGAGTGAAAATGCCAGATCTTTTCACTTGTAGCAAGCTAACATTTCTCTATACTATCAAAAAGCGCAGAATTATGTATTTTTGAGACCACTAGAAAAAAAAACCGTAAGTTTTTGAAATTATATTTAGATAATCAGTGTAATACAGCAAAGCAGTGCTGCTAATTTATTTTTTTATCACTGCCATGTTTTATGGGGTGAAGGGCAGGGGGATAACACAACAAGCAGTAAATTCCTGATCTGCTGATGGAAGGGAATGACACTTCATTAAAAACTCAATTGAAACTGCTGAAAAGAAAGCAAACAGAAGTATCACATGACTGGCTCTACTGTATTTTTTCATAAATGCTTTTTAATAGTGTTACTTGTAGGGGGATAGAATATAAGAAAATGAAGATAGTGTAGAAAGTAATCTTACCCCTAAAGAGTTGCAGCTGGGCCAATTATCAAAGATTAGGAGCAGGCCTGACTTTAACAGGCCACAGCTGTAACCAGTGAGATGAAGATGCTATAAAAGAGTTTGGTGGCTGCCTGAAAAGGGAACTGGAGTCAGCTGGCTGCTTTGTGAAGGAGAAAGAGTCAGTGCTCTGAGGAGCTGCCCACGAGAAACACCAAGAAGGTGTGGAACTTTTGTGATGAGGAGACAACACTGTGGAACCCCTGCAATAAGATGACAACAGTTACTTACTATGTGAGCACATAAATTAGTCTGTAAAAGGCAGACTAATTTGTTAAGCATGTATTGATGAAATTTCAAAGTAATTTTATTCTTTAAGGATTATCTTCTGTACTAAAATAAGTACAGATGATCTTGGTAAACTTAATGTTCCCTTTCTTCTGCTTACATTTTGAGGCACAAAGAGCAGCTGGATATTCTACTGCTAAGGAATAGCAATGAATCTTGGTCACCTGGCTTTGCCATTCCCAGCCAGGGGCCAGAGTAGGTGCTCTGTCTCTCTCTGCTCTCTTCCTTTTTATACAAATACTGTCTTTAAAAAATAAAGCTAAATGTTATAACTGTCTGCAAATGAATGCCATTGGATCAAGGCAAGGGAACAGTGTGGGAATCTGCACCTCCAGGTCACTCTGAAATGCTTTGTCTTTCAAGCTGATCTCATGTGTGCACCAAATTGAATATTTGGATATAAATATTTAGACACTTGAGTTGATTGAGTTTACTTAACACCCAAGTATTTTTACTTGTTATCTAATTTCCATGTTACACAGAACAAATTTTTTGAAATGAGATGTTCCTGCCAGCAAGTGCCACTCCTTCCCAGACAGGAGCTCACCTATCAGTTGATATTCCCTTTTCTGCTTGTCATTTTCATCATTTGGCACCTGTAACTATTTTGAACACAATTTATGTCATTTGGACAGGAAGTGTGTGACACCTAAATGCCACAAATCCTGCATATGCATCACTGCTGGCACAAATTTACATCTGTAATTATCTATACTTGCAAACTGTCATTGTTATGAAGCCTTATGGAGACTGGCTGAAGAACATGACATGCTTCACTCATCCTCTACACACAAATTACATCCTGTTCAATAATTTTTTTTATTTGAAAAGTTATTAAAATGTTTTAAAATCAAAGTTGGTTAAAAATTGACATGAATGAAAGAGAAATATTCTGTGTGAGGAGTATTTTTCAGCTCCTCTCTGCACTGCATTTTATTACAACTGTGAATGGACTTTTCAGAAAAGATATTAATATTTTATTGAGAATGGTCCTGTTCCATTATTACTCTGACTGTGCAATTATCTCACTAATGAACAAAAAAAGGGCATTTCCCTATATAGATTTCTTTTTACCATCAATATTTACATGGATTCTGGTGCATCTTGTTGATAAATATTCTCATAATTGCTGGTTTGCATTGGAAAAGAAAGCAATAATCACTCTAGTTAAAAGTGTCCAAATCTGGTGTTTGTGGTTGCACACATCTGAGATTTTCCTGCTAGGGTTATTTTTTGTAGAAAGACAGTAAGTTCACTCAGAGGTAGGGAGGTATTTTTGCCCATTCACTGTCTGGTTGATGCAGTTTCTCTACTACAAACTGATAATTATTGAGAGGGACAGGAAAAACTACTTCATGTGTAATCCACAACTGTTTTGTTGAATTGTCACTATGTAATAATTCAGTTGTAAAATACTTGTGACTTGTAAGTATCGTCTCCTCACAATGACAACATATTTTTTTTCAATCAAAAATGCTGATGTTTAAATAAATCCAGTTGGATTTGGATGCTGTTTATACCATTGGAACTGTGATCTGAGAGCTCATGCACAGGCTTTCAGTCTAAGTATTTTGAAACATACTCAACTAGGATCCTTGAAGGGAAATTTTTGCAGTGCCTCTCTGCTGTTTGTATCATTACTTTTTTTAGTGCTTGCTCTTCCTCCTCCAACTCCAGTCTTTGAAGTGCTGTGTCTCTGTAGCCAGCTGATAGAGTTCATAGTGATTTTGAGGTTGGGAGAATCTGCATTTATTTGGAATATGTAGCTGGCAATGAAGACTCTTAACAGCCATTTCAGAGCTGTTTGAGAACTGGCTGTTGCCAGCTGGTGTAGTTTTCTCATGTGCTGATGGGTGCTACTTATTTTTAACACCACTATTTTCTAAATGATAAGAGCAGAAGAAAGAGTTGGAGAGGGTAAACATCACTGCCTTCTTTGAAATTTTGTATTAATGGAATATTAAATGTTAAGGAAGGAAAGGCTAAGGGAAGGATTAAAAGGGGGGAAAAAGGAACAAATAAAATAATTGAGTTGAAAGGAAATTTAATCGCTCACTGGCTTATAATATCAGTGCTTCACACGCTCCAAAAAGACAAAACAGAAAATGAAACACTGAGTTTACAGTTGCACAAATGGAAATAAAGGCCATAAAGAAGTCAGAAATTAAATCAATATTTTAGCTGTACTTAGACATCCCTTTCCAGCTGACTTCTGACACCTGATGATTGCCTTTGCATTCCCAAATCAGCCATCTGCCAAGACCTGTTTTTAAAGCTGGTTAACTTGTGTGGGACTTGTGTCTTTAAGACATTGATAGGGACACATTTTGAGAGGTAGAATTTGGTGGGATTTTTTTTTGTGTAATAATTCTGCTTCTTGTAGTTACCAGTGTTTCAGTGTGCATGCAAAATTGCTGAGTTTCACTGACAGGAGTGTTTTTCCTCCTCACCACAAGAGGAGTTCTAGTCCAATGTGAAATTGGAGAAGCCTTTGCAGAGTTTGTAGAGATCTTCCAAGTGACTCTGAAACTGTAGTTTTGTTGTGTTAAAAGAACTCTCATGCAAAAAAAAAGCTGTAGAAAATGTTTAAGAAAGCACATTAATTCTCAAATGAAACTTTGTAGAAATGCTTAGCAGCTGGTGTACAATCTGAAAAAGGTTCTTTCTTTTATTAGAAACACAAAACGTTGGCATTCCCACTACTGCCAGAAAAGGTTACGCCAATATGAAGCAAAGAGAAGGAAGGAAAAAGATTAACAAGTTTTCCAGCTTTCCATTTCTACATAATAATGTGACTTGAAGAAAAACAAAACTAATGTTCATTATAAAAAGGGAAATAGCTTTTGCATTTTGGTTTGTCTAGTTCCAAAACAGATGGGAAGATTTTTGTTCTTGTGAGGGAACTTATTATTGTATTTTGGAAAATTGATCTGTTAATTGAAGTCAAGTAGCTGAATGCTGGCCTTTTTAGGTTTGGGAGAGCAGGACACAACAAACAAACCAAAACCCCTGACCTTGAAGGTTCAAAGTATAACCTCCATTTTAATAATTTGTATGGTTCTGCATTTCTGGTCATCCTGGCCTGTTTGGTAGATAAACACCAGTAGAGCTTCACTGACCTCAGCTTTGACACCTATGAAACTGTTACAAGATCTAAAATTTGGAATTGCAACAGGAAGCATGCCAGTAAAAACGGTGCCTTTTAAATTCTAAATATGTAGATATATGTTTAATTTCATTTTCTAATTTCTTATTTTCTTTCTACTTTTCTTTCCTTGTGGCACAACTGATAAAAGCCAAAGTGTAGGTTTTTACCTCAATTAAATAAATTCCCTGATCTTATTAGGTTATCTACATTAATCTGATTTTTGTGATGTAAGTCTAGTTATGCCATTATAAAAATCATGAAGAACATTTCTATTGTGCTGCTTCCTAAGATGTGGAAAACAGCTCCTTTTTTTGATTTTGTATCTAAATGAACAAAATGCAATACAGATAAAGCCATGTGTATCTCATATAACCTCATTTTCCTCTGAGTTAATCAATCTCATTAACCTTGTCACACACGTACTTATGTCAGCTGATTGCAAACCACCACAAACATAAAGAATGGAAACAGTTCCACTGTTCTTGGGGCTAAATTATATTTACATAGGAAACTGCTTTGTTTTCCCTTTGTTTCCCTACACACAAAGACATGCAGGCTTGCAGCCTGGGGACACTAAATGGGCTGCACTGCAAGGGCTTGGGGAGAGAGAAGAGGATGAGGAGGAGCTGTGAGCCTGACGGGCTTTATTCCAGGGAGACTGATCAGTAGTGGAGAAAAAGGAAGGGCATCCTTCCTTTAGGGTTGTCAGGCTCTTTCTGTGCTTCAGATCAGGTAGCATTACTCACACTCCTGCTTAGTGTCATGTGGTCTCAGGACCCATAACTGAACTCTTAAGGTTCAATTTTATCTGCATGTATTGTGAAGATTTACTTGAATTGCTAACTCTATTTTAATTTTGCTGCAGACCAGTTTTTTAGTTGCAGCTACCTTCCACTCTGTTGTCAATTACTTTGTAGTTAGATTTGGACCCAATCAGTTCAAATAGCAATGCCTTCACTTAGTCACTTAGATCCAATTTAGCTACCTAGAGAAGTGACTATTAACATTAATCACTTAACTAATCAGCACCTTTTCAGAATGGCTGAGTAGAGATGGAAGATAGAATGTTCCTTCCTAAAGGCAGATGAGTTAGAGGTTTTTTGCCCAAGCAGATAAAATCCTAACATTACATTGTTTTCATTGGTTGCTCCTTTAAGTGAGATGGGAGATGAAATTGTGTGACCTTTTAAAAATGGGCAATTACAGTTGCTGAGAAATTAGCATACATGAAATCTGTGTAGAATTGCATAACTGAAGTTGTAGGAATGATTTAACATCAATACTACCATTGCCCTGCACATACATTTAGCACAGATTAAGTTTACTGTAGATCTTCTAGCTTTTACAAATCTGCATGTTGATCTGAATGTTTTCTATATTATACTTTTAGTAGATAAAATTAAGTGTCAGGTTAAATAAAGCAGGAAAATATTTATTCTAAGCTGTTGATGACAGCATCAACAATGTATTAGGAGCTAGCCATAGGAAGCACTGACTTCTGTCTCATCTGCTTTAATGTGAGTCTGAAATAAGCCATTTAAAGGTAAGGAATATGTTAATAGAGTTAAGTCAGTGTTAAATTGGCATGAAAAGAGGATGAAGATGTAATATGGAGCCATTGGTTCAGAACAAAATACATATCCTGTTAAATGTAAAAATTCTCATGACTGATGCGTGGCATCTGCTTCCAGATACAAGTTGCTCCTCTGATCCTTTTTAAACCATCCATTGGGACATCCTTGTATTTTGTGTATCTTGAATATCTGTGTCAGGGAACTGAAAATATTTGGGTACTAGAAATTCAAAACAGCTGGTTTTGGGAGTTATCCCGGGAGTTCTGAAAGATTGTTTACACTTATCATGGCATTCTTAGTATGGATAAGGGTATTTCTTTAGCCAACTATGCTTGGTAACTTAATATGACTGCTCTATTTTCTTCTACATGACATGGAATGGAAAAGTATTAAAAATTTCAGGTTGTTCTGGATGGATATAGAACGTCACAAAATTGGCAAATGCATCTCAATATAGTATGACATGAATTATTAGAATTTTAATGCAAGAAAGCACAAACTTCTGCATATCCAACTGCATCATCAGTGCTGTTTGATCCTGGCTATCTCAAAATGACTCTAGATATACACCTGGTAAAATCACAGAAGTAAAACCCCCATTGCAGGCATTGCCTTCCTGCAGGCCCCTCCTGCTGCAGAATAGTGCCATGTACCTCCTCTGTACTTGTGCCTGGCTATAGGTTGTCCTCACCTCTGGCTCCTGGCCTGAGGGTTGCTGAGACTGTGTTTGTGTCCCCTGTAGCCCTGCAGGAAGGCTACAGGTGGAATCCACTTTCTGCACTTCACCTTCAAATGGCTCCTGTAGCTTCCCTGGAAGTGCAGCCCAAATTGAGATCTTAATATAGCACCTATGTGCAGTTGTTAAGAGGGGAGGGCTATATATCCAGGCTTCTGTTTGACATTTCTATAGCCTGATGTGAAATGTGCTGCTTGCTGTAATTGGCTGATAAGTAGAGAAGATAGAAAGTGGTCTGGCTTGACTGCTACAAAGCACTTCATGATTATGTTGCATAGCTCACCTCTTTGTTTCCTGTATCACTGCATCATGATTATGATTCTAATTAGTTTATTTTAATCACGATCAATACACCAAGGAGAAGCATCAGACAGCTAATATGATTTATTACATATTCCAAGAGCATTTGTCTCAGATTTGGCATTTCTGCTATCTGTCTCCAGAATGCCCCTGCCCGCTTGACAGCAGCCTGTCAGTGCTGCTATGATTGCTCTGTGCAGTGACTTTAACTGCCAGCTTTTCCTGCAGCCTTGGAGAGTGATCGATCAGCACTACAATCACAGCTACACAGAATATTTTAACACTTGCCTATGGCCCTGCCAATTATGAAAAGATGGAGTATCAATGCACGTTGCAATCTGGTGCTGTAGCACTTAAGCATCAAACAGAAAACAAAAAGTAAACAGTGGTGACCGCCTTTATGAATATCTTTCTCTTTTGAAGCTTTTTTCTTATAACTGATGTTTTACACATAGCTCTGGAAGAAGATCAAGAGCTGTCTTGGTAACATTAAGGATTCTTGGAGGTACTGTTAGTGCTGAAGTAGTGGTAAAGAAATGCAGTGATGCTAAAGATTTTCATAAACTGTCTTTCAAACCTGTGAAGGCAAAGGTCAGGTGAGGTGGTGAGTTATTATTATTAATGAATATAGGACCAAGGGAGATATTAAGGTTTCCTTCAAAACATACAATATTTTACAGCTGAGTTTCAAGGCATCTTCTTTTCCTGGACCTCTAGTATGGGTGACTTGACCCTGGTTTTATTGATTAAACTTTTATTCTTCCCCAATGAATAATTTAAATTATGAGCCGTAGTCTGGCATGATTAGCAGGATCGTAGGAGAGATTTTAAAGTAATACACTGTATCACTGTATGCTTCTCCTCCTGCATTGGATTCCTCTGCATCACTGCACTCTGGACCGAGAACTTTATACACAACTTTGTAACATGATTATCAATTCTCTTCTCCTTAGGTGAGAGGCCTAATAACAGATTTTTACTGTTTGATGCAGGAGGAGGGTTACAGAGCTGGTTTTGGTTCCCTGATTCTCCTGTCAGTCTCCAGCCTTGCTGGAGTTTCTAATCTGCTCCCATAGTTCAGCTCACCTAGCACTGGTGATTCAGCTGTGCTGCAGTAAAGCATCCCCTGACCTCTACTTTTCCCTGAATGCAGCATGTGTCAGTCCTGTTGGATGGGGAGAAAGGTATGGCCCCCTGTTTGCCTCAAACACTATTGCAACAAGTTATGCTTTATGACAAGGAATTTTTATATAGAGGGCGTAGGAAAACTCAATAACGTGTAAATTTGTAATTTCATAAAATTAAGCAGCACAAAAGGCCAAGGTTTGGACTGTGAAGAGTTATTTTAATGTTGCACATAATGGTCATTAAACTCTCACTAATGTTTTCTAACCTCAGGTGCTCTTGCAGGTCCCACTGATATACCAGACCATTAGTCTGTGAGACCTGAAAAGAAGTGTGGCTCAATGTAGTGACTGCATGAGTATATTGCACACAAAAGATGTGCAGGTGGCATTGAAAAACAATCTCAGATTGTAAATGGTATTCAGAGATATGACTTTTAAAATGTTAAAGAAAAAAAAAGAATGACAGCAACAACAAAAGAAAAAACACAAAGCTCTTCCCTTCTACTAAGCCATAAACTGCAGCAAAACTCGGGAAAAGGGCCAAAAATAATTATACCAGTTCCCCAGGAAACAGGTATTCTTAATTACAGAGCTGTATTAGCTGGCTAATAATCCCCATGGTGAACTTGTACACAGGAAATTGCCTGTTGCAGTTGCCAGGCTGCTGCTGCAAAGTCTGTTGTACCCCTGCACCAAAGTGCCCGGAGACTTGACGCCTTGGGCTTTAGCTTTAATATTTTTCAGATTCTCTGCTGCCTGGCATTTAACTCTGAAACTTCATATTTATTATTAGTAGGTTCTTTTAAAGGGTTGTTAGGGAAAATCATGTCCCTTCCCTGCAGAGAATCAAGGACAACTTTACCCAAAAAGCAAAAACAATGCAAAGAGAAGGGGGAAAGCCAGGGGGTTGAGCTTTCATGACCTGGAGTTGTAATTGGACAAATGAAACCAATATGTAGATGAACCAAAGCTTACAAAAGTGTAAAATATTGTGACTGGGTTCCATCTTGGATTCAACCTGAGTGTAGCCCTGGCCAAGCCCTTGTGCTGCCCAGGGTGTATCCCTTTAGGGCCTTTCAATAAATAGCTGTTTTGTCCCTTTAGCTCTGTTCTCCATTTAGCCGTTCTAGGCATCAGCCTCAACCCAAATGCTGTTGTCAAAACACCCTTGGAGTCCTGAAAAGCCAGGGCTGCACTCACAGCCTCTCTCCATGTTCCCTTTTATGAAGTGCCTTGATGTGGCAGGGCTGGCCCCTGTTCTCAGGACAGGGGATCTCTGCATGGTGCTCCCAGTCCCCGTGCAGATGTGGAGCAGGAGGTGGCGCTGCCAGGGGTTACAGGGCAAGGGAGGACATTTCTGCAGGTCATGGCATGTGTGCACAGGCACTCAGGCCATGGAGCAAGGACAGGAGAGAGCACAGCCTGCTGCCTCAGGTGGGCTTGGTTTCCCAGCCACAAGCAGGAGAAATAATTTCTTGGGACCTGAGTGTTGTTAGTTCCATATCTTTTTCTTTATTTCAAATGATGACTACATTGGGGTTAGTAATTTACATATGTATTACAGTCTCTGCCCTATTACAAATTCTGTGTTTCTTAAGTAGTTTATAGAATACGTCCTTGAAAAAAACTTCTGATTTTTTAATAAGACTGTTTTTCTAACATAATAGAAGTATATATTTAATAAAAGTATATATTTAATGAAAATATAGTACATTTTTCCTGCAAGCTGTTTAATGTACAGGCATATTTCACCCACTAGAACTTGTCACTTTCCATATGGATTCAGTTTTAACTCAGTCTTAAACCGCATTTTGCTAAATATTTTTTGGCATTTTTAAAATTAGTTGTTATGAAATAAAATCTGCCATAGCAGCAAACTCATTTCAAAGGACAGTTATGAGGGTAATCCAAATCCTAAAATGTTAGAATTGATCTGAAGATGGCATCAGACAATATGCTGCAATAAAGTCTTTCCTGGAAAGATGAAATGTTTTAAAGAGAAATTGTACCATACTGAAGTGAAGATAGGACAATCCTACCTCTGTACAATAAAATTTTGAAGCCTAGAAAAACCACAGAAATGTTACGTTCATGTCTGTTCACCTTCATATCACCTACAGTATCACAATATTCCATTTGCAGGGTTCTTTCTTTAGAACAGATTTCAGAGAATGACATGCATCCATATTTTCATCAAATTGTTGGTCTAATATAAAATCAATTGTGATCTCAGAGGCTTTTATTTGTATTCACTGGAGGATTAGATACCCTTGCCAGGTATTCCAGTTGTGTGTATGTGGGGAAGGGGATTATCCCTTCAGTGGGTCACAATCCCAGCCGATGCTGGGCATTAGGAGTGCAGCACTGAGGAGATCCAAGGCTGTGGTTTTCCAGGAGTGTTCTTCTGGCCACAGTGCTGCTGCTGATCCTTCAAAGAATGTTTAGCAGTGCCTGTCAGCTCAGCCTTTCTACAAGTTGCTGTTTGCAGTACTAAGGTCTTATCTTAAATCTTTTCTGATGTCTCAGGTTTAGTGGTTTAAAACTTTCTGACAATCATTATCCTTCAGTAATTTTCATAGAAGAAGAGTCTCCATCCTAAATTTCAGAGCAGGTTAATGCCACATCTTTGTTGTGCTGGATAAGTTTTACACAGCTATGAACTTGTAACAATACACATTTTAATGCGTTTTCCTATGCCTTGGCAGACCTATAGGACAATTTATTAACCATCTAGGGAAATAGCAGGAGAAGCTCTTTCAGTTGGATCCTGGAGGCTGTGAATTGGTGTTCATTTTATCTAATGATCTGCAGTCACTGAGAAAATACTTAAAGAATAGAAAATAAAGTACCATGCAAAGATAAAAATGTGATTTATGGATTGACTTTGAACTTGTGATATTGGTTGTTATGTATATATAGATTTTTAAGAAATTTTTTGTGCTATAATGGGCTATAAGTGCATTTGTACGTTGAAGCTGTAAAAAAGAAATTGTTCTCTTCTTGAAATGATTTGCTAGTATTTTAATATATCTACATTCATTTAGGCTATAGAAAAGACAAAAATTCTGTGCTGCTCTTAATGTGTTTTAGTATATGAGGCTGAAGATCCAAATGCAGCTCTCAAATTCAAGATGTTGGAAGATTTTATAAGGAGCAACATGGAATTGGACTTAAAATTATAATTTCATCTCTAATTAACTCTGTCTTTTTTCTAGATATTTGATAATTTGAATGCAAAGCAAAAAATGCTTGGATTATAGAAACGAAATTCAAATTAAGGCAGTTAAATTTAAAGGATGAGTGTTAATAACTAAAATGTGCTTATTTTTAAGGAGAAAATTGTTTCTGGTGTAATGCTTAGATATATTTATGGTAAAGACAGCGCTTCCTAATTAAAATGCTTGATGTTAAAAACTGAGCAATGCCTGTGTGTTCCCTGTTGTGCCTGGAGACTTGTACCCCTTTCACTGAACTTGTGAATTTCTGCTGGTGTGATCTGAGCTTAATAATCCATCCACTTTGGACAGTGTTGATTTGCATTAATTTCTCTGCCTTTTCCCTTCATGTTAGTCACTTCCTTCAAGAAACAAGTAGAGTTTTCATGGATTTTGAGATAGAAATGACAAATTTGCATTGTTCTGAATTTGAAGTGTAATTTTGTATTGCTGTTATACATTTTGTGGTTTTTATTTTAGTATGAATTCAATTCAGAAAAGTTGTGGCTCAAATGCAAATTTTGTTTCACCCGAAATCTGTCACCTAAGACTTTTTTCAGTCATCCTCAAACAGTAGATTAAAGGTCTGGAATTAGTTTGGGCATGCTTGCTGGTTTTGTTTCATGGAATACAGGCCTTTTGTCTTGGCATAGTTGGCTGTTTTTTTCTTTCCCCTGTCAAATGATAGAAAAGAATAACAGAATAATTCTTGTGTGAATAATTATTGTATTTAGATGGAAATATTCTCTGATGTAGTTTTTTTCAAGTTAAGGGTTTTTTACATTTTTAAAAGTCTAGCTCTTTAAATTAAAAAGTCAGGATGTACTGACTGATATTTTAATAATGAAACTTTTTAAAAATATAATAGGAAGGGAGAAAATATATCAATATTGTACCACTTTTTTTGGCCATTTGTGTATGGAAAGTGATTGCATCAGAAGTCAACCTGATTAAGTGATGAAAATAAAGGGAGGGAGGGATCTTGATTTATTGTTTTACTACAACAATTTAATTTCCCAAGCTACTAAAAGGTGGGGGGTGGGCCTGGGCTCTAGTGTAACTTTCTAATTTCTCTCTATGGTAACTTTGCACTTCAGTCTAAGGGATACATGGTAATGCATTGCTGGGATGAGTTACTGAAACCCTTCTCCACATTCCCACCTGTTGGCCATGGCTCCTGCAGGCTCCTGAAGAGTGGCACGAGTCAGTGAGTCTCAGTTGAGTGCACAGGAGCCTGTAGATTTTAACTTTCTTGTAGGGCAGAATTCATTTGGGAAAGGACTTTAAGGGATTATTCTCGTGGGAGTTTTCTGGCCAAATTGTTTCAGCAGGCTGGAGGCTTTTGCAAAACTGATGATGCCCTGATGGTGGGAATGTTTCAGCATTGTTTGTATCTTGCCTTGAGAAATAGAGGACAAGCATAAGGAGAGACAGTGACTTCGGAGCTTTCTTCTGTGACTGTTAAACCTTCTGTGAACATTTCCGGAAGATTTGGACCCCCAATCACAGAGTATCCCCTTCAAGAGCAATTGTGCAAATTTGCTTTATCATCTGAGAGATTAGTTGCTAGGTCTGGTTCCCATGAGCTGTGTAATCCTGCTGTATGAAACTCCTTTCTCTTCTTTGCCTTACTTCCCTTTCTGTAAAATCCAATCAGGAACAGCCTATATAGATGTGAGATCAGTAAGGAAAGTTTCATATAAGGTCAGTAAGGAAAGCTCTCAGTCCTTAAATTAAGATTTGTAGTGCTCTAATAAAGGACGAGCAGTTGTAATGTGCTGATATTTAAGTAAATGTAAAGAATGTCATGAGAGGAAGCAGTGACTATAGCATTGCAGAGTCAAGGATAAACATCATCAAAATAGGAAACTGTGATTTGAGAGTAGTGCGCTTGGAAGTCATGATCAGTTTTTGTGGTCCTCTCTGTTGTTCTGTCTAAATATTTCTAAAGGGAAGGGATGGTGAACTTAAGTATTTTTGAGTCTGTACCATATAGAAAATGAGGAGGCCCATGGCAGGGATTGTTTTCTTGGCCAATTATGTGAGAAAATGTTAATAATAAGCTCCAGAAATCTCAGTAATATAGTTCCTTGTTTTCTGTGTTGCTTAGGTATTGGTGGAGCTTTCTAAATATTAGCATATTTCCTGTCACACAGGGCTGACTATTGTCTTTGGAAGAAAGAAAAGCTCTTATCTTTTCAATAGGATAAGCAGATTGATGTTTATCCAAATTCAGGATGTACATGTTTTCTCTAATTAGATTTTAATTGCTCTCTTAGTGAATGATTTTTTAGCTAAAAATGCCCACAGGGTATTGTGCCTGAGTGATATCATCTCTCATATCACTTTTGTGGAGCAAGGAAGACAGACCCACAAACCTCTCTGGAGCCAGACATGACTGTGGCCCCATGGTTTTTGAACCACCTTTAGTTGGTAGATAATTTTGATAACTGCTGCTATTAATAACTTTGATAGGGTTGAAAGTCCTAAAATCAAATCTGAACAGAGCTCTTCCTTTCCACAGTTGCAAGTAAGAAAAATATTGAATGCATTACTAAATTCAAATGTTTTATTACCTTAAGTTGTATCCTCACAGTGGGGTGAATCAAATGTCATTACCATTCAGAAATCTGTGTGTAAGCTGCATATGAACAAAGTGGTTAGCAATCATTCTCTTTACAGTAAGAGAGGGACACAGATAATCTGTATTCATGTTATCAGGACAACTTTCATGGTTTTACTCAAAGCAATAGCAAGAAGTGTGCCTGCTGCCTGTTGTGTAAAGCTCTAATATGCTTTCTTATGGTCACTTGTTTTGATTGAAGAGGAATTGCTAGAGCTGAGAGGACAAAATGAATGCTATTACAGGGAGCATTATAGGCACAGAGAAAAGAACAAAACTTAGTGAGCCCTCAGGATGTGAGAGCTGCCTATTACCTCTGCAGAGTGCAGTGAGCATCCATGAGAGCCATTTATAAATGTGTGCCTGCGTGGGGCTCTGGTGGCACCCTCTGATGATGAGTTAATTGAACAGTGTCAGCCAGGGCACTCCTGGCCCTGGAGGAGACTGACAGGATGACGGCAGCAGTCACTACTTCATTACTTAGAAACAAAATCAGAGATTCTTCATTTTAAAGGCAGGAGCTGCCAAGCAGTTTAAGAGCAAACGGTTTAATGTGTGGGGGTGGATGAGGTGAGGAGCTTTTATGTGTGAAGAGCTTCACTTAATTCTGTGACAGCATTCCACTCTTGATCTGTCTGTGGCATTCTAGCAGACAGGCCAGTCCTACTGTTTTAACTCTGGTCTTTGATTCTCACCAGCCAAATCTATTTTAATTGTTTAACTAAATTCATTTTCCTCAAGTCTGTTTTGCCCATAACAGTAATTGGCAAGATATTTCCCTTTCTTTATCCTGACCCACAAGGTTTTGCATCTCATTTTCTCCCTGTCCTACCAGGAAGGGGGAGTGATGGAGAGATTGGGTGGCCATGTGGCAGCTAGACAAGGTCAACAGTCCATCCTATGCGTTGTAGCTGCCTCAGTCATACCAGTGCTGCTATTCAATGTTCCATTTGCTCAAATCCTTTACCAAGATCTGTGTGTAAGCAAATGGAACTGGCAGCTGCTTTATTGATTGAAAAGTCTGCTTTCTTCAGTGGTCATCTTATAAATGGGATTTATTTCCAGTGTTGGCTATGTTTTTTTCTCTACTCTTTGCAACCCTGTCCTCCACATCATCCACTAGAAACAAGAAAGGAAAAAAAGGTTGAGAAGTGCCACTGCTTTGTTCTATAGGATGATTTGAGATTTGTGTCTGTGTTTTCACTTGTAGATTGAGTTCACTGGCTAAGGAGTATTTTCCGTAGTTAGTGCTTCTCAGAGGAGGATTGCTGTCTAAGAAAAGTAAGACTCACACATACTACACGGTTCATGAGCAAATTTCACCCTCTCACACACACACACCTGAATTAGTGCCTTTTAGACAGAACTCAGTATTTCTTACTTTACAGGTATTTCATCTCTTTGGTGACAACAGTTGGTCCTCTTCAGGGCATTTCAGCGAGCTGTACATGCTGGGAACTGACTGGCAAGGTGAAGACCATCCTGTTAGGTCTGGAATGGGTACTGCCACACCTGATACCTGGGTGCTCAGCCCCTCCATCTCAGATGTACCCATACCCACAAGGGAAAAATGTCTCCCTTCCTGATCCTCTTTGTCACAGAAGCAGGTTTGGCTGTGAGCAAAGTTCTCAACCACAGGCTGGGATACGGGGAACAGGGCATGGACAGCAGCCCACACCCCCTGAATGCCAGCCAGGTGCAGACTGTCCCTACCCAGCCTGTCAGGGATCACAGTTCTGTCTCTATGCCCCTTTGAACTACTGTCAGCTTTTATTGTGTGTAAGCACAATAACTGGAAGGGAGGTCATAGTATACTTTAACATTTTTAATGAAAGAGAGCCTTAGATGCACAGACTGTAGTCATGGTAGGAGATCTGGCACTGATGTCAATGTAAGTAAAAAACTGAGAAAGGACAAAATGTCCCAAATTTGAGGTTTTAAGTGTTCAATGAAATAAACTGTAAGAAATTTTCAGAAGCAGTGTCCCATAATTCCAGTAAATAAATGGAAAGTCACATTTCAAGACAGGCTTCATCCCCTGGAACAGAGGGATTTTACATGTTTTACTACTTATTTCACTGTTTTCATACATGCTAAATTCTTCTGAAAATACAGTTTAAAAGGTCTTTGGAGCATCCTCTATCTTCTATAGATGGTGAAATAGGAAATTTCTAGACTGAAAGTTTGAAAAGACTGTTATTACTATCATTTTCAGCAGTAGTGACTGTCAGTATTCAATCTTGGCTTCCTCCAGCTGGCCAATAATAGTTTAGTTTCTTATCAGCTTTTCTATTTTTATAACTTATTGGATTTGGATGTATATTTAAGATTACATGTGAATTTTTCCATTTACCTTGCATTTAAGAAGCCATGCAATTTTTGTTACTTGTCCAGTTTTTAGGGATTGTTCATTGAATTAGACTTTAGGAAATTCCAGCTCATGTAATGACAAAAGGATGGCATAATTCAAATCAGTAGCAGCATGAGAGATTTTGAAAAACAGTTTTAACTCCCAAATCTGGTGGTTGCTGCTGGTGATTTTTGCTTGCTGGTTCATTTATTTATTTAAGATTAGATTTAATTTTAGATTTGAGGCCCAGATCCAAATGATTCCTTCCATAGCAGCCCCAAAATGTTCAGTCTGAAGAGCGTGAGGTATAATAAGAACAAACTTCTAGTGGTATTTGCTTAGGCTGCTTTTCTGTCATCTGCCACTTACCAGATTGCACCGGAATTTACACTCTCTAATTTCATTTAATGAGTGGTTTTGGTGAGGCCTGCAAGAGAGAAGTTATCCAAGTGTCTTTAAGAAACTCATGCACTATTGCTCCTTCTGCTTTCTTTGCTTTCTATAGGAAATAATTTCAAATACTTAATGTCTTGCTATGTGAATATCTTTCCAAACCTTTGATTATTTTTGGAGCTCCTTCAGTCCTTTAATAACCTTTCTTAGATAAAATGACTGGAACAGTGTTTGAAGAAACAAAATCAGTGATATATGAAAAGATATGCATGTTTTCATATTACAGTGTGTCCTACTCTTGGGACAACCTAACATTTCTTCTATGATTTCTTTACCTGTTGAGAGAAACTCTCACTGAGCTGACCACAATGATAGTTCCATCCCTTTCTTGTAGCCCTTTTGTGATAAGAGAATCGTAACTGGTGTAATGTAGGTTTAAATTTTTCTCCCAATTTGCATTTCTGGACTTGCAGCTTTTACTTCCATTTCCATTGTGTGGTCTCTTGCAGGAAAATGAAGGCTCTATGATATTTCTCAAGATTACAGAGATGACATCAAAACACTTTGTAGAAATCAGGTCTGGCGGGAGAGCTGGAGAGATTGCAGAGTTTCCCGCCAGCCTCTCAGCAGCAGCACTGCCAGGGCAGTGAGTTGCTGAGCAGCTCTTCCCAGACTTTTCAGGCTGTTTTGATCCTCGGAACCTTTCCTTTGAGAGACTCGGTGTTGCAAGTTCCACACCCCCAGGATGCCCAGTTTGTCTGTCCCAGCTGCAGGCGGCGCTGACAGCTCCCTTAGGGACCTGCACCTTCTGTTGCCGTACAGGAGAGTGGCTGACACTGCCCACCAACACTTCACCTTACAGCATGTCCAGCAAGCAATGCTCCAGCGCCAGGAACTCACTCCTCCTTTCTCAGCCATCTCCACAGTCAATTGCTGACAGTTTTCTGAAAGATACTTTGAAGTAAAAGAAATCAGACCCTTCCAAGTGATAAACAATTGGCCATTTGAGAAAAGTAGGTCTTCAGCATCACTGTTGTACATATGTTCAGCTGGTAGGACGATGTGCCAAATTGATGTGTTGTCATTGGCTGCTTTGGGTCCAGGGTAAAAAACTGTTGTCAGGAAGTTTAAATCACTGCTTGTGATGCTCTTGGTAGTTTTGTAAGGAAATTTCTTTTTTCTTGGTTAATGACAACTGGCTTTTTCATGAAACCAATCATCTCACAGGTTTCTTGGAAGCTTCAGTCTAGAAGCTCACATGGTTCTGTTTCTTGTTGTGTTTCATGCCCTGAGAAATATAAAGTTACAGAAACTATTTTACTGGTTATACCTTACTTGATCATGATATGCCAGATACTTTGTTTCTCTTAACCAGCCTTGTTCACTAGGCTCACATTTAAAACTCTCATATGTCAATATTGACATGTGTTATATGTCACATTTAATTCCATAATTCTATGGATTATTTGCACAATTTTTAAAAACTAGAACACAGTATTCATTCCTTCCCAATCCTCTGAAACAGAGGCAGCTCACTAGAGGTGTTTATTGAATTCTAAAGTTACTCTGCCTATATGAGGAGATGATGAAGGAACATCTTGCAGTTTTAATGAAAAAGAGAATTGCACAAAAGATTTTGGAAGGCAAAGGACTGCTGAATCTCTTGAGACGTAATTCACGGGATAGGGCTCTCAGCAGAATGACAGTGAGGAAAAGGCTTGCTTAGGATATGAATAATATTTGAGAGCCTAATGGGAATAAATGAACAAAACCTTAAATACTTGTGAATAAATATTCTCAGGGTTTCTTGTTATTGCAAAGGTATTTTATGTAGTTTTTGTGTAAAAGCCTGTGATATTTCTGGAAAACAGCCATTGGGGGAGGAAAGGTCGGGGGAATAATCTACAAAAAAAAAAAAAAGAGCAAATGGGTCAGTGTCTGATTTCTCTCTTGCTAAGGCAGGAAGGTGTCATAGAAATGCATCAGTCCCAGCAGAATTGTAAAAATATCTCCAAAATAGTCAAATATTCCTCAGAGTTATTTTATGCTTATTTTGAATCCTAGAACTGTAGACTCTATGTAGAATTTGTAGTTTTCAAATGACTGGGATAATGTGGAAAGTTATGTACATTTTTGAGGAAAATACTGGTATTCTTGGTGGCAGTGGAATATTTACTTAAGGAAATTATTTTTGACCTCCTTTCTCTTTGCCTTTGACTTTATGCTGTCAAGTTACAAAATTCAGCATGGTACATCATGCAGGCAGCAATGGTTGATATAACAACAAAGAAACCTATTGAATATATTTAATTGGGTGCCAATTCAAGGAAACCAGAGAAAATTGCTGTACAACTGCTGTGTGAGTTGGCTGGTTCTAAACTAGCTTTAGGTGATTGTAATTAACATCACTGCCATGTTTTTTGTGATTGATTTTTTATAAGATTGTGAACTAGAAAAATAAAAATAAAAGAAATATTCTACTGTATTTCATATTACCTTAAAAATCAGGTCCAACAGTTTACAAGTCAAATAGTTGTATGACTAGGCCTTATTATCCTCCACACAGCTCATATTTTGATTGATTTGACTTTTTGGAGATAAATGTCTTGTGTCACATATAGCACAAAGCATAACACAATATAATGCAATTTCATCAAGGATCTTTTGTGATTGCTTATTACACATAGCTGTGCATGATAGATAGAAACAATAAAAAATAAATGAAAAATATTCAAGCCAAACAATATTAGTTTCTGAAATGTTGATTTTTTTTTTTCCCAATATGTCCAGATCTGAACACTCAGGAAACATCAATCTCTTCAGGAATGCATTAGGAACTGTGGGATAGAATTGATAAAGAGCTTACTTTCCACAGATTTCAGATCAATACTGGGGACTGTAAGGAAGACAACTGCTGGCTGCTGCATGGGGTGTAAGGTACACTTCTGAGTGCCTGGAGCAAGGTCATCATATTTATCAAGTCAATTCTTACTTTTTATTTTGGTTGTTTTATTGAGACAGTGTTAGGAGAGCAGTTACAACGCATCTCTTTAAATTAGTGAGAGTACGTTATCTGAAAATGATATATATCTTATATTTAAGAATCAGTCATAAAAACTAATTTAAAAATAGTTTATCATATAAGAATTTAGGGTTTATTGTTTCAGAACTGAACTCCACATGTACTGCTGGATAGCTGCCTGATACGGGCTTGGATGTGGTTGGACTGTAGTAAGCCTTCATTCGTTCACAAAACTAAAGTTATACAAATATAATTTTAAAATGTACCTGTTATCCCTTTGTAACCTGGGCTTCCTAGTAGCAGTAGCTCACAAAATACTGTTGGGTACAGATGAACAACCAGCCCCCCACTTTCTGCAGTCTGTGGGAACAGAGACACTCAAATAAACTGAGTTGGTTTTGGTTACTATACTTTCATCTCATCTTGTCCCACCTAGTGCCTTTCTTTCCCTTTAGACAGAACCACAAAATACCTGGGAGAATCTTAAAATGGGGAAGCAGATGCTGAAAACTGAAGTGACTTTTCACACTCGTGTAAAGCTCTGTCCCTTACCACTGAGCCAAGCAGGCTGCAGAGCACC
This sequence comes from Emberiza elegans, assembly GCA_024865655.1. Classification (NCBI taxonomy): domain Eukaryota; kingdom Metazoa; phylum Chordata; class Aves; order Passeriformes; family Fringillidae; genus Emberiza; species Emberiza elegans. The sequence goes on from JALJVW010000206.1 coordinate 67,126,592, forward strand.
TTCAGACATCTCTAGTCCATCACCCTGCACAAAGCAGGTCCAAGCTTTGTCCAGGCAGGCTTTTGGTACCTGCTGGATGGGAGCTGCACTGCCTTTCTAAGAGATGTGTTCCCAGAATGTGCCATCCTCCTTGTGAAAATGTTTGCTTATAAATCAAGATTTCCTGTGTTGTATCTGATGTCTGTTGTCATTCATCCTAGTGATGTGCACTTCTGTTCTTCTGTGGCCCTTGACAGTATTGAGGCAATTGATTCTCTTACTATCTCCTCCTTTGCTGTCATTTAGCTCAGCTTTGGTTTTTTCCAGTAGCAATAAGAAAAATGTATTTTGTCTTTAAAAACTATTAGTACTTCCAGCACTTGAAATGCGTTCTTTGTATTGACAGATATTTACCATCACACATCATTCAAAATGGCAAATCCGTTGCCAATTCTGATTGCAAGATGCAGGGTAATATTTAACAAATTTTCAGTTTAAGTGACAACTCCAGACAATATTCTATATGGCAGCCTAATATACAGACCCCTGATGACTATTTGTAGCAACACATTTTTTTATAGTTTTTTGGGGTTTTTATTTTACTCCTTTTTCTGGCATTGTAAGATATCTGGCTCTCTATCATGTTAAGGTTTACTTAATGTTGTCTGTTCATGGGGCATGTTAATTTCTAACTTGGTGATCTTCACTGTGGCTTCCAATTCCTGTAAACGTTCTCAGCATTAATATGTGGTGTTCCTAAATCAGTGACTAGAGGGAACCACGCTTGCCTGGCCCCTTTCCTTGTGCCTTATCTCCTGGGGCATAAGGGCTCAGGGATATCATTTGACATATGTTTCTAATTTTGATTATAAATACAAGAGAACTTGTTATGTTCTCTTAGGCCTCCAAGTTTTCTGTAAGGGTGAGTGCAAAGTGATGGGTGTTCCACTAGGATTGCCAGCTGCTAGATCTTAACAGAACCACAGCTAGGGTAATAACTAATTCATATTAGCTACAGCTTAATTCAGCTGAGGATTTGTGCTCATGGACAATATTTTTAATTGGTTGCTGAATTACTTGTTTGCTGTGGGAGCAAACAAGTAATTTTCTTCCATTTCTGGTGCAATGTAGTTATTCTATAAGCACAAAGCACTGGCTCCTTCATTCTTTTGGAGACTCTGCTTGTACAAGGCTAGTGACAGCTTTTCATCTTTGGGATTTTGCTGTTTGGATTTTTTTGTAATTGTTTGCTTGATTTTGGTTGCTTCTTTTGTGAATTGTCTGTTTGAAACATGAGACCATTTTGATTGTATAAAGTTAAATAAAATGGACTGTTTAGAACCCTAGCACCTAGATTCTCCTTTTGTTTTTGTTTGACTATTTGCATTCTATGAGTAGATCTGTGGTGTTTTTTTTTCCTTCTCTGCTGTTTCCATTGCTCTTGTTAATTCTGCTGCTTCGGGCCATGTTAAATTTGCTTTTGCCAGGAATCATCTTTGGAATCTCTCATTATTAACAGAGCATTCATTCTCTCAGTATGTCCTCTAGGACATTTCTAAATGGGCAATATTCTGTCAGTCTGGTAGGCTGTCACATACACAGTTATGGTATCATGCAACTGTAATGTCATATTGCCTTTTCTTATAATGAAATATTTTTACAATGTGTTTGGTTTGATAAGTTACTCTTTTACATTTATTTGTACATCTTCTGAGGTTTCATCTCCTGCTTTCTGAGACTGCTACAAACTGCTTAAGACAGAGTAAGTTTAACCCTTTATATATTTAGGAGAGTTACGTGTTCTCTGTAATCTTGTATGTAAAAAACCATTGGCCCAGGGTTTCTATATACTGCTGCCCTTTCCTGCGTTGAACTGTTCATTTTTCCTACCAACTATCTTTTTTTTGTTTGTTTTGTTAGTATTCATATGAAAGAAACCTTTAGGTTAAAAAAGCAAATTGTACTTACATCAATGAAAAAACTCTTGTTCTATTTCAGCAATATGAAAACACAATAGAGGAAAAAACACTGTGTAATTAAACAATAAAGAGATGAAAATGGAGATTTGCTACATCCTGTCTTGCTTTTAGTTCATTTCCCAAGATGCTAACTGTTAAATATCTGGAGTAGTTTATTCTGGGCACCACGGGGTTGTTGTCCAGTGTGCTTTTGAAGGAGGTACGCTTAAAATAAATTTTTTTCATGATAATTTTCCATCATTAATTGCAATTTGAAAGAGTAAACATATAACTGATTTGGTTTTGAAATGATTGCTCTTGTAGATCATTTGATACTTTGTGTGTATTTTATATGTCTTTTTTTCAGCATAAGCCAGAAGCTTGCCCTGTAGGAATTGTATGTCTGTTTATTTTCTCTTCTGCAAAAGCCATTTAGGTAAATTTCAGCTTTTATGAAGCAGTTGATGTTTTCTTTGTATGCTGAGTGCCACAGAGCACATTGCTTGAAGCGATGAATGTCCATAGTTTTATTTTATAGGACAGTATCAGGCATGAGCTGTGGAATATGCTGCATTTAGGTCTGCCAACACATAGACTCCAGAGCAGATAAACCATTAGCAAAGCCCCCAGCCTGGTGGCCAAACGCTGTCCCATGAGTGACAGCAGATGAGATTCAAATGTGACCTGTACAGCTTACAAATTCTGACAACTCTTACTCTAGACAGCAGCTAAAGCCCAACAGTGCCTAAAGGAACTTTGTGCAATAAGAACTTATTTGGATGCAAAACTTAATTTATGGTTTCCTTGTTCATCCAAAATTAATGCTAAAATATTCATTTGCTGTAAGGGTGTGATTCAGGAGTCTGTCCAGATGTCCTGGTTCTGGCCAGGATGGGGTTAATTTTTTTTAATAGCCGGGGGGGGCACAGCTTCAACACCGAGATTATTCCATCACACCTCATGGAATTGCTGGGGGCTGAAGGAAAGGGATTCCCTTCCAGGGAAAAGGGGCTCCTGACAGTCAAGAAAAGGTGGCAGGTGGAGCAGTCTGGTCTTTGTTTATTGTCAGGGCCTTTATGTATAAATTGTTTTCCTTTCTTATACCTCTTGTATTAATATTGTGCTGTTGCTGTTTATTTTCTTATCTCACTGCTCTTTCCAGTAAATCATCCTTACCTCGACCCATGATCTTTGCCTTTTGTGCCTCCATCTGGAGTGGGGTGGGAGGGGAAGCAGTTGCCTGGCTTTACTGTGAGTACTAAATTGGAGAATTCCATTCCTAAACCATGACACCAGATTGAACTGTCTTCTCTGAATGTCCAAGGGGAGACTGAAATCCTGGCTTTGGCCAGGCAAATTTCTGATGTGTCACCTTCCCAATAAATCAAACCCTTTCATTATCAACATCTCTTCTGGCTCCCAGTCTCTCTTCTATCTAATTTCTTCCTCCACTTTATATTTTGACTTAAAAAAATTATTCCTAATTAATAAGTAGGGCTTTTTAACAATTGCAAGTTTAGCCTATTTTAATGATTTTTTTTCTGAGTTTAGTCATGCTTTGTGTCATCAACTTCCACATATGACCCTTCAAATGACAGACAGGGAAAAAAACATCCTCAGACTTTATAAAATTATATCTAAGTACCTTAACAGTACTTAACCTCTTTTTACAAAAATTGCTTTTTACATTAATTTCCAGTATTTATAGACATGCATAATTTTATTTGCATTAGGGTTAAGGAGAAAAGAGATTCTGAAAATTATGCAAATTGAGGGGTACTTCAGATCTTTAAAATATAACCTGATTAGAACTCCAGAGAAGCACAACAGAGCCACCACATTTTTCATATTTCAGGTAAGCACATATCTGAAGAGGAAAGTGATTTTGGAATTTGCCTGAGACCTTTTTTTTAGAGCCTAATGCAGTTAGGCACCCGACTATTGTTGTATTTCCAAAGAAATCAAGTTCCTATATCCCTTAGTCTTCTTTCATAATTCTAATCTATTTGGGCGTACCTTTTATCTAGTCATAAGAAACATATACTCTCCAAACATGAGAGGAAATGCTCAATTCATTTATTATTTATTAGGAAGAAATATTTAACTATTTAAATGCTAAAATTGAAAAAGATCCAAGCTAAGCCAAAGCCAGCCTGTCACTTAGACCCTTGTATGGGGAAAAGCATTTCAAGTTATTTATATTGCTCTACTCAGCAGGTTTTGAGGCTGAGTATTTTGGTGATTTACATGCAGTAAACCTGGGCTCTTTTCCAGGATCTCCCAAAGGCCATTTTAGTGACCTTTGGCAAGTTCATGGCAAATAAGTAATGGGATTGAACCTAATTTCCTTTACAAAGGAAAGCACTGTGGCTATAAGTATAAATGTTTATATACTCAGCTGAGATACTGCAGTAAAAGAGTCCTGTCAACCACAAACCAGCATTATTTATTGGAGTGGCTAAGATTGAATGATGAAAATGCTAACACTATCTACTCAATCTGCATACTTGTTAGTGTGTCATAAACACAACACTTCCCATCAAATGCACTCTTCCTGATATGAATCAAATGTTTTTATTACATGCCCTGCACTATTCATCAGTCTGACTCTCTGGCCTTAACTGCCAAATACAAAATCCTTGCTGGTTTTCAGGGATGTCACCATATAGCCATGTAGATTTGGTTAGAGTAATGGGCTATCAGCAAAACACATAGAAAAAGTAATTACAGGCATTTAAAACTGAATTCTGGGTGTTTGTACCAGCAATACAATTCAGGTACCTACTCTGCAATCAGTGGTCATGGCCTAGTTCTATACACGGAATTTGGACTTGCATTCATCCTTAGAAATGAACCAAAATGTTCATAGAGAATCCCGGTGTGATACTGTTAGTTTCACTATCAGACATGGGATGGTCTGTTGCACTTGAAGATTTTATCCTTCCCTGTACATAGCATGACAGCTGTGTTTTCTCTATTTCTCTGTTTAAAATGCTGAACACTTTGGGTAGGCAATCCATGCCAATGCAGGAAGCTGCTATTGCTAACAATGTATAGATCAACAAGAAGTTGCATTCTAAATCTTGGGTTCTTGGATCTGTAAACCCTATTGAAGACAATAATCAGTCCAGATGGCAGATATTTTTTTGTATTAAAGCTCAAGATAGGCAGTTTGCAAGTTTTAGAACAGACACCAAGACTCACTAACAATCTGGAAAAAACCCATTCTCTTGAAGAATTCTATCAGAAAACAAAACTGTGTTTCATTGGCTTGGTTACAGTCACTTTTGGTTAATTATTCCCTGTGTCAGTCCCACGCTCTCTTAAGGGGTTATGTCCAGTGCTGTACACCAAGTGTTGAACAATCAGTGTTCTTCACCTTGTGAAAAATCTCAAAAAGTGTGCTATGCATGGGAGGTGCAAAAAGTCAAGGTCTGAAATACAGAAGCAGCTGTAAACATCACACTTTCCTAGGTGTTTTGTGATGATAGGAAACCTGATATACTGTGAGATTGTTGTCTAAAAGGTTACAGTATTGTAAAAGGTCTATTTATGTTTATTGCAAACACATTTAATTGGGTACACAGAAAAAATTGGAGATGTTGAACAAATGTGAGAATTGTTGTGCATTTTGTGCTCTAATTGAAGAAAAATGGTACCAATGAGATCATTGCATTATTTTTGAAGGAATTTCTCTTTTCTTGTATGAAATTATGATTCTTGTGAAGACAGAGACATGAGATTCCCCTTTGGAACTAACCTTGTGTAAAATGAGAAGGGTAATCTTTTGCTCTTGGTAGAAAGCAAGACCTTGATAAGACAGAAATAATTTTAGAATTTCCCAGTGACTGTGAGCAAATTACTGATGCTCCCTGAGGCTGTTTTACTTGACTAGCAGAAAAATACTAAGTTTTCTATCTCTACTATTGCAAAGTTCATTTTTTGAAAAAGCTTTTTGTTATTATTATTGCAGTAAAAAGGGATTGTACCCTCTGTTGGAGGGTGTGCAGCAGCAAAGAGGGAAGTAAGCAAATTAATGTCTAGGAAAAAATGGATAAGGTTTCATTTAGATGCTTTCAATCCCATGTCTCCACATTTACTTATATTTCTTCCCTAACCTCAGCCCCAGGTATCTACAAAAATTCCTTGGTGAAGGATTTTATTTAATAATGCAGGGACACAGAGAAGAGACGTTGTACCCCACAAGCTGTTTAGCTCCAAAGCTGACCTATAACCCCACTGCTGCCCCAAAGAAGCTTTGGGGCTTTTTTAAAGAGCCAGTTCTGGAGAAAAGACAAAACCATCTAAATATTTCAGTTAATCTTAATCATACTTTTTTTTTTTTGTGTGTGTGTGTGTTTAACAGCTCCAGCTTGAGAATTTCACATTATTAATTGTCAGCTTTTAAAATTTGGGATATAACTATCTGTCACAGACATCTTTTTCACTAAAAATCCTTTCTTTAGGATTTTCCCTTCTGGGAAGCTGAGGCCCCAGAAAAAGAATGTAAACAATTGTTATCTGCTGCTGTGGAAGGCAGCAGGTGGATTTTTGATTGGGCCATCTTGAATGTTTATAATTAATGGCCAATCAAGACGAAGCTATCTCGGACAGAGTCTGAGCGAGCTGCCTTTTGTTATCATTCTTTTCTATTCTTAGCTTAGCCTTCTGAGGAAACCTTTTCCTTCTATTTCTTTTTAGTATAGTTATAATGTAATATATATATAATAAAATAATAAATCGTGTCTTCTGAACATGGAGTCAACATTCTTGTCTCTTCCCTCATTCAAGAACCCCTGTGACCATGGTCACAACTGTCCTCTAACTCCTGTGTGCTGAAGTGTCCTTTATTCCCCATTGAGGAGTCTGGGTAATACTGGTAGAAAACCATAGGTGAACACAATCAAAAATCTGTATTTATATTTTTGTTCCAGTTCTTTCCTTTAGTAATTTTTAGGTGATCTCTCTATGTATGGCTCTATGATTCATTCTTGTTTGAAAAACACCCAGAATTTCAAACTTGATTTGACTTGGTCTGTCTCTATGTTTGTTTTTTTTTTTTTTTTTGACAATATAGTTTAAAGGAATAAGCCTGGAAATACTGACATGACTTTTGTTTCAGTTTGGTACTATGCAAGAAACAATTCTCTGTAAGAGGTCTTTCAATCTGAGAAATGGGCTTTGTAACATCTGTTTTGTACAGCAGGCAATGTGGGTTAATAAATGAACTCTGAAAAAATTATTACTGAGTTTTTGAATAAAAGTTCTATCTGTGCAATAGCTGCAGAAATGTTAGAAAAACTGCAGTTTTAAATCCCAGACTGAGGATTGACAAAAAAAAACCCCAAAGCCTAAAAGAAGACCAACTTAGCATTTCAAACATCCTCTGAAATGCGGGGGCACAGAATGACCTGGAGGATGCCTGATTTTTAGAGGAAAACTGGTGATTAATTTGTATAGCACCAAAGTATCTCTTGGTAAGTATGAAAACTGGTATTTCCATATAAGTTTGGGAAAAAGTCTAAATAATTCCAGTTCCTCTAAAGTGACGAAGGAATAAAATCAAGGACATCCATAGCAGTACTTTAGTTGTTTTTATTCTTACAGTGGTGCAAACAGAAACTTTTGAGCCATTTGCAGTCTGTGCTCATGTGTGTCATTTCCCAAGAGAACAGACACCTGAAGGGTTTGATTCTAAAACACTATTCAGATGAGAATTATCTGTTGGTTTAAGGTTGTAGCTTTTGGTTTTAGTTTTCTCCTCAGGGGAAACACAACGTAAGTGACCAGTGAAAAAGCTCTCTTCTCCCTTGCAGGGAAGAGCTGCTCTGCCTATGCTGTGGGGTCAATTGCTTGACGGTGTTTGTTTCATTATATATATTTTTATTTAATCACTGCACTCATTTTTAATCTTTTATTGGTTCTTTTCCAGGCAGTGCTTTGGAGCTGCTTATTAGCTCTATCCCTGTAATCCTAGATTTTTGCTGCTAAACTGTTAAAAAGAAATTTAGCTTTAAGACTTGTGGGAATGCACGTTGGCTACGACTCTGCTATCTGTGCAGCTGGCTGTATGATCCTTTATCCTAGTGGAGAATTGTGAGTTGAGGAAGGTGGATTAGGAGAGCTGCTGGACAGCAAGTGTTGCTCACAGCATGCAAAGTGAGCATTTTATTTTAAATGCAGTTCTGATGGCAACTGGGTGCCTCTGATGTCAGGACAACACACAGGAAAGGCAGCATACAGCAGACACTGGGTATCTGTCTGGTAGATGGGCTGAGATCATCTGTGGAATTTCTTAATTTACTGTTAATTTTTCTATCACTGAATTAAGATTCTGCCATAAACATTCTTTATTCAGTTTTCATTTTAGTTCAGGTTGCAAGTGAAAACAATCCGACTGCCTTTTAATTTAATGAAAAAGGATCTAATTCTTAAAAATTATAGTGACACACTGAATAGATGAATTCCACTGGGAAAAAGGAAAAAGTATTCCCTCAGGGCCTTTTTCATGGGAAGCCTTTAAAAGGAAAATGTATGTAAGAAAAAAGTAGATTTGAGTGATTTTGAAGGTGGCTTTGCCAAGTGCTAATGGCAGACTATGGCTGAAATCTTTCCAAAGCATGTGGAGAAGCAAATTTGTGCTTCCTGTGGTGTCAGTCTTCATTCTGTGGTGCTGGTTAACCAGGGTCACCTGAGCAGGACAACCAGGAGCAGTTCTCATCTCAGACATAGAGGGTCCATGCTCACCAAGACTTTGTAACTCTGCATAAATCTGAGTCCTCTTTGCCTCAGTGCTAAACAGGAATGTGCTGGCACCAAACCCAACACCACAGCTCAGTGGGGCAGGAAGTGGTGTTGCTGTTGAGAACTTTGAAGTGAACAAGTGAGGAAGAGCCAGAGCTACCAGTCAGCATACAGGATTCAGGTAGCTCTGTCGCTATTAGCTTTGAGCTGGTCTTTGATGCATTTGAGTATCTTCAGCTCCAAGAGTTAGTTAAGTAAATTAGTTAAGCAAGGCATATTTTTGATTGATGCTTTTTTTGTCTCTTACAATAAAAAGGCAACTGTTGAAAGTGAGACACCTAGAATAGCCTAAGATCTCCTGCTAAGGACGTTTAAGTTGTGCAGTAATGCATGTGACTATAGGAACTGCTGAGAACGCTGGGTACTTCCAGTATGACAGGGGCTGGTACAGGGCAAATCTCTCTTGTCTGAATTCTGTGTTATGGCTACACTGCCATTGGTAACTGAGCTAGCTGCTTTAAAACTGGCTCAGGTGTGTCAGTGGTATTGCAGTTTCTGCAAAGTTTTGGTCTATCCTGGAAGTCAATAGAGCAGGGATCTTGTATGGTACAGAAATGCTGGTTCCAAAGCTGCAAATGTTCTTCTTTCCTCCTCGTGTTACCTCTGATATTACCGGTTTAATAATGAGAAATGCTTTTATTGTAAAGCACCCTAGGGCACTCTTAAGCTAAGGTGTTTCCAGTGGGATATTACTTGCATTAGATGTTGGAGAATATTCTTGATGGAATAGTAGTTTTTTGATACTTTATTCCTCATGATTCTCTTATTGCGCCAAATCTGAGCATAAACATTCTGGGAGAAATGTACTGTAAATATTTGTATTTATTAATGCAAATCAAAATCACACAGCTAAATCCCCATGTACTGGACTAAATATTTACTCTTCTGTGTAGATTTTAAGTGTATTCAAGGACAGAAAAACCATTCTCTATGTTCATAAATAGTAAAAGATGCTGTTCAAGAATTATGGACATTTTCTCATTATTGAGTGGGAGAGTTGGAAGCTACTATAAAATATAAGAGTGGATTCTAAAATGCAAATATTGTGTGTCTTGAAATATTTTACTGATCATGATGTAATGCTGTTGATTGCTTGGTTATCAATGAGTTTAGCAAAACTCTAGGAAGCCCCTTATACACAGTACCACGTATTAAAAACCATTCAGCTTCCTGGAACAAGCCCTTCTAAAAGAGTTAACTGTCCAGTGAGCCAAAATGGGCATAAATGTAGGATATCAAATGGACTTAAATGAAGTAAATCTTCTGGCAAAGGTCACAGAGCAGCATAGGTGAGCTAGAAATGTGCTTATTCTCCCTTGGTCCCCATCCTGATACACAGCCCCAGCCAGCCACACTTTGCCTGAGGCTGCTCAGCAATTCCTGTTTAGACCATAGGAAATTGCTTGGGAGAAGAATCCCACTGACAGGGTTACATGGCTCCTAGATTGACTCTGACTCTAATTCTGGCTTCCAAAATAGTGCAGGAAGGCCCATACCTTTCATCATGTCCATGTGTCTGTCCTTTATGGGAAGGTGTGAGGAGAAGTCTGTGCACCAGCCCAGGGGCTGCAGCCTGAACTGTGAGCACATCAGCAGGGCCAGCTTAGCTCACTGTGCCCCACAGGGCAGAGAGGGACCTGATCATCTCCCAGGAGCTGGGACACCAGCTACCCCAACCCAGCAGGTCACCCCTGCACCCCAAGGGAGGGCTTCCAATATAGATATTGCCTGTACAGCAATTTCTTTCCCTTTGGTGCTGTTTTGAATGTGACAGTGGGAAAACCTCATCAAACTTTCCCCAGAGTGAGACTTTAATTCCCTCTGTCATAGCCTATCCTGCCTGCTCTTGAGGGGCCAAATCAGTGATATTGTGTTTAAAGAAAAATGGCAGAGCTTTGCATACACCTGTGCTGGCAAATGTGTCTGCTGCAACTTCAGAAAAAGTGACATAAGGACAAGTAATGACAGGACTGGAGTAGATTAAATGTGGAATACTTTGCTGAGCTGCGGCTCACTAAGACCAAAACCCTGTCTGTGGTTTAGTAAGCCAGGAAAATAACTTATAGTTTAGACTTGTCTTTCTCTTCTTTTTGAGACCCAGGAAGGCGAATACCTTTATAATAACTGTTTATAGAATGTCTGACTTCATGATCCTGACCTAAGCACTGAACAGGAGACCACTACAGGAAATTTATGCCTCAAACCAGCATAGTATCTCCAGCTATTATTGAATTGTAGCACCACAATATAGCTCCTAATAAAGCTTGTAACAGTGGTGAGTTCTTTGCAGCTCTTTCTCTTTAAAATCTCCTGATACACTTTTAAATCAATTTCTAACAGGGAAACATTTTTTTCCCAGGGCAGTAAATAAAACATTAATGGAGAGAAGGCTCCTGCCCCACTGTGCCTGAGCAATCCACGAATTTCAATAGATCAGGGCTCCCTCTCTTCCCCTTTGAGGGAAAGGATGGCTGGGGATATACTCAGTGGTGGCCTTGTCTGCCACACAAATCCTTCTCTGGGCCAGATGACCCAGACTTGGAGTGCAAACAAATATTTATAACTCTCAGAAGTGCCCTTACAATCCGTCCTGCCATGAGTAGTAGAGCTCTATTTTGTGCCACTGGATGAAGTTAAAACATAAAGAGATTATATGATTGACAAATATTTAATTTTATGGTTACATGGGATTTTTTTCATTTAATAGCAAACTGGTAACTGGCTTAAATCAAACCAGTAGTGAGAAAACCTGGGAATAGAAAGAAAATTCTGATTAATCTTCATTTTCTCTGTTTTGGTACTGTCTTTTAAATATGCAATAGTTTAATATCTGTATCTCTGTATCTGAAGCAACAGATAAAAAGAAATAATAGCAAAAATGGCACCTGTACATCTGCAGTAACATTGAGCTAGTTTGTTAATAATGAGAGTAGCTTGAAGGGTTTGGAGAGGTAAATTGTATTGCTAGGTAAGTGAAAAGTGATGGTTTCTATTTTTATGACCTGACTTGCTCTGAATCAGGGAAAACCTCAGATCTGTTTTAACAAGATAGACCACAGATGTAATCTAAATAAGCTACATTTCTTATTTGTATAGGGTTCTCTCTCTGTAAGAAAGTGAAAGGCCATATTTCTCCTGTATTATTATGTAGTAGTTGCTTACCAGGATCGTAATTTTTTCTAATGCTAAAGAAAAAAAATGAAGAAATTAAAGTTAGGCATGTTTATTAAAGGGAAGAGGTTGCTCAGTGTAGATTAAATTTTTAAGGGATTTTGATGTCACCTCTTAAGAGCATGCACAATAATAATTCTGAACCTTGCAGTTCAGTAAGGACTGATTGGTAGAGAGCATATTCTACCTCCAATGCAGTATCCTCAAAATTAAGTTGCTGCCAAACTTTGCAAAATCCCATTGCAAATCATGAAGCTGTTAAGCTTTCTCATAACTGATTTATTTTTCACGTTTGAAAAATGCCCCTGTCTCAAAAAATGGATGAATTACTTTCCTTAAACTATTTTTTAAATGACATTCAGAGGGAGAATTTAATCTCAAGTATTTAAAGTGTAGCATAATGAGAGCAACTGCAAGATAGTTACATTGAGAAGTGCTTTCTTATATTAACTATGAGTATTACTGTGGGCTCTATCTATACTGAAAATGACATAAATAAAAAAGTAAATGCCATTCTCTTTTTTCTTTTTTGTTACTTTTTAAAGTGCTCCTTCAAATAGGATTAAATTAAGTTGTTTCTATTTGAAAACTGGGCTATCATACTGGTGATTTAATGGATAAATGTCTGTTTAAAAAGATTAATTTTACCCTGGGACTTCAGTGAAGACTCTGGCTCGTGGTGCTCTGCAGTACTACAGTATATTTCACAGCTGTGGGCTTTGATGGAGCGCAGCCTGCCCTCTGCTCCACACAATGCCTCTCAGGGGAATGTTCCCCGTACTTTAGATGATAACCACTTGCAGAAAGTGTAATGGATGACAAAAGAAACCACAAGATAGTTTGACCCATGCCAGTTTGAAGGCTTTAAAATTACTGACCTTACTCTAAACTTAGAGTTGATTTTTTATTTTTACTCCTCTGTGTGGAAAACGGAATACAGGTGTGCTGTGATCAGTGCCAGAAAGGCCTGCAGCAGGCAGGATGCCCTGGAGATTCTGTGTGGGCAGTTTCTTGTACAAAGGTGTCTTGGTGAAGGCAGAAATGTAGATCACTGCCATGGAGCTGTTGCCACGTGAGAGATCGTGTGTTAGAGAATTGGTTCTGGTTTTGGGTGGTTATAAAGTTTCCCTGTTACCATCTGGGCAGCCAAGAGTGACAAGTGTGAAGTGATCCCCGGCACTTGTGTACATGAAGCCGGCTTTACGCTCGCTTATCTGGGCCGCGTTGTGCTGTCACAAGAGCCCTCAACGAGAGTCGGCCTCTGCTGAGCCCCGGCCTGTGCTGCCATGGCTGTGCCACCTCAACAAGCAGCTCTGACAAACCTGCTGTGCTAAGCCTGTTCCACACACAGAAATGACTGCAGTGCTCACATCTTTTGGGTTTCCCTCGGTGCATGTCGTGGTTTGAGAGGAAGTGAGTTTTTTGGGGTGCTGTCAGCGTCAAACCATGACAGTGCGAAAGATGTAGGCAGAATTATGTGAGATCTTCTTTGCAGCCGTCCTGAGAGATTTTGCTGACCTAGAGATAAAATATGTTTACCTGGTTTTGTATGAAAATACAAAATTGGAAAATTAGCTTTTCACTCATGCATAAAATTGTTATTAAAAAAGTAGAGAAGCCAGACATTGTAATGCAGACAGATATCTGCCCATCTCAACTGGACGTATGAAATTCATTATTTTCTGATTTTAAAGTGCCAACCTCAAGAGCCAAGAGCTATCAAGAAAACAGTATTAATGAAGTTTATCCATTTCTGCAAAACTTTCTGGTAATACCCTCTACTGGCATTGTATAGCTCTTCATAGTTTGACAGTAATTCATTTTGGGGCTGCACCATTTAGAATTAATGAGTTTATTCCAAATTTCTGCTGATAAAATTTTTATGCCCCGTCATGCTGGTATGTGCCTCTGTTGTATAGTGTGCAGAGATGTAGATGTATATACACTTATTCAGTTTATTTATCTTTAAGCTTTCAGTGCATATAGCTTAAGATCTAGTATTTTAATACTTCAATACTCCTAAAATGTCCATAACTATAAAGGTAAATGGTCTATGAAATGATATACTTAGCATCTGTAAAGGAGTAATATGTTTAGAGACCCAATGAAATAAATCTGTCAACATAAGAACTACTTTGGAGAATAGGGTTTCCATGAAGTTATTTTCTTCTACAGAATGTTAGGAAAGCTGATTCAGTGAGACAAAAAGAGATTAGAGAGACAAGGATATGCACTATGCACACAGGAGACCCCCTAAAAGTATAGGTGGTCACCAAATAAGCATTTCAATTACTTGAATTAAACAAAGGCCATGAAAAAAATTCATTTGAGTAGGCGTCCAATATTTGGTGTAATCAAAATTACCAACAATATTTACAGAGAAATGAAAATAATTTGAGATTTTTGAGTGTCTAAATATGGAAGAATTACAAATGTTTCTTTGAAAGTGCAAAAAAAAATCCAAGTAAGTTTCCACAATTAAGTTATTTCGTTTTCTTTTGTGCTAGCTTTTATTGCTAAGCTCAAATTTCTTTCAAAGCCTTTAAAATGCAGGAATTGGAGGGGAAAGTAACATGTTTATACTTATGCCATCTGAGTATTTTGTTAGTAATTGCTAAAGTGGCGGTATCTGATATCAGTGTGAAAGAAAGCCTTACAGTAATTTGAATAGCAATGTAGCAAACAGCCACAAGAGTAAAGTGCATATGCTGTAATATATACAGCAAGTCAGCTAGCTCTTAAATGTGCACACATCACTTCTGCCTGAGCTAGTCTCTGAAAAGCAAACTTTGAAACTGGGGAGACACTCTAGAAAGGTAACCTGTAGTTCTGCTCTGGCTTTAGAATTTCCTCTGACAACATTAACTGAGCACCTTTCGAGACAGGGCAGACCATGCAGGGAAGTGTCTTAATCCTGAGGGGTCACTCCTGTGTCAGTTTCTTGCATTCTTGGGAACACTAAGCTCTAACTTTACAAGAATTTCAGCAAAATAATTAAACATTAGGAAATTCCATGGCATTAAATATTATTCCTGAACATAATGCTTTATGTCTTGGAAAAAAACCCAAGTAGATGAAGTAGAGGATTATATTATTTGAATCAGAGCAATTGACCTCCTGTGTGTTTATTTTGTTGCTTTCTATGTACAAGATACCCTAGTGACATGTCATCCATTTTAGGCAGTCAGTGCACATTCTCTTCTTTCAGGATTAATATTTCAGAATTAAATATCAGATCCAGTTCAATAGCATATTCAATCCCAAATATGAACATACCCTCAGAGAGTGAGAATAGAGGGAAAGGTCAGATGATATCATCAGTTTCTAAGAACAGCTACAGGGTTTGAGAAGCAGGCTGAGGAGAAGGGAATGTTTCTTGGACAGGAGCCAGAAATCTGCACTGTGGTGAGAATTTTTCAAGTTCTAAGTACGGTATTTCCATTTAATGAGGATCTTTGAGGATTGCACCATCCAGCTTTCAGGGATTAAAAGCAACAGCAGCCTCAAGAATCTTGTCTACCCACATTTTTAATTGTTAGAAACGCTGGTTTTAGGCATCAAAGCAATGAGACCTATAAAGACACAAGCAAATGGTTAATTAAGATATGTGTTTGCTCTCTTCCTTCATGTAGAGAATGAAAGTATTCTGATGGGATATATTCTTGAAAGGTGTGGCTATCATTATGTTATGTCATAAGTTTTGATATTTAAAGTCTAGTCAGATACCTTTCAGGGATTTTCAATACAAAAGCAGTTTAGCCCTCAATGTATCTAATAAAGTGAATTCATTGAGATGATGTGTTGAAGATTAAAGAACTAAGTCTTGCAATTATTGTAGTCATGAAACATGCTAGGTAATAAACTGAGAAACATTTTATAGAATGATTTAGCACCTTTGGTAGTCAATGGGAAGAAACAAATGAGATTGGTCCTAATGGGTTTTCCTTGGAAATCAAGGAAGTCCAAGTGAGTTAGGAAATCAGTGTGAACAAGGCACAGCACACTTAAGCCCCTCAGCATGTCTGTAAGGCAATGCAGGCGCTTTGCAAGCATTTCTGAGGTAGCACTGCAAAGTGTGAGCTGTGTGTGAGCACATCCCAGTGTCTGAGAGGAGCAGCCCATGGAGGGATGAGCTGCCAGGTCCTGTGCCAGTTGTGCTGAGGGAAGCAGGGCCCTGCAGGATGGGGCTCTGTCCAGGGCTCTGCACTCCTGCTCTGGGGGCACAGCAGCTTGGACATCCCCACACAGCTCTCCAGCCTGCAGTGACAGGTATTCCCATGGCTTCCAAGCTTTATGCAAAAATTCCAAAGAGTGAAAGATTCTCTATATTCTCCACAGTGTTTATTCGTTTCACATAGTAGCTTTCAGTACTCTCACTGCCATTTCTATTGGCAGATCTTTTTAAAATTGTAACCTACTCAATTGCCAACTTTCATTATAATCCCAAATTTACAAATAAAAGAAAATGACTGCTTAAAAAAATAATCAAAGCATTTGGCTGACTATAGAGATGTGTTATTACAGATCTCTTTGTTTGCTGTGAAATTGCTTGTCTTTTCTTTCCAAATGCTAGTCTCATTTTCATAATAATGATTTTAGCTTTGCCTTCCTTTTTTAAAACAGCATTAAATTAAAAAATGAGTATGTTCCAGCGGTCAAATCTGTTGGTGGCAAAACACGCTTAATTCTTAATGGGTGTATAACCTTGTTAAAGGCTGAGTGAAAACTAAATGATGTCCTCACAAAGAGAAAAATAATGCAGCTTGTTCCTGGTATAAACAGGGGGAGGGGAAAGGGGAGAACTGTGAGCTATAAATCAATCTGAGCAATGGAGTCAAGCTCGGTGTCCAGCTGGAAAACTGTCCTGTGGACAGAAATGGCTGTGGGAATAGTGACTGATAAAAGTGAGTGATTGGCACAAGAGAGGCTGCTCGGGGACCCTTGAAAAAGCAGGTTTTTTCTATAGTCTGTGCTCCACTGTATCCTTGGCTGAGGAAATAAATCAATGCACACTTCCTAAAGTGTATAACCATGGTTTTTCTAAATGGAAATGCAGCCTTTGAATACCCCTGTGCACAGGAGGGAGAAGCTAAGCTTTTTCTTGCTAGTGAGTCACACACAGCTAGAAGATTTGGAATTTGGTATGCAGGAACCTGATTCTCAGGTGCTGGAAGATGAACTTCCACTGCAACAATGTAGATTTACATAACTGGACAACCTTCACAGCAACAGAAAACACTAATTTATAAATTTTTAAAAATACAATTAGAAATAATCATACTAATTCCAGATTTCTTATCTGTAGTTAATGCAAGTACATAAAATAGCACTGAGCTAAAAGTATTTATTTCCCAGAGACTTCAAAATGAGCTTGGCTGTGATGAGATTGGTTACTGTTTTCAATGAAAAAGAGAAATAATTGGGGAAATTTAAAATTAATATTTTATAGAATGATTTAACATTTGGTAGTCAATGGGAAGAAACAAATGAGAACTAAATGGGTTGGACACTTGGAAAAACAAGTCCAAGTGAGTTAGGAAATAACGTGAAAAGGCATGACACTTAACCCCCTTTTAATTTTAATATTAAAATTAATATTTTAAATTAACATTCTTGTCTTTACAGAAAAGAAACGTTGACTAAATATGTGGACACCAAAACAAGTAGTCTTAACTTTTAAATATGAAGTTAAAGTTGACTGATTTACAAATGAATTCTAGATACGGATTTTCTTTTCAATGATTCATCCACTGTTTGGGGGTTTAGATGGTCTTTAGTGGTAGAAACCTGTGTTACTCATATGCCTCTGGCCCCTGTGGAGGAGGCCAGGTACCATTTTCTATCCAGGCAGGGAATGGGGGTTCCAGGCAGGGAATGGGGGTCCCAGGCAGGGAATGGGTCCCAGGCAGGGAATGGGTCCCAGGCAGGGAATGGCGGTTCCAGGCAGGGAATGGGGGTCCCAGGCAGGGAATGGGTCCCAGGCAGGGAATGGGGTTCCAGGCAGGGAATGGGGGTCCCAGGCAGGGAATGGGTCCCAGGCAGGGAATGGGGGTCCCAGGCAGGGAATGGCGGTTCCAGGCAGGGAATGGGGGTCCCAGGCAGGGAATGGGTCCCAGGCAGGGAATGGGGTCCCAGGCAGGGAATGGGGGTCCCAGGCAGGGAATGGCGGTTCCAGGCAGGGAATGGGTCCCAGGCAGGGAATGGGGGTCCCAGGCAGGGAATGGTGGTCCCAGGCAGGGAATGGGGGTTCCAGGCAGGGAATGGGGGTCCCAGGCAGGGAATGGGTCCCAGGCAGGGAATGGGGGTCCCAGGCAGGGAATGGCGGTTCCAGGCAGGGAATGGCGGTTCCAGGCGGGGAATGGGTCCCAGGCAGGGAATGGGGGTCCCAGGCAGGGAATGGGTCCCAGGCAGGGAATGGGTGCCAGGGAGCCCCTCTGGGCTGGGCACAGGGGTGGGCAGGGCTGCTGGTCCCCCTGCAGAGCGGCTCTGGGCCCTCCTGTGACCACAGCTCCAATTGTGCCTGGAACCCCCGTGAGCAGCACCTCACCTGCTCCCAGGGGAGTGACAAGGGCAGGACACAGGGTAGTTAATAACTGCAACACAGAACTAAACTTCCTAAGTCTTGTTTCTTCCTAAGTCATGTTTAGGTTTTCTTTTTTTTTTTTTTGGCAGACTATTTCCAAACATCCAGAAGCTCAGTGTTTAAAGGGACAGTCCAGTACCTAAGGAAATAATCAGTGTAATCGGATGTAATCATTGCTATGGCAACAATTTCTTCCAGATCAGTCAAAAAAATGCTTGTTTCAAACTTGTGTCTGTAACTTGTAAGTAGACTTTATTTATTCTCTGTTTTATTTCCTCCTCAATATTCTCAATCACCACAATGAAGCTTCTAAAGAGCACTTGTAAAGAGCACAGTACAACAATTGGTGAAGCAAGTGGGTTCAACAATCCATATATTGACACAATGAATTCAATAGAAAACTAATTAACAATAATAATAAAAATAATAATAAGATAGCACTTTGCCCTCTATGGCTTCTTTCATCAAAGAAGCTCAAAGAGCTTTGCAAATATTAATTAAGCCTCAGAACACCCTGATAAGCATCTCTCTCTTCTCATTTTCTCCCTGTAAGTAATATTAATTTCTGGATTCTGGATGAATCAGAACTACAAATCAAGAAAGACTGAAAGGTAAAAAAATGCCCTCGGTACTGTTTAAGGTTACCCACAGAACCAAAGCCTGCATGGGTGAAACCAGCTGCTGCATCTGGTGCTCTGCAGAATAATCTGTGCGCCTGCCCTGCACTCTCATTTGTGTGAAGAGTTCTTTGCTCTACAGTGTGTGCACCCATCTAATCAGATTTTTTATCAACATTTAATCCTTTCCTAATCAGTAAAATGCACTGTTCTTACATTTACAGTCTAACACACAGATTTAGACAAGGTGATTTTTTTTTTTCTTATTTTGAGAAATTATTCCCCAAAGCTTAATAAAGAGTTCATATATTCTAGTGTGCAGAAGGCTGGTCTAGGATCTTGAGATCTAATCCTATTTGCAAATGGCTTGAATTGTAGCTTTGGAAAAATATTTTAATCTCATTACTTCAATTTCCTGCTTTGGAGAAGAGATAAATAGTATTTGTTTATATTTGGGGTTTCTAGAAGGATTATTTAAATGTTGTTTTAAAGACAGTGTGGCTCAGTGCATTGTCTCAGAACAGGAACAAGGCAATTATCTGTTTATTGAGGCATTTATTTATTATTCCTTAATTCTATGAGCTTGGCTTGGCTGATCTGGGCCATTCTACAGGGGACAAGATTTTGGTGAGATTTTTTTCTACAACCTTATCAGCAGTTTCCACTTCCTGGTCTCACTTTATTCCCCTATTAGAATGCAATAATCTTAATTATTTTCCTGTGCAAAGTCAAATCTCCAGACTTGAGCAGGTTCACGGTGTCATTCCCAACTGCTGTTTTCTTTGGTTCTTGGAATACCATTTTCTATTCCCTTTTGCACCTCACAATCCCTTTGTGCTTTTGGGCCCCACACCGTTCTTCAGCTGAATAACTGCTGCACCTGATCATCCCTACAGCTTTTCACATGCAAGAGTGAGCTGGTATCATCTCTGAGGCTGATCTGCTGCAAGGAAGAATGGCTGAATTCACATTATTCACAGAAAACTGTTTCTTCTGCTCTGTGCTGGTATTTCAGACAGCCAAATGATTTCTGCTCAAGTAGAGACAGCAGTGTGGGGCCACTGCAAAGCTGTGTGTGCTTGCTCAGGGCTCTGTGAAAGTCACTGCCTTGGCAAACGGGCTCTGCAGCCTCCCTCACATTCCTCCTCATCTTCTGACTTTTACGCAGAATTTCATTTGCACACTGAGCTTGAAGGTCTTAAACTAGAGTTCTCTTGGACAGGGGTGTAGATGTGAGAGAGGTGAAGAGAGGTGAAGTGACCTTTAGGTAGCCTATTTCTCTGTCAAACACTTCTCGCTCGTTGAAAGCGGCGGCGCAGGTTCTGACGCAGGTGTTCACAGCCGCTCTCGTCAAGGAGTCGGGGTGTAAAGATATTTGTGCTGGTTCTCTTGAGGACAAGTTCAGAGAAACATGGTATTGCTTAATTCTAATGAACTATATGCAAATATTTGATTAGTCACCACAGAATAAAGTTGTAGATGGTCTTTTTAAATTCAGGAAAACATTTCAAGATATTTTCCTAGCTGTTCACAAGCCCAGAGAGAGGAGAATGTTCAGATGCTCTTCCAGTGCCTGAGTGTGTACTTTTAGCCTCCTAAAATTTCTGACTTCTAAGGGAAGTGAGGAGTCTGACTATGAGAAATGAAGTTTAATAAGTTCTGTGCTAGTGAATGCCCAAGGTGCTTGGGTGTTTACCACCTGGGAGTAACTCTCTGTTTCACCCAGGGCACCTAAACTGTGTCCTGACAATATCTCTCTTTCCAGTAATACTTGGAGACATTGGGCTCCCTGACAGTGCTCTGAACTGCAAAGAAATTGGTTGTTTAGAAGACATGGTCTAAACAGAACTTTTGGATCTAATTCTCTGTTTTATGCTAACAAGGGGGTGGTGTAAGGAAAATATGAACTGAAATCTATTCTGATTACTATCAAGGACAAAAAAAGGCAGATAAAAGCAGTCAGAATTAATTTTAAAGTATTAAGATTATTAAGGTAAATGTTTTGTGTTTCATTAGGTCCACTAATTAAGACTAATTATCTTTTCAGATGGAAATTTGTATTTGCTGAGATTGCTCATTTTTACAAAATTAGGTACCTTAGTAATTGTCTCCAAGTTTGTGGCCCAGATATGTGATACTAGGAATTTAAGCATATGTGCATGCATTTTAAATTGTATTTCCCAAAACATGAGTAACAAATAGTTCCAACAATTATGCACTGCTACATGATTTCAAAGAGCAATTTTACAGTTGTGTTCACTCAGAACTTGCATACCTCTTTGTAAAGTTGTAAACCAAAAGTCTCGTCTGAGGACTGCATTCTCTTGAAACAGCTCTTGAAATTTGAAAAGTTTTCTAAAGAATCTTTTGAATTCCAAGGATAAGGTAAGGAAAATATTCTTCATCAATTATTTTACCATAAAAAAAAAATCCTAGTTAGCTGTTGCAGACTGTTGCCTCTAACACAGAGATCAATGTCATAACACAAACACCATGTCAGAAGTGGCATATTTAGCAGCCAATTATGAACATAACATCCAGCTAGTGATTTAGTCCTCTATTTCCCATAATTTTGTTGGTCCTATAAGATAACAGAATACATTTTTTAGCACATAGATGAAATTTGCTGGTTTGACTGAAGCACCTTAGCAGAGCCACCTTTCAGCAGTTCCTTCAGGTTTCATCACCGCGCTATTACTGTGGATTAATTAGCCTTTCCCAACAGAATGGTGGTGTTAGAATATGAATGAAGTCCTGCAGCGATCTCTTTCAAGTGTGGGATCACTGGGTTAATCTCTACATGAAACAGTTTGGTTACTGAATGGAAGAGCTGCCACGTGGGCTAAAGCTGGCAAAGTCAATATATTTTAAGAGATTTAGTAAGACATACTCTTCAGAAGTAGCTTCACAAGAACTGTGTGGTCTGCAATAATTTAATAAATTGGAATTACTTTTATATTCAATTGGAGTGCAGCTTTAGTTTCCATCCTTTCCATTTGCTGTATAACAAAGACCTAAAGTAATTGAGTGTAATCCTGGGCTGTCACCCTGGGAGCAGGCAGAGCAGGGAGGGTGCTGCTTCAAGCTGTCCTGATATATTCCAGCTACTACAAAACATTAATGAGCCCCAGGCTATTAGCCTGTGGTTTCATTATCTTTTCTCTGGCAGAGAACAACCTGACTCTGGTGCTATACACAGTGCCCGCTCAGGGATCTGAATCTGGCATCAGTAGGGCCCAGTTACCTGGAGCAGCCCTAAATCCCCTCCTTGCCACTGTTGGGGTTTTCAGTCAAGGCTGCACACTTGGCTTCCCTTCTGCTCACTGTCATGCTTGTCATGCTTGCTTACTGTTAATATTTTGTGCATCCTTCAAAGTGTTAGTAACTGAATTCTTCCCACAAAGGCCATGTGCCATGTCCTCTAATATTCTCACCTGAGTGATTTTACCCTGCTGGCTGTCCCAGACTGGCAAAGGGGCTTGCACCTCTGTGCAGGGCACCTGAGAAGTGGCAGCAAGGGGAAAAGCACATCAATTGTATTTGCATTTTCCTCAGGGAGAGCTAAACTGGAGCTGGATGTGTGACTTGTGGCTGGAATGAAAGCAAAATAAATGTGATCCCTGAATCAGAAAGGATGTGTGCATTTCTTGGTGGACAAGTATTCTCAGTGGGATCTTGCTAAATATTTCTTAGAATGGTCATTTTTGTGTTTATTTTTTTATTAAGTGGTCATTGTCCTACCCAGGTATACACCCTCCTTATTGCCAGAAGGACAAAACTCTACAGGGATTGCTTCATTTTAAGTAAATATTCTTTGCTCTTATGCTTGTCCACTGTTAAATCATAGTTCATCAGCAGTGACTGAAGTGGGTCATACTTACTTTGCTTGATTTCCCAGGTAAATTTAACCAAATGGAATCAAATATCTAACTCAAACATTATCTGGTTTACCTTCCACTTGGGGCTGTGAAAGGAACATGAGAGAGAAAAGGAGTAACCTGTGAAAAATATGAAAAAGTAAACAGGGTGAAGGAGGAGGAGGAGTTATTAGTACCTGCCTGCCTATCTTTCCATAGGTACACAGGCTGAGGGCAATCACTAGCTATCAGTTCAGTAGCCTAGTGAGTAATTTGTAGCAGAAATTGTATTTCAGCCCTTTCAGTAGATGATATTTACTATTCAAGATATCAAAAGTCTTTTTTTTTAAACCTCAGTGTACACTAAAAAGAAACACTAGCTGGAAGAGAAAAGTTGCCAGTTAGTAATAAATCTTGCTGTAGTTCCTAACACCAAATTGGCATCTGCCTGTGTCCTGCTTCCTGTCTCACATCTCCTTTCTTTACTAGTGCAGTTTTGGGGGTCTTCCATAACAACATCCCCTTTCATTGGCAGGAGGGGATAGATGAACATTTCTAATGGTCAATAAGATTGGTTCTCTCCTGCAGTGGAGCAGAAATTCAAGCCTTCAGTCCTGCAGCTGCAAGAGGGTGGGTAGGGGCACATCCTTGCGCTCAAAATCCCCAGGGAATCTTTCAAATGAGGCGTCTGCCCTGCTCCCTCTGATATAGCAGGGAAAAGCAAGAGGGCAGCCTGAGCTTTAGGAAGTGTGTCTGTGAGGATAGGGCTACACTTGAAAGGCTGACAGGATATGTGTAGCCAACATATACAATTGCTACAGTTTTTACAGCTACAGGGTAACAAAGATTCCAAAAATACCCGGAGATTTTTTTTCCTGAGAATTGCCTCCTGTTAGAACTAATTTCAGTACACCTGAAGCATTGCTGTATTTTTTTTTTTTTGTATTTTGTTTTTGTCACTGAATGATTTCAGTAGAACTGCCTGTTAAACATTTATTTTCCTTTTATGTTTTTCTCTAGCACAGAATAAAAACTGTTTACAGGAAGAACTAGTCTCCCTACTTAGTATGCAATGTAATTTAGTGCTTAGAATACCTGTTCTGTAATTGTGTATACACAGCTAAATATGCACTTCTCAGTAGGGCTCAACCTTCTATGAACATGTGCTGTAAATCCACAGTGTTTGCATAATGTTTATCCAACTTGGTAGAATCCTAAGGTTTAGCGGTATAGAAAACTTACTGTGTTTTTAAACGTGGTAGGTGTGGAGGGGATCCTGAGATCAGCTGGAGACCACTTTGTCTTGGTTCCTGAGGATGCTCTGAAGTGCAGCTAAGCAGGGCTGGCAGTTCTGCTTTGTGCTGCTACTGCCACTTCTGCTGCTGCTCCTGCACCTTCTCTAAACAACGTATTGTGGGACATTGACAGATCTCTTTTAAGGAGAATTTTAGCCCTACTGGATATTGTGAAATAGTAGTGGCATGAGATGATGCTTTTTATATTTTGTCTTCAGTTTCTTGATTATTGTGCTGAAAGAAGTCTGCAGATTTTAAATTTGAGCTGATGGATGAAGCTGTACAGCTGAAGACACACAGCACACGTGACAGGTTTGCAATAGGTTTGTTCATCTTCCTGGGCTCAATGACTGAACATCAGCCAGTAGTGAAATGGCATTAAAGGTCTAGGTCTAGTGAGCTGGCAAAGAGATATTCCCTGAGATTCCAGGAGATGGGAGGTTTTTGGTGGGAATTATTGTACTATTAATCTGCAAATGTTATGGCAATAGGTCTAGTGTCTCTTCTTTGGGGACTTAAATAGAAGGGTTTAATTGTTCTATTTTAATTCATTCTGTGCCTCAGCCTAACCTATAGAGTTTGGAGAGAATAAGAATGGACAATTCAAGTTTTATTATCTTCTTCTACATTGGCAGGTGTCCTATAATGGAATTTTTTTCCCACTTGTCAACAGCCTCAAATCTAAACTTGATTTTTAACACTTTCATTGGATGAAAATGCAATTGACAGGGAGAAAATATTTTCTGAAAGAAAGTTAAAAATTACTTCTGGAAAAAAAAATAATGCTGTAAGCAGAAGGAAAAAGCAGCAAAGCTCTAGTAACACTACTTGTTAAAGATAGTACTATCAGATTAAAAGGAGATTCTTAAAAAATTAATCTACAGACATGGAATTCCATGTACTGACTTCACACAAAGAAAGAAGAAAAACTTTGAAACTTTCATCTCCCTGGTGAAGCAACTTCATAATCTCTTATAATTTTTGATCTTCGGAACTTTATTTTTAAACTTTTGTCCTGAAGTGCCTTAAGGACCATGAACAGAGCTGTCTTATCTCTGATGTTTCCTGTGTTTTTTTCTATTAGTCACTGTCACCATAGGATTGTAAGACTAACGTTGTCCCCACACCATAGTATGTGCTGTTTGTGGCAATCAATTTGGTGTAGCATGAAATGGAAGCGAGGGAGCTCTGTAGCAGGTGTCTGCTGTTGTATAAAGGAGGGGAGGCTTTCAAAATGTCTTATCTGAAGCTCTGGAATTCTTCAGGCTGATGAGCTGAAGGAGAGCAAAGCCACAGGCACAGCAGAGGGAATAGTCCTGTGCTCAGCTCTGTGTGTGCTGAGAGAATAACGTGGCAAAATGCTGGACACAGGTCGTGTGAGGAGGGAACTCCATGGGCTTCCAGGGGCTCTGCTGGTCCTTAAAGCAGCACATCTGGTGGTGACAGGCTCTGCTGCTTCCTTAGGTTCCATTTCAAACAGACTTAGAGTCTGTATTTAGAATCAGATGAATTTCATGTACACAGAAAAATAAAGACCCTTCAATTATCTGCTTAAGGCCTTTACTTAGGTTTTATGCTTTGCATATTGCATTCTCTCCAGAGAGATGTAATTCATTAATTACATCATTAGCAGTGCTACAAAATGAGTTATAAATTTGCATATTCAAAAATTGCACATTCAAAAATGTGATATAGAAAACAATGTTAACTCACAGTCTTTGATTAAAATGTTTGTTGCAGATTTTTTTAAGCCACTTTGAATAAATATTTAAAGACATTTATTAAACACAAAATAGCAGAGTAACTTCTCATCATAAGGAATCACTGTAGTTTTGTAGAAATAGTAAAAGTGAGAAAACTCGTGGGTTGAGATAAAGACAGTTTAACAGGGAAGGCAAAACAAGGAGCTGGTTCCCTGCTTCCCCTGGGCAGGCAGGTGTTCAGGCATGCCCAGGAAAGCAGGGCTCCATCAGTGTCAGGGTTGTTTGGGAAGGTAAAAGCCTTTCTGTGCTGAGCTGGCTCCATGTGGGACATCCCTGGGGTCAGCTGGGGCCAGCTGTCCTGGTTGTGCCCCCTCCCAGCCCCTTGCATTTCCCAGCTCCCCACTGCTGGGGGCTGCAAGAGGCAGAAAAGGCCTTGGCTCCTCACCAGGTCTGCTCAGCAATAACAAAAACATCTCCTTTATCATCACCACTGTGTTCAGCACAAATCTAAAGTAGTCCCACAGCCACTACTGAGAGGCAAACTGACTCTATTGCAGCCAAAAGCAGCACGCTCAAGGCTCCACTGAAAGGAGCATTATTGAAAATCAGAAGGAAGACATTGCATGCATATGTATGATGCAGATGATTCCCTGCTTCATGGAACAGAATAATCTGGAAAAACACAGTGCAAGAGGAGAGAGGAGATGATGAAGAAACAGGAAAGTGATTGTATTTACTACGATGTGGGCCATTTATAATTTAAGATAAATATAAATTTATTATTTTTTAAGCATGTCTAATGTTGATGTGCTCTTTGGCTTTCTGTCTGAACAGGCAACTTTCATCTGACTTTTGGTGCATTTCAGGTGGATACCTAAACTTTCCAATTTGCATCAAGAAAAACTATAGCACAATGACTTTATGGAGGCTGTAAAATATGTATTTCATTCTTTCTTTTGAAAGACTGCTCATCATTAAAGCTCTTCTTAGGGCTTTAAAGCAGATTGCTTGGAACATGAAACATGAGGTTTTAAGATGACATCGCTGTGCTGTAGAAAGTCTTTATAAAAGTGCAGGTGTAAGAAAAATTTGATCTGTTATTACCCTAACAAGTCACATTTGTCTGCTAGCTTTAAAGCTTCTTTTAATCACAGGTCATAGTCTTTGATGTTCATGGTTACCTTTCATCCTTTTTCTCTTCTCTGCCTTCCTCACATGCCCAAACCATAATTCTCAGTGCTGCTAAATCCACACGTCAGACATTTTTTATTTGTGTACTCAGAAATAGTTTTACGATTTTAACTTCATTTCAGTTCTAGTTTTAGTATAAGTAGTGACTGAACTGTTGTTTTTAACCTTTGTCTTTAAATATTTCTCTTTAAATACCTAAGGTTTGTTTTTATTGCTTATTGGGTGATTTTGTTTCAGCTCATTACACTTCTAAAACAGCTAGCAATACCTTTTAATGACTTGTTAATTAAATACTAACTCCTCCAAAGCTTTATGAAGGACCTGCATGTGGACTTAATTCTGCCATTTGGATTAGAGTGCTATGGATTTCTTGGCCACGGCACTGGTGCTGATGCCTTTTCTTCTCCTTCTCAAGGGTCCATCCATCATACTTGGCATTCATAATCTCTTATTGCTCCCATTTCACTGGGATTACTCTTACAGCAAAATGCAGCCTAGCATAAAGTAGATCTCACTCCTCCCTCACCCTCTGTCTGAGGATACATCCAGGCAGCAAATGAAGTGCTTTAACCATGAATCAGCATTAGAGGACTTGGATAATGTGCCACAAACCTGCTGGGGCTTGTGGTCAAAGCAGTGCCTTGATTTGGTTTTGGAGTGTGTGGCACAAGGCCAGCAGAGCAGATAGCCAGTGTAAAGTCTCAAAGCTATGACACACAGTTTTCAGCTGCATCTGTCCTTTAGTGTAAGGTGTGGACCAAGTGAGGGACTCTTAGAGCATTTAAAATGTCATATCCTTTAATCCTTCTGTTGTAATCATCCCTAACAACAAGAGCCTTAGAAAGTAACTGTGCATTAAGTGTTTATTGCAACAGAGCAGAAGTTATGCATTTCATTAAACTATTAAAAATGGGGCCTACATTTGGCTCTGCAGGTCTCAGATTCATTCAGTCAGAAGCATTTGGTACCAGGGATCAACTGATGAAAATTAGAGAAACAATAGGTGGCTCGGAGCTTTTTCACTTCCTTTTTTCCTACCCAGTTGACAGCAAAATCCTACAATAATAGAGTGAGCTACAATGGCACCTAATGATTTTCTGGGAAGCAGGGAGTACACTTCAGCAGGGAACCAGAAGCCATGCCATACTGATGCTTTATATGCTAAAGTTTAAAAGCCAAAACCTCAGCAGTTGATGACTGAGACATGCTGAGAAAGGAAAAAGTAGCCCTGCATTTCTTCACCAACTCATATTTTACTAAAATTTATTACATTCTCATTTCAAAACACCAAATAACCATATGAAATGGGGAGATGTTTAGGCCGATTTTAATCCAAATGAGGATTATTGACTGCAGAAAGTTACTTTTTGGACACTATGTCAGACATCCTTGGTTATTCAATGGAAGCAGATTTCCTAGGCTGTTATTTCCAGTAATTTTAAATTAAGAAGACGTAATCTTTTTTTTAAAATACAAAACCTTAAACAAAACACATATTACAAATTAATAATGATTAATTCTTAAAAAAATTGCAAAACAGGCTTTGGAGAAACTGAGTGAGAGAAATGTCATCCTTTCTACTGAGCTGCACTTCCCAGACCACCTGGAGGTAGAGCTCAGGCTGCCCTGAGCTTTTGGCAGCTGCCTCCAGGGGGTCACTCCTGAAGGCAGGGTTGGTTTCCACAAGTCACCCCCCAGGGTATGAGTCACCTCCTCACTCCTCAAGGCAAGCACCTCGTTGGGTGGCTTGGGCATCCAGGTCACCTGCACAGGGTGGCAAATATATCCCAGGACACAGATGATCCTCTGCCCCTTGGGAAGGAGCAGGAGGCAGCACATCTAACCTTAGAGCATCCAAAATGGTGCTGAACACTTGGGCAGCCAGGATCTGCACCAAGTTTTTAGACACAACAAGATCAATGAAAAAACCTGAAAAGGAAAAGTCTACCTTGGACAGTACTGTTTAGTCACCTCTTATAAGCCTGGGCTTAATTCTAGTACCTTTTGCTTGAAAGAGGCCAGACCCAGAATATTTACCAATGATCTCATAAAATTATGTCTTCCTTACAGGGGGAAAAGAAATCATCTTTCCTATCTAGCAATTTATATGCAATTGGAGAATGTCACATTGCCCCAGTGCATTCCTCCATTTATTCACACTGAAGTTCTCCATCTGTGTATCAATACCATTATGAGGAGATTTCTCTGAGTAGAGCCAGACATGTTTGAATGCATTTTGTAAATGTGGAGAGACTGGGCAGAAGTATTGCACACAACTATTAAAAGATGTGGTCCTTACGTAGTGGCTGTGACAAATGTTTGGAGTTTTATTACAATGGAAGGATATATTATATAAAATATATTTATGCCTATTCTGATGCATATGGGTGTAAAGAAACTGAGACTTTTTTCATGTGTAAAAGTTCAGGGTTTTTAAAATTTTGCTTTGGTGGTTGCCAAATACAAGTTTTAAGTGTTTTATGAGACCAGTCTACAGCAAGAACTTGCACAGGTGGCTTTGTTTCAGCTATTTAAGACATTTTTAGTGTTTATTATTACCTGTCTTGGATGTGAAAATGGCAGTTACAGTTTTATGTTGAAAAAAAAGTAGTTTTTTTCATTTATTTGGCTTCTCTATTAAATGTATCTTAGTTCCTGTTTCTCAAGCTTAGAAGAAAAATATCTGAGAGGTTTGGGAAGTATAAGGTAGATAAGACTGCTACATTGAAATAATCCTTAATATCTTAATATTCTTATGAGTATTGAATAATTTTGAATTGCAGGAATTTGTGTACATAGCTTCTTATACATGATATTGATAACATAACCCTAAATTCTAGTAACAGATGGATTGATGCAATTTGGATGATGATGTGCTAATCTGAAGAAACTGGCAGGTGTGCTTCATGCCTGATGCAGAAGGAATATATGGGGTTTTTTAGTACAAAGGAAATCATTATATGGTGTCTCAAATACATTTCTTACACAAGGATATTCTTTGAGACATGAAAATCTGTAGGATTGACATGTTGGTGTGCTGTGTTAATAACTCTTTTGCAGCTCTTATTATTTATCCTGGATAGGTAAGCCTTTTGCCTCAGTTTCTTTATTTGCAAAAAACTATATATAATTATCTGGTTAGACTTGATAACAGAGAGACAATGCAGCCCAAATTTAAATACCTTGTAATTAAATAAAGGACAGTATTTGGGTTTTGGTACTTGTAAAAAGGATGAAATCATGTCATCTACAGTTCAGTGCATTACTAGCCGAATCTGTTTCTTTCTGGGTAGATCCTTGAAGCTTTTGCAACTAATGAAGTGCATCACTTGCATGAAGATTTAATTCCTTGTTTAACTCTTAAACATCCAGCAACATAATAAAACCGGAGGAGAGGAAGGAAGCATAGCCAGGCCTAAGAGAGCAGCTGAGGCATTTACCTTGCATGTGGGAGACCTGTGCTCTGTGACTTTTGTCCTCCCTAGAGCTCCCAAAGAGTGCCCTGCCCATCAGCCATGGGAGTTATTCAACTTCCCAGGTAACCCCAGGTGTCACACAGCTCTCCCAACCACTTCTGCATTTTATTTCATCCCAGCAAAGGTCTCCCTTCCCTGAACAAGTAGGGAAGATGCTGCAGACCTTTACAATAAAATAAAATAAAAAAAAAGGTTAGAGTGTTCTAATTCCTGGGATAGGATTAGAGCTGACTCCTTTTTTTGTGAGTGGTCTTGTGATCTGGGAACTAAAGCTTGCTGGACTTCATCTGTGTTTGATGTTTCTTGAGCCACAGTTGCAAATGTGCAGGTCAGGGAATAAAGGCACACATCAGAGGGGCCCATTAACACCACCTGGTACATTAATGAAGTGTAAAATTGAAGATGTGAGTGTTTGTAAACTGAGAGATTGCTGAAGTTCTTATAGCAACAGTTTCTATTTTTTTGGTTTTCTTTCTTATATGTAATGGGAGTAGTAAAATACATTTCCAGCATTAAAAATTAAGATAAACATGCAGTAAACATGAAGTGGAAATAACTTTATAAAAATATTGAAATAGAAACAATTAAAAGTCAGGACATTGTCTACTTAGATCACTTATAAGTGGTGATTTTGAAGAAGGAACTTTGAAATCTAAAGCATTATACATGCTTAAGTTTATCCTTTTAATTTTCTTTAAAAGTTTGTGGGGAGATCTAAAGCTTCATCTCAGTTAATCTGAAAGGTCTTAACATTGTGCTTTAATGTTACATCACAGACATAGTAAAACTAAATTTGACTCCTATGTCTTTTCAAATAGGAGTTGGCTTTTTTCATATGATATTTTCTGTCAAGAAGTAATAGATTTCAGCCAATGAATGAAATGTTTTCAAATGTTCACTTAAAAAAATCCCAACAGATGTAAAAATCTATAAATATGTAAAAATTTCATTTCAAGAAATTCAGACAGTGAGGGAGTAAAGACAGAAAGAAATGGGAAATCTACTTCTTCACATACGTGTGAGCTCAGCTTCTTAAACAGTCGGTACATTGGTTTCCATTGCCAACAAGGGAATTACTGTCCTGTTTCTGTTGTCATTATACGCTGATGATATCTTTCTTTTCTCTGCTCATCTATGGAAATGAAATTTGCTGTACTTGCTGGCATGGGTGAGAGGTCACAACACAAGTGTATTTTCTGAGCCCTCTGGAGGATTGTACCTCTGCTTACAGTCTGGTGTCTGCTAGCTTGGCTGATCATAGATACATTTGTTCATGGGGGAAGAAAATGAAAAGCCAGATTTCTTCAACTGAATTGGAGTAGTGAAGGTGGCTCTCCATTTTCCTCTCAGGAAATGGGGATGAGGGTGATGTTTTAGGCTGAACTGGAAAGAGGGAAGGTTAATGCTTGGAAACAAAAGGAAATGGAGCATCAAATTTGCTTTAACCTTCATTTGTGTTACATGCTTTTTAGGTTTTTAAAAGTTTTTCTATTCAGATTGAATGATTTTGTCCTGAAAGAGGAAGACTATTTCATACATGGTCTTGATGACTGAGAGAAGAGGGAGAAGAGAATCCTGTTTTCAGAAAGAGTATTTCCCAATGGGAGAGTGCTTCTGATCCTTCTTAGCTGAATGTCACACTTGGCGTGGCAGAGGTCACATTCTCCAGTTGTACTGACTGTGCACCTGCTCTGCCTTTCTCAAAGCTGGTGAGCAGGTACTCTGTTTGCTATTAATGTTTGTAGCAGGCAATGGTAGGATTTAACAGTGATTGATTTGAGCATCAACAGCTGATTTCAAAATTAATTCAATCCTGTGATCGTTCTTCCAACCTTTGAAAATCTTGGTACTAAATGAAAGACATTCAGTAACTTAACATCTATTTTCTGGAAGCCAGTTTTATCACTTAGCATATTGTTTTGGT
Organism: Emberiza elegans; assembly: GCA_024865655.1. Classification (NCBI taxonomy): domain Eukaryota; kingdom Metazoa; phylum Chordata; class Aves; order Passeriformes; family Fringillidae; genus Emberiza; species Emberiza elegans. The sequence goes on from JALJVW010000206.1 coordinate 67,159,150, forward strand.
CAGTATGTGTAATCTGTGTAAATAAAGGGAAATAAATACGTTCAGAATGGTGATAGTCTCAGCTTAAATAATTAGTGTGTCAGATTTTTAGGAACTGCAGTGGGAAGTGTCAGTAAAACTCAGCGCCTTTATAAAAATCAGCAGATGCTCATACCAACCACACCAGTTTTTCTTGGATTTATTTTTATTTCCCTTTTGTTTAAGTATTAGACATATTGTTTGGTATGTTGTGCAATTAAAATAAAAAGAGCATTGCCTCCTATTGTAGTGACTAGAGAAGTAATTCATTCATTTATTTTAGCAACACGCATCTTTCCATTATTAGGATTGGTTCTGTATGTAGCCTGATCTAAAACAGAGAAAACAAGCCTAGCATAGCTCCTGGAATAATTTCACATTATTCTCAAATTATCCATAATGTTATACTCCTGACTTTATGACTGGTGTGCACAATTACTGTTATAATTGTCAAGATAATTCTTTCATTTGAATTCCACAATGAAAAATTAAAATTTTATGATTAATCAAGATACACTGCTCAATACAACAGCTTTAAAAGCATTCTAAGCATTTGATTAGGTTATCCAATGAGAGTTGGGTTGCACTTGGGGTTTCAGCATCAGTGCTGTGTCAATACATGGTCAAGAATTAAGGCTTTCTTGTTTGAACTAACAACAGAACTGCAACAGAAATTTATTCTCCTTTAATTGGTAAGGGCATGGAGAAGGACTGGGGTTATTAACTAAACATCTTAAGTAGAAGTTAACTCACCTAGAGAATGAGTAGGGTTTTTCTCAGATCTTTCAGACTTGAATAGAAAAGCACTTTCTGTTACACATGGTCAGATGCCTGAAGGAACACTCATTATCCCTCAGTATTGTATCACACACAGGTAGCAGGAGACAAAAATCTGCTCATTATGTTTTCATCACTACAGTTTGAAAAGCATATCTCTTGTGCTTCTCTGCATAAAGCCATCAAGTATTTTAAAATGTTAATGGATCTTAATGAGGATAATTTCATATAACCTTTTTGTGGTTTCTTTGAAAATTAATTGTTGCTCTGTTCTTTAGATGGCTAGGATCGTTCACTTTGAGTGACTTGTAATGAGAAAACTACTACTAATACTTTATTTCTTCAAACTGTTAGGAGACTGTTTTCAGGTATTGACATAAATCTGCGTCCTTGCCAGATGATGAAAATTACTTTCTGCTCCCTGTTTGTCTCCCTCACTAGAGATCTTAGAATTTGAGTTTGGTAAATTTGCACGTTGCTCTTTTATTCCTTTGATATTTGAAGGCTTGATCACCTTTCAGATAGAGGAGGAATATGCAATTTCTCAGAATGTATTTTGTATTCTACTAGATTAGGCCCTGTGAATATCTGATCTTCTGTGCTTTTCCCACTTGGGCATGACTCGAAGCAAGTGTGTCTGGCTCCCTGTCTGTTTGGTCTGGTGCTGAGATAAACTTGTGTTTTCTATCAAGTAAAATGCTATACATTGATGCTGTTATGTATATGAATATCAAACTCTCATCACCAGTCTCTTTGCTTGCAAAAGGTTTTCCAAGGAAAAGAGAAAAACTGATGCAAATCATGATGAAAAGGCTTTTGAATTTTTTTTGCTATTTTATCTCTGGCAGTGTGTCTTTGCTGTGTACTTTGGATGCACATTTTTGAGCATAAAATATCACATGAAGTGCTAACATTTGGTAGAATCTTATAAATTTAATTTAGTTTTCACATGGGATGCAGAAATCAATAGCAAAATATATCTGTGTTTACCTAAAATGCTTTAACATCAAATAACAAAGGTCTATTGATATGGCAAATGCAGGACAAATTCAATAAGAAATACAAAAGGGTAGCAGAGGGTTTTGAAAACATTCTCATGTTGCACAATGTCGTGTTAAATCATATTTCATAATGGGAAAATAATGCAATGCTAACTGCAGATGATGTCCTGCAAGGTAGGTGATTTGGGAACAAGTATTGGCAGGACTGTCCTGTCAATACTGTCTTGTCCTACTGCCAATTCTGAGAAGAAAATGTAAGCCAGGTTCAGATGTATGCAGGGTTGTTATTTGGTAAAAGGGTCTTTTTCTGTATACAGAAAATGCTAATTCTTGTTCCGTGGTGCCAACTTAGAGTTGTTTCATTTCTGGGTCTGATAGAATTACTGTAGAAAATTGCAGATTGGCCACGTTATATTGCAACAGTTTCATTTTCTTGATGAGAGTGACTGAAGTGTTTGCTTGTATGTATCCTAAGGATTTATGGTTACGAAAGGTGAAGATAAGCAGTACAACAGGGGCAAATGAGACCTTAAGTCTATGACATGTTTGTTTTTCCGATTTTGTAGTAGAAAAATGCTAAAAGAATTGCCAGCAATATTTATATTTGATTACTTTAGCTGTTTTTTCTTTGACAAATTTCTTTAACTCTTTTAATCTCCTAGTCAGTGCCATTAATTCACTACGATATTTGAACTTTGCTAATGCCTAAATCTTCCTTCTTCAGTCTTCAGATATTTTCTTGCAAGTATGTGTCTATTTAGATACGTACTTGGGCAGAGAGGGTTAGGAAATGGCAACTTCTGGATAAAATGAAATTAAATTATTTTGTGGAAATTATTGGAATGAGCATGGTCCACTAGGATCCAAGCTGGGAACAAAACTATCCATCATTCATGGAATTCTTTTCCCTTTTTACTTGCTTTATTTGCTGTAGTCTCTTGTTTGCTTGTACTGAACTGTGCCTCAAATAGGGAAAATGAGCTTCAGTGTTGAGAAGCTTTGTTTCTTCTGTACAACAGCAACAATAATTAAAATGTCATCCTAATTAATGCCAATAATTTAATGTGTTCCCAAAATGCTTTAGTAACTTCAGATTTGGATTAGTTCAGTTCTTCTTGGATAAAACTCTCACAAAGATACAATAATCCTTACTTGTTTAAGACAAAAAAAAAGTAAGCATACCTTATTCAGATGGGAATTTAGAGTGGAACTTATTTATTCATTTAAAATTCAGGAATGACATTGCTTCTACGGTACATACTTTAAAAATGCTATGGACAATTTTTAATGATCATGGAAGTGCACACTTTGATGAGATGTCTTTTCCAACAACAGAGTCTTGCTGCTACACTGTCTGTCTGTCCTAGCTATAGGGCAGCTGTCTGCTTGGCTCCTGGGAGCACAGGGCTGCAGAGATGGCTGAGATGCAATATCTTGTGCTTCAGTCTTCTAAATGCGTGAGAAAAAATCTAGGCAGAGGTTAAGCATCAACTTTAAAATACAGATGGGCAAGAGGGTATGGATTGGGCTGAGGAGTGTAATTGCAGTGAAAGACAATGTATTACACAAAGTGCTAAGTAGGAAGAGGAGGTGCCAACCTAAAATTTGACTGATTTACAACATATATCAAGATTTTCTAAAACTTTAAATAGATTATTTTTCAATCTCCAACTCTGTCAGAAATGGAGACTGTACAACTGCCAGATCCACAGCTTGACCTGATATTATTTCCTTAGGAGCCTTTTATTTGAACACAGCATCCTTCAACCATTCAAGGGAAGACCTTGAACTCTGCTTCTACTCATAGCAGAGGTTATGCTGAGAATACTTTTGATAACACTTCTTTTCTTCTTGGGATGCTTCTAGAATATATCTGCTACCTGTTTCCTTGGAGACTGACATGCAGTCAGCACAATGGCTCTATAGCACCTGTAAATCAAACTTCAAAAGGAGACACTGTCCTTGTTAGAGGAAATGGTATGCATGGTGGGGAAAGAGGAGAGCTTTGCTTTCCCCTTGGCTTCCAGAGGATAAGATGGCTGTAGTGTTATAGAGAGATTGAGATTATGTTGGAGGGTGAAGGCTGGGTAGTTTGTGCAGCAGCCTTCAGACTGTCTGAAGTTTTTACCAAAAATAGCATTGGACCGCATTTAATTTGTAGAGAATAAGGCCTTATTTGCAAATGGTTTTGTAAATGCAGTAGTTACAGAGATGATTGTATATGTATCATTTAGAGTTTAGATGTGAAAAAGAGACATTATAATTCTGACAATCTTGGGCATCTTTTTAACAAATTCTTTTATCACAGATGCTGTCATCTTCATGTATTCCTTTTATGTACCATTCCTGCATGAAGAGATAGGGCCAGTACACTTGTGAGGACATGAGCTTGATCCTGTTTTCTCCAATTCAAACACTTTATCTTTCTCCTCTGTCCTTTGCAGTGTGGTTAGGGGATATGTCCTAATGGTTTCCTATTTCTTTCCCTTATGTCAATGTTTTAAAATGTTATTAGTTTTGGCAGTTATAAATTTGGTCAACATTTATCTTTCCAGCTCTCACACAGAAACAAAATTAAAGGACATATTTGCTTTTAGATTATCTAGCGATTCAAAAAGGGCTGAAAATAAATAATTGGAGTCTCAACTTAGGAACAGGTGGTATGTTACAAAGGGGAAAAAGGTTTCCTGTTGGAACAGATACATGGGAATTCAGGTGAACAACACTTGGTCAAATAATAATGATATATATAATCCTTATTATTCCCACTTTAGAACAAGTACTGTTATTGCCAATGCCAACATCCAGATTTCCTGTGACTTCAGTGTCAAGTTTCTAGAGTAAATCCACAGCTAAAAATTGCCAGCAGTAGATACAAACAATTTAACAAACATATCAAATGTCCTTCACAGTCTGAGCAAATTTTAAGAGCATGATGCACAAATATTTGATTAGATAGTGCTGTGGGATGTTCATGTGCTGAGCCTGCTGACTGAGATCCTTTGGACTGCTTACCCTTTGCTTTGTAAGGGAGGGGGACAGGGGAGCCCCCAAGGTTAGAGTAAATTACAGCTTTTCATGGCATTTCTGAGTGGAAATGGAGTCAACTACTGCGTGATTTTTTAGTCCATAGCTTCCAAATCTGCTAAGTGACACCTACAACAATGAGTAAATCTGCAGCTGAATGAAATGTGATCCGATGTGGTGCATAGCCATAGGGCAGTCCTAATTCTTGTGTTGTTTTCTGCAGTCTCCCATTATTTTTCAATGATGTTAGGACGTGGCCATCTTTTCTTGCCTTCTCTCAGGCCTCCATCAGCCACTCCTTAATTCTTCTAGGAGTTATGCAGAATGAACCTGTTTCATCCTCTGAGAGGCTATATCATGTCTGCATATGATGTTGCATGTCTGCAGATTGAGTTAATCCTCACTTTGATTTTCCTCCCACACCCTGCAGTTTTCAAAATGCCTCACTGGGACTGAGTGCAGGTACCAAATCTTGTGTTATCAGGTCAGCTTCCCTCAATTTCTAGGCTAGCAGTGGTCTGCCTGGAGAGTTTTGGACAGTAAATCTCACAATAGCCATGTTGCCTGTGAATTATGTGGAATGAGTTGTAATTGTTAATGAACTGCTAAAGGCCATCCAAGGCTCTCTTCTGCAGAGAGGACTACACAGCCTGTCTACCCATACATACTCTACAACTCCTCTGGCTCGGTTTGGGGACACCTGAGCATAGATCACATGGCAGATGTATATCTGAGAGGATGCTTGGCAAGATCCTTTAATCTTGGATGAAAGCAGCAAGGAGAAAATCCAGAACTCCAGAAACCTTCAAACGTCTCATAGCCTCCTTGCAGCCCCACGATGAGGCAGTAGCAGAGGGTAGGATGTAGCCAGAGGAGTGATTTCTCAGCCTGATTTCAGAATGATTAACAGCAGCCTCACAAGAACAATGTACAAAGCACAGATCAGCTCTCACTGAATCACCGAGCTGTCCCTTCTCAATTACTCTCTGGGTGTCATTCAGTCCTACATACTTATTTCCACTATAATTTTATTTTTGTCGTAGGTTGCTACAACACTAAGTGTGCGTGCACACACTGTTGCTAAGAGCTCTGCTATGTGTCACTTGCCAGCATTCTACAAGGAAGAAATTAAGGTGTTCATCATGGAATATATGTTTGGTAAGTCATTGATGTAGGCTGAAAACACAGAGCCCCAAATACAACTTGTCTATTACAGCCAAATAAGGCATAACTGGTGGTTTGGAGAACCTGTTATGAGTGGTGCACTGATGAAATGTGAAAAGCTCTGAAGAAATTAATTATATCACTCTCTGTGCCCTGATTTTGTAGCTACATGAATCTGGACTGTTTGTGAACTTGTATGCACTGTCTTAGGGTTCAGAATGACAACTTCTATAATTTCCCTCCAAGTTTTTGAGTTGTTAGACATGAAAATAATTTGCACATTATAACACACATGGAACTCTTTAAAGAACTTTTTAATTAAATGCTCAACATAAAAGGGTTTTTTCTTCCCTTCATGTACAGGCTAAACTCTTATTAGTATTAATAGAACTTACATGTGTTCCATGAAGAGAAAATAGGACCACAATTTGTAGGGGAGAAATTTGAAAGAAAATAAAATCTTAATTATAAATAAGAATTATGTTAATAGATATTAAAGATATGCCATGAAAAAAAATCTGAAACTCACAGTTTATACTAAGTAAACAATTTTAAATTAAGTACTTAGAGAGTAGTAGGTTGTTTCTAATTTCTTGTTTTTCATATATTCATATATTTTGTAGTACCTGCAGATTTTATCTAGATGGACTCTTTGTTGTGTTTAGTGCTGTATAAATATGTAATGAAATTACTTATCCAAAGATATTGAAGTATTAATTTTATTTATTGCCCAAGCCAACCCTATTGTCTACAACATTGAGTTCCTACATAAGTAAAGTATTTGCTATTGATTTTTTATAAGCTTCAGTGAAACATTAAAGAAACTAATTTTCCTTGCTGGGTCTGGTTATATGAGTTAGCCACTAACATTTGTCCATGTTTATTAATTAATGTCCCTAATGTGCCCATGGATAATCATGTATAGAGGAAACAGCATCTGTCACTAGCTCAAGTCAAAGTTGACAGAACCAATCTAATTATTAGAATTGCTAGGTAAATAGACACTTTTATTCTTGCCATTTTTCAATTCTATCCTGCCAGAAAAAAGGCATTTTTTTCTCATCCAACTGAAAACTAGCTGAGCAGGACTAATTGACAACTGATTTCAAGAGTAAATAAAATTTATAGTATACTTTCCAGGATATAAGAAAATAAAATTATGGCCTAAATCAGGAATTTTGTAATTTGAAAAGATTCTTCCATGATTGGAATCAAAATCTTGTAATGATGGAGTATTTCTGAGCAGTAAAAAATAATTTTCAATAGGTGATGAACAAAATGACAGTTTATTACTATAGTAAGGGATCCCTTTACTTTGTAATATCTTATACAACAGCAATTCTTTAATGTTTCAGATGCAGTTTTATTGCTGCTATGGTTACTGTTGTCACTTGTATGTGTGTCTATGCTGATTTGTATAATCCATGAAAGGACAGCAAACTGGAACTCGTAATCTATATGAAATAATATATCAGTTAGCCACAAAATTTACCACAGTGGAAATAAATACACGATCCCACTTGATTTCTGTATTAAAGAATTGTGGGCTGGGTTGATTCCCTTGGGGTGGTTTATTATTAATATCAAATATGAGGAATGCAAATGAGTGTGGATTTCTGAGCAGGGAGCTTTGACTCTCTGGATACTCAGAGGGGACACAAAGCCCTTGGAGGAGCGTGTGGGGATGGGACAGGGACAGTTTGTGCTCCCCAGCCGGGTCATGTGTGACAGACCAGGAGCCTGGCAGCAGCAGCAGCAAAGGGGGAGCTTTAGCTCTTGTTCTCTGGCAATGATGCCCTAATTGCAAGGTTGAACTCATCTGCCTAATGTTGGACTAGATCCAAAGGAAGAAGAAGCCTTCACAGGCCATATGTTCTGTTTTTAAAAAATACCAGGTCAACAATTGCTAAGTTATTCCTGTTTGTATCTCAGGGCCTTCTGGAGAGCTTGACATGTCTGGGTGACTCTTGCATGACTTCAGCTATCACATTTGATAAAGCAAGCAGAACCTCATAGTTAAAATTTCCCTTCCTACTGCAGCCGCGTTGTTTTTTTTGCTGGAATCTGTTGGGACACTGTTTCTTTGAAGCTCTCTTGTATCTCCCGTATCTGTCTGACAAGGTGGGTGCCCTAGGGTGGTGCTGGTGGCACATACCAGCTGTTGGACCCCTCCACTTACCCTCTACATCCTTCCCTGTTTCCACTTGGTCCCTACAGCAAGAGCTTGTAAAAGTTGCAACAGAGGGACATTTTAGCAATTCTGCTCTACTATGCAAGTCCTACTAAACCAGCAATATGGTACACTTTAAAGTCTCTTCTTTATGTATTATAGAGCTGGGACAGAACACCAGAACAACAAAAAGAAGACTTCTTTACATCCAGCCACCAGCTCAGTGGGTAGCAGAGATGTGTTTCACTTGATCACTGAAACCAGCAGTGACTGAGGTCCATTTCTGAACAGCTGTGTCCTGCATAAAAACCATTTCCATTTTTCAAAAGGTTTCAATATTAGACACGAAAAAATTGGTAAGATAGAAAAAAAAAGAGTTCTCATTAAAAGTGTTCATAGAACTGGAGTTCTAAAGTATTTGTATTCATGCCCTCCCTGCTGCTGGCTGCTCTCGAGAATCAGGACAAGCTAATTTGCTCATTGTTTGCTGGGGACAGAAAGTCATGTAAGTAAAGTAGGAGGTTCCACAGCACAACACTGACTTACAGCCAGTTCAGAGACTTTTTGCAAATTGTTTATGCTATTATTCTCAATGCCAATTAATTGAACTGCATAATTCTTACTGATGTTGGCTTAATTAATGCATTTCCCTCCCAGTATGTGTCTATTGGTGTTGTGAAACTTGGCCATTACTTTTTTGGGTCTTTTTTCTTTGGATGAGTTGCATATTCATTTGACATCCTTGTGGAATTTTTCTCAAACTGAGAAAATTTAGTTTAAACAGGTATGTAGATGGTGAAGTGCAAAGTTAAAGTTATAGTTACTGACTTTTATTTTAATAAATTTGTCCTATATACCTGGGATTTACATATTTCCTTTCAATACCATGTGGTTAATGAATCTATATGGCCGTCAGTTTTCTGTGTAGCTATTGAAATCAAGCTGACTCGCTTTAAAAGAGAAAATTTCAAAACATGAATCAGATGATGAACAAATAAAAAGGATTTCAAAACATTTTTCCAGGAAATAGATTCGTGACCGGAGAGAACCTGAATAGAGAGAACTTGTATAGTTTTACAAAAACCAGTATTTAAATTATAGTTATAGGCAAAACATGTAGAAATTAAAAATAAAACGAAAAATTAAAGGAATGGGGGGGAATCAGTAAGGACAAAGTATTATCTAATCCTCTTGATTTTCTAGGATAGCTGCTGGTACAGGCAAGTGTGATTTTTACCCTCTTTGGTAAGCAGCCATTGCAGAGTTAATTAGTCTCCAGTGTTAGCAAGTGGGTGGCATTTACTTTTATAATAATAGGTCTGTCTCTAAAGTGAGATAGCACAGGTCATGGTTGTGTACCTTATCTTTTCAGGCAGGAACAGTAAAGACTCTGTAAATGGGTTTAAGCAGAAAGTTAACTAAAAGCATTTCGGTGTGTCCCAAGAATGTCGTTTGTTCTAATTGTGGAATGGCAAATATCAAGTGGAAAGGATGCTGTGCTGGGGTGGTGTGGGTGACTCAGTGCTCACTGTTCACTGCAGAGCAGGCTGTCAGAAAGTGCTACTTTTCTGACTCACTGCATCTTGTAAATGAAGAAAGAAGCATGAGCTATATTCATATTATATTCATCAGTGCCATGTTATTTAATTCCAACAGTGTTTGGAGGATTTGCTCTGCTACTGAGCCCGTTGAAGTGTAACAGGCCCTTGCTCAGTAGTAACAGTAGTAATGCCTAACAGAGTTACTGGCATTTTAGATATAACTGTGGGCTTAAGTGCCATGCTTAAGCAATAACAACAATAATGGCAAAGGTAGTGTCCTATTAAAACAGAAAGGAAGTCTTGGTTTTGCCTCTATTGCATGAATTCCAAACAGACATGCACATACACAAACATTAAAACAAATTTAATAGAGGACTTGCCATAAAAATAATTCTAATCTGATGCTGTTCTGAATGCTTGGCTAATTAAACAAAAACCCCCAAACTAGTTAATCAGTCAAAAAAACCATTAAATGTTATTTGTCCTGAGGGGTACTTTTTTCTAAAGAAGCTTAGTGTTTATCTCATTTCCTTTTGGCATCAGAAAAAGACTTGTAATTCTGTAATAGTCATTTTCTATGTAATGTAAACTGTTAACATGTATTTTAGGCTATATATATATATATATATATATATATATATATATATAAAATTGTGACTATTATTTCAATGTTTGCTCCTATCTAGGGGACGTTGAGCAAGACAAGACTCATCACCTATATGAAGGAATGGATAATTCTGAACTTCTTCCGAGGGGGATCTGAGCCTTTTAAAATCAACTTGAAAACTGTTTTGCTGAGTCATACCTGGAGTAACAGGGAACTTTTTCCTCTGATTTCAGGAACTATGGATAATTTTACCATAAAATTATTACAGAGATAATGTGAATTCCATGTAACTCTGCTTTTGAAAACCAGCTAGTTTTTTTACATTAGGGTTTTAAACAAAGCAGCTTTGTAAACTAATTGTGTTATGTTGAGGAACCAGTCAATGGCTGAGTTGTTAGTGATATATATTTCTTTAAACTTTTCCCTTGAAAAGCCTATCAGCTCTTCTGATTTTTTTTTCCAATACAAGGCAATATTGTTTTTGTCCAAATTTTACAATATTGTCCACAATAGCCAATATCCTGGAAGACCTCTTTGGAAGAGGTCTTTGGAACAAACCTCTAAGCAATTTATTTCATTTTGAAAATGGAATGTATAGAAGGAAACTGCAGAACAGATGGAAGAAGTGCTACTATAGATTTGCAAACAGTGCAATCAAAGACACAGCTAGCTAGTGCCTGGCAAGACTTGGGCTGTTTTTTTGATCTTTGAGAGATTTCTTGCTAAGGATGGATGAAGTGCTTTTAAAAATGAGATTAGCACCAGCATATATAAATAATTTTTTTGTTTTGTTGTGCATTGTCCATTACATCCCACTGAAGTTAGGTGCCTTGGTTTGGTAACAGCAACATGTTTAAATACAGACAACTCAGTGAATGGAGCCATTCAGCAGAGTCTGTTTGCCACCACTGAGGATGGAACTCTAAGGACCTTTGGCCTAGTTTTTCTCTTTGCTTTACTGCTCCTCTGGTTGCAAACTGGGCTCAACACTTAACATTTCAGAGGCTGATCTTCAGAGCCTTCTTTTCTGCACTCTGCATGGTTGGATTTAAATGTGGGTAATTCAAATGTGTATGTGCATATATCCATAGCTATTTATATTTACAATAAAGGTGTGGGAGCTCTATTTTATGCTAAAACAAGACCAGCATGCTGAAAAGAACCTGAAAGATACTGTAACTTCATCTTAAATTTGTTTTAATCTCATTAAGACTGAATAGACATTTTTAAAAGTGCTGTTGAACTTTCAAAACTGACTCTGCTCAATTCCTAGTCAATAAGTTTCATATACAAGACAGTCTACAACTGAGGCATATTTTTATTTCTGGTTTCCAGGTTCTTTACAACCACTTTAGAACAATAAATTCAGTTGTTTTATATTTTTTTATTAATTAGTATCTGTAATCATCACGTGCCTGTTTATCTGTGGATTACATTATCTTATGGTCCCAGTCACCTTTTATCAGTCCATTCTCTTTAGTGAAGAAACACAAATGTAATTAACAGTGACTTGGGAAGAACAATTATACAGATCACTTTTGCAGACCCACACACACAGAGGCTAACTCCCAGCAACACTGGTTCTACAGACACAAAGGCAATAATGCCTTGCAGTAATCAGCAATTTCAGGCTTACTAGGCAAATACGACAGAGAAGCTGATCCCAATTTCTAACAAATCCAAAAAAGGTTAACAATTATTTTGATGGTTTTCGATCAAAGCAGCGAGAAAATTCTCAAATATGTGAGCAGTTAACTTCTGTGTATTTTGATTGTCAGTGATTCGGTCATGAATCATACAGTAATTTGATGTTTAGAAATAATATACTATGTGCTATCACCTTAACAAGCATAGCATTCTGTGGTGCTGTGCAGCATTTTGCCTAAGATAAAGTTATGGTTTATTTGTTGGGTATTTTGATGTTGCAATGAATTGTGGTTAATTGAGGTTTGAGAGTATAACAGCATAAATCTGCTTTACTTTCCTTTTTAGCAGTAATTTCAGTTCCTTTTTCTCTGCTGTGCTTATGATTGTTCTTCTGCAAAGAATGAAAAAATGGTGGCACCACAGAATGATGATAGACCAGAGACTACTAATATAAGGTGTCTGAAGAACTGCACTGAGTTGTGGTAGCCAAACAATTTAACAAAAATGCTGCTGGCCAAGGGCATTTATGGATGTGTAACCTGCGAGTCTGATTTTTTCAAAATTAATTGTGACTATGTTGTAAGTTAAGGAAATATGTACTTGTGGATGAAACCTGTTCCTGCCCAACTAGAAAAAAAAAAGCTGAAATTCAGTTCAGAAAATCTGATTTTTATGTATATATCCCAGATCATAGAGCAATGGAAATATTGCACCAGTTGTCAAGTACACTTAAATATACATAAGACACAGAGTGGTGTTTGTCTTCTGACCTCTGCTCTGAACTCTTAACTGTAGTCTGGTTTACTGCATAACTTGAAACCTTTTCCAATTTGGAATGGAGTTTCTTCATGTAGAAATTAACAAGTTATGGTGGATTGAGAAGAAATTCACATCAGGAAAGTGGTTCTTTTCAGTATGCCTTTATGGGTTATTTTTACTATGTTAATAACTATAAATTGAAAATGGGCTCAAAACCAGTACTAGATCTTATGCTATTGAAAAGTTTTTGTTTTGGTCTAAATTTAAATAAGTATGCCTTTTATAAACATTAGTAGTATAAATCACATGCATATGCTGACTGATTCTATTACCTCATTTTCAATACAAAGCTCTTAAACAGAATCCCAGAGGATGCATTTCTGTTTTAATCTCTCAGTTATCAAGCAAAAATATGTATTTTAGAAGCTTTTACAGACAAATGCTTAGATTGAACTGTAATTTGCATGTTAGTCCCTGAATAAGTTGTTTCTGACTTTAATTACTCAGTTTTGTACTATTATTCTAATTGTGTTTGGAGTATTTTATCAATAACTTTCCACCAATATTTTTATCAACATTATATTGAAATTGATGGGACCTTGCTGATATCTAGGATGTTGTCAATAGAGCTTTTCCACTTTATGGTAATAACCATTGACCTGTGAATTCCTGAGAGTAAAAGAATACAGGATTTACTAGAATTTTGTCAACAGCTCTTGTAAGGGTTTTGGGCTAGATCATCTTGTCCGACCATTATAATTCCACTGATTTTAGCTGTCTGCTTTGACCTGGATGGTTTGGGAATTTTTGGTATTTTTTTACCTGAATAAAAACATCGCAAAGCTATCTTAAACAGGTGAATTTTGATTACCCTTCTGGTGATGCTAAACAGGAGGTTAGAGCAGTGGACTGCTCAGTTAGAAGCAGCAGAGTTCATTTCCACAGCTGTTTGCAGCTGGCAGGGAGAAAGAAATTATTTCAGCCAAAGGTAATGCAAGGCAGAAGGCTAATGGCTATTCCTCACCACCAGTACTGAATCTATTACTGTGCTGATTGCTCAAAAAAATTCCCTTGCTCAAGTAAAACAATGCAAATTTTTTTGAATTAACTTCAGTAGAGTTTGGTTTATTGACCTATGGCTTTGGAAACTTTTTCTGCCTTTTCTAGCTTTTTAGAAATTCTCAAAGGAAAAGTCTATATCTGCAGCAGATATAATATAAATTTTAAATAACTATTATAGCACAATTCTCTGTAACTGCAGACATGAATTTTGATGCTAATCTCTGAATATAATGAACTTTTGTCTGTTATTTTGCTCTCAGATTGATGCTTAGTTCCAGTATCCAGTAGGGCAGAAAAATAACTTATCAGCATTCATTAGATACGTGAAACTCAGTGGAATATTTCCTGTTGCCTATGAAAGTTGCTTTCTAAACTAGGAAAGGATGTATGAAAGGAGAGAAGGCAAAACAGAATTGAAATTGGATAAGAAGCCTTTCACATAGGGGCCATTAGTTATCAAAAGCTATTCTTACATGATGGCTCACTGGTATTCTAAATTTAATGCCATATGTGGGTGATCTCACCATTGCCTCTTACTTAATAATTTAACATCTCTTTTTTTTTTTGCTGCTGGGACCTGGGTTTCTTAGTTGTAGCAGGTTTTTGGGGTGTCTTTGTTCAATTTTTCACCAATAAAAGCAAACATTGTTTTTCAGGAATATGTTTTCAAATTTAGACCACTTTTCTTCCCAAATCTTATGAGACAAGCTGGTCTTCTGAGGAAAAACAAAGTGAACAAAGAGTCTTTCCTTTGCCCTTTGCTTACTCGACATAATGGCAGTGCCATGTCAATATCTGGTTTACTTCAGAGGTGTTCATAATTACCAGTGAGCTGCCACCCCTCCTCTTGTTGTACAACTGAACTTTGTTATAATTTGTTTTCACATAGGGTGATTTGCTTGATCTGAGTCAGAATGGATTTTTATGTTTTTTTTTGGTCTCAGTGCCAGGAGCTCTATGCTTTTTTCCTGCATTTCCTCAAACCAGCACTGAGGCAAAATTAGTTTGAACAATTGCAGCTATATAAAACTCAATATTGTTTAGGATCAAGAGCAATTGAAAAACTGAAAGTCAGATGCCAGATTTGTGTGAGAATTGTGATTTCATTTTCAGATTTTAACCCATGATCCACATCTTCTTAAAAGTCAACCCCAAGAATTTTGTGTGTATTTCTAAGGGGTAGGGGGAGGATGTTTTTTCAAAACTCTAATATTTTGCAGACATCCAGTGAGTAACATCCATGTTTTCTATAACAAATCTAAAATTTTCGCTTAACAACTAAATAATAGCATCCTGACCTCTAAGCACCCCAGTGTCTATCTTTGAAGAGCACAAGATTGATGTAGTCACAGAGGAAAATATATTCTTATTTTGCATGATACTACTTCAGTAATAGTTAAATAAAATTCCCTGTATTGATCTGGACATGAAAACAAACACCAAGATGGCTTTGTTAACTTAATGTATGAGTTTAGTGTGTGAATTCAATTAACAGTCATAAACAAGCAGGGAAAGCTTAGCTCACCCTCATTTCTAGGTTATTGATGCAAGAGGCAAAGACTTAAAAGGAATCTAATTTTTTTCCCTTCCCATACTTAGGTCAAGGTAGAGGATTTGTAAACACACCATGAGCTTTAGGCAGTTCACTGTATCTGGACTTCTGAAATAACATTATTTGTAAAGGATTTTAGAGTTCTGACTTTTGAAGAGATCTCTGAACCTCAGAAATTAACTATGAAAATTTCCATGTTCCTCCTTACTGTTAAAGTTTGTTTAAATTGAAAATTTCCACTTCTTAAGTGGGAAAAAAAAGCCCCATCCCATAAATTTGATCCATCAGCTGCTAAAATTAGTGTTGATTCCTCAGGTAAATTCGGTAATTTAAACCAATTATCTTCATTAGATTTTAAATGTCAGAAATAAATTAGAAGCTGCTTAATTGTTGCTGCTTTTCACTTGAGAAATACTGTGAAATCATAGCTATGACTTCAAAAATGTGGTATAAGAATTATTTTGACTCCATGGACTAAAACTGAGATTACAGGATATAATGTGCTCTTTAAGTTAGTTTTAGGAAGGGACATAGAACTCTCTCCTCATGATATGTCACATATATAAAAGAAATTTTAGCCAGTAAAAACTGTGTCTAGAGGACAACTTCAGCTTAAAGGAGCCCAGGTCTAGCACTGTTCTACAGACCTTACTCTAGATTCATTCTTACTTATTAGTTTTCAAAAATATATATTTGTAAAGAAATATTTCTCTAGAACATATTAAAAATACATTTTTTTAATCTAGAAAAGTTTTCTATGCTGTTTTAAAGAAATGTTTGCTATATCTAAATTTTTATTGCAACTGAGCAGAAAAAAATTAAACATCAGAATATTTTTGCTTTAAGTAAAGAAATTTGATATTCCTATACAAATTTTCCATAAAAGCAAGTGAAATGAATCATCATACAACTGTCACAGAAAGAAGGGTTTTTAGTCTTCTCTTAGTACATATAAACCTCTGTAGAGCATATTTGTTATGTTTCAATGGCTGCAGTGGCTCGTATTTGGGAGATTATTTCAGAGGAAAAATCCCATTTGAAATGTTTTCTGATGTCAGGGATCATTGCCCAGTTAACTTGCTAGTGATGAATGCTTGTAGCATACCCAGGAATTCCATTCTAATCCAAGTGGGAGAAGTAGAATTTTAGCCTAGTAATTCAAAAAAGAAGAAACATTACTTTTGTTATAATTTTCAGCTGGTATGTTTGTGGGTGATTTTAGCAGAACAAAATTTGGTCTAATGCAGAAGTCTCAATGGCAATGATCAGGTAGATCTGGAAACTATAACAATATTGAGAGAAGAGGGAGACAGCACTTAAACTATTTTTCTTTGGACTATATTCTCAGTAACTTTGTTTCTTAATAGCTCTTTGCAAGAAAGGAGGGAAAAAAACCAACCCCACAATTAAAGCTAGATCCCCAACCAATACTATCTGATGTTTCTCTTTCCTTTTGAGCAGGCTTGCTCTATTTTGTCATAAAGATCTTTGGTTTTGTCTCATTTCCTTCTAATTGTATTGTCCAGTTTCTGATTTCTCTGAAATGCTGACTCTTTTCCACTCCATGAACTTTAATAAAGTTATGCCTGAAGAAGGGCTGCCATCACACTGTGTTGGTTCTAAAGAGGAGAGGAATCCCCTCCCACAGGGCAAAAGTCATAGTCTGTGCCAGTGCACGCCCTGCACTCCGAAAAAGCAGAGCAGGATGACAGCAGCCAGGCATCTCTTCAGAGCAGGAGATGGAGGCTGTGAATGTCTGTTCTGCTCAGTGGACTGAAAATGTCTCTGAGGGGAATCCCTGCTCTGGTCTTGTCTCTGGATTTCTGCAGGCATCTAATCACTGTTAGCTCAGATATCCACCTGAATCTGGCTGCCTGTTGTACGCCCGTGATTGAACCCCACAGTTTTCTACAGCAAATGCACAGACAAGGTGCAATCAGTAAACCCCTTCCCTCCAGCTGGCTGAATTGCTGTTTGCTCTTGGGTTGATAGGTTTTGGGCACAAATCTAAAGTCAGGTTGATTTCAGGGTCCATGAACTTTCAAGTATCCTTTCCTCCCTCATTCTCTGAAGTTTTCCTGTACTTGATGTACTTGAAACATGTATCTGGGTATTTCACCCTGCTTAGGCAGTTATTCTAAAAAAACTTCCATTCAATGCCTAAAGGTAGTGATTCTTAATTTCCTCTACCTTTAAATAATTTCCACATTGACACTTAAAAATTCCTTTAACAATAAATGTACTATTTATTACTCCAGAGTAGTATTTTCTTTGCCCAGGACTTTCAGGATCAGGTTTGAAACAGAAACACAGGGTGGCTGGCCACAATCATATGGTTGCAACAGCCCTGAGGCCAGGCAGACAGAAGAGGAAATTTCAAACTGCCTCACCAGTTTTCTTCCCAGTTTGTTTGTACCCCAGTATTTTGCAGCTAATGCTTTTCATTTTATCTAAGGGCATTTCATTAGAGCAAATCTTCAGTACTGCCTATGATGAGAATTCTAAATTTCCTCTATTTCTGATCCAATTCCTTTATCAAATACTGTGATACTTCAAAAGGTCCTTTTATGAAGTTTTTCTGTTGGTTATGTTTTCAGTCAAAGGGTATAAGGAAATACTGCATATAGGGGGTCAGATTGTGTCCATAACTGGGGGGGAAAAAAAAATCACCATGTTGATATCCCACTGTTCAGCTTATTATCAGGCAATCTTAATAGCTCATTGTTGAATGCACTTTCATCTTCTAATTTTTGGACATTATTGTGTATGAGAGCCGTACTCTGCTTCCTGTTTTTTGGTAAATGTCAGAGCATAATACTGGAAAAAAGTTGAGGGTTCTTTGGTCCTACTAGGAGATTTCTCATGTCTTTACTTCCTAAAGATTTGTGGTTAATTGACAGTCTTTGAAACTGAAGCTCTCTGCAAATTGCAAACTGGAAGCTCATGTTTTAAAAGTGTTACGTAGAGCTCAACAAGCTTTAGCAGAGTAAAAAAAGCTAGTGATTAAACCACCAGTGTGTCCTATAATCCATGAAAAATATGATGTGTTGGTAAAGAGGAGTCTGATGTAATAATATGTTAAAGATCCTTGAACTGAAATTCATGTGAAAATTAAGGAGCTGAAATGAGCAGACTGAGTCGATTTTCATATTACCACCTGAAATTTTTTATGATTAATATGAAAATCTTTGAAAAGTGAGACTTTCTGGAAGTATCTATTTAAGGTATTTAAGTGACTCTGAAACCCCAAAGTACTTTTGCAAAAGTATATTGGGGTGTTTTGTTATTTAAAACAGTTGTTACAATACACCAAATGCTGCAAAGCGCAGAATGCAAACACAATTGGGTTTTGCTGTAGACAGGCTGGCCTCTCTGTTGGTGTTGTTGACTCCTGGCTGACAGAGCTAGACTTCATCCACAACCTGCTTATTTACTTGCAGTGAATGTCTCTTCTGACCTGCTGAATAGCCGAGTCACACGGCAGAGATATTTAATGTGCTGCCTTCAGCCTATCCCATTAGGCCGAAGATTTATGCTTAATCCAAACCTCAGATGGTTGAGTGGGTTTTACAAAATATAACTCCACAGTCCTTATCTTTGCCTGGTTTTGTTCTTTACGTTTTCCTTTGGTTTCTGGTAATCATTCTTCCACACAGTTTGCCCCTTTCTCTGCTGCTGAGCAGAGGGGATTCATTCTCCTGGAACCCACCGGAGCAGCAGGCACAAAGACAGACACTCTGCAGCTCTGCAAAAATTGAGACTGAAATACTCTGCTCCTTCAAAATAAAAAAATTTGTAGAATTAAAACAAAAAGGATAGGAGGCAGTTAGAGATATGAAGATATAAAGCAGGGGAGAGAGTGATACAATTGTAAAGTTTCCAGAAATGCAGAAGTAAAAACCTTGTTTAAAGCAGGCTTTTCCAGGGATTATACAAGTATGAATTTGCATGTGAGTCTGTATCTCTTATCACTTTGTGCTATTCTTAGAATATCCCAGGCCATCACAGGACTTCAGATCTGGTCTTCCCTACCCCCATTTGTTCTAGCAAATGGAAGAGTGAACAAGACAGATCATAAAGATGCTGCTGCTGCCCATCTTTCATCACGTTTATAATCAAAAATCTTTACAGTAAACATGTGAAACTATCTCCTGTTTCCTGGACATGTTCCACATTAAATGTAGTACTTCTCTTCACATTCCTAAGATAAATTATTATTTAGTGTGACCTATGTCTTCCAGCTGTGATATTCTTTGTATCAATTCCTTCTTCAGAGATGCTCCTGTGGCTATTTAATAATGGGCTAGGAGAGAAAAACTCAACTAGAGAGTACCAAAAGAATTAATTTCAGTTATTCTATTTTAGTTTAGTCCTCCACTAAACCACCCCTTTCTCCAACAAGCCATTGTGTAGGGGTGAAATTTTATATCTATATGAGAACAAGCATTGGTAATCTTATGACAGCACATGAGATTAGGAACAATGAAGAGATTAATTTGATGAGGTTTGTTTATATCTTCTCTCTAAAACCTTTTCTGGGAAATTCTAAAGGGTTTTTGTAATCTATGATTAAATTTCAATATATCTCCCACTGGGTTACTACCTTGTATTTTCTGTTTACTTAAATAACGTGTGTTTTATGTAAGAAACTGCATTTCCATTTTTCTTTAACCTAAAATATTTCTGTTGAGCTGTCACCACAGAGTGAAAACGTACTTTGATAACACCGACGCTAGTTTCTCCAGCATAGACTGCTTTAAAATTTAGCTTTAGAAATGTTTAACTTTATCATGAAGGGATTGTGACTGCTGTGCCACTGAGTGCCAGTGACCTTCCTGTATCCCTGCAGGCTGGGAGCAGGAGCTCAGCAGCACCGGAGGGGCTGAGCTGTCCTGATTGTGAGCTGCGCGGAATCTTTGGGTGCGCAACTGTGAAAGTGCTTCCAGACTGCTCCCTTATGGATCACCCAGTAACATCTTGCTTCTTGCTCAGCTGTGTGCAGATGTTGGTAGGCATCCACACCTTCTAGAAAAAAGGTAAAGGCCCCAGGAGGGTAACATGAGAAAAACAGGTAATCAAATAGAAGAGGAGAAAATGAGGTGATTGGTTTTTTTCCTGGTGAGTTATGTCTCAGAAAGATATTTGGGTGATCAGTGAAAAAAAGAAAAAGAAAATTTTGTCAAATTCCATTGCTCTTGAAGTTGATCAAATTTATGTAGAAAATACTTAATGATGAGAGCTGCATTATAACTTAAGACAACCAGTTAGCTACTTCTCTTGAAAGACCATATTTTGTTACAAATAATTCTAAAATATGCATCTGGTAGTATGTTAAATTTAGGGTGGTTTTTTTCACTTATTTATTGTGAAATAACAGAAAAAAAAACCCCCAAAAAAACAACACCCCCCTATGGTTTGCTTTTGATTGCTGCTTTCAGTGAGAAAAAGCTGTGGCCAGTAACACTAAGTGGATGTTTTAAGTCCAGTGAAACAGGCAACAGGATGTGACATTAATTAAATTCATGAATTTTTAAAGAATGAGTTGATTCAAACATCAATTTGCAGAATGACATAGCAAAAGAGTCCAAGAGCTCTTCTCCCCTGAAGGGGAGCATAAACTCTCAGTGGAGACTTCGCCTACGAGAGCTGGGGAGGAGGGGAGGGCCAGGCTGGGGTAATGGATAGCGAATGAAGTGTGACTTTCATGTGCTCCTGGCCTCTGGTCCTTCAGCCTTTGAATGCAAGACAGTTTTTTTCCATGACAAATGTTAGAAAGTCGTTTATTGCTCAGGGTATTTTAGGTGCCAAAAGGCTTGCAAATGAAAGATGGCAAAGCAAACATGAAAGCGAGCATAAAACTATTAAAGGAATGTCAGTTGATGCTTACAAGTAACAGAAATAAAAACAAAATTATGTTAATACCTTCCTCATTATTTTCCCTGGAAGTAGACCCTTTCTCATCTGTCCTTTCTTTAATATCCTTTAATTAAATGTGTTTAAATAAATAAAAAAGCCCTAAGCATATGTTATGACTAATGATATTGCTCTAATGCATTTCTCCAGTGGCAATCACAGCTGAATTGCTGTTGCATTTTCAATGAGACCACAGTTCTCATTCACCAGTTCTTGTGAAAAGGGGCTGCACTGATTCACCACATTGATTAAATGGTTTTAATTTCTAGGTTATAACAGTGCGTATGTCTGTGCTTGTATGGAGGGTGAATACTTTTTTCAGTTAAATAAAAAAAGAAGGAAACAAGTATTTTGGGGAGCAATACTTTGTGTGACATTTTTCTACTATAAATGAATAAAAATAAATATATAATGAAATGATTTCATGTATATCAAGGTCAACATTAATATTGACATTTTAAATTATTTGATCTCTCCCTGCTAAAATTTGTTTTCCTTGGCTTATGATTCGATAAAACAAGGTTGTTTAGCTTTGAGGGAAAAAGAATAGTGGTGTAGTCTGCCCATTGGGACAAAATGGACCCAATCTTAACTTTTTGCACCCAGCCTCATAATTCTGGAAAAAAAAAATTAGCTACATGCAATATTTATGATACAAGAATACAACAAATACTAAGTTTTATAAGCTCTCTCCACTTCTTAGATGCTCCATAATGCTCAAAGTGAAAAACTTTTTTATAAAAGTATAAAAAATGATATATTTGTATTATATGGAAAAATAAAAAGGGAGAAGGAGCCATTTGAACTACTGTTGAATACTTACTGAAACTAGGACAATTTTCCTGACAGTCTATTAGCACTAGCATGCTCCACAACAGGACGTTTTATGACTTTATTATGGATTCTCCTTTACAGGAATGCAGAGTCAGAATGCAGCTGGTTTGTTCCATATTTAGCTGTTTAACTATTTATTACCTGTCACGGCTCTCACCCTGTCCAAGGATGTAACACTGAGACCATTCAGTAACACAGAGAAATCTCCATTACTGAGCACAAGGATCATTAACATGGCACAAGTTGAACTAATAAAGTTGAAAACAACTAATAAATCTACCTGTTTTTATTGTCAAATAAAATCTGCATACATCCTATGGCATTCATTAAAAATTAAGTGGATAGATACAATCAGAGATAATCATGCATGCTACTTATCCCTGAGAACATGACATGCTGTTAATTCATAGATACTGAAAGCCTAATTACTTCTATGACTGTAATTGATGGGTTTTGTATGTACAGCTTCATCATAGAAATTAATGTGAAACTAAATTTCCTCTAATTTATTGGCACTTCTGAAATAAAGGAATACTAGTTAAATATGCAGAATCCTGCATACGTGTGCTGTTGCAAATTTCAGTATTAATTTCTGCAATCTTTCATAAGCATATTTCTGCATAGTGTTTAAGCATACTGTAATTATTTCATTACCTAATTGCCTAATATGTTATTAACCATGTAGTAAAATGAAAATTTTTTATTGGAGAATATGTTCACTGACCATACATTCTGTGTTTGAGATGTGGAATATCTCATGGTGTTAAATCATCCTGTAGTGAGCTAAATACTTTATAAAATACACAGCCAAGGCTACATTAAGATTCAAATATTAATTCTTCTGCAGCTGTGATGTTGTTGGCATGTCTTTACTACCTGTTAAGTATAGTAAAGGTAGGAATGCTTGAATTTACTCATTTTCTCATATTCCTGTAAAATCAGCAACATTGGCCAAGTTAATCTGATGGCAGCATGACTGATAAAATTCTGCTTTCTTGAAACTAAGGCCATGCAATAGAATTCAGATTAACTTGTTGGAGTGAGTGGACTCTAAAATTATGTTGGATTGGTTTTTATGGTTTTTTTTTTGCTTTGTTTTGGTTTTTTTTTTACTCTCAGGATAGATTTTTGAATGTATTTTTTGTACATTAAGCCAAATATTTTCCAGCTCTTCAAAGGTTTTGTTTCTGTAATAAGTGAACAATTTTCTAGAGATATCACTATCTTTCCTGGTAAGTATAGGAGGTGAAGAGTCTTGAAATTGTGCTGTGTAGCAGGGATTGAGTGGGCAGTTTGATATCTGTTGTAACAAAAACTTTGAATTAATGGTGGTGTTTAAGCATTTGGGCAAGACTGATGAGGCTTCTCTTCTGAATAACTTGGGAAGAGTTCCACTTGTCCTCTTGTCCTTTTTCCTGCTTTCTCTGGCCTACAATGCTGTCATTCAGAAAATAAGTGTCAAGGTATTCAGGTTTTACAGTACTCTTGGAGATCCTACACTTTACAGCTCATAAAACTGAAAGTTGGAAATAAAACACCTTGTTGAAATGAAAATTTAAACAGGTTCATTTTATATTTGTAAAGTTTACTATTTCCCATATTCAGGCTAGGCCAGATGTCTCTGTACTAGGACATAAAGGATGGACTGAATTGAGGCATGGGGGTTAGGCCTGGTTGGGCTGTTGTACTGCATATTTAAGAGTTATAAATATGTGCTTTTGATGACACAGAGTTGCTTCCCTCCCTTTCTAGTTGCACTATCTAATCTGCTTGCTGTCTTTACTTACTATTCCTGCATTCCAGAAAGCACAAAGTTTGCAGTCACTTTTATAGTTTTATCCATTCTTCAGAGAGAAAGATTTGAAGGTCTGTATACTTAATTGCTGAATGACTGCTTAAGGTGGGTTAGCTGTTTTGGCACCAATGAAGGACCCTGACAATCAGTGGAGGTTTTCAAAGACTTGTCACACATACTATAAGGGGTTGGTGAGACCCTGTAATTGAATATTACAGGACCGTGGTGGAGGCTGTTTGATACTATGGTGTAATTTCCTTGAGTCTCTTTTGAGCCGTGGGAGCAGCTTAGGGTAATACTTACAGAAAAATGATTGAATCTTTCTGCACCTTAAGTCACTTTTCTCCCAGAAGAAATGGACCTGAGGGCAGCAGCTCGTTCTCAGATACTGCAAAAACCAAACTGAGTATTAAAGGTGGAAAAAAGATGTCTCTAGGCTCAGGGGAGGAGCAGAGGTTTGATTTTTGTTGTTTATTTGTTTTCTAAGATGGTAAAAAAATTCAGTTTGTATTACCAGAATAGTTCACTAAAAAGGAAGTGCATAAATGCCATCCGTTCCTGGTTTAATTTAAGTTGTAAAAGTTGGTTGTGTTTACACCCCTCGGTAAACCTGAAAACTTGTCTAAGAATATGCTCCAGTTCAGTTGACAGTTTCACAGAAAATTGAGTAGACAATAAAAAGGGAGATGTCTTCTCAGTCATATTTAAAAATTGCCTTTGATCTGTTGCATTTTATCATTGGAACAAATAAGAGGGAAGATATTGCAGTGGGTAGAATTAACTTTATTCAGATTTAACAAATATTGATTTAAAATGTAAAAGAACTGACATTTCCGTCTAGAAAAATCATCAGAAGGATTTACACTAAAAGCTTCTAAACAGTTCCAATGGAAACATCTTTAAGAAGCAATGTTGTAATTCTAGGAAGAAGGATTAAATACCTGTGCAGAGACTTGCTGACTTTTTGATATTTTTTGACTTTCCAAAATATTATAATATTTTGAATTTGAGCAAAGATGTTATTCAGTTTTGACAGGGGGGAAAATGAAAGAAACAAAATAGGTTGTTCTGGAAAAAAGTTTCCAGTATTTCAGTATTTCACTTGTAAAGGATTTATAATAATATAGGTTATGATCTTGAGAAGGTTTTGAGGAAAAAGAGATACAACAAAAACGTTTTGTGAAGATATTAGTGATTTACCTGTAGTTTGATGTGTTTATTCAGATTGCTCTATTAAAAATAAGTACATATGAAAATTCATTCAAATGAAGAATTTGTAATAAACCAGATTTA
Organism: Emberiza elegans; assembly: GCA_024865655.1. Classification (NCBI taxonomy): domain Eukaryota; kingdom Metazoa; phylum Chordata; class Aves; order Passeriformes; family Fringillidae; genus Emberiza; species Emberiza elegans. The sequence goes on from JALJVW010000206.1 coordinate 67,184,310, forward strand.
TTGTTGGGCAATATTGGCAAAGGATAGAATGATCAAATGAAAAGGAAAACCTGACAATTCCTTTTTCCATCAAACTAATTAAACAAATGCCAATGGCAAGAGATTTGAGTGGGGGGATGGGTGCTCAGTAATGCAAAGGAAGAACTTGGATTAATTTGCTGGATTTGCTATTGACTCCTCCTCTAACCAATAGCAGATAATTTCCTGTGTCCCAATTTCCCTCTTTTTGTTCCCATTTCCTTGTTACCAAACCACAATTATTCTGTCTGCCTCTTCTGTTTTGTTTAATTTTCTAGGTTACAAGTTTCTGTGCAGAGGGAATATACTCTATCAATGTGATTGGTGTAATGGAACCAGGGAGTTTGTAAAGGCTATTCTGATGCCAACAAATAATTATAGTTTCAATGATCTTCGACAAATATTTACCAAAATGTAATGCTTTAAATTTCACTATAATTAGTTTTACTCCAGTGTTTCTGTGAAAGGAACCACATAATAAGCGATTAACTAATACATTTAGCCCTGAATTACTTTTTCATGGCTCCTTGCTTCCATTAGAGAAAAAAGTGTGCATTTTCTTTGGCTTCTCTTCCCTGGATTCAAAATGGATAAACTGTATTGATAATTCTTCCTAGCTTGTAGAGGTGATTATCACTGATTGCCTGGTCATTGGCCATTGTAACTACAATGGTAATGCTAAACTTAAGATCCTTCTATTTTGTTCCTAGAATGCCTTTGTTATACAATCCAGTTTTAAAATATGCCTATTTTGCCCAAACAGCGAACATTTTAGCCAGACAGCAGAAAGTTCCTTGAAATTATTATATCACTCCTCCACACTGCTTGAATGCCTCAGTAAGTCAGATTCAGGCTTCCTCTGTTGGCACTACATTCCGTTTCCTGTTATCTCTGAAAAATAATGTTATTTATGAATAGAATTTCTTGATGAAAGCAGACTCAGCACTTTCTGCTAAGCCCACAATCTGACCAAAGAACATTTTATTTCCACTGTAGCTCAAACTAATTCTAGACACTGCAATGTTGGAAATGAGCATATCTCTAAAAATGAGCATGTCTATACATTTGTGTGAAAAATATTTTAAATGGGATTTTCTAATCTTGCAGCCTCAATCAGAGATCTGACAGCAGTAAAACTCTTCCAGCTACTCTTAAAAATGCTAAATTGCAGGTAGATCCAGCAGATGAAAGTAACAACATTAACTAGATAAATATGCATTTTAACATAGAAAGTGAAAAGCTTTCCTGGAACCAAAACAAAAGCAAAATTTGTATGCTATTTTGGCTGAAAATCTGGAAAAAAAGCAGTTGCTTTGAAGAGGAGAAGATGTTCACAAGCATTTCTACTCTTAATTTCCTGCATTGAGACCCTGGAACATTATTTTTTCTTGCCCTACATTCCAGCCTGGCTGCATTTAGAAGTTAAAAATCACACTGTAAAGATCTATTTCACCAGCTTTTCTGTCTCCTCATAATAGTCAGGTATCTAGCTTTTTTCTTTCCTTGAAAAGAAAACCAGGGCAGTGTATTATTCCTCTATAGCAAACTGCTATAGAGGATTTTCTCTTCTGCTGCCAAAGCCTGTCCCAGGCCCTCCAAATGTACTCTGGGACAAAATTTATTTCAAGTTTGTAGTCTGTGGTTTAATACAGCAGAGTGCCAAACATTCCTTCCTATTTTCACAACTCTCTTCTGCCAGCTTCCTGTCTCAGGGCTCTGCTTTGAGAGATCCATGCCTCTGTACAGAGCTGGGTGACAAAGGCTCTGGGTCAAGAACTACCCGAGTAAGAGTAAATTGTTTACATTTACTTTGAATGTCACTCTCCCTTGACAAGAATACTAAGCAGGTTAAATGATTGTGGGTATATGTACAAAAGCACTGATTATATGCTAATTTTTGTCCCTTTGCTGAAAGTCAGTATCTTCAAAGTTGAGATTGAAAAGTAAAAGATTCTCAACAAGTAGTGAGAATTCTCTACCTCTTCCTGCACTGCCATTATTCCACATTATTTCTTTTTTTTCCTAGAATATTAATCTACACAACTAAAAATTTTTTTCTGATGTAAGCTTCTGAAAATGTTTCAAGAATTCATAATAGGCTTCAAACTGTAACCTAGGGGATTTTATTTTCTCTTATTTGTCATTGATAATTGCATATGTGTAGACCACTATCAGGTCTAGCTATACCTCTATGAAGAGGTATAATTTAAAGAGAGTCATATGATGAGAAATCATTTAACTGAGGATACAGTTTCTGAAATATTTGTAGGGTGAAACTCATTTATGTGTCAGCATATTTTCATATGCATTATTCTATAATCAAGAATTGGTAAATATCTTAACTCTCTTCCTCAAAAAGATCATGAAATTTTTATCTTAATCAAAATGAGGCCTAAAGAGCAATGAATGAGGAGCAGAATCAGAAGCAGATTTTTCACCTTGAAGGAATGATGGCATGAGCTTGAATCTGTATTAAGAAGCTGCACATGCACATTGCTGATTACCAGCAGCAGCAGCATGGCTCTATCATATGCAAATGCAGGAGATTTTGCTTGATAAGGGTTTGACCTGATTAGGATGCAGGAAATCCCAGCAGCAAGGCAGGAGTCGTCAGCATGAGTTACAGCTGGAATGAAAAATCAGGCTGGCTTTGGGGAGGGCATAATGCAAGGTTGTTCAGCCCTGCAAGGGCCTCTGCCCTTGGATTGGCCATGGAGCAGTGCAAATTGTGGGGAGTGCTGTGCATAGAGCCAGTCAGGAGTTAAGCTCCACGCTGGTGGAGTTTTACAGCTCCTTACTGCTCAGTCTCAATGGCCTCTCTTAGCTGGGGGCTGGTAAAACAAGGCTCTGCCTTTGGAACAGCTGTCCAACAGAGCAAGGTAAAAATGGAGATTAGAGAGTTTTTAAAGGAAAGTATTCTAGAACTGAGATATTTGCTTAGATGAATTATTTATGTTGATTTGCATATTGGATCTTATCCGAAATTTCACTTCCATGCCTTGTAGACTTAAAACTCCATGAAATCCATTCTAACCTTAATCCAACTGGGAAAAGCTGTGAGGCTAAACCCAAGGACTTTAAACAATGTTGACATATGAAAACAAAACAAAAAAAAAAACCCCATAACCTCCCAAAAAACCCAATAAAAACCAAAATCAAACAAAAGAAAAGGAAAAAAAAAATCACCTCAGAAATACAGAATGAACTGAAATATCAATGTTGATGCACTTTGCTTCAAGGAACACTAAAAAAGAGTCCAGCAAAAGGATTCCAGAAGAAAGGTGTTGCATGTGGAATAGTGATATGTAATTTGCAAGTAAGAACCTTAAATAAGTTAAAATATGTTTTTATGTTCATCAGAAAATCAGAGATGAGAAAATAATTTGCCCCACTGGGCAATATTGATGAGCTAGAAGGTTATTAAAAAGGTTAGGGCATTGATTCAAATCAAGACTGGAGACAGAATTTATAATGTGTCCTGTCTTAATTTTTGTTTCAAGTGTCTTTTCTTTGTAGTCTGCACTGTCTGATTTAAAATGCAAACAAGAATCAGTTATCAAGGGGCAAATCTCTTGAATGCCTGGTATTGCCCACACAGAGCAGGCATGCCTGTTATCAGGTGACCATAATTTATTTTTTGCAAAGATGTAGTTTGAAAATAATAAAAAATGAACCACCCCAAAAGCCCCAAAGTATTAGCATTTACATCTGGCCTTGTGGCTGCAGTGGTTACATGAACACTGAGGGTCATGTGTTTGCCTGAGTGGAGGTGAGGGAATGCCTATGAATAATGATATTTTCACAAAAAGAAGGGAAAATAAAGAATTTGCAAAGAATAAGAAGTCCATTATGAAAATGACTCCAGGGAAACAGGACTGATGTGGCTACTGAGAAGTACCAGGCTCTAAAAACTTCACTCTCATGGTTCTCTGTTTCCAAAGAATATACAGGGCACTGAATTTTGGTAATATTTTGGTTTTAAATCTGATAGCTACTGCTTCATTACAATACAATTAAAAATAAAGAAGCAAAAACCCAAAAAAACATAAAAAAATTTTCTTTCTTAGTTCCAATGCAAGATTGGACTTGTTAGGGTAAATGACAGTGTTTCAGGAAATGTTGATTTTGTTTCACATCATTGAGATTTATCTTAGTTAAAAGTCAAAATAATCTGTTAATAGCCCCTAATAATCCTGTTATTTTCCATCACAAATTAACACAGAGCTTGAATTTAAAGGAAATGTTTCTGCAACAACTCAGCAGGAAACAGTAACAGCCTACCTTAGAGTTCCAGGCTTGCAGAGAGTAAAGCACTGACTACACAGTCTGTTCCTGTTTCAAATATGTTCTTGGGGAATTAATTGGAAAGTATATTCCATGTCCAATAATAAAAAAAACAAATTCCAAGCTGTTATCATAGCCACATTAAATTCTGGAGTTTTGTTCTCTTTCCAAGGCAAAGTGCTCTTGTATTTTTGCCAGTAAAACCAGAGTAGCAGAGATTCTTTACCAGTTTTTGAAATTGTAACCAGTACAAACCCTTGCTCTGTGATGCTGTATGAATTCTACTGATATTAAGCCTGATACCAGCACTCACCAGTGGGAATCATTTGATCAGCTCAACTGGGACCAGGATAAAGCCCTGAGAGCATCTTTGAATCTAGCCAAACACAATGAAATATATCTATTTCTAAACAGCCTCCAGAAATTTTTCCGAAATTCCTTTAATATGGGTCAGTCTCTTCAGTATTAATAATGAGTATAGAAAACAAGGAGAAGTTTTTTTTTTTGTGCAGCATGCTTTTTTCCATTTAATTTTATATTAATGCCTGTGAAAGTGACTGAATAAGACACAGTAGAGGCAATCTGTGTTTTTCTTCAGTAAATTCTGTAATGTGCCACATTTTTCAGTGTCATTCAATGGAACTACTGTTTCAAAGTAATATTTTTGCATGTAATAATGGTACTTACAAAGTTTAAAAAAACCCAAAAGACCCAAAAAAATCTAAACCAGCCAACCAAACAGAGATAGATAAAGAAAACCCCAGCAGTGGGGTTACAAATAGATACCAAATCTATTACTTTTCTAACATATAAGTAATGCAAATAGACTGATAACCTAAAATTTTGCTCCCAGAAATTCTTGTTAAGAGCAAAGAAATATGTTGTACCTACAGTGAACTTGTCTATAACCTCTGCAAACCCTGGGGTTAAGGCACAAGGATCATCTCACTGTTTTGGTCCACTCACATTCTAATATTGAGAAGCTAATGCATAGTCTGCACTGTCCAAGAGCCACAGACAGACAAATTTTGATAGCAAACTGTGTTGGAAATATCTTCCTGGCTTCTATTAAATAGGATCTAATTTTAAACCTTGTATTGAATGTTAGTGTTGAAAGTGACAGCCTTTCCTTATTTTGAACAGTCAAGCAGTGGTGTCCCTCTGCTAGATAGAACAATATATATATTTGAAAATAATATTACTTTTCACTTAGTTTTAAATTGAACCAATTTTAGGTTTTGTTCTCCTACTCTTGGATTTTCTAAGTACTCAGCCTGTTGGTACTACAGGGATGGGAAATACAACACAAAGGGCTTTTCTGTTGTGCTGCTTTCTGCCTTTCCAGGCAGCCTGCCTTTCGCATGAAAATGGCTCCAGTTTCCTTGGCAATATTCTTTAGAGAGCTCTTTGCCTCAGGAATAGGAGAGCATTTAAACACATTTTTAGCCAACTCACATTTTACAGATGGGACATTTACCTACAGTAAATAAGGTCGGGATTTGCCATCCAGGGGAAAAGAGAAAAAGGACAGTGCAGCTGGATGGGTCCTGTGATGGGGTTGGAGTGTTTCTGGAAGCACTTTGTATGTAGCTGTGCCTTGCAAAGCCTGGCAGCAGTGTCAGGGCTCTCTGGGGAAGCACAGGTCACCCCTTCCATCCTTCTGGAGCAAGTGAGCACAGGCCCATGGTCAGATGTTCCCACTCCCTCCTGTCCTGGTGGGGCTTCTGTGCAGGTGCCTTGCTGAGGAAAGATGAAGATCGTGCTTCTTCCCATTGATCCCAGATGGACACAACGGAGAAAGCCCTGGCTCAGTCTGTGCAGCTTCTGGCCAGTTCAAAGGGGAAAATGTCAGCGCTGAGTTTGAAGCACATTGTAAAGGAACAATTGCTTCAAAGGAAGGGGAAGGGACCACACAGCTGATTTCTCTCCCTTCCTTCACATGTAGCCTATAGTGGGCAAAATGCACTTTAATTTTAGCTATGACGTGCAACCTTAATACAGAATCAGAATTCTGGGAAGTATTTTTGGCAAGTGCTGCACCGTATCAGTTTCACACATGCACATGCTTTGTTGCAGTGTTCGCAAAATAGATCTGGATCTTGCCTGGGATAATCAATCTGTTTAACTCTTCATCAGCTATGGTTGTTAAATATGGGTTATTGGTAATTTTGTGTGCCTGTTGTCTCATAAAATTTACAGATTTGACATGTGTGCTGGATGCTTGCACCTTGCTTTTCTCTTTGAGGCATCAAGAGAATTTAACAGAATGTAGCAGTAATTTTGGGCTTTGGTCAAGGAATTAATTTCTAAAATTGTGCATTGAATATAAATCATGGTGCTAGTCTTTCTTATAACCCAGAACCTGATCTCTTTCCTCAATTCTGCACTAATCACATGTTAACTATACTTAAAAATTAGTAATAAAGAGTTTGGCAAACTAATTTTCTGCAATAAACTAGAGATAGGTCCACATTTTATCATCTGTCATTTTATCATTTATGCAGAAAGCAAAAACCATATGGCAGTAGAATAAAATTCCAGGATATAAAACCAAACGAAATAAGTTTACTATATTTAATTATCCAGTGATTCAGCAATGGTTTGCATTGACTTTGGTCTGGGCCTGACAGGGAAAAACATTACATATTGAAATAGAAATCATAATTAATATTATCATGATAGATATTGATCTATTTTCAGGTCTTGTAGATTGTGAATCATATTTGACTTTCTTTTGAATGTAGATAATTGTACTATTCATACGTTAATATAACTTTTGTTGTATTTTTTTCAATATAGATTTAGTCCATGACCATATGAAGGAAATTTTTAATATCAATACATTACTTAAGGAGATAAAAAACTCAGAAAGGATAAAATTAGGATGTTGCTGTTGTTTAGACTGGGCCAATTGTTATTTTATTTACTACTGTTTATTAGTTCACACTGGGTCAGTTTGGGTTTTTTTTGCTTTTGGACAGTTGGCTGTTGGAGTTCTGTATCATTTGAATTACAGTTACATGATTACATTAATTGGAGGCATACATTAGGTATGGGGACTACATACATTTAGAAAAAGAAAACAAAAGTAACTTTACAAGATGCAGATGAGAGAAGTTCTCTAAATTTCCTATGATGGGGTTTTTTTTCCCTTTCCTGTAACAGTGCAGGAAAAATAAAGGAGGTGTAGCAGAGAACAAATGAAGTGTTATTATTTGCTGGATCATATGTCAGAAAACATACAAATGTGCTTTCTAATTTTTGGTTGGACTTTTCTAGCACTTAAGCCAAAATGAGTGTTCCCATTTTCTTCAGAGGAAACTAGAACAAGCCAGGAATTTCAGGTTTATTAAACACCCTCAGGAAAAAAAAAAAAGCATTGAGGATGAGGCATCAGGTACCATCTGTGCTATTCAGCACAGAGAAGTAATATAAGATAAAGATCCAGGGATGAGAACATTTTAATCTATGTAGTTAGTATAAACACTATTGGAAGCATGCAGTCAAGTACTTCACAGCTTGGAAATGGCAGAACAAAAGCTGCAACATGAAAATTCCCCCATTTTTCTGCCTGTTTTGTGTGCCTACATAGTAATGGTACTCCTATATATGTGATTACTTAAAATTTCCCCAAACAAGACACCTAATGTGATCAGTATTCTATTACATGACTAAGATATGAAGATAGATGAGAGATTTGAGGTTGTACCAGGACCTCAGAGATGCTCAGACTTTCATTTTAATTGAAAAGATGTATTTTTTTAATCTCCAAACCTTAATTCTGAAAGCATATTTTATGTTAGTAACTGCCTTATTGTTCAAAAGTATATATAAAAAAGGTGTTTCAAAATTAAAAATATTATTATTGTTTTCAGTAGAGTTTACATATTTGTGAACTGTCAATCTGATTTGCAGTATTTTCTTAGATGGACTGCATTATTTTTTACAATATTTCTATTTAATCTCACTACCTACATGATTCTAGTATTTAAATAGTCATAATAAGTCTTTATGCCAATGTTAATATCTTTATCTGAGTAACACAGAGGAGCATCCAAGATAAAAAACCCAGATGTTTTTGGTGTCACACAAAAATTTAAAAATTAAGTTCTTGAAGTTGATCAATAAAATGACAACCCCAAAAAACCCAGCTGTCATTCCCAAATGCATACTTTTCATTTCAAAGAAAATAAGAAAAAGAAACTGTATTTACAGCAAATGAATTCACTTCAATATCATTTCTCTCCTATGGAAATAGTTCGATAAAAAATTTTGGTTAAAAGGGATTGTTTTGGTGTGAATGATGTTTCAGTTTTTCAAACATCGCTATGAACTGATTTTTGAAACTAGAACTGCAAATTAGCACAGCCTCTAAGTAATCAACATTTTCTTGCCTGGAAATGAATGTTGAGTCACAAGTCAAGTATGGTGAGCTTCTGACTCCTGTGACTAGAATTGCTTTTGACACTTTTCTTAGAGAACCAGTTCCCCCATTTTATTTAAAAGAGCTATAAATGGTCTAAAAAAAAAAAATCACTCGCTTGTTTTGGCATGTTTTGTGACTTAGAATTTAGCTAAAAGCAGAGATGTGTTTTGTTCTAAACACACCTTGGGAAAGAAGTTCTCATTTTCAAGATTTTTGATTGTGCATGGAAGAGATCTCTTAAATAAATGTTAATTTTCATAGCATAATGTTAATTAAGAAGCACACAAAACAACTGAGGTCACTGCCTATGTTAGCTAAAGCAGCAGTCATATAGAAACATTCAATTGACTGTGATATAGAGGAAGGTCTGTTTGTTGGTCAGTGCACATAACCAGTAACAACAACAGTTTGTGCTATTTTTATTGACTGTTTTATGACAGTGACATGAAAATATCTAAAGAGGATTGGGAGGTAATTAAAGGTAGGAACAGCTTTGCCATTGAAAGTACACTGTAGCATAGCTAAGTAGCAGAAAGATTGATTGTTTTGTAACTTGATTTGATAGTCTATTGCTGATCTTATTTAAGTTTCTTTTTCTAATCCATTTTCTCTGGGACAGTTATCAAAGAGAGAAAATTGGACTTTGCAAAACTTCAGATGAAAAGTTCACTGGGACTTATTCTGATTTTGAACACCTTCTTACAATAGAAGGTAATTCCTGGAGACTAATAGATCAGTTCTGAAACTTTATCATGATAACTTGGAGCATTATCTGACCCTTAATCTATAGCAAATTCTTTTTCCTTCCCTTGTCTCCCTAAGTTTTTACACTGAGATTATACCTGCAAGGTTAACCTGAAAACCTACTCCAGTGTGAAATCCAGTCCTCTGATGCCAGGAGGGAAATATGCACATGTGAGGGGTTTGCAGAGAGCTCCATCCTGCAGATTCTTCTTAGCTGGTTCAACAAAACACAAATTCTAGACTGTTACTGTAGCACAGGCTATAAGGAGGCTTTTAATGATGAAATTACTTTGATATACAATCATCTTTTACAGTGTGCAATTTTTAGAAAAAAGAGATAAGAAAGGAATAATAATAAATTGGAGACAGATTTCATTAAATGCTCACAATTGCATCATACAGAATAAAATAATTTTATCTTATCTAGTTTGCATGAAAGACTAGGAACCTAAAAAGCTTAGAAAGATCTTTTAAAATTGCACTTAAAATTATCCTACTAAGAAAATTAAGATTTCAAACTTCACTACTGAAAAAGAGCCAGTTCAGGTGAACTATGAAGAATGAAGTACCTTGGACTATGTAGAACAGGAAGCCAGAGCTGGAAGGTCAACTGCAAAAGGAAAAATACATACAAACATGACAGTGAAGCAAAGGTAGAAAGTCACTGTCCATTGACTGACCTTCAGCCTGTTCCTCAGAATCAGTCAGTGGAGAAACTCATTTGATCAACTACTACAATTCACATGGTAATTAAACAGCCTCTCTGCTCTCTTTCTGAGAAGACATGCTGTCTGAGTAGGCATTTTGACAAAAGGTCCTAGGATCTCTAAGACATGGTATTTTCATTGGTGAGGCCTTGTGCTGCCAAGAAACAGGAGCAGAGAATATCCAGGCCAAATTTATTCAAAATTTAGGTCCCTGTCAAGATCTGTGATTTGAATAACCTTGTTATAGAACATAACAATTTTGTTGACTCAGATGACCCTTCACTACTGCAAACACTTAGATCCCTGATAAGAAGCAGGGCTATAACACATAGATTCTTTCTTTGGGACTTTTAATTCCACAGAGATTATATTTTGTTTTACCTGATTTCCCACATAAACTACTTCACTGTTCTAAGTCATCTGGGTAAAGCTCCAGAACTGATCTGTTTGCCTCTAAGAATGACCTTCTATTGTGAGAAGGTATTCCAGGCAAGGACGATCCAATTCATTTTTCATCTAAAGTTTGGCAATCTCCAATTTTTACCGGATATTCTCCAGATTTTGCAGTATCCTAACTAATAAGAAGGCAAAGGAAGTTGTGCTGGTGGTTAGGATAAACAAACTTCCAATACTGATACAAGTATTTGGTGAATGTCTGTAGAATTGAAAGCTTTTCAGTAATCTGCTCAGAATAATTAAGTAATTGTAATCTGAGGACACCACTCTGGCAATTGAAAAAAATGTTGTATTTGGTATTTAGGAGTCAACATAGACAAAAACCCCTTTTGATTGCCCCCCTTTTCTAAGGTTTCCTGCTTCTGGTGAGAAGGAACAGATCCATTGCTTCTTATGAAGTGGAGGGTGGGTTCATTTTCTGTGGTGTTGCAACCTTTACTTTTTCTTCCCATTATAAAACTCTGAAAGCAAAGCAAAAAAGTTTTCCTTGCAATGAACTACACAGCTTTTATTTTGTTAGCAAGTTATCCTCTCCTCAGCTCAGACAGCATAATGCTGTAATAATTTAAAACTGTATTCTACAGCTATTCCAGTGGCTTGTTTTGATATGCCACATTAAGATTTAATTTATGGAAGGACGTATAGGTATTTAGGCTTGTTTTCTTCAGTTTGTGTCTGGAAAAAAAGATAACAAAAAGATGGTTGAAAGTAGGAACAAAACAATACTCACATATGCTGGATTTTTATTCTTATCTATGTCTGCACCCCAAATTTAGTAACACCGTAATCCCAAATTCTTTAAACAAGCCTATTGAAATGTCCCTTTCCTCTCTTTCATGTTTATAGGTATGCTCATATGTATACATGAAAAATAATATAATCACAGAAAAACATGAACAAATTTCCCAAACTTTTGGCTTTTAACAGCACAGAGAACTATTCACTTCTTTTAATCCTTACTTTTTCTTAATTTCTTTTCTTTAAATAACTTTTGCTGCACTTTATTTTTCTTTAAGTTGCATACTTCAGCCTTTGAGGGTTTTTTTTTCCACAGTCTCTTCATCCAATTAGTATATGCCTTTCCTACCCTTTAAAAGCAGAATGACAAAGTGTAAGAGTTTTATTCCCATCTATTTTTTCACAGCTCTGTTTGAAGACACTGGCCCCAATTTACTACAGTGTGTAGGCTCTTATGCCTATTCAGCTAAAAACTTGGGAATTAACACAGGCATTAAACAATGTCTCTGTGTTTTGTATCTGGCTGGGTGTAGGCAGCAGAAAGGTGAACAGTTCCTGTTTGCATAGTGCTTTTTGTGTCTGCATAATAGTAATGTAAAAAATGACAGTAACGGCAAAACCTGTTGGTTTATGAAATAAACCTAAATATTCTAAAAATATAGTGTGCCAAGGCATAACCTACCATCTGTAGGCTTTTTCAGTCTAGCTGCTAGTCTAGTCTGAACATTACAGAGCTGGGTTGCATTGACATCCATGGCTTGAAAACAGCTTCTTTGTAGATTATGACTTTCAGAGGTATGATGACTATCAATTGATTACATCCTGCTTGCTCAATACTGAGTATTGTGCTCAGGAATAAATCATTCATGCAAATAGTACCATCAGGAGGAACCAGCCAATACTATAATTTTTTTACTTGCAGGAATGACTTGTTTTGCAAGTTTGCCTAAAAGTGTGTATTTGTACACAAATGTTTACACATTGAAAGGCACAGTGAGAAACATATTTCTGTGTAAGGAAAGCCTCTACCAAAATGAATGAAATTCAGTCATGACATTTCTGACAGTCGGAGCAGGATTCAATTCTATCACATCTTTATCCCATAATGACCTGCCATCATTGTTCTTCCAAGACTGACAACAGAAATGATCCCCTTTGAAAAAATGGCTTGAATGTGTGTAGTCCCTCTTTAGACATCTCACGCACCCCTGAGCATTTGAATTTTTGATTTCTTGTCATAGACATTTTAAAGGGAGCAAACTCTCCACTGCAGGGTGTTGACTCTGCCAACAGCACCATGGCAAGGAAATATTAAGTTTTTTAATGATACTGTAAGGTTTAATTATGTACTTGGCACATGAAATCTATGGTGAAGGGTGAAGCAGGGAGGGAGATGAGTGATTTTCTCTTGAAATCCATGCTACAATCTACTGCTACGACAGAATTTCAGTAAAATTATTTGACAATAAAGAAGGCAAATGAATGTTCTAGAATCCACAGAGCTAAAATTAATATTATGTCGGATACTTCCTACGACTCGGATTGTTAATAACCTTCTAAGTGACAATTTCTAAAAAACTTTCTGTTCTCAAGGTCACTCAGAACTCATTTTTATCAATTTTTTTTAATAAGACCAAAAATTCAGTTAATGAAATCTAAGCCAAAGATAAAGAAATTTCATAATCACCTTTTTCTCAGATGCCAACCTTCTCTAACACAACATGGTACTTATTTGATTTGACCCTTTTTTAGAAACCTTGTTTTTCTCCTCCAGCTGTTTCTGAGGGTGCTCTAAGTCACAATAGATGTAAATCTACACTTCCTTCCTCCTTAATATTTTGTATTCTATTTTTTAACAGGAAAATTTGTAATTTATTGTGGGTTGATCACATAAATCCTGTCAAAGGAATCTATTTTTTACCTCATAAGCAAGAAAGTAAAATCTCTGGAGTCATTAAGGGATGATTCAGTAATGCTAAATATACCACAATTTGTTAGGTTCTTCCATGCATCCCCTCTGGGTTCTGATATATTCCACCTTTGTCAAATATGGTGCAGACCAAATTTTTTTTTTTGTTTAGTAAACAAAAATGAAAATTGTAATAATAATTTCAAAAATACATTTTGTTTACTTATGGTGAATTTTTAGGTTTGAAAGAATAGCATCCTTGAGGCTGCCTGCTCAAATTCTGGTTCATGACAATTGAACTAATAATTATTTAACCTAATCAACCTTCTCTTTGCTCTGAAAGATTTGTTTAAGGCCATTTTTTCTGATAGGATATAAAAAGTCAGTGTTCATGAATTTAGTTTACTGTAAAAAATTCTTTTCACCTATTTTCATATCTATTCCAGGGGAACCAGTAACTTTAAAGCCTTTGAGAACCTGATCCCTCAAGGTGCGGGTATCCGAGTGATTTGTAAAGTGGAACAGACAAATTAATACATTTCAACCTTGACAGATACTGAATTTGTACCAACATCCTGTTCTTGGCATATGTCCACCCCAACCATTCTATTAATCCATTTCCAGGAATTATTCTTGTTTCAAAACTAAAATCTATTTTCAGTACATTACTATATTTACTCTAGCTCTCTTAAGTGAGAACAAAAATGTCATATTCATGTACCAGCATCTGCACTTTCAAATGGAAAATAAAAATTGAATACACTAAAGCAATCAATATTCTGTAGGTCTCATTGAAGTGTAAACTTACTTGAAAAAAAATATAATATTCATGTTGTGTCTCCTACAATTGGGACAGAAAATCTCAGTGAGATACGACTACCAAAAAAGAGTTTATTTTACATGTAGACTCTACTAATATATTGGGGACCTTTATGCAATGTTAGTTTTATAACATTTATACAATTCAAAACTGTCATGCTATGGCTAGAAGGCAACATATCCAGAGATGTGGTCTGAGACTAAGTGTTGTCCTCAGGTTAACATGTAAACCAGGATATTACAAACCCTCTCCTTGTCCTGGAAGGACAGACCATTTCCTGCCTGGAATGCTCTCTAGATGAAAACCTGCTTTATTAGAACTTGGTATATATACCTTTTCCCTTATATGCACTTATCCTGTCTCCTCCTGTATCATTGACTCCAAGAGACATCAGCAATGCTTTTTCATATTGCACATTTCAGTTAAGTATGGAGGGTTTTTTTCTGTGGCCTTCCCTGGGAAAGGGCATAATGAATTGTTTTAGATTAATTGATAGCTTTTGTCTGATGGCATTCCTGACTCTAGCTTAAAAGTAAAACAATGTTATTTACAACCTCACTATTACTATATTTAAATTGTTTCCTGTTTAGAGATTAGACATCCTTTACTGTAGCATTCTAGGATTTATTTTCCCATCTGACCCAGGGAACATGGTATGTTGATGTAAATGATGTATGCTGGTATGAAGAACTCATAACAAGAGTAATTTTAACCATCTGAAAAGCACAATGACCTCCAAAAATGTGTTGTCAGTAATCTCTTGTGACCTTTAGCAAACAGTTTATTATTGTATTGGTCCATGCATTATGGATGGACTACTGTGTGAAGGGTATCACATACTAGAGCTGGTAAGAAAACCTGATCTGTATCACAGAAGGATGAAGCCACCTCATAACAAGGAGCTGCACCACTATATGTTTTTTTCTAAAATATGTCTTTTTAAATGAAGATTTCTTGTTGTTTCCTCTTCTGCATGTCTTTCATATTTCTAAGATTTATAGTTCAGTGTTTTGCTTGTAGACATAGACACTCTTAACTATGGTTCTCCCTGGTTAGCACATTTTGAGCAGTTAGCTTCCATTACAGCTAGAAGAGATGCATTCTCTTTTTTACCTACCATTCAGTGTATTTCTGATGTATTTTGTTGCTATCTGACTGGTTTAGGCAAAGAAATTTGTAAATAAATGTTTGTCCTTAGTATATTAACACATGTACAGCAGTGTTTGTGATATTTGAGTGTGATTAGCTCTTGAAAAATTCATCAAATGTATTGAGATCTGCATTGCTTTTTAAAAATTCATAAAAAGTTTTGAAGAGTGAAAATGGTTTGACAAGTAGGCAGGCCACAAAGAAACTGACACATCAAGGGAGGAAGATCAAACAGGAATAGAGCAGCACATTCATACTGGGGGCTGAGAGCCTGGCTGCACTCCAAGGAGGTTGAAAGAACAAGTAGACATGAAATATAGAGAAAGAATAGAGACAGGAATCTCAAGGTGGGGAAATGAAAGACCATTTGACATTCAAAAAGGATTTTTTAACATCTTTGACATACAGTCAATAAATTCACCTCTGCTTTGCTTATTTATTAACTAGATGCAAAAGTTTTCTTATAATGGAAATGTACACTGCATGAAATTTTCAGGAAATTATCTCCTATTTAGGAAGGAAATACTCAAGGGATTTGGAAAGGTTCTCAAAATAATCATTGTGGCTTTGATGTAGGGTTGTGAGTCAAATAGGCTCTACAGTGAAGTCACCCCTGATACTTGATAGCTGCAATTTAACCTTAATGATTTATGTCTACTACACTAAACATGAACTGTGTCTCTAAAACACTGCCTATTAAAAGATGCCATTATTTTTATTGCAAGTATTTTATTAAAGGTGCTGTCATATTTATATAGACAAAGTCTATTGGTTATGAGTATATGAATATTCCTAAATTTGAATTGACTGTGAAATGAGAAAGCAAATGTTTCATTAATTACATTATATTTCTTTATTTTGCATTAAGCAAGCATTTGGCACCATGTCATAAAAGAGCTATCTATGTAAGTGTCAATCTGAAATGTGTTTAATGATGTTTAACAATGCTCTAGTGAATGGCTGGACCTGCCAGCCTACAGGGACACTCATCCATTCATAACATTTACACATGTATGGTATGTGAATAGGACAGAAAATGGGGCTTTTGCCTTCCACACTTCTTTACCACGGATCTGTAATGTGATGGATGCCATCCATCAAGGAATTTCAAAGGGCAATTGGTAAAAGAAAACATAAGACATTCATCTCAAGAGGCCTGATTCTGTTTTATTAGATTCTCCCTAGGTTTTTCCCATGCTTTGAAGAGGAGGAAGCAGCAAGGGATCAAGCAGTAAAAGCCTTTTAAAACTTCAACCTCCTCTCCAGCTGGGTTTTGAATCAATTCTTTTTTCACTGGGCCAGCAGTAGTGCTGTAGGAGTGCAGAGCACTGCAGTATTAAAAACTTGATAAAACTTAGCTCGCCCTTTCTTACTCCAGGGAAATTTTACAGGACAACACTGAAGACAAAGCACCAGTGAGGTTACAAATGTCAGAATTCCTGGTTGATCTGAAAAATTTAAGGTGAGAATCTGGAAGAAGATTCAAGTATTTTGCTCTTGAAGGTGAATTTCCCCCATGTTCTTTGAGATTCTCATGAATTAATGACTGTATACATCTGTGCTGGACTATTCTCAGTGTGTACACTAGGATGGGAATAAATAATTTTATCCACTTGATAAGTCTGAGAATCCTGTTATGAAATGTTTTTGAAGTTCATTTCTATGGAACACCTAAACGAGACAGAAAATTTACAAGTCCCTCACAAATTTGGAACGAGGCATTATAATTTTGCCTTCGTTCTCTTGTAAATCTCTCAGGTACTGCTAAAGAAAACAAGGCAGCCTGCAGTCCCAGAAGCTATTTACAGAAGAAATGTACTTTGTGGTTCTGACAATAACAAAACAGCGAAGCCATATATCCAAAATAGTTTAAGAAATCTGCTTTTGTGTACTGTGTCCAGGCATCAGAAGATGGAATCTTTCCAGTGTGCTTTGTGGTTGCTCTGGGTGTTCCCGTGGTGGCTGCCTGGCCCCTGGAGCGCAGGTGAGCTTCGTGCTTGGCTGAGGGGCCCGGCCGGGTCAGTCCGGCTAAGCCAGGTGCAATTAACGCAATTAATTACCTGGTTAATTGGCTGCAGATGGGGAGGGTGAGGCCTCCTCACAACCGGGGGCGCTGGGACCGCGGTTTCAGGTACCGAGAGCTGGGGCTGCTCCTCTGGATGTGTCTCTTCACACACCCAGGTCAGTTTGTTTTGTTGGTCCCAGGGGGTGTGCTCAGTTTTGGTCCTGGTGACGGATAATTCTCCATAATTCTCCATAATTCTCCGCGGCTGTCGGCCTGGCCGCTCCGGCTTCGGGGGTGCCCCCGCAGCCCCGCGGGGCTCCGCCTCTGCCCGCCACGGACTGGGCTCGCCTCTCTGCAGCTCTTGCCTTTGCTCAGAGGGGTGGTTTTTATGTTTCTGTGTGGTTGTTTTTATGTTATATGTGTGTACGTATGCATAAAAATATAAAATACACTAAGAATAAATACACTGAGTATATGCATACACACATATATATAATATATGCATGTTTTTACACACACGCATATATGCACGCACGCCCAAATAGCTTCTCGGGTTTTTATGTGCTTTGGGCCAGTTTTCCTGTTCAATCCCAGCAGGAAGCAGCGATGTCCGGGCCCCTGTGGGGTACGTGCGCCCCGCGGCCCCGTGCCCGCTCCCGGCGCTCCTGTGGCCAGCCCGAGCCCTTTGTGGCTCTTCACGTCGTTATTCTGGCAGGACAATGGCTGTTGTGCCCCATCGTTAGCTCCCTGATTGTTACGGCTCCCGTCTCTTCTGGGCTTTTTATCCTAAACAGTTTTTTTCCGGCAAATCACCTCCTCTGCTGGTGTGTCACTGGGAGCCGCATGGAGAGGCGAGTCCCGGGAGGTTGGCAGAACCCGTCTGAGTCCTTTTCCTGCAATTAACTCAGCTGTGTGCCAGGTTTCCATTAGAGCACGATAATTGGTAAGCTGAGGTATTGCAGGGTGCCGCAATGTTTTCATAATTTCTGATTTATTTTCCTCTGGAGTGGTGGTCCTGTTGTGTGGGTCATTTCTGGCTGGAATGACAGAGAAGCTGAGTTCCAGTGATTTACCACGGTTACAACCATGTGTGTAATGTACTTCCAGCCTCTTTGTCACGTATGCTACATGTCATGAAATATTATTGTGGAATGCTTAATATACCAGTGCCCAGCAGGAGATAATATCAGATTAATTACCCTGGTGGTGTCTATAAATCACAGCTTTGAAGCTAGGATTGCTCAAGTTCATGTGCTGCCTTATACTCTGCTTTTAAGGGTATCAGGTGAGCTGCTGCCTGCACTGCTCAGGTTAGCTGCTTTCCATAACGATCAAGCATTTGCATATCCCAAATTTACTAAGGCTTCCCATCTTTGGAATAAAAAAGCAGTACAAACTTGTTGTAGAAAACTGTATTGTTAGGCTACTGCAAAGCTGAAAACAAGACTACTATTAAAATGCAGTTATGGAAGTTCATGTGTTGGGATGACTGAGAAATGTGTGGTCCTCTCCTCTTCCAATGAGTTTGAGTCCTCACTGTTACAGCCCTCTGCTGCTGCATTTAGAAGGCTTTTTGCTCTAGCTGCTTTCTCCATAACCTGCATCTGACCTACCCTTCAAATTCTGGATGAACACTTTGTGCTCAGCTCTCTTTTTCCAACAGCAGTTTCTGGTTGTTAGAATCTGTTTTTCCTACCAAAGGCGTTGAAATAAGTATCTCCTACTGCAATTCCTTAGGTTCCTTCTCCATTTTCCTTAAGACTTTGAAAAAAGCTGGATGCCTTGTAAGCTGTGAGCTTCAAAATACCTTTATATCCCCCCCCCGCTCCTGTGTTTTACCCCTTCAAAATTGCATTAATATTCCAAACTTTCTAGTACTAGTTGAGACTAGTTGAAAGGGGCAGGTGATGGGATTTAGGTCTTAGCTAGTGTCTGTTAAAATATCAGTATGGAGCTTTTTACTGGAGGGGAGGAGGAATGTTTTGGATGTGAGGGGGGAAGTCAGGCCCTTTGCTTGGTGCTGTGTTGCACTTGTTAGCTGGTCTCAGGGATGTGCTGGAAATTGATTCATGTGTTAGTTTGCTTCTTAACAGCACTTCTGTTTTGTTACCAACCACACAAGACAGGCATGTTTAGAAGAATTTACATGTAAAACATGCATTTCACATTTGATGCAGGGAGTGTGTGGGGCTGTAGTCACAGCTTCCTCTTGCTAAGCAATTTCAATGTGTTTTCATATGAGCTGTTACAGTGGCCCCTTTATCCCCCAAACAGAAAATTTCAGGTGTCCATACCTAAGCCCTGTGCTTAGCCTTGCCAATAGCAAACACTTATGAGTCAGTGTTTGGTTAAATCTAGTCACAATTTTACATGTATTTCACAGTGCATGTAGACTTTCAGGAAAACATTTGTGTGAAAAAAAGGGGGGAAAGCTTCACACTTTGCAGCAGGCAAGATTTTCGCCATTCTGTGATATCTGTGTTCATGCTTAACCACATCCCTTCATCTGTTTGCCACTCGTGTTCATACTCATAACTTTTTTTTGGTTCAGTTTTTTGTTTTGCTTTTTCTTTTTTTGCCCTTCCCAAAAGGACATTTATGAGACTTTAAACATTTTTATGACTAAAACATGACCTTGCCTGGTCAGTCAGTGGCTCTTTAGATGAAGATGTAAACAAACAATAATGGCATGTATGTGTTATGAGAACTTTCTCTTGCACCTCTCTCTTAAAGTCCGTATGGCCAAGGCCATTACTACTAGAAATATTTTTCTTTTCAGATTTGCTAGGATCATACCTGAATTTTGCTAAAGCAAGTTTGCTTCTTTCAGGAATTTTTGTGCAATAATTCCCTAGAATTTAGACAGTATGAACCATCAGACTCAGTGCAGATGTTTTTGTTGAGTTCATCAAACAATGTGTTGTCATGCTGGGGACAAAGTTAAGTCTTTTATGCAGTCAATATCAATGACATAATATCCAGGGGAAACTGGAAAGTCCAAGGACATCACCAGCCAAGAGGAAGAGTAGGATGGAAGCTGACTCCCCACTACATGTAACCAGAGCAGCTTCTGAAGTGTTTAATAATACATTCTACCCATTTTTATGAATTTAAACATCTTTTAACACACTGAAATAGAAGCTTCACAAATGTCAAAACTGAGCATCATTGTAGGAGATAGTTCTTTGTTCTTGAACAAATAAAAGGGTAAAACAAACCTTATAATGATTGCTCAGCATGGTTTGATTCAGACTCAGGCCTGCGATTTCTTTTGGCTGGTTTACCGTGATTTTTACAGTGTGTTCAAAGAAAAGCTGTCACACTCCCTCTTGGAATTATTTGCAGTTTGAAAATACTTGGACTACTTTAAGCATCCTTTGGGATCCTTCAGGCATGCATTTGATTTTCCACTGGTACCTGTGGATTTCTTGATGGCACTTGTGAAACTCCTCCCTGAGAGAGATGCTGTGCAATGGGTTAGTGGCACAACCTGATTCAAAGGGGCTTGGCTGTGTGGCTGTCTGTGTGGCTTTCCATGCAAAAGCAGGGTATGCATAACTGCTGCATTAGCAAGGATGAGTTTGCAGAGATTTTTGGCTTCTCACGTGAACAGAACAGATGACAGCAGAACAGCTTGTTCTGCTCTATTTTCAATGAATAATAAAGTGTTGATGCTTTATGCTCTTTAAAAAAAATTCAGGAAAAATGGCATTGGAGATTTTGAAAGTTAGAACTGGTGGTGATGTTTCAGATCTAGCACGCGTAAGATATATTCTGATGTTTATTCCTATTTGTGGTGAGCTGATCCTTGCTCTCCACTATGGGGATTCACTGGTGTTTTGTGCTTAGGATATTTGATGTTGTAAATGCTTGCCTTTGGCCCTAACTTCTGTATCCCTACAAATCAATGTGCCAGCATGAGTCCTTTGCATATTGGAATTTGCCTTGCTGATTTGATAATTAATTTTATGTAGAACTATTCTAACTTTTCTGTGAAATGGGATTTTTCTTACCCCACCCCATAATTAGGAAAAAAAGCCTTGATGAAAATACAAAACTATTGTTTCATGAGAGGTTGTTATATTAGCAATTACAAAATAAACATTATTTCTTCCTGGTATAAACTACCAATTTAACTTTCTAATTCCAAACCCAAATGAACTGGGTGCCTTATAGTCTTTTGTTCTGGAAATTACATTAGTTTGGTCTCAAATTAGAGTTTTTTGACAGGAAGGTGTTTGGTACTTTTGTGCAGATTTGTGTTTAACCACTTGGTTTGGGTTCTTGCAGATAGAGCCCCTCTCTTGTTTGTTGTGACCTTTTCTGTTTCATTGAGTTTGTTTGCTTCCCAATTTCCCCTCCTCAGGTGAAAGTGTCTGTTTTCCACTGCTTCATTCCAGCATCACTGATTACTGAAGTTATTTCATCAGTGAATATGCACTCTATCTATTGTATCCCCCAGACTGGGACTGGCACCTCTGAATTTTTTTTTTGTCCTGTTGCTGATGACTTAGTCCTTGTAATGATGTTGCTTGATTTGCTATTGTTAGCTGTTATTCAGGCTTCAAACTATTTCAAATCTGTTGTCTTTTCTTTCAGCTGAGGAAATGGCTGTTTTGGGGAGTCTGTGTCCTCTTACAGGATAGGCAGTAAAATTAATATGCCTAACCTGTAATCAGTGCAGTGATGTGAGGTTTTTGGGTTTAGTGTTTTTAGACATTTTTAAAATGTCATTTTCCTGAACATAAGTGTTGCTGTAGTGTGCTAACAACTTACACTTGTTAGGAAGAATCGATCCAGGATGGCTTTGTGTGTCTAATTGTGAATGTTCATGCGTGGAGAGAAAGGCCAGCTGTTCTTTTCTCATCAAAATGTAGTAGTTGATATTGCCTGTTAGTAGGTGCCACTAAACTGTGCCGGTAATAACAAAAAGATGGAGAGTAATTTATTGTGTAGAGCTAGCAGAGTAATCTAACTTGACTATACCATATATGTGCTCTTAGCAGAATGCAGGCACTTCCTGAGGATAGCTGATGATAACTGCAGATGTGGAGCTGCTGAGGAATAAACTTTCTTCAAGGATAGAAGAACAAAGCTAGAATTCCTGGAGGTGAAATACTCATCAGACAGTCTGTCAGAAAGCATTGTTTACTCATTCAAGTTCCTTTAGCTTAGTGATGGAGGCAGCTTTATTTTCTTAATACTACTCTTGAGGTTAAATAAATGCTTTTTTTAGAGAGTGCTGTTTTATACCTGAGTAGTGCAGCATCAGACGTATTGCCTATGCACTTAAATAATGCAAAAGCAAAGTTACACTCGTGCTTTATTCTCCCTAAATTCTTCTCTGCCTGCTTGAGTTCTGCTAAAAATGTGCAAATGGGGCACATCTAGGACTTTTTAATGATAAGAATGTCATAGAAGCAAGTCTGTTATTTAAGTGATAAAAATTATGATTCAATCATAATTTACCTAATATTTAAAAGAAAAGCCTCAGTGCTAGTGTGGAATTTAGCAAAATCTATTATCTCAATTTGAGAGCTCATGTCTTTTGTGAAGTGTCTACTTTCAATATATTCATCTAGTGCTTAAAAACTTCAGCTTTTTTGGCCTATAAACTGCATGCTGTTTCTCTAAATACCCCAGTGTACGTACCCATAGAACCACAGAAAGGTTTGGTTTGCAAGGGACCCCAGGGGTCATCTAGTGGCAACCTTCCCCATGATGGGCAGGGACTCCTTTCACTGCATCAGGCTGTTTTGGGTCCCATCCAGCCTGGCCTTGAACACTTCAGGGTTGGGGCATCCACAGCTTCTCTGGCCAGCCTGTGCCAGGGCTCACCACCCTCACAGTAAGGAATTTCTTCCTCATGTCTCATCTAGACATACCTCTTCCCAGTTTATTTCCTCTTGTCCTATCACTGCATGTCCTTGTAAAAACCCCTTTCTGGGTCTCTTGTCAGTTCCTTTAGTGCTACAGGTGCTACAGGCTTCTCCTGGGAGACCTTGAGAGGCCTTTCTTACTACAGATAGAACAGCCCCATTTCTCTGTCTTCTTAAGAGAGGTGCTCTAGACCCCTGAGTGCCTCTGGCCTCTTCTGGCCTTTGTGCTGGGGGCTCCAGAGCTGGACACTGCTCCAGGTGGGGTCTCCTGATGGCTTTGGAGGTCTTTTCCAGCCTTAGTGATTCTCTGGCTCTCATGTTCAATGTGAGGAAGAAGAAAGACATCGCTGCTGGGATGACAATGGCTCTGGAAAGGGAGGATGTGTTTAAAGTGAATAAAAATTGACATTTATTGGAAACCTGGAGTTGTAGCTTCTGTGTTTGGTAGGCATTTCTGAAATGTCAGAATGAAGTAACTTCATTGCAGGGTCATGGTTGGAATTAGGATGTGAAGGTTGAAAATAGTAAGAACTAAAAACTACTCCATACAGTAATTTTAGTGTTTTCAGTGCTTATGTTTGGCATATTTACAAGGAATTAGACTGAGTAAGAAATGAAAATTAAGAACTTCCAAAAGGCAAGAGCAGGGCTGAGAGCTGCAAGAAGCTTGGAAGAAGTCATGTCCTAGGACAGTCCTGATGGCACTTTCTGGGATGAAAATAGAGCTGAAAATGGTTGTTTAGGGACAGGTGAGAGAACTGGTCCAGACAGAAAGATCAGACAGAATTACTTAAGAATGTAAAAATTCTAATAGCCAGGGGAAGCAGCACTGTTTCTCTGAGTAATTACTCTTTGGTCACTGAGCAGTATTACCAATTATCATGCACCAGGGGGTATGCAGATTACATTTTTTGTTTGCCTTTACAATTAGGTGAAGGGACTAACAGCAAAGAAAAGCTTTGTGTTTGAAATAATGATACTCTTTCCTCATGACCTTCCTTCAATGTTTCACACATCCCATACCTCACACATTGTTGTAACTGTTCCTTTTTCATTAGTTTTTCATAATTTTTGCTACAGTGGACAATCAACAACTCAAATTCCCATCCATAAGACAAAGTTAGAACAGTTCATGAACAGAAGCTGCTTACTCAGCATTTCAATTTAGAAGTGTCATTGGCACCAAGATACTGTGAATATACTTGAAAAACTCAAGGTCTCCTATATTATTTAGTTTCCCTTATCCCTCAAAGTGTTAGAATTTTACAGGGACAAAGCACTAGATAAGGTTCCACTTGTCTAAACAAATGTCCTGCTCTTTCAACAGGATGTGGAAAAGATGATTGGCAAAACTAATTTACCTTTTAAGCTGAGGACTAGTTTGGGAATGAAAGAAGTGTTTTTCACTGTCATTATTTACTGTTTTTTATATACACTAGGGGTGATTATTCTCCTCTCAGTGGGTTTTAAGTGAAGATAAGTGGCAAGTAAGACAAAGTAAAATGTTTGTGTGGAACCAAGCCAGAAGTGCGTGTCTGTTTATAATCTTTAGCCTTCTGCTCTGCAAGGCTAACTGTTCTTGTCTTTTCTGCAGAGACTAAACCTGTGTCACTTTAGTGGTCTGAGGCTCTTGCAAGAGAATTTCTAATGGATGGATTTCTTTTTCACTGAGTAATTGCTATAGCTTTTCAGTTCTGCAGTCACAAAAGAAACACCATATTGTACACTGGGAAAGCATACCATGTTTATAAAAGTATAATGTGTTAATTTCAAAGTTATCTTTCAATATCCTTGGAATTTTCTTTTATCATATTTTCCTATTCTTTGTACTGGAAATTCTACATTATATCTTCGAAGAAATTTTATATTAAATTCTCTTCTGTAAGAGAGATATTTGGGCTCATTTATAGTTAGGTGGCAATCAGCAGTCAGTGAACATGGTAATGTCACTAACCCAATGTCACTACAGACATAATCCTTGTAGACACTTATGAGAGACAGGTTGAGCCTTTAGAAGTATTTCACAAAAAATAATTTTGTTTATGGTATAAATAAATGGGTAACAACAGTTGAGATTGTAACAGTGATTTTTTCATTATTTATTACAGAGTTCTGCATCATCTGGTAATATTTTGCTGCAATTATGTGCTGTATTATTGGCATTTTTTCAGTTTTGAGGGTTCTTTATTTTAGGTCAAAGATCATGTCACTCTGTCTCAGTCAGTGGTTAGCCAGTCAATTTTTTACAACAAAAGATGATTACCCACACCAGAGGTCAATAGTGCAGAAGTACTATAGATCACATTGCCCTGTCCTAATCAATTGAACTATATTAGAAAATTCAGGGTTGTAATGATACTTAAGGATGTAAAGCAAGTAGAATTTTGGACTTAAGCTACATAACTGGGATGGATTATTCTGTGTTTTGTTCAGGAACATCAGGAATGTATAAGTAGACTGCCACAGTGTCCTTGCCCTAGGCTGGAACTGCACAAAGGCATTGCCCAAAGCCTGATAGTTCTGCCAATACATCAGCTTGTCACCACTGAAACACCTACTGATCTGCACTGGCAGGAATCAAGGGGAGCTTGACCTGTGTTTCTCGGTTGTTTAAAGAGTCTGTTACTTAAATGCAATTAGCTACTCTGATGCTGATGCACAACAATAAGAACAGCTGCATTTTGTTCTAATATTCCTTGAAATATTGTAAGGATATTGTTTCCATTGTTCTGATCCTTAAGAACCAGGTTTCAATAGGTTTCAAGAGATCTCTAAATTTTCTCATCTCCTTTACATGGACAAGTTTTGCAGCACTTTGCTACTTGACTTTTGTGCCTAAAACTCTTTTAAGGAATACAAAAATAGAGGTTTCATTTTTAAGAATAGTCACTCTTTTCAATATCCTTTGTTTCGCTGTTTTAATGCAGTCTATGCAGAACTGTTTATCTCTTGCAGCTGACTCTTACAGATAGCTTGCTGCAGACATGTGTAGATTATCTAAACTTTTCCCTGCCAGCATTTTCATACAGTTTTTTTTGTCACTGCAAAGTCTGACTTGGATTCAAATCTAGTAATTACCAGAGTCAAGAAAGCCATCAGCTAACTGTCAGTTTTACATATGTGTTTGCTGAGGCTTATTTTCAAAATGAAAACTACATTTTCCCCCAGATATTCTGCTTGATAGTAATTTGCAGAGAAATAGATGCCCTGTTTAGAAATGAAGTAGCTCCAATGTCTGTCTTGCCTTTACAGACCAACATGTACAGAAAGATTCTCTTGGCAGACAGAACAATTCGGGTACCTGTCACTCCTTTTGAGTGGATAAATTTTAAAAAAGCTAATTAATTATAACCAGAATGAGTTTTTCTCCTTAATATATTATTTAAAAATACATTTTTTCTTAAAATGCTTCTTAAATAGACCTGCTCTGATCTCTTGCCCAGTTTGCTGTTAACCAGCCATCCACTTAATTCTGTTGCTTTGTCAGGTGTTTTCTCCCAGTTTTACTTTAAATCAACCCATAGCATGTACCCTTGCTTATATCTGTAGTATCTTTGATGACAATATTTGAGATGCTGTTTATTTTATCCTCTTCTTTCCCCTGAAAGATGACACCTATGAAAATTAGAGGTGATACCAACTTTGGCTTTTCATGGGTTAGCTGGGATGTTGGAAGTGTGCAAAGAGAGGTAAAAAACAAATTTATCCTGTTCTTTGTTGGCATCTGTGTCTCTGGGCTTCAATATCCTGAAACACACTCCCTAACACCTGCTTCATGGGCAAGCAGTGGATAGGTTTGCTGACATGCGTTTCCTACGGTAGGCATGTATCTTAAAATATAATTTTGAATTGTATGAGAAATATATTGAAGGGGAATAATTACTTGTGGAATGAGCAACAGTGTTAAACCTAAATCCACCATAATGCAGAAGAGCCCACTTTCCTTGGCATGTGTTTACTTTGCCATGGTCTGGAGGTAAAGGGATAATTGTGAATCCATCTCTTATTGGGGAGGGTAATGTCATGTTCCCTTGAAATGATGTAACTTTCTTCTACAACTGCAATTATACTACACACAAATATTATTTCTGTCTATCATTTGCTCTCCTTCCTACTGTGAATTCAGCATGTGACCATGCTGAATCTACCTCAAAAAAATCCCAATGTAGATCAGACGTTTATTCCTTGTTATAATATTCATCCACTGTTTTTCCTTTTGTTCATTATGGTGGGTTATGGGTTTTTTTTGGTAGTGTGAAAGATTGCAGGATACCTTCAGGCCACCAGTGAAACTGGATAACTTAATTAGCAGTGAGTGCTTTTGGTCACTTGGATTATTCAGATCTTTTGTTTACTGTACAGGTGTAAATGTACCACCTTTTAAACCTGACATCCCTACTAAAAAATGGTCTGCTTTAAGTAATATTTTCAAGAATTGTAGATGATTCTTTTCTTTTCTGTTCTTTCTTTTTTTTTGAAAGAGTTAAGACGTAATCATGCAGGCAAACGCAGAGTATGCTGGCATGTACATAAGGAACCCATTTACTGAGTCACTGTCATTTTAACAGCAGGGATGTTGACTCCCTGAGGTGTTTCTAAAGCATTTCAGGCTCACTGAGTCAGGACTAAATAACACCCAGCTGGGTAAGAACAAATACCTGTCAGATAATCCTGCTAATAGCTGGTTTAGTTATCAGTGCCCTTCTCTACCTGCTTCCTCTTTCCTGCCTTTCTAAATGTATGATGCATTTCCTATAACATCATGTTTAAAAGCTTCAATAACCCCATAATGGCAGCTGATGGAAACCTTTTATATGTTGATTCCTTTTTTCCTTGGTTTTGGAAAGATGGCAGAAGTTTGCATGATGACATCTTGATTAGAATGTCTCTTTTTGTGTTCAGATGCAGTTCAGCTGGGTTTTCCCCTCTTTGGAAGTGTCAGTGTT
Source organism: Emberiza elegans (assembly GCA_024865655.1). NCBI lineage: Eukaryota > Metazoa > Chordata > Aves > Passeriformes > Fringillidae > Emberiza > Emberiza elegans. The sequence goes on from JALJVW010000206.1 coordinate 67,212,391, forward strand.
AGTAGTTGCTTCTGGAATCCATGTAATCTTTTTCCTCAGTGAGAATACAACTCTGCAAACTGAGTTCTTCTGCGAGTGGGCTGGTTTCCTAAATACAACTTTACATTGCTACCTTTGAGGTCAGTGATCCACAGGCTGGCATGCAAGCTGTAGAACATGAGCATCACCAGACTTCTAAGCCTGCATTTGTGATTTTAGTGACTCTGTATCCTTGCCCTGGAAACTGGCCTTGCAGTTTATGATCAGCTTCTTTTGACAGTTGTTCCAAGTATGTTTCCTTGTTTTCTAGATATACAGACAGCTCTAATTCTGGTAATTGCTAAGTCTTAAGTTAGTTTGTAATCTTCCTACTGTCCTAGAATAGTTCTGTATAATGCATATTTCTATTTTAATTCACTATATTTTGCATCCTGCTGTATCTGGGTGCAACATGGTACTGTCAGCTTTGACAGTTTGATCTTCAGTGTTGCTGTAGAGCTCATCATTCTAAGCTAATCCGATTGCTTAATTAGCTGAATATTATTAACCTCATAAATTAACATAGAGGTTTTTCAGTTACAAACTGTCCAGTGTAAGTGTACTTTGGAAAACTGGCTTAACTATTTCCAGTCTTTCTTATCAAAACTTTATCCAGGCCAAAAATCTGTCAAGGTTCAGTCTGAGCCAAATGAACACAGTTAATGCTTAGGCTTGACTGTTTCTCTGCTCTGCTGTGCTAATGTGTGGCATGCAGTCCTTGGTCTCGGTGTCTGGTTTGCAGTGCAGGAAGTGGCTTTGAGAAGACCACAGCAAATGCACACAGGCATTGAAGGGAAGGAACACCTCGCTGTCATCCCGCAGAAATGCTCTGGGAAATGAGAAGGTGGCGTTAATGGGTTCCAAGAGAATGATCAAACCATATTGCTGTGCTGGCAGAAAGGAGATGGCAATAGGGAGAGCTGACAGTGGGTGTAAGTTAAAAGGCAGCACATGACACTTGACAGAGTGGCAGACATATGTTGTAGCTGATGGAAGCAGGGAGAGCAGAAAGCACACAGGAATCCATTGTGTGTACATCATGGGCTGGGATGCTGCCACTGAACACCTCGTACACCTTCTCTGTAACTTTTCTCTTGTAGCCTCTATTAGTGTCCCACCACAAGTGGTGCTTTTCCTCCCTTGGTGCCTTTCAGTCCCAACAGGTGCTCTGTGACCTGGCCTCTTCGCAGCTGAGATCAATCAGGAGTTCTGCTAGTCCTGTTCTTCTCTGATGTTTGTTGGGTATGTCTCAGTCCCTCAGAGGGTTTTAGGTGGGTTCTGTAGCTGGGCTCTCTCCCATATTTCTTCCTTTAACTACATGTCAATAAGTGTTTTTTTTTACAGTTGTGTTTTGCTTATTGAAATATCTCTTTGAATTTAAATCTTCCTGAGAGACTTATTCTGTAACAGCTATAGTGCAGGAGAGAATAAATGTGTCTCTGGCAAACTGAAATTTGATAGGCAATCCCTTGGGAAAATGTCTTATTAGTGCTTTTGGAATATAATTTTCCTTTACTGTGACAGAACTGTGAACTTAGAATTGGAAAAAGAAATGGAATTTGTAGGACCTAGAAATTTCATTTCTTAAATCATACTGACAAAGGGAGCAGGACTGGGTTTTTTGTGAGAGTGCTGTGGCAGCTGCAAGCTTTTATTAATAAAAGGGCCTAAAATGATTGTTAATAAAAGAACCTTCTGGAAATAAAGCTGATAGGGCAAGTAACTTTAATTTCCAGGATCATGGGCAGTCTAATTGGGTAGTTTGGGCAAATCAGACCAATAGTTATGCCTATGATCATCTGTATCTAATCTGCAGGCACTGTGGTGCTTTGGAGTTGGAGTGTTTTCTTCAGCTGGTATTAAAGAAAAAAGATTGATCTTGTAGGGGGAGGGCCAGGATGGCTGATTAGATGCCACAGGATGCTGTATGTACCTCACTCTGCTCCAAGTCACATTCTAATAATATCAGCATATTAGGAGCTATGAGCTTCAATATCATGGAATTTGGATGAAATATCTCTGACAGTCTGACAGACAAGGTGACAGCTAATAAACACCTAATGCCAGGACAAGTCACCTGGCATCTGCTGAGGCTGGCTGGGTGTGCATGTGAGCATTGACTCACATGTTAAGACTTCCTACTCATGCAAACATACTTGTATTGCTGTTGATATGAAAGTAAGTGTTCACATTGCAGAAGTGTGCATTTAGCATGTGAATACCTTGAACTCTTTTCAGTGGTACAAACTGAAGATATCTTCACTCCTGGAAAGCTACTAGTTAAAGACATTGTGCACAAAGTGAGACATGAAGTTAATCTGGATCAAGGTCTCTGGGCTCATGTATTCACCTCATGTGCTTGGTGAGATGCAATTTTTAAATTTAGTTTATTTTTTTTACAATTTTCTGATATATTCTCTCTGACACATCCTCATTGATTTGTCATTTGCCATCTTCAGGATTTAAAGATATGTAGTGAATCTTAGGAAAAAAACATTGGAAGATGTCACTTAGATCAAATTTGATATTTCAGCAGTTAGTAATCCTCTACCTCAATTTCATTTCCAAGTAAGAGGCTGGTGCATTGGCCACAGCTCTTTTGGGTCTGTAGTTGTGCTTTTGGTCATGTTTAACTTGGTCCAGTTATTGAGCTCCAGAAACAAAGAGCAGGATTGTGAAGGGATGCACAGTTCTTACTTACATAATAAACTTGCAGGAAACCTGGAGAGCACAATCAGGGAGGAGTTTGCATACCCAGTGCAGTGCCAGAAGGTGTCTTGTAGTGAAATGGGAATTGTGTTGTGCTGTGCCTTGGGGTGGTCAGAGGAAACAGAGACATTTCCCTGCTGAAACAGCTGCTTTGCACAAGAGTTTAATGTAGTGGAGGTGTCCTATGAGTTCTAGGGTGGCCCTCTTTGACTTTTGCTATGTAGTGGCATTTCTTTTGTTGGGTCTTCTGGAGACATTAGATTTTCTTGTTTTGCCACAAAGGGTTGCATGGATTTATGGTATGTTGGAGAAAGAAAAGTAAGGTAAATAATTTAAGCCTGTGATTGCTTTGTCACTAAGAATGAGCTTGCATTGGTTTAGTTAAGTATGACTGTTCAAGCAGATAATGAGTCAGTAGTGCCTGTTCTGCAGTGGCAAAGAAACCCATGAAGATGGCTCTCATTTCACCCTCTATTACTGTTAACCACAGAATTACTTTGAAAGCTTCAACATCTTATTGTACTTTTTGTAATCTTACATCAAAGTTTACTTCCAGCTGTGCTAAGTAATACTTTGTTTTATCCAGACATGAATCACGTTTATTCATTGCCCTTAATCTCTATTCTTTCTTGACCTCTTGGAATTTTAGTCAGTAGCAGAATTATTTCTACATGCTGATAAAACTGTTGTCATTTTGCCATTGAAATTTTACTATTAAAAAACCCAAACACAATCCTTTGTACTAATTTTCATTTTAAAGCCATGAAGTATTCCCACAGCTCTTTGCAGATAACTTGTAAAATGTTTATCTTTCAGAGTGAATGCTTACAAAACCAAAACTAAGGGCTGGCTTTGGGGGTCAGCTTCTGCATGGGAACACAAGTGGGCTCACAGGAATTCTCCATAGCACTGTTAAAGCTGTTCTGGGGGCACAGACATTATTGAGATATTATGCAGGGTTTTTCAGATTCAGAAAAGAAGTGTAAGTGCCCAGATAGCACTGGTGAACTGACTGTGCCCTATATGATGAAGCTGGTTGAGTTGTTGGCAGGTGTCTTGGAAACTCATTCCAATGTAACATAAGCCTTCCTAGACACTCCCTGTACTCTGCAGTGTCCATTCAGGAGCTGAAATTAGCTCTTGTTTCTGGCCTGGATTCCCTGCAGATCTTTATAATTTTTAGGCTTTCTCATTTCAAAGGACTGATAAATTAGACATTTGATACCATAGGACTTTTTTTGTTGTTAGTTATTGTGCTTTGATTTTTTATACATTTTTTTTCATCTTTGCAATGGAAGGCCACTTGGCATTGCTGCTGATGAGCTCTCAGAAGCAGCCATGAATAATAAGTTTGGAGAAACCCCTTGCTAGCTCAGTACCTGAGGCTGCAGACACGTTGCCAGGCAGTGTGCTGTATGGTCTGTGAAATATTTGGGTGTTTTTGAGCATTTTCCCACTTACCATGGAAGGCTGCACAGAGCAGTCCTGCAGCTCGAGGCCCCAGGAGCCGCCCTGGGCTTGGCTGGCCGGGGCTGCTGGGGCTCGTTCCCTGTGTCTGGTGGCTGTGGCCTTTTGGGGCTGCTGTGGGACAGCCCTGGGGGCTGGAGGAGGCTGCTTGTAGGGGGGTAGAACATCAGTAAATAAAGGTAGCATAGAAAGGAGTCTTACCCCCTAAAGAGTTGCAGCTGAGCCAATTATTAAGGATTAGGAGCAGGCCTGATGTTAACAGGCCTCAGCTGTAGCCAACAGGAAGGGGGTTATAAAAGAGGGGATTGGTGCACTGAGGGGAACTGGAATCAGGTGGCTGCTGTGAGAACAAGGAGGGTCAGTGCCTAGAGGAGCTGCCTACAAGAAACATCGAGGGGGTACGAAACTCTAGCAATATGGAACCCTTGCAGTGTAAAAACAACAGAACTCTTGCACTGTAATGACAACAGCTGCTGGGTGCCTGCCTGGCTGTGCCTGGCATCCAGTGGGAAGGCAGCAGGGTATGGTAAGAAATCTCTGAAAATGATCTTCACGTGGTTGAGGCAGAGCAGGAGGAGCTGTTCCCCACTGGTTCCTCCTTGGGCCACTAGACATGGCCAGTGGGATGGGGAATGCAGGAGTTTGTCTTTGCATAACACCCAGAGCTCTGTAAGGCCTTATCTTACCAAACAGAATGGATTACAGCACCATCTGAAAGTTGTTCACTTTTACCCATAATAAGATTTTCTTTAGAAACTCCTCTCTATTGAAGAATGTGGAGGAAATAAGCTACTCCCAGGGTTCACTCTTTGCCTGTATCTAGTCTCTTGGTACAACAACCAGTTTAACTGCATTATTTAATCTGATCAGTGACCTAATAATTTTCTGGTTTCTAAGGAGATGGTTCTTCCATGTTACTAATTTTCTGCCTTTTTTTTTGTGAAATAAGCCTGCTATAAATTCTCAATTATTTTATATTGAAATATAAAGTTATCAGAAGTTATCAGTTCTACATTGTCCTTTCAAGTTTATTGTGAAATATTTGTGCCATACTGAACACTTCATTGTTCATTAAAACTTTTTATAATTATATGCATTTTTTAAAAGTATTTTTTATTTTATGTACTATCAGGAAGGCATAGATTTGTGGGAGGAATTTTAGCATTTTGAACTAAATCTTTCTTAACCCCAAACCCCAAATGAGTTCTTGAAGGATTTAAAGATTTGGATTATCAGAATACAAAAGGATGAAAGACAGGGTGACAAATACTAAGGATAATAACAAAAAAGTGCCATTTTAATTCATGTCTGTTTTTAGGTACTTTATACATGCTGCTGTGAAACAGATACTACTTATTGTATAATAATAAGCATATTTAAATAAAGATTCAAGCTATTTTTTTCCTATCTGTTGAAACATTTAAAGGTGCACATTTTTGACTATTGGCAAAAGAATTTTAAGTGAACTGCTGTGCTAGAAAATTACAGAATAGATAATACTCAAAGGGTCTGCTGGTGTATTCCTTGTGAGACGTTCAACACCTATTTAGAAATGCAGTTTGGCCAGCGCTCTGTCTTGGTGGAAAAATGTGGCCCAGTGTGAGGCTACTGCAGTGGGAAACTCTTGTTTCATACAGTTCATTTACTCATACAGTTCATGTATGAGTAAATTATGCAAACTAGTTTTGTGAAGACAACATTTCTATGTTGGGCTTGCCATCTGAAAACAAATGAGCAGAAAACAAACAAGTGTTTTCTGATTAACTGTCTGCACTTCAGTATATGCTCCATATTCCTTTGATTTGAAAAGCTTTGCAGCGACTGTGTTCTTACTCCCCAGTGAGCGGCAGACCTCCTGCTGTTTGTGTTTGTTACTGTTTAAATTTCCTTTCTATTTTAGTTTGGACAGTGCATGTCAGCCTTTCTGCATTAGTAATTCCTTTCTCTAAGAATGCGAATCAGCATCTAAAGAAAAGGGAGAATGAGATTTAGCACCTTACATGCCACACCTGCATGCAGGCTGGGGAGATGGGCCGGCAGGAGCCTGGTGGAGTTAGGGAAGCAGCAGAGAGTGCTGCAGCTGGGAAGGAGCCATGCCATGCCCCAGTACGTGCGTGCTGGGAGCTGTGGCACTGCAGAGCAGCTGGGCACAAAAGGACCCGGGCAGGGCACCAGGCTGGGCCCGAGTCTGTGGAATGCACTTGCTGCAAGGGTGGGCAGTGTCCCGGGCTGCATTATGCAAAGGATTGCCAGCAGGCCAGGAAGGGAGATCCTTCTCCTCTGTCCAGCACTGGTGAGGCCACATCTGGAGCACTGCATCCAGTGCTGGGCTTTTCAGTACAAGAGAGAGCTACTGGACAGTCCCGAGAAGGGTCACAAAGATGCTGAAGGGATTGGAGCACCTCACATGTAAGGAGGGCTGATAAAAGCTGGCTCTATTGACCAGGCTCAGGGAGATCTTATCAATCTGTGCAAATACCTGACAGGAGGGTGCAAGTGTAAAGGTGCGAATGCCTGCTAACAGGATTAGAGAAAATGGGCACAAAATGAAATATCTGGTTCCATCTGAACATTTGCAAACACTTTATTTCACTGGTGAGGGTGACAGAACATTTGAGCAGGCTGCCCAGGAGAGTGTGCTGTGTCCATCCATGCAGGTACTCCAAAGCCCCCCAGAAACAGCTATGGACAGCCTACTCTAGGTGACTCTGGGCAGGGTGATTTGACCAGATGACCTCCAGAGGGTCCCTTCCAACCTCATGGAGCCATGATATGTGAACCTGATATCAAGACTGTTGCAGAATGAATGGTAGGCAGAGTTGCCTATTCTTATTTAATTTCTGGAAATAGGTAATAGTTTTGCTAAATGTTCTAATCAAATGTTATTTGGCATTCAAATTAAAAGTTGGTGATAAATTTGTGCAAGGATTATTAATGCTCAGCAAGTGTATCCTATTATGCTTCTGACTGTATAACATATTTTAGCTTTTAAACATTCTCTAAGTGCTGCAGAAACATGACTTTCTTGTATGAGTTTGCTGGTGTTTGAGCCTCCAGATGATAGCAATGATTCCAAGTCCCTCAGGGGCAGTTCTGCAAGTCTTATTAGCTGTGAGCAGTAATAAATACTCTTAATGCATGCAACCAGCTGGAATCCTGAAAAAAATCATTCAGGGTACTCCTGCCATAAACTGATAAGAGTGATTGAAATTCCTTTATATATGTGTCAGATTTAGTTGAAATGAATTGATAATATGTTAGTCACAGTGCTGGGAGTTCTCCACAGAATGGAGGACCCTTAAAAAATATTTGGACTTTCACTCTGAGGTGGAAGCTGTTGTGATTACACTGCTATCAGGAGAGCAGCTAGCAGGAGTAGTTAACATGAACTCTAATAGAGGATACTTGCTGAAGCAGCACCTTCTTCTCTACACTGTGCATGTTGTGTTTCCAGTCACCTTAAATTCCAGGATGCCCTCTCTGACAGTTTAACTTGAAACAACTCAGAATTAGTCTAGTGGAGCTTAGAAACTGCACTGCAAGAGACAAAATTTGTAAACAAACCGCAGGGAAGAGCTTTAGGAGCCAAACTCTGTAACGAGCTTGAACGCATGAAGGAATCCCTGTTACTTCTTGTTCAGTTGTCCTCTGTTTGTCAAGAACTACACTGAGGCTTTTTTAATTTATGTGTATAGATAGAAAGATATAAAGGAGAAAATATGGTGGCAGTTTCAAGGCTCATCAGCTTTCCAGCTGTTTTGAAGGGTCATGGAAGTAGTTTGCAAGGAACTGTGTGGAGCAGGGAGTAGTAGGTTTCAAGTCAGCTGCAAGTGTCTTCAGTTTTGATAATACAAAGCAAAACCTAAGAGTCCCCTTTAGTTCCTATTTTGCTGGTTTTTAGTTGCAATGAATACATTGCTCTTTCAATGTATTCACCCTCAGGATGTATTCAGTCAAGGTAAGATTTTAGAACATTGAGCAAAATTATAGCGCTTGGGCATCTATTGTCTCAAAAGGTTTCTGCTGCTTTTGCCTTAAATTTTGGCAGTAAAGAGTGCATTATTAGAGCTTCACATTCAATATTTATTCAGTATTTATGTCAGAGTTTATGTACCTGCATAGAAGTAACAATTGAAAACACTTTTTCTCTGGCTTAGTCAGTACATGCCTACCAAAGGAGCATCCATGGGGAAGAAGGGGAGTTGCAGTTTCATCCATTGAATAGGACTTTTTCCTTTATCACCTGATGGTAGAACTAAACGGGGTAAAGGACAGGACTTTTGTTGTTTGTGTAGGCTTGTACTGTCCTGAGCAGGGTCCCAGGAAGCAGAGTGGAATAAGAAAAAGTGTAAAGTTCCCGCATGGGAGATGTTCCTCCAGCTCTGCTTAGGGACAGCTGAGACTGTCAAACCTTTAACCCTGGGTGATGTGGGAAAGGAGAGCAGAGCATCAGAGGATTAGCTGATGCTAGGAAGTTTTTTGAATAATTTATCTTTAATAGTAATGAGACTTTTAAATATGCATACTGGCAAGGAGGTTGCTTCAAGTCCTGTAATGAGATTGCAGTTTGGACTCTCTGGCTGAAAAAACACTGTTGAAGTACCAGCATGTTCCTGGGTCTATTTAAAGAATGCATTTTCTGTTGCAAGGTTCTGAGTAACGAAGTGCAAAAGACATGTGACAACATACTGGGGAAAGTTATTCCTGACCTGCACTGAGTGAAGCTCAGTAGTTATGACTAAGTCTTGCAGCGTTTCCAAAGGTATGTGGAATAGCTAGTCCATACTTGAAAGGTCACCCTTCCCTGCCTCTGTATGTATTTTTAATTTTTTATAGTTATTTTCCATTCACATTGAAAAATAAAAGCTGTTATGCCATTTGTTTTAATTATTGTAAAAAGGAAAAAAATACTGTGAGCAATTTCTAAGGAAAATAATTTGCAGCAGTTGACATATTTTGTGTCAATGAGTACTTTTAATGTTATTAGAAGTGGTTAGCTTATCTTGACAGTGGTAACATACTCAGTAGGAATATGTACCACTGCCAAGTAACAAATGCATTGCTTTGCCATGTTGCCAACTTTTAATTTCAAGCTTTCAGTGGGAACTAATCCCCCCTTTCCCAGTAGTGCAACCAAAGAAAAGTTATGAACATCTGTGTGAGAAATCTAATGTGAGGCTGCTCAGGTCCTGATGCAGTGTGACATCAAAATATGTGCCTGTAGGATTGCACAGCAACAATCACTTTGTGAAATTATGCTAATGTGATGTATTAAACTTTCATGAACTGGTGTTTAGCTAAACACAGCACTATTAAAAATGACTTGAAACTAAGCAGTCAAGTGCTGCATTAGCATCGGCTGGACAACTTGCGAACTCTGTCCACTACTCACAGATTGCTGAGAGAGACTTGAAAAGTTTGTGAAGCTCATTATTACAAAAATGGATTGAAATTCTGTCAGTCCTTATTTCCTCTCCCTGTTCTCATCTGAGCAGCACCTTCCAGTCATGGCTTCCAGTGTGGTTTGCAAATGACAGCACAACAGCAGCAGCCATCTCTTAAACTGCTTTAACCTTTACAACAGTGTGTTTGTTTGGAGAAGGCAACCATTCCATTTCTCTGTTGCTCACAGAATATTAAGGTTGCAGTCAGAGGAAACAAAAGGAATGGCCAACAACTAGAATTTCAAAGTTTTGAAAAGGTCAGTATAGCATGGTTTAGGACTGTAAGTATGTATGCTTTCTTCTCAGCAGGTGACAACTGCCCAAATACCAATAAACTATATATACATTTTTAAATATCAATGCAAAGAGTGTCTCAACAGTCAGCTTAAGTAGCACTATTTGTTAGGTTTTCAGTTGTTGATACACAGAAGTTACTAAATTTAATAAAGTCATTTTGATTTCTTTACTGCTGTAGGGTTTACTGCCATTTTGTTCTCTTTACACATGCGTGTTTTTATATAGCAAATGTGGTATTGTAGCAAACAATTTTGGGATTGCATTAATTCTCAGAACAGCAAATCACCAGCAGGCTGCTTGCCCATCCAAATACTGGGCTTCACCTAGACAAGTTGACCCATATGAAATAAGCACTCAGTGTACACATTCAAATGAGAAATGCTTTAGAGGGGAAAAAAATCAAGAACAAATTGTCATAAAATTGATGGACACTGAATCTGCTCTGAAGATATCCCTCTGCAGCAGGTGTCAGTTATATCTAATGGATACCTAATACCTCTCAGGCTGTGGAGTCTCTCTAGATAATGTGTCTGGCTATTGACCTGTTTATTAAGATCTCAGTGCTTTTTTGCTTTATTATCCAAGCTCTTGCAACAGTGAAATATTTCCTTTTCTGTGCATGGTGGTCTGTGAAAACAATTTACTTCCTTCATTGGGGCAGTTATGTTTCTTTTTGTTTAAACATGGTGCTCTTTCCTCCAGGTGAAAGCTGTCCTGGAACTATATGGCTTTATTTTCTAATGATTAAAGTGTGACCCCACCAGAGTTTAGCATTTGAAACTTTGAAGTCTTATGCTAAAGTTTTTTTTTCCAGCCTCATTTTTTTCCACAGACAGAAAATGATGTCTTCAGGAGGCAGTTTGTTGCATTTCCCTGGGGTTCCTGTCTCCCTCCACTGGCGTGGAGGTGGGACTAAACCAGGAGCAATGCACTTCCTGAACCTTTTGGGATGATTATGATCATATGAGAGTAGTTTCTGTAATGTGGTATGAAGATGGGAAAGGAGGAAAGAAAAGAAGGTGGTGTTATGGACACCTTAAAGCTAATAGGCATAGAACATGTTTGTAGACCCTTAATTTTTATTGCTCTAGATTCTTTTAAACCTAGTAGCTTGAAACAATTGTGAATTAGTGATTGTTACTCCTTTAGATGTTCCACCTCTGAGAGAACAGAAACAATTATATGCTATAATTAGTTCCATGTCACTTAATCAGTTTACAGCAGAGCCTATCGTGGGAAAGAGTTTATTGCTCCCTTCCAGTTAGCAAAGTGGTCCTCTGACAGTGTGAAGGTCTCTGATGCATAAAGAATTAATACATTCTTCTCAATGAACTATTTCCAACCCTGCTAAACTGCTGACTTCATTTTGGATGTGTGACCTTTTACCTTCTTCAGTGTCTGCTCACTTCTGAGTTGAGATGGAACAAGAACAAAGCCCTAATAAGAGAAGGTCATTAGATGCAGATGCTCTTCTATTTAAATACAAACATGTGAGACAATAACCCAGCTCCCACCAGGAGAGCCGTGTTGTCAGGGAAGAGGTTACCTTGGCAACAAGGTCACCGGCAGGACCCTGGGTGCGGAGTGATGGGGCAGCACGGGATGGCAGAGCCTCCGAGATGATGAAAGAGCAGGAGGTCAATCCCTCACACTTCTCACTGCCTTGGCTCAGCTCAAGGTGAGCTACTCCAGGAGCTTCATAAACCTGGCTTTCTGAATACAAATGGTCTGTGTGAATCGTCAAGGGCATGGAGGGCTTTACACTCCAGAAATTATCATCAAAGACTTTTTTTTTTAAAGAGGGAAAGATTATTTTTGAAGCTCATTGGTGGCTCCCTGCTCATAGCACTGAACTGTATGCTCCCTGAGAAGGATCACAGACTTCAGGTGTGGACAGGGGACCTGCAGGATGCAGCTCAGAGTGCAGGACAGCTGAATGACAGTGGTTCCAGTTCATGGCTGTTGGGGCTGGGCAGGTGTCTAGGACAGCCTTAAGATGAGTTGAAGCATCAGCATTTGACAGTGAGCTCGTGACAGGCCAGCAGTGTGCTCAATCAATTTCACATTTCTCCAGAAGCTTAGAAAGAATGAGGAAAACTTGAAAGATCTTAAGGTTGCTTGGGTGCTCAGTGTGCTGGGTGGGTTCTAAGGCAAAGAAATGCCAAGGATGTGGAGAAGTTGCTAAGCACAGCCGGCAGACTGAGTGATTCCTCATCCTTACAGGATGGGTAAGTGAGATGGAGATAGATGATGCTGAGACCGAAAGGGTGTTTAAAGCTGCATGGGCAAAAAAAAAAAAAAAAAAGGATGGTTTCTATCTGAGGAACAAAGGAGTGGTTTGTCAACAACAATTTGCACAATTCCAGCTTGCTCCTTTTTTTTCATACTGTGAGAAAAATTAAATAAGGATACTAATAGACAACCTACTTAAAGCAGATAATTCAGGACTGTAATTAACAGGTGGATCTTAATCACTCCTTATGGTTCTCTTTTACCTGTTTGCATTTTCTTTACCACCATTAGTTTTGTCTGTTGCTGTTTGATTGCTGGACCCTGTAAGAAATTCACTGCCATCCTCAAGGCCCTTTCTCTTGGTGCAGGAAATTCAGTGAGGTACACTCATTGTCTTGTCTCTGTAATTAGCATGCCTGCTAACCATGTCTGCAGTCTAAACTGCTCAGTTGGAAACTAATGAGACAGCGTAGTGGTGTTATTCTGTATTCAGTGCTCAGGTCTGGGTCTGTTTTTCAGTCAAAGGATTGCCAGCTCTTTCCATTTTGAAGGCAACATTCTGCAGAAGTGTAAATGACACCACCTCCTCTCTCTCATCGTGCAAGACTGCATGTCTAACTGCAGTGCCGAGAGAACCGAACTTGTGACTTTGTTAGTGAGGAAATGATGTTCTTGATACTTTTCTCGGTCCTCCTCACCCATCTCCTCAGGCAAAACTAACCTACTCCTCCACGATCCTGTTGTTAAATGAAGATACAGCAGAAAGACACGGTCCTGATAACAGAAAAAGCCAACACCCTTTAGATACTGCTAAATTATTCGATGCTGCTCTTAATTTTTAAGGTCTATTTCCTTTTTGTGCTGGAATTAGTGATGTAGCTAAAAAACCCCACCTCCTGAGATCTACTTATTCTTAACTGGTGTCATGAGTATTTCTTTTTCAAGGAAGGTAATGGTCAGGATTGCAAAGACCTCAAATGTGTTTGAAGCTGTCTGATTTTCACCCCTGTGCTTTTACTTTTGCTGCATTTTTGGGGAACAAAGGAGTTATATCACAAAATTGATGTTGCTTACTGTTCACTGAGGAGAGTTTAAACCATTCATGCCAAAAATGTTTGTATTTTCTTAGTTCCTTCACATTTGTTTGCTGAAAAAAATAGCTGACTATTCAAGTGCACTTGCTATGTGTGCAAATTGGATAGAAGCTCACGTTACTCCATGCGCACAACTGAGTTGAAACTATAAATCATTGAGGGCTACTGTGAAAGTCACAAAGAAAAAGTGAATGTAAATACTGGAAGCTCTAGAAGGAAATTAGAAATTATTACTAAGGAGGCAGGAGTTTAGACTCAAGAGGTTAGAGCTTTTCTTCTGAGTGTTCACCTCATCTTGCCGCCTCGTGTGTTCATACATGCTAATCAAGGCATAGGGCATCACCCAAGCTCTCAGACACGTCTGTCCTGTCATTTGTTCATCCTGAGAATTCAAGGAACACTGGTAAGCAAAGCAGCAGCAAGAACTATCCAGATGTGACAGCTGATTTGGTCTAAGTAGTGTCTTCAGCCTCAGTTTGTGTGGAGGAAAGGCTCATGAGTTGAAGAATTCCATCTCAGAAAGGGTAAGCTGTGACTGCAGATGCAGCAGCAGGTATGCTACAATTAAAGAGAAGACTGGTTCTTAAATGAGTAGAAATAGTCTGCTCTTTCTCCAAATGAGCTGCCACTGGTATCCCAGTTATAAAGATGGTAGTCTCTTAAATGGCATTTAATAAAATTACTAAAGCAAGAGACTAGGAATTTATTGCTAAAATACTAATTGATATTTTGTAAAGCTGTAACTTCCTTGCATAAGCACTTTTGTCAGATTCTAATTAAATACGTAGACATTCTCTTGCAAATTTAATTTAATAACTTAACAATATCTATTGTTTCTCTAGTTTTAGTAATGGCTTGACTGTGCTCTGCAATCTACTATTCATCCAGAGTACATAACTTTCTGATAATTGATTGCTGTGCTCTGTGCAGCCAGACTAAACAAAACATGGCATCAGGGAGTTTGTCCAAGTGCCCCAATAGCACCACTCACGTGAAGGCTGAGGGGCAGATCTGACTGTGGAGCTGCCACCCCAGCCACAGTCAACAATAGAATGCCCAGCTAGGCACCACCAGCCAGGCTGCCTGGTGAGAAATCCAAAATTGCAATAGCCAGGTTTCAATTAGGGCAAGGAAGAGTAATGTCCTTTCAGTTACAGGTATTTAGAGGCCTGAAATGTCCTGGCTGTAGCATGCTTTTCTCTGAAGCCACTTGTGCAGCACCCATCTAGAAGTGCTGATGATTTTCCCACCCCCATTACTGGCTGTAACTGGGGCTTGGATCATCTCTGCCTCCCTTGTGAGCCCAGGATATGTCAGGGGCAGCCAGTTCCCAGCTGGTGCCTCATCTGTCAGTGCAGGTGAGGCTGTGCTGGCACTGGGTGTGTGCTGCAGCCCTGCTGCTCTGCAGTTGGAGCCTCTGAACTCCCTCTGGGGCTTGGGCAGGGCTGTCAGCCGGGGCACTGGGCTCCAGGCACTGACATGATCTGCTGGTGGCAGTGAATCCCAGCTTTGCTGTAGGTATGTTCGTGTCTGTGTGAACAAAGTGCATGAGGGACAGCTAAGAGAACAGCTATGTCAAGAAAAGAGCAAATACAGGGTTTTTTTTAAGGTAATGCTGTCAAAATGAACGTATTTTGTTCTAACGTGTTGGAAAAATTAAAACAAACGTTACCCTGTAAAAGAATTTATAAATTTTTCCCTTTTGTATGCTAAGCCTGAGTTTCTGCATGCCTATCTCAAAGCTTCTAAATAGGTGGAGAAATTGATATGAAGGCCCCAGTGCAGAATGCCTGAGAGGTGGGTAAATAAGTGTAAGCATTAATTCAAGTAAAAGTTGTGAGAACTGCTTAAATATCCACATTTATTGTGAGTTATGATTTCTGCATGTAGAATTTTTTGCTGGTTTTAATATTATAAAATAATGGCCTTATATAGTAAAATAAGAATCTTTTAAAGAAGTGGATCAAAAACTTGTAATAATGATTATGTAATAGCTGAAGAGGGATCTTAATATTTAGCCCATCTAAACATTGTTGGGCTGTCTTGAGTTTTATATTCTGTTTGTAGAATATTTAGGAACACAGGAAAGCAAAATATGCTACTTTGAAATGTCACATTTTTCACCATGTTTATAATATTTTTATTTTGTGGGAGCTTGGGTTGATGGCTGTAACATAAATATAAATGGTAGCTCTCGACAGGTATACATTTTTGTTTTGTATTCATATTTTCACAATACCATTAGCCTCTCTTCCTCAGTAAAGGTGACTTTTTTTACAAGACTGCTAATTTGTTTTTGAGGTTGCATGCTAAACACAGCAGTAGAATGCCTTTGTTAGCATATTTGCAAGAAAAAGCGTCTGTAATTTTTCTTACTGCATAATTACTGAAAACATTGGGAAGCTTCAAATGTAAGTTAGGTAACTTCAGCTGTGGCTGCTCCTTCAGGAGCCTCCCAGGCTGGGAGGAAACTCTTGCCTGTGACAATGAATTACTGTTCTGTCACTTGTGAGTGCTCTTTTCTCTGTTGTGAGCTGGTGCAGCACCTTCCTTCTCCGTGTACACCATTAATCTTTTCCTGGTGAGATGCAGCTTTGTGGCTGTTAGAGATCTCCTGCATCTTTGTAGCTTTCCAAGGTTTCTGGGGCGCTCTAGATTCCCAGGATTGGGCTGCAGTACCCCTACAAGTCTGTTGCTTAAAGACTCCCTGTTTAGACTCTGACCATGTGCTTAGTGGAAGACCTTTTCAAGATTATGTAGGTAATTTTTAGGGAGAGTGATATTTAGAATAAAGTCAAATTACTAGATGTTCAGTACCCATGCACGATGTGTGCATGCATTGAATTTGGTATTCACTCCTGATTTTAGGTGATGATGTAGGGGGTGGTTTTTGGAGCTGTATCCAGCTTTAACTTGAGCTGATGGTAAATGCAGCAGCAGCTGCTGTGGGGAGTGGTTCAGCCAATTTGTGTTTTGGTTTCCTCTGGGGGTGCTTGGCTTTCTCCATTTGCAGTATCCAGCCTGGGGTAACTTCCTGCTCAGACACCTGAGACAACAAACACTGTTATGTCTTTTGGGCCAAACCAATTTTCTTATATCAAGTCTGTAGCAACAATTAACTTAAATATCTATCTATGCTTTGTGAATGGCCATGATTATTTTGTTTTGATTCAGCTAATTACATTTCCAGCCAAAATAACTAAAGGTTACTGAATTCTTCTGATTTAATGTTAACTGCCTCATAATTTTTTTTTTTTTTTGTGGTGTTAATTGGCTGCTTGTTTATCCTGTAATTCACTGATAGAGAAATTGAAAGTTATCATTTTTCAAGCCAAACTTCAGAATGTATTTGACTACTTTGAAGCAAGTTGTAGTTGTTTCAAAAGCACTGGGTGATTGTGTCAAAATTCAAGTGCTGTGTCACTAACAGTTCTCAAATAATGAGTTTACACTTCTGAAAGCAAGATCATTTGAAATCCTTTAGAAGCATCAAAGCAGTCCACATAAGGATCTATAGCATTCTAAACCTTATAGGGAAAAACTCTGCATTGTCTTCTCTGCTGGAATGGAACTTTTCAGGGGCAATAGAAGAGTCTTCATCCCTCAATAAAAACTTAATCACCCAAATAGTTTTAATTTTTCTGGATTTCTAGAAGATGTCTTAGTGTCCTTAAAACTTCTTAAAGAGCAGACACAATGGCAATGTCCTGAATTCATGTAAATCAGCTGCAAGATCTTTTGGAGAGTCAGAACTGCAAATTATTTGTTCAAGAAGTTAAAGAAAATGTGCAAAATGTTTAAAATGAGGACAAATGCTCAGGGCACTGCATTTTTGCTGCTTCTTAGATACAGACTATATGGCTGTTTACCTTGACTTTGGCAGTTCTGGAAGTAACCTGTGCAGCTGTGTATGTTTCTTTTAATGTCACATTACCAGAAAACCCACTGGCTGTGTGGTTAAAGGACCAATTTCAGCATCCTTTCTGGCACTCTGGTATGCAGGGTACACAAAACCACTCAGCTACCACCCTTCAAAGCTGGAAGTCTTGCTGCTTAAAGCAGTATGGGCACTGCAGTTGTAAGTCTAAGCTAACTCTAACTAAGATACCTGCAAAAATCTGGTTTTAACCTTCCCAGGATTAACTACAGGGCAGCCTTCTCTTAGTTCTCTACCAAGTTTCTAGAATGCTTTAACAAAACTGTTGTTTCTTATGTTAATTTTCTATCCATTTTGTGAAGAATTCATACTGTGTTCAGAAGTTTGTCTTCTACACTTTAGAAATATGGAAGAAAGAAAAAGATAATAGCTTTTTACACTAAATTAAGTCTTGAAGGAGCCTTTTTTTTTTTTTTTCCTGTTTCAGACACTAACACATGTAATTCCAAGCAAAGCTGAGAGATTAAGTCCTCTGTCAGTTGAAGAATAATTCATGCTTTATTTATGAGAAAATGCAAATATGCTAATAGAAGATTATTCATCTTGGGATGAATATTTGATCTCTGATGTACCTTAGGACAGGCAAAGCTTTTCATCTAGAGGAATTGCACTGAAGTAATGGCCAGAAGTTCAAAATTTAGTTAACCCCAGATGTATAAATGAAGCATTTTTAAATTTTCTTCATTTATGTCCAAAAATAGCATTTCTGTTAGTTGTCCCACAGGCTGTATTTGAACAACTCTGGAAAACAATGTTTTTTCTTGTTGTGTTAGATATCTGTGCTTCAAAATACAGCTTTTAGGTGAAGGGCAAGTGGTTGCCTTCACACAAAACTAAGTAAAAGAACCTTTGCCAGGTGAGTACCGAATACACAAGATGCAGCTCTGTGACGGATGCTCCTTTCCAAAGCTGAGCAATCAATGAATGTACAAGGTACAATGAATGTACCTTGTACAGCTTCTCTTGTGCTTATTGGTACTTTGAGTTAGGATTTCCTTGGGGCAGAAGAGATGGATTTTGGTTGTGAGCATGTTCTGCTGGACTCCTAGCTGCTTGCATGCTGGTTGTGGTTCTTGCCAGTGCTGGAAACAAGACCCCATGTCTGTTAGTTCAAGGGCTGCTTTTGCTCTGCTTATTCAAATAACAGAGCTTGATTTCTTAAAGCATGTCATCGGACTTCTCTCCATTAGGTGTGTTTTACCAGGTTCCCCTGGTTTGAAGAGCTCTAACATAGGCTCTAGAATAGAAAACTTTGGGTTTCTCTGCTTGATTTTGTTTCTGTGGGATTGTAGCTGTTTGTGAACTGCCATTCAAAGGATTTCGTTTTTGTTTCTCCCCAGTCTTTCTCTGTGGCCTCATGTATGGCTATCAAAGAGGCTTCACACAGATGGTGTGGATTTCATGTGCTCTGTATGAATGACAGCTCTGCTATACCTTTCTGCTCCCCCAGAATACTGTGTGTGAAAGGCCACAAGCTTGTTTATCTTAAGAAATACAAGATGATGCATTCAAGATAAATATATGTTCATATGTATTAATAAACTGCAGCTGGCTGACCTTTTAATCCAAGCTGTTGTGCTTCTGAGAAGTTAAACAGTTAAGCAATTACTTTATAGTGAATAATTTTTATGATTAATTACTTCTCTTTTCCTCTTAACAAATGTACAATGTATTTTCTGAGACGTACTTATTGTTTTAATTGATCTTTTTCATTCATTCTGGTGCTGGTTTTCAGGCCATGAATTGCTTGGAGCTTGTTAGTGTTTGAAGTGCATTGATGCACCTGGATGGAGGTTTGACTTTGTTATATGGGAGGATAATTTTTTGATGTGGAGATGAAAATAGTTTTTGGTGTGACCCTGTTATTTATAAAATCAGCTTTAGTGGTTTATGTTCACAGTGTGGGAGAAGTGGAAACATGCACAAAACATTTGGAAACACTGCAATTCATGGCAGTAACATTAAATATGCAGCACCTTTCTGCTTCACCTACTTGTTGTTAATTGTTTCTAATTATTTCCTTAAAATGAGTGTTTAAGGGTACTGGAGCAAAAGGTTACTCTACATTTCAGCATAGCTTGCTGGTTTTGGGGATTTCCTTCCGCAAAACCACATTGCTTGTTCCAGGAATTAATCTGGTACCTGAGAGATACAAAATAAACAGAACCAGAAATCTACTGTTTAGGAAATAATATCAAGGGATTCCTGTGAATTTTCTTTTGGTAGTACTCTATACATTTTTCTATAAGGGAAAAAAATGCTTATCCTTCAATTTAAAGCCCTTCATGGATTCAAAAGGTGATTCAGTTCTAATGTTATAAAGTGTCCATTGCACACAGGAAAATCCCTGGGGAGGGGGAAGGAAATGAAAACAGGAGTGTATTGATTGCATGTGTGTAAATAAAACAAAAAATCCTGGCCAATAAACAGCAATAACAAAACCTCCATACCAAAAAATGGCAAAAAGAATTTTAAGTACAAAAGATAGATATATTGAATATCAGAGCAGCCCTTTCACATTGCCCTTAGAATGCTGAGGTTAAAGATGATGTAAGTATATAATGCCAGAGAAAAATAATTCACAAGATGAAGTTGGTTTTGTGGGCTGTTGTAGTTCCCCCCCTATTCCCCTCTGCCTCCCTCACTCACATGCAAAGGTGCACAGTCTGCAGATCTTCAGAGCCCACAAAGTTCATCTATTCCCCTTTATGCTGAAAATGCTGACCAGAACTCAAAGGGGAATAGAGAGTTCAGGCAGGGAAGCTCCATCTGTGTCTCACTGTTTTTCACCATGTAAAGTACAAAATATTATCCCAAATTTGAAGCCTGCATCCATACTGAGGAGTAACAGATGAGATGTGCAGAGATCTGCATCCAAATATCTGAACTTGCTTGTTATTATGGTTTTTTGTTTCTTTAAAGGAAATGTTTGTGAATTTGCTTGGTTTTTAGGGAAAAAAATATGTCAACAGAGAAAAACGTGATTGCAGTTGGTTCTGCCATTTGTAAAGCTAATGGGATTTCTTTTGGTGGTATTCTTCATATGTATTCTCAGCACATCCCATTATGAAGTCCCATGGAACCATTTTAGTGTGTGCTGCAAATGTTTATTGCCAATATGATGAATTGTTTAACAACGCTCAGACAATCATAACAGATTTACTGAACAAGTTTGAATCTCTTATTTTAACAAAAGCCCTCCTGGAACTCTCAAAAGAAGTAAACAGACCTTAGAACCATTACAGGCACATTAAAAAAAAAAAAACAACACAGCACTTAGTGTGACTGATATTTTTATGTTTGTCCCATGATAAAACTTGGAAATCATACAAGTGACCTATTTTTAAGATTTTCTAGGGTTTTTTCCTAGTATTTGCATAACACATATTCTATAAAAAGTCCTAACAAAGCAAGGTTGATCATGCACAAGGAAGTTTTTTCTAAATGTGGTCTGTGAAAGCTCGCAGCTTTTAATTCATGCCTGTTTATATTGTTTCTTGTGATTGCATTGACACCTTTGGGATGGCAGGAGCATTGTGCTAATTCATCTGTTGGGGCTTGTAAGTAATTGGAATTATTTTCTAACTTCAGAATAAAATGATAAAGGCTGTGAGAACCTTGGGAGCCATGGACTGGGTAATGGTGGGCTGAGGACACTCTCCTGTCAGGCTGCAAGGGCTGCTGGACAGCCGTGAACAGAGTGCCCCAGGAGCTGATGTAGAGGCCAGTTTTCTCCCCAGGAGTTGTAGCACCAAAGAAATATTGGTACAAGACTCTGTCTGGAAGTCTGAGCTCCATCTTTGATGCTAGCATCCAAGCTTGCAGTCACTTTTGAATTGCTCCTCTTTTCAGATGTAGTGAGTTCAAGAGCCTCAAGCCCTCCTGGTAGATGATGTGCCTGCCCACAGTGGTGGTCCTTCCATGCACCTTCCCAAGCTGCTGAGGACTATCTTTGAATTTGACCACCCAAAATTATGCCCTGTGCTACAGATCCAACCTCACCAGGGCTGAATAATGGCTGTACACTGTGTTTTGAGAGGTTTAGGTAGAACCCTAGGGAGATTAAAATAAAACTTGCTGGAAGAGGAGTGCAGCCCTGGGAGGCATTACCCAGATGTTCAGGAGTCTGTGTACTTGGAGGTTCTCAAGAAAACTGTGAAGAGACTGATCTGGTGTAGTGGTGATTATGCCCTAGTTCAGAGTGGGAGGTTAGACTAGATAACATTTGGGGTCCCTTCCAATAAGCATTTTTATGATGGCATCATTCATTCACTCTATGAGAGCTGATTTTTATTTTTAAATGTAATGTTTTTACTTAGATTTTTTCTTTCTTCCATATTCTTAAGCAATACTCCAGAGAACTTAATGATAGAACTAAAAAATCTATTTAAAAATGATTTTTCAAACTGATACTGTTAAGTAACTCCTGACATAAAAAGATTTCTTGTTTGAAAATTTGTATCAGATTTTTAAAAATAATTCAGGATGTTGTCACCATTCATAATTCAAAGTCTTTTCTCGGGACAAGTTTTATTAAAATAATCCATATTTTTCTAGGACCACAAATCTGAAAACAATTTTTGAGAAAGGTGGGTGCCAGTTCACAGGATGCATACATGCTTTGCTATGCTGGGGATGTGTTAAACTTTTCTATAGTTGATTTTCTTTTTATAGTCCCAGCTGAAGTCTCAGTTTTCAGTTTCTTTGTTTTCTGGTTTTTTTTTTTTTTTTTTATTTTTGTTTTCCAAAGGGAAGGACTAATTTCATTATAGTTGCAGGAAATTCTACACTGAAATCATTAGGCTTGCAGGGAATGGAAATTAAATAAAAATTTGGTCTGGAATACTTTCAAATTCTCCCCATCCTCATAAATAAATGAATAAAAAGAAAACTTCAGAACAGTGCACAAGTCTGTGTGTGTCTGCTTCTGCAGGAGCCAGCAGGGCCGGGGTTTTCCAGCTGCCAAGGCAGAGAATTCAGTCACTGGGAAGAGTGCATTAACTGTGCCATGCTTTGGGCAGGGGGCTGCCCTGGGGTCCCTGCCAGCCTTGGCTCTTCTGCCGTGCTCCTGTGGAGAGAGCCGGGCAATCTTTTGTCTCTGTGGCCTCTTGGGGCTGAATTCCTGCTGCTGTCTGCCTTGCTGGAGACAAACTTTAGGTGGTGAAAGATGAAAGTGGCCATTGAACTGTCTCACACCTTTTGAGTGCATTCTGTTTTACTGCACCAGGGAGGGGATTCTTGACACTGCAAAGCAGAAGGAAGCAGCAGCTTTCCCTGGACTGTTCATTGGGTAGGACTTGAAATACAGTGCTGAGTGGGAAAGAGCAAAGTGAACTGAGACTAAAGCAGGACTGGTGATAGCATCTCAGGAGCAATTTAGATCAGGGTACCTCTCTCTCTTTAAAAAATAAAGTATCTCCAATGCACCTTTTGGAAGTAAAGATTCTGGGGAAATACTATTGTATGGGGAGTGCTGAGCGAAATCTTAACGTGTTTCTGGACGGAACATGAGCAAAGACATACCAGGACTGCCAGCTTTTGGAAGAGGGAATTTGCTAAATGGTGTTGCCTTGTTCCAAGCCTCCTTCAGCTGTGTATTATGGGTGCTGGGAAAGCTGTAGGTGTACACAAAACCGCAAACACCTTTTACAGATCACCTTCAGTTTATATACCTCTTTAGCTATGGTTCCTTACACATAATTTTTGGTTATAGTACATGAACTCATATATGCTGCAGTTCCTTACCATCTGCAACCATATTTTGACTAATTTACACCTGCCTATGGGGTTCCTTAACACACCAGCCTGCCCAAAGATCTGCTTTTTGGGCCTACCTCTCTATAGGAAGAAGGCAAGTTGTAGTCTGATTTTTTATGTAACAGTCACACTGTGTAAATGGAATGGGAATAATTTGTTTTTCCTTTGCTGAACAAAAGATATTGTGTTTGTTCAGGAACTTATTAAAAAAAAGCATATGCCAAGGAATATGTAGCAGTGAGATAACACATGCCTCAAGGAACTCCGTGAGGCACATACTTTTGAAAATATTTTATTTCTGTATTCCTTTTTGAAAAGAAGTGTCAAAATATGGAAAGCCAACAGGGAGCTCACACTAATGCACCAAACAGATTTTCTTTGCAACATATTTGCACATAGGACCTTCCAGTCAAAAAAGACATAATTAATTCCCTGGAACCCTGGTATATAAGTTTCAGTAGTTTTGAAGGTAAAAAACCAACAGGATAGAGATAAAAATTGTAAAGAAGGATCCTTGTGTGTAAAGACTGCACACAAAATCTGTTCCCATACATATGCTCCTGTATATATTGGATTGCAGGAATGTGACCCAAGTATGCATTGTCTTTATTGATCTGGGGACAAATTGCTTCAGAAATTTAGAAAAACTCTTTCACCCTGAAGTAATAGGGAAAACATCTGCATGTATGAAGTATATCTTTATCCACTGTTTAGCTATAATGGAGTTATTTAATCTCATCCTTTGATGGACTTTGGCCAAAACTCCTGTCCTTGATGACCTTAAATTTGCATTCACATGTTCGTTGGCTAACCCTGAAATAAAATTTTATGTGGATCCAGGCTTTTTCCCCTTCTTTTTTTCCTCCCTGATCACCAATATAAATTTGGTGCAAGCAGGCAGCCATGTTTCCAGAGAAATCTTCGGGGATATTTTTGTTCCAAAGCAGTGACTACAAATCATTCACCTTGATCGTGAATGTCTCAGCTGCCTGGTAAAGCAGGAAGGGCACAGATGTATATAGATAGCTGTAGATGTATATAGATAGCTATAAGTGTATATAGATGTATATAGACACAGCCCCTGAAATATTTTGTAATGTTGGTATACAGGATTTTCTCTTCTACATATCTCATTTTTGGGGATAACAGCTTTCTTGTTGTACTCATCTCAGACATAAGATAAAGAAGAAATGATGTTGTAAAATAATTCTTCGACAACAGGTGAGAGTTTCTTAACAAATTTGTTTTGCAAGGATGACTTTTTTTCTCTTTTTCTTTAAAAATATTATTTAAATCATTTTACAGAGCCCAGGCAGTTTTAAGTAACTTGACCATTGTGATACATCATCAATAAAATAGCTGCATTGCGCTTCAGTTCTCAGGGCTTTTTTTACATTTTATTTCGTGTAGCTATTCATAATTTTCTGGTTTTGTTTTTATTTTATTTTATTTGTGAAGTTGACCAAAGTGTGTGGATTTTGAGTTTGTTTGCTTGTTTGTTTTACCCCTAAGCCTGGACAGTTCAGCAGCTTGACCTTATATTTCAATGTAAGTTTTTTCTTTGTTTTGACTGTACTCATCACCACAGCCTTTTGGCTCTGAAGGCAGTATCTTTAAAGAAACAATTTATACAACTGGAGGTAAAGGCTTTTTAGAGATCTCTTCTGGTACAGAACTGAGAAAAGTATTTGCTTTTCACAAACCCCTACCTGCTCTGGTAGGTTCTGTAAGGCATCAATTACTGGTGTTATTTTACCCCAATGAAATACCATTTTGTAAGATAAAATAAGACCTGGTAAACAGCAGCTTTCTTCATGGAAAAAAAAAAACAAAACATCTCTTACACTTTTTCCAGTCAATGAAAAACAACTCTTTCATTCCCAAAGTTATTTTGCAAGACGCGTCTGAGGAAACTTGTGAGATTGCAGAATGAAGCAGCTCACAGAATTATATTTTTATAAGTCTGATTTCAAAGTAGAGAAGAGAACTCTTCCTTTTTTCAGACTTTGCTTGGAAAAGGAGTTGCTGTAGCTGCTCTGCAGTGTGTTCTCCAAGGATGCATCCAGCAAACTCTGAAGTTGTCCTCAAGCTCCTCCTGTGCAGGAAGCTGCAGTGCAAGGAGGTGAGAGGAGCATGAGGTCTAAGTCTGTGTTTTTCCAAAATGCCCTAGACCATATAAACTTGCCTCTTTTGAGCCATCCCCATCTCCAACTACTATGCAGAGATGGGAAATCTAAGCTCAGTTGTTTCAGTTCTTGAAGGAAAACAGCAAGTAATGAGTTATCCTGCAGACAGTCTGGGTCCCCTGGACTTGGTTTACGTGGCTGAGCTGCAGAAATGAGCCTGGAATGGAGGCAAATTTCCAATCACCTCTGTCAGTTTCCAAGTGTGCTGCCTCTTGCCGTGGTGCTCTGCCCTACCACATGGGCATGGACAGAGACATCACTGATCCTTGAGGCGCGCTTTTGGGGAGAGCTGCACGCTTGTGGGAAGTGTAGCATGAAACCACATTATTTTCAGCTGGCTTTCCTCAGTTATGATCTCACTTGTATTAACAAAAAGTGCAGCCAGTTCTGAAGCTCGTTCCTGGTTCAATTGCAGAGTGGATTTGAGGGGGAAGAGTTTCCAGACTGGAGGTAGAACTTGTGCCTGTAAGAAAAGCTCTCTTACTGGTGTGGAGTGTAACGGACAGAGTTGTGTGGTGAAATCTTCCCCATCATCTCCACATTTCTAAGGGGGTTATGAAGGTTCCGTGTAGCCTTTACTTTATGACAAAGATTCTTGAGTACTTTAAAACATGAGTAATCCTTCTGAGTTAAATGATGTATTCAAAAGTTTAAATGCAGCCGTGTTCAGGTTCAATAATATTTTCTTGACTGTGTACAACGAATAAATGCACACAATATTCATACTGCTAATATGTCAAGCAATATTTAACAATCTTGCCCTTTATTTGGTCTCTTTGTTTAAATCTTTTGCCTGTTCAGCGATTTAAATTATCTTTAAATAATGATTAAAATTAATATTTGGAAAACATGGACTTAGGAAGAAAGCTTTAAAAGAGGAGGTAACTTTTTTTGAGATTCTTATCCCTTTTTTTTTTCTTCTGTCATTTTAATTTCCCTCTTATTTTCTTATTTCAAACCAGCTGGACTTGGTTCAAGTACTCATGCTATATTGATGATATTTATGGATCAAAAGAATATGATTTCCATGGCAACTGCTCCAGGTTTTGAGCAAATATCAGCTTTGAAATTGCTTTTTCTCTTTTTGGTTTTTATTTTGTGATTATTAGATTAACCCCAGGAGGAGTTTAGATCTCATTTATAAACAGATAACTTAATTTGAAGAAGAAAAGCAAATTTCAAAATGGAATGGAGTGTTCAAGATATCAGATCCAGCTGCAGAGTTCTATCAGATTCTTGCTTTGTCCTTGAGTGTTTAGGCTGCTACAACTTCTAAAAAGCAATTTTTAGCATAGAATATGATGTTGTTTATAATCATGTGATTTCATAGTATCTGAATGAGTGTTCTGAAGGAGTTATTCATATTTATAGTGTCCCCTGGCTGTCCATTTGCTGGCGCTGCACACGGCGTGGGTGGATGGAGGGTGACAGTGTAGCTGTGAGGTGAATTGAGGGATAAGTGCTCTGAATGGGGCCCTTGCTCTGTAAGCGCTGATGATAATAACTGAACCTGATTGTTGCTTGCATGTAGCAAAATGCTCTGGGACAAAGTTTTCCCAGTTTGAATGCCTGCTCTGCCTGCATGTTAGCTCCTGCCTTCTTGCAAATGTTAACCCTGAAACAGCTGTTAATAGCCCTGTAGTCAGTGTACACAGCACTGGATTCTTTTAAACAGCTGGTATTTATTGCCCACCGTTATAAAAATGCATCTAATTCAGAGATTCATGAGGTACATACCAAATTTTGATAATTTAATTAATTTCCAAGAAGTCATCAATACTAAAAATGATAGATCCGTGACTTCAAAAAAGAAATGATTCTTGCCAAGTGTCAATTTTTATGGCGGCAGTTCAGAACTGCTGTTGTGTGTGTGTATTTATGCATTTACACACACGCACCTGCATGGTTGTGGGAATGCCCCAGCTGTTCAATGTAACATCAGTTCTTCATTATTCCTTGGTGCTGGTATCTGAAGGAATGAGGCAGGGATCTCCTAGGGCACAAGAGAATGTAATTATCCCATGAGTAGATTTCAACTATGTGTCACAATACATGGTCATGAGAAAGCAAAGCTGAGGCTGCACAAGCATTTCCTCATTCTCTCATATGTAGAAAAAAAATGTATTTTAGAGAAAAAAAATAGGGCAGTGGTTATGAGCAGCAGAACCTCCCCATGTGTTATTGGCAGGATTAGAAATCTTAATTTTGAGCATAATAATAAAGCAGAGTCAAGGACAAGGGGTTTGATCTCTTCAAGGATCCAGTCTATAAATATCCTGGTTAGGTTGTAGGGAGCTACAATGTTGGCTAATTTTGGTCACCAGGCTTTAAATACATGTGGTAAATGCATGTGGTTTATAGGATATTAGGGGAAAAATACTTAGAATACTTTTCTCCATATTTTTCTATATCACCACCCACACTGTCAGCTGCTGTCATATTTTTCTGGCTTTGATAC
Source organism: Emberiza elegans (assembly GCA_024865655.1). Taxonomy (NCBI): domain Eukaryota; kingdom Metazoa; phylum Chordata; class Aves; order Passeriformes; family Fringillidae; genus Emberiza; species Emberiza elegans. The sequence continues at coordinate 67,239,990 of JALJVW010000206.1, forward strand.
TGTTATTCCTTAAAGAAAATAACAAATGAAAGTAACTTTGGCTACTCAGCTTCCATAGTCCTGAAGTTCCTCAGTTTGTGGTGTCATGTGATGGGGAAGTCCTGGCTGCTAACACTAGTGTTCTCTGAAAAGCCAGACAGCAACAGGTCTTTCCAGCTTTCGTTTCTAATTTTATTTATTACTCTGCTCCTCAGAGAGCTAGAGCATGACTATATTTACAATGCATTTATTTTCTCGTAGTTACACAGAAGTGGAAATGGTAAAAAAATACCATTAATTTTTCTCTATTCTCTTTTGCTTTGTGTGAGTGAACCAGGCTGTTGTGTTCCTATGGGGGCCTCCTGTACTTACAGAGCATTTTCTCTCTGCTAGACCCAGATCCTGCTTTGAATGCAGTCAGGTCACACTCACCACATGGTAGCAGCTCAGGCAGGTTGTAGCTAGGAACTGCAAAAGCTGACCCTAGTGCTTTGGTTATCACTGTTTCACTAAATTTCACGTTGAATTATGGTATTAGAACAAAAGAGAGTCAGGGGAATTTGTCCAAGATTGTAACTGGAAGTGTGAAATCCAGATGAGTAACATCTCAGGTGTCTGTGGTCAACCCCCACGTTGCACTGAGTACCTTATGATTTTGACCCATCCATGCAAATATACCCTGGTTTGGTGCATTGTCAGCAAAAGTTTTATAAACACTGGTCAATCTATTAATGATCAAGAGTTGCGAGGTTTTACTAGAGTGAAAAGACGGGAATTTTCTTTTTTTTGCAGATTCTCGGCTGATAAGCACGTTTCAAGACTCTGAACAGGATAAAGTAGATTGTGTTGCTTCATGTGACTATGTGAATATTTCTCATAGTTCTAGCTGTGAACTATTTCTGGCCTTTTTTCAATAATTGACTTTCCCATACTTTGTAAAACCAAGAGCAGGTTTTATACAGCTTTTTTAGGGTGGCTTCTTTAGAGATGTCTTTTTAATATTTGAGAATTGTAAGTAAAATTATGCATAGACATACCTGGTTGATTCAGTCTGTATATTTTGCATACTAATTTTATCCTGCCAGAGCTATTTTATTCAACTGAGTTACCTTTGATGTTTGTAGGAGTGCTGAAGTAAAACTGCTCTTTCCTATCTCAGGAGCTCAATAACTTCCAAAGGGATGCTCCATGGGGTGCCTGGACATCAATGAGCTCCTTGTGGGATAAGGGGGAATTGCACATCCATTGCACCTTGGTCATGTCAAGGATACCCTGGCACTCCTCTTTTTTCCAAAGTAAGCCTAATTTGTTTGTTTCCTTGCTACAGGGTAACATTTTTGAATGTTTTTGAAAAGGTTCCCTTGTTCCCCAAATGCATACAGATGTCTTGTTTTCAGAAACAGGTAAACTAGTTGTTTCACCTCCTGCTAGCTCCTTGGTGAGAAACTACCATTTGCTCACAATGGAAAATGTCAAGTTATTTTGAATTTGCCAGATGAGGAAAGGGAAGGGAGAAAGCCCCATAACAGAAATAACTTTATGAGGGTGAGCCAAGACAAGCATTTAACTCCTCTTCATCATATGGTTTTATTATGTAACGCTTTAAGTACAGAAAAGGAAAGCAGGTGGCAGTCAAAGAGCAGGAGAGGACACCAGCCACTGGAGAGCAGGACCATGCGGTCATTAGTGGAGATGAATATGAAGGAAGGAATGCAGCCACAGATCTCATTAGATTAACAGAGGAGTACAGGGCTTACCCAAATCTGAGATTGCTAAGAGCAGATAGTGGGTTCACACCTTACGGCATCTTCTTTCCCCTGCTCCAGATCTGTCTCTCTCCATGTTGTTTCAAATTCATTTTCCTGTGTGGCCCAAGGCCTTTTGTGATTTCTTTCTCCCAGGGATTGGCTTTTCTATTACTTTTTGCTTTCACTTTTGCTTTAGGTTTAATGTCATCTAGATGTTAGTGTAAAATAAGCAGAGATGGCTGTGTTTTTTATGAGTCATAAACTGTTACTTTTCCTGTTTATGGCAGTGATAAGGGTATGAGAGTAGCTACGTTAGACAATTATAGACAAAATTGTTTGGATTCTTGTTGGTTCTGGCAATGTACAGGTTTAAATTGCTATCAGTAGGTTTTATGAACTAATAGTTCAGAATTTTAAAATAAATAAATAAAATTAAAAGAACATTACTTAGAGTTCTGTAGTTACCTGGAGAATCTGACTGTGGAGGTGCTGTTTCACATTTACAATATGTTCTCATTTACAGCCTAACAAGTCTCCAAGTTACCATGTGTTCAAAAAGGCAATATTTTACTGGCTTTAGATATTTCTATGTGTCAGATTCAGGTTAGCTTCATGTGAGATAGCCAATTATTTGAGCTCTTGTGATGAGGAGTTAAGGACAATGCAGTTTGTTTAGTTTTGATAGCAGCAGTGATACAAGAAACATCAGCTCATGTGAGTCAGTGTCAGGTCTGTGCCATTTCAACACGTGCCCTGGAATCTCTGCTGGCTGTCTTTGCATTTACACTGTGTTTGTGCTGTTGAAAATCCCTTTACATCACTGTGTTGTTTTGCTGGCAAGGTTGCAATGAGGCCAAAGGACTTAATTCTCCAGGCTGTTAAACACTTTTACTGTTGTGCTGTATACCCTCAAATTCTATTGCTTTTGAAGTTTTTATTTTTTTTCTAGTTTTGAAGATTCTATTGCTTTATTGAAGTACTCAATGCCATGTGAGATCCTACCATTCTAGAAAGAAATGCACTCCAAGTGTTTTTCAGTTCTCTGTTAAAAGGCACTGTGGCCCATGGAAGTGCCAGGTACAATTATTATTGATATTCAGGCACCACACCAGTAGCATCTGCTACTGCATTTCACGTTCCTCAGAAATTTAGAGAAATGGTCTTCTGCCACCAGAGAGCAGAAGATTTTTTACTGTCTCTATCATCACACACTTTTTACCTGTTACTTGGCTCTTTGTCAAAAATAATACTCACAATTTTGTTCTGAGACCTTGATAGGTGGAAAATTTTATTTAAGAACTAAACCTAGAAACAGTGATTTTACAAAGATGACATTCCTATCCTATTCACTTTTCCTCCTCCTAAAGCACAAAGTCTCCATGAATAATTATCCTAGTAATAGTTTTCAGTCTTGACATAGCTGGAGGTTGTTGGAATTTATTTGAACTTTTTGCAAGAAGTAGCCATGTTTGAAAATTTTAAATTAACTTTCTCAATATGATCTAAACATGGAAATTGTGTCATGCTGTCTTTTGTAATACAGCTGAAGATAGTAGTCATTCTTGTCAGGTCCAGCTGTGAAGTCCATTTTTTGCAGACTGAACACTGATAAAAGGGACTCTGCAACTCAGTAATTGCATTCACAGAAAAATGGAGGCACTGCCCCAGACTCTTTCTCTGGTCAGTGGAGAGGGGAAGCAGGTCTACAGGGCACTTCATCCCCTACAAAAACACCTTTCCTAGGACAGAGTGAACTCCTCTTTCTTTGCCATGGAGATACACAGATTATATATCTAGGCTAAACACCCATGTTTCCATGTTGAAATATAATCAGAGTTGACTCTTAGCCTAAAATCATGTATTAACACAACCAAATTATATGCTTTTGGCATCCTAGTGGAAGAGGATTGTAATTAGTCTTTATCTCTGTATTGTTACTCAAGCAAACTTTTAAGGGAATTGTTCCTGATTAATGGTTTCAGGAACAAGATCTGTAAGAATCTTTGTAGGAGAGACTGTGATCTCTGCTGTTTTAATGAGTTTTAGTTCTGAGGTTCATTATAACTGAGCTGGCCTTAAGAGTGGCCCTGAAAAATGAGTTTTCTGTGAGTGTGCTGCCAGCGCTGAGCTGGATGGGTAGTTGTGTGGGGCTCTTGCAAAGATATTTCTTTTTTTCTTTTTTCCCTTAAAGTGGAGTCCACTTTTGTTTCTTTCAGCATGACTCTTGGTCTTCCTTTTGTAAATTGTATGAGAAACAGGGCTAGAAAAATGTGATTATATTTTTGGCTATGTAAATCAGAGTAACTTCACTGAGTGAAAACACTGTCCTACTGTTCATTACAAGATAAAAGGCATGATTGAGGTCTTTCTTTACACTTCTATGTATCATTCTCCAGCTCAGGAGACTTGTTCTTGTAGTAATACTGTACTTGTAGTAATAATGTTGTAACAGAGGGAATCCTCTGCACATCTACTTGCTTCTGTTGATAGAGCTGAAGTAGGCTTGCCAAGAGGATGTACAAAAAATTTGTTAGAAGTCTTAGATGTTTGAATCGAAGGCAACTGAGAATTTAAATTTAAAATTTCTGTACTGTAAGTGTAGTCAATTTATTAGAAGTATGTATGAAAATTAGAAAAAGGAAAAAGACAATTTTCTTAGAAAATGGTAGGGAATTTAGTTCTTTAAGGTGCTGCCCTTTTCAAAGTAACAAATCTTCATGGCATGGCAAGCTTTTATATCTTTTGAGTTTTATTCTCTTTTAGTATTTCCTTTTCTTTTAGTAGGTCCTTTGGATCTTAGCAATAGGGTCTCAAATGTTAGTTTTCATTTCAGAAGCAGTTGGTCTGGAATGAGAAAGACAAGAGGGATCACTTTAATTCCTTTATTCCTCTTGTACTCTCCTGCACTCCCTCTCTCTCTTTTCTTCCCCTCCCCACCTAGTTGTTTCCTTCTTCAGAATCACAGAATGACCAGGTTGGAAGAGACCCTCAAGATCATCGAGTCCAACCCATGCCCCAACACCTCAACTAAACCATGGCAGCAAGTGCCATGTCCAGACTTTTTTTGAACACATCCAGGGTTGGTGACTCCACCACCTCCCCAGGCAGGCCATTCCAATATTTTATCATTATTTCTGTGAAAAACTTCTTCCTAATATCCCACCTATATTTCCCCTGTTGCAGCTTGAGACTGTGTCCTCTGGTTCCGTCAGTTGCTGCCTGGAGAAAGAGACCGACCCCACCTGACTGCAGCCGCCTTTCAGGGAGCTGTAGGGAGTGATAAGGGCACCTCTGAGTCTCCTTTCCTCCAGGCTAAACACCCCCAGCTCCCTCAGCTGCTCCTCACAGGGCTTGTGTTCCAAGCCCCTCACCAGCCTCCTCCACTAGAATTGCCATTCTCTCTGAAAGATGCTGACAAGGAACTCACTGATCACCTTTCTACAGTACGTAGCTTGTTGGAAATGTCTCTGATTCAGGCTTTATACCATGAAGCACAGTGGGGATTTTCAACCTCTAAGGGCTTGCTGTCTGCTGAAACCAAACACTGTGTTTGTGTGCACATTGTTTTTTTTTTGTTTTTGTTATCACAGCGTGCTTTTTAGCACAATGTGTTACTGTTACAGCTGTGTGAACTTGACTTTTTGAAATTCTCTTTTATTTTTAAACATCCTGTCATGAACAGCTTTATCCTCCATCACTTAGTCACGAAAGGATGTTCTGGGTTTTTCAGCCTCATTTAACATCAGCTTAGCACTTAGTTTGTACAAGATCTGTACTCTTCTATCAGGAAACAATCGACCTCTTCTGTCTCAATGGTGTTTTGCTGAGATTTGAAATTTGGATTTACACTTGAGTAAAAATGTGAGCTGCTGAGGGCTGGGAGAGACTTGGGTCCTGCAGGTTTCTAGATGGAGCCTTTCCAGGTTTCTAGAGCCTTTATAAAGTTGTCTACTGCAATAATCATGTTTATATGGTGCTTTAAATGGAAATTAGAGATTACTCCCACCCTCTTGGTTATCTTTTATGTCCAGGGAGGCTGTCTGGCCAAACTCACTTTGCAAAGCAGTACAGTTAATTTCCATTAAAAGAATGAATGGAAAAGATTATTCTTTTCCCTTGGCAGCTGCCTATAACAATGTCCTTCATAAGGTTCCCTTTATTTTTCATGGAAGGAAAGCAAAGACTCAGTGCTCAGATCATCTCAATCACAAGATGTAGATGTAGTGTTTTGAATGGGATCTTAGCTCTGTCCAGCTCTATTTATTGCAGTGGTTTCTAGCTGCTTCCCTCAAAACTATTCTAGGTGAGAGGGGCACAGTTAAGAAACACGTGCGTGTGTAAAACTAGAATTTGTAGTGCTGTTTACAATTTCTTGGCCGAGAGACTTGTAGGAGCATCTTTGTGTGTACGCATGAACAGAAACACACACATGCATGTCCAGTCTCTGCTCCCAACTATCACCCCTTAAACTTGGGTTCTTTCCGTCCTCCTTTGTTGCTGTGTTAGAAATGTCTGTTCTTCAGTAAACTGTCAGGAGTGTCATTTTATAAGCTAATTGGAGACTACAGAAAAGAAAAAAAATCTTTAAACATTGATGGATCTAGCTGGTCAAACTTCAAGTCTTTCTACCTCTATTAGTTTAATAGATGACTTCGTTTTTCTGGGCAGAAAATTAAATGCTTCTTCACCCACATAATTTACTAAATTGACAGAGAGACACCAGAGGGACAGTGTATATTACCTAGTTAAGGGATGCTGAACAGAAAGAATTACTTTGAAAGGTGTTTCAAACAACATAATGATGACATACCAGCAAACCTCCAGTTGTTCATGGGAAGGAATTATCTGCATCCCTTTATTTTAATATTTATTTTTAAAAATCATGTTATCTCTGCACTATCAGTGCTACACATAAGCCAGGAACCTTGTGAAGGATGCTGGCTAGCTGGTTTATAGGAGCACTCTGAGTCAGGTTTGACTGAACTTTGATCAGTATTACTGTTTATTCAGATTGGTCGTTGTCCTAATCTTACACTTTAAAAATACAAAATTTGATATGAGAGAAATACCTGAACATTTATTTTTGTCTTCTGAATTTAAAATACAATATATTTATAAAAGTACTTCAAAAGAACTATTATTTCTCTCCTTCCACTTCACCTGTAGTAATAGTACATAATTTAGTGTTAATCTAGGGAAATCTTGAAGCTGTCTGATTTTTCAGAGAGCAAGTGGCCTTCTTTTGGCACAAATGCGATGTCCATGCATCGCCACCAGTCTTGAAAAGTTTTAATCTTTATTTAGAATAGAAAGCAATTTGCAGTGTTCATACAGTTGTAGCATAAAAACATGTAAAATCAGGTATAGTTCACAAGATGTGAGCTGTGAAAATGAGCAGTATGATATGAAAGAATAAAAATCCTTGTATTTCGCAGTTCATCTGTCTTCTAATGAGCAATTCAATTAAGTCTGGCCTTGTTAAGTAGGTGCTTGAAAAATAAGTCAAGTGATGCAGTAATTAGGAACAGAGAAAAACAAATCCCTCCCTCTTTTAAATAGGAATCAAAATATTTGTGGAGAAGTTACTGTTGTGGAGGTTTTTATACATATCCTAAAATCCTTAGGTAGCTAAATTGAGGAAAAACCCAGAGTGCAAAAATACAGGGTTGGAAGGCTTGAGAAGGCATTAAATGCAAATCCATCAGTATCTCAGTTTCAAGACTCCACAGGGGAATGATTTAAAGAATATGTAAGTTTATAATAGGAACAAATTATACTTCTAGATTGTATGCAAATTGAGCATAAAAGGTGAGTAATGGCATTTCACACTGGGTATTTGTTTCCAATTAATGTAGAAAACTTAGCCAGCTCTAAAGTAATAGATGATATTTAAGTTAGACATTAATAATGAAACTGATTTCTGGACAGTGCGTCTGATCATGAGAGCATTTGCTTTATTTAATTGACAGCTTACTGGTTTGCCCCACACATTTGGTTTTGCTCGTGGTCAACAATTTTTTCTCTAGGACAGCACCATTAAGTTAAAGAGCAAGGGCAAAATGCAGGAGGCAGCACCTACAGTGTTTGACAGAGTGGCATTTGGTTCAGCTGGAGCAGTGTCACAGGAGCTGAGAGCTCATTTACCGTTGCCATTTGGAATTTGTAAGGCAATCTGTAAGGAACAGCTTCTGTCCAAGTAACTTGTCTGTTTTGTAAAATTCCACTTTCTTCACCAGTGAGAGACTTGGTCTTTAGTTTATCTGCCTTTGTCTTTCTCACTGTCACTAGCGTCCACTGTGGAACACTCTCAGTCAAATTTATACCTGTGAAGCCTGTCCCTGTCACAGCTTTACTGAGCATCACCTTTAAAATCTTGAAAAGCCTGTCTTGTGCCCCTAGCAAAGAGTTACCTGGTGGAAAAAGGAAAATTAGCAGGTCTTGATATTGGACTATCCCAGAGACTCCCTCTGTTAGCTCCTGCTGTGCATTGACCAATTTATAAGAACAAATTATGTGTTTAAATGTGGTGATTAACATACTGGGTGGACAATCTGGCAATTCCAATGATTTCTCTGTGGCAGGAACTGCCTAGAATTGACCAGATTGAACATAAATAATATAAATTAGTCAGTAGAAACTGTTTTTTGCAGGCATGGGGAACAAAAAAAAAAAAAACCAAACTGCAAAACCCACCCAATGCACAACAGCTTTCAAAGACAGAAAGTAAAGTTTTGTTATTGAAGCCTTTGGGAATCACTGTGACAGTCATTTCAATGAGACAGAAAAGCTTGTTTCATGTAGATGAGAAACAGCTCAAGCAGTTTGACTTGTTTCCTATGTGAAGTATTTCAGATTACTTACATTTTTATGGGTGTTCTCTCTTCCAAATGTACCTTGCACTACCACTGTGATGGTTGACTTCTGATCCTTTGGGAAGAAAATTGCATAGTGTCTCTTATTATCAACATCTAATTGCTATTTTATCCATATCATTTATTTTAATTGCAGGACTTGAATGGCATTTAAGCAGCCATTGTTCTCCCCATGCTGTGTGTTACCAGGTACATGGGCATGCTACATTACAGTGAGTTCATTTAAAAGAAGATGATTCCGAACAGGGAAAAAATGTTTGCAGAATAATTTGGTACAGTGGGATTGCCGAATGGATTGTGAGGTGGTTTGGGTGTTTCTAATCATGTGAAGTCAAAGTAATGTCATTAAAATGCTTAGGATAATCTGTACTAGAGACTTAATAGGGAAATCATGTATGGTGTGGGACTTAGACATAACACAGTCCCTGACTGCTGTGCTAAAGTGTTTTGACACTACACTGAAGCATCAAATCCATTTGATTCTTGCTCTTTCTTCTGAAATTATTACAAAATACTATTAGTGATTATTGTACTCTGAGCACTTTGTTGCTAGGCACTGCCTTGAGCCTGGTAGTAAATTCCCCATATATCATCAGCTAGATGAGATTTTTATTTTTTTGAAAAACATAGTCCAATTTGTAAAGCAAAATTACTCTGTAGACAGTGATCTGAAATTGGAAGCATCACCGTTATTGGCTGTGCTTTTCTGTTTTCTCTGTGGACAGATCTTCAGTTTCCTTTTCTACTGGGGAAGAAGGAAACTGGTTAAAAGATAACTTGGTTGTAAGGTTCAGATTTGATTGCAAAACTACTTAAAACGGCAACATAATGGCAGTGACAGAAATGCCAGCAGCAGTGTTAGAATAGCTGAGGAAAAGTGAATAAATAGTTGCTATTCTTCTGTTTCTTTCTGAGATTGAATTCATGATGGCATCATCATGCTTCTCAGGAACAAAAGGTGGAGGTTCTGTGTTTCACTGTCATGCTAATAACCCAAAAATAGTAAAGGGAGTGGAGTGTCCTGGAGTTGCTGTAAATGGCTCACCTGTGCAGGTGAGGTGGGCAGCAGGTAAATAGCATCCTGCTGTCCCTGACAAACTTCTGTGGTCGCATGCAAGTGGTTTGTGTGTTTGTGAGTGAGCAATCTTTGGGCACAGTAATCACCCCTAGGCTTTGCACTTTGTAACCATAACTCTCTTAAAGAGAGTGGTGCTGGAATGACACCTTATCTTTGGATTTTAACACCCAGTTTGTGCATGATGCCTGGGGTTGATTTTCCCCCTGGCAGCTGGTGAGGCATCTGACCAGAATGCCTTTTCTGTCAACCCATCCTTTTGTTTTTTAACTTCCATGAGCAAAATACGCTGACCTTACAAAAATGATAAAATTTTTCACATGAGTTATTCCTGGAAGGTGATAATTGTTTTATCAATACCAGACACAGTCAATTGCATTTCAAATGCCTTCAGAGCACATTATCTGATCACACTGTCAGGCAGCTTTGGTTAGTGTGTGTGAGTTATTAGCAGCAGATGTATAATCATGAATAACTTCCTTTGCTCAGGAGTGTCTGAGCTTTAAGCTCAGCTCCCAGTGTGAACCAGGTCATGGTTTGGGAAAATGTGTAGGAGAATTACTGGGGAGGAGGACTTCCCTGTGGTCCACAGCTGGCACTGCAGCCAGTTCTGGAGGTTGTCCCAAAAAGCTGCCCTCCAAGAATAAAATGGGGAGGTTGCCAAATAGCTGATGAAATGCTGACATTACTGTCACTCTTCCTGCTCATTTGGATTTGTGTATTTGGCAGACTGAGTGGTTTTCTTTGTTTCCCAGTAAAATCTTAATACTCCTTGACTGTTTCTGAAGGCTTGCCCCAGCAGGGGTGATGTGCAGAGACCCTTTTCTAAAGGCTCTCTCTAGCTGTTGTTTGAGCTTCTGACAGAACTCTTGTTTTGGTCAGTCCTTGGTTGTTAGAGTAGCTAGTATGCTAATGAAAGTGAAGTCTCCCTTTGGCCAAAAAGAATGCTTTTTGAGGGCAATAACCCTCAAAAATTTATTACTCTGCTAATTGTCTGTATGTGTATGCAGAAAGTAAGTCTCTTGTAAGGTAGTGAATACTTCATGTGGTGGGGTGACAATAAGCATGCTCTTGTCTAGACAAATACTCTTCTGTGGTGCTTCAAAGAGCAACAATGTAAAGTAACCAGTTCAAAGTATATGTGAAAATTTAAAGCCAGTTAGGACGATTAAGGAATGAATTTTTAACAGAATTAAGTACTGAGAGCATACTTAACAAAACTAACCTTTTGCCCTAGCACAAAATAGCAGTTAAGATAAGTTCACTAGAGGTAGTGGAAGACAGTGCCCAAAGTAATACTGGATTTTGCATTGTAGGTTACATGGCTGCTTTGGGCTTGTGGTGGTTGTGTCACTGATGTGGTGCCTGCCCAGTGACAGAACCCAGCTCCTGCAAGCTGGCAAACATCTGGGCAGGCAAGGCTCTCTCACCTTCTCTGCTGTGCTTGAGAGCTGCCAAGCCATCTGCCCTGGACAGTCAGAGTGCACGCTTAAAAAGAAAACTACTCTTTGTTTGTTTTATTAATAAAGCAGGCTTTGTTAATCTGCCACAGTTAAATGCAGATGCTTACAGACTTCCCTGCAGTGCTGTGTTGCATCAACCACGTAGCAGCAAACACATGTGAGGAGCCCTAAACTGGTGCCTTGTGCTTGTCTCTGAGTGACTGCACTTAGAGCTCTGATGTTCTCTTTGCCTAAGCAGTGCCCACTGCACTGTTGAGCGATGGTCATTTTCTTTTAGACTGCTTTAGAAACCTTAATTAAATGCTTGTAAATTGTGATTCTTTAAACTCCAGCCAGAAGATTTATGCAGAGATGGAATTTGAGCTTTTTGGACATACTAAATTTTTAAAGTTTTGGTTTTACTTTCTGTATTTCTTGCACTCAAAAAGTGGAAGACTGTCTCTGAAAACAAAAGGAACAATCTAAAGTGCAGTCTGGTAAAATTCAGACTGCCTGACAGAGCATGGCAAAGCCGTTAATTTTCTGTGTATAGTGATTCCAGTGTTCCTAGTGATTTTTAGGTGAAATCTGAAAATAATATGATGTTGTATTTGCAATAGATATCTTAGCCTTTTCTTTTCATGAAAATAGGGAAATAGACAGCAACCAAGCATCTAAAATATCTGTGGCATAGATAGAGGAAGTTTGACCTGATTAGGTTATATTTTATACTTTTGAGTCAAGAACATCAGCAGCTATCAGCCTCTTATTTTCCATGTTTCAGCTCTGTCCATTTAAAAATTATGACCCATGTGAAAAAAAAAAAAGTTTCACTTTAGATATTTATATAAATCAAAGCTCCTAACAATCACTTCCAACCCAGGGTCATTTTCAAACAATTTATTGCGTGAGTCACGAAATTCTCTTTTTGAATAATTTCAGATTTCTTTCAGAAAATTAAGGAAGATGTACTCTCAAAAATAAGTTTGCATAGAGAGTTTGGGGATTTTTCCAGGGGGAAATATCACAGTAGCTTCGTACCAGAGCTCCATCCATGATACCTACTTTTAGTGCATATATCTATTCATTCATTTTAAAGACTTCTAGCTAATATTTTGAGGAATATACAGTAAAATGTGGCTATCTCTCTATGGATTGCATTTCTTCTTTTCACATTAGATTAACTTTTCAACATTAACATACATACATCTTTATGCTTTTATTCCTTTACTTACTGTGTCCACAGGATTAAAAAAACCCAAAAAACAACAAACCAACAACTCTTTTAACTGCAATTTGAATAAAAGAACTAAAAGATGTGCTTTGCTTCAGTAATGGCTGGAATTTTAACTGAATAGATTCCATATATTTAATGAGAAATACAGAAGGTGGATACCATGACACTGGTCACTTCATTCACCTGTTTCACACAAAATAATTACCATGACAAAATCAGAGATTTTAAAGAACATAGGAAATATGTTCCTGGGTCATCCCAGTCCTGTGCCCCAGTGTGCTCTCTCCAGAAGTGCCATCAGGGAAGGTTATTCAGTGTTTTGTTCTGGATGCTTTCTGTAGCCTATTTCCCCATAGTCTTGCAGCATCTGGTAAATAGCTTTAACAGACTGAAAATTTGAACAACTTTCCTAATGCCCAAAACCCAAAAATCAGCTCCCAGATACTTTCCTGTGCTTTCTCTGATGTTTTTCTTTGATGTTTGGTGGTCCTTTGCTGTCATGTGGTACAAATGGACCAGTATTCCAAAGACATGAAAACATTATTCTGTCATTATATTTAAGTGTAGCCAGGTCTTTCACATTGGAAACATTTAATATATTTGAATGGGTACAGATACAGATAAAGCTGTAGCAGAGAAAAATGCTATATGAGGAGATAGAAATAGGAAAATGACATTAAATATTGAAAATTAAAAGAGGAGAATTAAATATGGAGAAAATCCCTTCTAAAGAACTGCCTGTTCTTAAGCAGATGGGAGAAAAATTGGAGAAAGACAACTTAGCTGGCTCCAAAATACCAACTCACATCCTCCTTTCTGTCATGAATAAGGAATATTTTATTCGTTTTCTTCTAGGAAAGCTACCTAAAAATATGTGATGCTTAGGCTTGAGTATATAGTTAGGAAGTACCATTCTGTGGAGCCTTTCATGGGCTGGGTGCTCTTAATGAGTCCATGCAGTGCTGGTGGGGTGAGAGTGCCGGCAGGACGAGCTCCGTGTGTGGCTGAAGGCCTGAAATAGTCTGGTGTTTGTAGCCGTGCAGTGGGAATATGGGAGAAAAAGGAAGTGACTGATAAGCAAGCCAGATAATAGACTGATGATCAGAATGTCAGAAATCCATCAAAAAGAAAGCAAAGGTTTGCACTAGGCATGTGTGGTCTCGAATGAGAAGCAGCGCAGAAAATATCCAAACATGACAGGAATAGAAGCATGAATTGATCACATTGTGCTTTTAATGACTGGTGTACACCTGCATGCTCTGCTTCCAAGCAAAATTAACTAATTTAAAGATGTATTTCAGTTCAGTTGTAGAAAATACAGGAGAAGTTTTGGTTAATGCAGAATTTGTGATTAAATAATTGATTACATTATACAGATGTGAGGTGTGGGCTGGATTCTTTACATTTCTATACTGTGTGGTTTAATTCTCCTGAGAGCAACTGAATGACTCCTCCAAAGTCATACAAAGTAACCTTCTTTCTGTCACAATTAACACTTGGTTTAAGCATGATGCTGCTTTGGTCTGAAGTCATAGCTGGCTTTCAGAAGCTGAAAGAGGGCTATAGATTTGATAATATTTTGATTTCTACATTCATAACAATCAATTTATGTTCTTCTACCTCTCCCAGGGACTGCTGTTTTGATGGTTTGGGATTTGGCAAAGAGAAGCAGGAGACTGAATGGTGGTGTGTACCCATTTTTGTGAGGCTGCAGCTCCTCCAGCCCTCGTCGAGAAGCACAACCAAATTGAGCTTGGGTCAGGCTGCTCAGGAGCACTCGAGACAGGACATCTCCAAGGTGGGTCAACATCACCTCCCTGGGCACCTGGTTCGCTGTTTGTCAGAAAGATGTTCCTTAGTTGTTAAGCAGACTAAGGAGGACATTACTGGAATATGTTGTGAGAACCTGTAGTTTTCATTTTGTGGATCTCTCAAGGAGTTCCTGGGTAACAAAAATCATTTAAATATTTGGAGTGTTTTATGTTGTTTACCCTTTTTATTAAATGTCTTCCCTAAACAGGTGTATCCTTACCTTGTCTATCTTAAGCAATTGAAAATCAGCTCATGCCTGCCTCTTTTTCACTGGTTTAGTTGGAGGGTTGGAACAAACAACCTTTGGTGAAATAGGATTTTCAGACTTTGATTAAAACTTTGTAGTTATGCAAGCTAAGAGAGGGATAATCATATTTCTTACAAAATGCCAATATGCTGATCATGACAGGAGTTCAGGAGAAAGTCTTCTTTGGATTTAGGCATGAAAGAACTTGCTGCTCTTCAGTTTCTGTGTGACTTCATGGATAGGTTAGCTTGCTAATAGATGAAAGCTACTGGATTTGAAGGATCTCATTACCAATCCTGGACACTCTTCCTCAAGTCCCTGCTTGTTCACAGCAATATGATGGAGTTTTCTGGCCTTCACAGGGTTCACTTTTACAGCCTTTGGAGGTGAAGGAAGTTCAGAGTATGTTTTTAATGAGCAGTGCTGCAGTAAGATAGGGGTAGAAAGGAAAACTCAACACATGTCAGATACTACTGTGTTTTCCAAGCAGACATCTCAAGGAGAGGGGAAGAAAGTGATCAAGGCACCCTTCCACCTCCACAGTGGGCAATGAATTTATTCCATTCTGAATGTGGAAAAAAGGGTTCCTATTACCCCTTGCATCACTGCATGTCATGAACTGTGTGTTGGAATTTGAATTACAATCTTGAAACCAGAGATGTTCTCCAAAAGTGGAAGTGGCAGATCAATTGATTGAGAATTCAGAATTCCACCACAGACAGTGATGTCATCTCACTAGGTGGTGCTACAGAATCATTTTGCCTAGAGAGAGCAAAAATGTGCTTTCTGTGATGATTAATGGCTACTGTATTTCCGAGAAAAAGCTGAATTAGATGCTAGACTTTTTAGTTGAGGAAGTTATGGGGTTTATACTTAAAACTTTTGAATACATAGAATCTGAACTGTAATTAATTTTAGCTGAGGAAGAGTTTAAGTAAATCATCATTATATGAGATGAAATATAAGATGCCTATTTTCAATC
This sequence comes from Emberiza elegans, assembly GCA_024865655.1. NCBI lineage: Eukaryota > Metazoa > Chordata > Aves > Passeriformes > Fringillidae > Emberiza > Emberiza elegans. Next base: position 67,255,384 of record JALJVW010000206.1, read on the forward strand.
TCCGATTAAGGAATCAGGTAAAAGACAAAAAATAAGAACTACAATGAAAAAGCAGAAAAGGGTGAAACTATGCTTGCTATGAGAAAATATTTTCAAGGTTTTGATGGGACTCATGGTGCTGTATCACCATGATGGAGACTGACTTTTTGAAATATTTTGCTTTGCAAATACTGCTGATCTGAACTACACCTTGCTGTTTTGCTCTTTCCTTAATATTAATGGTCAAATTTAAAGAATGAGATTTTTATAGACATTTAACTAACAAAATATTCATTCATATTCTTATAAAATATGGGATGCAGAGAGCTCATTTACAAACTGATAGCAGGAGTCTGCAAAATGAAGAATCATTGTCCAAGTCTGAAGTAGTCTCAGTACATGCTGAGCATAGAAGAAATATTCCCCACTGTTATTCCAAATTCCTATCCTTATAGTTCCCAAGGACGTACAACTCCCCTTGCTCTTGCCCTCAAATGACAAGGAGGAAATCTTCTGTTGCAAACATACAAGATTAAATGACAGGACTTTAGTTTAATCCAGTTCTCTGCAAAATCAAGTAACCCAGTGCAACACATGAGCTAAAAAACAAGTATAGAAACGGGGAAAAACTGCTTAGCAATATTATTGGCTTTACTGAGCATGAGGCCCATCAGTAATATCACCTGGGTATGTCAGATGGATCAAACACCAAGTCAAAATATTTTGAATATAGGTCATAAGTATTCATGGCTACCTGCAGAACCTCAAAGTTCATGGACAGAATTAGGCAAAATGAGCTAAAGATGTTGAATACTGAAAATAACACCTACACCTTTCATTGCAAATCCTCAAGGATCTGGTATATTTTAGTCTCCAATCTGAATACAGCTACAGTCATAATGAGACAGTTTATCCCTTTGAGGACTGCTGGTGTGAATGCTTAGCATGCAGAACAGTCTCAGCTTTGGGTCAGCCATGACTGATTTCTGGGAACCCAAAAGCTGTCTGAGGTTTCTCTGATTTAAACATGCAAACCACCCAGTGTGGTGCCAGGAGTGATTGGTATGCTGTCCTGTGTTCTCTTCTGAGAGCACCATAAGAACATTAAGTATAGCAGAGCAGAACTAGGCAAATAATGGATTTTTTTGCTTGACTGCTGAAACAAAAGGAAAGTAAAAAGAAATTAAGATAAATAAATCAATCTGACACAGGTTTGTGGGGTTTTTTAGAGGCACTTTGAATAATATGACTTGGAGGGAAAAATATAAATACATGGCAGAGAAGCATTCTTTTTAACTCTTTAATTTTTTTTAAATTGAATTTGACATAATGCTATTTGAAAGTGAAAAGTTGTGAAGTTTTATCCTGGAAGTATATAAAATTGCCGGTATTTCCACTATATTTTTGTTTGAAAATGGATGACATGCTTCATATAAACAAGTGACATTTTTATAGACAATTCTTGCCCTTGCAAGGAGCTGCAGCTCTGTCTTGTAATGAATATGATATTCATTAATGGAACTAGAGCAGAATTCAGAATGGGAAATGGGCTATTTGAGACAGAATTGCCAAATGGCTAGCAGTGTTCTTTCCTGCTACTAGGACTGCTTCATCATCCTGCTTTTATGGCTTATGCACATTGATGCATGACATGATTTCTATGATGAGAGAAACATAGAAGTAATTTGTGTAAATGGTGTAATCTTATTGTTTAGTATATAGCTTTTTTCTCTTAAACACTCCTCTTTAAACTATTCAATAAAAGTTATTCTTGTTTTAATGTTGCACTTAGTGTTATTGATGTTGTCATAAATCATTCCTATTTTGAGTTAAATATGAGGTTTTTGTTTATTTCAGCAAATATGATGTTCCATTTTAATAATCTTTTCACAAATAATCTTGCTTGTTTTTTTTTTCTGGGTGAATGAAGAACAACTGTTCTCAGGGGAAACTGTTTTGATCTCTAGGATGTCTGGCATATTGTGCTTAAATATTTGTTTATGAAAGAACAGAATTTTGTAGAAGTGCTGGAATTCGGCTAAACGTTAAGATAAAGCTGCCCTAACTTTCAATTCCATTGCAAGGCAGCAAGTCAGTAGAACTGGACAGAAGCCTTAATGAAGTTTAGTCACCAAGGCTAAAAGAGTGGTACTCAGTGGTCCCAGCATTGGGCTTTTTGGAGGTCCTGGTCCAGCCTGTACAGCTGCTCTGATGGAATATACCCTCTGCTGAAGGGGGAAAGAAGATCCCAGCAGTAAATAACCCGGGCTGGTGGCAGCTCATGTTACCAGAGGTCTGCCAGGCTTTGTCCTGCTCCCTGCTGTGCTGGCTCAGGGAGCCCAGAGGGATCCAGCTCCTGCTCCGGGGCTGCTGCTCCCTGTGCACCCGGGTAAGTTCAGCCCTTGGCTTCAGGGGTAGGTGCTCTGCTGGCTGCAGAGGTGCAGGGAAACTGAGTCTGGGGCTGGGCCAGCCCATGTTTGTGCCTCTGTGTGCCAGAGATGGTGACACTGACCCAAGCTAGGGACTTCACAGCAGATTCCAGTCTGAAGGGGGATCTTATGCCTTCAAAGCCCTCTCAAATCACAATTTCTTTTCTCCACGGCCAAAGCATCAGGCTAATGATGCCAAAGGAGGAAGATTTAGCTTAGTTGCTATGGCAAAACTAGAGAGGACACAGAGCTGATAGAAAAAGTGTGTCATCCTCAGTGGCTACTTCATCTCTCTCCTTTTTTTCCCCCAGCCCAGGAAAAATTTGAGAGAGAGAAGAAAGGGTTATGTACATGCTCTGTGCTACGTATACACATTACTAAACATTTTTGTTGTATGATGTAATATATACATACTAGCATTTAATGCAAATTAATAGAGCTCTAAAGAATTAATATTTGCTATGAGATTTACTCATAATGAATTCCAATTTGGCAGCCTCCTGCAGTGCTTAATATTACATCTGCTTAATAAGCAGGATGAAAATTCTGCAAACCATATCCAGATTATTTGCTAAACCTTGGAGCAAGTGGCTATGAAAATAAATATATTACCAGAAAGGAATACTGTGGTACAACATCTGCATTTTTGTATTATAGTTTGTTTGACTTGGCATGTTGTCTGCTTTAAGAAAAAAAAACAAAAAAAACACCAAAAAAAAAACCCAAAAAAAAAAACAAAAACCCACCACAAAAAACCACAAAACTTTTACTTTGGTTTTTGTGGCAATAAAAGCAGTTATTACTTACTTAAAAAATATTTGTCATCTGTGATGTGTTAGATTATTGTCTAAAGCCCTTATTGCAATTTTTTGTAGGATTTGTCCCAGGTGAAGATACATCCTGGCATTACAGACCTCATTCCACTGATTTAGCTCTAAGTAAGGAATCCTACAAGGTTACCTGGCTGAGATAGAATTCGGAATGATTTGTAAACTGGAATGCCCTGGGGTGTCTGAAGGTTCTTGATGAAATGGTTGAGGCTACCATCACCTGGCCCAGAGGGAATGGCTCTTGGAGCTGCAGGTTGCGCCAATCTTGAGTCTGGATGACTGTCATGTGAATAGGTCTTTTCAGCTAAGGAAAATGAAACTTCTAGCAGTTAAGATTTTATACCTTGGTTTAAGGAAAACTCTATGTTCCTCATATAAGCAAAATCTCAAATCTTAGTTGCTTTTATGAATCTTTATTTCTTTATTTCTTTTTTTGTCGTTCCGTGTGTTTCCTACTTTGGAGATGAACAAAGTCTGAGGCATGACTTATTGACTTATTCTTTCTGCTCTGTTGCTTTTTTTTTTTTTTTTTTTGTGTTTGGTCTCTTTTAAGACCCTCTCATTAATCTTTTGAAAACAAAAGTTTGTTTTGCAGTAAATGAAGTATTTAATGTAGCTTTTTGTGTGTAATGCAAGTTCCTGCTAGACTTTAATTAACTTTTTGCCTTGCTTTTAATTTCTGGTAAAAATTGAGCTTCAGTACTGTTAATTTATGCTGTGCTGCTTAACAAATCTGAAATCTTATATGTTTTCTATCCTTAAAAGAGCAAATCTCTGTGACAATTTACAAGTCTTTTATTTGCTGAGTGTCTTGTTGCTTAGCTCACAGGCTTGTATTGCAAAACTTAAGGCAAACAAGTAAAACTCAGGTAGTGTCTGGTAGGACAAGTTAATTACTTAAATATCTTCAGATATGTATATTTATATATAATTATATAAATATCTTCAGAAACATATCCCAGTCTTTCTGTCCCCAGTATATTTTGTTAAAAAAATATTTAACTGGAGAAATTATTTGATCTTGCTCACTCGTGCCATCACTTGTATCTAAACTGAAGCTATAATGTTTTTAAAGCCATTGCTACTCACCTGGGAACTTACTTTAGTTGTGACTAGTAGGAGCATTTTCCTTAAAAATAGTAATTGCATAGGCTTGCTACCTTGTGAGCATGTAGATTGTCTCGCAGTAATCAGAAAAGGATGAGAAACTTTTGGGTCAGAGTCAGGTGGTCACCAAAAGTGAATGAGTAGCATGGACTGACTGGCTAAATGGGAAGGGAATGCTAAATAATGGAATTATGGCATTAGAATCAAAGTTAAGCAAAAAGGACTGAGATGTGCTTATATAATACACATGTATTAATTCATTTTATGTTTCTGGTTTCTCTGGTATTGAGCAAGAAAATCTGAGAGGAATTTCAACAACACTAAAATAAAATTGATGGAGATTATAAGCTCTATGGACACAAGTTATTAGGCCAAGTAAATCCATATTAGAAGCAATGTAGCTGAAATAAAATAAATATTGTAATTTTTAACAAGATGAACTGACAAGTAATTTACAAGTTATTTGTGCCTTTAGTAGAAAATGCGGTCAAGCATAAACTTTTCTTTCTCGTGCAGAGTAAAATGCTTATTCTGACAATTACAGCCTGTAAGAGTCTATTGCTCAGTGTCTTTCATCTTCTGGACTTTGATATTCCCTCAGTGAATTATCAAAAGACGATAACTTTTACAATATGGCAATTGTATTGCTTTACATATTTTTGATAAAGAAAATTTTTAAAAATTATCCTAAAGTTTACTAATATACAGAAATACAGCTGCCTTTTATGTCTTGTTCATAGCCACTGAATGTAGAAATGGTGAACAATGGCAGTGGTTTCATTAGTCGCTCACTGGAGGCCTCTGGTCTTGTGGCTGAGTTTCACAGACAAGACGTGTTAGTCCTCATGTTTAGCAACCTTCTTGAGGCTTTGTCATAAGCATAATTTATGTCACTTGGGGCAAGGAATGAAATATATACATATAAAGATTTATATAATAAGTGAACTGCTATAAAAACGCTAAGTGTTATTTGTCGAAAGCATGGCTGTACTACGTGCACAGTACAAAAAGGTATTTCTCCCTTAAAATGGGTTTTATAAAGATAATTTTCAGGAATCTGTTTTGGAAGGTTCTTGGCATCTCTTCAACCTCCATTGCAGCATGCAGAGCTGTAGGTGCTCTGAGCCCCTCTCAAGAGGCACTGCCTCTGTCTTAAGGTGTTCTTGGAGGTTGTGTTAATTTTTGGGAAGGTTGTTTATTGATGCATGTGTGGGGTTTTTGTTATATAGATTTGGTTGTTTGTTTTTTGTTTGGTGTTCATTTTTTATGGGGGTTTGTGTTCTGTTGTTGGTTTGGTTTGTGGTTTTGCTTTGGTTGTGTGTTGGGGTTTTTTCAGCAGTGGGTGGGAGGGGAGGCTGACTTGTTTGTTTGTTTGAACATGCCACTGTTCCTGAGTGCAAGACAGTGTGTGCTAAACAGAATACTGCAGTCCTGATGTCTGCTGTGGTTTTCCATCACAGCCTTGTTTATGGGAGTGTTACCTGAATTTGACCATGACTCATTATGCGCATTTCGTTTGTGTGTGTAAATTGGCAAGTAAGGTTACAGGTTTTAAAAGATCAGGTGATGACTCAAAGTTTATTCCAAGCCTGATATTCTCCTAAAATTAAATCCCATGTGCTGCAGGACATGGAGAATTTTAGAGACTGATTTGATCCATGTAGTAGCATAGAAATTGTAAATGTGAAATATTTTGTACATGGTGTTAGAGAAAAGAGAATGGGTGGGATGAAATCCATTGATGCCATCCACAGTTCTTCATAGTTTAAAATAGTTATTAACTTAATAATTTATCTAACCATAGTATTTCTTTATTTCTCTTTTTCTCTGAGGTTTTCTGGTGTCAGTTATGATATGCTGGCTATTTTGTTTTTCTTAACTTTATGTAGTGATATTCACCCTTTCTAAAGGCGAAATTCCAAAAAATAATTCAGGACATCCTCTCTCCCTCACCTCAGTAAGGTGGCCTTAGGGGAGGCACTATGAATAAGTTATAATTTACTTGACAAATTTTCAAATTTCTCAGTATAGTTCAACTCCTACTTTCTATTCAGCCACATGGAGCCTGTGATATCACATTTCCTTGTGCAGCCTTCTAGTGAATAGTCCTTGTGTCAATCCCATTCCATGAGTGGGGCTGGTTAAGAGCATGGCTATGAAACATTCCAACTTGTTTATTTGACCAGCTCCAGAGTTTAAGTCAACACGTGTTTGATTAGAGGCACACTGACATTTTTTATCAGTGTACCATTGCTGTCATTGTACAACATCTACAATGGAAGCATCGTCAAAAGATAAATTGACATTAGAAGGAAACAGTAATATCTATATTGATATGAAAACTGGTGATCTTTATTGGCAAAAATAAAATATACAATTCTTTATTTTTCACTAAAACAAGTCAATATTTCCTTCCTTACGTTTAGCAAACAGCAGATTAATATTTTAACATAGCTATTTTCGAACAGTTTTCTGTATAACTTGAAGGCACACTCGGATTTCTTTCCTGGTTTTAAAGAATGACAGCAAAAGCACCTTTATCTGACATTTAGGATGATTAAATTTTGAAAAATCGCTTGGCATATTCAGCATGACTCCACAGGGTACTTTTGCTTTATAAGGCAATGGATCATGTTAGCTTAACTTATATTTAAGATTTGCTGGCCTGATATTATTGTGTTAGGCAGTATTGCTGAAATGGAAACATAAAATTTTGCTGCCAGGAGATCAAGTCTGTGCCTGCCCTACACTATAAATTAGTTCCATAAAGTTTTAAAATGCAATATTTGCTCTAACCCAACTAGTGCTGTAAGCCAACAAATTGTGTTTAAATATATAAAATTAAATCCCAGATCAAAAATGTATACATTGCTTTTTTGCCATCTCAGAAGCTATACAAAATACCCTGCTACTTTAAAATTGAAATCAACTTCAACTGAATATAAATAGAGATAATATATAGAGATATAATATAATATAGAGATATAAATAAATTTCACTCTTTTTAATCCATGACTGTGATGTAGAAACAGATTTTGGAGTATCAAAACTTTTTCCATCTCTGTTCCTAAATGGTAATGTGTTTGTTGTGTCTTATTGAGTTGAGTCTGAGCAACAGTGCTAGAAATAAAATAAAAGTCTTCTTATAAGAAATCATGGATCTGAAATTGAATTTCATTAACCAACTGAAGAACCCCTCTGTATTAATTTTTCTCCATTTCTGTGCTTCAATATTTGAGCAATGCTATTTACTGCCCTTGGGCTGGGATTGTGGTGAGGATGCTCTGCACAGTCCCTTGGTACAGCCTCCTTTCTGACTTCACCCTTCACCTTCTGGGGAGTGGAGGCAGAAAGCCAGCGTGGAGGTTCCCACAGATCCCCTTGGTGTGCCTGCTTGAGCCATTTGGACTTCCCTAATTTTCTTTTCTCCAGAGCAGGGTCCTGTTGTGCCACTTGATTGAGCAGAAATAGCTTCTGTTAACATGCAACCTCTGTAGGTCATGGAAAATCCTTTTTTCATCAAAAGAGAGAAACAAGTTCGTCTCAGAGCTGGGGAACAGGCACTTGTCTTTGTCCTGAGAAACAGACTTGCTGAGTTAAGAGAATGCTGGGTTTGCAGCTTTTCTAATCACAAAGATGTACCTCTCACAATAGATTTGTGGAAGAGAGAAGCCAGCAATTCCTTTGATTTCAGTAGAGCAGCAAAAAAAAAAAAAAAAAAAAGAAGAGCAGAAGTTAAAGTCAGTCTGTTTCCTGTTGCCTTTTTGCTCCATGCTCATACACATTTAATGTATTTGAGATGATTGACCATTGTATGGAGTCCTTAGGCCTTATTAATAGTATCCTGTAAAGAGTTTTGTTGTTTGAGTGTTAATTTAGGAGAAGAGCTCCCACCTTGGTGTGGCAGTCTGGGAGAGGGTGTTGCTGGAGAATGCACGGGGGCTGAGGAGCAGAGGGCGCAGCTCCCCCCCTACAGCAGTGGCTGTGTTGGGAGGCTTGCTCACATTTTGGTGGTTGAAGGACTGAACAAATTGTGCTGAAGCCTTACAGGCTCTCAGGTGAGGTACAGCAGGGATTTTTGCACCGTGCCTGCAAAACTGACCCACAGCTCTCAGATGCCTGTGAGGGCTCCCAACAGAGATACTGACACAGGTTTGAATTGAGAGGATTTTCATTCATTGGGGTGGGTCAGGTCTGCAGGTGCAGCAGAAGCCTCTTTGCAGTCTAACCAAGTACTGTGGTCATTACTTGAGCTAACAGAGTGGGTGTAAGGCATTTCAAATCTGTGTTACTGCCTGTTGTTGGCCACATTTGGCTGGGGAAGGCAGGCCCAGGGAATGCTCCTGGAGTGTCAGATGTGCGCTGCTCAGGCCAGTGGCTCAGTGGAAATGAGCTGCAGCTCGGGCACTGACCTCTCTGACTCTTTCCTTCCAAGAGCTTTCTGCACTACACAGTGCCTGGCTTGATAAATTAGCCAGAGGTTTACAGAGCATCAGTAAATTAATGCCTGCTTTGCGTTATGGCTGTTTGCAAATCAATTTGAAAATCACAGTTTCACTGCTGATCTCTTCAGTGGTTTGCTCCCTTTGCCAAGTTGTTCTGGAAAAGATGGAAAATTTTGAGCTAAAGATAAAATATCAGATTTAAGAAAGGATCAACTTGGTGCAACGTTTTAGTAAAAGAAACTTGGTAATCCGTGCAAATATTTCAAAGAAGCTGAGCATTAATTCAAGTGATAAATTGTTGAAAAAATATATCTGATTGCGTGTAACTTCTCTTACTATTAGTTAATTAAATATCCTAATGTACCAACACATATTTTTGAAAGCTTATTCATAGAAATAATTGAAAATAAATTACAGTTTCACAAAAGGACAGCTATTAAGACAAGCACTATTCAAAACTGCAATCCCCTTCTCCCAGATTCGCATTTAGTGCCTATACAAACAGAGACATGAATGCTGCAAATGCTGCCTGTTCTGAGAGTTTCGATTTCAGTTTGTCTTCATTTTAGTTCCGGAGTCTGTATGAAAACTGGATCATATTTTAAAGCATATTTCAACTCAGGAAAAATACCTGATGTAATTGCGTGCCTCTGAAGGCCATGAATCTGAATTGAATGCTGAGTATCATGAGTTCTTGTGACAAAATCAAGATGGCTACAAATGCTGAGCATGTCCTGTGCGTTGTAGCCATCCTGAATATCCTGCTTGGCTCCTGTGAATGGAGTTGGTAACTGTTCAGACTGGGTGTCCTGGTGTTCTCCATGGTAATAAATGTGTTTTGGTGTTTCAGCAACAGTTAGAGAGCCATTCATGCTGTAGACTTCCATGTGGTACATCCCATATAGAAGAGAGGATTTTCTCTCCATGTACAAGGCAGCTGCAGGTTGTTCAGCGCTCCTTTGTGGAACAGTTGGCTTTGGAGCTGTTGCTTTGCCAATGTTTCTGTAAGTTTTCAGTCAGCTGCCTGAAGGATGCTGACATTGGTGGCTACTTAACTGGCAAGTGCTAACATAGTAGTAAAATAGAACTTCTGTGGACTGATTGATTAAATTGTATCAAAACATACAGATAAAGGGAGCACAAATGAATGGAGACATCACCCATCTGAATGAAGTTAGCAACAATCTGGCTCTAGATAATTTGGATTAGGATGTTTTTATGTTTTATTTTAACCTGAGAAAGTGTATCTGTATTTCATAAACTCATTTAGCAAGTAGTGATATATTTTTGACATTGAGTCTGATACATGGGAAAATATTATTCATTGAAATAACTGAATTGAATTCTTAGATGCAATTTTCAATTATATCTGTATTATATCTATCTAGAAACAAAGCATGTGCTGTGCTTGATTATAAAAAAAATCAATTTTCTGTAGTCATCAGGAGAGGCTAGAAAATCCATTGACTCATTAAGGGAAAATGTTAGATCAAGTGCCACAGTTATGATGTCCTCCTGTCACTGAAACTGTGGGAAAACCAAAAAACTCTCCAACAACATTTTTAATGTTAGAGAATCTAGTCATTACTTTATTCTGGCAAGAATGTTGTTCTGGCCAGGATGTGCAACAGAAATAATTTTATTCACACAAAGCCTGGGTGTGTGAGAAGATCATTCTATGACACATGAATTTTGCTTTATTTTTCAAATACTTGTACAGTCAAAACCCATAGGAATTCATGGTTCAATGTGCATTGGTCCAAGGTTAGGCAGTTCTTAGTATTTGGTTTCCTGTTGGTCATGGATTTCTTCACCTCTGGTGCTAATTCTATCTCTTATCAGTCTCTTCTGTACCAGGTGCCTCTGACCATGTCAGAGGAACTGTCTGGAGTTGGTGGTCATTACCTTTTGTGTATCTCCTGTGCTCCTTCCAGTCTATTGAGATGCTGAGCACATCATGCCTTGCCTGATGAAACAGCCCTTTGAAAAGAAACTTAGAACTCCTTTCCCCCGTGGCAAAGGTGAATGAGACTGACTAAAGTTACAAAAAAATTTAAATTTTGTATTGCTTAGCAAAAATCTGGAGGTCTGGGACTCTGGTGTGACTGTGGGGCTGTGGGAGTCCTGTGGGAACCCCGTCCCTGTGTGGGGCTGTCACTGCCAGGCACCCTCAGTCCTGGCACAGGGGCTAAGGGGTCACACAGGTAAGTTTCCTTAATGTCTTAAACACCAAGGAGCAGCTCCGTTACATAGACTAAAATACCTGGTAACAAATTAGAGGAAGCACTGCATAACCCTGTAAAACTGCTCTTTTCCCAGCCACCTTTCGTCTTCCCTGTTCAACTTGTCAACTATTTCTTTTTAGGAGTTGTTAAAACCAGGTTTAAACACGGAGGGGCAAAGCAAATGAAGTGTCTGTGAATAAAATGGGAAGTATTTCAAAGGTTCCAAATAGTCCCTAAAAAAACGAGATAAAACCCAATTAAATGTCAATGCCAAAAAATGAACATATTTTTATTTAATGCCATGAGAGATGAAGAAAAAGAAAGAGAAAAGTAGAGAAAAGATAGAAAAAGTTATGGTTGCTTTAAAAATCATGGCAGAGGTCATCACCACACCTGCTGCAGGGTGTCCTGGAACCCCTCACTTTCCCCTCCATGTTTTGCACCAGTGTTTGCTTTCCTTTTTATGGGCCTCTAGGAGAGCTATTCACAGTCCATCCTGCATGTGATTTTCAGCTGTTCAAAAGTGATTGTGATAAGCAGACATAATGACTAAGAACAGAAAGTGCTGATAGATATCTTAGTATTTTTTATACAAATATATCTAATTCTAACTTATCACAGAGTTTTCTGATTGGAAGGAACCCTCAAGGATCACTGGTTCTGAGATAAAACCCAATTAAATGTCAATGCCAAAAAGAACATATTTTTATTTAATGCCATCTGATAGAAAAAGTTATGGCAGATCACCACACCTGCTGCAGGGTGTCCTGGAACCCCTCACTTTTCCCTCCATGTTTTGAAGTGTTTGCTTTCCTTTTTATGGGCCTCTAGGAGAGCTATTCACAGTCCATCCTGCATGTGATTTTCAGCTGTTCAAAAGTGATTGTGATAAGCAGACATAATGACTAAGAACAGAAAGTGCTGATAGATATCTTAGTATTTTTATATACACAAATATATCTAATTCTAACTTACCACAGAGTTTTCTGATTGGAAGGGAACCCTCAAGGATCACTGAGTGCAGCTCTGAAGCAGATGTCCCATGAAGGTATGGATTCCACAAGCTTGGCATTATTAGCACTGTGTTCTCAGCAACTGAGATAATCTGAAAAGCCTTTAATAGACTGTTTTAAATCCCTTGTATTTGGGACACCAGAGCACAAGGAATTGTGTGAGAAAAATCCTTTAGTTTATACCATGTTTCTGAAAAGGTAATATACATAGAGGAAGCTCTACTGAAAAACACTGGTGACTTGAGAAATCAGCATCCTCTTGTGTTTTCATGTCAGGTGTTTTTGCTTCAGTGTGTGATCTACTACTGTCTGCTTTTCAATGCATTCAGTATTATGTGCTGTGGCACTGGAAATGACAGTGCAGTTATTTGTCATGAGAATTTGAATCATAAGGAAACAATTTTGCAGTCTTCAGTGTGAACAGTAAATGACAGGCAGACGGGTTTTTTTCACTCTTCCATTTTATCATGTTTAAAGTGTCTGTTTCTATTTAAAAATTGAGTATATGTTTGTGGAATGAATTAATAATGTTTGGGGAACTAGAGTTCCATGTGCTATATCGTACTCATTGTATTAGCAAATTCATCTAAATATTTGACTTTTTTTTAGGAAAGAAAGTTCTCTGACTTATCTGACAAATGTCTACAGCATCCAAGAAGCCTATGCTGTGCTGCTCCCTTTGGAAAAACAAGGAAAAAAACCCCAAAAGAGCCCGAACAAACTAAACCCAGGAACCAAATCACATTTTCCCCTTTGATTGAGGTTTTTGCAACTGCTCTGCAGTGCCTCACTGGGCTAATGCAGGGGTATTGTGTTTCTGAACAGAGCATAAAATTCATTGAGGGGCAAGTCACGAGACTACAGAATCTTCATAGGGGATGAAAACGAGAATCCCTAAGATATTTTGTAAAATATCCTTTTTTTTTTTTTGCTCATGTTTGTATTTGGAGGAAAGGTGGGAGTTAGCATTGGCGCACAGTGTAAGATTTGTTTAAGAGTTGGGCTGAGTATGAATTGTAGATGTTGTTCTAACTTTTCTTAAACACTTTTCTTAAGCACATAGAATTTAATAAGTATTTACCAGGGAAGGAGTTTTAAATTCAGTGTTGTCTTTACCATGAAAATGGATAGGAATAAGTTTTAAACCAGGTTAAGCAGGGGAGAAAACAGCTCAGTTACTACTCGTGTCTGCAGTTTCTACAGTTTCATACTGGTGATACTTCTGTTCTGCCCTTCAGTCCTGACTTTTGAGTAAGACCTTCTGTGGAAATAAGAGTAATGCTGACAAAGAGTGTGTTCCTAAATATTTGTTGCAGTTTCTTACCTACATTGTTATAATCCTTGCCTATGAAGGTGCTCCTGCTATTTTTTCCTTTGGTGTGCTTCATGAGGGCTCATAACTTTAGAAATTGTTGTAACTCTTCTGAATGTTGTTATCATCTCGGGTCCAGCATGGGTGATGCATGTGCTGGTGCCACACCCAGCAGGGGAACCTGCTGGAAGGAGAAGTGTGTTCTCTCTGTGCTGTAGTCTTCAATGGCTGTGTTTGTGGATGTCACTGAGCTTGCAGAGAATTAAAATGTCCACAGCTTTCAGGCAAACCCTGTGTAGAAACTTGAATTGTAACTTTAGGCTGATATATTAATTTTTCTTGTTTCTTATGTTATTTACAGTGGTTCTATTAATTTTTATGATGCTTTTGTTAATACAGCACAACTCCAGGAAACCCTTTTCTTATTGAGCTCTTTAAGTAACTGACAAAACAATTGAAAGTTGTGTATAAGTAAATCTAATGGCTACTGTAACATCAGTTCTGATTTGACAAAAGAAATGTAGAATAAAGGCAGACTGATTTTTTTTTAAGATATATTTTTAAATTATATCCTGTTACAGTGAGGCAGGAGCAAAAACCAGTTATGTCACAGAATGATATTGAGGCATAGAAGCTGATTAAAAGGAAACAAAATATGACTGATAATTCATATTGACAAGAAGTTTCAAGGGATCTATCACAGTGTTCTGAGGAAAGCACATAGTATTTAAATATCACTATGAGAATAGATTACAGTATTACATCAACAGTTTCTAAAGGTCTGAGTGACAATGAAATTGAGATGTAAGGCAAAACAAAATGTCAGGTTCAAGTAACAAGGAGCAACTACAGCACCCCTGAGAAGCAGGTGGTTCAGTGTCAAATGAATAACCCAACTAGTCGAAAACAAACTGGGGAAAACTACCTAGAAAGGAACAAATTTCATCCTGCATCAGGAGGTTTTTCTGTGTATTGCTCTTTCCAGTTGTCTATTTCACATCTGAATAGCTCACTCTGTTCATTTTCTTTTTTGTACAAAGCTCTTTAAACATATATTTAAGTTTGCATCAGTATATTTTTTAGCACTGGCTCCTCACTTTTTTATTTATTTCACAAACCAGTTTTGATTTCATTTCTCTCTCCCCTTCCATGATAGGATATTTATCACGCAAGGTATGAGAGTAAATTCTCACAAATGCAGCTATGTGCCGGTATTTATCTTAAGGAAAGCAAACAAAGAACTCGGGTAACACATGATCCAGAGAATGAATTTTTGTGGCCATGTTGAGTTTGGAGAAGGTGAATGGGCATAGCTGTGGTTTGCAGCATAAATGTGTCTGGCTGGGGCAAGCACACTTTACAGCGCTGTACAAAGTGGGGTTAACAAAGAACATCACTGTGACCAACGCTTATTAGAATTGTTGCTAACTTGTTGCTGTTTCCTCGATAGCATTTGGAAGGCAAAAGGTTCTCAACCAGCACGTTTCTATCTCAGTGCAAGCTGTGCTACTTACTGAGAGGACAAGGAGAATATCTGCACATATGAAAAATAATGTCTTGTGGATTTTGTGCAGTATTAGATCCACAGAATCCACAGGAAACTTAAAAATATAAACTTTGTCATAGGAATTAGCTACTGTCAAGAAAATATCAATAACAAAATTGGAATCCATGGTGTTTTCTTTTCACTTTGGCTAATGGCTTGAAATTAATAACGATTTCATTGTCTTATTTATGTTAATATATCTTTCATTTTCATGCTGGCAATACATGAGAGTGTATAATAAATATCTAGGATATATATGTAATCCCTTTTTGCTTTGTTTTCATTTAATAGAATAGAGCTACATTATTAGAGACATAACATTTTCAAGAAAATTATCTGCAGGTGATTAATTTTGCTACTAGAGCAATCTCTTGTTCCCATTGGAGTTCACCTAATGGGAGCAGCTTTTATAATGGATTAGGTGACCAGTTGAGTTAATTCTGTGGCTTTGCATGTTCAGAGTATAACAAATCAGATTAAGAAGTGAAAGTATTAAATATTGTAGCTGTAAAACCATTGCAAGCTTTCTTAAGATCCTAAATAGAAATTCAAAAGAAGTTATAGGTTCAGAAGATAAAAGTTTAATTTTGGCTTATTCTCTTTGAAAACAGTGGATTTTGAAACTATGTATTGAGCCATAAGGTTTTCAAAAGCTGCTCTTATTTGCTCTTGAACAATATTCTGAACACCAAAAACACCTAAATGCTGCTCCAAATGCCTTAAATTTATAAAGTCTTGTGATTTGTTTATGAAGACAGCTTACCTGCATTGATTTGTTGAATATTCAGCATCAGAAAATCCTTTGCCATTTTGTTTAGCCTGCATAATAATGACTTTTGCTTGCCTGGTAGGGCTTTGAAGTAATTATAAAAGGATAAACCTTTATTGGTAATCTATCAATGGCAGAGTTCTGTTGATTTTAACTGAAGAACAATGACAAAAAGGATATTAGCTTCAGCGAACCAAATATTTGCAATTAAATCGGAGGATTGGGGAAAGGCTTAACACTAATGAGGTGAATAGTATGGATTACAGGATCTACATTTTGTCCAATTAACTTCAGAATCTTTGTATTTAGACCAAATAATGCTTAGGGTAGATAATGGCTAATAATTGTCAATCTTAGGTGAAATGCTGTTTTGGCAGAATGAATCAGTGGAATGAATGTTCATTGGAGCTGTTGGATGAATCAGGAGTTCCCTGCTGGTCCTGCAGCCCAGACGGTGGGAAGCCTTTATTTACCCTGACACAGGAGAGGTGGCTGCAGCTCAGTCACCCCTGATGTGAGGGAAAACAGCTCTGCAAGACCAGGTCCCACCCTCCTCATGTGCAACTCTGGCAGTGCAAGGCCTGCAAGAAACAGAGGGACTTTTCTTTGGCCCTTTATTTGTTGGACACCAATCTGCTGCATGAAAAGATTGAGCTCTTAATTTGAGTCTAGCAGTAACAGCCATAGGAGCAGACTATGTGTGACAAACTCTTTTCTCCTTGAAAGGTTGCTCCTTAGAGATGCTGATTCTCTTTTCTTCCTTCATCCTCTGTGCAAAATAATGTTGTGAGGTTTTTTTTGTCTATTTTCTAAAGGGGTAAATTCTCACAAGATCCAATGTTCTTTTTAATAATTCAGTCTTCCCAAAGCATTAATTTTTATTGTGCACAATAACATATATCTATCTGCAAGAGAACTTCTGCAATAGCTAAACTTTGTGAAGGTAAAGTCTGTTGTTGAAGCAACACGCATATCATCTGAAAACACTGAAATTTTGCACATATCTCCTAAAATGCCATATGACTGAAATTAAGGAGTGGTTACAAAGAAGCTGAAGGAATGTCGGTAACTGGAATCTTAACCAAGGAAAACAGTCTTTCCACACCTTCTGCTAGTTATTGTAGATTTGAATAATTTGCCAATTTTTGTTCTCTTTTGAGATGTTTTTAGACATCCTTTAAAGATAGTCTCAATTGAATGTGCATATATGTTACTATGATATGGTGCTTCTCTTGATATCTTGAGAATTCTATTATAAATGAGTATTTTTTTCAGTTGCAAAACTAATGTACAAGAGAATAATTGTTTAAGCAAACTTCTCCTAAATCATAGCAATTTTAAAAAAGGAAAAAAACCCCACTCTTTGCTCTATATCTGGAAGATGCTTGATCATCTAAAGTAATAATAAAAGAACTACACATAAACTTAATTTAGGAACAATTATAATGATACAGAGAGAACTTCACTCAGTATTACTTTCTTTGAAGAGCTCACCTAGTCTGCCCAAGATATGAAAGCAAATTTTGAATAGTGTTCTATCCAGTGGAAATCCCTAATCATTTTATGTATAATTATAACAGAATAGCAATTAACAATTAAATAGACTGAAATTTGTTACTTTATGGTGTTTGGATTATGGATTCTTAGATTTTTAGGGGAGGGTGTGTGTTAAAATTTCATGCTTAAGATTGTTTTTGTTTATAGAAATTGACTTTCTTAGATTGCAAATGATTGCCTGAAGGAAGCTGAATTTGTTTTCAGCTGCACACAGAATATTATAATGAAAATATAACCAAGAGTTAATGGATGTTCAATGTATTAAAGAGATCAAAGAATAGCGTGGTGAAATGAATTTTTCGGATAATGTTTTTTTCTGTTTTCTTGGCTGATTACTTGTGAAGGTAGTTAACACACAAAGGATGAACCATTGCATAATTAATTTATAACTGTAATACTGCAAATACTCTAAACAAAACTGTAAAATTAGAATATTAATGTATGCAGTATTGGTTATGTAAAATTATTTCTTTTCCCAAACCATGTAATTATTTAATGCATTATTTAGCTGTGACTAACTCTAACTCTGAGGGATTTAAAGTGTTTATAAATACTTGTATGTCATTTATTTTTTTCATAATTGTATTAAGTTGAGATGATTTAATGGACCCTGTTTAGGTCTTGGTAAATTATTATTTATTTTATATCATCTCAATGGTAGCATGCCATGAGGGTAAAGAAACACCAGGTGAAATGTATTTTCTGTTAAAAAAAATTAATTTAAACTTTTCTAGTTTTACATACTTAGGTAAGCTGCAGCAGTGTTAGGCTGGTATGTTTCAGTGGTGCTTTGAACAGTTGTTTCAGGACTTGGGCTAACAGCACCAAATAGTTGTTGTTATGAACAAAAAAAAACTGTCAATTTTTTTGTGTGAGGGAACAAGTTACAAAAACTACTTTAACCAGTTTTTCGACTGAAGTTCTATCTGTGTTATGTTAATTACATGTCGTTATCACTGATAGCTTCTTTTGTATCAGATGAAAACCTTGGCTGGGCTGAGTGAACAGCCCCTTTTGTGACAATGAAAGGAGAGATGGGTGGGGGACCTCAGGGACAGTGAGGAGGAGAGAAGAAACCTGGGGGGGAACATGCAAATTAAACTGTAAAGACCATCGTGCCTTGGGAAGCTGCAGCCCCAAACGTGCAGAAAAGAACCCCAAAACAACGAGCCAAAATGAAGTTGAGGAATTGGAGTGACGTCCAGGTGTGAGGAACAAGGTACCAAACCTGCAGAGACACTCAGGACCTTCGAAGCCTCTCGCCCTAACTGAAGGAGTCCCTGTCGGGGTTGGTACCCACTAGTCCCGCCGGGAAAAGACCAAGGATTAGGGTCTATGCCGGAGAGCAGCATCCCGTGAGGACGGAGACCCTCAGCTCTGCCCCCAGAGGACAAAGCTGCACATAGTCTCCTCCTGTGAGCCACCCGGGAGAAACCCGGTGGAAGCTGCAGATCCGATGAGCCACCCCATCCTGGGCTGATCATTTTGAATAAAGGCATTAAAAGGAAAAAAAGTCTCCTGCCCTGTTTATTTCAGTTGTGATATTGTTAAATAAACAAATTTAAATCTATATCAATATTAAACCAAGCAAGACCTTTGTGCTTAGGCAGAATATTTTGAACTGCAGCACCTCTGCAAGGTACACTTTAGTGGCTGCTTTTTTCTCTAGTCCCATAAATAATGTCTCAACTTTTCAACTTGCAAAGACTTGTTTTGACAAGGGGTTTCTGTTGTGCTCTTCAGGATCCAATTAACCTCATGAAAGTATCCTGAAAGAGGATTCCCAAACTGCTAAGCAAAACTTGAATTAATTATTAAGGCCTGTCTAATTAGATAGCACCATTTCTATTTTTACTTGTCTTTTCAATGTTTGCAATGTAAACGTTCCAAATTGCTTTCTATACATCAGATCATAAATATTCAGATCACCGTTTGAGATCTATTCTCAGTTCATTCTCTTCAAAATGATTTGTAAAGTGCTGAAATATTTTCCTTGTCCTGGCAGAACACAAACCAAAAAATAGCAGGACTTTTTTCAATAAGGTGTGAAGGAAAAGACTCTGGGGCATTTTAAACACCACCTAAATAGTTCCAGTACCTGCAATGTTGCAGACTGCACTATATAAGACTTTCTTTTGCAAATAAGGTTTTTTTTTGATCTGGAAATAGGATGATGCATACAAATTACATCCAATAGTAATAAATTACTTTGGGATGTTCTTAAAAGTTTCAATATTAAATTTTGAAATACCTCGGAGAATAAGGGAATATTTGCCATGCTTTTGGCTGTAGCTATGGTCTTGTGAGCTTCATTAAAACTATTGTTCAAAGTCTACAATGATCATAAATGTGAATGGCAATGCAAATGATATCCTTTTATTGTGGGAAAGGACGCTGTTCCTGTTGTCAATAGCTTGAAAGCTGCTTAATCTACACCTTCCCACCCCTGGGAGAAGGGCCAGACATCATTCTCCAGCTGAGGCTTTTTATGCTGATGAGCTGAGGGAAGTAATCAGAGGAGCATCAAAGATCAGGGGTTTTGCTGTGAAGAGAGGAGTCCAGCAAAATTCAGTCTAGGAAACAGATGTACTGAGCTCAGTGAAATGGGCTATTTTTAATCAAATCCCATTTATTGGTGACCTCTCTGCTGTGAGGCTGATCTCTGGTTCCTGCTCTTTTCACACTTAGGCAGGATTTTCATCAGGGTTTTGAGGAGCAACAAGCTGCTGTTCCAACTGAATATATGGGATAACTTATACAAATAGGCATTTGCACATCTAAAAAGAAACACACCACACATGTATGTTGCTGTCAGAAAGCTGGATATTGTTGTGATGGGAGCTTCAGAAAACTGACAAACTGGGCAAGGTGTGAATTTGTTCAAAATCTTTCTACTAGTCACTTTTTCATATTAAAAAAGTAAACAGATTGATTTCTTCCTTTTAAAGCTTGATATATGCAACAGGATATAAGCCAGCAAGATGAAGAAAATAAAATAAACTGATTCTAGGGAGAAAAGATAACCAAATGAGAAATACTGCTCTTGTGTATCATCAAAGTGAATCACGTCATGAGAATATATAACTGAGAAGGCAGTAGTATCTTCCTAACAAATACCAAGTGCTACCATGAACCAAAATCATTATTAAAAGGATTCCCACCCACATTTATAGGACCTTTTGAAGGTTTGAGTTTTGAGCACAGAATGTGTCAGAGGCAGAGACATCCTCCTTGGTTTTCTCTCTCTGAAGGGGAAATTAATTCCTCAAGCACTTTTAGCAAAGTGAGATTAACTAATAGCCCACCTTTTGAAGAAAAGGGCAGATTAAAGTAGACAGCAGTAGTTCTAATCTTCAGGTTAGCATTCAAGCATATTATAAATGTACATGCGTAGTTCTGGAATTTAATTCTGTACGCAAGCTCACAAAGCTTCTTTATGCTTTTGTGAAGCTGAGGATAAAGAGTTTGTTATTCAATTTTTTAAAACAAAAATATATTTGTTGATGATGGTGCTCTGTATACTTATTCTCAAACAGTTGCTTCCTCTCCCTGAACAGGCACAGAATGGCTATTTAACAATGAAAAACTCATTTACTGAAAACTTGCATCATGAAATGTGAACCAGTTAATGCATTGTACATAGCCCTATCCTAAATATCTGGTTTTTGTAACATCAAGCAGAAGATGCACTTTGTTCTACCTTAGATTTTGCAATATACTTTTTTTTTGAGTACAAGAAAACTTTGGTTTCTTTATTAACTTTATAAATATGATTTTGTCCTTATTCATTGTTTGCATCTCAAGTTTTTTTTTAATTTGATATTTGAAATGCTGGTTCAGTTTTCATAAAAGTCAAGTGGAAATATGACCTGAACTTCAAGAGGGCTGAGAGTTAACTCTTAAACAAGTAAAGCATTAAATAAATATGTATTTAAAATGCCATTTGAATTCCATTTGTTTTACTATTGTGAAGATTTTTTTTCCCTGTGGGTAAATATTATTTTATATAACATTAATTTAAGCCAATTAAAATACAATTTGAGTGTTCTAGCAGACTTAAAGCAAGAATTTACATTTCCTTATTAAACTAAAGCCTAAGAGGTCAGGACACTTGACACTCAGGATTTATTTTTTTCTGTTTTTCAAGCTGCAGTTTTATTTAGTCATGTCTGCACATGTACATAAAATTTTGTAATAAGGTGCGTGTGTTCTTTCAAGGTTAATTTTTATTTTGCTGCCTCAGCCTATCAGGTCTAAACAAAATATTTTTCCAGCACTTAGAACATCTCTTCAGATCCCCACAACCCCGAAAAACTCTCTTCAATTTAAAACATATTCTGGAAATATTTAGGGGGTTACTTGGTATTAAAAAAAAACATTATCGATGTGTTCTTCTCCATTGTGAATGTGTCTGAGCTAGGCCAGAGATCAGGGAACTCTGTTTGCAGTAGGATTTTGGGGCAGTTATCCACCTGCCATTTCTGTAGGACTTCAACATCCACTTTTGATGGAGTATGAACACTAGCAGGTGAATGATTTTCAGATGGGTAGTTTAGTTAGGTTTGGGGAAAAAACATATGGTAGAGGTTGCTCTGGACCCTTCCCTGATGAATAACTGTGATCCTCACTATTTTTAGAACTGGTTTCACAGGGTGAGTTTGATTGACACATTGTCAGGTCCTGCATATTTCACAGCTCCTGAGGAGGAGAAAAATAAGAAAATACTTGCAGACTTCAAGAACTCTCACTGTGGCCCTTGGCTAATTTTACAGTTCTAAATACCATTGGTCACCCATGGTGGGAAGGAGAATTGATTGCCTGCTCCATGCTTGCACAAGAGTAAATTTGACAGAGGGACTTTGATGTTCTTCCCAAGTGTGCACCATGCAGTGCCCCTGAACCCAGGAATGGGCACGGGAGTGTCTGAGGATTCACGTTCATGGGCACATAAATGCAGGTCTGCCATGGGCCCTACTTCCATGTCCATGTCATCCTCCAGCTCTGCTATCAAACCAATTCTCTGATGATCAGAAATTTCTTCTGTTGTAGCTCCACCTGTGCTCTTGACCAACTTTGAGCAGCTCTACGAGCTGGAGGGCTGAAGCTTCATTCTGAATGTTACTGACTTATACTGCTGCTGGGCATTTGAAATACTATGGGTGCCTCTAGGAATGATTTTCAATGGTTATTTCCTTACCTTATTCTTGTTTTCAGTTTAGTGCTTGGGCTCTTTCTCAGTTTTGTCCCCACTGCACTTCTCATGCTGATCTCACTCTTGGCTGCTAAATGAGCAGCTCTAATTGCCATTGGTCAGTAATTACCACAGGTTTAGTTATAAACAAATTGGAGATTTTTTTTCTGAAGTATCTTTACAAGTTCTAAAACTAAAATCTCTCTAACATCCATGTCGTGATCCTGTAAATCTCCTTTCCTTGTTAATAAAATATCTTCCATTGCAAAACAATGAACCAACAGTCACACCTTGAAGATGTGATCACGTTGTAGAAGGTGAAGATTTGCAGTGATAGTTGATGGTAAAGGTAGAAGTAGAATTTTTCTGGCACTTGTTGACCTCTCTTTATTTGCCCTCCTGGGGCATGCTCCCTATGCTTTCTGCAGCCAACATCTGAAAAAGTTCAGACTAGAAAATCTCCTTGATTGACTCTCTAAGGAAGGAGTGATCAGATCACCCCAGTGGCTGGGTTTGTGTTTTCTAGGTGGGTCTGTGCTGGCATTTCAGTTTACACCCAGTCCTGCTCTGTGCAGTGGATTTCTTTTCTGCTCCCAGTGTAGGGCAGCCCCGGGGCATTCTGAAAGGGGTTTCTTCCCAGTGCCATCAGCCCAGAGGGTGAGAGCAGGGTGTGCCAGCAGGGGCAGCTCCTGTCAGCAGTAGCTCTGTTGGAAGTGTTGCTGCTGGGCTCTGGTTACTCCGCAGCAATAATCCCAATCTCCAGGTCAGCTCCCGTTACACAGCACTGCTTGGCAATGCAGACATGACTCCGTGAAGTTCCATTTTTTGTTTTAAGCTGTTGTCAGCTGCAAATGAAGATAGACTGTAAGTCAATTCTGCTATTGTGTAAGTGAAGAGAACTATGAAATAAAGGCTTCCTGGGGGAAGGGGAAGCCCTAACTGTTACTATGAGAGAGCTTCATATTTTCATTTATGTGAAGTATTTTCTTTTTTGGAAATTGCATGCAAGGATATTTATAGGCATCACACGATGCATTCTCCATGTAGCTGTGTGACATCATTTGTTGTTTCATCCACCTCATGAATGGTGTGTACACCCCATGTGGAATGGGAAATAGCAGTAACTAATGGGCGTTTTTATAGAATAGCAGAATAAATAGGTACATAAAACTTTGCAGTGGTTACTGCTGCCTTTCAGCTGTACTGACTCACTGGGGTGCACTTCCAAACAGAAATGTGGGATCCAGAAGTAAGCACACAGAATATTTCTATGTTTGTAAAATTACCAAGGCATTGTTGTGTTGTTTTGGTGTACTAGTTTTCATTTGCTTTTGTAGTTAGTTTGTTTCTTTGGAATGTTTTTGTTCAGTTTTGTTTAGTTTTCTTTCTGGAACTCTGTTTATGTTGCTTCACTGTGAAAGTTCCTTTTTCCTCTCCAGAACAAAAGTATTCTTCATTTGCAGACTCTTATTTTCTACCTTATTTTGAGATCTGAGATTTTCAGTGCCCTTCTTTCTAAATCCCATATTTACCTGGATGGCATAACTAAAAAGCAAAAAAAAAAAGAGAATCTCTTAGTCTGGTGTTCGGCAAAAATTTTTTATGTAGCTGGAGGCGTAGAGGAAGAATCTGCATTTTCTATTTTTGCAGATAAATACTTAATACATAATTACCTCAATTTGCAAAGAAAGGGATAGTGTTAAGCACATTTTCCTTTGATTCTAGTCCAAGATTGATAGAGAAGGGAGAGTTATTAACAAGAAATATAATGCACAATGGTTAAAAATATTTGCTTAAGAAATTCAATATCCCAAAATGTCATCGTTGTCTCTGCAAATGAACATGACTCTGTGGATAAAATCTGCTGCTGTGCTCTGGGCATGTGCTACGTGCTGTGTCTCCAGAACCACCTGGAGGCATGGGTACAGAGAGCTTGATCAGAGGATGGATTGCAGTAGAAAAAAAATATAAAACTCACAGTAGAAATCACTTGGTATGAGAGTGCTAGCTACTTCTGGGAGCATGATAAGAAAGATATTTTCCATGCATTTAAGTGCATGATCCAAAAATGTCATTTTAAGGCAGTTCTGCTCTTTATAGTTGCTGTCACATAATCCAGTTAAATATTTGAGCTTTGTGAAGGTCTTTGTGCTGCCATCTATTATATATTTATATTAGTCCCTGCTTCTATTTTTGATTTTCTAATTTTTTTTTATTTTTGCCATTTCCTTTCTGGATTACTCTGGCTAGTTGTGCTACTGCTTCTAGAACAGAATCTCCTGTATAGTTTTGAGATTTTGTTTCAGTAGAAACAAATGATAACTGTTGGCTTGTACTTGTGTTCTTTGGGCAAAAGCTCACTTCAAACAGGTATGGAGTACCACAGAAAAACAGTAAGTGCAGGCTGTATTTTAAAACACCAGGAGATTGAAAAAAAAGAGTGAAAGTTCTGTGAATTTATCCCAACTAAATGCTGCATAAGAACTGATTTACCTCTAATAAATTCCACCCTTTAAGCTCAGAAAAAAGAAAAGTTAGAGTGGGACTGTAGGGGAGCATGTTGAAATTGTATGTACTGTGATGTCTGGTATTTTCCAGGAGAAAAACAAAGTCACACTTAAATAGAATTGAGAGATAAAAGAGAAAAACTATTTGAAAATGGAATGTATAGCTGTGTGTATTTTCACTTCATTCACTGTCTGTTTTGGTCCCTTGTAAGGGGCACATTGCACTGATAATACGTGGAGAATGCTGTTTGCAGCACAGCAACAGCCCTGACCTGTGCTTGACCTGCATGTGCTGATTCTGTGCTGCTTGCTCCAGAGCCAGCCATGAATAGGGAGATAGGTTTGCAAGCAGAAGCTGATGTGGTAAAGATGTATCTGGGTGTTAGTTGAGAGAAAAACGTCCTGCTATGGAAGCATGTTAGGTGATCATTGTGGTGCAGCAAATGCAACAAGTGAATGGGACTCATGCAGTGGTGTTCAGCCAGGACTGTACATGGTTTCTCACTTTTAAGAAGGAATTACTCTTTGCTTGGTTTAAAAACTTTGACTTTTTTTTGCTAAATTATTTTTTAAGAGTCTGAGATTAACATTTAATAATGGTATCTAAGTTTTGTACAAATACAACCAAATGTACCTGGCTGTACTTACTGTAGTTTACTTATTGGGGACTTTCAGTGTTGGTTTTTGGAATTTGTTTGTTTTGAATGATATGGACCAGAAGCAGAAGTGCTCCTTACTTGGTGCCAGTGTAGCTCAAGATGTCTCATCTCTAATCTTTTTATTTTCTCAAGCCTGATGTGAAATTGTGGAGTTTGATGTTGGTGTTCCTTTGAAAATGTTCAACAGTATTTAAAAAAGAACCTAGCTATCCATAACCCACAGATCTACTTTTAAGAAAAGGTGTTGGGTTTTTTGGCCTATATGCCTTTTCTCTTAATTGCTTGTGCTAATGGGGCATTATACTCACCATCACATTAAGATGGATTCATTTCTCTCAGTGCTAAAAGATCAGCTTTGTGGAAATTGTTACTGCTGTGTGTTTTTTGTTTGCAGTTTTTTAATTAATAACTACTTGACTATCAGAAGTTTTGCTTAGGTGAGTTGATGACAGGGGAAATATGCAGAGTTCTAGTGAAGTGCCAATTATAAACATAATTTGACTTCTTAACAATGACAATATCAAATTATTTCAGAGCTTCCCTTCTGTTCAGTCATTATTTCTCAACCTTATTTTGAATTCAGACAAACAAATGTACTCCAAATTTTTCATGTAAAAACAGTAAACACTTCTAAGACTAAGCTGCTGCCCAGAGAAGACTTTTAATTTAGTCAAGGACTGTGGGTGCAGTCTGCCCCCCATGAAGCAATTATATAACTCTCCCCTCACCTTCCATACACGTCTTGCTGGCTCTGACTGGGGTGTTTTGTGTGTTTGTGCTTTTTGGTTTTGTTTTCTTTTTCTAAGCTACCATTTACACCCCTGGATAATTATAGGACCTGGGTAGCTACCACCAAAGGGTATAACTCAATTTCAAGAAAAAAATATGTTCAGGCTCCTACATTGCAGATGGTCATGCTGGGCTCCTGAAGGCCTCTGTGGCATTATGTGGGCAATTCTAGAATGGGAGCCAAACATTGTTACTGATTTGAGACCTAAATGATAATTTAAATTTAGACTGAGGAAGAGATTAATTTCTCTTTAAAGTATGCTGTCAGAATTAATGCAGGTTCATTCTTTTCTCTGGTGTGCTTTCTTGTTGGAGGAGACCATCTGTTTGTCTAGGGAAGCCACAAAATAATATTCGATGTGAGATTTGCACTGAAACCCTGACATCTAGCAACTGCAGTTAGGAAAATTATCTAAATGTGCCTAATTCATTTATATTTTAATTCCAATCCATCAGTGTCAGATAAAATAAGTTATTTTTTCTTCTGTTCCTGGGTGGCACCTATAATAGCTTAATGTTGTCTGAATAGTAAAATGGTAAGTTTTGAAGTCTTGCTGCAAGCCCGGGGCTTTTGACAAGGGCTGCCCAGATGAAAGCTTTTTTTGGAAATTATTGAACTTCTTTATATTTCTGTAGTTAATGATTATATTTCATTTCTTTAAAATGATTTGCTTATCACAGCTGTTGGAAGCCATATGTGAAGAGAATGTGAATTAATGATAAAGCAAAAGCAGGTAAAAAGTTCTGGATGTCAGGACAGTGATGAGACTTGACAAGAAATAGATTCTTTTGGCTGATCTGATTGACAAAGTTTCCTTTTTATGTTGCAAAATTGGAAAAATACATGGAAAATTACCAAAGCAGCTGTGTACTGTTCCAGGTCTTCTAATTTGGGTCATCCCATTAAATTGGTAATTGCACAATTCTTTCAAAAAGTATTTAAGTTGATTCTTCCTTTTCTAGGCATTTATATGGCCTTCCTAGACTTTATCTTAAGCACTTCTAACGGATTTATGAAATGAAAGCTTTGTGATTTTCAGAAACGATGTCTTTGCTAGTGTCAGGGAGGTGCTTTTAGGATGATCCAAGTTGTCTCTGTTTTCTGATATTTGAGTCGTGTTAAAATGTCCTTCACATGTTCCTAAGATTAATAACTGGACAAGTCATGACATCGTGCTGTTTTCCACAGGGGTTTGTGATGATTTCTTTTAAATCAAATACATTTATTTTTTATTTATTTTATTTCCTTTCAGGCTTCTATTCCACCAACCTCAGTAGTTTCATATTTTTAACTCCTCTTTTAGGTGTGGTGTTCCTAAACCCATCGGTCGTGTGAGCCTGTTGGCCCTGCCAAACAGCAACAGAGACATGTGCTCAAAGGCTGTGGCCTGGGTTGAAACATCAGGGTCTGAGACCAGGTCTCTAGAAATAGCAACCTGCAGGGATTATCTTCCTCTTCTAATATCTTCATATCTGCAAACTAATTTTGCCTAGGATACACCAGAGAATATGCTGCATGTTTCTTCATAGCCTCTCGGATAAAAAGTGACAAAAATACAAAGTCCATAGTCCATTTATTATAAAAGTTCACATTTTAAATGTTTTTTTCATGTAACAAAGTGAAAATTGACCCTTTTATTGCCACATAAATGGCAAACTATTTCTGGAAGGTAACCCTTCTTAAAGTTCTCATTTGAATTCCAATTATTTTTACTAATCAAGGCTTGCCTCCTTAAAAGGGTATTGGTGTCATTATCAGCCTAAACACGTATGAAGATGTGGGATGGAGTGATTTTATAGTTTAAAAAGCTGCTTGAGCATATTTGAAACAGCCTCACCTTTTTGGGCTAAGCTGGGTTATGATTTAGGCCTTCAGCAGTTTGCAAGGAGTCACGAATGAACAGGAGTGGAGTAATAAACAGGGAAAAAAATAATTTTGCCTTGTTTCATGTCTGCTTTTGATCTGCTATTGACAGAACAAAGGCATGTATTGCAACTATATCCTCTTTTAGACAGGAAATGAAAATATGACAGCTACATCACAGATTAATTCAAGAACTTTTAATCAGCGAAATATTTTTGTTGCTCTTGCCTCAGACTCAGGTGTTTTTTTCATAATGCCAAAGGCTTTACACAAATTTATTTTTATAAAATATTCAGTGACAAATCCTTTAATCTGAAAGTTTCGTTTAATTTTTTTTTAAAGGAAAGTTTATACCACTTCATTAATTTGCACTAAGCAAACCCAGAGGTGCTGACTTCTGTTTTACAGGAGAAAACTGAAGTATATTTTATCTGTTGGTATGCTAAGCTTCTTTTCTTCCCTTGCCTCCTTACTGAAAGTAATGCAGCTATTCTTGCTATAAAATATCTTTGTGTTACTGGGGAGTAAGTGTGGCAAGAGGCTTTGTTCTGAGGCTCTGAAAATGAGATTGATTTTCAGTAACTGGCTAATTTGCTAGGAGCATACTAAAGCTCTTCAAATAGATATGGTTAACCTAGAAAAAAGAATATGATGAATTCACAGGGTTTTGGCTTTAATTTTCTGGCTTTTGTGTGCATGAGCAAAGATTTGTTTTCTGTGAATGTAAGCACAGCTGACAGCAAGATTTGAGAGGCAGACTCGTAGGTACTGTGCCATGCCATGGTCTGCTGGTCTTCCTGGTCAGTGCAGCTGCCTCTCCTTCCTTGTGTGAAAGAGGAGAGCTCTGGTGCTCATTTGGGTTCCCTCTGAGATGAACTTGGGGCTGTGTCAGGACACACAGCTGCTTTGGGTTTAGAAGGACCAAAAGTTGGCTTTGATTTTGTTTGCTATTCCACCAAGGGATAGCAAAGTTTGTAGTTTCTTGAATATTCTGACAGCCGCCTCTCCAATGTTTTTCTACACTGTTGTGTTCATGACTGAAAGGAGATTTCTGTAAAAAGCGAGACAGCTGTTACTCTCCTTTAAGACTGCAAAGAAATGCTACAGTGCCATGGCAGTCTGGCAAACAACACCAGCAGAAACTGGATTGCTGAGAGAGGAGTCTGTAGTGAGGTGCTGTTCCCCATCAGCCATCAGGATTTTATCCTCTGCTCCACAGAGTGAAGCCCACCCACCTCTTAAATTCCATTATTCAGTAACATTCATTCTAGCACAAAATAGCAAATTCTCCAGAATTTTTCTCTAAAAAAGGTTCACCTAATTTTGTCATCAAATTGGAGAGTGCCTGTTATGTGGTTGAACCTAGACCTGTGACAGAAACAAAGATATTTTGGAAAATAGAGATTGACTATTCACTGTACATGAGGGATGCCAGATACATCTTTTGTTATCTATTTCTCTCTTAATAATAATAATAATTTTTATCAGCTATCCATTTATAGTGGTCATTTTTGCAAGCAAAAAACTAATTTAGGATTTGTTCATTAGAAAATTGGTTATATTCTTTTAGGTCAGTAAGAAAATATTATCATCCCTTCCAAAAGAAATTGTCCTATCCATGTCTTGATCTGCTTTTATGTACTGTTGGCAAAAGAAAAGCATGTGAAATAATTATTTCTTCTGTTAAACATCAAAACATCAGTCTCAGCTATATCATGCATATAAATTGGAGAATAGCTAATTCATCAGTCTCATCAGTTTTCTCTCTAAAAAGAAATACTATTATTCATTCCATTACCTACTGCTTGTTTCTACGGGTCCAAGAGCCAAACCTCAGAATATGATGGTTCAATTTAACTAGTCCTAGATTTGTTTCTGGGCTGTTTCTGGGTTCTTTTGTGTTAGTTTTCTCCCATTTCAGTGTATGTTTCTTCTGCCTGCACTCCATATTATTATAATAGGTTAAGTGATCCAAACTGTAGCGAATTATTACATTTTTAAAAGTCAGTAACCTAAGTGGCTTTATTTATACCCACTAAGCTTCTTTTCTTTGTCTAGCTTTGCTGAGAGAAATACCTATATTGTGTCTAGAAAAGCTTTTCAAATGCTGTGCTATTCACCAGATACTTGGGACAGTACATTTAGAACTGGAGTGGATAATGTGTATGCTTTCTATCCCTTCAGTCAGTGGTTAAGGCAGGAAGTAGCTTTGATAGTGAAAACCAGGGTTTTGTAAAACGCTCGAAGACGAAGAAAGAAGAATGACACTTCTTTCCTTGCTGTTTCAGAATCCATTTGCTTTTGTATATACAGCAAGGCAGCGAGTTTCCTAAACTGAGAAGTGTTTTACTCTAGAAGTGAGGCAGCATGAGAATCAATTGGTAGATTCGGCTTTTATTATTTACATTTTTTTTCTGCAGTCAGAGGAAACATCCTAGACCACCCATTAAAAAAAATAAATCACGGATGTCTCAAGGGAAGGCGTGTCTACTATAAATATACCAACAACTCAGGAGAGATTGTTTCACTCTATCTCTGTAACTCTCAATTTGTTTATACTTTTTTGTATCAACCTGTTGTGAATTTCAGAAAATCTTGGTAGGAGACCGATATGTGTTATTAATCTTCTTTTCACTCTATTTTTCTCCCAATATGTTCTGCTACATCTTATCTAAAGTGAAGCTTAAATCTAAGCTTTATAACAGAGTGTGAGATTTATGATACCATCTCTTTCACAGCATCACAAAGGGTAGAATGTAGGAAACAGTGTCTGCAGAAGTGGCTATCACTTAAGTAGATAAAAGGTGGGGATAATGAGGTGTTAAGTACTGTATTTCTTTGAGATAAAATAAATCAGCCAAGGTCCTGTTGAAAAATTTGGGCAAAATTACATGAGTCAACCTTGATAGCACAAGCCAGTCTGTTGCTTCTACCACTGAGCCTACATATGAAACTGGAGGTCTGAATTTTGTACTTTCTGCCTCTATATCAAGTCTAGTAGAATATTCTGCGATGGGATATGAACTTTATTTTCTACAGATGATGATTAAAAAACCCAGTGCATGTTGACTCTTTCACCTTTGCCTTGGTATCTCACTCCCACTGAGTGCCTAAATACCACCACTTGTTTCTTGCTCTCTGAGAACCACTGTGTTGCTAAAGAAGTTTTGTGTGCTTTCATAACGTCAGATTATTTATTTTCAGTACAAGTCAGAGCTCAGAAAGTATTCTCTTCACTTTCCAGGCTTGTTTTATTGTCCAGTGATGATAATAGTAGAATCTTTTTATTGGTTGGATTTATCCAAGTTTGGGCCTTTTAAACATTATTTTACTTCTATCTAAATTAGCCAAAACTGTCAGGTAGGCAAGCAGAACCTGCTGCTAAGCAACAAAGCTGCATTACCTGGAGAATAATATTACACTGCACTGAATACTGACAGAATTGGCAAATGGTCTCAGAGGAGGGAGATCAGTCCCCATTCTGTTACAAACCTGCAAATACAGATGGTAACAGGGATTAGCAGTCTGGAGGTTTTCTGGCTTAATAACTTACAGACTGTGTTTTTTTAAAACATGCATTTCAATTGAAGTCAGGCTCATCATTGCCTATAATCTATTAAGTGTTATGAAATCTACAGATAAGCAATTTTGAGGAACACAGGTACAATCTATCAGGCTATGAACATCTAGTTTTGTCTTTATAGCATTGGGAAAATTCTTTAGAGAAGCCAAACTTGTAAATGTTGCAATTTCCTAAAAGCTGAATTAAAGTCTTTTTAGTTTAGGATCCTGTAATGTGTAAGTCAAAAGTAAAGACCATTTACAATGATAAAATTATCCAGCTATGGATAGCAGGTTATTGTTCTGCAGTAGGTGGAATATCACTGAAGAGGAAATCTGAAAATGTATTTTTCTGAGATTCATTCAGGTAATAGTCCATTTTATGTATTTCAATATATACTACTTTGTAACACGTTATATAATTTTCATCTTTATATATGAGATTTCTTTAGCTTTGATATTGGGCTGGACAAACCTCAAATCCATGTCTTTGCTTTCATGAGTGCCTGTATGATTCCACATTGCCTTTCTGCAGCCTGGTATAATTGTACTGGTTAATTGCTCATATTACCCCCAAAAGAATAATCATAATCTCTCCCTTAGATGTCTTGCTGTCATCTAAATCTCTCTTTTTGGCCTTTTCATCAAAGACATAGGGACCAGCTGATTTATTTCCCCCAGGAAAAACCATTTAATGTGTTGGCTCAGTCATGATGTGAAAGGGAGATGCAGAAAGCTGAAGTGGAATTGAGCATCACAAAACAACTGTGCTAAATACTAAACAAATTAATAAATACTTATAGTTACCTTGCTATGTCATTTCATGCACAGTCTATGCACAGTGAAGGATGCCTCATGCCTCATTCTTGTTGTGCTGTGTAAGACACAGAAACAACCAGTTCTATACCTACTTGAAAATATGTAGTCTCTTTTTCTGACAAAATAAGTTCAGTGTCTTCCTACTTAGTTCACTTCACTGCTGCAGAATGGTCTGTTGAGGCAGCAGATCCATCAGTCTCTCCTGCATTTGGGCAGCCCTTCACATCTGACTAGCATGGCCAACGTGTGGGAATGGGCTTTGCAAACCTGCCGGGCCTGGGGCCACAGTGCTCTCTGTGCCACAAGATACCCTAGGTTCTCTCCAATATAATCTGCAGAGGGATTCAGAAAATTATAACCTCCTCCTCATAAATGAGTGCTGGGAAGCAGCACCCAGGTGTGTTGTGCTTTCCCATATTCCTCACTGTTTTCACAAGGCTGAATTGGAGCTTTGTGCAGAAGGTGTCCTGGAAGCATCAGCCATCAGTCCCTGCCTCAGCAGTGGCAGCCAAGCTGTAATTTATCTGACATGGCTTGGTGACTTTCCTCTCAATTCCAAAGTAAATGGCTTTCTCACATCATTCAAATGCACAACCAGGTTAGCAGTGGCTGCTGCTTTTCAGCCAAGCAGCACAAAAAGGAGACAGAAAATGCCACTTGCCCTGAACATTGTTCTTTATGTGCTTCTCTCAGATGCCCAGCAGTGAGTTTCCTGCCTCCCCCTTGGCCCTCTGGTGAATCAAACTCAGAAGCATTCTGACTAGCTGAAGAGGAGCTGAGCAGGAATAATATTCATTATAAGCAGGTCATATGGTATTTAAACCTCCTCTGATGATGCAGCCAAATCCATCAGTGTACTAATTCTCCCACATGGAGTGGATGCAAATTCTCCTGGTTTAAATGAACCAGCCTTGAAAGCATGGGTTTCAAAGAATTTTAATAGGAAGCTTTTCTAAACAGAACTGAAACTCTTTTAGTAAAAAAAGTGGGAATTATTAGTCTTCTCCCAAGTCTTCAAAGTGTTCTGTAACATTGGGCTCAGCAGTTCATAGGTCTTTAGAGACATTTACTGGTCAGCTGAACAAAGAATCCTTTTTCTGTGTTGTTGGTCTTGCCCAGCTGTGTTTGTTCACTGTCACAACAACTTTGTTCAGTTTGATTAAGGTAGATTTGGCTCACTCTGCACAGATGTGCTGATAAAGTGCATGTATAAAAGGTGATGTGAAGTAAGGCCTCAGTTTGTCTGGTTGCAGCCATTGTAGTTTTGTTTAATTGATGTCTTTACCATCTTGAGTTTAGTCCCCTCTTTAAGCAGGGGTTTAGGTCACAGTTAACCATTTTTCCTGTCAGCTATTAAATGAGTCATCCCCCACCAAAAACTCATTGTTACCACCTTCATCATGAAAGCAGTCCCAAAACTTGTTTTTCAACCATTTTTGCATGTAGAGCATTCTTGCTGTAGAGCACTATTGGTATTTGAACCAATTTGTTTTCCTCTGTAAGGATTTTTTGCATTTAGTTTTGATTTTTGACCTTTTTCAAAGATGCTAGTTCATGTTGAGATAATGATTCTGATAGATGGTGACATTTTCTAAGTTGGTGGGGTCACTAAAGGGACATTTTATTGAAGCAAACATTATTTTTTTTTCTTTTATTGGTCCCACAATACACTTTTCAGATGGGCATTACAGGCAGTTGCTTCCAAGCACGAAGAAACATTTCAAAACTAGCAAAATCATTCTACTTTCAAACAAATTAAGATCTCAGCTTTCCGGTGACAAGTTTCTAAAGATGATCATGTGAACAGTACTGCATCCAGTAATGTATTCAGGCCATCCAACTTCATCCTCTGTGTTTTCACAGATGATTCAAAATGTGACAGCATGGACAGCAAAGGGCCATCACCACGTTAGTACCATTGTACTGAGCCACGAGTGCAAGGTTTTCAGTACATTCAAATGAGCACAAAGCCTGTTCAGGACTGCAGCCTTCTGTAACCTTGGAAACTATTATGTATGTTCATTTGAGAGACAATCGGTTTATTACAGCAGTGTCAAATCGTACTGAAGAGAAAGTGAATTGCCCTGTTTCATTAGTTAAAATGTATTTATTTGACTCATCTGCTGTTGTTATCACTCAAACTATTATTAATAGTAGTAGTACATTTAATGAACACTTCATTTTTTTGTAGTACTGGAGAACTTCATTGAACACTGAAGCACAAAGTCTTGGATTCTGTGTAGTCTTGGGAGAGATTGTGCTCAAAGGCCCGATGGAGGCAGGTCAAGTTGTTACTTGCTGAATAGATGCTTTTCTGAGGGCTTTGTGAGAGGGCTTTATTTATAGTCAGTGCATGGGACAATTAAAACTGTTTTGAGAAGGCTCTAACAAGTGATTAAATGTAAATATAAATTGGGAGTTTATTTTCCTTTTTTGTTTCAAAATACAAGTATTACTATTGTACAACATTGATTGCACTGTTCTGGAGAACATGCT
This sequence comes from Emberiza elegans, assembly GCA_024865655.1. Classification (NCBI taxonomy): domain Eukaryota; kingdom Metazoa; phylum Chordata; class Aves; order Passeriformes; family Fringillidae; genus Emberiza; species Emberiza elegans. The sequence goes on from JALJVW010000206.1 coordinate 67,290,482, forward strand.
TTCAATTTTAAACACGGACATGAAGTTTAGCATTTGTTTAAAATGTACGTATGTGAAAAAACACTGATCTTTTTGAGGACTGCCTGCCCTCATCTTTCAGTGTTACTGGTAGTTATGTATATTCATCAAGATATGATTATTCCATGATAAAAACCCCCAAACATTTGGCACTCTTTCTTGCTGGTTTAAAACAAGAGTGAAATGTGTCTAGAGCTTTCCATAGCTGCAATACGTGGTGTGCATCAGAGGCAGAATGTCACCACACTGCTCGTTGGCACATGTGGAGCCACACTCTCCTAAAATCCCCGCGCTGGGGCCTCTCTGTGCTGTGTGACTTAACCTCCATTTCACAGCTACGTATGGCTGCTGGCAAGGCACCCAGCTTTGCAGGGAACAGCAAAAGCAGCTCTGTGGGAAGGCTGGGCTCCTTTAAAACATGCCAAGGGTTATTTCATAGCGGATTTGCAAAGCAAGTGTGAGTCTGATGAATGCCAGAAGAATGCAGCTGCCACTAGAGGTACCTTTGAAATGGCACAGTGGGCTTTGCTGTTGGCTCCCTTAGCATCAAAAGGGGCATTTTGTGCTGTCTCCAGCAAAGACGGAGTCACACGCTAAGTGTGTCTACAAATGCTTTTGACAAATAACTCATGTTTAATTCCTTGTGCACTGCTATTACAAAGTGTCCCTGACACTATCAGTAAACTTTTCTCAGCTTTTTTGGGGTATGTCAGTTCTTCCACACAACAGCTTTGATTTGATCTTTTTTTCACACTGGACTTAAAATAAAGTATTTTGAATATTTTCTTGCAATAGAATTGTGTCAGAACAGATGCTCTCAATTCAGAAGCCTCGATTTTTCTTCAAAAAGTTTCAAAAGATTTTTAAAACTTTTGGACTGAAAAACATTGTAGGAAAACAAAATGTTTCCGTTACAGTTTTGGTTTCAATGAAAGGCCATAGAACCATCTTCGATGAATTCTGCAAACTATTGAAAAGTTTTGCCTGGGAAAAGAGCTTACTTCTCAGGAAGAGTTAAATCTTTATGGCCCAAGTAGAAGTTCCTCCACTAAAGATAACATCAAAATTCATATGGAAAGGGAAAAAAAACCCCATCTCAATAAGTAACAGTAAAATGAAAATAAGTTACCACAGAGAGAGTAGATGGGGCTTAGTGATGGAATGTTTTATTTCATAGTTCAGTGTTACATCAAATATAATTATCAATAACTAGGTAAGCATCTTGTCCCTCCAAGTTTGTGGATATGAAACAGTTTTTAGCCCTGGGAGTAATATGTGACTCATAAGATGTGGAGGGCTGCTTCTGTAGCCAAGTGGAGCCATTCTTTTTGGACCCACATCTTTCAATAATTGCACTATTCATTCCTACTGCATGTCATGGTAAATAAATGCTTTAAAGTCCATGTGCTGTGTAGAAGAGACAGCAGGAGATATATTTGAAACCTGCCTTTCCATTTTGGTGTGGTATACAATCACTGAGAAAGGCAACACACATGAACAACTTAAGTACTTTAATGTTTTCCCCTTAAAATTGTAGCTTGATGTTAATATGTCCTGAAATATCTTTAATTTTTCATTATAGCTGTAATTATGCAAATATTAAGAATAGAATTGCTGTGTAAAATCATTCATTTTTGTGTATGAAGGTATGTAGAGGTCAGGTTGTGTACTGCAGTGAATCACAGCTGAGAAAGCAGCAGTGCAGCTTGATGAGTTTTTAACTGGAAATGGGCAGTGAGAGCTGCCGGGCACCGAAAGGACACGACAGCTGGCGTGGCAGCTTTTGACATCCTGTGTGTAATTGATTTTGAATGCTTGGCAGGCTTTTATAATGGTGCAGGGGCACTTAGACCAGCAGGTAACTGTTGGGAATAGATTGAGTGGTGGTGAGCCCATTTTCATATTACTCTTACTTGAGAATCCTTTAGACACACTTGACATCAAAGATATGTTCTCTTTTAAGTGCAAGTGCTTGTCAACTGGTACACCCCTTTTCATCAAATTCCAGAAAAGCAGAACAACTTAAACCACTGGTGTGTTATTTAATTAAGTGATCATTATTAAAGATGAAATTTCAAGTACAATTTATATATCAAGCAGGAGTAGGAAATAAAGTATTGGCTGAGCAAACCAATTTTAGTTTTCTTGTCCAAGTTATTTTTGTTGGTAAACCCTGAGCTGAAAATCACTTGTGAAACTGATGTCAGAATTAGATCGAGCAGCCCAATAATTACAACCAGAGAAAAGACAAGCTGTTTCTGTCCGTTTGAAGTGATGACTTTTTTTTTAATATGTGCTAAGTAGGCTGGGCAAAATAATTAAAAAAAAAATAGAGAGCTACTGGGTTTGTTTTTCCTTTTACATTGCATGCCTGCAAAGTGTCAATTTAATGAAAAAAATCACATCTCTAAATAGATTTGATTTTATCTGGGGTCCACCACCCGGCCAGGATCCTAGAAAGGGATTGGTGGAACTGAGTGCCTTCATTCTGGGATTCTGAATTTACTGCCTGGTGAAAGAGTTTGCATTGCAAATAGAGAAACATAATGCAGCGTCTGAAAATCAGGCTGCCTTGAGTCAAGCATGCAGATACTGCAGATTCAAAAATGACCAGTTGCTGTTAAAAGCTAGGTCATAAACTTCCAAACTTTTGCTCTTCAAACTTTGGCAAAGTATTTTGTTCTTCGAGGATATTTTTTAACTCTGTCATCATTTGCAGCTAAAGGTTTGATGTTTCATATCCTGTCCATTAATGTTGGAATCTGGGTGGATATTTGTGTTTGGGACAATAGAATATCTCAATAGAATAATATGTGGTAAATATCCAAAACAACTGTTACGTTGAATTTAATAGATTGTGCCAAGCAATGTTAGTAATATTTTATTAATGGCTGTGAATTGGATCTAGAAAATTTTACAGTGGTTGGACTGACCATTCATCCAAAAGATATAGGCACTTAATTGTGTCTAAGCAGCTGTCAATTTTGTATGCCCTTAAGATGTCCCTTTCTCACTTGGCTGATCACATCAGGTTCAGAGCCTCTGAAAGGTTCAGACTTAGACCAGAAGGGAAAATTTTGTTTGTGACAAAACTGCAATGGCTTAACCATTATGGTGCATGTCTAAATCTTGAAATATCTCTGAAAAAATATTAAGACCTAGAGTAAAGGACAAAGACAGTTGAAGCAAGTTTTCATAGAAGTTTAAATATCTTCTTGCAGTGGTTTGTATACTTGTAATTTGTTTCAGTAATTAAATAAGGTATTTTAGTATATAGGTGCAAAGTATTTCAAACTGAAAGGACTCACATTGCTGTGCTGATTAAATTAAGTTCGTCAGGGATTATATTTTTGAACAAAGCCATGAAAAGATGTTTTTTTTGGCCCCCTGGAGACGACAATTTTCAAAGAAATAGAGGGTAATGGCCTTATTATTTTAGTTTACAAAGTTTGTCAGCTAATTTCAAGTCTGGCTACCCAGATCCCTTTAGTTGTACAAGCTGTCCTTCATGTGCTGTTGTAAAGATGTGTGGAGTTTTACGACTGAGTAAAGCTACAATGTTGTCTCTTTGTGTAATTTGCAATTATTGGAGCAGAGGAGGTAAGAAAAATTAAATGTGGACAAAAGTTTACACTAAAGTCTTGGAGATTCTGCAACAATAATTTTTCATGGCAAAGCTGGAAAGTGCTGTGGCTTAGCTAGTAATTGTAGCAAATATTACAAATAGCTTGAGAAATTTTACATTTTAACCCGTTCATTAGTTTAGAGCTAATAAATGGCCACTTAAGTGATGCAGTTAATCTCATCAACTCCACCAGTATCATCTTCCTAAGATCATTTGCATACTAGAGGCTTCTTGACTCATTGGAGGGAGATATTTCACTGCCATTAGTAATGTATTAAAATTGTTTGACAGAAAATTGATTTAATATTTCTTTGTTAAAAGAATAATAATTACAATGATTTTTAAAAACAGGCTTCCCTCCCCCCCCCCCATTATTTAGAAATTAATTTCTTGGTTATTAGTGTTTCCTAAAAGGGACTCTCAGGTAAAACATTGCTATAAAATACCAAAATCTGAATGACTTGAAGGATATTTTAAAGAAAATACATATTTGAGATAACCACTAATCTCCTTTTGGTTTGATAATTCCATTTGCACACACAAAAAGCAGCTGTAGACAGCCTTGTGATTCTAGATGAGAAAGGTGTTGGTCTGGTTAGGTCTTGGAGACAGTCCATAGAAAATTAGGAATAATCCACAGAAAATGAGCTTAGATTAGCCTACAATAGCATAAAATAGCATTTCTCACTTAAAAAGAATCATTAATAAGGCTATGCATTTCAAACATACAGGTTACAATAAATACGATAAAATGCAGAAGCAGTTGAACTGTGTGATGTTGGCCTCAGTGTTGGTTATGCTATGCTTTATTAAAATATAAAGGTTGCAGGAGCTAGTTTTTTCTTTTTTTTTTTTTTTTTTTAACCAGGAATGTATATGTATCCTGTGAGTTTTTTCTTTTACTATCTATTTTTTTTTTTGTTAAGGTAAGAGAAATCTTTATCATAAAACCAAAAACGATGACCTATTGGTCCCCTGCAGTTAAAAACTGGGGAAATCCTGTGAGTGAAGGCCATGTTTCTTGCATTAAAATGTGACACAGTGGGAGTTTAAATTATGAAGAAGGGCCAGTTCCCACTGAATGCTATCTAAGCAGAATTTAGCATACCTGTCATAGCCCATTTCGTTTTCAGGAGCATTATAAATTTGCTACCTCCCAAAACATAATCTTGGGAAACCAAATTGTACCAATATTTGAAACACACCAATTCAAGGCTTCTATCCTGTCCTAACCATTCCACAAACTGATTTAAATTTGCTGGGTTCTACCAATGTTGCACCACTGTGTTTTGCAGAGTAAAAGTAAAGATTGTCTAAATTCATGGCTGCAAAATTTCTCAGAAGCAAAATGCATCCTTTCTGTGCTATATCCTTCTTGGAGCACTTGCTATCACAAAACAAAAAGATGAGTTTTGGAGAGCAATAATTTCCTTTCAAGTCACCTCAGTCTCTGTGCTGCAAGGCTGTGCCTATTCTTGGATACAACAGAAATAATGGATAAGATCTTACATTATTTTCCCAGAATCTTTTCAGTAATTAGAAGCTAGACTTTTTCTTCCATTTTTGCTGCTTCTGCATTAGTGCCAGGGGAGGAAAAACCTGGTGTTAAATATTATATTCCAGATTTTCTCCTCTTATTTATGTCAAGCTAAACAAATATTCCAAACACAGGCCAGTAGCATCTGTTAATTTTACTCTTTATTACCTTGCACAGGTTATTTATTTATTGTTTTTAAATATAAAAGACAGGCAGTTCTCAGCCCAACACGGGCTTTAGCATTTATACTGTTTGCATGCAAATAGTATTCATGAATGCAGTTACTTTTAATTTATGTAAATATTCTTCTGTCTTACCCTTGATCTTAGTTGGATTCTTTTGTAGTTATTAAATTGAATTTATTGCAATTATTTATTATATCATGGCGATGGTGTCTTTCCATCTGAAATCCATTAAATGCTCCTTATCAGAATGGTCTAACACCACTCAGTTTTCAAAATTATTTATTTCACATGATCACAACACAGTTTGAGGAAATATGAATTTCTACCATGCCAGATAGTAATGGGCATTGATGGCTTTTTCAGTGAAAGAGGTAGGAAGTTTCTGAATTTCTTTTCTTCCAAAAGTCATGCCTTCCCACTCAACTTTATTCCCACCAGCCAGCAAAGATGGATTTTTCAAAAGTGACTCCCTATCTTGCATCCAAAGAAATGGCTGTGTTTTAGCAAAAATTTAGTACATTGGAAAGTTCACCTCTATTCTGTGCCTAAAGATTTTAAAAATCTCCCTGAATGTTTTTGGGCAAAAGCTGTTGCCTGGGAGGTTTGCTGTTCTTATCATGACCTAAGGAATTCCTTTCTGGCTGGTTTGGGATTTCAGCTGTCTGTGGACAGCTCACAGGAGGGACTGTGTCAGCACAACTCGTGTGGCAGCAGCTTGGGCAGTGTGGTTGGCTAAAATATTGTATTCATCCCAAGTGAATCAGGCCTGTTTCTCAGGAAAGTGGTGCTCTTGGTGCTGATTATCAGACTAAAGAACATCTGACCATCCCTGATTGCAAATCAATTAATGTAACTTACTACAACAAAGATATTTAACCTTGAACACGGAATAGCAATTAATACTATTAATTACTATTAATTAATAGTAATTAATACTATTGATTACTATTAATATGAGTAATAGTTTAATGTAAACACCTGTAGGGACTAATTTATATTTTTTAACAATCCACTGTACCACTGTTGAAAGCAAACTTCAATTGTAGAGCAGCTGTAGGAGAGTTGCTATAATGTAGTTTTCATTCAGAGGGAAAAAAGAGATTTGTGTGGCTTCCCAGAACAAACTGCTTAGGAAAGTGATGCCTATTCAGGTGATAAATTAGGTGCTATATACTATGACAAGTGCTCAAAAATCCAGATGTACTTGGCCAAGTAGCTCTAATGATAAAATAGGATTTTTAGGCACTGAAGTCTTCAAACAGTGCACGAGTTTGATGATTTTCTTTAGTGCCCAAATTAAGTCATGCTTCAGATTTTACCAAACATGTCAAAATCTCACAGTAGAAAAAAGTCACATTAAAACAAAAAAGCAAAACCCCAATCCAAAGAGGGAACAAAGGGGATGACAGTTAGGAATTTACAGATCACTGGCCTAACCCTATTCAACACAGTGATCTCACAGCCAGTCTTGTCAGGATTTGTTCTTGTGTATCTTTGTCCACAAGCAAAACTCAAGGGTTAATTATAGAGGACTATATTGTGAGTGTGTAATGATCCTTTAGATGAAGTAAAGCATTTGATCAGTGAGCAATAATACTTGGACTTTTATCTTGTGATTATTCCATTTATTCTACTCTTAATAATTTTACTTATTAATTGTTCACAAGTATTTTATTCAAATGAAGTTGTTAGCGTAAGAAAGCTGGAGTGTTAACATGGGTTTTCCTATCATTGCACATTCTGTCACAGGTAATGCAACCAGTCAGTTCAAGGCTGTGCTTAATTCATTGGGATGAGGAATTCACTTGGAGTGGGTGGGAGTAGCTGAGCTATGGTTGACTCTGCACATCTGCCACCAAGTAATCCAAGGGCCTGGAAATTTGTGGAAGAGTTGTCTCTGCCATGAGCTATTGAATGGGCTTTTTGTAACCAGATGTGACCGCACTACTGTTATAAAAAGCAGTGACTGTATGATCTTACTGTGGTTGAGACCTGACTGACCTGACTTTGGATTTTGCAGCAGTTTGTGTAGGTCCAACTTTCCCTAATGTTGAGAGTGGATGATTTTTTTTTAATGCTGAATACAAAAAGAGAGATGCAGATGGATTTTCAAAATTCTCCCTGGTTTTGTGTTATTCTACTCAGCTGTGAGGGTGCTATGTATTCTGTCTAGAATAGTCTGATAGTGTACAGTTCTATTCCTCATAGGAATTGAATTTTAATCAGGAAAGAAAAAATGCACTTGGCAATAAAAACTGCCAACATTCATTAGTCCTTGAATTAGGAAGTTACATAAACTAGTAGTCTTACAACTCAGTGGGTGTATGGCAGCGTGGGTGGAGCTCTGAACTCACAAAGGAGCGTCACTGGAGTCAGCTGTAGGATCAGAACAACTTCATCAATGCAATCATTCCCACTCTTAATGGCAGCCCCTTAAAATTATGTAGGATTTCCTTCCCACGTCTTTCAAGTGGTGTTTAAGAAGTAATGAATTCTCTCTTAAAAAAAAAAAAGGAACAAGAGTGGTTGGCATTAATTCTTTTTGTGTAGAGAGGTTTAAGTCATGATGCTGTATGATTATAAACTGCATTGTAGCTCTGTCAGAAATGGCTTCTGTATATATTCCTTACCCATTGCTAACAGATGGCCAAAAATTTAGAATTTCCTTTTAATGAATCTATGGATTCATTATGGTGAGATCTCCCATACTGATGAATTTGCAATCAAAACTAATATCTACTGTGCCTGAATGTTTTCTGAGTACCCTGAATTTTTATCTGTTTCTGACCCTAAAAACTGAATTGAATGATCCTTTGAATTCAGCCAGCTGTTCACCAGCCTCCTTTGATACCTAAATGACGTGAACTAATTTTCCTCTCTTAACTGCTGAAATCTGTGAGACCAAAAATCTCTTAACTGAACATGACTCCCAGTGGCCAATATTTTAAATTGTGACCTACCAGCTCTGTTTCTTTCTCTGTCATGAGGAACTAGCACTGATGCAGTTGGCATGATGACAGAGAGTCCAGCAAGAGTGTTGATTCTTCAGGAACACTTGCAGCTTTACATACATGATTAAATCCTTCAATTTCTCCCAAAAGGAAGTCCCTAATTAATTAATTACCATATATCTAGGGATACCTCCCAATGCAGTCTCTACAAGAATTCCATCCCATGGTTGTCCATTAAATACTTGCTTTAAAAAGATCTTAAAGAACTTGCAGATATTGAAAGAGATGCTTGACTCCTATTTAAACTGGATGGAAGATGTTGGGACTTTGTGTTGTTTGTGTGCAGCATCTACTGTGTTTGGAATAAGAGGCTCCTAGGAGTTTGAATGTGAGGATTTCTCTACTTATTGGGGGGGAACCACTCACAGGACATGAGCAAGGAGCTTTTCAACCAGGCCTTTGTGCTCATTTTTTTCCTATTACTATGGAAGGACAATTTTGCTTTTGCTGCTTTTGACAAAATATTTCTCTGCTTGTCTGTAAACTCCTGTATGTAATACACTGTGTGGTCTCACTTCCCTGTTTGCTCTTGTTTTACCCATGCAACTCTCATTTCACTCTACTTTTTTTATACCTAATGTAGCTAACTTCTTATTTATTTTCCTATCATATATCCCTGTAATATCTGGGCAACTTCAAGTTTTCCAACTTGGTTGCAATAAAAATTTAAGTTTCATCTAACCTAGGTTTCTCCCCACTGCTCCTATTTCCTGTCTGGTACCATTTCCATTATGGCAGGAAAGGTAAGTTAAAATAAAAAAAAAAAGGAAATCAAATTTAGTGACAAAAATTAGGTTCACTGTGCTGGCTGTCAGTGTCTGCAGAGCTATTTCTGTAAAGGCTTTGGTCAGAGGTGATGCTGTGTTCACACAGCACTGCTTGAGCTGAATTCTTCTCTGCAGAATAAGGTCCTAGTTTTTGTCACAACGAGCTTTACAGCTGTACTAATTTTTGGAATAACCTTCCATTTCTGTGTATCCATTTCTCTCCCACCTTCAAGTCTACTAAAATTAATTTCTTCCATTATCACCCTTTGTTTTGTCTTTCTCAGTTATTAAAGTGGACAAGTCTTAAGGACTCTCTGTAGAGTCAGTCATCAAATCAGTGGTGTTACATCCCTAGTGACTGTTCTTCCCTCCAGAACCTGATATCCTAACCCTAGTAAGGCTGCCATGGCATAATAAAATTTCTTAGGTTTATTTTTTCTAATCACTATGATTCAGGTGAAGGTTTCTCAGTGCCTGATGAGCCTTAGATACCTGGAGAGCTTTGAAGACTCCCAGCATCAAAGAAGATCTAGAATGAAATATTAGTAATATGTATTAAAAAAATGCTAATGAAAAGTTCTCTGTGATCTTCTACATTAAAATCAGTTTCAACGGAAATTCTGAAAAATAGACCATGCTTTTTAAAAAAATGAATTTACTTTGTTTTAAAAATTTCTACTTGTAGGCATGTAATAAAAGCAGGATAGTGTTGAGTGAAAAAGGTGAAAATATGTTGATTTTTCATGTCTAGGTCATAGTACTATTTCATGAGAAATTATTATAAGCCTTCAAAATTAATATCCTATCCAGCCATTGAAGGCAAATTAAATGCAAATGGAACTCCTCAAATGAACGCATAATGCTTACTACACTGAGGTTTCAAAACACATTTGTGATGCTGAGTAAAAAAAAAATCAAACTTACATTGAATGTACTCTGCAAATGCAAATGTCATCATCCATTTCTTTTTATGCTTTTCTGGTTTGTGCTCTTTGTTTTGCAAATATGGTAATTGTAATGCAGTTGTATTAAAATTGGAAGAAGTCATTGAAATTCACCCAGCAAACACGCTCTTCTTCCAAAGTTATTTGGTTCAAAAGTGTAAAATGGATTTGGAATTTTATGTCAGCAGTTTTAAAACTTATCATGTTACATTTATGTATTCTACTGTGTCACAAATGAGATCAGAAATATTGAGGTGTTGGTATGAAACTGTAAAAAACCCAAAAAGGCATGTTTTATTTTATAGTTTGTTTTTTTGAAAGAAAGGCCATCTGATGACATTTCTTTTGGGCAAGACAAATGTTTTAATTCATATGCTGAGTCTTTTAGTTAAACTTTGACTGGTGTACTTTCCTTCCAGTATTTTAATTTCAAGAGTTACCTTAACATATCAATTTCTCTGTACAAGTCCTGTAGGAAATAACTTTTTAAGCCTAAAAGGATTACCCTGTTCTGCCTTCATGCATTTTATACTTCCATTTACTCATGTGCAGCAACAATGGTGGGAAGAGCTCTCTTGTGTTTGCTACACCACTGACCACAGTGCTCTGTAATACAAACTCAAGGAGTAGAACAATCTTTCTCCAATATATTAAGTTTTCTTCACTAACTTTTATAATAGCTGTCATTATAGATGAGTTTCTGCACTGCTACATCTCTCAGGTGCGGGATTCCTTCATCTGCAGTGGTCTGCTTTCCCGGGGAGTCCACAAGATCTTCCTTAAAGGAACATCTTGCCCAGCACAGCAGGCCCATCAGTGCCAGGGTGAAGCACAGAGCCACTGGCTGTGTTAGCCCGTTCCCAAACTTGGCAAATAAGGAGATAAGCAGCTCAGCTGCCAACTCCCTGTCCTGCTACCCAGTGACTGCTCTAGCTGCAGCATGATTCATGTGAGACTGCCATGGTCTCACCCACACTGGGCACCAAAAAGGGCTGTGGTGGGCTGACCTTGGCTGCATGCTAAGCCCTCACCAAGCTGCTCGAGCACTACTCCTTTTCAGCCAAACAGAGGAGAGAAAAGTAGGTGTGAGACAACTCATAGGTTGAGATATGGCAGGTTACTAAAGCAAAAGGTTTATGTGCACACAAGCAAAGGAAAATAAAAGCCCAAAGGTTTAACTTTCTGCTTCTCATTGGCAGGTGCTGTCTGGACAGTTCTCAGGAAGCAAGGCTTCAGCTCTCATAGCAGTGGTTCCAGAAGGGAAATGTTGAATGCCCTCACTTCAAAGAATGCCCTCACTTCCAGCTCCTTTTAGCTTTTGTGTCTAAGCTGGTGATAGATGGTCTGGAAAATGTTACTGGTCAATGTGGGTCTACTGTCCTGTTAGTGTCCCCTCCTGTGACCTTGCCAAGTGCCAGCCTGCTGCACTGGTGCTGTGCCAGCCCTGCTCAGCACCAGCCAAAACTTTGGGCTGTTACCAACTCCTTTCCAGCTCCTGGTGCAAAGCACAGCCCTGGGAAAGCTGCCTGGGGAAAATGAGCTCCAGCTCAGCCAGACCCAGTATAACTGTTCATCTGGGGTTCTCAGCACAGGGAGAAGATTAAGACCATTAAGAGAAGGAAAGCTGAATTGCTCCAAGTGACTGATGCAGGCTTTATTCTGCTGTGGCTGCTGTGGAAGATGCTGGATCAGAAAAGTGGTGTGCCAGGTAATGTGCCCTGTAGTACTGTGCAGACATCTTACCTTTGTCAAATGCAGAAAAAAAAAGGGAAAAAACTCAAGCCCCACAGTTCTCACAGGTCATTTTAGTAATGAGGCCTGTGGTGTGCAAAGCTTGGATAGAAGGCATCAGAAAACTGATGGGCAAGAAAGGTGATTATTGCATACCTAAACAAAGAGCACAAGGAAAAATGCTGTGTTACATGCACAATATCTGGTGAACAAGAAAGGTGGAACAACTTTATGGAGCTGATTGTCAGGGAAAAAAGTAAATGCTGAAGCATTTTATGGGAAATTAAAGCTATACCCTGTGGTGAGAGAGAACATGCAGTCAAAGATGAATACCCATGTGTTTTCATTTTGCAGCATAGCAGCAAAATCTGTTTTGATCTCATTTGTCTTGTTAAATGTTTCAACTGACTTTGTATGCATTGTCTTTATATCCTGTAGGATACAGGTTAAGATTCTGCATGCTGTTTGTCAAATTTTAAGATGTAAAGCAACGCTCTTGGAGGCTTAGCATCTTTGTTTAACTACAGCTGTGTTACAGTATATGCTTGAGAGTCTGATTGAATATTACAGGGCTACACACAAAGCAGATTACCACTGATGTGGCCTTTGATTAGTGGGGAAATGGAAAATAAAAATTTTGGACCTGCAGTGATTTCATATTTATCATCAGGGACTGGCTATTAATGAAGGGAGACTGTCTCCTTGCAGGTACCAGCAGCAAGTTTTGGGAACCATGCAAGCCCTATTTGAGGACCTGGAATCTAACTGATTATTTGGAAAGAAAACCAAAATCTTTGAGTCTATGGGAATCTCTTTTTTCATTTGGAGAGGATCTTAGAATTACTGCCATTCTTGGCTGGAAGGAGATATTTCTGTGTTTATGTATATCAGCCAGTGTTCAAACCTCCATATACATAGAAATATAGTTTTGACACTTTCTTCTAATGCTTTAGTTATCTGCTCCACTTTATCAGAAATTTGCTTTAGATACTGGCAATTCAAGGTGCTAAATCTTAATTCCTCTGGTGGTTGCTTCAAACAAATCTGTAACTCTGATGACATAAGCGCACAAGTGCCATTTAATATCTGTGATACTGGGGCATGTATGCTTTATAAAAAGTAGGTATAGAATAGGAATATTGAATGCCATTATTTGTATATAGAGAGAAATAATGAGATTTTTAAAAATCCAGTTAAATGGGAAGAGTGAAAACCTTTCAGTTTTGTCTATTCTTAACGTTATTGTATTGCTCCGAAATCTGGTTTTAAGAACTAAGTAATATAAAAATGTTTTAGGTTAAATAGGTAGTTGGAATTAATTTCAAAAATATTCTTTTTAAGGTCTGCCTAAACCCATTTTTTTCAGTTAATCAATACTGTATTAATTTTTATCACTCTAAACCTGAAGGTCAAGTAGCATTTAAGATCCCTAAATAGAAAAAGGTGTGGACCTGGCTTTATTTAGAGGATTCAAGTCCTGTTTTGCAGATATGCTGACATTTATGAAACTGTCAAGCTTTGATCATATTGGTTAATCCAATTTAAAGATGCTTAGAGTTTTTGTTTAACCTTCAGCTTGAGATAACTGGTGGTGGTGGTTTCAGAGAGAGGAAGCAATAGCATATTCAGGAGAAATACCACGGGCCAGCATTTGCAACTATTACCATTTAAATAGCCTGTGTCAACCTAAACAATACACAAGGGTTTGGATGACATTTTTTGTGGGAATTTGATTCCAAGGATCTTTACGGTATGATAAGTATATGATCCAAAATGACACATTATGGAGTTATTCTGGGCTGGGATGAACACAGATCTCAAGGAAAGGATGATAGGCAAAACTGCATCCCAAACTGCAAGGAAGGAGCAAGAAATTACAAATAGATGGAAAGTACTTTAAACAATTTCCTCCACCATGTACAGGACTGTATTGTGACATTCATCAGAGGAATCTCATATTCCTGAGCTGCTTCCAATTTTCTGCAGCCTATTTGAATAGGTCCACTTCTATTAGGACCAAATTTAAGGGACAGGTAGGGTTTTCATTCTAGCTCCACCAGGACACTGTGTCGGTACTGCAGGGAGAATAGCTCTAAAAAATCCTCATTTCCGAGTTCCTTGATCTGTAAATATCATACATTTGTTCACAGGCACACACCTAAATAACTCGTTAAGGATAGTGTTTAGGACGAATTAGTGTTTAGGACTGAGGATTAGGGAAAATTGTAATTTTTGGCTTTATTTCTTTTATTACTTAGAAATCCTCAGTAGATTTTTATGAGAACCTGCAGAAAAATTCATGTTATAAATAAAGAAAAGCCTGGAAAAAAATAAGGTCCTAGGGGCTCTGAGAGGTATAATCTTGCACTTGAAATGTTAGGCAGGGATGAGGAAGGCTTGCAAGCTGCTCCTGCAGTGCTGGGCTGCAGGGAGCTGCGAGCACAGGGCTGGAGGAGTGCCAGTGCCCACCAGAGCCAAGCAGGGGCGAGTCGAGAGGGAGAATGCAACTTTGGGTACCAGAATCTGCTGTCTGGATTGGTTTTTAGAATACCAAGGGTGTGATAAATTATAGCTTAACTCTCAATTGTGTAAGTGTGACACTTTCATAATAAACACAGGCTGCTTGGGTTCATCTGAAAACAATCTTATGTGTTTGGTTCATTTTATTCACGGGGACAGTTTCTATGTCATCTGCTGAGTGGGTTTGGTGCTTTTCCCCCTTTTTTTCCAAAACTAGCTCTGAGTGCTTGATAGGAAAGAAGAAAACAGACACCAAGAGGAACTGAAGTTTTTCATAGTGGGAAGTGTGCCTACAAAATTTGTCTTAAAGCTTTGAATATTTTATTTTTGTTACAAAATTGATTTCAAAGACTGAGGAACAGATGTTTCAGTCTGTATTCTGCAGAGTTTTTTAAAACTCTTTGCTTAGAAATATTTGTTCTCTTTTAATAAATGGACAAAAATGGGCTGGTCAATACTAACCTTCAAGATACAGTTTTTGTTAGCAAACAGAAATTTTTACTTAGTGCTCCAGTGATATGAAAGATGATGTAACACTGACTCTGCCTTTGGGGTGCCATAGGAGAAATACTGTGCTTGGCAGTACTGGCCATGATGTTGGGTAGTTTTTAATGCCCATGGATGTACTCTGAAGTGACCTATCCTGGGGAGACACTCTCTAGTTTAGTTTTGTGCCAGTGTTCTGTTTAGCAGGGCTACAGACCAATGTTTCACTTTGTGATCTGTGTAAATGTTCTTTATTTAGCTGGCAGTCCATTATCTGCCTGCAAAGGACTCTCTGAAAGAAGATTCCTTACTTTTGCCTCTTTGTTTTGTTCAATATTATCTATGAGAGATATGTATATACATTTGTACAGGAATAAGCACTGTGTCTGCATTTATGTGGCCCGTGACAGCTGTGGAGATGCTTATTCCCACTTCAGCTACTTCCTATAGACTGATTACAATTTTAAAAGCTCATTGTAATATCAGGCCTGCTTGTGATCATCTTCCAACTGAAAGCTACTCTGATATGTTGCTAATAGATGTTGTATGACACATGCTCAAAAAAAGAGGTAACATTTAAAAATGACACTCAACATTACTGACAATGTAAATGATGCAAGCCCATCAGTTTTGAATCAATTTGGATTTAATCATCATTTATAATTCATTTGATTTCCTCTTAAACTCTGCCTCAAGCATCTCCTAGGTGTTTAGACTGCAGAAAGATAAAATGCATAGATGTATATGGCTGCCTAATAAATCTCTTTCATGTTTTCCACTTGCAGAGACAGGGTAGTCTGACCTTGGAAAAGGGCTATAATCCAGTGTCTTTATAGAGATGAGGAAGCAGCTTTGACAAGCAGAAGTTAAACCCTAGATGGTCCAGGACTATCTAGCCATTGCTTAATCTTCTTAATATGGTAAGACAAATCCCATTCTTCATTTTTATATTAACATATTTCAATTTTATTACAGTTTTTAACTCTTAAGCAGAGCTGTAGAAGCTTGGATAGAAATGCCAGACAAGCACACACATCCAAAAGAAAAAGAACTCCTCAGCTCAGCAGGCTCACAAGTTTCAAAAAGCTTATTTTAAATGGCTGTGAGTGAGGAAAAATTAGGGCATTGAGCAAGCCAATGTAACTACTGCAGAGATAATAAAATAAGGACTGTAAGGTGAAAATTAATTACTATTAACAATAAAATACATTTATTCTGGGTAGGGCTTGCTTTAAAGACAGGATTTCTAAGTGGCCACAGGGCTAGAAATGACAACTTCTGATTGTTACCTGCATCACCAGCTGGTTTCCCATTTTTTGGAGCAGGATATGATTATCCCCAGTTGTTTCTGAGAAGGAACATCTAATGTCAGCCTTAATCTCTGCGAGGTGGCTGCTTGTTATTGCAGTCTGCACAGAGGCTGACCAGAAGGACTCCACTTTGAAAACTGTGTCTGGAAATGAAGCTCTCTTCTTTTCCACATCTCTTTTCATTCTTCTCTCCCAAACTGGTATAATGGATGTTATTCTGTATTTGCAGAAATTGTCTGCCACTGAGCAGGTTACACAGGCCATTGAAGCAGCCAAAGAGCTGAATATTGGTTGAAATTGGCCAGATTCATTTGAAATAATATTTTCAAAAATGCATTCTATTTATTTAAGAATAATTAAATGAATTATTATATATTTTATGGTGAACTTAAAAAAAAATTAACTCCTTTTGCAAACATAGGGACAGAGAATCAGTGATGTCTACTCTGTGTATGATTTGGATATTAAAATCTGTGATTGAACTATAGAGTTGTTCTGCTATGTCAGTGGTTTGGTTGCTATAATTAGATTATATGACATTTTCTAGGAAATTTGTTCGCTTATGAGTTAATTTCCTATAAAATATACTTTGATAAACCAAAGAACAAAATTACTAATAACAAGAAAAATTCAGTATTTGTGAATATGTTTAAAAATTCAGAAAATTAATATTAAATCACAAACAGCTCAATTCCAAATTGGTTCTGCTGGAGTGAGTTGTTCTGAAAACATTTCCCATGTTTCACTAGCTCTCACATTTAAAATCCCATGCAGAAAAAAATCTCTAGAAAGTGTGAAACATTTGCAATCATAGTCAAGACACCCCAAACCAAGCTTTGTACCTTTGATGTAAGGGTGTTAATGATATCTGGAAATCTGAATTTTGAAGGGAGAATTTTAAATCTGGCTTCTCAGATGTTGGTTGTATTCAGCAGACTTGTAAATAACCTTGGAAAGGGCTGATTAGATATGAGATACAGGCTGTAGATTGATTAAATTTGTTTGAATGCTCAAAAGCAAAGCTGATTCTAAACAGGTAAAACATGTTTTTCATGAAACTGAATGGCAGATGAAATTCAATTTTGGTAAATGGAAAGGAACTAATGTATTTAAGTATGCATTTTGATTCAGTAGTTACTATTCAGGAGGGAGATATTGGCATTATTGTGATTAGTTCAATAAAACTGTCACCTCAGCACCAGCTAAAGAGGAAAATACAGTTCTATAAAACATCCTGGGAAAAAATGAGATAAAATAATGAATGCAATCCTTCTGAAATCTAGGTTCCATTGTTATCTTGAATATTGAGACAAGCGTGGTAGAAGTTCCCAGAGGACCTGGAAGGGCTACAAAGAACAGTAGTAGACAGAGAGGGGTTTCTTGTTGAGGACCAAATTAAGTGCTCTGTAATTTCTCCTTGAAAGAGAGAAAACTGGGATTGTGCTAAAGGTCTAATAACTGACAAATATTGTAGGAAAAGTAGCATTTTTATTTGTTCTTGTAATGTAAGGATGATGATGTACTGAATAAAATCATTCAAGAGTTTTAAAACCAACAAATATTTTCTTCACAAATAGGTAATTAAATTGTGGAATTCCCTGTCAGAGGGTATGGTGGACATAAGGAATGGGAATAGGCTCAAATAGGATTTGATTATTTTGTGACAAAATGTCCTGCTGGAGGGACATGCCATTCTGTGTTTTCCTGGTTTCTTACAGTATTTTTCAATTGTGGACCCTTTTTCAAAGCACAATATGGCTGTTCTTATGATCTTCAGATATTTGAAAACAGGATTAATTTTACCAGTACTAACAGTTTCTCTGTGAAGTGATATTGAATGCCTGCATATGTTTACACCTCAATCTTGTGAAGGGCACCTGCAAGGCGTCCCCACTGGGATGTGCCTGGAGAGAGCTCTCCCTCAGTCCTGCTTGCCCAGGGTGCCCCTGCCCAGGGCAGAAGTGCTATTTATTTATGGTAAATGATACAAGTTTGTGGATCCGTGTCAGGTTTCTGTTTGCAAGATTCCTTTTTGTATCAAAAAATGTCTCAGGGAATGGAAGAAAATGGGCTAAGCAAGAAATAAGGTAGAAAAACAAACAGAAGGAGGAAAAAAATCAATGCAATTTTGAAATAGCCCATGTGAGAAAAAGTATTGTCAGCAATTTCTAGAATGTTTTTTTTGGGTACAGAATGGGCAAGATACCTATTTCAGAAATACAGGTTGCACTCTAATTCCCTTAAGCCTCTCCTTTCTACTTTGGCCTAAATTTGACATTGCTGGCATGTCTTCCTCACAGCAAAGTTCATGGAAAGCCAGAATGGTGCAGCTGCTTCCTGGCTGGTTTGATGCTAAGGGGAAATCTTAATTAAAGCCTCCTTCATTATGTGCTACCATGTCCTTGGAAGAGGTGTGATGTTGCAGAGGATATCCCGTGTCAGGGACAGCTTCAGAGAACACTGGTCAGGGAATACAAGTTCTTTGGAGAATGAAGTGCTTTTAAAATAGATAATGATATGCAGAGATAAAATTTGGCAAATTTGGCCTTTGCCTTGGGTTTGCAAAGCTTTGGGCATTCTGCCTGTAACTGCACACACACATATCCTGGAATTTCTGCCAGTCACCTGCCACTTGGTGTGCTAGCATCCAGACATGCCTCTTGCCAAGTCCCACAGGACTCCTTGTTGCTCTGTGCTCAAAGATTTAAACCAGATTAAAAAGCAGCCATGAGGCCCAGAGCACAGAAAGAGCCCTGAAATATCTGTGCAGCATCCCTGGGCTCTCACAAGCGTCAGCACTCCTTGGCACCACACCAATGGTCCAGGTGCCAGGGGGTGTCAGAGGAGAGCCACAACAGGATGGTGAGCTGTGCTTCTGAGAGCTTCTGGAGGACACTCCAGCTCTTCTGATGTCTTAAACAAAATGCTGCATTCACTCAAAATTAGTGTTTTGCAATATTGTAATTGCAGTCTTTGAAGATGGACTAATTCTGCTTGAAATTTAGATATAATTTTGATTTTCCCCCGTGGGAGAAAAAAAAAAGGCTGATTGAACCATTCTTTCCCATAGAATCCTGAAACTGCATTTTTTAGTAATTTGTTTAACAGAAAAATGCTCAGTTTAGTATCTGTGAATTTGGATTAATATCCTTGGCTAAAATTGTCTCTTTATCCGAGCAAAAATTTGACTTTTAAACATTGACTTAGATATGCTGACATAAATGAAGAAACAGTGCTTTTAGGCTTCTGAATTCACAAGTGATAAAAGAGCAAGAGAACACCCTTTTCATAACGAAATTATGGAGGTGAAGATCTTTCAGCAAAATCTTTCATATTTTGCTGGAGAAGCTTTAAAAATTATTCACTCCTGAATAGATTTAACGTAGAGGGTTTGTTTGAGCACAAACGTTTGGCTCATCCATTTCCTTTAGTGGATACATAGCAAACCTAAAGTTATTTCCTTTAAAGGACAACTAGGTGAAGAGATAATTTCATATTGTACAAATATTTTTCCAGAAACTGTTGCTTTATGCTGAGAAATGAGTGTAACCAAATACACAAACCAGCGGTGCTCTTTGTGTGGTGTTTGTTAATGGGATCTACTGGAATATTTTACTTCTATTTTAAAAATAAGAAACATGCAGTAACTCTCAGAAATATTTCAGTAGCTGTTCTGTAGCTCAGTGAAATGAGACTTACAGTGGTTTAATCTGTTTTTAAATTAATATGTCTATATCTCCGTAAAAAACAAATCCAGTGGGATCTTGCTGACACTATTAACTCTTGTGAGATTATGCTACATATCAGCAAACTCAAACAGAAATGAAAGGAGATAACAGTAAAATTTTTAATTTATTCAGATAATTTTGAATTCTCAGAATTATTTTTCAGTTTAGCCTTGCATTAAAATAGCTTTCCCTTTTCTTCTTGCAAGTAGTTGTGAAAATGTGTTTGTTCAGATAAAAGTACTGTTGGCTGCATTTAGCTTATTCTCAGTATTTCCAAGGTCATACCAACAGCAACATTCAAGGGCTCAATAATCAGATTCTGATTTGGCCTCAGCAGTGTAAACCTGTGCTAAGATATGACATTTCAGTGGTTTCACTTTGATGGTATTTTGAGAGCAGAATGTGTCTTTAATTATTACATAGTACACAGCTTTGTATGTCAAAAACCCAGAGAAAAATTGACAAGCTCAACCTACTTTACAACCATCATTTAAGCCAAAATTCATTAAAATGGATTTCCACAGAAGACATCCCATTGGCATTTCATGTACAGACAGTAACTGAAAAATGCTTTTATATACAGATTCATACCAACAGCTTTCTGTCCAGCAGGTGACTTTCTGCATTAAAAGGTTTGTAGAGGTGGAGATTGTAATCGGATGAACAACCTTGATAAAACGCTTTGATTCTCTCCTTTGAAATTTTTTCCCCATTACGTTTGCCTTAGCTGGTGCTGCTGCAGTTAAGGGGCTCTCAGTGTACCCATTGTAAACTTCTTTCATGGGGTTTTATGACTTCATGGTAAAAAATAGCTTTTGTCTGAAATACACCAGATTTTTTTTTTAACAGTTCTTTTTTCAGTTAAACAGTGAATGTTAACTTGAAAAAACACATTTATTGTAAATGAAAGGGCAATCTTCAGCTCAGTAAGATCACCTCAGATTAATAAAAATGACAGTATTTTAAAAATCCAATTTTGTTTTCACAGTAAGGTTGTTTGTTTGATTACCTTTTTTGAATTGCACTTTGTTTAGACAGGGAAATGGATGAAGTTAGTTTCAGTGGGCTTGTAATCATTTTCACTCTCAGGTCGTTAGTACCACAATATTTAAGATGCAATAGCTGCAAGGTAAGTTTGATGAAAACAACCACATATATTGGAATTTTCTGAAAAGTTCTAATGTGTCATCCATCCATTTTTGGTTGCATTTATGTGTCATAACCCAGCAGCATTCACCTGCTCAGCTCTGATTTGTGCCCTCTCGCCCGTGAGTCAGGCTGCAAAGACCCTGGCTGTTGAAGATGCTATCTGCAGCTCCTCCTTTCCCTGATTCTGAGGGCACCTTTTCACAAACAGGAGCTGGAAGATGAATGAGCCAGCAAATCAGAGGGCTGAGCTCCCTTCCCTGCCCTCCTTGTCTCGTTTCCTTGCAAGGGGCCAGGCTTTGCCCTTCCTTGTTTCTTGTGACAATGCACCTGACCTGTTTGTTGAGTTCTTCTGGCTTTTGGGTTTATGTTCTAAGCAGTGCCTTTGCTGTCATGTAGCTTAGCAGAAATATGCTGCAGTGAAGATATCAGTCAGTTCTGCCATTCTGTTACATCAGTGCTGTAACAAATAACCTCCTGGGCAGGGGGAGTTTTGTGTTAATGGGTTTTATTCGGGGACCTACCAGAGGGTAGTGGTGCTTCCTTTTAAATCTTGGTGTTTGGAAAGTGCCTTTGTTTGTGCATGGAGGGCTACTGGGCTCTCAAGGCTTTTGCTTCTGCACCTACTGTAAGAACTCAGAACTTGGGAAAAGACAAGTCAGGGGAAGCAGCTGGGGGCTCAGTGGGCAGTCAGTGCAGTTCTCTTGTGGGAAGGTGAGCGGTTGGAGGAGATTGCTCTTCCAGTGAGGGCTGGGACACTGGTGCATTTCCCCTCCTTCATGAGAATGTGGCAGAATCAAGGTCTGTCTTTACTCCTGCTTTAGTTCCCTGCAGCTCAGATCTTCCATGTCCCCAGTGTGAGCTCATCATTTGTCATTATCTCCTGGTTTATGCAAGGTCCGTGCTACGAGATACAGAATGAGCAGCTAAATGCTTAGTAATTTGTTTACTTGGTAAAATGCTATGTATGTCACTCCTGGTTGTGCTGTTTTCTCCATGTTTACAGTAGAGAATGAACTCCTATATAACCATTATACTCATTGATCTAGAATGGTTGCAGTAGATTTAGCAAACACCTTTCTCTGTTGGAGAAGGCCCTATCGAAGGGTAGCAGTGACAGCATGAGGAGCAGCCTTCAGGAATTTGCACAGGCAGCATGGATTTGTCACTGCTGTCTTTGGAGAACAGGAACCATTTGATTTGATTGTGAAATGCTTTTAAACATGAAAATCTTTTAAGAGATTTTCAAAATGCCTATCTCAGTTCATTGACAAATACATTAATTTGAGATTTGTAGACTGAATATATTGTTTTTGTAATTCAGAACACTAGGGAAATTTGGTTTACTTTGTTTTAGGAAATATCAGAACAAATCAAAAATTATATGAAAGCTTTAACTAGAAAAGATTTAGATTTGTGATGCAAATGAGTTTATGAAAATGATCCACTTGCAGTAGAGGAATAATGGAGCCAAATTATTGGAAAGTAAAGATAATAGCATATCTGGGATCTCATTGTTCAAGAACTGCCTATAAATATAGTGCATTATTACTCAAGCATTACCAGGTTAT
Source organism: Emberiza elegans (assembly GCA_024865655.1). Lineage (NCBI taxonomy): Eukaryota > Metazoa > Chordata > Aves > Passeriformes > Fringillidae > Emberiza > Emberiza elegans. Next base: position 67,313,061 of record JALJVW010000206.1, read on the forward strand.
CTCCACATTGCTGAAATTTATGCAAAACAATTTTCAGTGCTTTTGGAAAAATGATGTGAGAGTATCTGGCTATTGAAATTTTGGTTGGTCACTGTCGCCACGTACAATGCAGACAGGAAAAAATCAAATTTGCATTGCTAGAGTCAAGCAACATTATTATCTAAAAATGAACTTGAGACAGGAATTCTTTCTTTTTCATTCCCTTCAAGTATTCTGTAATTAATCAAAAAATTCAATTCAACTGTGAAATAAGTGAAGAGACAAATCTTTGTATGCAGCCTCTTCAATCCCCAACACCCTGCTGACCTCTTGCTGTTGCCAAAGTGAGATCTGTTCTGTGTTTACAAACCACACTCTTCCCAGCAGCACTTGGAAGGAAAGGTTGAAGTGTGTAGGGCCCTCCCTGCCAAGCACACTCAGGGGGGGTTGTGACAGTAGCCAGGAGTGAGTGTCCCACATCAAAGGGATTGTGCCTCTTCCTCCAGCTAAGGAGAAACAGCAGGGGCACTATGCCTCTTCCAATGGCTGTTTGAAGAAAATTAGTGTATAGAGACCGAGGTGCTCAAACATGCAGATAAAATCCGTTGCTACCTTCCTGTAGTCTATGTCTTAAATTTCTCTGTTGTACCAGTGGGATGATGGTGGTACAACTGTCTCCTTCAGCAGAGAAAATGAATTTTAATTTTCTGTACTCATCTGTAATTTTATCTATAGAAGTATTGACCAGAAGTATGCTCAATAAACTTTTGTCTTATTTGTCTGGGTTTTTTTTTTGTTTGTTTTGGTTTTTTTGTTTGGGGCTTTTGTTGGTTCGTATTTTTAAAGAGTAGTGTAAGTTTTGCTTATCTTTTTAGAGAGAGGCTGTTTTCAGACAGGGTGCTGCAAATGAAGCCTCTCCTCATCCATCAGTGAAGAGTGGCTGAGCAGGCACGTGGTTCCAGCCTTTTCCTTTTTCCAGGTTTCCCATGTTTGCTGCAGGCAGCTCTGCTCAGTGTGCTGCACTGTGCTTTTGTGCTTGGTGTGGGCCATTGTCACAGGCTGGGTTTGGATTTAATGATGGGAGATGGCACTTACCAGTTAACAGTCACAGAATTTATTTTTATGGTTTTTTGTTCTTTTTCAGTATAGCATTATATGGCAAGGACACTTGTTCTTTGCAGATATGATTAGGTAACTTCTTCATCTTTTGTGAGGCTGAGACTGCAGATATTTTGGGCTATGTAAGCCTGTATTCTTTAGGGAATAAAATATAGGAATCTCTAAAAACTCCAGCTAATGAGCAGTAAATTCATTGGCAAGTTATTGTCCTTTCCCCTTGGTTTATTCTTAGTCTACAAAACTTAGTTGAGAGTACAAAAGGAAAAGAACAGATTCCCTTAACTCTGTTGCCCCCTCTCCATACTTTTCTGTGATGCAGAAGGTTTAGCTCTGAATACAGTTGTCCCTCTTTCAAAATAAATTATCATCTATTTGTCAGCAGGGAAAGCATCATAGCTTGTGTGTGAGCTTCTTTTGATAATTTTGCTGTAGCCTATGTGAGAAGAGGGGTTTTTGGGTGAGTTGGGGTTCCCCAGTTCCTGAAGGCTTAGTTGTGTCAACCATCAGTAATGTCAACACCTATTGCATCTCTAGTGATGTTTCACATTCTAGTCTTGTTTCTGGTTTTCAGGGTCTTAATCATCCTGAAAGAATTTGAAGAAGTTGGAGTTTTCTTTTTCAACCATGAGGAGAATACACAATAAAGGTACTCTAATAGAATGCCTTGGTCCATCAGGTAAAAGTGTTAGAGCAGTGTGGGCTTTATGCAATAGAAGGGGAATGTAGCATCATCCTCCTACTTGATTACCTCTGCCTGACCTCCAGCTGACTCTGTTTAAATGATTATCTTCTCACCTCAACATGAATCTTCCATTTCAGCAAATATTTACAAATATGTTGGTTTTTCTGCAGTGTATCAATTGTACCATACTGGAGATTATTTTATCCATAGAAGCAGTATAACAGAAAGCTGAGCAACTCATGGGTATGAAAATACTGGTTTCTCAATCCATTTTAGTTTTAGCTCTCCTCCTCAGGCTGTGTACTGCATGCAATTGTATTGCTGTGTGTTTGTTTTTTTTCTCTTGGTGCCATTATTGTTGGATTGTTGTTTGGTTTGAGTTGGGTTTTTTGAACCTATTGCTGTGCTGCCCTGCATGCTGCACATTCTGACTCACAGGCCATCTGATAATGAGGGCTGACTTAAATCCACTGTCAAGTGAACATTCCAGAAAACAAAACATCAGCTCACAAAGTTGAGGAGCTGTGTTTATAGTTACTTTTTTCTTTTGCTCATGAAAAATAATGATTTTCCACTAAGGAGGTTTTTAGACTGTGTTTTTAATAGAAGAGGGAAAAGTTGTTTGGGTGGGGTTTTTTTTGGTTTTTGTTTGGTTGGTTTTTGTGGGGTTTTTTGTGTTTTGTTTTTTTGTTCCTATGTGGTAATCTCTCTCTGGCTATGCTGCTTCAGTCAATACCTCTATTCAGTTTGTTTTCCTATCTCTAAAGCATGATAATGGCCGAGCTGTATGGCTCAGGTAAAGCAGGAGAGAACTGCAGAGGTAAATTCAGGAAGAAATCAGAATGCCACTGCCCCAGAATGCATTCTATGTGCTGAACAGTTTCACTTAATTGTTCATTTCTCCCTCTCTTCAGCTAAAAGTTACTGTAAAATGCTTGCATGACTTGAGAGTTTTCAGAGGCGTTAAGACATGCTAAAGCTTGGTGTGCTGTGTGCTGAAATGGCTTTCTTACAGTTTTGGAGACCGGGCTGAAGTGCTGTGAACATCTATTCCTTACTCCTGTGTCTCAACCCCATTCTTGTCTCAACATTATAGAACGTAAAATGCCTAGAACCAGTGGGCCATATTATGAACCTGATTGTTCACCAAGGGCTGTTATACGAAAAGGTTTTACATTTGATCTCACATTTTTATTATGTAGCCATAAAATTTAATTTTAGTGCTAGAAATATCCATACTCTTAACTGTTATTAAAATAAAGTTTTAAAATATAAACATATGAAAAAAACAATGGTGTCAATATGCCAGATATTTAGAATAATTTGTTTCATTTGTTTCCATCTTTATCTTATCTTTACTAAATCTTTTTTCTGTATCTGATGCAGTTGGAGGTTGTATATTATACCCCAGCCTTTGTATTTTAGTTTTTAATTTTGATATTTTTAATATCCAAATCACCTTTTAATTTTGATATTTTTCATATCCAAATCAGCTTTTAATTTTGATATTTTTAATATATAACATGTACTTGGTTAAATCTTAGCCTGCTCTTTCTATCTCTGTGTTTTAAGAATGCCTTGTTGGGTTACTGTGTGATTAAATGCTGATTTGTCTGTCCCACAGATCTGTTTAAGACTGTGGGTTTATTAAAATACTTAATGTAGATTAAAACATCATCATATATTAAACTGTAGTTACCATCTTCTTGGAATATTAGAGTACATGCAGATAAATGACACATTATCTGGGTGTATGTGTAGAGAAAAATTAATTTCAGCCATTTTCATCACCAGCTGTAAAAGGAGGAAAATGCCTTATGGTACTTTAGATAATGTAGTTCTGAAACAGACCTTGTTGCCTCACTTCAGGCATAATCCATGTAATGGCTGTATTGCAGTGAGGATAAGATCATCTTATAAATACCATAAATGCACAATCTGCCATGTTTACCCAGTTTTTCCTTTTACAGTTCCTTTTTTAAATCATGCTTAAATAGATTCCCAGCAGTAGTTTATCTGTGATGCATCAGAAGAGAGATATTTTGGGTTGGGGAGAACAAAAAGCCCTATAGGTAGTAATTGCTGCTCTCTCACGAATTGTTAGCAAAGAGCATCCCATTCCACCAAAAGAAAGAAAAAAAAAAAAGGAGAGGTTATTTTCAGGCACCCCTGCAAACAGAAATCATCCTAAACTATGTGCTTTAATAGGGAAAATCCTGGCATATGTAATTAGAAAGGCATTTACCTCAGTGATAAAAGAGTTTTGTTATAATGTTAAAACCACTAGTGTTGACAGGGACAGCTATAGAAAGCAAGTAGTGTTCCATTTTAATATCAATTGTGGCCTTTATTAATATTTTAGAAAGCAGGGAGCATGTCTGTAACAATCAAATGCTCTGGGAAAGCAGCAGTTTCCCAAGTGCTTCTTAAAACAGATATATTGTCAAGCTATGTGTGGTCTGGCTGTGTCATTTACTTGAAACATGTACACAATGTATTTGTTATCAGCATGTCTGGATGCACTTAAATGAACAGTAATGTAGGAAAAGTGCTTTCCAAGGCACTGAGGAAGCCATCTGAAGCTCCATTTTGTATGTGCTTCTTAAGAGAATGATTTTGATGAGAGTATATAGAGCTTTCCATAGGTGTGAGTCACCCTCATAAATAAGGGCATCAGCCCATCCAACATTTCCAGGTGCTCCTTCCCTTCTCCCTGAACTTCTGCAGAAACTTGTGGGTTACTGATATGTGTTGCACTGTGTTTTTCTTGTAAGGACCAGTTTTCTCCAATTCAGGCAAGCAGGGAAACTGATTTTGGAAAGTTATTTACTGCTGTTTTTGCCTTTGGCAAGCAGCAGTGACAAGGAGAGCAGGAAGGAAGACTTTGAGCCAGGTGTGGGAACTTTATTTACTTGCTCTGCTCTGTGCTAACCCAGGGTTCTTCTGCAGCCATTCATTCAAATTAAGTACTTGTAATAGTTCTTTGTCCATCTTTAAAGAGTTAAAAATTCACAAAAGTAATTTAAAAAAATTTTGGTTGCAGACAGTAAAACTATATCAATGCAACTACTGTAACTCTTTTCACCTATTGAATTGTCTACAGACCCGAGATGTTCAAGAAAGCTGATTTCAAACTGTGGGTAGGAAACACACAACCAGAAAAGAGCAGGAAATCTTTCCAAAATGAAGGTATTTCTTTGATATCCAATTAATTTAGTTTGAATGAAAGAAGCTCATAAAACAGAATTGCCTTAAATACTGTTATTACAAGGTGGTGTTATACTGTATTCTGAATATCTGACAGCAAAAGAAAAGTTTCAGACACTGAGCACATAAAGTCCTGATGCTCCAAGTAGGAATGCCATGAATACCATTTCTGTGCTCATTGTTCATGATGTTTTCTTAGGCAATTGTTAGTTTATGTTAGAGACATGTGACTGCTTCACACTATGTGGACCTGTGATGGTTTGAAGGCAGTTTTAGAGAAGTCGGTGCGTGTGAAATTTTTGAACAAAGTTCGAATGGAATGAGACAGGTTAGGTCTCTCATTTCTGTAGTCCCGGAGGAACACTGGCATGCTTGTCCAGTGATTTGTGGAAAAGTTGTCTTTCCAAGTAATTCTGAGAAGGTACCTGCTGTGGCAAAAAAAACCTTCTAAAAGCCAAAATAAAGGCAACTTCTCAAATTTCTTCACCAGTTAACAGCTGCTGAAGCTCAGAATAAGATTGTGCTGAGTGTTACACATTTCCTGTAATTATTTGTGACTAAGTTCTAGTTTATTTCACTGATTACTTATCTGTGCATTAGGGGCAAACACTGTTTAAACATTCCCCAGCCATTGCCTTAATTTTCACAGATGTTTTTCAGTTCTACTAGATATTGTCCTTCTCCCTTATTCCATTCAGGAATTTATGAGGTCATGCTATTTCCACTCTGAATCTTTTTCCAGCAATCAGTAATATAGGGAATGTGGGATAGGCATGTTTTGCTCAGATCTGAATTCTGTCCAGAGCCTCAACATAACAAAATAATTGACTCCAAATCAGCTTGGACCAATGACTCTGAAAAATACAATCCCCCATCTGTGACTCTGCTTCTATTTCTGTTCTCTTCCAGCTAAAATGTATTCTGAGAAGAATCACAGGGAAGCTATTACCTCTTATAGATCACCTACTCTGTTGGGTATTATTACCAAATCCATTGTCACAAAAAAGGTAAATAAACATGGAATATCTGTATTTCTTTTCTTGCTTTGTAAAACCAAGCAACTGGACTTTACACCTCACTGTAATCATGAACATGTTAAGGACTCTTTAACATGTTCATGAATACAGTGAGGTGCCTTCTTGCTTCTAATTATTTTAAATTTCCACTGTTTCTAATAGGATCCTCTCTTTAGAGGAGATTGTCCTTTCTTGAAAGGACAATCAGACAGTGAGTGAATTCTTGGCACACTAGAGTAAAAAAAAAGTCCTGTTTCCTTCAAAGCATCTCTCACCATTCTGCCTTGTTCCTTGAAGTGAAAGCCAACCCTCAGAAGTAAGTGACATTCCATACTGCACAATTCTTCTCCTTGTCACTGTCCCTGGTTTGGCTTGAGAAGTGAAGAATCACCGCTACTGAAATAGGGATGGGGGGAGATGGGGAAATAACCAGGCAGTGGGCCAGGAATTCTTTATACTGGGGATATTTGTTGATACTGGGAATGAAAAGACTTATGTTGGGGAAAGGCATCTGAAGTTCTTTCCTTGTTTTTCTTTCTCTAGTAACTCAGATTTCGGAGGGACATACTTCTGCTGACATGAAACATCCCATTTCCCTTTAGCAGCCTGTGGTATTATGAACATTTTGGAATCAAACAAAATCTCCCAAACTGCTGTGTCTGAAAGGATCTTTTAGCATCTCTTGAACTGTAACCTCTTTAGTTAGGTAGAAGGAAAAAAAAAAGAAAGATATCTGCTAAAATTGTGACCTCTCACTGCTGGAGTGGTTTGAAAGCCTTGGCTCACAGTCAGTTTCCACATGTTCTGTCTTTACTGCTACTGGTGAACCACATTACAGTGTGAGACTGCTGTCCAGGCACACACAGCAGGCTTCTGCTTCAAGGGACGTGCAATGAACTATTTTGTTTATTGATAAGTGCACAGATGATATGACTTGCTCCAGGGTATTCATCTGGTCAGTGAGGAAGCTGTGTAACTGTTCTGCCCAACTGTTAATCGTTTTGTTCTCTCACAAAACGGAATATGATAAAAATAAAATCTTTATTTGGTCTTTCCAGGGAAAAGATCCCCTTAATTACAAGTTCCCAGATTGGCGATGAAGACATAGCTTGGTCTGTCCCAAATCCTTCATCCACCGTATATCTTTAACTCATTCTCTCCTCACCAGACACTTACAGGCTGTGGGGTGTGGGTGATAATAAGCTTTAAGCTTATTTGTTAATGTTCCTTGTTTGTCTTATTACTGTTTCTGAGACCTCTTTCTTCTAGTTCCAAAGAAACTGTTTGCGTTTGCCATCTTATTTGCATAATTCTGTTTTAATTTTTCCCCTTGGTTAATATTCTCTTCCTTGATAAAGCTCTGCATCGCCTAAAGGATTTCTGTCCACAAAGGTGAAACAAGTCTGGAAGTTAATAAGGATTTTCACTCACCCACCTCCTCTCTCATAGCCTGGATTTTTACCCCAATCTAAACAGGGTGAACCACCAATTTTACTCCCTACAATTTCAAAAGAAGAAGAAAAACAACTTTTTCATTTCATTTTTTTGCATTAGACGAATTCACTTAGCGAGAGTAGGTTGATTTTTGTTTCTTGAAGGGCATCATGGGCTTTCAGGATATTGAGAAATCCCAACTCCAGCCATGTGAAGGATAAACCTATTAGTGCCTCAGGCAATGCAAGTAAAAGACTTGCCAAACTCAAATGTTTATTCTTTTGGGAATTTTTCCTAAGCACCGTAATTTCACAAGATGATTCAGTTGCCCCATGGCTTATTTATAAAACGTTGAAGTGTTAAATACAATTAGTATAAGCATCCTAATCTCTCTAGAGACTCTTTGCTTATAGTATTGCTTGGAGCTTGTGTAAAATAGTCGGGAATATTTAATCTTTTTTGGTTGTGTTTGTTTTTCTTTTCTGAGCCTGAATGAAAAAGGAAATTTCAAAGACAAAGTATTTTCTTATTCTTTCAGGCTACTACATTCTGCTGGTGAAGCTGGGGTAAACTGGTTCTGTCCTGGAGCAATGATGCAGTTTGGGTAGTTCTGATTGTATGCAATTTTTAATTCTTTTAAAAAATCATTGTATGATGAGAACATTGTAATGTGGCCTATGTGGGACTATTTCCTGTTATCAGATGGAAAAAGAAACTGTCAGTTTGTTTTTAATTGTTGGTGATTCTGGCAGAATGTAAAACTAGAGTTTTCTGCCCCAGTAGTGTTTGTGTCTGCTTATGAAGACTCCGAAAATAAGGTGAGGTGTTTGGTTCTTTAAGACTTAAATATTTTAGCACCTTTTTCTGAATGAGAGGAGGTGTGGTTATGGTGGGCTTTGTCATGTCAGAAAATGTAATATAAAGTAAGGATGAATTTGGATTTTAGGTTTACTTTATGTTGGCTTTGACTAATGTTAAAATATCTGGACTGTGTTTGATAGCAGTCTTTCAAATAATTTCATTTTTCCGTGATGCTCTCACCACTAATGGCCAGCAGAAGAGGGCTGTCCTTCTAATTGAGACTTTTTAGGCTGCTGGTAGTAATTCACACATTGACTCTTACATGCCTAATTGTGTGAAAAGGGTGATTTTATTTGATAGACACTAAAAAGAATCTCAGCCTCTCATCATGGGGAAGGACTCCCAACTCATGGATTCAGTGTAAATTAGTTTGTTTATTTTTGTCTGTTAGGATAGTTAGAATATGTGCATGGGACATTGGAATTTGTTGTCAAAATTTCAAAGTAAACAATATGCATTAAAAAATCTCACCTCCGTGATGTCTCACAGATGTTGTGAGCCTGTCAAACACATGGTGCAGATTCAAATCACTTTAGGCACACCCAGTTAAACAGAGATTGATGTAAAGGTGATTTGATATTATTCAAAATTTCTCAGTCAGTAAGTTTTGGGCCCACCTTTTTCCTGATATTGCTGTGTTCAACAAAAAAAGCAATCAAAGCCTGAACAATGTTAAAAGTTTAAGGAAATATTTCTCACTGGTTTTATTGAATGAAAAGTGAGTTTGACTGCCAAGATTACGTGTGAACAGAAAAGAACACAAATACAACAGAATGACACCCTGATGACAGACCTAAAGGAAACCTTTATTGAGTAATTACCACAAATAGCTGTTTATGGAGGTGCTGAAAAGGATTTCTGTTTCTGAGCTTCATGGAGGAAATTTTTAAGTAAGGATTTGTATGAAAAGTGGGACAAGGGGCAGTGAATTGTGATGGATGTAAGAAACCAAGGAGAAAGAAAAAATTGGGAAAATGGGAGCAGAGGAAGTGAAATAAGAGCAGGAACAAGTTTGTTCTTTAGCTGCTTCTCAATATAGTTTTTGGTACTGATCCTTTCGGCCTCAGAACATTTATTGAAAAAGGAAGTGCACTGAGACCTCAGCTGGTCACACTGCACTGATGCAGAGATAACACCTGTTAGTGGCCATGCAGGACACAACTGCAACACATTGTTTGGTCTTTTGTGTTATCACATTCCCAGAAAATGGTGATTTCATTCTGCTGTCACTGATTTCAGTAGCAATGATTATCCATATAATTTGTGACTGATACTATGAACACAGTTAATTACATCTAAAATTCCTTCCATTTGTTTAGCTTGGGATTCTGCTGCTGTGATTTATCTTTTGGCTTTTGTTCTCCCATCCACAACAAAAGTACGTGTTTGAAACGACGATTTATATAAAATGGCTTTGCCTATGACAACAACCAGGTTGTAAATGAGATGTGACAAGGCAGAGGGTGGATATTCTGGTTTAATAACTACAGTTAATCAATCGATCAATCACTCTGTGTCCCTAGGGAAAATGATGCATTACATGGACGCAGATGATCTGTTGCATTGCCCTTGGGGAAGTTTAGGTTCTTCTATGTGATAATCATCTGCTCAGAAGTGACAGTGAATTTAAAATACCACCTTTACAATCTCTCTAGATTGGTGGATCATCAGATTGGATGATATAATCAGGAGTCAGTGCAGGTGATCTATAACTCTGTTCGACTCAAAGAGGGTAAGAAAAATTTTGTTGAGTTTTTCCAAGCATTGGCTGTAATAGAGCAAGATAGAAATTAGTCCTTTAAAGATTTCCTTTATGGTTACATACACTTACATAAAATGATGAATACAGATAGAGAAATAAGAGAGATAATTGAATGGTAAATCTATCCAGATGTTTCTTTTGCATAAATCCTGTTACAGCCTGAATTATAGGAATGGTTACATTTTGTTCTCAGTGTTAAACATAGCTTTAAATGTAATTAATTTTTCTTTGAACTTGAGAAATGATTTCTTGCCATGAAATCTTGAAACCCTTCAGGATGAACTGAAATGTAAGAGTTTTTTCCCATGACAGTGAGAGTTTGACCCTTTGTCACTAACTCTAAAGCCCCAGATGTTTTAACATAATACAGATACTTTTGTTTGCATGACCCTTGTAGAAAACAGTGTGATTAAACAATTCTCTCTGTATGTATTACCTGCAGCCTATTTTCTTCTAGTTTGTTTTTTTCTACAGCCTTTTCTCAAATAACAGGATTTTTGCCCCTTCTTACAGCTTATCTATCCCTGCAGTTTTTTCCCCCTCACCTGGGGTAGTAATCCTCTATTTGCAGCACTCTCAGCATCCTCACAGTAACCCGCTGTGATCTCACAGGCAGCCGTGGATCGTGATTTCTATTAAAGAATACATAAAATATATATTATAAATCCAGCATATTTTCATGACCCAATGTACATTTTAATGAGAAACTAGTTTTTTTGTTCATCTAGATAACAAAAGTAAAATCAGTGGCTTTGAATGTCATGGTACATTTCCCATTGTGTGAGCAATGTATTGTTAACAAGACTGTATTCTCACTTACTCCAATGAGGAATAACTATTCTTTTGCTATAATTGGGCTCTGATTTTAATAGATATATAGGGTGGATAACAAAGATGCCGAATAAGAAACTGTATTGTTTCAAAGAAGAGAAGATAATGTAGAGTATGGAAAAACTAATTGTGAACCATTCCAATTTTGCAGTAATTTGTTTTCAGTAACTGCAGTGAGTTGTGTCAACACAACATACTAGAGTCTGTCCTCGAGTCAGGAGCACAGTTCTGTTTTTCTTTTAACAACTTATTTTTTGATATCTTTTCAGAAAGATTAGAGTGTGATTTAAAACCTTAACCCATTCTAAATGAGTGAATTCAAAAATGAAGAACAGTAATAATTGAAGCATAAATAAAAGTAAAAAAATGAGGCCACAGTAGTGTTTACTTTTCTGAAGCATTCTTAAACTTGTATAGTTACTGCCCAGAACGTGATCTCCTTCCTGAGTCACTCTCCATAGGAGATGTCCTGGCAGATTTGGTGCCCAATACTGTTTATCTAGAATAAGTACAATTCTTTCAATTGATGAGCAGTCAAGCCATCTTTGGCTATGTTTTTTTTATGGTAATTTTTGGATAACTTTAGGGTAACTATTTGATTTAATGGAAGACTACAAAAACACAGTATGTATGATATGCCAGTTAAAAAATTTCTGGACCAGGTCAGGTAATCACAATAATACTACTTCAATCATTTGAAGTTTAAACAATATTTTTGAAATACATACAAAGTACGATAGTTTGTTTTGGACGTTGAGCACAGGTTATTTTGGTCTGCATCAAGGATGTGGTTTGGTCTAGGAGATCAGAGAATAAACTAGAATAAATGGCAAACTGATTTTGTTAATTAAGGAGACATTCCAGGGAAATGTTGGTAAGCATGATGCTTGTTGTGTAGAAAATCTGCCAGTGAAGATGTGAGGAGGGATTGGTTCCTCATTTCCATGCATGGAACACACCAGCTTGCGGCATATTAGAAAGACTTAACTGCTATCTCAAGAACAAAAACTCACTATTTGGGAGCAGCAATCAGTTTCTCTAACTCACAAAACACCTTACATGTGTTACCAGGGGATTTGCAAATATGTGAAAAGTACCTGGACAGAGGGGATAATTTACAGAAAACAAGCTGGTTATTTTAGCCCTTGGTTTTATTTGCTTTATGAGTTGAATATGTCAGTTCAAAGGTATGAAATTCTCACTCTGGAATTTCCTTTCTAGATATTCAGGGATAATTTGTAGCTGTGGTCCATATCCTCTTAGGTACAGTTGCTTGGATACGCTGTGGGATCCTGTTCCTCCTCCTCCTTGAGTATGCAAATGGTATAGGCTATGCAAGTATTTTTGGTCATGAGTTTTTGTTAATAGAATACTGAAATTCTCCTTCTGTAGGCATTCCTGGAGAAAACCTTAATTGTAGGAATGCTGTCAGAAAGTATCAACAAAGCTGTTTAAAGACAACAAGTGAATTGCAATGGGTATTGACACTCTTTTGTGAGTGAAATGATTCATTGTATTTCAGCATGAACAGCTACTGGATTTTTTGACTGGCGGATTTTTCAGGGCACAGGGTTTCCCTCCTTTAAAAGCACAGGTTTTCTCTTCTTTCTGAAATAAAGTTTAAAAATGTGCAATTCCTTCTGCCTTGAAGGATTTAAGAAAAAGCACATTAGAAAACCTTATTTTTTTCTCTCTCTACTCCAAAAAACTTGTCTTCCACTAAGAAATATCCACAAGTCCATAATGAGAATTTAGGAGCCTTAGCCGCCTAAAGCCTAGTACTAAAATTTATTCTTTTTTTGTAGGTAGGAAATTACTTTTTCTCAAACAATTTGTTCAGAAGAATCAAAACATGATGTAGCTTCAGTAAGATTTTTCCACATTTGGTGACAAGAAGGTCTCTGAATCTGACAGACTTTTTTGTGGTCCTGAATATATTTCAATAGCGTATTAATTTCTCTGTCATAAGTCTTTCTTATGCTGGCTGAATGCTAAATGCTTTAGTTACAAAGGCAATAAAAGTTTCATGTTTGTACAGGGTTTTTCTATTAGATGACTTACTGCAGTTTCATTGTTTTTATTTTTATAACCCAAAATACTTATTTTTGATGCATATATTGAACTGAAAACCTCCTTCAGCATAAAATCTGAGAAGAAAATTTCCGTTGCCTCGATCCTTTTCCTGGCTTATGGCACGTGCCTGTTTTGTAGCAGCATTCTTTCATGCTCCATAGATATGTGTTGTTATTTCATGCAGTATCACTGTAACCAGCCCTTTTCTTTGGTATAAAACCAACCATCTACTGTGGCCAGCCAGAATGTTCTTTTATATATATATATTAAAATCCTGGATTTACTTATTATGAGAATGGGGTCACCTACTGGTCATAACAAAATTTTCATTATTTTAAGCTGCCTGTCTTTTACATTAACTAGGATATGCCTAAGAACCTTTCTTAATGACTTTGTGTTGTTTCAATTAAGTTGTTCTTAGATCAAATCAAATAATGGTAGGATTTGTTGATCTGCAAAACTGCCTTCCCCATATGGATTGGTAAGGGATTATCCCACCAGGGGTTTAGAAATCCAGGAAATTAAAAAAAAAAATTGAATGAATAAATGTTTTCAAAAGAAGGAAACATCTATGATAATGAAACTGAGTCTATTTTAAAATGCAAGGGATCCTCTTGAAAGCCAGTACTAAGCACACTCAAAGAAAACATTGTGCACTAAACACTGTGCATTATGATTATAAAACTAGGTCTCATTTAATCCATCAATATTTTGGTATGTTTAATATTTAAAGAGTGTTTTTAAACCATTATTCAGAAAACCCTAGGACAAAAATGATTTTACAAATAACAAAGCATACAAGAATGGAAGTTAATTTGACCTTTATCACTGTATTGTCATTAGAAAAAGAAACTCAATTGCAGCAGTAGTCTACATATATATGTAATCTGTATCTTTTCAAAAGAGGAGAATACATCAGAGCATTTTCCATAATTTTGAGACTTTTACAAATCGGTTGCATAATAAAGTTTGAAACTGTAATAAATGCAGTTATGCATCCCAAATATATGCCAAATGTTTTATCTTATTCAATAGAAGGAAAGGCAGATGGCTGAAGGAAATTTGTTTTCCCTGTCATCAGTAGAACCAATTTCATAAAGTACTTACAGAAGCTGACAGTGAGTCATCACCTTTGTTTCATCATAATGTAGGGAACACTCCCTTATCACCCCAAGTGACCTGAATATATGTTTTTGTATTTAAGACTTAGTTCATGGATGAAAAGTTATTAGAGGAAAAATATATGGTTTGAAAAAGTATTAGATGATTTGAAACAAACATCTTTCTGTCAGAGCTTGCCTGGGATTCCATTTCCCATGGATTGTCTCTTATGATTCCTCCCCTGGGTGCCACCCATCCTGAAAGGCATTCAGGGACTACTGATGGGTGTAAAGAAACCCAGATTGAACTTGCACTTTTTGCCCCTTCTGTGTTCTGCCCTGCATTGTTTCAACACTGTATCTCCCAGTGCCAACAGCTTTCAAACAGCTGCTATGTGCTTTTTACAGATGCTAAACCCTACAAATAGTGTTTATGATGTATAAAAATTCTAGTAGCAGGCTGATGATGGCTTCTTTTGGAAAGAAGTCTTAACTGTGCAGGCTTGTGACTTGGGCAGCTCACAGTCAAATTAATATGAAGAGTTTGGCAAATTCTTTATTTGCGCATTGAAATGATGGCATCATCTTAAATGAAGAGAGTAACATAATTTCCAACCCCTCAAAGGTATGTTCCTTATTCATTATGAGGATACCTGGTGAAAAATATCAGGGTGGTATTACATGAAGGGTGTTTTCTCTATCTGTTGGAGAATCTTATAGTGAAAAGGCAAGCCACTGCAGTTCAATGTCACCTTGGAAATTCTCTGCTTTGTCACGTGAAGCCACATTATGAATTTAACCTACTAATAGAAATCTGCTTAAAGTAATTAATAGATTTATATAGCCAAATTCCTGTGAATTAGATGACTTGTCATCTCTCAGTAACATTTTTTTTGTGCCTCTACTTTCTTCAAGAGCCAAGTGAGACCTTAAACTTCTCCGTATTGAATCCAAAGGTTGTTTTTGCAGAATTGCCACATAGCGTGATAACAATGGCATCTTTCAAAGTGCCGTGGAATGCCAAATACTCTGAAAAAAGGAACTACTTTAAAGCAGATTCCTCAAGTGTGTATAAACCCTTTTTGGGGACACTGAGTTATGAGGACAACCAAAACACCAGCAAATGGAGCATAGCTAGCTTTGGGCATCAGGATTAATAGTCCAAAGTAAATTCACATGTGTCATAGACAAACTGCTCCTGGCTTGTTCAAATGCTGAGAATGCCTCTATGACACATTGGTGTCACCCTGTGATAACAGGGAACAGGTACTCTCTGTACCTTCATTCTCCAGTAGAGTTAAGGGAACACAACTTTACATCCTGATGGTAAATTAATTGGTGGCTGTTGATCATTGACATGGTACAGCAGAAAACTTCACAGGAAAAACTTATGAAGAATTAAAAATGGGGTAAAATGGCATGTTTTTGAGGTGACATTAAAGACCTGAGGCATCACATTGAATAATGGAGATAGAATGAAATAAAATGCTCTTTTGTTCACTGAACTTCATCCATCTTATTCACCAAACAGTTTGGAGTCCAAGGGAAATCCTAATATATGAATCGATCATTGCAGAAGGAGTGCTGTGAAATCTGCTCTTACAGTTGAGAAGAAAGTTGTCTGAATTCCTGCTTTTCATTTTTCCCTTCAGCTGAAACCCAGTAATCCTTCACAATGCTTCTAGTCCGAGGCAGACCATGAACTTGCTTACAATCCCTTTGGTGACAGTTAAAACTAAGGGTTTCTTCCTCTTGTGGGGAGTCTCTGTTTCGGGGAGGTGATGGCAGCCCCTCAGAGAGCTCAGACCCAGGAACAGAAACAGGTCTGTCTGTGCCCTACACAGCAGTGTTGTCAGCCCTGTATGCTCTGAGCTCTGGTTCCCTCAGGAGTAAGAAAAGCATGGTAGAGCTGTCAATACTGGGCAAAACCATGTTTGATTCTGTGACTTATTTTCCTTCAGCTCACCACTAAAAATTATTGCAATGAATTTAATTTATATATTTGCAAATGCTGTAACATGAACCATACTGCTGCTGACAATCTGAATTGCTCGTGCTGTCAACTCCTTGGAAGAGCTCTCAGCCTAGAGTTTGGCATGTGCTTCCTCAGAGGAGAGCAAGGGGAGTTGTTTTGCCCAAGCACAACCTGTTTATGAAGCAAGTAATTTGTAGGGGTATTTCTTGCATTGACATTCTTGCTTCCTTGAACAGGTTTGACTTTAGTGAGTTCCCCCTTTGTAGCTGTGCTTTGCAGTTTCTTTTCTAGACCCTGAAAACTATTTTGTCCCCTCCGTAACCTTAAGGCTGTGGTTGGTGTCTCCCAGGCCTCTTGATGTTCATGATGGTGCATATTGGCTTTTCATTAACAGCAACACAGGGGAAATAGTAAAAATTAAGCCTGTATATAATTTTTTTTATATGAGTTATATGAGGCTTTTCCCTTCTGCCCAGCCCTACACCCCCTGTTGGAGGCAGTCCCTCCTGCCTTGCACTGGGCTACTGGGAGAAAAGACAAATGTTTCAGTGTGGAAAGATAGGGGAGAAGTCAGAATTTTTACACTGAGATCTGTGGCACGGAGCCTTTGTAGTGCCCAAAGACCTGAAGGTAAGAGAGTGTTCCTTGGCTCTCTGGGTCTCTTTGGGCCTTATTACACAGCTCAGGCCCTGGGCTCTTTGCTTCAGCAGTGGCACATTGCTGTGGAGAGCTGCACCTGGAGCTGCAGAGGGGCATGAACTAGAGCCAGATAAATGCAAAGGAGTTAGTTACACAGTGCGAGATACAAAAGGCTTAATGAGCATGGATATCTAGCAGAAACTTAAGAGAAACGAAGCCAATTGTCTGTACACTGCTAAAGAAAACAAAGAGTAAATGGATTTAAGCATATTCAGGTTCTAAGTTCAGATGCATACTTTTACAAACAATAACATGAATACTGTGGATTCATGCAAGGTTCACTTAGTATTTCCTTAGCAAGAAAGGAAGGAAAAAGTGATGTTAAAAAAAAAGGCCTTTTTTCCTGCTTGATTGTTCAACGTTTGGAGCTGAGTATTTACAGAGTTAAAACCTTGCATTTTAGAATCACTATTTATTTTCAATGGTAATAAATAAATAAGTGCAGGAAGCAAAAATGGAAGATTTGTTTGCAGAGGGTGTATATTGTTTTAAACATTTGTCAAAGTGAAAATGAACTGAGTATGAAAAAAATTCCTGTTTATCCCTTTTTACTTTAACTTTTCTGTTCTGTAGCATATCAGTGAGTGATAATATAACTCACAGTTCATCAAAATAATCTGGCCTGGAAAGTAAGACAATTTATAAGTGTGTGATATGTATCCATGACTGAGTAGTCTGGCAGAGTTTGGTAATCATGCATTTGTTGCAAAATACTCAGGAGTTTACGTAAGAGGCTAATTCTGATCTCTGACATTTGGAGCCTGGCTCCGTGTGTTTCTATAACACTTCTTAATGACTTAGGTTTTCCTGGCAAGTGCTGCTTTGATTGCAGCCTCTGTAAGATCTCTTTGCAAAATCAGTAAAAGCTGCAAACTGTGAATGAATTGTTTATACTGGAAGGTTGGAGAGCCACATGTTGACTAGTAAATTTTTTAAGTCTGCTTCCATCAATGGGAATGTGGCAGGGTCTTGGCAGCTCTTGTGCCTTTGTAAGCTGCAGTATAATGCTAACAAAGCCCAATCAGGGCTTTTCTGTCAAGACTGCTAATTACTTGGATCCTGCTTCTGTCAGTGCTTGTAATGCCTGCTCAGAGGCAAGTGGATTCATTGACCTGAAGCGTGTATAAATTCTGCTCAGATTTCACTGATGTTCTGTCTGAACAAGCAAGAAAGAGGAGAAAATGCGTTTTATTTTCTCACTAGGTCACTGGAGATGGTGACCATTTGAAGCAGCACAAAGCTGCCCAATGATTGCCAGGGCAGACTATTTCATTGGCAGCAGGTGCTCCAATGTAGCACTCAACACAAGCCGTGGTTAACACACTGAGAGGGAGAGCGAGCTGCATGGGAGTGAGTGGCATCATTTTCTGGCATTGTGGGACCAAATAGTTGTGTCTGGGTGATCCTGTGCTTTGTTTATCATATAATGATGAAAACTCATGTTTCTGCACCTTGCTGCCACAGGTTTTGACATGGTACTCTGTAATTTTATGCTTTTCTGAAGGGAGGTGACACAGACAAAGGGCTGGCTTTCTGAGGCCATGTCCTGGTGTGTGAGGATGTGTGTGGGATCCCTCTGGAGTCACCAAGGGGAGGGGGAGCAGTGCCATGCCAAGGTGAGGGGGCAGCTCTGCAATTGCAGAAGGATTGAGAAAACTGTGGTCTCTGCAGTGTGGAAAAATGGCTGCTCAGGCCATGTATAGTTTATAGGTAGCTATTTCCACACTGCAGACAAGAGAGGGTTCCTTTGTGCCATCAAACAATGGGTTGCTTGGATTTTTATAAGTATCTGGCCACAAGTAGGCCGAAATTGGCAGGTAACATATACTTCATCAGAAAATACAGGTGTGTGTAAGATTTAGTGGTCACTGACTGAATCCACATTTCTCTCAGTTTGTAAATACAGCAAAAATTCATGCCTTTGGCTGTAAATGGGTTTGATGCTTATTTAATACCCTGTGTAAATCAGCTGCTGGTCTTTTTCTTCTATGATATGGATATCTATAAACTAGGTCATACCAGCCCCTACTAGCTGTTTCACTGTGACAGTCTTGCAGGAGAGAACACGGTTAGGATGAAGACAGAAAATGAATTTCTGTTTCATCCCTGCAGGAAGGTTGCCCCTGCCAGGTCTGGGTTCAGCTGTGTGGCTGGTCAGTGGCAGGAGTTTGTGCTTTCTAATGCTGCTTGTGCTGAGCTCGCTCTGGGAACAAAAGGGTTTGGTTTCTGCTGATGTCAATCTGACTCCTTTTCAGAAGCACTAAATTCAATCACAAAAAAGTTTTGTGGCACGCTTTACCTTAATCTTTACCGTTATGATGTGGTGGTTTTTTTCCCCTTGTATTTTTTTTTAATAATATGATTATTCATTTTTTCCTTTGATTGAATTTAACTTGATCACCTCTATGTCGCATCAAAAAGTGTGCCAGACCTGAGGACAGCTTGACTTCCCCAAATTCTTCCTTTTAACTTCCAACTCTAGATTTTAATGAGCATCTGATTCTACTCAAGTGGCAGCAGGTTATTATGTCTGCTGTGATACAGATTTAATTGTGTGCCTCTGTTACTATGCTGAGATTCCTGGAATCTCGGTAACCACTTTGATGTAGTGAATGTTTTAAAATTGTGTGAGTTATAGATTTCCCTCAGAGGTAAGGAAAATGTTTTGTAATTCAGGCTGAAATTATAGAAGTGAAAAGGAACATGGGAGGCAGTGAACATTTGTGGCCTCTCTGATCCATTGGCGGTAGAATTTCAGCTGCAGTGTTACAGAGACCTGCTTGTGGTAACGTCAGAGCATTTGTCCTCATTGGCATCTTTGAGGTTGAATTTTATTAGGTGTTTGTAACCTCTCCCCCTTGATTTATTTTAACTGGTATCATCTCTTTTGACAACCATTATTATTGCAGCATTTTTACTGCTGGAAGTGCCATGATTTGCATAGCTGAAAACCACATATCCTTGCTGAAGAGGAATTGCTCTTAAGGCTCTTTTATTGACAAGCATTTGAGAGAAAGAGTTCCTGTTACTGCTGAAATCACTTTTGCTGTTCTATTACAACGAAGTCTTGCTTTGATTTCCATTTATATTAATTTCCTTTTACATATCTGTCATGTGTGTTTTGTGGAGGTCTTTCCCCATGATATTATTAAAGACTTCAAACCAATGTTTGCATTATGGAGAAATAACTTATGAGATAAAAGTAGTCATAGGCATAGTACAGATAAAGCAACAGCATATTAGGGAGTTTTCTGATAGCCCAGTTAAAATTATTTTCTATTGTTCTTGGGAAATAATAGAAGGAAGATGCTATGTACCACAAATTAAAATACCTTTAAATATAGAAAAACCCCTCAAATTTCTATTTTTGTTTTAGTAAAATTTTGACACTTTGTTTAAGAAGAGGGGATAAGATTTTGGAAAATCAAGATACTATTATGAAAAATGTTTACATTTCTCACAAAAAAAAAAATCTGGAAAATGCAATGGCATTCATTTGAAACAGGAATACCATTGAATAAAGAGTGGTGGAAAAAGATTTGATTGTTTTTATGGGGAGATATAATTCCTTCAGTGAAGTAATGAAATCACTTTTCTGTTTGAAGTATCTTTGTCACTTTCTGTGTAGCCAGAAATGTTAACTATTTCTTTGATATATTTTTGCAGCTAAGTGGTTTTAATCCCTTTGAATCTCACAGTACTAATTTTTTTTTACACAGTCATTTAAATATTTATATCTGAGAATCATAATTTGTTTTTTCTTTTCCTGAGGATGATGTATAATTTCATGTGACATTTATCTTGATTCAAGGACAGTGTTAATTCATTTCTGCTTGGCCTTTTAATGTCTGTTATTCAGTGGGAGGGATTGTCTGCACTTCTGTGCAAAACTCACTTGTTGACTTGTAATATAATGCTCTTTTAAATGGAAGGATTTTCAATTTTCCTTTACACAACACTATGTTGTTAATAATTTTACCTCAGATTCTGGGTTATGCACTGCTGGTTTATTAGCAGGCAAGTTCAAAAGTTGTCTTTCGTTTACAAAATATTTGTGAGGTATGTTTTCTCCTTTCACTTTCTGATGATCTAAAATTCAAGTTTTCTACTTCAGCTAAGCCTAGGTTTTAGTATGTAGAAGTGTAGACATACTTTTTGTCAGGGAAAAGTATTTTTAT
The DNA here is from genome assembly GCA_024865655.1 of Emberiza elegans. Taxonomy (NCBI): domain Eukaryota; kingdom Metazoa; phylum Chordata; class Aves; order Passeriformes; family Fringillidae; genus Emberiza; species Emberiza elegans. The sequence goes on from JALJVW010000206.1 coordinate 67,333,977, forward strand.
ATGTTTATTTACATGTAAAAGTATTTTATATTTTTTTTTCAGGGAAAAGTATTTTTATATGTTTTTTCAGGGAAAATATTTTTGTATGTTTATATGTCTATACATTTATATGTTGATCTGTTTATTGACTATGCTTATGATGATTCTTCAACCTTTCGAGTCCTTTGCTGAAGGCCATGGCATTGATGATTTCCCTTTCAAATTTAGGTACACAATTGAAGTTAGTTTTCCATGATCACAAGCACAGTCTATTTGCTTGCTCTTTCTCCATTGTTCTGCAGATCTTTATTATATCTGTTGGTCCCAGAATATTTTAGGTTTACATGTGTGCAAAGGGAGAAATTGATTGGGTTATGTGCAAAGGATCAGCATAATCTGAATTTTTCTTAGTGGGAAGGTTGCTATGTGACCAGGAAATGACTCCAGCTTAGTAACAAAGACAACTTGCACCACTTAAAGTTCAAGATAATGCTTAACTCTGTCTGTTATCAGATCATAAACTCAGTCCTAATGTGGCCCCTCTGTATGCATCATGCACAAAAGGCATGCAGAAAGCAGTGGGTTCGTGGGACTGCCTGAAATATTTTCATTGTTTGTGCTCAAGTGCAATCTCTCCTTAACCTTTTCCACAAGTGCCACAATTATGAGTTAATCTCCAACTTTGTACAGTCCTCAGCCATGGAGTGTGTGCTTGTGTTAAATGCCTCTTTATTCCTGAAGTCAAAGCTGCAGATTCATTCTGCATTACCTTTTAAAGGTAGAAATTAGTTTGGGACTACCTCCTAAAATCTTCCAGTTGCTAACACATACCTGGCACTCAAATGCAGAGAGAAAGTGGTCTGCTTTTAAAATATTTCATGTTGCTTCTTCTCTAAAGATTTTCTTGGATTTCAACTTTGTATTACTGTTGATTTAATGGTTTCTCCACTTAATTTTAGTTTCAATTTCTGCATCTTAATTTTAGATTATTTCAATTGAACAGATTTAAAAAGCCCTGGAATTGTGCTTCTTACCTATCATACATTTAGACATGCTGTATTACAAAGATAAGTAGGGATTTTATTTTAGTCACTTTTTAAATATGGTCAGAAAATATGGCAAATTCCTGTGATTTTCTTTCATTTTTTCCTAATGAGCTGTGTAGATCTGCTGAATGATATGCTTGTTGCTGATGCTTATAATTGCATATCGATCCATTTATTTTTCAATGTGACTTTATAATAGAAGATGCTGAGGAATATTGTGGTGATGCTCAGTAACCTTATGTTGACAACTCCAAAGAAATTGTAATTAAATGAGTAGACATGACCAGTAAGTAACATAAGATACAATATTCCCAGTTGTGTTTAAATGTGGAAGGTAAGAGAATTTTTGTTACTAGAATTACCTGAAATGGTTGCAGTTATAGTTCTTTATACTGAATCCTCTTCCAATGTTACACCTTTGTTACCATGTATGTAATTGCAAATTATGGTTATTGAGTGTGGAAAAAAAGGATCACTTTAGACAATTCATTGTAGAAACCATGTAAGTGAAGAATTCAGCTCCTGCTTATTGTGGATCAACAATAAATAGGACACACTGGGTCATAAATACAGCAATTGTGGGAAGAGAGAGGTTATGTTTGATACGTCATGTGAGATCGTGAGGGCTATATAACACATACAATGTGAATACCTGTATTTGTGTATTATTGAATACTTTTTATTGCAGGTATTTTTACAGAGTTTTAAAATGTTGCATACCTCAAGGATGTGGACATTACAGTTTTAAGCATTCCTTCCAAAGATAAAAACAAGCAAAACAGACAAAAACCACCAAAAAACCCAAACCACAAAAAAACCCTGTTTGTCCCAGGCTGGTGTACTGTACCAATAAAATATGATCTCCATTATAATAACCTACTTTATGAAGATTAAATGGTTTTGCAATTCAAACAAGGTAAAATTGGTTTAAAGCAAAATCAAACACTAGTTTGCTAGTTTAGGATTTGAATAGTGGAATGAGAAATCTTTTTTTATATTGCTATTGTGCACTGGTCAGCTAAGAAGTAATTGCTTTTTATAAGGCAAATTTGCTTTTACTTTTCCAAGGTAATGAAATGAACCTGAAACATTTCCTTTGAAATCAAAGTCACTATCACTCAAATGTCACCAGCAGAATTCCATCATATGGTTTCAGCAAATACATAATGAGAAAGTAGTGCTTGGAAATGATTGACAGGATTCTATTAAAAAGCTTTACTACACATTCATCCCTAATTATCTGTGTTGTAAATCAATAGTGATTTGACTTTTTTTGATATTCACATGTTACTAACATGTACAGACAGAGACATCTGGATCCTATTTGGGGAATATCTTGAAGATGTAAATTGGAAATTGCAAATGCATTGAGGGAAAAGGCTCTGAATTTGCTTTTTTTAATACCTAATGAAATTCTGTGCAAACAAAGTATTGCTCATTGACACAAGAAAGTCTTAAAATATAGTATGCAAAATTGTTCAAAGAAGGAAATCATCTAAGATTGAATCAAATCTTTAAACAGATATGTGTAAAGGTCTAACAAGGAAATTATTCCCGAGAGTAAAGATATTCCACTGCATAAAATCAAAGCTTCTTAAGGAAAAAATTATGTCAAAAAGAGTTTAACACCTTGCCAGCCTAATCATCAGTTCAGAAGAGGAGACTTTATTTGTGGTTGGGGAAGTGCTTTTTAAGGGCAGAAGGACAAGGGATGTAAATTTAGTCTCAGTGAGAGGGCAGCAGACTTTTAGCAAAATAGCTATCAGAAGGAATGCTGCTCTAGGGCCACAGAGGAGAACAATTTTCAAGCCCATCCCAATGATTCTGACATATTCCTTGCCGTAAACAAGACTAGAGTGAGGGCTGTAAAGTTTAAAAGTGAATTGAGCAAACATGGTTCATGCAATTAACAGCTTCTATGACATTATCACAGGAGACTATATTTAGAGGGTGTTCTAAAAGTTGCTCAGCAGCCTCAGAGAAAAACCAGTCAATACAAAAAATACCAGTAGGGAAACACTGAAGCCATTGGCATGACTCTCATGACTCAATATTTAGCATATTGGGGAAGACTTACATGGCAGAAGGGGAGGAAAACTATACTTCATGTCAAATACATTACAAAACTAGAGCAATTACAAAGTAAGAGTTGATAATTACAGAAAGTAAGATGATGGAAAAGAGAAAGATGTTAAAAATATCTAAGACTTGAATATTTTGGTTAAATGGGTATAGTTTGATAACATTATTGAGTTGAAATAATGTACTTGAAATAACTAACATGATCTTTTACATAAAAGTGGAATAGATATGTACAACTACCACAATCCAGGTGAGGATGAATTAAATTACACATCTGTATCACTCTTGTGATTTATGATGTAGTTAATAATGCATGGAATGTAAATACACTAAGAAAATTATACATAAAACATTGTATGGCAAATAATTGAATGAGTACAAAAAATGTTACCAAAATTGGAAAAACATTCAAAAAACCCACCTAATTGTCAAAGATTTCTTTCTAAAAATTTCTTTAGGATGAATTGGAAATTGACATTTTGTTGGTTCTTTTTCAGAAAAATGAAAAATATTTCCTTCAAAAGATCAAAAGAAAATTAACACTCATTCAATTTGTTATGACTTAGGATTTTCATCTTTACTTCAGTCCATGCAAAATAATTGAGTGACTCAAAAAAAGGGTTGAATAATAGAATTGCAATTGGGAAGTATAATTAACAACTCCTGAACAGGCTTGATGGAAGATAAATCTCACCAAGATGGCTGGGTATAATTTTTAATGTGATTTAGATTGGCTGATACAGGTAATGGTGTTTTATATGAGAGACATTTGTAAGCACTTGTTCAGAAGAGAATGTGAGGGTGCTAAGCTCAGTGGTGGACTTGGAATAAAAGGAATTCCTAAATTAGTAGTTTTAGCAGTATTTATCAGGCTGGTGGTTGGAACACCTGTTTCGTTGACCAGGGAGAAAATATTAAATTTTTAAAAGTGATAGTGCAGTGAAGAGGTATTTGGGGGAATGATGAATAATGATTACAAAATTATTCTGATATATGGATATAACTGATCCATAGACAGTTGTGTGTACACTGCTAAGGTGATGTTTTGTCAAAGGATAATATATTTTTTTTATGTTGGAAAAAAACCCAAACAAACTACATTAGAGACATTATCTTCATTGCATCTGTCACCTTGATAATCAAAATAGAACAGTGTATTTAGTTCTGGAGTCACTAGCTCAAAAAGATGCAAATAAATTGAGACAGGTTCATAAAGCCATGACCATGATGTAAAACATGCCAGTATTTCCTGGTGAAAGGTAAAACGTTCCATGCTGAGTGTCAGCAAGCTGTGGTGCCTCTTAAAGTCCTGTATTGAAAAAAACTTGTCAAGAATATTCTACTAATAATATTTGAGGAAATTGAAAACATACAGTAATGTTGTTTCACTGCTCAGTTAATAAAGTACAAAAAACTTTTATCTGTTTCTCTGTACCTGCCAAAGAGGAAATGTGAGGTCTGATTCTGCCATGCTGTTCTCCTTTTGCTGGAAAATAGTTCTTTGTGTTTCTGGCTTTCAGTTTGCCCGAGCGGTAGGTGCCCAGCCCGGATGGGTGACCGGCGAAGGTTTATCCTGCCTTTCTCCAGATTCCCTGTGGCAGGATGGAGCCGGGAGCAGCCCCTGGGGCTGTGCTGAGACAATGAACACCCAGGTCTACAGTGGCACCCGCCCCTCACAGCAAAGTGTGCACTTCCAGAAATACAGCACAGGTTTCCATGGGTGTTACCACAAATGTGGCTGGATCAGGTGCACTGAGGTGGGAGCTCTGGTGCAAATGAATCTTCAGCTGATTCTCAAGTTTGTTGGCAGTACACATGGTCTTTCTGAAGATAAAGGAAATTTCTGGAAGCTTTCTATAAACATGCTGATGCTTCGTCTGCACTGCTGAGAGTGGCCATATCTTGTGGGAGAGGTTTCCTTCTGGAGCTTTTCTGAGGCCTGTGAATGGTAAAATAAGGTACTGCTCTTGCAGGAATTTGCAATGCTGTTTTCTTACTGGAATATTCTAGTTGGCAATTATATATCACTCCAATTATTTATCAAGTATCTTTCAGTCCCTCTTACTTATGTTTTGCAGGAAAAAGAAGACACAAATCTGGATCCTTTGAATAAATTTACATTTCTTTCAATAGCTTAATCAAATAATGCAGATTTAAACAATCTGTCCTTACTGGCTGTAAGGGTGGAAGTTGTCAGAAATTTGCCTCCAAGGCAGTTTAAAAAGTGCCTTGTACAACATCAAACCTCCTAGGTTTGTCAGTGGAGAATGTTTTTCTGTATAGGTAAATTTATATTTCTTCTTTCAAGCCTGGAGTTGGAGTATTAAAATTTGCCATAATAACAGATGCAGTCTTCTAGGAGGGTAGGTAGCTCTTGAGAACTTTTTAACTTGGGAATCATAAAAGAGAAGCAAGCAAACCTTTCTTTGTGCTGAAAGCTAATTTTTAATGTAGGCCCTTTGGAGAATATGGCAACAGAAGTGGTAAAACTGGTCCTATGTCAAAAAATCTTGATTTCCACAATAGCAATTTCAGCTAGGTTTATGGTAATTTGCATGTCCTCAGCCCTTGATAAAATTCCATGTGTATTTATAGACAAGAAACCTGAAGAACACTTACAGGAATATGTGCATCCATCTTCAGCAGTTTGTCAGTGTGTTTTCCTTTTGGTCCAGCTGCCTTGGCTTGACATAATAAAATGTTGGAGTGCTGAGTCACATTTGCAGGAATCATGGTGATGTTTCTGAAACTATCAACTATTAAAAATTTTGCATATCTTAAAAATCAAGCTTCAAGTTTTTGAAAAGGTTGCATTTACAGAACCAGTCATAAAGACTTCACTCAAGGAGACAGGCATTTATAGTATATTAATGCTATTTACATTGAGTAAATCAAAGAAAATATCTCCAAAACAGAGGACATTACAGCTTTCTGTTGTTAGGAGGTGTCACAGCTGATTTTTGAAATTAAAGGGGCACATGACTCTTTGACACAAGGTATAAATTTGATTGAATCATAAGTACCTAATATTTTTATTGTTGCTTTTTATTAAGGAAATACTTCACCTTGAGGTGTTTGTAGTGCATGATGCAGAAAGCTCAAGTATTCCTTTGTTGATGGAAGTCTTTAATGTGGTTTCATGAAGAAAAGTATTGGCTTCTTTCAGTAATATATATTTTCTGTAACTGTTCTTAGTCTGGCAGGAAGTTTCATGCTCTCTAAAGGTGAAGAGGTTTTCCTTTTCATCCCTTTAAATCTGTGAATCAGCAAATCTTTAATGAAAAAACTCCCAACCAATCAATGAACTGGACAAACCCACTTGTTGGAATTAGTTCTTTTGTTCTCTTGTGGCTAGGAACTGTCAGGGATAGTTTTGGGAACCACATGGGGTTTTGTTGTACGTTTTTCCTTGCTACTTGTTTGACAGGCAGAGCAGCTGTGCCAAGGGGTTTGAAGCACAGTGCTGTGGCACCTTGCAGTGGTGCTCGTTTGGGGCTGTGTGTAATCCTTTGGGTCAGTGGTGGGCTGTTGATGCATTTGCTGTTTGTGGAACCAAGGTGGAACCCATGTGGCACTGAAGAGGTGGAGGGAATAGATGCAGGAAGTGAAGCACATTGCTCACTTCATAGCTTGTTTACTAAAGCCAGTAGGTAAATGTGCTCAGGAGGCCTTTAAGCTGGCATTTGTGAAACACCTTTCTGGAGTGAAGGAAGTGTGCAGGATGGATTCCTTACGTTGCTGCACTTCATCAAGTGGTTCACTTACAGTTTAATCAGTCAGCTTGGATAGTTTAGAAGCTATTAATGCCATGCTCAGTGTGAGGCTCCATCTCTGTATATAAATAGACTGGATTTAAAGAATACTTTATTTTGTTTTCATATTACAGAAAACTGCAATGCAGGTAATAATATAAAAATGTCAAAAGATACTGTGAAGGTGACTGGAACCATTTTTTCTGCTAAAATTAGAACATGAATCACAAAATAGGTCAGGATTTTAGTACAAGAAAACCCTTCCTCAGAAGAAACAGAGGAATGTGTTTTGCAACTTAATATGTTCTCTCTGCTAAGGAGTAATGCAGCACAAGGCAGAACAGATTGGCACCTACACCTTTCTTTTCATTCTGCAGCCTTTCAGTTACAAATGAAAGAAACAAGCAGCAGGGTAATGCAGTTGTAGGCATTAGGAAGTTTGAACCTACTTTATGTAGTTTGATTCCTCCACAACATTTTGTGAGTTGTTTGTAGCGTTGTTGCGTGTGATGTTAATTGGACGTGTTTGAGACAGGGTTGGATGTGGCTTGGAGCAACCTGGTCAAGTGGAAGATACCCTACCCATGGTGGGCAGATTGGAACTGGATGATCTTTAAGGTCTCTTTGAACCCAAACCATTCTATTCTTTCTGCCTTGCCAGTGCTGCCATCAGAAGGATCTCGTTTCCTGGAGAAATCCATCATGTTGATTTACAAGTGCTGCTGCCGTCTGTGTCGTGCTAATAGGAAGCTCATGGCATCTGTCTTTGTGCTGAAAGCTAGCCAGCAGCAAAACCACATGATTACTAGATGCTGTACAATCAGTGGATAAGGGAAAGTTCAGGCAAGATTCTGGGCAACTTCTGGATCTTAGTCAATGAACTAGAATTACTTGATTGTCTTGTTATATAAAAGAAGTCTTTTATTTTCTGATTAAGACTCTACAGTTCCTTGATGTTCAGATTGATCAAGTTGTATTGCATGTTCTGGTCATATCACAAATGAGCAGAAAAAAATTAATTCTTTCCCATCATTATGTGTGTGTCTGCTTTCCTCATTAACTAAAACTGCCATAGTAACCTCTATCCCTTTACTAATCACTCTGAAGAGGGATGAGTGTACAACTTCTCCTTTGAATCCCATTTTATTCAACTTCCTACTGCTTTAGTGAATGAAGAACTTGATTTCTGAGCTGAGGAATTTTGACCTGCCAAAACCAAATTGTTTTCTAATTCTTTTCCTTTCTCTCCCCCTGTGGATACCTTTCTCCTCCAAAATTCAAGACCTTGGTATCTTTTATGTGAATGCCATGCAGAATTTTACCTCTGTTTGTCTTCTCTTTTTTCTCCACCTTTTTCTCTACAAAAATCGACCATGTCTACATTTACAGAAAGAAATCAGAATTGTTTGGTACCTTTTATGAGAGTTGCAGGCTGCAAGAGCTCTGTACTCCAGCAGTATCTGGATGTTCAATATTCTAATGACCACTCAGCCAAGAAAGCTTATGCTCTAGGCACTGTTGTGTGGACAGGCATTCTTTGGACCTGAATTTTTGTGTGACTGCCAGTGCCATCACTTGATTTCTATAGTTTAAATTATGTGTTTTGTGTAGTCTTTGATTGTTTTGATGCAATTCAGCCATTTTAAACATCAGTTTCTCCCAGTAGGATTTCACAAGGGAGGATCTTAAGGACATCTGTTGGGTTAGTAGAATTTACAGCCTCCTACTGTTCCTAGGGACAGCAGTTAGGTTTGCCTTTCCCAAATGGTTAGAGTTTAAAATATCCTCCCCACGTAGTGCTTGTGATCAGCAAGAAATGATGCAAGGAGGACAACATCTGGCAGAAACAGTGGCAAAAAGCCTGGGATAAATGTACCTGATTGTATGCCATGGCTGTGCTGTGTTCTGTTAAAAGTTAAGCAAATGCATGTAGCTGACAGCTTGTTTAATCTAGATTCCCTTTTTCTGTGAATTAATTTGCGTGGTCTCATGATGAGGGAAATGTCTTGTTTTGCAAAGACCAGTCTGCTCCAAATATCTGCTACTTCTATAACAACAGGAAGGAAACTTCCCGAGATGAGTTCTTTCCAATTTCAACTACAAATTGGATTTACTCATTGAAGTTACAGGTGTTATGTTCTGTAACAGAATCTGCTCCTTGGATTTCTGTCCAACAGCCAGGGAATACTTAATTCTTTGTGATATAAACAAGTAATCCTAAAGACAGAAAAGTTTCTTGGGAAAGTAGATGTTTCTTGGGAAAGAAAGAATTTCATGTCTCCTGTTATTCAACTTCCTTGAGAAATTTTGGGACCAGTTTATTTTATAGTAGGAATCGGTTAAAACATTCTTAAAGTGTATTATTCATGTAGTATTTTGAAAACATGGCCAGAAATCGTACAATTAAAATCAAACTCAGGAGCTCAGTTCATTGTATTTTGGGAAGTACTCTTAGTAAACTGCTAGAGGCGTTTTCACACTGCAACTGTGTAACTCACTTCCCTAATGAAGCTGAGAAAAATGCAACTGAAGATTGGAGTTCAAGTATTGGGACATTTTTGGTTTATTTTATATTTTATTTTTGATCACATATATATTTTATGTTTTATTTTATATTTTAGATCACTCTATAATATTAATATTGAAATAATTTATTTTATTGTAATTAATTATTTTCATTCTTATTATATCATTGACCAATTACACCTTATTAGACAATATCTGCAATCTTCAATGTGCCAAAAATATGTAAAAACATGTATGAATATTTCAGCCTGCTTACTTTTATCACTCTTAGATTCTGATTTAAGTGTCTGCCATTACTGCAGGTTTTTAGGGGCCAGAACAATCAAAAAAATCTACCCTGATGATTGCAGATCTATCTTGTCTGAATGCCTGTGCTCTGCTATTTAACACTTAAACAAACAACTCCACCTCTCCTACATCTTTTCTACAAGCCATGCTCTGATGCTAAATGGTAAGTTTTGAAGAAGAGCTTTACCAAAGAAAAAGTAAACTTGGTGGGTTTGGGGCTTTTTTTCCAGTTTAAATGAAAGTCATACTTGGCAAAGTAGATGTTTGCTATACTTAAGTAGAAAATTGTACAAAACATTTATGTAGTTTTCAAAGATGTCTTATAGGTACTGGGTATTTAGAGCCATATTTTTTAAAATTTTGGGCAAAACAGACATCCAGAATTCTTGTGAAAACCCCAAGCAAATGTCCAGACTCCTGAATTATATCAAGTATAATGTTGATGGCATACATATCATTACTTGTATCATCACTCAGCTTAGAATTTGAACTTGTGATGAGAGAAAATGTGGGAAGTATTTTACTGGAGATGAATATATTTTCCATAATAGGTATTCACAGAAAAACTTAAGAATAACAGCTTTGTAGTATAACAAATCTTGTGTTCTGAAGGAAGAGCTCTTGTTTCAAGAATATAGAGTTGAAACTTTTGGGATTTTAATTTGGCATACAAAAGGGCATGTGAAGACAGGAGAATCCATAAATAAGGCTGAGGTTCTAGGCAGCCTGCCATTCTGACAGCATATTTTATAAACAACCATAAATAACACTCACTGCAGCATATCAGAGACAATTATCCCATGCCATCAGCACCATTGCTCTGATTTACTAAGGTCTTTGAAGAAAAGAAATACTTACCTGTCATGCCAAACTGCAGAGCTCTAATATGGTTGATATTTTTTCTCAGACTTCATTATGTTTGGCTCTTGTTTTCAGTGAATCTCTCTTGTTTTGTGTTTCAAAATACAGTCAAGAAGGAAGTTAGATAAGGGGTTTGGAATAACAATGTCTGAATGGCTTCAGCAGAGTATAGGTGCAAATCCTTTTGTACTGCTAAATAAGATTAATGCTCTTATGAAAAGTGTTTTTCTTCTGTTCTTTGAGCAAAATCCTTCTGTTTCAAGAAGACACAGAATGAAAATAATGCAGGGTTGGAAGGGCAATGGGAAATGGTGGTGTGTGAGATTGACTGGGAAGTTCTTCTAATGCCAAATAGCTTAATTGGCAAAGGGGTGACCCTAGGAAAGTTTTCTAATAAGGGCTGGATTATATGAGGCACAGAATACGATTGGAAATGAATAGAAATGAGATCAAACAACAGATTTGGGAACCTCAATATTTTAAACCATAAGTAGAAGTGTCTAGTCCACTACCTTGGATGTCTAGTACATTGAGACCCACTGACCCTGGGTAATTTTTTAGAGAAAAAAAGGGTTGGAAATTCTGAGGGTTTTTCCTGGGTGAAGAGGTCAAACAAAAGTTCAGAAGTTACATATGGCATGGTGCTCTGACAGGTGATGTCCATGTTCTCATTTGTTGCAGTGTCATTTAAGTACCATTTTTTGTTGCTTTGCTGTCTGTGTGCAGCTCCTGTAGCAATGCTTCCACTGTGGAGCAAGGTGGTGTGCAGGCTGCAAAAACTTATCCTCGGCAGCCTTGGCCTGAGCCTGTGGCTGCCTGCACAGGGCTTGGGTTTGTGTGTGCTAAAGGCCAGCCAGCCTGGTGGTGTAGCTGGTTAAATGGTTATATGGCTTGTTTAAGGGTGGGAGATTTGTGGTTTCCTTTTTTTTTTTTTTGTGCATGTGTGTGTTGTTGCTGTTGTTGTTGCATGATTTTGGTGGTTTGTTGGCTTATTTGATTGTCCCTTTTGTTTGGCTGGGCTTTGTGAAATTGCATTGTCATATCTAGGTGAATCATAACTATAGCCTTGGAAATTTAGGAGCTCAGATTCTTAACGCACTTGCTTATAAGGCATCCTGCAGCGCATCTTAACAAGAGAAATTTTCACCTGATAGTTTGGCCTATAAAACACAAGTGAAACAATTTATTTTTTCTGCTTCTGGTTCTACACTGATATAGTCTTTGGTCAGTGTTTTGAAAAGTTCTTTAACATCATTTGCAACTTAAAAGCTGTGTTTCTCAGGTTAACCAGTAGTGTTCCACAGTTTGTGAGGAAGGTTTTTGGGAAACAGAAGAGTATTGTTTAATGTCACTTAGATTCTGATTTAAGTGTCTGCCATTACTGCAGGTTTTAGGGGCCAGAACAATCAAAAAAATCTACCCTGATGATTGCAGATCTATCTTGTCTGAATGCCTGTGCTCTGCTATTTAACACTTAAACAAACAACTCCACCTCTCCTACATCTTTTCTACAAGCCATGCTCTGATGCTAAATGGTAAGTTTTGAAGAAGAGCTTTACCAAAGAAAAAGTAAACTTGGTGGGTTTGGGGCTTTTTTTCCAGTTTAAATGAAAGTCATACTTGGCAAAGTAGATGTTTGCTACACTTAAGTAGAAAATTGTACAAAACATTTATGTAGTTTTCAAAGATGTCTTATAGGTACTGGGTATTTAGAGCCATATTTTTTAAAATTTTGGGCAAAACAGACATCTGTGAAAACCCCAAGCAAATGTCCAGACTCCTGAATTATATCAAGTATAATGTTGATGGCATACATATCATTACTTGTATCATCACTCAGCTTAGAATTTGAACTTGTGATGAGAGAAAATGTGGGAAGTATTTTACTGGAGATGAATATATTTTCCATAATAGGTATTCACAGAAAAACTTAAGAATAACAGCTTTGTAGTATAACAAATCTTGTGTTCTGAAGGAAGAGCTCTTGTTTCAAGAATATAGAGTTGAAACTTTTTGGGATTTTTTAATTTGGCATACAAAAGGGCATGTGAAGACAGGAGAATCCATAAATAAGGCTGAGGTTCTAGGCAGCCTGCCATTCTGACAGCATATTTTATAAACAACCATAAATAACACTCACTGCAGCATATCAGAGACAATTATCCCATGCCATCAGCACCATTGCTCTGATTTACTAAGGTCTTTGAAGAAAAGAAATACTTACCTGTCATGCCAAACTGCAGAGCTCTAATATGGTTGATATTTTTTCTCAGACTTCATTATGTTTGGCTCTTGTTTTCAGTGAATCTCTCTTGTTTGGTGTTTCAAAATACAGTCAAGAAGGAAGTTAGATAAGGGGTTTGGAATAACAATGTCTGAATGGCTTCAGCAGAGTATAGGTGCAAATCCTTTTGTACTGCTAAATAAGATTAATGCTCTTATGAAAAGTGTTTTTCTTCTGTTCTTTGAGCAAAATCCTTCTGTTTCAGGAACAGAAGGCACAGAATGAAAATAATGCAGGATTGGAAGGGCAATGGGAAATGGTGGTGTGTGAGATTGACTGGGAAGTTCTTCTAATGCCAAATAGCTTAATTGGCAAAGGGGTGACCCTAGGAAAGTTTTCTAATAAGGGCTGGATTATATGAGGCACAGAATTCAATTGGAAATGAATAGAAATGAGATCAAACAACAGATTTGGGAACCTCAATATTTTAAACCATAAGTAGAAGTGTCTAGTCCACTACCTTGGATGTCTAGTACATTGAGACCCACTGACCCACTGGGTAATTTTTTAGAGAAAAAAAGGGTTGGAAATTCTGAGGGTTTTTCCTGGGTGAAGAGGTCAAACAAAAGTTCATACATATGGCATGGTGCTCTGACAGGTGATGTCCATGTTCTCATTTGTTGCAGTGTCATTTAAGTACCATTATTTGTTGCTTTGCTGTCTGTGTGCAGCTCCTGTAGCAATGCTTCCACTGTGGAGCAAGGTGGTGTGCAGGCTGCAAAAACTTATCCTCGGCAGCCTTGGCCTGAGCCTGTGGCTGCCTGCACAGGGCTTGGGTTTGGTGTGTGCTAAAGGCCAGCCAGCCTGGTGGTGTGTGCTGCTTAAATGGTTATATGGCTTGTTTAAGGGTGGGAGATTTGTGGTTTCCTTTTTTTTTTTGTGCATGTGTGTGTTGCTGCTGTTGTTGTTGCATGATTTTGGTGGTTTGTTGGCTTATTTGATTGTCCCTTTTGTTTGGCTGGGCTTTCTGGGTGAAATTGCATTGTCATATCTAGGTGAATCATAACTACAGCCTTGGAAATTTAGGAGCTCAGATTCTTAACACACTTGCTTATAAGGCATCCTGCAGCGCATCTTAACAAGAGAAATTTTCACCTGATAGTTTGGCCAAAACACAAGTGAAACAATTTCTTTTTTCTGCTTCTGGTTCTACACTGGTATAGTCTTTGGTCAGTGTTTTGAAAAGTTCTTTAACATCATTTGCAACTTAAAAGCTGTGTTTCTCAGGTTAACCAGTAGTGTTCCACAGTTTGTGAGGAAGGTTTTTGGGAAACAGAAGAGTATTGTTTAATGTCACTGTTATGTTAAAACTGGTGCTATTCTCCTGGAATAGAAAAAAAAAATTAAATACCATTATTTAGCTAACCCGGAGCACGCAAAATTTAGAAAGCAGAATTTCATGATGGAGGGATACTTGACAAAACAAGATAATCTTCTGTCTTGCAGGAAGTATGTGTCAGTAAGGAGTATAATTCTTCGAATTAATGCAAATAAATGGTTATTAGATGGTAGCCATCTGGAGTAGAAGCAATATTGCATGTAGAGTTTCATGAGATTAATTTTGTGTGTAATGAATAAAAGATCACTAGGAATGTCTGGTTTGTACATAAGTCCCTGTATTTTCTGAAGTTTGAGCATTCTTGTATATATAAAACTTGACTTTGTAAATCAATAATCATAAAACATTTCATTGCAAATGCAGTATTACTTTATCACTTGATCAGATTTTTCCAGTCCCAGTGAAATATTTGGGGTATAGGCTGATAGAACAGAGTTACTGAAGGTACAGTTTGAGGCATGATGCTACTTGAGGTTAGTTTATCTAGTAAAATGGATGGATTTATATTACCTTGATGAAGGGGAATCCTAGATAATTACTGAGGTGCACTTTGAGCTTTTCCTTTTGGATTTGTTTCCGATTACAAAAGAAATCCATGGGTTCTTCTGTTAGGTAAAAAACTTGGCTATTCTTGGCTTCACCGACTGTTTACAAAACAGACCAATATAAATTGACAATATGAAAGACTTCTATTGAAAACTCACAGGATTTATGATTAAAGAGCTTGTGCCATGATTTTTTTTTCATTCTGCATACTGCTGTGGGCATTAAAATGCTAACTTCCAATTGTGCAAGATATTCTCACAGGATTTTTCTGGTCCTACTCAGAGTTTAATCTTTCATAAGACTCTTCCAGCAGATGGTTTCTGCATTGTGTGTATTCATGGCAATTTCTATGGACACAAACGTTTAATGACTTACCTCTGAAAAAATACAGAGTTCCACACCAGTTTCCATTGAAGCTTCCAATTTAAGGAGGCATTTCACAACTTACTTCCCAAATGGCTCTCTGTCAGCCCAGAAGCTGACCCTTTATTGAAGCACAGCCACAACCAGATGTGACTCAAATGAAACCTGGTTATCAGAAGTGACTGAATAGAATCCAGAACCCACTGGATTCACTGTTTCACTGGATTATATCCAGGTAAACTAGTTCATGTTGGAGAGGTACAGATTCACATGGTCAAAAATTATTAAAAAAACATTATGCAGACAGTTGACCCTCTCTATAGCATCTCAAAGTCTAAATCTGGAATTATACTGCTAAGAAAAAAATTAATAAATACTGTAGTTAGTAGTAGAAAATGTTAGGAGAAAGATTTGATGTTTGAATAGATACAGAAGAGAGAATCTTTTTTAATCTCCTCCTAATAACTTTTCCCCTTTCCTGATTATGGCATACAATTCAGGGAAAAATGATTCTAAAACCAATCTTTTTTTGTTATACTGATGTGAATGATGTTCTAGTGAAAATTATGTGTTAAGGTATGGTGTTGCCTAGCAAAAATGTCAGAACTGCCTGTGGGAAGTGCATATTATTGAAGAAATTTATTGTAATTTCTTTGGCAGATGAATTCCAAAGAAGAGAAGAAATATTAAAGAGGGAAAAAGGAGAATCCAGTATCTGTCTTTGCATGGCAGTGTATTCTGGCTCAGGCATTTCTTCAGAACCAAGGTTACCTGGCTGAAGTCTAATTGAGTGTTAAAAACACTAGGTTGCAATTTCAAATCAATGTCCATGTACAGCAATGGCTAGAAATTAGTAATTAAAGATATACAGAGAGCTCTTTTACCTTTGTTTGACGTCTTATGTGCTTGTGGTAATCACCAAACTGCTTGTGTGGCAGGGAAAGAGGTACAAAACACCAGACAACGCTGGGCAGTGCCTGGGGCAGCACAGATATCCAGACGCAGGAGCTCAGATCCACGAGTGGAGAAGCTGAGTCTGACTGGACAATTCTGGCAGGTTGCTGTGGCTGGCAGCAGCTCAGGTAATCCTGTGTTTATTTTCATAATATAATGTAGATTTGCATCAGAGTTAGATCTTTGCTCATAGCTCAATTTGTAATGATTTAGACTTGTCATTGTCTTTGAATTACAGGAACTTCCACATATCAAGAACAACCTTCACTCTGAACCATGAACCCTGCTACTGCCAGTAAAGAAATTTGCTTTTATTTCTTTCAGATACTTGCTATTTAATTCTTGTGTCCAGTAGTTCTGCAACACTTTGAGAACCTGGATCACTTGAGTGACTCTAAAGGAGAAGTCTAGTTCAGTAGGTGTTGAATTTGAGGGGAAAAAACCCACTATCCTGAAAGTTATTCAGCCAGAATTGTTTGTTGTTCATTATTATTTAGTGACAATAGACAATTGTAGGCGCACAGTTTGTGGTGATTGGGAGTGGGGCTATAACTGAGTCTCATCCCCAGTGGGTGCAGCTGTGAGCAGCACTGACAGCAATGAGCCAGGGAGTGCCCAGGGGCACTGAGCAGCCACCAAAGGGAGCAGAGGGCACACAGGGGCAGGGCATCAACAGGAGGGCATAAAAGGCTGGGACAAACATCAAGAAGGGCAGAGTTTGCAGCCTTCTGAAGTGATAGGATGTTGCTCTGTATGGGCAGAGCCTGAAGCTTTCTGATGAGGTAAGGTGCTACCCTGTGTGGGTTGGAGCTTTCTGAACTTGTATGGTGACTCTGTGTATGGTGGCCATCTCAACTGTGACACGTGCTGGGACAGACAATAATAGTGATGTTCAGGACTGAAAATATTCCAAAGCCCAAACAGCCAATCAATCACCTGTAGTTAAAGACAGGTAAACCATGAAGACAATGTGCTGTGCACCTGGGATAGGAGGATCCATGGGTACCTGTGAGGTCTGGTGGTAAGATACATGTAAATGAAAGTTGTGTGTTTATTTTTTTAATTCCTCCCTTACATTTCACTCTTAATGTTTTGAATTTATCAGAATTGGTTTTTGAGGACTGTACTGATGTCTGCAATATACTACCATCTCAGGATGAGTTTTGTGTCGTTTTGGGTGCAATTAAGGTTAGATAAATAAATAAAACCATACTTAGAAACATTTAAATGTAGTATTTTGTAACATTAATATTCATATACTGATGATTAAGTAGAAGATAGAGCTCTGGTTATTACAAGCATGTGCATTACTGACAATATTATTAGAACCATTAAACTCTGTTGGTAAAGTGGAATAAATTAAATTAAACACACAATTTTCCTTGTGTGCTCAAACTCCAAATTTAGCATGTTTTAAAGCCTTTTTAAATTTTGTTGCTCTTAATATTACTGAAGTTAAAGATGTATAAATGTGAAATTATACTCATTTACTCTTGCTAATACAACATAAATGTATACACACTATGGTAGAGATGCAATAACTGTACATTCTAGTAGCAGTTTTCCCATACTAATTCTGGGGTTTTCTGGGGTTATTAGGATTCAAGAGAGTCTTGCCACAGATGTCTTTGTTCAGTGTATTTTATTTATGATGGATCTTTTCTCTATTTAAAACTGGATGCAGACTTCTTAAAATATTTTTATTTTATTACAATAAATAGGGTAAGAAAAGTTACGGGAGAAAAAAACAACCACAAACCTGTAGCTTTGAAAGTCAAAATGCTTATTACACTGGTAGAATCACAGTACTTACCTAATAATATTTAAAATCAGTATTTTTAAAGTTTATTTCACCTTTCCAGATACTTTTGCTCAATAATAGTATGAACAGTTTGATATTTTGCTAATTTTTTAAGAGTCACATATATATAAGACAAGTGTGTCAAGCTTTTTTTCAATTTTGTTTTAGTGGATTGAGTAGGATCATGAAATAGAGGTTAGGAAAGAAACTCTGTAATCTTACTCAGTGCACCATGGGCTGTGTTCTTCATTTTTATGTTATGTCAGAGAATCATATTTTTCAGAAAAATCTTGGAAAATAATGAGGCTAGAAGTTAATGGCTGAAATATGCATGCAGTAGCAGGCAAATTTAAAAGGTATTTTAAAATAAAACCTCACTTATAGAAATATCAAAACTCTACATATGCGTATCATATTTAAAAGCTTTTAATATGATAAAAACCAGTTCTTTTTGTTTACTAAGGGTCTGATTTGATGATTTTGGAACTGTTATAATGTTTCTGAGATGTCTCTTTATGAGAAAGAGCTATTCTCCAAATGACATGTTCCAAACTGTCTCTAGATAACTTTCCAGCAAACAGCAGCTTAATGTATGTATGATATATATGAAGGTATTGGTTTTCAAACTTCATTTATGGAATTGGTTATTTCCTAATCAACCTGCAGTCCTGTTTGTGGAAACTAGTTATATTTGTGTATTTGTTCAGTGCTTAGAAATTGTTATAAACTTACTATGACCTGCCCCTTACCATGCCCTTGTGCTAGAAGCTGTGATTTTGTAGTGCGCCCTGAAATGCAATACTGTGGTCTGAACAACTGCAAGAATGTTGAGCTTAACTTTACAGCATTTAGTTGTAAGTTTTACAATCATAGTGTCTGATTGTGAAAATTGCATTGGCTGTAAAAATCAATCACTTACCAGGTGAAGTGATGGCCGTGCATGATGAAAAGGAAATGTGAGTCTGAGCCTCACTTGAAACTATTCAGGCTGTCATGAGACAAGACTAGACAGAAAAAACAAGCACACTGGTAAGATATTTCTTCCTTTTTTGGTGCAGAATCCTGAGGGGCTGTGGAGTTTGTGATGCCTTTGCCGTGCTCCTGAGTGAGCCTGTGGCTCGGTGACTGAGCAGAGGGCATTTAAAGCCCAGCATTTTTGCTGTTTCCAGTAGCAGCCATTGCTTGACTTGGCAGGGCAGGGCCCCCAGAGCTGTGTGGGTTTTGTTCTGGCTCCTGCTGCCTGGGATTTCTTTTCCCTGTGCCTGTGGCCTCCCCAGCTGTAGCTCTGGCTCTGCAAGTGTCAGAACTGGCAAAGGGCTGTCAGCCCTGGGGTGTTGGTGCATCTCAGACCCAGGGTCAGTGGCTGCACAAGGGAACTCCCTCCCTGCCCCTCCTTGGGTCTGCCCAGCCGCCAGGCACCACAGCCCAGCCCTCACCAGCACAACTGGTACTGGTGCTTGTGTAGACACAAAATGGGATATGGGGAGAGCTCATTGCCACGGGATTCACTCAGCTGCCACTTGAATGTTGTAGCTCTGTTAAAATCAGACACATGGATTACCAGCTAGCTGTAAATTTAGTGAAGCTTAAAAATATTTTGACTCACGGGCTTGTGAATGTGTAACAAATATGCTAACCAGGGCCCTGCATGCTGGGAGTGTGTTTTAAAGGGATTAATTAAGGTGAGGATAGTGCTCTTCCTGGCGGAGGAAAAGCTGATTTATGGCTTCAGGACCCAGAGGCAGCTGAGGAATGCATTATCTGTTTGCAGATCAGCAAAGCGTGTCATGCTGGCAGGTCAGGAGTGGCCAGCTGAATTCCCACCCAGTACTGAACACCTTAATTAGAGGAACCTTCCAGAAAGTTTTGGCATACCGAAATTTGCTGTAGCATGGTATGAATTTACAGCATCCTAAATGAAGTAAGTTCCGGGGTTCTGGTTTCCTGGACATAAAACAAATTTCTCAAAGCAGTGAATCACAATTAATGAACAACCATGCGTCAGTTATTGACATTCCCTTCAGATTATGCTGCACAGCAGCAAGGTACTTTCTTCTTCTAATAAGGCCTAACATGACATAAGGTTCTATCTGAAGGACCTTCTTGCTTTATTAATCTCATTATGACCACTTGAATTGCTACATCCTCTGCAATGATTAAAACATTTGACTCCCAAGTGTGACATTATAATGAGGATGGAGTTCCCAGAATAAGGCATTGTATCATTCTCAAAGGCTGGCAGCAAATAGAAATAAAAAGTCAAACTCCTCAGTGTCATTTCCTTACTGTTTCCATGGAAAAACAAGATAAAAATTTTACATACTTATTTGCAGGTTTTCAAACAAAGCTAAGTAATCTCTCATAGAGATATATATATATATTTAAATCTTAAAAAGTAAGAAAATCTTGAGTACCAATTTTAAAAGGAATATGGTTTACTTATGTGAAGTGCTAAGCTAAAATTGACCACATGTAACATAGTATTCATATAGCCCTCCTCTTCCCACCATGTGCATATTTTTGGGAAGGACTGGAAATGACTAGCCAAATTCCACTTTGACAAATGATATGTTTTTTCTTGTTCTTTGCACTTCTTAACTAGAAAATTTTTAAACTGCTATGCTTTTTCTTAAATGCAACATTGCTCTGTGGGAGTGTATGATTATATACATATTGAGAAACGTGCTCTCATTTAAAAAATCTTCATCTCTTATCCCAAAATGAAAAACTTCTGTGTAAAATTTGAAATAAATCTTGTTTCTAAGTAATAAAGCTATATGAAAGAAAGATAGGAAATAAAATTTTATTCTGCCACTTCTTCTTCTGCAGGAATCTTGAGGGAGATAAATTTGGACACTTTTCAGCATGATGATTTGGAATAAAAAGGCATAACACATGTTGGTGAAGCAATCCTCAGGTATGAGAATTAGTAACAGAAACTGAGAATAATAAGGCTTCAGGTCTTTCTTGCTTGTTTTGTTTTTTGAGCTGTGTAGAGGGATAGAACGAGCTAATCCAGCATTTTTCTGGTTCAAGAGAAATTTCTGTGGGCGCAACTGTTGCCTTAAAAGCCTTCAGCCTTGGCTCTAATTGTGATGTTCTGCCAGCAGTTTGTCTCTCCCAGCGCAAAAACCCCAGTGACTTCAATTAATTGCATGTTCAGTTTGTTTTTTATACTCTCTTTTTTTGGTCTAATTACTTACCTAATGGATACACCCAATTCCCCAAGTTGTGTTGTTTCCTAATCTTGGAGAAAGCTGGGAGGGAACATAAAATAATTTATTATTAGGGAAAATGCTAAGATTTGAATACAAATTGAAAAAATATAGAGGAATTCCTGCTGTTGTAACCTCCTGTGAAGTATTCCCCAGGTACTCAGGGAACCTGGGGTACATTTGTTTGGGGTAAAATTGATCCACAACGGGCTAGAAATGTGCTGACCTTTCAGATAAACTTATTTCCAAATGATGTTTTTACTGCTATTTTGACTTGGAAAAGTTAACTTTTCCTCAGACTCTTGACATTGTCTTGCTTTTGACAGAAATTCTGATGTTCAAAACCATTAAAGGGGAGCAACAAATAGAATAGATAGTTGGAATCTAATTATCAATGAGGCAGAGAAAGAGCCATCCATCATCTTGGGTTAGGCCTTGTGAGAAACAGTGTGTGAGAATGTAACAAAATGCCATTAGGACATCATTCTCTGCATTCCTGAGCATTTCATATTGTATGTGCTAGAGAAAAAAAGTAAAAGACCCTCTTCTTTCTCCCCTGCCCCTGATTACTGAGGCAAAAACACAGAACCAAAAGGAAGGACTATAAATTGTAGATAAACTATTGCAAGAAAGCTAGAAAAAGGGCTGAGACATTTTTTCTGAGGGTCATTTTTACTATTATTTGTTTTATAAGGTCACTTTCCTAAGATGCTGTTTGAGAATGTCTTATGCATGGAACTAAAAATAATTGCCTTTATTTATTGCATGGAAGGGATTGTGAGCTTTTGGAAGCTGTATGGTTTGCTAATTATATCATTGTCATTCAGTTGTCAAGTTAACTGAATTTTCCACTTGGTCTAGGATTGGGTAGAATTTGTTCTCGTTAGTCTTAATAGGAGAGAGACAACAATTGCACCAGAAGGGATCATATTCTCCTTAATGTTCTTTGAAAACATAACTGCTTCGGGTCATTACAGCACATGTGTGCATGATAAATATTTTATCACTGTAAATTGGGCTAAGGCTGGGTGGTTTGATTTGGGATGTTGATTTAAATGTCAACAGTGAACCTGACTTCCATATTTCTGCATAGTTTTCATGTTCCATTTTAAATTCATCCTTACGTTTAAAGGAAGCTTTTTTTTTTTATCCTGTGGAACAGAAATTAATACATGACATATAAGGCAGCTGCAGTCTTGTCAAGGAGACAAGAAAGCTGACATTTGGGTTCTAGGAGAGAGTTTTCAGAAGGAAAATGAGGATGGAATAAGGAGTTCTAAGCTTCATTTTCCTCTTCTCATTTCTTAGTAGCTTTTTCAACCTAAAGTTTTAAATGCACTGATGCAAAGCTGGGGTGGTGACTCTTCTCATATCTTATGAAGTTTGAAAAAAGGAGAGACTCTAGGCTCAAATTCCTTTGTTGCTATCAAGGATAGGGTTTTTTTTCTCAAGATTTCAATAGGTGATGGCTATTTGACATATATCCGAGAAGCTGCTGATATCCCTAGTCAGCCACCAAAATCAGGTAACTCTCAGCAATCCAAGGTGTGCTTATCTGGTTCTACAGAAACGGATATAGTTTTAAGATTATATAGGTAATATTTTGATTATTATATATAAAACTGAAGTGATCAGCCATTGTAGACAAAATAATTTTAATTTATTATCTCAGGAAAACAAATAGGTGAAATGGAGAAATGAAATTATTTCATGCAGTAGTTGTGAATGGTGAGCAAGATCTTACAAAGTGCTATTTTTACTCTATTCATACTGCAAGAACTCACTTCAAGGGGTTTCAGGTGTTTCATTGCCAGTAGTTGGTTTTTATTTGTGCCAAAAGTTGTTACAAGCCTTCATCTGTTATAGACCTTATTCTATCATATTTTAATTAGCTATGTTTTTTTTTTTTCCAAATAATGTAGGCTGTTTCTTTATCAGTAGAGCCCTGGTTTTAGATTGTTACTGTCTTTGCTATTTAAAATTGTTTAATCCTTACTGAAATACTGGATTTATTAAAAGTGGATGGAGTACCTTGGGCCTGTTGAAAGAGTAAAATGCATATACATAGTGCAGTTTTTGTGCCTGTAATGAAATGTATCCGAAGTGTTGGTACGGTGCCATTGCAGGCAGCTCCAGCGACCGGAGGCACACAGCATGATTTGCTATTTAGCTAATCCTGGAAGATGGGTACTTTGGGCTTGCAGCAATATCCCACTGGCAGCGCTGTAACTCCTCCAAAGCTGGAAAGCACAACTGCTGCACCTTAATTAGCTAGAACTACAAAACTCCCACTTGAAAATCTTTCTCCAAAAGCTGCTTGGGTTTTGGGTCTTTTTTTTTTTTGGTGGGGGAGGGAATAATTTATTTAACTTCTATTTCTCAGTACCACTGTGTTTAAGACAATTTAGGAATTGAAAAGACAGGAATAGCAAATCTCACGCTGAGAAAGGAGTGAAGTCCATGTGTTTGGTTTCTATATACATGAAACTCATACTCAGATGGAGTGTTTGTCAAACTAATCCCTTAAAAATGGATCTCAAAAGGCTTCTTTGAATAAAGATTAAAAGCCCCAAACAAATAAACAACCAAAACCTCCACCAGCCACCATGTCCTTTCTGACAATGGTGAAAACATCTATAACATCATCAACATGTAGATGATAAGACTTTAATTGTCCAAGGATACCATGTTTACCATTGCAGTTATATTCCTGCTGGTTTAGGGCAGAGTTTCTGTGAGTGCTGACAATGGTGGGAGGAGCCCATATGGGTGGAGCAGATTATTTTCTGTTTCTTGACTGGGGATTGTTTTAGGTGGAACAGATTATTTTTGTTTCTTGACTGGGGATTGTTTTAGTTTGCTCTAACACTCTGCTGTTTATATGATCATGAAAATTGATGTACTTCTAGCAAGAAAACAGAATGTGATGGTTCAGTGTGTTGTCATTTTGAGAAAAACTTTCTTCCAACAAGAGCTCTGCTCTCACAGGCCCCTTCCTCTGTCTGTGAGGCTGACTGCAGATCAGCTGTTTCCCTGTTGCAGTTCTCAGCAGACCTCCTTGGATTCTGTGTTGTGGACCAGTCTCTGTCCCTTCTCATTCCTTACTCTCCTGTCCTGATGTGTTTTTGTGCAAGATGTAAAGGGACTCAGATTCCATGGCACCTGAAAGAGTTACAAGCACATCATGACAAAAGCTCATCTCTCATGTGGTAATTGCTCCTCAGCATCTGCACAGCAGGCTCTCACTAAATTTAGGTATTCACATTCCAGCTCTGTTAATATATCTGCCAGGTAGGTTGAGTTCTGCTTTACTTGAAACCACCTCTGAGTTCCATGGGACTGAGGAGGACAGGATTGAACTGTTAATGTAATTTGTAGTCCCTCTGGGACAATGAACAGGCGTTTTTAGTGAACTCCACCTGTTTTCACTTCTGTATCCTTGCGATTGCTCTGAAGGAGAGGAGAGCAAGACAGGGAAAAAACCATCATCATTTTAGTTCCTAATGAGCTTTTTCTGTAGTTTTGTTCTTCATTCTTACCTTCTCATATAAATAGCCACTAAGAGCTCTATTAAAAAGTTCTTTGATCAGGGTCAAAGAATTATCCAAGCCAGCAAACTAAAAGTTGAATTGGCAACCAGATGCTTGGAAGAAATGAGCACCATTTGGCTCTGAACTACCTTTAACCAAGATTTAATTACAATATTCATTACTTCAGAGACTAGGAAAACTCAATATGACAATCTTAAGGGACCAATAGTAATAAAATAATGAATGAAAAATTCTAAAATATAAGCCAAGTGAGAGAGTATATCTGTAACAGTAAAAAAAATGTAATTAAAACAGTCATTTAATTTCAAACCCGATTGTTTTGTGTAGTCTTTAGAGAAAAAGGATATAAAGAGAAACCACTGAAAAAACCCCTGAAATATGACTGCTTGTGCTCCTGCTGGATGCTGAAAAGGGTTATGTTGTTAGTCATGAGAGCTTTCTGTGAATTTGGGTCAGTCATACATATATCTAGCTATTGTCATTGTATTTTTTTATTCCTCATTGGCCCAGTTCCTTTGCCATCACACCAGTGTTAAATCCCAACCCATCTGGTAACTGAGAGAAGAGCCCAAAAGTCAAGGGGCTTCTTTTGCAAAATATGTCTGATGCCTAATCATAATGTCCCTCCTAGCAAATTGCAGATAGTTATTACTTGATTTTGTTTTAAACCAGGTAATTTACATGACAGCCACTCAGACTGTGTGGCAGAAGAATATTTTGAGTTTTAATTCAATTATGTCTGCAGAATTGGTTTAATCTTTGATTTGAATCTTTGCATTTTAATAAACTGTGCATCTGCTCTGGACACCTCGTATAAATTGTAGAACTAACTCAGGAGTTCAAGTGTCAAGTAGTTTATTTATCAAATGTCAGCAATTTCTGAAACTGCATTTATCCTGGCATTAATATTTTCACTTGCACTATGCTGTCAGATAGTGACATTAATCTATTACTGTGTATTAAAGCCACATATTTTGTAGATAATATCAAATTACCACTAAGTGGTTTCAGGTGCTGGCTCCTGCTGTTATTTATGTCAAACTCCTGAAATTGTCATAATCTGTAAACAGCTTGGGCCTTTCTGAACTATTCCCATTGCTCTCAGTGAGGTCTATGGTAACCCATGGAGAAGAACAAAGGATACTTTTTTATACAATACTTGGGGTGTCATTTTTTACCCCATCTGCTTTTTCTATTGTACAGATTTCTTTTTTTGTTACATCAGAGTCACATATTCTGATGGTTGAAATACATTTTTTTAAACCACATTTTCTTCCCTCTTAAAAGATTTTTTGTTGTCATTTCTGAAATGAAAACCTTTCAGCTGACATTGTTTTATCAGTTTATCGATTGAGGATGTAATTTACTATTCATACTGCACAAGGCATTTCCTTTTCTGTATGTTATATACATATGCATCTAAAAATAATGTAGTCTTGTGATGGCTGTTATCTCTTTCATTCATTGTTAAGTATTTCATTTACTGCCATATGTCCCTAAGGACCCAAGCTGCTTAGTTTCATTTGATTGGGTTTTAAAATCTATTTGATGAATTAGGACCACCAAGGCACACCTCTGATGTGACACGAGGTCTACAAATATTATTTGGGATGCAAAGAAATGTACTCAAATAGTTGTTTTCAAAGTCTTCTCCTAAAACTGCAGTAGATTTAATCCAAACCGGTGAAGAAGTACAAAAGTTTTATATTGTTCCCAGCATGTTTTCACCAACAGTTGCTTATATATTTTTTAAAGTCAAGCCCATGCTTTTATGCTCCTTCATAAATCTGCCCTAGTCAAAGAAGGAAGGGATGTGGGCAGAATATAAAGAGGTGGTAAACCTAAGTAATTTTTAATGAACAGCCATTAAGATTGTTTTGCTTTGAAGAAAATATATGCAATGAAAATTCTTGTAGTCATCTGCTTGGGCTGTTTGTGGTCAATAGCATTTTGCTTATGAAAGGCTATAAAATGTCTGCATTTTCCCCACATCCAAATACCAATCTAGAGTCTAAATAACACAAAAGCAAACCTTGGACCCAAATGTGGATTCAGCAGTATCTGAGGAGGAGTTGTCAGTAAAAGGTAGATCTTGGATTAGGTTTGGCAGCTGGACTAAGGCTTTTCTGGACCTCTCTGTAGAGAGCCTAAATGATTTGAATATTTTCGCAAGTGTGTTGCATCAAACAGGTACTTTACCTTGTCTACACCTGTTAAGATGTAGGAGTTTAGTTGTTTTTATTCACATTCAAGACATATCAGCATATAGTTGAGGGACATTTGCAGCTGCTGTCATTTTGACAGGTAAGGAATATGATGTGTTTAGCAAGGTATGATGCTGCCTGGGAAGAAACTGATATTTATTTCCATTCTTATGGAATGGAAATGTATGGGAAATACTGCTCCAATGTACTGGCCATCACTACCCTGGAAAAAATAGAAGTGATGGCATAAAGAAATTGCTTTGTTAAAAATGCAGGATGGCTAAAAGTAGCACTGTTTTAGGAGCTAAAAACTATGAAAGGAAATATTTTAAATATATTTACAGAATTGGAGGAATTTAGCACCTTAAACTACATCACAAAATTTATGCCCTCCCTCTATTGACAAAGGAACCACCAACATTTACATAGAATTTGAAATTTTGTGAGATAGTCATGTCTGCTTGATGGGAATGGTCTGGACTCTAAGAGGCACAACAGCCCCTCTCTCTGGGCCACATACTAGCTACTTATTTCCCAGTTTGTATTGCATGCTAGTGTGCAGACCCAAAGCCTGTCTTCTGTCTGAGCATTGCTTATTCCCTGTGTTTGCATTATTCATCTCCTTTCCTTACATGCCCCCAGATCAAATGTTCTCTGTAACAATCATCCTTTAAGCCAGAATCCACAGTAGTCATAATATAGCCTTTTTCTGTCTAAAGAGCAGAGAATACTTCAAATTTACAACTCTAACACAGCAGAACTAAAAGTAATAGAATAAATCATGAAATTATGATCATAGCAACAACTAGTACATGGGAAAAAATTAATTATTGTAGAAATATTTTCAATGTATTTCATTAGAACTCTGCGTACACTGTGTTTTCCTTTACCTCTTCTGAGAATGATTTCTCTTTCCTGTCAACAAGAGTATAAATTCTGTGTAATACCAACAGTTTCTTTTGCCACAGGTGATGCATGTCACATGGTTTATTACCAAGCCAACTTGGTTGTAAATGATTTTCATAATTTTTCAATGCGATAGTACTTTCATTCCATAGTGGAGTGATTTTGTGTGGAGCATCCTCAGCTGCACAGTTCAGCACATCTCAGAAGGTAACCAACTGGAATTTCTTTATACTGAGTTGAATCTCTAACCTGTCATAATCTTGGCTATGTTAAAATTTTTTACACTTTTATATACAGTTTTTGTAGGAAGTTGTGTATTTTTTAAATGAAAATATATTTGTCGTCATAATTTAAAATTAATGGTGTCAGCTACAAGTCTTGAAGAATTTGACCTGAAATCAGAAAATATATTTTTGTTGAAGAAGTTTAGGAATTTATATTAAAATATTTTGAATGCTTGCCCCAGACTTTGTAGCATCAGGATTTTGCTGCTTACAGCAATATTTGTAGTAGATTCTGGAGTTATTGTCATCACTATTGTTCTTATAATTTGTACTTTGCAGTTGACAGTACCAATGATACTTGTTTCATTCAAGCCAGAGATCCCTGTGTGAAATAGAGCCTGTGTGTTCCCTGAGTGTGCTGCCTTCCATGTCACACTGCCACTGCCAGATCCACTGGGAAAGGAGGATGGCTGTGCTGCCAGAGCTTTCTAGGAAATGGGAGAGCTGGTGCTCTGAGAGCAGATGAAAACCCGTCTTATTTAGGCTGGGAGAAGTGCTAATGCCAATATGATTGCATTCTAGAAATAGATTTGTATTAGGAGAGAGGGAGAAGAAAAGGGCCTTTGTGTGAAAGGTGAAAGTCCAGTGTGCATCATAGGATGAAGTAATTTATTTTAAAATATTCATATCTAGGTTGGGAACTACAAGAAGCATATATTTGTTACCATGCTAACGCAGGGATATGTTCAGTACTCCTGTGAGAGGTAGAGGAAGGATTACATTGCAAGGCTGTTACTGGTAGTTAAGTGCTCATGGCCTCTAACACAGACTTATAAAATATGAACTTTGTATTTATAGGATCAGGTGTGTTGTGGTGGTGGTGGATTTTTCTTTTTGATACCACTTTTGTCTCCAAGAAATAAGATTCTTCCTTCCATTTGTGTATAATGGGTTTCCAGTGCTGCTGATCTGTGCTTAGGGAAGGTTGTTTAGCTTGCTGTTTTGACCCATTTAATTTGTTATTGCATTTTGGTAATGTAAAATGTAAATTACTGACCTGTCCCTGATTTTCTGTCCTACTTAAGTTTTGAATACCCTCATATATTGAAATTACAAAGGTTTGTAAAAAACCCTCACTGTTCATAACTCACTGTCTGGAGGTGTTTTTGTATCGTTGTGATCTGTGGAAACAGTATAAAATGTCTTTACTCCCAGAATATTTGTGGTGGTTAACACCCCTGAGAACGTCAGAAATCTCTTGACTCTTGTATAAAAGCTGAGTAAAGAGTACTTCTCCAATATTGCCAGCTCTTCTTCTGACAATGATCTGTTTCATAGGGTAAATTATAATGGTTTGAGAGTTCTACAGATTAGCTGGATGATATTCACTCTAACACTACTGGAGAATACAAATTACATCATTTGAAGTGACTGTTTCCATTTTCTGCTTTCAAGGTCAATGGGTATTTTGGGCCCACTTGATACCACTTACTGAAAAATTTTTGAGTCGCTCTTGCCACAGAGAGAGAGAAGATTTGAAAAGCTGAACAAAAATGAGCACTTTGCAGAGATTCTGTATTAAATTCAGCAAGTGGGTTCCCATTAAATAAAACAGTATATTTAAACTGGGAATTCACAACTCTTAATTCACTATGTAATCATACTTAAGATCCCCACCTTACATTGAATTCTGTGTGTGGACATGCACCTTCATAAATACCGAGAGAAAACAATGGGGGTGCCACTTATCTGCATGCGCAGAGTTTAGTTTTAGCTTACAAAGTTAGGCTGAATAACCCTTATAATAAATAGAGGTTAAACAAATTATTCATAATGACAGTGCTTTCCTTCCAGTGTGTGCTGAATATATTCTATTTTCAGGCAGGAGGCCTCCAACTCCCCTGCCATGGGTGGGGAGCCACCTGCTAGTTCAGGTTGCTCAGGGCCCCGTCCAACCTGGCCTGTGGTTCGAGGTTCATTTGGCATCCAGCTGTGGTCTCATTCAAAGCCAGAAGGCCAGATACAGATTCATCCTTTTGAAGATTGAGTTTCATAGTATAGGAGCTTGTTTAAACATAAAAACAGGTACGAAATTTGGAAGGATGAATGTATTAAGTGAATGTATAAAGTGTATTACTTCTTTATTAATGCTCATGTAATTGGATTATGTTAAATTTAAGTTACTTTGAAAGTTTATTACCTTAATCAGCAAAAAGACACTCTTTTCTGGACTGCAAGTAGTTTCACGTGTACATAAGTTGCAGCAGGAAATGCATAAGGAAATATGTAAATAAGGTCACTTTAATTTTTGAATCAGTATTGGTGCAGGCATTTAATCAGGTTTTGCTTTGAAGATTATCTTTGAAGCTATCTTCTTCAGAAGGCTTACCAGAAGTCTACCACCACATCCCTGTATTTGATCATTTACTCTGTTAGTAGTTGCACCAACATTGCTTTTGTCTTTTTTAATGGTAATGTCATCTTAATTAATAACTTCATTAACTTGTACATGAAAAATGCCCCATTGAGATCCCAAGTAGGGATTTGGCTGGTTCTGGCTGGGTTTTGGTGTATAGATGTATTAATCTGATATATTGCAATTGCCACCAAAGACATGGATAAAACTGGCAAATGGAACAAGCAGAAGAGCATAAAAAATGAGAACTACCAACGATTTAGCAAACTTGTAATCTGAAAATCATCAAGATTATAAGTGGTCATATTGCTGATCTGCTGCTTTGAGTTTCTTGTGCCCAAACAGCTCAGTGACTGTGGTGCTGTGCTGCCCTGCCCCACTTCAGCAATAACCACCAGTGGCAGCAGGGCTGTGTGCATCCAGCTTCAGCTGGACTTTGGGGAGCCCATGGCAGCACAGCAGCCAAGGCTGCCCTGCACCTCGCAGGTACAAGACACGATTCTAACTCTACCACCTTGCTCCAGGAGGAGTGCACAGCCCACAGCCCTTTGCCCCTTGAGCTCTCCTGCCCAGCAGCGGGCTGCACACCAGGAGCAGGGACGGCGTGCCTCTCAAGCTTTCCACTTGTCAAATTTGAGAGAATCCCGATCAGTTACTCAGTAAACAAAGTGGGAATAACATTACTGAAACTCTGAAATCTTGGCTAACAGATAGAAAGGATTGGTTGTGCGTATGGTACCACCTTGGTCTAAAGGTCGTCCGTGTCTACCAATAGGTTCATACCAATAGGTATGAACCTTTAGACATAAAGACATAGACATTGACCTCTGGGACTGTCTGCATCCATCTGCTCATAGACTGGTCACTGAGAAGGTGTTTAGAACACAAAGAGGTCCTTTCTGAACCTCGTGGGTCAATGGCAGGATCTTCCTGACAGTGTTGTCTGACCCTGTCCTTTACACAATAAATTCTTGTGCACCTTGCCATTAAATCTTGTTAAACCAGGGCTGCCTTTTACCATTGAAGGTTTTTAATTCACTGTCTTATATCAATCAAATATACCAAAGTTTCTGTCTTGTGAGTGAAGTGCATCACTCCTATGCAATTCTCTGTGGAAATATGAATATGGACTAGGAAATGTAAGGAGGTCTTTTCAGTAGCCCAAGGATGATTGTGGTAGAAAGAGAAAAAGGAAAGGAGCTGCCCAGATTCTTAACCATATCTTTAATGATTTAATGTACTCCTAAAATGTGGATAGATATTTCTTTGGAGAAAAACCAAAACTGGTAGAATTTTGATTGGAAAAAAATTATGGAGCTTAAGAACTGCCTGATATATGCCTGTGTATAAAGGTCATTCATGCACAGTGCAGAAATGGGAGTAGGAATTCAATGAGGGCACAGATTCGTGACAGAAAGTCCTGACCCTTTCATGCCTAGCAGAGTAGAGGATAATGGATTTCTTGTGGTGAGAGGCACTGTGCCCAGAGGAATAGGCAGTGCTGTGCTGCCCTGCCGTGCCATTTGTAATGCTTGCTGTGGTTTCCGTGAAGGCAGCTGCTTTAGATTCCCTGTAAATGGGAGTTCTGCTTCAAAGGGTAAAAGTGCAAGGATCTGTTCTCCTGGTCCAGTGGAATAGGAGAGCGTAGGAACCACTCAGTGTGCAAACAGTTGGTTGATTTAAAATCAGATGCACATTGAAAATGTGTGTAATAA
This sequence comes from Emberiza elegans, assembly GCA_024865655.1. Classification (NCBI taxonomy): domain Eukaryota; kingdom Metazoa; phylum Chordata; class Aves; order Passeriformes; family Fringillidae; genus Emberiza; species Emberiza elegans. Next base: position 67,366,029 of record JALJVW010000206.1, read on the forward strand.
GTAAAAAAGTAGTCTTAACATCCATCTCTTTTCAAAAGTCTGTACTGTTATTTTCCTACATTTGACTCAGTGTGCTGGTTTATTTTTTCAGGACTTAATCTCTTTTCTGTCAGATTTCTATAGTATTTATGGACACAGATGTTTTCAGTCCTTGGTCTGAAAACAGGTGAAAAGGCAAATTTTCACCAACTTTGCCACAAAATATTAGAAGATTTTTAGTTAAACTTTGTTGCATTTGTCAGTAAACTTATAAATTATCTTGATCTGAGAAGTCTTGTGCAACTGTAGAGTAGTAGAATAGATGGGTGAGTTAAGTAAAATTGCTCTATTCTGAATTTTAGAATATTGAAAAGTGATCCAGGCAGAATTTAAATTAAAAATTAAAATACATCACAGAATATTCTGAGTTGGAAGGGATTCACAAGGACCATGGAGTCCAACTCTTGAGCGAATGATCCATATGGGGATCAAACCACAACCTTGGTGTTATCAGCACCATGCTCCAACCAACCAAGATCATCTCAGAGGTAAAAGTAATTAAAAATCTGGTATATGTATGCAGAATAATTCCTCTTACCATCCCAAACCTATGTGGTATATGCTTATTACAGATCAAAATTAATTGCGTAAGAATTACTTCAATAAGGACAGTGGTAATGTTTAGTCTTTGGTCATGTGTAGATTTTTCAAAACAAGAATTCTAATATTTCACCAAAGTCTAATTTCATATTCCCAGATCAGCTGAGTAACTCATTTTCAGCCTTCTCCAAGGTGAGTTTTGAGCAAGTTTTAACCTGCATGCATTTTTGATACATGTGGAAATTGACTTTCATTTCCTGCATGCCTAAAATAATTTCATGTCTTGCTAGATTAATGCCACACATCATATTTACCTTAATAAGTTAAGAAAATGTCTTCAGAAATGTCTCCCTTAGAGCTAAAACTGGAATTGGGTCTAAAAGATTAATCAGCAGGTAACTTGCATTACATAAGGTAGAAATACTGGCTAGAAATAATCATGTTTAAAACAGCATAGTTATCCCTTTATAGGATGTATTTTCATTTTTTTTTTTTCCCCAAACCTGAATAATTGCCACTAGGACCAGTACATGATGTCTGGTTTTTGTTTCTTCAGAAAACATTGAATTTAAACCCAATTGAAAAAATTCTCAAAAATCTGTCCCTTTTTATTATTTCCTGATCTGGCCTGCAGTTGTGTTAAATAACATGAATGCCAGTGGCACATACCAGGTGACTGATTTTCCCCAAATACTGTATACAATATTTTTAATTGCTTTGGGGTTTCTTTTTTTTTTTTAATGTTCTCCAGTTGCAAATATGTGTATGTACCCCAATGGTGCCCTCTCACCTATTTCATGGCTCTTATGGGGAGTGGTAAAGGAAAATACCATTTTTTTTAGTGAAAGACTCCAGAGAATGGATACATGGAACTGAATGGAAGTTAAAATTTTGAACATCTAATGTATGTTATTTCAGCAAAAACAACAGGCTTGAAAGCATGACCTCATATTAAATACATGATAGGAGTGCACAGAAGATGGAGGTGTTGGTGAATTTCATCCTTTCATTAATTAATCATGGTTAAGAACCACAATCCTCACCCTGTGAGCTGCAGTTTAAACACAGCCTAGCTCCCAGTTGAAATGAAGAGCTGGTAATTTATGGTTTCAATTTACACCAATAAAGGCTCATAGATTCAATGCATTTTGTTGAACCTTTGCCTTAGTTCCAGTTCAGATCTGCAGCAGAGAAACTCCTACTCAAAGGTGTTCTGCCTGATTATCAGTACAGGAGGTGACACCCCCATGCTTTTCTTAAATTTCACCTGAATTCAGCCTGTAAGACTCACACTGCCTGGCCAGAAGGAAGAACAAGGAGTAAGCATTTTCAGAACCTCTTGTGAATATCTACTGTCAAAAACCATAATCAGCATTATGCAATTAGGCACATGGAATACAGTGTTGAACACTGTTGGAATGCTCGCATGTATTGAGGTGTGAGATGTCCCTTTCTGTATCTTCACATCCAGGTTTCCACTGCATGAATGGAAACTATTCAGGGAAAATAAGGTCACAAGGAAAAGTTGTATCCTTGCAAGAAAATTCCTTGGGTTTTTTTGAGATTAGAGATCAAATTCTGGTAATTTAGATACTAAATGAGAAAAATATCTTTATTTGGGATGGGAATTACGTGTTTAATCCCACCTTTATAATCATCTGCTTGTCTTTATTCACATGTGAGAAGCTTGCATGATTACTGCACTGTTCTATTACTGAACTAGTTTGTGTTAATAACCTTGCCTAAAATGTATCTGTCTGATGCCGTGCTCACATCTGCAAACTCGATGGTATTCATTTTCCTGTGGTGATTTTCTGACATATGTTTTCTTGTCCACTGCATGCTTATGACGCTATCAGCGAGATAAATTTAACTTCCCTTGAAAAACCAGTGCATGTGGGGGATGTTCTCCATCAGACCTGGATTTTATCTACAAGTTGAAAAGAATAAGAATATCACACTTAAAAGCACTGTTTGCCTTCTCAAAGGGCTGCAGGAAGCCTCTGTTGAAATTCTAAAGCTTTTCAAACAGCTTTTCAAGGTTTTGTGTGTGTGAGAGAGGACTTTGTCCTCCTGTTTCCTTTATGTAAAAAGCAGGCTGTGTAAAACAGGGAAAAATACTTTAAAAGTTTTACTGCTATGTATTTCTTTGCCTAGGAGGATGGAGGACTTTATGCTTTTTGTTTTGCCCCTTTATCTTTCACAATATGTTCCCTGGTCCTTGGGCTGTGTCAGAGGGAGTGGTGACGCTCTTGAGATGCATCCTGCCAGTGCTGGGTCAGATGGTTAATAGCCTCAGATTGGGGAAACCATGCTGCCTGTTTCCCATGCCTCTTTTGCATTTATATGAGCCATTGTTCTGTGTGCTTGAAAGTGGAGCCCCAGCTGAAAAATACCTCCCTTGCAAAGCATTCAAGCAGTTTTAAACAAGCGTTTGGCTGGTTTTCAGACTGTTTCCTGCTGTAATTTCTGCCCTTCGGGGAAGGTAGAAGGTTCTCCTGTACAATTATAGCTGTCATTTTGTAGCAATCCAAGGATAACTGTGGGGGGGAGGAATCTTTTCTGCAGAATACATATAAAAGGAAATGTATATTGAAACAGATATGTGTAGATGCTATGTTTTGCTTTGAACTTTCGGAAGGAATACCAATATAATTTGGAAAATATTGCATGAAATTAGAATAATATGATGTATATTCATACAGTCTTTCCTAAGAGATCCCTGCTAAATTATACTGTGCAATTATAGGTTTATTCATTCAAGAATAAAACTTTAGAATTGCTAATCTACCAGTCTTGATTAGAAATTGGTGATATATTCTGTTTATTTTATGATTACATATGATAAATATTTTGCAAGTACAGCATGATTTCCAGTTATTCAGAACCTTGAACAGATGAAGGAGTTGCAGACTGTTAAAGGCCATGGAATTAAGAGCTTCTGGCAGGGAAAGAGATATTTTTCTGAATATAAGATTTGTCAGTGATAAAAAAGGATTCTGTGCACTGCATCTAGAAGTTGAGAGCTGTTTATAGTGGTAAATACTTTTACCAGTCCAGGAACTGGCTTAGGTCTAAACTGGGAGCTTTCTGTCTGTCATTAACCACCTGGTTTGTTAACTAGCAATTGTGACATCAAAAAGGAATTCCCACCTTCCCCACCCTCCACCCCAGGGTATAAGAAAGCAATCTTTGATTTCAGTGTATTGCTTTTCTATGATCATCAGTTCAAAGCATTTGTGTGATCAGCTGAGGTTTCTTTACCATCTGTGGACTGCAGTTGATTCATCTTGTCATGAGGCCTTACCCCACTGGCGTGTAGTTGTAAAAAAATGATGTAGGAAATGGCTTTCAGAGGTAGCAGTGAATGGCATTCTGATCTGGTTTGAGTGCCTGTCAGATTATGTGTATCATCATAGGCAGTGGGCAAGGAAGAAGACTTTCCTTTAAAAGTTGGTTCAAAGCACTTACATTTCTGTTTGAAATGTACCTTGGAGAGATGATCTTTGGCAGGATTAACTAGGGCTACTAGTCTCCTAATGCAGCAACATCAGAACCCTCTGATAGGTTGCAGACATTATGTCAAAACCAGAAAAAGTTTAGGGGGGACAGAAGTTATTGGGCAGAAGTTAGGCTTGCAGATTACTTGATAGGAACATCAGTCTTTGTGCCAAAACTGTGATTGAATTTGGGTTTTTTTTTTCAATTAATCTTCATGTTTCTAGTGATATATATGTTTAATCAACCGGTACAATGAGCACCAGTTTACCTACTTTTAGCATACAGTGTATATATGGAATTCCCTGGAGTTGTCTCCAAAGAGAATGGTTGGGCATAACTTTGAGATGTTGTGGAGATAAAGCTGAAAATGATGGGGAGGGCTAATGACTGTAGTGGATATAAGAATGACAACTTCAGCAGGACCATCTCCGATTTCAATAAAAGTTTTCTAAAAAGTAAAAAAGTCAGTATAAGACTAAGTATGAAGAGATAATCATGTCAATTCCCCATAAAGTTTTTTGATTATATTCTGCAAGTGCAGGTTCATGATGTCCCAGGAAGAGACCTTTTACGCAATCACCAGCACGCAGGTGGAACTTTTTATCCTTTAACTGAGGCATGATGAGTTTCACGCTGTCTTTGTCTGTTGCAGATGCCAGGCAGCTCCGTCTTCACAGCAGCAGCTTCTGAGGAGAGAAGCAATCCTGTTTGCTTGCTATGACAGCAGTGGCCCACTAAGTTTGAAATTTCTCTGAGGTAAGAGAAGGGAGAGAAGGACTGTGAGTGCAGGGCTGTTATAATCACTAATCTCCTTATGATAAACAGATAAGAATAATGATAATGTACAGACAGAGAACAATGCTTTGAGTAGGGTTCCAGGCTCACCTCCAAAATGCTTCACACCAAGATGCAGCTTTATGGTCAGTTTGTACCTATGTTCATTTGGTTCACAGAATTTAAATTCCATATCATGCTGGCTACTGTCTGTCCCTATGGGCACAGTGGAAGAAGAGATAAGTGACTTTAAATAATGCTACCAGGGTGTTGATGCAATTTCCTACAGCAGTGTAGCATGGGCCTAGAATATTCATTGAAAAGCTGTTTTGCATCATCAGAATATCAATATGCTTGCATAATACAAATTTAAAAAAGAATTAGTATTAGTTTCATGCAGACTTGTATAAAATAGCGTGGCTCTGAGTTGTTTGGAGGAAACTTCAAATAAGCTTAACGTATTTGTAAAATATGTGTTCCATATATTTTAAACTTTTTTTGATCATTTACTGTGTGATCTTTTCTATTTGTCATCTTCTTCCCCTGATTTCTAGGGAGCTATTGAATTCATAATAAAGGTGTTAATTGGTGGCAACACAAAGGCAGAGTTTATATTCTAATAACTTAACTTTATCTGGTCTTGAAAGGAGTCACACTATGTTCTCAAGCTCTAGGAGGTCAGGATTTCCTTTCTTCTCAAATATGGTTTGGAGAAAGAATACTGTGAAGAGTGGTAGGATCCTGCTAATAATCTAAATATTCTTTAATATTTTATCAAACTCATACTTCTCATCTCTGTTTTTGCCTAGCAGGAAATAATTTATTTTAGACTTGATTAGAGAAGTTTGGGGAAACAAAGAATTGGATATGATGTTTCATTGAGAAAATGTTTGTGCAGAGCACTTCAAAGGAATGTAACGTGTTGGCTGGGTGCTCCCTTTGGGAGAGGAAGCTCTGGGCAAGTACTTTTCCTCAGGGATCCATTTTGTGATTGGTGTTCTAGAGAATCACATTATAACTTTACACGAAGTGACACTCTCTGTATATTGTCAGGCCACCTTTCAAAGTGCCATGTCATGTATTGCTTCTGGTTTTGAACTGTAAGGTGTGCTGGTCTTGGCAACTGGGAGCACTTTTAAATTTATTTATTATATATTTATTTATTTAATTTTTGGTAGAGCAGCTTGTAACAAGTGCATGTTCACTGTCTTTTGTGTGGTACTGTAACACAGTGGGATTGTGCTACAATCTACAGGCTGGTCTTTTTTCCTCCTGATTTCTCTTTTGTGTCGTGTCTTGTTGTATCTTTTCTTTTTTTTCTCTTTCCCACTGCTCTTAATCCTTGTAGAAATCTTTGTTTCCAGTTCTCTCTCAGAGCCTGGAGCAGGACCACTGATGGAGATATTTTCACTGAATTCAGTGAGCACAATCCAAAGCTGAAGCCACGCCTGTACAAAGGGATGTACCATGGGACAATAACCAGCTCATGGCATCTCCTCCCTGAAACCCAAATTTTGTCAGGCACTGTTTTGTAGGCAGTTATTAATAGACCCCCATCCCAGGTGGTTTGGCCAAACAAAGGCAACTGCAAGGCAATAACAGATTCTGTGCCTTTTTTAAAATTGCCCTCAGGCTCCTGGTACCTGATCTCTATTACACCTCCATGAAGACAGTTGACAAAGAATCCTGCACCTATAAACAAAATTTCAAAGAAAACACTGAAGCTGATGTCAAAGTTTATTTTTCCTGTAATATTTCTAAGTGGTAAGAGGTTAAGTGCCATTGAAAAATGTTGCAAATTTCAGAATGGAGTTGCGTTGGATTTGTAGCTAGTGGGAATCAATGAAGTTTCACTGTTTTTTACTAGGGATAGAATATTTTTCATCCACTGAAGTTTTGTGATAAGTGTTTATATAAAAGTTTCTGAGTGCTTGGTTTGCTCTGAAGAAAACCAATCAGCTTCATCCTCTGTTCAAAAAGAGTTTCCATACTATAAATCATCAACTGGTTGAAAAATCCAGTAATTTTTTAAAAATAATAATTTAAAGGCTTTAATTTTTAACTTTTTAAACAGTTAATAAGTGTAATTCCTGAAATGTCCTGAAATAAATAGCTTTTGTAAAAACGGAAAAAACCCCCAAACACCTCTACCATAACTACCATAGATTTATTGCTGCTAGATTTGTCTGAGTTCATAGATTGGTTGACCATCAATTGTTGGTGTTTTTGTTATAAAATTCCTCTGTTGTCATTTCCCTTCTTTTTTCCTCTGTTTTTTTTCCTCTTCTGTGAAGGAGGAAATAAAAGAACCATCATGATTGAGGCAATTATGTAAACCACCTACAGCTATATAGACAGCTAGTATAGACAATGTTCAGAAGTTAGTCACAAAATGAGAGGCGTCTTGCTCAAAAAATGGAGGTGAAATCTCCCTGTGTATCAGAAAAGAGCTGGGTGAGGTCACAGATCACAGATATATAGGACAAACCTGTGTTTAATTCAGAAAGGAAAAAAAAAAAGGTTTGTTGAAATCTGTTTGAGTTCAAATCTGGAAAACTATTTTTACCATTTATCCTTCAGTGTGTTTCTCCTCTATGCCTTTCCCCTTGTACCATGCTAGTCTGGCAACCCAGAATATACTTGAAATGCCTTCCCTTACTGTCTAAAATGATAGCTTTTATTTCAGGACTTGGCTTATTATTTGATCCTTTAACCCCCTAAGGCCAGTATTAGCAGTTGGTGTCAGGAAATCCCAATTCCCAGTGCCAAGGGGTTAATTGCTTTTTACTGTTTGATCTTTTTCTGCCCACTTTATATTCTACCTGACCCTTTCACCACCTATAGGAGGTACACATACTTTTCTTTTTTGGCCTACTTCCTCAGTCTCCCCATAGTTTTCCTCACTGCTGCCTTGCCAATTTCACATTACATATTTCTCAACGAAAAAATTGAAGTTGACCTGAATTTTTCCTTCTTATGCTATCCAATTTTCCTGGCAGAAAAGGTGCAGTGTGCTGTTATTGTATTTCTAGGAACTGAGATAGAGAGGATGGGCACGTGATATATTATAAAGAAAAAAAAATTGAATATATGTATAGACTTATGAAATTGGACTGCTGATGTGTTAAATTTGGAGAGCTTTGTTGGATAAAAATAATTTTCATGTCATTTTAAATAAAAAACTAAGGTGTGGGGGATGGGGAGGAAGAAACCTTTAAAATTAAATAAAGGCATCTCAGATTTTATTGCTAAGCTATATAATCTTATAATCAAACAAAACATGATCAAATTTGTCAGAAATATTTCCCATGTCAAGGCTAACCCCATATTCATTGAAAGTTTTGTTTTGTTACCAGGTTACTAGCATAATACATTAACTCCTTTAGGGCTTCTTGTTTTAAAATAGTAATTTTATTTATGTTTTCTTCATATTCCACAAAGTTAGCAGTCAAGCTGTTATTATGCCATACTACTTTTTAAAATCTTTGTAGTTGTCAGCAACTGACTTTTTTGTGACATATAATAATTTCCTTTAGAAAATGAAAAAGATTCAAAATAACAGAGAAAATTTTGAAAAAAACCTATTACCATAGATTTTAATGGCTATAATTCTGAGAAATATTTATCTTCTGTGTTTTTGCTGTCTCTTAAAATGTAATGTGCCACCCCAACTCTCAGATTTTTTAAATAACTGTATCACTAGTAAGGTAAACAACATAAATAGAGAGAACTTGAATAGAGTATCCATATTGGACGGTCAATATCAGGTCTTTAGTATGGAAAAAAAATAAAGCTGTTTAGATGGATGAAAATAGTTCTATCAGTGTAAAAGTTACACACATTCCAGCGTATCTGTATCTCGTGATAAAATAGTCTCAATATTCAGTTTTTCCTCCAGACTGTGATTTTATTAAATATTTTCCAAGATGTTTATCTGGTCTGACAGAATGAGAACTCACACATGAAGATTTTTACACTAGCAGGGTGCTTAGGCCTGGTCACCAGTCTTTTAGGCTACCTGTTTTTCACAGCAGCAATGGATATTTGGTTCTCTCAAAAACCTGAGTGATATTCAGCTTTGATAAAAATGTGTTGCCAAGCTAGTAAGTGATTTTTTTAAGTGGAGGTGAAAGACAGAGAAAGAAGCATGCGTAAACCTAGTGCAGTCATGTGAGATTTATTGACTTCAGAAAATAGATTAAAATTAATAGTAAAGTTTCAGCTTTTGTGCATCCTGATGTGTTTAAAAGCTTAGCTGGATTGTGCTACTTCTTTGAAAATTCAGTAAGACCCTGCAGGTCTTTCAAAATGGAACTTGAAGCAAAGTTTACATGCTCTTGAATTTTAGTATGAGGATAAAAACCTGCGAAGGTAATTTGAAAATCCACACTGGAGTTACAAAATTCACCCACCTTTTTGGCTGGTGAATTTTGTCTGTTTGGAGTTCATTTATCTCCCGCTCAGCTAAAATTTCCTTTGTCTGCAGGCAAGGAGCTAATGCCTTATCACCTCAGAAGAGGCTGTTTTTGTGCTGTTATTTGCCTTCAAGAGGCCCCAGGGCTGGAGCCTCTTTCAGTGATGCCACTGCCTGTCCCCTCTGCAAGGCTGAGCTTCCTCCCAGCCTGTGTTCCATGGCCAGGGCACACAGATCCCTGTTCCTGTGTTCAGGTGGGCCAGATCCTTCTAATTCTGGGACTGGATGTTTTGTTAAAGACCATGTGGCCCTCAGAGGGGTTTGGGAGTTTTATGGGGTTTGCATAAGGTCTACAGCGCTTTGCCACTTTCAGAGATGAAATACTGCATAGCAGGGACCTTTCCATTGTGGCTGCTTCAGAGTATGAGCTCTGAAGGAAGGAAGAAGAGGGATCTTAATGTGGGTGGGATGGCCTGTGGGATGCCAATCTTTGTTTTTACTGTCTCTCAGGATGTTGCATGAGAAAAGTCAGAACTGGCTCCTCACTAATGAAAAAGGAATAATATAAAGCATGGCAGTAGTAGATATGTTTGCTATTGTCTGGAAGTAGAGTCCTTTGATGTGAAAGCAAGAAAAACACGAGCCCCATCTAAAAGCCATTTCTGACAGCCCACAGAAAGTAGTGGGCATGAATTTATTTAAATTTCTGACATTATAATCCCCAACTTAAAAATGTTTTCAGCTTGGCAGCCTTAGCAATGGGTCAGGAATCAGGCTTGTACTGCCTTTCTCATTCATTATCCAGACTTTTATCTTGCTACACAATAGCTACACAATAATAACCAGCTTAATTTCCCTTAGGCTCCTAAAAATTTTGCTGTTAGGAAAGTGCAATTGCTGTATCTTCAGATCCTTTGTTGGTGACAGAATATTATTCCCTTAAAATGCAAAGAGAAGTACAGCCATTAAAAAAAAATGAGGAAAATAGAGATGTTTCACATCTACTTCTTGATGCAATATTTCATATCTTTCATGTTGGCTTAGCTCAGCAAAATTCTTTATAGAATTTCTTTTCCAATGGGCTGACTTAAGACCACATTTTCTAGAAATTATTGTAAACTGCTCTGAAATGTTGCAACATGAGTTATGGTGAAGAGTTATTTTAGACTGACAAATCGAAAACATAGAAAACAGAGCAGTGAGCGAGTTTGTCCTAAGTGTCTTGCTGAGTGCCCAGGCTGTTTTTCCATCGTCTTGGAGATTTACCTTCTAAGAAAGGGTTATCAGAGGTGGATATCCATGACACTGGGCTGCTGACTCTTAGCTAAACCACAGCTGCAAATGGTGAACTATCCTCTGAATAAGTGGCAACAATTCTGAGCCACTGAACGACCTACTTTGCTCATCTCTTTAGCCTTCATAGGCATAAACAATACAGAAATCACTGCTGGTTTGAGGAAAAGGGTAGGTGAGATGCACTACTCCTCCTCTGCATGTTTAATCTGCTCTTCTGACTACTTCCTTGAACCTTGCTGAAAAGGGGATTTGATTAATTATTTATTTTTGGTTTATTTATTTCTGTTACAGCAGCAGATTGCAAATTACAGGATCAAGGTACTTATCAAAATCTCTGAGTTTCTGTGTGCTTGAAAGCCAAGGACAAACCTACATGATTTCCATGGACTACAAACCTCTCTATTGTGTGCCACATTTACACTGTCAAGCTATTACCTGAAGTGTCTTGTAGCTATTCCACATTTAAACTTGACTTTGACCTTTTACTGTTTTCATTCCCATGACCTCCTTTCCCCTCTTGTCCAATTTGAAGGCTATCATATCTGTCTGGCACCAAGTTGTGCCAGTACTCGGGAGCCTGAGTAAATGTTACAAAATAAGAGCGGCTAATTAAAAATCTGTAGTGTTGACATCTGTTTAATATATGCAATACTTCCAGAATTTGATAGCAGACCACCTTACAGCAGCAAGGGTCTAAGTCAGACTGTTTAAATAAAGTAATAATGAAGTATAGGGATATGGTTGTAAACTTGGAACAGTTCCAAATGGGGTAATAAAGTGTGCTAATTGGTTCTGAGAATTGGAAAGCTGTAAAAGTCAAATTTTACCACAGTGACTATTATACAATGGAATTAACTTGGCTACTCTTGAGGTTTAAAATATACCTAGCCATTAAGAGACAAAGTCACAAGATTATAGGGATTTGACTCAACTAACAGAGATTGACAAATCTGTTTTCATTTCTGAAGATTAAGATAACAAGAACATCCTAATTAACTTATTTAGGTAAAGGGGGTGTGTGTACAATGGTATTTGTTTCAAAAAATTAGTAGTATTCACAGGCTTGATTAGGTAACATGCTGGAACACTACCTAAAACTTAAGTAATGATTTCAGTCACTTGAAATGTATGCAATTATTTGTTTTACCGTTATTCAATCAAGTTGTAGAGCAACTTAAATTCATTAAGTTAATAAGAAGTATAGAGATTATAGCTTTGACAGTGTTGAAATATCCAAAATATTTAAGCCTATAAAACACAAGCAAAATAATTTTATACCAAAGTGGTGATCTCAATGAAATGCATCACAAATGTGGTAGCTATTTAATATTTTTCTGTAAATTTTAAACCAAAAAGAACTATTAAGTGGTTTCTACTTCAGTGTCTGCTGTTATTGAGGCATTCTGTTTTCTGTGACAAAAACCTCTTGATCCATTCAAAACATTTTTTCTACTAAAGTTTGGGGTTTTGTTTTTTAATATTGCTGGGGTCAATATGATATCTTATTCTAACTTAATGAAAATGTCACCATTTAGGTGATGTGTTCTGGATCTTAAAAGCAATGGTTACTGGCATCTGAAAATGAACCAACAAATTAAAAAGTCAGACTTGTGGCAATCCAGTGGAGTAGTCCTTGCAGCTCCCATTACTGCCTTCCCATCTTTTCTGGCAGTGGGGATAGAGACTCGGAAGGAAAATGCAAAATGTCTTTTACTGGATAATTATACTTAAAGTGGTACACTGGGAGAGGCACAAAGGGAGCATTTGGTTCCTCCCCTGTTATACTCTGGGTCTGTTCCAGTCTGAACTAATTCTTTAACATGAACGCAGTGTTGGTAGTTTAAATAAACCCAACTGTGTTCTGTCCAGCCTGTCCTGGTGGGTATGTGTTGGGGCAGAAATTTGTTGGACTTTATAGGATCTGTTTCCTGCAGAGGCATCTGCTGCTAATAACCAGCTTCTGAATAATAAGAACCTGTCAGGTACACAGAAAATACTTGCTGGAGAAGGATAGGAAGGAGTAGGTGCAAGCAAGAAAATATTTTTCTTTAAATCTGTGAAGTCTCCATATCTGAAATAACACAATTTAGAAGAATAGAATTTAAAAGATGAGGCTTCAAAGTTAAAAAGAGACAGACATTGTTTGCAGTTGTCTTCTTCACTTGTACTGAAGCAAACGAAAAGATAAGTGCAATAGAAAATTGCCATTAATAATTCAATTGGAAACAGGTGCAACAGTATTTAAACTGCACAAAGATTATATTAGTTTAGCATAGAATCAACAGCTGTGGAGTAATTGCCCTTTAAAAATGAAGTTATGAAATTGTTGGCAACAATAACAGTAACCCAAATCTATGACAATGTTGCTAATTTGATACTTGGATCACCATCAGATGCTCAGATGATTAGGTTTTCCATTGATAACTGGATTTGTGGGGAGCTCTGTTGCTAACAAGTTATTGTAGAAATGATCAGGTAAAAAAATATATTGATTTAGTCTGTTACATTTAGAAAATACTTATCTTTTTAATGTACTCAACTGTCAGCATAATATGATGTGAGAGGAAATCTTGTGCTTGAGCCATTTATTTTTAAAAGAAAATATTTACATTTAAACATGGCAGAACTGAATATAGGTATTGTATGAGAGATTTGCTTCATATCACATTTACTATAAAGCTTATATAATTACATCATTCTTAAGATGTGCCTGAGGAGGGCTCTTCTTGCTTTTTCATGAATGAGAATTTGCACAAGGTTTGTTGTGTAAATCTGTTGGTTATTTTCAAACTTTTGACTAAATAACCCCTCTTTAGATTTCTTTTTCAGCAGCTTTATTTCATATAATTCTCCTGCAAATAAACTGTAGTTTGGAAGAAAAGGTTGGTGGGAATACATCTCTGTTGCACAGAAGTGATGCCTTTTCTCTTCTTTCTGATCTCTTTTTGTTTCTATCCTCTACTTTTGTTTTCATTTTCCTCTCAGGCTACAGATAGGGTGCAGAATAGTGATGAGGCAAAATTCAGCATAAATCCAGACAGCCATTTGCAGATAACTGCTTTGGTCTCTAATCAGCCAAAGTGTGCCTATTTTCAGGAGATGAAATTGACTCTATTCCATCCTCCACAGCTTCCATGTGAGCCAATATCTGTTTCTCTTTTTTTTTATTGTTTTGTAGAGCACCTCTTGGTGTTACATCCTCTTCCATCATGAGACCATAGCATTTCTTGTTCCTAGCTCTTTTCTGTTTCAGATATTTAAGTTTATTAAAGTTTAAGGATTCTGGGCAGCTGCTACAACTGCAAATATCATGCATATACCTTGCACTTGCCTTCAACCAGTATTTCACAAAGATAAAGTAGTTTAGATTATGAAGAGGTATTAAGATGGAGATCTATGTTCTTATCTGTGATGTACCACAAGCCAGTTTGGAGAAGTTGGTTGTTGCACCAAAGTGCTTGCATCAAGATAACTCCAGAAAGCATTTTTGAATTTGATGAGATTTTTTTGTCTAAATAATCTTGTCAGATCTATTATAAATGCCAGTTATTTTCTGAAACAAATCTTCTGTGCTGCAGAGTCTCCAGTGCTATATGACAGTGGATTAATCACTTCACCTCAGCTTTAAATCAATTTTCCTTCTGAAATAATATTTTTGATAGCCTTATGGAGAATAGCTGGCACACACTTGCACAGGGTTTGACCACAAGTGCATTAAAAATCCATTAGTAGCCATGTGTGCTGAAATAAGAAAACCTACTCAGTTATTTTCACCAGCCCCTCATGAAGAATCTCATGATCTGTAATGTCATGATGGGCTTCCACCACCATTAGCCCTCAGGTGTAATCCATCTGACCAGGTCAGATGAAGTTTCACAGGGGCACTTTGTGTGCATGTGCTGTGGGATGTGTTGACTTTGCTGTACACAAGCAGCAGATCAGATGAGGATGTTGTACTTGCCATTAGACCTTCTAATGTGGACAGGTATTGTTTATAATGGTGTTTTTTAAATACCATTAACCTCTTGGTCATAAGAACCCAAATCAGATAAAAAATAGTAATAAACAAAAAGGCTTCTGAAATATAACTTCTGCTAAGGGGGAATACAACTTCCCCTGGGACACTGCAATTGGAAACCACAAGGTTTGTCACAGTTCCCAAGGTGTGCTCTGGCTGCACACAGTGCAGGATTGGTACCATTCATTTTCCTGCTATTAATGAATCCTCTTCCTTTTTGATTGCAGCATTCTAATAGTTGGAAATGCAACCTGACTCGATACTGACCTGACTGATCTCACAGTAAGATAACTTGTTAGGAGCTCAGCTGTGCTAATCTGGGAATTTAATTCTTTAGGCTACAAAATACATTGGGACTGGACCTAATAGCATCATTCCTCTTTCCAGGCTTACAGCTGCTACATAGCAAGCAGGGATCTGGTACCTGGAAGCAGCTGGAGAGGTTAAGGGGGAATCAGAAGAAACAAACAAACCACTTTTCCCCCTTCATTTCTCAGACCCTACTGTAGAGAAATACCTTGCCTAGTCTACTTCTCTACCTGCCTAGAGGCCTTTGCTGCCCCCTGATGTTTCCTTTACTTTTTTGTATGTATGAAATGAAGGTTGAAGATAATTTTTCCCAATTTACTGGTCTTTTCTATGCATTTCTACAGTGTCAAGGGCAGCAGAACTCCTGTCTCAGTTAAGTTCTGTGTGTGTTAATGTCATCTGTAAGTTTTAAATCAATCTCTGAATGAAAAACCTCTACCTAGAAAAACCTCTCTGTCCTCTAATGCAGTTAAAAATAGAGATAATATGTTGATACATTTTCATAATATTTATCCACTTCAGGATGTGTTTTCATGTAAGTACTGAGACATGATAAAGTTACACATTTCTGCCGTATTCCTGAATTCCACTCTAAAACCCCACCAAACAGACCCTCCTTCATAAGATAATTCAGTCTGTCACCACAAAAAAACCCCCAGAATTTGTAGTCTGCTGCCCTTAATCTTTCCATGATAAACAGCAGGACAGACACAGTAACTGCAGTTGACAGATGCTCAGCTGTTAAGGTAGTTTGATGAAGTAAATAAAAATAACAGTTTTTGCAGTCAAGATTTCATTCTGCAGGCTTTGGGTGCTCTGCAGGTAATTACATCTCCCTGTCAGCAAGAGTGTGATGTGACCAAAGGCTGAATTTACAGAAGGGGTTTTGTGAGTTCCTCCAGAAGCTTTCAACAATGAAGATGCAGGAAGAAAAAGCTGTCTTGCACAAAATGGATGTTGAGTCTTCTTTCCCATTTCCCTTTGGGTAGTTTGCAGACCAGTCTGTAGAGATCACTGCTGCCGTGCAGCTGTTGGCACTGAAATGGGTGCATTTCTGAATGAGAGGTCACAAAGAGCTGGAAGTTCATTTTCATGGGCTTTCCAGTTGCATAGTTGATGGAGAAAAAAAAAAAGCACCTGAATAGAATTTACCAGTACCTTAAAATTTGAAGGTGGAAAAATCGTACTTACTTACAGTTCTGCTCTTCAGACTAGTTTTTGAGCAAATACACATGATATTCTTATGAAAGGAGCATAATTATAAATAGCAATGTTTATTGTCTCCTATTCAGAGCAAATGCTCAAAGGATAAAACACCAAAAGGATAAAATGTTTTATATTAAATTATTATATTTTATATGAAAACCCATTTTTATGGGTACATCACAGTCACATTTCAGTAATATATGTTAACATGCATGATCATAAAATAATTTATTAGGCTTTTTCTTTTTATTTTTTAATTTTAGTTTAAAATAATTTTCATTCCATCCTATGGAATGAAAGAAGGAAATGTAAAAATTGGGACAAGAAGGAATTTTTTTTTCCTGCCCTTGTATGAAATTCTTTTCATCTTCTCACTCTGTGAGCACAGAAGGAAAAGTGAAATTGAACTTCAAACTACTTACCTTTCTTTCTTGGCTATATTTTCTTCCAGAACCTGTCATCTAAAGTGTTTCCTCAGGTCATCTTGACACCTTCATGTAAGACAGTTGTCTCTGCCCCTTACATCCAAAAGTATTTTCATTTGTGGACCCAGAAAACCTAACTCCTTACCCGTTTTCTCAGATTCATTTTCTACTATCTGAGGCAAATGTTTCCATACTATTTGATCAGTATTCTTAGCAAACTTCATTAACCTTGCAATTACACTGGGAGCATGTAATTGTTGCTTGGTGGGGTTTTTTTTTTTGTTTGGGGGTTTTTTTTTGTTTGTTTTTATTTTTTTAACTTCAAATTTGTTGGAATTCTGAACAATCTGGTGTTATGATGTATCATTATACGTTTTTTTTTTTTTTACCAAGACATACTCTATGCAGTTTTATATGTAGCTCTTAATAGGCAATTAACTGTGGTAACTCATCAGTTGACTGAGGTGATTCATTCAGGAGTTAAACATCATTTGGTGTGTCCAACTTCAAGTCCTGCACCCTGTTCTTTGCTGCTCCTGTGCAGAGGGATGCAGCCTGGACGGCAAGAGGTGAGGTTTTGTTAAGCTCACCTGATCGTTCTGGCTTTATGGGTACTGTGGACACACTTTTATGGGGTCTTCTGTGATGGGCAGTAAGGATGACATTAAAATGCAGGTAGGAATCTGTAGAGACACTGTGACAGACATTGAAAAGTGATAAGCTGAATTTAAGCTTCTCTTGAGAAAAGGTCTTAAAGACCTTTGAGAAAAAGGTTTTAAAGTCTCCCAAACTCAGCCCCAGCCATGCTGAAGCTCTGAACAGAGAATCACAGAACAGCCCAGGTTTGAACACACCCTGAAAGGATCACCTGGTGGAGCATTTTGTGGAAAAAGAGCCTAGGTGATATAATCTAATGTCAGTCCAATTCTATCTTGGAAACTTCCAGTGCTGGGAATTCTACCATGTACCTGGGAAGGTTGTTCCAGTCACTGGTTGCTCTCACTGTAAAAATTCTTTCTTATATCAAGGTGAAATGTCTCATGGTGCATCTTGTACAGATGGTCCCTTGTTCTCTCCATGTGGCTCCCTGTGAGGAGAGACCTTCCTTTCATGTTGTAGCTGCCCTTGAAGCACTGGGAAACTGTGATGTTGCTCCCACTTGAGCCTTCTGTTCTTCAGGATGAAATTATCTAAGTCCTCGAAGCGCAGGTTTCTCAGCCCTTCGGGAAACTTTGTGACCCTCCTCTGGACCCTCTCTCCAGTCTTTTGTTGGAGGGAGCAGAAAAAGATGAAGTAGCCCAGACAGATGAAGCCTGGCCAGTGCTGAGCAGAGGAGTCAACAGGCTTTATTCCTGTTGGTGACTTGCTGAGGTAGATGGTGTTGTTGGAATGTTTCTGTGGTGAGATGTGAGTGATAAATATGCTTATAATTGCCTGTTATGGGAAAAAAAACTTTATAACCTTTGTTCCCAATGTGAGCCTATCTAACCTGGCTCCCAAAACCAGGGCTATTTTCAGCTATGAAATACATATTCTGCACTATAACTGGGTCATACATGCGTGTGAGAAGGAAATAATGTGGTAAGAATAAAAATAAATTTATAGCACCTAGATTGTGTAGTGACTGCTGCTCCATAAATATCTTCAACAAAAATTAACATATTCCAGGTGTAAGGGGCAACATAACTAAGAAGGGAAGGGGTGACCGAAAATGAAGTGGAGGAGCCTGTCTAATAAGAAAATACTGAAGAAACTAAAAACTGCATGGCTTCACAGTCCCACGTCCCAGCACAGTTAGAAAAGTAAATAAAATTAGAGAGAAGTTATCACAATGGTCAACATTAATCATTGTTAAAAGATCCATTTCTAGTGGCATGGAATGGTTTTGCATTCCAGCAGCACTTGGGCGATCAGCAGCGTTCCTGATAAATCAGATCAGGCTACTGGGTCAGTCTCCACTGTGATGAAGTCTGTTTGCACCTGAAAAAGCAAATGTCCCAAACTTTATTTTTTTTACAGTCTTACTTTTTGCTGAATCAAGCATTGACTTTGGAGTTATTTGAGTGGGATTGTCTGAGTTATCTCCAGATTTCCCTCAGAAGAATGTGGAACAGCATAAGGTGCAAGCAATGGATTTCTGATATATAAGGATATTTTTATAAGCTTAAAACAAACAAAACAAAATTGCCTCCAAAAGTTGTTTTATGGGCTTTTACCCATTATGAATTTTTTCAATGTTTAGCAAAAATAGAGAAAAGGTAAAGAGAGAAAATGAGAGCCAACAAAAAATTAGGGTTTTTTAGTTGAGAAAAAGAAAATAAAATCATTCTCAGAACTTAGTTTTGCAAATAAAATTTCAAATTTTATTTCAAAACTATCATTTTAGGAATCTAAACTTTGCCACCATATAGAATTCATTAGCAAGATGTATGATTAACTTTATGTTGCACTATTGCTGTGTACTTTGAATAGTATCACATCATCAGGTTTTCTTTCAACATGCATGCAAAAATAACCTTGAAGTGAATGCTTTGTTATTTAGTGTTTAGCTATTTTTTTTTTCAGTGCAATGAGTAGTAATTTATATGTCCAAAATGGAACATGCTTCTTTATGAGAGTTGTTGTTTTTTCTTTCATTGGGATTTTTTTTCCCTTTTTTCCCTTAAAGGGAAGAGGTCACATTTGGGGCTGACTCATTTGATGTTGATGTTATTATGAATGCTGCTGCATTGTCTTGGACACCACATCAGTGGCCTGTTTAATATCTCTGTGTATACACATGTGGGCTGCTTTTCTAGTAGATATTGCTTTTGTAATGGATAGCTAAAAACCTTTTTGCAAAGTTTATTTTCCCTTTCTTTTCAGATACACCTACTACACTAGGTAGCACATAGAGCTCATTTGCTGTTTTATAAATTTGCCTGATTGATATATTCAATACTGTTTAGCAAGTCAGTGAGCAGATCTCTTTTTTTTCTTTATTCCTCCTCAAAACAAATACTTCACTGACAGAAGCTTAGTAATTGATCTGAAATTGGATGGACAGAATCATCCATACTCAAACACCGGCTCTTTAGTTCCTGTCAGCTTCTGGTCTTTGTTTAATCAATATATTCAGCAGTAATGCAAGATGAAGTGGCCAGGTCTGCAATGGCCAGTCTGCAACAATTCCGTATATGGCGTTTGCAAAATTGAGAATTGATTTTGCCCCACTGTGGAATGCTTAAAATAAATTAATTAAAAACTTGATTTGCATTGTGGAAAATTCTGATTTAGATACTCTTGCCCAGATTGCAGTGAGAAAGTAAAACATAGCAAGGACAGCTTTGACTTTAGGGAACGCTCAAGATGGTGATGAGGAGGGTTATTTTTGTAATCTTTCATTTTGCAGTCAGTTTCATATGGCTGAGAATACCTTGCCTGGATGCAACAATGATTTTTAATTTGGACATCAGGAGTTTTCATGTTTGAAAGTTGTATTACTTTGCAATATATTGGTCCAGACATACAAGTGAGAAGAGAGTTACAGAATGTCAGGAATCTTTTATGACTGTCCTCTTTGTGAAATCTTTTTTTTTTTACAAAGTTACATTTTGCATGTAGATAGCTGAAATAACAGAAGATTTGCAATATGTTTTTAAATTACAAGTTGTCTGTAATAAGCTTCTGTTTGCTACCTGCTTTTCCATTCTCTGATGCATGCTTTTTTTCATCAAATACTTGGTAAAATATTTAAGTGTAACGCAGAAGAATAACTTTCCTCATTAACTTATAATTCTGGTTTTCACATATAAACTTTCAAATATTTGTTCAATAAATATGTCCTTCAAAAACTGGAAAGAACAAGTTAAGTTCTTCCAAAGTGTCTTGCAGCACACTGCTCAGGCTGAGAACATTAAAAATATTTGTTCAGAGTGCAGGGCCCAGTTAAGCTGTACCATCTCCTAAAGTCAGGAATTAGAATATGTCATTTCAGTTAACCCATATGAAGAAGGTGCTAACATAACAAAATTGAAAAGCATGACATGATCTAGAAGTTTGGAGTTTGGGCATTGGCTTTGTGTTTTGGTTTTGGTTTTCAGGTGGTGGTGGTGACTTTTTCCTTCAGTTTTGGTGTTGTAGTTTTGTCCTTCTCCCCTCCCCCTTTTTTCTTTTTCCTTTTCCTTTCTTTTTCTTTTTTCAAGTGAACAGCTAAAGGTCACTGTAGCAATAAATTTTGTTTCTATGGAACAATTTAAACAGCTAACTCCTTACTTCTCTCCTTTCATTCTGTGCATTCCAGTTACTCCTACTCTACTTCAGCACAGCCAGGAGTCAAACAGAAAGGTCACTGCCTGGGTTACTTGTGTTTTGGTCCACCATCCAGTCAGCCTGCCTGCTGCATTACATTGTCAGAGTTAGCCCTTCTATTGACAAGCCCATTGATTTCCTGATTAATGTACCTCTGCTTTATTGGCGTTTACTACAGGAGACATAATTTTAATGTTTGGATGATCAATAGGCCCATCAACACCAAGAATTCCTACTGTTAGCTTGCACAGCTCTAACTATGGGGAGTTGTATATTTCTTGATAAATACTACAGGGAAGCTGTAAACATTAGAAAAGCAAAGAAAATTGATGTTCTCTGTGGATTCCTATTGTATTTCAGCCCTAGGAGAGAATGCAAAAACTTTCAAGTAATTCTCTGTAGGAAAGGCAACCAACAGGTACTTGATCTCTGGGCTGGAATATAAATGCATGGGAAGTAATTACTTTCAGAATTTCCATTGTGTAATCACTTTATCTCAAATGTGTAAATACCCATAAGAGAAATTATGGTTTTTATTCAGTTTTAGATTAAGAAATTACATTTTAAATGCCCTTAGTTAACTTCATTATAGGAAGGGAATTCTGTGGCTGTCATACATGCTTCTAAACTTGTATCTCTCCAAAAATTACACAAGGTACCTTAAGGCATGTACTTAAAATATAGCAATTTTTGTCTTGGATTTGTAACAGACTTCACAGTCTTGTTAGGAGTTTCTTTTCTTCCTTTTGCCATCTCACCTGCCCTGTTTGGGGCTTTTCAAACCTTCACAGAATGAAGAGACTGATTTTTTTTTTCCACTCAGATAAAGTAGTAAACTTAAATAGTCACTTTTCTTTTAAGCTTTGAAAGTAGCTAATGAGAAAATGACAATAAATTGTGACATTTACCAGAAACTTTACCTAAATATCTTTCAGATTGGATTCCTTCATTTCATTAAAATTTTCATTTCCCAGTGGTTGGCAGGCTTCCTGTGTGATCTGAAGGAGATATTTCAATGGCTTTTCTCAGTATCTGAGAAAGTGCTTGTATTTGAATATCCTCCCAAGGAGCACAATTTTGTGTGAATGCCCTGGTTAAATCAGTGCTGGTTTGGCTTTACAGACAGGGAGGTGATGGCTATTTATCAGGTAATCTCTGCATTATCTTAAAGCTGGTTCTTTCAGTCAAAGATCTGGACAAAGGCTCTGTATCTTTAGAGACAGAGTTCCTGCCATTAAATATTAATTAAGAAAACAGAAGGATGAAGGGAAAGCTATTGGAAATTTGCCATCTCCCAAAAAGCAGGAACTCTCCCCTTAATTTATTGCCAATAAGGACTAAAGTATTTCCAAAAACATCCAGCAGTTTCCATAAGGGTTTTGATCTTTTGGTACAAATTTTAGATGCTGGAGTGTTTATCACTTTCTTCCAGCATTGACATATCCCAGTGGATGAAATTCTAAAGAAATTCTAAAAAGAATCTTAGTGTGATGATTAAATTCACTAAAATTAGAGCTATGAAGTTCACTGAGGAAGGTGCTAGTGACATGCAGCTAAATCCTCTGGTATATGGAACTGAAAAGAAATGAGGTCAGTAATGAAGGTTTAGTTAGGCATTAGTTTCTCATATTTGTCCATGGAACTATCTTCAAATATGCCTGTATTCCTGAAATAATTCACCATCCTAATGTTGTAGAGATTTAGAGATATCTCTGTCTCTGAAAGTTCAGAGTAGCAGTGAATATTTGACTAAAACAGGCATAAAATATTATAAATAGGTGCTATTCCTCATATCTATCTCTGTGTTTGATTTTACTAGAGTCTTAATTATTGAACTTGCAGCAAGCCAGCTAGTTTGAGTCATAGCTTTCAAGTGATTGTTTTAACTCTTGGGCTCTTTAAAGCCACAGGGTTCCCTGAGGGGATGCGGATGCTGCCTTTTATGTCAGTGACTTTGGGTCCCAACTTGTGTTTCTATTCCGTCTTTTGTCGAGTAGGGACTTGCTGTTCTGAGATTTTACTGGTTTGTTTTGAACACTGTGGGACCCTCAATTCTTCCTGAGGGTCTGTCAGGGAAAGGCTCTTGCCGTTCTCCTGGGCTGGGCTGGGACAGAGCGCCTGGCATTGAAGGAGGGCTGTGTAAGGGCTGTGTACACCCTGGAGAGTGTGACAATTTAGACTTTTAACTAAAGGATTATAAGGCTTAAATACTTACTTTGATTAGATGTTTGGTTCTAATTTTGTGTTCTCTCTATAAACTGTGTGTGAGTGTATAAACGTTCATTACCTAAGGAAGCGTGTGAGTCTTTGTACATCCACATTTTTGTTAAGGACTTTAATATATAAATCTTTACCTGAAGCAGTAGGATGATTGAGTTCAGGTTTCAGGAAGTAATGACCCTTTTTAGCCTTAGGCATCTTATTTAACTTCCCTGTGATTCATATCATTTTGTGTTACATAAAGATAATTTTAACTCCATTTGATCCTGAAACAAAAATCTTGGGTAAGTACTAAATTAATATACAATTTTTTTTACCCACTTCACTTTACCCCTTTTGTGTGATATCACTTTAACACAGGTACCAATCAGAAAGATTTAATAGAAGAAACAAATTGCCTTTCTTTCATAAAGGAGAATATACTCCCTTACAAACAGTTCTGGCAAAATTCAGGAAAAATGATACTTAAGTTTCATTTTCAAGATTGGTAATTTACCCATCTTTTAGCCTCAGGGTTCTCCACAATTCAACTTTCACTTTTTTCTCTTTTTTAAGCAATCACTATAGCAACCCAGTGTTATCTGATGAGCAGTGCACACAGAGGGCTGATAGCCATACCTGCAGCATAAGATTAAGAACAAAAAAAAGAGAGCCAGGTAGACCAGTGAGGTGCTATATTAGCCTGTCACACAGAGGATCTGAGCCCAGGCTGCACTTTAGAGGTTTGTTAGCAGGGACAAATTTTTTGAGCTGTTCCCCTTAGTGGAAATTGGAGCTTGACTGGTGGTTTCTTCTCCAGAGTGGTCTCTGGCTGAAATAGCAGTGTAGCTGGTGGATTCCATCACTGCATAAGAGTGACAAAATTGAAAATTTTTTTTCTCTGAAAAATTGACCAGCATTTTTCTCTATGAAAAATTGACCAGCTTTTAAACATTGTTTATCTACTTTTAGTTGTAAGCACTGCACTGGCCCAGGTATTTTAGGGGTAAAACTGCATTCCTGTTCCATTCCTGATTCCTTTAAGTTTTGTTTAGCCAAGGAAAGATGTGTAGGGACAGTATGAAATGATGAATGGTAGGCTTTAGAAAAATTTTAGGTAAAAGCCTGGGTTTGAACTAAATTAATAAACTCCACAGGATCTGACAGATTGTGTCAACCTTTGAAACCTGCAGAATCACAATATATGAATTCCAATGATTCAGTTCTTCAATCTTTATTCTTGTTGATTAGGTCTTAACTAATATTAATCATGGTAAAGGATTGCATTGGAATGGAGTAGCATCCAAGGGGAAAAGCAGTGCTGTGCATCTCAGCCCCAGATCTGCAGAGTTAGTGAGCCAGCAACAGGCTGCTCTATGGATAGATCACTTGAAGAAAACGTGCACCCCAGTGCACCCCAATTCTGGGTACTCCTGGGGATCTCTCTGTTCAGGAGGAATGTATTTTAACTGCAGGCTTTTCTTCCCCTCTTCCTCCTCCTGCTGGACGATAGAGGACTTTCTATCCCTGAGCATCTCGGGTTTGTTCTTACAGCTCTGTGCTGGTCTATGGCTGTGAGAGCAGCACTAGGAGCAGGGAGAGGTCAGTGCTCAGCTACTCCACATTTTCCCTTCAATGCATAGCTTTTCATAGTAAAGCATTCTGGTTTCACCTGTTATATTACTTGCAAAAGAAATACCTTCCATAAAGAAAAAAACTTCTACATCATGTGTGAGAAGAAAGAGGAATTTTAATGTGCTTCATGTGCTGTTCTAGACCAATAAAACCCCTGTGCCTCCACAGTGCTAATTCTCTGTGCCACTAGAAAAGTGAAAAGAGCACATTTTCATTTCTGTGAAAGAGGGGATATGTTTTAAATCGTGCTTTTCAAGAAATGCCTTTGACTTGCTTTGATCATGGGTGCCAGAGCTCTGCCTGTACACATGCTTCCATTGCAACGAGAGGTTAATTGCACCACATTCTGCACCTTCTGAATAGACATTACTTTGCATCAATTGATATACTACTATTTTTACCAAGGGAGGTCACTGTATTCTTCAGCTCAGCATTGTCTATTTGCTCTTTTTAGCCTCACTCCAGGCTCTACATGAAGAAGGGAACTCGGTGAAATTCTCTCTCAATTTTATGGAGGGGCAAGTCATGCACTGCCTGCATTGGATCCCATTAGCAGGGCCATGTCCAATTTGGGTGTTTATGGTCCACGAGGTGGGTGTGTGGGTCCAAGTTAGGCCATCCATAGGATCTGGAGAAGCTCTGCTGCTCTGAGGGTGTGAGCTCTGCCAGGTGCTCTCCCCAGCACACAAAGGTGGTGGCTCCCATTCTAGGTATCCAGCACTGGGTGGTTGGCACATGGATCAGGAAAAGACAGCAGGCATCTCACTGGGAATGTTTTAGCTGGTAGCAGTGTGGAAGAGGAGACTGACAGGCAGTGTGACAGGGAGACAGTGGAGAGAGAATTGAAAGGTTTGTTATTGACAAGTTAACCACTGATTTTCTTCTTACCTTGAGGCTTAGCTCTGTGCTCCCCTGCCATGTATCTGAGCTCTCAGGACTCATGGTTTGCTCAAACCCTGAGCTTTGTTTTCCAGTTTTGTCCTGCAAGGAGAGAGATGTTAATCTAGTGGAATTTCTCATCCCTGAGCTCTTGTGATTAAAGTTGCAGAGTGAGAAGCAATTGTAGAACACCACTTGCAGAATGGGACTGTTAGGATTGCCTTGGCTGTAGAAGGAAAAAGGTAGTTCTTTACCCCAAAAAGACTACTTTTTCCTTGCACTTCAGAGAAGGAGGCACATGTCATGGTGGAGAGGATAACATTCAGGTAAGGGGTGTTTTGCAGGGAGATAGATACTCCTTTGATGAAAGTCAGCAGTTTGCAGTAATGTGAAGAGGCTTTGTTCAGAACTCTTAGTTGGTACTGTTTTATACTATACAGAGCTGAAGAGGAAAGTTTCAAGCTAGGTCTGTAGTGAGCAGAACATTAAGCTAAAAATTTGGCAATTGTGTTGCAAGGTCTTTATCTTTAAAATCTTTATAACCTAAGGTAGAAAAGAATGGGTCATCAACATATACCCAAGCATTTAGGCAGTGAGTTTACAGCCCTCCATCCCTGACCCTGCAGCAAAATCTGTACACTACAAAGCCCATCTTACCAGCAAAATGAAATTTCATTTTCAAGCCTAGGCACCTGAGTAAAACTTAATGTTTTTCTGACACTTCTTGATCCTAAGTATAGGGGGAATTTGAACTGCTGAGAGTGGCCTGATGTGTATATAAGGAGCTTTATTCTTCTCTATTTAAAAACAACCAAACAAGCTTCTCAGTCTCTGCTTTCAGCAGAGTTACCTTATGCTTTTAATTGATCATAGATCAATATCAATTTAGCAGAGATCTAAGAATCTATGACTTGAGCAGTAGGTATCTGATGTGAACAGTAGGCATTGTATGAACAGCCTTTTAAGGCTAGATACTCAAAGATCAGATGCTTTAAAACAGAACGCAACAAGCTCTAAATGCATTTTTGAAAGGTGGAGAGAGAAAGGGGTGCTGGTTCAGTGGTGGGGTCAGTTTGGATTGCTTTTTCTCCTGAACTTTGGTCCTCAATCTTTTACCACTGCAATTGAAATTGCTGTGGAAACCTATAAGGATAAACAATACTGAAACTTTCAAGCATGATTTAGTGTTACTAAGGTAACCAATTGTAATTAATTTTAAGCACCAGCTGGCTTGTGATGAGCATGAAACCTGACAAAGGCTCTCAGAAGGACTGCTCCTCATTTTCTTAGCCACAGTAATAAGACTATGAGAACTTTATTTAAATAAAGCATCTGCAGTAACAAATCAAGGCACAGCTTTGATATTGGTTAGCTAAAAGAGACCGACCCCCGCCTGGCTCCACCCTGCTCCCCGCTGGTTGTGGAGAGTGATGAGCTCTGCCCTGAGCCTCCTTTCCTTGGCCAAACACCCCCAGCTCCCTCAGCTGCTCCTGGGCAGCCCTGTGCTCCAGACCCTTCCCCGGCTCTGCTGCCCTTCCTGGACTGGCTCCAGCCCCTCAGAGTCTCCCCTGTAGTGAGGAGCCCAGAAGTGAACACTGCGCTCACTGTAGCCTCACCAGTGCCAATGGGCCAGGGAGGCTGCTTGACAAAACACGATCCTTTAGGATCACGTTTTCAATTGTTTCTTTTCATCCCATAACACTAGAATTGCTTTCTTTCACAGCTAATTTTTTCTTGAATCGTGTTATGATTATTGTATAATTCCTGGACTCCGTCATTTAATTAACATTTTGGACAATGATAATTAGAAATATGAAGAAGTTCTCTTTGAAATGGTAAAGCAGGAAAAGAATGGGGACAGGTTTCATAGTCTTTGTGTGCAATTAAAAACACAGAAGCAAGCAGAATACCCAAACATTTAGAAATTGAGCTAAATTACTGATGTGGCTTGATCATTTGGCTTTCTAAATGTCAGCGTGGGTCTGGAGAGCTTGAGTTATTCTATGTGATGGGGTAATATAACATCAAAGCAATCACAAGTGGAGTGCTTTTCCCCTCATTTTTAAAAGGGAAGGTATTCAAAGCCAAAAAATTGCCCATACTTTATGTGAAAATAAATACCCTATTTTAAATTAAGAAGTTATTAAACTCAAGGAAGTAAAATTGCTCAATTTTTCATTTGGTTTTGATGCTGATCTCTTTAATCACAACTGAAAGCTTAAGATTAGTGAAAGCTAAAACATTACTTCTGCTCAAAAGG
The DNA here is from genome assembly GCA_024865655.1 of Emberiza elegans. Taxonomy (NCBI): domain Eukaryota; kingdom Metazoa; phylum Chordata; class Aves; order Passeriformes; family Fringillidae; genus Emberiza; species Emberiza elegans. Next base: position 67,393,814 of record JALJVW010000206.1, read on the forward strand.
AACGTCTTTGAAAAAGAATTTAATTTCCCAATCCTACAAATGCAAGCAGTACTCTATTGGGTGTACATATATCCAAGTCAAAATGTAGAGATTCAAGTAACTCAGAGGGAATCAGCATGGTTACTGCCACAGCCCTGTGCAAGACTTGTTACACTCTGTTTGGATGACCCTGAATCTAACCTTGGTTATGTTGGAATGCAACCACAGGAAACTAATGAATGATTATAAGACTGAGGATACATTGAAATTACAGCTGTATCATTCCATAATAACTGAGATAAAAATCTGCCCTGGTTATTGTTTCACTTGGCACAATGTGTCCCTAATGAGCCCCATTTAACTTTGCTGGTAGGGCTTTGGTTGTGAAGGTTACTTTGCACAAAATGGTGACTTTTTTGGAGTTGTGGCAATTGGAAATTCTCCTTCCATAGGCAAGTGGACAGCCAGATCTATATATGGTCCTAGATACAGGACTAGAGGCAGAGTTTTTGCTTGTTTATCAGCTGCTGCAGAGCATCCCTTAGGTGGGTGCTGTGTCCATGCAGTGCCTCTGCTCCAGGCTGCAATGGGATGTCTCGGGCAGAGTGTGGATGGTGGCAGTTCTGCACAGGCCCTGCTTTATCTGCTCTCTCTGGCCACTTTCATGTCTGGCTGCATTCAAACTTCAAGGGAGGCATTTTACTGAGATATTTTCTTCCTTCTTTTGTGTATTTCTTCTCACTATTGTGAGAAGGGGATGCACCCTATTTAAAATATTTTATCCTCGTTGCCTTGAAGTGAGGGGGAAACATAATATTTTTATCTCTATCTCTGTTATCCTTTGTTGTTGGTAGCCTTTCAGAGTAGCAGCCTGGAACTGATACAATTCTTAAGGGTTTTACTGCTCTCAGAGCTCTGAATGGCAATAATAAAACAGACCCATGTTACTAGATTGATTCTGGTCTTGTATTGAAATGTAGAAGTACTATCAGAAGCACTAGTTATTAATCTGCACTATTAGAGATCCTTCTCCAAACCTGTATTGTGAACAGTACTGAGGATTTTAAACCCTTGAAGTTGGGGAAGTTTCTGTTGGTGAAGTTCAGCAGAATGAGTCCACCCTGTGTCATGACAATCCATAATTCAGAAACAGAGTGTGCAGTAGAAAGAAAATGTGCAGGTCATTTGTTTGCTTGCTTAGTTTTGCATGTAAGGTTTTTGGTTAGTTGTTTGCAGTAGCTTTTTGTTTTATTGTCCAGCTACAAACAAAGCTTGCTTTCAAAGCGTGCTTCTAAATCTAAGTATTTAATGTCTGTTAGCTAATTATGCTTTTAGAACACGAAAACTTTACAAGTCATATATTTATTTTGAAAATTATTCTTCTCATCAATAGTTGATTTGTCTTGTAACTAATTCCTTATGCAACTCTCATGCTACATTTTTGCTCTGAATTTAGAGAAATAACTGCTCTATGCAAATAAAATTGTGTCTGTACAGGCAGATAGCTGTTCCCAGAATACTGGTGGACTCTGGTTGGCTCTTAATATCAAATAGCTCTTATGGCAAAAGTATCTTTTTCTTGACTTTTTTGAAACATGTGCTAATTTTCCTTACTTTTTCTGTAAATATTTAAGGAGAATGCAAAAATGTAATCAATTGGAACTCTACTGTAAGGTTTTAACTGGTTTGTCCACAATTATAAACTGACATGGGATAAATCAGAGTTGAATATCTTTTTTTCAAGTCAAGTGATTATGCACTTATTGTAAAACTGGCTTTTGATCCCCAGGAGCAAAATGCACACCTCTGATTTGACAATGAAATGAAGTCAGTATATGATATACGTTGTATTTTCTGTATTGAATTATTTATAAAGGCAGAAGGATATTTAATTATTTTCAGTGTTAGCTTGTGTGAAACTTGTGTTTGAGACTCCATGTGATAGCTAAACAAAGACTTGAGAAACTTCTGAAAACTTTGAAGGATAACATTTGAGGGCTGGGAGCATTTGTAGCCTCGGGCTATGCCATGAAACAGCCACTGCATTAGTCTGCCTCAAAATCCACAGCAGAGTTTTAAAGAATTGTTATGGGAGTAGTCAGGGGAGTAGGGGGGAAGGCTTAGAAGTGTTTGACTTCTGGTATTTCTGCATACATATAGGATAAAAGGCATTCGAACATTACCATATCTAAACCGGTTTCGTTTTTCTTTTACAAAATCTCTTTGGATTTTTATAAAAGAAATAGGGATGAAAAGATAGACTGGGATGGTGGGTGAAAAGAACACATCCATTTTAATACTAGAACATTTTAAAAGTAGGACTTAAAAACAGTTTAGGAATGATTTTAAAGTTCAGGAATGTGTCCATATGTTGTAGGAGTCTCTAATAGGTTACTCACAAGTTTCATGGCACATACTTGTTAAAATCACACCCTGTAAATCATAATATTAAGTTTTGTTATCCAGATTTTATTTCTGGCTCGTCCATCCATTCCACTGAGTTGCATTTTCTCCATATTTGTGTCCGTTCAGTTTTAAACGGAATCTTGGAAACACAGGCTCTGTCACCCATGAGGCTTACTCAGAATGATTATTTCTTAATAGCCCTCACATTGAAGCTGTTTACTGCCAGCAGTTGAAATTAAGGGCAGTGCATCAGCCCAAGAGGAACAAAATTTCCAAATTAGGTGCTTAGCACTTTTCATTTCTCAGGCAGCCTTTACATCAAGTGTTCTCAGAAAGCCAATAGAAGGCATTTTAGCAATTTAGGTCTTGGTAAATGATTTTAAGTTATTTGTTTATTAAATCGGTTTAGTTGTGAAATGCTGCTTAAAATCAGCTAGGATTGTGATGTGGATCTGGAAAAAGAGCACAAATGTGAAAACATGCTGTGCAAAGCTGCCCAATGGGTTTTTTTGCTTTGCTTGGCTCTGCCCTACAGTGTCACTGCAGCATCTGAAACAGGAGGTCTGTGCTTCTGTACCAGAAAGTTCCATATTTCAGAGCAAGGTATACACTTAATGAATGATTTCTTAATGAATGAATGTTTCTGTCTTGCATAGGCTAAGACAGAGACACGGGGACAGATTTCACTTTGCAGACCAGTGGATTGCCTGTTTCTGTGCTATGGACAGCATGGCTGCTTTGCAGAGTGCTCCCAGTGAAAGCCTGGGCCTTAGTAAGGAAAGCGCTAGTATGGACACAACCCTCAGAGAACCAGGCTGATTCCAGACCTCGGGGGCTGGTGTGGTAAAGGAACTGAGGAGAGCCCTCCTGCGTGTGTTCCTATTGCATTTGGGGCACACGTGGCAGCTTCACATGCAGTGTCATTCCTGCTGTGTGGGCTTCCTGGGAAGGGCTCTTGTTGGCTTGGAAATCTTTGTGGCTGCCTTATTTCACTGTGGCTTGAAGTTGGGTAATAGTGACAGAAGCGGGTCTGCCTGTAATGTTTTTATAAATTCTGATGGAAACTTTATTGTAGAAAGCTCCAAGGTCTGTATTTGTCACAGAATCAAGGGAGGGCAATTTAACAGTGACATATGCATGTGTATATGGACCCTGTTGAGGGGGATGAGCTTCAGGGTGGGTGGGTGCAGTGTGTGTGTGTGGCATTTGAAATACTGTCTAATAGTACATGCATAAATGCAGGGGGGAATGGGCTGGGAGAAGGAGAGCTATGAGCACTGGGGACACAGGAACTGTAAATAGCAGTAGAAGAGTAGGCTAAGAGTTAAATAAAGAAATAGTGACAGGAAGCAGGGATGGGAGAACAGAAAATTTCTTTTGAGCATCTATTTTCCCCTGAAATAATCAGGTGATGTATCCATTAAAAACACATTCAGTTATACTTCTGGGATTATTGCTGAGTGCTAATATCTATGCATGATGTTGCTAATCTATCTCTAACATCTTCCTTTTGTAGAGCAAGAGCTGTAATTCATTCAGTAAGTCATTGTTTTACTGTTTTTCTTGACACTTTGGAATACACTAGAGATAATGGATTGTGAATAAGGAAGCCTCAGTATGTTACAGACTATGAAATTTTAAGTCAGCAACTCTCATCAAGAAAAGTTTTATTTTGTATTTCCTATGACTTTTTCTTGCCATAGATAGAGTCTAAAAGATGTCTACAAGTAGTCTCAAAATAATGAGGAACTGATAAGGCTGAAAATATGCAGCCAATTCAAAGGGTTTGTGTCTGAACAATGTGTTTTCCTTATGTGTCATGACAAGCTTTTTCCCTGAGGTCACTGTTATGGACAGAAAGATTGACCTCTACTGCAGAAGGCAGGTTTTAAATGTAAATCTGCTACATCTGCTGCTTTCTGATTTCTAGGTGTAAAAAAAGGTTACCCATCTTTCATAAAATGATGTAAGTTGGGGGAAGTAAGGTTCCTTCCAAACTGGAGAGAACTTTTCATGTCAATTTTTGTTCCTAATACTGCAAATTCCATATCCTATAATTCCTTTCATTAATTTAGTGAGTTTTATGTTTAAAGCAGTCAGGAAATTTGTGAAAAACCCCACTGATCTAATGGTTTGGATTTTTATCATTTTTAGTCCACATTTACTCACAGCAAGGCATTGCCTGTTTTTTAGATTTGGTTTTGATCTGGTTTTTGTTTTGCTAACCTTATCCTTTAGCCCCAAAGTAGTTCTTCAGAGCTTTGGCTCTACTTGTTGCAATTCTATTGTTTAGATATTTAGATTTAACACCAACCAAACAACCCAAAACCCTCTTTACTTTCAGCTCATTGTTTTCCTGTTCAATCTGAGGATCTCATTCTGTACCAATTCTAGTTTAAATAGCTCTTTCTTGAAGACAGTTGATGAGTGTATTATGCATTGATCCAGAGAATGTCTTGTAGAATTCTATTCCTTTTCTTCCTTGGTGTGTCCTAAGGTCAGAATATAATCTCTTGGGTCTGTATCACAGCTTTATGATCATCTTTTCTTTCCTTCATGTTCTTCCTTCAGGTGCTTTCTGGGCCTCAATTCCAAGTTAGCTAAGAAAATTACTTTCTTTTTATGCAATTGAATTTTGATGCTTCTCCTATTGCAGTCCTCAAGATTTCCATTTCCCTGATAACTTCATCTTTATTAAAGATAATGTTACTTTCTCACACCTATTTGTGTCCATGCTATTGCTAAGAGTACTAAATGAAATACTTAATGAGAGTAACCCCGGGGAAATCTGAAATTACCTGTTTCTGACAAGATGTGTTCCCTTTCACTGCTGTCGTTTCCCTTCCCTTCAACTCCTTGATTCCTTGTATGTTTTAAATTCAGCTGCTAATCCTGGCTTTCTGACTTTAATGCAAGCTCTAATGTGACACCATCTGTAATGCATTCCTGGAATCCTGTTAGATAAGATTTTTTTTGTACCTTACTTGTGTTGTATTGAAAATCTATTGAAGAAAAGCTGTCAGGTTAGTCTAGTGTGATCCATAGCTGGCAAAATCACATTGAGCAACATCTTGTTTTCCAGGTTCATCTAAGCCTTTAATTAGAGTGTTGCATGCTCTTGAAGACAATCTGTTGCACAGTGAATGTTTGGGGGTTTTGTTGTTTATTTGGGGTTTTTTTTGGAGGATAGTGGTCATGTTTATGTTTGAGTGTGTACTTTCAAAGGGGCAGTAGAATTAGTGAAAATTTTCTCCAGGGATAAAGGCATTGCCAACTGCAAGGCTCCTGAGTGTCAAAATTAATTTGTGTTGAAAATTAGATTTTTCTAATAACAATGCTAAGCCACTTAAGTGTATCTAAATAAACATGAGATTTACTCATATTAAATACTGCTGGACAAGGATTTTTTTTTTCCTGTGTGTAGTACTAGTGACTCAAATGAAATTCAACAGATATAACTGAAAAGGCAGAATTTCATCTATTTAAGTTTCATGTGAGTCTTAGGATACTACAGGGAGAGCCCTTCTGGAGAATTTAAATTTTTGCCAAAGGTCAAGGAGCTTTTTTGCATCCCTGGAACACTTTCACTCGATGTAGAGAAAGTTGTCATAGTAACACTAAGAAAACCTAGATGTCACACTTTTTTAAAAAAAATCCTTGCAGTTGAAAATAATGTCCAAATTATTGCTGTAAGTTTGCTTCTTCCCTGCCAGCCCCCCATTCTATCCCATCCCAGTTTTCTTTACACACTGTGCCATTGTATTTGTTGTTCAATGCAAATATTTCTACCTTGAGTAAAGAGGGCATTTAATTGCAGAAGGTTTTGATTCTATATAAGCATTATTTGGTAATTCAGGGCAGCTGTGTATGATATTAAATAAAATGCTGAATAGGAATAATTGATGGAAAGTGGATTTTAATCATATTCTTTAACTTTCTGGAAAAGTACTACTTCTTTTGCAATGAACCAGTGTGAACCCTGTTATTGTGGGATGCCCATGGAAGGTTTGCTGAGTACTCCATTATACATTATATATCTATGAGATGAAATTTAGGAAGGGAAACAACTGTGACCACTTCACTTGCATCTCTCAGTATTTGAACAAATAATTGTCATTGACCAGACACTCACTTCCACAGGGAATGTGCACATCCAGTGAAAGAACAATGCAATTTGCTGGGGGTCAAAAAATCAACAGGCTTCATTATGGCCCACTCTACTTAGTATTCTATTTAGCATCCCTCTCATGGACTTGCAAGCAATTTTACAGACTTTTGAGTTCTATGAGGTTTTTAATTCATTTAAAGAGGCTTGAACTGAAACCAATTATTTTGTCATTTTTTCCCTGAGTTAGAAGTAAGAAGTGACACCTTGAAAGCTGCAGTTGTAATGACTTGTATAAGTATTTTTTACAGCTTCTGTATAGGTGACTTGGTTTTGGTTTGGTGTTCTAATAGGTAGATTAGCAAATAGGATTTCAATTTGCACTTGTTATGCTGTCCCTGTTTTTATTGCATTTTGCTCTGCCACCCGATATGCTGTGAACTGATCCCACTGAAAAGGTGGGATACCTGCAAAATTAATTGGTATCACTCTAAGATGCTGTTAACTGAAACAGCTGTTTCCTGACCTAAATCCATGTGTTCAGATTTAATTGAAATGATGCAATCTGCTGTTTTTTCTTATTGTCTTGAACCTAATCAAAGTTCAATGGGCTTTCTGGAGGAGAAACAGGCACAGTGTTCAAACCAAACCAAAGCAAGCAAACAAACAGTGCAACGTGATGTTATAAATATAGGCTGGTTTTTATTTGAGGACATGCATTTCTGGCATGATGAATGAATGTCAGTGTTTGTCACATGAATAATCATGACAACATTTATATGTAAATGTTAAAAGGAGTAAGTTTCCAATTCATTGCTTACATAAAAGAATTTTAAATCTCTAGTCCTCAAATTTCTTACATTTGTTGAAATGGAAATTTTGGGACTTTTGTTTTGTTTTTTAAATAACTTAATTCAGACACTTTAAAATAGTTTACTAAAGTATAAAAAAAGACTTCTTTTAAAGAAGCATGGCAATTGGTTTTGCTTTGGTATTTAATTGCCTCAATCTGCCTCTTGTTTTGAGTTTCTGTATTTCTTCCTTTCACTATTCATAGAAATATATGTGAGATTTTACAATTAATGGAAAGTTGGCATGATTTACAGTCTTAATCCTGTTGAGAACTGTTTTAATCTATGTCAGTTTGGTCCTGTAATCTGCATACTGCCACTCCACACTAAATAAAACACCTGTCAAAACCCCCTGAAAATTAATGGAGAAGGCATCCAAGAATTTGGGAGATGCTGGAGGTTAAACGTGCCAGTCACAATCCCTGGGAACGCTGGCACAATGTTTGGGCCCTGCTGAATTCTGAGCTCCACAGGAAACAGGGACCCATCTAGCAAAAGTGCAAGGTATTGCCCACGCTATTAGGACAGCAGCAGGGCTAAAGATTATGCCAACAAGTCACTCTGGCAAACTCACTTCTCCTTGTGCTTCCTGAACACCACCCTGCTCTGAGGGACACTTCTCCAGGACAGACTTGCTCAATACCCACCTTGATCCATTTCAGGAACTTGCTGAAAACACAGAGATTCTTAGAATAATATTTTCCTTCTTCTCTGGTTTTTCCAAGCCCTTACAGATGCATTCCTGTAAAATTTTTGTACCTCAGTAACTGGCAGAAAAAAGACAATGTTCAACCTAGACATGTTTGTAGCTCCATAACTGTAGCCATGTTTGAGCTTAGTTACAGAAAAAAGAAACTAATACTATTTCAGTTATTCAGATATGAGCTAGAACTGAAATGTCAAATCATGCGACTTTGGGCAGGTATAGTTAAAAGAAGTGCAGGGAAAAAAACAGGGAGAGTTTTTGTTCTTAAATTCCTAAAGAAAAAGCTCAGGTCCGAGCTGCTTCCCTGCAGCCTCTCTGCAGACAGAGACTGGCCTCCACCTTCATGCAACTCTAGCTAGTACTTTTTTACTCATCACTACCTACCCTTGAATCTTATATACATATATATAAATGCAAGTCTACGCCAGAAAATGAGATGTCTTGCATGTAAAAGGCATATCAAGAAGTAATGACATTTTTCTGTAGAAGAGTGTAACTGCTGGTAATTCCATTAGAACAGTCTCTTTGAAGTCAAGTCCAGAATGTGATTGCAGTACAGGATTTTCTAGTTAATATCTCTACTCTTTTTATCCCTATTTCTCCTGTAGGTGTAGTACCTGCTGACTTTGAGCCAGAACCTGAATGCCCCAAAGGAGAGAGAATTGTCAAACTTTCTGCCCCTTCATTAGTGTTTAGGCAGCTATCTAGTTCAAACAGGCAAGGAAGCTTTAATGGAAATTGCAGGGGTTTGAGAGGGTGGTTAGCTGGCACCGTTTTCAGCCTATCTGCAATGTAAAAAATCTGTACAGAATCTACTTTAAAAGTTAAAGGAGGAACATGAATGGCCATATCTGAACATGCTGCTGTTACAAACTATCCAATTTATCTGTAGTATGTTCACAATATTCACTTACTTATAAAGACATAGATATGTTGCTACACTTTAGAAGATTTTATTAGTTCAGATTTCTGATTTCTTCACTTTTTTTTTAAGAGGTCATATTGCAGGGATGCAATTCAAACACTGGAACTGGTGAAATGTCACATTCCGTGTAGTTTGCTTTTGATTATTCTGTGTTTACTGAACAACAGCTTGATCTTTCCATTTGACCCTTTCTTGTAGAATTCCTCTCTCTGTGAGCTATGTGACCTGTTCTGTCACTTAACTTCCCTACATGCTTTACCTTGGACATACTAAGTGCTTCCTGAGTATTTTCAACACCCCACTCCACTCCTGGTTTACATTTTTTATGTCTTTTACATCTGGTGGCTGCAGCTGTATCCTCAACTTTGATGTTAAAATTTGGTTACTATCATAGGTTTTGCACCACTGTTGATGCTGCAGAGATCTCAGTGTGTGTGAGGGTTATTCTAACCAGTGTGTATCTATTTTGATGCTGTAATGGTTGTCATGAGTTTGATGGTTTAGTTGCAGTAGAGGAGATGTAGGTTACTAAATACTTGATCCAAAGTTGAGAGAAGTCAGGGAAACACTTTTGACTCTGAAGAAATCTAGGAAAAAAAACCAAAACCTGCTAGGCATAAACATTTTGAAAAAACATCTCAAAACAAAATAAAAAGATTCCTTTTGCTCAAATTCATATTAGTGACTGATGCAGATTTGACATTACAAAAAAAAAAAAAAAATAGTGTGTTTTGGGATGCTCTTAGTCCATATTGCAGAGTTGGCAAACAGTAAGGGTGAAATTCAGATTTGATGATAATAGCTTTGATTCTGACATGACCAGTGCTAGGATGGATCTCTGGAAATTTAATTATGTTAACTTTTCAGGTTATTCTGCTCTAAATTTTTTGCTGCCATTAGGATTTTATCCTAGTGAATCCCTATGTAATAACAATGAGGCCCTGGGGAGACCTTACCTCAGCCTTCCAATGCTTAATGCAGCTTTATAGGAATGATGGAGACAAAGTTTATCAGGACCTGTTGTAATAAGACAAAGGGTGATAGTTTTAAACTAGAAAAGGATAGACTAGGTTACAATTTTTTCATTATGAGGGTGGTGAATTACTGGCACAGGTTTCCCAGGGAGATGGTGGATGCTCATCCCTGGAAACATTCAAGGCCAGGATGGACAGGGCTCTGAGCACCCCAGTTCAGCTGAAAATGTTTTGGCTCATTGCAGAGGTGGGTGTGTGTGATTAGTGGTCTTTAGAAGTCCCTTCCAACCCAAAATATTCTATATTCTATTTTCTATATTCTAATGAAAAAATTCTGTGATTCCAGCTTATCAGTACTTCTTTTAAAAAAGCAAGAAACATTTTAGGAGTGATTATTACACGTGCCAGGCTCTGAGAGGAAAAATATTATGCAAGATTATAAATACACTGTTCCACTTCATATTTGGCTAACATCTTGATCTGGAAGATTTTTTTTTTTAATTTAAGCATGCATAGCCTTGATTTCTTATAGAAAACATACATATTTCAAAGTATTTAATTGCTTAGTAAAGTAATTGGGGGCACTATTGTATTGCAGTGTCAATGCCATATTGGTTAAAACATTGATTCAAAATTTAACATATCTGGTATTTCTAAACCTTCAAGTAATTATCTTTATTGCTCTAGAAATAAATATGGAAATTATCTGCGGCAGTACAATTTTGCAATTTTCTCTTTAATGATTAGGTGTACTGGAATTGTTTTCATATACTAGGCAGTTGAAACAGTATGTTTTTCATTCATTTCAGATGTTGAATAGGAAATCTAAATGGATCAATAACTGATTAACCAGAATCCTGAGAGTGCAGTTAGAGGAAACAAAAGTCTTTCTGTCAGTAACTTATAATGGCATCTCACAAATTGCAATTAAGGTACTCTGAAACTCTCTAAGAACTCACTAGAGAAAAAAAAATTTAAAAAAACAACTTCAGAAGCTCTATTTTATTTTGCTGCATGTTGGAAGGTCACAAGATTCAACTGGAAAAGATCATAGTGGTTGAAATGTTTGGGTTTATTTTTTCTGGGCTACAGCATGCTTGAGGAAAATCCTAGCTTGCATTTACCAAGTTTGCTTTTTTGCTGTAAACTTTGCTCAGTAGAAATTGCATGGCTTTGCTGAACTTAGAACTTCTCAGTTAGTGTGGAAAGGAAGGAATTCCTGGCACTCCATGAAGTTTTGATAACATTTGAGGTAGGACTGGCCATTCAGCTTGTTTTGTTCAGTTTCCTTTCTCTGCTGCATGGCTCAGATAAATGGTCAGTCTGTGCCTGCAGCAGCAGGTGTTGATCCTTTGGGAGAGCACAGCAGCTGGGCCACTTTCTGCTGTCCCATCTACTTCTGCTCTGCTCTTCACCTGCCTCCAGCTGTAATGATCATGCCAGAGGTGTTGTGGGCCAGGCAGTGAAGATGAAACAGGAGAAAGAACCGATGAAGCTGTCTGGAGTTTATTTGAAACTTTTCCTGCTTTGTAGTACAAAAATATGCTAGTTCTTTAAAACAAGGTGATGCAAAACAATCTCTCATTTGTTCCTCACAACCTCTATTACCTCTCACTTACCCACTTTTCTTTTTAGCTAAATCTGTTGCTCTTACTTTTGTGGGGGGAAAAAAAAACCAGGAAAATTAAATAAGCCAGCCCTTTTATTAATACTTGCAGAAATCATTTCTCTCAAACAGCTTGGGAAAAGCAATGCAAGAAGAGAAGTACAGCATTTAAGTAGTTCAAATTTATGCAAAAAAAAAAAAAAAAAAAGAAAGAAAGCAAGCATGTGCCAGGCTTTGAAGGTTGCCATATTTGTGCCAGGAAAGTTTTGGAAACCTCGATTTTTGCCTTTGGCCATGACCCCAATCCTCTTTGACAGGCTGAGCAGCCAGGCTTCTGAAGTGCCCTGGGAGCCTGTCCAGTCACTGGCAGTGGTGAGAATGCTGCCCCTGGGGTGGGCTCTGGGAAGCTGCTGCCTCCTGTCAGGAGCCTGGCTGCTCAGAGGGCAGCACCAGCACAGCCTGGCCAAGAGGGAGGAGCAGGGCCCTTGGCCACATTGTTAGGGCACTGCATCTGCTTTGGCTTCTAAAGATGCTTGGAGATCATGTCCCTGCTGGAAATCAGTGGCAGGTTCCAAGGACTTGACAAACTTGTGCCCTAACTAGTGCCAACCAAAGAAAAGAGACAAACACGGACTAGCCCCAAATAGGAAAGCACAGTAGAATATTCTATTTTGTTCAATTTGCTAATTTTATATAAACTGTTATCTGCTATTTCTAATGCTTATGTAACATCAAATAAGCATATCTTCACTGAGATGTGACTGAAGAGTGTCCCAATCCCATTACTGAGGTGTTACTGAATTTAGGAGGTGCAACTATCTCCTGATCATCAAGCAAGGAGAATTTCTCCAGGGAGAGAGTGTTTTTGGAGAACATATCTGCATCCTTATGCAGAAACAGATATCAGCTAAGGCCTAAACTGAGCATTACAGTTACTCTTGCTGAAGTGATAATGAATCTTTGCTAACAGTGTTTAATCCTTGGTTAACTGGCTTTAATTACATTTTCTTTTCTGAATCAGATTATGTACTAAACCGGATTTGTGCTTTCTGTTTCTCAGTGGTCAGTAGAAATCAGCTCTATTCCTCTCTCAAGGCATGTGAGGGGTTGATGAAAAAGCTGGCGTTAGAGTGACTCCTTTCCATCTGGTGCTTGTGTTTCTATACTTTTATAAAAACTGTTCCGTCAAGTGTACAAAAAATTAAGGCCATATTTCAGATCTTGTTCCTTTGGCCCTAATTTGTTTCTTTAGTCTGACTAAGGTGGATGTTGACTCTCCACTGCTTATCTTGAACACGCTCAGTAATCTCGTACTCACTTGATGTGTGAAACTCATGGGTGGTATTTGTTTATCTCATTTGATAAAACTTTTAGCAAATTCTGCCTTCTGACAGATGCTCTGTCACAGTGTTTTAAGGGGAAAAAATGCAGCAGATAAATTTCAACTCCTGGCCCTCCTCTAGCACCTTTGACAGGTCTGTAAAAACAAACTGATGGATGATGTCACAGGAGCCCTGAAGGAGTTGCACAGTAATGACCACGATCATCAGGCAGAATACTTTCTCATCCATCTCAGCCAGGAGAGAAAGGGCTGTTATTTTAATGCAGTGGAAACATTTTTAATGGGGTGCTTAATGGGATTCTACACACATCTTATTTACTGGTAATATATTGAAACAGACCACGGGAATAATTTCCCTTAATAATATTTTTAAAGACTCAAGTCTAGAGCTTGTTTGTTTAGATGTGCATTTTTTAAATTATTTTGAGCTTTTCCATCCTTCAGGTTTTCTCCTAAACAGGACCTGTAACCAATAGCTAATTTTCTTCTCGCACAAAGTTTACACAGGGCTAGTTCTCAGTAAACAGTTTTGTGCCTTTGAAATTTGTTAGCAAATTTCCTGAGAGGTGATTACCTGATTTGCAAGCATGACAAAAATGGCGTGGAAATTTCAGACAGTGATTATTATGTAGGATAAAGAAACAAATAATTTTAGAAGTTAGAGCCCTTTTTCATTGTTATTGTCTGTGTTGCTTTTACGTACCTTAAAAACATTTTACTTTTTCTTTTTTCAATTACTTCAACTACTTCTTAATGTACTGCATGGAAATAATAGGAAACACTTTTTGTTGTGGAAATCATCTGCTTGGCTTTTCAAGCAGTGCTATTTATCCATGTCTTGTGCACATGCCCAGCAGAGGGTTGGACACTGCAATGCTGATTTAGCCCTGTGCCCCTCACACAGGGCAGCTGCACCTCAGTTACGAGTGTGTTCACTGTGCCCTCATGGTGTCTCTGGCTGTACTTGGCATATATATGTATATATAACATATTTATATATATATTGTTGAACCTTTTCTGGACAGCTGTGTAATTTCTGAATGCTCAAGTAGTAAGAGACAATAATTTTTCTCCTAAGACAAATGTTTATGTTTAGTCAGTGAGCGTTCCTGTGTACTGCCTTCCAAACCAAAGGGGAAAAGTACCTCTGCTGTCAGCTGCTCCAAACCTGCATCTAATCACACAATTTCCAGATCCAGCACTCCCTGTGTACCAGTTACATGGACATACAGGGAACCTTTTATTGTCCCCTTAGGCTGCACAAGGATCAGCTGTGCTGAAGCCCTGTGCCATCAGAGCCAGCTCTATCTCCAGAAAGCACTCCACTCCGAAAGAGGCAAAGGGAGACAACTCTTCTCTTTCTGAATGAAAACACTGGTGTGCCTCTTTCAGTATCATTGCTTTGGAATCTGTCATCTTACATAGGCATGGTTTTTTTTTTTTTTTTTTTTTTAACTCAATGAATTTAAAGTACCCTACCTTGTTTTTTTCAGGACTTTAGTTATAAGTAATCTTGCTGCTTGAAGAGTGGACTTGCTGGAGGGAATACACTGTATCTTGGAATTTGAAGCTTCTGTGTGATGTCTGTCTGCTGCAAAGTTTAATCTTCTCTATGAATGAATTTTTTTAGGTGAAGTGGAGCTTTGTCTCCTGACTGACACTGTAGTCAGTGGCTGGAGGTTTGCAAAAAGGGTTTATTAATTTCTCTCAGTTATCTAGAATTTGCCTGTTCATGCAAACATACAGATGAATAAAATAGAGATGTAGAAAATATGGACCATGAATGGATATTTTGTTCTGACCAGTAATCTAATGGCAGACTGTCATTTGTCTCCTCTGACTGTATTTACAACTGCCTGCAATTGAAACAGAAAATATTGCTCAATTAGATAAAAAATGAATTTTTAATTAATTATTCAGTGCTGTCTTCCAGAACTGGAATGTGTCCAATGGAACCTGGAGGTGCCCCCCATATCATACGATACCATGAGTTGAATGAATTCAGCAGTTGCATCCAAGGAGGATGTGGTGTATATCCATTCTCCTCCAAAAAGTATATTGTTGACAGCCTGCTGTTCTCTGTATTCTTCCTGTGCACTGGACTGAGATTTTTTCATTTCATGCATCATCATTCACAGCTTGCTGGAGTAACTCCATGAAGTCAGTACATATCCCTCACACACACAAACAGAAGAGGGAACAATATACTTTTGCTGTTGTTTTTGAAAGCTGTGTTCATTTACATAGGTTTAATTTTCCTTTTTGCTTGCTAGTGAAGTCTGTTGGGCAGGAAGGAAGAACAACCTCTAGTTATTTTAAGCTCTTTGTAAGCTTGAAGTTCATTACTAATTTGTTACAGTGTTTGGTTTGCTTTATGGTTTTTATCACTTCAGCTAATATGGAAAACAACCTTGATTTAAAAGAAGAGGCATTGCATAGTCTAGCTGAAATCACCTTGATAGTGCTTTACCCCTAAGAGTTGAGACATTAAATTAAAACTTGTGGGTGAGTGTCCTCTTGGCCTTGATCTAGGTGTCCATATGGACTTGAAGGTCCATATTCTGCTGTGTAGCCTTTTCTACTGATTCATGAGGATCAGCAAGGAGCTGGTTCATTGCTTTGAGAGTGTCCTAGTGCGGGGAGCCCTCAGCTGGTGAGGAGGGAGTGTCAGGGATGTGAGGCAGGACTCTGCTCTTCTGTGGGCTTGACCTTAGCATGCCTTTTGATGCCTGGTCTAGTTTAGAACATCAAAATTACCTAAAACTGAATGAGCTGCTATGAAGTTGACTTTTTGTATCTCTGTGGTGGGAAGTGCAATGTCGTTTTCCTTTAGTCAAGGTATGCAGCACGCTGCTCCTGCTGCTCCTGCTCCAGGCTGTAGCTGGGAACCTGTGGCAGCAGTGTCAAACTGAGGATCTCCTGCTGCTGGCTCTCCTCTCTGTCCCTTCCTGATCTCTGACTGCTGCCTCGTGTCTTTGTGATGTCCTGTCAGTTGTGGAGTCACCGAGAGCAGGGCATGAATGGAGAAATAGCATCCCCTGGTAGGGATGGCAGATGGAGAGAGTGACTCCTTGAACTGCCTGTATCTCTGTGTGCTTCTGAAACCTCAGCAGCCCCGGCTGGAAAGATGTGGGAATAGAATGGCCATTGGCAGAGAAGGGGGATGGATTGTGGATTGCTGTCATGTGAGCACAGGGATACCCATCCATTTCTGTAAAAGACAACTGCAAACTCTCATGAATCTTGTCCAGATCACAAAGTGTGAGGGTTGAACTGAGGCTGAACTGCAGGGTCTGGAGACTGATAAAATAAACATGTGATTTAGGTGCTGATTAAAGATGTATGTGCTTATGAGGGAAAACAGCAGGGAGTTCTGAGAGGCAGATAGAGTAATGGGGAATTAACAGCATCAGTGCCATGTTTTGAAGCAAGATGGAAAAGAAGGGAGCTGTTCTGAGGCTTATTGCTGACTCTGAGAGACACAGTATTAGGATAAATCTTGCTGATTTGGGTTTTTCTTTGTTTAAGGAAAATCACCTCATATATTCTTAATTATTAAAGACAACTGCATTTATGTGAGATGTGAAATTTATGTGAGATTGGTCTTCCTGATTGGTTAAGTGCAAAATAAAGTTGTGTTTGGATTTTGATTTTGGTTTTTTCATCTGTTTTTGAAAGTTGGAATGTTGTTTTTTTAGAAGCGGTGTTTCAAAAATTTACCTTTCTCAAGGTAAACTGGATTCAGCACTTAATATTGCTAATTTAGTATAGGCCTGATGACCCATGGCAATTGAGCCCTGGCTTCTAGAAGTCATATTTTTTCCTGAAAAATTGTTTTTTAGTTGATTGATTGGTTTTCAAATTGCTGATCTATGGCTTTGAAACTGCATCCTAAAGCATAATATATTGCCTAAAGTAAGCTATGTTATTTCACATTTGTATCTTCGTAGATTTTGAGGGAATGATTAATAAGTGTAATACTATCTCAATATCATCTAAAAATATATAATTAACATCTTAATATGATATTTTTAATAATATCTCCTAGGCTGAGCAAGCATTTACTGCATGTGCCTCCCACTGGTGCTCTGAGGATGTCCAAGTCCTTGGGTGGTAAGGTGCTGTAAAGGCCACACGGCAGCTCAGAGCGGTACAAACTTCTGACAGAGCTTCTAAGCCAAGACTGAGCTCTGCTTTGCACTGTGTGAAAGGAGCAGGCACTGCTGAAGCTGCTCGTTGTGAATCAGCCTCAGTCTGTGTGTGCTGTGCAGTGCCCAGGGCCATGTGCACTCACAGCAGCACCTGTGCAGGTGTGGCCTCTGCATGGCCTTTGCTTTACCCATCACAGGGAAACTCATCATTGTAATCAAGGCACTTTTGTGCTTTTAGAAGCAATGTATCTTTGTCTCTATTGACATCCTAACAACAAAGAGAATATCTAGGTTTTTAACTGGGCAAGTTTTGTTTCAACCTTTTTGTAAACTCAGCTTAAAGGGAAATGTGAGTACATATTCTTGTTGATGCTTCTGACTGTATCTATACTGTTTACTTTCCTTTATCTAAGGAAAGAAATTAAATCCTTTTCTTCCAGTTTCAGCAATGTTGCTTGAATAATGTGCTGGTGCAGATTAGACTCTGCCCCCTCTGTCAGTACAGCACTGCAAGGATGATCCTGTACTGTTGGAATGCTTTGTGAGTAGCTCAGTGTTTCCTGATACTGAATAGTTTGATAAAGTGTTAAAGAGAACCAAGAGCAGGGACCAAAAATATCCCAGGGATTGCAGGTTTAGCCTTTCCTCAGCGCTAACGATTCCCTCCCCAGCTCCCCTGCTAAAAGCAAGCTCCAGCCCTTGGCAGGGTGTCAGTGCATCTCTGGCCGTGTGTGTGGCTGCCAGCCAGGGTGCAGGGCCTGCCCGAGGGGCTCTGTGCTGGGGCAGGGCCGTGGGAGATGCAGGAGAGTGTCGCCTTTGGAAGCACCAGCACTGCAAGGAAAGGAGCCCCTGAGCATGCTGGATCTCACAGCTTTGCAGCACCTGCTAGTTTGTTTATGTGGCCAATGCTAAGTTAAACCATAGGTGTTAGTTCTTTTATTTGCTCTTTTGTAAGGAAATTCAATCTGTGCTGTGGACAGTTTGAGGCCAAGTGAAAATGTGGGACCGGGGATCCTGCTCAGGAAGCCAAGCTGCAGTGCTGCCCCTGTGTGCCTGTGAGCAGCCCCCAGACCATCACTTTCCAGCCTTGGCTGGATCTCGAGTTCTGAGATGTGAAACCAACCAAGAATCTGCCTGGGAAGTCATGACAACTACTTGCTTAAAGGTTGCAAGTGGATAGAAGTGTTGCTTACTCTCTGTATTTTTATCTAAGCCACCATATTTTAGGTCAGAAGTACTTGCCAGAGACTTGCAACGTTGTGAAATGAAATATGTCTTGTCTCTGATTCCTCAAAGATGAGCTTTTTACTTTCATAAAAGTCCCAACTCATGGTTGGAAACTATTTAAACTTATTGTGTAGCATAAAGATCTTTTTCTCAGTGATAGCTGAAAGCTTATAAAATTACACTAATGTGATTTTAAAAGCTTGATCTTGCAGTTGACAAGTTCAAACTAGCATGTCAAATTAGTGTATAATACTAAATCTTATTGTGTTTTCTAAGTTTCAATTCACTTAAAAGTCATGACACAACTTGATTTTTATTTCCAGTGGGAAAAAAGAGAGTGAAATGTTTGTGTAACATTTTTAAACATTGAAAAGATGACATTAGTTCTACTTTCAAGGATGCTCAGTTTGTGTTAATAGGGATAGGATTGAGCTCAAGGAAATGAAACCAAGTACCTTACAGTGAGAAATTACCCCTCTCTAAGTGTTCCTTCTCTTTTTTTTGGACAGTTGTTTTTCCAAGGGTGAGCAAGAATAAAGTATTCAGTCCTTATTTAATACTTTCAGAGGAATGCAGCACAGTGAAAATCTGTACCTAAACTGGAAGCATTTTAACCAGTGCTGTATAATAGAAATAACTTAGTAACAGTTTATTCTCAGTTATAATGAGACATGCATGCAAACCAAAGCAGATTAAATCTCAAAGTCCTAATTCTGATCTTAATTAATACCAGTGTAAATCTACAGTAAATTCACTGAACACAATATTCCAGCAGGATCACTGAAAATATATTGGGGTGTCAATGTACCACAAAATGCTGGGCTCTTCTCGCTCATTTAGCAACACTCCATTTGTATAATAACGTAAAGCTAATTGTCCAACCCTAAGTTAGCACATTATATTGGTCTGTAGCTCTTAATTAACAGAACAGGCTTTTGAGTAATTTGAGGTACACTGTATTTTACAATTCACAAGGAAATTAGAATCTATTACATTAAAGATAACATTGCACATAAGTCATTAGAGTGACAACTTAATTCCACATCCTAAATACTTGATTTAGCAGCACAGTTCATGGCTGCCAACTACATGAGCAGCTCTCATGCATGAAGAGAAAGCTACAACACTTCTTCCCCCTGGCTGCAAGGGCAGCTCCTTCAGGAAGGGCCTGGAGGCTGCCTGGGCCATTAAAATATAGAACATGATCTCCTCTGTCCTACCTCTACAAAGGCAGCTTGTGCTCTCAGCTTAAAATCTGACAAATCATTAAAGTATCAGAAGAAATTGCAGGAGTGTAGAATAATTATGTCACATTTGTAAAAATCAGCTGGCATATTTGATGGTTAAGAGCATCTCACAATTAACTGTCTTTGCAGAGTCATAGCAGTGCAGTTTTCAAAAGCTTAGTAAGACAGTTTAATTTGGATGAAAATTCCTTGTTTAAAGCTTTTCTACAGCATTACCAGAGTTTTTCAACACTCAGTGGTAATGAGGCACCTCGCTATCAAAATGACAGAAATGCTGTTGTGTTCAGAGTATGGGATAAATATGATTGTCACACCTTATGGAAAAGAAGACTTTTGTGTTATTTTAACCTGCCATTAGGATACAAGACATACCATAATTCTTACTTTTATTATGGTAACCTAACAATCCTCTAGAGACCCAGAAATTGCTGTGTCAGATGTACCTTAGCCCCTGATGCAGTGATGGGAAGACAGCAGCTCTGCATGGCACTCCTTGTGTTCAAAGGGTGAACTCCTGCCCCGAAGTCCAGCCAACACCAGCCCTGACCAGCCTTTTGTCAATTTGAACAGCATCTCTTTCAAGCCACTGTAGTGTTTTACTACAGAAACTTTTAAAAGACCTACCTAGAAGTCTGAAGTTGCTCTAGTGTGTTAGGGAGGGGGATGGCCCATTCCAACAATAATGCCATGGGCAATTGGGAATGTAAGCTTTCCTCTCCAGTAGGCTTTCAATGGAAACCAAGTTGGTGCAAAGGCATTTTGTAGCTCTTCCCCTTGCTTCTTGTAGTTCATGTTCTTGAACAGAAAATAGAATCTGAACACAGATCTGACATTTAAACAAACTCAACTCCTTTCCTCCTTTCTGTTTCCAGGAGACATGGGAAAATCAGAACAAAAATTTCTTAACTCATTTTCACAGGTTTCCCAGTACAAAAACGTGCATTTTCAAAAGGATTATTCTGTTAAAAATGCATAATGTACCTCATTGTATCTCAGGAAGGGTGGAGATCTCTTTCAGTGATGGCTATGTGTTTTTCCATGTTTTTATCACTGTCTGCCTTCCCAGTGGATGCCAGGCTGGGCTGGCAGTGGCTGTGGGCTGTCACTCAGTACCCACAGCTGCCTCCCTGCTCAGGCAGAGCCACAGCCAGGGAGGCCAAGGGCACAGGGCCACCAGAGATGGGACAGGTCCCAGTCAGAGAGCTGCTGGGGCTCTGCTCTCCAGGCCAGGGCAAACCCATCACCTCCTCCTGGCAATGGCAGAGGTCAAATGGACAGGACCGCTCCAGTCACATTTATGCTGGCTATGAGAGAACTGTTGGCATCAGCAAGGACTCATTGAAAATTAACCAAACTGTCCTGTCTGGCAGCCTAAGTGTGAGAACCTGGATGCTTCCTTCAGCCACTCCTACCTCAGATCCAGTATTAAGGAACTAAATATAACATACTCTGTTTGATTGTGTTCCTTTAGGACCACTCAGCTTCAGAGAAGATTTGATATGATTTTTGGCTCAAGCAGGAGACTCTCAGTAGGTATTTTTTATGCTTGCTGTGGCAGAGCTCTGTGGAAAAAGGCATTCTTTTGTCCTTTTCCTACTTTTCTATAATCACCCAGGCAATACTACGAGAACAAACCAACCCTGCATATGAGAATGAATGCATTTCAGGATATGAAAACAATTTTACATTTACTTGTCATCTGCTTCAGTTCAGCAGAAAAAACAATCTCTCTCACCCAAGCTATGCTAGATGACAGGAAGATATTTGCTACTGTATTTTCTTAGAAAAACAGAGGAAATGAGTCCTCATGCTCCTATTTCCTGCATGGGTGTTCTGACATTAGATTTGGAACTGGCACCTGGAAAGAGACAAACAGAAGGCAGACTGAGCTTCCTTCAGTTTTTTAAAAGGTGTGAAGAAAGTAGGGACCCCATGTTAGAGGAAATGTGGACATGAAGAACTGAGAGATGTTCCTCCTCAGGGGCAGGACACTTGGCAGCACTCTGTCCTTATTTGCTGCTTGTTGAAGAAAATAGTGTTTAGGCAGCTCAGCATCTGCAGGGCAATCAAAGTGAATTTTGCCATGTTCTTACATTGCACTCTGCTGAGAGCCTCAGCACCATGTTCAAGGCTCCAGATTTTATTTTCATATCTTTATTTAATTCTTTGTTTTATAGGAACTTTTATTACACCTAATGCTTAACTTCTCTGTCCCTTCCTGAAATCAGGGGACAAATGACAGTGCATTTGTACTATAGAGGGTATATGCATCTGATGTAAAGCACTCAGTTTGATAAAAATATAGTTGTGGAAGAAGATGAATGTTTCTTTGAAATGTTTATCTGAGCCTGACCTTGTGGGACATTTAGAACTAAGAACATTGGTTTTGAAAGGTGTGTTGGTGTTGAGAAGTCCAGTTTGGACTGAGAAAGATAACAAAATGGTTCTGGCAAACATGATGGATACAGAAAGGCGTGGTGGTTTCTGGCTGAGATAATCCTGAAGGAACTCAGCCCTCAGTGCTGGTAGCACTGGCATTTAGTATGCTACAGGTGCAGCAGCACGCCCAGGAAATTTAAATTCAGTGTGACAGTTCTTAAGGTGGCTTTAAATAGGAATTAGCAATTTGTAAAAGTGTTTTCCAGAGTTTTATCAAAGGAGTGGAAGATGCATGGGACAATAAGTCAGGTTTCAGGATTTGTGTTCCAATTAGACTTTTGGAAATATGATTGTTTTGATTCATGTGGGAATTGCAAATAAGAACTATTGGAGCAAGAGGCTCACTTAATCTGAAACCAAGGTATTATTGTTTTCCCTCCAAGTATTCAGCACAGTAAATTTACTCTTCTAGTAGCATCATATTGTAACTTTTGAAAATTACCTTCCAAGAATGTGGTCTCTTACCATTACATAAAAATAACATTTTTGCTTCATGAAGGACTATAAGGATCTGTAGAGAAAGAGAATTTTAAAGTGCTAATGAAGTTTATTTTTCATTTTTAGCAGATTGATGGATTTAAAAAAAATCATTCTAGTCATATCCCTGAAACAAATTATGTAATTTTGCTTCATAAGTTTTATATTAAAATTTCTTTGTTGTTATTTAGTAGAATGGAAATAGAATAGAAATAAAAGTCTAAGAAGGTACTAATTTTTCAGTTTATTCAGTCCCTGCTTCTCTTTGTTACCTGTAGTGTGCTAATGCTTGTGTTCCTTTCTGTGGATTTTTTTTTGTTAACCTTTATTTGCACTCAATCTCTTTTGAGATGTGTTCAATGAAGGTTAACAGCATTTGACATCTATTTGTAAAATGAAGGGGGGGAAAAAGGTGGGTATTTTTGTTTTGTTTGACTTTGTTGGCTTTTTTTTTTTAAAGAAAAATTAAAGTTCTAGAAATACTTTTTTCCCCTGTAGTTCATTATATCAAATAGTGTCATCTCAAATAGATATTTACTTAGTATGTTCTAGCCTTACATAAAGGGAAGAATTAATCCAAGTACATTTTTGTCCATTGTTCCTTAGGAAACAGGTTGTCAATATCTAAATATTTTTTAACATGCAAACCCTTCATAGCCCTTGTTCAGAGCCTTACTGTGTTTCCTGGCAAACAATGATATTGAAAGAACTGGCAAGGTATTTTGGAGGACACTGAAAGCTTTTAGTATCACCTCAACGAGGAGGTTTTATTGTATTTTCCCTTGCTGCAGACACACAAACATGGAAATTACTCAATTTTCCCTTCTGGATCATGTTAGACACTCATGGGCAGAGAGATGCTTTAAGGAAACCCCTAATTTGTTGGATTTTTTTGAATAAGACACCCCAGTGAGCACATATCAGAGGTCCCTCCTGCAGAGCCCCCTGCAGTTATTTATCCTGCGCCCTGGGCATAGCTGGGAGCTCACTCTTGTCTCCATCTGGTCCATTCCCACTGTGCAGGTGACTACTGGGGAGTTTCTGGACCATCCAGGGAACTGAGAAGGCACCCAGGCACTCCTTTGCCATCCAGTTATGCAACTAGAACAAAAGGACTCACAAATCCTATAGCTCTTGCCCCAGTGGGAAAATTGTTCTCATTTACCACAGTTAAACACCAAGCCCAGGTGCAAAGTCAGTTGCTTGCTAAAGCCCATGAATATATTTTTGTAGTAACAGAGGATGGATAAATGAGAAGAGATTGTTTTCCCATTATTCCAAGCTGAAGTTTTAGCTGAAGTTAGGAAGGTTCTTCAGAATCAGAGGTGCTATGGGCTCATGGTGATTTGCTTGTACTGTAAAAAGATGCACACTGGTATTTCATGTGCTAGTCAAGTATTTGCAGTTCTTAACTTCTGTCATCTGTGAGCAAGGATGACCTTGGTTCTTACCCTTTCCAAACAGAATGCATGGCTCTTTACTGAGATTTCTCCTGGTAAAATGTGTGACCCAAAGCAGCTCAGCATTTCTGCTGAATGATAATCTGCTTGGGAACAGAAGAGGGCTGAGGGAAATTGAGTCCTCAAGTGTTATCCTTGTGTGCAAGAGGCGAGAATCCAAGGCTGAATTTCTGCTTTCAGTGTCTTGACTTTACAATTGCAGGCACCCCTAAATGAACTGCTGCTTGTTCTATAAGTGAGAGTAATTATTGCACTTATAAGTAAATTTGTGATATGTCACTCTTTACTTAAGTGCTAATGTTTTTAATTACATTAATTTAATTAGATTATTCTACATGCAAATTGATTACATTACAGTATTTAATGTAACTTTCTGACTTGGTGTTCTCAAGTAATTGCAAAGACAACTTATTAATTTTCATTAATTTTTTATGCTTTTGTAGCCATTTTGCATTTCAAATTTAAATGGAAAGGGGGTATAAATTTAAATGGGTGAAAAAGCCTCTTAATATACTTCAGAGATAAGTTAGAAAAATCTCAAATCTTGCTCCTCCAGATCTATGAGGTCCTATCTTGGGAAAGATATCATAAAAAACCACCAAAGCAACTTAGAGATGGTAATAAAATTATCTTATTTATCTCTTTAGGCAGTGAGTGCAACTTCTTGAAAAGTCTTTAAAAGTAAATCAATAAAATAATAATTTTTCAAGTCCCTTATATCTCTTAATATTAAAGCATTTCTGATGAGAACAGGCACCTAAATGATAGGTACAGCCCCTAATGGCCAGATCCAGAAGGAAATAATTCTGTACCTGAATTCAGCTTTCTATTGCAGAGCTTAAGAAAAATTGCAATCTGCTTTATGTGCTGGAGTTTGTGAAAATGAGCTAATTCTGTTAAGGGCACTCTCTCCCTAATGACTGCATAATAGCTGAGTTAATGCTAAATGCTGTAAATAATATCTTTGTATCTTCTGATGCAACTGATTCATCCATGCCAGTAACTAACTTTCTTCCTGTCAGGGAATCAAGAGATACATCAGACTGTACCAAAGGGAGAAAGAGTGACAGTCATTTTTTTGGTAAAAGCTGGCTTTGCAATCTTTGCTAGAATGCTTACCTAGAATATCCTAAATTGTTTAGCCTGAAAGTCAAAATTTTTCAAAAGAAATTATCTCTAATGGTAAATTTTAAGAGAGAAACTCAAAGCATGTAAGTTCTTTGCATTGAGTTTTTAGAATGCTGTCTTGGGTATTTGAGGGCTGCCACGATATTGCTCTCTTCTGCTGAACTGCAATGATCTCTTCCAGAGTCCTAACAAAGACCAATGGTTTAAATCACGGGAAGTAAATTAGGGAAATAAAGCTAATAAAAGTTTTATTAGTTGTAATAAAACTGCCAATGCAGTTTAGCCATAGTCTGGTCCCAGCAGCAGCAGCACTTTTTATAGCTGGGTTGCCAGAGCCTACCGTGACTGATCCTCCTTGCTGGGCTCTGAATGCAGCTCTGAGAGAGCTCACCCCAGTGCCACTGGTGCATCCACAGTGACACTGGTACACTGGTCACTGTCTCTGTACTGAAACCTGCCAGCACTGCCAGCCCAAACCTCTCTGCATGGCATGGGTAAGAAAGATGTTCAGGAGATGATTTCCAGTTAATCTAAAAATTTCTGTAGAGTTACATGAAGTGCTGCTGACTGAAAGCTTAACTAGTTAGTTTATGGCTCCTAGAAATAGAAGCCATAGGACATCCTTTTTTCAACATGTTAGTAATTGTTAAAATATAATTTATCTTCAGCACCAACTGCAGATTTTTAAAGAATAATAACAAACATGCTCTGAACACAACTAAAAATCTTTGTTTCAATATAGACCTAGAATAAGCTCTTTGTGATTAATTTTCTATAGTTTGCCATATAAAAATGTTGTATTTATCATATTTCAGGAATCCCATACCTTCTCGGTGATTTCTTGTGGGCAGCTGATCTTCACAACTTCAGACTCAGGGATCTTCTCAGTCAGGGCTCCTCCAAGGCTCTCCCTGACTGGCCAGCCCACCCCCTTTTATCCCAGTTACCTTGACTGGCCACAGCTGCAGCCCAATGAAGGACATCGCAGCTGCAGCCCATCAAGGATAACTGGGACCTACCAGGGCAAGGCCTATACACAGGTATCCAAATACAATACAGATATTGTACTGGGACTCAAGGGCCACTTATACAATACATATATTTACAAAGGCCACCCACATAAAAATAAATTGGTCAAAGATGTTTCTGAAAAAGTTTCTTTCTTTCATTTCACTTTCTTTTTCCTATTTCCCAATCACTGCAGCTCAGTAGCTTCATCTCTGAGTCAGGTTGCCTCCTCATCTGCATCCTCTAAAAAGTACTGGATTCTTCCACTACAAGAAAATGATCAATGAAATGATGTTGATGTGGTGAGGCAGTGTTCCTAAGTTGATATCTTTTGGGGTTTTGGCTGTCATGTTTTGGCATACACACTTTGGTTGAAAATCTGGTGCCTGAATAAAAAACAACAGCAGAAAACAGTTGAACCCAGATTTTGAAATGTTGTCACACCTTCACAGAAACAACTGGGAATATTTTAATCTCCATTTAATACATTTTAGCTGAACTATTTGAAAATATGCATGAATGTAACTGTGCCTGCTGTTTCCTGCATAGTTCTCTTCCAGTACTTGTTGAATGCTTTTTTTTTTTTTTTTTTTTATTATTCCTAGTGGGAGAAAAAGGCTACTGGAACCTGTAAAAATGTGCAAAAGCTGCTCATTGAGAAAACAGACCTTTGGCTGCCCTTGGCAACAGTGTGGGACTATGGATTAGGAATGGCCGTACCTGTCAAATGTAAAATACATGTTGGTTTGGTGAGTAGAGGGGCATACAAAATGGCTAAGAAATAGCTACACAGTGCTTAGATAGGGGCAGGACTATTCTGTATATTTCTTTCATACAAGAGTTAGAGAAACTGAATTAGTTTGCAAAAGTTTGTTTCTGCTCTGAAATCTACTCCATGAGAAATGTAAAGGCAAAAACTATCAATTACTTCAAACAGAAGGTGTTTGAAATTATTGTGGATTTCAAATTGCATTTTATTTAGTCAATGTCCTTCAGGATCCTTATGTATTTATTAAAAAAAATCAGTATTTTTTAGTCCTTTTATACCAGTTTTATAGAGAGAAGATAACCATGAGCCCATTCTGTTCCAACCAAGTTACCCTTACAGGGGAGAAGCTGCAAGTGTCCCTGCTGAGCTATGAATATACAAGGTAAATAGCAAATGTCAAAGATTAAGTGGTGGTTTTCCCTGGTTTGGTGCTTAAGGGAAGAAATAGGGTTACTTCTCTATTTAACTTGGGCTAAGTAATGCCACTCTTACAGTGTATCATTCTGTGCAAGTGCTTCAGCTCCTCAAGATGGGCATCTTGGGAACTGAACATGTCAGGAATTAGTGTTTTAAGCATGATGCCCTTTCTAGCTGAGAGAAATAACTTTTTCCTGTCCTTTTCTTACTCCAGATTGCAGATTCTAAAATTCTTCAACCAAAAAAACAACCTGCTTGACAGGTGAGGGGATGTTCCCACCGACAGTCTTTTCAGTCTGGCTGTGATCAGCCTGGCTGACCATGTAAAATATAAATTCATGTTAGATGTTGATTGCTGCAGTATCTAAAGCATATTTTAACATGAAGATAATAATACTGAATTTTATCTGTGGGTGAATTATTAAGACACCAAAATTCCAGACTTCCTGAAGTAAAATTCCTTAAACTTGGTGAATTGACAAGGTCGCTCTGTAAAGAAAGCAGCTGACATGGAACTCAGGAAACCAGAATAATTCTGGGCACATTCCACGTGCAGAAAAACCCCAATATGCTGATCCAGGCTTCATGGTTTTGTTGCTGTCCTTTGGATAACAACAAGCACTGCTTCACCAGCGCAGAGCAATAAACGTACAGGATTATTACTTTAGGAACACTTCACTTTCATATGCTAAGGGAATAACAGTCTACTCTGAATTTTCAGCAGCAGCAAGAGACTAAAAATGAGGACTGAGAGCTTTAATCTGGGGGGCTGGAGACCCAGCCCACAGGTGAGGTGGGGTTTCAAAGGAAAGCAGGCACAAGGTGTAGTTATGGCTATGACATCCCTGGAATTACAAAACCAGAACAGACACCAAATCAGTTCTCTTTACCTACTGCAGGAAAAAGGAGCCTACATTTTTCCAGGAAATTATAATTGTGAGGGCTTTGGTAAAATTAGTTTGGACTTAACATTTCACAAGTTATATTACTGTCTTTGTTAACAAATGCAATTTCTTGTTCAAACTACATAATACAATCCTTGATATATGCTAGTTCCTAACTACATATTCTATACTAGGGCTGGGCAGTGGAGCTAGAAAAGGTAATATTTTATTTATGCAGGGTAGTTAGAAATTGTTGGTGTAGATTTTTATCTTGTATCTTCTGTGCTTCAGCATTTTTTCCCCTGAACCCTGTGATTTTATATCTATTAAAAGAGTATATGCAGCCACTTAACAAAAATTAGAACTTCTATTGTATTGAGTACCTTCCATCTGTACAGTCACAGATTATCCTACCCTCATCTGGATGGACAAGACAGGCAAGTCTGGTATTTAGGTAATGGTTTTATCTCCATTTAAATTAGAGATGGAGTTGTTCTATTCCTAATTTTTATCTATAGAAGTCTTTTACTGAGGCTCAAGAATTGTTACATAATTGGTGAGGAGGCAGTTTAAAGGGACATTGCCAAAATTTGGACCTGAAGCCATTGGTTTAGGATTACAGTGAAGGTGTTCTTTGTGGACAAGCCCAGGTCTGAATCCTTAACTGTCTCAATTTTTGGCCAGAAACTTGAATTCTAAGGTTATCATTCCCTTGCCCTTGAGTCTGTGGTGCTGCTTTGCTCTGGGAGGTGATAAGGTGCCAGCTTCTCTGCCAGAGCAGCTCTTTGTGCCCTGGGATGTTTCTCTCAGTGTACACGAGGTTCTACAGGTCTGATTGGGGGTATCACAGAGATTTAGTGAATAAATGGGTTTCTTTCTTCAGTTAGTGCAGTCTTCAGTCATTTCTGAGAGCAGCTGAAAAAGCTGCAATGGAATGTTTCCCTGGGTAAGGTACTGTATAAAGGTAATATATAAATATTACGTAAATATGTGTGATGTGTAACCTTTTGACGCAATAGTTGGTCCCCATATAATGTGGACTGAGCTATGTGGTACAGGGATGGATTATTGGTGTTCATTACATGCTTTTCCATGATAAAGCCCATAGAAGGCTAAAGGCTTAAGGCAGCATTCTTGAGCTGTTGAGCTAAAAATGGGCCTTGATGCAAATTGAGTCAGTTCTGATGGAGCCAGTAAACCAGAACTGAATATTTCAGAAAATATTCAGAAATACTAACACCAAGGAAAGAGCTTATTGTGATCACATTGCTATCAAGCACTTCTCTACTCCCAGACTTTTAGAAATATTTGAAAGGCAGTATGGTACACTAGTGAAAAAGAATAATTTAAACCATGAATTTCTGTAGCATTAGTCATTGCTGCTATTTGTAAGGCTTAATCTCTCATTGGTAAATGTGCTTTACTTCATGTTTTTTTCTGAATTACTTCTTTACCAGCTGAGTGGGATCGTGTACTCGGCTAACCTTGAATTTTTTGGCCATGTCTATTTTGCTAAAAATAATTAAAAGTTTGTCCAAAAATTTGTCCAGAGTGAAAGTCTCAAGGTATATTTTGTACAAAAGAGATAAACCAAGAACCAGTCCACATGATGACCACATGTTTCACAATGTGTTATGTTTGGTGAAATGTGATTTTGGCCTTGGCCTTCTTGACTCATTTGCAAATTTAACTGCTTAGAACTCCAGACGACCCAGAATAGAGCTGGGCAAACAAGTTTCTGACAAGTTTTAAGATATCTTTCTAATTGTGTCCAGTGCCAACTTCAGATTATTATTTGTACAAAATGTGGTCTGTTCCTACAGTTTTTTTATTCATTGCCACCAAGAACTGGGAAAGTTAATTTCCTTGTTATAAACATAATGTATGGATCTTATTAAAGACAAATACAATCTAATGAACACTGAACTGAAAAATACATTTTTACAAGATTGTTAAAGGTCTATCTAAATTTTAAAAATGATGAGTAGAATGAAGCAATGTCTCAATGTGAACACCTAAATGTTTTCTTTCTGCAACTGTAGCCTCTATTTCTACTTTGCTAGATTTATACTGCACAAGAGCACTGGAACTATTAAAGCCAGATGTGATTGGTTTGCAGCTTTTTCCACCTAGAGGTATGATGACATGTTTTATTTTCTTTAATTATGGCACAATTATTTGCTACTCACACTCTAAGAGTAGCTGCTTGGCCTTTTCTTTGCCAGTCTGCCTTTTGCCTCCCTAAGTGTGCTTTCCAGGGTCTGAAATGCCTAGAATTTATCCCGACTATTATTTTTGCAAATCTGCAAAGTGAAATATGGCATGGAGACACCATTAGCAATACAGACATTTAACTAAACACTTTTAACCCATACAAGCTTATCATGAAGTGTCAGGTGCCCTGCTTCATTAAATAGCACACATTGAACAGATCAATTCAGTAAGCCATTAACAGCATTATGCAGAGATATCTTTAGACACTGCAGCTATGCTTCATCAAAATGTGTCTACCATCTTCTTCCTCTTGCTGTTTGAATCCCCTCACTGCGCTATGCATTGTGGTGATACCATAAACTTTCAAACCTAAAACTAGCAGAGAGGTTTTATTGCAAAAACAAATGCAGCTCTAGGAATTTGGCTTAGCGGGCAGGACCACTTGAAATTTCACCTTTCAAAGTACTTTTGTCCTTTTTTAAATTTATCCCCATTGCAGGCAAAAGTTTAATGGACCAATTAATAATTCATAAAACACTTGGCACAATAAAAGGATTTACTTCCGTGTCAGGTAATATCAGGAATCCTGGTACTGATTTTTGAGACAATGCAGAAGCTGCAGTATCAGATAATTTTTACATTTTCTTGAGGGATTGTGAAAGGATACACTGCATCAAAAAGGCTTCTAATGAGATGTGTCCCTGAAGGGGACAAGTAGGTCAGCAAGATGAGTTCATTTTTTTTGTTGCAGAATGCAGTGATTTGAGCACAACATTAAGAAAAAAATACCCATTTGAATCAAAGGACAGGATGGCTGAACATCCTTTTAGGTTAAATGGTGTATATATGCCCAAGGTTTATTTTGTCACTAGTCTATGAAGTGATGTGCAAAGAGAGGAAAATAAAAGGATGTGATCTAATAGTCAATGTGTAAGCATCCTGTTTATTCATGGTCAGTGGTAGCTCTCCAAGAACATTAGTAACAACCTTTCAAAAGTCCTGATTACAGAGAGAGATGCTGTGCATATTAAAAGCTGGTCTTTGCCCGAGAGAATCTGCAACCAGACTGACAAAAAAAAAAAAAAGCAGCAAGTCAAGGGAAAAAACCAAGGCAACTGCATTTGAGTAGAATGATAAAGATACACTTGAACTAAACCAAGTTAAGTAGATGACGTCACAGTGGAAGAAGAGAGTTGTTTAGAGTGCCTCTCACTTAGCAATTACTTTGATAATTGTGAAAAAAGGAAAAGTGGGAAGCTAGTAGATTATGTTTTGCAGGAATCTGCACAGTAAAAGATATCTGAGTTTTATCTCCTTGTTTTAGGGAACATGTACAAGATTTGTTCTCTGGTTGCTTTATTCCAGAATCTAGACACTCACCAACCTACCTTGCTTCAATAAGAAGCAAAACTACTATTCTTATTCAGAAATTAATGAAGAAATGTATATAGCTCTGATTCAAACTTTTTTTCCTAATTAAAAGGTAACCAGTAAAGTGCTTTTATAAAGACTTATAATTTTTTTACTTTACTTAAAGAAACAACATTGCATTACAATGCCTGATCTGCTGTGGCATGAAGTAACATCTAGGCTTTCCTAATAAAAACCTTTTATCATTACTCACAAAAAAAATACTAAGAAGTGTTGAAATTAAACTGTGTTTAAGAACTGTGGCACTAAATTGCAATGCAAGAAATATTTAAATTGGGCATTTCGTTATCCATACTTTTGTTTATAAATTTTGTCTACTGTAAAAAGATTTTGATATTAATCAATATGAACAGAGTTATGCAAAAAGAAATCTAAAAATATTTAGGGCAAGATTGAACATATTTGCAATGATGTTTAAAATCCTTGAAAGAATATAATTTCATTTAATTAGGGGTTTTTCCTTGTTTTTTTACAGTATTAACTTGGGTCTCGCATCTGATGAAACATTTGTGACCCAGCTCCCTTCGGTCCCCAGTATTCCAGAGTTATTGAATCCATGTTGTTTTGGTGGTGTCAGCTGTGTATTGCCTTCTTTCCTCTGGATGCTGAAACTGATCCAGGGTACCCAACCTGCAGTTCCCAGCCTGGGATGAGACCAGCAGGAGCTGGGAAAGGGAGCAGCAGTGTCCTCCTTTGCGTGGCAAGGCAGGGCAGGTAGCTAGAGGAGGATGAGGACTCTGTCCTTCTGTGCTCACAGAGGGCTCTTGTGGTCCGGCCAACGCTCTCATCTGAGCGTCCATGAAGGGTACGATATGTGAGGGTGCAATACTTGTGGTGCACACAGCTCTCATGTGGGTTTGCATATGTAAGTGGCCATCACATGCCTTCAAGGATATCTTCAAGAACTCTTTTATGTTTTCCCTTCCTGTGATTGAACCTTACATTCCCGTAAGGACGTGAGAAAGTTGACCAGTACCATGGGAGTGGTACCTCTAAATTCTTTCAGCCAGCTCTTGCATCAGCCCTATGGGCACAGAAAGGACAAGTGTACCCCATATTTCACAGTGTGCTGTACTTGTTATTTAGAGAAGAAATCAAAAATAGAGCAAAAAATATTCATGCATCTCTCCAGTGCAGTGGGAAGAGGATGAATAGCATGCTATGGATATTTCTCATTCTTATGCTTTTCAATTCTATTCATCTTTGCTTTTAACCTCAAAGCAAATTTTACTTACATACCTGGGAGAACACACTGGCAGTGGCTTTTCATGGGGTGGAAGTCCGTTCTGTTTATTTCTGCAGATGGAATTACAGCCAAAAGCCTTTCCTTCAGCACAGTTCTGCTTGTTACTGTTGCACATCTTGACATCTCTGTGTTAAATAATTCTTAACTGGGGGAAAACAGACAGAGCAGTAGTTTAAATTTTTGAATAATGAGTTCCAGGTCGTATTAATTATTCTGAAAACCATTTAGCAGCCTAATAAGACAAGGGTTTGACCGTAAGTGTTATTTTCATTTGTTTGTGTTATTTGAGACTGTTGTAACTGGCTGCTTAATGGTCTGTGTCATGTAGGTGTATTATTATCTCTCATTGGCACATTTTGCTCAGTTATCATTAATGGCACAGAATGTCTTTCCCATCATTTTCTCTTGGAATCCCAGATAGAGAGCAAGATCAGTGACAGTTTTATCAGTGAGTTACATTAAGCTGCTCTTTGCCACTTCATCTCAGACTGGTCCCTGCTCTACATAATGTCAGTGCCACTCCACTCTCTCATTTGCCAAATGAATAGCAGGGCTCTCATTAAATTAATGCTATGATATTTTTGCACTGGATTACTGGCAATATGTTCAGTTTGCTCTTTTGATTTTACTGAAAAATTACTCTCAAGTACCAAAGAATAAATAACCACAGTTATATAAGAACTAAAGAAAATAAAATGGTATTTGAGTTATAAAATCAGTCATGGTTCTTGACTGAAAATTCAGCAGTAATTGGGGAGATTAGAGGCAGTTGGTTGGTGTCATTGTCAGCTTCCAGCTTTTTGCACTGCCCATTTTTAGGGACCTACAACATCTTCCCACCTTTATGATTATTTTAATTGAGCAGGATAATTCACAGAGAGAGAGTTCTAAGAGAACCCAGGGTATAAAAACTGGTTTGGCGTCTGGGCATGTGGTTACTGAAGGAACGTTTCAAGTTGTGTGCTGACCACATTTTGGGAGCAATATCTCACAGCAGACTTGTATGTGTTACTAGGTGACTGTCAGAGAAATTATTTGTATTACCCTCCTAAACTTTGGTCATCAGAGAAACTCTCAATCAGATAAAGCTGGGAGGCTTTTTTAGTCTTTGCCAATAATCAGCTGTCCATTTGCTGTCTTTTTTCAGTGTCTGTCAAACCAAATAAACCAAATTCCTTGCAGTGTAGTATCTGACATTTGAAGCAAGTAAAATGCATGGTAAAGATCAGTGTAGGCCACTGATATAATAGCATGTTGAAATGAAATTAATAAACATGGTTGTTCTGATGTGTATTTTATACTTAAGCTTTTTACGGTGTCACGATAGCTGTTATTGCCACCTTTTTCTTTTCCAGTAGTACTAGAACATTGCAAAATGCATAGGTAGGAATTTTATTCATTGCTAATTGGCTAATTGGCTTCAAATTCTCAATAATAACATATACCATACAAAAAATTCATTTAAACATGTTAGCATATCAAATGCTTGCTCTGGAATTTTCTCTGGCCTGTCAAGAACACTGATAGTTGGGTCACTTTTTAAAACATCTTTTTGGAGACTTCATATCATTCATTTTGTAATTCTTTAACTGTATTTTGTCACATCAGCCTTCTTGTTGAAAATAATATTCTCTTGCTTAATAGAACAAGAAATTACCCTTGAGATATTTATTTTGCTATAAATTTTCCTGGTCAGTAATAATATGCTGACATTTCTGCTGAGAGAACTTGATCAAATCTTGTGGGTTTGACCTATCCTTGAGAATCACTCCTGGGAAAAGTGCACACTACAGCAGAAAGTGTTGGAGTTCTGGTGTGATGATATCATGTTAAATTCATTAGGAGAACACAAAAACTGAAATTTTGTTAGCCTTGGAAGATGATGAAGTATGAACCTGTGTAATAGAAGGGAAAAAGATGAGTGGAAGAGAAAGAGAAAAATTGTTTGTTCTTGCCTGTTTTCTGGCCTTCTCGACCTTATGCTGTCAAAACAGATGGAGAAGACCACTGAGCCTTCTTTCATTCTTTCCTTCTGCCATCCATTTTGGATTGATCTGCATCTTCTTGCACTTCAGTTTCTAGCAAGTGTTTCATTGTGGTTTAACTTTGGATATTTACCATTAGTTTGTCTCTTGATTTTCAATTCTAGTAATCTCAGTAATTGTAATGAGAGTTACAGAGTTACAGCAAAACAAAACAAATCTTCTTTATCCAAATTATATCTTAGGTGGCTTTCTGTACCTTAGTGCTGTATTCCCAAAATCTCAGGTTTATTTGGGTGAGCAAGGTAGGACCCATCAGTCTAAGCAAAGGCATCTGTACATCAGCAAGTTTGGGCCTTAGTCTCCCATGCAGTTATCCATTTTATTCAAAATTGAATTCTAACCCAGATCAGCTGCATAGTCTCTCCATGAGCTGCCAGGGAATGGTCAGCATGGGGGGCAGTGCTCAGAAGTCAGGGGAGGTAGATCCTTCTCCTGCCCTTTACCGATAGGCAACTAAGAGAATGCTCATACAAATAACTCATCTGGATAAGCAAAATCCTGACTCTAAATTAAGCTAAAATGTTTAAAAATATTGACTTGGGGTTAAAACAGGATCCCAAGACAGAACAAGTTGTTTCACCTGCTCAGACTCCATTTGGGAGCCCTGAGCCCATGTAGGTCTTGTTTCTGTCTGTCTGGGTTGAACAGTGCTGTGACATAAACTCTGCCCCAGTGTCCCAGACAACAAACTGGTTTTTCATTTCAGAATGTTCTAGCATTATTCCCAGCAATTTCTAAGGTACTGATGGTATTTCAGCTGGTCTTTTTATAAAGGGAAAATAACTTCTGAGGGCAGAATGAAGGATGAACTCTCTTTCAGTGCAAGGCTTCATCCAGCACCGTTGTTGAGACTTCGTTACATGAACACTCGAACGCTGAGGAAGGCAAGACCTCAGCACCTTTCCAGGGTGTGCTCCTGGCAGATGAGCTGCAAACTGTCCAGAATATGCTCTCAGTTGCAGCTCCTAGATGAGAAACTGATCTGTTGGTTCTCTGGGCTTTTTTTTTTTTTTTAAGAATTTTTATTACCAACAAAAAAGTTGGTAGTACCCTTTCAGAACATACTATGGAGAAACATTAAAGCTTTCAGCAAGACTGAAAACTGGGTTAATTGCTGGTTATTAAATTACTTAACATGGTTTTGTTCTATTCTTCAAGTTTTCCAGGGTCTATTTATTCCTTTCTAATGCAGTTAGCGCAACCCATGAGGAAGGGTAGATACCATGTTTCAGTTTGTTATTCTTTAGCAAATAGTTCACTTAAGCTTCTTGAAATGCTTCTACTGAGGAGGAATTAATTGAGTGCTGCTGACATAGAGTGATTATCTTCTCCTTCAAACTTGTGATTGGAAATAGATTTTACTTTTGCTTGAGGCAGTGCCACTGCATTTTATATGAAACAACAATATTGTTTTCTGAAATGCTATATTCTGTGATTCAAATTTTTTTCTTTATTAAGATTATATTTAATTAGGACTGAATGGGAGAGAGACACAAACTAATACCTGATTTTGGGGCTTTTTTGTGCAGTGTGAGGCGGCACATTTTATTTGTTGGCAGCTAGGCTTTGTTTCAGTGTGAGCAGTGCCTTTGGAACAAGTGTGGTTTTGGTTAGATCCTGGGAAGGTCTCATGGTTTAAGCCCAGCTAAACGCCCCAGAGCTGCTCCCTCCCTGCCCTGCCAGTGGGATGGGGAGGAGAATCAGAAGGGGAAAAGTGAGAAAACCCATGTGTTGCAATAGAGATGGTTTCACAGGGAAAGTAAAAGCCAGGCGCACAAGCAAAGAAAATATAAAAGTAAGATTTTCCACGTTAAACAATTCGCTTTTCTTGAGCCCTGTGTGTTTTCCTTCACACCCCACCTCCCTTCTACCTTTTTTTGTTTTACTTTCTTGTCAATATTTCATTATATTTTCTATCAGTCTCTTTTAAATGAGAGACAAGAGGAAATGGGAAAGAGAACCACAGTTCAAATAGTATTTCTTTGCAGTGAAGTAAAAACACCTTAAGAATTAAGACCAAGTCGTTCCTTGCAACTGTGATTATCAGTCCCTGTAAAAATCAGTGTGATAATCTTCAGGTTACATCTACCCAATGCTGCCCCATTGGAGGAGTCAGAAGTTTCATGAGCATTTAATCAAACTAAACTAAATATAAGAAAGTAGAGGATCTGGCTGAACTGTGATTTCTTCTATGCACTTACTTGGGTTCAAGTAGTATATAAACAAAATACTTCATTATTGCATGTCAGAGGCATAGGCTCAGATATTAAAATGCTTCCAGTAACCTTGTTAGAGAAGCTGTGAACTGAAATGAAAGAAAAGGTTAAACATATTTTTTTTGTTGTTTTTTTTTTTTTTACTGGGCACACAGCAAAATCAGAAATTTTCTGTTAAAGTTCCAAAAGTCCATTAGGGAAAAGATAGTTTAAATTGTTCTTCATTCTTGATGAAAAACCTAAGACAAGGTTTGAAATTATTAATGAAAAGGTCATTGTTGAGTTTTGAAGCTTGCAATAATGTGATAGTTGCCCTTGCTGAGACCTAGTCCATTGTGCCTTGGCTATCTCCAAGGAGATGTAGGCATGGTTGTGTGTGTCTTCTTTTTCCTCTATGAAGTGTTGTATTTAATAGTTCTCAAGTATAAATGGGCAGAAATTGCCTTTTCTAAGATTTGGAATACTCAACTTTTCAGCTATAAGACAGAAAAAGTATCTGGGGAGAAACCCAGGATTGCTGAAACCTTTTAAGATTTGCAACAGTTCTGCCATTGTGAAAAGTGCTTTTAAAAATACAGCTATGAAACTGTTACATTTCTCACTGTGTTACTTGTCCTTCCATTTATTAGGTAGGAAATAACCAGTATCTGAATTTCATTTCATGACTACTCTTTGCCCTCCATGTTTTAATTCCCTGTTATTGCTGTAGAGTATTTTAATTTATATGTTATTAAAACTTGCTTTTAGCTTTAAAGCACTTCAGATTCTCTATTTCTTCAGTGCATGATAGCACTTCTCAGAGTCTTTATTCCAGGTAAAAAACACTCCCAATTCTAGTCTGAGGTGCACTTAAAGATAAAAGGGGGAAAGTATCTTAAGTAGAAAAAAAAAAACCCAAACAGCTTTTTGATACTGAACAAATATTTCAGTGAATATGCTGCTATGACAGGAGCACAGCATTTTGGTGATGAGATATTCAGTACATCTGTTGTACCAAAATACCAAGGTCAGTCTTTCTTCAAACAATAAGCAGGAAACTATTGCAAAAAAAAAAAAAAAAGATCTTGCAGCCAAACTTTACACCTTGCAGCATGATCCTCAACTGAAAGGGCCTGTGTTCCAGGTTAGAGAATTAATCATTTCACCTTATGGCAATTTGGTTTGTTTTGATTTCTTAATTTTATTGTGCTTACTTACATGCTATTTTGAAATATCAACACTGCTTTTATCATATATTTCATTGGCATCCCACTAGAAGGAAAAGGTATTCTGAAGAAGCACCTTCCTGTATGTGTAAGTATTCCTAAATATTGACCATCTCCTTGTGAGCTGCTGACTGCTGCTGTTTGGGAGCTGTGGCCATAGGTGTGTTTATGTGTAAAATCAAATGTTAGTCCCATAAATATCAATCTGTATGTGAAAATCTATATGCAGGTAGTATTTTTGTGCCATGAAGAACTCTTGGAAACAGCAGTTTAATTCCATGGTTGCAGGAGATGTTTGTGAATATGATCTAATATGTCAGGAACTGAAAAATTCACCAAGTCAGGCAGGGATCACTGCCACCATTGATTAGAATCAGATATTCAGCAGCACTTCTGACAGTTTGTTGTACACAAAGCTTTTAGTTATGCAGCTCCCCTCTCTTTTTAAGCTGTCTAGAACATTACCAAACAATAATTTCTTCCTTGAAGTTGTATTTTTTGGGTAGGGAAAGCCTTTTGACAGTGGGGATAAGTAGAACTTTGCTTTGATGGTGAACTTGCTTCTTCTTGCCTGAGAACATCCACAGAGCAACTTGCCAAGAAGTTCATTGGGATAAGGAAGTTCAGGAAAAAGAGAGGCATGCAGTTTTACCTTTAGGAAATATTTCTTCAAAGACAATTGCTTTCATCTCATCTCTGTGTTTTCCTGTCCTTCATGGTGTGACACTTAGTGCCAGGGGGATGTGAGCCTTTTTCAGGTAGGTGTTTTTGAGAACTGAATTTGACAACAGAGTTTTGTTTAGAGAAGGAGCTGTGCAGACAGCATTTGGCATAGTTATACATGTAGGTATACTGTTAATGAGGAAAATGGAAATAATTATTAGCTGGACAAACACTATGCTCAAACCTGGAATGGTGTTCTTATCCTGTTACAGCACAGGCATGCTATGGTGATTTAAAGGTTTGGAATTGGACCAAGAGGCTGTGATGGGATGAGAGTTTCCACTGTTATGTGTATGTTATTTATCCCTAACATCCCTCAGGACTTTAGCCCTACAGATTTCTTTGCTTTGTCTTATTCAGAGCTATTTTTACTTTTGAGGGTTTGATAAAATTATTTTATCATTTCTAATTATGCTGGAAAATAAGGATTTCCTGATTTAATTAAGCTACTTGTTTTAGATAGCAACAAAAAAATCAAGTAGAGCCAATCTCAGCACTAAAGTCTCAGTTGGAATAAAAATACTGAAGTCTGAGCAAGGCAAAATGATTGTTAGAATTACATATGGCTAAGCAGAGGCTAAGAGGAGTGGTTCGGAAATGCTGGGTGGATTTTAAGATTATTACAGTCTCTACTGCAGTGCCCATTAATGACATTCAAAATGACATGATACTGCATAGAGAAATAGCAGTCTTTGCTTCATCTTCTTGCCTTGGAAAGTTTTCAGAGACCAAGCTTTTTGGGTTTGTTTTTTGGTTTTTTGGCTTGGTTTTTGGGGTTTTTTGGTTTTTTGGGGTTTGTTTGTTTGCTTTAGTTTTTGTTTGGTTTTAGGGTTTTTTTTTGTTGGTTGGTTTGGTTTTTTTTGTTGGTTTTTTTTTGTTTGTTTTGTTTTGTTTTTGTTTTGTTTTTGTTTATTTGTTTTTGTTTGTTTGGTTTGGTTTGGGGTTTTTTTGTTGGTTTTTTTTTTTTTCCTGTTAGTGGCATAACGTTATATATAAGTAATCCAGACTGGAAAAGAGACTGGTGCCCATTGCACTTCACCAAGTAAAGGTTTTGATTCTTTT
This sequence comes from Emberiza elegans, assembly GCA_024865655.1. Lineage (NCBI taxonomy): Eukaryota > Metazoa > Chordata > Aves > Passeriformes > Fringillidae > Emberiza > Emberiza elegans. Next base: position 67,434,057 of record JALJVW010000206.1, read on the forward strand.
TTCTTTATCTGTTTTCTGGCATGCTGACACTTCCTGTGCCTAGCCCGGGTGATGTAGGCAGGGCTGAGGGGCAGAGGCAGTGTTACACAGCTGCTCCCTGTCTCAAGGTGTGCATGGACAGCAGTGGGAATGGCCAGCGAGGGAAGGGGACGCGCACAGGGATTCCCAGGAGAAGGCTGCGGTGCACTGCAGTGTCCTGCCACCTGCAGCCTGCTCCCAGGTACCCTCCTTGCCCTGCCTGGTCAGCAGGATGGGGTGGGCTTTAGTCAGCTAATTTTAACACTGGGAAGTTAGGTGTGGTCCAGGGAGATATTTAGAGGAAGTTTAGGTGAAAGAAGAGTAATCATAGCCGTGATATTCCATATTGTTGTGAGAAAAGCCGAGAGAAAGGAATCAGTTCGATGCTGCCTTGCTAGGGACCCCCTCCAGCAGGTGCTGCATCATTAGTACAGAACTGCACCCTGTTCCACCACCGTCAAAATGGGCTCAAATGCACTCTAGCTCCATCCTCTCTCCTGTAGTTCCTACTGGAGGAATAATAGCGCCAAGCAAGTCTTGTTTCTTTAATGGTTGTTGTCATTATATCTGATAACTATCACAAAGAGAAGCAATGATTTGTTTTGCATATTGTAGGCTGTTAACATCCCCTTCTTGTCAGATTCTATGGGTACTACAGACAGGGCTGTCACTCTGTATTAATTTGCCCCTCAGCAAAACAAAGGTACGTGCTGTACTCAGTGTAAAGCTGAAGTGACAGAGTCCTTTATGCAAGTAAAATAAATACATCCCTGTCACTTTGAAATCGGCAGTGTTCCCTGGCATGATTTTACAGGTGCTAGGGGAGGTTAAAGGAGGAATTGAGAGAGAGCAAACTTATTGACTTTCCTTGCATATGGATGTATCTATACTGATTTTAACCTTGCCCATAAAAGGTCAAGCATAAAGTTATTTCCTCAGAGCAGCTGTCTTCAGGGGGTTGAGTTAACATAGATGGAGAGTGCCATAGAAAAAAAAGTTCATTTTACCCTAATTGGATTAAGATCAGTCTCACGCGTACTGCAAGGGTGAGGTTTCACTCAAGTGCAAACTGCTGGGTTGACAGAAAAGGATTAATTTATGTGCCTCTTCTCAGGTTGTTGACTAATAACATATTGATTGTATCTGTGAGATATGCAGAGTGTCTGTCAGAAAGGAAGCCATTCTGGAATTGAAAATTGCCAGCATATCTGACATGATCAAAGCTAGATTAATACCATTAAGCAGCGTTAAGTGGGCTGCAGCATGTATCAGATGCAGAGCTTTATGTCACATCTCAGAGCAGGACACCATAACCAGGCATAATTCCCAACTTGAGCAATGAGTGACTGATTTGTGCAGTTCCTGACATTTTTTTCTGCTTTTCTTTTATGTGTTCCTGCAGACATATTGAACTACCACAGTTTAATCCCAGAAGAGCCTGCAGGTGGTATTGTCCTTGCATTGCAGAGTTATTAAATTCTTAAGGTCACCATAAAAAAGGTTCCATTAAATTGAGTTAATAAAAACATTGGGCAAAGGTTTGCTAAGAGTGCAGGTATCAAAGCCCTGGGAATTGGACTGTCTATTATAACATCAAGCTAAAAGAATATTTTAAACATAGCAATATGAAGATGCCAGAAAATGCTTCTGTGAAGTTTTGGTGTGGGTGGGGTGGAACACTTGTGCCTTGCTGGAGGAAATGTCCTGTTTAATATTCGGGCGTTCTTCAGAAGGAATGGGCTCGAGCAATTTTCACTGAAGAAAACTTTAAACTTTCAACAAAGGAATACCTGCTGTTGTTGGCTTCACAGATTTCTGCATAAAGAGACACAAAGATAAATAGGTATACATAAAAATGCAGATTAGAGATATAGATCCATGGGTGATCTGTTGTTAACCCCTGTTTTGTATTTATCAAGGACAACTGTGCCTGGTGTTTTTCCAGTAATACTGAGGTATTCTGAATGTTTGCAGTCAGGGTAGATCCTGAAAAGCAGGATTTAAAACCATTTAAAGCCAATTTCCTCAACCAACTCTAGTATGAAACCTCTGATGAGAAAAACTTATGATAAATTGAATATATCTTTTTAATATGTCTTTTTTATGACTGATTATTTCTTTTCTTTGAATGTTAGTGTGAGATTTCAGCTCCACTGAGGTAAATAGTGAATCTTTCATTTGCTTCAATTCAACCTAGATTTCAGCCCAAGAAAAAGCATGTAGTTTTGCTGAAATATATTATCATGGCCTTAAAATGAATAGCTAATGCCAGTTTCAACTCCAGAATATCAAGAGGTGATAAATTAAAACCTTTGTTTGCTGCATTTATTGGCAATGAAGTAAAAGGAAATTGCCATATTAGCAATTAATTTAGGACCAGTCTCTCTAAGGTTTTAGTTTTGGATGACAGGACTTGCAGTAAATTACATATTTAATTATACAAAACAATAAAGCTCTTTCATGTGGTGAATGAGACTTGCATAGGATAGTTTTAAATAATCAACTTCTTCCTTCATAAGGGTGCTAGAGTTCCTTTATTTGCAATATGACTCCTTTTCTCCTTTTTATCTCTAACAGAAGAATTTTAGCATATATAAAATGCAGGGGTCTTTTTTGTAAAGGTCTGCTTTGTAAGCTATATTAATTTTTTATGTTTGCTGGTTAGAATTGGAGTTGTTTTAAACATCAGGTATCAAATTGATAGAAATTCTGCTCACAAATAGTATCAATTTCCATGTATTTGTGTACAGCTTGTTACAACAAGCAAATGTCAAGCATAGCTAACACTTTATTGTTTAATGAGTGAATACTGGGGGACTGCATGCACGGCATGTTAATAATGAAAATGGACATAAATAAAATAGTAATAAACACAACACAACTGAGAAATGCATTACAGGTGGAATGCAACCCAATCAGACAGACTTGATCTGAAAATCCCCTTGACTGCTAAACTCAGAAGAGTTCCCCTAATTTTTCATATGCTTTCAAAGGGATAATTTTTCATTGGCTATTTGCTTTTCCATGAAATACATCAGTGTAGCCTTAGTCCTTAGGTCTAACCTCATATTAAATCAGACTACATAAGAATGAACTAACATTTTGGCATTCTTTCTCCATTTCCAGTCACAAGTGTATATATCTCGGAAGCCTCACTAGTTAATAAATTCCCTTTCTGTATTCAGAAAGCAAAAGTAGCAATTATTAGGAGAACATATGGCAGGTGCTTTAAAACTCCAGGGTGACAGTAAAGCATATGACTTCAACTCATTATTAAGTATTCTCTATGTTGTTAATTGCTCTAGTAATTAATTTTCACCAGAAACTGTGCAAAAGCAAACAAATAATACATCCCTAATGCATGTATTGCATTCAATAAAATACATGTATTTTTAAAATTTTCAATTCAGCTACTTAGTCATCTGTGTTGTTACAGGGATTTATTTATTTTCATTCTACTGTATCAGCTTTTTACCCTTTTTTTAACTTAAGAAATTATATGTTTGAACATTCAGGTACAATGTAAATAAAACTGATTTAGATGAGGCTGTCACTGGAAGCAAGAGCAGCATGTGCAATAAATGACAGATTATATCCATGGAAGCAATGTTAGTTAGTTATCAGCAATTAGTTATCAGTAATGAGAATTTCACCTGTGGTCAATGAACAGTATTAAAAAGTTATGATAAAAGGTTTAGAAATGGTCTTTAAAAGACTTCAGGAGGCCTTATTCAATCTGATAGTTCATCAAAGCCCTTGATGTTAAAAAATAACTTCACAGAGAGTGAGGAATTTATGTTAGAGGCAGAGTTGGAGCAGGTTTGACTGAGATGGGAAGGCTGGCTTTGTGGTAAACAGGGTTATTTTTGTATATGAAATTGGATTCTTAAATGCAACCCTTTAAATGTTTAGTGGTATTAGAGGTTAGGTAATACCCTTGAGGAAACAGTTATTTTAAAAATATAATCTAAAATGCATGGCAGCAGGGCCATTGCAAATTGCCTTTCAAAAGAAGGTTTAGTTATTATGTGTTTAATCAATCCTAGCTGTAAGCAAATTAAGGGAATAGTGTAAACAGAAAAAACTCAGCTCTTTCTTAAGGGCAAAAAGAGAGATTTACAAATAACTGAGCTTTTAGGAGGTTTGAAGAAAGTTCTTTTTCTGGAGTTGAGAAGAAAGCAGGAAGTAGTGATTTATGGGCAATATTTTTTAGAGACAAAAAGACCTCCAGCCCTTTAATTGAATAGAAAAATTGAAAATTACATTATGAAGCTAAGCACTCCATCTAGAATGACTGTCCATTTAGCCCAGGTGGTGTTTGCTGAGCATCCAGAATATGAAGAGACTGTAATTATTAATTAGGAGAGGAAAAATGGTTCAAGTGTCACCTCTGCTGTGTAAAATTCTGTAACTATATTTTTTGGGTACTATTTAGGGTACTGCAGGCCTAGAACTGTAATTTCACTTTCTCATTTACTGCATTATTTGTAAAGTTGTGAATGAATTTTCCCCTTCTCCTTTTCTTTATGCTGTTCATCATTATTAAACCTCAACAGAGGACAAAAAAGCTCCTTGGGAAGGAACTTAGTGATTAGGGTCAAACCCAGCTTTTCAGCCACCTCTGCAGAGCGGTACATGTTCTCCTGTGTGCTCCTTTAATGTCTTCTTAATTTTCTGCCCATGGGCATTTCTGCCATCCCTGTATGGGATGTTGTATGGCTGGATGGTTGCTGTTGTCTCTCTGCAGCCATTTGGACTCTGATTTTATGCTTCTTCCTTTAAACCTGTAATAGGAGACTTTTAACTGATCTGCCACCATGTTCTGCAACAGAGGAGGCAGAATTATCCTCCTGGAAGAAATGACCCGAGTCCCTGTGAAATATCCACCCTGCCTGCTGAAATGAAGGAATGGAATTGGGGAATTTAGGGAATGGCTTGGAAACCTGTGTGGTCAGAGGTGAGGGAAGGCAGCAGGGCTGCCCATTGCTGTGCTGTTTCCCAAAGAGACTTTGCTCAGTTTTGTCAGCTTAGGGCTCCATCAGGCAGTGCCCCCCTGGAGCAGCTGCAGGTGTCAGGCCTGAGGACCCACAGCTCAGAGCTGTGCAGCACTGGGTAAAAGGATGGTACAAAGAATGTGGTAAAACCATGGGAATTGCTCCAACCAGGCTTTTCCTGGTTTGCTGATGGCATTACTAAAGTTACAACTTTCATAAACTTGTGAGGTGGGGGGTTTTTCCAGGTTTTTGGTTTTTTTTAGAAATGGTGATTATTTAGAGACTTTTTACTTGATCATTCAGTCAGACTTACAATGAAACACCTGTTTTATATTTAGTTTAGCAGCTGGGCGAAATCTATCATGCATACAGCTGCTTATGGGTGGGGAATTCCTATTGAGTGAGTCTAGAGCTGTTTGTTCACAGCTGTTGAAAAAAAAAAGAAGGAAGAAAGCTTGTCCACTTGCAAGGATGCACCTACCTGCTTGCTTTGTTCGTCACATGCCAGAGTCTAAGTCAAGGTGCCCATTTTCTCTGTTAGCATCCTGCCTGTGCTTACACTGCATGGAATGGCCTCTGCTGCTGCTTCCAATTAAAGCTGGAAAACCCTGTCTGCCTGTAGGTGGGCGCTACTGGAATGGCATTTCCTGGTGGATGTTCAAAAGATTGCTGTGGATCTGGGTGGGGTGCAGGCACAAAGAGAAATCTGAGGCCAGAGGTGTTTTGTGCTTGTTTTACATCAGTGTGGCACTGAGAAAGTCTGACAGAACAGAACTTGTTGAATACTTTAATTTCAGTGCCATTTCCATTAGTTTTCTTTGAAGATAGTTCACCAAAAGGGAGAATACCAATTGATGCAATGTTTTTGCTGCACACAGAATCAAATAAAATTCAACAATTGTGCTCCAACTCAGTGGGCCAAGTGCAGGAGTTTTTCAATGACACCTTGGTTTACAGATGATTTTGGGTTTGGCCACTCTTTTTCACTACCTCAAATCTACTTCAGGATTAGAAGATTGCACTGATTTGCTGTCAGGAAAGAATGTGGGTCTGACTTTGAGTGGTGACTGGCACTGTTAGGTTACCTAAAAAGTATGTTGTACCTTGCAGAAGTTTGCTTAGTGAGTGTATGAGCTTAAAGTACCTAGGGATTTGCAAAGATATTAAAAAACAGCAATAATGACAGAGAATAGAGAGATATGATTTAAGGTCTTGGGGAGAATACTGCTTTGTCTAAGTCTGAGTAGGCATCTTCATTGCTGTTTTTGTTGTAGTTTTTAATAGTTAAGTTTGTGTGGAAGTTTCTATATCCTGCTAATGTGGGTATTTCTCAGCCACTGTTCACAAGAAAACCCTTATCATTATTCTTATCTAGATAAATGCTTGGTAATGGGGCAGCTAGTGGCTGAATGTTCAGGGAAGCTAGTTGATATATATATACACATATATACATATACACTTATTTCAAGATTTGGTCTATTATGAGCCACTGCTGAATTCAGGTGTAATTCCACTTTTATCTGAAGTTGCTAGTTTGCATTATTGGAACTTTTATTACAAGGCTTCAGAGCTTCAGGGCTTTAACACTGCTTTTGGCAGCTTCAGCCACAGGACTTACATTCAGCAGCTAACAATTTATTTGTGTATAAATAAGTAATATATAAAGGTATACTGAAAGTGTAAGACATTTCAATCCTTTATCTTGTAATTAATTAAGAAGTCAATTAAATAGTCTTAGAAAAAATTTTTCTGACATCAAGCTTTTTATTATATGGCTAACTTTGGCCATTAATATTTGAATCATTTGTCCTAATGAGTTGGTCATACTAAGATGAAATTTGGGGTTTCTGACTGGATCCTTCCACCTGTGAAAAGTTGCTGTGTTGTTTTTTGCTCTAATTCCAATAAATTCAAATAAACTGGCTTAGTTTCAGCAAGTATTAATGTCTATGAACTTTATTTTGCTTTGAGGTATTGTGCAGAACGCTGCAGTTTTCAATTAATATAGATTGCCATGGTAGCTTGGAGATCTTTGGAGAATACTGATTTTCTTTTCCACTCAAAAATAATTTAAAAAATCTTCTACCTCTGTGATTCTTGATTTACTTCTGTAGAAAGGGAAATGGTAATCTGATAGCCAATAATATTGGCTTTCTAGGGCAGGTGATTAATTAATGCAGGTTTTTATTTCAGATTTAGTAATAATTTTTATTTTGTTTCTCAGCAGCTTTGTAAAATCCCACAAGACTTTTGCTGCAACAGGAATGTAAAAAGTTAGCAGGTGTTATTAAGAGAACATGTCTGTTGCTTTTCCAAAATGCCAGAAATTGATTGCAGACCAGCTAGGGAAGACCTATGAGATTCTTCCAGTGTACACAAAAGGAATGAACCTATAATTAAATTACAGTTAAACACAGATGGTTATTTTACAGCAGGTGCTCAACTTTGAAAGTGTATCTCTGGACTATTTTTGTTCCAACATGGTGTTTGGTCCCTGTTGGGTTTCTGGCATCATTTTATGGTTAGATAAAAATATTCCTTTGTATACACTTTTTTTCTTTCCCCAGGATACAAAGCTATCAAATGCTGCAGTGCTTTAAAGGAAAAAGAGAAGAAAAACAGGAAACAGAGATTAAATATAGCCCAGGAAAAAATATTAGAATATAAAAAGATGTCTTCATACTATTTATGAGATCTAGAGGAGTAACACGTGCAATTAAATTAAGAGCTCAGAATTTTCAGTTATCCAAGGTGAAATAATTGCAATACAAATATTGTAACTGAACATATTTTAATTTTAATGCCAAAAAATATAACACTAGAAGGTGAAATTTTTGCGAGTTACATTTATACGATTTATCTAACCTATGACATGGGTTGATACTGAATGAAGTCTTAGTGAAATTTAGTGATTCTCTCATTACTAAAACATTGTATATTGAACTAGATTTTAGAAGTTTGGTTTGTCAGGATAACTGAGGTTAATAGTTCAGCTTGGGTATATTGATGAATGTCCAGAGGACATTTTACTTGCTGTAACCAATCGGGTCAGCCCCTATAAATAAACCATGAATAGAGATGTGGGAGTTCCAGAACAGGTTTGAGAGCAGCTCAGGTGAGCTTTCCAGGTCTCTTATTGTTCAGTTTGGGTTTTTAATGTGCACCTCCACCTTCAAGCACAGAGTTAGTTTCTGCAGCCCTGAGGCTGGAGAAATCTCATGAGATGTCCAAAGAGTGAGAGGAATTTTGATGCTTTACCAGCACTGAACAAAAGGGCTCCACGTTTACTTGGACAGTAAAATGGCTCTTTCTGTAGATGATGAACTTATTATTATCTTTTGGTTTCTTTAGGAAAAGGACTCTCCCTAAACATCTCATTTTGTAACCTATAGAAATTCACAAAAGGATGTCTTCTGGCAATATCCCCTTTGAATTATTTGGTTAACTATGAAGATGCAAGAAAAGAAAAAGCAATTTTATACAGTGGACAGGTCATGACTTATAAATGGCCAGCCTGTCTGTTCTTTCAAGAAAAAGCCAGGACTGCTGTGCATACATGGTGAGAAGCAGCCCCCTCTTGAAGAGTCTGAACTGCCTGATTAACAAATCTAACAAAGCCTGTCCACCCTGATTTTCCCCTCTTATTCTCTCATGTATGCGTGACATGCTTAGAAACATCTTATTTTCCAAATTGAGTACATCCCAAAAGCATTTTAGTGTTTTTAATTTAATTTTTTCCCTTTAACCAGTTTCTGGGATGACTGGTGACTAGTTACAACTTGGACTGTTTCTCTTATCATCCCATTACAAGATGACATTTCTTATAGAACCCAATACATTTCCAATTTAAATTGGTAACTTTCAAAGGCATTCCTTACTGAGATTTAATGTGTAGAATGGGTGTTTTAGAATTTTAAAAAATATATTAATCCAGAGGTGTATTATATGATAAGAGATGATTTTGTTTAGGATTTTTTACTATATCAACATTCTCTATTCACTTTTTTTCAGGATGCAGTCTTAATTTCATTTTAGCTGCTCTGTAATATTGCAACACTGAGATTGAAGATTTTGTTGTTACACATGAAATATGACAATTTGCTTGAACATTAGTCATATGCAATTCAGTGCTTATTTTGGAGATTTAAGATGAATTGCAACATTTATTCTGTGAGAGTTATGTGAAAAGACTACAGTGTTCTGAATGAGTATTATACAATGTTGACTAGCTTTGCATTGTTTCTAGTTGAGATTCACCTTTACAGATTTTAAATTAAAATGCTTAACCTTATTGAGGCAAACATTATAGTTTTATCATAGGTCAATACAATAAAGTGGAGAATGTAATGGTGGCATTGAAAGAAAACATATTTACAGCATAATAGATACAAAGCTCTTTTTTCTTCTTTTTAAAGATCAATTCACATTCTTTTCTGATATTTAATCAGTCATACTGACACAGAGATTTACTTGGCATTACCTCTGATGCATTCCACTGAGACTTTGATTCTTAAATTATTTGTCTTTGAACTCACCATGACCTATATTCAGTCTTCTGTGGCTGATGAAAATTACTCCTTTACCTTTCACTGCTGATGACTAAACCACCAAGACAAGAAATATGCTTTGACATTCTTAATACCCACATTAAGTTAGTCTTAAAGTATTAATATACGGGAACTTTTTCACCTTGTGGATGCCTTGTTGCTGTCGTGAAGAGGAGCAGTGCAGGTCACACAGGTCTGCAGGACTTTTTGGTGCTGGAAGCCCAGCCTGCCATGAGCATTTCTGCGCTGGTAGCAGGGAGAATAGAGATGCTGGAGTTTGCCAAAGTGATCTCATCTAACAGCAGTCTCTGTGGGAAACTGTGGGAACAAAGAGAGCAAACCAAGTGTGTCACAACAGCAGTATGATAGACACAATCCAATTACTGTAATATTATGCAAGATAAATTGAACTGTTAACACTAATTTGGATTCTTGAACTTTCTAGTCTGTTATTTCCCCTTTGTCATCTTGGGTTTTTTTCTATTTAGCTAATGGACATTCTTTCTATTACACAGGAGGATTTTTTCCCTCTCTCTACTTGCTTTTGCTGCCAACTGCTACATCTCATATCTGGGAAAGAACAGGTGTGTGAAAATACTGGATTTGGCAAATATTCATTTCAATCACACATATTTGTATAATTTTTAATTATTACCATATTTCCTGGGATCTCAGGCAGATATTATCCACAGATTAAAAAAAAACCCCTAAACAAACAGAATTAAGACACTATTTATATCCTGGAGATGCTTTCCTCAGCTGCTGTTATTTCCATGATCAGTGTCATAGTGGCAGTGATGGAGGTAATGTTGGATGAGCTTTTTGATGTGGTCATGTGTCTTATGCACAGAAGGTGTAAGTGCCTGTAGTGCATAAAAGAGATAAAAGGCATTATAAAAGGAATTATGGGCACTCTGTTTACCTTCTTACTATTTACAGTGTAAAACTTCACTCTTGTAGAAATTCTATTTCTTGGAAGAGATCTCCTCCCTCTAAAACTTGCCTCTGCCACTCCGAGTGTCTCCAAGCCCACAGTCAGGCTGTGTGGGTTTGTGCTGCTCCTACATTGCCAATCCCTATGTTCCCCACCCAAAGTGCCCTGTGTAATCCTCTGTCCTGGTCACACAGGGTCACAGATGGTGCTGGACCCACTCAGTCCTTGCTCACCTGACAAGGAAGAGCTAACAAAACTCTATTTAGTGAGATTATCTTGGAAGAAGACACTAAATTGCCTCTTCCCTATGAAAAGAAAAAGTAGGGAGTTCTCTTTCTGCCTCCAAGACCAATAGACAGAGGGGGAGATTTGTGTAAAGAGGTGATCAGGAGAGGAATAATAGAGAATCCAGTAAAGATAAATCAGTCTATTGTGACAGAGTGCTCAAGACATTAAAACAAACAGTCTGAAGGCTCTGCATGGAGTGCCCACATGGAGAGGGAGGTAGGAAAGGCCAATTGCATGGCAGGAAAATGCTCTGCCTGCTTACTTGTGAGAAAGCCCATGGTACAATCACCTTCTCTAGCCTGTCCTTGCTTGTTTTATTTTAAAATCACTGTACTGTTGATGGCTGCATCTCAGAGCTAGGCTGCCTTTCCCTGTAGAATGTCCCAGCCTAAGGTGTCTGTTGCTCTTTGAAGCTGCCTTGTTGCTGTTTTTTGAACATCTCACTTTGCCAAGCCTCCCACCCAAACTAGACCTATTGTTGTATTTAGCATGCTTCTAGAGCCCTGTACCTTTCTGGTGTTTTCTCATGGGCTGCAGATCTTCACAGCCCAGCTTCAGGGTCTTCTCAGTCAGGGCTCCCCAAGGCCTCCCTGACCCAAACTTTTATCCCAGTTACCTTGACTGGCCACAGCTGCAGCCCAATGAAGGACATCACAGCTGCAGCCCACCAAGAATAACTGGGACCTACCGGGGCAAAGATATTCAGATACAATACAGATATAATTTACATGAATTTAAAGACCACTTACACAGTACATATATTTTAAGAGCCTCCTATAACCTATGGTATGGAAATGGCTTCCTGAGGAATTTTTAAAGGAACAGTGTACACAGCCCAGTGTCTCTCAGCAGTTGTTAAAGAATGCACATATTACTATATATAATATACTTCAACAAAGCTGTAAAGATAGAGTATATACATTGAAGACAAAGCACCTTTCCTTAAAATCTTGTTTTCTGGCTGGCATTGCAGTCAAACTTCAGAAACTCAGTAGACAGATGTTATTAGAAATTTCTCATATAGATAGACCCTGTCTTATCTCTAATACTTATCCACAAATAGGATGCATCTCATGCTCTTTTTAGCTGTAAAAACGTTGGTTTTATCTCCTTTTCCTCTCTCTCTAAATACAGTTTGAGACCGTAAAGGCACCCTACAAGCTGGGTCCTTCAACATTTCAGCATGAACTCCTGGGACTGCTATTCTCATTTATTAAATGTAAAATGGTTTCAGTGCTTTATCAATGAGATGCTCAACAATCTCTTCCTTTGTATCTGACTCTCATGAAATGTTATGCTGACTTTATTATTACATTTTTCCATTGTTGCCTTTAATTAAGTTGTAAAGCTGTTGTCTTTGTGTACTTGGCTCCCAAAGGGAGAATTATAGCTAGGCAAAGTATTACTGACAATATTGTCTGAAGAGAGATGTGAAGATATTATGTTCATGGTAATAACAGAAAAAGAATTCCCAAAGCTGACTTCTAATATGCATGCCTTCCCATTCAGAAAGCAGGAATCAGAGCTCAGTTCTTCTTTTCGGTAAAGAAATGACAGTAGGTGTTAATTTCATCTGATTTCTTAGTGGCACCAGACGTTTAAATCAGCTCTGTGGAAAACACAGGTGCAACCTTCAGTCTGAGGCCATGGGGGCTAATATTATATGCTGAGTAGGTACATAACACTGCTTGTTACCAGAAACAGCCCACATTTTTCTAAAGGAAAAAGAGAAAAAAATATTTAAAGAAGTGAGCTTTTCCACTGAAAGCAAAACAAATATTTAGAAATCTAATTCTTTCATTGTATCCCTAGATTTAGGAAAATTAGACCTAACTTTGCTGTGGTTTAGCTGGTCTACTGGAAATAGGAGTGGTATTTTGGGAGGCATCAGGGAGCTGAATAACCACTGCCTGATTAGGATGCTTGTAGGAAGCAGTCTGTCTGGGTATAATGAGCACTCTGAGGAAGCAATGATTTCCAAATGGATTCTGGGAACATATGGACTTATTTATATGCAGCATGGTGAAATTTAGTACATGAAAATGGGACAGGACGAATATCCCTTCCACCTCTATATATTCCTATGCTCAAAAACTTGTTTTGTGCAAGAAGGGGAATGCATCAGGTATACAAAGCCCAGAATTTATTGTTAGTTTAATTAGGAGGAGGATCAAAATACAGTGGTGATTATTGGTTCAGTTACAATGGTACTCCTATTTACAGCATGGTAGTTAGACAGTTTAGCCACATTTAAAAATTAAAATAACTCTTGAATGTTGAACCTTTCTGGTTTTTAGTGTTATGCGGCCCTTGTTTGGCTGCTGCTGCCCTTCCACGTGCAGAGGTCATCTTACATTGTGCATTGCCAGCAGCTTGCAGGGGTCAGCAAGGAATTCCATGTTGCTGATGGAGGTTTCTTCCTCCCCTTTGCTGGGACAATCATGCTGATGTTCATCTCCTCTCCAAAGGCTTGGTCATTTTTGTGTTTTATGAAGCTTTCTACACCTTGCTCTTCATGGGGCTGCAGCTTCACCTCTGAGCTGCTTTGGGACGCATTTTGTGTGTGCTCAGCACCTTTCCATGTCCTTTCTCTTGCCCCTATAACTGTGAAATTTTCTGAGTAATTTTCATCTGTAATTTCTGAGTAATTTTCATCTGTCACTGTTGATAGTTCTGGGCCTGTGGATGAGATTCAAGGCAATGGTCCTGCCTGGGGGAAGCTGTGATCTGAACGCGTGGGATTCTCTTCCCTACCACACTGCAGTCTGCAGAGCAGCCACTGGGAAACACCTAAAACTTTTAAAATAAAAATAAAATAAAAATTGAACATGAGCCAATTTTTAAATATACTTTGTGTCACATTAAATTATCAAATAAGAAATTTTTGACTTAGTCACATTGCTTATGAGGGGAAAGAAGTGTGAGTTAAAACCTTATTTTTTTGAGCCAAATTTCCAGTCTTTTGTTTGAGTCTCAGGAGGATATTAATATTTTCATTGATGCCGAAATAGTAATTGCTAGCAAAGTTTGGGATAGTGCTGTAAACATAATTAGAAATTAATTCCAGAGAATGCTCAGGCAATATAATAGAAAGCTCAGATTGTGTTGGCATAGGTAGGTGTCCTAGTGCTTTTAACCAGAGAATCTTTATGTACTTGAGTGTTTTGATGAAAAGAAAGAAAACATACTGCTCTCTTTCTTCTTTTGAAATATATCCTAAAAGACTTTCACCAGCAGCTGGTGTGTTCTCAAATTAATGTGCAGATAATTCAAGTTAAATTTTGGGAGTATGAAGATAGAATTACACTTAATTGATAATTTTCATATGTAAAGAAAAGTAATTCACAGATAAGAGCTGTCATGCTGTATTTCCAAACAATTCCTCTAAATCTAAATGAAGCACCACAATTAATGCATGAATGGTTATTTAGAAGCCAGACCTGTGTTTAATCATTTTATTGACTGTAAAAAGCAGAGGTTATGGAAGGTGTGATTTTCGTGTAATATAGTACATCAAATTCAATCTGCTTTAATCCAGTATAGTAAATCACTCCTTTTCTTTTTAAGTTACAAGCTTAAATTTATATTAGACACATTTTAAGTACATTTACATCAGTGGTAGTGTTTTAGCCATATTATAACTTGCAGCAGCTTTTAATTACTGTGCTTGGGGATGTGTTTCACAGAATAAAATAGGTCCCTATAATATCCATAGTAAGATGTTTGATACTTGGACTGTTGGTTGAATCACTGATGAGGGGTATAACATGTTCTCTGAGGTAATTGGTTGATGAATCTGCAGTCTAAATTTATACAATTTGATTAGTTCCGCTGGCAGATAATTGGTAATTAGATGGTACACAAAATGTCATTTTCTTCCATGCTTCATCTTTCAATCTTAGTTCCCAAATAACATTTGTTGGAATATAAAATTATAGGCTAACATGAAAACAGTTTTATATCCTAGATAATGCAATGGAATAGAGAATTTGGATTGATTCATTGATATGATTTTCTATACTGATGGTAACAATTAATTTATTCTTTTTAAAGAAAATGTGATTTAGGTTTATTTTTCACCCTAACATTTTAAAGACAGATCATCTAAAATGCAAACTCTTTAACTTGCAGGAATAAAGCATGAAATGACACCACCCATGTTGTTTGTCATGTTCAATTTTTTTATTTTATTAGAATCTGTTCTCTCTCTCTGGTTTTCACATTAGATTATTTTGACATATATGAAAATCTTACGGAAAGTTTGAGATATCTATTGTTGGTTAGTTATAAGACAAATAACTGTGAAATTTGACTATTAGCCTAGCAGAGCAGTGGTGCATGTCCCATTATTTCAACAGGATAAGGCAGCAGTTTTATTAATTTGGAGACCAACGGGAGCTAGACAAGGCAAAAGTTGTCTTCAGACTGTTTGACTTCTTGGTTCCTCACTGAATGCTCTTCATGAGGTTTGCAGTGAAGGCTGAAAACCAAGGCAGGGCAGCATTTTTTTTGCTAAGGGAGACAAAACCCTTAGATTCTGAGCCTGTCTTCAGCAATGTGCATCAAGAAATTCATCCTGGGGGGGAGTGGGGAAGTAGAACTGCAAAATAAATAGAGAATAACCTGACAGAGAAAAGAGCAAAGTGAAATGAGCATGGGGAAAGTTGCATGATTTGGGCTGTACCAAGTGTAAAAAGCAATAAAGTCTAAATACGTGGAAAGTTGTACTAAGTTGTTGAATCCCCTGGTGTTTCTTTGGCAGTGCACACTTGACTGGGTTTATTTAAACTCTTTGCTTCCCCTTCACTCATAATTAAATAACAGCAAAGGGAAACAAAGGGTTTGAATCTGCAAGTTCTTGCACTGCACACATTCACCTGTGTGCTAACACTTCATAAATCATTACCCCACGAGGACGGTAGTATTCTGAACTCATTTGGAGCAGACATAAATTATTTTCAATGTTAACGCCAGTAGAGAAGCAGGTCATATGAAACTTTTATAATTTTTCTGATTTAATTGATGTTTTTAAAGTTCAAACCTGGTCTGGCTGAGGAACAACTCCAGCAAGGATTTGCACATCTTTGTATTGATTGTGTGCAAACCTGTTTATAAAGTGTAGTTATTGCCCTGGAGATGACAGGGCAGCCTCATCTTCTTCCATGGCTTTTGCTGGGGCAGATCAGAAGCAGGTCTGAGATACTGTGAGGAGGAGCAGCCTTTGCTGGGCCTTTCCTTGTCGGAATGGAGAAGGGCAGAGCCAAGCCTTGCTGCCTGGTGCTGGTTAACATCTGAATGAAGGGAACCTTGGCTCCACAGGTCCCTCTGCAAAGCCTGAAAGTGCAGTTTGCTCTCTTTTGCCTGCGGGTGCATCCCCTGCTCCGTGTCTGGTAGTCCCAGTGCCACCAGAGGCTCCTCCAGGCTGGTTCCGTGCTCTGCAGCACCCCAGCCCCTGGAGCTGCCCTGCTGGGGTGTCACCAAACCCAGGGAGCACACTGCTGCTTTGTGAAGCCTTTGTGCATGGGCATACAAAGGTCCGGCTGCACCAAATCTGAAAATGCAGGAGGTGCAAATGATCCCAGTAATGGTTGGATTGGGGTTTTGTGGTTTAGTTTGGTTTTTTGTTTGGTTTGGTTTTCTGTCTGCATTTTATTTTTTTTTGCTTGGGGTTGGTTTGTTTTGTGGTTTTTTGTTGTTTTCTTGTTTGTTTGTTTTGTAGAATTGTAATACAAGTGTCTTCAGTTCTAGTGGAAACATTCACCAGTCATGCCTCCAGTCATTCACCATGCCTCCAGTCACTCACCATGCATCCAGTCATTCACCATGCCTCCAGTCATTCACCATGCACCAGTCTTGCAGCCCGCTGAGGCTTATTGGTCTAATAAAAGACAATTAATGCAGTACTTTTTTAGTTCTAAGAGTTTCAAGAAAAGAATGGCTATTGCTCAGTTGTACAGCAGACTATAAATCTCTGTTGTATGCTTAATTACTTTCTAGATTATGCATTGAATCTTCAGGTTGGCATTGTCTTGCCTTTGGTACTGAAAGTTTAAATATTATGTCACAACATTCACATGTCTGTTTCTCCTCATATACAGAAGTGTTTAGTTATCTTTGAATGTTCAGTTGTCTACTAATTGTCCCTTAAAAGCAGTAATTATGTAGTAAACTGTGGATTATTTTAAATCATCAGATCTCCTAATGTATTACAGCAGTGATGTGGAATTTGATTTTTAATAATTCACTTGACCTTTTTCTTTGATGGTAGCTTGCTTTATATTTCCCTTCTCTGAAGTAATTTTAGGTTCTCAGTGGTTAGAACTTCCCAATAGAAAAAATTTCAGTAGATATTTGCAGAAAGCAGAAGTTTTTCCTGGTCAGGAGGCTGCAATACTTTAGTTTTCATCTTTTAAAGAAATTTTGCCTTTATATATGTTTTAATTTCCTGCTGTTTGCTATTCATGGAAATCTTTAATTACCCTTTTATTGTTATTTGAATGGAAATTAAGATGGAATTATAGCATTATTTTGTGCTTTGTCTTATTTGTTAAACAAGTCTAGATGTGTATATATAGAGTTTGAGAAAATTTAACAAATTTATGCTAAAACTGATTTGTTTTGCAGGAGTTTTATAGCAGAGTTATACTGAGCTACCCAGATCAGAGCTATAGAACTGTTAGATCTCATCCCCTGAATATCTCTTTTTAAATTACATAAATAGAAATGAGAAAATAAGGTTGGTTTTTGTTCATTCCTTCTTTTTTCTCTCCCTTGGATAAGCTAAGTAGTAATTGAATCAACTGAACCTTCTTTACTTTCAGGAGGGACAGTGTTTTTAATAAAAACTTGCAAACTTGGAAGTGTTTGAAAATTCCCAGTTCTCACTATTGGTGAGTTTACTTAGTTTTGAATGACAGGACATGATTGTAAAAAGACATCAGGTTTCTGGTGCCATGTGAATACATTTATACATAAAAACATTGTCTAGAAAAAACCAAGAATTCTCTTAATACTCAGAAATCAGAGGTTTCTCTTCATGCTTAGAAACAAAAAGAAGCCTAGATGAAAAGTCACTGGTTTATACATTCTTACAGTTTTAGGGAGCCTGGTTTTTGTTTGTTTTTATCACGCTTCAAGTTGGCAGGGCTGTGCTGCACCACGTCTGGAAAGAGGGACTTGCAGTATGTGCAGGGGTTTGGCAGCAGCCAAACATTTCTGTACTGACCAAAAGAGAGTGAAGGAGGATCTCCTCTGGATCTGACAAACAAGTTCAGTTCCTGTCCCTGCTTTCCACTTTTCTGTCCTGCCTCCTGTCAACAAAACTGGTACAAATGGAACAGCTCCAGAGGTATTTTGACTCTTTATAAAATGTAGTGGAGTTTTCATAAGAGAAAAGCAGAGTCAGTGTGGATAGATGGAATATGGTTGTTGACTTTACAGTAGGTTATGTATTTTCTCCTTTTGAGAGCTACATGGAATTTAGAAACTGTGTGTTTATTTATGTCCTAACTTTGCTGTGGTGTATGTTGTTTATAGCAAGTTCATTTTGGAAAGACTCAGCTTGTGTTTGCAAAACAGATATTCTTGCTCAATATTTCTCTACTAGGAGATGATGTTGCTTGAATAGGCTAAGGGTTGCACATTCTTATAAACTAATCATGAGCTTCTATTTTGTTTCTCTCAGCTTTTGATGTTCTTACTGTAAATTTTTGAGGAGGGGTCTGGTTTGTTTAAATATCAACAGTTAAGAGGTTTGTTTTTTGTTTTTTTTTTTACTTCAGAAGGCAGGTTTTCTATACATGCACGAACCATGATAATGTGTTTGTAAATATATTTATCCAGTTCTTTTATCAACAAGCAATTTTCAGTGCCACAGCCAAGCCCCTGGACAGTAATTTTAAAAATAGCTACATTGCTCATTTCATTCCCTGCAATTAACATCTCTCACTCCCAAGATTACACCAGGCAGAGTTATGTAACATAGAAGTTAAAACTTAGCTATCTAAACAAATGTTGCAGCACATGTGGTTTTAGCAAAAGTTTACAGAAGCTTTTTCAACGCCTTGTGTGATGTAGTATCTGCAAGAAACTGGGGCAGAAGTGACTCAGGACATCTCAGTTTGATGTTCAAATGTGTATCAGATATTCATTTTTAGGATAGGGATGTGTCTCTAATACAAAAAGTAGATTATTTCCTTTCCTTCCTCTCAGTCAGCCACCTGGTTTCTTTCAATTTTTCTTGCTTGTGGTCCTACTAAGGGAGGAGTAGCAAGGCTTGCCATTTTTTTGCTCATGGATTAAACCAGCCCTGCGTATTGGCCAAGTTCTTACTTTTATGGTGCTGACAGTTTTCAAGTGTAAATGATTCATAGATAAAAGTGTCTTTGTAAATACAAAACCATCAGACACACACTTGTATTGCTCTCTGTGGATTCATGGGTTAATGCATGTGCTTTGTGACAGAAACAGTGGGCAGTCCTTTTTTAGAATATCATCCCAGTCCTGATCTGCTTCATTGTGTTTGTAAAGCATAGAAAACATCTTTTCTTCTGAATTCCTGAGAGAGGACCAGCACGTTTGTCCTGTTTTCCAGTTAGGTTTATTGTCAAGCTCTTCTCCCTTGAGCATCATAATATCATCCTTATCTTCAGAGATTTGTTTGTTTCCTGAGCAATAGATTTTCTTGTAATCTGTATAAAGATGTTTCTCTTTATTGCAATTTTTGCTCCTTAATAAATGCAGGTCTCTGAGTTGCCCCTCTACCTTTTGTGGCTTAACCCACTCTGGGGGATAAAATCCCAAATGAAACCATGCATTATGAATGGACTCTGGGAATAAACTGTATTTTGAAAAGCAACCCTTTCTAGGTGCTTTAATGTGTCTTAAAATGAACCACAGCTAAGCAGGTTACTAAACAAACCACTATCTTCACAAGCCCAGATCCATTTTTTGTTGGTTTTTTTTTTTTTTTTTTTGCTACAATGGGGCCACTCAAGCATAAATTGTTTGATTATGCAAAATGGATAATGTCATATTGTCAGTGCCATAAATAGAAAAGAGAGGAGAAGCAGCAGTGTCTGTGACTTTTGCTATTCTTCCTTCAGAAAATGGGTTTGATTAATCAGACAGATTCATCCTTTCAGAGGCAGCACAGAAACAGTGGCCTCATCCAGTTTTGTGCTTCAAATGGCAAAGGAGTTGTGGCATGGACCACATGGAGCAGCTGCAGATCAGACTTAATTGTGTTTTCTTGGGGCGCAAGGGAAGGTGAATGGGAGGGATGGAAGGAGGCAGTTCAAAATTCCCTCTGACATCTCAGAACCAGGCAAACTTCTCCAGGCTGAGCCCTGGTGATGCTCTGTGACTTCCTGTGGGATTCATGACTGGCTTGGTTTCAATACTCATTGGGGCCCTACAGAAAGGGTCTCTCAGGTAGTGTCCTACACCCTGGTGATGGCCTGTGAGGAAGAGGAGGCTGAAGAAGGGCATTCTTGGTTTTGTTGTCTACCAGTTGGTAGATTCCTTGCCAGGTAGAGGAAGTTTTTAGAAAATCTGAGCTTGGGGCACCTCTGAAAGACAGATGAAGGTAAGGCTAGCAGCCAGTAGATCATTACAAAGGTTGCAAACAACATATTCATGTCCTGATTCAGATTAATGTTGAGGAAACTGTTAGCCAGAATATTGAAGGATAATGTTTTTGAAAAAGCCAATTTTATCATTAAGGTAGTTTTGTAATAGATAATTAGAGGTTTTTTTTTAATAGTTTTTGTCTCTCCTCTCTTTGGTCTTTTACATTTTTGTACATGCAAAAGTTTGTGTGCCCTTCAGTCAAATTCTAATGACTTTAGTTGGACGTGAACCCTTGATCCTATAGATTTTAGACAAATTGTGAACTCTAAATTCCTTTTGCTCGGCCTGTCTTGTCAGGGGTCGCACCAGAAACATGTCAGTTGCTATTTGAGTCCACACCATGTGTCCACAGTGTTCTTCTGTTCCAAAACTATGAATTTCTTTCTGTTAAGCCAAAGGAAATTAGTTCTCAGTAGAATTTCTCTTTCCAACAGTTTGAAAAGTTTAGTTTCAGAAAGCCTCACAGAAATTCTCTATCCTGATCTAGAAAGTGAAGTTTTTAAGTCATTTCATAATAAATCTAAAGTAGAGATTTTTTTTCCCTTTGTTTTCTTTCCCTCTTTTAGAGCAATAAAATAAGCAGTGTGGCTACAGCCCCAAATGAATACCCAAGTTGTAACAGGGAAATCTGAGTCCCACAAGGAAGTTATCCTTTGCTATGGATCTTTCCTCACTTTCCTGTTGAGCTCACTCATACATCACACTCTTCCCCTACCAGTTCACTTTGAGTCATACACTTGTTGCGTGAGTCTCTCCCTTCTTTTTGAAGGGAAATTGAGAAGACTTTGGAACAAAGCCACGCATCATGCATTTCCATGCATTACAAGCCCCACCTTGTAGCTGAAGGTACAATTTGTGCCATCCTTTTTTAAAATTAGTTTTCAGTTTAAAGTGAAAGCATCTTGCTTGATTTCAAGTGCAGAAAGTTTAGGTGAGCAAGCTCCTTTCAAACTGTGTAGGGGAGGGAGCTGAGGAAGGGCAGACACCATTTATGCAGAGGTGTTACAGCACTGTCTCCTTGGGAAAGCATTATTTTAGGCAGTAGCTTTAAAATTTTAGCAGTGGGTGTTGACTGCATTTCTTGCATTTTTAAAACAGGCTGCCAGCCAGCAAATGATGTGACAGAGAAAAGGCAGCTGCTTAAGGCCTCATGCTGTTTCAGCAGACAGCAGTGACTGATTTTCTAGGACAATTTTCAGATGGACACCCCAGGACATTGTAACAATTTCCCTTCTTATTAATTTAGTGCTTCAGAAAGTGAGAAAATTGTAGGATTTCTTCCCCCACCCCACAGTAAATATCATGAACAAATCTTCCCAGGGAGGGGTGTCTGGGTACAGCACAGTCACTGGCACTTCTGACAGAGACTCTTGTCTTGATGCAGACTGTGGGTAGAGCTGTGGCATAGTGGGCAGAGAGGGCCATCAGTACAGAAACATGAAACTGGAACCCTGCAAAATGAGAAAACCTTGGTTCTGTTAGATTAGGGAATGTTCTGTCACTGTGGGCGTTTCAGTTCTGTCATCAGATAGGTAGATACAGATGGAGAGGGATTGTTACCCCATGGATATTCAGTGTTTTTTATACATGGCTTCCATGGCACAGAGGATCACTTCCAGATGGCACCAAGCTGGGAGGGGATCCATGCGCTTTGTAGGACAGAACTGCAATTCAAAACATTTTGAAGAATTGAAAAAGTTGGTCTAATGTAAAAAGCCATAGTGTATTAAGGAGAGTTCAAAGTACTACTCTTAAGGAAGGAAATTTATGTATAAAAGTTAGAGACTGGCCCATTAGTTAGCAGTATCTGGGTCACAAGCCTAGTGATTTAGAAATGCCCCTTTGGAAATCATAAACTGAACATGAATCAGTGTTGTTTTTGTATTGTGGAAACAGGCAGGCAGCCCTCATTCTGGGATGTGACAGTGTGAGTGTATTCAAAAATAGGAAATAATCATTCTGCCCCACTCAGTGTGAATAAAGCCTCCGTTGGAGTCTTTTTTCTATTTTTTGACATAAACTTCAAGAAATGTGAGGACAAATTGGGGAGGATTGAGTGGCGCAGAGAAGGAAGGATCCAACGTGTAGCAAATGTAACTTCTAAAAAAGAAATAGGTTATTGTTGGTGTTAAGAATGGAGAAGACAGGACTTGAGGTGTGGCAAGTCTTCAAATGATTGAAAGAAAACTGAAGAAAAATCCAAAAAAGCTCTCCCAGCCTCCAAGGAAGTTGAGCTTCTGTTGCAGAAAGTGAGATTTATATATAGCCTTAATAAAACCTTCCCAAAGTAAGGACAGTGGGAGATATTCTCTCACACAAGTTTCATAGAATACAATGAAATCTCCATCACCAAGGGATTTTATGAACAGGATGTACAACCATCTGCCAAATATAAGTTAGATATTTTTAATCCTTTGTTGTGGTAGAAGTCTGAGAATAGAGGACTGCTTGACGTCTCCTCCAACTTTTTTTTCTATTATTTTCAACATGCATTATCCATATATTCAAAAACCAATCAGGACTAAGTGGTTTTTTTTTTTCTCTGAAAGGTTATAGATTTCTTTTTTATAAACTGGTTTTGCAATAATAAAAATACATGGGTTCTACTTTTAAATTTGACATACAGTTTGCAAAAGTATATACGCCTGCTGAAGAACAATTCAATTTAGACTTCTACCATAAACATGCTTTTTAAAATTTTCCCTTTAGTGATATATATATATATATATATTAAAAAGTATGCAAAATAAATAAGTTTAAACATTATTCATAGAACATTTTCCCAAGGGAAAGCACACTATTATGTGTTCCCATGCTATGAGTACTATCCTTGAGGTGAGAAGAGGAGCAATAAATAGGTTGAAATGTTTTATAATGCAGAGTGGAAGAAATACCTTAGTGTCTGAACTGATTTAAATACCTCTGAAAGTAGCAATTCTGATGCTTTAAAATTACACTCCTCTATAAATCTGCAGCTCCTGTTAGGATAGAAAATTCTTGAGCATCTGTGTTAGCTGCAGGATTTACATCTTCCCATCTAAGCTGGGAGGAGGGCTAAAATCAGTGCCCAGGGGCTGAAATTCAGTGCAAGTGTAGACTCAACAATGCTGCAACAGGTGCTTAACAAGAGCTGGGGGTGGCACTAAAGCCTGGGTTACAGCTGCTGGCATTCCTGGCATGGCAGATCACTCTGTCTGACATTGCTCCAAATTACATGCACTGGGCACCGGTACAAGGTGCTGCAATCCTGCTTTTCCACTGCAAACCATTTAAAAGTTTGATGAAAGCAGAAGAAAAGCCAAATGGACAGTATTACCAAATATTCTATCCATCCCCTCCAGCTGTTTACTGGGGTCCAAAGGAAGCTCTCCAGCTGGAAAATATGCCCTCCAAATTACCAAATATGAGATTTTCTGTTCAATCATTGTTTTAATGTTTATCACAAAGTCTGTGGGAAAACATGATCTCTCTTTTTGATGGCCTGCTGTTGTTTCTGTGGGTTTCTGACATAAAATTTGGAATATATTTTCAGACTAGCCTGCATATATGTGTGTCAATATGCATATACAGAGGGATAAAAGCCCGTTGGGCACAATGATTGCTACAGAGCATTTACCTGAATCCTCAACAGTTACAGCATTTTGTTCATTGAGCTGTTTCCAGTTGGCAGGGGTTATTCTTGAGGGAAAAATCTGAGCACCAACAAAATGTTTCCGGTTAGAAAATAAAACCTTGGTGGAGTTGATCAGCTGGCAGTCCTCCAAACCAGAACCTGACATGCACCTGCTTCATTTATTTGTTTTATGCAGCTTCTCATTTAACAAACTGTAAATGAGAAAGGGAAAGCAGTTAGTTTCTACTGACCAAATTGGTAATGTTTTCTCTATTTAGTTCAAGAAACTGCACACTGTAATGTCAGGTTGCATTTACAATACAGGGATTCTCTCCAGAGGACTGGAAAATAATTAGAAATATATTATTATTTACAACAAAAATTCTGTAAACCAGAAGTCTGCAGGCACTGCTGCTTTTGGTGACTAAAATTGTTCTAGGGATAGATATCTTAAAATACAGCAGATATGAGATATTAAAGACAAACAGCCCTACTATGACTTCAGTTTGATCTTTCATGTTAATTATATGGATAGATATTAAAAACCCAGGCACAAAAATATACAGAGAATGCAGGCTTAAATATGTTGTTTAGACTGGCTTAAGAGCCATATCCTCTTTATCTGACATTTCCCATAAAATCTGTTATCAGATAATCATGTTCTGCCTACGGACAAGCCAGAAGTCATTCAAGTCATTCTATATTTGAACCCATAGTGTATGTGTTGCTGTTTGGAGTTACTTGAATCAAGAGAATGTTACTAAATAAAAGAAACACATACTCAGAGAAACAATTTAAGATATATCATTAAAGAAAATAATTAAGCAACAGAATTTTGTAGGATGGCTAATGAATTTATTTCTATTCTTTGACTCTTCTCAGAATTCCCAAATTAATCTGTTAGTAAAGGATTGGAAATCATGGTTCAATTGCAGTTCACTTACTAATGGGGGTTTTAGATAGCAGCTTTTATGCATGTAGGCAGGTAGGTGTAATAATCTACATAAAAGTACTTACCTGTCTATCATGTCCCTAATTATTATGATGATCTGGGTATACTGCTGAAGATATAATTTCCTTATATTTGTGGTTTTACAAGTTTGATTTAATTATCCCTGAAAAAGTTTTCTGTCCTGTTTCAAATCCTGGTTGGTTTTCCTTTCTAGTTAACCTTTGCTCTCTGCTTCATACACATACTTTTTAATTGTTTAATTGCTTGTAAAGCAGGGACACTTTTGACTTAGCATTCAACCATGTCCCAGAGTACATTGTTGAGCTTGGAGCTCAGGGGGGGAATTCAGAAGTGCTTTTGTGTGCAGCACTGTTTGAACTGCAGCTGCCTGCCTGCTGACAGGTAGGGAAGTCACTGTCAACAAGATTTAAAGTTGCTGTCATGTTTACACAGCGCACAGAAAAGGTTGAGAGAGTATTGTGATTTTGTTGAAATTAAGTACCAGCAGGTACCGGGCCATAGCAGTGTGCATTGGTTATGATTAATGTTTGACATCTGCATCTTTTGGAGATATTTTAGCCACTTTTCCTGTCAGATGAGAAGTGCACTGCGATATGTTTCCAGTCATGAGGGGAAGGTTCAGCGGCTGAGGTTTCCAGGGCTTAAACTGAACTGTTTAAAGTCATGTAAGTTCTTAGTTCTAAACCCTTGTAAGGATTTTCAATAAATCTGAGCAGTTGGGAATTCTGTGCTTCAGTGTCAAAAATCCCACCAGACTAAACAAATTTTAAAGCTATTAAACACTCTCCCTTGGTGCTCTCTGTGTCTTTCTACTTGGATCTCCTGGTAACTGGTGATGAGCAGTACCAATATGGATCTGCTAAAGGAATTGTTTCCCTTTACATATGAAATTTCTACCAAAATTGAGAAATGGTTCAGACACATAAAGGTTTTGTTATGGATATTTTTAATTCAGACTGATATTGAGGCATTAGGAACAAAGATTCAACAGTTAAACACAATTTTTGCACATATTGTATTAAAAGTTCAGGGCAGCCCAGCAATGCTCTTCTGCTCTCCAAAGCCCTGTGTAGACACAGTTATTGAAAAAACATTTTACACCATGATTCTTTATTTCTGTCCCAAATGAACAAACATTGCAGGAATATTTTTGAGTGATTCTGATGGATGCTGTCCATGTGTTAATTTATTGGAGAAAAAATGAGGTGTGTGCATGTAATTGGATCACAGAATGGTTTGGGACCTTAAAATGGGGTGGTTGCAATCACCATGCCAGGGACAGGGACACATCCCCTAGGCCAGGCTGCTCAGAGCCCCATCCAGCCTGGCCTTGAGCACTGCCAGGGATGGGACAGCCACAACCTCTCCAGGCCATCTGAGAGTGTTTCCAGCATTCATTGAGCTGACTCTAAATCAAAATGCATATTTCTCAATCCCTCTGATGTTTGAACTGGTTTGAAATCCAGGTCCATATTTTGGATTTATGAGATTTTAATCCTGAATATGTACTATTTCAAAATATATATTTTGGTATGTACTTGATATATAGAATTTAGATATAATATGAACTTGCCTCTCTGGCAGGACTGTCCTCTTACTTCCATGTAGGTTTTTTATGGGTAAAACCCAGGACAAAATTGATAGTAAGCCAGAACATGCTGTCTGTATACAATGTTCTCATTTAATAAAGCATCTTAATATGAGCAGTTTTCTGCTGGATTTCTGACAAGCTCCCATAAATATTCTATTTTAATCACCTAGAAAATTTGAAACCTTCCTCTGTGCCTTACTAGATGTCATAATCAGTTACCAGGCTAATCATCTGTAGTGACATCACTGCCAGTGAGTAATACTTCCAGGTTTTATATCTGGAGTTGATGACCTTGCAGCCAAGGTGTACTCAGGAGATGCATTCTGGAAGGGTGGAAATTTGTCTCCTTTACTGCTTTTGTGATTTGGTGCTGCTGTGTCTACTTTGCATTAATACTGATTTATATTTCACTCCTCTGTATGTGATATGATGCTGATGCTGGCTTTCACTCTAGGTCATAAAGCAATCGCTTTTAAATTATTAGAAAAATGGAAATTATGTATAATTATTAGTTTCACAGTGAAGTAATTATAACCCATCCCTCATTTATGTGTCAATGAAAACAATACACATTAGTTACAACAGGATTAACACTACATTGTTTATGTTTGTTTTTTTCCTACACTGTGATTTCTGTATGTGTGATACTGAGGGAGATGTAATCTGTAGCTGTGTGTTTTGCATATTAATACTATGCAAAGCATGAAAAATTAAATTTATAATATGTTTCAGCATTATTGCTCATAAGCTTGTGACAAAGACAAAAAAGTCTTAGCAGGCAAAAAAATTAGAAGGGCCAGAGCATGCACAAACAGGTAAAATGTGACAACTGATAAAATAGTTGAGAAGCAGCCATGTGTCTTGTGATACAGACATCAGGGAGAAATGTTAAGCACTTCGTCATTCCTGCCCTCCAGTGTCTGATGCTTCTGATTTCTTCTTTATTGATTTCAACTAAAGAAAATATAGAGGAGTATAGAGGTGACCCATTTTGTTGACAGATACACATGTTAGTCTTGTACTCCCAGCAAATAGTTTAGACATCAGGAGTAATGGCTTATAGGTAAGAGATAAACACAATTTCCCATGGTTTCTAAACCAAGTGAATCAGCAGACACAGCCTGCTTTCAGAGTCTCACTTGTTTAGCTTTTATTCAACAGATTGAAGATTTAACAGGACACTGGAAATTCTAGAAAAAAACACAATAACCCCCTAAAAAAAACCCTGACTTACTGACTAACTAAAACCCCATTAACAAAAATCACTGCAATTATTGAACTTTGATTACTTCTGGAACAGAAGTTATCCACTGTTAACAAAACCAGTGACAGACTACCCCTCTTCAACCTTGCGTGATTTCAGAAGCCTGACCATTTCATAAGTTGCAAGTAAGTAACTGATGTCCTGCAGTACATGTGATTATGCTATAAAAACGAAAATTGGGCATAAATTGTTACTGTTGAGGTATGAATTCCAGCCAAAGGTGCCAGTAAAGGATTTTCCAGTCATATTCCATCTAGAGTCAGTGTCACACCTTTGCACACTGTGGCTGTGCAATGTCACTGGCAGTTGTTTGGAGTGTGTGTGCAGTATTGACCATCATTTGTCTGACATGGTAAAAGGGTCTGCCAGAGCAATGAAGTAAAAATACAGCATCTGAAACAGTGACAAACTGTTGCACAGTGATACTATTATCATTCATTTTGATGCATAAACCAGTCATGTCCTACTTTCACGTCTTCTTTTGTTTATTTAGAAAAATGCTCTTTTCAGTTTAAGTTATAGCTTTAGAAACATGTGAAACCTCTTTCCTTCATGCTCAGCTAGTCAGTTTTCCAAACTATTTCCTAAGGAGATATGAATTATGGAGCACAAAGGAATATCCATCTTTTTTCAGGAAAAATAAATCCTGCACTCTCCTCCCCAGGAGAGAGCACGTCCTAGATGCTCAGCGTATTTCAGTGTGCATCGTTCCAGGGCACAAAAGGTGTCTCACTGTGTTTCACTGCACATTAGAAGAGATTGTGAATGAGAGATCCAGGTGTTTACAGCAGGGGTTGATGCAGCAGTGTTGGAATTAGAAGGGCTTTGAGAGGGAGCCTGTGCCTGGTCCATCATGAGCCCAGCACCTCCTGCACACCCCTCCACAGCCCGAGCAGTTCCCACCCTGATCCTTAGAGATCAGATGCTGTCGATGCAGCAACATGGGCAGGACTTGAGGAAAGTGGAGTTCCTGGAATTTTTTTTTTTTAAAAAAACTGTCAATATGGTGCAGTTCCTAAATGATGTGAATGAACTGTGTTTTCAGGTCTCTACTTTCAGTGCATGTCCCACCCTTGTGTTTTCAGGTGGTTTTACTTGCTGTTTGTAGTGTCTACCAGAGGATTTTTTGCACAGCTATGAAACTTAGTGTCCTGCCTTCCACAACCCTTTTCTGATTCCCTTAGCAGATTGCTTAACAAAAAAAAAAATTGGTGTAATTTGTCCCTGATGCAGATCGTTTACAACACAGAAAACAATTTTTACTGATGTAGCATTGTTAATTGTTCTCATGTAAATGTCTCTTGCCCTTTGGTTTGCCTATGTCAAAGTAAACCAAAAATCAGAAATTCCTTCATTATCTCTAAGAGTCTGTATATTCTAATCCTTATTAATTTCTATTACTCATTGTTATTGAGACTGGAATGAAAAATTATTACATGGAGAGATCTAAATCTAGAACTATAATTATCTATGTAGTAATTAAAGGAGAAAAAACCATTAGAAAATTCTGTAATTTTTTTCTATGGTTACAAGCACAACGTTAGACTGGATATTCTAATTCAACATTACAAAATTAAAACAAAAAAAGGGAAAGGAAAAAGTATTATTAAAAAGTGAAAAATAGGGGAAAAGTGAGTTAACAATAAAAGCTTAATGGGGAACCTCTTTCCCTATAATTTGTTGACTGACTTTTTTTTGTGAGATAAAGATTTTTAGATATACAGATATGTGGACTTGATTTTTTTTTAACTAAGACCAAAAATTTTTCATGTTATTATTTTCAAGAAAACAAGAAAAGGTCAGGTTTGTTACATCTAAATAAGTTGGTAAATAAGTAACTTCATTTTACCTGGATGAGTTACTTAATTGCAATACATTCTAAAAAAAAAGGCTGTAAGCCCACATTAAAGCAGTGAATAAAGACGTAGGTTAAAATGATATCTATTTCTATAAGTCTTTAAATAGCACTGCAGGAAGCCAAACACCTTCTGTTGCTCTTGAGCTGAAATATGTGGGTGCAGGGTAATGACAGAATATTTTTAAATAAGACATTAGTCTTTAGTTAACCTTAGTGAACCAGTTAATGAGTGAACACATGTTAACAAACCAATTAAAATTCCAGAAAAATCTACATTGAGGTAAAGGAAAAAAAACCAAACAATTTACAGGACCTGTAAAAATGGTTTCTTTAAGCTTTCTAAGCAGGGGTAAAAGGTTCCTGCTTAGTCCCACATATCTCAGGAATGGATTATGTTTTGCCCTTAGTTTCTTAATTTCTGGTGACAAATTCTCATTTATAAACCTAACCATGGTGTAGTTCATAAGGTAAATAGGAAAATAATTTGAAGAAATACTAATCATTTGTGGACTGTGGATCATCCAAAAACCCTGACAGTTAACAACAGGAATGGTGTTCCCAAACCTTTATATGACAGTCCTACCATCAAACCTGAGTGGGATTTTTTCTCAGTGTATGACTGTTTCTCCTGAACCAAAACACCTTTCATGAGAGATTTCAAATGCTTTAGAAATTGTCTTTAGAAAGAAGCCAGAGATGCATTAGTTTAGACATCTACCCTCAATGTGCTCTTGAGACTGTGCACAGCAATGCTGGATTAAATGATTAACAGTTATACCAGCCTTAAATATCTACAATGGCATTTGTATAATTATAATTACAATTATAATTATTAATATTACTTATTTAGTTCAATTAGATCTGAGAGCACAAACATAAATACGTGACCCATTTGACTCATTAAAGTGTGGTAGAATATTCACAGTAAATAGCTATATTTGCAATATACACTTCTCAGTTCTCTCATTGAGAAGTGATTTGCAGTTAAATCTCCATGTGAGAACCCAGTTAGGGACCAGCTCTTCCTTAAAACCAGCAGCTCCCCAGGAAAGGGATTTAAATTGAGAAAGGAGCAAAAGTGAGGTTTTGTGTTTAACTGGGCTTTCAAATAACTTTAGAAACCATGAGGTGTATGACTAAATTACTTCAGTAAAGCTGAGATCTAGCTTTTTGTTCTCAATCTCTTGTGTGTCTCTTGCCTGAGTTATTTTTAATTTTTTCATGTTTGGTTTCATTTTCTCACATGCATTACTTGACTCTATACACTGATTCTGTTTTATCTTTTCTCACAGGTAACTTTTCACTCTCATCCTTTTTCTCATATTAGAGTATTTGTCATATTAGAGTAGTCGCTCGGAAAATATTTCTTTAGACTTCCAAGATAAGCCCACAAGGTCTGTACATAGGTCTGGCACTTACTTCAATTGTAAGATTGAAATTAAAAACGGTAGGAATTAAAAGTATGAAATAACATATATCACAGAATAGTTCATAATTTATGGACTATTCACCAGTTTTTCATAGAGTGAAATATAGTAGGTTTTGAAAGAGTGAAGGACAGAACTCTACTGAAAGTAAGATAAATTTTGGAAGTATTATCTATGTAGTAATTAAAGGAGAAAAACCATTAGAAAATTCTGTAGTTTTTTCTATGGTTACAAGCACAACGTTAGACTGGATATTCTAATTCAACATTACAAAATTAAAACAAAAAAGGGAAAGGAAAAAGTATTATTAAAAGTGAAAAATAGGGAAAAGTGAGTTAACAATAAAAAGCTTAATGGGGATCCTCTTTCCTATAATTGTTGACTGACTTTTTTTTGTGATATAAAGATTTTTAGATATACAGATATGTGGACTTGATTTTTTTTTAACTAAGACCAAAAATTTTTCATGTTATTATTTTCAAGAAAACAAGAAAAGGTCAGGTTTGTTACATCTAAATAAGTTACTAAATAAGTAACTTCATTTTACCTGGATGAGTTACTTAATTGCAATACATTCTAAAAAAAAAGGCTGTAAGCCCACATTAAAGCAGTGAATAAAGACGTAGGTTAAAATGATATCTATTTCTATAAGTCTTTAAATAACACTGCAGGAAGCCAAACACCTTCTGTTGCTCTTGAGCTGAAATATGTGGGTGCAGGGTAATGACAGAATATTTTTAAATAAGACATTAGTCTTTAGTTAACCTTAGTGAACCAGTTAATGAGTGAACACATGTTAACAAACCAATTAAAATTCCAGAAAAATCTACATTGAGGTAAAGGAAAAAAAACCAAACAACTTACAGGACCTGTAAAAATGGTTTCTTTAAGCTTTCTAAGCAGGGGTAAAAGGTTCCTGCTTAGTCCCACATATCTCAGGAATGGATTATGTTTTGCCCTTAGTTTCTTAATTTCTGGTGACAAATTCTCATTTATAAACCTAACCATGGTGTAGTTCATAAGGTAAATAGGAAAATAATTTGAAGAAATACTAATCATTTGTGGACTGTGGATCATCTAAAAACCCTGACAGTTAACAACAGGAATGGTGTTCCCAAACCTTTATATGACAGTCCTACCATTAAACCTGAGTGGGATTTTTTCTCAGTGTATGACTGTTTCTCCTGAACCAAAACACCTTTCATGAGAGATTTCAAATGCTTTAGAAATTGTCTTTAGAAAGAAGCCAGAGATGCATTAGTTTAGACATCTACCCTCAATGTGCTCTTGAGACTGTGCACAGCAATGCTGGATTAAATGAATTGCAGTTATACCAGCCTTAAATATCTACAATGGCATTTGTATAATTATAATTACAATTATAATTATAATTATTAATATTACTTATTTAGTTCAATTAGATCTGAGAGCACAAACATAAATACGTGACCCATTTGACTCATTAAAGTGTGGTAGAATATTCACAGTAAATAGCTATATTTGCAATATACACTTCTCAGTTCTCTCATTGAGAAGTGATTTGCAGTTAAATCTCCATGTGAGAACCCAGTTAGGGACCAGCTCTTCCTTAAAACCAGCAGCTCCCCAGGAAAGGGATTTAAATTGAGAGAGGAGCAAAAGTGAGGTTTTGTGTTTAACTGGGCTTTCAAATAACTTTAGAAACCATGAGGTGTATGACTAAATTGCTTCAGTAAAGCTGAGATCTAGCTTTTTGTTCTTAATCTCTTGTGTGTCTCTTGCCTGAGTTATTTTTAATTTTTTCATGTTTGGTTTTATTTTCTCACATGCATTACTTGACTCTATACACTGATTCTGTTTTATCATTTCTCACAGGTAACTTTTCACTCTCATCCTTTTTCTCATATTAGAGTATTTGTCATATTAGAGTAGTCACTCGGAAAATATTTCTTTAGACTTCCAAGATAAGCCCACAAGGTCTGTACATAGGGTCTGGCACTTAGTTCAATTGTAAGATTGAAATTAAAAACGGTAGGAATTAAAAGTATGAAATAACATATATCACAGAATAGTTCATAATTTATGGACTATTCACCAGCTTTTTTATAGAGTGAAATATAGTAGGTTTTGAAAGAGTGAAGGACAGAACTCTACTGAAAGTAAGATAAATTTTGGAAGTGAGTGCTCACCTTTACCAATGATTATTTGCCCTTACAGACCCTTTAAGAACTCCTAAGCAATGTTGGGGTTTTTTTTTGTTTGTTTGTTTTTTGTTCAGCTGATGCTCCTACTCAGGTATCAAATTTTACTTATCCTAATTTTTTACTTCAGTTTATTCAAACCTTTAGTTTGAAAAGGAAGAATTTGGAATTCTTCAACACAGAAGGTCCTCTAGCCTGTTGAAAAAGAAACTTTGGTGCTGGGACATCTATACAGTCTGCAGTGTTTCCTATACTGCCTTCCAGACAGTTACAAGGAGGTGGAAAAGTTGTTGCAGAAATTTGGGGAAACTGAAGGTAACTGTCTGGCCTGTAATTTTTACTTTTACTCTTTGTTTTTTCTTTTGGTTTTTTGGTTGTTTTTTTGGGTTTTTTTAAACACAGATACTTTGTTGTCCCATCTCCCATCTTCTGGCAATGTTTTGAGATAACCACAAAGAACTCAGAAAACACTTTGGCCAGTGCTTTAAGCATCCTACAAAACTGAGAACATCCCAATAACCTCAAAACAAGCTGCCTTGTAGACAACTTTCTGTACCATGCTTCAAATTTCACTTCAGGTGACATTTAGTAAATACTGTCAAAAAAACCAACATTTGTTAATATTGTTAAAGTCTGCAATATTTCTCAGTGAATGTAGTGCTACAGCTACATTTTTATGAACATTAAAACAACCCATAAGAAGGAAGCAGGAAGACATAAAGAGTTTTCATTCAAGAACTTAAGAGAAAAAGAAACTAATAAGTCAGCACTGCATCTTATATGGCTGAAGGGAATTGTTTAAACTAGGCAAATTTGTAGTCTGCTTCTAGTTTCTTATTGATTATTGGTTTTATTTAGTATTTAAACTGCAGCATAAAGAGCATCCTGCTCTTTATAGGGTTTATGTGGTCATTGATGCTTAACTCTTTACATCTGCAGGACACTTTATTGGAAAATATCATTGATGCAGCTGTTTCCTCAAGGTGTAAAATCTAGACAAGAGAGAAAATGATTAGTCACAGTGACAGAGTGAACATTTGGGAATCACTTTTTTCTGCGCATGTCATTAAAAAAATCAATAAGATGAATATATGGAAGTCAATAGTATTTACTGTAGAAGAACAAGGGAAAAGAGAGCAGCCAAACTTTGCATTACTAAGATTTTGCTCTGTGACCAAGTCCTCTTGTGGGATGAAACTTTGAGGGGTTGTATTAAAGGTCATCATTGCTGTGCAGTGTTTGTTCTCTTCATAGCACTTCATGGAGAATGACAGTCGGATGGCTTAGCTCTAAAATCCCAAATTTACCCTCTCAAATTGTATTCAGAAAATTAATCCCATGACTTCTTTTCTAGCCTGGCTTTTGCATCTCCAAACTGTGTTTACTGTACTTTGGATGATTCTGTGAATGTAACTTTCCTGTGCAGCATTGTGTGTGACTTATTGATAAATATGAAAAAAATATAACTCTAAAATCTATTAACTCTTTATCCTGTGCTATTTATGGAAGATGATAATTCTGTATTTCCTCCCCAAAGGAGAGGGTACAAGGTAATGTGATACCTGTGGCTGGTGGTGTGCTTAAGTAAACAGGCATGTTGTAAAGCTGAGGAGTTTAAATATACCCACTTATATCTTTGTATTTCTGCATTGTGACCAGTGCTTCCATTGCACCCAGCTGGCCTCGTGCTCGGGGAACACCAGCATGTGAAATGTGCCTGTGAGGGTGTCTGCACAGGATCCCCAGCCTGCACACACAGCTTGAGCTGATGTCTGGTTTTGGTAGCCCTGGATGTAAGATCCCTAACACTAACACTGGCCAGTCCTATCAAACAACTGCGCTAACATTTTAGGCCAATGTGTTATTAATAATGCTTTTTTAGGGGAAAGTCCTTTGTTTGGCACCAGAATACAGACGCTGATATCTGCACTCTCACAGGTGATGGAACTGCACTGCTTGTGAGAAAACAGCTGATGCACGTGGTAAGAGAAGAGCGCAGTAAAAGAGAATCAGCAAAGCTGGGGCTTAAATGGTCAAGGTTGTTCCTGAACAAGAGTAATCAAGGTACAACACAAATTTCTCAGGATTTTGGTGCTGTCTGACAAGATATTTTACCCTGTGGCAAATAAAGTGGATACATGCTATGATACAATGTGCTGAGCTCTATTGATATTCTCATTAGTACACTATGACTTCAAAGCCATATCCATAACCACTACAGATGCTGTAGGAATAGACTCAAGTTAATTAATAAATCTTATTTTTCTGTCAGATTTAATATGTACAATAATTGCTTACTCTGTAAATCCCATTTTGATCTCTCTTCAGAATGTTAATGTGATGGTTTTGCATTGTTGGTTTTTCTCCCATCCTGCAGTATTCTTTGCTACAGCAATATGGGAAAAAAGATCTTTCAAGCTCTTCCCTGTCCCAGGTGAGGAGATGAACAAATGGATTCTAAAGGCATGAAGTGTTCAACACTGCTGTGGGTACTGATCTATCTGATAACTTCTGCCTCTGTGCACATTAAGAGCTGAAATACGATATTTTAAAAAGGCAGGTTGGGAACAGCATGAGCTTAGTGTTGAGTACTGGAGCTCAGCTCAAAATGAACTTCTTTAGCTGTAGCAACTTCTCCATGTGTGTAGCAGAGACTGACAAACTCTCCTGGCAGGTCTGAGCACTGACTGGGCCCCTGGCACTGATGCTGGGTTTTAATATCTGAAATGGCAGCTCCTAGCTCTGTGAGAGATCAGGCAGCACTTTTCAGTGTCCTGCAAAACAGTGTCTGGGACAGGATGCTCTCCTGTCCTACAGAACCAGTGCCATCAAGATTATGGATTAATTTCCAGCCCTCTCACAACCTCAGAGCACTGACAAGGTAAAAGGAAGGTGCCTATGGAGATTTGCAGCTCCCAGCAGTGAATGCCCTCCTGAAAAGTGTGTTTCAGGCATGGAGCTGTGGGCACTGACTTCCCTTTTCCTCACTCTTTTCTTTGAAAAATGCCAACTTTCTTTTTTGGTTCTGGATCAGCAATAGAACAGCAGCTGAGAAACTATTTATGGTCCAAGTATATGGAAATAAAAAGCTACGTGATCTTTAGGAAATAAAGTAATGTTTGTGAAACCATCACAAATGGCACTTTAAATTTTATATTTATAAGCAGAAAACAATAAGGAATGACTGTTTTACAAACTTACACAGCCAGCAAACCTCCTTGAAATCACAAAAAAAGCCTTGGTAAAAGTGTCATGGGTTCAGACCAAAATCTGATACCATCATAAATGAAATGTAAAACTTTAAAAGTCTAGATTTCTTTTTTGCCTCTAATGAGAGTTCTTCTCATTAAAAATTAACACTTTTCTATTATACCTAATTTACTTATAAATCTTATTGCAAACCATTATCAACTCTCACAGACATCTCAATCAACCTTATGATTAAATCTGTTTTATTCAAGCTATTCCTTTTCCACTGATTTTAATTCTATCTTAATGACTTTCCTTTTTTTTTTTTTTTGAAAATCCATTCAACTTTGGAGACTTTCTCATTGTTTCATGTGTCACTATTTTCATACCTTGGAACTTGACTGTTTTTGTAGCTTCCAGCTATAGAAGACTTTATTACAGGTATGTTTGGTTTGTGGAGGGAAAAAAAATTCTCCTAGCTGTACAAACACTTCAACATCCATGAATGTGTTTTTGTAAAAGGCTTTTTACTTACCTCTTCAAGAATTTAAACTCAAATAACTAAAATTGTGGTTTTCACTTCACATCCATGTTTTTGCTAAGTGTAGGGGGGTTTAGTTGTGACTGAGTAACCAGTGAATGCCAGCCCTGGCCTGTGACAAGGTGTTCAGTGTGATAATCCTGACCAGGTGAAATGGCCAGAGGCAAGCAGGAGAACCAGTCTATTTCCTTGTGCTTTGGTGTGTCAGACAATTATTATCAGCGCATGCTAGAATGTCTCCTGTAGAATCTGAAAGTGAAGTTATTTTTCCTGATTATCTTCTGCGCTCTGACGCATCATATCCACTATGAACTTACAATAAACTATATAAGAAATAAGAAGACAGAGGTTTTTAATAAATGTTAAGACATTTTGGAAGTAGAATTCATTCTTAGTCTACAAGGGCTCCTATGGCATACTATGTGTCTGGAATTCCTAGGACAAGTTCCTTCTCATTGCCAGGCACATGAATTGGTCGGTGCCTCCTCTGTCCTGTTTACATGTTCCTACTCTGTCATCTCCTTCAAGGGATGAATTTTATCCTAGCTACAGTGAGTTAGGCATTGTTGTTCCAGAAGAAATTATTGTGCTGATTATTGCTCTTTATTGCAGTGGTATAAAACAGGATGTCTCAGTATCGTCGAGTATTTGAGTGCATTTCTTGCTGTTGAATTTCTTCCAGTTCAATGTGGAATTGGTCCCACTGAGCCTGGTCACAGGAATGTGGAGCACTCTTGCAACTGGCAAGACAAAATCTCATTAAAGGTAAACATCCTGAGTGTTTTCATAGATGTGTGCTCTAAGAACTCAATCTCTGTTGGTCCACAAAGAGCTACAACAAAAATAAAGCATAGTGAGGATGGTATTTTTGAAAGGGTTAAGGAAACAAGAGCATAATGTGTTCCTCTTAATTCATTTCAACAAATGTATGCTTAAGATTTTTTGTCTAAATTTGCCATAGGTTGATTTAATCTAAGAATCACTTTGGGTAAGTATTTTAAGAATAAGCAGGCATTAAACACATTTGTTTAAGCATTCTCCAGGACACCTGAAATTTGAAACACCTCCTTAATCCTGTCACTCAGGACAGGATTGGTAGGTACTTGTCTGCCTAATTTTGTCCTGTTTTTGTTTGTACAGCAAAGAACAGACTATAGAGATCTATTTTAAGGGGAAATGCTATAATATTGTCATTCACTCTCTGCTCACATGGCATGATATTGCTGTTTGTGCTCTGTTGTTGTTAGTCTGCCAGCTTGGATGTGATAATAATCATAACACAAGATTTCAGCAAAAAGCCTACAAACCTTCAAGTCCCCATTGTATGTTATTTGGAGAAGCAGTTTTGATATTTGTGTCTCAGCTTGCATGAGCAATATCACATTACTGGAAATTGTGTTTTCCTACAATGACTCCCACAGGTAAGGACTTTCTGCAGCGTCAAGATTATTTTGTTCAATTTGGCACAGGTAGGTTTTGCTGCAGGAGCTTGTTAAACATGAAATAAGGCAAAGTTTCTGGTCTTGAATCCAAATTTTTCCTCAATTCTGACTCTCCAGATCCTGACATACTGCTTCTGACCTTTTCAGGCAGAGGATGGCTGAGACCTGGGCATATGGATCCCCTGTTTGAATTAAGGAAAGATATCTTTGCTACTTATGTGACATGAAAGGATACATATCTATTACTATTTTTACTTAAAAGTGAATTAAAATTCAAATGCTTTGAATTTAACAAACGTCCCTGCTTAAAATACTTATAATTTCTTGACCTGTGGGTCATTACTGTCTAGACTGCTTCAGGTTGTTGCTGCTATTTAATTTATAGTGGTTTTGAAAAGTTTCCTCTCTCTTTTTTACCAATAAGGGAATTTTTTATTCATTGATAGGAAGTGGAGACGTTAGTTTTACCCCTCTTCTTTTAGACAAATTATTTCTACTTAATCATTCCATTTCTTTTTGTCTGAGTCCTTCATTCAAATATGGCTCTAGAAAAACATGCTGAAAGATTTAGTGAGAAGCATTTTCCACTAATGAAAATAAAAGAAAATAATAATTAAAACAAAGAAGTAAGTAGAACTTTCACCGTTTTGTTTTCTAGGGGAGTAGTCTCTTTTGCAATGCCTTTTGGGGTTATGCAAGAAAAAGCTTCTGCAGGAAAACTCCAAAACCTGCTCATTCAGGAGCATTATGGGTTACACCTGTGCTATCTTCCTGTGCTCAGGAATGTCAGTGCTCTTTGCCAACAAAACAAAATAAACAATTTAGCCTCTGTGCTGGGATGCATTGAGGGAAG
The DNA here is from genome assembly GCA_024865655.1 of Emberiza elegans. Lineage (NCBI taxonomy): Eukaryota > Metazoa > Chordata > Aves > Passeriformes > Fringillidae > Emberiza > Emberiza elegans. The sequence goes on from JALJVW010000206.1 coordinate 67,473,399, forward strand.
GGAGACAACTCCACAGGTTCAAAAGTTACACAAGCTCAGTTACAAGAAACTGAAGCATTTTAGAAATGGTTTCTAGTTTTCTAACAATAACATACAATGCTATATTTGCACACCATATTCTAACAAGATTGCATATTAAAATATGTTTAAAATACTGCTCAAATAGAGAGAGATTTTTGAAGCAAAATGGATAGTTATAATTTAAGCATCTCATCCTGAGGCCATAGTGTGATTTTTAATTTCCTAATGGTGTATTGCATATACAGTATGTCTAGCAGTTGCAAAAAAAAAAAAGAAAACTTACATTTGTTCAGAATACAGTGATGACAGTGATAAGTAACTTCTAATCATATAATTGGCATTTATTCAGAAACATAATTCTCTTGAGATGGCTTGATTGCATTCATTATCACCAGTTAGAGACGACAATGTTTTTATCAGCCTGATTCAAAAATTGGAGTACAGATGTCAGAATTTGCTCCTAAATCAGCCTGCTGGGTTTTGTTTCTTCTTGGTTTGGATAGGGGTTTTTTTAGTTGGTTTTTTTTGGTTTTTTTTTTTGTTTGTTTGTTTGTTTGTTTTTGGTTTTTGTTGTTGTTGTTGGGTTTTTTTCTGTGTGTATTTTAAACATTTCTGAACTTAATTTCTGTCTTGAAACTTGTTTTGAAAACCTGTATGTCAGCAAAACTATACAAGCTTATTTATAGAATTAAAATAAACCAATCTGAAACCAGTTTATTTAAATCACTGTCATTCTCAAATAATTTCATTTATGTTTGACTGTGAATTGCTTTACTGCTGTGCATGCCCTGGGATAGTGCCTGTCTCTGGATTCAGCACTTCAGGAATTGGCTAATGACTTCTCAGGCCTTTGTAACAATCTCACTGGAAGCACTGTAAATTAAAGGTTAGTAGGGAACAGAAAAGTGGCAGTAAATACCTCTCAGTGGCCATGCAAGGGCAGTGAAAATTAACCCTTTACTACAGATGAGGAAAAGCTGCCTGATACATTTGCTGGTATTCTTCCAGCCAGAGCATCTCTATAATGCCAGCTAAACTTTTGTTTACCCTTTGAACTTTGAAATAAATAATAATTTGCCCTTTGACACATCCTTGACAGACGCCAGCTTCTTTATAACACTGCAGAATGACATTTATCAAGCAGTTATAGATGATTAGCTGGGCTTCTTTTGACTGGAAAAGGAATACAATAGTGTAGTTCTGCTCTGGTCGTGGTAAGGTTTTGAAACCTTCCAGAATTCTTTTAGAGAAAGCAATAACACATTCATAAAAAACATACTGGATGACCTCAGGTAAACCATGAGGTGATCTCGCTGAACCCAAGCTTAATCCAATCATCCAATCAGCAGAAAGTTAAGGGAATCCTTTATTCCTTACTGAATATGAGTTGCCAGTACAGCTAAACAGCATCAAAATACATACCAGGTTCCTTTAAGGTTAACCTTCTTCACCAGAAGCTATCCCCAGCATTATCATCTCATTCCTCTGCTGACTATTTCCTTCCCTGCTTATAACAGAAAAATCTAGAAGTGATTAAATTACTTCTGATGCCTATTTTTGGTGAACTGAGGTAGAATTAAGCAGAAAAGGTGGTGTACCTTTTGAAGAGGGTGCTTTTGCTGCATCCCATTGCATGTTTGCATGAGTTTCTCTGTGGCAGAGATTACTCTGTTGAGACTTCTGTTAGTGACTTTCTGTTACTCTGTGCTGGTAATATTGCAGACTGGCAAGATTTTTGCTGAGGTTCTCTGGAAATGGAAAACAGAGATCACGAATTATGTAATTTAACAACTCTCAGTAAGTGCACTGTTAGTGCCATTAGATCTCCTGCTTGTTGAGGACTGTGTGGGGTCTGAGCTCCAAATCTGTGAACCTGGGGATTTATCACTGCAATACCACTGATTGCATTTGGGTGGTGGAGAGACAGAACAGGACTGGGAATGGGGAGGGGAAGGGAAGAAGAAAGGAAGACTTTGAGTAAGCACTAAAGGGGAAACTTGGACTGTATATGTCTAATTTCTGATAGTTTAACACTGTAACCTTAATAATCATCTTTTATTTACAGATCAGTGTGATGTGGGCCAATACATGTATATGGAGGTAATTTCTAGAAGTGATATTGCAAAACAAATGAACTGGTAAACAATGTTGCTCTCTTGAAAGGTAATTTATGTATCCAGTGATTCTCTTATAGAATCTCTGTCTGGAGATAAACCCCAAGGATTTAACATATTAATTAATTTTAAGTATTTGACTCCATATTTAATTAGAGAGTAACCTGGAACATGTCTCCTATTCATGCCTGAGCTTGGGTATTGTTCTCAATTAGGTCTGTCATTTAGAAATCATCCCTGTGTGTAAAGTTGCTATGTTAGAGTGGTGGGTGTTTTGAGACTTGGTGTATTCAGAGCTATCCAGGTATGTCTCAACATACACCATAATTGTGCCTTCTTTTCAGGAGTGCTCCTGAGAAAACCAGCAGAGTTTTGGGTGCTGGCATCCAAGGAGCTGCAGAATCAGTGTAAGGTCATTTTCCAGGCTTGCTTGTGGAGATATTGTGGTGAAGTCACTGGGTGAAATCATGGCTGTATTGGGGTCAATAGGAATTTTAGCAGGAATTGGATTTCACTTTGTAGGTAAAATCTCAGGGCTAGGACCCATGAGCTTTTCTGCAGAGGACATAAATAAGTAAGTGGGTTTTGTCTTTTGAGGAGCTGGGAAAAAGACAAACATACAGAGGCTGAGCCCAGTCATGTGTTACCATCTGCCATAAGCCTGCACACTGCTGTGCTATGAAATCCATTTAGAATCCATGGATTTTAATATCACATGGAACACTTGGAGTATAGATATTTTGGAGCTGGATTCTTGTATGATAAATTTGTTTTTGCTGGAACTTCCCGTATGAAACTTGATAATATTTGTGCTGCAGATTTATTTCTGTAGAACAGATTTGAAATAATGGTAATGTGTCCGAGGTGTTACAGCCTTAAGCTAATGGAGATAAAATGCAGTGCATGAAAGAAGCCAGGAGATGACACACAGGAGATATTTTCAGACTCCTCTCTAGTAAAGAACTTAATTGTGGACCTAAATGCGACTAACTTGCATTAGTGCATCCAAAATATTAGGGAGTTTTTCAATTCCTTTGCTACTTCTTTTGCCTTAACATGTGTACATTGGGAAATTAAAGTAGGATTATTTTAGATTAAATACCCAAATAAACAAGCGGTAACCTGGCAGACATGACTACCCAATGTACATAATTTTTATTCTGCCGCTGACACAGATTGAGAAAGTCCCCATGAAAGTATTTGAAAATAAATAGAATATAGCAGATATAAATGTTATATAATTCTATCTAAAATAGGTGCTACCATCTCAATAGAGCATGGGAAAGGAATTCCCAATTCGTGCAGGTTGAAAGCAAAAATTTTGCTGCATTCATCTGCATGTGGAAGTAATTTGGGCCAGTACCTGTGGGTGAAGCCATGACCACACTGTCCCAACTGCATGGGATTTATTCAGGCTCCACCCAGTGCTCTCTGCTCAGAGAGGATTGTTCCCTGGACCACATCTGGCTAAGCTTCAAGAGGAAGGAGAATATATTGTAGTTCTGTTTCCTCCAGACTCACTCTGGGACACAAAAGCAACTTTATGATGTGAGGATAACTAAGCAATCCTTTCCAAAAGTGCAGTCTTGCTCTGTACTAAAATACATTTACAATCTTCTATGCTTTTAACTAGAGCCTGTCTGTGGAAGGATTATGCACCTTGTTGTTGTTGCCAGTTAGAGTGTCTTTTCTGTCTTTATTTTTCAAAGGGGAAGAAAATGTGAGAATATAAAATATTAAAAGAGCGGCTGATATTTTTCTGTTCAGAAAAAATGTTCCTATTTTCTGTACATTCTGTGTTTCTTTTGGGGTTTGGTGGTTTTTTCTGTTTTTTTTCTTTTGCATATGTTGTTTGCTTGGCTTTTTGTAATTCCTCAAATTGTTTTAGGAGCATCTTTAAATCCAAAATATTTAGTTTGATTCCTTACTCCTCTTTTTTCAGGTGAAAATGTCTTAGATATTTGTCTCAGACGAATGACTGGTCACTGAACTGCAGCTGCTGATATAATACAAAATATCAGAAGCAATTGTTTTTTCATTCTTTCTTTCCATTCTCTTGTCTCAAATTCTCATGATTAGAGACTTTCAAGACTTTGAACATTGATTCACATCTGATTGCTAGAGTATATTTCGTAAAAATCAAAGGCAAAAGCCTACAATGGTTTTCATGAAACCCTAATGCTTATTGCAGAGCCTGACTTTACAAGCCGTAGTTACATGGTGGGGGTTATAATTTGGATTTTATGTTATTCAGGAACATTCAACTGCAGATTTAAAAAAGAAACAAATTGTATGCCTTGGTAGTAAAATATGGTATAAGAGACCATTCAGTTAAAAGGAATACAAATATCCAAAATAAGCATAAGAACTCACCCTTTTATTTTTGAAATTCTGATTATGTCCTCACTTGGGGCTCATTCATCAAAATAGTAATAGCCATTATTTACTCTCTTTCCACACTGAGAGCAAAGTGACCATGCAAAAACAGAACCACCAAAGTGATAATCCAGCTGTTGCTGCTTTTACCTTGAGCTTTATGAAATCCATAGCTGCATTAAGCAGAAGGAAAATATTTATAAAGATAGCATTGCAGCTGGGGAATAGAAGGTAGCATGGGTAAAACCATATATGAATTACTTTGTAGGGGCAGGGGAAATGAGAGAGTCCTATTAAAGAAGAGTGTCTTTTGGGAAGGTTTTAGCATAGCTAAAAAAGCAAAAAACCATGATCTGCTTTTGCCACTGCTGGTGCATTTTTCTGTCCTGGCACAGCCCTGGCCAGGGCCCTGGGTAGTTTGGGCTTGTGTTGTTCTGGGTTCCTGGGCTCCTTTTCCTGTGTTTCCTCTGTTCTCCTGTCCCTGGCCTCCCCAGCTGGGAAAGGACTGACAGCACCAGGGCTCAGAGCACCACATGTGAATGGAAACCAGCTCAGAGAGAATTAAACCACGACTGCAAGGGGCAGATTTGGAGCTAGAATGAAAGGGATTGAACAGGTGAGACAGAGGATTGATAGTAGAAAGGATAATGGATTAAATGGGAGATGAGAAACATTACTACATGAAGTGACACTCAGATTTTTCCCCAAAATAGCTAACTGCTGACTTAAAGTCAGTTCAGAGATTTGAGGAACTATTGCCTTTTCAGGAAATTGAAGTCCTTCCTCAGAGAGTGAGGATGTTGGGCAGCAGTGTGGAACCTGAAGTTCCAGAAAGTCAGAGGGTCTGACCTGCCTGGCTATGGAACATTCTGGTGCCTGAGCTGGGGCAGGGCTGCAGCTGAGAGTTTGCTGTATGGGGGTACAGCTAAGAGGAAAATGGAACGGATCATTGGCCCTACAGGAAACTTCCCAGTTCCAAGAAGTTTTCATTTTCAGAGACAAGAAATGTAGCCTATTAATGTAAAAATTAAATACTGCGGGGGGAAGAAACCTCCACAGGATCTGTATTGTGGAAAATTAGTTTCCTTTTAGTTTATATTATTTGCATTGCTTCAATCTATCCCCCAGGGTTCCTGTAGGAGCACCTCTGATTCTTGAGTTAGCATTTCTGCTCACAAGCAGCAGTGGCTGGGCAATGTGCAGAGTACCCTGTGATTTCTGGGCTTTTTCAAAACCAACCTCCTGGTTAATCTTTATATACTGTGTGCTGTGTGTAAAAAAAATAAAAAATGTTGATCTTTTTAAATTTAAGCTGTTATTTTTCTAACTATCTGACAACCCACATAAATTCAAAACCGCTTTTATGGTGCTTTTCCATTATTTTTTGTTGCTTGCTAATTACTTTTCTTGCCTGATTTCATTTGCAGTTTGAATAAATAAACTGTTTGGTTCTGCCTTCAGGTTATTGTAGGAATAGTCAATATGCAGCTATAATAAAATCATAAATTTCTTTGAACAGGCAATTTCTAACATATACTTCCACAGAGTTTTAAAGTTCTATTATTGTAGAAGCAACTTGCTTAGGAGCTGCAAAGTTGCCATGCTAATTTTTGAAGTTGGGAAGACATTTAAATCATGCATAGCTCTATACATTGTACAAGGTAGTTTAAATATTTGTGTGGCAACTTTGGTAAAAATGGTTCTGTTGTGTGCTGGAATACAGAATCCTGAATAATTTTATTCCCTTTTTATCTAAATGTAGGGAAGTTTTTGGCCTTGATGTAGGCCTTGCTGGGAGGAATCAGGCTACATAGCTACTGCATAATGGATCATTTTTACCCCAGGTAAAATTTTACAAGTTAACTACTTCCTTTTCCATGATACTACTTTTTTTAAAATGCTACTCTGGTAGATCATATGAAACATCATTATTCCTATTTCCCTCAATCTCCTTCAAACCACCTGAGATTATCCTTATTACTCTGATGGAATTGTCTCCAGGCATGCTTAAAAATCTATGCAGAACAGGAGAATCACTAACTTGGAGTAAAAAAACCTCAGAAATTGCCTGTTACCATGAAGGACAGGTGGTTTCATTAGAAATAGGACTCATCATCTCCCTTCTGCCAGCGTGGCAGCAAAGTTAGGTCCTGCTGGACCTGGGTGCAGCCAAGGGAGCAGTCTTGGCACACAAACTTTTCTTTCTTCCTTATTCTGTTAACAATGCATAAAATAGCTGTTTCCTACAAAGGTTCAGTCACATGGCAGTTACACTGCTCTCCTGGGATGCTTTTTTCATTTATACTTAGGTATTTGTTGTGGTTTCTACACATTCTGCTGGCTGTTAACCTTTTTTAAGCTTGTTGGGCTTTGCTCCTGCAAAGCTGAGCTCATGACTACCCTTGGAGCATGCATATCCCATTTCCTCAAATACTTGGTTTCCTCTCTGTATCCCTCTAGGCTTTGTAATTAGATCATAGAAAAGAAAATGACAGCTCCAAGTAGCTTTGCATGTATAAGCTTGAAAATAATAAGGCATTAATTTAATTTTGTCTAGTATTTATATCAATGCAAACACATTTGCATTTGTAACACAAAGCAGTGGGCATAGATTAGCCATGATTTGGGATATCAAAGCACCAAGAGGGATCATTACCAACACTATAAATGCTAAAAATTACTTAGGTGTATCTAAATAGTCACAGAGATAATTGGTTTTTAGCTGCCACACAGCTATTTAATATTCTTTAGGGGTCAGTTTCCTAAGCCTTATGTATTACTGCATTGTGCAAGGGCAGTTTGTAGGAGCTGTAAATGACAGAAATACATGAAAGATTTTATAATATATAATAGCTAATAGGCCACTAGTGGCTACTGCCTCAAGAATAAGAATTAGGACGTCTCATGAAGAGTAATACACATCTGGTTGATGTTCTCTGGGTGTTACATGACCTTGATCTCTGGGCTAGAAAAAAGATCATGGTGGCAAAGAAATTAATTCTGCTTGGTAAGCTCATATTAGTGGCAATGGATGGGGCAATTTTTCAGGCCGCAGGTAAGCTCACTGACTAAGATTTCCTTTCTTCCTCCTCTTTTCTCAAAATAACAGAGGGCTAGTAAGATCTTTAGCTGTTGCATCTAGAGGAGATTTATAATCATAGCTGTGTGATGTTTATCTAAGTTATAAATGTTGGGATTAGTCTAGGTCTTTCATAACTACCCTAAATAAAATATTTTGCCAAACACCGAATTATTGAATGTTTAATCAGCATGGGAGGGGTTTTTGAGGTCAGTCACAAGTACACTTAGTATTCAGTCAGAAAATTTGGTTTTTATTTCTTTGTTTTAAGGCAAACAAGTGTGTTTCTGTTATTCAACATAAACCTCAAAATAACCAGCCTTGTAAAATACAATGAGCCTAATCCCTTAAAAGGTTGGAAACTTGAATTTGTTGTGAACCCAGGGAATGGTGCTTGGGGTCTACAGGGTCATATGAGTCCTAGACCTGAGAATACTGAGGTTTTCTATGCTCTTAGCTCATGTGTGATGGAAGGATGTAAAATGTGTATCAGCCTTTAAAACCTCACAGGGTCAGAGAGGGAAGCAGGGAGACGAATAGCCTACAGCCCGCTGTAAATGTTATACACAAATGACTTCTCTGTTGCTATTACATCCCGCATCCGAGGCTGGAAATCCTTGTGGCTGTCCATGTGCTCACAAAACACAGCATTTATCCAAGCTGGTGTGTGTGTCAGTGTGTACCATGGCTGGTTTCCACAGAGGGAATGCCCGGGCACTGGGGGACGCAGCGAGATTTCTGCCTTCATTTTCTCTGTTACAATGTGCAGAGTGATTGACTGCAAAAGCTGCAGTACTGTGCTGGAGAGTCATGACCTAGAGCATATTCCAGGTCCCCAAATAGCATTTTTCTTCCCTTCTCTCCAGGCAGCAATTTTAAAAGAAAATAAGGAGAACAAACTGAAATAATAGGCAAAGTGGCCATGCTTTGTTCTGTGCTAAGGTGCATCATGCAGCTGGTCCACTCCTGTTAGAAAGGGTCCAAAGTGCAGGGAAAGGATGGAAAATGGAAAGAATGTGACAGAAGGGCAAGATTTCCAGTGTGATACTTAAGATGGGAGGTCACTCTGGTGCCCCAAAGCTCTGAGCAAACAAGCTCTGGTAGATCTGGTTGGGGCAGATAAAGTTACAGCAATTACCAGATTTTTTTACCCCTTTGGATCCTATACATACCTAAATATAGTGGTAGAACTGAAAAAAAGACTGAAGCCCTTGACTGGATGCAGAATTGGTTTTTATAGGTCATGATGTGGGGAACAATCTTCATTCAGTGAAATGTTCAAACACAGACACAGATGTAACTTTTACTAGGTCACCAATTTCTTGCTGAGATGTAAGCAGCCTCATAGATTTTATGGTTATGTAACATCTTAGATTTATGTTTATTTTTATGTGTATTATGTTTGCAGTACTTCCAGACCCAAGTCTTCAGGGGTATATACAGTAAATATAAACAGATATAACCCCTGCACACACTAAGCAGCAGAACACAGCTCATTTGATCATCTGTAAGCTTGGGATGGTGGGAGCCTGATGCCGAGCAAAGGCAGGAAACAGCAATCCTCCCCTGGCCCTCCCAGCAGGGAGGCAGAGATGCAGGGGAGCTCCAGAGGCTCTCTGACTCTCACAGTTTGCATCCTCATCTCCAATGCAGCTTGTGTGACTCTTCCTTACTGACACTGCCCAGCAAACTGGCATGAACTTACTGAGATTCACCTCACCAACTAGCACCAGTTAGAATTTAATAATAGTAGTCAGTATTTGGGCAAATTTTCATTTAGTAACATCAGTTAAGATATTTGTCTGTATTATATTGCTATGTGAAACATGATGCTCCACTATATAATAGAGACACTATTTTCCATTAATACTTATTTCTTAATAGAGATGAAATATCTAATCTTTTAAATGAAATAATGTTTATTATATGTAGTGTAAGCAGCACAATCAAACACTCTATCCAATCTAGACCATTAGAATGTAATTATATAATAATGAAGTCAGACAGTAATTTACATTCCAAAATTTACTGCAGTGAAACTACCCATTATAAGTATAAAATTACTTAATTCTGTGATAAGATTTACATCTCTGGTCCAGTTTGTGAAGAAATGAAGAACAGTAGATTTTTGGACGAAAATAGGTGAAAAAATTTTCATCACCTCTAGGAAAAAAAAGTACACTCTAGTGACACTGTACTGGTTAACTTAAATAATTTTCCATCAGGAATATCTCTTCATAGGTTCTTACATCCTTGAGAGACCCTGAGTGGCTCCTTTAAAATATTAAATTGTTTTAAACCCCCCCAGTATGAGTCATAAGAATGATATGCTTTATTTAAAATAAATCCTCATTTCATCCCACATGAAGATACTTACTCAGTTTATTCATTATTTGTTAATTAACATCAGTCTACTTTGCAAAAATTGTTGCTTGCTACTAATTGCCTCTCAAAAGCATTTATTCATGTTCTTATCTTTGTCTGTATGATCAGTCCCATCATGTTGATTATGGCTGAAAACCAAACACTGGAACTAAGCATTTATTTTATCAATAGACCAAGATTTAGTTTTTTTCTGAACATGAAGGTTTTATTCATGTCATGGTTTCCTTAATGCATGAGTTGATTCACCTTTCCAGAGGAACATTTTCATTCCTGATAGACTTTGACATTTAAAGTTTAAATCCTCAAGCAACAGCATAGGACAAAAACTCTAGGAGAGAGGGTTTTTTAAAAAAATATTAAAAGGAGATGTCACCGAAAGTATAAAATGGTAAAATTGCTCCTGCTTGTGAACTGTGACTAACCCAAGTGGAGGCAGTTTTTCCAGTAGTTGGACTTGAAAATTATTTTGTAATTTAACACTCTAAGGTGTCACTGTTAGATAAAGAATCCTATTCAGCATGCTATAGCATGTCCCTGTCCAGTGTGAAAACCTGAGCCTGATGTAATTCTGATAGGTTAAAGTTCCAGCACAGAAGTCCAATTCTAATTTTTTTTTTTCCTTTTGGCTACAAGGCTTAGTAATTATTTTAGATTTTACGTCTTCAACCTTACAGGCACATACATTTAAAAATACAGAAGTCAGGTATGAAGTCACTCATAAGTAAAAGTTAAAACCCTCTTGGGTCTGAGAGAAGTTATTTTCTCCAAAGCAGTGTAGCAGTCAATACAAAAATTTGGGATATGTTTTAGAGATTTCTGAAATTGCTGTGTACTTTCAAAGTGAGGATAGGAAGCCTGATCACATCCTTTTGCCTCCTGGAGAAGCCCATTATATGTGGGCTGACTGGCAGAAGACCTTGGGAACTTTTGGCAGCTCTGAGCTGCCCTCACACTGCGCTGGCAGGAGCTGGCGTGTCCTGGGGCGTGCAGGGCTTGAGCAGGATCAGAGTCAGTGCATCTGCGCCCTCCTCTTTTGCTGAGGATCACCAGGAGCCCCTCGCTCTGTAGGGGGGTCAGAGGCAGAAGAGCAGAGGGAGCTGCAGGAATCCAGGCAGCCCAGCAATGTCCCCAGGGGCGCTGGCCTGTCCCAGCGGTGCCCGTACCCAGAGAGGAGCTGGGCTCACACTGCCCAGCATCAGCATCAGCATCAGCATCCTCCTTCTGGGGGCTCAAGGGCCAGCACAACAGGCTCATGTTTTATTGAAAGTGGCTACATCATCCATGACAATGAGAGATGGCAAAATTTGGATTAAAGCTAACCCTCCATAAAACAAAACAGTTATAATGGCTTACTGTGTCTATGGGGTTTTATCTTTCCATCTGCTTTCCTTTCTATTCCTTTCTAATCTTTTATACTAGGCATGTTTTCTTTCTGTAATTTGCAATCTTCCTTAATTGTTTTCAGTTTTTCCCCTCTAAAACAGTCTTAATGTTTCAAGGCATTTTCAAATTCCTAATTCAGCTTTTCTGTATCAATTAATTAATTTATTATCTCATAGGCATGCCCTTTACTTGGGCATTCAAGTGCCCTTCTTCAGGATTGAGCATAAAATCCTCTCCCGACGGGAAAGGTTTTTAAATTATTTAACATTATTATAACTATTATTTAGGCAAATATATAAGAAGAGGCTAGTGCTGTGGTCATAATGATTATTTCAGGAAACCTAAATTAGTCTTGAATTTTGAATTAGCTTCCTAACATTTTACTTAACCTTTTTTATTTAACAAGTAGGCAAACTTCTGTGATTCTGTAGGATTCCATGGAAAGAAAATAATTCCTTCTACATCAGGGACTTCTCAGAATGGCAGATCAAAAGGTAATTCTATCCTTTATTTCCATCTTTGGTGTGTATTTGTTCATTTCCTTCTGTCTGCTTTTGTTTTACATGTCCTCTTTTCATTTTATGACATGGACTCTGGAATTTTACTCTTCACTTTGCTGATACATCACTGGGTAGGAAAATGAAAATAAAAAACAATTCTAGTTTTATACCATCACGCCTAAAATGGGCTTAGACATATGTGTCTTTCTAGATGGAAAAAAATTCTAGGAAACTAGAGGAAATGGTAAAAAAAAAGTTTTCTTTTCTGTGGGTGTTTGTGTTGCCTGTCATTGCTAACTAAATAAGAGGGAAAATGTAAAAACTAGTTTTTCCCATGCAAAGCTCTCATCTGTTTAGGCTATGGAAAAGTAAACCAAAACTCTGTAAAAAATACAGGTAATTTAAATTGCTACTGGAAGCCAAACACAGCACATACCACATATATAAATATATTGTAAATCATAGACCCTGGATTTGCAAATCATGGATTTGCAAGCTAAAAGGGAGCGAGGCAGATGACAGGATTAGAAAGACAAATCAGTTGAATAGGAATGCGTTCAATCTTTGGCCTCCAGCAGCACCAGTCATACTTCCCTTCCTGGTGAATCAGACTCCTGTTTGCAGTGTGGAAGAGACGAGAACAACATGAGAGAGGATAAAGGGGATTTTGTAAATCTAAAACCATGGGATGGGAGAGGGTTTTGAAGGTATTCCTCAGAGCAGTAGAAAATCCCAGGTCATGCATGTTTAGCATCACTGCATTGAGAGTTGCTCTGGAATCAATGCAAGATCAGCCTTGAGAGGCCTTGTGACAGGGACCAGAAACCCTTTTCTCATGCAGTGGAAAACAAAGATTGGGGGATGTGAACTGTGTCAGCTGGCCCAAGAAGCAAGGAAGATCTTTAGTGATTTTTAGTGTCTGCAGCAGACTTTAAGGACAAGGTTTCAGATGTGATGACCACACACAAGGAGATAGCAATTATTCCAGTCTAAGGAGAAGAGGTGAATATATTAGTTAATAGTCTGGGGAGGGCAGAAGTGTTAATTCCAGAGGGATTTACAGGAAGAAGACTCATGACTTCTCTTCAGTCTGTGCAGATGAGCGAAAAGCAACAAAAGGTTAAAGTTGAAAATAAAATTAGAACTAAAAGCAGCAGAAAGACCTGATGGTGATGTTGATTATAATAATTCACCGGGGGAGCTGAAAGAACGTAGAAAAATATTTGACAGAAAAAAAAAATCAGTGAACATAAGGCAAGAGTATTCTAAATGCTAAGCAACAGCTATGTTTATGTATATAACTGTAATTGAACCATACTCTGATGACAGAGTAACATTCAAACAAAATTAGCCAGCAGTTGTAGTGATAGACTAGACTAGAACTTGCAATGTTTATATCGTCCTCACCATAATATTTATTCAGAAAACATAGAGGTAATTCAGATATATTGATATAAATATTTCATTTGTATCTAAATTTTAAGTTCAATTTTATATTTATGCTTCTAAAAATCTCTTTCTGCTGTGGTCAAATTTAATTTCTTTCATTTCTCCCTTTTCTGTAACATATGGAAGTAATATTAAGGGATTTGTGCATGATAAAGTTTTCAGTATGGAATGCTAATGGCTCTCTGTGCATAAGCTCAGACTTTCCTCATTTTGCCTTCTTTTTCTCTTTGCTGCTTGTCAGCTTTTTCTAGATTAATTTAAATGTGACCAGATAGAAGTTCTAAACTAATATCAAACCACTGCTCCAGGGGAATTACTACAAAACTGAGTCCCAGTCCCAGCTCCTGGCAGTGTAAGCTTCTACCTTTGCTCATCTTCACAGGCCTCCCATCGCTCACAGGGCCTTTCATCAAACCCTCCAGTCTAACCATGAAAGTATCAAATCATAAAGTTTTATGAAATGCACTTAAAATAGTGTGAACATAGTTGAGCATGCTGCACATTATTTTTATCATAAACCCAAACCGATTTATTCTGCTTGAAGAAGCATCGCAGTGCCACATTACAGCAGGAATGTATTCCCTGGGTGCAGCAGCTCTTGTGCAATGAAGGCCTAGAGGATGGTGTCTGACATGATGCAGTTCATCATTAAACACAGAGAGATCTGGGATCAAACTATCACAACACCCTTGGAGAAAAAGGATGTAAAGAGCTGATAAAAGCCAAGAGACTCCAGCCTGTCCACTTGCCCCATCCAAGTGGGGTTTCGGTGTTTCTCAGGGATGCTGGTTTGGGAGTCGTTCGCCTGCTCCTCTTTGGAGAGTGTTCACAGCAATGGAATTATTTCTCCTCCTCTGTCACTTTGCCCAGGAGTACAGGTAAAATTTGTAAATCTGTAAATTAATGCAAAAAGGACTTGCCAGCTGTGTAAACCTGTATATAGGTATGTAGTATTTGCATGAGTTGTTGGACAGCAGCATGAATGAGAAAATTAAATGGAAAATTCCTTCCTGAAAGTCCACCACATGAATGCAAAAGGAATGAGGAGGAGCCAGTGCACAATGAAATTTTCTACTTATTTTCAGTTAAAATTCCACAAAATCACCACTTTTAAAAAGTGGTAAGTAGTGACTTGTGGTAAGTAGTCACTTAGCAAGGAAAAGATTAGTATTGCTGACAGTTTATTCTTTCACTGTTGCTTTATGTTCCTGTCCCTCCTCTTTCTCCTTCCATCACTTTTATGGACTCAGGTGTTTTCTACCCTGACATATATCAGCTTTACCACCCTGGGTGAATCTCATAATACTCAGAAAAGTAAATAGTGCTGGTTTGTACCAAACATCTGTAGCCAATGACATTTCTGATAGGACAAGTTCTTCACCAATTTTGCTTCAATTTTCTATCCCTGCTAAAGTGAAAGAGATACAAGACATCAAGAAACAAGCAGGAGATGAGAAAAGGAAAAGGAAAATTGGTGGAGAGCAGTAGCAGAAGTTTTACACACTTGTGCAGTTGTAGAAGAGAAAAAGAAATATTGCCCAGCAGCAAGAATGACACAGGATGAGTTTTCCATGGGGATGTTGCATGGAAGAATGCATAATAATTTACCTCATCAAGGCTCATTTCTTAATTTAGTGAGGACTTGCATTTGTTTCTTTAGCAGATGAAGAAAATAGAGGCAAATGTGAGTTGAGGCCCCCAGGCAGGACTCTATTGCACCCGTTATATATGGGGTTACAGGAAGCAGTGTACATTCCTTAATTAGCAACCTGGGAGCAAGGCCTCCCAATGAGGCTGACTCTCAACACTCTGCTGGGTCCTGCAGTCTGCTCCAGGCATGTTGCCAGCAGAGTGGACCCACTCACTGGGAAAGCAAATTTCCTTCAGTCCAAAGGTTTTCACTCCTTTCATTGATTGATATATCCTGCTCAGGTTGTCTTCTGTCAAAACACACATTGGAAACATTCTGTGACCCCTCTCTCACCATTTCCAGACCCTTTGGAGTTTCAGCAGCTCATGTAAAGGAATGAGTTAAAATCCAACAGGTCACATCATCTGCAGGGTTGTTAGGGTTATTTGAGCGAGTTTTAATTTTGCTGGGCAGGGAGGAGACAAAGTGTATGATTGTTTTCTGAAGAGATTTTCCATCTAGAGGTGAGTAAGTCATGGACAAGTGTTAGGAAAGTTTATGCTGAAATTTGCTGTTTTATATGAACATTCTTCTTTCTTCTGCTGTAGGCACCTGTGTTATTCAGGATTACAGAAGACTGGGCTGGCTGGACTGAAGCAGTGTTCCAAAATGTCACCAGGCCAGGAGTTGCACTGTCCCCTGACTTTCCATGTTGCTCTGTACCTTTGCAAATGAGGACTCTGTCTTTTCCACTGCCTTCTATCTTCTCTGGTATGGCCTTCCATGTGCATGTGCAAACTGCAGCCACCTGTGAAACACAGGAACACCTTTCACACGCTCAAGCCCCTGTCTCAGTCTCTCACGTGTGTCATTTCTGTACCAGCAGCACGAAGGCTCAGAGGCAGGGCCTGCCAGAAGCGGGAAGTGTGGCTCACCAAAGCTTGAAAAGCTGCAGCTCTCTGACCCTGTGTGTCAATACTGGACTCTGACGTGGTCTGTGCCTCACAATCTAGGGAAATTAGAGGTGAGTGTTCACATAGGTCCTTCTTCCAAACTGGGGTTCCACAAAGTGACCTGGAACTGCAACTCTATCCATCCCTTAGCACCTCATGACTAGAGATGCACCTTTAAAGGCTCCCTGTTTTTTGAATCTGGGTCTGCATGGCTGGTTCCAGTGTGTTAACATATAAGCCTATTAAAGAACAGGAATGGAAGTAATTTCAGTGATTTATTTAGGGCTGGTGTCAGGCCCTGTTTATAGTGACACCTACAGCAATTGCCTTGTCAGACTTAGGCTTCTTCAGCTGAGATCATTTAAAAATCTGCAGAACTGATGTAACCTCTGGTATTAAGCAGTAGTTCCTCTTAATGCACTGGAAGGTATGCTCATACTTTGGAAAGCAAACGTTTATCTTGCTGAGAACTTGTCAATAAGGCAGTGTATGGAAAGAGCACAACATGCAGTCTGCTTCATTAAAAGCTAAAGCAAAGACTCTGAGGACAGATCAAGAGTTCAGTCAAACTGTCTCTGATAGACTTATTTCTCCAGCAATCTCTGGCTAATGGAGTTGCCAAGATAGAGTCTGGTGTTTAGTAGCAATTGGTGATTTTTTTCTTCAAAAACCCTATTCAAAAACCCAAACAAATGCCTTCTTTGTTACTCAAGAATATTGTGCAGCAGTGAACAATTTGCTTATGCCTTCTGTGTGATAAGTACTTTGAATAGTTTTATATTTGTTTCTTAACAATATAATTTTATGTTCCCTATTATTTTGCTATAAAACTAAAATAGCTATCTATCATTGTTCTGTTCTAATAATTTTTAATAGTTTTCTATCATATTTTACTTGGGACATCTCTTTTCCAAATTAAAATATCCTGTCTTATTTAATCTCTCCCTTCACTGAAGATGATCTGTTAATAGATCTAATCATAACTGTGAATCTTCATTAAGTCTTAATTCTGCTATATTTTTTTTTAAAGTGAAGAAAACAAGCATGCATGCAATATTCAAGGTAGAGGTAAACCGAGGGATAATGCTACAGTGACACCAGTGGTAATTTCTGATGAGCTTTCTAAGTCTGTTTTAATAATTCATAATCATCTTCATCATCATCATCCCTTTTTCAAGATAACCCTTTTATTGTCTGCCCACGAAAACATTAGGATTTCTTTTCTGAGTGCTGGCTAATTTATATGCCATCGGTGTATCCATATGGTTAAAATTGGTTTTCTTCTAGATACATGACTTTGAATGTATTGATGCTGAATTTTATCTGCCACTCTTATCTTTCAGTCACTCTGTATCATAAGATCCTTTTGAGCCTTTTGCAGATATTGTCTTTAGTACCTTGAATAATTTGATCACATCAGCAAATTTCATTCTATCACTGCAGAGGCTCTTTCTGGATCATTAATAAATAAGTTGAGGCACACCAGTTCTTTTGCAGATACTTGTAGATCTCCACAGCTAACCCACTCCAACCACTGTGAAAAGTGATTTTCATTATCAGTTAGAGAGCAATTTGAGGATTTTTCCTTTTACCATAGGACAACTTATGGTTCTCCTGAGATAAAAAGATATTTTGAGATATTGATCTATCTCAAAAAATTATTATAATTCTTTCCTGGCATCACACTTAGGTGTCAGTGGTGTTGGTTCTGCTGAGAGCACAGATGATCCATAAATGCATATTTAGGACCCTGCCTAGATGCATGTTCATGTTCATGTGTTCAACACCTGGAACTTATTATGTGATAAATATAAATATTGGACCACAGGCTGTGGAGACAGAACATATTTTAGGTGAAACCAGACAATGGTTACTTGGTGAAATCTATCTGCTCTTATTGAGAGTAGTATACTGGAGGTTACAGATTATTTTAGAGATGATAAAGATGAAACAAAAAGTACAAAGGCCACAAAATGAATATCACTGTTCATTTTACTGTCTTTCTTTTGATACTTGATAAAAATGTCCTCTCTGAATGTGGCATTTCCAGTCCAGCCCTGCTGACCCAACACAGCTGAGGGAATAACAAACACAAACTACCCATGACTTTTCTTCAGTTGACTTGAAGCACAGTAGTGTAATCCTAAGAGGCAGCATTAACCAAGAAACACGGGACAGCTCTGAGCTCAGGAAACACACTAAATCATTCTTCTTCCAAAAACTACGTCCAGTAGTGTTTAAGTCTCTTTGCAATTATTTTATTTAAAATTACATCATGTCTTTTGGTAACTGTTACTTTGAGGTGAATCTCATTCTGTAGACATAAAAGGATGCAGTTGATAGGGATGCATAAAAATCATTGAAATCAGATGTATTTATTCAGAATATATACTCATGCACACTCAGATACAGAATACATTTATGCTAGCAGAAATAAAATGAACTACAAATGTTTCCAAAGCACAAAAAGTTTAAGTGATAAAATGCAATGTGACTGTAATTTGATAATAAATAACTCTAATATCACTGTAAAATATAAGAAGTAAAACTATCAAATAGCCTGTAGACTTTATCTATAAAACAGAAGGCTGAGTATATTGTCTTATTTATTCTCATCTTCTAACCTGTCAGGAGAGCATGATGGCCTTTCAAAGATGTAGTTCTTGAATAAGAGTCAATATAAACCAAACTGTGTGGGATTATATATTTTTAGCTAAATGGATGCAATATGATACAGATCATTAACTCTAAACACCTCATCCATTAATCTTTACAACATACATATTGAGGCTGCTGGATGAGAAATGCTGTTGAAGGCACAAACCATTTTTAACATTGATAGAAGAGTCAAATAAGTAAAAAATATTGTCCTTGTGAATTTGCATGATTTTTTAGTTTAAATAACATTTGCTACATATACCCCTTTCCATAGATGTTTACTATATATCACCCTGAAATATAAAATGGGGATTCATTTACTTTGAAGTAATGAAAAAATCAGAGTGGAGTGTTGTTTTGTTTTCCGGCTGTGTTATACATTACATTGTTCTTTTCTATCTTCCCACAAAGATGCCTCCTGTAATACAAGGAAACAGTTCTCTAGACGTAACTATCTTCACCTAATCATGGTAAGTTACAGTGTGTCATTGCTGTTGCCTACAATTCATATTTAGATAAATCTCACAACCTTCCAAGGCAAGGAAAGCCCATATTTATAGGCTTCTGAGGCCATATTTCTATTTCACAGATAAAAATTTATTTGGTAGCAGAAAACATCCCAGCACTTTAAAATATAGATTTGCAGCGTGGTGTATTGTTAAAATTTAGTGCAGCTTTTACATATAAGTACTTCATGGCTGTATTTTATAATGAAAAGCAGAATCTACATTTACGCATTACCCTGTGGACTTTATACTCACTGTACCAATTTATTCAGATTTCTTGTCTGGACTGTAAAAACATTTTTTCCACTCTGACTAAGGTTAAATAAATGAAAGGTTAGATTCTGTTATTAAGGTCAAGGGAATAATAAAAATTTGACTAAAAGAAAACCAGGAGAAAAGCTGTAAGTTGTGTTCTTTTTACTAATAACCCAGTGGGATGCAGTCACACAAAAAGATCACAGTCAAAATATGATTCATGGAGAAAAAATAGCAGCTGTTATGTCTAGAGTTTATTGGAAAACTAACAGCTGGATTTGAAATCAATGTTATTATTATATCTTTTGGTTGAGGTTACATTGTAAGGATCATTTCCAGCAATGGAACTGACAGTTCCTCAGCACTACTGCAGAGAGCAACAATTGATCCAAAAAATGTACAATTATTGGCTTTCCAATTGTTCCCAATAAAATACTACTTATAACCAGGTGGAGATTTCCTTTGAAACCCTTTGAATACTAGCAGTTATTTTTGGATGCATGCTTTGTAGTGCAAACATTGGTATAGCTATTTCAAATATCAATGATATTTAAGCTACATGTGCATCTGTGAATGGTGGTTGAATGTTAATGATTCATAATAAATTAAATGTGTTACTGTAGTCTATTTGTGCTAATATTTTCTTTTGTCAAGGCAAAGATTGAAAACCCAACTCTTCTTGGTATGGAATTTGGGTGTAGAATCTGTCTCTATTTATCCCATACCATTGACACCTGACAAATCTTGACCTATTAGTATCAGATTTAGCTGCTTGGCCTTTGTTCCCCTTCTCTTCCCTCAGCATGACACCAGCATTTAATCTATCTGGTGAGAAAATTTTCAGCTCTTTTTTTTCCTATGATTTGTGCTAAAAACTTGTGAGAACATATTTCCTGTATTTCTTCCCTTTATACCTCCTCACAGGTAACATTGAATTACCTGAATGATAGGAGAGGGATTGGTTGATAGACCTAACAGACTTGGCCCATCTTCTGTCTGTAGGTATTGTAAACAATTGATGGGAAGAATGTCAGGAGTAAGAGATGGAAGATGGTATGAGGAAAAGAATAGGAGAGCAGGATTTTTGTCTGTTTTTATCCATAGAATTTCAGTGTCACACAGGCAGATCGGTTTATCCAAAAGGATAAGTAAGTAAAGTTTATCCAAAAGGACAGTAAGTACTGACAGATTAGTGGAGGAAGTTTTCCTATGTGTAGTACTTTAGGCCAAATTTCACCCTACACACCTTGAACATCTAGCCCATGATGCCATACAAAACAAGAATCCATTAAAATTCAGAGATGTGTGTGAAGAAGGCATGATGCATAGAAACTGAAGTTAGAAGCTATCATAAAATTATGGATACCTGTATAAACCTGCTTTATTTCTCTTCAAGCTGCAAGTAACTGCAGTTATCCTTTACACTATTAATCATAAAGCATTCCTTAAAAGAACAAGAAATACATGTGTGTTAAACTCCAGTGGAAATGTTCAAACATCCAAAATGGCAGAGTTAGACTCTCTGGGTTTTTCTCCAGGTGCTTGGATGCTCTTTTGTCCATCATTTGTTGCTCATATCAGACAACATTAGGTCTTATCAGAGCAGGCTATGCTTTGCATAATCACTGCATGGATGCTTTTAAGTTTGTATCCCTGAAACAGAAGAACCCCAAGTACATCTCATTTGTACAAAACCTCTAAAAGCTAATTGCGATTTAAATCTGGGAAAGCAAGAATTAAAATAACTTCATGAGGCTTTTTCAGAGTTGTTTTTTATTTATTGTATTACCTTTTGTCTCTAATGTTTACAGGCTATTTGCAAGTGAAATCCCTCATTAATTTGATCTTTGCTTTTCAAAGAACCTATTGGATTTCCCTTATGTAAGGGTTTAATAATAACAGTAAGAGTGATGGTTAGGATTACAAAAATGCCTTTTCTACCCTCAAAGCATCTCTTCCCAATGGCAGATGAGGAAATAATCATTGCACCTAATGGCAGAGAACAGGTAAATCTTCAAACCTTGTGGCTCTATTGTATTCCTTCATATCATCCCCTACTAATATTTAATCCTTTCAAAAATCCTTTGGCTGGCTCTTTCTTCTCCTCTGAGCTTCATTTTCCTAAATCTTCCCATGCCTTTTGATACAGTTAAGAAGATTAGACAGACTTAGGAGGAAAATTTCTTTTTTTCTTTCTTTCTTTCTCTTTTTTCTAAATACATGAAGACTTCAGGGTGTCTCTTTAGAACAAGCTATTTTGTGAAATTACAGTGATTGTGTCAGCAGTCTGTATAGCCATGTGGCACTTAACCCCTAAGGCAGTGTCCATTTATCTGAAGAGTCATTCCCTTGAGCTCGTTGGGGTTGGGACCAGGCCCTTTCCATCCATTACCCCCCCACGTTTCTTAATTAAATGGAAGAGAAGTGGTCCAAGCACGAGTGCCATGAAATGCTGACTTTGCACCAAAGATACATAAAAAGAACATCTGTTCACTTCTCCATCACATCTGAGGAGAACACCACCAATGGTGCTGTTTGTAGCACATCAAAAATGTGCTGCCTTTTTCACAGAGGGACACCATGAGGCTCTGGGGCTGGCCTGAGCTTGTGGCACACCAAGATCTTCTACCAAGAGAGCTGCTGGCTACCTCTTCATCATATGCAGAAAACTGTCTGGGCAACAGCTACAATAAAGAAGAGGAGCTAAAAAAAGCTTAATTCCCTTGATTTTGCCTCCGGGCTACAACAGCTTGGGCAGTGATTGCAGCCATCCTCGATGGCTGCAGTTGGCACAGAGCTGTGCTGGGAGGAGCTGCAGCAGGCTCTCTCTAGCAGCCTTTGAATTACAGCTTCTGAAAGCTGCTGTTCCACACGTGTGCTGCATGTTTTGCTGAGTTTTCCCATGCCCTGTATATTTCTCTGACACAAGAAATCAAGGCAATAATAACTTCCAAAAAAAGTTCTGTCTTACAGCACAGAATGGTGGAAGAAAAACTCCAGGAGGCAAAAGCCATTTCATTTAAAGATTGCAGCTCAGCCCAAATTTCTGTCTGACCTTGGCCAAGCCCATTTACTTTACTTTTTGTCTTCAGAGAATAGAAAGTCCCAAAGGTAATCTGCAGATGAAATCTGTTAAGGACTATGAGATATTCTTATGCAAATAAAGCCCTAGAAGTGTTTAGCTCGAGAATGTGGTTCAAGTAAATATTAATGGAAAAGGTTTCCCTAGGTTTTTCTTATGGCTTACCCGTAATCAGACTCCAAAGTGTAGAGAAGGCAGATGTTTACCTGCTCACAATTTTTTTGTTCATGTGATTTCAAGTATCCCACAGAAAGTCTAAGTTAATGTGTAAGTGGTTCTATAGGATAGTAATGCTTAGCAAATTTTCTTGTATCATCATTTCTAAGTGGCATGGGGGGGCCTAGCTCCCTGAAATTAGGTGATTTAAACCCATCAAAAAAGGTTGGATTTTCAGGGTGTTTAACACCCACAGTGCCTACTAAATTAAACTTCATTAACTTATCCAAAGGCACAGTGGGAATATCAGCACCAGCAGTAGAGCTGGGGGATTCCTGCCAGCCGATGCCGCATTCACACTGTCCAGCTCTATTGCAGAGAACGCTGCTAGCAGGAAAAGTTCAGCATACAGTGAAGGTCTTCAGCACAAATAATGAAGAGAAAATGGGATTTGGGGTTGACTGAAGTCAGTAGCTACATTGATCACAGTTCAGCCAGGCCTTTGTTTAACCCTTTAGGACTGGTCCCCACATGCAGTAAGCATTTACCTGCCCTTAGCAGCAAGTCGTCTGTACAGAGTATGAAAATACTTTTTAAACTGCTAGAATGACATGAAATAACCTTAGAATAGAATCAGGCCCTTTAGTGAAGATTTGAGAGAATAAAGCAAATCTTGCTCCCTATGGAAAGTTATTGGTTAAAGTGTTTATATGCTTACTACAGGACAGCATTCCTGCCATTTCCAGAAGCAAAGTAAACTTAAAAAAGGAGGGATACTAAGCAATGATGTACAGAAGTAATAGGAAAAGAGATCTGCAACACGCCACAGGATGATAGTAATCAAAGACAGTTAAAAAAAATTAACTTGAAGCATTTTTATTTTTTCAGTGTGTAAAGAGTGAAGTTAATTTAGGATGACCTCAACATATTTTGCAAAAGCCAGTGCTGTTGGAGTGGAATACAGATGATTCAAGAATGCTACTCATATTTGTAATAGTCTAGCTGATGAGAAGTTGTCTACAGTGTACACACTATTGGAATATCATTAATGAGGGTCCAATATTCTAAGATTAAATTTATAGAAGGTTCAGACATTGTGATTTTGTTTTAATAATTCTAATCATAGATCTTTTGAACAAATGTGATTAGTTAGACTGTATGTTACGTATTTAAATCACCACAGCTCCTCTATTTCACAGTAGCTAAGAGCTCTGGGCAATAATAAAATGTGAGTAATGACTCTTTCCATATCAACCCTGTAAGCAAGAGGTAGAAATGTTCAGTGTTTATGAGAAAATTGTGATTGGGGAAGTGAAAAAGCAGTAATTGTTCTGCATTAAGTAAACAAAGGAAACTATTGTATACTAATGCACTCTCCATTTTATTACCTGTTAGTCAGAAATTCTAATCAGCTGTGACAGGAACTGAATGAATTGGCAGCACCCAAAGGTGCTGCTTATTAATTCATCATAAAAAATAATGATGGTGTGTCAAAGTAGGTTATGTCACTTCATGTGCTTTATGTCTTTGTTTTAGAATACCAGCAGTGAAAAAGGGTTGTTCACGTTCCCTATCCAAAATCAGAAATGTTAAGGTCTCCATGCATTGTCTGGTTTTATGTTTCCCTCCCTTTTCACCATAATCTGGATTAATCACAGGGCAACCATGTAGGCAGACAAAAATAGACACCCAGAAACACTGGGGAATTCTGTTTCCATACCCTTTGCTTCTGCACTGAGATAGTTAAATTCTGATTTATATAACATTAGTGCTTGGAATCCACACCAGGGTTTGCTTTTCAAGGCGAGATCACATATATGTGTGTAGATGATCATTTAAAATGTATTATGTGTACACATGCATGTCTACACATGCACACATACATAAGGTAAGAAACTGTTCTTAAAGCTAAGGGAACACCACCTATAGGGGTAGAAAGAAAGGAAACCTTTGTCTTCATCCATGAGGACCAAAACACTAAATCTTGTCTGAGTTGTCCAGAGCCTGAAAGCAATGTAGTGTCCCCAACAGGAATGTGTTGGGGTCTCATTCACTCCAAGCCTCAACTGTTTCAGCCTATTTTTCCTCACCAGTGATATTTCTAATCTGTACCTCCAGCCTTAGGTGCCAGTGGTACCTTAACTTTTATTAAAAGTCCTTTTGAAGTCAAATATCCAAATTCAGAGTTGATAGAAGGAAAAGCAATTTTGCTGGGTTTGACTGTATTGAACTGATACTGGCTCCCTGATTAAAAGTTACACAACTGAATGACCACTTTAGTGTCTATTTTTGACACTTTTCAAGTGTAAACTTTGAATCACTGCATTTTTATTAAATGGGAATGAAATTTCATCCTGAATAGATGAGATCTTTCTGACAAAGATGAAATACAGGGAAAAATATGCACATGTGTATAATGTGAATATTATTGCCTTGAATTTCCCAAACAAAATCCAGTTTGCTGCCACATACAAAAATTAGTTTGTAATACTGTCCTCATAACAAGTCAGAGAAAGTATTGTATTAGCTGGATTGCCATTCTCAGAGATTGTCACAGGACATTTCTGCAATGGACACAATTCAAAAAGCAGTTGGGAAAGACATGTCTGAATATCCACTTTTAAAATTACATAAACTCATTGATGTTATTATATGGTGTTCAATGTGCATTGTAACAGCAGCTAAGGATTTGAAAATAACCAGAATACACAACAATGTATACAAGCATGCACAATCTACTAATTTGCAAAAGTTCCAGGGGACTCCATCTGTGAGCCTGCAAAATGTTCACACTGGCACCAAAATCCTTCCACAGGCCCTGAATTCAGAGCCAGGACCTCTCTGTTTTCCTAAACTGAGCCTCTGCTTTCTCCTCTATCAGGAGGGGGAAGCAGTGATATCCTTGGGCAGGTGGTGCTTCATCTGACATCTTCTTTTCAGGTCAATCTTCTATAACTTCAGTTGAAAGTAAGTAAGAAGGATTTTCCCACTGAAACCAAAGTGACTCTCTACTGACAGGTTATATCACAGAGTCACAGAATATCTTGAGTTGGAAGAGACCCACAAGAATCACTGAGACCATCTCCTGGCCCTGCACAGGACCATCCCCAAGAACCACATCATTTTCCTGAGAGTGTTTTCCAAGTGCTTCTTGAGCTCTGCCGGGCTTGTGCTGTGAGCACTGCCCTGAGGAGCCTGTCCCAGTGCCCAGCCACCCTCTGGGTGAACAAACCATTCCTGATGTCCAACCTAAACCTCCCTGACACAGCTTCAGGCCATTCCCTCTGGTCACTGTCACCCCAGAGCAGAGATCAGTGCCTGTCCCTCCTGTTCCCTCACAGGGAAGCTGTAACTGCAGTGAGGTCTCCCCTCAGCCTTCTCTCCTCCAGGCTGAGCAGCCCAAGTGCCCTCAGCCCCTCCTCGTGGCTTCCCCTCGGGGCCCTTCCCCATGCTCGGGGCCTCCTGTGGACGCTCTCTGATGGCTCCGTGTCCGTTCCACGTTGTGGCACCCAGAGCTGCCCCCAGCACTCGAGGTGAGGCTGTCCCACCCCAGGGCAGAGCAGGACAATCCCTGCCTTGCCCGGCCGGCTGTGCTGTCCCTGGTGCCCCCAGGACAGGGATGTCCCTCCTGGCTGCCAGGGCACTGCTGGCTCGTGTCCAACTTGCCACTGACCAGAACCCCCAGGGCCCTTTCCACAGCGCTGCTCCCCAGCATCTCATCCCCAGTGTGTCTGAACATCCAGGGCTGCAGAACGTGGCACTTGCCCTGGTTGAATTTCATGCACTTGGTTACTGTGCACCTCTGTGATGTGCTGAGGTCTCTGTGCAGGGGCTCCCTGGCTATCAATGTGCCACAATACAAAGGCACTATTAGGAAAACCAACCCAGTGAATGACAAGGAAATATTTGTACCCAGAACACCTGGGTACTTCTGAAAATTCTATGCTTAATATTTGAATAGCTACATATATATTATTAAAAAATTTGTTGCTACACCCTCAGAGCAAAATCCTAAAACTAGCATAAATGAGCTTATTTTATAGTTACTTTGCATTTGTACCTGATTTATGCATTCCTTTATTAGAATTTCTATGTTGTCAGTAAAAGAGAACATGAGTGCTTTAGAGTAAAATGGAATGCACATTCAGTTACCTTAGCCTTGTTTTGCAGAATGATTTGAATATTTTTAAAGCCACAATAGCACAGGCAAAACTGTTAACTCAGTCTTTATTGATTCACCTAAAAGGACAGTAGCTCCAAGTAGCCCTGCATGTCCACAGCTACCCAGCTTGAAAGTTCCCATTAATTTCTTTACATTTTAGGATTAAGAATATGAACACAATCTGTCTGAGATAAATTAATCTGGTGTGATGAAAGAGAACATTCTTTAATTGCAATTTAATTAATTGCATTTATGCTTTTAGACATGGAAATTATTGATGCTTAAGATGAAATCTGAGAATTAATAAGACCTGAAGTATTTTGCTGTATTTATTATTTCTGACAATCCATCATTTTTTCAACTATGAAAACTCAGATTTGCTTCCATGAATCTTCATCTATCTAAATAGATCATAAATCTTTCAAGGTGTGTGTACTTGAGCGGTAGATCTTGATCATCCTGAAAATATATTTTATTTTTCCAGATTGTTTATATTCATAGAAAGTAAAAAAATTCATATTTTTATATGATCTTACAAAAATTTTGTAACCACAAAATAAAGACTGTTTTTTGTTGGGGTTTTTATCCTGCTTAGTGTGAGAATGGTAGCTCGTGCTACAGTTTCCCTGTGGTACTTTGACTACAGCTGTTACTAATGTGGGGTGGGTTTAAACTGTATATTTTACTAATTTAAGGTTTACAATTGAATTAAACCTTAAATTAAATTCTTCTCTTACCAGAAAATTGTCACCATCTAAATGTGAGTATAAATAGGCTTCAAACAAATTGGTGCCATTAATATCTCTTATTTATATTAAAATAGATGTGCATGGATGTGTTCAGGGCTTCTTTTGGTATTGTTTCAATCTTCAGCCCTTGTACCTTCAGATCCATTTTTAGGTCAAAAAGCTGCACAGTTTTTGCAAGAAAAGTTGATCAGGTTCCTCAAGATTTACAGGAAAGATTGGGATAAACAAAACAGGGTGGAAAACTTTTAACAAAACTACCTATGGCTACTGGCATTTGTGCCTCTTAATGACATGTTTTGAACCAGCTGCTTGTTTATTTTTTTATATGCTCACATACCTACGCACAGAGGTTTGTAGATTTAGCAAAAGTTAGATTGCTAGTACAGCAGGTGTTCAGAGTTGCAACAAAAAATGGGTAACTGAATTGGGAATTAGGCAAAAGGGAAAGCAAGGTTTGAGAATGAATGCAGTGTCAGCAGCTGATGTGAGAGCTGCTCTGTTTTGCTGTCATGAGACAGCATGACTGTATTAGGAATTAGATGACTGATTTTGTATTTCAATTTTAATTGAGTTTTCAATATATTAATTCTGTGGACATGTGTCTGAGTTTAATAACCTTCAAATACATGTTCAGATTGAATGACCAAGTCAATTATTCCTCAGAAATGCTTATTAGGATCATGTTGGAGGCATACAAATAGCAAAGGAAACATACTCATGAATATGCCACTTGTTTCCAAATTAATTTCTCTCAACCTTGGCGGCATGTTTTTTGTTAAATAATTATTCCTATATTTGAGGCATTCTTGTAGTACTACAGTAAATAAAAGTTGCAGCACTCCGTGCATTTGCTGAAAAAATCAGCTTAGAATTATAATGCCATTTGAGTCAGTACTGGATTCTCAAATGTGGCAAATGTAGCTTGGTTGGACAGTAACCAGTGGAACCTTCCTGGTGTTCAGGGGCTCAGTATGCCGTGCTTTCTCCCAGGCAGTATGTACCAGAATTAGCTAGGTAATTCTGGCATATAGGAGACACCATCTCCTATATATGTATTGTTGGACAACCACTGTCAGAAGACCAAGCTTTTTTTCTGGAACAACTTGCAGATGCAAATAACATATATATCCTTTTTTTTAAAGTATTGAGCAGACATGGTTCCTTTCGCACTGAACCTTGAAGTGCACTACTTCTTAAGTAGTTTGCTTTGTTATCCTTCACCTCTTTAATGGTCAACAAGGTAAGACATTTTGTGGAAAGAAAAGAAGGCAAAAGCAAGTTTCCCTTTTTTGTGCATGTGCCTTTGTCAGCCACATGAAAGCAAACTGTGCTACATTCAGAAGCACAATTTCTTGCAATGGGTAATTTAGCAAATGCTGTCATTGAGAAAGAAATATTTTGATTATAATGTGTTTCTTTAATGCACTTAATCTGCATGTCATGAGAACACTTTGGCCTTCACCCCTTCCCTCTACCCTATTAATCTTCTAGCCTTTTTATCTCATCCCTCACACTGAATAATGCCATCAACTAGAAAACCAAAGGATGACACCAAAGAGAAACAAAGAACCATTATTGAATAAGATAAATGTAGTGCCACTTCTGCTAATTCTAATTTACTTAGAATTTAGTGAGGATTATTCTGTCACATCATCCATCACAGACAGACATTAGGGTGGGAGTGAAGTAAGCAATTAAAAACATGTTCTCCATTTCAGGTGTTTTGTGATTTCTTATTCAGTTAGGTTCCATTGACTGTTTCTCTTTTTCTGCTAAGTATAAAATCATTTGTCAAATTTTGAGGTTAAAATTAGTATCCCTGAAAGGGCTTGCACTGACAGCCACTGAGGATGGAGTATAAATATATTTTACTTCCTGGAGAAGTGCTGCATTACAATGACTGTTGAAGTTTCCCCAGGCTCCCCCATCATCACATGCTTCCACCTTGGCCTGTGGTGTAAACTCTTAGGGATAAAATTGAATATTCTGACATTTGGGTCGGTGGGCTCTTACACAGCCCAGTCCACCTGCAGCACCCCTGCCTGAGGAAGCTATCAGGGACTGTACAGGATCTCTAACAGGACTGAAATATTTTATATGCAGTAAGGACACTCAGAGTTATGCAAGCTAAGATAATAAGTGTAATCAAATTTCATACTCCAAGGAATACACTGATTGCTTCAGGGACCAGGAAAATTTAGCTCCATATCCTCAGCTTTTGTGGTGCTTCATGCAAGCAGAGCAGCTGTCACAGGGCAGAAAGTCCTCTAAGGCATCACTTATTGTCCACCTTTTCAGGCAGGGAATCAAATTGTCTAGAACAGTAGTTCAACAAACTAAAACCTATAGAAGAGAATTTTTGGTACTACTCATAAAATGACTATTCAGGGTGGGAGATTTTCCACACTGGAGGAGTTTAAATTTGAGAATTGATTACTTCAGATTCTTTGATTTGTATCATGTCATAATCCTAAATACTTCAATTCCAATCTCCTAGTTAATATTTCTGCATGGAAATATGTGTGTAAAGTTGTTGGCACCAATCAGATATTCTCTGTGCCAAGTCCTGGGTAGCAGAAACCCTTCAGCACACCACCTAAATTGGGAGCTAAAGTGTTTTTACACCAGCTTAACATCTTCTTAATTATTGAATGCCTTTGTTTTTAAATTTTTGAAATAGAAGAATTCTGTGGGTACTTTTAAGGCAGCTGTAGACTCACTTTTGAGCCACAAATATATATTTGTAAGGCCACCTACACATTTTTCTGTTGCTAGAGAGGAGATGAGGAATGCTGCTTTCCTTGCTCCATGAAGACTGTTCCACCCTCTTGGTGTAGAAGGTGGTGTGTGTGTGACTGGTGCCTTTGGCATGAAAATTAGGGTTTAGCTTAGGTGTAGCTGATTTCTGACATTTCTTTCAACAAAAACCAAGAACCAATTGTACAATAACAGCAAGCTGCTTAG
This sequence comes from Emberiza elegans, assembly GCA_024865655.1. Taxonomy (NCBI): domain Eukaryota; kingdom Metazoa; phylum Chordata; class Aves; order Passeriformes; family Fringillidae; genus Emberiza; species Emberiza elegans. The sequence goes on from JALJVW010000206.1 coordinate 67,503,821, forward strand.
TGAAGAGAACTAGGGGAAATTTCATGCTTTGAAATTAGATTGTTGAAGTCAGCCTGCTTGTTAGTCAAAACTGCACCCCCAGCTGGGGAAATAACTGCATTTTGTGATGGTGCTGAGGGCCCAGAAGGTGTTAGTGCCCTGACTATCCCCACCTGAGCAGGGGTGGTACTGACCATAACTGCTCCACCTGTATAATTAAGGGTCTACCGGCCTCTCTCAGAGTCTCTGGGACTTTCTCCTGAATTTCTGAGCTGTCTTCAGACCTCTCCCAGCTCAGGGACTCCTGCCTTTGGAGTGTGCTTGTGCCCCCTGCCAGCCCCTGCTGGTCCATGTTGGTCCCTCTTTTCCTCGAGCTTCATGCAAGCCCCTCTGGCTGCAGCCCTGCTCCTGGACCCCTCATGTGGTCACCTGAAGGACCCTCAAACGAGGGGGTACCTCTCTGTTTTCTTTACCTATTTTTGAAACCTGTCTTTTTTTGCATTAGATTTTGCCTTCATTGCTTCATCAAAGTGTGGCCTGAGGCCTCTTCAAATGATGAGGGGCAGTAATTTCCCTGGGGGAAGATGGGGGTTTAGGTCTGCATCTGCCTGATTGGGTTTTGGGGCTTTGCTGGTCTGGTTAATGTTGATGTCCTGAAGCATGAAATTTTCTGAAAGGCTTTGTGGTTCCTTCCTAATTTGCTTTTTCTCTTAAAAAAAGTCTAGCCCAGCTTCATTTGTTTGTCTGTAAAAGTGTGTGCGTTTAGGTGGTGAGCTCTAGAGATGAGATGAAGCCTTAGCTGGGGTTTTTGGCCTCCAAGAGAACTTGGTTAGATCAGTGATATTGTGTTGTATCTCATATTTCAAGAGTCCCATACCCTCTCAGTGTTTTCTTGTGGGCAGCCAATCTTCACAGCCTCAGGACCTTCCCAGTCAGGGCTCCTCCAAGGCTCTCCCCAACTGGCCAGCCCACCCTCTTTATCCCAGTTACCTTGACTGGCCACAGCTGCAGCCCATCAAGGATAACTGGGACCTACCGGGGCAAGGCCTATACACAGGTATCCAAATACAATACAGATGTTTTACTGGGACTCAAGGGCCACTTATACAATACATATATCTGCAAGGGCCTCCTATAACATTGTACCAGCATAAAGGTACTTATTGATCACATCTTGTGCAACAACTGTTTTGCATTTTTTATTTCATTTAAATATCAGTCTTTGCTTTGTTAATTCTAAAAGAAGCTGCACATACTAGTAAGAGCATTTGTAGAGGTGCAGGTAAAGTCCTTGAAGGATGGGCAGGTGGAAAGCTCAGTCTGGGAGATGATATTCATGGCTCAGGGAAACTGGGGCAGGCTGTGGACAGATGAGGGAGGAGAGGGCTGATGCTGAGAGGATTGTCATTGCTGCCTGGTGGCTGATGGCAGAAGTGAGGATGGAAGTGGAAGTGTTGCAACTGTGTGCTTGGTGTGACTGTCACAGCAGCTGCAGTCAGGAAAGGTGTCCTGGTAATGGAAATAAATTGTGTGCTGTGGATTTGCAGAGGAAAACAGTGGCAGAAGGACAAGAGAGGAAGATGTTAACTGCACTGGACTTGGAACTGTAACTTAGGTATTGAGCTGAAGTGAAAAAGGCAGAAGTAAAATTAGCTGACTTACAAAAGGAAATGTGGAGTACTGCAAGTGAAAAACAAGGAGACTGCCTGTCTATGGAATACAGTAACTTAATGGAAATGCAGCTTTCCTGGCTGTGGCCCTGTAGCTACCCATCTGAATATCTAAAGAGCAATACATCAGGAGAAAAAAGGCAGCTCTTCCCTGTTCTTTGCTAGGAGAGTTGTATCCTGCGGGTCTGAAAGCACTCTCCAAAAGATAAATAAGACTGGACCAATTTTAAGTATTAATATTAATAATGCTGTCTTGGACTTCAAGGGTAGCTTTGTCACTGATTTTATTATCACAGTACAAAATGGCAGCATGCAGAAGCATTGCTTCCAGTGCTTTATGTCAGAGCTCCCTGTGCCTTTCATGAGTCACTTGATAGGTCTGGGATGTTAGCTGCCACAATTATGTTTGTTGTTCAGACTATTCAGGTGTGACTGGGGAAACAGAGGAGTTTGCTGGCACAGCTTCTTTCATGGTGGTTGCACCTTGTGCTGGTCGGGCTGCCTTAGATCTGCTATTAAAATCAGCATCTTCTACTTTGTACTTCACGGCTTCTGTGCTGAGAATCAAATCACCTGGGTGGCTGCTGCTGGTTTAAGAGCATAATTGAGTAGTCTAAGCAGCATCTTAGCAGCTGCTCCAAGAGGCTTTAACCTCCGTGTATACACATTTCCTGGGATTTTGTTTTACAAAGAGAGGGATTATTGTCATATTCATTGTAATCACTCTTAAGTACTGTAGGCCTGATTCCTGACTGCCTTGTACCCTCTGCAGTCATTTACAACTGAGTAAAAGGACTATAATATGTGATGGCACTAGAATGGCTGTGATATTATTACATTTGCAGATTGATTGTACATTGCATATAGCAATGAAGAACCAGGGCATGTGCAGAATGAGTAGAAAGTCTGTGTATTAAGGTGTTTCTGTGGGGTGCAACTGAATGAGTGATAGAGAAAGGGTGTAGAAAGAGAAAAGAAGACAGTGGAGATTTTATATTGTAATTCTAAATGAGGTTTCTATTCAGATCTATCTTTGTGTGCTTGGACTTGTCAGGAGTTGTCTTGATGTTCAAGGCAACCCTTACTCTAGACAGTGCTCTGTGCTGGGGTGTTTATTTTTAGCTGGGTTATCTTCCAGGTGATCTCCATCTCTGCAGTCTGCCATTCCAGGAGTGGGCCAGGTGTCTGGAACTGCTTGTAGGCAGTAATGATTTTAGGTAAACATAAAGGCAAATCTGACACTGATATGTGCCACCAAAATGCATTGTCAGTTCAGTTAAAAAAAAAACCAAACAAACAAAACCCAAGAAAATATAGTAAATAGACCTCTGCTTGCTGTACTAAAGCTTGCATTAAGCTTGCAGAAGCCCAAAGTGTGAGGTAGTAGTGGCTGTACTGTTTTAGAGGTAGCGTTTGACTGCCAGGCTTTGTTTGCCCTGAGAGCCAGCTCCCTCCAGACAGAGCAGAGACCAAAGCGCTCAGGCACCTGCAGGATCAGGCTGGCATCTGAGCCTGGGCTGCCAAGAGAGCCCTTGGGTTGTGATGGAGACAAATCTCCTCTTGCTTACATATATCTGGCTCAGCCTGACTGTTCTAGTTGTGTTTCTACTCAAGCTGTAAATAGTTAGATAATTTTACAAGTGCTAGGGGCAGAAAAAAAAAAAAAAAGTTGCTTCATCTCTTAGGGGCAGCTTATATGTCACTGTCTGTGATTCTGATAGCACAAAATGTCTCAGTCATGAAATGTCAAATCTTAAGTATGACAAATAATCCTAAATTATATTAACATTTATTAAAGGAAAGGTGGAGAATGTATTTCAGAGCTTTAGTAGGAGTTCTACTAAATTTCCATATGAAGAAATCACTCTGCTATTATTGTTGTTTGGAAGTGCCATATTTTGAAGGTTATGCTGTTGTCAAGGCAAAAGGTTCTGTATTGCATTTTCAACCAAGCCTGACTGATTAAGGGTGTTGGGAAGAATGAGTTTTCCTTCCAGAATCTTAATTAGGTTGACTTTAACTCACGACAGGAGATTCTGCCAGCTGTCAGCTACTGCTTGGATGTCCTACTAATTAAAACTCTGAGGAAGCCTATTAAAGGTGTTCAAAAAGCCAAATCTCCCTTTAAAATATCTCTGGCACAAAAAAAAAAAAAAAAAAAGTGTATGACAGTGATATTGCAGCATAGATAACTTGTCTTTTGCTTTTCATGTTGACAAGATGCGGCTTATTTTACATGGCTGAATAGGCTCTTCATTCCAAGCCCTTATCTGTCACCTTCCTGTGGATGGGCTGAAAGGAATTTAAGGTGAAGTTTTGTTGGTTTTCAGTTTAGACATGTCTGACATTCAGATTTTCTCTAAGATGAGTCTGGCTGATATTGAAGCGCTTCTCTTGAGGTTTAATTTCTGAGGCAGCAGCATCCTGTAGTTCATAAATATTTTCAGTATTGAAACAGATTATGATATAATTTCTAATTACCATAATTTTTGTGCTGCAGTTCATGTTCTTAATTAGATGCTGCAACTGGGGTATATCTGTATTTTGAAGCTATTCTAGTGTACCTGTTTCAGACATGCTTAAAAAAATCTTCCTTACATACTTCATCAATTTTCTAGACAAATATCCTAAACTTTGGATAAAAAAAATTTGCTTTGGCAGTATCTCTTACTCTACTGGGGACCTAGCAAAATATCTCTGAACTTTTCTGGAATGTTTTCAAAGGCAAAATTTTGTTATTATAACTGAATTTTATCTTCTCAGGTGTAGATAGATAAAAATCTAGGAAGATTTTGCAGGAAGAAAGGAATTACTACAACAGCAAGAGATTTCAGATGTCAGGGACATTAAATGGAGGGGAAAAAAATGTTGTTTTCCAGAAAGTCATTGAATTTTTATTAGATTGTTGTCATTTTGTCCAGATACGGATTTCTAAGTCAGTTCCTGACTTCTTGGTAAGGAATTCAGGGGTTAAGAGAAAAAATTTTGTGACAGATGAGAATAACTTCACTTTCTCAGTAGATACCTGCTAAGAAAATTAACCAGCCATAATAAGTTCTGGAAGGTGATGTGTAGGATTTCTGATTTGTGGAATAAAAGGCTTAGAGCTGCTGTCAAGATCTAAGGTAATTTGAGATGACCCAGAAGCGTGAAATGTGGGGTTTCTGCGGAAGAGAAGGTTCAGTTCCTTTGAGCTCCAGGATGACCTTCCTGTGCTCCTCAGTCACACACCGTGGCAGGAGATGCTGCTCCCGTGATCCTGGCTCCTCACAAAAGTTTAACAACTCTTATTTTTCCTCCAGGCATTTAGCCCGTGCCAGGTGTGATGTGATTGATGGTCAGGCCCTGATTATGAGCCTTGCTGGTGCTCCTTTTCCCCAGCAGGGCATGTCTGGCAGCCCTGCCCAGGGGATGGATGTAGGGTGCGTGCCTCTGGCTCAACAGGGCAGCAGCTGAAGCCACAGCCATGCACTGCTTTCTTCTTGGGAGCTATCAATTCCTGCTCCTATACCTCCCTTGAAATATTCTGCAAATAATTGCCAAATGTTCGTGCTGTGATCCTCTGTAGACATAGGTGCTTATTTGGGAAAAAATTCTTACCTGCAATGCTGCATTTGTTCATTTACTTATTCCATGACAGACTTGGAGTCAGTATTGCACTGACCATATTTTTTCCACTGTTTGTTCAATTAATCATGATGTCATGCCAATGGTACTTATTATCTATTACATAGCTGTAGCTTTTATAAGGTGCTAAAGCAATTCTTCAAGCATTTAACAACTTAATAGGTTAATTAAAGGGTAGGTTTTATTAATTGAATTTCAGACAGCAAGTTCCATCATGTACTTTGGGAAAAGATAACATGATTGTGGAAACCATAGTACCTAATATGCTTGAATGTGCCCATTACTGGAAAGGAGGAGGAAAGTTTTGGGGGAAAGGAAAAATAAAACCTTCAACAAGCTTATTTGAGCACTCCCAAAGGGATAGATTAATGTCAAGACCTTTCTAGGCAATACTTCAGGTTTATGCAATTCTGTTCCTTAATTTAATAATGGAAACACATTCAAGAATGAGATTATAGTTATTTTTGCTTGGTTTGGAGCAAGACCTTCTTGGTGTGTGTTCCTGTATGTTTACACAACTATATTTTTTTACTTTGAACCTCTTCCCTTCCTCTAAAAGAAATATAGCTTCTCTTGCTGCTACTATGATGAATTACCTAGTTTTTTTCTGGATTAAAGATGCACATTTATTTAATAGGCAGCTGGTTCATCTAGGCACATTTGTGCCTCAGTTGTTAAAGTTGATTAGAAAGCCATTTCTTTCTTAATCAAACTGCACAGAAAGGAAGAGTGAAATTTTTTATTTACAAAAACTTCACTCAAGAGGCACTAGATCCTTATTCATGAATTAATTGATTCTTGTCATCTGGGGATACTAAACTATTCTAACATTGTAATATGGCTCTCTCAGAGTCTTAGTGGTGTAGAGTTATTTTGAGGTATTGCCATTTGGGCATCTGGTAACATTTCATTGTCTAAGCAGGAAAATTGATCATAAAATTATCAGTGCATCCATACATAGTTCATATGGCAAGTGAACACCTTTGGAGCACTGAGTGGGACATTTGGTACCTCTATCCATATGCTTAATAGGCAGCACTTTGATCAAATTGAAACTTTATGATTGGAAACTCAAAATAATGGTTGTGTTTCATTGAGTGCTGCATCATTCCTTACATCTGCCATTTTGCAGTCCTGTATATTATTTTATAGATATATATGCTCACACAAAATTTGTGGGTTTACATGGGTTGGTGTGAAATCTGAAGCTGTCAGGTTTTTTTCCCACATTCTGGTAGAGCTGTGTGCCACCCCAGTCCCTTTTAGCAGCATATTTCCCACTTTTCACATCAGCATAGCTACCAATTTATCTCATTGGATGAGTTGCAGCAAGGAGACTTTACCTTTTGACCTGTGACAGTAATAAAAGGTGCTGTTTTTAAAAAAGACAAATTGTAAAATTCACCAAGGTGCTCAGAAAAGATATAAACTACTTTCCCCCCCCAAGTAATGTGAAGACAAAATCGAAATACAGAAGGTATTGATCTCTTTTATAGGCAAACTGTTTTAAGTGATTTAAGCTCTAGACTTTAATCTCTGTGTTTTACATACGTTTGATCTGAGGGGTTGCCACTTTGAGCTAACAGCAGGCTCAGAATGTTACTGGGGTGTCAGCTCAAAGCTCTGTTCTGAAATACATAATCTGCATTTCGAATTGGGAATGTGCTGCCCAGCAGAAGGGCAGCTCTGCCTTTCCTGCCTCTGTGAGGCCCTGGCGCCTGTCCCTGGGAAGGGCAGGAGGCTGTGGGTCAGCAGCTGCAGCAGCACAGACTCTCCCTCCTTGTCCCAGGCCGGACTCTCCTGGGCTGTCCCGGGGCACTTCTGTCTTGGCCCCAGGGGATCTCTGCCGTGATGCCCTTTGCCCACTGCCAGCTGGGGACACCTGCTGATTCCCAGCAAGAAGAGCCTTGTGAAAGCAACATTTGGCTCATTGGGAACAGCAGCAGCATCCTTGTGTTGAATTATATCACTTTGAACTTACAGTTCCCTTTTGTGTTTTAGGATCTCTTATGACAAATGATTATCCCTCCTGTTTTGCACAGTTTGGCAGCTGAATGTTTGTTTATAGATTCTGTGCAAGACTGATTTTCTGGCTGCCAAGCTTGTTTGCCTTGTTGTACATGTAAGGCACAAAACCATGCCAGTGAAGGGGACCATGGTAGCATTCAGACAGTGATTAATTTCTTAAACAATTAAGTACTCCAAATATAGAAATATGAAGTGCATAATTCATCTTGATTCAACTCTTCAGATACAACCTGTCCTCAGGTAATTCACTTTGTTGCATCAGAAAATTAAAGCTGGTGCTAGTCATGTCGCTGTCTTGAAAAAAAAAGAAATCTTTATAGGTGATAGATGACTAATAAAAAACAAAGTATCACACAGAGCTTTTATGCTGGATACTCTTGTATTCTAAAAACCTGTGCCCCTAAGAACATTATGTGCCAGTTTTATAGAAATGCCTGTGGAGAGTTTACCACTTGGAGCTTTCCAGTAGCATTTTCAGTAGCAGTTTTAGTAAAATTATGGAAAAAAAAAGTGGAGTCCTATTGTTTCCTTCATAATGCCTTCCTTGCTTCCTCTTGACTCCACAGTTTAAATTAGTGCACAGATGCCTTTGAAAATTGTTAGGGGATACAAAATGTAAACAGTTTACCTTTTCATCTCTCCTCACTGGTTCACATTCAGCAGTAGAACAGAATGGCTTCTCTGAAGTTTGCAGCTTTTTCAGAATATTCTAGGGCTAAACCAAATTTCCATAAGTATCTCTGAAAACAGGACAGCCACAAGGTTGCCAGGACACACAAACAAATTTGTGGAGTCCAAGGGATGTGCAGATCTGTTTCATATGAGGAGAAAGTTTTTTCTCTGTTCAAGGAGATCTTTCAGGGAAGTTCTGCACAGACAACACAACAGGGAAGCAAATTGTGTGTACAGTGTTTCAAGGCACGCTTCTAATTAACCTCCACAGTTACTGTTATTCTGTTAGCATAATTGTTGATGTTATTGAAGAGGTAACAAAGTCCTTTGATTTTATAGAAGCTGTAATAAACATTGTTGTACTATTGAATTATTGCCCAGATGCATCAGCCTTTATCTTTCATTTTGAAGAGCTGTACCACAGGAAGAAATAAAATAAAGTTTTAACACTTGAAGATTTTATAGTGTATTTTTATTTTACTTTTTTATCTGTGACTACAGAAATTTTTTTTCAGCTTGTATTTAGTGCAACTGATTGTTTTGATGCAAGAAACTCAGGTTCTGGAAGACACAGAACTACAGAATCAGTTTATTTTTTGGCAGTTAAGTTGCTAAATGGGAGAACTTGGTACTCCTGCCTATAAATGGATTGATGAAGAGTTAGGTTGCTGCTGAAGCCTGGCTGCCTAGAAAAGCAGGGTACCCATTTGTTACCATCCATTCTCAGTGAAAAGAGATCTGTGAGTTGCAAAAGTGAAAAAGACAAAGTAGGTTTTTTTTGTGTCCATTCAGATGTTACATAAGTCTTCACATGGTACTTTCAATGCTATTTCCGTTTTGGTAAGCATCCTATGCCAATGTCCATGGGAACCTGCTGCTTTTTGCATGATGGAGGTTGGAATATAAATATACTGTATTTTGCAAAGTTGCCCTGTTTAGTCCCCCCCATACATCTCTTTGGTCAAGGACCTGTTAAGCACTTTCATTAAGCTAGAAATGTAATTTTTTTTTTTAAACTGTTTTAATTCTTCTATTAAAAACAAGGGATCAAAAACACTTGTAAGAAAATCCTCAATTTTGATAAAATGGTATGTAGTTGACAAATTCACCATCATGTTTTATTTGGAGGCAACACAGAAAATCAGGCATGAATAAAACGTGTTTCTCTGTTGCTTGTGTTTTGAGAAGCCACATGACACAGTTCACAAGAGGAGCATTTAGTTTTGCAGGCATCTGGAGTAACAGCCAAGCGTTATGGGGCACGTACACAGACCTGTGTGATTTCTGCCTTATCCTTCATTCCTGATCCTCCCTGTTGACTTTTTAGCTGTCTAGCACCTGTGCAGTTAGACAAGCATCCCTGCCAGAAATTTTAGCCTTCTATAGGAATTTACACCCCTAATTGCCAGCATTCTGGCATCCCCAGTTCTTTCTCTGATTTTTCCAGGAGAGGATATATTGAACATTATATTGAAGTGCAGAATCACTTCCCAAACCGGGACTGAGTGAAATAATCTCAGGGTTTTTGTCAGATAGAGGGATAGTGCCTGTAAATAATAGTTCTTGAAGTTTAAGCCACTTCTGATGAAAGAAGAAGATTTGGAATTCCGAATTTAAAATCTTGCAAATTCTTCTGTTTATCAGCAAAGGGAAGGGGACAGAGAACCTCAGTGCACTGACCTGTGATCTGCAACCTGTGTAAGATATTCCTCATGTCATAAAACTGATACACCCTAAGAGGTCAGAAAAGGCTTGAATAGCCACTATGATATTAATGTGCTGTTGTGGATTCCTCTATACCATTAAAATTGTTAACTATGGAAAGGCAGGTTAGGGGTCCATGTTAGTGCAGGATCAACTTCCAGTAATCATTTAACCCACAAGGGATATGTGCACATGATGATCCTACTATTCAAGCAGCCAGAGCCAGGCCAGTGGGTGCTTTTCAAACAGGTTTAAGCTGACAGAGAGAAATTGATATGTGGCACATGATAATTTTCAGAAAAGCGTAGAGGATAGGGAACTGATTCTAAAATTTTGAGAAAATACTTCCTGTCTGAATGGGGAACTTTTCTAACAGCATTTTTACTTGCATTTACCAGCTGCAAGCTTAGGCTCTGTCTTCAGTGGCATGAGCAGTATTTGGAGCAGAGTACATGAATATTGGGCTCTGGCATGTAGCATTACTTCTGGAACTGGTATTTGTGCTCACCTTTGTCTTCTATAAAGCTGTAGATAAAGTAATGGTGTATTTGAGCCTGTTAGAGGCAGCATTATTTAAATTATGTCTGTATAATATATACTTTGGCTGAAATTCTTGTGCAGAGAGTGAATGCTCAAGTTTCATATTTGCAGCAGCTGAACAGTTTTTATGTTGACCCTTTGCACAGGGATGAACTTTGCCTAAGGAAGAAGGGTAGTGAAACGTCACAGGAGTGTTGCATATTCTGCCTACATTAATTTCATGTGGAATATAGAATCAGAATTTGCTCACTCAGTTCTCTGAGGAGAAGGAAAGAAAAAGGTGCTGAAAGAGTGAAATGAGCTTATCAGTGCTAAGTGGAAAATTTGACCCTTATTCTTTTTGCAAAAGATGTGTGTAAATGCTAAGCAGCAAACAGATTTAATGTGCTTAGTTCTATCATGTTTAAGCATAATATTTGATTATTAAAGTGCAGTGAAAGCAAAATGGGTGTTGGACATCTGACAGACTTGCTAAATCCAGAATTCATCTCCACATGTGGGACACCCAACCCCTTCAGCCAGACAGTAAATATATTTTATCTTCTATGTATGACACTTCCTATTGCCCTGGACATCTGGAGTTTGGTACTTGCAAATTGATTTATCTTAAATTACAACACACTTCCCCCCTCAACTTCTATCTTATCCCTAGCATCCATATAAAACTCACCCATGTCCATATTTAGAAAAATTAATTCCCAATTTGGTGCCTTGATTATTTGCTATGTATTGCCATATCTTGTTGAAATTGTATTGTTGGCATGAAAAGAAGACCTATTCAACCAGGAATTCCCAAGTTGTCATAAAAGCTGCACAAACTCATTAATCCTTTTAGTTATTTTTAAAGCAAGAACCAGAATGAACTGCAATTGATTGCAAAGGTCATTTCACATTAAAAATATTCCAATGAGCTTAAAAATTCAGGCATTTATCTATTATGCAGTTATTGCTGATGAAATGGGACAGAAGTTCACACAATAATTTGCATGAGCAGCTTGCAGTGCTTCTCTGGTATTGATAGGATGTTCAGGATGCAGAATTTATTAGACAACTACCAACAGGATGTAAAAAACAGGGGCATTGCAGTTCTCATTAATACACCTCTAATGTATGGAACTATTGAAATAAACCTCTGCAGATCAATCCCATTACTGTTCACTGGAGACACCTTTGTGATGCAATGTCATTGGCATAAATAATAAAGATGATGTGGACAGATAGGATGATTAGACAAGGGGAAGTTGCTGTCAAGTGCTACTGGGCTTCAGCAGCATGAAAAATCTGTTTTCTCTTAAGAAATATAAGCAAGGAGCATCCTACCACATCTTGACTTTTCTTTCTTTAGCTTGCCTCCTTTCCCTAAGCATGCAATACAAATGACGTGTTTTTGCAGCTGTAGCTAAATGCAACACAAGTTTCCAGGAAGGTGGGAGAGAGCAAATTAAAACAGTGATTTAACCATCTATTTAAAAACTGGGCCAGGGCTTGCACTTTGTTTGATGTGTACCTGTGCTCGGGGCCATTTCAGTCGTGCATTGCAGGTGCAGAGCCCAGGCCCATCCCTCATTGCTGTGCATAAGGGCAGCAGCATTGGTGCTCAGACCCATAAATCTGGGGTAGAAATGCCATAAGCTTCTATCACTCATGCTTAAAAGTAATTGTTTACCAGCAGCAATCCCAGGGGTAGCAGGATTTAATATTCCAAGCCTTTGAAGGAAGAGTAGTTAGTAATTGAAGATTGGATTGGTATAAAATTTCATCAAAGAGATTACTCTCTCCAAGTAATGGCTGTATTTAATTTTTCAAAATGTTCATAAATGTGTGACCTATGACTTCCTCTCTTGTAGGTGTGTTTCAGAAAAATGATTAACTAAACTCTCTGGTATTTTGAATTGTTAAGCTTCAAGAATTGGAGGGTTTTTTTGTATAAATATAAATTAGGTGTTGAATGTGGTTGTCTCCAGAATAATTGGGTTTTTGCAATCGAAACTTCAGTGCAGTCAGGAATGTCTAATAACTGGAGGGTTAGGTTCCTTCAAAATAACTTACAGGTAAAAATAAGTAAATGATAAGTGAGGTTTTGGCCTTTTCTATTTTATCTGTGCTTAAGAGGTGAAAATAATTTAGTACCTTTTACTGTATGCACTTGGGCACGTGAATTGATTTTCAGTGCTGGTGCTTGATCTACCATTCACTTGTTCCTTGATATCATTAGATAAAATATTTAAAACAAATTTTCCCAATGTCAAGCAATGAGACCTTGGTTATACAACTGGTTCACTGCCAGGAAAGGTGTGGGGTTTCTTACCTCAGGGTAGCTATCACATGTTAGTTATTCTTAGTAAAAGCTCAGACAGGCTTTGGCATGTTCCTTGCACTGCCACACAAATAGATAAGGTCGTGTCCAGGTGTGGAGCAGAGTGAGGACAAGGTCTGTAACACGTTTCATTGACCAGAGGCAGTGAGGCAGGCACGGGGAGGACAATACACAATACAAAGTGCAAGGAGCTGAAGGAGGGGAAAACAAAGCAAGGGAGATGGGTATTAATGTACTTCAGGGGGGCAGATGAGTGAGAATGATCAAAGACAGGACTTCAATTCATGCTAATTAGCTATGCACAGCGGGAGAAAAGATGGGTAAATAATGCACCTCTTCAAAAGATGTATGGGCTGATCAGCCCCCCACAGGTGCCAAAGGGAGAGGCTGCAGTGCAGACCTCAGACCTCAGGAAGTGCTGAGATCTTCCTCCTGGGGCAGGGACATACAGCAGGAAAGAGAAATCTTCATGGTCTTTAAATTGACTGCAAGTCTGTAGGGGCTGTGGATGGTGATTCAGGGTTTTCACATACCTGCAGCTGGAGGCCGCATTCTTGCACAGAAGGTGATGTTAATTGCTTTTTTTAAAGTCTCTGCTGGTGGTTCATTTTGGAGATGTTCAGCTGAGACTATTTCCTTGAGCATGTTGTTCTTTGGTCCTAATATCTGTAAGCAGAAACATGGACTAAAGCAGCAGTATAGACTTGTACAATAAGCCAGCATCAGACTTTTTAAAATTCAGCTTCTTGAGCTCTTCTCGTGTCCCTGGTGTGTCCCTGTTGTCCCAGATAGTACATTTTCTTGAGGGAAAACCAACCATCCTTTAACCTCAGCAACAACTTTCAAATTTTTTTTCTTTTCATCTTTGGCAGAAGTTTTCACGTGAAGCTCACAGCTCCCTTTCAGAATGATGCTGTTAAAGAACACGTTATGTTTGCTTGTTTCCTAATTTCCATAAAGTCAGTGTTTGTAAATAGTGCAACCCATTGACTCTTCTCATGAAAGAAAGAAAAGGGTTGGAGAATTCATTAGAAGAACAGGGTTTTGCTGACCTAAGTACAGAAGGTGTCCTGAGGCCAGTTCAATGCTTGGACCCTACAGCCCACAGACTCTGAAAACATTAAATAGTCCTAAAATTTTAGCTTTCCTTTAAAGCATATAAATCCCTTCTCCTTACTCCTGGTTGTTGAGGAAACTTTTATAAATACCACTTAACTGTGCAGTGGTGAAATCTCTTTGGGTTTTTGAGGCAACAGGACCATAAAGGAGTTGCTGAAAGTCTGAATTGCTTCGTGCATCTGTGACTGCAGGACATGGAGCCCTGTGCTCAGCTGAGTTTCTGTAGCAGTGAGATGTTCCATGTGTATCAGCCTCTGCTCCAGTTAAATCTGCTGCTCCAAGAACTATGTGCAAGGAAGGTGTGATTTGATGTGCTCACTACTTCCCTCTGCTTTAGTCCTAGCTCAGTTTTGTTTCTGGCATGAAGTGCAAGCCATGGTGCAGACTGCAATTGCACGCTGTGACAAGTAGACAGCAGTGTGGTCGTGTTGTCTTACAAAGCCTGCAAAGGTTCTGTTCCAAGAATCAGGGTGTGTTAACTTGGAATGGGGTTAGAGAGACAGCATCCTGACACAATTGTCTCTGTTCTCTGCTATTAAAGCTGTGTTTTAGTACCTTTTCCTGACAGTGTGTCCACAGAATTATATCTGTTTGACATGATCATTTAAAAGCTGCTTTTCTTTCAGGCCTGTTCTTCTGTCCAAGACATTGTGAGATTGATATACAGCTCATCTTTTTAGCCTGTGCTGCTTGCTGCATGCCCTGCACAGGTGAATGATTGGATTTGCCAATCTCAGGGATGCTTGTTTCTTCTCTGTCCTATAAAAAGACTACACAGTGAAAGGCACATACTCAGTTCTGCCAGATTTCTGTGGAGTTTAATAGTAGAAAATGCCTTACATAACTTGGATGAGCACACACTATGGGGACTAGAGATAAGTCAGTATCTGAAGAAATTTATTCATTCTTCCTACCAGAGGTAATGATTTTGCAACCAGAAGTGCCTTGCTTTGACATCAGAGAAATTCTCAACAACTGGGATAGGTTAGACAGCTTGCTCTAAATGGCTAAATTTAAATGAACTGTGCATTGCCTTGGGTGCCCAGCTTATTGCAGTCCTGGCTAGACACTTGCCAGTGCCAGATTTGGAAAGGAAGACCCAGGCTTCTGTGAAATAATCTTGAAATAGTTTTTTCAGTTGTTAATATTAAACACAGATTATTCTAAATTAATCTTCTGAACCACTCCCAAAAAGAACTACAGAACTACTTCTAATTTTTTGTTTCTACAGCATTTTGTTATTTCTTCTCTCAAGGGCATTTATTATGTAAGTTTGTGTTGCATGTTGTCCTAGCTCTGCAAAGAAATGGAATTTACCCAGATGCTATTTACTGCCTGCTTGAGCCCTCTCACACACCTATATTTGAAAACTAATAGTCAAAGTTTCTCTGGTTCAGTGCATGTGATCTTAAGATTGTTGGCAAATTATCAGCATAGAGTGGGGTAAAAAGCAGTTGAGTTTTTTCTTTCACAGACCCTTTTCTGTGTCACATATCTTACTTAACTGGTAAGCATTTAACCAGGATGGCTGTTTTATTGGGACATCTCCCAGGAAACCAATTTAGCCTAATGATAGTGAATGACAATGACTACTGTTTAATTGGGACATTATTAGCCAAAATTCAGCTTCTATGAAAAGTAGTTGGCTAGTGCAGTGAGGTTAAGTAGTGTTTAACCAGGTGTTAAATAGACCTACAAGTCTAAGCTCTCCTGCCTGAAAAGGAAGTAGCTGGATTTATTTAATATATTCCAAATCCCAAAGTGGTGTTAGTTCTGCTGGTAATGCTGTTAGTGTGGGACTGCACAATGCACATGTTCTTTTCTAAAAAGCAGATTTGAAGCTGGCCAAGAGCAACAGGAGAACCTGCAGCCTGAAATGGCATGAATTGTGCAGCAGCTTGGAGTGATTGGTGCTTTCTGACTTTCCCTCAGTGCCTGCAGGCTTCATGGTAGGGAGGACAAATTTTGACCCATTTGTACCCTGGGAAGGTGTGTTTGAGCCCTGGTAGCAAGCAGTGTTGTCCCAGCATGGCTGAATAAAGGCCAGGCTGGCTCTGGACTGGATTTTATGCTGGCCCTGGACTTGCAGCAGGGACACATGGATTAAAAGAGAGTTGCAGACTGCAGTTGGGTGACTCATGTAGTGGCACTGTCCAAAGCAGGTGTTGGGAGGTTACAACCAGGACACAGCCCGGAGACAGGGTGCCAATTTAGTTTGGGGTTTAGAAGTTATTAATGATAAATTCAGAAGGTATGAATTAAGTGTGCTGGGTTTTGGTTGAATGTATTCCATATTAGTTTAATTGTGTAAAATAGAGGGGAGTCCTTTGCCTTATCTCCAGTGGTTGTGATAGTGGAGCCCTGGAAAAAGTTAAAGATAGAATCTAAAAATGTTAAGCTTTGTGTGTTCCCAGATCAACTGCACCTGCGTAAGCAGTATGATAAATGACATAATTGTTAGATGTGATGATTATTTAGTAATTAAATATAATTATTATATAATCATAAGAAGAATCATGAGAACTATGTTGGAAATTTAAGGGGGTTATGTTTAGCTGAAATCTATGTTAATACAATATATACAATTGAACAATATAATAGAACAATAATAATATAATATATACAATAGAGTAATATACAATAATAATATACAATAGAACAATATAAGTTTAATAATTAACTTGAAAGTTATATAATAATAGAATATAAAAACATGTTCATCTCGGCTGTATGGTCGGAATCAGATTTGGGTTGTAATACCCCGATTCCCAGAGCTCTTAATAAAAGCACCTGCATCTAATGGCTTACGTGATGATGTGTTTCTGAACGCTAACAGTTGTATCACATAAAGGACTTGGGCCTGTGCTTTAAGATCCTTGACATCTACCTCCATTAATGTCAGCTTAACATTCTTTCTACCAGATTTTCAACCATAATTTCCCAACACCACAATTCTCACCTCTCACTTCCTTTTCCACTTGAATTCCTATGTGATCCCCACAATGGAGCAATAAAGGCACATTCCTTTTGCTTCATTTATATTTAGGCCCTGAGTTCAATAATTCTTAAATTTGGTTTCAGAAGCAGTTCTCATTTAAGCATTAACATTGGATCATACTAACATTTCTACCCCATTAAATCAAGCACTTCTAATAAGAAAATGGTGTCATTAGTGGAGCCTTTACTTCCTTCCCTTTTCTGCTGCTGCTGCCTGGCATATAGGGACCCTTTCCTGACCTGTGTCACTGTGGTTTAAATTTGCTGTCCACTTGCACACTTCAAACCTGTTTCCTTGGGAGAGGTTCCTTCTGATGCTTTCAAAATCTGAATCTTGGAGACAGGTTTATTATAATTGAATTAAGATATGCATTTGTAAGAATACGTAGGAGGGTATAGTTAACAGAGAAAGATACTCCACTATCCAGTTCTGTGGTTGAAGAAAAATTGTTTAGTGTAAAATTTACTTTTGAGGTAGGTCTCCCAAGGAAACTGTGAAAAGGCAACATAGCATAATTTTTTTTATAGCAAACCCACAAAGTTTCAAGCCAAAAAGTACTTTCTGATGTTTGTTAAAAACAAACAAACAAAAACCCAAAGCAGAACACCTGCACAAAGCTAACTTAAATGTCTGGCAAGTACAAAAACTAAATCTGTGTAAACTTTCATACCAGTTGACCACTTTGTTCTAACAAAAGGCCAGATGAAGCCCTTGTTTTCAGATATTCAAGAAAGAAACCCTAATTACAGAGTTCCTACAAGGTGTTCATCCAGAGTTGAGCTTAGTGCTTTCTAACTTGTACTGTTTTCTACTGGAAAACATAATTTGGCCCTGCTTTGTATGTTGGCCTGTCAGGACAGCTGTTTTGTAATGAAGATTTTTTTTTTCTTTGCTCTTTATTTTCTGGAATAACCTCATTAACATTGGAATAAAATAATACTCAAGAGGTATGCATTGATGAGGATCTATTCCTAAAGAAATTCTTGTAACAAACACAAGATTATATCTGAGTAAAGAGGTTATAAATGTAAAACTCTATCCACAATGGTTTGGTAGTGCTTGGATGCAAAACAAAATTTCAAGATCACTTGCATGTTATGATTTTTGTATATTATGTTAGTATTTGAGTTGTGTGTTTTTGCATTCAAGAATGGCTATAAAAGTCCTAAGGCTTTAATTGTGCCTCTTAACCATTACAATTCTTTCATTTTTTTGTAAATTAATTGAAGATTTATTAGGCTGAAAGAGGCATCTATTCAAGACCTTTTCCTGAGCAGCAGGGGAGATGAGTATTGCTTGTGTGGATGGGTCCAGTGCAAAGGTGGATGACAATACCACAAAGGAAGAACTAGATGAACTTGAGAACTGTAGTAATGGCAATAAAATTGTAATTCAGTTATATAAAATGCAAATTCATGCCCTTTGAAAGTAACAATTGGGATTTCTGCAGTAAGTGTGAAGCTCATCAGTTGGAAAGGACTGAGGGAGGAAAGGACTTTGTGTACTCTTTCACAGAATCAGGCTCTAATGAGACAGACATAAGAAAGATAAATGTGATCCTTCAGGATGCATTAAAATATGTGGGATTTCTTCTCAAGGGAGAAAAGGAAATGTTAATGTTGTTGAGCAAAGTAATGTAGTGACACTCTTCAAAAAAGCTGACTGCAATTCTGGTTACCCAGAATTTATTTAAGAAGATGAGTTCAAATGGGAACAGATAAAGAAAAGGTCTAGTAATGTGAATGGATGACTTGCCATGAAAAAGGAAAAGAAAAAGGTGCCACTGTTAGACCTCTGATGCACTTGTAGAAAGTGTTTGCTTCTTCAGCTTTGGTTTTCCTGTGCTGGGAGGAGAAAAAGCTATTGAAATTCAGGACAAATGTAGATCTGGTAAAGGATAAATGTTTGGCTGAGAAGCAACTTCAGAGGTTCTCCAGCAGCCTTCCAGTAATTGCCATGGGGTTCTAAAACTGTGGTTGGTGTTAAAGGTGCTGCTGGATCAGTTTGTGAGGATAATAAGGTGAGGTGGCTGCAGCCATGGTGCTACCAGAGCCATGGGGTGCTTCAGCAGGAATGGATGTTTGACAAGTCCCAGCATCCTCAAGGCTGGTAACTCCACAGGGAAAAGGACCTGGGTGCCCACACGCTCTTGTTCCCCTGCAGCTGGGCAGCTCGGCACAGCAGAGCCATCCTGAGAGCCACCACTCCCTGGAGAAAGCAATCCCGCTCCTGTTCTCCAGCTGTCCCACTGGAGATTGTGTAGAGGCTCGTGCAGCCCCAGAATAAGCTCCATTTAGGGTGATGAAGTGGAAGGCAGGAAATCCTGTGAAGCAATCTCTGATTCACACACAGATCCCTTCAGAATGGACTGAGCTGTTGGTGGTGCAGAGGGTGCTGTCTCTGCATGCAGTGGAGAGAGACCCAAGCCACTAGGCCAAAACAGTGTTTTCAGAGTAAAAGATGCTGTTAATTGCATTGTTAGGAAAATAGAGCTGAAGTACCTCTACCTATTTCCACTCACAACTCTCACCCCCACCACTTTCCCCATTCACGCATTTTTCTTCTAACAGTAGTAACTGAAGCTCAAAGCATTGAGCTCAAAGCTGTTAATGCTGGCCCAGGAGAGAAACATGGTTTATCACATCTTTCTGCCATTAGTGTGTGTTGGTGGCTCTGACACTCAGCAGGTGGCCACAGTAATCTGACCTGGAGCATTCTTTGAAAAAATTAATTTTTAACCAATTCAAATTATTTTTAAGTATTGTAGAGTGATGTTTTTGGTATCTTACCTATTACATTAAATTTAGATTGTTTATCTGCAACTGTGATCACACCAAGCAAGGTACAAGGTTAGATTTTATGGATTCTGAAACACAGCATTTACTGGTTGAGCAGAAGTGCCACTAATGTAACTTGCAAGAACAGCAATAAGGAAATATTTCAAAACATTGCCATATATTAGTAAATGTGTGCCAGGTTCTGAGCAAGAGTTAGAATAAATGCAAGCTGTGGAATTGACCACAAGAGGCACAGAATTCCTCCTGAGAGATAATCATTTAGCAATCCTCTGGAGAATATTGGTAACTTATGGGAGTTTAGTTAGAGACAAGGAAAGGAATAAAAACATAATTTGGTGGTCAATGATAATGGTGTTTTTTCATAATTTCAGGAAGATCTAGAAATGAGCAAAGTAGGAAAACAAATGAAGAGGCAGGCTAAATGGAAGGAACTAATCTAGTAACAATTTATTGAGCCATGAGCATGACAAAATAAGGGCTTGGAAAAGCTCAAACTAGTTTGGCACCAGGGTAGTGTTACACCATGGCTTAGGTTTAATTTAAAAACTATTCTCAAATACTAATTTTTTTAATCTTATCTCTTGGAAAGTCCTTTTTATCCCAAGGGTATTTAGATGTATAACAAATATGTATATCCAATCTATATAATGATTAAAACTACATCTAGAAATGATGTAATAGCAAGAGAGTTGCATCCTTACAGGCATAGCTGCACATGCTGGTGTCTGCTTCAGACCTGAGGGCACTGACAGGAATCTCCCTGGGGCTCTTGCCCTGTCCCAGGCTGCCCTTGCTCCACAGGTGCTGCTTTCTTGCCAAGCCTCACATTGCCCTGCTGTGGGATCCATGGGAGAGTCTCTATCTGGCACAGGGTCCTGATGCCTTCCCCAGAGCTTTCACTGCATTCCAGCAAGAGCTCCTGGTGCAGACCTGGGACATGAGTGATGAAGGTGTTGAGGGCCATGGATGTGGATCTGCAGACAGTTTTTGCTTGAGGAGGAGACTGGGGCCACTGTGAGCAAAGAGCTTCCCTTTCCTGTGCTCTCACCTCTGTTCCCTGGAAAGCAGAGGCTCGGGAGGAGTTAAAAAACAGAGGTCTGCAGGGTCAAAGTACACATCTTGTTCAAATCACTTCAAACTGAGCCTTTGGGAGACAAGTTATGAACTGTGATCAACACTAGATGGACACATGCACATAGAGACCTCCCAGCTGCAGTATAATTCTTCCAAAGTGCTCCAGTAAGACATATACAATGTTTTACTGGGCATAGCAAAGAGCCAAACAAAAATCCACAAAATTATAGGCCAAAGTGCACTAGTTCTTTTCTACTGAATGATAAAGCTCAGGGAATTATAGTGATATATTTATTGAGCAGTACAGGAGTTGGTGCAGTGATAAGTACTGTCAAATCTATTAGGCTTTAAGTCAAATATAAGGAAAAACATAAGGCAGATAACTAATGCATTGCTGTTGTGATAAATTTTCCTTTTTCCTTTTAATAATGGAAGTGCTGGGGGTGGGTGTGTTTTTTCAGAAGCAGAAACATGGTCAGGTCTATTTACAATCCCATTTACAGCATGGTGTAAAGCAGAGGTTTAACCACAGCTGGCAGCTAAACACCACACAGCTGCTCCCTCTGCCCCCACATCAGGAAGGGGAGGGAATCTGAAGGGTTAAAGTGAGAATCCTGGGTTGAGATAAAGATGGTTTAATGGGTAAATAAAAGGTGTTGCATGCAAGCACAGTAAAACAGAATTCATACAGGTGTTTTTATCCATGACTGCATTGACATGCTCCAGCTGGAAGCCATCCCTCCAATACCCTGGCTCCTCCATACCAAGTATTTTGAGCACTGCATTGGATGTGGTGGAAGTTCTGTGAAATGCATCTTCTTGCTTTGTGTGGTTCAGATTTATCCTTTCCACTGGTCAGAGGAATTCTCTGGTTTTCTCTTTGCCTTTGACAGCCTGAGTTTTGTGAAAAGTGTCATCTCTTTCAAATTATTTTGTTTCAAGCTAAATAATTCAGTACAGCAGACATCTTTACCTGGAAGATAAGTCATTATTGAAATCAGAGTTACATTGGTTTGCCAACTACCTCAAACATTTCAAAATGGATGTTATTTGAAGTGATAAATCTGATGTTGCTTTCTAAGATGTAAAGATGGGTGGCTACACAAGGAGGCAAATGGGAAAATACAGCTCTCTCCCCTAAAGAAGAAATTAGGGGAGAGCAAAAGAAATTTCTTAAATGTATCCATCATCTGCAATAAATAAATAGCAATGAAGGTTACCTTAAAAATGGAGATTACTAAGGGAGAGTGATTTCTCTGAATATATTGATTAGGGAGCTTGGAAAGGATAGTGGAAAGAGGGAAATAAAAAACCTGAATTAACTTTTAAAAAGAGTAAACTGATTCATTAAAGGCTTTAAGATGAAAATTGAGAATTGAAATTGAGCTACTGACACCATCTAACATGGTGTCTCATTTTAATAAAGTAATAGGAATAGAATTACAAAACCTGCAAATTCTGATAGCAGGTATGTCTATAACTGGCAAGTGTGTTTTGCCATGGAGTCACCTGGCTTGGAGTGCTGAAAAACCCTACTTTCCCCCCATGCCCCCTGAACTCTGTAGTTTTATGGTGGAAGAATAAGATTTATTCTTCTATGAGTCTCCTTTTATGAATGTTTCCAACCTGGAGATGTTCCTGGTGAAGGGCCATGGTAAGTTTGATGAGGAGCTTTTGTGTTTACCTGCCCACCTTTCTCTTTATGAAGATTTTGTAATCACTCAAGTTATTTCTCACTGTTATTTCTCACTGTAAGTTTTCTTTCTGTCACTGTGACAAATTTACTTTAATAATTCTGGGTTTTCCCTGTTTTGTATAGCTACCATTCTCCACTTATTTGAGGGAGGTGCCTCTCTCTTGAGGGGATAATACCTTTTTTTAAGAGGTATTTCTTGTGTTTCAGTTCTCTTTTTTTATTGTTTGCAGTGTATCTTTATATGGTTTCTTCTACAGTATAATGAAAATTATTATAATTTATATAAAAACATATTGTGAATTCAAAGACAGGTGCACAGTTTATGCAAAGCAATCACATATTTTATTTGAAATGTGGTTCCTGAACAAGGCATTATGAATGAGATTGACAGTGGTAGACTGAGTTTGAAGGAGTTCATTGTGTTTCAAAGTGAAGCTGCTTATGTGTTTCATTATGGGAAATGATGAAATTACATATTAAGATTTCTGGTCTTAGAAACTGAAATAAAAAATGTTTTTTTACACTGTGCCATGGGGGAGCCGATGAATCTAAACCCACTTGCAAAGGAGATTGTGTTTACCTATCCTTCTCTCCAGCTGCACAGAAAATCCACATACACTCAGCTTGTGCTGGCATGGATCTCTGCTTTCTAGGAAATATTTCAACCATTGCCCCAGAGTGTCAGGGAACTTTCCAAGGAAAACTGAATGCAGAGCAAGGTAGATAGTGCTGGTAAATTGGTTTGCCCGTGAAGCTTAGTGCTGTCCAGGTGTGGTACCCCATTGTAAAAATGGGTAATAAATGCAATAAACCTTCTAATGGCAAAGAAGTGCATGAGGGGGAAAAAAAAAAAGACAACCAAGCTAACAAGAAACCACCCTTGCAGATACTGCTAATAATGAACAAGCTTTGAAAAATCCCAGGTTTTAGCTCACTGGTGTCACAATGGATCTTCTTGTTTAGCCCCTGTTCCCCCGCCTCACCATGGAGAACAAAAACTTGGGGAATTACTTTCCCGTCGGGACAATGTGATAAGATAGTGCCATCTACAGGTAACACATCTCCTCTTGAACTTGTACTGTGTGCAAAAATGCCTTTGGAGCTGCTGCTGGTTATAACCCCAATATTCCAGACTCTTTCTTCTGAATTCGAAGTATACTTGTTAAAGAGAGCCCGTGGGGAGCCCACGTAGCTGCAGGGTATGCAGCAAAATTCCTGTTCTGCTTGCACTGTGTCTGGATACAGGTGTTTTGGCAGGCTCTGAGAATTTAAGCCATATCTGAAATATTTATGCATGTGAAAATCTTTGTGCCCTGGAAAAAAATCCTCTGAATTCTTGAGGGTTGTCACAAGCAGAGAAGGTAATTGTGTGTTTGGTGTCTGTTCACTGAGGCATGAGGCTGGCACGGATTCCTCTGATCACAGCTTCCCTCTCCTGCCCCTCCCCCTCTCTGTGTTAAGCTCTAGGACAAAAACACGGTGTTGTGTTGTTGATTACTAAGTTTTGAATATGACCAATGAGTTTTAATAATGGATTAAAAGTAACCATCATAGTGATGCCTCCATGATTTTTCATCAATTCATTGGATGAACAAAAAATCAGGGGTGGAAGAGAAGTACTGATGGAGTTAGCATTAGCCTAAAGATTTTTAAATAGTTTTAGTATTATCATTTCTATGGCTTTTCAAATGTCGTCAGTTTTAAGGTACTGCTTTGCTCAAAGGATTTGAGGGAAGATTTGAAGCCATTAATTCTATATCAGACTTTGTTTCAGGCTTAATTGATTGTTAAGGGATATTACAGGATAGTCATGCTCTAGGAAGTAATGTGCTAGAAATAATCCTCCCTGAAGAATTGTATGGTTTGATGTATACTGCTGAAGCAGGAAATTGTGACCTTTTATTAAAAAGATAAAAAGCCTGAAAAATAAGTTTAACTTGTATGGTTTTATTTTGGAAATGGAGTCAAGTATCATCACAAACTGTTTGTGGACTTGTATCTCAAGTGTGGAACAACTTGTTGGTGTGGTGGTGTTGCATAAATCAGAGGAGGAGGCCTGTAAACTATGTGAGTAGTGGAAGGGGTGAGATATTTAAGGGGCTGGGTGTCCCAGTTCAAGAAAACTTTTGGATTCCTACCACCAAGCAGGTCCTTGGCTTTATCAAAACATGTTTTTGAGCCACAGCATGCATGGAAAATACCATTCACTTTGTATGTAAGGCTACTGGAGCTATGGAGATCACTGTAAACATATGGCAAAGAATGTCTTATTGAATTGTATTATCTTGCCTTTCATGAGGCTGTATGTCATACAAATGTCACCATTAAAAGATAATAAAAAAGCTTAAACAGCTTTTACCTCTGATTTTCACATATCTTTAATCTTCAAAACTGTGCTACCTTGTGCTTCTGACTGCAGCATTTCAAGGGAAGATAGCTAAAATCTGCAGGTAAAAACATTTTAAGGTTCAAAGAATCCATTGTATATTTAGATGTCAGACACTACTAGAATTTCTTTACCTTGTAATCTATCTTGAAAATAACTGGTTGGGTTTAGAGCTGTCAAATACCTGCTTCTAGCCTTAGTTGCTCATGATGTGTAATTTTTAAACACTTGTTTCTCAAAGGAGGCCTCCCCACCTGATAAAAATGCAATTGTACAGTTGAGAAGGATATAGGGGTGTTTCCTTTCCAGTTCTTTTCAGAGAAGTTACACCTTAGGGGAATGAGCAGGGACTGTGTGCCATAGAAAGGAGCAGCAAAATTACAATGTTGATCTTCCCACTCTTCCCTATGGCTCCTCATTCACCTTTGTCCCTTTACATTTGTAGGTGTGGACATTTTTTTTCCCTTTAAAAATCCTCATCTTTATTTTCATTTTCCACTATATGTAACCATCTCTTCTCTCTCTTTTAACCAGGGAAAGAGAGGATTTCTTCATTATAATGGTCAGGTTTTCCATGCCTTTTTATTCTGAATAGTCCAGGAGTTGTTGAAAATGTTATCAGGGGTTTTCTTGACCAGACACCTTGACCAGAAAAAAAGTTGTGTCAATACACAGATATATATTAGATATACATTACATTGCACTACAAAAATATATTATGTATTTGTTACATTAGATATATTTATTGTCTCATCCCCAGTTACTTGAATTTTGGACTTTTCTGCACACAGGGCTGTGGAAAGAAGCTCTTTGTGATTTCAGCACCCTTCATGTCCAGTGGAAATACAGAATCATGTAACCAGTTGTGGTTGACATTTAGCCAGCAACTCACCTTCTGGACTTTTTGATGCTTTTCCAGATTTATTAAATGATCAAAATTAATTGCTATGACAAGTTCAATGCTTGTCATCAGAATTTGAAGGTGGCCATGCCCTGACATGGTGAGCTCTGCTGAAGAACTCTTGTCCCCAAGCAGCAAGGGGAGTGTGGCTGGCAAGGGGCACCAAAGCCAACCCAAGGCAAGGGGCACAGGGAAGGGTGAGGCCCTGTGGAGGTACAGAAGAGTGGGGAGCTGCTGTTTATGGTGGTAGGAGAGACCAGAAGGTAACCTGATATATTGGTGAGCAGACAAGGGAGAGAGAGTCTGTACAGGCAGACACGGGAGGATCTGACAAGGGGTGCATGAGGGATGGACATGTCTGAGGGAGTAGGTGATGTCTCCTGGGAAGAGGTCTCAGTAAAATGGATTCCTGAGTGCTGATCCAGCATGTTACACATGCTCTTAACTTCAAACCTATGAAGTCAATGCACTTAGAGTAAGTGCATTTTAAGTGTCTGACTGAGTCAGGCAAAGTGTGCAACTCCATGTTTAATTTAGCCCTTACATACATTTAACTCTTCAGGGAGAGTTTCACAGAGATTTCTGTGAGCTTTATCCCTTAAAAGGTTTGCAGGCACATGCATGTTTTTGTATGAGAGAAAATTCATCCAACGTAACTTCTCTAGTTGCACAAATGTCTGGCATGCTTGTTTGTAGAGTTGTGCATTTATTTTTGGTTATTTGACTTGGAGTGACTGTCGTTATTTGACTTATTTGAATTGAGTGGTTAAGCTTTCTCCAGAATAGGTGCTCTGTCTTGCTTTACTCTGATGCAAGGTCTGGTCCAAAGCCTACTAAAGCTGGAGGAAAGACTCATTACTTTCACAGTTTTTAATCAGACCTCTAAGGTACCCAGAGGCCCAAATGACAAACAAGAGCTTTTGAATACCCTCAGCTAGAGAGGCACATTATGCTGCTTTAGCACTGGAGCATCATAAAACTCCAAGAAACAGTGTTTTGCCTTTTTTTTTTTTTCCAAATCAGAGCTGGTTTTATTGCAGCTATAGGTTTGTAAAAATGGGATTGTTCTTTCCACTCTTAAAGAAAGAGGATAAGATTTTGAGGTGAAGATCACTATGTTAATTATTCCTTTTTTATTTCCATATGTAAAGATCTGCACCATTTTATTTCCATTGCTACTGTTGTCTCCAGGATCATTTTCACTTATTCACTCTACAGATGTGTTATTGATAAGTATATGAACCAGGCCCCTTCTGACAACATGTAATACTAGAGGGCAGAATTGGATCCAATGAAGTTTCTCCCCAAAATTACTATGCTTCTTAAATGACATTTTCAGATCATGTCTACCAATAATGAAAGGAGACTTTCCAAGATAAATTTGGGCTACATTCTCAAGTGCAGAAAGTTTCAAGAATTTACATCCTTCAGGGTTACTTACATGATTCCACTCCTTGTTGGTGGGTTGAGAGCACTGGACAGAGCTGGGAACTGGGAATTGTCAGTATTGTCAAGGAACTTAAGAAGCCCAACATGGGATAACTTGGGAGGCTTAAAACTGTACTACGATGTGAGCAAGGAGCTCCAGAAATCAGTAGTAGGTTGGTTTCCAGAGATGCTGAGCATGGTACAATTCCCATATTCATAATGGAAAAAAAACTATCTCATAAACACTCACTCAAGAGTTGGAGCAATTCTCTGCAGAGGTAAAACTAAAGGTGCAGGAGAAGGATATAGGGAGCTGTACAGGACCCTTCCAATGCCACTGTGAGGAGTAGCTCTGTCACAGTTTGACACCAAACCCAGATTGTGTCATGCTTTTAGCAGTGAAGACAAGCTTTTCTAATTTTTTTTTTTTTTTACCTGGGACCCCTCAATCCAATGTCTAGTATAAAGGCTAAAAAAACAGCAGACTACTTCATTATTCTATTTTTTTAGTATGTTTTAGCAAAGAAAAAACCTGACCTTTGGGATGGGCACAAAGTTTTCAGGTCAGTTTCTGTGGGTTATCAGAGTTTTGTGATCTGAGGTTGGTAGCAACTTTGCTGTGATTTAAAAGTGGTTTGGGAAAAAATCCCAACCCTTTGACTCTCCTTATGACCCCACATTAGCTTTCATTTATTTGCATGCATATAGACCTCAAAAATTGGAGCTAAATCCACTTCCCTTCACCCTTTTCTTTTCTAACAACCTCAACATGCATAAAGCAACTTTTTCAAAAGCTCATTTTTCTTTTCTGGTCCTAAGTTGTGGAGCTGTTAACAGTGAGGACGACCTGTGTGCTCTGACCCCCTTGGTGGGACAGGGGTGCAGAGAGCAGCAGGTGTGGGATTTCAGCTCCATCCCTGCGCCTGCCCAGCTCCAGCATCAGCTGGGACAGGGTGCAGAGAGCAGCAGGAGCTGCAGGTGTGGGATTTCAGCTCCATCCCTGCGCCTGCCCAGCTCCAGCATCAGCTGGGACTCATCTGCCCCTCACCACCAGTTATATTCCAAAGGTCTCACTTTGCCTCCCCAGGCCAAGGTCTGGAGGTGGCTGCTGTGGGAATTGGGGGATGCTTCAGCCATTCTCAGCCAGTTATTTTGCTTATTTCCTGTAATTGCAGAATAATTTTCTAAGTGTGTCAGACAAATGCACGGCACTTGTGTGTCAAGTGCTGCACTGGAAGGGGTGGATTCAGGCTTGTTCCTTGACACCAGTCAGACTGTGCAGGTTTTTGTTACAGGCATCTTTGAGGGAAGGTTTCTCTTTGTCATATTCAGAAAATGCCTCTCTGAAGTCGATTACTGTCATTTTTTCTTTGATTCCTGGTTTCTCTGTTTTTCTCTTCTGTTGTAAACATTTCAGTATTTCCTGTCAAAATAGCAGTTTACTTTGAGACAGACTGTGTTCAGAGATTTCCATCCTAGAGGGCTGGGGCTGCTCTGTGCAGTTCAGTATTAGCCTGTAACAGAGCTAACCTTTGTGGCAGAGTCACAATGCCTATATTTGTAAACCAGCTACAACAGATAGCCCTGATAGACTCTCCCTAATAAGATTTCATCATGTTTTTATGAGCAGCTGAAATAAATTGCTTTTTTAAAAGTGCCATACTACATTAAATGGGGTTATGTGCAGTTATCCTCTGTCATATGAAATAATTCACAGTCTCACAAAATGCAAGCTGGAAAGCCACCCCTGGGCATTTGGCCTTTTTTTTTTTCTTTCCTTTCCTTCCTAGCCTTGGAAATAGCAATTTAAACAGAATCCATAGCCATGTACAAGGGTAGTCTGATACAGATTCTTTCCTTCTTTAAGCCTGATCCTGCAGTCATTATTAATATCAGAAAAGCTAACTTGGAAGAAGTTTAGCCAGTTTTTTATAAGCTGGTTTTCATGAGGATACCTTAACATTTTGTGGGGTATAAAAGATTTTGTGTGTGTGTGGTATAAAATATATTTTGAAGAGAAGCTTTGATAGAATCCTTCAGCAAATATCAGGAGTGAACTGTTGAATTAATGTTATTGATAAGGGTATTTTATGGGCACACAATATTAGTATAGTAAGTATCTATTTATTATGGTCTGTAATGCATTATTTTATAGCTGTCTCATTTAATTGTCAATTGTGTTCAACAGCAGATTAAATAGAGATTTTTTTTTTCTTAGAAAAATTAAAGTAGAAAAAATGCATGTAACTGAATTTTCTTGATCTGTGGAACCGCAGGAAAAAAATTCTAGAATGAAGGGTATAGTTTTCTGGCATCTCCTAAAGGGCAGGTTTTGGACCTAGTGACTTGACACCTGTTTTGAAGGAACAGCAGTCAAGTTTAAATTTCAATTTTGAAATATCTAGAGAAAATTACCTTTGAATACATTGGTCTAGAAGAGTTTGTCACTAGTAAGTCTGCTTCTGCCAGAAACTCTGTCTGTCTGTCTGTCTGTCCCTTTGTTCTCCCTGTGTGGAGCCCTGGGGAGGCCAGAGAGGCTTTTGGCAGCCCCTGCTGCTGCTGGCTTCAAGAAATCTAATTGGCCTGTGAGCAATTAATGGATCATAAAATAGACTATAATGCAATGTTCTGATTAGTTCTGTGCAGTTCTTGGAAATGTCAGCAGTTCAAAACATTGCTAAAGAGTCTCTGGGTTACCTGAGCAGAAGCTGCTTGGATGTGCTGTAAAACATTTCCTGCTTCAGATGCTGCTAAGTATGAGAAGAGGCAGCAAACTCTGCTACATGCAAGTCAGGGTGCATGCAAAAGTACATTTTGTTGTTGTCCTGTCACAGTATTATCTAGATGGCCATTTTCAAACCTATTTCTGTGTGTACCCAGTATATGCCTATGTTAAAGAATATATGCAGCCACTGTGGTTTTAAAACGGTGCACACTAGTGTGTGTATGTATATCTCTTTCCAATATTTTGTAGCTGCTTAGTTTGGATACTAAGACTGACATCCTCAATATCTCTTGGTTGGAATAGGTCTAAAGGCAGTTAATCCATTCATTCCAATAAGAGTGTTCAAAGGGTTAAAAATGCAAGAAAAGCATACACATAACTTAGCAGGTGTAGAAAGCTAAGAACACTGCTTTTGCACCTGCTTGACCTACTGTGAAATATCAACAAAGTGTTTGGAGATACAGAGTGCAATACCTTTAAAGACAAGAGAACCATGAAATGTGATTTCACATAAAGCTTTCAAATGGGGATAAACCACTCTGGGTACATGT
Organism: Emberiza elegans; assembly: GCA_024865655.1. Lineage (NCBI taxonomy): Eukaryota > Metazoa > Chordata > Aves > Passeriformes > Fringillidae > Emberiza > Emberiza elegans. The sequence continues at coordinate 67,534,034 of JALJVW010000206.1, forward strand.
GGCTTAATAGAATGTAATTGTTTTAATCAGTGTTTGACATACACCGTCATTAACTGTGGAGATTATGTCTACCTTGTTTAATAGGATATTAATTCCACAGCTATGCAGCAGTATGTGGAAGCTGCATGGTATCCCAAGAATGGTATGATATCATTTTTTTCTCTTTTTCCCCAAAGCCTTATTATGGAGGGAGAATTCTTGGATAGTTACCGGTGTAAGAAGTTTCTTTGATTTTGTGTGTAGGACTTTAAGCTGGTGTATCACAGCACTTCAGCAGTGCTCACATTTGCAAAAACAGGCTGTCCTTCAGACATCTGAGGCCCATTTCAGAAGCATTTTTCTTTGCTGTTTCACTAACAGAAATCACTGAAGGACACAAATCTATCTCTTTCCCTCGTACACAGAAAAAGCCTCCCAGGCAGTGGTTTCAGTTCAGCACATTCATTACCTTTTAATTGCTTCTAAATTGCATTGTGACCTGCTGCATCAATAGCTGAATCTAGCAGAAAGTAGCACGAGCTGAGCATATGAGGTGTTGAAGCTTAACTGGCAGTTGTTTTGCTGCTGGACTGCAGAAAGGACACCCCATGAAGGACAATGGCATTTTGGGATCTTTTTCAATACGGTATCATTAGCATTGTTTGGAAGTAGCTGTAACCAGCAGCTTGTTTACATGCCAAAAATGTTTCCTTTGGGCAATGAGCAGCCCAGAACCTTGTGTATCACTGTCGGATATGGGTATATGTATTAAGTTTTTACTTGTCACTGACTAAATGTAAAACTTGCAATGTCAGCTGTGGCATGCAAGAGCTTCCATGGAAAACATACTTGCATGCAAAGTCACAGCTGAATAAAGAATTTTATTTCAAATTCTAAGCCATGGTATAAGAATCACCCTTGGAGGAAAGATAAGCTTTGAATACGTTTTAGGCTGAGCCACAGCAGGCCCAGTGCTGTGAAAGGTAAGCTATCACACCAACCACTGTGGAAGCTGAGGTATAAAAATCACTGCTCCCCTGGAAGGCTTATTCAAAGCTATTTTGCAATCACTTACAGGATGTAACCACACCATCTTACCTACTGACAGTTTCAGCCACCTAGCATGCGTGTTTTAGTCCTTTGCTTTACTCCTCCCCACCACCCAAAAAAGATACGACTGTGAGCTGAAGTGTGGTGTTCACTGTATTGCCAGTGCACATTTCCTTTTCTTTAGCCTTTACATTTAGCAAACTATGTGTATAGAATGGAGGATATTCTTTCTATCTTTTTTTTTTTTGGTGGGAACAGCATTTGGTTAATAGTGAAGAACAGCAGTATTTTTAAATTCCGTCTTCCTTTGAAATTGCCCTACTTTAGGGATTGTATCTATTATAATGGCTTAACACTGCTGCCTTTTGTCCACTACAGAGACTGCTGTGGCTTCTTTTTGTAAGACATTTTCTACTTTAGAGGCAGACATCATTTGGATTGTTTCACAGGCTGCACCAGTCTTTGCAACTGGGGACACTGGTGAGAGATTCAAAAGAAAGTGATTTGTGTGTATTGGTCTCTTGACTAATACACACAATTACAAATACTTAGATCGTTCTTGTGCTGTTTTCAGGTTTTGAGGTCACTATCTATTCAACACTTTCATCCAGAAAAAGGCTTTTCCCAAGCATGCTGGGAGCATTAGAAATCCTAGATGTCCTTGAACTGCAATAGCATCACCCAGCTCCTCTCGGGTTACTCGTTGTTATCTCTTCTTTTCTGGTATGAGAGAGACCCCTGGAGGCAACAAAGCTCTGGAAGTCGGATGTGGAGTGAACTGCCAATGCTGAAAATTAGGAGAAATAGCAACAAGTTTCTGTGCAGTGATCCTTGGTGGACAGAACCACCAAAGACCGTGGGTAGAGGCTTTGTTGGGTTTTTCTGTAAGATACATCAATACCACATCCAGATCAAGGTCAAGTCCTCGGGTTGTATTCCAGTTTAGCAGAACTACATTCAGGCTGTGGTTGTCATGCTCTCATCTGAATGGAGATGCCTGCAGAGCACTGGGAGGGAAGCAGGAAGGGTGCTGCAAAATGATTTTTGCTTTCATTTTGGACTACATCTATCTCAGCTATGGCTGAACCCCAAAGGTTTGCAAAGCCTTTAGGAAATGTTGTAGACTGAAATGAAATGTTTGGCTGGAAAAAATGCAGAATACTATTATTGCTTTCTATTTTTTTCCTAGTTAGAGGAATTAATGACATTATTAAGCTAATTAGATTCCCATTACATATAAGGAAAAATGCTGACTGAAAATCTGTAGCCACAATGATGGAAGAAATCAGACTACATGGTTACACTCTTCACTTCTGACCTCAAAAGCTAACTATCAAGTATATGAAGCATTCCCTCAAAGCTACTTTCAAATTTGTCATAAGGATGAGTAAATAAATTATTCACAAGTGCTAGCCTGGTTAAAGAAAAGTATATTAGAAATATTAACCATATATTTGTCAACTCCTCTTTGAAAAACATTTTTTCTATTGCTGTCTACTTAAAGGAGAGAACAAGCAAAAAAAGCAGCCACATTTCTGCTCTATGCCCTAGAAAGCTCTCCTGGAACAAAAGATCTCTTAGACTAATGCATTTCAATAGAGTTCAACAGAGTATTTCAATGAAAGGTCTATCCCTATTTTTCTCTTCATATGGTAGCTTTCAAATGTTGACAGATGTGATCTACTGTCACGCTCCAGAACTGTCTGATGGAAATCAAAGATGTGTTTGCTCTCCTTGAGGTGAGCAAAGGTTGACTGACCTCACTAAATAGAAAGCTAAATTCAGAAGCTTCAAAAAAAATGAATACTAATGTCTTAATTTCTAAAGTTGGATGAGTCACTGCAGGCTCAGGCTTTCACAGGGATTAGTCACTGCACTGTGGGTCTCCACGGCTCTCAATAAACACCATATGAGGTTTGGAGCAAGGACACAGTTTGAGCTCACTGTCCCACTCTGGCTCTGCCTGCAGGAAACTGGCTGGGTGCAAATGAGCTTGGAGTTGAAGCCACATCTCTTTGCCTGGCATGAGCACAAGGACTGTCTGTCTCCATCTATTTGTTTATGTATGCTCTTGGACCTCTCGGTTTTTCCAGTGATCCACGGGTTACAAAGCAGGGTTTAGGCACAGCAGTTCTGCCAAATCTTGGATAGCTGTGGAGTATCATAAGCACCACATAGTTCATGATTCAATGATATCAAAGTACTTCAGGAAGAAAGGTTTCAGACCTTCTGCTTTCTAAACATTTTTCATATGCAGAAGAGATCATTTCCTTTAAGTTTTCAAATGCTGTTTCTCCTACAGTTTGTTTATGGCTGTCACTGCATGAACTGACCAAGTGACCCAGAGCATGTTGGGTGGAGGCTGGCATTGCAGCTCACCTGGTAAATGCCCTGTACCTCTCTTGCAGTGCTAAAAAGTGTAAGCTTGCCCAGCAGGCAATGCCACTGAAGGGATGCTGATGTGCATCTGTAGCTGAGCCAAGCCTCTTTTGTCCCACTTCTTGGCAAAGGGGCAGGAAGGAGAAGCATTATTGCAGGAGGGGATGTGAAGTGGTGTCAGGTCCCCTCAGGCAAGGACTGATCTTGAAGCTCCTTGCTAACAGCTCTGTGCTGCACCAGGACCAGTGTAACAGAGCTGCCTTGCTGGCACTTTAAGTTTGTCCAGACTGAGGCTCAAAGGTGCTTTCATCAATGTGAGTTAGGCTTTGCATTTTTTTACCTTCTGACATTAGAGAGTTGGCATTTGCTTTCCCAAGGTCACACAAGAAAGGGATCCTGAGAAGAGACCCCAGGTGTCCTGGCTCTCAGTCCTATACATTAATCCCAAAACATCTTGTCCTCTTTTGCTCCCACACATTTATCTCTTTTGCTTCCATGCTGCTCGTGGGGTTTTGCTGCACTGCACACACTGCCAAGCTTTGGAAACATAGTGTTGTAGGTAATGAATGGTATCAATTTCCTTGCAAGTACTGTGTATCTGTAGTATAACCCTATTAACACTGGCAAGCTAGCTTTTATGATTGCTGAATAAATCCTGAAGGCTAGGTCCTAAGTAAACTTAATATCTGCCACATAGATATTACCCAAGGGAATATACCACTCTTTGAAGTAGTTTTAGTCTTTGCAGGACTGTGAAAGTTTAATGCAACTCATAATCTGTTATCAGAAAATATTCATGGGAAAGCTTAAATGTGAAAACACACTGAAATCTCCTGTAATTTTTTTTTTCCTAAGATACTGAGCTGTTGGTGTCTTTTTAAAAATCTGAAATGGAAATCATGACGCTATGTAGTCAAGGACTGCATAATGAAGTAAACATGCACCAATAAAATAACTTCACTGTGGAATCCTTCCATCCTGAAATTTCTGTAAAATAATTGCTATTTAATTAATTTATCTCTGATATTTAATGAAAATATAATACAGTTTGAGAACTAAGTTCTGCATTGTCAATGGAGTTTAGTGGGAAAAGTCTAAGAAATTACCCTACATTTGAAGTAAAAAGAAACACCATTGCCAAAACAGAGCATAAAGGAAATTCTGAATTATGACCACCAGTGAATCAACTTTGCTTCATAAAGTTCATGTGTTACAGTAGATAATAAACATTGTTGAATGTTCTGAGTCTACATAAAAGTGCTCTATAAAATCACCTTGGATGATTTTTTGTCTAGCAGTGGCAAAGGGAAGTTGAATACATGTGGATATCAGAAGTAAACCCCTTAATTCTGGGGACAGCAGGGATCCAGATGGATCCCCCTCCTAACTAGAGTAGCCTTCAGGCTGCTCCACTTTACGCCTAGCTCCCAGTGTTCTCCAGAGTCCACTTGGAAAGGGAGGTTTTCTAGGACACAGCAAAGCATCATTGCACCTGTGAAGGAACTGGTAGTGTTTTATGTATGCTACCTGGGACTGCCTCATCCTGCGGACTTTCTTGGGGGATTACTGGATTTGGTGGAACTGAAGGATGAGATTCATCATTCTGTGTCAATTTTGAGAGTTAAAATAGCCAGCTTCACAACCCCACAAAAGAAAACAAGGAAGCTAAGAAACTCAAGTGACTTGTAACTGTGGAGATTTTAGACTGTTCCAATACCTGAACAAGGATGTAAAAGTCAAGCAATATACATTACCTATTTGGGAGTGAGGCAGGGGGTTTTCAATAAGAAATATCTCTTGGTAGCTGTTGATAATGCACTGACAGAACTGCATCAGCTTTCCCAAGTTCTGTGTATCATTATCTAGCAAGTTTCTTTGTCTCTTTGGAGTTATCTCCCAGCTTCAAACATGTATATTTACTCCTTTGTCCACTTGTAAACTAACTTAAATAGTCTTTGGACCCATTATTTGTGCTTCCTTTATCCCAGAAACAGGGTGAGCAAACGGCTGCAGATGGGAGGCCAGCAGCTGCATAGCTCTGGCTGGATTTTGCAGCTGGAAAAAGCTGGGGACCTCCAGCAGCTCGAGTCCAAGTCCAGGCAGCTTTGCCTGCCCTCCTCTACAGCACCAATCCTAATGCATCATAACACACACCTGCTAATTGGTTTTATAGCTTATTCACTTACTGCCTATACCAATCATTTTTCTTGCTGTGCTCCAGGCTGTGTTCCCTGATTTTGCATGTCTTGCTGTGTGACCTTGGAGAGGCATGAACATTGTGAATTTTGAAATTAGATTTGAAATTAACTTTCTTTGTGGGCTCTTTCCCCCATGCTATAGTCTTGTGAGAGAATCACCTTTAGGCTTTTGCTGAAATAGTTTGGCTTCCAAAGTACTGTGTAATAAATTGTACATTCTAATGTTATTTCTTCACGGCTGCCACAAAATTCTTTGTAAATAGATGAATAATTTTCTCATGACCTGTTTAAAGTTAAAAGTTTGAAAATAAGTTTGACTGGCACAGAACAGGTTGATTTTCTTATCCAATGAAAATCCCCATGTTCTACTTGAATACATATTTTCAAGAAAATTAGAGGTGGTTGGGGCGATGTGGATCGAGGGAAAATGTGAGTGGAGGTGATTCCTGGACACCACATCTGTTACCTCTTCTCTTCTGTAGATTTTTAGGTGATTAGTCTCACTTAATCTGAAAGCCTTCTAGATTTGTGTGTGGCTAGTTGACATCTAACAGATAAAGGAGATGATCTATTGTTTGGGGGTGTGCAGGTACTGTGTGCTTAAGTAGCTACAAGTAGCTGAGGTGAAACCCATTCCAGTAAACAAATTTTGTCTCTGAGGAGGAACTTCTAGAGGACTTTGAGAAGAATATTGATGGAATAAGAATATGCTAAGAGGTCACTTAAAAGAAAAAAGTCAGTCTTTCCTCTCAATATAAAACTCTTAGGAAAAGTAAATAAGCAAAATCCTGTCTCTGGAGCATTATTGAAAACGAATGCTTGAAACAGTGACCTAATTAGTGAAAATCAATCTCCAAGTGATATTTGAAGAGATTGGAGATTTCATTGCTCAGATGCTGGCAGCGAGGCTGGACAAAGCATTCTCTGCCTTGGGTGGATTTACAAGTCTTGCGCTGTCATCTGGACTGAGATGTAGCTTCCAATTCTCTTCAGCCAATTAGAATATTCTTTTTTTGCCTAAATTAGTGTCTTAAAAAATAAAAATCAAAAGCAGTCCTGTGTGTCCAGAAAAATGAAGCATAAAAAAAGATAATCTGTTAGTCCTCATTGTTTTATTTATATTAGAAATTAATTTTTTCACTGAGAAGATACTGTTTTATATTTAGGCAGTTAAACATTTTAATTTTAGAACTGGTAGGGAATTTTATTGTGTTATAAAGCTTTGTCTAGCTGCATATTTGCTGAGAGTTAAGATCCAAGTAGAAAAAGGTCACCAAAACTTAAGTAATTCAAGGCTATCATCTCGTGCTTATAACCCCATAACATCTCAGAAAAGAAACTCATTATTGATTGTGCCTAAGGCTTAGGATAAAGTATGTCTCTGTATAGTTAATTGTACCCCACGGTACTGCATCATTTCTGCTGTGGCAAGCTCAATTTAGTTTTGTGGAAGTATTACCCAGTAAGATTTGCAGATGGGGCTGATAGACATCCATTAATTAGGTGACCACAGGAAATGTGGAACTGTCCAGTTGGGAAATGGGGCTTTGTAATGAATTATGTCTGGATGTGCCAGTATTAATGGCACCTCAACATTTGTTGATATGTACCAAGGAAAGTAAATCAAAGCAGGGTTCAGCTGAACTGGTGTTTTGCAATGCAGATGGGTTGCAAGTGCCTGCTGCTGGATCAGATCCTAATCTGCTTCAAGTCGTTGCAACATTAAGGTCAGAGGAAGTCTGAGACTGAATCTGGGTTATTTATGTCCAAACATGTACCAGAGGTAGAAAGGAGACTAAAAACAGGGTTTGGAAATAGCAAAGGCTTATCAGCCTGTATCTTTTATTGCAACAATAAACTGGTTAGCTCAGTAGTGCCCAGTCCTCTGGGTGAGCTGGGCCCCTGTGCTCCTGGAAAGAGGCAGAGAGCACTGAGTTTTGTAGGAGCAGCTCAGCTTCCAATCTGACAGAACTTAGTTATCATGGGAATTTTTACCTTTAAGAACCATTTTAGCAGCAAGTTCACATTTCATCTGTTCTCCCTGTGAAGTGGCTTGAAATGAAATGCAGTGTATTGCACACCAAAGCTGTGTTCAAGTAGTGCTGTGACTTCTGAAGTATATGGCCTCCAAGGAGCTGCCAAAAATCTCCTTATATTTTAGAGTAAGACCCCTAAAACCTTAATGCACCACTTCATTACAATGTACTGCATGGTACTCTTACACAGTGCTATTAATGTGACTTGGCTTTTCTAAATTTAACACTTTTCTTCAAATACTTCTTGCTTGTGAGTTCTAGCTTGCAGCAGAATCCACAGTCAAATAGTATAAAAAATGTAGCATCAGTTTCTGTAATTGTGCTTTTCCTGATGTATTTTTTGCTGTGGCACTGTGGAAAACATCTCAAACCTGAAGGGCTCATGCCCCTCTGACAGTGTTTTTACAGAGCTATTGGCCTCCTGTCAGTGAAGGGTCCTTTTAAAAATGGATGTTGAAAAACTACTTTCAGCAAAGGACTTCATTGGTTGTTTTTTAAGCATAATTAGAATTACAAAATTAAAATAGAATAAATGTCTGTAGTAAGCATCTAAACTCTATAAAATAAGCAATCTGTTTTACCTCTCTCTTTATGGAAGAGAAAACTGATAAACCGGAGGTGTTTAACATTTTAGAACACTTTAGAAATTTTTCTTGTCAGTTTTCAAGAGTTCTGTGGAAATGTAAATTACTGTCTCTTGGTTTGCTCAAAATAAGTTATATAACAATAGACATTGCCAAGAAAATGGTTGCAATTGTAGCAAATTATTTTTGGTGTTACACCAAGTCTTCTTGAGCAAGTTAAATTATTTTTTGGACTCTCAGACTAATTAGTGCCATATCAAGTTTACTTTATTTGGAAAAAGTAAATTGGGTAGAATTTGCAGAACTGTGGTTTTGCTCAGTGGGCGGTTTCCATGGAAAGCCCACACTACTGCAGAATATTCTTTTGCGTGTGTGGCAGCATGTGAAGAAAAATAAGACCATGGGAAAACAAATTCTGAGAATTATAGATGAAAAAAGAGGTCTACTGTGCAAGTATCAGTTAAAAGCTCACAGTTTTAATTCATCTAGCACACATAGGTGGAAAAACAATCTCTGACCAGAGCCAGATATTGTATTTGTCCAAGGCAACACCTACAGCTCATTTTTCATTTCACTGAACCGAGTGATTCATGGCCCACGTATTATTTTCCAGGATGATTAAGTAATAAGACAAGGACATGAAATAAGGAAGGAAATAAATTGGCAGTGTTTCTATAGCTACAATTCTTATGGCTTAATTGTTTAATGGAAATGTGGTGAGGTTCATACATTCTTAATTGGAGGAAACCATAAGCTGATAAGATAATGTAGTGCTTCAGCTGGCTGATTGCTAGGTTCAGACCATGTGTACAAAATTTTAGATTAGCCTATTGATTATCTAATTGAAATGCCTACCATGTGGAACACTAAATTTGCCCAAGAAAAAAGTAAAACAAACTTCAAAAGGTGTGATAAAACTCACAGGATTATGTACTCACTGATATAGAGCATTCATATTTTTAGGCGTACTCGTTTTAATGAATCTGCTGCTGCACATTTAATATTTACTGTCTTTAACTTTCCTTCTTCACTATTTCTGCATTTAAACAAACACACCCACACTTGCAGACTATGTAGATGTTAGAGATGAGCTTTTCAATGAAGCAAGAAGTAAGCAAGTTCTTGCAGATCAAAGAAAAAGAATGATTTGTAACCTGATTGTAACAACTTTGAAATTGGATTGTATTAAAGCAATGTGTTGCTTATTATTCTAAGTATAGTTGGAAAACACTTTCTGAGACAGCAATGAAATAAAATGTGAATGTTGCCTAAGTAGTCCTTTTTAAAATAAAAGATAAAGTGTGATGAGTTGCAGAATATAATGAGGGCAAGTAAATGGTCTTGTGCTCCTTCTCTCCTTATCTCTCTTGTGCTCCTTGGTCACCTTATCTAGTCATCATCTGGTGACCACCAGTGCTGAAAGCTGCTGCTGTGTCATGAGCTCGGTGACACGCGCCTGAAATCAGCTAAATGTTTGTCAGCACATTGGGGTGTTCCCAAAACCTACTGCACACCAGCAGCTGTTATTCCTTCACAGTGCAAAAGGAAGGGTGCTGTGCTTCCCGTAGTATCCTGCTATCGGCTCTCGCTCTGCCTGTCCTGATGCCTTCATCTGTGCAGGAGCTGTGGCTGCACCTGCTCCACGTGCTGTGGGTGTAGAGCAGAGCAGCTGAGCCCTCCCGTGCACCATCCATGCAGCAATTGCAAGAGATGCTGCAGGAAAACACAGAAATGAAAGCAGTTTACAAACTGGAAGTTTGTAAATGAAACCTTTAATTTCAGCAACTTCTCTTTATTTTAATCTAGCAAAGCGGGTTGGAGCAGAACAGACTCATTGTTTTTAAAAGCAACTTGCAAGGCAAACTGATTTTTCTTCATGCACTTAAAAGCACTTGCACAAGATCTCTGTTTAGGGAAAGGAGTTATAAAAATATATTTAAAATTAAACTTACTAGAGCATAGGCATCTTTGAAATGAGAATGCAAATGGCTTTCTAGAGAATCCATTTAAATCACAATTAAATTAGACACCTATTGATCACAGTCTCCCTGTTGCAGAAATTCCTGTTGATTTCTGGAGGTTGCTTCAGCTGCACTCCCGTATGTACCTGGGACTTTCTCCAGCATTTCTCTCTGGGGCATAAAATCCAACAGGAAATGCATCTGCTTAGGGAAAAGGTGAAAGCTGTAAATAAGAATATAGCTATTGTTCAGGACCTCTACAACTCCAGTAGTATTCTCTGATACTCAGCTAGAAGTGTAAGATATTAATTGAAAGTCAGCAGCAAGGAGTCTGACTAAGACATTTATTTTGATTTTTTTTCTTTTAATTAAGCAGAATTACCAAATACATAGTGTAAATTATGCATTTTGCTTACTAACAGGCTTGTGGCACCTTCAGGAAGCACAGCTACATGTCTGATTGCAATGATGCCTCCGGGGACCAAAGAAGACATTTTAAAATTTCTATGAGAAAACAAAATACTCAAAGAAGAGTGGGAGGAACAGCATTGTCCCAGAACACTCATTGGTGGTAGCACACTTTGTGCTAGCCCTTTTTTGGTTACACTTTATGAAACAGATGACTCAGCATTAAAGATATATTTAAAAAGCCAGCCTTTGGCTGTGTCAGAGAGCATTTACAGTTGCAGATCTTTTAACTGAAGCTGTTAAGTAAAATATGTTAGATACATGAATTGATGCTTGTTTTTGAAAAAGCAGATCAAAGAGAGGTAGCCTATTATATCTAAAATATATTATGCAGGTTTTTGACAAAAAGTCCTAAAATAAATATGTCTTATGCTCAGTGAAACTTCTGAATTCTGGAAATTTAATTACACATTCATTCTTACAGTCACACGGTCTCTCCTACAGATCTGTGAAACAGAAAACCTTAAACCAGCATGTTTGTCTGTCCCCAACAGCATCAAATAATATATTTTGTGGTGACTTCATTCCACAGATTCCCTTCAGTCATATATTCCTTTAGGCTTTGTATATTGAGCACTTTAATGTCTCTTGCTGTAGCTCACAGCAAATATTTGCAAGCTCCAGGACGAATTCTGCCTCATAACTGAGGGTTTAAGTTTTACCAGCTTGCTCCCAGTGCCACTGCACTGGTGCTGGGCCAGAACAGTGGGCCAGATAAAACCATTGCCAACTTGCTGAAACCATGGAAAATGTGGCTTACACCAAAACCCTGGAGATTTGGCATGGCTGGTCTCCTTGTGTTATTAACTCAGGACCCTGGATCCTGTAGTTAAGTATCATTCTTTTGCCGTATGGATTCCATGGGGTGTCACAAATAGTACTGTGCATGGAACCGGAGTGACTTCCTTGGCTGTTGACAGAATTCAGGCTACATGGTGTGTACAGAAAGAAGCATTAATTGTATAGATATGATTTAATAACATTCAGTGAGGCTTAGACTAAACCCAAGAGGCTTTTTCTGTACTTGACATAATGTAACTACAGCAGGAATAATTTCAGTAAACCATTTGAAAGCAATTATTTTTATAACTCTGCGTTGTCCCATAGGAAAAAAAGAAATCAATTATGCAGTTCCCATCTGAGTTGCTTTTAATATTTAGTCAACAGTTGGATATATAGCTATGAATAGATGATACATGGGGTTTTTCCATATCTCTAAATATTGTATTTAATTTTTTTCTACAAAATTCAGGTTCTAATAGGAAATTTTGCCCTAGGAAGTAGATGCACATACAGCACAGTAAGTGATGGCAGAAAGTTTAGGGTATTTTTCCCCATGTTTACTCGTTGATACCTTAAAGTTGGGTCATAATATGCCTTGTGAAGTCTTTCAACTGCCCAAAAGATTTGTTTCCTACCTTGTCACCAGTACATACAAATTCATTAATCTGGAAGATGACAAATTTTCAGTATTATATGCTCTTTGAACCTGCTGACCTGTAATCATAATACATACAGAAAAAAGCAGGTGCTCTTTGCCTTTAATGGATTTTCAAAAGCCAGAGGGGGAAATAGTGTATTTTATAGAAAAACAATAATTCTAGTGGGGCAGATTGTCAGTAGCTTGACTGCATTCTGGGAACTCTAAGAAATGGTTCCCTACACAATTTAGTGTTTGAAGTGTGTGTTCTTAAGTATTTCTGCACTAACCCTCAGATGTGCAGCTGTACTGATAATTTAGTTGTGATTTCTTAAACAAGTGTGGTGTAGCTCACTGAGAATCCCCTCCTGCCCTCAGACAAAGATCTGTAGCCCTTGTATCAAAAGGCTACCTTAGAGTGGCTGTGACACAGAGAACAAAATTAAGGCAGGCAGAAACCTGTTTGACCGACTGACACACAGCCACATTCACAGGGAACATTATGAGATGTAATAATTATCTTATTACCAGTGGGAGTAGAGCTTTTGTGGCAGATAGGATCCTGTTGTAATCCTTCCTTAATTTTTTATACATATCCAAATAATTTTCTGTGAGAGTTTTGATAAGTTGTAGTAGGAAGCAATTAAATATCTTCTCCTTCTCCTTTCAGCTTAGACTGTGATATTTTATTTCTCAAGTGGTACTTTACTATAGAGAAATATGATTGAATCACTACCTCAAAAAAAAAAATATACACACATACACACACACATATTCTTTGTAAATATTACAGTAAAAGTAATGGAGGGTTTCCTGATTCTGTCACTAAGGTTACCAGCTTTGTCTAGGAGTAAATTACAGTGAACTTACATTGCTCCTATTAATAGGTCTGGTTGCAATTCCGTGATATGGTCTCCTGAGCTGTGACCTTGCTGCTTCACAATGCATTTCCCTGCTGAAGAAGTAGAATAAGCTGACTGGTTTCATTTGAGCTGGACTCACTAAAGCACTGGTTTCTTAAGTATCACAAAGGCACTTGGCATTTCAGGTGAGGAGCAACAAATTCCAGAGTGGAAGAACCTGCTGGAGGTGCTTTGGTTCTGTTTAAGAACTGAATTACAGAATGCTGCAAGAAAACTTCAGTAGAGGCCTCTCTGAGTAGTATGTAATTTGGCTTTAAATATCAAATTCATCAAGCTTTCAAACCCCTAAATAATATTCCTTTCAAAATTGGGACCTTACTAAATTCACAGAAGTAAATCTAAGAGCTAAGCTGTAATTGCATCTGAGCAGCCCATGGCCAGAAAAAGATTTTTAAGAAGTGCTTTGTATGAGCAGCCTATTAAAGGGGAGCCTAAGCAGTTTATCTGATTGTGGCTAATGCAGAATAAACAAGAGAAAGTGGTGTTGAAAGTGCTACTGTGCCTGAATGTGAGGAGGAAAAGAACTTTATACTGATTCATGTGCTACCACGCGTGCTTTGTTATTCACAGCTGCCTGAAAAACAGAAGGAATCTGAAACAGACTTGATGCAATTTTCATGCTGCTAGCATATGACACCTTTTTCAACAGCAGATAGGGGACAGTTGGAATTTCAGTATTTTCAGTTTCTCATGATTTCTGCAGGCAGTCAGCAGCTGGCCTCTTATTTCTGTAAGCACCTGCGCACAGATGAAGGGCCAGCGCCTCCTGGCCAAGACAGTGCACATCTGGATTAGAAGTGATTGCAGAGATGGAACTATTATAATCTAAGGAAATGGAAGCATAAAAAGTGTTTGAATGTGTGGTTCTTGGGTGAGGTGTTGCTGAGTAAGGCTGCACTGTTGGGGAGGAAGTTGCTTGATGAGAACAGTTGGAAAGGGTGGATAAGAGCACCTGATTTCTGTATGTGTCATGGGGTTGGGATCTGCAGCTGCTGCCAGCCATAAATAATATATAGTAAATTCAGAGCACCATCCTCCCCTTCCCTAGCATCAGCCATGGCTGGCTGTTGTCAGTACTTGGGAAATGCAGGTTTGGGTATCCCTGAAACAATCAATATCTAACTCTGTGTGTTTTCTGATAGGAGAAAAAACAAACACACAAAAGCAACTGACACTACCAGAATTTTTCCCATGGTTCATGCTTTTTTAATGTCTTTTCTTGTATTGGAGCTTTCTCCTTGAATTCCTGTTTTTTCCTGTAGTTTTCAGTTTAAACACACCCATGTGTGTGGAGTTGTTGCTTGGGGTACTGTGCTTTTCTCTCTCCCTGTTAGCTCTTGCTCTGGTATTGCCACGTAGCTCTATCTTTAATGGTACCATCTATTATTTTCTGTATCTCACTCCATAAAGAAGCTTAATTGTTTTGTTTCAGGCTTTTTATTTAGCCTGACTGCTGAGCATACTAAGCACACTGCAGCCTCGAGGGCTGTGCTTGCCCAGAGATGCAAGGCACTGATGGTGCCACCAGCGCTTTTCAGAGCAGTTTGTTCAGCTGGCTGCTCCCTGGTGCTGCTTAGCAGGGAAATGTGGAGCACACCTGCACAGTGAGGGGCCTGGCAGGGCCCCCTGTGTCCCCCCAAACCAGTGTTTGGGAGGGATTCCACACATCAACCAGCCTGGGAATAGCAAAGCCCAAAGCAATCCCAGTCTTTGGGTGCTCGTGTTCTGTGCTGCTCTGACAGATAAACTGGGATGGCTGTGGCATCCCATCAAACAACCTGTCAAAATCACAATAGAAACACCTTTCTGCACTTGTTATAACTGGAAGCAACTTATCTGCAATACAGTTGCTTTTTCTGAGGAGTATTGTCCATAAGGTATTTTTTTTTTGGCATGTGATTTCTCTGATCCTTTCCATAATACTTTAGATGTAGGAACATGGATCTAGGTAACATTTTATTTGGGAAAAAATAGCAGGCATGTCCTACTAGGAAAAGAAAAAAATGTATCACATTTCTAGTCAAGATTTTCTGTTGGGGCTAAAACAAATCAGAGAACTTTGCCAAAATTAAAACATATCTCTGCAGCTCTAACTTCAGTAGTGCTGTTTTGTTTGAGGTTTTAACAAAACCTAAACAAACAACAAACAAAAACCCCAACCAAACATAGGGGGGAAAAAATAAAACAAACCTGCCTGGAAAAACTCTGGGCAGCACTATTGGAAAGAGGCTGAAAACAGTGAGGCATTATCTTAGCCTCTACACTCATAACTCAGTTTAGAGGTTTCAGTAAAGCTATTTGTGAAAGCTGGTAATTTTTTTTTCCTAGAAAGAAATTGATTTTTAATCTGGCAAGAGGTTTTTCTATGTCGTGGTGATTTTAAATGGATAATAATGCCAGGAATAAGGGAAAAAAGATTGCAAGTAGCTCAAATAAGTCAAATGTATCAAAAAGCCCCATTCACTAATTTCCCTGCCAAGAACATGAGAAGCATTAATGTGGCAAATCATTTTTTTCAACTGGATATATTAAAAGGCCCTAAGTTGGAAAAACAGAACCTGTAAGGAATTAAACAGAACAGAATGTGGACTATACAAAATATATTATAGGAAATTATCACCAAAATTGTAAAACACCACAGTAATTTCCTAATTATCTGGGTAGAAGTAAACAATACTTAGAATTTTAGCTGAGAAATGGCTTACTTAGGAAAATTCATGTTAGCCTAAATATTTTAGTTTTAGTTTTCTCATCTTGTGTACCAGAAGAATCATCCAATGCAATGCAATATCCTCTTTCTGACTAGATGTCTTTTTTTTCTTGTTATTAGTGTAAATGTGTGTGGCCACATTTGAGTTGTAGAATGGGCCAGCTGCAGTTGTTTGGGGCTGTAAGTGCAGTCTTGTGCTTCAGTCAAAGGTTAGTGCAAATATTCTAAATGGGATTTCAGTAAAGGAAAAGGGGATAATGAGAAACCAACTCCTTCCTGCCATGGAAATGTGTATTTCATACTCCTGAAAGAAACCTGCAGACTTATCAGTAGCACATACTTTTTGGAATGTGGAGGGAAGCAGTCTAAATTTTGCATATGCAAAGTTTATTTACCAGCGCGTTTTCTTCTAGACAGATATGCAGCACGTAAATGTATTTATCTCTGTGTAAAGATGTAGCTCAGGGGTGGAAATTCCAGCACTGATATCAGAAATGATACTACAAAAGTTCTTTTTTTTTCCTAGTGCAGTAGAAATGGGTTCACTTTTTCAAAAAAAATCATTACATCTTTTCTGGATTGCATGGCATGGTTATTTTTATTCTCTTCCTTCCTTTCTGCCATCTATAAACCTATTGATTGTCCCAGCATTCTCTGGTTTTGCTGCTGATGCAGTGTATCAGTTTCCTTTTTATGACAGGACTTTTTCCCCCTGATCTTTGGAGGACATTTATGTAAGCTGAAACAAAGCTTAGTTATAATGGTGATGCAAGCAAGGGTATAAAACTGCATTGATCCAACATTGACTATAATCAAGAGGAATAAATCACACCTTAGAAAGAGGGATGGAGTCAATAGTTTTGAACCATTCCTTCATTTCATATGATTTTGATATATTAAAGTTTGGTTAATTCTTTTCCCCTATGTGTTTTTGTACTAGAAATGCTCTTGACAAGCTTAAAAGAATTTTGTCAAAGACCTGTTGAATATTTCTGGAGAGATGCTTTGAATGTTTGATTTTACAGCTTAGGTAGTTAAACTTCTGGATAGGATGTACAGCTCCTATCAGACTGATTAAAAGATATGCTGGGTCAAGTTCTTCCTGTCTTAAATAGTCTTACAGTTCTATAGACATGGAATTAAAGCAACTAGTTTGTGTGAGGCTGATTTCCAGATTCCTTTTAAAGTTACTTAGCAAGCTGTGTTCATTGAAGAACATGGCAGATAGGGGTTGATCCTAAAAGTTGAGGTTCAAATTAGAATGGAGGTAATAAATCATGCCTCTGAATCAGAAAAGCTGTGTTCAATATATTTGTCCTTATAAAGGCTGCATAGAAATTAAACTGGGTAACTCTATAAAATTAGTCTGTAAATATTTTTGTTGCTTCTTGAAACTCCCCTTGCTTAGGTGGAAGATACCTTTCTGAAGGATTTTGTTTGTTTTACTTATGCAAATTTTACATAAAGGAAATGTTCTTGTATGATTGATCCTGTTATCTGAAGGATAAAAGTGCAGACAACAACTCTGAAGAAATGCCAGTAAGTTACAGTTAAAAAAGCAGAATACCCTTCTGTGTTTTCAAATCACACTTGTCTTAGCACTTAATAAGTTGATTTCTTCTTAAAGGCAGAAATCACTGATCTTCTCTCTTTCTTGTGCTTTCATGGAAGTCAGGCAGAGCTGCTGGTTTCTGATGAAAGGCGTGTTCTGATGTTAAGGTCTCCTGATCCACGCTGGGGCACCCTCTGTGACAAACCTTCTCCTAAGGCATGGTGTTACAGAGGCCACTGTTCCAGGGGGGACAATCCTGTGTCACAGTGAAGCAGGAAAGTGTAAATGGGTTAAAAGAAGATCGACAAATTGGGATGGAGTCTATAACTAAAATCATCATTGACTATAAAATGACTTTTAGAAATGTAGGAAACCAGATCAGTTCAGTCATTTAGGTAAGTTTGTAATTTTTTTTTTCTAGAATACTATTTAGCAAAATACAAAATGTTGCCCAGTAAAGATCAATGACTGTGGAGACCTGAATCCCCCTGGCTCAAGTTCAAACAACTACTCATACTCCCCAGCCTGTTTTAATCTAAGGATTTGCTACAGGGAGAAGCAGGAAATAAAAAATCCTAGTAAATAACATTGCAAACAGCTTTGCATGATCACACCTCAGTGGTTTTGAGTTGGTAAACAGCACAATGATGTCAAATTGGACTACTTAATCATTAAATAAAGAGTTCTGACCTATACAAGGTAATTCTAATTAAAATCCAGTGTCTGTGCACTGCAATTTATTACATCCATTGCAAGCTCTTTGCTTTCTAAACTACTTAGAGTGATACAAAGAGAATATATTTTAATATTGGGGACCTCATTGCCATAAATTTGTGGTACCTAATGCCTGTTTCATCCTCATATCTTCTCTAATTTATCCTCAAAACATGTGTTTGCTTCAAAACTACTTTACCCTCCCTTACCTGCTGCATGCCTTAGTTGTGTTATTCTCAGAATTTTCTCTTCAAGCATGTATTGTTTCTTCAGCGTTTTCTGGGGAGATTTTTTGTTCTCTTATTTGCTTGGTTTTGATTTGGGTTTTTGTTTGTGCCTCAGTTTGGTTTGTGGGTTTTGTTTTTTTTTTTGTAATGTGGATATATTAATTATATATTTCTTGGCTTACCATAAACCATCTGAGGTCACATGCTCTTGTCAGTGAAGTAAGAGCAGCTTATCTTGTTCATCATGTATTTGCTTTGGAGTTTGAAATCTGAATTTAAAAAAAGATATTTTTCATCAAGTAATGTTATATATTATTTCAATAATGGTGTGTTTTCAGCAATATTGATATGCTAATGTGTGGAATACCTTTAGCAATGGACAGGATAATATTTAATATTTAATATTGATTTCGTGTTTGGGATTGGTTTTTTTCAAATTTATGATTTGTGCTATTCTTCAGAAGTATAGGATGTTTCTGAAAATTGTTAGATTTCTGGGTCAGTTTGATATTTTTGAGAATCCTGGTACAACACTGGAAGCATCTTCTGGTTATTTGATTGAATTTTGCTGTTGTAAGTAAACTGTGCTCTATTATCCATTTTATAAACCAATGATTATGTACACATCTTTTGGTTTAGAGCCAAGCCTTGGTTAACTTCAGTCACTAATCATTCCTCCTGTGAAGTGCCCTCACTCCCTTCCATTTTCTCCTCCTCTGCTTCCAGGACAATAAAAAAATGGTCACTAGGTCTAATCCTTTCTTTTGTTTGTGGTAAATTATCATCCTGAGTGGATGGGAGCTTTCTTTTTTTCTGAACTAGTCGAGAATGTCAAACGTAGTCATTGATACAGAGCTGTGCAGGAAATGAGGGTAAAAGGAGTGGATTATGATAAGGTTGTACAAAGCTATCTAAATCTATTCCAAGCCTCAATGAATAAGGCAAGTGTGAAAAATAACTCTGACAACACTAAATATGCTGAATACTAGAAAATTATGACAAACATTATTCAGATTTGTATTTCAAGTTCCCTCTTGAGGGAGAAATCACAGAGTATGCTGTCTTGTTGAGAAGCATGAAGAATACTGAAGTCTCATTGTAGTTTCTCTAAATTTTACTGTACCTCTGAAAGGAGGAAGTCTAAAATATCAGCAATCAAATGAATATTGAATTTTCTAGTGAGGTAGATTTGATGTTTTCCATGAAGAGACATCTTGTTTGACTGGAAAACATCCTGTCTGCAGTTTCTTGTCTAGTGTGTTGGTTTTGCTGTCAGAAGTGCTGCACGTTGCTGGTGCTTCAGCATCCATCTCGTGCTGTCACGGAGCGGTGCCGGCGGCTGTCAGGCCCGCACGGTCTCAATTGCCAGACTTATCTGTCTGCAGCAGGATTAGACAGAAATATGTCTCCTTCACATGATGCTCCAGCCTTAGGCTGCACCAGCCTCAGGAAACTTGAGTGCATCAGCTTCAAAGAAACTGTCTGCAACCTCTTCTGACAGCACATTTTACAAAGGACCCTCCAATCTATTCCTCTGGCTGTTTTCTCTGTCTCTAATATTTACTCTTTGTATTGAATTAATACTTTGCCACTTGTCTCTGGCAGTTTTGTAATAGAAAGTGTTAGACCATTCCTTTTAGAAGTTTACCTCAGTTATGTGCTAATATATTTCCAGTGCAAAATGGTCCTATACTTGGAGCAGAAGAAATACATAAATGACAGGACAAGACAGTGCTTGTTACAGCCTGTCCTCAAATTCCCACTGTATCCTGACATGAGCAGTTTTCTTCAAAACAGCTGATATGCTCCATGGCTTTGTTTGGTGGAGAGAATAAGAAATATTGTGGCTGTGTCATCTGAGAACCTCTTGTCATCAGCCTATCTAGGCCTCACTTCTATTATTGCAATCTCATACTAAAAGAAACAGAACCACATTTTGAAATTATCTTTGTGACTCTGTGCACGTGCACTCCATAGTCCCACTCGTGTTATGTATACACACACACTTAGAACTGCACATCTATAGCCTCAAATGAACACTTCATTCTTTAGGATATAGTGTCCCACTGAGCAGCCCTAGTTTGCCTGTAAAATATTAGGCTGTAAATTGTGTTTATTCTCTCTGGGTTAAGCTGTGTCGCTCTGCAAATAGCCTGGTGCTACACATTATAGCATTTAGTGCCTCTGAAAGCTACCTGTTATCAGAGAATGCAGCTTATAAATTGCATATTCTTAATAGTAACATAGTCTGCCTTGTATTCTATGTCACTTCAATTCATACATATCTCAGCAACAGTATGTCCCACCCAGGCCATGATAACTAAATACAGCTGCAAAACTTGATATTGCCAAAAAAATTGGTATTTAGGTATCAACAAGGTTTCTTTCTTTTGTGATGCACTGGAGAAACAAGATCTGCACTTCCCTGTGAGAGTGCTACTGGTTTTATTGCTCTATGCAGGGCAGACAGGGATACAGGAAATATGATTGTGAAAGCATCATGGGACCATGATGCCTTGAAATTCCCAATTTTAGCTGCCTGTGTTTTAACAGTGTAGAAATAATTGTACAAACGTGAATGGCTGCAGTGTGCTGTCAACTTCTGCTGTGAATGCTCTGACTGAGGAAAGCAAAGAAAAAAGTATCCTTCCAAGGGAAATAAATTCAAATTGTAAACTAGCCAAGAACCAAACATAGGCCTCCCTACAAAAAATAGGGGAAGTTTATTTTTTCAACAGAAAATAAAGGGAAGTTTGAGTGTAGAGTCAGCTATTCCCATGAATACACACACACAGAAACACACACACATCCCTTTTATTTCCATTGTCTCTGGAAGAGGTCAGCAGAGCCCAAAGGTGTTTGTTACCATCCACATGGAGAGATACCTCTGCAATTGACAGCTGCGTTGTTTTGGAAGCTGTTCCTTTGCTACCATACCAGAGGAGTTCCCTGATTCTGCATTGGACTTTCTCATGTCTCCACCAAGAGCACAGCCACAAAAAGGAGCCAAGGAGCCTTTTCAGCTTCAAACCTGTTCAGCATAGTTTTGTGGACAAGAAGGAATGGGCCTTCTTTCTTGGCTTTTTGTTGCTGTTGGGATTTCTTTGAAAAACAGAGACTCAAAGTATTTGGCTTCTCTAAAATGGTTCCCATTATCCATAAAATTTCAATTCACAATAGACATGAAGTTACAAGAGACCATGTAAGTGTTTGCAAATGTGTCATTTAACCAATGGTTTAATATTTCTTTAAAAAACTTTTATGGCTACTAACTCGCTAATCGAATTGAAAAGGTGGATATTATAGAGCACATACAGAGAGTACCTATTTTAGAAAACTTTAACTCTTGGGATAAAATGCCCGAGCAAGTGTGCCCAGGAGAATTTGAGCTGAATTATTACTATGAGGAAAGTTTTTTGTTTTGTCTTGGTTTTTAGGGGTTTGCTTGTTTTGCTTTGTTGGGGCTTTGTTTGATTGGTTGGTTTGTTTTTTGGAGCACAGTGGATTACACAGGGAGCAAGTTTTGTCAGGGATGCATCTGCAAACTTTTCTATTCAAAAAAGGTTGATATTTTTCTGAGATAAACTTTGCAATTCACTCCTGCCCATTCAGGTTCTTCTCAGGCTTTGCAGCTAATATGCAGCAGTTCAGGACATGATTTTGTGAATAACTGCAAGGCTTAGATGGTTTCAGTCATGCTGGGCCTGATTTGAGGGCAGGAAGCTTTGTTGCTGTTCTGTTGTCATTGCTGAACAGCAAGTCAAAAGGAGGATGTGCCTGCTAGACTTTAATGCAGAGAGAGTACAGAAATTGCACAGGGGCAATGGTGTTTGCTAAGTTAAAATGTGTGGTGTTCTGAAAGCAATCAAAGGAAACAAACTGTGGGGTGGGGAGAAGCTGGAAACCTGCTAAGATGGAAGGCAAAAAGATGCACATGGTGGGGAAGGGGAGGTGGGTAAATCCAATTTAGCTTTTAGAATACTGATTCAGAACCAGCATGGGTATTTTAGCAACACTAGAAGAAGCTGCTTTGGCCTGAAGAAGTTTTGTGAGCTGTAGATATAGTGTTGGAAGAACTGTGTGAGTGGGGCTTTATCACTGCAAAGGGGAGTTTAGCTGTTCGATGTCTACAATGCCATTTTATATGAAAGTGTCGATATCCTTGGGAGTTTCACAGCATGGGAACTGGATGCTTAATTACTTATTCTACAGAATGTCACTAATGAGGGGTGTGGCTTTAACTCAAGGTTTTTCACACATAGTAATTAAGCCATTTTCCTACCCATGTGTGTCCTTTATTCTTCAGCTTCTGTGAATAATGTTGTTTTCTCCAGTGATGTCTGGAGCTATCTGTGTGCTGGATGGTTTGCCATTTCCAGGGTGTAGATTAGTCAGTCACTAGCTGCAAGCCGGAGATGAGCCTACCTGCTTTCCCATCTGTGGGAACACTAATTAGAGTTTTCTTCTCTTTCAGGCACTTTTTTTTCCTGAAACTTTCAGGAACGTAATTATCTCTGAGAATTTTTCTGTCCCCTACCCTGTGTCAATTGGATAAAATTAAACAGCAGAATTTCTCAGTTATTAAGGTGAAAACAGTGAAACAGGCAGTGCAGTCACGTGAGTTTCCTTGCTCTAGGACAGAAAGGATTATTCATATTATGGCAGCACTTCATTGATAGAACCACACTAGTCCTAGGACATCCATTCTGGTCTTGGGATTTTTTTCCTTCTGTCAAGCATGCATTTTGATAATAGAATGAGACAAAGACCAGATTCTTCCCGTAATCAACAGCAGTGATAGAACTGCATGCTCTGGCAGGAAAATAATAGATAGGATGGGGCAGAGACGCTGCTCAGGTGTTCACTCTGACTTCACTGGGGTTTTTTTAAATATCCTTTCACTTAAAGTTACATAAAAAGGATGGGTGTGAATGGCTTCCTCTTTTACTTAACCTTCATAAAGGTACTAAGCCATGAGGTTTGCCTGAATGTCTGTTCTGTGCTGTTCTGTAAATGAGCTGTTACAATGTTAACTAGACCTTCATTTGTCCTTTTTCGTATGTTAACATCCCTAATGTTCTGATTTTGTGACTACAATATAGTTCTCTAGGGAGTAATTTGCCCCAGTTAGACCATCTGAAAACAGTTACTTCATGCTCATTATTGCTCAGTAATTCAGCTATTCCTTCAGTAATTAATACTGTTTTAATTAAAGTTTTAGTGTATCTCCCTGTATGTACTTAGGCATAACCTAAAGGTATCCCAAAATTTTTATGTTCCCTGGTTTTTATTGCAACTTTCTCCACAAATGTCCCAGATTATTAAAATAGTGAAATGGAAGCTGCACAACTGAAGGGTTCATTATTGTTTATTGCACAGGGTACAGTGTGTGCCTAGGACCACTGAGACCACCTATTTATCTCTCCAAGTAAATCTCTAAACTGCAGTGAACATCAAATTCTGTACATCTGCTGGTATGGGTTTTTGGTTGTTGGCATTGGGGTTTTGCCTTTTTTTTTCTTTTATCTTTTTGTTTAACTCTGCCAGTGCTTTCTATTATAAAAGTTTGTACAAACGCACAGGAAAACCGTAGAGCAATGAGTGTGCAATGCAGTAAAAGAAACCTTTTTCTCAGCAGGAGGTTGAAGCCACTCTTTCAGGTTGCAACTAAACAAGCACTTAAGTGTTTAAATATTTGAATTAAGTGTACAGCTATGACCAGGCCTTTGCTTTGCATGTTTAAAAGGATAAGAAAAAAAAGATTGATTTTTGTTTCTAATTATAAACCTTACAGAAATACATTATTTCTGATGGCTCCAACATTCTGCCATATGAAGTTCACTTACTTTGAAACATCTGTAAACTATGATCAGGGTTAAAGTTTTCTCCCCTACACAAAGACATGTTCTCTCATATGAGGCTCTAGACAGGCATGTCTTATCAATAGTCCTGCTGCTTCTGGTGCAAGGAAGATGCTGAGCATGTTTTCTTTATTCTGGTAGGGAAACTGTACTTAGTGGAAGAGAAGAAAGAAAACATTTGACAGCTATTACACAATCTTGTCTATTGCTACCATTGTAGGATAATATCAGAAAGCACTTGGATTGTTGCTACATCATTAAGCTTCAGAAAGTAATTCTGCCCTAAAACCATTTCTGTGCTTTAGATGGAAATAGCAAAGTTTTGCATTAGGGAAAAGCTTTCCAAAGTGGTTTTTTTTGTGGATTTTTAACTTTTGCTCAACCCTAAAAATCTCTCAGTATCAAGCCTGAGTCTGAAATTCAAGATGGGCTCTTCCTGGCACATATTTCATCAAGAATAAACTTTTTATCATCAGTGTTTGAAAGTAAAAGCATGAAGACCCCCACAGCATTTTTAAATACAGAGTCTTAGAGGAAAACAAAGGATACCTGGTGGTTGAAGGTTTGGACCAGCTGCTTTCTGGAGCCAGTGGGAGCTATAGGGTTTGCTGATGCTTCTGTACTTTGATGGTTTTGTCATTTAATTCCCTGTTCAAGACTGAAAGTACTTGTATCTGATAGAGATGCTGTTCTTTCATTTCCTTAGCTCCTAAAGGAAAAATTACAATCCTGGGACATGTCCTTTGCACTCTGCTTCCCTCTGGCTAGGCATCTCTGGCGAGATTTCTCACCTCTTCCATCCATCTAAAACTCAAATTTTTGCTTGTAAAACATAGAGTCTACGGAAGAAGAGCAGCTAAAGGCACAGGCCTGGATGATCTCAGCTCAGGAGGAGTTGAGGGGGTGGCTGAGCTGCCTTCCTTGCCTCTGAAACACCACATTACCACTCTTTCTCTAGCAGCTGCTGCTTTGCCAAAAGCTCACCCAAGCACAGCTTGTGTGGATGTGTCCTCTGTTCATCCCTTCCCCAAAGCCAGGAGCTCCTGCAGCATCCTGGGGCTGCTCCTGCTGCTGAGCAGGCTGGCTGAGCCCTGGCAGGGCTGAGCTCTCAGTCAGTCCTGCTCCTGCTCCTTTCCTTCTCTCCTCTGCCCGGGGATGCACTGCACAAAGGGTGAGCGTGGGCTCCTCTGCAAGGAGAGCCAAGGGTTGTCACTTGTAGCTCACACCTGAAGATCAAATTGTCAGATTTGAACAGAAGAAGGTTGGTTTAGACCAGTCATGGGAGTGTCCAGGAATGGGGGACAGTTAAGGGAGGATGTCCATGATAGAAAAAGCTGTGGGAAAAGGGTCCTGAGGAGGAAGAGCCAGCTGGAGAGAAGCACCTCTGCCAGCAGGCACTCTGCAACTCCTCTGAATTATGTCCCACCCAGGGTCCTTCAAACACCACTGCCTTCCACAAATTCCTTTAACTCATTGCTTTGCTTGAGAATCATTCTGAACATAAACCTTTCTCTCATCTCCCATTCAAAGCTTACACTTACAGGGCAGAAAGTTTTGATGTGACTTTGCTGACCAGTGTTGTAGTACCCTGAAATACACCATGCCCAGGTGGCAGTCACTGCTGGCAATGGTAATCTTTTAGTCATTGATCCAAGTGAAATAAAGAGTGATTTTACTGTGCTGGCAAGAAAGCAATTTTGCATTTCCCCAGCTATAGCAGTTTTAAGCATTGCAGCCCAGAAATAAGTTTTCTTGTTTAAGCCTGCATGAATAGTGCCAACCAGTTGAGGATTAGGAGTATCAAGATATAAGGATGTACTAGTGAGTTGTCTTGGTGAGAAACAAGTAGGAAGTGCAAGGCTGGCCATTCTCCCTGCCAGGATATCCAAGGTCCCTGCCTTGCCTGCACAGGATGCTTTGCAAGCATGAACAGATATGAATGCAGACTGCAGCTCCTGAGTGTTGTACCCTGCCTGTTGCCTCCTGTCTCCTCTGCTGGGCATGGGTCCCTGACAGTTTCTTTTGAATCCAGTTTATCTCCTGCTCCTGACTTGGTTTGATGCTGCTGTTTCTCCAGATACCCTATCACTTGTACAGTAAATGCTGTGCTGAATTTCTTCTTGCTCCTCCTCAGCCAAGAGAAGAAACATGAGTGTTGAGGGGGAAGTCTGCATTGGGAGATGACCTTGGGACTCATTGTTTTTATAACAGCAGAACAGATCTCATTTGTTATGTGCTGCTGAAGTACGTGAACTGTAGGCGATGAACAGGGGAGCAGTGTCCCACTTACAGCTGTTGTGAGCAGTACAAGCTCATGTTCCTGTAGGAGCAGTGAAAACATCGAGATAACCTTAAGAGATCTCTCCGAATTTCCCTCTTTCCAAAGTTTCAGTTGCCTTTTAGCCCACTCTGTTTATTGCTTAAAATACCTTGACTCATATTTGTGAGGGATGCTTTGTGCTTGGTGTGAACGACCACACAGCTCTCTAGCTGATTTTGCACTGCTGCCAGTGCAGGGAGGAAGATTCCTTCTTGAACTTGGCAGAAATCCTATTTAGAAACCTCCTATTTTTTCTAATTAGAAATAGGGTAGAGTCCCCATCCCTGAAGGTAATTAAGAAAAGACTGGATGTGGTACTTCGTGCCATGGTCTAGGTGATCTGCTGGTGTCTGGTCAAACTTTGTACCTGATGATCTCAGAGGCCTTTTCCAACTTGGTAGATTCTGTCATGTCACATCCCAAGTGTTATCAGGATGACCCATCTTTTAGAAATCAGTTACAGATTTTGACACTCCCTGAATATTCTCCTCAGGTGAGATAAGTCCTGCAGTTCCCATCAGCTTGACTCTTTGTAAAGATTTCAGTCTCTGTAGATGTTACTTAATTGTTTCCTCACTTATTTTATGAGAGAACTGCTCCTCTCCAAGTGCTTGAGCAGTGACAGTTTGGCTCTTTGGCTGAGGTCAGTGGAACACTGAAGCTCTGGTTCATGCAGTGGCAAAGCATCTGCATGTTACCAAGCAGGGAGGAATGTGGGGACTGATACTGATTTGTTGCATTTCTTGTTGACATTAATTCCCTGGATACTCTGAAACAGTTTCCCTTCTATAAAAGCAACACTGCTGTTTTCATGGACAAACTTCCTGGTGTGTCTTGCTCTGAGGGAACTTTTAGTAGCTGTACATTATGTACACAAGTACATGCCTGTGCATAGAAATATAGTTACTGAATTTATGGCATGAGCTATTACAGCTTTTCTTTTAAGTGCTCACAAACGAGACTATGAAAATTTAAAAGCAGCTCCAGTGAAGCTGTTGATTGACAAATATAGAATTACTCAATCTACATCTAACCATCTTGATCCATACTAACAAGACCAAGATGAAAGGTTAGTTTCTGCTCTTCTCGTAAATAGCCTTGCAAATGTCTTTTTAAAATTCTGTCATGCTGAATTACATGGCTCTTATCATTTGCAGATCTTTTTTGAAAGTAGCCCCAGGTTACATGCATATTGGATTACCATGCATCAAAGAGACTAAAATAGGTGTGCTATGAAGATAAGGACTTTTTTGTATTCTACTTGCAAAAAAAAAAATTGTATTAAAAGACCCTTTAGAGAAAACAAAAAAGGACACAGAGGAACCAAAATGAAAGAAGCAGCTCATAGGAAACTGCAGAATGGCTGACAGATTCATGACAATATTCACTGATACTTTGTTTCCAGCTTTAATGTGTGTTTTATATTCTCATGAAAAAGCATAAAGTTGGGCATTAACATGTGAGAACAGAAACTGCTTACACATTATTAACTCGTTACATAGTCTTTCAGAATTATGAAGAAAATCAGTTACTTTCTGATGGTAATTTTCTTAGGCACTCCTTACTGACAGAATCAACAAGAATTTATAGGTAACCAAATTTATTGTAGCAACATGTGAAATTATTTAGGAATTTTAGAGAAAGATTTGAGAATTTCTTTTTGCATCTTGAGGTATGGAAAGTTGAAAGTTTCATTTGATCCTATTATCTATTAGCAATAAAAAGTCCACAAAATGAAATGGTGAAGAAATTATATGTTGCTATTCATAAAAGCATTTCAAAGAGCTGCCTGTACACAGAAGGACCAAAACCAATTAGATCATTGAAAATGCAATTAAAATGTGAAAGAACACTAAGTTCTCAAGGGGAATGCATTTTGAAAATGTCATATACATGTGCCTGCCTCTAACTTGTGTTGATTGATGGAAAATTCAAGCTCTGAGAAAGGCTCTTGCACTTCAAGTCAATAAATGTTGTCTTGACAACTGGCAGGTACCTGGGGTTAGTCTGGGGGGCTTTGGAGGAGCAGTGTTTGGTGGAAAGATCTGGGTATTGAGTAACTCAACTTGCAAGATAAAAAGCATGAAACTCTGTGAGCTCCATCCAGCATAAGCCAAAAGAGGTTTTCTGCAATTCATTTTGCTCACTAGACACCCTAAAAAAGGGTTGGTTTGGGGGGGCTTTCTGGGGTTTTTCTGACTTACACCATCTGATCTTACTGAGATTGAGTTGATTAATAGTTATTTTCAAAACACATGAGCCTCCAGATGATTTGAATATTTTTATTTAGAACATTATGAGAACCAAGTGTGTTAGTCTATTTTTTCAGAAGCTGCTAAAACAAAGAAAGCAGCATTAGAAGGAAATACAATAAAGCCAAGATGCTAGAAAGCGACAAGGGATGGAGGTGTGGGGGTGGAGTTCATTTGGGGAGCACTGCATTATTCACCACATTTTGGGGGGAAGATAATGGTATATTCAGTTTTAATATCAAAAATGAAGGAGAGGAGGAAGCTGTACACTCTGGTGTCCTGTCCAAGAGTACAGGAGTGAGAGAGAAGGAGCTGTCCCCATCCCTCCTGGAAAGGGTCACGGGGGAAGGAAGAGCTCCCAGCCCAGTCCCTCTTGGTAAAACACATTTGGTGGAGAGAGCAAAGTGCTCTCCATCTGTGCACCAGGGTGGTCTGGGAGCTCTATGGCCTCTGCCCTGTGCCACCCCTGGCTCCACAGGAGTGTGCTGGGCCACAGCACAGGGTCTCTGTCTGTGATGGTGAGCTTTGCTGTGGGATGTGCCCATGGTTTGTGCTATGCTGCTTCTTGTAGGTGCTGCTGAGCACATCCTCAAGCTCATCCATGTAATTAAAATATTCCAATTGTACTTCAAGACCAAGCACCTTATTGTGCTAGCAGTGATTAATCGCTATGAATTCCCAGCACCAATCAATCAATTCTCTGAAATCAATGGATTTAGTGAAGATTAACATATTGACTAGTCAGCTTTTCTAATGTACCACATAATTTCAGAAATGGTCTTTGCCACCCACATGTCTGACCCTCTGTTATAACTCAGCAAAGGCAAAACATAACATTTGACTTTTTCTTAAGCCTAGCACAATCATCTCAGCCTACAGCTGGCACCTCTGGGCCCACCTCTCAGGGACTGTGCTCAGGCCAGCTGGCTCTCTGAAACGATTTCTGACAAATTTACTCTTTCCTAGGAAGTGGCCTGCCTGTGGGTAAAATTGGTGCTAGGCTTTGTGCTGTTCTGCTGCTTTGGATGGGGCCACTCTCAGAGGAATTCACAGAGGAACATTTATTTATCAGGTAAATTAAACATTCTATATTCTACATTAATGACTTTGCACTCACAAACCAATAGTTAATACAACTCTTACACAGAAAACACTTCAATATTTTTGCATATAACAAATTCGTGCCACCTAATCACCTGCCGTTTTCACAGGATAGCAATTTAAAAATTGTTATCTATCAGATAATTTTGAAATCATGATCTTATGATCACTTTTGCCTCCTTACTAGATGTGGTAAGTTAACCTTTGCAACAACATTTGACATTAAATTTGACACCATTTCTGTAAAATAAAACAGAATTCATTTGCTCAGGATAATGAAGCATTCTAAAATTTTCAAAAAAGATCTTGACATTGATGTTTTGGGGAAAAATCTCAGCCAATGTAGGAGATTCTTCATGTAAGGAAGTCCATGAAAATGTGAATGTATTGTTATTGTTGGATTTCATATTAATACAATGCAGTGTTTTACACATGTAAATGAATATCATTGATGTTGTCCATTAAGAGCAGATAATTATAAAAAGAAGAGCAGGTGTTGTGGCTGTGCTTAATGCCTAAAGAGTTACAGGCTTGGCAGTGAAAGGGAGGACCATTGGCTCAATGCTGAGGGTAAAGCTCTGCTTTGATAAATGATTACAAGCATACTGAAATTCACATTGCTTAAGGCATTCTGTGGTTCAGCAGCATTTTTTTTAGAGCAGCATAACAAGGGATTAAAGTAAATGAAAGGGATTTTTATCATATGATAATAACTCTTTAGGCTTTAATGCTTATTCCATTCAGGAAAAAACATTGAGGCTGATTTTTCATCTTCACTTTTCTCAGATGACTTTTGTCTTTATGTGACTGAATTGCATATTCTCCTGAATAAATTCTGAATGGCTGGTTAGCAGGAAAATAAGGCAAACCTGAGTATTTTATAACCTTTTATTAAGGACAAATTGCTAGGATTTTTTTGTGAATGCTATTTGTAGTAGCTTTTAGTAAAACCAATTGCACCATGGAAGTGTGAAAACTTTGATTAAGAATTAATCTTTTGGAGTTCAGATGGCATTAAGTTATAACTTATTACTGAAAAAACTGGCTCAATCTAATCTTCAGAATGATGATGGTTTTCTTCACAACCAAGAAAAGAATCTCAGTAGATAATTAATTAATAGTAGATTTTGAGCTTCTTTGATTGGAAGACCAGGATTAAAAGGTGTTTTGGAACAAAGAAAACTGCAGAACAAATGTAGGTATTTCTCATTTAGATTTGTCAGTTTTAAAATGGGTTTAGAAAAAGTCAACAACAACAATAGAAGTGGAATTGTCTATCAACAATAGAAGGGGTACAAGTAAGTTCAAGATTTTTGATTAGCAAACATAAATCATCAGCTGCCTTTGAAATTACAAATAAATGCTACAATTAACAGACTAGAAATCCAACTATGTTTTATATTTTGTTTAATTTAAAGCTGTACTTCTGACAATGAACAGAAACTGTGGACTGATATCTTATCTGTGATATGGTTAAGGAGAAAAGAAGGACTTCAGTGTAGCATTCAGCAATGGGTAACACCCAGGTTCTTCAGTGTGCTAAAGACTATTCCATGTTGGCTGCAGAACACAGATATTCTGTTAGGAAATATGTTTGTAGGTTTCTCAGTCCTTAAGATTTTGTGACCAGCCTTGAAATGCCAGCATTGTTTTATGTTATAAAATGATAGTGAAGTCACTGACTTCACCTGAAAGGTATTAAATTTTAAGCCACAGAACTGCTGGAACATTGACACTGAAGTAAGACTTGATCTGATGACTGCTAAGGATATCAATTCTGCCTGTCATGGCTTCAGTGGGCATCAGATCAGCCACACTTTTCAGCCTTCCCTTATTATTTAATTAGTGCAGTATTTTGAAACCTTTCTAGATATTGATTAAATTCTTAATTGAGTTTAAACATGGGACGTAAACTTTCTTTCTTTAGTTTTTTTCTGTTTCTGGGGGGTGCAGCTTTGTTTGTTTTGTTTGTTTTTGTTGGGATTTGTTTCTATCTGCGTGTTTGGTTTGGTTTTTTTAAGAAACAAAATGTTACTGAGGTCTTGGAAGAAATTTTAAAATCAAGTGAGCAGCAGCTGCCACAGTGTTAGCTGGAATAATGTGGGCAACAGGAACAGAAAAGCAGACAGGCAAAAGTAGCACCTGCAGAGGAAAAAGGCTTGACAAGAGGCATACTGTTCATGTCACTGGTAAATAACAGAAAATAAACAAGAGCAGGCAGAGAGAGAGTCATAAATGTCAAATCATCATGATTTCACCAGGAGAAGACTTTTTTCCAGTGACAACATATCACTTAGTGACGTCTTTCAGGTGTCCTAGGTTTTGACTATATCGTGAACATAACATAGCAGAAAATTACTTCAACCTCAGACAATAAATTATCCAAAAGACAAACTATTTCCCCAAGATGTTGTTAATAAGCACTCCAGGAAAATGCAGCACATGGAGGGAAGAATGTAAATATTAAAACCTGGAAGGCTGAGTCAGCCCACTGATATTTTTGAAGGCCCACTTGGGTGATGACCTTACCCGCATGCTGAATTATGAACAGGCAAACCACACCCTCACTGTGTGCTGTTCCTGAAGCAGCAGCACAGAGCAGGTGGAGGACTCATTTTCAAGAGCTTTTAAACTTTGCCTGAACACCAAGCCACTGATGTGGAGCTTGTCTTTCTCCAAGTGATTGTTTTTGCTTTCTCTTTCCACTTTCAATTTGAACATTACAACTGATATCTGATGCACTGGAGTGATGAAATAAAACTATGGAGATAAATCATAGACTTGATTTACAGAGTTGCTGAGGTTTCACTCAGACCTGATGAACTGAGGAAGACAGAAATGAGACACTGGGTCACGTGATCCAGACTG
The DNA here is from genome assembly GCA_024865655.1 of Emberiza elegans. NCBI lineage: Eukaryota > Metazoa > Chordata > Aves > Passeriformes > Fringillidae > Emberiza > Emberiza elegans. The sequence continues at coordinate 67,566,637 of JALJVW010000206.1, forward strand.
TCTCATACCTTTGAGCAATTTTTCAGAATCCTATCATTGGTTAGAAGAGCTACGCAAATATTGTTCTGACAAATAATGTTTGGGACAAGACCTTATACTGTGTTGCACAATGCCAGTATCTTTCTGTTCAGCCTCAACCCAGTTCTAAGCAAAATGCTACCAATACCTATGAAAGCCTGTTCTTATATGGAAACAACTACTTCTTTTATTCTCATCGGTGTTTTTAAGTTTTGATGTGCTTTGGATGAACATAAACCTTTTTTTCTTTATGGTTTAGATTGGGTCTGTGGTGAAAAATTAATTCATTTTCTTATTGGATGAAGCATTCATTGAATACGCCAAGCAATCCCTCATTTCCTCCCTCCCACGTGCTCCTGAAGGCTGCTGGGGTGTGGGAATGTCTGGCACAGAGGACTGGACAGAACTTTCCCTCCAGCAGTCGAGTTGGGGTGATAGCCTCTCCCTAGGGAGCGGAATATGATATTTTAAATACTCTAGAGGGGGCAGGAGTTGGTCTGGGTGTTGCAATTACATACAGCTCAAACTAACCAAATAAGCATTCAGGGCTTGTTTTCACAGCTTTTGAAAGAAAACAATTGTGTGCAAATGAAATCTATTGACAACATGATTTGTTAGGCCTGAAAAGCAACAAATGAGCTATAATACCCAAAGTGCAAACCTATGCACTTAAGTAAAAACAAAAATTTCAGCAATAAGCCAGGAATTATTCAGCTGAGAAGGCCGGAGAAACAGAAGGCCCTTGGAGCATTAATTAATTGGGGATTGGCTAGGGGCCAGCTGAAGCTGCAACTGTGAAAAACACAGATGTATCAGCTGAGCTTCTTTCAGCTGAGGTAAAGCCAAATCTTCTCTAGAATGCCAGGCATTCAAATAGTAAAGCATATTTGAAAGACATGGAACAGGTGCAACAAAGTTTTGAGACTGATGTAAATGAGGGTGTGGGGAGTCCCTGCTGGACTGCAGAATGGAAAGGAGGAAAAAAAAATTCTTTTTGGATTACAAATCTGCTTGTGAGGATTTTCTTCAAGAAACAGCACAGTAGTTTCACAGACTCAAAGAATGAGCTAGGTGGAAAAGACCTTTTGAGATCATCAAGTCCAGCCTATGACCTTCCTAACACTTCCTCATCAGCTAACCATGGCACTGAGTGCCACATCCAGTCTTTTTTTAAACACATCCAGGGACAGTGACTCCACCACTTCCCTGGGCAGATGGTTCCATTGCCCAAGCACTCTTTCAGTGAGTAATTTTTTTCTAATGTCTTCCTTAGTAACAGGAACTGTTTTGTTGGGATTATAGTGTGGAAATTGCTTTCAGTGTCTTCTACTGCTTGAGCTGGGGTTGAGGGACTGTATCTTTTCCTATCAGGTGAATTCCTTCAGCCAGGAGAGAAAAGATCTGGCTCCATGTTAATATCTGTGCAATATCTGCCTTGCAACAGATAATTTGAGATCCTTGTGGGGATATTAAACAAAACAAGGGCTGAGCATAGATCAGGGATCAAACTGGAAGAATAAACCTTAGTCCAGCGATTAAACCAGAAGAATAAAAAGGCAGAGAAGAAATAACTTCAGAAAACAAACAAACAAATAAAAACCTCAACTAAAAATACCCAAACCCCAAAACAGTTTTAATGCACTGATCAGTATACATTTGCACATATAAAACTATTTTAAGTTATGCATATGCTCACATGCTAAATGCCGTCTGAAAATCTGGATTTCCTGAGCCTCTAATCTAATACATATATGAGGGATGTCATGATTTGCTTTAGTAGGAGTTTGCACTGAACAATATTCAAGTCTTTTGAGTCCTGTAGACATAAAGTACTGGAATTTAAAAGTTTGTAGCACATGTTCAAACAACATTTGATTTTTTTTCTGTAACATAAAAACCCCTTAATCTTTCCTGTAAGCAGTGCAGGAAATGCCCTGTGACAGACACACTTCAGTTTTATAACAATGTTCCTGTAAGCTTTATGCAAAGTGATAATTTCAAGCAGCTCCAAGTCCCAGATTAAGTGATGTCTGGTAATTAACTCCCCTCTTTGTTGGACTGTCTTTGAATATATTTTTCAGAATGAGTCAAAAAGCTAGAAATGTTCTCTTCCATGGCTGTGTTCAGTAAGGTATCTAAATTGTTGTTGTTAGTGCTTCAGTAGAGCAAAATAGATAATTGATTTGCTGAGCTATTAAAATGCATGGATCATGCACTACAGCAGGGATAAATATTTGCAAAGTATAGATCAAAAAAAGCCTGTTGCCTTCAGGATCAAACACAGACTATAATGCATAGAAATAGTCTTCAGTGGAGCCAAGAATATCAAAGATGTTGAAAGTACAGGTTTCTATAAAGTACTTGGGACAGGGACCTTCCCCTCCCCCCGCCATCCTTTCCTTGCGTTCTTTGAACAACCAAGTTCTGAAATTTAATTTTTAGATCAGCAGAAATCTATTATAGATGTCAAACTGTATAGCACATTTAATCAGATAACTTTTGCAATCCTATTACAAGTTGCCCTATGCCAGATGCTGTATTTTCTCTTTGAGTGAGAAGCAGAAAATGTCCATGTTGGATGACAGACACAATGAGAGTTTCAGAGTTCAGAAGTCCCAGCAGTCCTGTAGCAATATTTGCTACATTCAAGTGCCTTGAACTTTAACACTCAAATTGATTATGGAAAAAAGTGATATTGCCAGGATGTTTTTTTCCTTTGGGGGGGGTATATCCACAGGAGAAGATGGTGATAGTAGCAAATGATATAAAATCTCTAAGTGAAAAACTCTAAGCAGGTATTGTTAGCCTTTGTTGCTAACATACTGCTGGGCCTTTTCAGGAGAGGAATGTTAGAGTTAGGAATATTAGAATTATAAATTCCCATTTTCAGGGGAGAATAATGTTTTTCATTAGTTTGGAAGCCTTATTTTAATGTAGTTTTGGAGGCACCCCACACTAGAGACAGAAAGTTGTATTTCTTCCACCTCCCCAAGGGTGAGGTCAGCTGGAGGAGCTTCAGGTCAAGCACATCCCCCCCAAGTAAGGATGGAGGTGTTGCAAATGCTTCCAACAGGCTGCCCTCAGCTCTTTCATCAAACCTAAATAAAACTTAGGTGGTGTCCCCTCCATGACTAATTGCTTGCAGTCTGAGTAAGACCTGAAAGTATTGGCATGCAGGAGGATGTGATGGTAATACAGTGGTGCTTCCTGCTTTACTTTGAGGTGGGCGGTGGGTGTCTTTCTGCTTGTTCAAGGGGTTTGAATTTTTTTATTTCATTTTTGAAATGTGTAGTAAAATTACCACTAGGCGACCTGTGTCGTGATTCCCTGGTTCTGTTATAAAATCTTTTCTAAGGAAATATTTTCTGCCATATGAGAAGAGCTCTAATGTACAAATTATCTTGCATTTCATATTAGGAAGGTTCTGTGCCTAGGTAGTTGCTGTGAAATAGAGGTCTCACTTCCCTACAAGTTTCCTTCCATGGGGAAGCCCAAAAATGGCTTTTCTTTGTTTTCCTGTAAAATAAATTCTCCCTGCCTGTCCATCTAGTATCTGATTTTATCAATTTCTTGGTTCCATATGGTGAAAAACAGTGACTTTTATCTATAAACCCATTTGCTCTAGGGATTCAGGTTGTTTTGATGTCTCTTATTCTCTGTTTCCCTGTTTTTTACAGAGCTTTTGTTTTATTTATGTGTATGCACTTGGAGGCATTTTTGAAATAGCGTATCATAGATAAAATCATAAACATTTTATAGATTGATATATTAAAACACAGTAAGTGTGTGCAAATCTAAGCTTGCTGCTTATTTTCATAATCAATCTTGATTTCCCCACTGACCCTTATTTTCTCTCAGTAAGGTGTCAAGAAGGGACAGCAATTTTTTAAACCATATGATTACTGACATGAATTACTGTCAGAATTACTAGCTATAAAAGAAATATTATATAACTGATTGTGAAATGCTCAGTAATGCTTAGTATTGCCTTGTTGTCTTGTCTGCATTGTTTTCTTTATTACCACAATATCTTTCCATTTTTAGCATTCTTTATATACACTCTATTTTTATGGTATTTATAGCTAAATTAGAATATTGTCATGAAGCCCAAATTATTCTGAGATTATAGTCTCTGTACCAACGATGACTTTTTATTTCTTCTTTTGTCTTTTCCATGATCTTTTTGAACAGTACAATTGAAATTACCCACTCTAATTTTGATACAATAAATCACGAGAGTTCAAATTACCTAAGGTCAAAAACCTTTTTCCAGGACGACTTGCATACTAAATGTATCAAGAAACACGTTGTAACTCTTAAAAGGCAAAGTGATGAATAAGTTATCAAAGGAAGTTTTAACAGAAGTGGAAGTAATATATATCCCAAAGGAAGCTATTATGAGCCCATTAATATCACAAGCCAAAGTTTTACTTACTGAATATAATCTAAATTGTATTGAACTCCCCAACCATCAAGGGAAATAGTCAGTTTCTGTGGTCTTGTGGTTGATTCATTCCTTTGATTTCTTCAAATATCTTTCTTCCTCCCCTCTTTGTTTACATGAACAGTTCAAATTCAATTAAATAAACCACAATGATTTGGAAAGTCATTGTTCAGAACATTGTTCAGATGTTCCTTGATGCTTCTGAATAATGGAGAAAATTTCCTTGATTATCCAAACGTGATACCTGCAAACCTGAGGGAACTGGGACTCGAGCCATGCAGTGCTCAGTGTGCAGTGCTCTTTCAGAGCCGCTGAGCGTGTCAGGTTTTGGATGCAGCTGCAGAAAGGCTGGCAGCAGCATGGCCTGAAGCAGCTGCTGCTCAGCTTTGCTGCAGCTGCTATTCCCAAGCTGAAGGTGTGCTTGGGCAACTGGGAAAAACGTCCAGCAGACCTCACCTACACAGGAGCAGGAAATGGAGGCTAAGGGGGTGATTTCTCATCTACACAGGAGCAGGAAATGGAGGCTAAAGGGGTGATTTCTCACCTACACAGGAGCAGGAAATGGTGGTTGAAGGGGTGATTTCTCTGTGGTGCCAACCATCTGTAAATGCTGAGTACTGAGTGCTGTGGGTGTCTGTCAGGGAGAAGAGGCAGCCTGGCTGGTGTGTGCAGGCCTGGTGTGGCTCTGTGTGTCCGTGCCCTCTTGCCAAGCCCCCCTGAGGGCAGCCCTGTCCCTGTTTGGGTGAGGCTGGCCCCAGCCCAGGGCGCTGCCTGCACCATGGTGGTGATGAACGGGGCTGCGGTCAGGAGAACCCTTCTCTGCACAGCCTCCCAGATCAAGGGCCTGCACCTGCAGCATCTCCAGGGCCTCTGCTAGGGCAAGGGGGCTCTTAGCCCTGCGTGGGATTCACATTCTCTGAGCCTGAGAGAAGCAGAGAAAAGAATGACCAAAACAGTTCTTATCTCATTTGCTGCTCCTGTGTTGTGCCAAAGTAGAATGCAATAGGAGATGGTTTACCCAGTGTGATGGTGTTTTGTTTCCTTGGCCTGTCAGGGCCAAGCATGTGTCCAGACTGTCAGTCAGCAGACAGTCACAAGATTTAGTTGAGTGCCTGTGCAGTTTCCATTTAGATGCAGTGTAATATAGTATAGAATAATATAGTATAATAAAGGAATTAATTAGCCTTCTGATATCGATGGAGTCCTCCTCGTCATTCCTCCCGGACGTTGGGGCTGCCTGCTTTACTACAGCCCTGCAAGCCAGGGCTGCCTGGTTGGGTGTGGCTGATGGTGGCTGTGCTGGTGGCACAGCTGGCCCCAGTCCCTTTCCACGTGTGCTGCACCACCCATCACCCCGTGGTCAACAGTGCAGCTTCACCACTGTTCCTGTGCTGACGTTCCTTGTGCCGTTCCCACAGCATCTCCTGGCTGATGGTGGCTGTGCTCTGGCAGCTAGATGATGCCACAGCTGAGAATCACTCTATGCTGCTCTTCCCTTTCCCCTTCCCCTGCCTTCCCACAGCTGTTTCCTCAGGATCTGCTTCATGTGAGCACAGCCCTGCTACAGGTGGGTTTATGGCACATGGCCTTTCTTTCTCATCCTTTTTGGTGGGGTCTTAGCTCATCCTCTAGTCTTCAATGCATTCCCAGAATAGATACTGTGCTGCAGATAACTACTAACAGCATGGATTTCACCTCAAAATAGCTAACTGTCTGTTCTCACCAAACCACAAAAAGGCATGCTGTTTAAGGACAAGACTTCTTTCTGTTTGGGAGAGAGAGATGTGGTTCTGGTATAATTAAGGAAAATGTCTAGGTCAAAGAAAAAGAAGTTGGTCTTTGGACTGAACTGTCTCCAGAAGGCAGTAGAACAGGGGCAGACTGCACGTCTGCACTTCCCTCTGCCAGGGAGGTTAAAAGTTCTGGCACGTTGCACAAATTTGTTTCTAAAGCAGGTCTCCTGTAGTCTTTCCACACAGGATTTTTTTTGTAAGAAAATAATGTTAGGTAACTTGAGCATGCTAAAATTCCTCATGGCACGTGAATGCATTCTTTCCATTATTTCTTATTTATATATTGCTTGTTTGTGCTTTATGTGCAAAGCGCACCAGCTACTGAAGGTTTCCAGTTCCTCCTCCTCCTTGCTGGGAGCTCAGTCAGAGAATGGGCTCACTGGGGAATGCCACAGAGTTCAGCAGTCCCCATCTGATCAGTACCAAATATCCTTCACTCACAGCTTGTCTTTTATTAAAAAAGGATGAGCATGGACTAAATATGAAGCAAAGAAATTTGAACCTTTATGCTTTGCTCAGGCCAACTCCAAGCACCCAGGAGGTATCTTGGGGTAGTAGATAATGATCACGAAATTGTGGTATTGCTTAGCAGGGAAGCAAGTTGATGCCATTTCTCCCCAGTGAGGGAAGGTTTGAAGTTACTTTTTTTTTTCATCATACAGAGCCAAATATAGGCCATATATTTTATGTTACTAGTTTTAAACCAAAACCATCTGAAATATTTGTAAGTGTCTAAATTACATTTTGGTTGGCCATTAGCCCCACTTCCCCTTTCCTGCTCACCAAATTAAAGCATTATCCAAAGATACATAAGAAAAAAATCAATTAAATAGGATGAACCCTGAGATAATCCCATCTCTACAATGGAAAGAATAAAGCTGAGCACCGAGAGAGTTTTGTAACAATTTTGTAACTCAGTCAGTCAAAAGCTTTTGAAGGATTCTAGTTTCTTATTTATTCGTTCTGTTATGGCTTTTTAGATGGTGCATTCCACAATCGATTGTACACTACATACCAAACAGCCAAGCATCCCTAGTAGGTGCTTATTATGTATGCTCTCCACATTTTCTGACAGCTTCAGTTCTATGACTCATTTTATCATGAGCTTCCACTTTGATGGCCTTTAAACTATCTATCCATGGCTGTTAAAATGACTGCAGAGTTTGAAATTCTTTCCTGGCACGACTTAATTCTATAACCCAATTAAATCAGATGGTGTGAGCTGTTTCTCGAGCATTTTTGCTTGTATTGTTTGCTGCTCTACCATCAGCTTTTCAAATCCTAGAGTTTGAGGATCACTAAAGTTTCTGTTTCCTTTATTATTATGGAAAGCAGCTGAATCCACTTTGTTATGGGTGTTTTTGATAAGCATTAAATGGTTAATAGATTTAAAATAGAGTTTTTCATTTGTTCATGAAAAACATTGAATGTATTTTGGAATATGCATCAGATTCTTATGAGCATGGCTAGATTAGATTAACGTACCCTGCTGGGTCAGATATGGGCTCTGAAATGCCTGTTTATATTTGCTGTTGCTTTTCCAGAGAGACTCCTGAGCATAACTTTTGCTTGCTATGTGTCTGTGTAGAATAAGAGCTTACAGTGTGACATCATTCTGTGTTGTTAGAGTAGAAGATGACATACCTCTCTCTAGTTTACACTAAAATGGTCATGCTAAGCACAGTGACCATGTCCCTGTGCTGCAGGGACATCCTGATTCCATTTCTGCTTTGGTTCCTATGTGGGAATCTGCTCCTGCCTGCTGCTGGAAGCAGCAGCCAGGTGTGCTCGCTCTGCATTCCAGCTGCAGATCTCCAGCTATGGGATCCCAGGGAGGCAGGAGGAGATGGAGTTATTTCATTTATTAGTTAGACTTGGGCAAATGTGAAACCAGGTTATCTTTTGCCATTCCCTGCACAGCAGGGAGCAACATCTGTGCCTCCCTCATGTTCTGCTGCTTCATCTCCTGTCTGCCCTGGGTACCTCCAAGCTGAGTGGTGTTCTGAAGGGCTCTGAGCCACAGATTTGATTTATTCCGCCTTTGATCTAGACATTAGGAGAAATAACTTTGACATAATTTTGAGAATTGTTCTTCATATGTTTTGATAACCTCAAACAATGTGTATTTCAGTACTAAGAGAAGTTGCAAATGTACATGATGGTTCTGAGAAAGCATCAATCCAAGATTGGCATTAACTGCTTTTTTTACCTCCTAGAAATGGGTAGTGACATCCAGCTGCAAAAAGGAGCTAGTGTCAGGCCAAAGTATCATTATCAATAATCCCAGGCTCTCATACATTTAATTGAAGCACAGCTTTTTCTTGTTCAGTCATTAGAGCTGGGGAAAATAAGTGGTGGAATACTTGTCTTCCTTGGTTGTGTTTGAGTATCATCCCAGATTATAGAACTTTAAACGCTTCAGGAGTTATGGTGTATTTCTCTGTTCAACCATCAGGAAGAGTGGAGTTTTTAATTGACAATATTGGACAGAATCACAGTGCTGAAGAGAGATTTGAGGGATGTCACCCTTCACTAGTATTTTCTATTAGTTCAGTTTCTAATGCGTAACACTTATTTGAAGAGCTACTAATGAAATACAAGTGCAGAGGCCAGATTGTCACCTTTTTCTCCTGCTGAGTTCATGACATTCAGAGGAATCAGGATGTGTTTGTATTTCTCTTCTTCCAGACTTGAATTTATATAAGATAAGTCATTTAGCTGTCAACTCACTTTATGTAACAAACAAAACTTTTCTGAAATAAAATCTGCCTCAGGCTGAAAGCTTTTTTTTTTTTCTTTTCGGTAAAATGAAGTTAAAATAATTTACGATCAGGACTCTATAAAAGGTGACTTAAGAACAGGAACAGAACATTTGGAATAACAGAGAATGTACCTGTAGTTTTAAATGTAAAGTATATTTTATAATTAAAACCAGAGAAGCCTGGAGGAGGTAAAATACTGTTATTTAAAAATGATCACATAATCTTATTTTGAAACCTCTGTATGCTTAGGATTTTCAGATAGAAAGGGTTTGTGGAGTTTTTCATTAAAAAACAAGGAATTTGTATGTATTCTGCCAGTTAGCATTAATCAGGGACACCCAAATAATTCTCCTTTTGTATTGAGGGGATCTCATGGAGTATAAACCACCAAAGACATTTTTATGTAAGTGGAAATGCAAAAATGTCTTTTTACAGACCTGAACATTTAAAGTGAGAATGCTGCATTAGGTGCTTATGGTGCATAGCCAACAGTGGAATTTAAGGTACAGTTTTCTTGTGATCCAAAAAGCTGGTGATATATGGCAATTCTTTTTTCTGTTATTCCAATTGCAAATAAATAGAATATTATAAATGCAATAAATAAGCGCTAGTCATTTACAAAATTATCTAGTTGCAAATCAATTTGTTGTGTACTTAATACATTTTAAGGACAAGTGCATAAATTCTGTGAGTAAATGAAGCAAGGCAATTTTATTGTCTCCTTAAGGCTGATATGAGCCACTGGAAATAGTGAAGTCTTTGGTCATACTTTGTGCAAATAAATGTATAAAATATCATCTCCTAAATATGCATGAGTAACATAGCATTGCTTGATAGGGTGATGAGCATAAAGATGTCAAAGAACAGCTCAGTCTAACTGAGAAAAATAACTAAAAATTACAAGAAAGCATTAGTGCCAAAAATGCAGCTTGGGCCTTCTGTGGGATTTTAAAGAGACAGGAGTTTTTAGTGTTCCTGTGAGCACTTGTGCAAAAAGGCACCAGTTATGGCACAAGCAAGTCTGGCAGGTGTCCTGCCTAAACCCAGCTCCTGACTGCTCCCCTGCCAGGCTCTTGGGGCACAGTGTCCCACCTTTGGGCCTCCCTGTCCCGCCTCTGGGCCTCCCTGTCCCGCCTTTGGGCCTCCCTGTTCCCGCCTTTGGGCCTCCCTGTCCCACCTCTGGGCCTCCCTGTCCCGCCTTTGGGCCTCCCTGTCCCGCCTCTGGGCCTCCCTGTCCCGCCTTTGGGCCTCCCTGTCCCAGCTTTGGGCCTCCCTGTCCCACCATTGGGCCTCCCTGTCCCATCTTTGGGCCTCCCTGTCCCGCCTTTGGGCCTCCTTGTCCCGCCTTTGGGCCTCCCTGTCCCGCCATTGGGCCTCCTTGTCCCATCTTTGGGCCTCCTTGTCCCGCCTTTGGGCCTCCCTGTCCCGCCATTGGGCCTCCTTGTCCCATCTTTGGGCCTCCCTGTCCTGCCTCTGGGCCTCCCTGTCCCGCCTTTGGGCCTCCCTGTCCCGCCATTGGGCCTCCTTGTCCCATCTTTGGGCCTCCCTGTCCCGCCTTTGGGCCTCCCTGTCCCAGCTTTGGGCCTCCCTGTCCCGCCTTTGGGCCTCCCTGTCCCACCATTGGGCCTCCCTGTCCCGCCTTTGGGCCTCCCTGTCCCACCATTGGGCCTCCTTGTCCCACCATTGGGCCTCCCTGTCCCAGCTTTGGGCCTCCCTGTCTCGCCTTTGGGCCTCCCTGTCCCATCTTTGGGCCTCCCTGTCCCGCCTTTGGGCCTCCCTGTCCCGCCTTTGGGCCTCCCTGTCCCACCATTGGGCCTCCCTGTCCCGCCTTTGGGCCTCCCTGTCCCACCATTGGGCCTCCTTGTCCCACCATTGGGCCTCCCTGTCCCAGTTTTGGGCCTCCCTGTCTCGCCTTTGGGCCTCCCTGTCCCACCATTGGGCCTCCCTGTCCCGCCTTTGGGCCTCCCTGTCCCACCATTGGGCCTCTCTGTCGCACCTTTGCCATGCTGAGCTTCCAGCCTTGCACTCCCAGATGCACATGGGGACTTGAATAAAGAGAGAACTTATTTGTGCAATAGTAAATCTGGAGGCTTGGGCTAAGCTCAAGGTCCATGGTTTTGGGCAGGTCTGGGCGCAGGATGGGGACAAGAGTGTGGTGCAGTCCTGTGTGCAGGGACTGAGAAGCATCTTTTCCTCAGAGTTGCCAGGTATTTCAGTGTTATAGCCTTTTCCTCCTGTTGCATAGGAAGCTGTTCATAAGGAAATTATGATGTTATTTTACAAGTATTAGGACAGTTAATCTGTTACAATTCTGGTTGTAGTAAAATCATTATTCATCTAAAATGAATATATTTTTTTTCTTCCTGGTTTAATTAAAAACCCACTATACAGGACTGCTAGTTACCCTACAATTAAATTCCTTTCAGTTTGATCTCTCTCATTTGGGGACTTCTTATCCAAACTCCAGATTTCTGTATGCCTTCAGAATATATTTAATACTAAATATAGAACAAGGTCATGATCAGACTTGGCTAGTCTTTAACATTTTCAAAAAGATTTTTCAGAAGGCTGAAATTGTTAGATGTAGCTTGATAATTCTGCTTTTTCTCTGAGATGAATAAAGCTAGCTCTTCAAAAGCATGACAAAATCTAATCTTTTGATGTCCCTTAACTCCAAAGAAAATGAAATCTTTCCGGAGGGAGGTCCAAAGAAACTCCAGAAAGAATTTGGAAGACCTTTGAAAATGATAACCAGCTGGTCATGAAGCAGCAGGCTGCTACGACATGAAAGTGTTGCAAAGCTAATAATAACCTGGAAATAATGGCTAGTGAGCTTATGCTTTCAGAATATCTGGCTGAGTACATCCCCTTCATCTGATACCCAAGTATTTCAGCTCAGAGACCACCTGTGCAAATCATCTGGAATGGGAGGCATAGAGACTCACCATGTAGCATGTTCCTCACACTAAATAACCCCAGCTACCACATCTTTGGGTCAATGCCTTTTGACACACAATATATAAGACTCTTATGTCGTTCTTGTTTAAAAAGAACTCCATGCATACACACAGAAAGATACTCCTCTCTTTTCTCTAAAAGATGGAAAGATAAATAAAATTACTTACAAAATGACATTTTGACTGAGTATGCTTAGAAAATTGTATGCTTTATTTAAATGTCTCTCACTTTTTGGGGACTTCTTATCCAAAGACAGATTTCTACATCAGTGCTGAATAATTTAATATTTGTTATAGAACAATGTCAAATAGGATTGCTGAATGTTATTCCACAGACTGGATTTTCCAGCCTCAAAGGCATAGGTTATGTGTGCAATGTAACATTTATACTATGAGAGAGAAGGATCTGTCTTGAATTAGGTCAGAAAGCTGTATTACAGACATTGTTGTCTTATCTATCCCATACAGAATATTGATAAATATTGTAGAAAGAGGGAGCTCCATTTAATTAGTCCTTTTACCAAAATTCTTTGCACAGTGCTCATGAAAGTAGCCCACCTGTATTATCCATGCTTGTTTGCCCCAGTGGTTTCTCAAAGATGGACATCTTTACAATGAATGCATTGTGTCATCCCTTTTTCTGGTAACCTCCCATTTGTGCTTGCTTGTGAAATCACATTTAGGGACTTACCAATCTGGAAAGCTCAGGAATAATTGACCAGCCAGTATTTGCACGTTTTTGACACACAATATATAAGACTCTTGTGTCTCTTGTTTAAAAAGAACTCCATGCATACACACAGAAAGATGGGAAGGCTAAAAAGATGTTATTACTTCAAATGACATTTTGATGAGTATGCTTGAAAAAATGTCTGCTCTAGTGGTACTTTGGCTCAGACAGGACACAGACGTGTGGGAAGACATATTTAGAACCTCAAAGCTTACATCAGTGCTGAATAATTCAATATTTGTTGCATTACTCATGTGAAATAGGTTATTGCTAAATGTTATTCCATAGACTGGCTCTTCCAGCCTCAAAGGCACTTAGGTTATGTGTGCACTATGTAACATTTATACTATGGAGAGAGAAGGATCTGTCTTGAATTAGGTCAGAAAGCTGTATGGTACAGACATTGTTAGGTCTTATCTATCCCATACAGAATATTGATAAATATTGTAGAAAGAGGGAGCTGTTTCCATTTTTAATTAGTCCTTTTTACCATAAAAAGGTTTTTCTTCTTTGCACAGTGCTCAGCTGTATCACATAGCCCACCTGTATTATCCATGCTTGTTTGCCCCAGTGGTGACCTAATAAATACAAAGGAAAACCCAGAGTAATTAATTCAAATGGAGCTGGCGTTTATTGTACATCTTTACAATGAATGCATTGTGTCACTTAATTTTTCTGGTAGCACTAAAATCTCCCATTCTGTGCTGAAATGCTTGTGAGAGCCTGGCCTGTCACACTGTTGTGTTTGTCAGGTAGGGGAAGGCCAATCTGGAAAGCTCAGGACTTGTTCTTCCTTGCTGACCAGCCAGTCACTGCTATGCAGGTATTCTTTTGGATTAGATATATCACCTCTAAGATGTATTTTTGGCTGTCTTCTGAAGAGGATGCCTCAATCTGAAGCCAGAGATATTGGGTGATGTGTCAGAAATGAACCTCTCACCAGATCCTAAGCAAGGTCTCAGAAAGCAGGAGGGGATGAGGGAACAATAAATTATAATTTACAACTCTGCAACCAGCATAAGCTGTGTTATGTGGGTGCATTGAATGACAGGCAATGGCCTTGTGAAGGGGCTAGAAATCTTGGCTTCAACATCTCAGCTCTTTCACTTTATAAACAGTGCCACAAAAGCTGCTGGGCTGAGTGCTTTTGAAAATTAAACAGGTATTGTGGTAAATTTAAGTTGTAAGGAGAAAAGGTTTCTTGGTGTGACTACTCAGCACTGAGAAAATGGAAGCCAACTAGCATGCATTGTAAAATGCTTTGAAATAAGCAAGTGAATAGTAAATGGCTAAGGAACTGAAGAGACAACTTCTATCTGCAAGAAGATTGTAGCAAGGTGGAGGTTGAACTCTTCTCCTAGGAAGGAGGAGACAGGACAAGAGGGAATGGCCTCAAGCTGTACCAGGGGAGGCTCAGGTTGGATATCAGGAAGAATTTCTTCACTGAAAGTTGGTTCATCCTTGGAATGGACTGTCCAGGGAGGTGGTGGAGTCACCATCCTGGAACTGTTTGAGAAACAGCTGGACCAGAGTGCCCTGGGCTGGCTGACAAAGTGGCCAAGCCTTTCTCTCAAAGGTTGGACATCATCTTGGAGGTCAGCCTTGATTATTCTATGATTTTGGTAAACAAATAGATCTGTATGTTTGAAAGGAAATGAATATATGTAAAGCAATTTAACCACTCAAATGAAAGTTAACAGTTTGGAACAGGAACACAAGGACTGCTTGGTTAACTTTAAATGGCCTCTTACTTTATCCTTTCTTTTGAAAAGCAAAATTGGTCAGACCTCCTTTTATAATATGATATCTGTAAATACAGGGTAATTTTTTTAGATGTATTGAATGCCTCTGAAATCCATCACTGTTGAATTAGAAGAGCTAAAAGTAATCAGTGTAAGGATCACTGATCTTTCAGAACAGTAAAGGGAAGTGTTTCGACATATCCATGTTGTATGAATTGTCAGTGTTACTAGGGGAATTAAAGCATGGTGGGAAATATGTTTAGTCACTGTGCCAATGCTCCGGCAGGAGGAAGACGTAATTGTTTTTAGAAATATTTATTTCTTCCATAAATATGAGAAAAAACATTAATCGAGGTTTCACCAAATTGAACTCAGGTTTACCATGTGTATTTTCTATATTTACAAATGTAAAAGCAGAAATGTAAGATGGCTGTGGCAGAAAGCCAGACAGGAATGAAGCTACAAAAAATTCGAGAAAAGCATTAGGATTAAGCAGCTTTAATTATAGCACCATTTGCTTTGTTCCACTAGGATCCTTAATCAAAACAAAACACTTTTTTTCCCTTGATCCTTCATTGTTATTGCATGCACACATATATGTGCAACAGTTAATTAGTGTAAAAGTACAGAGCTTGTTTTCCTCCCTGTCTAATCTTTGATTGTGATTAATGAAGAATATAAAATAATGTGCCTGTTAAAGCAGGAAACATCTTTATATTCAAAGCAAAATCAAAGTTGCATGTATGTGCTTTACAGCACATCTTCAATGTCTTCTCTTTGAGAAGCAATCTCTCTGAAACAAAGTTTTTACCAGCTTGGAATGTACTCTGGCAACAAAAGCTTGAAAGAAATGCTTCTGGACTTCAGTAAGGCTTTTGATGTGCTATCACCTGGGAAATCATGCACATGGAATAAAATGAGGACCAGGAGGAAAAATCTAATGTGACCAAAGAGGTGCTTGGAAAGGAGATGATGGAGGTATATGGAGGGGTGCTTTCCAAAGTGAATGAGTTCCCTAAAGATCTGTACTGGAGTGGTCCAAAGAAGTAATAAAATAGTATGAGGATGAAACTGCCTGGGGGAAAAAGGAAGCTAGAAGGCCTTATAAAGATAATGCACATATTAGAAATAACACTAGTAATTAATGCACATCCAAGGTTTAATCACAAGCTTTTCAACTGTGCAACAAAGAGTTCTACAGACTGGAGGTTCTCATGGTTTGATGATGAGTAGTTTATCTGAATGAATATTTATGCATCCCAGACAATTTGGAATCATAAGTGTGCCAAGGCCTTGAACGAGCACACTGTGGCCGTATTCTGTGTCTGACAATGTGGTCTGGGTAGGTGTGTGTGGAACTAAAGCTGTCCGTGCCCAAAGCACAGTTCAGCTCTTACCTGAAAGCACTGTATTGAGCTCCTGAGCACTGGGTTCAGCATGCAGGGGTAGGAGCTGAATGCCCAACAGGGGCTGCAGCAGTGCTGGCAGTGCTGGGGAGCTGATGGGCATGGAGCAGTGTGCATCTCAGTCCTGGGCTGTGTATGGTATTTGCTGGGAATGTCCCAATTCAGGCAGATGCATCTGACTCCATGCTCTCAGAAGGCTAATTTATTACTTTATAATACTATATTATATTAAAGAATACTATACTAAACTATACTAAAGAATACAGAAAAGATACTTACTAAATGCTAAAAAGATAATAAGGAAAAGTTGTGACTCTTTCCAGAGTCTCTACACATTTTGGCACCAATTGGCCAAAGAGTCAAAACAACTCACACCAGAATCCAATCAATCACCTTTGGGTAAACAATCTCCAAACACATTCCACATGAGCAAAACAGAGGAGAAGCAAATGAGATAAGAATTATTTTCCTTTTCTCTGACACTTCTCAGCTTCCTGGGAGAAAAATCCTGAGCGAAGGAATTTTTTCAGATTATGTGAATGCCACAGCTGTGCAGTGCCCTGTCCCAGCAGTGTTACACACACACACACACACACAGAGGCAGTGCTTTAACTTACCCTCTAAAGTGAAGTGGAAAGTCAAGATGTTACTGACTAGCAGGGTAACTAACCGGACTTGTTTCAAAACTTAGCTTCTGATAGATTCTTGTGCTGAGGTTTAGTGTTCTGCTGAGGAGGTGACTCAAGGGTTTCCCCACTCTTTGATCTGCTCAGAAGGGGTCTGTTGCTCCAAAACCCAGCCCATTCCCCATGCTGTATGGACTGGATTTTTGCCACTCCAGTGTCTGTACAGAGGGATCAGACAGTGAAAGTGTCCTGTCAGACACATCTGAGCTTTGATATGTCTGAAATATATTCAGCTCAGCTCAATGTTTTACCTAAAGAGGGTTAAATAAAAAGAACTATTTGATATTGCATTTATATTAATGAGTGGCTTGGTGTTTGAATAAGCAGGGCAGCACATCCTTGTTTCAGATGATTTTAGTTGCAGTTTTGGTTAGCATAGCTTATCTGCTGGTGCAGTGCTCTTTCACCTTTCACGATTGAATCTGTCATGCCTATTAACTGTCCCTTGATACAGTTTTGTGTGTCATAAAGAGCCTTGAAACTGAATTTAATGTACTTGAGGATAATCTCGATTCTTTCAACCCCCTTGTGTGCAATTTAAGGAAACAATAGTATCTGTTAAAAATTTAGAGGAGAAAAGCAGTGGATTTACAGTCCCTGGGAGGAGGTTGTAAACTCTTACTGGGGTGCTTATAAAAGGACATTATCACATTTGAAAAGCAGAGGCAGTAGAAAACAACTGTCAGAGCTGTAACCTTCAGGCTGCATTTTCTCCTTGAGGAAACCAGTTTTGTATAACCTACGTTTTTTATGCAAGAAACTGCTTTTTCTTTCTTGTTTGACTTTTTAAAATTATCGTTTCAGATGTGGTGGTGGTGCAGTAGAGCAAGCACTAATAACTTTGCAAATGGTAATCCTAACCCTGCACAGATTGGCACCCAGTGATAGCGAGTTTTTGATAGCTAGAGAGAGAGAACTAGAAATACTTTTAACAGCATGGGAATACTTTATGGTTTTAGGCTAGGATAGTTGAATATGTGTGAGCCTCAGCTAGGGCTGCCATGGCTGGAAGGCAGCATAATTGCATTGCATAGCCTTTCCTAAGATAAATTAATTGTCAATCTCCAGCAAGTTTTTGCTCGCCTCGCTTCTGCAATGCAAAAAGGGAAATCATCACACTTCCCATTTTGTTTTGGTGACATTAGAAGGAAAACTAAACAGGAATGAGACAGGAAGACTAAGCATTTCACTGATGTGGCTTGTTCAGGCTGTGAGTGATGGTAATCAGGCCCAAATCAAGCAGCAGAGAGGGGGGCTTGGTAGAAACACACTATCTATAATAAATAGAGAGAACTGTTACCAGTATTGATGCAAAATAGATTCTCATGAAGGACAGAAATACCCCTCATCTGTGTACCTACCTGTTTCCACACTTTATTGGCATTACTCTCCTTTTTGTCTGGGCAGCTTAACTACTCACTTTTAGGCATTCATGTAATTGCCATTATGGAGTATTTTGTGCTTTGTTACCAAAATATATTGGAAAGATAGCTGACAGTAAATAGAGGATAATAGTGAGCATAATCAGGTGTAATTGAAATCCATCTCTGCTACAATATTAAGAAAGAAAGTAGCTGTAGCTTCTAAACTGTTAGGAGCTAGTAGAGCTGTCTTGATTGTAATTTAGAAAACAAAAAGGATTCTATGAAAAATAAATTTTTTTAATTGCTTAATTATGTTGTAGAGTAGTGGTAAATAACATGAAATGTGTATATAGTTACTAACTGAACATTAAAGAATACAAACATTTGCCAATGAAAGCTTTGTTTTACTTATAATTATGCAGAGTAATAATAAAGGGTGTCTGCCCAGATACCTCATTATCTGCATGATATGGCATCATTAAATTATTTGACTAAAACAGTCAATGTGACAACAGAAAGGATTCTCATTAGTACCCTTCTATCATATTTAGGAAGAATCCTGAGATTAAAAATTTTATATGTGAGCCAGAAAAGGATTGTACTCTCACCGGTAATTAAAATATCTCTTCAGGTTTTCTGGTCTTCTAATGGTCTAATATTGAAATTCCAGCTGTGTGAAAGGCTTGTATCACTTTGTAACTCTGACTTGAAAGAGATGAACATTTTTAGTGTTCAAAAAATAATAGGCTTTCACTGAAGAAGCCATTAAGTACCTTTCTTCTGTATGTTTTTCCCCCTAGTGTTTCAGTTCTTTCTAATCCTCAATTCTGTAAAGTTAATACTGTCTATTAGTTTCATTTACATCAGATAAAGTGTGGCTTTCATAAAGCAAAGCTTTATGTGTACCTGAAGGTATTGCTTGAAGTATAGAACCCCTCCTGTACCTGAGACAGAATGTCTTTAATTGACACTCACAAACATTTATGTTTCATCAGAAAATTCTCATTAAAAATATAGTCTACTTAAAATCAAAGAAAATGTAAACTTTTAGACATCAGTAAATGTTCGTGATTGACTTTCTGATAGAGAAAATTTACTGTGCTAGATTTATGAATTAGCAACCCTTTTGCAAGAGAATTGACCCCTCTTTTATTTTGAATTGTTTGCAAAAGGATTTTTAAAAATCATTTGTTTTATTCCTGCAACATTTTGGTGCTTGAGTAGAAGGGCAGAATCACCTCCCTCGTGCTGCTGGCCCCGAGCCCTTTGCTGCAGCCCAGCATAGGACAGGGTTGGATTTCTGGGCTGCAAGAAGAGATTTCTGGGCCTTGTGGAGCTTCTTGTGCTGCTGCTCCTCATTGCTGATCAGCTTTGGTGTAACTCCAGGGCACAAACTGGCCCTGACTTTTCCTGGAACAAGTATCCTCTACTTTTGTCATCTGTGGCGCCTTTTGTAGCAAGGCCTCTGTAATATTTTCCATAATATAATTTCTAACAAACCAGAGCTTTTCAAACTATAGGAATCTGTAGACTGATACTTTTAGATTTTATGTTTATGAAATCTACTTAAAATAAAAATTTCTTCTGGAGTCCTCATGTTCTTATCTGGTAGAAGATGTATCTTACTTTTAGGGAAGATGGACCAAGTTCAGATCACTTTCCCAAAACATGTAAGTTGCACATTAAGTTTCCTGTCTGGATTTGTGTGAGTAATTCCAGATGCACTGCATTTATGCACTGAATGTGTAAAACAATCTTCCAGAGAATACTGATTGCTGCACCCCAGAAACATCTGAAGGACTGAACTGGAATAATAAGGATAAGGATGATATCTAATAGCTATCACACCTATTTAATTGTATTTGACCACTAAAGAATTATCACAGAGAAAAGCTGCAAATAAAATTTTCAGGCAGTATCTATTTTTCTTTTTCAACAGAGACATTGGAAAGTTTTTTCTGCAATTTTGCTTTTATTGTATGGCATAAAGGGGCTCTTCAGTAAGAAAAAATGCATTATTATGCATTCAAATATTCCTTTTGACAGAAACAGCTGAAGCTTGACATATATGTGGTCTTGAAACATGTTCATGCACAGTAAGGCTCTCTGCTGGCATACGTGCAACACTTAGGGTTGCTGCAAATAATTCCATTTTTCAGTATGATGAACCCTCTATTCTGATCCTCAAAATCCTCTATTCTGAGCATGTATTATACAGAATGAAGAATCAGTTTGGTTGTAAAGATGTCTGAATCTTAACACAAATGCACTGTAAAAATGGTTACCCCAGGTAACGAGTCAATAACAGCCTGAGCCATTTTATATCTTTATTAATATATTTCCTATTTTTAGTATATTAAAAATTGCCTTTTGAGGTACTGATATTTTCAAAAAGTTTGCACTTTCTAACTGTGTAGTTGATATAGACTCAAAAAAGGACACTGACCTGGATACCAGACCTGCAGTGATGGTCTGAATCTCAATCTTGTAAATATCTTCAGATTAGCTGTAAGGTGAACTCACTAAAAATCCTGGAGCTGAGCTCATTATGCTTTGAAGATAGTTGAAATTGAAGAGGTTTTTATTGTTCCTTTAGTTTATGACTCCAGATTTTTTATTTCATTAATGTTATTTTAATTAAAAATCTGAATCATTCACCAAAGTGATAAGTATCCCTTACACAAAAAGGCTGCATGAGTGACTTCCTCCCATATGTACATATGGGAATCTGTATGATGATCTATGCCCTTAAAATGCAGTATTTCCCACATTTATATGAGATATGACTAAATAGCTGTATTTGAGCAGAGCAGTTGAAAGTGCAGGAACAGGTAGATATTCTATAGTGGAAAAGAATTAAAATGTATTTTAATTCACAGGGTTTTCTTATAAGAAGAACTGAAATAACTGTAACCTAGGCTACTTTTGCTTGCATTACATACATATAAGTATGGATAGTATAACATTTTTAGGAGAAATGTGGCTTGACTGGAATAATGGCTCCTTATTAACATTCTGGTGAAAGAATATGGTTTTGTTCAGTTAGTTTCATGGTTTTGCACCTATTTAAAGGCAAAACCTTAAAAGACTTTTAATAGGAGAGAGTAACACACACTCATCAATGAGGTGACCCCTCCTTGTGTCTGAACACAGCTGCCATTGTCAGGGCCTTTTTCTATCAAAAATTATCTATCTTGTAAAGAATAATGACTGGGTTTTTTCTTTTAATGTGTGTATTTTCCCCTATCTGTACAGTGAAAAAAATGGACATGATCTAGAATTGAAATCAAACTTCAACTCATTGAGAAAAATATTATATTCACAATCTCTAAAACTGTGGTTTTGTTTTCATAACAAAATATAGGATATTTTTTCCTTACCCCTGGATTCCTTTATATACTTCACACATAAGTTACTATAGCTTGTGGCATACCTTGACTCCCATGGGATATTATGGTTCAGACTGAGCTTCAGTCATCTCAGATGTCCAGAGTCACTGTCTTCTCCATCTCCTTGTCTTTAATACCTTCCCTTGTGAAGTGTCAACTGTTCTGACTTATTTGACTTGTTATTCTAAATACTTTTCCTTCTTTTATTCTGTTATTTTCATCACCACTGTATTATATCCCTCCAGGGAACACCTGATGCTTTGGGCACAGTGCTTTGCATGTGAATTAGACTATTCTGTTCTGTATGAATTTTTGTAATGTGTTTATTACCTCAGGATCTGGGCACCTCCCAGTGGTACATTAAGTAACCAAATCTGTCACAGCTTATTTGCTTCCTTATACTCTCCTTAGACTTGCAGGGGAATATTTTCCTTTGCTATGGTTTTCTGTTGCTATTTTTGAAATATGAGACATGTTTACTTGTGCTACAGAGAGAGATGAAATAATTGTCTCTTGCACTTGGGGCAGAAGTGCTGAGTTCTTGGATCCCAGGGATATTCATCCCAAAGTCAATTCCCAAATAAATAGGAGTCTCTGCCCAGCTTTCACAAAGGCAGAGATGTGACTCTTTTAGTAAAAGGGTAATAATTACCACAAATGGAAATATAGAAATTGTAATTGAAATACTAATAGAAGTATTATAGAAATAATACAGAAATAGCTCTTGGCTACTTAGAGGGTGCTTTTAACCATACAATTCAAGTAAGATTTTACTGATGATCCTTAAGGAAATAAAAAAAGACCAAATTTCTAACTTGCCGTGTAACAGTGTGTCTAAAAATGTTTCCTGGATGTCAAATCTAATTTCTGTTATAGATAATGTAGTCAACAATATTGGTGAGAAAAAGGGATGAGTTTTGTTTCTTAGTACACGTTTCTCTTTTATTGACTTCTCTAACAAATTTAGTAGTAGGGATTATTTTTTGTAAATGCAATTATATATGCAAGTTACAGTTTATTTGGTGAATTATCTTCAGATGTACTGTATTTGCTTCAATATTATCATATATATTTTTGTGCAGTGGTATCATCAAACATGACATCCTCAAAATGGGAATTGCCTATAACAAAAACACAGATGAATTCTAGAAAATAGTTTTTTTATGAACACAAGGCGTTATTTATTTTACAGATTTTTGAGTTAAAATATTATGAGGGAACCAATCGATTTGTAGCTCTCAGAGGATTGAGTCAGAACTGGGTTTGCAATTGTTATCTGATAAGGACTGTTGATGCTATCCTCTCTCTCCATCCCCTGAATAGTGAGCAGGAAGGCTCTTCCTGCTCAGCAAGGCTTATTTCTGTTAGATTGGCTTCTAAACCAACCTAATGCAGGTCACAAAGTGTAGTAAATTGGCAGCTGCTCTAACTGATGAAAAAAATAATTGCAGTGTGAGGCAGGGGAAGTTCTAAACTAATTTTTCCTTAGCAGAAAATAGGTATTATCAAATGCAGAGAAAGCTATGTTAAAGTAACCTTGAATTTTTGCCTTGAAGTCAAAAGCAGCTGGAATTTTCAGTCATGGTAATGGGTACATCTGAACAGTTGCATAATGAAGCTCCAACATCTAAAGAAGTTTCATGCACATCCCCCGCCCAATTCCAAAGTGCTATTTTTCTAGGAAGGAAGCCTGTATAGCTGGGACTTTCATTCACACCCTTCAGAATGATGTCCTTGGGACCTTTTTAATGCTTTGATGTGGGCCAGAATGGTGAGGCTGTGTATCTGAAACTGGCACGTAATGTTTAACTTTAGGAACTCAAAATCAAGTCATTGTAATGTCAGAAGAGCTAACATTGAGATCTCAGCATTAACTATGAGTATAGTCAGGAAAAAAAAAACACCTAGGCAATTTTGAATATTTTTTACTCAAATTCTAGGATGTAAAGAAGTATATATACAAGTTAGACTACAAAATATGAAGAGATAGTTAATTAATTATTTATACTGCTTTATGTCATGGAGATCAGAGGCTGTTGGTGGGAATGTAAATGTGAATTGTGTCAAAAGGACTTAAACAGAATCACTTAGGTTGGAAAAGACCTCCAAGACTGAGTGCAACATTTGACTGAGCCTTGTCAACTAAACCAAAGCATTAAGTACCACACACAGTTGTTTCCTGAATACCTGCAAGAATGTTAACTCCACCACCTCCCTGGGCAGCCCCTTCCTTCTCCCTTTCAGAGAAGAAATTCTTCCTGAACCTCCCCTGGTGCAGCTTGGAACCAGCCCTCTTATCCTGTCGCTGTTTCCCTGGGAGAGAGGCCAATCTCCCCCGACTACAACCTCTTTGGGGTACTTTTAGAGAGCAATAATGTCTTCCCTGGGCCTTCTTTTCTTCAGGCTAAACACCCCCAGCTCCCTCACACTCTCCTGATATAACTTAGTCTGCTGCCCCTTCCCCAGTTCCATTGTCCTCTGGACGCTTTCCACCAGCTCTAAGGAACAAAATTCCTTGGTTTCTTTCATCTCTGTGATTTCCAATGACCCAATATGAATTGTAAATACGTAGAAGATTGCTAGGCAACAAATCTCATTGCATATTCTTCACCAATTCTAGCGATAATGCCTTTTAAAATGCCTGCAGATTGTTTTATCACAAACTTCAGTATAATTTCCTTTCTACACGACAGCATTTTGGTCTAGCAGAAGAAATTCTTTCAAAAACTGAGGTAAATATCTGATGCAGCTTAAGGATACACCCTGAAGCAGAACATAATATTTGCATAAGAAATGACTGACTTATCACATAAATTTTCCTGTGTAATTTGCTAGTTTGCCTCCAAGGGGCATGTAAACCTGAGACAGAGAGAAGTCAAATGTAAAATAAGTATTTCTGCTTTGTAAAAGCTGTCTTATCTGAGGGCTTAGTATGTTCTGTCCTGATAGAAGGGGCTTGTCTCTCTGGGATACGTGGAAAATTTTGTAGACAAGTTGTGCAACTTCTTAGTTGATGCATTGAAGTTGTATTCTCTGTATGCTATGCTGCAGCAGGGTGATATGGTTATATGTCCTCTTGCTTCTTAGAAACTTAGAATACTTGGAATTTCAACATCAAGGATATTAAAGATGACAAAAGTCTTTACAGTTGAATTGCCAGGAACCAGTAATGGTTTCTCAGAAAATTTTATCCTGTTTTAATGTAGTGTAACAAAGAAGCTATTTTAAAAAAATGAAGAACTTTTTCACATGAGGTGAAAATGTGAACTTCATATAGTCATCCATATCATTCAAGGTGTATGCAGCAAAAGATTGAAGGGAAATGGTGACTGTATGACGTTAAGCATGCTCATATATAGATTACTTGGAACTGAAAATGCAGCTCTAAATTAATAACAGCAATGAAAAGAAGTGTAAAAGGGATGGGCTGGTAGAGCTTGATACAATGCATCACTGCTTTAAACATTTATTGTTTGAAACACTGCTGGTTGGTGGCCAGGAAAATTGTAATCTTTGCACTCAGTATGTTGTATTAATCACATGAGTTGTTTGAGAAGAACATTGTTGGATGCCATGGGTGAATTGGGAATGTGGTGCCTCTCCTGCTCTTGACAAATGAGGGGATTTGTGTGTGTTACCAATGTCCCTCTGAAATCATTAAAAAAGGACTTTAAGTTCAGTGGCCAGCAGATGAGATTCCTCCCCATTGACCATCAGAGATGTTTTTGTCATTGATTCTCATTTGCTTCTCTCAGTCAATAAAGTACACACAGCACTATCTAAAATAGCCTTCTCTGCTTAGGTCAAGCATCTCCCACAAGTCATCAAGTTCATGACATGGAAGGGTCAGAGGTGTTCTCTGGAAAAAGGTAATGATCACCTGGGATTATTTTAAGGAACTTTGTGGTTACAAAGCACAAAGGGTTTCCCTAGGAATTAATTTTTAAATTGATACTTATTAAATTTAGTGAAGCAAAACCAGATTGCATCGCTGATCCATTTCACTGTGCAGTGTGTGTATTTATTCCCATTAATTTAAACCATTGAAAATCAGAAAGATGCTATTTTTGTAGGATTGCTCGTAGTCATACACTGGAGAAAACTTATACAACTGTCAGCATCTATTTTGTGGCTATAATCCACTTGTAAGATGCAGACTGTGTTTTCTCCTTGGTTGGTGTTTGTGCAGAATTCGGTGCACGAACATGTAGACTCAATGTGTACCCAGCAGAACCTTGGGTTTACCTAAACAGCACAGAAGAGAAAAGGTAGCTCTTGAAGTATCTTCAAAAATAGAATTGTCTTTGTGACTTATGACAGTCTGGGCTTGTACATTTGTTGTGCTCAAACCACAGTGCTCAATAAAGAGTGGTTCTGTTGAATAACTGGAAAGAGACTTTCTGGCCAGGCTTTTGAGAACCATGCCGTGATGGGCTCTGCTGGAAGCCATAGTTTGCATATCTTACAATAGCAGCATTTTCTGTCAGTGCCAGAACTGTTGTAGTCAGTCATCATTTATGGGAGTGTAATATCTTTGTAATGCCAAGTGGGAGAAGGACAATGACACCAGCCTGCAATGCATGAAACATGCACATCCTAAACACATGGAAATATCTGTGACTGCAGATGGCCATCTCCAGTGCGTTTTGAAGTAAGCACTTGACCATTTGTGCATCAGAATGTGATTCACTAGACCATAACACTGTGAGATGGTACCATATAATATTCTTTCTGTCATTAGGTTGGCCATGAAATCTCAGTGCTACCAACATGTATTAGGAGGCAAATGACCCACCAAAGAACAGACCTTGCCTTATTAAATGAATGATAAAATTGAGCAATACCATTAAAAATAAAGGATGAGCAAATCAGGTAAAAATTTAGAAATACTGCACTAATTTAGCTGTAATGACAACATAAGTCACAAATTTAGCTTTTGGAGATGTGTGAGGGAAATTACAGTGCAGTATTGCAGATGTCAGTTCACATGTCAGCCTTGTTCTTGTGATTAAAAGGAATGTCTGCAAAACCTGAAGCAGCAGTATTATTCATATGAATGTTGAGAAAACAGATTGAACGCAGCTGAAACCGACTCAGGCAGAAACAGAAGCTTTGTTGTTCCAGGCAGAATATACGAGCAGAGATGACAAAGTTTTAGGTGCAAAGATCACACTGGTGCCACCACAATATATACTTTATAGTATCAAAGCAGAACTCACATCTGGCTGACATGCCAAAGGTTGCTTTGCTTTGCCTTGTTTCAAAAGCTTCTATCTTTTTTTCCTTTGCTGCATGAGGCGGTGGCATTGCTTATCTGGGGGATGGATCTAACAGCTCTGTGAGTGCAGTGTTCTCATGCATTAGGACAATCCTCTGTTTGCCTGTTGTGAACAGACTGTCTGCTTTGCAATGCTCAGGCCATGTAAAGGAACCAGATCATGAAAAAAACTCTGTTTCTGAGTGTCAGCCTGCATATTTCTCTCCCAGCAGTTTTTGTTCAGCAGTTCAATCTGCACTGACAATTGGTAACACAAAGCCAGATTTTGAAAAGTTTCTGTTAACTAACATGCAGATGGGGGCTTCTGAGTGTGCCTGGGCACAAACTCCCATGGAAGCTTGATTAGAAATAAGCTTTTGATTGTGATTCATCAAAAATTCCGTCAAAATAAGAAGTAAAGTCAGAGAATGGACTTATGTAATGGGACAAAAGAATATATATATCAACTGTTTTTCTCACAGTGCCGTGCTGGGAGCCAAGCCATCTTTGGCATGGCTATAGTCTGCATCCATCACCTGCTTTAATGGTGACTGTTCATCTTTTCAACAACTACTTCTTTCTGTTTTCTCTCATCATCTCCTTTTTGCTCCCATCCTTTCACCATGAAAGGATTAATGTAGGTGAACATCTTTTAAACACATCCCATCCAGATTCATTTGAAACTTACCATTTCAGAAGCCTTTGAGCCTTTACTTAAATCTTTTAAATCATCTCTATACTGATCTCTGCTAGAGACCAAGCATATGATAAAAACTGTGTGCTAGGGAAAAATTCCTAATGCCACAGTGAAGTCAGCAGGGATGGTCCAGATCATAAACCTGTTTCCTTCTGTAAGTGCAATGATTGAAATGCCAGTCCCTGCGATTCAAGGTGGCTGAAATTGCAGAATTATGATGAGAACTTGCACTAACTTTACTTGGTTTGCTTCCTGGTTGGGTTTGCTCTCATTTTGCTAGATGAACTGAAAAAGGAAGGAAATAAGTTGGCTGGTTTTACATCAGGGAGAGATGGCAGGAAAATATATTTTTTTTAATGTAAATTCTCTATTTTTTAGTCCTCAAAATTTATGTTGTTGAAAGTACTGTTCAAAATACATCACTGGAATTCTGCAGGAACACATAGTTTTGTGCAAAGCTAAATTTTGTCAGTTTCCTCTACAAAAAAGTGTTTTTCCCAGGATGTATGGTTCCTACCAAGATGGAGCTGCAAAAAGGAATGTGGGTGGCAGACTCTTTCTATTCCTGTACCATCATGCTTCATATTGCCTGAATTTATTCATCTGCATTTTCCTCTGGTTCAAAACCTGGTTCCAAATTTTCATGACACTTTGAGAAAGTCCAGAAATAAGCTTTTTTCCAGTCCTTTTAATAATTTTTGCCAGCTATTCAAATTCTTTATGCTCAGTCTTTCAGAAATTTTTATTAAATACTTTTCTTCAGTAAAATATTTGCATCTTTCCCCATTCAAGGAAAAACGTCCATCTGAGGTCTTTTCTTTCAGTAGTTCTTGTCTTTGGAGACAGGTATTTATTTGGATATAATTGCATTATTTCAATGCTTACCAATATTCTCCACAGATTATTAGCAGTGAATCCCTTCCCTAAATTGACACACACTGATTCACTGGTAGCTGAAGTGTGCTTCTTCCTGATTAAAATTAAACCAGAAAAAAATTCTTCCTTAGTCTCATTGGAATATCAAATTGATTAATAGAAATGTACTTTGCAGAACATCTGCCCCTGACAACTGGGCTGCAAAGGGATGCCATCCCCATGCCGAGAGTACAGCTGGGTGTGCTGATGTCAGCTCCTCCACTGGCCAATAATACTTTTTGTAATCTAATAATTTTGCTTCTATTATGTGTAACTACATTATAGTCACTATTCTGCCTGCACAGGTTGAGGTACTTTCTAGATCTGAGAGGTGTTACAGACCATCAGTCTTCTTCCAGCTAACCTTCACTTTCCACACAGGTGAAGTCACTTATGAACTACTGATATTAGATTATTATTATTATTATCCTGAAAGTACAAGCTTCTCTGATAGGGATCTCTTAGAAAACTGCAAAGTAGTAGAAAACTGGCAGTGGATGAAAACCATGAGGCTCCCTTTTATGTATTCTAAAGTGATTTTTGCTATTTCTTGGTACCTTATGCAGTTTGGTTTGTGACTGTCCTGTGACCCACTATGGATAACCCAGGTAATTATTGCTGTACACCTCAGCATCCAGGGCAGTCCACTGGAGCTGAGGGTGGCAGGAAGATTTCCTAGCTGTATGTAATGAAATAATGAAACAGGAGTATCTGGTTCGTGTGCAGAGCTATCTGGAATATAGACAGTCAACTCAGTCCTCCTATGAATTTTTAAGTTCAGTCCTCCCAGGTGGGAAAAGATAGGAACAATTTCTACCCACTATCCAATTATCAGCAAATGAGACTGCTGTCTGTGAAAAGGCAAACCATTCTAACAAGCCTGAAAAAAGGCTTTTACCCCACCTTTACCATTAACTCTTTTTATATCATTCATGTCTACCTCTTTCTATTATTCTTTTGGTTTTTACCACACTGTGACAATGACAAGCAATAAATGCTACATCATGAACATCAAAAAGCATTTTCTATTAGAAATTACATCCTATCTATGGCTGGTAAATTAGTATATTAATTCTTATTTGGGCATCAAAGGTATCATAGAATATCTTGGGTTGGAAAGGACTTAAAGATCAACTAATTATATGAAGAAGAAAACCTTTAGGAAGAGTTGTCACAAATATTTTCTTATACAAAAAAGGTTTTATTGTAATCATGGTAGACTAATCTGAAAAAATATTTCTCTCCTAATTTATTGTGTATCCAAGCATCTCCTGCTCAGACCATTTAAAAAGTCATGGAGTCATGCCAGATAGACAGAACTCAAAATTTTGCTGAGTGTAAGTAAAATACGTCCATTGCCTGAAGCTGATGTGAAGGGAACCTGAACAGTTATACCAATTGGGAGGTACAGCTATAAAATTGCATATTTCAAATAGAAGACAAATACTTTCAGAACCACTTTCTCAAAAAAACCCTCATTTTTTCAATACTTCAGTGCACAATAGCAAACAAAATAATAAACCAAGTAGGACCAGAAGATGATTTCCTCTACAACAAAGGAAATTAACCACATTGCAAAAAGGGTTTGGGTTGATTCCAGTAATATAATGACATGTGTATTTTTAACCATCACTTTTTACATTTTCCTTTTTGACCTAATATTGAGGTAGAGAGCTTTAATTAAAATGGATTATTGTCAGTGAGCCCAAGCACAGGGACAGAAAGATTAGGAAGCAGCAGGCAACCAAGGAAGAGCATAATAACCAGAGACTCAGGTTTCAGAGGGAAAAAAAGTACCATAGCTACCACCTTAAATTCTCCTGTAGCAGCTTTCTATTGAATAAATAAAGGTATATTATAAAAGGCTACACAGGTCAAAATATGAGTATACTTTTAATTGGAAGACTTTATCATCTTCTGCAAGATTTAATTGCTTAAACTTTTAGTGGCTTAAAATCTATATTAAATGGAAGGCAGGGGAAAATAAAGGGAATATCTAAAAGAAAAGGTCATGTATATGGACAGGAAAAAAAAAAGTGGTTTTCCTAATTTTGGAAGTGAAATAGTATCATTAAACAAAGCAGATTAATAAGTCATATATGAATTTATTATTGTTTTGTAGAGTGAAACCAAACAAGCCAGATTTCAAAATAAAAGATAAGCCATACCTATCAGTGGGAAAAAATGAAATTGAGGATTTGAATTTAGAAAAGATGAGTTTTAATTCTTTCTAATATGACCTAAGATCTTTAGAACATTAGGAGTTTTGCAATAGTAATGGGAAACAATGGTCTTCACCCTCCACAGGTACATAACAAAGAATATTAATTGGAAAATGAGTTTTGCTTTCCTTTCCCTCCCATGGCTTATCCAGATACATTAGATAAAATTCCTGTCTAAATAGGACAAAATTCTACTGGGTTCTGGTTTTCTGGTTGAGGTTTGCTTTGGTATATTTTAGCTAATAAATGCAAATAATATGACTCTGGTGTCTACATCAAGTATAGTGACAAATAAATACACAACTAACAGGTTAGTTTGCATTCATTTTATATCTGTTGTTAGTATTTTTCAATATTTTTGTTAAAATGTCTGAAAACATACCCTGCAGACATTTCACTTTTGTCACTGGCACACTGCTCTCAGAGTGTAAATGCAAGGAATGTAAGGGATAGTTTAGTCCTGGGAAATCCCAGAGGAAATATTGTTAGTTTTTTTTCTGAATATTACACAGTTAATGTAATATTAATATGTGGCACATTAATTCGGGATTAGACCAATAGTCACTGTTTTCTGTGCTGATTTTACTTAAAATGTTATTTTCTGACATCTTCAGGAAGAATAGCACCAGATTACTACGAGGTGTAGAGGGAGATAAGATGGAATTGGGCTGCAGGCCGTGGGCTGTGCCTGCAGAATTCCATGGCAGCACAGAGAAGCTTGGCTCCACCAGACCTTGGGGGAGGAAATGGGACCTGGAAGGCACTGCACAGACAGGAGCCTGCCAGATGAGGGAATACCATGTGCTCACCCCCATATTGGGACATGAAAGGGTGCTGCTGACCTGGCAGTGTGTGATAGGTCACTTATGAATACCATACAAGGGAATAGTGTTTTTTGGAGAAGTTCTAAAACCAGCTGGTTTCTGGCAGTAATGATCTTGGCATCTCCACCCTGTGATTAGCTGTCACACCATGGCCCAGAGGGACAGGAGTCAAGCCACACTTACCAGCACACTGAACTAGAACCACTGAAACACTGTCATTATCTGTGCAAATGTTGTCATTACAGGACTCTTCTACAGCAGAATTTCATTTCTGCTTAAATAGCTTCACAAGCTTTGACTGTAATGTCTTCTTCTCGTGAGATGTGCAGAGGCACACCTTTGCTTATGTCTGGTATTACCCACTCAGAACAAGAGCACACAATTTTACTGTCACTGCAACCACTAGAAATGGTTAGTGGGGCTGTGAATGCAGTTACAGAGAAGGTTTGTGTTCTACAATTTCTCTACCAATCTCACTCATTATTTCCACCTCTTGGTTCTTTGCACACATTATTTTAAAAGGAATAATGCAAATTGTTGCTTCCTTACAAGAGCATCTCTCACAGCTCACAGTAGCCCATGTTTGTCATAATCTGGGACTGGTAAACCCATGCCCTGTTTTACAGCATACTCTGATTTCATGTAGTACATTTTAAGCTTAGACTGGAGCCCAAAATCTGACTAATTATTTGTTGTATTTAACATATTTCAGGAGTCCTGTACCTCTCTGTTGTTGTCTTGTGGGCAGCCAATCTTCACAGCACAGCCTCAGGATCTTCTCAGTCACAGCTCCTCCAAGGCTCTCCCACCAGGTAAGCCACCAAAAGGTGGCCAGCCCACCCCCTTTTATCCCAGTTACCTGACTAACCACAGCTGCAGCCCAATGAGGGACATCGCAGATGCAGCCCATCAAGAATAACTGGGACCTACCGCGGCAAAGATATTCAAATACAGTACAGATATATTTTACACAGACTCAAAGGCCACTTACACAATACATATATTTTCAAGGGCCTCCTATAATAATTCATTAATAATTTACTAGGTTTATAAAATTGGTAAGAGGTGACAGCAGCAACAGAGTCTACATAACTCCTGTGTGAAACCCTGAAATTAAAATGCATCAGTTGAAACCTGCATAAAATAAGTCAAGTAACCCTACAGCACTGATCAGCCAAACCAAATATCTTTGCATTGGTAGATCCGAATTTTGATTTATTGTAGTTTTTCTTAAATTTATGTTCAGGCTGTTGAGTGTGGAGAGAGAGAGAGAAAGAGAGAAATCTTTTCAGTGGTCATAGGAATTCTTCAGTGACACAACACTGACTATAGTAACTCTTTCTTCAAACAGTTTCTTGAGGTTCGAAAAGTCATCACATTTTTCCATTTAGCCCCCAATGAAGATCAGAGTCAACATTCAGTTCTCACAATATGAGTGGCTATTTGTGATAGAAATCAAATTCAGTTATAAGTTTAGTACAATTATTAAAATAGAGCTACCCTTTTTTCTGAACTGGGGTGACAGTATATTCATTCATATTTCAGAAATTTCATTTTATAAAAGGTCTACATAGCTAAGTGTGTTCAGTGGCGTATTTAGAAATATCACTGGGCTTGAAGGTTGAAATTAAAGGCAGGGTGAGATTTGCATCTCATAATAAAAATTGGTTCATCATAAATACCCCTGCTGTAGTTCTACCACCAGCCTTCAGGTGTGTCAGTGAAACACTGGACTCTGCAGAATAAACATCTTAAATACTTGCAATTTTATTTGTTACAGATTTTAATATTTGTGATGGCTATATTACAACAGAGTGTCTGAAAAGCTGACTTGGTGCTCAGGGCATTTCTGGCTTCTCTGCCTGATTGATTTTGCTGCCCTGTTTTGGCATGGAATGAGCAGTTGCACCATAATTGCACAAATTCCTGGAGCTAGCAACACATGTTATATGCTGTTGGAAAGTGTGAAATCTACATTTTCCAGTGCTAATAGTTATTTGTTTATTTTTAATTTCCTGGTTCATGAAGTGCAACTCCCCTTCAGACTGTACTGCTGCCTGCTTGCTGTGGCCTGCAGTTGTCCAGATTTCTAATTGTCTTCTCTTACATCAAGGGAAAACTCAAGGGGAAATGTTTCAGAAGTATACTGATTTCAATGCTGCCATTTCCATGTTTGAATTTTTCCTTGCATTGGATTTATAACGTGCTAGCCAGAAACATAAGAGGATGTCACATTATTAAAATAAAAAGATAATTAAGTCGATTCCCTTCAAGAGTCTTCCATTCTTAGTTAATGTCCAGGTTAAGACTCCTCTTGTTTTCATGCAGAACATGATCCAACCATTTTTTCCTTCAGTTAATCTGCCTTTCCGTTAGCTCCTTAGAGTAAAACAGTAGCATACTAATATTCTTTTGGTTTCATGGCCAAATATGGGTATTTCTCCAGGCTCATTCATTACTATTCATCTAATAGCTACTTTAAGGTTTATGAGAAAAAATAAAACCCACCATAGGGATAATCTCAAATATGGCAAGCAGCTTTTGCCAAATGGTTCACAGCAGCTCTGCAATTATCTTATTGCTTTATTTCTCAGAAGGGAAACACTCTTTCCTCAAGCTTTTGCTGTAAAAACTGTGGAACTCTAAAAAATTACTTCTATTTTAAAGGTCTGATTTCACACGAAAATTATATGCATTGCAAATGTTTTCTTGGCAATTTGCTTGTCATAAATGCCTATTGTACTGAAAAACTCTACATGGAATTGGATGTATTTATTCTGCATGTGCTTAGGAATTTGTAAAAAAGACACAATGACAATAAAAATAGAAATATTATGACTCTCTGAAAACCCCCAGATACAGAGATTGTTTTCAGCTCAAATGTAGCTTTCTGAGGTCTGTGTAAACCAGGCTTCCTAGCAGGGATTAGGTACATGCTATTGTACTTTCATAATGAGGAGAGCACTGAACCAAACAAAAATATTGTGCAGTATTGAGAGAAGACATTCAGAGCTGGTGCACATAAAATAATGCAGCTAATAGTACATAAGGCTCACAAGACTGCTGTGTTTGGGCCATTATCACTCTGAATGCAAAGCTTAGCTTTGTTGTTTAAAACCTACTCTGAAACAGAGTTGCAATGGCCCACGCTCTGCTCCAGTTCAAAGCCTGCACCCAGAGAGGGGTCCTTGGAAAAGCCTTCCCAGCTTTTGCAGGGAAATGTGCCCAAGGGGCAGTGGCTCTAGCATAAAATCTGAAATAACTTGATTTTCACACTTCTGCTGAAGAGAGCCTGAATCCAGCCCTCAGTATTTTCGCTGGCCTGGGGGAAGCACAGCAGGCTTTGAAGGGGAGAGTCCTGCCTGGCACGAGCAGGAAAGAGGTACAAATACTTTCACCCAGGCTGGTGGAAACTCTTTGAATGGGTTTCATTTTCAGCTGTCTGTCACTGAAAGCCTCTCAGTTTTTCATTGTAAAATTATTAGCTGGATGGAATGCACAGCCTGTGAAAGTGGTGAGTCAATGTCCCTGGCAGTGTTTAAATGACACGTAGATGTGATAGCAGTGACAGGGTGCAGCTGTGGCCTCAACAGGGCTGAGTTAATGGCTGGATTTGATGATCTTAAAGGTTTTTTCCCAATCTAGATGAGTGTGTGACTTCAATGCAGTTGCTGATAACAAACTGAACCGCTGTGTGCCCAGATGCACTGTGGGGATGGGTGCACGTGCACTCACAGGAGTGCACTGGTTTCTCTTATGCTTCCTTTTCCAAATGCCAAAACTTAGGGGGTTTCCTCCTTATAGTCTTGGGAGCATCCCATTTGCTTAGGAGACAGGAGAAAGTCTGAGAGTGGTGTTACTATTATTTGATTGAAATTGCTTGGGAATTTTTCAGAAAAAAAAATGCTAGAAGCTGTTTATTCACTACAACTAATCATTTTTCCTCAGAAAACAGTCCTCTGGGTAATCTGTTGTAATAAATGATTTCATTTAAATGTGTAATTCTGATGTTTCCTGCATGGAATATACTGAGAGGTTTAAGGTAAAATTAAACATTTTATTAGGAAGTAATTTTGAGGCTTTTGTCTGTTCAGGCTTTTTGGAATTGTGGATTTTCTCTTTCAACACAAAAACATCTAGGACTGGAAAATCTGTGCCACCTGTCTGACCAGATTTGCTGCATATTTTTGGACAGAAAGAAAATTTAATTGGAAGCAAATTGTGTAAGTTATTCCTTCCCCAAAAGTTTTATGCCGCACATACCATGAAAGAAAGCTGGTTTTGTTAAAGCTCTAGCAAGGAGAGGATTTCAGTATGGCCAGAGCTGGGAAGAGCTGAGCCAGGTGCTGGGTGGATGTTGGCTGTGCACCTTCCCTGCACTTTTCAGCATACTGCTGTGGGATTTATCCATGCACCCTGGGGGATGGGCTGAGTAAGAGCAGGAAAAACCTAGGCTCGCCAGTGTCTGCAGGGGGATCACACCTGGTTGTTTTGTGTTACATTAGGAGGGAGTGCCCGGCTGTATGAAGGATTTGGCATAAAGACCTTCAGGTAATTTGATGATACAGGGTGAGTTAAGTAAAGAGCTCAAGGAGTGCTGAGTTCCAGGTGGCTCCAGACTGGTCTCTGATTATTCAGCTGAGGCCACTGCTCAGCCCCCTCAGCTGGTTTGGATGCTGCACCAGGAGCCCTGAGGCACAGCACAAAAACACTTGCTCCACTAGATAGCCCTGGAGGCACTTCTCAGCCCCTGGAGTTGGCAAGCACAAAACAACTGAGCTGGCCATGGGTCTGCTCTGAATTCATCTCTGCTTTTACAGGCCTGAGCCAAGCAATACCTGGATCTAATAAACCACATCGGGGTCTCTCTGTGAAGGCTCTTTCCAGAAGAGATGATGGGCAGTGCCATGCAGCAGGCTCATGCCTAAGCCTCATGGAGGAGACCCAAATCAAATCATATCTCCAGAAGCTGCTGTTCCCTAGATACCAATATGAAAATAATCCATTTCTAAAGATAAATTCTCCTGATACATCAAAAGTAGAGTACATCAAATGCTGCAAGAAGGAAAAAAAACAGTAGCTGTAGGGATGGTTTCAGAAATTTCAGAGTGTGTAGAGGAAACCCAGAGCTGTTAGCAATTTTTTTTTACCTTTTTGACAGCGAGTAAATGTTCTGTGGCAGACAAATCTGCAGGAAATAAAATTTTATGATGTGCTGTAACCATACTGGTTATATATCTATACACTACTGGCAGGCTATCAAAAGACACACATTTTCAGTGTTTCTGAATGTGACTTGAAAGCAGCTTGACTTCTGTAATCATAAACACTGACAAGTGTACTCTGCCTACATGGACCAGATGATGTCTCTCTTCATAATAGCATGGTGGTGTTGTACAAGCAGTCCAGTGAGATCAAAATTAACTGGGAAGAAAAGGGGATTTTCTATCTTGCCTAAATATTGGTCATAAACCAATTTGCCTATAAAAGGAAACTGCAGTTCCTTCTGTTTTCTGTCCTATTGAGCTACTGCTCAAAATAACAGTAACTAGTGCTGGCAATTATTCCTTCTTCATTCTGTGCATCCTAGTAGTATGAAAACAAACTCTCTTTTCATTTATCCTAAGATAATCCCTGATGGAGGGGTACTACTGACCATGAAAGCAATGATAGCTAATTGCAGACATAAAATATCTCTCTTTATGTGTGCACATTTTGTAAGAACTCTGATGAATCTGTATGGTGCACAGCTGTACTGAATCCTCTCCAAGCCAGCACTGTCACACACAGGCACATAACCCAGGTGTAAGCATATCCCTCCAAAACACCTCCCTTTTTCTGCTCCTATTCCTACCTTCTAGAAATTATGCATGTGGTTTCTATTTCAGCTGAAAACCAGGAGTAATTAATGATTTCATTATCTTTTTTTATGGAAAGGTAGGAGTTGCCATAATGATTGCATGATGAAAAATAATAACAAGCATACAACTTAACAAAACCCATTGGGCTCTGTTCTTTTACAAAGGCGGTGCATTGGTGTGTGTGTGTACCCAATTACCACACTGAAGAACAGAGTCAGTAAATGTAAACAATTTGGCTCTAATCTTGTTGTCAGGACCTTCATCATTAATGCAAAGTGTCCTTGTTCTGGCTGGTGATGTCTGCTCTGATGAAAAGCTGTTCTGTCAGTGTCACATGCAAAAATTGCTCTGTGCAGCAACCTGGGGGTCGAAGATGAAAAAAGCAATGCCAAGCTGAAAAATTAATTATTGTATTGAAAATATGCTTTACACTATACAAGGCTGAGGTGGGACAAAATTAAATCCCCAGGGAAAAGCCACAAAGTACAGTAATATGGAGTAAATTAAAGGAAAATACACAACTTAATGGAAATGACCACTCAATCAAAGGATTTGACAGTGCTCCATGAGTCTGGTGTTTTACTTTCAGGCATTTGGACTTTCACATTCTTAGTCTATGCTCTTTATTTTGCCCTTAATGTAAAAGTGTGTTAGGTAATCCTCTCTAATGCTTGCAAATCAAGGAAAGTTTCGAAGATGAAAGTGGAGCTCTTCCTGGGTTGTTTTTGTCTAAGTGTTCTTTGCAGCTGAGGTTCTTAGCCATAATATACTGCCCATGAATCAAAGAGAATAATTTCACTACAGCCAGAGGAAAGGCTTGTGGATGCCTGTTATTTAAAAGGCAGCAAATAATGGATGATGTGGAAAATATTGAACGTTAAATGCTCTCTTGCTGCTGACTTACAGAAGGCTTTAATGTTACTAGATGTTTGATAGTAATAAAACTAAGAAAAAAGGATCATGAGAATATTCCAAAGTTAAGGAAAGAATGGACTGCAGGATAATTTTAGAGAAATCAGAGGTCAACAGAAAAATTCAAAAAAAAAAAAAGCAAAATTGCAGCAGAGCCCTCAAGGAACTGGCTGAGGGGTCTTGAGGGGCAAAAGAGACAAAGTAGAGAAATGCACATTTAGCATCTATATTTAAAAGCAATTGGCTTCTTTATTGTATTGTGCAGCTTGTCACCTGGCTCAAATATCTAAAAAAATAGAAAAATATTAAATAACATCATTGCAAACATCAGGAGACTTACAGAATTCGGGGAACAATCTCGAGTGATGTCAGAGAGGACAAGCCCAGTCTAATGTACAAGCAAACTGGTTTGATGGTGGGAGGCCATAGATGAGACATATCTTGATACTGCCCCAGACTTATGAAAAGTAAACTAGCAAAGCTAATACAAATCAGATGTGTTCAGCTGCCATTCCCAAAAAAATGGTTCAAAGGCTGCCTGCTTTCTTTGTCAATGTTGTGCTGCAGCCCAGGTGCCAGAGGGCTCAGCACACTCAGGGTTTCTTTGCTGCTGCTGGCCAGAGTGACAACTCTGCATTCAGGGCAGCACTGGCTGAGCACAGAGCTGTGCTTGGCTTTGCAGGTACATAACCACTCCCTCAGAGCTCCCTCCAGCTCCTGGTTCAGGGTCTGAGCCACGCCATGGGCAGAGTTTGCAGGAAGCTGTGGCTCTCCTAACAGCGCTGACCTAGAGCCCGCTGCAGGAGCAGCAGACCAAACGCCAAAGCTGGGATTGGGTCACATTTCCTGCGGCACATCCCCAGTGGCACAGGCAGGGTCTGTGGGCTCCTGTGGCTGTGGGAATGAAGCCTGCCCCAGGGAAAAGCCTGATCTCCATAGTGGATACCTGGGGAAGGGCTTCTTGAGATCATTTCTCTCCCTAAGACTGAAAACAGCTCAGTAAAATAAACACAATTCGTTTCAGAAAGAAAAACATACAGTGCACCAAGACATTCAGTGTACCGATTTTCAGCATACTTTCTGCATAATTAGCATGCTATTAGGAAAAATAACTAGAAGGCACATTTAGAAATCTTTTTTGCTCAAGGCTCTTCACTATACAAAGCTGAAATACCATGACAGATTTTAAACAGCAATTGCTATTTATACTGGTACTAAAAACCTCCTGAAGTGAATTTCTCTTTAAGCTTCTCAGCCTAAACCTCAACTACACATTCTCCCCGTGCTATACCTGTGGATGTCTGGCATTAACTTAGTCAGGGATGCTGTGTTTAGCCTTTCCTCAAAGTCAAGTCAAAATCTACCATGGAACTCTGTGCAGCTGAATGCATTTGTATTCCAGAGGTGAAGTCAGTATATGCCTGTACACTGACTTCTATTTTGAATCAATTTTATAGCCTTAAATGATTAGTGCCTGAAATAAATGATTGAATATGCCTTGAGAGAAAATGTGTGAGGAATAAAAAGATGAAAAATGCTTTGTTTTGTGGAGAGACCTGGAGCAGATTTATCTTGTTAGAAAAGGTTGCTAGAGTGACAATGAGGTAAAAATCGAAATTTTCATTTTCAATTAACAGATTTGCTAAGACAGTTTTCCTGGGATGTTTAAAATCCTTTCTAGCATAGTGGTTGATCTTGCACCTCCTGTCTGCTCCTCCTTTTATCTGTAAAAAGTTGCACATATACACTGGAGCTGCTCACTGTTAACAAAAATTTAATGACAGATGTTCCCTGTTGAGAAGGGACTTGATTGACTAATCCATGGCCAACTCTTCCACTGTAAAATCATTTCACCCACCTGTGATTTGCAAAGATGACCTAGGAATGGATCTGAAATCCTTAGGAGTGGTTTTAGATAATGTGTATGTGGCAGAACAGACAGTAGCATCCCCTCAAAACTGGTTTTAAGAATGTATTTCTTGTAGGGCCTCAGCTGTATTTTATAAGTAATACATACAGAAATGTCTCTCCTAAGGGAAATAAAACCCTTTAACTGGAAAAAGATGAGCTTTTTTTAGAGTTACTGAGCAGAATCTGAGGAGAGCAGCATCTCCTGCCCCCTTTGGAATGGAAAGTATTTCTACCTTTTGTTTGTAGCAGCCCTTATTTGTCTGGACGTTCATACGATTAAGTATATTGCTGAAAAAGCACAGCCTTATGTGATCCTTGAGCAGGGGAGCATAAAAGTGTCCAACCACCTTACAGTGAGGCTGGAATAGCATCAGACAGCTTTCCTACTCCTGACAGGCTCAACCAGTGATTCCAAGGCTTGTGTATTTTTACCTTCCAGACAAATGGAAAAGGCAATTTCAAACAAATTAAATAAACAAAACCTACCCTTTTGAGAGGACTTCTTTTTAAAAAAAAAGTGTTATTTGATTAACAGTAGAACCCCTCTTACCACTTTCTGCAAAACTGACACCCTATTAAAGAGAACAACCAGCAGTCACCTTTATAAACCTTGGATCCCTCTGTGTAGGGGCTTTATGATTTTATCTTCCAGGGATTCAGACCAGTGCAGTTCATTAAAGACAGATTGTTCCCATGGAGGGTGAATCTCCTTGAATTTGGCATTATGTCAGTAAAAATGGGGTATTTCCACAGGCTTTGATCACTGGTGTGCTGCTGACCCAGCCCTTGAAGCACAGACCCCACTGCCTCGTGCTTCCTGCCCTACAGTGAACAAAAGCACACTTTTGATTGCTGTCAAAACCATAATATGCATGGGCCATATTTGGAAGATGCACATGCCAAGGCCCAGAGCATCAGGGACACCAGCAGAAGACGTGCAGGACTGACAAATGCTGCAAGATGTAGCCTTGAATGCAACAACAAATCTCCCATCTGTAATTTTCCTTAAAAATCACACAGCTGAAGCTCATCCTCTCTCTTTCTTGCTAAAGTAGCTGTTTTGTTGTAAAGCATGAATTAATTCACTCATTATTAGTAATTTTCAAAGGACTTTGCCTTTTCCTGTAAAAGCAAATCCTATACTTTATCCACTTACACTACATGATGCTTGCAGCCTTTCACATGCACTGTTAGCTGCTCATTTATCTTGCACTAGTGATAGTCTTTTAGCTGACCTGTGGTGTGACTTTAGCTGAATAGAATGTAAAACAGCAGCTGATAAAGAGCATTTTTACATCTGAAGGTCATAAATATTGAACAGATTCCCTGTCGTGCTTGTAAAGAAGAGTGTCACGCCTCTTTTGGGCTTGCAGTCAGTCTTTGAAAAGCAAAGGCCTGGCAGGAGTACTGGGGTATATATAGAATGCATCTTCACACTTCTAAAGGAGTACAGAACCACTCCTATAAGTTTAATAATAAATACAAACAGTTTGTGCTTCAAAATGGTACATTAATGCAGTGCTAACACTGTAATATCAGACACTCAAAACCAGAATATTTTAGAAGGCTGGGCTCTTCTAATTGTAATGTGGCTTAGCTGCATATCCCAAATTATATATGGCATATTTTAATAGTAAGAATGTATTAAAACTTACATTTTAAAATCCACTTTCTTTTTCAATATGTGAGGCTTATGTTAATGAGTGAGTGACAAAGGCAGATTTGAAGGTGATCTCTTCAGTGGTTAGAAATTCTCAAACTCCACGGTTTCACATCTCCTTTTTTGACCATCAGGTTGATTTTAAAATCATGCTGGCTGAAATAACCAGTTCTCCCCTCAGAGGTAATTAGTTTACTGTTTAAATCATCTCAAACTCTGTAGTTTTTTTAGTTTCCCAGATGTGGTTAAAAATATAGGGTTTGCATATTTTTTTAAAACATGTACACATGGAGAATTTAGAGAGCATGACCAACTGCATAGTCTTCCTTGTCAAAGTGTCTACTGGGAAATAGAAAAGGCTGAGGGATAATTCATACTTTTTGTTTGAGACTAACACTGAAAATTCCATGTCAAATTGATTTGTTTCATGGGTACCTCGCTGCTACCAGTTTGTAATTTGTTATCTGGACTTATTAAAATGTGTGAGGTATCTTTGCTTCTCTATCTTCACACAGAGCAGCACTAGTGAGCACTTCAGTTCAGACCTATTTCAATGATCTGAGCATCAGACAACATTTTGTGATCCTGATATGGTGTCTAAAAATACACTCCAGTGAGGGTTAACCTTGAGACACGATTTTAAAAATGATATTGAATCTTCCCACTGACTTGATGTGGGCTTTGACTCTGGCTGCATTTGAAGGGAAAACGCAGGAATGGGAGGGATCCAGCTGAGTACAGGCATTTTGTCCCTGTGTGTGTGCACTGTGCTGTCATCAGGCCCAGCCCTTTGGAGACCTCCCCTGCCCCACAGCTCACCCTAAGACTCTGACTTGTCTTCTTTAATAAGTGCCTTAAACCTTTCTTTTAATCTATAAATATAATTTGTATCTCTTTTGGAGGTTGAATTCAGCACAGTTTTAAATATACTGTTTGTCTTAACTGCTCCTTATTGCAGTATCTGAATAAGTGCATCACATTTAGATTTCACTTTTTAAGAAGTGCATGCTTTGTTGTAGATGGAAAAGTGGAAAAGTTGGAGACTATTGAACTCCTATCTGTTTCATCTGCTAAAGAGCTTTAATTAAAATGGGGATCTCATTAGCAGAGTCATTAATCTATAATTTATTGTTTCATTTTTCCAAATGATTCCTAAAGCATGGCTTATCATGTAACACATCCAAACAATTGATAAAACCAGTCTGCAGTCTGACACAGGTTGAGTTTTTTAACAGACTTATCAAAATTCTTTGACATTTTAAAAAATTTCTGCCTGTTAGAAAGAGTAACGTTCTTCCCCATTAGAGAGACTTTTTCATCAATGGCAATGATTGATTGATAGAGTCTATTCCTGCTAGAAAATAACCCCATTCACATTCTGAATCTCAATAAGGCTCTGGAGTCTTAGTTGTACAGATGTGTGTCCTTGCCCCCTCTGCACAGCCAGAGCAGCACACAAAGTGCTGAAGCTCAGCTGTGGAAGTTTGCCTGCTCTGCCTGTCTGAGCCAGAGCTCACTTCTGCACCCTCACAGTTTGCACTCCTGAATGTCAGGCAGCCACTCTGCACGTTGTGTTGCAATTGAGGAGTCATGTCAATTTAAGAGTAACCAAAATCTCTCTCATATCTCTGTAAGCTTGTGCTGTATCATGGCCTCAGGAAGTTCATCAGTTAAGATATTTTCCCTGCTGAGGATATCAGTTGTTCCACTCCCAAAACCACCAACCATCCAGGAAAATATGCAATATTCTTTCTTGAAGCTTGCAGAAGAAAGTGACAGAAGTAAAACTGAACTTATAAGTGCTTCTCTTTTTCCTCTATTAGGAGCAAATTCAGCAATGTAAATGGGCTATAAAAATAAATGTTGTTATTCAGTGAGCAACAAACTTCAATTTAGTTACCTGCACCAGACTGTTCTAAATTGCACATCTTGTCCAATGTCATCTAAGCCTCATAAAGCTAAAGGGTCGCTGTAATTGAGGGCCATTCATCCTTTATTTGCTGAACAATACAATACCAAGCAAAACCGCAAGCCCTTTTGTGTATCTGAGACACAAATGGATGTGCTTGAGGTTCCTGAGACTAAAAGGACATCGGTGCCCCAGTGATGTGGTTAGACTTGAGGTGTTGTGAAGACTTGGAAAATACTGTGGGGCCAGGGCTTTTGGAAGGCTTCTCCTCAGCTGGAAAAATCCCCAGGGTTTGTTGGAACTCTAGGGCAATTTTCCAGCAGAGGGGTTTGGCAGTTGTGCCATGGAAGTCCTGTGTATGACAGGAGGTGTTTCTTGTCAGACGTCTCTGAATCGAGCTCCCAGCTTCCCAGCTTCCCATGTTGTGAGCCCTTGGAGGCAGTGTCTGCTCCTGAGCCCAGCAGCTGGGGAGGATGCTCCTCTCGCGTTTTGTGTCCAGCTGCCAGCCTGGGAGGGCAGGTAGGAGAGGAGCCATGAGGGCTGGCCTGGAAGGTCCATTCAGCATTGTTGCTTCAAGAAAAAAGCTTTGCCTTAATAAATACTAAGGGGTTAAGAGGGAAATGAAAATTATTCTTTCAGTAAAAGGAAATGGCTAAACAGTTTTAGCTGAAACCTGCTAAAAACCATTTGCCCCTGGGTGGCCACAAAGCAGGAAAATATCACCAGAGAAGGAAAATGTTTCAAAAAGTTATCTGAATGAAAGAAACAGAAAGTTATAATGGCATTCCTGACTTAACCTTACCAGCTACTGCTACTGGAGCTTACTATAATACTGCATCTTATCTGACCCAAATCCTAAGCCAAATAGTTTTGTTCTCTGTTCCTTTATATTTTGCTGCTGGCTACAGATAAAATTGAGCATGTTTCATTCAAAGAATATTAGTGTCTAGATACTGATTGTTCATCCACTCATAGACACAAAAGAAACAGTAAAGGGTATTTGCCTCAACATAATGACTTCATCAGACAAGTGGAACACAAGTATTGCAGAAACACTACTGTAGAAACAAGTACTGTAGAAACAGTATTGCAGAAAGAAAGAGAGTTTTCATAAACTGAAGAACAGGAGGATAGGGATGATTGTTGCACTTTCATGGAACAAAACTGGTGATTCCTTTGATAAACACCATCATAAACCAAAGCTGGGTGTTATTAAAATGTGTCTTGTCTCTGTAATTTTGTAAAAGAAAGTGTAAATCTTTGGGGCTATTTTGC
Organism: Emberiza elegans; assembly: GCA_024865655.1. NCBI lineage: Eukaryota > Metazoa > Chordata > Aves > Passeriformes > Fringillidae > Emberiza > Emberiza elegans. The sequence continues at coordinate 67,611,371 of JALJVW010000206.1, forward strand.
TTATAACCTTCAGAATAAAAGAACTCTTAATTCATAATTTATAAGCACAGCCACTCCAGTGAGTGTTCCTGCAGGCTACTCTGACTACCTTAGCAACCACCAGAGAATGCTAAGCAGAAACAGCAGGGACCCTTTTGGACATTAATAGGTTTTTTCTCATACCAATTGATAATTTTTTTTTCTTTGGACTGTTAAGTCCTTTGTCCTCTTCTACCCAGGATGTTAGCTGGTCATCTCTGCAGTGTTGTAAAGATGAAAAGAGTGGAGATAACACGGAGCCATCTCCAGCGCTCCGTGCTGACAGGGCAGAGGCAGCCAGCATCGATTGCCACGTCTGACTGGTAATGAGAATGTAAACTCAGCCTTGTGCTGCTTTCCATCAAAGCAATGCAAGTCCAGCTTTCCTTCTGCACAGGCCTGCATTCATTTCTCCAGTTGTCAATATGTCCTGATAGAGCTTTTAGAGGCTTATCAATATTTAACTGCACTTCTATTGACTCAGCAATTACACAGTAATTGATTTAAGATTGATTATAATCATGTTAACGTTTTAATGGTCAAAGAGTAATATAACTAACTGAAGATGATATAATTTTAGGCTTTTATTACCTTTGCCCATGTGTTTTATTGTTCCTTGTCACCAGATTTTAAGTTTTGTTTAATGTTGTATTGTTCACCAAAAATAACTGAGAATATTGTTTATAGATTTACTCTTTGCCAGAATTAATTCTTATTTTTACAGCATAATGTTTTTACTATAATTAAAAAATTCAACTGGATCTCTTCAGAATATCTTGTTACTAGCTAAAACACATGAAAAGTGTGAGTACTGGCAAACAATCAATTAATCCCCCGTGCCACACTGAGGCAGTTAGCTAAAGGATAAGACAACTAAGTTATTTTATCAACTGCAGTGCTGTATCCAAGAGCTGGGTTTGATGAATGATGCTTTTCATTAATCAGTTTTATTGATTTCTTGCATGGAGAGCTCTGAGACCAAGCTGGAGCTACAGCAGGTTTGAGCTCTGCCAGCTGTGGAGATATAAATATCAGCCAAGAAAAATATCCAAAAAATAAAACCAGGAATGTGGAAAGATGGAATTTTTTCCCAGTGCAAGTGATTAATTCAGTCCTGTTGGTGCTGCTAACTCTTTGTTTCTCTTGGTATGTGAGGTGTAGTGAAGGTTGTGTGAGATCTGTTGTGTACAGGAGCAGTGGGATGTGAGGGCAGGACCAGCTGCAGCCAGGACCAGGTTGGGATTTTACCTGTTAGACAGGTGGGGTTTTTTGTTTGGTTGGTTTTGGGTTTTTGGGGTTTTTGGTGGTTTTGTTGTTTTTTTTTTTTTCAAAAGCTAGCTAAATAAATACAAACACAACAGAAAAGTAAGAGAAATTAGACTACAGGTGTTCAGAGACTGTCGCTATAATCCATTTTCCCATTTTACACCCAGTCTTTTCTGAGATGGTCAGAGCCTAATTTAAGAAAATCTAACACTATATTTTTAGCTGTCTTTTGCCATGACTTACCTTGCTGGGGCACTTTCCAAGAACCCACTTCTGAAGTTTTTCTCAAGACACAGATGCCGGTTGCTCTCACAAATGGACCTTGGGAGACTGAGCGTTAGATCTGGGCCTTAATCAAAGGGGGAAAAGAGGAAAGGAATCTTCAAAGGATGCCTCACTATGCAAACGAAGAGGTCTGTGAGCTATTTCATTTCAAAGCCAACTTGTTCACTGGTATCAACTAAAAATGACATTTTCTGCAATGAAGTGGGGAGGTTTGAAGTTTTTGAAAGTTTGTGAATCCTGCTTTAAAAAGCTATCAGAAAACTGCCACTTGCTGGGCTGCTACATCAAAGATGGCAAACCTCACTTCAGCACTGTCATTGTAGGATTTGGTCAGACTTGTAACTATTTATGGATGTGTATTTGTGATGTCTTTTCCTGTTCCTTATCAGCCATTGGAAGTTTTGTAGGTTTCAGGCATGAGCAGTCCTGCAGATGTCCTTTCACAGAATTGCAGGGTTGGAGGGACCTCTGGAGATCATCCAGCCCAACCCCCTGCCAAGGCAGGGTCACCTGGAGCAGGTGACACAGGACCATGTCCAGGTGGAATTTGGATGCCCCCAGAGAGGGAGACTCCATGACCTCCCTGGGCAGCTGTTCCAGTGCTCTGCCACCCTCACTGCAAAGTTCTTCCCCATGTTGAGGTGAAACTTCTTGTGCTTTAGTTTATGACCATGACCACTAGTCAGAATTTTATTTTATCAATGTTAGAAGGAATGGAAGCTCTTCTAATGAAAAGGAATTTTATGCAGACTCCTTTTTTTTCTCTCCTTCCTTTCAGCTATTCCATCCTCCTTCTCAAAGCTGAGGTTCAGTCTGATATGGTATTCAGGGTGGCAAGGGTAAAAATAAAATAGAAGGAAGTCCTTGAACATTAACACAGGTGGTTCAATTGGCATGTAGAGAGAAAAATCATCAGAACCTTCACTAAATACTGAGGTTGTTTCCATTGTGTACGAGGATTCCTCGAGATGTGTGGTTTCAACATACTCACCTTGTGGTGTCATTTCAGCCCAGCAGCTCACACTAGGCATGGCAATTAACACTTGCCATAACAGGCAGTAATATGGAAAATATGGCTTCAGGATTCCTACTGCCATGTACAGTGTCCAGCATGAAGGACTGTGAATGTTCTCTTCCCACCAATCCATGGATGCCAGAACTTGGAGCCTCTCCCAGCTGCAGAGTGGGATCTGCTCCAAAACAGCCTGGTGGGCTCTGGGGTCCTGCCCAGGTTTGTATCAGGAGCTGTAGAGCAGAACCTTAACTTGAGCAAGGTGACAAAACACCAGCATTACTAAATAATGTGAGAGGCTGCATGAGTGCAGGAAGGCTTGAAAGGCAACAGAAAGCTTTCTTGAAGAGTCTAGGGAATCATTCCTGAAGGTTTGACAAACCTGTTTTCGTTTTTTTTTTCAATATTGGTTGAATCACTATAGAAAGACCCTCATACTGAGGCTGTACTTTGTATAAAACAAAAAACAAACCATAGACATTCTTACAGGACTGAAAAAAATTGGTCCTCCTCCCCCAGAGATGATCACTGTTAACAAGCTGGTTTTGAAATTAATTTCATTTCTGTCTTGCATCTAGACAGATATTAGATGTGCATAAACACCCAGGAAACTTTTTTGTTCTGACCTTGTTGGAATTTTCAACTACTTTGCACCAGGCCTGGGCCTGCAGTGGATTATTTGACTCCCCTCATTTGCTGGAAGTAAATTAGGACAGTCAGAAAAAGTCAGTGTGCTGCTTCAGAAAAGGTTTCTGTGTTCAGGATTCCTCTGCATCCAGTCAATTTGGATAAGGAATATCAGGTGAAAAAGCTGATTCCTGCTCAGTCAGACTACTGATGGGGAAATAAATAAAACATTTTAAAAGGACAAGCCTGTCCACATGTCTACACTCAATTTTAGAACGTCATGCTTTATTTAAAATTCTTATACATAGGTAGAAAATACTGAATTTCACATTAAATACTTCATTTTAATTAAAATGTAATACCAGGGGGAAAATCTTGAACAAACACACTGCCTGTAAAAGAAAAAGAAAATAAACCGAGCAAAAACCTGACATGACAAAGTTTTAACTCAATTCTTTGAGTCTCCTTTTATAACTGTCCTGTATGAAGCTGAGGAGCTGAGTTTTTAGAGCCATTGGGTGTCACAGTTTTATTTGAAAGTAGAGGAGGCTGCAGCTGCCTCAAATTCCTCAAAATTATGTCTGAGATACCTCGAAGTACATGGCTGGGGTTACTTGAACCTGTGAAAAAATTGGTCCTTGAGTTCTGGATCCTTGTTTGCTGTATGCATCCAGAGGCTCTTTGTTTCTCCCCTGACACCCACACAGGCCACAAGGAATGCATTTTATTTATTTGTTTGCTTCTTTGTTTGCTTGTTTGCTTCTCATGAGCTTTGGGTGAGATTTAGGCATAGCTATGCTCTGCCTGGCTGACAGGCAGAGCCCAAAAGGAGCTTCCTGAGCCTCCACAGTTTTTATCTTCTCTCAGGCATCTGCAGAGCCCAGGCGGGAATTCTGTCCGGCCTTTGATCCGTCTCTTCTCATACTGCTCCTTCCCAGCTTTGTGCAAAATCTAGGTGGATCCCTAAATGGATTCTGTGATTATTAGCTGTTGCCAGAGATGGCAATAATATTTAATACTGCCCCATTTTGGAGGTTTATAATGAGGTTAGTGTTTGAACTAATGAAATTCTGATACACAATACACATCTCTTGTTGTGGTTCCAATTCTGCACATTATTTTTTTAAAAAAAAAAGATCAATGTTTTTTTCTATTTAGCTTCTTTAGAACAACTTTTTAAACTAAAAATAATAAAAAAGAATCCTTAAAATATACAGATAGCACTGCAAAAAAGTTATCTATTCAAGTTAGTCAAAAGAAGCTTGTACAAAAACACCCATGCCAGACTGAGTCTTATATATATGATGCTTATTGTAATGTGCCTCTGAGAGACAAGGCAGGACTGAACTTTAACAATGCCTCTCCTACTTTAACTTCACCTCTTTTGGGACAGTATCAAAAGAAAAAGGAAAAACCCTTAGATGTCTTTATTATATGTTGACATTCCCTGGTTCCAAACGTAGCCTAGCCCAAACCCAATTCCTTCACTTCTGTGTGACAGATCTAGAAACAGTTGTTCTGCATGACAAATTGCACTGTTACAGCCACTCTTGTCATTAGTATGGAAGGTAGATATGTTAGATTTAGGGGAAAATAATGTACAAAAGATTAATTGCAGTCTATTAAAATTCTAAATTCATCATCACTGGAAATTTTTGTCATTTTATACCAGAGCAAGAAACCTTCAATGCATTCATGAAACAAATCCAGTATGTGCTAATCTGCCATGCCAACCTCATTCCAATTTGAGGGCCCAAATGTGTTATAAAGCATAATTAAGAGCTAAAATCTTAAGGAAGGCTTTGAGGGCAGTGTCTGTGAAACACAAATTGAAGCTGCCATGGTTCATGTATAAACAGAGAACTTAATCTAGTAGAACCCGTAAAAGCAAGACCTCCTTAATTGCCCCAGGTACCAAAACAGAAGAAATGTTATTAGAAAGTCCATATTTCATAATGGTTTTGAACACTGCTCATTTTAAAATGGATTGAAAGGCCTCCAAAGCAGTGAAGATTTCCATATGTTTTAAATTAAACAGTTTTAATGTCTTTTATATTGGCTAGCGATTGCCACAGCAGAATTACTTTTTTAACATAATTATGTCTGCAAACATGAAGTATTTAAGGTAGATTATTATGAGTCTATGTCTCTCTCTTTTTTTGCTGGTCAGTTATATCATAGAATATTTAATAATGTATAGTCAGCCACTGAAGTGTCATGGAAGAGGAGATGGTCTTTCTTCATTAGCCTTTTCCAGGACAGCAGTGTGACTTCTGAGAATACCACTCAGGGCCATTTAAATCAGTACATCATTTCTTTCTTTAAGGTAATCATTGAGGTCTTCTTTCAAAAAAGTAACCTGATGAAGACAAGTGGGGTCAAATCTGACAAAAACAAATGGTTCTTCACTACTGAAAATCCCATTTGGTAATGAAAAGATCAGTTCAAACCAGGATTTCTGTTCTGAGTTTTGAGAAACTTGTATTTTCTTAGTACAAGTGAACAGAGGTTAAGTGCAAAATAAACCTCTTCTGCCCTTGTCTGACTGCAACATACAAAAAAAACCCAACAAAAAACCAACAGAAAATCCCTAGCACTAACACTTCTTTACTTTTCCATAATATCCATAGCTTAATTTATCCTAAAATTATTATAGCTTGATGATCAGCTAACTAGGAGCACTCATCATAATTTTCACTGGCTGTTTGCAAAACATTGCATCTGGGTAATTTAATGCAAGTTACTTTTGTGAACACTTGCTTAAAGTCAAACACACAGACAACATAAGCAGATGAGACATCTCATTGTGTGATAGTGCTGGGAAGAGCACTTTGTATCTGCCCATGGAACTGCTTCTAGGAAAAAGGCAAAATCACAGGAAATGCATCATGGAGAGTCCCAATGTGCTGAAACACATTGTCTTTGTTTCTGTATAAATTGTTCTCCCTCAGTAAACCTTTCCCCACATTTTTCCCTGCTGGGATAGCCAATGGTTGACATAATTTCTTCTATTCCATATGCATAAAATTACATGATGAGTCATTTTTTATAAATTTAAGTTTACTGTTAGTGTTTATCCCGTGTGACTCATGACCTAATGGGCTTTATGTGCACTTAAGAAATTAGTGGAGAGTATTAAATACTCTGAAATCATTAGGATGGCTTTGCTATTTGTTTCAGTGTGGATGCTGAATCATCTGATGCTGAATCAGATGCTGATGTTTGTCATCTAATAATGACAAACATTTTAGCAATGAAATTAAATGGCTGAAAAATGGAGATGTCTTTGCCATTACCCAGAGAGTGATTCACATCCAGGATAATACCCCAGAAAGCATTTTGATATCCAGTTTTCATAGCTGGCCACAACAATTAGGGCACAGTATTCCTTTCCCTCTGAAGCCATTCCTTCTGCCTCAGCCACAGAAGAAGAGGGGTCAAAAAGATGAAGGAGATAGTGATAAGGGATACTAGATAATTTGGTTTTGTTGTTTAGAACAAAAAATCACATTGAGTTGCAACTTTAAAATAAATGTTTAGTAGCAGTATTTATACAAATATGTCCAAAAGTAAAAGAAGAACTCTTTGCAACAGGGACTATAGAGCCAAAACAAGCTGTAGCTGCTATAATATTAAACCAAATAACACAAACAAAAAAATCACTGGTACTCATATAAAGGATATAAAGACATACAGGATGTTTCATAATTTCTACCCTGAGTTCATTGTTCTGTAAATTTGATTTTTATGTCTGTATAAAATTTTCAGTTTGCAAAATGAGAATTTGATGAATTCAGAAGAAATAGATGCTGGTATATGGGAAACCAAGCTGGTAAACACAGATTTAAAGGACTTGTGAAAGTTCTAAGTAAAAACATCTTTTGATCTTTGGAGTTTTGCTGCTCTGTCAACATCATCCATAACTTTGACTGTCCTTTCTATTCTGAAATAGCTGGCTAAGTCATAAAAATAAATAATAGAGATACTGTCCAAAGGTTATTTTAATCATGGATATTGACCCAACAGTAAAACGGGGATGGAAAGGTTTCTTAGTAATATATTTATAATCTTAGGGTTTTCCTTCTCACAGCAGCCATAGGATTTGCTGCAGGAAAGGGCATTCAACAGACCACTCTGCCATACCCAAATCAGCCAGGAATTGTGTTGTTTCACATCTGTTTTCTGGCTACCTCATAGGAGCAGGGATAATTTTATTTCTTACAATTATCTGAGGCTGCAGTAAAAAAAACTCCAGATGCTGTTTTCCTTCAAAGGCTAGACAGAACTGAAACATTTTTTCAAGCAAATTTGGAAAGCTAGTTCTGTCATCACTGCTCACTGACCCTTCCTTTCAAAGCTCTCTGCATTTGCACTCCATTTTTGCATTGTCTAAACACATCCCAGTGAACTGAAACTGGTTTAAGGGAGCTAACAATCATGTGTTATTTGCATTAATTTTTGCTTGAAAAAACCTTCCCAACATAGGTGTAAAATGACCACGTGTCTCTTTACACTTCCAGAGGTAAAAAAAGGAGATTGTAGCGGTGGAAAATAACTTGTAAATACACTTGATTCCAAACCCATTCAGTCTCTGTGAGTTTTTCTGTGATAGTCAAATAGGCCCTCAAACTACCTTCCTAAAATTATGCCTTATTGCAAATGTTTTAATGTGTATACAGGAGTTGACTCTACAAGTTAAAAGAGCTCAGTCCCCAGATGTTTATCCAGTGTTTGCATTGTTTCCCCAATGCTTATGATAAATAGCACCCTTCCTAAAGCAGTGCTTCTTTCCTTCAGCCATTTGTAGGCAGCTGTCAGGTACCCACTGAGTTTCTGCTCAGTTCGTCTCCTGTGTGTGCATATTCCCCTTCTAAACATTCTTCAGAAGTCAAATAACACCCGTTCCCTTTCCTGCTGCGCTTGGCAGCGTTTTCTTGTGCCTGATGGTGAGTGAGGTGTTCTCTGTGTGATCATCAGAGGCCAAGGGAGGGACCCCTGCCCAGGGAGAGGAGCTGCAGGAGCAATGGCTCCAGCCAGCTCTTTGAGAAGGCAGTGGCCAACAGAGGAAAATAGAGAGGATGGGTAAGACTGGTGTGATTTTGTCTCCTCTCACCAAAGAGAATTAGTACTTCAAGGCTGGAATAGGTAATTATGAACCCTTTTGTGGAGCTGGTCAGTAAATTAAGCTGTGATGTGCTCAGACAAGAGTAATGACAACAATTCTGCTCCTTTCCTTGATTCTGCTCCTTAATCTTAGCAATGAGAGCATTCTTCAGGCCTTTCTCCAGCAGACTGGATTTCACATGTCCCATTGTAGTCCCCTGAAGAAAATGTATAGGCAGTAGCACTGTTCCTAAATCCTTAGGGAATTGAACACTTGGAGTCAAGTGCAACTAGACCATGATTATATAAATCTTGTAAGAATAGACTTTAATTTTCTGGAAGGAAAAAAAAATAGACATTCTTTAATTACTTTTGCTTGCCTTTCTCCACTTTAGATTTGCTCTGAGTGTGAATCGCAGATATGATAATGTTATCCTCCTTCAAAAATGATTGTTAGAATGGTAAAAGCAGGGATATGGCTGCTCCTTTGAAATTCTGCCCTTAGGATACAGAAAAAAGTTGGGCTGGCTCAGAAATTGTATATTTTAGTGTGCTTCATTTCTGTCTCAAAGGCAAATTCTTGTTAAATGCTAGGTTCAAGTACAAGAGCTGAAAACCTGTGACTACAACATGTGAGCTACAGGTACAACCCAGAACTGAAGACAGAAGGAAAAGACAAAAGTCTCAAGATGAGGCAAAATAATTGCTAAAATTGACAGTTTAACAAAAAGTAAAAAAATAAAAACCTAATTCAAGTGTGCATGAGTGTATCTGTGGTTTTTTATTGTTTCACTAGTAAGAATTATTAGTCTAAGCAGATGTCATCATGACTGAATTAATATGTGGAGGACTAATGCCAGGTAGATTGAATATGGTGTAGAACACCTTTCTGACACACAAAGTACAAGCTTTCCAAAACAGTAAATGTCCTTTTTACATGTCTGCTCAGGGTCTGGCTGTGACTCATCAGATTGGGCTCAGCTGAATAACTACAGTAAATAGCTGTAAATAACTACAGCAAACAGAACACAAGGCGCAGTTAAAGGTTGGCTGAGGCAGAATGAAACAGAAGTAGCAGAGAGCAGTGTGGTGACCACGATGGAAAAGGGATGGCCACCATTACAAAAGCAACAGAACAGCAGAATTACACTCATCAGGGGGCAGAAAAACTGCCCAGCACAACCCAGCTCTGGGAGCAGACACTGATCTGATTTGGCTCTCAGGCTGCCTCAGAGCCCAGGGGTCCTGTTCAAACAGGGAGTCCTTGTTCCCACTGGGAGCTGCAGAGGCTCATGCTCTAGCTGCACCATGGTGCCTGGCTCTGTTTTTCCTTAATTCCATAATACTTTTGGCAGAAATTCTCTTTTTTTTTTTTTAACTTTTTTTTGGAGAAAAATAGAAAATGGCAGACATGTTCAGATATGCAGCTACACTTAGAGAATCGTAAGTTCCCTGTTTGGTACTTCAGACTGCCTTCTTTCATATTAATCTAGGACACAGTTTTTAAGGAAGTGACAGAGAGTCTGTAATTTTATGTGGAATATTAAAATAATTGCTTTCTATAGCTGCTTGCATTTTAAGTCAATTCACTGTCTAAAAAGCTACAACATATTTTAGTGCCATTTTTTTCAGCTACAACATTTTAAAACACAAAAAAATTCCCTTTTTCAGGTCAGTGCAGACAGAATGCACTGAGTAAGAATCTGCCAATTTCCTTTCATGCTTGATCTTTGCTTCCTTGATCATTTCTGTAATCTCTATCACTTTGGCTGTCTATGCCTCCACTCGTAGCATTAACCTTGCTGTTTTGTAATAGATGTCTCACATGGCCTTTGCTCTTTCCTGCTCTCTCCCTTAATTTCCTTGGCTATCCACACTAGTGGTTTTCTTCTTTTATAGCCTATTTATTTCCCAGTGTTATGTTCTTTCCTTGGACTCCCATTTAATTAAAGCTGTACTGTCAACTTGAAAATCACATTTCCATCTGAAAGTGTTGTGTCTTCTCTCATTACACCAAGCCCTTGAGATGACTCTGGCTCAAACACAGAGCAGGCTGGGGCGTGTGGGGAGTGTGCCTTGCCTTTTGTCATTTCACTCCACTTGTGTAACATCCCAGCATCATTCCAGTGTCTGGCATTTCTGCTGCCTTAGACACCTCTGCCACTGGCTGTTTGCAGGAGGAGGAGAGAAATAACCCTTCCAAATAGCCCTTCCAGCCTCCCACCATCGCTCTGGTGGCCTTACAGGAACACAAGTCAGTACTGAAGGAATTAAGGTGTATTACTGTGCTGCCCTAAAAGAAAATTAAACTCCAGACCTCTTGCTTCCCTCATTGTAAGGGAAGGACCAGGATGTGCATGGGCAGTTCTGGGATGTTTTCATTAGTGTTTCATGACTTCTGAAAATGCAGCCACTTCTGTTGGCTCTCTGCCTTTCTCTGCTCTGTTATCATGTACCAATCACAGAGCAAATGTCAAATAAACCAAATGTCAAATAAAGAAAACTCTTTTTGTTCACAAGTACCCTCCATTAGGGGAGAGAAATAACTCCTGCTGCCCCAAAACTCTGTATTCGGGACATTATCTAGTTTTTAAATTTCTAATTTTAAAAACTCACCCAAAAGGGTTTTATAATGCAATTGTGATCCCATACTTCAGCAGATGCACTTATACCCACAGCAAACAAGACATTGTGTTGCATACTTCAAGTCCATTTGAAAATAGGCACTGAGAATAGTAACAATAACATTTATGAATTATGAATATGGAGATATTTATGTGTTACTGTAAAACAGAGAGATAACATACCGAACAGAATTAGGAAATGTGATGGTGATTTATATCTTTAAATAACCTATGGCCTTCTTAAATTAGAAGATTGGACTGGCTGGAAAGATTGCCCACAGTGACACCATATTTGAGCTGCCCAAGTTCACAAGGACTATTATTTTTTCTTATTTTCCTTTTTTTAACAACTTCATAGTATTGGTGGTGGTGAACAGAGAATGTTAGAGTTGTTGTAAGAATTGAGATCACTTCGAAAAGGCAAGACAGGGAAGGAGTACAGAATAAGGGGTTATCTATTTGTATGAAAGGAAAAATAGAATTTTCTTAATAGAATTACTGGTTTTCTTTTAAGGTTTTGTGCCATTCATGTTTTTCTTGTTAACATGCTCATGTAATTTCCTCTCTCTTTTACTCAAAGCTAATGGATTTTTTTAAAGATTATTACATGAGAGGGAAAGAGGGTTTCTGAGAACCCAGTCCCCTGCAAAGCCATCACACTCTGGACTGCACAGCCATCACACCCACTGGCTTATCCCACAAAAGGGAGATTTCTCCACACTAATATTATGATTTAAATTGCCTACATCTTTTGGTGGCTATTTAGTCAATTTGAACCATGTTTATCAATACTTTTTGAATAACTGCAATGACAGATTTTGGCAAAAGACCTTTTGTCAAAGGGACTTTCGCACTTGCTTCAATATAGAACGTTTTGTTCCTCCTGGGAAAGAATAAATGCTGTCTGGCCAGCTCTCAGTGCTTTCTAAGTGTATTATACTCTATATTGAAAAATATTACAGTAAATAGATGTGAATTTACTAAGCTCTGGAAAGCAATGGCTTGCTCAGTGTGTGGGTGAATTTCTTAATAAAGGTACTGGGTCAGGGTTAGATGTCTGTTTACCAAAGAGGGTTATCAGTGCTTTGCCTCATGCATTGTCACAGACCCCAGCTTCAGATCAGGGTGTTATTGCCTGGCAGGATTTCTGTTCCTACTCTGAAAGTGCTCAGTCTCAAACAGCAAAAAAATTAAAAAAGAAGCTTCTTTCTTGTTTAGTTTAAACACTTTTTTTTATTTTCTATAAACCTGATAAGTAAAATTCTTTTTTTTATATTCATTAAAAAAATTATTCCTGAAATCTAGAATCCAGAGGAACATACTAGGTTGCCCTCTTGCTGCATGGAGGTAGCCCTTTGAGGGCAGCACAGTGTCCCAAACCCAGGAACAATGTTTGGGGGAGAACTGTACCTGAACAAAGGCTCCATGGACTGCACCGAAAGTGAGATTCAGGCACCAGATGGAGTTTCCTTACATCCAATAAATGGAAACATTGGATACCCTCAGGACTGGGAAAAAGAGTCAAATTTTAGTTTATAGACCACTTTATGCAAATACTGTATTTTAACACATTATTTTTTCACGCACATATGTGAGCTATCCCTCTGATTGAAATGAAAGAGATTCAATTAGCTGAAATTAGCTGTTGGGAGCAACATAGGAAAGGTTTTTAAGCCCAAGAAAGGGCTTAAAACAGTGGCTGAAGAGCTGTTTAAGGAAATGTCAAAATTAGAAAATATGTCTTTTCACATCCAAAGGTCCCAACATTTTATTCTAAAGATTGAAAGAAAAGGATTTCATTTCTGAGGGACTTTCAGAGCACTTTGATGTCTTCCACAGTCCTGACACTACTTGAGTTTCTGCAACTTCTTGGAAAGAAGTTACAAAGCAAAGGTTTCATTTGTTGTTACAAATCTCTGGGACAGACCTTTGGTACCAGCATTTCCTGAGACTAATGTAAAATTATATTTTGAGGGCACTAAAGATTTTTATTATTTAAATTCTTAGTGAAACCCCATGCAACAGTGCTGTTAAAATTCTGATTTTCTTTGCATTGCTGGTAAGAACTCAGACATGTGTTAGCTGGGAAATGAAACAACTGGGGCAAATAAGAATAATTCCTTTCAGTAGAACAACTACCTGAAAAAAACAGTATATCATTTTCTTAATAAAGTTCATAGTGAAAGTGTCTTTTTGGATACTCATCTGCCTCTGGATGGTGTCATAAAGATGTCAAAAGCACTTTTTCCACCGGCAGTCACCAAAGGGTTTGTGCCCTTTTCTGCCCAGGTCCCTCAGAATGGTTATCCGTGGCTTCTTGTTCCCAGCTTCAATTACACTGAGCATCCTGGAAGGTTTGTCTTCCATTTTCAGTTCAGCAGCATTGTAGGCACAGAGCACATTATCCTGTGTTAGATAGATTTTATGTACTGTTTCTGTATTCAGTGCAGGTTCTTGGTTTCAGTCTCTTCTTTGGATCTTTCAAATCTGTTCCTCTTGTCATGCTCTGCCCTTGTAACTGAGATGAGCTGAGATAACCCTCTGCAGGTATTTTGGCAGTTGCAGGAAAGACAGTGTCATTGGCAGGGTATAATTCAGCATTTTCTTTTGCTCTTGATCCTTGAAGATTATTGACCTGCAGAATACATAGCTCAGCCTATTAAATATATCTTTTAGTTGCTTTCACAGCGAACTTGAGGAGATAGTGAGGTACGAAGGCAGGATTATGATTTTGCCTTCAGTCAAATTAAGTGGAATTTAAATCAGGGGAAACGTCACAATTAAAGTTGGCTTGCACAGGGATCAGTTTTGTCCAAGTCTACTAATGGGATTTTAATTTTTGATTGATCTGATTCTCCTTTCACACAATACAGATGACAGGAACTTCAGTGAACTCACTGAACCCTCACAACTGCAAAAAAGAAGGATAATTTCTGCCTGTGTAGCTTAGCCTTTTTAACACTCACTGCTGAAAAACAGATGCACATGCACATACCCAATGGCATGTGTTCAATTTTTCCATTTCTCATGATAATGTAGAATAGTTAATGTGCTCTCTCTAAAATGCCTTCTACCTTAATGTGTAAGACAGAGCAAAGTAAAATGAGTCTTATTCCTCTTTCATTTCACAAGAAAATTAATCTTGACTATTGCTTTATATAGATTTGCATGATGGTGACTTGGGTTAAATAGACTTCTCAGCTTTTCTATCCAAATTTATGATGGGAACAATTCCTTGTAAGTCTCATTATCATAATGAAATCCTATTACAATATGATGATGGGAAAAAACCCAAACAGAAACATTTACAACATTTACATGCAAGTCTGCTTTAGTGATTGGCATCTTTATGGTACCCAGGTGCTCTGCATGTTCTTTTATGAGAATTGAATTACATGACCTGGAAGTTCAGAGTAAATGTTTAAGCTTTTCTAGTCCTTGAAAAGCATTAAGGTGGAGAAGATGTTGCAATACTTGTTAGTGAAACTATTTGGAAATTGAATTACAGATGCTCCCAGGGCCACATCCCATCCTTATGTAATTTACAGAAGCAAGTTATCTCCCTGACCCTCAAACCTCTGGTACAACTGCTTCCTTGCTAAATACAAACAACTAGATCATCTCCTTTGACAAGCCAAAGCTGGGAATCGTTTTTAAAAGCCCAAGTCTAGCAATGTCCCCTGCTTATTGTTGCAGGATGTCCCTTCCTTCTGCAGCTGGAGGTGGATGATGCCTGCTGCACGTGTGGGCAGTGCCCTCAGGGGTTGGGTCTGTTTAGTGGTGGTGAACAGCCTCTGAAAACTCCAAAATGCAAAACTCCCTTTGAAATGGGTTATTGCACACCAGGATTCCTGGTAACCCTTTCTGTAGCGCCTGGCTCCGGAGAAACCCCCGTCAGTGCTCCGGAAGGGCAAACAGCACTGCAGCCTGCCCTGGAGCTCCGTGGCTGGGCAGGACAGGCTGTCTCTGCTGTGAGCTCCCAGGGATGGGCTGTGCTGCCCGTGGGCAAAGCAGATGGGAAATGGGCTGGTAAAAGCAGTTTTCTGTGGGTGCAGATAGGCTATTTCACTGAAAGGCACAAAGTAAATGGGCAAAACCCATTGTTCTGTCAGGATGCTTCCCTGTCAAAGCACACCAAAGTGGTCTCCTCTCTGTCTGGTTATGAAACTACAAAGTTAGACCAGATAACTTATTAGTTCATTCAATGAGCTGTTTAGCTAAAATTCTAGATATTTTGTGTTACTGAAAGTAAGAATGACAAAACAGGATGGCATGAAGAATTACATTGATATTGCATTAAAAGAAAATGTCAAAATACATAATACAGTAGTACAATAAGGGTTTTACCAGATTTCCTCAAGTATTTAAATACAGAAGAGTCCTGGAGTATCAAAAGAAATTTAGTTGGGCAAGTAAAAAATAATGCTCCTGAACAAACATATAATATTATAGAAATTACATTGTGTTATATTCATTTGTGTCATTGATTCTAAAATCTGGTGTAGAAGGAAATTTGTAGCACTTTAATATAGGCTGTCACAACTGATCCCAAAAGTGTTGGACACTATGGTTTGTTTCTTAGGGGAGAATATTTATACTCTAAATAACATTTAGTAGGCAAAAAAGAAAATTCATAAGTTCTAGAATTCTTCGATAAATTGTAAAAATGTGAACCAGATTACAGTAAAATAACACTTTGTTAAATTGTAGTGGACTATTCTCTTCTTGGAATTTATTCCAGCCTCACTGATAGAGGGATCATTATTTGAATGCCATCATGACTGGTTTAGTTAACTACTCTACCTTGCAAAAATGCCAGAAAAATAAATTTGTATTGGGAAAGTTAAATATGCCAGGTTACACAGGTGCAAAGGTTACCTGGACTTTTCATCTCACAAGCTTCCAAGATGGAAGTAATCCTTTAATCTTCTGAGTCTCAAGAGTCTCAAGGCTCTCTTTTTTAATGCTGTACTACATTTTCATCTACTTTTTTTTTTTTTTTAACTTTTCTGCATCTCCTTGCTAAATCTATTCTGTGTTTATTAGGTGCTAGAGGTGTCCCTTCAACCTTACTGACAGCAAAGGCTCTGGTGAAGCATTTTTTATATAAAAAGAAGCTTATTTCCCAGGGTATGCAAAGGGTCATTACTAATGGCAAGGAAAAGATTTTGAACCTGATCTTGGCTGAATGACAGAAGAAATCAGTGAAAGAAAACATAAGGGTGTCACAGAAAATGGGACAGGATAGTAGAATGGGAATGCATATTGGCTGAATGCAAGCCTTTTGCATCTAGGAGCTGATTTCTCATGCAGATAATTTAATTAAATGCATTGATGTTTATTTATTACCTTCTGGTAAATTATGCAAGTTGTGTATATTTTATCCTGCCTCTTCCACGTTAACAATACTGCTTGTCTTGCACCACAGAATGGAGCTAGTGAAGAACACACCACATGCTCACTCGGTTTGGCCCAGGAGCAGCTGAGGAGCCTTTATTGTGTATGAGAAGCTGTGCAATTTCTAGCCCAGTGCTGGTGAGATTGAGATGGTGCAGCGTCCTGAACAGTCCCAGTGATGGTAACAGATAAGTAACGATAACAGGAGGTTGTTGTGTCATCTTGGCAAAGTTACAACTTTGGGGTATCACTTTAACTATGAGTAACTGCATCATAATCTGCATTTGTGTCGATTCTGCACCGCCTCCCGAATTCCTTAAACGTGTGCAGAGCAAGTGTAGAAATGCTGCCAAGCTCCACGGGGCACAGCACCTCAGGCAACAAACGCAGAGTAAACCCCAGGGACTCTGCTCGCACCATCAGCTCAGCCCCTGCCCTTGCCTGTGCTTCAGTCCTGACTCATGGAGCCACCAAACCCTCGGGACTCCCTTTCCTTTTCCCTGCACAGTGACTGTTTAGCAGGATGGTGTCCCAATGCCTGGGTGCCAAAACTGAGAAAGTTCCTAATTCTAATCACGTGCCTCTAATCATGTTTGACTTTGGTGACTCACTTCTTCCCCATTTTTGATGCAAGACCTAGTTCTGAGTTTTTCAGTACCAGGCCCAGCAGAGAAGTAGAATGGCAATTTGTACAATGCCTTTCTATTGCCTTTTCCTTTGAACATAATTTGAAATATATTTTGTCAGATAAATCATCAAATATCCTTGTGATTTCCATGTATTCTTTCTTTCTATAATGCTAATTAAATGTCTGGTGAAAGAAATGGACAAGCAATGCTGGGCGAATTCAGCTTGGCCTGAGGCTCATCTTATCTTCAAACTGACTCCAAAATCTGTGGTTTGAAGGGCCATAGAAGTGCTAAATCAGTAGAAAGCTCAAACAGGAGAGCAATAGCTCATGCTATCATCTAATGTAAAGAGGAAAAGATAGCAGAAATAAGTAATGTAGCTAAGTTTGAATTGTGCACATTAGGATGCTTTGCTTAATTTAAAAAGTTTCAAAAACTAGAAAGGGTTTGGTACAGAGTACATCCATTACAAGGAGTTGTTATAAATAGGTGGGCATTATTGAAATTATGCATATATAATATCTGACTTTTCTCCAAATAATTTTATCTGAAATGTCCCGTAAAAATTTTTATTTGCAGATAATTGAAAATTCACATTTGGTATGTGAGTTCAGAATACTGTCTCAGCATCTCCTATGAGGAAGATCAGCATAGCATTCCCATGCATTTTATATTTTCCTATCAATTATTGACCTTCTCCTGCTTTCTATCGTATTAGTTATTCTGAAATTTTTGAATTTGATTATGTAAGCATTATTAAGGTGTGTGTATTTTTAAAAAGCTAGTTTACGTCTTCATGAAAATGATCTATAAATGTTCTGTCAGCATTGAAAACAAAAGGAGTAAGAATGTTCTTGTCAGTGAGCTGCTAATTGGATGGAGCTTTCTAGATTTGCCTGCAATTTCTGGTGCCATCACCAGTGATCCTGTGTCAGCCTGAACCTAGACCCAGATTTTTATTTAGGGATTTAGATGTATTAATAACTCAGAGAGGTCTGAGTCTTAAAACCAACATTCCTCATTTCTCTCATCTGTCAACTGGTGCTGTTCCTCATTTTGCATCTCCTTATTTCTTTAATTCCATGTGCAACAGTATTTTAATTATACAGTTGATTTTCCAGGACTGATGCAAAATTGCTTTCCAGAACTATACAAAAATCATCATAAAGATGGGGGAGGAAAAAGTTATTTTACACACATGTAAAATAGAAAAAAACTTCTTTCTCCCTTATGAGAAGAAGGGGTTGAAGCATTTTCTAAGTTGACACAACACAAATAAAGGATGCATGCTTTAAAGGAAAAAAAAAAAAAAGAAACTAAGAATTTTCAGTTACTGTAGGTTGGAGATAATTAGTATAATTATTGGTGAGCTCAAATTACCAGTTAGTGTCACTGGCTAATTTGGGGAATATGAACTAAGGACCCCTCCTAATCACTTTAAAAAAAAGCAAAACAAAGCATTTTTTGTGCCCCAAGTCATGTCTACAAGAGAATAATTTTTTCTATCATTCACATCCATTTCACCTTGTCTCTATTAGAAGTTTAGTATGTAGGCAGGTTAAGAGCAATATTCTGCAGTATATGAGGAGTTTTCTTTAATGCTTTCCATGCACTCAGCTAGAGTGGCTACTAGAGGAGGTATCTCTTTACATATGCATTTGTTAAGAGAGTTTAGGTGATGGAAAAAGAAAGTGAAGTACAGTTAATACAATTTTGATTTTTTATTACTTGGGGTTAGTCAGCTGGAAAACTGGCTCTCTTGCTTTAAACTGTTTTGCCATTTAAATGTATCAGCATCCGAAAAACCACTGTGGACTATAGCTTTGAACTGAAAAGGCATCATTGCTGACATCTGACTGAGAGCTGCCACACTGGGTAGTAATAAACCTCCTGAGGTGCAGATTCGAGGCTCACTGGCAGTAAAAGGTGGGATGTGGCAGCACAAAGGAAGCGCTGGATGTTGGTGCTGCCTGCTCTGAGATCCTGGGAACACTTCCCACCCCTAGAACATGAGGAGTATTGGAGGATGGGGGAACTTTGCAGAGGTTTTTCTCAGTAGCAAATGGAATTGCCTCTGAGCCCCTGGCCTAACCATGAGCCGGTGATCTGCAGGGGCTGCCAGGGGATTCCATGGCAGCAGAGAGGGCATCCAGGGAGGCGGCTCAAACTGCACCGATGCCCAGTGCCTGCATTTCTGGCATTGGCTGAAGAAACCAACAACCCCTGAAAACACCCGAGGTTGATGTTGTGGTAATGGTGGAGATTGTGTTTGGCAGGAGCACAACAATGGATGCAACCATCAACCTCAGAGTTATCTCAATGAGTACAACTCTCCCTAACAGAGCAAACAGGTTGGAAATTCACTGTTTTGTATTACACAGGGACAGGAGAGGGGACCTGCCTCCTCCTCTCCAAGCTGTGACAGAGTACAGCTTGAGCTGCTCTGGAATTTGGGGACTGTTTCTCACAGCAACTGTGAAAGCATGTACTGATGGAAATCCATTTGGCTTGATTCCATCCTAATATTGACCTGCATGACAGTACCCTGCTGTCAAGTAACTTACCTCAGGATGAGAGTAGAATTAGATCATAGCCATGGCCCTGGTCTGCAACTGCTGTTCTTTTTTTTTTTTTTTTTTTTTGGCTGCTTAGAAAGAGAGGGAAATGGCCTGTTGCATCTTATATGCTATCTTGTATGCTCAAATGGACTTTTGCTGAGGTGATGCCCTAATTCCCCATAAATGATCACTTTTCACTTGGGAAAGGTCTCATTTTGAGCATCTCAGGATTCATACTTAACTGAAAAAATACTTCTCTCTGCAGTGTAAATTCTGCAGTGCAGCCCCTCAGCCTAGGATTTAAAATCTCCTGAGTAGGAAGCAAATTAAACAAATATTTATTCCCTCAATTTCATTGGGTGAAACCCCACTACTTTGTATCACATCAGGCCTGAGTGATGCTGTGTCACATCCTAGGCAGGGCAGTGTTCTGCCTCCTTTGCTCTGTGGCTGATTTCATAGCAGGACTGCTTAAAATATGAGTGGGTAATAGCAATATCACCTGTGGCTACCTCAGGAGATCAGCTACTTTATTCATGAGCCTTGGTATCTAAAGGAGGGTGCTGAACCAGAAATAAAAATATTAGTCTTGGTTTATTCTGTCAAAAATAAGGAAAAATAAAGACCAAAAAACCCCCAAACTCAAGACAGTGATTTTCATGTAAAACCACTTGTGCAGAGTATCTTTTAAAGACTATGTGTATTCCTATTCAACACTGTTGCCAGGTCAAATGCTGCTGTTTTCACATTTGACTGTAGGGGTACTCCTCAACTCTTATCCATACATTGTCCTTTCAAGAAAGCTTTGTTTCTGGAGGCAGTCTTTTTTAAGAACAAAATTCTCCTTGATCTGTCATTGCAGGTGGGGTCAAGAAAAAGCTCAGCTTTATTAAGGGCTGTGAGAAAACTTTTATTTCCCTCACATTTAAGACTTAGTGCATGTGAAATTCCTTTGCATGCTTCTAAATGTTTTAAACAGGACATAAATGAAAAATCTAAATGCTAAACTTCATGTCATTTTTGTCTAGCCAAAAAAAAAATTAAATAGCAGGTTACATCAATACAGTGTTGTCTGTATCAGTGAGATTTCATAAACAGATGCTGTTACAGTATAGATCATACCTTTTCACTGAAAGAGGGATGTGTGTGATAGCTGTCCATTAACAGATAATTTAGGCTGACTCCAGAAAACACTCCGATTCAGTCTAATGTGGATAGCTTCTTTTACTGGCAGTTTTGCCTGGGTTTTCATTGCTTGCAGTGGCCATTTAACTGAAGAAATGCAACTCCCAGCATGAAAGGATTATTTTGCTAATCTTCCTTAAAGCTTCCCCCCGAGTATTCTATCAATATGAGGTTGTTGGTAGGAGACAACATAAACCTAATATAAATCCTGTTTCTTGGAACTGTGATTTGAAGTTGCACAGCATTCCACAGTCATGTGGAAGGGTATTTTGTAGAATGCTTGTTATTCATTCTTTCATTCTGCTGTCCCTTAAATCTAAGACCTAATAGGAATAATGTTTTCCTGTAGCTGCCCTGGCAAATATGGCTTTTATTACAGGAGATTCACACAATTTTCAAATCCAATTAGACTCATGCCACCCTGCTGAGGCATACATTAAACTTTAGCAAATGAATCTTATGGAATGACCTGCTTCTTCTGCCATAGTACTTCTTCCTTTTAGGAAAGGATTCTTCAACCTGAAATTTATTTTTTTCTGTTTTTCAACAGTGGGTTCTTTCAGTAAAGGAAAAATTTGGAAACACAGAAAATGTATTCAGAGGCAGTGCTGTAAATGGGACAGTATGTTCCATCTGAGATAATACAGATGACCTGCTGGTTAATAAAAGATAAAACCATTTCCAGGGCCCTGAACTAACTGCAAGAGAATCCAAAAGGAAAAGAATTTTTTCTGTGTAAGCTTTTTAGAAAAGAAAAATGAAACAAAAAAACCCAGCACCCTTCCACCTCCCTTCTACATGTGCATTGGAAATATGTCTCATTAACTAGATGAATCTATTGTCCCAAAGGTACATTTCAATGTGATTTCACCAAGAAAAAAGATTTACTGAGATTCTCCTTAGTGAAAGAGATCCTGACAAAACCACAGATCATTACAGCCAGAGTTGGACCTGACAGATTCTTGCTGTTTGACTGACCCTTAATTTTGTTAAGTGTGAGAAAATTTTGCCTAGCACATCAGAATATGAACTAACACACTAAATATTTTATTCTGTGCTAAATTAAGTATTACAGGTTTTAATTCATCTTCATCAAGCACCCTTATTGAAAATAAAACGGGCACAACGCAGCAGAGTGGGAGAGGAGAGGCATTATAATTAAAGCACAAATAAGCAGAGCATGTGACTCTATTAAAATTTATTATTAAGCTATTCTTTGCAAAATGTGTCATAGCTTTAGCAGTGCTTTGTCATAATGAAGTGCTCTAGCCAAGGCCCCAGGGTTTTGGATCTATTAATCCTGCAAAGCCAGTCCTGGTAAGTGGAGGGGTTGTATGGAATCATGGAGTCTCTGTGCTTCATTTCCCATCCTTTGAAGAGCAAACTGCCCCAGGGCAGGGATCAGGGGAGCCTGCACCACCCTGCACGCCTGGCATCCCCCAGATCCCACCCAGAGCAGCAGAGAGCCCCAGCCTTGGGAGCCCTAGGGAAAGGCAGCCCTGCTGGAGAGCAGAGAGCTGTGGACACGGTGGTGCTCAGTGATTCCCTGAGATGGGGTTGGGATACACACCCTGTGCCTGGGACTGATCTGCTCCAGTGCCAGCCCTGGGGTCAGGGAGCCCAGCACTGCCCTTGCCTCTGCTCTTCCCTGAGCCAAGCAGGAGCGCCGTGGCTCTGACACTCGGACATGGCAGCTTTGCTCTTCAGTCTAGGCCTGCGGGCTGAAGCCCCACCACAGCCAAGAAGGGCTTTGGACACTTTGATAAAAACTTCTGTATTTGTTGCAAGACTTTCTGGATGGCACAGTGGTTTATCTTTGTTTATCTATTATACATTATTGTCACTCCTCTATTTTTATTTAAATTCATTTTCACTTTTGTTGTTCTGAGATTCTTATAATGGGACCATCCTGTTCATGAGTGCACTTAATTTGTCCCTGCAGCTGCAGGCTGAAAATCTTCTTTAGCTATGGCTGTGGCAAATGACTAATCTGCACACATTGTTGCTCATGAACATATTGTGTCATGTTTGCTTTAGTGAGTGATCTGGTGTCAGACTATACAGGAAGTCTTTCTGCCATTTGTGTTTGGATTTTTTTTTTGTTACCATGAAGTTTCAATGCATAGGCTTAGGACTGTGTTAATTTTGGTTTTCTGCCTTGTTACCTTGTGAGTGTGGTTCTTATTACAACTTGGTCAATTCTTTATTGAGTGTATTCAATTTCCAGCAGAAGTGCCTGGAGATAATCACCCTTTTCCCCCTCTGCAATACCTGTGCTTTCTTGTCAGTGATTCACTCAGACACTGTTCCCTTCCTGAACATGCAGTTTTAATAGAAATGCCAAAGGTAGTGAGCCTACTTTAATGACTAAGTGCATTGAATGTTACAGAGTGGATGCGTTAAGAAAGGAGTTGAGACATTCTCCCAAAAAACTTTTGAAACTCAATAAGAAATATGGCTAATCTTTAAGAGCAAGATTGTGGCTGTGGTCTCATGCAGTGGGAACCCATTTCATACCCTGAGGGAGCTAGCTTGTGTCTCTTTCCCAGAGGTAGGGAGATCAGGGAATTTGCCAGTTTACACTCTCTGGCTGGGCAAGGAGAACAGGCAGGAAATGACTACAGCCTTATTTTCTTCACCCTCCCTCCTGGATTGCCTTTGTTTCTGGTTTGGAAGGATAATAATTTACAGTTCTCTTTTGCTCAGGGATGGACATGAAGGCAAAAATCAACCTCCTGTCAGGAATTATGTGAACTAGTTGGTTTTAGAGCCATCAATTCATCAATGGAAATTTTTCTAGTCAAAACAATGGTCCTCCAACTAACTGCTCTCCAGTTCTTGTTTGTGCTTTATTTATCTCAGCCTGTCTGCAGAGCCAAGAGGAGCCATTGTTAGCAGGAGGTTCTTCTCCTCTTTCAGGTTGGAGAGGCTGGCTAAAGCTGCAGGCGGTTTCCAAGGAGTGGGAGCTGGCAGGGTGTGCACAGCCAGGCTCCCAGCTTCCTCTGCACAGGGCAATCCCTCAGGAAGCAGGGCTCTCCTGCAGAACTCCTCCTCCTCCAGTTAGTGCCGGAGAGGAGTCATCTGACCCATAAACATTAGAGCTGAGAAAACCTCTGTGGTCACCAGCTCCAGCCCCTGCAAACAATGGATCCTCAGGGATGAACATTTGCCTTGAAATCAGTGATCCTCCCTGCCAGATTAGCTCCCTCCTCTCTCATTTAGTCCTATTTAATCTACATTTTCCCCTTCAGTGATTCTGAGCTATTACTATGCTTCTACCTGCTTTCCCCGTGCTGCCAACTGTCCTCCCACACCACCCTCCACCTTCTTGTTATTAATTCTTCTTAAGCACTCACAGCCTGCTATCATTTCATCTTTTCTCTAGACAGGCCAAATTCAACAGTTGGCTTTCTTGCCTAACTACTCTTAATACAATAGCTGCTGTCTTCTGAACTTGGAGGATTTTTTTGTTTGCTGCCTGCCCTAGTTAAGTGTTTTTTTCTCTTTAAATCTAAGATGATTTCCTAGTAGGGAATGCTCAGAGCATTGCAGATGTAGCCTTACCAGCTAGGACTGTGTAAAACATTTCCATTCCGTGTACAATATCTTACTGCATGTAGCCACAAGGACAGTAATCAATGGGATTGCAGAAAACACTGGATTTTATAGAAATCAAAGGAAAAAAATCACTGAGCCCTGTGGAAAAAAGTGAAAGATGAATTAGGACAGAAAGATTAAGAAATTTATAGGATTATATCTTCTTAATAGTCCAAAGACAGGTATCGATAGATTTCAGGTTTTTGGGGTGCTTTTTTGTTTGTTTTTTTTTTTTTAAGAAATATATAAAATATTATTTTAAAAGGAATTATATTTTAATTCCTTATTTCTTCTGTTCTGCAGAGGATGCTTTGGGCCAAACTTCTTTACTGATTATTAGCCCGCGCTGAGTGCACACAGTGCTCTGCCCTTGGTGATCTGCAGGGCACCCCAGCCCTGCCATCACACAGCACAATTCCCAGAGCACTGCCTCTTCTTGCCTGGCTGATGCATCCCATTCTAAATCACAGCATGTACTGAGTGCAGGTGAAATAACTTAGCATAAAGACAAGGTCTGGTCTGAAAGCATCAGCCCCAATTTGGGTTTGGAGTTAAGAGCATATTGGTTGTAATATTGTGAAAATAAATATCTCTATCTCTTTTAAAATTGCTTCTAAATTGAGGGCAGGGAAGGGTTGGCTTATTATATAAGGTTTATATTTTATTAATAAAATTATGGCTTATATATTATATGATTGCTTTAATTTTAATTGCAAATAATTTTGCATAATGTATGTTCAAGTATTATCTGAAAAAAGTATATGATACCTCATCATACTTCCCTCTCAATACATTGTGAAAAATAATGGGGAGAAGGATATCCACTGGAAACCATAAAATCTTTAATTAAAGGTATCTATATGGGAAGCTTCTTTCTTCAGAACATTATTAAATATTGCCACCTTCAGGTGAAAGTGTATCTAAACATTTAAGGAGAATTTTTCACACATACTCTTACAATTTTTCATCTTAACTATTTTTAAACCATGTTTATGCTTTTTCTTCTGACAGTTGAGCACAGAAGGGCAGACAGGGTGGTGTGCTGAATTTGGGGAAATTCAATTCCTTGGGTTTGAGGAAAGCAAAGCAGAGTGGAAGAAAGCACCACAGTTAATACATTAAACCCAAATAGTTTGTGGTTTCCTTGAACAAATCATCTCAGAGAACTAGAATCCTGCAGTTTACTTTTATGTGGTTTTGTCTCTTGTAAAACTTCTTCCACGTTCTCGCTTTCTAATATGGAAGAATAAAAATGATTTTTAAAGTTAATAGAATCGGCTTGGTTGAAATTCTGGTCAAAGTTAAGCTCAAATTCATAAGATAAATTCCCTAAATTAAAGGGAGACAACTAATTCTGCTGGAAAAGAAAGGAAATTTGTGATTAATTAAACAGTGATATCAATCTATAGCAAAATTCTCAAAGCTATTTGCCTCACCAAACATTTCAATCTCTCTTTAAGATGAATGAAAAAACAATTATAAATACAAGCACCCCTACTGGAGAGGGCACTTACATTAAATACCATTCACTTTGTTCCTGGTCTTGCCTCTGCTGGTTTCTTCCAGTGCTAAGTAGGGAGATTGGTCCATGGCAGTGAGCTATCGATTGACTGATGGCAGGATCCCATTTCCTGTGCATCTAAAGTCAAATTCTTTTGAAACATGGCATTACACAAACAGTGCCTTCCACCCAGAGAAAAATGTCATGCTGTTCAGTAATAGCAATGGCAAACGCTCCCTTTGGACTGAGCATAACGCTCCACTTCCCACTTAAATGGTTTTGCACTGTTGCACTAAAGAGCTGGCACATTACTCCCCACAGGTGGCTGCATTTCAGCGCCTGGGTGAAGAGAGTCTCTATTTCATCTTTCAACTGTACTGAGTACTAAACATAACATGGGGCTCCTCCATTTCCACAGGCTATTAACCTTCCAAAACATTTATCTCCAGTGCTAAACTTTCCGGGGCTTCAGCTTCAATTCCAGCAAATGTCTCTATTCAAAAACAGTGCATTGAGAATGGATTAAGTCCCCTTGCAGCAAATAGTAACCATATGCCAGAGCTAAAGCTGGGCTGAAACAGCTTTCTGAACTTATTCCTGCTCAAAAGTAACATTTTTATTTTGGCAGCTTTGAGCAAAACTTCTTCATCCATTTCTGAATAAGAGAGCAGCAATAAAACAAATAATCTTACTGAACTTCTGTTCATAAAAGCATTTTAAAATATTGTGCTTTATAAATAGTATTTTCATAGCAGCAGAAGGTCTGAAGAACAGAAAGCTGACACCTCTAAAGGAAAATGGAAGGTCTGCAAGGCTTGGCAGAAAAAACCTTAGCTTTCTTCTGGGGAAATTCATCCAGCAGACAAACACAACCTCCTAAACAAGCAGTTTAAGTGTTGCATTTATTATATTTCAAGAGTCCTATACCCTCTCAGTGTTTTCCAGTGGGCAGCAGATGTTCACAGCTTTAGCCTCTGGAAAGGGCTCCTCCAAGGCTCTTTAACCCACCCCTTTTATCCCAGTTACCTTGACTGGCCACAGCTTCTGAAGGACATCACAGCTGCAGCCCATCAGGCAGCCTATACAAGGTACAAATACAATACAGATAACTGGGACTCCTTATACAAACAAGCATGGCCACCTATATTTAAGTTGCCTGTTT
This sequence comes from Emberiza elegans, assembly GCA_024865655.1. Taxonomy (NCBI): domain Eukaryota; kingdom Metazoa; phylum Chordata; class Aves; order Passeriformes; family Fringillidae; genus Emberiza; species Emberiza elegans. The sequence continues at coordinate 67,638,335 of JALJVW010000206.1, forward strand.
GCTGAAGGTAATATTTGCTTAAGAGGGCAGATGGAAAGGGTGGCTCTCAATAGGTAGCTGGGCAAGTTTAACCATGGGCACTGCAACAGCCTCAGTGTCAGTACAGCCCTGAGTGACCCCTGGAGAGAGACCCTTTATCAAGGCAAGGGGGGCATGCAGGCACAGCTGAGCTGTGTAAAGGCGTGCTGCCCCCACCCAGCCTGACCTTTATTGCCACAGCCCTGCTGGGGTGGAAACCAGCAGTGGCAGTCACGCTGTGTGTGCTGCTCGTGAGGGCTGCAGCCAGCTCAGAACAGGTTCAGGGGAGGCAGCCAACAGCTCAATAGCCAAGGGCTAATTTGAGCAATACACCCACCTAACCACAGTGCTTCCCAGCGTCCAATTCAAGCCAGATTTGGAAGAAATAAGCCTCTGTACTTGGTCTGCAATTCTGATTCTATGGTTTTACTCCATGAATATTGGACAGCCCACAGCCTGTTGAGATCTCCTGCCTGGCAGTGGGCTGCACACCAGGATCTCCCCTGGGGTGGGGCTGCCTCTCAAGGTTTCTACTATTCAAGTCTGAGAAACTCTTTGTCACATCAGATACTTGGTAAATGAATTAGGAATAGACACACTGAAATTCTGCAATCTTGGCTCAGTGGCATGAAGGATGGATGGTGAGTATATAATCCTTTGGACATAAACCATTGACCAAGTCTGAATTCAGCTGGGCCTGAACTCTCCTCTGAGATGTTTAGAATGCAAAGGGATCCTTTATGAACCTCATGATCTTCCAGACAGTTTTGTCTGATCCTATTCATTATGCACTACATTCTTGTGTACCTTGCCATCAAATCTTGTTAAATCAGTGTTGATAACTCAGTGTCTTTTCTCAATCAAATATATTGTTGCTTCTCTCTTATGAGTGAATGCATTGCTCCATCCACAACATCTAAACAAGATGCTGCATATGCCGTGTATATAAAGTATTGCACAGCTCTTGCAGAGAAAGTAATAGCTAAGCATTCAATACCTCATTTTCATTCCCTCTGTCGTTTAGCAAATGTGGCTGAAGATGAGATATTCTCTGCTTTTATAAAATGGAGGATTATAACAAAAAATGAAGGGCTGTAGAAGAGGATGGTTAGTCAGAAATACTTTCTACAGTAGAAAGAGGAAATAAAACTGAAATTAGGTACTAAAGGGAGGAAAACTCATCCAACAGTAATTCAGCATTCAGTCACTGGCAAAGGGAGCTTAGCAGTCCAAATAAGAGATTTTGAAATATTTAATCTGCAGGATCTGTGGAATTACATATAATTCCGCTGGCTGTTTTCTCAAATTAAATTGATCGAGATCTTTGCATTTTATTACATGGATTTATTCTGATTAGTTCTAAAGCTAAAAGTCTTCCAAACGAAGATTCAGAAATTAAAAAAATTCTTTTTTTTTTTTTTTTTTTTAGGGTTTCATGGGTTTCTCTCAGAAATATTACAGCATTCTTCCTGCGCCCATGGTAGAAAAAGTGCTGTGGTTCAGTGTAGCTGGATGGGGGTAGTTGCGATACAGTCACCACAGTGGTATCAGAACACTCTAATCTCTGAAGAGCTTGAGGATGAATGGCTTACATAAATGTAGAATATTGTTACTAAATACTCAATTGGGCCATACTGAATAGGGTTAGCTGCTTTATTGGGTCTATCTCCATGGAAACTGGTGACAGTCTGGAGTATTGACCGCTAGTTAATCAAGATAGTATTGGCACATGCTCTGCTTAAGAGGTCTGGCTTCGTTTCTGCAAAATAAAGAGCCCTTTAGCCAGGTGACAAGCAGGTGAAATCCTGAAGCGGTTGTTAGGTGCACAGGTTGCCAAACAAGATAAAGTAGCACGTTTTCCTGGTCCCTTGGGTAGCTCAGACAGGGGTGCAGTGGTGCTGGCTGGGGTAGGAGCAGTGTTCCAGCATCTCGCCAAACCCCTGCTGGGGGAGGCACTGCAGACCACTGGCAGCATCAATTCTCGCCTGGCGTTTCTGCAGTTCACAGCAAGTGAGTGAGGTGCCCATGGGCAGCCACAGCCCAGACCCTGGCACTGCCCAGCAAAGGGCCTGCCCACCCCAAACCAGTCCCTGTGAGCAGCACCTTCCTCCAGCACAGCTTTTGGAGAGCATGAGGAGATGTGTTCAACAAGACCTCTGGCATTTAACTTCTTCTTTTTGTGCCTGGGCCAGAGCGAACCTTTTAATGTGAATTTGGGAAAGTATCCTGGGACTGGGACCAGGAGTTCTGCTAAATTAAACAGTCTGTGGAAAAACTAATTCTGTTTTTAGTGTTGAGAGGCGCTGGGTTTGATCGACTTGGCTTATGTGGGAGTGCCACAGCTTTGTTTTCTCAGCCTTAAGCCTTTCCCTTAACTGTACTATAACAAAATAGGAGTCCACAATTTTTTCCATAACAATACTGATTTTCTCTTACCTGAAAAATCATATAGCCTCTTTGTAGGATAAAAAAATTCCCCAAACAAAATTTCTTTGATTTCTATGTTAGAATCATGCTAGTAAACCCTGCAAATCATTATGGTCTTCATAATGGGGCATTAAAATAAAAAGTCCACAGATGCTCTGCCATGATTTACAGCCTTGTTGATAAACACCTCGAGCTGTTTTATTTTACCATGGAACCAAAGAAAATTAACTATTTCTCCTGTATGGAAAAACCCTGAAGACACTGATAAGCCTTTTCCAATAAAAAATTAGTAAAGTCACCATGAAACTGGTAGATAGTCTCAGTAATTATTTTATATATTATTAATCATTGTTTTTAAAATTATTATTTGATACATGAAGTATTGTTTTTCATATTGAAAATGCTATTGAATATTCTGTGCAGTGAATCTGGCAGCTACTGGAAGCCATGTCTTATCAGAGCTGCTTGAAAGATACATTGTAAACTTAAAATAAAGTGCATTCTGCTTTAGAGTTTCCATAAAAGGTCAGTATTGCTGTGGTTCTCTTTTCATGCTGTCAGCAATTTCTGGACTCTGCAAAACTTTGGATTTGCTTCTTGTTCTTAACTGAAAGACACAGTAAAAACGGAGAACCCTATGATGTTATATTCTTTACTTCTAGCATGGACTACAAATCCATTGTCAATTAGCTGTGATGCATTGTATTCTATATTGGATGTTTTTGAAACCTCAGCTGCTGAAACCATGTCCACAATTAGTCTCATCTAACTTATACTGTTTGAGAATTAAAGTAGTCTCTTCTTCTCCTTCTTCTGTGAGCTGCCTGTTTGGTGGAGCCCCAGGACCCAGTGAGGTGTGAGCCTTTCTAGAGAAGCTTATCCCTCTATTTCACTGACAGAAATAGCCTGAGCATTACCTTTTCCCTCTCTGAAACTCTGGGATCCTTATCCTAAAACTTATGTAACTCTTTCCATATTTTCTATTGGCAGTCTTTGAGCAGAACAGTATCTTGCTTGTTGTTTATCTTTGCAGTTTGTTTTAGGATCAGCACACTATTAAATCTGTGTTCTTTATTTTTCCATCTATTTCACATTTAAGTGAAAGGGAGGATGTGAAATGTCTGCTTCCAGTGCTCTGTACACCTCACAGGTACTGGGGCTCTCCTCTGCCTCCTGGGTGAACAGGGTTACTCAGTTCCTGCAGTGCAGACGCTCTTGGTGGGACCGAGAAAGACTCAGGGGTGTCTCCTCAAGGAAATGCTCAGAAAAGCTCATAGGACAGCCCATAAAGTATTCCAGACTCAAATATTCTACTTACAATTACAGCTATATAATCTAGAGGAGTATTTTCTGATTTAGAGATGTAAAAACAAAATGCAGCCTCTATTAACTTAGCTGTTCCTAGGCTGTGAGAGTGTCGGTTCTGGATAGTTTGGCCCAAGACAATTAGAAAACAAACTTTGTTTTAACTACTGTAGGAGTTAATTCTCTATGTGCTCTTAATTTTATTGTGTTTCACAGTGAAGATTAATCACTCTTGTAATTAGTTTTGTTCTCTAGAATCCTTTTCAAGACATTGGATGAAATAAAATTATGATCAAGATTTGTGATGGACATGGATCAAGAGGCTTTTTCTCTCTGTCATGAAATGGAATGTTATGAAAAGGTTTCCTTCCATTATTAGTTTAGGAAAGAAGAATCAAGTCAAACAACAGGGCAAAAAATGAAGGAGAAGGTAAAGTTGGCAGCAGGCAGAGAAAGACAGCTTCATCTCTTCCCAGTTTGCTAGAAAATACCTTTCCCTCTCTCAGCATCACCTTTCATTCCCCCTACTCCCAAATTATGTTAAAATATTTACTGAGGTTGGTCTTTAAACCCACAGCAGCTAAACCACTTCAGCATGGGGTGAATTTATAACAGGTTTCTTATAATTTGTGCCCAGGGACATCATTATGCAAGTGTCATGCATAACAGTCAGGCTAAATGGTGAAACTAAAAGGAAAAGAAAGGAAATCACTCATGGACATGCCTGGGAATGAGCACAGTGGTTTTCTCTGAAGCAATTCAGGCATATTGAGAAGGTATATGCTCAGACCATTTTAAAACTTATTATTATTTACTCAATAGGCTGTAACACCTCTGAAACTTACTGCAGTGTTTATTCAATAGACCAGCTCTGTATTTTTGGTCTATCATGTCAAAATGCATTTAAGCAATTATGAAAGGGCACATTTTACTCAGCGTCCCTTAGCGGCTCCTCTGGAGCCTGTTATGTTGTACAGCACTTTGTAACAGGTTGCAATTCCTGCATTAATTCAGGCATACTCATGGTGTGCCCTTTCAGGAGGATCTAAGGACTGACTCCTTCCTAACCACTCAGGTACCTGCACGGGCAGGGAGATTGTTCCAAGCAGCAATATGTTGTGCCAAGATTCTGTCCCTCTCCTTGAAAGGAGATTTGCCTTCTGGATGTCAGCAGGCCAGTGGGATTAAATGGTACATTCCAAATTTCACTGGAGGATTGTATGGTTAAACTAATATGAAAAAAACAAAATCTCCTCCAGTTCTCTGGTAACCCCTTGCTTGCTTGAAAATCTCCTTTTTTCTGGTACATCTGTGAATATCTCCTTGACATCATCTCAAGCCCAGAAATTTAGTGCTTTTAAATAACACACTTGTCTTTTTCTTGCATCGATTCTTGTCAGCATTTCCCTGCAGAGGAGATCTGTATGTCTGTGGTGATCCAAAAGGAAGGTGAAGCAGCAAGCTGGAGTGACCTGGGAAAGCCTGAAGTGCAAGGCTTTGCTTCTCAAGCCAGAAGCATCTCTCCAGGCTGCATGAGGAAGGAGCACTTCTGTAAACAGCAGTCTATTAAGACTGCAAGTGTTTTCACCTGTGCCTGGCTTTCCCACAGCTTGAAAATCCCACTCCTGAGTTATCTCCTTCAGACCCTTTGACAGGACAAGGACTCTGTGGTACCTATGAAAACACCTCCATAGTTAAAACATGGTCCAGAATCTCAGCTACTGCATCTTTGGTTTAGGACTGGAAATATTTAGTATCTTCTCTGTATTCCCTTATTTTTGTGAAACAAAACTGATTAATGGTGGGAGATTTTTTATTTCTACTTTTTATTGTTTTAGTTCCATCAAAGCTGCTGGCATTGCTGAGGCATTAACACCAGCAAGAGGGGAGTTTGCATATGCAAATTTTTCTCCCTTAATTAAAAGCAGGAGCACTTGATTATGCCTCTGAGCCCCAGAGCTGCAACTATGTAAACAAAGGTTACATGCTCAGAAAGGAAAAATAAGCACTAAGTCACAGTTTTGTGATAAGACTTCTGTTAGTTTTTAGTTAACATGAAGCCCAGTGCCAAATTTAATTCCTTATTCCCAGATAGAAGTTCATGCTCTTCCAGAAGCACACGTTGTGGTTATTTTCTTTGGGTTTGGGATTGTTTTCTTCTCATTTTGTATTTGCTTTTCTGACTTGGAATGCCCTTGTTTCCTGGCTGGTAGCAATAAAGCAATTAAGAGCAGGTGTAGCTTGAAGAATGTGATGCAGCATCTAGAAAAAGTGATTAACCGGAAAAATAAGCCACAGGCTTTAATTTGTTTCTTAATTGTCATCCAGGTGTGGTCTTAATCCTTCAAAATTGTGAGGATGCTGGGCTTCTGCTGACTCCAGGAGTCATGAGGACTGACTGCTGGACCTGAGAATAATGTGGTGAGACTTGGTCTCCTGTGGTAACCATTTTTCCCAAAATTTCTCTTCTTTACACTGTAGTCCTTAGCCCCCTCAGTTAATGATTGTCCTTGGTAAATGGGGTCATACAAATCACCTGGCCACAAGAAAAACAAAAGGACCAGCAGAGCACCCCGGCACTGTGCGCTGTCTCTAAAGCAGCTGATTTCAATTCTCTAGTTCTTTGCACAGAAAAGACTTCTCTTTCCAGAAAGAGTGCAGGCATGACTTGGGGTGAAGCAGGGGAAAAAGGGCTGGGGAGAGATGTGCTGAGGAGTATGAAAGTCTTAGACTGGCGGTACCAATGCCATGAGCATGTCTTGTAGACCGACCCTCTCTGACAAAAACAGTAGTGTTTGTTACATTTTAGATTTTCTAAGCAGAAAACCGTGTAGCAATGCAGGATTCCCTTTCCTTGCATGGGTAAGTCTTACTGAGCTGACAAGTTCCCTTTTTGATCAGTCACTTATCTCCCAGTCTTAACAAATAATAGCAATGCTGAAACAGATATGGGGATGAAAAGGGCACGAGATTCTTTACACTGGTGTGGTTCTGACAAACCCACACTTCTCTGGGTGCTTCTTTAAAAAGCCATGTGTGTGGTGCCACGTAGGGGTGATACTCTCTGCCCTTTCATGCTACCTGGGCTTTGCAAGGCAAAGGTGGCTCTGCATGCTGCCTGCCAGCACATAATAGAGCCTGTTTTAGGTAAGGAGCTCTGGGATTTTCTGAGGTTATGGTGTGCTGTGCCCTGTTAATGTTTTTTTCAAAAGAACATTGCAGGGAATTATATTTTGACTGTGATCTTTAGTATTTTGGGGTGTTGTCTGCTCACTGTCTATCTGTTGGCTTTTGCTGATGTGAAACATACGTAGCAAATTTCAGTATCTGCACAAATGATCCCCCAGGAAGAGCAGAATGCAGCCCATATGTGACAGTTTCAGTTTGTAAATTCCACTAACTTTTTTCACTGAAGGGTACAATTCAGGCCCCCTCTCCACACACAGCCTCTAATTGATTAGAAACAACTAACTACAAAAGAAAATTTGTAAAATAAATTGCCGCAAACTTCACAGGTCCAATGAAAGCACAGCTGGCAGGACCCAAGATCAAGGCAGATCACAGCTGCAGAAGTACTGATCAGAGTACAGCCTTGGGTGAGATTTGTTGTCATTAAGAAAGACAATTTTGATCAAACCCCATTGAATCAAGGCATGTGTTCACCAGCTCCACATACTGACCCCAGCATAACCACTGAGAGTGCTGTTCTGGTCTGTGACATAGAGACTTCACAATGCCTGGAAAATGAATCTCTGCATTTTGCCCTCATTTGGCATGGTGCTTAGAACACAGCATGAAGCACAAACTGATTATTAACAGAAGGCAATGCATTTCCTGAAGATGAGCTAGAACCCAAACACCAAGGGCAGGTTCCTGTTAGCCAGGTAGAGGATATTATTTTATCAGTTCCTGCATACACCCCATTCCCACCGATGGCAGTTTCAGCCTCACACATGTGGATCTTCCATTAACATTAATGGGTAATACCTGCACATAGATCTTAGGCTAACACTGGTGGGAATTACATATACCTGCAACACTCATTAGCATTAATGAGGGCTCTCCTGTGGCTATCTAATGATCATTAATGGGAATTACACACATGTGTGTTTCTCATTAGCATCAGTGGCACGTGCATTTCTCATTAATATTGATGTTAAATGCAGGAAGCCATATCTCCCATTAATATTAGGAGGAAAGTTGCACTCACTCCAAGGAAAAAGCTAGTCCTGACACATCCTCAATGAGGAAGTTTGAGCTGTTGTTAATTCTGTTCCAGAAAACTTCAGTTTGTGCTGTCTTTCAGTGAATTATCCAAGCCTCCATGACCTTGGCCACCAGGCATAAGCTTTGTTCCCATATGGATGAAGTAGTTCTGCAGAAGTCCAAACATTCTTTTCTTTGGAACCAGACAGCATGTCATCTCTGTGTTTTTTAAGCAAATGTATTTCTGAATTGCTGCTAATTCAAAGAAAAGTCTGTATATGCTTTTCACAGCATAGGGTGGCACACTCCAGCTGCTGAGTTATTGCCATAGGCACACCAAATTTATTATAAGTTCTTGTCATCTTAACTCCATTTTACATCATGCACTAATGCAGTATTGTGTTAAACTCTGACATGGTTCCTGATTAATGTAGTAAAGAATAAAGGCCACAGCCTCCCCTCAGAGTAAAAAACTGTATGAATTTACTACAGGATGGAGATTTTTATCCTTCCAGTTACAAAGGCATTAAACTTCAGTAACCCTTTCAAAAATGGGTACTCACACCTGCCAAGTGGTTTCCACTGGCTTTTCTGCAGGACTGTGGTTTGAGTCCCCTTAGTGGGGGACAGTCCAAGTGCCAGGAGTGCTGGCTGCTGTCAGAGTGAGCTCAGGGATCCCGTGGCAGGGCAGCCAAGGCCTTTGCTTCTGGGGAGGGTTCCCCCTCTCTCTCCCAAGGGCCAGCACTGCTTGGGTGGGTGCTGAGGAGCAAAGCTGTGCACGTGGTGTGAGCAGTGGTGACCAGACAGAGCTAAGGAAGAATGCTGACCTCCCTACCCCTTTTGTATATGGAGATGTGGGAAGGTGATTACACCAAGTCCTGAACTGGGAATCAAGTGATTTGCTAACAGTTCTCACCTTCATATATTACAATTATTATATTGCTAGGACAAATTCTACTTTTTCTATTCTTTGGTATACCCACCACCTTGTGCACAGGAATTATAGCCTGAAACAGGATCTCTAGATGCCACTCTTAGTGCTTAGCTCCAGTTAATACAAACAAAAACAGCCCCATCAGATATAAGCTATTTAAAACAGAGAGCAATATATTTAGTTTTAAAAGTGCCCTTTGGTAAGATAGTCTTATTGCTTTTCTCATTACTGTGCAAAATTAGAATAATCATTGCCCATGCAAATTAGTTACAAGAAACAATATTTGCAAATAGCAGATGAAAATTAAAGGATTATATTTGGCAAACACAACTGATCAGATTCCCCTAGGCTGGGGGAGGTACAGATCACACCTTCTGTGCTGCACAGGAATACCTCAGGGCCAGGAAGGGCAGGCTGTTCCACTGGGGCTGTTGGGCCATTCCAGGAGCCTTCTGGAGACAGGCAGAGGAGTGTGAGAGCAGATTCCAGCTCTCACAAGAGCTGCAGACAAAGTGCCCAGTGTGAGCCTCCCCCCTGCCCCAGCGCTGCCCCTTGGCAGCACACCCCGTTATGTTATCCCGGCTGGTTCTGCCTTGGCAGGGGCTCGTGGGAGGTGCTGCTGCTTTCTTCACAAGCACACGTTTCATTGCTGGGCTCCGTGACCACGGCCCCTGTACGGGCTCTGTACGTGACCAACTTCAACTCACGTGGAAATCAACAACCAGTTCAGAGAGAGCCGGCACAGTGCATAAAGCTGTTTACAAGCCCAGACGTTGAGACTCAGGTTCATGCTTACATCAGGTGCACACACTTATCCACACCCACACACACCCATCCTGGAGAGTACAATGCAGGAAAGGTGATTCTAGATTAATCTGGTCTAGGATGACAGATGTTAGGAGACATCAAGGAAAATCACAATAATAGTATTCTGTTTGGCTACACAGCATTAAAGATTCTAATCTGTAACTACAGCTTTCACTTATAATTCAGACTTTAGCTGCTAAACAAGCTAAATAATTTATCAAGTACAATATGTTCTAACATTGCAGCTTGCAAAAACTGCAGCCATACCTTTATTTCAAAGAGTCACCAAATGGTGGAAATGTCAAGCTCTTCCTTAAAGTGCATCTTCCTCAATTCCCTTGGTAGATAGCACTGATTTTTTTTTTTTTCCTGAAGATGTTTTATTGTTTTCCTACTTTTCATCAGGGTGGGGTTGCCATGGCAATAAAGTAGGATGTCTTGCTGGATTTCACCTTTGCTGTCTTGCTTCATATGGTTCTCCCTCCTCAGAGCAAACATGGTGGACGCAATGCACATACAGATGTCTGATTTCAGATTTCTTTCTCGAGTGTGCTTGGCAGCTGCTCTCCTGAGACAGGCAAAGCAGCACTTCGCAAGCAGCACTTCACTTTGCATTCATCTTCCCACTCTCCAGTGGCCACCATCATGTCTCCCTTGCTTTATGAGCTTTCTTTTAAGATGGACAAAGCTTTTCATGAAAGACTTGCTTCCAGTGTAAACAAAAACTTTTGCTTAAGCATTTCAATTAACCAAACGACCAAACCAATTCTCCTCTCAAAGTTAGTTGAGGTAAAGTAGCAAAATATGCTGCAATAGATATAAACACCCATTACATATCCCAGCAATCTCCCCAGTTACTGGATTTAAAAGGCTGAGTTTAGGTTGTGATGCTATGCCGATGAACTGGGTCTCACGTTTCCCTGTGTCAGTGTTGATTGCCATACCAGTTTTCCCATTTAGATTTGTCCCAGGAAGAAAAAGTTCAAAAATTAAATCACTCACTGGATTGAAGAGTTTTCATTTTATATATCTCTCCTGCATGCTTCAAAAATAAATTATAAATCTGTTATCTATATCTGAATTTCACAGTGGTAGCATCTCAAAAACCCAGATGAAAAGGATGGTAAATGCAGACTTAAGTCACAGTCCTTCAGTGAGCATTGCAGATCAGCTCTTCTCTCCTTCTGGAGTACCAAGAGTGGAAATAGCTGAAATTTCAGAATACACTAATGAATAATGCATCCCATGCCTCAAAATTATCACTAATATCTCAAGTATTTAAAACTCCTGTATCCAGTAGCTATATATCTCAAAAGGATTTTTAAAATACATAGCATTTTTAATATAATGGGATTTTTCCCTTTGGTGTTTGGATTCCTCCTTGCAATTCTACCAGATTAAAATAGGGATGTACTACATGAACTCCTGTGGATTAGCCATGATGCCTTTTTTTGTCACCTTCCAAAACTCTGCTTGCAATGGCAAAGCTGAGAAAATGCTTCCCAGTTTCCAGGTCAAGGGTTTATGCTCTGCTTTCCTTCTTTCTGCCTTACTCACTAGAGTAGCATTAAGTTTCCCTTTGATTTTGGTAACACTGCCTTGGCAGAACACCAGTGTCATTTTAAAGTATCATTATTATATTTGTTCTTCTAACTCTGTTGGTCTCTGCTTGCCAGTCCCAATTTTTTTCTTGGAAAGAAACTATTAGCATAATTATTATTCTAACATTATAACACCCCAGAGACATGGCCATTGTCCTCCTTTTCCATTTAGTTAACGCCACAGGAAACTTACAATCTGGGTAGAAGACAAAATATAACACATGTATATCAAGATAGATAAGAAGAGTGCTTCGAGATGACATGTCTGCGCATGCTAAGCAGCAGCACTGTGATAGTCTCTTGCTTTTGGTGCATTCTAATAAAAGAGATTGAAGAGGAAGCTCCAGTAGCTGTTCCTTCAGAAGCTCTTTCATAGGATGAAGTACAGCACAGAGCATGAAGCTGCTTCTCTGAGTGTCTTGTGGTTGGTGTAAGATGTTGGCTTGTCAGATGAATGGGTGTAGGAATTGATTTCTTAGCAAAGTCACTCAGAAGACTGAGGAAAACCTTCTGTGATGTGAGAAGGTTTGGTGCATGTTGTTTGGCTGACCTGGAACCTCTCTTTCCAACCTGGCAGTAATGGCCTGCTAAAACAGGTTCACTGCTGCTATCATGATGAGGACAGTCTGTATTTTAGAAGACAGACTCTACTATTTCTTCCCCAAAGCAGCAATTCTGTGCATGACATATCACAGCTGCAGAGATAATCATGGCTGCAGAGCAAGCTGTACCTTGGCTGCTTCTCTCCAGGTTGTTTTCAGGACAGAGGCCACACTTCCTGCTACAGGACCAGGCCATCCTTGTGCCTTTTAAACCAAACCTCAGCCCAGTTTGTCAATGCACATGGCACAACTTCAGCTGGCACCAGTAGCCTTTCCTCAGGCCAGTTGTGACAGTGCCTGATTTTAGTGACCTAAAAGCAGGTTCTGCACAAAAAACCCCCAGTGGTCATTCTGTTGCCTGAAATGTGTGGCATGTGTTGGTCCCTTGTCCTGGAAAGCTGTGCTACATCTGCTGACTTTCTGCTATTTCAGGAATGCACAAGCCCCAGGAAATATTAGAAAAGAAAAAGAATCAGAATTTTTTAAAGGCATTTGCATTGCTCAGCATTTTTATCAGGAAGATTTTGAAGTATTCTATGTGAATATTACAATTATCCCCAGATTATAGCTGGTAGGACATGGATAACATATAGATCAGCTGTTTCCTCAAATCCATGGGAGAGTTAAGTGATGAAATTAGGAATGGGATCCCCCATCTTGGCTTTCTATTCCATGTTGTAACTATCACATATTGGTATGTCATGTATGTTTCTGGTGTTTACAATTTAATTCAGCTGCACTCCCTGCCATTTAATTCAGTGACAATATGTGCATTTGCAGGAGTGGGATGGGAGGCCCTGTTTTTTGGGCAGGCCGTGTGTGCTGTTTATAGTTAAAAAGCATGTAGTGTGAAAATCTGATGCCTCTTGAAAATATCTTCCTGGACATTTTGCTGAGCCTGCCAACGAAACCGATAATTAACAAAAGTAATTTTTGTGACAGAAAAAAAAGGCTGACCATATGCTTTGCTTATAGTCTATACCATTTCTCAGGAAGAAAAATAGAACTTCAACCAGCACTGAGAATCATTAGAACTGAAAATACAGTTCATTATTTACATTACAGTCCATGTTTACCTTGAATAAAAGTAGAATTCAATTTTTATGTTCAACTACATTATTAGGAAGATCTAAACCTGTGATTAGCAAGTTTTCCTGGGCCCAAGGACACCTGGCTGAGTTGAGGTCATGGTGTGGTATTATCTGTGTCAGCATATGAGCTCTAGCCATAGTTGATTCAAATAATGTCAAAAAAAATTAGATAACTGCCTCAGATTTTATTATTCTGGAGGGAAAGGTCAACTGAGGATGATTCCTAACTGCAGCTGAGGGAAAAAAAAATTACATAGGTTTCACTGCTGTAGAATCAAGCCACTGCAATGCCTCAGTGCAACTGCAATAAGGATGGAGTACAGAGAGGTGCTTGATATGCATGCATGTGAACACATTTATGAGAAGTATTTTATTGTAGCACTTCAAAAAGTCTTGCACGTCAGTGAGATGCCTTAGCTTTTCCATATGTAATATTTCAGTTATAGCAATGCTAATGGAATATTGGCACAAATAATCATTTCTCTGTGGTAAGATGGTAAAGTTGTTCAGAACTTTCATGTAAACAGCAGGTTTCTTTAAGAACTATCTCTATTCACTATGTTTTTACTTGGCAACAGGAGTACAAACAGCTCTGGTCTAGGGTAGAGGAATGACAATACTCAGTCACCCTTTAATTCACTTACTGCTGAGATGCCCAGCAAGCCCTGTGACCACCTTTTTCCAGCTGCTACAAACTGTCTGTTTGGGAGGATAATTCCAGCTTCTTTCTGCTGACCTGGGCTGGATTCAAGTTGCTGTCCTAAAAGGAAAAGCCTGGCAAGGGTCATGAAACTTTGAATGCATTTATTTTTAGGACACTCAAGCAAGAGGGCAAGCAGAGATGAATAAAACTTGGAATAACAGAAGATCACCACTCTTCAAATAAACAGTGACTATCTGACCTATAATTGAAGATAGTTCACGGTATCTTGTTTCTTGTGGGTATTATAGTACCAACATGTAGTCAGAGGGGCACAAGAACTCTGATATCAGCACAATTCATGTGATGATGAGCCAGAGCTCTTCCAGTTAAGAGCTGAGGTACATTTTGTCCGTGCAACTGGATGAGAACCATTGCAGTACACTGTTGTTCTTCAGCTGTGTGATTGTCTCTATTTCTCCATGTGAGTAGTTCCCTGAAAAGGAATACAACATTAATAATCTTGAAGAGTTGAGAAATTTTTTTTATATGAGCATGCTTTAATTACCTTGCCAAGCAGAATCAATAAGGAAATATCTGTTGTCTTGAAAATGGTTCACATAAATTGAATAGAGTGTTAGTATGTGTTTATCAAACAGTCCAGATCAGAATACTCTTGTTTTCAGAAATTGGGTGCAATGTGGCTTAAAACAGTAGGAAAAAAAATTCCTTTCTGATTAAAGAATACTGTGAAGGACAGGTCAGTCTCTGATTTCTATGTTCATTTTAGAAACACTCTGTGTGAATACAACAATAATACAAACCTGAAGGGTTTAAATCCTGTTTAGGGTGAGACAAACCCACAACTCTTAACAACCCCATTGCTCAGCCTGACAGAGAGCAGGATTTTATTGCCACTTTCAAAAAGGCTAGAAGCTCTCTCTGGAAACAGGAACCAGTTAGTGTCATCACAGCAAACACCAAGAGATATCAGTGAGGGCTGTAACTTCAGCCAAGCACCTCAGAACAAAATCAGACAAACTCTTTAGTGACAAAGATTCAGCATTAGTGCAAAAGCTTCTGGTTATAAAATAGTGAGGAGGGAAAAAAGACATGCTGTATAGGTGAAATCTCAGTAGACTGATTCAGTTTTTTCCATGAAGCATTAGCAAGGTTTTAAATAGCTGCAACCTGCATATTAAAAATGCCCATGTGTATAATACATGAACAAGGGCACCTTGGCTGAATACATTATGGAACAGAACTGTCCTCTTTACCCCCTTCACAACCACACTTTTGCTTGCTTATGTGAACAGTCAAGAATAGTGATGAGCACTTATCAAAAGTTAAATTAGGCAGTCAATCAATAGATTAAGACTCTATTAAAAAAAAAAATAAAAGCATTCCTCCACCAGTTCCTTTCTTTCCCTCACTTTCTAAAATGAGGCCATTTCTCTGCAGCTCTTTATTTAGACACAAAAGCTGGAAAATGATCATGTTTTATCTACAGACTGACTGAGGCTTTTTTGTGATTCATTCACCTGCTGCTCCAGCAGAGACATAATCCCATCTTCATTTATATACCTAAGAGACAATTCAGATACAGGAGAGAATGTCTGCCACCAAAAGGAATCTGCTACATCTGCTGTGCTTGATATATGTGAAGTGTGGCTAAAATCTCTCTGCAGCTGTTTGTCTTTGTATTTAGCATGGGACAATGTAATAATGCACTTGTAGGGCAGGAGTGACTCACCAAATATTTCAACAAGACATGTAGATTTTATGCTGTGCTATTCAAAAAAAAAAAAAGAAATACTGATTTTGACTAGCCATATATTCCTGACCCATAAGCCCATTTCAAGAAACAGAGGCACAGAATTTTTTGATTAAGTAGTTTTACTTTCTTCCCTTAAGTATTGTTTCCCTGTGTAACCCTTCTGTGGCAGCTCTCAGTAGAAGGACTAGAAATTCTGCTTTTTAATGATGCTCTCTCTCTAATGATGAAGGGGGAAAAAGTGGGCAAGTTTTCTGGTCGAGGTAGCTCTTGTCTGTGCTGCTGGGTTTTAGCTCTCAAGTGAGTGGGACAATGTATAGCTCCAAGAGATGAAGCTTCTGAATTGCTGTTATCAGTGAGAGCTTGCTGAGAAAATGAAGTGCATGCCTACACTTCTATTTCATAGTCCATGGAAATTAACACCATTTTGAGCCCTGCACGCAGGCCTTTACAGATACCTGCAATGTATTTTTTCCATCTGACTCATGTCTCTGTGAGTCATTTATGGGGCTTTCATATGCAGAAGTGTTTTTTAGGCTATTTATGATGCTTCTTTGAGTATATTTAAGCCCTCCTTTTAAACAGGGGCTCAGCACACAAGAAAAAGCTGTTTCTTCTGGACAATAATTTACAATTAGAGAAATCATTATGATGTTCAGAAGATGGAAATCCCTTCCTATTGTAACCACAAACAATTTCCAAGAGCAGACTCTTAGTTACTGCACTTCATCATAAGTAAGGAAATCTGCCCCTGGATAAATCACATGACCTTGGCAGCCCCCAGCATTCCTGTGGCCCCAGAGCTGGAGAGGAGTCCAGGATGAGGCAGGGGCAGGGCAGAGCCCTTTGCAGGCTGTGCTGCACCGGGTGCAGGGCTGGCAGGAGGGCAGATCCACAGAGGGCATCAGCAAACCTGGGAGACAAAACCTGGGCACCCCGTGCCTGGCAACAAACATCAGCACTGCAGGGGAACAAAAGATGCAAAAACAAAAGATGCAAGAGCACTAAAATGGCAGAGCTTCTGTCTTTGCTGAAAGAAAAGATGAAACCAGCAGACAAAGGCATTGGCAAATAAAGGATTTGGGGTTTATTGCTACCTCCAGTGGAGAATCCACTGGTTTTGTGTCCTGCACCATCTTATTACACTAAGGGCATGAAAGTAAACTTCCTTTCTTCTCCAAGACTGTTTGCAAGTTGCTTCCCCATCAACATGTACTCCTTAAAAATGGCTGCCAAATTTTGAAGGTGATAAAGCAATCAATTCCTGTTTAAAATAATCAGATAATAGTTAGCAAAAAAATATTTTTTGTCTGCCTTTTTAAACCCCTATTGAGATAAAAGGGGTTTGTGTGTGAAAAAATCAGTAACTTCCAAGACACAGCACTTTCATGGGAAGGCTGGAATGGTCTTTTCAGAGCTTTCTCTTTATTTTGAAAATTTTTGGAGATACAGATTTGAACAGACTAAAGAAAGGGATGAGAAGAAAAGTATGAAACAATATTTAAATGATGTGTGATTCCATTCTTGCCTGAGGGCATGCTGAATTCATCAAGAGTCCCCCAGGATATTTCACAGTGTGGTGGTACAGGGGCTGCTTCCCTGACAGGTCATTACTGCACATCATGCTGGGATCCAGGACACAGCATGCTGCTGGCTGCTCTGCCTGCCTTGGTCTCAGGGCAGTCCCTGTGAACACAGGTCAAGGACTCTCTCTTTGGCATCCCAGATGTCCGAGCAGGCTCACAAGACGAGTGATTGATTTCCACTAGAGGACAGAGCTGTCGGGAAAAGTCATCCTCAATTCAGAAGGTTCACAGACAGGCTCCTTGAACAACTGAGGTGCACAACACAGTCAGCTGTGTGGGGCTGGCTTCTGGAAGCACTCCTTTCTGACTTCATGTACAGCAGCAGCCTCTGAGTGACTGAAATAAACCCATTAAAAAGCAGGAGGGAGTACAACAACAAATATAGAACAATAGGAGAGCTGAATGAAAAATACCTATTAGAGATGCATTAGAATGAATGAAACTGCAAGGAAAAAATGCTTTTTTAGTGGGTGCAGTACAGGCACCTTTCAGCCAGCAGAAGAACTGCCCTTCTGTGTTGCATGGTGTAAATGAGATGGGAAAATCTGAGTTTGGTATGAGAGTTTTATGTGGCTGTTTTGAGACCCAGGCTGGCTCCTCTGGTCTTGCAGGAGGTGTCACTGCACTGATGGCCCTGGAGAAGGAGGACATCCCCTCCCAAGCATCCTTCCCCTGGCAAGAAATTACCATCTGGCCTTGGTCCACATTCTGCCCAGTCGAGTAGCAAAGCAATAATAGAGTAAAAATTCTGAGTGCCTGAAGATAGATTGGGCTGAGTTTGGTGATCCGAGACCTTTATCTAATTAGGCCTTCAGAAGTTTGCATTGCTCCTGAAGAAAAGTTTTTTAGTAGTAGCTGATGTTTATAATGATTTTGAGAACAAATCACACAAATGTTCTGCTTTATAAACAGTGCAGCTGTGAAAGATTTAGAATACATGGAACATGGGAAATACAGTTACTTCTGTCCAGCAAAATATTCAGCCTTCCAAAGGCAGGCAAAATTTTGGGGTTTTTAGGCATGCAGGTTATTTAGGACTGTTTGCATTTAGATTCAGAACCTGAAAAATTAGTTTCCTGGCAGTATTATTCCCCTCCTAAAACTAAAATACCAGTTTGTAATAATAACAGATACATGTTTAGGGCATGGCCATACAATGGGAAATAAAGCTTAAATATTCAATTTTTTATGCTACATTAAAAGAATTTGACTTTTGGCCACTTAAAATAATTTTTAAAATCCACTGTCTTCTTCCTATAAGTTTTTTGATTACCTGGACACAGAAATCACTTTTTGAAATATAGTAAGAGAAAACATCTACTTAGCATTAGAGTGGGAGGTGTATCTGTAACCTTATTGTTCTTTTTTTAAATCTGAATGAGCATTTCTTATTATAGGAGAACAGGAAAATGTGGGAGTCAATAAATAGTGTTTCAGTATGAGCTAGCAGAATTGAGGAAATTCAGTTGGGGACAGAAAATAGCTAGAGGCTGCTATGTAGTTTTTACTAATCTAAAGTGTGAAATCTTCAGCTATGTACTTATCCTTTCTTCCTTTCTTTCTTCTTTCTTAGAAATGACTTCAGTCAGTTTATTGATTAGTTTTTAGCCCATATTTTAAATTGTAAAAGTTGCTGTGACTCCTGGTTTCACCAGGTACCTGTCACCTTGACAGCACTTGTAGGCTTGAATCAAAGCTACCCTGAAGGTTTGGAAAAGTCCTGAGTTTATGAAGGCCCTGCCAGATGATTGTATGGGAACATTAGAAACCAAAGCTATCTTACTGGAGTTCTTTGCAACACAAAAATGTTCATTGGTGTTTTATGCAAGGTTTAATAAGAGCTTCTTTGAGCGCTTGTGGTTTTAAGCCAAAACCATAATAACAGGAGACAGGGTGTGGGGACATGTGCACATGACTAATCAATGCATACTCACTCTCTGCTTGATCTGCATTACAGAATTTAATCCTGCTTCTTTGTGGATACAGATGGCTCCTTTGCACTGCAGCCAGCCTTGGTTTTTCCACAGGAAGACAGAAAACAGTGGATGGCCACATGGGAGTACACAGGTGATGGACTGCACAAAGCTAAATTTCTTCACTTGCTCACATGGCAGTAACATAATGGAAGCAAATAGATGAAGGACTAATAATTCTAGATTAGAGATAATTTTAATACTATACATACAAAAAGCAGCCAGTAAATGTAAATGTGCTGTCATATCACAGCAGGAAATGAGGCTGCTCTGCCTCAGCTTCCCCATCTATAAGTGGAATTGGTCCACAAAGTTTCTTGGCATCCAAAAATTTTTAAACCCAGTCATAGATCAGGCAACTTTTTTTCCAGGAGACTACTCCTAATTAAAATGGTTTCTAGTCAGGACAGTTTCCTTTATTCTCTTCTGCTTTTATAATGCCCCATTATTTCCAATTTCTGTGTTGCATTATTCTCTCAGCCCACTCGGAAGCTCCTCTCCCAGCACAGTTATAGTTACCCTGCCACCCTTGGTCAATGTTCAGCTGCAGTACATGATTCCCATAGACGTTCCCATCAGTCAAATTGTTCTGTGCTTAAACATTAGCTTTGCTTCTTGGGTTTTTTTCCCTAAGCTCAATGTCTCACCATCTATCATTGCCCTTCTTTTATAGCTTGTCAGCCAATTTAAAATCCATGGACAGTGCTCATTTCTAACCCAACTGAGTTTAATTTCTCAAGTACGATTTCTGAAGTATTGCATCTGCTGTCTACCTATACTGGATACAAGATCCAAAATTGCTCAGGGTTACAAATTTGGGACCCCCCACTGTAGTCAGCCTGTGCTCCAACATGTATGTCTGGGATCATAATTTCACTCATTGCTGTTTATTGCTCATGTTTCTGCTGTCAGCTGCTTACTTTCCTTCAAAATCCCCAAAACCTCACTTCTGTTATTTTCCTAGGGAATGTCATGTAGTTTAGCAGATGATCATTTCCACGATTACTCTTTATTTATCTTCTAAAGTTCAGTGCCATCCAGCCATCTGGTCTTTCATTAGTTCTGCAAAAGTCCTAACCTACAAAGAAAAAAAAATACTCACATGGCTAATTTTAAGTATGTGAATCCTAAGGATGCAAAGAAGACTGCTCATATTTTTTGACAGAGGCATATAGATAACTCTTGCAGAGCCAGGCCATAAAATACTCTAAAAACATTTCTGTGGTTAATCATATAAAGTAATTAGCATGAACACTGCAATGTACTTCACACAGAAGTGCTAATAGGCCTGTATTAAGGTTTTCCATGCATTTCTTTACTAGCTCTTTATCAATCACCTGGGCATCAGACTTGTGACAATATGAAAAGCAGTGAAAGTATTCACCTGGAACATGTTGATGGATATATGCTTTCAGGACATTTGGAATCAAATGCAGTGTTCATCATTTCCTAATTAGCCACTTTGCTTTCTCTCTTCTCATTGGTGCTAGAGATCCACATATGAGTACATTCAGTTTAGAATCAACATGATCTTTTTTTGGTCTTCTTCTTTAAATAGCAGATTTTCTCTCAAACTACTCGTCCTCACTAATATATGTGTAAAACCCCATCTTATTTGTTTTGCATTCTGCAATGAGAATTCATTTCTTTCTGTCTAGAGAGGTGTTACTGCAAAGGAGCAGTTTTTTTCATGACTGTATCTCAGAAACACCTTTCAATTTGCATTGCTTAGTTAAAAAACATCTGCCCTGCACCAATTTTTAGAATGCCATTATTTAGGTGTGAACCATTTTGTGAAAGGCAGCTTGTTACTGCTTTATAGCATAAATATCCTTTAAACACCTACTCTTTGAACTTCTGACTCATCAGTCTGGCATGTGAAATTCTCTTCTGTTAATTACAAAACACTGATCTTGCTCATTACCACTGTAACAAAACCACCCAGTTAGGCATAGAACGCTGCTTCTCCTGGCAAACTGCAATGTTCCACGTTTCAGTGCTGTCACTTAGCTTATATTAAATCAGTTTGCACATAGCCAGCTTTGCACTTGCCTCTGCAAAATCCTGAATGTTTTTTGTAGGCTTCTGAATGCAGACCAGGTGATGTGGAATACACAGGATGAATATCACTTGCTACCATTAACTTGTAGATCTTTCCCCAGCCCAAAAATGCATTGTTGTGCATTTTGCTGAGCAACAGAGGAGATTATGTATTTTGTTTTTTGAGTTTGGATCAGTAAAACAAGGAGAAATGAAGTGTGTTTTCCCAGGACCTGTAGTAACTCTGCAACTGAATTTCCAGAAAGCCAGTAAATGGCTTAACTGCAACACCACTACTTCTGAAAAGGTAAAGCCTCCCAGACACCTTAATTGCTAGAAAATCTTAATGAGATAAGGTAAAGGCAAATTCACCTACCTACCTCCAACTGATTTGAGTCAGCAGGGGCTATTCAGGGTTATGTTATCTGCTTTTATATCATTTATTTGTTATGTGCATTTTCATACAAGAACAGCCTAGCAGAAGGGAACATCCTGAAGACAACATGAGCAGGAGAAACAGATAGACTGGCCAAACTCTGGAGCTGGACTATGCACAGATGTAAATAATCAGCCAATAGCTCTTCCTCTAAAACAAAACCACAAAATATCCCCATTAGGATCTTTCAGATTAAAAGATTTAAATTCCCACTATATACTTATGTAATCACAGTCCAGATGAGAAATTATTAATGATAACGATAAGCAAGTGTTTGGTTGACATACCAGTACTAAACTGTCAGCTAGAAAGTTACATAGTAGTAAGTTTGAAATAAACATTACATTGTGTTTCCTGACATTCACAAGTCAGGAAAAAATGTAATTTTAAACTTCTTGAAAGCAAGCCACTTTTTTAAAGCCTCTACATTAAAAGCATTGTGAATTCATTTCAAGCTTAGCATAACAGTTCTGATGGACCAGGATGTTCTCTGGGATAAGCAAACATGGCATCTCCAGAAAGAAGAAATTTCAGCAGAGCAAACTCAGTTCAGGATCATTTAATGCAAAATCTCCATGCAATTTCCTTTTATTTAAACCATTATTAAGAAATATCCTTCAGCTTATCACATGTGAAGCATAAGCTTCCTTTGGTATTAACTTTGACACTTGGGGGATTATATTAATATAGGTGATAGTACCTGTTAGTGAGCATTTGATTGCCCTCACTGCAGAAGGATTTACTCTTGTTATTGATTTGTTGGCTAATATATTGGTTGGAAATCCCCTGGTATTGCTGGTAGCTGCGTATTCTAAATTTTATTGGATTTGTGGGCTATTTTCCTCTGTCTTTTAACTTATGATCACTTTATAAAAAGAAGAGCCCAAGAGTAAGCTGGAAAACAATCTGTGTTTTTATTTTGCTGAAAAGAAAAGCTGGCTTGTTTTGCTTTGTTCCTAGTTGTTGATTGCCTTTGTCTGGCTTTTGTCATGGCTACTCTTGAGACAGGCAACAAACTGAGAATACATTGCTGCAGAGCCAGCAAGAGGAGCCATTACCTCTGATGGGCCAGGGGTCACCTGGACAAGTTCTGTTCCATGCAGAGGATAGAAATCAAACCCACATATCCTTCAGCTGCCACGAGTGTACAGGCTGCTGTGACTTCTTTTGTAGTATGATCTTCCTCCTAATCATTTCCCTCAGTCCTTTGGGCAGGGGTTGATGGAAGCCAAGGATAAGCCAGCCTGACTCTTGAGGGCAATGTCGTGGGCATGCAGGCAGCCCCTGCCCCCTGGCACAGCCCACGGTGGGCAGGCATGGCACCCGGGGCTGTGCAGGGCTCTGTTCCCTGCCCTGCAGGTGAGACACAGCCAGGGAGAGCTCCTGCATCCCAGGGTGTGCAGGGCTCTGTCCCCTTTCCCTGCAGGTAAAACACAGCCAGGAGAGCTCCTGCATCCCATCCCAGGGGTGTCCCCTACAGGCAGGGCAGGAGAGCTCCTGTCCCAGGCTGTGCAGGGCCCTGTCCCCTCCCCTGCAGGTGAGACACAAAGGGACAGCCATCCCAGGGGAGGGCTCTGTCCCCTGCCCTGCAGGAGAGACACTCCTGCATCCCAGGCTGTGCAGGGCTCTGTCCCCCCCTGCAGGTGAGACACAGCCAGGAGAGCTCCTGCATCCCAGGCTGTGCAGGGCTCTGTCCCTCCCTGCAGGTGGGACACAGCCAGGAGAGCTCCTGCATCCCAGGCTGTGCAGGGCTCTGTCCCCTGCCCTGCAGATGGGACATCCCAGGCTGTGCAGGGCTCTGTCCCTTCCCTGCAGGTAAAACACAGCCAGGAGAGCTCCTGCATCCCAGGGTGTGCAGGGCTCTGTCCCCTGCCCTGCAGGTAAAACACAGCCAGGAGAGCTCCTGCATCCCAGGGTGTGCAGGGCTCTGTCCCTCCCCTGCAGGTGGGACACAGCCAGGAGGCTAAAAGGCTGTGCAGGGCTCTGTCCCCAGCCTGCAGGTGGGACATAGCCAGGGAGAGCTCCTGCATCCCAGGCTGTGCAGGGCTCTGTCCCCTCCCCTGCAGGTGGGACACAGCCAGGAGAGGCATCCCTGGAAGGGCCTGTCCCTCCCCTGCAGGTGGGACCCAGCCAGGGAGGGCTCCTGGAAGCCTGTGGTGTCGACAGCAGTGTCTGGCTTGCCCGTTCCCATGCTTAGCCTTGCTCTGTGCTCCAGTAATCAATATATTCTCAGTCTTTGTTATTTGGTCCCCAGGAGAGGTAAATTGATTTATCTTTATCTTTTCTTTGCTGAGGTATAATTCCTCTGTCTTTACACACTAGAATTTCTGATAGAATACCATAGAAGTGTCACAAATAATAAATGCAGAATTGGGCCTCCAGGACACAAAATGTTGCCTCTTTAGTTTTCTTCAAGATTGATTCATAAAACTTGATCAGAATTAACAACAACGAAAAAGGGAGTTTAATTAAACCCATATTGGGAAATGTCTAAAGAAATAAAGTGTTTCATTATGGTCTCTTAATATATCCTACAATATTCATCCAATTAAGGTTGGCACTCAAGTTATTTTTAAGATGTGGCATGAATAAGATAACCTAAGATATTGTATGATTGCTCCAGCTGAGACATAATAGTTGAAAGTAATTTTTTCCAATAAAAATAACTGAGAACAGTGCTATTAATTCATTGTAATGATGCTACTGGGAGAAGTGTATGACTTCCACTGCTGAATAATCAACAAAAGTAAATTAGCTTTAAGCAACAAAATATGCATGTATGTGTATGTCTGTGAGTGTAAATGACCTTGGGAAAGAAGAATTGAGAAAAGCAGGTTAAATACAGTTTTACCCATTATAAGAATTTTTTAAATTATGTATTTTGAAATATAATCCATGTAAATTCAATATTCTGCAAGGCAAAATTCATTGTCAGTCTCTTCTCTATTATAACGAAAATTCACAGTGTACTTTTACCTGAAACATTTTCAAATTTTGGCTTTATCCTGTGAAGAAATAGGGTCCCTGGTGCATTTCATCTCTGCTTCTAATCAAGAAATTCAGGAGCAAAACATTAAATTTAATAAATCTACAGCTTCTTGCCCTTTGTCTCTCAGTCCTCACTATCTCTTTCAAGTGGGCTGTATTTAAAGAGAAAGCATTTCTCCATTGTAGATATTTTTGATCAGCCTTTTCAAGCTGGTTTAAAATATTCAACTTTTTAACATAGAAAATTCATTTTTAGCTGTATTTATCTATTAATTTGAGTCCTTCCTTCCTTCCTTTTGAAAACTACATGTTTTTCAGTTTGGAGTGCTTCACAGCTGGAAAATTAGAAAGACTAGATTAAGTGTTGATTATTTAATTTAATAATATCCCCCACTGGCTCCTTCTTACTTGTTTGTTTTAAGATGGTTGTTTTCCTATGAAAATGTAGATAGAGATATATAAAGAGGAGTCAAACACTTAATGAAATATTGATTTTCATCTTGTCTGGAAATGAACCAGTACTTCCACAGTTTCTCTGCTGCAAATATTCTGTGCACAAACATATATAAACAGAGCATTTTTGAACATAACTTCAGAGTGGCCATTGTGAAATTATTATATTGGTTTGGTGTACAACTCTTACCAACAACTATTTTCAAGCAGAATTTAGTATAGCTTTTTAGCAGAAATATGCACATCGAGGGACATGTGAATTCCATAGTATTTCTATTGCCTACAAGTGCAACTTGAATGAGGATAGATGTATGAGACATAATTAGAAGCAAATTAGAAATGGATTAGTATGGTTATTCTACCCACAACTGATTTTAAGATACTTAAATCTAACACTACTGATGTACTGTACAAAATTTCAGGCAAATATTCATGTGCCCTTGTGTTGCTTTAGAGTCAAGTCTCAGCAAACATTTATAAGATTCAAACTTCTTTTGATGACAAATCGTCTGAAATAAATATTGTGATGTTCACATGTATCAGCTATATGGTATTATCAACTAAAATATGTGAATGATTTTTAGTAAGTATGATACACATGATGAATATATTTGTGACTGTGCTGAATACAGTGGCTAAGTAGACAAATCATGCCTTTCATTGATTAGAATTGATTAGAATGTATACCTTCGATTTTTCTTGTCTGGAATTATTTAAAACTACAAAACTGCAGTTAAGCCTGTTCCAGTGCCTGACCAACCTCTCAGGAAAGAATTGCTTCCTAGAGCCCAGTCTAAACTTTGCTAGACTCACATCTAATCCACAGGCTTAGTCAGTGTCTCAAGACCTTTTCATTTGACATGTCAGGGCTCTGGTGAAACGTTCCCCTACCAGCATGTTGTATCTGCTGGTGTGCACAGCTGCCTTTGCTGGGCAGAAAGACAAGTTCTGGATTCTGTGTCTGTGAGAGGCAGGAAAGACAATCATTATTCAGTGGGGTTGGTGACTTCCAGAGTCTTTTGCTTCATGCAGTGTGTGTGTGCCTGTGTGCACAGAGGGACTGCTGGGGCTTTCCCATCTCCATGTGTCAGTGATGTTTCTATTCAGATATTTGAAGCCTCATCACTGTTTGGAATTTTTTTAAAGCACTCTCAGGCTGAGAGAAAGTGGTGATGCACTTGGGCTACATTATTGCAATGCTTTGCTTTTTATGGCACCTTGTGAAATAAAATGCTTGATTAAATTTTATAAAGGCTCTAAGGTTCCTGAAATGTTGGCCAAAAAAAAATTCTTTATGAGATTTTATCCCAAGTCTATTGGTGTTGGCAGTTGCATAGTAACAATGAGGAGCTGCAGTGTGTTTCGGCTGTGTCCCAGAAAGACCCCTGGCTGGAAAAGTGACTCAGAGACTTTTCATGGACTACTGGTGTGATGAAAATATGTGTCCAAGTGCAAGTCAGACATCAGAGCCCTAAAGACCTACACAGCTGAAAATAAAATATTGTTGTCCCTAAATTCAAGCCACCATGAGCTTTAACACTGGTTTGCAGCTTGCTAGATAATAGATGCAAAAACATAGATTTGGTGGATAAGTTTTGGCACCCAAACTGATACTGGGTATTCTAGGTGTGCCTAAATCCATAGGAACGAAGATGCAAGGACAATTCTAAATAGGAAAGCAAAATCTTCTTTTTAAAATTACCTCTTTTACCTATGAAATAGCACATAGACTAAAAAACTCATTCACAGAATTACTTTTTTTTACATGAAAAGCTGCAGAATCTTTAGAACAAGTGACCCTTCCATCCTCATCTAATGTGGGTGGTTTTAACATAAACTGACTTTAGTGATTTGCACTTTAGCCTTGCCTATTAAAATAAAAGTATACTAAAGAGAAATCTGGAAGAAACTGTTATAAATAATGGATACTTTCATTATTATTGAGCATTTTTGTTGGGAAAGGCCTTTTATGCAGCTGTGCTATGTAACTTGCTTCATCTGCTCATTTTGAGCTCTAACAGAAAGTTCTGAGGACCTGAGCAGAGAAAGTCTTCCTAAGCATATAAACTATAATAGTGATCCAACATATGCCTTCAACATCTGTGCTTTGCTGGCTTATAAAATTTCTATGAGAGTTTGTTTTGATGATGTAAGCAGCATTTCCTCATGCTTTCTATGCATGAGAAAACAAACAAATGCAGGGATATTGCACTGCCATTCCATCAATGAAATATTGGAAGTATCCAATTTTCTGTAGGAAACAGTGCTACAATGGCACTCCATATCCCCTCCACTACCTATAAACCAATAGGCCCAAGCCTTAGGAAAAAAAAAAGAAATTACATAGTCTTCTCTATAGTCCTATAGACTGCCTTTTTCCACACGTGTTTACTGTTAAACAAATGTTATTAATGAACATTTTCTAAGATTGATTGTCATCTAGCAAAAGCTAGAAAAAACTTAGAGAGCTTATCTCTCAGAGGACAGGAACAAACAAGTACTGTGATTATTGTGACTTTCTACAGCTAAAACTTTCTCCTGGAAGGATAGAACATGTTTCTTTTAAAGGAAGAAAAGTAAGAGGACTCTAATATTAAATCTCTTAGATGCTTTAAACATGCTAAATATATTTAAAGCTATTTGTCTTGGAGTAAATATGAAGTGATGGGATTTTGATTCTATTAAACTGGGTAGTAAAACCATCCTAGCAGGTTCCTCTAGTTCCATAAAGTTTCCAGCTAAATCACTGAGATGGAGCTTAGAAATGATCATGCTCTGAGACCCTTTCTGCTAAATGTAAGCTTCTATTCTTTGGATTTATAAATTCAGCTGAATACTTATAAACACCAAAGCAGCCCCCAGAGAGCTCTGTCTGAATTGTTCTCTAGACCATGCATTTTGAAAATGTGCACTAAACTTCTGCAGTTGGCATGTCTTTCAGGGCTGTTCAATATAAGCACTGGATGTTCAAAGAGCTGGGAAATCTGCTCACTCATTTGGCTTTTACTCTTCTGGTCAGTATTGCAATAACATGTTGAGAAGCTAAATCTACAGTGCCATGTTTCCTTCTATAAAATTGGAATATTTGCTTACTGGATCACTTTTCATGCAAAAATGTTGAAATAATCATGTAACTGTCTTTGGGCTTTTTAATAGATATGACAGAAATATAATAATATCTGGTATCATCAAGTGTACTGATGTGTTTTAGCAGAAGCAGAACACCTTTTTTACAATTTTTAAGTCTCTGGGTTTTTAAAATTCATCTCTCTTATTGTTGGTTTCCTAACTTTATGTGCTACAATAAAGTAATCAATTTGTCAGGTTGCTGACAAATTGATTATGTCTTCCTGCTCATTATCAATTACTCTTTCTCTTTCTAGCAGTTCTATATTAGTCTGATTCTGTGGAGGGCAAAACCCAAAACACTACTGTTACAAGTTTTTAAATACTGTGGAGTAGAAGGAGAAAAGCTGGGGAGATATGCCAAATATTTCAATGATAACAAATTTAAACCAATAATGTTTTAACAGGACATTGGAAGGAGATTGTTGAATTTGGAGCAGAATGGTGACTCCCTGCTCATGTTGAATGTAGCCAGAAAAGTACATTTGACTTGTACACAGTGTTGTCTTTCTTTTGCTAGGAAAACTTTCAAAAATTCTGTTACTTTCCAAAAGCAAAAAAATAGATTCAATTACCAGGGAAAGAATATAAAGCCTTGCAGTCAAAAAAAAAAAAAAAAGATGTAAAACCATGTACAAAGAGATCTAGAGATGTAGATGAGATTCAGCCAGGTTTTGCTAAAATGACTGGGGTAAATCAGACCACAGAAACATGGGCAGAAGCCATCCTTTAGCAGCCAGTATTTCAGCTGTACACCACTCACTGTGAGCAGTTCAGGCTCTTGTTGCTGATGGTTGTCCCCACAAACTTTCAGTGTCATAACAGTTTTGGTTTTCACCTGTTAGAGCTGTTCCATGCAGGAAGGCACTGCAGGGTAAACATAAAGATGTGATAGCACAGGGGGTTTTCCTCTATGAATTTCCTTCATACAGCGCCTGCAGGCAAAACACCCAAGGTAACCAACTCGCCTTCCAGTGCCAGCTGACATGGAGCAGCTGCTGCTTGCTAGGTGCTTCCTTCCATACCCTAGTCTGTGTCACCTTCTGTAACTCTGGATCTGTCTTCTGTTGGCAAATGCTTTCTTCCACCTCTCAAACACAAAAATAAAACCTGTACTCCTTGCCTCTGTAGCAGCATTATTGCTCTTTAATGGCAAATAAAATGGTAGCAAAATGTTTGTTGCCTGCTCAGTTCTATATTAGTCTGATTCTGTGGAAGGCAAAAACCCAAAAACACTACTGTTACAAGTTTTTAAATACTGTGGAGTAGAAGGAGATAAGCTGGGGAGATATGCCAAATATTTCAATGATAAGAAATTTAAACCAATAATGTTTTAACAGGACATTGGAAGGAGATTGTTGAATTTGGAGCAGAATGGTGACTCCCTGCTCATGTTGAATGTAGCCAGAAAAGTACATTTGACTTGTACACAGTGTTGTCTTTCTTTTGCTAGGAAAACTTTCAAAAATTCTGTTACTTTCCAAAAGCAAAAAATAGATTCAATTACCAGAGGAAAGAATATAAAGCCTTGCAGTCTCATAAAAAAAAAAGATGTAAAAACCATGTACAAAGAGATCTAGAGATGTAGATGTGATTCAGCCAGGTTTTGCTAAAATGACTGGGGTAAATCAGACCACAGAAACATGGGCAGAAGCCATCCTTTAGCAGCCAGTATTTCAGCTGTACACCACTCACTGTGAGCAGTTCAGGCTCTTGTTGCTGATGGTTGTCCCCACAAACTTTCAGTGTCATAACAGTTTTGGTTTTCACCTGTTAGAGCTGTTCCATGCAGGAAGGCACTGCAGGGTAAACATAAAGATGTGATAGCACAGGGGGTTTTCCTCTATAAATTTCCTTCATACAGCGCCTGCAGGCAAAACACCCAAGGTAACCAACTCGCCTTCCAGTGCCAGCTGACATGGAGCAGCTGCTGCTTGCTAGGTGCCTCCTTCCATACCCTAGTCTGTGTCACCTTCTGTAACTCTGGATCTGTCTTG
Organism: Emberiza elegans; assembly: GCA_024865655.1. NCBI lineage: Eukaryota > Metazoa > Chordata > Aves > Passeriformes > Fringillidae > Emberiza > Emberiza elegans. The sequence continues at coordinate 67,668,339 of JALJVW010000206.1, forward strand.
TGGCCATAGCATTATTCTGATTTTCTGCCAGTGTCTTCTGTTGGCAAATGCTTTCTTCCACCTCTCAGACACAAAAATAAAACCTGTACTCCTTGCCTCTGTAGCAGCATTACTGCTCTTTAATGGCAAATAAAAATGGTAGCAAAATGTTTGTTGCTGTAGTAAGGATTCTTAAACCTGAAAACATTGTGAAGGAATGGTCTGGTTATTTTTAAGATAGAAAAAGAAGTGAAAAGATAGAAAAAGAAATGTAAAGGTTAGAAACTTTTGTGCTTTATTTTATTTAATTGAGCAATTTCTCACATCTAAAGAAGCTACACCATAATCCCTTACATCCTTTTCTTGCACTTTTTGTATAGATGCTGGTCATTTTCAAGGACAGAATATTGGACAGGATATGTGGGGCTTGTGCTCTGGCACAGCAGATCCAGTGCTCAAATTCAAGGTGACTTACAGCACAGCTGTTGTCCTCTGGTCCTGGAGCCTGTTCCTTGTGTCATCCTGTGATAAGGTGTGGCAAAGTGACAAGTTACCTAGATGTATTTAATTTGAAATGAAATATGTTGCTCTTTTTTTGCTTCTGTTTATTAATTTTTTATTTTAATGGCATGTCATCTTAAAATATATACCTGAGAATACTTCTGAACTAGGGAACGTATTAGCCTACAGGTCACTTTATTATTTATTTATGCTTTCTTCCACACTGTCATGCTACAAAATATGCAGCAAAGAGATTCTGAGTTTTAGGAGAGGCAGGTGATGTCACAATGCAGAGTGGATAAAATAATTAGCAATATCAATTATGATCTTTGTGTGTGAGTGTGTGTCTCATTCAGCTTTGAAGATACACCTATGAATGCACAATCTGGCCCACACTGTGTTTCCATGTTTGCACAGGAAAATACTAAAAGTTCTGCTAAATCCTTTCCTGTTCTGACCTTCCAGATCTCCACTGCTTCAGTGAACCCTTTTGCATCCTGACCTGCAGCAGGTTTGGCTTGTTATGGTAAACCATGGCAGGTTGTTTTTAAGGACCAGCATCCCATACACTTGGTACCAAAAGCTGTTATGTTCTCAGCCTGCTGCACACATATCCTTCACCCCCACTTCACTCCATACAAGCTGAGAATTTGAGTTGGAAGGTGGGTAAGAGAGCTCTTTGTCTATCACCTATGAAGGCAGAGCTCCCCACATGGGAAGCTCAAACAGGTAACCAGGTATGAACATCTAAATCCTTGGAGGTATAGGAGAAAATTCAATTTTTAGTACTTGTGTGGAGAAATGTTACTTTTTCTCAGGAAAACTTGAATTATGACAGAGAGGTTACACTGAGATCAATGTGAAGTTTTTCTTCCATAAAGAGTAGATATTGATGGCTATTGATGATGATTATGCAGCAAAATCTAGGTTAAAAATCATGCCTCAGCTGTGTGTCCACAGTGCTTGCATGTTCAGGCAAGCAATGAATGGAAAAGTTGGGTTCATCTGCCACTTGATAGCATCTCCTTGGAAAGAACTCTGTTTTCAAGAGTGAGCCTATACAGTTCAAGGTATGAGACAAGTAAGACCTACAAATAAAGCAGGGTGAGATACTTACTGTTGCTTATTTTGAAACAAGTTTTGTGCAATGCAGTATCTCATTGTCTTATAAAGTTTTGGTTCTAAATAGTTTGGTTTAAAACATATTCATGAGTTGTTATTTTCTGGAAATTCTGTAAAACTTTTCCATGAGAGTTGATCTCAGTTCCATATTCAGTGGAAAGGGGCATACTTAGGACTAAGAACTGCACCCTTAAATTAATGTCAATAGAAGCTGTGTGTGAGCATCCAAGGACAGACTTTTTTTTCCTCAGGGTATGTTCTACTTTGATGTTCCTGGAGTCTATAACCTTTTAAAGTTAATGGAAGTTGCATGCTACAGTATACATCAAGGAAAAAAAGATACACCCTGCAGTTAAATATAATAACATTCCTCTTCATAGACCACTACTGGGCACTGTGTTCACATCGCTGAAAAACATGCCTTGAATTAGGCTCTGTACTAGTGATTTATGTAGTTATTTACATCTGCCACTGCAAACAGAAATAGAAATGTTGGCCTGTCATGGCAATGGGCAGACTAACAAGTTCCTACTACACCATGACAAATCATTAGTGTGGCAAATCAGCAGCTCTGCAGCTGCAACTGCCAGCTCCCAGCAGTGCTGCCTGACACAGACTAAAGCAGAGAGGGCTGACCTGCTGAGAGTGATTTCCCTCATGATTCCGGAGGCATGCATGTGTTTCGGCCTCCTCTGGCCACTAGTGGAGAGGCAAGACTAGATTTTCTGGGTTTATATCATTATGTGTGTCCCTGGAATAGAATTTCTTTATAGTTCTCCAGCATTCTTTCAGCTCTGTGAAAGCTTGCGCGTGTGTGTTTGTGCCCATGAGTTTCTGTGCCTGTGAGGACCCCCTGTGCCTGGCTGTGACACCACCCAGCTCTCATTCCCATGCTGGGAGCTCCCCACCTGCCTTTGAGCTGCTGCTGCAGAAACACTGTGCTGTGATTGTTTTGTTATAAGAGACAACAGCAATATCTATTTAATAACATAACCAGCTATTGCCTCACAAAAGGGAATATGATGTTTACCCTTGAGTATACAGTATCACTTTATCTGCTTGCTCTGAATGACACCTTTTCCATGCAGCACATTTTATATTGATGAAGCAATGCCATGGCAGCTTCCTGCATCTGCTCTCTCTGCTGCCTGAAAGTGGCTGTAATTATTAACATGATAGCTAATCAACAAGAATAGCTGCCAGACAGTATTTAATGGCCTCAAATTTCTCTTCTCCAGAAACTGAGGACATGAAAGAGAAAATGAGTGCACAATATGTTCATTGATTGCAATATGTTCATTCTTATTCCTACACGTTTTCTGTTGAAATCTAGTTACATTGTTCCACTGGAGTCTGAGCCACAATAGGAAACAAGAACCTGTTCTACAGCACTTCTTAAAAGGAAAATTAAAACAAACCCTGCAGATATCACTAACTTGTGATTATCTTCCTTGAAAATATCCATCTCACACTATAGTTGCAAATAAGCGGTGTGCGTACTAGCTGCTATGGATGTTCATAACGTTATTGTTTCAGTTCAGTAAGCTTGATATTTTAAACAGTATTGCCATCTTGTGGCACCACAGGTTTTATCATTTTGTTTCTTTTTGCAACTTTTTGATCTTTATTTTTTGGCAAGAATTCTTAAAATGCTGTAGCACATGCAACAGGGTAAGTATTGTCCCAGTTATAAAAGATTCACAAAAAGGACAAAAAGCCAATATCTGAGTGTAATAATATATCTGAATGTTCATCAGTCCTTTAACAAAGCAATTTTATCTTCTTCCACTGAAAGGAAAGGAGTAGGGTCATTGTGAGACACCTGATTATATAGGCTGCCTTATTAATTATTGCCCACTTTTGAAATTAGTTTGTTCCAGACACATATCTTCAGCAAGTGTCTGGACTCTTCACATGTGCTGAGTAGCGCCTGATATGCTCCCACTGAAGGAAAGAGGCTGTGACTTCTGCTGCAGATTTAGAGATAGGCATGACATTTTCTCTCTCTTAAGAAAAATGTCAAGCTGCTTATTTTCTATTCAAATAGCAAGTCTTATATCAGAATTTCTTATATTCTTGTTATCAATCTTCTGGTGGCCCCGAGAAAGTATTACCCAAGACACAGCCAGAGCCAGGACTTTCCATATGTGAAGCAAGGCCCTGTAAGTGAGCAATGGTTTCCCTGGGCCTTTGTTCTTTCACATTCATCATGGAATTGTTCTACCTGCTATGAAATCAGTCGTTTTCAATATTCTGGATTTAAGCTCCTGTAAAAATCTGCCAGTTACTAAACAGGTGCCTTTGAAAAACTCACCAGTGGGAAACACTGTATAGTGTACATGAACTCATGAACTCCATCTTTTTCTTTCAGGACACTGAGCTTATGAAGAATTTTCTGGTTTGGAGGTAAAGTCCAAGGACACCACATTTTTAGGGAGGGAATTTATTGGCAAATAACTTTTCTTGATAAACCAAGGATTCCTGACAAACTTTCTCCATATTCAAGCTTATCAAAGCTGTACACGTTGGTCAAGTATTCTGTTTTAGCTAAACAAGATAGATGGGTTGTGGAAGTAATATCTTCAGCCTGGAAAGTCCCAAAGTGAGTAGCCTGCTAATGGAAATCTGCTAAACACAAAAACAGGATCTGAGTTATAATACTTACTGACATCCAGGTGTTTCCCTGAGTTGTGAGCATTGCTGGAAGATCTGTGCTACATTGTTCCTGTTTTTACTCCAAAGACAAATAGCCTATTCAAAAAATTATATTCTGCCTGGTAAGAAACTTTCCCTCTGTAAGAAACCAGAAAGCAAACATATGAAAATAAATTAAGATTTTAACAATCTTTAAGTCTTCTGATGGATAAAAGCAAAATAAATCGTTCTTTCACTCTAGTGATATCAGAAAATGTAGTGTTGTGATGCTTCAAGTTTCAGAACACACTATACATGATGTACTAAACATCCTTTATACCTAGAACCTGAGACAAAAGATGAGAATTAAATTTATCTATGCATGAATGTTCATCATTTGAACATCTGCCAAAATATATCTAGTTATTTTAATTCTCCTGCTCAGCAAAGCTGACCATCTGCTCTGTCATCAGCAAAGATCTTGTTCTGAGAGCTAAATCAAAAAAAGATCACCTGTCTTGTATACCTTGTTCTCGCTTCACAGAAACAACATTTTAATGGTATCCATCTGTAGCAGTGATGGTGACCTGCAGCAGGCACATACTCATTGAGTCAAAATTAGCAGCTGGAGCTGTAGAAATCAGAATGTCAGTTTAAATATTTAGCGTCTATCAATAACTAAAAGGCATCAAATTAGGTGTACTGCTTTAAAGAGTCATTCTGTATAATTGTAATATGAAATTTTCAGATACCTATAAAAGCCAATGACACAGAAATTAAAATATACACAGATTTCTTAAGGTGATACTAAAGTCTGCAATGAACCATTGAACTTTTATCTTTATATTTTTGGGTACACCATAATGCAGAAAGGTTCTATTACTGCATGAATATAAAGTGTAATACATACAACAAATTGACAAAGTAGTTTTTAATATGAGAAACTGAGTTCTGATTTTAATATAATTTCTCAAACTACAGAAAAGCATATTCTATTTTATGAGGGAAAGTAAGAGGCTGATGTTAGAACCTTTACTTCAGTGCTCAAAAGTGTTAAAGAATAGGATATTGTCAGATCATTTGACTTAGTTAATTTAGTTAATGGGTTTCTGTATTGCTTGCACAGCCAACACTGGCCTTGCAGAATTTTACTGTCTTAGATTCAACAATAAGAATGTAGAAGCTCTGCAGGGTTCAAAGAAAAGAATTCACAGAATCATTAGGTTAGAGGACACCTTCGAGATCATCAAATCCAACCCATGCCCCAACACCTCAACTAAACCATGGCACCAAATGCCACATCCAGTCTTGTTTTAAACACATCCAGGCATGGTGACTCCACCACCTCCCTGGGCAGACCATTCCTGTGCTTCCTCACTCAAAGACTTGAAAAGACTTCAACAAAGTGTTAACTTTCCCACAGAGGGAAATCTCCCAGAACCAGGGATCTTTGGAGGTGGCTCCCCTGGCTCAGGCTGCCTGAGGAGAGCTGTTCCAGCCAGAAACCAGCACGGGTCTGTTCCTGCAGCCCCAGCTGCTGACCTGGGCTCCAAACCCTGCCAACACTTGCAGTGTTCTGCTACAGTTGCCAAAACTCCAACTTTTCTCTAATTGAGGCTGCATTGTTGATGTTAAGCACTTAGCAAAAGGCGCCATTTACGCTTTGTGCATATTTGCAGCTCAGCAGAAATCTTTTGTCTAGCATTGGAGTGAAGTTGTTTCTGTGTGCTAGGTATATTACTGTCAGCAAAAATTACATGATTTCATCATTTCCTATCAATACCAATTAGTGGTTATTTTCCAGAACAGTCCAATTTAGATGAAGCTGAGCTATTTATTAGTATTTACATTACCCTGATGATCATGATTCAGCTTCTTTAATTAGGCGCATCAGTATGTCTATGTAAGAGTGCACTTCTGTAGACAGTCTTTTTAATTTTTTTTTTTTTGTTAGAGACTCATTACTGACACATCACTTTGTGTTCCCAGAAACATGTAGCAATTGGGCCGTATCTTTGAATTACACAGGATCTTTTTGAAATACTTTTAAATTGAAAAATCATAGGATGGCATTCAAGGAGTAGCGATGATTTGAAATTAAAAAGAAAAATCAAGTAATGCTTCTCTTTACCACACTGCTTCACAGCAGCTGAGATTTCCCAGGCTCAGCCTGTCTCTGTCAGCCTCCTGTCACTACAGTTTTACTGCTGGGCTGGGCAAATTGGGGAAAAAGGGCCTCTGATATTTCATATAAACATGATGCATTTTTTCTTCCATAGAGAGAGGCCTGTTTCAATATGTAAGATGTTCAAATAGATGACATTAGCATACTATCTCTGAACAAAGCACTTTCCCCTGTGCTGAAGTTGTCTGGGTAATGGTAAAAAGTGATTCTGAAGGTTGATACTAAGTATAATTGAATGCATTCAGGGCACAACTGCAAATCTCTTGAAAATGTCATCAACTGTGCAAAGCTACTTCCTTGGTGACAGTTTGTTGAGCATAAAAATGGAATCTGTAGAGCCTAAGCTATTTATTTCAATTCAGTGAGATACCCCACAAAGCTTACAACTCTGCTATATTCTATACAAATGCAGGGTCTCTTAAACACACAGATAATGTCATCTATATTATAGTATAGATGCAACACTGCCTTTTTCTGTATCTCTGTGTATATGCAATATAAAAACAGCAGTACTTAGAGAAATAATATATTTACTTTGCACAATTTAAATATTTTCAAAATTAAAGAGCAACAGAATTTTGGTTTTATACAGTCAATCTGTGGCTTAGAGCATATTGTTTCTAAAGTAAACAGCAGGATAGTTTAAAATAGCAAAATTGTGCCTATGACTTCAATGGCAGCATGGACCGTTTCTCTAAAATCTTTAGATATTTGTTTCAGAAAATTTGTACATTCACACTTACTAACACTTTGTAAAGTCCTCAGTTTTGCTGATAGAAGCATTTTTGAATTTGTGTAGTATGGCTCTAAGCTAAAAACAGGCAGATGATGTGTAGAGAATATCTTAAAGAGTATTACATAGCTATGGAGAAAATTTTTTCAAAGGACATAACACAAGGAATTGTGTTTTCTTGATGGTTTGGTTTTTTGAGGGCAGAATGCCTTTTATTTTTCAAGGATTATAGAAAAATGCATGGAGCCATGGCCTACAGAGTTGTTCCCAAGGTGCTCTACAGCACCAGGCTCCTAAAAGTCCAAAATAATTTTAATTAGTAGCAACACAAATGTATTTTGAACAGCTGAACAAGTAATTATTTCATTCTGTATGTGACTGCCTTGAAATGAGACACCAAACAGACCTGTCAACTCCTCTGCTTTTTTTATGAGACTCTTCCACATGAAAAGAGAGGGAAATCATCTGTTCTCTCCTTCTTCCAAATCTGAAGTCACCTGCCACCACAGTAAATATTTCAAGTGGCCATGTAGAAACAGAATGTATTCCTGCAAAATAGTGAAGGGAGAAGGACAAACATCAGGTTCCCTTTAAAAAAAACCAAAACATAAAGACAAGTTTGAAAAAGAGCTGCCATTTCTGAGAAATAGAAGGAGTAGGAAGAGTTCAGAGTGAAGATGCTTTATTGTGTAAAGGGTATAAGGCTTCAGTAAGAGCTTCTCCACTATTCCCTCATTTGTTAGGATAAGGGTGAATTAAAATTCCATCGCACTGCAATATAAAGCAAGCATCTTTAAAGATGTTCTAATCTTAGTGAGAACTCAAGAAAAAATAAGACTCAATATTTCAAACACTTTAAGGGAAATATGCATAAACAAAACAAGTTAACTGTATCTTGTCAGTCTAAGTGCTACTTTTTTCCTATAGTGTTATCTATCTGATCTCAATGAAAATTTTGGATGCACAAGAAATGTGATATTGCACCATTAATTATACCAGAAATAGAAACCTATTTGCTAATTCAGATTCCTAAAAATTTATTTACAGAAATTGAGTATAAAGTGATCCATAAATATTTCATTTAATTTCCAGCTAAGGGCACAAGAGATATTCTGGAAGCATAAGGAATAAAAAAAAACCTAAAATAATAGATGCAGATGTGTCAGATGTATGTATGGGCACTATATACACATACATATATATAGATTTATACTATATATACATACAGATAGATAGATAGATAGGTAGATAGGTAGATAGATAGATGTATATATACATACAAATATATACACACAATTATATGCTACTTGATTTTACACTAGTCAGACCACTTGTTTCCTAATATTTTCAAGGTAGACAGATACATTGAAAGAAAGTTATTTACACCTGCAATTAATATGGGTTAACTAACAAATTTTTAAGTATCAGAGCATTTGAGACCAAAATTCTAGTGAATTGTGTAGGACTAGAAAAATCTTGTTACTAGGGTTTTTGTTTTGTTTTGTTTACCTAGATTAAAAAAAAAGGAAGGGAAAAAAAGAAAGTGCATTCCATTTTGTGGCAGTTGATTTAATTCTTATTATTCAACATTATACTGACATAGAGCATACACTTAGTTTCTTGCTATTGGTAGGAAATATTGTCAGGGGAAAGAAAAGGTGGTTTTTAAGGTGACTAAAGAGCTATAATGAACTATAATATGAAAATGTAAATGTCATCTTACTGATAAAAAGAAATCTGCCCATGAAGTCCATTAGGCAGCAGAGTAGCACTTCAAAAGAACTCACAGATGGATCAACAAAGTCATGTTCAAAGTAGGCCAGATGAAACATTTAAGAGGTGTGTTGAGAAGATCATCTTGTAATTATAGTGCAACTGAAATGACCCCAATGGTCTTATCCAACCTTCTGATCTCTAAGTGTGGGATAAACAGAACATGGCATTTGAGTGTGAAGATCAAATGAACAGAAAGCCACCTGTGTCTCTAGAAGATGAGTATTTCTCCAAAGTTAGCAGACATGTAAAAGGGCAATTGTATTTCATGCATAACAAATAGGAAGATAGTGAATCATGGCTGAATTATGGGATGTTTCCTTCTTTTAGAAAAAAACACACAGCCCTCCACAGTGAAGTTACATCCCTTCTCCAGTTTCTCAGCTTTCTAAATATGATGTAGACTTGTTAAGACAAACTTTGTCCAGCCTCATATGAGGTGAAAAATTACTTGGCTTGTTGTACAATGAGGTTTTGATATCCACAGAGTGCACAAGGAGTATCAGCAGAGATAACAAGTCTTCCTCCTGAAGAGCTGTAGAAAGCATTTCCCCACAATGTAAAAAAAATCAGGAAAATTGGTTTTTATTGCAGCTATTTTGGCTTCTGTTTTGGCAGTTTTTACATGTGTAGGGGCCTTTATTGCAGAGCTGCCACATTTGCTTCCCTTGACAAGCAATGGGGTATTTTATGTAAGACCACAACTTAATTTATGATATCGAGGCTGGCGGTGAATGTGGTAGTTATTATATGTAAAAGATGGCTAACTTTAAACATTTGTAGGAGAGATACTGAAATAGATTCTAAAGAACAGTAGAAAAGTAGATCCAAATCCATTGCCCATATTTTTATGACACATTTCCTGAGCTTTTTGCATCATCTCAGCTCTCTTATCAAGAGATTTTAACATCCAATTCTTCTTATATAGCTTACAAGCCTGATACTAAAATATGGCAATCTATTTGTCAGCACAAGGTCTTTACTTTTATGACAAAGTAAATAGTTTGCTACAGGTTATAGCACCATAAAGTTCTATCATTCACAGCTGCTCTAAGATATAATTTCTTTTCCCAGTTAAAGTATGCATGTCCTATCTATAAGACACAAACATGGTGCTTGCTGAACTGCTAGTTTTATTCCTTTTTCCCCTTTCAATCTCCAATTGCTACCCATGAATACAGTTTGTTCCTCTAGACAAGTCATCTAGGACTTTGCCTTTTCTCTGTGATCCGTCTTGTTCTAGCTATCATTTTAGTCAATCTTGGTACTCCTTTTAGCTTGCCACCTATCTGATTGTTCTGCCCTGCTCTCTGTCCAACATTGCTCTGACTGCTCTGTCCTGTCCCTGTCCCCACTGCACATGTCAGCTGTCCTTTGCTAACTTCACTGTCTAGAAAAAAGGTAGAATCAAGGGCAGAAATATGCACAGAACTCAGACTGAGAAACCTCATGTTATTAGCCTTTATTGCCTTCCTTATTACTGTCTGTCTTCACAAGGTTCAGAGGAACGTCTCTGAGATGCAGTGAGACCAGTCCATGGAAATCCACATGCACTCCATGCCAGATATCCCAGGATCGATCTCAGCAGGAAGGTTCTGATATATTGTTGATCCCAATATGATCTTGCTGCATCTTTACAGTAAAATATTGTCCTGCCATTTTCTGCCAGGCCATGCAAATTACATATGTTTAAATATAATCAAAAGGGTGATTACAAATGCTGAAGAGCAGGAGAGTAAATGACAAGTGAAGATAGATTTAGATGTCTCTAGAGGTGTGCAGTTAATGAAGCTAGCTATTTCTCAGTCTTGTTGGCTGGATAATGCAATCTAATTATTAGTTTAGGACCAAGAAATACCAAACATTTGTCTTCCTCTGACAAACATTTGGTATTTCCATTTTCAACTCAGAAGAGCCACAGCACAGCTCACACTTTACTGCTCTCCTACAGCATCTTTCTTAATCCTACACTAAATAATCTGGCTATTTATCCCCACCTTAAGTGCTTTAGTGTGCCAACTGGGTCAAAATCCAGTCACTCACTCTTTCTTTGTCTCTAGTGACATCTCAAACAGTGTCACCAGCAATCATTCTTACAACTATTCTCATTTAACATTAGGGCAAAATTAAAACTGCCACAGCATGAAAACACTTGCAGAGGAAATATCTGTATACTGTTCAGAATTGTGCAATGAGACTAATACACTAGAACTATTATAAACACAGATTGCAGATAAACACACAATCAGCAATTTAAAAGTTAGTCTTATGTGTTGAGTTTTTCATTTGTTTCCCCTTAAAAGAAAATAACTTGAATAAAATTTTTACAGTCTCCATAAAAGAGACAATAGATTGTTAGTTTCCCTTTACAGAACTCCTTCTCACAGAAAAGTTAACAGTGATTCAGGGAAATAATAAGCTGACACATGCAGAGCTGAACAAAAGTTTCTGTATTTGCTGTTGCACTTAGCTGAGAAAGTAAGTTGCCATGAATAATTCAGTAAACAACTTTCTGGCCCACTCATAGTACACTAGGAGTTCATGGTTTTTCTAATCTCACTGTTTATTTCCACTTATCTGACAAATATACAATTTTAACTTGGTCGATTAAACCCACTAGAAGGATAAATTAACAAATCATATAAACATTTCTGACTGGATGAATGTGAAGGTGTTTATTTTCTGAATGTGTCTCTCTATCTATCTATATATATCTAACTTAATTATGAGCAGGGAGCAGTTGTACATACAACCAGCTGTTCACTTTGCTTTATTGTACTGCACTTCCATTAAATTCTTATTACAATTATGCTGAAAGCCCCGTTTAGAAACAGACCTATGGTGGGGAAAAAAAACCCAAAAAAAAAAAAAAAAAAAAAGGAAGAGAGAAAGAAAAATAAATAGGAAAAAAAGGGTGAAAAAATTAACATAAGTGTAAATTTACAATGCATTTTTAGAAGCAAAGATTAATTACACAGCTAAATTCAGGGTTTGGCCAATGAAAGTGAGCACCGTTTCTAACATAAAATGAAATATTGCATTCTGCCAAAAAATTCTAAAATTTTACAATTCAGCAGATCTGTTGTGCCATCCTGTTGTGCCCCAACAAATATCTTACCTTAAATTTGATAATTTCATAACAGAATTTAAATTTTTCATTGAACACCAGAATAAAAATATTAAGGCCTTAGTGTCATCTCTTCACATAGAAGAGTAGCAATACAAATTATAAAAATTAAGATAAACATTTCCTAGTACTAACATTCTTTTGAAAACTTAGAGCTCAGTAGTAAGGTCGACTATAACTCTGGGTTTAGTGAGTTATCTGAAAGATCTAGTGCTGCTCTGGATGACACTTGCCTTCTTTATCATCTTTGTGCTCAAATGATAAGGCAATGTGCAAAATCCTGAAATAAAAGGAACAAAGATCAAGGCCTGAATGCAATTTAAGTCCTTTCAAAGCAGTGAACATTTGGCCCACAAAGTTTTACTTACACCTAAAGAAAGTGTCTCATGATTTCTTTTTCTCCATGTTCTATTTCATGCCACTGTGAAATGCAGAGCTACCTGAAGCTACATGAAGCAAAACTCTCATTGCACTCCAACATCCTTGGGAAGTGGATCCACATCTGTTCACAGGCACAGGCAACCCTCTCCATATTCAGCCTGTTCATTTATGGACACCTCAGATCACTGAGGGGCATTTCAGTCATTTGCCATGGAAGCTCTGGGGCTTGGGGGTGGAGTTGCAATTTGACAGGTGAACTGATTATTCCATTTGGGATTGGGCAATGTCTGAATAACAGAGGATGGAATCCCAGTTTCTGAGGGGTAGAGCTGAGTGCAGGGCTGAAGGCAGCTCCTGCCAATTTCAGAGAGGCCCAAGGGCTCCCTGCCCTGCCCCTCAGGGCCAATAGCCGGTTTGCCAAGGCCATGAACACCCTGCCACATGGGTCCCCAGGGCTTTGGCACCTCTCCACCGATGCAGGGGCTGAGTGCATGGATCCAGGAGACGCTGGCCACAGCCAAGGAGGGAGACAGATGGGAGGGGCAGTGCTGGGCCAGGGACACTTCCCACAGCCTGACTGCCCTGACAGACACCCGGAGCCCTTGGGCACACTGAGAGCCAATATCCACCACCAACACCACAGAAAGGAAACTTAAAACTGCACCTTGACCTCAAACTGGAACAACTTCCTTCCATTTTTCCCTCCAGAATGGGATGCAGTCAGCACTTTTGGCCTAGCAGAGATTCTGCCTTACAGCAAGGCCTGCACACTTGCTTTTACCTCAGCATTTTCTCACAGCTGACAAGCGATTTGGGAAAGCTGCCAAACCTGTACTGTGTTTGCATACTTCTTTGAGATATTAGAGAATAAGGGTGCCTAACACACCAGAGGCAGGAATTTGCTGTGCCTCAGCCAGTGGCACAAGGTGGAGGCAATGCCTGGATACATCGTGTGTTCTCAGGCACCGTCAGCACCCGCACAGGGAGCGTTCGATTGCCTCAAACCACTGGGGCAAACCATGCAAGAGCTCAGGCTGTGCTTTGTCCAGGCACAAACTGACTGTGAAGCAGGAAACCTGCTGGTTTCACTGATGCCACAGGCTGGAATAACTGATTGGCACAGCCCAGCTTCCCTCAGTGACCCAGACCCCAGCCTTGGTTGGTCATAAGGAAGGGATAAACTCTGTACGTAGGCACTGCTCACAGCTGACAGCCCACAAGGTGGCTGCTCTGGGATACAAGTGGGTGTGCATGGATCAGCCCTGGAAATCCTGCACTTTAGCTTAGCTATTTTTGCTGGCTTGGATTCTTTTCTTTATTTTCTCTCCAGTGTTTTTGTTACACAGGAACTGGAGTGCTGCATTGCCTTCAAACCTATCACTGCATTGCCACTAGTTATGAGGGGATAAAGTTACATCTCATTCATTAAGGGAAAAACATTACTCTTCAATTTGAATGCCATTTATTATTCAATAGAGATTCCCTCATGCTCAAAAAGCAGGGAATACCATATGGGGGAAACAGCAATACACAGACCAAACAGAGGAGGCTATTTCACCCGAATTATAACTTGGCATCAACATGGATTGCAATAAATGGATCTTCAGCATCAGTGTTAATCTGGAAATTAGCCTTTCCATCACCAGAAACAAAGACCTCCTTTCCAGTACATTTGTTGTTCTCCTTTTGTCCAGAAATAACATCACAGTAGGTACCAGCAGGCAGTCCAGTTTGCACATAGACATTCATATTCCTATGAGAAAATAAACACGATTTATGCACTGTTTTTAAAACAGGTATTTCAAAAGGTAAGATTTCTGAACATGAGCTTACTCCCCTATTTGAAGGGCCTTGTAAAGCATAAGCTTTCTGATCCCAGCCCTCTTACACACCCATTTTAGCTCTCTGGACTCAGCAATCCAACTCAAGTTGGATATCTGATGAGGGATACTATTGTTCTCTCTGGGGACTGAGAGAACTTTCTGCCACTGACTTACCAGTCGTCATTATTGAAGATGATGAAGCCTTTATTACCACGGCCAAAAGCCACTTGATTGCTGCCATTGTCCCACCAGTTGGAGAAAGGCTCACCATCCACCACATTACGGAAGATAACCATGTTCCTGAAAACACAAGCCATGTCTGCCACTGCACCTGCAACACCTCTACAGCCTCATGAAGCAGGAAGCAAAAGCAACTGCTTCTACTTCTTGCTTCTCCCCAGTGCCCTACCTGATCTGACGCCAGCGATGTTCACAAACCCAGTCGTTGCCACAGGTCGTGTCCGGATTGATGGTAACGGCCTTTGTGGAGCCATCTCCGTTACTTGGGGGCCCATACCAGTCATTGACGTCCTGTCATTAAAAAGACAGGTTTATATCTTCTGACTGAAAATGTAGAGCACCCCTCTGGTGAACAAAGCCAGAGGGAGCATCAAAGTTTCACTGGCTACATTCAGCCTGGGACAGAGAAATCTCTCAACAACGTGAAATGCACTGGACTACTTCCCTGGCCCTGTTCTCACCCTTAATCCCCATGAATGGATCTTCAGCATTAATTAAATTAAATTTAATTAATTAATTTAATTAATTAAAGCTCACCTTTCCATTTTCAAAATATCTTGGCCAGCGAAAACTTGACATCACACGTGTGAAGCCATATGGATGGGCAAGCATGAAACCAACTGCCATTTTATAGAGCCTGTTTGGTGGACAAACAAGGAATGAGACAGGGAAGGAGGAACCTGACCGAGAACCACACTTGCTTTTACCTCAGCATTTTCTCACAGCTGACAAGCGATTTGGGAAAGCTGCCAAACCTGTACTGTGTTTGCATACTTCTTTGAGATATTAGAGAATAAGGGTGCCTAACACACCAGAGGCAGGAATTTGCCGTGCCTCAGCCAGTGGCACAAGGTGGAGGCAATGCCTGGATACATCGTGTGTTCTCAGGCACCGTCAGCACCCGCACAGGGAGCGTTGGATTGCCTCAAACCACTGGGCCAAACCATGCAAGAGCTCAGGCTCTGCTTTGTCCAGGCACAAGCTGACTGTGAAGCAGGAAACCTGCTGGTTTCACTGATGCCACAGGCTGGAATAACTGATTGGCACAGCCCAGCTTCCCTCAGTGACCCAGACCCCGGCCTTGGTTGGTCATAAGGAAGGGATAAACTTTGTACGTAGGCACTGCTCACAGCTGACAGCCCACAAGGTGGCTGCTCTGGGATACAAATGGGTGTGCATGGATCAGCCCTGGAAATCCTGCACTTTAGCTTAGCTATTTTTGCTGGCTTGGATTCTTTTCTTTATTTTCTCTCCAGTGTTTTTGTTACACAGGAACTGGAATGCTGCATTGCCTTCAAACCTATCACTGCATTGCCACTAGTTATGAGGGTAAAAGTTACATCTCATTCATTAAGGGAAAAACATTACTCTTCAATTTGGATGCCATTTATTATTCAATAGAGATTCCCTCATGCTCAAAAAGCAGGGAATACCATATGGGGGAAACAGCAATACACAGACCAAACAGAGGAGGCTATTTCACCCGAATTATAACTTGGCATCAACATGGATTGCAATAAATGGATCTTCAGCATCAGTGTTAATCTGGAAATTAGCCTTTCCATCACCAGAAACAAACACCTCCTTTCCAGTACATTTGTTGTTCTCCTTTTGTCCAGAAATAACATCACAGTAGGTACCAGCAGGCAGTCCAGTTTGCACATAGACATTCATATTCCTATGAGAAAATAAACACGATTTATGCATTGTTTTAAAACAGGTATTTCAAATGGCAAGATTTCTGGACATGATCTTAATCCCCTATTTGAAGGGCATTGTAAAGAATAAGATTTCTGATCCCACCCCTCCTACACACCCATTTTAGCTCTCTTGACCCATCATGCACTCAAATAACTCAAGTTGGATTATCTGATGAGGGATACTATTGTTCTCTCTGGGGACTGAGAGAACTTTCTGCCACTGACTTACCAGTCGTCATTATTGAAGATGATGAAGCCTTTATTACCACGGCCAAAAGCCACTTGATTGCTGCCATTGTCCCACCAGTTGGAGAAAGGCTCACCATCCACCACGTTACGGAAGATAACCATGTTCCTGAAAACACAAGCCATGTCTGCCACTGCACCTGCAACACCTCTACAGCCTCATGGAGCAGGAAGCAAAAGCAACTGCTTCTACTTCTTGCTTCTCCCCAGTGCCCTACCTGATCTGACGCCAGCGATGTTCACAAACCCAGTCGTTGCCACAGGTCGTGTCCGGATTGATGGTAACGGCCTTTGTGGAGCCATCTCCGTTACTTGGGGGCCCATACCAGTCATTGACGTCCTGTCATTAAAAAGACAGGTTTATATCTTCTGACTGAAAATGTAGAGCACCCCTCTGGTGAACAAAGCTAGAGGGAGCATCAAAGTTTCACTGGCTACATCCAGCCTGGGACAGGGAAATCTCTCAACAACGTGAAATGCACTGGACTACTTCCCTGGCCTGTTCTCACCCTTAATCCCCATGGATGGATCTTCAGCATTAACAGCTCACCTTTCCATTTTCAAAATATCTTGGCCAGCGAAAACTTGACATCACACGTGTGAGCCCATACGGATGGGCAAGCATGAAACCAACTGCCATTTTATAGAGCCTGTTTGGTGGACAAACAAGGAATGAGACAGGGAAGGAGGAACCTGACCGAGAACACACTGACAAACAAGCAAAAGCAAGAAGCATCACCCACACAAGAGCAATATCCCTTACCTGGCATCCCAGAAGGTTAGAATAGAAGCTCCACCAGCCCCATGTCCTCTCTGGTTGTCATGATTATCCACAAAGACCAGGGCTCTGTCAGAAGGCACAAAGCCCCAGCCTTCTCCCCAGTTCCTAAACAAAAACACAGACTTGAAGCTACCCTGTCAATTGGTGTATCCAGTGACTCCTGGATAAGCTGCAGCACCTCCATCCTTACTTTAAGTAGGCCATCTTTTCTCCGTCCCACTTGCGGAGCACTGTCCCCAGTTTGGCACCGTACTTGAATTCTGTCACTCGGCCATTTCCAAAGTACTCGCTGCCTTTGATGGGCTCTCCACCCAAATCAATTACCTGGTACAAGAAAGAAAACCTGCATCCCTTCTTGTCTCACAAAGACCAACAATGCAGTGTACAGAACTTAACAGGATCTCTTGTGTTACATTGAGAAGAAAGTAATTATGTATTTGTGCTGTGTAGAGCAACACAAATTCAGAAATAGACATGAGGGACACATGTAAAAACATGACTGATGAAAGGAAAGCTAAAGTTGATTGACAATCTGTTGTGGAGGCATTTTTAAGAATCAAAACTGCCTATGTCTGCAGGGCTGCTCTAAGTAAATCGTGAGCTCCTTCCTAGGGTAAGTTGGATGAAGATGTACTGTTGCTCCTCTGAAGGAGGAGGCAAAAGAGATACAGAAGACAAAGGCAAACATAAAGGAGAAAATGTGGACATTACCTCCTGATAAATGAAAGGTTTAGTTCCTTCAGAAAACCATTGAGTGTTTAGATCATGCAGCTTGTCCAGAAATGCTCTTATGTCCCCAGGCCACATGTGCTTGGCAGCATCAATTCGGAATCCTGCTACACCAATGTCAATGAGGTGGTTCATGTACTCTGCAACCTTTGAGCGCACATAGTCCTTCTCCAGGGCCAGATCCAGAAGGCTGCTCAAGCGGCAGTCCCGGACCTGTGCAACAGAAAAGAAAAAAATAAAGGAGGGGTGGAGGTGGGGTGGTGGTTAATGAGGTAGTATTGGATTGGGAAGAAGGGAGGGAGAGATCTCTGGAGTAAAGGTTTTGTCTTCACAAGTCACTGTTGCCCGTGACAAAGCCCTACTGTCCTGGAGACAGCTGGTCACCTGCCTTCCAATGGGAAGTGGTGAATAAATTCTTGTTTTACTTTGCTTATGTGTGTGTGGCTTTCTCTTTACCTATTAATCTGTCTTTATCTCACTCCATGAGTTTCCTCAATTTTGCTCTTCCTGTTCTCTGCCCCATCCCATTGAAAGTAGGAGGCTGAGTGGTGTTTAGCTGCCAGCTGAGTTAAACCACAAGTCCTTTTTGTTGCCCAACATGGGACTCAAAGGGTTCGAATTAACAACGGCTATGATTAATGTGCTAGATGGAATTTACAGCTGTTACTGCTGTTTGGCTAATAATTGTCAGGCTCCTGTGCTTGCCACAGGCCTCACTGGCCTCACTGTGCATCAGAGTCTAGGGCTCATCAGCGGCTGCTTTGTGCTTGGGCTGCAGCTGCAGCCTGTGCTGCTGATCCCCTGACCCTGGGACATTCTGATCCCAGCACTGGCCATGGCCTGGGCTGGCACCTGGCCGGGGCAGTGCTGCTGCTCCTGTGCTGCTGGACTGGAGACGCTGGAACTCCAGAGTGGACTCCAGCCACAGGGACTGTGACCTGTGCATGAGTCCATGGTGGGACAGGTACATCTGGGAGTGCCTGTGGCCATGGAAAAGTCCACAGCAGAGCAGGTACCTCTGGAAGGGCCTGTGGCTGGGGCCATGGCTGTGTCAGTCCCACAGCAGGGACGTCCCTGAAGGCCTCGGGGGCCAAGGCCAGCTCTGTGCTGCGGCAGGGACACCTTGAAGCCCCAGTGACTTTTCATGGGGCCCTGCTGGAGCACCTCAAAGGGTGTGGCCATGGACAAACCCACAGCAGAACAGAACGGCTTGCAGGGACTGCAGCTGGGAGCAAGGCCAGGCTGGGCAGGTTTGCTTTCTGAAGGGACAGTGGTGGTGGGTGAGGCCATGTTGGAGCAGATCTGGTTCTGGGGGCACTGAGGCCCATGGACAGGGCCATGCTGGAACAGCTGCCCCTCCGAGCCCCTGAGGCTGTGGATAAATCCATGCAGCAGCCATGTCTCCCTGAAGAGCCTGTGGCTCACAGAAGTGGCTGCACTTGGGGCAGGTACAGCCCTGTGAGGGACTGCAGTGTCTGGCTAAGTCTAGGCCAGAGCAGGGAGAAGAGAGAGGAGTTCATTGCAACATTAAACGTGATGGTCTAGTCCAAAGGAACTGGGAGTGGACATTGTCATGGAAATACCTTTAACTTGTTGTAATCCAGGATTTGAGATATGTGTTATAGGGATTACCACAGCAGAAGCCATCTGAACCCATGAAGGACAAGCCCTACATGAAGCAGTGCAACTGCAGAAACATTATAATGTATTGCTGCAAAGTGGCTGAAGGCAGAGCTTGAGAAAGAACTGCTGTATATTCTAACTACAAAAACCAGTAAGTTGTGTAACTACAGCACCACCTTGCACTACTGTCAATTTTCCAAGGAGGCCCCTTATGATGATCAGCTGAGTTTATAAAAATGAGCTCACTCTGAGCTGAGTACACTGGGCTCACTTCAGGAGCAAACATCTGCACACAGGTTCTTGATTCCTCAGTTCTTAGAAGATTTTGGGCCACATGTACCTATGGTCACTACTTCATTCACTTGACAAGTGAGTAAGCACAGGTTTTGTGAGACACTACATCATTTGATTTTACTGTGAAGTTAACAGAACATGTCAAAAAAAAAATTAAAAACTTTTCCAGGGGAAGTTACCTGATAGATATCATCATAACTTTCAATTTCTCCACTTCCAGTGTGACATTTGCCATCATTGAAATCCCAGCCAGAGTATGGGACAGCTGGAAAATCCCTGTTTCCAGCATTAAAATAGCTTCCACAGGTAGAATGTGTGCCTGAGCCACCTGCAGCCCCACACATATGGTTGACAACAGCATCCACATAGATACGAACCTGGAAAAGCAATATGTGCATTTCAGTGTGTTTGTAGCAAACGTGAACTGATAGCCACTAATCACTATTAAGTGGATTATTTTCCTTTTCAGTTTCTTCTCAGTTTACACCTCTTTTGAGGACAGCAGCACCTTCCCTCAGCTGACACAGCACTTCTTGCCATATCAGACAGAATTTCAAGGCACTTACTCCAACATCGTTGCATCTCTTCACCATGTCTTTGAATTGATCTTCATTTCCTGATCGAGAGCAGATCTTGTAGCTAATGGGCTGGTATCTTTCCCACCAGGGTCTGTTTGGGCTAGTAATGACAAGATTTTCATTTGGAGGTGAAACCTGCAGGATGAAATTATGTATTTTGATAAGAAATCAAATGGTTTTACTTCAACATTTTAAGGGCAAAATCTGTGCTCAGGTCCTCTGCCCTCAGAGGAAAGTTAGTACCCAACCCAGTCTCTCTTCCACAGCAGAAGTTCAGGTCTGTGACATGTCTGTCTTGTACACTGGCAAGAAAGGCATTTTGTTTTGTTCCTGTGAGTTGCCCAGGTCCAGCATGGGCCTGCTTTCCAGGACATGGAAGGGCTGAAGCCACAGGAATTATTTTTACCTGTAACAGTGACAGCCTTAGGAATGCCAAACCTCACTGCTTCCATACTTCCTTTAGAACAAGGTAAAGAGCTTTTTACCTTCTACTCAGCTTTCAGGGGAAGCCTTTCAGCATGCCCCTTTGTAACTGATCTGCTAGACATACACCATCATTCACCCCTACAGGGTCCTGCAGAGTTAGGGTTGCTTCTAAAAGCCCTTACTACTTCCTACCCTCCCTCCTCAGCAGCAAAGTTACTTAGAGATGACTGTCTCAAACTCAGGCATTATTAATCAAATTATTAATCAAATATTACAATGCCATTTTCCTGCTACTCACAGGAAACAACTCACCTGAACTCCTCCAAATCCATTGGGAGCTAAATAGCGTTCACACTCCTCAGCAATATCCTGCCAGCGCCATTCAAAGAGATGCACAATAGAGGTTCTCTTTGGGACAGTGTTGGGGTTGTACTGCCCCCAACAAAGCCCTGCAGCTGCGAGGAGGAGGAGAAGGATCTGCATGGTGCTTTCAGTGTAAGGCTGTGGTCTCCTCACCGGCTATTTATGTGCCTGCAAGATGACAAAGTTCCTGTAGCAGGTGTCAAAATTCACATGGATCAATGCTATCAGTTATTGTTTAGATAGATAGCTCAATATCATTCCTTTGGTTTGTTTTTTCTCCTGAATAAACCAACAGCTGAAGATAAAATACCTTTTCACAATGATTATACGCCATCATAAACCAAGCGGTTCATGAGCAGTGCACCCAAATCCAGAACTGCACTCTTTCCAATCACATAAACAAAGATACTTTATCAAAAGTATTCCAAAATGTGGAAAATCAGACAGCTGCAGAAGCTGAGCTGGGTGGTGCCACCATCCTCTTGGCCTTGAGTGAGGTAAACTCCCAAGGATAAGAGGCAAGGACAAGAGTTAAGACATCCTTTCTGGTCACCCTGACTGCTCTGGCAAAAGAAAGTAACAAGGACATTGCTGGTGACAGAATGATAACCAAGATTGTGTTACTAAGGGAACAGGGGAAAGGAGTCTGAGTGGAAAATTTTGGACAGAACTTGGAGACCTATAAATACTGGTAAACTGGTGCAACAAAGAGCTTTGCTTGCATAGCATGGTCCATGTCCCTCAATCCCCACAAATGGTGTCCAATGTGAGGAATGACAATTCCCTGTCTGACTGTTCTAGGGATGCCCCACAGAACAGAAGTGCTGCTGAAAGGAAGAAGGAGCCAGCTGGCATCCATCCCTTCAGGTTTTGATGGTGAGCTTTGGGACATGGGCAGTAATAGGTTTCCAAGAGAAAAGCATGTCTTTGAACTTATGTCTAAACTTTTAGAGAAGCCCAGAAAAACAGTTGCTTCTCATTCTCTTAAGCTGATTTTACACTGGGCAGAATCCCATGTTAAAGGGTTAAAGGCCAGCATGACTTTCCCTGTCGAACTGTGGGATAAACGAACAGGGCAATGAGAGGTGATAAGATTGCAGCTGGTTTTGTACCTCACTATTTTGCCCAGACAGGCATTCCTCATCCGTATCTGGGCCCAGGAGCCTTTGGCCACAATTCCTGTGGCCTGCCCTGCTGAGGAGGGCAGGCAGAGAGGAGCTGTGCTGGGCACCTGGCACCCAGACAAGGCCAGCCCCCCACAGCTACGCAGGCATACACACAACCAGAGACTGCAAAATGATTGCTGATTCAGTAAAAATGACTTTTTGCAAAATGAGAGTGTTAATATTTAAAGAACGCTTTAGGTCAGGTAACTGCTTTCCTGAGCATAAGCAGCCATTTTCTTTATGCTGTTAACTTTTGTCTGAATAAAATACAAAACCAATGGATAATCCAGCAAAAATTCTCCTTTTCATATTTGACCACTAGATGATGCTGTGACTCTTAATTGCCAATGATAATGTATGGTAACATTTTGGTTTATTTTATGGAACTCTGCAGCTTTTTTTGTATTAAAAGTTGGTGTTTTCTTTTTCTTATATGCATTGTAGCTGTAAGCACATATAGGCTGGTTAGTTTCTATAGAAATCCATATAGATCAGACATCTTTGCAATAACTCTGACAATATGGGGAAATTCACATTATTTTTGAAGCTGTTCCTATGTTCTTCTCCCTAGGTGCAGATGTGGACTCTTAGAGTAAAGACTTTTGCAAAAAGGGGAAAGTATACTGAGAAGAAATTTAAGATATCTAATTCAGGTTTATATTTATACCTCTTTCTGTTTTTCTTTGCTACATAGAATGGTGGGTTTAGTGTCAGATTTGGAATTTATTTTTCTGTGCTGTAAGAGCATCTGGAATTAAGGAGGACATTTCTGTTTAGCAATTACTGCTAAAAAATAGGTGATCTTGTTTATTTGCATAAGCATTATTTCTGTTTTCTGATTCCATAAGTAATTTCCTACTTTTATATTTAGAAGTGCAGTGGTTTGATCCACATTGTTGGAGGCCCTAGCCAAGAGCTCCATTAGCCTTCCACACATGACACCATTGTACTGATGATCTTCTCAAAGTGATTTCAAGAGAACAGCATTTTTTCATGTGAGCTAATTATTTTTCACCATTTGCCATTTCTATGAACTCCTACAAACCCATTTTATTTTTTGCAGCAGTTCTTCCGTCTTCTTATCAGAAATGTTAGTACAATAAGGCTGTACTGATTGCAGCAGACAAAGCAATACTCAGCTGCTACCTTCTGTACAGAAGTACTAAAGGCACAGCTCCATTCAGGTGATCCCCATATGTCAAAACCAGAGGAGGAATGAAAACAGGTTGTACAATTCAGAACAGCTTGCAAGCTAGGTCAGTGCCAGTCAGTTCCAGCAGAAAAGATCTTTGCAACTAGCTTAATATCTGCCTTCCCCACTTTTAGACATGCATGTAGCACACTTCTGCCAGTCAGAGATCTGGATCTTATTTTCAATATGTAAGCAAGGAAATTACACTCTCTGAGAGGTAAGGAGTACATAAAGCCTGTTTTTCCCTCACTGAAATGGCATCTGCCACTCACACTGGGGTCTGATTGGGAAATGCCTGCATGACACTGCAATTCCAACTTCACTGGGACATTGTTCTGTCTACAGCAGGCTCTGAGGTGACGGATAATTCACATTCATTTAAAAAATAACCTTCATTTTTGCAAACTCATTAACAATTATACTGAAACTGAGCTCCTGTCACATAACTGTGCTAACTCTCATTTTGAACATGTTTTCCCTAATTTACTTGGAGGTAGGCTTGTACAAAATCACCAGGTTGCAGTAATTTTAGTGAATACATAGGGTAATACTCATTTTACTTCCAGGTGTAAACTTAGTGTCACCTTCAAAAACACCTAATACTTCCTTCCAATAAAAGATATTATGTACTTATATCGGCAACAAATACCTGAAGTTTAAAACTCCTTAGGAGAAGAATTTGCCATTAAAAGTTGCTGAAAATGCTGTGCCACTGGGATGCCAGCCCCAGGGACCCCGAGTGCCCAGCCCATGCTCACACAGCTGCAGTGTCCCTGCAGTAACACATTCTCATGGGGCAGCACCACAGAAAATCCTCTGGCTTTCTTCAGGCTTAACTAGAGACCAGCCTTTGCTTCCAAGAGACTCACAGCAATGGTAAAAGCCACTTGTATTTCTTCTTCTACCCCATGACCAGGCAGTTTGGCCCCTTGTTTCACCAATAGTCCCACTGATATCCAGGTACTGTGTGCAGTATTTCTTCAGTGTTGGTAAGATCAGCAGTAAGAACATCTACCTGGACTTTTTCTGGTCTTAAAACTATTGGTATGCAACTGTAAGGGCTAAAATTGATACAAGAAGCTTCATCACCATCATTTCCATTTAAAAAATATATATTATTTACCAAACTGAGGAGTCTTATGTTGTAACAGACTCCACAGACCCCTGTTCTGTTTGAATGATTTTTTTAAAACTTCTTTGCGTCTCAACTCTGTTTTTTAATGCTAGGAAGTACATCTACTTCTCCTCTGGCAGAATTTTATTGGTGAGAATTTCATTCTTCTTGCAGAAGAAGCTTCCCTGCTGCAAAGAGAATTTCCTTTGATAACTTTAAAAGTCTTCTAGAGATTTATTGACTTGAATTACAGCAGCTCACTTATCACTAAGGTTTTCTGTCAATCATGGGAAAGGATAACAAATTTCATATGGGAATGAAGTGGACTTCTCACTTTTACTGCTAAATAGAAAAGCTCAAACAATCATTAATATCTGATGTGTACATCTACACTTTATATATTGTGCCAAAGTCAGCCTAGAGATTGGAATCAGGTCTTATTTAAAAGGAGAAGTATAAGAGAATGAGAGGAGACTATTTTAAGCCAAATAGCAAAACATAAGGATATTTACTAGCGGCTAAATTCTTTCCACTGCAGAGTGTCTATAAAATTTACTTTGCAGCTCTGCTTCATTTAAGACACAACTATAAATGGCTTTATTTCCCCCTAGGACATGCTTGTTGTACCCTAATTAGAGTTTTTATCTAGCGTGTTATTATTCTGGTTCTACTGAATACGAGCATGACTGCTTTAAAAGGCTTTCAAGTGCACACTCTCCTAAGTCCCTTTTTTTCCCCTAGATTTTATGAAACAAATTATTTTCATGCTTATATTATGATATTTCAGTATTAATTATCCTCCCAAGACAAACATTTTTTTCTAGATAAAAAACTCTGAGCCTAACCAACTTGTTTATACATTTAGGACAGTTATTTTTGTGGTGCAGTTTTAACAAAATCTATGCAGTGAAGCATGGCATTGCCTTCATCTGTGTGCCTCCAGAATGATCTGGAAGAGGTCTGTAAGTGAAAGATCATCTCTTAGTAATCCTTTTTTCCTATAAATATTTGTTAGACCAGGCTACCTTAGGCAAAGCCACTCTGTGGAGTTTCATGGTGTTACCCACGGAGTGCTCCCTGTGCCCAAAGCTCCCACAGGCTGGGGCTGAGCACTCTGCCTCAAGCAGAGCCCTTTGGGAGCAGGCTGGAATCCCACTAGTCCCATTAATTACTGCCTGGATTGAAGTCTGAGCATTCAATATAGTTCAGATCAGAAAGCCACCAGGAAAGCTGCAATTTAAATGTACTCTTCATCAAAGGAGAATGTGCAGATGGCATACTCTGTCCAGGGGATCACTGGAATTTCCTACTCTTAATTCCTTAATTTAGGAGGAAGAAATACTGCCTTTTTAGTTACTCAAGTAGCCTTTGCATCTACTATAAGGATATAGCAGTGAGATGAAATGGTGGAACAAATGGAAACAAGGCACTGTTGAACACAGCCTTGGGAACATGGCAGTCAGGAGGCCATAAAAAGCTTTTGACAATCAGAATGACAAAGGAAAGTCTGGAAATATAGAAAATTTGGCTGCTATGGTTTGATTCCTGTCATAGAAAAATAATTTGTAATGAGCCAATACCTGACATCTCAATTGCTTCGTATAGTGGAAAAAAGAACCCCAAACAAACGCCAATCTCATATTCAGCAAAATGTTTGGACCAGAAAGCTGTGAACATGAATGCTGGGGGAGTGGGAAATGAATGATTTTCTTCCTGGGAGAGCTGCCCCTTGCTACTCTAAGAACAGGGATAAGAAGAAGCTGCTTTGGTGCTACTTCCCAGAGCTGTGCTGAGGCAGAGCCCCAGTGTTCCTGTGTGCCTGTAGTCAGGTGCTGTTGGGGGCTTTGGTTTGCAGAGGTTTTTTCCTGGTGTTGTGGTTTTTTTTTTCCTTTTGCTTCACTTTTTATTGTTGGGTTTTGGTTTGGGGGTTTTAAATTTTTTTATTGTTTGCTTGGTTTTGTGGTTTTTATTTTTTTTTTTTCCACACCAGAACCCTCTGTTTGTAAATCAGTTCATCGGTTTAGAAAATACACCACAAAGCCTGCCTGGGGTTCATGAATTCTCCTAGTAATGTCTCTGATTTGTACCCCCAGATGGACAGGACCAAATACCAGATTCTTATTTTCATTTTGCATATGCATTAGTTAGTGGAGAAAAAATGTCTGCTCTGAAAGAAGCACATCTGTCAAACACTGCATTTACTGCAGAGCATTCTTCTAACTTATTACTTATTCCAGAACTTTAGGCCAGAAATAAACCAAACCAAACCAAATAAATCCATTGCATTTTCCTTTCTGCTTATTCAGCAATAATTTTGGCAAGAGAAAATTTACATGAAAATTTTTAAGAGGAAGAGCTTGGGATTTGTACACCTAAGATTCAATTAAGGGAGAGCTTGGCATTTTATTCCACACCCAAATCCCCACTCCTCCTCAATCCTCTAAGTGCAATGACCTTTCTTGGATTTCACTAGGAGTATATAATAAATGACTACTTCTCTTATAATTCCTGAGATTTTTCTCTCTCCCTTTCAGTAAAATTCTTCTGATGTATTTTGTGAGGAAGTGGCCTGAGGAAATGCTTGATTTAGGGACAGATGAAGTCATAAATCTTCATTCATCAAGGATAGGCATGAAGCAGTTCTACTGAAGACAACTGTCAGGGATTTCCTAGAGGAAGGAGACAGGGGAATTTGAGAGAGGACTGAGATCTACAACTAGGAGGTTCAGTGAGAACCTGAGAAGAAGGGTAGGAAAGGAAGGGCAAAATCAACGGGAAACCTGAAGAGAAAAAGGAATAGAAAATCAAGAACAGAAAGATACAAATAAAATCTAATAAATATTAGTTACCACTGCATAATGAGAAGATATACCGAAGACTAAGGACAAGCTGCACAAGAGTAAGCATCAGTGGGCAGCATCTCTAGCCATCAGGAAAGGCAAGGTAGGAGCTGAGCAAAACACAGCAGCCAGAGCACAACCCCGCAGCACCTGAGCAAGGTGAGCAGGAAACCTCCAGAGAGAGCCCCCACATCCAACTAAGAGTCCACATCACAGGACAAGGTCCCTGTGATGATACAGCTCTGCCACGGAGAAACAGCCCCACACCGGATCAGTTCCAGGATTGCCAGGCAGGTCCTCAGCGCTGCAACAGCCCCAGGTGGAGTCTGAGGGTCGAGGCCCAAATCAAGGAGCTCAGTGGCCAAGGGCAGGTGTGACCAGCGCTGGACTAGACCAGCACTTCTCCAGCAGTGCTGCCCATGCTACTGAAAGCCAAAGCTCAGCTTAAAAACAGCTCCTGGGCCTATGGACAGGGGGGTGAGTGGAGGCTCCAGCTAAGGCTGGTCACAGCCCTTAAAGCCTATTGGTGTCTTGAGAGCTCTGACTCCAAGAGGACACACGCACAGTGACCTCAGCATTCTGTAAAGCCTTTAAAATGTACCATCTACCTTCAGGATATGAAAATCCACTTGAAACTAATTGTTACATTTGGCACAAATAAGTACCACACCAGGCAATTTAATACTAATTTGGTGTGCAGCAAGAATGCTTCAAAGGAGCTAAAAAAATGGAGCACATATCAAATGACTGCTATAAAAATGACACTAGTAACTGGAACTGCATACAAGTGCAAGTTTCAGTCATCTGTTTTCTTTTGTGGCCTCTCTGTGAACATTACAAGCATACATGCTCTGCTGTGTTCCCTGTGCCAGCCCAGTGCTCCTACTGTCCCACCACATGGGGTTTCTGCTTGCTGGTCTGGCTGTGAGCTGACCCCACAAGAGCAGGATTCTTTCCCTTTCTTTAACGTGTGCCTGAGATGCTGCGGCTTTTCCCTCCCCTAGAGATTTATAACACAGAGCACTTTTTAGTAGCTTTTCTTCCTGCACTGGCTTTAGGGATCATGTTAGTCTTTGTGAATAACACCTCAAATAGATACCTATGAATGTTAATATTTATTGTCATTTTGAATGCAGGGTTTGCAGAGTGCCTAAGTTGGGTGTCTGTATGTTAAAAAGGCACTTAGGATATGTGAAAAATAAGTATTTTGTGTCAAATTTCTTTGACATTGAGTAGGCCTCAGGAATAGCAAACTAAAAGTTTCATTAATATTTTTACCAAAACGTTCATTATTTTATTAAACCTTTCTTCTTTTTTAACTTTGAGTAAGCCCTAAGAATGTGAAACTAAAAATTTCTCTGATATTTTCACCAAAAGCTTTCTATTCTAAGTATGTAAACTTTTTCTCTTCTTTTTCCTTCAATACTAATAAAGGTCATATTGCTGCATGCTGAATCAACTATAAGTATTTCCTGTGAGTTGAATTTTATTTCCGAAGTTGCTGACCTGACTTCTGTGTACGACTGGATCAGAGAACCATCTGGGAGACATCTGTGAAGCTGTAACATCTCCCAGGCAGGGAACATATCCCATAGTTCAAATGCAAAAAGATGAGGTAACCTTCCACTTCCATGCAAGTGTTCTTTAATAAATAGCAAGCAGTAAATAATAAAACATTGAGCAAGTTGCTTGGATTCTGTCCATAACAGTGCCTAAGACCCACTTATTAATTTGGTGACTTTGAATACAATAAACAATAGCTCAACATATTGCATATCTGTCTCACTTTTTTGTAGTCACTGTTTTTAGCTACCCCAACACTCTTCAAGAGATGAGTATTTCAGAAAGCAACCATACAGATTTAACATGCTTATTCTAACATGTTTACTGGTTCTCCATCTGTATTTTTAGAATTTATAGTACTCTTAGTTTATATACATATATATATATATCAGAGCAATGCATACACAATACAAGCAAAAAAAAAACCCAACAAACAAAACTCCCTCAGTTAAAACACAGTCTCCATAAATGCTGAGTTTCAGAAAAATAGCCAATGGAAAAAGAGTCTCTGATAATTATATTTTTACTTCATACCCCAACTCTCTGTAGACAAATTCATGCCTTTTCATTCTAAATCCATTTATTTGACTTGTATTATTCTAGTATTATGGAAGTGCTCTGGTTGAAAAACCAGAGAAAGTGCCCTACACTGCAGATAGTGTAAAGCTCAGAATAAGTTATAACTTTCAAATCCCAACTCTAGGTTTCAAAATAAGAAAATGTACTTTTTTTCCTTGAGTATATTCCTTGTTTATTAACATGACCTAAAACACAGTTTTTCTGCATTTAAATTCCTCACCATTGAAGAAGAAAAGTTTCCAGTGAATATCACTGAACTAGAGTAATCCTCTTGTGAATTATACTGCAAAATAAAACTGTCATTGGCACTTAACACTGTGGTTCTAAGGAACATCAGGAATGGCTTTGCCAGCTGTCGATGTTACCATTAAACACAGATTTTTTTTAAGTACAATATAACACATTTGCTTGGCTATCAAGAAGATATGGAAATGAGTCACAGGAATTATTTTAGTAATTGTACTTCTGTATGATTAAATAAAAGTAAATCCAAAATTAAGATCTTTCAAATAGTTTGCTATATAAAAGTACTTTTTTATTGCTTAGAATGTGCATACTGCAAATTTTTTCAATGATGAGAGAAATCAAAGTAATTCACAGAGGCCTAATAATAGTGAAGAAAAATGGTGTGTAATTCTGTGTTATTTTACAGCTGGTATTACAGTAAATCAGAGTAAAGCAGGAGTCTAGGAAGCTTTATACCTTGTGTTGGTGCTGCATTACTGGAAAACAGGGGAACAGACAGTATTTGATTTTCACCTTACGATAATCTCTTCTGCCTCCTGGATACTATTTAGCTGGAAAGTGTGAGTACAGGAGTGGGATGTGATCAGCCTTCAGCCCCAGCACTGCAGTGTCCTGGCCATTCACTAGACTGACCAATCTCCCAGGAGTTTCTTAATTACCTTGGACAGCTGTGCTTTCCATGATCGTTAGATTGTGCTAAGCCACTCTTCTGTGCAGTGTCTAGTACAGGCTGTACTTGTAAAATTTATTTTTAAAACACTCAGAAAATGGACTCTGCTCTTGTTATTCAGCAAAATCATGCTACAGATAACAAGTCACCAGAAGTTTACAATAGGTCTTTATCTTGCTGTAATATAGGATTGAATTGCCACTGAACTTGGCTGTTGTTGCATCAAAAATCCAGTAAAACAATATATTCTAGCCCATGCAGGAAAAAAGCTGGTTTTCCCTTCCTTTGTGCTGCAGGCATCCAGAATTGACAGGATATTGGGTTTGTGGGCTTGCCTAGAGTAACATCACATCTGAGAACCGAGGAAGCCATCAGGAAGCAGTTATCTGAGTGAAACCATACATAAAAGATATCATTTTCTAAAATGTAGCATCAGCTAAAAATCTGCTAAGAAAGCTGCATCTTGCTGATGATTCTCTTTTGCTGACCAGGTACATAGCAACAAAGATCAAAGATGTCTCAGCAATCTGGAAAGAGCTGCTGCAAATAAAACTCATCCATCAAATCCAGCACAGTTTAAGGCAGCTGGCTCTGAGACAAGTATCTGCACAAGGTACAAGACAGCAGGAAATCAGTGCCTTAGAGGTGCAAGACAAGCGCTCCTATAGCAGTGAGTTTGTGACAGGCACACTGAGTGTGAGCCAGGGCCACGGACAGGCAGCAAAGCCTGGTGCTGTCACTAATGTTTATCTTATCTACATAGAAACAGGAAACTGCCTCTGACCTGTAAGGTCTGTTCATACCTAATCCTTGCATCTTTAGCCCCTTTTCAGACCTTCTCTTCTCCAGCTTGCTCCCCTTGCCAGGTTGTGAGACCAGGTCTGAAATGGGGCCGTGGTCCCACCACTGGAACTGCACAGGGCAGAGCCCCATTCATGGGCTGGGAGACTGAAGCTGCTCAGCCTCATCCACTGTCTGTTGAAGTATAATAAGTTCCTTCCATCAATTTTAGTGAATTTTTGAAAACTTGTATGTAATTGAAATATGCTGAAGCAATACTTCCTTTTCCATTGTTTTTCTAGAACCTGTCACAGGCAGTTCCAGTCTGCAGGAATTGCTTTGAGACAAGTCAGCAGTATCATGTAAAGGGAGCTTCAACTCGAGGCTCCCAATATTGAATATTCATTAGAATGTCCAGTCTAATCCACAGATCAAGATAGTATGAATACATTGAATAAAACTTTGGGGAAGTCCTACAAAAAAAGTTCATTCTGAACATTTTTTTGTATTTCTTTTTCTAATAAATTTTACTTTATTTTTAATAAGTCTACCAGGGTGCAGTGAGGTTTCTTATCTCTTTAAAATTAGTTATGTGATAATATTGTCATCTCAGTGGGAATGTATATATGTGCATTAACTTGGCTTTTGTTAAGAACTGAGTGTTTAATCTGTAAAGTGGTAAAGTTTCTGCTTTAATGTTTATCCTGGTGGCTTTACACCTTTTGAACCAGCAGCTGATTGTAAATGAAGTGAATTTTTTTCTGAGAAACTTAATTTAACTGCTAAGAAACCTGCTCTATTTAGCAGTGTTTTAATGGTTTAAGTGAATCTTACTGACCCTTATTTCAACCCATTCTACCATTGAAAATGGCTTTAAAGAATTTACATAAAAGAACCAGAATATATTCTAATTTTACTATGTGCTATTGCAAAAACTTTTTTTTTCCATTGGGAAAACTGCAAAGAGTAACTGATGGAACATCAAAGCATTTCTGATTAAAGAGATTCCCAGTGTCACCCAACCTGTGCCAAACAGGCCAGCAGGACAATGTCCCATAGCAGCATCACTGGCTTGTCCTAGGCCAAAAAGAGACCTCTTGTACCCCTTGGGTCTCAGCCCTGCTTACACCAGCTGCTGGCACTGCTGGTACCTGGCACGAAGCACTGGAAGCCCAAAGGGGAGGAATGCACAGCAAGTGGGAAGAGAATGCCACAGCAGCCTGGTCCAGTTTTGAGACCTCCCAGCCAACTCCTCGGTGAACAGCAGGTCTCCATTCTACTCAGTGTACAATCCTGCATTATTTGTTTGACCTCATTTATTCCTTAAAGTTTATTATCCATCAGTATCTGGGATATAATCCTTACCAGGGACATACACATGAGTCATGTACACAGATGACTCATGTTCATCCAGATTCACAAAACTCAAAGATCTGCTGTTAAAACTAAATTATAAAGTTTTGAGAGGGAAAACATTATCGTCTGACATTGATGATGCATTTAGAACATCCGCATCTCTGCAGTCATCTGAGTGGGTGACATAAAAATGCTTCTCTCTGTCCCTTTTGTTTTATCAAAGAAATCATTGTTATTTCCCATCAGGAAGGCTTTCACTCCATTATAGACAAGCATACAGAAATGTATATTGTAATTTAGATATTCCAACTCACTCAATTTAAGGGTCATATCACATGTATGTATACATATCATGTGTATGCAGGAGAACAATCAGTCCTGTTAGGGAAAAATTTAATGACCTTCACATTTTATAATATGCAACTCAAGAAGAGTAGCTCTTTGAGAACAACAGAAAATAAATGTGCTGTCAAAATGATAAAAGGTAAATTATATTTCTTTATCTAGAGTATGTGGATTGACAAACTGTCAGAATTAGTTTTTCTGGTCCACAGAATAAGAAAATCATACCTGCATTTTCTGATCTTGAATGACCTCCTTATCTGTGATTTTTGGTTATGTCAAATCAGGACTGCATTCATTATGATGAGCCAAACTTTTTTGTTTTTCATTTTAACATGTTCTAGGAAAATTTTTACAGTCCTGATTTTTCTATAGTTGGCATGGTTTGAATATCTGATGATATTTAAGTGCATGGATAGATTTACATTGATAAAATATTCTTATTATTGGTAAATTATCTACCCCTTTCTTCCACATAGAAAATATGCTTAGGAATAGGTATATTTCCACTGAAATACACTTTCTTTATTTTTTTTAATGTCTGCATAACTTCAAGCATTACATGGAAAAGAGAAACAAGGACTTTGGTTGTGTAAATAACAAAGACCTGATTTGCATCCCAAACCTGTGTCTTTTTATAGTTTACTTGGCAAAATTACCTTAAGAGGCAGGAAAATGCAAGACTGTATTCTTGAGACTTTCTTCAAATGTTTGTCTATTTAAGTTATTATGAAAACCTAACATATAATTTGGAAACTGCAAATGCAATTTCCAGCTAGCAATTTGGCAAGCTAACTGTGGCATCTATTGGCAAAGCAAGATGTGCAAGAAGGGGCAAATAAAAGCAAAATGCAGAAGGTAAGTTGATGAGTATGTGAGGGGATCACAAGCCAGTTATGGGCCAACACCGAGCTTTTACTTTAATTAGAGCTCTGTACAAAACAGGATTACGATGATCATAAAGGCTTTGTAATTATTATATGGGGGAAAAATAGCCATTGTGCATCTTGGGATTTGAATTCTAAGCCCTGGAATTTCCCCCATGGTTTATATGGAGTGGAAAGCAAACATGGAGGAGCCCACCAGGATGCCCTGTGTGCCAGGGTTGCCCACAGTGTGTCTGACAGGGCACAGCACCAGCACCTGCCAGCAGAACAAGCCACCAGAAGGGGTGACACAGCCAGGAGGGCATTGCTACAGCTTGGTCACAGAGTGTTTAACAAAGCCTGCAGAGGATGTGTGCAATGGAAAACATCTGTGTCCACTGACACAGTGAGACTGCTCTGCTGTTTAAAGTATCTCAGACTGTGAAAGCGCCAGGGAATTATGTGAAAAAATACTCTCACTAAGGAATAGCTTGCATTGCTAGAGGCAGACTTTCACATCATTGTCACCTACACTTAGGTATCCATCTCAGGTACTTACACTGGGAGCTGAAGACTGAGTAGGAAACAAAAATAAAAAGTCACTTTCATAGGACAGATCACTCTGTAGTATCATAGGGAAACTAATATCTGAATTGGCATTTGAGTAAGGTGATTAAAACAAGCTGGTGTGACTATGACTGATGTTGGGCACATTTGCCACAGCCAGAAATAAATACAGGGAGGAATGAGCTTCCCCAGAATTTCTAAATAGATTAATTTAGGATGTGTACACATATTGCAGTGCACAAAGTGCATTAGTCAAGTGTGTATAAGGAATATGCAATTCTTACAAAAGCAGCTCTTGAGAGAAAGGCTCAGCAAGGAACATAACATATTTTGAATTAGACCCCCCCACTTTTTCAAAGTAAAACCTGATTTATCAGTTCCAGCATGTACCAAAGAGAAGCAAGAGTCTCCTGACAAAGCTGAGCTTATAAAGAGCAGGCAACTAGAGCCTCCTGGACACAGGGATAATCTTTAAGTTGTTTGTGTAACAAAAAGAATGAAAATAAGCCCTATATGTGTTTGTATTTTACGGAATATAAACATTCAGTCAATAGAAAGTTGTAATAGAAGATACAGCAGCAAGCCCTAGCTATAAACTATTGGAGTAGAGAAAGACATTACATTTGTCACGTCCCATCCCCTCTTTCTGACTGTTTTTTGACTGTGGATTATATCAGACCGCTGCCCAGGCACAGTACATGAGGATTGAGACACTGAGATGTCCAGAGGCTGTCAGCAAGCAGTGCTGATTCACTGAAACCCTTATCCCTGGGTAGTACCTTGCAAAAACCACTAAAATCCATGCAAATCAGCACATGAGAAAATGTCCCACCCAACAACACATGACAGCCCCACCCATTCTCCTAAGTGCCCAGCATCAAAGATATTCCATTTATGTGAGCTGAACAAGTCCTGCAGCTGTCACCAGGAGCTGGATCAGACTCAGTCCCCAGCTAAGGAACTTGATGCAGAGATTAGTAAGAGTTATTCTTTAGCCTGGATCATATTTGTAGCTGTTAACATAATCATATTTTCTGACCCCAAACCACTTGTGTGGAATTTCAGCAGTGCCAGAGTACAGCCATGGCCCAGCTTTCCTGCTCTGCCCAGCTGGCACCACACTCCAGCCATGGGCAGAGCTCCAGTCAGTGTGGGCACAGCAGCTCTGAAGGATTGCCACACATTACCCTCATTTAATGCATACCCGTGTTACTGCTGCAGCAGAAGTGGGAGCAAGGAAATTCTTGTTTCTGTAGCTCTCTTCATGCTCCATTTGGGTTGAACAACAGCAAGGGCCACAGCACTGCTCCATTCCTGACAGGAGTTAATCTGGGCAGGGAGGACACCAGCACCTCATTAAAACAATGACATTTTTTAAAGTTCACAAAACTATCCATTTATTATAAAGCAGCTCACACTCTACAACATGTG
This sequence comes from Emberiza elegans, assembly GCA_024865655.1. NCBI lineage: Eukaryota > Metazoa > Chordata > Aves > Passeriformes > Fringillidae > Emberiza > Emberiza elegans. Next base: position 67,704,289 of record JALJVW010000206.1, read on the forward strand.
TCACTTAGGAAGTGTGAATACAATATAGTCTCTTTATTTTTGATATTCTCTGAGTTGACATCTTCATCAGACAACTAAGACATATTCGTGGAAGCAATGTGTGATTTTGTAGTAGATATGTTCTGTAAGATTTCACTGCTTATTTAACACTTAATAGTCCACTCTATACAACCAGTGCATTACATTCTCTGTATCCTTGCTTCAGAATGATCTCTGAGCTTTTTAAAACCACTTCTCTTTGTTTTCTCCCCATCTTTGGGGCATTTCCTCTGCTTGAGGAGAGACCTGTTTCTTCTGTTTAGGTGGCTGAAGAGGGGCACCGCCACCCCCACATGTCCAAAGGCAAACCCACAGCCTTCTCTGTGCTCAGGATGTCAGTGCCTTTGGGACTGCAGCTTCCGTAATAATGCCATGAAATCAAAGCAACAGTTTTATCTCTTGTTTGAGGAGCAGAGTTATGAAATTGTTTGTATTTTCCATGATTACCAAGATCAATTTACGCCTCATTTCCACTAATACATTTATTAATTATTAATCCAAAATAAGTAATAATTTGAAACACTCATAAGAGTTCCATTGCATTTTAAAACAGGCCTCAGGCAATTCCTCAGTGCTTCCTTGACTCCATTTACATACTTTTCCAATGGCCAAAGAGTGCAAGAAATGTCTAACAAGAGGAGACTAATTGTTCCATCTTGTTCACCACTTTGCACCCTGCTAATGACAGCTTTCAAAGGAAAAGTTGCAAGCAATAGATGACATAATGCTCTAATAAACACTCCTCTCTCTGTGCAAGGGAAGAAATATATTCCTCAAAGCCTCAGGATTGACAGATCTTATTATAAGTTTTGTCCTAGCTACTGCAAGTGTTATTCCTGTGGAAGGTGATTTTTAATCTGGTTTTGCATCTGTCAGAATAGCAGCCCATGCCAGGCAGTCTCATAGGTTAATGATATGTTATACACAAGGATTTATTAGCCTTTCCCAGATTTAAAAATCAAAGGCCAGATTCCCCTTCTAGGCTGTTGACTACAGGGGTTGTAAGCAGATACAGAGCAAAGGCAACTTTATTTCTTCAGGGACAGAAACAGCTGGAGTAATTCATCATTAGCCAAACTCGTGGTAAGGCAGCCCCACTAACTCATACACTCGGGATCACACTCATAAACTCACCTTGAGATTTCATTTACTGATCTCTCCTGTGTACCAGGAAGGACTGTATAGATGTCTGGAGGGTTAATCCTACTTTTCTTGACTTGACTCCTGAATGGGGTGTACATCTGCAAGAGCAAATATTACATATAGTTATTTTTGAATTTCTGAATGTGTTTGCACTGGGAATGGACAACTCTGACATTTCCTGTGGCTTAAAGAAAGATAAAATATTTAAAGCTCTGTGAGTTTGCATGAGATATATTGTTTCTGTCACAAATTTCTTGCATAAATATGTACTTTGTATAAGATTCTGGTAAGACTGTTGTTAATGTTTGCTTTTGGCCTTCCCATATCTATTATGTGAGTGTTTTTACCAGTCTCAGGTGATCTGTATTTTCCAAAATTGCAAACTAGAAATGCTTCAGTTTTGGTTTTGTTTCTTTTTTTGTTTAAAAGGACCTATTTTCAGTATTTCAGGTTCATCTAAGCAGTTCCATTCTGTTTTGAGTCTTCAGAAAAAATATGCAAGGACAGTCCTAATGGAGGATGAAAGACAAGAATAAGGTTCCATTTTTCAGCAGACTTGGAAGAGTCTGAATGTGAATTCAGGGGTGTACAAAGACTGTTCCCCTTGGCTTTCCTGGCACTGCTGTTACAGAGGTGGAAGGTGCTATAGCCACATGTTGCTCCTGCAGTGCAATAATGGTGTCATTGAGAAGCGGACTGAAATTTATATCCATGTGCCAGTTTTACAGCCTTACTGTAAGCTTAGTAAGCAATGCTGCTTCCTTTGACCTCTCTGGGGGATCTTCTCTGGATACAAAAGGAGCTTAAGGAGCCTAGGCTATGAAAACTCAGGGCATCGTTTATAAATTAGTTATCATGTCACTAACAACATCTACTTCACTGTCTGCATCCTCATGCACCGAGGCTGGCAGCTCATGGGAGGCTTGATCTCATTAGGGCAGGTTGTCCTAGCAAAAGTCATCATTAATATCTGCCCAAACTACCCATGGGAATGGCTTCTTTCTTCCTGTTCTTACAATGGAAACACCACTATTCCCTAAAAGGCTTTTGTTTTAGCAGCACATTTCAGCCTAATGGTAGAAGCAGGCAGCATGATGAGTCATTCAGTGGCAAGTCAGGCCTCCCATCTGGGAAAGAAAAATTCACTAAAAAGCATCACAGAAATGTGTTCTCCAATCATGAGGCATTCAGCACAATCAGAGCCTAGAAGGTACTTGGCAGGGATATTAAACCCTGAGTCTTCTTCAGGGCATTTTGCTATTGATCATATTCACCTGATTTATTAATGTCTGTTTGGAATGCATTATTTGCTTATGATAGCTCTCTCCTGATGCTAGAAGTCACATAGGTGAAAGAATGAATCCATTTTAAGTATCATTGATATCGAATCAAATATAGTTTCTGATGACATTAACATTACCTTCCACATACAGAGTTAACCACACAGCATCATTTCTAATGTTCGGAGTATTTTTTTTTCTGCTTACTTCAAGCTTCAACTAATTCAGCTGAACCAAAGAGAAGACTTTTAAATCACTATCTTTCCTTTATGGAGAACGAAGAAACCAGGTGTGTGAACTGTAAGGCTCATCATTGTCAACCAAATTACTCTGAAACTCCAGCAGTTAACTCCTTGTTTATGGGGATTTTAAAATATCGGGGCCGGGGATACTTTAAGAAGTTTTTTTTAACATTCAAAAATCAAAGATGTCATTTGCCCCTGGCCTTGGCAGGTGCGATTAGCCTGTAAAGCACTCGGCAGTTCTGAGAGCCGCCCCGTGCCGTGACGCTGAGCCTCGCGTCACCACGGCTCGGCCGCATTCCCGATGGGAGCGCGGCCGGCATTCCCGATGGGAGCGCGCCCGGCATTCCCGATGGATGCGGGCCCGGCATTCCCGATGGATGAGGCCCGGCATTCCCGTTGGGAGCGCGCCCGGCATTCCCGATGGGAGCGCGCCCGGCATTCCCGTTGGGTGCGCGCTCGGCATTCCCGTTGGGAGCGTGCCCGGCATTCCCGATGGATGAGCGCCCGGCGGGAGGGGTTGGGAGCGCTCCCGGCATTCCCGTTGGGATCGCGCCCAGCATTCCCCGATCCCAGCGCGCCAGCCGCCCCGATGGGACCTCGACCGGCATTCCCGTTGGAATTTAAACCGGCATTCCTGATGGGCAGCGCGCGCCCGGCTGGCCCTGATGGGACTCCGCGGCCGTGCCGTGGCCGAGCTGGCCGCCAGGGGCAGGGTGCTGGGCAGAGGCAGGCCCCGGGACGGGAGGCAGGATGCTGGGACGGGGGCAGGGTCCTGGGACACGGGCAGGATTCAGGGACACAGGCAGGCTCCTGGGACTCGGGGAGGCCGCTGGGACACCGGGACAGGGTCACTGCAGGTGTTGGAATATAAACAGGGACACGGGCAGGTACTGGGCGCCAGGGGTGGGACACAGGCAGGGGGTGGGACTCAGGCCAAGACACTGGGCAGGGTGTCCAGGCGCAAGGACACGGGCAGGGTGCTGGGACACGGGCAGGGTGCTGGGACACGGGCAGGGTGCAGGGACAGAGGCAGGATGCAGGGACACAGGCAGGATGCAGGGACACAGGCAGGATGCTGGGACACGGGCAGGATGCAGGGACACAGGCAGGATGCTGGGACACGGGCAGGGTGTGGGACACAGGCAGGGCCTGGGACACAGGCAGGGTGCAGGGACACGGGCAGGATGCAGGGACACAGGCAGGATGTGGGACACGGGCAGGATGCAGGGACACGGGCAGGATGCTGGGACACGGGCAGGGTGTGGGACACAGGCAGGATGCAGGGACACAGGCAGGGTTGTGGGACACAGGCAGGGTGTGGGACACAGGCAGGTGGTTGGACACGGGCAGGGCCTGGGACACGGGCAGGGTCTGGGACGCGCCCCCGGAGGTTTGTGCTGGGTGTTCTTGCAGTTTATCCTGTTTTCGATGGAATCTGCAGTTTTGCAGGATCTTACCTCCGCAGGAGCCGGCCAGCTGCTGCCCTCGGTGTGAATGCGGCCCTGGAGCCAGGAACATCCCGCTCTGGAAGCACGAAAGAAGCGGGGAGGGGAGGAGGGAGAGCAAAAAGCGATTGGGGGCTGCAGGAACAAAGGGCTCATCTTTAGGGCTTCATGCGGCTGAAGAGGAGGTGGCGGGGACCTCCTTTACCATTAACATTACTAAACTATTTTAACACTAAAGGCAATCTGTCATTTTGAGTAAATTCTCTTCTGCTTCTATAAACACAGCCGTAATCAATTAAAGACCTACTTGTGAAGGAGCCATTGTGTGCAGCCCCATTCAGACATTGCTGAGTTGTCTTTTAGACAGCCTGTGGGGAAACACTGGTAAGGTGATGGGAAAGTTCAAAGTGCCTAACTTTTCAGTGTGGATTTTGTTATTGAGACTTTTTTCTCTCTTTTTTTTTTCCATATTGCTTATCACAGCCAGGCTGAAAAATGGATGATATATCTCTCTGCATTTAACATTTATAACATCTTCTGCTTGGGAGGTTCTGCAAATAATTTAAAGTTATTCTCTAATGTAATTCCTTGGGGGACTTCTGCATGGCAGCAAATCAGTTATTAATCTGAAAGTATTGAAAGCAACAAACAAATCCTGTGGAGACTGTACATCCGTATATACATAGTTATAATCGTGCACATGGGCTCAGCTCCTAACACATCACACACCAGTGCAGTACAATTCTGTGCAGTGAAATAAAACCTCATTTACAATAGTTTGAAGATGAGAATTGCTGATACAAGCCCTTCAAAAACTCAGAGTTCCATTTCACATTGAGAGAAACAGTCCAGAAGATCACTCCAATGACTTTGGGTTTTTATTATCTTTCTATTGCACTGGATCACCTGTGCCTTATGAGTCTGTGAATGCTACTAATCTTTGCAGAAACAACCAAAATAAACAAGGAAATTTGAACTTAACCTGGGTTATTTTATTCTCTTTCATTTTTCTGAATGAAGGAAAAGGGAAGGTTAAACACAACAGTGTGTATAAGGAGACAAAATTTTTACCCTTCTTTTATTAGTTTTTTTTTTCCCTTGGCATGGATTCTAGGGACATGAGTGAGAATAGAAAAAATTAAATACAATTGGAGTTAAAAATTTTCCCCGTTTCTTTGTGTTTGGATTAGAAATAAATGTAAAGAAATTTTAAGAAGGGTTTATATAAAAAAAAAAAAATTGAGAGTAGATATTTAGAGATACTTGTGAAAAGAATCCCACCTGTAGAAGCTGGATTTCAGTGGACTTTCTGATGTAGCTGCTTTTCGATCCCTTGTCAATCTTCACTGCACAGTCAGGGGGAAGAGCCTCACAGGAAAATTATGTTTGTATCACACTCTGGAAATTCATAAGCACACTGCCTGGGGATTGGAGAATGACAGTGCCTCATTCCAAGGAAAATCACCTAAAATTACCATTAGGCCAAGCAATCTTTTGACATGGTGTAAATAATTTTGAAGTGACAGGGGGGAAAAAAAAGCAAAATGTGAAGATCATAAAGAAATTATCTTCCTTGACAATGTAGTGAAAAATCATAGATTATGAGAAATGTACTTTCCTTAGGGTGCCTAAGGAAAATGAACAGTAGCTTTTTCTGGGGCAGTGGGAGCAGACTGAAGCTCAGTCCTGTGCTACAGCAGTGCTAGCCAGCAAACCTTCTTAACTTCATTTTTCTTTGAATGACACTTTTTTGGAAGTTATACAGGAGAGCCTTGGTGCACATACCAGGCACTTTGTAGATGAGTCAGGACACCTTAACTAAATCTATTCATTACCCTGTCCCCATTGGGACAGGCAAAAGCTGCCAATTTGATGTTGGTAATGTGGATGCTGCATTAGGGAATTGGCTAAGCCTGCCAGATTTCATTCCTGAACTTTAGCAGCCACAAAAGAGTATTTCTCTGTCGTCTGTAATTGATTCAGAGCCAGGTCCCAAAAGGACAAGCTTCCTTTTGTGTGCCATCTATACCAGGGTCTAAGGACACATAGTGCTACTACTTTTTTTTTTTTTTTTTTTTTTTTTTTAAGTTAGATCACAGGAAACCTGTTGAAAAAGAAAAGAAATAAAATCCAAGTTGTCATAAATTATATTCGTGAGCTTTCTAAGATAAAATATTTATTAGCTCTATTATTACATTCTGGACCATACTTTCAGAAAACAGTCACAGTCAGTTTATTATAATCTCAGTATTTAATGTCAATAGTGTTACCATTTGGAGATTAAATGAGGTCTGAAACCAAAACATAAAAAATGTATTTGTACAAAAAATAAATTTTCCAGTGCTTCAGCTCACTAAGCACAGTACTTATTATCATCAGTTCATATTCAGGTCAGATTCTTCCTTCCTTTGAAAAACAGGTTGAAAAACCCTTTGAAGACTTTTCCCATCTTCCCCTTACCCATCTGGTTACAAATTTAATAATATTATTCATTATCACTTTGTGTTTCACATTTGTGTTCTGCATCTACTGGGCAATGCATTAAAGATTTCATGACAGTAACTCAGATACTCCTAATAAGGTTTATTAGCATCATCAGTCTAGCCTGGCAACATTCTCAACTCATTCTGCACAAAATATCCCAGAAATTTAACAAGAAGATATTAAATTTAGATAGCAAAATTGTGGACTAGTCCCAGTATATTTTCTTGCCTGTGTGCTCATGTTTCAAATGGTTTTAAAAACACCAAAGTATTCTCATAGCTTCTATTCCCAGTTTTCACCCTCGAAGTGACTTTGAATTTGTTGAAGCAGGCATCATCTGTCTGAACCTGAACACATTCACCGTATTTGTCCCTTGTACTCAAATACAAGAATAATCCACTAGAAATGTTTTCAAAATGCTCACTAAACACAGCCTTACTCACATGAAAGCACACGAGTGCTCCAAAGGCTTAGGACAGAGAACCCTGTGTGTGGAGGCTGATCCCAGCTCAAAACCAGTGGTGCGGTGGTGAAACCTTCCTTCTCCTTCTCCTTCTCCTTCTCCTTCTCCTTCTCCTTCTCCTTCTCCTTCTCCTTCTCCTTCTCCTTCTCCTTCTCCTTCTCCTTCTCCTTCTCCTTCTCCTTCTCCTTCTCCTTCTCCTTCTCCTTCTCCTTCTCCTTCTCTTCTCTAAGCCTCTAGGAACAGTTCAGAGGTTTAATGAATGTGCCATAGCTTTCACCTACTAACTGCAAGGCCTTCTCAAGCAGACTCCAAATTCCTGCTGAAATGAAGACTTTCTTTCTGGACCAGGCCTGGCATTCCTGGGAAACAATGGCCCTTTTCAAGTCACCTCTGAAATTTCACAGGTGAAGGGAACAGGGCAGTCATTCGATCCCATCCACAAGGAGCCTGTGAGCACTTTAAAAAGTGGAGACAGAGTCTATCATGGAAGCACTGGCAAAACTGGTTAGTGGCAGAAAAAGGCAACCTAGACCACAGCTCAGGAGACCCCCATGAAGCATTAATCCATTTGTCTTTTACCTCATGCCACAACTTCTCTCTCAATTTTCATCAGGGTTGGCCTGCTCAGCCCACAGAGCTCAGGAAACGGCTCTCCAAGCAGTGTCCCAGTGCTTTGGAACAGTGGTTTTCATGCTTCTTAACCAAAGCTTCACTTTGAGAAAGAGCAAGTTAAAGGCAGCTGTTTGGGGATGTGGCATTGGGTATGGAGAGCACTCAGAAGGCACACGTGAATCCAGGCCTTTGGAATGTCCTTTAGGGACCTCATTTCAGGAAGCATATCACAGTCACTCCAGCTGATTTGTTAGAACAAGATCAAATTCACTAGAAAATATTCAGAATGGGATATTATGGGTGCTGCCTATGCACTGATAGCACAGTGAACTCAGAACATAAAAATGTTGGATTTGCAGATCCCCCATACTCCAAACATACAAATACAATATTCTGAAGGGACACAAGGACTCTCAGTTCTGTGAAGACAGCTACAGAGGCCTCCCAGATGATTTGGTAAATATTCAGAATTCTTAAGGTAGAATGTGTCACCAGTTCATGTTGTAGGGGGTTGTTTTCTTTACATAGTTAAAAAAAAAAGAAAAAAAACCAACAACAAAAAAATCCCAACTGACTTTCATATGGCAGTTGTTCTATTGAGAAGTATTTTGCCTCTCAAATTCTGAGAACCTTTGCACTCTCTGCCTCCAGTATGTTATAGGGAATATTACACTTATTGAACTTTCTTTAGGAGAAATTGAAGGGTAATTGAGTTCAAATTTGAACTGCTTTCTGAGAGCAAGTCTGAGGGAATTAACCAGGTCATTTGATATGCAGAAGTACCAGGAAGGGGGCAATATACATCCTTGAGACAAGCTAAATAATGGCTGACTAGTAAGAGACCAATATTTCATACATGAGTTAGGCCTCTGACCTAACTCATCCAGGCAGGGGAAAGTTGCCATGATTTTATTCAAAGCTGATACTGAAATTGCTCTTTCCTAGTGTTACAAGGGGAAGCCTGCTTCAGTGCTTACTTCACTTCCTGTCTTTGTACCATAATGAAGTGTTCCCCTGCTTTTCTCTCATTAAAAAATCCAGCTTACTGCCAGGGAACAGATTCTTGTTCTTGCAGGTCAACTTGCTTTTCCACCTTGAATTTGAATTCTGCTCTTGGAGAAATGAAGGTCTATCTGCTCGGTTTTCCAGTCAATGTCAGTAACAGAACAATTCCCATTTTTCCTTATGAAAAAGTGAAGTTGATGTGTAAGTCAATCCAGAAACATTTACAGAGATAATGGGGACTAGTTCATGTGACTAAGATGAGAAGCCTTTACCTTGTGTAATCAAGAGGAACTGGGGTTAATTTCATGCATGACATGTGGAGAACATTTTTTCAGTTTAAGTCCATCTTGGTTTTACAACATAGCTGTTTCTATGCATTTCACTGAGATGCTGAAGCCAAAGTGGATGTAACCTTGAGAGGGCTTTCTGAAGGGAAGCAAAAGTTTTATAACTGACTCTTTCCATCCTTCATTTCCTCTTCCCTCACTGCATACACGCAGAGGGTTTTTTAAAATTCTTTTAGGCAAAACCACTAGGCCAGAGATGTTCCTTGGTGTTCATTGCTGTGCAAAGAATGCACTTCTCCATACTTTTCAGTAAATGTGGGATCATGGGACATACTGCCCTGCCTCAGGCCTGGCAATTCAGGTCAGCATGCTGCCAGGCCTACGCTGCAAGTCCTCAGCAGCTGGTTTTGCTGCTGTGAGGGTACCAGCAATGCCATCAGTGCTGTTTATGTTCCCATTGCCAAATACCTGTACAATTATTATATTTGGTCTTGTTTTCCTCAAGCTCTTCCCACCATATTCTAGAACTACTGAAAAAACTCTGTCAAGCTCCCTGCCTATTTTCCTGGACATGCAAAGGCTGAAAGTCACACTCCAGGTTTCTTTGCCCATTCCTGGCAGTGCCTCCTCACCATCAGGCTCAGCAGCAGCCCTCACAGGAGAGGGGTCAGTCAGGGGAGGATTGTTTTCCCCAGACACTCCACCCATATGGCAGAGAAACAGAGCTTAATGGCACCAGGAAGGACAAGCTGCTGGGCAGCTCTCCTGGGGCAACTCCTATGAAAAGGCTGGAAACTGTTGCAGAGTTATGTGAGGCAAAGAATGTTGTTGGAATACTGTTTTTTAATTTTTTTTTTTTTAGAATTGGATTTAATAACTACAGTATTGGATAACACAAAGGAGTTTAGAATTACTGGTGTGATTGGTCTTTTGGCAACCTTGGTCTTCCTTTACCACAAGAAGTCCTCAAGCACTCTCCATCATTGTCACACCTGGAAGTTCCATTTTAAGTTTTTCTGCAAGTCTCCCTTTTAGCACAGAGTTTGAACTGTTGATGGCTTGTGACTTTGAAAAAACCAGGAGAACCACCTTGGTATTTGGGTTATCATTAGTGCCATTCAGTCCCTTTATTTGTACGTGTGGAAGTTGTTTTTTCTTGTTTGCTGGAACTCTGTTTCACCACATTGCTGTTTGGGTTGGCAGTGCTATGCTTTTTATTAGAACAAACAGAGGTCCAGAAACTGATGAAATATAAATAGAAGGTTCACTGTAGTCTACTCTTTTCAGGGAAAATAAACATCAGGGGGTGTTTAAAAAACCCCCCAAATAATTCTGTGAGATACCTTCCTGATGAGCAGCCAAAATCTAAAGGCACATTCTTAGAGGTAAAACTAACCAGAAAGATTATTCTGCTCTTTGCTTAAAGGAACCTATTTATCTCTCTATTTTTATAATTTTCACAAGTTTCCACTACTTCAGACATGTGAAATTAATTATATAATTGGCTACAATGCTAGATGTAAGCTTCATCAATTGGAAAATTAAATCCTCAGAATTCCTGCAATCAGGTTTCCTTTTCCTTCCTACAAAGTAATAGAAAAGGATGTGTGGGTTTTGTTTGGGTGGTGGTTTTTTTTTTCCCCTTAAAAGAAAGAAAAATAGTTTCAAACAGGCTATGTTCAAGGTTTTATAGGAATTTCAATGAGGAAGAGCAAGACAAATATAATCAATGCTATCAGCTGTAATTTTGGCAGAATGTGTTGTCTCTTAGTGTTCTTGGTGAGACACACAATGCCTGTCTGTTAGCACAAAAATTGATATTTTCCTTCACTGGGCTACCCAAAGGCAGCTATTCTCACTTTTGAGTGCCAGCCCCTGTAGATGGGCTAAATTTGTAGTACCCACTCCCTGTGAAGCAAACCAAAATAGCCACATGAAACCTGACCCAGAGAGAAGCTCTGGGTGTTGGCTGCTCAGCCCTGAAATGTGCCCTCTCCTCCCCACCTCACACCCTGCTCTCCCCACTCCTGGAGGAGTAAATAGGGCCATTCATACAGAGACAGAGAAAGAATTCTGAAAGTTACAAAAAACACCCTGTATGTAAAGATGCCTCCTACAGTGCTAACCACGACACTAATGATGAAAAAAGGTCCACCCTGCTTGTGCAGACTGGCATCCTTTTTACTGGACATGGGTTTTTGTGGAATGTAGGTTTGCTTTTAATGACAGTATTTCATCAAGAGTGAGTATTTTTGCTGTTTTTACTAGTTCCCATTCACATTTGATTTCCAATCCCATAGGTCAGGATTAGATAGGAAGCCTTGAAAAGAAAAACCCCTCAGAAAAATAAAAGAAAAACAGAAAGACTGGAAGAGTATAAAAAGCATTTGTTAATTCTGAGCTCTTGGTACCCCAAGGAAACCTCTCAGAAGATGTACACTGGAGTTTTACCCTGACACAGATTTTAGGCCTAGAAAGAACTAGCAGGATGCAGCTGATCCACAGAGCAACTTTTCATCAGTTCCAAGCAAAAAGCATCAGACTAAAATCCTCTTATCCCTTTGCAGGAATGAAATACATAGACAATCTCTGAATCAATTTAAGATGTGAAGCAGTCTCACACTATTAGAAAAGCCCATGGACCTTCTGACTGAATGAATATTCTTTGTCAACAGCAGCAGAAATTGACTCATAATTGAGTATTGGAGACTCTTTCTTTTCAAAATAGCTAGTATAAAATTTAATCATAATGAAACTACAAAGAAAGTTTCATTACTGTACAAAAAAACCCACTAGAATTCTTTTTATACCTTCAGTCATTTTTTAGCAGGAATATGGTAACAGTCTACCAAATGACAATCAAATTCTACATTTCTTGCTACTTCACAGAACAAGTAGCACATATTTGAGAAAATGACAAAAGTACATTACTGTACATTACTAATAGCATCTCCCATCATGAGCAGGCCAGCACAGACCTATAGAGATCTCTGATTTCCATCATGTTATTTGTTGAATACAATCCTAACATCAATCAATTTGTCTGTTGAAAACAAAAAAAATATTTCTTTCTTAAAGCTGAAGTCTTTCAAAGCTGAACTGTAAAGAATTAAGAAAAGTTGGTTTTAACTGAGTGAGGACTACAGGAATTTACTACCTGTTCATTCTCCTCTTCTCCTCTTCTTCATAGTTGTATAGCAGCCTCCCATTACAGGAGGGGAAGATAAAACCTTTTCTGGTATTGATAAATCCTTTTCTGGTATTGATAAAACTTTTCTGGTATTGGCTCCCTCAGCCTACCCAGGTTTCACAAAGCCCCTTCAGGAACCTTTCTCAAAGGTCCACTGAATTGGGAAATTAAGTAAGCTTCCCTAGATTCAAATTTCTCCAAACTTGTAGAAATCCAACAAATGCCCTAGGAAGTGTTACATTATGATGTATTCTGTTCATTATGGAATTCCCTTCAGGGAGAACTCTGTGGGCAGTCCAAGTTACAGAATAATTTAGGCTCCTTTTCCTTTGTCATGTTCACAGCTGGGCTTTATAGGATTCTGTGATAACACTGCAGCAAAGCAACATCAACTTAGGTACATGGGAGACAGGAGAGTTGATTGAATGAGTGTTGAAATAGGATCAGAACACTCCCTTAAAATACATTTTAAAATTCCATGGGCTCCCTTCCTACTTTGTTTGCTCCTCTACTTAATCCATTTTATCAAAATCATAAGCTTAAATAAAAAAAAAAAAAAAAAAAGGCAAAAACCAACCAAACAAGCAAACAAAAACCCCAGAGATATTGCTATTCTCGCTGTGCTGAGAGTGCATTGCTGATGACTTACATGCCTCTGCACAAACTGGGGAGATGCAAAGGGAACTTCACTAACAGAGATGGTAAATTGCTAAGTCAGCCTTGTAGATGCACCTATTTCTACTGCTAGGATTAAAAAGTGAAATTGGTAAACTGCTTTAACTTAAGGTTTAAGACAAAAAGCTCCCAAGAGTTCAGAGAAAACTGTGGTACAAATGAATGTCCAGAGGAAAGACATTCCTCAGAACTGCTCTGTGCTAGAAGCCACAGCACAGGACCTTTCCCTCTGTGCCCAGGCTCTGTGTGGATTCCCTCTGTGGGATGACAGGGATGCCCCATCCAAGGCTTATTTTGGTGCAGCCAGTCACAAGATTCCAGTTCATTACAAGGGGCATTTTAGAAGGAGCCCTTATAACCCTTACAAATCTCTAATGTCTGCTGAGGTGTTTTCAGTCTGCTTCCTCACCTAATGCCAGGCACATCACATGGACCTTTATCTGTGTCCCTGTAAGTTACTCTTCTTATCATTTCCATGCCTTGTCAATCTTTTTTTTTTAAAATTATTTTAAAGATTGAACAAAGATCATTCTCTCATTTTTAAAGTAATATTTCCAGATAAATATTGAAACACATACCATATGGATAAGGTTGGTCCTTCTGTTCAAAGTATATTTGGGGCCATACTGTGGGTGTCACTCTTTGTTCATCTCTGACCTCTCCAAGATTTCAAAAATAAATTTTTCATTATTTGAATGAAGAGGCAGAAATATAATGACACTAAAAGTCTTCAACAACAGTTCATTTGTACAGCTTACTAACCCACTATAAATCATAAATGCTGGAGGACAATATAGGCTGGTGGGTGTCTGAGCAAGGTTCAGAATGAAAATAAGTTAATATAAGATACTTGTACTCCGTCTTCAGCTATGTCTGTTTTGATTTTCCTCCTTAGAGCACACATTTGTCAGTGCACATGCATAAACACACCCTGTGCGTGGATACTGAATAAACCACCCTATAGAGAAGGAGTACAATATTTCACTGACTGTAGAAGGAAGCCCAGTTTTATTGGCAGACTCCAATGATGCTGGACAATAAAACATTTGTACGTTTTGCTGCAGACAGTCTGGCTGGCAGTTTCAGCAGCTCTAATTTATTGTGAATAAATAATTTCCTGGAATCTCTGAGGAGTCATTTTAATGCTCCGAAAAAAATTAAAATCTGGCATGCTGTTAAATTTGTTTTCCGTTGTTTTGAACCAAAAATACTTTAAATGAAAGAATTTTAAAACCCACCCTGATTTCAAAGATATTGCTTTGTAAATGTTAAATCTCCCAGTTTCACGCTGGTTTCACACATGAATAATTTTTGTTTACTTCATCTTTATATTTAAAGGCATGAAAAATACTAACTGTTTTCAGTTTCTTTTCAGTGTGTTATTTCTCAGTACCAAGCAGAGAAACTGTCAGGTTAAAGGACTCCCATATTTCTGTAGAGTATATTTGGATGCTGTTTATGTTTCTACCCTACCATAAATTGATTATTACCTATAGTATAATGGTGATCAGACCATTTTCAAAGGCAGTGTGTTTTTCAACCACAAAACAGAAATTCAAAAACTACTTCAAAATCTGTTAGAAGCCAACTGTAAAAATATAGATGGAGTCAATTAGTTGATTCAGTTTTGCAGCCATCAGCAAAAAAAGAAGCTTTAGTTTCCACAGTTGCTGAGTACATTTTTTCCATGAGGCACCTCAAAGCTCCTGCCAGTGGACTAATATATAAGTTACTATAGCACTTTTATTAAATTCTCATTACCTTGATGTATCCAGGAGATATCAAAAAAGAAACTGAACTAAGAAAAGGGATAGATTTTAATCACCAAAAGCATCACTTAAATAATGTAACATGATTCCCAGAAACTGTACCACTCAGAGCTTTGTTGATACTCAGCATTATCTGTACTGGTAATAGGAAATTATAATGGAAAACACTGTGTAAATTTCATTGTAGGTCTCATTCGCTGTAATGTCAAAAGTGTTTTCTACAGACTAGGTACACTGTGAGGAAACAACTCATAACACAAAGTAAATTTGAGAAGCAGAAAAGGCTACATATACTTTTTTTTTTTTTTTTTTTTGTGGCTGGGTAGCATCATCAAAAAGCTAAATGCATATTTGAGCACTAGTTCAAAGAAAGAGAGGATCTTCTTTTCTGTGGCAAAGCCGCACAACCCCTGTTCCCATGGAGTCACTATTTCCTTTTCCTTGCAGTCTTTGTAGGGAACTGTTTCCTTCTCCAAGTGCAAACCCAGCATTACTTTCATCATGTTTAGCCAGGCCGAATGCCTGCAACACATTTGGATGAAAAGGGACAATCACCAGTGACAGGCTTGCCTGTGCCGCAGCAGAGAGCAGCATACCTGCCATGAGCTACTGCCACGTGTTTGTTTGGCTTGGCACTAGGGAGGCAAAAACTCTTTGGGGCACAAAAGGTGCTTCCCTCAGACTGCAGGACCCAATCTCAGCCCCACCAGTGGTTGTACTCCCAGTCACCTCAGCAACATCCGTACAAGCCACAAATTTCTGATTCCCTTTGTCTACCTGTGCTCCAGTTTTTCAATGCTCTGTGAATTCTGTGAGACAGGGGTGATGAAATTTTCTTACATAATTTTTAAATTCAAATATATAAAAGCTCAGTCTCAGTCCTGTTTTGGTTTTTTTCTTTTTGGTAGCTCAAGCCTACACTCTCTTCCCCTGGTTCCTGAACTGAGGTAATCTTGTGATATTTGCCTAGCAGTATGGCATGTAGAAATGCAGAGTAAACCCTGGCCCTGTGAGACTGACACTGCCCAGGGGCTCTGAGAGTCAGCATGGGCACTGCAAATTCCACACAGCCTACATGGTTCCTTATTTCAGTGTGCAAGGCAGGAATAGCACACTTCCACATGGAATACACATTGCCTTTTACAATTCCTGTTGCTTTCCGATAGTGTCTTCTTCCGTTGTTTTCAGCACAGTTTGAGGAAAGGTGTAGTGGTGTATATCAGCACTCAGTAGTTTTCACTCAAAAGAACAAACAATTTTATGGACACAGTGAAGTAAATGTTTTCTATAAATGGTATCCAATTTAATTTCAACCCAGGATAAAAGCAGATATCCCTCCAAGTATTCATAATCCACATATTCATGCAATGACCGACACCCTTTATAGAGACTGTAAACAGGAATTCCAGGTGGAATATCACCTGGATTCCACCATTTTGTGGTATCTGAACTCCTAGGCCATGAAACACTGTGATGTTCAGAGGTACAGCTTATTAATCTATTACACATAGTTAATTTTTCTGAATTAGTCTAAAATTTAGTAGCTAACTTTGTCAGTCAGTGGGTAATCATTTTTATGTTTGATAGTGCCATGCAAAAAGTATATATAATAAAAATCTTATTAGCATGTTAACCAAGTAAAACCATGCACTACTAAATTCAGAGGGTGATCTTGTCATATAATATAATATAATACAATATATGCCTTGCCATATGACTCTTGATTCCTGGATATTTTTTAAAGGTGTTGTGTTTTGGTTGGGCTTTTCCCCCTGCAGGACTTCCTGAGTCAGTGGGAAGGAGGAGACTCCTCAGAAGGGTATTCAGAATAACTGAGCAGGTGTCCAACAGGCAGTGTGAACACCTTTCACAAGGATACCCACTCACACATTCACACCCAAAGTTCATATTCACTCGCTGTTGCAGTAGGGGCAGGAATTTCTCAAGGACAACATATTGATACTACTGAATGTATTCCTTATAGGCAAACTGACAATCAACCTAATTTCAGAGAAGTGAATCTGTATGTTCTAACAGTAGTAATATTGCTATTGGATCCATTATATTTTGCTCTTCTGAGGAAAAGATACTGTTTCATTTCCCAAATATTAAGCATTAGTGAGGAAAAATTGGTTAGAATACTACTGTGTCATAGTCTACTAAATATATGTGCATTTCCTAGAACAAAATAGTGATACATATTTCTAGATGTAAGTTGATATATATGTGTATTTAATAAGTCTCCTTCCAGTTGAAAGCAATTATTTTGCACTTACATCACAGTTATGAGCACATTATAATTCAATAAAAATATTCACATCAGCTTTAAATAGATTTTGGATTAGGCCTTTAAAAACAAAAATAAATGCTCTGTAAATCTTTAGTGATGCTGTTTTGCTAAGTATGAAATCTGTTAGAAATAATCTTCAGGGCAATTTTTGTTTGCCTGAGTGTGCATAATTTTTTCATTTTCCATGAAAAAGTGCAGCAACAGTTAAACCAAAAGTCTGAAAAATTCAAGACTAAATACTTGGATATAATCATCATATATATCACTGGCTGGTTTGCAATTTCACTAAGTATGAACAATCCATTTAAAACACACCGAATGTTCTTATGAGATGTTTTTAGACTCCTACTGCATAGGTTATACATGTTTTATACTAAATCTGGCTTCAAAACACCCAGCAGCATGCTCTAACAAGTTGTTTGAAGTTTATTTTCTGGGCACCATGTATAAAGTTCTGACATTTTTAATTCTGTGTCATGTTCCAGGCATTCATCTGTGGAATAATACAAAGATATTCCATAAGTACCTACCAGAAATGCTGTGTATTCTGATGGCACTTGCTGTGTTTTTTACAGGACAATGAATGTTCTTTGTGACTCAGGATCTACCCTAGAGGGAGAAAAAAAACCTCACCTGTACCTTCCTAATCTTTTGGGAACAGTCAAGTAATTGATTAAACAGTAAAGTCTATTTTATTTATCATTTTATTGCCAGTTGGATAAAACAAGATTTCCTTGATTTCTACAAGGAGGAAATCTGTGATGTTGGAGTGGTGGATTTAACCACATATTGTGCAATAGGTGACATAAAAGTGCAAAAAGTATGTAATCCTAGGCTGAGTATTTATTACATATTTCGAGGGAGGTATGTCTGTTTACCAGAAATGAAAAAAAAAAATTCATAGAATTTAATGACTTGAGAAGACAATAGGTACTTCCTAAATTAATGCTATTTGCTAAGATATCAGTTCCTGATTGTTGTGTTAAACACTTTTACCAGAAATGGCCAATTGTATAGATAGCCCATATTGGGTTTCAATGTGCAGAAAGGAAGATTTTGGTTAGATATTGGGGAAAAGCATTCAAATCATAGTAACATGGAGAAATATCAGAATTCCACCACAAGCAATCAATCACATAGGTATTCTACAGCAATAAAATGGACATATACTCAATATCTTTTGGATTCTTCCAGCCATAAGGTAAATTTTCACATTGAGAGAAGAGGGACAAGCAAATACTGAGAATAAAGAAAAGGCCAGTCATTCATACAGAATGATATTCCCTACTTCTTCATGTAGGAGCTTAGAGAACTATTAAAAATAAAATGGTTTTGGTTTTTTTTTTTTTACAGGAATTAGTTTAGGCAGCACTTTCAGCCTTTTTCTTTTTTAATCTGGCAAGACAGATAGGCTTGCAAGTCATAAAGGAAAGGCTCCCTTGTGGCTTCATACAATACAACATCCTCTCAAGTGGCAAAAAAGCCCCAGGCAGACATGAGGTTAGCAAAAGAGTTTCTCAGTTATATTACTGAGAAGGGTGATGAACCTACAGCTGTGGTTAGCAATCTTTAACAGACCATTGAACTGAACCCCCACTTCCTAATTTTCTAACCAGTGCCTCGACTGGAGATTTTGTGTCCTCTTTCCAAAATGCATAGTAAACACGCTCAAAGGGACAGTAAGCTAGTTAATGTATCTTTGCAAATGTGAGATATATGAACTGGCAGCAGGCCAGAGCAGACTCTTCATGTGGCCATGGTGGCTGCTGAGGTGCAGTGGTTGGATGTGCAGGACGGAGCTGTGGCTGGTTTGCTCAGCAGCACTGATGCTGTCACTCAGGAGCAGACACTGGGATCGTGGGCAGATCTGGCCCCAGCTGGATTTTATTGCAATGACGTACAGAGCTGACGGAGAAATTTCTGAAACTGGAAATTACAGCCCACAAGAATTAGAGGATTTTAAATCCTGGTGAGATGTAACATTTCTTAAGAACAATAGCTTATAGCATTTTTATTCTGCACTGCTTTGGATAATTAATTTAGTAAGTCAGTTTGTCATTCATGCATAAAATAAATTAATTTACATGTTGTCTCCTTATTCATTAAGTCTTTAAATTCAGCAGATGAAACTCTCTTTCTGCCAGGAAAAACACTGGTTTATAGATGACTGTCAATAAAAAGTAAAGCCAGCTCCAATGAAAAATTGTGCTGAAAGCAAATACCTGTTGAGCACTGAGTCTTTATTTCCACTCCTTGTAGAAATAAACACATTTATGGTTTGTTTATTGCTTGCAGAAAGAAAGCCTGTTCATCCTCCCCTGCTCCACCCCTGTCATTTGCTGGGCTAGCTACCGAGCAGAGCCTAATCACAAGATGTCTGTGTACATCAAACAGATGTTCAGCAGCAACAGAAAATCAATGTCTGCCATGAAGTTATATTGTGTTTGTAGACTCTACTGAGCACACTTTACTCGAAAAGAAATGCTTTGTGTCACTGTATCTGTATCTCATAATAAAGAACAAGTGCCCACTTCAAGTTATGGATCACCTCTATTGTCATTCCACAGCAATGTGTTTTACAGATGTCTGCAAATGAATTTTAGGCTGAACTCCCTTTGCTTCTGAACCATAAGGAAGTATGATATGCTATCTGTCTGGTATTTAGTTATTAAATTTTGGTTGAAGAGCAGTTAGAATCCCTCTGAATTCATTTGAACTCCTGTTTTTAACAAGACCTCTGGCATGTGACGTCTGACCAGTGGCTCTGACAGGATTTCAGCACGTTACCTTTAGCTGGCAGTGATGTAGTAACAGCACTTTATTTCCTGTGAAGCCCACAGCTAACTCATACCTTCATGTGAAAACTCAGATGGGGCTTATCAGTTCCTCCACAGCACTTCATGGGCCTCTGCCCCCCTTGGGACCATGGTCTCTGTCTGCTGTTATTGAGAGGGACAGCAATGAAACCACAGCAGCACCAGGAGCCATCCTGCAGACTGTGTCTGACACAAGCACTGAGTGTTACATTATCTGCTCCACTGAAGCAGAAACAGGAGACCATCAGGGAGCTGGCTGTGCTCCCTGCTTTTCTGTTCTTCCCACTTTTGGACACACTAGCGCAACCTGTGTGCTGCTGCAGCCTCTGCCAGCTGGCAAGGGTTCCCAGAAGACATTCTGTCCCTGAGGGCAGCTCTGGGCCAGCCTGGGAGCTGCTCCTTGCTCTCTGCAGTGCCAGGGCTGCAGTGCCAGGGCTCCTGGGGCGGGCACACACTGCCCCCCACCCAGGAGGCTCCAGCGCCAGGCTGACCCTCACTGTGGGCACAGGGGACCTGCAGCCTCCCTCTGCTCACCACTCCAATGCTATTAAAGCTGACAAGTTCCAGTCCGTTCTTCTGGAGAAAATAAGAAGTTTAAATACAAGCATTTTTTTTTTCAAATTAGTTCTTTACCATTTCTGTTGCAAACAGAAGCACTGTGTTCTACCACATTAATTCCAATGAGTTACCCCATCAACCACAGACATTGACTCCATTTTATCTTGAACCTTAGGATGAAGTACTTCATCAACCACAAAAAAATCCCAGACCACACCAAAACACAACTGACATCAGCAGACAAGGGGAATAGCAACATACGAAAATGAAAAGCTGTGAAGTTCTGTGTTAAAAAAGAACATGTTGAATTAATATTTTAAAACCCATAGGATATCTACTCAACTATGGACTCTGCAAAATATACTCATACTAGAGATGCTTAAGAAACAGTCTGCTGAAATATGTATATCACAGTTATGCACAAGTGCTCATGGGTCCTTCAGCTGAAATGACCTGATTGAAATTGTAAATTTACACATGGAATCTTAGTCAGAGGTTCTGTATGTGAGTGGATAAGGAGACATGGATACTTGGGCTATGAATATGCTCTCCTTCCTACCACAAAATGACACATAAAATACAATTCAGACATACCCTGACAACTGAAAATAGAGATGCAATATGTTGAATACCTAAGAAATTGCCAGACCAGGTCCTTATTGAGCACTGGTCTTCCCTTTTGCAAACACTTTTTAAACTGAGATAATTGTGCTCACTGCCCAGAAGCTGGGCTTCAAGCTCAGCCCTGCCAAGCTCTTATTCAGCATGGCTAAGTGGGAGCACAGAGAGCAGCAGGTCAGGGCTGCTGTATCCTGGATCAGCTTGAACCCTTTCAGTAATGAGAATCATATTCTGTCCTGGATCTTCTCTTTCCCTTCAGTCCAAGCCCCCAAATGTCTTTTGCAGTGGTAGAGTAAGCTATGAGAATAATGGCTGGCAGACAGTAACAGCAGGCTCTCTACAGCTTCCCCTAGGGAATCCTCAATTTCCCTGTTAGGAATAAGTTAGGCTGAACATATTAATGGGAAGGATCCTACCTCGAGCCAGGGACCTGTTTATGTACAACTACTGTATTACAATTGTCAAGGCAGTGTGGTAGACACTGCATCTCTTTACTTAAAGAGATGCTATTATTGATTTGGGCAAATACTTTAAAATAGTATGTTCCACATTGATGGGATGAACAATACCTCTCCATTACCTTCTGTTACCCTCTCAACAGAGATTTTAGAAGGCTTGTTGGGAATTACCATCTGAGCCCGGATTTTTTTTCACTTATTCCAACTGCTGAAGGATAAACCGTTATTTACTTTGTATTGTGATGCTCTATTCTTACTTTGGCCCTCAAGTTATGCCAACATCTGGATTTATTCCTCAAACTCTCTTGTCTAGATAGCGACAAATCCTTCTTTCTCTTTTTCCTTTGGACGTATAATGAAAAAAATAGTTGTCAGATGGAGTCAGAACAAACACAGATTTCTTCTTGCAGTGACAAAAAGCAAAAGAAAGCCTTAAAGAAAGATACCCTCAAAACAAGCCTCCTTTTCTGGACAAAGCAAAATTTCAGGAAATAGACATAGCCTTTGAAATCCATTCAGGGCAGAAATAGCCTTTGAAATCCATTCAGGGCAGAGATGAAACAAAGCTTTTAGTGAAGTGAGCAGGAGAGTCTAGAAACAAGTGTTTCTATGTTCCAATGGAGTTTGAGGTTTTTCCTCAGTTAAGGGTAGATTGCAGATAATAAAGGATTTGGCCACTCCCAAGACTCACTCTGTCTTTTGCTTCTAATTCCACACACTCCAGAAAGGCCTTCTGCAGAGCTACCAAGCACCACTGAGTGGTGGTCCTGCTTTTAACCTCAGGTGACTTCACAAAAGTGCTGCCAGGTGTCCTGGCCACATGTCCTGCAGCCTTTCTGGATCCTGTGTGAAGATGATGCTTAAGAACATGTTTCAAGGAGAAACCTAGACCCAGAAGATCAACTTTAGGCACTTCTAATTCACACAAAATCCCTGGGTTGGCTTGAGACAGGCTTCCCCAAGTAGCAGAACCTTCCACTTGGCCATCATGGCTATTACTGCAGCCAATGGAGGCGACAAAGCATCAAATGGATGAATGACACCTCATGCAGAGACAGGCTGGTTAGTAGGACCAGGGGATGGAATATTCTAGCTCCTTATTCTGGTGGTTTATAGCAATGAAAAGGATAGCATAAAAGACAATGCCTAGTTTCTCAATCAGTTCTGTGCTTTAGTGCTACACAGAAATACCAATTACAACCTTAGGTATTTAGGAGAGGAACTGAGAGTGAAACAGAAACATTATAACTACAGCAAATATTAAACCTTCTTTAATCAAGAAGGTACACATGAATTGATTAGCATGCAGTTCTAGTTCCTCATCACAGAATAAACAGGCACAAACGAAGCTACAGAGGACTGCCAAGATGGTGACACAGGACTGTCTCCATACAAGAAATTAATTAGAACTACACTCCAAAAAGAGGAAAGTGGAAAGGATAAAAAAGAGAAGTAAAATTAAGTTAAATATTCATTAAATTAATAATTACATGGAAAAGGTGAGTAAGAAATTTATATTCTCAGTTTCTCCTAGTACAAGATACAAGGAGCATCAAACAAGGTTTTACCATCAGCTCAGTATCACAAAGTCTGTTAACTAGTGAAATTCAGTGCCCCAGTGTGCTGTGGATTAAAAGTACTTTACAGCTCCCTCTTCTGTGTCACAGAGTGCAAAGAACAGCAGGTGTTGCTAATGTAGCTCAGCAAACCCCTCCCTATCCTTCTGTAGCTGCTCCCTAGGGCCCTTAATTTGATATTTTGGCTACTGTTTTCTGTTCTTCTCATCTGATGACTTGATTCATTTGTGCCACCACTAGACCTTGGAATAATCTGCCTCTTCAAGTCTTCAGCTGCCAGGCAAGTATTTCCCTTGTCCTTCTGTCCTTCTTGAAAGGAAGAAAGGACAGGAAGTTTGAGAAATAAGTACTGTGGTAAACAAGAATAAACTGGAAAAAAACATACTAATTTCAATTCTTCAGGCACATGGAATTTCACAGAAGTGAGAACTAAACCTTGAAATGAAGAAAAATAAATTATGAGTGAGACCATCTAAAGTTTCTTAAAATATTTAATTCAGAATCACTACTTTTAAAGCAGCGAAATGTAAATAGATAGTGTGAAAAAGCCCATTGTAAAATTAAATAGCTGTCTTTTTTCCTTCTATTCCCTTTTTTGCCTTGGCTGTCCATCTAACTTTGAGTGCTTCAAGATGTTGGTTTTACACTTGACACATTTGAGCAACACTATAGACATAATAAACAGAATTATTGGTATTAAAGACAGCCTTGAGTTTTCTCTGACAAACCAGCAGCTCTGTGACTCTGTCACAGCCTCATGGTTGGCCTATGCTGGAATAAGAAGATTTTTCTTTGGTTTACAAGATTAAGGTCTTCCGAAAGTTTAAGTGGAAAATTTGCTTTACAGTTTTGCAGTTCCATGTAGGAAATCCCTGCTACGCTGCAAGTGAGCCCCCTGGCAGGAGTCTGTGCAGCCAAGGAATCCCTTTACCTCATCCCAGCAGTTACCCACCTCCTGCATTTGCCACCCTGGCTGATTAATGGTGTGCTGGCCCCACAAGGCATCCTTGTCCTTCTCCATCCATACTTGCTACACTTCAGTGGTTGGGAGTTTCTTTCAAAAGTGTCAGAATTAAAGGCAGGGCATAAAAGCCCCATTTCATTTTGTTTCAGGAGTCCATCCTGGTGCTGTATTTTCCAGAATGCCTGTTGAAGTTAAAAGACAAGATTATTTGGTCAGGATTCCTTTGCCCTTTCTGCCCTTCTCCATCAACAGCCCTGATTTCTTCTTTCAGCACTGCTGACTTACAAACTAAACATATCCACAAGTACAAGACTATTCCAGACAACTCTTTTAGCTGTTCAGTGTCTTTTATTTCACCCTGCCCCTTTCACCTTGTTCAGTTTTATACTCTACTGGAAAAAACCCCTCTGATACGGTCTCTTTTACTGCTCTTGCTTCTTCCTGCTGTTTTTAACAGTTGTGAGTGGATGTCCCTTCTACTGTCCTGCCATTCAAGACTGGAAAAATGCTAAAGCCTTTTCCCACTGACTCCCCCAGTCCCAGCTGTGGCTCAGACGAATCAGCCAGGTGAAGCCAAAAGCTCAGAAATGCACACAACTCTCTTCCAGCACTAATCCCCTAACACAATTTGTGTAATGATAGGAAAAAGGAAGCAGAAATAAAAATCACTGAATGTAGAGAGAACACTGAACGTTTATGCAATATGTAACATAAAAACTATTTATTGCATTGTAGGGCACCCTGTGGAAGTTTGTAATTTATTAAAGGATTAATAAATAAATAATTAATAAAACCGAAGTGTAGGCAATGCTTCAATATCAAGGGACCCTCTCATAATATCAGCACTTAAATTACTGTCTTCTAATAATGCTTTTTATAAAAATTGATACAATAAAATTTTATAACTTTACAGTAAAATTTATAATTTATTTTGCAAAAAAATATTATTTGTTTAGCTTTTAAATTAAATATGAGCAACACTCTGGGAAAATGTCACACTGATTAACATTGGAGTTTTTTTAATAAATGATATCTGAGCCCATAAAGATTGTGGTTGGAAATATATCATAAAGAATGCTATCCCACTATGGTCTGCAGCTCTGGTGTTGCAGTTTTGATTAAGATAATTTACAGCTTCTGTAAAATATCATCTTCTCACTGTCAATTTGGAGATGCCAGAGTGCCACGTGATGCTAGGAAATAGGTGAGTGCAAAAAGTGACATTGCTGAAAAAACAGAGTTGAATATAAACAATAAGTAAAGCAGAGTGTATGTACAGTATATGGAATTTGTGATGATCCAAAAGATGTTGCTGTTTCCCTAAAAATTGCAATTAACTTCCTCTGATCATAATACTACCTAAGAGAAAATACCTGAGACAATAAAAGAAAACATAAATTCTTCATTGACAGCCCTGTTCAAATATATGAATATGGCACATGGGACAGCAATTAGTGAACAGAGTCACTATTATCCTCTGCAATCATTTCCAAACAAATGAAGAAAGAAGGCTGCAAAGCCATATGGTACATATATTATAAAGTAACCTGTTCCATTCTTTAGACTCACTATTACTGCTTTTGACACAGCTACAGGAAATAAAAAGCTACTGGAATGCAGACCAGGAAAATGTATTCCCAGAAGGCTTTGTAGAACTAGAAGCTGGAATCATTGAGTGGAAACAGACTTAGCAAAGCAGTCTCCCATTCTTTGCTGCTTAGATGATCTGCTCTAATATAAAATACATTCTACAAATGTGGCCACATTTGGTAGCTGTGCTTTTAAGATGCTTATGGAAAGAAAATAAAAGAAATGAAAGAGAAAAAGTCTTTTAAAAAGGTTAAGTCTCTTCATGGAGAACTGTATTGTAGACTAGAAAAGAACTGTTTTCAAGAGAGGAAGCACAAAGTCAAACAATTCATACTTTGTTTGCAAGATTTGATTATTTTCCTTCTCTATCCTTCTTAAGGAACTGGTTAAAGGAATCATATTAATACACATGAAAAATATATGATCCACAAATCCTGTAAAAGTTGTTTTAACACTATTGAAGAGTATTCTGCACACATGCTGAGACATTTAAATCAATACTCCATTAACATAAATATTTTTAAATATTATTATTCTTCAAAAAACCTAGCATCAGTGCAACACCCTTGCTCTGAAATGGTAATAATTAAACTGCAGTGAAAGTATACATTATATAAATGAAAGAAAGCTTGTGAAAAAAATGAAAATTTTACTTAGTCTGCCAGTGATTTAAATTTAATTGCCAAATATGTGCAAAGCCTTGGTCTCACTGGAGGCACTATGTCTATCATTCATGGATTTATTCCTGCATGTTCTGAAGAACTAAGCAGGAATCCTTGCATCTCATACTAAATAAAGCCTAGAAACACCTAAGTCTTCATCAGAAAAAGAACAATGGCCTGTACATGACATCAAATTATTTGGTCATTTGTCATTTAGCTATATTAATAATAATAACTGATGATACTGATAACATTGAAAATACAATAAAGTTTGCTGAAAATGGCCATCTCAACAAAATTGAGGTGCTGCATATGGTTTTACACTGAAGTGTACATGCTTGCAAAAAGGGAAGTGATTTGCTGACACTCTTAAACAGATCAGCAAAAATCTCTTTGAATTAAGATATTTGCGCTCTGAGGAGCAGTCACACGTGGCTTCTCTAGACTTGCAAAGCCATTCCAAGGGAGGAGCTCCCTGTGTGAGTGTGCTTCTAGGGCAGCTGTTTGGGCTGAAGAGAGCACTATCCAGTGGTCAGTCCCTGACACCCTCTGCTAAAGGATTTTAGCCACCAGGACAGTGTTACTCAAGGCCCAAATTTTCCAGAATTTATCCACTTTTTGTGTCTGAAAATTGTGTCTCAGTACAAGCTATGGCCCTGCTGCTAATTATTATTTAGAAATAAAGGAACTTGAAGTTGTTCCAAGAAGGGAAAATAGAGGCTAAAATTTGCTGTATGTATTTTCTATCTTGTCAAGTGGGCTCAACAAGCTAAATGAAACTGGTTTGTTGTAATTAGTGTACATAAAGAAGTAACTTCTGTCCTTGAAATCTAAGATTAAACAGTGAAATACTGGCAGAAAGTTTTGCTGATGCAGAAAACCACGAAGGGGCTTTCACCCTCCACCCAAACCCAACTGATGAGACACCAGGTGCCCATCAGCTGGAAGGATGGACCCTGTGAGCAGGGGAATGGGCAGGGTGAACAAATGAAGCAAATGAGCCTCCAAGATCATTTGGGCCTGGAACAGGGGCTACAAGGCCAGACTACTTGTCCCTCAGGCCGCTTCCCCAGCATCTCCTTACTCATCTCACTGGACATCTGCTTGATCCATGCTGATTTGTGAGGGAGGCAGGCCAGGCTCTCGGAAATGAGATCAAGATGATCACCTGCTGCATTTTAACTCTGCTGTTTCTCTTTAAACTGTCAGCTCACAATTCACTGCCTGTGCTTCTGCAACACCTCTGTGGTATCATAAATACACACAGCTACTCAGAACATTAAAGCAAAGGTCCCAGATATCCTACAACTGACATCACGCTGGCCAGACAAAAAATGGGAAGTTCAATTGCTAGGGGGTGAAGAGTGACAACATTAGCTTTCCTTAAGATGTAAAAAAATTATTGAATCCATACATAATGGACACAACTATAAGCAAAGAAATTGTTTCCTTCCCTCTAAATTTCATTGTTTACAAGAGACAGGGTGGTAAGCAACAAAACAAAGGCAAGGGTAGGCAAAAGGAGAAGTAATTAGAGATATTAAGGAGCAGAAAAGCAAATGGAAGAAAAAGAGGGTATAGGCCAAAGCAGTTTCTATTTTGTGTAGCATCTTTAAAGGTAAAAACAAGGAGAATAATGTGCTGAGTAGGTGAGAAGTCATTAAATGGGTTCAAGATGCTGAAAGGAAAAGCATTTAGAGTAGATTATGATGACGATTTTGGCAGCAACACCTTAGACTGGAAAAGTCCAGCCAGGGGAAGGCAAGAGTTGTCAAGGAGATGATGAGGATGAAGCAACAGCACAGGAAACTAAAGAGAGCAATAAGACTAAGTCTGCAGAAACCCTCCACACCAGCCAGATTTAAATATACTTAACTGGGATGTATCCTTTGGCTTCTGTGATGAACGTGGATTTATGTCAAGGCAAAAGACATAATTCTTTAGTAATACTCAGATTTACACTTTTATAAAAAAAAGAAAATCCCCTGCTGTTTATCCCTCAGTACTTTGTGAAAATGGAAACAAGGAACTGGAAAAGTGTATACTCTTTTGGTTAGTGGATAACATTCCACTAGGATGTATCCAGGGTTCCTATTTATTCAAAGGTATGAAATGTCACTATATTTACAATAAAAACTCAGTTTGCAAACAAAAAAAAATGGTGAAGTTTCACTTGGTTGAAACTGAGGAATGCTAGCAACAATGCTACAGTTTTTTTGCCACCACCCAAAATTAGTAGGTTAGAACAACTGTTGCTGTTGCCCATATTTTTTCCTTATTTTAGTTGCTGTGCTTTCAGGGGTGCCAAATCAGCCTTTCTGGCTAAAATTCAAAGCTTGCAAGAAGCAAAAAAAGTAAAACCTTGCAATTTATAACGAATGCCTTGGGTCCAATCCTACAAACATACATGTAGGTAATTTTACTTGCATAGTAAATCCCATTTACTTCTCTGGAATTACTCCTGTCACTAAAATTTCTCATGTATGTAAGAGTTTAGAAACCTGGACCTGTTCTTCACTGTTTCTGCTGTGTGCTGGCAGTGTTTTTGTAAGGGAGACGCTTAAAAAGATCCCAGACATGAGCATGGAGAAGTCCAAAGGAGCAATTAAGCAAAACAATGGAACAATGAGGATAGAAAGACTTGCTCTAGAACTGAAGCTGGTGAATTCTGCAGGAGCTATATAAATGCACTGAGAACCCTTTAAAATTTTGCTTGCTCCTTTCCCTCCTTTTGCAAATGAATAGAGCCTTTCATTTCAATGGAACTTTTGTCCTGTGGGTCTGGAAAGCTGTCTGAGGAACTTGCACAGCTCCAGGTAGCAAATGTTTGTAGAATCCCAAATGTTAGACAGTCTGTAATACTAATCTGGATGGCCTCAGTGCAAACTAAAGTGGCTCCGTAGAGATCACCCACTACTAACACCAAACCAAACTAAATGTTTAGCCACACCAAATCATTGGATACTTTAAAATATTAGCAAAAGGAATCAAAGAATCGACCTGCCTTTGCCTAGGCTAATCTACAGCAGTATTGAGAGAGGTGGAAAAAAAGGCATGTGAGTTCTAAGTGTTCATGTCGAAAAAGAAAATTAACATAAGGAAGTTCATAATTAAAAATTCAGTGTGGTCTTCAATAAAACATCAAACTCTGAAGACCAAGGTCTTGCACGCTCTCAGATGCACACTCATACCGAAAGAGCTAACTCTTTTGCCACCATATGCACTTTATTTTCACAGCCTGAGTGCCAGTTATAAGCAGGATTTGATGAAATCCTCTTTAGTGCCTGAAAAGACATGCCATGGAAATAACACATGTCATGGAACACAGGACACCTCTAAATGAAGTTTATTTCTATTATGGCTTCTTCCTCACAGCTCTGCCTCTCTTCCCTCTAGTTGAGATTTCATCATACTTTCAGAGCCATGAACAATTCCCTCTCAGCTATCCATCATTGCCTCCAGTCATTTTGTTCCTTTCTGGTCCCGTCTTTTTTGGCAGCTTCCACACAAAGTGTTTGCCTCTTGGACACAGGCTGTCCAGGGGGCTTGGCTTTGCTTTTCTGTGATGCTCCCAGTTCTGAAGAGTTACCTGAAGACAGTTCCTCTCTGACACACCTTTAGCACAGCTGATAAATAGTGAAGTAGTAGAGAGATAACTAAAGAAATATTTTCTTAAACTGAAAAAAGCAGTCCATAAAATATCATAACAAGGCCAATATCTGCTGAATCAATACATGTTGAATTAACATTTTTAGCTTTTTGTTATCCCAAGGTTTCCATTCTGCTTGTGTATTTCCTAATACATTGCTGACCTTACCAAATTGTGGCACATTTTGGAAATACTACAGTTCTTGGGTTATTGCTTTGCATAGGAATTGTTGCCTGGATACAAGCTTGCCCTCCCAGGAGGGCATTTAAGACCCAGAGAACACAAATTTCTATATGTGCATTGAAAAACTAAAAATAAATAAAAATATGTTTTCTTACTAGTGCTTGATTACATGGCTACAGCGTGTGACCATCTCTTTCCAGCAGAGAAAGGTACCAGTTTGCAGTGAGAAATGATGCATTTTACTTGCAGCTGGATTTTAATGGAGCAGGTTTAAGTAGCTTCAAGCTGTCTTTGGAAGGACTTGTCAGAATTTTCCTTTGAAAGGAATCTAGAGATATTCAGGAAATAGCAATAGCTTTAATAAATCATGGACTGAAACCACTGAAAGCTGGAACTATTCAGTAGCATAAGACTGAAGGAGGAGGGGAAGAGAGAGAGAAGCAAGCATGACAGAGTATGATTTGATTTTAAAAAAGTATTTTGAAATATAATGCCTCCTGTTGTGCAAGATGACTCAGAAAGGCAACAATTATTTCAGGAGTTGTGCTGGGGCACAAAGCCAATGACAAAATATCCATCCTTGGTGCAGGTGAGCAGGTCATGCCTTACCTGACATGTCCCCCAGCGACTGGGTGTGTGCACATACTGTCATACACAGCTGTACGTACTGGAGAAGGTATAGGTATTTACAGAAAATGTACTGTAAAATATCAGTCAGATCTGCCTTTTTCTAAAAAAAAAAACAAACAAAAAACAAAACAAAGGACTTATATCTTTTAGGGATGCCTTTTTGCCTGAAGTTCTTTCTTTCAAATTTCCTCGCTCGCTGGCTCAAGAAAATTTCACCAAACAGGAAATATCTATAGTTCCTAGTGAGAGCCCAGAGCCAGCTCACAGGGTACACATGAAGCTGTGTGAGTGCTATCAACTTTCCTGGACTCTGCCGCAGTCCCATTTCCTCATCACTGAGGGAAAAGTGGTTTGTTGCTGGGTTACTTCAGAATGTCTAAAAAATCATTGCTTTATATCAACAAATTGCTTTTAGGATTCTCTGCCTGGATGCTCAAAATATGTATTGAGTTCCCAAAATGCAGCTTTTAGAAAGACTCGATAAAAATGGACCTTTATAAAGGAAGCAAAAAAAAAAAATATTCTTTGTTTATTATAATGGCAGTCAGGAGGTCAGCTTCAGTTATCCCCACGTAACCCCTCTGAACTTGCTCAATGGGGAGGCAGTGCTGCAAAGCCAGGGCAGAGCTTAGCTCAGTGTGTACATTTCAGGAAGAAACCTCCACTGCAGAGCTCAAAAGAATCCTTGTGCTCTTTGAAGGAAAGGTATAAAGGGGTACTTGTTAATATTGGTCAACACAGTCGGTTTTCTGGAAAAAGAGCAGGGATCTTGGTAAGAACCTGTGGCAAGGCAAAATTTCTCCAAGAGGGAAAAAAAAAGCAAACAAGAAGCATTTAAAAAAACACAAAAACACTACCTACTCTGTACATCTTTGTAATTGTACAACACATTCCTATGGGATTGACTTTCTGCAGGAAAAAATCAACAGCTCAGTAACTGACACTATCATGTAGTGCTTTTAACTTTCCATCATATTTTTGATCTTTAACATAAAAATTATTCTTTTTTAAAGTCAAAAGGCAGTCAAAATGCTTTTCCTTTTTACAAAATTCAGTGTCATGCTAGTATTATCTCATTATCTGTGTGAGTCCTGTTTATTCCAAAACCTAGAAATTGCTTTAAATTGTTTCCTGAAAGAGAAGGAAAAAAGAAGCAGTGTGCTCGTGTGTGTGAGGAAGAGAGAAAATGAGATCTTTTGTGTCACTTCGAGAGAAGGGTTTGTTTAAAGAATATTGAAGGGATCTGTAGGTGTCTGTGGGTGTGAAATAAAGCCAGGAGTGGGTGGCACCCCGCTGTATTTAGTACTTTGCCGCCATCCTCTCGCCCTGCCAGTCATCCTGCCTTGGTCCCTGGCTGGCGCAGGTGAGGTCCGGTGGGAGGGTGCAGGTGCCAGGGCAGGGACAGGGCAGGGACAGGGGGGGGCAGGGACAGGGGCAGCCCCGGCACAGGCGCTGCCCCGGGGCCATTCCCTCCCCCAGGCAGCGGCCGGAGCTCTGGGCTCGGTGTGCCCGGGGCCCGCTGTCCCCGCGGTGTCCCGGTACAGCGGCGCGACACCCGCGCTGCTCCGCGGCCCCGCGCGCCTGCAGAGGGGGCCAGAGAATGCGGCAGCCTCTGGTACAGACTGGCACTGGATGTCTGGCTCTGGACAGCCTGGGAAGCGCTTGGAACAAAGGGAACCTCAGTGTCGCTCAGTGTTTCAATACAGTATCGCCCTCTGAGGCAATGCGCTCATCACAGTTTTTTGCTTTAGCAATTCACCAGCCTTTTTCAGTGTTCCCAACTGTTTGAAAACACTAATTTTTCTTGTTTTCAGCAGTTTATATTTTTCACTTCAGCTTTTGTGGAACGGGTGCCAATAATGTCTTAATGAACTTTGTATTTTTAAAGCATTTTGTCAGAAGCTGAATGCAATATGACTTTTCTAAAACGGTATGGAAATCATGATCCATCTGTAAATTCTCTGTGTACCACAGTCATTTATTACTTCATACTGAAATTTGAAACATGAGAACAAAGCAGAGGCAAAGCCAAATAAAAAAGCCACACCAGAAAGGAACATCTGCAAAATTCTATGAAGAAAAATGCACAAATGTTATGAATTAAACCTTTTCTGACTTTTCTTACAGCTGCTCAACCTCACACTCAGCAAGAGAGGAAGGACTACCAGAATATTTCCTATTCAATGTGAAAAAGCAGAAGCCCATAGCATTTCTTTGGAAATATTAAATAAAACTCTGCTGGCATACTCCAGAAAATCCAACAGCTGATAAAGAATGAAAATGTGAATCACAAAATGCAATTTAAAGTGCAAGTAATTTCAACTTAAGTCTTTAATCCAATCTTTGCTACAGTTGACTCTGTTAACAAGTGGTAAGGTCCAATGGAGAAGATGCTGCATTTCCCACCTCGAGGGCATGCAGAAACTTTTGCAAAAACCCTTTTTTTGTTGGAAAACACCAGTTTGTGGAAAGAGAAAGTGCTCATGAGACCAGAAATGTTTTTGTGAGTTTTAATTTTGTTAAAGGGTTCAGTGTTATTCAAAAATAATATGCCTTTTCAAACACTTCTCTTGACAAACCAAGTCATTACTGGGGAGTAGGGAAGGATGACAAAGAAAAGCTTGAAATAGTAGTCAGTCATTCATCTGTAAACTCTTTCAGCCTGCTGGTTTATTGACCCTTTCTAAAGTTAAGGATGGTCCTAATGTTAAGAAAAGGAAATCTCAAAAACCAGGAGCAATATCCCAGATACACTACTCCATAATCAGTAACTGACTGCTTACCTTGAGATATGGTCTACACCACTGAAGTCAGTGTGAGAAGGGTTGGGGCTCAAAATAAGGTAAAAAATAAGCCACTACAAAGCAAAGCACAGCACATTTCAGGTGGATTTTAGGTGGTAAAATTCTAGATTCCATACTTGCCAATTTGTGAATTACATAAGGAAATTGATACATTTCTCTTACCAAGCATGTAACAATTCTCAATACAATAGGCATTATAGTTATCATAATTTGACAAATATTAATTTGAAATTCTTCTTGTCCTATATATTTCTGACTTCTGTATTCTAGGGTTTTGCAGGCAGGTATTGTGTGGCCACACTCTGTATGCAGAAGAAAGGAGTTTGAAAAGGAATATGTCACACCACTGAGATACACTGTGCAACCTCTTTCTCTGCAGAGGAGAATGAAGTATTGCTCAAGAAAAATCTACTGATAGCATGGCCTGTCCCACGTGGAATGCCCTGGGAAAGTACACTTTCAGTTTTCATTTATTGTACCCTGATTTAGGGAGCCTTAGGCAGGAAATTATCTTGTTCCTAGTATTTGGGTAGAAACCAGAAAGATATCTACAATATCTGCATAATCTTTTAGCAAAGCTGTAATGGAAAACAAGGAGAGGTGTAATAGCAGGCAAACCTTTTCCTCATGCTTATCTGTACTCTCACTCAAAGTTTGCACATGAAACTAGAATTTATTTATAAATAAAATATATCCGTTTTCCCCAAAGCTAAATTATCCTGGAAGATATTGCTATTTCTGGAAGCGACATAGAAGTGATGATCATTGGAAGAAAAGTCCTAACCATCAGATAAATGTTACACAAGACAAATGTTATGTGTTTGTGTTTAAACTTTTCTACCTTTATCATTGCTGTTAAACACAGAGAATGGTGTATTTGTGCATAGGTTTACACTTTTGACAAAAGTAGATTTGTTTGCAAGTCAAAGGCTGGATATTACATTTTAAAAAGACCATGCTGTTATCAACACTGAAAGCATATGAGTAAGAGTATTTCTTGGAAAATCAATCTGAAGATTCATAAAAGCAATCATTAAGGGAAATAAAAGATTTTTAAATAGAGAAAGAGTGCAACAAGTATTTTTCACATTAAAATCATGCATAGAATAAAGCTGCCTGAGAGGACACCAGCTGGGCTGTATCACTGTCCTTTTCATTGCAGAGATGGGAGAGAATGTGCATAAGTTACCAACACACTGAAAAACACCCCCATTTCCTACCTCTGACTTACTCATTCCTCAAAGCTGCACTCAGTGAGGGGCAGGAGCACAGTGGGCCTGTGCCAGTAAGCCCATGGGGGCATGGAAATGCTGGCAGTGACACTTATATTCCAGACTGTAAAGAACCATATGTCAGAGCTGCTGGTGACACCTTAGGCACCAGCTGTTAGCCACGTTCCAGCCTTTACACATAGATAGTCAGAGTTGCAGTTACACGATATTAAAATATTTCTAAAATCCTGGAAGAGAACCATTTTAAACACAAGAAAGTGTGCATAGACTGTATAAATTGAAATGTTCACATTAATTTTCACAAACAGGGGCTTCCTTTAGCTGGCTTAAAGGTTCACGTGCTTTGTGGTCAGGGTAAAGAGAATTGCTGTCTTTATTTGCCGTTCAACTTGGCACTGAAGTAGCAAATAAACTTTGTCTGTGGCTGCTTTCCAAAGCAAATAGAACTTTTATCTCTATTTGAAACTTTTATTAAAACAATGAATATCACATCTAGCATTTACAAATTCCTATGGTCCTGTCCTAAAATGGGCCATGTAGGAAGGATAATTTGGGTAATTAGCTCAAATTAACCCTGGGTCAGGGGAAAATTCGTGCATAGTGCAATGTGTTAATGTGGAAGTGTGATCAGATCTTGTGCTACTCTGTTCACCCTCTTAACTCTACCGTCTCCAGAAAAAAGAAACTTGACTCAACTGCAGTTCTCCTGGGAACCCTGATCTGGCATGGTTCCTTTTCTTCCATTCACAGTGAACCTCCTTTTAGAAGTTGTAATCTGCCCTGAAATCTGGTTTCGTATTTTGAGTCAGAAAAATACTAGCTCATTCTTCTCTTTATTCCACTGTATCTGATACACAATTTTTCTGATGCTATCAAGTATATTTAACACCCCAATAAAGGTATTGGGATCAACTTTTTAATATTTAACTCTAATATAAAACTTGGGCTCTCCTTTATATAGAAAGAACATTTACTTGTAGTTGGATCCTTGATATTCGACACTGGTAATAGACTGTTCACTGTTTCCAGCCATTCATGGATGTGTTCCAGATAAGTCCCTGACACATAAAAGAATTTTATGTTATTTGAATACTCTTATGGTAGCTGGAAGCATTTTTCAACAAAGGACCTCACTCAGAGTGATATATTTGGTGAACAAGATTTCCAAATCTTCATGAGGCCGCACTGAACTACTGCACACTGGTAATGTACATGTTAGAGATGTACTCAGTACAGATGTTCCACCAACACAAGTATTTCAAGCTGAGAAACTGCTGGCCATTAACCCTACATTATTTAAAAATAACCCTATTTATACATCTAGTGCTATGAGAATGATGTGAAGCTGAAAGAAATGTTGAAACTTTAGTAAAAAACAAACTCCCAGTTTTGTGGACAAATGAAAGATTCTAGAGAACGCCAGCTGTAAGTTCTTGACTTCTGTTCCTCTAAGAAGACAAAACCAGGCACTTCAAGAGCAGGCAGGCATTGATTTGCTTGGCGAGGTTGATTAGCAATATCAATTTTGTAGCACATTTGCTACAGAGAGCAGAGGAACTGCAGCAAGTTTATCCTGCAGGCCTGTCTCACTGCGACCATATCAGCCTCTGTCCAACCACAGTATGCAGGAAATTAGGAAAAGATTCATTAAGCCTATTATTTATCTGTGCAGGGTATTTCCTTCATTCCTTGTCCAGGTCATTTGGAAGGACAGAGCCATTTCCAAAATCTCACACTTTTCTCCAGAATGCGCTATATTTTTAAGTGTACTTCATCACAAGAAAAGTGTACATCACTTTTCTTGTGCAAAAATTAGTATTTTTATTCCAGCTATTGCCTGCAGGAGCAGAGTCAGAATTAATCTTTTACTGAGTACAGGGATCCAATGCTGTTTATACAAAATATAGTTTTTCAGTATGGTGTGCTCCTAATTACATCTGTGCTACCTTATGCATCAGGCTCTTGTGTCAGTTGAATATCACCTGCTCCCTGCTCATGATGAAGTGTTTCAAACTAGAGAAAATTTTCCTCATATGGATCCTATAGAGTATTTGCTCTACTCCTTCTGTCCTGTGTGCTAGGAGGAAGGGCAGTGTGCAGAGGCATGTGTTTTGCCTTATTTGCAGCTGGAAGAAATTCTCCAGGCAAAGGTGAGAAGCAGAAAAGGACCCAGGGGTTACAGCAGCTACACTCAATATCCCCAGTGCCTCTCTGTACTGACACACCTGATTTCAGACCTCAGTTCAGGACTAGATTTATAAGGATGCCCCAGCCTCTGAGTCTCAAAACCTCTCTGTGTATCTAAAACTAACTAAAAGATTCAGAGGACTGAACAGAATTTCATTTTTTGCACGGCAAAACTCTAATGTAATCCAGTTTGTGAAGAGAAGGATTCTCCTTCTATGAACATGGAATCACACCTGATTCATTGTGTAATGAATGCAATCAGAAATTGCTATTGAATATCATCCATAGATATATAGAAACAACAAAAAGCAATGGCTCTGTTCCCCTCTTTTGTACAGCATGTACAAATTCTGTTGTATTTTTTCCTTTCTGTTATTGTATTGCCAATCCTGAATGAAAGAGCTTACCAATATAAAAAGATTTGGATGGAAATATAATACCTGCAGTTTTGTAATCTGTCTTTTCTAAAACCCCAAAACACCATGCATTGCTTTTTAAAATTGAAATCTGCAGTTATGTCCCAGCCACAGAAACATGCCTATGCTATCATGTGGATCCCAGCAATTACAGTTTGCTTCTGTAATCTTAACTGTATAAAGTCTCCAAACAGTTATTTTGGACAAAACACATTTCTACGTTGTTATTAAACCTTTTAAGATCACTTTCTATGAATTCTATTACTTCAAATAAACAGGCTGGTATTTCAGAGGGAATTTAAAAGTACATCGTTTAAAAGAACTTGTTAGTACCTGGTTGACTTTGTTTTGAAGAATGTTTGAGTAGGCAACAGTCCTAAACTAATGCAAATTTGTGAGCCATGTTTGGCTAGGCTTTGGCCAAAGCCATTTATGTCCTTGCCCATATCGACAATTTTTCTCTAAGCTGCTCTAGAGGTGAATTCTCAGTGCCATGAACTGTATCAAGCTCCACTGTCTCTGGATTCAGCTTGGATGCACTGGGTTTGTATGTTTGTGCCAGCTAAGATTAGAGACCTCTGCTAGTAGGCTTTGTTTTATTTATCCCTGCAACTTACTATTACTCCTTACATAGTGCTGGATTCCTGCTGCAGTCTGGGTCATCAAAGGGATTTTGATTAGTGCATCTGCTTATATAAACACCATACTATGTTCTAGGGGTAAAATATTTTGCAAAAATCTTTATTTAAAATTACCTTTATTTTGGTAGCACATTCCATAAGTTTCCAAGTTGTGACTAATTATATATGATTTGTCTAGGCAATCATGTTTTTAAATTATATGAATTGTGCTGGTAACTGAAAATAATAAATTAAAATGCAAATATGAGGCAGTTGTTCAGAAATTTTGGTGGCTCTGACACAGCTAGTTTGGACTGAGACTTTTCCTAGCCTTGTTCTGAAAGCAATAAGTTCCCATTAAGAATCATTTGAAAAATGCAAGGATGGCAGATTTGATGGCATTGGTCAAACACTCAGTTGCTAGCCATGTTTGAGACACAGATATAAATGGATTGATAGTCCTGTGGTGGTGCAGCACAGCTGGGACCCAGCCCATGTGCCAAGAGGGGTGTGAGGTCACTGTATGATAAAGTCAAGCACACAGAGCCTCAAATGCATTTTGCTTTTAAGAAATGCTTCCACCTCCTGCACTAACAGGGGCCAGGAGGAGCTATTTCAGCTGGTAACATGGTTAACACATACTTTCTCAATGTAGTAGCTGCTCTGTCTTTGCTGTCATGAGGATATATGGATTTCATTTTTTCACTCTACTCAAGACTGAGAACAGTAGGGATTTTCTGTTTTCAACTGCAAACTGTCAGTTTTTATGGAAGCAGAACAAGCTCCCTATGGAAAAAATGAGACTTATATTTGTGCCATAAAAAAATTAATATAAACTAATTTCAGAATAGAAACTTTTAGATAAATTCCTCTTAGCCTTTGACACTTGGTCTACATTTCTCTCACTTTCCAAGAGAGGTTTTATCAATAGTGCTCTTTGCTATGTGCTGGTAAATGTCTGCATAACTTATAAGCCACAGGCATCCAGGACAGAGTGAAGGAACAAGCAGTACCTGATTGAGGCATAAAATAGCAAGTGTTTGTGAAAGGTATGGGGAAGGCTTTCATGCAGCACAGTTTATCCAACTGTGAAAACATTACTCGGGATATTAGAGTGGGTGCTTGGAGCTCTTTTGGCTGCTGACCAGGATAAATGGTCCAAGCAGAGGAGCTGACTGCAGATTAGTTATATGTAAAGAAGACACAAAGAAAAAAGAGAAACATGACCCAAGAGAGAGCAGCATGTGGGTTGAGAGATTAATCAAGCATTTCCTGAGTTATTTTTCCCTGTGTCCTGCTCCTCAGTGAACTCTTCTCTTTCCCTCCTTCTCAAGTAATACCACCTTGCACAGTTCCTTGGGTTTACACACAGAATTGCAAATGTTATCACATCTCTTTCTTCAGGATGCTCCTGGTTTGAGACACAATGATACAATTGCTGAGAAAAAATCAACAAACCTCATTACAGCAAAGGCACAGAGTTCAAATCTACACCACAGCTTTTCATTGAAAATATCTGAAAGTCACAGACAAACAAATATGGCTTTTCTCCATCATGACTTCCTCAATCACACTTCCATGACTTTTTCCACACTCTGAACACAATTCTTACTCTTACATTTGATTCAACAGTGTAAGCTTGCATCTCGGATGATCTTTCTGCACTCATTAGTACTTCAGACTCATCACTGAATGCCCCCTGAGAGCTAGTCAGTCACTCCATTGCCATTCTCAGCTGTGTTCAAAGAGCAAACTGAATGAGATTGATTTCAGACAAAGTGAGAATGAGTTTGTTTAGTGATTTTGACAGGCTGGAAAGATCTCCATGTTCCAGGATACTCATTTGTATACTAAATTTTCATCCTGATTGGATCTGGCTAAACACTTTTATCCAAAATCAGTATTTTGCCACTATCTAGTTAGGAATAGTTAAAAGCTCTGAAGAAAATTATATCCTGGACCAGGAAGAAAGCTGACATATTCTGAAATCTCTATGGAATTTGATACTCTTGTCTGCTCTTGATTTATGAGCAAATTTCTCAGGTACCATTTAAAATATAAAAATGTGAAACATGGGGCACCTTCGGATTATTTTTATTACCATATAGTAGAATGTCTTTCTTTTGCTGATAATTCCAGCAAGCTGGAGACCGTTCTACTTTCAACCTATCTAGCATCTCTAAAATAAAAGGTATAGCATCCTTGACTGCTGAAGTAATATTGCACAGAAACCACTGGAATATAAATCTACCACAAAGACAGTTGAAGGTTTGCAGTATTCAGGACATGCTCTGCTCAGCACTTTTGCTATCACAGAAATGTAAAACTGCAAGAGATCTTCCTTGCAGAACTCACTCCTTA
This sequence comes from Emberiza elegans, assembly GCA_024865655.1. Classification (NCBI taxonomy): domain Eukaryota; kingdom Metazoa; phylum Chordata; class Aves; order Passeriformes; family Fringillidae; genus Emberiza; species Emberiza elegans. The sequence continues at coordinate 67,744,544 of JALJVW010000206.1, forward strand.
GTGCATGAAACGAGGCATTATCAGCTACACACAGAACGAGGCTTTGTCTGACCTTATCTCCAACTGTGAAGGATTGCAAAGCCTTAAAGGTACCCTGGTGTAATGATTTTTTTCCCATTAAGGTACTCTTAATTGGGTTTTCTACTCGTTTTTTTCTGACACCTAAGCTAAATATTCCTGTTGTAAATTAAAGAGTGGTGTTCTTATGATTTTAAAGTCAGAGGACAGAGAATCAGGTCTCTAATGAGCTTATGCACATTGGAGAGTCTCACACTGTAACATGACATTTGATGACCTTTTCCACAAATCTTTAATAATTATGACTTTGCCAAAACATGATCAAATTTTCAACTCAGCCAACTACAGTAAGCTTTTTCTCAGCAGCTTCTAATGTTCTCCAGTTGTGGAAAGTCTGATCTGTTGGTGCACAGATAAATGCAATTTATTATTGCTAATAGTGGCAGGTACATTAATGATGCATCCTCACAGTATGATATATAACATGTCCTTGCTATCCCACATTTTCAATATTTCTACAAAGTAATTGGCAAAGTGTTTGACAAGCTGCACTTACACACCTGTGCCATCACACCCATGTTACACTGCAGCCTATGCACAACCTCCTGCTCTGCAAAATGTACCCATCCCACTCAAATTACTTCCTCATGCTATTTAATTCTTAAAACACTATGATTGCAACACACTTTGATTATATAAAGCATTTTATATAATTCATTCTTGCTTATTTGAATATTATTTGGGTTTGTAGAAACCAGTGAAGACCTGTCTCATTTTATTAGCAGCAACACTGATTAGTGCTGCCTACTATGTTTTTAAATGTAGTTCTGCTTCACAGTTCACTATGCTTACAACACATTTTCGTAGATGGTTGCTTTGCCATATGCATGCTGTGCTTCACACAGCCTATTTAATGTGTTGTTTTTACTACAAATAAATCTCTTCTCTGCTGGGCATTTATCACTTGTTTTTATGATAAGTTCATACATCTTAAGTAGATGTTCTTTTAAGTCTTCTATTGCAAAACACTGTTTTAAGATATAATTTAAAATTCACATTCCTGTGTTACAGTAACAAGTCCAGAACACAAATGGAATTCCCTTTTAGAAGGACAAGTACAAAGGAAAACATGTCAGGACTGTCAGTATTAAACTCCACTTTAATTCCTATACTAGACCATTCTCTAACTCTTCAAATTCAAATATTTATTATGCTCTCCAGTTCTACACCATCAAGATTAATGCTTTCCTCTGCGGACTGTTTTTAGTAGATTGTTATAACTTTCTCACATCATAATTTTGTGTGGCTTTCCCAAGTGATAGACAAAGATCAACCACCCATTCTCACTCTTGGCCAGGATTCCTCTTAGAATACTTTGATTACTTCATTCTTTCCAAACACTACATTTTTCATTTTCCAAATATTATTATAATAAAGATATTACTTTGGAGAAGACTGCTGTGAGATAAATTTTCAGCTAACTTAATTTCATAATATGTGCCAATGCTATACAAAGTTATCATTCCAGCGTAGATAAAGGCGTATATCTTGGTCTTAATGAAAACTACAACCAAGGTTTAATCATAACTATGATAAATTTCACTTTTATTAGTGAAGTTTTGTTTGTCTGAAGAATTATGTGGGTTCTATGGTTTTATTTGGTGAAGGGAGGGGTCCCTCAACAAATCTTAAAATCTACTTTTGTTATTTGGAAAGCTCATTTGAGAGCCCCAAAGGACCTTCAATTCCTTCAAGATTAGAGTTTTTTTTTGAGCACAGAGCTTTATTTATAGTTAGTAAAAATTTTAGACATTAAATTATTGGTTGCTAAATATTAAACTTGAAAAAAAGAAGTTGTCCTTTCCAATTAACTATGATTAGTCGGTGAAAATTGTACATTTGAGAGGTGTAGTTCTATATTTATTTGAAGTTGAATCCACTAAACCACAAACAAATGGTTATCTAGTCTCCTGCTTCTAGAAAATCAAAAAGAAGCTTGCAATTACTTGAACTGCACACCATCTGCTGCTGCACATATCTGCACACCATCTTCAGCAAGAGTTGGAGGAATAGGTATGTCTGGGAAGTAGATCAGCATTCCTGGGGTTTAACATACTTCAGAATACCTCTCAGTGTTATAATGAGCAATTGAGAAGCATTCATGATGTGCTCCTACTTGAGTTGTTACTGTCAAAACTTCAGCATATAACAACAACAAGAAAACTTTTCATCAATTTGTTTGATTTGGAGTAGGTGTTTGGAAAAAAAACCAACAACTTAGTTCTTCACAGATTCTGAATATTTATATGGGTGTAACAGTTCGTTTTTCTTTTATCTGATTAAATGTCTATGGAAAGCTGTTCAAACAGGTTCATCAGTAACATATGTCAACCACATAAAATTAGACCAACCATTGGCATTTCTTAGCAGCTATTTTCTTAGCTTGGAAAGTTCAGAAAAGGAAGAGCAGCACAGAAACCACTTCTGTGAGAGAGTATTGAACACTAAAATGAGCAAGTCAGAGGAACCACAGAATAGTCTGAGTTGGAAGGGACCCAAAGGAATCAGCAACCCCAGTCTTAAGCAACTGGCCCATGTGGGGACCAAACCCACCACCTTGGCATTATTAGTGCCGTGGCCCAGCGGCTGAGCTCCCCTCAGGATAAGCACTGCCAATGGCACAAAAAGGCAGTGAGACATCCCATCATCCCTTCAAATGCAGTGGGTGTTTGTTTTCTGTTGGGTTCTCCTTAAAAGCTTTCTTTGTACCTACTGCATAGGCAGCTTGCAGTATCAAAACTGTGAAGAGGCAGTTTTCTCTCTGTAAGGAAGATTTTTTACCACACATCTTTACCCAAAAGTAAAATGCTTCAGCACCTTTTTGCAGACTTTCTAGGTAAATTATGATTTTGGTTACAATGCTAGAAAGACTGTAGGCCAACATATTTTTTAAAATAAATATAAAATCCTGACATTATCAAAGTGATTAAACACACAGTGAAGGTTTGCACTCAGAGTGTGCCATAATTTGGTTATTCAGGGTTTTTTTAATATTCTTAAAACTGAATAAAACAAAACTGTTTTTTTCCTCTTGCAAAAGTGACCTGAAATTATTATTTTTATCAAACTAATTTTAAAATTAATTTAATAATTCTGAACCATTACATCTGCAGTATTACCGCAGCTCCAGATCTCACAAATATTATATACGCTATGGGAATTATAGGCCAGCTGGGAGACCTATTTAGGATGATAAAGAATCAAAACAATGTCCTTAGAGAGCAGAACAGTTATGGAGTTTATTGGAATGTTTTAAAATAATAGTTTAATTCAGATAAGGAAAATAAATTCAGATTTGGGTCAAACATATTTTAAAGAGTTGAATTAATTTTGACTTTCACCATCTGAAAAAAAACCACTCAAAACAAAATGAACATCCATTAAATAGTTTAGTTTGTAAAATCTACATTACCTATTGAGAATATATCATTGTTTCATGAAATTTCCAACCATTTCTAGTTTAAACATTGAATAAAGTTCTGCCTCTGCCAATTAGACATGCATCAGTCCCTCAGCACAAAGCAATTTTACCATGTGATGTTCTAATGCAAAAAGCACGACACATGAAAAAGCATTGGGTTTGCAGAATGAATATTTAGTTATTCTTTAGGTTGTCATTTGTGGCTTTATGAAAGAACAAATGTTAAAAACAAGAGAGAAAGGCGTTCTCTTGCAACTATAGAGGCATGCAGAAGATTACAGTACAATGTACAACATAATCATATATTTACGGCACAAAACACACCACAGAAATATATACATTCATCCTCAGAGTTACAGCAGATGTTCACCTACTTGAAGTTAAGGCCAACAGCTCTCCCTAAGCCCATAAAGCAGTGCCTTAGGGAGGAAAACAAACAACAAACCAAACAAAACCAAACAAAAAAATCAAAACACAGACATTACTTATTTTATCTATGTATCTCAGTTCCCTAGCTGCTCAATTTTAGGCTTTTGGGTTATAAAATTACCTAAAAGAGCTAAAAACATTCAGAAGATGCAGGTAGCTGCTCTGTAACTTATTTCAACGAATGCGTTACAAGGCGTTTTGACAACTGACAAGCTGCAAATAAAAGCCATTCCCAAACTACATTCCTTTTAAATGTCACCTGCAAAGCAAAAAAAAGGAAGAAAAGTTGTTCTCTTTTATCACCTAATGATTAAGTTATTTGCCCATGAAATTCCAACCAGGTTTCTCTTCAGCCTGACAGGATCCAAATATATATTGTCAAGTGAGACATGGGGATGTTGGAGCCCACTGCCATGACCAGTTTTGCAACTTCCATTAAACAGAGAGAGGCTAAAATTCAGTAAAGCATGTGGAGAGGGAAAAGTAGAGAAAGGGGGAAGACATGGCCCAGTTCTGGGTTTAGCATGACTGTAAACTAGAAGAATTTTTTCTCACACTCCAGTCCCCACACCAGCCTCATTCCTCAGTCAGTGCCTCAGCAGGACGATTGCCCAGGCAATGTGCAGCACCTGAGGGAAAGCCCGTTCACTCCTTCCTGTCCTTGCCACTCTTTCCTGAGTGCTCAGGTGTGCTGGAGCAGGTCACTCTGATGCCAAAGGCTCCTATGCTCATACCAAAGACTGGCTATGGAAAGGACAAAACAGGCACCCCCATCACTTTGGCAACAATCCTCCCCAAATATGGGATGAAATGAATAATGTATTTATTTATTTGCTTGCAGGGGCTAAAAATAAAGGGTGAGGGCTCTCCTCCTTCCTTCCAACTACTCCTCTTGCATTTCTGCTTCCAAGAATATTGGTTAGGGCCTCAGCTTCTCAGACTGTTGTGTCTATATGGGAATACAATAAAATTAAGTGTTCTTTTTTACTTGTTTGCCTGGATAGCTTTATGTCATTATTATAAAGCCAGTGTGCATTCATAAGGATTGCATTACCACAAGTTTTTCCCATGTCTGTATTTATTTACTCACTTTCCCATAAGAAATAAATAACTTTAGAAATGGATTGGACTCTGTTCATGTACTAATCATTATATATATTTGTATATATAAGATGTAAAAAACCCAAAAACCTGACATGGCAGTTGCCACTATAAACAAAATTAATATTCTCAGGCATGAAAATGCAACCTTTACTTGAAGGAAAAAAGAGTTCTTATCATTCAATTGTCCTTTTAATACCATAAAATCAAACAGCTTTGAGGGAGGAAAAATAGAAAATTGTCTAGTTGTAACTGGTGTTTTGGGCCAGGTAGTCTCAATATGCTGTGTAATTGTCAGTTCCAGTTTTCCTTTTCTACCCACCAAAAAAGTCTTCAATGTCTGTTACTCTGCTGTACAGCTGGTTATTGGGTGCATAAAAGGGTGTCTTCATTATTAGAAATTAATAGGGAGCTACCAATTGCACCACCTGAAAATCCCCTACTTTACAATTTGAGAAGATAAAATTATTTATAATAGTAATAAATTGTTTCAGGAAAAAAAATCAATTTGGAGATGGTGTTCTGGGTATACTGATGGTATCCTCTTATTACTACAGATATGTTTACACTTGCTACATTTAGCTAACTCGCCACAATGAATTATTTTAAAAGTCAAGGAGCAAGCAGTTTCCATCTGCAGAAGTGAATAATGATTGAATAATCTTTCTGGATGTTGCCAGTAGTAAATGTCTCCAGATTTTGGCTCACACATCTTTGCCTTAATGTCTAAGGTGACAAGTAAATTCAGCTTGAAAGTTATAGGAAATATTAGTGCTGGCATATACTCAGTAGACTCAGCATATCCATCAGCACCATGTTCTTGTTCTCAAAACTGAATTATGAATTTTTGTCCCATTGGTCTTATACTGTCCTTTTCTAAAAATAAAAGGGTGAGAAAGATGACTATTTCTCTGCCTATGAATTTTTTTGCTTTGCTTTAAAAAGCTAATTCTTGTTAACCCACTCTACATAAGATTATTATCAAGTATTTTTCTCTGATGGTAATAACCATGTTATATTCTTCACAAGTAAGGATCTTAAGCCTTGAGTGTCTCATGGGAGTGTAAGAAATCCTGCCACCATATATCTGCAGTTAGAGACAGCGCCCAGGCCCAGAAACCACAAAAACCCCCAACATCTGTCATTCAGTTTTGTTGTACCTTTTAAGCACATTTTATGATGGCGACATTTCCTCTTCAAAATGGACTGGGGGGAATTTAGAAGAAAGAAGCGTATTTCAGGTAGGGACTTACAAATTCAGATCATGTTCAGAAAGGTCTAATTTGAGAGGTCTAAAATTAGAAAAAGCAAATCAGGTTTTTGGGGAGTTTTTTTGTTTGTTTGTTACATGGGTTTCTTTTAATCACTGTTACACCTTTGACTCCAGACCTGAAAATTGCTGATAGATATTAGTTAGCCTTTGGAGGGGGCTTAGATGGAGCCTGTCTTTCTTTAGCTCCTTGCAAGATCCTGATCTGTAGATAAGTGGATGTATCAGTGTTGCCTGACCACAAGAATCTCTTCATATTTCTTAATTGGCATATGCTCTAATTAAATGCATATAAAGTTCACAGAAAAGAACTATTGAAGCATTTATAATAATGGAAGTTCTAGCATAAGGGGAAAATTACTTTCTTATTGCTAAATACTTTATACCATGAGTACAGCTTTGCTTAGGGAGGTAAGCACACTTGTAAACTGTTAGGTCCAACCCCAAAATGAATGTGTTTGTGTCTCTCTCATGACACTTCTAGTGACTGGAAAAAATATTTCCAGATAAACACAGCAGTGAATCTATGGATATACAGTTTCTGCTAAAGCAATCACTGTAACATGTAAAGCACTGCTTTCAGACGTGGGAAACATCCTGAGGCAGGTAAATTAGAAATTATTTTTACAGATTGGAAACAGTTGTCACCACATATCTACATAGATTTTTTTTTATTACCCCCCAGGTCAACTTGCAATATCACATTGTAAGTCCTGTGAGGAGACAATAACATTACAGAATTTATGCCAAGAGTTCCATCTCTGATACTCTCTGTGCATTAACTATTGAAAGAGCTGACTGCTATTTATTTCAGTTACCCTATTAAAAATGCATCAAATTTACTAAAATTAGTCTCTAAAATACATAAAGATACAATTACATTCTTTGTGAGCTCATTTACATAGTATAAGTGAATTTAACAAAGAAAAATATGATTGACCCATTATAATTAAAAAGATCAGTTTCATCAAGAAGTGATAAACACTGTTGTACCTCAAAACTGGTACTTTTTATAGCAGCAGAATGATCTTCTATAGAACATGAGAACCACCTTGCTACCCTATATAACCTTCAGACTGTACACTAATCAAAGCATGAATGTCAAGAAATATTTCTCAAAACAGTTAGAATTTAGCATAATTTAAATTAATCTTACTCTGGATACAATATAATTATGGGCTGGCAGTATTGTAATGCTCTGCTAAGGAGCTGCAAGGTGCCTACTTCCAGTGAGACACAGATTGGACAAAAGCCAATGGGAAATCTAAATTTCACATCCTACTCTCTCTTGAAATGAAATCCTTCCCCTTCTGGAAGTCAAGGAGAGTTTCACTCTTGACTTTAGCAGTAAGGATTTAATCTGTAAATAAAAGAAGGCTTCTGTATTGAAATCCTTTAATTTTGTATCCTGTTGGCTGATACCTTTTAAAAAATGAGATTTTAAAAAAGTGAGACTGTTCAGTCACAGTCCTTAGTTTTGCAAACCTCAGGGGGTCCAATTAGAAGTAGAGAGAAATTTAAACGGCTGTATTTTGCCACTTTAACACAGAAAACCATTTTGTACCAGACACATAAGAAAGCACATTTAATTATGAAAATGAATTGCCGGCATGAAGGAAGTTCAAGTAGCATGGTTAAAAGGTAAAGTTTTCTAATGCTGCACTGTTCAGTTTTCATGGGCTTTTATCTTTTATCATGGACTCTTATCTGAACTATTCACATTAGCTAACCAAACTGCATAATAATTTATCATTATTTTCCCTTTCTAAGTAGGGAAAAAACAATACTATTTATACTTGTTCTACTCATTTACTTTTTAGATTACTCAAACTGAAATCAAACATTATTTCATCATTTATTGACACACATCAAACACTGAAAAAACATTTAATGATTCCTTCTGCCAGAGTCCTTCTTAATTACAGAAGGAACCAAGTTCAGTGCTCTTATTTAGTTACATTCTAAAATGCTTCTTGGATTCTCTACAATCATTTTACTCTCACAGACTGGATGATGTCTCCAGCATGACTAGTCCAGACTGGATGCACGCTCTCCTGACTTTATAACAAATACTTGTCATCTGCCAAACTCAACTTGCTAGGGCTTCGTCTACACTGTAATTGGAATGGAAAAAGCTAGGATGTCCAAGCAGAGAGTTTGCTACAAAAAAAAAAAAAGCCCCAAAAACCAAAACAAACTTCAGGAAGTAGACAACAAAGGCACTTAAAAGACACCACAGACTTTGAATGGGAAATCTCAAGTGAGACTGATTTCAGAACACAAGAAACACTTAAAAAGGAATCAAATATCTTGTCATCACTTGTCAAGTGGCTCTTGTAACATGTCTGTATCTGACAGATTGCTCTCCCTCCTTCCAGGAACAAAAAGACAACCAATGTTAATATTTACATTACACAGGCAAAACAATCTCATGAACCACCATGATGGACAAGAGAGGAAAACCAGAGACTGTGATGAACACGTGGAGTAAATTTTTGGATTTGATCACTAGCACAGTCCACTCTCTGTACTAGTGCTTTTTACTTCTAAACAGGTCTGTTTCGTAAAGTCAGTCAGCCAATGTATTCCATTCAATTTTCTTCAGAATGATCTCTCCAGAGTTTTTACCCCATAATTCACCTCTTCTTATCTACTTTTACTGCTTTCTTTGTTATAAAAGCTCCTTCAACCATTGTGTCAAAGTACAGTCCAACAAATGTTGGGGTGATTCCTGACATGTGTGAAAATTTACATAAAATATTTCATATTGATTAATTATTTTTATAAATGGGAAAGCCAGGAACTAGCATTGGATGTTTTCTGCCAAGAGAGAATCTGACTCCTTGGAGTAAGTTTTCATGACAAAAAACCACAGCCAGCTCAAAGTCAGGCATTAGATGAAAACAGATAAGCTCTCCTGCAGAAATATTATAAAACTCTTCTATCATGTCCCTTATGTCAGAAGACAAGAGCTAGAAATCAGCAGGGCTAAGAACAGTGGCCAAGTGTGTAATTTTCAGTATAGACTGTTGAACTATTACTCTTGCACGTCTCTCTGCAGTCTGATGTGGACAAAGCACAGCTGCCAAGTGTGCAGTGCTGGGACAAAGCAGAAATAATGAAGTGTTACAACCCAATGGGGAATGTAGGTTAAGGATTTAAACAGGCAAAAAGTGTGAAGGGCTGATGCAGAGCAGTCCAGCTGCCAGAAAAAGGAACAGGCAAGAGGGAAAGGTACCTGCAGTAATCAGGTAGAAGAGGCTACCTAGGCCTACAGTAAGGACAGTGGCCAATCATTTGTTAGTATTTTGAAATCTGATTTCAGTTTAAACTTCAGAGAAGCCAAGCTGAGAAATTCTGTTCACTGTATTGAATAGTGAATATGAAAAGCACTAAAGGTTTCTGGAATAGAAAAGGACAATGTGGAGCTGTGGATATCCCACAGAAAACTTTTAATGATGGCAGCTAAATAATCATTTTAAAAAGCAATTAAGAAAGACCCACCAGCAATAAAATGCATCAATGTATGTAAAAAACCTGCAAGAATTACAGCCTAAAAAATGCGATGGCCTAAAATCATTCAAGCACCTCTCAAGATGATAATAATGCAGATCCATTATGAGACAGTTAAAAGAATGAAAAAATGTTTACAATAACATCTCTAAAGATAGCAAGACAAGGGGTATGAAAATATTTTTCTTTGGATCTGTGGAATTATTTCCTTTCTTCCTGTTAGAAATAGAATACTGAGCTGAATGAAGCTCTGATGAAGAACTGAAAGAAAAGAAAGCAGGAAGGAAAGTAAGATCCCATAGGTAAATGAGTGTAATATGGAGGGGAAAACATAAGATTTATGTCTACAGTATTACTCTCCAGGCAACTAAAGGAAATGCAGCCTTTTTTTCTATCTCTATTACCCTTCCGACAGCCCCAGGATTTTAACTGGGTTCCTGATAAGCACAAAAAGTTGGATCCATTTGAAGACTCTGAAGTTATTGAAAACTCAGCATTAAAAAGTTTATTTTGCCTATGAGTGGCAGCTGGCAAGAGCACTAAAACACATCACACAAAAATTTAGGAACAGAGAGGATGAAAGTGAGCAAGACTGCAAAGTAAAGCAGGTGTGCTACTGCAGAATTCTCTTGCCTCATTTCATGAGTGTAATGACCCAAAGGCAGAGACTAATGTCAGATTTAGGGCACCAGAGTGTCACTTGCTACCACGTCATAACATTTCAATGCCTGGACTTTAGACAGCTCAGCTACCCCCAGTCATCATGCTCTGCTGAGAATTCCAGGAGAAAAAACCCAGCATTTGCTGCAGAAGCAACAAGAGGGCAGCCTGCCAGATTAACTTTTAGAAAAACTGGGGAAAAGAAAACAAGGCAACAAAAAAAAAGCCAAATATAATTTGAAAGCTAGGATCTTGTAAAGATATAACTAAAGTATTTTTGAGCCTAGTAGTGGGCTAGAAAAATACTCTCTTGTTACAGTAAAGCTAAAGATGGAATTGGTTCAATTGGCTGCTGTAAAGGAATATCAAGAAACTGTTTTTTTAGTGTGCTTAATTTTCATATGTTGGCATCTGCATTAATCTTTCAAAATGAACAGGGTGGGGCCACAGACACATGTAAGAAATCGATTATCCTAATTAGAAGGGTAACTCATGGTTAAAACTGTCATATAAAAACAAACAATTGAAAACCATAAATATCAGCTGTTGAGAGCTATTTAAGAGGTAGGTATTGTTACAAGAGTAATTTGGACATTTTGCTGCCATACTGGAAGATCAGAGGTGTGAATCCTCTGTGTTCATCTTTCAGATCTTCCAAATAGCTCAGCGTACAGAAATTGTCTGCTTTTAACATCATTTCCAGATGTACTTTTGGCAGCTTTTGTCTTCTATTTGGACCGATATGAATGATCTGAACCTTGGGAATGCAATTATATGCTGGGACAAAAATGTTATTCTCTCCAAATAAAGAACAAAAAGCTGCAAGGCAAAGATATGTGGTGACTTAACATCTAAGTAGCTCATTACCCCAGAAGAGAGGGCAAAGGAAGCTTTGATTACTTCACCCATTTTTGAGTTTTTGATGCCTTGTTAAGGCTGACCTAGAACAGAAACTAGACAGAGTTAAAGAATAAAGTAGGTATTTATTAAAAGGCCTCAATGGATACACCTTGGGCAGTACAAGAGCCCAGTCAGGGCTACACCCCAGATGAACCCAAAATGGTCACAAAATGGATGATCGGTCACGGGGTCTCTCACTCTAAGTTCTGGTCCATCAGTAGTGCTAGGTTATGAAGTCTCACCCTTCTTGGTTTTGTCTCTTCAGTCTATATTGTTTATGCTCTTGGGCCTGAAATTTTGATCAGTTGTCCTTGGTCCCAAGCTAGGAAAGGAATTGTTTTGTCTAGCTACTCTGTGAAGAGAGCTTACCATCCCGTAATAGGAAGCTCAGAACTACACATTAAAGCAGTACAGAATCTGAAAATTAGAAAAGCTAAAATCTAAGGCATCGTTTATATGAACACATTCCAACATATTCATGGAGTTAATTGGATGACTTCATATTCAGTCTTACAGCACCAAGTGCCCATTAAATTACAGATTAGCAATTGTGTTATCATACTTGTTCTGTGGAAAAAAATAGACTAACTGGAAAAAATGCAATGGAGCTAAATAATTAAGTTAAAGCTACAGAATTTGCATTTCAGCTGTGGTAATTAGTCCCTGTGATAGGCAGGCAGGACATCCTCAAGTATTAGTATATGGAATGTAACCCTAGAAAGATGCCATGTGTGTGACACAGCTGGGCTGTGTGTAGTAGCATCAACATGCAACAGATCTGCCCAGAGTCTGCTTTAGCACACACTAAAAACTCTTTGGCCCAACAGTGGCAGAGGCTGGAAACAGACTGCCAGAGCCAAGATGAGTAAATACGGCCAGTTCCCAAGAGCTGTCATCCACAGAGCCCCATGGCTGCCTTCTGGGCAGCCTGCTGCTTCCTTAAAGCCAGACCTGCAGCCAATACTTGACAGGAGGGGACTGCTGGCTTCCCAGGAATAAGCATCACTTAGTGTATCACGGATCCCAGGAATTATCCGGCTGATCCACAAAGACTCCACAAGCTGTAGTTTCAGCAATGCTTTTGACTATTCAGATTTCAAGTAGCCGGACTTTGTCTTCCAGTGACCCACTAAGTTGAGAATTCTACTGTTAGTTTGGTGGGAGAACCTCTTTTTGGAGCAAATAGACAAGTGACCGGCTAGTTACAGTATGAGGAACTCTCTGGGGACTTCTCACCACATACCAGGAGCATATCTTCCATCTAATAAAAAGTATATTTCATCACTATACCAGAAACCATGTCAGTAAAGAGAACAGCACAATTCCAGCTGCTAACCAGTCTGATGTCAGCCAGCCCAGCCCAACACAGAAGAGAAATCTGGACAACACAACACCACTCCAGCTGGCATCATCCCAGGCCTTAGTGCATTTTCATCACTGAGTTTATTTCTACAATTCTTATTCAGCTACTATCTTACAATTACCTGTATGCCCTTTACCATGTTGATATTTTGGGTAATGCATTCCAAACAGAACTCATTCAAGCTACACTATCTATGGATGAATTTTGTTTGAGACACTTGGTTCTTTAGGGGAATAAAACGCTGAGAAAAGGCTCCATCCTGCTGATGAATACTGGGCTGTTTCAGAGTGCTCACTGGGAAGAAACCAGTTCCTGTTAGCACTGAAACCAGCAATGCTGCAGTGAGCTCAGAGGCAGATTTTCTCTCTTCTCTGTAAGAATTATTTTCATAAGACAAAATTACTTCCTAATTTTGATGCTGGAGTCTGTGAGTCTGTTCCTCATGGAAGAGCCATACATGTGCAGCTCACAGAAAATCATAACTCTTTAGATCACTTTCTGCAATTTCCAACTTCCCTTACATATGACTAAATATGAATTCAGTGCTACATAAACATCTAAAAGGAGTCCTCCTCATCATTCGCAAGTGGGATATTAAAACCACTAGACATTTGAAGTTACAATTCACCAGCTTTTTTAAACTTAACTTGAACAATTTCTTTAACTGTAAATAGATCATATTTGCTCAATAAAACAATTATCCTACATATCACTGATTTTCATTTATTTAAACAAAAATGTTATTCCTTTCAGTGGAAGGCCAGTATGAGTTCAAATATAATTCATGTCTCCTTCTAGCAATTGATGTTTTCTTTTACCTAAGGGCAAACATTAACATTTGAACACCATAAATTTAGTCTTTAATTCACTAAGAAATTGCACAGAAACTGTTTTGCTAAGCAGTTGAGAAAAAATCAGTTTAGATAATATAGCTGCTGAAAGTGAGCATCATTATTCAACTTTCTATTACAAATACAGGCAGTGTTGCATTTCTCAGGTAGCATATGAGAACAGCTTTCCCATTTAATATCTGATTTCTGCACCAAAATTTTGTTTTTACCTTCTGGAGAAGGTAAAGCTGAAAAAACATGAGTTCCTCCTACCAGTGGGAACCTCTGTCCCATCAAGCAAGAGGTCAGCAGTTTACTGCTGTGGAGTCAACTGCTCTCTCAGAAATGCTCCTTAATCATTCTTTTTTTTGATTGTTGTTTGGCTTATTGGTTGTTTTGGTTTTGCAGCAGTGGGTGGAAAGTAGAAATTCTTGTTGGGATGGGTAACAATATTTTCAAAAGTCAAACAAATAGTTGTGTCACCACATGGAATTGTACATACTAGGAACTACATTTATCTCATTTTCTTGATATGTTCTAAGACAGCCTTTCATACCCACCATATCCCCGGCCCAAGTTCAGCAGGTGTTGGACAGAGTTGGAAGATTTGCCATAGCTCTGCCATTCTGACCAAACAGAGACTGGTGATAACTGAGGTCACACACCAGCCAGGAACCACAGCATTTTACCTGGCTGTCTGAACCACTATTGCTGAAAATAAAAGCATAAAACAGAAGAAGAGGCCAGTGCTTTAAATTGATAGCCTCCTGCCCATACAGCTGGGGTGCTTATTTTCATTTGTCTTTACAGATGAAATAGGCTGATATGTTTTCAGTAGGTGGGGAATCAAACATACTAGACCAAAAAGTCAAAGTGAGTTGGATAAGTAAACAAAATATATCAAAGGAATTCAACTCCTTGGCAGTGGTAACAGTGGATTCCAGTGGAGCTTGTGTCTGGAAAATTGGACTCCAGGGCCCAAAGGGATTAATTTTTCAAATTTATTTTACTTTCTTGTTGCAGATTTGGAACTTTGTACTCTTAGGTCTTCCACTCATTTTCTTTCTCCCTCTAAGAACTGGATAACAGGTCAGGGGAAAGAAGTTGAAAATATGTACTAATTACACAGTAGATTGAAAGACTTCCTTTTAATTTGGTACTATAAATAGGAAAACAAACAGAGCTATTGACATAGTCACTATCAGAAAGTAGCTGATTATTCCACATATACTGTTTTTCTACAACTGTACTTTCAACTCAAAGTTGCTCCAATTTATAATGAGGTAAACATTTTGTGATGTTACTATTATGAAATGCTATTTCACAGCATTGTAAAACTACCGACAAACATCCCTAAAAAAGAGAATGTGAGCACTTACATACTGTGAGGCCATTTACTAACAAGGACCTGATAACAATGTCCTTCTGGGACACAGTGCATTGTTTTGGGAAACCAGTAATCTTTAATTCAAGCTATAAATTACAATGACTCTTGGCATTCCATCAAAGGGAAGTCTTTGCAAGCACAGCTATTTTAGGTTTTTTTCCTCTTGCATCATTAAAAGAAACAAACTCAGGATCCTCTGCCCAAAAGCCAATCAGAAGAAACGTGACAACTTTCAGATTAACAATTTTTAAAGAAATGCTCAAGGGTTCAAGTATGAATTTTAGTCTTTCATTTGAATGTCTAGGCTTCTTTAAGCCTAAGCAAGTCTCACTTTTAGAGTGGGGTTTTACTGCTAAAAACCCTCTCTAGTAATTTCATAGAATCATAAACCAGTTTGGATTGGAAGAATCTTAAAGATCATCTCATTCCAATCCCTGTCATAGGCAGGGACACATTCCACCAGACCAGGTTTTTAGTGGGATTTTATTCAGCTACTATCTTACAATTACCTGTATGCCCTTTACCATGTTGATATTTTGGTAATGCATTCCAAACAGAACTCATTCAAGCTACACTATCTATGGATGAATTTTGTTTGAGACACTTGGTTCTTTAGGGGAATAAAACGCTGAGAAAAGGCTCCATCCTGCTGATGAATACTGGGCTGTTTCAGAGTGCTCACTGGGAAGAAACCAGTTCCTGTTAGCACTGAAACCAGCAATGCTGCAGTGAGCTCAGAGGCAGATTTTCTCTCTTCTCTGTAAGAATTATTTTCATAAGACAAAATTACTTCCTAATTTTGATGCTGGAGTCTGTGAGTCTGTTCCTCATGGAAGAGCCATACATGTGCAGCTCACAGAAAATCATAACTCTTTAGATCACTTTCTGCAATTTCCAACTTCCCTTACATATGACTAAATATGAATTCAGTGCTACATAAACATCTAAAAGGAGTCCTCCTCATCATTCGCAAGTGGGATATTAAAACCACTAGACATTTGGAGTTACAATTCACCAGCTTTTTTAAACTTAACTTGAACAATTTCTTTAACTGTAAATAGATCATATTTGCTCAATAAAACAATTATCCTACATATCACTGATTTTCATTTATTTAAACAAAAATGTTATTCCTTTCAGTGGAAGGCCAGTATGAGTTCAAATATAATTCATGTCTCCTTCTAGCAATTGATGTTTTTCTTTTTACCTAAGGGCAAACATTAACATTTGAACACCATAAATTTAGTCTTTAATTCACTAAGAAATTGCACAGAAACTGTTTTGCTAAGCAGTTGAGAAAAAAATCAGTTTAGATAATATAGCTGCTGAAAGTGAGCATCATTATTCAACTTTCTATTACAAATACAGGCAGTGTTGCATTTCTCAGGTAGCATATGAGAACAGCTTTCCCATTTAATATCTGATTTCTGCACAAAATTTTTTTTTTTACCTTCTGGAGAAGGTAAAGCTGAAAAAACATGAGTTCCTCCTACCAGTGGGAACCTCTGTCCCATCAAGCAAGAGGTCAGCAGTTTACTGCTGTGGAGTCAACTGCTCTCTCAGAAATGCTCCTTAATCATTCTTTTTTTTGATTGTTGTTTGGCTTATTGGTTGTTTTGGTTTTGCAGCAGTGGGTGGAAAGTAGAAATTCTTGTTGGGATGGGTAACAATATTTTCAAAAGTCAAACAAATAGTTGTGTCACCACATGGAATTGTACATACTAGGAACTACATTTATCTCATTTTCTTGATATGTTCTAAGACAGCCTTTCATACCCACCATATCCCCGGCCCAAGTTCAGCAGGTGTTGGACAGAGTTGGAAGATTTGCCATAGCTCTGCCATTCTGACCAAACAGAGACTGGTGATAACTGAGGTCACACACCAGCCAGGAACCACAGCATTTTACCTGGCTGTCTGAACCACTATTGCTGAAAATAAAAGCATAAAACAGAAGAAGAGGCCAGTGCTTTAAATTGATAGCCTCCTGCCCATACAGCTGGGGTGCTTATTTTCATTTGTCTTTACAGATGAAATAGGCTGATATGTTTTCAGTAGGTGGGGAATCAAACATACTAGACCAAAAAGTCAAAGTGAGTTGGATAAGTAAACAAAATATATCAAAGGAATTCAACTCCTTGGCAGTGGTAACAGTGGATTCCAGTGGAGCTTGTGTCTGGAAAATTGGACTCCAGGGCCCAAAGGGATTAATTTTTCAAATTTATTTTACTTTCTTGTTGCAGATTTGGAACTTTGTACTCTTAGGTCTTCCACTCATTTTCTTTCTCCCTCTAAGAACTGGATAACAGGTCAGGGGAAAGAAGTTGAAAATATGTACTAATTACACAGTAGATTGAAAGACTTCCTTTTAATTTGGTACTATAAATAGGAAAACAAACAGAGCTATTGACATAGTCACTATCAGAAAGTAGCTGATTATTCCACATATACTGTTTTTCTACAACTGTACTTTCAACTCAAAGTTGCTCCAATTTATAATGAGGTAAACATTTTGTGATGTTACTATTATGAAATGCTATTTCACAGCATTGTAAAACTACCGACAAACATCCCTAAAAAGAGAATGTGAGCACTTACATACTGTGAGGCCATTTACTAACAAGGACCTGATAACAATGTCCTTCTGGGACACAGTGCATTGTTTTGGGAAACCAGTAATCTTTAATTCAAGCTATAAATTACAATGACTCTTGGCATTCCATCAAAGGGAAGTCTTTGCAAGCACAGCTATTTTAGGTTTTTTTCCTCTTGCATCATTAAAAGAAACAAACTCAGGATCCTCTGCCCAAAAGCCAATCAGAAGAAACGTGACAACTTTCAGATTAACAATTTTTAAAGAAATGCTCAAGGGTTCAAGTATGAATTTTAGTCTTTCATTTGAATGTCTAGGCTTCTTTAAGCCTAAGCAAGTCTCACTTTTAGAGTGGGGTTTTACTGCTAAAAACCCTCTCTAGTAATTTCATAGAATCATAAACCAGTTTGGATTGGAAGAATCTTAAAGATCATCTCATTCCAATCCCCCTGTCATAGGCAGGGACACATTCCACCAGACCAGGTTTTTAGTGGGTAAAACCAGATAAAGTAGCTAGAATACCAAAACAAATGTTTCTCTCTGATGACTTCATTCAGCTCATCTAAAGCAAAGGGAAAACAAATTTCATTTCTTTCATTGTATACTAAATGCAGCTCTAAATGAGCACAAGTTAGCATGAAAGTCTGGCTACCTCACAGCAAAAACAGTCAAACTCAAATCCTACAGCTGACATTTTTTTAACTTAAGTATGATTTTTTAACCCAAGTTCAGTGAAATTGTTCATCTATTTGCAGACAGCTCCTTTCTCATCAAGAGGTATTTTAAGGTAACACACATCATTACATTATGCCAATTCTCTGTCGCAGACATAATTCGTTCTGATTTGACTGAAATTCTAATCAGCTGCCAGGAGAGCAAGTCCTTCACTGATGGCATTCAAAATCAGCTCTAATACCCGAGCTGCCTTGGGAATTAGAGCTGACATTATTGTTATAGCTTTGAATGCTCATACAATGCATTTTTATCTTGTGCAGCTGAAAAAAACACCAGTTTTCTATGCCTTGAAAATTAACAGAGAGTAATCTTATAAAACAGCTACCAACTGTATTTATACATAAATGAGTGAAGTGCTACATGTAGATAAGCAGCAACTTGAACTTAGCTGAGAGGCATTCAGAACAATAACTGCATTAAAAATTATGTATTTAACCTAAAGGAAATAGTTTAGAAAGATATATTTGAAGGCAACATATCCTGTTTGGGGTACAGCAAGGGATGCCTGACACAACACAAAATTAAATTAGTTAAATTTATTTTTCTCATTATTTGTTGAGTTTACTTGGGTACTGATTATTATATCATAGAACTACCCCCAAACTGGATTATGGAGCCCTTAAACACAACCAGAAAGATGCACTTGAACTTCCAGTCAGAATTAGGCATGAAATTGGCAGTCCAGGAATTTTGAAATCTAAGCTTTTATACTGCACAAACAGAGAATTTGTGAAACAAACTTCAGCTTTGTTTCCAAATCTCTCATCTGAAACTTCTGCTTGATTGTGGAAGATACTGATGCTAAGTGTCCTGTGCATGCATTTGTGGCTTATTACCAGAAGTTACAGGGCTGAGTTGGCCTGACACTGACCCAATTTCTTTGCCTGATTAACATATTTCACACCTGCTGTCCATGTACCTGCACAGCTTGAATATTCCATAACCACCATGCACCTATACTCCTGACTTCAGAGGTATTTTCTGCTTTATCTCTCAATTCTCATCTTTCCACAATCTCAAAAAGTAGAATCCTGTAAAGGTGAAATTAGGCACTTCATGGAATATACAACAATTTCATTGTCTGCCATTTTTAAGGACAAATATACTCATCAATAAAGGGGAGAAAAAAAGAAAAATAATCAAAACCCCCCACCAAATTCAGAGTTAAACCCTGATAACATTTTGCCACTGACTTTATTTGGTACCAAGCCCACTATAAAGCCATTCTAAAAGGGAACGTAGGGATTTGACTGGCTTCTCACAGATAAAAATCATAAGGACATGGGACATATGTGAAGGAGCTAAATAACCTTCATTCCTTCCTGAAATTCTTAAATCTCTAATCATGTTCTGAAGAGAAAAATTAAGAACAATTAGGCCATATGCTTAGTCTCTGAACGTCTAGTTTAGTGTTGTAGCAGTGTTTCTTAGAAATACTCAATACAGCCATGCAGCAAGCTCTTGAAATTGGTTTTTAAGTACTAGATTTTGTTCATACATTTTTCTTTCAGTGATTTATTTAAAGCAGTTGAAAGATACAGCAGTGGTTTTGCAGTAATGAAAATTCCATTTCTTGTAGCACTTGTGTCTTGGCTCCATAACTGCTGATTTGCTCCAAAATATATTACATAATAAAATGAAATTTCCAGACAGAAGTCAGTACTCTGCTCCTAGATATATATCAGGGAAAAACCTCTTCTACACGTTGGCTGCTAATTATATGCTATTGGTTCTTGACAGAAATACTTTCTGGATTACATGGCTTTTTTCTTATAAAGATATTTAGAGAAGACTATAGCATACTTCCATTTTATTTTCCACACAAATCTATCCATCTTTTCCTGGGACAAAGTGAGACTTATAATGAGCAAGTAAATTTGGACTCCAGTTCGTATTTATTTTTTTACATTTTTTCCTAAATTTTACAATTTGAGGTTTAAAAGGCGGTTTCTGAGGAAGGCGTACATCAGAAACAGAAGAACACTCTGCCAGAATAATCTAATATTTGATGGTGGAGCAAGGAAGAATTACCATTTCTAAGGAAAAGTGGTGTGTAATATTCAAACTTAAATACTGGATTCATGTGAAATTCAAGATTATAAACAACTAACCTACTAATTCTTTAACTTAAACCAAATTTTGTATATGGAATGTATGTACAGTTCAGGAGAAGTGGAAGGCAGTCCCAATTTTATTTAACAGGAAAAAAACCATTAGGTTTAAAAAAAACAGTTACATTGATCCCAGAAATTACACTATTTTTAAAAATATGTCTCAGTGGATATTCTAATAAGTAACACGAAAAAGCTTGTACAAATTGGAATAAGGTCAATATAAACCACTATGTGATGATCTGATTAACTGTATAAAGTATGTAGGTAAAATATAGTACCCCATATTCACTATAGAATATCATCTACTGAAATCACAGATTTTCTAAACTAAGAGGAAGATCAAATCATAAACTTATGTAATCAGATTCTTTCTGTGTGAGATACAAGTTTAGCACCACATCCTATAGTTTACTAAGGGAATGAGATGCTGGAATGCTGAGAAGTGAATAAAGAACATACAGCCAGTCCACTCCATTACATTTTTTCTCAGGAAAAGCAGATAAATCAGACTATTTTTATTTAGGCCTTGCCTAGCAGCTGAGTTAAAATATACTTTCAAAATTAATTTAGAAGACAAATATGTATTGATCAAAGTTCATTCATTCATATTCTTGAGTAGCTTAAACCTCCAGCTGTTCTAAATATAGAGAGATTGGACAAGTTGTTAAATTGACTGAAGTATTTTATCAAGTGATAATCTTCCTCCTTTCATTTGTATTTGGTAAAGAAACTGTATCCAGTTTGTCAAAATATCACCACTTGGAAAGGCATACAAATCCTCAGCAAAAAATGCAACAGAAACACACTTAATCCATTTCATTTTTAGGAGAGACTCTTTAGCTAAGTAATTTTTCTGCAGATAAAATGCCAGTATTGCAATGCAAGGGATAAATGAAAGGGGTCAATCTGGAAACAACTTATAATTCAAGTGGCCTTGTACACATATGATACAATTCTTCAGTGCTTTGTCTTTCATCTGTGTTAAGTCAAACCCTTGGTGTTACTGTCACCATGGGCAGCATTTGGCTGTGGGGACAGTGAGGGCCCAGAACAGCCTGAGTGCAGCCCAGGCCCTGGCACAGCCCCAGGGCAGCCAGGCCAGGCTCAGAGGGGCCAGAACCAGCTCCAGCACCACAATTAATACCCCCGAGGACTTGTGCTTTGCACAGGAAACTTCCACTCCATCAAAGGGTGAATCTTTTTCGAAGAAGAAATTTTAACATTTTGGAAAAGTTGGTTGCTGGTGTGTTGGTTGGTGGGGGGTTTGTTTTGGTTTGGTTTTTTTGAGGGTCTAAAACCAAATCTTTCAAACAAATGCCAGAGGAAATAATTTGTCTTCATCAGACTCCTTCCTTATATCTTACAACTCTCACCCACCTTTTCAGTTATGTCTCCAGACACCATTCTCACCTCTATCAACTTCTAGCTCCCCTATCCTGCAGTTGGATACTGACACCTACAATTTAAATAAGAGATCAAACTACAGCTGGATGTACATGGCAGCTTTGAAACAAATAAGGAGGACATTTTTCTATCACATTTCACACACACAGTTTACTTTTGCAGTGCCTTAAGATTTTCCATAAACACAGGCTACCTCAAGGATTTTTGTATGAAACTAGGGTCTGATATTAGTGAAAACTGAGCTTTTCATAATAAATATTAACAGGTCTATTAGTACTCTGATCAGGTTTGGAAAGATTTTTTTTTAAACCAACCAGAATCCTGGATCTCCCTTCCCCAAAAGTGGAAAAACTATTTTTAACCTAACCCAACTTCAATACCTCCTCACATCTGAAAAAGACATTGAGCAGTTCACATGGTGTTCCCTGAAAAAAGTAAATTTTAAACATATTTATGGGACCCAAATGTTTAATTCAAAACAGTATTAAAAGGTAGAAAGAAAACCCCACAAATTCAGAGATTTTCCATATATGTCCCCAAACTTTCGCTCTTCTGCAGTAAAGCCCCACTGGAAGAGTAGTGCACAGATAATACAAGTCCATATACTTCATATTTGATCCTCAATTTAAAAACTGAACTAAGAAAGTGGCATCTTATTTTGTGAAATCTCCAAACACCCCAGAAAGAAGAAGAGCCACCACTTCCTCCCTGGCCTTTTTAAATTTTCCTGTCACCCAGAGTTCACTCTGTAGACCTCCAATCTACAGCTGGCATAATGTTCCTTTTTTGGAAGTAAATATAGTTCACAGATGTAGCGTAAAAATAAAATTTTACTTCCTTGTGAACGAAACAGAGGTGACCTTGCCAATGGGTGAGGCAGAGTAAGCTGTAAGAACCTCAGTGCAACAGCTACTGATTTACACACCTTCACATCCTTTACCTGCAGTGAGCGCAGCTTTTCAGGAATCTGGAATGGACATAGGGGTTTGCTGGAGGAAGGGGTCTGCTCAGACCTCACCTCTGTGTTATCTCTGGCACCTAAATTAGCTGCACATTACAAGGGAACTCAACAGCCAGTTGCCAGTCACCTGGCAAAAAATGGGTAAACAAAAGGAGTAAAAGAATTTTTAGAGTATTTTCAAGGCAGTTACAAAATTATCACAAGGCAAAAATTTGGCAAAATACTGACTTGGATCAAAACTTTTCAGACCTGCAAAAAGCAAGATGCAAGTATAAATAGGGGAACAAAAAATATATAGATGTGAAAGAAGGAATGAAAATCCCCTAGATACTGAAGAAGGGTAAAAAATGTAAGAACTTACTTCCTAATTTAAGAATCTATAAGACTGGACATAGAAGAAAAGCTAACTGAACGCAATCACACATGGCTGTGTAGTTTTTCCCCAAAATTACACAAAGCTTCCCTCAGAGCAAGTTCTAGGACCTATCTTGAACCTCAGGAGTAATTAACTTTTGATAGGCCTGATTTCTCCTGGATTACCTCCAAATCAGGGATTAAGAATTATGTGGCCCATACACTATGCATTCAACATTTTTTCCTCTCAGACAAGTAATAAAAAAGGCTGAGATAACTTCTTACTATAGTGTTACCTGTTGCCTTTTTAAGTACCAGTTGTTTGGTTTATTTAAGTAGTGCAACAGATTCCAAAGATTTTTGTTTAGTCTACAGTCCATCTTTGGAGCAACCATTTCAAGAACACATGCCAATAATTAGCTGAATATCTACTGTATGCCAGAGGCTGCAAGAGGAAAAAAAAGAATCCTTCAGCTGACTGTAACAAATAGAATAACAAACCAAATAAAAATATTCAATAATAGTCTCAAATAGTTTATGAATGAATATATTTTTTGATTCTGAATTTATCATGATTGCCACTAAATATTTCCCAAAATGCCCTAGAGGCAAAATATTCAAAGGGCCTAAGGAACCTAGGTGCCTTAATCAGGTTTGAAAATATGACTTAATTTAGTTTGTTAGCTGGATAGTTTGAAAGTTTTTTTTCTGTCTTCTATAATTAAGATACATCCCATTGATAACTGCATTAGCATCTTATACTTCAAGTAAAACCAGTTTGGGTAAGTAGTCAAATTCCCTCATACTTGTAGTCTTTGTCTAGAAGACATCCCAATTCTTTGTGATTTTATGTAAAAACCACATGTACTCACATCCAAAAGACGTGAGTATATGCAAGACAGTTCACTCAAAGGTACCACCAGGAGAACACAGATGCTGTGAAATATAAAGTTATCATAGGTACGTCAAACTCTGGTTTCATATTAGCCCCTTCTAGGTGACCTTATCCCAACTTCCCAGGTCAGCTTTTGAGTCCTGCAGATATTGTAACTTCCAGGAACCCATTGACAAAGCTCTCATTTTGGCCACACTTAATACTCATGAATTGCGTTATTCAGAACAAGTCAAGCAGACAAGCATATAATTTGCTGATTTACCTTCCCATTTCCTTTTTTCCCCTTTGAGCCAGCCTGTTAGTCCCCCTTTTGTCTTTCCAGAACTGCACAATATAAACAACACCAAAATCAGCAATACCCTCACCATCTTCTTCCCTGTGTCCCAATGGTTCAGTTCAGTTCCTAGGTAGAAGTCCCTGCTCCAACATATCTGCTTTACTTAAGATGTAATTAGAAGCATGAGGCAGCTTTTCCCAGTTAATTCTGAAGCATCTGGCATTGACCACTACTTGCCTTCTGTATGTCAATGTATATGTTCAAAAAATTAAAACCAGACTAAGATAATCCTTGACCAAGCAAAATGCCAAATTTGCATTCCAGAACTCATAAGAAATCTACGTCTACTTCACAGCATAGGCATTCTCATCCCCTCATGGACCTCTGTCTCCGTTATTATGAAAAAAGAAATTAAACCAAAGGCAGCAAGTAATAAAACCAGTGGATGGATGACAGAGCAGCCTGTCATCCATTCCTTTGCCTCTGCTCCATTCTTTCTTCTGTCATATTAATTTATGCAAGCAGTGACAAGAAATACAAGGAAAAGCATATAACCAGCACCCATCACATCTGACAAGTATTTTAGTTATAGTAGGCCCTGAAAGAGGGAGTTTACAAACTTGGGGTGTATTTTTAAGTTTAATCTCTTTTGCTGTGGAGCATACTCCAAAGAAAACAGTTTGCACCACTAAATAGTTTATTATGCTCACCTGAACTTAATTCATACCACTACATCTTCACAATTACTTCTTCAATCATTTAATGAGTTCCAATTAAGAAATACAAAAATACAAAGAGGGGAGGTGACACTAGTGCAGAGTCTAGGCCTAAGCACGGACATGGCTGCCCAGCACTGCCCCTGTCATGCCCAGCAGGGCTGAGGGAAGCTGGCACCGCTGTTCCCACTGTCCCCGTCATGCCCAGCAGGGCTGAGGGAAGCCGGCACCGCTGTTCCCACTGTCCCCGTCATGCCCAGCAGGGCTGAGGGAAGCTGGCACCACTGTTCCCACCATCCCCGTCATGCCCACCAGTGCTGAGGGAAGCTGGCACTGCTGTTCCCACTGTCCCCGTCATGCCCACCAGGGCTGAGGGAAGCTGGCACCGCTGTTCCCACTGTCCCCCTCATGCCCAGCAGGGCTGAGGGAAGCTGGCACCGCTGTTCCCACTGTCCCCGTCATGCCCAGCAGGGCTGAGGGAAGCCGGCACCGCTGTTCCCACTGCTCCTGAGGGGCTCAGGCAGTCTGGACCTAATGCCAAGCAGGGCTGAGGGCCCAGCACCTGTTCCCACTGCCAGCCAGCAGGGTGCGGCACCGCTGTTCCCACTGCTCCTGAGGGGCTCAGGCAGTCTGGACCAGGGGATTCCTCGGCCCACCTTGCCAGCCAGCGGTGCCACATCTCCAACTTCCCCAGCATCCTCCTGCGTCTGCCAGACAGCTTGAGGTTGGTCTCCAGTTTTGTTAATGAACCAAATCATAATTATGTAAAAGGCTGGGAAAATCCAGGCTGCTGATTTTGGTTTATATTCAGTTAGGGGTGGGAATCTTGCTGAAGGATATTCACACCTGTTGTTCTCCCAGGGCTGGTGCTGTTCATCCAAATCACACCACAAAGACAAAGTTTTCATTGTCCACCTCATCCATTCCCTTCTCCATTGATACCTGCAAGTTCTATTTAGTTCTCAGGAGGTTTTTATGGGCAGGAATTAAAAATGTTCCCGGCAGAGTTGCAAGGTCACATTTGCACCAGGTTTCTGAGGGGCGGCCGCCATGAGGGGCGGCCCAGCCTGCTCCATAGCGCCTCACAGCCAGACAAGCTGAGCCTCAGGGAAGCTGCTGGTGCCTCTCTCAAAGAATATTTAAGGGGAAAATGCCACAAAGGCAGTGAGCAGTGAGGATAAAAGTGGGGTAAACAGCCCTGAGACCCCCAAGGTCAGAGAAGGAGGGAGGAGGAAACAATCCAGACACACCAGTGTGGCTGAATATTGATCCTTGGCACTGCTTTTACCAGGGGCATTGCCAATATATTACAAAGAAATCATAAGAGGGTCATGGCCACCCATGCAACCATGAGACACCTCACTAAGGCACTACCCCTTGTCAGACTGCTCTAGAGCTCTGCTTCCACCTCTCTCCAAACACAAAAGATTCCTGCACACCAGGCCCTGTCCCCTGCACACATTCCTCTCACAACCTGAGCCTGTCTCTCACTCATGCACCCGCCACGCTAACTCATCTCTGTGGGTGGTGGTGTCAGCATTTTGAGATGCCTGGAGAAATAAATTACAAGTTCAATTTTGCCATTTCAAAGACTGCTTGCCTTGCAGATGTTGCTGCGTTCTTGTATCTGTGTGTGTGCTCACATGGGTGCAAGGCCTGCAGTTGGGGGTGATGGACAGAAAAGAACCCAGAGCAAAGTTCCAGAAAAGGTTCACACAAGCATTATTTCAGTATGAAGTTCTTAATTAAAAAAAAGGCAAACAAAAACAAAACCCTCAACAAAACCACACTAATTCCTTTCTCAGCAGGCTTTACTATCTCAAAGATAGAGATTAGGTTGAATTCAACAACTGAGTTAAAAAAATAAATCTCTAATTTAAGTAATTGTTGAAGAGCAGATTAACTAATGATATTTCCATAACCTGTACTATGCATGCTATGCAGCTTCTCATTGCATATATACAAAAATCTTTCTTCTTAAATAATGTTACCCTTTTTATGAGATAAATTGCTAAGATTGACTTGACAAGCAAGTTCTGTGGTATAAAGTTATGAGGTAAATAACTATCCAGTCCAATTATGCCATATTTCTTAGCTGTAGAACAGGTAAGCTATAAACCATGTTTATCTGTTTGGCATTCTGTTTATCCTGGTGGGAGATCCAGTATCTGCCATCTCTCCTCGTCTGTCAAATCCTCTCAGCTGCTCCTTGTATGTGCTTGCCAGAGCCGTCTTCTGTGCCGTGCCCTGCTGAGGCTCCCTCCTCCTCTGCTCCAGGCTGGCTTCCAACTTGTGCCTCACTATGCCAACTGGAGATCTGCCTAAGCAGCTCTGTTTTGTTACTGGTCAATGTCCATTAATAATACCACTTCACATCATCTCACTAATCCAAAAGCCATCATTACTTAAATAAAGCACAATCAAGACCTAATAGCAGGCCACCCTTATGCTGCTGGACAAGTTAAAGCCAAGTCAAGGGAAAAAAATATCAATCTAAGGAAAAACCTGCACCAATAACTACAAATAGAATTTACCAATGTTTGGATGTAAGAAACACAAAAACTTAGTAGGATAAGATACATTCTTCCTCCTAATGAAGTTTCTACCGGCCAAAGTTCAGTTTTATTCATAATTATGTGAGTCTTTGGCAATTCTAGTGTTATCCCAGATAGCCATGCTGGATTTTCCCCACTGGAGCCAAGATCAGCATCTGGCCTCTGAACTCCATTCTTTCACTTAAAAGCAGCTGATATGAAGTATTTATTTATTTTATTTTAGACTTTCCAACCCTCTATTAAATCCTTTCAGTTTGGGGCAAATTTATTCCTTGGATATCACTTAAGTTACGACCACTCCTTTCCTTGGTAATTAAGATTTATCTCTAGCAACAGAAATAAAGTGTGCTAAAACAAATCTGAACAATACTGAGGATATTTTTCAAATGTATATTTTTTGTAGGCTCAAGAGTACTAATGCTGTCCTTCCTAGTCTTCACCAGACATCCCTATTGGCTCAAGCACACAACCCAGCCTTTTACCTTACACAGAGATATCTATAGAAGCTGGTAGACTGAAGAAGCTTCTCATAAAAAAAAAAACCACAATTAAAAATCCACCCATCTGGGACCACTTTGCTTTTTTCAGTTTTCCAGCTTTTCACTAGAATCAGAAAGACTCAGCTGCAAAAAAACTTTCCTTCTCTTGTTGAAATTCAGAAACATATAAGTCAGCACCACTGTGGTTCTAATCTCAGCTTTCAGCTTGAGGAGCTGAACTGTGGTCACTTGTTCTCTGTAACTACCAGAGAATTCAGGAAAACTGTTAAGATCAAATTATGCCTTTTCAAGGGCAGGCAACTCACATGGTAATGTGCTGAGACACCACCAAGGAATGCTCTGGATTCTATTAATACAGGGGCAATTTTGTAGCATTTTCTCTAAATATGCAGCTTTACAAAAAAGGCCTTATTTTCATGCAGCTAGCACAGAGGAAAATGTGGTTAGAGACTTACTGGTTAAGTATAGTAACTTTGGCTGGAATAAGAGAAAATTATTCTGGAGTTTGTAATTTAGGAATTAGCAGTTAGGTCATAAAATAGGCTACTGGTAAACACTAAGTATTAAGGATTAAAATAATATATTTTTTTGTTACTGACACCAAGAAATCAGTTCACTAACTGTAGTATGCTGCTTACAATGATTAGGCTTGGATGCAGTTTTTGAGGTATGTGTTCATGAGCATTCATTTACATTTTTTTTTCTGAAAATTTTCTACATTCATTTACATCAATGAATGATAAATCTGGGGAAAAAAAAGCCTGGAATATCATTTCAACATAGCAACACCTGACAAGCTCTTGAAAACAGGCTTTTAAAGCATGTATCAGTTTATGAGAAAAGTTTTGACAGAAAGTTTCCAAACTGCTTTCTCAACAACTTGTTATCATTGAAAAAATCTGTTATATATGCTGACATGCTTTAGATAACCTGGAAGGAGTATTAAATTTCTTAAGTGCTTATTACAGCAGTAGAGCTTTTCTGTGGCTAATCAAAACTAGAAAGCAGTCATAGCAAATCTGCAGTCAGTATGAGGTGTCTCAAATTGTTCATCTAGAAAAACAGTTTCTTTTTGCAGCCCAAATTCTACAGTGCTCACGAGAACTGTGACTTGTCAGAGCTCCACTGTGTTAAATACCAACCCTCCCCTGCTGCACACAGGGCTCCAGTGTGATTCCTCTGTGTGAAGAGGGCAGAACGCTTTGGCCTTGGTAAAGGGACCTGTGTTTCTCAGACTGTGTGCATTACTTAAAATATGCATGGAACGTCTTAAATTACTCTGGGTGATTTTCGGAAAACTACAGTTCAATACTCAGATGCTGACAAAAAGACAAAAATTAAAAGAGATAAACAATCATTCAATACTGACTAGAACTCTAGCACACACATCAAAACTGCTACTAGCGACCACCTTTCACAGAAGGATGCTTCATTCCCACACTATGTAACCAGTCCAAGCAGAACTATGGAATGTTTTCTGAACAAGGATAAATTTAAAAGATCTAGAAACTTCAGCTTTGATATGAGTTGCACTAGATGTGACAATTAAACATTATAATAGAGGAAATGGTCAAATTATTGATTAAACCTACTGAATGATTACACAAAGAGGTAATAATTCAGTAGATTTAAAGTTAAGTATCAGAAATGTTTTTTCACATATTGAATCTTGAAATGGTAGCATTTATAACTTCAATATTTTAAATGCAAATATACAGATTCTAAATAAATTGAGCACATTGTCAGCAGCTTTCAAACATGACAGATGTTCTGAAGAGGAAACATCTTCAACAGCAAATTTCTTTAAAGTGGGACAGTGCACTGAGAGATGTTATTACATACCTGTGAGCTTCTCTTGGCCACTCTCTGGGACAGAATAAAGGGCTAGATGGATCATGGATCTGACACTTCACCTGTGTTTCCATTTTATATAACAGCATATGAATACCAAAAAAAGCATCCTGCTGCTTTCCAAAGATACCAGAAAAAGAATTTGCATGATACAGTTTTCCCAGTGATCATACAGGATTTAAATTTTGAGTTTTTAACTTAAGTTGTTCTGCCTCTGGCTACTGTACACTTCCTCAATAGACAGGAAATCATCTCTAGTTCCTGAAAGGAACACAAGAAAGGTCCTCAAAGCAGATAGAGTTTCAGAATGGAAGAAATGAGAATTACCAAATCAAACAATCAGTTTCCTGTCTTTCAGGAGCCTCGTGCCTTACTGTATAATACAATATAAACAAAAGCTCTGTTTTTCCTCAGCATTTTCATTTCAGTTCATAATAAAATAAATCTCCTTATTCATATAAAAAAATCAAATTAAAATGTAGCTGACACATTACTTTGGAAATTAGTTTTTATGCCAATGATAAAAACAGAACTGAACATGTGCTATTGTATTTTCACTCAATTCCATTATTTGTAAGAACAGGTTCAAACAAGGGATGAGCCATTCATGCTACAAGAGTCCAACATGTAAAACTGAAGTTACAGAAAATGTCAGAAATTTATTATTTCTGCCATGTCAGTCTATGGCCTGTTATCTCCCACACTGTGCACCCTGCTCTAGGAGTTAATTAAAGCCATCAGAAGAGCTGCAGAGAACCTCAAAAAAAATCCCAGGACCTGAGACTTACTAAGAGGAGTCCCACCAATTCAGGCTGATGGAGAAAAGCAGAAGAGTTGGAATAGAAGATCCCTAGCACTACCTGGGCTAGGAATAAGGAACAAAGTGTTTTTCAGCTGATTTTCTATTGGAGGATGATGTGGTCGTGCTACATCTGTGTGTCCATCAGAGAGGTTGACTTGATTGCTCCTGTCCCTGGGAACAATGGCTGAAGGTTTTATGGGCAGCTCCAGAACGCAAAGCCATAATAGGACAGACTGAAATTGCTTCAGGCAGAGGGAAGAGGTGGTTCTTAGCAGCTGGCTAAAGGGAAGATATTTTCTATATTCTGAAACTTGAAAATAAAATCCTGGAAAAAAAACCTAAGTACTTGAACTTTCAAGTCACATCAGCGCACCCTGAGAAGTTTTTGTCACAGAGGAGTTAAAACTCCTGCTCTCTCACCTATCCAAGAGCAGGAATCTCTCCTCCCTCATTCTTCATTCTCTCGTAACCTTGCTGGAGAGATTATACCTTTCCCTCAGGGACAATTTCAGTCTAACAGCTTGCTCTTTGATTATGAAGCACTTGTGGCTGTACTGGTGACTTGTGCTCATCACTACCAGAGCAATGTGAAGTACCTGCTTTTTCCAAAAGACAGAGAGAGGACTGAAGATAGGATAAGCCACCTCATGCTTTAAAATTTAAAGACCTTTAGGGGATTTGTGGACCTAATACATCCGCCTTCCTTAGCAGATACAGTTCAGTATCATAAATAGGTTATAATTAGGAGCAATCTATGCATCAGATCTTTTCATTAGGACTTACCCCTGCTAGTAAACAGTCCTCTTAGTTTTTACTCACTTAGCTCACTTAATATTCACACTTTATATGCATAAGAAATTTTATTCTTTCAGTCTCTTTCACCAAGTTTTCCACAGTTGTATTGCATGAGATTTACACAGCAAAAATGCTGAAGCTGTGCTAAGGCAGACTTTTCTTTAAAATAAATGCCTTTTTTTAAAAATCAAACAACTTCAACATATTCAGGCTGTCACTAAAATAGCTAAGCACCCCTAGGACTATAATGCTTGCCCAGACAAATGCACATTCCTGTCTGTAGAGACCTAGTCGGAATGTCTAGCATCAGAATTTCACATTTGTGCAGTCAATTCTATTTCACACACTAAGCCACAAACCCATTCTGGTTGAAAACAGCACAACGTCTGTTTTGAATTAGGTGACGCAAATACAGTAGTAACAGAAACCACAGAGAGCCCAGATGTATATATACATCTGCAGACATACAGGCAAGGCAACCAAGCAGCAAAGGCAGCTATCACTAAAAATGCTTTCCAAATTTGCCAGTTTAACAAACACTACTAATGAACAAAACAATATATTTACTGAACAAAATGGCAGTGTGGTGTTTTACATTTCCCTCTTACTGAAGCTCTATGAAATATGAAAGCAAGAGAAGCAGGTAATCCCAGAGTGCCTTCAATGAAGGTTCTTTATTACAGCAAGGGCTCTCTTCCTTTGAATGCAAAGCTGCAAGAGACAGGACAATATGAACAACTAAGGAAGGAAAGCCTTGCAAAGAAGACATTTAGGCCCACAAGAGCCATGATAATTTACCAGAAAAAAGCAGGAGAAAAAAATTATGCAGGCAAGAAATTAGAAAACATTGCATTTTATACTGTAGCTGCTTAAGAGAGCAAGATGACTGTCAGCATCAATCTCATTTTTAGACTACCTGATACTATTCTAGCTTTAATGTGGAGACAGAAACAAATGGATGACAATTTTTTTAAATATAATTGTTCAATTTTTAAAGATCATGATTGATGATGTGATTTTATGTTAAAAAAAAGTTTGCATGATGAGACTAAAACCATACCTGTAAATCAGTGGATTAAAATAACTCAGGCCACTTTCTAATAGTGAATTGCATGAAATTTAATAATCAAATAATGAAATAACTAATTTATCTTAACATTGGGAGTATTTGAAGTGACTTGTCACTCATCCAGCTCAGTTCCTCCCAGCACAGTTCTAGCCATAGGACATTGTTCCACTTGTCCAAGGACAAAAGAAGTTATGAATAACAGGTTAGTGCCAGTAGAACCTACAACTTTTGCTGTGTTTTGAGATTTTTAAGGCCAAGAAAAATTCCCTTGTTGAGGTGATAAAGCCTTGATTTACATTAAGGTACTTCAGTAATTCAAGAAGGGTTGGCACAAACACTAAAGTTGTAGCTATTCACATACACACAGAAAAAAGGCAAACTGAAGAAATATTGAAAAAATAATATTGTCACTTTTATCAGCTTCTAAAACCCCGCAGAACTCCTCTACATTTCTGAAGGAAGCAAGAAAATCATGCACATCATAAAGCATAAATTAAATATGAATCACACAGTAGTTATGTCAAATTGCTACCGTTACAATCAGCACCAGGCTCAGAAACAATTGAGAAATTGGAATCTTTTCTGTTCAAAAAGGTTGGCAACAAAAGAAAGCACCTCTTTCACTCATCGAAAGGTGGACAATATATTTGTTTTGCATCAGTACTGACACTCCAGATACAAAAAAAAAAACCATTAAAACAAAGTCTAGTATCTCACTAAGGAAAAAATATTGTGCAAAACATTTCATTTCTTATTCTGTATCAATCCTCTAGATTTTTCCCTTTTTCCCCATGTCCATCTCTAGAAATTTCTTTTACTTGCATAGGTTTTTCCCTCTTCTATTTTTCTATGGTGTTTTCTTCTCCTTTATATAATAAGCAAGCTATATTTAAAAATCAATTCTTCTCATAACTTATTCTTATAGAGTCTTCAAATCTATAAGCCACTGTTTTTAATTCATGTGACACTTTAAAGAAAGCCTGTCTTGAAGTATTTGACTAAGATGAGTCAACATAGCAAAAGAGGAAATAACATACTATTCTTAAGACATACATACTTTATCATAAATCAAAAATATTTCATCTTCAAATATCACTGTGGCACATTCACATACAGTTCATATAGTTCACGCTGTCTTATTATTTATTTTAGAAGATAAATATTGAAGAATAGTGTGGGAAAAGCTAAAAACTAAAAATAATTAGTCTTTGATGTTGAAAACAACCTTTTAGTAATAAATTTATTCAATTTAGCCTGACAGAGGCAGTCCATGATTCAAAAAAATGAAGTCTGCAGCATACAACAGGAGGGACAGAATCATTAAGTAGATTTTTACTCTCAGCCATTTTTTTTTTACTGTCTTTGCACAAGGTTTCTGTCCTGCCTCAAACTGTCAGATGGGGTAGTCTGGGAATGACATGGATGAAGGGCTTTCCCCTCTCTAAAGTACCAACTATTCAGTGTTCTCACATTTGGACTTAAAATATATCTAATAAATGTCTTCATACTACACCTGCAAATATTCACTGCAAATAGAACTGATTTTTCTTCACAAAATAAAACAAGCATCCTTATGATATCAAGAACTTTTCTAAAAATCCTAAAAAAAAAAAAAAAAGATATTTCCTAGTGAAAGTAATACATGGGATTTAAGCCTAAAGCAAGGTCTTTAGCTCTAGTTCATTATTGCATCCAGACATGTGGGTCTTCTGGAAGATTGGGGTTTTTTTCTTCACATTTTAATTAATTTCTGCATTTTAATATAGCTGGTGCATAAGCCCAATGGCATTAGAGTTTTATCATCCATACATTTGTGAATAATGATGTAAAAATTGAGAGTAAATCTTAATAAATACAGAATACTTCTGGGACTTGTTGCATAGTTTCCTTCATGCCTGAAAGGTCCAGAAGAATAAAACATGTGGGCCCAATCTGCAAGCTTTGGTATACTTTGTCAATCTCTGCTGAGGGCAGGAAAAGTATCCCAGATTTGCATTACAGCATGAAGCTTGTGCTAAGACAAAAAAAAAAAAAAAAAAAAGCCAAACAGTGTTCATTATCAAACAATAAGGTAGAAATATTTCACGTAAAATCTTTTACCCTAAGCATTTCTTTCAAAGATGTATTCAAAATGAAATGGATGCAAAAATGTAACAGAGAAAATAGGACGTTTTTTAACAAGAAATTACTAAAAGAACTCCCTGATTCAGTCTACCAAAGCTGATGGTAATGGAGAATATTATAATTTACCATCAATATACCAAGAAAAGTAACAAGTACTTTGTATGAAAATATATGATAAACTAGCCATAGATAAATGTAGCCAGCAAATTACAAGGCTCTTTTTAATATCAAAGGATGGACATTTGGAACAATCTTTCAGTTACAGAAACAACTGAAATTATTTGAGATGAGGCCTGATAAATTTAAAACAGACTTAATTTTCTTGCAGTTTTACACATTTCTTAACCTCTCAATTGTAGGAATGCTTTCCTAATGCTTTAATGTTTTTCTTGCTTGATCTACACTTTTTAGCATCCATTTTGTGTTTCATGACAGCATAAAAATGCAGGAAACCATATATAATGATATGACTGTCACTGTAATTTTGGTCTTGTGCATCTCAATGATCACATGGCTTTGATATGCCACAGTAAGTTTTAAAATGCTGCATTTAATGGTAAATGTGGTAAGCCACAATTGTAGAGCTTGGTAATGCTTACTTTGGCTTTGCAAAATGGGATATCAAAGAGGTATAAGATCAACTCGCCATATTTGGCACCATCAAGTTTAAGTTAAACTTTATCCTAGGTGAATGGACAGTCAAATAAAGCCATGCCTCTGGAAATAGCAGGGTACTGTACATAAACTAGAAAAATTATTGGTTGTAAAGCAGTCTGGACTGAATATAACAAACTCAGCTGGCTTGAGCTCAGGGAGCTGTTTCTTTTGCTTCATAACAGAGCTTTTGTTTCAGAAGTTGGAGACCCTGTGTTTAGCCCAGCAACAAACTCTGAAATCAATCAACCATGTGTAGGTTTGATAGTGTGTTTACCAAGGTTTCCATGTGTGTATTATTTTGTCCCTGTACCTTAATATGTTGTGGCTGCCTCTGTATTATCCTACACTAAAAGAAAAAAAACTAAAAATAAACCAAAGCCTTCCCCTTAAAATTTTTTAAAGGAAATTGTGCCAGAAAAATACGTTTCTAAGCATCCAGAAGACACATCTACTATCACACTAGCTCCCTCAAAATGGTTAGTCCCCTCTCCATTCTCAAACAACTCATCATGCATTTTCTTTCTTGATAGTAAATGGGTCATACTCCATGACCCATTCTTAATTCCTTTTGTCAGTTACCAACATTTTCCTACTCTTATTGCCATTTTAATCTTCTTGAATGGACCAAACTACATTATACAATCCAAGTTTCCCATTTCAGGCCATTATTATTTTAAGGTAATTTCCAACTTAAATATACATCCATCCCAAGCATAAATATAACTAGTTGAATGTGGAAGTACAAGTCAGCCTGAGGAACGCTTATACAAAGTCTTTTGTACATTCAAATTTCATCCAGTGCGTTCCATAAAAATAACTTCTGTGAAATCATTACCTTGGAGATGAAATAGCACTGTGCTTGAAACATACTGTCTTACAGCCTGAAATTTGTGGTTTATAATAATTACTTAAGAACATTACTCAGAAACAGAAAAACAATGGAAAGCAGGAATTTGTATCCACCCTATTCGAAATGCTTTTACAGTACCATGACTTCAGGTTCTTGACACCATCAGGAAGGGCTGGGAAGTTTTATCCAGAGATCCTGACAGCTTAACTGGGGTTAGAGGGATGCCTACCTGGCAGCAAGGGAAAGAAAGTTTACTTGTACTGACAGACACAGCTGTGCCTTGCATTTTATGCACTGCCAAGGGAGATTTGTGCTTCACTGTTTAGAGAATCATACTGTGAGTCAGTCTCCAAATCTTCCACAGGTGAATAGAAAGACCAGGGAAGAAGTTAAAGGAATGCAGAGTCTGACTCAATTTGTATATACAGCACAAGTGGCTGAAATATTTTTCAGACCTGAACAGGAAATCCAGTTAATATTTAGAAAAGGGAGTAAGTAATTTGCCCAGTTTTTTAATGGAGGTTTTCTAACAATCCACAATCTTGATTTGATCCATTTCTAAATTTAGTTATTTGGCCTTTTACTAAAATACAAATTTAAAACCCTCACTATTGTTTTGAATGAAAACCTGGTGAGCTCAGCCACCTAATCTGATTTGCTTTCACCACTACCAAGCAAGGCAAGAATCTACTAACTTTTTGTCCTACCATCACAAACACCCATAGGGATAAACTCACACTCTTCCAATTTAGCAAATATCCACAATGCCAGCCTATGGCTATATGTTACAGTTCCTTCATCTGCATATTTCAAATCTTAGCGTTCCCCACCTCTTCCTTTCCTACAAAGATGACAGTAAATTGTCAAAGTTCCAAATACTGGGAAAGCCCTCTGGATGAGTTGTTTTGTGTATTCTGATGTGCATTCATTGACACTAACTCAAGAGCAATGGACAAGAGGGAAACTGATACTAGGAAATCCAAATGATGCTCTACACCAAAAGCCCTTTGGATTGGAAACAGCATCTTTACCTAGATATTGCTTAGGTTGATGTTCTTTGCTTTTCCATTCATCTGTCACCAACTATTTTTCAAGTGAAAAACAGAAAAAAAACAAAAATAAAAAAGACTACAAGAATAACTTTCATTACCTCTCCAAATCTTTTCTTTGGTCATATTTTTGGGGAAAATTATGATAACCTTAATATTTCATTGATATGTTTTGTTTTCTCCTTGTGAAAAAGTAGATTTAAGACTCCTGATAATTATGAAGACTGCATAACTTTTGCCATTACCCTGGCCAATGTAAAATAGCAATGATCTAAGGGAATTAAAAGTAGAGCAAATTTTCAGAAAACACCACAGAAAACATGGAGTATAAACATGCATAACTAACTTACCTCTTAAGTCTGCTGTTGAGAAACACAATACTGAAACAGTAAATAAGGATCCATTTCTGCACCTGTCAAAAAATAATAGGCAAAGGACTTCTAGTACCATATTGATTAGTAAGGGACAGAAAATTTCATAATATGCTTATAGTAATCAATCATGGTAAGAATACAAACACAAAAGCCTCTATACTTCTGATGCATTGATTTTCTCAGGTTTATAGTGAGAAAAGGAACAGCATAATTTCAGCTAATGAAGACCAAATCATGTGCTTCTGATATCACTTCTTGATGACTTACATGGACATAAGTTTATTTAAGCAAGCATGTAAATAAAGGTGGCATCAGGATGAGATTATACTGTGCATGGCCTGAATTAAAGTTCTCTTACAGAGATATTTGTGTTTGAGAACTCAAGCTTGTCATTAGCCATCTTCCTTGCTGCTGATTTCTGAATACTTATTTCACAGTAGATATCAAAATACACAGAGAGGAAGGGAAGTCTTCAGGATCTACCACAGCAGGAATTAGCATCAAGTTACAGCATAATAAGGAGTGATGAAAACTTCATGATAAACCATACAGCTGGATTTTCTTTTAAAACAAATATTTAGTATTTTAAGGCATTTTCCTCAACTTAACACACTTAAATTGAATTACACTTGAAAACTCTTGTGATTGAAAAATAGACTGCCTTAGTCTGATGAGTTTCATTTTACAGACTTGGGATAAAAAATATAACCAAGAAATGCTATTTACAGGTTGTTTTGAAAATCAACCTGATCTGTTTTGTTTACATAGGAATGTGGGGCTTTAAATTCTGGCATCTCAGGACTTACTAACTCAGAGAATTTCCCCTTTTCAATTACTTTATTCTCTGAGTTCTAGCTCTCACTGTCTGTTTCTTTTGGTCTAATAGACTATGTCAAAAAAACTCAGCATGGGTGAAAACTTGCCCTTTTGGTCTTCAGGCTACCATAACTGTGAGATGAATCTCCATAACTGGCACAGAGAAAACAAAGGCGCTTTTTTGCACCTTTGCATGGCAGTTTTGCACCTTGTGCAGGGCAGTTCATTTAAAGAAAGACAAAAATACATCTGTCTGAGACTGCACAAGTGTTTGGAGTGTTACAGCTATGTTGTGAGAAGCTGGCTGAAAAATCAAATGCAAATGAAATAATGAAAGATAGGTGATAACTGGAGTTTATAGTGACTCAGACTCACCATTGGAACACCAACAGACATATGTTAAAAGCCAGACAAAGAGATAGACCCAGTTCAGCTTCACAAGAATCAGTGTCCCAGCTTTAGAGGAGACCTCTATAACCCTGGCTGACAGGGCAGGGAGCAAGCCAGGACTTTAAGGCAGAACTATCTGCACCTTCCTTAGAATCAGCAGTTCAAAAGTGGTTAAAAGTTTTCCATTCCTAAGCTAGGTTTTAGTAGAACCCAAACTGAAGCAAGGTTGCTTTTCAAGTCAACATAATGCAGATCTGTTCAAAAAGGCAGGTTTGGACAACAATTCAAACAATTCATTCCTATCCTTGGTATCTTCAAATGTAAATTCAAATCCTGCTCCCATGTCAAGGAGTTTTCAAGCCTTGGATTACTACACATTCAGCAATCCCTTTGAAAGCCTAAGGGGGCTTTTCTTGTTCCTTTATATGTAGTTACATGTCTCCTCCCTGCCCTACAAGCATTTCCCAGGTCCTCTGCAAACTCCCCAGCTGCTGTGAAAGCCCTGACAGGTGAGCATGCTCAGTAACACTCAAAAGCTAATTCCAGGGCAGCTCCAAAATCCCTTCCCTTTGAAAAAGTTCACCTGAACTGAATCAGGTCAAATTTCATCTTTTTTTTTATGGAATGCACAATAAGCTGTGATCAAACAGGTGACACAATACACCTTTATCACACCATGGATGTGATACAGCACTAAATTGTTAACCTAAAAAATGCCTTACTGCTAAATTTAACTTGCTTACTCTCTCAGTACAGCAGGATGTTCTGTAGCACCCAGTCCTCCTGCTTGTGCTTCCTGGCAGTGCCACAACAGTGGAGAATCCTTAGGAGCTCTTACACCAGGAGCTCCACAAGGGTTTTATTTCATCTCTGGTTGATCAAGAGCTCACTGATCTTTGCTCTTTTCACTTAAAATGAGACTTTTTAATTTCATGCTCAGATATTTGTTGGATGGATGAAGGAGCATATTTCTGTTGCAGGCCAATTTCCTGGTAAGGGAACAGCAGGGAAGGGTTTGTTTTCTGAGGCAGGTCATCTTTTCCCATGAAATGGTCTTTACTGGTATTAAGACAGTTTGCTGTTTTGTTGTGGTGGGTTTGTAAGCTCCCTAAACGCAGGTTTGACATAGACCTATGAAAGGATGGCATGGGCTTCAATTTTTACTAACTCTTGATGTTTAACCACTTTTCTTTAAACAAACTATTAAAAACCTTGGATCTGAGTTATCTACCAAATCATAACCCTCAGAATACAGTTTTAATTTGATTAAATAAAAGCAGCAATTTTTAAAGAAATGAAGATGAACACATTTTTTAAAGAGAGAGGCCTAAAAAGTCAGAGAGGAAGCAAAGCACTGAATATCTATTTTTGAGGGAAATTTTTCAAAACCAAAATAATTCCTGCATTTTGTGCTGCTGTCTTCTGAATAGAAAGAAACCACTGTTTTACAAGCCAGACCATTTTGCCCTTGGGGAGGGGAAGTCAGGAACAGGGAAACTCCCTGTTGAAGGGACAGCAGCAACATTCCCATGCCTGCAGCCCATTCCTGTGGCTCCCACAGCTGGAAATTAAACAGAAAAAGTGGGTAATGCAAACTTGTGGTCAGGTTTCAAAGTTAGTAGATTGTACCAACTTGACATGTTTGAAATCAAACTGTGCATTCTTTCATTCCATTTTTTATTGTTTGATCAATGTAGGTGTTTGAAATTTTATGAATGTCCACTCTGACAGTGTGCTACT
Organism: Emberiza elegans; assembly: GCA_024865655.1. Classification (NCBI taxonomy): domain Eukaryota; kingdom Metazoa; phylum Chordata; class Aves; order Passeriformes; family Fringillidae; genus Emberiza; species Emberiza elegans. The sequence goes on from JALJVW010000206.1 coordinate 67,785,117, forward strand.
GCTCTGTCCACCAACACAACCCGTAAAACATTGCTTGTGTTCCTCATTCTCAATGCAGTTTGAGATGAAATTCCACAATACAACAGTGTAAGGGTAAGTAATATAAAATAAATTAGCAGCTTCATTTTGTAGGATCATTAAATGAGTACTTTTTTTTCCCCTCAAAAACAGTAAGTCCAGTGAGTTTCAGAAGCATATCAATGTTATAGTAGGACAAGTTACATTTCTAATCAACAGGACAACAAGCTACCATCTCTTTGCCATTCTTTTTATAATAAAGAAATAGATCCAGAGTTTTCTTGGGAATTTGAGAGATAGTCAAAGCAGATAACACAAATTCCTTACAGGCTAAGGTAAGCCATTGGGGATACAGGCCTTGGAGACAAAGCAGTTCTGATGAATGAACCCTGACAGAGACAAACAAAGTGACAGACCCACAGGCAACTCTGAAGGCAGCAGCTCTCCTGCCTGTGAAGTTTGCCACGAAGCATAACATGCCCAGGTATTTTCACCTGCCTGTTCATTACTCTCACTCCTGTCAAAACACATCTGTATTGCTACACTGTGGATGTTTTGTCATCCACAAAACACTCACTTTGGGCTCCAAAGGCAAACAGGCCAAATTCAGAGCTCTAGCAGTCTGACATGAGCCCACTGAAGTCAATAGCTACACTTGATTATATATACATGAAGAATTTTGTCTCAGTATCCTAGAATGTGGGAAATTCTGACCTATTCAATTAGAAGCAGTTGAGCACAGGTTTGTAGGAATTTAAGGGATTACTTCAAATAGCAAAATTGCAAGACTGCAGATTATCTCAGATACTATCTGGATTTGTTCATCTGAGTTTTAGCATCAACATTTCATCATTCTCTTCCCCTTGCTGCCAGCAGTACAGGCATCACTGAAGGGTGGACACTGAGTGCCCATTTTCATTTAGTCATTCTACTTTCCCAAAGAGCAGCGCACTGCAAATGAGCCTCTCATCCACTGCTTCCTAGGGGGTCTTTCCAGGTACTTTCAGTACCATAATCATCTTGGGTCCAACAGAAAAGCATATACAGAGAATTAATAATCCTTTTGGATTTTTTCATCCACTGCGACATTTCTCCAACTCAAAATGATGGTAATGTCATTCTGGTTTGTACTTGTCTTAGCACCATACAAATGCCCAGGAAATATATATTGATTCTACTTTTCCTATATAAAACCCTCAGTTACACTGAATTTAGAAATGTCTAGCTACCTTGTAGTAGTTTGAACTAGTCCTGGGGAAAAAAAGGCACAGATAAATATAAACCCCAATGAGGTGCACACATATTTAGATGCTTAAAAATTAGGCACCTGCCAAAATATGAGAAGGATCATAATCATAGCTGGCTTGCAGATGTGAGAACAAATAAAGTACAGAAATAGTATTTGTGGTTAAGATAGGTTGGATGTTTTTATCTAGGGGAAACTAAAAGACAAGATTGTTATATATCATCTGGAATGAATTTTGAGCCTTTTCCATACCTAAAAATAAAAACAGATGTATAAAATCCTATTGGTATAACAAAACACAGCTTTGAAAAAGCTATTGTCTGCAAATGTGATGATCCTTAAGTCTGTCTTTAGGAGGACTAAGGGATTCTGAGCAATCCTGGGATGATAGAGGGTATCCAATATATAATAGCCAATACTTGGAGTAATTTTTTTCCTCTAATTTTCTGAGTCTTGTTCTCATACCTGATTATAATTTGGCAGAGCATTAGAAGACTAAACCATATAGTAAATTTTGGAACATTACTGCAATCATCACCCAAAATCATACTGGATAAAAAAATTGACCTTTAGTATAAAATAAACATTGCCTCCTATACATCCCAACCTGAAAATGTACAGTGTAGAGGCTATAAATGTATCAAAGCCTTACTTGCACCAAACACTGAGACTCTGCACCAGCACGGCACCTATCACAGAGAGGTGATCTCTGGTTTTAATGCCTCACAGCACCACAAACAAATAGGCATATTTCAATCTTCAGTATTTTGCCCACTGTGTTTCAGAAATTCTGCAACCGATTTTATAGTCTTTTCACAGTACTACCTTCTGGAATGTTCAGATTTTTTTCTGAATTATGTTTTTGGATTAGCAATCTTATTTCAAGGCATTATGTATAAATTCATCAAAATGTTTTTCATTATACCTCTGTAACTTTCATTATGTAAATAAGCAAAATATTTACATTCTCATAATCCATGTCAAAATTACCAGAACAAATTTAATACTGAAATAAATTAATTTGGAACTCATCAGCATCAGTGAAGATTGTTATGTAGTACAACATTCACTTATTGCTATGATAGTCTGATAATCAATAAATACCCTTTAATCTTGAGGGTCTGATCACATGAGTTTTAAAATAATGGAGTGGTGAAAAAAGCAATGTAATGGAACTTGGATTTCTTTAAGAATCCAGATGTGAACTTCCATATTCCTATCTTTTTTACTACCTATTTTATACAATTTCATTAAGACACAAGTAAATAACTTATATTTGAATCAAGAGTTTTATGTTTTGTAGCATTTCATCTTCTTCAACCATCACTATAGTAGTAGACCTCGTTACTTTTTGCTTCAGTCCAGACTGGCTACAAATGAATCTAATTATTTCATGGTTTGGGCAATGTGCCTGGCAGACAGCAGGGCTTGGACACCCACTGCTGCTTTGAAGATACATGTTGAAAGCAAAACTTGACATTTTTTCTGATAAAGTTATTAATTTCCATTGAATTTACTAGAAAATAATCACTTCCTGGAAAAAGATCAGAATATGGGCAGCTGAGATTATTACTGACTGCAACAGAATTACTGAAAATTGTGAGCACCTCTTGAATGCTTTTTAGGTGTTGAGGGGAAATGAACCCTACTAAAAGTGAATGAAGTTGAAATCAACATGTTGATCATTTAGTCTAACATGCATTATAGAGAAAAAAGGTGTATCACAGTTTCAAAATAACATCAGATAGGAAAAGGTATATGCAAAGATTTCTGCTCATCCTGCATTTGCTGATTCTTTTTTGATTCTCACAGAGCTGATATATACTTGCTGTTTGTCCTAATATCAGATGAAAATAGTCTTTTTTACATTAAACTTTTTTACATTAAACAATGATCAAAAATGGTATTTTACTTGCTTTCTCAAATTCATACAAATTCCCAAACAACATATAAACACATCACCTCAGAGAGGAATTTTGTGCTGTGCAGACATCTATGCCCACAGACAGGAAGCTTAAGGCAATTTGGGAGTTTTAGTGCGTGCCCTCTTTTCACTCTCCCCTGCCACATGAACTACTCAATGCCCTCTGGGAACTGCTGTTAACACACCCAGCCCACTGGGCTCCTGGGACCCTGGTCCCTAAGACTTTGTAGGGACTGTGTACTGCCTCACATTTCAAAAGGGAATGGGCAGCCCTAAGCAGGGTTTTCAAAACTTAGACAATTAAAAGGCACTGACTCAAATTAAAAGCTTTTCTGTGCCTTAATTTTAAAGCTGCTACATGTAACTCAACCCACTTTCTTCAAAGGGGTTTCTTTATTTTCTGGGATAAAACTGGAATATTGGTCTAGAGAAGACATATTACATGGCATGCTAATTAATGCATGTGATTCAGTTTTCATCAGCTTGGACTACTTAAATGACCATTATTTTATGAACAGAGGTGGATAATGAGTAATATTTGAAGTCTGAGACCACTCATATTCCAAGGCACTTGTCAACTGGCAACATCTGATTTCTCAGAGGTATGTGTCATTTTGGACAAATTAGTTAAATAAAATAGGATTTTTATATTTATTAAATTATAAACCACTAATGTATTTTTTCTTTTATTATTACTTAGATGTACTTCATGTTTTGGCCCTCATCCTGTCAAAACTGGACAGGTAAGAAATAGTGCCTCCTGAGGCACAAGGCCTCCCTGAAATGTTACCTTTGCTCTCTCTATGTTGTTTCTTATAGAACAGGATAAATTTTATTCTACTTCAAAGTGATTTACCAAGTGATCATTCATAAGGTTTCTATGCATATGAAGAGGAAGTACAGGATTATCATGGCTGGACAGAAATTAATTTACTGTTAGAAATTCACCTTCTTAACTCTCTCCACATCTTAACTTGTTCTATTTAAAAGGAACTGTGAGGGTGGTAGCACTAATGTTGCCAAAAGCTAATAAACATGTTACAAGGGTGTGACACATGCGGACCATTAGTCTGTGCCTGCACTGCCTCCTTGTGTATCAGGCCACCAGTGCTCCCCCAACACAAAACAATGCCACAAAACAATGCAGAGGAGGGACTCCAAGAAGCCTTTTACACTTAAACATCTGTGTTCATAATTTGTCCCAAGTCATAATTAAAAATGTACTGTGGTATGTAGATATTGGCCCACTGCTTCAAGAGCAACACTGATTGAAGTAGAACTAAACAGGGACATTGCCTCTGATAATATGATAAACAGTTGCCAACGACAGTAACTGAGCCTGCCTACACTGCCCCCTTTTAGCTCTCCCAGCCCATGTATCTGTTTCAATTGGCCTCCTGCAAAAGGAAGTTTCAGATAAAATGAAGAAAAAAAAGAAAATACTTCAGGACCAAAAAGACACCAGCAATTGAAGACATATTTGAAAGTGTTGCATTGCAAAACCGCAACAGACTCAAGTTTTAGCAGGCCATTGGAAAAATTCTGAAATGGCAATCAAAATGCCAATTTCTGGTAGTTCTGGTGTGTAATAGCAATATGTAAAATCTAAAAAACTGAGAAATAGCATCAAGTATGTGTCTCACTTTTAGTTGTCTTAAATGAGGAAAACTACGGTATCCCTTATGAATTATATTTTAAAAGATGTAATGCACATTACACTAATAACTCCTTTTATTTTTTTCTCTAGGATGAAGTATAATTATGATAACAGGCTATGATTTCAAAAAGAAAGTCATACAAATTAAAAGAATGATGGGTTGCTGTATCAGATACACAGTGCAGTCCTATAAAATACCAGTAGGTGAGCCTTGAAAGCCTGGGGAGTTTGGCTGAAATAAGCCTTCAGAAACTTGAACCAAATTAAAAAACTGAGCTGGTAATGCTGCAGGATACTTGATATTTCCTGCAGCTTGCTGAACAGGATAGGGATGTGCTGCTTATATGCTGTAAAACACTATTTTTCTGGGGAGGGAGGTGTAGGAAGACTAGATTATTCTACAAAACAGTCATGATTAAGATTCAGCAAAGTCAATGACACCAGGAAGCACAGTCATTGCTGCTTTTCTCCAATGAACTTCATAGGCAGACATTTACTTTCTGTTTTAACCTGAGCCTGAACACATAGTCCATTTCCAGAAAAATTCTGGTCAGAATATATTCCATTCACAAATGTGAATATGCAGTAGCTCCTCAAAGAGATCACCTGTATCAACATTAAAACACTGCTTACTTTTGTGTATGTTAAGGCTATATAAAGTAAGAAAGGAGGAACTTCATACACAATTCCAAATTTGTCAGACTACAGTGATCAATGAAAAAACAAAGTTAATGAAAAAAATTTCTGCTCCTTAATTGTGGCAAGATTTTATGTAAATGCAGTTACTTTTCCTCACATAAAAATATAGAAGCACACTGATCAAAAGGAAGGTTGAGGAGTAGAACACATGAAGGAAGGTGACTGTGTGAACGGAGTTATGCATCAAAGTAGGGGTAGGAAGCTCAAGTTCAAAACACACACTCTCATCCTGTCTGCATAGACAGGCCAGAAACAAGCAATAAACTATTTTTTTCCAAGCATCTCAATTATGACTATGTAAACAAAATCACCAACAACAACCACAAAACCAAACCTAGAAAATAGTGCAATAAGTTCAGCTAATACCTGTTTCTTCTCCCCTTTTGATGCACAGAGAATTTACATGTGGAGGGTTCTTCATTTCTTCCTAAATCATAGCCATAACCAGACCAATAACTAGAGCAAACATTAAAATCAACTGACAATTCAGGCTTTCCCAGAGAATTCTCAAGCCCAACCTTAACATCTACCTACATAACCAGCTCTTACAAAAAAGGATTCTCATTACTGCAAGCCCTGCAGTGTCTGGGAAAACCAGACTCTTCCATTTTATTGCCTGAAGCACTGAACATAACGCCAATTCTAAACATTATTTTCATTGCAGCAAGTGAGGGATCACTACAAGCTTTGGTAAATCGTAACCTCAGGTGTAGCCTGTTTGGCAACACTTACAGCATCCCTGAAACAGGAGAGCAGGCCATGAAAACATGAGAGCTGTTCAGGTAGCTGTGGAGAATCGAACATTTCCAACAATTATCCTGTATATTTAAGTTTTCTTTTTCCAAATTATACTTCCTAACTCTGTCCCAACTTCTAATTTTATGTGCATATACATGGGTATCAAAAAGAATTTAAACTCATGACAACTCCATGGAACATACTACTCCTTCAAGCTTTGAAGGACCTTACTTTAAACACAGATTATTTTCAAGACCTTTTTTCATCCTAACCTTCAAGCCAATGTTATCCCTAACATTCACAATGCCCATTGCTGAAAACAAGGCATTTGCCACCAATAGCAGTAAGCTGCTTTGTATTCCCCAGCAATAACTCAGTCTCCTGAAGTCATCTCTTACAGGATAGCCTTAATGAAGGCTGGCAGAAAGATAGCAAACTGAAAATAAGATGCTAGTCCTCAGTGATATCAGACCATTTTCCATCTCTAGATCAAATAAACTAGGTTGTCTGTGAATTGTAGTCCTCACCTCAACCTCTACTACTGCTGACAGCAGCTTTCCTAACACTTCAGATCTGCAAAAATTGATTGTAAACTGGAGTCTTGACACAATCCTAATCTTAATCTGAAAGACTGTAAATCATTACTGAAGAAGAACAAACAGCATCAGTTTCTAGCATCACTGGGGTTTTTTTCTGCCTCTAAAAAGCTTCCAGAGACTAACAGTAAATTGGATTCTAGATAGTAAATCTTATGTCAACCCTGTTTAGAAGGCCAGACACCTCAGGGCCACAAAACATTCCCTGGACCATTTTACTTATTGGATTCAATCTAAAGATTCTCAAACATAAATCCTAAATTCCTAACCCTCCCAATTCTAGTTCTTGCATCATTAATAACTACAGGACCAATTACTCCCAACTGCTTTTCTTCATGTGAGTTGAGTCTTATCAATTCTTACCTCTGGGAAGACTGAACATGATGCATAAACTATGTTCTTTACACTTAGTCATCCTCTTCCAAAGACCTACTCTTAATCCGTTTCAAATCCTACCAACACCCTCCTAGAGCAATTATTCCTACACAGACTAAAAGAGGACAACACAACATGAGCCTTATAACAGTATCTGCCCAATTCTCACCTCTGTAGCATGTGCAGAGTCCAGTGCTAATTTGTAATTGATACATAACAATCTACTGTTCTAGCATAAGGCAGTATCAGTCCCTGCATTCCATATGTATTGTTTCTGTGCTTCCCTGGAGGAGATCCTGGACAACTAAACATTGCTCAGGGATGCAGACACATTATAGTAAAAACCCTAATCTCTTGTGTTGCAAAAGTCATGTTCAGGTCTAGAGAATGAATTCTAACTGTAAAACAAAACAGACTTAGTTTATTTCTCCACCTGATGTAAATACTATTTCTCTTGAGAAAGAACTATGAAAGTTTTGGCTGCCAGCTACATTAGTACAAAGATTGCTGACAGGGTTCTGCATTTGGGTGAAATGAATTTACCTGTTGATCCTGTATTTTTCTAAGACTTAAATCCTTTTATACTAGTTTTTTTCCCAGCCTACAGGAGACTAAGGCATTGGTTTCTGCCAGTTGGTATAAAGCACTGGCCTACCTCCTTCCTTCTCATAGATTCAAAATGGAAGAGGAAATTGTAACAATTTAGAATACAGCTATCAGCATTAAAGCAATTTGTAGTAGTAGTTTAATAAAGGCACCAGTTTCTACAGGAAATCACAATACAATACATCAGAGTCTATTAATTGCTCCCTGCTACTCATCTTTAGCAGTCTTACATAGTGGCATTATTCAGTATTTATGACAGATACAATTCTCAAACCCCAGCGCTATTACTAGAATAATAACTAGGACTTGAATTAGCTGGCACATAAGGGAGCAAGCCCCATAGTTAATGACAACATTAGTCAATGATTTCTACCACTTAACTTTGGGGGAACCTGCAGAAAGGTATTATGGCTCTTAGCTAAAACCTTTGGCCTAAACTCAATTATCATACCTAATTGCTAAGCTGTTGTCTTCTAATTCTTGTAGGACTAATAAAGTTCAAGGCATAGGTTTCCATCAAAACAATTACTATTTCCAGGAGTCAGCAGGAACAATCTGCCTCTTAACACTTGAAATTCCTCAACCCTACCCCTTTGCCAAATCTTCCTCTTCTTACTGCTAACAATATCCCATGTTTCTGTCAACCAAGTTCTAGAAGAAGAATTCTACTAACTCATTTCTGAGGTATCATCCCTAAAGTAAAAAGCAGCACAGGTTATTGTCTTGCTTTGGTCATATCTTTGAAGAGCACTGGAGATAAAATTCTCCAAATTTGTTCACATCTTCATGATGCTGAGGAACAGGATGTAAGTTTCATAGTTGACATTTTTAACTATCAAAGTTACTCACATAATTTAAAAATGAGATAAATCCTGCATCAAGAGATGTGCAAGTACCTACCAACAGCCCCTTCCAAATCAGCAGACTGTTCCAAACAGCAGTCATGTCATTTAATTCAATCCATAACTCTAACCTTAATACTGCCTTCATTCCTTACACAGGACTAGAAGTTTTAACTTCTCATGTTGATGTTTCTGGTAGCAACTTCCATTAGTGCACATTCAACTTAAAACTCTAAGGATTTTTTCACCAGGCACTGTACAAATTCACCCTTCAACATACAGACAGCAACAAACAGACATCACATTTTTGGCCACATCATAGACCTGCTTCTGGATCTGTGTAGGTGGCACAGTGCAGCTTCACTCCAGTTTTGCTTATGCCATTCTCAGGAGGGCAAAGAACCCAGTAATGCAAATATTTCTGTAATCTTGGGGTACCTGAGCTAGTAATTATTGAACTATGCTGTTTTATATTTAATCTATTTTACTATCCTTTTTCCTCCCTAATTCTTGGGAATCAAAAAGAAAAATATCAAAAGGCACATGCTGCAGTTGAGACAGCCACCATACACTGAGTATCACCATACAATATCAGAAGACTTTAAGCATTTGCCCATACAGACTAACATCTTGCCATTTCTGAAAGTGTTACACTCCTAGCCACACAGACCACCACCCCATTACACCAGAAGGCTGCAAACACCTACCCCTTTGCTCTTTAGCCCAATCTTTTATACCCCTCATGCTGATGCATTGCACCTGCTCAGTGCCCCTGGGCACTCCATGGCTCGTTGCTGTCAGTGCTGCTCACCTGCTGCTCACACCTGTAGCCCATTGGGGAGGAGGCTCAGCCACAGCCCCATTCCCAATCACCACAAACTGTGCACCTGCAGGCACAGCCATTCCATAGACCAAAGAGGTTTGCTGGGGGTCAGAGAAAGCCTCAGCTTCATCCTTCAAAACCACAGACAATGGAACTGGGGGAGTTTGTAAGCTATAATTCATATTAGCAAAAGATATATTGCCCTCCTTGAAGACAGAATTATGGTAAGTAATGCTGTGATTATTTTGTGTATGTGCATATGTTTATATGTTTTTCTTTCTTTAAAACTACAAAAAGGAGCTGATAAGTAATTTGTCTAGCAGAGATCATTCCACTGAACTCCATCAGTAAAACAACTTTTTTTACAAGGGTTCACTTCTCTGAAGCAGTATAACTCACTCTTCTTCCTAATAGCAATCCTATAACAGAAAACTCTCAGCAAACGTAGATTTGCACCAGAAAAGAGACAATGATAAAACATCCACCTACCTAAACCAAAATAATTAAAGTAACAGAGAGGGCAGTGGATGATGACTTTTAAGGCAGACATTTATTTTCCAATATTCACTTATGTGCTGTGAATAGAATTGGAGAGGGCATCAATATCTGTGTGAAACTAGAAAAAAAAAGTCAATATCCCTGAGATAGATACAGGGAAACCAACAATAAAAGCATACTCTTCTTTACAGGGCATTGTTTATTCTCAGTGAAATGACCCCTTTATATAGAGAGAGAAGTCTATCACTTTTGGTGATGTCAAGGAATATGTTAGAAAAACACAGTGTAATTGCAAAAGAGCCAAAGAACACCATATTTACAGTTACATTTCATTATGGTGCCTATAGGCTGAAGAATGTGAAAGAGCTGCTGCTGTGAGTTTCTTGTGACCTACAGTGGTCCAAGGAAACATTCTCTTCTCCATAGCTCCTAACCCCTCCCCCTCTCTGCCCCAAAATACAATGACCCATCTGTGCACATACCAGAGAGCAATTCCTAATATTTAAACATGGATTAATCTGCCAACGTAGATGTATCAGGGACAGAACATAATGAATGTCACAGTGATTGGTCTTTCTTTTCACTAAAACTGTCTTGAACAGTAATGAGGAACAAAAAAGCCGACAGGAAGAACAAACCACTGTGGATCACACATGATTTAATAAATGACATCATATACTTCTGTTTCTATCTGAAAATATTTTCACATTTTAGCCTTCTTTTTGATTCAAGAAAGAAAATATTTCTCCTGAAATTACATCTAAGAGCTGAAAATTTCTAACAAAAATCTTTAATTTTATGGCATTCATAAAGCTTATCTATGCTATGAATTGTTGATCTGTTCTTCAACATATTATCATGGCTGCAACTACTTCACTCTGCACTTCACTAGAACACCATCATTACAGTTTAGAAGATTATGAACAATAACTAGGAAAATAAGCTAAATATAAATCAATCATCCCTAATTAAATAATCTGATGGGCTGCAAAATGTGGATCTTCACCTAAATTACACGTAACTTTTCTCTTGTAACTGCTGAATCTGATGGCATTTATTACGTCTGTGTTGCTTGACATGCTGGCATGCAAAAATAACTGAGCTAGCTCTAAATTAAAGTGGTCCTGGTACTAGAATTCATATAGAATTGTACAGATTTTTATATTAAGTATGCTACCTCACCAGAATTAATACTTAGCATTTTGTCCTCTTTGTTCTGCTTTGGATTGATATAGGACCACTGAAATAAGTGGCTATCTTTCCACTGACAGTTGGGAGATGAACCACATCCCCTAAACTTAAATAACCATAAAGGCACTGTGTGACATTACTATTCTCTACACTGTGAGAATACTTGCTCTTTTTCACCACTATCTGAAATGCTTCCATTTCTTCTCCTGGGCAGTGACAGGCTTTTTCCTTTTTACTAGGGAAGAGTTTAGCTGTATTCATTCAGGTAAACAGAAAGGCTTAAAACAAAGTCAGAGATGTTTGATAAGAGACTGCAAGCAGCAAGAACGCTGGTGACAAAGATGTATAACTTACAAGTATGAAGAGGAAACTTGAAACTTTATAGCATATGAGATTTTCCCACCAACAAAGTACTGAGTAAAAATAATAAATTGCTATTGGGACTGCCTACTGATATTGTAAGAAAGAAGGATGAAACAGCAAGTTAATCTGGTCTGTTCTACAAAGCATCTAGTAAGTGACTGAGAATTATGTAGCTCAGCAGAGAAAGAATAATAGTACTGACTTTTGGGAACCTGTATGCAGTTAAGATGTAAGAGAGTTAATTGTAAGACAGGATGAAATATTCCATGAGAGGCTGGGGGTAGAACACGATCACTGGGGAGATGGTTCAGTGGTGCACATGGTGCTATTGGGTTAAATGGTTGATGATCTTAGAGGTCTTTTCCAACTTTAATGATTCTATGTGTAAGTTGTGGTAGTACATATCGCATTTTGGTGCTCCACAGCTGTACTGTGGGTGATTACCTGATGTGCCAGAATAACCTTGAATGTCTCTTCCCTGAATGGCAACCAAAGCACAGCACTTAAGAGAGCTCAGACATAACCATGCTATGCACCTCAGTCCCCTTAGATGCAAATCTAATGACAATGATCTCAACAGTTTCAGGAACCAAGGACTGAAAGAGCTAGGCATATTAATGGAGTGCAGGAAAATGTAAGATACTTTATGAAAGGACAACAAATTTCTTAAGTATAATTTGACACAGAAACATGTATTTTATTGAAAACCATGTATTTCTTAATTGCTGTAAGGCATTAAAGATCCCAATGAAGGTAGGTTATTTAAAAAAAAAAATATATATATACATTTCCACCAAAACGTGACCATGGTTTTCTCCCGTTTTACAGAGAAGCCGGGACAGAACCTGATCCCAACCGAGGGTTTCGACTGGACCTGTTGCACAAGTAAGCTCTGCCAGAGGTTTCAGCCTACGGGCCGGTCCGTGTTACCGATTGCTGCACAGGTGGGCCAGGACGGGGGTGCGAGCGGGAGGTTCCCGGCCAGGAGCGGGCACCTGGCTGCCCGGGCTGCAGGATATGCTGAGGCAGGAATGGCAATGCTCGGTGGCGGGCTTTTCCTTCACCACCCCGCTCCCTCCATTCTTGTAGCCACCTTAGAGCGAGGCCCCCGGCGGTCTCCCCAAGGGTGTGTGCGAACAAGCTGCGCCTGGTTGGGGTGTGGGGGGGAACGGGTCCGAACGTGCCGCCGCACCAAGGCCAGCCGCCGGTTTCGGGGAGTCCGAAGGGCCACCCCGCAGACGCTCCACCTCAGCGCCCCGGCTCCTCTCCCGCACGTTCCTCTCCTCAATCTTGCGCTGCCTCGCTCCCTCCCCTGCCGGCGTCCCCTCCCCCGCTTGTCCCCAGTGTCGCCCCCCTGCCCGTCCCCGCTCCGCGCCCCCGCCCTCGCTCCGCGGGGCGCCGCGGCCGCCGATGCGCATGCTCGGGGCGAGGGGGCCCGCGCGGAGCGGAGCGGGAGCGGGCGGGGGGCGGCGGTGACCCGGTGAGGGGACACCCCAGCCCCGTCCCGGCTCCCGCCGCGCCTTCTGCGTCCCCCGAGCGCCTTCGGGAGGGCCGCTCTCCCCCGCCGCGGGGGCCGGCGGTGCCCGCGGAGCGGCCGGTGTGCCGAGGCGGAGGGCGGTGCTGTGGGCGGCCGGGGGAGCCCCGCGATTGGCCTCCGCCCGGCGGCTGGCGTGTCAGTCGGGCTCCAGGGGTGGCCCTGGGAGCCGCTCGCCCAGCCCTCTGACGGGATGAAGCCTTTAGGGGGATGCGGAGCTCTTTGCGTTTTGATTAAAGCCCCTCATCTCCCCTCAGTCTGAAGGCAGGGCACCGGGGAGGACGGGTCGGAGGGGCCTGTGCAAGGCCGGGCAGAGCGGGAGAGGGGCGAGAGAGAAAACCTTCTCTCCGTTTATCACGTATGGCTCTATAGGAGAAGTCATCTCTGGGAATATAGTGGAAAGGACGGAGCAGGTATAAACTGAAGGCGCCCGCGTTTAATTCACACTTGTGGGTGCCCAGCATGGAGATGCAGAGATGGTTCACAAGGTGGAAAACGAGAAGGTGGCCCTGGGACTCGGCTGTAACCGTGCTCATCACCTTCGCTTTCCTTCTTCGGGCTGCAGAGGTCAGAGGAGGTAAGAAAGCCTAGGGGAGCTGGGAGTCCAGCCGCCTCTCTCCCCTCCTCGGGGAAAGGACTCCGGGCACGGCTGAGGCCGCGTTCCAGAGGAAACCTGTCAGAGCGGCTCCCGCTGCTGGGGAGGCGAGAGCGCTCCTGCCGCCGGCTCCGGGTGCGGAGACCCGCGGGGAGCCCCCGGCAGCGCGGGCTGGGACGTCTCTCCCAGGTGCCGCGGAGGGACGGCTCTCGGTCAGCCTTAACTTCGGATATGTTTTTAATGAGGTAAAGGAGATGTACCGGCAGGGTGGGAAAATGAAAGAAATACTTGTTGCACAGAGAGAGTTATCCTCTTTCAGCACTGGACTCTTGCTTTGTGGAGTGTGCGTCCAACTTTGTTTTGTTGAGCTGCTGAAGTTCACCAGATTGTGACTGAAATTGACCGCCTTCTCCTCGGAGGGGCAAGGAAAGGGAAAGTTGGGGGTGGAGGCTCTCTCGCCTCTTTCTTCTTTTTTCTCGCTTTATTTTTTTCTTTTGCAACGTGTTTTAGTGGTCAAAAAGTTTTCCAGGGCGCAAGCGGAGGAGAAAATACACTCGCAGGGGCCCTTTGCCAGCCGCTGCGGAGGGCAGCTCCCGGGGCAGCGGCGCCCCGCAGGTGGTGCGAGCAGTGCCGAGCCCGGAGATGCCCGGGGGGCTCGGGGGGGGCTCAGCCCGAGGATCGCTGGGCTCCCCGCGGGCGGTGTCAGCGCTGGGGCACCGTCCCCAGCCCCCTCCCAACTCTGCAGCCTGCCCGGGCTTTCGATGGTCCCTTAGGTGTCCGCGGACCTGGTGGGCAGGGTGCGGCCCCGCGGGGGATTGCAGGGGGAGCACGAGCCAGGAGCAGCCTCAGCAGAAAGGAATCGCCGCCCCCTCCCCCGCACCGCCCCTCGCCTTCTGCGCACTTCTCCGGTCCGCACCGCTCTCCCCGGGCTCCCCGCTGCAGCCAGCCCAGCTGCGTTTTCTGGGCTGTGCTCGTAGCTCGCCGAGCTGCAGTGCGGACTCTCCGGTGGCGGGAGAGTTCTCTCCTACCGGGGGTGAAAACGCTGCCTCTTCCTCCTTTCTTTCCTCCCTCCCACCGGAGCCCGCAGGCGCATCTGGAGGCCAGTCTGGCTGGGACTGAAGTTTTTATTTTTCTGGGTCTGACATCAATGAAGGAGCTTAACTCTCCGAAATGAAAGGTTTAATTTTTTATGTATTTATTATTTTAACGAGGTATTTCTCGATCTGAATCCAGAATCAACAGGCGTCCTAGAGGGAGCAGGGAAAGGTGATCAGTTTCCATTCAAGCCTTTATACCTGGGCACAACTTTGACGGTGTCAGATCAATCAGGGCTCCTGCCCCCTGCTGGCCCCGTTTCTGACAGGGACTGGAGGGGTCAGATTTCATCCCTCTTGCAATTCCACGGACTCACTGGAGTTACACCAGGGTGAATTAATCTCGCAGTACTTCAAGGATTCAGCTACTCGTTGCCGTGTGGAAACTATTTTTTTTCAAGAAGAATACCGTCCTCAAAGGCATGATCGATTTCTTATGCCACTTTTCACAGTAGAACTGACTAAATTAAGTGGGGTTTATGTCGACTATGTTTACATAATGGGTTGTATGGAAATGACAAGATAAAAGAAAATCTAAACCCAAACAGCACAGGAAAAATCAACAGAATTTACACTGAAATCAACAGAACTGACACTTACTGGACTGTATTCAGCAACATTAGGCAGACTTAATTGGTTGTGGTAACTTTATTCAAAACTAAAAGGCTATATTGATAGTCTTCTAGTCTTCTGGATAAAGGACATTTCAGAAGTAGAGAACTACAGGCTTCTTATTCTTTGTAGAAACATTCAGAAAAGAACTTAGTTCTTGACCTTTTCTGAGATACAGTGTGCTATTTGCTTAGGAGCTACAGGGAGCTGTGTGTTCAGGGCTTGATCTGTTATTGAAGTCAGGCAGAGTTTTTCCATTGACTACAGAGGGACTAGAATTTGACCTAATTTCTCTAACAGTGTACAAGGGACTTATTTCTGAATCATCCGTTATGCATTCTAATCTTATTTAAAGTAGTTAAAAGTTAACATAGGACGTAATGATTGCTATTTGAAAATTGGAGAGGGAAAATACCAAGGGATTAAATAAAATAGCATAAATGGCAGGTAAACAATATGACTAAATGAAAATGCTGGATAAAATATGAATGCTGGGCAAAATAGGAGTTGCTCTGTTAAACTCTTTTAAATCTTCTGCTCTTCAATGTTCTTTTCATAAACCATCTCTGTGAAAAGAAAATTACATGGTGTATTCATATAAAGTGTTAATCATGTAGCAGTGGCTTTTTAAAGACAACAGAAGCCATTCCTTGCAGACAAACCTCAACAGATTCCTAAAATTCTTGACTTTTTTTTGGAGTTTCTTTATTTAACCAAAAAAAACCCCAAAACCATAGAGAAGTATGAGGTGTCTTTCGTACTTGTAAGAAATGATGTGCAAAGAGGTGTTTGGGCTCTTGAGTTATTTCTTCTTTACATAGAAAAAGTTACAGAAGTGAGAATCAACTGCATGGGAAAAGCAGTGACTCATACTTGGTCAGCTCAGTGCCCACCAGCTCTTAAGTAGCTCTTTTCAGAAAATGTTTTTGCTTTATGACTTGGCTAAAGTAAATAAAATTCAGTATTTTTAAAGACATCCTTTGATTTCCTTTCCCCTTCCTCACCTTTAATACTAAAGCTGTTGGTAATGTGTTTGGAATGAATAAACTCATTTAGTCAAAGTGGCATGGCTTCAACGCTATAAATTTTTGTTAGGGCTTGACATCAATGCACTATTGTGATGCTGATTTAAATTTCATGGGCAAGAAATGAAAAATCAGCCATTTTATTATTTATAAGCTTTTCCAAGCAAATGGAAATTTAGCTCTTAATCTGTGTGGAAAAAAAAAAGATTTAAGAAGCCTTACTGAAAATGAGGCTATGAACCTATATATAGAAAACTATGGACCTTCTGTGTAAGCGATGAGCAGATTTGTTTCTAAAATAAATAGATACTTCTTGCTGTCATCTTAGGAAATATAAAGGTTCCTTGTGCTTCCCACACACAGGCTTGGAAAGTAGTGGGAGTTCTAGGTGCAGAAGGAATGCAGAACTGGGCCAATTAGTGATGGCAAAAGGAGAGTTTTCTTAGTGGATGCACACTTAACACTGCTACTTGTTTGTATTTGCTTAGTAAGGAAGATATGGATCTGTTTGTTGAATGAAAACTCTTGACTGTATCCAGCTAGTCCAAACCTGTACAAAATGGTTCTCTAAACTAGAAAAGTATTAATTTATTCTCAGAACTATTTGTGATGTAGTTTTGATTTTAACTGATCAAATAACTTTTAAGATTAGAAAAGATTGTCTTGTGTGATAATTTGTGTGAGTTTCTCAGATTGCCATTCCTAAAGTTAGCAAAAATGAATAAATCAAAGGGTGATTTAACTAGGTGCAGCTAGTGGTCCTAGCTGAAGTTTTTCTGAGTCCCAAGGATCAGCAGGTGAAATGGTCCAATCTTCCCAGAACAAGAGACACCTGCATGTATATGTCTCTTTTGCTATGTAGTTTTGATTTCTTAATTGTTTCTAAGGTAAAATAATTATTTCAACTTCAGCTGCACACATCAGGCACAGAAAAAAAATGACTGGTATGCGTTGTTAATTCTCTAGAATGTGTGTCTTTGCGTTGAATTTAGGAGACCTCACATGGATCCAAGAAAGGATTCAGGCTGCAGGAAACTGACTCTTTCCTACCTCTGCAGGAAAGAAGATTTTGAACTTCAGTTTGGTGTCTATCTTAACAACTTCAACTGTATATAGGTGCACAAATACTCTGTGGGTTTGGCTTGAAATAATTTCTTCCCTAGTACCTATAATTGAAATGACAATAGTAAAAAATCTTTGATATAAAAACTTTCCTGGTGCTATCTTTTGTTCTGATTACTAAAAAAAACCATTAAAAACAGTCCATCCCCAAAGCTCTCAATTGTTTGTAAAATTGGTGTCTGCTGCAGATATAAAATGTAGGAAAAAAGTTGTGATACTTATTCTTACAACTGTCATGTCCGAAGTTACTTGATCTCCCCCAAAGAGAACCCTTAATTCTGACAGAGTTGCAGCTTACTAAAGGAGCCATGACATAACTGCTGAGGTTGTACCTAAAACACACTGGAGCAATTATGTCTTTCCCGGATTTGTTTTGTACAGTGGTGAACAGTAGGGTTTCCATCTGCCAGCAAGATTAAGAAGTTGCTTTTCTTTTCTCTCTAGAGCGTTCTGCTTCTTTTCAGAAGAAATCCTCCTAGCATTGGTTAATTTATCATTGTTCTGAGTATTTGTTGATAATAGGGAGGAATAAATTAAGCAGACCTTGGGAGAAATCTTTAATGTTCTAAGAATGTGAAGTCTCATGCAGTGATAAAGATTTGCCCTCTGGATGGACACAATAGAGAACAGTGGCTTAAAAGGAATTAGGTTAACACACATGCCTGTTGCAAGGGCTTATAACTGTTCTACTCAGTATTAAATACCAAGTTTACAGACTGTAAATGTAAGGATTAATTGTTGACCCGGTTATTACAATAGTAGTAGAATCTGGCAGAACTTAAATTCTTTTTAGCACATTAGCACACATAAGGGACTGTAAAAACCTTTGTGAATTTCAGGTCTGGGACTTCACTGCAAGTCCAAGTGTTAATGTACACAGTGTGTGAAATAGAAGGTATTTGGCAGAGCTCATATTATAGAACCAGAGGGTTTGCTGCAAACCAAATTGAAAGATGTATTATAAAAGATGAATTAAAAAAAACAGCTTAGATCCTGATCCTGCTATAAATAATGTCACTGGCAGCTAAGCTTTCTCTATGATAGAAATTAACTTAGTAGTAAATGAAATTATGGTCACGTTTTTAAAGTAGACTAAGTGCTACCTACTCTGTTCCTTACCTGTTACCTTACCTTACTCAAATTATCACAGTAATCTGTTAGATCATCAAACATTCACAGTTTATAGATAGTTCAAGACTTTCAACCTTGGTGTCTGCTTAAGAGGAATTCCTGATAATATTGGTAGGATACAGAATTGAATCTGATTTCCTTGCATTGCTCTCACAAGAGAGATGATACCTTTGACATCAGGGAAAATATGGTGAAAGACTTTAGTTTTATGAGTTGTTTCTCTATCAAATTAAATAGGATTATGTTAAATGACATAATTTCTAAATCTTGTCCTTGGCTGTATTGTATGCTTAAAAGTGAAAAATGTTCAAATGTTCCATATTTGAAAACTCCTATTAGTTGAAAGATAATTTTTGAACACTGATTTGAATTCTTTCTCAATAAATACCTTGATGGCAAAACTTTTAAATGGACTCAGTTTCTTTCATGTTTAATTGCTGAGGGAACGCCTTGTGTCTTCCTGCAGCACGGACCATTTTTAGACTGTCTCTCTTTTTTATATGGTAATAGAAACAGGATACTCAGGAATGTAATACTGTTTTGCTGATTTTCACAGCTGAAACTACTGTGTCTGCAGTCTGTGCAAAAAGAACTTTTTGAATATTCAGCAGAGGCCTCAATACAGTTGGACACTTGGAATGCAGTCCTAAAAGATTTGTGGTGCAAAATAAGAAAAAGTCCATAGAAACATGGGACAGATGTTAAAGTATTGTAAAATAATGCGTCAATACAGGTCTGCACAGATGATGGACAAGCCAAATCTTCTGGGGGTAGCAAGTGAAACCTTTTAAGAAATCACCATCAGGTTATTAGTGCTTGATGGCAGTCAATGCTGCTAAACAAGTCATAAAAGCACAATCTATCCAGTCTCAAGAGGGTTCTGAACAAAACAAAAGTCATATTTTGTAGTGATCTACATTATGATAAAAAGCCTCAAAATGTAGGTTCCACTTCAGAATGATGCCATGTAATGAAAACCTAAAATAATTTTTTTTCTGAATATGTCCAGTAAATAAATCAGCCTACAAGCTAATTTTGCTAAAGATCTGAATGGGAAGTTGTACCTAGACAAGTTTTCCACTGGTTTCAGTATAGGATGTAAGTAGTGGGGATTGTGTTTTTTTGGGTTTTGGTTTGTACTGTATGCGTGTCGTAGGTTGGTCTTTAAAGTGAGATGTAGTTCATAGTTGGTATCAAAATTGCCTCCTGTACATGCCTAGACTGTCTGCATAGCCTTTGAAATAATAAAATGTATTTAATAGATTTTCAGCATAGGAAGTCAATGAAAAAATTCCAAATAACTGGTGTGGAAACAGAAGTAGCCATTTCTGAGCAGTTCTGGGTGAAATAGTCAGTCCTAGGCTATTTAAAGCATTCCTGTATGCATCTGGATAATCTCTAGTTCTTGTAAGCATTAAATATGAAAGCACTGCAATAACACCTATTTCTAAAAATGTCACCAGTCAAGATTCCAATTACATAATTCATCTAGGAAATTCATGTAGGAAAATTCTTAACAGGTAAAACAATCTTGGAGTATGCACCTAGAAGTGTATATATTCACCATATATTCAGTTAATCTCATAGATTTACATTCAAATTCCTAGGAAAAAAACAGCTTAATTTTCAGGAGTACTGTGTAATTCGACAACTCAATTGATTCATTTTGTACCTTGAAGATGCTCTGCAAGTCACTTTTGCAGCCCATAAAACTGAGAGTTGGTTTTATCCAGCTGTATAAAGTCCATCTATGAAAAGTGTTGGAACCTTCCCAAAGGACACTGCAGAACCAATGCTTTGATGCTGGTTCCCAGTTCTGTTACAGGGCTGGGCTCTCAGCAGAGGTGGGATGCTGGCAGTTCTCAGACTGCCAAGCCCAAAAGCCTGTGAGAAGGGCAGCTCTGCCCAGAGCTGGCCTGTAGGAAATGGTGAGGACAGAAGAGTGCCTGATCATTTTCTGGTGCTTAGACACCTATGGCTGAACTGCGGAGGATGCTTGCTTGGGGGACAGAGACTAGACCCTGCAGTGGGAAGGCAACAGCGTCCTTTGTAGGAACTGCAAAGCTCAGTGAAGCTGTTGGGCTTAACATGCTTTCAATTCCTGCTTTTGGATGTTCTGTATGAATACCTAACAGATGAAAAACACATTAAATAATAAGTGTGGGTAATCATATGTATTTCTGTTTTTAAAGGATATCCAGCATAACTGCCCACAATAAGTAAAAGTGTCCAAGAGTAAAAATAAGAACAGAAATATTCTTACCACATTAGAAAGGGCATTGTTTTCTGGTAATTGATGGGTCTTGTTTTGTATCCTAAAAGTCAGATTGTAGTGCTGCTGTTAAAAAAGAGGTGAAGACCTCTGACATTCATTAGGTCTTGGACCATTTAATGAGTATCAGTTAGAAACTTCCATTATAGAATTGTTTATCTTTACTCACCTATAGAATACATGGAATGTCCTTAGAATGAGCTCTTAGAGTTATAAAGATTCAAAGTTTTAAGAAAAGTAAATAAACCAAACAACAATAGGTTATTATGTCTTTCATAGGTAGCATGGTTTCAAAAACCTCTGGTGCAGTCAGTACCTTCTACTTAGGTCCTTAAATACATACCTAGAAATCCAACTAGAGTTGGCCTCTTTTGAAAATCTTGCCCACAAGTACAAGGAGTCCCTTCATTAGTACTCACCAAATACACACATTTTAGCCTACCAGGCCATCACAGCTTGTAGATTTTAAGTGATCTGTTACAGTGACATAAAACTGGACTAAACTTTGAAAAACACTCCATTTAGAGCTGAAGATTAACGTTTCAAGGCTCTTTAAGTTTTAGTTTTTGCAGTGGTTCCATTGGAAAAGATTACTGGCAGAATGAAGCCTATTTCCATGGAAAAATATGAAGTAAAATAATAGTAACTTAGAAACATTAGTCTTCCTAAATTTCTCATATAATTCTTTGTAGTGGGGAAATTTAAGCTCTTTTCTACTCCAGGGTTGTATCTCCCTTATTAGGAGTTATTGATTGTAACTCTAAAAGTCTCTTTGTAGAGTGAGCACTGGTAAATTTTCACTTTCACATCAATAAAAAAATCATTACTGAAGAATTATGGAAACTCAAGAAGTTATCTGTTTATTATATCAGAAAAATATATAATACTGTTTAAAAGTACTTTTTACTGTATCAAAAAGAAGGAAAGTCAAAGTTACTCTTAAGTATTAACAGTATAGCAAACACAGAGTTGCACTCTGTTTGCTAAGGTATATCTGTATAGTAAAGCATACTGCCTCTTTTTTTTCCCCTTTGGGTTTTGCTATTGTTTGCATTCAATGTCCCCCAGCAGGCAATCTGGAAGCATCTAGTAAATTATGTAAGTAAACACAGCTTTTAAGTAGGGAAGGATCATTGTGCCTGTGCTTTCTCATAAAATTAAGAGACTAACAACCAGGAGTTAACAGACCAAAATCTAAA
Organism: Emberiza elegans; assembly: GCA_024865655.1. Taxonomy (NCBI): domain Eukaryota; kingdom Metazoa; phylum Chordata; class Aves; order Passeriformes; family Fringillidae; genus Emberiza; species Emberiza elegans. The sequence goes on from JALJVW010000206.1 coordinate 67,807,277, forward strand.
TATAATAGGATTTCAACTTCTTTGCTTTATTAGGTAATTGGACAGAAATAAACATATTTAGTCTAAATGAGTCATCCCCTGAGCAATTTCTGATGGGAATGAATTTTATAGCCAGACATTGCCACCACAGTCACTTTCCTGTTCCACTTTGAGGCATGGTGGTGAAGTCCTTCCCTCTGAGAATGCATATGATAGTTTCCTATCTGCAATATGATTTTATCCTCTCTCAATAACTGAACTGTCTGGTCCTTAGGCACCAGCACCTCCATCTGCAGTTCAAAAGTGCTTTGCTGTGTAGTTTACAGCAAGAGAACTGATGTCAAACTTGGTACCCCCTATCTGCAAAGGCTCACGGCTCCATTCCCACTGCAGCTTGTAAGTGGTTTGCAGCACGTTCCATGTTAAATAGAAGAAAATTTAAGGTGTTGGACCTTTAGATAGGCCCATTCTGACTTCCATGGACATCTTTTAAGGAATAATAAAACTTATTCCAAAGTTCTCTATTCAGTGATTAATGGATTTTCAATCTGTATGTGTTCAAAGTCTACTGAGGACCACATCATAAAACTGGGATAGGATCACTCTAAATGTTTGACCTCTTCAGATCTGAGTAAGAGATGAAATACCACGTGAGATCCACACTAGTGTGGAATTGCAGTCACTCATGGAATTGGCACACAAACTGTATTCTTAATGCAGCTGTACCTAGGTTAGAAACCTGGCTCTATTTTCGGTATGGGTTAATGGCCTCACATTTACAAACCTCACACTGACAGTAATGTCACTCACTACATTGATCTGACTAAAACTTTGCAAAAAGCATGTTGTAGATCATTTTCAATATTGAAAAATCACTAAAATAAAGATAATTAACCTTTAAAAGTTATTGTAGCTAGAACAATAATATGTATATATTTTACTCTTTTATTCAAAATGATTGCAACTGGTATAATTCCAAAGATGATATTGCTGCCATTAGATGTGCTGTTGATTAATCTTTTTTGGGTTCTGTGCAGTTTACCTTTGCAGGGTCAGACAGGCTTTGTCACAATACAGAAATTCAATGGTGGTGACTGAAGCAAAAATAAGGAATTTTATTGCCTTTTACTAAGGTCCTAGGTTCACAATAATCTCAGTTACAGACAGGATACATATTTTATAAACTAAGAAGATATGATTAAGTACCATTCATTTAATTACTGTCTACATTTCAATAAATACAAATGTAATGAACCAGACATGAACATTCCAATGCAAATTTTCTTGCATATGTTACTTGTCCCTTTCTTGTTATTTCTATTCTTTTACCTAAGGTTAATGATGTGTGATAATCTACAAGTGTTCCCATAGGGAGATGTGGAACTGCTAAGCATTTTTACTGAAAACTGGAGTCATCCTTAAGAGGAAAAGGCTTGATGTCCCATAGTGAATAAGTCATGAGCACATGCTGTGTGTCCAAAAGACTTCAATTTCTGCCCTCCTTTACAGTTTCTCAGCCCCTCCTTTCTCTGCTGTCCTAACTTGTATTGTTATGGTACTTGGGAGCATCTTCCATGGACAGTTTCTACCAAGAGAAAGGCAGAGCCATGTTTGTTATAGATTCCAGCTCAAATGTCCAGAAGTCTAAGTGAAGGAAGCAAGTCCTCTGAACTTGAATAATGATGTTGTTTATATTTGTGACATTAGGGCTTGTCAGAAATGAATTTGCTGTTTTCACCAGATGCTGCTTGACTGCAGATGATACTACACTGAGCAATGGTAGTAATTGTTAGATGTAATGCAATATAAAGGCAGCAGAATTTGATCCATATGTGTTGTACCAGTATTATTAGGAATGATATATCACAGATTCTGTTTCAGTTTAGATATTGTGGAGTGAATGAAAGCTATGATATTTTCAACTGTGATTATATGATAATAATGTAGTCTAGATTTCTACAGACTTTCCAAATCTCTAATGGCATTCTATTTTCACCATATAGGGCTATGAATTAATAGAATAGAAAGCATTTTCATGGCCTTTAAAACAAATATATCATTATCTGTAGATGACATGTAGACTTGGAAATGCTAACCAAAACTGGAATTAAATTTTTGCATGCATTTTCGTCCTCTCCAAGTAAACAGAAAACACATGAAGCTCCCCTTATATATTTGATGTTCAATACTCTCTCTTGATCTGGCAATGTAGAAGTGTGATCTAACATCCAGTTTACAACTACAAAGCTTCAGTGAATCCTTTTAATTTCCAGCAGAGATATTCTGATTTTTTTTTTTTCCATAAGTTTCCTAATGTAAGAAAGCTAAAGGGAAAGGAAGAGTAAATATGGTTTTGGAGTTACATTTAATATGAAATGCCCTGGATCAAATGTTTTGATCCATACCAGTGTAAATATGGAAACCTCACTGAGTGAATGGATCTACTTCAGTCACACCTCAGTAATGAAGACCAGGATTTGACTCTACAGTTTTAAAGTTACAAGTCATTTTGGGTCTTGAGATGTGACACTGCTATTTTTAGTTTGTGTGTTTTACTCTCTTTATATTTGAAAATACAGAAAGTTATGATGGAGTTAAATGATTAATTGTTTGGTATCTTGAAAGATACTGGAATACTTAGGTTCTGATTTTTAAAAAGGAATTTTTGAAGAATTTACCTTTGCCATTCCAGAAATCCTAGTATTTTTAAGCATTTTGGCTTTGGCCACTGCTGTACAGTCTTTCAGAGGCAGTGAAAGCTGCACATGTCACTGTGAACTCTCCTAAACCAAGAACATAACGCCATTGAGCTTTGCACTATAGTCATTAGTGAGAAGAGTAACCCTCTGCAAAAGTAGCAGAGTAGAAATTTGCATTTTGATTGCAGACTGCAGGCTTGCCCTGATGAACCCAGGCTTCTTTTCACAGGGTGGTCTTGTGGCATCGTCTGGCTTCTTTACACCTCTTGCAAGAGGTGGCCTTCAAGCCTTCAAGCAGCAGTGCAACATGGCCATAAACATCTATGTAAGGGACCTGGTTTCTGGGTCTGGATCTTGTATTTTCTCTAATTTGCCCTGGCAAACAGAGTTTTCAAAGCTGATGTCCAAGTTTCATAAGGAGAATTAACTCCATCCCAAGAACTGGTGAACAGAGCTGTTTGCATGATTCTTATTTATTTCCTTGCCATCTGAAATATTGACACCAAATTGAAAGGATACAGAAGCATAAGATTATAAATCATTAATCTACATTTTTCTTTACTTTTTGAGAAAAATATTGGGGAAAGGTAAAATCATATAGGCAAGCTGTTTTATGCACCATAAGTAAGGTCTCATGAAAGATTCTTGACCTGTCAATATATGGGTTATATTAATGTTGCCCCATATAAATACAAGCTGAAATCTTAGTTTGTGGACCACACAACATTTCTAGTAATTATTTTAAACTGACTAGCCCTGCTATTTTATGTTTTGTGAATCATAGTTTGTGGAAATAAATAAATAGTCAACTGTGGACTATTAGCACACTGTTTGTTCTTATTATTTGGAATTTGTGGTTTGAAGATTGTCCTATTATTATTCTGTTTCTTGTCTGAAAGTTTTTTAGCAGCAGAACTAGCAGGGAGTAATGAATAATTTTTTTTTATGGGTGAATAGTCTCCCAGGCAGCCAGGCAAAGAAAAAACATTATTCTAAAAAATAATGAAGAATCTGGTACAAATTATAGAAAAGAGCAAAGGATAAAGGAATGCAGAAGTGGTTGACTTACACAGGGAATTGAAATTTGTACTAATATTTCTGGTGACTGGTTCTACATTACTGGTTCAAATTAATATAGGTACATCAAAGATAGCTGTTGGTTACTAAAAAAAATGTCTGGCTCTTCCTTCAGAATGTTCCTTCAGTACGTGTAGCAATTCCTTCAGAACTGTTTGGAACACCTATAAAAATACATTATATCCATTAAAATTATTTTTTCAGTACTCAACAGAGAAGTTAGACTAATACCACAGTGTTTTCACACTATTGAAACTTTTCTTTTGAGACTCTTTAAACATATTTTCTTGAATTTTCTGTGTATGTGGATCTTAGGTAAATTCAGTTGTGTATGATAGCATTCATTCCCAATGTGTTAGCTTGCAACAAACATTGGATATTTGGTTTGTGTTTAATAACACAATGATGATCCAATGAGAAAAGGAAATGAAAAATTGCAAGATGTGAAGAAAAAAATTTAAAGTTCACAAGCATTTTCTTGTGAGCGTATTTTAAAAAAGAAGAAGTTATGTGCATTCTAGGCTGACTGAGAAAACAAAGATTGGTTTAACCACAGAGTTGAGGTTTTTATACCTGGCACTGTCAGGAGACGAATAGGATGAGCTAGTTAAACTTAACTTTGTTCACATCTGTGGAAATACTTGTTTAAATAGTTGAGTATTCACAGGCAGTGATTTTTGAACCTTAAGTTGATTTTTTGTTGACACATAAAATGAATTACAGACAATAAATCAGCTATAGTTAATGCCACTGTGTAGTTCAAAGATGTGAAGTCAGATTTACCAAGCTCATTTCTCAGCTTTAACATTGAAAGTAATTTAAAACTTTGTCTTCCCAAATTAAGTGGTTATGAGTTTGCCAAGATAAAAACTGTGGAATATTCCAAGTGACAACAAAGTCTACTGAAATTTTGTTTCCTCTCAAAAAATGCATTAAAAAAGCCATGATTTGTAGGGAACATGAGAATGAGCCCTTAATTTTTTCCTAGGAGAAAAGGCATGCAGTATGAACTGTTTTCTCTCACTGCCTCTCTTGAAGTGCTTGTCCATTCAGCACTTTGTCCTTTTACCATGGAGAACCTATATATATTAAGGCTTTTTGTTGGCTTTATACATGTATGCAGGCTTTTTTCTTTGTTTTAATTTGCATCAATATCAGTGCAATAACAGCTCTGGATTTCAATTTTAGATTGTTAGACACTGAGCACAGATGCAATCTTATTATCCTTGGTCTCTAAAGTGTAAATTTGCATTTTAACTTGGAAATAATGAAAAACTGCAATTCTGCCCATTTAGTCCTTGCAGGCACAGCAGGTACATTTTTCTTTCTCTAACTTGCATGTGAAATTAGTTTAGCTGATTCCTTATTCCTTTGTATCTGAGAAAACAGTTATGTGTAATCAGAATATATTTTAGTCTTAGCAACAGATGATTTTGTGGTAGCAGATTATTAGCAGCTGAATGCTTCTGAAAGTTTTGTGCAAACTTTGAAGATCAGTTCCACTTCTCAGAAGTCACTCATTAAAAGCATGTATTGGAAATTTCAACCAGCAAGATCCTCAGCATTTAGAATTGGTGATTTTCAGTGTGTAGTAAAGTAGTTTGAAAATGTGATAATAAAAAGGACATTGGATGGGATGAACTCTTGCATATTTAAAAATGAATAATCCTATTAAAATAATATTATGGTGTAGGAGTAATGTACAATAAGTCAAAGTAGGATGCAGCTAATGCTCTGATTAGATATATGGTTTTGCAAAAAAATTAAAAGCTTTTTTGTGCCATAGATATGCAAGATAAATAGTTCTTCTTGTTGTTTTTCTTTTTCTTTTTTAAACTTTGTCAGCTGAACCCGTTGATGTGCTAAAAGCATTAGAATTTCACAATTCTCCAGAAGGAGTAACAAGAACAGCAGGATTTTGCACAAACAGGAGGAATTCAAAAGGATCGGACGTTGCTTACAGGGTTTCAAAAACTGCACAGTTGAGTGCCCCAACAAAGCAGCTGTACCCAGGTAAGATTGGCAGAAAGCTGTTACATTTGAACATTACCTTGCTTCTTATGTTTTTATGTTCTCTAAAGCATAGCATGTGGCCCAACACCAGTAGCACAAAACACTTCTCTTATTCCCAGAGCTGGGCCTGCACATGAATGGCAGGATGGGCTCTATCCACCAAATAATTCAGGTTTTATTGGCTTCAGTTATAAAGCTCGTCATCAAATTCTGTCACTGCTGGAATTGACTTGTAAGTCATACTACCTGTTCTTTCATGATGTTATCTGATGGAAACCTTATTTGGTGGCTTTGGCAAGTCTCTGCCTGTTTCAGTAGTGCATTTAAGAGCAGTTGTGCTTCCTGGAGTAATGCTGCAGTGGGAGAAATGAGTTGTGGTTGGCCATTGCAAAATCATTCCCAGAAGTAACATCTGGTAAGAATTACCTCAGAATATCTGGGTATTTGGGGGACTAAACAAGGCTAGTTGTGGATAGCTGTGATTCAATCTTCTCTCAAATTTCTCTGAAATGAATAGTCAAATTTTGGGAAAGATTCTTTGGATGTTACAGAGAGACTTCTATTCCATTATTTTGCTGACACTTGTCACTTGACTCAAACTGTTGAGGAAAATGACAGTAAGAATATTAAACCCAAAATCTTTGAAGATTTAAATTTTCTGTTTTGACACATCATGTAGAGTTAGAACAAGTCATACAGAATACACAGAGATTAGAAGTGGCAAAGAACAATACTTACTTTTTTTTTGTCCTTTAGCGTAACAGTCATATAGGTATCACTCAGATCCAGAAAAGGGTCAAGCATGCTTTATTTTGTAGCAATAATATGTTCCCAAAGCCACATGAGAAACAGCTATACCCAGTTCAAGAGTAACTTACAAGTTCCTTTAACTCATCACTTATTGTTGATGGAAGAAGATCAAAGCAAAAATCACTACAGATATAATATTTATATTATTTTTCATACACTTCCTCAGGTTTTAATATATCCTCTCAACTAAGTTGAATGGAAAATTTCCGGCTATCCTTTACAGGAGAAAAAAACAAAACAATTTTTTGGAGGTTGTTATGGTAATTTATTCCTTTTCAGTCTTGTGGTACAGGCATCCTCTCTCCTCACAACAAGAAATCTTCATTGTTCAGATTATTCTTAAAGAAATTTGAGTGATTGTGTCTCCTTTTCTTAGTGTTGTGTAGCAGTGGAAAGACTATAGATATCCAAGTTAAAATCAAGCTGTGAGATATAATTTCAGCTGAACAGTACACATTTTAAGCTGTCCTATCCTTGCTTTCACCTAACTCCTGTAACTCATCAGGAACTACTATACACATAAATTTCTCCATCTTTTAAAAAATTAAATTTATTTTATTTACCAACTTCCCAACTTGATTTCACTGACTAGTACCAGAGAGTATTCTTTATATGGTACAAATGCTTGTTATGTTGAGTGAAATTGTAGTCCACACTTTTAAAACAGAAGATGGATTAAAAAAGCAGTGAATGTGAAACTACCATGGTTCTTTCATACTCTGTGTTATTACAGGATTTCACAATAGATTTAGAGCACCTCTCCTACAAAGACAGGTTGAGAGAGTTGGGCTTGTTCAGCCTGGAGGAGATAAGGCTCTGAGTGAACCCCATTATGGGGGTGGGGGTCATTCAGTAACCTTTAAATACTCTTAAGTCTTTCAGTACTTAAAGGGGCTTATAGAAAACAGGGATAGAGACTATTTACATAGGCAGGTAAACAGGACAAGGGGAAACAGCTTTACTTTTCAGGAGTTAAAGTGAGATCAGAAAGAAAAAAAAAGACACAGAAAATGTTCCTAATACAATTTTTATGTACTCATTTTTGAAAATTAGAAAACCCTGCAGTTTGTATGCTGGATCCTATGTGCTTATAGAAAAAATGGAAAAATGGTTTGATTTTTGTCTGAATTTATACCTGTATCTATCGCTTTGTTTGCAGGTGGAAGTTTTCCAGAAGATTTTTCAATATTAATGACAGTAAAACCTAAAAAGGGTATTCAGTCTTTCCTTTTGTCTATCTACAATGAACAAGGAATTCAGCAAGTAGGTGTTGAAGTTGGTAGATCCCCTGTCTTCCTGTTTGAAGATCAAAATGGAAAACCTGCCCCAGAAGACTATCCTCTTTTCAGAACAGTCAACATTGCTGATGGCAAGTAAGTGGAAAATTTTAAAATTAAGAACATATTGCAGACCACTGTATATGTGATTGTCTATTTACAAACAGTTTCCTTAAATATTTAAATATGTCAGCAACATTGTTTCTAGCTAGTTGGACTGGTGTAGTACAAAATTAGAGAAGTTTTGCAGCAGAATACAGTTCCAGCTCCAAATGGTGCATACAGCTATAAATGAAACAAACCACCTTATCTGCCATTTTTATAAATTAAGGATGAGGAAATAGTCATAGAAGTTGATCCAACCCAAACTAAACCTATGAATACTCTTCCTGTGCAATATACAAAACGACTGTTTTCAAAAAGTCTCAAGGAATAATCTCACTGAAAGAAATATCTGGTCCACTTAAAGGTGGTAGGCAGTATGAAGACAAGTTGACAAGACAGCATAGAATTTCTTCTATCCAGAGCCAAACCAGCAGATAAATAAAATAGTTTGAGATTCCTATGTCTAAGGAAATCAGGAAAGAATAAGGATTTATACTGCACCCTCAGTAAAGGAATGAATCGCAAATACCTGTTGCATTAGTAATGCAGTTGTTAGTTTTTTACAGCTTTGTAGACAAGCAATCATTCTCTGGGAATGTCATTCCAGTTCTTGTAAAAGGAAATTCATTCTTTCAAAGGCTTTTTATTTGTTGTGCTGCAGTCCAAGAGGAGCAACCACAGTCTTCAGAGATGCACAAAGTAAATTTACTAAAGCAAAAGAAAACAACTCAGCGAGGAAGGGCAAAAATTGAGCTATAATGAAATATGTTTATGAAGCAAAAAAGGAGAAAAAAAAGAAAAAAATTATTTGTCTGCTTGGCCTAGTATTACCAGACAATGAAATTATACGGTGAAACCTAGACTTGATTCATTTCCCTAGCAGAAGGAGTGATTAAAAAAAACCAGCATTTTTAATGGACTTTTGCTAAATAATAAAGCTTTGACATAGAATTTAATCCAAAATGTTGATAAACTAGCTGAAATGAAGAAATAAAAATGAACTTTGTTTGGTACAATTTCCTACACTGAGACTACACAACTTCTAAATCAACTGGAGTCAATCCTAGGCACAGTGAGCTATGATTTTATGCTTTCAGCTTCTACACACTTTCAAAAGATAAGCCAACAATTTTCTTCTGACTCAGCTGTTTTATGAAGGATCTAGGACAACAATCTTCATCTCAAACTGAGATATATTTAAAAAGTGTGAACAGTGTAATGTGCCTGAGGATGCATGGCCAGTTTGCTTTTATAATGATAGTGTTTAACAGCATTCCAGAGAAAACATGGAATTATAGTTCTGGCTCAGTGGTACTGTTTAGCAGTCAGATTCCATTAGCTTCAAGGTGTTCCTTTTGATACACAGACACTCTTTGTAACAATGATCTGAGCTTTCTCTCTGATTTAGGCAACCCTAATGCCACAAATGCCAACTAAAATAATTTGATTCGAGCCTTCCTCTTACCCATCATTAGAATGACATATTTTATATTTTTTACCCTGGTCTATCAAAGATTCTTTAACATTTTACTCCATAGTGGATTACAGAGTGGTCTGCTTTTGTTCTTAAACATTTGTCATAGCAGGGAGGCTCACAAAATTAATGTAGTCTGTCACAATTATTCACAAAGTCTTATAAAGAACATAGTAGAGTTGGGCAAAACATACAAAACTTTATTCTCAAATGTCTCTAAAGTCAAGTCACTTGTCAGTACTCTGAATCACTTCATTCACTTTTTGGTGAATATTATGTAGGCAAGGCTATTGCTGCAGGAATAGTGCCAAATATTTGTGAATATATTTATCTGGAAAAGTATCTACGTTGGAACTGTTTGTATGTATTTCTCTGTAGCTATGGAATACCTTCAAATATGTAAGAACATGGTAAAATTTTGATGGTTGATCACTCAGAAAAAATAGTGAATTGTAAATAATAATTAATAACCTGGGTTAATTATATTTGCTGGGTATATAATAACCTGCTGGGTTAATTATATTTGCGTAAATAATTTGGAAAATCAAACACATTCATAAAAAAGAATCTGCTGTCAGATTTTTCAATCTACTAAAATGTAAACTGTGCACTGACATCTAATTGGAGTTTGGTGATGTTCTCTGGTTAAAGCTGCAGAGAACCTCAGCTTGAGCTTCACCTTACAGAGGATGTTCACAACAAGCTGTGGATCAGACCCTTGGTGCTGAGGGACAGAATGTATACAGCAGCTAGTCAAAGCACTTTGTACACTTGTGTATGTGTAGAAGAAAGAAAAGGAGACATTTTAAATTTTATCTGTGAATTAATTGGTGCACCATCTCCTATAAACTGATTTGATAAGAACACAATGACCTAGTTTTAAAAACATAAATTACAGTCAACATATATTGGGTTTTTTCAATAGGTGGCATCGAGTAGCTATCAGTGTGGAGAAAAAGAGTGTTACAATGATTGTTGACTGTAACAAAAAAACTACAAAACCACTTGACAGAAGTGACAAAACAATTGTGGACACCAATGGCATCACTGTCTTTGGAACCAGGATTCTGGATGAAGAAGTTTTTGAGGTACGAATCAATTATGAACAAATGGAATTGAGTTTTTTTGTATTGAGCAAGCTGCTTAATGCAAACCAGAATAATCTTTTAGGTCAAATGCTGCTATAATGTACAAACTTTGATTTATATAACCTGTTAGGATAGGCTGAAATAAAAGAGAAGTAAAACAGGGAGGAGTACAGTTGGAAGATTTGGTGCATTTTTCTGTCCTTTTTGTTGTAACTGGAAGGGAGTTGCTTTTTTTGTCTTTCTGCCTAATATTGAGATACCTGAGGTATTTGGGGGAATTAATCAGGGAAAGCTGTGTAATATGATACTGAATCATTTTCTTTCTGTATCTCTTAAGCATTTGCAGATATATGTGTGTGCTAACAGTATTTGAGAGCAGGGGAGAAGGATCTGGAAAGTTTTCTGTGTAATATGAATCTGTTAAAGTGTTTATCCCACCTATTACTCTTTCCAGTAAATGGAACATACTTTGGCAATAAGGACATATATATTTCCATCATTTACTGGCCAAGAAGTACATATAGGAAGGGTAAAATGCCTTTAAGGAAGTAAGTAAATGCCAATCATGAGGCCTTTCTGGGTAGAATCCTTATGTCAATAATTACTTTTACAGACTAATTATGAAACTTCTTTAATCTGCACTACTGAATTTCTTTTATAACATTGTTATACAATGGTTAAAATTGAAAAATTTAAATTAAAATGAAAAAAAGAAATTACAGATTGCTAGTTATTTCATCTACAGAAGATCTGTGCTCTATAAATGTCCACAGTTTTAATCCTAGCTTTAAGCAGAACATATACTTGAGAAGCTGCATAGGTATCAAGAGGGGGAATAGGAATTTTGAGTGTAGCATTGTATCATTGTTATCTTTGTTTTCCATGGACATGATGAATTGTGGGCCTTTTGAATACAGAAATTTCTGGGGTGATTTAGTGGCTCAAGCAGTATGATATGTTTGGTATTTGCAGCCTAATTCACCTGTATCCCCAATACAGTTTGCACATCTGAGGAACATTATTTTCTGTTTAAAGATGAATCCCACTGTTGCCTCTATCGGGGATGTGACAACGATTTTTTGGTCTCCTCATGGAATAATTACTTTAAATTTTAATTTTTACTGTTTTCTTAGGTGAGAAACCAGCTTCCCCAATATTTGTGTTTGACAATAAACTGTCAAAAATGTGTGCAATGTGAATATGCATAAATAAAAAAGAATTCAGAGAAAAATAAAATGAGATAAACTTTTTTTTAAGTCTTTTCCATGTGATTTTAGATTTTCATAGAAGCTAAAGCAGCAAGGTCTGGCTAGTTCTTGCAAATTTTGTAACCATTTCAAAAGTTTTCAAGCAGGGAAATGCACAATAGATAAATACTGATGATTGGTTTGTTTATTCAGTGCAATCACTAAATAAAAATATCTGTCTGAAGTTTCAGAGGTGCTGAAATAATCATACCTTTTTGGAAATAATTTTTTATGATATGTGTGTAAAGGGAGATATTTATTTTATCATTTACCCCAAAAGATGGGAAGGGATGTGGTAGAATGCAGTTACTTTTTGGTGCAACTGTTGAAAGAGTCGGTGAAGTTGGATGAAGACATAACTTAGCAAATTGAAATTAGCATTTAAATCAGAATGATCAGATTAATTGACGAAAATCAAAAATAACCCTGCATTTTTCTTGAAGTCAGATCTGTGTGAAGTCAAAGTGGACACAAGGATATAACTTTCCAGAATTTGCCGGAATGAATTAAAATTACTTTTCTCCAAGGGTGTTGTCACTTGTGGAAGGAGGGAAAAGGAAAGTAGTGCTAGCTGGTTCTCTGCCAGAGATTTTTTTCTGGCATCTGGTACACTGACATGGCAAGTCAGTGTTTCAATTCCAGCTGAGACCCACTAAGAAGGGGCTTTGGACTCACAGAAGAAATTGTGCAGCTCTCTGTAAGATCAGTTAAGTGGATGAATATTAAGATTCAGTACTGAGAACAGCAACATTTCTACCTTTTTTTAGCCTCACTGTACATTTCTGAATTTCTTCAGTGATTAGGTTTTCTTACTCAACTGAGTGCACCTCACTTCTTTTTTTATTCAGAGAAATCACTTGCAGTCTTACGAGGCTGTTCTTGAAATTGGTGGGGTTTAGATTAAGTCTCAACTCTTACTTAAATTAGAAGCTCGCAATCCTTACTTTTGGGATAGGTTTCTGCTTTCTTTGTTACTGCACCAACATCATGGAATAATTTATACCTATGTTCAATTATCTGAACCTGTATGTAAAAATGTGCATGTTGAAATCAGAATGTACCCCAAAGTTAAAAAAATTACTGGGCCATATACATTTTTAATGGATCATACAATCGTAGAATACCCTGAATTGGAAAGCACCCACAAGGATCATTGAGTCCAGCTCCTGGCTCTGCACAGGACAGCCCAAGAATCACACCCTGTGCCTGAGGGCATTGTCCAAATGCTTCTTGAGCTCTGTCAGGCTGCTGCTGTGACCACTGCCCTGGGGAGCCTGTTCCAGTGCCCATCCACCCCCTAGGTGAAGAACCTTTTCCAAATATCCAACCTAAAACTCCCAGGCACAGCTCCAGGCCAGTCCCTTGGCTCCTGTCGCTGTCACCACAGCAGACATCAGTGCTTGCCCCTCCTGTTTCCCCTCTCAAGGAAGTTGCAGACTGCAATGAGGTCTCTCCTCTGTCTCCTCTTCTCTACGGTGAACAAGCCAAGTGACCTCTGTCCTAAGTCTGGCCAAACAAAACATAATCTAGTTCATGTTGAGTTTTCTACTGTTTTTCTGCTCTCTAAACAGCATTCTTTTTGTTTTATTAACAAGAATTTATCCATCCCTTAGCTTCTGGTGCTACAATTTCTAAAGATTAGTGCTGTTTCCTGAAATCTATCCCTGCTTGAAAGTGTCATGATTGTGTGTTAAATGTTCTGTTTTTCTCATTCATGGCAGCTCAGAGTGACTTTTGGTGATTTCATGGTCTCCTTGTTACTATTTCTGTGTTATGAACCCTGCTGTATCTTGAGACCACAATAGTCACTGAAGATACACATAACAAAATGTGTCTTATTTTGTGGGCAGGAAATTCCAGAAGTTATCTAGTCATGACATTAGATTTAACTGTTTAAGTCATAAAACTGTTTACTACAGACTTCTCATGTGACACGTGCAGCCTTTGTTAGCTTAAGTGTAGGAAGCCCCTAAAAACAATTATCTTTTGCTCATGGTGTCGGAAGGATTAATATTGTATCCATGCATCACAGGGGTCATCTTATCTTAGGTAATAGTGATATTTTTCTCATAACAAGCCAATGCTTTGGTCATAGGAGCAATGAAGCACTTTTCAGTCTCCTCAAACTGAATGGAAATTTAAAATGTGGAAATAATAACCTGTAGATGCATATAATGAACTCTTATTCTTTACTGACCTACGAAGTGAGGATGATACTGTTTCTTTCTGGTCTTGTACCAATGTGTGCAGCAGAACACAGCTGCACCAGGCCCCATTGCATCTCTAAGGTAACTCACGCCCATTGAAAGGAGCTGTATACAAATGAGTCCAAAACAGGTATCATTACAATATTCTGACCTCCTCACCCTCTCACCACTTGATTGTATCTTTTGAAAAAAGGAATACTCGTTCAGTTATATAGCTCTAACATATTTGCATAGGCTGCTGCTGTGACCACTGCCCTGGGGAGCCTGTTCCAGTGCCCATCCACCCCTAGGTGAAGAACCTTTTCCAAATATCCAACCTAAAACTCCCAGGCACAGCTCCAGGCCAGTCCCTTGGCTCCTGTCGCTGTCACCACAGCAGACATCAGTGCTTGCCCCTCCTGTTTCCCCTCTCAAGGAAGTTGCAGACTGCAATGAGGTCTCTCCTCTGTCTCCTCTTCTCTACGGTGAACAAGCCAAGTGACCTCTGTCCTAAGTCTGGCCAAACAAAACATAATCTAGTTCATGTTGAGTTTTCTACTGTTTTCTGCTCTCTAAACAGCATTCTTTTTGTTTTATTAACAAGAATTTATCCATCCCTTAGCTTCTGGTGCTACAATTTCTAAAGATTAGTGCTGTTTCCTGAAATCTATCCCTGCTTGAAAGTGTCATGATTGTGTGTTAAATGTTCTGTTTTTCTCATTCATGGCAGCTCAGAGTGACTTTTGGTGATTTCATGGTCTCCTTGTTACTATTTCTGTGTTATGAACCCTGCTGTATCTTGAGACCACAATAGTCACTGAAGATACACATAACAAAATGTGTCTTATTTTGTGGGCAGGAAATTCCAGAAGTTATCTAGTCATGACATTAGATTTAACTGTTTAAGTCATAAAAGTGTTTACTACAGACTTCTCATGTGACACGTGCAGCCTTTGTTAGCTGAAGTGTAGGAAGCCCCTAAAAACAATTATCTTTTGCTCATGGTGTCGGAAGGATTAATATTGTATCCATGCATCACAGGGGTCATCTTATCTTGGGTAATAGCGATATTTTTCTCATAACAAGCCAATGCTTTAGTCATAGAAGCAATGAAGCACTCTTCAGTCTCCTCAAACTGAATGGAAATTTAAAATATGGAAATAATAACCTGTAGATGCATATAATGAACTCTTATTCTTTACTGACCTACGAAGTGAGGATGATACTGTTTCTTTCTGGTCTTGTACCAATGTGTGCAGCAGAACACAGCTGCACCAGGCCCCATTGCATCTCTAAGGTAACTCACGCCCATTGAAAGGAGCTGTATACAAATGAGTCCAAAACAGGTATCATTACAATATTCTGACCTCCTCACCACTCTCACCACTTGATTGTATCTTTTGAAAAAAGGAATACTCGTTCAGTTATATAGCTCTAACATATTTGCATGGATCATTCATTTAGACGCTTCAGAACAAATATTGTTCCTGTGAGGAGTATTTCACACTTACTTTAAAAAATACTACATCTCAGTGGCTCAAATATTCTCTTTTTTTTTTTTATAATTGTGTTTTTTTAAGTTTCTAATACAAGATTTAACTAAATTAAATTCTTGGCCATTTCCATTTCATTTTATTTTTCTTCTTAATATTAACCTCTGTTTTCTAGGCAGTTGTTTTCTGTTCTAATTCTAGTAGTAACACAAGAACTTGTTATAGCACACTGGCAAATTTTAAGTGCTTACATTTTAATGGGTGTGACATGACCTCATGACATAACTTTCCTATGATGATCAATAATTTCTGACTAAGTAAGGATACTGGGTGTCCAGAGATCGGGTAGATCACTGAGAGAAGGAAAGGGCCAATTAGTGTCCTGAGAACATAATAAATTGCTGCCAAATTCACTGGTTTTGTATATCCAAACACAAAATATTCTTTGGGAAATTTACCTACCGGTGCTAAAGCTAAGAGGCATTTTTTTTTCAGTGGTGCTGTCAGAAAGATTCTGGTTTAGCTGTAAAAGCACGAAAAAAATATCTAAAGTGTTTTCTAAGTCTAGTGGGCAGTTGTGTGTTTTCTGTGAGAGAATTCCAATTTGGAGTTGCCTGCTGCTCATTCCTGAATATAAGTGCTAATCTGAGATTTTATGACATTGTGCTTTGTTAATATGGAAATCAATATGATGTTAAAAACAAGATAGTGAATTCAGCATGCACTAAGCGTCAGGTGCATACAAATGATGAGAAGCAAATTATAAACCGTGAATGCATCTTAAAATAATAAAATTATGCTGTCTAGAAACTGTATTATTATTAACTGCCAAATTATAAGACCTTCATTTACACTGCTAAGCCCTTGCTCACTGAAGTGAATCTTTTGATTTCAGTGGAACTAATTTGTAAATGCTTGTTTTTGAAAGACTGTCACAACATTCCTCAAACTTTTATATATGTCTTTTGAAATTAATGTCTTCTGTGTTTTCAAACACATATTGCAAGAACAGCTGGTTTGTAAGTGCTTGCTGCAAAGAGAATTCCCAAAATGCAAATGAAAAAAAAGTAAAAAAAGAAAAATAAAAAAGGAAGAAAAAATGAGTGAGATGCTGGTACATGGCACCTAGTAAAGGAATTTTGAATTGTATCCATTGAAATATGTTTGTAGCTTACATGTTTTATAAATAATAGGAATCTTTTTATTCTTTGCCAGCTTTAAGGATTTGTCACTCCTCATTTAGTACTGTTGGTGTGAACAATCCAAGTTTTTTTAAGTATTTTATAATAACTTAATAACTAACAGAGTCTTTATGCAGATATTTCTCTATAGACACATTTTTTCCTTCAAAACTCCACACATCAGACCAAGACCATAATTTTTTAGGCACTTTGTTGTAAATGAGTATAACAAGACAAAACCTGATATATAAGAGTCTTATTTAAAGCCCATGAAAGCTTTAACAGCACAGACTTTATGGATTAAATCCTTGCAGTAATACTTGTTAATAAAGGGTTTAGATTTTGATACTAGGCATTAATCTGTTCTCATGAAAAAAGCAGTATAACACTTGTGTACAGGATGGGATTCCTGTTTAAAGGAGTAGGAATAGCTGAGTGAGCAAGTGGAGCAGCTGGAGATAGGCTGAGAGTGCCCTGGCAGCAGTGTGGGTTAGCCTGCAGCTGAGGACATGTCCCTCATGTCTGTGAGCATGGGCAGCCCCAGAGTGCAAGTGCAGATTTTCCAGGGAAGAATAATTAGAATCAGTGTTTCAGATATCAACACCAAAGTGGGCAACTTGAGCACTGAGAAATAAAAAGAAAACCAACACCAACAAAAAGTAAAGCAAAGCGGACAATTCTTTCATTTCAGAGGCACCTAATAAAAAATCAGGGTTTCTTACAAAAGCTTTCTATTTGGCTTCTTTGGTTTTTACTTCATTCTTTTTTATCTCAAAGAATGGTGATCTGGTGTTTATTAATTTTTTTATAGTATTTCCAAACTTATGTTCAGTGAACAAAGGTAAATCCAGTTTCCCTTTCTTAGTTTTGGAAGTAGGAGGGGGAGAGAAGAAGAGGGCAAAGTTCTGGTAATTCATTGGAATTCAAGTTCATTTTCAAGGAATCTTCCCAAAAAACAAAGGAATGGTCATTTAACAAAACTGTTATTAATTATTTTTAAAATTAGCAACCTAGGATCAAAGAATGCTGCATGCTGCATCAGCTTCAAAAGATTTAACAGATAGGATTTATTACCATCTCATTTATTATTGTGTCTAATACATTTCAGTTTTAAACAAGAGATGTAAATAAGATTTAAAAAGTACATGAAAATATAAGACATGTGTAGGATTTTTATCTAGAAAATAGGATGTCCTTGGGCACAGGTGCACACCTGTGTCTCTGTACACTTGCTGTTGCATAGGCATTGTAGTAAAATCTAATCTCTCAGCCAAGAATTGCAGTTGGCTTTGTGAACAGCTATGTTTGGAAGGTCAAAAATTATAATTGGCATATCAACCTATTTCCTAACCAAGTTGAATTTATCCTTCTATAAGCATGGTGTTCAAAGAATCAAGAAGACATTGATTTCTGTGGAAACTTTGACCTGTGCAGTATTCTGCTTTCACAGCTTATTGCTTTTACAGTGCTTCATTCTGGCAGGCTCTAAATATCTTTCTCCAGCTATATTGTACAATGGGCCTGGGTTATGGAATATTGTATTAAAAGCTCCTGGAATTCCTCAATCCCTCAAATCTTTGCAGGAAGATTAAATGAATTCTGCAGCAGGTTTTTCTAAATTCTATAGTAATAATATCCATGCTGTCTAGACTTTTGTTCTTTGGAGTCTATAGCTGTACTGTCACATAACTAATTAGAGAAAGTTGGCACAAATACCCAGGTTGGGGTATTTGTGCTGATTGCTGCTGATCTACTGAAAAACTCACTTTGTAATTTCAGGCTTTAGCCATAACATTAAAATGAAAGATACTGATTTTTTTCTTCTGAGTTGATGTAGTGCCTAGCACTGCTTTTGTTTTGCTTTTATCACAATTTGTGTAAACATCTTTAAAATTTAATTATCCTTATAAGCACATAAGATGTACTAATGTTATCCAGTGTGAATCGTGAAGATGTATTTTGCTAATTCTAACCATCACACTCTATTTGAAGAAAGTATTTCTGAACCTCAAATATATAAATTATCCATTTAAGTAATTGCTGGGGATTTTTTTGTTTGTTGGGTTTGTGGTTTTTTCCCTGCAGAGCTTCTGAAGTAATGCTTACCTGCTGTTCCCTGGACAAAATAAGTTTCACCTGGCAGGGTTATTGTTTTATTAAAATTAATGTAAAAGAGATATCCCAAAATCTGCCCCTGAACTGTTTGACTTTCTTGTGTAACTAGAGGACAACTAGACCATTAAAATTTTACAGACTGGAAGAAAACAGTAATTTCTGCACTGATTTCTTTCTACAGTTCCCTTACACCCTTCTATGAATTCATACTTTTGCCATTTTAATGATGTGGCTGTTGGTAGTAGAGGTGTCTTTTTTCAATTATGAACTTTCAATGAGGAACTTTCAGGTAATAAATAGACTATAAATGGACTACTTGATGGTTGTAATTCTCTAATACACCATATTTAGAAACCATTATTAAAATTATCTAGCTCAAAGGAAAAGAGAATGTTTCAAGAAGACAGATATCTAAAACATTTTATTAAGTCAATTAAGGTAATAAGCAGCTATTAGCATTTACTGATATAACAATAATTAGTCAGGCCCTTGATGATTTATATCATTGAGAAAATCTGACACCACATCTAACTGGAAATTTTCTTTGTTCCTATTTCTGCTGTGGAATCTAAGAGTGCAAAAATTTGGAATCACAGGTAGCAATTATTACCACAAGGCTAACTAAAGTGATCATTACATGAAGATGTAGCCAAAATTGGAAAGAGAACTTGTTAGTTTACTGCTTTTCTGCAAATTTTGTGTCCATTTCTTTTTTTGGTGTTCAACACTGCATTTTTCTAGTGTTGCACTGTTTTCATATCCAGTGCAGATACCTCACTTTATGCTTTGAGTTTTTCAGCAAGTCCTGGAAGTGTACATACACATAAATTTTCTTATTCCAGGATGTCACTGTGGAATGTCTGTGAGATCCACAGAGGAATTTTCAATGAATGAATTCAGCACACACTTCTCAATCTTAGCTGGGCTGTTCCTTGTAGTAGAACAGTTGATGTGAGTGAATGTGTGTGCAGTTGTTCCAGCAGGCATGAGTTCTACTGATTTGAGCATATTCTCCTTCTAGCTCTCTAGCCTGGTTCTCCACATTTGCTCTGGTGTGCAACAAAGTGAATAGTTCCTCAATCACAACAAATCCTTTTAGTACTCTTGGAAGATTCTGCAAAGAATAACTTATCTGGTGGAGTACCTCTTAGAAGGAATCCTTCTGTACCATGTTTTCACACTAGGCATCATTGGTGGACAAGATATTTTATCTTGGCTCAGGCAGCTTTTATCCATGAGGCTGATTCAAAAGTCTCTGATTTTAGTTACGAGCATATCCCTGAAATAAAGAGGAATTAAAATGTTCATAGACTTTAACTATTTTTATTCCATATTACAATGAATTACTGAACTGTGCATTGCCTTTGTGACTTATATGTTGACTTTGACAACAACTTAGTGCCTTTTTCTATAAAGAATTTAGGATCCAAACCAAATATCAAGATTTAAAATTTACTTCCAAAGTACTTGTATGGTTAATGTTATATAGAATACCTTGCTGGATGTTCTCCACTACTTCTGGGCAACTGAGATGTAGCTTTCATCTTTCTTATCCCTAATTAGCAAGTTACATTAAATATCTGACAAACCACTGTTTAAAATACACTGTTTTAAGTGTTATCCAGGAAAAAAAAATTGTTACAAGGCAGAAGGTTATGATTCTCAGAGGTGAACTAGGCTTTTAGAACTTTTTGGGGCAAGTTAAGCGTGCAGTTTGTTACAGGTATTAATATGAAAAGTGGTTGTGTATGTCTGCCTGACACCTCACCACACGTTCTGTGCGTCTGCCTTCTGCTGCCATCCCACTGACCTCTGACACCAAAGCATGGTGGACAACTGGCTCAGCAGACACCTAGAAGGCTTTACTTCTATAGCATGCGACATAGCAACTTCCAACTTTGGAATTGCCTGAGCAGTCTCTGCCAACAGATGTGGTGGTAAAATTTTCATAGAGAAGGAAGAATTTGTCTATATACCATAGCCTTTTGTACTTCCTTTTTTTCTCTATGCACTTTCCTGGGTACTTTAAGGATGCTCAAGTGTATTTGTACATTTTTATCTATTTTTATTTCTCTTTATCCATTTTTGTCTCTCTCTTGCTTTCATCACTTTACCAATGAGACTTCCTTTGTTCCTGAAATTTTCATACAAGAAAAATGATATGACATATGCATATGTGTTTAGATAACTCAGTATTTTTTACAGATCAGCACTTGGAATTCTTAATAACCCATAATTCAAAGTTCTCAGGACTTGTGCAGGTAGATCTTTATGTGCATCATTTATAACTCCAGGTCATGAAAGATGACCAGATTTTTTGTAGTTTATTTGCAAGGAACTTTATAAAATTCTATTTTGGACTCAAAAAGTCAAGCAGTTAAAATCAAAGAATGTGTTTGTAATGTCTGAAGCAATTCTGTGAAAAATACTCAAAGAGAAAGAGTATAGATTTGTCCAACAAATACCTTAGAATGGTAACTAAATCACAATAATGGAATATGCAGTAATGCCTGTGGAACTTTATGAGCTGGTATGATTGACCTGATCTGAAAGGAAAACTCTTGAACTATTCTTACAGTACAGCCAGTGCTTCACGGAACAAAATTTTCAGAGAAACAATTTAATTAGCAAAGACAGAAAATAAAAAATAGAAAAGGAAAATGAATGATTTATTGGAATCATTTTTATAGCACATCTTGAAGGAAAAAGAGGGAAATAAACATTTGGGATTCCAAAAGTAAAATCCATTGGTTCTTCAGTAAACTTCTCACACATTTATAGCCAGTAGCAATGTATGTATTCTGTAAAAATTTATGTATTCTGTGTAAAATTTCTGAGGGCCTCCATCTATGTGGAGCCACGACAGGCAGACAGGCGGGGCTGGGAAATACAGTCAATGGATCAGGAACAGCTTTAACCAATTTAGGCACATTTAAGCCAAGTGGTAACAGCATACCGAGTGCTTCTTGCAAACACACAATCCAACAGAACTCAGTGCCAAAATTCCATGGCATTCAAGACCAGCGCAAAGCTCCAGAGTACTGGCTGTATTCCTGGACCTGTGTTCTCTTAGGCTCTCTGACTAAACAGTAGTTTCAGGAGCTGCTTGGGCACGGCTCCCGCTGGCTGGCACTCTGCGGACACGGAGATCTGTCCAGGCACCTCAGACAGCCAGGAATGCTCAGGGCCAAAGAGCAAGACCATGACTTGAACTCAGCAGGGTGAGGACAGAGGTTCTACACATCCACCTCTAGGCTGCTCAAAAGGGTCACTTACCTCTTTTGTCTTACAGTTGCTTATTCTCTCTCATTTTTTCCTCTGCCTCACTTGGTTTTAATGTGGTTGGTGAAAGAGAAAGGGCAGAGCACTTTGGAAACACTTTGCTGGAGATGGGGGATGCATAGCTCAGGCTGACAGTGACTGTACAGAACCTCTCAAAGCACTCCAGCTCTTGAGGGAGTCATGGAAGAAATCAAAGCGGGAATTTTTCTGTATGTGTAGTAGGTTTTGTAAGATGTCCAGTTCAGGAAGCCTTAGAGGCTTAAGGAATTTACCTTAAAGGAATTAAGGTAAATAAAGGAGACAGTCCAGAACTTCTGACAGAGAAAGAAACTGCTGCATTTGTAGTATTTCTGGAAGCCTAAAAAAATATTCTAAAACTAAATTAATTTGAGACACACGTGAGTCTATAAAAGTGAAGTGGGCTTAGAGTACTGTAAAAACCAGACTTGTAACATATAGCCATTATGTGATATGAAACTATTTCTTACTTTATGACTGAAAAATTAGTAAAAAATTGTAGAACTAGTAAAATTACAGATTATTGCTTGATTTATTTTTTTTTTCAGTTTGAGGAAGTTTTGCTTATGTCTCTGTTTTTTCATTTTGAAAGGAAGGAATGTTGCAATTATTAGTTTACTATTATTTATTATTATAAATTTACTACTTAAAAATATTCTCCAGTTGTTTTTTTTTTTTTTAATTTGCTAAAGGTTACTGTTATAATAGATGTAAAGTGATTCTGGAAATAGTGAGAGAATTATGAATTTTCCCACCTGTAGATTTCCATCAGTTATGATATCTTGTCTTTAAAGACAAAATAGGAACAGGTATACTAACAAAGGTATTCATTTGCCCCTCTTTGTGTAAAACAAAAAAATAAATCCTGCTAGAAGTATATAAATCTTAAAAATCACCCCCTTGTGGGGAAATAGTGAGAGATTGAATTTAATGGGTTTTGACCAAGAACATGTGCCAATTTCCAACAAACTTATTTTTATGTGAGCATAAGAAGCTCCTGGATGAGAAAATTTATAGTGGAAATGTTGGCAGAAGTTAACCTAATGCTGCCTAAATAGTACCACTATGTTAAGAAATACACTGGATACCAGACAGCTTTCTGTGGAAAATGATAAACATTCAAGATCTCTGTAGGGGATCTCAGCAGAGCCATTTTTATTACGCAGAATAGTGGGTCTCTTCCTGTGATGTTGTTTTTATGCATGATATATGGAAGTAGAGCAAAACCAACATTTTTTAGCAGTTACATTTTTTCCAACACAATCTATAGTGTGTATTTAAACAGTGCTCACTCAATTATATTTTATTCAAATAACTGTCTCTATTTTACAGACTATTTTATTACTTTATTTTATTTTATTTTATTTTATTTTATTTTTTTAATTTTTATTTTATTTTTTTATTTTATTTTATTTATCTCCTTTGAGACTGCATATGTGATACAAGCTCACAATTATACTGTTGATCACTTGCATGCTGAGCTGCATGCTGGTAATAGGAAGTGCCCTGAATTAAATCTTAGGAATTTAGACTGATTCCCAGTGTAGAAGTAAACAAACTGCATGAAAATCACAGATCAGAACTTACAATTTCTCACTCTCTCCTTTTAATACCAGACATGATTTTAAGCCATAATTTTTCACCTAGTCCATTTGGTATTAATTTGCATTGTTCTGCCATGTGAACAATAGTTTTCCATAACAGCAGCAGAAATTAAGTGGATATGTTATTTATAACCACAGATGGAAATATCTAAGTATTATGTGCCTGGTTTTGTTTCTGAATGCAAACTCTGTACTCCTGATGAACTGTAGACTACCTTTGGTTTTGTTATTTAATCTGCATATGCTTTCCTGCAGGGTGAGATCCAGCAGCTGTTGATTATAGCTGATCCCAGAGCTGCATTTGACTATTGTGAGCATTATAGCCCAGACTGTGACTCCCCAGTGCCCAATGCTGCTCAGGCTCAAGATCCTCGAGTCGATGAGGTGAGTAATCAGTCGTGTATTACTGGATTTATTGCACATTAGTGGCTGTGCTGGAGAAAAGTTACCCAAGGAACACTTCCAGCTAAATGGCATGCATTGTTCTGGAGGTGGAGAAATCAGCTTGCAGGAGTGCATTCATTTTTGCTGTCTACTCATTTGTGTCAAGCATTCGAAGGAACCTATCACCCTGGTTGTATTTGAACTATCAGCATTCTCAGTTAAGTTAAACTGTAATTCTTTTTAAAAAGTATGGCAGTATGAGTTTGTCTACTCACGCATATTTATTCTTCCTGTGTAGGATAATAATTTTACTGATGCTGGATTTCAACAAATGCCACATTTGAAAGATGTGGGAGCTTTGAGTATCCCACAATTGTAAACTCCTCCTGTTAAAAGTGCCCTGTGTTTTAATGAGCTGCGTGCACAAATGCATGTGCACACAAAAGTATTTCAGCCAGTTCCACTCATAGGAGGTAAACCAACAAGGACAAAACAGAGTAGGAATTTTTCCCAGAAACATGAAAGATATTTGGAGAAACCATTAGTCACTGTAGACAGTTCTCACAGCCACAAACTGATTCATTCACACATGTCAAGATAGGTCCTCAGATTAGGCCTCTGAGTGCTTGTATGTATTGCTGTACACATTCTAAGCACTTGCATTGAACAGTGTAAAGGGAAAAGCTTTTCCAAAATGTAACAAGTCATAACTGAACATGGCTCTGGACAGCTTGTATGCACACCATGTGTGATCTGACTGGTTAGTACTACCGATTACTCAAGAGATCAGCATTAAAACCTTGCTGAATTGTTCTTAGATGACTGCTTTGAGCCTGTTTTGGGACCAAACTTTTCCTAAACACATGGTAATGTTATTTGTTGTTACTATTTATTCTGACTTAAAATTATGTCAGCAGGAGACTGCCTCCCACATCCATTCCATCTGAGGTGTAGTTCAGGATGTGTCAAGTCACCTACACACAGGCAGAGGACTTTACTCTGCATTCCAGTGTGTGGGGTCTGGGCTTTTCAGGAGGACCCCAGAGGACCTGCTGTCCATGTGCCTGCATACCTGGATCTCCATATTCCAAACCAGAACAGATTGAAAGCATATTGCTGGTAATTTATTCAAAACCAAAAAAAGATAGCAAGACCTAAGGTTTTTACGTAATTAAGTTTCAAAGAAGGTTTTATTTTTGCTTGGGAATTTTCCTGGGCTTTGCTTTTATTTGGTTGCTCTTTTGTTTAGTGGTTTTTAATGTGTTTTTCAAAGGCCTATTTTCCCTCTTGGGAATGCAGATTTTGTGGGAGTACCTAGAGAGAAAAATATAAAATCAAGGATACTAATTTGCAGTGTAACATTTTAAAAATAATTTGAAAAAAAATTGTAGAGCACTTAATGATTAATAAAATGGACAACTGCTATTTCTATTTATTTCATTTTTTGTGGAGAGAGGTGATTGGATTATTTTGCTTAGCTTTCTGACCTAAGACACAATTTCTTTGTTGTGCTCCTTGTGTCACTTTGCATAAATATTCCCAGTGAAGTCAATAGATCTCTTCAATATGTAATAGTGATCTAAAAGAATTGCATTAGCAATGCTCCCAATGTGATAAATACGAAATAGAATAAATGGCAGACTGAATTTATAGAATGATAGAATAGTCTACTAAATAGTAAAAAACCAGCTTGCTGAGGCAGGCCACTTTATAATGTTTTGAGAAACAGCCTGTCAAATCACACAGACAATTTATTTTAAGGAAATAAATGAATCAAGTTTTATTTAAGTACTGAAAGAATTGATAGAAGATAGCAGTGCTGATTTTTTGTAAACTGTTATTGCAAAATTAAAAAAGATGTTAAAAGAGAAAAATACATTTGCAGCTAGTCTATAAGAAAAATAATTGTTTTAAAATGCTTGATTATATATTTTGAGGGGATTATAATTGTGATTAGTGATATTGATAGAATTTATAGACTTAGACCTCTGGAAAGCTTCTGACTTGTCAACATATAATATTTTCATTTTTTAAAGAAAGGTATTGTATGGTAAAGTACGTGACAAAGAGATTTGAATCTGGGTGCCTTATCTCAGAAATTACTACAATGAGCTATCACCAAATTAAATTTTTAGTAGAGTTTTATGGTAATTCTGCTAGAAATACAGAAATGTGTGTAAAATGGATGGCATTAAAATTTGTCAGTCATGATACTGCAGAGCACTAAACAGTGATGGGGACACAACTGAAGGCAATGTTACACACATAGAAACCAAAGCAGTAACTGCAGGGCAAACAGAATGAACTCAGTAGTACACTGCAGTAACAGTCTGCATGCATGTGGTAACAGAAGAACCTTTCATCTGCAGCAGATTGTCCCCATCTGGGATGCTAATCATGCTGAAAGACAGCATGGAAAGATTATTGTTCAGCTTGATTGGTTTCATGGTTTGATCTTCAATGTTTTCACACAAACTTTTGTGGTAGGAAGAAGGAAGAGGGAAAACTGGGCAAAAGGCTAGGCAGGATTGTGTCTCAAGAGTCTGGATTAAACCAGCAGAAGCTATAAATATTTGTTGGGCACTAGCTTCAAAATATGCTGATTGTTAAAGAAGGGTAAAAGTTTTTCCCAAAATAGTACAATGCATGTCTTAGTTTGTGAATAAAGGAGTGAGAATTCAGATGCGGTATTACCTCTGCATGCTGTCACTTGAAACATAGACTGCATCATCACACATGTGGCTCACTCACCTTATGCAAAGATCCAAGACAAAAAGATAGACAAATGGGGTGGGGGGAGAAGAAAGATGAGTAATTTCAATTAGGAAAGTATCTACTAAAACCTGTAGGAAAGAATGAACAAATTACCAAGATGATGAATCTCTAGATATCTTCAAGCCAAGGATAGAGACCTTTCTGAAATTTTGACGAAATATTATTCATACTTTAGTTGACTCAGTTACAGAGTGACTGTAGGAAGTTTTGAAGTCTGCAAGTACGCAAGAGTTAGCCAAGGTGGTCTAATCATCCCTTTTGGCATTATCTCTCTGAGCCTTTGAATTATTGCAGTCCAGAATAAGAAACTGATACTTGGCTTAAAGATAAATTATGTGATTTCAGAGCCTATTAATGTGTGTTTCCAGCACTGATTACAAAACCCAAAGGAAGTGGCTGACTTTTCATCAGTAAAATAGAAAATTATGTTAGTGAAGTTGCATTTAGGAAGATTAATTTTCTCTTGAAATTGCACACTTTTGTAGTCTCCTGGCAAGCTCACAGCCTAGTCAGGCATTCAGTCTGAAAAGCTGGATATTTCTAGACCACTAAAGAAGCATCTAGAGAGAAGGATTTAGGTAAAAAGATAGTGGTTTAAGGGCATAAGTACTTTGTTTAGCTGAATGAAATCCTTATTGCTCTAGGCAATGCTTCTTTCTGCAAAGGAACGAATAGTAAAATATCCAGTGTTTTAGTTTTGGGGGCATTTCTTTCAATGGAAGTGCTGATTTAAATGAGTCATTTTCTGAATTTGTTTCCACCATATGTCCTCTTTCCAGTTCAGCTGGTGGAATTGTCTATTGGAGTTTGTTTTGGGAAGGGTCTAAGACTTCATCTAGACTAAAAATAATTAACAACCATAAAATTGGAAAAAATATGGAATACATTGTGCTGAATTTCCATTAAATGAGCCTGAGAGTTCATGTCACATCACTGCAGCCTCACAAATAGAAAATTTGCTTTTTAAAATGTTTGAGTTTTTCTCAAGGCCTTATGACCTTCACTGTGCTCTCATATATAAATTTACTGGACACTGATTTGTAATCAAATTGTCTTTATCAATTATACCTTAAGTGTTGCATTGAAATTTCCTTTTTCTTGTTGCATTTTCTTTTTCTTTTGCATCACATTCAAACTGCAATCTGGGGGATCCAACAGAGAGGATTTCAATGCCTACTTTTTACTTACAGAATCTCTTCATGCCTGAATCAAATACCAAGTTTACCCCAAGCAAAGTTCAGGAAGAATCAAACATCTCACAGTCAGATTCACAAAAATAGCAGGCTGTGAATAAAGATATAGAACTAGTCAGCCTAGAAAAGGAGGACACATCTTAAATTTGACCCTTGTCTGCAGGCTTACCCAGCTGTCCTGTTCCCCATGACATTCTTTTCCCTCAGCAAGATCAACTCCTGCATCCTCACTTTTCCCTTCCTATAATGGATGACCTGAGGATTTCAAGATACAAGCTTTGAACCTGATTGAGTCTTTATATTTCCATTTTAATTCAGTCAGTCTCTTTCTGGACTCAAGTGACTGTGTTATGTGTCTAAACAAGATTTATTTAACTGGGCAACCTCTAACTACCTTTCGTGTTCAGGCTCTGCAGAATGTGTTGCACTTGGCTGCTGGCCAGGGCTGTGGGCTCTGTGTGAGCAGTTCAGGTTGAGCTGTTGGGATAGATGCATGTCAGAGCCCTCCCTATACAGAATGCTTCTATTGCCCTGGGATTTGTTCATCAGACCTAAGCGTCATTCAGACTGAAAACAGGAGAGCAGTAGATTAATAGTAATATCCCTTCATTTTACTCTGTTATTTATTGTCATTTATTTCCATCTTCAAGACATGTTTTAATTGAAGTGTGCATCAGTCTTCCTTGTTCTTGCTTGTGAATAGCCAGGTATAAATCTCTGTATATTGTCAAGGTCAGAGTGGTGACCTCAGCAGTTGGCACTACACAAAAAGGTGTTGTCTAGAAGTTCAGGAATCTTTGGCTTTTTTCACATTGAATGTATGACTTGGTTTTAAGGATCCCATATGGGTTTGCAATTATATTTAAAACTATCAACACTGCTTTTCTTAAAGATACACACCTATGCATTTGTTATAAATACCTTGTGAACAATCTGGCCTCTATCCTGTCTTCAAACCCCTTTTTACTATAAATGGACATGTATTAAATTCCTTTCCAGTTCAATCACATATGCTTTGCCAGCTCACAGAAATTAGAGAAGTGACAGACCTAGCCAGTCTTCATCATCCTTGATGTTGGGCAGTATATTTTCTGGAGTATCTTCAGGTCTTTTCAAAAGAATCAGCTATCAGGCTTTCAAATCTCCTCTTGGAAGATTATTCTGTAACCTAGTGAATCACATGGTCTGACTTCTGCTGACGAACTGCCTTCCCAAAGGAACTCGGCTTCATTTATTTTGGATCTATCCCAAACTAATGGATTATTTGGAGACATGAAATGTTTTGTTTTAATGAAATGAATTTGGTAAATTAAAAGTGCAAATGGCCCCCAAATATCTTGACTTGGAGGCTTCAAGCATCCTTTCAGAATGTGTTAATTTAGTGTCCTTTGGGGTGTTTGACTGGTCAGAAAGAATAGTTTCCTGAAAAATGCAGAAAAGTGATTATTTTTATGTTTAATCTTATGTTTATTGTTACCTTTAGAACTGAAATTAGTTAATGTAGCTGATATTAAAAACTGTGATCTTCCTAGCTCTCTTTTTCTTTACATAGATATATAAACTTTTTATATAAGGGAGTAACATAATAAAGAACCTTAAGAGCATTATTCTCCTTTTCAAAGTGGATATCTTTGGAAACTGAAGATAATGTTCTTATCTCCTTTTATCTCCTTGCTTGTATCACTTTTATGAACAATATAAGGCTCTATGGTAGGTAAGGCCATCCTTTAAATCTTCTAACTTTCCTTCTGGCCTAAGATCAACATCTTCTACCACTTATTTATTTATATTATTGCAGCTGATTTTTAAAACTCTCATTTTGCTTGGCATCCTTTATTGCATTTTGTAAAGTGTTAGTGAGTCTAGAATATTTCAAAGTCATCTTTGCCTTTTTAGCTTATACATGATTTACCATAATTTTTAGGAATTGAAAAAATTGAGATTATGACTGTTCTTTGGTTGAGGATTTAGATTATTAGTTCTTTTTATTTGAAAATGTAAAGCAAAAATTGCTAAAATCTACATTTGAAAAGGGAGGTTGGGTTTTTAGAGTATGTATAGCGGAAGAATTGTTTTCAAAAGTAAGGTTTCCTTCAGAATGTTTAAGTTATTTCACAGTTCAAATAGGCTTTGCATGCTGCTGATCCTCTGCTTCTAAAATTCATCTGATGAAGAAAACAGTTCATCTCTTTAATTGGAATTGCATGATGATCTGGTAGTGTAATATAATCACTCTGGTAAAGAAAGCATGAGGTCATAATGGAAACATTTTGTCCCATCAAAAAGCAGCAGGTTTCATTCTTCCTTTCATTTGTAAGAAAATAGTCGTATGCAATACTCATTACAAGAATGGCTGTTTAGTAACTACTGGTGGTCTTAATAGAGAAGAAAAAAAGCAAGAGGAAGAAAATTGCATCACATCTGAAGTATGTGTTACCTGATGTCTCTTAGCTGAAATCCCTTGCCAAGTTGAACCTATTATTTATTTTGAAATTCTAGATCCTGTCTCCTATATATTCAAGAGTCTACTCATTATCTTTCCTTGATTAGTAGTGCAACTTTGATAGATTTCCATGAACTGCCCAACTTCTGTGAAGCAACAGTAGAGTCTGGGATTTGTGTATCCAAAATGTAAAGGAACTTCCCCCAAGGTTTGTTGAGGTCAAACTGAGGGGATCCTGCAGAGACCTGTCTCTCTGGTGATCTGACAAAAGTGACCTTTGAGTTGTGTAGCTCCCGAAAAAGAAGGGATATGTGCCACATAGTCCAGTCTTAACTAGATAATGTTAATGGCAGGGTAAGTTTGAGTTGCCAGCTTTGCAGCAGGTGACTAAAGCCATTAAATCGGTCACTCATGCCTGTATATTTAGTCTTCATTTACCTGACTAGTCCTTCACTAGTCCTGTTGTGTCCTATTAGAAACAGGGAACAGCCTTCATCAGGTCAAGTGGGTAAAATCATTCTGTGAGTAAATCATGTTTCTAAAGTGCATCTTTACATCAGCTAGGGGTGTAGAGATGCATTCCTCCATCTGGACAGATTGTGCCTCAGGAAATACACCTGGAAGATTTTACATCTATATTTAACTCTTTGCAGCAGGACCCCTGGAGTTCAATACAAAACATATTCTCTGTTTATCAGCTGGCGTGAAACATGAGGTTGCTGGTTTTTCAGAAAAATGTCTTGGGAAAGAAGGGTTGCTAAGAATAAAGTTTATCTTGTAGAACGTTTAGGCTACTACATATTTTCACTTGTGCTCCTTGTATTGGTGCAAGTACTGCAATTTCAAAACTGCTTGAATATGGTTTGGGGATAGTGGCCACATGTCCTAGCTTGTAAGTTCAGAATTTTTGTAATACCCCTCTGATACTGTGCTTTTAAAGTGGAAGGTCTTCATCTGCTTGGCAGTAATCTGACTCCAGCATGGAAACTGTCATTCCCCACTTCTCACCCATCCATATTATTGCTTTCTGCGTGCCTGCATATCAGTGCAACCAAAATATACTCTTGTATTTGCGATCACATTTTGCATATAAGATAAGTTTCACTTTCTTCAACAGAAATGAATGAAGCACAATGCCCAAAAGTATTTTCTGTGCGATTATGCATGATGCAATAGATCTGTCCACATACTTGTGCTTTTTTGTATGTTTTCTAGTTCTCATTAATACATTTCTGACTTTTTGAGCTAGACCTCTTAGCATAAATATCAGCTTATTCACTACTTTCTTTTTTAATACTAATATACATGGCACAGATATTTTTCCTTCCTTTTCCCCCCAATCTACATTTCTGTTTAGTTTATGGCCTCTGAAAAAATACCTATAACCCACTGTTGCAATTTTATTAGTCATGTGGTTGGCACCATTCAGCACAACGATTCAGCTTACCTTGAGAAAAGCCATACTACTGAGATTTGCAGAACAGTTATAATAGTGAGCAACACAGAGTTATATTTAAATTGTCAGTTGGTCAAAGTGACTGCTGGAATGAATGCTTCCAGTTTCAGAATAGGTTTACAGTGCTTACTAAAGAGGAATCTGTGTGTCTATAAGTTACTGAAACAAACTCTAACAGCATATTAAACTTAAATCTGGCTAATGACATGGTAGTTCTCTCAAAAATGTTGCTGCACTTGCCTCCTAAGATATTGGACTCTGAGGAGTCACAGGAGTGGAGTAATAGAAACCCATGTAAAAGGCTTTTTGAGTGATTAAGGGCCTTTCAGCTTTAGCCTTATACTTGCTGAGGAAATCAACTTCTGTGCATTAAAATCATAAGTAAAGAATTGCATCAAAAAACATTGCCAGAGGGAACAGTTAAACCAGTGTTTTGGTCACATGGTGGAAATATAGTTTGGAATATGGAGATCTATTTAAATTTGTAATTTCTTCTAACATGTCCATTTCCTTTTGAAAATGATGACTTCTATGAATCCTCACACTGATTTGGAAGTGTAATGTACTAATTCTCTTTCTCATCAACATATTGAAACAAGCAGGTATTTTTTTCATTTGACAGACAATGATGCTGACTTGTAACAGGAGAGAGGGGTTTTAGAAGGGACAAGTTCACATGAGGCACATTTGAATATTTCTTCTTAAAGGGAAAGCAAACACTTGTCCCTTTGGCCACAGCTCTGCCTTCTTTTGGCTTCCTGGGCTCATAAAGAGTAACCACAGTCTGTTTTAATTTGTCAGGCCTACCAGTTCTTGTAGCTTCAAGCATGGTAGCAGTGGGAAGATATTTTAAAGCTGCCCTTTCTTCTCAATTCTGATGAGTTGTACTTGGTGCAGGTAATATGGAGACCAGGATCTTGGCACAGCCAAGAGTACAGCTCAGGAGTTCCTGGCTCCCTAGATCATGCTCACAACACTGCACAAGCCAATTCTAAAGCTACTTTCTCTTGAAAAGTTGGTGTGCCAAATCTTCATTTGATAAAAAATATAGAAACAGAGCGATGGAACAATTTAGGGGAGCTGAATCTGAAATGAAATTACAGCAGTGAGGCTTTGCTCAGGAAATTTGTACCACGGAGCTGTCCTAGCTTTTAAACTCAACATCAAACAAGAGGAAGATAAGCATGTTTTCTTGTGAGCTGTGGCCTCTCCTCCATCTGATATTGTTTATTCATGTCAGATATTGGCATCTCTGCTGTTCTGGTCACCTGAAAAAAATACAAGTAAAAGAGGTATTATTTGAAACTTAAAGATTAAATAAATATATGGTTTCACAAAGATTTGTTGGTGCTCCCAGTAGTCAAAATTATACTTGATTCTTCTTTGCAGTCCAATTAATGTGAGTTTTTTTCCTGCCATTACTGTTTACTTTTTACTACTTCTGTACTGTGCTTTGAAAGAAATGAGAAGTTGTGAGGGGTTTTTTCCCTACATGAATAATTAGATTGAATTTTTAATAGTGCCTTAATTTTGTTAAACTTTATTCCTAAGTAGAGGTGAAAATACTTTCCAGTATTGCTATCTAGTGTGCTACCTCTAACATGGGAATGCCTGATATTTTTCCATTTGCAATGTAGTACACACCAGAAGATTTTGTCGAATATGACTATGAGTATGGGGATGCAGATTATAAAGAAACTGATTCTGTAACAGAGGGACTCCCACTGTTCGAAGAGACAGTAGCACAAACAGAGGTAACAGAATCTGATCTGTTTGTTTGTGTGGTGTCCAGCTGTCCCCTACCACATGGTTTGTCAATTTGTGTCTTTGTATATGAGCCTAATGCTTTCCTCTCACTCATTTCTTTACTTCGTAGCTGTAACCTTTGCTTTCAGTTAGAGATGGAAGGTCTCACGGCTGACAGCACTCATCTTGCATTTGGTTACCCCTCTTTCATTCACACTTTCTCAGTTTCCTTTTCATTTTATTTATGTTTTCCCATTCCATTTTTCATAACGTTTGCAGAAAAAGAAAGCAATGGTCAAAAAGAAGAAGAGGACAGTGGCTGCTAGCTCAAAGGACAAACCTCAAA
The DNA here is from genome assembly GCA_024865655.1 of Emberiza elegans. Taxonomy (NCBI): domain Eukaryota; kingdom Metazoa; phylum Chordata; class Aves; order Passeriformes; family Fringillidae; genus Emberiza; species Emberiza elegans. The sequence continues at coordinate 67,841,268 of JALJVW010000206.1, forward strand.
AGGCCACAACAAAAAAATCTGAAAAATATGCATCCAAGAAGAAGAAAAGTTATCAAGCAGCAACAAAAGACAAACTAGGGGTAAAGGTAGCCAAGAAATAATCAAGATCTTTCCCAGACTAAGACTGGAAGATCTTTGATAATAAGAAAAAAATTTACCTAACCCCACTAGATGAATACATCTGGCTAATACCATAACCTGAATAACTGCAATACGTCTTGAATTTTCATACAAGATTTTTTTAAATAATATATGTGTTTTTTCATACTAGGCCAACGTTATTGATGGATTTCAAGACTATAGCATACCTGAAAATGACTATGGGCCCCAGACAGAAGCTCCTTCCAGAGCTACTGAAGCAAATGAGGTAATAAAGACTCTCAAGAAAATACTTGTCCCACCGGGTGCCATTCATTAAAAAAGTACAAATGCATTTTAAAAGGATGGATTTCTCTGTAAATGATACAAAATCTACCAGCATTTAATGTGATTTGATACTTTCTCAGCCAATATCAGAAACTACTATTTTCTTGGGCAGAACTCCCGTTAATTCTGTAGAAATCTGCTGTATCTTCAGCCTGCAGAGTTGATGATTCTGGAAATAATTCAGAGATATATGGTGTGGGAATGTGGTGTTGCTACTTTCAGTATGGATGTGAATGGAGCTATGTCTAGCACAAACTAGGTTAGATATTAGACATAGTCCTCCTGATCGAATAGGAAGGAGAGTCTCTAATTTTTCCTGTAATTTTTAAGGTGCAGCATAAAAGAGCCTAACACAAGACAAAGAATGGCTGCCACTAACAAAACCAAGTTACTTCATTTTCACTTGTTCTATTCAAAAGAAACATTATGATTTGAACTGTCAAAAAAGATAAAATTATTATTTTGACTTAGGTTAGAAAGCACATTCTAGAAAGCCACAATAACAGGTTTAAGCATTATTTTGTTAAAATTACTGCACCTAAGCCAGTGTTGATTAATATGTTTGCATATTAATTAACACTAGTGTTAGAAAATTATGGTGGATTTTAAGAAACATTGTTCTCATTTTTCTTTTCCTTTTCCTTTCAAAATTAAGATTGTTGCTTAAAAGATGTACAAAACTCCCCCTCACCTCTTTCCCCTGAATATCTGAAAAGAGAAAGAGTCCCCATATGTTCTATGCTTTTCCTCTTATGTATCTTGGAAGGTGAAGGTGGATTAAGGTATGTTTTTTTCATTTTGCTGTTAAGCATTCTTGTGTTCAGTCTCATGTTTGCTTCTCACAGACTGATCAACAAATGTATCTAAATCATTCCATTTCCTGGGCAGTTCTAAGCTGATTGTACAATTGCAGAGCTGTAATGAGGTAGATTCAAAGTGCTAAATGCTCTCCTTGGTGAGAGCACTTCTTCATAAAGGTAAAATTTGGCTTAGAATTGGTTCTGATCTCTGTTTATTCCAGCTATAAGGTAGAAATTATACTCCTGTAATTAATGGAATTAGGCAAGTGTTAAATCAGTATCTGGCCTTCTATTTTAATTGCAATAAATTTCAATGTTATTATTAGATCAATATTTTTTAATTACACTGGATGTTGATTAGCTTCTGAATATTTTCAAGATCATACTACTTCATATTGTCTGATCATTTCATATTAGAAATATCTGAACTTCAGTTTCTTTCAAAATTGTCCTGTATGCAAAATTATTTAAAGACCTTATTATAACAGAATAAAGCAATCCTCCTTTACTTCACAAATGGTTTTGTACATCTCAAATATAGCATTCTTTTAAACTGCTTTAGTGCTTTTAAGTTGTTTGCTTGGTTTGACAGCTTACATACTTTAAGATGAAAGCTTATATTTCTGAAATCTTAAAATTAATCTGAATTGAACAGGTAGAACTTAGACAAAAAATATGTAAATTACCATGACACACAACAAGTCGTGCCTTTTACTGATAAACAAACTTCAAAATCATTAACAAGAGAAAAGAAGTTTAGCTCAGCATTGCTGTTTATAGACAGAAAGTAATGTAAAAGGCTGGGCTTAACTAAAGTGATGTTTGCACCTCCTCCACATTGCTATTATAAAAAGATCTGAACTTATTCACTGCTCATTGCATATGTTCATTCATAAATGCCTGTAAGAGTGAAACCAAGCAGCGAAATTGAGCTATATTTGGCACTAAAGTAACATTACGCAAGCAGTATACATAATACTGGATATATTGAATTCAGTGGTTTTGGAAAAAAAAACCAAAGCGTACGAAAACATTACTTCTTTGTACTACTTATACAAAGATCTTTTAATTACTCTGAAAGGCTGAGCTTCCATTCCTTCAGACTCTAATTAAAAGACAATATGCTGTAGTTCTACTGTTCTTTCTTCTTTTGACAAGTCATCATGGTGGATCAGCGTATGCTTACATTGCTTTACTAACAATAACCCACATATTCCTCCTATTCCCAAATCTTTGCTACTGATACGAATAGCAAAATCCTGTTGAAGAAGTATTTGCTGAAGAATACATAACTGGAGAGGATTATGATAAAAAAACTGAGGCAACTGAATATGGAAGCAGAGGAGTAGACCTCAGTGAATCTGATCTGCTGGTAGATGGAGATTTAGGAGAATATGATTTTTATGAATATAAAGAATATGAAGAGAAACCAACTGATTCCACTAATGAGGAGTTTGGTCCAGGTGTTCCTGCAGAGACCGATATCACAGAAACAAGCGTAAGTTGACTGGAGGCATAATGCAGATTAATTTAATTTAGCAATTCTTTTATAATTAAACATTCTCAGAACTGCACAAATCCTGATCCACAGCTCCTTGTACATATTAGATATATTCTCATTTCCAATAGCCTTTGGATCAAGGCCATCCTCTTAGTAATCTTGAATGTTTTATTTTTATCATGTACGATTTTTGTCTCATTTGCTGAAGGGAGTAAGGGAGGGTGGAAGATGGGAGAAAAAGGAAAGAGGAGATGGAATTTAAAAAATAAATTTTTAAAGTAACAGTTTTAAAAACCTTTCTAAACTAGAGCTAAAGCTGGAAAGAACATAAATTCTAATGCAGGTACAAGTGCTGTAATTAATATTTTTATATGATTACCTTAAGAAATTCAAATGCATATAAGTGTCTAGAATCCTATGGCTTTTGCAGCTTTCCAAAAAGAAAATTCATGAGTAGGAAGGTTAAGGCCTGAACCCTTTCATGAAAATAAGCTTAGTCAATGGTGACAGGTTTATGGTCTTGCAGAAGTGATTTAACAGCTCAATATATATAAAGATAGATAGGATGACATGGTGGATCCTGTGAATCATGCTCTTCATTCTGAGTTTTATAGCTCTCTTTCCCTCTGACTTAATCACAGGCTAAACAGCAAGGCTTTAACTTTCCTTTAGTTGTGCCAAGATCCTTGTTTATCAGTTTACCAGCTATGGATGCTGCAAAGAAAACTAATATGGCTAAGACTGGAAGGAAAAAAAAATCCCATTTGGATTTTTTAATTAGGAAGACCTTCAATATAGTAGAAAAAGAGAATTTTGTTTTCACTATTTGCTCAGTCTTATCTTAATTTTCTCCTCACAAAGTCAAAACTTCAGTTTACAAAGGATCTAAGAAATAACAGCAAGTGCTGTGAGGTTGCTTTTCTCTGCCAGCCTTGAAACCCATCCTTCTGTATTTCATTTACCGCTCCTTTCTATACCCTGTTGGGGTCATTGTATTTTTTAATGATCCTTATCTGTGCAACGTGATACAAGTGTACTCTTTTCCTTCTAGCCCAGATGGGGACACTGTGGCAGAATGACACAGAAAAGGTCAGATTATCTGTGAAGCAAAGAGCCCATAAGGCACCATTTGTGTCTGCATTAAGCAAATGACTGCAGACTCTATTCCCTGGTGTAAATTTCAACCTAAAATGCCTTGATACAAAGCTGAAGGAGTCAAGAATCTTGAATTAGAGCACAGGATCTGGTCTGTGCAAGCTTTATTACAGTGTCATCTGCTGAACCAGACATATGTCATTTTCCCTTGGCATATGGACGTATTTAGAATAACTGAAGTTCTACCTATGATAAAAAAAGGCAAGATGGAAAGTATTCAGTAAATGGGAACTTTCAAAAGGGGGAAATATTTTCAAATATGGAGACCCTGATATCATTTTTATACAAGTAATTTATGCTAATTTAATAAAACATGATTGCCTATACATCTTGCTACTTGATTTTTATGAACTACCAATGGGTTTATGAACATCATTACTAGTGAGATCTGTGCCTTTATAAGTTAGTGCAAAATGCACAGTCTGTGAATCTCTGTTTGTCCATCCCAAAATATTTAATATTGAAATACTGTAACATTATCCTTACTATTTTTACTAATCCCCAGATATTTTTTAGAGTAAATGTTGAATCACTCTATTGAAATTTAGAAAAAGCACATTTTAAATTTTAAGCTGGTCAGAACTTAATTTCTAGTGAATATGTTAACAACCAAGAGAGATACTTCTGAAGAAAAATACATTATCTCATGGTTTAAAAAAAAATCAGTTCTTTTTCTTTGTTTGAAACTTGAATTTGTTTCTTCCATTACTACGTGTTATTGACATATTGTTTTAGGCACTTCTGTTATCTTAATCCTGAACCCAAAACTTCCCACAGAGCTGGTCCTCAAAGAGTTTGGCAGCTGATGCTAATTCAGGTAGTGCCAAGGCATCATTGGTTATCCGTGAAATATTCTTTAGTGTCCACAGTGCCACTTACCTCCTTTCTCATTTATGCCGTGAAGTCACAGACCCTTCTCAGGTTGTTTTACATGTTGTGGATGTCTCATGAATGAAATTAGGAGCTTGAAAGGTATGGTCCATATTGGACCAAGGGATCTTTCTTTCCATCTTATTTTAGGCTGCTTAACTCATAAAGCCATGAAGAATCATTGTCAATTACCAAGAATATTTCCAATCAAATAAGAAAAGAAACGATGTTGTGACTTGCGCACAGAAGTTTTAGGTTCTATTTTCAAAGTTCTAATGTAAAGCATGGGATAAACACTCATGGGATGCACATCTCATTAAAAATTACAAATTGACAATATCCAATAATAGAGAAAGCATACACACGGCTTTTGCATTTTCCATTTCTCATGCATTAAGTATTTTTGATTTATGTGGTTTGTACCTGTGATGTATTTTTTTACAGTATACACCAATTCCAGCTTTAGCTTTCAGTTACAGGTTGCTGAAATTCTTTATTGTACCAGGTCCTTAGACCTTCTACTTACTTTTATTTTTGGGGTTGTTTTTACTGGCCAGGTGACAGGACATGGGGCTTATGGAGAAAAAGGCCAAAAGGGAGAACCAGCTGTGATTGAACCTGTAAGTACAGATGGCAGGGAGTTTTTCAGTAGCACTGTATCAAATATATTCACTGTTAATGCATCATTATGAGATGTTGTTGTTCATGATAGGATGACATGATCTCTGAAACAGTCCCTGTAATGTGGATGATATAAAGTGATTACTGACAGCTACTCCTTTGGTTACATGAAGGATTAACCACATGTTCCTAAAAAAAAAGAGAACCTTGTACAGAGGAAAACAGATCATTGATCTGATCTTCAGGCCGTCTAGTAACTGCATCTTGGACAGATCTACCCAGAAAACTTGCAGCTTAGGCACAGGTAACACCGTCACTACAGGTTTCAGCAAGGGCAAAGAAGCCTTCATCACTTTTAATGCCATGCAATGGTTCAGATTCTCATGCTAGGAACTGTAGAGAGAAGATTCCTGGAATAGTTTATCAAAACACTAAGAAATGTTAACTTTAGTAGTTCAGCTAAAAAGATTTTTTATGTTTTTCTAAAAAATAATGAATGTAATATTGTGTTCCATCCATCCCTAGGGTATGCTCATTGAAGGACCACCGGGACCAAGAGGACCTGCTGTAAGTAGATTAATCACAATTTCCTTTATTGCACTTGATTTATCCACTGTGCTTTTCTATGCACAAGTTAACGCAATATTAGTCTTATTATAGTTCCCAAATGTGTATTAGATTTAGAACTTTTAGAAGAGAATAGAAAAGGGTCATCTCTAGCATTTTCAGTGACAGCAAGCTACAAGCTGATGGCACATGAAAAATCTAAATTTTGAATGTTGAATATAAATCTTTGTAAGAAAAAACAATACACTGCCTTATAAATTATTTTATCCAAATATGTGTTCATCATAACTTTTGAGGGAAAAAATAGTTCAAAAGTTTTCAAGCTTTCAACATAATTATGTCATTCATTTTCTATAGGGTCTTACAGGTCCCCCAGGTTTACAAGGTCCTGTTGGTCCTCCAGGTGACCCTGGTGAAAGGGTAAGTCAACAAACATTATCCCATGCATTCATGGGATATCTTGCACTAATATCTTGCACTAATTGCTACACAAGGTTCTGTTATATCCTGAGCTGAAATAGATCCACATAGGTTAGAAACTTCAGTGGAACTGAGGTTGATTCATTCAACTAAGTAAAAATCAAGTGAGAATCTGGACCAACATTTTCTTAGTGCTAGAAATACGTGCTGTAAATACAAGATGTTTAAGTTCTGGTTTGTTAGTATTCTTCTGGTTTGATGTGTTTAGAAATATACTAAAGTAATATATACAAACATTTCATATGAATTTGAATTAAGTTTTAAAAAATCAGTATGGCTTCAGCTATAATATGTACAAATATAGAGAAAAACAAGCTTTTCAGAATCAAAAAACATGGGAATATTGAAAGTGATGGATAATATTTAGATGATCTTGGAAGAATTTATTTGCCACATTAAATAATATGAGGATTGAGAAACCTATCCAGTCATAAAACTAGTTAAAATTTGAACTCTTATTTTAATCTTCATTTTCTTGCAAGCCTTTTCTTACTGCCACCACCAACATGATTCTAAAACAGCCTAAACATATTTATTTGAGGAAAATATGGTAATGAAAGGCTTTGCTGTGTTTTATGAGAGATAGTTTACTTGTGAATCCAGCATGTTCATGGTGTATTTATATATGAAAGATGTTAAGAAGATGCCATCATTTCACTGTATAATGAGATAATATTAAAATCCCAACAATGCTTTACCTTGCTAGTAAGTCAGCATCCACACTTATTTCATATTTCTGTCCTGTAGATTAATTAAATATTCCAGAATTTGAACTTGTAAAATGGGTATTTTAACACCTAGTAGAGGAATAGCTACCAACAGTCCTTAGTTTTTTAACTGGCTGCTCACTGAATTCATCATGAGGAAATTCTTGACTAAGCACGTCATGTGCCTGTCACAGACCAGACACGACACAAATATATAATTGCAGCAATTAGGCTGGGAGGAGAATGGATTGAGAGCAGCCCTGCAGAGAAGAACTTGGGGGTGTTGGTGGACAAGAAGCTTGACATGACCCAGTAACACACACTTGCAGCCAACCGTATCCTGGCTGCATGAAAGAAGCGTGAGCAGCAAGTCAAGTGAGGTGGTTCTGCCCCTCTGCCACTCTTGTGTGCCTCTTCTATGGAGACAGGCTGAGCTGTGGGGGAAGGCTGCAAGAGAGATGCAGAGGGACTTTCACAAGGGCCCATAGTGATAGGACAAAGGGGAAGGGTTTTAAATGGAAAGAGCAGGTTTCAATTAAATATTGGGAAGAAAATCCTTGCACTGACAGTGGTGAGGCCCTGTAACAGGTTGCCCAGATGATTGTACCATCCTTGAAGTGCTCAAGGCAGGGTTAGATGGGGCTTTGAGCTACTTGGTCTAGTGAAAGGTGTCCAAAGGGAGGTTGAAACTAGATCTTGATGGTCTTTTCCAGACCATTCTGTGTGTATAAATTTATGTAAGTGACTCACAAGGTTTCTCGTACATTACTATATTTTTTTCTCACTTCTTTTCTCTCTCATGTCTTCTTGCTTTTAGGGTCCACCTGGTCGCCCTGGTCTTCCTGGTGCTGATGGTTTAGCAGGTCCCCCAGGTACCATGTTAATGCTGCCGGTAAGTTGTTGTTACAGGGTAAACAGCCTACAAAAACTGGAAGTGTCATTCAAGAAATATATAGGTATTTTATTTTTTCATCTAATTTTTTCTGTGGAATGAGAGAATGATACAGAATTTCTTTTATGGCCTAAGCATTTGAAATTCATGTACATGGTGCCTTTTTTTTCCTCACAAAAAACATATGCTTTAGCTCCTGCATGGCTGACAGATTGGAACCTACACGAGTGAATTACAGACACTGAAAACCATCTTATATTTTTAGCAGTAACTATATTTTGCTACTATAGTTCCAAAACAACGAGTCTGCTGTTGTACAGAGGGCCTGTACTCCCAACAGGCGTTTGTGCTTTCAAGTCTCATTGACATGTAGATTTTTAAGTATTCCGTGCTTCAAATCGGACCTCAGTGTCCTCTTTGAAGAGTCAGTGCATCCTTTGAATAGAAATATATGCACATAGCCAACTCTACTCCCACTGGAGTCAAAGCAAAACACCATCTGTTTTAGCAGGTGGAGGAACAAGCCCAAAGCTGTTAAAGTATCTTGCAGCACTGGGGTACAAAAATCACTGTGTGCTTGGAATTAATTACTCCTAAATGGGTCTATGGGTGAAAAAGATTTATGTCAACTCTGGGCATAGGAAAACTGGACAAACTGTTGTGGGCAGTGCAAGATTCATGGCCCTGATACCCAGGGTATACCATACCTGAGCTTCTTGCTGCAGCCTAGCACTTCTGCAACATTGCAAAGCTTCTGCCAGCAGATTCATTAGCAATAACAATGCAGGAGCAAAGGAATGAGCACTTAAATTTTTATTCTGTAATTTATTTTGAAATCTTCAGAAATTACACAAAACTGGTTTATTTTAGATACCAAACATTTTTCACATTTGCATCTGTCTTAAATTAAATTACATTTTTAATGTGAGTAGCTACTAATGTATAATAATAACTTAATTTTGGTACATATTTTTACAGACATTTTGCAGGCAAGTAAAAGTCTATTTTGGCCTCTTTTATAAATAAACAAACAAACAAATAGAAACCAAAATGCTATTAAATCAGGAAAATATTTGCTCATAAGGGATTAAATTTAGACTTCAGTTACTATCACCAATGACTTCATACTCATGTTGGATGCAGTGGCCTCCATGCAGCCATCTTCTGATGTTAGTAGAATGAACTAAAGACTGTGACCTTGTGACTTTGAAGCAGTTTGCACCATTGCAGCAAGTAACAAGTATGATTTAGATTTGATGAATTCTAAATTCTTTTCTTGTTTTGGTTCTTGCAGTTCCGCTTTGGTGGAGATGGTGAGAAGGGCCCAACAATCTCAGCTCAGGAAGCTCAAGCACAAGCTATTCTTCAGCAAGCTAGGGTAAGCACAAGGAGCCAAATCCTAATTTGTTTTATATCCTGCAGGATGGGAAGTCAAAGATGGGGGGTATTTCCTAACACATTCTAAAACTCTGTTAGTATAGAATATGTATGCTGGCTGGCAGCTTTTTCTTGACACCTGGTGTTCTGTTTGTTTGTCTTCTCAGATTGCTATGAGAGGTCCACCTGGTCCTATGGGACTCACTGGAAGACCAGGTCCTGTGGTAAGTAGACAAAACAGGGGCACAGATTAAAGAACATGGTGATGTATCCATGGATCTCATTCTGGCCCTGCCTACCCCTCTTTATTTGTATTTGTTTTGTACTTATTTGAAATTAATATTATATAATTAAAGCTGTAGTTTGTGTTCTTATTCAAAGTCTGCAATGCAACCTAAATACTAAATAAGTTTTTATGGTAGGTTTTATGGTGTTCAGACAGAGCACACTGCTGGACTTCTAAAACTAGTGAATAGTTTTACATAAATATCCCTCTACATTCAATCATCTCTGCGATACTATTAATACAATTTGTTGCAGCAAATATGAAACTCTACAGAAAGAGATTCTAAAGCAAGAGTTTGCAGAATCACCTTTACTCAATATTTAAGCCAAATCTGAAAAGTTTGTAAAAGGCATTCCTATAAACAATTAAGAGCCACAGTTTCTAAAAGAATTACAATTTTTTATTTCAGTCCTGAATTTACTTAACTGCTAACACCAAATGATCTGGAAATAGTCCTGTGGATTTTAAAATATTTTAGTATTTGTAAGGAGTGTGTACACTTGTATTTTTAAGCAGATCTGTACAAGAATAATTCTTTTCTACAGTAATTCTTCCAAAATAAATAGTAGCTACCAAGCAGAGAATCTGGCTCACAGACTCCTGATTCATCACAATTAGGTATGCAATACTTAAAAAGAGTCAAATATATTTGGTCTCTCTAACAAACTCATACACTATTTCCAGCAATGTATTTAGTTCAAGAGACCTGCAGGATAACATTCAGTCTGCACAGACAAAACTCTAGGGCTGCTCTAAGCAAGGAGGACTTTGCAAAGGCTGGCATGAGACTGACAGTGGGTTCAATACCTTTAGCAGAGGTATAGCCTGCCTTCATACTCATGCTTATGTGTTTTAAAAGCCTTCATGAATTCCTGTATGCAAAGTTCATCAAATTAATAATTTTAATAGTTGTTTTGCTTCTAAACCACCAGGAGGCTCTAGAAATCCAACTCTTTGATCTAGAAACTTTTTTCCCTACAGCTTCAAAAGCAAGTTTCTTGGTCTGTAAATTGGCTTTCTACCCAGCTTCTTTTAGGAAATTTGGAGCTTTTAGTCTTTATACGCATTTTATTTTGTTAAATTAATCAGTAGCCAAAAAGATACATTAGGAACATATTAGTTACTAAAAATCTTAAACATAGTGTCAAAGCTCCAGTCTAGCATTGTTTGAGTCTGGTGTTCACACGCTTAGTTAACATAGCATGAAAATGAATGTCTGGCTATAGATAGTAAATGTAATCAATTATATTAAAGGCAGAGCTTTAATCAGAGAAACCCCAAGAGAGAATCACCACCTACCAAAACCAATCTTCTCTCCACTGCCAGTACCAGTTTGGGATCTGATTTCCAGTTTACTTAGGACTTGAATTGATACCTGCACGATCAGTGGGGATCTTTCCACTCTAGGATGCGAGACTCAGCACTAAGCCAAGCCATTAGATAACTTCTTTCTTCCAGTGTTAATGTAGAAGGATTATCAGTTTTCAAAGATCTGCAACTTTGTTTCATATTAAATACATACTTTGAGTCACAACCTGTTTCAGTGATCAAAAATGCAACTATTCTTTTGTGCATAGTAAAAAACTTCCATATCTTCTTTCCCTGAGACTGTATTCTATGTGTGCATGCCAGGATTTTTTAGTTTATTTTGTCTGGTTTTGTGAGATGTCTAACTTGCTTTCACTAGTTCTGCCACTGATTTCATGTACAGTATAAATGAATATCTGTTTATGATTAAAGTTTACTCTTAAAATCTGTATCTTCATTTCATAATAATAATGAGATGTAGTTATATAGATTCTCCACTTCTTCAGTGCCAGGTGCACAAAGGACTTGATTAAAACATCACTGAAGTTTATGACAAGATTAGACAGGGTGTTTTTTATTGACTACAGTGATCTTTGGATTGAACTCTGAGACTGTTTTTTTCTGCACAACATTGAAATAAAGGTAAAAAGAGGTGGCTTTCAGCTCTTATTCCCTACAATGGATGCACTGCTGATTGCCCTACTTATGTTCTTACTCTGCTCAAACTTAGCTCTCAAATACTAATATAAAAAAAGGGTTACATTTTGCATTTAAATCCATGGGAGTTTTCTCTGGTAAGAGAAGTATTTCTGCCCAGTGTTTATGCAATGATAAATCAAGCTGGATAAATATCTAGATACAAATGATGAATTCACATCCCCTGATGAATAGAGGATTATTTGTTATTTCTCCCTGTAATTCATGTATGGAAATAGAAAGTAACTTATTAATTTAAAGAGGCTTTTGTACACTTAAGCAATATATGTTTGGTTTTCTTCATCAAGGGTGGACCTGGAGCAGCAGGTGCTAAAGGTGAAAGTGGTGAACCAGGACCCCAGGTACAATAATGTTCCATTATGTTTGAGCATGTTTTATATTTAAGAAAATTTATTCATATCAATTAGAAGAAATCAATCAATGATTATGCTTCCTGAATGCAACTGAAGAAAAATATCCTTCATGATACTATCTTATAATTTCAATAGCTTGATCAATAATAAAATTGTAGTTAAAATCAATAGCTTGATTGTTCATTCTTAAATATGAAGGTAACAATCTTTGTATAACAAAGATTATTATCACATGTAGAGTGTCATCAGTTGAAAAGCTGTTTTAATATTGTTACTTCAGGCTCTTTTCTCTGTTCAATAATGATATGTTAGTCTGCAACTGGATGACCTTGGTCTCTGAACTTATCAGATCTCATAAGGTGAGGGAGGTTGAATTTGGTTGGTAATTAAACAGGATATTTTCACTATAGATGTGACATAGCAAGAATAAATCTTTACGAATCAATGCATGTTTTGCTTCTCAGTCTACTATTATATAAACTTCTCCACAGTGATGTCAAAGAACACTGAAGCACATGGAATTCTTTCAGTTTAAACCTAAAATCAGTAAGGAGATTGTGAAAGAAATTATGAAATAAGTATCCCAAACAATGATTTTGCCAGATCTCAAGTAGTATCATGGATTTGATGCATTACTAAGTGCCTGTCTTAAAACTGCACATGGACACTTGGAGTAGAAACATAAAATAAATTAAAAAAAATAAAAAGCATTCTGAACTGTTGTACAGTCTTTCAGTTTGCTTACTTATATTTTTAATGTTTTTTTTCTTTTCCTACACAATATTTGTGAATGGCTTGTTCTCACCATTGCTTTTTTTCACCTGAAAATGCATTTGGATAGGGGAGAGAAAATTTCCCTAGTTACACCCGTACAGTCATCAGTGAAAGTTATGTGTGTTTGGAAAGGGAAGTGTGTTTGGAAAGGGAAGTGTTTTTTCAGTCTGGGGTAATTTGGTCCCTCTCTAGTTAAACCCATGTTGTGTAAAGCTAAGGCAGCATGTGAGATCTTTACTAGCACAACTCATGTTTGTGTAAATATCTGAAATAAGCACTCTATAGTTTCACTAAATAATTATAATGTAGTTATAATTATAATAAAATAATTTTGGCATGAGAGGAAGAATGTTTTTCAAACTGCAGGACTGAGATCTTTAAAGCCATGAAAAGACTGTAAGAAACATGGTAACTTATGTCATGTATAGTGCCATCTCATGGAAATTGGTGTTAAAATTCATAATGCTAAGGCCAGTTTGGATGCCCATGTAGTTTTAAAACTAATGGGAATCTGGGAACCAGAATCCATCTCCTAGGGAAAAAAATGCAGCTTTGTGTAGAAAAAATCTTACCTTGCTCTTGAGGTGAGGTTTTTTACTAGCTTTTTGCTGACATTAATGGAATGCTAAATATTACCCTCTTTAAACCCAGGGTCCTCGTGGTGTCCAAGGTGCCCCCGGTCCAAGTGGAAAAGCTGGCAAAAGGGTAGGTAGCACATAGATCAGTTCTGCTCTGGGTAAATAGTTTTTGTTTAAATGTATTTAAATATTAATTTATTCCATTGCCTTTTCAAATGTTTGCCCCTTTGGGTTTTTCAGGGACGTCCTGGAGCTGATGGTGCCAGAGGAATGCCAGGAGAACCTGGTGCAAAGGTAAATAATAGTGAGACCTGTGGCTTTAGTTGTCTTGGAACGGGCTAGACAGATTTTATGTAGGTACCACAGTTTCATCCAGGCCAACCCAAAATTCTCCTCTCAAGTGAAAATACTGAGGTTTCAGATAGCTGGGTCAGATGCAAGAGCTGAGAATGAATCATCCATTTAAAATATGGTAATTAATGGTAATTCCTAGTGCTCTGACTTTGAAGAAACTGGATTCTTGGGGCCTGATTTCTCTCTCTCTGAGTTAGTTTCTAGTTACAGAGTATCAGTAATAGTAAAGTCAGTTTTGCAATTGCAAAGTGCAGCTGGAATCAAGTGTTTCCTTTCAATGTGAAAATTCTTTTTGTAAATAGCATAACCAAAGCACAGTGCAAAAGCTGTGGCATCTTCTCTTGCTACAATTTGTAGGGGCAAATTTTGAGTGAGTTTGATCCATATGCTCAGCGCCATGTGTTTCATTCAGTAGCAAAAGTGTACATACAACCCAAGGGTAGTAACTAACTTTTAGGGGGAAGGTACTATTTATTCAGACAGTTTAACAATCATTTACTAAAGCTGTGATTTCTTTCCAAGGGTGACAGAGGATTTGATGGTCTTCCTGGCCTCCCTGGTGACAAAGGTAACCGGGTAAGAAAAATATGTACATTTATACAGCACCAAACTAATTGAGTCCCAGAAACAATTATTCATTAAGAACACTACTAAGGACTGAGGGAAAAGTTTAAACAGAATGTCAGCTTTTCACTCTACAAATAATAGCTGTACTGTCAGGCAATGTATTCATTGTGAAACTTTTGAGTAATATCAATCAATAGACAAAAAAATATATAAATTTATAATTTAAATATATTTGCAGAATTTAGATCACATCTTCAACTATGTTTTGCTCTAATTTTTCTTAGTTCAGGAATTTGCCTGTTGGACTTCAAGTCATTGCTCTAAAGAGTAATAGGAAAAGGAAATTAGCATGAAGTTTCTGTATCAGGAGCATGCCAAATTTTAAGTTGCTTAGAAGCTTGCTCAAAAAATGGATGTAGATATTTCAATTACAAACTGAATTGTTTAGTGGGGCTTATTCCAACAATTGCAGCTTAAGAAAGGTCACAGTCAAGTCAGATACATTAGGAAGATTTTTAGTAATATTTAAAACAACTAAACAAGTCTTTTGGAACAAGTCTTTGGAACAAATCTGTGGAATGAGACTTCATCTTTCCTTACAAAGTGCAAATATAATCACAGCCAGGGATTTCAGCTTCAGATTATACTCCTAATGTAGGTGCTAGCACCCTGCTGAGTGTCCCTCCTTTACTGTTGTCCTGGTAAGCGCAGTGCACCATGAAAGAAAGAGTGAATGGGAATGTCAGCAAAGCCATTTCCAAATGTGCTAAAGCTCAGTGACCAAGGAATTATTACCTCACCCTCACCCTTCAGTGGGTAAGCACAGTTGTACTTCCTAGAAAAGCTCAGCAGTGTTGGCTACCAGATCCTAATGTAGTTCTTTTTAATAGCATCTAAGGATACCCTTTTGAGTTCTGTTTGCAATGGATAAAGATCGTCTGCTGTCATGAAGAATTGTTTTACTCCTCTTTCATCATCCCTGTTTAGGTAAGGAGTGTAAAGCAGTCAGTGCATCCCATAATGGAAGCCCAGCATGCTCAGCAGGCCAACAGCAGAGGGGGCTCAGCATTAAGCACTTGCCACCTGCACTTGGAGGGATGAACAGAAATTTGGCCTGTGACTCTGTGTCTTTGGCTTGCAATAATAAACACAGTAAGACAAGTGAAATACTTCTGTTGAAATTATATTTCAGCTGTAGAAGAATCAACATTGAAAAACCTAACTTTAGAGTAAAGTTTCAGGACTGATTTTAGCATTAGTCATATTGGACATGTGAGTTGCAAACTGAATGTCTCTGTCAAGGACAAGTTTTCAGACATGAGTTACTGAATGAGATTCTTGGACTTCTAGTGTAGAGTAGATTACATCATATGAAATCATATTTCTTTTAACCTCATTATCTGTGACTTTGAACTTTTCTTATTTAGATTTACTAGATGCACAACTCTTCTTCAGTATAAAAGCAAGACACTTTATACTTTTAAAATAGGCCCAAAGAAAAAGAAATTCAGGCTTTAAGAGAACACTTGAAGGAAAGAAAAAGAGCTGAAAAACTGAATGCTGATGATGATAGGAAGTTTTGTTCTTACTGAATGACAGTACCAGAACACTGAATGCACACTCCTAATCTATATCTAAGTACCACATGATTGTGAGAAAGGTAGCCCTTAAGGGGATGAACTATTTCAGTATTTGAAAGCTGAAGTCAGTCTTCACCTGGATATTAACTGGAAGCCAGAAAAGACCATGCCTCTCTTGTCATCTTTCTGAAGTGTCACCTAACATATAGAAAAACACATTCTCTACCTGCAGATAGCATAGAGTAGTTTCAGATCCTAGCAAAATAAATTAACTGCTGTATGAATTCATCTTGAAGGTGTTTGAGAGCTGTTCATAAAATTTCACTTTCTCTTGCATGCTGGGGGAAGACAGAAAGGCAGTAGAATAAAGTCCTAATATCTCTAGTACTGAGGGATGTGCTCTGGGTATATGAGGGTTACCTAAAATTCCCTAGGAATGTTTGGAAGTGTAAAGAGCAGAGCCACTGAACAGTGACTCCATATATCCCTACCAGAGTCCCCAGCAGTGGTCAGGCTCCTTGGAGACACTGATAAAATTAAGGCAAACACCATGAATACTTGGGTGTTGTCCAATGCCAGAAGGAAGTCACAGTCTTAAAGCCTGCTGCCCAGAAGGAGGTCAGTCAGTGGTGTTTGAGCTCTGTAGCACACTAGTTCTCTTTAGGAATTGGGAAAGAAAAATAAATCCTAAAAGTATGGTCCAGAATCCACTGAGGTTCTGCATATATAGACTTGAAAAGCCCCAGCCTCTGAGGGGAAGTGTGGAAGTCTGGCTGCCTTCCAAAGCCTCAGACAAACCAGTCCCAAGACTCTCAGTAGCTGGTGCCAGGGTGTGTGGTTCTGAAAGGTGGTTAGTAAATCTCTGGATATTCCTGGGCCCTGCAGCTGGTTTCTTAGCTTCTGCCCCACGTACACATCTTATTTTACTGCACTAATTCATTGTGTAGGGGAGAGGGAAGGTGGTGATGAGACAAAGGAAAATGTGAGAAACACTACCTTTTGTAGATGTAGCTTGTGTGTGTTCTGGGGCCAAAAATCACAGAATCAGAGCATCACAGAATATTCTGAATTGGAAGGGAACCCACAAGCATCACCAAGTCCAACTCTTGTTACAGAGTGAAATTGTACAAACACAAATTATTCATTGTTTCAAAAATGCTCATGTGTTCTTATACTGAGGTAATGAAAGATTTCACTGAGTACTAAAACTTACAGATTTGTATCACTGTGTCAAGACGTGTTTTGACACATCAAACTTCAGCTAACATATTTGTTTTCATTTCCCTTCCCATCCATTATTTCCAGCAGCAGAAAGTTTGCAGCAGTTATTTTAATGACTTTCCTTATCCTACAGGGAGACCGTGGCCCACAGGGACCTCCTGGTTTACCTGGTGAAGATGGATCAAGAGTAAGTTGCTGTTCACACTGGAAAATCTAGAGTGAATCCTCATATAATGGGAATAAAGTCATGATAAATGTTTTTTTTTTTCCTAAGACTTGTTTCCTTTTGCACAAAAACAGGGAGAAGATGGGGAAGTTGGACCAAGAGGTCTCCCAGGTGAAGCTGTAAGCAATTCTTTCTTATTCTTCCACTTCTGTTACAAACAAAAAGTCACATTCAGATATTTTTCCAATGTATTGAACTATTCTGAATTGCAGGTATAAAAATTATTTCACATGTTTGCATATAGACAATACTGTTTCTGGCTGAAAAGCAAACAAATGGAATGTTTGGTTTAGGGTTGAAACCCTGCTTACAGGATTAGAATTAAGTCAAGGATATATCCAGCTAAGTATATACAACTTCCAGAATCACAAATGCTATTTCTTATCCAACTGTGTAAAATCAGTAACTGCCATCCTTGATACATCAGAATACAGCCAAGCCCCTGTTGCTTCTAAAGTATTACCTAAATTTCTACTTATTAGAAAGCAAGGCCTGGATTCTCCTCTTATTTTGCACTACTGTGCTTCATTGTGTATTTTACACTTGTTTCACATACAGAATTTCCACCCCTGTCAGTTGGAATTCTGCAGGTGCTGTCACTGCAGAAGAGAGTTCTGCATTGCAGGCAAGAAATCAAGCCTCAGAAGGGGAATTTTTCCCTAAATGTCTGATCTACTGCTGCCTACTCACAAACACCTTGCTACAGTCAGTGTCAGTGATTTGTGACTATGTCATGCACAAGGAGACTGGACACTCAGTTCTGCCTACTTTAGCAGCAGAACATGGATGATGGCACAATAGTGAAAACCAGGACTCATTGACGTAGTATAGAATGAAAAGATTATGTTATAGACCAAAATCTTGTTCACATTATTGATGAGAATAGCCATTGGTCTTTTGTGAAATTTTTTAGGGATAAGAGTAAAAGAATCTAATTTTTGTTTCCAGAATGTCATGTATTTATTGTAATAAAATTACTAGCAATTTTTAATTACTTATCCTTACTACAGATAAAAACATCATTTTGTACTTAGAATAGTAATATAGAGTATAACACACCATCATGTTTTCAAAAGAAAGGAATAAAACTCTGTATGTTACTGTTCAGGTCAGACCTTCAGGCCAAGACACAGCTAATATTTTAGTGGAAGATGCTGTGCCAGTGTTCTGCACCAGGAAATATAAATGTCAATCTCCCACCTTTCTCTGAATTGACCATACACAGGCTAAATCAAAGGTTGCCCTTTCACTGACATCCTCTTCAGAAATACAGTGTCCTTGAGGAAAATCTGTTATCGCTGAGTTTTCCCCGTTCTTTTCTTTCTTCCTAAAACACCCATGCTGCCTTCCCTTCATCCATCCTACTCCTTATTCCATTCCTCAGCCAGTCCTGCTCACAGGCATTTCTGTTCAAAAAATCATGCAGGTGTCAATAAGGGTTTCTTCTCTTGCAGGGTCCACGGGGATTACTGGGCCCCAGAGGAACACCTGGGCCCCCTGGACAACCTGTACGTATGAGCTGTCGAGTATTTCCAGTTTCCAGAAGGAAAAAAGGAAGTCCACTGAAAATTGCTCTTGTTATATTGTTTGTTGTAGGGCATTGCAGGTATTGATGGACCTTCAGGCCCAAAGGGAAATATGGTGAGTAAGTAAACTGGGAATTAGAAAGATTCTAAGTGTTTTCCACATTCTCTCATCCCTGCAGCTGTGCCATCCCTTCCATTTAATTAAACTTTTATGTCAACTATTTGGATTCATTATGATTTTATATGGAAAAGGCAAGGCTTCTGTTACTTAGTTTTCAGCCAAAAGCCCTGACCATGCTTTCTCTCAGACTCCTTTAGCACCATGGACTCCAGTGCTCAGGTCCTATGTGTGGGCTGTTATTCTCTGTTAAAGAAAAGGTCATGATATTCATTAGCATGAAAGAATTTCATAGTGGAGAGAAAGTTGCTGGTAGACTTTAAAGGGGGAGGAACAAAGATGAGTTTGTACTCCTTTTAGTCCTGACAATGAAGATCTGTAGTGCAGAAATGCAAACCTAATGCCCTACTATTTTTTTGCATGGTAGGGTCCTCAAGGGGAACCAGGACCTCCTGGTCAGCAAGGAATTCCAGGCCCACAAGTAAGTGTAAAAGACCTCTCAAGAAATATGATGTTATGTGCAGCAAATGTTTAATAAATGGAAATTACTAAATGGTTAGCTTTTCATGTGCAAAACCGATAAAGCTTCAAGGATTTTATAAATAATGCTGCATATTTTACTGCACTAATTCATTGTGTAGGGGAGGGGGAAGGTGGTGATGAGACAAAGGAAAATGTAGAAACACTACCTTTTGTAGATGTAGCTTGTGTGTGTGTTGGGGCCAAAAATCACAGAATCAGAGCATCACAGAATATTCTGAATTGGAAGGAACCCACAAGCATCACCAAGTCCAACTCTTGTTACAGAGTGAAATTGTACAAACACAAATTATTCATTGTTTCAAAATGCTCATGTGTTCTTATACTGAGGTAATGAAAGATTTCACTGAGTACTAAAACTTACAGATTTGTATCACTGTGTCAAGACGTGTTTTGACACATCAAACTTCAGCTAACATATTTGTTTTCATTTCCCTTCCCATCCATTATTTCCAGCAGCAGAAAGTTTGCAGCAGTTATTTTAGCGCTTTCTCCTTATCCCACAGGGGAGACCGTGGCCCCCAGGGACCTCCTGGTTTACCTGGTGAAGATGGATCAAGAGTAAGTTGCTGTTCACACTGGAAAATCTAGAGTGAATCCTCATATAATGGGAATAAAGTCATGATAAATGTTTTTTTTTTTTCCTAAGACTTGTTTCCTTTTGCACAAAAAACAGGAGAAGATGGGGAAGTTGGACCAAGAGGTCTCCCAGGTGAAGCTGTAAGCAATTCTTTCTTATTCTTCCACTTCTGTTACAAACAAAAAGTCACATTCAGATATTTTCCAATGTATTGAACTATTCTGAATTGCAGGTATAAAAATTATTTCACATGTTTGCATATAGACAATACTGTTTCTGGCTGAAAAGCAAACAAATGGAATGTTTGGTTTAGGGTTGAAACCCTGCTTACAGGATTAGAATTAAGTCAAAGGATATATCCAGCTAAGTATATACAACTTCCAGAATCACAAATGCTATTTCTTATCCAACTGTGTAAAATCAGTAACTGCCATCCTTGATACATCAGAATACAGCCAAGCCCCTGTTGCTTCTAAAGTATTACCTAAATTTCTACTTATTAGAAAGCAAGGCCTGGATTCTCCTCTCTTATTTTGCACTACTGTGCTTCATTGTGTATTTTACACTTGTTTCACATACAGAATTTCCACCCCTGTCAGTTGGAATTCTGCAGGTGCTGTCACTGCAGAAGAGAGTTCTGCATTGCAGGCAAGAAATCAAGCCTCAGAAGGAATTTTTCCCCAAATGTCTGATCTACTGCCTACTCACACAAACACCTTGCTACAGTCAGTGTCAGTGATTTGTGACTATGTCATGCACAAGGAGACTGGACACTCAGTTCTGCCTACTTTAGCAGCAGAACATGGATGATGGCACAATAGTGAAAACCAGGACTCATTGACGTAGTATAGAATGAAAGATTATGTTATAGACCAAAATCTTGTTCACATTATTGATGAGAATAGCCATTGGTCTTTTTGTGAAATTTTTAGGGATAAGAGTAAAAGAATCTAATTTTTGTTTCCAGAATGTCATGTATTTATTGTAATAAAATTACTAGCAATTTTTAATTACTTATCCTTACTACAGATAAAAACATCATTTTGTACTTAGAATAGTAATATAGAGTATAACACACCATCATGTTTTCAAAAGAAAGGAATAAAACTCTGTATGTTACTGTTCAGGTCAGACCTTCAGGCCAAGACACAGCTAATATTTTAGTGGAAGATGCTGTGCCAGTGTTCTGCACCAGGAAATATAAATGTCAATCTCCCACCTTTCTCTGAATTGACCATACACAGGCTAAATCAAAGGTTGCCCTTTCACTGACATCCTCTTCAGAAATACAGTGTCCTTGAGGAAAATCTGTTATCGCTGAGTTTTCCCCGTTCTTTTCTTTCTTCCTAAAACACCCATGCTGCCTTCCCTTCATCCATCCTACTCCTTATTCCATTCCTCAGCCAGTCCTGCTCACAGGCATTTCTGTTCAGAAAAAATCATGCAGGTGTCAATAAGGGTTTCTTCTCTTGCAGGGTCCACGGGGATTACTGGGCCCCAGAGGAACACCTGGGCCCCCTGGACAACCTGTACGTATGAGCTGTCGAGTATTTCCAGTTTCCAGAAGGAAAAAAGGAAGTCCACTGAAAATTGCTCTTGTTATATTGTTTGTTGTAGGGCATTGCAGGTATTGATGGACCTTCAGGCCCAAAGGGAAATATGGTGAGTAAGTAAACTGGGAATTAGAAAGATTCTAAGTGTTTTCCACATTCTCTCATCCCTGCAGCTGTGCCATCCCTTCCATTTAATTAAACTTTTATGTCAACTATTTGGATTCATTATGATTTTATATGGAAAAAGGCAAGGCTTCTGTTACTTAGTTTTCAGCCAAAAGCCCTGACCATGCTTTCTCTCAGACTCCTTTAGCACCATGGACTCCAGTGCTCAGGTCCTATGTGTGGGCTGTTATTCTCTGTTAAAGAAAAGGTCATGATATTCATTAGCATGAAAGAATTTCATAGTGGAGAGAAAGTTGCTGGTAGACTTTAAAGGGGGAGGAACAAAGATGAGTTTGTACTCCTTTTAGTCCTGACAATGAAGATCTGTAGTGCAGAAATGCAAACCTAATGCCCTACTATTTTTTTGCATGGTAGGGTCCTCAAGGGGAACCAGGACCTCCTGGTCAGCAAGGAATTCCAGGCCCACAAGTAAGTGTAAAAGACCTCTCAAGAAATATGATGTTATGTGCAGCAAATGTTTAATAAATGGAAATTACTAAATGGTTAGCTTTTCATGTGCAAAACCGATAAAGCTTCAAGGATTTTATAAATAATGCTGCAAATGTGCCGAGGGCAGTGGAAGCAGAGTTTTCAAGTAAGTTTTCAGAGGGATTTTTCATTCAGGAGAAAAATGACTCATTCAGTGTTCCTGGAATGCAGCAGGAATGGCCACACCTGGAGGAGGGTTCTGAATAGGATCTTGTTACAGACCTACTGCCAGAATAGTGGCTTGTGCAAAAGACTCGCACAAAACTCCTGACCTAACTTGTAAGGGGGGGGGGAAAAAGCCACTTATATTTGCCTGTGTGTTGAAACAGATTAATGAGGGACCTTTAGTAGGGTGAATGTATGTACATTGTTCTCCCTGGTTTCTCACACTGGTTTCTTTCTAACAGGGGCTTCCTGGTCCTCAAGGTCCTATTGGGCCTCCTGGTGAAAAAGTAAGTTACAGCATTATTTTGTTAATTCACAGTCAGTTCTGTGCCATAACCTTGTTTATCAGCTTTGCTATCTTTTATGGAATAGTAAGCTAAATTTAAATATTAGATCTTCCTGAAATCATCAATACATGAATAACCAATTAATACCCAATGGCTTTCCTCTCATATACGTTTTTTCACAAGCATAACTTCCTCCCTTTATTTTGGATTAATTTTGTGTTATTACCTTCAGAATCCCATCTACAATATTAAACAATTCATACTTAATTACAGCAAGCTGCAAAAAGTATTTTTCTTAATCTCTTTTTTATAACAAAGTTTTACCTATTCAAGTCTAATTCTGTTCTTTTTTCAAGGATTATATTATGACATAACTCTACAGTAATTGGCATACTGTAGTGTCCTTTGGTGGCTTTTTCCTCATCTGTTTGCACATGTTTTTGTGGCTTGAAAACTGTCTTCTATTCATTTAAAACGTGTCACTACTGAATTTTATCCTAATTTCATTATGCTTCCCTTTTTGCTGAATTCCTGCTGAATTAATTCTTTGATTTTTCTCCTTTTCACTTTTTACACTATTCTTTTGGAGAAATTAATACTTTTTACCTGTCAGTGTGTTTAAGTATTATTCTAGCAAAATGGAAAGTCCCATGATGTCTGCATTTCATAGGCTTTCACAAAGGCATTCCAGGCTTTTCAGCTATGAGCACTGGAGTACTGTACCCTGCACTCTTTGCCTCTTGAACTTGTTGATAACTTTCATTGGTGAATCCTTTTATTCCTGAAATTCTAAATAGTACTCAATTTTGTACACTGGAGAACTCTTCCCACCTTGTGTTCTGTGTGTGCATATTCATAGGGTAATTCCTGAAGCCTGTTCTCAGGCCAGCATCTCATTGAAAATTATGGATCATTTTTGTAGGCTAAAGATTGTAAGAACTGGCCTTACTTACATATGGTATGAAAGTGTCATTCTGGCTTTAGTTTTATTTCTGTCATATCCCTGATATCCATATCAAGGGACCTAGGTATGACTGCTTTTTATGTCCTTAGCTCTTAGGGTGACATGGGTTGGGCCTGTTTGCTATTGTTTTTAAGATGTGTTTCTGTTACTGCATTTAGGGACCTCAAGGCAAGCCTGGCCTTCCTGGCCTTCCTGGTACTGATGGGCCTCCTGTAAGTAAAGAAATATTTAATGCTTTGAATGATTAACGACTTTTACTAAGTGACAAATACTGCTTTTACTAAGTGACTTCTGGATACCTGTGTTACAGAAACAAAATGGAGAAAAGCAATGGTAGTCCTAGTTGGCAACAGCATTATAAAATCCATCTAAAATCCCTATATCATTTGAGCTGCTAAAACTAAGATAATTGCATTTTTGCAGCAGCTGCTAAAAACATCTGTAGGCTTCTAAAATGTGGTCCCAGATGTTGAAATGCCTCTGCAACATCTTCAGGGATGTGTAAATAACCTACTAACACACAAAGCGCCAAATACTGTTCCACCATGTCAGTCCAGCAGAGCAAATCACCTGTAAAAATGTTCACCACTTGTTCTCTGAGGAAATATGGAACAGACTGCATCTTTCTCAGCTTCCTGGCTTAAGGTGCATATTATGTGCTTAAGGTGCTTCTTGCATTGTCTAGACTGGGACATACCTCAGCCAAACTTTGTGGTTGCCGAGAAATTCAGCTTCACTGTGAGGCTGCAATCACTCACGTAAACAAAGTGAAACCACTTGAGCAGCATAGCTTAGGCATTCAGCTTAAATGGAATCGTTGGCCATAATGGCATGCCCATACACTTGTTTTCTTGCAGCAAAAACATACTTTTTTTATACTGTGAAGAGCCTTTAGACAATGTTATTTTGACTATCCTCCCCATGCAATTGTCCTTTACAATTTTTCTTTTAGGTGAAATCTTCATTTCTTAAACCTGACTTTTTGCAAGGTTTAACAAGGTCACTGCAAATATATTGCAAATACAGAACTGTTCCCAGGGCTCTCACAGTCTAGCCTTTTACCTGCCAAAGTACCAATTTAGTGGAGAATGTAAAGTGTGCAATGATTGTCCAGCTGAGTGTCTGTATCTTGAATAATTGTCTAAACATTTGAATGTTTCCCTTTATCCTTTCCTGTATACTGGAGCCAATGTTAATTTCCAAACACAAGCATTATTTGTCATCTGCATCTTGTTAAACCTTCAAAGCAGGGGGGAAATGCTGTAAGAGATAATCGGGTGTCAGCACAGGTCTGTGCCTGACACAGACCCCTGCTGTGGTGGGTTGATCCCAGTCGGCATCCAAATACCCACCTACTCACTGGCCCACTCCTCCCACAGCATGGCAGGGCACAGAATCACAAGGGCAAAAGCAAGAAAACGCCTGGGCTGAGGTAACAGCAGCCTAATGAGTGGAACAAAGCTATGCACACAAGCAAAGTAAATTAAGGGATTGATTCACTACTGCCAATCTACAGGCAGATGGCCAGCCACTTGCTGGGAAGCTGGTTACGAATGTCCTCCTTCCTCCTCCTTTCCCTGAGCTTTTATTACTGAGTATGACATCATATGGTATGGAATATTTCCCTGGTCAATTTGGAACAGTGTCCCAGCTGTGTCCCCTCACAGCTCCATGCCCTCCCGCAGAGGAGTCACAATTATCTGTAAATCTTCAGTTTCATTAAATTGCCTTTAAATGTTGCAATTTAAGTGCAAGTTTTGTAAGAAAGGAAAACAGTGGATTGGCTAATGTTTTGAGTGCTGTAGTATTAATGTCAGTGATAAAAAGCAAAGTCTAAAATGTAAATTTGTTTTGTTTAAAAAGCAAGTCACCGTTTAGAACAAAGACATAGAATGTTGAAACTAAATCAGCCTTCTATTGAATCTTTTGATAAATTCTATAGTTTAAAAAATATTTTTAGGAATGTCTTTATGCTACAAAATAAATCACCTATTTTTCAAAATCAAAGGTGAGAGGCTCTTACATTAAAAGCCTCTTGCTGCTGAAATATTAATTAAACAGAAGGACTGCTCAGCATATTCCTGAAAATGTGGACATGAATGTAACTATTGTCCAGTGTTTCCTTTGTTATGCAAATTATATTGGCATTGAAAGTAAAACCTTGCCTCAAAATTTTGTGTGTCAATTCTAATGCAAAAGAAATGTGATTAAAGACCTAAAATTCAAAAGTTTAAATAATTGTGTTTTTATAAAAAAAGTCACTCCTTAAAAAATATTGCTTTTCAAATCAGATACATTTCTCTTAAAACAGGGCCACCCTGGCAAAGAGGGTCAGTCTGGAGATAAAGGTGCATTGGTGAGTTTTAAAACTTTTCCATTTATTTACATAGATTTCAAGAAAACTTTTGGTGTTTTTTCATCTTTATGGCACATTTGTCACATTTGTTACTTACAAGAACTATTTAAGATGACAATAGACAACCCATGACACATTCAAAGCATCTTTTCACAGATAAACATACATTAAAAAATATTAGAGATTGTAAATAATATAACGATTACTCTTTTAAAGTAAACCTCATCTTGGAGTTTGTGGAGTGGCAATGAAAAGTTGCACACATTTCATACAAACAACTTGCAGATATTTTGAGTTTTTAATTCTGTTGTATGGAATATTCACAAACATTATTCAGAACTTGCTTTTTTTGAAGGTATAAAACTACAGGCAGAGACCATGCATTTTTTAGGTAATCTTCAACTCAGTGGCAGTATAAAGTATTTTTTTTCAATCTTATGAAGCCCTGAAAGGGTCTTGGAGCTCCATTAAGTGTTCTGCTTACTCATTATTGACCCTTATTTATCCAGAATAACACCCTTTATAGCACCTGAATTCAGTTTCAGTTTTCAATACCAAAAGGTTGTATCCTGGATGACAGGATGAGTGAATTAACAGGGCATTTCAGAAAGTACAGCACCACTGACATCGGCATGTTTGTCCAAAGTGTTGTTATCTGTAAAAGACGTGTAAATTTTATCCTGATATCTTAAGAAGATAAAACTTACACACAGCATTTATGTTTTGCAAGTCCAAGCCTGTTGCCATCTGCCAGTTCTTATGTCTTTTAAATTTACTGATCCATTTTAGCCAAATTTGATAAAAAGTTTGGTTTCTCAGAGATGTTTACATTCCAAAGGTTTTGTGAAAAGACACATTGGAGAGAGAAAAAAGACCCTGTCAATGTCCCCATTAGTTACAGATTTTGTTATCTGTCCATCTCAGACATGGGAGAATCAGCAGAGCAGCTCAGAGGTATCATGCCTCCAGGCTTCCTGGCTTCCACCCTTCACAGAACTCAGTTTCTCTAGGCCCTGCCATCAGATTCCATAGATCCAAGCTGAACATCATTAAAATACTCAGCAAAATGTGACTAAAAGAATCCAGGCACCAGTCAGTATTGGTAGCACCATGAGCCTTTTAGCTTCCAGGCTTATTTAATTTTTGTTCTTTTTCTTTCAGACCATTATTTTTTGGTATTCCCATTATTTTGCTCACTATTTTTGACTTGTAGCATCATCATAATTAGCCTATAAATTTCCTCCAGTAAAACATCATGGGTTTCTAAATGGCATATTTATTTTTCTGATTGTTTGTTCCTTTTTACAATTTCCATTGTTTTAGATAATTTATATTATGGATAGATGCTTCCCAAATATACAAGTTAAATCCCAGTTCACAATTAGTTCACAATTCTATTAATAGTTTGTAGTGACATTGAATGGTGCTTTTTAATGCCTTAACTTTTCTTAGTGGCAGGCAGCCCAGTGTTATTTTGCTGTCTCATACATTATACTGAAAGAATAAGGATTAGATTCTGAAGAGAACTGCTTGCTAACCAAAAACTGTACAAACAAATGTTCTTTGCTTCAATGTATTTTAGGGGCCTCCAGGTCCTCAGGGTCCAATTGGATATCCAGGTCCTCGTGGTGTAAAGGTAAGATTTAATTATTGGATTCCTTCTCTTACGCCTTTTGAATATATGCGTGTGGGTAATTATTTATATTCTTCCTTTAGGGTGCTGATGGTGTCCGTGGACTCAAGGGATCCAAAGGTGAAAAGGTAAATCTGACTGCGCTTAATTCTTTTCCCTCTTTATGCTGCAGCCTCTTCTGTCTCTTTCACTTCAGTGTGCCTTATCTCACAGCAGTGAGTTTATTTTTGCCTTTCCCTAAAGGCATACCAAGCCCAGTGCCTAAATCAGTGACCTTCATGGTTATTTATACTGGTACAAAGTGAATATAAAACCTTCAGTTATTAGAATGGTTTTCAATCCTCTTTGCACCAGTGTAGGTAACTTCTCTCTAAAGTGGCCTTGAGTAGAGAATTAGACATCCCCTCCCTTATTCGTAGATACTGTAGTGGATATTGAGAAGCTTGTGCATCAGAGAGATTTGTGGTGATAACACTGTTTTTATCTGTTTTGACAGAGCCATAAAATAGATCTGTATTTTTTATCTACATTGGTCAATGGCTTTCTAGGCTGAAGGTGTTTTGTCCGAGATCTTTGGCTTTGCTGAGGTGATGGACAGCTCCAGTCAGATCTATGTATATGAATGTGAAGAAAGCTCTTATTTCCCCTGATACCATTAATTCTGTGTGTAGAGCTCTTCCTAGAGCAAACACCAACCACTGTGGTCTGGGCTGACTCCTGATGGTCTGTGGCGGCCGAAACCACAGCCAGTGCTGGTTTACAGTCACACTTCCTTCAGCACTCAAAATAAGAGACACACAACAGACTCCATCAGTCATACCTCCTCCTGAACACACAGGCAAATCCACTCTTGTGGCTCTGCTGGCTAATATATATATCTATATATAGATAGATACATGGTCTACAGATATTTATAGCTATTTCCAAAGCAGAAGACTCCGTCTTGCCAAAAAGCCTGGATTCAGAACTCGGCTCAGAAGCCAAGAGCTGCTGTACATTTTCAAGCCTTCCTAACCGCAATTTGTCTAGGCTGCATGCTCATTTTAGAGTTGCTCATTAAATCTAAGCTGAAAAAGAGTGTGTTTAACATCCATGGAGACTGGACAGATCAAAACCCCAGATTTGTCTTGTGCTTTATTGGATGATTAATATCCTGCTTGGACAAAAGAAAGGACTTATATATAAGTACAGTTCATAGATGTGTGTAAATATATATCTGTGCATATCAATGAATACTGATTAGCAAAATGTCTGCAATGCTTCTGTGTTCCTAAAACTGATCTCACAGTTGCAGTAAGACAGTGAATTCTGCCAAATACCTCCAAAGGTCACACAAATCCATTTTATCCTTTGTTCTCTTAGTGTTTTAGAGGTATGTTCACAGGTCTTTTTTGTACTAAAATTGTTCAGCTGCGTTGCATGGGGGAGAGCAGTGCAAATGAACAAAATAAATAACCTTATCATTCAGGGAAGCCCCTATACATCTGGAATGGTCCAGGGATATCAGAGGAGGCCTATCTCTGTACTGACCAGTAAATGCACCTAGAACTCTTTAGGTATTTTATCTTTTGTTACTAGCAAAAATTTTTTTTATTTGGCTCTCTCCTCCTACATGGAATAAAATCAGCTCTTGTAGATCTCATAGACTTCACTGTGAAAGCTGAAGAAGAATTCCAGCTAATTTGGCTGCCATTTGGTCAGTAGCTGGCACATGGTCAGTCCTTGCT
The DNA here is from genome assembly GCA_024865655.1 of Emberiza elegans. NCBI lineage: Eukaryota > Metazoa > Chordata > Aves > Passeriformes > Fringillidae > Emberiza > Emberiza elegans. The sequence continues at coordinate 67,870,731 of JALJVW010000206.1, forward strand.
AAGGGTTCTCATATAATTATCACTGGCTATAACTGAGCAACTTTTACAACTGAAGCATTTTTGATGTATTCTTCACACTGCCTTTTTCATTTCTCTCTAAATATTAAGAAATGCCACCTTTAAATTTAAATTTATGCAATATAAAATGACCACATAAAATTTTGTTTCATCATATAGAAAGAATGGCAAAACTGCTTTTAGACTGGTTTTTAGTATATTTTTTTCAATGAATTATAATGTCACCTCTTTTGGAGGTTTTTTTTTGCATTAACACATTTTATTGAAAATCTGTATTTGGTTGTTAGATTTGTTTTGGGTTTATTTTTTTGTTTGTTTGGTTGGTTTTTTTGTTGGTTGGTTAGTTGGGGTTTTTTTGTGGGTTTTTTGAGGGTTTTTTTTTGGAGGGATTTGTTTTGTTTTTTTTTTTTTTTAATTTTTGATGCCTGCTTGCCTATTTTGAGTTGTTTACCACTACCAGATCTATTTCTATCACCCTTTCTAGGATTATTGTTGCATACTCTATGACTACTTCTAAATTCAAAAGGGCTTAACCCTGAAATCCATTTCACTTGATGATCAGGGAGAAGATAAAATTTAGTGGGCCTGGGAATGCAAAAAGCACAATCCTCATGTTCCTTTTGAACATGAGGATTAAATACAATTTTTATACAATACAAATACAATACAAATTTTTCTTCAATAATGTCACATGAGCACATTGTCACTCTCTCCTGGTTTTATTGATAGTCCAAATATTCCTCAGATTTGAAATCAGCAGCATTACTTTAGCATATAAAAAACTAATAGCATCATAGCAAAATATTTTACTATGTTATTATTCATCACAAAGACCTTTGCTGCCATATTACAACTAAGCATCAGGTGAAAATGGAGTCTTTGTGGCCTGGACTTTGGAACTGTAGTTCTATGATGAGTCACACAGAATCTCTAGGTTTGAAGAGACCTTCAAGATCATCGAGTCCAACCCATGCCCAACACCTCAACTAAACCAGGGCATTGAGTGCCACATCCAATCTTTTTTTTAAACACATCCAGGGATGGTGACTCCACCACCTCCCCTGGCAGATAATTCCAGTACTTTATCACGCTTTTGTAAAAAACTTTTTCCAACCTATATTTCCCCTGTTGCAGCTTGAGACTGTGTCCTCTCGTTCCGTCAGTTGCTGCCTGGAGAAAGAGACCGACCCCACCTGACTACAGCCGCCTTTCAGGGAGCTGTAGGGAGTGATAAGGGCACCTCTGAGTCTCCTTTCCTCCAGGCTAAACACCCCCAGCTCCCTCAGCAGGGCGCACTGCTGGCTCACATGCAGCCAGCTGTTGAACAGTACCTCAGATCCCTTTCTGCCTGGGCACTGTCCCGCCACACCATGCCCAGCCTAGAGCGTTGCAGGGGGTTATTGGGCCAAATGCAGGACTTGGCACTTGGACTCAGTAAACTTCAGAAAGAGAGAACCGAAGGCTGATCAGTTTATGGTGGAGCAAGACATAAACAACTCTGCTGAACACATCTGGAAATTTCTGCTTGTATCTGAACACATACGTGTGGAAATGCAATTTGTCTGAGTATTGTTCTTGTAGATCAGCATGGAGACCAATTTACATGTGTTTCTGCCTTTTTTAGGGTGAAGATGGTTTTCCAGGATTTAAAGGTGACATGGGTCTTAAAGGTGACCGGGTAAGCATTTATTCATAGCCTATATATTCTTAGAAGTTTAAATTTTATTGTTTTGAAAGGATCACTGAAGTGAACAAATATGCTTAAACCAAACATAAAATAAAGGCTAGTATTTTAAAATATTCCTGTTCTCTGTGCATGCACAAATTCAATCCAGAGACATGGTTCTTGTGAATCAAAAATGGCACAAACATAAAGAGAAAGAGAATGTCAGACTTGAATATTAATTTCACTGAGCTTCTTCCTATGGAATTGTCTTTCCCAGATTCCAACATCTCGAGTATTTTCCTGAGGAAAAGTTATCTATCCAGGATAAAGATATTTTCATTCCAGCCCAGCATTTTGCACATCTCTGGCAAAATGCTGTTTATTTAGCTCAGTGAGCAATTACTTCCTTTCTTAGGAGGTGTTGTGGAGGTTGTAAAAAAAGCTTTTCATAAGAGCCTCCTGGCCTGTATCTGTAGTCTGTATACATAAATAACTGTGAAGATGGTAGCAACATAAGTACTTAGATAAAGACAGTTTTCTTCCTATGGACTGCCAGGGTGCTTTCTCAAAAATTTAGGAGAGGAAAAAAAAGAATGCAGTTTCCAAATGCAGCTGTTTTCAAGCAAGACAACTAGGCTCTAACACTCTGAATGTGACATTCACTGCCTAATTTTTATATATTTGCATTTATATAGTGAACATAAGTAGTGATATTTTCCTAGTAGGAAACCGGGCAGGGCTTACAGCAACCCGATCCATTTGGAGATGTCCCTGTGCACTGCAGGAAGCCTGGATGGCATTTAAAGGTTCTTCCAACCCAAATTATTGTATGATTCTATTCCTGTTTAGATTTACTGAAAATTTGTTTTCAAGTAATTGTAGGTAATCTTTTCAATATATTCATGAATATTTTTCCATATTTATAAGATGATGTATTTTAGGAGAAATTGGTCAGCCAGGCAAACTTTTCCAACCTATATTTCCCCTGTTGCAGCTTGAGACTGTGTCCTCTCGTTCCGTCAGTTGCTGCCTGGAGAAAGAGACCGACCCCACCTGACTGCAGCCGCCTTTCAGGGAGCTGTAGGGAGTGATAAGGGCACCTCTGAGTCTCCTTTCCTCCAGGCTAAACACCCCCAGCTCCCTCAGCAGGGCGCACTGCTGGCTCGCATGCAGCCAGCTGTTGAACAGTACCCCAGGTCCCTTTCTGCCTGGGCACTGTCCAGCCGCACCATGCCCAGCCTAGAGCGTTGCAGGGGGTTATTGGGCCAAAATGCAGGACTTGGAACTTGGACTTAGTAAACTTCAGAAAGAGAGAACCAAAGGCTGATCAGTTTATGGTGGAGCAAGACATAAACAACTCTGCTGAACACATCTGGAAATTTCTGCTTGTATCTGAACACATACGTGTGGAAATGCAATTTGTCTGAGTATTGTTCTAGTAGATCAGCATGGAGACCAATTTACATGTGTTTCTGCCTTTTTTAGGGTGAAGATGGTTTTCCAGGATTTAAAGGTGACATGGGTCTTAAAGGTGACCGGGTAAGCATTTATTCATAGCCTATATATTCTTAGAAGTTTAAATATTATTGTTTTGAAAGGATCACTGAAGTGAACAAATATGCTTAAACCAAACATAAAATAAAGGCTAGTATTTTAAAATATTCCTGTTCTCTGTGCAGGCACAAATTCAATCCAGAGACATGGTTCTTGTGAATCAAAAATGGCACAAACATAAAGAGAAAGAGAATGTCAGACTTGAATATTAATTTCACTGAGCTTCTTCCTATGGAATTGTCTTTCCCAGATTCCAACATCTCGAGTATTTTCCTGAGGAAAAGTTATCTATCCAGGATAAAGATATTTTCATTCCAGCCCAGCATTTTGCACATCTCTGGCAAAATGCTGTTTATTTAGCTCAGTGAGCAATTACTTCCTTTCTTAGGAGGTGTTGTGGAGGTTGTAAAAAAGCTTTTCATAAGAGCCTCCTGGCCTGTATCTGTAGTCTGTATACATAAATAACTGTGAAGATGGTAGCAACATAAGTACTTAGATAAAGACAGTTTTCTTCCTATGGACTGCCAGGGTGCTTTCTCAAAAATTTAGGAGAGGAAAAAAAAGAATGCAGTTTCCAAATGCAGCTGTTTTCAAGCAAGACAACTAGGCTCTAACACTCTGAATGTGACATTCACTGCCTAATTTTTATATATTTGCATTTATATAGTGAACATAAGTAGTGATATTTTCCTAGTAGGAAACCGGGCAGGGCTTACAGCAACCCGATCCATTTGGAGATGTCCCTGTGCACTGCAGGAAGCCTGGATGGCATTTAAAGGTTCCTTCCAACCCAAATTATTGTATGATTCTATTCCCTGTTTAGATTTACTGAAAATTTGTTTTCAAGTAATTGTAGGTAATCTTTTCAATATATTCATGAATATTTTTCCATATTTATAAGATGATGTATTTTAGGGAGAAATTGGTCAGCCAGGCCCACGAGGAGAAGATGGCCCAGAAGGTCCAAAAGGTCGAGCAGGTCCATCTGGGGACCCGGGTGCCGCTGGTCCAGCTGGGGAAAAGGTCAGTAGCCAGAAATCAACATAAACTTGCCATTGCCTCATAACATAACTGGAATCCTTAACCTCAGCACTGAGAACCAAGCCTTCGAATCTGCGAAATCTTTTTGTGACACTACTGCAGCAGACCACTGGAGTTCCCATTTGATCAAGGATTGAGAATCCTTATCTTGTAAGTATCCAAAGAAGGATTGTAGTACTCCACCTGTACATAAGGCAACTCCATTCTTATCCCAAATTACATACAGTGCATGCCAGCTGTGGAAAACACAATGCAAATAAAATAGCTGGGCACGAAGGGGGATAAAGGTGCTGCTGAAGAGTGAATTAGTATTGAGTCATAGTGCAACAAATGGTGTCTTGGAAATTTTTTTAAATGGAAAGCATTTCCTGAATACAAATCCAAAATAGGATTAGCAAAAGGGAAAGGGGAAGACTGATGATAGGATGGTGAAAAAAGAGAAACCAAGCACAAGGTACAAATCTCTGTAGAATCCTGGCTTCAACAACAAACATTTGAGTTTGGAGTAAAGGATGGAAAGGAGGCTGAGAAATGTGTGTGTGGATACTGTCAGAAAGGGAAGGTGATTTCAGCAGTGGTAATATAAATAACTGGAGAAGTATGATAATATAAGATAATATAAAATAACATAAACTTATGGTTCAAAAATGTATATGCTACATATATATAAGTGTAAACATATATCACTTAAGTGAGAAGATGCTGATAAAAATATTTCCCTTTTGATTTTTTTGGTGAACTATAGCTTCAGTTCAAGTTCTCTTGTGAAAAAAATAGGACAGAGGGTGCATAAACCAAATCAAAAAAAAACAAACCTTTTTTAACATAGTTGGTAGATTTTAAATTCAAATTTGAGTTATTTTTAGTTCTTCTTATTCAAATTGCTTGCTATGAATACAGGTTTTCAACCATTTCTTCTTTACTGTGACATATTGGGACTCTCACAGTATACAAGTCAATCCTAAATATCAGAAGATATTTGAAAAAAATGTTGGTGTTGATAACACTATTAGCTGGCCTTTGAATTTTACACCCACACTTTTCCCTTTTCTAGAAATATTGACAGCTTTCTTGCCCACTGGAAGGCACACATCTTCTCTGGATATTCTATGGATACTTGGCCAGAATGGAATGGGTCAGAGAGGGATTCTTTGGTGCTGGTCCTGTGATATTTATTTTAGTGTAAAAACTGGAATAGTTGTGAACTTCTAGGTCTTCTACAACATGTTCTACAACATTTGGAAAGTGTGTAAGAGCAGATAGAAATGTCTTGTTCCCTTGTCATCATATGATGTGTTTAATTCAAAGGTACTTTTATTGTAAGGAGAGTAATGGAATTACTACAGTAGTTCTTATTCTCTGTGTTCTGATTCCATGATAAGAAAACTCTATTTCCCAAGTAGGTATAAAGCTGGATTTTCTTGGTTAATGAAATCTCAAGTAGGGTGCCAAAAAATTAGGAACATATCAGAAATGAGCTCATAATAAAAAATCTGTATTCGCAGTCACAACCTAGGCAACTGGGCTTGCTGACTCAAAAAATCAGGGAAAAAACTTTCATTGTATCTGGCAAGAGTTTGATATGCTTTCATGTTGCAAAAAAATTTAGATTATTTCAATGCATGTGGCTTGTTTCAGGGTGGCAAAAAGCAGACAGCATAAGTAGTTTCTTAAATGTAAAAATTGTTCTCAATAATGTCTCACCAGACACATGTGCTTACATGAATGTGATAATACTCAACATATTTATGTGCTGTATTTTTTACCAATAGACATTTTTGGGAAAAATTCCTTCCCCATGCAAGTCTCTCCTTTCTATTTATCTATGGTTACTGCAAAGTTACAGTCATCTTTTCCATTGAGATCTTCTCTGGAATTTGATATTCTAGAACACAGAGAAATTCTTCCCCAGAGTTCCCATCTTTCAAAGTCTGAAACTGCTTTCCCCTGCCTTTGAAAGTGGCAAACCAGCACTCATCCTCTAGAGGTCTAAAGAGACCAACTCAATGAAGCAGGGCACTGTATTTCATTTCTGGGAATGGTTGATGTCAGTGCTGATCAGTCTTTTCTGAACACAAGTTGGTAATGGTTGTTGACAAATCCATTGTCAGCAAATAATCAGTGGAGTATAATTTAACATAGTTTCAGTTTAGAACTATTCAAGAAAAGAATTGATTCTTCGAATGCCTATTCATGAAAGTCAGCCATCACATAGTATAAATTAAAAATAATTTCTTCTCACTTAAACCTATTAACACCCTGATTTTTTAGAGAATAATTATTGTTTAATGATCTCAGCCACATAGAACTGCACAGCACTAGCACTTCATGGAAGAAAAAACCTTTGAGGTATTGGTTTCTTTGGATTCATTAATTGAAGTAGGATTTTTGTTTAAGTTTGGGGCACTAAGCCCACTGGTGATTAATTATAAAAATGAGAAATTGATTTAATTTAATATTATATTCCATGGAGTATCTTCACTCCAGGTTGTGGAAAAATTATTTTGTATAGAAACTTGCTGAACCACAAAGGAGGTTACAGTAAAATTTAACACTGCCTTCTCATTGCAGGGCAAGCTTGGTGTACCTGGACTTCCAGGATATCCAGGAAGACAAGGTCCAAAGGTGAGCTGGAAATGAGCTGCATATTGAATGTTTTGACACTGGTCACAATGGCACTTATTTCATTTCTGTCTTTGGGGAAGCAGGGTGTGGATATCAAAGAAAGGGCCATTTTTCTCATTTTCTTTTTTGACATCATATTCTGAAGTAACATCTTCTACAGTGTGACCCCTAGGTCAGGCTCTTTATGGAGCACTACCTCTTAACTCTTCTTAATATAGTATTCTTTAGCATCTTCTCCTGAGCTGCACTGTGCCAGCATCAGACTGGCATCCACTAAACAATTGCAAAAGGAAGGAATTGCTGACATTCTTGAAAGAGAATAGGCACTATATTGACTAAATGGATGCTGATAGTGATGAGAATTTTCAGTGTGTGCAGGGATTCCATTTGTGTGATTATGGTTTCTTCCATGGAATAAACCATATTTCTTTAAAACATACCATTTACAATTTTCCTTAATGTTGTCCTTTAGTTTTTTTTAAGACAAACATGACAAAACACAATCCTTAGTTAATTTAAGGGCTTATATTTATCTTTCAGCTACTTTATATATTTGGATTACAATAGAAAACCACACAGGGGCTTCTGGTTTAAAGCATTTTTATGAAACAAATTTCTATCAAGTTCATCCTAACCCATCTTTAGGAAATGGGCATGTTAATTTCATTACAGGATCTCTTTTCTGAGAATTAGAAAGAAAAAAAGATGGAATAAAATCATAGTTCCGCAGACATTTCACTGTGTAAAGGAGTCCATTAGGGAGGCATTGTAGCTCCAGCCGTTTTCAAAGAATTCCCATCTAGGTAAATATCACAAGTGAAAAGAATCCCTTACCACTCCTATGCATCTGAACAATCAACCCGCAGTAAAGTCCTCAGGTCTATTCTACTTTGGATTTATTTTTATTTCCAAATTTGAAAATATGGGGGTTTTGGATGACATACAACTTCCTGACTAGCCAAGTGTTTTTCTCACTTGCCCTATACTTTAACCCTTTTTAGTCAAGTGAATGGACTGCCTGAAGAATGCTTATTCACTAAACACTGCATTAGTGAAAAATATTAAAACTATCTATGGAAAGTACTCATGAAAGCTATTCACCTTGAAAGACACAGGGGTTTTGACTTCAGTTTCTTAACTCAAGATGTCTGAAATATTAGTCTCATTGACCTCCTTTAGAACTGTCTTTTGAAAAATCTAAGATAAGAGTTTTACATTTTTCGGTTCTAAGAACAAAAATGATGTAACATTTCAAATAAAAGTTGATTGATTCCTTTTTCAACAAGGACTTGATCAAGAACTACCTTGCATTTAATTTTTATCACATTAAAATTGAAAATAGTTCTCAAGCTGCATCCACTGTTGCTCTTCCAATTTTTTGCTTAAATTTCTGGAAAGACTAATGACAGCTACAATAGATAATTCACTAGAGACTTCTTTGGAAACTGAGTCACAGGCCAGTTCGAATTAACATGAGGGAGTGAGAAAAAAGCAGCAGAGAAATATGTTAGCTATGTAAGCAAATAGGAAATCTTGTCCCAGTATTATCAAGAAAGTTGCCATCATTCTTTTTGTTGATATTTACTTGCTTTTTGTTAAGTTTTTTTCTAAGAATATTTTTTAGAGTATAGAGCTTTTTTATCTGATAATTTTCAGTACACTTTTATTTTTCTCTAATACAATCCCTCTTGTTTTGAAACACAGTTTCAAAAACTACTGTACATGTAAGATATTTAAAACCAAGTCATAACTACTTGTGCCCCATCATTTGGTCTGAATTTTTCCAGCCTTTTAATGTTAAATAGCATGCTTGGGCTTCACAGACTAGAATTTTTAGTTCTATTCTTATATAAAGTTATAACTAGTGAAGAATTAAGAAGAAAGAAAGGAAATTAAACGAAAATGAATCTAAAAGGAAAGGGAAGGAAGAAAAATATCACTTTTCTGCCACCAGTCAATGTCAGTAAGGGTTTCATTAGAATCTGTGTTAGTGAAGTTGTACTGCCTCTAAGTCTTTTATGGATAATTGGAATGGTAAAACAAGATTCATTAGAGGAAAAACAGAAGTAAGAACAAGAAAAAAAAAAGAGAAAAAAGTTAATTTTAAAGAGCACCAATAAATTATATTTTAAGTTTTTGTTATATGCATTGTATTTGCCACTAAGATGCTAACAGCAAGCTGCACAGACATACATGCATTGTGACAGCAGGGACTCTGGCTAGTAAATTTTAGTGGCCAACCAAACCAAGCACTCTACATTTTCATCCCCAGTCAGTTAAAAGAATATTTTATCATCCTTTTTGCCTCTTTGATCCCAAGTTCCTTATGAAAAATTAAAACCTTGGCAGGTAAAATGTCCGCTGGACCTCTATGCCAGAATCAAATAAGGAAATGGTACTCTTCCCCTTGGACTGAGCAGTTAGCAGAAGGAAAGGAGAGGAAAAAAGGAGGAGGAATAGAGCTGGGAGCACTTTCAAATCAGGTCATCTCATAAATTCTGCCTACCTATGAGTTGCATGGATCATTCAAATGAAACTGCCCATTGTTTGGTTTACAGTGAATAAAAAACTTTAAGTAATTAATTTACAGCTCAGTAAAGTGAGTAGAGTATGTGGCAAATCCTTACCATTTTTTGGAATTATTTTTGAAAAGAATTATCTTACTGTGAGGCAACAAGTTTGTCTTCATTATGATACAGTTATTTCTAGTGGGCTGTTACTAATTATTGCTTTCCTGCTTTAAAAAAAGGTGAAGATTTAATGAATATTTTATTGTCTAATAAGATGACAAGTAATGTCCATTATATACATTGATTTTTTTTTTAATGCTTTCTGGACTTGAGGCATTATGGTAAGTTTATCTACAGCTTTCATAAGTTTATTTACAGTTGTTGAAGTTGCAAGTTTGACATGTACAATGTACATGACTTTGGAGTTGTGCTTTATGTGCCTATTAAATGTTGACGCTACCACTGTTTTTCTCTTGATATCCTCTGACATTTGCATTGATTTCTTACATAGGGCTCAACTGGTTTCCCAGGATTTCCAGGTGCCAATGGAGAGAAGGGTGCAAGGGTATGATAATTCATTCCTGCATAACATTTTATTAGCTTCTAAAATTCAGTGCTGGAGGAAAAGACTGAAACCTAAGGATACAAGTTACTCTCTAAACAATGATAAAAACAGGCTTTTCACATTCAAGATGGACCTCTGTCTTTACGTAAAGCAGGATATACTGAGACACTATTTGCAATTCTTTAAGGTATTAAGCTAAAGATACAAGAACTTGCACACTTTCTTGCTGCACATAGTGCTATGATTATATAATTTGAAAAAGAGAATAAAAGTCACCTTTGCTGAAGGGCTTGGAGGTTTTTTTGGACAGTATAGCTGAGTGAGTTGGTAAGAACTATTTTCCTGTATCCCATGAATTATCCTGCTACCATGCAATTTACCCTCAAGGAAATTCAACTTGTATTTCATAAATATTCTGACTTGCCACAAGGGGTTTTTTTTAGGCTTAGCTTCAAAAAGGCAAAATATACCAGGCAAGATGAAGAATGTGTACTATTACATATATTTTAAAAAATGTAAAATTACATCTTCTGCTGCTTTGTTTGTTTGAAGCAGGTGAGGGGAAATGTGTTATGCATGTTCCTCAAACTATAACAATTAAAAAGAGATTGGAAAAAAGGTCACTGTGCTGTGGTCTCCAAAATTCAATTGAATATAGCAGGGTATGTTAGAAAGATGATGAAATTAAGAGATGAGTCAGAATTATTAGCTGATAGCCACATCAAGTCAAACAGGTAATTCATTATTACTACTACTACTACTATTATTATTATTATTATTATTATTATTATTATTATTATTATTATTATTATTATTATTATTATTATTATTATTATATTATTATAGCAGAAATTCATTATTTTAAGATTATACGTAAAATCCAATAGCATTTGCATTACTTATGTACAGTTTAAATTGTTCTTGTATCATTTTAACTAAGATAAAGATGCGTTGTTATTTACAGGCACAAGCAACAAAGCAATGCTCAGTTCATGTTGTGAAAAAACGAGGCAACTGCTAATAAAGGCAGCAGATTGAAAAAAAAATGCAAAATAATAGATTCAAACAGAAGGCTTAATATTATGAAAATCTTACTATTTTGATTTGTTTTCAGGCATTCATAAAGCTTTAAGTTCAGCTAGGGTATTAAGCATGTAATTAATACCATCAGACTACTGGTACACTGAAATATTATGCTGATCATCAATGAGCCCCTAACTGCAGGTTTGGTAATGAGAATCAGATATTACTGTTAGTCTTGCCTAAAGGGTTATCATGGTGTTTTATGCATACACATACTAAGAAAGACAGTCCCTGTCCTTGAGAAGATCACAGGTGGAGTAGCATTTCAAAAACAGCACATAAATTTTATTCTGATAAGTGAAATAAAAACAACAGTAAAAAAAAGAAAAAAAAAAACAAAAAACCCTGCCAAGAAAACAGATGAATGCATTTAATTCATTTCTGATAAAGGGGAGCTTTGTGCCAGGACATCTCTGATGATTTTTTGGTTGCTGGTTTGTTTACCTCAGAGATTCAAAAGTACCAGCTATCAGGTTCCTTTCTCTACCTGAAAAATAATTTCTTGAATTTTAAGGTTCTTTGCATTACAATACACAGCAATTCCAGTGCAGAGCCTAAAGAAAAAATCACGTTCATCATGATTAAGAGATATATTAAAGCAAAAAGTAAGGACTGGTATTCTGGCAAGTTCTGAATCTCTGTCAAGTGTGCATAATTTTGGTAGGTATTACAGTGCCCATTTCTGTTATAAATGAAGATAGGCTTGCCCTTTCTTTTCTCTATTAACCTGTGGAGCTGTCCACGGGAACCCAGGAACTTTCTTTTAAGGCTGTTCACAATGCCAAGTCCTTTAGACTACTACAGAGGTACTCTGCTTTTTGTGTGCCACCTTCAATACCATTTTAATGTGATTTAAAATGTTCTAATGCCTCTGACAGAATCTGACTCTCAGGCAAATTTAGTACTGTTAGCCACAAGTACCAGTGAACTCAGAAAAATAACCAATTTTATCAAGGACCATGATTCTGTAAATTGAAATGCAAAGTAGATAGTTAAAGGTAAAATAACATTTAAACTTAAGGGAGTTGGTCTCTGCCTCCACTTCAGTAAAAAAAACTTTATATCAAAAATAGAGTGCCTGCTAGGATGATTCCTGTGAACTTTTCTTTCCAGGGGTTGCATGGCAAACCAGGCCCCAGAGGACAGCGAGGACCAACAGTAAGTTCTTTTGATTTGCAATTCAGAAGCTTTCTGGTGTAAATTGCTTCCACTATACTGTGACAAATTACTTTTATTAGATTATAGTATCCAGAATTTATCATCAAGTGCATCTGTGTTAAATTGACAGGGTCCAAGAGGCTCAAGAGGTCCCAGAGGTCCCACTGGTAAACCAGGTCCAAAGGTAATTGTCAAGCACACTGTGTAGATTGGCTACAGGCTGTTTCTTTTAAATAAATGTAAATCCTTGAACATACTCTCTTTCCCTTCCAGGGCACTTCAGGCAATGATGGTCCTCCTGGCCCACCAGGCGAAAGGGTTTGTGAAAGCCATCTTTGTTTTTCCCACTATATAGGAGTGCGGTTTGTTTTATTTTCAGTTCTCCCTCTCATGTGCTACTTTGACCAGGGTAACCAAACCTAACAAAACCTCAGTTCCAATGATGCTTTTCACAAAGTTATGAATGGGGCGGCTGAAGTTTGCTGAAAGCTTCTCCCAACTGTATCTCAGTTACACACAGGACACAGAGAGTACATGCACGCTTTGTGTTCCATCCATGTGCTTTGTAAAGTTCCTGTGAATTACAGGTGTACTGACAGCTTAGTCTCTTCAGAATTCCTCACCTGCTGGAGCTTACTGCCTGTTCATTGGATTAGCAAACACTCAAGCCACATCCAGAAGATCCTTTTCTGAAGTAGCTGAGTTTTTTTGTTCTGGTCAGCTAAGAATTTCCTTCAACCTATTTTCTGTGTGCCTCAGAAATCCTATTGTTCTCTCTAAAACAAAATTTTCTGCTTGCTATTATCTTACCAATCAATACACAAATCCACTACACAGCTCATTGTACAACACTATAAAGAAAAAAGAGTATTAATAAATTGTTTTTGTAATGGCAGCACTTGAAAACCAAGTCAATTTAAGTGGATGAGCTTTCTGCCAAAGCATTTTTGCAAAGCCTAAACTTTTCTTTTGTAGTCATATTTCATTAAACTGCTAAACTTTTTCATACAGGAAGCGTAAAGCTCTTCTCCCAGTACCCACAGGAAGGTCCCAGTGTTCTGTACGAGTGTTATTCTTCAGGAGGGAGCTCCTTGTGCATTTTCCCCAGCTCCATAATGTCACCTTTTTTTGGCATTAGCTAGGATGTGGGATGGAGAGAACGAGGCATAGACCAAGAAAGAAAATATAGGTTGCTTGCACTGAGGAGGATCAGAGGCAGACTACCAGAAGGGGAATAACAGATCCTTGTGGGAGTTTTCTGACAGCTCCAGGAGTTTGCAAAGGAGAGAAGTTGTGGGGGTACTAAAACAATGAGCAGATAAATCCAAGATGAAGGCATCCCTGGAGAGAAATTGATACAAGCAAAGAGATGAAGAATCATAAAGCAACATGTTTCTCATCACTTGTGTAATATAAGTGTGAGGTATCTATTTGCTTCCCAAGAAGGGTGTCAACCAAAAAATAAAACTGTCATCTCTACTCCTCTGAGACTATTTCAGCTACCAAACATGAAAATAATAAATAATCTATCCTGTGTAGCTACTGTTAAAATGAAATTTAATAACAAGAATGAAAATGTAATTTTGATAGCATGCTGTTAGTATTCTAGTGCTTTTTCTCACACAATCCATCAGTCCCCTGACTTGAAACCTGCAAGCCATATTGTGAGTGAAAAGAAAAAATGTAAAGTTTTTCCTTAGAAAGCCTCAAAGCTTGAGAACAGGGGAAATTGTTGAGAAAGAACGTGCCTTTAAATGTAAAACTTGAAGTTGTGTTCCTACAACCCAGTTTCTGAGACTGAATTTCAAAAATACCAATTTCATTCAGGTATTTTGTAGCTGAGTCAATTTTATTAGATTTCCTCTATAAAGTTCCACTTTTGGGTTTTTTTTTTTTTTTGTTTTTGTTTTTTTGAGTTTTGTTTTTTTTTTAAGCTTTATATTATACCCAGACACAAATGAGGAAAGTTAATTTTCTCACAGATAGGGCATATTGAAAAACAACCCAAACCCACCTATGGAGCACATTTGTGTATTCTGAAGGTTTCAGAAACAGACTTATACATCGTTTCATAAAAAAATTATAGATGGGCAGTAAGATCACAAAGATTTCTCCCTTTGCCTAGCATTTCTTAATTGATTCAGATTTAGCATTTCAGTGTAATAGAAGTCTGCTCTGGAATAAGATTAATTTAAGATCAAGCTCTCCCAGGCTGAGGCTGGGCACAAGGGATCCTGTCCCCAGCTTCATTTGTGCGCTGCTTTGCCCACTACAGGAGGCCTGCAAGCCTGGGCTCTGAGGAATGAGCCTTTATGGAACTCCCAGGAGCAAAAGAGTAGAATCCTTTGGGAGATGTGGCCTGCTTCAAGTCTTTTGCATCAAAGCAATAATTTTAACATATTTGGACAGCTGATGTCATAGCAAACCCACACATCATACACCAAATAGAATAGGATAAAGTCTTGCACACATGGCATGGGTGCATAACTCAGCTGTGGAACCATGTAAAAGGAAAAAGACTCTTAATATTTCACTTAGTACACTAAAAACTTAAGAGTAAAAAGGATTTTCATAAGCTGACATAGTACCTTTCACAATGTCAACAGTAAATTTTTAAAGCTAGCCTCTGGTATTTTTTGATAGCCACTTCAGAAAGAGTCATGTAAGCTAGTACATAGTGTAAATATCTATGATACAGGTATTTCCATGTGGACATAATGCATGTACACATGCTTACAATGCACTAAGTCAGTCAATCATCTTTAGCTAAATTTGTAAAATCGGGCTGCATGGAAATTTTCTCTCCACATATATCTGTATATATACAAAACTATAAAAATAAAATGTTCATATATCATGGGATTTTTCAACTATTTTTCATAATAGCAAGTGTGCTGTATTTAATCACAGCTAACTCTGAAAAGTTTATTCTTTTTGGAATTTTGTACTGTTGTACTGGTTTAAAATGTTATCAGGGTTGTGGAATTGCCAAAGATGAATGTTTGACTGAAAGTTAAAAACATGACCAAACTATTAACTAAATCCCCTGTTTTATGCAACATGGAAGAACAGTGCTTCAAATTCACAGTGGGTTCCTACTTTATTATGCACAGTTTTAGGGGTAAGATGCTAACATAGTTGAAATTAATAGTTTTCCTCATTTTTTTACTGGATTCCTACACAAGCACTATTGCTTTCAGGAAATCCCTTCAGAGTCTGTGCATGTGAACTGTGACTACCAAGATTTATGACAGTGTGGCTGAGGTTTTATGCTTGAATCCAGACATTACCTGCAGGGTTCCAATATCCTATAATTGCAACAAACTTTTCAATCCAGCTTGAGTAAAACTTCCCTTCTTTGTTTGCCTTTAATCCAGGGACCGCAAGGGCCTCAGGGACCTGTTGGATTCCCTGGACCAAAGGGACCTCCAGTAAGTATCTCTTTCATTAAGTTTGTGCAACAACAGGAATTGTAGTTTTTGTAGAGTGCCTCTGAAGTAAATACTTGAAAATTTATGGAAGGGGTGGTTTATGTATGGATTAAAAATGCTCTTGTTGAGCCTTAAGGGTTTGGGCTCACATATTTAACATGGTCATTGGTGCAGCTCTGAAGACATTGAGAGCAATGCACCAAACTGCAGGTCTGTATGTCCTGCCAGAGACCACGTGACAAATGCAAAATGGCAAAATGCTACTTTGCTGCTGTACATTTTCTTGGAATGATTGATTCACTGAGGGAAAATGAAGAGGAAGGAGGCATTCATTAGTAGCAGGAATATATAGAATTAATAGCACATTTGAGCTGCCCCCTGAATCAGTCTTGGTGCTTTTCTGGTGTGCCTCTGCTCATGTGCAGTATGAAAGCAATAAAGCACCTGTGATTTTTTTTCTCCCATGCATTTGTTACTTTTATTTCCAATTCCAAAACCTGAAATTTCAAGTACTTCTGAAATGCTTAGATTTGTGTTGAGTCATTAACCAAAGAAAAATGGAAGTATAGGGAGTTTCCATGATTTCTGAATTTACAGAAATCTGTTTGGAACACATTTGCATTTGGCAACAGTCATTCTCCAAGAAATTGTTAAGACACTGTAGGAAGGACACAAGGAAAAAATATTATTAAAATCCTAGTTAGCTAATATAGGAGCAGTTTAAAGTTACCAAAGACTAGTCTAGAAATAAGCAGAGAGCAGAGATTCTGACAGCTAATTGCAAACTTTTTTTGAGGATGGCTAAGAAATTGCTTAATATATGTATTTTATAATTTCAGGGTCCACCTGGAAAAGATGGTTTGCCTGGACACCCAGGACAGCGGGGTGAGACTGTAAGTAAATGCACTCTGCTGTGTTAGTGTTGTTCTAAAGGTCATGATTATGTGATCAAAACCAAAGAAATAGGAACAGGGAAAAGGGAAAGAGGCTGGCACCAAAAGGTTACATAACTGTACTTTTCTTATAGATGGGGCAGGAGAAAGCTTTATTTTGCTCCCATGATAAGAGTGTAAGGTTATTCTTTGCTATGTCCAGTTAGTAACATCAGAATGAGATTAAATATTCAACAGAAGTAAATGAGATTAATACCCAGATCTCTATTTAAATTGAGATTTTTCAGAAAATTACTATGCAGTAGTTTTCTCCCTGAATGCCATGTACCAAAGATATTAGCATTAAAAAAATCTTATTGATGATAAACAGCTAGAAAAGTGAAAAGTCAAGACCTTTGGAGAGTAGGATCAGGAATGATTGAACCTATTATAGTAAAATAAAATTCTGAAACTATGTAACTCCTCTAAGAATCATAATGAATGCATTCTGGCATGAAAATTTAAAATACTATATAATACTTTTAATTTAATTATCCTTAAAAAACATACTATTTCTGTGTGTCAGAATGTTATTCATATTCCATTATAAAATAAAAATTGTCACTGAGATTTTTCAGAGCTAGAGAAGCCATAAATGAATTTATTGAGAAATTTTCTCAGCATGCAGAAGGTTCCAGCTTCACTGGAAATCTGTTGGTGACTGCTGAGACACTTCCACTGCTGGAAGGAGAAGCGCAGAGCTTGGAGTACCACATCCCTCTGAAAATCTCTATTTTCTTCTGCTAGTATTGTAGCATTGTCACACTGTAATTCTTTGCAATGATAGTGGCTTTTTTGTGTATGAAACATTATTGACTCTTTCTTTGTTCTTTTCCTTTGCAATGATGCAAAGACTGTGTTGTGTACCATAAGGATCAATTGTTTACATTGTTTACAATGCAGGATACTCAAACTTGTTCTTTAGTCTGCTGTTAAAAAGTTACCATCTTCCCTGGATCTTTATTTCTTTTCAATTTCTTTTTGTCTCACCTCCACTTTAATGCCCTTCTAACTTAATAGTCCATCTGTGTCTTTCTTTAAAAAGCATTTTTATGTCAGGCTTTATGATTCATAATATACATATGTAAAAATGTATTTTCAGCTGTCTTTTAGCTGCATCACTTATGCATTCAAACTCATCTAATCAAGTTCTCCTGGAGAGATCTGTAAAACTGATGGCAATTTTTACTGCTGTACCACCTCAGAGAGATGGGAACTGAGAGATGGAAGAGAGATTAATCAGCATTTCATATCTAGGCATACACAGACAAAAAAGATTTCTCTTTTTTATTTTCTGAAGAGAAGGAATGTGTGACATGGAATTTCTCACTCACCTCTTCAGCACAGAGATGAATTTTGCCCTTTTATAACTTGTAAAGGTTAATGTAATATTCTGTCATTTTTTTCCACAGGGTTTTCAAGGAAAAACTGGTCCTCCTGGTCCTGGTGGTGTTGTTGGCCCTCAGGTACATAATTTCATTTCATAGCTGACTTTATGAGACCATATTTTAATGGTTATATTATGGATAAGACAGTTGCTTTTGCTGTATTAAAAGGACCATATCCATGGTTATATCAACTTTTGTAACAAAAGTTGCATAACAATATTAGAAAGCTATACTTAGTAATCATCAGTGATTCCACCAAAAAAATGAAAATATTTGGGTTACCTTTCCATTTTGTTGTATGTTTTGATTTGGGTTTTTTGTTGGTTTGTTGTTGTTTCAGGGGTTTTTTATGTGATTATGAAATTGGTTGTTTACAGAAGTCAAAGAGACACATTTCTCTACCATTTTAGAAAGAACAATGCTATGTGTGAAATTCTTGCCAGAGAAAAATTTTCAGTAACTTTTAGATTGTGGAGAGATAAATTATCAACATTTCATTTGATTTAACCTTATTAATTTACAACTTAATCAGGCATTTAGAGCTTATTTAGCTAATTCCCTCAGTGGAACTTTTCTGCTAGGGAATCTGAAGAGAGATCTTTCAACTCTCCTGCCTTACAATTCCTGTTATTCAGAAAAGCAACAGTACAGAACTGTTTCAAGGCAAGAATAGTAGATGGATTTCTCTCCTGTGTCCTTTTTATAACCTTCTCCCATACACACTGTGCTTTAAAGCTTCAGTGCTTAAGGAACAAGGTCAGGATTTCACTCTTTGGAAGCTGCACAGACGTGTCTGCAGGCAAAATGCAATGCAAGATTTATTTTATAGGACAAAGATATTTTGTAAGTCAGCCTTGCCTGGAGGGAAGGTGAGGAATGTGCACTAACCAATGGCAGCACTGTTTGGTAACATAACAGCTGAATATTGAGAATCTGCTCCTCTCCACTTCCTCCCACACCCTCAAGACATTAAATAACTTCAGGTGACTGAAGTTGTGCTTTTGTGCCTAGGGTCCTACTGGTGAGACTGGACCAATTGGTGAACGAGGCCATCCAGGTCCCCCTGGTCCCCCGGGTGAACAAGGCCTGCCAGGTGCTGCAGGAAAAGAAGGTGCTAAGGTATGATGTGGCTTTGGGGAACAAACAGGAAGGGACAGAAGACTGGCTGACAGTGTGACATTTCAAATCACCATGAAGACATGCAGAATGAAATCAGAACATACAGTGTAAAATCATGATTGGCAGGTTTCACCCAGAAGGACTTGGAAGACTGGAAGGTTCCAATTTTAGAGCTGAGTCTGCTTCCACTGAAATAATGAGAATTCTCTTGAGCCAAAAATTAATATTTTTGTAATAAAAGCAAAAGAATTTTTTTTTCATATAATATGCATTCAATATACTAATGATATTCAATATGCCATACTTAGTAATGACATATTCACACCAAGGTAGAAGTTTTTACATTGGCATTTAAAGTCAGATGTGTAGTAGTGAATAAAAGGTAGAATTTCAATGAATAAATTTAACTCCTTGCTTAATTTTTGGCTGCCATTGGGGAACAAGAAAAATATTACTTATCTAGTTGCTATGTAATTCTATTCAATTTTCGATTATAATTGGGTATCACAATTTTTTATTGAATGTATCTTTAAACATATTTTTATGGCTTGTTGTGTTTTTCACTATTTGTATTCCATAACTGGTGCTGTATTTTGTCAAAGTTCATTATAAATTTAACCACAGACTATTGTACTGATAAAAGAATTAGTGAGTGAATAGCTGGGGACACAATCTTTGTTTTCATTACTATAACTAGGATCTGGTAGTTAATTTTCATCACTCACTGTACACCTAATTTTTAAACATGTTTTTTAATCAAAATGTAATATGTTTCCCAGGGTGATCCAGGCCCTCAAGGCATTCCTGGGAAAGATGGACCAGCAGGTCTTCGTGGTTTCCCTGGAGAGAGAGGCCTTCCAGGAGCTCAGGTATGATATAAGCACTAGAGGAATTGCCATGATATTTCTAAAAGAAAAAAACAACTTATGAACTTTATTTATTAAGTCTCCTACTTAATATATACTTAAAATAAATGCAATAAAAGAACAGATAAAAATATAATTGGCTAGATAAGAGGTAATGAAGTTATTCAGGTTTGTTTCTTTGGATCTTTACATGTTTCTTATTATATATGTTCCAAAATTACTCTTGAACTTTCCATTTTAGTAGATAAGTGTTTTTTTTCCTTTCCATTTTCTAGGGTCCAGCTGGGCTGAAAGGAGGGGAAGGCCCACAGGGTCCACCTGGCCCAATGGTAAGTAAACATAATAATTCTATGGAAATATAAACAATATTATCTAATAACCTTTTTTCTTCTTTAGATGCTGGGATGTTTTGATTAATGCAGTCTTTAAAACAGCAGATAGATCAGACTTCTACTAAGTATCCATACTAATGAACATGCATGGATTATGGAGGTAGAGAATATCTGAAGCATTCTACCACTAGATTTAGTTACAACATTTACTTGCTGCTCAATACTTGTCACTTATGTCAAAATGGTTTTGAGATGAGAGAGGTTTTCCACAGTGGAAAAATTCATGGATAGTGACCGGTGGACTCATGCTGTTGTGGTGGGCTTGCCTTGGCTGGATGCCAGGTGCCCACCAAACTGTGCTGTCCCTGCCCTTCTCAGCTGGACAGGAGAACACAAGATACATTGAAAGGCTTGTGATTCAAAATAAGGACAGGAAAATCAGCCACCAGTTACATCATGGGCAAAACAGACTGGGAAAATGAGTTTAATTTATTTTCCATCAAATCAGAGTAGGATAGATAAGGCGAAACAAAAACAAAGTCTGAAAGCACCTTCTCTGCACCCTCCTTCCTCCCAGACTGAACTTCACTCCTGATTTTTGTTTTATCCTGCCCCTAAGCAGTGCAGGAGGATGGAGAATGGCTCTGAGTTCATCACACATTGCCACTCCTGGGGAGGAGTCCTCACACTTGCCCTGCTCCAGTGTGGGGTCCCTTGTTCCTCTGTGAACTTGTCCAACAGGAGTCCTCCCCAGGGCTGCAGTTCTTCATGAACTGCTCCAGCCTGGGTCCCCCAGGGTGCAGTCCTTTGGGAGCTGGCTGCTCCAGGGTTGGTCCCCCAAGGGGTCACAGGTTGTGCCAGCGAACCCAGCAAACCTGCTCCAGTGGGGCTCCTCCCTCCACAGGGCCACAGGTCCTGCCCTGGATCCCGCACCACTGCAGGCTCTCCACAGGGCACGGTCTCCTTTGGGATCCACCTGCTCCAGTGTGGGGTTCTCCATGGGCTGTGGGAGGATCTCTGCTCCCCTTCTGTGGTGCATTTTTCCCTCACTTCTTAAATACATTATCCAGGAGGTTCTACCCTGTTGCTCATGGGCTCAGCCATGGCCAGCCCATCGGTCCATCTTGGAGCTGGCTGGTGTGAGCTCCACTGGACGTGGGGGAAATGGCATCTCCTCCCAGAAGTCAGCCCTGTAGTCCCCTGCCAGCACACCCTTGCCATGCAAACCCAGTACTCCTGTGTTCACTTTGCACAACTGTGTAAAATCATGCCATGCAGGAATTTTCCTTCTCAGCATTTTAAGCTCAGTAGTAGAGTATGCTTCCAGTTACCTATTCTCTGTTGTCATGCTTTATGCAAAGAAGTTCTACAAGGATGCACTGGCATTCAAAACATGCTAGAGCTATTCCCAAATGTGAATTGTGTAGATTTTGACAGTCATCTTGTCAACTGATTTCCTTCATGCAGTGCAATTGAGGTTAAAAAAGAAAAGAATCAATCATCACAGCTATTCATGTTAGGGAAAAAAAAAAGTAATGGAGGAGCTGAATTTCCATGTGCTTCAACAAAGCTGTCTTATGTCCTTACAATTCATATTCAGATTAGAATGCATTAAACAAGGATAAAAATCCACACATAGTACAGTACAAGTAATACATGGGACTTGAATTCTTAAAATGAGTTATGGAATGCTTAATGCCAAAAACCTGAATTTACAGGTCTTAGCACTGTGCAGTATATATATATCCCCAAAAGGCACCAAAACAAAGAATGGAATGGAATGGAATGGAATGGAATGGAATGGAATGGAATGGAATGGAATGGAATGGAATGGAATGGAAGCTAGCAGGGAGAATCAAAAGGAATATCATCTTACCCATCTGAAGAACCTGAACTGCTAAAAAAAAAGATGAAACAAAGTTAAGAAAGCATAGACCAGAATAGTCTCTTCACTCTAAAGGTCCTGTCTTGATTTTTTGTTGGAGGAGCCCCTAAGGCTGGGCTGTCCTCTCAAGCAGATGGTTCAGGTGCAGTGACCCAGAGCCCTTCTGAGCGTGCACAGAGCATCCAGCACAGGCAGAGCTGGTGTGTGACACAGCCCCCTTTGCCAGCCAGCACTGTCCACACAGGAGCTGTGCCACTTCCTGTCATGGTCCTCAGAAAGACACATCACACAAGATGTGAGGCAACAGTACACACCTTCTTTAGTGATAGTTGTCTGTATTCTGAAATACATATGTTTGAATTGAAATTCAGAGGATCCATGTTTTTCTAATTATTATAGGGTGTGTATATGTTAGTGTTTTAGTTGAAAACATCAGAGCTTTTTTCAGGAGGATATCTCAATTATCCCCATTTACCACCCTTCGGTTCAAATCACAGAGTTCTCTCAGAGCTCATGAATAGTATTCCTCTCATGTGAAACTAAATTGGTAGAGAAAATCCAGGAACACTATTAATGCTCCCCAGCTAATGGGAGTTCAGTGCCAGGCTGAAATCATCATTGATTGTAGTCCAGAAACACAAAGAGTATGGGTGTCAGGAACGCACTACCAAGGACTTCAGTTCATAAACCCATTCCTGTTGGGGCCACCCTTCCTGCTGAGGTAAACAGTCATGGAAAGAAACACTAAGGAGGCTGAGGATTTTTTGCATATGGTTTTTCCAGTCTTTAAGAAATAGATGTAGTGGTAGTAGGAGTTGAAAAAGAGTTTGAAGGGCAAAATTTTTATTTTTAAAATGTATTTTGAGTTCATTGTAGTGTAAGCACGCCACTTCAGGTATGAAGAGGATCAAGTTGCCCTTAAAGTATTCCAAGAGTCCTCAGTAGGATTTTTATCTGTTTCATCTTTAATTGCTAATTTTTTTTCTCAAAACAGTATTCAGTGAAAAAAAGGTGTGTAGGTGCCCTTAATGCTGGATTTCAGTGCACTGTCAAGCACTAGAATTAAACCATAACTGCTTGCTTTTTTTCACAGAAGCTCACAGCAGACCATGAGCATCAAATACTCTGAAAATATTTTCCCATCTATTTTTAGCCAACAGCGGGTACACACAGAAGTGTAATTGTAGTGGAGTCTTCACTTGCCATCTATAATAGGAAGAGAATCCATGCCACTGGCTGACTTTCCTGTGATTTCCTGCCAATACCAATTGTTTCTAACTAGCATATATAGTCAATTATAAGCTTTGTTTGGCTGCTGCGTACATCTGCAAGCATACCAAACAAATGACTGCTCCAAATGCTGTGCATGTGCCAATTACTCTGTTTAGAGGGATTTGGACAAAAGAAAGAGATGCATGAATGCATGTCAGAGCAAGAGGGGGTTCTGCAGGATTGAGGGGGGTATTTTCATGGTTTGGGTTTTTTTGGGAGGGGGTTGTGGTTGTTTTTTTGTTATTGGGGGGAGGTTTTTTAACAGTTGTTTTTTATCTGCTCTCTTTGTTGCTTCTGTTTGTTTTTTTCCCTTCTCCTACTACCGTGTGGAATGCTGAATGCTGATGAGAGAAAGCTCTTTGGAATGTCAAGCAGTCATTTTTCATTTGCTCATTTAGGAATAGGATGCTCAAATTAGACTCAGAATAAGCCAGCTGTAGGCTACCCAATTATCAGTACTGAACTATCTAGAGCTATCTTCATCTATCTGACAACATTTTACAGTCATGGGGACCTTCACTTGTTGAGCATTTTGTTAACCATCAGTAAAAAGTCTTGCTACTACTATGCAATGTATACAATAGCTGTCATTACATATCTCCTCACAGCAAGTGAGAGAAAACCAAGGTTGCTAATGAGTTTACAGTCTGTATAGCTGCAATACAAGACAAAACACGAGCTCCCATTCTGCAGAAAACTTAAAAAAACCCAACAAAATAAATTAATAAAAAGGTTATATGATGTGAGTACTGCAAGACCAAAGGTTAACAAGTGGTTTCATTACATAAGGAGCTTGTTTCGTAGTGGGACAGAGTGACCAGAAAAAAAGGAAACAGAGAATGAACAGACTTAAGAAGCTGCTTAAAATGCTTTTCTGAGTTGGGACTATAATTTAAT
Organism: Emberiza elegans; assembly: GCA_024865655.1. NCBI lineage: Eukaryota > Metazoa > Chordata > Aves > Passeriformes > Fringillidae > Emberiza > Emberiza elegans. The sequence goes on from JALJVW010000206.1 coordinate 67,895,073, forward strand.
ATGTTCTGCTGTGCTCAGAGGCCATTCTCACAGAGAAAGGAGCACTTCCTTGGAAACAGAAGGTGTAGTCCATCTTCATAACTCATGTGAAATGCAAAGATAAATGTGAAATGCAAAGATAAATGTGAAAGTTGGCTGATTAAAAAGAGCTACTGGAAATTATGGCCTCTGTTAGTGTCTGCTGTTTGACACAGGAAAGGTCTATGAGTTATTTGGGTTTTTTCCTCTCTATTCTTACATCCTCCTGATGAGATGACCTAAAATTGTTTAGCTTATGAGAGCTGACAAGATCAGAGACCATGGCAGTATGGCTGTAGGGTAATGACTTTTTCTTGTTGAATTCACTGAAGCCTTAGGAACTAAAATAACAGAAATAGGACAGAAACTTGGGCAGCCACCCAGACTTTAAAAAATCCCCAACACCTGGAAGGATAAAGTCGTCTATGATTTCCATACAAATACTTTGAACACTCATGCAAATTTAGATCTTAATGAAATAACTTGCTAAAATACTTTGAAAAACCATTCAGCACTCTTTTCTGTCACATTTATATGGAGGGAAAAGCACCTTATTAATAAATTAGTACCATTTATGCTAATGAGGTCAGTCCAGGACAAATATGTCATGAGTAAAAGCAAAAAAATAGGGCCCTCATAGGTGAAAGCATCTTAAAATTCCAGTATCTACAAGACAGCAAACTTGATCTTGCTTAAACATGAAAAAATGCTATTTAGAGTCTCAGGGTCTTACTTTTATTATTTTTGTTAGTTTTATTAGTTTTATTTTCTGTTACTTTTCTGTTCTATATCATCCTGCTTCTAGTATATCAATTGAAGTGAAATTACTAATCATAAAGTGTTGCAAACTATCATGAAAGTGTAAAGCTGAAAATTTGGGAAATATTTTTGTACAGCAAAGAAACATTTAACAGTACTCTCTTAATGCAAAAATTGTGAATTATTTAAAAGACAGAAAACAAAGATGCAGTTTTAGTGGTTTTCAATACACAGTGTCTGTTGTTTCACCCTTGATTTTTAATATTACATTTTTAACTTTTGCTGTGCTTATCTAAAGATGCCTGTACATAAAAAACCTCCTCTGCAGAACACACTAAATTAGTCACTGTGCTTGAATGGATTTTTACAGAGGTGCATTGAAATGCAGAAATGTGATCATCACAGCAAGGAACAGCACAACACTTTACTAAAAATTTTGGTGTTGCTTAGTTCTGTATTTTGATATTGTGAATTTGCTTTCATCAAAGTAGTATGTAAATCTGTTTTGAAAACATAGAGGGAAGTTTGTTCTTGAAAAGAGGCAGGTTTTAAGGACACTCTAATGATGATGAACAAGTACAGGAAGTGGTGTTTAGAAAAAATAAAATTAGTGTTGTATGAACTGTATTGGGTATGAACTTCAAGTTGGTCCTTCCAGCCTTTTTCTTTACTTGCACACGTGTTGGATGCGTAACCTTCAACCAGCTGAACTCACATTGCTGAGCAGCTTCTCTGGTGACTCGCCTCATGAAAACCTCCAGCACTGCCAGGCTCTCAGAATCCCTTTATCCCTTACTCCTCTCCTCTGTGTTTCCAGGGCTCGCCGGGAGAGCGCGGAGCCGCAGGCACCGCTGGCCCCATCGGGCTGCCGGGCCGGCCTGGGCCCCAGGGGCCCCCGGGCCCTGCCGGAGAGAAGGGAGCTCCTGTGAGTAACCACAGCCCCTGGAAATATCCCTGTGCTCACCCTCATTCCAGAATGCTGCCTGCTCCCACTCTGTATTCTCACAACAACAACCTACTCATTTTGGATTTACAAATATGTACACAGTAAAACATTTCTCATCGTGCTCTCTGAGACCAGAAGGGTTAAACCTGTTATTGTCACACAGGGAGTGGATATAAATCAGTCTTTCATTAAAACTTTGTACCTGGCCACTCTGCATTAGAGTACAAGTGTATTTGACATCAGCTTCCATTATTACTTCATTTAATTCTCTTATATGTTCTCTTCCCTTGATAGTTTTCTTTCTGTTGTGGTGTTTTCTGTTTTGTTGGGGTTTTTCTTGGAGGGAGGGGTGGGTGTTTTAATTTTGTATTGGTATTGGGACTCCCTGTACTGAAGTATTCATTACTCTCCTGTAATAATGTGGATTGCTTCATTTTCTTCAAAACCAGGGTGAAAAAGGTCCCCAGGGTCCAGCTGGACGTGATGGAATACAGGGTCCTGTAGGACTTCCTGGTCCTGCTGGTCCTAGTGGTTCTCCTGGAGAAGATGGTGACAAGGTGAATCATTGTAATTGGTTATTAGTGCATCTGGCAGAAGATCTTTCAGTGCAGTTCTCTGTAGCTTTCCTCACAATAAATAGGGTGACAAAGCAACAAATCTTATCTCTGCCTCCCCCAAATTCCCTCTGCCTACTGCAAAAAATACCTAAAAACCTCTTCTATAACCAAATGTCTGAGGGACACATGCCATGGGACACTGGGATTTGTGTTAAAAAGCTAGTAGAATAACATTTATCCTGGCAAAGAAACAAGGATGAAAGTGTGGCAAAATAAGGCAAATTATGCCAAAATCAATTTTTGCCTATTTTAGAAATTTGGTTTACTAAATGAGTAAAATGAAATTAGTAATATACAGGGATTCAGAACCACCGGAGGTTGTGCTGGGAGGTTGAGGGTGTCAAAATAATTATGTTCACAGCAGAGATGTTCTGTTGACCTCTGGCAGATTTTAAAATATGACACCTTTTAGAATCATCTAGTGTGGTTGACTGACCCAGCACTTTTGTGTTAGCACAGGGTAAAGGTAAAGATTTCAACATTCATTTTTGTGATTCATGAGTGTTATTTATCCCACAAATTATATTTTCTGTGATTTCAATTTCATTTAATTGTCTTTTATTATTGTATAAAGAAAACATTCTTTTCTAATGTGGTTTCTTGGTGCTTTGAATAATTTTGAAGTTTTGAAATACTGCACATTCCAGTGAGAAGCAGTAGTTCAGCCATAAACAGTTACCTGAGTCTGTAAATCAGGCTACTTTCATTATAAGTTCATATTGAAGGTGACATAAGCAACACAATTTCCTTTATTTAGAGCTCAGTAGTATTATACTTCAAAGCCAGGTCTTGTTGCCCTTTTCAATTCAGCAATCAATATCTAGATTAATATGACATATTATTGATCACTGCAGAATTGCTCCCTTTAGGCTTTCACTTGAAGCAGCAGCATAAAACATAGAATAATCATATCAAAGGGAACATTTGGAGATACCATGATATTGACTTCAGCTAAGTGTGAAGGAGAACATTTTAAACAAGTTTAACTTTTAACTTTCAATTACAGGGTGAAATTGGTGAACCAGGTCAGAAAGGTAGCAAAGGTGACAAAGGAGAAAACGTGAGTAGCAAAATCATTTATACATTACATCTATTCTTTATAAATAAAAGGTATTCATGCATGAAGTATGCAGATAACTTTGCTACATAAATGAGCAGAAAAAAAGACACGCTCCTAAAATGTTCCTTCAAAATAATGTTCTTTTAATGCAATACTAGAGGTTTGTACTTACAGATCCAGGCATGTATTTATTATTCTCATGTTCCTAGAGCTTACAGAATCATTACAAAATATAAACTACGTTCTTAAGCACCCTTCCTGTATCACTGAAATTCCTCCATTCTGCATTTGAACTGGAGAGACCAAGAATTCCCATACATTCCCTTACTGTGTTGAGCTTCACTGACTGCACTGTGTGAACATTCCCAGCTTTGGCTTCTTAGCCATGAGGATGGAAACTGTGGAGACTCAGCAGAGGAATCTACTAATGTAGTTTTAAAATTTGTAAAGGATATCTAATTTCTGGGGAGCACAATTAACTGATGGCAGATGAAATGGCTTATACAAGTTTTCATATTTTCTAATTAGGCATATTAGTGAACCTAGGACTAATCAGGTTTGTACTGTTTTGATTTGACATTTTAGTATCTTCAAAAATGAATTCTAAAGTTCAAGCACTTCCTTTTTTTATTTAGGCCAGACATAAAAAATTAAGCTTTTTTCACTGTGAAATTTGAAGCTAGAAAGAATAAAACTAGCATTTATTTATTTCCATTTGATTTTGGTTTCTTTTCTAAAAAGTCAAGATGTTTCTGTTCAAATTCAATATAAACTGATACTTTACTTGAATAGTTTTCCTTAAGAAACAATTGAGAAGTAATGGCAGGAGGATGCCTTTTATTGCTATATTTCAACACTATTCACAGTTAGCAAAGCTCCAAACTCAGCAAAGGGATTTTTGAGATTGACAAATTACAGAACACTATATTACTTTAAAAAATTACACCAAATTTATGACTTACATATTATCAGATGATGTTTATGGGAGGATATGTACATACTCAAGCAAATCACAGGTCATAGAATCACAGAATGGCTTGGGCTGGAAATGAACTTTGGGAGCAGCTAGTTCCAGCCTCTCATCCAGTTCCGCTTCAGGCTTTGCATTTGGTCACAGGCATATCCTGTCTTCCCCTTTGCCATGCCTCTTCATTAGAAATGCTTTGCATCAGAGAAATTCGGGGAAAAAACACAACCTACACTCTTGTGTTTCAGATAATTTTAGCATAGCTAGTTATGCTGAGCATTAGACTGTGGCCTCAGTTCCCACAGTGAGTACTGATGCATTTGGGCCTGCTCCAGCAGACCTGCTTTACAAATAAAAGTCTGCAGCATTATCATTTGAGAATGTATCCTGGAGTCCCAGTCTCAAGGTTTAATGCATTTGAGAATATTACACATTTTTTTTTGAAATACAGGATTTAGTGTAGAAGCCTTAGTTGAAGTGAATGTAACTCTGGTTGAAGTCACATGTCTTGAATCTATTTGCCCTCATCTGCAGTCATTCAACCCTGACAATTTCAGAATGTGTTTATTTTAAATCTGCTTTCCTTTCCACATGCTGACAGATGCCTGTTGGGGCAGGGAGAAAGGGCTTGTTGGTAACTTCTGAAAGGTTCTGACAAGGAAGTACCAGTTCTGAAATCACAGGACATAAAGAACAGATATTTACAATCTCAAACCACCCACAAAAGGCCTTGGTGGGCATTTAGAGCCTGATCACAGCAAGGATCCCGATCAAAGAAGTGATTCATTTTTCCTGTTTAAGAAGAGCTGGAAAAATCTTCAATTCCCCATTGAAACTAACAAAGATTTCTTTTTGTGGGTTTGAAAATCCTGTGCCTAACTATGTTGGCATATTCTAGCTAAGACAGCACAATTTTGTTGTTGATGTGCTGTCCTCTCTTGAACTTCAAAACCTCCTCAGTTATCACAGCTGCCTTTATTAACTGAGGATTCTCTCATTATACTGATCAGTCTTTCTCCATTTGCCCTCCAGAGCAATGGCAAAAAAGAATCTGGCCATGTGTCCAAATAACTCCTCATTAATCAACTGCAGAGTCCGTTCCAACAGTGCTTTATATCAAAATGGGTTTTTAAATGAGTTTAAAAATGTGTAGGCCTCATTCCAAAGCCTGTGAAATGAAGGAGCATATTGAAGCATCTCAAAGAGTGTAGAAAAATCCATGCATGCCATATCCCTTTCTCATGGTAACACTTGCCAGTCAGCTGGAGCATTCCTCAGAATCCTTTCATTTAGATATGTCACTACAGAGGCTAGAAAGCTTTGTTTCATGTATTGGCATCAGGTATGGGACAAAAAAAAAAAAAAAGAGAAGAAATGCAGAGCTTGATGCTTCATACTCCCTAGAAAATAAAATGGTCCAAAATATATATAAAACCCAGAGAAAGAAATAGACTGTAAGACTCAAGAAGTCCCTTTATTTAATTCTCCTTATAAAGGGCACAATAATCTAATTTTATCCCTAGCAAAGTCTGCATCATTATTCTCCTTTAAACCAGAATTTGAAGCCTAGAAGTTGCAGACAACTTGGCATCTGAAATAGACTAGAATTAGCCAAGGCCAGGTGTTGAGTTTTGTGCCTTCTTAGCATAACTCTTCATCAGTCTACTTCCTCTAGTGTGGCAAAAACCAGACTCAAACTACTACATCATTTACACCTCATCATAAAGTAGGATCAGAGTACACATTCCTGTACTCTGATAGCTTCATTATATCACATCTGCATGACTGACTTCTAATTACCTGCAATATAACTTAATTATTATTCTGCAGGGGGAATGAAAAAAAGACGTTCCTCTCAGGGACTGGGGTTTTTGGCCATTCTGTTGAAAAGAGACTTAATATCAAAGAGAATATGATTCCCAGTGCTCAGCAAGAACTTGCACTTTTTCATGTCTCTTAGAGGTCAAAATAAGCTTTGTGCCATTGCAAAAATAATTAGCAGTTTCATAAAAACTACTCCAAATAATAAGCATTTCAATTAAAGATAGATTTTTAGATGATGCTTTAAAGTTTGAGTGATATTTTGCATAAATCTCATTGAAAGTTTTGATATTTTTAATTATGAAAAAAAATTCATTTTGATTCATGGTCGCATGGAAATTTATTCAGAAACATTAAAAATGAGCTTCTAACAAATGCCAACATTGTCTATTATAGATGTGAAAATCTGAGGTTTTGAGCCATAAATAGTTTGTACTGAATGGAAAGAACTTGTGATTTTGGAAAGGACTTGTGATGCTACATCCTCTATGGAGAAACATGGCAATGCTGAATAGATTGTGGTCGTGCAAGTTGGGATTTCTGTCATGTCTGAATTTGCTTTTAATCTCATTGCAGATGTCACAATCACTAACTTGTCCTTTGGATGTGTGTTTGTTGCAGGGTCCTCCAGGTCCCCCAGGTCTGCAGGGTCCCGTTGGAGCCCCAGGGATTGCTGTAAGTTGCTCGTTCAGAGCCAATCCCAACCTTGCATAACTCAGCTGATCCTGACTTCTTTGAACTGTTTGCTCCTTACTCAAGAATATATTTCAAAACACAACTAACAGTTCTGCCCCTGCCCGCTTACTAGTAGTTCTTTATTGTAAACAAGCCTGTGTGGGTGATACTGTATGGCAGATTTAGAGCAGGGCAATAATTTGACAAAATTATTAAAAATTAAATCCTGTAAATAGTGAATGGGGCCCATCCTTTCAGTGAACTTGTTTGGTGGCGTGTTTGGCAGCTCAGTATAGATGCATTTAAAAGAGAGTGTCTCTTTTTAAAATCCACCTGATACCAAGTGAATTAATTCTTATTTTTATTTGAAAGGCTCTGAATTCTTTTACCCCGAGTATTGCTAGAACCCTGTGCTACTCATATTTACATAGGTATTCAACAGCTAGAATGTTTAAGCCAATGTGATAGAGAGGGGGAACTCAGGGAAAGATTTCTGTGAGAAATGCAGCACTAATTGACCTATACTAAACCAGAACACGTGCTGGCATTCTGTTTGTGAAACAGATTTCATCCAGCCAACATGATGAACATGCATTTGTAAGGACACTTGGTGTGATTCTGAGCCCTTTCGTAGCTGTTTCACAGAGCTTTTCCTGCTGTTATTATCAGAGCTGTGATAGTTTTGCTCTTCATTGTTTCCAAACAGGGAGGTGATGGAGAGCCAGGCCCAAGAGGTCAGCAAGGGATGTTTGGGCAAAAAGGTGACGAAGGTCCTCGAGGCTTCCCTGGGCCCCCAGGCCCTATTGGCTTACAGGTAAATTCCTTTATTATTTTACCTTACATCTGTAAAACAAGATGTAATGGAAAAAGTGTAAGCACACTGATTTCTGTGTCAGAAATTGAATGACTACTGTCTATTATTAAATAAATTATAGCATCAGTTAATTAGAACTGAAAGATCCCATACTGATGGGGTTCATGCATAAACAACACATTTAATGTGCATATATATACATATATGAGAGCATAAATTATCCAGACTCCTGCCTGAGCTCTGGATAATCCTGGCAGTGTTTTTAAAATCACCCAATTTAGCACTTCTCTGTGTGTTTTTTGGGGTTTTTCCCCCCAAAATTTATTGTGTCACCTCGTTTAAAGATCCTAGGACTATCTATACATTTACTGAAATACGAAAATCTCCCTTCCCTTTCTTTCCATTTTAATGTAAATAGGTCTTTTTCTTCTTGTTCCACCATCCTGCCCCTTCCCAAGTTCACAAGTTTGATGTGTAGATCTGATTTACATTGTTTCATATTGATTTATAACTAATCATTCCAGGGACCCTACTAACAGTATTCTTCCCTGTGTTTTTTAGGGTCTGCCTGGCCCACCAGGTGAAAAAGGTGAAAATGGAGATGTGGGCCCAATGGTAAGACTTCTTCCTCACTGGTCACTCTGAAGGACACAAATATTCTCCATATGTTATTGTCTTTTCTCTATAGCTCACCATTTGATAAGGTACTCCTGAACTTGGTGACCAAGTATGAAACATTTTGTGTAACATAAACTCTCTCTGTGATTTTCTTTGCTTTCCCACATCTATCCCCTCATCATTAATATTGAGATTTATCTAACATGAGAAAATACTGAAAAATAGATAGCAAAACAGTTCCTTTGTGTGCCTGAGACAGTCCAGTGACAATCAGGTTCAGGAAAGAAAGAGAAAAAGTAGATACACTGCACCAGAGAGTCTGGAGCTGCCTTCCTGGAGTTCAGGCCATTGTTATTAACATACAGTGTCAGGTATTCGGGCCAGGAGATGGCAAACACTGCTTGGCTCTGTTTACTTTCCCTGGGTGATCCCGGTTTCTCCTGCTGACACAACGCCTTGTGGGCAGTTCCTGAGTGCTGTGCAAGCTCTCTGCTCTCTACATTTGCCTCCAGCACCTTGTGCCAAGTCTGGCTGCTTCACTCTTGCCCATCTGTAAGCACCATGGTGCAGTTCTGCCCCAGGGCTGTCACAGACACTTGTGCTGGTCCAGTCTCTGGCAGTGGGATGGGCATGCAGGGAACCTGCATTGAAAGAACCAATCCTCAGGGGCTCCTAAGCATCAGGTCATGTCCAGCTCAGGTACTGTGTGACACAGCCTGGGCCTCCTGTCACCTTTTGAACTCATCCAGTGGGCAGCAATCTGGCCCTGCTGTTCCTGCTGCATGGTGAAGATTAAAAGCCCTCTACAGACTGAGTATATTATTTCTCATTGGTCAGAAATTCTTCCTGATTGTAACTCTACTATATCGGTTCTATAATTCTGTCATATCACATTGTCTGTTTGATACAGGGTCCACCTGGCCCACCAGGTCCCAGAGGTCCCCAGGGTCCTAATGGAGCTGATGTAAGAATCAATCTATTTTTTGTCTTGCTAATTGAGTAATAAGCACCCTATTTTGGATGACCATATTTTGGATAACAAAAATCTTTTATCACTGTAGGGTCCTCAAGGTCCCCCAGGCTCAATTGGCTCTGTTGGAGGTGTTGGTGAAAAGGTGAGTGTGGATGGGAACCCCCAAGAAAGAGAAACCATTGGAATAGGAATGCTATATGACATTCATTTATTAAAATACTTTTCAATGCTGTTTTCAGTTCTCTATTCAGAAAATTTTCTGCCAGGATATGGAGTGAGTTTGTTTGGGATTGGTTACTTTCATATTTTACCCAAGGAACATGCCAGATTGTATCTTCCTTGTTCTTAAAGGAAATGTGAAATATGCAGGAATATAAGGGCTTTTTTCCCTGTGATTTATTTGAAGCAAGAGAGTAAACAATTATATAGTGCTGAGCAAGCAAGAAGTTCAAAAGAGAGTTTTAAAATGCTTGTTTATGTTTATTTTATCAAGCTACATGACCTTATTTTATCAACCACATAACCTACATAAGCCTAAAAGCCTTTTGCTGTAATGTTACAGATTTAACATTAATTTTTTCTTGAACTTTGGAATGGGAAAGAAGATCCTGAGTGGAGCATAAGATGGAGGAAACAAAATAGAAATATATCCCAGGCCAATATATAAATTTCTTACTGAGAAACTATGTGGATTGCTCTTGAGTATTTAATGATTTGTCACAGAGTATCACTTATGTTCAAAGAAACACCAATGTCAGTGAATCCTAGAAAACACATCTCTAGGAATGTCACTACTGGTATTTTTTCAGAAAGCTTCCCATATTTTTAACTTTCAGAACATGAAGTGAGATTTCCCTTTTTCTAACTAAACCAGCCTTTTAAAAGAATCTTCAGGTGTTTCATGGTTTGGTTTTTTCCTACATGCCCATCACCTAAATCACTGACCAGTGCTCTGGCATGTGGCGAAGAGCATACTAGAATAATACAACATAAAATTGGGTTTGATGGAGAAATGTCCTACTTTGTGTCCCTTACTGTCCTTTGAGACCAAACAGATGCCATTGTGTCAAGCTGGCAGTGCTTCACTGCAGTGCTTCCTTCTCAGGATGTGGCTCTGAGCATCAGCTCACCTCTTTGGAGCAGCAGCATTCTGGTGTTTTCAATCTTTTTCCCCAAAATTGCACAAGACACACAAAACACAATGCCCTCCTGCTTGACTGCATTATTAACAAGGATATTCCTTCTAATGTCCCAAGTTCCTGACACTGTTCATCCAGTCTACTTTAAAAAATATCTTGGCCTCATGAAGGACTGCAGGATTTGTTTTTTTCTCTCTGGGAAGAGTTCCAAAAATGTGACACAATCTAGGAGTTGAGAGAAATAAAAAGTTACTGGGAAAAGAGAGTCTGTATTTCAGTGGAATACAGAAAATAATGGGCATTGTGGGAAGAAAAAATGTTCCTGTGACCACTACTGAGAAAAATGTTTATTGTGAGAACATCCAGGGTAGCACCCAATTATATTCAGTGCTTTAAAAAAAAACCCCACCTTGTATAATATTGTGGCCCATTGACCTTGATAGGAATTTTTGCCATTGGCTTCAGTCACCTCTTCAGTTTTCAGCATTTCACAATCAAATTATATTCCAGCCATTTTCTAAACATGCTGCCTTATATTGAACCCCTTCCTCCTTTGTTTCTCCCTGCAACTCATCTGTGTGATTTAGAATCACTGTTTGTGGTGATTAGCCCATGAAATTTAATTCAAGAACATGAAGTTCAGACTGTTTATCACTAGGTTGTCATTTTTTATTTCCTCTAGCTAATATCCCATATTCTCTGCATTCACAAAGAGAAGCTTCCAAGTGTATTATTTTGGAAGTTTATATAATTGTAATTATTTTCCTCCCTCCTCCTCCTCAAGTTTTAGTACATGCCAGGTTATTTTCTTTCTTAGGGCATCTTCCTTCTTAATTTCAGTTCCTTTTAATGAGATTTCAAGCTGAGATATCATCAGAAGTTATTTTTTCAGGGGGAGTTGCTGCAATGGGAGGACAGGTCATGCTTTTAAACAAAACATGCATTTTTTCTTTTCCTTTTCTTCCCACACATTTTTCCCCCAATGTTTTTCTTATTATGTCAGCATGCTTTGGCCTCTGCACCCCTTTCAGAAAAGACACACCATACTGCAGATAAGTCAATACAGTGAGTAAAGAATGTGGAAAAACATTTTGGCATCATCCCTGTTACTGTTGAGGACAGAAGTAGGTTTGCTCACTTGCATATTTTAAATGGTTTGACCAGGAGATATTTTTTTATTACTACACGGGCTTCAAAGCCCCCTTATCTTCTGGAAGAGATAAACAATTTTTGTCACACTTCGTGCCATGCATTTTTAACCAGTTGTTGTTTCCCCTGCTCTGCACACAAAGGCCTGAATGTTCAAAGGCATCAGTGCTGCAAATGCTCCTGCAGCCCAGCATTATTATTGCTGTAACCCCCACCCAGGGCCTGGCAGTCTGACACTCAGCAGAACCCTTAAATCCAGCTGCCACACCAGGAGCAGTCACTTTCTTATGAAAACCAAATGTTCCAACACACTCTTATCTCTAATTTGATATCAAAGGTTTAACATGCAGATATTCTAAACAGGCAGGAAGTTGCTCATGACTTCTCTAACCTGTGCCTTAGAATGTACGTAAGAATTTACAACAGAGGGGAAACAGATCAAGTAATGTTAACCCCACACTTCCACAAAACCTAATGAAATAAATTTGCCTTTCTAATTTAGATTAATTTCTTCTACCCCCCTCTCCCTTCCACAGCAGTTACAAACCATCAGAGTTAGAGAGCAATGCAAACCCAGTGTCTGCAGAACCTAAGCATTCATTCTGTAGCCTCTCAGAGTTCAGACCTGTTTTTCTGCATGAAAAAGTCTGGTGTTAGAAAACCACAACACTCATCTGGGTTTAAATTTCTTCCTATTATATTGTTCTAAAAAACTTTCCAAAGTAGTACACTAATAGTGTACTAGTACAACACAGTAAACAAGTGAGATCAATAGTTCTCATGCTTAATCATTGATTTCTACTGCAGATGGAAGTGAGAGGACAAAATCAATTGAGTAGCCTGGCTCTGAGTTTAGGAACAGGTTTTATAAGTGTTCACAGACAATTTTATGTGTAAATGTCATTTTTCCACACACGTATGTGTAGACACTGCTAAGGTACCTAATCAAGGCATGTCTGTGACAGTTTAGGCTACCTGAACATCCATCCTGCTAAATTACTTTTAATAACTTCACATGACATCCTGACTGTGATTTTTTTCTCATCCTTCTCCACCTCTCCAACATTGTAAACAAGAGCCCTCCAAGAAAACACAGCCTTTAGAATTTCTCTCAATTAAATTTAGTTCTCCACAGAGCTATTATATATAACACATATGCAGACCTATGCAAAAGGGATTCTCTTCTAGAGTTACAATTTCTCCTTTTTTTGTTTTGTGAGAATGGCAAAAAGGAGCAAAATTAACTTCCCACAACCCAGTCAGTTGCTAAGTTGCCTCTCATTATAAAATGAAAGACCATGTCCCAGAATTTAACCAAAAGGTGGCAGCCTTCCATCCACTATCTCTGTGCTTTGGATATCAGTTCTCTAGAACTGATCATAAGAAAAACAACATTTTTTAAAACTTAAAACTTTTTATTTCTTTTTTTTTTATATATTTAAAGTTTTAAACTACTTTGCCTAGCTTGGTAGAAGCCATTCTGCTTGCTTAATCCAAGAAGGCTTTCAGAATTAAGCATGTCTGAAAAATCACACGACCCTTTGTAGTTTAAGATGTCTGTCTTTGTTTTTGAAATTCTGTCAGAGGAAGGCTTTGCCTCAAAAAGACCACAGTAACTTTTAAAAGATCTGAGCGGCTAAAAAGAGAGGGAAAAATCTCTAGAGGTGGAATAAATATATTATTAGATCATAAAATCTGTTTCCCAACAGAATATGAAATATTTCCTATGGAGAAGATTCTGAATTAATGCCATTGTTACTAAAAATAAAAAGACAAGGGGCAACAATAGCTATAAATTACACAGGTTTTAGTAGCTATAAACATGCACTCTGTGAATATATATCAGCTACTGTCTTCTCTATCAAAACACTATTTAACTCCCTTAACAGTTATCTAAACCAAATGCAGCATTTCATAGTATCTGATACTTGGAATATGGAAATCACTGTCAGATAAAACAAGGACTGCATACATGGAAGGGGCAGATTTTTTAGTAGAGCAATGATACAGAAATGTTAATGTGAGATGAAACTTCAACTGGTCTCATCTTTCACAAATGCCCTTTAAGGGAACATTTTGACATTTTCTAGCCCTTCCAATTTCTCAGTTTTCCACACGGCTGCTTGCTGGGGAGCTGCTGTGCACAGAGCCAGCATCACTGTGAGCGCTGGAGCAGGCTCCCCCAGTGCTCCCCCAGTGCTCCCAAGTGTAGGTCAGAGGGAGCCCAGTGTTGTGTGATGGAATGAAGATGTGTTTGTCAACAGGAAGGGTAAGAATTGCATTATCAATCAAATGTGGATCATCATAAAGTATCATTAGGCAGAAAGGCAGAAGAAGAACTCTCTCTGAGAAGCTGCCAAGGGGATTACACTGCACAAGTGCTTGTCAGCAAAGACTGGGCACAGTCAGTGCTCTCCTGTCACTGCTTCATTTTGTCCTGCCACGGGCTCACCTTTGGAAAGGCTCTGTATAGGGGACTCTGTGAATATAGTATGGCTACTAACATGAAAAACATATTTTTGATGATTCCAGACTTCATCCTCTGTTGCTACAAAAATCTCATTTGATTGATAGTAGGCATGGACAAAACCCCAATGCTAATGAGGCTGCAGACTCAGTAAATGCTGTGCAGAGAATAAGGAAATTAAGATTATGAATTTTCCTATAAAACATTCTTAACACTTATTGACCTGAAGCATCCACTACGGGTTTTGTTTTAAAATTAATGCTACATCAGAGAAGTAAATTAATACTAAACACTAAAAGGGATCATTCATTTTTGAAGTTCCTACAAAATTTAGTATATCTAATAGAACATACCAGAGTTTCTAAAGGCACATTCATCCTTTAATAGTGCCCTTTTTAAAGGGCATTTTAATATTGCTCCTGAAATATTGGTTATCTGTTAATTATCCTAGTCTGGAATTCAGTTGAGAATGCTGAAATATTTTCCTTTAATCTAATAAAATATTAGTACTGGGCCAAATTCTGGTCCCAGTGAGGTTATCTTGGTGCCATGAGCTTCTCTGAAAAAAAGGTTCAGGATCTACACTATAAGTTTTGTTTTAAAAATGTATTTTATGATTTTTAGTTTTATACTGACCAGGTGGAAATGACAGAGATATATGAACTAACTGAATTGTTGTAAAATGAAGAGGGATTGGAGATCACACAGGTTAGGAAGGGTACACAAATTTATTCCAATTCTGTGAATTCAGTAAATGATTGGGTAAAATAAATTTTCAGCACTGAACAACTCTTGCTCATAGATGTAATTCTTGGAAAAAAAATATATTTTGGGAAAAAAATTCCCCCCATTAGCAGTTGGATTGAAAAATCCTTTAGGATAAGAGTATGTATTTCTTATCCAAGCACTTCATAACAATCACAAAGCATATTCTGTTATCCCTCCATGATTTATGTTTCTGTGATGCTAATAACTAAATATTCTACTAACAGAAGAGTTTTCCATTAAAGTTTATTCATCAGACCACTGAGCTAGAAAACAATTGGTCATAACTAAACTTTGAAATGAACACTTGAAAAGACAGCCCTTGAGATAATACTGTGCATTAGCTCAGAAGGAGACTGAATTATCTTAAATGTTCACTTAATAGTGCACAATCTTTGACTTGCAGGGATTTTCTTTTCGTACTGTACCATCCTGAAAGCCATCTGCTTTACAGAATAAATTCCATCACTGGTAAATACACAGCACACACCTCTGTAGCCTGTGGAGAAAGTTTTTCTAACTGATGCTATTATTTCATCATTAGGTTTTCCTTAATATAGCTCTTTCTTCTTCCAACAGTAGCTATAGCAATAATCACAAGCAGGAAATTTGCAGTATATGGGATAATAAAGGGAAACATGTCCCAAAGCCCAAAGGGAAGTTGAGTCGCCCTGGCTCAAGAAAATATTAGTTTGATGTATTATGTCTCAAATTTCAGACTCCAGTTCTGCAAAACCACATACATAACTCAGCCCCTCTAGGTAGACCAAATAAAAACCTGTTCTTATAAGCTGTTTACATAAATAAGCATGGGAAGAATATGCAATTACAGAAGTAAATTAATCAAAATATCCTCCCTAATGACTCCTAAATTTATTCTTATGCATCTATAGGGTGAGCCTGGAGAAGCTGGTAACCCTGGACCTCCTGGAGAATCTGGAACAGCTGTGAGTATTTTTTGTTGTCTTATCATTAACATTTATTATGGTGAACTGTGGTATCTGGCACGGCTTTGGTAAGCATTTCTTCAGATCACTTGTGCCCTTGTGTATGTTTTCTTTGAATTTTCAGCTGAGAATTTATACCTTTAAAATGACATTTTTTTCCATATAATCATAGCCACATCTTGTACTAACAGAGGATGGAGACTTCCCAAAACAATACCTATTTTTCCTTCCATAAGTATTAACTTTGGCTTGCATGTTTTTCTTGCTGGAAGCAGTTCACTGATGCAATCTGGGTGCAGAATTTGGCACTTGACCTAAGAGATCCTTATTTCCCACTCATATGCCACTATTTATTGAGGAAATTGATAAATTTCCATTGTCTGAAAAATCAGTTTGCCATTGTGATCTTTTTGGCCATTCCATTTCCAGATAGCATTTTTGTCTTCATGTGTTTTCCACAGGGTCCAAAAGGTGAAAGGGGAGAAAAGGGTGAAGCTGGTCCACCTGGAGCAGCCGGTCCACCAGGTGCTAAAGGACCTCCAGGTGATGATGGGCCTAAGGGTAACCCAGTAAGTGAGCTTCATAATTCTAACCCAAACCACTGTGAACCATTGCTGAATACAATCTGTGAATAGAGAACCACAGCATTTCCTGCAAATGCACTACATTCATTACATGCTTCATAAAAAATTTCTGATGAGTGCTACCTGCTTGGCAATGGATGACACATTCCTTGCTGTTTTTTCTAATCTGTCTAGGGTCCAGTTGGTTTTCCTGGAGATCCTGGTCCCCCTGGGGAACCTGGTCCAGCTGTAAGTATACCTTAAAAGCAGTTTTAGGTCCTAGTCTTAGTTTGTACTTAATTCTAGTTGATCCTCTGTCTTTCTTGTTTGGGCATGAACTCTTGCCTGTAGAGCGTTGTTTTTCTGTTCATGCATTTCTCAAGGCTTAAAAATGTTAAGAAATCTTTTAAAAGTTTTGAAAAATAATGACCTTGGGAAAATGCTCTATAGAAAAATAGTGCTCTTATATTCATATATGAAAGTTAGTTGCTTAAATTAGCTGAATTTTTAATTTTGTTTATTTTCCTTGAATTCTGTAGGGTCAGGATGGTGTTGGTGGAGAGAAGGGTGAAGATGGTGATCCTGGTCAACCTGTAAGATTTTTCTCCCATTTTATTTCACCTCCATGATCTCTCTGATGATAAGAAAGAATCTTTTGCCAAATCAGTGGCTTCTATGCAGTCACACTCTTAAAATTATTTTCAGAATGGACATTTTTTCTATTATACTGAAAAAAACCTATTTATTTCCTTGAAGCGGTAAAACTGCCCATATTATAGTAACACAATGAAGGAAGAGCTCAATTTCTTTTAGAAGTAGTGATGTGTTAAAGGATTTCTGCTGGAGCTGCTGAGGAGCACTAAAAATAGAGCAGCTCTGAACATAAGAAAGAAATGCTGCATCCAAATAATCCTCATTAGCTGAACGAAA
The DNA here is from genome assembly GCA_024865655.1 of Emberiza elegans. NCBI lineage: Eukaryota > Metazoa > Chordata > Aves > Passeriformes > Fringillidae > Emberiza > Emberiza elegans. The sequence goes on from JALJVW010000206.1 coordinate 67,912,301, forward strand.
TTAGGCCAAGATCCTAAGCAGTACCTGAGCAATACCCGTATTAAGCATCAAAGCTCCGTTTCTGTAGATTCTGCCCATTGATGGGGCTAACACATGGCAGATGTCCATGGCATTTAATAAAGATGAGAACTTCATCCTTTATTACTGCTGTGGTTTTAATTTTCTGTTGCAGGGTCCACCAGGTCCTTCAGGTGAAGCTGGCCCACCTGGTCCTCCTGGGAAAAGAGTAAGGAATATCTCACCTTCTCTTGTACACTTTTCTTTCTGAGACACTGTGTCCTTGAGAATTTCAGCTACTTGTTTCATGCTGGGACACTCACATCTGATATTTGTAATTTCTTCTAAGTAATGTAATGAGAGAAATGCAAAAATAGAAACAGCAGAGAAAGCTCTTTAACATGGGTCATAAGAACAGAAGAACAAAAAAATACATAAGGCAGAATGCATTGCTTCCCATAAAGGTGCTTTTTCTTTTCACTCAAGAATTCAGTGTCTACTGAATCAGTCTGCTAACAGGAGTGAGTTGGTATGACAGTAATAGCAGACATCATCTTTAGGCACATGACTGCTATCAGGGAGCAGAAAGAATGTGTCTGTTTTGGTGTCTTTAGTCTTGGAAATAAAATAATTTCAATGCAGCTACTGTGCAAAACTATATCATCCTCTCTGTATACAAAATTAACAGGCAGGCATTTCTTTAACTATGAAGCTATTCCATTATTTCTAAAGCTTTTGAAGGTTCACAGGGTTTACAAATATACCTAATCAAACCCAGTAAATAATGTTGCAGTTACACAACTGTAGTAGATGCATCAACCCTTGGGTCTGCTTCAGAGTGCAATTAGATGCAGTTTTTACACTTTAAAAAAGAGAATAAGTGGCATTATTAAATGTAAGCTGAGAGTTATTTAACAAAATATGTTAAATTGCTTGGTTTAATGGGCTTGAGGGGAATGACATGCCTAATTAGTTTTATTTATTTTATACAGTAATATATTTGCTCCACCAACATGCAAAATATTTATAATATTCTAAATTATTATGGTCACATTAGCAATCTTATTCTAAAACTGAAATATGGCTCAACTGAATGCTAGCAATTAGTATGTTTGCTTGACATAAAATTGAAACTTCCTGCTTTATTATACAGAAAGGCAATAGCTCACTCCTCAGAGATGGGCTATATTTTATCTGATTGTACCTAAAAAAAAAAAAACAATTTCAAAGCACAGATTCCACGTTACCTGTGGTTTGACACATTTCCAATTTAGGGGAAATGCATGGCTAAATATTGCAATATAATCCCTTTCTGAATTTTGATGAAAACATTTTTAGAATCAGGTTCTACATTACTTGAGCACCAGAATATTTCAAACTTGTAGGGAATCTGTATTATATTAATGTTATACTAGAAAGTTACAGTGAAAGACTGAAAGGTTCATACTTACCTGGAAAAACTGCTTTTCATTAGTTTTCATCACTTGTATGATAGAATCAATTTCAAGAAAAAGTCCTAACAAGAGTCTTATTTTGGATTGAGAAGGACACACAGTTTCAGTAGTAGATATTGCTATCTGTGAGGTGCAGCTCTGGCTACACTACTAGAAAGCAAAATTCCACCCCATTTTTTGGTTTTCAGTCTCTGAAATAATGAGCTGGCAGAGCTCAGAATCCATACTTTAATTAAAGGCTCTTGAAATCCTCAACAATAGGCTCCTTATTTATTTTGTTATACATTTTCATTCCCCTCTTCCATTCCATTTTGTAACTGACCTGACCTCAATTTTACTGCCCAGTCTTCTAAAATCATGTTTATTACCAGCAGTCAGAGTTTTGAGCAATCTCTGTCTAGTTACAGAGTTAAAAAGTTTCCCCAGCTCTCCCTGGGAAGCAAATTCTAGTGAAAGACATGGATATATGTCATAGTTTTTCCATTGTATCTAAGAAATTGATCAGCCAAAACCATGGTCTTTGGTCATAAAGGGTGGCTTTTGTGACATAGTAATTGACAAAGTCTTGAGAAGTGGGTTTTGTTAAAATTTTAATTAAAGAGTAAATTTTATTTTACATATTCTGACTTCTTAAATGATCTGTGCATGCACCAGATCAGGAAAATATATGTTCAGAAGGCTTTATACATCAATGTAATTTAGCTGCAAGTAATAGTATTAATTGTGGCTGCTTATCTAGAACTAGAGATACAGACTGAACCCCTCTACAGTTATGTTGTTATTATTATTTTTCTGAAACTTAATCCCTTGCTCTTACTTTTGGGTCTTCTTTTTGGTTCACCATACAGTACTGGGTAACACTTGTAGTTTGAATTCATTGATTTCCATCTGACAAATGTTAAAAGTAGCATGAGGAAAGGACACCATCAGAGAGTATTTGTCCTTCAGATCAATATGCAGTCCATACAGATCAGCACAGACAGCACTCCTTGCCTGTGTTCCCAGCCCTTCAGTGTGCCAGGCACTCAAGCTTTGGCATCTGCTGCTGGGCTGCTTTCCTGGGCAGTGACAATCAGATGTCCACATCACATACACACAAACCTTCATATACCAACCAAGTATTAGAATTTAAAGCTCAAGACTAAGATATATTTTTGTTCTCAACTGGAGGCCATACCATATTTTTCCATTAAAAGTAGAGATGTCAATACTGAAGCAAAGCCAGCAGTTTTGCAAATCAGAAGTTTATTTGGTTTACTGTCTTTAAATACAATGTTGAATAACTTAGGAAAAAATAAAGTGTTTCTATGAAGGAGATTTTTTTTTCCATTTTAGCTACAGCATGATTCAGCCTCAGCAGGGTGTACTCACCACTTAAAAATTAATTTCTCTCTTGATTTCAAATGCACAGAATACCTAACAATATGCTAGGTTCCTATCACAACAGGCTAATGAAATGTGGTAATGGTTTTTCTGTGTTGGAAATCATGTTTTAAGCCAGATGACATCTATAAACCACAATTGAAATTATTTTAATGAAATATGGAATAACAGAGAAAAATATTCAATTTGTTTGTTTCTGCATTGATTTCTTTTGTCTTCTTGCTTCATAAAACATATCAGGCAGTATGTCCAAAATGGCAGAGCAATGTTCATAAGAATCAGCATGGCAGCTGGGGTGATGAGGGGGAGAACTGTGCCTAATGTACAGTGCTGTTACCGAGGTCCTTTCTGTCAGCTGCGATTCCCCAGCCGCTCCCCCAGCGCAGGGGAAGGTGGGGGAGATGCAAGGAGCGCTCTGTGTCTGCAGCAGCCCCGGGACAGCTCCTGCAGCAGCTCCGTGCCTGGGGCAGCCTGGGCCCTGCTGCCAATGTCAGGCACTGCACTTTATTTTAGCCATCACACTGGGCTTAGCCCTGCTAATTAATTCATGCTGCAGCTTCATTTCTAGATTATTCAGAGACCATATTTCTCAAGTACAAACTGCCACATTCAGCCCTTTTCAGTCTCTTAGATAGGGTGGGTTAGAATCCATGTGAGAACTTCAGTCAAGTAAAGAAAATTGGCATGTAAATTAATTCATGTAAGAAAAAAATCATGTATCTAAAATGCTTCTGAATTTATTTATGTACCTGTTGATCTTTCTTATTATCACTGCAAACTGCGATCCACCCAGCAAATTACAACCTACACAAAGGGTTATATACATCAGACATTATTAATTATTACTGGAACAGCAGGGATTTAAAATATTCTTCCTGTTTTAAAGAGTCAGCATTTGGCCCAGGGCATTTAAGCTTCTCTGTATTTTGAAGAAAAACTAAGTCCTTTACCCCTTACAGCTCTTAAAAATACCAAAGAAAAAAGCTGCTGATACCCACAACAAATGGTCAAGTCCTCTTGTGGTTAATTCAATTCATTTGGCATTATCTTTGATGTAGTCTGAACTATCTCTGCTGGCCAAAAGGTTCATGCAGTGCTGCAGATGTTCAGTGTCACCCTGAAGAAAGCTTAATTTCAGAAGCAAATGAATGATCTTAATATACTTCTGTGTAAATAGCTATAAAAGGAATATAAATTTCCAAGAATTAAAACCAGTGGAGTTGCTCAAGGTATGTGCCAAGGTAGCAGTGGATAGTGAAATATATCAGGTAATAAAAGGTTTGGGCTAAGTTCCGCTCTAGTATAAAAAAATGGCTTTAGGTCAAACACTGGTCCAAGCCCTGAGCTCAAAAAGCAAACAGGCAGGTGCTTAACTGGAAGTACAGTTCTTACCTGTAAAATTAAATTTGTGTTCTGGTGCTTTACCTTTAAGGAGCCTGAATTGTTTTTCTATATGTTAAGTCAAAAGCAGCAAATAAATGGAAGTGATTGAATTTTTCTAGTTGCTGATCTTCAGAACATTTTTTTTACATAAAAATCTGCTTGTTGCATTAATGAACAGATGAGTCTTATACAGAATCACAAAATCACAGCATTTGAGCAGTCACTTTTCTTTCATGTTCCTTTAAGCTGCTCATTGGTTGGCAAGAAATAGCTGCTTGTAATAAAGACATTTCCCAGGCTAAAAATTAACCTTGTAGGAGAACAGTTGGTCCATTATCTTGACTGCATCTTTTCTAAACTAAGCATATAAGAGAACCATTTTCAGAAGAGTGCATTAAATTCTAGACACTGCTCCTGTTCATAACTGAAGCTATGAATATTAATTACCTGACCTAAAAATCAGTCCTTGATGTTCTGGAGGAGAAAAATGCCTTTTTATTTTTCACTTTCATATTTAGTGGATAATATGTCAATTTTTGGCTGTCCAAATGTAATCAGGCCCCTTACTGAGCCCATCCCTGACTTAAGAGAATAAAGAAGTATTTGCCATGCTGTGCACTGTAGAAAGAGAGGCCTTTCTGGAATCAGTGGATAAACTACAGTGAATAGATAGAATTCAATGCAAAGCAAGTTTAAAATTGATCGTTATTGTACATATAAATTAGTATTGCCTTTTTCTTTTATATCCCATTTTGTTGGGGGTTTTTTGGTTATTTTTTTATTGTTGTTTGTTTTCCCAAACAAATGGAACCTCATCATCTTTTAGATATTCTAAAAAGCCAGAAAATTTTATAGGGGAATAAGAGCTGTTTGGTATTTTTTAGCCTGTGAATAAAATGTCAAAAAAAGAAATTTAATGTTATTTTGTAAGCATTTGCTACTTATTAATATGGTGGGAATTGCACTTTCAGAATTTTTTTCAGTGGTTATATTTGAAAAAACCTGAGATTATGAGCTCAGTGTCCATATTTTACAGGGGCCTCCTGGAGCAACCGGTGCTGAAGGCAGACAAGGCGAAAAAGGTGCAAAGGTAATACATTGAAGGTATTTTTGAAGCATAGAAATGTAAACTGTTTATCATTTAAAAGTCAATCGCTTGTGATGCACTGAGTGTGGAACTTCCCAAAGTAATAACAGGCCCTGTGTAAAATCCAAATTCAGACCCAGAATAAGTAGCAATATGTAATGGACTGGACCCAGCACTGCAGGCCCAGCAGAGCTCATCTGTAACAAGCAAGGGGAGCCTGCTCTGCTGGCACCACACCTCTCTGTGAAGCCAGAGACATTTCACTCAGGAAATCCTCCTGTGGAGAAATATGGCTTTTAAAAGCACTTTGCCTCTTGTACATCCCTTCAGTGCCAAACTCAGCCCTTCTCTGACCTGGTCTGTTCTTTCCAGGGTGAACCTGGTGCAGAAGGGGCTCCGGGAAAAACAGGGCCAGTTGGGCCACAGGGACCTGCAGGGAAACCTGGCCCAGAGGGTCTCCGGGGCATTCCTGGCCCTGTGGTAAGTCATGGAGCACCTAAAATTTTAAATGTTGCATTTCCTGTATATACTCTGGTAAAGCCAGCTTTTTGTTTTTTCTAGGGAGAACAAGGTATGCCTGGAGCACCAGGTCAGGATGGCCCTCCTGGACCTCTGGTGAGCATCCTTTTCCCACATGTCAGTCATAGAATCTGCCTCCAAAAACATCACTGAAAGATCCCTCTTCTAACATTTGAGAGCTTAAATATTCTGTTAAAAATTGGGGTTGAGTATATTAATGAACTATATGCTTTCAAATGCACAGACTTCCTGTCAGCTCAACAAGAACTTTTCAATGCATTGCTGCAACTTAATTTTGGATTTTCGGAAAGTAAAGTTGATATGTAAAAGTTTCTGAGGTTAGGTTACCTTCCTTCCCTTCCCATCCTCCACAAAAGATTGCTATCAGGAGAGTATGAAGCCTGATTTGCAGTAGAGCACAACACACTGCAGGTGAAAAGTCTGATTCTGCATTCCAAAAGCTTAAAACTTTCACATTTCATTCATGAATTATGCATTTGCCTATCTAGTGATATCCTGAAGTGGAGATGGAAAGCATAAGCACTGAATAATATTTTGTACATGAAATGTTACGGCATTTTTGAATATGTGCCAGGTGGAAAAGGTCTCTTATCACTCCTATCCATAGCAGAAGTTGTCCACTGCCACCAGAAGAGCAGTGGTGAGGAGACACAGACCTAGTGTAGCAGCTCTACACCTCATGGACACATGTGCAGTGTGAGATTAACAACCTCTGAAAAATTCATGTCTTTTGCACAGGCACTTCATGGCCTGCATTTTTACCTTTGTTATGTACAGATTACACAAAACCAGCATTGCCATTCTTATAAAATCTAAAAATTTCTCAAATCAAGAATTTATTTGACCCTCTGCTCCATAAATTTCTACTCATACAACCTTTTATAGATTTCTAATTATAAAGTAATTTAAATACTGCTGTAGCATCATTATGATTTTTTAAACATACTTTTTTTCTTGGGCTCTAAATCATGTCATCAATCAAAACCATCAACCACTGGATGTGTACTTTGATTTGAACTGCCTTCAATAACATTTCAAGCAAACATGATTTGAGCAGGATGTTAAAAACTTTAACATTACTTCCCTTGATTTATAAAGGGCCCACCTGGCTTGCCTGGATTGAAAGGAGACCCAGGTTCCAAAGGAGAGAAGGTATGCTTTGCTAATTGGTTGTGTCTTTGTAACTTCAGCCCAGTCTGAAACCTGCATAAAATTAGCAGAGAGAAGCAGCAGAGTTTTTATAAGCAAGGCATTGTACCATGCTATCAAACAGCTTCCCACAGCCCTAAGAGTCATCATGAAGTTTTAAGCCATATCCTGGAAACACCTAGAAAGAAACAGATTACTGCCTGTGTGGTAATCTATTGACCATGGGGTCCCTGCAATGAAAATCCCAAAGATATTGATGTAAAGAGAACTGTCAGGTTTACAAGAACAAAGTAAGTAGAAATTATGAGTATTGGCAATTTTTATTTTAAAAGAAAAAAATATAAATATTTAACAGCTATACTTTCTTTTGAAATAGTGGATTGAGACATACGGGATAGCATTTTCCTATGGAATCCCAACAATACATTGATTTTGTATCAGAGAAAAACCTGTAGAGAAAGAGGCATGAACATGACTGTGCCTTGTGAACTGCAGGTTCTGTTCATCTGCTTGAATCAGCTGTTTATGCAGCCATATCACATGTGGAACTCTGTGAGATGCTGATAGCAGCTACCTGTGAAAACTGGTATGAAATTTGTACCCAGGGTACTGTGATTTCTGTGCTGGTTTCAGTAAGGACTGCACATAGATCTTTCACTGAATAAGCAGTCACAACTTGCAAATAATCTGAAAGTTTGAAAGACCATCTAACAACAATAAATACGCTTTTAGAATAATTTGTTTTCAGGTTGATTGTTGACAAGCAACAGTGGCAACATGTGAAAGGTCTAATTTATGTGTTTGTAAAGCACATTTACTTTAATGTATGTTAACTATATTTTCTTAACTCTTGTTTAGGGACATCCTGGTTTGATTGGCCTGATTGGACCTCCAGGAGAACAGGGTGAAAAGGGTGATCGGGGTCTTCCTGGTCCACAGGGATCTCCTGGAGCCAAGGGTGATGCAGTGAGTACAACATATTTGTGTTCCATTCAAGTGCCATGTAAGAAGGAGTGTCTATTCCAGGCTTCCTTCTGGAAGCTGTTCTAAACATTTAACACCCAGTCTCCTGCAAGTGGTTAAAACTTTCTTACGCATTGTACAAACACAGCAATATTAAACATCTTAAAATGAGGTTATAGAGAGTTTTTGGAAAATGAAGGAAACACATACAGCCCAACATGCAAACAGAACACGTTAGCAACAAGATAAAAGTAGCAGCAGCAATCTCATCACATTTTCTGATTGCATTACCCAAAGCAGCTCCCTCTCTTCTAGTTACTAAGCCATAGGGCACTATGTAAAATGTGAGGTTTCCAAGCCTGAAGAAGAACACAGCTCTGACAATCCACTGCAGTCAGTGTAAGAACAATTACAAGCAACTCGCATTGTCAGATCTAATATTTTAAACTTGCCAACTATTTTGGCCTCTAGCAAATGGCCTAACTCAAAACTCACCCCAGCTGGACACTTCATGGAACTACTTTTTCTAGATACAATTTTTAACACAGTCCAGTATGTAGAATACTTCGGTTCTGTGCTTATTCTGTTATTCATTTTTAGGGAATTTCTGGTCCTGCTGGTCCCCTTGGACCCCCTGGTCCTCCTGGATTACCTGTAAGTAATTTCATCCAGCCCTCCTGTTCTACCCACCCCCAAGCTGTGTGCAGTACACTCTAACCAGAGTTATATGTTCTTGCCCACAGGGTCCCCAGGGTCCCAAAGGTTCCAAAGGATCCAGTGTGAGTAACTCTCCTCTACACTTTCTCCTCTTTTCCTTAGCTTTTGTGTGTGTTATTTTTAAACGTTGTGTAGTATGGTCAACACTGCACTCCTTTCGTTGCTCTGTAGGGTCCTGCTGGTCAGAAGGGTGACAGTGGCTTACCTGGTCCACCTGGTCCTCCAGTAAGTAAGAATTCTTATCTTGCATTACCCTGACATGATGAACCTGCTTTGACAAGGGTAGAAAACAATGTTTGGAACTAAAATATGAATGATGGTTTGAAAATTCATTTTTCAGGAACCACAGATCCACCAGGCACAGCAATATGTATCTGCAATGAAAAAGCCAGAAGAAAGTTAAAACAAATAAATAAACAAAAAGAACACCCCAAAAAACCCCATAACCTGCACCCAAACAAGCCCTTCATGCAATAATTATTTAATGTTTTATATTGAAGCACAAAAAAATTCTGCTAGTTTCCCCTGCTGATACTCTTCTGTTTCCATATTTATTTTTAATATCATAACAAACTAAAATGAAGAGTCCAAACCTGAGTGAAGTGCTTCAATTTCTTGAAATTAAATACTGTTTCCTAGACCCCAAGTGGAATTTTCAACTTTTATCATAGGAAACGTCCAGAATTTTCAATTTTCATTGAATATGTCTGTGCTTAAGGGAATTAACAGGGATACAGAGGCAACTGTGAATCAGTTCTGTGTGTCACTTGTGTGAGGGCAACACACTCATCCCAAAAATCAATGTAGTGAGAAGAGTTTAGAGCAAAACAATGGTCTGGACTTTTACAATATTTTTTGGTTTTTTCTTCAAGTAAATCAAAGCACATAGGAATGAATCCAAAAGAAAAAAAAGGTGAAATAAAGAAATAAGTACATTGAAGAAAGCCTACTCAAAGCATCTCCAAGCCACATTCTGTGGTCCTTCTCTGCTGAAAAACTAACAGAAGATATAATTAAATATGTTGTTTTCCACCTAGGGCCCTCCAGGTGAGGTAATCCAGCCACTGCCAATCCAGTCGGCCAAGAAGACAAGAAGATCTCCTGATTATATGCTATCTGATGCTGGTGATAATATTCTGGATTATACTGATGGCATGGAGGAGATCTTTGGCTCCCTGAATTCCCTCAAGCAAGACATTGAGCACATGAAGTTTCCCATGGGCACTCAGAATAACCCAGCCCGGACCTGCAAAGATCTGCAGCTCTGCCACCCCGACTTCCCCGACGGTGAGTTCATAGTGCACAGCAGGGCACACAGCGCTGAGCCTGGCTCTGCCAGGGCTCTTTGGCACCATCAATCCATCCCTGGGACATGGCTCCTACAGCTCCTCAACACAGTCTCACTGAATCCACTTTTACAGGTATAAAAGTTTAAAAGTGTAAGACATGTTCTCTTGGTAGGAGTCAAAGCTCTTTAAATACATAACCTGATCTGGTTTTTGAGTTAAAACCTGTTAAAGTGATGGATAAAAAGCAGTTGTTGTTTTGAAAGATGTGCCTTGATTTCCAGGACAACCAAAACAGGAGTGTGATGAAAGAGTGTAGTATAACAATATTTGTAGTGAGTGTAGTATAAAAATATGAAACAGCATTGGTATTATATAACATTTATGTTCAGCAATGATTCTCAAAAACTTTACTAGTCTTTTAGCCCTGGAAGCAGTAATTTTCTCTACTGCATCAGCACTGTTCTTTCTAGATCAGCCAGGAAAGAGGCATGGAAGTTTCTTTGATACTGTTTAATTCTACCAAGTAGTAATGTAATAAAATGCATATTAAAAAGAAGACACCCAGTGTTCCTAAGAACTATCTTGATTTTATTATTCTTTGTTGTTTTCTTTTTTCTTCTAAATAATTTTACCCCTCTGAAAAATGTTCAAATGAAAGCCAGCCTTGACTAAATTTTCATCCTTTCATAATTTTTTCGATTGCAATGCATATTTTTCCCAGTTCAAAGCAATATTTTTCTGCTTTTAAATGGGAGGAAAAATAGATTTTGACAGTTTAATAATATTTTATTGCTTTCACTCTAGATAGATAAGAACAGATGGTTGCCTTGAGGAGTAGTTAAGCAGTGTATGTGCTGTATGAAAAATACATATTTTACAATTCAGTACCCTCCATAATAAGGAATGGTTTTTACATTCTGCATTTACCAGTATTTGCTTCTTCTTTAGAGCTGTCTTCATATAAAAGTAATCTTATTTTGGTTAAAATAAAAGCAAATGTGTTCATTAAAATTCAGAATTCTTCAGGGATAAGACTTACAGAAAGGAAAGACTGTTTTCAATATACAGCCTAAATCAACAGAATTGTTAAACCCCACAAATACATTATCTATGCCCTGTATTCAGAAGACAGAACTGGTGAAAGGACTAGTCATTTCTCTTTAAAACCTCCACTATTTGTTTGAAACTGGATTAGAACTGTAGTTGTCAGAAAGCTGCTTGCTGCTCTGCTTGTGAAACACCTGAAGATAAGAACCCTCATCACAGAAATCGTCATTCTAATTGGAATATCAGATTTTAAAAAGCACTGACTTTGAATGGACCTTGGATGGGCTGCAGCTCTTTTCATGCCCAGCTTTCACTGGTGTTGCAGCTTCATAAGCCAGGAGGAAAAGCTCTTTGCTTGAGGTGGATCTCTCTCAGTGGAAGCTTTAGGTGCTTGTGTCAGCTACAGCCCCAGCAAGCCACATTCAGACACCTCTGTTTGCAGATACGGATGCAAATCATTCCAGATTTTGCTCCCTGACCTAAAACATTCAGATAAAGTAAATTTCCTACTTGGGAGGACCATTAGGTAGCAGTAAAGCCTGGCTCTTCTGAATACCATTTCTACTGTATAAGGCAAATATTTTCTCATTTGTCTTAGGGGAATATTGGATTGATCCTAACCAGGGCTGTTCTGGAGACTCCTTCAAAGTATACTGCAATTTCACAGCAGGTGGGGAAACTTGCATCTACCCAGATAAGAAATCCGAAGGAGTAAGTACCAATCTGTGTTTTCAGTTGGCTGTTGACAGTTACTATTATGCTGTTACAATGTTGAACTAAACAGGATAATTACATTGCCACATTTTCATGTATCTGGCTTTCTGATTGCATTGACATTTACATATATCTGAATGGAGCAGTAAAATGGTACATAGAGTTAACAAATACATTTTCAACTTCAGATAGGGAATCTGTGCACCTGCTTGCTAACGTGTCAGTACATTTGAGAATGCAACACAGCTGAGCAGCCACTTACAGCAGATGATCTAGTATTTGTCACCTAAAAGCTAAACCATCCTGTGTATCTCTTGTGTGTTCATTTATATCTATTCATGTATTCCTATGCAAAGTAGATGTAAAAGACTGTATTAATAGTGTCTTTACTCACTGTTATAGATTACATCTGCTGAGGCATATGGTATAGAGGAAGGCTTTCTCACATCTTGCCTAAATGACAGGAATCCATTAGCATCAACACTGGTGAAAAATCATTTAGATATTTCACAGCAACAATTTATACCAGCAGCTTACCTGGTTCCTAACAGATTACAACCATCTCCCTCAAACAGAATTAACTCTCTCTTGGATTCCATTTGAAGTCACTAATTTGAAGGCATTCCCTACAAGAAAAAAGACCTTTAAAGTGGCTGAGATTTCAGAAGAACCATTTTGTATTATCTGGTGTGCTACTTGTCCCAAGTAATGTAAAACCTTCATATCTGCCAACATATGTTTCAAATAATTCTGTCTCTGTTGTTTGACCTCACAGGTTAGAATTTCATCGTGGCCAAAGGAGAACCCAGGATCTTGGTTTAGTGAATTTAAGCGAGGCAAACTTGTAAGTTGTCCCTGCAATGTAACTGTATTAACAAATCAGGTCCATCTTTTCAGCCATCAGCAGATCACAGGGAATTTTACAAATATTTACATAAAGAAAGGACCCCCAGCCCTTTTGCCCTAAATATCACAGCAGCTATGTGGTCTCTTGCCCCCAGACAGCAGCAGCCTGGTCTGTACTGTCCCACAGTGATCCCAAAGTCACCTGCACAGCTGGTGGTGAGGATCTGGCCCCTGTCAGACACACCTCACCACCAAACCTTGAGAAAGCAGCTGGAGCACAGATCCCTCACCCCAGTCCAGGTTACTGGAAATATTCTGGGTATGCAGAGGTGAGGCTGCAGGCTAACTAACTTTATGATTAACTAAAAACAGATTACCAAACAGATTCTGCTGCTTTACACTATAAGGCAGGACTAATTCTCTCTTTTCCCAGTAAAACAAAGCTGATATATGTAATTCTTCATCCTAAATATAATGCTACATCATGAAAATCTATTTACTGAGTCATAGCTGTATCGACCTTTAAAACTTCATAAAATGTTATGTGTTGGTTGATATTTTTATTAAGGGCAGTTATATGATTCTCTTTTGTCAACAATAATTTTGGTTTGCATTGCACCAAAGGAAACAGATAAATATTCATCTAACTTTTTTATATTTTCCAGCTTTCCTATTTGGATGTTGAAGGCAATTCCATTAATATGGTCCAAATGACATTCCTTAAACTACTGAGTGCCTCTGCCAGACAGAATTTCACTTACAACTGTCACCAGTCTGTAGCCTGGCACGATGCACCCTCTGACAGCTATGACAAAGCACTAAGGTTCTTAGGATCCAATGATGAAGAAATGTCTTATGACAACAATCCTTACATCAAAGCTCTCCATGATGGCTGTGCAGTAAGTAGAGCTTCAAAGAGTCGTTACAAAACCAACCTGTCATTTAAAGTGGAAATCAAACAAATCTATTTTTTCACAGCTTTCTTCTGAGACAAGCTTTGTAAACACTTCACTTGTCATATACTGATTTTTAGTAGATTTTTAACCATAGTACACTAGTGCCATATTCAATTTTCACCTATGTACCAAAAAAGATATAACCACAAGCCAAGAAATTGAACAAACTTGGAATGGATGCAGGCTGTCAGCACCACTGTGCTGAAAGCAGACTATCTGCTACTGTGGATGAGCACAGTATAAGGAAAGAGCAGAAGCAAAAAAGATAATGAGAGGAGGCAGCCTAGAAGCAGAATATATCAATACTGAAAATCAAGGTATACACAAATAGAATAGTTACTCAATACAGCAAAAACATGTATCACGTAAGTCCTATGTATGTACCCAAACATAGTGAATTAATTTCATGGTTTGATACGTGACTGTGTTTCCTTTTCTTGTTTTCTGTATTCAAAGCCAGGTGAAGTTTCTGGATTTTACTTTTCAGAATCCTCCTTTAAGCTAAAAATCCCCAGAGGTGTCCAAGCATACATCAGCTCCCTGAGCAGTCCTCTTTCAGGGTCTCTGTGGGCATAGCAACTGTTACCACTTCTCAGAAATAGAACAGACTTTATTGAACCCTTTGAAACAAAGACATCAAAAGAACAAGGGACAGTTGAAGCCTCATTAATAATTTTGGGGTTTGATATGGGAGCATTCTGAAGGCAGTTTCTGAGCAGTCAGAGATACAGAACTAGAGACCTGAAAGTGCCAGGATATACACCTGAGGCAGAGATACAAAGCACCTCCCCTCAGCAGTGAGACTCTAATACACACCTGCTTCACGTCAGCCTTTCTGTGTGCCTTGTATTTCCATTTCACTTTTGTTATCCATAGAGGGTAAATGTAGAGCCCCAGAGAGAGCTGGAAGTTGCAGCTGTCACTAAACTGAGCACACTCAGGTCTGTCAGCTTGGTTGCTCCTCTGAACTCCAAGACCCTGGTATAGCTGAAAGGGGTCTCAGCAGATATAAGAGACCATCTAAAGGAAGTGCTGATAGGTGATGTGATGACTGCCTGAGTGATGCACAGAGGAGCTGGAGAGCCTTCCTCAGGCACCAAGGGTGTGCCTTCAAAGCTGACTTCCAAGTGCAGCACTTTGCAGTCTTGTCAGAATATTACTTTCTTCTTAGCTGCTGTAATAGCCTGTGAGTCAGTTACAGTATTTCTTCTTAGAACTGGATCTTCTCTGTTTCAGAACTAATTTGTGATTTTTTTTCCACAGGAAATATGTGCACTGCTGTGACAATATTATTGTTTATTAAATAGTATAGACGTGAACTATAGAATTTTCTAAAGAACATGGAATATCTTAAATTATTTTTCTTTTGTAGGCCTACTTTAGTAAGTAAAAAAAATCTATGGTTCATCCTCCAACTAAAATCAAAGCATTCCATGTCACATTTTTAGAATTAAATCATAAGAAAATATAAGATTTAGGGTTTGCAATATCTGGTGCATGTCAGGGCAATCATTTCAAAATTCTACACTTCAGAGATAAAACATGAAGACCTGCAGCATGTTAAACGCTCAGAGGTATAACAGTTTGGGTTTTCTTCTTCTCTTTTTTAACAGTCAAGAAAGGGCTACGCAAAGACGGTGCTGGAAATCAACACACCTAAAATAGACCAAGTACCCATAGTCGATGTGATGATCAATGACTTTGGTGATCAGAACCAGAAGTTTGGATTTGAGGTCGGTCCTGTCTGCTTCCTTGGTTAAGCTTAAGACAAAATCAGATCAACACAAATGTTGCACTTTGGTGCTACCAACCCACTTCATGCCACATGCAAGTTTTGGTAAGGATGGCATAGAAAATGTCTTGCTGTGTATGTATGTCTTATCTAGAAAGTAATCATTGCCCTTGTAGGGCCAGAATCACATGACTTAAACTTATTTTGCAAAGATGCTGTGGCACAGACAGACAACATAGGGCTCACTTCAGGAACACCCCCTTTGGATTCCTCTGGTGCTGTAAAAAAACCAACGACAATGGTGCTCCTTCCATTACAACAAAGAGGTGTTTAGAGAGTGTTTAATATAAACTGTAATTATTCTATGTACAGTACTATACTGTGATTTCTCTGTCCACTTCTGAAACTTGCATGTGTCTCTGAATTGCATCTGGCTCTTATTTTACCATTACAAACTACATTGTCAATACTGTGTATGTATTCTGAAAAAAATAAAACTGTAATTGCCAGTGAAGCCAATTCCATTTCTGATTAATAATAAAATCCCTTTGTATATATTGTTGTTGAAGAGCTTTGTTATTTGAAGTCGCCAGTAAAATTAAGGTGGCAAAACTGGAAGAGCTTGAGCAGCACACTCAAACAACTCCTTTCTGCTGATATCACTCTGTGACAATGAATTTAGATGATGAAAGCACTTTCAAAGGTGCTGTGTTCCATGGTGCTATACCTCAGACTTTTTATTTTCTATTCTAATTCCATAATTTCATAAGATAACTGTATATACCTAAAATAAACAAATTTATATTTTTGGGTGGGGAAAACATGTAAGAAAAAAACAAACTTCTGTGTTAGAGAACTGTTTAAAATCTGTGAAATAAGCCATTAGTCATACAGCTTTCCTTTTTTTTTTTTTTTAATCTCATCTGGATTTGTTTCCATTGTGCTTATTTGGGCTACATAAATATAAAAACTGGATTTGAAACAGTTATTTATGGATTTTTGCAGTGTTTACTTAGATGTTTGTGTAAGCAATGATGGATGTTTGCTTCCTAAACTGGATACTAAATGTTTCACAGAATAGTCTATACGATATTTGCCCGTCCCATTAATATGAATTATTTTTCTTCCTGTTACTCCACCTGAAGGCCAGGGATGCAATATGTCTAGGTCATGTGATTCTACACAGTTGCTAAGCAACACAGGAGGGACTGCTTCCTAAAGAGCTGTCTTTGACCCAAACTTACAATTCACTGTTCAAAGCTCACCAAAAAACGTGATGTTTGGCCTTCCCTCTGAACATTTTATTCAGGTAGTTGGAAGTAGAAATTACATTTTAGCTTTACAACACAAATCCTTTTGTAATTATTTTTCATAATATATGTAAGACTTGAAAAGAAATGTTTGTTTCTATTTCTTATAAATTGTTAAATTAAATAGTACTAGTTTCTGCTGGCTCGTTTCCAACTGGTATTTTCTTATGCACGTTTATACATGTAAAAGTGAGATTCCAAAAGTCAACTTCTTGCTGTTCATATTTTCTTTTATTTTTGAACCAAAGTTTGTAACTGTCACCTCAAAGAGGGAAATACAAATTTTATTAATAAAATCAAGTCTTGTTTATCTGGATTGGTCATTCTCTTGTTTCAATGTCCAAAATGCACCCACTGTCATTACCTTAACTTTATTCTGCTTCCAGACCATCCAGGCTTGAAAAAAAGGGAATGTTACTACATGTCCTGGCAAGCACTGGGCAACAGCACTGGGAAGAGAAGTGTTAACAGAGAATGTGCTGATCTGGCCATTGGCAGCAGGGATAAGTTCATACGTGGTTGGTATGGATTTATAGCTCCATCAAACACAAGACAGGAGCCTGATACTCCTTCCTCAGCCACTCACAACTTATAGCGACTGTCCATTCCTCAGTCTTGTGCTTATCCTTGTAGGACTCCATTAGGTAGGGAGATTACCCTATTTATTAATAGGAAATGGAAGACAAGAATGAGACCAAGACTTGGAAAGTAGTGGAACACAAAATGTCCAGCACCTTGTTTTAGACTGTGGAACCAGAACCAGCAATGGGTTCAATTACATGACATATGCCCCCTTCTCCAAAGAATCTTCTCTCTTTTTAATCTCTTTTCTTTTGCTACCTGTTCTTCAGGAACTCTGGCTATGTCTAAGTAAGATGTGAGGGCAGCTGCAATAAGTTTGGCAGAGAAGCAGCCACTTTTTCCTGCTCAAGGGGGCTGGGCTAAGTTAGGAGCTGACCTTTTCAAGCCTATCTAAAAGAAACCTCCCTGTTTGAGTGCTTCAGGGTAAACATAAAGATGGTTGTGGCTTGGCAGAGGATTAGTCTGCAGCAGAATGTTGTTTCTAAGAATGCAATGATGTATTCAAGCAGCCAAATGAAACCAGATCTTCTCCAGAATTAGTCCAAGCACCTTGCCAAGGTTTGTGTCAGCAACATCACAAAGCAGGAAATGAACTTGAGTCTTCTACTCTTTTCAGCAAGGACCCATCTGGTTCATTCTTTAACATTTCTTTAGGCCTTAACCACTTACTGTTTATCCTTTTCAAGAAAGCATCTCACCATTGCTTGTTATCTAACTTCTCTTTGTCCATTCTCTTTTGCAATCTGCTGTTAAACACAGATTGTGGTTGTGTTGCATGGAAATGGAGTTACTCAGCACATGGCAAACCAAGCCCAAAAAATACTCCAGACTGAGGCCATGTTCTGTCCAGAATTACATGGACATACAAGAGAGATTTAAATGACAAGCTATGACTGGAGTGGCAGAAACTGCTCTGTGTGCACAAGTGGAGTTTCTTTGCCTCTCTCTCTCCCAGGATAGGGCAGTATCAACTCACCATGACTGGCACATCTCTTGGAAAACTTCATAAAATGCAATGAAGACATTTTTTCCATTCCATGTGAGAGCCATTATGGCTAACATCAACAGTCACCTTGTGACACAAAAAGCTACAAAGCTGCAAAAAAAAAGGACAGTGAGCTCCTTAAGATTCTTCCCCTTGGGAACAGCTTTGTTAATTTTAAAATTAATCTTCACATGCTAATGGCTGGAAGGAGAAGCCTTAATAGCCACTGGTTTTCTATTGCAAACACACTCATTTTTCTGTGAAAGAACATCTTCTATTGTAGATGCACCAAAAAAAAAAAGAAAATTACAAAGACAGGATATTAAATGTCATGTCTATTATATTTACCTGGAAACGTGTCTTATTTGTGTTCCTTTTGAAAGCACATAAATTATCAGAGGCTCATTGTTAGTTCAGTGAAAAGCAACGCCAGGATTATTGCCAAGGAGTAGATTGCTCTAAAGCTATTTATACATTTTGTTTTCAATAAAAACATTAAAGATTAATACAGTGAGGAGGGCTGCAAGCTTACAGATATTCCAACACTCTGCTCTAGCCAAAACTGGCCTTGTTTCTTTCTCAGCTCTTTGAATGAAGGCTCTGTTCTAATGAGAGAGAATGCAGCCAAAGCCCACAATGGACGTGTTTTGTCTAGGTTGTCCAGGGAGCTTTGGCAGACCTTGACTTTGTTTCCAATATCTCAAGGGGGGAAGAAGTGATCTCCATCAAAACACACCTAATTTCACTAAGACAGACAAGAATTGTTAAAAACTCAGCAGTGGGACTGGGATCTAAGTGCCTCCTCTGCTCCCTATTATAATCTAAGAAATTGGTTTTTTTAACATCAAAAAGGCAACATAGCTAAATCTTGCTGAAGCATGAAAGAACTCCAGCTTGCACTGTGATTAAAATGTGGATGAAAATTAAAAATTCAGTCCATCCAATAAGATGTTGGACAGAAACCAAATTAATTCTCTTCTAGCCCCAGAAGTTCTCTAAACTGGATCTTCTGTTGTGTTTTCAATGGTTAATTAAAAGAACCTTTCTGAGTTCACAGGACTGGGACAAGGCTGTCTCCCAAGGTCATCTTAATAATCATGAATGAGCACAGCAGCCTCACACTCAGCTCCCATCCCACCTGAATTATTTCACAGCCAGAGATCTTGCATAGGGCCTTAGGCCCTGTGGGCTGCAGCAGTGCAAGGCCAGTGAGTCATGGTCTCAGAGACCCAGCCTGAAAGCTCTGAAGTTCCTCAGCACAAGTAAAAAGTAAACATAGCTACAGCAGAGCCATAAAGCTGAGTTTTTAAATTAAAAATGTTAACTTAATGAAGAGACTCAGGATGTGACTAATAAAAACATTACACTGTAATTGTTGTTTCTGAAATGGAAATACTGATTTTTTCTTTATTAGTTTACTGAGAATGTTACTCAGAAAGCCCACAAAAGTCAGCCAGGGTATATCATGGAACTGCTTGACTTCTAGAGCAGGTCCTCCTTATTACAGTAGGAAAGAGTAGGAAAGTATATTAATTGGAATGAGAGGTGGAAAGATTTAGAATGAAGTTGTTTTTATAGACATAAAAGCTTTTTTCTGTCAAATATTAACTGAAAAAAAAAAAAAGTAAGGTTTTATATCCTATTCTTACAGTCTCTTGAGCCTGGGCCTCTTTTTTATTACAGTATCATTTCAATGGCAGCTCAGGTGAGAAAGTGGCTGTGCTTTGTGGTCCTGGTGCCCAAATCAGCTCACAAAATAACATAGCACAATGTCAGGGCTTAGGTTCTGGAAAATGCATTAAAAGATAATCTTCCTAACATTTGCTATTCAGTAACTTTCTGATTTGGATGTATGGGGATCACTTATCCCTTTGTCATTCCTCAGAAGGATTTTAGAAATAACCACTTTGCTCTAAGCCTGCAGAGTTTTTCAGTGCACAGATATTAAGATCAAAGTTGTTTACTGTCAGAAAGAGCCAAAAATGGAATTTTAATTTGTGAAAACTTTCCACAGCACTCCAAATTCTGAAAAGAACAAAGAACATTTCACCTTCCAACTTCTCCCCTTTTTAATTGTGATGTTTCCATTTGAAATAATGAGATGTTTTTATCCAAACTCGTTGAAAGAATTTGATTGATAGGAGGAAGTCCAGTCTTGGTACCCTCACCAAGATTGTTTTCCCATGTGCTGGAAGACAAAAGTTGAGTACAATACTAACACTGGAATAAAGACACTTCTAGAAGTGAAAGGTACAATAAAATAGTTCTCAATGTATCACAGAAAGGAGGAAAATGTAGTAGGGGAGAAAAGAGGAAATAAGAAAGCAGGGGGGAAATATGTGGGAAAAGAATGATAGGAGAACTTGCTTCCCTCAACACAGGGCAGGAGGGTGAGAAATCCTCATGGGCAGTCTGGGAGCATCCCATGTGACTGCTGGAACTGCAG
Source organism: Emberiza elegans (assembly GCA_024865655.1). NCBI lineage: Eukaryota > Metazoa > Chordata > Aves > Passeriformes > Fringillidae > Emberiza > Emberiza elegans. The sequence goes on from JALJVW010000206.1 coordinate 67,932,881, forward strand.
GGCTCAGCTTTGTTTCCCACAGTCAATGCAAAGGCAGGGTGCACTGGCCCCATGGTTAGAAGGCAGCAGCAAAACTGGTTGATAAAAAACACACCAGAAGAGCAGCCAAGATTGCAAGGCTGTGTGGGAAACACCTGGAGCACAGCCTGCAGCCACATCCCTGGGCCTCGCTCTCCCTCCCCTCCCTTCCCACACTCACCTCTCTCAGACACTCCTGGCACTGCCTCCTCTGCAGGATCTCTGCTCTTGTAGAGCAGCCACATTTTGCTGGGGCACTGGAAAGCACAGGAGATCTGAAAAGGGAGATAAGGTCTTTAACTTTTAAGGTGAAGAGAGAATGGATGATGGGGGAGGGTGAGCAGGCTCAGAAATCAAAATACACCCACACTAACATACTGCCAGACTCATAAAATATAAAGCCTGTCTGGGCCATCCAGATAAGGAACAGGGAATTTCTGTGTCCTTTTCCTATCATAGGGAAACATAGAGACCAGGCAGCACTGAGGAACATCAGATAAAAGCAGTGGGGAGATCAGCTCACACTGCTGACCCTTTGGAACCTCTCTCTGCACTTCAAAATTGACCTATTTCATTTTCTGAACACATTGACCTCAAACCAAAACCACAATATTTTGAGGAACCACATTTGAACTAGCATCACATCTTCCCATGAAAATATTCCTGATAAAAGCAATAAAAATTAAAAATGGACAGTCCGCATGAACTGAGGATACCTGAAAATGTTCCTCATTAAATCATTCTTGACTATTTCAATGCATTATGCAGTTTTGCATGTGTGCATTCATTTCTCATGTTTTGCATAATCTTTCTGATGACTGTATGCACAAGTGTACCATGTAGAAGCAGCGGTGAGCCAATGTGGTTACTCATTAAACTTAATGAGAAGGTTAGAATTATCTATTATAAAACTAAGATGAAAGCAAAATCACAAATTTAAAAGCTAGCTAAGGGCTGAAACGTATGCAAGTACAGTAAGTTAATACCCTCTTAACATGCAGAACAATAAATGCATCATATAGATATACAGCAAATTTGGATGCACGTCACCCAAGTGTAACTCAGCTGTGATGGTGTATGAAATGATACATTTAACTCTAATCAGACACATAACTCAGAGGAAGCAAAACCACAAAGTACTTAAGGGCTGTCTTGCAACACTGGAATATTTTTGATAGCCAGATAGCATTCTGCCCTTTTCTGTTTAAACACAATGAAGGAAGACAGAGTTTGATGTGTGTCTCCAGATCTCTGTAAATAAATGTAAGGTGACTCCTACACACAGAGGTCACAGGGCTGTAACAACACAGCAAAAACCAGAAAAGGATGAAGCCCAGGGCCTGTGAACAATGTATGTGTGACAAAGGAGAGTTATAGAGGAAGATGACCAAGTACAGCACAGGGATCATAAAACCATAGGGTATCCTGAGTTCAGAAGTGTGAAAAACGCCAATCACTTGTTTTTAAAATTTTAAAAGTTTAATAATAATAAAATGGTTAAAAATAATAGTAACGCAATTCAAGCAATAACAATTTGGATAAACTAAATTAGGACAATATAAGACAATAAAAGCAAAGAGTTACGGACGTCCAGGTACCTTTTCCTGGGCAGCATAAGCCCAAAAAAGGACCCTGCTTAACAACAGATTAACCCTTAAAAGCAATAGCCTGTTGCATAGTCATACACTTCATACATGATGCATGCATTCCATTCAAATGCAGGCTGCTATCTGGCAATTGTCAGCTTTGTCACCTTCCTTCTTTCTAATCCCACTAGCGTCTCCAAGGTGGAAAGAAGTTTGTTTCTTCTGATAAGAAGGCAATAAAATCTTTTCCCTGAAAGATTTAGTTGTCCTGTGGCTGCTATCTGTTGTGAGTGCTTCATTCCTTTCATTCCTTTCTTAAAAACAACACCATTACACAGTTCTTATTTTAACTGCCTAAGTTACCTTCTAATTACAAGACTACATCTATTACTAAAATGCTAATACAGCACTACTAATCAATACATCAAAATACATATGGTAAATATCTGCGTGGAGCCATATAATATGCACTTTTCACAATAAGGACCCACAAGGATCATCAAAGTCCAGCTTCGCGCAGGCCATCCCCAAGAGTCACACCATCTGCCTGAGAGCATTGTCCAAGCACTTCTTGAACTCTGCCAGGCTTGGTGCTGTGACCCTGGGGAGCCTGTTCCAGTGCCCAAACACCCTCTGGGGGAAAAACCTTTGCCTTTGCCTAATACCCAACCTGAGCCTCTTCTCAGCTTCACATGAGTTACCTGAGTTCCACCAGTGGTCACCAGAGAGAGAGATCAGTGCCTGCCCCTCCATTTCTGCCTGTGAGGAAGTTGTGGACTGCCCTGAGGTCTCACCTGTATCTCCTCCACACTTACCAAGCCAAGGGCTCTCAGCTGCTCCTGATATGGCTTCTCCTCAAGGCCCTTCACTGTCTTGGTACCTCTCCAATAGGTTTAAATCTTTCTTCTATTGTAGCACCCAAAACTGCACTCAGGGTGATACTTACAGTTTAGTACTCCAGGAAATACTCAAAAGCCCTTCTTTAACAGGAGGCTTTAAGGATGGTTTTAGATGTTTGTTCAGACCAAAACTCCCTGAAGAGCCCTGGGTTTGGTACTCCCAGGGGCAGCCTCCAGGTGACCACTCAGGGTTGTGGGCCCAGCCTGAGGGGGGCTGTGCTCTGGTTCCAAAGCCCACAGGGTGATTTTGAGCCCATGGGTGCATCAAAAGACACACACCTGCACTTACCCCTGGATGAAACCCAATGTAATCTTTTTGTCACGAATTTTCTTCCCCTCAATTCTCTTTTCTCCTAAAAGCATCATATTCAACATGTACCACTCCCAGCACCCACAGAGTTTTATGCATGTGAAAGAGGTAAATTCACATTCAGTTGTTACATCTTCAAAGGCATAATTAAGGCAAAAAAACCCCACCCCACCAAATAAAAAGGTTGCCCTCTTCTCCTCCGAACCTGTGCATGTGCTCCAACTCCCTGCCCATGGTGCTCACAGGGCAATGACACTCTGATCTTCCTCCCTGTCAGGCAAAACACTTCCCTTGAGTTAGCACCACTCTGGGGTCTTCCTCTCCAGAGTTTGATGTCTGCAACCTGAGCTGAGAGACCTTTTCAGAGTGAAGAAACACAAAGGGTTTGTTTTCTTTACCCAGGTGTTTCTGTGGTAGAATGGGCTGCAAAACCTGAGTAGCTGTGAGAATTCGAATAGCAGGCATGCAAAGGCAATATTTAAACAGCTCTGTAAATGTGCTAGGGATGTGTGTCATTGGTTTTGAGGCACAATCTAAAGTTATTATGCTGAAAACACTTCTGTTGAGACATGAGTCATATTAAGCAGCTTTCTGGCAGATATGGTAGCTCCTCTTTCATGCAATCTCTTTCTCTGAAAGCTTTGATGGAGAACTAAACCACATTAAGGGTTTAGTTGTTGAGCCTGGAAGCTTCCTTCAGTAAACTCCTTCCTGAATTAATTGCTGCTGGAGCTCATCACCCATAATAATATTTTCAGAATCTTTCCCCTATTATCTTCCTCTGTCAGGTTAAATTCATCTTTTTGATGTGACACATATTAAACACTGTAAAAGAGGAACAAAAGTTTCACTACTCAATAGGGAGAAGCAGCACAGTGTTGTTAGTGTCCATAGGTCTGCTTTTGTACTTGGTGAAATATGAAGGACATTTCAGCAGAATTTTAAAGATAAACAGTTGAAAATAAAAATCCCTTGTCCACAGTCCATCACCTTTAAGGGACATGGCAAGGATTCTTCTACAGTCACAGCGTTAGGATGTTTCTATGCAACATGTACAACAAAGTGAGAGACCTGCAACTGCCTTACACAGACAAGCATCAAATGATCAGTTGTGCTTTAGGCTGGGCTCTCTTCACCTGGTTCTCCTTAGCCGTGAATTGTCTTGGGCTGAAGGTATCTATTACAAACAAAGGGAATGATCAGTCTTGCTCAAAATACTCAGCTGCCAGGCAGGCAGGTGGGGATTGCAAGTTAAAACATTCCTAGGCAGGCCAAAACTCCAGGCCATGGTAAATTCTTAAATTAACAAAGGTGCAAACCATGCAGTTTCCCTTGCTAGGCACTGCTCCTAAGGGGATTGCAAAAAAAGGTCTTATCCTTAATGAGCTAGGATCCAGTTATGCAGCAAATGCAAAGACACATTTTAAATGGGATGAAAGGAGAGAAAGGTTAAGACTGCCTTGATCTGTATCCCATCTGAAAATAAACGCAAATTCTCTCTCTGGCAGATGCTTTTAGAACACTTGGAAAAAAACATACCCACAAAAATTATTTTTCTCTAATACTTTCATGAAAATACTAATGAATTGAAAAAAATTTGCTTGAGCTGTAAACATAGATGATGAATCTTACAGGTGTCCAAAAGTTTTAAAGCAAATCAAAATAAACTTTTTCAGTAGGCTCAGACTTCCTGTACATAGGTGTAATACATTTAGTTTTTCAACTTCTTAAAAGCTTTTATATGAAGTTTGGACAGAAATATTCGTTTAGTCAATACAACATTGTAAATACATGCCATTATAAAACATACAAAATATACTTTAATAGAAGTTACTTACACAAATCTAAGTTTATATAAAGATTAAAATACATTCACTCTTCACTGTGGTGAACTCAACCACTTATAAATAACTTTGGTCTAATTTCACAGAACTTCCATGTTTTGTGATGGTATCAAACCAGGACTGCAGAGAGCTGAAGGCTGATACCAGGTTAAGTGAAAGGGAATCAGAGCCACTCTGCTTTTCTGACAGCCATTATGGTAATGTGATCAGTACCTTGACAGATGCTAAGAAGAATAATTTTGCTGATTGACTTTTCTTCAAACCTAATGCTGTGGGCAATCAACGAAAATATGAACATCTGGCTGAGCTTTTGATTGCCATGCTCACTGATATAGTGCACCCAAATAAGCAACCATTAGTACAGCTTGTGTGAAAAGACCCATCAGTTAATTCAAATTAAGTCTGGAAAATTGAATCCAATTGGCATTCATGCGTATTTGTATGCAAAGTTTAAATAAGATTCTTCTGCATTACATTATCCTTTATTTACAAGGGAAAAACATGCAAAGTTTTGTGGTTTAAGCAAATATCTTGAAAAGCCTTCTGACTTCTTAAAGCCAAACTGCTGGGAAAACTCTGTACTTTCAAAGGACATATATAGTCTAATACACATAAAAATGTGGTGGTTTTCTCAAGTTTATATTCCTCACTTCTTAAAAAATGTCACAAATTTGGACAAGTTATTCATGGGCATTTTGTCAGTAGCAATTACAGTAATGCAGAACTGATATGTGAGTAAATTTATTAACTAAGATGGTGGCCAAGATAACTACCAGACTGTAGTAAGAAAGAAAAATCTGAAAGCTGAAGACTAATTTCCTCATGTTTTTGCTTGATTCTGAGTGTAAAACCCTGGGAATATGTACTTCCCTTTTTAAAAAAATAGCTTTCCTGTTGGGACTCTATTTATGGTAACAGTAAATTAGGTTGCATGAGAACCTGAAATTAAAACTAATCAAAGGCAAGAGACAAGTTGTGTGCCTAATTTAAAAAAAAAATTAGGAAAAAAAATCAATTTGATTTTTTATTTAATTCTTGCTCCTTGCACTAAATAAACTTCAGTCATTGTGTGGCAAGTTAGACTGTTATAATTTTATTTGTAACTTGGGTGTGAAATCTGTTTTTTTTCTTATAAAATAGTGACAGACTCTCTAGCTGAGGTGCTATCTGTGCTCAGCTAACTAGAAAAGAAGTAAATCTCAGACCCAAAAGCCCTGTTACAAAATTCCAGGATTTCTGCAACTCATTCAGATGAATTAATGTAAAGCCTAAGGCAAACCAGTGTATCTCAGACTATGCAGAGGACAGGGTCACACTGGCAGCTCCAGCTGCAGCTTTGCTCATGGACTGGGCTCACATTGCACCTGTAGCCACTGCCCCTGAGTGCTCAGTGTAATCAGAGCCAGGAAGCTTCAGAGCAGAGCTGGGAATACCTAAAATACTGATAGAGCAGAGGAGGGACCATGCCACAGGAGAAGGCTGGTGGGTCAGTCCATTGGCTGAGAATCACAAACTACATTATCAGCTGCCACTTGATGCAATGAGTGTGGCCAAGCACCTGTTACAGTCTCATTTTTCTTAGGGTTCCCTTTGTTTTGATGACAAGAAATAGGTTTTCCTAATCACTGCTTCTAACACCCTTGAGAACAATCAGATCAATTAATTAGAAAACTGTTAGTATGTTGCCTTCATAAATCAAGAGTTAGTTTGTGATCCATAACTTAAACAGTCTTTTAGCAGCTGTTTTCTCAAAGTTCTTTCCTTTAAAATACTAAGGTCCCTTACACATCCATCTTCTGATTCAGAGGTTAAGAGTTCTTCTACTAGTGTTACCTTTAGAAATATAGTTGATGGAAAATCCCCTAGGTAGTCTAATGATATGGTCCAGTTACTCTCAAGTGCACAGGCCCCTTATAAATGCTACTCAAAAATCAATATCAATCCTTCAGTGCCTTCAAAAGCTGTGGAGTAAGGGCCATAATAATGGTGATTGCCTCCAGCAAAAAACTGCTCAGTGATTATACTGCAGTGGCCTGGAAGTCCAAATCCCCCTCAATAACTTTCAAAATGGATGCATGCTGGGAAATGTAAAATCATCCCTAGCAGGCAGGTCAGTAGCTGCACTTTCCAGTCAAGTACCTACTTATTTACTGTGTTGTTCTCTCATTATTGACATAAGATTTTTAGAAACCTCCTAAAAAAAGGTGAGCTGCAAACCAGTAGGTCAGCATTTCAGACATGTTCAGCACAGCAAAAAGTACTGTGCATCACAGGAGAATCAGCTGGCAGCCCCTCCCTTTGCCTGTTTTATTTAGAATCTGAAAGCAGACTAAGGAGAATACAAATTCAAAGACTATGGTAGTAGGGAAAAAATCACTCTAAGTGTAAACAACCAGGCAGCATTCATAATTATGGCCTCTGATATTTATTCTCTGAGTAAAGCAGCTGCTTTCTTGGAGTCAGGAACAGGGGAATACTTAGCAAAGTTTGAAGTAGTGTTACTTACTTTACCACTAAGGCTCTGAAGGTAATGCCATGGCACTTACCTGGAGTTCCAGTTTCCATGGTTTGCACATGAGCAGGTCTCAGTGGACAGTATCAAAAGTCAGCACGTGCCAGGTGTAGCTGCCATTGCTTCGACTCTCCACAGAGTCAGCTGCACCACCAGAGTAAGAGACTGGCCACAAGTCACCCAAAGCCCAAGCTGCCTTTGGGCATTATCTTCCCACCTCATTACCTTCTGCATGCTGATACTGAATCAAAATTAGCCAACCAACTAAAATGGTTTGTCAAGACATCAGGGATAAGAAGTCCTTGCCATACAGAAAAGACAAAATTGCTGCATTTACACTTCACCCTAACAAAACTTTTAATTAAAAATCCTGGAAAAAATTGTCCATATACACATATAAATCTATATACCAGTGATGTTACTTGCTACAAGACACAATGAAGTAATTCTATAATAATAAAAAAGTTGTAATTTGAAAGACAGTGATGTTTTTGTTTGATGTTAAAAACAGAAGTACAAAATAAAGATTGAAGAAGGACAACTCCGAACTTTTTATTTTTTTTAATCCTGCATGGGATTTAAAATATTCTTTTTTCAACCATCTCTCAAATATTAAAGTTTATTTTCCACCAGTATTCCTACCAATTTAAATGTCTTTGCAAGTTCTGGAAAACTAACTATTTTTGCAGACATGCTGTACCATCACATTGAGTTCTAGAGCTCCATTAAGCTTAATAAAATCTTTATCATGTGTTTTCCCTGCATGTATAATACACGTGTTTGTATGAATGCCTATCACAACTGGAAATATACTGAGCCATCTAGCAGCTGATAGTTCAAGCAATGCATTAATATTAGAACAGAGAAAAGCTTAGTATGATTTCAAAGCCAATTTAATTTAAAATTTTCTGAACGGGCCACTCTCTTTGTGCCATCTGTTTCCCTAGGACACTCTGGTAGCTGAGGGGTTTCTATTTCAAAAACTCCAAAAACAAATGTTATGGCTAAATACATTCTCTGCAATAAGCATTAGGTAGTGAAAGAAATTAGACTAAGTACATACCCAGGAGTAAAATTTAGATTTTACAGGCATGAGTGCTACCAGAGGTATCAGACTCAGGGAACCCATTATGATTTAGACCTTAGTGATATGACAATAGTAAGATACCTTAAGCAAGCCATTGGCTGAATCGGTCAAGTTAATCTCAACTGTGTGTTAGTGAAGTTATTTTATCCACATAAGATGATTTTAGTTCATTAAGACATCCCTTTTACTTCACAGTGTACATAATCATTGCATTTCCCTACCTTCATTTGTCTTCATTCAAAGGAGCACTGAACCACCTTGGTCCTTATTGCCATTAACAAGATTGTGGTTTACTTTAATACAGTGTCAAATGAAGTCACAAAGAGTCATGTGGATGATAGCAAGAAAAACTGCATCAGTGTGCTCAAGGTTACTATGTAGATGAGAAATATAAATGAGGGATGAAATACAATTTAAGCAAACACTCAGATGGAAAACAAATGTGCCATTGCAGATACACAATTCCTGAAGCAGCTGTAGAGCAGTCCTCCTTCACTTGTAATTCTTATAATGGGATTGAAAATCAGAAGAAATCAGAATTGTTAAGCAATGAGAAAATAGCAGATATTTTTACTAAAGCTGTATTTCAGTGAAATTATTACCTTTTACTGACTAGACAAGCATTATAAAACATAGAGAGTTAACTGAAGGAGCATCTTAAAAGACTGTGTATTAAAGCTCAAAAGTTCATTTGGCAGAGACTAATAGGCCTAAAAGCTTTCTCGCTCATTTTAACACCTTCTGTTTTTCTCATTAGTGCTGGCACTGATGTTCAGTTATTATTGTAGCATCTGATCGTATTTACAAACCCTTGCTACTTTTCTTCCTTAGAGACCTGATCTGAATCACTTTTGAGTATCTAGCAGATGTTCAAGATACTGAGTTCTTAGAAAGACGCAAGACTCTTTAAATACCCTATGAAGCACAGCTACAATCTCTAACTACTGTGCTTAACTTTCCTTGAAGACACTATCTCATATAAGTACCTGTTGCTGGTTTTATCCTCTGGATCAGCTTGTGCTGATCATGGAGGATTCAGGATTCCAGACCTGACTATTCCCACACAGCTGCACAAAGTGCCTATGTTAATTTTGTCTCCAGCACTTATGCTCAACATTTCCAGCACTACTTTTAACATAACAGTCTTTTACTATGAGTCCTTGGCCTCCCATGTTTGGTAGAAAAAGAAATGCGACTCCTGAGGCTGAAGTGTATGGATGGGAGAGAATGGTTTTGCCTTTTACAGTAGCCTTTACAGTAAGTTACTTAATCTTAGTAAATTTTAAAAGGCACACTGAAGGGGATATGTTAATTTGACTGAGTACTCCTCACTTCACTAAAGAATCAACTTTTATCAGTATCTTGGGTCTGCTCCCCAGCTCTTGTATGAAATGAATCCACAGGGACTGTGCACAGCTAATAAGACTAATGTTTTTTTAGAAGCAAAGTGGTTTGTCACTGTGCAGCAGCATATGACCTGCTGAGGTCAGATCAGATGTAGATGTGTTTCAGAAACCCTTAAAATTCTCATTGTCTCTGAAATTAAAAGTAAAAATGTCTGCAGGATAATAAACATCTTCATTAAGGATGGGTATGTACTTATGTACTCTTTTGTGTACACCTTAATCTCCCACATTAGCCAGAGGGGAGTTAATGAGATGCTCAAAGTGAACTTCAGTGAATATGCAGAAGCTGCAGGTAGGTCAGAAGAAATCACTCATCTCTCAATGGCATAGCAGTTACATTATTGAGTGTGGATACAGAGCTGAGAGGAATGAGTGATGCTATCCAAACTCAGAATGCCTCAATCCATCACCAGGGTCAAAAAAATCAAACCTAATCTCCTAAACTGCTAATTGTTGAACTGATGTATTTTGAGTGTGCATATTGATATGCAACTGCCTTGTCAAATTCCCTAACCAATGTGTGCTGCCAATAGCTAACCCCAGTACTGCCACTGCAGCTGCACCTCCTAAGAATCTTGGCTTATTCTTCCCTCTGAGGAGAGAGGAAAAACATCAACATGACATCCCACACCCCTTGAAATCTCCCCAAATCAGGAACAAGTTCATGCTGTTTACACTTAAGGCAAAAAGGGTCTGACTCTGATGACTAATGGTACAAGGACAATGATGTATAAAACTGTATCAATTAAAAGGAAACATCTACTTTCATATATTAATACAAGAATATAGTCAGATATCTGAAAACCCTTTTTTGTTCTTCCCAAATTAGATTACACACATATCATTATAGTCAAAATTTTATGGATATGTGGAAAAGAACTTGTATGACTGACCTTCAAATCAACCCTCGACAGCCTAGACTGATGTACTATCCAGACCCCTATTTCTCATTCTGGTTCAACTGTCAAAAAGAATTTGGTTGTTATAAATAGGAACCCTCCAACAACAGCAGAAAATAAGATACAGGCAGCCACCTTGCAATGCACCTGTTATCAAAATTCTCTTTACTTTTTAAAGAACCCCAAGTTTCCAGGCTGCTTGGATGAAGAGCATCCTCATCTCTTGGACAGGAGTATTTGTAATGAAGTGAGATCAACTATTTACAATGTCTCCTGGAGGACACAGAGGTGACCTAAGTTACAGGTTAATGGCTTGTTGTTCTCTGTATGGGAAGGTCATAGGAGAACTCAGGTCCTAGTGGGTCTCAGGTCCTAGTGGGTCTCGGTTTCAACGAAAATGTAAACCAGAGACAGAAACTTCTTGACACAGACTATAACTTAAATGCAAAAAAAGCACACAAGTGACTTGCCACTGCTTTTTGAAGTCCATTTTAGGTCAATACTGTGTTTAAAAAAAAGTCTTGAATGGAAGATTCTCCTAATTTTTCTTTATGGATGTAGAATTATTAAGAAGTTGTAAAAAAACTTACCATACTCTTAAATGAAAGCTTCAGATGCCCAGGATTCTAACAATTGGGGTTTTTTTAAAGCCAGGGTACCTTTGAAAGCCATAAATGCCATTGAGATTCCCTTGCTGCCAAGGCAGGTAAGGACTGGGTGTCTGAAGTCATTGCTAGGCCCTGACAGACTTGCATTCCTTGCAGGTACAGTTTTTGTTGAAGTACATAAGAAGCCTTGGGAACAGCTCGTGCTGGGGACGTGTCCTTAGGCCAGCAGTAATTAGCTCCCCTAAGAATCCTGTAGCCACGAGGTGCCATTAGCATTAGGAAATGTACTGCACTTTGAAGATGTAAAAGGATTTCAAAGAGCTCATTGGTACCAGATTATCCACTACACTGGGATTTCTGCATTACTGTTTTCAACTCTTATTATAAAATTATAAATAAATATTCAGACAAATTTTTAAGTTATTTTTGACCACCAGTTATTGCACTTACTAGTTAAAACCCCAAAACATAAGTTTTCTCTAGGAATGTCCTTTTGTTTAAGGAAACAAAAGTTTGTTTTCATTTATTAAGGAGCCTGAAAATGTGTTCATTTTTCTTGTTTCCGGTTGTTTACTCCTTAAAAAAAGTTTGTGGTCTGTACAAAAGAATAGAATTCTTACAAGTAACTAATTTTTTCTTCCGTGATGATACTGCAAGATTCAATGAAAAAAAACCCAACAAACAACAGAAGGATTTTGTCAGGTTTTGATAACAGGACAACAGAAGAGAAATGGAAGCTGAAAATGGCCTTCTTTTGCTCCAAAAGCTCAAGATTAACATGAAAGCGATAATCAAAAAATCAAGCTGAAGGGGAGTCACATAGAAAACAGAAAAAAACCTTTTCCCAAGCAAGGTAATGCTGCTCAGGGACACATTGTTCAGCAAGAGGTATTGGAGATGCAGCAAAACAAGGCCAGGACCGGCTGGACCAAGCTCTAGTAACAGCACAACTTCCGGAGGGGGCCTGGGGGCCTGGTACCAGAAGCCCTTTCCAAGCAAAAGTTCTCCTCCTGCAGTTACTGAACCTACCCAAGAATCATCTAAGAAAAGAGATTATAGGATTTTAATTAAAAGGTTAAATAAATATAGAAAGCCAAACATTGAAATCCTAATGCAAAAAGAGCAAATCTTCAAATAACATTCCTCAAAGCCATACTGTAATTTAGGGCTTTTCACTGAGTTGTACATACTATAAGGAAGCTAAGAACCCACACCTTTTCTTCCTTTCAAGTCATGCTAATAGGAATCAGATACATTTACTCTATCACAGCAAGAGTCTGCAGACAAAGTATTTACTGAAGTTACCCATATCATCTGTCATCTGCATTTCAAAAATAAACATGTAATTTTACAATAGTAATCTGTTAAAGATAAAGATACGATCACTTCAACACACTTTTCTTCATATAAGATTTTCCTTCCAAAAATTTCACCTTCAAAACTTCAAACTGTAATAAAAAATTTTCTTTTATTTTCCCTGTTCAGCATGCTTAGACTCAGGCATTCAACTCAACAATTAACACTAGCAAGGTTTGTAATTGGCTGGATAGGCTGCCTGTTCTGCAGGTAAAAATTTATATAAATATAAATAAATATATTAAATTTCTCTCTAATACTTGAATCAGTGCATTCCCAACAGGCAAGAAACTGATACTTTATTCCATGATCCTGAGAGCACATCTTATTGTAGACAAACTAAAGAGAGCACCCAGCATGAAACTCAGCTCATTTCCTCATAAAAGTACATGTCCAACCAGCTTATTATTCTACTTCTTTCATGAATAAATAGATCAGGTTTCCACTACAGCTTCAGATACAGCAATTTCAAGAGACTCAGCTTTAGTTGGGGAAGAATTAGCTCATGCTACAAATGTTCAGACTTTTAAAATCTGGAGAGTTATGCTTCATCTTCTCTACCAGCCAATATCATATCTGTAGCAATTTTTCTTGCACGGGGATTTTCCCATATTTTTGGAGTGAAAGCTCAGAGAAAATTATTTTTCAATCGTGGTGATTTCACTATAAAACCAAAAAAAAAGAGACCTACATTAACCAGACTCAAAATTCCGTGCCTATATCAATTCCCTACATGAAACAAGTGACCATCTGCTCCACTTGCCTATAAGCAATATTAATATCTTCTCTCTTTGCTGCCCTATTTATCCCCATTCCCCCCTTCCCTGCTTTAGCTTTAAATCCTTCTCTCCATACAACACTACCCACCTATTTTTAACTCATGTCTTCCAAATTTCCACTTGGCTGCTCACCTCATCAACATATGTTAGATCTGTTCACTGGTGCTACAGACCTCCTATCTGGGACCATTTATGAACCATCTTGTAGCTGGCACAGTCATTTACATGTCTTAAAGGCATTTACAAAATGTCACCACCTCAGAAAAGATCCTCAGAAGAAGCTGTGGCCAGATCCACTTAAAGCTCTTAATCTTACATTTGTTCACTCTGTAGTGGGTCATAATTTCAAAAGTTAAAAATAAAGCTTGATGTTAAGTCTGGTTTTGTAATTCTAATCATCCCATTCCAATCTTGAGACTTCCATTTGATCGGAAATTTTCTCTTATATTGAAAAATAGGGATTTGTGAGATTAAGAAACTATTTAGTATTTATATTTTCCCCCTCCAAAAGAAGAGGAAAGATATATTTATACTCTCAATTTCTACCACTCTTAATTTATTTGGAATACTAGATTCCCTCTTTCAGATGTCTGAAGAAAAGCATACCTTGTTCTCATTTTAAAAACAAATTTGAATTTTCTGACCTTAGAGGGTCTTATGGCTGAAGTTTGAGTTCTAGTTTATCTTCTGTACCAGTTCTGGGTCATATAAATGTTTCAAAAGCTAAAAAATAAAGCTTGATGTTAAGTCTGGTTTTGTAATTCTAATCATCCCATTCCAATCTTGAGACTTCCATTTGATCTGAAATTTTCTCTTATATTGAAAAATAGGGATTTGTGAGATTAAGAAACTATTTAGTATTTATATTTTCCCCCTCCAAAAGAAGAGGAAAGATATATTTATACTCTCAATTTCTACCACTCTTAATTTATTTGGAATACTAGATTCCCTCTTTCAGATGTCTGATGAGAAAAGCATACCTAATGAGTGTTCTCCTTTTAAAAACAAAATATAAGGAATTTTCTGACCCTTAGAGGGTCTTATGGCTGAAGTTTGAGTCTCTAGTGATTATCTTACAGCTGTTCACTACCAGTTCTGGGTTTCATATAAATGTGCAAAGTCCTTCATGTACATAAGCCAAGAAACAATGCAGAGCTGCTCATCTGAGCTTTTCTAATTGTTCTAATACAATCAGCAAAGGAATTCCTGTAGATAGGTTTGTCATAATACCTTGTTGACATTTTTTATTTAACAATTGTCTCTTGAAGCTCAGGAAACTCTGCAGAGGAATAGAGCTATGGTGACTACAATTGCAATGCTAATTAACAGACATACCAAATATGAATGTTTCAGTAAGAATTTTTTAAAGCGTATTGCATGTCAAGCAGCCAGGAAATACTTGGAAAATCAAGGTTTATTTCCTGGAAAATTTGATACTCTGCATTAGAATATATTGAGCTGAAATGATGGGCAGCAAATTAAAGCAATGGCCTTATGTATGCCCCTATGCATTATTTCTCTGGTGTTTAGCTCACCTGCCTTTTGAGCAGACTGCAGAATTTGGACGAATTTATAAAATTTACCAGTAATTTCTAAACTCTAAAATACTGCAATACAAAGGACTAGCAGTAGTCATCTGGAAGAGATTTATGGATTAGGCAGCCCAAGTTAATTATTAAAAACATAGTAGTTTTACCATTGCTGTCTCATATTTGTAAGCAAAACAAAGGAAACAGATGGACTTTGCTGTGTTCTGATTCTCTGAAAAATGCCAAACCATGTTTATATAAGAAATCTACAAACTCATCTGAGTTCCTCTGCAGAAAAAAAAAATTAGTAAAGTCAAAAGATAAATGCAAATAACTGGTTCCACCACTATATTGTCTCAATACATCTGGTATTGTTGTCCTTGAGTATCCTCCCCTAGTACTGATTTTACTCTGAAAATATTAATTCTTTTTCTCCATCATGTGATGTCCTTAGGGTCGGTCTATATCTAACTCAAATATCACCAAAAAAGGAAGCTACAATAGAGATAATTGATTTGATTTGTCTTTATCTAGTTAATTACTTTATCCTGCACTCCTTTTCCTTTATTTTTGCAATTTCGTGAAACAAAAGAATGAACTATTATTGACAAAGGAAAAGGAGAAAAAGAAAGGGAGGGGTAGAGAGAGAGATGGAATCTTCACTTGTCTGCATTTCTCTGTATCTCAACTTCTACTTTGCATTCAGATAGATTCAGTGCTAAAAAATCCTCATTAATTAATAAAAGCAACCTTCTAACTCTGTATACTTTTGGTCCCAAGGAACATCAAAAGACTGTGCAAACCTAAAGTAAAATGCAATCAATTACCAAGCTCAGGGGATTATTTCACCAAAGCAATTGATTTAACTTCACCACTGCCTCCACCTCTCATTGGAAACATATCAGCTATTTAACAGCACACTCATAAAACAAGGTAACAAATTACCTCAGCATTTCCTAGGGAATAACCTTTCAGTCTTTCACTGGAGGAAGACAGGTCAAAAATCACCTTTCTTCTTTTCACTTCAGTTCATCCGATCTCTACTATACCTACAAGAAATGCATTATAAAAGAAGGGAATCCTACTGAAGATTACATACAGCAGAATGTATGGCTTAGGTTTCAGGTAAAGATAATGGGATCTTTAATGACTACACACAACAGGGATTGAGCCATGTCACATCAAACTGCATTTCTATTTAACAGCACAACAGGAAATAGACTTCAGTGAGAAACACGACTCAATACACAAATGCGGGGTTTCCATCAGTGCAGGTATTCTATCCATGTGTGATCCCACAGGGAGTACATGCAGGACTTTGAGGACTGACATTCATCTCAACAAAATAGAGAGTTCTGAGCTTGACATGGGGCCCTACCTAAAATTGAAAGGAGATGCTGTCCAAGACATCATATCCAAAGTAACTTGTTTATTTCTTTCTCTTGCTATTTTTTACTCTGTCAAATGGGGAATTGATTCCTTTGCTTTCCTTCTCTTGGGCGGGGGCCATATCCTGCTTTCACTGTGTATCTAAAGAGATGGCAGTCTCTGTTGATGTCAATGCTCTTCAGACACTTCCCTTACTAGTATTAAGCAAATTAGATTTCCCTTTTTCCGAAAGTGCTGAAAAATCTAGAATTGCCATTATCACTCAGCAAGATCCTGCAATGTTTTTTACTGTTGCTGGTTATGAAAAGCTACATAACATAATACAGAAATGAAATCACTTCATTTTCACCACCAATTCCTTCTTTCTAACATTATTCAGTATGTGGATCATCTGTCTTGTATTCCCATGATCAGATATTGAAACTTAGCTTTAAAACTTAACTTTTCTCAGAAACCAGGACTGGAATCTTTCTCATGTCACAGGGTTCTGTCAGGGAAATCCAGCAAGGTGAAATCATTCAAGCAATCACAGTTACACAGAGGAGAATCAAAAAGCCATAATATACCCAGCTGGACAACAGAGGAGCCCCAAGTGCTGAGTAGCAGCTGCCATTCTGATGGAAGTGCTCATTAAGAGCTGCCAGTGTTCATGCAGTAAGATGGAAATGCCTGACTCCAGGAACATAATAGGCCAGAATTTGCCAGGTTTCAAGAACACAAAGTGCAGATCACCAGCAGCACTTTAAAGCTCCTATAACTCCTGAAGTTCTGTTTGGAATGCTATTCCTCTTGAAATCTGTCAGCGCATGGGTATGCCTGACCCCCCTTGCTGCTTGTGTGGAGTCAGCTCCACCAGCACACAGGTGTGAAACAGCATTTCCCCAGCTTCTAACCAGGCAGAATGAAAGCAGGGTTAGAAATATTGAAATAGATTCCCAGATGCCAGTGTCTCAGGACAGGTGGGAACATGACAGTGCATGAGTCTGTCTAAAAGCACACAAGGATTGTTCAGGTAATACAACTTCTCTGAATAAGAATTTTCTCTGGCTTTGGCAACAAAAACCCACTGAGGTTTTCTTTTTCTCCCCCTCAAATCAGAATTGTTTTCAAATCAACACTGCTCTAAAGAGGACAAATTAAAATGTAATTCAATCTTTATTTGATATGTATTGAAATATATAAAGAATTGCCTTCACTAAGGGAATTTTCAAAGGTTTTTTGTGTTTTGGTTTCATTTTTTTCTCTTGTTCTTTCAACCAAACCTGTAACACAGTACTGGTAATTATCCTCAGAGATTCTTCTCATCCTAATTCTTGAAAAATAAAAAATCTTTATTGATGTGTACTCCTGATACCTTCTGATTTAAGGAAGAAATGGTGCATTCATGAATGAGATTTTTTACTTTGCTGATGGTACTACATTTTCACATAGCAGCTGAATACTTGTAAATATATAGGATATACCCAACCACTCAAAAAAGGAAATTAAGGTGGTATGTAAGGTAGCATTTCTTTAAGTACAAATACAAAGTATGGCAAACTAGTGAGAAACTCACTGAAAGACATTTGGCAGCACTGGTTATGTCTGAAAATAATCCAGCTGCCATCTTATTTTAGACAGTCACGGCAGTCTGACTGACTGATCTAAGAAGCTGTCATCAGAGAGATCTGAAAGCTTGATAAAGTACAGAGAAATCAATTTTTCAAACCCAGCCAATCTTCAACTTGGATGCTTGGGGAACACAGCAGAATAACTGACTGGTGTAAAGGAACTAAAACAGTTAAATTACTCAAGATATTACTGGATTTGTATATTTTTTCTGTCACACAGTTTGCACACATGAATATTATGTTCACTGTACTGTTATTCTTTTTTTTTCCCAGTAAACGGATAAAATGGACTCAGCACCTTCCAGTTTTGGATTATATTTTTCTAATTTGCAGACATTGCATTTACAAAATAATTGCTTCCATTTTTTTCTGCTAAATATCTTCCCCTCCCAGTACCATTTCTATTTATGTATATTCAAGTGTCTAAGTTCTGCCAAAACTCAACAGACTCTTCAAAGAAAGTCCAACACTTATTTTATGGAAAACACCTCTAAATGTACAGTCCAAAAGGCTTAAATCACTTCTAGGTCTTAGACAACACTGTTGCCTCAAGTTTCCTCTATGGCTGTTTCCTAATGATGGAAGTTGTGGTGCCCATGTCTGAATCTCATTTACACAGCTTTGAAAATGCCTCCTCTCCATTGCTCAGCCCCAAAGAATTCTCCACCTTCTCATATAATTTCTTTTAAATGTATGACTTCAAATTAAACTTCTACTAAACAAGTTTAAAAAATATATTGCTGCTTTGAAATTCCTGAATTCCTGGTTTTGTTTCATGCTCCCTCAAGGAATGTTTTGAAGAGTGTACTTACATATAACATTTTGCAATGGCTTGGGCATGTTGGGTTTTAAAAGTGATCAGATTTCAATTACCAATAACGACCTTGCAGGACCTCAATAATTACCACAATTCTCGCAAGGTGCTTATTAAACTTTTAATGGTTTTTCCTCTTATTTAAAAAACTTTATTTTTTGCTAAAAAAAAAAATCTAGATGATTTCAAGAGGACTATTTATGCCTAAAGCTACTTACTGATGATAAAAGAATAGTACTGTTTGCTCATATTTTATTTTTCCATATTTGCAGCTATTTAATATTCTGCCCTACCTTTCTATGTGCTAAATGCTTTGCAGCTTTTAAATGCTTGATGTTATAATTTTTAACAGTTCTTAAATTTCTATCTGGTGACATCAGATGTAATTTTCATCCTTAATTTTATTGAAATAAGTGGTTTGGGTTTTTTCCTTATATCATAATCATCTTTAACATCTCACAGCAAACAGCAGGTGGTTCTAATCAATCTCTCTCCACCCATTACTTATTCCCATGAATGTTGTCTTTTAAGAGTTCTGTGGGATTGGAACTACATGTTGTATAAAACTGCCACGTAATTTTGGTTTCTGATGATCCATTATCACAAGATACCAGATGTGCACTACTTCTTCTTAATTACCATGCTTAGGGCTTATGTCATAAAAACTAACTGAGATAATCTTTGATCTGGGTATTTTCTTCCAACACTGGGAGGACACAATACCACATTACCTCAAGATATGCTCGCACAATATTTAGTAATTGCTCATAGGAAAAGCAATTTGATTGTCTGAGGAGCAAAAAGAAGTCTGCAAAAGCTGCTTTTCCCATACATTCCTCAATCTCCTGTGGCCCATAAAGCTACACAAGGGCTATGTGTTGAAGAACTACCTTCTTAAACCAGCAGAATGTAGTTTTTTTCAGGGAGGAAAATATATACATACAAGAAAATATATTGCTTAGTAATGAATGACATCTTATTTAAATATTGATTCTTCTTCCCTAGATCCTCACAGCTCTTACCAGAAACTACAATATTTTAGAACCAACATTCCAGAGATGGAATAACCTGTCTGCTGTCCAAAAAATTTTTCTTAAAAAAATTAGATTAAGAATTTTTTCAAAAATTTTAAATTTAATTTTTCCTCCAGTAAGTGTTTCTCAAAAAAATGGATATGTCAGCCAGCATGTTGTTTACAGCCTGATTTGCTAAATACATGCTGCCTGAATCACACCACAGAAAGCCTCTTTTCAGAAGGTATTGTCTGCCTTGACCACCTGGGAAAGAGATGTTCAACAAGTCCCTGCTGGATTGTACAGCTCAGAGGTCATTAGGACCAAAGTCTCTCAAAAGAATCACTTTCTCTTCCAAGAGTTGCAGAATTTTCAGACTAGCACTCCACAGCAGTGTTAATGTTTTGAATTTAAAAAAGAAAATTAGTTTGAAGCAGATTTAAGAGTTAAAAGCACATTCAGCAGTGCTATTTTTACATTGCCAAGTAAGCATAAAACTCTTCTTTATTTCTGAGGAAAAGTAGAGAGAAGAGCTTATCTTCAGTGAGAGAGGGAATGCCTGTCTTAAGAGACTGAGTTGCTTGATCTAAAGCCATCCAGAAAATACTGTGTGCCAATCAGTTCAGTTCCACTGAGTGCTAAAAGCACAAACAGGCAGGTTTATATTGCAAACTGAGCCTGAACCTGGCACTTTGGAAGCCTGGCTTCCTTTCCTTGCCAAGTTCTCTCTAACCTTAGTAAGCTGTGCACTGCTTCACTGGTCCTTAGCTTTTGTCTTACTTCACATTATTGTTTTGAATGGCACCAATACAGGAGTGCTCACAGTGGAAGCCTCTAAGAAAACTTTTGAAATATTTAATTGGTAAAAATTATACATATTTCATTGTTTGATTCACCATTTGACCTACTAATAATAAAACACACCTTTGTTTTCTGCAGAAATATTATGTCAACTATAAAGACAACTGTCTTTAACATAGGGCCATACCTTAGGCTTTGCTTTTGTGATTATATTTTTGATGCAACTTTTCCAACAAGGTTTTTAAATTATAGTTCCAAAGTTCCCAATCAGAAGTCAGAAATGTGTTTATTTGCAAGAATTCAGGCAAATAGTGAAGAATTATCCAGAATTAAAAGTTTTAGAATAGCTGGTACGAAAAAAAAAATTAAATATTTTTTCTTAAAAAGAAAAGAATCACTTATTTAAATAGAGTATTATTATCTTCTATTCAACACTCTTAAAGCAAATTTTTCAGGCAAATTTAATTGACATAGCTTCATCAAAACCAGTAAACTTTGCAAGTCTACAAGCTGGAGATCCAACCCTTCATTAGTCAAGTGACTCCTTAATACAATTTTACAGCACTTGTATTGTTCTGAACCATTATTTTCCATGTACACAGAGACCCTCACAATTCAATGGCTTCCAGCCATTCTAATAGCTCTGTTTTCATGACAGTTCTTCAAAATTGGATCCCAAATTAGTCAAAAGTGCAAAAATATCATCTGCATGTTAGAATCTACACACAAAGTTCCACCCTGATTTATGTATTTCTTAACTCTACTGCAGATAGCTGAGAGCTAAGTCTGCTGCAGTTTGCACTCATATGGATGATCTCACCAGATCATTCACTTACAGATTCTTCAACAGTTTAAACAAACACTGTCATGGTTTCTAGTCTTGCAACAAGAACTATTCTGCTATCATCATCTTCACACTTCACAGTTTTAAGTACTTCTATCTTATGGGAAGGCTTATTCAGATTCAGTTCTTCTCTGCAGCAATAACAGATCGGTATCACTCAATAACACAGACAGTTCTATCCTGTGTATCTGAAACCATCAATACTGTTTTTCTGGGATGAGGATTTTATTCATCACTTCCAGCTAAGGGAAATGACTGGTTTAGCATAAAGTCTCTAAAAAGTGCCTCACAAACCCTCCAAAAAGGGACACACCTGAGACAAGCCAGAAAATGGAGCAGGTTTTTCAAAAGCAGGACTGTTGCAGGTATAGCTGCAGAGAACAGTGCTGCTGGCCAGGCAGAGACAGATTGCACTAATTTAGACAGTTCCTTGGGGCTTTCCAATTATGCCATGGGCCATTCCATGGGCGTGAGTTATGAGCTGCAACTCTTTGAATAATAGCACTGAATTTCACCTCAATGTATAGGTTCTGCAGCCTAATGTATATCATGTTGACAAAGTCACTTCTTTCCCATTGGACCTCTGTTGCTCAAATCAGTGAATTCAGAACTTATTGAGGTTGGCATTCGGGGCTAGTCCCTAATTTTCTGAATTTGGTAGGCATATCTAATATGTTTTGATTATTGTGACTGGTTCTCACCAGCACAATAAGTTTCCTCTCCAAAATAATAATTCATTGAAACTAAAAGTTAAATAATACTTGCAAAAGCCCATGATTTCTAATTTCAAAATAGTAAAAATACAATATGCAAAATAGATTCAAGCACACATATTCCTGGAAGACTCTTTTATTCCTGCCATTTCTCCAATTTCTGTATATAACTAGAATCTGAAACAGGACTAGAGCAAAACCACTTTGAGTGTACTTTAATACCTCTCAAAGAAATTTTGTCAGACACCACTTGTTAGTCAGTGTCCTCTTCTTGCAAATCAATAATAGAGTTGGCAGTATTCAAAGCACAAAAGAGGGAAAATTGGCTTTCTTGGCAAAAATATGCTTCTGAGTCAGCCCTCAGCATTTCTTATCAAGACAATGCTCCCTTGCTTCAAGTACTGTATTCTGCCACTTCCAGAGCAGTGGCACTCTGCTCAATCCATCTCTTGCCATAGCAGGAATTCAACTCCCACAGCTTCATTAGAAAAAGATTTCTTTTTATTCATGTTATAAAATGACTAATTTCCTTCTTCTGGATTTAGATATACTTTTTGTCACAAATGCTCACTTTTAGACTACATGCTAAGCTTAATGATTTTGATTTCCTCATTTTCATGTTAGAGTCTGCTTCTCAGTTTCTAGAACAGGGTGGCTGTGTGAACCTTATTGACTCCAAGTAAACCTTATTTGCCTCTGAAAACCAGGCAAGGTGAGCTGGACCCTTCATCCATCACTAATTAACTCTAGAAAGCTATTAAATAGCTAGATTGTAATATTTCATTCAGACATAAATTAATCCTTGACTTTCTCATTAGAAAGCATTCTCTATTCCTTTACCCTTCAAAGACATTTGTCACTGATTTTGAAGTTCGTCACACTTCTGAATATAATCACTCCCTTTGGCAACTATTCCATTGTTATTCCATTGGGTTGAAGCTACTGACTTGTTGCTCAGCCACCTTTTCTGACGCAGGTTAAGCAGTCTAATTTTTTCTTATATCTGCCAAGACTTAAGCAGGTAATTGAAGAAAGCATATTTCAAACACAGTGGATACCCTATGTTTCTTCCCCTTGTTTTGAATTCCATTCCTACACACGGTCTTATATTTCTCATCCATTCTCCCCACCTCAAGGGAGGTTGTGGTTAAGCTGGACAGAGAATTGGCAGAGAATTTCAGGAGGTGGCCTGGCACAGGTCAGGGACACCACAATGTATACAAGCCCCCTCCAGGAAAGTTCTGTGTGCCTTTGCAAGACACAAGTCACTTCTAACTTGCATTTCTATTGCTTGGGTTAAAAACACTACCTTCCTTTTCCTTGCAAGGTCATAGTGTTTTAAGCAGCTGTGATTTAGATCTAAAAGCTGTAATAATTTCTTCTTGCTGAGAGTCCAAAGACACACAGGCAGTTAATTTGGGTGACAAATTCAGATGGTGCAGATTTCAGGTTCTATACATCTTGTCTGCAGTCTCCGTCGTTCTGGTTCAATAGTAATTCACATGAGATTTCAGGCTTGTTACAATTTATATTTCACTGTATTCCTCCTATGGACCCTGCAAACTCTGCCAACCCCAAAAATTTCTGTTAATGAGACAGACAATTCATCTGACATCCCATCCTCCTTTAGCTTCTTAACTGCAAATAAAAATGAAAATTATTCCTAAGCATTCTGCTCAACAGAGAGTGGGGGTTTTGAGAGATATGAGAACATACCAAGGCTTTTTTAGGAAACAATAAGCCTTTTCATCCAACATTTTGCACGATTTTCTCTCTCACCTATTAAAAGCTCAAGATTGCCAATGAACATTATTTTATTTTTCACTGAATCTTTGTGTCCTCAAAGAAAAAATAACTCTACAGTTACAGTTTTAATTGCTAATCTTCTTCACAACATGTTATACAGAAGAAACCAAGGACTTAATCTTCTACATACCTGAAAGGAACCACTAAATTCCTATCAGCGACAATGGCAGAAGATCAAGGTTAGAGGCCCAGCACTCAACAATCATTATAAACTCAGCTGTCTAGTGGAATCCACACTGAAACGCAAGATAGGTGCTAAGATTTCAGGGTTCTTTCCTGAGAAAGGAACAGCACTCCTAAACTAGAAACATACCTTATCTTACAGCTACATATTAATCACTGGGGAAAGGGCAGGGAATACCATAGCATACAGTTAGGTGCCTATATCCAGGTCTCTGCTGACAAAAACAAAAAATCAAAAAACAAGAATGCCACCAAAGTGTGGTCAATGGATTAACAGCCTGACTACCAGGTGTGCAATCATGTTCAATTGTAAGAATACTTAATTCAAAAGAGGCTCTTCAGCCTAGCCAGTGGGAATTTCATTTCCTAGAAAGGAAATCAAAACATCCTGGGTTTACAAACAGGTTAAGTGGTAAGTTTCCTACCCACTTACACCAAAACACCATTTTTGCTGCATGCAAAGCACTTAATGACTGTGTGTTCCAGACTTTGATGATTCTGGGCTAAAAGTTTTGATACACTAAACGAGTTGCCTGTTGCCTGCCTTGATTTCCAATCAGCCCAAAGTTCCCATTTTTTTGAGCTGCATGTGTCATCTCAAATGGGATGGAGCCATTTCTTTCCACCTTAGTCTTCCTAACCAGACACAGGTTATTCAGAAGTAAAGTGGATCTCTCTCATAACAAACCTACAAAATTACATAAATAATTACTCATTCTGACCTATCTAATCAGTGGGTATCCTTTCTTTCATTAACTAGTAGCATTGCTAGAAATTATGTATGTACCATTAACAAGCTGGAAAAACTCCCCTTTGCATAATTTTTGAAGCACATCAGCTGGTTACAAAACATTGTTTTTTCCCATTCAACCTTGACCTGAGTTAGAACTTGTTAGTTGTCATGGCAATAGAAGCATTCAGGTGGTAGGAAAGAGAAATTAGCAGATTCCAGCTGAAACTGCTCTGGTAGGGTGTGTTCTCAGGAAGATTTATATACCAGGCAAAGATTGATAGTATTTACACTTTGATATAGTTGAATGTTTTGAAAAATCAGTTAGTATGATAAATGTGAGTTTCTTATTATCTGCTATAATTTTATCCAGGTGTCTTTTGCTAGAATACACCACTGACTGACTAAACATCTTTGTTTAAGTTATTCTGGTAAAATAAATAGGAAGGAAATTAAATATGAGGGTTTAAAAAAAAAAAAAAGTCATTGCAAAAAAATACCAACAGAAAAATTGTCTTGTGTAGCTAACTTTGCATTATTCTGTATGTCTCAGAGAGTTAAACTTACTTTTTACAAGCAAAGCAGAGCAATACTGTTACTTCAGAAAGTCTTTGGAGCTTTTAAGAAAGCCAGCCTGAAGCTATAGAAGTTGGGATAACTCGCACCTGGCCTTTATGTTCAGAGCGTTTAATTTTAAAAAATCCATGTGTGATCATATGCCAGTAGCTATTGTCTGGCTTGGGACATACATATTAACTTTTATTGCAGAAATTTCACTGTTTAAGTTTTCACTTTTACTGATATAAAACAATTAGAAGTAAGCTAAATTAGGTTCGAGGGATTTTTTGTGGGGGAAAGGGTGTTGTTATTACTTTGGGTGGATTTTATGTGTGTGAGAACAGGAAAACAAGAAAAATTGAGCTCTTTTCAATTAAGTCTTCCGAAAAAATCCTCATGGCAAGCTCAACTACACCTAAGCAGTTCTTGACAGACACTTGTCTACCCTATTCTTCACCATCCCCACTGATGGGGACTACACAGCCCTCCTAGGAAATGCCCTGCAGTGTTAACAATCCTTACAGCTGGGAAACTAATCTTAACATCTAAAATTTTCATGCTATAGTGGCCATCCTTTTCTCTTACACACAATGAATATAGAGATAAATGTGGTCCCTTCCAGTTTAACATTTGAAGACTGTTACTATGTCTGTCCTCAGTGAGGTTCTATTAAAAAAACCCCAAAAACTAAATTTATCTCAGGTCATTTGTTGATGCCACCCGCTAAATCACCTTGGATAACTTCACTGCTCTTTCCTGACTCCGCTGTGAAGAGAAGTACATAAAACTAGTTAAGTTAAAAGCAAGGGCACTTACAAGAGGGACAAGAAAAAAGCAATCTCATGGCTTTCATGAGTCAGCTGACAGGAAATAATTCTGATGTTTTCAGTACAGCAGCTATATATTAGCTTGTCTAAACAAAACCTGAGGCTGTTTCTCAAAGATCTTGTCTTGTAAGCTTCCCCTTCCTACTTCCCTTTTCCAAAGTAAATTTCTCATCCTTAAATTGCAGTCTGGTACACACACCTGGAAATAATATTTAAACTTTTGTTAAGCTTATGTTAAAAATAGTACAAACTATTCCATACCCTTTACCCCTTGCTATTTTCCTTCTTCTTCTTTACAGCAGAATGACAGATTCAATGAAAGTATGCTGAGCCAGGCATACCCCACCTTCTACTCTGCAGTCAATTACCAGTACTGTAAAAAGAACAATACTTTGCATGTGGCTTCACAGAACTGCCCTCCATTTTTTAGGTTTGGGGGTTTTGGTGATGTTTTTTCTATTTCCTACTTGTCCACACTATTTTGAATTCTAATCTTGTCTTGTAATTTGCTTGCAGCCCTTCCCAGTTTGGAGTCAAGCGGTGAATGCTCTATAAGGGCTCAGCAATTACACTTCCCATGCAGTGCTCAATTCTGCATATCTGGCACAACAGGGTTTGCAGACTCATCTTGCTGCCATTAGATATGGCTCTAATTATATTATGGAACAGGGAGAATCAAAAGCCAAGTAATTTAATAATCATGAAAATAACACTGCCTTCTAATGCCAAAGGGAGTAGCATGGTCACCCTTGAAAGCAGGCTGCTCATATGGAAAATACAGCGTACATCTTATGCTTTGAAAGAAGGCATTTAATTCTCTGACTTTCATGAGCAAGCCCAGCAACAGCATTCTGTGATTTTTTTTTCTCTTTTTTTATAATGGTTGCTCTTATTTCCAGTGTCATTGAAATACTTGGAAAACAAAATTATCTAAGGCAGTTGGAGTAGATGATCATTGTATGTCCCTTGCAACTGAAATAGTCTGTTCTATTCTGTCTGTTCTACTCTGCATCTGCACAATCAATCACATGTTACTGTTTTTTCAGGGAATGTTACCTTCTACTTTATCTTTCTGTATTTTTATGCCATTTTAATGGGTGGGCTGGTATTAGTTTAGAACTGCTTACTGTTGCATTTTGAAAATTGCAAATTTTATATTATTGACCTAAAAATTCTGTATCAGACTTCTGGAATATAATGGGGAGGTAAGGGGTATCACACACAAATTGTATCATAACAAAAAAAAAATCTAATGTTTCCTGGGACATGGAAAAAGGAGGAAAAAGTCACATGAAGATTCCCAAAGCAAGTGAAGGAAATTCATCACTACTAGGTCATCCTTCTCCTTCACATTTTAGAAAAAAAAAAATCATGATTATTGGTGAATAATTCTGTATATTTTGAACACTGGTTTTGAAGCACTGGAGAAAAATAATGTAAGTTGACTCCTCAATTCCCTGCCTGTGATGGCTTAAGGGCAAAACCAAGGTTCTGTGTAAAAGAAAGAAAGGCATTGAAATTGACATTAAAGCACAGATACAGGAATATCCTCACAAATGTTAATACAATAATAATACAATATTAATACAATATTTTCACTCAAATTGTCCCCACCTTTCCCCTGAGGGTAGAATTCAGACACTGTAAAATTCTACCACCATAGAAACCTCAGGAAAACTGCCCCATTTCATTTGCTTGGTATCATATTATTTCAGTTCAGAGTGCAAACAGGCTGAAACTCTGGGAGCATCTTCAAAGCTGAACCATTTTAAAGAAATGCATTGCTTTACAATCAGGGAAATGAAATTAAAATCTGTATTCCTTTCATTGCTATTTAGTCATAGTTCTCACAAACATTATTTTAAAACCGAAACAAAGCAACTAAGGCAGATATGTTGAAATGTTTCCAAAGGCAGTAATATGAGTTAAACATACAATCACATATGAATTGCATAGGTACCAATTAACCATTGCAACTTCACATGGTTCAATCCATTAATAGGAACATAACCAACCTTCTATTCTTTGTTATATGGATTTTTGCTTATTTTCTTAATCATTTTTCCTGAGTCTCCTGCTTATCACTACTCTTTGGATATTTTTAGCTGCTTTGCTCAACCCTGAGCAGAATTAATAGAGTACACCTGCAGATAGTGCTAAGGAGAACACTTACAACTCTATTTGTATTTAAATGTTTGCTTTCATTGTTCTTGTGACCCCACTGAAAATACATTGGTTTTGAACTACAATATTATGGGCTTGGAATGCAGAGGAGTACAGAACCTGGTCTCAAAATTCCAGTTCCTCCCTACATTCATTTATGTTTACTCAATATAAGTTCATTTTTTCATTTCCCTGTTTTCACAGTGGTAAATTCTCAGTACAGGCAAGCTCTTTTCTCTCCCACAGTAGAGAGATATTAAGAACTAGTTATATTTCAGCTTGCTCAAAAGGTATTAATGAACATTTACTCTCGGCATTTTTAGCCAGTTTATGATGTTTACTCCAGTGTCTTTTTCCTAGGGCTCATTAGGTTTTGAAGAATAATGTCTAATTGCTGAATATAATGTATTTTTTTACAACACTGAGAAACATATGGGTTATTGTATTCATGTTAAGCAGGTAATTCATTAATATGTCACTTGAAGTATCCACCATCTTCATTTACTCTTTCAGGGATCTAATCTACATGCATTTTCTTGCCAATGGCTGAACTCTTAACTGCAACATCAGCAAGGCTACAAGATTTATAGTAGACCTATTCTAGAAGAGCCTCATTTAAGGATGAATCTACAACACTGCCAGAAGAATTAATTAGAATGATTGTACAACTTACCCAACATTGTTCAAGATAGGGCAAAATAATCAGTAGACATTTTTTATTTTTCAAAACTACTGCAGCTAGGATACGATCAATAACAACACATCCGTTCTCAGATGACAGTCATGCATTCAGCAAACACATCTCATGTGCAACATCAGCAAAGCCTGTCAAGTGTTGAAAGCCATGTTTATGTGTCAGAATGTGTAATTCACTATTGGAATTACTTTCAGAGCAGGCTGGGCAGCTATAGGCATTAAGTACACACACACATGCATACCCACACAGTTTCTTCCTGCAGTACTGTCATGATGCTGTCACATACTACTGTCCCTAGGATCACTTCTGTTCAAAGTTATAGGATATGAATTAATTTTTTACCTGATTTCAGCCTCTGATGATCTGTTTGCAAACTTCTCTTTTGCTTTTTTTTTTCAGTTTTCCTTTTCTATCTGAACCTAATGCAAATAGGAAAGTTGCAGTAATTTAACAAAATTATGTGCATTATTAATTTTTTTAAGTTTTTAAAAATTTCCTTCAGCATGGGGTTGATCAGATGGTTGTATGGTTGTATAATATGCTTCTCTTGAAATTCCTATTATAGAGCTTAGTGGCCTAAGGTAAATAAAAGCCAAAGCCTACAGGGAGAGGGGAACATTGACTGTAGCAACTCACCTGGCTGGAAATGTCACAGGAGTTTTCAGACCTGCCACTGGAACACATGAAGGAACTCTCATCTGCTGACGGTTTATTATTCAAAAAAAACCCTTCAGATGCTTCACCTGTGAAATGACATTGTGATTCCTTACAAACCTTGCCTAAAAAATATTTATCAGAGAAGTTAGAACTGCCTTTTTCATTTCCCTTAACAGCTGGAAGGTCTATGTGGTGATGAACCACATCAGAGAGCAGAGTGGAAGGTACAGTAAGACTTGGATAACTACAGATAAATTGGAGAACTCTCCTTTCAGTTACCTTATCACAAATTGTCCACTGGTGTGTTTTCCTCTTTCTCTTCCTGACATACCTACCAATAAAACACAAATATTATAATAATTTAGCTTTACAAGGAGATGGTGAATGGTCATTAAGCTACCAGTAGCCTTGATACTTTTGTACCTAAGTTTCAAAAACCCCTCCCATTATTTCCTAAAATGTAAAAAGATTTTTTTAAAATGTCAAGTAAGTGTGTTCAAAATACTCGACCCAGAAGGCAAGACTTTGCTCTCCACTGTAAGACTTTTCAATAAAGAGACAAAGGTTTCCTGAGAAGGCAAGAACCCTTGCCTGAGAAAGC
Organism: Emberiza elegans; assembly: GCA_024865655.1. Lineage (NCBI taxonomy): Eukaryota > Metazoa > Chordata > Aves > Passeriformes > Fringillidae > Emberiza > Emberiza elegans. Next base: position 67,963,120 of record JALJVW010000206.1, read on the forward strand.
AAGAAGTCAGCAAACCCTTGTGAGAATGAGGGGGGCCTTGAATCAAACTAAGATGACAAATTCTGCCCCACAGACTAATTATTGCTCATCAGAGTTCTGTCATTATAAGGAAAAGGGTGATTTAGTTTCCATTCTCCTTCTGCTTCTCAAATTTCTTCATAACATCCAATTATTTTGTATGCCCTGAGATCTTAAGCACTTCACCTCCAGCTTGTGAGCCAAATATTGTTTTTTACAGGCTTGCCCCACTTTATGCCATTTGTGTTAAGTAACATGAAAAAAGCACACTATGCTAGGGAATCACAAAAGGTTTTTCTTTTGTTTTGCGTGTTTGTTTGGGGTTCCCCATCCCCCCCCCCCCAATTCTATAATCTATTTTCTTGCCACTGCAGAAGCCACTCTTGTTAACATTCCAATGTTCTCACAAAAGGAAGCCTCCTTGTTCTCCTTCACTGCCTGGTGACTTCTATCACATCTGTGCAAAGCACACATTTTGTCTTCTCAGACCTGAGATTATTCCACTCCTCTACAGCACCACCCCACTCTTGCAGACATATCTATCTAAGATTTTTGCTCCTTAGAGGGGGCCTAAGGAGCAAAAATCTTAGGATTATTGTTAACATTAACCCTGTACATGCTGACATAAGAACTCTGTAAAATGGAGAGATAAATATAATTTGGTTTTGCGCTTTTGACATGGCACATGCAAATTTTATGGACTTTTTAATCTCAAAAACTGATATTAACTGTATTTCAGTTCAATGTATTTTTCCCTTTAACACAATTTCCTGAAAGTATTGTATTACTAATGTAATGAGTTATTTCTTCTGATTTGACATAATGAAATAAATATCAAAACAAATGTATAGTCTTTCAGAAGCCCTTCTATTAAAACAAAATATCAAAAGTTTAAATGCAATACAGCAAAAAGAAATATCCAGCAAATTATAACTTCCATAAGCTATGTTAAATGTCTAAGCCAAATTGCTTATTTTATGGACAGCAGAGAAATGGGCCTTGTGCAAATTCCTGATATCATTCGGATCTCTTTTTCAGGAGCAAAGTTATAATTGTGTCATCATGACTCAGTGGAAATCCTTTTTCTCTAATATTGCCTTCAGTCCCTTGACTGAGGTTGTGAAAACCTCTAAGGACAACGTTTCAGTAATGCAAAAGTTCATCATTTCCTGAGAATGCTGTTTTTATAACCCCATGGAGCTGGAGTCTAAGAGACGCTGCTAGACCTTGAATACATAGCACTAATCTGTTAATCCATAAATAGACATACAGCTCAACACTTCAATTCACAGTTCACTGAGTGAGTAAGGAAATTATTAGATTTAATATGATTTATTTTAACTCTCCCAGATATTCATGTATGTTAAGACTAAAATTTACTTCTGTGAGAGCCCACATATTTTATAATTATTATCTTAAGTATGAAAGTTATGAGAAAACGTACCTCATACCAGTTGATCACTACCTGAAAAGTCTTGGTCATTTAATATAACTATCCAATAGTGCATTTTAATTTTGGCATTCTGGAATTGTGCTGAAAATGTTCCTTGGTAAAAAAAAAAAAAAGCCAAAACCCCTAAGGCATTTAGTTAATTTGCTATATGGCTTTTAGTACTGAGTAAAGCTTCTTTTCTAGGCCAAAGCATTTTACTATTGCAATAAAATATTTAACACTTGATACCAACTTTCCTCTCCCCAGGGACATTTTTTTATATTTTCAAAATAACTTTACTTTCTTAGCCAAAAAAAAGAGAGCCAATAATATATTTCCAACTAATAGTATGATTCAAAAATCTATCAAACTTTCTTTTTCTCCACAAGCATTCTATTTCCTCCCACAAATAAAGGGAGAGAAACGTCAGAGAGAGATAAAATCAGAAAAAAGACATTGTGACTTTATGATATCATTGTTAAACATGTAGGCTGATCTGATAGAAAGAAAAATATGGCCAAAGGATGCCAGAGGTACCCGATAAGAACAGGGCTGAGTGCACAGACTTTCACCAGCAGCAAGGAGCCCCAGCCCAAAACTTTGCTATCCCACAGTCACACACACAATGGGAAGGGTTGGAAGGCGCCACTGGAATCTGGTCCCACCTTCCTGCTCAGGAAGGTCCCCTAGAGCTCATTACTCTGGGTTGTGTCCAGATGGGTTTGAATTTCTCCAGAGGAGATTCCACAACCTCAAATATGTAATGTTCTGCAAGAGAATTGGTGGCTTCTCATATTTTAAATAGTTGGTAGAAACAGAAAGGAAGAATGAGATCTTTTTGGCAGAATGCTTCTTAAGCTAAAGTTTTCAGCTTTAATCAGGTCAAAAAGAGAAGTCAAGCACAGAAGAATCAAGCAAAATGGAGACATTTAAGAAATCATGCAGCTAGAACCCCTGACAAGACATGGTCAGACTCTTTTATGTAACCACAGAATATAACAAGGTTAAAGAGTAGATCCTCTCCTTAGAGGACAGATGGTAAATTAAGTGCATCTACTTAACACATTTGTAAAATGACAGCTTCCTGATAATGAATACAAAATAAATAACAGGAACACTCATATTTTACTAAAGGATCAACTTTCAGAAAAGACACACAAAGACATTTATTCCCTCCCAGGTTAGCATCTAAAGCACAGGGATAATCTAGCTCTAACAGGCTATGTCACATTTTTCTATTTTCTCACATTGTAAGGTTTATTAAGATTTCAGCAATAAGTATCTTTTCTTGCCTAATGGAACATAAAATTCTATTACTTATGTATATCTTTCACAAAATATTTATAGCTCAATAGTTGCTTGTAATTCATTTTCAACAAAGTTCCCTTAAAATCAAGTCAGGTTTTTTTTTGGAAGTGGCTCCTGTAGTTCCCTGAAGACCCTTCTGTCTTCAGGTCAGAAAGGTCTGGTGCCAGCTGGCTTTACACTGGGTCCATGCATAGCTTGGCACTTGCCTTTGTATGAGACATGAAGGCTAATGCTCCAACCTTCTGTCTCAGGCTCAGGAGAGGCACTCATCATAAGGCAAATTCAGGGCACACAGGTATTTTGAAAAAAAAAAGATAGATTTGGTCGGGGTTTTTTTTTGTATGATGCCAGCGTAAACTCTCTGCCTTATTGTGGTGTGACTGAGTTGTATTTATGGAGACAAGCAGTGTTACCCATTCAGTTTGTTCAACATCTGTCAAAAGCCAAGATAACCACACACACAAGTCCCTTCAGCAAACAGAAGTTCCCTAAGAAAGCACTGTTTCTGCTCTCTAGGTTTAACACGCAGCACAGAAAGAATAGAATCAAAATCCCCAGAAACATTAACATTTTGATTCCTTTTCCAGCAAGATGCAAGGAGATTCTTCTGCTATAAATTATCACACATTGGATTTTTCATCTGCAGGCTGAAGTTAAGTTGTTTCCAGGTAGTGCACTTTTTTTTTTAATGCCAGTGTTATTCTCAAGCTCTTCCTTTTTAATGTTGACCCTTTATAACAAAGCACCCACGTGCCTAGAAATGCCTAACTTCATCCATTCTAGCATCACATTTATCTTTATCATAGATACCTTTGTGGCTAATTATTCCCCTAAAGTTTCCATTTTCATATCTTCCTCTTATCTTTTTTTCCCCTCATTGTCTTTTTAAGTAGAAGTGTGTTTGCATCCCCATTTCCTGAGAGCTATGAGCATGTCTGTGGACAGCTGCCACAGCTGAGGGGTTGAGGTGGACTTGCATGAGCATTTGTCTGTGACTTGTTACTTGTAGGTAATAATTTGGAAACATGGCTTGCAATCTAATTGTTCCATTTTCTTTTAAAGCTAATGGAATATTATCTACCTCTTTTATATATAACCTCTTCATTATAATCCTTCTCTTCCAAGCCAGGCAGTTACATCAAACACATGACACTGCTATGGATTGAGCTGCTATTCCAGCTTCCCTTTTGTCCCTGCTTTTTGCTGCCATTGGCTTTTTATATAGGCCTTCCCAGTGTACTCTCTTTTTAACAGCAGAAGATAAATCATCCTTTCATGCACAATCAGGTATCAGAGACTGCAGTCATTCCAAGATGGATTTGCTCTGCCTTTATAGCCTGTTCTTTAGGTACAATTGCACTTAAGGTCACACTCTGATTTCGCTTTTCCATACAGATTGCTGAAATAATAGATATTTGTACTTATAATATTACTAAGTATACTAAGATAAAAATCAAAATTACATTAAGCTTTGTTTTTATTGTTTGACAAGGGCTGCTACAATCTCAGAAAAAATAATGCACCCTAAAATGTTTTGAGCATAATAAACTTATGTAAAGGATTCAGCAGAAGCATGCAAAGGCCAAGGCAAGCAGGGTATCTACTGTGAGTGTCTATGTAGGGAACACAGGTCACAAAAAACACCCCAACCTCTGGCTTTTACAGATGGTTCCTGCTGCCACCCAGGAACAAAGGATTCAGGCTCATGGGGACTTAGCAGGAAGGAGGCAGCATGGGCATTAAGGACCCCATATCATCTGAATGGAAACCGAAGGAGTGAGACCTGCTCACAGGGAAGAAAGGATGACCTGGTATCAAATTATCACACAGTGGCTCTGGTTTTATAACACACTGCTATCATCCAACAATTGTCATCTTTGAATTTTTTCTATAGCGTCATAAATCTATTTTGATAAGAATAATATTAATATAATATAAAATATAATATATACAACATTAATATATAATAAAATAATTATAGCATTATTTTTATTATTGATAATCTACTTTGGTAATCTCTTTGTAGCATATAGTTTTTTGAATACATAGCATAACTAAGGTTGAGATTGCTTACACCTTGTGAAAGGCACCTGTGCTAAAACAGTAAGACAAAAATTCTGAAAGACAGTGAAACCGGTAGTTACCAAAAAAAAGAAACAAAGGAAAAATGCAAATGGTAGCTATTTCAGACAGTAACAGTGGGTGATATTCTATGTTGCAGCATCTTGTTGGCAGATAATTCCTCTGACAACAGCAGTGCAAAATTTATCCTACAATCAGAACTTTAGCCATCTACTTTAGATAATAATACGTGATCATTTACAAATACAAAATCACTAGAACAAAGGATCTTGTTTAAATGTCACCTTCCAACTCAGCTGTTCCACTCTCTTTGTATTTCTAGTCTCATTTCTTTACTTGAATAGAAAACAATATACTTTTGAATTGCATTAGGCTTAAGAGCCCAGGAGAAAGTGAGCCAAGTTTTCTTTTCCCTCAACAAGTATTGGCAGGCTTATGAACTGTGTGTCAGGTACCAAGAATAAATAAGAACAGCTCCAATTAAGTTCATAAGGTCTGATAATCCATACCCATTGAGGACCTGAATTGGATTACATATTGCAAAGTCATTTTTGTCCTTAATTATAGTTATGCCACCTCACTGCAAAATGAATTTCTACAGGTGGAGCTTAAGGTTTGAGCTTATAGAATATTTATGAAAGGTCATGATGCATGAAAAGGAGAAGATTTCACTTGGCTTTCACTTCCATCTGAACATTCACTTAGCAATATGAAAGTTTGTTTTCTAATTTGTACTCTGGTAGTAGAATTTTTAGGAATCTTCTATTGAAAAAATGAGCTTCAATACTGGAAACCAAACCCTGCATGTGTTTGAGATGTAGCAGTGGCTTTCAATTGTTTTCAAATATATCTGTAAGCAAGAATCTCAAAACAGCCTTAAGAAACTCCAAATATTATATCCTTCTGCAACCTAAAATTCCCAAAGGAAGTTCCCTGACTAATATCAAAACTGGTGGAGTCTGAAAAGATGTTTTCTTGCTGGAATTGTACAGAACAATTGGAATCTTCAGGGGAAGCAAACACAGCTGCAGCATCTTGAATAAGTGCAGTGATTAAGTGTACTACCACAATTATGGTAATCCATGTTCAGTTTGAACTGAGACTGAAACAAGTGAATTGGAAGGTTGATGGCATTACCAGAAATAATTAGTGTATTACAGGTGGAGAGGACAGAGAGCTTGCTCAAAGGGAGACTAGCAAAGGAAAATCAAAGGAGCTCTGGGTTTCTGCTGGGAGGTTCAACATGTAGGAAGAAGACAGCTACAGGAGCTAAAACAATGTGGCAATAACAACTAATGTTTATTACCTAGGAGAAATTTAACCTGGAAAACTGAAACGTGATTTAACTGCAGAAAATAATCTAATTTAAATGTATAATGACCTGACCTCTCTATGATAGAGAACAAAAAATATTTAGCAGGAAAATACCTTCTTATGCTAATTCTAGTACATCTTTTCACATCAAATCATTCATGTATATCACTGAAAAAATAATCTTTCTCTCAGAGAAAGGGCAAAGTCATTCCTTTTCTTATTACAGCCACATATGGGAAGGACAGATATAAGCAACAAGAACAGATGGGGGGGAAAAAGGTATGAAAACATCACAATTTGCATCATCTTTGGTATGAAATTTTGGCTTCCTCTCTCATCAGCTGGAATCTCTCTCTTTATTCACTATTCATTCCTTTTATGAACCTAATTATGATGAGTTTAATCAGACAGAAAATGGCATACCATGTCTCAGCTTTAAGACACAAAATCAGGAAGTTGCTCTGAGCTGTGCTATTTGATGCTAAGCAATTGCTTTGTCCTTTTATTCTCCAAAAAACCCAACCACAAGACAGAGATGCAAACATTCTGTTACAAACTGTGGGGCCAAGAGATAAAAAGCACTTGCTAAGAGTAAATTATTTTAACTGGTGATGTTCTGTAAAATGCATTGTTTTATTCAGTTTTGGAAAGCTGCGTTAAACATTATTTTCTTCTCCAAAATAAAATTCCATTCCTGTTCAGGTCTAGTAATTAGCAATAATTATTTCCATATTAATTGGTGCACACTGCCTTTAAAATGTGCTGCTCAAATGTTTATTTTTTTATTTGTATCTGATCAGCTAAAACATCCATATGGTTTGCTTTGGAAAGATACACTGAACTTGTTTTCAAAAATAATATGGGCCACCAGATATTCACTCAGTCAATTTTCAGAAAGCTCTATGAATCAGAAACTGGCATTTCTTAAATTACTGGGTGCCTGACTTAGCACAATCTGTCATTGATTAAAAACTAGCAAGTGGTGAAATCCCCTTGGTGTTCTTTGGAACAGGCGCAGATGGCTCCCATCTCCCTGAATAAGTTTTATTTTGTTTTCCTCCTCTCAAAAGGGAAACTTGGTAACATTGTGACAAAAAACATACTACACAGAATAACAAGTTCAGGCACTTTATGACAAACTGACACATTGTTTTAAAGGAGAATAGTACTTCTTGGGAGCTGAAGTGTTTATAGGATTATAAAATGCCCGGGATGACAGCACAATATATACCAGACAATAAGTAGTGCTGAAATCTTTGAGTCTCACATAGTTTTCTCCTGCAGTTTTCTACAGCTATGATATCTCATACTTTCAATAACACAGATGAAAACCAGAGCTCCACAGGACAATCACTGGGCCTCCCAGCAATTTGCTAACAACAAACATGGAAAAATCTCACAATCTTCAGTTCTATTCTAGCTTCAGCAAAACAAACTGCTATGGTAGGTATAGCTCCAGCTGTATTTCACCATCAAAAATTGCTTTTCTTAGCATTGCTTTTCTGTTGCTGCTCTTTGTGCTTCCTTACCCATTCAGTTAATCCTCTTCTCACCTATTACTTACACCTGGGCTTTCCTCTCCAACCTCTTTCCTCCAATTTCCCCATCCAGATTCTCTGTGGCTCCAGCAGGTTCTGCTCATCCTCATTCTGTGTAGTGAGGGAAGATCTTGTGTATGGCTCAGGGGAAGGCAGAAGAGAGCTACCACCTGTGTGTCATCAACACAGCAGGCATCAGTCTAGAACAAATGATAGTCCCACTTAGGGTGGGTTGGACAGGAGACTGCCCAGCAAGAGAAGGAAGTCCTGATTTTCAACTAGATTGTAAGGGAACTGGATTTCTAAGAGAGGAAAAAAATGCAATACTTCCTTTTCATTGAAGGTGTACGTTTGTGAATCATTGTGGCCTGAAAAGAGCAGGAATGCACAGATTGAATCTGGTTTTCAGATCACAACATGGATTTCCTACAGTAGAACTGACTGTAAGAAAGAGCAACTATTAAACTGCATTATCTCAGATATGCAACTGTATTAGCAGCAACTAAGCTAATATTACACTTGGACCAAGGTTTAAGGATTTCCTACTTGAATTGTGGTTAACTTCAGTTTGACATGATTCTAACCAAAACTGAATTTAGAAATCAAAACTCAGATCTAGTCATGCATAAGGGTACTCTAGTAATTTAGTAATTTATAAGATCAAGCTAATTTGTTTAGCTAGCAATAACTTTTCTCATGTATAATGATCTCTACTGTGGTTGGTAATCTGGGACTACAGAAAATCTGAGGCTATTACACAGTAAAGCCTGTCAGAAATTTTGAATTATCCATACCAGGACATTATGGTGTTATTCATTAACACATACTTTGATGAAATTGAGATAATATCATAAAATGAGAACTTTAAATGTCTTTGACAGAATTATACAAAATGTAGAACTTTTTTTTAAAAAAAGGGAAAAAATTAAATTGGCATTTTAAGCAGCCATTTCAAAAGAATTTCAGATTTTCTGTGAGATGACCAGTGAACTCTTTTTGTGGACAAAAGAGTCCTACTTACCAACTCAGGCCCTGTCATTTGCCCATAGTGCTGACCATAGATATTTACAGATATTTTTCCAAATCCCAACACTTTTCTGTGTTGTTAGCTAAATTTCTCATCAGAAAGAACAGCCGAGGCTGTGTTCTTCATTCTGCCATGGCAGGACTACACCTGAAGATGCACACAATTAACAACAAACTCACCTTAGAGGACTTTTCACTGACTTGCAAGTAATTACTTCAGTGTACACCTAGAACTTGACTGCACTACTTCTCCTTTTGTCCTCTAGACAAGTCATCAGCTGCTGCGAGTTTCGGAGGTGGGTGTTGTTAGCAGAATTGTTTGCCTTTCAAACCGCTACAGCCCATCTTCAAGGAGAGCTTTCAAAAGCTGACCACAGCCGCAGCTGAAGTGATGCAGAAATGCCCCTGGGCAATCTGCAGGGCTCCTCTGTCAGCAAGCCGAGTGCCAGTCCTCTGCAGAGAGACTGCCAACAAAGCCTGAGTCAACTCACGCGAGTTCAGTGGGAAGAGCTCTCCGCACACAACGTTTATTGAGGGAATAGGAGGGCTGGAACTCCACTTTTCAAAAGCAGAAATATCCATTAGGAGTTTTGCTCTGCTGTAATTTTTGAGTGTACACAGCACAACTGCAGTTCTTCATTTCCACTTAGATCAAAACTAACCAGAATGCAAATATGAGCTGTTGAAACATTTTGCGGTTTAATCCATGTGTTTCACCATGATTCACTGGGATACTTAAGGAATAAGATATTTGTGAACTACTAGGAAGAAGCGTGCTAATTTGTGCCAAATACACTGCAGAACATTGCTGAGGACACAGTATCAATACCTAAATGAAAGCTACCTTAACCAAAACAAACAGAGAATAAAGATTGCTCCTTAAGATAATGAGTGTTATAGAAGACTATATGGTTTCAGAAAAAAGGAAAAAAAAGATAACCTTTACAAATAGACAGACCAACAGGAAAAAAGCAACTTAAGATGGCAGTAATGGATTTCCTCTGGTCAGACACAGAAGACTGATGTAGATACAGAATTGGGGGGAAAATAATACTGAATATACAATAACTGTTCAGTAAAAAGATATCTAGAAATAAATACCTAAAAATAGGCAATAGAAATAAAAAATAGAAACCCCACAGTGCTTGTATTTCTAATTGAAACCTGTCTTGTGTTTAACACTGCATTTGAATTGCTATAATTGTATGTATGAATATGTATATAATGAAAATGGAGTAATCAGAGGCAAGTACTTTTCCAAAATTTTATAAATAGCAAACTTATATCAACAGATGTGCTGAGAGGTAGTTGTTTTTTTGGTTTTTTTGATGAAGTGATGCTGAAAATTTAAAAAAAAATTAATGTATGATTTGCAGTCTTTATTTGGCATTGGTTGATTATAATGGCTGCTTGTAAAGATTTACTGGATTTAGAATTATTAATGTCCACAGTTTAACCCAAGCTCTCCAGAACTGCCCTTTATTTTTAATATAGAACATACTTATTGGAAGTGTTGTGGAATTTTTGTTAGTTTTAATGTTATGGCAATTATCTAAACTCACTGCATTTCTGCAGCTGGAACAGTCCTTAAGCTCACAGAGACTTGTGTTTCCTGAAACTCCCTGGCATGGTGCTATCCTTCCATTTTGGAAGGAAAGTTTTGCAGACTGTGACATGCCAACACTTTGGGAATATAGAAGGAGTCCTGTAGTACTAATTGGAGTTCTGGGGCCAAGAGCTGACTCAAGGAGCCTTTGAGTCCATCCCATCAGATACATGTTTATCTCACAAGACTCAATCTTCTATTAAAATCCCTACAGTACTTGTTTGTATGGAAAACCAATTCTTCCTTACTCCCTTTCAAAAGTAACCTATGGACTAGACCAAGAAAGAAGCGGTGTGAATTCTTTGGTGCTACATTCACCAGGGCATAAACCAAAATGGAATGCATTTTTGGATTCACTGGATTTTAAAAAATTCACTTTTGCTTTACGTTTAAGATATTTTATTCTACTCACAAAATCATTCTATATTTTCCCAATTTATAACTTTATCCTGTAGGTACAAACGTTTACATCAATAATTGGCTTGTATGATAAAAATGTATAATGGTGCTTTTATAGCAGCATTGTAATAGCTTTGGAATTAATGATTAACTCAAGGCCAGAGAACAGCAATTATTCAGCTGGATTTATTTAGAAGGAGCAAAATCTCCCTTACAATTGCTTTAGCAAAACAATTACTAGAAAGATTAGAAAGAAGAACGTAGTCTCAACAAGAATATTGTTTTTAAAGTGCCTTACAAAGAAATTGGTATATTTATCTTATCAAAGGCTTGAGAAGGGATTTGACTACAGTGTGCAATTATCATCATCAGAGGAAAATGCAAGATATTTAATGAAGCAGAGCTTTATATGAGTCATTTCAACAGATATTTGTAACCTTTCTAAATCTGAAGGGTTAATTAATAGACTAAATCTTCTAGTGACTTCAGGCCCCTTCTTCACCTAACCTGTCCTAGTAGAGGGAACCCATCCATCTTCCCCCAAGAAAAGCTAAGATTAAGATCTTGTCTTCCAACAAAAATATTATGCTCTTTTTTCTATGAAAAGATCAGGTCACCAAATCTTAGACCCAATATTAGGATCAATAAAGTTTTATAAATAAAAACAATCTCATGACTTTTTATAAATGTAGCTTTTCTTTTTCCTAACTGTCTGAAGTAGCATAGAAAACACAGTAATTGGCAACTTCAACCGAAAAAAAAGCAGCACTGTAGTAAATTTTAAGTTCATCTTGGTAGAAATCAGTGGCAATTTGTCCACTGGACTATTCATGCATTAGCACACACACTTGTGTGTTTACATCACTACAATGTAGTTTTACATCCTGGCCAAGTTCTTTCTCTGGTGTGAGTAACACAGTGCAGAGCAGAGATGCTCCTTCACTTGCACTTCCCATTTGCACTGCCTTTCTTAGTCTCCTCATGGACTAACAGCCCCTGGTAGAATTTCTGTCCTAAGCACAACTGAATGCCTAATGAATTCAGCAGAAACAACTTCAAATTACATTAAACTGATTTTTTTCACATAAATGTGATGTTTAAGCACACCATAAAGGAAAAAAACTGTGAATTCAAACTACGAGAATTAATTCTGATTTGGAAAGACACCATACGTAAATGTTGATTACTCTTTGATTATGTTGATTTGGGAGGGGCATTCATAATGAAGGCAGTACATTTTTCACTTAATGCGTCCCACTTCTAAAGGACTGCAGTAAGACAAGTGCAATCAAAACAGCAGATTTAGTTCACTCAGTCAGGAGCTATAAGCACAACTGCTTCTGATTTCCAAACTTGCCACCGTGAATCAGAGTAAAGGCCCCATGCCGTGAACAGCAAGGCAAGGACTTTGCTAAAGCATCAAGGCCCCTCAGTCAAAAGGCTGATATTCACCAAGGTTACTGAAACACAACAGAGAATTTTATTGTGACAGTACTTTAAAGCAAGCTGAGTCAAATACCAGCATGAGTTCAATGAAAGTATGAAATTGTATCACACTACAAGTCACAGAACATCCAAGAGTCTTGTAGAACAATGATATGGCATTTTGAAAAATCCAGGGATTTATTTCATCATGCCGTAGATTTCTGGAAGTACCTACATTCCTTAGAAGCAAGATCCTCCTTGATTTCAAGTGATGAGTTTGGTACTAAATCACTCAGGTTCTTCTAAAAATCTCACTTTCTAGCAGAAGTTTCTCAAAAATGTTTCTCATCTTTTGGATAATTATTTCACCTAAAGAGCTTTTTTTCTTTTTTCAAAAAAGCATGTCTGATTTGAGAGCCATGAAGAAATTAAGAATCTGGTTATTAAACTTCTGGCAGTTTTTAAACTCCCAAAATTGATTTCCACTGGCATGTTTAACATCCTGTTTAACCCTAACAGAATGTTAATTAATTTCTTTAACAGGTCATTTGTACAGTTCCAAGTAACTCATAAACAGACACTAATGGAAATTTCTAAATGTTTCAATACAGTCCCACTTTACTAAACTGTTACACTGTTGAAAAGTACACTTGTGAAGTTACTTCAGTTCTGTTGATTTTGCACAAAAAAGTTTAAGAGAGGTAAGTTTTACCTCTCTTCTCTGCAAAAATATACTTAGGCAGGGAATATGCCAATGGATCCCATTACTTCATTAGAAATATCCCTTGATTTGGGTCTTCATTTTACCTAACATGTAGCTGAACAGCCTTGCAATTAATCATGTCTTAAGGTAAACACTTCGAAGCTGTTGCTACTCAGTAATGCTCATAATAAATAGCCCCTGTGGGAAACACCAGCTAATTTCATTAAAACTCCTGCCTGCTGTTAATTGCTCTTAGGAAAACATGAACAAATTAACTGTGTTTTAAGAGACAGTGGTGTAAAGTTGTATGCTTGTGTGTTTGATTGCTGGGCGTAATGATTTCCCTGATAATTCTCTGCTGTTGCACTCAGTGTATGATAGTTGGCAGCACCAGCCTGTTTTAATCAATAGCAGTTCATGTTACACTGGTCGCATTAAAAAAAAATGGTTTAAAACGATACTGTTCATCATGCCAGCCAAGACACAGTATCATTCCAGGTCATGAGCAACTAATTCTTAAGTTTTAATGGATCTTTTGTGTGAAAGAAATAATGCTCATTAGCTGGGATGATTAATGTATATTAAATGAGAAAATTTAAAACTCCAGAACATTTTTACTATGACAGTGGCAAAAATACGATATGTGATACCTTCAAGGTGAAATCAAGGTATTTCCACAATTCAGAGAGACATATGGTTTTGTATAAATTGTAATAATATTCAGTTCAAATAGTGTAATAAAGAAAAGACCATTTAATTTAAATGTCCTCAATCAGAATGTTAGTAAATATGCCCTATGGAGTAAAAGCCTCCAGTGCAATTTGCCCAGGAATAGATAAGCAAAAAGAAAATTACCTTTTTCAAGAAGATTAAGTAATGCTTGCAACAAATATGTGTTAAAAAATAAAGTTATTTATTATCTTCCTCACGAAACTTATAACATTATAAGACATTCCAAATAGTTATCTGGGCCTCCTCACAGATGTTTAAAGTCCCTTGGAAAATCTGTGGGTGCAAGCCAAAAATGAAAAGGAATCGAGTAAAGAGTAATATGGGAGATCTATTTATACGACACTAAAGAAGTCATTACTCTCTCTACTAGCAAAACTGAGCTTGAATTTTTACCTTTTGTATTCAGCATTGTACTCTGATTTTGGGGGAACCAACACTTCAGATTCAGCTAGGGGTCTAAAAATCAGCAGCATGATTATCATTAATCATCATTAGCTACTTAATCTCCAAAAAGCCTCAAAAAACTTAATGGGTAACAAAGGAGAGGGAAACTAAAAATTCTGATGGTAAGTAAACCCTATAGCATTGATAATGATTAATTTATTTACTCGGTAATGTGAGTATTTCAGATAAAAAGGCAATATAGCTGCTTTTCCCTGTTCCTCTGTCGGTGTTCATTTCAATAGTCCAGAATGTATAGTAAATATTATCATTTTGGCTGAGAGTTGTGTTTTAAATAATTTTTGATTTCCAGGCCCTGGATTTTCAACACACCTAGTCCTGCAATTAAATCTGACCATAATCAGAGGAATATTGTAATAATACATACTTAAGTTAAAATGTTTACTCCTGAAATTTTCCAATCACCCCATTTGTAATTTTCAATCCTCAGTTCTATTATTTTTGCAGAGCAAGCTGGAATTTCAGTTCCACTCTGAGCACTCCTGGTTATTCTTAGAAAATGAATAAAATAACCAATATGGTAGAAGCCCAGCAGTTGAAAATGATGGCTAATCAGAATTAGTCCCTCAAAAAGAGAATGTCATTGATGATTAATTCTTTCCTCTACATATCAACAACTTTATCACACTTTCTACTCTGTAGAGTGAATGTTTTCCCAATTTGACATCAGAACATAAAATACCACAGGAACCAAAGGACTTAGAAACAGTTTAACAGGTGCTTAAATAATTCTCTGAATTTCCTTGTGTAATCTTGATTTAAATGACAGGATCATCTTAAATACAGCCCTGTATGCATAAGGATTTCTTGAAGAGATGTACCTGGTAATTTGAAAACTCCAGAGTCCCTGAGACACTCAGCCCTCTACTTGCTGATTTGAGGAAACCTCAGGCTTTTTGCACTAGAAGAAAAAAAGCAAGCTAACAGAAGCAAAACATGTAATTCTTGGTTATATGGTTTGTTTGCGGCAAAAAAGCTTTTCTGTCTTTTAACATATAGAGGAAACAGAAGTAACTTGACTTATGGCACTCAGAAGAGCCCTGTAGGGAGTCAGAAAATGAAAGGAAAACAATTTGGGGTAATTTTTTTTAAAAAAGGTATTTTGAGTGTTTTGTTTACTTGCTTATTTACACTTTCCCTATTTCCCTTGAAACTGCAACTTTTCAGATGCTAGGAGTACAGATTTAATAATTCATCTGAGGCATAAATTTGACATTTTAGGTCTCCACCAGAGAGTGCAGATTCTACACAAAACTAAAATATTCATCTCAAACCACTGAAAATCTTCTTCTCCTTAATAAGAACTCAGCTATTCAAGAGCATCTCCCACATTCACAGTGTGCATAAGCCAGCTACTCTGAGCCATCTGTAAAGATCAAATCACATTTCTAATGGAGGATATTGCAGAGGTGTTGCAAAGTCTTGGTGGACTTTTTAGCATTAGGTTAATGGTTGGAATCCATGATCTTCAGGGACTTTTCCAAACTAAATTATTCCTGATCCTTTGGAAGCCATAAAAAGTGATGCTACGACTCCAGCCCATCCATAAGTAGCTTAGATTGTAAAGCACAAAAATCTATAATCCTTCCTCTGGGAAAGCCTTTCCTCAAATACCAGGCTCCCCAATCCTACCCCACCAGCATACTGTCAGTGAGGAAAACCAGGCAGTCTGCTGGAATGGAAAGGGAAATTAATAAAGGCATGGAAAATAGAAACCTACTGTGCAATCTTAGAGATCCTACAAAGTCCAGAAGTTCAGCGCCATCACCTGACCAGTCAGTGGGGTTTGTATAAGTATTTTCCCTTGCCAATGGAAAAAGAAGTTAATTAATTCCTGAAGATGAGCTGCATCCAAAACATCATCAAGAACTTGACTCAGCAAGGGTTAAAGGAATGAAGGAGAATTGGTTTTTATGTGCTGCACAAATTGAAACAATGCAACCTGACAAGGAAATGCAATTCTCTGGCTTTTTCACTGAATGAGCAGGTTTACTGCATGTTTCACAGCTGCAAGAAAATCAGATAATCTGCAGAAGAAACAAGCTTGGATCAGCCAGAAAGGACATCAAGGACAATATTCATACTGCATTTTCATGATAAACAGTCTGGAAATGTCAATGCTTTTTGTGTCAAAGAAAAACTGCAAGAAATAGAACATACACATAGAATTTCCAGGTCAGTGAAAAACCAAAAACTGGAAAAACAACAAAGTACATTTTAAAATTCATCAGCACGTTTGGGGTAATATGTAGCCCAAGGAGATTTCTAGGATGATTCTGTAACCGTCCAATTTGGAAGGTAATTTTATTGTTTGGATTACCAGAAGGAGCAAAATGGAATAAGTCTCCCACAGACCTTGTTATTTGGAAGCTGGGTTATCAGAGAACAGCTCCAGAAAGTGAGACTGCAATTCAAGGTGTGTGAGTATGGTCAGAAAGTCTCAGGACAGATTTGGTGGTGGAAGTGGTGCAGCACTGTGGACCTCTGCCTTGGGGAGCAGTGACAGGTATTCAGAGAGGGTTCAGCTGCTCTGGAAAATCACCATGTCTGGAGGCTCACCATGGCTGTTAACCTGATCCAAAACAAAAATGGCTGGCACGTTCTGAAAGGTCACACAAGAGCTGCCAGGACACAATTACAGCCTTAGTACACAGGAAACAGAAATTTTTTAGAATTTTGCAATGCCTAGGTTTTGAATTGTCTTGCATTTTTCACGGTTACAGTCAAAATTAGAGGCAATACTTGCAAATTTCCAGTCCTTTGGGACTGCATTTCAAAACTCATTGCATAAAGTGCTGGACCTCTCAAGAATGAATAATGTCCTTATCTGGATGTAGGACAGATTTGCAAAGATCAGTTTGACCAGAAAACCTGTTAACCTGATCCAAAACAAAAATGGCTAAGGATGTTGTGAAAGGTCACACAAGAGCAATTACAGCCTTAGGAAACAGAAATTTTTTAGAATTTTTGCAATGCCTAGGTTTTGAATTGTCTTGCAAGTCAAAAAAGGCAATACTTGCAAATTTCCAGTCCTTTGGGACTGCATTTCAAAACTCATTGCATAAAGTGCTGGACCTCTCAAGAATGAATAATGAAAAAATCAATAGCTTATCTGGATGTAGGGTAATTTAAAGATCAATTTGACCAGAATGGCAACCAAATCTCCTTTTTTTTTGAATCTGGAAAAAAGGCTTAACCTGCCTTACTACCTGGTAGAAATATTTCCTCAACATCAATCTTGCTAAAACCTCTCTGGAATGTAAAATACAATAAAAAGGGGCATATTTACTGAAACAGATACTACTTACTGTGAGGTTATAGGTTAAGGTATAAACTTATAGGTTAAGGGAGATAATAGAACCTACACAGTACATTTAACAGTGACTTATGGGAGTATATTTTCCTGCCATCACTTGTTCACACTATCAATAGCTACATCACTTCTTATTGAAATGCATTTTTTTTCAAGTCTTTGAAAAATTCTTGATAGCTGGATTTTTTAATGTAGCATAGTAGAATATAAGGAAAATAAATTCATTTTCCTGAGATACCAAGCATATTGGAATAATATATTATTAATATTACTGGATCTTTCATAAAACTTAAGAAAAAAAAAAACTGTGGTACTGTACATTTGGGCACTTGAAGTAAGTTCCAAAATACTACAGTTGAAGAGTAATCTATTTTCTCCTGCTGCCATTATTCATTCTAATATTAGTAGCAGTCTCTGTGAGCTCAGCTAGACCAGAGCCATCAGTAATTGTTAAAACTCTTGTTACAGGTTCCTGAACAGATTACAAGCAGAACAAACTCAAATTATATTTCAATTTTCAAGTATTTGTTATAATAAATAACATTAAAAATCTCACATCAGCTTCTTACAAGGTTAAAGAAGCAGATTAAAAGAAAGATTTGATCAGACACACAAACATAAATGATTTTATTATAATCCCATATACCCAGAGCCTACAAAACAAGGTTACCTTTTTTACGTTAATTACAGAATTGCAACCCACACTATTGTAAATCAGAATGTTTGGTCTTCTTTGTTAGAATACAAATGACCAAAAAAATTGCCTCAACAAACAAGGACAAGGAGAGCAGAATTAATCTAGCCTTGAGTTTTATAATTTAAAAAGAAAACATTCTATAACTCATATGCTCATAATTCCTGTCCTCCTGGTTTTGTCAAAGAACATCAGGCATGGAGAACATAATTTTAACTCAAGTTTCCAAAGACAGGCTGTGCAAGGCACCTACAGATGCTGCCCCATTTTCCAGGCGGTCTTAATTTGGTCACGTGAGAAATCCAAACCCACGAATGGTTTTTGCAGTCACAGGCTTTCCAGAATAGAAACCAACATTTACTTTCCACAGAAAAGTGATTTGAGGGGGAACATGGCTTTGTATTTCTACAGTAATCCACTTGTATTGAAATTTATTGAATGTACAATATTCAAAGAGAAGATACCTGACTAGCAAATTAGTAGGAAAAGACAAATATCCTAAGTGTCCTGCAATTAAAAAAACTAAATAAATCAATTTTTAATTGACATAATAATTAGCTCAATGTATAAAGCCAGACACAATGCTTTAACAGTGTTTATTTAATGTTTATTCAATGTTTATTCATTTTTAACTGTTACTTTAACTTTCAGTGACTGCAAAAAGCTCCAAACCCAGAATCTTCTCTACTAAAATGACTGCAAAATCCCCTTTTAAGTAGAACTTTTCACTGATTTAAATATGTTCCAGAATGGATGGAACAAAGTAAGCTCAGAATGTTTAAGAATACTACATATAGCCTATGCCCTGCTTTTACTGAAAAGTGAGACTGATTTTTTTAAAAATCACATTAACTAAAAGTAGCTACCCTCTGCTACTGTAGAATTCAGCTGAACTGCACAAACAAAGAAGCACACACTTACTGAGAGAAAAAGCCACAACATCCAGAGCTCAGTAAAAGCAATTTCCTATAGTTCACATGGGCATATCTGTGATCAGACTTAGACAACCAAGATCCAGCTCTGATGTACTGACATTCATGGCAACTTCTCACTGCCTGCTCCTTTAACTTGGAGTATAGGACATGCTTAATGACTTCAGTTGAAAAATCAATCACTTTTTCTGATGCATGTCACACATTTGTTATCATAAAGCATTGATAAGTGTCATAGGAAGAGATATGCCTCCCAGAAAACTAGTGAAGCCTAGGAGAAGCTGAAAGCAGAAATTAATAACAGACTGATTCAGACTTCAGGGGGACAGCTTAAAGTCTGGTGGGTCTCTCAGTCAAGAAATTGCTACTTTTACCTTGAAGTTTGTGATTAAAAATGTTTTGGTGATATCATGCAGTGTGAAATAAAAACCAAGAATTTTGCATAAGTTTCAGCAGGTTAGGAACTTGTCAGAGTATCGGTTGAAACAGCAGGTTCCAAGTCATTAAATCTCAGTGTATATTACGCTCCAGAGATTTCGAAAGTAGCAGAATGCGTGCATTACTGTGTAGGCAAAATAGGAAAGACAGATGTTGAACTGACCTCTTCTCACTGCAATCTAGTCCACTATACTAACAATTGCACTAGAGGTATCTCTAAAGGTGTACCGTGAACTCCACAAGAATAAAAATGAAAGGTGAATTCATAAAGATAATATCACCTGATCCACATTGCAAAAAGACTGTCAATGTCTTTGTGGGAAAATGTTTTGGGGGTCAAGTAATAATGACCAAAATCACTCTCTATGATAACCAAATTATTTCTGACCAGTCCTAAAGAAGAAAAGAGACAGCACTGATATTTTAATCCAACATAATTTAAATTATCTGGGAAAGCTTAAGTAAGGGAGTTTCAATACTGAGAGACCTCAAACATCATAAAAATGTGCAACTCTGCTGCAATTACCATAAGCATAATTAATGTAGTTTGAAACTTCTAGTGTCTGCAAGAATTTGAGAAGCCAAAACAGAAAAGCAGTTTAATTTTTAATGGTTAGTATTATGTTATGCTTTTAGGGTTGACTGGGCATGCATTTAGTGCTGACATTATAAAATAATTAAATTGGAACTTAAGAACAGCAAGGGACTGTGACTTCCAAATGAAATGGCAGAAAAAATGATGGATAAGCAGGTCACACTAACAAACCCTGGAAGAATTTACACAGCTATGGTTTTGTTCTACCAGGGGCTCCATGCTGAAAATGTCAGATGTTGAAACCTCAGCAACAGCTCAGCAAGTACCAAAGAGACTGCTCAGATGAAGAGCTCACTTCTGCAGCAAAGCTACTCAATGACATAAAAAGTCATGGCATAAAATACCAGACACAGTAGTAAAGTTTGTTTGGATACAAACATCCACACCTCTTCAATTCACTTTCCTTCTTCCCTTCAAAATTTTTAAAAATCTATCCCTCAGTCCATCATCTTTACTGTTGCTTACCAGTTTTTAAAGCTGATGAGAAGTTGATTGCAATGAGAATTAACTGTAGTTTTCCCAAAAATTAAGGGAAAAAATGTTTTTAGGAATTCTTTATTTTTCCATCTTTCTCTTCTTTTAGATGGAATAATATTTGTGTCAATTTTGCACTAACAATCTCAGCTGTGGCTTTAATCAACCTGAAGAAACAGTTGGTTTTGTCAATATTGATCAGAACATCCAAGGACAATTAAGCTTTTAAGCTTACTGCTTAAAGCAATTATTACTTTGTAAAGAGTCTAATGATCTATTAGTCCTCTTTGTGAGCCCTGCTATCTTGTCTTCATCTGTGCTAACACTCCACATAGCCTAGTAATGCTACATAAATGTTGGAAATGTCTCACTGGTGGTTAAACAATCAAAAGTCCTAAATGATTGAGGTAATTGAACCTGTGTGCAATTTTCATGTTATGAAGGCAGTAAGGCGAGTTGTATGCTTGAAGCCATATGGCTTCTTATTTATACCATACAGGAGATTTCACTTCTGTAAGAAATATGAGGAAAACAAATTGGCTTTTATAAAGCCTCTAATAAGATCCAAACCAAGGCATCCTTAAACAAACAGTATTTATTGGGAGGACGTGCTCAGGGGCACCGGATCATTCTAACACCGCCACTGATGTTTCCCTCATCTTTCAGAGCTGGGTATTTGGAAACCTCCCCTCATCAGGGCTATGCCATCTGGCACATACCACCTGGCGTACCTGGGCTGCAATGGCTGAGGATCACTACCTTAATTAAACACATTTTATCTGCCTCACAGGGATGCCAACAGTAACGGACAGTAGTGGCAAGGTAGATACTTGCACACACACTGAACACACACTTCCTCATGGGACCTGCAAGGCATTGGGAGAGCTTATAAATACAGGAGGTGTGGCAGAAAGTAGCATAAAGATATCCACAGCACCCATTTCTTTCAATTATCCTGATCTTAGCCTTTCTTTTTCTACCCTTTCTCCTGCATCTCAGAGTTGTTCTACAGCAGTAATTTACAAATCCCACCAGGACCTTGTGTATGTTGCATATTCAAGCACATTGCTTTGTAATGACTCTGCACAGTATTCACTGCAAAAGATTGCAACCCTTTGGCAAAATTTCAGCCAAAGCTGAAAAAGAAATACAGAGCTCTACAGTGTTAGAGCTCTCAAACACAGAGTAACTGGAAAGTATTAACTATTTGAAATTGGCTGGGTATTAAATGGAAAGGTAGATTATACATTTTTTAAAAATCTTCTGAATTGTTTATAGAGTCCTTGAAAATTTCTTTCCAGGATTTAGTACAGTGACTCAAATATATTATGTATTACCTATTTTAGTATATTTAGGACAAAATAAATTTACAGGAGCTAAGAAAAAGGTTAAAAGCCACTAGAAATTGATCATAGCATAAAAGCAAGGGAGAGCTAAGAAAACCTGCCTGTCTCAGCTCTGTGTCACAGCAGTGATGGGTGAGGCAGAGCCATGGATGCTCACCCAGATCACTGCACAGCAGGAGCTCTCTGGAGCAGCAGGAAATGCATGTGCTGCATGCCTGCTACTTCAAATGCAGAGGTGTTAAAGGAGGAGCCTGCATGCTGAAATGCTGTACACTGCCAAGATGATAAGAGTTAAGTGGTTCCACCTAAGTTATCCCAGTAGGGAGGGCTGGGACAGTGGTATAAAACAATGTTAAATAACCAGGAAGGGCAACTAAGATTTTGTGTTGTGCCACCAGATAAAAGGGGAAAAATACAAAAGGCTGTATTTCTACTGGCAAATAGGGTAGCTTATAGACTTTCTTTTGACCTACTCTTAACACAGAATTATCTCATAATTCAAAGCAAAATATCTACATAAAACCAGCACAAAATATCTAACTTAGTAAAAGGGAAAAAAAACTAATACAAGTCTTATGATCTGCAATACCTTATTGTAAAGCCAGACAATTAAGAAGTCATGATACTCTTGTTGATCATCAACTGTATGGTACAAAATTAATATTTATTATTATGGTATTCAAACACAAACATAAGCAGCATTATTTTCCAAGTTACTCTTTGCTCATTCTTATTGCAAAAGTGGAAACAATTTTGCTTAAAAAGAATTTGGTTTTCAAATCCTTTCGGTGTCTTTTTTGAATTGTTTTTTTCTTTTTCTTTAGCATGCCATTTTCTTATTGAAACACAATATACAATGACTCACTAAACCATGTTCAGAGGAGGAATCCTAGGTAGGTGAAAGGAATAAAAAGTGCTGCATTGAATAGAGGCAAAAAGGAATCCACAGCAATGACAATTATGTGAAAGTTCATAAATCATTGTCAAGATCTCTCTGCTAGCGCTCCACAAATATGACTGCCATCTCATTTAATAATACTTCAAGGTTAAGTATTTCTGCCTTTTGCATTTTTATTCTCTCTCAGAAAAATGAATTGGCTTTTAGAAAGCCTCTAATAAGATCCAAACCAAGGCATCCTTAAACAAACAGTATTTATTGGGAGTACGTGCTCAGGGGCACCGGATCATTCTAACACCGCCACTGATGTTTCCCTCATCTTTCAGAGCTGGGTATTTGGAAACCTCCCCTCACCAGGGCTATGCCATCTGGCACATACCACCTGGCGTACCTGGGCTGCAATGGCTGAGGATCGCTACCTTAATTAAACACATTTTATCTGCCTCACAGTGATGCCAACAGTAATGGACAGTAGTGGCAAGGTAGATACTTGCACACACACTGAACACACACTTCCTCATGGGACCTGCAAGGCATTTGGAGAGCTTATAAATACAGGAGGTGTGGCAGAAAGTAGCATAAAGATATCCACAGCACCCATTTCTTTCAATTATCCTGATCTTAGCCTTTCTTTTTCTACCCTTTCTCCTGCATCTCAGAGTTGTTCTACAGCAGTAATTTACAAATCCCACCAGGACCTTGTGTATGTTGCATATTCAAGCACATTGCATTGTAATGACTCTGCACAGTATTCACTGCAAAAGATTGCAACCCTTTGGCAAAATTTCAGCCAAAGCTGAAAAAGAAATACAGAGCTCTACAGTGTTAGAGCTCTCAAACACAGAGTAACTGGAAAGTATTAACTATTTGAAATGGGCTGGGTATTAAATGGAAAGGTAGATTATACATTTTTTAAAAATCTTCTGAATTGTTTATAGAGTCCTTGAAAATTTCTTTCCAGGATTTAGTACAGTGACTCAAATATATTATGTATTACCTATTTTAGTATATTTAGGACAAAATAAATTTACAGGAGCTAAGAAAAAGGTTAAAAGCCACTAGAAATTGATCATAGCATAAAAGCAAGGGAGAGCTAAGAAAACCTGCCTGTCTCAGCTCTGTGTCACAGCAGTGATGGGTGAGGCAGAGCCATGGATGCTCACCCAGATCACTGCACAGCAGGAGCTCTCTGGAGCAGCAGGAAATGCATGTGCTGCATGCCTGCTACTTCAAATGCAGAGGTGTTAAAGGAGGAGCCTGCATGCTGAAATGCTCTACACTGCCAAGATGATAAGAGTTAAGTGGTTCCACCTAAGTTATCCCAGTAGGGAGGGCTGGGACAGTGGTATAAAACAATGTTAAATAACCAGGAAGGGCAACTAAGATTTTATGTTGTACCACCAGATAAAAAGGGAAAAATACAAAGGCTGTATTTCTACTGGCAAATAGGGTAGCTTATAGACTTTCTTTGACCTACTCAACACAGAATTATCTCATAATTCAAAGCAAAATATCTACATAAAACCAGCACAAAAATATCTAACTTAGTAAAAAGGAAAAAAGAAACTAATACAAGTCTTATGATCTGCAATACCTTATTGTAAAGCCAGACAATTAAGAAGTCATGATAATCTTGTTGATCATCAAATGGTACAAAATTAATATTTATTATTATGGTATTCAAACACAAACATAAGCAGAGCATTATTTTCCAAGTTACTCTTGCTCATTCTTATTGCAAAAGTGGAAACAATTTTGCTTAAAAGAATTTGGTTTTCAAATCCTTTCGGTGTCTTTTTTTGAATTGTTTTTCTTTTTTCTTTAGCATGCCATTTTTCTTATTGAAACACAATATACAATGACTCACTAAACCATGTTCAGAGGAGGAATCCTAGGTAGGTGAAAGGAATAAAAGTGCTGCATTGAATAGAGGCAAAAAGGAATCCACAGCAATGACAATTATGTGAAAGTTCATAAATCATTGTCAAGATCTCTCTGCTAGCACTCCACAAATATGACTGCCATCTCATTTAATAATACTTCAAGGTTAAGTATTTCTGCCTTTTGCATTTTTATTCTCTCTCAGAATTTTACTTCCAAGCCTGCAGCCTTCCATGTTTGCAGTGAGTGTATCTGTAGAAGTTCAACATACTTGCTGAAAACATAGCAACCTAATCAATTACAATTACTTTGCCTAAAAAAAATAAATTTAAAACATGATCATTCAAACAAACCCTGAGGAAACACTTAACAGCATCCTAAACTGATGAAAACCATTTTTACTGGAACATAAAATGCAAGCACACAAATAATTGTGGCTAAATTAAAACAGTGTTTTAAAAAAACAAAGATTTGCATTGAATTCTTCCAAAGCTGCATGTGAAAGTTTTTCCCCTGGCTAGATATTTGTAAATCTTGTCTGCCTGGCTCTTGCTATTCCCATTTCAATTTCAGAGTAAGAAATGGCAATGTGATTTCCAATGTAACAACTATCAAAAAACCCTTACTAACTTGGGAAAAAAAAAAACAACAAACACATCAAACCAAATAAAAACAACAAATTCACAAAACCCCCCAACTTCAGTCTTACCTGTGTGTTCACAGTAAGTTTAATGACTGGAAAACAGATTCACTAAACCTTTTCAACTGCAGGGACTGCTATGGCCAGCTGCCCAACATATGGACAACTGCTTATTGAACCAAAATTGACATCTGGGCATGCAAGCACAGATACAAATTCTGATTATTTTCATAGATTTCTTCTCTATATTCTTTTTCAGTTGGTCAAATTTCTTCAAACTAAAATTTGTTTTCACACATTTGCAGTCAGAAACAGTAAATGATAACTAAGAGTGTGGAATTCAGAAAGCCATCTGCATGTGGGAAAATTTTTGGTTTATGCACTAAACTGGTGAAAGTAAGCATCAACA
Organism: Emberiza elegans; assembly: GCA_024865655.1. Classification (NCBI taxonomy): domain Eukaryota; kingdom Metazoa; phylum Chordata; class Aves; order Passeriformes; family Fringillidae; genus Emberiza; species Emberiza elegans. The sequence continues at coordinate 67,988,785 of JALJVW010000206.1, forward strand.
CTTAATATCCAATAACCACTAATTATAGCAAGAAAAAAGTACCTTTTTTGTTATGGATACATTTTAACAGATTATGAACATATTTTAAAGTGCCACCTGATATTTACATATTAAAGTCTATGCATTACACCATGCACTATGTACACACACACACACAGAGCCACTGTCATGTGTACACGTGCAGCTTTCCCCAAGAATCCAAGGTACAGTTGGATTTCCAAAATATAGACACCTTTGTTATCATACAAACACTGTTAACTTATTTTGTTGTATGCATTGTACCACCAGTATGATACCACAAATATATGAGAAAAAAGATTAATTCTTGTTAGTCCTGAGGCCACTCTCTGTTCTTAAGTTTTTCTGCTGCTCCCTTCACCTCATTTTCCTTTCTAGGGATAACTGCTAGGCAGAATATCAGTATCTTCCTTAGCTAACCTTCTCAAGCTTCACCTTCTCTGACTAGCAGCATCCTCTAGAAGTCCTGGAGCCCTTTCTGAAGCCCTGGAATTTTTCATAAAGTGCCTCCTGCAGAGGTAGCAGAAGGGCCAAACTGCCCAGAAAGCATATTTTGCATATTTGCCAACCTGTATCACAACTTAAAGACTCCACACAGATTTGTTGATGAACATGAAGACACAGATAAAGCACTTTTTAAAATTACTGTGATGAAAGTAATCTCAAGGAATGTTGAAATATTAATGTATGGGTAACCTTTTAGCTTCCCTTTTCAGTTTTCACTTTGATCTAAGCATACTTCTTTCATTAAAGAACAACCAACCCATTTTAATTTATCATCTTAATTTTTCAATTTCTTCACTGTGGTCTGACTAAACCTAAATCATCTCATCAGACAAGGTGAGAGTACAATTTCCATAATATTCACTTGCTGTTTAAAATACTTGCAATGTACAGGCACCAACTATTCAATTTTCTTTCTTCTTTCTGCTCTTTTCTTCCTGTTCTTGTCCTTTTCTATTTCCCCAAAACAGAGATTTTTCTTGTTTGAGCTGGACTTGAAATTGGGGTGATTTTTTTCTGGCTCCTAAATCAAAAAGCCTCCACCTCACATAAAGCAATCAAGCCCATCAAGGTCCTGCTGCCCACAGCAGCTACATCAACTGATGGCAACAAAGTGCTCAGAATAGAATTCTTTAGCTGGCTGTTGATGCCAACACAAACAGCATGGATGAATTTATCTCAGGCTGTACCTTCAATATTTGATGTAGTGATTGAACAACATAAGCAAAAAATCTTTGCAGGGGAAATACAGGAGATACAGAGAAAATTAAAAGACAGGCAGACAAATCAAAAGGCTGTGATGAAAGGCACTTATAATTTGATTTTTTTTATATTGCACAAGTACAGGGCTCAGTCCAGACTTATCTGGAATTAAGTAGCCTTTTAGTGACCATGCAGCTGCAGCCTCCACAAGCCCTGCAGCATCACCGATGTTGGGTGCTCCCCATCAAACAGAGTTCACATGAGGTAGAGCTCTCTTAACTGCTCTGTCACAAGCACTGCCCTCAAAAACACCTACTATTTTGATGCCTTTACTCTAAACTTTTCAAACTAGGTAAGTTCAGTCCCAAAGAAAATTGCAGGATATTTCCCCAGCAACTTCAGTGCCATCAATATCCAGCAGCTTAGAAAGGCAGACCCTTCTATTACTGTCCTGTGGTGTTTCTTCTTGCAGCTGCCATTCCTCAAGACATATTAATAACTAAAAAACACTAGTGGTGAGGAATAAACTCTTTTCTCCTCTTGGAATCTTCTTGGCCAGTTAAGGGTGATGACACAACTCTTCACAAACCTCCCCATATCTAAAACAATAGTCTGTACTATTCCACAGCATTCACCAAAGCACATGTGTTTACACCATTTGTCATGGTAGACATGATTTATAAAAAGCACATATATAGGGACAATTACTTCATAATGAGAAGATTTTTATTGTGTATTTATTTCTTTAATTGATAGTAAAGGCATCCAGATAAATCTTGGACAACACCCTTGTAACTATTTTTATGCATCCATGGAAAAAATTGTTGGTGGGATTCTCTTAAGCATCCGTACCAGCCGCAGAGACAGCTTGCTTGATTTTGGTTAATTGTTTGTAATAATTGTTTGACTTTGTCATTTCAGAGGGAGGTGAAGCATCAATCCTGATGTGCTCCTTTAAACCACTGTCATGATACAGAACAGAAATACCCACACTATTGAGAACTGTGTGAGGAAATTTTTATTACATATGATGAGCTCACAGTGCTGTTTTAACAATACTAGAGTGAATTTTCCTACTAAATTGAAGTGCCTTTCAGTATTAAAATGACTACTAACCACTTACAAAAAATAGCCATATACCTTCTTCCATTTTAGAAGAATAGCAGTTTTATAGCAATTTGTTCATTTGAGAGCTTAATAGAGATAAATATTAATTTTGCCTTTAACTCCACTTACAGAAAACCATAAAACTTGTACCTACTGACTTTGTTTCACATAAATTAATTGTCTGCAGAGAACATTAGAATATTCATTTATCTTTATTTCCATTTCAAAAAATAACTATTGTCAATTGTTCAGAATGACCTGCAAAACAGAGCCCTTTATTAATAGTGAGGATGAAGCTAACTATGCATCATGTGATTCAATATGAATAATTACTATTAGCCTGATGAAAACTGCTTCAGGAATCATCACACAGTTATAGTATCTCCCTCCATCTTTACTTTCCTTTGTTTCATTTATTTTTTTAGCTGCACTTGAGAGTGAACATTAAAAAAGACAAGCCAGTAAGAGAAGGAAATGAACCTAAGGTTAACAAGAGCAATTTATTTCAAGAATGGAGTGGTGATGATTGACATGAAATAAAATAAATTGCTTTACTTTATCTCGTTCCAGAAGACCAGTGCAAAGGAAGAAGATTTCTGAAGAGGGAACAACCTACATTGTCACAGCCTTCAGCTTAAACCATGGCGATGGCTTAGGATTGCAATTGCAAATAAATTACAGTCATTAAAGCTCAGATTTTGAAAAGGAAGCAAGAAATGCTGATATGATGTCTTGCAAATACTCTGAACAAACAAAAAACCCCAGTAATCTGTAGAGGTGAATATACAGAAAAGTAAAAGAGATGGATTTTGCACTCAGGTTGTTTAAAAGATTGTTCCTAAGCTCTTCTAAAACAAAGCAGTCATGATGTAGTAGCAAATTAAGAACACCCTTTAAGTGCTGTGGCTTGCAGGAAAATTACTGAAGAAATGGAATCCCTTTCCCACTTGAAAGCGAAATTCCTGCAGTTCTGCAGCTCAGTTGGTGTTCTAATTACACTTTGGCACAGCTATTCACAGTCAATGCCCAGTATGTGCTCAGTTACAGAGGGTAGCATGATTAAGTCTTCTGAGTGTGAAAATTTGTAATAATGACAGAATTTAGATGTTTTGATCAGAACCAAAATTTAAGTTACCACCACTGCAAGATTTGCTGAATATCTCAATTTTTCTTGCAACCATAGTCAGCCAGAAAAATACTATTTAACTACTCTCTTGTGACAGCCTGTTTCTCTGCTGAAGAAAAACAATAGTGTAGCATGCACTGGTTTACCTTTCACTAAAACTAAAAAAAGAACATACTTATATTAAAAAACTCCACCTCTGTAAATGGACTGGAAAAATAACTTTTAAAACTAAACTTTGTCTTTTAGAGGACAAAGTATCCTGGGTCCAGATATGCTTAATGGCAACCGTGAAGTATGGATCAATAAAATATAGCAACTGTCCATCAGAAATATGAAGATAAACCTAAGAGCTGTGCAGTGAAGCATGGAAAAACCTATCTTTTCTTCTTGAATGTCACAGAGAAAAATAAGTACTTCAGAACAGTAGAACAAATTGTTGAGGTTATGTAAAGACTGACAAAACCAAAATTGAATTGTCTTGTTTATACTACTAGGAAGAGATATGACTATCCATTTCGAATTAGCTACATATTAGCATATCACATATTAGGAGTTGATGAATGCACAAAGATTAATACAGATAAAAAAAAAAAAGAGTAGGCTTCAAAACATGCCCACACTGATTTTTTTATAAAATACAAGAACACTTCAAGTAGTTCAATTTCAAATGGATCACGGGAAGGATTAGTTAGAAAAAGCTGGCCTTTGATCATGTATGTTTCTTAAGAGTCGATTAAGGGAAAAAAACCAACAAACACCAACACCCCACTGCACCCATCCTTCCCCCCCAATCCAAATCCTGCCCAATAATCTGTTTATTCTCAAGCAACCAGTGACCACGTCTCTGCTGAGGTATATTAGGGTACAGATGAGCAGCATAAGCCATGTATTAACACCCTTTCTGCTCATAAAACAGAATAAAAGCCTGGCTTATATTCTCAAATTTTACAAGTGGGAGGGAAGAAAGACCTGGGTATCCACTAAACTGAGTTGTTACTGAAATGCCCCACATTACCAAAACCTAAACAATTAATATAGAGTCCCATTCAACCAACTTCCTAGTCCTGAACAAATTTAACATACAGCTAAGGCTAAAACCATAACTTCAATTCAGAGAATTTTCTCTTTTTTAACAGTAAGGGGAATTAAATGCTATAAAGTACAGTCAGCCTCAATTCTACAGAACAGAGCTGATGGACTGTCTCATCTTTCCTGGTGTCTGCTGGCCAGCTGTAATCAAAATGGGGTCAATGCCACAGGAGAGCTGGGCCCTCCTCCTCTGAAATATCTGAAGTTCTTTTTCCTAATAGTTTCTTTTCTCATTGACTTTAATCTGTGATTATAAAAATACAACAGAGCTTTGCAGCATTAATTGCATTTCAGCACAGCTTTTAAACCCTTCAGAGATTGGAGCATTTTTAGCTGTTGAGGTAGCAGCCACAGAACCTGCTGAAATACTAATAGTAACTGTCATATTTTATCAGGCAGGCATAAAAGAACAGCAGGGGACTCAAAGAGGAGAATAACAAAAAGCTCAAAAATACAACAAAATTTTTGCACCTTTTTTTAAATGATGTTTACCTAATAAGGACTCTTGTTCTTCTACTGAGTATTTAAACAAGGGCATTTGAAGGGCCAGTTAATGTGAGCCATGAATCGTAAATTGAAAAACAATTATCTCTGACCCACACATCTACTGTCTTGTGAGGGGTTATAGGGCAAAGGAGAAATTCCACAGGAATTTGTCCTTTGGGAGAATCCAAAGCTAGAAATGTAACCAGTTTAGAAAGGTACACCAGAAAAACAGCGTGCAATCTAATTCTTTAAATACACAATATCTCTACATTTTTCTACTCTGTCCTTTCTGGAAATACACATGGTGACATTCTTGTTGTGAAATTTTTGCCACTCTTTATATGAAATCAAACATCAGTTAAATGGTACCTTCTACAAGAGAACCACCAAGAGAATTAAAAAAAAAAAATTAAAAACCCATATTCCACTGAAATGCCTTTACTTCACTGGGAATTGTTTCTAGTGGAAAAGAAATCTAAAAGTTCACTATACATAACCTTCAACTCTTCTCCCTCGCCCCCAAATGGTCTCCTAGCCAAATGCTTTAGATCTCCTAAAACATTGTGCCTTTAGAAGAAGACTATTTTAACTGAAAAGAAAACGATGATGAATATTTTTAAAAAATAATAACAAACTTTCCATGGTAGTTGTGTTGGCAACAGCACTAAAATTTCACCTGTGTGTTTGATTTTATTGTTTACCTCTTTTCTATGTTTACTCTCCATGAATAATCATGCTCTTTTAATGAATATTCATGAAGCATGTGAACTGCAGTTGTAATGTACCCAACAGGCATTTGCCATTTACTGTTAGAAGGCAGTACCAGTGAAAACCATAGATGCACTCAGCCTGGCATTTTGTTTTTAACAATGGGTAAATGAGGGAGAAATGGATCCTTAGATAAGACTACAAGACAGAGATGCACTGATGATTGAATTCTGCTTGCATGACCTTTATACACGTTGGTAGTCATTCAGCCTATGGAGAGGAACAGCAGTCCAATAAAGTTTAAATTAACATTAGAAATTATTTAAAATTTTTAGAATTACTTTACCTCAGGATTCCATTTCTTCTCCTTAAGTGGAGAATACATGTTTACAATATTTTCTGTGAGCATTCATATTATAAATCTGGTGCCAGCAGTTTTGCATCACCACTAGATGAGAGAAACAACACACTTGAACAAACTCAACAATCCAACTATAAGCAACTTCAACAAATTGCCCACAGGCAAGCAGGGAAACCTAGAGTAGTATTTGCACATGTTGCAAATTTCCAAATAGCTGAGATGTTCCAATTTTCACAGGAACAAATTTTTCACAGTTTATGTTTTTAATAAGCTAGTGGGTGACTTCCTGCACCACGGATAGCATTTTCAACTCTTAGGTTGCAGTGCTATATGGAATACAAAGTATTCAGGGGAATGCAAATAACTAAAATTATTCAGGTATACTTCATTTCTTCTAATATATATTTATTTTTATGTAAAATGGGGAGGAAGAGAGAAAAACAATTTAAGATCTTTTTTGGGTCATATTTTATCCCATATTTTGTTACTTTACCAAATTTCATCCCCTCATCACCTTTTTAAAAAAAAAAAATATATATCTTTACATTTGCTGTACTGGACATGCAACAATAAAAATCACAGACCTAACAATGTAGGAATAAGAACTAACTTTACCTAATTAAAATCAAGTGTATATTCTAAATTTCTCACTTTACCCTGCCCCAAACAAAAAATTTCCTAAGTTGCTTTCTTTTCTTCTCAGTCCTGGTCAGGTTTGATCACCATAATTTAGGAGAGACTGAAAGAGACATCCTAATGAGGAATTCTGCAATGGCTGCTTGCCAAGAAATCAATCAAGTGGTCTCTTTCAAAGTCTATCACTAACCTCATTAAACTAGCGAGAACTGAAGCTGTGGCTTTCTCAATTCATTCCCTCGAGGCCACACTAAAGTCTCTCAGTGAGGAGCACTGAGCGCATCCCCAGATGTGCAATCTGGTCACTGGGTCAGGGCACAGATACTGTGCATTTCATTTGATCACAGAAATGAAAATGGCTGCAGGGTGCTTTAAAGACTTCATTTATTTGCTGTAGTTTGCTATGTAAAAATGGAAGGAACTTAAACCAATGTCAGCTTCACCTTCCAGGTTTCCCAGGCTTTATCTGGCTCCCAGTCACTGCCACAGGGATTCATCCCAATGACAAACAAACAACGGTTGGGAGGTGCCCTGAATCAGTACACCGAGGCAAACAGACTGGCAGGAGTCTGTGCTTAAAGCACAGGTGCTCTGGAAGATAAGAAACCCCAGAGAAAGTGATAAGAAGGAAGGTGATCCACATAGCACATTGCAGCTGTGTTCTGTTAACCTGGCTGCTGCAGGCAGGCTCATAAAAAGCTTGCTACTCCCTCTCCCTCTCCCAGAGCTTGTGCCATTCCCTGATCCCCACCAGCTGTTCTGTCCCACATGACCACATGGATAAGACTCCACTTTAAAGTCACACATCATGCCACACTTCCAATAGGAATAATAATTTTTTTTTCTTATAACCACATTAAACTTAGAAACTAGAGATGGAATTCTCAAAAAAATTGGTATATACCAACACAATTCCAAAGACCAACTTTCCTGAACTGTATAAAGCCAAATGCCTGCTCTAATTATTGCAGCTCTCCAAATTAAGAGGTTTTTTTAATACATATGTTATAAAATATTTGTCCACTCACCATCTCCTAATCTTGTTCCCTAGCCTCCAGAGTCTTAATAAATTCCAAGCTAGTGAGATTTGATTAAAGACTTTCTAGCATGAAAAAGGTTTCTTTTTTTGTAATTATTACATTCATTCAATATGACATCCACTCATATGCTGCAGTCCAGCATAAGACTTAAGTTCTGCTCAAAACATACTTAATCCCACAGGCCTCTCCTTCACATAAATCAGCTCCTCTCCACATCTCACAGCACTAAATAATGACTGAACAATGTTATCAAGAGCTGGAATTAGACATCAATTCACATAACTCAATGGAAGCATCTAAACAGTAGGCTGAGGAAATATTGCCATATTACCAACCTATGACATATACAATATATCATGAACCACATTGAAAATTCAAAGGTTTCAAGTATATACATCCTGCTGCACTCAGTGTTTCAAAGAAGCACTCTTAAATAGTGATAAAATCATTTGGTCTTCGATGGGAATATTTCCTACTTTGGACAACTGTTATTTTTAATTAGACTGGAACATACAGGCATTTCTTTTAGATGTGCTTAGAAAGATCACATTTTACCATAAAGAAACACCATAAAAGAGAATCATCAATGTTAATCCCACACAATGAAATTACATAAATTAAAGGAAAATATAATCTGACAGATTCATTTTGCTGTTTAATTGGTTTAACTTAACCTGGACATCAGTTCTGACCAGTCCAGTTGTGATAGAACATTTCACAAGTGAAGGATGTAGGCATAAGTTAGTCCCCAAACTCTTCTCCATACTGATAAAAGAGGAAGGCCCTTAGGAGAAGGTGAAAATTTAATTTCCTCAGCAAACATTCTCCAGGAGATCTTCAAGAGAAAAGCTACAATTTAAGGCTTAGTCTTAAGCATTAAAAATGAGTGCGGAGGTGTGTGTTATTGAATCTTTCTTACCAGTTATTCAGTACTAATCAGCATACTTTGTTTTCTTGTTCAAAATCAATGTGGTAGGACAACTCTGAATTATTTTCAATTAGCTTAACAGTATGATTTAAAAAGTCTCCATTTCTCTTTCAAATAAAGATGCAATAAGAAGTAACAACAGAAAAATGCTCAATACATAACTGCAGCTGCAGGAATTATTTTGATTCAGATATCTTCACCATAGCTGAGGCAAAGAGTCATAGGCTGAGGTTTACCACCCAATGAAGCTAAAAACAGAACTCCCATAGATTTCACAGTATTATGAATAAAACTACAGTGAAAATTACTGTACAATACCATCCAAAATAGTGTGTATCCTTACTGACACTGCTAGAATATTTTCATTAATTATTATTTTATTTGGAGTAGTCTTCCAAATTTGAGTCACAGGACACACTCATTAGAAGAGGATACATGGAAAAAAACAGGACATGGTTCAAGAAAAACAATCACAGAAATAATTGCATGAAAACTCAGAGCCCAGTTCCCAAACTATCCTTAAACCTCCCCTAGTGTTTCATTTAACACTGAAGTTATTCATACCAGAAAGAAACATCAGCTGCTCACTGTACAGGTCTCCAAAGACCTGAACACCTGAAAGCAACTCAGTTTCAGTAGCATTGCTCAGCAGCTTTTCACATATGCCTAGCTTGAATTAATTTTCATAAGGTGTTCCTAGTTTGAATTAATTTTCATAAGCTGCTCCTAGTTGAATTCATTTTGATAATGCTGTTCCAAGGGATCTGAAAGGATTAGACATGCTTAGAAACATTTCTAAAATGTTAATTTCCTGGGTTTGGTTTCTCTAATTTTTCACTGTACCAGTACGAGGTATGTACCTTTATCTGGGGAAAAATTTCAACATATTTAAACAATTCCTCACCCTCTCTCTTGTTCATTTTTCTCTATGCAATCATTATGGTTAAGGCAGTCTCAAGAACCACTGGCCAGGAAGATTAGCATCTTTGGTCAAAATTGAAAAATTGACCTAGACTTTTGACATCACAGTTAGTTATTGAAGTATCACAGTTACCACATCTAGACTGGAAAATTTGGTTCCCTTGGGAACAAAATTCAGATTTTCTATCAATCCCAAAAGGAAGAAAAGTGAGTTGTAACCCTTAACAACAAAGACAGGAACATTTAGAAAGTGATGCAGATGCACACTGGGGGCTGCTCCCAGTGTGAAGGACATGATTTCAGTCTGACCTCGATGTTCAGGCTTATCTTCGCTGGAAATCAGAATGTAGGTTTAAGAGGAGAGGAGATGGAGACCATAAACAGGCAGGAATCAAGTGTTCTGGACTGCATTAGCTCTTGGAGTGCCATAGAGAGTCCAGGGCTTCATGAAGCACTGTGAAGTTTCCCAGTCTGGGTAGTGTCTCCAACCAGCTCTCAGACAGAAGGCTACTGGTGATCTGGTACCTCCCTGCAAGGCATGAGCTCACCTTTGTCTGCACAAGGAGCTGATGCGCCTCTCACTGCATCTAAAAGTGAATTTTTACAGCACCCCAAATCCAATGACTGTCTATTTTTGGAATAAGTCTCAATGGAAATGAGAAAGGCTGAGAGAGACCGCAGAATGACACAAAAGGGATGTGATTATACTAGAGAGCCAAGCAGTGATCTCTCCTGCTGAACCACTGCCACGCTTTTGGTAAATGCTAAAGCAGAGTAGATTTGGAACACAGCGCAGGGTTCCCACTGATGGAAGATGGAAGTACAGCAATAACCACAAGGCAAGACACAGCCTTTGCTGAAAAAAAGCATATAGTAATCATTGAAATAGTGGTGCATAAAAGTACTTAGTAAATTACAGGAAAATTCATCTGAATATGTGATAGGTTTTCCAATGAAAAAACCCTGTCCAATCTATACATTGCATTTCTACTCCTACTATACTTGTGTTTTTTTTCAAAACAGTTAGTTTTTCTTTGTCCTAAATGCTTACAGACACAGAGGATATTTTGTAATATTTCAGATCACTTCCCATCCAACATAAGCTTTAATTCCTAAAATAAGCACAAAGGTGGTTTAGGAAACAAATCAGAAACAATGCAATTACAGCAAAACTTGACTTGCCTTCAGAATGTAGCCTTGATGTCTGCAAATCATATTCTAATTTAAATCCCAGTGGGAAACTTAAGAATTAGAATGCTTATCACCACCATGGTGTTCTCTGTGTTATTTCATTTTGATTTCAACATGCAGCATTAGAGTATAACTGGGTGAAAGAGTATAAATGTATGACCACCTGCCTAGCTTTATTTTGCTTTTTGCAAATTCACACACATCTCTAACTTTACACAGGTAAATATCCTTAAATCAAAGGGACTATTAAGGTGATAAAGGTTAAGCAGATGCTAATATGATTCACAAAATTTGAGCCCTAAAAAGCAAATGTTTTCAAAGAGGAAGGAGTAAACTCAGTCATCTCTGATTTCTATGTCCTCTGGTTGCTTTAAATTTTCTTTATTTATAATCTCCTTTTTTGTAGCAGCACCCAGCTCTACAGCCTTTTGCCTTATTTTCTTCTTACAAACCTACTGATTAAAAAAAGGGTTAGCTTAATATTACATGTAGGGAATCACAACTGAATGTGTTTAATTCCTGTAACTGCCAAAGCAGCTGCCATGCATGGTGTGTATGTCTGAGCAGTCATATCTTCACTTGACAAAGACCACACAGCCCCGTACAAGACAGCTATTCATCACCTTGATGAATGACTGCCAAAGGAAGTGAAACAGCCTGTGGCCTCTCAGTGCCCAACATCCATAACCTGCTTCATCAGCAGTCTGTAGTCAGTGCTACCACGAGAGACCAAGCTGGACATGTCATTCTTCCCCTCTACTAGTCCCCAGTCCCCCAATGACCCCTCACCATCAATACCAAGACATTTTCTGGTAAACTTTTCTCTAGATGACCCTGCTACCTGAACCTTAACAAAAACCCACCTCTAATCACTTACCCACCATTTAGTGATACTTCCCCACTTCAACTGAAAAGGCTGTTTTCAACTGGAACATTCCAGCTTCAGGTCTTAAATCAGTGTTAATAGCGTCTCTCTGAATTCACACCTTATTCTAACTCATCTGTATTTGTAGTTCATATGTTATAGTTTTTTAAATTTATGTTTATACATTAAATCTATTCCAGACACTCTAATAATAAAAATTAGCCTTTACGAGCACTTTTGGAACTGCAGAAATAGCCTGAATCTCTTCTTCCCTTTACTGTGTCTCACTCAGCCACGGCCCCAAGTGCTGGGCCTACCTGTCAGCATCCATCCTTTGCTGAGCCTGGCAGCACCTTTGGAATCCACGGCTCACTCTGAATTACATCCATATCCCATGCACTGCCCTGCACTGCTTTGCACCAGCACTTCCTTACTTCACTTCATCTGTCAGTCCATGAATTAAAAGATGCATCTCAGCATTTTAATCTCTGCTGATGCAGCTTCAACCTTTCAACTAGAATTAGAACATTTTGACCCACCCCCTAAAAGCAGTGTAAAAAACTCATCAAACTAATCTAAATTATTTTCTAACTTGAGCAAACTGTGTTTTATTGTGGAAGATGGGAAAAATTAAACTCTTTTACTTTCATTTGAGACACAGTATCCTACAGAACACTGAAATACTGCTCTGCCACTTCCAAAAAGAGCACCATTTCAACCTGCTCTGTTCTGCTGCTTTTCTTGAAATCAAATAAAATTATTTCAGTAAGAGAGGGAGCATATGCTGCCCCAGTACATCTGAAAATAGTGTGTACATTGGCCAGCACTGAAAAGAGTGAGAGCTGAAATGCAGTAGGGATGTTTCACTACAAAAACTCCTTTGAAGGCATTTGCCAAGGAAAAAGCCTGAAAGCTTTTCCTTGACTTCCTGGAAGATTCTTACAATTGCATCAGCAGGCATACTGCTCCTGAAGGTCACAGTGACAGGCTGGCCTTGCTTTTGGAACTATTCAATACCTTATCACAGCTCTCAGTGCAAGTGCCAATGCTTATTAATGGGAGTCAGCCCTGGAAACACAGAGGATGAATTTTCTTCCAGTAATGGCCCTCCCCAGGAGCCTTAGGGTACACAGGTGAGTACACTGATATGTACTGTCACCACTTTCTCAGTTCAAGAGTGATCTCTCCTGTTCCCACACCAAACTCTAATTCTCTATATATCTAAAGAAGACGGACAGGCTGAGCCTCTAGTAACAAATCCATGACAAAAAATTATGTGGGGGTTTTATGGTTCAAGTCTAATATAAAAACATCCTAGATTTGGACTTAATTCACAGAATAGGCAAGAATCTTACAAATATACATGACCACATGGACATTGGTGAAGTTTTTTTCTACCATATCTGACATTTTGGATGACTATAAAATTCATTATTTTTTAAAATGCTGACTTTTCACTTTCCTCCAGTATATAATTTATATATCATATCTGGTATGAAAATATCTAGGTAGCTGCAGAATATGCAAAGCATCATATGAAACCTGAATTAAAGCAAAACTGTCTTGTGGAGTAATACATGTCTTTTCTTTTTAATATGATGGAGAAAAAAAAGGGGTTGACATGACGATGTTCTAAAATCAGAAACATCAACACTTCATTATAAATTATTCTATCTCTCTTTGTACTTTATATTCATGTAGTCTTAAGCACTTGTGATTTCTCATCTCTAGGCATCCTAACTATACTTGAGCACCAGAATAAATGCAAACTCTGAAGCCTTCTGCACCTTAAGATGAAGGAAACTCCATTAAATTCTTCATGACATTCTCTATTGTCATTTCAGCACATTTATGATAAGAATATGGAACTGTCTGTTTTCAATGACTCTTCAACCTGATATCTACTGACTTGCCTAGCTCTTTAATAGTGCTTTGGATTTCAGAAGATAATACTGATAGTTTCTGAAATGAAACCATCTCCATTTTAAAAAAATATCCTCAGACACGAATTTTAAATATAAAGTAGAACTATCTGTGTTTAGCTTAACACTGATTTATGTGATCAGATTTAATGTGCTAATTTATCACATTACAGTGATTTTATAAGCTGTGAATCTTCTTTTCAGAACACCTTGTTTCTATTTCTTGATGAAAATATTCCCTCTTTCATTTATCGGTATGTGAGTACTATGTGACAAGTTCCCACATACCAAGACACTCCTCACCTTCTGATACAGAAAGCTCTCTTACAATTAAATTTAAAGAAATACATGTTAACATATGAAGAAATGAGGCCAGAACTTGGTTTTATGGGATTATGCTGAGCAGTATAACAAATCAGAGGATCCCAAGTATTTTGAGTATGCATTTCATACTTAACATGATAATAAAATAATTTTCAGAAAAGGAACTCTACTGTTTATTATTTAGGGCAGATGTCTTAAAGCACTTACTTGACTTAGGGTCAAAAAACCCTAATAAAAATCAGTATGGTTTAACATTATTTAATTGGTTCATTTGCAAGGTAATTATGAACTAAGGGATACAGACAAGCATCCAGTGGGATCTACTAAGTACCTAACTGTCCCTGTTTTCTGTTGTAAGTACTTTTTCTGTGTGGAAGAGAAAAGGAGGGAAAAAAGTAGTAGGTTAGTTATACCTCAAAAATGTCACCCTACCTCAGCATAATTGAACTAGCTAAAATAAAAGAATACAATGTGAAAAGGCAGCAATATGGGATATTAAAAAAAAAAGTAAATTAACCCCTGCAATGAATTCCACATGATCTAGATGTGTGCAAAGAATCAGGATATATGACATAATACTGATATCATGTCACATCATACACATGATCCAAGAAGCCAGCACAGGTATTAGTCCTTTGAATCTATTCCTAACACATTATTATTTTTTTAGGGAAAAAGAAATATAACTCTTGAAGATACATAAATATAAAAGCTGGAAGTTATGCAACTAAGACTCAAATGTACACTGAAGAATTATAGTTTAAAATTTAAAATAATCCAGTCAACCCATTTAGACTGTGCTCCACCATGTGCATAAACCCAGAGCATCTAACATATATTTTTGATTTAGAAATGCTGTCTCTAACCATTTGACACTGATATTTCATAAGGCTTCTTGGCTGCCAGCAATCACATCCATCTGTTATGCTGGCAGTGTGCTCAATCACAAGGTGTGTTGGATCTCTTCATTGCCAGAGAAATAGAAAACCCTTTGAACTGAGAGCAAATACATTCAGAAAGTACCAGCTAAAGGCATTTTGGATGGGGCAACAAACTTTGGGCAGAAAATAAAGAACAGAGGAAGGAAAGTAATAGATCTAAAGAATGTAATAGCTCTAACAGCAGTCTTACCATTGCTTGAAGAAGTGAGCAAACATCAAAAAGAGTCATTACTAACCAACAAGTGTCATTTAAGTGATCCTTCCCATGAGACACATCTTGGAAGTCACAGCACTATCTTCTATTTCTTCCACAGAGCTTAAAGATCACTTTGTGATTTTTCTTTTCACATATTTGCATGTATAGCTATACATACATATAAATACACATGCATTTACTAAACATATAGATATAGCAAATATAAATATACACACAACAACAAAGACATGCACGTTATATGTACATATGTATATACACATACATAATTTTTACTGGCAAGCTCTCTGTGCTTCATTACAACTACTAAGGAGCAAAATCTACTTTGCAGTAAAGTCTTTTTGTTTTTCCGTGGGGGGGAAGGTAGTCACTCAATGCTTCTGCATAGCAAACACATTTTCCTGCACAGTTACAAGGGAGAAAAGCCACACAAAAGAGTCTGGCTAATCCATTAAGACAAGTTCTGTATGTTCTAGAAAACCACTGCAGCGTCAACCTTGCCTCCTTTTGAAGGAGAATTAGGAAAATATCTTCACTTTGGCAACAGTTTTTCCAGCCATCATTTTCTTGCTACTGACTAGTTCATTGGTTCAGAAGGATTTAAGCAAGGCAATCTCACTGGAATTTGTGGGGCTTTTTTTCTCTGCAACTATCAAGAGATCTTTAAAATAACTTCTCAGCTATAAAATGTGGTACCTGCATGCCAAATAATTTTCAGATTATTTTCATTTATTCCAACTGTGTCACTCCTCAAGGGGTCAGTAGAACAGTCTAAGAGACAATTTTGAAAAAAATGTTCTTAAACTTTAGTTTCCTTTTTATTTATTCCTCTGCAGAGTCAGCCCTCCAAAAAGAGTAAATTCACAGGAACAAAGCTCAGTATTTTCACTTACAAATACTTGGGCTTTGCCTTTCAGAAAAGTGGTGACTGTGCATATGCAGAGAGCAAAGGAGCAGTGTTAGAACCCCTGCACTCAGCTCAGGAAGTGCTTTGCATTACCAGCTGTCACCAAGGGCTCAGCCCTGTGGGAAGAATCCTGTTCTGCCTGCTGCAATTCCCTCTCAGCTGTTTGGCCAGGGGCCGTACCAAGGAGCATCCTCATGCCAGCAACATTACAGTCTCCAGTGAGAACTGATCCAATTTGGCAAAAATGGGCTTTATCTTTTAGCCGACTGTGACCACAACAGATGAAAACAGTGAGGTCCCTACACAGTCAATGCCTAAAGTGCCACTCCACAGTACTTAACAGCAACTACAGCACCAATGGAATGTTCAGATACAAGCCTGTCAAGGATTAGGAGATTTTTTTGCAATGAAAAGTGCTTCATGGTACCGGTTACAGGAATTATTGGAGGAAACCACAATATATAGTATTAGATATCAAAAAATGACAGTAAAATGTGAAAATATTGATCAAACCAGAAGAAAAATAATGGTCAGCAGTAGAACAGAACACTTTCATTAAAATATAGAAACAGTAATATATATTTAATTTCTAGTACTATTTTTGTAAGAGCAATTCCCTGAGGTTTCAATCAATTACTGATACTTTGTCATTTCTACTTATTTGAGAGTATGTGCCATACAATCTTCATGCAAGAAGCCCAAAGTATGAAAGCTTCAGTTTACTCACCACAGAACAGTTCTTCATCTATAATTCTGCTGCTTTGTTGATAGCTGTCTTTGTGAACTTCAAATTATATGGGTCTCTTCTTAGGCTGGAGGAATACAAAACAATTCAACCTCTTGCAAATATATTCTGATTTTTGAACACAAAAATATGCATACAGCCTGCAATGCTCTAACAAACAATTCAGCATATCAAAATTAAATTCAGAATATGACTTCATCACTCTGACTACTAAAGCAAGGTTTTCCAGCAACAAGATTGTTTTACAAATACTGTACATTATCGCCAATGTGAAATGATGTCAAAATCAAATCAAATTTCACATCAAATGATGTGAAATGTGTGGCTGTACAGTAAGACTGCAACTCAGAAAAAATTACCTGTTTTTCTGCAGTGTGACAGTGAGCAATGAGTACTGATAGTAACTGAGTGATAACAAATTTCCTAAGACTTCAGACCTTCCACCTGTCACATGCAGGGACACAGAGTTCTTTTTTCTTTTTGTGTTTTATCTTCTCAAATACTGCTTTTCTTCCCTAATTATAAAAGACCAGTTTTCCACAAACATTTATATAAATTTCAAGTTCAACTTCAATTCACTTATCAGATTCCTATAATAATGCAAAATGGTAAATATTAGACAAAATTCATAAAATAATATAATTTCTAAACTGAGAAGATTTTTTTTTGTTGTTGTTATTTTAAGCTTCTTTCACCTGTGGGATATGAGCCTATATCTGAATCACAGACTGACAGCTATGTATATACAGAATTTAATGTGGAAAAACTGATTGAGTTGTCCCAGTTCCAATTTTAAGGATGATAAAGCTCTTGGATTCAGATCTTAAAACAGTAAACATTACTGTACAGGTCAAAAGTATCATAACCTTCGCTAGTATATTTTCAAGGCTCTCATCATAGAAATGGGAAAGTAGCCTTATAAGTCAGTCAGGGCATTGCATCCCACAATTAATTATTTGCCTTCTTTTTTATTACATGAACAGTTCAATGAGAAGTAAAAAATCTCTTCTTCCCAATTTCCATTTTATTCTTCCAGTAGACCTTTCAAAAGTTACTTGTAGCATTTTCAAGCACATGAAGTCCTACCCATCTCTACTGATATTTGTGGAGCTGATTTACCTCTGGTTCTGAAAGAACACCATCATATCATATTGAAAAAAATCAACCAGGGAACTATTTCTCCCAGAGCTTTTCATATATTCCTGCTATACCCCGGGCAAATTACATTCTTTGCAAAAGTAACTCGTAGAATAATTTTCCCAGAAAGCAATCAATAAAAGCTCCCCTCATGCCCTTCCATCTCTCTTTGCTTTCCTGAGAAATAAAGCCACTAGGTGCGCTGGCACCTTTGATAGATGATTTAAGTGAGTTTTTCTGAACATATTCCCTCTCTCTTAAGCATATAAACTGCAAAACTGTTATTCTGTAGACCCTATATATCATTGCAGTAGGTTCAACCTTTCAGTAATCCTGAAAATACAGCAACTGACTTCAATCCTGAATGAAAGCAAACCAGCCCAGCTGGAACCCTAAAAATGTATGACAAAGTCATACTGAATGTTCAGAAAGAGAAAATAATTTTTTCAAAGTTCAATAATTTCTCTAAATTAATAATAAGAATTGCATTATTGCTACACAACAAATACAGATGTAATAAATCCCCTTCAATCTTTAGGAGACTCCATACATTTTTCTTACTTAGTTTACTAATTGTAATATGTATTTTTAAAATATTCTGCATTCACATTAAATTATAAACCTATCAATCATTTTAAAATAAGGAATAGATACATGTACAATAATTTCCTTAGCAGTAAGTCAAATTATATAATTGATCTAGTTCTAGTCCTAAGTAGTGATAAAGGCTTGCAATGGCAAGGAGTATTTTATCACTGGTTATGGATAATGAACATTTTTGTTCTAAAGCAAGAATATATTTAAACTTTTCCTACTCCTTAGCATAAAATTGCAATGATCTTAATTTAACTTAGAATTAAAACAAGAGCTAATTCAACTACAAGAAAAGCTAGTCTGGTTATGTAAGTCTTGGACTGAAACTGCACCTCAAATGAAACACTTGAAACGAAAATCAGCCCCCTATACTTTCCTTTTTACTGGGCCTAGAAGCAATACTGTTGGAGCTCATCCACTCAATCACTTCTGATTTCCAGAGCTTTTTTCCCAGAGGGATGTTTAAATGAGATACCTAAATGTATTTTATGCCAAACAGTCCAAGTATTAACAGAACTGACTTTGGGTCTTATACCTAAGAATAATTACAGAAATCATTTCATCTGTCATGTGAAGAACCCAAAATAAAAGGAGCTGTCACAAAGCATTGTGTCATGTCACCATACACATGCACACACACATTTTATACACAAAATATTGCAGCTGTTCATTTTCCCTCCTACAGGGACACTGTCTAAGGTGGCAGCTTTCCTTGGGGAATATGCTATCATTAGATTTCCCATTTGGGCCTTTTCCATGGAGAAAGATTTTTCCTGTACCAGATTAAATCATGCTAATTTCAAACAGGAGGCAGTCACATCAAATTAATTTTTAAAAGCTGAAGAGAGGAAAGAGATGTTTGGTAGATGGTGTGAGAGGAAGCAGCAATGTAATACACACTCTTAAAATCATCCTTGCATATTCTGTATTTCAGAAGCTCTTGCTCTATTTACCTCATTGAACACTTCAGCTCTAGTAATTCCCACTCTCATATCCACTGTCAGAGCATCACTGGCAGTGCTGGATTTCTGTGTTGTAAGCAGGACCACAACTCCCTGTTGAACTTAGGCAGTAATTTCTTCAAACAGAACCAAGGCTGTTCCGGCAAAAGCATAAATATTACAAATAATTATAAAATATCTCTGACAATCAGAAAAATCACCTTAAGAGTTCCACTTCACTCATGGGAAAATGAAAAGGTCATCAGATGTCAGAAGAAGTTTAAGTTACTATTTTTCTGGAGTATAATGTTTCCTATACATTCTAATTTTCCAATATGCTGCAAAATTCTGAATAGAAACCTCATTATTGCCTTACAGAATCAATTAAAGAAAGCACACATTTGTAACAGCTGATTAATAGACATTAGGATTCCTGGAAGACTGGAAAAAACCACTAATTTTTACTGTGCAAGAGCAACTAAAAGAGACACACCATGGAGTACTAGTCTGTAGAAGTGAACTAACAAGACACCGAAATGCTTAAAAATTGATTTTCACAAAAATTGGAGGCAACTGTGTTTTAGTCTAGGTGCAGTTTACTCCATAAGGTCAAAACTGGTACAGTTGACAAAACACATTTGTTCCTCAGAATTCCTGAACAGTAATTCTTTTTTGTCCATATTCCTTTGAATATTTTTTAATATTTCTCAGAAAATTCAATTTAATTAAGGCAGAAGCATTTAGAATTCCTAGTTCAGATATTACGGGCTGCTTTCAAAAAGCTACTTGCATATGCTAAATGGAATGCTAATAATAGACCAGTACAATGCAAAGTTTGTTTCAAACTTCAAACTTCCTGAGAAATTACTTTCTGGCAGTCTTGAGGAGAGCTATTAAATGTCAATTCAGTATCACTTTTGATTTCCTTAGACCAGATTTAGCAGCTGAACTGAATGAAGCGAGGCACAAGGGAAGACATCCTCAACATAAGCTTCCCAGGCTTTTATGTTTAGATCAAAGGGTATTGATTTACAATTCTGAGGATGAAAACAGTGGTGAAGAAACCCAGGCAGCTTAAGTAAAGTGCTGACATCAGTGACAGATCTCATTTTAGCTATAGTGCTATCAAATAAAAACAAGGCCAATGGCCTTGTCAGAAACATGCTTTCCTTTCCCCACCCTACTTGTAACACTGGTAACTATGGGAAATGCAAAGAAAAGGAAAATGAAGCTATGCAGAGAAAAAGAAAACTCAAAACCAATTCAAAATTCAATTCAACCAAACCATTTATATGTCCCAGCTCAATCACAGAATGAATCCAAGTGAGATACTGGAGGACCACAGGAGAAACAGCAATAGGGATGAGTGCAAGAAAAGCAAGATCTCTGTGGTACAATATAGTGGGCCCTCACTCTAATCTAAACATAAACCCTTTGCTGCCTCAGCAATGAGAGGAACAGACATGGTTCCTTTTAAAGATGCAGTCCATAGCCAGGGGACATCCAGTACAAAGGCTCTGCAGATCACATCTATGCTTGCTTTTGTTTCAGGGTGAGGCATATTTTTAATCTTGTAGCTTTTAATCTTGTAGCCATTTTTAGTGTTAGCATTTATAAGGGTCATTTCAACATAAGGGAGAGAAAAAGCTTTTCGAACATGGATCTCTTTTAACAGTGACTATAACTTTTAATATTCATATGGGTGGAAAGTCCTCCTTTTTGTTAGTCAGCTGATTTTCTGATTTTCTTTTTTAAACTGCATTAAGGCAACAAAAAAAACATAATCCCAAATAAATTAAAACTAAACAAGAAGAAAACATAGAATACCACAAGTTTTACGAGAGAGCTTCCATCTGCTCAACCAGAATTCCAAAAGGAATGAAACAAGCTTGAGCTCTAAGATTTCTGGTCGAAAATAGCAGAAGGAAATTAGGCACATCTTTCATGGGGTAAATTCACTTTTCTTTCTGAGAAAAAGCAGAGGAAAGAATACTTCAGAAGCTGCCAGCTCCAAGCAGTAACATGATTCATAACATACCAATTCCCTTGCTGTGTTTTACAGTGCTCTCAGCATCATCAGTCCTGGTATGCCTCAAAAAAAAAAAAAAGTAGAAGCACCAAACAGAGCAGCATCTGTAAAGTTTGCCCTGGAAGGTGGCAGAAGAAGGTGCAAATTGAAATGCTGAGCAGCACAGTGAGGGAGAAAGTGACTGCTCAACTGCCCTGCAATACAGCTTGGTTTTCAGAAATGGCACTTAGACAATAAATAGAAATTCACTTAACTTGCTGCACTCTGTGCAATCCCTAAACCTGGGTGTCAAATTCTGCTTCGTGGAAGCAAGAACTTCAGCAAAACAGTGTATTTCTTCACAAAACTAATACCAAATGGATATGGGGAGTTCATATAACTAAACTCTGGAGTTCTTGGATGACAGTATTTCAGCTGGATGATCATATAGTAGTATAGTTTTTCCTATTCCTCCTAAAGACAACAAGAAAAGCATTTTTTTTCTAGTCATCAGTGTGTCTGAAAAAAGCAGGTCTTTAATCAGGAAGTGGGCATGCTGAAGCTGTTATACAAACAGCAAGGCAAAAAAAAAACAATCATTTTCATCCACAGGAATATTGGTTTTAGAGGTCAGAGTAAGAGTAATTACTAAGAATAACAAATGCACTAATGTCTTTGTTTCTAATCAATTCATATAAGCACACTCATTCCTTGAACTTGGTAGTCCCTTGTTTGTCAGTGGGCCTTTATGGAGAACCAATTCATTGATAATTATAAACTTAACCTGACCAAGCACATCGGTTAACACAGACATCACCAGCTTTATATTTTTTTACAAAAGGTTCTCTTTTTCTCAGTGGCATGGTTTCTTCTGCTTAAAAGAAAGAAGCAGCAGCCACAGAGATACTCTCTGGAGCAAATCTCTTATCAAGTATTTCGCTAAACCTATTAGCAATAATAATGCATAATTTCTCCAGCTACAATGCCCCACTCCAGTTAAAACCTCAGAGTACAAGAAAGCATCTCAATAGCTATCTAAGGGTGAAATACGCTATTGTCATAGACCAAAAAACTGCTCTACAGAGATAACACAGGCAGAGGCCGGATTTCTGAATTGCCCCTGAAAATCCAGGGCAACAGAGCTGCTTTAGCCACTGACATCAATGCCAGAATCACTGTGTGACATCACAGGGCCCACACAGGGCTCCCAGACAGCTCTGTTGGCACTACAAGTTTTCCCCCTCATAGAAAAGCAGTCTTCCTCATCAAGCCAATAGTGCCTCTTGCCCCCCTACATCCAGGGAGCATAAAGACTTGTGACCAACCTCCTGTCTCAAGGCAAAATCACTGGGATAGGAGATAAAGAAATACAAAGAGCAATCTTAAGGAAAAAATCTATCACAGAAAGTATATTAAACACATAATGAGATCCAAGCTTCTAAAATTATATGATTCCCTATCCTATTTGAAACATTTTAGGAAATTAAAAAGAAATCATAATAAGGTCATGGATAGGGCTCAGAAGCTTTCAATTCAAACCCTCTCCTGTCACTGAATTTCCCTCAGCTTCTCTTTTGGCCTCAGAATGAATGCATCAGCTTAAACCAGGACTGTTTACACATACACTAGCAAAGGAGGAAGGCATATAAAGTAAGAGCAATGCACAGATGAAAGGGACATCAATAAACAAATCAATTTTCTCCCAAAATATTGCAGCATCAGCAACTATCCAACAATATTTAATGCATTGCTTTGTAAAAATGAATTACTACACTGTGCATTGTTAAAATATTTCATGCAATTACTTAGAGTTATCTGAACATCACTCTGCACAATAGACTTCAGAACAAAAAGAGCCCAATCTGATTGTGCAGACATGGACAATAGAATTAACCCCTTTGGCAGGCAATACAGAGTGGACAGAACAAAGAAAAAGTGGAATCAATAAAAAAGAGGAACTTTTCTGTTACAAACACAGTGTCTTCGGTAAATTTTAACCAATTTTTTTACATGTATATGTTCTCTTTCCTAATACAGAAGAAAATGGCCCTGGATTTTGAAAACTGTGTTAATCAAAAAGATTGTTTTTCTAAGTACTTTTGTATTGGAAGTGATATATGAAGAGCAAAAAATATATAGAAAAGAATCTTTTCTTGTCTTTATCCATTGATTCTAATAAATTTCACAGTAATTTTTGTAAATAGTTACACTGACCAGTTTTTTCATGGCACAGTTTCCCTCTAGAAAAATCAGAAATAAGAAACATGAGGTGTTTCAGTAAATTCCCACGATTGTTTACAGCAGGAAGTGAGAAATGGGATTGATCAATGTTTTTAATCAGACCCTGTCATGGTGCATTGTTGCACTTGTTACAACAAATGTTAGGTAACTATGCTATTAAATCAGGCATTGTTGCAATTTTATCATGTCAACATTATAGATTACAGATTATTCTTTTTGACAACATCACAGATACATAAAATGACACTTGTGATATCAAACACAATCTATTTTACTTCAAAAAACAACTACTGTCCAAAAAGGGACATCTGAAGAGAAATTTGATTTGACTACTAAGGTATGACTGAAGCTCAGAGAGGTGCACAGCTGCTAAAAGTTAAATACTTAATATATTGCAATTGTATTGCAAGAATAACCTAATTCTTAAATGCACTTATTTCACCTACTTAGGTCAATAAATAGGAATTTTAAACTCAGTATGATTAACAAAAAATAGACTGATAAAGTACAGTCACAATCTGCATTCTCTCACAAACAAATATATAGCTATTTTCTGATTTATAATTTATAAAAAAGAAACACCAATGAGTGGAAGATACTGCAGAAAATTTTTTCAAAGACATATATATTAGTCATTCCATGTCAGGATAATAATAACACCCATAAAATATTTAAATACACTAGTATCTATTGTGGAATAATATCCATAAATAGGATTGGCATTAAAATGACAAAGGAAAATGTAAAAAAAATAATTCATGCAAAGCATTTTAAATACTGTATTTGCCCAGAACTGCTACACTATGCAGATCACATGAAATAATTTCTTGTTTAAGCTACAAATCTAATGCTTAAATTACCTATAAACCATTAGCCTGAATAATCTCAGGGGAATGTAATTACATATACAAAGTCCTTCATGTCAATTATACTGAATATAAAAACAGTAAGTAATAAATAACTTTCCATAAATATTTTCTACCATCAAAGAGATCAAGATTTGTTGTTGCTACACATTGGGGCAAAGAAATAATTACAATGTAAAGATTCATCTCATCAGGATTCAGCAGCACTCAGACTTTGAATGTTTAACTCACAAGGGGTCTGCAGGCAACCCCACTGATGGAATCAGAAATGGATCAGAATGTTTCCATAAATCACAAGCTGGTCTAGATTGCACTGAAGCAAATGGAAGTGGTTAAGAAACCAGCATGTACTTGAGAAGAGGAACCAGCTGTCATCTGGCTTCAGGGCTGCACAGGCACACAGCCATTTCTCATCACACAGCCCTTGTCCTTACTGATAAAGCCACTCCTGAATTTAACCACATTACACCCCACAAGAGCTGTAAAGGAATATTGAGCCACCTTCGTTGCACAGATAACAAAAGGAACTTTTTTCCAGAATCATCTCATATGTGCTGCAGAGTGAGACTAAAAAAAACCCAGAAGATCATTCCCCTTTTAAATAGCAAGTCAATCTAGTTTTCTAAATAAGTATTTTAGTACAAGCAGTGCCTAATTCCCTTATAGAGAGAAACACTGAGGTCCTTTACATGGACATGCATTTTCTAGGAGGCTCTGTAAAACTTTGAAACAAGGAGTTTACATAGCCTTTTAAAAAATGTTTAACATTATATACTCTTCCTATTTTTATAGTAAAAAAGGCAATAATCTTCATCTGCAGATGCTGCAATGCTTTTATTTGTATTAACATGCCCCCAGTAAAGCAGAAAAAAATTCTAACCAATAATAAAGAGGGGAATTGCTAATGCATGAATGATGTTAATTTAACAGAGTATGAATGCACTGCAAGACCTAGCTGCAAGGAAAGATAGGAGTCATCAACATAGTTTCTCTCCATTTCTATTTTTCTTTTGGAAAATAACCGCCCCATTTGCTAACCCACTCTTCTATTTTATGGCTATGACACTTTGATCCAGCAGCTTTGCTGTGCCTAAAACAAAATTCAATAGAAGACAAAAAGCAGTTAAAATCACAAGTCTGCAATATGGATTTCCCTTAATTACAGCTACAGAATGACAAGAGGTTGAAATAAAAAAGGAAGATTATTAAATACATTTTAAAGAAATAAATTCTCTCCTTATCCCAAAATTATCTCCAGCTTTTCTATTACCTTGCATGCAAGTCTGTCTTGATGGAAATTAACGATTCATGTTAAAGCAATGAAACCCATTTTCAAACTTTGGTGCTGGGTTCTGTTCCAGAATTCTTTTAATCTTCTCTAGTTATACTCTCCCTGTAAAGCTGCACAGTTAGGCACAACTGCACAAACTACTAAAGCATGTGTTAAATACATTTTTCAATCAATGCTTTATACCATACTCTATCACCCCGACTTCAGAGTGACTCTCAGCAGACTCTTACCACTTCTACTTACAATTAACTTTCTGAAAGCATGACTGAGCCTTAAATGTTCCCTTATTCCTCCACCATCTTCTCAGGTCCTCCACACATCAAAGGGATTCTGAATGATAACTGAAGCTTTTGCTCACCATGTACCCAGTATTAAATTCTGCTTCAAAGACAGCCAAAAATACTGCATGCTCAGTGACAATAAAATAATAAAACATCTTTGTTTTCTCCTGTAGCTGTTGTCCTATGTGAGCACATAAGCTGTGAATGCTTTCTGAATTTCCAGAAGCATTTGAATACACTTAATTGGTGTTTCACCAAAGTGTTTTCCTATTTCAGGAAATATCTCAGACCTTTCAAAGAAAATTCAGTGAAACCCTAGAACTGGACAAAAATTAATTCAATTCTATTCATATGTACATTACCTTTTAGTAGTTCAACAGCATATTCTATAACTTATATTTAATTAAATTATCATCAATTTTCTTACTTTCCTTTTTATCTGCATTTTAATGTAGGATCTTTTTCTCCCCATAACTACAATTCCCAGCCCCAGCCTGCATTTAGTCAGGTAATAGTTCCTCTTTCACACTCTTTGGAAAATAAAATAGGACAAAACCCACAAACCCTACTTCTAATGTCTGTGCATTACAACCTCTAGGCAAGAGTATTCTCAAGTTGACATATAAAATTTCTTTGAGTGTTTTCAAGAGCTTTGATTGGTTTTTCTGTTACTGTAGCATTAAATCAGGGCTTTGTGGGGAAAAAAAGCATTATTAGCTCAAACAATATCTCTGCATGATCATTTGCTTCTA
Organism: Emberiza elegans; assembly: GCA_024865655.1. NCBI lineage: Eukaryota > Metazoa > Chordata > Aves > Passeriformes > Fringillidae > Emberiza > Emberiza elegans. Next base: position 68,015,631 of record JALJVW010000206.1, read on the forward strand.
GCAATGATTTTTATTTTATTCATTAAATATAAGATTAAATTTTGATACTATACAGAAAGACATAATAACCTAAAAAAATTGTGGGGAAAATCAATCTACAAATTAAATAAAAGGTTTCAGTAGAGAAAGAAGTAACTTTGAAGAAAAGCAATAAAAAAGGAGGATGCTTAGCACTTTACTACTAAGCAAAAATTGTATCAGTAAAAAAACCCCAACACTGTAGTTTACAAACTGCACTCTAAAAGCTCACTGCTGTGCAGAGCAGACAGAAACCCACAAAGAGCCCTCATCCTGTAAGAAAACATTCTTCCTCTATAAGGTATCAGTTACTTGCCTGGCCCAAGAGAAGATGCAGGTCTGAATTCTGCATTTATCTCAGAAAGGCAGAATTCATATTTCATTATACTTTCCTATTAACTTGGTTTCTATACCTTATCACATATTAATCACTCCAAGATTAAAGTCAATTTATCACTTCTGTATCAGCTATAAATAACTAAACAATGAGAAGCCCATCATATATAATACAGGAAAATCCCTTTTGAATTTACTATGGACTCCTTGTGGAACTCTTGTATTTTCAGAATTTATTTTAATGAGAAGTTCCTTGAAATACTAATTTTTAAAATAATTTTTATCAATTAATATTGTACATTAAAATCAAGTTCCAGGAAACTGAAGACAGAAGATATAAAAGGTTCAGACTTAAATGAAAAACTCATCCTTACGTAAGTCTGATGTCCTAAATACTGCACTCTTTGAATTCATTTCATAACTAATTTGCAGGTCAGTCTAGCTGTTTCCTGTCACTTTAAACACCCACAACCTCACAGCATACCATGGCATGAACCATGGCCCTTTGTTATCTGGAGAACTAATTAGCTGTAATTATTAAATCTTCACTGTCTGCACTGCAGGTATTTAAAAATCAATCCTTGCAGTCCATTTGTGTAACACAATATTTTCCAAAGAACAGAGAAGTATAATTTCAGTTTTGAATATAATTCCGATATTATTGTGATTGTTAGTTAAGATCTGCTTATACATGTCTACACATATATGGAATACAATATATTTATATTTATATATATGACTAAAGCAGCATGGTTTGTGGTTTTTTTTCTTAAGGGCTCATTCAGGTGACTTGCATTTCTTAAGATACTACTATTTTTTAGGAAGAGGTGATGACTCTATTTTCTGAAAGGTAGATAACTGACCCAGGTACTGATGCTTCTGTCTCAGGTTTCCCTGAATATACTTTCCATTGCTGGCGCTGCCCCCCACAACATTCCTGCCTGTGTCCTGAGTCATTGCAAAGATGGTGTTCTGTCTTTGAATATCAGAAGCTGTGTCCCCACACAAGGCAGAAACCTGGCCATCATTCTCATGAGCACATCAAAACTGTCCCTTTGCTCCCTCGCTACATCAGCACAGACCAGTAGGAAAGCCCTGATAGGAACTCAGCAGTGGGTACTGTTCCATTTGTCTAAGGTTCAGATGGCAGAAAGAGCCACAGGCAATGTAGAGAAATCAGTGAATTTGTGCTGACTGTTTCACTTCAGTGCAGATATTTGAAAATTATAGTAGCCTAAGACTTCTGATGTTTATGTCCATTAACTGTGCATGTGAAAAAACTCTCTTTAAGGCTAAGCAAAGCCTCCCTCACTCTCTGAAGGCATCTGGAAGACAGAAGTTCCTACAACCTACTGGTTGTAGAGTTGGTTGTAATTTTGTCCCCACCATAACACAGATCACTCCATGATCTGAAAGTGTCTGTGGACTACAAACTTCAAGCACAAAAAAGTACTAGGGCTTCAATTGTCACACCATTCAATGTATCTTATTATGTATAAAAGCCATTTGTGTCCCATGCTTGGGAAAAAAAGGAAGCCTAATAATTTTTTGGAGCAGATACCACTGATCAGGTAGATAGTAAAAGAAATAACTCACAAAATCTTACATGCCTTGGAATAAAAACAAGAGGTGGTTGCTTAAAGGAACTTAGTTCCAAGTTGTAATACAGTGTCCAGATAGAGACATATCTATTTTAGTGTTACTATCTAAAACTTGTATTTGTTCATTGCCATCTGGGATAATTAAAATATTCTCCCACCAAAACTGCATGCAGCTGACTGGCTTTAGTGATTTTGGGACCTTTGGCAAGAGTCCGGGGTGCTCCTGTGAACAAAAAGAGATCCCATCAAGGAGGCTGCATTGTATTTCTTGCAGAGTGAGATATATATATCAAAGACTTGCATAAACATCCATAAAGTAAACCTCAGTATTACACTATATCAGAAATTCAGCGTTTCCTCCTTTGTAAACTGAGGCATTGTGTAGGCCTAGTCCCTTGATATCATTGAGATTTCTGCTGCACAAAGAAAATCACAACCCTAATCTTGTCTCCTCAGCTACAAAAATTAATGGCTTCAATCCAGCAATTAGTTCTAGAATGACAAAGGACATGTAAGAAAACTTGGGTGTGGAAAATTGTGCCTAGGTTTCAGCAGTGCAAGTAAACTGAAATAGCTGATGTGCCCAGAGACAGTTGCTGAGCTGCAGGGAAGACACAAGGCATGCTAAGGTCGCGCTGCTTTAGGTACAATTCAGTGAATACACGTGAACTTTAGCATCCCCTGTCATCTTACTCCTGCTGCATCCCTGGAGTATTGCTTTGTCCAAGTATTTGGGGAGCTGACCTTAACAAAAAGTGTGAGCTGAGACTGTCACATGGATTAGCCATAGGGACAGAAATCCTTTTCTGACACATCTGAAAAAAAGCCCTTGCTGCTCCTGCACAACATTTCGTAAAGAATGCAGGGCACAGCTCTCCTAGCAGATCACCAGTCTATCTTCCTGCTAACTCTGACCTCTTTATCAAATCCCCTCCTGCACTTCAGCAGACTTTCTCTCCCACATATCCCCTCCACTGCAACATCAAGTTCAATGACTGTCACGGGCTCTGCTTCTTCTTACCCCATATCCCTCTGATCCTGAAGTCATGCTTGAAATCAATTGATGAGACTCTAATCACACCAATAGCAAGAAAAGAGAAAGTTACAAAGTCATGTTTCTTTTCATTAAAGGAGCAACAATTAACTACTTTTGCAAATGCAAAGACTTTTCTGTTTATAAAGGAAAAAAACAAAGCACAGTGGTGCATTTTCATTTGTACATTTCTGTACTACCAAGTCAGCCCATTTGAAGTCACCCAGCTTTCCATCCCTTTCCCCATACACAATCAAATTCTGGCTATATTAGTAAATATTGCTAATATAGAAAATAATTTATTCTCAGCTGGTAAATAATGAATTTTCAGACTAAGGCACATTTCTCATAGCAGAAATGCAGCATCTGGAAAACAGGGCATTTTTAATATCCAGATTCTCAGGTACACCAGCATAAATGATGATGCTACAGTAACTTCAGAAATAATTCTATGAATTGGAACTTACAATTTCAAACTCAAGTAAGATGTATGACTCGTATACACACACTCACAGTATTGAGATGGTTCATATCTGCCACCCTGCCATGCTTCTGACAAATTGCAGAGAGAAAATTCTAACCTTCTTTAGTCAGACTGAAATTACATAGAAGTAACTCCATGTTACCTGGCTCCTATCTCCTATTACCATGGTTTATATTATCCTTCCACATTCTCATGAGAACTGAACTTTCTATGAAGATTAATGCTACACTCACTTCACTGCACATTAATGTAGAAGACATTATTACTTGGAGCCCCAGGAATTCCCACTGGCAAATGATATTAAATCCATGCATTGTCTCTCCAGGTATCCTGACATGTCAGCCTTAAACCTGCTGTAAATTCAGCCATGGTTGATAAAAAGTTCAGCCAGAACTTTGATTAAAGTATGAACCCAGTTTAAAAAAAAAAAAAATATATATATATATTGGAAATACATAGCAATGCAAAACTACAATTGTTTCTTCCTATTTCATGTCATTGAGTTCTATGGAAACACTGGAGAAGCTGCCAAATTTCACTTTGAAAAATTAATTTTTTTTATAGAATTATAAGACCTTCATATATTGACATATTAATTATATTGTTTAATGTAAGGTATTCTTACACATCTGTAAAGATGTGTCTTTTAGAGCACAAATATTTGTAGAGATTTACCTCTACTTTCTTAAGGGAAATATCCTTGAAATTGCTTTAAGGAAAAGGGTATGGGATAAGAAAAAGATATTTCTTATATATTCCCTACGTCTTCCTGCCCAATTAAACAAGGAAACACCGAGACATTTCAATGTTCTATGGTGTCATCACTCTTTAGATGAAATTAATATAGTCTATGCAGAGACTTAACAGGTCCTCTCCAGCTGCAGATTTACTTATCAAACTTAACTTCCCCTTCAAGCCCTACAAGTTTTTGGGTTAGGAAAGGAAAATAAGCACGAGTTGCTCAGATCTGAAAACTGTACAGATGCTTTCCTTCTTGGATGGAGCCCTGACTGGTATTGCAGTAATTACACACACAGATTGAAATTATACGTATCAATTTTGGTGCAGAAGTTAAGAGAACAATGGAGAAAGGAGAGTGTTCATGAAGACTGCCCATAAATCTTAAAATTCTTGGAAAGCAGGATCTTATTCAGCAGCCCAACACCCAGCAAAATGCCTGGCATGAAAAATCTCTCTCCTGATGATATTAAATCCCACAGCTCTGCATATTCCCATCTTAACACCTGAAGTAGCAACGCTAGAAATTATGAAACAGGCCAAGGAGAATCTACAATCTAAAGGTCCTGTTTAACTATACATTTAATATATGGAGCAAGAAGCAAGACTTGAGGTATTTACTGTTTCTGTGTGGCTTTAATATGGGTATCAATAATTTAATGTATTAATCTTCTGATCCCATATTGATTTCCACTCTTAGAGTGAAGGTTCCTTACCTGAGAATTCCCAAGGGAACAGAGCAAGGCAACATGCAAACACAGGAAAGGGGATAAGACTGATCAAAGTGATGCAACTGAACACAGGCACTTACCACATATAATAAGAGCAGCATCATTTAAAAAAAATTATATTATTTTAAATAAATATCATGAGGGCTTTACTTGCCACAACCCTCTTCTTCAAAAATGTGCTTTTATCATATTTTTTTATATGGTGAAACTCTTTCTGCTATGGAAAGAGAACCCTGCAGAGTTCTACGTAGGTAAAAAAAGTTGCAGGTAAAGTAGCCCTTTGGGAAAAAAAATGTCCTGTTTATCATATGCTTGTCACAGTCATACCCTTCATCCTGAAAACATCTACTTCTTCCAAGTCATGCCAGTTTCAAGCTGCCTCTTTGACGGATGCACTCAACATGGACTAAAGAAGTGTGATTTGTGAAAGCTGGGTTTGGATCCTACAGGCCTCTCATAAGATTTTAGGATTCTAAACTAAACGCCAAATGAGAAGTGGGGCTTATCCTAATAATCTTCACTTTTTAAGTCAATTCAAAGGTAATAAAAAATAGCACTATAGAGCAAGAAGCTACTTTTTTATTCTTGCATCTCATAACAACTTAGATTTTGCACCCAAAATATAACAGAAGAATTCACACTATTTCCCTTGAAATATTTTTAAATACTGTTTGACTTTAGAAAGGATAAGCTTGAACTTATTCACTTTGTGTTATAACTCTGCACCATGAAATACCATGGTTTTCATTTATAGCCTTCTCCACTAGCTCAGAAGTCTAATACTGCCAACATTTCTACAAAGCATTCAGCAGCAAAAAATGGCCAGATTCACAGATGTGCCTGTCTCTCTCTCTGAATGTGATCCAGATATAAAAGCCTAGTGAACACGCATGGCCTAGACCTTGTGCACATCTTAGGTGTGTTAACAGCAATGTTAGTGAAAATGGCACATAGAGGCAGTTTTACATTTAGAAGTCAACAGTATCTGACACTGAAATTGCACCGTGAGCTGAGAAATCATTTTACTGTCATTGGACCCCAATTCAGAAAGATACTGAAAGATGAAGGTCATTTTCCACGTTAAAAACTCACTTCCAAATAATTGGCTTTTCAAGTTACTAGACAAGATTGCATTCTTTAAATGAGGCAATGAAATTATTCCTTGTTAGTTCCTGTCATTAGGACACTGATTTGGTTTTCTATAACAATAACTGTTTACAGGCTACTTATCTTACCTCAGCAGTACCAAACCAAAACAACTATGAACACACATTTTCAAAATTAGACCAACTTCTAAGTATTTTAAATCTATATATTTGATTTTAAATGTTAATACTGGATTTCTTGAAATACTTGTATGATTTTTCATAATTCAGTCTGTGGTGCAAGATTCTTCAGAAATTGCTGGTATATAAAAGACCACTGCTCCTTCTGCCATTTTTAAAGAAAATCCACTGTAAATCCACTTGGAGATCCAGGTTCTACATATTCTAAAACTAATCGCATATTTTCACCTTTGTTGATCTTTATGCAATTATTTTTGCTTTGATTTTTAAGGGGAAAGAAAAAAGATCAGATGTGTAAGGTCTTGGGCAATCTACTAACTTTGATGCCTTTGTAAGTCACTGGCAGTAATTTGTTCAACGCAACCATGAGGCTTTGGTAACTTCTTTCCCCTGACAGAAGAAATGATTAAACTTTCTTCCTTTCTTCAAACCCACATGGGCCTCAGTGCTCATCATCTGAGGAGGAAAGGTCTGGATATGTTATGTTTCTTCTTTTTTCATTTTTACCCAACTTATAAATACTTTTTAGGCTGTCTTGATTGTGGTTTATCAAAGAATGGGACTCTTTATGAAACAAATACAACGAATAACATGTTTCAGGGGTAGCACTGCTGTTTCCTCCAAACTCTGCCATTTCCCAAAAAGCTAATTGTACCCTATGGCTAAAATATAGCTACTCCCTTGTCTTTCTTTAATAACTTGCATATCAGAAACAATATTTTGTTAAGTAATGGCTTACACGCCTGGACAAGTCGCAGTACTCAGCTAATGCTAATTGCATTTGCAGCTGACTGAGAGTGTGCCCTGTGGCAGTTCTTTCAGATCAGCTGCCAGCCCCAACCTGTCACTCCAAAGCAACATTTGTGTGACTGTGCTCTAATTACTCATCTGCCCTGTTCACATGACCATGGGACTTTATGACTTGCTAATCTATGGAGAACTGCCAGACACCAGATACTACATCTTATATAGCATTTTACACCAATTTACAGTATTTCCAAAGAAATATTCTGCCAATTCCCACTGTAACTACCAGCAGCTGCAACAGCTGGCCCCATAAGATACATTCTTAACCTGCTTCTTTCTAAGGAAGAGGCTCAGACATGAATCTCCATAGACGCTACCCAGTTAAAGGCTGTACCTGCGACAAGGTGGATTCCTGGAGAGAACAATTTACAGAACAAGAGGCTAATTTAGTCTTGGAGAATTTCCACAAAAGAGAGACAAATCCCATTTTAATAAATCAAGACTATCCTTATTGTCTGGATAAACAAACCCCACCTCTTCACATCACTCACTATGTGACAACTCTCCCTGGATTTTATTCCTCTTTCTGTCAGTTTCCTGCTGCACAGATGAACACAGAGTTTTCCTTAAAACCACCCCAGTATGGCTATTGCTGTGATGAAGAGCTAATAGTGTATTGTTTCAGGACAAATGAGAGTGGCCCTCCCAATCTATTGTCTTGTAGGTAAGGAGCACAAACAGACTTTGAGCTGTCTGATCAAAGCATAGCTATTGATTAAATGACAATGGAAAGGGAATGTCAGGTCTACATTTTGGAACTACAGGAAAGCAAATGCCAGCTTATATGCACAGCCTCTTTATGTCTCAAAAATAGCTTTCTCCTTCATAAACAGTGCCATTGATTGATGCTATTCAGGCAAATGTCTAAGAACATTTTGTTCAGTAATTATTGTAGGCTTGAGCACACAGACTATAGAAGAAAAATCTATTTTAAGCCCAAAACTCAGTGTGCCCTTCACTGCAGGCAGGGATGTGACTAACAGAGATGTCATCCTTATTATCTTTACCAGATGCAGAAGCTCAAAACAAACCATTGAGCTCATTAAAGACACAAGCATGGGATAGCATCCAACAGTCATAGCAACAAATTACTGGGCTCCAGGCAAACTAGCTAACTACAAATTAAAGTGGGAAAAAAGAGTGAGCATAAGATACACAGCAATCATTCACAGCAAACACAAAAGTCAAACTAACAGCCAAATTCTTGATGGTCTTTGAGCTGTCAAGGTGGAATACACCAAATTCTATCATGTCCTAGTAACTAACAGATATAAAAAAATCCTGATAGTTACTAAAAATTAGACAAAAACCATGCAATAAGCAAGTACTGCAGCCTGGGATCTGATTAACACTTTTGCCAGGTCAAAACTTCATATGTACTTCCATGTCAGTAATGCTAAGTACCTCCCTCCCTCTGCATGCCCACTGCACTTCTGGGACTATAGCAGAGTTCTAACTCTTCTGGCCAAAGAACAGTTTCCCAAAGTCACGTAATTTCCCAGAGTGCTATCACTGTTAGGTAGAGAGAGAGATTTATTCTTCATTTTCAATTGCACAAAATTGTCCTCATATCATTTTGCTTTCTGTACCTCAATATACCTTGTGTTCTTTTATTCTCTTTGCAGATCAATTTTCAGGGGAATTACACAAGGTAAATCAGAATAAGAAAATGAACAGGGCTCAGGATTTGGGCAAAGGGCTTTATAGTTTGTTTTTTTCAGTTTTGCCTTACTTATAAATCCGTTTCTGTTTGTTTCTGCTATTTTTATTTCTCTTTTTGAGTCTTGTATCTCACAAAGCATTCTTTCACATTTAATGATATAATGCTTTACTCACAATCCTGAGGCATTCTGAAGAAGAATCAGACCTATGTTTCGGATGGGCTTGGATTTCTGTCTCTACATTTTTCTCAAAATCCAAAGTGATAGGTTAGAAGTGCTATTATCTACCAATCTCAGGCTTTTGGCTATACTGAAAAAAACAAGCATCTTCTTTAATAACACAATTTTTATATATTCTAGTAAAAATTACCCCCAAGAGGGTGATGGGTCAGTGAAACAGGCACCCTCAGGAAGCGGTCACAGCCCCAAGCCTTTCAGAAACCAAAGACCATCTCAATGATACTCTAAATCATATGGTTTATTTTGAGGTAGTAGGGAGTTGGATTCAATTATCCTTAGGAATCTCTTCCATCTCAAGATAGTCCACGACTTTATTGTTTCCTATGGAGGTCTGCTGCTCACAAAGTGGGCATCTACTTTATCACTGAGTCCAACGGTTTCATTCAAAAGTAAACTAGTGTTAAAATTCACTGGATATATTCCAGCTCCTGCCTTGAAAGGTTTGGATAATCCTTGGAAAGGATCAGTTCAGAAGGTGGAGCTTAAAAGGGCTCTTACAGTGGTCTCAAGTCCATGCCTAATGGCAACAAGGATAGGACAACCTGGTCATGAAAAGGCAATACCTTCCATCCTGAAACAGCCAAAGACATAATGGGAGACTGTAAGGAGTATGAATATGTTTCAGCAAATCAATGAATAAATGCAAATTATATTTCAGCATCTTTATCAGACTATGAAATTGTTACCAATTGTGGCTGAAAACCAAAAACAACTTTGAGAAAGTGAACAAAAGTCTGCTTATATTTTATGGACATTTTTTCTCCAGAAGAGCTCTAAGCAGAATGCAAATCCTATCGGATTGTTGCTATTCCTGAACAAACGCATTATCCCAGCAGTTAAACCTTGGTCCATTTCAGTCAAACAGAAATACCGCAGCCTCTCACTCTGCACCTGCCTTATTTTTCACTTCCTCTGTTAGAATGCTATAATTCATTGTTACAAATGAGGAATCAAAGCAACACCTCTGAATCCAATTAGAAAACTGGAATACAATCAACCTAAGTTTTAACTAACAAACATAGCTGAGTGGAACACACTGGTATTCCATAAGAGCCTACTTTGTCTCTGGATACATTTTCAGTACCCATTCATTATCTCTACAAACATCAGCTTCTCTCATCCATAAAGATGAAATAACTGTGCTGGTCAAAGTGATAAGTTTTATGAAGACTTCTTGTCAAACTTAAAACTGCTAAAGGAATAGAATCTTCAGTATGAAAAAGTCTTTGTGTTAAGAGGTCTGCCATAAGATAGGACAGGTCATCTTCAAGGCACAATCCAGTATCTGCCTTCACAGAGGGAAGATAAAAAAAAGTCATTAAAGAGAAATAGCTAGGTCTAATACAAAGAAAATGTTTCTTTCATGTGAGATTTTAAGCCTGAGTTAACTGCTTCCTGAGCACATTAAGATTTAAAAAATAGCATTTTACAGGTAGATATTCAGACTCTCCAAAAGAAGACGGTATAGACTAAAATCAATTCTCCATGGAATCACTTCATTTTACAGTATCCGACAATACCACAAAAGAGTTCAGCAATGCACTGGATATGACTCGTTTTTCATGAAAGTGTCTTAAAAATAAAGCACAGAAGCTCTTTATGAATTATCTCCCTTTGAAAAGGCTTGAAAGACGAGACTGCAGATTGTTGACATGAAGATGTCAGATGAAAAGAAAAACTATCCAATACATTTTATTGCACATTAGATATATTTTCATTGGACTAGACTATGCACTCTCATGAATCAAAATTCTAAGATGCCAGGGAAAAAAAACAGTTTTAAGAGTCATTTAAGAGATATTACTGCTGACCACTATGCTGCTTAGAAAACAGGGCATAATTTTAAAATTACTAAGGGAAAGTTATAAAACATAGTCATTAGATATTCATTAAACTATGATCGTTTACATTTCGATGGTCCATAACAGTTTTAAGATTGTTATTAAAACCTTTTGCATGCCTTTTTTACACTGTAAAGGCTAAACCCCTGTGGAATTATTAGGAGTTGACAGCTCTACATAAAGTTGAAATAATGAGGTTTGGCATCTGAGAGCTCCTTAATCTTCTTCCATCAATACCGCTGCAATCGTTGCAAATGTCAGGCTAAAATGACTGTGAGCCTCAGACATCTGTCACTTACAATTACACAAAAAAATTGGTCTGATTATTACACTGCATGGTTATCACAGAACCACAGTATTGAACGAATAATTACTACAGCTTGTGCAGTTTGTTTCAATAGAAAGAAAATAAATTTTTAAAAAGAAAAAAACAAAGAAACCAAGCCAGAAAGACCAGCACACACACAAAAAGCCCACCCACACTGGACTTTCAAGGAAGCCCTACTCAACTATCAGAAGAAAATTTTCCTCTTCCATAGGATGAGACAAACTGTAATTTCCATCATGTATAAAGAATGACACTGTTACTGTGACTGAAAAGAACAGTCATACCAGACCTACCTTAAGTAACAGAAACCAACAGTATTCAGATATACCCATGCCACCTCTTCAGAGCAGTGCCATGTGATGTCTGCAATTTTAATCAAGAATTTTTTACTGTTTCTTGAGATAATCTACCTTTTCTGAACCTGTTGAACAGTCACAGATTGCCGTATACTGATGCAATAATACACTGTAACTTCTTCCCTCTTCCACAGACACTCCTCAGCATTTCTGTTCTTCCTTATAGGTTATGGTGACTGCAAACTGCTGAAGGATTATGCACATTTAGCTCAGTCTGATCACACTGTGATAGAAAGACTGCTTAACATGGAGCATGTAAGCTTCAGCCAGCTTTGCTGAATCAGGATGATTTCAGTTAGTTCTTTTAATCCTGTTGCCTTACATAGCTTTCATAACGTTATTTTCTCAGAGCTAAAAGATTTTGCTGCTTTTGGTTACTTGGTAAAAAAATGGCATGGTTTTTTTTTGTTCATTCTACAGTAAAAATGTGAGCGCTTGCACAAACTACCCATATATTCAAATTTCTGACAGGAATAATGCTGTTCTTAAATAATTACAGTTGCTGTAGAACCATTAAAAATTTATCTTACAAAAAAAAAATCTTTTCATTAATTGCCTCTCTATTTTTCCCATGCATTTGGGTATGAAGGCTGAGGCGCTGGCAGTCTACCAGACTTCTCAATGGACAATTTCCCCTAAATGATATACTAGAACTATTTTTACTCCTGCATTTTCAGATGCTCTGCCAGTTTGCTTTTTATTATTGGTATGAGGAAGTCATTTATTACATTGTTATGGAATACTCAATGTCTTCTCTTCATGTACATTCCTCTCAAGATATACATACACATATATATATATACACACACACATCTGTTTACTCATAAAAGTAATTACCCAAACTCATCTTGATATCAGAACTAGGAAACTCACAAGAGACCATTCTTGGCTCATGCAATTTGAACTGAAATATTTGAAGGGAAATCCAAAGTGTTTTAACACTGAGCCTTCAGGGTTGTCAGTCAAATAAGGAAGGAATAACAGTAACCATCCTAGCAATATCCCTTAGCAATTCCAATCATACTTAACACCTCCACCTACGAAGTTTTTTCCTACTTATATCCTAAATCTAGAGGAAAATGCTAACAAAGCAAGCTGCATCTCACCCTCAGTCAGAAGTGAAATGTTATGCCCTAAAATAGTATAACTAGGTAATTTGTCTCTTTATCTTCCATACAAGCCATCTCCAGCTTTTCTTCCATATTCCCTCTCATCATCGCAAAAATTTCCCTATAAATGCTGTAAAGATACTCCCCTCTCCCTGCCCTTTAAATCCTTTATGAAAACCTGGCCTTTGTGGGAAGTCCACAAAACCCTTGATGCTGACATGCCAGGGAGTAATCTGTCTTCCTAACTGGCATTATTTATTGGGTTTCTTTACTCTTCTATTTGTCATACCTACATACCATCTTATGTCTTAGACCTAATTCGTAAGCACCTGGGGCAAGGATCATTTATTAACTCTGTTTGTACAACATCAAGTGCAACAGGGTTATGATTTAGGCCAGACCTGACAAATTAAATAAATAGCTTGTCTTTCCCCTGAGAGTTTCAAACACTGGTTTTCAGAACATTTGTAAAACAACTACTGGAACTGAATAAAATTACTTAGATGGTGAGCTCAAACAATAAATTCTATGGACATTGCTCTCAAATTTAGGAATGCTCTTCAACATTGCTGATTTTCTGAAAATTTTCTATTTCAAGAAATCTTTCAGCATTTTTTGCTCCCAAACATAAGTACCTGAATAAAGTGAATATGACTTTAGGTGCATGAATAGAAAACTACAAATGACAGACTTACGGATAGAGGGATCTGTCAATTACAAGATAAGAAATATTTGTTCATTACTCTGTGGTTCTCTGGCAAGCATTTGATCAAACCTTAAAGATACCCTTTTATTGGAAATTAGGTAAACACATATGGACACAGATTGGGTTTAAATATTAATAAATGCATATGATTAACAAAGGACTCGGCAAACACAGAATGCTAAGAATGTAATATTATGCTTCCTCAGGAAGATGGAAAAATAAAAGATGGGTAATGGTATAAAGAACAATAAATAGAATCCCTTAGTAACAGGTTTCCTTTCCTATTTGAAAAAAATCCAGCTGATAAGCCTGAGTACAAATGAAACAGAAATATATTATTACAATCTACATTACAATATTCTAGTTGACTTTATGACTTAAGGGTATTCTCAGAAGGAAAAAGTTTTCTGCCCAGGTAAACACACCAAGGGGAAAAAATAATTTCAACATGCACAAAAAAGATGCTTTAAAACCCTGTGTCAGGAGAAAAGCATTGTTACTGCAAAGAAGGGAAAGCACAAAGAAAGTGGTTTTCATATCAAAGACAATGTTTGCCAGGAGAATGGGCATTGGTTTCCTGAAAGAAAGACATGAATGCCCTGGGACAGAAAAAGAACCAAGTCAAAAGTACTAATGTGACAATGGCTCACAGTTTCAAATCTTTTTTTACCTGTGTTTCATACAACTTAGGAGACACAGATTTTCATAAAACAAAAATTCTGGGAATTTAAGAATAAACCTGTCACACTCTGCTCTTTTTTAAAATTGCATGCTCTAGTCATGTTACACTTGTTTTTTGGTTTTACTTCTGGAATAGCATCTAATGATATATCTTAACAGATACAAAAAATTGCCAAGGGGGAAGATCCTCCTGGCCTATGGCAAAGTGAAATTACAACAGAGAGATCTAGGTTGAGGGATGTCACAGCAACTGGAATACACACTGGCAGAGATGAAGCCCACTGGCTGTGGGACACCAGATCGAGCATGCAGTAATTATACAGCTTGATCATGAGTACCATGATACAACCATAGGTTGTGCTTCTCCAGCAAATGATCCATAATCACACCTCACAGACATCCATGCATTTAATTTATATGCTTGTAATTCAGCTGAACAGTGGCTCTCCTGTCTATGTTCCTGACATGTGAACCATTGTCATAGTCTGTAGTCAAATTACCCCCATTGGGCATGAGTTACTTTACTGTGGGAACACAACTATTACATGATGAAGTAGAAATGGCATTTTGCAATCACTTCATGTTGATTTCCCACTTGCTGCTCATCTCTGTGCATCCAGATGACTTAAGTCATTTTGTAATCACAGGCTATCCAACCACTTTAAAATGTTATCCCAGTCTCAAGAAATTATAGTCAATGGATATTGATACAGCACAGCTGGATATTTAATAGACCAGGCTTTTTCTAGGTAAGATTTCTGAATTTTTATTTGCACACATTAATGCTAGAAATTACATATGACCAGATATTAGACCAAAGCAGGTTGATCAGGGCTTTATCCTGTCTGATCTTGAAAATCTCCAAGCATGGAGACTATAGAGCTTCTCTGAGCAAACCACTGCATTGCTTAACTGTTTTCATGGTTTTGGAAAATTATTTCCCTAAACCCACTCAAGCAAATGCCCACCCTGAAAACGTAGTGTATGAATAAGCTCCAGATACATTTTATAAACCCTAAAAGGTTCCATTAACAGTTTATATTTAATGGAAAGCTAAGCATGAAACCTAAATTATCAGTGTGACTCTCTAAAAGCAGAAGTGAAGCACTGTATTACATCCACAAAATTTGCATTACAGTATACCGAAATACACAAGAATTTATGTTTTAATCATTTGCATATCCAAGCAATGAAGGCTATATATGAATATATACTAAGATGTAGTAATATAAACCAGAGCATTTAGCAAAATTCAATATGCAGTGAACAGCAACAGAAGTGAAAATAGGTCAATGTATTTACATCACAAGTCTTATCATAGTCCTTGTTTTCTACTGAGTTAAATACTACATGTGACACAGCTATACCCCATTACTCATTACAGACACTGCAGGTTATAGTGCTAGGTTTGGTCCCTTCCATAATGATGAAATTACTTATTTGCTTTTGTTCTTTAGATTTTTGTCATGCAGACTGAACTGTGCAAAATGACAGCCTTGCAGTGAATCAGTAACAAGCACTGCTTTGTTTCATTGTCCAAACACAAGAAAGGACATTTGTCTGAAGAACTGCAAAGCATCTGCAGAAAAATTTGCATTTAAATACTACTTCTTTATAAAAGCACCTTCTGCAAGTATTAATTAGGCTGCAGTATTGAAATGCTGTCAAGGATGTGCTTAGTTTAATAACAGAATTTCATAAAAACTCATTTAGAGTCAAAAACAGTACAGTGCAAAATTACAACTGTATTACATTACTGAATACCATTCATTAAAAAACAGCACATGTAGTTATGTCTCAAATTTCTTTCATCCAAGAGTATCACAGGCATCTGCTGTGAAGAACTAAGAACTTATGTATTGCTTCTATAGATGGCATATGTTACATAAGTTATCAGTTTGATATTAATTCACCTGACTGCCAGGAGTTAAATCAAGCAAGGCTGCTATTGTGAAAATCAATAGAAAAGACCACAATGAAAGAAATAAGATATTTATGTTGCTACAAAGTGGTAAAAAATAACATTGGTTTGAAGCATTCAGCAGGTAAAAGCTAGTGGTCTGGCCCCACCCAGTCCTATGGATAGTTTATTCTTTTCTTGCTGATAGCCTCTAGCAGAAGGAAATCCCAAACCTTAAAACCTTTCCTTGTTGTCCAAGGAAAGCAAGAAAAGCACAATAACTATCACAACCTTCAAGCTTGAAACCATGTGAGAGAAACAGATGGACATTTAGTGTGGTACCAAAGTATAAGAGAGGTAAAAGAAGCCGGGTTTGCATACTAAGTAGGTAGACTTGAAGTCATTAGTTTCCAGAGTTAACCATTCAGGCACTTTAAAATGCAGACATTCCTTGGAAAATACAATCCTGGGCTGTCAATTATCTAAAGGCATCTCATATTCCTGATTTTCCTCCTAGCTCTAATGCTACACGCTGTCTTTCCACTGCCAAAAATTCTCATCCTCCTTTAATATGAGAAGGCTGACCCACCCTTCTCTCTCTCTCGTTCTCTCTTCTCTCTTGCAAAGCAAACAGAGCTCGTTCTCCTTGCAAGCACAGTACAGTTTGAAGAAACTATAGACAGGGTTTGAGACAGGGTTGGAAGACAATTCTGTCATGTTCATCTGTCAACATCTCTACACAATGGTATTTAGGAACCTTCCACCAAACTTTTAATGATAAAGATTTGTTTTCTCTTACAACATCAAGCACAGGTTCAGAATTTTAAGTTATCTCAGTATCCCCTTACACGTCCATGCTCCCTCCATTTTATTCTTCCCAGTATCACCCAGTACAACTTCAATTTTCTTGGAGTAGAAATATCATATCCGAGTTTTTTTAATGCAACAGAAGCAAAATTTCTTAGAAGGTGCATTTTCTGAAATTCCATTGAGCTAAGAAGGATGGACTACATCTTCTCATTATCTAAACAGTAAAAAACATTAATACGAAATTCAAAAGGTAAAATTAAGAGTGCTAATGCATTCCAGCTTTGGAGAAAACAATATTCAAAAGGGGAATATTCAAAATATTACAAGGATGTTAATGGCCCCAGAAGGGAATAGCCTGTGGGAATAGGAGAAAAAAGTGAAGGAAATACTTGAAAATTCTACAGGAATACACTGCAAAGTCTTTTAAGCAGACTAATTTAGAGTTCTAAAAATAGCTTCTTCCTGTGAAATCAGCATAATGGACTCCACATTTTGGAATCGTAACACCATACCTGCTTCTCTTACATTTCACCAAGGGCACACTCAGTAAAATGAGGCATGGAACCATGGATGACCTGGCAGTGACAGCAGAGCATCATTTTGCATTGTTCCTAACAGAAAAGACTGCTCAGATTGTAAAGTTCCATCGTGATGGTAAAGGCATGGAATGCAAACAAGAAAGCTTTAAAACTCTTTCTTCTTAAAAAAGAAAAAGGAAAAAAACCCAACTGCTTCTTCTCTCCCACCATGTTTTTTTCCATGTATGGAACAAAACATCTATTTTGTATATGAGTACAATTATTTTACAGGATCTTCCATTCCATCATCTGAAGACTACCATGAAGATCTCAAATTTCTTTTAATGATTGACTGGACAGGGGGTGCTGTGTAACTGAGGGGTGAAAAGGTTTGCTTGTTGCAAACAAGCTGTACGATCCTTGCATGATTAAACTTAAAGACTAGATCCAACAGTTAGTACATAAAGCCCTACATATTATAGCACGAATTTATTAATAAAGTAAGAATTAAGAAAATTCACAAAACATTTCACTGCAATTAAATGCTCTGCAACACACAACAGTATGGGCTTACCAAGGAGCCAGTCTCAGTCTGGAAAAAAAAAACTGAATCAGGAAAAATTACTAAACACTATGTTGTTAATCTCTGGGCAGTCTCATGCCTGTTTAATATATTTATAATATTAAAGTACCCCTAATGACAGGTTCTCATTGCTTAAAGATATGAAGTAGAAGAAGCGCTAAATGGAGTACAGCTGATCTTTCCCACTGAGCTGAGTAAATAATTACACTGTCCTTGTGATACCAGTGGAGCTAATGGAGCAGAAAAGAGGCCAATTCTTTGCTCCCAAAACTTGGTACATCATCTGAGCAATGAAGGTTAACTCATCTGACATTGCTGTTACCTTTTGAAATACCCAGTGACTAATATGAAACAGGCAAAGATTGGGTTTAAGCAGGACCAAAATTAAATTACTTCCCTTGACCTTCTAGCCTTTCTAGACAATGATTCCCAATATGCTGTGCATCTTCCACCTCTAACTCCTCCACAGGACAGTGTATCATCTCCTTTGCTACTCCTCTGCCTTTCAGAAGGCGGAAAGAAAGTGGGTAAACAATGACATAAAAATGAAAAATGCCTGTCCTCCTAGTTTGGTCCAGTGCCTGTCTTGTAGTAGTTCTGTGTTTGTGCCAGACTACACCAGCTGAATGCTCAGTGTTCTGTCCTGTGTGTTGCCCCTTTCCTGTCAAACTATACACACAACTTTTACTGAGCTTTCACAATGGGTCAGTGTACTTTCCCCATCCCTCTGATGAGCCATTTCACATTTCCCTCATGTGAACTGCAGCTTTTTTTGAGAAGCTGATAATGAATTTATAAAAATTGGAACAGTTCAGATAATGCCACATATTCCGATTGTTACCTGAACATTATTATTGTCCTCTTGCAAAATTTTCCATTCCCATGTGGTGTACTTAAGAGGTTCACTACATATTAGAAAGTAAAAATAAAATTACCACTGTAGCTGGTGTCAATGAAATTATTCAGCAGTGTTTTATTGAATTCCAGACTGTGGCAGTTAAAATAAGAGATAAACTGATTAAAGACCGTACATTGTTTTTCATGTTCTCCTATTTCCCGTTATTAAAATCATATCACATCACTTTTTGACATCTCATTTGGAGGCCCATCTGCCATAGTTTTAGCCATACTGTAACTGATAGCACAAACACAGCAATTTACTGTATCCCCAGAAACAATTCAAAGCTCTATTTTTAGGAACCAACTGGGTTAAACTTTGTTCAGAAAATTCGGTCTGGGTACATTCACACAGGAAAAAAAAAACAGGAAGACAAGCTGAAGTAAGCAACATCTGATTGATACTGGTAAAATGCAGAGTAAAATTTCAACTGGTAATTTATCATTAATTCAGTTTCAGTATGAAAAATTCTGAGCAGCAAAAAGCCAAAAGAGGAAAGAAAATCCTTCCTTTACTTCAGGAACACTAAAAGCTTTTTTCTACTGGTAAAGTAAAAATTTTAAAAATTTTGAAAATATTTGAAAATTTTGAAAATAACAGGTGTAGAAACAGCCAACAACAGCAGCAGACACTCCAAGAGTCTCTAGGATTATGCCTTGGGTCTGTCTCACCGTGTTTTGTAAGTGGGTGTTCTGGGCTCCTTTTCTCTGCAGTATATTCAACTCAGTGCCACTCTACCACTTCATTCCATTCTCCTTTTACTTTATCATCAAAGCATTTCCTTCCTCCCAGCAGTCACTTTGCTTGTTGGAAAAATACCTCACCCACATTGTGTCTGTCCCAGCAGTTTGGGCTGAAAGCTGAGAAAAACCCTGCACATTTCTGCACTTGCTCACCCCATGGTGTGGCAGTGCCTCCTATCTGCTGGTCGTCAGGGGCTACCAGCACCTACCCCAGTAACAGAGCCTGCAACACCCTGGGCAACTCCACACTGGGAAGGGCTCCTGTGCACACGTTCCAGTACAAGAGCCATGGCAATTAACTTTGTCACTAGTGGTATGTAAAAACTGAGTAAGTGGTGGTAGGAGGCTGCTGAGTGCTTAATTACAAGCCTTGTGGATGCTGAGAGCTCTCAAGCCCTAATTTATACTGTTAGTCTAAACAGTATTGGCCAGCATTTACCATTTTGGCTAAGTTCTGTCAGCATTCATTTAGAAGGGAACAAAAGTAATGCAGACTGCAGATACAAACAGAGCCACGGCCCATTTCCTTCTACATAAAAACTGTAAATTATTTCTATTGGAAAAGACTTAAAAAGAGAAGTTCAACTGATGGTGATTTGAGTCAAATTCCAGAAATATACAGATCTATTTCTACTAAGCAATTGTGGGGTTTTATCTGTTATGAACTATGTTCATCTGGAACAACAGAGAGCAGAATCTTTAAGCTCTTGTGTGAATGTGTCCGTCCATTACATTTTTGTCAAAAGCTGACACCCAACCATTTATTCATCCACTGATAAGGTCAGATGCTCTAAACCAATGTACAGAAGCTATCATGCTTTCCACCAAAAAAAAAAAAAAAAGTAACAAGTATCAAGGCCTTAACTTCATTTGTAGCTCTGAAAAGAGTCCAGTTCTACACACTACTTTCAATTCTGCAATTTCTGATGGTCTTAAAGATGTAGACAACAGAATTAATCTTAATGCAGGAGTTTAGGATTACTGGTGTCTTAAAATGTCTCCAGACCTTTCCAAAAGCAGATAACAAGGACATCTTCAATGTCTTCACTGAGCCACATTCTCCAGTAATTTCAAGTGAAATTCAATCCACAGATGTGCAAAGCACAAAATAAAATAACACTAAATTGAACAACTCACTCTTTTGATTTGAACAGAATACTGCTCAATTCCAAACAGTCTTAAACCCAGGAATAGGATACACTTTTTTTTTTTTTTTTTTTTTTTAATTTTGTTGTCATCTTATTGCAAAAGTTCCATACCTTCTTGGTGATTTCTTATGGGCATCTCCTCACAGCACTAACACCTTCTTCACAGCACAGCCAACAAACTCCAACTCTCCTCCCGACCAGCAAACCCACTCTTCTATAGCACTGATCCTCATTGGACACAGCTGTGGCCTGTTAAGGGCAGGCCTGTTCCTAATCTTTGGTTATTAGTACAGCTGCAACTCCTCAGGGGTGAGATTATCTTCTGCACTATCTTTATTTTCTTACATTCTATCCCCCCACATTATTTATCTGTTTAACTCACACACAAATCTTAAAGCTAGTATCCAAAGAGATAAGAAAATATTTTCCATTGACTCTCACTAAATTGAATTCTTTACTCTTACATGCACCTAATAAAGGTTAACCATTCTGTTAAAATTACTTCTTATATTAATTAAGCCCTTCTTTTCCTTCCTGCAGCATGTGACCCACTAAGATTTATGGTACATTTTTAAAGATGCTGTCTTCAAATTGCCTCTGTCATAATCAGATTGTCAGAAGCATCCCCATACTTCATCTTACAGTCATTAATCTCACAAAGGTCTCAGGCAACAACTCTGGGGCATGTCATATACATGGGATAGACTTAAACTAAAAAAGTTTTTTCTTTTAGCATGATGAAACATGGAAAATACCCACAAAACCTCAAGTCTTTTTCCAGCTGTGATATATGTTTTGTGCTGGTGCTGATGCTTCTCTACTGTTAGGATATTAATGCATCATCTTAATTTTTCATTTAGTATATTCAACTTCTAAACTTCAAGCACTGCTCAGACAGCAAGAGGAAAAATCTCTCATGTGAGGATTACCACTAAGGTAGTAAATAGCCAATACAGCCCAAAGGTAAAATAATCAATGCTCTAAAGTTGCATTTAGCTTTTTTACGTGTATTGTAATCAAAGGATTATACATACACATACACACAGGCTGTACTCCTGAGGCTACTGGATCTATTAAATTCCTCCTTAATTTAGATGGGAAAGGTTATTTCTCCCCTTATGGGATGTCATTGTGAGAATGCTGCAGACATGCTAAAGTTTTCAATTCATAGTAGAGGCTGTGGTGTGCTTTTATCTACTCCTACTAAAACACACCATTTAATACCTACACTAAGTTGCTGCAGAAGGAATAAATAAATGAGAATCCAAAACATTATAAACAGCCAGACAACAGTAAACAGTAATAATTTTAAAAATATAAAGTTGCACAGGCAAGTTTGAAGCCCCAATGGCACTTATAAATTACTGCATGTATAACCCACAGGAAGTGCACCAAAAGTTTATAAATCCTTTATATTTCTGACTACCCTTAAGCAATTCTAAGGGCTTTAAAAGTTGTTATGGGACTGAATGAGTGCTCAGTCAATATCACTTTTTCCACCAATTAAATAAAACAACTAGAGATGTAATGACTCTCAGAAAACACAACTTTCTATAATTGTCCAGTGTATTAGAACAGAAAAGTTTGAATTTTAAGAATTTTCCAAGTGATTTAGGAACTGAGATCAGAGTTTTTCTTTTTTTCAGGAAGAATTTACATTGCAATTTTAAAAAAACCCATTTTTGAATGCAACTTTGTCACTACTGCCTTTTAGTATACAATCAATTACAGCTCACTCTTCAGCGCAGTTGTAGTAGGGTCTAACAAACCTCAAGTATAAGTGATCACTTCCCTTATGCTCATGACACAGCTGGGCCTAAGATATTATTTAAGTTCAGACACTTCTTTAATTTTGGCTATGTTCAGCAAAATCCTGAAAGACTTCAAGTACCTGCAAGCACTGTTTCAACCAACCAGTATTGTTAGCCTCATAATTGCTTAATTGCTTCTTCCAATCTTACTGAGTGGGTTGGGGTTTTTTTTGTTTTGTTTTTGCCTTGCTGAATACACCTTGCACCAGGAGATTCTCTGCAAATGTAATTATTCATCATGGTTCATTTACTATAAAATAACTGTTTGACTAGCATAAATTCTGCTCTTAAAAGGTAGTCATACGGAACAAAATATTTTTCAGACTTTCAACTTAATGATACAGTGTCTCTTTTTCCACTTTGACAATAATTCAGAGAAACCCTGCAACGAAAATTATTCATATCAGAGTTGTTGAAGCCAAGTTTGAGGAAATACTAGAACTTTCCTTAAGTTAAAACACTGACATCCCACAGGAGCTGAGAACCAGGAGGGGAAAAATCCCTCAACACAAGTTCCACAAAGCAAAGAAATTCAGAGACCAGAGAAACAGTAACTTCTTAAATTACAATGAATCATAACCCATTATCACCCTTCATTTACTGTATTTTTTAGATGAATAAAGGAACTCTGGAAATCACTAGCAACACAGTATAACTACCACAAAATACTTCCATACATCTTGCTGGAACAAGATTAAAATTGCCAGGTGTACCCTTTAATTCCCATAATAGGCTGTCATCATTTAAACACTGAAATTAGGTATTGTTCAAGTTCTAAATGAATACTTAATATATGCATGGGAAATAGGGAATACCTAGCAGATACAAATTATCATAATATGAATTTTTATTAATAAACTGTGTCTACAATTTTATTCAAAAGCACATTTAATTAAATTTATACCATTTGTATTAAAGTCACTATTTACATAGAAAAATACCAAATTGTAGTACCGCTTTCATTTACCCGAAAAATGGTATCTTGAATTAAAATTTCTCACTTACGGTACAACTTTATGGCCCTTTCTTTCCTGTCTAAAGAGTCCAAATTTGGACTCTTTTTCCAGATCAAGGGTTCTGCTTCCCCCCTCCCAGCCATGTATGTTTGCATTTGCTGTATCAAATGCTCTGTCTGCTTGGATCTACTATTCTTAATATTTCTTCAAGATGTTACTTTTTACATACTATTAAAAAATATCTGGAAAAGCTAACACACATATGGTGTACTTACAATCTCCTCTAAACAGCGATTACAAGTGTTATATTAAAAAAAAAAAAAAAACAATTAGAAAAATACAACTTTGAACAAAAGCAGTCCGTACTTATTCCTGGCTTTATTTCTTTATCATTCAATAACTGCTCGCCCACAGATCAACAACATTTGCGTGTTGGCTTTCATCATCACATTAATAAGTACACAGTAAATTATCTCAAAGTAACTTCAGTATATAAACATTGCCCAACTTTCCAGTCAAAGCAAAACTTCTGCTGGCATAACCTGACATCACCAGAGCAACCAAGCTCGACTTCAGCTCTGCTGGTGGAAAGGCAAGGTGGCATAAGATTAAAACTATATTTTAAAAAGTGGTGAGTTTAACACATAATATCTCATCCACATAAACCCACAATTTCTGTTTATGCAACCATTCTGTTCTGTAATAATGATCTGTATTTAGCACAGCATTTTCAGTTGTACTCTGAAGATGGTATTTTTTATTCAGCTTGCTTTCTAAATATATTAGCATGAATCTGTTTGTCCCAGATGTATTTACTAAAATAAAAATGTAAATGATTTATGGATCTAGCATTTTTCTACTAACTTGCTACATTTATCCCTTATAAAATTTTGAGACTGGAATATAAAATCTTGACAAATGTTTCTACAAGCAATTAACCTGAGTGTACACCATTTTGGACATTGCATTTTCTCCTCTACTCTCCCTCCAGTAAGGGGTTTTTTAAATTAATATTATGGTTTGGTCAGCTAGAAAAGCACACTTTTAGATCCATAAGGAATATGCCCAGTAAAAAGAGCAATATCTAGAAATGCCTTTTTTTTTTTTAATTCTTTATTTTTTTAAAGAAAGAGATGAAAAAACCAGGGTTACAGTTGAGATTCTTATTTTCAATTTAATTCAGAGAGCCTGCCACTTTCAAGTCTCCAGAAAGATTCCTGTGTACTGGTCAGTGGTTGCTTTAGAGTGTTGTAAACATCCATGACTATTACCAGGAACACTACAGAAAATCTCCAGAGCAAGTCTTTCCTTCCTCTGTCTATAAGTGTAGTGCAGCTATCCATCACATTCCATAGCCAAGTGAGTGAAGTATGACAATTCAAACTCGCACCACAGCTGCTGTCTTAGAGAAAAACAAACAGACTAATTCAACTGTGGTGGCTATTTTTGCCTATGTTCTGTAGTGACTGACCCAGCTAAAAAAGCAGGTATCAGTGATGCTATTCATGGAACACATCACAGATGTAACATTCATCCTGCTATACAGATATTAACTAAAAAGTCATTATAAAACTCCATCTGATGACTGAACCATGTGTGAGCAATCAACCTATGCTACAACAGAGAGCAAAAGGAGAACTGTCTACTTGCTAGAAAGAACTAAAAGGTCCATAATAATTAGCTGGCCTCTGTAAGCAATCATTAACCCCATTAGACCCTCAGATCAAAGATAATTTAGTACTGATGGCTAAGAGATTCCTTTAGTCAAAGTAATTACAGAGCAAGGTACTTAAAAGCATGTTTTCATAGAACTTAGGTACTATTTTATTCCAAGTTCAACTGTAGCCTATCTAGTCAATCTATCTCCCACCTTCCAGTGACATGAGCAAAATCATAAGCACTTAAAGATTTTCTGTTTGTTCAACAACAGTATTAGGGCCAAAAAGTAATTTTTCTTTTTGTATTTCTCCACATAAAACTTCTACATTACAAACAGACTTTCTTGGCTACTGGTCTATGACTGAAGAAAGTGGAAGTCTTAAGAGTATATAAACAGTGGAAATATTATTCCTAGTTCAGCATCACACTGCAGTAAACTGAGCAAGTGAAAATGCTGCTGACAGCTCTTGACTCCACTTCTTGCCACACTGCACTATGATCTGATACACAGAAGGAATGCAGCCATTCATAATTGACTCCATTGCTCAAGGTAAAGTCCAGTTACATCTGCTAACACACTGATTACACATAATTCCTAAATCTAGGAGAAAAACAGTTTACCCTAACACCTTTAAAAGAAAAATAATGACACTACACACAATTCTGTCTGATCTTTTTTCAACTGATTTTGAAATCTGAGTGGCTTTGGTCAATTTGGGAGTCTCAAAATTTAACAAGTATATTTGATTTCAGTGAACTATATGCAAATAATGCCGAGATGTATAGACTTATTTTTGATTTGGACACTACTTAATATTTTCCCCATAACTTATGGCAGCTCTTTTTCTCATTCCCTGACAGTTCTGACCAAGTTAATTGGCTTGATTGCTGAAGAAGAACACAGCTATACAACAGATACAATTTCTTTCACAGGCACAGCATGGCTTGACACAAGAATCCAAGCTCCAAGCTCCAAGAAGCTTCTCCATCCTGCTCAGAACATCAGTCAAACTCAGGAGTCTGGGTATCATTAAGTAATGGTCACTATTCTCCCTTGACAATTATTTGGGGTCAGTCTGAACTGCACTGTCACTTTCTGCAGCAGCAGGCAGTCACAGCAACCAGCAGTTAGCTCCCTGCTTTATGGCAAAGTTTCACATTTCTAATGGATATACATGGCCTCCTGTAACAGCAGTGCTGCTGCTGACTTGTGCCAATGCCTTCTGCTGCCTGCACCTTTCCTAACATTATTTTCTCACTTAAAATATTAGCTAGAATGTCTCTGTTATCTTTAAGCAAACAGTATCTTAGCCACATACATAGCTCTTACACAGCTTTAAAGTATACATATATATATATATGTATAGTGCAACTTTACATATTTTTGCTTTCCCATTAATTATTTTCATCTTCATGTTGCTGCTACACCGCTGCCCAAAACAGAAGGTATTAGTCCATGTTCAGTTTTCCCTGTGCTGTACACAAAGGAATTGTGACTTCACTGGTCTGTAACTTTTACTTCCACACCTTATTTGTATACTCAGAAAAGTCAGTAAAACATTTCTTTTGAAACTGCTATAACTTCTGCAAATGTGATTTATTGATTAGATGGCAAAGCTTCAGTCACTGACTTCCTTAAACACTGGCATTGAAAAACATCACAAGAGATCTACACTCACTTTCAATTATTAGCTTCCTAAGCTTATAGGCTTTCTGGTTCATTGGTTGTTAATAGTAGTGCTGAATTCCAAACCAAAAAAAAATATTACAAAAATCAGACTTCAATCCAACACATTAAATGGAAAAATACACTTTGTATTCATTGAAGAAAGAAATGCAAGTGATAAGGATGAAGATAAATACAAACCACACCATTCTATGAACAAGTTTCCTTCCTCACACTGATGAGAAATGTGAGCTACATAGTAAAGGCCAGAGTAGCCTAAAATAAGCACAACTGAGATCAGAAACTGCCTCCAGTAAATTTAACCTAAAAGTTAATTAATCAAAATTATGAACAGATAGTTTTTCTGGTCTAATTTTTGCCTGGTTTAAAGCAGACTGAGTTACACTCAGACCATAGTTGTATTTATACGGCTGAATTTTCCACTGGAGTTTATACCACAGCCACCAATCCAAATGAAGACTCTATGAAGCAAGAGAGAAACACTTAAGATCATGTTGAAGTAGTTAAATGAATCATCTGCAAATCACAAAGCAGCTGACTTCATTTCCTACAGCACAGAATATGAGAGGAGATCATGAAGAGTGCTGAAACTTTACATCAAGCAATATAAAAGGTGTTTATGTGCTCTAGCAGCTGTTGCATAAGTGCTTCTGAAGGATAGCCTGCAGGTTTCTTCCTGAATATTAAAAAGAATTTCATAATTGAACTGAATCATGTTAATAACCTAAAAAACTTAATTTAAAAGTGGTTTGTTGGATTGTGTACTAGAGGCAACTTAACAGAATTGTGTTTTTGTCTCCATTCTGCTGATGAGTCACATAAAGAAAACCATAGTTTGTCTCACACAGAAAGTGAGACAATCATAATACTTACCTTCTTTCTCACCTACTGATGAGAACTAAAATATAAAAACTAAACACAATGTTATTTGTAAACTGACACCTTAACAGAAAAGAACTAGAGGTTATTTTAAAACACTGTAATTTTGATCTTTAGTGTCTAAAGATCATTTAGCAACATTAAAACTTACCTAAATGATAACCCAGAATAGTATGACAAGTTCTCACCCTACACTTTAGGCTCCTCATTTACGATACCTTTGTTAAAATCATAGCAGCTATTGAGCTAAAAGCAGCATTGTTAGACTTGCTGACATAAATCCATCCTTTTCTTTTAAATTTATCACATTTGTGTTAGGAACTTTTTCACTACAGCATTCTGGTTGAAACATCCTCTTGTTTGGCACCACATATTGGGAAAACATGAAATTGCCTTCTGAGGAAGATGAAGTATTGGCAAATTTTCCTGAACATTAATGAATAAGTTGGAACACACATTGACACCCTCCTACAATGATTATTAAACATGATTATTATGAATCATGTATAAAGCATGATTCATTCAGTTTAAAAAGTTACATAGCCAGAAAGTTTATGGGAAGCAAACTCATTCTCAGCATAAATCCATCTGAATTCCATGGCCTTGTACCAGGGATTAGGATTTTGACCTACATTTCCTAAAGGCATGAAAGTAAGTCAGATGCTTATGAATAAGGCATCTAGCCATTAGAAACCTGGGTGACCCTTGCAGGCATGACTGTCAGTCTGACCCAGTAATTCCCTGCATTAGTATTACCCCCATGCCACCTTGGAGGAGAAATGTCCTTTCAGAACAAATTGTCAGCTCCCTTTTTAGGACACTGCAATGAATTATAGGCTCTGACATTGATTTGTAGATGTTTAAACTGGTCAGTGATTTGCTGCAGTCAATGGCTCTGGCTGCAGAGTGCAAAACCAGAGCAGCTCTCACAACATGTAGCTGACACAATATTTTCCCAGAGTAATTGCAATTCTTTTTATAGTGAGGAGATGGACTATGATTCATACCATCTCCCACAATCCCTTCTTCATAACACACAGTTTGAAAAAGAACAAATGATTTGGAGGTTGTCACTGCCAGTTCTCTAGGGAACAATCTATTTCTACTGCCTGATGGTAAACATGTGCCATAGACTTTTCAATACATTACATTTGAAACAGCCTTTCTAACATCTACTGGAAAGATATGGCCATAAGTAAAAGCTATTAAAATGCTTGTATTTTCACCTTATTTGTGAATAATCCTGCTGGGGACACAATAGAGGTTACTACATGCATATATGTTATGCATATTTTTTAATTCAATTATTACAGAGTTTTTTATTTACTGTAAACAGACAAGAATTTCAAGGTTCCCACAAGATCTCTTTCTGAGGAACTCTCAACTCTCTAAGCAAATTAGGAGATGAAGGAAAGGAAATCATTGCAGGACAAGATCTGCTCATCTGATAGAAATAAAGACAGGATAAAAAAAGACAATTGGATCGATGGTGCAGAAGTAGAGAAAAAAGATGAGACAAAATATAACACAGTGGTTATATTCACCTGTAAATATCTAAACTATCTTCAATGAAAAAGAAATGCACAGAAGTAGACATTTGGAGCTTAACTAAAATATGGTACTCCCCAAAATATATCTGATCTGCAGTGTGCTGTGTCAGTTCAGTTACATTGGTACAATACATGTTAGTATAGACCTTCCCCTGACAGGCTCCTTCTAACCTCAAGCACTCTTACTCTCCTAAAAGTTTAGATTTATGCATATTCTTCTCTGTATCACCAAAGGATTTTCTATTATCTTCCCAAGTTCAAGAGCATTCTAATCCGCCTCTCCCAAATTCTTCCAAGACTCACTTTCTGCCACAAGTAACAAGGAATACAATTTTCTTTATTTGCCACAACTTCTCAACTTGGACTTCTACGGAAAATTCTTAGGGGTGAGAGGATGACCTGATCTTGCTTGTTCCAGAGTGAGGGAACCCTACCAAAGGAACCAATTGCCTAGGATTTCCAATTGTAAGGCAAATTTCTAGTTAGAATACCAAAAGTAGCTTTGCTTTTCTAGGATTCAAACTTTAGTCCAACCAGAAGTCTAAATAAACATTTCACTTAAATAAGATTCTTCATAAAAAGCAACTAAATGCAGCACTGTTTACTATGACTGGTCTCCTCAAGTCTATATAATTTCAATATTTGCAACTATAGAAGCTCATTTACAAAAATTATCTTAAAATATATCAACTCCAGTGCTGCAATACTGTAAAATAAATGAGAAACAACACACCCACCTATAAACAAGGTTAGATATAACATAAGTGGTAAATACATTTGTCAGAAATATTGTAGCATAAGCCAACACATTTGCCCTTGTAACTCTGTTGGTTATCACCCGAAATTACCGGCTGTTTTAGGGTATTTAACAACTCATCTTCCTCACTAACCATCATTTCTCTAAAAGGCACAAAGCTGTGATCGTACAGGGTTCTTAAGTGAGCAGACCACTCTAGGTAACAGGAGTGAGCCCTCACAAGTAAGAAAAAGTATTTATCATTCATGTTTTAACATAGTTCACCTTCTGCTAAACTTTTTTTTTTCTTGAAGACTGCAAAAACTTGGATAATCATATAATCATATGAAAAAATGAAAATTCACCATCAGAACACAATGACAATGCCTGTTGTGTTTGTAACAAAGCAAGCTGGTTCTACACCTTGACATACTAGCCTGGGGAAAGAAACAGCATTATTCAGCCAGATTTGCCTGCAATAAAGCTCACTGTCAGGTGAGCAATGAGCTCACAGGGATGTGTTCCCTTACTGTCTCACAGCAGGATTATCTGAGGTCATGCTACTTGGACAAGCAAAAATTCTAAACAGCTACAAGGACATGCAGTGCTAGGACAAAGGAGATTGGCTTTAAACTGATAGGGAGTAGGTTTAGATTAGACACCAGAAAGAAATTCTTCCCTGTGCAGTGGTGAGGCACAGGAACAGGTTGCCCAGACATGCTGTGGATGTCCCATTCCTGGGCATGCTCAAAGCCAGGCTGGATGGGCCTTGGAGCAGCCTGGTCTACCGGGAGATATTTCTGCCCACAGATTTTTAAGGACCCTTCCAACCTACACCATTCTATGGTTCTAAGAATCCATAATCTGCATGCACTCCCTTCATATGATTATCACTGGGGGTGACTGAAAACTAACTGGTTTTAACTGGCAAGTGGCTACCAAGTGTTCTGGTGGGAGAACTTTTCCCAAAAAAAACAATAGGGAATTTGCTGCACCTTTATAATTTTGTCTAGATTTGTCTATTTAAGCTTCTGGTTGGTTTCAGGTTTGTGGGTTTTTTGGCCAAAATAAGTTTAGTTTTAAAAATCAAAACCACAATGACTAGAAAAGGTACCAAGACATTAGAGAAAGCTGCCATTCAATGCACAGTGCTAAAAAGCACAACATGAGATAGCCCAGCTGAGAAACAGAAAAACGGCCAATAATTATGGGGGCAGGTAAGGAAACAAAAAAAATGGGAAGAAAAGATAATGCTACAGGGATTAGTCATAGGAAGTGCTGAGGTGAAGATCTAAAAATGTATCTGCTGTGCTTAGACACAAAATTTGTGTCTGAAGGTGAAATCAAAGCTGTGCTTGTTCCAGATCTCATTTAGCAATTGTGAAGCAAAAGGAATATGAAATGATCTCATTTTAAATTGTGAGAAAGTTCAGGACACTCCATGTTTTAAAAAAATTTTCAGTTGGATACATATGGAAAAGTCTAAGCTGAAATAACAATTGCTACTTCTTTGCCTTTTCAGTGTCTTTACCATATATTTCTATGTAAAGGAGATGTTGAAATTGGAAAAAAAACAAGAAGAGTCACAACAGTTACAGTCTTGCCAACATACAACGCAAGAAAAAACAAGCGATGAGCATAAGGCTACTAAAGGCTTAGTATTTTATTTATTAAATAAGAGCACTGCAAGAAAGATAAAATGAAACAAGCAGTAAGGAAACAACAGAATATTTTTTCAGGGTTTTAAATTACTCAGAGGTGATCTTTTGAGACATCTGTATTACAAATACACAGAGATTAAAGAAGAACCTGGTTCTAAATTTTCTCTCAGTACCCATAAAATTTTTCATGGGAAGCCCTTTTTTATTTGATCCAGACAGGGCTTTTGCTTGCCATACTACAGCAGTTTCTATTATTATTCATCTAGGGTGCAAATAAGCTCTTTGTTCTGTAAATCATTAGGATTCACAAGCCAAGAGACCAGCTCATGGTGAAATCAGTGTCTCAGATGCTCAGAAAGCCACACACCACCAAGTTATAGCCTTCACAGCCCAAAACTTCAATAGTAAAAGGCACTAAGTAGTACAAGCTCATAGAGTGAAAAAATGAAAGACTTCACACTTCAACAAGATCATGAAAGCTAAGAAATATGAAAAAAGGCAAAAAGGCCATTCCTTTATTTGACGTAATGAACAAGAAGGTCCAGAATTCAAAATAAAGTGAGAAGCTAGCAGCACCCACTGATTCTCAAGGCCTGAGTTTTCTGTTTTGCCCAGCAAAGCCAGCTCATCTAAACAGCCTCTTCCTGAAGCTAGAAAAGAGGGAAATGTTTTTTCCCTCAGGAGTGAAATTCTTTTTCTGCTTGAACCCAGGGAATCCACACAGGCTGACCATGACGTGTTCCCCTCTGTATTAGACAGGATCCTTTGGCAACCTCTGCTCTTCCCAGACACTAACATAAACTCAGTGTGTACCATTTTTGCCAAAGCAAGTACCAAAAAACTTTACATTAGAAAAGCTTAGATTACAGCAAAATCACAGTCTACATTTGCTATGAAAATAAATGAAGAAAAAGATGCTACACTGCTATAGGAAGAGCAGAGGCCTGCTTAACCCATAAAGTAGAAATATATTGAGCAGGTTACAACTAATATTTGCTTCTCTTGAATACAGGCATTCTAAATTAACACAAACATACACTGTCATCATGTATAACCATTCTGTAATGCAGAGAAGACATAATAAAAAATGGGCAAGGAATATAGAAACACCTACAGAGGGAACAGAAAAATAGGGAATGCTGGTTTTACCCACTATGCTTCCATCTCCTCTCAGCAAAGTGCTCTATAGCCTGATATGTCAATCTCAGTGACTATGACCACATCCATCAGCACTAACTGTACAGCTCTGTGGCACCACCATTAATTTAGGAGAAGCTTGTTAATAAGATTTGACAGCTCTGAAATGGTAACAGTTATTAATAAATTTTACAAATGAGGCACTGGCAATATGCCTTGT
Organism: Emberiza elegans; assembly: GCA_024865655.1. Classification (NCBI taxonomy): domain Eukaryota; kingdom Metazoa; phylum Chordata; class Aves; order Passeriformes; family Fringillidae; genus Emberiza; species Emberiza elegans. Next base: position 68,048,483 of record JALJVW010000206.1, read on the forward strand.
TACTAAATGTCACTCTACTGCTGTTTTCTTTGAAGCTTCAAAGTGGCCTGATTTATCAGCTTCTAAATACTCTCATTGCTGAAATCTTTCAATCTCTTATTCCCCAACTTGCACATTCATTTGCAGCTGAGCAGATAAGAAAAACATTACTGCAAAATAAACCGTGAAAACACTGAAGCTGAAGGTTTGAAAACTAATTTTCACCTCACCAAAGTTTACAAGTCTGCATTTCTAGAATTTAGAAGGAAAATACTAACTTTTTTATCAGCAGTCTCAACCTGTCAAGTAAGAGACCTTTTAACTGAGTTTTGATCTTCTGCTGGCACTGTAATCATCAACAGACTCTGTAACAGAGTGCAGAGTGTCTCGTCTGCTTTAGGATTCTACACTACAGCAGCAGCCACCATGCAAGCTCCAGGGTCCATTCCCAGAGGGGCTGTGCTGTACAGCACCCATCCCTCTTCCCCATCACACAACCCTACCTCCTTGCTCCAGAGCACCTCTTTTTCCCTTCATATCTCCCTCCAAAATGCAGAGTCTAAAGCACTGGATTCACAATGTTCAAGCATCTGTGCTGTTATTCCCCACAGCTACTGCCTTATGGCTTAGAATAGAGTAAAAATTTTACATAATAGTTTACATAATTATTTCAGAAAAGCATCAATAATGTTGTGGGACCAGGCAGGTCCAAGGAATTTAAGGAGAAAAAATGCTATTACTGATGAAAGTGTGTTAATTTAATCTCTAAAGGTCAGGTTAAGCCTGCAGGATAAAGGTATCTGCTGCCTTACACCAGCTAACTTTATTTATAAACCAACAGAACATTTAATACAAGGGAAAAGGTGAATGTACGTGCAACTGACAACATAGAAAGGTTTTCTTGGAGAATGAAGGCAGACCCCAGACTTGGCCTGTAGTACACCACCAGTAACACTGCAAATCTCTGGAAAAAACAGCAATTACTGTCCCTTGCCACTGTGACTTCCAATGACTTCTATTCAATTCATGGGTACATTCCTTCATTATACAGCAGACATGTTCCTTCTTAGAGCACTCACCCCGTGTGGTACAGTGTTAGGAAAGAGAAGGAACAGGCCCACTTTGTGCCCATCTGTAGCTACTTGATGTGGCTGCTTGTGGCTCCCCACAGTGTTCTGACAAGCATGGCCTCGGGACAACTCCAGTAGCATGAAGGAAGAACACATAATCAGTAGAGTTCAAGGACATGTGGTTTCAAAATGTTTCTGCTATTTTTTCATGCTGTTTCTTGTGCAGCCTGTTCTTGACACTGTTTATGCTTCTGTGCAAATAATATTTTAATGACAGTGTTATGAATAGTAAGTCATTAGAAGCAGAGAGAATAAATTAATAAAATAACAAAAAGCAAAGGCAAGAAAGAATTTCAGGGGTGAAAATGCAGAGCTTTGCACACTGATGCTTTTCTCTTGCTACAACATTTGACTCACTTTTAAATGACTGAAACACTAAAAAAAACATACATAAAAGCTTTATACTGGAGGTGTAGTGGACTAGTAGAGCAGATGATATGCATTTGTTGTATCTGCTTTTCTCTAAAAGGTCTCTTGTATATAATGTACTTAATCAATGCTGTTTACAGAACATTGTTGTTTTATTTTTCAGGAATCAGCAAAGAAATTCTGTTTGATCCTAATGCCAATATGGAGTTCAGCTATTTCTGCATTCCCTATTCCTTAGAATTAGGTTTCTTATTTGAAGTAGAGGAAAAGCTATTAAAGAGAATGCATGTTTCCTGCTTTTAGAGGTAATCTTCCCTGTGCAAGACAGCAAAATCCAAACTCAAACTGGCACAAGGAACTGTGTTTCCAATTAAATTTGTATCAGAGTGGCATTGAGAGAGAATGAGATAGCAGTGAGAGCCCAAGGACATAAGAGGTCAGCTTATACATAATTAACTTGTTAATCTTCCATGGCATTTCAGTGAAATGTGTTATTTTCCCAAATACATCCAGAAGTATGACAAGCTGTCTTTACAAGTGGTTTTATGTGCCTGTGCTCCACATTCTGTATTTTGATAGAAAAGGATTATGATACTTTTACCACTTTTAAACATCTCTCTTAGCATTCTGAAATTTGTTTACTTTGACATCTGCTATTTAATAGCATGTTCATGTTCAGTCAGAATGTTCAACCACAAGGATCTAAAAATACCAAATGGCCTGGTTTTTTCTTCACAAAGAAATCATGGGAAATTGACTCTAAAAGTAATTCCTCACAATCCCTTATGTTTGATATTCCAGGTGTTTCCAGTATTTAGGATTTAATTAACAGTTCAGAGGTAAGAATGCAAGTCTTTTGATTCATTTAACAGAACTAGATTTTTTGTTTTACTAATTAAAAATTAAAATTTGTTCAAGGTGTGCTTTAAAATGCAGAATTAGATAATTCCTTTGCAGTGATGGGTTAAAATTGTTTTGTGAGCTCAATATGGGGAATCATCACTTACAGACTGACAGGTTTTATGAGGAACACACCAATAAATGCATGCACTCCTGGACTGCTCTGCTATGTTGTGAGACATTTTATTGTATTGTATTTCTCAAATTGTCTCTGAGAAAATAACAATTATGAAGATGATTTAAAATTATATATCTAAGGAGCAGCTATATCATAAAGTGATTTTTTTTCAGGTTTTAAATGGTTAAACACCAATATAACTGAAAAAATACTCCAGCTCAGAATGCTCTCTGTCTGCATGTATTACCAAAAGAAAAATCTTGCTTCAAATACAAGGAGCAAAACCCATGTCTCACTGAATATTATAAAAATATTAATAGGAATAAACTGATGCTGACCTTGAATGCATTAAAGTGCTCTGTGTCAATGCTGACTCATGGGATGATGTTGACCTACATTAACATTTTATTACCTTTTGGCACTGTTTTTAGGGAGCCAAGATAACATTCAGGCATTACTAATTTCTTTATAGTGCCTGTTTAATGTAGAGCCATCTAGGTAAAAATCAGAGAAAGAAAGAAAAAATGAAATACACAACAAAATGTACTTACATTTAGATTGAAGAGATATGTTAAATATTCATCATGACATATGTATTTATGTATTTATGATAATCCCAGTTTTCTATTCTCAGCTTGCTGTGATCTTTTGTTATGCAAAATGTGAAGTTACATGAGTGTTTTTTAATTAAAATTCTTACTGGGTAGCTACCTTCAATACTCCATTATAGCTAATCCTAGAAAGTGCAGGAAGTAGAAATTATTTCAAAGAGATGACAGATAGATAGATAGATAGATAGATAGATAGATAGATAGATAGATAGATACATACATACATACATACATAGACAGATAGACAGACAGACATGGATCCAGGATCAGTTTGTAAATCATCTCCTTCTAAGGCATAAAGTTTTTGATTCTTAAGCATCTTTAGCTGGTCTAGGCTAAATTACATGGCATGACAATTCCATTACTGCCAAACTGTCTAATGAAGAACTTCAGGAAGACAGAAGTCAATGTTCTCAAAATTACAGAGGCATTTAAGGGGGAGTCTAGAGGGCATAATCTGGCCATTATCATACTCTGAGCATAGTGGTTTCCTCAGCCTTCACTCCAGAAAACTCTGTTCTGGAGACTTTTCCTCCTTCCTCACTGATGTTGTCATCAAACATTCATATGGTCCTAGACTCAAAACTCAACAAACTAACTAATAGTGTCTAGGGAAAGCAGACACAGAATCTTAACTTAAAACCCCCAAACACTCAACAATTGTCTTCTACCAGCTTCCCTGATCTTCTAGTGTAGCTTTACACCCTTTGGTGTTGAAACAATTTTTGCCCTGTTGCATTTAACCTGCATTTAGGAGATCCACAGTTCCAATGCAAGAAAGCGAACTTCATCTATAAATTGTACTGCATAAGCTCTTTGAAGACTGTGCACAGAGAAAAAGAAACAAATGCTTACATTGAGAAATTATGTTTTGCAAATGGAAGAGACAGCTTGAAATTAACATTATTTAATCCATAAATACATGAGGATAAATACAATACTAAAGCTTCATAAAGCTTCTGTGATGTATTAAGAAAACCACTATTAAACCACTAAAAATTTATAAAACATAATTGGAAGGGAACTTTTTCTTTTGTCTAAAATTAATTTCATAAGCAAATGGAATGTATTTAGAATGGAAATAGAGGAAATGCAAATCTGCCTTTGAGTACCCAAGTCTTTCAGTCTTTGTTAATGAAAGCAGAAAGAAGGCAGGAGACAAGGGAGAAAAAAGGAAAAGAATGGCTTCATGTTATAATAAATAAGCTTTTTAAGCACAATGATTTAAGCTAATAGCTGTTGAATTTAAATACAGACAGACACATTCACTTGGAGCCTTTTGATCAGCTTCCAAATGGTGTGGTAGACTTCCAAGGTGAAAGAGGTATTAAAAGCAATGCTCAACGACAGGGAAAAATCAGACCTATTACTTGAAAAACTTTCTTTAAAATCCTTAGAAAGAATAAGAAAAATAGTTCTTGAACTGCTGGATAATAAAAATCAGCTGTATAAACCATAATGCTCAGTGCCAAATGGACTACCACACTTCCAGTACCCCTAAAACCACATAGGATCTAGGCAAGTCTTGCTCCTCTACTACAAGGAGCAGGAAGATTTATGTGCACCAAGAGATGTGTCTGAAAGAGAAGTATGAATACGAGAACATGATCCGTTGCTTCTGTCCCTGAAAAGGCCAATCCAAAAGTGCACTTCCCCATAACCTAATTTCTCCTCATTTTATAAATGCTAACAGGAGAGTATGTGGAAACATCTGTATTCAGAGTTGGTTCTAGTCCAATTAACAATGAATCAATATTGTAAAACAAAGTATAGGCTTGATGTACACAAAACCTTACCCAATGTTCTTCAAAAAGGCACACAAGGGAAGGAATAAAATTGCTTCATCAAGCAGAAAGATTTGGAAGACTAACAACTAATAGCAATCATTCCTGGATTTTTAAATACAAGATCAAATTCACACTTAGCCTTTCATCTTCTTCATAATATCTACTTTCTATGAATTCCAACCCTCCTTCAATAAAACAAAAAACTTGAAAGGCTTGGATTAATATTAGTACCACAACACTCCAATTTTCTACAAAATGCATAAATTATAACAAGGAGCCACAGAGTATTGGCACTACCTCTCCAGAGAGGCAAAACCAGGGTATCCCATTTCTGCTTTCATTAATATCCCTCAGGACCTCCATTTGCATGCTATTTGCCAACTTCAGACTCAAAGGTTTCCTCTACACATCAGATCAGTAACTTCCCTCATCATCCTACACACAGTGAAGCAGGAATACCTCTCCCAGCTTTTTAATTAATTTACTGCATTTTGAGATATCTACAAGGCTCATTTAGTATCCACTTTTTCTTCAAGTAGCACACTACAGTTACAACCTTTGATCTTTACTACAGTACTGGAGATCTACCTGATAGGCAACTAGTTTATTTACTACAGTGTTAGGTGCCCTATGAGTTTTTCAAATTGGTCCTCAAACTATGCCTAGGTATACAACAATGAGCACTGGAATTGACACTCCCTTTGAAAAACCTTACTTCTAGTCCTGGCTTCCTCTCAAGTACAAAGAAATGACTGAATACACTAAAAATAGTGATCCATTATTTTATCCCATCCATCTTCTGTTGTTTTACCCATGTTACACCAATAATTTGATTACTTCCTTTCAAAATCCAAAAATTATTTTAGTAACTGTAAATTATGATGGGAGAAAAGCAGGAGTTTAAAACAATTTTCTCCCAGAAAGTTTTCCCAGTTGTGATGACCAATAGTAGATATTCAAATTATAGATGCATATACAAACTAAGATATAATGTAGATATATATATGTATAATGGTAAGTGTAAATACAGATGTTGCATATACAAACTAATTACCAACATAAAATTAGGTTCACAATGAAATCATAAGAAACATAGAACTAAAACATCAAAGCCCCAGGAACAGGGAGGATTTAATAAAAGAACATTTTTTGTTCTTTTCTTAGTATTTATCCAATGATTTTTTCCAGTTCAGACACAATGGTGTATTCTACACTAGAAGTCTGGTATATCAGAGGCCAAATGAGAAGGAAAACACTGAAGCATGGACAGCAGCCAGGCACTGTGACTGGAAACTGCCAGAGAGAGAAACTGGGAAATAGCTGGACAAAAAGCATAAGGCTGGGAGATAAAGCAGGGGCATGAACTGAGAAATGCAGGGATGATTGACAGGATTCACACACTGCAGTATAAATAGGAATACCCTGAATTCAAGGATACACTGACAACAGAAATGATGAGTCAGACCACTGAATAACAACACAAAACTTTCCTGGAAGAGAACATCAGGCACACTACCATAGATGACACCATATTTCTGGAGGACTGGGACTCTTTTTAATCTATTAAACTGTAAGAATAAAAATCTCATTCATTATACTTTTCTGAATGGGTCATAACAGGAAATGAATCAAATCCCTTGCTGTTTTTCATGTCTTTAACTGTTATGAATGAGTGGGGTTAGATACCCAGTTAGAAAGACAGAACCTGTTTTGTATCAACTAACTGCCTGTAGAGAAAAAATATGCAAAGGACTAGGTATTTTTTCTACTACAAGTCACCTTAAACAAAACAAACTGGGAAAAAAAAAACAACCCATCACACATTTATCACATAATGATATTAAGGCAATTTCAACAGGAGAAATTTTCTACCATCATCAACCTCTACACACAACTCTATGCAAACATAGTTTATGAAGAAAGTGATACAAGCCTTCAAAAAGGCAGAATTGAGAAGGAATAAAAGCTCTACAGGCATACATATCCTGATATGGCATTCACTTTTTCCTGTAAAGACTAAATTAGCACAGCATTAAAGTCTTGAAGACTCCAGCACACATTGCATCACAAACCCCAAAGAACAGCAATGACAGACGTAAATGGAAGCAGGGTAAATTCTGTTAGCAGGCAGATTTTTAGAAATGACTGCAGGATCAGTAGTCAACAGCGGGAGGAATAGTTTACAGTAGCATTAGTAGCAGCAGTAGTACCAGTAGCACAGTGTTAATAGCTAGTTTTAATCTGAGTCAGATCAGCAGCTGTCATGATGGGTGGGTTTCAACTTGAATTAACCCATAGCAACCAAGCTAAAGGACTCTACTGCATTCAGATTTTGTAATGCAATATTTGCAGAGCACATGGATTATGGCACTTGTTCATATCTACTTAAATCGATGTGCAGGCTGCTATTTGCTCCTCAGCAGCCTTCAGGTGACCTCTTAGGTATAACTGTAATCATTCTAATCAACAAACAAAAAAAACCACTTGCAACACCATAATATGCACTTGCAGACATTAGGCAGAGAGCTTAGCTAGAGACCACGGCTCTTCAGGATAAAAGCCTCAATGCTGAAAGACAGAAATTATGAATAACTTTTAAACTATAAAACTGAATACAAAAGGGTAAAAAACCTACACAAAACAACACACTTTACTTCATTAATAAAAAACCTTACTGCATTCAGTTTAGCAACCATTTATTGGGAATTGAATTTCCTTAGGGAGATCAATTCAATACAACTGAATATTTGATTGGAGATCAAGCTTCTAATCAGGAATTACTTGGACTATAAACCAGATGCATTTTCTTAAGAAAATTCATCCAAAAAAGTAAAAGTATACTTAACACTACTAGCAAAAATAGACATTAATTCATATGATATCTCAGCATGTAATAGTGTATTTGGTCAATGGCAGGACAATTGTACTGCCTAATTTTACACACTTAAGGCACACAGCTTAGCAGTCCAGCCTCCAAAATTTATGTATATTTCTATCCAATCTAAAAAGGCTCCCACAAAGGACTTTACAATCACATCAACACAGATTGTTATTCCTTATGCTGATTTCCACAATACCTTTAATTGCCTTTAATACACGTCAACTTCTGATTACTCACTATAGAGGCTCTAAATCATCCACGCAGATGTCTGGATTCCTTAAAGTGATATTACACCAAATTCCTCAAAGTCCTGTGCAGGTTTCTCTTTCCATCAAGAGAGGCATTTATTTGACCTGTCAGCTACTTTACAACTGGTCTGCTTGAAGTCTGGGTAGAAACTCCTTCTACCTTCATTGCCTTAAGCATGGGTCGTGAACAGAAAGCAGTGCTATGAGGTCTACTATGTGAGCTGCTGTTAGGTGAAAAATTAACAGAATTAATAATGATTGACTCTGAGCAGCATGTAGAGCTAAAAATCAACAGTAATGGCAGATCAGGTATCTTCTATAGCTATACTGTTTAATCTGCTGCAATAATTGGAGGCCTAAGTTTTGATCAAGGGAATATACTTTGAATGTATATGTTGGATGATGTAACTACCTTTTTCTCACCCTTGGTAAAAATAAGAATACTGTTATGTGAAGGATTCTTACAAGAAATCATAAAATATAACGTTTTCACTATAGAGAACAAAGATTTCTTCTTCTGTCATGAATGTCAAGCATTTCTGAGTCATTACGAGAACAAAAATGATGCTGTAGAAAAGGCAGCTACACCATCTTCCCCCTCAGTCCCGCTTGATCTTTCAGACACACCTTCCATTTCCTTTTGGGTGTTTTTTAGGAGGGCATTGTTGTGACTGGAATAATAAAATAATAAAATGTTGCTGGAATAATAAAGAGTTTCAGGAAGAGCACTTGAATGCAAAAAGCCACTCTTCAGCTGAAAAGGAGGCAGCTGGTACCCTGTAACTATGCAGCAAAGAATGCATGAACATTAATTTCAATTACTCCATCATTTTGGGTAAAATAAAACATACTGCTTTAAAGCAAACTGTCCCCGTAATCTTTTCCTTATTTCAACCTGAAAATACACTACCTGAATCACTTCTGCTTAGTCTTAACTTTTACATTCTCATTGTATGTGTACTTATGAAGGCTTGAGATAGAGCATTACCTTGCAGACAAGCAGAACTGGTTTTTTATACATAAAAGAATACTGAAAGTATATCTCAAATTTTTTCTTAAAGCTGTCTTATATCTGGATCTCTGATTAAAACTGGTCTTGTACTTTGGGGAATAATTTCAATGACAATAAGCTTCTTTAATTTTTCCAGTATGTTCCTTCTATGCTTGGGAAATTTTTTTTCTTCTGCACAAGAGAGATATGGGGATGAAGGAAGAAACTTGACTATATTTAGATAATTGTTTGTATAAGATGCTGTTAATGTTTACAGAATCATGACAAAGGGGATTTTTTGATTAATGAAGTTACTCAATTAAAAATAATTTAATGTGCTGGATTAGCAGGATGTTGGGAAAAGACTGAAACAGTTACCTGGCAATTGATCAAGGAGCCTTGTCTCACAGAACAATACTAGCATAAAAATAGCTCATAAATCTGAAAAGCTGATTACTAAAACTGTTGTGGGAGCTTTATTTTTTAGAAGAATATTGAATTAATGAGGAATAATACAAAGGGGGAGTTTAATTATTCTGAATGGAAAAATTTTCTACCCTGGCCTCTCAGGATGAGTGTGATTATGTAGGTCACATATCTAAAATGACTTTTATGCATATTTCATTAAAAGCCACATCTTTTCATGAAGGATAGGAAACAATAAGCCCTCTTCAGACAGCACTCTCTCTACAGTGTCTTAAAAGAAAGCTATTTCCTTTGTGGTTATGGAGCTGTTCAGATGAGCCATCAATAAACACAAAACCAGGCATATTTCATTTTCAGATTATTGCTTTCACACAACAATAAATTGTTTTCTTTCCCACTCTCCCCAATCATTTTGAGTGTACAGTAATTAGACACTGACCAGGATTCTTAGTCTGCTTGTACCTCTGGAGGGTTACTATCAAACCGATGAGAATTCTACATAAGCATTTTCAATGAAGTCTTGATTCTGAGTCAATTTGTAAGAATTTTCTATGAAATTTTACACATACAAATGAAATCAAACAATCGATAATTAAATTATTGAGCAAATATATTGATTTTTTTCAGCTGACAGCCACTTTGCTGTTTTCAGACAGGAAACATTTTTACATTCCATTTTAGTGTTTTTCTGCTTTAATTTTTAACTGGGTTTCAGAATTTTTTTCAATGTAATAAAACATCTCTCACTAGATTTCTCACACATGTCAATGCTTTCAGATTTTTAATCACCATTGTCACCTTTTATTAGCTGTAAGACTGAGATTTCGTGTACTGCACATACTTAGGAGAAAGGTGAGAATGTATGATCCATTGAGAATCAGAAAGACTAATTACAACTTAAATGATAATTTTTGCCTAGTCTTGAAAACCTAATAAGCACAGTGAAGCATCAGAAGATTGATAAGGTATTGTCACACACAATGCCAAATCCTGGATGTCAGATGAGTGACTGAATGTGGATAAAGTTCTAGTTTATCCAATATATTTTACTGGTGAACTGAACCATGCGTCTTCAGAACTGAAGGTCAGTGGATTAAATTACACGCTACCACACCCACTTAGGGTCCTAAATAATTGCTTACAATTTTGAGGTTTAGGGGAAATAACTACCCAAGTAGTCCTTAACTTCTGTTTTCATATATATTCACACCTACATATAATGAACAATCATAACAAAACTGTGCTGTTAAATTATGAAGCCACAGTTGCTATCACCTCTTGGTATATATCTTGGCTGTGGTACTTCTGAGTCTGAAATGTTTGATGGAGCTTCAGATTTATTCCTCCAAACTTCAATTATCAAAATGGATTCCATTATGATTTTCACAGCTGAACTTCAGTCTTCAATGAACACTATAGAAAAGGTAGCTGGAGTTGTTAACCAGTAATCAGGAAAGAAAGTCATCATGCAAGAGAGATGGTTTATCTAAGCAAAAGCACTAGTTCAGCACTGCCTGAAACAGACCCGATCCAAATATATTACATGATTGTTTCTCTTGACAAGAGAATTGTCATCAGTCCCTCTACTGCTGTTGAGACTGCAAAGCCTTCTCTTGATGCTTTTTACCCATTTCCTCCCTCAGTGTTCTAGCCCTCCTCAGCACTTTCTTAAATGCCATTGTGCTCTAGTGGCTTATTATGGTTCCAGCTCCCTTCTGACCAAACTGTGCCAGCAATCCATTGCCTGATGAACCTGTGGCATTCTGAACTATCTTCTCAATAGACAACACACACACAGGTGCTTTGGTTGGTGTGAAGTTTCCAACCTGAACCAACCTGATGGGAAAAGCTTCCCATTCCCCAGAGAGACTTGAAGCTGATAAAAAACTCAGACACATACTAAATCCAAAGGAGGAAGGGTGGAAGCTGTAATCTTAGTGTGGGACAGAGTTCAAGACAGAAAGTGCATAGGATTTGTACACACTCTCTTGTGTGCAGAAACTTACTGCACTCAGCAGTGTTATTCTGATGTCCCACACTACCAAATCATGTCCACTCAGAGAAAACCTTCCTTTATCTCCTGCTTACATCAATGTCATTTATAGGCCTCTTCATACAGGCACATGTTAAATTACTGAAACTGTGGGAGCCCCTCAGACTGGTTCCCAAGCAAGAGGAGTCATCTTCCAAAGGTTGCCTGGCTTCCTCCAACAAGAATGCACAGGGCAAGGATAGACAGGGTCTACACTTGGGTCTAGTAAAACCAAATGACATTAAATTCTGTCACCACTTCTCCTGACCCATTTTTTCCCCACAGGAATTCATATGCCTTAGCAGATCCCGTACTAGCACATTCATCTAGTGATTCATACACAAAGCAGTTGGAACAGGTAAGAAATATGAACCTCTTCAGAGTTGCAAGTGATTCATGAGCTAATGCCCTGGGGCTATTAAATTTCTACAAGAGAGTGAAAAATTATATGGATCTTGACATGTTTGTTAACACAAAAACCCTGATGCTATATGCTTACACCTGTGGATACCTTTTGTGCTTTCCATTTTTCTTGTGATTTTTCTTTTTGCTTAGTTTTCATGTGCTGTTGACATTTCAAGTATTTAATCTGGCACGGAATTAACTCCTAGTCTGTACAAGACCATATACCACACTTAGAGCAAATACAAACAAGTAGCTTTCATCTAATCTCTGTTTTAATTTGCAATGATCTAGACCATTGTAATATGTACCATACCAACACCAACGTATAAAATCAGCAAAATACTCCAGAGAGCACACCTGCTACATCAACTAAATTGTGCCTGAACTCACCCACATATAAATTGTGACTGGGCACAATGTGGGTAGCTTATCACAGGGCTCATAGGAAATCAACATTTTTCCAACAATTATGCCTCTGAAATTTATAGAAGAAACAAAATGATACCCAGGATCTGTGCATTCCACCATTTTTAACTGGCAACAACAGTTAGACTTAGTCTCAATGTTTCCAGTATTTGCTCGATAGCTCCTGGTCTGAGCCTAGTATAGAAACCAGAAGACAAAATTGCACTAGTTTTTATAAACACAATTAAAAATAGAGAGATAAAATCATTGAGTTTGGCATCACAGGAAAAAAGTAAGAATTGAGTAAACTTTGCATTGTCCAAGTAGACATGGGTAAATTCCAGCTAGCTGTACTCATTCTTTGCTACACCTAACTGACGTTTAGCTCACACATATTTCCGGATGCCACTTTGTGATAGCAAGGCAGCAGTTGTGCATTCTTCAAGAGCTCTTCTCAAACAGCTTTTGAGAAGAGAAGACCATCTTCCTTCAATTCTGACTGTGACTCAGATGTTGAGATATAAAAGGGACAACAAAAACATGAGCACAAATATTTTCCAGTGTAAGGGACACTTCATCATCTCAGCAATTACACTACATTTTAAGATCACTGTACCTTATGCAAGGAAAAAAAAATCCAACACCGTAACAACCATATCCTAAGGGGTTGCTTTCTTCTGCCTGTAAGTTAAGTGACATTAAACATTTCTACAGCTCTGTGTTACACAACAGAAACAGCTTTCTTAGCCATGTATCCATGTTATATATGTCATTTACACTGACTGACAGTGACTTAAAGGTCAGCATCCAAGCAGACCAAGACTCTTGGGAATGGCATATTGCAAATTAATGACGAGTAAATTTCAAAAGGTTCCTCAATTTCAATTCAGCTCACCCTCTGTAAGTATGGAATGCCATATCTATAAAAAGAAGTATGTCCATGACACAGGGTTGTATCACAAGTCAGTGCTGATTGAGAGTTGATTATAAACATTGCAAATATGATTACAAGGGAATTTTTTTGCATTTTCAGTTTCAATTAGTTGAAACTCAAACTTTATAACATAACTCAAAATCAGACAAATTCAGTCAAAAACGTTTTTACATGTGCTTATGGTTGGGGCTTTTTAGCTTAAGTAGGTAATCAGAAATGAAAAAAAAATTAGACAAATTTTTTTTTTATTTGTTTCAGTTTCTGTTTTCCTTTGTCACTCAATCCTTTTTTTGTTTCAGTCCTTTTCCTCTTTTTTACCTCTGTTCACAGCCCGTCCCCTTCTGTTACCTTCATTTGCCTTCTACTTCTATGTGCATAAAAAATATCTGCACTGCATAAACATTGTCTAGGACATGACCCCAAACTTTTGTTAAAAACCTGTAACTGATGAGGCCAGAAAATATCAAGACTAATTTAAAAGATTTCCTTCTACTTCGTATCCTCTCAGTTACCAAAACCCACCATTTTCCCTCACAAATAATGAAAACTGTTTACCAAATCCAGGAATTTCAGTTAGTCTTCCCTCTTTGTACATAAGATCTAGACATATAAAAATAAATTAATATAACAGTTTCATATTCAACTTTTCAACCAACCCACCTGAAGACTACAGCTGAAGTTCTGAAATACCAATAGTAGAATTTTATGCAAGTACTTCTAATATCTTCCTCTACTAGCCTGGAGAGCTGTGCCGTCTTTACAAATCTTTGTTGTGTTATGCAAAGCTTCTTGAGAAAGCACCTACTGTTTGTATCTGGTTTTGCTTTTTATGAATGCCTTTGATCCTGCTTTGATCTTGTTTCAGTCAGTCTCACAGAATGGGAAACCAAAGTTGCATTAAAATCCTTAGCATGTTTCTAAAAGCCATCATTTAATACTTAAGAAAAAGTGAGACTATTAAAAATCTTTTAGCAAGATTTCTATAGAGCTTTGATTGAAAAAGTTAGTTTTGGATTCTTAGATTATCAATATAATTAATAGAATTAATATGCTAAATCTAGTTAGGGAACACACTTTCTCAATATAAAATGAATAATAAAATCAAGATCCTCTAGTTCTGTGTGTTTGAACAATCAAAATATGCAGAATGCCTTTAATTTCATTTAGATGAAGGCAACTAACTGGGAAATTACATTTTAGAACATAGCTAACCACATTCCTACAGAATCTAACAAGTAAAGAAACATCAGTAACAATAGCCTCATGCCAGCCAAGAGAGCCTTCTCTTTCAAAGGTAATTGTACTCCTCTATCTAACACATAACTCAAAAATGTTTGAATGCTAGTGGCAGTTACAGGTCTATAAGATAATACTATTTTGTACTATTCTAATATATATTGTCACAGACCCATATAGTTTACAGACAGGTATTAATCAATCTGAAGACTGATACAATCCAGGTATTTTTTTCTAAGAATTTGTACAGAGAACCTGGATTATTTAACAAGAAATTATCAAACCTATATCATCTACTCCAACTGAAGATTCATAATAAAAGATTAGGAATACTTCTCATTCAAAATGTGCTTGCCTTGTTCAAGGACTTCTCAATATCAAATGTATAAGAGATTACTTTGGCCCATGACTGGTTCAGAAGTAAGGATATGCTGATCACCTTGCTAGCAAACAGAACAGTAAAATGTAAGATCTCTCTGCAAGCAGTGCTCATATAGGTCTCTCCTCTGTACCACCACTAATAGTTTTCCCACAAATTCTAATATTGAAATCATTTCCTTGATACATCTATCCCTCTCTTAAATTTGGATTAAATTACCCAACATTTAATTTCAAAAAAATAAGAGGAAGACAAAGGATAGAGCAAAGTGTTTGCTTTCTTCTCCTGCAGGAAACAGGATCAAAAAGCTCAAACACTCTAACACAGTTCATGCCTTGCCAGTCTGTTACTGTTCAAACAGCCCTCCAAAAAGCATCACATTATTTTCCTTCTTCCAGACAATTATTTTCAAGTATTTAATGTTCTTTTGAACTTAAGCCTCATACCTTAGCAAAGAAATCCAACACCTTGGCAGCAAGGAGAAAGCATCCTCTCAACTAAATGATGCAGGGATTTGATTAAAAGATCTCAGCCTCTGTCAGAAGTTTGTCTGGAGCCACTGTGTGCCTTCTCTGTGAATTCTAGTATCCAGTTATATAATTAAACTGACAGATGCCCATAGAAAATATTTTATTAAGGCAGTAAGGGCTTCAGTAACTTTCCAAACAGCTAATTCACATAGAGAATTTAGAAATCATTAAAAATTTATAAGCTGTTATCATTCTCTTCCTGGTTCACCTTGCAGATCTGCTCACTCAGAAATTTTCCTTCTTTTCATACTATGCTTAACTGCATTAAAGTATGAAAGTCTACACACAAAAACTGACTACAGTAATTTGGAAAGTTTTGACCATTTCTACAAAGCAAACAGAATTTCCACTGCAATTGATGTACATGTAAACTATTCATAGGGGCCTAGACATTGCCAACAACTTCTAACTTGATTGGAGGCATCTCAGCACAGCAGAGTGACAGCTAAAAAGGAACCAAACTGAAAGCTTATACAGTGCTCCAAACTGTTGGCTTTATGGCTGAATGAAATATCAAAATTAATGTTCACAGCCTGTCTGTAAAAAAAATTTTAAAGACTTCCTAGACTAGAGGTAATTATTTTTCTTTCTTCATCTCATTCTTTCAATTTTACATTAATATTCTGAACTGGGGTATTATATGAGCATTTATGTTGTAACAAGATGAAAGATGAGAAAGCAAATATTGGCCTTTAAATACAAGCTAGAGAAACATAGATGTTATTATGTGAATAAAGCTTTTTTTTCTCTCCAGCCCTCTTTAATCAGTTGAGAAATTAATACACTTGAACAAAGACAGGAACACTGAGTTATGTATTGTGCTCCCTAAATCCTGTCAAATATATTATAACAGTTTGTTCTTGACTTTTACAGAAGATCCACCTGACTCACACTCCATATTAACTGCAAAACCATTAGTTGGGAAATGAACCCATTATGTCCTATATTACAGGAATTAATTTTTATAAGGATGGCTGTAGAAGGAGAGCCTCCATAACGTGAAACACAGGATAGAAACACAATGTGGCTTCTTTATGGTTTGACTGGAAACCTCTCTGAAGGTTATGCACATCCCTATATCTCCATATAAAACACATTTCATTTGAATTGTAATAAATGCAACCACTTCACAGCGATGGAAATACAGACAGGCAACATTCTTATTAACTTCACTGACTGATGTTCCTACCAACTCTATCTATGATTATAACGATGCATATAAATCTCTTCAGATCAGGAGCTTACACTGCTTCAGAGAGAACTTAAATTGTAATGAATTATTTTTTCAATAAATCAGTGAGCAAAAAGAGCATGTTCCTTTATTGGCAATTATCTGTAACTTAGTAGATAAAAAATATCTACTCATTGAGAAATTTTCACAGTTTTTTGAACAAATTTTAGTTGTAAGGTTTCTTGTGAGATAAGCAGGACTTGGTACAAACCAGAAATTAGCACTCATAAATTAACAGCAGTTTGTGTGATTGATTTTTTTGGGTCACAATACAAAGATCCCTTTATGTTAGATGACTCCAATATTTCACTAACCTTTCTAAGTAAATGGAAGATAGTGAGATACTGATTTCTCATCATATCTACATAAATACCATCAGTAGGCCTTAAAATTCACTTTAGACAAGCACACAAACAGTAGAAATGTTTCTTGAACAGCTAAAAAGGAATATTTACAACATTCGGCAATAGTCAAAGTCTATAGCATTTTTCACACAGAAAAGTTCACCTGAGAGCCTTGGGCAAAATTCAGCTTTGCTGAAAAATTCAGACAGCCTTTTAGATTTTTGTATTAAGTATCGCATTATTCCTGTTTCTGCAAATCTGACTAGATTACAATGAAAAACACCACATAGTTTGGAAAAACCAAGGTTTTTTTCTACCTAATATGGCAATTTGTTTTACATAATTATCATATGCCTTCATTATTTATTTTCAGAGTTTGATAAAATGTCATTTACTCCACACCTGATCTGCTATTATAAAACAGAACTGGCCAAATACAAATGACATGAGTATTTCCATTAAATAATCACATACAAACATTTGCTTGGTCTTGCCGTTTTTCCTTTTCTTTTTTTTTTTTCCTTCCTTTTTGCATGACCTTTCATGGCCTAATCCCAAGCCCCAACCCTGATCCCCTCAGAAATGCATTTGTGGAAATGTCACATTTGTGTTTTAATGTTTGAAACAGTGGGCTTCTGAATTTTACTCTACTGGTTTTATACATTTTCCTTTTTTCAACATGGTTGTATTCTAGGAAGAAAATTATTTAATTCCACAATTAATTTCTACCTGCTGTGACAGTGCACCCTCAGGGTAAATATGATATTTTATATTAACACACTGAAAGCTTCCACTGTGATTGACCTTAAAGACACTCACAAATTAATTACCTTGCTCATCAATATGGCATGGCAGCTAAAAGATTTGAGCAGATACCCAGCCAGTTAGCATGCATGCTGCCATCTGCTGAATTTGACAAGGGATTTGTACTACTCTCTCTGAAAGAAAAGCTGTGGTGCTGTCCAAGAAGTATGCTATCAAACTCCTCATACCCAAGTCAAATAATGACTATTCATGTTCTGTAAAAGAACTGGTAGTGTCTCATGGGTTCTTTCACCCCTGAGTTTAAAACTAAAAAGGAGACTATCTCAGCAAATTCATTCAAACTTTGAGATTGAGTCCACTTCTTAACAGCTGAAGCTAGGTTATATTCAAAAATATCATTAGATTTAAATGAACTCTCAAGCAGTGCAAATGTGACAAAGGAATTTCACAATTTATGTACCTCATTGTCCGCCCTCAGTACTACTCTGATTTAAAATGCCCCCCTGGCTTGGGACAAAAAAAAAATTGTATTAATGTGTAAGCTGAAGTTCCTGTAAAATAATGGTCAGGGGCCAGCACAGAGAAGCAACTTTTTAAAATAGTTAATTATGAAAGAGTTTGACACCATTTATACAAAGACCACAGCTAGCTTCTGAAAAAAAAAAGCAGTGTTCCAAAAATACGTACATTTTCAACTTGTACACTACTGTTCCTGTAATTAAAATTAATATCAAACTGATCTACATAGCAATATATAAATATATATACATATAAAACTGTATAATATACATCATACTGGTCAAAAAATCCACACTGATGGGAAATGCAGCACCTACACTTTATCAGATATGCTGAGGAATAAGTGGCTGGCCCCAAGTCCTGCTCACAGCAGGAGAGACAAGACAGTTGTGCAGATCGCCACCATTCACACTGTTACAGGATAATTCAGGCTGGAGGAGACCTCAGGAGGTCTCCAGTGCAAACTGCTGCTCAAAGCAGGGTCAGCTGTGAAGTCAGACTTCAAAGTTACTCAAAGTTTTATTCAATCTGGTCTAGGAAACCTCCACGGATGCAGATGGTACGGCCTTGCTGGGCAACCTGCTCCACTGCTAGGCTGAATAGTGAAAAAGAGTTTCCTTATGCCTTAAAATGTGAGGTATTTATAGTTTTTATGCTTCCTGAATATTAAATATTGTAGGTATTATTCACTTTTTAGACACAATAGTTATAAATTAGGGGTTGTTTTATAAAAGATAAAATTACTGGAATGGAAACCACAATTTATTACAATTATTTTTTAGGGATTATTTAATACAGTTATTCCCTCTACAATTCACAAATGGGTTGATATCTTACAGAAAATCGAAAAACATATTTATAAAGTTTTTTCTCTAGAGAAGAGATCCTGTATTTACTTTGACGAAGTATCATAGTCAGAGCTATGAGTGGAACTGGAATTAATGGAATCATTGTACCTGTCCTTCTGTGGCTGCTGAGCAACAGGACAGGAGGAAAATTAAAACTACATAAGAGCCAACTCTCAAGCATTTGGGGTAACACTGGGCAAATAGAATAGGATAAAAAAGGGGATAATATGTCCCACATGCAACTTATAGACTCCTAAATCTGATACTGTAATGAGAAAATTGAAAACAAATGACGCTGGATGTTGTGGAATGCAGGAATGCGAAACAGCTCAGAAGCAGCTGAGCTGTTCAGCACAACTCTTCATTAGCTCACTGCACTGAGACCTGGATGGAGCCACCTTTCCAAAGTACTTCTCTTCCCAACGTTTACCTCCTGAAAAGCTGCCTACCTACTTAAACTGATGTCAGAGAGCACACTGACAGGCTCCTTCCACTGCACCCACGCCAGTATTCAAACTCAAATCCTAAAGAAGCACTCAGGGGATTCCAGTCAGCATCATCTTGACAAATTACTTTTTTTTCCAAGTTAATTATATTCTAACATCTACCTGGAATTAAAATATCAAATATGCGTCAACTTACAAAAAGTACCCTAACAGTGCCTGAGTTTACACCATCAGTTATAACAAGCCCATGGCTATATGGGACAGAATCATGAATATTGTAATAGTACCACAAATAGCACCACACTGGTAGGTTCTTTTAAAAAATGAAACTTATTAAAAAAATCAAAGCAATTAACTGCATTACAGAAAACACCCACCTCTTAAGCCCATTTGTCTTTGCAAGAACTTCTTACAGTTTTCTTTCTCCATTCCAGCAGAAATTTCTGCACCCAAGAAAGATTCTACATATGCTGATTCTTCATTTGAGGAACAATATCAGGTATTATGGTAAATTCAAAACCTTAAAATAAAACAGAACACAAAGTCCATCAGAATATTTGCACCATCATTTGTAATCATGACTTAATCTTTCCCTTAATACTTAATGCACCCTTGAATGATTATGACAAAGACTGGTGCTGCAACTGAACTTTTAGTAGCAATTCCCTATTATTATTTTATTACTTTGAGATCCAGGCTGGCAAGACAAGGAGTCCCAGGAACTCTACAATGATCAATAGTTGAGAATACTCTGGCCTTTCTATTCACATAAACTTCATGCTGCTACATCAGAATATTGCAAGCAGCCTCTACTACAACTCTTTGGTCAATAAATATTCATATAATTGCTATGAGACACAAACTAGTTTTGCCTGCATATTTAGAGAATATACCAAAATAAATTCATACACATGTCATCATACAGAACACTGCTCTTTGTTACTTCTGCAGTTCTATTTGCAGATTACATTAAAAATACATAAATCAGAAGAGGTATTTAATATTAAACTTTCTACAGATTCCTGAGACTGAGAGAGAGACTTAATCAGCCACTTAGCCCAACTTTAATTGTGACTTGACAGGCTAAAATTTATGTATTTTTAGAGATAATAGTAAATTTTAAATATTGCCAAGTGAGAATTATAGCATTTAAAAATCATATTACTCCTACTCATATTAAGTCAGACAAACCAAATTCTAGCAAACAACTTCTAGATATTTCTATCTGCACTCTATTCTAAAATAAAAAGTATTTTAATTGTAATTCTCCAAGTTTCACTTATTCTCCAGGATCATACTTTTTTTGTGATCTTGTAGAAGAGAATCTTAATCCTTAAATTTTATAATATTAAAAATTATAGAAGTCATGCATAACTAGCAATACATTTAAAAGTTATTCTGATGGGATTTGTTGTAAAGTAGTTGTCCATACTGGAAGGGGAAAATGCCAGAACACTCATGAGCAGAGTTCCACAACCTTCTAGGAAAAGCATTTTTGGTAGAGATACATTCTTTATAGATGCTGTCACTTTTACAAAGAATGCTCTTTTACAACTCACACTGATGAAATCTTTAATTACATTTTCTCATTTCTATTCATAGTGATTAAAGTATAACTGAACTATAAATCCTATAGCTATATTTTACTCTAAAGATTATGCTAACTCCTAAAAGGCCAGAAATAGGATTTATTTCATAGATTTGTTTTTGATGCATTAATGAAGTCCTGAATTAAAAAGTAAATAAATAAGCATGGTATCTTAGAGAAAAACAAAGCAAGCTAAATCACAGAAATGTTTAAAAATATTAATCTTAGCTTTATATACAATTTAAACTTCCACAGAGTTAAATCTCTCTTGTGTTTCAGAGGAACTGTAAATATGCGGGAATACTTTACTAAGGCCATTTCTTCTCCAATGAAAATTAAGGTCAAACTTAAACTTTGGCAAAAATAAATTCTAGCTACAGATTAGCTTTAAAAAAAGAGTTAAAGAAGTGCCTGACTCACTGGTTCTCTGTTAAACCTGTCCACATCACCCAGTACCTAAATGTTTCTGTCCATCTGTCAGGTATTTCATGTTTGTTGAGGGAGGCAGTAACATTGATGCTGACTCACAGCTCCTCACATCACATCTCACCATTGGCATCAGCACAAGCTCACCAGGAAATAACAGCACTGCTCTTCTGCAGAAACTTGGATTTTAAACTATTTTCACTGCACTCTTACAGAGATATTCAATGTTCACAGAAAAGTTCTAAAACAACTCTGAGTAACAAAAATTCTTTTGAAAGGCTCTCTTCTAAAAAGCAAAGAGTAGGAAAAACATCCACTCCTAAATTTATTTTCAATAATTATTTAGTCACCTTTTAATTCTGATAACATACAAAAAATCAAAATACATTTTTCAGGCAAAAGTTGGACTTAAAAAAATTCTGTTTAAAAAAACAGTCACCACTAGGACACAGACTGACAAAACATGCTTCTAAAGGCTCATTTTGACATTTTAACTAATATAGATGTGGATTAGAAAGCAAGGTCATAGTATTGACAGGATTACAAAAATTACTCTACTAATATGACTGATAATTATAAATTGTACTTCAATCTGATGCTAAAAACTATCCAACTATTAGCAAATTTAATAATATAAAGTAGTCCCACCATGCATTTTGTCGCACGTGTGCAACACTTTTATTGAACATCTATACACTCTCCACTGGCTAAATTAAACTAATTTTTTACTAATTTTTATAATCATTTGATTTTTAAAAACGTTGTGTTCTGTCATGTTCTTTCCAAATGTAAACAAATACACTGTGTCAAAAAGCTTAGCTTCTGTACCATTGATAGCTTCCTTTTGTTTGTACCTTTTTCTCTCTCTTTAGCTTCCTTGAGATAGCAAAATCTTTTCTTGTGGTGAAGAACAAATTTATCCCCTTCAAGGACATTTCAGAGCAGCTAATATCAACAAGGGTCAGTATTCAACCCTTCTTTCCAATTCCCTAAACTTTTCATTCTCACAATCAGGAGAATGCCTAAAATTTAAAATCCAGACCACCTTCCTAACCTAGTAGAAAATTCAACATCCATGAAGTATTAGGTATAAGACCAATTTAATGAAAAAGTCTCCTGTTTGGAAAAAATATTTGTTAGCACTGCAATTCAAAAGTTTTCAGATGTTACCTGCTACAAACAAAGATTGCCTTTCCACAGATGCATATGTGAGGAATCCTTTTTCATAACTGCCATGTGGTATTTTCTGGGGTCCCCCGTGGCAGGAAGTAGTGAATCTGACTCCATGTTCTTAGAAGGCTAATTTATTATTTTATGTACTTATATTATTTTAAAGAATGCTATACTAATCTATATTAAAGAATGGAGAAAGGATACTTACAGAAGGCTTAACAAGATACTAATTAAAAACCTGTGACTCTCCAGAGTCCTGACACAGCTGGACAGTGATTGGTCATTAAGTAAAAACAATTCACATGAAACCAATCAAACAACCACCTGCTGGATAAACAATCTCCAACCACATTTGCTCCAAAGCAGCAAAACATAGCAGAAGCAATCAGATAATTATTGTTTTCATTTTTCTCTGAGGCTTCTCAGCTTCCCAGGAGAAGAAATCCTGGCAAAGGGATTTTTCCAGAAAACATGACAGTGGCACCCATCACTACTTTCCAGCTGCCAAACTCAGACTGCAGAACTTCAAACTTCTGTACGTGTAATTTGGTACCTACAGCAAATTTATCAACTTTGCTTTCCATGCACCCAAGTGAACAAGTCTGTGCCTTACTCAACTGCCAGCAATGGATCTCGCACTGTGCTGTGAAGGAAAGCTGCTGTAACTTCAGGCACACCCTGAGCACATCCCTCCCCATCCAGGCAAGCTGCTCTCACAGCGTGTCTCCACTCTGCTAACACTCTGGCCCTTGAGGCCTGCAGGAAAGCTTCTGGTGTCTCTTTTCTTCTCTCTCACAATCATGTATTTCACACTGACTGGAGCAGCCAGTCTCCACAAAAGACCTCCAGAAGAAAAGTCATTGACATAGAATTTCATAGGTTTTTAAGGATGATTAAAAGCTTTGCTAGAGAGAGATCTTCACAATTAGGTATTTCATTGCCACTTCAGGGTGTATGGCAGAAATAAAAACTTCTCATGAGAACTTGAATTTTGTTTAATTTTCAGATAAACTTTAACAAATGGAATTATTTCAGGTACTAATTGCTAATGATTCTCACCAGTCTTCAGACAGTCTTTTCTGTCAAAAAAAAAAAACTTGTCAGATTCCTAAAGGGTAGAAGAACAAGTCTATTACATATTTTCATTTTCTTCTGAATGGATTATAAAAATCAAGAAGAAAAGAACTGGGTCATTTTATGTTATCCTTTTGAAACATATTTTGGGTACCTTTTCATATATCAAACAAATTATTAGTTTGTAACACATAAAAGTATCCGAGAAGTTCAAGAGTTCTGAAGGCTTGTGTTTTTAGGTGAACTACTGGTTTTATTTTTTAACTTAACTCTTCAATATTTTACTGATTTCAAAGACACATATTCCAAGCAGCATCAGGAAGTGGAAAAACACGTGTATCACTGAAGCTCCTTAAAAACTTTGCATTTTATGATTAATTTAATAGTTCATATGCTTCGCCAACTTTATGATAAACTGAGAAAAAAAGAGGGGGAGAAAAGCATGGGAAAAGTAAAGCTAGGGAAAATTAGAGAACTAGGCACTGAGTTGCTCTAGAAAATATTTAAATACCTTCATTCTTGCCCTTGTGGCTTTGAATCCATGGTCTTTTTTTCATATGAAATTGTTTCTGCTGAAAGCATCATTCACTTTGTCCTTTGGACAACCTGAGGTTTTCACTACACTGGTACCATTACTTTCTATTAAATTCATATCAATATACATGGATGCCCCCTTTTATATTTTTTTAGTGCCATTTAATAGAAAATAGGGGTTTTACATGCTTTCTACAGGAGGGTTAAGAAAAAACCTAATCTCCTTTCTGTATCTTTTATATTTTCCTTGTAGAAGATAATTCAAAGGCAGCTGTATCAAAAGGGAATCTCTTTCCATTGTTGGCCCTGGAATGGCAATGAAAGCTCATTCATAATTTCCTTTCCATGCCCTAAGAAAACATAATTTGCAGACCTACCTTCCAAGGAAATGAAAGACTGTATCTCTGTAAAAGATACTGCTGATGAAAAAGGGGTGTCTAAGACATCTTAGCATAAAATATGCATTTTAATTCACTCAAAAAACGAAATCTAGTTATTGTAATCCTAGAAGCAATTCAAAAATGTAATAAAACACTGGAAATTACAGGAAAAGTAAGCATTTTTGATCTGGAAACATAATGCCAAGGATGTGCAATCTTTTCAGATACACTGTAAGCACAAAGCTCCATTTGTCTTTTAGCAGTGGTCTTAGCTGCTCAAGGCAAACGACACCAATCTTGTAGACTTGGAGACAGTTAGAAAATCATGTTCTGTTCACACTTACCTTAACACCCTCCCAAACTTGGGGTTTTGTTTTGTCTGGAGTTTGGTATTTTAACATTCAAGTTTTGCTTCTTTAAGGATATTTTTAGCCCACTTTTCCCTTAGTTAAGATTATATAGCACCTTAAAAAAAAAGGCACAACAGTGTTGGCTTTTCTGTACAGAATGCTTAAAAGCACACACTGAACCCCCCAGACAATCTAGTTAAGACTAAAAACTCTCCAACTGTAAAGCTAAAATAGATGCTTACCACACAAAGCTGTAAAACACATTTATAATAATCTTAACTGTGTCATAAATAAGATTACCCTGACCATAGGTCTTGAGTTTGAGTCTTCTAAGGGAAAATAATTGAACCATTAGGATGCTTCGCCCGTGTTAGCAGGATAGTGCTGTTATTTACACTTGGGCCATGCTCAGCTGTGCTGAACGCACATGCCTGAGGAAGCCAAATCCCATTGCTGCCTGTCCTGTGAAATTGACCTGTGAAACTGACCTTTGGACGTGTCCTGTGAAACTGACCTGCACCGGCGACAGCAGCCAAGGCAGAGCCCTGGCTGGCAAAACAGCGCTGTCTTAACTGCAAAGATGCTGGCTGATGTAGGGAAAAGAAAACTCCTGCCTGCCCTCGGGCAGGCTTTCAAGGGGTCCCCTCAGCAAATGACCTCCGCCTGCCTGCACCCGCACAGGCTTTCCCACCTCAGCTCACAGGCCAAACCAAGGAGCCACCATGGTCCTTTGCTGCCCATGGGCCAGCTGGAGAGCATGGGTGGCTTTACCCTCACCAGAGCTCAGTCAAGCCCTGATTTAACTTTCTAGACGGAGATGCGAAAGGGATTCCCCTGAGGAAAAGCCTCTTCCCGCAGCTCCCCACATCAATCCACCCTTGCCATGGTGCCAGGCGCTCCTTTCGGGACAGCGGCTCCTCCCCGCCTACAGCCACGCTCCACAGAGGCGCGGGCCTCCGCCGGCCACTGCCGGGGGCGATAACTGCCAGGAGCGGGCTCGGCGCTGACCCGCAGCCGGGAGTGGGCTCGGCGAGGCCGACCCTCACGGGGGCACCGGGCCGCCCTCAGGGGGGTTCGGCGGCACCGCCCCGCCTCACTGGGGCACCGGGCCGCCCTCACGGGGGCTCGGCGGCACCGCCCCGCCTCACGGGGGCACCGCGCCCCCCAGCGGCCCGGCCACGCCTCCCCTCACGCGCGGCCGCTGCCCGGAGCCCCCGCACCGCCCGCGCCCCCCGCCCGCGCGCCCTCCCGCCGGCGCTGATGTCACATCCGCCGCCCGAGCCCGTCCAGCCGCGCCGGCTCCGCCGTCTCCCGGGCCCAAAGTTTTGCGGTGGGCTGGCCGGGGGGAGGGGAGGGGCGGGGTGGGACGGGGCCGCGGAGCCGCTCCGCCAGCTCGGGCAGCGCCGTCCTCGCCCGCCCTCCCCGCGCCGAGGCTGCCCACGGAATGAGCGTCCCCGGGGCGGCTGCCGCTGCCGCCTCCACTTGGGCTCCGGCGGGCGGGCAGAGAGCGCGGCTGCCGGCGCGGTCGCTGTGGCGGGAGCGGAGTGAATGACCGAGAGGAGCGGCGCGGAGAGGCAGCCCCGGGATCAGGATGCGGGCGCCCGCCGGCATCCTCAACCTCCTGCTGCTGTCCTTGCTGGCCGGCCTCGATCCCTCCAAGGTAGGAGCCGGCCGGGCGGCAAGTTCGCAGCGGCGGAGCCTGCCCGCGCACGGCGTCCGCGCTAGCGGGGGATGCGCCGGGTCGCTCCGGGGAGAGGCGGGGGTGTCCTTGGCTGTCCGAGCGGCCGGGAGGGAGAGGAGAGCCCCGGCCCCGGTTCCCGGCCCGGGCAGGGTGCGGGCGCCGTGCAGCGGGGCCCAAGGCCGGGCGCGCAGGGCAGGGCACCCCGCAGCCGCAGCCGCGCTTGGCCCCCGGCAGGAGCTCGCCCAGGAGCTGGGCTGTGGCAGGGGCTGGGCTGTGCCCGCAGGGGCTGGGCTGTGCCCGCCGCAGGGGCACGGACGGCGCTGCCGTGCCCGGTCGCTGTCCAAGGCCGGTCGCTGTCCAGCGCGAACCAGCGGCGATCCATCCCGCTCCAGGCAGGGAGGCGTTCATAGCGCCGGGTGACTGCGCCAGTGCTGGGCAAGCAGCGAGGCGCTGGAAGCGGGCATCGGCAGCCTCCGACTGGAAATAAATTTGTTTAGAGTGAAACTGGAGGCGTCACGTGAAGACTCTGAATTTAGTACTACAGCCACGCTTCGGGCTGCTGCAGTTCTGTTATTTACAAACGTGTTCAAGTCACCAAGAGATCGCGGCTGAAATTGAAATAATGATAAAAGTAAACAATGGATTTTAGCCGTGCAGCCTGGCTGGTGAAGGAGATTTCAGATTAAGTCGTTTAGAAAACCAGAACTGCACTCTACCACTTAGAAGCAGTAATGACTGAAAGCCCCTAGGTCTGCAGATGTTTGTAGTGCTGTATTTTATAGACATAGAACTTGTCTCATTTGTCGGGGTTTTTTTTTGTGGCATACAGTCTTGTAACTGTGAGCATTGTAAAAACGTGAGAAAGAGAAAATGTGACTGCAGTCCGTTACCAGCAGCACTGTGCCATGTTGCCACAATTTACATTGCATGGTGGTGAATGTCATATTAATGGTACCAGTTAGGTTCCTGACAATGGTGTGAGGCAATGCTCAGCTTTTCTGGCAGGTTTTCCATTTGAAATAAAGATAATAATCTATATAGATACAAATATCTACTGAATGTCCGACAATATGGAACAGATTCTCCTCATTAAAAACAAACACAGAACCTAAAAAGCAATTCAGTGGAAATCTGATTTACAGCTGCAGTGTTCTGACTGCTTTTCAATCAGTAAGATGTAATGACAACTTAAAAAAGGAGGAGGTGATAGAGGATTAATAACACTTCCTAAGAACTTAGTTCTATCAGCTCTATTAAATAAGAGCTATTTGGAAGTCAGGCATTGCCTGTAAGGAGACCCATCAGACAGTGCACACTCGGGAGTTTCACATCTGTGTGAACAGCAGCACATGGTCTTATCATAACTACAGGTTTCCACACACTCATTTTCTTTATTTTTCTGTCTTCTGTTGCATTTAAGCAAGATCTACTAAAGAGACTGCATGAAAGCAGGAAAAGCAAATTTATATCCTTCTATGTCCACAGAAGAGTAAAACCACTAATGCAGTGAACAGATCTGGCAGAGCAATTCTTTTTAGTTCAGACCCAAAATAACACTGGGAAAAAATGTTCCATTTTCTGTCTCTGTCACCATCCAGCACTGAAAAACAGGATGAGGCACTGGAATGAAATGGCACAAATGAACTTTGGAAACTGTGCTTCCAGCCCTTTTTGCTGTGCCATGCTGTGCAAAGGGCATGAAAATGGCCTTTTATTCATCACTCTGTGTGACATTTTCAGAGATATTCAGATGTTCTTTCCAGGCTCTTTTGACTTTGTCAAGGGTCAGGAATAAAAAAGCTCAAACGTCCTGAAGATTACATTAAAATTGGAAGTCTGTTTTTTACCAGAGCTAATTGGGTTTTCATAAATTAAAAAAAGAGAGATCAAGTGGATCCTACACCACATTAAACATAAGAAGGTGTCACATAGCAAACAGTAATTTTTGTTGATTATGAACAATATATTTCATACTTCTGTGGAAAATTATGTATGTAAAATTTTAACAACATTTTTCTAGCAGAAAAGCACAAGTTCTGACTGAACACACTTTGCAAATGGAACTACTGCTCAATTACTTCTCTTGCTTTATGCTAAATTGAAGTAAAATAATAATTTTCTGCCCTGAAGTTTGGGAAGCAAACCTATGATATGAACCTAATTGGAAACAAGGGAATGGTAAATTCTTTCATTTCCAAAAAGAATTGTGCAGTATGCTCATGCCCTAGAAAGACAACTTTCTGCATGCCCTTGACACTCACAAACTGCTTATCCTATGGAGATGAATCACAACAGTTATTTCTGGTATATGCAATACATTTCTAGTCATGTCCTACATAATTTTCAGGTTTTATTGATCAACTATTTTAAAATAATGCCTTGGGGAGTAAAAAAATCTTTAAATTAGTACCAGGTTATCACTGAGTCAAGACTGCTGTCTCCAGGCACTCTTGTTACGACAGAGATGTTGTGCTCAACTTACTCAGTTATTTACTGATAGTAAAGTGTTTAAGTATCGCCATCTTATGGTAAAATATGTAACAAAAATTTATAGATTGTTTATTTCCCAGTCTCTGAAACATTAAGATTTTATTTCAACCATAGTAATTTATTGTCCATGTTCTTCAATTCTTTCTTTTAAACTTGATACAAAATATTGATCACCTTAGAAATTCTTCTTTAACAACTGGAAGGCAGCTCACTAATGATAAATTTTAACACAGTGCTAATAACTGAATTTCAATTTAAGATACTTATTAAACGTTATGTTTGTTGACATTATTCTATTTTTTCTCTGTCTTTACATAGGAAATTTTTAAAATTATCTATGATAATATATTTCATTAAAGATTTATTTCCAGCAGGGTGGCTAGACATTCAGCAGAAAGTCAGCTACAGTGAAAGGATTTGGATAGAAAAATCTTCCTTCCTTCTCCTATTTATAAGTGCAGTGTCTTGAAAGAAGGAAGGATTCATAGGATACTAGGAAATTTCTAAGAGTTACTGCTAGATGGCATCTCTGTGCTGCTGTTCTCCACCTGGAGTTTTCTCTGATGACCTTCATAGTATGTAAAGTGGACTTCTTTTATAAGGGTTGCTTTGCTCACCCTTTGATAATCACGGTGGTGTGACCAAGTAAGCATTTTGTAGTGTGATAAAGCTTTTCCACATAGAAATCAAGCTCAGCATTTTTTGAAGTCTAGAGGGCATTT
Organism: Emberiza elegans; assembly: GCA_024865655.1. NCBI lineage: Eukaryota > Metazoa > Chordata > Aves > Passeriformes > Fringillidae > Emberiza > Emberiza elegans. The sequence goes on from JALJVW010000206.1 coordinate 68,078,415, forward strand.
TGTAAGTTTAATTTGATTAATCTAAATAGATCCGATAAATATTTTCATGTTTCAGTGCAATTAATGACCTTTAGGCCTTTAATGGCTTTATATCCTACATCTATTTATTTTTCATTGTTTGAAGTTTGCAAAAAAATATTTCAGAAAATGACTGCCAAATATTATCCCAGACAGAAACTAAGTACATTATTATTAATGACAATTACAGAAAGGAACTGTGATTTATATTCATTGCATGGGATAATAGGATGGTTTGGAATATTAACATTAAAAAACAAAAGCTGGTTTGAAATCAGGCATCTGTTTTTGAATGCTTAAACTCCTTTGAATGGAAGGCAGCTCACTAATGATAAATTTTAACACAGTGCTAATAACTGAATTTCAATTTAAGATACTTATTAAACGTTATGTTTGTTGACATTATTCTATTTTTTCTCTGTCTTTACATAGGAAATTTTTTTAAATTATCTATGATAATATATTTCATTAAAGATTTATTTCCAGCAGGGTGGCTAGACATTCAGCAGAAAGTCAGCTACAGTGAAAGGATTTGGATAGAAAAATCTTCCTTCCTTCTCCTATTTATAAGTGCAGTGTCTTGAAAGAAGGAAGGATTCATAGGATACTAGGAAATTTCTAAGAGTTACTGCTAGATGGCATCTCTGTGCTGCTGTTCTCCACCTGGAGTTTTCTCTGATGACCTTCATAGTATGTAAAGTGGACTTCTTTTATAAGGGTTGCTTTGCTCACCCTTTGATAATCACGGTGGTGTGACCAAGTAAGCATTTTGTAGTGTGATAAAGCTTTTCCAATAGAAATCAAGCTCAGCATTTTTTGAAGTCTAGATGGCATTTTGTAAGTTTAATTTGATTAATCTAAATAGATCCGATAAATATTTTCATGTTTCAGTGCAATTAATGACCTTTAGGCCTTTAATGGCTTTATATCCTACATCTATTTATTTTTCATTGTTTGAAGTTTGCAAAAAAATATTTCAGAAAATGACTGCCAAATATTATCCCAGACAGAAACTAAGTACATTATTATTAATGACAATTACAGAAAGGAACTGTGATTTATATTCATTGCATGGGATAATAGGATGGTTTGGAATATTAACATTAAAAAACAAAAGCTGGTTTGAAATCAGGCATCTGTTTTTGAATGCTTAAACTCCTTTGAATGGCTGTGTTTCTAGTTTTAAAAACCTATGATTTTCACACATAATCAGACTATACAAATAGCCACTAAAATCTTTATTTTTCCTGGATTTCAAGAACTTATCAGTAGAAAGAGTGCACTGCTTTAGTGCTGGTTAGCAATACAAATTAATTTATCCCCATTGCAAGAATTTACAAGAACACCACGTACAGCAAAGGGTTACCACAATAAACTATTTTACCGAAAATATGACTCATAGGAGTACAATACATTGCTAAATTAAATCTTGTTACCTACTTGGATATTAATTTACTTCATTTCCTACAGTATTAGTAGTTAGTCAGTATGAAAATCATTCATATTTATTTAACCTCCAAGGTTTAAGAGTGCTCTAAACCATTAATTCCTGGCTGTGGTCAAGTCTCACTTGGTGTTTGCTCTCCCATTTCTGAGGAACCTGACTAGAAAGCCATTGAAGAACACCCTATTGCTATCAATATGCCCTGGGCTCTCTCCCAGGTGTCATTCCAGACAGCTATTCACTACATCATTTTAAGTAACATATTTTAAGCAAAAGCACATGAGAGTGACAGCTATTCACTACATCATTTTAAGTAACATATTTTAAGCAAAAGCACATGAGAGAGTGACATCTGCATGAGTGCTAACTCCCCTGTTGCTATCAGATACCACGTGGTCTTTAAGGGCTTTTTAAAACTATTGATGGGAAGAGGTCTTTTTTTTCCCTCTGGTTAAAAACCAATTCCTCTGTTGCTCATGGCTATTATGACTTTTACTCATTTGAATGCACTCAAAACCAATTATATATGTTATACAAAATCTCAAATATACTTGTATATTTATACATATACACAGACAGACATATCCTCACAAGACACAATTATTTTTCCAGTAGAGGCATATTGCCTCCAGGTAACGTGGCTTCCACCTTTCTTCTGTGTTTGGCCAAGTCATGAGCTGTAGGAGGCCTTGAATATATGTATTATAAATGTAGGAGGCTTTAAATATATGTATTATATACCTGTACTATATTTGAATATCTTTATCCTGGCTGGTCCTAGTTATCCTTGATGGGCTGCAGCTGTGATGTCCTTCATTGGGCTGCAGCTGTGGTTAGTCAAGGTAACTGGGATAAAAGGGGAGTGGGCTGGCCAGGCAGGCAGAGCCTTGAAGGAACCCTGACTAAGGAAGATCCTGAGTTTGTGCTGTGAGGATCTGCTGCCCACAAGACAACAACAGAGAGGTACAGGACTTATGAAATATGTTAAATACAACACAGGACTTATGTAATATGTTAAATACAACAATGAGCCAGTGAAACACAATCAATTCACTAAGTTTGCAAAGAGGAAAAAGCTGAGAGAAGACAATTAGAAACAAGAAATGCAATATTGAAGCTATTAAAACATCAGCTCTAAAAATGGTGTTTCTAGTTGGCTGCAGATTTGACACAGTTGTGCTAAAATTGCAAGTTCAGATATATGAAATTCATAAGGGACCTATTAAGAAATGAACAGGGAGTCTTCAGAGAGGCCCCAGTCTGTTTGGGGCACTGAAATCCTGTTTTTCAAAACTGCAGTATGACAGAAATGGTTCAGGGCATCACTTAGGCATTCTTAGCGAATCTTGACTGAAAGGCTGGGAAAATTCAAAAGCCTTTTGTAAATCTTTGCAGAACTGTGAGACAAGTCCTGTCAATGACCATCTTCAACAAGAGCAGCAGTCTATCCTACTGCTTCACTCCACAAGGCAGTAGATTTTTTGTTTAGGACCAAACCTAGAGAAAGCAAGAACTTTGTGTGCCTGGGTTTGAGTACAGAACTCTTTTCATGAGTGAGAATTCAGAAAACAGTGAGAAAGTAACCTTACTTTCAGAATTTCAGAACTTCTTGGATAATTTACATACTGAAAGGTGTATGGTGGAATACTTTCATACTATGCTATGCTGCCTTCAGCTTCATGACACAGCTTTGCACATCAGAAAAGCTAAAGAAGCAACCAGGTATATTTTTCATAATTCAGTAAACAATCTTAAATTGGAATTTGAGTTATAGCCAAAAGTAGATTGAATTCCAGGCCTATGGATATAGCATTTTGTGCACTCCTACCCAGCTGCTTCTACAGCTATGTCTTTTCACAAGAAAGAAAAACATTTTATGTAATTACTCATAAAATATGCAGTCCTCTTTATTTAAAACATTTTTTTTCCTCAGGAGGAATTAAAGAAACTTTAATATTCTGACCTCTTCTGAGCCTTTTTCAGACTTTTAAATCACTTAAGTAACTAACCTAAAGCAGCCCCAGATAACACAAATTCAATGTTTTTCATCCTGCATTCCCCTGAAGAACAGTCATCTGTCTGCTGTACTGCCTTCTAACCAGACAAATCCTTGTGACTGTTATTTAATGATTCTGTTTACTTGTTTCACTGAAAAGCATATATCAGTCAGCTTAGCAACAGCCTAAGCAAATTCTGAGCACAAGTAGCCCTCTTCACTGTTGTGGTTTTGGGAAATAGTGTTTGCAGCCTCCTCAAGTTGTAAAGGGACCCATAAGGGGGTAACCAGAACAACTGGAAAAAACAAACTCCAGTCTGAGTGAGAACTGAATGAACTCTTAAGTGCCATTCACAATATGGTGAATATTGTTCTTAAATTACTGGGGCACATTATTAAAAGATAGTTTATAGAGATTTTCATGGATTTCCTTTCCTAGAACCAAGAGTGAGGAATATACTTCAAAATGTGTTTGTTTGTCCCTCTCAAGGAGACAAGCAAGCACGTTAGTAGTTTTTCATGTATGAAATTGTAAATGCTATTTGAATTTGGGCTTCAGATTTAAAATCAGATTTTCAGAAATATGAACTTCATTTAGAAGCATTTAGAATACATTAATACTTGCAATGACAGCAAAAATTATTAATCTGAGATGTCATAAACACAAACCTATCATGCCCTTCCTTACTTATATTAAATGTGGTTGTTTGGTCTCGGCCTCCCAACTACAATTAGGGTTTTTTTATTCTTTTTGTATAACGTCCTACATATTATTCAAACTATTCTACCTTCTTAAAATAAAACTCTTTATTTTCAATATATATATGTTTTTTCCAAGAAAATTCATAGAACACAGTGTAGTTGTAACAAACTATTGCACTGAGTAACCATCAGAACACAGAGTAGATGATGGTACAAAGAATGTAGATCCAGTCCTGAAACCATGTGTGACAGGTTTGCATTTATAATGAGATCTCAGATCAATATTGTTTGCTGTCATCACAGCTGTTTCTGGGCACCTGCATAAAGAATACAGAGATGCGCGTCAGGCAGAGTAGCCTAAATACAAAGATTGCCACTGACCTGTTTTCCATCCTGTCCCTGAATAAATACACAATTATCAAAACACTAAAAACATACATGTTAACAATCTCCTATGATAATCGGTTTTAGCCACAAGCAATGAGGATGGTCTCCTGCATTTCTGATTTTAAAACCCTCAAGTTTACTTCTGACTCTTTAACCTAGAGGCTAATCCTACTGCCACCTCTGCCTGCCACATAACATGCAGGAATTTACTGACTTCTGGATACCTCCTCAGTCTCCAACAAAAATTTTGCAAGGGCTCTTGCTTTTCTTCATGATTAATATGTTGATATTAAAATGACATGGACTTTACTGTTCAACAAGTTCAATAGTATGTATGTATAGTAACACGTGCAATTAAACTAGATATGCAAAATTGTAGCTGGAAAGGCAAATGAGTAAACTGGAAGCTATATTCCATACTATATCCTACAAAACATAGAGTTTTCAGTCTTACTGAAGTCTCCTGGCCCTGAAAATTATGCTGAAACCAGTGTAAGCAAAGAATAAGACAAGTTCCTGTAAGGTATATGCAAAGAATAAGACAAGTTCTTCTAAGGTAGCAGCACATGTAAATAGTAGGAGTGGCTATGTCTTTACTCTTCTACTGAACTTTTATTTAAAACCCTTTAAGTTACATATGGACTTCATAATCCTATGTTCTTTGATGTAACATGTTCATTTATGACATCAAAAAATCTGTCACCTGTGGCTCATGCAAGGTTAAATAGCTGATTTGCATTCTAATCCTTTTCAAGAGAAAGTTTATAAAAGTAGTTTTTAATGACCTTCTGCTATACTAGTTCTGCAGACACTGCTAAAATAAATACTTCCATATTAGCAGATGGTACAGATATATATTTCTACTTTGTTTCCTTTCCATACATCTTGCTGTGATCAGCAGTCTGTCCAGCACAATTCAAGAAGCTCAGATTTCTGTGCTGTAGTTGTTTTTTTTAAGCTGATTTTTGCCCTCTGGACTTGCTTTCTCATAAAGCCACATTTGTCTGCTGTGAATATCCTCACTGTGGTGATAGAGTAAAATAAGTGTATCCAAAGTTCTGGGTACTGGCGTTGCATGTACATATGGTGCCCTGCTTTAAATGTTTATCCTTATCTGGAGTGGATGTTGCTGTTACCATTCTGAGAGATCTCACAACACCAGCAAAGTTCTGTTCTTTCGTTAAAACAGCAAAATACAACTTTAGCCTACAGACACACACACACACACATACATATATACATATATATATATATATAGTTCCCCTCTTATCTGTCAATGAAGAAGAGCATGCATCTGAAAAAAACTGTGAAACAAAATATTTACTGAATCGGTGTTCTCAAATCTCCCATTTTATGTAGACCATGGTGTTTTATCTTTTTTAGAGACAAAGTTCTCCCTCTCTAAGGTGGTCTTTCTCATCTCAGGCACTCAGAAGAAAAACTGTATTGGCTAAAACACTCAGTCATCGGTAAAAGTATTTCATGAAACAATAACTTGATTTTGTGAGCACCACCAGGGACTAGATTGTGGAATTTTAGGGCAGGCAGAGAGGTGGTTTCTTGTCCTCAAAACACCTTTATTTATACTTCAGTCAGTGCTAGCTTTCCCCCTCTTCCTCCTCTCACTCTGTGCTTCAGACAGCAGCACGTGAGGATGACCACAATCATCTCATCTCTACTCATCTGTTCTTCCAACTCCTTCAACATCACCTGTGTCTGCAGGGATGTACAGGCAGATCTGCTCCTCTACCTGTCAGACTAGACAATGAAATTATCCTGGTGGATGTGATGCACTAGGAGAAGGACTGTTGTTGGCTCACTTTACATTTCTTCCAACCTGCATGAGAAGGGAAGAAACATTCTTCCTTTGGACATTTCAAAAGCAAAAGAAGACAGAATGACATCCGGCTTCCCTGATGTCTCTGACAAGGCTACTGTACAAGAGGCCACCACAGGCAACACAGAAAGCCTTGAATTTTGATTTTTGAGAAGATGAAGGAAAAGGGATTTTCACAGATACTGAAATACTGGCAGTAGCTGAAGTATTCCAAGTGAAGTATTCCAGTTTGTCCAGCTCTAGATTTGTCAAGTGTGCAAGCTACACTGATGGTTAAGGTCACCAGTGTTGTTTATACAGAAGAAAAATTTCCCCAGATGCAATTGGCATTTCACCAGTGTTTTCAGGAATAAAATTAATTGCTGTTGCTAATAGTTCTATCCCATTTAGAAATATCACAGAAATTAAGTAAGGTTAAGACTGAGTAAGCCAGTGGGTCCAATGTCTATATAAGGGCCATGACCCTTGTTCAGACCCTGACAACAGTTCATGTTTTCTCATGTGGTTTCCCACATCACTTTCTAAATGGATGGTAAGAGTGATGCTGATTACTGAAAAATATGCCTGTAAGCCCTAACTGCCAAGTTCTTCTGTTAAATAGACACAATGTTGCATCTTTTCTCCTTCAGAATTTTCCCAAACCACATGCAATTAGATATCATCCAGCACTCACATTCCTGTTCTCATTAGCATTTTTAGCTACATACTATTTGTATTTTGTGATTTCTGGTTTTAGTAGCCTCTAACACTTAAGAATGACCAATGTTACCTTTTTGCTTTCTAGTCCCTCTGGGCCCTACCTCAGAAACTCAGTATAACTGAGTGCCATGGTGTCTGTTCATTACAAGTCTCTACTTGGAAATCAACTTCCTTGAAGAGTAGCTGGCTGAAAGACCAAAGATAGCCCTGGAGGTAATGGGGAGTTCAGAACAAACCCTTAAATGCCTGGCTGTGGATGAGGACTATCCCACTGCTGACTGAAAAAAGAACTCTAAATCCAACTCAAAGCTGTATGCTTTGACCACCTGCACTGTGTTGTCTCTGTTGTCCCTTGAGACAACAACTTCTGTTGTCACATGGCACCATAATTGTTTGCTTTGAATCGTGTCATTTGGAACCTGCATACATTTTTAAAATGCACAAGATATGAGCCCTACAGGATAAAATGTAAAATCTATCTCAAATGAACAGGCTGTGAAACTGCAAGTTTGTGGTGAAAAGAAGGATGAAAGTAATAAGCTAACTAGTGGACACATTGTGAAGAATGTATTAGGTACTCTGAAAAATGGAAATTATAGGCTTAGAAAGGGAAGATAACAAGAAATCCAAATGATACAATGTGAGGTTAAAATAAATAATTATACTGGGAACAGCCTGGAAACATCAAAAATGGGAATATCTGAAAAAACTAGCTAATACCTGAAGACTATTTTGTCTTTCATAAAGGCACTGACCTGTTAATAAAAATAAGCCTAACAGTACCCAAATAGATTGGGACTGGGATATATTTCATTAAAAAATACACTGCTGAGTGCCTGAAGAAAGCCCTGTGGCTATACCTCCTGCTGTACCCATCAGCTGTGAGTTAGAGTGTTCCCATACCTTTGCTGTGTTTGCAGGTCTGTGCCCATCACAGATCATGTGGACAGGAGATTATTGTGAACAAGCACATCAGTGCAGGACACCTCTGAAGAAAGTCAGGATGAAAAACCAAATTATTCAATATTTGTATTTCCTAACACACTGCCCTCAGTAGATAGGAAGGAAAACAGAAGTGAAATCTTTCACAAATAGCTGTTCTGATTTTTAAACAAGTGTAGGTTAAAAATTGTTTGTACTACTTTCCTATCAAGCAAAATCAATGACAAAGCAGAATGTTAGGTGAATACTATAATTTTGAATATACATTTATAATTTGTACTTGCATTTGTGTAAGACAACAAATTTTGTGTACTCACTTAAGAAATACCAATATATTTATGGCTTATCAATCCAAAGTTGCTGAAATTTTAGCATTCAGATTTGTGAATTATTCATAAAATAGCTGTGCAGTAGGAATTATTTATAGAAATGTTGCTGAAAATAGCACTCTTTTTAGACTGAGTCTAGTAAAAGAGAAAGCTAATTTTGTTAAATTGTTTAGATCAAATTATCTGCTTAGCCTTATTATTGAGAATACAGTGCAGTCTATTTTTAACTTCACAGTGGGGCTCTCAGCACTTCTGAGAAGAGTGAGATAGAGCCTAACACATTCCACTGCTGCTGCTCTGGAGGCCTGCTGTGAATATGCAATTATGAATGGATTCAGTGTATGAATTTGCTTTGAACTGTACTATCTTGTACTGTGTTTTTGGGAACTGCTAAGCCATCCTGTTCTGTTTCTGTCCAGAGTTCTGTCTTTTGAGGATATCATACATTACTGCAGAAGAAATAAATGAAATCTTCCATAAGAGAAAGAGTCGGCAGAGCAAACAACATAACTGTTTTTATGGGATTCACAAGGGTTTTGTCTGGTACAATCTCAAGAAAATAGATTTTCTTATTCTGTAGCTAGAAAGAGAATGTGTTGGCGTCTCAGGTACAATTAAAATGTGTTAGGAGCCCTAGGCCAGTGTTTCTGTACAATAACCAGCGTAGTTACAAGCGCTATCTGCACTGCAGCAGGGAAACAGTGGCAAAGGCTGAGGATTGACTTATGGCCTTACCTCTGGTATTTGTTTCTAATTGAGAGATGCTGCAGTCCCTGAACACTGTCAGAAGTCAGACAAGTTATACCAGTTGAAGATATCACCCTAACTAAATTCCCAGTTGTAATTTTGTGGTGTTACTGAGTCTAGAGTGGTGCTGCCATCCCCAAGCCAGTAATTACTGGCTGTGCCTGGGTCTGACATCAGCACAGCACTAAAAAGTTAGATAAGACAAAATCTGTCCACCATTATTTAATATCCTTGCCCCCTTTTTCTTCCTTCCCTCCTCCTCACTAAAGGAATCCTAAGCTGAAATAACAAGAGACATTGTTTGCATCATTTCTGTCACCACAGGTTCTCAGAGAAGTCTGGCTGAGGACCCATTCTAGCGCTGGAAAAAAGTCTGTTTTCTGTGTAGGGGAATTCTTAATTGCCTTTTCTCCTCTCCTTGAAACCTTTTTAACAAAGAAAGTCATGCTGCTATTTACTCCCTGTTCATCATTAACTAAAAAAAACTCCATAAATACTTCATTCTGGTAAAACCTTAATATTAAAATAAACCAACATACTCCAGCAAACACATCAATTATTGCAGATTACTCTGACTTGATCAGGCACGTATAAAGATTTGTTTCTGCCCTAAACAATAGTTATTTGTGTTTTATGTTTGGAAAGAGAAGTTAATACTGAGTGTCTTCATTCCATTTGTGCGGTGAACCAATGAGCAAAAACAATTTCCAGAGAAAAAAATGGTGACATCCTTAGTGGTGTAAACTAGGTACCATACTGAAGACAGTCGCTTCAGGGTTAGTCCTAGATGTCAGAAGACACAATGTGCCTCTATAATTTTTGAGAAGACAGATACACTTGCAAATACAGTGACATTTGATGCTTAGAGTCATCACTAGCAACCACCTTAAAGAACACTCAGAGTTGCGTGTCATACACAGAAATGGTTTTTGGAACTGAACATCATTTATATTCAGTAAGGATTTTGCTCATCATTTTTCTATTAGTTATCATGCAGACGCTGTTTCACTTTTTGCTAACACTATGACTGGATATCTACAAAATACAGATATGGTAGTTAGAACTCACACTTCTGGTTTGTTTTTTTTTTTAGCTCAATTTCCAGGGACTAATTTGAGAACAGTGCAGTAGCAGAGTGTAAAGAAGAGAATGGTTCCATTCTTTCTGGCCACAGTGACAGATAATGTCTTTTACTATGCACACCTGTACCAAATAATTAGGTTTGGTAAACAGGCAATATGGAACAAAATTCTTAATCCTTATCCTGTCTAACTGAGGAAGAATTTAGGGATTTAGCTCTGCATAACAGTTGCTTCACATTATTAATATAAGATTACCTTTACCCTGTGTAATGGTGAGAGAACATGTTGTTACCTAGTGTTTGGTATTTATTGTACTCAATCTAGAAACAAAGTGCATTTATGAGGTGTTGTCTCACATGCATTTATTTTCTCCGTACATTGTGAAATAGCATACAAATGTGTTACTTCCTTGTACACAAGTTATATTTTAATTATACCAAATCTCCACCTCATGGGCTAGATTTCACCACCAGTATATTCAATTACAATCAATAGAGGTCACTTCCAGTTCTGCCTCCCTTGCTGTCACTCCAGGGCTTTAGCAATTTAACTGTGGGTTCATATTCATGACAAGAACACGCATTCTTCATAGCAAATGGAAAGTAATAACCTAAGATTAACCCTATGAAGCAGTTTTGTGGTGTTGCTCTGAGAAGCTCCCATGGCCCTTAGGGGATGGCTGATTAACGGCACTGCTGGGGCAGCTCCCCCTCCATGGAGTTTCCACAGCGTGCCTATCAGGAAGCCCTCACTGTACTAATAGTCTGCTCTTTACTGATTGAACCTGAAAAGATGAAAGTGCCAAGTGACACAAGTTGATCCCTTGTCCTTAATGAAAATTGTGTTCCAAAACCTTCAAGCTTTTCTAGCACGTATAGGTACAACTAATTTCCAGATGAAGTGAGACATTCTTTCTCTGTTTATAAAATTGTAAAGAAAGCCTTTAGGAAACCATATAGGTCATCTACTTCCAAATTATGCCCTTGGATACAATTCTCAATGATCATTAGATTGGTTTACTATTATATGAACAACACAGAGAAAGATTTCTTTCCCCCTTTAATCCCAAAGATGTTAATTATTACTATTAATAAAAGAAAGTATTTACTATTCGTGTCACACTGCCTCATTTGCAATGGCATATTATCTTGGGAAGAGAATTGTTTTTGTATTCCTCCCTATTCTGAAATTCTCTATAGCTCCCTGTGGGAAGAACAAAAGAACAGGACTCATTCTTCCTCAGCAGTCACACAGCTGAGCTCACAAGATGATGCTGAGTTCATAATGCTTCCAAGTGTTTACCAAAATAAGAGAGAGAATGATGTTTGTTGTGTTTGACTTCAGATTATGAGATTTCAGGAGTATATACTCCTGTACCAATGAGAGGAAGGAAAGACTGGTCAGAGCTCATTTTGGTTTTTAATGTTCCTTGTTCTTTCCATTCTTACTTCTTCCCCATTTACAAAAGCAATAGTGTGGAAAAAAAAGTATTTGTAAAGGGACACAGGAGGGACCCTTCTTTTGTTCACTCTGACACTTGGCATTTATTTTATCTCATTTTGGCAAAATTACATTGCAGCTGTCTGGAAGTGATATTTAGTCTGTTATGAACTCTGCATGAAGTATTTTTAAATTTGATTTTGGTAAGCTTCCTCTTAGTAAATTATTTCTAATTCATGTGAGTTGCATGAACCTGAGAGCTCATTATGCCTTCTCACTTCATAGTCTGAGCTCACATACAAACACAAAGAAAATATTTAAATGAAACAGTATCTTTAAAAATATTCCAAACTTAAACTATGGATTTAAGGAGGCCCAGCTACCTTATCTATGCATAGATCCCACCATTGTTCTGCTTGACTGCTTTTGGTGGACCTGAGCCCAATCAATAGTTATTGACATTAGCCTTGGTTTCTTGTCAGTTCAGCAGGGCTCATTTTCTGTCACTCTGCTGCCCGCTAAAAGCATTGCTCATTTTAATGGTATTTTTGGTGATCCTATCCCCCCACTTTAATCTCAAATGAAAAGCAAAAAGGTCTCTTAAGTACTTCAGAAATTTTTCTCCTTCCCAGTTCACTCCCTCCACACAGAAACAAATCTCGTGCTCCGTACTTTCATCAGAGCACTCACATGATCATAGAAGATAAACTAGAAACAGAAGCTTCAAAATGCCTTTAATCCATTCCTCCAAAACAGAACAATTTAGCATGCTTGCATCATAAACTCTTAGCCCTGCCCTAGAAATACAGCCAAAATTAGAGTGCTTTGTGCTGACAGATGATGTCATAAGAGCATTTTCTCAAAAGTAAAATGAATACATTTGTCTCTAAGACTTCAGGCCAATTGCTCTGAATTCTTCAAAATCAGTGAATTAATTGTCTGAGCATTAGAGTTTTCACTCCTCCAAACTTGTAACTATGCATGGAGCTGGCTGATGGAATGTGCAGGTGTGACTGAGGAGATGTAAATACTGTGCTGTGGAAAAGAAAGGAAAACAGTTGATCAAGTTAGTGCTTGATCAAATGTCACAAATTATATGCAGCCTGTAGTTCAAGAATGTTATTCTAAAGATAGCTGGCATTCCTTATGTTCCCCTTTAGGCTTTATATCACTTCCAGTTCATTAAGTCCTTTGTTCATTAACTGTTGTCTCAGTTGCAAAAGATTAATGGTAACTTACATTGTGACTTATAAAAACATGTTCCAAAGAAGGGACTTGATCTTGGTTTCCTAGGAAAGTTTCTTAGAGCTCTTCTATTTCAACCAACATGATGATGCTTGTATTAAAACAACCTAAACCTCCCTCCTTCAGCACTGTGCAAGGTCTGGGTTCAGAAAATGGGGGTGCTGCTGTCCTCTGGATGGGCTCTTCTCTTTAGTGCAGAACAGGATGGACTTGCCTGGAAAGGTTTACCTCAGTCTCCTGTTTCAGAAACCCACTAAAACACAGATTTCTGTGAAGTCAACGTACTTGGTCATGTAACATTGCAACAAGAAGTGTACTAATTGATTGAGAGTATGACACAGTTTCATAAATTCATATTATATTTTATAAAACTCTTTAAAAAGTTGCAATAAAGGTTCCTCAAATCTAAGTGTTCTTTTCAAAGAGTAACCAGTAATTTGCATATTACTTCAAAGTCAGAACCAATGTTCAGAGTCTTGCATATATCCCTTTAGTTATAGGATATCCATGAATCTGTGTAATAAGTAGGCAAAAAAAGTGCTGAAATAACAATCAGTAAGGTTCCATAGGGTGGAATATGAGGTTTTCTCTCCTAATTTAAGGGATTAAATAATTCATACAGAAAATTCTTACCAGTTGTTGATTAGAACAATAGATGTTTCACTGAGCCACAAAAATTTTTATTCATATTTACATACCTTTGTGCTTCAGTAAAACTAAATCAGTCCAGGGTAATGGGATTCTTCCATGCATGGGATAAAAGCCATCAAAAAGCACTACTGTACACAAGAATTTTAGTGATATGTCCACACTCCTTTACTATTGATAAGGAACTCATGAGAGACAATAACACAGCAGTCCTTTTCCCTTCAATCTGTATCTCAGTACCAGAGGCTGGCATTTCTGCTGCATTTTCCTAAAGATTACAGGCTTGCCTTTCAGGGCCCTCTGACATGTGTCCAGTAAAAACACCAGAGAAGGACTGACATGCTCATAAATCACTTGCTACTGCAGCCTTGATGTTGCCAGGAGTCCCTGCTCATTGCAGCATAACCCGGAGCTGAGTGCAGCCTGTGATGCCAACTAATGCCTCCAAGAAGACAGTGAGGAAGAGAGAATAATGTAATCCAGGGAGTTTCCATGCTCAGACATCCCTTCTTAGTCACTGCAGGACACTAGAGAGTCCCAAAGCATCCTCACACAAATCAGAAAGCTCCTGTTTCTTGATTTTTGTTAGCCTTCACTCTTACGCTTCCATCCTGCCCTCTCTGAAAGAGCTCAGTTTTCAGCTGCAGTAGTTTTCTTTGGAAGACTGTAAGTGTATTACCCAGTAGGAGCATCATACTAGGCTGAGGAAAAGTCTTAAGAAAGGGTCACCTAGGATAAGGAGTAAAGAATATTATCTTGTTCAGTTTAATCTATTATTTTTATTTGTATTCTTCTTCTCTTTCTTCTTAATCTTATAATCTTTCTTATTAATCTTATATTAGCATGTGAAGTATTTTTTTTCTTTTTTCCTCTCTTACAATAGATTGCAGACAACTGTTTGCCAACCCAGAAGGCTTAAATTACAATGTGAATACAGACTGTGAATTGCCTTAGATTCCTCACAATTACCCAGGACTGACTTCGTGCAGCAACGTAGCTGTCTGTACAGAATGCTGAAAGGCTTTTATCCTGCTGGTTACATTCAGAATACATAAAACAGTGTACTGTGTTACAGCTACATTGCAGTTCTTATGCCTTTGGCATAAGTAACAGTGTTAAGTAATTTGGAAATATAATCAGTCCCTCAACATCTGATAAAGCACCTTCTTGTTTAGGGGTGCTTTTCTTATCCAAGAGGCTGATATTCCCAATTGTCAGCTCTTTCATTTTCCATTCCATTTTTAAAGGAACTCTGTTGTTATATCAGCCACACTATTTTCCTCAGATTGTCTTAGAGATAAATAATATTTGATTTTAATCTCTAGAGGCACCTAATATTTAAAATTTGAATTCTTTTGCATGCGGACTGTAGGGTCAGTTTTCTCTTTTTTCTTATTTGTAAAGTTCCTTGAGAATTCTTTTATCTAATGGAGCAGCACTTGCACTTTGTGCTCTGAAACAATGTTGTTTCCAATTCATTACATAAGGAGAAATGAGGCATCTTGTGAAGTAAGCATTAGAATATGAAGTCAGAAAGTCTGCACTGCTAAGCCAGATTGGTCTTTGGGGAAATTGGATATTTCCACTCCACTAAAAAGCTATTATAATAACATTCTTTTGACTGCCAAGCAAGCTGCACTAGAGACTTAGTTTGCTCCCTGCTTAATGTATCTGACTTCTGATACCTCACTTTTGAGTCAAAGCAAGAGATTTTACCCTTTTTTTCTGTGAATCTCTTGCACCTGCTGACTCCCAACCTTCATTCCTATATTGGTTTAATTAGATTCTAGTATTCTTGCCAAGTCCAGGACAACATAAACTTGCAGCAATGCAGGAACAATATCTTCTGGATTAAACACTAATTCCTCCAAGACCCAAAGTGCAAAGAGAAAGGGTAAAAACAATAAATTACATTTGTATCTAGATAGAATTTGCATTATACATTATACAACCTTGGCTTTCCAGCTTTATCTCTAGAGCACAGTGCTACTGAGGTAAAAGCTGAAGTCTCATCTGCCTTGTAAACCAGGGTTTTATCTCCTCCATTCTGCCTTCTTGCTCTGGTGTGTTACCTGATCTTGTTACACTTTGAAAGAAATATTTCCAAATTCACTATATTCTGTCTCTGAGACTGCTGATCAGCTCAAGGGATTTATAGCAGTGACATTTCATGTATGTGGAATTCATAGCAGAAATTAAAGCCTTCAAGGAACACTGATTGAGATACTAATTTGTGTTTTCCGAGCTGGTCTACATGTAGCGCACAGTCCAAAATTTATTTGTAGATAATTCATTATACCCTCAAGGAACAGCAAGGAAAGTCCAAACTAGGAAGGCTTATCACACTAGAAGGATTTAGCAAAGCTAAGTCTACAGTCTGATACCTCAGTTACTTAATACAGGTACCCTCAAGCTCCAGCTCCTGGGAGAGTCTTTGACACCCTGCAAGGGAGGATGGAAAATCTGCAGCCAGAGTTCTTCTGCAATGAGATCCATATCTGTGAATGTTATCTGAACTCTACTGTTCTAACCCCAGAAAGCAAACTGCAGCACTGTAGAAAACTAATACACATTCAGGGAGAGTTCCAGGTTCATGTATGTATATAAGCCAGGTAAAGTTTTTAGGAAGTTGTATAATTTATTGAACCAACAGATAGAGAAAATGGTTTGCTAAGGGAAAGAATCAGCAATTTATATGGCTTAAGAAACCATAGCCAGGAGTTCTGAAGTATCAAAAATACACAAGAGCTGCAAACAGCTTCTGTATAGCTCAGATATGTAACTTAACAATAAAAAAACATGAGAGACTGCCAGCAGCAAAACATGAGGGTAGAAATCAGAATAAAACAAGATTGCTTGAATATCTCCATTTAGGTGTGTTTTTGTAGCCTGCTTTCCAGGCACCGGAGCATTCCCATAGACTGTGGGTATAAGAAACAAAATAAATGTATTTCAAGTCTCTATCAATTTTTCAAAACAAATAAAGTGCCTAAACTGATATTTATTCTAAATGCTTTGAAAAAGAATTTGTTGCTTAGCCAAAACTACTTCTTACTAATAAGCCATTGAATTTATGTGAAATGACTTGATTGACAAGTTTCTAAGGATCAAAAAGTCATTTACAACCTAAGGACTTGTCTTTCACCTATTAATAATTTATTAAAAGGAAGCCTTTTCTTTTGTATCAGTCATTTAATAAATTCCCCAATGATAAATTTAATGTATGGATGAAAAAGGGGCATGTCACAAACTTTCTCTACTGAGTTTCCCTTTAACTCATGAACTTCTCTGTATCCTGAGTTCACTGAACAACGTATCAAAAAATCTCACAGTCCAGAGCAGAGTTTAACAATGTGAGCAGAGGTAATCTATCCAAACCAGGAGGGTTGTGATAGAGCTCTGGTGTAAATCATGCAAGTCACATTCGGCCTTTAAAAACTGGTTTTCACTGTAATGGGCACAAACTGTCTGCAGAGTGACTGTCTTGTAATTAAGTTACTTCAGAGCTAAAACTTAGCACTTTATTTTAAAACTCCCCTTAAATCCCTCCAGGAAAAGGTGGTATAAAGTCAGGTTGGGTTTTGTTGAAGTGCCCTTCAGGAAATGACTTGTATTGTCTGTAAAACTTGTGTGTGGCAGTAAAACAAAAAGATCTTCCAAAAGGGATAATTTAGGGAAGTATTATTAACAGTCTTCAGGCTAAAGTTGTCATCCCTTGCATCAGATATAAGGCCTGCAGAAGTCTGTTTCCTAAACAATCTAGAGCAGATGAGAAGCTGCAACAAACTAATGCTTGATTTATTGGGGTTTATTTCTTCTGAAAAAGCCAGTGTCTTTTACATTGTCTATTACTGCCTGTTCAATGGGAAGCTTTCCTGTTATTCCCGAAGGTCCCCTGCTGAAATCCTGCATTAATGGGCCTGCCCACCTTCCCCTTGACCACAAGAGAGAAGTGGGAACACAGACAGGAGGAGTTTCCCTGCAACAGCCATATTTTCATACTAGAGAATGTATTTTCACCTTCTTTTTTCTCCATTATATGCTATTTAAAAAAAAAAACCAACTAATTCTTTCAAATAGCCCTATGGCATTCCATCTGGCCCCAAAGATAAATATTTTCCCAAAGCACTGTCTGAAGTAGATTCCATCTGGAATCACTTTTCTCCTTATTTGTGGCAGACTGACTCTGTTGTATTCATAAGAAAACAAATAAGCAATAATTTGTTCTATCAAAAAGCAAAAAGTCAATAAAAAAATATGCGTGAAAAAGTTTCTTCAGTTTCCCACTTTTGAGTTCCACAATATTATCTTCAGCATCTTCCCATTTCTGTCAAACCATCTCCTTCTATATAGATTTTAAATCATTTTATTCTAGTTATAAATCTAAAATGGATTTTCAAAGCTAACCATTATGAGCCGTCATGCTTTTTTATTGCTATTTAATTGTCTTAACACCACAAGCACTTTGACAAATTGGCTAAGGTTTTTTTTTCCATTTTCATGTTAGTAGTTTTTACTGTTATTGCTTAATGTTTTGGTGCTTTTTTAGAAGCAGGAGATGGGAATCTTGGCTAGGAATACACTGATGCAAGACAAAATCTCAGAATTTTTGCTTGGTCAGGAGATAGGGCTATAAAATACAGATAAGAACTTTATAGTCTGAACTGTACAGTGGCTCTATAGAAATTTCATGTTCTTGTTTTGTGGTCCTTGATATAAGTTTGTGCATGTTTTTAAAATTGTATTTTTGGATTGAAAACACTTTCAGAGCTCCAGCACAAGTTTTGTGTCCAGAGTTATTTTTTGCCCTTGTACAAATAGCTCTACTTCCTGTAACACTGCTAGTCAAGCTTCAGAAACTAATTACAAGATTTAGAAGAAATATTTTATTAAATTTCTCTGCCATTTGCTAATAAGTTACTTAAATCTCCCTGTAAAATTAATATCAAATCTTTAAGGTTATGTAAATGCCTTCATTAATCAAAATCTTGGCCCTTTTTATTAATTAGATCTAAAAGCTTGTGTAAAACTTCACCAGCATTGCCCATGAATTTTATTCTCATAGGCACATTGCTAAGCCATCCTTTAAAGACTCACTGACTTTGTGATGCTCTTTGAATTTGCCCTCAATAAAGCTAGAAAGAATGCCTGCATTGAACTTCTTGTGGACAGAAACCTTTTTCTCTGTAAATGAAATCTTTGCTTCTAAGCTGCTCACTGATGCTCACTCCTCAGACATGTCATTTTTCTCCTGTGAGATAATAGTGGTGCTTTAATTTGATATTGTAACGAGAGGATTATGACTGCACATGAGGATTAAGTGCTGGAGATGATAATAGCCTAAAGGGCTGAAGAGACATTTAAAAATACAGGTTATGAAGAGTGACAGAAGGCTTCTGATGGGATATCACCTGAGTCTTCATCATTTATACTCCACTGTTGTCAGCTCACTAAATCCCACAAAACTGCAAAATTCCAGTCATGTCCTAAATTGGGAATGACCTTGTTTGCTTTGGTCATAAACTGCAACTGTTAAAGAATGACTGCAATGTGATTGATGTGCATTGTTAAGGTTCTTTTAGAATACATTTTCATCTTCATTTGGAAGATGAAAAATGAAATTTTTGTGTGGGATAAGTCATAGATTGGCTTGGTGTCAGACCTGCTTACTGAGCTGTAACAGCTTTGTTCCCTTCCAGTGTCCCAGCCTGGAGCACCAGACAGTGCTCTGTGTGACTGCAAAGGCACAAAGCCCAGCCATTTCCACCAGCTCCTCAGCTGCTGCAGTCCTGGTCTCTAGCAGCTGAAAAACCACCCAGTAGTAGTCCAAGACCACAACAAGGAGGGGATAAAGGATAGCACATGACAGGGTGAAGAATCACAGGTGTTGAAATTATTAACCTTTAAGTACCACCATGCAAGCTTCATACTTACATTGTGAACACAGTTGTTTAGATTACGTCTCCAGTTTTAATTTTCCACAAGTTTGAAAATACACCTACATTTGTGTCTGTGTTTACTTTGGCTCACAATTTTCTGTGCTAGTTTTACAAGAACTTTCAATGTACACCACTTTCTTGTAATCAAAAGAATGTGGCCTCTCCTAGTAGATGCTAACTTCTGCCCATATGGATTTTTCTGAGCATTGTGCTGGTACTAAAAGTTTACAGAGTAGTGTGGCAATCACACTTGAGTCAAACTCCTGGTAGAAATGGAGGAAGGGAAGTCAGAATTCAAATCACTTCTTTCAAAGCAATGTAGAGATCTCTGGTTTTCCAACACATTTGCTGAGATCCTGGAATATCATAAGATGTATGAACGATAGTAGCCTTATTTGTCTCTAAGAAGAGGCAACTGAGAATTTTAACGTGTTCTGGATTTTGTAAAGTCTCGAGGAAGAATCTCAACCTTCACACAGCAGGCAGTGTGCTCGAGGTGACAGAATGACCAGGCTGAGGAAGGGCACACTACCATGACTGCCACTGTGCCCATGCATAAATACTAAATTTAGCTTAAAAGGTGCTTTGAATTGTCTTTTAGGCATCTTCCTTTTGGTATATTCAAGTGGTGAGGCGGGAGCAAAGAGGCAGTAATCCCTAATAGCTCACTACTAAATATGTCAGTTTTTTGAGAGCTATTTTTTCCCCATCTCTTCCTTCCTGCAAGGGAAGATTAATAGAAATGAGTAATTGGATCCCTTAAGGTGAAATAGTATTTAAAATTTTTATTTCTGTTCCGTAAAACATTAATAGGAAATTTAAAAGGCAGCAAGATAAACATCTGTCATAACTTCAGTAAGGTTTGTGGTATAGCCTCTTTTTTTTTTCGAGTAATACAATTTTGATTCCCAAATAAATGGCTTCAGTTCTCAGAATTATTCCGTTTCAGAAACAGCCTTAGAAAACAGCAAGTGCTTACTTTCTATACCCTTATTTGAACATAGAAGTATTTTACAGCATCTGGGATCATGCTTTGTGGCATATCCATACATTGTTTCACCCACTACTGAAAAGCAGCGTTTCTTACTGAGCTGAAACAGCACCTGGCTCATTGTATTCAAAGCACTCCACAGCATTTAGAACAGGTTAAATATCCAACTGAAACTGCAAGAAGCATTTTGCTCTACAGAACAAAGCTAACTACTGGAGTTTGGCCACAGCATTTGGATTAACACCTCTGTCTTGCAGGCAAGATTGCCCACAGAATATCCTCATTATTCACTTACACTACTTGTAAGCTTTCATCCCTATTTAAAAGCAAACCAGGCCTTCCAGGATGGTGTCAAGAAGCAGAATACATTAAGAATGGATTTGCTTGCAGTGAGACACATTCACAAAATCTTGTTATTTTAAGATGTTGCAGGAAATGTGTGGTGCTTTCTGAACAGAAATGTAATTTTCTTTCTTGGAATTTCTGCCTACAGAAAAAGATCTTTATATCTCAGGAAGGAAATATTGTTAATGGCACCATTGTTAGAAAATCCAAACAGGAAGATGCTACAGCCTTTAAATGCCATTATCAGTGCCATGCTGGTTAAACCTATAAACTCTTGGTTAGTACTGTAGCCTGTGGGTTGCCAGACCACTGGGAGTAAGCTCAGCTTTAAACTTCTGAAGAATTTCTCCCTATTTCATCTCTATAGAGTGTATGACAGATATATTAGAAAAGGTTATCAGGCATGATGGCACCATTTAAGAGACTTGCCAAAAGAATGTATGAAAACATGGTGGGATGAAGGGCAAGTCAGCAGGAAAACACTCCCCACCTTAATTTTTATTAGTCAGTCTTGACAATTATCTGCATTGGGAAATACAGGAGAATACAGCCAAGTGTTTCTCTAATGCAAAGCTGTAAATTCACAAGAACAAAGACTTGCTTGTCAGAATGCAGCAGGAATCAAACAGTACATGGTTCCTTTGCTCTCAGTTCCAAAGACAGCACTTGGCCAAATGCAAATACAGCCATACAGCATACAGCTGCTAAATAAAAAGGAGAGGAGCTGATTTCTGGGCTCTGAGGGACAGCTCCTTTCCACACAGCAAAACTACTCTTTCCCTGTTGAAATGCTGCATCCATGTCCAAACCATCAACCTGAATCATGCCCAGGCATAAAAGGAAAGGTTAATTAGGGTGTGTGGCACCAGCAACACTATGGTTTGCTATGGGCCAGCATTCAACCCCATACCCCAACCCTTTTGTATTTGTAAGTGGAGACATGCCCCACTAAGTCTTTTCCCTAAGACAAAATTCCTCTTTGACAGAGAATTTTGTTTTGCAAACCTTTTCTACTTTCTTTGTTTCTGTCTTCTTCTCACTTACAAAGATTCAAGGAGATTTTAAAAAGGCACTGAACAAATTTACCTGTATCTATAAAATGTGACAGGCAAGCTCCAGTTCACTTAAGTGCTGACTGCAAAGCTGTAAGTTTGCATTCACCAGAGGAAGGGCCAGTTATACTGCCCATTCTCACAGTCTGAATGCACTTTGGCCCTAAGTACCTTAGGTCTCTGTTTTTGAACATCTAGTTGCAGACAGAGCCAGCTGAAACCACTTATTTTATTAAATTACTACAAAATTTACTGATTTTCATGGCTCAAACTCTTTACAGGATTATATATGATCTAACTTCATGGGTAATTTCAGTTTCAGCTCCTTTAATTTCTTGAAATTTACTTTCAATGAAAGCCAGCTCACCTACTTCATCCAGCCTCAATAGAATAATACGTATTTTCAAGATGGAAAACCAAAATTGTACATTAAGCATGAGAATTACTCCAGGAGGAATTCTTTATAAATTCTCATATCCAATCCATACAGTTTTCAAGGAAAGCAAAACTGCAACAATTCCAGTCCCAGAACCATCCAACATTGCTTCCTCATTGCTCAGAGCAAGATAAGGCATCCCAGAATTCTCTAAAAACATACAGATTTCCAGCCTCTGTTAAAAGGAGGACTGTCTGCACAATCTTTAGTCATTATCTACTAAATAGATGTCTCCATATATTTTAGAAAATATGCTTTCTTCCATTAGATCCATCATCATATCACACATTCAAGGGAAAAGCTTATGAAGTTTTATTGAGTACCTGATATAAATGTTACTGGAAATTAAAATGGCAGAAAATCAACAGAAGAAGCTTTTCTTTTTATTTCACTTAGTCCTTCACCACCCATTTATTTTCCCAGCTGTTTCAATTAACTGCAGACTTTGCTAAAACACACTGCCCACCGTGTTTCCTGTTTCAGTCAATTCTCATAATGAACTAATTCCTCTGTAGAGACACTACTTTGTTATTCTGTACACTTGGGATTTGCTAACAGCAGAACACAAGAGAATAGGTGTGAAAAAAACATGAAAATGTTCTTTAATGTCTTCATTCAAAAGAAGCTCCCTGAAGCCTGAAAAATTAACAAGCAGATAGCTAAGACCACTTCAGAAAGGTCACCTCAAGAGCAGTGATACAGAAGCATGTAATGGACAACAGACTAAAAATGCCTTGCTCAATACTTCTCTAAGTGGAGACACCTGACTGCAGAATGTCACTGTATATGCACTGGATGAGCTGTGAAAAGAGATTTTCTAGAAAGGGCACATACCTCTCAAACTGCCCTTAAAAAACCTGGATATTGCTGCTCACAGGTAGCACTGCAAAGCCACAGAGTTTTGTTGAACAAAACCGGAGTAAGATAAAGAAGGCACAGTTCTCTAAATTCAGAGAACTGCAGTTGAACTGACAGCCCAAGTCTGTGCTTTCTCAGTCCATCTGCAGCTCGATGAATGGTAATTGCCATTCCAGTTCTGAGAACTTTGCTTTGTGCATGCATTAACCTAATGTGAATAAATAATCATGCTGAGGAACATGACTAATGAACTGCCATTTTTTAAACCAATGTACTACTGAGCACAATATGTCACAGAAGATAAAGAACTAAATGCACTGTAGAACAACAGTGCAAAGAGGGAAGCTTTGGCTTTTCTTCTTGAGCTTACTTTCTAAACCTAACCTGTCAAAATACAAACTTACTGATATTTAAAAAGATTCCTAATTTTGCTCTGCTTCAAAGAAATGTAGTTAAGCCAGCTGAGCCATGAGTATGCAATCACTTCATCATAAAAGTGCAAGGTTTCAGGTATTTACATGATAGCATTTACCCATGAACACAGTTTTGAATTGTAAGAATTTTTTAAGGTAGCATTGTTTTGCACATATATTAAATATGCTGACATCAGGGCTGTGGCTGAACTTCACAATTTCCTCTTTCTTACAATCAATGCTTTCCTCTGGCCAGGAGGTAATTAGTTTTTGGGCTGGGTGGCTGGGTATATTTTCACATGTTGCTGACTCAGGACATTTGCTCTCTTGCTATTCTTAATACTGATCTTAATTACTTTTTACAGTACAGAGATCCTACTACCTCAGTTGTAATAAGATAATGTTGGGATGTGTTCTCATTTTCAGTAGACTGAATCCCTATCAAAATGTAACAGGATCTCAAAGCAAAACTAAATATCAGAGACTAGAAGAGCCTGTAGACTATTTATTAAATAAAGCTCTTAAATAATACCTTTAATGACCCTAGGAATTTGTAATATAGTAATTGAATATTACAGGACTAGCATACAATAACATTAACATTGAAAATGCTACAGATTGACAAACTTTTATGTAAGATCAAAATATCTGAAGTTATTCTGTATGGATGCTTCAGCTTTTACTGGCTTTAGAAGAAGTTAACTAAAAGAGGAAGTTATCATACCAGCAGAAATTTAGGGTAATAAAGAACATTGTTCAGATTTCAGAATTGCTGTTGTATTCTAGCTTTTGTTCAGAGCAGTTAACCATAAACTAGAAACGTGAAATTGAAGCTTTTTAAAAAAGGAACCAACAAAACAGAAAATACAGAGCTGAAATGAAACACAGATCATAAAGTTTTGTTTCTACTTTCTAACAATATGAGAACTTTTCAGCTATTATGTGGCTTTCTTTGTATATGTGACCTCAGATGTGGTAGAAAAATTTTGTACTCTTTGCTTGCAATTTTTTAATTTACCCAATTATTTATGGTAAAATAGAGCTAAAATTATTTTAACACTTAATTTCCTTAACAAAAAGGGGGTTTGAACACTTACACAGTTCTGGTAAAAACACAAACAAAATATAGTTTCATTGAGTATTTCCACTGTTCAGGAAGGAAACATCTTTAAGACTGTGTTCCCATGCACATCTTCTCTAGCATTAGAAGCAAGGATTGCTCTGAAGCAATGCTTGACAAATGGGCGCACAAAATGGGAAATATCAGGTATGTGGAATATTGACAATCCCCCAGAGCACGTGCTGTCCCTGTCTGTGCCATTCCATTTGCAGCTGCCATGCATTTGCAGCTACCCTAGAAGGAAGGGATTTCATCTTCCCAGGCTGAGCCTCCCTCCTGCAGCCCCCGGGCTCCCCGACACCTGTACAAGCTGCCCTGATCCCCGCACTGCAGCACAAAGGGGCTTTAAAGGCCCTGTGCAGCTACAGCGGGTCTGACTTCAGCAGCAGGGGGATGCCAGAGCTCTGGTAATGCTGAATTATATAATCAGCCACGAGTGGAGGATCACCTCCTGCTGACTTCTGTAAAGATGTATCCAGCAGCAATCCTGGGAATCACATGGCAGCAAGCTTTCTCTTCTGCACTTAAACCAGTCGGAAGAAAATAAAGTGCTAAACTGCATTAATGAATATTCTGTCACAAGAAGCATGTCATCTGTTAGGAATAATCATAATAACTCAACAAGCAGCATTCTTTCCAGAAGCTGACAATACCTTGGATGGAGGATAATCAACAATAATCTTTAATCCAGGCATCAGAAAAGTCTTTTATTGCCTTTTAAGTATATTTTGTCCAATGTTAACATTCAGGAGGAGACCAATTACATTCTTCTGTGAAACAGCAAATGTTGGAGAGAAGAAAACCAAAAATGTCAAAAGCTGCAATTCAGTATGGTAAAACAAAATTTTATCTTTACATTCAGGAAATGTCCTGGAACTGAGGGAATCGGTGTGCTTATTAAACTTCTGAAAGAGGATGGGAATAGAGAAATGTGATAAAACTGATGAATTAGAATCTTTTTTGTATTAGGTGTAGATAGGATGCTGAGATGCCTCAGAAGAATCTAATAAAACTGGAAAATTATCCATTATCAAATGTTACCTAATCCATATTGGAAGTAATCAGTGGAGGTCCTTGGGAAATTGACAAATTGCCAATAAAATGTGACAGTTCAGCAAAAGCCTCAATGTGATGTCAATCTGGACAGTTCAGTTTGCACGTGTGTTCAGGGGACGGCTTTGAGCCCCTCTCCACAGAAACACTGACTCAGGGAAAGGCTCAAATGCCTCCTGCCACTAAACCCTGCATCAGGCTCAGGTAAAGGCCTGACTCAGCTCTCAGTCTCAAAATCTCCATATCAAGAATGGAGCACAGGGACTCTACAGAGAAATGCACAGAATAACCACTTTCAGGCAATATATTAAGGAGATAAATCCTGAAACACAGAAAATACTCTGAGCAAAACAGCTGTGATCACATAGCCTTTCTCAAATTTGCCATCTATGCACAATTTCTAGCAACAATATATTTCAGCGTGTTTCACTGTATTCAGATCTCTTCAGTGAATTAATATTTTGAGTATTTGAAATATTTCACAGCTCACATGACTGTGTAACTACCACAAGATACTTAATCCCTGGATACACAGATTTTTTATATTCTGTTGCTGGCAACTTCTTAAGTTTATTTAATAGCTCTCAATGGGTTTTCATTGTCTTTTTTAAAAAAATGAGTTTACATGTGTTTTCCTTAAACTGCAGAGATTTATGGAAATCATTCTGAATGGATATTGAAAGAGAAATTTCTAGCCTGAATTGATGCATAAACTCTGAGAATCTGAAAAACTGCTTGCAGAGTTACAGTGGCTTTAATAAATACATCCATGTTGACACACACCCATAAATATACATCCCTTCAGTTTCACTGCACCCAGGGTTCCTTCATAGCACTGCCAGAAGTCCTTAAGAAAAAGTAATTTGCTTTTCTGAAGCAAATTCGGAAACTAAGTCCATAACTGCCCTGAGGAAAATGCAGCAGCCTGTCTCTCAGCAAACTTTATGCAAGTTTTCTCTTAAATAAGCGCCATTAGAAGTCCTCGCTCAGCACTTCTTTTACAAATAATTCTTAAAAAGTAAAACTGCCCCTATGGCACAATGATTTCTAGACTGTTTTTTCTGCTTTTCTTTCCTCCCCCACACTCAATATATAAGCAAGATAAATTGCTACAGGACCTGCAGCTCCTTCTACAGCACTAGAGAGCAGTAGATTTAACAGCAAAGCCAAAAGAAGTCTCAAAATGTGTGATCCCCAATTTATCTTCTGTTCCCATCCCAGCACCAATGAAGACATAGTGAGTCTGCCAACCCTGGGAGTAATGCAATAACTCTTGGTACAAAAACTTGTAAACTAACAAGAACACTGAGAAATGTGACTCTTCACAGCCTCAATGGTCTTTTATGAACCATAAAGATCTTAATAACAAGCTGTGCAAATAATAAAGTCTCTGATGTTTGTGATTTATGAGAGATCAGCAAATCGCAGGAGGTCCAGAAAGGTTTCTGGTGCTCTGATGAGCAGGCTGGCAGTTCTGCCCCTTCCCCATGGACAAGTACAGAGCCATATTTACAAACAGGCTTGAGCATATTTCTGCCAAAGCACTGATGGGAAGTGGGGGGGTTATTTGTGCTCAGGTTTTGCATTTCAGACAGGAACACACTGCTCTGCCTGGACTGAACTAATTAAGGGCTAATTGACTGTCTAGCACCTATAAAGAGATAATTCACTCACGCCATCTCCCACTGGAAACTGCAATGACTATAGGCATAGAAAGGATTGTTAATTTAGTGGTCAGCATAAGACACTCATAAGTATTTGTTAGTAAGAGCAGAAAGAGGGCAGATGAGGATATGGATGTTTTTAATGGATGATTACATCGGGTAGCTTGATCTCCTCTCATGCTGTGGATGTTGTGTGCTGCAGTCACGCCTCTCACTGCCAGCCTGCACTGGGATGATAATCACTCACTATGAAAACTCATTAGCTCCACAGCAATGAGCCCTCCACTGCTGAAGCTTGGTGCTGTTCTTAGTACCATGGCAATGATCTCTAACTGGATGTCCCAAACTCTCCCTTCTCTGGTAGGACTAAATACCACCAGAATAACCACTTCAGACTCTCTAGTAAGTAGCTGTTATATGTTGCAAGCTATCTTAATGCTGTTAGTATTTAAGTGCCAGCAAAAGTGTTAGTTTGTTGTTTCTTTGTAAATCTCTTTTTTAGTCACTAATCTTCTTTCATCTCTTAATGCATGCTTCTTTTTGGGCATCATAAAACTGCAGATTGGTGAGCATGTTGTGGTCTTACTATGAAAGGGAAGGTTTCAAAATAGTATCCTTAAATATGTAACCACAAATGCCTTCATCTTGAGCATGAAATTCTAAAAAGAGTACAGCAATGTCTTTTCATTTGTCTAGACTGTTCTTACTAGCTTTACTGCTCCAGAAAAATGCATTGTGTTGTTTAGAATATTATGTTTGGCAGTAGCTTTCTTTTTGAAAATTGGATAATGTTACCCAGTAACTATTCACTATAATATGCAAAGGGTCGAATTCCTTCCTATTTTTCTTTATTGGAATACAGCTAAACAAATAAATAGCTGTTAGAAACAAAATAAAATTGGTACTAGGAGGTTAGATACCAGAATTTTTGAAAGGCTGCTAATGGGAATAATACAAATGACAGAAATATCACTTTGTGTCATTGATGCTCATATACAGCAGCCTCAGTTAATAAAAACCTCCAGGAAAGCTGTGAATAGCTATGAACTCATGAGAAGCCTAAAAAGTCAAGTAACTTTTTACTTTAGAGGGAACACTATCCTAGTATTCATAAATTAAATTAGAACATAATTTTCCTAAATGTTTAGTAAAACACTCTTGTCTATGTATCTTTTTGTGAAACTGCAATCAGATGTTTACATAATAGTAGGTTATGTAAAATATAAATGTAACTATTTGTATAGCAGTTCACAATTCTCAAAACTCAGAATTTTTAACTAACAATTATGCATTTCCTAACCAAAATGGAATAATTTAATATATTCATGCAGGAAAAATACTACTGCATAAAATCACTGTATTTAGTCTATAAATATTAATATTTCAAAATTAAATATGTTGTAAGAAAAATTCTGTTCTCTTTATAGCAGCAAGCTGAGAATACAAAGAAAAGCTCAATTTTCCTTAAATGTAATTTCATTTCACTGAGTCACAGTATATACTGCTAGTTCTTGTGGCTGTATATTATAAGTAGAAGTTCCCTATCACATTTACATCCAAGTTTAAGGTTACCACTGTCTAACTACAAGAGGCACATTAGTTATTATGAGATATAGATATATATTGATACATATATATATATATATGCACACACACACAAATATATGTGTTTGTACTGATTTGTTCAGATTCCAAGTAGCATAAAACTGTCATGCTCCCCTTGACTACAACAGGGCACTGCTGATAGAAATGCCTTCTAAATATTAAGAATACCTTCAAGAATGCTCTTTTCACTCCTTGAGTTGAGCTATATGCATATTTTTTGTTTTGATAAGGGTAGCAAGAGTGCCAGTAAAGCTGGGAAAGTGATCATAAAAACTTGATTATCTGAGCTTGGCAACATCTGCCAAATAAAAAAAACATGCATTACAATCATGTAGGGTTCTTTTTACACAAAACCAAGCACCACAAATCTGGTACCTTTCCTAAAACTGTGATGTTGGTTGAAAGACTTTATGCCCCAAGTGCTCAGTAATGCCAGGTTCATCACTGACTGGTTTTTGGCTGCCATCCAGAGTTCCCCACTTGCAGCTTCTCCAGTGAACTCTGCAGCCTGAGCACTTCTCCAGAATTTCTCTCCCAGCACATACACAGCTCATAAATTGTGTATATTGTACAATGTAAAAAAAGGACAAAACCTCCCAATTTCCTGCCTTCAGCTGGAAGAATTGTACAAGGATGTGGAGTCAGGTAAAGGGCCTCCTCTTTGGAGCCCTGTTACAGTACCAGGGTTGAAATTGCAAGACAAACCAGAAAATACTGTTTATGTTTAAGCAAGCATCCTAAGTAAGGTACTGCCCTTTGACCTGTCACTATAGTAACAACAGAGGTGTCTGTAACAGTTTTATTAGAATATATGAAAGTGCAAGTGAAAAAATAAATCTTTTAAAAGTGAACTAAGTCTTTAATACAGCAGCCTGCCATGGAAGTGGTTAATATTGGACTTCATAGGGACTCCTCTGTTTTCCCCAGAATTTCAAGAACTAGTAAAAGTTACTGTTGTTGTTTTCAACTTGTTATTTTTCTTTCTTGTTTACTAAGGCCTGTCAGCAGTAAGCCTGTGTTTTGAAAAGTTGATGCAGTAGCTTCTGTAAGGTTTTGATGACTTTTAGCTCTTTTACTGCACAGCAGTTTCTGCTTGAAGTAGGGATTAAATGTCAAACTAAAACAATAAAAGAAAAATAAAGCAAAGTGCACCTTTGCACACATGCATGTTTTTTCTCTG
This sequence comes from Emberiza elegans, assembly GCA_024865655.1. Classification (NCBI taxonomy): domain Eukaryota; kingdom Metazoa; phylum Chordata; class Aves; order Passeriformes; family Fringillidae; genus Emberiza; species Emberiza elegans. Next base: position 68,108,587 of record JALJVW010000206.1, read on the forward strand.
CCATCACTCATATTACCCATCCTAATTAATGAAGGGAGCCTAAATTTCCAAACAGAGGGAAAAACAGAAAAATACATAGGACTGAAGCCAAAACTGTAGAAGGTACTGCCATCTTCAATTACTTCTTCAGAGGAGTCAGTCCACAGAGATATTGGCACCTCTTCAGAGATGAGGAACTCTGCAACTCCTGCACTAAGCTGCCAGGAAAGCATCAGCATCAAAGCTTCCCAGTTTAAATAATCACTTTCTCTGCTGGCACTGACTACAATTGTGTAATATAAATAGCAACTGATTCCAACTGTGTCCAGACCAAAATTACTTCAATGATATCCATTAGCATCTGTACCATGAAATTCATCACTCAGTACAATATTAGGAAAGAATAAAGCACAATATTAACTTCAATTTACAGTTTAAAAAGAAAGTTCAAAAACTGTTTCTTGTATCTATTAAGTTCCATCACCTGAATGCTTTCGATCATCTCATTATATTGTTTTCTGTAATTCCTATACTATTTCTGTACATCCCATTAAAGATACCAAATCCTACACAAACATTAAATGCAGTTCAGTGTTACCCTGCTCTGCAAACAAATGTAAGGGTTTTTTTTGCCTTTCTTTCTCAGTCATGGTTGCTGTAAAAAAGAACAGGTTAGGAATTTCCAGTTTTCTGCTGTCCCAGTGAAGGACATGCAGTGTATTTATTGCCCAGTGGCTTGCTTGCCAGGAGCCCCATTGCCCTGGCCCAACCAGACACTTTTCCATCCCACCCTGAGCAAGCCCCTGTTCCCTTGGCTGAGTGCAGTGGGAGCCTGGGAAGCAGTTCCTGTGAGCTGCAGCTCCCAGGGCAAACCTGGCCCCCACCTCCAAACTGCTGCTGAGCCAATTCCCACCCCTGAGTCACACACTGGGCTCTCCCCAGGCTCATATGTTTGTTCTTTCCTGTCTTTGTTGTTTCCATTAGTCTAAAGTAAAAGTCATCCAGGCTGAAAGGACGTGTTTGTTCTCTGCTGATGAAAAACTCCAATTTCCCTTTGCAGAGAATAAATCACCTGGTTTGTGCTGAATCACAAGCAGAGTATCATTCTCATCCACCCTGGAAATTGTGTGTGCTAAACTCCTCTAGAGAACTATTGCAAAGGTCTGAGATATGGCAAAACTGGGAAACTACCAAACTAATTAGTGAAGAGTAATAATTGTTGGCTAGTAGGAATCTCATTGCAGACATGTACTGCCAAAATAAAAATATTCTGCTGCAGTGTTTTTGTCAAACAATAAAAAAGCAGTTCAGCTCCTTTGATTGTTGTTATTTTGCTGTTACAGACTCAGATTAGCCCCAAGGAAGGGTGGCAAGTTTATAGTTCAGCCCAGGATCCTGATGGCCGTTGCATTTGCACTGTTGTTGCACCTGAACAAAACCTATGTTCGAGAGATGCCAAAAGCAGGCAGCTCAGACAACTACTAGAGAAGGTAAGTCTTCCCAAAAAATTCCTCCTCTTGGTCATTAAACTTCCCATGCAAATCTACTGCTTTCCTTCTCAGTTAATACTTCATGAACTAATGAAGAGTTACCTGATAAAAATTGTTATTCAGGGTATATCCCCTACCTGTATTCTCATTTCTGATTGTTGTTTTCCTTACATCACACCTTTCCCAATCCAAGTTTCATCTCCTCTCTTAGTCACTCCTCCCAAATTCTTTCTTACATACAAAGGACAGATTTTTCTGTGTAAAATCAGTTACAAATCCCACTTCAAGCTAGCTCAGGGATTTAAACTACAGCTTCTGCTTCGATCATGTGAGACTGCTGAAGGTCATTTCTCATCTCTTATCAAAAAATGATGAGACAGACACCACAGCATCTTGAAAGCAAACTGCAGAGCATAAACAGTTCTAATTTTTTCATTGTTTCTTTTCCTCAAGTTTATTTATTCATTTTCTAATGGCGCAAATTTTCCCCAACAGCCTAATTCTTAATTCCAGTATTATCCACCATTGCCCATATGGTGAAACCAATGAAGTCTTGTTTTGCATCAACAGAAAAATGCTGCAAATATGAAAACACAAACATTCTACATTCCCTGCATAAGTAAGCAAGGTTATAGTTACTGTATCACAGCCAGTGGTACAGAACCTCAGGCCTGAGAGAGTTTGAACAGCAGCAAAAATCAACACAAAATATAGACTTGAAAATACATTTTTAGCACACAATTTTTAGTATTTTTGTAGCTATAGAAAAATCATTCCAGTGTTAATATAGTGCCAGATCCCCACAGATTTTGGCTTCCATGAACTTCAGAAGGGACTAAGTTTCAAGCTGACAGAGCCCATAATGAGATGCATGGAGAGGACATTGATGGACCAGCAGAAAGAAAAGGAGCTGCCTCCCCTCATGGTGTCAGTTTGCTTAAAGAAGAAACAATCCAGTCTTTGCTCTGCATTTTTCATTAAAAAATCCTTTCTCAAAACTATTAGTGGCAACTGTACAATAAGTAATGTATACTATTTTTAAGAGTAGTTTCTAAATTCATACATTCTGTAGATCATAAGTTATCTCCAAACATGAATATCCCTTGAAATACTGCATGTTCTTGCAGACCACAGGAGTACTGCTGGGTTTGTCATTCCTTAGGAAGGTACAGTATGTTTTGTTTGAGCCAAAAGTTCAATAAGGTGCCTAATACATTTACAGCGGTCTAATTTTCTCAAGTTTTAGGAAAACAAAACACTTGCTGAAACAGAGGAGCTGCACTTGGAAAATGTGTTCTTTTTATGGCTGGCAAAAACATTGCTTTAATAACAGAAACTTTTAAATTTATATGTAATTTACTCTGGATGACAGTTACTGTTGCATCACTGTGGTAAAAGTCCTCACTATAGCTACAAAGTCACTTGCTCTACAAAACTTAACCTAAACATTCACTACTTTTCATCTGGAAAATAAATAAATAAATAGTAGTTTTCTACCGCTAAGACAATTGGATAAAATTTCTAATTTTACATTTACTTACAAAATTATAAGGAAACACCTCTGTGGTGATTGACACAGCCCAGCTTATCTCTGGGTAGTCTTCTGAATGCCTTATATTGAATGATTCTATAAATGCCTACTAACAAGGAAAGACATGCTCCTCATACTGACCAAAATCTCCAAATTTCAGTCCTGTCCCTGCCAAAGTGCCTGGAAGAAAATACATGCTATATGAACTAATGAACTTCTACAGGTCTCAAAGTAGACGATTGCCTGACAGCCTTTCTTGAGCTCAATGAAAATTATGCTTAAGGGATCTCTTTCTCTCTTTACCTCTAAGTAGTCCAAACAATTTTTGGCTTCAAGGCCTTGCCCTGTTCCCCAATATTCGTACCATCATGCAGTTACAGAATGTAGAACTGTACTGTGGTAGAATGACTCACAACAAATTGACAAAAGTGCATTTCATTGCCTGGGAAAAAAGCAAAGAAACAGGAAGTGCATTTAGAGAGTGTTCTTCTTTAACAGGTTCAGAACATGTCCCAGTCTATTGAAGTTTTAAATCTACGGACTCAGAGGGATTTCCAGTATGTTTTAAAAATGGAGACGCAAATGAAGGGGCTGAAGGCCAAGTTCCGGCAGATTGAAGACGATCGGAAGACGTTAATGACAAAGCACTTCCAGGTAGCTCCAGTTTTTACAGTAACTCCCAAACCTGCTGGAAACAATGTGCCAAGTGACTATGCATGGGCTGCTAAGGTCTCAGCTGGAAATGCTCCTACAAGGGTGCCATTTAAAAGAAAAGCATAATAAATCTTCCTTTATGATGATAATCTTTTGCTCTGTTCAATTTAATTGTGATAGGGAGAAATTATTAATTATTAAGTCAATAGAGAAATGTCACTATAAACAGATTCCTGTTCTTTCTGCATCAGTGTGTGTCATACTGAGAAACTTATCCTCTTTTGAGCTCCAGTGCTAAAGAGGGAGATCCAGTGGAATTAATAGCAAACAAGTAGAGTTCTGTGCTTATAATGTTCCATGACATTTACTGCAGTTGAAAGGAAGAAAGGCTATAATAAATCAGTTTATTGTAATTTTTATCCAGTACAATTAAGATCTAATTTCATGTCTGAAGGTCTGCTGTTTTGAATTTGGGATGAGGAGAAGGGCAATCACTCCCAGTCACATTTGTGTGATTAAAAAAAAGACTTCCACTGAATTTTAATGACAACAAAAACCACAAACCAATCCTTTTATGAGGAAGAAGGGTTGCAGATATTACAAGTAATATTGTATATTCTCAAAAAGCTACCTGAAGAACTCCTCAGGAGAAAAATAGTTCAATTGCATATTGAAATTCTTTAAATACAGTCTGATAAATTAATCTTTCAAGACTGTGAGAGCCCAAAATAGGTGCTAGAAAATACACTCTGAGGAATACATTATGTTAAGCAAATATATATTTTTTGAAGTGTTTCTGAAAGTTCACATAAAATGAACCTGATTTTCCAATTGCTTTTGGAGTTAGATACCTAAATAATTACATAGCCAAGAGGTCCAGGGGTTTTTGAGAGCCACTGAATATCAAGTGGGTCTTAATAACATCAGGAATTAAATACACTAATGATCTAACTACCAAGCTTTATAAATTATATCATTGTTCTTAGTTTAGAGCTGTTTGAGCACATTCTCCCAGGTTTTTAGTTAACAGAAAATATCTTCACCTTTTTTTCCCTTTTATCCCTTATTGCTACAATAACACATTTGCATAATTCCATTATATATCCTTTATTCTTATTTTAGTTTTCCTTGGGAATAAAATACCAAAATTTTAATGTCTGATACACAATATCAGAGGTCAGAGCACTCCAGTGCTCTAACCTTTTAAACATTCAATATTTCTATTGGCCACTCGTTTGACACTTTGCCAGGAGTATAAAACAGAGTTCCAGCCAATCCAGTTACAAAATCATTTTAGAAGTCAAAATAATACAATATGTTATTCTTAAATTTAGTCTACTCGAATTCCAGTGCTTTATCTTTCCTGAGACAAAGAAATCATGTTGGATATAACATAACCTTTCATATCAACTGCCACAAAGTGCCAGAGCACATCTACCGCAACCTGTGCTCCAAAAGAAATTAGTTCTTGTACCACTCATCGCAGCAACAAGCTCTGGAGTGTCAGCAGAAGCCAATTTTTTTTTTTATTTATTTATCATGGAAATACGAGAATCAACTCTATATGATTTACTGAAGTGAGATATTCTAAATCTGTGGGTTTGTGCTGGCCAGAACCAAGGAGTACAAATTTAGTCCAGATCACACTCAGTCTATACTTCACTTTATGCCAGGCAGGAAGTACCTGATTGCCACAAAAAGTTACAGCAAGTTTGCTCGGATATGATACATCATCTGGTATAAATCCTAACAGGAATATATTACCCTCAGTAATTCAAACAGATTTTATCTTCCTGAGTTGTCCATTCACTGCCCCACTGAACTGAAGCCTAAGTTCATAATTTCCAAATGAAGTAACAAAAACTATGGTTTCTGGAGTTATTCTTTCTCTGTCACAAAGCCTACTTCCCTTGTCATCAAAGAAAAAATTACTATTCATTTTAACAGGCATAAAGTAGGTTTACATTAAGATTTTATTAAAAACAGCAATATAAAAATGGTTTTAACTGTAAACAAAAGGACTTCTTTTTTTGTGCCCATTTTGGTAACTGCTGCCATAATGTAATTGAATTGAGAACAGAATCCACAGACATAGTACTCTGAAATCCATATATAATTGCATATCTGCTTCATTTCAGTAAAGCAAAATCTTTTGACTACAAGGATTCTTTGACGTTTTCTACAGAATAGTAACAAAAAACAACTTCAAACAATTGGTTTAAATTTAGTAAAGCCCCTATTATTAGTGCTTTTAAAAGAATAATTAAGAAATGAAAGATGGGTAACCAATATATGCTACAGATTAGGACAAATTCTCGAAGTATGAGTCTCAAAAACTTCTGAGAAAAGGGCAGTCTGAGATTTCAAGATGGAGTCTTATTTCCTTCAGTCAATGTTTAAGAATAGCATTGGCAATGCAGCAACAACTGCACATGGCAAAAACCATTGGTGATATTCCAGAAAGATGCCAACTGAGCAAGTTCAAAAGCTTTTAGTGATGCAGCAAGTTGACAAATACAAATCACAGTTCAGAACCATGGATTTTTACTTCAGAAGAAAACGTTATCTATCATTGTGGCTGGAACAGAAATAAACAGTTTTCAACAGACATTGAGAAAAACAAAGAATTTAGTACTTCTGGGGAATGAAATAGAGATTACCAGCTCACCAACTACATATGACTGCTCTGTAAACCAGGTATGAACCTTGAACACTACTGTGAGTTCAGGCCTGTTCATCTCTGCTGAAAAACACACTTAGGGGTGGTTTGTGTTCTCTAGATGCAAAGTCAGTGGGTTTGGTTCAGATCATTTGAAGATAGCTCTTTGCTTTCAAATAGAAAGACTATTCTCTCATGCATTGAATCTCCTTCTACCATTAAGTCTGAAGTGTCTGAGACTGTCACAGTAGACTAATAATAGATTTGTAACTAAAATAATAATTTTCAAGTTGTTTTAATAATCAGGCATAAATATTACATTAAACGAAATTAGGGGATTGAACACCTTTAAACATCTCTAATGCACATATGATTGCCTTTAACAGGAGTTGAAAGAAAAGATGGATGAGCTTCTGCCACTGATCCCAGTTCTGGAGCAATACAAAACTGATGCCAAGCTGATCACACAGTTCAAGGAGGAAATTAGGAATCTGTCTACTGTGCTCACTGGGATTCAGGAAGAAATTGGTGCTTATGACTATGAGGAGCTACACCAGCGTGTAGTCAATTTAGAAACCAGGCTTCGTGACTGCATGAAAAAGCTCAGTAAGTTAACAAGTTCATGGCAAATTTGTCTTGGCTGTGCATTTCACTTTCTCTAAAGAGAGTTGTCTCTCTTTAGAAAGATTAAGGTTTGGAGGGAGGGAGGATTTGCTTGTTTTTTGATGAAAGACTGCATTATATTCTGATCTGTGCTACCCTAAAAAAAGACAAGAGTAACAACCTAAGGTCAGTTATATCATTCTAAGTACATGACATAATGTAATGCCTTACTGTATACAAAAGCAATTAGATAAAAAATCATAACAGATGGCAAATTCAAAATCTGAGGTTTAAACCACTTGGAGAGTTACGAGTATTCTTTCAAAAAAGCTCAGACAGACAGTGCTACTAGAGACATCTTTGGGTTGTCAGCGTGAAAAAAATAGTGAATAGTAGAATGGAATCTATTTTGAGATGTCCACATCATAACCCTGGCACCTTGCTGTGTCACCTGAGAGGCCACTCTGACTGTAATGGCTTTAGCCTGTACTGTTAGTGTTAAGCAGATCTCCCATTCTCCAATTAGCATTACAATCTACCCAAACTTCACATCTAACTTAAGGAGACCAAGGCATGACTTCTGCAGGATGCACAGCAGCAACCCACTGCTACTGCTGCGCCAGGTTTACCTCAGGCCACCTCCACCTTGACTATCCCAAGCTGCCTTTACAAGTCAAATGTTGAGCATTTTTGAAAATCAGCACTAGCTCAGTATCAGGTACTAAAACTAAGGGCCTGAAGGATCAATATCAAGTGTCAGCCTCAACTTCCATCAGGGATAGGTAACCTGCCTTACAAACACCATGCAGTCTTCCCTCTTCCCAGTCTATCCATGCATTTGGAGATGTCTGAATGGATCGCTATTGCAACCTGGATGACTACAGCAAACAACCCAGCCCCTATATGAAAAATAAACACTTCACAATTTACTTAACACTAAACAATTTACTTAACACTAAACAGGAATAAACTTGAAATTCCAAGGTTTAGGCCTGAGACACTGTGATCAGTGTCTCAGTTATCAAGTGTGGGATGTTTACTTTTAAATGCTACCCAGGACATTAAATCTCTTCTCAACTAGATAAGCAGAGCCTCCTTATTTTTGTGATGCAGTAGAATAAGAAAAATCTAGGTTAAGTTAGCCTCTTAAATAATTTATTTCTTTATTTTATTCTGGAAATAGCACAGTGGTGATGTGCTAAAATACATGAAAGACTTCTTCAAACAGAAATTTCTTATGATCCTATTTTCCCCTCAGTACACACACAAAATAGCACATTACTGCATTGACAGAAGGCAGTCAGGAGAAAACAGCTGTGTTGCAATACTGCAGCAAGCAAAAAAATTCCTGTGAATAAACAGTATTTTCTGATAGTGAGTGTTCCAGTAAGTTATTAGATACCAAAAATCATCAGTTTAACAAGTATCTTTTCTTTGCTTTTAAAGCATCTTGTAACAATAGTTAGTGAAGCAATGAGTGCAAGATATATTTTGTACAATGGAATTACTAGGTGTATTGACATCCTATCTATCCTGAATTCCTGCAACACATTCTAATCTCTTGATGTATCTAATGAAAAAAATCCATTAGAATTATGTACATTAGCAGTAGAAAGTTTTTGTACAAAATAAATTATTAAGCATACCCATTAACAAAAGGGAGTGGACCTTCTCAAGATGTAACACAGATGTATTCATCCTTACTGGCATTATTCCCTGGCCTTAGATGCTTAAATGACTTTTATGGTCCCCTGCTAATGGACTGGCTGTTTTTCTGGCCTACCCCTGTGTGCCTCTTGAAGTACAAGCAGCCTCAGTTTGGCTTCCTGTAACTGCTGAGAGCTGGGGCTGCGTGCTCAGATCAGAGAGCAGGAAGGGAAAGCAGCTTTCATGCCAACACCTGCTTTGTGGCCACACTGGCCATGCTGGAGGTGACCCAGCTGTGCCTGTCCACGCCAGCCTGATAGCCTGAAGCCAATGGCCCCAGCGTGCCACAGGATCTGGCTTGAATCTTCACAGATTTTGTTGCATTTCACAATACAATTTTCTAATCAGTGTATGCAATAGCTACTCTCTAGTCTTCTCCCCAGCAGGTGTTTTTCAGCAGTATAATGCATTATTTATATTGTCCTGGCCACTTAAAAGGGTTCTTCCATCTGCACTGGCAACACTTCCAGCACTCATTGCAGTACACTAAGCAGTTATCCTACTCTCACTGAGATTTAATGGTTACCACAGCAGTTTTGATGACTGAATTTTGCTCCTTCTCTTTGGAATAAGAGAAAATTCAAGATGAAGCTGCTGGAAAATTAGTTGACAAAACTTTTAAAGGGCGCATGGAGCTAACCACGTAGGAATAAAGTGCATGTGATTACACACCCCCCAAATTCACATGTAATTATGCATGTATGGGTCCTTTGCTGATAGTCCTGTGAGTCATGGGTATTTATAAGAGAATGCAGGTTGCACAGGGTGCTTGGAACCTTCCTGTTCTCGTCATGACATGTTTATGAATTTAGAATAAAACTTACATGGGTAGCATTCATAGAAGCTAATACTCTGACATATAATTGGAGTAGATACATATCAGATTAAGGTCTATCTGCATCTGATTATAATGTAGAGTCTGAACAATATTTTACAGTAACTTGTTTTGTTAAAAATTCAAAAGTAGAATATTCTATGTATCCAAAGAAGTTCTGTTATATCAGTGGCAGAGGAGCTATTAGTGCAGGCATGAGACTATTGATTGCAGTGTTACTTCTACTCCCAAAGGATCCTTCCCTTTGGAATTTGAAGAACTTTACAAATATCATTTAGTACAAAACTAGACAACAGAGGAATAGATTCTTATCCCTCTTTTGTAGATTAAGGAACAAGCAGCCCAAAAGTGTAAATAGATTTTCCAAATATTACACAGCAAGTCATGGCATTTATGCAGCAAAACCCAGGGATTTCCTCTCAGCAAACTCTAATAACTATATTATAGTGCTTCCTAGATTCATATTATGCAGGAAAATATGCATACATTCATTAAGAACTAATTCTTCATTCACTCATGTTATGACAAATTTGACTATAAGCAGAAAAGTGGAAGCAGTAAAACATTTGGAATGCATTTGTGCAAAGTGCCAAAAAAACCCTCACTTCATTCTCCTTTATTTATTACCTACCAAAAAAAAAAGCCCAAACATAATAATGATGCTTATGAACCCTTCAAGAGAATGTTGTGGTTTTATTTCCCTTGCCAGTCCTTCTACAAATGATACATTCAGTGGCTCTATATGGCAGCTACCAATATTCAGTCACATCACAGAGGATGGGACTATCCACCCATTTCTAGCTCTTCCAGAACAGCCTCTCTCCAGCTGCACTGTCACAGCCTCCTCCTGATACTTGATCACTCTGGAGCTTTTCAGACACATCCTGCCTCATGTACTTTCACAGCACACAGGCTGTACAAAAGTACATCTATTTTCTCTTCTAATGGTCACTTCATGCTCAACTTCTTCCTTAATATAAATAAATTCTGGAAATCATGGACAGACTTACAAGAGTCCACTGCACAGAATTGTTACAGGAGAGGAATCAAGCCAGAAACACCTGGATTCTGCACATGATATTTCCTGTACAGCTCAGTTTAGGATCTAAAAAGACCCTATGATTGGGATTTTCAACTACTACAATCAATTATGGCTGGAACTTGCTAATGTAGGGCAGCTGCTTCTTTCAAAGCCAAAGAAAAGAGACTGAGGGCTTCTAAAAATCCCTCTGCTTTTCTGTGTAACCCCATCTGAACCTCTTAGGGAAAGAAAAAAAAGAAATCCTAGAAGTATCACACTTTTCTTAGAGTTACTGAACTTCTTCACAGGTGCTAGTATGGAGATAAATTTGACCTAACTTTTTACTAGCATCTGGTCCTTCTATCAGGGAATCAAACTGCTATAAACCAAAACTTTTGGTATGTTTCCTTCTGCCAGGGGAAAAAAAAAAAGGCAGATCTATGGGGTTTTTTTAATGAGGAAGGAAAAGAAAAATGGGACCTACTATAGGGCAGGAGGGGAAAAAAGTCTTCATGCTTCTTACAAAGTGCTCTGTTCTGTTATGCCAAAAAGGGAAGCTTTGTCACTTTTTCAGACAGCTGCCCCCCAGCTATACAGCAGCTCTCCTAGGAGTCTTCCTTTCTTGATCACTGCATGCTGTCTGGGAAGAAAGATTTGATCAGAAATTCACCCTGACTCAAACTGCTGATCATTTAACTGCTGAAGTACGTCATCTCTTCACATTGAACAGCATCAGTACATTTTGAAAGATTATTCTCTAAAAGCATCTTACTCCTGTGACAGGGGTACACAGCCCTATTCATATAGTTTAAAATAAATGAAGGCTGAAGAGGTTCATTAATTATTAACAATGTGTAACTAACTCTTAATCAGCAAGCTATGCATTCAGGATAAATACAATAGAACAGAGGAAACAGTGTACTGACATTTGGGCATACAAATCTCTGAATTGCTCTCTAACTTGCAAAAGCTCCTCACACACAGAGCAGCACCCAAGCAGCCCCAGAGCTGTGTGCACCCCCCACAGGGACTGCAAACACCCCCTGCTTTTACCCCTGTCCTGCTGCAGCTCCAGGGCCTCGAGCCTGCTGTGTGCCCATGCTGCTCCCACCACGGCCGGGCACTGCTGAGCCCAGCTGGAGGGTTCGTGCTCCTGCCCTGCCTGGGCCCCTGACACAAAAGGTGCCTCAGGGAGCCCTCACATCTCTGCCAGGGGCTTTTCCATAGGTTTTCCCCATTCAGAAGCAAAACTTCGTAACTCGTTATGAGTCCACTTTTAGTTTCCTGGATTTCTTTTTTTATAGAAGAAACAGTGCTTCAGATTCCAAATTATTTTTATTCTTTCCCACTAATTGCAATACTGTGTTGTAAAGGCACCAATTATATTAGCATACCTTATAACTCATGCATTCACTGTTTTTTAATTATCCTAGAAACTACAAGTTCAGGAGTAATTGTTATTCTGATTTCTTTCTGTTTACTAGTTTTCTGATAACTCATTCCAAATTAAGTATTCTAAATTCAAACTCAAACCTTCAGAAGGGTTATCTCATGTCCATTTCTGAGACTATTTACCAACAGACCATTTAAAAGCCTTCACCTTGATAGGTTATAGTCTTCTGCCTTTCAAGCTAATAGCAGTTCATGCTGCAGAAAAAAGCACTCAGCACACAATGCTAGCAGCCTACCTACTTAAAAATCCAGAATAAAAAGTTATGTCCTATCATAACCAAGTATTAAAGAACCTATAATATTATTTTAAATGGGAAATTCCAAAAATATCTTCAAAATACTACAACCTAAATAGATTGAGATATGTCTCTTAACAGTGTCTCTTAATTGACCCAGAAAATAGACACAGCCTACCCTGCTCACTGAGGTCTCAGCATGCATTCAGTTATCTTCATTTCTGACATGTCCAACTTCCCTGGCAGTGAACAAAAACTACCCAAGCAGCCTCTGAGTTTTCACCACAGCATTAACCCCATTCTAAGTGACCCAAATACGCTGGCATGATACATTTCCAGTTTCCAGTTAAAATTCTTTCCAGAGTATAAAATTCAGGCTTGATGTGACCCTCTCTTTTGAGCTGAATAAATTCACTCTCAACACCAGATACCATTTGTTTCTACATTTCCTAGATAGATATAGTTATCAGTATAGCACAACCATGTAGCCCAGAGAAGCACTTACTTTTAAATTTTAAAAATTGCTTCACTTTTTTTTACATTATTTTCTTTAAAAACATGCTATTCAACCTAATTGCATGCACACCACTGTGTGTTATTACATCTTGGTAAACACATGAATTCCACCAGGAGCTTGTTACTAAGAGGTATCTTATTAATGTCCCCTAAAATATAGATTTTTGAGTTGTTAGGAAGGTCAGCATCTGAGATGGTATCGACTTTCATTATTTCCTCCCAGGCAGCCAAATAGATTAGAAGGCAACCAATACAGCCAAGCTTGCTAAATAATTCTCATACTCATCTTCTCCAGGCAGCCTCCTGTAAAGAAAGAGCCATGTGTGAGTAAGCAGGGGCCATCGGGCACAAGCTTAGAGTACAGCAATGTTGTGTGTACAAGCTCATTTGTGTGTCTGCCCTTCACCACCTTGTTACCCTGGCCAATGGAAAACTGAACCATCCATCAATCCCAGCTTTGTGCTGAACTTTCTGAGGGCAAAAGGCAGGGGAGGGATTATGTCTTCATTTCAATTATTATTAAATTTTCTTCACTTCAGCTCAGAAGATATTTTACCAGTTGTATTTTAGCTTATGCCCAAAGACCATAACTGTGCTTGGATGTAAGATGTAAATACAAAATGTAAATTACAAAGATGTAAATACAAAAATACATACTAATGAAATTTTATGTGCATATTTTTGCATATTTATATTACTCTTCAAAGTGGCAAAGTTCCTCCTGTGAAGGTGACAATCAATCTTCAACATAAGCCTGAATCCCCTGGAGCCACTGTGTAGTTTGGAGCATTTGTTCTTGTGCTCCAACTGACATCAAGGAGAGTTGTGCATTAATGCGTTTGTTTTTTTGATTTCAGCATGTGGCAAATTGATGAAAATTACAGGCCCCATTACAGTGAAGATATCTGGAACCCGATTTGGAGCCTGGATGACAGATCCATTGGCATCAGAGAAGAATAACCGAGTATGTTAAGGCACTGTCTTTGTGTCCTGGAGTCTTACTTGCTTTATTTTAATCTTTTAAAAGCTATTTTCCCCTAGGACGTTACATTCCTGAGCATGTTTTTCTACTTCAGTCATTTTCACACTCAAACATATCCAAAGAAAAAGCAACAGTATTTTTTGGAAAAATACCCAGCTACAAAAGTTATCTAAGCACTTTTGTGTCATTTACTTCAACTTTATCAGGGTTGACAATCATCTATCAGAACTAACAACTTAATTTTTTTTTATTTCCTAACATATTTAATTGTGCTTAGGTCTTTTAAGAACCAGAGTAATCTAAAGCATCAACCCAAGAACAGGACCCATAATGCAGCACAGTTAAAATTGACAGGATTAGGCCCCATATAGGCTCTGGTCAGATAATTTGCTCCATCATATTCAAGTTACGTTATTGTTTTGTTATTTGGATCTGCAGTAGTATCTCAAATTGGCTACAGTTTTGAGAAGATGCTCTCTTCATCAAAGAGCTTTGGAAGTCAAAATGCTAGGATTCATTTGTATAAAACCCACAACATTAACTTCTTGAATACTGAAAAAAAACCACAGGAGACAGAAAAGGCAACAGAAAAATGACAATAAATAAAGATTTGTGTGCAGCTCTCCCCTGCCCACTGTGTCCATGCATATTTGCTACTGACTCCAGAAATCTCAATCACCTTTAGGAGAGCATCAGACTCTGAGAAACTAAAAGGAGAAAGAGCAAATTGCATGAAGGAAAAAAATGGAGGAATGGAAGTTGCATAAAGAACATTTATAAAAAGTAATAATTCTGTTTTAAGGGGGGAAAATGGCTTTGAAACTTTACTGTTTCATTGCTATTGGTTTTGTTTCCTTTACTAAGACTATTTTTCCTTTAATAGAGAATCAGCTGAAAAAAATTTAACCACATTTATTCTTAAGTATAAATTCAAGTTTATCTCACATGCCATTTCCCATCTCTCTCTTAGATTATTAGTCTCTAGAAATACCTTTAAGCAAGCACGATATAGCAGAAGCCCAAACACTGAATAACCCAGAATTAAATTGCTCTGAAAATGCAGACATTGTAGTTAGTAACAGTTGTGTTGAGAGTTCACCTGTGCAGGTAAGTTTGACTCAGAAATTCAAGAGTTCCTCCTGCTTTTGTAACAGGAACGTAGGCAATATTGCATTTTCATAGTCTGCTGCACAGCTAAAACTTGTATTCCTTCTTTTTCTGCAAGGTCTTTGCATTGTGGTTTTGGTTTGCCAATTTAAGATTTCCTGGCCAATACACCAAGGAGTGTGGCAGGTTTCAGTGCTGGCCAATCACTCATGCACTCACTTCCTGCTGTGAGAGAGGATTAGGAGAAAGGCAAAGCAGGCTTGAAACTTTAAAAGGGTATAAAGAAAATGTTATCAACAGTAGCTAAAAGGAAAAAAATGAAGTACGAATACAAATAAACCCTTCAGAACACTTCTCCTCACCCCACAACCTTTTTTTTCCCACTGGCAATGTAAAGAAACAAAATCTAAAATTCCCAGTCAGTTTACCACCTCTAAAATAGTCTTTCTTCAGTTCACTTGGGGAGAGGTCCTTCTTGTTAATGTTATGGAGACTTCTCCACAAGAGGAAAACACATTGACACCAAACCATGACACTCCCCAATCCCATATGATCACCTACCACACACTGTGTTTGAGATGGTCACTCCCAATCTTTGTTTCCTTTCCAGGTCTGGTACATGGATAGTTACACCAACAATAAAATCGTCCGTGAATACAAATCCATTGCAGACTTCGTCAGTGGGGCCGAATCAAGGACATACAACCTTCCATTCAAATGGGCAGGAACCAACCACGTTGTCTACAATGGCTCCCTCTATTTCAACAAGTACCAGAGCAACATCATCATCAAGTACAGCTTCGACACGGGGCGGGTGCTGGCACAGCGTAGCCTGGAGTACGCTGGCTTCCACAACGTCTACCCTTACACCTGGGGTGGCTTCTCTGATATCGACCTGATGGCAGATGAAATTGGGCTGTGGGCTGTCTATGCCACCAACCAGAACGCAGGCAACATTGTCATCAGCCAGCTGAACCAGGATACGCTGGAGGTGCTCAAGAGCTGGAGCACGGGCTACCCAAAGAGAAGTGCTGGAGAATCCTTCATGATCTGTGGCACCTTGTACGTCACTAACTCGCACTTAACAGGAGCCAAGGTCTACTACTCCTACTCCACAAAAACATCCACTTATGAGTACACAGACATTCCTTTCCATAATCAGTATTTTCATATATCCATGCTTGACTACAATGCAAGAGATAGAGCTCTCTATGCCTGGAATAATGGACATCAAGTCCTGTTTAACGTCACCCTTTTCCACATCATTAAAACTGAGGATGATACATAATTTTATTTCCCTTACCCCTCCCTCCCTCAAAGCAGTCTCATTTGTGATTAACTCTAAAAGCATCCATCTCTCTCAGTTCCTTTTATTTTACATTTCTTTCTTCATTAAAAAAGCAACAATTTCTACTATGTAATGCATCTCAAAATATGGCTGAACCTGTCAAAAATGACCTGTCAGAAATAAAAAGCATCTTAACTCATGATTTTGCAAGGTCTGTCAAGACCTTGTCTTGAAAAGCACTAAAGAGGATTTAAATGGCTAAAGACAGTTTTTAAAATATTATGATCTGCCTTATTTTAGAGTCAGAGACTAATGGTGGCTTAAATGCATGAATGTCTTTTTTACCTCATTTTTGTTTTAATATATTGCTTAACTTCAGGAAATATTTCAGTAGTGTCAGACACATATTGCACACTGTATTTTTTTATTTATTCCAAAAAACAGATTTAGTAGGAATTTAATTTTCTTAGACAAGGCGTATGGTTCATTTTGCCATCATCCAATTTCAGATGTGGTGCTGTACAGTACGTTTTTAAATCTCTTGCAAACATTTTATCAACAGTATGTATTTCTACCATTGTAACCACCATTGTGCAATTGTATCTCTTCACTTATGTGAAAGTAAACTAAGTACTATTTTTTATAAAATATATTGAAGCTTAATTGCAGTTCTGGCTATGAGTCAATTGAATGTGGTAAAAATCTGATAAAAGGTTGTTATTTCTGAGAAAGACCAGTAGCTTCTCAGATGCATAATTTATATTCTCAGCTTTGCTTCCTAGATTCCCTCTTCACCAGGGCTGTTTACTGGCATATTTGCAACTTTGAAGCTTCCTACCAGTTCCAGCTTTACAATTGTTTGCTCTGCCCAATTTTTGTCTCCTGCTGCTGGCCTCTCTCTCTCAGTCTTTTTCTCCTACTTTCTTCCCTGCTACCATTTGTCTGCCCTTGTTTATGCTTATCCCTGCTGTGAACTTTACAAGCCAGAAGCTGGAAGGAGCTGATGCCCACCAGCAGAGAGTGGGAGAGCATCCTGTGTTTGTGCTGCTCTGGGGCACTGGGGAGCAGTGGTAAAAGCCAAGCTGCTCTCCATCTGCTTCTCTTCTTATTCATAACAGGAGAACATTTATCTGTTGACAAAACTCTTCTCTGGGATGACAGTAATCACAGAAAATAAAGCAGGGAAAGTGCAAAGCCCAGGTGATCAGTGTGGCCCCTGGTATTCACCAAAATTCTGGTTAGGGAACAACATTGAGGCCAAGCTCTTGCAAAGAGGTTTGGGGCTTGCTGGCAGTAGAATTGCTACACCCAAACTGATGCCTTCAAGAAACAAATATTTCTGAAAACTCTGGGGGTTGCTGTACTATCTCATTAGGAACTGGGGGGCAGGGAGAGATGTGCATAATTGAGAAAAAAGGAATGAGGTGCTATGTATCTCTTTTGGCAAAAGTAGAAAGAAATTACCATTAAGCACTAGTAATCAGACTTATGTAATAGCTGGGCTCTAACATAATGGTAAAAGACAGGTATCTGAAAAACTCTGTGAAAGCTGTGTTCCTCACACTATCTGAGCTTCTATTGTTTTATATCCTTTGCAATTGAAAAGCCAGATATTTTATTTGCTGGTTCTTCTAATGTACCAGCTGAGACCACCTAAAGTCTCATTAATGTTTTCATTTGTATAAATATATGTGTCTATATATGTTTACAAGTATGCTTTATAATACAAGCCCATGTGAAACTGAACAAATTGCCTTATTTTTCATACCAGTTGCAAAACAAAAAAAAATGCTAATAAGTTTTCAAAATCTGATAAAGGAGGCAAAAAACCCTGAAAAACAAACAACTAATTATATTACAGCATGACCAGAGAAAAGTTACTTTCTTGCACCCCTCTCCCCTCTCCTGTCTAGATGAAATGATAGCTATTGTCCCACACAATCACTTAGACAGAATTTGGACAGACTCAGTTCAGCTAAATAGACAAATCACTTCCCTCCTTACCTGTAACCACCTTACCTGTATTGACAATGAAATCTCCTCTGTGACATGTGAAAATGTATATGACTAGTCATTAAAAAGGTATTTTTTGTTATACAGGGATGTTTTATGAAAATGGAGTACGTTCAGAGTTTTATCAAAAGCCATATAAAACCCATCAACCTTTCCCCTGTACAGAGTAATTTCAACAAAAGTTTTTCAACCAGTATAGCATTTGTAAAAACATTAGTCATTAGATTGAGAAATTAAACTTCTTTCTACTCTGTCATCATAAACTTGAAGAACAGTCACAATCACTTTATCTGAAAACAATGATTACTACCATATTTCTTTATAAGAATTTCATACTGTTTAATTAGCATACATACAGTATTACAGGTTGATAACAGTTCTTGAAGTAAGATTACTTTCACCTGATTTCAATACCATTTACAGGGTAATACACCTGTTAGTGAAAGGAAAGAAAGAAACACTACTACAGGGTGATAGAGATGGATGGAGAAGAGGGTTAGGAAAAGCACCTTTGTAAGGTGGTTTGTTGAACCAAGATAAATCCTTCCCTTCTAAATTACTAAGTACGGGTTGGATTCCAATATTTAAACATGAAATAACAGCTTCCATACAATCAATACAAAACATGGCGAGATATTATCAAGTAACACAGCTTTCTGCTAAGGAGCACTTGTTTTTCTGTGAATGTGTTGATCACCTGTCTTTTCAAAATTGGAAATTCCAAAGTAATATTCCCATAAGGCTGAAACCACCATGCCTCAGTATAAGCAGATTTCTGTTACAAGCCTTGCCTTCATAATTGGGCAGCACAGGCAGAAAATCTTCATAATGTAGAAGCAACCTACAAGTTTCATAGTTGAAGCATATGCTTTTTATTATGATAATGGGATAGCAGTAGTATGTCAGGGAAAAAAACATCTCTCTAAACATGGGGAATTTAATTGTAAAGTCTGTTTCAGTATCTTAACGACCTCCTGTTTCAAGGGATAAACATGTAAAAGGACCATGTCACTCCTCCATCCAAAACAGGATACCTCAATTTCACCAAACTGTGCTGGCAGCAGAGGGATACAGACAACCCCAAATCTACCCCAGGAACACAAGTCTGCCAATCCTCCAGGCATCCTGGCCTGAGGGAGCCTAAGGAAGGTGAACGATGCACACCACAAAGGCCATAGCACTCTCCCTGGAGTGGATTGACTACTGCCCAGGACAAAATAGGCAGAATAAACCTTCCCAGAGAAAGCTTCCTGCACAGTAATAATCTTCTGTGGTCCCTTCTGGCAGTTTGTGCCAGCCAGCAGCTCCCAAGTCTGTTGTTCTGCAGGAAGGCTGTGCAGCCTGCCCTCTGTCACAGCGTGCCAAGCAGACCCCTGGAAGGGTGGTGTGGAGCCTCCCCAGCACTGCAATCACTGCTAGCAAAAGATGGGATTCAATTTGAACAATTAAAAGAAAATGGCTGAGTAAGATGGATTGATGCAAGGTTTTAATCACAGATTTCTTATGTCTAAGAATCCTCCTTTTCAGACAAGCCCAGGAGCACTAGTTGTCACTCAGCCCAGCAGCTGGATCCACAGCAAGGGCTGTTTGTTTCAAAGCACAGCCTGAACAAACCTGTTACCTGGTAATTTGTCATAATCAATTGCTTAGAAAATGCCAGAATAGAGATGAACAAACCATTCACAGCAAATTACTCATCCAGTAAATTGTATCCTGTTCCAGTTCAAGAATTACCAGGGAACAGTCTTGATGCATACTGATGTTTGTGCCAGTGAAAGTATTTTTTGGAACTCATTTGAATAAGCACCTCTTCCTATAAATCACCCAAGCATTCCCTGCTGTGAATCTCATACCCCTGACATGCAGAAGGCAATGCTGAGCATTTGGGCATCTTTTCCACAAAAGGCAAAGAGGGCTGCAGCTGCAGACCTCTGGGCAGAGCTGCATCACAGCCTGCTGTGCTGGCAAGCTGCCCACACCACTAATTCCCAGGAGAGCAGCTCCTGCACCGTGACAGTGTCACAACTGCATCCCACCAGAAGCTCACACTGAAAAGGACTCAAGCGTGCAAACTCCCTTCCACAAATCAAAAACAAATCCTGAGACTCACTTCCCCACCAAGAGCAGAGACTCCCCTATTTTCAAAACTGAAAGCAAAGCCTGTTTTCTAAGCTGAACTTCCCTCAGTAATTCTCCAAACACATGATCATATACATGGACATCAACATGCAAGCAAATAAATTAACTATAAAATAATCCTAGAATTATAGAATAATGTTAATTTTTCTACAGGAAAGACCATTTAGGTTATGCAAAGATCATTTTTATGAGGGTTTCTGCACTCACTGAATGGGAAACTGAGGAAAGACAGTTACCCAGCACAAAGCTGTGGAAATTATACAAAAATGACTGGGTTGTATAGTATGGCTTTTGCCTGATCCTAGAAAACAGATTCTATATTGATGCAGTAGTTATGACCACAGAGTCACTAAACTGAGGTGTGCAGCTTTCTCAAAACTGCAAGCACATCATCCTCCTGAATATTCTGGTATTATGATTAATTACCATCCTTATAATCTGTGGGCTCCTGTAGACTTCTAGTTGTGGTCAATCAGTGTATTTAGTAAGCTTTTCAAAATAACTTCTACAGTGCTACATCTCTCTCTTTTCCTCAGAAGCCTCTCAAACATGTAGCACACGTTGTGTCAGGCCATGAGGGTCATGAACACAAGGGATACATCTTTTCTGCAGCTCTCATTACTCAGGAGGGATTATTCATAAATATAGATATTGATTTTGATTGATATCAAAATTCTGTTTCTTCCAATACCACCTCTGGAGGGAATCCTCACTCTTAAAATACAAATCATTTTTACTCATTTAATATGAAGAGGAGTTGCACCAGCTTTTCATAAAAGCATCCAGCCTCTTAAAGACCAAGGATATTTGTCTCTGAAATATAGACTGAGAAGAAAATTCACATTTTCTTAGAATCAGCAATTTCTACTCAACTCATATGCTTCTTGTCAGCTGAGCATCAGCCGAAGATTCTGTGGACTTTTCCTGTATCTACAGCTTCAGAACATTCAATTAAAGTAATTACATTGCAGAAACATTTTAGCAATCCAAGTGAAACAAACCTTCCTCAGGATTTTGTTTCAAAACATAGCAGAGTTTTAAACACAGCCCACTATAAATGATTACAATATTTAGATAGCTGCATTCTGGCTCCACCTCTGCATCCACTGTCCAGAAGTACCATTTTCCCAAGAAACCGTGTGACTGATACACCAGGGCAGCACAGGAAAGTATATGACAGCTAACAGCTCAGATTTGACATCTCAAAACATTATCTATTTTACTGTGCCTTTTGTACAGAGGTTTGAATTCCTATTTACACAATTCTTATAGTGAACATAAACAGGAAGAACCCATGGGGCCAGAAATACCCATTTTTCCCTCACATATTATCAGCCACATGCACAAACCACTCCAGCTTATTTTTCTTTGTATTTTCTCTTCTTTTGCTGGCTCTAATAATCTTGAGCTTCACTTAAATCTGCCCCAACCCCTCCCATATTGTAGTATGTTTAATGAATGGCTGTTCAGATAGAACTCAAAGTGCATAGAAGATTTATAGTACAGCAAGTTTCATCTGGAGAAGGTACAAATTTATTTTTCCAGTTTAGCTCTAGCATGCTCATAAAACTGCTTACAAGCAATACTGATTGTGTATCATGGATTGCTCTACAGAAATAATTTAAATCAGATTCAAGATAACTTTCTCCCCTTTTATTTATTTTAAAGGAAATATTTTGTTTCATATCTGCCCCTGGCAAGAAATTCATTCAAATTAAATTCATCATTGTCCCCAGCAAGTTTAGACATCCATTTGTCCCTTCTGGGTGACAGCCTCAAGGTGGTCAGCAGCAGTGCAGGAAATCAGGCCTCCCTGTAATTGAGTGTGCACACTGTCAAAGGTCATTACACCTTTTGAGTAAAGCTCCAGGTCTGTGTCAGACCACGCAAACAGGCCATTTATTTAGGCTTCCCTCACCTCAGTAAATTTGGCTTGCTGTCACCTTGAAGGACACCCCAGATGGATGGTGGCTGAGGCTGTCCCTGTCAGGGCAGCAGAGGACAGGCAGGCGCCCTGGGGAGGCTCCTCATCACCACGGCTCTGGCAGTCGCTCATTCCTGGGGGAGAGCACACAGCACCTGCCATTCCTGCAGCAGCCACCTCCTCGGGACTGCCAGGTTATTTACAGACACTAGTTTAGACCATTTCCCACTCTGTCAGGAAAGAAAGGACATTTGTACAAATCTCAGTGTTGAGGCTGAGCACCTTGGACATGGAAGTGCTCAGCTTAAGCCCAGCAGAGCTTCATTGGCTCACCAGCAGCTGATGTTAGATTTTCAGTTCTCAAGTCAGTGTATCACTCATTAGGTCACTTCTGCTGAGACAAATATGTGTGTCCAAAAGTTCAGTTCCCACATTCTTACATTGATTTTTAATGTTTGCCTGTTTTGTTTTCAGCCTAATAAGAAGGCCTGTGTCCATTGGTAAAGTAGCTGGGTAACTCACAGTCATGCTATGCCTGCCATGGGTGAGCCCTTCCAGTAATTTCTGAGGAAAAAATGTCACTTTATATGGAGTCACTTTGGTCCCTTTATGGAGGACAAGTCCAAAGGCTGCTCCCACAGCCAGGCAGCATCAGGGATGGGCACGACCTTGGGCACAGAGCTCTGCCCATCCCTGGGCATCAGACCCACGGCACAGCTCAGGAGGAGCAGTGGGTCCCTACCCAAACACATTTTAGGCTCTTACATCTCTGGACTAGCTCTCCTCACAGCACAAATCTCATCAAAGTATTTACAAAAGCAGTTCTGCTCACCAGGCCAAATGAGGGAGGAAAACATGACAATTTTTATATGCTTTGACACTTATTTGGGAGATTCACAGGCCTCATCCTGGCCCTGTGCCCAGGAATGAATTACACTCTAAAATACTAAACTGCACTCTTATGGCAAATGCTAAAATGCTGTTATTCTAACAGCAATGCAATATCATGATAGAGAGTAGAAAAATGACACACAGCAGAGCTCCTAATCTGAAAGACAATAACACTGTAAAATATAACATATTAAAAAATTATCCTAATTAGTGTTTCCCAATATATGCTCTAGCTTAATAACACTCATAGATTTTCAACAGAATACACCAAATACCAGCTCAGTTGATTTTATTGGTCTTACTGAATAATAATATGCATTATATGAGTAGGTAATAATGGAATTGAATATTTATGTATCATCTAAAAATTAATACTTATGTAATTCAACAGACAAAAAATTTTAAAATCTTATAATTACGAGCATGGAACACTGCTTATTTGCCATATTAAATTAGAAGAAGGAAACACATTTAAATAGAAATGTTTTATGCCACAGTGTAGGATGATATTTCTACTGAAGATAAAAATTAGAAATCAGTGTATATAGTGCATCAAATACAAATGGATGAAAGAGCTACATAAATTTCAGTTTTGTGTTTTCCTTTCCAAACTGCATTTAGAAAAAGCACAAAATCAATTTTGCAGCTAATATAGACAGATGCAGATGTAAATAGAGACACATGACTGTACCTGGGGTGTACATGATATTTACAACCCTGCCAGGAGAGAATATAGCACATGTGGGCAAGAGCTTAGACACTGACTGAAGCAATAACAGCCAGAAAACAATCCAATATGCAACGTAACAAAACTACTCCCCTGTTAGCCAAACTTCCCAAAATGGAGATATTTCTTCTACCTGGAACAAAATTAGCCACATCTTGGCAGAGGCTGCAGCCAGCCAGAGAGGCCGGGACAGCCCCAGCCCCCAGTGTCCAGGCAGCTGCCACACCTTGCAGTGCAAACAGCAACGTGTTCATCCTGGGGAAACTGTGAAGCTCTCAGCAGACAGTCCTGAGAAACCCCAGTGTTCCACACAATGGTCACCCACATAATCAAAGGAACCTTTGTAATGAAGTCAAGCAGACTGTACAGTGTGACAAGCTTTGTAAGAAAACAATCTCAGTGTAAGCAGCTTGTAAGTGGTTTGCAAAGCTTTGTGCCACTGTCTAGCTAGTCCACTCAGTGGCACAGCCTCGGGAACATTTTGTCCATGATCGCCACCTGGCCACCTAGGAATTAGGGGAAAAATATTAGAGTGATTTATTAAATTACAGAAATTCTGATGAATAAGCAGGTAGCTACAGCAAGTCTAGAAACACTAATTAGGGTTTTTTACAATTTTTCTTTAATTTGCATTCTTTTTGGAATGCCTTAGTCATCTGTTACTAAATAGGGATTACTTTGGCCTACCAAATAACCCATTTTAAATAGCCTACACTCATATATATTGAAACAGAAATTGGCCCCATTGTCATGCTTGGATGTCTTGTCTGTGTGAATGCACCTATCGATATTAACAGCTAAATTATCTTTTCACTGACACTACTGGGCTCAGTCCTGTAAAATTTCAGAGCCCTTTTGCAAGGTGCTTCACTAAGCTATGGAAAAGGGCCTTTGGCATTTCAAGTGATTAATTAGAAATCTCTTCAACAAATACTCTTTGACATAAACAATGCTATGAACTTTAAAAGAGGCATTAAGAAACCATATCTGAAAATATTTTTATACCAATAAGAGCTGTAAGAGAACTGACTGAATGATTTGTGTACCCAGTGGTGCTGAGGATGTGTGAACAGTGGGAAGTTTCACCTCCATTTTGCTTCAGTCAATCCCAAAGTATTGGACTCAACAAGGAACCAATACTGGAGTCAATTTTGGAGAAATGTAATGGTCTGTGAAATAGGAAAGGTCAGATTAGGTAATGCATTATTCAGTATGGATTTATACTCTGACTGTATGAATCTCTGACAGATTTAGACCTAAAGCACTTATCAGCACTTTTGGGTGCATTCTTCCATTCAGATTTGTTAAAACTGAATAAACACACAGCAATGCTTCAAGAAACATAAGAAGGTTAACATTTAAAAATTGTCTCATCGATTGGGTCTTTCCTGCCCTTATGGAAATAACTGATCTAGAAAGTCCCATGAAAGCTGTTATGAGTAACCCTTTGTGAGTTTTTGCTCCAAAAGTTAGATAATGCTAAACAATGGTTACTTAGGGTTGTTTTTATTGTCTTTGGCAATATAAATGAGATAACCAGCATTTAATTAATTTTAACAATTATCATTAACATAAAAATTAGACTGGGAGTACATTGGATAAGTGATTTACTTGTAAATGTAGAATGATTTCTGGTTTTTTCAATGACTGTTACAGACTTGCCAGGAATCAAGACTAATCACAAGCTTTTAAAGAGTGTAGTTCAGTACTTCATTTCAGCAGTATTTTTAAAGAGTATAGTTCAACACTTCATTTCATTATAGTAAATGCAGGTAAAGAGCTTCCCTCTTTTCATCTCCTGTTTGTCCTGCTACTACTCACAGCCTATTCTGAATAATCTGGAGTTAAATAGAAAAAAAAAACAAAAATGGCCGGAGGGAATATAGAACCTAGACAACTAGATAGATATTGCAATGTAAACAGAAAAACAGCCGTACGTGTCTCATGGCCTATAAATGTGGCACTCTTTGATTTGGTTTATAAATTAAGTTAAACAGAAAAGGAAGGTTTTGGGACATGATTGCAGCCTTGAATTATAGGTTCCTCCAGACCTCTATCTTGACTAGTAAAGTTAACATGGCATGTGGAATATAAATGTTAAAGCAAGAACCCCAACAGTGGGATGCAAAAAATGGACTTTCTCTTTTTTTCAGAGAAATTTAAGAAAACTGCCTTAAAAAACAAACAAAAAAAAGGATGTTACAATGGCTATGTAGAAGAAGATCATGGATGATGGTGAGCTACTGATGGATTAGGCTGAGTAAACCTCTTTGGGACAGGAGAGAAGCATTACAGGGACTGTCTGAACTCCACCAGTCCCCACAGAAGTGATTCGGCTCAGTGGCTCTGCTCTGCCTTGGTGCCTGTCCAACAGAAAAAGCAAATCTCAGGCAGGGGACTCACCCTGTCCCAGCACAGCTCACAGAAACCCAAACAGACAGAAAAATACAAGCAGGGTAATCTTGGCAGGTATTAGACACCAGATAACCTGACCCTTACTTCTACATATTTATGTCTGGCTTTTTAATCACTATGGTTTGTGCCTGGATGATACTTGCTAATAAAAACCATCTTTCCTAACCACCACCTTTTATTTTGCAAATACACAGGAGTAAGTTAGAGACCTCCATATTTCCATTTAATTTTATTATCAAAGACAGAAACCATATTATTTTAAATGTTTTGTTTGTTTGTTTTCATCCTTGAAGATGCAATAGTCCAATGAGAATATTTCCTTTGTATACTCAGATTCCAAGTCACTACATTAAAATGCTATGAGTAGAAATATTTCTAAGAGAATGTATGAAGACACTAGCTTCACCCTTCTGATTTTTTTTGTGATATCTGAGTTTTCTTCTTTCTAAAATAGCTATCACTTCTTCAGGAAGTATTTTCTTGAATAAATGATCCAGGCCCATCCATCTAATTTGAGCAGAAAAGGCTGAAATAAATACCATTCACACTCTATTACAAAATTACATGGACTGTAATTTAGCAAATAACCATGAATTTATACAAAACATCTGTATGAAAAAGTCACTTTATTAGACAATTTTCTGGCTCAGTAAACCATCTTCAAGACTCTCCAAACCTGTTCTGAGTAACCAATTGTTGCTGTGCCACTGACTCATGACAGGCAGCTTTTACTGCATTAATATTCTAAAGATTCTTCCATTATTTCAATTTTACAGAGCCCATTCATCAGCATCCCTTACAACAATACTGAGATGCTATCCTAGCATTCAGTTATAATTTCCAGAGGTACTAAGTAGCTTTTCTCTTGTTAATAATTCATTACAGAAGCTGAAGCTGCCAGACCATATCAGTCATGTTGTTCACAACCATCGAGGCCAAGGCCTTTTTGGGGGAAAAAATGTTCTACCAGCTTCACAGCTACCTTGTGGAGCAAAAACCTGTATAAATATTCAGTTTTCCAGCTAAATTTCTATCTGTGCTGTCACACCAGGGTGAAGCAGCTGTGTCAAACCTGTCACTCCTGGAGAGTGGAGGACATTCTCAGGATAACAAGTACACATCTTATGGAGGGGGCTCAGACTGTATGAGGAGGAGTGCCCAGCTGGTGCTGGTTACTTCATCCCTCTTTATCATTGACCAGCTGTGGGAAATTTCTTTTTATCCAATTCTGGGATAATTCTTTTTGTCCAATATTGGGACAATACCAAGCATAAATTAAAAGACTGTATTGAATGCAGTCAATAACAAGAATGAGAACAGGCAATTCAAAGCCTTAAAAAAAATAATCCCATGATTTATGCTCATGAGCTTACTATCAGCTTCTATAAAGGTCTACATTTTAATACAGTAATACTTTGATGGGAGTTACTTTTTCTTCTTGAGAGCTGGATCACTATTTTGTATATTTTAAAGTATCTAAATGCTTATAAAATATCTTTGGGAGAGAAAATTCCCACTAGAACTTACATATTAAGTTAAGCTTTTCTACTGAGAATATTATTAAATCCCACTAAATCCTATTTCCATTCAGTCATCAGCAGCTCTGCGCATAAATACATAGAAAGAATCTTATAAGGGATTATGTTTGTGAAAGGATATCAGCAAGCATTCTTGGCTTGTTCCTTAGCAACAGAATAATGATGATTCCTAAAAAAATTAGTTTTAATTTCCCTAAATCAAGAAGTTACTGATAATGCCATTTTAAATCACTTAAGTACTTTTAAGAACCTTAGAAAGATCAAACTATGAGAACAACTCCTGGAGACCAACACTTTTCTTGCTGTAACTTGCATAATGGCCAGGGATACAGAATAAGGGATTATACCAGATTTGCCACCAAATACTCTGAAAATTAAAGATGTCATTAAATGTAGAGAATGATGTATGAAAAAAACTTTTATGTTTGTTTCATACAGTGTGAACTCATCCAACAGGGAGAGAAATTTCTTCTGGAACACTTTTGACAGGTAAAGAAAGAAGATGCAAGCCATAAAATATGCTTTCTTTCTAGAAAGAAAAGATTGGGTTTGGTGCTATTCTTTCTTTTCTCTAAGGTTACTCCAGTGTCCTTAGAAAGTGTTCCATTCATTACCAACACTGAAACAGCATTTTCTTTTCAATAATGCCCTGGTGGTGGCTGCACAAGCAGCCTACCTTTGCTGCATGAGTAAAGACAAGCACATGGAGCCAAAGGTACTTCCTGTTTCCAGAGACTGCAGGTTAAGAAAAACTCTGTGGATGCACATTTAGCTAGTCTAGTGTAAGTCTTCAGCTTTCTGAGGAACTTCTTTATGGCATTTTTTACGCTGATTTTCCCATAATTAAGTTTTATATTTTACTTTTTTCATGTACCTTAGGAGCTTCATTTTGCTAACTGATACTAAATTTTTCCTACATTCTATAGCAAATATTCTTTGTGTATGGCCATATTTAGATTCAAACTGTCCCAGTTTCTTCACACTTGGCTAGCAGCAAGTATTTCAATTACTGTTTGGGGGACCTTCAGGAGGCTTTATGGCTGTATTGATAAGACAGAAATGGTGAATTTTTTTGCTTTTGTGGAATTCATGTGACACATGACTGAAAATTACAGTATAAGAGAGCACATCATACCACACAGGAACACCATGTAAAACAATAAATCAGATCATTCAAGCAGCATAAAAGCATCAAACCTGAATTGAAGCTATTCATTTAGCCCAGATAACAAGTCATGGGAGCTAACACCCTGAAAGAAAGGGAGGTTTTGACTCTAAAACTAAATGAGAAATTAAAGAGGTGTGTCTGTGTGTGCGACTTCAGGAGCAGCCTCATCATCTTGTGTTTGTCTTGTAATGTTCTAGAGGCACCTGGATTTAAGACAATTCCTTCAGCAGTTTCCAAATTTATGCTACTAAAAACCAGAAGCGCAGCAGCTGACAAGATGATTGAGTGACAAGATACAGTAAAGTGTGGAGTCTCCAGTCTATTCCAGAATTCCATACCTTGGCCATCACTGATCACGAGGATAAATAAGACAAGTAGATTAAATGTGCACTCTAATGTCAATTATATTCATAAAATGAAAAGTGCAGTGAAGGTTAACTAACACTGAAGCCCATTCATTCACTTCAGTGCACTGCAAAATCATCAGTTACGATTACTTTAATAGAGCTCATTTACCCTACAAGGTGTCTGCTTAAATGAAATAACTTTACCAAAATATATATTTAAACTGTAGTTGACTGAATCTAGATTTAATTTTCCAGTGCTTTAGCTCAGACAAATGTTTTTAATCCTCCCCTCCTAAAGCTGTGGCATTTTTCTATTCTGACCTTCATCTGGCATGTATGATGGATAGACACTGCATTGGCAGTACAGCCATACATAAATTTAAACTGCCACAGCAGGAAGAAAAAACAATGTGTTAAGTCAAAAAAGACTGGACTGCCAACTACTGTATCTATTCTCTTCCCTTCTTTGAACTAGAAGAGCCTGTAGCTGAATGCACTTAAAATACCTGTCTTTCTTTAAAAGATGACATGGAAAATATTTTGAAAATCAAAGCACCACAATTTCTTTTTTCATCTTTGGAAAAACAAAGGGGAAATTTACAGTGTCTATATGAGTAGATAGAGACACAAACTATTATTTTTTTTCCTCCAAGAAATACTAAATATGAATGAAAAATATGTTATTTTGCTACATAATATATGGCAAAAGAAACATCTACTGTTCAAATTGCAAGGAGAAATATTTAGCAGCATTTCTATTAATTCTTTTTTATTTATCCCTTTGTTAGTGTTGTATGTCACACAAAACAAAAAAAAAAGCCAAAAACAACAGAATAAATCCAGAATCAATGTTTTTTGCAACAAAACCCATTTCTAAATAGAGACTTTCCTGCACTCTAGACTGCCAGAACTAATTTGGCTTTTTGCACTTGCATAGCATCTTTCCTGCATTTCTGTGCTTTGATACAGAGTGGCAACAGAGTCTCAGGCAGTTTCAAATTCACTTCTGGAAAATACCAAAGAGAAGAACGAGTGCCTAGTTGAGCTGTGGAGCAAGGAGTGCTTTGCCATCATGTGCTAGCACAGCAAAGGACATTGGGCAAGTCACCCTCCGTCCTCTCTCCCCTCGTGACCCCCAGGCCACTCCAGGTGCTGCTGTTTTCCCCACAGCCCTGGTTAACCTCTCCAGGACAGGACTCCTTACCCACTCTGAGCAGCAGAGCTCCGTGTGATGGGCACTGCACCCTGCAATTCCCATGCCATTGCAGAGAAAAAAGGGATAAGGAGATGAAAAAATAGAAAATAAATGCTGCCTTCAATGTCCATTTATACACAGAAGCTGAGGGGTACAGAAGGCAAACCAGATGAGCTAAATGGGAGAAAACCAGGCACTACATACGTGTGCCCCTCTCACTCCTCCTGTCCCGTGAGCACAGCAGGCCTTACTCAGCTTTGTCTATCTCTCCACTTGTTTCAGGAGATCAATAAAGCCACTAAAAGGCTCTTTGTTCCCTACTTCCCTGCAGCCAAACATCAGTTTACAGTCACTAGAGAAGTTCTGTCAGCCTCTGTGCACATCTCTGGTTCTACGATAAGAGCTCTTTTTATAGGTAGTGAAAGATTTAGTTCTGCCTCATCAAACACTGTGGAGTTATTGGTAGTCTCTGAAACACAGCACATTGTAAAGCATAGATTAAAAATAAACAAGTAGCAAAACTGAGAACTGCCTACCTGGTTTCCAGGGATTTTAAATGTATTTAGATTTCATTGCTGTGGCTGTAGAGGATGCATGTGCTTACTAACTTTTGGGACATACTGTACAGATTATCTTTTGTCCATAGAAACAGATCTGTGGAAACAGTCAAAGTTTATTGTAATTGTATATCACTAACATAAGTTTTCTTGCAGCAGATAGGAATTATTAAAGTTATATCACATAAGTCAATGAAAATGCTGCCCCTGAGCAGATGGTGGCAAGAAAATTGCACTGTTATTTTTCTAATAAAATAAAAAACCAAACACATGATTTTATGATTTCCTTATTGAGAAAGGAGAATAGATTTCATTCTTACTCTCAATTTACCTGCTACATTGCATAGACTAATATTTCAAACTCACAGCATCTCAAATGCACATTTTAAATATGTAGACATATGTTTATTGAGGCATCGACTGAAATTAATATCTAGATTTTTTTAAAAAAGGTAATTAGGCATTACAAATGCTTAATCTTCATCCAGTCTGTGTTTGAAAGACAACAGAAAAGTAGTCCATGCCAAATTACCAAAAAATTCAATTCCATCCCATCCCCATCAGCATTTAGGAAAAAAGCAAGAGTTTAAAATACTCTTTGGATATTCTTGGCTGATATCTATTGTCTCCTTCCCCAGGCATTTGAAATGTTTTGAAAATTCAAAGCCATTAACACCTGCAAGGCTGTTGGCAGACTGAGGCTGGGTATTTGATAGAAGACCTGCATCACAGCAGCTCCCTGAGAACTCCGCTTTGCCCTTCCAGGTAGCACTGCAGGTGGGCACTGCAATACCTGCACATCAGCTCAAGCACAGCTCCAAGGGAAACAAGCCTTTTGCTATGCATCTGCAGGTGACCAAGGGGTGCTCTAATCAGACCATAAACTTCATCCTCAGGTTGTCTGCTCAAGCCTTTAAGCATCACTAACAGATCCACTGGTCAAAAGCTGCCCCACTCTTGGAAGAGCAGAGATGCCTGAAGAGAAGCGTTCCATGTCAAATCCCTCAAACCCCGCACTTAAGAATCAGAGGGTTTTTTACAGTTGACAAACCTTATTTCTGAAAATCAAATGCTGTCTATTAAAAACCACAGTTAATTATGAACTTATAAAAGAATTTTCAGATATGTATAGAATCAGTACAGAACTGGCTCCCTAAGGTGGGGCGGTTACCCTGCAAAGAAATCAGAGCCATGAAAAACATGTATAAAAACCACTACTTTGGTATCTCTGGAGAAGCCTCTGTGCTGCTGCACATACCTGCACATACTCACCCTATTCTTCTCATTGTTCAAATTAAAATCGTGTGAAGCAATAACATTAATATTCCTAAAATAAACATAAGAATTTTGTAGAAGAAAAAATGCCATGCATATAGACTTTTAAATAACCCCAAGAAGTACCAGTTTAACAAGTAGCTCACAAGCTAACAATCCTTCAAGAATATCTCTCAAATAATAATTCAACAGATTAAATAAAAAGGTCTAAGGAAAGTGCCAAAATGTTTTATAACAATAACATTCTACCTGAAGAAACAAAACAGTCCAATAGTTCATTAATTTAAATAGTTCATTAGCTTTTCCACAGGGAAAAAAATCTATTAGCACTAGGAATGTAAAGAACACTTAAGGGTGAGGGATGTCTGCCATCACGCTGTTAGCAAACAGCTGAAACCTCTATTTAGGGCTTTCTCAGTTTTTCCCATTTGTGCCTCAGCTATGCACACATGCCAACAGTAATTATTCCAGCAACATACAGAGTCTCCTGTGTGCCTAATATAACACAAAATACCCATTCTCATTTTTAATCAATGTTTATTCATTTCCTCTCCATTTGCATGGTTGAATGAAATGTTAGTTCTAAGCATAACAAGAACTGCTCCAAACCTCCAGACAAAAATCTTCCTGTAAGTACAAAGTAAAGGAGAATCTTTAACAAGGCATTTCAGAGACATCTCATCTCCAGTGTATTGCCCAGAAAACTTCTGCTTCTCAGATCTGCTCATTTACCACATACAGAGGCCCCTGTATTTCCCTGTTCCTTTGCTTTGTTTATCACACAGGTACTGAGCTTTAAAGAGACCAAACTGATTCTGAGCTTGTAAGGACATTTCCACTGATTAGACCACAAGTATATGAGCATAGGCTCCCTCAGGGTGTAGGAGAAGCACAAATGTGCTTCTCTAATATTCCATTCCATTTTCCAAGTCTGTAAAATCACAGGCTGACAATGAGTAAGAAAATAATTAGAACAATATATCCAAGATCAAATCAAATCCATCTTGCAGCATATATTGTTTCTTAGAGCAGTGACACATATTAAAAAAAAATGTCTAGAGCAAACAAAAACTCTAAATTTTGATATGCTCATGATAGTGATCATGTGTGACACTTAATCAAAATCTGTCCAACTACTGACATTTCAGAGTCAATGAGAATGATTTAAAAGCAAAATTTTTTCAGCAATGTTTTCATGTATCTACTGAAGTCCGTTTGCATTGACGTTTCCTTGTAGACAAGTTTTAAATAATTAAAACTAGTAATATCAGCCAACTTTTCTACCAAGACAATTGAGCTGTCTGAAGTGAATTGGACATGTTGTTAGCACTGGCTGGGAGGCACTGCTGAAAGCAGCCTTTGGTATAGCACTTCTCTTTATAGCAGTAATCGCTAGAGAGCCTTACTATGTATAAAGGCACCCCTGCCAGACTTTGTCCCTTCAGGACAAGCAGAACAAATAATGTAAAAGTACTCCTGCCCTGGACTCCATGATACAGGCTGATGCAAAGAGGTCAAGCAGAGCCAAATCTGAATGCAGCTGGATAGCACCTCATTCAAGTGAGACAGTTTCAGTCAGCCTCGCCTAGAGCCACCACCCCACCTCTTTAAGTACCCAACCAAAATTATTAACCTAGAGATGTGACAGCCCTGAACTCTGCAGCTGTAGGAACTCATGTAATCCCTCAGGATAACAACTTCTGCAAGATCTAATCTTCACTGGTGCTGCAGTTCCCTGCCTGGGGACAGCTGAGCTTAACTGACCCCAGTCTGCACCAGTACAAGGCTCAGGGCACACATGTTTGTCAAGGTGTCTGCTCATGGCTGTGTTTTGGGGACAGGCCCCCTGAAAGGTATTGTGGAACTACTGAAAACATCAAGAAACTGTGAAAATGAGAACTGTTCACACTTGGGACATGATGTATTTTGCTACTTATAAAAGGAGTACAATTACCAGAGATTGAAGGGAAAATAAACATACTGGCACAGTTCAAAATTTGCCTGAACTATCAGTTATTAAGAGCCACCAAACTGTCTTACACTGCTTTCCCTTCACCCAAGCCCAGAAATAGTTTAGGCACACAGTACCCATGCCCATTGTGCCCAAGGAACAAAGCCTCCCTAATGAAGACAAGGCTGTTTAGATCCCTCAGCTGTGACCTTATTTGCATTATGAAATGCTTCTCCTATTCTTGGAGGGGGAAGTATGAAATATAAGCAATAGAGTGCACTAAATGTGAGAATTAAGTATTTTCAGTCTGCTATGAAAATACATGATAGTGATGGCAGTTCTGAAAGAAGAAAGTTGGTAGTGTTATTCTACAGCCGAAAAAAATATAAAAACTCCCCTGCTGTCAAAAAAAATTAATCAATTGCACTAATGTGCATGTTGATACAAGCCACATACAAGTAGAAGTGTTAGACAAATACGTGAACTACATCTTGCAAGCTCTGGGAACTCAGCACATGGGCTCTAATGCTGAATCTAATTTGCAGCATCCTGTTCAAGGAAGATGAGAAATAAGAGGACAAAGTCCAGATCATCACATCATTTGAAATCTGGAAAATCTGGCCTCTTCTTGAAAGAGTTTGGTTTTTTGCTCTGTGGGAGAATATAAACTTGAGGATTCAGATGGTGATAGGTGATTATGAGACTGCAGTGAAGAAGACAGAAGCAAACTCTACTCCATGTTCATTGTGGGAAGGACAAGTAACAACCTTAAACTGCAATAGGAGAGTCAGGCTATGGAAAATATTCTCACTAAGCAAACCAGCTTCTTGAACTCCCAATCCTCATCCATCCTCATGTGATTTGAATAAACTAAATGTGTGTTCAACTCGTACATGTTTTGAAGTGAATGAGTTAATTTAAAAAATTATTAGGCATGAAAAAGGTACATAGTTCACTAAAGGCAGCAGCAAAACATTCCATCAACTTTCATAATTTTAGGATCTTGTCCCTTAAGAAGATTCAATGCTGATATAGCTGTTTCCCATTTGATAATGTGCAAAGAGTAAAAAATATTTTATTTCTCCACAGCAGAAATAAATGTTTCTAGAAGTAGCTGCAGATTTTTGATTTTTTTTTTTTTTTTGCCAGGAGTAGATCAAAAGTGATTCTCTTGTGCTGTGAACAAACATATTCTTTTTTTTTCTCTAAAATTAGAACTACATGTGTGTTTTGAAACATATAAAAGGCAATTACTATACCGTTCAATACGTTTCTCATGGATTATGCTACTTTTTCATACACCTCCTTTTCCTCATACTAAAAAAATTTAAAATATCAGAGACACGAGACAGCAAGTGTTAAGCTGAAAATTTATGGTTTTGAAGGCTGATAACCCTGTGCTGGTGGAGTGGTTTTTCCTTTTATGGTTCACCTTACATAAAATCCAATTTTATTCAGTTTTCTTAAGTGCCCAAAAACCAATATCCTGGTAAAAACATTGTTGAAAGCAGTAATTGAGTGAAACAGCTATGAATCCTAGCCCTGCATTCATCTAGAAAATACAGGGCATTACAGAATAATTGTCTTCACTTTGCAGTTACTCCAAAAGCAATATTTTACAGATAAATGCAAAAAACAGGGGGAAAAAACACCTTTATTTTTCACCATTACTTGGACAAGAGCTCAAACAGTGCTATGTAAGCTTGTAACAATTTTGCCCCCAGTTTTATACATTTGCTATCAGACAGTTTCAAATCAAATCAGGCTGAAGGTTTGTACCTGGGCTATCAGCTCTGAAGTGATGGGATTTTTGTTACAAAAAGTTTTCAATTACTTATCTTTCTGAATTTATAAGGAGAAAAGCACCTCCATCTTGGGAGCAGATTTAGATGTGCAGTGCCAACAGTACTTTGATTTGATCTTTTTGTAGATTTGTATTTTATTTTGAAAGTATAAGAATTTTTGGATAATAAATTGACTAACACTAAGATGGGAGGTTCTCAAAAAGCCAGTAACAAATGACAGCTAAATATGAACATTAACAATTTATTATAGAATATGCCACAGCTAAATATTTGATAAAGCACTCAAAAAGATCAGCAGTATGCTGAAACATTGTGACTGTGTAATGCAAACCCATAAGTGAAGCAATGGTTTCCACTTACATCCATTTTATTATATTTGGGTTGAATTAAAATAGATTGAACTGATTGTATTTCTGTATTTAATCCACTGCTGCTCTTCATAAAGCAGACAAATGGGTACAGCCAAGGCAGAGTTGCATTCTGAGCCATCCTTTCCTCCTTGCCAAGGCCACAGTGCTGTGGCAGCTGCTGAGGCAGTGGCCAGTTCTGAAGGGGGTGAGTGGAGACCAGATCCAGCAGTGCCCCTGGGTCTGCATTCAGAGACAGGGCAGATTGCAGAGTTCAGGCACTCCTGCCAGCCTCTGCAGCACTGGGGTTGCAGTTTTAAGCTGGCCCCTGCACCCCAGTTGTGATGTTCTTACACCACCTTCAGGCTGTGCTGCTCTGCACTGGTCCGGGACTGGTGCGTGCTGGTTCTGTGTTATGTACAGGGATCACAAAAAGCACAAGAGAATGATGCTTGCAAAGGTTCTAAAAGCATACCGAACACGTCTTAGGGTCACAGTTAGATCTTCTGGATATCTTGACAATAACTGCTAAAACTAGGCTTAATCAAATTTCAGATTAACATATGCTTCTGTCTACTTCTATATAACAAAGCCTCCCAGATAACAAGTGCTTTTAATTGAAAGTTAGATATTTAAATTCTTGTGGGGATTTTGTTCCCTCTGCCACCACTCTTTGTCTGTAAAATAGGACAGTGCTCATTAACACTTCCATTATTTTGGAAAGCTTAGACTCTCCCTGTCTGAAATTATCTGAGTTTACAGAGTTTTACTGGACAGGCTTCTTAATTTTGAGAATGTAAACACTGCATCTTCAACATTTCTTCAGGAAACATCACCTCTCATTAATTTCAATATAGAATGCTGTACACTGATTACACTTGTTTATATATTCTGGCAAAGACAGGGCCAAAGTTTTTCATTTGGAAGAGATATCCTTCTGAAAAAAACATTTTAATGAATGTTGCTAAAATAC
The DNA here is from genome assembly GCA_024865655.1 of Emberiza elegans. Taxonomy (NCBI): domain Eukaryota; kingdom Metazoa; phylum Chordata; class Aves; order Passeriformes; family Fringillidae; genus Emberiza; species Emberiza elegans. Next base: position 68,145,912 of record JALJVW010000206.1, read on the forward strand.
TCTAACCATTCCTCTGAATTCAGGCAATAAAATTGTTTACTACACTAAGCATTTCATTAGGTCTTCAGTGTAGATTGCCTGCTTCTTTAATCAATAAATTGCATACACAAGGGGCCAATCTATTAAATTTATTTAAAAAGATCCTTTTGATTCAAAGTTGTTTGAATTTCTATAGCTATATGCTATTTATCCCCTTTTATATATATAGTCTGTAGACTATCTCCTTACTGAGGTGCAATTTCATTACTGTGTGTTAGAAATAATTAGTGCTGCAATGATGTTACAGCAACACACACATACTTGACACCAATGGATTTGTTTTCACTGCTTTTGGGTATCTCTCTACATGATGACAGCTTTATTCTTCAACTGAATCCAGACTAACAATCAGTTCTAGTAGCAAGTACACAATTCATTTATTTCTAATGAGGTGTTTAATCAAAATATATTTGATATCTTAGCTGTGGAAAGTAGCACTGAATAGAATGCAAGCACAGGATCGATGAGCCAGAAAATACCCTTACTCTTCTCCTGAAATGTTTAGGAAGCAATAATTTCAGACCATGAAAACACTTCTCTAACTTGCAATCCCAACCCTAGAACTTTAAAATAACATTTAAATAAATGACAAATTAAATTATACTACAAATAAACTGAAGTACCAGTCAGGTTGTATTACACACCCAAACAATTTTGAGTCCAAAAATTGGAGGCTGTTGTAAGAACTTCAGAACTGCAAAAGCAACACAAACTCCAAGACATTAGAGCTGTGTTTGTTGTCTTAGGAATATCTTTTCTGAGTTAGTATTATACCGGCACAACATTCTGCACATTTATCTCCAGGGTCAAAGAGGTCTCCATAGCAGAGAAAGGTTATCATCTGCTGTTGCTAAGGCAGCAATGCCTCCCTCTGCAATGAAGTGGCCTGAGAGCAAGAGGCTGTACCAGACCTGTGAGCACACCAGCTGTGAGCAGGGCTGGGCAGGAGCTGGGCCACGATGAGAAGCTTGAGAGTCATCTGGGCTCCCACTTACATATCCCCTTGCAGGCAGGATGAGAATTGGCACATAACTAGTGGGAGGGCACAATGCTGCTGTCTGGCTCCTCTCTATTGTAATTTTGGACAAGCTGAAAGGAGGAAAGTATGAAGGAATCACAAAACTTCCACTGCAGTCTACAGAGTTTATTTCAGTTCACCCAGCATGAAAGGAAAGCAGTAGCTTGCTATAGAATTTTTACAAAGGCAGATCTCAGACAAGAAATTGAGAATAAGAGGCATGAGAAACTCCTAATTCTGCACTCAGTTAAGTGGACAACACCATATCTACACAATTGCTAGAAGAAGTTACAGATCTACACTAGGGGTAGGGGGTCCTTTTAGGGCCTTTTAGGTTCCTCCCAGCACAGCAGCTAGAGATGGGAGCAGGTGTAAGAGTCAGGTTCTGTGTGTTCTCCAGACCCTGGCTGCTGCAGCTGCCTCTGACTTCAGCAACATTTGGCTGTAAATGATACTTCTCAATCAATTGTTGCAAAAGGGTACTAAAGTTTGATTTTGAATGTTCCACAATAGAAGCCCAGATTTCTTATCGTCCTTTATAACACAATTTGCACAGCTGATCAAATAATGTTAATGAGTTTATGTATTAAATGGTGTAAAAATATTATTAAAGTAGATGGTACATTAGACCTTGTTATAGCATATGTCAAAGAAAAGTTGATTCAGTTCTTCAGCATAACATACTGTGTATATTGTTTCCATTCTACCATTATTGTTTCCATTCTAAAAAGCTGCCTGAGAGAGACGGGCCTGCCCAATGTCTCATTCTAGACAGAGGAAGATGAGAGTGTATCTCATCTCTTCAACACACAACTTCTTCCAAGCTTTGCAGCTTTTTCTTTCTCTGAATACCCTGCACAAGTGGAGGGAATGAAGACACCCAAGACTAATTGCTTGTTCAATAGTTAATTTTCCATGAATACTGCAGGCACAGAAATGGATGGAAAGGCAGGGACAACTCGACATGACTAACAGCAGCCTAATGTTGATAAAAATTCTTGTTTACAAGCAAATTAAAGAAGTTGAAAACACTTTCACACAACATCAGCAGAAACATGTAAATAACGGGTTTCTAATGTGGTGTTGGACATTCTTCATCATTCTATCAGAGCAATACAAAGATAACAAAATTTTAAAATGTGCTAAAAATATGATGCGGGCAAAAAGAAAAACCACTTGGCATGAAAATTTTGTAGATGTTTTCAGCTACAATGTCTCACAAACAGATTAAAATAGGGATAGCAGATATGATCAGATGTGTTGTCCGTTGGCTTTTTCTCCTTTCACTACTTCTCTTTGCTGGAACACAAAATCACTGAGCAGTCCATGTGCTTTATGGCATAATCTGTCCAAAATTAATAGGGTTATAACCATGACTCAGCCAGCTCTCCTCTGTTACTAAATCTTATCCAAGTATCTCTCCTGCTGAAGTCCCAGGCACAACTGAAACCATGCTTTACCACAAATACTCTAAGGTATAAGATGGTTTATAGGTTAGAAAATCCTTAGCAACCTCATCTACTCCAATATGGATGCCTAAAGTAAAAGAAACTCTGATATGCTGTGTTCATTCAAAGACATTCCAAAAACCCACTGGGTATTGAAAACCGAAGTCTTTCCTTCGTGCTATAGACACCATCACAAAGCAAGAATGAGCTGCCATTTGAACAGCAAAGGAAAATAATTTTGGGGACAGTCTCGTCCCCTGAGATGCCTACAAGTGTGCACACAATCTGCAGAGTGGAGGTCAGAGTTTCATCACCTCTCTGATGTGTTTGAAGGTACAAGCACAGAACCTGAACTGCAAACACAAAAACTGGGTTGGTCCCATCTGTCTCTTACAGTAAGGGTGACTGTGGTAAAAAATCCATTTTCCAACTCTCCAACATACTCCATTCATGCAGAGACCTTGAAGTACTTTGAGTGGAAAAATGGAAGTGAAAGAACAATGTTTGAGGACGACTTTTTTTTTTTGGTAAGGAATTTTACATTTTCTGGAATAGATTCATCATGATCAAGCCAAAAATATTCAAATTACTGTATTTTTAAAAAGGTTTTTCCCAGAGTTTGGGAAAAGAGGAATTTTTTTGACCTAACAAAAAGCCTTGCAGGGACACACTGAACATACTAATTCTCTGATGTAAATTATTATAGCTTCAAAGCTATTCTAAATTCCACTTTTTCTGCAAGAGCCAGGGAAATTATGCCTGCCAAAGGCATAACCTTCCAAGAAGGAAGAACAGTGCGGACAGCTAACCTACCTAGCTCTGCATAGGGATTTATTTTACCAATAGGCAACCCTACCTGTCCAATTTGACCAGCTGCTAACATTTTAACACAACAAATGGGTATGATTTAGCAGTCCTGGACATGCAGATTTTGCTTTGAAAAACAGCATGATAAAGGGCTATATGGTGAGAGCTTTCTTACACCGATCTATAGAACACAGTTGTTTAAAAATGGCAGATCACCGTGAAAAGACACCACTTCAGCCCAGACCCAGCTGCTGCAAATTCTTTATCAAAGTCCCAGCTGGGGTTTGTGATTATGTGCAATGGCCACAGTTTGTTTCAGACTCTTGAAGACACACTGCAATAAGCCAGAAGAAATATTTTTGAAACATTCCCAGGTGGAAAAAGCACCTGCACAGAGATTACCACTAGCATTTGGTTATACAGGTTTGGACCAATTCCACAGTGTTTTACAGCAACTCCAGAAATTAGGGCTTCTCTTGGTAATCCCTTTTAGAGGATTGGATAATATTTTATTAAGACAGCATCCTATGCTAGGTTCCCCCTGGTCTACCAATACAGAAGTAGTGACTGAGTAATGACTAGAGCACAGCCTCTGCTGGGCTGAATTCCCACAGCAGGGATTTGATTTCAAAGCCATGAGAAGGATCTGGGAGCTTCATCTTTCTTATACAGCCCAGCATAGCCTCAAGGAAGCTCACGGGGGTAAGCCTCCAAGAGAAATGAAATGTGAGCACTATTAGACCTATTGTTCTTGCTTAACTCCGGTGGGAAATATCCTTTTCCACACCCAGTCCAGTTCCCTTCATCATGACTACCAGACGTTTGCAGTGTTTCTAACCATGGTCAACAGAGAAAAAGCTCGAGTTCATAAAAACACGCCAAGCTTGAGTACTTCTACAGAAAATTAGTTTTTTTCCAAAATGCAATTTTTGAAGTGCCCAAACAGCACTTTTTGTAAAATATGCCCAAGTGTTGCTTGCCACATCTCAGATGCCTAATTCTAAATGAAAATAAAAAATACCAAGCACAAAGCAGCAGGCTGAATCCTGAGACTAATCTACCCCAGCAACAAGAAAACTCAAGCTAAAGGCTTGTGAATATTCATTCTGGACCAGGTTCTGATGATCTTACACATGCTGAGCAGTATCTTACTCCTCATATTACTGTACTGAAATTGATGTATTTGTACAGTTTATGTCCCCATGTGCCTGTTACTTCACTTGGGCCATAAGTTGCTGCTAAGAAATTATGAAAATAATTTTGGCTGGGCTTTTTGCCATTAAAAAACACAATTTATCGTATTGTTGTGTTCTGACATCAGACTTTGATAAGAAGCCTAACTGCTGAGGGAAGGCTGTGCTGCAGCTGCTACTACTACTGGATGTGACTGCCCAGATGTATTCCTTTTGGCAAATTAAAGCCTTCAATGTTATCACCATTGTTTTGGCATTTTGCTGAATTTCTAAGCATTAGATGTCACAAAACCCCTGCTGGTTATTTTCAAACTTCCCTCAGTGGCAAAACACAGACTACTGTCCACCTTCAGCCCAGGTTTTCCTTAGGAAGGAAGAGGGAAAGCCCAGCGCTCTTTGCCTTCAGAACAATGGCAGGAGCTCGGCTCACTGCTCTGCTGTACATACCAAGAAATGTCACCTGCTGCTGCCAGCACATCCTCCCTTCCCCCCACTGTGCAGGATGCATGCTCTTGGACTTTTATTTCTCCTGGTGATTATCCCCTGGTATTTCTAACTTCCTTTTGCAATAGCAATGAATAAATAATGTCTTTGCTTTGGGTAAGACAGCATGGCAATCAGAGAGAGCAAGATGCTCAAGCACCCCATAACTTCCTCATTTTTATCTGCATTGTGCTGTTACCCCATGTTATGTACAGCTTGCCATGATGCAAAGCAATGGAGAAAGCTCACACAATTACTTCTAACGAATTATATTTACATTATTTCTGTCTCAAATAAATTAGGAAAGGTTTTGTGAAGGTCACCTTGTTAATGCAGTGACACAGGACAAGCTGTCACCCCCATAAATGCAGAGTGGAACCACAGCTAATGAAATGTGCAGTTCCTGGGTGAAGGGCTCACCCAGCAAGCTCTTATAGTTCAATGCACATCATGTTTCTGCCAGCAGCACCAACTGATACCTCACCAAGGATCAACTCAGGACTCTAGGGAAGAGATTGGGCACAGGGAGCAAAAATCACAAGTGTCTCTTCAAAAAGGCTTCATTTTAAAAATGATCTCTAAAAATTCTGATGGAAATTCCCATATGATGGCATTTCATTTTTCATATGCTAACCATTAAGAAGTATCCAGATTTAATCTAGAAAATTTGGCCAAAGTTGTGGGTAAACAGAATTTAGGAAACAGGAGCTACTTTAAGAATCTGACCTTCAATCCTTAATGAGAAGCTCAGAAACTAAAAATTGAAAATACGTATCCTTACTTTCAGGAACACCCACTTGAAAAAACTTCCTCTGAATTGTTTTTCAAACATATTTTTAGTAGCTTTACACAGAGAAAATGGTTCATTTTCCCTGAAGTCTTTAAAACAACTGCTTAAGCTGCTCTACAAGAAGTACCAAGTCAGTCACTTCTCAGAATTTAACACTCCTTACAAAAATAAATTGAAAATCAATTTTAAAAAAAGAAGAAATTTGAAACAATAAACAAAAAAATTCATATAAAAGTGTCAGTGGAATTTTTTGCTTCCCAGATAGATCAACTGATAATGCATATAACTGTGTGCTAATAAGAATTATAGCAGGGGACATTATTTTATGTTGAATAATGTCCATGACAATTTTAACATCTTCAGGGACATAATTTAAAGAGATGTTATTTAAAATAGTATGTTGCTACACTGCTGAGACAGAAATTTCAATCCACAGAACTCAGGGAACTTCCAAATCCAAGGCTTGTTCCCATGGCAACTGCAATTACCCAGCTTCACTCAAGCATTATTGCCTTTTCTTATGAGCCGCCGGAGCAGAGTCTGACTGCTGAAACTCTACCAGGACACTTTCACTGCACTTGTAACTCTAATCCACAGGTGCTACTATACTCCAGACTCTTACAGTTATTTTTGCACTCTATTCTGAGTTACATTTGATCTTGAAAGTCAGGAATATCAGCACAAATTCAGACTGAAACAGCAAAACAACAGCACTTCAAATCTCATTGAAATACACAACCCAGAGTAGCACATAAAGTTTGTCATGTGTGATTTTATTACAGTAAGCTGTTGCTACCCCATGATGGACAACAGCCTCCCTTTATTTTTTGTTAATTCCTATTATTTCAAGAGTTCCTATTCTGGAAACATTAAATTTCTCAGAATCAATCTACACAAGGAAAACAGTATACTTCTGTTGGTAAAGGAAATTCTTAATAACAGGATAAACCAAACACTAAACTAATAAAAATATTTGACTTTAAGCTTTCTGCCCTCTGCATTACAGATTATGTCAGAAACCTCAGCTAAATATGTTGGAATTATCTTTTCTTTTTCCTTAAATTTATACTGAAAGAGTATATTTCCCTTTGAATTAAGAATGGTTGAATTGTGTGAGGATTTATTTCACTCATTCTCCTTTCAGTTTGGTTAGACAATGTAAAACTGAGCCAATAGTTTAGTTCAGGCCAAAGAGCAGTTACAGCTGCTGAGATCTTCTTCAACTCTAGCATGAAAACACACAAATATGAGAAAATTAAGAAAATACATTAGAAGCCACCTAACATTCTGATAAATAGCATTAAAGACATTTAAGCATAGCTGTTATGCCAGAATTTATATTTTGGCTTACTGCGTTAAAAAACAAAGCACACTCATATAACATGAGCTTTCAGGCATGTGAAGGTACACAGCTCCCACTGGAACAGAACACATCACAAATCTGAAAGTCTCTGAAAATCTGGGTTTATTGATACCTGTAATAAAAATAATTGTAATGGATTATCTACTAGGGTGCTGTGTACCTGAGCTCCGCGTGTGCAGAGCTCTCAGGCAGGCTGCTCAGAGCTCTGGGTGATTCAGGTGCTGCAGCCTGCTCTGGGGCCAGCACTGCTCACAGTGCCCTGCAGCTCTGCGAGCCTCACCCCTGCACTGCGTGCTCAGGACAGCCCCAGGGCATCCCTCACACCTCTCAGAAGGCTTCTCCAAACCTCAGCTAACCTCCAGTGAGGTCAAACACTCCCTAAAACAAGCAGGTAGGATACAGTCTCAGGTAGGCTTAGTTTTTCAGGGAGAAAAGTGGAGGGAGGGTTGGGGGTTTGCTTTTTTGTGGTTGTTACTGGTTTGGTTTAAGGTGAGATTTTGGGGGTTTTGAATGGTTAGTTGGGGTTTGGGGCTTTTTTGGTCAATTCCTTTTATTTAATGGTGTTTTTTAAAGGATTTGATGTATAATAGGTTATCTTTTCAATGAAAAGAGTGAAAAAATATCAAGTTATCAGTAAGCTGAAAGTCTGCTGTCTTGTAGTTTCCCAGCTACTTGCTGATCACAGAACTACCCACTCTCCCTTTCTCAGTTCCTTTCTTTGTGCATATGTCAAATGCTGGCATGCAGGCTGCCCAAAGGGAATAGAATATCATCTCCAGAAAGCTGTTAACATAAGGCTGTGCATGTACCATGCCATTATTATGACAGTTTGCTCTAAAGCAGAAGAGACAAGCAGAACAGGGGGAAACTGCACAGCTCCTCTTTCTACCTCATGTCTCCTGTTCATTCATTCCTTAATATTAACCTTACTGGGGTCTCACATGCAGGCAACTGCAAAGCACAGAGCACTTCACAAACTCATTTTGCTGTAGCTGGGTTTACCCATCTTCATTACTGACAATTAAGAACATTCTCCAAAGGCCCCTGGATTGTTAACTTCAACCAAAATACACCTCAGAAGCATCTTGTGTGACAAGAATCTCTCCAGTCTTCCCTTCTCTGAACAGTGAGATCATTTGGGCATGAGCTGCAGGGATTTGCCATGCTGCAGCAAGCAGTAACCTACAGGAAGAACCCATTCACTTGATATTGCTTCAAGTGGCCAGTCTGGATCAAACTCAATTAGCAAACTTGCTTCAGATATTAATACTCCTCAATTCTTCTGCCTCATTATATTCCCATCTCATAGAAGTAGCCTGGAAATACTTAAAAACACATGACTTGCATAAATATCTTGAATAAAATATTAATGAATTACTGTTTCCATTAGCTTCTTTCGTATTTTCCCCAGAGTGAACACTGCAGCCTTGAAATATTCAAGAACTGTTTCTGCTCTCATATTGCCAGTTCCTATCAGAGCTATCCTCTGCTCCTTTCCCAACACTACAGCAATCTCATTAGCCTCTGGTATTCCCTGCCCTCTTTCTTTAATAGGCCCCAAAGAGATTGTTTTTAATTTCCGTTCTACCTCTTGCATAATTAACCCAGAGAACCTCTGTCTTCCATTCTGCGATTTAATGAAATCAAGAATGGTAAAAGCACAGTATTTCTCACCTACCAATACTCAGAATTGCCTCCTACATTTCTGTACTTGATAGTGTTTTTAAAACTCAGTTGGTACATAAACTTGACCTGGTTGAGTCACTAAGGTGTTCCTCTCCACCATTTGGCAATTTGCTAAAAAATAGCATTTTGTATCTTTTATAAATAACATCAAAGCAAGAATTTCCCTGGTTTTGATCAGAGGGCCTAATCAGAAGAGCAGAGTTAGTCTCGAGGATAGGGAGCCAGAGAGCCCCTTGCACCCTCACCAGGACACCTGTGTCAGAGGCCAGAGGACAAGTCCTTGCCCTACAGGAATCCAGGCAGCTCACAGAGAGGGCTGACCCTTGGCAGGCCCCTACCTCTCATGTAGCATCTATTTTGGGATAACCCTTTCTCTCTTTTGGGCCCTTGGCACAAATGTTTCTGCTGTGTTCAAAAGCAAAGTCAAGGACAATAGCTCGATTGAATATATTTTGCTTAATGAGTCTTCCAGCTAGCTCACACATATCAAACCAGTTCCAAAAAAAGATATTTTAAACACAGAAAAGGTGCTGAGTTTAAAACATCATACTATATAATTGGGGTTTGAGGTTTTTTGTTAATTTAGTCTTAATATAGAGATCAAATATCAAACAGAAAATAAGTACAGACAGGTGCCAAAAGGGATCCCTTCAAAGAGAATACATCCAGACTGGTATATTACTCACTTTCTTGATGTGTTTGTGCCCCCTAAAATGAAGGGAAGAAACCAAATTTCAGCAGAGTTTGTTTACTGTTTAACTTGCTTTGAGTTAACTTTCATCTAAATGAAATACTGCACGCAAGTAAAGCCATTTACTTCTTAGCCTTGTTTAAGTCTTTTAATTACCTTGCACTTTTGGAAGACAATTTGGACTGTAACAGAAATGGATTTGAAACACTGATGGATTTCTCTATGACTTCCTAACTACAAAAAGTGTATTATTGTAAACTTGACATTAGCTTACTGAAAAAATGGTTTCGCACTCAAAATTGAACACTATGCCTCGTAGAAAACAATACAAAAAAATTAAAATAATTAGGTATGCATTTGCTCCTTCTCCCTTTGGAGATTGAAAAGAACCTGAGGCAGCTCGTTTTTACAGCATGTTTGCTGTCAAGGGGCAATGAAGTGCAAATGGGAGCCAATCGAACCTGGTGATTTGTTTATTCAGGAAGGCAACAGCCAGAGAAAAATGGAGGATTTTAGTAATCAGCCAGTCACATTGGGTAAGGGACAAACTGGTATATGATCTAGCATTATTAATAAGGAGACTTCCTTTGGGGGCTTAGAGATTGACTAATTGTCTTCCCTGAGGATCAAGGAATTTACTTCACCTTATCTGAGTTTGCTGGTCCAAGATAGCCTTATCTGTTTTTTCCCAAGCCCTCAGGCAATACAGACATCACAGGTTTTTACTTCAATATTCACAAACCATTCCGGTATACCCAGTAGTCCCTATTATCCCCAAAAGCAAAGCTTTGTAAATAGGAAGTGGTTTAAAGATTTCATGATCTGTATCTGGCAAAATTTAAATTTGTGTTATCAGGTATGTATCAATGACTTCTGAATATGAGGTGCAGCTCAAGTATCCCCTACCCACTGGCAAGGGACAGAAAAAAAACTTGATTAAAATGCCTGCATGCAGAATGCCTAATCCAAAATCTGCTGCAGTAAATACAAACCTTCCTGATACCATCATTGACTTCTCCAAGCAGACTCTGTCTTATGGAAAAACTTGAACTCCTTTCGTGAACAGCTGAGTAGATTTTAATGTTCAGTGAGTTCAACTGGAATTGGTTCTACAAGATGTTGTTACAGACCTTTGGTTAAAGTGATAAACTTTCTTGGTATGCAATCAGAAAACATCAGAACTCACAACAAACAGCCCGGAAAAGAATGCAGAGAAATCTGTAGAAATTACAGGGCACACATTCTGAAGAAAATAATTGTTTCTTAACCCTGTAAAACAATATTCTTTGCATTTATTTATCTGAGTAACAGTGACTCATCATAACTGGACTAATTAGAGGACGAGGACCAGCTATTTTAGACCAGCTATGACTATTTTAGTCATAAATTTTGAAGCTGCTCAATCTCTATAAATTTCTTATTTCTGCATGGTTATACAAGAGAAATAGACCTACTACTAAGTAAAACACATTAGGGAAAGCTAAAGCTATGAAAATTTGGGTCTTTCTTACACCAGTATTTCCTCAGCTGATCCATCTCCCCATCAGCCCAAGTGTTCTGTTCCAAAAATCCCACAAAATTCCACTGAAAATCACGGTGGGGAAGAGCAGCAGAAATCTATATTTTCAAGTTTTGAAAAGTTTGGAAGCAGGAAACAAGTCTGATATTTTTCTTAACTAAAAAATGCTACACCATTCTCTTGTCCTCTAACAGGTGATTACAGGTAATTAACCTGCCTGTGCTGCTGTTGGCTCCTCAGGACTGGTGCCCTTCTGGCACCTCGGTTTGTCCTGAAGAGGCACCTGGCAAATGCTACAGAGGCACAGCCTCAGCACCTCTGTTGCCACTTCTGCAGTTGTCAGCTTGGAGGGGACAATTTAAGCAATTTTGTGTCCATAGAAAAGAAACCAAATAAATAATATAATTCCACAAGTTAGGGCTGCTTACTTCTTGCTAATTGAAATCAGATGTTATGGAGAAGAAGCTGAAGGAAATAGTTGTTAAGCCACAATCTCTACAATTTGATTTGTACAGAGTCATACAGCACACACAACAGGGCTTTATGACATTTATGGTTAAAATAATTACAGCAACTTTTTTTTAAGCTGCCTCAAGCTTCCATGCTTCATGATACAATAATCTCATTGTCTTCTCCATTTTATCATTACAAGCTTGTTAAAAATCTCTGACAGAAAGAAGTTCAATCTCTTTCTGCTGATAAGCTGGTGTCATACTTAAATCAAACTCATATCTTTTAATCTAAAGCTATTCCAATGCCAACACCCTAATTTGAAATTTACATCAAACAACTTCCCAGGCAGCCTGGGATTCTCACCAGCTATGTCCATGTTCTCTCTGTGAGTAAATGGAAAATGGGCAGAAGCAACAATGACAATGAATTTGAAAGACCATGGCAACATATTTTTGAAAGTTAATTTTGATCATGCCCTGAAAGAATTTGCACCAGAATCGAGTCTTATGAGGCAAATTCCCATTCCACAGATGTTGCTGGTATCAAACATATTTTAGGAAGTCTAAGAACACTGCATCCTTGTCTGCAGATCAAAAACTTTTTTGAAAACAATTAAAAATACAAATGAATTAATGTCTTTATGGGTAATTTGGAAGCTTAAAAGAAGAAAAATAAACAGAATACATTGTTTCCCCCATGAAACACAACGGTCTCTAGTTGTTGTCAAATAATTTATGACCAGCAATAAAAATAAAAGGGAAATTATCATTTTACTGTCAACCCAAGTGTAACCTCATCTTCCTGCAAAAAAAATTTAAGACGAAGTATTTGCTATACAACAAAAGAGAAAATATCAAAAGACAGCAAAACAAGTTTAATAAGACACCTAGGTACCAGAATTTCTAGAGTTTACTATTTAATGTATTCAGCAAGTCCTTCTGCAGATGAGTAAATAGTTTTCTCCTCATTAAGACAAATGAAATTATGTTTTCATACTTATGAAAACACAGAACCAACTTCAAAGAAAAACAAGGACCATGTAAAGGAACTTATTCTTTTAAGTTTGTGAAATTGATAAGAGTTCAGATTTCTAGAAAACTAATTAGAAGAGAATAACTTTTGGCAAATAAATTATAGGATGTGAAATTTATGAAACATGAAGGAAACCGAACTTGCAAATGTTTGTTCTGCTTCAACTGAATTATTCATTGCAAATCATATTCTTGTGATTTTAGTCCCCTCTCTTATCACAAATTCTCTAGGAAATGACCATCATTTTATTCAAACACTCATTACCTGCAAGCATTTGCTGAATATTTTATGTCAACAATTTTGAGTCCTTGGGATGTTTGTAAAATCTTTGCCTCAGTGCCATACTACTCTTTTATATGTCTGGAATGTTTGGCCAACTTAATTAAAAACAATGTTTCTAGTGGTCTCATTAAATTACTAAAATGGTTCAAACAAGAGAAAAACAAACTATGAACAATGAATAGCAAATAATGAAGCACCAAAAAAAAAAAAATCAAGCAAATATTTAAGGCATAGGTGTAAGAGTGGAACACTGGTATGTTTAATCACTGCCTTACTTGAGAGTAATTTGCTTTTGTTATGTCTGTCCATTTTCTCTACAAGTTGTTAATTGTCTCAAAGCTGTGTTTTAAAGGTATTCTTAATTGTAAGTCTAATTCTACATGGATATAGCATTTATGGTGACTGTTTCTCCAATCCATGACAGCTGGACTAATAGGTATTTTTTCCAAATGAGGAATAGATGCAAAATTAAGGTAAAATCAAGGACAAACATTTCAAGCTTACCCAAGACTTCACAACAACCTGTGCATTAACACATGGTCACATTTCTCTGAAGTTCTGCTGAGCAGCAATTCCCTATGAACTCAACATTTTGCTTTATCTTCTTAAATATAGGGGATTCTCTTTAATATTATATAAAGCCATTTGGAAGCCTCATTCACAAGCTCCCTAAAACCAGGCACAATGTCAAACTAGCAGAAAAAACACTTAAATCAGAAACACAGTCCTGGCCTTATACTGTAACATTCCATTATGAATCTCATAAACAACAATTTACATTTTCCAGAAATATTTACATGTTGCAATTTCATTTTGCTTTGAATTAGGGCTGGAAGTTTTTAAAACACATTTTAATATAAATCAGTTTTGTCTAACATTGAGGCATTATACCTCAATAACACTAAAAAAACTACTGAATTTCATATACTGGATATATCTACAATATCAAACCTGTGGAAGATGTAATGAGTAGTATATTAATGAAAGTTTTGGAATAGAAATCAAAGCAAAAAAAAGGACCAAGATGGACAAAAAAAATTAAATAGTTCAGCGACACCAAAATTAAACCATTTTCAACATTATTCTGACTTTTCTACACAACTGTATAATTAGTTTGAGTTTAGTAAAACTGCATTTTTGGGTGATTCTGCTTGAACCAGCACAGAATGCAAAATTCAGAATCAAACATTATTGAAACCTCCCTGCTGCCTTCTGTCAGACACCAGTTCTAGGAAATGCAGTACCAGTGTCTGTACTGCAGCCCAGTGCAGTTGGAGAGTATCAGCATTTTGCAAGGAACATCTGGAACTGAATTCTGGGAATATTTCCAATCCAAATGCATGATTGCATTCAGGCAGTACATTGATGAGGTATTCTACAAAGAGATCACAGACAGTAATTACAATGTTACTTAGAAATAACCAGTAGCACCAGTTTAGTGGAACTTCTGCTGACACTGACTTTTCAAATGAAATCGGTGTCACAAACTCAGAGAATCCAAATAATTTTGAGCTAATATCTTATTGGAAACCAATAAAAGATCAACACTAAGGCGCTTCTGATCATTAAAAAATTTCCTGTGTACTTGAGCTCAAAATTAAAAGGATTTTCTAGGGCAACATAAAACAACAACAATGGAAAGACATCCGTGGGATATAATGGCAAGGAAGAAAAAAATTCTACCTTTTCTGTCATTGATCAAAGCTAAGGTAAGACATTTGCATAATTAAAAATCTATTGACTTATGAGTCAAAGAAGAGAAATTAAAAAAACTGTCACACAAGTGAGCAATATGAATATGGAGAAGATGCAGAAGGAAATAAACATGAACATTGTACAGATTGTAGAGAATAACCCAGCCTCAAAACAGCCATGGGGAAGAAACAAAAAAGAAGAAAGCTCTTTATTGTGATGAAAAACCATAACAAAAACCAACTTTTATACCAGAAAAATTACCACCACATACAGAGAGTTCTAACTGGAATAATCAGTGTACATTCAAATAGGTATGCAAGAAACTGCAATGAATCAGACATATCTTCTGTTTCCAGAACAGGCTGAACATGCCATTTCATTGCTCTTGAATGTTGTATTCTCTACAAACAAAAGGGGCTGCTTTTGCTTCTCTTCACAACGCACCACCCCTGCAGTTCCTGGAGCTACACAAATCACACACAGAACAAGTGATGGATGGATGGGTACAGATCAACACAAGTTGGCTGCACAGCTCATATGCTGTGTTCAGTGTTGTGTTGTCTACCTGAGCAGGGTTTGATCACAGAATCTTTTAAACAAGGAGAAAAAGAAATTCTAAACCAAAAAAAAATTTGCCATTTTCAATAGTGCCTGTATTTTTTTCCTCAGACATTTATTACAGGATCCTGTATATTTAGAGAAAAAGGAACCAATAAAAAAAGCCATACAAAACTGTTGAAGAAATAATGATATTACTAAAAACAAGACAATGGATTTTCCTTACTATACTTTGTTCTTTCTTGCAGGACCCTGTAATAAATGGCAGTAAAATGAATAGGACTTTTGCATGCACACAGATGGAAGAAAGCAGCATTGGGAAGGAGAGTTAAGACCACTGTAAATATTATCCACTGTGGCTTCCTAAGAGCCACTTCATCCTGTGTCTGACTCTACATCATCATTTTATTTTCAAAGTTTTGTGCTGCCATTTTAATCTAACGATTATTTCTTACAGGTTACTATCAGACAGATTGCACCTCCAGTGCTTGAGGGCATTTGGTGCCAATTGACTCCACTTTTGTGAAAAAGCAAATCATGCACTCCTACTTCTGCTTTGCATCAGGGTCTGGCTTAATGTATCACACGTTTCAAATTACTGTTCTGGAGTTAATCACAATATGCAGCAGGATTTATTCCTAATCCTTGGGTAAAAGTATCCATTTTCCCTGTCAGCATAATCTGCTGTGCTCATCACCAAACCCTCACTGAACAGTGTAAGGACAAACACTGCCTTCTACTGCTCATTTTGTTACTCCCTCAGATATACCTCATTTTGTATAGGCTAATCACTGAATAATGGAAATATTTATTTCCAAAGAAATTCATGGGTTTACAAAAGAAAACAGTTAATATTAAACACTACTTATAAAATACTTCCCCTCACTACAGTAGTAATTGCCTTAAAACATCAGTTTCAGTCTAAATAGCCATGCAGACCTCTGTAACTTTACAAGTGCATTGACTATAGATAAGTTCTTCATACTTACAAATTAGGATTTCAGCTAAACAAAACAGCATCAATGCTTTTGTAAGGGAATTTTCTTGGGGTGAAGAAAGGAGAATTATCCTTGACCCACTCAGGGTGTTGAGCTTTGTTATGGCATCAGAAGGAAGATCCAGATGACTACCCTTGATTAGATGCCTAATTTCGCACAAGTGGGATAAATCCATTCTAAAACCTGCACGTATTAGAAGTAATTTCCATTTGTGGCCACCAAAATAATTGCTTTGCTTCAACATGTTATTACAGTTTCTTATTAAATTGCCTAAAAAACCTTTTTTTTCAGGCATTGTTTTGTCCCAGGTGACCCTCATTAAATTCAGTAACAGATTTACTATTGACTCAAACGGGAGCAAAGTGAGACCTATGCAGCATGGATATTATTTTCTTTGTCTAATACTTCTTTACAAAATACACTAGAGAAAGGAAGGGAGTCTTCCTTTTCAGACAATGAAAATACATGGTTTTAATTCCTACTTGAAGTATATCCAGCACTATCCCCATGATATTCAGTAAGTTCCATAAACATGACTAAAGAATAAATATGGCCTCATACATCTGCAAAAAGCAATCCATTGAGACAAAAGTCTGTACAGTTCACAGTTTCTACATTTTTATTTCTTAATCCATTGACCTCAGTAATAACACTAGCACAAAGCAGATGGGACAAAGCTGGCATTAAAGCCTGTTACCCATCAGAACCCCAGACTAACACGAAGCTAAATTTTTAACACTAAGTTAAATTTTTTCTTCACAAACTTCATCAATTGCTTAAGCCAACAAACAGAATATCGCCTGAAATAAATCTCTCAGCAGCAATTAATTCCTATAAACAAGTCCATTACTGATCACTTCTATTAACATTAGGGGATTATTTTAAAAATATTAGCTAAAAGTAAAGAGAAATTGTATTTTTCTAAATTTACATATAATTAATTGTTAGAACAAACGAACAGATAAACAATACTTCTACTGCAACTTACTCTGCCAGCATCCACCAGCAAATACAGGGATGACTCTGAAGTAATGCATTAACCAGCTGGAAAGATTTTGTTCCATTCTAATATTTCTTCCTCAGACTGCTACACAGAGATATAAGAATTTGGTGCCAGTGTGGCCTGCCCAAGATAACAAAACAGACTCAAAAAACGAAAGGTAGTAAACGCGTATTTTTCAGATGCTATTTAAAGAAAAAGTCTAAACCGTCTCTGGGGAGGTTAACATTTGAAGGTGAACATGCAATTTTAGAGATTATTTAATTCTATTTCTCTGAAAAATATTTTAATGTGCTTTAATTTTAGACAGAATTAAACAAGGAAAATCTAACATTCACTAATCTACACTCAGTCCAGTAGTTTGTCATTAAGAGCTCCACAATTTCTGTAACAAGTATATAGGGAATATTGAAACACAAGGCTGATACAAACATTAAGCATTTCACATGCCCCATGTCTCACCATACATCTGGGGAAAGCAATTCCTCATGTACCTTTTCAAGTTTTTCACATATAAGAAACTTTATTCATTTGCTCTGCAGTTAGTTGTTCTTGAGCCTGGGTTTATTCACAGAAACATTGAGCCCAAAATTTTTCAAAGATGGCACCCAAGGTTCACATGAAAACAAGTTCTGTGTACATATTATAAACTTTCTGCTATTTATTCTTCTGCTTTTAAAAAGCTTGCTGCTGAAAAATGGAATAGAAGCAATAATGCATGAAAATTCAAAATGCACAGCTCCCAAACAACCTAATCACGCAAATGTATTGGCTGAGCTGTCTGGCAAGTACCTCTAAATTATAAATAGATCCCTAGAAATCAATAGCCATTTCCAGACAGAAATATTTAAACTGAATTCATGTCTAACTATTCTGAGAATACCAACTATTTCTAATAGTAAGAATACAAATCAACAATAAATACAAATCCAATGCGAATATGCAAAAAAATCACTAAACCAGTAATGCCAACTTACACCTCTTTTGGTTCTAATGCAAAAAGTGAGCTGTCTCCTTAGATGCCATCTATTCTGCTGTAAGTTAACTTACATCTTCTCATACTGCTGCTTTCAAGTCTTGGGGTTTTTTCTCATATATATTCGTTTCAGAAACTTCTTCTTTGGGTGCAATGAATTACTAGCATGCTTTACTAGCAACATCCCTAAACTGCATACACAGTGCAAAGCACTTTAAATAAAGAAGGCAGCTCCAGGTAGCCCATCTTTTCTGCTATCACAGGTGAACAGGCTGCAGAGCATTACAGAGGCAGCTGAGGAGGACAGAGTAGGGCTGCATGTGGTGCCTAAAGGATATGGCAGTCAACTGCAGCACCATAAAGCAAGGAGCTGGAAAGGCTGTCTTGCTTATCTTGCTCTAATTTTTAAGACATTTGAGAAATTATTTCCACCTGCTTTACTTCTTCAATATGAGACTAATTTTTTCCTCATCTTTAGTAGTTTGTCCATTCTCACATAAAAGAAAAGAGAACCTCAGTTTGCCTCTGCACCATCCCGAGGGAGATGACAAGCACAGCCATCACATTATCTAACACCACAATGTGTTCATATTATACATCTGAAAGCTAGATGTTCTTTTCTTCACAATTCTCTTTTAAAAACTCCTCACACTTCTGCAGTCACATGAAAATGTATTTTAACAGCTAAATCAAAATTAGGTATAGTTTTCAGTAGAAGCCAAAATACGAGTGCAGGCCTTCAAAAAACTTTATTCCCAGATTCCATTTTCTGAGAGCCACAGACAGCCTTTAGTGTCCCCATAGAATTCAGTTTTCCTTTTACAATTGTATTCAGCTATCCATCTTTGTGAGAAATAAGTCTTTCACCTGACAAATAGCTTTACAAAAAAACTGACATCTCATTTTCTTCCACTGTATTTGTAGGCACCTATTGCAGTAAAAGTACAAAAAACTCCACACAAATCACACTTCCTAAAAGCAAATATTATGATGCTTGGGAACTTGATCTGGACATTGTTACAAAGAAGAATTTATCAAAAGAGCTATGCCTGGGACAAAAGAAAAATTACTCTAGAAACACAACAACAAAAAAGGAGAAATCTTTCACTTGCTGTGAAGGGAAATCCAGTGGGTAAAGGGGCAGGGAGCAAGAAACAACCAGGACTCACACTAAGTTGCAGGGGAAAATCTGGGAAGAGATCCAGTGCAGGATGTGGTTCTTTGGTATACAAATGGCTCTGGAAGCCTCATGCTCAGAGTATAAAACCTACCATCTTGCTTTATCCTGAGGATAAGCACTCACCTGTGGTGTCTTCCCTTTTTTCTGTTTTAGTTTTTTGACTTTCACCTCATAGCCTCTTAATGCTTGTCTTGCCTACCTCTTCCTTTTCCAAAATGTTTCTTATAGTTTAATTCTGGGTCAGGTTTTTTGAGATTTTTCATCTTTTCAGGCCTTAAACATAATTGATTTTTACAATTAATCCTTTAGTGACCAATTAATGCAATGTTTGTGTTATAACTTATTCCTTGCTTTGGGCTTCACCTGTTGAGAGAAAATAGAAGAAGATCTGCTTTCTTAGTAAACTGTTTGAATGATGTATCAAAAGTAAGAAGAAGTGGAGACTGATGCTGCATGCTGTTGCTATGTGTTCTCTGACAGATAATTCTTCATAAAAGCTCCCCTGGGATTCCAGGACCCTTGGCTAAGTGAAGTGTCAGACTAAGAGTTTCTCATTTCCATGCTTTAGTCTCAATTATCTGCAGAACATAATGACAGCATTTCCCTCCACACTCTTAAATTTGTTACTGGTGGGAAAAGGAGAAACTGCTGCTCCCCAAGAGGAAGTTTGAAAGTGTTAAAGCCAATTGCCAAATACAGAGATATTGCTTCTTTCTCAGCATTTGCCTGCCCTGATAGCCTATGGCTGAGCTGCAGCAGAATCATCCAAGGATGGTTTGGTTTTCCCCAGAAGATCATGGCATCACATAGCAAAGCTCCTCATTCTTTTGTTTCCCACACTGCCAGTGCTTGAATGGTCTGCATTACATTGGTAAAATCTTAACAGGCTGCCAACAACACCACTGCTACTGCAAACACTATTTTTCAGGCAGAATAGTAATTTTTTACAGGTACACCATTCTCCTCTTCAAAGTCACTTGCTGATACATTAAGTGCCAATCACACATCATCAGCATGAGGAGTGCTCTAGCTTAGGCTGATGACATAGCAGAGCCCAAGAATGAAATCAACTATTTAATTTCCTTTACAATTTATTCTATTATTTCAAATTTTTAACTCTTTTCAATCAATTTCTTTGGTAAACAGTATACTTTGAGATGTAAATTACTAAAAAACCACAAATACAGATAACAAAAAGGGAAAGGTGTCATGTTAAGTTTTTTCCCATCTCAGGCACTACTTAATACTGGCATAGTTTTACATGAAAAAACTGGGTGCTGAAGTCAGACAACATAGAACTTTTAAAAAAATCATAATCTTAATTAAAATATTGAAGAAAGGATGTGATTTCCTTCTTCATACCCAGCAAATTAATACAGTAAAGAATTGGAATGTGGAAAGGTTTAGGTTGGAAGGAACCCTAAAAATCTTCTAAGTATATCTAGCTTGGAAGCCTTTTCCAAGCACAGAGAAGCATAGCAGTTTGCTTTTTATGTCATCTCTGTGGTTTCAAGATGCCTGAAATCACTGCCAAATACTTCTGGATTCTACAGAACCTTCAGTCAAATCAAATTTACATTACAAAGAAGGCCTTGTGCCACATTCTAGGGAACTGAACACATTCACTTCAAAAATAAATGCAATTGAACATTAATAACTCAAGCTGAACAAATAATTTTGTTTTATAGCTAAAAATTTGCTGTTCTTCTCCAGTTCTCATACAATTAGGGATTTTTCACAACCCTAAGATTAAACTAAATTCATACACACAAAACCAAACAGGTTTTTCTGTGAAAAGACTCCAAAATATTAAGAATTTCTGTCATAAGCCATCCCTAGAAACATTATCTATTAAAAATTCTACTGAATGAGTTATAGGAGACTTCACTATTCAACTAAAGGGAGAAAAGACCCATGTAAACAATGATACCTGCAATTTACTATTTTTACTTGAGTTTAAAATGCACAAGAATATTTAAACAGTTGCTTCAAGATCTTGAGTTTAAAATCTGTCAGCTACTTCTAGGCTTAATTCAAAGCAGGTCTTGAACAATATGATGTTAGAATATTTTAAACAATTTGCATAACATAAGAATATAGTTTTTAAAGGCTAATGAATTTAATCATACATAGCATTCATAATCCACCTTATTTACTTATCATCTCTGAAAGCATAAGAAATGATAGGGTTGATTATTTTTTTTAAGACTTCATTCTTTAATGATTTTTTAATCATACCATCAGGCATTCATAATCCACCACTGTTAGGAACATTATTCATCTCCTGAAAGTATAACTGATACGCTGAAAGAATTAGCATTAAACTTCTTAGATTAGTGTCAAAAAGACACATTTTTCTGCACTTTTTTGTTAACCTATAAACATAAGTTTGCTGCCTGAGCAGTGCAGTGAACATGAAGGAAACCCCCCTGCTGCTCAGCAGAACTTTTAGGGAAATTTGCTTCTCATTTTGCTGGAGATTGTAACCTTGTGCCCATTGTGTCTTTGAGCAAAATAAACTCAGCATTTATCCAAGTGCCCACACAACTTTCAGAGACAGTGAGCATCAGGCATACTGGCACTGTGGTTTTTCCCTACCCTTTCCTTCCCTTTTTCTCCTTATGATTGAGAATAATTCACAGGATTACTGCAGTACAGGGAAGAATGTACAAAAATGCATTCCTCTCTTGAGAATGAAGTCAGGGATGGCTGTGAAGTCTCCGGGGACCAGAAAAATCAACACAGCAGGAAACACCTAAAGAATCTAACAAAATACCCTGGTTTGGCTCCCCTCATTTCCTGTAAGCCAAATGTCACTGACAATGTTTTAAAAGGTCAATCAACACAGGTAATGAGTGTATCCATGTGCACTGGTACAATTCCAAACAAATATGATGCAGGATAATTTAGCACATGCATTTTAAACAGGGGTTTTTTTCCTTCCACTATTCTAGCTCATATGTCCCACCCCACAGGCTGAGAGGAAGATAACCCATGCTTGGGTTAGCACCTGAAAAGGCACTTGGGAATTTTTACTAGACTGTTAGTGGAGGAAAAAAAACCAGCCCCACTGAACCAGAAAAGAGGCAGTGGATTAGCTCTACACAAACTTGTCTCCTCTCTCTCAGTAAAAAGGAGGGAAACAGTCGAGCCTTAGAGATGCTTCCCATCTTCTCCCACACACCACCTCAGATGGGAACTTGCCAAACTCTCAGGATTAATACTCAGTCTCTCCTGTGGAAAAGTCTAACATGTTCCATTGCCAAAGCCCATCTCAGGTAAGAGCCATTAAGGGAAAAACAAAGGTGCTGGACTGTAGGGTGCTAATTGGGTCAATAGGGATTGCAGCACAAGCATGATGTTGTTCCTTTGTCATGAATGTGGAGGAATACTTGTCTTGTTTTTTCCACCTGTGTTTAATTAAAAATTTAAGACTCAAGAGGCCTAGAAAGCCATAAGTAATCTCACCAAGGGCATATGTGTTTCCTTGTAGATAAAACTTACCCTTGTGGTAGCCGACTTCAGGGAATTTTGTTACTATAAAGGGGGGAAAGCTGCTGAAAAGGAACAACAAACAAGATTTTACAGCAGGAACAACCTGGGATGAACACTGTGAATAGCAAAAAAACCTCCCAAGATATTCCATAATGTATTACAATTCCATAGAAAAGAAAGCAGACAGCAACATCTGTGCTATGGTGATGCTGGTCTTGGAGCCCATGGAGAGGGATTTGCAGCCCCTAATGTACTAAGAAGTGATTTTGTGAATCTATTTGTGCACACAAATACCATACTGAAGTCCTAGTGTTTTGTGTACTGAACATGCAACAGAGTTAAAAACCTTTATTTCCAGCTAGCACTTGAAAAATTAAGACTGTCATTTGGTTAATACTCATTTGAAGTTACAAAACTACTGCCAGCAAAAGCAATTTATCAGAACACTTGCCAAGCTATGTGGCTGATTGTTTCTGGCACTGGGGTGTTGCAGCCTGAGTCATTCACATCAGTTAAAATGAAGACTCTCATTCACAAAACATTGCTCTATTGAAGCAAAGGAGTGTTCTGCTTTATTTTTCATTTCACTGTATTTCTGTGTTATTTCTGTGCCATCTAGAATAACTGGAATTAGAGCCTTAGATCACTAACTTCCAGACATCTATGAACAGAGTGATGCAGCACAAATATTCCCAGAGCATACCTGATACTTATCCTTTCCATTCAATTCTGAAAGATGTGGCCTGCTAATCTCAACAGCATTAATAATAGAAACAGAACATGCATTTACCCAGAATCTCTCTATCATTTTGTTAGAAAAGAAGCTGCTCTGTATCTGAGGGTGAAAATTAGGTGACCTCCACATTCTCAGACAGTTCCATCAGATAAAGGACAGTTTCTGTCAACTACAATTTGCATCAAATCCTCACTCAGCAAAACTTCCTGCTTTTGTTGTCAGTACAGAGCTCCTTAGGAATTTTAGGATCTCCAGAAAAATCTTACTTGGCCCCCAGTGCTGATGAAAGCATCCTTAAGGTACAAACACAGTTTTCATTAACAGAACAGGCTTATCAGATATGAAGGAAAGTGATAATACTAGGCCATTAACTATGAATCTCTCAGCTGCACTTCACAGCATTTTCCATTACAACTTTCTTGTACACTTGTAGCCATCTCAAATGTTCATGCAATTTTTGGTGGCTTCCATTTGAACATAGATGCTTGATTCACTGCAGCTTGGGTCTTATAACCACTAAGATTACAAAAGTAACTTCTTGAACAAATGCTAGGCTAAAATCCTGAAGGTTTAAGATTTAAAAAGCAAGTTTCAGCCTCTGCCCACTATACCAAATTCTCCAAGAATACATAACACCAAGAGGTACTAGTTTAAGTCCATGCTCTCAGGGCTAATAGATTTTTCATACTGGACTTCATTGTCAATTCACTGTAAATTTTTGTGCTCTGGCACATGGAGACTATTACAGTTTTGCTCCACCTCTCAAAGGTTAAGCACTGTCCATTAACTCTGCAGTCTGATCCCATTCAAGGTACAGCAGTTCTTACAGGTAAATCCAAACTCTTTCACCTCTCTCAAGCCACAGCAAAGTCAGTTTGCTAATTTGAAAGGCAGCCAGCATGGGCCAATAGTAATTTTCATCACAATACAGCTCCACCAACTACAGGAAGACTGAGGCAGCATATCTTCTAGCCTAAGACAACAGAAAGGACTTCAATCCCTCACTAGTTGCTGTTTGAAGGCTTAGAACTGAGAGGAATGGTGCTTAGCCAGTTTTCAGCAGGCACTTCCAAGAGGTATTATTCTCTCCTTTGGCATACACTTATTTCAAGTACACAAAAGTGAGAAAAGTTTATCCACACAGCTTGTGCTATTCTAGCTGATGGCTTTTGAGATGTGTCTTCTTGTAGTGACCCTAACCCAAGGGCCATTGTACATGAAGGGGTTTGGGGCTCACTCACAGCTAACCTTGTGCTGTGTGTGACATTCTGGCCAGGGCTGGGCCGGCTGCAGGGGCAGCTCAGCCAGATAATTGTAGTAACAGGAGCCTGGAGGCAGCTCCCATTCAGCATTAGCAATTCCACCACTGCATGGCCCTGCGTTTATCCAGAGCTCCATTAACAACTTCATCTGAACATAATTTTTCTTTGTCAGTGGAAATAATTGCTTATGTTACAGCCATTTTGAAAACTAGTTATTTCAATCATCTCAAGGAAAGCTAAAAAAAAACTTAGAAATTTTTATTTTTACCATACATATGAAGAATCTTGTCAGCTAATAGTATAGAAATTTTCTCTCTAAGTGAAAGCACAACATATTTCATGTGCAGCTCATTGGTTAGATGATCTGTGGATCCTTAAGAGCACAATCTCCCATTTACTTCTGTTCTGAAAAGTCTTCCTATTTTGTCCTTTCAATAAAAGAAAAAGAACTCTGCTATCCCACAGCCTGCAGAACACCCTATTACCCACACTCAGCACACAGTGCAGAGGCACTTTCTCCTCTTCATTCTGTTCAATAATGGCCAACAGAGGAGAACTGGTTTCACAATAAGCTTTCTGCCAAAAACACAATTTTAAATGCTGAATTTGATGTGAGAGCTGTTTGGAGGAAATATTAGTCATACAACATGACTACAAATTTATTCTGTATGTATTTCCACAGAAATGATAAAGCTCTCTTGAAGCCCTGAATTTTATTCCAGTGTAATATTAGACTGTTTAAGATGGCACTACATAATTCAAAAGTAAAAGTGAATGTGCTGTAGAAAAGAAATTGCATAACAGAGGCTTAATAAATGAGAAGTCAGCATTATCTGGATCTTTCTAATCATAATTTCAGTTGTTGAAGCACCAGGGACTTCATCAGTCTAGACACTATATTCTGATTCAATTACATTATGCATTAAAAAGTGGTGGTTTACAGCATCCATTAGACTTGTTATTACCCTTGTGCCATACTCAATTGACCACAGGAAAAAGGCTTTCTCCTATGGGAGGTGAAACTAAAAAAGCATATTCAATGAAATGCATTAATAAGTACCCCCCAAAAGAAGTTTCAGTTCATTTCTTTCAGAGATGAGTATTCCTGCAAAATGCAGAGTAAACATCATGCCTCATTAAACCTTTGTATTGTTCAGACCCCACATATATATAAGTGTAACACTGATTAATGGAAATAAAGTACAATATTCTGTGACTCAGAATGAAAGACTCCAAACCTTAGCAGGACTAATAACAACAACAACTTGGATAAAGCACATTAGCAGGAGACTAATCTAAGCCTCATTCATAATATCTAGCATCTCATTCTTCTCTTTATCTTGAGCCTCAAAAGGCATAAAAACACAGCACTGCCATTCTGAGCATTCCAGCTGATGACAAAAGCCAAGAGAAAATGTTTAACTCTGGTCAGATTGATGAAAAACTCTTTGCTGTTATACTGAACATGAGACACCCGTTTTACAGCTCACAATTTAGCTGTCAATTTAACTCAGATCTACAATGAAATACTCTTCCATTTTCAAAAATTGCCATCCAAGTTTGTTCTCAGGATCTGTATAGAATTTTCAAACATCTGCAATCTTTATCTACCAGTGACTGCTGTGTTAAAGCCCCTCTACTTGTTATTCAGAGAATGATTGATCTCCAAATTATGTGTTTAAGCACTTGTACAGGAATTCAGCCACAAGGTTTTTTTTTTCGACAAAGGTAGGTCATGACTTTTCACATAACTATATTTATTGCTAAATTAACACATTTATCAAGTAATTCCATTATTCTGGGTTTCAGATATAACTAAGAATGAGGAACAGTAAATTTCCCCATTCTTCTAAGAATTTGACGTGAAAAATAATTCTCATTTGAAGATTAAAAAATACTTTTGTATATATGTATTAAAAAGTCTTGTTAATGAGTAGGAAGAAATCATTAAATTATGTCACAGAAGAATGTTTTATTTGAAAACTTACCTAAAGAAATGAAATTGCTGCTAAAAAATTTATTCTTACTAACATAGCACCTTTTGGTGCAGTTTCCTTTTGGGTAATGAAATCTTTTCAGCCAAATAATTCTCACTATTCTATGAATGCACAATAAATTTACTCACAATTCATGCCAATGGCATAATGCTTTTTACTCTTTTGCAGCAGCTGTGGATGCCTCAATTCCTTTACATTCCTATGCTTTAGAGCATAAATTTCCTACAAAAACCATTCTTGTTCATGAAACAAGAGCAGTTTAATTCAGGAGCTGCACATGCTGCAGCTCCAATTGCTTGTCACTCCAAGGCAGCCAGGGCTTGCTGTCCCCCAGCTCTGTCCCGTCCACCCCCCTGGTGCTCCCGAGCTCCAGCCATCTGCTTCCCTGAGCACTCAGCCCCTCTCACACTTGTCAGGCAGCACACGATATTTCCTCTCCAGTTTGCTCAGAAAAGAAAATGTCTGGCTAATAAATGCTGCCTGTTTGACAACACTGAACACTATTTACAAACTGTGGCTCCCTTTAATCAACGCGTTTGTCCCTGATTCCAAGACGTGATCATGGCTCATTTTAAGTCTGAGACAAAATTCTTGTTGAGAGAGATGGAAGTGAGGGTGAGTGTGGGCCCCACTGTTACAGCAAGCTCCACTCAAAACTCAAAACAGGATCCTCTGCCCATGACAGATCCCCACCACCACCGCTCTGTGAAAGCTTTCGGGGTAACTGGTATGATGCTTACACCAGAAACAGGACATCAGTGAAGAATTCCTCAAAACTGATAGATAAGCTGAATCCTAGACAAACACCTTTTTCTCTCTGCAGTTTATACTAAGGCAAATACCTGCCATATCATATGAAGAGGGAGTAAAGCAGCTGTCCTCTTCTAGTGTCAGTGATGCTACGCTGGTTTGCAGTAACCATCTGATGGCTTACCTGCTAAGTTAATCTTCTCTATGAAATCTGATGAGGCACTCTATCTGATGATATAAATATTAAAAATATGTAGCTTTCAAGCATGGAGTTTGTGGGACTTTTTCTGGTTTTGGTGAGATTGCTGGGGTTAAATTTTTGGTTTAGAAAGGTGGGGACAGGGGAGAGTTGAGTGAGTTACAACTTTGAAAAAGTATTTTTCCCATAACATCTTTTAAGTAGTCCATATTGTCACTAGTCAGCAAAGGGTTGAGTTTTGTAACAAATCACTGTTTGCAACAAACCTTTGCCTTTCCCAAAATTGTGTGACTTCCGACAACCAATGCCAACTCACTGTGCTTTTATGTCATTAGTTAATTGCTAGAATAAAAAAGCCCAGAATCAAATTACAAGCAAAATGAGACTTGAAAGCTGAAAATTACAAACTAACCAAGTACTTATTTTTTTCATCCCCACAGACACTAAAAATATAAAATATTATTACCTTCACCTGAGGATGGCACAGAACCATGGGCTCAATCAAGGAATAATGAAGCATCAGGAACAATGCTAAAGGAGTTCAGTAAGGGCCATGAACTCACTGCCAGTGACCCAGTGCATCAAGTGACCAAGACAAGCCCCAGGTTTGGCTGCCCTTGGGTGTTTTCTCTCATTATGTGATTTACCAGTTTTTAAACACCATATCTTCTGCCATGCAATGTGGAATAGCCAATCACAGGGTTTCCTGCTGGCCTTTAATGCCATTATTCACACAGTGTTGTGGTATCCTGCAGCAAGAAACCAAAAGCGACAAACCTTTATTGTTCATTATCCTGAAGGTATGTGCCAAACCTGCAGCTGGAATCATGGCTCTGCAGAGCTGGAACACCACTATGACAGCTCATCTGACACTCCAAGTGCTGCTGCTCAGGTCACCCTACACTTCAAAAGTCATACTCATTAGCAGAGCAGATACACGTAAATCAAAGTCGATAGCAAAATTAAAGTTCTCTTCTGACAAAAACAAATAAAAGGAGATGAAGTTTACATTGACTGCAATACCAGATACATCTTTGGGCATTTGGGTTGTCCCATGCAAAGTTACAGAAATAAGATGAGATCACCAGAAAAGAGCACGTATAAACTCTCAGTTGCCTCTAGCATTTACATTTTTTATATTTCCCCATTGGAAAGATGTAAGTCCTAGTAACTTTCCCATTATCTCATGGCTCTAACATTGCATTTAATAGTCTGAACTTTAACATTACACCTTACTCAGAATGGATGCTGTTCTCCAGTAATAGCCCGTTCAGTGGCAATGTCCAGCTGTGTGGGTGGAGGAATGACTCCCTGATGTGATGGATAAAGTTTTTAGTTCTTGCAAACTCAGCTGGGATTCATGTAAATATGCAAACACATGGGGCAAGATCCCATTCCTAAATCTCTTGGCCTGAAAACAATTTTAGGCTAAACTGCCCAGCACCTGAACAGGAAGCACGTGATCTGAATAAGTAGTGAAAACAAGATTGATGAGACAAAAAAAGAAAAACCACACCTGTGAAACAAGAGAAAAGACAGAGTTTGTGGTTTTTAAGATTTCATAGAACTTATGGTTTCTCTTTCTGTTTGTAGAATTGTGTGTATGTTAAACATTTTTGGGGAAGTGGTATCAGTATTGTCTTCCAAAAACAGTTCCCCATTTAAAATGCACTGGCCTGCACTGCTTTCAGTTCCAGCAGTGATTTAAAATTAAAATATTGATTTAAAATCCAGGCTTCAGAACCTAGTGATAAGGAACTCTTATCTAATTGGAATTACACCACTTCATTATTCCACAATATGGAAATTGTCCTTAGCTTTCCATGCTCAGACTTAACTGTCCCAATGCAGAGAGCATTTATCTGTGAAATGGAGCTGTTCAGCAGAGGCCCAAGAGCCTATAAAGCTTTGTGACCACTTCAAAAAGGTATGTGTTTATGACCTTCAAAATCTATCTTCTTGATTTATTCAAATGCTTACTCAATTATTCTCTGAAGCTCCTGGATACCTTTGCATCCCCTTTAACAGGAATTCAATTGAGTCCATATATACAAAACCTAGAGAACACCAGGAATTCCACAGTAAAACATTTGCCCAGAAAACATTGTTTAATGGAAAGTAAAGGATTTCTTTATAATAATATGTTAATGTTGGTGGAAAATCCACAGAAAAGCATTCTCTTGTCAAGAGATGTGCTCTGTAATTGCCAAGAACTATAGGAGAAAAAAAAATCTTATTCTTCTAAGTCAAACTGTAAATTTTACTGTCTTAAATTCTCAGTTCATGCCAAAGCAGTGATGATGCTAGATTTCCTTCTACGAGGCTTGCTTCTTGACCAGTCACAATAAAAAAAAATACAGAATACTGGAAATGAAGACCAGAAGGACAGTTAAAATTAATTGCTAAAACCAATTTGATTCTTATAGCTTACTTTTCGTGAGACATAATAAAGATGGCTGACATAGCAAAATCATCCACACGCCCTTCAATAAACTCCACAGATGCACATCCTCAGACATGACTTTTCATCTTTTATATCCTACTTCCCAAGTATACATCACACTAATATATTCAAAAATAATTCTTACTGCCTAGCCTCTACAATTTTATATGATCATTTATTGCTGCAGTTTCTATAACATCGCAATGATATTGGCATAACTAGAAGATCATTTGTAGCAAGGAGCTACCACAGCAGTTTGTCTCTGTGTGTCTATTTATGTGTCTTCTAGTGGATCTCTTATTTTTAGAGTGAACTTTCAGTGACCCAAGAACAGAAACACAAGATTTGCTTGTGCTGTCAGAACATCAGTTAACCTCAGCCTGAGTGACATCTGAGAAAAACAGATGTGGTACCAGCCCAAAAATAGAGAGGGAAAATTACAACAGGGGCTTTGAAACAGCAACCACAGAACAACAACAGAGACCACAGAACTACAAAAACAAATCACAGAAGATTGATTTACAGTCACTATATGCATGCAAGTTTAGGAGCTGGGTAAAACCTGCTTTGGAGTACCAAAGAACAAACAGCCATCATGTACACAAATAACAGATCTTCAATACAACATCACTTACATTCACTGGAGAAAAAGCAAGTGAGCAGACTGCTTCAGCAATCACACAAGAAAAGGCTGAAGAAAGTGCAAAATCATGGGGAAGAAACCATAATTGCGTTTCCCTCAGCAAAGAGCTCATTGTGCTGACAATTCATTGTAAAACCCCCTTCTCTTCCTTTCCAGGAAAATTAACTCATACAACCTAGGGGCTAAAGTAGCATAGGAACAAAGGGAAAGGCCAAAAAGGAAGATGATAAATTTTGCACATATCTATTTATATTATCATCACAAGTAAGCTGTAATAACAATCTAATTTGGACATTGCTAGCACTGTGACTGGACCAGTAGTAATCCTTTGACCAGATGGTCAGCACCCTACTTGAGAATAAATTCTTGCTTCAAGTACTCTTCTTCACTCTGCACAGAGAGGGCATTTCACCTGGCATCCTGCCTTTGAAGGCTGGCTGTTAAATCAGGAGGTGACTTTACTCTCACACTACTACAACTTAACTTTGTTAGTATTGATTTTGCTCCTAATGAAGTGCAACAACTGAAGCATTCTACCTTAGTAAAACCTGCATGCTTATTTTTTTTCTGCAGGAAAGAAAATTTCTACTTTTCTGAAAGACAAAGCTTCTCCTCACTCCACCCCTCCTTATTGTACACATACACAAAATGCAAGTCATTTGTATCAAGTTTCTCACAACAAATTTTTCCCTTAACATCTTCTGACAAGATGAAGCATCTCTTCGTGATCAACAAGCAAATTAACACATTTTCAAGTCTAAAACATTTAGAGGACAGGAAAGATATTTCCCACCTTGTGCTATGAAAACAATCAAGAAATGTCATATTGCTCCAATGCAATACTCCAGTTAAATTCCTCTGCCGCCTTGGAGAAGAAACAAATTCAGCATAAGCATTTCAGCTAAATCACACTATTTTTGTTGCTAGACAATGGTCAATTTTCATTTGTTCTGGGGCATCTCAGCTGGAGCCGTTGCAACAGATCTTTAAAGAACACAAATAATGATTTAAAGAAAATGCCTCTACTACTTTCATTTCTTACCACTGTAATTTAACCTAAGAATGATATAGCATATCCACTTTAACAGAGTATTTTGCACAGAACTGCACCCCAGGTGGCCCAAACTGAAATTAAACCACTAGGAAGGACCGACTCAGAGCAGGGGAGGGAAAGAGAATTGGGAGGGTGAAAAAAGTAAAAACCATACTGTTCCTCCTCCTGTTTCTGGTATCATTTGTAGTTGCACTGTCCACAAAGAAATCCTACCTCCTTTCCACATCTTGTCTTTTTAAAATACACAATATATTATAGAAAAAGCAGGTCTTGTACAAAACAGCCGTAAGCATCCTATGTCACTTCCTATGCTGCTTGTGCTGCACAATACTCTGAATGCATGCACCAGCAGTTCAGGAACACAAACTCTTTTGTGGCTTATCACTTAATTGGCAATTATAATCCTATAATTAACTACAGAAAAAAGCCTCTGGCAAAAAGCAGCTGAGTAATTCAAACATGAGTTATTTTATAACTCCTAAAACTAGTCAGCAGCAGCTTATCTGCAAATGCAGAAATAAACCCCACTAGAGAGTTAGTACCATCAGTTCCTGTGCCCACTCAATCCCCCAGCCACCCAGGGGCCACATCAGTTAAGAAGTGACAGGAAATGGTTTCAATGCAGCCATCAATCTGGTACTGCCTGGGACTGACTGTCACTCTTCCTCATAAAAAGGGAGAAGGCTAAAAAAAATCCTGACTCACCTTGCTGCTGTAAACAGCCTGATATATTCTCCTAGTTGACAATCACTTATGGAAGTAGTGGTGCAATAAATGAGCTAATGAAAGCGTCACTTACAATAAGATGTCAGCAAGCCAAAAAAGCCAAGCCTGACTGGCACCCGTCCTGCTGCACTTGACTGAATTCTTCAGATCATACTGCACTGTTAATTACAGCAACACAAGCATCTGCAGCAGCCAACCTATTCTTTTTATGAGAGCAGCAGATGGGCCACAACTGTGAGCAACAGAGAAAATAAAATCCAGTTGGATTCACCCCACCTTCCTTTTTGATACTCAACGCTTCTTTTCCCCCTATCTGCTCATCATCTAAACCCATCACTAAAATCCCACTCCAGCCAGATGACCCACGGTGGATTCACCATGTGCTACTGGTGCCCTCACACAGCCTGAGCCCAACCAGCCCATCAGACCATTCAGAAAGCATTGAACATGAGATTATTCAATCAAATTCTTAGATGTTCATTTCACAATACCTGCAATTCTAAGGACTGAGCAGCAAGTCCAGCAGGCCCTCAAGGAGACTCCAGCTACTGCAGCTAACTCTAGAAATACATCAATAATCCTGCACTAATTCCCACCTTCTTCAAAGATAAATTAAGCAAACCACACAGCTACTTATCTGAATACTAGTTGGTGTTATTTACAAGCTCCTGTTTCTCTTTTTAATTTTTTTAAGTTAAGGACTGTACACAAAGAAACAACTCAGAAGAGCACAGAGCTGCTCAGGGAGCAATTCAAACTCTTTAGTGGTTTGGGTTGGGAGCCCATACTGTAAAATTTTGACATAATTGCCAGATGCATAAGTCATTTTTCTCTGGACTGGAATCCAAGCACCTCTAATTAGAACCCATGCTAAGGGCTCCAGGGTCATTCCTATCCCATCACTCTATTTCTCAAACAGAAGCATCTCCAAACCCATTCTGATGCTTAGCACTCTTATACAGGATAAATAGTTTAAAACACTTGAAGAATTAAAGCGTCTGTGTCTTACTCATCAGAGCAGCTGCTCACAGGAGAGCAGTGACAGGCTTGCAGCATCTCCAACCAGTCCTTGTCTTCCTCCTTGAGTGAGTCTAAAATTAATCACACAATTTATCTCCACTTACAATAGTAATAAATCAAAACACGTAGTTTCTGTAACGCAGACAAAACAATACTTTGTTCAGTATTATTTGTCTCCTTTATTTTTCAAATACTAATTCAAAAAGGTGCTAAAGTAAGATTTGTTGTACTCAAAGAAACAAATTTATAATATGTTGAAAATATAGGTTCTTGATGATTAAGAGCTTGCTGAACTATATTGTTGGAATTCACTGCTAATGTTGTGTAGGATTCTGCCCACTCAGTTTTATATTGCGGGTGCATAAATTTCAGTAAAAGACAGAACAGGGATTACCAAAGACCTCAATAGAAGTAATAAACAAGGATAGAAAGAAAAATATCCCATGTACACAGCTCCAAAGAAGAAAACTAATAGAAACCTGCTCCATCCACACCAAAATGAAGTCCTTTTTCTAAGACCAAGCCTGCAATTACAGTTAAAAAAAAACTTAGAAATCACAGGAGATTCGGATAAAATTAGAGGCTTTCAGATTTTGTCAATGCAAAACCAACATGCTGGAAAGACTCAAGAGATGAGTGAGTCACTGCAACAGACAACTGCAGTTAAGATAGGTTATTAAAAGTTTCTATTAAATCAGAGACTGAACAAAGTGGACCCAACTTTAAGAGCCCTCTGCCCTATAGAAAGATGAAAGGTGTCCTTTCATTGTCTACTGTGAGTCAAACATTTAGCTAAAATTAGACAGAAGCAAGACAGAATTAAGACAGAATTAGTCATAAATCAAAGTTTGTCTTCAAAAAAATTCTTAATTTAATTCTAGAAGAAAATTAAAATTGACCTTTTCAACAGTGTTAGGCACCACTTAGAAACAGCTTTTTATAAAATCTGCCACATAAAAAACATGTTCTTAAGCTTACAAAGAAATAATTGTCTAATTTTTTCTGAAAATTCAAGGTTTGAATCCATCTGAAAGACATTTAAAACTTTAACTACATATTTTTAAAATGTGTTGTTTTCTTTTAAGATATACAGCATGTCAAAAATACTATCTACTTCCTGCACAGCTCTATTATTTTCCCTGTATTTGGGATTCATCACCTCAGTCTCCTCACATGCCACTTCACTGATCAGCTGGGTTAGAGTGCACTCTTTCACTTTTTCAAAAGTCCAAAACACCACCTGTATAATCTCACCAGCTCCCAAAGGACAGATGTGCGAAACTGACAGTAAATTCATGGAAAATATTCCAGTTTACTGCAGTGGGAACACATGCACAGGAGCTCACCTAACAAAATGTCAGGGTGTGTGTTTCAAAATGGATTTTTTTAATCCATAGCAACTTGATGATAAAGCCACCATCTCCACAACATCCAAAAGCTTGACTCCAATAAAAATTTTAAACACAGATCACCTAGGTGTATTTGAAGGTTCCATAAATCAGTTCCTCCCAGTGTAACTCTGCCCAGAATCTGTTTTGCACTGAATTAGCACACACATACAGTGATACATTCATTTCACACAGATATAACACAGGAGCTGGGGTCTTCATTGTCCTTCTTACAGCATTCCATTTAATGAAAAGAACATTCAGCTCTGTTCACCATGATGACCTTAGTGGCATAAGTCATCTTTTATAATTCACTTTTCTCTTTGCATTCAGACTGGCTGCTGTATTCAAAGACTGGAACTGCTTCGTTTGTTTTGACACATGAAGCTGCAAAGTGCACCTTTCAATCCATCACTCAGGAAGGATGCACTGATAATGGCAGGAGAGGTCACTGAGCAGCCACCTCTCCAGCAACTGAAAAAGCAGCATCTGGAGTTAGAGCTGAGGTGCTTTTATTTCTCATACCACGATATGAAACTTAACTCATCTCAAATGCAGGGATTCTCATGGCTCACTCCAGGGGAATGAAGGGTTCTCACTGCTCCCAGTGTATAACTAGAATTTTAAGGAGTTGAAAAGGGAGGATTTTTTTTTTTCTCCAGGGCACTGGCACTCAGTCATGGCAGGAAAGGTGTGTACAAAGACCAAGAACTTGTGGTACTACTGGACTACAACGCAGTCCTTAGGAGTAGGGACTTCTGGTATGTAAGTCCTCCCAAACTTGTCCAATGGTTACACAATTAGGACTGCTTGCTCAGTTACATTGGGAAGCAGCAGGGTTGTCCTTCCCTGACACTCATAACCAGCTCCTTAGGATGCCAATAAATACATTGCCTGTATTGATACACTACACAGGAGTGGTGCCTTTCTCAATAACAAACCAACCTGATTAAAACGAATGCACTGCTACATAGCAAGCTAAGCTGCTTAATTATGCATTTCTATTCTTTTTTTCATATTTCTTTCTTTCCATGACACTAACTAAGTAACAGAACCAAAGCACACTATCTTAAATCATACTTAAACCTATCCACATTTCTTTTTGCTCAATCTATAAGATTTTATTCAAAAAATGCTAGAAGGTTTTTGTTTTATTTTGGGTGATATACCCTTTGCATCTTTTGTCATTTTTACATATATAAATGAGAAAATTAGTAAAATTGGAATATTGAAAATGCTGTGAGCATGCCAAAGTGAAAGGGCTTACTTTAAGTCCCCTCTTTTTCCAGCCACAGGATTTTTTTACTTCTATTTAATCCAGAAAAATCACATCTAAAATTTTCCTTTTCTACATGAAGGACTACACATGTAGCTACAAAAATCTCCTCTAATCCCTGGAGAGAGACGCTAAGAACGAAAGAAAATATTTCTACCTCTTCACTTCGGCGAAGTGGTAGAATAAGTGGTGCTAATATAGTTCAGTCACACCTCACCATCCCACCAAAGGGGCTCCCAGCCATGGTTGCCACCTTCTGTTGATGCGGTTTCCTGGACATCATTTCACTCCCAACAGCAGCACTGCACAGCAATGTTCCCTTCACCACCCGACATACAGCAGAGTCCAAGCACCTCTCCTTCACCACTTCCCCCCTAAATCTGACTGGAGGGAAGGAAGAATGTTCCTTCACCTTTTAGACCTCACCTTTATCCCCTGAAGCCAAGCCATGCTCCTTCCAGGACAAGTGCAGCTGAAGCACACTGGAACTCTAGCCCAGAATAGGTGCAGGCTCCTTTTATGGCAGGGGCTAATGAGCACATCCACACTGACTTTCAGGGAGGGTCCAGACAGAAGGGAAAGAAATCCCCCTCCTTTTTCTGGAGGACAAGTTAATCCAACTGCAATTAGGCAAGGGGACCACGGCTCTCTGTATCTGCAAGACAGTTTGTCTCACCTTGCAGTCTCTTGCAATGTGAGACTCAGGGAGTTTCTGTGGATCCTTAAAAATCAGTGACTTTTCAGGACACCTCAAACACAAAAATCCCCTTCAGTGGAAGACAAGATGCCCTAGCTGGAGAAGAGCAGAAGCAGAAAATGAACCTCCTCACTCATAGACATTATTTGTCAGTAGCACCCAAGACCTAGATCTTCATATTTAGACTGGTAAGGAAATGAATAACAAAATCAGTCACTAAATCTGGCTTTCAGTTCTGTTTTGCTTATTACAGAAAGTATTTATTTCCTCCCTACAGAGCAAGGTAAGTTATACCAGGGAACAATAGGATGTATTTAGGTCTTGATTGAACCACCAATGTCATATAATTAAACAAAGGCTCAATGTATACCTCAGCACAAAAGGGTTTAACCAGAATATAACTTTTTTCTCCTAGTGCTTTCCTCACAGCTGTAGAAAAGGAAGCTCTGCTCCCCTCCTGCCCAGTAACCTTTTCCTTTATATGTTTCCCCCACCTGAGTAGTTCACAAAATGAAGTGTAATGACAACCACCCCGGCAGCAACCTGCAAGAGGCACCAAAACAAATCAAGTGCAGCAGTGCTCACTGGCTGACAGCTGTAATAAATTAAATTGCCTATCCCAATCCAATTCATTATGCCTTCCATGAAAAAAGGCCTAGATGTAAAATGAGCTATTCAAAACACATTCTGCATTTCTATTAATCTAACAGAGTGAATTGTTTTCTATGCAGTAAAGCCAACAATGCTTGCCTCCACAGCACTGCATCACAGCATAAAGCTGTAGCACCCACCCAGGGAGAAAAGAGAGGCAATGCAGGGAGCAGGAAAACGTCACCTTCGAGGGCTGCCTTAGAAGCCAGCAGTCTGTGAAAAATGTGTTTCATTTGTTTAGGTGTTTGCAGTTACCTGCCACATCTGTGTCATTTAATTCCTAAATGAATCCAGTATCTTTTCATTTTCTTCTTCATTTTTGCAGCATTCAAATTTCAGACTGTTGTTCACTGCCACCTGCTGGAGTTCAGGGAATTTTATACCTGGGAAAAAAGCTGTGGGCACAGAAGTGGGGTTTTATGCATGCTTTTATTTACCAGATCCACCAACATTATATCTTGTTAATGTTTTAAAAGTAGGGTTATTTTCAGGCATGTTTTACCATTCACTTTTACATAAAAGCTTTGAACTCTCTTGTCCCGGCAGAAGCTGGGTGAACATAATAGAAGGCAGAATGTGATAACCTTACCCATACTATAGCTGTGACCAGGTGTTCATAAATATAAAGGGAGAAGCAAATATTAAAAGTTAATTTCACACAATTTCTATTTTCTGAGATAAGCAGAAAAATCTAACACTACTTTTAATACAGCTGTCTATTTAGTCAATCTAAGGATAGCTGCCCTTCAATACTGTTTCAGCCCAGTTTGCAGAGAGCAGTATGTTACAAGCTCAGTCCCTGAACCTAAGATCATTTACAGAAGTTAAATGGTTAATTAAGACAAACTGCAGAGAGAAAAATACCCAGAAATTTAATGATCAGCACATTAAACAAGATATTACTTGCCTGGTATCATCACAACACAATTAGGATAGTAAATTAGACCAAGAAAAAGCAGACCTCATGTTAGAAGCAGTATAGTTACCTGAGTGTGGACTCTTAAGTTTTTTAACCCTCTTGGCAACTCCAGTATCCAAAAAACACTGATAGCAGACCCCAAGGGTAATGAAATTCCAAACATTTAAAATGTATTATTGCTTCCTTAGGAGATTTGAGGAACTGTTTCAGCTTCTCTTTTCCTTTGCTGAATAAAGTGTTATTTTGAGGTATTTGTTAATGTTTTTCCAGCACTTTGAGCAGAGTTTTAAGGTATTATGGGAAACATCCTTATTATGCATAACAGGGGATTGTGCCAGAGTCAAGTTACAAAAAGATGCTGAGCACTGCAGAGATGCAGGAGTGAAGTGCAAACATCTTGCATTACCTGCTTTGACACGTGGGGTTCAGTACAGTGGATGTTGAATGTTCTGGATGCTTACAATGGCCTGAATGAAATGTACAAGATCTGAGAGCCAAAAATTCATCCAGACAGAAAGTTCTTCCTGCTTATGGGGAAGGCCAAGGCCTGAATCCATGGGAGATTTGGACTGTGAATGGATGAGCCCTTACTGACTTCACAGGCAGGTCCCACTGCCAGGAGGCAGCTGAGCCAGTGAAAGGGCCTTTACTGCCTGCCAGCACAACAAAGCCTCACCCACAGCCTGGCACGTCAGGTCAGCTTGGTGCACAGCTGTTTTAGCACATAGACCAAGAACACAGCAAGCATTTGGAGTCTGACCCCTTGCTTCCAGAGCAGTCTATAGGTTTATGCATATTAAACTGTTGGAGGTCATGCCTTATATGTTTCCTTTTCTTACATTTTCAGCCTTCTCTCTCTATCTTACTGCACAGCATAACAGACACTGATCTTCTCCACAAGCTGCCAAAACTTACAGCATGAGCACAAAACTTTCCCCACACCCTCCTCTTAGCTTTCCCTCCAACACCCTGACCAGCATACACCAGTGCCAGAAATCACCAGAACATGAGGAAGTTCAGGAGTTGCTATTAATCATTTGCTCTAGCCCACTCTTCCTGCTGTCTGTGAGGAAAAGAGAATTTGTCTTTAGAAAAACCAAGGTGAAGCATTTTGCTTCTGGGACAGGGCAGCAGCATGACAGCAGCTTCCTCAATCCCAATCCCTGCCACTGCAGCACGCTGTTCCCAGCACAGACCACATTCCCTAGAGCTGTGCACATCGTGCAGCAGTGCCCAGGAGCCATGGCCAAGCACCCACTGCTCCAGATGCTCCTGCACAGGTCAGGAGCCTGACCCACATCTGCTTCCAGGCGATTCCCACAACATCCATCCCTTTCTTAGAACCAATGGCCATTCCACTGCCACTTAAATGACATGTTACTCAGTCTGCTTTAATTCCAGCCCATAGTAAAAGGACATACTGTGGTTTCATGCATTTCCAAAACTACAACCTTATGACCTCAAGAAGGCCTTCTAGAACCTAGGCCTCACCAGAGTGGAAGCAGAAACCTGAACTTCTCCACTGCCCATCTCTCTCTAAATTGTTAGCACATAAATATTAGCCAAGTGAGTACGACAGCTGTAATGAGAGATGGTAAATAATGAATTAAACACTTAAAATATGCTTAAGGTCACTGCATATTGCTGTGACAGTGCCCACAGATCAATGAAGAATGGTCTCACGGTGCCCAAAACTGTACAAATAAAAAATAAAGTGACAGCTACAGGCCTGACGAGCTCATGGGCTAAATAAAAAGCTTACAAGGTTAAAGAGATTCTTTCCATCGACTTCAGTAATCTTTTAAGAGGGCTCTAGGGCATCTCTGATGAGACAGCCACAACAATCTCCCTGAGAACACACTCCAGGAGTTTCCTGCGCTTCCGCACTTCAGGATGGCGGAACAGAACTAAGTGGGCATTTCAACCCTATTTGTAAAGGCATTGAAAAACGTAAAGAAACATAAAAAGTACCTGGATCACAGCTTTTAAAAGGTATTTGGGTGCACAAGTACCACTGATAGAAATCGGTCCTACAGAAGCTCCTATATTGAAATAAATGCAAAAACATCTCTGTTCAAAATAATAATAACAAAAACTTAAGAAAGACCAACCAGAACATAACTACACACCCCACATAATAGTAATTGATGAAGCTGACAGCACTGCAAAATACTGACTCATTCTTAGCTGTTTAAGAATGACAAGAGGTTCAGTTCTCATAATAACTCACCTCCTCATTTGAAAGCATTCAGAATAAACATCTATCATCACACTACAGCTCTTCACACAGAAATGCAGACCATCCTATGCCAAGGTTAGCAGCATTTTTCCAATACCTGTTAAAGATATTTCAAAGAAAGCAGGAATTCTTGGCGACCAGTAGGCCACAAGCACATACTGAAGAAGACTTTTACTAGTGGGATTTCAAACTATAGAAGGCAAAGTTGGTAAATCAATTCTTGCTGAATAAAGTTGTTGAATGCTGATTTTTTGTTCCCTTGATCAATTAATATCACTACTTTCAGAAGAGGGTTTGGGGGGGATGGAGGGTACGGCTTATAATTTCTTCCATTTTGTGACATAAATCAGGGAGTCTGCAGGTCACATAAATGTAACCCAGCATTCCAAGGATCTCTTTTTCTGAATAGAAATTTCCAAAGAAACTGTGGTACTGCATTCAATTTGAATAACATCAAGTATAAAGAGGCAATGAGTGACAGTTTCTGTGAGAAAAGAACTCTTCTAGAAGATATTATGTTTATGTATTTCCAGCACATGAGATTTCCAAAGTCACTGTTTGCATACACCATGTATGTGTAGAAGGTTAACCAGAACTAGGAGCAGATATTTAAATTTATGAAGCTCGACAGCTTCTTCCACATTAGTAAGCTGCCTCTGTCTTCACATCACACTTCTACTCCCACCCTCAGGACTACATCCTACTTCTTTAAGCAGCACTGCTGCTGGGAGAGGTAGCTGGGAAAATGGAAGTAAGAAATGTCTCCCAGCTGAGATGCTCAATTTCATTTTCCCAGTCGCTTTCTTTCTTTATTTTGCACATCAGAAGCCCAGGTCTGCTAAGACCCTGTTCACTGCTCTCTCCAACACCACCTCAGAACCAAAACTCCCTTGACTGCAGCTTTTTCTCCTGTCATGTCCCCAGACAGGTTTTCCAACAGCCCAGTGCCCCAGCAATTCCTCTGCTGTATCCCCAGCTGCAACACATCTGAGTGTGGTGCAGGTAGTGACTGGAATACAGATATCATATACCACTGAAAATGCATTATAAAATGCATCCACACAGAATAAAAGTGATAAGAATACATAGTGAAACCCT
This sequence comes from Emberiza elegans, assembly GCA_024865655.1. NCBI lineage: Eukaryota > Metazoa > Chordata > Aves > Passeriformes > Fringillidae > Emberiza > Emberiza elegans. The sequence continues at coordinate 68,187,716 of JALJVW010000206.1, forward strand.
GAAGAAAATCCCTAAAGGAATAATGTGATTTCTGTCTTAGTTTATGGACAAGGGGCTGGTACAATCCAGGCATGCTCCATAAGTTTTGACTATTATAAAATAAAAACTAAGGACTTCTCAGTAATTACAACAAGGTAGCAATCTGCTTCAGCTGTTATTCTCACTAAAAGTATTTCAATGTCATGTCAGATACAAATATATCCAATTGTGTGTAAAACTGCAAATATATTTAAAGTCCTGGCACTGGGTTGAGTGGGAATTTAGTTTTCTAAGTGCCAACATAAATGTACACAGGTAAGCAAAGAGAGAATAAAAAGCCTCTCCCACACAAGCTAAAAGTGTGTGTAAATGTGTGCTTAAAAAGGTTTACCAACTCTGTATTTCCTCTTACATCTTGCTTTTTGCAGATTTTTCATCTGTTAGTAGGAAAATCCAAAGCTAAAAGGTCCTATTAGTGCTGAAAGGCATTATCAGCAAATTGTGCAGCTGTTTTAGAAAGCATATGCTTAGGTGCTATTAAAGGTGTGTCACAAATACTGAATAGATGGACAGACAACTTTCTAGCTATAAGGGAAAATAAATTTGTGGCTACTGTAATAACTGAGTAAAAATCTAAGACATTGCCACAGTTTACAGGGAAACTGAATTCATTTCATCAAGGGATGGAAAGGAGGTCTAAGGGCAAGAGAGGAGGAAGTGTGACAAGACAGAAAAGTGGATCCTCAGAAAATGAGTCAAAGAATTTCAGCATAAACAGTATGTAATAAGTAATTAACCATATATTTTGGCCACAATAACAGAATAAGTGAACATGATGTGATATTCTCTAATCCCATTATATATTGACTAGATTTTGTATATTGGCTCAGAAACACAAACTTCGCATGACACATAAGATATGACCACAGAGTTCAGAAAGACAAACCATAAACATCTGCAGGTAAGAATTGCAAATTATGTCATTATTAGAAGCATACTGCAGTCTTATCCAAATGATTGGTAGCATTGAGACACTGATGGTTAATCTTCTAGGTCATTCCATAAAGCTCTATCAAATCACCAAAGAGATCAAACCAAACCTGTGTTTGAATTCTGCTTTGAATAGCTAATAAGGTTTTTGCAGCATAAGTAACCAGTAAATTAGGATTCTCCAGAACAACCTATTATACTCTTCCAAATCTTCCCAAACAGCACTTCACCAGAATAGCATCTAAACCTGAACAGCCCAGAGTCAGCTCTGATCCTGCCAGGGCTGACCCCTCTCTTCTCATTGTTCTGGTGTTACACATCTGCTGCCTGTTTGTACAGATTATAAAGTGTCTGGGACAGGGATCCTGCCTTTGTTCTGTGTTTTTACAACATCTGCCACCTAGTAACTGACTACAAACTGATTACTCCTCACTGAAGAGAAAGAAATACACATTGTCCAAAGAGAAGTGAGGCTTATTTCATCCTTTCTCTTTCATGGTCAGACATATTCTATAAAATGTTTTTCAAGTTGATACATTATTCATTTCATTTTCCCAGCCACCATGAGGCAATTCAGAAGGCCATTGTTTCACATACTAAGACTCCTCAAATTACTATAATTATTTTGCACTGCAACTCTTAGGATTCAAAGAGCTTATAATAAAAAATAGCATGAACTGGAGTACCATTTTAACATGAAAATGGTTCCTGCAGCAAAATGAGATTAATATTGGCTGGGGTTTCAAAATCCATCATACATTGCAAATTACAAAAATAAAAATATTTATCTCTGCACTTGGCACTCCTGAAAATAAAACCAATTTCATGTATGTGATGACAGTGAGAAGTCAATTCATCCATGCTTTTGAATCTCAGTCTTTGACACTAACAGCTTATAAAATTACCTACACTTACAGGGAAAATAATACTGAATTATTTTAGTCAGTGTGTTATTCTCCATCCATTCTGTTCAAGAAAACACCATCCAGAAAAGCAGGGCAAATCTGGTATTTGGGTTAGAGCATAGAAATCTCAGGTAAATTATGCCTGCCTCTGCAACAGTCCTTCATATTCACAGACTTCTGTTCCACTTTGTATTTTTACTTTGGTATTAGATGTTCCAGGCAGTCCCTACTAGGATGATGTGAGTACTGCCTATGAGTACATTACATTCCATACACCCTAAAGGTCTTTGCCTTTGGCATGTGCAGGAAACCAGATACTCTGGTAACAAACTTGTTGGAATCTACTTCAGAATGGAAAAGATAGGTGGACTTCCTTGTACAGAATACATTGCCAGACATTTCCTTGCTTTCATTTTTCAGGGAAAACAGGCTCTGAAGATCTCAGCTGAGGTAGAATGAGGTCAGAGGAAAGAGATTTTTTCTTCAGTGGGCTTCTTTTGGGCTTAAGGCACACTAGTGTGGGAAAAAAGCTTTTTCTAACCTTGTTTAGATCTTCTAAGAGGCACTACTGAATCACATTTACCAAGTCCATTCTTTGTCTTAAAGATGTATAAGGATTCTTTTGAAGCTATTTATTCCTTAGAGCACAAAATGGGCCTGGCTCCCATGAGAAGCAATAATACCCTTCCATCAAAGACAGGAATATAGCCATCCCATATTCCCCAAACTACATCTCACCTGCCTCACATTAAGGTGTATCTAGATTTGGATATAAAGTCTCTCAGCAGCTAGATAAATGTCTTCATAGCAAAGAGTAAAGCTGAAGTGATTTCTTATTTGATAGAGACTGAATGACACAGTACCATGGGGAATGCATTTTTTGTGGGGAGTTTCATAGGAACACATATCCCCACATCCATAAGTCTGGCAGGTAATGCCTTGGCTGTGATGGATCCCAGCACTTTACATCCCACAGGTTTGCAGTGACCCTATAAAATTACTTTCCCTCTTACTGAAGTTCCAGTGGCAAGAAATATTTCTGACAAATAACCAGGACCTGGCAGCAGGTCTAATAATGTAGTGCCAGGTTTAAAATGCTGCAGTTATCAGTCAGTCACACCACAGAGCAGGTCATGCATAGCAAAGAGCTGCTTTATTAGCTTGAAGGAATATGCAGTATGTATAAAATGATAGAATGCAACTACTGAGCAGAAGCCAGAGCTGAAGCAAAATCCCCATGATGGCCCAGATAATGTGTGCCAGTCACAATCTTACTGGAGATCCATCCTAACCAGCACAAGTTAGTCAACAGCACAAGCTTGAGACAACAATTAGGAAGCCATCCAGGCTCAAATCTGAATTTTGTCTTCTTTCTTGAGGTGAAAAGAGTAAACATACAAGGAAGAAATTGATACACTTCCCTGAAAATGTAAATCATTTAAAAAAATAACATAAAGAACTTCTCTGAGGCAATTTTTTGCACTAAGACAGTGACCCTTGTCCTTTTCCAAAACAGACCAAAGCACTTCTCCTGACAATCACAGCCAAGTGCAAGCCTTTTATTATTCAAGAGGCATAAAATGGTTATTAAGAAAGGAATGCAACCTTCAGGGATATAAAAAGGAATGACTAGAGGTCAGGGGCCTCCTTCACTAGCAAGCAATGAACAACTGCAACTCACTATTGTTGGGCTACTTTGTGCAAACCAGACATCTTAATAAAATGCATTGTATATGGTGCTAAGCATTTATGAGGTGAGCTGCCTCTATGGACAGTCCTGGGCCTTACTACATCTTCCTAGCATTTTGCTGTAAGATTCAATAATTCTTTTAAAAGAATTACTGAACTGATGGCAAGTACTAGATATTAGGAGGGTTTTGTTACTATTTCTCTTGTTTGTTGCAGGAAAAACAAAAAAACATTCAAATAGCTGCACAAGAAAAAAAAAAATTTGTTCTGTCTCACTTGATATAGCAACGGATACAGGAATGTCATATTTGTGATTCCTTTATCTGACCCAAATGTTGGACAACATCTATAAATATCAAGGTATTGATAGATAAGATATCAAAGAAATATTAAAAACCCATGAATTTCTGTTTTCAGGATAGATTACAGTCAAATTCACTTTCCTTCTGCTTAATTTTAGAATACTATTTCAAGTACCAATGTGATTCAGAAATCTTTTCACCAGAAGCCATACAAGGTGGTAATTTTCGTCCCCTGCTCCTCCCTCCATCATCACACCTGAATCCCTGGGCCCTTATGGATGTGGAACTGATATCACTGCAGCAGTACAGAGATAGGGAGAAATCTTCCTAGCCAAAACTGGGCTCATCACAGAAAGAATGTTAACAGTAAATGGGAAATGCATCAGAATGAAGGGTGGAACATTAGAACATTACCCAGAGCATTTGATGAATTTCTTCTTCTTTGTTGGCAGAAAAAAATAGCTACATAATAGATGTGATTGCCTTGAAATTGATTGCAGCTACTACCCCAACTCCTTGTTTCCCTCATCAGTCACCCCAGCACCCTGAAACCTGCCTTGTTCAATCCTTCCCACAGCCTCTTGCTGCCTTCCCAGAGGTGCCAGCCTCAGCGTCACTGATACCCTGCCCTAGCTCAGTGTCACCAACTGATGAGTGTTACACCAGTGACACGCCCAGAGCACTCAAGAGAGCTCTCCCTGCTGAGGGCTTGCTCAACAGCTGTCTGTCATTGGTGAGTGCTGGCTGAGGAACATCCCCACCCCCATGGGAGACAATGCCAGAGAAACAGCACAGAGCTGTAAAAAGGGTCTGTACTGACCCTGAGTCCCCTCCTGCAGAAAGGTAATTTAGACCTTTTGTGGGCCATATTCTGCAAATAGTTTAAAAGCAGTATTTAATGGGCAAGGTCAGTATTTTCAAGTGTAGGCTATAAAGCCAGTCATCTCCATTTGCACTGAGGACTTGAAGGAAACAGCCTAACCTTCTGAAGTGCTGAGAACCATCTGCTCTTATTTGCCTCAGTAGTTATGAAAAATAAACTGTTTAATTAGATACTTTGGCATGGACCTGATTGGTTAACTTTTGACTGCATAATTAAAAAAAAAGAAGTGTCTGAAGTAGAATGATCTCACATTCAAAGAAAATATTGCTTTCACTCACCATTTGGCCTTCTCCATGTCCTTCATTCAGCTCCAGAGTAAAAAAAAAAAAAAAAAGTCTTTCCCCCCCATCTAATTCTATAATATCAGTAAAAGCTTATATATTAAAACGACAAACAAGTTTTTTCCCCTCCAGGAGAAGCAACACCAAACCACAAAATTTTACAGTGCTCATTACTAGAACTATCTGTGTCATGGACTGAAATATATGCAATCAAAATAATACCTCAGACTATCATATTTTTCCAGGCATGCCTCTATCACAAAATGAAGGGCAATGTGGAGATATGTAAACTAGCAGAAGCACTAGTGGGGCATAGATATGGTGCAGTGAAGCATCGTAAAGTCTTATATCACACTACTGCACCCAGGCTGAGCTCTGCCATCAATCCAGGTTTCCTGGCTCTGATACCGTCTTGTTCTGCTGTGGCCACACCAATTATATTCTGCTTTATTGCTGTGAATACATGTCTTTGATTCTTCAGGGGAGAACTAGCTCAGACTTGCAAAGAAACTAGTAAAATAAGAATAAAACTCTAAATGTAAGAAACAGAACAGTTTTAAGCATGGAGTATTGCTCTTGATACCTTGTGTAGAGCTATACTTTTTAAGTGCACACAAGCACACACAGGTAAGAAACATGGTGGGTTTGGAGGGGTGAGTTTTTTAATGCTAATACAATTCTGAAGGGTCTTGAGCTTAGATTTGAAGCTGCTGCCTGGAAAGGTCAGTCAGAACTACTGACTATATACACCACCTTTGAAACTGTATTTCTTAAATATTTGAAGCCCTAATCCCCACCAACACATCTACAAGCTGCTTCAGCACTAACAGCTTATAGGGTGACAAAGATGTTTGAGAATCTACAAGGGTAATGAAATGCATTTACATGGTCTCAAGTGATAAGCTGTCTCTACGTCAGAAACCAGTTAAATTTGAGGTACATCTGTCATTTCCCATCAACTTTTGGCTCAAATGCTTGGGTTCTTTTCCAGAGGAGAGGAGCCTTGGCTGGAAAATGTGACATGGTCTGACAGGATTCAGGAGGAGACATCAGAAACAAGTCAGAGCAGGGCACAGGAGAGTACATCTGCCTCCAAAAAATCAGCCATTCCAATGCTTGGCTATGAATAAGTCAAAATCTCCCCCAGCTGGCAGATTTCAGTCAAGAAATGAGAAGTACCTATGCCAATCAAGATAAAGATGAAGAATATTTTAAGGAAGTTTTGCTAATGTCAAAAGATAATGATTTTTACTCAAAATAATGACAGTTTTTTACAGATTCTTAGAAAGAAAGCATTTGACATAGCTTTGTGCTTGAATAAATTGTTAATTTAATGAGTCATACCAGCATACCTAGCTTTTAAACAGCATCATTTTCCAGTGAATCACAAAGTGATTAACAAGTCTTTATTGTTTGTTTTGCCCTTGAGAATACAGGTTCTCAAAGAGGCATAATGCATTATTACCTTTGGGTACATTTTAGGCACATGACAGCTCAGAATGAGACACATTTTCCATAGATTTTTCATGTCCATATCCAGAGCTCTTAAAACAGACCTGTCTTTCAGATAAATAGCAGCACTAACAGGAATATTTGCTTCTATAGTCTATATTAAAAAGCTGCTAAGTCAGAAGTAGAAACACTCAGTTACACTGAAACACAATATTCTGAGTTCAGATACAAGAAAATAATTTCCTTTTTACCAAGGAAATGTACTTCAAAATTAACAAATAATTGCTATTTCAACCCAATATGCATTTGTTGAACAAAACATGCAATCATACTCCACTGCAAACACTGAATACCTTTTCTTCCTCCAAAAACCCTGTCTTTTTGGGGTGATGCATCCTTTCCTTCCTTCCATGCTGCTCTGTGATCTGAGAAATGCTTGTTGGGCTTGGACTTGATGAACAGCACCTTCATGAGCCAGTTCTGCCTCACTTATGGAGATACAACTGTTTGTGAGAATGTATTGCAACCCACAAAAGGAGATGGCTCTCCTGGTTAAAGAACACTTCTTTTTTTCTCATCCTTCTGTTGCCTAATTCAGCTCACTAAATATTTCCTTGAATAATTGCCATTACACAACTGCTAAGAGGGGGGTAAATGAGAGCAGAGGACTGCACTGGTTTTGTCAGGGGTACACTTGATTTTCCTCAGAGTAGCTGGTGTGGTGCTGTGTTTTGGATTTGTCACCAAAACAGTGCTGTACAAATTGAAAACTAAGGAAGCTTGTATTTGTTTCTACAAAATTTCAGGACATTAGATAATGAAATTTCTAATGCTGTTTCTCAGTGAATTGGCACAGCAGCAAAAAGGAATATTTCTATACTATTACAGCTTCAGCATGAATTCATTGGCAGGTAGGAGCTGTATCCTTGCCTCTTCAAAGTTGGTCTCCCCAGGTTTTATAGAGTGATTCAAGGCAAGAATCCAGGTTCCGATCATGCAATGTCCTGTTCACAGAAAACTCATGTGCCTAAATAGCTTTAAATTCTTTAGTACCAGCCATTCTCTACCTGAAATTCTGTCCCCCTTTTGTTCTTCAGCCTGTTGCTCTAAATAATGCTTTGCTGTGCTTCTCTTCAGTAGGGAATATCAGCTTGGTCTTGTTTCCATGCCCTTCCAAGCATGGCATGTCTATAGTATTTTCCATGGGAAAAAGTGTAGAGCAATTTTAATGCAGAGTTAATCCCATTTGCTTTTTTGAAAGCTTTTTTTTTTTTTTTTAACCTTTCTGGTCACACAAAATACCCACTTCTTCCAAAGTCTCACATTTAGTGAAGTATAAGATTTCAGACAGTTTCCGAATCTCTACTCCCTAAACCTGCAGCAAGAAGTACACTCTGGGTGGAAAACACCTCACAGATATCGTTGCCATGGCAAAGCTTAACACGAGTTTAGAGACTGGGCATGCAGCCAAAAAGAAAATGAGGAGAGCTGACACATGACATTTCCCCTTTTGTTTTTTTCACATAATTTGCTTTCCACAGCTCATCTCAAGAGCACAAGAAATATTTCAGCTTCCATTATCTCCACAGGAGCTTCATTTCCCCCCCTTTTCTTTTCTTTCCTCTCTAAGAAAACAATCAGAGCTATTGTGACTTTTTGGGATTTTTTTTCCCTTCAATTCCCAAAGAATTACATATGTTCATTGCAAATAATTCCTAAAAATATTGTTATCATATGTTCCATTGATTTCGTCTTTATTAAAATAAACTAGATTTGAAGATGGGAATATAAACCTAATGGCTTCTCTTCAACTACAGTTTAATTTGATAGCCAATAAGGACAACATTTTCAGGGGGGGAAAGTACCAGTATATTGTAAAACACATTTTATTTTTTTTATATCATTCTAAACTGAGCTTACAAACCCTGACACTTATTGTATCACTGCTTAAGTCCCATCATTTCCAGCCAGTGTTGGGCAAGGCTGATATAACCTGATCCAGCAATTTCATCCAGCTAACTTTAACATCAACTGTATAGTAAAAAACAAGTATCTTTAAATATAGAGGTTCCACATAAGGTATAGAGCCTCCAAGCCCTCTGATCCAATATACTGTGAACTTGGCCAAGGCCATCACCCTGCAGGGGTTCTGGTGGCACAAGGAGTTGGTGGCCACTGCCAGCCCAGTGCTGGAGCAGCCCTGGCCCAGGTGGGGCCGTGTTCCCCCAGTGCTGCTGAGTGCCTGACACAGCCCTGCTCTGCTCTCTGCTCTGCTCCCCAGCTGAGGCCTCTGCCTCTTCCTCTTTCTAGCCCCAAGGTGCCTCAGCAGAGTTTTTAGCAGCCACAGGAGCACAGCCTACAGAATTCTGCACCTTCTGCATGTCTAAGCCCTGTTGGCATTCTGCCACAATTCCAGAAAGCTTCTCTTCTTTGGATAGCAACAATGCTCAAGGTTGAACACATCTGAAATCAAACCCCTGGTCTGCTACAAGAGAGAGCAAATTGAACTTAGCATTTGGTACCTATAACCTGGTCATACATCTTTATTATTCCAAAACAAGCAATTCCATAAAACTTCTCCTTTCAAATGTCCTGAGGTTCTCATTTTATTCAAACTCCAAAATGAAATTTAGAGTGTCTTTTACAGGAATGAAACTTGGTGTCCCAATTGATTTTAAGAAATCCATTACAACACAAATAACTTCGTAGCAAAAAGGAAAGGTTTGAGCTGTTCCACTGTACATCACAGTAATTACTTGGAGGCCCAGATTTCTAAACTCTTTCACAAGATGCAGGCTATCAGACATGCCTCTTAGCAGGATTTGCAGCAAACAAGTAAAGCCTTGGTGAAGCGCTCAAACTCAGAAATACTTTAAACTCACACGCTCAATGAAATAAAATTGTGAGGCAGGAAAGTAATCAGTAGGCTAGTGCACAGAATAAACTTGTACAGCAGGTGTAAGGTGGACAATCCTTTGAAATGCTGAAGCTCTCAGTAGCAATATAAAACTAGAAGGAAATAAAATAGAAACATGAGGCACTTATTCATGATCTTGAGTTTATAGAGAAGGGCTGGTGGTCACTACCCTTAACTACAAGGACAGCCATTCTCCTGTCACATGGAAGCACTTACTGGCAAAAGGACCTGTAGGGATGCTACAAAGAGTAAATGCCACAAGCAGGCATTTCCAGCTAGATCAGGAATTGTTTCACATGAATGGTGACAGTGTTCAGCTGAATGACCAAACGTGGACTAGGTTGAACAAAAGCATCCTATAACCTGATGGCTTTATGAACATAATGAAAACACTGCATGGCAGTACAGGAGGGTTCACAACTGCTGCAATCTATTTAGCCATCTGTCCAGCAAAAGGTCAGTGTAATTAACAATTTAAAGACACATACTGACATGGAAAAACACAGACCAGACTTCACATAAAAAGAGAATCTAAATCAAGAAAATAAATGCTTTGATTCCAGAGATAACACCATTAATTTCTTCCAGAGCACAGATCCATTTCCATATAAAGTGCTGTAAAAAAAGCTTAATTCAGTCCTTCTTCACAAAAAGGTTTTAGCAACCCCATGAGGCAAGTAGAAATATGTTAAACTCTTATTGAGTGCAAAATACATGGGTATTTCCATGGGTATATCCATGACCTACAGCTGTTAATGATAATGAAATATCTGCCAGCTGCCATAATCAAAGACACAGTAACTCAACCAGTTTAAATACCACAGTTAAAGAATGACCACCTGCCAAAGCACATTTAACTACAGGTAGCATCTCTGCAATTGACAAAATAGACATCCATTCCAAAGATAATCCTAAAATTATCATTTTCTCACTTAGTGGATTTATGTGATTTAACATGCAGTCATTTTCTCATTAAGACCTAAATATAAAGTACTTGAACAAGTGATTGCTGTATTCATTTCTTTAATGGTGTTCCTGCCTGTGGTACCCAGAACATGCAATGATTTGCTTTTAAAAGCCAACACACTTTAGGAGTCAGGCATCCTCAAGCTGCTCCCCACATCCAGCTGCTGTAGGAAGCAGCTGCCCACTGGGGCCTGGCCAGGTCCAACACTAAAGGCAGTCAGCTTTTCTGCAACCTCCTCCCCTGCAAGCAAGGTCACCACTGCAGAGATCACATCTAAGCCTTTGAAAACCTTGACCTTCAACCCTTTGGACCTGCTCTTGTTCTCTCAGAGTTCTGGCTTATCAGATGACCCAGGAGCAATGACAATTACACATCCTGAGCCAAGGACACAGTCACTGCCAGTGGCCTTGCACCTTCCCCAGGGCAGCTGGAAACAGCTGTATGGCCAACATACACACATTTCCACAGCTGAAGGAAGGGAGCAGTGATTGCCAAAGCCTGCTGATTAGTTAACACCAGACAGGTAACAAGTGATATCATTTACTGAAAAAAAAAACCAAACCAAAACCAATTCAATTTTAAGAGCAAAGTACTTTTCCTTACAGAAATGGTGACTCATTAAAAAACTGGATTTACAGAGGTAGTAGATTCTCTCATGTAAATGGATCCTAAGTGCATCTGAGATATTGAAACAAGAAATCAGAGACAGTCAAGCTTTTTAAATTTACAGTTCATAGGCTCCACATGATTTACTTGCTAAGGTATCAAACTGCTGCAGGAATAACCATGTCGAAACACACCTTCCCAACCTCAAAACAGCCCCTCTCAAAAGTCACAAAACAGTGCAGCTTTCAATGAAAACTAGCAGAAAGCTAATATCCAGATCTCTTTAAATATAAGTGTATTCTTAATTTTCATTTGCTACAGTAAAGCATGACAGACACAGGCTGGATCACAAGGCTTGTGAAAATCAGAACACCCCTTGAATTCTTAAAGAGCTTTCAGGTGTGCCCAAATATTTCTGGCACACTGTGAACAAAGTCTGATATATGACATAAAACGAAGATGTTTTTAGGAATACCATTTCTAGTCCTCATATTCCAGGAAGGCATAGAAAATGATGCCACATATAGCCAGCCATAGCTTCTAATGATGGCACTGCAACATGAATTTTGAGAAGGGTTCCTAAACAATATATCTTTAATATAGTTCATCAAAATGATGATAGATGATCAAAATGATGATTGCTATCAGAGCAACCTAGGTGATATTGGGGTTTGGGGTGGAAGAGGACAGGACAACACTGTGTAAAGCAGAAACTTCAAATACCAAGGCACTGAAAACTAGCAACTGCATTTACAAGTCCAATCCTACCCAAGTTATCTGACCATTCATAATGAAAACAAACTTAGCCAGGCACTCTGAGTTATTTTACACAGCTATCTATAATTACCTGTTAAAAAACCTATTCATTAGTGCCCACTGTGTTACAAGAGGGTTTTCAGAAGCTGGGACTGGCTAGAAAACAGTACATTAACTAAAAACACTTTCCTAATCAGAATTCATAAAAACACTTGTACAGCTCTGTTCTCTAATAAATAACAAACCTTGTGCTGAAAGGCCTTTTCCCCCTCATTCACAGCAATGTGAGATATGGCATTTCAGTGCTGTTCTCAATAGGCAGCCATAATAAATATGTACTGAATGAATGACATACTCTTCCCCATATGGAGAAAGGCCATTAGTGAACCAAACATTGAGACACCTCTGGACACCAGTAACTAAGAACACAGCCATTCTCTTCAGCTTTCCATTTCTTTTTGAGCTTTTTAATATTTGGGAAAACACCCTAAAACTTTTAACAAAAACTTCCAAATTGTCCAATGATTTAGGGTTACATAAAATAGAATGCTATATTATTCAAATATTTGTATCCCTTTAATTAAAACTTATGACTCCACAGCACAAGAAAAGTTTGTCCTTAAGGTAGGGTCACAGAAACAACCTACCCAACAGAGGTGTTTGCAGGTTATGTGAAATGCCAGGAGCATTTTAAAGAGCATGTAATGGATGTTAGAAATAAAGCTGCTTGTGCTTGGGGTTTCCATCTTCTCCCACAAAATTATTTCAATGTCAAAAAATTCCTGCTGTTGAGAAAGAAAAACTAAGGCAATAGTCACACAGCCAAAGCAACAAAAATCCTCAGGTTTAGAGAATTAGTACAGCCTTGGAAAGAGCCAACCCACAGCTGAGAGCAGCTACCCCCTCACTCAGCTGTGAACAAATCATTAAGTTGCTCTTATTGGTTTTCCCTGAACTTACTCAAGGGACTGCTGATTTTCTGTCTTTGCTTTAGACAACAAGAATTCCCTATACAAGGGACTTTGTTTCTTCACAGAAATCAGTCTCTATATAGAAGTTCCACAGAACTTTTTTTGAAGCACTTCACAAATAAGGTCTCCATACAAAATGCTTACTTTACCTTATGTGAACAATCCAAACAAGCCTAATATCCTCTGTGAGAAAGGCAGGAGAATACTGCATGCTCTTCCTCCTCTGCAAATTATGCAAGCACCCACACAATCCCCCTGGGACTACTCCAACAGCAACAGATTACATTGAAGCAGCATCAAAAGCCAGAATACATCTCTTTAAATCAGGCAGCACACACTCTGCACACTGTGCCCAATTGCAGAAATACAGAAAAACAAAGGGGCACTTTCTAATGTCACAGCTGACTTAAGTATGATTCAAAGAGCTCACTGAGGTCAAAGGGGGGAAAGGGCTGGCATAAATCTCAATGTAATTCCACTGAGTTATGTGTGAACACAGCTCTTGAGGCAGATTACCTGCCACAACACGGCCTCTCAAGCTCCTCTTGGAGTACACTAAATTCCCTGCTTATAAAATTACCATGACCTAGCAGCTGTGGTAGTTTAGACCCACATCTGCTCCCACCATGTAAAACTCCACATCCCACCACAAGTGACTCGGAGTGCAGGTACCTCTAGGCTGGCTGCTGCTCCACAGCCACAGCAACCCAGGCAGGGAAAATCCGTTTGTTTGTAGCCACAGTCCCAGCACTCCCAGGTTCAGCTGGAGTCAGGCTGAAATAGTCTTCTTTATCCTGTGGGGTGGAAAAAAGCATCCTTTCAGAAAAATAACACAACAGGAGCCCAGAGCAAGCTGCTGCTAAGTGGGTGGCTGAAAGGGTCACAAAAAGGTCCTCCAGATCAAAGAGCAGAATGACATTTCTAAGACAGCCAAAAACAAATCAAAGCAAGACAAGCAGACTTCTGGCAACAATGAAGCTGCTGGTCAATATTAGAGGGCACATGGATAGAATCCACTCTCAGGTGAGAGACACAACACACAGGTCAATGAGGGACCCTCAAACTGAGGCGGTGGGAAGGAAGACTTCAACTGCTACTGCAGTTCTCAGATGAACACAAGAGCCAGAGGCAGCCTGAAACCTAGCAAGCATTGGTTTGTGCATCCTGGGACAGGTTCCACTGCACACTGGGGCTGGGGAGGAGCATTTCACAGCACTGCACCCTTCAATGGTGCAGTGAAAAAATGGTGCAGGAACAATGGTGTTCCTTCAATATGGAACACTACCACAGCATTTTAATAAGTGTATTTCATAGCATTCTAACAGGGTATTTCATGTTGCACAACACATTAATAGACAAAAGAGATTATTTTGGGAGAACATGATATAACAGTGATTTGCATTCACATGAGAATTCACAAAAAAAGGAGGTATTTATGTGGGAGGAACAAGAGGCAGACACTTAATCTCTTCTGTTCAAACCATTTTTTGTAGAACTATAGTTTACTATATTTCCCCAAGACATAAAATTGAATTTTAAGAAGTAGCATTATATAATGGTGATGACATTGCAAAGCAGAGCTACCCTGCCACTTGCTCTAGACTAGACTACTGTGCTTTTTCTGTACTTCAGGGGAGCTAGTCTGGTAAAGTATTTTTTGTTATCTTTTTGTGCTCTTTTTTACTACTAAACAACCAACCCTCTGATTTCCCTAGGATACAAAAAAAAAATTAATGAGTTCTTCAAAATAGACACCTGCACTGTTGCCAACCTTATTAATACAAACTGAGCCCTTCCTACACTTCCCCTCACATTCAGCAAGCTCCCCCCAGCTCTGCTGCCCTTCCCAGAGCCAAGCTCTCCTGAACAGGCACACACAGGCATATTAAATGCACACTATATAAAGACACAAGGGGTAAATTTTCTTTCAAATACAGGCTGTAAGAGAAGAGGTATTAAAAACCAGAATCTTTAGTCCCAATACTGGGAAAAGTCCAAAGGGGTGGTAGTTCAAATAAAAGATTTTTTTCTTAATCTGTACTGGAAATTGGAAGGAATAACAACCATCTGCTACTTTCAGTTCTCTTGCGGACACTGTATTGAATGATGCAGTGTTTTGCCTTTCAGTGCCTTCAAAAACTGCGCACGGATCTGCAGGGCAAGCTGAGAGGAGATGAAAAATGAGACTGAAGATGGCCCCGATGTCTGAGGTCCAGACAGCTCAGCAAGGGAGCTTGGAGCTGCCAGGAAGGCATTGAAGGGACACAGCAGGACCCAGCAGAGCCACAGAGCCAGCAGCCTGAGTGCTCAACAGCTCACTGCAGAGAGCCTGCCTCTGAGCCAGGGCTCGGCGGAAAATAACAGCAGAAAGAGCTCAGGAGCAAAAAGGGCACTTGGCTTGAGCCCACGCTGCAGGCAGGGACTGTGCTTCCCCAAGAGCAGCTTGCTGCAGCCCCTCAGTGCTGGGAGCAGCTGGCCCCAGCCAGTTCCTGCCCTCACCAGCCCCTGGCACTGCCCAGAGCCCTTCAGTGCCTCCAGCTATGCACTGGTGCCCCTGCCACAGCTGTCCCACATTCCTGCAGCGGGCCAAGCTGAAAGCAACAGCAGAAACCTTTTTCTGCACCTTCTTTTACCCAAGCACTGGCACATTCCTGTACTGAACTACCTAACAGTGAACTCCCCTTCCATTTATTTTCAACTTCCAGCATTTTAACTGCTGTGAACTTGACTCAAACATTTGGGCACATGCCCCAAAACAATCACAAAAGTTGTAGCCCATGGAGGAGCAGGGAGGAGTGAGGAGGAAGAAGCAGAAGACAGGAGTTGTTGTGAAGTGACCACAACCCCCTATATCCTCTGCATCACTGACTGTGTTATTTCATTTCCTGTTATTTCATTTCATTCATTTTTATGACCTTCCAAATCTAATTTAATTGGCAATAAATTAGATTATCAGGTAGTTTCCCCCTACCTGAATCTATTTTTCCCTTGATGGCAGTTGGTAAGTGATCTGTTTTTCATCTCAACCTACAAAATTTTCATTTTGCCCTCTCACCCTGCCCTGTTGACAAGGAGAGTAAGTGGGCAGCTTGGTGGGCATTTGCTGCAGTACACATCTAACCCACCACACGTCCCCAGCCAGCAATCTTGCTGGCCTGACCTTCCACAGCCACCACCAGCCCACAGTAGTTCTGCAGGGCTGAACCTTTGCTGAAAACCCCTCTAGTGCTGTGTGATGCTTATTTCATGGATCCAGGTGCAGCACCATGGTGAGGAGGACAGCTGGATTACACTGCCTCTTCCCCCCCATCTGAACCCTATGTGGGGGTGGTAGGGCAACCAGCAGGGTTGCTGCCAAATGGTTGTGCAGTGCTGACAAAGGGCTTGCTGTACACAATCCTGGCCATCTCCCAGTGGAGTTTCAAGTACACATCCACGAGCCTCTGTATGTGCCTGCATTTGCCTCAGCCAATCTTGCATCACATTGTTTGAGTCATGCAGAAAGCAGGACCAGTCAGTCAATAAAAACCCCAGAGCTAGGGTTCAAGGCATAACAAAGGAGAAGTAACATGAATTTGTGAGATTCCAGCATGTGCAACAACACCAGCTTGCAGATGGTTTGGTGGTTTCTAGTGGATATGGGGAGGAATAACACAATTCACAAATATCAGAAGAGTGTGACACCAATTAAGAATACCAAACACTTACTATGGGAAGCCTTACAGTCTAAACAGAAATATTGACTCTAGTACGGCTGGGGTTTGCTTGTTTCTGTCCACATGTATTGTCATCTGTCTCCACAAGCCACAGGAATCCAGCACAAGACAGACTGCCAATCTCCAGCAGCTTTAGAAACCCCCACTTCTCTTTCCTTTTGCACGGACAATGCATAGAGCTGCACTCAGGATGCTGAGCCAAATCCAGTGTGGCAGGGGGGAAAATGATTGAAAGGACTACTCAAATTCAAATGTTATTGAAGCTATCAAAACAAGTATTCTTAGGAAGTTTTACATTTAATTAAAAAATTTATCCATAACTCTAACTTCAAATGTATCTAGAATCAAAGTGGACATAAAGAAATACTCAACTATACAGAAGTCATTCCTCACAAAGACCTGTGTAATCCTAAAAATACTTTCAAGAAAGAAGTTACACCATTTTTTCATGGGTGATATGTTTCCTCTGTGCTTAGAAAGAAATGGGGTTCTGGATAGAAGTGTGAGTCAATTAGAAAATGATAAAAGAAGACAAACGGTGAACATTCATACTCATTGTACAAGTAAATTATAATGGAGTAATCACTGAAAACCCTACACGGGGGAATCATCCTGACACAAAGATGCTTTACTACTTAGTTCAACTATGCCAAACCCAAATTATATTTAGCCTTGTTCCTGTAGTATCTACTGATATTCTGCACACTGACCCTCCCCTAAACTTTAACCTTTCCTTGAAAGTACCAGTAGCTCTTATTCAACCCAGTTATCTCCATCTCAGCCATGGGCAAAGGCAGTGTGCTTCACTTGATGTCATCCTCATTTATCTTTGCATTCCCATCAGCCCTCAGAAAGGCTCATGGGGCAACCCCTGGCAAATTGCTCAATCCTTCCTCCTCCTTATGCCAACATTTTAAAGGTTCCCTTTGATCTTAGCTGCAAGTCTAGGATGAATAAACCTCACCAGACCAGCAGAGGCCACAAAAACAAATCACAAGTTTTATCATTGCTCCATTGTCCTCAAGGACCCTTGGCATTTTGTGGAGACTATCTTCTCACAAGCACTCTTTCAGCTCCAGCTAGTTTATATTTCTAGCCCTGTCCAGTATAACCCTGAATTCTGGCAGAAAGTCACATAAAAGTAAGTACACTTGTTAAAAAGAAATATATATTTATGCACACACAACTTGCTTTCATTCTTTAGTTATAAATAACATGTCATGTCTTCCCTGACTAAAGTAATACAACTTCCAATATCTTTATAACAAGCCAAATTACAGCCCTGACCCAAATACCCTCTTTTTTTATAGCCAAATTGTATTTCTGTTGTGAATGCTCTGCTTAGGTGAAATTACCTGCAATTCAGCTTGCACTATACTTACAAAGTCATGCAGTGGTATTTTTGCCTTATGCATCTCCAGATATTGAAGCAAGGAGATTAGATGGATAAAGGCATATTTCAGCCTCTAGTGATCTGATTTATACTTGGATACATTATTATTTTTAGCTATACAGGCTCATAAGTATTCTGAAAAATCAAATTCGAAACAGATACTAAGGTTAGGAGAAACTAGAAGAAACTTAGTGCACCAATATGAGAAATAAAATACCTTAAATCCAACAGAGCTATCAAAGGAGCGTAGGCATTAAAGCTATTGGATATGTAGAACTTCTTACTGCTAATATTTTACAGTTTCAAAATGTAAAAAATTTTCTTTTATCTTTGTCATCAATATTCTGCAACTGTCTTCTGCAATTTAGATATGCTAAATGCTTGTGTTCCTAAATTTAAAAGAGCTTAAGAACCATTTTTCTGAGATCTTGATTTCCAATAAATGTGGGGTTATATATAACAAAGCAGAAGAAGATATGAGGTCTGAAGATAGAGGTGTGAGCCCAGACAAGGAGCAGAGGGAGCTGGGTGGGCAGCAGGGCCCATCCCACAGCCCCTGACCCAGAGCAGGGCAGCCCTGGAGCTGGCAGCTTTCACCAGGATCTCCATCCATCACCTGGGGTCAAGGTGATGGGGCAAGTCTGAGGCCAGGCTGGTCAATGGGTCAGACACAGCCTGGAGATTGCAGACAGACCCACAGGGACAGGACAGCTCCACCACCAAGGCAGGAACCCCGTGTGTGGGCCAGAGTCCACGGGCAAGGACAAGCTGTGCCTGAGGTGGAGAGCAGCTGGAAGCACTGCTTAAACAGACATGGGCAGCTCAGGGCTGAGTTTAAATCCTGCTCCTGTGGTGGGAGGCCCTAGAAAGGCTGGCCATGCCTGTTGTCAGTGACCTGGGACACCTGACAGAAGCTTCCTTGAGATCAGAGGGATGCTGCCCTGTTGGAGCTCCCTGTTGGCAGAAGTGTGTCACTCACCCCAAGAACTACAGCTGGTGATGAACAAATGTTAAGGTGTTGTCAGTGCTCCATTCATCATGATATCATTACAGGGAAAGCAGAAAATTAATTTTTAGTGAACAATGAGCAAATTAGGTTGCTATATCTCTCAGTCTGTCTAAATCCTTTTCCATGACAATGAAGTAACTCTATTAGTATTTAGGATTCCCACCCACTCCCTCACCTACCACTGCCACCCCTCCTGGTGCTTGTGTGGAAAGAATTTTGCGGAAAGGATAGCACAGCTCTCAGTAAAAAGTGAAAATGGAAGGACTTGGCTCTTTCTAACAGGACAAGTTTCCATTGAGCTCATTCTACACCACTAATCTATGTGTATTACAAACCAAACAGGTGATTTTCCTATCTACAAGACTTCTAGAAGGCAGCCTAGACTGTGCTCATGTACAAATGGAAACAAGAAGAAAACTCACTAGTCATATCAACCCAAGGAGAATCAATCTCTTCCAGAATCAATGAGGTCTCTATAAAGGCAATTGTTTTACAGCAACCAGAGAACCAATAAAATTCAGAGAAAGTTCCTTCTGGCAGATGTGTCTAATAAACACATATGTTCAGGTGATGAGGTTGTTTATATGACCTTCCATCCAACCAATTTCTCCATTATTGTTTTATCTTTTAGTCATTGTGTTTGACTGTCAACTGGTTTAAATTTTAAAAAAAATTAAAATTCCAAAACAAAAAGACAAATGTAACACAGTCACTATTCAATCCATAGTGATTCCAGCAGAGTTTCTAGGAAAGCATGCATTTGTAAGTGATCTGAGCTAACTCACTGGGCCCAGAGGAGAAAGGTCACCTTCTTTTTGAGAGAGTTGCATATTTTATATACCCTGCTGTTGGAGCCATTTGGAAAGACTGCAGATGGGGAGCTACAACAGCAAGGAAAAGAGGAAGAAGAGGAATAATTCCAAAACCTATTCCAAAACTTTTTCAGCACAAAATGCCTATTCCTTAACCCCTTGCATAGTTTGGTTTAATTTCATCATAACATGGTCTGACCTTTCAAATACCTTTTTAAATTAATTTTCTTCCCATTTCCAACACTTTAATTTCCACAGTGCACAAACTTAGAGGGAGCAGTCCAACCTATACAAGAATTAGCATCACCCAGCCTTTTTAATCTGTGAAGTCTGGAACAATCAACTCAGCATAACAGTTTGTTTTGCAGTGGTTTGGAAATGACACAGTGTGCAGGAAGTTTCACAGCTCATCAGTTTTAGAACGTTTTCTAAACAAGTGCTTGTAATTTAAGATCAATTTTCATCTAACTCACACATTTTCTAATGAAGTCAAATAGTGACATAATAATTTAAAAGTTATTATTAATTCCCAGTTAGGAAACCAGTAGGAAATCTAAAAACTCTAACATATTTCCAACAGTTCTTTAACAGCATTTGGCTTAACACCAAAGGCAGATTTTTATTTACCTTCAAACACTGTTGTCTTTGAAAGTGATGTGCCACAAATGGAAGAACTATAATTTTAGTTGGATGTGTAAATCAGTTTGTTTTCTGCAGATTTACAGCATTTGTAGAATATATTTGGAAGTTACACATAGCACTTTTTAGTAAACTATTTATTAACAGCACACTTCTGTTTGAAATTGGCATTTATTCCTGTTTCAATGTCACACTTCTTTTTTGCCAGTTGTATTTTTGCCTGTCCATACTCATATCTTCAGTTAGCGTGATACAACCAAATTGTCTGCATGCAAACTTCAGTGCAATGCTGTCCTAGTTTTAACACAGCTGGAGGACAGATATAACAAATGACTCAGGGATATTCTGAGTAGTGGTAAACAGAAGATAACTGCTCGTGCATGAACAAAGCCATTGTTCCCCAATAACTTCAAAATTTAAATTGGATAATTACTATATGAGTCTTTTGTCAATGTCATGAGACATGGTGTTAAAACAATAGCAGGCATTTCTCAAAAACCGTGCTAAGACTATATTTTTCTTGTCAGTTTATGCTCCAAACAACTATATGCTTGAGTTCTCAGTTGTGGAGTTTGTGCTTGTTTCCATGGGTAAAGGGGCCACAAAGCCCATAACTCTGTCTTTTAGAGCATTCCCTGCAAAGTACTTCTCCCCTTTAACACCTGGGTGTGAAGAGATGCTGAGGCTCTGTTCTAAATGGCTTCATGAGCAAGGCAAACCTGTGATATACCTTAAACAACCACATCTTTTGAAGGGATTAAAATCATCCTGCAGCAGCAGTCACACAATATTTAGCTGTGAAATGCTGAGTAACATCAAGAGAAAGCCTCTGAGATGTTGAAAAATGAAGTAGTGGTACTTGTGAGACAGTGGGGTTTGACTTTCTGTGAGTGTTGCCCAGCTCTAAATTAGGAGCTGAAACAACTTTCAAAAAGGAGTTATGACCATATTCTCTTTCTATTCCCCAAGGCAAGGGCTCTGTTGGAACATTTAACTCATGTATTGGAACAGAGGAGCAAAGATTGTCAGAGCTCTGTGTCTGACCTTCTAGCATGTCAAGTTGAAGAATAGATGCAAGAAAATGGGAAAATGGTAAAAAGCAACTGTTAAATGATAAAAGTTAAAAAAAATCTTATTGACCTGGATAAAAATGGCAGTCTTTGCCCATTAGGCTTGTGCCTTCAGACTACTACTGTAGCTCTGCTTCAGACCTAGCAGAGCTAGGGAAGCAAAGCTACAAGAGATGTGCTAATAGGCATGGCCCTACAAGACTCATGATCGATTAAATCCAGCACGTGATTTACCTGGTTTCAAGTTACCATACAAACCCCAGGTGTGAAGGATTTCCCTGGGATATTATCTTGGGCTCACAAACTTTTTAAGAGGTTGGAGAATCTGTTGCAATGGATTGTTACTTCTAGAATTAACTAGCTGTGTGTAATTCTTCCTTTCAATCTGGGCATTACCTTTGCTATTTGGCTCTTTGCTGCTGCCAGAGCCCTAAAACCAAGAGTTGGCAACATGGAAGAGAAGAGCAGCATTGGTACCTTTGTTTTCACCACTTTTTTCTCTTGGTTGCTATGTTAGTGTGTAAACAAAACAGATAAGATTTTGACATGCAATCTGATGGAAAGAGAAGCTTAAAATTCAATTGTAGTTAAAGTCTAGCTTGCTAAATTCAGAACCCCTGAAATTTACATCAGTCTTAATCAATACTTGGAAAAGCATCTGATGAAGAAACTGTGACATGTGTCTATTCTCATAAAAACTTAGAGATAAGGCAGGGAGAAGAAAGGGAGGGTTTTGCTATAAAACTCCACAGAACTAAAGAGCATCTAAAATTTTGTACAAGTCTTTTGTTCTTCATGTAGCTAGTACTAACCCAAAATTATTCTGAGTCCTAGGAATGACCCAGTGTCAGTGTGATGTAGTCAGAACGAGACCAGTCCATCAATGAAAAGAGAAAGCAGAGGTTTGCACAACTACTGAAACTTCCACTTTGTGGCAAATTCTTCCTATGTTTAAAGAATCAGTGCTCTGTTTATCCTCATCACAGCACACACTACAGGCCTTTACATTGGACAGAAGGTGCTCACTCATTCTCGCTGTTGCTGCAATTCTGTTCCAACAGGCTCATGCAAACAGGAGTACAGGGAGCTCATCTCAGGCTTACAGTGCAGCCAAGGCTTGCTTTAGTCTGTGTCATATCACAGCAGGCTCTGAGGGACCACTCCACCAGTGAGAGGCTGAATGAGTGGGATGCAGACTTCTCCATGCCCTTCCTCCTCTCTGACCATGAGCTGAGCTGCAAACTCCAAAGGTATTCCCAGAACACGGCAGTGACTTTGACAAACTGGCTCAAATCCTAGGAGGCCAGTGCAGGTCTGACTGGGTCATTATTAATTTATTAAGTTATAAAAAATATGTCAAAAGTGTTGGTGGGTGCTGAAGCAGGGCTCTGTGTCCTGCTGTTACTGTTGACACTCCCCCTGGCAGTGAAACTCTGACAGGAATTAGCAGCATTTGCCCTGTCCCCACTGGCCTGCTGAGTATTTGTGCCATGCACTAGGCATTAGCAGGGAATATTTTTAAAAGGAGAGTTAGATTACTTACATATTATTAAACAACAACAACTCACATTTTCTCTAGCTGCTAGAAATCTTGATTAGGAAAAATAGCTGACCCTCTTACTCCTTGCATAATTAAAGAATCATGCTGTTCTTCCTGTGGTTTTTTCTTGCTTATGATCTTCCATGGCAATCCATTAAGTGGTACAGTATTAACAGGGAACTAAAACACCAAATTTAATCAACACTACTTATCACATATTAACACTTGAGCTCAGCAAACTGTACATTAAATGGTGGCTTTACTGAATTATCTGACCTTTCCCTCTCAAGTCTGCACCTCCTAAGGGCAACTTTCCTTCTTTTGGTATAAAACATTGGCAGGTCAAACCCTGCCATATCACCTGCAAATCTCCTCAAATGGCTCACAGAACTGGCTCGTCTACTTGTAAAACCATGACTGCAAATGTGTTTGGATTATCTCTATATTTCGTATTCATGAGGTTTACAGTTCTAGCTTGCAGCCAAGAAAATTGCTTTGTTTTTTTGTAAGTCTCAGAGCAGAAAGCAAATAAAAAATATACTATGTTTACTACCACACACAGTTTGTTAAACTCCTGCTACAGTTCCCCTGACAATTCCTTTTCCATCAATCTTCCTGCTCTTGGATATCTCCCTGACATTTTCTGCCATGGCAGCAAAGGACATCTTCTGGTTGACATAATTTAAAATTCCACTAAGGAACATGTGTTTCTTCTCTTACACTTAGGAGCAACCGGACTTTGTTCTTGAGTCTGAAACAAACAACATTAATAAATCATCTTCATATTCAACACACAATTATTTTGTGGCACTGAGGGTAGGTGTGTCTAACTGGAATTTCTCCCCATTCCATTCTGCAGCAATTAGAGAATATATATAAGGTCTGTAACATTGCTGGTTTGCTCCTGGAATTTGAGCATAACTGAAGTCTTTGGAAACAATACCAGTCCTGCCAAGGGATCTGACCAGTCTTCAAGAGTGTAAACAACCACTGGCATCCTCAGCATGCATAAATGCTCTTTGTCTCCTTCTCTCAAAATTGTCTGGGAGGCAGAGATAAAAAGCAAAGTGCAATCTCACTGCCTGGTGCTGCACTCACTGCACCTGAGATCTGTGGCACAGCCTGTCCTCACCTGCCCTCTGCATTCCCAGCTCCTGGGGACACTTCTCTACAGGAAAATAGCAAAATCTCCCTTGAGGTTTTGAAAGTTTTCCTTCTTACACTACATTACGTGTTTCTCATCTCATTTCCAGGTAGTTTGGTTTTGGTTGGACAGTGGTTTTTCAAACATAAAGTCTACCACAGAAGCCTGCAACACTCTTTTTCTTCCTAAAAAACCCTGCACAGACTGTTTCATCTAGGGGAAGATTCATTTACTTTGATTAAGAATATTGAAATCGTCCTTTTTTTTCCTCTCCTTTGCTTTCTGCCTTCATACCATATTTTAAATACCTGACCTGAATTTCAGTAGGATGCTGCCGTGACTCTGGGGCTCCCTGAGGAACAAGGGGGTATTTCAGCCTGGCCCATCACAGCTTCTGGAATACTAATATATTTTGCTGCATGTATTCCAGTCCATTTGACAATTATATCCACATTATGAGGCGAAAAATGCAGGACATAATGCAGAGTACAGCTGGCACATCTGCACTTAAGAAAATACCATTTATGCTAGAGTCAAACTCACTCCCTGCTGGAATTTTAGCAGCTTTTCCTTCATGAAAAGATTTTTAATAGCATTTTTCTATTGGTTCATTTTGTCTCTCTGGTACATGTGAGTAAAGAAATCACGTTTCAATAAATGAGAGTGCTGGTTTAAAAGACAGTAGGGGAAAGCTGTTGTCTTGATTTAGTTTACAATTTGGAAAGTCTTCAACAAATACAGTACAGCAAATGCAGAAGCAAAATAGATTAAAGAGGAGGCCTTTTCTCCACAGAGCACAGAATGACATTTACAGATGTATGCTCACAGCACACAGCACTAACAACTGAGTAAGGGTCTGTTCAGTACCATCTCTGGTACGATTTGCTCTCTCTAAATTCTGTATTTTAAAATACAGAATACAGGTGATACAGAAGAAAGATTGTCTCCTGCTGACAAGTATCAGCCTTTTGGCCGGGTCAGGCAGCAAAGGAAGCTCCTCTGAAGCTGTAAAATGGTTGAGAAGTGTGTTTGTGCAGGATGCAGAGTGAGAAGTACAGGTAGATGTAGCCAAGTTCACTGCTCTCATTGCCACCAGAGAAGGCAAGCTGCGAGCTGCCTGTGGTTTCTCCTCTAAACAGATTCAAGGAATCTGCATCAGAAAGAGTCCACAAAGGTCTGCTACTCTGGCAGCTGCACCAAGCAGACTCAGAGGACACGCCTGGAGGGCAGCAAGCCCATGCTATCAGCACTGCCGCTGCCAGGTGCAAAGGACAGCCAGGAATTCCCCACTAACTGGCACAGCTTTGGCATCCTGAGCAGACACAGCCAGAGAAGCTTCTGAGAAGCAGCCTCCAGGTATAAACTGTGTTTTGAAAGTTAAGGGAGAAAGAAATACTGAGGATCCAGGGTAGGAGAAGGCATTGGAAGGACAACACAACCTGGAACTTGACCATTAAATAAATAATTAATTGTTAAAAAAAGGGAGACTGCAAAAATCTGCCCACTGAAAATTCAGGAAGAGCAGAGGAATGGGCTGTAAAAAGCATTCCCAGAAATGTGGAAGCAAAAGCATGGGAAGACCTGAGAAAAACCTGAAACTTTGTTCCGAGTCTGAAGTAATTTCTTTTCATGTGATATGTGACACCACTGAATGCTGACAGGACAGAGACAATCAAACAGCTTTTTTTAAAGAATATCTCCCTTCTGTACTACAGCTTCCTTGCAGTCGGAGCATTTGGACAAGACCAACCAACATACACAAGTCCCTTCTCAGCAGAGCTTTGGCTGCTGCAGCATAGCATAACCCAGCTCTGAGGGACATGAGCCTTTAGAGGCACCTGCACACCTTCAGATCCAGAAGGCTTGTCATCTTCCCACTGATCTGCTGTGCAGGCTACTCACTGTACTTCATGGAACCAATCTGGGGGAGCTGAAAAAGCCATTGTTGTCATAGAAACAGCAGGACTTTGTACTACTGTGCAGGCTGATACGTGCAAGTATTATTGTTTGGCCTTTTTCCAGGTAACCAGATTGAGAATTGCTAAAAAGGTTTTAAAGAGCTCCTGAAATTTTGCCAAATAATCAGACCTACAGTTCTCACAAACACATTCAAATATTTACTAATTGTTGTGAAAAAATCTGAAAATTTCTGGGTATGGCAAACACTGATGAAAAAAATATGTTCTTGACCCCAGAAAACAAACAAGCATTGGTCATCATGTAAGGTACATGTCCAAAAATCTGAAACCAGTTATGAAGAAGCAACGAAAACTGCAGCCATTGTCTTCAGTCCCCTCCACTTGCTGAGGCTGATATTTTGAACACCTATAGTTAGAGTGGTAATTTAGGTCAATCCTGCAAAATTGCAGCTATCCCAATGTCTTAGCAGCTGCCAGAGAGCACCACTCACTGACCCCACTGACAGGACAGGTAGGGGGTTTGGGACTTTTCCTTTATTTTCTGCTCTTTGCTGCTGGAGAGTAGCAGTGCTAAAATCACTGAACTGAATGCTGGGAGTGACCAAAGCTGCTGGCACAGCAGGCAAACTACTGCGTTCCCCTGGTGGCTCCAGAGAAGACAAGTCCACAGCCAAATTACAGCCACAGGAGCATTTAGGTTGGAAAAGACCTCTAAGGCCATCAAATCCAACACCTGACCAATGACCACCTTGTCAGCTAAACCATGGCCCTAGGTGCCACATCCAGTGGTTTCTTGAATTCCTCTGGGCACAGTGACTTCCCCGCCTCCCTGGGCTCCCTGTTCCAATAATTAAATCACCCTTCCCACAAAGTTCTTCCCAATACACTGGCCACAGAAATACCAGGCATGTGTCTTAGATATCATTTGCTTTAGACAAACAAAGTCCTTTAACCAGAATACCTTTTTTTGTTGTTGTTTTCTTTCACTTTTTTCTTAAAACATTTTTATCCTCCACTTGCAGAACAGTATTTCTTGGTTATGACAGAATGGAAAGATAAATATCAGGGTGCTGCTAGTTCATAGAAAAGGTGGAATTTTTAACTATTTGGCTTGGCAAATGAGTGCATGTGACTAGGATACGTAATGCAAATATTTACCTGTATGCTGGGCACAGGTGGGAGATAGAAAAAGCAGTTTAGATTATAAAGGTCTAATCCATCTGCATAGAAACCTCCTATTCTTATCTCAACAGTCCAATGTTCTCTCCGTCTGTTCCAAATAGTTCAAAACCCTGTCCCATTTAGCACAGAAATCACCACCCCCTTGCTGTAAGCCATAAAAAATGATCCAAATGGCCTTACATGTCCTGTGTGGAGGAAAAAAATAGCCCTGTGACTTGCAAAGAGCCTGTCTCTGTCACGCAGGCATGACATCATCTGACATCTCTGAGCTAACATCCAGCTGGTCTATTGCCCCATAATAATATTCTCCATTTTTCTCACTGAAGTAATCTCCTGCTATTACAGAATACATCTTACTCTTCTCCCATTGCCACAGAAACAGTCAGAATGCCTTAGGAATTACAAATATGCAATTACTAAACTTTCAGCTCTCTCAGACTGTGAAAATGGATGGATGTGACACTACATCGAGCCATGAAAAAAATAAAGGGAAATGGCTGGAGAAGCAATTTGTGTGGGAGTGCTTGCCTTAGATTTAATTTCTAGTTTTTGTTGGACAACAGCCTAGGACTGCAGCCAGCCAAACAGCCTCCTCCTATGCCAGATCCAGCATCCTCTATTCCAGCTCTCTTTTACAGGTTTAGTCCCTTTATATTCAACTCAGTTGCCAGCTACAGGAGTAATCTAATGTGATGCAGAAGGGCATAAGCCTTTGGGAACAGACAAGGACATGAAAGACAAAATTGTCAGTAAAGGGCTACTAATTTACACTGTAAACACAAACAGAACAGCAAGGTAAATGGAAAAAAAAAAAAAAAAAGCTGCCATTTTCTAGATTCTCCTTACTTCATTGGCTATTCAGACTGTTGCCACTTGTTAGACCTCAACAAAAGAGATGACTGAGAAGCCCGTGGTGATTCTATTTCTGACCTAGCCATGGAACAGAGAGGCTTTTAGCCTGGACTCCTCTTCAACAGCAACCTGTGTGACCATCAGCTGAGGAAAATCCAGCCCAAGTGCTTTTCCTTTCCCTCCACATGCTGAATAAGTACTTACTAAAGGCAAAGTGAGTGTGACCAGATACGTCAGTTTTTTCCAAGAGAAGAGAGGTCATGACTCTCAAAGCCCACGAGTCTGGGTCATATATTTGATCATCCAAGTAATCCCCTTGTTGCCAAAGCCTGGGATTACACAGGCAGGGGGGTGTTGGTGGTTCTGCTGCATCTGTAGCCACTCGCACCGACGGCAGCCCCTCACTGGGTGGCACCACAGCACACGTCTGTCACTGGGATTTGTAGACATTCTGGCGCTATAAATAGCAACACCAGCATGCAGACAAACACAGAAAAGTCCCTTGGTTTTCAAATTATCTCTCATTTAGCAATATTTATAACAACAGCTATTAACTGACATGATACACTTTTAGCTTGCAGGAAGTCACAGAAGTATTTTACTGTGATGAAATATGTGTACCTGGAGTGCCTGGACATCACCTGGAGACACGGAATGCAGTGAAAATACAACCATATTGCACTTAAGCATTTAAAGAGCTGCATCTGCTTTTTGTGATACACTTAACTTAGTTAGCTAAAACTGATCAGAAAATTCAAGCCTATTTCAAATACAAAAAATAATCACCTGGGCATTCTGATTCTGACTTAGGTCCCAGAAATTACAGGACATGCTGCCTGCAGGACATGTGAAACAAACTAGAATGACACAGTAAAAGTCATAGTTCTCTCATTGTATGCATTTGTGCCTCACATGAATATGAGAAAATAGCAAATTTGTACATATGAACACTACTTCAGAATATTTTCTCAAGCTTAAAAGCAAACTCTTGGCATTTGCATGACAAGAAAATGAGGGTTGTCTGGATACAAGACATGGAGTCAGAGTGAGACATAAGCACCAGGTATCTCTGGCTGAAGTGAACATCTGAAATTTCTCTGCATGACAATTGCAGGCTTGTGAAATCCCTGCAGCTACAAATTTTCCTTCTGTCATGTCCTTTCCCTGGCTGGGGAATCAGATTTCTGCAGGAAGCAAATTAATTTCACATCAAGAGTGACATCCTTCCCCTCTCCCAGAAGGCACAGGTTCTGTGTGGGAAGGCACCAGGGTCACTGGTGAGATGTTGAGAAGGCAGGTCAGGTAGGCTGCTTGTAACTCACCAAACTGAAATCCACAGATCCAGAGATTGCTCAGATTGTGCTTCAGGAAAGAAGTAATGGGTGTCCAAGGGAGAAGCATATGCTGGGTCATGGGATGAGTGCTGCAGTACCAGCTGGGAGAAATCTGGCAGGAAATTTGAGGATAATCAGAATCTGCAGCTAAGGAAAAATAAAGAGTGGACGTTGCACAATAGAGAACATTGAGAGTAGATGTAATTTCCCCATCCTTATGTATCATTTATATAATGCTAGAAAATTACTAACCAAAGAGGGGAAAACTGGAAAGAAAACAGCTGATGTCATGAGATTAATGTTAAAAAAGGTTAGAAAAATAATTATGCTAAAGCATCAACTGAAAAGCTGATGTTGCAAAATTTTGCTCCTTTGTCCTTACTTTTAAATGAAAAGCTTGTTTTGATTTTATTTCATCTTCTTTTCACAGATTCATAGGCTATATCTGCAATAACTGAAACTTGCTGTTCCTGTTTTCAGGGTGGAACTTTCCTTTGCAAGTATTAGAGAGGTTGGAAAAGGAGTGTTTATGTGCCCTCTGCTGGAAATACAGCACTGGCAGCACTGGCAAAAAAATGGTTCCCCTCCACATGGAGACCAGCTTCATCATGGATGCAGCAGGAACCCACCACACAGGCTGGATTTTGTTTAATGAACCTAGTCAAAATAAACTTTGTCTTAGTTGCTCAGCATTAACTTATACATCTATGTAAATGCTGGGATCCAAAAACTGAAGTAAATAAAAAGTATCTCTGTGGAAATCAAGGAAATTTTGCTTTGGAAAATTGTTTAAGTGAAAGTTTAATTATACTGTTAGAAATTGAACTAGTGAAATTTGCATTGCTACATTCACAGACAGAGGCACTGTGCACACCAGCCACCCCCAGGACAGTGAGGAAGAAAAGGAGCTGCCAAAAACACTGAACATATCCAGCCCCATTAATACTCTCACCCTTCTTCTGAAGGCATTCCTCCCCATAACTGACATTACCAGAAAATGTTACTTTTCCTTAAGAATTTACTTCTACTCCATGTCTTCAGTCCATAATTTTTGGGGGGTTTTTTGAGGGAAGACACCCACAGGGATTCATTGATCTGACTGAAACATATATTTTTCCAGTAGTTTTGCAATAACTTACTAGTTAAAATAATAGCAGTCACAAGAGAGAAGATTTTCTTGCAGTCTTGCAGTGCTACTACTTTTTTTTAACCCAGGTCCAGCTGTGCTGTTAGGCCAGCATTTTAACCCAGAGTTCTAGATAGCATAGGAAAAAGCATGATTAGTTAAAGCTGACAGGAACAACCTGCTAATTAACATGCAGATTGTATTCTAAAATCATGGCACTTCTTTTGCCTGCTCTGCATTTAGCTTATCTCCTCCCATAAGCTGACTCAGACAAGCCAAACCTCAAAGATCGCAGATGTTTTTCCAAAAACAACCTTTAGGATTTTGGGACATATATGCAACATTGCTCTTTGTGCTGCTCTCTGTATGCACTGGACATTAGTTCAGTTCGTCTGGGTGGTAATGAATCTTTAGCATTCAGATGGTGTGCATTATCATCATGAAAAATGGAAAAATACTGCACTGGCCATTGTGCAGCACTTATGGGCTCGGCTTCACCTAGTGAGAGACTTCACCCTTTGTGCTTTTTTTCTTACTAAATAAAACTACATCATATTCAAAACTAACACAACTGCCTCCTAATTATTTTCTCTACATGATGATTTGATCTTGTTAGTCTTATATCTACAAAAGAATTTCTTTTTATAATTTGCTTTCCTCAAAGTAAAATTTCACACATACAACCCCAAGGAGGCTGTGGCTGAATTGCATCCTATGGGCTTCACTTTCATAACAAAATTTACACTGCAGAAACATAGGTTGGTAAAGACATTTAAATAAAACATTAGCCTGTCCTCTTTTACCTTTCATGCTGTTATTGTAAATTAATTTTTAATCAGTTCCTTCCCCAGATACATCCCCCCTTTAAACATACACTTATCACATACTGTTAAAAGCATTTCTAAAATGGCAATTTAAACACTGTGCCAAAGCTGCCCCTTAGCAGCCTTCCAATTCACATTTATCTCTGGTATCAGCTTCAGCCATGGTGTTCTTCCTTTTTACAAGGTGCTAGAGGGTATTTGGGCTGTGCTTTGGATTACAGTCCATCTCTGCCTCCTGAGCTTGCAGAAAGGGGTTCTCTGTTAAACAGGAGGCTTTCAGAGCTGCAAAGAGCAGTTGGGAATCCATCTACCACACATATTTAGAAAGTTTCTCCCAATATTTTATGTGTATCAAAACATACAAGTATTTTAAAAAGCCAGCTTGCTGCACTGCTACAAAGTTGGTTCCTGCTTTATATGACTGAAACCCTCTCTTACAGAAAAGGAGAGGAAGAGGTCAATGATTCCTAATACATAAAAAGGACAAAAGACACAGCTAACACTGCTTAGCAACTGTCTTTCCATTCTAAACTCTCCTGTTGCTTCTCATTGCCAGATTTTAGACATTTTGCCTTCATTTAACACTGAGTTGTCTGCATCAGACTAAGGGTTTGGCTTTAGGTTTTTGTTGGGGTTTTTTTCAGGGGAGAGGGGAGAAGAAAAAAAAAGAAAAACCCAACCAACAAAAAAGACAAAACAAAAACCAAAAACACAAGGGATCTCATAATCACCTTCTCATCTCCGCAAATTTATCTCCTTCAGTGGGAAGTTCTAGCATCTCCACCTTTGAAATGGGTCCAGCTGAGAACTGCACTTTTGTTGGACCTGGTCACCACCAAAACTTGACTAAATCCTTCCAAAATCTTCACCAATGGTAATTAATAAAAAATGCAATGTACTGTAGGAGGCCCTGAATATTTGTATTATGAATGGAGGAGGTATTAAATACATATTATATATACCTGTACTTAAATATCTTTACCCTTGACTAGTCCTAGTTATCCTTGATGGGCTGCAGCTGCGATGTTCTTCATTGGGCTGCAGCTGTGGTTTGTCAAGGTAACTAGGATAAAAGGGGAGTGGGCTACTTAGTCAGGCAGAACCATGATGGAGCTCTGACTAAGGAAGATCTTGTTCGTGTGCTGTGAAGATCTGCCGCCCACAAGACAACAATAAGAGGTACAGGACTAATGAAATATGCTTAATATAACAACTTGGGACTTATCTAATATGGACTTATGGAATATGTTAAATACCGCAATGGAATATGATAGATATAACAATATGAGATTGGACTTACGGAATATGTTAACTACAACAATGTACTTTAGTGGTTGGATTTTCTGAGGAGTCCCTCCCAGACAGCACATTCCAACACTTCCCACCAGGCAATGAAACCACAAAAACACCAGCTGCAGACAAGGCTGCAACACCCAGGATGGGACTTCAGGAGTCACCTCTCAAAGTCAGAGCTCCCCTGGGGTGCAAGGGCTACTCAGGCCTTTCTGACTTCTGCAGAGTCTGGCTTTACAGCTTTGGCATTACATCCAGGTAGCCTTCATGAAGTGATTGCATGAAAACAGTGGAAGATGCATGGAAACATAAGTGCATATTGCAGAAACATTTTGTATTGTTATTATATTCTCTACCAGACCAACTCCCACTGCAAATCCTCAGAGTCTTGCCATTAAAATGAACACCAACAAAATTAAATATTTCAGGTTAATGGCTGTTTCAAATCATCTAGGGGGAGGCTCAGCAGAGGATTTGGGATCCAGTGCAGATTTATTCTTTAGAACAAAGATGTGAAATACTTACTGTTTATTATAGCAGTACATTTCTAAGCTATTGCCAAGAATGTCTGGGCCAATGAAATTAAATAAACACATAGCAACAGGCATCCAATTTTTGACCTGATGATTTTTGGACCAAGGTGATCATATGGATTTTTACATGCTGACTGTGTCCAGGAGGGGATGGAAGAAAAATGTTAGGTAATTGTGACTGAGGCAGAAGTTGTTCCCTCTCAATTCATGATCAGCTGACAAAAACTGATGGCACAGCACAGAACCAAGCATCATTAATCCCACCTAGTTACTTACCTCCAGTGTATACCCTGTACTTTAACTGTTACTGCTGTTCTAAAAGGAAATGAAATAAACCCCAGAGGGACATGGATTTCTGTAATGACTTATACAGCTCCAGTTGCCACAAGCTGTGTGCAGGCTATTTCTAGAGACTTAACATCTTACTGACAAAACCATAGAGGTTATGGATGGATGATATCTGCTAAGCCATCTGCTCTGTTTCACTGCCAAAGCAAAACTCTTCCTACTGCATATTTATTTGACTTTTACAGTAGTTTTAAATACTCAAGTGAATGGAACTTCCCCTGTTCCCCAGGGGAGGATGGGCTCACTACAGAATACTTGGCACTGGCAAGATTTTTTTTCTGGTGTTAAGCCCAAGCTCCCCCTTTATAATTCCATCCCAAGACTTTCCCTGACCTCCATACATGTGCCAATCTCCACATTACAGCACACAGGGAAGAAAAGCCATGCACATTTGATTGATTTGATTTATAAAAACATAAAAGTTTTTAAAAGAGTGCATATGCAGAGGGTCTCAGACAAAATATCATCTACTCTCCTCACAGAGAATGTCAGGACAGTGGAGCCTCAAATTTCTCAGGTATGGGCTATAATTATTGCAATTATTTATTTCAACAGTTCTAGTAGGTGGAGACAGACTACAGTTTCAGGGCATCCTCCTTCATCCATGTGAAGGCAGCAGTAGCTCATTCTAGGCCGGAAGTTCTGCAGAGGCACAGCAGGCAGGCAGCTCCCAGCTCCCTGATTGTGGAGGGTGGAGCAGGAGAGAAAGCAGAGACAGAGGAGAGCTGGAGGGAGTGTCCCAGCCATCAGCCCTGTCTCACCACAGACTGACAGCTGACCCAGTGTCACACTTCCCACGGGATGCTCAGACTGGTTCAAAGTCACACCTCAAGTCCAGCATTATTGCCAGGCTGTCTGAAACTCTGCAGGCAGCATTTTAGTGTAGCCCTTGTGGTTTCAATTGTTACATGTAAACCATCCTCAAATCTGGAGTGCTGATAGAAGGATTTTGTATTGCTGTACATCTGCACTGACAGCCTTTTGTTCTCCTCAAAACCGATCAAGATCTGACACCTTTAATGCTTTCCCTTTGCATCTTTTCCTGTGCATAGGTTGTTCTCCAATGTAAAATACTTTGTCCTGTAATAAGGTGAACAACAAGGGGGGTTTACCCTCAATCAGCCTCCTACATCCTTGCTAATTTGTAGATTAAGTAACTGAGGTTAATCATTACACGATTCAATGTCTGGTTTTGTCCTGGTTCTAATAACAGTAGCAGAATTCTTCTAGGTATTTAAATCTCACTGAACTTGTATACCTAAGTGACATCTAAAACCAAATTCTTGATAATTGATAACTTTTCTACATAGCCTAAGGTTGACTTTTTTTTTTCTTTGTTTTGTTTCCTCCTAGCAAATGAAGCTGGCAAATGTAATTTCAGATAATTGCATTACAAATTGCCACTTTCACTATTTCTCACTGTTTTGGGGAGCATTGCTTGTTTCCAAGGAAGACAATGGCCCATAGCAATACTGAGAAATATTATTAATAGACGTAAATTTGATACATGTATTTTAAACAGTTTTGTTCTGTGCCTAAGCACTATATACAATGCCTCCATAAAAAATCCTAGGAACCTGGGGCAATAACTGTCTCCAATGAGATTTCATAAGATTCAGAGGCACATTATGGCTAATGTAGAAATAGATTTGCAGTCACAGCCCCACAGGTCATTTGTAAAATCCATTGTCTCAACTTTGCTATTGCCTCACAAACAAAAATTTGATAACAGCATCCTCTCTTCTGTTCACATCTCCATCTTTTTCTGACTAAATCAGAATAGCCAGAACAACAGAAATGTTAAATAACCATTGAGTCTAAAAAGTCCTGCGAACAACGACATTTTATGACCTACTTTAGATTATTTTAAATCCTTCCCCTGCATACATTTGATTGTGCATCGCACTTCTGCCTTTACCAAAATACCGGGCGGGACCAGGTCGTTGCGCTCCGTAATTCCCCGCCTGCAGCGCGGGCAGCCCCGCGTTCCCGGGGCCGGGAGGGGGAGGAGGAGCAGCGTCCGTCCCGCCGCCAGGTGTCGGTGGTGCCGCGCCCGGGAGCGATCGGCGGCCCGGGATCCGTCCCGACCGGTCCCACCCGCTCGCAGAGGGCCAGGGCCGCTGGGACGCATCCAGGGACGCTCCTGCTCCCGCCCGGGGTCCCTGGGCCCCGCAGCGCGGCTCAAAGCCAAGCTCGGAGTCACGGCGAGGGCTTGTTCGAGCCACTCTGACTGAAGCACCCCAGGGCTGGAAGCGATATCAGCTCGGAAGTGAACTAATTAGTCACTTGCTACCTGATTGCACATTACCCAACTACAGGCTCAACAGCTGACTCCTCTTTTCTGTCTGGGTGTGTAAGCTGGCCTCTAAGTGAGGTCAAGGTAACACTGCTTGTAGACAGAGCGCAGGAGGAGTGGGGGGATAAACCGGGAACGCGACAGAAATGGGGCAAGGTCTGCTGGCAGCTGATTCAGGCTCATGGCAAAATTATCGGCTGGGGTAGGACCGTTTTCCCCCTCCAGGATAGCAGCGAACTTCCCCCTATTTTCCCCCAAAGCAATGCTGTGAGCATCCCCTCCTGCCAGTTCCCTTCTGCCCTGCAAAGTGAGCAGGTTTTAGTGGGAAAGGAGAAGCAGATCAGACTGGAAGAAGCAGGAGCTGAACACAGGCAGCTGGTGAAGGTGGGAGGAACAGGAAAATGCTGGAGCAGTGGGATTTCCCGGGGCTGTCACTGTTGCTGAATCCTGGAGGAGCCCTCTCCAGAGCCCAGCTGCTGCTGGAATTCTGAGTTGTCAGAAGGCTGTAACAAAGATAAGGGTGGTGGAAATTATTCCATTGGGCAGGCACAGAACACACATCCATAGGAAAACACATTCCACTCCTGTCACAAATCACAGGGGAACATGGGTCTAAATTAGATTTTGGGACAGAAAAAAATGAAAACAGCAAAAGATCCTGTTTTCTAAGTTGTCATAGGCTGCAATTTTTAGAGGTGACAGGCTGCAAGCAAAGTACCAAACAAGAGAGACAATTCATTTCTAGTAGCACAGAATTCCATCAGTTTTCACTAGCAAGTTCCAAGAAGAACCAAGCGATGATTTCAGAGAGCATCTGTAGACAAATCCAAATGCAGGCAGGAACATTTCTCCTGCTTTTATTAGAAAACTGTCCCCATTAGTAGCCAGTCTTACTCATTAATCTGAGCTGACACTTACAATAGCTTTTGGTAGATGACACAATCTGCTTGCAGTTGAAACAGTCCTGTGTACTCGCTTCACTGGGGTTTGTTAAAAGGGGACATTCTCATTGTTTTTAAAATACATTTTTAAAACTAGTAACGTGATGTATTCACATAGACATCACTATTTGCTGTGCATGATGCTTTCTGTTCAAAGCTCTAAGACCATTTAGATTATTCTTAAAAAATGTATATGCATGCTCACATCAAGTATTACTCAATTAAAGAGAGTCCAGAGGGAAAAAAATAAAAATCACTGGAGGTATAGAAAAAAAATTACCTTTGAGGAATGATTACTTTCATAAGTTAGTCTAAAGACTAAGAGAATGAGGTGGCAGCCTGCCAGATTTCAAATACATAAAAATTTTCACAGCTGCAAATGGAAGAGTAACTTCTATTGGCAAAGTAGATGGAATAGATGGGCTTAAACTGTAAAAAGAGAATTATAGGAATTTTAGTGGTAATGATAGCAAAGTTCTAGGATAGATAGCCTAAAAAACTTGCACACCTTCACCCACAAAGATAATTTATACAAATTAAAATGTCTCTAGGATGACCTTCTATACTTATTATGGTTAAGGTATGACAACATATTAGATTATTTTTCTATCATCTTTTCTGTTACATGAATTTATGCAACACTAAGATTCTTGTGATATTGCAAGTTTTATAACTTACAGGTTTGTAGATCATGTTGACTGATCTCTAATGGAACATACACCAGTGTTTTCCCTGTGTCCAGTCATACTATAACGCCATGGGAATGCTCATTTTTCATGGACTTCTGCTATTTCTCCTTCCATGCCTGACAGAATCAGGAAAGGCAGAGGCAGGTCCCAAAATCTGAAAGAAAAATAGAAGCCAGGTTCCAGGAATCACCTAAGTTTAAGAATGAGCAAAATCACAACAGACTTAGGAGGGGTTCATCTTCCCCACAACCTGAGCTTTAAACAAAGATGCACATTCTGAGAGATTAAAGAAAAATAAAATGTATTTAAGTGGACAATCCTATCATTCTTACGATGTGTGAAGGCTCGAGACAGAAAAGCTCTATCTGGCACAGATGGGTGCTGATATCCTTGGCCCACAGGAAAACCTTCAACTTCACCTCCTAAACTATTGGTTAACTGTTTAATCTCCCACAGGGTGGGTGTTGTGAGCAGCCTGGACTTATCTTTTTTTTGTTTTGTGGTTTTTTTTATTCAGTGCAAGCTGAGACAGCAGAGACTGAGTTAGGTCTCAACTCAACTGTTAAGTGCCAGCCTTTCAGAGAAAGGACCCCACCATTTGCAGTGCTTGTTCTGAACCTTAAACTGGGACAAATATCATTCCACAAAATACTTCTGTGCCTATGCTGTGAATCCCATTTCATGCAAAGAAACAGACCCTCACACAGCTGCCATTCACTTGTTTTGCTCTATTCTGGGTTCCCAAGAATGAGCAAAAAAACTGCTTATTTTCTTGCTGATGAAGGCTGTCTGAGTTTGCTCAGCCACATGTGCCTGGCAGGGTGGGGCTGAAGTTGGTTTTTCTAAACCTCTCAGACTGTCATTCTGAAACTCACGGGCGTGATCAGCTTTCCGGATTTCCCTTTCATGCTGGAGAGCAAAAATGCAGACAGCATGCAAGGAGCAGCAGAGGGAAAAGCAATAGCTGCAACAACCATTGATTTTTCACAACAGTTCCAACACCACTTCCATCCAAACTCATGGTAAATCTTTCACTGACATCCAGAGTTCAAAGTCTGACCCAGAGCCAGTGCCAATGCAGTCTTGACAGATGCAAGGTCTCGTTTAAGTGGCCTGAACTTTTATCAGCTTTGGTGGAACTTCCATTTGTTCCAAGAACAAAATCAATCTGAGTGTAAGATCTGCATTAAATGAGTATTGTTCTTGCACTACCTGTACAGTCTCCTTTTTGCTTTATGATGCTTTTGCTTTATGATGCTTTCCGATCATAGTCCCATTGCTAATTAACTGTTAAATAATGACAAAGACTAGGCAAAAGTGCCTTTTAGAGACCAATCAGCAGAGTCCTGTGACAGACCACTGAACAAGGAATAGTGGGGTGACACCTGACCTGCTTTAAAAAACCAAACCAAACCAAGAAAATAAAACCTTATGAAAAGCAAGACAAAAAATACAAACTTTCATCCTTCTCCAGAAAACACAAGTAAACACTCTAATTTCAACTTCCCTTGAACTTTACATATAAAAGCTTGCTTTTGAAATCCACAGAGAAACCACAAACGGAACTGTAGTAATGCCTCTGCAATCAAAACAGCTTTGGGTACATCTGCATGCCTGGGGGCAGATAAATTAGAATATCTAGGGCTGGAGGGATGAAAGAGAAATCAAGTCCAGACAGCAGCTAGCCATGTTAGCGCTGCTGAAACTTGTAAGTCACACAAAATATGGTGCATTAGTTTAGGTTGCCTTGTGGTTACTCAGCTTTACAGCATTCAGGCTCAGCTGACCAGGTCAGAGCACAGGGAAGACGTGTCTGCACTTGACATACCTTCCATGTGAAAGGTAAATTAAATTCAAACACAAACCTCCAGAAACGTGTAGCTACAAATGGAAAGAAGAAGGGCAGCCTGTTCTTCTGGTCTTCTTTTGCTTTTCATCTAACTTACTCTTCAAACATCACCTTTGCAAGCTAATAAATTCACCAGATACTGCGGCAGCGTTTTAGAGATTGCTGGGACCAAGGCAGACAAAAGTCCAAGCCTCTTTCCTAAATCACTCTCCAGAACAAGCTTGTTGAACAGAAATGCAAAGACACACACAGCCACTCAGAACGAGGAGCCAAAGGCAAATGACAGTGTTTACACTCTCCTCTCATATATCATCAGCGACAGAAACTGCTGTACCTCAACCACAACTAGTCAAACAGGCCAGACATTTCTCTGTAATGGACACAGCAGTAACACACACTCTGTGTGAGAGTGGCTGCACCCCTGAGTATCATCCTGGCAGCATGGCAATTCTGCTCATGAACCCCTTATGAATTACATTTGTGACCATCTCTGTTAGACCAAAACGTCATTTAATTTGCAGGACTTATTTATCCTCCACAACCTCCTCTTTTTTCTAAAATTCCAAGTCTAATAGCAGGGCTAATGGCAGAGAAATAACCACCTCTAGAGGCAGCCAATTTACATAGTATTGCCAGGACACTATGCTGTGAGCCAAAGAGGGTCACAATCAGAACCAAAGCCAGTTCAGCAGCCAGCCACACTAGAAGAGAACTGAGCAGAAACTGAGGACATGTTTGTTTCTCTCTCCATGTAAGGAGTTCATTTCTCGACATCCTTTCCACACCCAGAACCCAACAAAATGTAAGGATTGCAGTGTTGCCTGAGAGTGCAAGTTTTTCAAGATTTAAAGGCCATAAAGACTCACAACATATTAAAGTCACTATTATATTCCTTTCAAAACCCTGGCACACGCGGACCTGCTTGATGTACCCAAGCAACGCTCACAAGGTAGCTTTTTTCATTTTCCTGACTTCAAATAGGAGGTCTCATACATGCAATTATATCAGTGAAAATCCTACTTCTGATTTGTGGGAACTCTTCCACTTTCAGTTTCATTAAATTATGGCCAGATTCTGATCACAATGAGGAAACTCAGTTAAGGCTTTCCAGCTGATTGATGGGAGGAGGGGGAGCTCATGCTGGTGAGTTCTGACTGCCATTATTTTGAAGTTAATATTGTTTCTTTCCTGACTCATTGTATTATAACAATGACATTCACTTAGAAGGGAAGGAGCAGTTTCATTACACTGATTTCCCATAACAGAAAGAGAGTAGAGGCCACACAAAAGGCTGAGGCTGCAAGAGGCACATATCAAAATGCCCTTAAATACAGCTAAAAACCTTTGCTATTTGTTCAACTTCACTCTGAAGGCAAGGGTAGATCGGAGCCATATTAGCATCATTCCATGCAGGGACACAGTCAAACAGGACAGAAAGCATGACCTCTAGAAATGCTTACACTTTCTCCAGTGTACCTGCGTGACTCTGTTTGAAGTCCTTTCTACCTCTTCAAATAAAGGCTTTGAATATAGGAATAGTCCCAAGGAAACTTCTTCAAGAAGGAAGATCAAAACAATGGTTATTTTATCAACAAACTATCTGCATAAATGCACACAAGATCAACAAAGGCTAGCGTGAAGGTTGCTTGATAACCTGTGTGAGAAAGCTGGGTCCTCTCCCCGAGCAAGCATTAATTTGTGTCATAATTCCCAAGGTGTCAGGCTGGGGTGGTGCCAGCCTGTTCTGTGTCTTGTGTCTTCAGTAACCTGTTCCCAGAAGGCTGCCCACAGGTGGATTAGAGATAACACTCAGATAAGTTTGAAGGGCCACAGTAAAGGAAAGACTGAAACGAACACTTTGTCTATGAACTGCGCCTCAGCTTTCGCACGTGTGCTCAATGAATTTTGTAATTGAACTCCAGCTACCACGACTTCATTACTCTGGGCTTTAATTTCAAACAGCAGCAGCTACTCTGCCTGCACTTCAGCAGGAGCATTGTCTTGTAGCCACAAATACCCGAGAACACAAACACACCACTACTGTTGTAAATCTGCACCGCTCCCAGACAAACACCACGGCCCCCTCGTAGTGTGAGGGAACAAATCAAGCTAGAGCAGAAGTCTCCCTTCCTCTGGGACACAACGCCCTGTGGGAGCCCCTTCCCTGCCACCCAGGCTCCCTGCGCTGGGCCCCAGCCCCAGCCGCCCCCGGGTTTCCCCGGCTGCCCCGTCGGGGAGGGAGCAGCGCCCACGCCGAGCTGCGCCCGGGCTGCGGGGCTGGGGCGGCCCGGGCACGGCCTCGGCCCCACCACCTCCTGCAGCCGGCGGCTGAGCGGGGGCTGCTTCAGCCAAGTGAAAACACAAACCGACACCTGGAATGCACTTCGGGGTGGGGGGAGAAAAGAAAAAGAAAAAGAAAAAGAAAAACGAGTCGAGACTTCTGGTTGATGTCACACCACCACAAAGCTCCGCCTTGCCGGCAGCAGAGGCTGCCCGTGTCCGGGCCAGGGGCTGCCTCGCTCCGCCTGAGGGGCACGGGCTCGGCCCGGCCGCTCACCGCGCCTCGAAGGCTGCTCTGAAGGGGGTGATTTGGTGCTCCTGTGAAACACTCTGCAGTAAATAGACTTCTTTAAGTACTTAAGCACCGGGGGAAACACTCTCTGTGAAAGCCTGGCCAGCTTTGCAGCTGCCACTTTTGGCTTCTCACCTTTGGGCTCGGGTGTAACACCCCTGCCGGAGCCAGCGCTGGCGGAGCCGGGCAGCGATTCACGCTCTCGGGGAGCGGAGACCTTTCGGGGCTGAGAGGCGCGGGGGCTGCAGCTGCAGCAGCGCCCGCAGCCCCGGACTGCAATCAACTCCTGCCAGACCCTTTGAACCTCCCCCCGTCACAGCACACGCTCCTTGTTCATGCGCTTATGAGAAAAGCTATTTTCAGTGCTTTTTCTGTCAGTTCGGGTTGGT
Source organism: Emberiza elegans (assembly GCA_024865655.1). Taxonomy (NCBI): domain Eukaryota; kingdom Metazoa; phylum Chordata; class Aves; order Passeriformes; family Fringillidae; genus Emberiza; species Emberiza elegans. Next base: position 68,229,884 of record JALJVW010000206.1, read on the forward strand.
TCGTCCTGCCGGTTCGGGGGTGGCTGCAGCTCCCCCGCCGGGGCTCGGGGCTCCCCGCGGCCCCAGGAGCGCCGGGAAGCGCCGGGAAGGGAAAGGCGGCGCAGGAAGCGCCGGGCCGGGCCGGCAGGAAAACCGTGCGGAGCAGGAGCAGCACGCAGGAAGGGGCCCGGGCCGGGGCAGCGGGAGCCGTCTCGGTGGCCTCCCAAAGGCTGGCAGAGGAAGGCAAGGTCGCGTTCACCTCCGAGCGTGCCCCGGAGCCGCTGAGGGCTGGAGCCGCCGCTCCCGGGCCGGGCCGGGCCGGGCCGTGCGCTCGGAGCTGGGGCCGGCGGGCTGTGACTGCGGGTGCCGCAGAAAGAGCCCCGTGCTCAAGTGCAGGAGTCGTGCTTCTTAAAGGAAATAAAATAACAATAAAAACCAACCACGCTTAATTATATTCTGAAATACTAAGGCACTTTGAATCTTCAAACATCAAAATACTTTGAAAATACTCTGAAATACTTTACATGTTTTAACTGGTTCTGGTTTATACAGACAGACTCTGCCTTTTGTCTGGAGCTTTAAAACGTTTTCTTTCTGTACCACCCAGCATACTTCCATAGCGTAGCTCCTGGGCTGAGTATTGTGTTTCGCCATTCTCGCCGATGTGGTGGGAAAAGGCTTTGCTCACTGAGCCTTTTATGTTAGTTCATCCTATTAAAGCGCCTTGCTTTGTTGTCCTCTGAACCCTCTTTACTGCCTCTGCATTTTTCAGCAAGTTTGGTGAAAAGAAAAGTTCACCCTGTATCATTAGAGTCCTGACTAGAGCCACATTCACTGATGAACAATTTCAAGTTGAAAGATTCACAGCTCCTTCACTATCACCTTAGTTGTGCAGACAAGTTCTCTCCCTCACACTGACGTTTTATTTATTTGTTAGAAGAATAAAATTCAAATATTTTTGCTTGGAAAATGGACAGTCTCTGAGATGAAGGTTAATCTGAAAGATTTCCTCAAACAATATTTGCGATATGACATATAAAAACAGTCAGAGAGCTGATAAAATGCAAAATGTATTGAATTTCTGAGAACAGCAGGGGGGAAAAGTTGTTACACTTTTTGGAATAGAGTTGTAGGCTGCTTTGAAGTAATGTCTCTGTGCCAACATAGAGGAGTTGTTCAAAAGGGGCATGGATCATATAACACAAATGAGAGAGAAATACACACTAGCTGCAAGCAATTTCTTATCTTGTGCCTAAACCAGCAGTAGAAGTGGGAGTTGTGATGGAAATAAAAAACATGTGAAAGTGCTTGGTGTTTGGGAAATAGCTCACATGGATTCCTTGTGCAACAGGCATCGAAGTGGTCACCAGATCAGCAGAAATCGTTAGACCATAGTTGTGTCTTGCCTGAAAGCAAGAAAGATAACAATGCAGGCTGTGGTGAGTTGTTTTTCAGCACTTCATCAGAACGTGTTTTCCAGCTAACATCTTGATCCTTCTTCCAAACATGAGGATAGGGTTGCATATCTTGGTAGAATTTTTTTTTTCCTTCCACCTTGGAGTAACTGATACAGCAGCATCCAGCTCATCAAAGCACAAGGAAATACTGCAAGTAACTGGATAATAATCGAGCTGGCAGACTCTCCCCCTTATTCAAAATGACACAGATATCAGTTCTTTGAATAGTACCACAAAATTCAAAGTATTCACTTGTAAACATCCCTGTGTGTTTATTACACATATCTCTGTGTGGGAGGGTTCATGAGACCTTGCCCAGAGCTTCTCAGGAAAGAATTACAGATCTAAGGACAGAGTTCACAAGTGAAAATTCTCAAAATCCTCAGCTTTGTGTCTGCATTACTACAGAGGATTCCTTCATTTCAAGCAGAAAATATCATGGTGTAGTCCAACTCCCTCCCCCAGCAATCCAAAATTATCCCTGAAACCTGTTCTCCCATATACTCTCAATTACAATCTTGTGCCAAACACAATTTTTTACATCATGAAAATTGTTACTGCACATGCTGTGTCACCATATAAATTCTATTTCTGTTGTTTAAAGTAATTCACACCCTCATCTTCACATTATTCAGCTCTGGCTGCTCACTGTGGGCAAGAATTTGTCTGAGACAGTATTCCAGCAATTTACACCACTATCCTGCTAAGTCAAGAAGTCTTGGCTTATGCCAAGTGTTTCTGTGTTTAAGAGAGCAAAGCTACCTTTAGCAGACAGCTCAGGTCAGCACCTGTAAATGTCAGCTGTCAGCTGTGGTTCACACCAGATTTTCCCCAGGTAGTGAAACAGTTTTCATCCATGATTTCACAAAGCCCGGCAGATAATTTTAACCCAGTATTTCTTTGGTGATTTTCCCTCTAGCCTGTGTTTTCCAAATGTCCATTTGTTTTCAGAGCTGTGCATTTGGTATTTTAATCCCACTTGTAGCTGAGTAGAGTGATTCTGAATAAACACTGCAATTGCTACACACACAACTTAATATTTATTGGGGTTTGGGTCACACACGTTTCTGACAGGCCGCATTTTTATGTACCGTGCACCTAAAAATGGGTCTTCTCCACGCGATCATTCCCAAAAGCTCAAAATAAATATTGCCCTTTGTACCAGGCTTCCATGATGCGGCTGCTGCCCCAGGCTCGGTGGAAGGTTCACAGAGGGTTGACAGAGCTTTGTGAGCTCTGCTTTATTAGGACTTTTCCAAGCCGGAGCATTCCTGGGTGTGGCTGAGGGATTTCCTGCCTTTTTGTCCTGTGGAGGAGCACGGAAGCTCCAAGTGCAAGGAAACACTTCCCGCTCAGCTGCCGTGCGGGGCTGCTCAGCAGAGGAAGGGCCCGGGCAGCACCGAGGGCTTGGGGAGCTCCCATACAATGTTGTATTGTACATGCACAAGTGTCTGCTGCTGCTGCCCTGATACAGTGCTTCAAACCGTGACACACAAGCATTGAGTCATCCTGGTGCTGCAGGGGACATGGTCCTTAACATCGTCATTCTCTTCAGTGGATCACCTAAGTGTACGCTAATTACATTCCAAACTTACAAAAAAACTCACACAAACCAACCAACCAACCAACCAACCAACCAACCAACCAACCAACCAAACCAACAAAACCCCCCAAACACACCCAATCTTTTGGACAATACTGTAATTTATACTGGCTGCTTGGCTCCCAGGTTTCTCTAAATTCTTATTTAATCAGAAAACTTGTACATGTTACTGTGCCACATGGTCTTATAGCTCATGTGTGCAGAGTGGATTTAATAACTGTTAATTACCATGGAAAATCCTCTGCATAGAGCAATAGTTGAAGGGAGATTTTGTGACCCTATACAATTCTTGCTGACTGTGTAAAATGAAATAAGGTTCTATCAGAATAAATCAGATGATAGCTAATGAGAAAACTCTTTCCATCTGTAAATAGAAAGATTGGATTAGAAAAGTTTGTGAAAGCAAATTATAGGAACTTATTTTAGGTGGATTTTGTTTAGGGTTTCTTTGTTTGTTTCTTAAAGCTTGACACTTTTGTTCTATTGAATTAATCTCATTTTCAAAAGGAAAAAACCCAACTAAACATATGGGGAATTATTGAAATACAATAGATGTTTTCTGGCAAACTTCAGAAGCCTGGGGAATTTCCAGCGTTTCAGAGCTGAGCAGGTCACATAGCTCTAGTTTGCGTACCTATGGTTTTGAATGCTTTGTCAGTTTGACTCTTTTTACAGCATCTGATAATGTCTCATCCCATACAAAATGCAATCAGTATTGAGATCTTCTAGGCCAGATTAGGAATTAAGGAATGTTACAGTTGGGCAATCCCTGTATTTCTTAGGTGACAGGATAAAATAAGGATGGATAACAGTATTTTTACACATTTCTGTTCCCTATTTTAGTCCTGGAAGTCTGTAGTGTGCAGCAAGCCCAAGGTTAGTTCCAGCTGAGTGGTCCATGGGGCATCCCAGCTGCAGCTCCTCTCTTGCTCAATATGCACCCTGCTATACCTGGCTCTCACACAGGAATACCTGGGCAGGGAGTTGCCAGGGAAGTAACAGATTTTATGATAATTTTCTATCCCTGTTCTATTCCTTGCACTGGAAGAACAGCAAGGAAGAAGAATAAACATCAAAGGACCAGGTTGCTCTGAATAATTCAGGCTATTCTATTTCACGTAGACATTCGGTATAATGCACCTTTTCAGTTCTGAGTTCATTTTCTCTGCCTGTTTGTCACATGGCCATCACCAGGACAAAGCCTTTTCCAAGCACACAGAAGGCAGCCCAGGGCTGGGAAGGGTGCTTCCTACACTGCAGCCTCAAAACTGTGTGGTACCTCTGGCCTAACCTGCTGGTGTGTGGGAATGCATGGCCATGGCTGAGGACCTGCAGAACAAAATGGCCTTTTCATTTTTTTCACCTTACTGTTATTAATGCTATTCTTTTATTACAGCTATTATTGCCTGCCCAAGTCTTGTCTACTTGCATGTGGAGTGTCTGTGGAGGAAGCAGATTTCAGTCACCATGACCAGGAGTGTAGGAAATGCTTCCCATGGCCCAGTGCCACGCTCTAGGGCGTGCACATCTTTTACTGAGTGAATTACGTAGGGCTCTGACTTCCCTCCCAGAACTGAGCTCCCATCACACAGTCACCTCCATAGGGGAAACTGTCATTTTCCATAAAGGCCCACAGTGCTTAGATGAGATAAGCAAGGGATACAGAAACACCAGGAAGGGAAGGGAAATGACTCACCTGTGGCTATCAGCTCCTAGTACAGAAATGGGGTGGTAGTCACAAGGGGTCAGTGGCACCGTGCTGTGATGACACAGCTCAGCCCTTGTCACAGGATCTCAGATGTGTGGGACAAACAACCTTAATGCCCACAAGGCTTCAGGAGCTGAAGGGTCCCAGTCCCTCAGATAAAAACACCCCTACAAATTCAGATGTCCCTGTGCATTGCCTCATCCCTGTACATTGCATTTATTTACTCATTGGTAGCACAAGGGTTTAACTCGGACTTCCGTGGTTTATACATTTTCGGTGCTCTGCACAGAAGTGACTTTATCCCTGGGACAAAGCAGTGCTTTCCCTCATGACTGTCAGCAGCCAGGGTAAACCATCCCTGCCCAAATGAAGGCCTGAGCCAAGAGACACTTTATCTTGTGCACAAATACAGATTTGACACTTTTTTCAGCCCTGCTCAGGTCACTATTTAAAAGGCTAGGAAGTGAGCACACATGAAATCATTCCTTCCATACAGGCAGATAGATGGAGAGAAATTCCAGCCTGCTTCCACTCTTTTGTCTTCAGGGCATTTTTGGAATTTCCTTCAGGAAGTGAGGTTATGACCCAGAGCCTTCCTCGGTGAGTAGGCTCTCATTTCCCACAGTCAGCCCTGCACAGCGATGACATACAGTACGAGAAGGTGAGGTTTATCTTCACTCTCCAACTGCATCCGGTATGGACTCCATGGAACTTAAAAGTAATTCTGAGAGGGAACGGCCACTGGAAAGGAAATGGAAGTCAAACCTTTGGGAGAAGTAAAGCAGTATCTGTTCAACAACACTGCCACGGCCTTCGCTGGCAGACCCAATGGAGCTGCAGCGCTCGCGCAGCTGAGCCACCATCCTGTGTTTCATAAACTTCCTTGACGTTTGCAATAGGCTGAGAATTGAACTTATGAATTATATTGGTGATACAAGTGAATTACTTCACTTTTCTACTCTAGGTAGTCATGGTAAAACTAGCAAATGTCTGGTTTTTTTTCTGTTTGTACTTCATTGGCTGTCAGAGGAGAATTGCTCGTGTAGAAATTCTTCTAGAGGCATTTCAGCCATTCAGCACAGGCTGACAAGAAAGTTATAGTTTAAAATTAGTTTTGTATTTTACATAATCCTGTGACTTTACACATTATGTCCCTACAGGATGGACTTAATCCCAGCATGTACTGAAATCAAGAAATTCTTTCACTGATTTCTGTGGAAACCACATATGGCATGAAACCACCACAACAATACAAAACTGCTAGTAATCTGATAATAGACTCATTTAAAAAATCAGTTTATTAATGTTTAGAAGTCAATAAAGCTATGTGCAAATTGAACAATAAAAGTCAGAAACATTTTAAATACTATTTTTTTAAACCAGAAAAAAACCCCAACAGTTTAATTGCACTGGAAATTTTACTACAAAGGCAATACATTTTCTTTACAAAATACCAGTCCTAGGAGTTGCTGATGACTGTAGATAAGTCAATTGCTCTCAGCTATCCCAGATATACCACATTTGTTATAGTAACACTCTAGGCGCATGAAGACTCCTGTATCTTATTTACATTATACACATTCAATCCCATTAGCACAGGTTAGAAAAATAGAGAAGTAAAAATGATGCTGTAAAACAAATACATTCAATTTAACGACAGGTACTTCTTCCATGATAAAATACAGACATCTTTGCTGAAATTATAAACATTAATAAAATGTGCCAAAATGTATTGCATTTTGTTATGGAAGTGCATTTATCTATAGTCATTTCACTTCAACTTTCTTTTGATTTTTTCTGAAACCCGACGTACTCTTTTCTGGTTTTCCAACTGATCCTTACTTTTGGAAAGACTGTGAACCTGACACTGAAATACCCTTTCAGTTTTTAGCTCTTCTTACTCAGGCAAAAATCCCGCTGTTGTCAATAGTATTTTGTACTATTTTGTAGACTTTCAAGTCATCTTGAAGAGAAATGATATTTAGTTCTTTCTTGCATTTTTCATGATAATGCAGTTTATTTAATGCTATAGAATAAAAAGGCAATCAAAATATGGGACCAAATGCCCCTCTGAGCTACTCCATTAAGTCTGACGCAGCCAATGGAATTGTACAGGCGAAAGTAACTGCAGAATCTAGCTCGTGGTCTTCAAATGTAATACAGACTGACAGCAAAAATTCACAGCTATGATCTTGCTAAGTAAAACCCCAAGAGCTTTGGACTCTGCAAACAAAACCTTATGACTTAACTAAAAGCTCTGCAAAATTATGCCAATTATGGTTGTATGTGGTCTAAATTATATTTGTGTGATCTCCTTCCATGTTATGTACTAAACAAACACACTTCTTACCAACGATACCAGAGCCACCACTAAATTCAGTACAGAAAGATCTTTGTGTCAGTGGTTTGCTGTGAAGAGAAAAAACTTCACATTCTTCTCACAGGGAAAAAAAAAAAAGATTCATTCTCCCTTTCCCTCCTCCCCCTCTCTCTTTCTCTCACACACACCAGGCATCATTTCACCAAGGCATCAGTCTTTCAGAGTTACTAAGGAGATTCCAGGATATGAATGCGCCTGACAATCCTGAGCTGCCTCAGCGCAAAGACAAAACATGCTCCAGGGAAAAAGATTTTCAAGCCAGAACAGTGTGTCCCATTTCTTGAACTCCAGCCTCGCAAGTGCACCGTTTGCCTCATTAGAACTAATGCTACTTTGCTCACTCAGCCCAATGCTGCTGCTGTGAGCAGGAGGCGTCCCAGCTCCCTGATTTCAGAGGAAGACTCTGAAATACACCCCCATGGTTATTCCTAAGAAGATGAGGTAACATTGCCCGAAGACATGATGGTTTCAGGATGGTCACCGTCCTCCTTCTGTGGGTGTGAGGAGTTGTCAGACTTACTCCGGCTGAACTCCATGCCCCCAATGATTGGCCGTTTGAATTTGGTCCCAGAATCTGCTGGGGGACACGTGCAGCAGCACAAAATCTTGATGAAAGCCCTCCGCATCTCTTTGTTTGTCAAGGTGTAGATGATAGGGTTCGTGGCTGAATTGAGCACGGCCAGTACTAAGAAGTACTCTGCTTTATAGAGGATTGGGCAGGTCTTCACTTTGCACCCCACATCCAATAAAAGGAGGATGAACAGAGGAGCCCAGCAGGCAATGAAGACACTCAGGACTATGATCACTGTCTTGAGCAAGGCTAGTGACTTTTCCGAGCTCCTGGTAGCTTTGGTAATGTTTTTCCGAAATGTCAGCCTGCGGCTCCTAGTCCTCACCATGGAATAGATCCTGCAATAGAGGACCACAATAGATAACAAAAGGCCGGTGAAAACGGTTGTGCAAAAGAGAATATAGTGCTTGTGGTAGAGAGGCAGCACGGTGGAGCAGTTGGACAAGAGGTTCTTGCAGTTCCAGCCCATGATCGGGAGCCCCCCGAGGATGGCGGAGATGACCCAGCACGCACTGATCAGCAAGAAGGAGCGGAAGCTGTTGCTGCCATTGTGGAGTTTCATCTTCAGCATGGTGATGTATCTCTCAATGGCAATGGCCAACAAGCTGAACACAGAAGCTGACAAGGCAACAAACATGGTGCCTTCTCTTACAAACCACTGGTTGGGGGTCAGGCTGTAGGTTTTGTGTCCAGATAGCAGGATATTGGCAGTGTAAGCCACACCAGCCAGCAAGTCTGAAAGAGCCAAATTCCCAATGAAATAGTACATGGGTCTGTGAAACTTCTTGGTTTTCCAGATGGTAAGCAAGACAAAAATGTTCTCTAAGATTATAAAGCAGCAAATGATGATAAAAACCACCGACGTCACTTTAATTCCAGTGTCCACACTCTCATTTAGCTTTCCCGTGTAATTATAATGCTCTTTGATGACATAGTTGACATCGGTGTTGGTGGGGTTGCTGGTGACCTTCTGCGGGGCAGTGGTGCCGGAGTTCATGGTGCCTGGCTGGGGACTGCTCCCCCAGCGGCCACCGGATGGTGACGCCGACCGCAAACCCGGTGGCTGCCCCGCAGCTCCTTGGCCCCACAGCCTGCCCGGCACTGCTGCACGGCCTCACAAACTGCAGCCCTGAGAACAAGAGGCACAAAACCCAGACTTAAAAGAAGGAAGACAAAACAGTGTAGCAAATGCCAAAGGGTATAAAATAATCTGCTGTTTTAACTGTGCATCAGAGTCATAAATGTATTCACACATGAATCAGTTTCATTCAGCTGGTAAAATATGTTTAAAAGGTGGTTAGGCATATTGAATAGGTAAAGCTAATAAGACAAAAAAAGTTCTGTCATGCAGAACTGAACAAGTTGGAGTCAGCAAGGACTCTATTACTGGACTTCTTCCAACACAAAAGACCTCAAAGCTCCCCAGCAGGTAAGTTCTAGTATTTTTCTTCAGTGGGAAATACAACAGCAGAGATTAAAAAAGGGAAAGGGCTTGCTTGATTAGATTTAACTCTAAGTGTATGAAAGTCTGCACAGAAATTACTTGACAGAAGACCCATATTCTTCTCCATTAATAAAGTCTGAATACACTTTGGAAGGGGGTAGTTATGCAATTTACTGATGCCATCTCAAACAGTGGTAAATTCACTGATGTAAATATAAACAAGAGATCATCTCAAAGCTGTAAACAGGTAAGGGGTGCCCTTGCTAGATACAAGTAAGAATATACTTTACAAAGCCCACAGCAGTAAAAAGTTTAGAAAAACAAGAAAAATATGGAATCAAGCTGGAGAGCAAGCCCATTCCATGGGTCTGAAACAAAGAATGTCAAAAAACCCCCTTGCATTTAAATAACTAGTATTGCAAGCTTTTGAAATGGGCATAATTAAGGTATTCACATACAGAGGAAATCCCCTTTACACATAAAGGTTTCGTAGTGGACATTTAAAAAGAATTAAACACATAATATCACGCCAGGAAAGAAGAACAAGCAGATTTGCTAAATTACAGCCTAAGCGGGGCAAGGCAGTGGGTTCGGCTCCCTGCACCATTCCCGGGCTCCTGTCTGCACCGCTCCCGGGCGTAAAACTCCCACCGCTCCTGTCCCGCACGGCTCCGTGGCTGAGCCCCGCACCGCTCCGGCCCCGCTTCGGTCTCCAGCGCGCGTGGCTCCCGTCCCGTCCCGTCCCGTCCCGCACCGCCTCCGCTGGCCGCGGCACGCAGCCGGGCGCGCCGGCGTCCAGGTAGCCTCTCCCCCACCCCTCCTGTTCTGTTTCGTGGCCCCGGGGGTCGCGCCAGAGCGGGGACGGCAGCGCTGGGACTGGAGGCGTCCCCGCCGCGCGGGGAGTGCGCGGCCGTGGCTCCCCGATCCTTACCTCGCTCAAGCGCGGCGCGGAGCCCAGACCGGCTCCGCACATCTTGCGTGCCCGCGGAGCAACTCCGGTGGGCGGGCTGGGGGGCTCGGTGGTTTTAATGTTTCTGCAGCTGCTGCCCAACCCTTTTCCGACTCTGTCTCCTCCCCGCACGCCCAGCCCGGCCCTGCCCCGTCCCGCCCGCCGGGGCGTGAGCAGCCGCGGGCTGGCACAGACCCCGCGGGCCAGCAGCGGGGCACACGAACGCGTGAGGCGAAGAACTCCCCCGCGGGACCCTCTCGCCCTGCCGGCCGGGGGACGTGGGAAGGGCTCCAGCCGTCCCTGACCTGGGAGCCGCCTCCCGGCGCCGGGCGCACCCGGCATTCCGGGGAAGGAGGTGCTGGCACGGCTCAGAGCCTGGCGGGGCGCGGGGGCAGCTTCGCGCCCGCCCCGCTTCTTGCCCCCCGAGTAGGCCCAGAAGGGCTATGGCCAAAGGCAGCATCCCGTATGCTACCTCAGCTCTCCCTCTTCGAGGACTGTGTAAGTCATGTTTAAGGAAACACCTGGAAGCTCTTCCATTTTCTCACTCCAACCAAGGTGTGTTTTTGCCGTGGCAGGCCCAGTGGCTGCTACCCGCACTCCCGGCCTGCAGAGTGACTCACCAGCGGCTCCCCCCGGAATTGGTGTTGGTGTTTCCACATGAAAAAACCCCAAACAAACAACAAACAAACAAAATCAAAAAACCCAAACCAAAACCCAAACCCCCCCAAAAACAACAAAAAAAAAAAAACCCAAAACTGTGTGTTCAGAGGATGCTGTAAAACAACTACCTGAAAGTATGAAGAAAAGTTTTTTATGCGTTTTTTCAGAAACAAAATTGGCAATGGCAACTATTCAACACTGTTACCCCTGTATTATATTGTATATTCTTTTTAAAAGAAAAAACACCTTTGGTGTATGTGAAATGCCAGCTCTGGTGTATTCTACCATTGCAATTACTGCAGAAATATTCCTCTTCCTTCCTTGCTCTGCTCTTGTTAACTCCAAATTGAAATGTAAAAGAATATCACAGTAGGCCAAAGCGCAATATATTGAGCCTTTCAGTTTAAAGCACTGTGCCTGGCAATTAGCTGTAGCAGTTGTTATGGGGAAGCAGCTTTCCTCTGAAAGACAGTACAAGTATTTTACCCTCAGGAAGAGGGTCCCTTTATTTATGCTAATAGTCACGCTTCAATTGCTCCACCTCTCCCAGAATGACTCAGATAAATTACACTGGCAAACAGACATTTACTCTTCTACCACAAAGCTAGAAACTTGAAAAGATATTTATCCTCCTGAGAGCCTGGAGGAAAATGCAGCCGTTAAGTCACAACTGTCAGAAAAGGCACATGAGATAAATCATGCTTGAGGTTGACATATGTATCCCCTGCAACTGCCCAACATACCCCAGATATTTCAAGCTTTCCCCCTTAATTATCTAATACATAGAAAATACTAAATAAAAGTGCATTCATTAGGCATTTTCTTCTAGGAAATAATTCTCACATAATTTTAAGCAAGAGGAACATATTAAAGGAACATGCTTTAATTAAAGGACAGAATGATTCAGGGTTTCATTAGTCAGATGTGCAGGCTTTCATGTCCAGGCTATTGGCTACCAGCTGAGAGGATACCAGCTCAGAGATGTGACATCCAGCAAACTGTCAGAGGCTGTGTAAAATCACAGAATGATAGAATGGTTTGGGTTGGAATGGACCTTAAAGATCACCTAGTTCCTATTCCATTGCCATGGGCATGAATAGGAACTTGGTGATCCTTAAGGTCCATTAAAGATTAACCTTTCACTAGGCCAGGATGCTCAAAGCCCCATCCAACTTAGCCTTGAACACTTCCAGGGATGGGCACATCCACCCTTCCTATGGGCAACCTGTTCCAGGGCCTCACCACCTTCACAGCAAAGACATTATTATCAATATTGAAACTAAGCCCACAGTCTTTCAGTTTGAAGTAATTCTCTTGTCCTGACACTACATGTTCTTGTAAAAAGTCCCTTTCCAGCTTTCTTGTAGGGCCTCCTTTATATACTTAAGCACCACAAGAAAGTAATCCCAGAGCCTTTTCTCCAGACTGGACAAACCCAGCTCAGCCTTTCCTCATAAGAGGTGCTTGAGCCTCTTATCATTATATGCATCTTTCCCTGGACCTGCTCTGACCATGTCTGGTCCATGTCTTTCCTGTGCTGAGAAGCCCAGAGCTGGACACAGCACTGCAGGTGGGGTCTGGCCAGAGCAGAGCAGAGACAGAATCCCCTCCCTTGAGCTGCTGCCCACACTCCTGATGGGGCAGCCTAGGATACAATTGGCATTCTGGGCTGCACGCTTGCATTGCAGGTCATGTCCAGCCTCTTCTCCACTAGCACCCAGAAGTCCTTCACCTCTGCCTCTCAGCCTAAACTGATACAAGGAATGATACAATTGCCCCAATCCAGATGCAGCACTGGGCAAAATATGCAGGCAATTTCAGTTCCATTCCAAAGGTGGGTACTTGTATCATAAAAGCATCATTAAACTTAGATGACCACACACATTTACAGCCTTCTTGACATCTTGGCAGTGTGGAAACTGAAATATAGCTTCATTCTTCACAGGCAAATGGAGCCAGATCAGCTGGATTTGCACTGAAGGCTGTCTAAGCCCTCAGAGAAGATAGGTTTACATGGCTCAACTGCACAGGTTCTAACCTGTTTACAAGGGCCAAAACACAAACACAGGACTCAGGTTGGCCCAGCCAACTCTACCAAAACTGTAGTTGCTGGTTAAGTGTTTAGCAAGGGGGTTTATCCCAGGGTTACACTCCAGCCTCACCCAGAGAACAAGCCACCAACAGAATGAGAACTCTTTCTCAGTACTTCTCCAACTGCCTTGTCCACTCATAAGGAAGCCTTGTACTCCTACTACAGAAATCCAGTGTATACACGGCTCCTTTGAGAACTCAATTCTGGAATTGCCTATGGTCAGAATAAGGAGAAAGAACAACACAGTGTTATTCATGCATTTCAAAAATAACTAGAATGCAGGTCTCTGTCAAATGCCAGCAGGAAGGCTGCACACATCAGGACACCAAACTGACACAAAACAGACACCTCACCTAGATAAACTGATTTAAAAAATGTTCTACAACATGTCTACTAGCATAAAGAGACAGACACATTTTTCACAGGGATCCTGAGTATGTAAATGCTCTTAGGTAGTTTCCAGGGATGAGCAGAAACTCCCATTTTAGGGAATGTCATGAACAACAAACTAATACTGACTGTGTGTGACAGCCAAAGTTCTTGTGGAACTTCCAGTGAGAGCTTAGTGTGGTAGGGATTGCAGAAACCTGGCTAGTCACAGAGCAATTTCCTTGCAGGAAAATGCTTTGATCTTGTCAGAAAAGAAGCTGTAAGCTGGGGTCCACCCAGTGCCTGCATATCAAAAGACTGGTGGCCTCTGACACCACCAGACCGAACTCTCCCAGTGCAGCTGGACAACTCACAATTGCATCAGAGGAGTGTCTGAACACTATCCATCTTGAAAAGATAGTGACAATCCCTGTGAGAGAGATTAGCAAAGGATTTTTCTCCAACACGTCATTCTTCTGCACTTTTCAAAAGTTTTTGTCCATATAAGCAGAAACTACTTTTATTCATCCTGATGCAACTTAGGTCACAAAGGGAGCCATTCCTCTATGAAGTGCTGGGTCATGACAGGAAATCTGTGAAACAGTTACCAGAGTGCAGGATTTAGTCACCAAGAAAATACCAAGAATGGCCTGTAGAATCCCCCAAAATTCTCATGACTAGAAAAAATAAAAAAGTTGGATTCATTATTCTGCTTCAATCCCTGGCATATTTTGAATCACTTGTCAAGATTTACACGCATTGTAGCATGCTCTTACGTGCCTTCAAGTAATTGATACTTTTCAAAATCTGTAAGGAAAAAAATATGCCTAATTAATGTATTCAAATGGGTTCAAACTACACCTTAAATGAAGTACATGCAGGCAGAAGAAAATTATAATATTGTGAGATAACTCAACCCATACTGGGAGACTATACCAGAAAGTTATGAGAGCAGAGAAGACACTGAAAGTATTTCTGTATCTGTAAGAAAGCTACAAAGACTAAATTAAATTATTTTATTAATTTGTTACATAAGAGCAACTACAAACCATATGTACTGATTCTTGAGTATACTGAGTACCTAAGAGAACAATTCAGATTTATTATTCAGTGTAAAATTAATCAGTGTTCCAGTTTCATCACTTTTCCAGTTTAGAACAATCTGGTTTTAAATTATTCTTTCCATGGGGAATAGGTTAGATGAATTCATTTTCTGTTGATATTCAATGTTCAAAAATTTCATATCTTCTTTCCTCAGATTAGAATCAAAAACCTGGTTTGGGGAAAAAAAAAAGTCATGAGAACATTGCAAAGATTAAAGCACACATATTTTTTTCAGTATTAATATTCTATAATTTAGATGGTCTGGTTTTAAGTTCTTGATATTGATGAATAATGTTAATTAAATGGCCTTTTTTGTTTAAAAAAAGGCAATTGTAAGAAGTTTACTATATACATTTTTGTGAGAATCTGCACTTTATTTTTAGCCCACCAAGCTGAATATATTATTAGGAAAAGCTCAAGTCTGAAGGGAAAGAATTAAGAAGTTGAGAAAGTGGCATGCAATAGTTTGCATGGATATCATTGTATACCCAAAAGTGTAACACACTTTAATCTATGGAGCAATAATTAACAGGATGATAAAACTGCTAATATACTCTTGAACTTCCTACTGGCAGTTCAACTACGGCATGTTTCTCAAAGGGCACTGGCTGGCCAAGGCACTGTCAGGATCACACACATCCCACCTGGGCACAGCGACAGCTCCGCTCCAGTCGGTCCCTGCTGGGCTCCCCTGAGCCTCACCCACAGCGCCCTACAGAGGGACACACGCTGCAGCACCGGGAACAGGGCACACACCCAACACTTTCTCTCTACATATCCTGCTGGAGGCTGCAGAAAGTTCAAAAACTAGGTACAGAAAAAGTCTCCCACCACAGCAACACAAAAAATTATCAGAAGGTTGGCTTATCTGTAATTTTTACCCAATGCACAATAGTGAGAGGTTCGCTTCAAAGCTTTGGGAGGGATGTGGCAATGTGGAAAGAGTTAACTGCCTTGGGTTCAATCAGCAGCAGCAAGGGCTACACTACCTTTACCCCCATTTTCAAAAGCATGGGTTAACCACAGAGGTGTGAATATTATGCAGTTGGCTTGGCCTAGTAGATCTCTGAACTTAACAGTATCACAGTTTATTTTCTACACAAGCTACTCAGAAAATAATGACTTGGAAGTCATGTTGGGGGGACAGGTGTGATAGAAACACTTCTGCAGCCTGATTAAAGAAAAATTCCTGAATATTGACTTAAAAAACCCATTTCCATTATTTTTCTAGGAAACATTCTCAGGTGCCTTCATCCCCAGTAATATAAGAGATGAAAACCAGAAAGAAACAAGAAAAATAGGAGAGGGAGCTACACAGAGTCAGGCAGGAAGCTACTTGGCTGCACAGAAAATGGCCTCACCCTTTCCACTGACTTTTAGTTTACATTTTTCTTTTCCTTATTTGTTTCAAGAGTTTCCTTCCATTAGGAGTCACAGAGCTCTTGCAGAGGCAGCTGACTGCATTTAGGTAGACAGCACTAATAAACTGCATCTTATTTTAAGTAATGGTTTATCTCAACTGAAAAGGAGTGTCCCAATCAGTCACTGCCATAAATGACATAATGATAGGGAAGAAAAAAGCGCCTTCAGCTTTTCTGGTGTATTCCCTGATCCTGTTGGGAAGGTGATGGGTTACAAAGATGAAATGGATGCATTGATGCATCCTGAAAAGGGTCACTGTAGAAAGGTGAACAAATTTTCTCTCTAGGGGAAGTCTGCTTTACAGAAATAAGAGCAAGAGGAAGAATTTCAACCCTGGGGAAGAATATACATATAATTCCAAGAATTCACTTGAGGGATAACTTCTGAGTTTAAACCAAAGCAAAATCTTAAAAAATGACTACCTCTAGGCTAACTGACTGAAGAAGAAATAAAAAACAGAAAGAAACTTTCTGGTTTTGTATGTCCACCACTTTTATACCCTTTTGGTCTTCTGTGTTCTGCGTCTCTTACCATAAATTACTCCTCCCTGCTATTCCTAAATCTCGTTAGTGTTCACTTGTCAATTTCTTATTAGTTATCTCATTTCTTTGACCAACGTTGGGAGTACTTTAGAAAGGTTCATTTAGATGAGGTGATGAGGACTTGCTTTTCAGCAGCCTTTGCTTAAGAAGAAAATTATTACTGCCAGAGTAACCCCAATGTAGTTGTAGATAGGGGCACAAAATATGAATCCACCGAGTCTGTCTTTCCTTCTGCAACCTCACCAAAAGTAAAAGAGGACTTGCTCAAAGATTCTAAATTAACAAACATGATGTAAAACTTGTGAATACCACAGTCAAAGGAAGAGGCTTCAGTGATCTATCCCAAGGCCACAGGAGATAACAGGGTTTCAGTCTCTTGGGCAATTATAGCTTCCAACAGAAAACAATGGCTATTAGTGAGGCACAATGTGCAAAGCTGCTCATCACACCTGGGAGAAAGATAGCTTGGGTCAACTGAGTCCCAGCACTTAAAACCTTGTGTCCTCTCAAATTACACCTCACTTAGTACATAGCTAAAATTAAACTCTTCTGTAGCTCTAAAGGCACTAATTGGCAGCAATAGAAATTCTAGGAAAGATGACAAAAAATAATGAAAAAAACCCCACCACAGAAAAAAGTCCTGAACCTATAACAATTTGCCCAGAATTTAATTAGAAAACTATCAGATTAAAATTGTAACTTTCCACAGCTTAAGAAGAATGCTTTTTTAGTAATACTATTCCTGATTATTCCTCTCATTACTCACTGAACTGTTTAAGATACCATGATCAAGCCTGAGAAAATGGTGGCTTGCCTTCCTTGCAAAAGCAGGTGCAGACACCAAAAACATTGTACAATCTCTTTGACAGAAGGAACACTAAAATATATTACTGAACTCACAGCCATTCTCACACTAGCCTAAGGTCACCTATGGGGGGCATTGGCAAGAAAATCTGGTTTAATTCCAATTAGCTCAGAACAGGGAGGTGATAAGTCAGAATCAAGTGCAAAAACCCAGAAGTGTTGTAATGAGCATGGAGCTCTAGCCATGTAGTCCTAACTGACACTGTTCTGGTTACACTGGAGCTAGAATTTGCTAGCCTACATAAAGATTTGGTGCCTCTGACACATCATTTATGTTTGAAGCAGTATGTTGATGTGATGTTTCTTTAGAGAGAACTAGAGGTGAAACTCCAACCTGTGTTTTGTAAATTCCTAGAAAGTCATCACTGCCAAAAGCCTTATTTAGGAAATATCAGGCACATGACTCACTTCTAGTCCTTGTTTCAAAAATTCAGATACACTGTGAAGGAAGGAGTCCCTCAACAGCACAGTTCAATTTTTTTTCATACTGCTAAGGCATTGTTCTTTTCAAAAGCAGTATAAGCTGATAGCCACTAGTAAAAAGGTTTATTTCTGGACAATCTTTCCAACTTTCACTGAATCATTGCCACAGTTTTATGCAAAAGCTAAAAAAATGCCTAAAAATTGCATTTGTTTTATAAATGACCCTTACTGCTTGGAACTATTGGACCCCTCATCACACAGCTGAGCCAGGCACAGAGCAGTTCTTAGACACCTAGAGTGGCATTGCCAGGTACTGGAGCTCCCCAGACTGCAGGCCAGGCTTGAAACTAGAAAATGACCTTGCTCTGGAAATTGTCTATATTTCTCAGCACACCACACTGTGAGCAGCATTTCATACAACATCTTGTTTTTCATAGAAATTATTCTAGAGGCAAATCTAGACAAATTTTTGTGGACAAGTTTACCAGAAAAACCTAGACAATAATTCTGAGGAGTTGTTATCTAAAAGATAAATTTGTTATCTAAAAGATAATTCCCAGGTACTGGAGCTCCCCAGACTGCAAGCCAGGCTTGAAATAAGAAAATGACATTGCTCAGGAAATTGTGTATATATCTCAGAACATCACACTGTGCAGGTATTAGTGAGAAGCATTTCATACAATATCTTGTTTTTCATAGAAATTATTCTATAGGCAAATCTAGAAAATTTTTTGTGGACATGTTTACCAGAAAAAAAACTAGACAATAATTCTGAGAAGCTGTTATCTAAAAGGTAAATTTGTCTGGATTTTAGCCAAGCTGTACACTTTGAGGACAAACAATGCAGGCTAGAATTTGTGATTGCTCTAAGCCACTTCTTGATAAAAAGCTAAAGAGGTTTGTTTCACAATATGACTAAATCAGAACAGCACTGGGAAAACTACCTCAGGAAGTCCACACACAATATAAATCATAATCAGATTTTCCATACCTTTCTAGACACAGGAACTCCTAAAATATCAAACCAATGAGACTACAAGTTGAAGACTAAGCCAATAGATTCTGCAGGCATATTTCTCAAAACAGATCTGGGAGGTACATTTATTCATATTCATCTCTGTATAGACATACATATTTTAGAAGAAAATCTGAGGAACAGTATAGACTCTTAATGGGATTTCCTGAAAAAACCCAAAATGAAATCTAAACTAATTCTCACAAAAAGCTACCAAAACCTCACCCCAATTTCCAGTAAGTAATAATAAAGATGTCTTTTTGGCGCTTGAAGCTTGCTGCTCATCTTTCAGCCCTGCAAATAGTTTATTTGTACCTGGACTTGTGTGGAAAGATTTCTGCTTTGGTTTATCTACAGGCTAGTAACTAATATGCATAGAACTTTCTGAGTCAATGCCATAGTAATGCTGTGATATGCACAAAACTTTTTTGGTGATCCTCAGATATTGTGTATTACAATGAAATTTTATTTTTCATGGAGATTTGCAGGATATTGTACAACACAAATACCATTATGATAATGGCATAAACTTTTTTTTCTTCCACTTTTTTCTTCTTCATATATTGTATCTCTCTAATAAAGCACTTGAAAAAATTATTTCATACCCAACACCTATATGGAACACTCACAGGTAGCACTTTTGCCCTATATTATTCAAGGAGTATCTCCTCATTTGAATTAAACAGCCTAATGCTCTTTAATATATAAAGGGTTTGTGGTATAAATAGGAGTCTTTGCATGGACTTCAGTGGACTGAGGATCAGTATTTGAGATGGAAATCTAAAATCTCTTTGAGGGTTGTACAAAAGTGCTACCCTCAAAAATATCTTTTGTCTGTTGCCAATGTTAAGGATTTCAAATCAGTGATCATTATCAGCAGACATCACTATCTTGAGTAGATTCTTACTGTAATCTTCTCTGAATTAAAATTACATGGTGTGACTCACTGATCCCTGAGAAAGCAAAGAAAAGCTCAAACCTTGATTCACACAATAAAACTTGGATCCCAGGAAACATGTCTCCCATCATGCATTCCATTCAGAATTTCAACATCATCTTCTGCTATTGTAAAATCAAACACCTGTGGGAATGCATATACAGTTAACATCATGAGCACAGACAGAATCAACAACCTCAGATATATTCTAGTATTTAACTGATCAAACTCTATTTAACTTTCACATGAGGCCCAATTTTTATATATTTTTCCTTCAGAAAATTCTTATTATTTGTCATAGAAAAATACTCCATCAAGCTGACAGGCTCCATTGGGTCCTTTGCTCCTTTAGTGACTCATGTTTATTTGCACACTATGTTAAGATGGTTTTGCAGCACTCTGGCCTCAGGCAAGAATCCAAGACAAGGGTAATATCAAAGCTGGTTTTGACAGCACTCTCTATTGTCACTGCCAGAGGTAGGTATAGGAATACCCTGACAGCAATCTCTTTGAGCTCAGTATTTCACTTACATCCCAATGTTCAGTTTAGAGTGTTACAGTTCTCTTTCTCAGAACTTTAGACAAAGAGAATTTTTACAAGGTATCAGGACATTCACAAAGCTAACAAGCCAAAGGCTGTGTCTGTCTTTTCTATGACTCTACTTTGACAAAATCCTCACAAATCAGCTAAATACAGAAAAAGTGCCACAGTGCCTCAGTACTAACTCAAACTGGAAAGCAATCACCTGTCTTCAACCACAGGTTCCTACAGCCACTGCCTTCTCCTGTGGCCATACCTGCAATGTGAATGATGGTGTCAGTACTTTCTTAGCAGGTGTCCTATTCAGACATTATCATGGAGAAATTGCTTCTGTTCTCTTTGTCAGAGCTCCTCTGTGCTCAATAAAAAGATTCTGTGGAGCCTGAACTGTAGCCAAATGAGCTCCTCCCATCCTGCATTATCCAGCAACCACTGTTTTCTGAAATGATCCTTGTAGTCAAATCTCAGTGTTCTTTCAAGCCTTTCAAGCTCAAGCCAGGGACCAGTCCCAGAACTAGAAACCCTGTGTTTTATATACTGAGGGTTTAATGAGGACCAACTTGACCAGAAGTGGAGAGACTCAGGCCAACACAGAAACATGAGGGAAAGAAAAAGAAGGGAGGTGTGATAAACAACACACAATGACTGGGCCAGTTCTTTCCTCTCTCCATCTTAAGTGTTTTAAGTTTGGATTGTAACACATTCCCTGAGTGGTGTGAAATGAATTGGTGGTACCATTGAGTAAACTCTGTAAAAAATGAAATTAATCTGGATTTCAAATTTTATCAGGGAAAATAAAAGTATAAGGAAGGATTTTCAAACTGTTTTTGTTCTCTGATCTGGTTCCCAGTACAGTACCACAAGCAGCTGTGCTTGTACCACAGAAGGCAGTGTGAATGTCAGAATAAACAACCAAGGCAGGAGCTGTATAAACAGGCATGGCCACCTGCAGAAATTCTCACTACATGTATATTGATTCACACCTACACACACACACACAGAAGGATAAAAACAGCAGATGGAAGATTCCTGTCTTCTTGTAAAGTTTATTCCAGATTTGCCAGTTCATACCCTATGATATTTTTGGAAATAAGTTGTGGTTTTGCCTACCCTAAAGAAAGAACACTTTCAGATTAGAGAAATAGAGACACAAACCAAGTAAAGAATTAAAACTATTTGGTATGAAAAGAAAATTTAGAAAAGGTGTGGGGGAGGAATCATACTGCCAATTCTCATTCATTTCCACTTTTCTTTGTCCAGCCCTTCATGCTGGGACCTTTTCTGCACACTGAGTAGAAGGAGAAGGTAGGGGAAGAGTCAGGGCAGGCAGGACTGGGATTTCCTTGGAAGGTCTTTATGTTGGAGCTATCCCCAAGTGAGTTTTAAAGCTTTCATAAACTGTTATGCATAGCATCCAAACTCCTTCCATTTGACCTATGTGCCTATCACAAAAAGGATGTAACCATAGCCAGATTAGGATGTTCTACAACCAGACAGGTAATAACTAGAACTATTAATTACAAAAATCAACTGCAAATTTCTTTATTCACAGTAATTAGCTGTCCAGGTATTTTCTGATATTTGTGAGTTATAGTTTTTTTCTTACATTGTGGTCATTTCATGGTACCCATTTGCCAATTTTGAATGAGTTACCCCAGTATAAAACTGGTAAAGAAAATGGGAAGGGAACCCAAAATATTAAAAACTCTTACTTGGATGTTAGCCAGGCTTGAGTGCATAACCAAATCTTACCTTGCAGTTTTCCTCTATCCGTTCTGCCTTTGTTGACTTTGGAATAGTGACAATCCCATTCTGTAAAGAATTATGCTTCTCATCAATAAAATTTGCAGATTTTAAGAAAATTGTCTATCTTCAAGCCATTACAATGAATTCCTCACATCTTCTGAGGTTCTAATTCCATTTTCTGGGGGACACTGACATTTTTCCATTCATTTGCAGCTGCAGTTACATACACTGTGTTGATTTCCAACACACAACATGGTTTATATCAACTTAATACATTATTTCACTGCTTAGTACTTTATATTCAGTGACAGAAATGGAATGATGAAGAATACTGCTTGTAACATCTACTTTGGAAACACTTCTTAGTGGTGGCTCTTATTCTCTACAACCAGATTATTTATAATATTTAATATTTGAAATACTGCCATGATTTGTGTACTACATTCTAAATTTCCAGTACAGCCACCAGTTCACACAACATCAACATACTGAAAGCAGAAATATCTTCTGGTATAAATAAATTTTGGTTTGATGCACAAAGCCCAAACAATTTGCATTTTTTTCCTGAGAAAGGAGACACATTTTTATTACCACCCTCCATTACCTGTATGCTCCAGCGTATGCAAATCTGTGCTGGAGTTCTGCCATACTTCTTTGCCAGCTGAATGACAGTAGGATGGGTGAGTGCTTCACCTTTGGCTAAAGGACAGTAGCCTTCAAAAACAATATTTCTGCTCCTACAATAATCAACCAGCTCCTGAGGTCTTTGGAAAGGGTGGTATTCAACCTTAGATAAATAGAAATAAAATTTTAGTAAAAACCCTGAAAATAAATTTAGTAGAAAACATCAATGAAAATATAGATAATTTTCTCTTGTTTTAAAAATAGAACATGAGTGAAATCACTGTTTCTGGGAAGTAGGCATAAGGTATTAGTTTTAGAAGATACATGAAGGGTATTAATCACATATTGTACCAATAATTGGCACAAAAAGTTAACTGCATTTTGTGTTTCCCTCAGAAACAAGGCACAGTTGTCTGCCTGACCTGCAGCTGGACTTTCACTATTGCTCTACTGTTAAGAAATACATACAAATGAACAGTGGAAGTCAGCATCAGGTCACTTTTATTGGTACTTTGAGACTACTTTCTCTTCCCCAAATCAATGTCCTTTCCTGCTTCTTTACTAATGGTTCTTTCTAGTGATCTCTGAGCTGCCCAGGCAAGGGGAGGGCGCTCAGGAGGGGCTGGGTTTGCAAGGGACCAAGCAGAACAATTTGCTTAGGGTGAGGACCTGACCTTGGAAGCAAAGCCTGTTGGCATGGATTGCACATGGCAAATCCTGTGTTCTGTGTGTGGTGTCACCATCAGCTTGTGCAGGGAAGCAACCACACTGTGGAACTGATGTGTGAAGGAGACCCTTTGTAGGAAGGAAGATCACAAATTGCCAAGAACCATTTAAAAGAGGAAAAGTAACAAGCTACAAAGACATAGTTGTTGGGAGCAAAAGGAAAAAGAAGTTCTTGGACAGTAATCATCTCAGAGGAGAGACATATTCTAGCATGTAGCTAAAACCAGAAAAGAAACTCTGTGATGTTCCTTAATAAGTTATTTAAATAAGTATTTCACAGTCTATTCATTGTAAGAAGCATACATTACTCTGCATTTAGATGAAAGTGGGTAGTGTTTTCTTTAACAAAATACAAAATCATGTGATGTATTTTTGTGACTGGTCATCAGCATTGTTCCAGGGACTGAACTCTTACGCATTTTGAAGAAAAATATTCATACTCTTCTGAGCAATCACCTCAATACGGGGAATCTGGAAAATTTCTTCTGCCCTAAAGAGGACAAATGAACATTTCCTGTTTCTCATCTTTAGTACATGTTGTCTTTTCAGACAACAATAGCCAGGAACAATAGGCTGGCAGTCATTCAACATGAGCTAAGAAAAAACTGTGCCCCTGGAAGGCTGGGCTGAGTCAGCCTAAAGCTGCTATGATCTAAATTACTAGGTGGACTCGGGAACAAGGTTCAAGCAGCAGACATCCATGTCTTCAACCTTTGATGTTTCTTGACCTTTGAATACCCTTTGTATTTCATGTCTGTATGTGTAAGAGCAGTGCTTAGGTCATACAGTTATTCCCTTGTTTGCACCTGAGCTGGATACAAAATATTCTCATTGTATCTATGCAGAATTGGGAGGGGAGAAGTGAAAGAGCAAGCCAGGTGTATTACTGGATCAGTAAAAGAGTAATAAGCAATTCTAGCAGATGTTCTTTACAGTAACTATAGCAAATAACATAGTTCAAAATATTAAATAAAAAATTAGGTATTTAGGACCAAATGCTGAAACATCTGCAGTGCCTCTATGGCATCATGTGACTTATTCAGCATTTATTACTAATTAAACTGCAAGTAGAACTTACCTGCTGGTCTAGTAAGACTCCAGGCAGCACAATTTTGGGTTACAGCAGAAATATTTAAATCAAGAGCAGTATGCTGAGGTATCACCTGCGTGCTGCACAAGCAGAATACATAGCAACAACTACTTCCCACCTGAAAAGATCATACTTTGTGCCTGAGGCTCCCAAATTTTGTGAATTGAATTTTTGACATTTTGACACATGCAGTTTTGTGTTGGTAGAAGCAAGTATTTTTCTTCTTAAATATATTACTAAAATAATCAAATGCATAAAATAAAATAAGTACTTTTGAATTTTTTTTTTTAATTGAAAAAATTCTGGAAGGTTTTAGCAGCATCTGCAAGGCACTAGGCTCCTGAGCTACAAGAGGCATAAGGTGAGTGGTCAACATTTGCTTCCCCTCAAAATAACAATTCTTGCTTCCTGTCTTGCCCCACCCTTGCTATTTTTGTTGCCAGACTTTTTTCAGGCAAGGGCTGTCACGTGATGGCAGAGGAAGATCTTGATCTTTTCTGGCACTCTACCCTGATTGACTGGCATGTCAAAACTGGCATCTGTTTTGTTCACATTACAGAACTTCACAGCTGCTACATGCCCAGACACAGAGGACCTCCAGCTAAAGCACTGTTTTCTTACAACAGTCATAGCAAATGGGGAAAAGCTGAGCCTAAAAACAACACTGGCACATGACCCTAGAAAGTCAGACCTCAGATGATGATGCACAGAGGCCTTACTCTTTCCACCCTGCTGTGGTCCTTTCCACATGATAAAGTTTCTGCACATCTGGAATTCAGTAATTTTCTCAATGGGAATGCTGTCTTAAATTTTTTTCTCTTTATGAAACTGAAATACAAGCCTATGAGTATTTTCCATATAGAAGAACAGTTCAGGTGAGTTTATGTACAAAGGGGTTGTTTTCTAATGTCTCATATGAATTTATACCTTGTACAAATTTACACAATAGAACTCAATATTAATGGCAATATCAACAATGTAAGCAAATCTCTCTGAGGTTATTACACAGTAATTCACACTTCTCCAGGACTGGAAAAATATTGAATTCTATTGAATTTCTACATGGAATTCATAGAGGACCAGCTTATATTTGGGTTCAGCGCATCACATTAGTAAATGAAACATATATATTTGTTAAGTACTTATAAAATATATTTTTCCTGTAATGGGTGACAGGGCAATGAACCTTTAGAGAGATTTCAAAGATTTCTTTGAGCATAGATCCAAACTTCCTACTGCCAAGTCAATTACAAAACTCTGGCACACAAACCTGGAACTCCTAGGTTGTAAGTTTCACTCTACATGATGCTAGAATAAAGTGCCATCATGTTACAGCGTTTACCAGTACTTTTAATAGTATATTGAAAATTTAAAAGGTGCTTACTTATTAATAAATAACTTAGCAATACCATATTCTTGAAAAGACAGGCCTTGCCTGCTTCTTTAAAAGACATGACAATACTGTTTTTTCCCAGGAACTGAGAAGAAAGGCAGTACTTAAAACTTGGTTTGTAAAACAGAAGTATTGCTTATTTCTCCTGCCTTCCTACTTTCTCCCCTTCACAGAAAAAAAATCCCAACTTTCAATTTTAACATCATAAGGGGACTGTTGTAATTGTAAGAACACCCTGAACTCTAAAAGGGAAGTATTTTTCCTCCACTTGTTTCTTCAATATTTAGACTTTTTATCCAATGACTGTTTGCAAATGTTTTATATTTAGTAAATCCATTGAAACAGTACACTATTTTATGCATAAATATAGTGAAAAACTGTATTATAAATTGTAGACAGTGAAATAAGAACTCAGTACAGCATTCCCATTTTAAATTTAGAAATTCATTATTTCTTTGATGATACTTAAGTAATCTTACCATCAGACTCAGTAATTCTCCAACACTAAGCAAGAAATAGAATACATACTTTTTTGAGGATAAGCTGAAGTATGGTTTATAAAATTCCTTTAACTCTAAAAAAACATAAACTAATGCTATGTCTAATGATATAAATAATAAATAAATAAATTAATGCTATAAATTAATGATAAGTTTATCATTTATGTTTTGCATTAAAAGTCATCTGTTTTAGGTGTAGCACTTGGCAATGGTATGGGTAATTCATTGTTGGTTTTTGCTTTCAATTCACAACTGCTGTGTAGTACATCAAAATTACTAGCAGGGGCCTTCTCCCACCCCTCAGTATTACCACCACCTCAACTTTTTGTCTCCTCTTTTTAGCCTCAGAAAAAGAGTTTTGTCAAATAGCACCAACAAACAGCTTGTCTCCATGAACACCACTGAAAAAGTAAGACTGGTAACATTTTGACACTGTGGGTAAGAGGAAATTTCAAAACAAAATCACTATTTTTCCTTGCAGTGATTTAGCAGAAAACTAAAAAGCTACTATTATTTAACAGGCAGCTACAATTCTTGCCAAACTCCAGTACGTCTTTGTACGTCTTTGCAGATGTGCATTTCTTGAACCTTGGTAAATTCACCAATTATTAAACAGTCATCAACCTGCCCACCTTAACACATATTTCAATGGTTTATTTTGAATAACTGGATTTAAATATTTTATATGGTTTTATGCTTATTTAACATTAATTAACTGCCCTTTAGTAACCTTTAGTATAGTGGACAGCTAAAATCAGAGTTGTTTGGTTCTGACAGTCGCACTCTGAGCAACACTTTTATGGCTGTTAATGACATTAAACCATAAACAGCTGCCAGAAGTCCTGACCACCTGTACAAAGGGGAAAACCCTGTGTCTGCACTCCGTCCATTCCAGTTCCCACATCCATGTCAGCACACACACACACACTATCTGGCAGGAGGTGGAAGGAATGGGAGCATGAACTTCCAGCACAGCTGTAGGCAGAACCTGCAACAAGGGAACATTTGTCGAGTGTCCTGGCAGCCTGCCGGTACGTAGGTGGCCATCCTAGACCTGCCTAGGGCAGCAAAAACATTCTGCCAGGGCTGTCACAGCACCTGCCTAAACCAGGAGTTCACTGAATTTATGGGAACTAGGAAATGAGGGGGGAGCAAGGGAAGGGCACCCTTACATGGATATGTAATTAACTGACTCTTTCAGTGTTGCTTACAGGAAGCACAACAGTATTTGAACCCAGGCTTTCCAAAAACTGGTTCACTCTGAAGATGCTGAATATTCTGTGATTCTGGAATTTTACTTCTAAACTGTTTTATCACCAAAAAACTGTAACAGGGACCATTTGTTTGTGTCTGTGTACCCAGACACAAACAAGTAGCCTGGGAGAAACTGGGTGGGGAAATTTGAGGAAGAACTTCCCTACCCTTCGGGTCATCTTCCGGAATGGTTTTCTATAAGCAAATAGAAATTAAGAAAGAAATTGTATGACTAAGGCAATAGCTTGGGTGTAGCCTTTCATACATAGGAGTGGGGAGGAGGTTGCTAACCAAAAAAACCAAAGTAAAATTCAAACCCAGATACTTTAAATACATGTATCCACTCACCTGATTAACATGTGGAGTAATCACACAGTCCTCCTTTAGTTGCTCAAGATGGCTGATAAGAAAATTGCTCACGCCAATTGATTTACACAAACCTAAAGAAAAACAGAACAAGAAAAAAATTTAGGACAATCCTAACTAATTGGGTGGATGATTTGAAAAATAACACTTTCAGGAGAACAAAATTATTTTTTACATCATTTCTGTAGAGCAAAATACCACAAAGGAACACAGAAAAACGGCACTGAAATCTAGTTTGACAGTGTTATCTGAAAATGTGGTTCTTTCACAGTCACATTAGGAAATCATTTTATAATCTAAACACACTGGAAACTCCCTGGTGTATAAAAACTCCAGGCTAAATTCTGGGAAAGGCTAATGTAGTATAAGCAAAGAACAATTGGACTCCACCAGAATGAAAAGAAGGAAATGGCGTTCCAAGCAGCTTGCCAAAACTAAAGGAAAGTGGAACATTTGCTGAAGACTAATAAGGTGTGAGCAATACAACCCAAGGACAGGCAGCCCAAATGAACCATGTCACACTGCCTATTTTCTATTAGATCATTACAAGAGGTTACGTAAAACTCCGTGTAAAATTTTCAAGTTAATAAGCAGTGCCTAGCAAGAGCCATGAAGGTTAAAAATGTAGCTGGATTTCTCAGCTCCTGTTGACAAGCAAATGAAGTCAAATGGGACCTAGGTGATATGAAGGCTACTTTTTAAACAAACCTCAAGTGTGCATGCAGTGAACAAATTAAGAGCTGACAGGCCAGAAATCAGATGTCTTCCTTCAAACCTCAGATATGATAAAGGCCAACTCCCAGTCCTGGCCTGCCACCACCCCTCAGCCCTGACCTGTCTGGGATAGTTTGGTCCTTCTGCTTTGCTAAGCACAGCTGGCAAGGAAGGCAGATGGGCTAGGCTAGGAGGGGTCTCCTTAGGCTGTGCACTCTGTGGACCATGGCTCAGGCTAATTTCTTCAGTATGTGAATTTTGTCTGCATTGACTTGAGCTGCATTTCAGTTTGTAATGCTACAGATGGAAAGTGTCTCTGTGTGAACACAGAAGTCTGATCACTGTTGTTAATCCACTATTTATTTGAGCAGACCAATTGTATAAAATGCATAGACGTTGTGTATCTATATACAAAAAAAAGAAATCACATTTTTCTAGTCCTCTGTGAAATTCTGCAAGTGAAGTTACAGCTTACTGCTAATTTGCATAAACAGATTGTTGAAGTCCTCAAAAAATAAAATCAGCTTTCACATATTTTAGCAGCATAAACTGAAGCATAAGCTGTAGCAAAAAAACCTGCACACATACTATTGCTTTTCGATGTGCTTCTGTCATGGAATACCAAAAGAAGAAAAAATATATTAACAACTAAAATTTCAGATGTCTTTTCCTTATAGAAATTACCATTGTTTGAGATGTATAATATAATTAGGTTAAAAACCAGCACTCTAGTGATTTACATAATTTGTATGTAATCTGCCAGAAGGAGCAAAAGCTGAGCTTTTGACAAACAACCCCAGAGTGTCAACACTAATAAATCATTATGCCATAGCAGTCAGAAAAACACAGGTTTAACACAATGGTGAACCAAAATATTATACACTATTGTTGAAAGCTAAGGAGTTACAAAAACATGCCATTATTGCCCTTGAAGAATAAAGCTTTCATTTCGGGTCAAAATAAAAGAAAATTAAGTCACAGACATGAATTAGTACATTTCCACAAAAAGCTTCCATTTTTCCCCTACAGTATACTTGAAGATGTTTTGCTTCTAGCATATTTCTCACAGGAGACTTTGAAGTCTGCTCCATCGTGTTAGATTTCTCATCAAGAAATTTCAGGTCATTTATGTTTTGCATTAAAAGTCATCTGAATCATTCCTACTAAAATCAGTATTATAGCATCCATGTGTTCAGAGTGATGTCCCACAGAGAAAGCTTAATTCAAAACTGCTAAAAAAGTAAATACTCTCCCAGAAAACAGAGAAATAATTTGAATTTCTATGTTTTTATAAAATACTATTTTCTTAAGGGAAATTTTTTAAGGGAATACACTTAAAATATCTCACTTTCATTAAATACACATACTTGTTTGGGTGAAGTGAGAACCCTTCATGTCAACTCCATTGCTTTGGTGTTAGTTACAGTTTACTATGTGACAGTTAAAGTGTTTTGACTTTTGCATTAAATTAAAATATAAAATATAAATAGTAATTAAACAATTTTTCAGTCTAACTGTATTAGAAAATCTTATTTCAATGCATGATGGAAACATGAATTCAAAACACAGGAAAATAGAGCTTAAATTTGAAAAATCAGTCAATGGATTCTACTCTAGAGAATTGCTTCCATTTGCCTGATGGAAAATTAACACAGTTGCTCTGCATTGTCCAAATCTCAGAAAGACTGCCTTTAAGAAGAGGATTTAACAGAATTATTTCCATATTTACATCTTCTGGATTAATTCAGAAGAATGAAGATTTAAGAAAAGATGGATAAGAAACAGAAGGTCTGGTTAGCTCCTGGGCCTTATCTGACAGATTGACACTTGTGACTATGTGACTTATGTGTGCCAAACAACATCCATGGAATTATATCAACAGCAGAAATAAAAAACATGCATATTGAGAAATTTGTGAAAAATGGTCCTGATTCATTGCCTTGAAACAATCTGGGAGATGCAGGGGACACATTTCCTTATATTTCCTCTTTCGTGGGGCAGCAACAGAGGTAAGCTCCCCAGTGCTCCTGCCATGGGTCTCAAAAACACCAGAATTCCCCCTTTATTGCCAGAATGCTTTAAAACTTCATTTTGCCCTTCAAAAACTTCATTTGTTCTGGGGATGCACAATTTTCTTTCGTGGGCAGCAAAATCAACATGTTGCCATGGGTCTCAAAAACACCAGAATGCTCTTGAAAATGGGACAGGCTTTTTCTTCCCCCATTTATTGCCTGTTTAGAATGCTTTAAAACTTCATTTCAGACAATTCAGGCAAAATACATGTTGTTATAGCTGTTGTGATTGCAGGTGGTTTTGAAGTCCATACTTCTTTTTAACTTAACCATTTTAACTAGTCCTGAAGTTCAGGTTTCCTGAGATAAAAGTTTGCAATATATTAGCTATAATCCCTCTAGAAAGTACTCTTAAAATATATATTTTTACTATCTTATTTACAAATTTACAAAACTTTGACTCAGGGAGAGAAAGCATCCTCCTTATCTGCTTGAGGAAATGATTGGTCTGGCCCCTATGAAGCAGATTTTGAGAAAGCACCAGGTGCAATAAACAAAGAGTTTGCAATTCTCCATCAGCTCCCAAAGGCTCCTGTTACATCTTCTGAGGCTTTGTTCTATTCCTTGCGACTCTGGCTGCACAGGCTCAAAGAAAGATGTAGAAACACTGGTTCCTTTATGCATGCTAAAAACTGACTGACCACAATGCTGGAACAGAAAATTTCATCCAGCTTTGAAAGCCTATGAAAGTCTTCAAGACACATCAGAAAATATATGGGCAAAATAACAGTTGATTATAATGGGGAAAAAAGTAAGGATCTTTTTCATTCTCCACCAAAAATATCTTGGCCCCTATCACATGGATAATTTCACCACACTGTATTTCTCCCAGCTACTCTGAAGCACTATATCATGCTAATGGACTGGTTTGCAATATAGTTGAGTATTAAGCTTAAAGTATTTTGTATTGCAACTTAGAGAATGACTGGGTATTTTTATCTTTACTCTGCATAATACCAAATTATACAAAGTTTGATGGGCACTGTTAGTCTTGCAACAGAAAAACATAAATATACTGTCTTGGCACCACAACCCTGTTTTAGTACAATAGTGAGCCTTATCTTTCTGCAGCACTACGACAGACTTTTATCAAACTTCTAAATACCCTCCGGAATATTAAATGTACAAAGTTCAGATCAAAAAGATTTTGTAAATTACAAAACTGGATACCAGGTTTGTGGAGCCCATTTTCCTCCCCCTCCCTGCTGCTCTACATGAGTCAGAGCAAGGGAGAATTCCCACGTCGACTGAACAGTGCCCATTCTGTTATATCTTCTATTCAGGCCACAGAATAAAAACACAAATGGATCTACTTTTCACAAGAGGTCAACTGCAGTCACTGTATCTTTATTAAGGAAGGTTGCACAGGTTGGAAAGGTCCACATTCTCTCTGATACACACACTGGGTGTAAATTGCACTACTCATAGAAACCATACAAGATTTCATTTCAGCATAACTTGCTAAATCAAAGCTGTAGGCTTAGAGTGGCCCACATGCAGACTGAAAGCCAAAGCCTTGATAAATAAAGCAGATCACTCTTAGACAGAATCAATGAGGAATTAACTTCTAAATCAGTGAAAGAACACGTGTTCCCACAGCACAGGCTAAAGCACAGACACCAGAAGGCTAATGTGCCCCTCTCTGAGACACACAGGAAGACTGTGGCAAAACTGCAAGTACAGAAATTGTACTTCCTCTTCCAAAGGATTTCTTTTAGCCTATTCACTGCCACAGCACAGGTGCTTGTCTGCAGTTTTGTGACCATCACTCCTGCTATACATCCCCTGTGAACCATGATAAACCATGAGGACAACAGGAGGGCAGGCATGAATAGAAGTCCAATTGTTAACTTCATGACTGAAAACTCATTACAAGCAGTCGGTTTCTACAACTGTTAAATGACTAACTAAGCAGCAAAATACAGCATACTACTGGCTTAATGCACATTGTCTCTGACCATGACTGCTCATTCTAACTACTTCAATGCAATGTTATTTTAGTTATGTTGACATATTTTTATCCTTACAGTTGACAATACAAACCAGACCAGATTAAAAAAACCCAATCCACTACATGGGACAAAATCAATGCCACCATACCTTATTCAATAATGCCACCACACACTGTGACTTGAAAATATGATCAAAATTATCAGCAACTCAGCTACGTAATAGAATAGAATATGTACCCCTAAAAGTAGCTTTTTGGAGGTATTATGGACAAACATAGGTAAGATATATTAGAATATATATATATATATATATATATATATATATATATATTCTACATAGTTTGTCACCCCTATAAATATGATGGCATGGTTTCCTGAACTGGAATACTTTTTGGACTTCTGTAACTGAGAGGATAATGATTCCCAAGTGCTAAGAATAACAGCAACCTAACTGATGTTAATAAATCAACAATGATT
Organism: Emberiza elegans; assembly: GCA_024865655.1. Classification (NCBI taxonomy): domain Eukaryota; kingdom Metazoa; phylum Chordata; class Aves; order Passeriformes; family Fringillidae; genus Emberiza; species Emberiza elegans. The sequence continues at coordinate 68,262,858 of JALJVW010000206.1, forward strand.
TAAAATAGTTAAAAATCTAAGGTTTTTCTTCAACATATGCAAAACAGATAAATAATGCCTTTTCCACAATCATGTACATTATTTATCGAGAAAAAAAAGTTATTTTGGACAAGAACTTTCCTTTGAAAGACATTTCATCATTGCCTTCCTCACAAGAGTTCTTGTATTCACACTGGGACCTCTTGGCATGGGAACACAACTCTGAACATTTGCTTTAAATCTTTTTGCTGAGCTTGCTTATTTACAGCTTTGACAAAGAGGATTCACTTACTAGCAGAAAAGGCATAAACCACACACTACAATAAGCCATGAAACAAAGTTTTCTGAAGGTTTATTTTTACTCTTAGAATTACCCATTAAGTCCTTGACATTAAGAAAGCAAAATGAGCAAAACACGAGCACAGATGTTAATGCAAGTTTAGATTCATTCTCACTTTCCCATCTGCGCCAAAAGAACTTCTTCTATGGTAATTTCTTATTTTTATATAAGATACTAAAATGATGAAGGTTTCTTTATGATCTTTAACATAAATATATGTAACATTTTTTTTCCGTGTCTTTATTGCTGTCTTATCTGATGAAAAGGGTGTGGTGCAAAACCCAAATCCTCACCAATCTGAAACCATCTCCCCATGAAAACACACTTCTGAACTGTGCTTCTCACAAAAACAACCCACAAGAGATTGTCTTGCAGACAGAATATTACCAACGTGAAAAAGAACCGTTTCTAGGCAAGTCAGTTGCTTTTGCTTATTAAAACATCAGTGCAACTTCTGAACACACATTCACATATGACTTCTACCACCATAAACACACTTGAGGCAAATGTTTTGTGGAGCTGCAACACAACAGTTTGAATTTTCAGGTGTTCATCACACAGACTTAAATCAGAGTATGTCACCTAGCAAAGTATGTGCTAGAAATTTGTGCCATTCACTGAACCTTTTTCCCTCCTACTTTTATGAACAGATAGAAAATGGAGGAAGAAAATATGATGACTGAACTGGTCTACACCCAGCAATGAAGATGGTAAGAATATTAAGGTTGACTAGATATTGTCTCACTTGGAATTAAAAAAAAAAACACAACTTTTTTCCAAGAACAAAGTTACATGGCTTTAATTACTGGGCTAAACAATTTCTGTTACTTATGAGACTCTCTTCAAATCACACACATAATCATAACAAAAACATATGTCAAGACACATCAAGGAACTTCTGATGCAAGTAAGAATATTTCATGTCAGCAGAAGCTGCACTGCTAAACATTAAAAAGATAAGCAAACCATTTTAGTAAAATGGCAGTGAGTTCTAGTGGGATCTGAACCCACAACAACCACCCCAGTACTACTCTTGCCAAGTTCAGGCAAAAGCCCTGGCTGGGAGCCCTCGTTCTTCCCAGCATTTTTAGACAGAGGGACGAGTAATGATGGCATGTGTGTAGGAAAAGCTTGCTGGGATGATGGGCTGGCCACAATGCCAAAATCAAGGTCATCAGAGACACTGCTTACGGAAAGGGTCACTTTGCTAGGAACAGCCCAATTGCCAGTGAGCACATGCAGTGACTATTCCCCATGTCAGAGCAGTTTGCCATCCTGCTCCCATCTGCCAGCCGACAAATGCCTACACAGGAATGTTGCAGCTGTCAAGGGAATATATGACTCAATGTATGTATCTTGGAATGGATTCTGCAGGCAGCCTGGCTTCTGTTCTGAGCTACTGGAGAAGATAATTCCACAAAAGGACAATTTTGAGACCACAAAAATTTAAACCATAGCCTTGATATTACAAGTACTTTAGTTGATTTCAGCTGTTACAACAGAAATAACCAGTTATTATGCACAAATGTCTCACTGACCAAGTTTTAGAATTTTTTCCTCCCTTTTCCCTCATCTGTGTTTGTCCCATAACTATTTAAAGGAAAACACAAATGCAGGTTATTGAACAAAGACACAGGTCTAGAATTCTCTGCCTCTCAGCACTGCAGCACAGATAGAGTCTTCTTCACTCTGACTGTGACCTGAGTCATCTGGCTGCTGTGAAACAGCTCCAATTAAACTGCAGCAGATTAACAAGTCAGAGAAGACAACAATAATAACAAAAAAAGAATTTAACAGCATTTAAATAAATTAATTATTAAAACTGTGTTTTCCTGAGCTAGTAGGAATCAGTTTAGCAACAAGATCTTTTCTGCTCTGAATAGAGAGCTATCAGTTTGGTCTATCAGAAGTCACACAGGAATTTTTAATGGCAGCTTTTAGTGTAAGTAAACACTATCCTAAATTCCATTCCAAATCTTTTATTTTATACTTTAAGGTACCTACTAAAATTCTAAAACCAGTAAAGAAAATAATTCTCCTTTGCCATTCATTTGTTCTTAACATCAAGAAGTTGCAAAGGCTTATCAGTAGAAGCTCCTCAGGAGGCTGTTCATTAAAAACATCTTCTGATCACTGGGCTGAATACCAAGACCAGGTGCAGAATTCTGATCCCCGAGCTACAGAACTACTGTAAGAGCTGGCATAATTCCCTCTGGAAGCAAGACCAGGACTAAGTGCATGCAAATCCCAGGTCTGAAGACATGGAAGATACAGACTGTAAGACAAAACAGAAATTTCTGAACTGAATTCTTTCTTCATCAGCACATGAAGGTCTCATGAATAAAACAGTGTTGTAATTCATCACTATGAGAAGGAAGCATTAAAATATTTTCTGTATGATTTGGGGAAATATACATAAAATTTGTCTGTTTGATTCATGGTATGGAATGATACAACTGCCACAGGTTCGGATACCACCATAATTATCTATCTCCCTTTGCTGACCAGAACTCTATCACATTTTTCCCTGGAAAGATATTAATGACAACCAGCAACTTTAATGACTTGGCTCTGTCTATACAATAGGAATATTACAAACACAAACTAAAAGTACAATCTTGTCTTTGTAGCAAAGAGAAGAAAGAAGGTATAAATATACAAGGTTAGGTTAAAGAGGGAAAGATGCTAGTAGAACATTTAATGGACTCTAAGAAACTACTGAAGGATTTAGCCAGCAGAAAAGAAGAACATATTTAGCCAAAGACTCTCTAGCTCAAGGGCAAACAAGAAAGACACAGGACCATGTTCCTGATGCAATTCAGAGGGATTAAAACAACTGAAGAAGGTATAACTTCCAGGGTGTGTTATTTTAACACAGATAATTAATGTAGTATGTCATACTGTTACAGTAAAAGACAACAATGGCTTTAGAATCCTGAGGAGTATTTTTGGGCATGCTCTCATATCTGTCATGGTACCCTCAGGATTCTGGGAAATTGTTTTTAACCTGAAGTGTGATCTTGAGATAGCTGCTCAGTCGCCTGAGGCAGCTGAACAGGGATTCAAGCACAGGGAACAGTGCTAAAACATGAAACCTTTCAAGTGTTGCTGAGACTCCAGCCTTGCGGCAGTAACCACATTCCCTTCAGTTTCCAAAGCACATTGGATCCAAGCGCTACAGCCCAAAACTTCAGTATGGTGAGCAATCAACTGGAGAGGGAAACCAGATCCCCAACAAATACTACTCAGATTCTCATTTTAAATTGTTCATAATTCCAGTTCACATCATATCAGGACAAAAGAGTCTTTCACAAAATGCTAACCTCAAATCCCTTTTGATGAAATACAAAACCAGTGGTAAGCCAGAGAGGGGATTATTCAGTGATAGCAGAGGATCTCTCCCATCACTTGAAACTACTACTTTCTGTTTATGATAATATTCTGATGTTACAGCTCAACTCCAAACCTGCATTAGCAGTACCTATAAGAAGCATTACTAAGCAGCTACAGATCAAGAAACAGTAAACAAGGATGCCCACACATATCAATGAGAGCACATCTACCAATTCCACACCAAGTTCATTGGCACCTGCTGCCTTCAAATAGCAATAAGCATGCAACAATAAATCCTCTACAGCCAGAGGTACTTGGGAGTTTATGAAAATCAGACTCAGTATACTATGAGTTTTGTTTAATTATTCATGCAAGTTTTCTGCTTCCTAAAATATTTATTTTAGTAATTCTGACAACTATTAAGATTTTTGGAAATTTGTTGCACAAATTTTATATTACTTAGGGACACATTCTTTTAAATTAGTGCACACTGACCTAGGCTGGGCACAGACCCAGAAGCTGTCTCTCCTCAGGGTGGGAAGACACTTGAGGCCAGAGCCCTGCGAGTTGTGTTACAGCAGCCCTGTGGCCCAGCAGCTCTGTGTGGGCTCTCAGATGAACCTGAATGAATCTTTGTAGATGTAACTTTAAAAAATTCTCACAGAGCTATGAATATAGATAGAGTTGGTATTTTGGTTGTGTCACCTTTTGACCAATGGGATCTATCTAAAAGTTAATATAATATTTTAAAAAAATCTTCATTACAGACTTTTACAGTCTGGAGTACTAATAGTTTATTTGCTGTCCTTTTAGTTTAATTAATAATAATAATGAATAATTAATAATTTACATTACTTTAAAATAATGTTTCCTGTCCCAGGTAGGTGGAATTTTGTAGAATAAATACTAACCTGGATTTAATTTGAAGAATGAGATTTACAAATACCTGAATTCAAACTACCTGTGAATACAGAGAAATGATTAAAGAAATTCTTGGTAACTTCAGCCAGATCAAAGACTCAGGTCAATACTGACAACTTTGAACCATCGTGTATGACTCCTGCAGACAGTTCCACAACACCAATTTGTTTTCCACAGAGGGCAATGGATATTGTCTCTCCACTTTCAGATGCACTTCAGGATGGACACAGTTAGCTACTAAACCCACTACCAAGTTGAATAATTTCAATATTACCTTTGTGAATTGACTGCAGAAGCAAATTATTTGTTTAAAATGTCAACCTTTGAATGTGAAGCATTTAGTTTATAATTTTTTTTCCAGAATAAACATTTCAAAAAAAAAAAAAAGTAACAGAATTCCAAACACAAACCAATGACTACGTGAACTAATGTCAGAGAAGACAAAGAACTCCTTTGTTAATAGAACTTTTAATTTCTTTCCCTAATCAATGAAGATTTTATTCTTTTCCTCCTGTTAGGATTTTGACCAAATCCTACATTCAATTCAAACCACGTTGCTCACATAACACATAGCAAGTCACAAAGATATGCAGCAAGTGTTTAATCTTCAGTGGAAAATCTAGTGGTTAACCATGCAAACAAATTATTTAACTTTTTGCTCAGGAATCATTGCATTTCCAACTCCAGAGCGGTTAACATCTGCGTGTCATTTCAGGAACACATAGTTATGGTCAGGACATCCAGAGTCTGTATCCCCTAAAGCAAAAGTGTGGAAGTTGAGGTTCTAAGGCACTTGACTCAACCAGACCATTAAATTTTCCTTCCCCTGTAAATGATCTGAGGTAATTTCGACAACCAGGGCTGGAAAATTTATCCTCATCTAAATGATTCATGAGTCTACAGAATGCTTAAATTCAGAAAAAGACTGAAAGTAGCAACATGGAAATTGAAAAAAACATTGAAGAAATGCAACCACAGGGGAAAAAAATCTAGCATGAGATACCTTTAAAGAGGTATCATGCATAGGGACAAAGACCAAAAGCAATTTTTCCCTCTGTTTTTGAGAACAGCAATAGTATTTCCAGTGACTTTTATTAAAAGACCACTGAATTGCTCATAGTCTTTTCCATTAGGAAGATACAGACAAAGAAAGATCCTGTAAGACAGAAGAGATCACAAAGATGCACACAAAAGCAGAATAAATCCCATAGGATAGGAATAATAACAGAATGTGGAAAATACAACCTATTTGCAGCAAATTAGGATGGCACATCTAGGCACAAATGGCATGCAGTAACTTAAATACTCATCAGAAAAAACCTTCACAGTGGAAAAGATGAAATGAATTGTAGAATAATCCATCTTTGGATGTAAGTGCTATTCATGCTTTGAAATACTAGGTCAGTGAAGCACTTCTTTAAAAACTGAATGTTGTAATGTCTTACATGGCAGAAAACACTTTTAGCAACTTCCCTTATGCTCAATATAAAAAGAACAAAAGATATATCAAAGATCATTTACTTCTGTGTTTGCAGAAGCACAGCAAATTAAAGGAAAGATTGAAGTGTAAGAACGTCTGGTAAAGCTGGTAGTGACACACAGCCTGAAACTGCCTTTGTACAACTCCCCTGCTGCAATCACTATTTCAGCAGCTCTGGGTCAGTGGATAGATTACTTCATCCAAAAGTCTTCTCCCCACCTGTGGAACTTCTCTGAAGCTGGAAACAGGTGCTCCACATGGCCCAAGAATGGCATGACAAGATCTTCTCTCAAATAATTTCTAATAATTCTGCATACGTCAGGAGCAAAATCCTCCTCTTAAATCTACACTCTACTCTTCCTGTAACTATGATCATAAACTGAACTTTGCTGTGCACTGAAGATCAAAGTGAATTATCCCAATTCACTGAGAGTAGCTCCATTCTTTGAAAATTCTCCCCAAAAGTCAGTACTGAAGAATCTGCAGTTGAGTATTTGTTCCTCACCTAGACATTTTATTTTGTTAACGTTCAAAACACAAATGCAGTTGTAAAATACCACAACATACGATAAATGGGAAAATGGCACCATACAGTTAACAAAAAAAAACCCTAAAGGAGACAAAACTTGGTATGATTTATACTTAAAAAGGAGGTTACTACAAAGACATTCTGTAGTGTTCAGTGGTGTTCTGAGGTGGCATAGAGATTTCAATGAATCAGTATATTTCCTCAAGAAAGTATGCACACCATTATTAATCTCATGGACAGAATCTGACAACATATTATTTACAAGCAGGACCAAACTGCCAATGCTGCAATTTTCAAAGAGATTTTCAAAACTTACACACCCAAATTCCACTGAAATATGAGCATCTAGTTCAAGTTAAGTTTTTGAACATCTCTCACTATGAATTTCCTAATTCCAAAGCACACCATAATTCCTTTTTCTAAGGTAGCTTTGTTATTAGATCACCTTTCTCATAGAGCTCTTCCATTGCTCTCCAGGTTTCAGCTCGGACCTCTCGATTGCTTTTACCTGGAACCTGTGCATCAGGCCAGTGAATCAAATAAAGATCTAAAAAAGAAACAGAACCAGACTGCTTATTAATGTTTCCAAAAATAAATAATCAAACCACATGAGACAGCATTTTCCCTCCAGTGGCCCCTAACACATTATCATGATAATAGTTCCAATCACTGCTCAGTGATCATTACTGGATGTATCCAGTTAGTTGTAATAAATGAATTCTATAACATCATATTAACAGCTAAGGGTAGCAGAACTTGCACATGTTCCACATGCTTAGGTCATTGTAATCAGAATTTCATGGTCACATATGCACTTAATAAACTTTCCACACATAACAAGCCCTGTTTAAATCAAAAGGATTTTGGTCACCGGAATGATGAGTGGACTACTGCTTATTAAGTGCTGCAAGTCATCCATTTCACGGAAGATAAATATATTTGACAGTTCTGCAGATATTTTATACAACCTCAGCAATGGTTCTGTCTTTTTCCTTTCTAAAGAATACTTCCACTTCTGAATTTCTAGAGGACAATATAGCACGTTCTTTATGCAGAGTTTTTTGTCTAAATTTCACGTCATCCTTTGTGATTTTTTTTTTTAAGGGAAAAAAACTACGGTTTATTCCATTTTTTGGAATGCTAGCACAATTTCAAACTCAATTAAGCTTTACTGCTGATGAAATTATCTTTAAATCATAGAACCTTTTCCTAACCAATCTAAACCTTCCCTGACACTGCTCCATGCCACCCCTTGGGTCACTGGTTACCAGAGAGAAGGGACCAGTGATGCCCCTCGAGCACTGGTCCCTTCTCTTTGTGTGCTGTCTTCCTGCAAGAGAAGAACATTATAAATGTACATGTACTGGACTCAGTTCTAAATCAGACTTAAATTTAAAAAACTAGACATCTATAACTCCTTTACAAGTTTGTAGACACTGCTAGACATTCTGAAGGAGAAATGTAGAGATACTTGGAAAACAATTACATTTCTATTCAAATTCCAACTGCAGATTAAACAGGTAACTGCAGGTATCCCAGTCAAACAGGTTCTGGCCTTTGCTGCATTTATTAGTCTGATGAAAAACAGGAAAAGAAAATAAATAGATGGCGGAGATGTGTACCATTTTCTTTGTGCTTCATAACATTCCTTTTCTGGCAGTTCAAATAGAGTTAAGAAATAAAAAAAACCATTACTTGTTTTCAATGAGAAGGGTGTTTTGTTCTTTGGATACATCAATCCATTAATTTACAGAACTTCTTCATGAAAATACAGATCCTCTGCTTTGGGAATCATGAAAAAAAGGGGGGGAAAGAAAAAAAAAGCCTTTTATTCCCAATTTAAGGGCTACACTAGCAATTACTGTATCAGTGGGGTGGTATATTAGCTTTCCCCCTCTAAGAATACAAATTCAACCTTGATTTAAGATAAAAATGTACCATGAAATTTGTTATAATACACCAGCTCCAATTTTGGTACATCATTGCAACAAGTAAGTGCTTTAATTACCTTAAAAACCTAATCAGAACAGAACAGAATTATGTACAGTAAAATATATTAGAGATGTAGCAAGGAAAACATTATTTTGGATGTGTCACAAAATCCACAAGCTACATTTGCACTTCCTCATATCAATAATCCATTTAAATACAATTTTAAACTATTACACTTTTTAAATACAATAGCTCAGACAAGCCAATAATCACTCATATATAATTATCTGCAGTGCCTGGTTTTGTATCCCAAAAAAGGAGAAAGTTGCTTGCTCTTTGCTCTTTTATCCATAAAATCCACTTCCAATTCCACATGCAGTCTTACTGATCACCAATCTATCAATAATTACTTCTTTACTAATTTATCTGAGAAAAAAGTTGTATTTATTAAAAGTAAATACCAATACATGGTATTGGAATAAATATCAATTTTAACTGAAAACTAGTACAGGGATATTGAATAAAGCATTTGGTGAGGTTACATGCAAAACTCAGGACTACTCACATTCTGTTGCCAATAAAATTTCCACTGATTTATATCAGGCATAAACCCAAAGGATTAGCATTAGGAATTGCTAATTTCAAGTGTTCATTTTGATTCAAAATTATACATGCTGCTGGAGCTACTTACTGCATAGAGACTGACATGTTTGTATTGAAACGTTTTTGCTTATATAAAGCAAGTGTCATATAGAAGTAGGTGTAAGTTACTGAGATGTGATGTCTACCTCCCAGAAAAATGGAAGAATTATGTATTTTTAATTGCTGCTTGCTATGTTCTCCAAACCAGACTAATAAGAACTGCTTAACTATGCAAAAAAAAAAGTCATTTAGCAAAAATAATCACACTTCAGCAGAATTTCACCACCAGTTACTTCTCCAAAAGCCTGACTGTTCAGTTAGACACCACAGTGTGGAAATGCTCACAGAAATAGTTACATCACGGATTTCCACAGACACAGATGCATTGTACTCCGCTCAGGAAACTGAAACATTCTCCAAAGAAAGACTTCTAAGAGATTTGATAACTGAAAGATCTCTGGCCTCAGACATCCAAAAAAAAAAATGCAACACATCCCCCTTCTCTGTAGTAGCGTCTGAGGCCTCTGATGCACACAAGATTAGCTGTTGGTCCTTTATTTTAGAAAGGTTTTGTTACCAGGTACACCATGATCACATCCTCCCATTATGCTTCTTTCAATTTAGACTTTTTCATTGAAATAAAAATTACTTCAAATGCTAAAATATTATCATTTAGGACTAGAAAGCATCTACTGGATCACAAAGTACAGTTTTCCTGACTGCAAGAAGTGCTCATGAAAGACGTAGGGCAAAGGTGCCTTATGTCATTGACAAAGAGTGGAACAGTCCTTCTGTCAGTCACGTGTGAAGCACCCCAGCACAGCCAGGGCCCTACTTCTACTGCAGCTGTTGGCAAACTTTCCATCATATCTGCAGGCCAACAAAACCAACAACCACCTCACAAAACCAAGCTCTGTGATTTCATCTTTATTTGTACACACATTCACACCCTACACCCACACACACATTTTCTTTTGCTTAAAATATTTTCCCTCCTGGGGTACTGTGAGAACACAAACACTCTTAAATTCCTTTGGGAGGCAAGAAATTAGCTTTAAGTCATTGATTGAAATAGGTTAAAGTTCTAGTAATCAAGAAATATATAACTTTATCACTGGAGGTTTTTAAGAACAGACTACATTTTTATTGAGAACACAAGGCTGTGCCTTGTAGCATGGGAAAAATGAATCAATATCTTGAGATGCCCTCCAACAATGTATTTTTAAAAAATAATCCTAAATGAAAAAATCCACCTTGATTCACAGTATCAGGATGCACTTGAGAAAGAAGGGAAAAAACCTCCAAACATTCACAATCTGGTTTCATATTTAAGAGCTTTTTAAAACATCCTTTTCACACAGGCAGGCTGTAATGGTGCAGCAGTGAGTGGAGGCCTGAAGGTCATTAAATGTCAATGCACAGTGGGGCAGGAAAACTAAAACCAACACCTGAGTTACTTTCACACAGACATTTAAAATATAATGACTTATTGCTTCTTAATGGTTGCAGCACCTACAATCAACACACTTCCTCTTAACTGGCCATTTCACACATTTAAAAGCCAACATGTTGTTTTTGTGGAAATAAAAGTTTGCATTTCTATGCAAAATCCCTAATACAATATTTTTTTTAAGCTAGATTTGACTAAAACAACCGAGTAGTATGAAAAACAAGCCTGGCCTTCTATCAAGCCTAAAAGCAAAGATATATTCTGCAATGTTTCTCAGCTGTCTTAATGCTGGGAATCATATTTCCTTGCTTTTCTCAACAGTCACTTAATATTGATATAATGTATTTTTCTTTCTCACTCAATCCTTTTTGTTTTGTTTTGTGTTTCCTTCTATTGAACAAGGATCAATGTGAAACAATCTACAAAGTGTTTTGAAGCACTACAGAATCTGAATTATGCTAATTCAGTAATTTCATGTGGTTCATCTATGACAGTGAAGCTGCTGATAGAGCATTTGTCCAGCTCCAGTTGGGATTTGTGATAGGCCAGACTTGCCTGAATGAGACAAACTCAAGACAGTCAAAAGGAAAACAAAATTGTTTATGAATTTGGTAACCCACAAAGCAGCATTCAAGAAGTTACTTTAGAGGTTGGATCTAAATCCCAAGGAATGTATTCTGCTACTGCCAAACCTGTAAAATCTGCTGCCATTCCATATTGGTTTACTGTTACTGCTAGTTGAGGATCACATTTAGAAAATGCAAGGAGGAGAGTATCTGTTACAACCACTGCCCACAAATAATACAAATTTCCATAATGTCATGGATATATAATCTTCCAGCTCAAAAAAAAAAAATACTGGAACACTGCTCTCCTAGTACCACTTGTCTGAAAAGTGTTCATTGAAAAGGCTTCATAGAAAGTATTTTACATGGAGTATTTTGCATTTTCTCTTAAAAAGCCATGGCTGCTTTCAACAGCTGACACTCCATATACTGATAATGCAAAGACTTATTAATTCCTGTTAGATTATTTCTCAGGTTTCTAATTCAGTCTTTATGGATGGACTGGGTAACTCCTAAGGACCCTCCAGAAAATGAACATCAACAAAGATCTTAGCTGCACATTTAGCTGCCAGAGCTCCTCTAGCTTTTTCTTTTTGCACTCCTGAATTACTAACTTTCCCTCCAACATAAAGATCTAACATCCCAGACACATTATTCAGGATCTTTCCGTTTTCTTTATAAACTATGTATCTTTATAGAACATGTGAACCCCCACACACTTGGTTAATACTATGGAATGAAAATCAGGGAATTCTGATTTATTCTGATCATATAAATATGATTTAGGTCACCATGGCAGACTAAGTGGTTCAGTAACAGCTGTATGAATTTTTTAGACATCTCCACATCAGTCAAAGAAAGGTGAAGAAGGAGGGAAGATAGAGCTGAGAGTATTAAAAAACCAAAACAAAAATATAAAAAATGAGGAAAAATCTAGTATGGAGACTAATTGTGCAGGCAGCTGTAACATTCCTAAATTGCTCTTAGTAACGTGTGCAGAAGAAGTTTCAGCTCTTAACACATCTGACAAACAAGTTCTGTCTATGCTATTCCAAGGATTCACTCACATAGTGACAGCATTAGCACATTTCTTGCTCTCAGATATTTTTTTTCTTCTTTTAAACATTTCTTCTTAGGAGAAACTCAGTATTTTTGTGAGCATCTACTCTAATCTACTACCTAAGATAAAAAGAACAACTTACAGTCCTAGAAGGAATCACTGCAAATTACTTCTTGGAAGTGAGTCAAGTTTTCCTCTCATCAACATTCAGCACCAGTGCCAGAGCAAGCAGAAGAAAAAAGAAAGCAAACAAAATATAAGCAGAAAACAGAGAGGAGGAATAATGTTATTTCTCAGTTTAAAGGAGAAAGTCAGGGCTCAAAACGTTTTTTATTAAAGTCTCATTGCAGTGACCTGCATTTGCACAGGAAAAACAAAAAGGATTTTTGATTCATTTTATATTATTCTGTACCTGCGGAGAAGTTAAGAGATACGTTTCCAGAAGGAATGGAGCCAAAGATGTGCATGTATCTCAGTCTTTAACAGATACAGGTTTTTCTCTGTTCACCTTGTAAAGTACTCAAGCAAAATAAGGCAGTGAATACAGCACACAGCTGCCATTAATATTATACATTATTAATTCAGCAAAATTCATTTCCTCATTGAAGTCTGTTTATTGCTAAAATATGCAAATATCATGTTTATTTACAGGTGCCTCCACTGCTATGACCTGTTGCAAAGAACTAATTGGCATCATTACTGCAACTCTGCCTGTCTAGTAAGGGAGTAACAATATCACATGTTTGGCAACAAGCAGTTTATGATCGGGGTAAATTTACAAATGCAGTGTTAGTTAAGCTTTAATTTTAGTTTTTCTAAATTCTTTTAGATACTTCTAACATCTTCTCCAAAAAATATTCCATCAAATGGGCCAAACCAAAGGCAGTATTGAGAATTTTAAAAAGTTAAAAGGCCTACAAAGTAAGTTTTAGAAAGGACCCTCATTCCTTGGGGAAAAAAAACCAGATCACAGAAGAAACCAGGCATCTTTGTCACCCTCCTGCCAATACATTATTGTAAAGTTTATGAATCCTTGTTTCGTAGGTTTTGGATGATTTTAGCAAAATATAAAAAACTGATGTAGTTTTTCCTCAAGTAATTTAATAATAAAAAATACCTTTACAAAACATTCGCAACAAGAAAAAGTTTTGTACCCCAAATTGTACACATGTGAAATTCCTAGAGAACAAATGGGACAAGAAACCTGCAAATGTGTAAAGTCAGAATTTGGTTTTTGTGACCCATCTGTACTACACAAATTTTTTTCAGAATTCATTCATCTTTGCAAGTACTCCCATGGAAAGCACAACAAATGAGCCATATGTAAAGATTCATACCAAGATATTCAACACCGAGTCTTTCACATGACTCCAAGCAGGCCTTTTTTGTGTTGTCATAGCCATAATCACTGTGCCACAGCTTGGTGGTTATCCAGAGGTCCTCTCTCTTCACACCACTCTCTCTGATGGCCCTCTGGAGGAGGGATTCACAGCCATACCTCTTTGCTGTGTCAATGTGACGAATGCCACATTTCTGCAGGGCATGGACCACCGCGCCATGGGAATAGCCACCCCGGTGGGAAGTACCTAAACACACAAAAGCAGAAGTGAATTGTCAACAGTGAATTATGAGGGGCATATTTTATCATTGTTTTCAATTTTATTTTTTTAAATATTGTCACAAAAGCTTCTTATTTAATTTTCATTTCCTATTAGTAAAGAAATGGGAACGGACTGATCTTTAGGCTTGGAAAATACATGAAGTAGGAGAAGTTGGTGCTGATCAGAAGCAACTCCATCAAAATCAAATATCAACAGCACTTAACTGTAAAGAAGTGATTCAAGGAGCTAGGCTGAAAACCATCAAGGAGAAAACACATATTTTATGGGAAATTAGTATGCCACTTAATTTTCATACAGAAGCATAACATTTACAAATTAAAATATTTTAAAAAACTCAAAAACCTGAACAACTTTTAATACAATTTACTTCTCAAAAAGCACATCCTGAAACCTTTACTCTCTTGAACTCCTGGTAGCTTGAAATCATTATTGCATTGTACAATCACAGGCTAGGCCACAGTGCAGGTGCCAGCCACATAATGTCACATTCAGCAGCAACCAAAACAATGGAATCCTACAAAAGAGTTACAGAATGGGCATGCAGGGGAGTTTCAGCAACAAAATCCTGTTACTGTCATTGTGTGGGGATTCACTGGATCTGTATTTTGCATGTCAAGGGGACGGAAGGAGGAGGAGACTCAGCAGGAAAAGCAACCACCAGGAGGACTTCAGATAAAGAACTGGTTGAGAGCAAGGAGGATGATGTTTCTACTTACCCTTTCCTGTTAGTTGCTTTTCCTGCCATGAGCCCCTCACCCATTCACCCTCAGTCCACACACTTCCCACAAACAGTATTTTCTACAGTTTGTTGGAGGAAATGCTCAGTCAGTTCCCAAAGTCACCTCCTTCCAAGCTGATGATTAGTACTTAAAGGCCCTCATGCTGTCAACAACAGGCAGCACAAAACAGCTCCTTGAGACACAGCCCTGCACAGTCCTGAACAGCAGCAGGGCTACAGCCACTGCTAAATCTAAAAAAATCAATAAAGGGCTCCAGGTTAAAGTATTGTTTAAAGTGAAATTTGTACCTACTCTTACCCTTCTCCTTCCACCCCAAACACTCCCTGCACGTTGTGGAAGTGCCCCTGGCTGGCCAGCCAGGCTGGCAGGAAGAGGCCCCCACTGACAGCTCCACAGGTGCTCCTCTGCCCCAAGCCCAGCGGGGCAGCAACGCCCAGGGGTGGCTGCAGGACATTCTCACACACTTCAACAACCAGCAGCAAGGAGGAGGACTTAGAAAAGCCCGACTTGCTTGGAAGGTGAACCAGGTTTTATTAAATGCTCATCATTTTGGCTCATTCCTGATCTTAGCAGGAAAGCCAGTGAGTCTTGCTGAATGCTCAAAGCCATTTAAACTAAGATATAATATGGTCTGATCTCCCACCCATACACATCAGGATCATGACATCCTGCTAAACACAAAAGGACCATTTCCAATTTACATTTGAGGCCAAGAAAATGTGGAATCCTGAACAAAACTCTTGACTTCATGGATCTGATGAAACTGTAATATTACATTCCTACAATTCTGACATGCATTCATAAATAATTTACTTTCCAAACATAAACAAAGTTTCAATGTTCTAAAAGACAAAATTTTAATTTTTTTCATAGCCACTAATTATGATTATTAGTTGGCTTAATTTCTGAGCCAACTAGAAATAAATGTCTCTACAACTGCTTTACATCAAAATAAGCTAAGTCAAGCTACATTCAGCTAAGTCAAGTTGGTTTTCAAAATAGCTATTTCAAAATCCTCATGAATGTCTAAGAATTTTACATTACTGCAATGCTCCTACATTATACTTATGGGCAAAGAATATATATGCAATTTTACAATATTGAAATCCTAAAGAAATTTTATTACAAAATTATATAACTAGCACAGAAAAATTACTATATTTCTTCACAACAAACCCTTCACTTTTAATATGCTGGTACTGGTGCAAAATAAATGAGGTTGTAACTATTGTGTCTGTTTCTGGCTGAATGGACATTTCTAAGCACAGAATGAATGGAGTTCATTTAGAGGTCTTGCAAATGGACTCAGACTCTTTTCATGCATAATGGATTTCAGTAAGAACATTTAGGACAAACAACTTTTTTCTTTTTTTTTTAATTTAACCCTTTAAGTTAAAGGGAGAGAGTGGTTAAGATGGAAAAATCAGAATAATTTTGTTATTGTTCCCCATTCAGTGATGGTATGCACACTCGTTACACAAGAAATAAAGCAGCAAGATCAATCTGGAGGAAATTATCTCAATTTCTATGCCTAAAAATGAACTACAATAGTCCTGGTGCACTACACAGTAATCAAAAAGAAATCAACAATTATTTAATATTACCACTTTGCAAGCCAACTTAATCATGAACAATAGGTTGATAAGTTAATTATGCTACTAATAGAACACTTCTAGACTTTAGAAGCCGCCGTTTTCCTGTGTTTACACAAGTGATCAAAGAAGTTGCAAGCCATAGATGCAGAAGGATAACGAAAGTGAAGGGACTGAACTTTCTAATTCTTTTTCCATTAGAAATTTAAACAATGCTATTTGATCACATTAGCATTCTCCCATGTTTGGGATTTCTCTATGCTCATAGAGATGTAATTCACACTGTACATATATATTTAAAGACAGAATCCAATCAAGCAATTAAAACTACTATGAACCTGCACCCTTTCCATCCCCTTCCAATTTCTAAAATTATTCAATACGTTTGTTTCCTAGAATTTGCTGATAAGAAATAGGAGCTCCTTTCAAGAAACTATGCCAAATATCAGTAAGTTTGGAAAAGCTTCCTATTTTTTAGCTTTCCTAGGGAAATAGCACTGTTACCTCACTGACTGAACTAAGCCAAATTTGACAGATTGCAAAACATGCAAGACATTTACATTTCTACAGATTTTGTGAAAAACTGGTGGTTGTAAGGGACAAGGATACTGCAGTGAAAATATGGATAAGTCAAAGGACACAAATCCAGGGAAAGCAGGCTTAACTGGTTACATTGTTATTTTGTCACTGTTACTCATCACTTTCCCAGTACCCTGAAGAACACTGCCATCAAAACTGGAGTGAGAAAATGCTCTGACAACCCATAAAATGATACAAAGATTATTAGAAAGGCAGACTCCTGCTCACAATGCAGTTGTTACAGGGGAAAAGGCCCCAACATGCCAATCAGCAACACCACCCCCAAGCCCTCAAAACCAGAAAATCAGCAACATCTCCACCCCTGACCCCACCAAATATGTAAAACAAGTAACAAACCACGTGCTATTCCCCCTCCCAGATTTATGCACAATCTCAGCTCTCAGCCTCATTAAACTTTCTGTTCTCCCCACAAAGCTGTAGAACTACAGAGGGAGATCCAAAGCACCAACAGTTTTTCAAAACAGAACCAGAATCTG
Organism: Emberiza elegans; assembly: GCA_024865655.1. NCBI lineage: Eukaryota > Metazoa > Chordata > Aves > Passeriformes > Fringillidae > Emberiza > Emberiza elegans. The sequence continues at coordinate 68,280,120 of JALJVW010000206.1, forward strand.
CTTTCTCTTCCTGCTTTCTCCCTCCCTTTGTGGTCAAGTGTCATGTTCTTTGTGAAATGTGAAACAATTATTCATTTGAACATATAAAAATGTCCAGTGATATGAATAATTTTGGCTCCTTGAATTCAGTGGAATAACATTAGGAAAGTTCCTGCTGGTGAAACCCCAGCCAGAATATTTAGAGATCACAACAGAGACTAATGATCTTCTGACACCAGTACTGAATTTAGAGTTGACAAAGAAAACATCTGCAAAAATACCATTCCTTGCTGATTTTTTTATCTCAAATTAATCACCTAAAAACTCTCAAAAGCAAAAGCTCAAACATTCTTTTCTCAACTTTTAGACACTCACTGTGTATCTATGGTATTTTATACCATTCCAGGCTTGAAACCCCTGATTCTGTTAGCTTTAGTTCTACTATTTCAATATTACATCAATATAACACACCTTATGAATATATTGAATTTTTTGGTGTTCATACAGTTTGATTTCCTAATTACCTTATGAGAAAATGTGATGATAAAACACGAAATGGCCATACATAATGCAAATGAACATATAACATGTTTCCAGGTTAACTGCTCACACATTCCACAAAACCATATGCCTCTTCTATGGAAAGTCCCAAAGACAGAGAATTCTTACTTGTTGTCCTTGCTGTCTTATATCCTCCTTCTGATTTTGTATTCATATGCTCCTCTGACAAGCTGACTCAGACTGTTAAATGGCCAAAAAACAGAGTACAGTTTCAGAATTATTCATGAACCTGAATCATTCCTCATAATTCCTCAGAGAGGAAAACCCACTAAATTTTCTGCAAGAGATGGAGCAAAACAAGTTCCCCCTTTAGCAGCAGCAGTTAAATAATGTGATTTAATAAATTATTTTATTCAAATTAAAAAAAAAAAGCACAGTTGTGTCCTAGCCAATCAACAAAAGATCAGAATGACCTTCTCCTTGAATGACTTTTCTCCTGGAGCCCTTCCTTCTGTTATATTCCCCAACACCATCCCTACAGCTGCTCTCAGACAAGTCAATAATGTCACATAAACTTTCTACTACCACAGCACTAGAACCCAAGTAAACTTGCATAGTAAATTATTTGGCATAGTTTTATTTTAACAGTGTCAGTTACTCTAAAAATCCTATGCAGCATGTGATAACAAAATATTCAAGCATCCTCTCTCTAGATTTCTAGAGGCTGCCTTCTGCACCAGGTGAAACTAAAGTTAACCTTGCTATGAAGTTACTGCACTCTACAGTTTTCATGAAGCAACTAGAGACTGTTTCTAGTTAAGAGATCCAAATTTAATAACAATTACTTTTACAAAATAACTTGGATATTTTATTCAGAGTACAAGACTGGCACCCAATGTGTATATAAAATAGGGCAGCTACTCCTGAGGGAATGGAGCCTATGGAGACAATGGGCTTCTGGAAAAACTGGTAGGACACCATCAACAATAATTGAGACACACTGAGTAGACTCTCATTGTATAATCAATGGTTTATAGTTGGTCAGAACAAAAGCAGCACACAGGTTTATCTAAAACTCAGTCATTTGAGGCAAGTTTCTCTTGCCTCTGCAAAAGTTATTTGGATTATGAATGGTTTAATTTTTTTTAGTATGTAAGTTTTACTTTGGTAATGCTTCTCTTTCTTATTCTTTTGCTTGCTTTGTCTGCTAAATATGATCCATTGTTTAACAGGGGACTGGTTTTCCCCTGTGCAACTCAGAACACACTAACAGAATTCAGTAACATGAGCAAAAAAAAGTAAGCAAGCGTGATTTAAAACTCTGCAATTCTACTCAGGCAAGTCTACACAGGCAACGAAACAAAATGCAGGAATACAGCCTTGCCTCAAGGCAAGAGGGTAGGAGAGAGCCATTACATATTTATTATGTATCCAGGGAAAGGGAAGCCAGAATTGCTGGTTTTCTCTCTTCCTGAGAGGAAGGAAGAAATGGCAACGAGCCATTGTTGACAGAAGCACTCTATTCCTTCCATCCCAAAGAGGCTCTGACTGTAGAGGATATTCAGATCACCTACTGTAAAATGACCACACATTTCTGTTCACTGACCCACCATTTATCTCCTCAGAACCTTAGACAGAGAGTAGGTGCAAGAGTAACTTCTCAGAATGTGTCTCATGGCAATCCCAGGAAGTCTGCAAGTGGCATCTGATACCAGTGGGATGCTATTGCTCTGATATGGCACCAATTCACTGATGGATTTCTGGCAGCAGAAATAACTATCACCCCAAAAATGCAAATTTTTCTTTCAGCAATAGTAAAGAGATTTCCACTGGAAAAGTGCCAGCTATTTAAATTATTCATCTGTAGTAGTCAAATATTTTAATCATGCAGAATCTATCAATAAAATCTGGAAGGAGACCTGTACATTTGGAAGGTAATTATGAATGTGTAATTCATGTAGAAATTTCATAAGCAGAGCAGCAGCACACATTTATTTAAATGCCTTTACAGACAGACTGCCAAATCTTAAAGCCTTTCTTTCACTCCACACTTTCCCACCACCGTGAGAACTACTTCTCATTAACAACCAAATTGGTTTCAGATGCTCTGCTATAAGATGTTACCTTAGAAACCATTTGGTAAAAGACTGTGGCTTCCTTCCATAGAAATCTCAAGCAGTGAAAAGGCAGATTTTCTGGCATAAATCAAATCCAATTTCTAGGGTTCACTAAACCTTTTCTCCTCAGAATAATGTTTTGTGACTAGATCTTAGCAGTTAATAGTGCACGAAGAATTGCTGGTGTGAACCAGTTTTAAATGATTTTCATTCTATTCCCTTCTTAACTCAATTGAAACTACTTTCAATACTTACCATACCTTGATAGAACCTTTAACTTCACAACTATAAGAATATTTACTATGTGCAGCAAATAAACAGACTGAACAAAAATATTACTTTCCTTCCTTTTTAAAACATGTCATTAAACTACTCTATCTGATAAGGATGACATTAATTAATTAACATTAGATATTTGGAGATACTTTACAAATGAGACAAATACTACAAATGAGACAAACCCGTGACAAGTTTTTTCACCTCTATAAACCTGCACAAAAAAGAATGATCAAAAGAAAATAAAATACTAAGCCCATATTCTGTACTTAATTAGAACATTATCAAAATAATTTCTGCTGTGAAAGGTTGACTCAAAAATAAATTATATAAATAATTTATGACAACGCATAGCCAACATCCAATTATGTAGAGGGACAGCAAATTTAAGATGTAGTTGAATGTGACACCAATAATTCAAAGCCACTTAAAATACTGTAAAGATAATATTATAGGAAAAATTATAAAGAGAACTGTGATTTGTAGTGACTCATCGCTTTACACAATGGAAAGCTATGTACAATAATTACCATTGTAACATCCTAATTCAAGCTGATGGGTGATTTCTGACATCATACCAGTGCTCTTTACTTGCAAAGGGCAATTATGAATGATGACAGATCCTCCTCCTGGAGGTTCACCACGTGTCCCACTGGTAACTAATTATTTTCGTGAGCTCGTGAGCAACAACCCAGCTCCCCTCAGTGCAAACTAAACTGAGCAATAAACAACACTTCTGATTAAGTGCTTCTTTTTCCCCACATCATCTTAAGAATTTAAAATGCATTTTCTAAAAGTTTCTGAGACAAATAACATCTCCCCTAGCCCCTCCTGTCACACTGCATATTCAGCCTTAGAACTGTACACATTAGAGTGCAAAGCACATCCATTGAGGCACTAAGAATGACAAACAGACCTTCAAGTTATGAAACTGCTGCAAAGCCACAAAGAGAGCTTTCCCCTTTCTCTCCCTCCTTCCCCTTTAACAAGGATTTTGTATTGCTCTCTGTGCTGTACTTTGCATAAACATTAGAAGAGAGTTCAGGAATTAGTACCTCCCTTCTCATCTGGTGGCATGAGGAACTACTGCAATTCAGGTTACAGCAGCATGTGACATCACCATCCACTGCTGCCAAAACTATGCTAGCAAGCTCTGGCAAAGTATGATGACTAAAATCTGCTGGATGAAGGTGGAAAGATAAAGCTTAGCTTTCTTTTCCCCCCCCTCCCAAAGTTTTTTTTTTTCACACTAAAGAAACACACTGAAATACAAAAATGATATCTACTGGAGCTTGCTTCTCAATTTCAAACTGCTTACAAATCATTTGTTCTTCTCTTGGGCAATTAGGCTTGTAACATTTAAAAGTCTTAATGGCAGAGAAAAGTTAAAAGCATACACATTAAGTGCCTCTGCTTACACTAGTAAAAGTTTTAATTATCAAGCAATGGTAGAAACCTAAATTGATTTATTAAACTTAGTGAAGGCTATGTAAAATTCACCTGTATCACATCAGCAATACAGTGATTACTAAAAGAATGCAGTGTGAGAAAGGAAGCTATTTTTCTGCTATTAAATCACAGTTCATATGCCATAATATAAGGTAAAATCCCCAGCAAACATATAAAACGCTGACTTCAGATTTGTAGGTGTACAAGAGAGCAGAGACAAAGCAGCAACTTCCCTCAGAAAAAAAGGAGAATATTTCTGCACTGTGTAGATTATCATGTAAGCAAAAGTTGGCCCAGCATTTTGCCCCAGATGCATTTATTAGCACTCCTTAAAACAAGACTTGCATAGTATTCATTCAGTCCTTTTTAAAGAGTAAAACAGCACCAGGCTGGAAGGAGGTGAAGCTGGAAGAAAGCAAGGAAGGCAGGAGCTCACGAGCTTCAGTCAGGCTGGGAGAGGACACGGCTCTGCTCCACTGCCTACAAGCACCCAGCTGCCTGGGACGTGGCCACACAGTCCATACAGGAGAGAAGTTCAATATCTGGAGGCCCTCAAAGATCAAGTACAACTTCTCAAGGTCAGATCCACTGAAACAGTGGATGAATTGAGACAGAAAGATTTATAGAGGTGGCATTTTGTTCATCACAAGAGGCTATTAAGGCAACTTGGTAACCATGGGTGAGAAGCAGAGCCTCAAGAGAATAAAAAAAATGGTTGAGACATTAAAAAAAAAAAGGAAGAAATAAACAGCCAATTGTTATTACCGGATAAGATTAATAGCAGGGAGTGACATAGGTGTTGGTATCAGGACCACTGTTCCATAAATTTCCTTAAGAATCAAAGCCATGAAGAAACAGGAGCCACGAACTAAAAAAAAAGGCAGTAACAGTAGAAAATGAAAAAAGAAGGGGAGGCTTGACTCTACTGCCATTGAATTGAAATGCAAAATCTCATTTTATTCCAGTCCAGCAGGACTGGGTCTTTTTTTGACCACAGCTAAGCTTAAGAATGAGAACAAGCAACTCTAGGATAATAGTTAAGTAGGTAACTGGATTACTAATACATAATGGAATGTTAAAATATTTAAATATTTCTATTCAGCATTAAGATTTAAATTTATGTAGCATTTTGATGAAAAAATCCCAACACAACCTGATGCAATGAAAAGTGGAACAATCTGATTCTAACTGGGAACAACACAAGAAGTCCTGAGTGGTCACAATGCAAATGATGCAATGTCTTAATGCAATCAGCAAAAATCAGTCAAAACTTACTTTTACAATTTATTTACTTAGACAAGAGTACAGCAGAGTATCAGGAACATTATCTATGAACAACCCTGAAATGAGGACAGAGATATTTTAATGGTTTCCTGTAGAAGGCCCTGAATATTTGTATTATAAATGGAGGAGGCTTTAAATATACATATTATATACCTGTACTTGAATATCTTTACCCTGACTGGTCCTAGTTATCCTTGATGGGCTGCAGCTGTGATGTTCTTCATTGGGCTGCAGCTGTGGTTAGTCAGGGTAACTGGGATAAAAGGGGAGTGGGCTGGCCAGTCAGGCAGAACCTTGAAGGAGCTCTGACTAAAGAAGATCTTGAGCTGTGAAGATCTGCTGCCCACAAGACAACAATGAGAGGTACAGGACTTATGAAATATGTTAAGTACAACAACATGGGACTTATCTAATATGGACTTATGTAATATGTTAAATACAACATTTGGCCTCCTCCATTTATAATACAAATATTCAGGGCCTCCTACAGTTTCCCTTGAGTCTGGAAGGATTGTGTGTGTATTAATTTCCTGCAGGCTTTGGCTGTTTGACCAGAAGCTGCTCAGAGCAGTACCTGACTGCTTTCCCAGCTACAGCGCCTACAAGAATGATGCTGGGCAGTCTTGAATGACCTTCCTTAAAGAACATTATTATTACTGATAAAATACTCTCTCTGTCTGACCTCAGTAAGGCACAAAGAGTATAAAAACTTAATTATTTTGTTTAGTAATTGTGTGTCCTGATGGCCCTTCCCAAACAAATATGCAATTAATTTTATTCTTTAATAAGAGGGTATCATTAGAGATTTTTATCTCATCAAGTTGTTATTAATTCTAGCTGCCCCAAAGATTCCATAGAAAACAACAAAAAGATTCTATGTACTTTTGGTATCACAAGCCCATCTTTTCAAGAAATCACTGGCTACTTGACCAAGCCATTAGAATTTAATTATTATCATCCCTAAAAAAAACCCCAAACAAAACAACAACCACAAATTAACAAAGAAAAAAACAAAGAAACCCCTGTTCTAATGGGAATGTAGCTACCATATAAAGGGGATCAAGAGAGTTTCAATAGAAAGTACCAAAATGATCCTGAAGAGATGTCAACCATTCTCACATGACCTTGACAAAGGTCCTAATATTTCAAATACAGGAAGAAAAGCCCTTGTGCTACTGAACGATAATCAAATGCTATAGAGAGTGGCATTTCACTCTTCATACTTAAAAAAGGGTAGTGACAACTGTCTAAGTGAGAGTTTCCTACTGAACAGAATTAAGCATGAACAGTTCAAATAATGCATTTTTCTTCCAAAACCTGATGAGGATGATGCTGTGTATGCCATTTTGACAAGTGGTAATTTTTTTTAGGAAAGCACCAAGTATTCTGTAGTTAAGAAACTATAAGAATATAATTTTCTACCATAGTACAAAGTCTCACCAACAGATTCTCAGACACATGTAGCTCCTATGGAAAAGTGTAACTATATCTGTACCTTCTCAACAGTGTCAGGTTTTGTATCAGTTATTTGCCATGCAATTCTAAAACACTAATCTTATGAGCAAGATAGTGCATGTATCCTTTTCCTAATGCAATCTACAGCCACTGTGAAGTAATGTGCTCTCTGGGGCACAGATTTACCCTTGAGACAAGTATTAGGGCCAAAATGCCAATTCATTTTAGACTTAAGCCTACTCCAGTAGAAAGCAGCCTTTGTAATGAAAATTGACCACGCTTAACCCTCTGCACGTGAATGTTGGCAAACACAACAGTTAGCACTAAACCATCTGAAACATGAAGTCACCAGCAGTTTTCATAATCATACAATAAACAAGGTGCAGATTATTTTAATGTGTTAATTAAAACTTTAGCCATACAACGTATTTCTAACATAAAGGTGAGCTGCCTTAAAATGTAATTGCTTGGTGTCTCAGGCAAGTCAGCCTGTTTTACCATTGCTAGTAGACTGGTCTTCTTGCCAGACACAAGACACTAAGAATATGCATCTAAGTAGATAGGAAACTTTGGATGTACACAATTTGGAATGTTATTCCAAGTAATCCTTCAGACTGAACACAAATTTTGCATACTCTGTGGCCTTCTCTGGTGTAAAAATTCGTCCTTCTCACTAGAGATTTTAATGGAAACGTATCCTCACTAAGAACAGTTTGCACAAGAGCACAAAGCCCCAGAAAATGAATGGTAACCTAATGAAAGACTTCACCCCCTTCCCCACGTCTTCCCTTTTGCATCAAACCTTGATCAACTTACTGAACTTCTATACAAATGACAAATAAACTGTGGCATGGAAACCCATTAAAAAATGAAACCATACCAAAAGATCACCATCACAAATACCTTTTGATAACTGAAGTCTGAACAGGAAGAAGAGAATTTAGACAGAATGCTATTCCAGGGTGTGGCACCACTCTCTTGAGTCACATGTTCTTACACATTACCCATCTCCTAATTCAGCTCTCAGATTCTACAAAAGGGGTTTTATCACTTCAAAATAACTTGCAAAGCTATGTGAGCTGCCTTCCAGGTGGCACAACTGGACAGTTGAAACCATCTTTATGCATATTTATCTCTTTTATTTATGCCTCTGAAGCTTTTAGTAAGACTATCTAGCAACAGATGCAACATCCGTGTCTATTAAAGTTGTCTTTGAGGCACCAGACAGCAATTAGGTCTCCATGTTTAGAGGGATAAAAAATGGTAAACAAATCTTAAATCCTGCAGAAAACGGCCTTGCAGAAAATGCATTCTCATTTTAAAAAGTTTGCCTCTACTTCATATCTGAGTAAATTTTTTTGCACTGCAAATATTAGTTAATGCAGTAAGACTGTAACAAAAATAAGCTATTAATGTGGAAAAGAGAAGTTAAGTGAGAACAGCTACCATAAAGATTCCATTGTGTTGGGCTGCATATTCTGGTATTTATAGCTTGACCACAAATGCAAGCGTGGCAAGTCTTCACCTTTTTTTTCCTCCCTTCTTTTCTTAAATTCTCAGCATTTTGCAGCGTATATCAAGGATTACATAAAATGATTTGACTGGTTCCTATCTATTACACAATCCTCAAAGATCTGCAAACTGTATAAAGCAGTATGTAAAGTGTTACTCTAGCAAGACAAGTAAGTGAAATCAAAGAACCAAATCCTGCTCATGACAACACCACCACTCTAAGTCAAGAGAAGTTCCTTGAAAGTCAAGGGAAGCTCCTGGAAAACCATACATGGCAGAAGTTACTGGGCCAGAAAATTTCAAACTTGATTTTCTTGTATGCCACTATCCATTTACTGTGGTATGAGTTCAGGCATAACAATAAACTACTCAGATCTTTCCAGTACAGCAAAAGGACAGGGAACAGCTATTGGGTGGAGAGTACAAAGGAGTCTTTCTGCATATCTGCTTTCTAGTCAGTTTATTCTACCCATAACCCAAGAAATGTATTACAGCCTCCAATAAAAAGGTGGTTCTGTAGACTAAAGCACAGTTCAGCATATACTGAAGCAATGGATATAAGACAATCAAGTCCATTCTATAAAAGACTATTTACATTATTTTTTCCTCAATTTTATAAAAATATCTACAAGATAAGTAAATTGGCAGTAAGTGTTACAGGTTAAAATAATCAACGAAAAACAGCAAAAGGAAAAAAAACCAGTAATTTTTGATCAACATAAGCCATTTTGCTCACTACGCAGTGACTGTGTAAGAGACAGCTGCATCAAATATTCATCATCATCATCAACCACCATTCCCTTGTGCCTCACAGATGCTGAGTCCTACACAGGATCTCAGTTCAACAGGTGCAGTAAGGCTCATTCAATCATGAGAAGGATCTCAGTTCAACAGGAACACGGCCCCGCAGTAAGGCTCATTCAATCATGAGAATCTGCTCTAAGGAGAACTCTGGTCCCAAGCTTCCGGAAGAAGGCTGGTGAGTTTTGTGAAGATTCTGAGCCAGGAAAAGGGCCACCCGGAACACTGGCTGGCTCTTGAAATTCCGCAGGGCGCATTTGTTCAGGATGCCTCCCAGACCCAAGCTGGCACCACTGCCAACTTGGGGGGGCCAAATGGCTCCTGCAATCTGCCATCCAGAAATGGCTGCTGCTGTTTCCCAGGGAAAAGGCATTGGTGTTCAGCCTGGCACCACTGAAATGTGGCAGGGCCTCCCAGACAAGCTGGGTTTTAGAGTGCCAAATGGCTCCTGCAATCTGCCATCCAGAAGCAGGGGTGCTGAGTTTGGTTTCCCAGGGAAAAGGGCCAGCATTGGTGTTCAGGGCCTGGTGGCCCAGAGTGGCCAGCTGGCTCTTGAAATTCCGCATTGCGCAGGATGCCTCCCAGACCCAAGCTGGCACCACTGCCAACATGGGCTGGTTTTAGACAGCTAAATGGCTCCTGCAATCTGCCATCCAGAAGCAGGGGTGCTGAGTTTTGTTTCCCAGGGAAAAGGGCCAGCATTGGTGTTCAGGGCCTGGTGGCCCTCATTGGCCAGCTGGGTCCTGAAATTCCGCATTGTGCAGGATGCCTCCCAGACCCAAGCTGGCACCACTGCCAACTTGGGCTGGTTTTAGAGTGCCAAATGGCTCCTGCAATCTGCCATCCAGAAGCAGGGGTGCTGAGTTTTGTTTCCCAGGGAAAAGGGCCAGCATTGGTGTTCAGGGCCTGGTGGCCCTCAGTGGCCGCTGGCTCCTGAAATTCCGCATTGCGCAGGATGCCTCCCAGACGCAAGCTGGCACCACTGCCAACTTGGGCTGGTTTTAGAGTGCCAAATGGCTCCTGCAATCTGCCATCCAGAAGCAGGGGTGCTGAGTTTTGTTTCCCAGGAAAAGGGCCAGCATTGGTGTTCAGGGCCTGGTGGCCCTCAGTGGCTGGCTGGCTCCTGAAATTCCGCATTGCGCAGGATGCCTCCCAGACCCAAGCTGGCACCACTGCCAACTTGGGCTGGTTTTAGAGTGCCAAATGGCTCCTGCAATCTGCCATCCAGAAGCAGGGGTGCTGAGTTTTGTTTCCCAGGGAAAAGGGCCAGCATTGGTGTTCAGGGCCTGGTGGCCTGGTGGCTCTTGAAATTCCGCATTGCGCAGGATGCCTCCCAGACCAGTGGGCCAACTTGGGCTGGCTCCTGAAATTCCTGCAATCTGCCATGCGCAGGATGCCTCCCAGACCCAAGCTGGCACCACTGCCAACTTGGGCTGGTTTTAGAGTGCCAAATGGCTCCTGCAATCTGCCATCCAGAAGCTGGGGTGCTGAGTTTTGTTTCCCCAGGAAAAGGGCCAGCATTGGTGTTCAGGGCCTGGTGGCCCTCAGTGGCCATCCAGTGGCGGGCTGGCTCCTGAAATTCCGCATTGCGCAGGATGCCTCCCAGACCCAAGCTGGCACCACTGCCAACTTGGGCTGGTTTTAGAGTGCCAAATGGCTCCTGCAATCTGCCATCCAGAAGCAGGGGTGCTGAGTTTTGTTTCCCAGGGAAAAGGGCCAGCATTGGTGTTCAGGGCCTGGTGGCCCGCAGTGGCCGGCTGGCTCCTGAAATTCCGCATTGCGCAGGATGCCTCCCAGACCCAAGCTGGCACCACTGCCAACTTGGGCTGGTTTTAGAGTGCCAAATGGCTCCTGCAATCTGCCATCCAGAAGCAGGGGTGCTGAGTTTTGTTTCCCAGGGAAAAGGGTAAGCATTGGTGTTCAGGGCCTGGTGGCCCTCATTGGCCAGCTGGGTCCTGAAATTCCGCATTTTGAGGATGCCTCCCAGACCCAAGCTGGCACCACTGCCAACTTGGGCTGGTTTTAGAGTGCCAAATGGCTCCTGCAATCTGCCATCCAGAAGCAGGGGTGCTGAGTTTTGTTTCCCAGGGAAAAGGGCCAGCATTGGTGTTCAGGGCCTGGTGGCCTGCCGTGGCGGGCTGGCTCCTAAAATTCCGCATTGCGCAGGATGCCTCCCAGACCCAAGCTGGCACCACTGCCAACTTGGGCTGGTTTTAGAGTGCCAATTGGCTCCTGCAATCTGCCATCCAGAAGCTGAGCTGGTGAGTTTTGTTTCCCAGGGAAATGGGCCAGCGTTGGTGTTCAGGGCCTGGTGGCCCATTGGTGTTCAGTGGCCGTGGGCTGGCTCCTTGAAATTCCGCATTGCGCAGGATGCCTCCCAGACCCAAGCTGGCACCACTGCCAACTTGGGCTGGTTTTAGAGTGCCAAATGGCTCCTGCAATCTGCCATCCAGAAGCAGGGGTGCTGAGTTTTGTTTCCCAGGAAAAGGGCCAGCATTGGTGTTCAGGGCCTGGTGGCCCTCAGTGGCCGGCTGGCTCCTGAAATTCCGCATTGCGCAGGATGCCTCCCAGACCCAAGCTGGCACCACTGCCAACTTGGGCTGGTTTTTAAGTGCCAAATGGCTCCTGCAATCTGCCATCCAGAAGCAGGGGTGCTGAGTTTTGTTTCCCAGGGAAAAGGGCCAGCATTGGTGTTCAGGGGCCTGTGGCCCTCAGTGGCCGGCTGGCTCCTGAAATTCCGCATTGCGCAGGATGCCTCCCAGACCCAAGCTGGCACCACTGCCAACTTGGGCTGGTTTTAGAGTGCCAAATGGCTCCTGCAATCTGCCATCCAGAAGCAGGGGTGCTGAGTTTTGTTTCCCAGGGAAAAGGGCCAGCATTGGTGTTCAGGGCCTGGTGGCCCTCAGTGGCCGGCTGGCTCCTGAAATTCCGCATTGCAGGATGCCTCCCAGACCCAAGCTGGCACCACTGCCAACTTGGGCTGGTTTGAGAGTGCCAAATGGCTCCTGCAATCTGCCATCCAGAAGCAGGGGTGCTGAGTTTTGTTTCCCCAGGAAAAGGGCCAGCATTGGTGTTCAGGGCCTGGTGGCCCGCAGTGGCCGGCTGGCTCCTGAAATTCCACATTGCGCAGGATGCCTCCCAGACCCAAGCTGGCACCACTGCCAACTTGGGCTGGTTTTAGAGTGCCAAATGGCTCCTGCAATCTGCCATCCAGAAGCAGGGGTGCTGAGTTTTGTTTCCCAGGGAAAAGGGCCAGCATTGGTGTTCAGGGCCTGGTGGCCCTCAGTGGCCGGCTGGCTCCTGAAATTCCGCATTGCGCAGGATGCCTCCCAGACCCAAGCTGGCACCACTGCCAACTTGGGCTGGTTTTAGAGTGCCAAATGGCTCCTGCAATCTGCCATCCAGAAGCAGGGGTGCTGAGTTTTGTTTCCCAGGGAAAAGGGCCAGCATTGGTGTTCAGGGCCTGGTGGCCCCAGTGGCCGGCTGGCTCCTGAAATTCCGCATTGCGCAGGATGCCTCCCAGACCCAAGCTGGCACCACTGCCAACTTGGGCTGGTTTTAGAGTGCCAAATGGCTCCTGCAATCTGCCATCCAGAAGCAGGGGTGCTGAGTTTTGTTTCCCAGGGAAAAGGGCAGCAGTGGTGTTCAGGGCCTGGTGGCCCTCAGTGGCCGGCTGGCTCCTGAAATTCCGCATTGCGCAGGATGCCTCCCAGACCCAAGCTGGCACCACTGCCAACTTGGGCTGGTTTTAGAGTGCCAATTGGCTCCTGCAATCTGCCATCCAGAAGCTGAGCTGGTGAGTTTTGTTTCCCAGGGAAATGGGCCAGCGTTGGTGTTCAGGGCCTGGTGGCCTGCCGTGGCCGGCTGGCTCTTGAAATTCCGCATTGCGCAGGATGCCTCCCAGACCCAAGCTGGCACCACTGCCAACTTGGGCTGGTTTTAGAGTGCCAAATGGCTCCTGCAATCTGCCATCCAGAAGCAGGGGTGCTGAGTTTTGTTTCCCAGGGAAAAGGGCCAGCATTGGTGTTCAGGGCCTGGTGGCCCTCAGTGGCCGGGCTGGCTCCTGAAATTCCGGATTGCGCAGGATGCCTCCCAGACCCAAGCTGGCACCACTGCCAACTTGGGCTGGTTTTAGAGTGCCAAATGGCTCCTGCAATCTGCCATCCAGAAGCAGGGGTGCTGAGTTTTGTTTCCCAGGGAAAAGGGCCAGCATTGGTGTTCAGGGCCTGGTGGCCCTCAGTGGCCGGCTGGCTCCTGAAATTCCGCATTGCGCAGGATGCCTCCCAGACCCAAGCTGGCACCACTGCCAACTTGGGCTGGTTTTAGAGTGCCAAATGGCTCCTGCAATCTGCCATCCAGAAGCAGGGGTGCTGAGTTTTGTTTCCCAGAGAAAAAGGGCCAGCATTGGTGTTCAGGGCCTGGTGGCCCTCAGTGGCCGGCTGGCTCCTGAAATTCCGCATTGCGCAGGATGCCTCCCAGACCCAAGCTGGCACCACTGCCAACTTGGGCTGGTTTTAGAGTGCCAAATGGCTCCTGCAATCTGCCATCCAGAAGCAGGGGTGCTGAGTTTTGTTTCCCAGGGAAAAGGGCCAGCATTGGTGTTCAGGGCCTGGTGGCCCGCAGTGGCTGGCTGGCTCTTGAAATTCCGCATTGCGCAGGATGCCTCCCAGACCCAAGCTGGCACCACTGCCAACTTGGGCTGGTTTTAGAGTGCCAAATGGCTCCTGCAATCTGCCATCCAGAAGCAGGGGTGCTGAGTTTTGTTTCCCAGGAAAAGGGCCAGCATTGGTGTTCAGGGCCTGGTGGCCCACAGTGGCCGGCTGGCTCCTGAAATTCCGCATTGCGCAGGATGCCTCCCAGACCCAAGCTGGCACCACTGCCAACTTGGGCTTGTTTTAAAGTGCCAAATGGCTCCTGAAATCTGCCATCCAGAAGCAGGGGTGCTGAGTTTTGTTTCCCAGGAAAAGGGCCAGCATTGGTGTTCAGGGCCTGGTGGCCCCTCAGTGGCCGGCTGGCTCCTGAAATTCCGCATTGCGCAGGATGCCTCCCAGACCCAAGCTGGCACCACTGCCAACTTGGGCTGGTTTTAGAGTGCCAAATGGCTCCTGCAATCTGCCATCCAGAAGCAGGGGTGCTGAGTTTTGTTTCCCAGGAAAAGGGCCAGCATTGGTGTTCAGGGCCTGGTGGCCCTCAGTGGCCGGGCTGGCTCCTGAAATTCCGCATTGCGCAGGATGCCTCCCAGACCCAAGCTGGCACCACTGCCAACTTGGGCTGGTTTTAGAGTGCCAAATGGCTCCTGCAATCTGCCATCCAGAAGCAGGGTGCTGAGTTTTGTTTCCCAGGAAAAGGGCCAGCGTTGGTGTTCAGGGCCTGGTGGCCCTCAGTGGCCGGCTGGCTCCTGAAATTCCGCATTGCGCAGGATGCCTCCCAGACCCAAGCTGGCACCACTGCCAACTTGGGCTGGTTTTAGAGTGCCAAATGGCTCCTGCAATCTGCCATCCAGAAGCAGGGGTGCTGAGTTTTGTTTCCCAGGAAAAGGGCCAGCATTGGTGTTCAGGGCCTGGTGGCCCTCAGTGGCCGGCTGGCTCCTGAAATTCCGCATTGCGCAGGATGCCTCCCAGACCCAAGCTGGCACCACTGCCAACTTGGGCTGGTTTTAGAGTGCCAAATGGCTCCTGCAATCTGCCATCCAGAAGCAGGGGTGCTGAGTTTTGTTTCCCAGGGAAAAGGGCCAGCATTGGTGTTCAGGGCCTGGTGGCCCAGCAGTGGCCGGCTGGCTCCTGAAATTCCGCATTGCGCAGGATGCCTCCCAGACCCAAGCTGGCACCACTGCCAACTTGGGCTGGTTTTAGAGTGCCAATTGGCTCCTGCAATCTGCCATCCAGAAGCTGGGGTGGTGAGTTTTGTTTCCCAGGGAAAAGGGCCAGCATTGGTGTTCAGGGCCTGGTGGCCCTCAGTGGCCGGCTGGCTCTTGAAATTCCGCATTGCGCAGGATGCCTCCCAGACCCAAGCTGGCACCACTGCCAACTTGGGCTGGTTTTAGAGTGCCAAATGGCTCCTGCAATCTGCCATCCAGAAGCAGGGGTGCTGAGTTTTGTTTCCCAGGGAAATGGGCCAGCGTTGGTGTTCAGGGCCTGGTGGCCCACGGTGGCCGGCTGGCTCTTGAAATTCCGCATTGCGCAGGATGCCTCCCAGACCCAAGCTGGCACCACTGCCAACTTGGGCTGGTTTTAGAGTGCCAAATGGCTCCTGCAATCTGCCATCCAGAAGCAGGGGTGCTGAGTTTTGTTTCCCAGGGAAAAGGGCCAGCATTGGTGTTCAGGGCCTGGTGGCCCACAGTGGCCGGCTGGCTCCTGAAATTCCGCATTGCGCAGGATGCCTCCCAGACCCAAGCTGGCACCACTGCCAACTTGGGCTGGTTTTAGAGTGCCAAATGGCTCCTGCAATCTGCCATCCAGAAGCAGGGGTGCTGAGTTTTGTTTCCCAGGGAAAAGGGCCAGCATTGGTGTTCAGGGCCTGGTGGCCCTCAGTGGCCGGCTGGCTCCTGAAATTCCGCATTGCGCAGGATGCCTCCCAGACCCAAGCTGGCACCACTGCCAACTTGGGCTGGTTTGAGAGTGCCAAATGGCTCCTGCAATCTGCCATCCAGAAGCAGGGGTGCTGAGTTTTGTTTCCCAGGGAAAAGGGCCAGCATTGGTGTTCAGGGCCTGGTGGCCCACAGTGGCCGGCTGGCTCCTGAAATTCTGCATTGCGCAGGATGCCTCCCAGACCCAAGCTGGCACCACTGCCAACTTGGGCTGGTTTGAGAGTGCCAAATGGCTCCTGCAATCTGCCATCCAGAAGTAAGGGTGCTGAGTTTTGTTTCCCAGGGAAAAGGGGCAGCATTGGTGTTCAGGGCCTGGTGGCCCTCAGTGGCCGGCTGGCTCCTGAAATTCCGCATTGCGCAGGATGCCTCCCAGACCCAAGCTGGCACCACTGCCAACTTGGGCTGGTTTTAGAGTGCCAAATGGCTCCTGCAATCTGCCATCCAGAAGCTGGGGTGGTGAGTTTTGTTTCCCAGGGAAATGGGCCAGCGTTGGTGTTCAGGGCCTGGTGGCCCGCCGTGGCCGGCTGGCTCTTGAAATTCCGCATTGCGCAGGATGCCTCCCAGACCCAAGCTGGCACCACTGCCAACTTGGGCTGGTTTTAGAGTGCCAAATGGCTCCTGCAATCTGCCATCCAGAAGCTGAGCTGGTGAGTTTGGTTTGAGTTTCAGGGCCTTGGCCACAGTGGCCGGGCTGGGAAAATTGCGCAGGATGGACCCAAGCTGGCACCACTGCCAACTTGGGCTGGTTTTAGAGTGCCAAATGGCTCCTGCAATCTGCCATCCAGAAGCTGGGGTGCTGAGTTTTGTTTCCCAGGGAAATGGGCCAGCGTTGGTGTTCAGGGCCTCGTGTCCCGCCGTGGCCGGCTGGCTCTTGAAATTCCGCATTGCGCAGGATGCCTCCCAGACCCAAGCTGGCACCACTGCCAACTTGGGCTGGTTTTAGAGTGCCAAATGGCTCCTGCAATCTGCCATCCAGAAGCAGGGGTGCTGAGTTTTGTTTCCCAGGAAAAGGGCCAGCATTGGTGTTCAGGGCCTGGTGGCCCTCAGTGGCCGGCTGGCTCCTGAAATTCCGCATTGCGCAGGATGCCTCCCAGACCCAAGCTGGCACCACTGCCAACTTGGGCTGGTTTTAGAGTGCCAAATGGCTCCTGCAATCTGCCATCCAGAAGCAGGGGTGCTGAGTTTTGTTTCCCAGGGAAAAGGGCCAGCATTGGTGTTCAGGGCCTGGTGGCCCACAGTGGCCGGCTGGCTCCTGAAATTCCGCATTGCGCAGGATGCCTCCCAGACCCAAGCTGGCACCACTGCCAACTTGGGCTGGTTTTAGAGTGCCAAATGGCTCCTGCAATCTGCCATCCAGAAGCAGGGGTGCTGAGTTTTGTTTCCCAGGAAAAGGGCCAGCATTGGTGTTCAGGGCCTGGTGGCCCGCAGTGGCCGGGCTGGCTCTGAAATTTTGGGCGCAGGATGCCTCCCAGACCCAAGCTGGCACCACTGCCAACTTGGGCTGGTTTTAGAGTGCCAAATGGCTCCTGCAATCTGCCATCCAGAAGCAGGGGTGCTGAGTTTTGTTTCCCAGGAAAAGGGCCAGCATTGGTGTTCAGGGCCTGGTGGCCCCCCAGTGGCGGCTGGCTCCTGAAATTCCGCATTGCGCAGGATGCCTCCCAGACCCAAGCTGGCACCACTGCCAACTTGGGCTGGTTTTAGAGTGCCAAATGGCTCCTGCAATCTGCCATCCAGAAGCAGGGGTGCTGAGTTTTGTTTCCCAGGGAAAAGGGCCAGCATTGGTGTTCAGGGCCTGGTGGCCCGCAGTGGCCGGCTGGCTCCTGAAATTCCGCATTGCGCAGGATGCCTCCCAGACCCAAGCTGGCACCACTGCCAACTTGGGCTGGTTTTAGAGTGCCAAATGGCTCCTGCAATCTGCCATCCAGAAGCAGGGTGCTGAGTTTTGTTTCCCAGGGAAAAGGGCCAGCATTGGTGTTCAGGGCCTGGTGGCCCTCAGTGGCCGGCTGGCTCCTGAAATATCCCATTGCGCAGGATGCCTCCCAGACCCAAGCTGGCACCACTGCCAACTTGGGCTGGTTTTAGAGTGCCAAATGGCTCCTGCAATCTGCCATCCAGAAGCAGGGGTGCTGAGTTTTGTTTCCCAGGAAAAGGGCCAGCATTGGTGTTCAGGGCCTGGTGGCCCTCAGTGGCCGGCTGGCTCCTGAAATTCCGCATTGCGCAGGATGCCTCCCAGACCCAAGCTGGCACCACTGCCAACTTGGGCTGGTTTTAGAGTGCCAAATGGCTCCTGCAATCTGCCATCCAGAAGCAGGGTGCTGAGTTTTGTTTCCCAGGGAAAAGGGCCAGCATTGGTGTTCAGGGCCTGGTTTTGGCTCCTGAAATTCCGCATTGCGCAGGATGCCTCCCAGACCCAAGCTGGCACCACTGCCAACTTGGGCTGGTTTTAGAGTGCCAAATGGCTCCTGCAATCTGCCATCCAGAAGCAGGGGTGCTGAGTTTTCCTGAAGCGTTGGTGTTTCAGTGGCTGGCTGGCTGTTTGAAATTCCGCATTGCGCAGGATGCCTCCCAGACCCAAGCTGGCACCACTGCCAACTTGGGCTGGTTTTAGAGTGCCAAATGGCTCCTGCAATCTGCCATCCAGAAGCAGGGGTGCTGAGTTTTGTTTCCCAGGGAAAAGGGCCAGCATTGGTGTTCAGGGCCTGGTGGCCCTCAGTGGCCGGCTGGCTCCTGAAATTCCGCATTGCGCAGGATGCCTCCCAGACCCAAGCTGGCACCACTGCCAACTTGGGCTGGTTTTAGAGTGCCAAATGGCTCCTGCAATCTGCCATCCAGAAGCTGAGCTGGTGAGTTTCGTTTCCCAGGGAAAAGGGCCAGCATTGGTGTTCAGGGCCTGGTGGCCCAGAGTGGCCAGCTGGCTCTTGAAATTCCGCATTGCGCAGGATGCCCAGACCCAGACCCACTTGGGCTGGCTGGCACCACTGCCAACAGAAGCAGGGGGCTGGTTTTGAGAGGGGCCAGTGTTGCCAAATGGCTCCTGCAATCTGCCATCCAGAAGCAGGGGTGCTGAGTTTTGTTTCCCAGGAAAAGGGCCAGCATTGGTGTTTTCAGGGAAAGGGCCCGTTGTGTTCAGGGCCTGGTGGCCCATGGTGGCCGGCTGGCTCTTGAAATTCCGCATTGCGCAGGATGCCTCCCAGACCCAAGCTGGCACCACTGCCAACTTGGGCTGGTTTTAGAGTGCCAAATGGCTCCTGCAATCTGCCATCCAGAAGCAGGGGTGCTGAGTTTTGTTTCCCAGGAAAAGGGCCAGCATTGGTGTTCAGGGCCTGGTGGCCCTCAGTGGCCGGCTGGCTCCTGAAATTCCGCATTGCGCAGGATGCCTCCCAGACCCAAGCTGGCACCACTGCCAACTTGGGCTGGTTTTAGAGTGCCAAATGGCTCCTGCAATCTGCCATCCAGAAGCAGGGGTGCTGAGTTTTGTTTCCCAGGGAAAAGGGCCAGAAAAAGCGTTGGTGTTCAGGGGCCATTGGTGTTCAGGGCCTGAAGCAGGGTGCTGAGTTGAGTTTTCCCAGGGAAAGGGCCTGGTGGCCCTCAGTGGCCGGCTGGCTCCTGAAATTCCGCATTGCGCAGGATGCCTCCCAGACCCAAGCTGGCACCACTGCCAACTTGGGCTGGTTTTAGAGTGCCAATTGGCTCCTGCAATCTGCCATCCAGAAGCTGAGCTGGTGAGTTTTGTTTCCCAGGGAAATGGGCCAGCGTTGGTGTTCAGGGCCTGGTGGCCCGCCGTGGCCGGCTGGCTCTTGAAATTCCGCATTGCGCAGGATGCCTCCCAGACCCAAGCTGGCACCACTGCCAACTTGGGCTGGTTTTAGAGTGCCAAATGGCTCCTGCAATCTGCCATCCAGAAGCAGGGGTGCTGAGTTTTGTTTCCCAGGGAAAAGGGCCAGCATTGGTGTTCAGGGCCTGGTGGCCCCAGAGTGGCTGGCTCCTGAAATTCCGCATTGCGCAGGATGCCTCCCAGACCCAAGCTGGCACCACTGCCAACTTGGGCTGGTTTTAGAGTGCCAAATGGCTCCTGCAATCTGCCATCCAGAAGCAGGGGTGCTGAGTTTTGTTTCCCAGGAAAAGGGCCAGCATTGGTGTTCAGGGCCTGGTGGCCCTCAGTGGCCAGCTGGCTCCTGAAATTCCCTGAAATTGCGCAGGATGCCTCCCAGACCCAAGCTGGCACCACTGCCAACTTGGGCTGGTTTTAGAGTGCCAAATGGCTCCTGCAATCTGCCATCCAGAAGCAGGGGTGCTGAGTTTGGTTTCCCAGGGAAAAGGGCCAGCGTTGGTGTTCAGGGCCTGGTGGCCCACAGTGGCCGGCTGGCTCTTGAAATTCCGCATTGCGCAGGATGCCTCCCAGACCCAAGCTGGCACCACTGCCAACTTGGGCTGGTTTTAGAGTGCCAAATGGCTCCTGCAATCTGCCATCCAGAAGCAGGGGTGCTGAGTTTGGTTTCCCAGGGAAAAGGGCCAGCATTGGTGTTCAGGGCCTGGTGGCCCTCAGTGGCCGGCTGGCTCCTGAAATTCCGCATTGCGCAGGATGCCTCCCAGACCCAAGCTGGCACCACTGCCAACTTGGGCTGGTTTTAGAGTGCCAATTGGCTCCTGCAATCTGCCATCCAGAAGCTGAGCTGGTGAGTTTTGTTTCCCAGGGAAATGGGCCAGCGTTGGTGTTCAGGGCCTGGTGGCCCTCAGTGGCCGGCTGGCTCCTGAAATTCCGCATTGCGCAGGATGCCTCCCAGACCCAAGCTGGCACCACTGCCAACTTGGGCTGGTTTTAGAGTGCCAAATGGCTCCTGCAATCTGCCATCCAGAAGCAGGGGTGCTGAGTTTTGTTTCCCAGGGAAAAAGGCCAGCGTTGGTGTTCAGGGGCCTGTGGCCCAGAGTGGCCGGCTGGCTCCTGAAATTCCGCATTGCGCAGGATGCCTCCCAGACCCAAGCTGGCACCACTGCCAACTTGGGCTGGTTTTAGAGTGCCAAATGGCTCCTGCAATCTGCCATCCAGAAGCAGGGGTGCTGAGTTTTGTTTCCCAGGGAAATGGGCCAGCGTTGGTGTTCAGGGCCTGGTGGCCCTCAGTGGCACTGGCTGGCTGGTTTGAAATTCCGCGTGCTGAGTTTTGTTTCCCAGGAAAATGGGCCAAGCATTGGTGGTTCAGAGGCCCAGGACCAGAAGCAGTGGACGGGCCAGCGTCCTGCAGTCTGCGCAGGATGCCTCCCAGGATGCCTCCCAGACCCAAGCTGGCACCACTGCCAACTTGGGCTGGTTTGAGAGTGCCAAATGGCTCCTGCAGTCTGCCATCAAGAACCTGAGCTGGTGAGTTTTGTTTCCCAGGGAAATGGGCCAGCATTGGTGTTCAGGGCCTGGTGGCCCACAGTGGCCGGCTGGCTCCTGAAATTCCGCATTGCGCAGGATGCCTCCCAGACCCAAGCTGGCACCACTGCCAACTGGGGCTGGTTTTAGAGTGCCAAATGGCTCCTGCAATCTGCCATCCAGAAGCAGGGGTGCTGAGTTTTGTTTCCCAGGGAAAAGGGCCAGCATTGGTGTTCAGGGCCTGGTGGCCCTCAGTGGCCGGCTGGCTCCTGAAATTCCGCATTGCGCAGGATGCCTCCCAGACCCAAGCTGGCACCACTGCCAACTTGGGCTGGTTTTAGAGTTCCCAGCGGTTCCTGCAATCTGCCATCCAGAAGCAGGGGTGTTTAGTTTATTTCCCAGGGAATAGGGCCGGCATTTTTTTGCCGGAACCTGTGGCCCAGAGTGGCATACTGGCTCCTGAATTTCGCATTGCGCACGTTGGGGACTGGGTTAGGGTGTAGGGTTAGGATTAGTGTCAGGGTTAGGGTTACGGTTAGGGGGTTAGGGTTAGGGGTTAGGGTTAGGGTTATATCGAGGGTTAGGGTTACGCCTAAGGTTAGGGTTTCTTATACCAGGAAGCCCTTAGCTCCAGGCACACTCCAGCTGCGAAAAGCATCTCAAAGGGAGTGCAAAACTGCCACAACGTGGCTGCCTTCACTGCTTTTTCCTTGGCACCATCCCTAACCCTAGGCCGATTGGCCCGCCTAGGGTTAGGGTTAGGGGTTAGGGTTAGGGTTACGCCTAGGGTTAGGGGTTAGGGTTAGGGTTGGGTTAGGGGTTAGGGTTAGGGTTAGGGATTTGGTTTAGGGTTAGGGATTAGGGTGGGGTTGGGGTTGGGGTTGGGGTTAGGGTTAGGGGTTTGGGTTTAGGGTTAGGGTTTAGGTTAGGGGTTAGGGTTACGGTTGGGGATTGGGTTAGTTTTGGGGTTAGGGTTTAGGGTTAGGGTTTCGAGTTAGGGTTAGGGGTTAGGTTTAGGGGTAGGGTTAGGGATTAGGCTTAGGGTTAGGCTTAGGGTTTCTTAAACCAGGAGGCCCCGAGCTCCAGGCACACTGCAGCTGCGAAAGGCATCCCAAAGGGAGTGCAAAACTGCCACAACGTGGCTGCCTCCACCGCTTTTTCCGCCGCCACTTACCGAGCCCCAGCACCGGGATGCTGTGGCCGCTGGCGACCGGCACTGTGGGGACACCGCCCGGACCGTGCTTGCCCGCCGCTGCCATAACCTGGGACTACAACTCCCGACGGCCCCTGCGCCCCAACGGCGCCGCGGGCAGCCGGGAGCCGGGCGACAGGAGAGCTAGGAGCCGGGTAACGAGCGGCCGAGAGCCAGGCTGTCCCCGGGCCTGGGCTCGGATCCCGGCGAGTGGTGGGGCGTGCGGCACCCCGGCTGAGGCCGCTTGGTTTCCCTCCCCGAGCATGCTGTACCTGGTGGGGCTGGGCCTGGGCGATGCCGAGGACATCACGGTGAAGGGGCTGGAGGCCGTGCGGCGCTGCCACAGGGTGTACCTGGAGGCCTACACGTCCGTGCTCACCGTGGGCAAGGAGGCGCTGGTAGGTCCGGCAAAGGGCCCGAGGCCTCTGGTGCCACCGGGCCAGGGCGTGCTGGGGCTGGTGGGTCCTTGGGAGAAATGAGCAGTGCCCGCTCTCGGAAGATACATGTCGACCTTCACATACCGTGTTTTCTAGGAGAAATTGTTTCGCTACTTTGCAAGAAGACTGCAGCAAAAATAAAATGTTCCTACAACTGTTGGCACTAATTTTCATCTCAAAACTTAGCAATATGTGCAAACCCTGAGATACTGGAGTTCTTGTTTAGAAAGTGGCTAATCTGTTTAAAAACAACAACGAAAAAAAACTCCACCCCAAAGTCATACGAGAAAAACTCATGTTTTGAAGCCCTGCACCTCTGTATCAGCATGAGGTGTCATGGCATGCCAGCTGGCAATAGCAATTTCATTATGTCACATTTCCACGGGGGCCAGGCTGCCTCACCATGCTGGGATTCCCAGAACAGGCTCAGTTCAGTCAGAGATGTTGGACAACGTGGAGATTAAGTTTTTGTTAGTAAACACACCTCGTGGAAGACTAGGGTAGTAAAAATGTGTAAATCGTAACTCTGAGGTCACAGATGGTCATAGAAAGATGAAGTTTAATGCAGAAATAATATCAAAAAATAGCATAGCTGCCCACAGACCAGAGGCCTTACCTCTAAATAAGCTGATGCTGTGTGGGCCTTGGTGCTGTGTGGCTATAATGTACCTGTATGCTGAGCTGCAGATACATGTAGCATGTGAGACCTATAGCTTGTAATCAGCATTACATGGTTTCCATATACTAGGTAGGCTAGAATATTTGAAGCATCTCTGGTTTATCTGCTGTATGAAGATATGCTCTGTGGTTTATGTTTCTTTTCAGTACACTGAAGCAGTCTAAATTGTAGTCAGTCCATTCAAAACAAAATGTTCTTCTTTGTGGTTGTTTGATAGTTGGAAAACTGCTAAATGGAAAAGATTACTTGGAGATTTTTGCTTTTCAAAATGAGCATTTGCTATCAGTAGAAAAATTAATGGATTCCTATCCTATTTAAATTAAATTAATTTCCTATCCTATCTGAAAATAAAACACTGAATAATAGGAAAACGCTGACAGCTTTTGATGTGGTTATTTTGGTTTTTCTTGTCATATATTTCGTATTGTTTTAAGTCTTTTGCAAACCTTGAAATGCCCAAAGATGAGATAAAAAGATCAATAAAAACAAAGTAAAAATGTTGTCTTACCTAAAACACCTAAGAGGGACTATAGAAGTTAATAACCAAGTGTTTATAATACAGCCTGGTTTACATACAAGTGACAATGCTGAATAATCTATTTACTAATCTGGCGGTCATTCTTAAGCACCATGAAAAGTTAGAGGAAAACTCTCAAGAAGTAAAGAGCAGATCTTTGCCTGCAGAGGCTTCCCAGAAATCCTTTTCTTGATGGTATTAAAATCAGGTCATAAAATTCAAATGACAAGACTTGTTTGTTTATTGGGATGGCCTAAAATGTATATTAAAAGTTATTTGATGTTGACCATACAAATTGGCCCTGAGTTTGGTGAAAGAAATGTTGGGACCCAGTGACCTCCCAGTGAGTCTACATTTTACTGTTTATGTATTCTCTACTTAGCATGCTTTGATTAGCATTGTGGAGCAGTCTCAAAGCATGCAAATAGATTCCCTTGGATGAAGCCAAACTGAAAGATGTGTTCCTGGGACTGCACCCAATCTGTTCTGGAGCGTGCATTTGCTCACAGAGCTGGGCCCAAGCCAGGCTGGTGCAGTGGCAGCCCATGGGAAGGGATCTCTGGTGTTATGGAGTGCTCTGCCCTACAGCCCTTGTCCTGAGGTGCATCTGGGCTGAGGTACCTAATGAAAACCAGTGGGGTGTCAAAATTTGCTGCAGTTGGTTCAGTACAGATCTCAGCATTACTCCAGGGTGACTTTCAGTGGTTCAGAATCACTGATGCAAGATTTGCTTACACATTTATTTGGCCCCATCTCTGTTGAATCTCTACAGGTTGCAGTCTGTTTCATGAGGAGAATAATGTTCTGATTTTTTACAGTTAGGAAAACCTACTCAAAAATGGGCAGGAACTCATATTCAGGGAAGGACATGTAGCCTGGTAACAGAGGTCCCATACCTGTTACTGTCACTGTGGGGTGGATTTTTTTATGGAAGCACCACTCTGCTCCTGTACAGGTATTACAGTTCTCTTGTCAATTCACTGTTCTGTGTGGGCAAAGAAGTCACAGAAGTCAGAGGAAAACCTTTCTGGATGATAACTGACTTCAGTGGTCTTATCAATTTATTATTTGTAACACCACACAAATTTGCTGACTACTACTTAGAACAAAAACACCTTTCTTGGTCTTTGCCCTGGAAAAAAACTTTATTCAGGTAGAGACCATGTAAAATGCATGGTGACACAATATGGCAGATGTTTTCAGTATGATCAGAAAACATGTTCTAGAACTAAATGAAGTTTCATTTACATGTGTGAAGTTGATTCTGGAAATAAAAGGCATTTAAAGTGTACAAAGAGACACAATGATTACTGAGCTGCTGAAGAAAACTTAAGGACAGGATCAAATACATGTTTACCTGTATACTTGGTAAAGTACTTCTTAAAGAGAACTCAAGATGAAGGAATATGAAGTCATTCCTTAGATGTGGTTAGCTAAAACGTACTAAGGAAAAATCTGAGAGAACAGGTTGTGGTGTAGCTAGTGTGGTATTTGTACCTGGTTTGGTGCCAGTATTGTAAGTAGCCCAAGAGCTAGGCTCAGCCTGGGAGAGGAGGTGCCATACAGCAGCAAGTTAAATTAACTCTGCCTGGAGTCCACCCAGGTACCCTCAGTGCAGGTGGGACTGAGCTGCTTCAGGTGCAGCTGCTCAACTGACACAGAAAGCTTGGAACACCAGGTCAGTGTCAGGATAAAGTTCACATTCACTGATTTTTGTCAGCTCAGGAGCTGCTCTGTGCAAAGCTCGGGTGTTCTTGCAAGCAGAGGTGAGGTTCTCCAAGACATGGGGCAGGCTGCTGGGGAGAATAATGAACTTACCTATTCCAGTGTCCATTGGCTATGTTCCTGAGTGAGCACCCAGAGACATACAAAAACGTTCCTAAGTGTCTTATTTTGATGTTTATTATTAATTTCAATTTCTAGGAAGAGTTTTATGGAAAAGAATTGATTTTGGCTGACCGAGAAATGGTGGAACAAGAAGCAGATAGCCTTTTAAAAGAAGCTGATGTTTGTGATGTCGCATTTCTTGTGGTTGGCGATCCTTTTGGGTAAGACAGAGCAACATTTTAATTATAGCTTCATCACTTTTTTTTTCAATAGGAATAAGCCAACTCTGTAGTTATTTTTGAGGGAACTGATTTTCAGACCAGAAACACTTTTTATGTCTGTATATTCCTTACTGTACTAAAAATATACATACAGTTGTCTACACTTTGTCTTGCTTTGGAGTTTCCTTGCCCAGATGTCCATTACAGATAGGAATGTGGACCTTCCAGGATGTATGAATCTTTCCTTCAGCAGATACTTACAATTTTGTTCGTTATAATTTTATTCTCTGCGCTACCTTTTATAACAAATGCTTTGCCTCATGATTTGTCTGCTAACAGAAGAAATTCTATGTTATCACATAAGTAAGAAATGTGCTGGTTTGGAGGAATATTCTTTTAGTTGCTGTTTGCACTTATAAACTGCAGCTTATATAGTCAGTTGTTTTAGAATCAATACACATTATTGGTTGTATAATCTGCTTTAATATATGCTAGTTTTTAAAATCACTTATGTCATTATAAATGTCTTCTCCTGTTGGTTTACTAGGTCTTTTGTTTCCACTTTTATTCCTGCTGGAAAGTATAGGCTTTTTCTATGACCAGAAGGATCTCCTTCTGTCTCTTTGGTCAGGCATCATCAATCTGTAATGTCAAGCCATGCAGAAGAGCTTTTCATCTCCAGCTGGTGATGCAAGATTTATACCATAGTGTTAAGGGGTGCAAGAAAAATGAAATCTGAGAGCCTTATTTGTGAGGGAAAAAATGGAGTTTATGAAAAAAGGAGCAATGTGCACATTTGTCAAAAGCTGATAATTTATGTAAATACAGGTTGAAGGCAATTGGCAAGAGAATGTTATATTAAACTAATTATGGGCAGATGACCCTGTATTTCAGAAATATTGATTATACTTGCAGTCCATGTTTACATTCAAACTAGGATTCGTGCAGAGTGTAGAGCCATGCTACCTGTACCCTTGTGCTCTGAGCCAGTGACTGATACAAGTACACAAGATGAAAAAAACAAACTACGTGGATTGAAACGTAGCTGCTACTTGTAAAAGCAGTATTCTGATCTGCCTCAGTTATCGTAAGTTTCAATGTCAAAATACTTCAGTTCTGGTTACCATACTACATTATTGTTCAAAACTACCCTTTTTTCGAATGAGTTGCTTCTCTCTAAATGTTTATGTTCTTAGCTCTTAGTAGTACAATGGAAAGTCCACCCCTCTAGGCTGGTGTTAACATCCATATTATTACTACCCATAAAACTTAACCTCTGTGTCAGTGACAGAAAATACTGCTGTAGTTTTGGCTGGAGAGGGATGACTCCATGAAACTTTTCCTGGTATTAGCTGAGTGCCCATAAGGGCACTTCTGCCTTTAGCAACTGTCATTATAGACAAATCTATTGGGAGAAAAAAATACTGGCTGGAGGAAATTTCAGTGAATAAAGCCAGCTGATGCCTTGGACGGTATTAGCATAAGCACAAAATCCTCCAGTGCTCCCTGTCCTTTGTATGTGCAGGGAATAACACAAGGCTGTGAAACCAGTCTCCTCTTCTCTTAGAGCAGACAATTCTTAAATCCCCTTTGCTTCTGGAAGTCAGGAGCAATGTTTTTATAGTAACTAAGGCATTGGTTCAGATCACTTTACTGCCTTTCCTAGGTCTGGGAGCCTGTTTATATAAGGGTGTCAGATTTCCCAAATTCACATTCCTCATTTTTTTTCTTCCACTGAAATTGATTTCTTTTTAAAAATATTGATCTTTACAGCTTTGCCAGCTGCTGCCACATTTGTGTTTCAGTCTGAAGCACTTGATCTGCTGCCTGGGTGCTGGTCAGACACATAGCACTGAAATTATCAGGCTAGAACAGGGGAATTCTGTTAGGGTAGCTGAACAAGGCTAGGATGAAAGCAATTTTCCTAGTTCATTGTTCTGATGGCCATATGTTATTTCTTTCCTTCCTTCTTTGGAATGGCTATGCAGAAGTGTGTGGTCTCATCTTGGGAATGAGATGTCTAAGATCATTGATCAGGTGTGATAAATTTAGGCAAGGGGTAGGTGCATTTTCATATTTCACATACATATAAGCATACATACAAGCAAAATACATATGTAAACATTGTTGCAGTTCAAAGACTTGCTTAATCTGTACGTACTGACCATTTTAGAAAGGCTCTAATCTCAACTGCTTAACTGCAAACCCAGTAATCAATCACTGCAGTGTGTTTATTGAGCCTTAGACCTGGAGCTGAATTTAACTCTGTTTGAAACTAAAATACTCTTAACTCTTTCAGAATAAGCTTTATCACTCAGATTTAGGCATTGTTGATTTGAGTAATCTGGATTAACTGTTAGAAAAATTGATTCAGTCTAAGGATGTTTTTTCTAAGTAAACAATGCAGTTCAACTCTCTGTTCAGAGTTCTTGTCTGACTGTGGGGTTTTCCCCACACACACGGGTGCAGATGGGAGAGGGCCTGGCTGTGCAGCCAGTAACAAAATCCTGGAGTTTTTTTGAAGTTTGTGCCAAACAGAGTTGACCTTTGCAGTTCAATGCATGTTCAACAGACACCTGCAGAAGACAAAGGATACATGGAGCTTTCCTTTTCAAGTACTTGCCAAGGCTACTTTATAAAGTAACACTGTAACATTGTTACAATTCTAATGATGCCAGAAAGCTGCAAAGGGCTGTACCATATTGAGGATGCCTGGCATGTCAGCTGGGGAAGATGACATGGAAGCCTTACTGGAGTTTTTATTTTCCTCTACCACTAGGATATTGTTGCCATTTTTCCACCTCTGCATTGTCCTTGTTGTGAAGGATTTAATTTTATTCCAAAACAAACTGTAGTGATAGTAGCACTTGGTAACACCATGTTTCCAATGTTTCATTCCTTCCTTTTCTTACCACAGGGCCACAACACACAGTGACTTAGTGCTACGTGCAGTAAAATTGGGGATTCCTTACAAGGTCATTCACAATGCTTCAATAATGAATGCAGTGGGCTGCTGTGGTTTACAGGTAATATTTTTGTGTATGCACACATGTTTCACAACTGCTAGACTTAAAATTGGTGAGCTCTTCTACTGCTGTGGCAGTCCATGTTGCAATCCCAAATTTGAAGATCTGTTACAACTGTACACATAATCTTAGAATTTTTTAACACTTCCTTTTAGCATGCCACATGTCAGCAAAAGCCCCTTTTGATGAACTCATATGAAAATGAATAGTAACATTTCTGTTCTTTTCTGCTTTCTAACTTCCTTCTGCCCCAGGAGCCTTTGGTATTTAAAGTTATTTTACAGATGAAGCTTTGCTCATGTTGGCTTCCTTCTACTACTGATGGTAAAATCAGGTATCAGGTAATACCCGATAAGTTTATTTTTAAATAAGGTTGTTATCCTGTAGAGAACTATGCTGATCTTGTCATATAGGAAATACATGCAATACAAGCCTGCATATATGTCCAACTCAGATCATAATTCCAAAGTCTTGAATATGATGCACTCTTTCTCTTATAAATTTGATCTGTCTCCACTTTCTGCCAATCTGATGAGGGAGGAGGGATTTGCTTAGCCAAGGACTAGTAAAACAAATTACAGTTTTTGTGCATCTTGAATGGCTAAAGTAGAAAAGGTCTAGTGTTCCCCAAGAAAATACTTCCTTTTACACATATATAGGTCCATTATTACTTTTGTTTCATGAAAGATACTGTGGCAGTGTATAAATCATAACTAATCACATATAAATTAGATGAAACTTCCCCATCTTGTTTCCATTCATCACTTTAACATAGAACCTGCTCTCTCAAGGTTCAGAATGGTTCCCTGTGTATGGGACCCCAAAACCAAGTTCCCACTTTATGAAAACCAAAAGCAAGCACAGGAGTGTAGATGTACTACAGTCAAGTTGGGGGTTTGAACAATAACTTTCCATCACTGAAGGAGAAATTCCTTCCTAGCAGTACACAAAAACCACAATTTATTTTAATTTCAGCAAACACTTGGTACATTCAAATTACTCCAGTACTCCAAACTCCATTCAAATAGAAATGCTGGCCAACAGCAAAAAATCTGTGTCAATGAGTTTGGGTATAATCTGTGGTTTTCATTAGAAATCTGAGCACCCTGTCTGACCTGGCTCAAAACCAGTGCAGTGACACCTGTCCCATTAGCTAATGCTAAAGGGAATGCTGCACAGCATTCACACTCTTTATAATTCTCTTGTGAGCACCTTCTTAGTGATACCTGCCTATTGCTGCAAGACTTGGGCAAAATTATCTTGCAGAAAGGAAATAGGCTTCTTGGTGTCTAAAACCTACCCCGCAGACAAATAGCAGCTGTCGCATGACTGCACTTACCAGGGTGGGTAAAACAAGAGTTGTGGCTGGGGCTCACCCTTCCCCTTTTGGCTTGATGGTGGTGCAAAGTTTGCTGCTGCTGTCAGGTTGTTGACAAGTAGTTTCTACTACTTGCTCTCTTTTTTACTGTTCTCTGACATTCATTAGGAAGGAAGATGCAAGGCCCAAAGAGATTTTTAAGTTTTCTGAAAGTTTGCTTCCCCCACAGTTCAGCCAGGCATAGGAAGGAGCAGTATATAGCTTTTAGGTTAATTGAAAAAAAAGGCCAGAAACCTAACGTGAGTAGACTATAAACAGTCCATAAAGGTATTCACATATGCAGAGTTTTGGAGATTAGATTGCTATTTCCTTATCCCTTGCTGAAGGGAGCAGACCATAAAGGAAATGTGATGTTATTCACTCTGGCATTAGTCTCCTTTTCCATTCTGGTTTGGGAGGGGCTGCCTTCTCCTAAGTCCACATTCCTGTTGTCGTATAAGGCATTTTAGGAAATAGTGATTGCATTACCAGGCTGAATATAACCAGTTGTACATTTAAGTCTTGATCGCTCCTTACTGGCATAAACAGCAAGTGAGGTGTATCTTACAAAAAAGCAGCCTTTGATTAACTAGAGTTGTGTTGGAAGTTTATAATTTCTTTCAAAAGTCTTTACGTTCCATGGCTGTCTCCTGCCATCAATTTAATTTTGGAGTTATTGTGTCTCCAATTGTAAAGTTCCTGTCAATGGGAGGGATTCCTCTTTTGCTTCACCACAGAAAAGGCTTTGCTTTTTTTCTTGTTTTAATCTGATTGTGATACAAACCCTCTCTCTTTCTTAGTAGAGAAAAACAGGAAACACCTTTATACGCCGTTCAGAGAGCCATGTGCGTAGCGAGCTGTAACTGCTGATTAGGCTGTCAGTGAAATGCAGCCACAGCACAGTCTGGTCACAAAAGAACATCTTTGGTCATCAGAGCAATGTTTCTGTGCAGCCAACAACATTCTGGTACTGTGCAATTTTACTGTACAGTGATTTAGTGAAGTTGGTACAGCATCAGTGATGGTTTGTTACCTTCATTTCATAGTTGTAGTTCTTGCCAAATAATAAAGAGGGGTGCATATCTATTTTCAAATACTTTTTTTCTATCTCAACATTTAACAGAATTAGTGAAGTTGTTTTGGAATACTGAAAAAAAGTGTGGGGTTTTAATTTGAAAATTAAAATTCTTGTAAGCTCTCACAGTCTGATAAACTGTGCTGGGATAGTATAACTTAGCAAAGTGGTAGTCTTGACTGTGCATAAGGCTCTGTGATTTGCTGTGCCTCTCTCTTTTGTTTTTGCTGTGCTTCACTGTAACAATTTTTTTCTCTCCAAGGCTGAAGAAGCTGTTTTCCCTTAAAAACAAAAGAATACATTTATGGGAGGGAGAGAAGCCAAGAAACGTGCTCCTATGTCAGTGCCTCTTAGCATGTTCTCTGCAAGTTCACCTCCCTTGTCTGGAGTCTGCCACATGGGTGTGTTTGTCACTCTGACTCCTGTTGGAGTGGGAAGCAGCCACCAGTGAGGACATTCAGGCACTTTGGTATCTGCTGACACTGCCAGGGAAGCACAGGCTGTACCTGTGCTCACTCTCAGTTTTTCAGAATAGGGCTGATTGCTAAGGCTTTTAGCCCTAGAATAAAGAGGCAGGAAAATGAGGATCTCTAATTTGCATATTTCTCCTTCATTTCTGATATGCATGACATCTGGGTTGGTTTGGGAAGGTCATTGGCCAGAGTGGTGCTCTCAGGACAGAATTCTGTGTGACCCAATGCTGGTAATGTGTCCTTGGGGTAGAACTGCTGCTGGTCAAACACATCTGGAAGATTCAGCATCACGCTGACCTGTGGTGCATGTGAAGGAATGATGCAACTTGAAATGGTTTGAGATCATGGCACTAACATAAAGAAAGAGGACTGAGAACTGAAGTGCAAAGCTGGAGGCAAGTCACAGGATGAGATAAAAGGTTAAAATGAGATGCTCATTTCTGAATGGTGTTGCTCGTTTTGAAAGCATTTGGTTGGGTAGCTAGGAAAAAAACAAGTAACAGCAAAGGGCTGCCTTTCTTTTGAGATGTACCCACTTTCCAGCTGAATAGCTTCAGAACAAACATCTGCATGTGCCCTTGTTTCTTTCAGTGACGCACCTTGGGTTTTATGTTTGCAGTCCACTTAATTCTTGTAAGACAATTACAGTTATAAAATAGAAAATAGCTGTTCTGCTAGCAGCTGGTCACTTAAATGCAAAAGCAATGCTTACTGTGTTATTTTTGAGGTTTTGCTGAACAGGTGAGTACATTTCCAGTGTCAAGTTGAAAAATACTACTTAAAGATGAAGAAGCTGAAGGATGCTATTGTTAATTACTGTGCTCATAGTCAAATAGAAACCCTGTAGTAGCTGCAGGAGTGGAGCTTCTGAGTCCCACCCTCTCTGTGTGCCCTAATCTTCAAAAACACTCTGCTCTAATAGGAGGGACTGTACACAAAATTACTGACTGTTAAACTGTTTTCTATCCCTGTTTTTTCAGTTACTAACAGTTTCTGAGCCTTTAAGGAGTTGGCATTTGTTTCTCGAGCCAGTTAAAGGTTAAATCAGTTCTAGTCACACTATTTCATTACTCACAATTGCTGTCCAACTTAGTGCTATTTGTCACCAGCAAACATGATCCAGAAACATCTATTTAATCAGGTTTGGGTTTTTTTTTGCTTTTAGATATCTTCATTTCATATTAGCAACCCACGTCACCTTCAGAGCAGGAAGGAAACATTGCTTGATATTAGCAGAAAGAATCTTAGAAGGTTTTTGCTCTCATATGCAAGTTTGCTTTCTCAGTATTTTGATAGCTGAATTTTGTTCTGCTTGTGGAGTGACTATTTCCTAAGCAGATCCAAGAGGCAGCCAAAGCAAAATGTGCTTGTCCCTTCAACTGATTTTATGTGATTTGTCTGAGCTGCCTTCTGAAGACTGCAATTATATGGAGTGGGTTTCCCTCAGCCAAATGTGTTTTCTTCCCAGTTCCTTTCTCTCTGGCATGTACTAAGGGGACTGGAAGGTTTTGGGATAGCTAGGGCAATCTCTCAGCTTGCATTACAAAAAGGAGTCAAAGCCACAACTAGGTGAATGGTAAAGCATTTCAGTTTCTTGTGAAAATTCTCATGAGAAGCATTTGAAGTTGTTAAAGGTCTGTGGTACTAAATAAGGTAGTGTAAAGGGCTAGAGCTAGGCTTGTGGTTGTTTCATATGACCAATTCCAAGCAAAAACAAAGATTGAGTGATTCTGCTACCTCTTTGCTGACAATCACACAACTTCTTAAGCTGCTATCAAGCAACAATATATAATACAAAGAGCACCAGAAACCCTTTAACTTGATGTATGTGGTCAGAAGGGTTGTTAACAGGTTAGGGAGAATAAAGGGAAAAACCTCACTCAGGTTTCTTATCTTTGAAGATGAACATTGCATAGTATCACATCAGAACTCCTATGACAAAGATAAAGAAAATATATCTTAGCTTTTCTGGGTATGCTCATTGGGATCTATCAGGAAGTAACCTGGGATAATGCAAGGTGCTTTGCAGTCTCTAAATCCACTATTCTAAGAGGAATAGTCTTAGGAGAAACAGCCTCTTAGTTCCTACCAGTGGGTTGTGATTAGGCTGAGAAGAGTCTGAATTTCCATAATTCACATAATTCCTGTGCTGTGAGAACTATCTGCAGTGCAACCTGGGACCAGAACATGGCTCTGTAGCATTTCCGCCCTATGAGGTCTCAGGTATTTGGTTGTGTATGGTGGCAGGTCTGAAGAATGCAGTAACTCCTTTTTTGGGGAAGAAGCAGACCTGTGACTAGTTCTGAAGTTACTTGAAATGTTAGGAAAGGAGATAGGTTCATAAGTGAAAAATTGCTGTGTCACCATTGAAGTTGATACAGCAATAATTCTGGGAAAGATGCTGTAAAAATAGATGTCTGTGTTTTGAAATGTTTACTTCTTGGTTTCTCTGCAGCTGTTGGCCAACTGACCTTTAATATTATTTTGCATCTTCTCTCCTGCTTGCTTTAGTACTTTTTAGAGGGGATGGTGGATCTTCCTTTTTTAATTTCCCTATTTAGTCTCAGCTTGTTCCGTCTTTTATGCCCTAAATTTTTGTGGTGATTGACCCCACCATGATTTCAAGTGAATACAATTGATCAAACATTTTCAGGTATCTGATATCAGACTGGTCTTTAACAAAGTGGCTCAGCAGTTTCATTGAAATTCCACTTGCATGAAGACTTTCCAAGGTGAGATCATGGTACTTTCTCTCACAGTTCATTCTGGCCTCTCAATTTGCAATCAGTTCTGCATGTATAAACAAGAAGTAAAATAAGAAATAACATTAATACAAAGGTTAAAATACTAACAGAAAACAAACACCAGAAGTTGTCAATCATTCTTTCATATCATGTGTGTAAATAAAATAGGAAGTTATATCTTGTTCTGAGGTGATGTAACTGTGAGTTGAAGAACAGCTTTTGTTTTGAAGAACAGTATTTTGTGAGGGAGAAAATTCTAGCAGCAGGACATTGCCTCAGAGTGGAGTGCTGGCTTCCTTTGCTGACCTGAGCTATTGCATTGCAAAATTTGAGTGCACAGAGTTTTGCTTAAGCCAGTTACTACTTGGGGGAGGGTGCGGAGAAAGGGGTATTTCCAAAGACTGAGGTCTTTCAAAAGGACCTTTTGAAACTTTTCTGTGATGTTTTTGAGCATTGAGGAGAAGGTAAGAAGTTTGGTTTCCAAGCTGAAAACACGAAATATCTGTCCAACCATTTCACTGCATGCCTTTGAAATTCTGGCACTTTTGTGCCTGAGCAGAATGCAGGCACTCTAACAAAATCTGCTCACAGTGCAAGTGTGATGCCTGAGATGTTTGGGCTTGTACAGAGCACACATTGCCCACTCCTAAACCCCACATGCTTCATGTAGAGTGCAGCACACACAATTTGACTGTGAAATTTCATTTGCTGCTTCCTCTCTTTAGAGCTGTGCCAGCCACTGTACAGCCAATCCCTGATCTCTGCAAATACGCACAGCTCATCATCTTACTGAACTCCTGAACAGTCTCAAAGCATGGCAGTAATCCTTGGTTCCTGGAATTTTGGGACCCTCTGCAGCCTTTTTTGGCTGGTGGAAAGAATGCATTTTAATTTCAGTGGGTTTTGTCTTTAGTGGACCTGCTGTCTTCTGTAACTCCTCAATCGTTAGGATAGTAGTGCAAGTTTTGGCATTTACTGCTCTCTCTGCTGCAAGGTTTTCTTGAAAGTCAGATAATTCATTCACAAGTTCAAAAGGTGGAAATTAGAGCACAGCAGAGGAAATTAAATTAGGAACAAATTGAATTCTGCATGAGGAGGGAGAGCATTTAAAGTGTAAGTTCTGATACAGTTATGTCCTTCTTAGTGCAGGCTTGCCCTGGTGAAGAGCAGTTCCTATGTTTGCTTAAATGTCACACATCTGCAGAGATCAAATACTGGATGAGAAAGAAATATTGGTTTGTGTCTGTAGAAGTGTTTGTAAGGTAATTGGTTATAAATATTCAAGCACAATAGAGGTGTCCCACTTACTACTTCAGTTCCTCAGCATTCAGATTGATGGTGTACCAGGGACTTTCCGAAGTAGTATTCCTCCCTCTGTAATTTAAAGTAAGAATATGTGCACATTAATCCTAGGATGTCTGTTCTTCACAAGTTTAGTTAGTAGAGGGGTATAAACTGCAAAAGCATTTCCAGGAGGTCAATAAAACATGTCCTACTCTATCTTATTGGTGTAGAAACTACTTCTGTGCTTTCCAGGTGCTGAGAAAACAGGTGTATTTTTTGGAGACTAAGTACAGTTCTCTGTGGTATCAATTCTTCATGAAGGTGTTCTGAAGGTATTTCTACTGAATAGACAGGCAATTTCTGACAAAAATGTTTTACCATTTTTTGACATCCAGGCTTCAGTATTAATGCAAAACCCTGTAAACAAAGGACAGATTAGTGAATGATTGGCAGGGAAAAGGATAACTTGCTTAACTTCTTGTTGGCAAAGAGGATGGAGAATCTTTGTAATAAGTAATGGAAAAGAGAATGATAACAATCAGAATTAGCACTGTATGGTGTAAAGTTGGATGTCCAACTCATTTTTAACATGTGGCAGAGTGGTTTAGGAGTTCTGATTCCCAACAAAATACCTGTCAGATTATAACATTTTTCCCATTTCTGCATATCCTTTCCTTTCCTAAAGGGCAGAGCTGGAAGTTTTTTTTTTCTTTGTTTATCAAAATGCCAAAGGGCCAAGTTAAGATTTAAGGTTAATTGACACTTTCTGTCCTGAACAAGGACTGCTGCTTTGGGGAAGTGGCTGCAGTGGTTTCAGGTGCTGATGGGGAGCACTTAGGTTGGTATCAGACATTGCAGCACTTCTGGAAGATTGCAGGAATGCTACCAGGGAGATTAAAGGTATCTTGCTCTCAGATGCTCTAACAGTGAAGGGGGGAGAAAGAGAAACTTCTTGTACTAACAGTTTTTCTACAGATTTGGTACAAAATGGGAATGAGTTCTAGGCAGCCACATGAAAAATAGGCAAAGCATAGTTTGATTTTTCTTAGATTTTGTAGAACACAGCCTTGAAATAGCTAGCATCAGGAAAGTTACATCAGGAGCAACTTATTTGGTTCAACCTGTATTTACTTTACTGGAAGAACCTTTAGGTTGTGAAATGTACCCAGTATGTTCTTGTCCTTGTGCTAGAATGAAATACTTAAAAGAGGAAATGTTTTCAGTTATCTTCCAGGAATCTTTGAATAAATTTTATCAGCACGAATGGTTAAAATTTGAGCTTTTGAAAATAAACATGTTTCTGCTGTGATTCAAGTTCTGCTCTACCAGCATAAAGGAGTTAAAGCCACAGCCTAATGCCACAGTAACAGAAGTATGTACAGGGGAATCCCCACATGGCACAGGGCTGCCAGAGCTGCGTCTGTACAGGGTCCTCTGCCAAAGCACACACAGTGCCTTTGTCTCCTTTCATGGGCTTGGAAAAGCAGCTTTTCCTTCCAGGAGTACAGAGAAAGTGAGAAGGGTAGTTCATGTAGCTGTTGTTTCTCTGGTGGGCTTGAGCAGACAGAATATTGGCAGGCTGTAAAATCCATCTGGGGTGGCCCCAGCCCAGAGGTAAATAGACCAAAACTGATGCTTGGTATTCCCCTATTTCAGCACAAAAACTACTTCCAAGCCAGATACTGCCTTAAGTTACATACGACTTTCCCTTTTGCATCACCAGAGATAATTGGCAAGACTATGGCTTCAAATGTCTTCAGCAAGATGAGGGACTTACAGTAATAAATGTGTTAAGGCTGAGAATAGAATCAGTGAGTATGCTTGACATAGAATCTGCTAGCAATATTCTTTCCATATGTGTATAAACAATGTTGTACCTCTCTGCTTCCTGCACAATCTGTCTTCAGATCTTCATATCCACTATCTCCTTAGACTGTAACTTCTTTTGCCTGCTAGAGCTTCCATCTGCAGCAAAATGCCATCTAAATCAGTAGAATCAAAACATTAAATTACAGCATTATTCCAAGCTGTTTAACCAAAGTAAGATATAAAAAACCCTTAGCCAAAGTAAGAAGTAACAAATAATAATTTTGGTGCTAATCTTACAAAGTTTTTGCCTTTAAAAGGACTTCAGAGTTGAGTAACAATAGCAAGTAGAAATAGAAAGTTACTAATTATGCATTGGAAAGGTGAAAACAGTAAAAACTTTACAGGTAGTTCATTACTTGGCCTTTAACATAATTGAATGCTCTAAGTTTTTTCTTATTGCTGATGTGTGTTACTGCATTTGCTCTGTTTTACAGTTGTACAATTTTGGAGAAACCGTTTCCATAGTGTTCTGGACAGATACATGGAAGCCAGAGAGCTTCTTTGACAAGATTGAGAAGAACAGGCAGAATGGAATGCACACCCTGTGCTTACTTGGTGAGCAGCAGCCACTCTCCTGCTTTTTAGTTTATGTATTGAATGTTTACCCAGCTGACTAGATCACCTTATAGATAAGCAAATGTGGCATTAAAAAGGTTAGTGTTGATAAACTTTTGAACTGAAAGTGACTTCATGGATGTAGAAGCAATTTGGTAAACTGGGCACTTACAATTTTGGGGTTTTGCATTTTAACCCCTTTCATCTGGGTCACTTTGGTTTAGAATTTGGGGGGGAGGGAGAAGGGGTGTTTGAGTACAGGTAACATTTGGATTCCACTTGGAAAGATTATGGTCAATTTGTTTCATAAAATTGCAGCTGTGCAGAGTCTTACCTACCTGACCCCTTCTCTATTTCAGTTTTGCCCAAATCCTTTTATTTTCCCATTAGAGAAGCTTGTTCTAAATTTTGATTGGGACAGGCAGGAAGTGCTAATGAAAGTCAGGTTCCTGCATGGCTGTGATGTAATCACTTTCGAGCAGTCAGACTGCTTTACATTCTGTGACACAATGTGCTCATAATTTAAGAGTAGTCCCAATGAACTGGTGTGCTCAAATGTGCTAGTATTTAACTATTTTATGGTAAATATGCCTATTTGTATATTTACCAGAATTTTTATTTGGCTGTGTTGCTCTGAAATCTGTGAAATTTGCCCTATTGAAATTTTACCCTATGTGGGTAAAATCACATGCATAAAGTCACAGGATTTGGAGATTAACTAACAGATGAAACAGTACAGTGTGATCTATATTCTAATAGATAAATAGAATAATATTATAATATTAATAATAGCTAAAATGTTGTTAAAGCTTCACCTACATAGAAAACTAAGTGGGAAGCTTGTAGGAAAGCTGTGCTTTAATGTGTTTTGTTCTACAGATATTAAAGTGAAGGAGCAGTCTCTGGAGAATCTCATGAAGTGAGTCATCATTTTGAAAATACATAGAAACACACAGTGCCCCTACAAAGGCTTTTTTTGTACAAGGAACAAAGGTTCTTTGCCCATAGTCTAATACTGAACTTACCTGCCTTCTTCTCTCGTGCTTCTTCGTGGCCACTGTCTTTTGTTTCTTACAAGGAGCAAAACTCTTTTGTTCCTTGCAAGAGGGCCTGGCTTTATTTACAGTAACTGAATGGAGTTGCAGCAGAACATGATCTTTTTTGTAACAGTTCCTGTGAGAAGCACTAAGTCAGAAAGGGATAGGCTTTCCTCTTGGTGAATGAAATGTTATTTCTCTACTGTTCTGTCACCTCCTGAAACAGATTAATATCTGAAACAGTGTTCTAATTTTATTCTTTGTACACTGGCTAGAACAGTGCAAAGTGCAGAATATATAGCACCCTTCTTAAAGAGTTAAATAAATAAGCAATATACAGAAAATGCTCATATGCTCATTTAACTGTAGTCAAAAAGCTTTCACCACATCTTACTCATCTCTGCAATCTGTATGTTTTCACAGGGGTGAATATAAATGGCTCCTCTATACACATGCTGTAACTGGTCTAAATTAACATTTGTGAAGTCTCACAGTATCATTGAGGTTTGTTTATTCTGGAGTTTCAAAATAAAATCTGTTTGACTGAATCCACAGTTGGCAAAGAAAGCAGCATTTCATTTAAGAATATATTTCTAGTCTGTAATCATCTGTCTGCAGGGCATTTAACAGAAAAACAGTTGTATGCCCTTGGATTTGTCTGATGCATCCTTCAAGAGTAGCTGCAAAACATGCACCTTGCTTCTAGCAGTTGAATTTGTTTTTAGGATCTAAATGATCTGGCAGCTGGAGCCCAGCTGTTTCACAGGTGTGATGAGAGCACAACAGATTTCTGTATTCTTTAAAAATTCCACTCTTGTCTAAAAGACCCGGCCTGAGAGCCTGGGCCTGTTTAAGTTCAACCTGCTGGTCTAGAGGTCTCTTGAAATAAGCTGCAAGATTGCTGGGGATAACAAAATGGGTCATATGTAAAATTTCTCTGCTTTTCCTTCCCTGCAGAGGAAGAAAGATTTATGAGCCACCACGTTACATGAGTGTGAATCAAGCTGCAGAACAGCTTCTTGCCATTATTCAAAACAGAAGGCTCCAAGGAGAAAAACCAGGTATGATTGGACTGCTTCTGTCTGCTACCACCCCTCTCCAGTCACACCTCTTGATGAGCCTCTGAACTCCACTCCCCTCCCCTGACTCCCAGAATTCTGCTCTGCAGTGGATTTGGGCTGCCCTAAATCCCAGTCACGAGATGGATTTAGCCAAGCTTGAGCCCAGCACAGTTCAGTGAGCAGCAATGAAGCTGCACTGGTGGCTCCTGGAGCTACAGTCAAAGCCTCAGTCTGGAAACCCTGCACTGTTTCCATCCATGTGGAACTGTGAGCTCTTTGAGCCATTAGGGTTGCAGGAGGCAAAAGGATTCTGAGCGTTTTAGATCAGTCAAGCTTCAAGAAAATCTCAGCTCTGTTTTACTGAGATGGGTCACACTCTGCTCTGTGTGAACACCAGCAGGAATCTAGGTTAACCCAAAGATGCAGAACTGTGATTTTCACCTTGAATTCTTAACACTGGTCAGGAGAAAACTGTGAAATATTTATTGACACCAAGGGTAAAAGCACAGCAGCTCATAAAGATGATGCAATTGTGTAACAGAATTTTTTTCTAACAAATTCATCTAGGTCTACTCCTCATTTAAAAAGTTTATTCTTTCGATACTATTAAAATTAAAAGCCCTTAATTTTATCCTTTACATAGAATGAATCAGAAGCAGCAGGTCCCTGAAAGTGAACACAATTGCTGAATGAATTCTTCCTTATCAACATCCTTAACTTTATTTTCTTTGAAGATCAAGTTTCTTCCAATAATTTAATGATTGGAGTTTTAAGAAAGCAGTGTTAAGGTTTAAGCATTTGGAGTACTTTTTCCCCTTATGATAGGACCATTAGTCAATAAATTAAACATTTTATCTTCTTTTTTACAGAAATTACTGAAAACACAATTTGTGTTGGCCTTGCTCGTGTTGGTGCTCTGGATGAGAAGATTGTTTCAGGTACTCTACAGCAGATGTCCACTGTGGAATTGGGTGCTCCACTGCATTCCTTAATTGTTACAGGCACGATGCATCCTCTGGAATTGGAAATGCTTAAACTATTCTCTGTAGATAATTCCAGTTTTGAAAATAATGTATGTCAAAGGACTGCTTAAATAAAAACAAGGCATTTACATTTTTATTCCATCTTGAATTGCATAACAGCACAAAGATATTGCTGTGACTATTTAAGACTTGTCTAACTGTAGTTAGACTCAGAGGGCAATGCTGCAGGAACATGGACCTGCTGGTATCAGCTTCTACCCTGCAGACGTCTCCAGAAACTCCTAAACCTTTGCAACAGGTCATTGACATCCACTCCAGTCTTGGCCTGCTGACTAGGATAAGAAGAGTACCAGGTACCTGCGTGGCATCACTTGCTGTAGTGCATTAACCAAATGTACTGCACACATTGTTTTAAGTGCATTAGATGTTAAATTTTGCAGACATTTAGGAGTTCTCTTACCAATAGAAAACATTATGTGTGCAAAAGCTGTTAGGTCTGTATCCATCTTTGCCTTGGGACAGTGAATACAGGCAGGTGAGAATGCTCTAAACCAAAGAAAACCAAGAACTTTCCCTTTGGACAGCTGGTGAAAAAGGGGGAGAAGCTGCACAGAATTTCATGGTTCAGAAGACTGCAACTAAAAATAGAACTGGATTTCTTAATATGTTAATGCTAGCATTTATGAAGGGCTAGACTCAACTGCAGCAACCACAATTAACCTCAAGCCAAGTCTCAGTAAACAGACTGCAAGCATTCTCTTTAAAATCAGCTTGTGGTGGTTGCTATTTCAACTATTCTTCACAGTATGATGAAAACAAAGCAGAACTGTATGCATACTTTTTTTAAACTGAAGATTTATTGGAAAGAAATTTGATCCCATATCTTTTCAGCAATATAGGATATTTAACATTTTATATAGACTATTCAAGTAGAAAAGATTACATTAAAAATTTCATAATATTGCACTTGGGACAAGCCATGGCTAAGCTACTAACATTAGCATTCCAGAACAAAATCATACAGAGTCTTCAGAATTTTAGTGAGTGAGCTGCCTTGTGCTACCTGCCAGATTTCTTCACAGGTACTTTGACACACTTTGCTATTGAACTGAAGCTCACTGCTAAGAGTAATTCCTGTAATTTAAAGGTAAAGGCAAGCAATATGCTGTATGCTACCAGGAATGATTTTGGCAATTGCTTCATTCACATTATTTCAGACCTCAGCCAAGATACTGTAGTGATTCACTTAACTCTTGTACAAGATCCCAGCATAGATGTGAGAAGTTCCAATGCACATGGGAAGTGAAATACCCAGCTCTTTTTACAAATCATTTCAGCCAAATTACCACATAGGCAGGAACCTTTTGTGGCTCACTAAAATAAGACAAGTAGGTTGAGCAGTATTTGCACACAGCAAGACTCAGTCTTTGCATGCCAGGCCCAGCATGGCTGGCATCACTTCACATTATAGCAGTGTCTGGCCAAGGAAGTGCCCACAGGGATGGGCATTGCAACAAAGCCTGAATGGGGGACAAATCCAAAACCTGCAGATAAGGATTGTCACAAAAGTGTAAAGGAGGAATTAACTACTGAGTCAGTATTGAGGATCAGAGAAATTATTAAAAAAAAAAAATCCTGCTTAAAGGAGTGGGATAATCAAGAATCATAGCAATCTACTGGCTGCTGGAGAAAACACGACAGGGTTTAATTATTAACTAAAATTCTTGCTCTGAATTCGTATTTAAAGACTTTGTGTCATGAAGAAAGATAAGAGTTTGCATTTTATAAAAGCGCGCGACTAAAAATCTGCACTGTGCAAGTGCAATCTGCACTGTCAAAGAAAAGCCATGGACTTCACAATTTGTTTGCACACTACATGCAGAAGATGGAAAACTGCAGTTCAGCAGCAGATTCTCTCCTCTTGTATCTTGTTCACATTCCCAGAACAGGTTCACTTACAACAGTTAAAAAGAGAAACCATTAGTTTTCCTTCACCTTTGAACCCAGCTTTACATCTTTGAAAAAAAGTAAATTAAGAATGGTAAGTCACTAAGATCCATTTTATTTGTAGTAGCAGCCTCAATTTTTGTGTAAAAATAGTGTCAGCAGTTTTTACTAATGATGCAACTGAACTTTTGCTTTAGGAGGAATTATTACATAAAAAGCAAAGTTGTTTATTTACTTTCCATCCTGGCTTAGCAAATCACACGAGTAACTCAGCTCTCTGTAGGAGCCCTCCTGATGAAAGGAGCCAGTCTGTTCAGAGCTGTGTACTTACCAGATTAGCCTATAAAGGACCAGTCCTTACTGTGCATATTCATATGAGGAGTTTTCTTCCACTGTTACTTAGTACAAAAAACATTGAGGCATTTTAATACAGACACTCTGTAACATTTATCTTCTTATTTTGTTGTAGATGTGGTAAAAATCATGCAGTTTGCAGGCTTGGTCTTTGGAACAATAGGGTTTTAAGTTACTGGTTTCAGTCACAGAAAAAAACTCCACAAAGACAGACCAGTAACCCCACAGTAAATATCAGCTGCATGAAAACATGAGAAAACCACACTTTGAAATCTTGATTCAAAATTCAGAAGTGGATACCAGGAATCTGACTTTTAGCACATGATCTGCAGCTGTTCACCCATCTCTGGATGTCAGTCATTCACACAAGTCTTTGTTTAAATCCCACCTTGCATCTTCAATAAAGTGTCAATAGCAAAGTGTTACATAAGCAGCCAGTGTTAAGTAATTAGCAAAACACAAATAATGGTGCTTTGGCTCTCAGGCTACAGAAAGCTGCACTGCTGCTTTCAACCACGTGGCTTGTACTCTTCTAAAACCTGAGCAAGTATCCCCTTAGGTGGAAAAAATATCTGATGTCCCTTGTTTACTGACATACTACATGTGTCTGCAGTTACTGACTGAATATGTCATACACTGTGTTTGTGTTTGTAGAATTTTGTGATGCTTATCCTTTTTCAGAAA
Organism: Emberiza elegans; assembly: GCA_024865655.1. Taxonomy (NCBI): domain Eukaryota; kingdom Metazoa; phylum Chordata; class Aves; order Passeriformes; family Fringillidae; genus Emberiza; species Emberiza elegans. The sequence goes on from JALJVW010000206.1 coordinate 68,324,755, forward strand.
GCCTAAAAAGGCTAAAGTCTGTTTTGAATCTGACTTCCCTATACTATCCCCAATTACATTTGACAAAAAAATTATATATTTCTTACTATAAATGTTTAACATAATGAAGTGCTGTCTTGCTTGGCTGGAAAACTCAGACTTAACATATGCTTCCAACTATCAGCTAAATCATAATAAGCAGAAACAGTTATCAAAAGTTATTAAAATCGTTGTGTAATTGTAACAGGCTTATAGGCTTTTTCACTCCATTTCTCATATTAAAAATTTGGTAGATGTACATTTAAGAGAACACCATCACCACCATCAAACAAACAGCCACTCTGCCAGGTTCTCACTTGGAAACAAATAGTAGCAGTTGTCTTTTCATAAGAAGCTAAGATAGTGGCCAAGCTCAGCAACTTGGGCAGCACTACAGCATTTCAACAAGTCCAGGAACAGTCAGTCCTGAAACACGCTGGTGTAAAGGTGACTTAAACCAAAGCCTGCTCTTGGATCATGACACAGTTGCAATGAATCTGTCTGGTGCTTGCCTTTAAAGTGATATCAGTTGATCTTCTCTAGCCTCAAATAGCAGTAATAGTAACTCTTAAAAAATGAGGAAGTCCTGCTGGCAGCCAGCAAGCAGCAGTCTGTATGCACCCCACTACAAAACAGTACCTCCACCCTATAATCACAACTGGATTTTCATCACCTTCTCTGTGGACATACATGCACAGAGGATCTTAAACTGCAGCACTCCAATCTGCTCAACAGATTTCTGCACCCCACCCTGTGCTGTGTAACTTCCATCTTCCACTCAGCAGCTCTGGGCCTGGCACTGCCAGGTGGGACAGGGAGAGAGAGCCTGACAGAGAGTGTGCCAGGCAGGAGGCCAGGGAAGAGCTGCGGAACATGCAGCCTGCTGGGAGGGCACTCTGTGCCTGTGTCCCCAGGAAGAGCAAACAGGATCAGAAATGGCAATGGAGGGATCTGAAGACTGAAAGAGACAGTAAAGATTAAAACCAGTATTATAGGTGTCTTTGTACTGCCATTTTGTTACACCCAGTTTCCAGTTCTAAGCACAAGAGTATAGCCCCAAGATCTGGACAAAATCAACATTCATGTTTCAATATCTCAACTGGAAAATTCAGGAACCACCATCAAATTTGGCAAGCGTGTTTTCACATAAAAAGAAATCAGACGCTATATAAGAACAACAGAATGAATGCAAGAAACTTTTCATATCTGTGATGGATTCAACAGGATCAGTGGCAAACAAACCATTTCTGCAAATCAATCTTCAGTAATTTCACAGTGCCTAGCACTTACTACACAGACATTGCAAGCTTCTCAGGGCCTTGGTTTTAGTATTACCTCTGACAGGTACCAAAATAAACATAAATCCATACCAATCAGTGGCAGTTATGACTTCTCAGAAAAATGCCTGTATTGCTTTTTACTTCACCATGTTCTGTGTGTAAAATGTCCTCTTAAAAAGTCTTCCATTACTAAGTGAACTACTACAGCACAGTGGAACTATCATCTGTAATACCAAACATAGCAGATCGCTTTTGGAAGTGACACTCATATCTGAGTAAAATGATTACAAAAACTAGAAAATATATGATGGAAGAATATTTCTTGGAAAGAAAAACCCAATCTAATAACCCTTAGTGCACTGAGAATTTTCTCCCCTATGAAAACATACAAGGCTGCAGTAAAATAGTCAAAGATGTAAGATTTGTCAGCCTGGGAAAAGCATAAGCTAAAACAGCATGAAAAGTGGTCCTTATTTCCATTTCGGGTATAACTGCCAGAAACAAATTTTGCATTTTCAATATTTGGAAAGGCAAAATTTGAACTTCAACACTTTAATAAAATTATAACAACCTATTAAAATCAAGGAGACTTAAGCTTCCACAATTTCATGATTTGGTTTTTTTCCACATGATTTGGAAAATAAACTTCAAGCATTGCTTCCATCACCAGCATCTTCCTTTAACTGCCCATTGTTTAAGTGACTGAACACGAGCAACATCGTGTAATGTCTCATTACTCTCAACAGTATGAAGAGACTAAGAATTGGAGTTAAATCTAATATTTGGCCTAAAATAATTTTCACAAGACGTGCAACAAAATACCCAGCTTGTCTCAGAAACAAGTCTCTTCACAACAGCTTTGTCTTACATTTAGAATTTTTCTGTCTGGTAAGATGCAAACATAATGGAAGTCTAACATCTACAGTTATGTAAGTACACAACCCCCCCATATACATCACTAGTAAATAATCAGACTGCATACAAGATTATTTGTAAAAGTAGTAAAACCCTTTGATGCTCCATATTTATGCTGGCAAATAGCTCTCCTGATATAAAAGGCACTTTGAAAACCCAATATGGTTTGGTTCATTAAGTTTGCAAAGTACAAACAATTGTACAAACATACAATTATATTGAAGCATGTCAGCCATTGTGACATTGTCTACAAAACAAGTTTCCAATTGCCGATAACACTGGTTTGATGGGAATGAGCAGTGGTTTCAGCAGCTTTACTGAAGACATGACAGGGTTTCCAGTACCACAATCTTACTAAGTAAAAAAACCCTCAAAAACTTACAAGTTTAGGGGCCCCAAAAAAAACAAGACCCAAAGTCCATAACATTCATTCAATATTTACTCCTTAGAAACTTCCTCCGTAGCCCAAGGGCAGAAATCTATTCAGTCAATTCCAGACGTGGTGGAGGCAGGCTCTGTCTCAAGAAGTGTTGCTACACCAGTACAGTACTGAAAACTTTGGTCCAACAGCACCATTCCAGAAACTGACTACATGGCTGCAACATCAATCTGTATGTAAAGCTGCCTTACTCCTGCCTGTGGAAAAGGGAAGGACGGTTAAAAACATTGTAAAGCCAAAGCAGTTTCCTGTCCTGAACATCAGCCCACATCAGTAAGTGACCTAGCAAAAAACCTAAACAACTTATTTTTCTGTAATTCATCTCCACATTTAGCACATCACTCAGAGAACACCAGATGAGTAAGGAGTTCTTCCCACAGTCAAGTGCACACACATAATGAGGTATTAGCATTAGCTTTGCTGCATTACCTCTTCTGATTCATCCTAAATAACTGCCACGTAAAGCTGCACAAAAGCAATTCTTACTTTCTTTTGTGCCAGTTTGACTTCCTGAAAAGCAAGCTGCTTGAAGAACTGTCTGTTTAAAATGGAGCTAAGCATAAGAGCATAACATGGGACTTGTTCAAACCAGTTTTAATTATGAACCTATCCAGAAAGCCATCACATGTGCAAGCTGCCAATGCAGTGAAAAGCCTGTGAGTAGGTCCAGTCTGTGGTGAGAAACTCTATCCTAAGAGAAGCCTCATCTGTTTTCTTAGTTCCTTACAGTTCAATATAGATCAGCCCCATTTGATACATACACCTGAGACAATTATATCTGTGGTTTCTACAAAGTGGCATGAAAAACTAATGCAGAGAGGTACACTAATTCCATCTACAGCACTGATTATTTTGAAATTGTTCTATACAGCTGGAGCAGGGAGGCTTTTCAAAACAGATACTAAACTCAGAAATACTTAACATTTCTTGATAAGAATTACAATGTCATTGAGCAATTTATACTTGGAGGTGTGATTTCCACTGATAAGACATACCTGAGTAAAAATATTGTGAGTCTGGCTTAGAATCCACCTCCCATCAGCATCAGGAGCTACTAGTAACTTCAAAGTCCCAATGTAAACATCAGTACAGAGGGTCCAGAAATGTGGATCATGTAAACTGTAGACTCCTTGCAACTGCTGCACCTAAAACAAGAGGCAAATTTTAGAAAGTGTATTTCAGAAAATATTTCCGGTACTATGGTTTTTTACAGGAAGTATTATAAAAGCCAGTGCATTCTTTTACTTCAAGTTCACTGTGCATTTTGTCATGTTTTACCAAAATTTTTTATTACTATCTCAGTTATTATAAGGAAGTTGAAACATATGGATTTGTGTCTGTGTCGTGATTTTCTGTACGTGTTGTGATTTTGTACCCTGCTGCATTTAAATTCTACATATATTTTACTGAAATCATTTCTGAAAATGGAAGTGCTCACGAGAGAAGTCAGTAACTGGATTTGAGATGGCATCCAGTTAAAACTGCCCTTTTTGCAAATGTGCAAATTTTGCCATGAAACAATTTGTGAGATTCTAACTCTAACAGAAATACATTCATACATCATTTACAATTTTGTGACGGCTTAGATGGGTCCTGCCAATCCCTTTGTTTTTTCCTCTTTCCGCTTTCAGCAAACCCTCCATGTGATGATTACAACCTGTAACTCCTGAGGAAAGGCAGCACTCCTTCAAGTGCTTTGTATTAACTTTGCAAAGGCACCTCATGCCATACTAATAGAACAGTTAAGTAGGAGAACAGATCAAATCCAGAGTAATCTTTGCATTCTTATAAATACACTTCCAATGTTATGTATAAGCACAAAGTACTTTGGGAGGAATAGCTTCAGGATCTGTTTTTCTGAACTAACATAGGAAGAGGCTTTTCAAAACAGATACTAAACTCAGAAATACTTAACATTTCTTGATAAGAATTACAATGTCACATTGAGCAATTTATACTTGGAGGTGTGATTTCCACTGATAAGACATACCTGAGTAAAAATATTGTGAGTCTGGCTTAGAATCCACCTCCCATCAGCATCAGGAGCTACTAGTAACTTCAAAGTCCCAATGTAAACATCAGTACAGAGGGTCCAGAAATGTGGATCATGTAAACTGTAGACTCCTTGCAACTGCTGCACCTAAAACAAGAGGCAAATTTTAGAAAGTGTATTTCAGAAAATATTTCCGGTACTATGGTTTTTACAGGAAGTATTATAAAAAAGCCAGTGCATTCTTTTACTTCAAGTTCACTGTGCATTTTGTCATGTTTTACCAAAATTTTTATTACTATCTCAGTTATTATAAGGAAGTTGAAACATATGGATTTGTGTCTGTGTCGTGATTTTCTGTACGTGTTGTGATTTTGTACCCTGCTGCATTTAAATTCTACATATATTTTACTGAAATCATTTCTGAAAATGGAAGTGCTCACGAGAGAAGTCAGTAACTGGATTTGAGATGGCATCCAGTTAAAACTGCCCTTTTTGCAAATGTGCAAATTTTGCCATGAAACAATTTGTGAGATTCTAACTCTAACAGAAATACATTCATACATCATTTACAATTTTGTGACAGCTTAGATGGGTCCTGCCAATCCCTTTGTTTTTTCCTCTTTCCACTTTCAGCAAACCCTCCATGTGATGATTACAACCTGTAACTCCTGAGGAAAGGCAGCACTCCTTCAAGTGCTTTGTATTAACTTTGCAAAGGCACCTCATGCCATACTAATAGAACAGTTAAGTAGGAGAACAGATCAAATCCAGAGTAATCTTTGCATTCTTATAAATACACTTCCAATGTTATGTATAAGCACAAAGTACTTTGGGAGGAATAGCTTCAGGATCTGTTTTTCTGAACTAACATAGGAAATTTTTAAAACACAAACTGAGGTGAAGCTACATGCAATTTAGGACTCTGGGAAACTATTAAACTGGTACCTCCATTTGTGTATTCTAGGGTACCTTTGACTGGCAAAACATCATAAAATCATTCCTTTTACTGGAAAAGCATAATAAAATATCCTCATACACACAGCTGAGGCTCAGTTAGTCAGCAGCTTGATCAGTCAGAGCAAAACCAGCTTAAGAGCTCACCCTCTGGTAGCACTGAGGCAGGGCATTTTCCAGGGAAGGAGGAGTTCGCTGCATCAAAATCCCAATGGACTCTTTTAAAAGTGGAACAATACTAGAAAGAAATAAGGAAATTAATTATTATTACATTTTCAAAAGGTGCAAGGAGAAACCTAAGATCCCTTAATGCCGAGAAATTTTTCTCTAGTTCTTCCATCAGAAGCTGAGGAAGTCGCCATGAAAACCCAGTACAGAAAATAAAAGGACTGACAAAATTTGCTAGGGTGTCCTATCAAAGGCAAGATTATTTCTCCCTGACAGTTTCCAGAGTCAACTGGTGGTCAGTCACAAAAGATTAATGGTTTAATCACGGGACTTGAGATAAAATCTCTTGGTGTCTTGGAAGTTATACAACAAAGCAGCTGTATAGCTCAAAACCACGTTCAATGGCAAAAATACTCAACTGAAATTGGGTTTGCTTTTGTGTTTGGTTTAAGGCATATTTTTCTTATGAACTAAGATAATAATGGGGTAATCATAAAACAAAATTAGTGTGGAACAGTCCAGCTACAACAGAGTTATTTTGCCAGAAACACACAACTTGGCATATTCTTGAAGTGAACTAAGTGCAGGGTCTCATCCAAGCTCAAGGGTTAAACATTTGGAAGCAATCAGAGGTTCCCTCTTGGCCGAAATGGTCTTTAATCAGCAAACTAAGATGACATTTAATACCCTTTTTTATTACTTTTTATTTTTTAATAAAACCAGGAGAGCAGTAAGCCTATGCCCTGAAGCTACCACTAATAGCTTATACTCTTACTAAGTATTCAGCGTGGTGATTTTTTTGTTTAGGAGTAGTGCATCATGTCTGGTTCAGTAGAGCATTCTAAAATTTTCAAGTAGATGACAAATATCTATAGCCCAACAGTAAAGCTTAAAGAGCAATTTAATTTCAAGAGCATGCAAGTCACCTAACATTCTGAAAGTGATTATATATTGCAGAAACTGTAAGCTTCATTTCAGAGTTCAGCACTGGTATCACAGCTGCAGTACAAGGAGTTATGGGATTAAAAGCACACCTGAAACATTTTCAAGAGATTAACTGCAGCAGGTGTTAAAGGACACTGCAGAACCTTTGTTTAAAATCTCATGAAGTGATGTGGAATGCCTGGCACAGACCCGCTGTGTATTTGCAGATGTGAACAGATGACCCAATCATTTTTTTTAGTGTTTCCATTTGAACATGGGGCAGTGCTGGCTCATGGCTAAGCCTTGGCCAGGGTGGGAGGGAGCGAGAGGCGGCGTGACTCTTGTCTAACGAACCCCTGGAAAAACTCCACCCTAAAATGAAACCTTCTTGCAGGCACCAAGGTTGTTCCAGCCAAGTTCACTGCCTGGTGCCCTCCAGCACATGGTCTCCCACATTTGCACTGCCACCAAGGCACCGGTTCAGAAACAGGAAGAAGCAATTAGGGGCAAGCAGGAGTTGCCTAAACTAGACCTGTCATCGAGACAAACATTTAGCAATGCAATAACTGTCAATCTGTCTAAAGGAAGCTTAATTGGAGTGTCACATTCTACAGTGGATTACAGAAGTTTAGGGAAAAAGGGTTCTCTAATTAATGGACCCATCTCACTAAATAATGTCCATGTCACAAGCATTACATCAAAGGGAGCTGGAGCTGCCAACACACTCCACTGGTGAATTGATTTCAGTTAAACTCCCTATTTAAAATGCAGGTTTGTTTCTTACTAAAAACCTTGAAAGACCAATACACAAGTTCAGGATGCAAAGTGGATGCAAGTGAACATGATTCCATTCCCATAAATTTAACAAGGCCTGTCTAGCATACGCATCCAAAGGTTTCAAAAACCACACACATACAGGCTTATTTTTTCACAGGGAAACAACTGAAGGAATAGAGAATGTAGTAGCCTACCTTTTAATTGAAACATACCACTAAGTGTGAGAACAGCCATGAAAGAAAGCTAACAAATATGTCTAATTTGTACAACTTATTTACACTAATAAAACTGATGTACATTATCTGATGGAAATTAATTGTAAAGTAGATCTGAAGAGGCTATGAAACAAGAACATTTTAAAAGTCCAAAGAATAGAGTAAATCAGGATGGCTTGATGCTGTTGGTGAAAGTTGAGGGATATCCCAGGTCAAACCTTCTTCCTACATCTTAGAGCCAGCGTTCAGATACAAAGTTTATCTTTTGCAAAGCTGAAAAGCTAAAAATCAGCTGCAGTGATGTGACAGGCCTCACAAATGCTGTTCAGAGCACAGGCAGCCATGGATGCCCCTCTGCATCCAAAGGGGTGCTAGCTCACATGGTATCATATTGTAAGCCCAACTAACACAACAAACAGCAGAATCAAATTTTATGATGCCTGATGTTTTCCATTGTTTCATGCATACTACTGAAGTAAAAACCTTTAATTTAAAAACCAAAACTCCACAGAGTATGCTCTTTTCTCAAACATTAACTAAAACCAGTATTACTTAATCATTAGGAGGCCCTAGAAATATCAGTTCCACCTCATATGACTGAAGAAAACATAAGGGAAGATGACAAAACCAAGCTGGCTGAAAATACAGTTGGAGATTTTGACCAAGCTTTTTCTTTTCTTTGGCTTAGACATTAGTGAAAAAAAAAAAGTGGCTGCCTCCACAGCAACTATTACACTGCTGCTTCCCCCATGTTTGTTTTAATCTACAAGCCTATTGAGGAAAACAAGCAATGCTGAATTCTCACCAAGTGTAAAGCTTCTCATGCATTAGCAGTCATTCAAGCTTTGCTATTAAAGCAGACACAATTCCATAACTTTCTGATTACTAAGCCTTAAACATAAAATATCACTCTCTTACAAGACAATAAAATTTGAAAGAGGAACTAACCCACAGCAAGATTTGGAATAAAAACATATCCTCTACAAAAGCCAGAAAAGCAAAGGCAGCTATTGTTACAGCACATAACATTTGCACATACACTGTAACAGAAGAGAAAGGTGTTCAAATAAACCAAAATTGACATGAATCTGATAAATACAGCCTGCCACTACTACACATGGATTGATTAGAAATGAAGAGTGAAAGCATCAGACTCTTATTTAACCTTAATCTGAATGCATCACATTCAGATAACACTCATGCCCATTCTGTGCCACCCTGTTTATGGCACTGTTTCTGTAGGCAAAGCCAGCAAGACCCCAGCGTTGGCATGACCTTGGAGTGCCAAGCTGAAAACAACTCCAGGTAAAGAACCCATTGGACAGAAACTGCACTCAGAGCACAGCAGGAAATCCATTCAGTGCTCTCAGCACTATAGAAAATAGGGGGTTTGTGTATTTGTGACAGGTTTTGTGGAAGGTACTCAAACATTGCTAAGGATCAAGACCAGCTAGGGTTCTTCAAATACTACAGCTGAAAATCTACAAAATCTACAGCTCAAAATCTTCTCCAAATTCTGGGTTTTTTTCCCAGCCAACATCCATATCTGCAGTGTGAAGACTGTTGGCCCGTTTCAGAACTTTAATGATTTTTTTTTATTAGGCAATGGCAATTCTAATCAGACTGCAAGCTTTGCTCAAGACAAGGACCACAGGTTTAACATTTGCTTTACAGATTTTGAATTCTTTGTTCTCATAACAATGTAGTACCTTGATTCTCAAGCATGGCTGGCAGATGCCATTACCCTGTAAATAAAGGTAGTGCTTTACATTTAGCAATAATGGCTTAAAATAACACCAACAACAAACATGCTAGTTTGGAGGAGTTTTGCTATAGAAAATTTCTTCTGAATCTTAAGGAATGCAGCACTTCATTAAAAAAAAGTAATTTTTTATACTGCTATGCCCTAAGCATGAAAGGCCTTAAATGTTACTGGCACACCCTCCCCCAAAGCTCTTTCATATTATATCATGTTCAAGCAGCTCAAGATTTTATGCAAAAAATTATGTAACCCATGGAAACAACTTCACTAAATGACTGAAGTAAATTGCCTCATTTCTTTGACCACTTAATATGCAGTCTGCATGCTCTGTGCAATCTAGTATCAGATTTAGTCTACTGTGCCTTTCTAGAAACATGTGGGTCTCATAGTGGTTTAGGACAAACTTGATTTATACCAGAGTTGTGGCTTTTGCATGGCGACTAGTTTCACATAGCTGACTGAAATTGCTTCAACATTCCAGAATAAGGCTTAGAATACTAATGTTAAAACTAAATGAGTATTTAGTTTTAAATATTAAAAGCAGTTCAGAGACTTGGGAAATCATTTACTGATTCAAGACACATATAATTATGTGGACAACACTTTGGAAAAAACTTGAACAGTGTCAGCCTAAACTACAATGAAATAGTCAAGCTTTTGTTAAAAAAAAATTAAAATTAAAAATTAAGTTTTTTTTGTTTAAAAATTAAAAAAGAAGAGACTTGTGTATTTTAAGCATGCCCCATTTATGCTTTACTAGCATGAGATAGTACAGAGTAACCAAAGAGAGAGTCATCAGATATTGGCGGTTGCATCCAGGAAAATTCAGATCCCACACAGGATTTTTACCGTGCAGTCAGAATGTTCTGAGCTAACTCATGAGGAGCTAGGCAGAGAATGTCACCCAGAGCACCCTTAGCAAGGATCACAGGAGCAACAGAACAACTGTGGCACCAGCTGACAATTTGCACTAATTAGAGATGTTGTCTACAAGAAGGCTCAACCATTTGATTTAAAAGGACTGCCTGACTTCTCTGAAGAAGCATTGCTTAACCCTTCTGTACATGCACAAGGTAAAACATGTTATCAAGTGGAGTCTGTACAGCTTTATGCTGCACCAGTGAGTTTTTTTGTCATCTTATGCAGGTATTCTTGTGATTTCTTTGGCAAGTATGGCCATCATTTCAGAAACCTGAACAGAGAAAATCCACTAATAGCAGCAGGCAAGGCTCCAATAAACCAGAGAGAGCTGCCCAACATTAAAGCAAGCAAACACTCAATATAAGACCAATGAACAGTTATTTCACAAAGACACAAGCAATTCTGGATTAAGAGTAATGATTTTCCACTGCATACTCATGCAATAGCTTTGATATTCTACTGGCTCACCAGACATAGTTCCATAAAAGGCAATAAGGATTTCTCTTCTGCCTTTATTCCTTCTTTCCTATCTTTCCTATGATACAAAAGTATCATAGAAAGAATACAGATTAAAAAACAAAAACAAAACCCCAAACAGAACCAAAGTAAAGCAAACTAAAAAAAAAAACCACAACAACAAAACACCCTAACAAAACAACAGAGAAACAAAAGTCCTGGATCTAACCTACTCCCTACTCATACCCTGCAGACTCTCTCAGTCAAACTCAGACCATTAAGCAATAACTTGGAAAATACAGTTCAAATCAGGGCAAATTCCCTAAACACCATTAAAGCTTCTGAATGACTTTCGAAAACTTTATCAGAATGGCTGTTGCATCTCTGGCTCAAAACTCTGTTTCTTTTATTACAGCCACAAAGAATCTGATTACAGAACAGATCCTGATTTTTAAACATTTGAATGGGGTCTGCTTGCTGGGACACACACATACTCTTACTCCACCTTATCAAAGTTGGTTTAACAGTAAAAGGAACACAGACAAAATCCAAAAATATTCATTTGAACCAGAAGGCAATTATTTAATCTGAAGCCAAATTTACCCCAAAAATAATTTATTAAGGTTTCAAATAGACCCACAGAAATCGACAGCAACTGCTGTAGTACAAATTGAACATCCCAGTCCTTCCCACCTCAAACCCACAAGCATCCCATGAGGAAACAGACAATTAAAAAACCCAAATGAACCCCAAAATCCAAATATCCCTCCCCCTGCAACCCAAACTAGACATAGCTCTTGCCATTACAAATTTAAAGTATTCTTGCAATGTTTTTCCCCTCAAATTGTAAATTTCACAGAACTTCAGTAGTTTTTTTCCTCTGGGTTAGATTTAGGTGGCTTTAAAAGATTAAGTAAAAAACTATTATATATCTTAGCAAGCATCACCTAGGCTCCCATATTACTGTTACAGAAGACCATCTTATGGGAAAATCTGAAAACCCTTTTGCACTAATTGTTAAAGGACACTTCAAACACAGCATAGTGAAGAATAAGACAAAATGAACAGTGGTTTTATGTCCAGAACTGTCAATGAAGATTACTAAAATCAAATACCACAAAAAGGGACTCAAGTTCTCAACAGCCATCTGAAACTGCCAGTAATCTTATTTATGATCCTAAAGCACATTTCAAGCAAAACCATCAATAGTTCAGCCTGTTGGACTGCTTAGAAAACAAATAAAATACTAACACAAAACCACCCAACCCTGCAATTAGTGTTTGCTCCACTGATGTGCCAGGATGTGTCAGATGGCAAGAAATGCAGGCTTGCTTCTATCAACTATGCTGCAGCTGACTGCACTGATAGCAGAATTAATCTACTGATATTTATAACATTGTGGACCAACAAAATAATGTTACAGGCTGAAGTCTGGCCTAAGATCAAAAGACATATCAAATAGTGAACTTTTCCAGCATTTTCAGCATAAGACATGGGTCTCAAACATTCCTTCTATCTGTGCTCGAAAACCTATAAATAGTATTATGATGACCTCTATTATGGAATTCAGTGTAATTTTAACTACTGTATGAATGGAAGAAAAAAATTGAATTGTCATTCATGTGGTATTTTCTGCTGTACACAAAGCTGGATCCTTCAAATACAAAATGTATGGAAACTTTTACTCAGCTATTACCTCTACCTCAGCAATAGTTTCTTTCCCCTTGGAAACTTGCACATTTTCTTTCCCTTTTTTTGAGATTTCAGTACTATTAGTAGTTTGTAATAATTTGTCATTTATGAAATTACAGAATGTTGAAGTCAAAATCTCTGAAGCGCCTATTAAAGTGGTGATGTAATAGTGATTTCTAGCACAAACATTTCTGTGGGCGTTGTGTCTGAAGCCTGCTGCCCTACTTTGACTAGCAGGGAGATTCACATCAATAATCCTGTGAATACTGCCATGCACAAGCCATAAACATGCCATACATGGTATGAGCAGAAGTAGCTGCACTCCATCAGATGACACTCACCACTGCTGGACAGACAAAGATGAGTTATTAGGTTGTAACTGGAGTTGTGGCACACTGCCCTGTGGCACCATTGAAACTGCTGCCAAAAAAGCCTCATAACATCACTCAATGAAATATCTGCTTGACCAGTCTAATCCAAATAGCTTCACAGTCACAGTGATCTTGGTAAGAAACAACTGTGAAATCCAGAAGTCCCTGAAGCATTTCCATCAGATCTTAAAAGAAATAAGGATATCTCAGAGTGCAAATGCAAAGTAAAAGACAGTTCTTGTTGATATAAGAAAAGAAAAATAAAACCTAGCAGCCTTTATTTGTGAAGGACAAGGGCACATCCTGTGCCAGAAGTCTCAACTCTGCTGCCCTGAAACCATTCTGCTCCATTTACTGGAGTACATTGGTTTACATAAGCATGTACTAAATGCAGAGATGAAGCTTTCTACAGCTTGAACCTGAAAGACATTTTTGCAGTATTATGCAAAGAAGGACAAAATAAGCAGATTTAAGAGGGAAAGTTGTAGCTGTAGAAAAAGGAAAAGAAAGATAGCTTATGTTAGAGCTCACCAGCATGGCTGTACAGAACAGAGGTAACACACTACTCTTGGAAAAAAAGCAAATGTCGTAAGTCATTAGCATAACAAAACCCCTTTTCCTTCTGAGCTGCAATTTCTGCTGTAACTAGAACCAAAATCCTACCAAATACCAGTGATAGCAACACTTACCTTACACCTATAAGTAGTGCTATCAGCATTGAACAAATAGGATCTGCTATCATTAGCCCATAGTTCTGCATCAGTATAGCAGAGATGATTACACCAATACTTCCCAGCGTGTCTGCCACAATGTGCAGAAATACACCTGCAAGAGACCAAGTGATACCATTACAACTTGCTGTTCTTAAAGCTAATGGAGCGTTTCAGAGATGTTTTACAAAAAAGAAGTTTCAAGAACTAGATAATATGATCTCTACTTTTTAAATTTGTGGTCAGTTTTGGGTGAAACACACAAAGATTTTAATGTATTTGTAGAATATGGGCCATTTGGAGAATTTACATTCTGTTATGCACTTGGCAGTATTGGGCATTTCATAGCAAGGCTGTTAACTTGAACAGTGATTAACAGCTGCAGCTAGACTTTCTTCATTCAATACTCACCCTTATTACAGTACAGAAACTCATGGTCCCTGATGCCTACAGTAGTGAGGTCTGTATAAGATGGGCAGACTGTTAACAGAAACAGCTTTGCAAAGCTTTGACATGTGCTCACATTTAACTGACAACACCTTCTAGAAGTTATTTGGCAAAGAAATCCAAGACAAATAGTTTTGAAAATTAAACAATACTGCAGACATGAGAAGCCTTACTCTTATTCTGAAGAGTAACACTTCCTTCAAGTACAAAGAAACACACTGCAGCTAGTCAAAGTTTAGCCTTTGGAGCTCTCTGCTGGCAGTGACTGGAAGTCATTCAGAAACAGCTTTTTGAATGCAATTCTCCAGACAGGTAATCCCCTCTTGTAAGAACAACACACCACTACAAACAGCTCTTTGGGGATTTCTCCGTTTGTACAGGCTCTGGCTGGGACAGAGCTGGTTTCTCCACAGCAGCCTGCATCAGGGCCTTCTGTTTCTCATGACCCCACAGCAGAAGGCTGGGGTGGGCAGGATGCTGGGGGACACACAGCCAGGCCTGCTGATCCAAATGGACCAGAGGGACATTTCACACCATCAACACCCTGCTCCCCAGTGACGCTATGGCTGTCTTTCTGCTGCTCAGACTTCCCTAGGCACTGATCTGCTGGTGGGATGTGATTGCTTGTGAGTGACTGTCTTGATAGCGACTGTCTTTGCATCACTTGGTGGGGTTTTCCCTCAGTATTGAAAAATTAAAATAAAATCAGGTCTTTTTAATATGCTTCAATTAAAATGAGTGTTTCATAAAAATACTGACTTTGAAATACCTTCAACTGAAATACTGAGTATACATAATACAGTGTACTGTGAATTCTGGAAGAACTTGTAAATGCTCCTTCTCAACGACTACAAACAAGCCACAAGATCATCCAATAAGAGAAAACCCTACATACATTTGTGTATGCCAAATAATTACTACCTCCTACATCTAATAATTGTCTCCCTTTAAATTGTGAACATTATTTAAAAAAAAACAAAACAAAAACAAAATAAAACCAACAAACAGCCAATCAAAGTTCAAAACCAACATCTAAATTATCCATAACTAATGCTCAGGAGATCAGGGACTCCAATACTACTTCAAGAAATTTAGATGCATTAGCATCTGCTCTAAACCAACTCTAAGAGCTTGATGAAATGCCAAGTTTTAAGCTCAGGGACTCTTTAACAATTACATCAATCTGCATCTTCATGTTACAGAACATATACTGCAATTAGGCTCCTTAGGTTTCTGCTTTTAAGCACTCTTTCCTAGTTTTTCATTGTTTTTTCAGCATCAATAACAGAAGCTGAATCCCAGCTTTTGGGATATCTCTTTTAAACTGTGTTGACAGTGCATCACATTTAGACTTCTGTGAATGTCTCAACACCTAGTCATGCACAGCATACAGCAGAGCTGTTTACAGGGAAAATGGAACTTCATTAAATAGATCCTTTAAGAAAAACATGGCATTTATCCAGAGGAACCCTCTAAAACAGAGGTGTGACAAACCCAGGCAGGCAGACTGCGATAAAACTAATAAAACATCAAACTTATTCTCATCATACCTTGTAAAATCTGTTTGCTGGACCCAGCCATTACTTCAAGGGAATGGTCATCTGTGGAGGCAATTATTGACACATTAACCAAGACAAAGGCTCTCTCTAGTGGCCCTTCTGTTACACTCTCCCTTTCAGACATGTCTTGAACAGACAGGCTGCTCCCATTGACCAGCTTTTGCTGAAGCTATTGTTTTTTAATGCAACAATTAAGTCTTAAAATGCATTTTTTAAAATACAACATCCCTTTACACAATAGATTTCTACATAGATATATATGAAAATAAAATATCTACATTTGTTCTTAATTAAAACAAATGCACAAAGCCCTCAAGAACACAAGCCATAAACAGAAGGTAGAAGAGTAGGTTCAAATAAATTTGCTAAACAGAAATACTTCACTTAAACAAGCATTTACACCTAATGTAAAAAAATCAAGGATAAGACTTGGAGAAGGAACAAGTAAAAAATCTTCTCATCCAAGCAGATTAATGCATCTGTAGCATTAATCTGAAAGATATTTTAAGAAAAACTTGTTAAAGGATAATAAAATGCTTCTAGTGAAGATATACAACAATTTACCCAACAGCTGATTTGAATATCAAACTGCACAAGACAGACAGCCACATCCACTGGTCTCCAAGGCTGGGGGCCACGTGGAAAGCAAGAAAGAGGCAGAAGCAGGGAACTCCTGCTTTCCAACCAAATTCCAGGAGAACTACTGGAAGACAAGTGCCAATTTTCTAAGAATAGCAAGGAAGGGACAAGTAAGTATTTTTATACTCTTTGTCACCTCCTGTCTGCCAGTTCCCACACTATTCCCTGCTCTGAATATGCACATTTGGAGTAACGTCAGATCTAATTTTATTGCTTAGGCAGGAAGGACCGGCAACCCTGCATTACCACAAGGCTTTCATTTCCACTGTTTCAAATAGGTGCTACCTACACAAGCTCCTCTCCCATAGTGAAGGCTACTAACCATATTTAACATGAATGTCTCTTCTCAGGTTGTTTGCCTTCATAGAAAAGATTTCAGCATAGCTAACATAACAAGTATCTTTTCCATAACCATCTTAAAACAGATGGGTTTTAACAACTCCACAAAATGGGGAAAGTCTTATTTGAGATCACAAACTAAGTACAACTAACAAACCATAATTTCACTGGTTCATCTTTTCTAATACCTTGTGCTGTAAAACTATACAAATGGAGAACAGTAGCAAATCAGCTCAACTTTGTCAATTGATTTTAATGAAAAAACTGAAACAGGACACCTGATAACTAATTTCAGTCTATTGCAATAGCATACAGCTGTTCCATCTTTTGCCAATACACAACATTACAGCACACACTCAAAAACCAGAGGTAAAGCAAAATCTTTAAAAACTAACATTGAAATTACTGCAAGTGAAACACAAAATGAGTCACAAAACATGATGGTGGCAGAGCATTTAATGAAGCTACTTCCATGTATGATCACAACAAGATGAAAACAGGCTCTTTTTATTTTTCAGTAAGTTATTAATTGCAGATTTAGATTGAGTCAGGATGACTCAGTACTTACCATGACAATAATCCTGACCATGAGAGTGTCCATGGCCATGACCATGAGTGTGTCCATGGGAATGTTTATGTTCATGGCTGTGCCCATGATCTCTGTGACTGTGCCCATGGCTGAGACCACCGTTAAACAGAGAATGGCTGTGCTCATGCCCTATAAACAAATATCACCATCAGAGTGCATTTATGGATACATAAATGATGAGTAAAAGTACTCTTATATTTATTTCTCAGCTACTCAAAACCTATTCATCTTTTAGATCATCTTAAGATATGGCTTTAAGTAAGAAACTCAACACAAGGTGTTTGTCATCTACGGCTCTGCTGTGCAGACATGTTATATACATAGATACATAAAATATACCAGGTTTGAGAAGTCAAGTGCATTTATACATTCTCACTTCTGAGACTGGTTGTGCTAGACTTCTAGTACAATTTGAAAAATGTACACTTCATTAGATATAAGCACTTTAAAAATAGCTGTTTTACGAAAGCAGAAATTGACTGTTATTTGCAGATTAAAAATTCAAGCTTAGATTGGTGCTTAAAGACCAAAGACTATGTTCTTCCACCAGTCTATGTAAGTTTAAATGTTAAGCCCAAAGAGAGGCCCACAGCCTTTGCAGAAAAAAACCCAGAGTGTTTACCATGAGTATTTAAGCAAATAAATTCTGCATTTCAATTCAAAAGACACTAAGTTGAGAAACATCTGAAGCAGAATCATCTCATGCTTAAAATTTGGTTCAAATACTGTTTCTAAATTTTCCAGCCAGAACCTTGCTCAAGCCCAGGTTAAATTTGTCCAAAAAGATGCTCTGCAAATCTCTTTCAATAAGGCGCAGGAGAGTGCATGAACTCCTGAGAGCAGTTTCTGGACTCCTAGGTGTTCCATTAATGGATATTAACATGAGGAGTACAACAGTGGCATGCCAGGGCTGGTAATAAAATACCAGAGTCAACATAGCAATAGGTCACATACACAGCTGGCTAGGATTGCCATTAAGAAGACATCAAATGTAATTCTGGGGTGCTCACTGGAACACAGGCTGCCAAGAAAGGAAACAGTACTGAAGTTACATCCTACCAGAGCTGTGTGAATGCCCGTGACCTCCATGCTGAAAAACAAATATTCCAATCAGATTTACAATGAATCCTAGTATAGAAACGGGAAGAAGTCTCTCATGATGAACATC
Organism: Emberiza elegans; assembly: GCA_024865655.1. NCBI lineage: Eukaryota > Metazoa > Chordata > Aves > Passeriformes > Fringillidae > Emberiza > Emberiza elegans. The sequence goes on from JALJVW010000206.1 coordinate 68,343,091, forward strand.
AGGAGGCTCAAGGGCTCTCTAAAAAATGAAACAAATGTAGAATTTTACAATTCCTTTACATTATTAAAAGGCACCACAAAACTACTTAGATACAGGAGCATTCTCATACATAACATATATATAGACATAATTTAAAATTACTCAGGAGTTCCAGTTTTTGGGATGATACATAGACCAACTCTCAGTGTCTGAAAATAAAGTTCTATTATTAAAGCTGTGAAGCACAGTAGAATATTCTGAGAGTCTAGCTCAGTTTTATCATAAGATGTGGTTATGCTGTGGGATGTGGCTCAACACCATCTGAAAACATTCAGGTTTGTTGCAGTATGTAGATTGCTTAAGTCACCTATAGGACTTCTAAGAGTCCAGAATGCCATTTCTTCCTTTCTCCTTAGAGAGGTGAGGCAACAAGGGGAATGAGATGAAGATTCAGAACAAATTATGACATTTTTTTAGAAATTCTCAAATCTAGAATGATTTTTTCAATTCTTTTTTACCCTACTTCTCTGGAATATTTTTTTCAATGAGACATTATAGACCTAATATAAAAAAAGGAAAGGCTCCACCTCACAGAATCTTTACACATAAACAAAATACACTATTTAAGAAGCTAGTACAGAAACTGAAAAAGCTGAGTTTCTCTGTCATTAAACAGCAATTTCAGATGGCCCTATTCTCTGTTCAAATCAGATTTCTAACCAATTATGAACATAATTTAAATTTGCAATTCATTAATTTCAATAATTTATTCCTATGAAAATCAGAAATATTTATCCATATTAAATATAGAATGTAATAGTGTAATTGATTTCATCCCATACCTCAACACCTTCAGAAAAAATGAAGAATGCTGTAAAGATGAGGAATAAGCCATTTACAAAACCAGCAAGTACTTCTGCTCGAACATAACTGCAAGAAACAAAAAAAAAGCAATAGCAGATATTACCACTTTCATTTAAATGCTGAAAATTAGAATTTAAGAGACTGAAGTGCAATCTTCTAGTTCTCAAACAGTTAGATTATACAAATTTGCTAAATGGAAGATGGCATGTACATTACAGATTAGTATATAAAACTGACCATGCTGTACTTTGATAGAAACTGCCTGATCCAGATCAGCCATTCTCTGATCTAGATGAAAGAAATCTTTCAGTATGTCAAAATCTTTCTGTTTAAGATTATGTCTACTCAAAGCTATGATATATAAGTAATTTAGAAGCCACAAACTAAGACAAGCACATGAAACCTAATCAGTTTTCTGGTGTTAAATTATGTTCAATATCAAACAGACATGTATTAATTTGCTTCCCCTCTAGAAGGTGGATTTTCAGTAAAAGTTTTTAAGTAGAAATTAATTATTTCAAACATCAAATTTTGACAATAACAAACTGCCAGATTAGAATAATAAGTAATTTCAATGTAGCAAACATGAGGCTTAATAAAGTGTGGATGTTCTCTGATAAAGGGAACACCAGCTGTTTAAATGCTCAGTAGTAATTAATACAGAACGTGCTTTCACTGCAATTAGTTCATGGTATGATTCTCTCTGAATTGATTTCTATGCACACTGGAGCTTCCACCTAAATTAAACTGTGCTTTAAGTTTCAAACTATGTGAGTCACACTTAAGCAAGGCAGCTAAAGCTAAATGCTGACAGGTCAATAATGCTATGGGGAATGCCCATGTTACAAGTCATTTGCTGTTAATCAGTATTACCAATTAATAATATGGTATCACCAGTATTGTTTTATAGGGCACAGCTGGTATGTTCAGTGGAACCAAGTGCCTGCCAAAGACCAGCTGCAGCAGATAAATCCACCAAGGGCAGTATGGGATGTCACACCTCAGCCTTGAGGATCTGTGTTAATGGCAGTCACAGCTCCCAAATCCTGCTGCTGCCAAAAGTCATGGCTTATAATCTGCAATGCAGCACCACTGAGACTTGGCTCTTTTCAGTTTTCACTTTCTGTTCCAAAGGAGGAGTGGGACACCAGCAGTCTGGGAATCCCTGTAATGCTCCTCACTGCACTGTGAGGACAAACCCAGGATGTGGCTGCTTGTTCTTCACTGGTGTCATTAATACATGGCAATGCAGGGCAACTTTCTGCTCTCTAACTTGTTTCCACTAGTATGATCAGAGAGATCTTGGAATTGATAAACCTTCTCCCCAAAAGCAATGCCTTCATATTTTTATTATTTCTATTAACTTAGATGTTTACATAGCTCACCTTAAAAAAACCCTAATGTTCAATATAGTTTTTCCAAAAGCAAAAAGCTTTTGTTTGTAAATGAAAAATAACTGCCTAAGCATTTACTATAACACATTAAGGTAACAGCCTGAAGTTTCTTACCCATATGAGAAAGCATCGTTTGACCTCCATTTTGAAATAACTGAAGCTGCTAATCCAGCCAAGAGGGCAGTACAGTCAAAAAACATATGAAAAGAATCTGATATCAGACCTAAACTGAAAGAGAACAGGAAAAAAGGGTTATGTTCCATATGCTAAATGTTGAGTATGAAAAAACCCCACAGACATTAATCTTTTACACACTAGCAGAATATGCTGTGCTTCTAAGCTTCAGGCACGGTTTTGTTGGCACAGAGGAGAAATCCATGCTTCATCACACAAATATGATGCCAAAACTGCTTCTGTCAGCTTTAGAGAAGGCACTTTGGAAAACTGCTTGGCAAAAAAAATCCTCCTAGCTATGAATTTGGTGATAGTGAAAGGTGGTTTCCACAGACACAAACCAAAATCCCTGGAGTAGATGTACCCACAGTCACATCTCTCATCAACATAATTCAACTTTAAATCTTTGCCTTAGCAGTGGCAAGGCACTGACTAGGACATACACACCTCTCAGATCTAGAGGCTGAAGGAATCAGAGGGTGAGAGACCACATCTTAAATGGCTTATTTCAAAGACCAATGCACAACTGTTTGTCAATCTTGATTGAGAAACACAGTTAAAGCGAACCAGCATGCTAAGAGGTTCAAAGTTACTTAAATTAGTTCATGAGTTAGCCAGTCAGTAGAACTTGTATCAGTTTGTAGGCTATATAGTTAACTGGGGTTAACAACCACACAAAAGTGCTGCCAAAGTTTATCAAATTACTCATGAACAGGTTCTGTAAGTTTGCAGGGAACTGCAAGCATTGAAACCAAAAAACAATGCTTTATATTTTAAAAGACATTTGATAGAGAGGTACTGTTAAGCAATTGTTAATCAACAATCCCAAAAGTTCCACTTTCCCAGTTCTTTGGTTATCTAAGAATAATTACATGTACAACTCAGTTCTTGGAAACTGAAGCACAAGAAGCAATTACTGGTTTAACAAGTTCTAGAGGATAGACACATACGCACATTGAAGTCAAACACAAAGTTTCATTAGCCAAAGTTCCAACCACTTCACATTACAAAGCCAAACCATTTCAGCGTTACTGAAAACAATTACAAGATTAAGTGTTTCAGATGAAACACTCAACAAGTGGGTTTGAAGGAGTGGAAAGACCAAGTGTCTTGCTCTAGAGTTATACATACATACATACAACTGTAACATTTAAGGCAGAGGGATGATGGCATGGGATATTGTCCTCAGGTGCTGTAGCCACCAAAGCAGGAGAGATGAAGCTGTTCTGAACAAACTTTAAAACAAGACCCATAGGCTGGATGCTTATAAAGCAGCAAAATGGAATTTGCCATCGAATTCTTGAAGAGTTTCGGTGATATCTTCCTCCTACCCAAAATCAGGCAACATCTTTATGGAAACAGCTCATTTTAGACTTGGTTCTGAGCAGTGAGAAAGATCCAGTGAGGAAAAAAACCCACCACAAAGTACATCAAATATTCAGGCAGAAGGCAATTAGTGACAGTAACCCTAAGTTGTACTGTTTGTGAAATGGAAGGAATAAGCATAACTAAGCAGAGAGAGCTGTTTTCTGAGGTGATTGGGTTTTGGTGGTTTTTTTGTTCTTTTTTTTTAATAGAACCTTCTGGGAAAGAGAATTGTGTAAGGACTGCTACTCTAACAGAATCCTATACAAGTTCTAGAACAGAAATAATGCAGCAAGTTGCCATGGCACTGCACTCACACCTGGAAATCTCACTAAGGCAAGACTTACCTTAAGTGAAACACCAATACAGCTGTGCTGCTTTCAAGACCTAAGCTAACAATTCCAGGTGGCCAGAGGCACATGGATTTATCAGCAGAGGTCAGCAGACTGCATCTGCAATGCAATTCCCCTCACAGCATAACCCAGCTCTGTATCATAGGTACAGCTACAACTCGTTGAGCTGCACAAATGGCAGGAAGCCTGGTAAGAGAGCAATCTCATTTCATCTGAGGCTTTTTTAAAGTAACAAGACCTTAGGAAAAATGGATGCAAAGTGATTACTAAAGTGGTCAAGTGATTCAATCTATGACCACCAATACAGTGAACCACCAGCAACGTGGAATGCATGCAAGAACTCCTGTAGAGCCAAACACACCATCCAGAATATAAACTAGTAGAAACCCTGAACTCAAACACACTGTGTCCAAATAAAGACACTTCCACAGCTGATTTAGTTTAACATCAAATTAAACAAATGTGCACATGTAGCAAATTTCAACCTTAAACAAGCAAACAAGCTCTCAGCCAGCAAACACGTGACCAGTGACAGAACTCCAGGAAACGGCATGGAGCTGCCTCGGGGAGGTTTAGATTAGACACTAGGAAAAGGTGTTTCACCCAGAGGGGGCTGAGCACTGGAACAGGCTCCCCAGGGAAGCAGTCACATCACCAAGCCTGACAGAGATCAAGAAGCATTTGGACAACACTTTTCTGAGTTCAGAAAACAATCTATTTGACAAAAAGAAGCTCAGGAGAATTTCTCATGTGAGGAGCAATGGCACTGTGTCTTCAAAATGACAAAATGGTTCTCCCTATAGGGCTCCTTGTTTGCTTGTTGTGTGTTCACTTTTCCGAGGCGTGACCTGTCTGCTTTGACTGAAGACATTCCTCATCATATTCTCTGCTACTCCTCTCCACTAAAGAAGTACTTGCTAAGTCCCTGTTTTGCTCTAGGCCAAAATCTGGACCTAGAGATACCCAAAACTAGTGACTTGAAATTAAAACAAAAGAATCATTTAATGCTTATGCAGTAAATCCTAATTCTTAATCTCAAGTATGAACAAGAATAAGTGTCTTCTGAATTCCAATACACCATATTCTTCAGTGACAAAGTTCTGTGAGTGCCATTAAAGTTTCTTGGTTTAGTTACTTCATATACAGAACTTTTTAAGGTCACACTACCGAAACAAAATGTTATGTTCAAAACACAGACATCAGAACAAAGTCACATGAATACAAAGCTCTTTGTATCAGAACAGCTAAGAAAAATATTTACATCTGCTGAGTTAATAGAAAAAAAATCCATACTCAAATGGACAGACTATGCATTCAATAACCCTCAAACAACTGCAAAGTAAATCAACATCAAAGCCCAAACCAAACACATTCAAAATGGTCTGGGTGCTACCAAGATAGTCTGTGCCCATGACAGGACTGCATGCTCTCTGGTGCTGCAGTAGCAATTACTGTAATAAAAGTTGAGGATTTTAGAGTGTCATTTGAGAGATTCAGAACAACATTGGAAATATTAGGATGCAACCATTTCCAAATCCACACCACTGCATTCAATCAGGACTTTTAAGAGTTCCAGTAATTTATGTTCATATTACAGCTTTTGGTAAGGAAGACTCTGCTGGACTTAAATGCCATTTCCACATCAGTCCACTCTGAACTGAACTATTAACAGAGACTGAAATATCACCATGAAACAACTACTCTATCACCAATGAAGCATGACAGCAATACTAGCACCATTGCCTGTTCTCTACCTTTGTACTGCACACCAGTACTGAAGTTATTCTGCAGTTCTTGTATTTTCACTACAGATTTTTCAGTAGCAGTTTAATCAAGTCTTTTGCATTTTTTTCACTCTTGCAAATTTTTGTGGTATATAAAGTACCACTCAGCTATACAAGGATGTGTCAAATCCTTCTTCTCCCTCGAGACAAGGATGTTTGAGGCAGCGATGTCCAGCTATCAACCTACGGATGAAGCCACACTCCCCAAAGAGGATCTCTGTGACAGCAGCAGCAGCTACAGCCTCCGAGTCCCGTAAATCGGGCCAAAGCCAAGCTTCCTCCTCAGCGAAGCACCGAGCATAACAGCAACTCCAGACAGCATTCCTCCGCAACGGAGCACCTCCGCCGCGTCGCCGGGACCCGGCAGAGGGGACGGCGGCGCCGGTCGCTGCCCACGAGAGCGGTCCCGGTCGGGGAAGCTCTCCAGCGGCCCCCGAGGCTCTGCCAGGCGGCCCCTCCGGACGGCGGGCCAGGAGGCCCGGCCCGGCCCCGCCGAGAGCAGACGTGGCACTGGCCGGGCGGGACGCGGCGCTTCCTGCGCGCTGCAGCCGCGGTCGCCCCGCCGCGCCCCCGCCCCGGTTACCTGTTACTCCAGATGCCGTAGAGCAGCTCCACGAAGGCGAAAGAGAGGTTGAGGCAAAGGAAGGAGAAGAGGTTGCGGGAAGTCTTGTCCGCCAGGATAGACCTGCGCACGGAGCACACCGCGAGTCACCGCCCGCCCGTACAGCGCCAGGAGGCCGGAGCTGCTCGCCGGGCGGCCCGGGCGCCTCGGCACCAGCCAGCAGAGCCCCTCCACGGGGACTCGGCCGCGGCGCCAGCAGCGCCCGGCCTGGCCGGCCTTGGGCTACTCACCTGAACCAGCCCGACACCTTCCTGAGCAGGTTGAGCCTGGGCGGCTTGTACTCATCGTCTTTGATGGAGAGGGGCAGCATCTTTCCGGCGGCGGGGCCGCGGCGCGCCGGGCCGGCAGGACGGGCAGGCGGGGCGGGAGCGCTGCCCGGCCGGCCCACACGCCGCTTCCGGCCGCCACCGCGCCTGCGCCGCCGGGCACCGGGGGTGAGGGGCGCACCGGGGGCCGGGCCGGGGCGGCGGGGGCTGCCTGGGCTCGGGGCTGCGCGGCCCGTTGATGAAACACAGCACGCCCCAAACGTGAACTCTCCTCCGTCCTGTGCTAGCCGCTCCCTCGCGTCCCGCTTGCGATGCCGGCTGCTCCCGGTGCAGCTGTTGTGGCAGCGCTCGGCACGGGGCGGGGTCGGCTGGGCAGCGCGCTCGGCGTGTGACAGCCAGAGCCGTCGGAGCGCTCCGCCCGCTCAGGACCCTGGACTACAACCCGGAGCCTGCCGGGAGGAAGCGCGGGGACGCACCGCAGGAAGCGGGCACGGCGGCGCCGGCGTAGCGCTGCCGCTGTCCCGCGCGGCCGCCCCTGAGTCACCGGAGCGGCTTGTGCGGGGCCGAGCGGCGGGGCTGGGCCGGTACCTCCTCCGCCCTGCCCTGCCGTGCTGCTGGTGACCCCTGGGAAGCACAGCCCAGCCGGAGGAAGCGGCGAGAGCAGCGCCTGCGGAACGTGAGCGATGCTGTGGGCGAGGGGCGACGAGCGGGGCGTGCGGTGCCGGGCGGTGCTGAGCCGTACTGTGCGGTGCCGGGCGGTGCTGAGCCGTACTGTGCGGTGCCGGGCGGTGCTGAGCCGTACTGTGCGGTGCCGGGCGGTGCTGAGCCGTACTGTGTGGTGCCGGGCGGTGCTGAGCCGTACTGTGCGGTGCCGGGCGGTGCTGAGCCGTACTGTGCGGTGCTGTGCCGTACTGTGCGGTGCCGGGCGGTGCTGAGCCGTACTGTGCGGTGCCGGGCGGTGCTGTGCCGTACTGTGCGGTGCTGCTGCCTGGCTGCGCCCAGCTACTGCGGGGTGCTGTCAAGAGGTGTTACCCGCCAAGGGAGGGAACCCCGAGAAACCTTTTTCTTGGAACGAGGATTAAAATGATGGTCTTTGATGTAGCGATTTTATTTTCGTCAATTTTGTGTTCGCTGCAGGTAGTAGTGTATAATTTTTAAAAAGACGTCAACCTGGCATTGAAATTTCATAACTTAATTATGCGGAACTTATCTGCATTTGCTTGTTGGAAAGTGCCGTGATGCTAATTTTAAAACACCTAAACAGACGTTTATTTTGAGAATATATACTAACATCATCATGGCCCATCACTACACCTATTGTAAGCACTAGAAGGTATGGCAAGCAAAGTCTCATACACAGCAAGCAGTATTTATATTCTCGTTTTAAGTATGCTTTTAAAGTTTAATTAATTATTACAATACCACTGGTAAGTGTTGCAACTAGGTTGCAAACTGCTGAAAGAGGATCTGAGGTTCACTTCTTCAAAAGCATATTTAATGGGAATGTAGTGGACCTCATAAATGCTGTGTTGCCACTGCTGCTAATAATTTTTAGAAGTCAGGCATGATTGTTTGTTCCCTATAAAATGAAGCAACCAGAACAAGCAGTAAGCTTCTGGAAATAGTTTCAGTGACCTCTTGTCACAAAGTAATATTAATTTGGGGGGATTTCTATATGTGGAAAATCAGATTTTGGGAGACCTGTATATGTGGACATATTCAGATTGGTAGACACACAATTAATAAATTGTAATTTTAAGAAGCAAATTTATATAGCCTAAACAAATTAGTTTTATGGAATTTCACAGAGGTTCAATTATTCAACAAATTCTTGTGCTCTAAGCTTTCATAGTACCATTCTCAAATCAAAATTCATGACTCTTTGGTTGTTTGGTGAGTTTTAAAGGAACAAAAATCTCTCCAACAACCTGTTCTGAGTCCTGTATATCCTTCTTTTATGTGCTTGCACTCATATTTTCCAAGCTGCCAAACCTCATGGGAAGACCAAAATGCTGTGTCTTAAACCTCTGATCCAACTGATAATTTTAGTGATAATGTGAAGGGGATAACGCAGAAAATAAAATATTATTGGGATAAAATTTTATTTGCCTGACTGTGGTAGCCAAATATTTTTAGTGGTGCCTGGTGAGCACAGGAACACCTGTCAGGTTCTGAAGACCTGCTTGTATCTCCATAGCTGAACTTAGGGATGGAACACACAGACTTTGCACTGGCACAAAGCAGCAATTTTACAAGCAGAGAAACACGCTGTTCTTTTCTTTTTAACCATCTGGTGTAATGACTTCTTTCAGGAGTGTTCATTGAAAGGCAGAGATAAGTATTCAACTGAGCGTTGGGAAAAGGAATGGGATAATTGGCATGAATGCATATATCAGTCAATAATTGGAGGACCTTTTATTTGTAAAAGAATGCTGGGTAGCATGTGGATAGTTGTTGATCTCCAGTTATAGAGTCCCTTTAATTTCCAGCAGATTCAAAGACCACAAACAACTGCCCTGTAAAAACAAGCTGGGAAAACAATCCTACGTGGCAACAATGAGGTAAGTTGTGAGATGTTTTAGACTTAAATAATTTACTTTCATATTTTCAAGCAGGTTATTTCCACTTTGGAAAGAAATTATTCAAAATTTTGTGGAAAAAAAAAAAATACACACAGACACTCTCTCAAAAATTATATTTGTTTGGCTGTCCTGGATCACTGAATTTGATCAGAATTCCCTGCTGAAAACCTAGAAATAACTCACAGAGTAACATGAATAATATGCATACATGAGTAATGATATTAAAATAACACTTACAGATGAGTTAGTAGCAAGCTTAGAATCTTCATCTTCTATTCAGTTTGTACCAATCTTGCAAGTAAAGAAGGAGAAAAGGAAAACTGTATGAAGTGCAACAAAGACAAGTACCAAACTCTGCACCTGGGATGGGACAACCCTGGATGTTCAGACAGACTGGGGAACAAGAGGCTGAAGAGAAGTGCCATGGAAAGGGTCCTGGTCAATGGCAAGTTGAACATGAGCCAGTGGTAACCTGGCAGCCAGGAGGGACATCCCTGTCCTGGGGGCACCAGGGACAGCACAGCCAGCTGGGAAGGGAGAGGATTGTCCCACTGTGCACTGATGCAGCCTCACCTCGTGGTTGTTCAGTGCAGTTTATAAGAATACAGTATAAGGATGTAAAGCTGTTAGAGAGTGTCCAAAGAAGAGCTACAAAGACAGTGAAGGGCCTTGAGGGGAAACTGTCTGAGGAGTGGCTGAGGTCACTTGGTCTGTTCAGCCTGGAGGAGAAGGGTCTGTGAGGTCTCCCAGCTGCCTACAGCTCCCTAACTAGGGGAAGTGGAGGAGCAGAGCACTGATCTCTTGGCTCTGGTAACCAGTGACAGGACTCCAGGGAATGGCATGAAGCTGTGGCAGGGGGTTTAGGCTGAGTAGTAGGAAATATCTAGCTATCTTAGCCAGAGGGTGGTTGGGCACTGGAACAGGCTCCCCAGGGAAATCCTCAGAGCACCAAGCCTGGTGTGTTTGGACAATGCCTTCAGGTACATGGTGGAATTTTGGGGCCTTTCCTGTGCAGAGCCAGGAGCTGGACTTCAATGATCCTCATGAGTCCCTTCCAACTCAGGATATCCTATGACTGTGTGAAGAATATTTGAGGGGCTATCTTTCTAGAAGCTGCTTTTTAAGAGCTTCTGTTTAGTTCCAAGATCACAAGGATCCAAAAACCTCTGCCTTAAACTACATCTACACTCACAGTTGGCTGATAGGTAGCACCTAGCATCTGGCATTGCCACATTTCTCACAAGTTCTAGATGTATCAGTTTAGCTGTTGCTGAGGTTGTTCATTCCTGTATTATTCCATTTGGCATGTTTCTTTTGCTCCACCTGTGTGTTGTAATCTTAGCATGATCAACATCATATTTTCTGTACTGATTACCATTATCAAGCAGATATACAAACTATTGACAAAATGTCCAGCAAATCAGTTATAAAAATTGCTCCTTCTGTGTGGTGCTTGAGCAACAGAAAAAGTGAGCATTTTATTTCCTCCTTCCTGCCAGAGCTTTTGAGAAGGCACCTTCTCTCCTTTTTGCTTCCCAGTTAAGGTAGAGCTCCTGCAATGCTGAAAATTGAATCTCTGTACAAATTTGCTTTCTACATTCAGCTGGATATACTTGGTGAGGTATGTAAATGTTCAATCAAAAATTTAGTACTGAGAAAATAGGAAATAATGAACACTCTAAAGAGCTACTCTGTATTTATTTCACAAAACAATGAAATGCAAGCTTAACCAAGAAGAGTGAAAAGCAAGTAAACACAGAAACTGGGTACCAGAAACACCTGTCTTGACAGCTGAAAATAATTTGCCAAATTGCTAAAGTTCTCCTTATTTACTTATTTGAGTGAAAATGTACTTAATATTTTGGGAGTTTTGATTGAGAGAAAACTGTACATGGGTTTAATGACTTCCTTTCCTGTCACTTGTTTCCAAGGTGTTTTCACTTCTGTAAGCTTCCAGGAAGAGTTATGGGAATCCGCCTACTGCGCTTCACCTCTGTGGTGATCATCGTCTTGCTTCTTGTGGCAGGTGCTTTAACAGCTTTGCTTCCCACTATCAAAGATGACAAACTGCCCAACTCAAGAAGGGAACCAAAAACCCAGAGTCAATCTGCCCTGGATTCATTCACTCTTATTATGCAGACATACAACAGAACTGACTTACTGCTAAAGCTTTTAAATCATTATCAAGCAATCCCCCACCTACATAAAGTAATTGTGGTGTGGAACAACATTGGTGAGAAGACACCAGAGGACATGTGGAATTCCTTGGGGCCTCATCCTGTCCCTGTTGTCTTCAAAGTTCAAACTGTAAATCGTATGAGAAACAGACTGCAGAATTTCCCTGACCTGGAAACAAAAGGTAATCAGCAATTCATATCACTATTACTAATATTATTTCCATGCTTGAAATCTGAATGCTAACAGAGAGATGGTTGAGTTATAGTGTGTAATAAATCAATGGATCTTGTGGGCCACTTCATAGAGTGTGGGTCGTACAGAGGAACCCTGTGTTATGACATCAGGTGCACACCACCACCAGGCTCAGTGAAGAGTAAAGGAGAGAAAAGATGCATTTCAAGGTTTTTGCAACAGTTCTCCATTTCCTTTGTGAGGCAGACAGACATAGGTAGTTCAGCTGCTCTTCCATCTGTACCATAAACTGAAATTCAAAATGCATGTTATTTGTTGAGTGTCTGCACTAATCAGGACTTAAGTCATCTGGTAAAGACTTGATTTAGTCCATTCCTCTTAAGACTAAATTCTCAAGCATGTTCTGCTCTTCTGAGAAACTTCCCTCCCCAGCTGTCTGGCTTTCTATCTCAAATGACACACCCTATTATTTAAGAGTACCTTCTCCAGTCTCCTGGGTATTCATCTAAATATTCTTCCTAAGCTCTTTCTAGGACGTGTACAACAATAAATCCTGTTTGTTTCAAGTGGAAAACCCCCCCATATGTTGCATTACAGACCTGACCTTACTCATGATTAGTAAAGGTAATTGTATTTATTGCCCCCTTCCTATCATGCCTGCTAGTCCAAACACATGATTTCTAAGGAAGACACTGGAAACTTCAACTTCCCAAGTGTTTTACTTACTGTAGTAAGATCTGTGCTAACTGCAAACTTTAAAAGTTTTAATGCATCTGCAGTTCAGATCTAAGAATATCCTTCCTTTTCCACTTCCTGGTAGTCTTTTGTCTAAAACTTAAGGCAAAGAGTCTTCCTTCTGTAGTTAATAATACTGAATGTTGCCTGGGCAATTTAACTTGCTTATGTAGTGTATATGCTAAAGAAAAGTATCTAACTCCATTCTACTTGTATCTTTACACAAGACTAGTAGAATTTTAAGTTGCTTTGCCAGACACTCCCAAGTTTTCTAACACATATTTCTCCACTGTACTACAGATGATCAAAGGTTGCTGAGTTTTGTAACTGCCTGGCAAATAATCTAGAACTTAGGTTTGCTTCCAGTTGCCACAAAGCTGTAACCTTGCTTTAGCTTTGAAATCTAATTATGTTTTACCAATCTACTTTCAAGGAATTGCAATTCAGCTTAATAGTTGTAGAAATTTTCTATTTCATTTGTCAAATATTGTGCTGCATACTGTGCTCATATATTTAATCTTTTGATCAATTAAATGTTTTTCTCTCATTTTCCTCCCTTCAGCTGTTTTAATGATGGATGATGACACACTAGTCAGTGCTCATGACCTTGCTTTTGCCTTTTCCGTTTGGCAGGTAATGCATTGCATCTTGGCAGGCAGTATTTGTGAGTTGCACTTGAGATTAATAGTTTTAGTTAGAGCAATACTGTATCACACTGTTTTACCATTGTGTTTCTAGCTTTAAAGTTAGATTTTATGAAGTTTGAAGTGTTGAATAGTAGAAATTGCTAAGTCTCTAAAATTTGTTCTTTAGTAGTATCTGTAACTTTAAAATTTTAACTCTTACTTTAGAAAACCATAAAGTTGTTAACTGCTGCATTTATTTAAATGCATAGTAGTCCTTGTGTTTTGTTTTGCAAAACATGAAAAATTGTCTGTAAAGTTATTTTCAGTGCCAAACACACAGCTGCCAATTTTGGGTAGATGTTTTGTTGGCACTATGTGATGTGGAGTGGGGCAGACTATCAGTTTTGTGAAACTGTATTTAATTGCAACATTTATGCAGATCCAAGGAGCATATGCCAACAATTTAATTCTTTCCTGGGAATAATGCTGTCCTCCTTTCATTTAAAAAATCCATAAATCTCTCTTATGAATGCACTTAAGTGAACCCCACACTGTCAATATGTGTTGAATTTCTTTTTCTCTTTCAGCAATTTCCAGAGCATATAGTGGGATTTGTTCCTAGAAAGCACATTTCTACTCCTTCAGGCGTCTACAGTTACGGCAGCTTTGAGCTGCAGAACCCTGGGTTTGGCAATGGAGATCAGTATTCCATGGTGCTCATCGGTGCAGCATTTTTTCACAGCGGCTATTTAGAAGACTTTCAACAGCAGCCAGAAGCAGTTTATGCCTTAATAGATGAAACTCAAAACTGTGATGATATTGCCATGAATTTTCTGGTAGCCAAGCATACTGGAAAGCCTTCAGGAGTGTTTGTGAAGCCTGTTGACATAAGAAATTTAGAAAAAGACACTAACAGTGGCTATTCTGGAATGTGGCACCGAGCAGAGCATTTGTTACAGAGATCCTACTGTGTAAATAAACTCGTTAATATTTATGATGGCATGCCCTTAAAATATTCTAATATCATGATTTCTCAGTTTGGTTTTCCTAATTATGCCAATCACAAAAATAAAATGTAAGCCAATGAATTTAAGGTGTTAAATGTTAAACAATACTCAGTGAATTATACTGAGTTCAAGGAGAGAAGAAGGTGTAATTACTGCATCTTGGCCATCCCTCTTTGTAGCCTCTGATTTTGTCTCCAGTAAGCTTTTTATGTATTTTCTTTCCTTTCTAACTAATTCGCAAAGATAACTTTTGAGAAAAATTGAAGAATATATAATCATGCTTAGCTGTGATAAAATCATCCTCTTTCCTTAAAGCCTGAAAAGCTATTCTAATGAATTAGGTCAGTTCTTTAGAAACATGCAGACAAAAATGCACTCCTGTTCTTCAGATCTTAACATTTGGAATTTTTTTCCCCTTAAATATACCTATCCAGTGAAATGAGGTCTAGGCATATTTGTGACAGTTATATTTTGAGATGCTTCCTTGCCTTCCCACTCCTCACCTGCTCCTACCCAGTTTCCAGTGAAGCTGTAGAAGAGCTACAGTGAACTGCTGGCCAGGCTTCTGGCCTCCTGTACAAACCCTCCTGAAGTTTGTATATAAACTACTCGGTGTTCTGAGATGTTCTTGAAGCTGCTATGAAAGCCAGAAGAGTACCTCACCTTAATCTCAGATAGTCCTTAAACCATTGCCTACAATATCTACGCCTGCTCAGTTAATGGAAAATCATCTCTGATGTGGCTTTTTTTTTCTATTATTGATTTGCCTGGAGTTGCTGAAACACTGCAAGCAGCTGAAAGGTAAATCCTAGAGGTTGGAAATATAAGAAACATGAATACATGAAATATGAAACTTAGATAAGCAGCCAGAAGAAGAGGATGGAATGTTACTTATTAATATTCTCTTTAGTACTTAGTTTTATTTTGATATTTTGCATATACATTGTTACAAACATGTGCCCAGGAAAATCCTCAGTTAGTTCAAAATTTCTTATTTACAGCTCCTAGTAAGAGCAAGGGTGTTCAACATTTATTACAGTGTGCATTTTGTAATTTTACAGGTCTACTGGTTTTTTAGCTACTCTTTCAATGAGTATTTAATTTTTAGTTCCTTTTTTCCTCTGTTTTTGGTGGCTATGACAAGAGAGTTAATGTACAATAAATGGGTAAAGCATTATAAAAAAAAGTATTTTAAGGTATAGTGATATTTGGCAGGGATGGATTTTATCAGTCTCTGAATTCCCTGACTTTATTTATAGCAAGAAACGGAGCTGCTGTTAATGGCTTTTGTTGGATTGGGACTCTGTAATTCTGGAAACCTTCTATTGATATAGACAGGGCAAACCTTTTCCAATGAAGTTGCAGAAGGATTGGGCTTTTTTTTTTGTGTGTGTGTGTATGGAGGAGAGAATAAAAGACAGTGATTTTCCTGGGTCACAGAATCAGATTTGGCATCCAAAGCAGATTTAGTTTCATCTGCATCAGCTTTTAATTGATTCTTAGAATCAGTTCAAAGGTAGCTGTGGGCAACCCGTCACAGCTAATACCTAGTACACAAATAGCATCTGCACAAATGGTATATAATTCTATCATGTTCTGTAATAAGTTAGCTGAAAAAAGAGTGAAAATATAACAAGTTCTTTACAGCAGGGTGTGAGTGTCTTTGGGGGAATGAAGGAATCTTTTGCCTTGTTCTATCAGTATTAAAGGATTTGATTTCTGTTCAGTGAAGTCTTCCTAGTACTTTTGTAAGATTTAAAGGGCAGAATCTTAACATGGCAATGTAAAGTCTGCTTAATTTTGTTTTATTAGTGAAAAGTAGTTTTTAATTATTGTGCTGTAGTGCTAAGTAGTATACAAACAGGTCTATGATCTTTCCAGAAATGCAAATTTCCGTTATTTCTGTTCTGTGCAGTATCAGCTAGAGTTGTGAAGACTCAGTCATTGTTAACCTTATTTTTGAAATGTGAAATGAACTGTCAACTCAGCCAAACCTTAGTATTGGGCTCTTTCTTTATTGGAGCGAAGGAGTTGTTTTGCTTTCTTCTGTATTAGTGAAAGAATCAAGAGAACAAGCTTTTAATGATACTGTTACATTTAATTTGCACCATTGTAAAATAAAATACAGAAAGCAGACTTGTGTCGTGTTTATTTTCAGATTATTGACCAAAATTTTTAGTGTTAAGATGTCTAGAGTAAGCTCACAGTTTGCATACTCATGAGCAGCACCAAGATTTCTTTTTTTAAAAAAATGTGTACTTGTTGGCACATACATTCATTTAATTTAGGTAAGGCCTACTTAGGAAGGAAGAAAAGGCATAAAATAACCAACAGCCTTAATAATTTAGTCTTAACAAAGAAAATACAAAGATAAGACTTAAGCTCATGCCATAATTCATTGTACTTTGGAACCAAAAGGGGTTGTTTAATTATTTTTAAAAGTGGATTTTTTTTATCCCTTGGTAGTTATAAAAATGTCTTAGGATTCTTTACTGAAAATACATTAGCAAAAAAATTATATTTTAAACAAAATAATATGTATCTGATTATTTCTTTGAGAGATTGTCTATGTCAGTTGGTACTATTTTGGAGTCTAAACAGAATTGTCACCACCTCTGAATGTTCTGAATGTTGAAATTATGGGTAATGCAACATAGGATTTTATGGTATCTAAAATATATATTTTAAAATACATGTTTTAAAAATCTGTGATAAAAAAGGATATAGTGCTAAAATGCACAAGAAAATTGCTTCTTTACAAAAAAATGCCACAAGATGTCACTGCAGCCTTGATATTTGATCTCAAATGTTAAAACGAGTACTTAGTATTAATTAGAATAACTAAGTTGTACTAGTTTAAAATATTCTTAAAGCTAGCATTTTACAAAGTGAAATTCATGAAATAATCATACTAATAGCTATGACACATTACTGGAGTTGAAAAAACACAGACGTTATTTTGCACATATTTTTACAGGGAAGAAAAGAAATGTTTATTTCTGAATCTTACAAAGGCTGCAGCTAATTGCCACAAGTGAGAACTTTTCTACAATGAAAACTGAAATTTTAACTTTGCAGAAGACATATAAGCCATATATAAGGATTTGACAGCTGGGCTTCAGTATCTAGTAATATTTGCCTCCTAGATTCACCAGTCTAGCTGGATGGGTTTACATATCTTAGGCTTTATCACAACCTCTGTTTCTGCAGATTATAGAAAGGGGATAGGAGGCTGTAGACTGCTCCATCTTCCCTTCTGTTGCCCAAGAGTGTTACTAAAGTTATTTCAAGTATGCTCATTCAAACTCCCCTTAAGCAGAGTGCAGCACTGACTTTAAAATGTGTTACATCGCACATTCAGTGTAGTGCAAGTCTGAGTAAAAAAGGGCATTAAAAAACCCTGTGGTTCTGGACACTATACCTTACTACCCTGCCTCTTCCACAGGATATAGTATCCCTCAGAAAATTGCTTGTAAATAAAAAAAACACTAGTGAAATACTTGATTTTGTTAAGGGTTACACACAAGTGAAAGTTGTAAAGAGCAATCTAAAGAAAGATAAACAGATTTCCATGAAAAGGAACAACAACCCTCCAACAATCTTTATTTAATTTGCTGCTACATAAGACTGCAGTCTTATTCTTGTGAGCATCTTGTATGGAATAGTAGTACTGAAAATGAGGTTTTCTCATGTTTCAGAATCAGGCACAAACAGGGTCATATTTAGCACATTAATTCTGGAGCTTTTCAAAAAAAATTGAAAAAAAACAGTGTAAGAACACAGGTACAAACCAGTAGAATCAACAGAAAAATTAAGCAAATACAAAACAGCTGCAGTGTCTTCGGTAGTCCTTCACCTTATTTGTAAAGCTTTAAAGATTATCCAGTGCTTATGGCACCAGATTAAAAACTGAGGAGTCAGAAGAGTTTCACACTCATGTTTAGCCTCATTAGCAGACACACCAGGATTAATTGTATGCACTGGTGGTTACAGTAAGTTATTTATAGTGTTAGGGAAAGCTGGTGATACAAATGAGAACCTCAGGGCTGCATACGGCTTAGTATTACAACATCTTTTAAAGGTGTTTCAAGAGTGGATTTTTTGCTTGTTCGGGGGAGAGTGACTTTTTTTAACCTCCTTTTTTTATCTCCTCAAGGAACCTCTCCGTTGCAACCTTTGCTTTAGTTGTAAAACTGGGACGGACAGTCTGCCCCGTTTGGCACTTACCAATTCCTTCCAAAGGGGAGAGGCGGAAGAACGCGCCCAGCGCTCGAACTAGCGCCTCAGGCGAGCTCCGCGCCTCTGCCGTGCGCGGCTTCTCCTGCTGTCCGCAAGCGGCTCCCGGCACCGCCCGGGCGGGCAGCGGCGGCCGCGGGGGGCCTGGGCCGGGGCGCTCCCCGGGGCGCCGCCAGCTCATTGGCTGCAGGCGTAGCAGGGCGACCTCTGATTGGTCAGCTACCTGTCTGTCACGACAAAGGGTGTCCCAGGTAGCGCAAGGGTCGCTCCGCCGGTTTCTCCGCGCCTGAGGCGGCCCCGCCGCTCCGCTTGCCCCCGTCCGGAGCCCGCCCGTGCTGCTGAGGCAGCGCTCCGGCTCAGCCCCGCTCCAAGCTGTACGCGACACTCGCCCGGTGGCCGCGGGGCGCTCTGCCACGGGCCGCCCCCGGGCGGGGAAAAGCAGCCCCAGCGCAGCGGGGCGCGGCGGCGCTGCCCGGGCAGGCGGGGCGGAGGGCGGGGCGGTGCCGGGCTCAGGGCCGCTGCCTGCCGGAGCAGGGGCGCTGCCGGCCCGGGGAGCGGGGGGAGCGCGGGGGGCCGGTCACTCGCAGCGTCAGCCCTGGGCCGGGCGACACAAAGGCTCTGTAACGCGGTTGCCAGAGCGCCGCCGGTCGCCTGGTAACCGCCCGCTGCCGCTTTATCCGGGGGCGTCTCCTGGCTGGGGGTGGGGTGGAGCTGGAGTCTCTGCGGGCGCTTGCCCGTCGTGTCCCGGGGCTCTTCTCGGCTCCGCTCCCGCTCCTATGCGGGCTGCGGCCGCTGCGTTCGCAGCACCCTGGGCCCTGGCGGGCGGCCCCTCCGGCCGGTGGGTCGCGTCCCTGCGAGCGCGCCCCGGCCCCGCCGGCGCTGCTCCGGAGCGCCATGAGCTCGGAGCCGCCCCGCGCCTCGCTATTCCGGGCCCTCTTTAAGATGGAGCCGGCGGCGGCCGTCTCCGAGGTGCTGTTGGGAGCCTCGGAGTTCGTGAAAGGTGAGAGCGGGGCGGGAGCCGCCCCATCCCCTGCCCGCGGGGTCCCGGAGCCTCCCCCACCGAGGAAACTCGCTGGCTTCTCTACCGCCCTCCCCCGGCTTTGCAGCCTGCCCGGCTCGGCCCCGGCCCCTTTGCCCGGCGGGTTTCGCGGGCTGCTCGTCCCGGCTGCCGCGGGCGCCCCGGCGCCGCTTTCCCCGCGCTCCGGACGAGGCGCGGGGCCGGCACCTGTTGCTGCGCGGTGCTCGCCGGGCCGGAGCCGCTGCCGAGGGGCTCCCGGCAGGGCAGGGCCCGCGGATAGAGCGCTCCGGGCGCTCCCGCCGCCGCTCGCGCAGCAGAAAAAGGAGCGGCGGAGCCTCTTCCGCCCCGCGGTGACAGGCGTGCCCCGAGGCGGCGGCCGGCTGCCTTCCCTGACCGACGCTGAGCCTCTTATCTGTCTTTCAGATCGGCTGTACTTTGCTACTTTACGAACTAAACCGAAAAGTACCGTAAATACCCACTACTTCTGTACCGATGAGGAACTAGTCTATGAAAAGTAAGTGTTGTGGTTTGTATATTCGAAGTGATCACCTGACAGTCTCCCCAGCACACTTTGGTATATTCTATAGAATATTTTTGCCCCGTTGGGTTACTTGCATAGAATATGAGCATGAAGTTGTCCAAATGTATTTATTTATTAGCTGAAACTAGTTTAACAAGGTGATGCTTTAAAAAAAGACCCATAAAAACAACTGCAAGGCCAGTTAAATGGCTTAAGTTGTGGCTGAGCTCAAAGAAGGATATCTGAGCCTTGTAAGATTTGTTTAAAACATGGAGGTCTATTTGGACTAATCACACTTTATTGAATGGTGTCTTAAGTAGAAGACTTATTTGGCACGAATAGATAAACAGTAGTTTGTTTTATATTTCCTGTAGTTTCCTGTATGGGGAGTATGAAGTTTACGGAATCATAAGAATGCAATGTTTAGAAGTGCTCTTGAAGAGCATCTGCAACTTCTTTTATAACTCTGGTTTTGTTAGAGGGTTTTGAGATAGCACTTCTTGATGGCTTTTGTATCTTTAGAACAGCAGAAAAATATTTTCTGTGTAGTAAAAGGTTCATGTTTGTAAGACACTGACTTCATATAGAAGGTAAAAAATAAAACTGATTATAGTTTTGAATACTACTTAAGGACATAAAAAACACCAAACAAATGAAGTAAACACTCTGTGCTGTGGCTAAAAAGTTGGTGCTTTGGACTGCATTTCAAGACCAACTGTTTCCTGTGTGATGATGTATCCCTACCTGCTTGATGCAGAGTTGGCTGCAGCAGAAGTGAAACAAAAAATGTGTTCCCATTTTAAGCATAACTTGCTTTCCAAATGATTTGAAGCAATTGTGAACATCAGCCATTCTTCCCTCCTTTCTCCAGTGACCAGCACTGCTTCTGTGAAGATGTAAACCAATATTCCTTGGTTTTTAGCTTATTTTCTTTATTTTCTTTGCATAGCTTGTAGTTTCAGGGTATCTTTTCTAGGTGTTTTCTTATCTTTTAAGCTGTGTGTCTTATACTGGGAGTTCCCAATGGTTCATTCTGAAAGCTGACTTCTGTAATGGGCTGCTTGGGTTGGCAGTAAGTTCTTTAATGATCATTAAGGAACTTTGGTTGGAAGGGACCTTTGGAGTATCCCAAGGGAGGGTTGACCTAATATTGAAAGCAGAATTCAATTTGGGGAAGGTCCTGAGCAATTTGTGTGGTATGGAAGTGTTACATTTGCTTTAAGAAGGGAAACTTGTATCTCTTCCAGACTTCAGTATTATGTTTTATTTCTTAATGTGCTTTTAGGAAGTGTGAAGGACTCTTGGGTGGCATTTGATCTTGTGGGTAAGAAGGGGGATTGGTTCTGTACTGTAAGTTACAGATGGCTGTACTAACCAAGGCCTGTAACTGAGGCACTTGTGTAAGGACAGTGTCATATTTAAAAAAAAATACTGAGAAATTTGAGAGGGTGTGGGGGAGAAAGTAATTTTCTTTAACATGTAAAGGAAATTCTGTAGGTATATTCCTTAACCCAGTGTTAACTACCTATGAAGGTGTAACCTGATACCAGATATAATTACTGGGTAATGGAAGGAAGCAAAGTTTCCTTTATCTACTAGGGCACAACTAAAGACTTTGAACATGTAACTCCTGGTGTTTGTTCTGAATTCATTGTTCCTAATTGTTCCTAATCTGTTTGGCCCATTTTAAAGTTGTTGTCCTGTATCTGATACCATAAAGATATTCTCCCTTTTGTGCTCATAAAATGCTGAAATGTGATATGAAAATAAGTGACAGTTACCAGGTGGTACCAAGGAATTGTGTAATAACCTTTTACATATCATTGCTAAACTTTTCCCTGGTATTTGTATTGCAGCACCCATACCTATCAGTGTCTGCAATATTTGGTAATGCCTGATCTTAATTTTTTTTTTTTGCCCTCTCATATCTAAGGAGATTTATGTGGTCTCAGGGAAGTTAAAGCAAGTGTTGATAGAGTTACCATGTTATGTATATTCTTAATATCTTTCTGAATTTGGAAGGCTAGAGGTAAGTTGAGGAATAGAATGCAAGGCTCAGTTCTTGAGGGAGTGCTAATTTGAATAGAGCTTCCCTTATGTTGTCAACAGGCTTGACATCAGTCCCTTGTGTTTCCCAGGCTGCACACAAAGTAGAGGGCCTGACAGCTTGTCTGCAAGTAGTAGCGGAGTGTAACTTTAGTACAACAGATCAGATGGTTTCCTCACTTCCTCAAAAATGCAGTCTTCTTTCTGAGAAAGTGATTAGAAGTATTTGTTGCATGATAGCAAAGTAAATATTTGGAACTGAGTTTGGAAATGCTGTAGCTCAGAAGAGTGGTTTGCAGAATCTTCGTGGAAATGGCCTCCTTGGGTGGTTCTTGTGGTCAGAATTCCACAGCTACGTATCCTTTTCAATCAAATTACTTGTTCAGAGTGTTCTCAGGAGGGGGATAGGAGATGTCTGCTCAGGCATGAAATCCTCAGCACCTGTGAGGTGTGTAAGTAATTACATTAATACAATTGTTTATTGATTTAACTTTGCTTAGGTGGATCATTGTAATGACAAGATAGAGATACTTCATTGTACTTGGAAGTAAACTGCTTTTCTTTCAGCTCTTTTTTTGTCTAAATTGCTTTTCTTTGGGCTCTTATTCTGTTAGCTTGTTACAGAATTTTATTTGGCTGACTTTACAGAGGTGTCAGTTTGCTTTGCTGTAGCAGTACCTGATCTGAAAACCTCATGAATATGTAGGGTTGCAGTTGCCTGATTAGAGAGCCTGTTACTGGATCACATAGTACTTAAAAACTCACTATCTTGCTTCCCTTTTTTTCCCCTACTCTTGAGGGGACATAAGGAAGTAATTTTTATGTTAGTACTATACCCCATTTATTAAACAAAAGAGCTGGAGTGCTAGATCTGATGGTTTGGGAAGTTTGGGGTTGATTTGCTCCTTGTCACATGATTTATCACTAAATTATACACAAAGTGGGGTTATGTAATCTTGAGCACTTTAGACTTCAGTTCTCACTTGAAGTTTTCAACTGTTTTAATGACTTCATAATACTGTCTAACTTAAACATTCACACTAAAAAGATAATAAAGATGTTCTTAAAACCATTTAAGCCTATCTTAAATGCTAGCAGACTAGGAACTTGCTACTAGAGCTGTCACTATTTTAGTTAAATGTGCTGCAATTTAACCTTGAACCTATTATACCAGAGAAATTATATACAAATGCCTCAATTAAGAAGAAACCTGAATGGAGTGATGCAGTTCTGAAATATCTTCTTTGATAGTTCTGTTTCTGTAAGATTTTCTCAATCTTTCTGAGCTTTTTCCTGATAAAGTCTGCACTACTTCTTATAAGGGAACCCAGTCTTTCAGGATAGTGTAATACAGGTAACTATTGCTTCAGAAATGGAGTTAATGAGAAACAATCCATCTTGATGAAGATTGTCATTTGGCAAATAGACAAACCTTGCCTTGGCAAGACCTCAGTTAATGAGTTAGGCACTGGTAAGAAGCTTTTTATTCTCTAAGAATAGCATCTTTCACGTTTCACCTTCCAGTAAACAGATCTGGGTTGAGAATACTACACTTGACTGGTTAACTTGGCTTTCACATAGTTTTATCAAAGCAACTTTTAATGTCCTTTTTATTTCTGAATAGTTTTCTCAAACAAAGTCAGAATTTAAATACTGTGAAACAGGAATCTCATACTGATGATTTATAATGGCCTTCATAAATCATAATGGTTTTATTCAGTCATTTGTTCTGACTTTGGATCTCTTGTATAAACAGCTTTTGCAGCTCTAATCTCTGACATGGTATAAGCAGCAATAGAAGCAGTAAATATGATCGTTTCTGTAAATCATGCTTTACACTGAAACATTCTTTCTCAGTATGGGATGTTACTTGTCCATTTCACAGCAGTCCTCATGAGAGCTACTTCAGTTATGTAGCAATAGAGCAAGACTCTCAAGTGCTTAGCTATGGCAATATTAAATGAGTACTGTTTCTTCTAGTGCATGTGTATGTGCAAAGAAGCAGTTTGTCTTTCCTGTGACAAGAGTAAGGGTTAACCTATCTGCTTTGGCTTTGCTTAAATGCTGCTTTTCTGTGGCTCTCCAGTAACAGTACTTGCATAGGAAACCTGAACTTCTCCATCTTTCTGTGGCTTAAGTCATTGGAAAGGAAAAAGAAAACTTAAACTTTGCCTTGTTACAATAATCAGAGCTGTCACTTCACACAGAAAGCCATTCACATCAGTAATTTTGAAAACTCGACCTTGACTATTGGATGACCAAGACTGCTTAGTAAGATTAAGTCCAAAATTAAAACAAGGAAATTTCCCAGCTTAATTTTATACATTACTTTACCGTATCTGTCTTTGCTTTTTCATAAGTACAAGATAGAAGCATTTGCCTGTAGTACTGAGGAGGTTTTTCTTTTGTTTGCAGTAAAAGGGTACCAGAATAAAACAGCAGCTTTCTAAGCTCCAGTTTTATATGGATGGGAATGTCCTTGTCTAGGAAATCCCTTATGTGCATCTTGGCCTCTGTCAAGATGACTTTTTTTCCAAAGGGACTAGGCTTCTGATATGACCTGAAGGTTCTACAGGGCACCTTTTTATGCGAGAACCTCTTCATTGTTAATTTGTTTTTGATATCAAGGAGCACTGGATTAAAAAATTGTGTATCTGGAATAATTATTTTAATTATCTGTTACTTAGATCTGTGAGTTGTTGGATTTTGAAGAATCAGAATCTTGAGGAGGATTTGGAACTTCCAAGATAAAAAGGACTTAATATCTGGGGGTTTTTGCATAATCCAGGGCCTCTGCACTATTCCTGCCTTCAGCTATTTCCAGGGCTATTTTTGCTGTATCACCCTTGGTCTGTTCAGAAGCACACAATCCCTAAGCAGCATTAAGTGTTAGGAATTTTGTCTTGGCCCAATTAAGGAAGCTCCTAACAATCCACGTGTTACTCTAACCAGTGGACAAGAGGACAAAAACAGTGCTCACCTTTTTTTCATGTCCTTGAGAAGTGGGGAGGAGAAACACACTTCAGGAAACTGGAGTTGGAGAAAAAAGCCTGAATAGGTAAGATTTCCCAAGCAGCAGTTAGGTTGTAATGAGTGTGCAGGCTGATCCTCTCATGCAGAGAATTTGTTGCATGTGAGAAGTGTTCAGTTTGTGATTTGGAGGAAGTAGCTGAATGGTCAGGTGGCCACTCCTGTAGTTCCTGGGCCTTGTGCTGTTTTGAGCCAGGCTCACAATAGATGCAGTAGGGCCCTTGGAGGGTCATAATCTGAATGTTCCTGCATAGGAAAGAGGGACGGAGGAGCAAGAGAAGAATGAATCACAATAAGAGAAATAGTCTCTTAATTTTAATAAAGCTGGACATTTGTAAAATGCTGAAAAATTAGCCAAATTTTGCAGTTAGGGAGCTGTATTTTTGTTATTTCACCAGGTTCTTGAGTTTTATCTTTTGACTTAAGTAATTGAAAGCTTGAGGGGCTCCTGTTTTGGCAGGAAAGTGGCTTTATATGATTGCAACTCTTCCAAGAAGGCAAACTTCATACTTTAACGAGTATACTTTTACTTTGTGGTCCAGTTCTGGGATATGTACTCCAGAAAATGATTGCAGTTATTAAATGGTGCCTCTGTATCCAAGTTGCTAAACCGATGACTGAGTAAGGTGCCAAACAAGAAACATCATGCCCTGATGGGAAGTGAGTGGCAGTGTAAAATTACTGCTCTATAGGGAAAAGGTATCAGGCATCTGGGGTCAAGTATAAGTAATGCATTTTATTTTTGAAAGATGATATCCTGTCCTGATAGATTGATGGGGATTAATATGGACCTTACAAATTAGGGAGATGGGCAGTCACCAACTGTATGAAATTCAGCAAGGGCAGGTGCCAGATTCTGCACCTGGAACGGGATAACCCTGGATATAGGGGCAGACTGGGGAATGCGAGGCCAGAGAGGAACACCACAGCAAGGGACCTCAGCATACTCTATGATTCTGTGGAGGTTATCGACTCCGTTTAAAAATCTGCTAGGCTATAATATTCCTTCATTGAATGGCACCATCTAATCGTTCAGGATGGGAAATCTGTTTATCATTTTTCTCCAGCACAAGGGTCAGAGATATTAAAATGCTTACTAAAAAGTGGTGTTTGCTTTCCAAAGTGCTGGTTTAGGTTTGAACTGACTCCTGGCACCTTCATGTGGCATTCCATGGAACTGCAGTTGGAAACGACTTCTTACTTGCGGGCTGCATTTCCTTCACCATTAAATTCCTTGGAAGAATTTACAGTAGCTGTTTGTGTGACAGAGTAGAGCAGTGGGCTGGCCTTTCTAGGGGGATGACCATTCCTATGATACAGTACAGCAAATGCCTCAGATATAATACTGCAACAAATTACAGGTAGGAAGAAATGGTTCTAGGAGTTTACTCTAAGGAGAAAACAGATACCAGAAACTTATGCTACTGCTTCCAGGTGGCATCATGATAGTGTTTTTGAAGTAGAGTATTTAAATGTTCGGCTAGGATCTTCTGGGGTTTTGCTACTTGGTTTGAGAAGCATTAGGATAGCAAGTCCCCATGGGATGAGGGGGGAGAATAACTTAAGATATCATCTAGTTACTTGATGAAAACAAAATATAATTAAATGCAATTAATACCATACCTGCCTTCTGCTCCTCTGGTTTCCACCTCTGTTGTAAGTTACTGTCTCTCTTCACTAGCTTAAGCTTCAGAGGCATTCCAATTTCTCTTACTGTTTTCAATGCTTTGTTATAACATCTAGATGTAAAAGAGATGGAAGTAAAATAATATTGGATGAATTGTTATCAGTGACTATTTGCCTTTTCTTACGTTGATCTTCAGTTTTTGCCAAATGAAATTCTTTATTCAGCTGGTACCTTGGTGTGTCATTTGATCCCCATTGTCTATACCCTGCCCATTTCCCATGTTCCACTTACATTTACTTAAAATTCTGGTCTTGAGATGAAAATCCTTTGGGTGAAGCAGGATCAAGTGTCACTAATTCAAGTATAAAAATGGCCTTTTGTAGAAAAAGTAATGAGGGTGCATAGGATTAAATCCTTCTGCTTAGACATGTCAGAAACTGTATTTAGGCCTAGGGATGTAAATTGGAGGAAGATTCTGTAGATCAGAGTTCATTGACTTCAGTTATAGAGCCTTGTATTATCTTCCAAAGAACTCTTTTGATTTGAAGATTTGTAAAGCACTTGTTTCATTTAGCCCCATCAAAGAAAGGATAATTAACCTACTCCAATTTAGAGGTATAGCATGGAGAAAGGTTGTGTTACATGCATTATTTTAACTATCTGCCTCACATTTCAACCACAATGTTTTATCAGCAAAGGCAAGAGCTGGTTTATACTGCTTCTATGGTAGTAGGGAAATAACTTGGGAATTGACAGTGGTTTTGTGTATGGGTGGTAATGCTGATGCAGCAGGGACTGAAAGTGCCTTTCCTTTGACTGTGTTTGTATTCTGAGAAATATTTTGTTTCGGCAGCATAGGAAAAACAGGGATAGTACCAGTGTCTTAAACAGATGTTTCTACCCCCTACTCCACTGTGTTAAGAGAAGCACAGGATTCTTAATGGTAATCAGTGATGGAG
Organism: Emberiza elegans; assembly: GCA_024865655.1. Taxonomy (NCBI): domain Eukaryota; kingdom Metazoa; phylum Chordata; class Aves; order Passeriformes; family Fringillidae; genus Emberiza; species Emberiza elegans. Next base: position 68,370,648 of record JALJVW010000206.1, read on the forward strand.
AAACATTCAAAGATTGTGACCTCTTCAACTTCGGGGCTGAGAGAAGCTGAATGGCTTAATTTTGTAGAAAGACAATTACTTCCTGGACAGACTCAAATATATTTTATCCTTACACCCACCAAAATAGTAATTTGTCTTGTGGATAAATTTCTGAATTGATTTTCATGTACTTTTTCTACACTGCTGTTCAAATTTAATCATGTGGGAAAGTAGAAGTGGATATATTACTTCATACTGATGTACTTCTAGCAAATGAATTGTAATAAATCTTATCATAAATCATGGCTGTACTTCTTCAGTTCTTTAGATGAGCTGTATATTCAGTTACAGCTTTCAGATACTTTACTCTCAATTTTTTAAAGTATTCTGTATTATAGTAACTATCCCATTCCATTTTTTCCACAATACCTTAAAAAGAATTTTTCAAAAATAATTTTAATATCATAAGTTTTACTCTTCCATCTTATATTTAAGTGAAAGAATGCTCTAAATTTGATGGAGTAAGATAGGGTTTGATTCATGTGTTAGTGCAGCTATATGGGAGGTGATGTTAGGAGGCCTTCTGTACGACTTTCCTGGTAGCTACATTCACTCCAGTGTTGTTAGAGCTCCTGTTTTAACTTCTTGTTTGTCTTAACTCATATTTGTCATTAGAGCGTTTTTATTTCATCTCTATGAAAAACTGTATGGAGAATTTTGTTTTAAAAAGAACTATTGACCATATTTGGCAGACTTATCTTAGAGAAGATGATGAATTCTGAAGTTAAACACTGCTTTCCTGCAGTTTTCTCTTGGTTTAATTAACTTCTGACCTATCTAAAAATTTAAGTTCTAGTAGTTGGACAACTTGGTCTTTTTCCCAGCTAATTAGCTTCTGTAATTACACCATAATGTTTTGTGCTGAACTGAATGTTAGCCAACACTCGTGTTGTTATTTGATATTGTGAAGTAGATGATACTACAATAGCATTGGTGTGGCAGGAGGGCTCCTTGTCCTAGAGAGTGATCTAATAGGATTGTCTCTTTTTGCACTGGTCTTGGCTTGGTTGTTGGAGAGAATGTGGGGAGGAGGAGATCAGTGATATCATAATGCACTAAAAAGATGAAGCACTCCTAATTTATTTAAATTAATTGTTACTGTTGTCCTTTTAAATTAATAATGAAAGACTTACCTGTTGTTCCACGTGTATTGGCTACTCAGTATCCTTGATTTTCAGCTTTATTTATCAATATGCATGTTGAAATTTGCTTAGCTCTTTTGTATAAATAATACTGTTTTGTGGTTTTTTTCCAGTTTCTATGGAGATTTTGGACCATTAAATTTGGCAATGTTATACAGATACTGCTGTAAACTAAATAAGAAATTAAAGGTAAGCTTAGTTTAAAAACAATGTTCCTGTATTTTTGTATTTTCAAATTGAAATAAAATTAAGCAATTTGAAAGAGGTTGTTAGGTGCTCACTAGCTAGGTGGTTATTGCTAAGCTTTAAGGATATTTTGTTTTGAGTTTTTTTTCCCTCTGAAGAGTGAAAGAAAATAATATGCTCTCATTTTGGCTTAGGAGGTGGGGCAGGTGGCTGAAGGCTGTGTTCATCTTTTTGTATAACCTCAACACTTCCAAGACAATACTAACAAAAGCTCCTGGTTGTGTCAACACAAATTAGGGTTTGCAGCTAATGAAGTGTGTGTGCTGGCATGAATAACTGAAAAAACAGGTACTCAAGGAACAAAAATGGGTCCTGAAATCCCACTGTTTAAAGTAAGTCTTAGTGGAAAAGGGATCAGGGCAGAGTGAGAAACAGAGGGTCTTAGGGCTATGAGAGCAGCAGATAAAACATGGGTGTGCTATCAAAACAGTTTTCATGACAAATCTAAATCACAGCATCACACTGGCTGAATCCCAGCTCCATCCCAGCCAGACCCTCTGAGCATATGTACAGCTGCAGACTTCACTTTCTCCAAATACCTTTGATGAAGTGATTTGCAGCATGTATAAAAATCTGCCAACTGCAAAAAATGAAATGTGTTTTAATTCCAAAATGCTGATTAATGTAACTTGTGGGCAAATAATGAGGAGACCCTTCACTAAATATTACAGATGTAAAATCTTTTATCATATAAAATATTAGACCTGTTACTGACAGAAGGAAATGAGACAGCAGATGTGATTGCTATGGCCACTGTTAAGAGGATCCCTTTATTGAAAATGACATTATTTCTAGGGTCACTAAGGAAACCTTTAGTTAAGTAGATTCATGCTACCTGCTGCTTTCAGGGATATGCTGAATTCCATGAATTCGTAAGTGGATGTTCTGCAAATCGAAGGGCTTGTAGAGTTGCTGCAAATTTCTTGAAAAAATAAGTGCTTCTAGTAAAAATTTACATTGCTTCTTACTTAAAAAAATAAAAAGTTAATCTCTACTGTTTGTAATTTTGAATGCCTGTGCTCATATTGGGAAATGTTTGATTTGCCATTTGATAACATCAGCACCTTATAAATACCTTATCATCCCATTTTGCAATGCCCCTGCCCCATTCAAACACATGACCAATGGTTCTTACTCAGTAGGAATCTATTTTTTCACCTTAATTCTGCTGTTTGTGACCTTGCATTTGTGTTATTAAAAACTGGAGTGTGCTTGCTCTGTGAAGTAGTTACTCCAGAGAAGAACCAGTAATCAACCTACTATTCTAACTTCACTGAGCCCATGGGAACTAGGGAGACCAGTTCTGTCTTTTCCAGATTCTGATTGTGACTGTGATCAGTTTGGGACTGTAATAAAGTCTCATATATTACTGTATGCCTTCAATCTTTAACCTAGGTACCAGGAGTTTCACCCAGGAAATAAGTAAGCAACTAATAAATATCTCAGGTTTTTTTTAATGGTTCAGTATTAAACAGGAGTGTATCTGCAGTCTTTAGTCTTCTTCTAAGACAGCCATCTTGCTCATTGAATGAGGCAAGTGAATCATCAGAAGTGTCTTGTAAGCATGGTGATGGAGATTGGATGTTATGATGAGGAAAAAAACAAAGGAGCTAAATTAACTCTTTTAATAAGAACTATTAACCCTGATATTTGCAGGGTTGGTTTAGCAAACTGTAATGTCAATTTTAATGTAACTTTCTAGTTTTTGAGAAGAGTGAATGTACTTGCACTGCAGGGTGAAGGGTACAGCTGGCCAGGACCAGAACAGAGAGGTCTCCACTGGGAGGAAGTGCAGTTTGTTGCTTCTGGCTTGCCAGAGGCTAATTCCAAATAGGTTAAATTAAACTCCTAGTGCCTAAGAGAGAAGGGTAACCTGATAGTGCAACCACTTGAAAGTAATACTTGGAATCAAGCAGCTAAAGCTTGGAGTACTGCCAGAGTGGTATAAAAACTTACATATGAATGGACTCCAGTCTGGCTGATTGGCACTACCCCTGGGGCAGACCAGTACTACTAATGTAAGCCTTGCTCCTCTAGCAGTTGAAATTTGTGCACACTCTCCTAATTGAGATGCCATCTCAGTGGGTAAGCAGGCTTGTAAGACAGAGCCAGGGCTGAAGCCTCCCTCTGCTTGTGTATTTACATGGCTCAGAGGAGTGCATCTCCTGGGGACTGTAGGCCTGGCTACAGTGGCTGCTGCTCAACTTCCCCAGGCAAGAATTAATCACCATTTGCACACCTCATCATCTTGTGGCTGTCCTTCACACATGTCCTCAAGAGGGGTTCTGGGGCCTGAACTAGGTGGTTCACCAGTTTGTGACCTGTGACTTACTTGCCCTACAGCAGCAAAAGTATGGTAGTTCTCACGTGGCACCAGGTGACGTGTAAGCAGCCTGGGGTGAGTGTTTCAGAGATGGGAGAAGTGCAGATTAGACTAAGGACAGAGAGAGAGTCCTTTTGGGAAGCTGCTTGCACACGATTGCCTTAAGGGTGCCCTGTGACCAGCTGCAGGAGTTGTTTGATCATAGAAGTGAAAGAGTCTGCAGATTGTCATGGGATGGTTGCTGTTACCATACTGCAACACTTTTGGGATCCTGAAACAACAACACAGTGCTTAAACCCAGGTGATTCGGTGTGCTTGGTTGGGTAAGCACTTAGCGTACTTTTCTTAAGAAAACAGTCTTCCAAGTATGGCACAAAAGGAAATTATTCACAAACATGCAGGGTTTGGTATGTATTGGAATAAGATCCGGTATGGATATGGTGTCTCAAATTTAAGATTTAGGCTTCTTTAATTTTAAAACTTCTATGGATAGGAACAGGAGAAATTAGAGTATAAGATCTCATTAAAGCTGGAAACCCCACAAGCTTCCCTTTCAAACCTTTTAGTTATGTGTTTTTCTCTTTTGGGAGAGAAGTTTGACGTGAGGCCAGATTCTGCTTTCCCCTCTCCTTTCGTGGGGGACTAGTGAGGAAGAAGGATATTGGTTTGAAATGTGCTAATGGCAGATCAACATTTTAAAGTAAACTGTTGTAATTTTATGTTGATTTTTTTTTTTTACAGTAAGTACCTCTGTCGTGAAGAGGTAAAGAATTTATTCAGATATCCATTTGCTGAGAAAATTTGAGGCAAAGTCTTGTCTGTGCCTTACAGGAAAACCTTTTTGACCTTGTTGTGTTTGTAATTTTTCAACTGTTGATTGCTGTGATGATGATTTTCACTATTCAAGTCAGCAGCAAGGAAGAACTTGTCTGTGCTGTCTTCCTGCTTGGTATTTGAATTCTGTTCAGGGTAGAAAACACTTGACTAAGGAACTGGACTTCATTTATGAATGAAATTTTTTTTGTTTTTTTTAAAAAGTCTGATTTCATGAAGACTGCTTTTAAAAACTGTTCTATCTATACATAGCCTTACACATTCTCAATAAATTAAAGAGCAAAAGTAATCAGGGAGTGTTGATGATATAAATGTTACAAGTTTTGAAGATCAAAGGCAGGAGAGGAAAGGTACTGGCAGGCTTATAAATTATGGGGTTAACTTTTTGTATGGTAGCTGTATTGCTGCTGAATCATAGTGGGATTTGGCTTTTTTTTGTTGTTTTACTATAAATAAACTGCTAGGCATACACAGGGGACTATAGTAATTGCAAAGCATCTCATTTAGGACAGCCTAGATTTTGAGGCAGGGTTGCATGCACATGTTTAACTTAATTGTTTTGTATTAAATTTGCCAATCTTGTATTCATGTCTGTTTACAAGTACATGTTACCTATGTACACACACACACACACAAATATATAAAGTAGAATTTGCATAGATCTAGACTTATTAAACACATTGAAGTAATTTCTTGCTTGAGCAGTGCAACTGTGTTAATCTTATCCATTATATAAAATACTGTCAAATAATATGTTGATTTTACACAGCTATCTGGTAATTGTCCACCACAACACTTTATAATCCTGTCATCAATTCTCTGCAGGTAAATCTCTCTTGAGATCTACGGGGAACTTTTAAAAAAGAAAAAATGTAATCCTACAGTGAAAGTAAATAATCTGTAACCCTTATGAAGTAGTTTTGTTACCTAAAGCAAAAACCGCTACACTTTCTTTGTAGCCTCTGCCTTTAATTCACAAGATTGTCTTTCAGCTTGTTCCTCTGGGATGTATCTTGACAGACACTGTTACATTATAGTGTTAAAATTTATCTTTTAATGATGCATGAAACTGATAAAATTCTCACTGGTAAAGAATATTTTTAGTGCTTCATAGTGTGTGCACCTTAGTTTTGCTGTGAAAAAAAAAAATTATTGGCAACTATGTTATCTGCAACTACAGTTGTTGCCTGGCTGACCTGTATTGAAAAAGCCCTTCTTGAAACATTCCTGGTTCTTCAGAGCTGTGCAGTGCCTAAGGGAACTGAAGCGCTAATCCATTCAGGTGGAGCTCTGGAGCTGTAAAAACAGTAACCTCCCAGTACTGTTGTGAAAGCTCATCATTAAACCTGGCCAGAGGGGTAGACATAGCTTATTAAATATGATCAGAAAATCAGTTTGTTTGTTTTTTTATTAGATCATAGCTTAGTTTTGTCGATGAAAGTGCACTGATTTGACAAATTGCACATTAATGTTAACAGATGCATTGCATTGACACTTCAGCAAACACCTACTGTAAAACTTACTTTTCTGTAACTAGTGTGCAAATAAAAAGTTATTTGTTTTATAGGCTTCTGAAAACTTAAACTGTGCTGCTGTGCTGCTAGCTATGCTATAAGGCATTAACATCAGTTTTCAGTTTTGTGTTAAAGCTTTAGTCAGGATTTAAAACACATTGAAATATGTCATATGACAAGGACTGAACCCTTACATTTTGAAAATGATGCAATAAAACTGATCTGTAGTTTTCATCTAAATTTTCTGGAAACTTCAGATTATGGCTCCTTTGGGTACAAAAGTGTCTCAAAATTGGAATTACTTGATATACCCATATGATTAAAAAATCTATTCTATAAAATAAAACAAGAAATATGGTCTTTATACATGGAACTTCTCACTAGCTAGCTTTGCAGTTTAAAATAGTGTTTTAGGTGTACTGTAAACTGCTGCAAAGAACTTTGCTTTAAAATAAGTAGTAGTCAATAAGTTATAATTGAAGTTCTGTCACTGTTGCATAACTACTGTAATCTTATCCCACCTACACATCATGGGTGGAATTGCAGTTAGAGAACACTAAAATTAAAAAATTGAGGAGGGGGAAGAAAGGAGGAATCTTAAAGTACTGGGATTCATTTTGTCAAGTTTTATTAAAATTTGAATGCTTCACTAATTAAGTAACGACTTGTGCTTCATATGTTTGCATATACACTGAGAGAGATGTTGCTGTTGGCCTTAAGATACAACCTCTTCCAATCAACAGCAAGCAGCTATTTCAGGAGTTGCAGTCCTATTTACTCTCCCTTGCATTAGCTTTCACTCCTTCCACCTCTGGCAGTTGTGCCTTGTAAGAGCAGACTGGAAGGTGCAGTTAGAACTGCGAGTTTCTGTGGGGGGTGGGAGTAACAAACTCACTGTGGTGCCTGCTTCAGCTTTCTCCTGGGTTGATCAGATATTTGGTTTTTTTTTGAAAATTGGATTCTGTGGTTAAAACTATTCTAAAATTTGCACTAAGTTTTGAGATGAGATTTGCAGTAAGTTTTGAAGACTTGGTATGGACAGGTTTCTGGAAGTGAAATACAGTTGGCACTAGAAATGAAACCCTATTCTGCGGCAGTTACGTTATCTCCCCTTCCCACAGTGTCAAGAGTTAAAAACCTGAAGTTGGGTAACAGCAGTACTGGTATTAGGGCATTTTATAAACATGCAACTTTTAAAAATAGAAAATGCTTCAAGTAATTAGAAACAGAATATAGTATATCTGTTGATGACTTCTTCAAAACAGTAGGAGTGCTGTAAAAATTGGTCTGCAAAAACATACAGGGGTGTAGCAGAGTATAATGGAAATGTGGCAATTCATGAAGTTTTACAAATTACTAATGCAGTAAATTGTTCAACTTGCCATTTTTAAGTGACAATATTGTCTCTCTCTGGCTTTAAACAGTTTTGCTGCAGCTTGTCATTATTGTTCTTTTCTGGTGCTTGTTGATTTTGTTTTCAATGGGAGGTTTGTCCACAGGATTCTGACACAGGTTTCTTTTCTTCATAAAGAAACAGAATTGTGAGTGTCACTAGTTTTGTCTTTGCCTAGCCTTTTCTTCAGTCTTTTCTCTTATACAATATTACACAATACACCCCATTTTAAAATTGTATAAATGGAAGTGTTTAACTTATAAAATTACTGTAAGGTTGATTGCTTGACTTTTTCTTCTGTCTTCTCCACAGAATTATGTGCTAAAGAGGTTTAACATACAGGATGGTGTTTTAGTTTGAAAATTTCAATGTCTTCAATCAGTGTTCATAAGCGAGTGTTTCTAATATTTAAACTTGGGGGGGAAAAAAATCCAGATTTTTATATTGAAGATTTTGGTTCAGCTCTGCTTTACAGCATGTTTTTGTACAGCTAACCTAGAGATCTGCCCAGAAACAGTGGCTATTTCCCTGCACTCTTATGTATCTGTGATATAAGAAGATTGTTCAGAGTATCAGTAATTTTTGTTCCTTTAATTTTAAGAACCTGTTGATAAGAATTTTCTCTAACATGTTTTGCAGCTTTGAAAAAGTGATTTTGCTAAAGTATCTTAAAGCATATTCTTGTCTTAGTAAATATGCTGTTTTGTTTGTTCATTTTCTTTTAAACAGTATTTCAGCCTCTCAAGGAAGAAGATTGTGTACTACACCATTTTTTGACCTGTAAGTATCCTGAAGAGACTTCTATGTGTCAAGTGGATTCTCATTTTAGATAGGTTCATCTAAACTGTCTTTGAAACTCTGGATGAGTTTTATCCTGAAGATCCCTTCTCCATTTATTTTGTCAATGGCTTTGGATTTTCAAATCCTTGAAATTGAAAATCCAAATTGCTTACCTCTAATTGACCATGTTAGGATGAATTGCTTCTTATATCAGTAGTGAGATTCAGACTGGGAAGGAGAAAAGATTTTCCCCACAGCCTTCTTAAAGTTACTAAACCAGAGACAGGTAATAGTAAACTACTATGGCATATCCAGTTATTTCCTTGCAGGACTGTTTTATCCTAATTTAAAAATGTAAATTAGACATCTCAGCCCTACCTGAAACATGAAGGGTTTGTTTGCTGGTAATCTAAGCAGCTCTAGAGGGGATCTGTTCTCTATACTTCTAATTTGTAAATGGCAGGTGCAGGTGGGAAAAACACAAATCCCAATTGCATTTGAAATACTGTGGACAAGTGTTAAGGTGGACTTGGAAAATACTGATTTCCTTTCTGTTCTGTAAACTTTTTAGGAAATATGACATGAGTTTTCCTGACAGCAGGTACATGGGGCCGGTATTGCTACATGTCATGTGCCTGTGTAATGGCATAACTGTGGAATTTCAGCCACATCATCACTAAGAAGTTTGAGAACATAAAAAGGAAAATGTCAGAGAAAAAAACAAAGTTCAGTATTTATTGAATCTGGGTTGTACAAGTAGCAGCACCACATAGTGAGTTACAGTAGTGACAGTGGGGAAAGGGAAGAAAACCTTGTCCCTTGTAACAAAAACTGCTCTAAGAGAATAGTTAATAGCTATTAAGTAATTTTTTAAACTTTTACATTGCTTTTTACATATCAAAAAAAGCTCCAGCTTATCCAAACTATTCACGCTGGGATTTTTGTGTTGTTAGGGTTTTTTTATTTGTGAATGTTGCAGAAGGAAACACTCTGAAGATTCATCACATTAGATTAAAAATGAAGCTAAGTTTTGGTTGCTGACTTTTCATTGATACAGATGAGTCAGAAAATGTTGCCTTGATTTTTCTTAATGGAATTCATTACTTTTTAGGTGCTGAAGACATACTGTAATGTTTTCATTTCATTATCCTTCCTCCTTCAATTATTGCATTGTTCTTGACATCCAAGATCCTTTTGAATTTTTCTCAAGAGCTTGTTCAGCATTTCTTTCCCTCTCCTCTTTCCTTTTGTGTTCTTGATATCTTTTTTCTGTTTCCTCCTGGTGTCTTTATTATGAGCCTTTATGACCTGTGTGGACAGACAATGACCAGTGTTATGTTCAAAGGGACATGTGTGAATGTCTTTGAGCAGACACAGCTTTGAAGGGCCAGAACTTCTGTCAAATAAAACCTGCAGTATTGGGAGAACATGTGGTACAAATTTGCCCCTAATCCCTTGATAAGATGGAAGCTCTTTTTTTTTTTCCTGAAGTTCTATGAACTACCCTCTAAGGATCTTTTGTCTACAAGCAAGACTTTAGGCTTTAAATGTAAGCTATTTTACAGTAACTCATGCCACGTTAAAGTCTCTCAGTTTTAGCAGTATGTGACTTTATTTCCAATTTTCTTTTTTTTAAAGTATGGGATTGACACAAAAACAAAGGTTTTGTTGATAGCTGATTTCTGTTGGTAGCTCATCTGTATATGTCACAGGAATTGGCCATGAAGGAGGATAACAGGCATTCTTATGAGTTTAGTGTGCTGGAGGAAGTTCCTGTCAGGTTAAAGACTTTTTAGGCTCAGGGCTAATTTATTTTTTTCCCCTCTTCCTCCATCACTTTTAGGTTATATACTTGAAGAAAACACCAGAAGAAGCTTACAGGATGCTTTTATCTGGATCTAATCCACCATATCTTCCATATAGGTATGTGAACACAAGAAATGGGGCTACTTTTATGTTTTAAAATTTGCTAAAAATTATGGGGTTTAGATTGCCTCCCAAAAAGGCATTTCATGTCTGATACAGGTATTTTATGAAAATGACTCATCTCCAGAAAAAAAAAAAATTTTTTACCTCTCGTGTAATTACTTACTGTCTGTGGGAATAATAAATAATTTAGGTTGATCCAAGTCTTAAATAAGACTCAGTCTAGCAAACTGTCAGGTTTTGAAAATAGTTCTTAGCATGTTTGTGATTTAGCACTTAAACATTTTCTTCATAATGCATTGTTTTACTATTTGGAATTCATTCAAATATTTGAAATTACCTAGTCCCTAGCTAGTGAGACTTACAGGATTGAAGGGGGTTTTATGATGTTATATTTTCTCTATTTTACAGAACAGGTACTGGTATTAAGGTTAGAGAATGTTTTCAGTGAATCATAGGTAGTACAGAGTTTAAAGACAGATTGATAGAAACTAAGGTCACACTGAGGCTTGAATCTAAGTTATTTTAGCTGTCATGCCTATCTAATAGAGAGACTTTCAAATGTATTTCATGATGTGGACTATGAAATACCCTTATGCTCTTTGAATGAAAATACCTCATGGTATTCTTATGCAAGCACTGGCAATAGAATAGGACTGCAAGAAGGTCAATATCCTCTCTTTTAGGGGAATCAGCATTTTGTAAGTAGTGTTCACTGTCAGCCAATGCATTTGTAAATGTAGCTACCTTGTCTATCAAATTCCTCTGATTCTTCAGCCACTCAGCAAAGGAAGATCAGATTGTCTCTTCTCAGACTTTGCACAGAAGCCAGATGCAGTATAAACTGCTGGGGTGGTAGATTTTCTTTTTTATGTCAAGACCAGTTTGACTATGAAATCTTAAACCATCAGCTACATTTAAAGAAAAGGTATTAAATCAGTGATAGCTTTTATTGACAGAGAATTTATACACTGATCTGATCATTGATAACTCTCCAGAACCCAAGAAGTTTACTGAACTACTGGTATCCATATTTTTTTTTCAGCTAATCATAAAAGATACTTGGTACAATGCATTAAAAAAATCAGTTATTTTAAACATGACAGTGTTTTTTAACATCTCCAGGTTCTGTATAAGATACAGGGGTCATGATCTCCATTAAACAATGTCTTTGTATGTGCCTTAGCATTGCTTCCATGAGGATCTAGATGCTTCATGATCTTCCCAGGCACACAGCTGGTGCTCAGCAGCCTGCAGTTCTCTGGCTCTCCCTTTCTACCCTGTTTAAAAATAGCAGTGTTGTTTCCCTTTTTCCATTCACTGGGGACTGGGCCTGTCTGCCATGACTTTTCAAATATCATGGAGAGTGGCTTTACAACACCAGCCAGTTCCCTCAGGACCCTGAGGATGGATACATCTCATCAGGCCCCATAGCTGAATAGCTGTATCTGGTTGACCAACTAAAGAAATTTACTGCTTGGAAATGTAGTAAATTGATATGTCTTTAGTTTTTTCTCACCCCTGTCAAGGTGAAAATTCAGGTGTGTAGAAGAGAGGTTTTGAGAGAGTGAAGAAACTTACTTGTCAGGTACCAGAATGGTGAGACAGAAAACTTGGGAGGAAAAGTGTGTTTGCAGAACAGTCTCCCAGGACCCTGTTTGCTCCAATCACAGGCTATAGATTCTTGCCTTGCAACCAATTCCATACAATAATGATACTGATAGTAGCAGTAGTGGTAAGAAAATGGTGTTCCTGATTGACTGGTAAGGACTAATGAAATTAATTGTGTCTGATTTCTTGTGAGGCTGATTGGAACCACAGTAACAAATTTAATGATACAAAACAATTTGCTGTTAAGTGTTAATTGATTATTCATAGGCAATCCTTGTGAGTTTAAATTAATACTCTATAATCATCAAAGGAGGGATCAAAAACACAGAAGACACAGCAAGATTTTCTGGAGATAATTTTATATTATATACAAAAGAGCTTTTTGTGTTTCCCTGGGAAGAGTATACTATCCAAAAACATGGAAGAAGGCAAAGTCCAGCAAAGAGACTACTCAGGTTTTGCTGTCGGGGTTGGCAAAATGATTACAAAAGACTAATTGTTTAATTCCATTTGTCAGCTTAGGAGAAAACAGCAATACATTTATGGAGTAGGGTATTCTGAAACATAACTTCTTTGCAGTCTTTTTCCAAGTGTTTCAAGCCCTAGGTTGCTGTGAGAGAAATTATTGTCTAAAGCTAAAGCTTTTGACAGTTATGGGGTTTTTGTGGTGGGTTTTGTCTGGTGTGGGTGGGATCTGGTATGTGTTTGGGCTTTTGTTGCTCTGTTTGGGTTTTTTAAGGCAAAGCTTTGGCAATGTTAGAGTACATTCTTCTTGAGCCTTGCTGTCTCTAGAAAGAATATAGTGTTGGGTGCTTTTACTAGAATGGTTAAACATCCTGATTTCTTGAGCATTCTTTCTTGCATGGTGTGGGGCTGGAAAGCACTTATGTTTCTTTTGGATCTGCTTTGGACTATGTCAGCTCTTGTCTCTGGATTAGAGACTAAACAGATTCTGTTACCTGCAGTGTAGTTTGTCCTGCGGGGGAAGATGGGTGTGTAATCTGTACTGGAGGGGGGACAAAGAAGAGGGAGGAAATAAAGTGAAGGATTGTGATAAGAAGCTAGATGAGAAATGGGAATTCTGACAGGGAGGGGCTATTTGGGTATGGAGTTCACAGGTGGAGGTTGGTATATACAAGGATCTGAAGAATTACTGGTGCTGGGAGAAGGGCAGGTAGATCTGATGAGGGTCTGCAGTGGGATAAATCTAGATTAGTTGGGAATGGGAAAGAAATCATTTAATCAGCCTCCCTGGTGTTTCAAAGCCTTTGGGACATTTCCTCTGCCCCCCATTCCAAGACATTTGGAGCATCTCTGTTGCAAGATGTGGCACAGTACAGGGGCTCAAGCAATTGAACCTGTGCTAGAAGCAGTAGCCTTAGGCAGTGTCTGCTTGGCAGAAACAAAGTGGTGCTGTGAGGAAGTTTGCACTCTTTCCACACATTTAGTGTCTTAAAAAGGACTAAAACAACTTTTACTCAAAACATAGCCCAAATGTCTTACCTCTTTGCTCATGTTCTAAGATCCATAAAGAAAGTAATTTGGAGATATGAATAATTGCTATTCAGTATTTACTGACTTGGATTTGTTCTTGCAGCCTGGAACTCAGATGTTATATAACTTCTGTGGTATAGGTCATGTCTGTTTGAATAGTTTAAGAGTTTGTCAGTAAGCAATGATCAGTTAAGTGTTACAACTGAAGTATTTAACAAGTTTGTTAATTTGATACCTGAAGTGTCCTCTATTTGAAAAAAAAAGACAGCTTTGAATAGGGAGAAGCTGCAACATTGTCAGATTCTTTGTGGAGTACTGAGGTAGGTTTACATGAAGGGAGCACTGAGAAACTGATCTACTTTCATGTAGCTGAGTGACCTCAAAAAGCCCTAATCGGCTTAGGTCTTCAGCTGGTATTTCATTTAAAGACAGCCTCAGCAAAATCAGTTCAGGGGTGGAAAAAAATCAGATTGCTCCTCTTAGAAAATTCATGGAAATTTGTTTTGTTTTTATAATAGAAAAACTAAAGATAACTTGGCAGGATAAGGAACTACTGTCTTTGAGACATTTTTGTCTTATTTTTGGCTGATTCACTGTCACTTGGTGACGCTCTAGTCTCTTGAAGATCTTATACTGTATCTTCTCATTTCCATTTAAAAAACAGTGCTAACACCACTTAAAATTGTCATGAATACCAGTTGCCTACTGAGAAGCAGAGTTTCACTTTTTTACCTCAAAATACTTTGTATTGATGAAAAAACAAATATATTTTAATATTATTATGTTCAGTCTCTAAATAATGTCATGAATTTCTGAGATAGATTTTATTTCATAGCTTCTGGGGTTTGTTTCTTTATTGGCAAGTGCTGGGTAAACAAATTGTTTTGTTATTGACAGTGTTTAGAGGTTTGGTGAAAGGGAAAGCATTATGCAGTATTGAGGTCAGCTACAACTGTGAAATCGGATGTGGGATATGCAGCTCTGTAATGCCTGCTCAGATTCATACTGAATCTGCATCTCCTAGAAATCCTCACATTGGTTTTTCATTTTGAAAGTGAAAAGAGTTCTGTCACTGTTTGAAAAGTAAGGTGGCTATTCATTTGGGCATAAAAAGTCTCCGAGGACACTGTAATGAAACATGTGATCAGCACCTACTTTAATGGTGCACATCAGGAGCAATGAGGCATTTGAGACATGGGTGCTGGAGGCAGCCCATGGTGGCTGCCAGCGCACTTCTGTGTGCAGCTCACTGCTAACAGCTGGATGTGGGAGCTGCAACTGAGGATGCTGTACACCTGGAATTGTGCATCTAGGTCAGCTTCACCATCCTCCTCCCTCCTTTGTAGTGTTTCTTATTAATGGATTAGGGATTATGTGGGTTTTTCCCTGTATAATTTTTATGTACAGCACTATCAGATGCCTTATCAGTCAAAGAAGTAATTATATACATACATATAAAATGAAAGTTATATTCTTCTAAACAAAACAACATATAAAATAGAACATGTCTGCTACAACCGTATCTTCTATTTGTATTTCTCTAAATATTTAATTTTGTGGTTTGCATTTGTTGATTTTATTTCTGTCAGCCCCTCCAGAACACTGGTGCAGCTTTTAAACCCTTTCTGCTATGTATGTGTTCCCATTAGGGCCCTTCATTTTTTTGCTCACAAGACTTTTTGGTTTGCTAAAAGAATTTTGTGCTAAAATGATCTGTTATCATGTGATATTCAAAATAATAATGTTAATCCATTATCTGGCAAAAATGTATTGTCTACAAAATTCATATATTAAGTTTTGATATGTTCTGCTTATTCAATATAATGAAAATACTTTATGGACTCTCATTTTTAAAACATCTCTGTTGGATTTGGATATGGAAGATTCATATACACTTCAAAGTTCCCATTCCAAAACATTATGGTTAAGTGTGTTTTAATAATCTAATAATTGGAAAACATTTTTAGATCGGCCTGCCTGCAATATGACACTACCAAAATAGTAGCTTTTAATTTTCTTAAAACCATTTTCTATGAACACTGCTTGCTCAAAACTGCTAAACTTACCCTGCTTTCAAAGAATAAGAGAGAATTTTCTACTTTTAAAGTACTTGAGATTGAAGGAGTATGTCAAAAACTTCATACTATTATAGCAAGTTTTATAAAAAAAAGAAAGTTTTCAATGAAAGATTGAAATTTTGAATCAATTATAGATTAAATATGTATCTGTCTGAACCTAAAATTTTACTATTCTGATAAATTGCAGTTCTTAGGACTCTGTATAAGATAACAAAGAGAAAAGCTGTAGAAGATTCCCTTAATGAGTGATAAGGAAATTTTCTGCTCAGGCAGAGTTTTGTTAAAATCAAAGTGGTCTGAAGCACACTTCAAAAAGTACATTTTCATTTTTCCACAATGCGGTTTTTTTTGGTGGTGCATGTTTGATGGTGAGTCTTACTTCATCTTTTACAGACAAGTTGTAATTTTCATGTGGTATACTGAGGTTAAGTAATTTTAATTATATCAGGATAACTTTTAATCACATCTGTATTTGGGCATCAAAATGGAAGCCTGTAAATTAGTTCCAAGCTATTAATCTTACTTGCCTGCCCTGTTAGTGTAACTCAATTAAGACTTGAATATTGGTTTAAGCAATCCGTGCTTTATTTGCTACTGTCTTTCCACAATCCAGAGAGGATGCAAACCTTCCTGTTCCAGGATAGCATAAATAATTTTGTAAAGAGCATGTAGTTACCTGATGTAAAATATGCACCCAAAGTAGCTTGCAATATTTAACTGCATTTAGTCTGAGCTACATCTTGAGTAGGGGAGTACTTTAGTCTGAACAAGCTTCTAAAAAGATGTCTTTGGACTTTAATTTAGAGTTCCCCAAAGGTATTGCATAGCTTGAATGTATTCTGGTGTATTCTGTTGTGTTCTGCCTTTGCCCTAGTTCTTAAAATAATTCTGTGTATATTAAATTCATTTGTATTAAATCTATAGGGATGCTTCATTTGGGAACAGCACATACAATCTTACCATCTTGGACTGTTTACAGGGAGTAAATAAGGTAATAACATTTTTTTCTTAGCAAAACTGGTTTAAATTGATTTTTAAAACATGAAGAAAATTATTGTTTAAACAGAGTATAAAACCTGGTTTCAGAGCACATTTGTGAATGAGTAGTGATGAAACCTAAGTTACTGAGGTGTGTATTTGAGTACTGATGGTGGAGCAAGGTTGCACTTTGCCTGGCCTTTGACAGCTTTTTGAACTTCACCTCGTGAAGTGGAACATGAAAATGCACCAGGCGTGGCTGGGGACAGTTCTTCATGCAAGACACCATACTGGGTCTGCTGATAGATCATTTATAACCTCTGGTGAGAGGGAATGACAGGTTGATGAGGTCAGTGAAACAGATACCTAGGTATCTTAAATCTGTGATTTAATCAGAACAGTTTTTGCATGTACTTGGCCCCTGCTTTCCCCAAAACACTTAGTTCAGTGTTTGACACTGATCTTTTCAAAGTTTTTTAAAACCAGTGAAAACTAATACATCTTACTAGTGGTTTGATGTGTCACTTTAAGTAGTCCTGAGCTATTAAGCTCCAGTATTGTTCTCGTAAAAAATTTTACATCAGTTCTTAACTGGGGGCCATTAAATTTTGTTTATCATTTATCATTGTTCTTGGTGAAGGGAGCAAGGCTATAGGAACAGTGCTGTACAGACACTTTACAGACCACTTGTAATTCTTAAAAGTGGCAAAACAAGTGTTTTTCAAAAATTGGAAAAAGAGAGATCAAGCTTAATATTTTTAGTTCTGTGGGGGTGGGAAAGGAGCTGTCAGTTACCAGCAAGACTGTAATTTGTGAGGCATTCTACAGATCTGAAGATCTGAAGTAGTCAGTGCAGTCACTGTAATTTATCTGCAGCTAATACATCAAAAGGACGGTGAGAATCAGTTTTTCCTCTTTTGTTCTCATAAGATTTATTTAATTTTTTCTGTAGTTCACAGAGTAAAAACACTTTGGGCAGAAAGCATATGCCTTAATTGAAAGTAGTCTTAGTTTACCTGGAAAAATTTGATGTTTGTATGTGTGTATGTCATATACATGTAATTCAGGGGGCCTGCAAGTTGTGGAGTGCAGCCAGCCAGCCATGCTTCAATGAAATACATTTTTCAAAATCAGCTTTTCAAGTTCAGACAACCTCTCAGTATCTTGGGTTTCATGACAGGTCCAGTCACTGAGCCTATCTTGTCTATAACAAAGCTGTTTTTCATTTGTCCTAAAAAGATGGTCTGTACACAGCAAACAATTGCAGTCTGATTATTGGTTTTAAATGACAGATCTGTGATGTGTTCTCATCACACCTTAATTCCAGAATTTTGTGCAATATCTATGTTTTTCAAAATGCAGTTGGTTCAGTATAAATGTATGCTGCAGAAAGGTCTTCCATGAATTTGGAATAAATACTGGCTGTGCATTTCATATTCATATAATTGTTTTTAATATACAAATCTTTAATACAGAAGTGTCATAATTAATAATAATAAAAATAACCAAATACAAAACTTCTTTCAGTCCTGTAATAAATACTGTCTAATGTAGGCTAGTGGACTTTACTGTACCTGTGAAATGTGTATTAAAACAAATAAACAAATATAACAAATAAAATACATATTATACATGGCACTGCATTCTGTATATGCCATTTTTCCTAGGTATTATATGGTAAAACTAGAGTATCATACTAAGTTCAGAAAATCAATAAACTGTGTTCAATGTTTTGTTATGTCTAATTGCATGAAAATACATTTGGCATAGGAATCATTAAATGAGTGCATGACAAAAAGGGAATTGCTTTTTAACTTCTCATCTGCCTTACAGAAAACTCCCCACAAGACTCTACACAAGTGTGTAGAATCATTGTTACAATTTAAGTGATATGCAACAGCCTCGTGTCCCATCCTCATGTCTTTGGAGGGGAATAATGAGCCTGACATGTTTCAGTGACATTGTTGGAGTTTTTGTTGTCTGTGTTGTTAATCTGTGCAAAATGTCATGTTGTCTTAATGAAAAAGATTCAATAAGCCACAATCGCAAACATTTAGGGATTTAGTTTTGCTCAAATAAGTATTGTAAAATGAAATTATACATTGTATTTCAGTGTAAACTGACACCTTGTTGCCTTTTAGGCCTTGCAGCATGGATTTTTTGACTTTAAGACATTTGATGTGGATGAATATGAACACTATGAGGTTTGTACATTTAATAATGCATTGAATGTGTTTGAATTACCTAAAATAAGAGTATTTAGTATCCCCAACCTAAAACATACTGCAAAACACACTTGAATTTGAGTAAAACCCAGTGTTCATATGAAGGTATGTACATGGAAACCTGTATGCTCTTTTTGAAGAACATGCAGGATTACTGTCCTTGCAATTTTAGTGCATCATATTGTAAATCTACTGTTTTCTTGTAGCCTTTCCGGCCTCTGGACCTCTCTCATGCTTTCCCAGCCTTCTCCCATGTTTCTCAGCTGACCCACAGAATGTTTTCTTTCAGCACTTGTTAGCTCCTTCTTCCCTTTCTATTAGTCCCAAATATATGACAAATTTTTATAGCCATATAGATGAAGCAGATGTTGAGGGTTTTTTTGGTGAGGATGCATTATGTGATATTCTAGTGAAGGAAAAATACTTCCCTAATGAAGTCCCAGAAAGCTAACAGATGTATTTCACTGTTCTGCCAACTTTCCTACAGCCTAGATATAGGTGCTCTGGTTGGCTCTAGATGCTTTTAGGACTTGGTAACATGCACACATTTATCTGCTGGTAAAAAGTTATCTCAAGCTACATTGCTTTAGAGAAGCTTTAAAATATGCCATGCTGTAGATGGCTGCAGTAGGCAGTCTGTAACACAAATCTGCCTATTTCACTAAACTTGAAAGCATTTGTAGAAAGATTTCTGTATCCTGCAATGTTCCATAATGATTAGGTTCAAAAATTGGTATAACCCTTGCAGAATTACCAAAATTAAATTAACAGGAACTAAAATTTAAAATATAAAATTCTGCTTTTTGCTTACTCTATGTACAAAAAGAAAAACTTGTTCTAAAAACAAATGGTAATTTGGAGTTTTGTATGTATAGTAGGTGTTAGTCTGCTTGAAAAAGTCTTAAAATAATTGACTAAAGCTATCCCATTATCTTGTTTAAGGCTTAACATTATTTTAGCATGTGCAAAGTACATATATGTGAATGATGTTTATATATGCTGTTTGCTGGGTTTGAGAAGCAAGAATTTGGAATAATCTTTAATTTTTTGTCCATTTTTTGATTCGTCGTCTTTTTTTCACACATCATGGTCAGCTTTATGTTTACTTATGTCCTGTGCTATATTTCAAAAACTTTGAATGTTACAGGTTTTTGCTGTGTTAGGTCTTCAAATGTTTGGTTTTGTAGACCAAAGTTGCATACGACTTAAATGGAGCAGGCTAAAAGGAAATTTTGTTTTGTGTTTATAGTTCTTTCATCTTACTATCTTATCAAGGCAGCTAATTCCCCTTTTGTTGGACTGGAAGTAATTTACTGATTGGGTTTTTTAGTAATAATGATGTTTGCATGTACTGTCAAGCATACACATACGCACATACACAGAGATACCTGTAGTTCATATTGATAAAAATTGAAATTATTCACCGTGACTGCTGTAACTATAAGGAACTTAATCCACAAATAAAATTGGTGATACAAATACCAAAATATTTTTAGCTTACTGATCAGGACTTCTTCTCTAAAGGGAGTAGGGGTGCTGCAGTGCCGAGATGTCAGTCTGTGATGCTGGTGGGGGGCAGGGGTCCTGCCTTGGCACTGAGTTTGGTTCTCTAGTCCTTATGCAACCTGGGTAATTTCCAGGAGTTTCCATTGTTAGGGACATTGGGAGCGAGCCTAATGGGCTCAGCTAAGCAAACAGTTGCTGAATTGATTACAGTGATGTCCATTATCAGAACCTTTCACTCATTAGGATGTTCTGATGAGCCGAGAGCTAAAAACACAAGCTTAATAATGCAGCTGAACTGAATGCCATGTCCTTAAAAGTCATGCTGAGAATAACTGCATTGCCAAGCAAGGAATGAGCAGTCTTCAATTAAAGAAAGAAAAGAAGGCAGTTTGGAGCTACAGTTGATGTTAGGTATTTCCAAAGAAGCTTTCATTTTCAGCAGTGACAGAATTTGAAGAGCCTTTTTAGGTTTTCATTTAAAAGTGAGCAAGAAATGCAAAATGTCATAGTTTGAAAGTTTATTAAAATCTACTGTATTTAATTTGAACTTTTTTCTTCTCTGATTACTGGCTCATCAGAGCTTATGCCAATATGTAAATTTCAGTTTCTACAGGGAAAGGGTAATTGTTTTGAAGGCTAATTGGTTTTTAATTTGTTTTCTGTTAAGTGGGTTTTTTAGCTAGTGCCTCACAAGGACGCACTTTTCCATAATTTTTGATTAAAACATAGAAGAATGGTTTGTCAGTGTTATTAATAGGTGTCCTGAAACACTGATCCCTCTCAAGGAGAAATATCTTACATAAAGGATCTTTCTGCTTTTATTGGAAAACTTAAGCAAGTTTTGTTTACTTTTCATTTTATCTGAGGAGCGGCTTATGTTTAATTTGTCCCATATAGTTAAGCTAGTTAATTACATTTGAAGTGTTTAATTTTAATACCACAAGAACACAGTAAAGAGTAAAATAAAATCTTGAGTAATTTTTTTTTACCTTGTATATACAGATATTAAAATGTTTTTCTCTTCTGAAATTTTTGTAGCGAGTGGAAAATGGTGACTTCAACTGGATTATTCCAGGAAAATTTTTGGCTTTTAGTGGACCACACCCAAAAAGCAAACTTGAAAATGGTATGGTGTATGTTTTAATCCTATGCTATGATATTACTTTTCCAGCTTGTAAAACCATCACAGCAAAAAAGCAGAAGGCAATAGAGGATTATAGATCAGTTTTAATCTTCAGAAATAATCATCCAGTGAGCATTTTCTACATGCTCATAGAATTAATTCAAAAAGTTTTGAAATTCTTCTTTGCCAGAAGAATTTCAGTTCTTCTAACAGTCAGTAACTTTTCATCCTGTGGCAAAGTGCCTGAGAGACTCGGGTCACTTACTGTCCTCCTGGAACCTAACACCTGATACAGTAAGTTATGAAACTAGAAATAATCATCTCCCGGGTGATTGCAAGTACACATTACAAAACTGCATTTTCCTCATTATCTTGTGATTTGAATTGCACTTACTAATGCTTTTATGACTTGTCCTGAGCAGCTGCCTTGTGGTTGGTCATTGACCTCCCTCCCTGTCCCCCCATCTTGATCCAGAGGATCCTTTTGTCTCTCGGCTGAGAATCAAGGCAATAAAGCTCTCTTACTTCCCAGTAGGACAGGAATATTTTTGGTACTGCAGTTTATCCTTTGACAGTTTCTCTTGTCCATAATGTAGATGAGCAATCTATTTTCCATAAAAAGTGTTTCCTCTTCAAGCATGCTTTTATTCTTTGATCTGCAGCTTGACTCTAGATAAACAGCTGTTCTAAAATGCTGAATTTATACATGTCCCCAGCTTTGTGTATAAGTCCCCTTGCAGAGAAGAACGGGGGCTTAATGTGAGAGACAGTACAGTGTTTCACATAGATTGTTTTAACTTTTTGCCTCCTAATACTTTTTATAATAAAAGTGGTCTCAATAAGCATTTTTGGACAATTTTTTAATATCACTTAACGTGTCTATTCTGAATAAAGTATTAAAGCATTTTTGGTATTAGTGTGTTTTATTATTCAAGAAGTTTTCAGGGGCTATTTTTTTTAAGTGGGATTTTGAACTTCATTAACCTAGGACATTAAAATATTGTGGCTTTTTTTTTTTTTATAGGTTATCCTCTTCATGCACCTGAAGCCTACTTTCCTTATTTCAAGAAGCATAATGTCACAACAGTCATAAGACTAAACAAAAAGATTTATGAGGCAAAACGCTTTACTGATGCTGGTTTTGAGCATTATGATCTGTTCTTCATTGATGGCAGCACACCAAGTGACAGTATAGTCCAGAGGTTCCTGAACATCTGTGAAAATGCTGATGGTGCCATTGCTGTACATTGTAAAGGTATGTGCACCTGTTCATTTCTGACTGAAGTTCAAAATAAGTATAAATGTGTATCACAGAAATACAGCATTTAAGAACACTTTTGGATTTTGAGAGTAGTAATTCTTTATGGTGCTTGACTAAATATATGCCAAATATTTGTTATTTTCCTGTGTATATGTAGTCCTTACATCCTACACTGTTATTTGCAGGAACTGACAATCTGTTGTTCATTGTTCTGTGGGGTTTTTTTAAAATATTACTTGAAAACTTGAGATTTAGTTGTTGCAGGTTTCTTTTTTTGCATTATGCTTTCACAGCATTATGATAATTAGCTAGGAAATGCAAAACACTAAAAGGTTTTCTTTGTGCTTTTTGACTGTTCTACATTTTTCTGTGGAGTATGAATTCCACATTTCAAGTTGATGTGAGTTTTTGTGATGCCAGCATTTCAAACCAGCCTAATTCAGCAAATCAGCCAGAAAATGCACAAAACATGCTTAGTCAAGAGAGATTAACAAAGGCTTTTAAGGGTTCAGCTTGATTTACGTTTAGAGTTGTGTAAGGACATTGTGGGGACAAATGTCTTGCCTGATGAAAAGCAAGAATAGCACTATTCATAATTTTCCCATGAACAATAAATATGCGTATCAAAGATAAACAGGTTTCTTTTCCAACAAGTTGTTACTGTTGCTAGAACCCAGAAGTTCTGGCATTGATAAGCTGGGCATCTGCTAATTGGCTAAATAAGAGTATAAACCTTTGATTAGCAGGAGGTTGTTAGTAAGTTATTCTCCAGGCTTAGCTGCTAAAAGATTATAACATACTTGTTAGTGAGTTAGAGATGTGCTTTCTACACTGAAGTGTTTTTGGTCTTCTGTCTGACCATTTAGTAAGCAAATCAAAAATCTTGTACTTTTTAGTTTTTATACCACCCTAAATAATCCACTAGTGTTAAATCAACAGTTAACTCAGGCAGAGTTATATTGCAGGGATGTTCTGAGCACAGCTATTACTCTAGAAACTGCACTGTCTCAGATGAGATAGAACAGCTGATTGAAAAGGATTGCAATGGGAAGTTTGTACATTAGCAGAATGTTGGAGGAAAGAAATGAAATCAATTCTTTGCCTTTTAAATCAGTCTTCAGAGCTTGTCCTCTAAGCTACAATTATGGACCCTCACTAGGTGTGAACTTCTACCTTCATCCTACCTAAATCATGTTCACTTTCAGAAAACTCAGAGTAGTGGTTAAATGTAAAGAGCTTGTAGTTGTGTATGGAATTGTCAGCAGAGATGTCTGGCTGCTTGGGGAGTTTCCATTTGATAGTTGTTGGTGCATAAACAAAAGCAGGCTACTGTGAGACTGTAAATCTCAAGTACTGTATTTGTGGAAAGTAAGGTTTAAATGGGGAAACACTTTACTAGTACATGAGACACAGAGCTAGAAAGAGATTATTTCTCACTCTGTAGTTTGAGATTTTACTGATAGTAAAAGCTAATTTCTCTGTGTGTCTGTTGTCCCCTTAAAAATAGGATTAGTTTGGGATTTGTTGGGCAATGGGTTAAATTTTTTTAGTCTCATGATATCTGAAGTTATACACTGGTCAACAGTCATTGCTCTTTATACAGATAGCAGTGAATAGTTTTATGTGCTGTTTTCACTACAAAACTGATGCAAAAAGAAAAATCCACTGAGTTGCTCTCTGTTGAGATGTGATGTATTTGTACCCTGGGTTTTAGGTACTTGTGTTGGCCTCTCAAAGGTGCTTCAATTATGGTTTTTTACTGGTATCATAAATATGAAGTTGGTATCCAGCTTGATCACAGCTTTTTAAAAAAAATATTGGCCTTTTTTTAAACTAAGTTTGGAGTAAAATTTTTCAAGTGCCATGAGTGATTGCTGTTACTAGTATTCTTTTAAACCTTAACTTTTCCAAAGTATGAAAGATTTGTCTCTGTATCTACAGCATTGCAATTGAATTATGTGGTAAATGGGACACTGACTCAGAAATGATTTCTTCAAATACTGATATGGTGAATAACATTGCATGGAAGTTTTCTTACATCCCATACTTTTATTTGAAAATTCTGGAATGCTCATCCCTTCATATGTGGCTGTTGATTCTTGTGTTTCTGCAGCTGGCCTGGGGAGAACAGGAACACTGATTGCCTGTTACATCATGAAGCACTACAAGTTCACACATGGTGAAGCCATTGCTTGGATAAGAATATGTCGCCCAGGCTCTATTATAGGACCCCAGCAAAACTTCTTGGAAGAGTATGTATATGTATATATATATATATATATGTGTACTTTCTTTGCTCCTCTCCATCCCCGTCCATCTTGCACTGTTTATAGAATCTCATTTGTCTACTGACACTTGTAAGTTATTGCCTGTTCAATAGATTTAAGGTTAGTTAATAGGGGATTGAAATCTGAGTTACTCAGAAGCAGTCAGCTTCTCTGGAGTTCTGTGCATTTTGTCCCCTTAGAGGGACACAGGGTCTCCATACTGAATGTTTCTGTTCTGGGGAATTTAGGAGTTAGTCAAATGTGTTGGAAGTGGACAGATGTGGACAAAAGATGAAATCAACAAATAGGATTTATTATATATTGTCATTGAAAGAATAGTGTTTAAATACTTTATATACCATCTGAAGTGCTTACCTTTTGCATTTATTATTGAGCAAGTTTAGGCAGTTGGCTCAGAACCATTAGCTCTGAAGGTTTGCCATAATATTTTGTTTCCAAACAAAGGTTTCCAGTGGAAGTGTATTCTGATGTAATTCCTCACTATTTTCTTCTTTGTTCAGTGTAGGAATTTAATGCTGTTTCAATAGTATGTGATAGGGTCTCAGTTCTTGGATGGAACTAGCAGGACTGGTACCTACCCAGCAAACTTCCTTATTGAGGAATAATGTAGCCTCATCAAAAATCTGCTCTGCCCATTTCTTTGCATTGTAGCAAAGAAATTGTTATCATTTTTATCACCTGTGTGAAGTATCATTGTAGCAAAGAAATTATTCTTTTTATCACCTGTGTGAAGTCTATATTCTTTCAGTTTCTAAAAATTGATATTAGAGTCCTGGTGAACTTTACATGACTACATCCACTTGCACTGCACAGATCAGCTGTAGTTTCACTGCACAATATCTGTATCCAGAAAACTCACACTAAAAAGTTGCAAAGTTCTGTATCATCAGTTATGCTACACATGATGTATATAAAAACACTGGTTTATATTATTTTTTAAGTTGTGTTTTAAGAGCTTTAAAATATGATCGCAAATTCCTGCTTAGTTAACCTCTTTCCCCAGAAGGATTTGAGAAAATGAAGTTTTAGCACTGTTATGACTAATATGGTGATTCTGGAGGGGTTTTTTTGTTTTGTTTTTAAGTTTTGAGGTTTTAAAATTTTTTGTGCTAGACATGTAAATTTGTTTCCAGGTGATGATGTGCAGAAGATTCAAATGTTGGCAGTCTGTAAGCGTGGCATGTTTTCATATGGCTTATTCTATGTATGCAAATGTGCTGATGTGAATGGCTTTGGTTTTGTGTCCTGAAGGAAGCAAGCAATGTTATGGAGGGAGGGAGAGCTCATCCAATCAAAGCAGAAACAGCAAGGAGGAGTCATTGATGGAAATATTAACAGAGTTCTTTGTGGCTTAAATGACATTTCCATCAGTGACAACCTGAACAAAGCACCAGACTTGGATCGATTCAAGGAGGTAAGTGTCCTTAAGGAAAATTTCAAATAGACTGAAGCTGAGCTTTTAATAACTAGCTATAGACAATTTCTAAATATTTTTAGGACATAATTAGAACAAGTCTCTGCTTAATGAAAAAGATCAAATAATATTGAAAACTGTTACAGGTAATTTTTCAAGCTTCCAAAAGTTTGCATTATTTCAAGTCATTGTCTCAGGATTTTCAGTTGTTTTCTTGAGCATGAAGGAAAACAAAAAGTCAGCTTTCCTCCTGGAAACCAAAAATCTGCTTATTCCAAGTTTTTAACTAATAATAATGCAGGTGTGTGTAAATGTCCAGCAGATTCTTTAAGTAAATAAATGCTGGCATTAGGCTTGAGCATCATGAATTTTGAGATCAGGTTCTGCAAAAATGAGAGTGTGTTTGTACAGAGGCACATTTCATGTACCAGCACTATGCAAAGAGTAGTGCCATGTTTGCAGGAGACACTAGAGCAGCCTTTCTGGGTTCTGATCTTTGTGAAGGGAGACACTCACTGCTTTCAAACTTGCTGCTCTTAGGATTTGATAGATTCCCTTGCTTGCATGCTTTTGTTTGCCAGAATGATTCTGAAGAGAAAGATGTGGAAGCTCAGAATGGGATGACACAGGGAGATAAGCTGAATGCCTTAAAAAGTCGTAGACAGCCTTGTTCTGCTACAGCTGGAGCTCTCAGGTAATTATACCAGTCTGAGGTCATTTGCAGTTTTAAATTCTGTCCGTGCTATCAGATCCCTGTGGCAAGTACATGATCTTGTTTGGCAGTGGTACTACCTGGACCACCTTCTGTGGTGGAAACTTCTCCAGGTATGAATCTATTAGTTGTAGATTTGGTTTGTTAATCTTTTTTTTCTCTCCTTGTTTGCCCTCTGCCTTCCTGTTTAGGGATGCCTTCTTACTGTGTAGCAGTAAAAGATAATGTAAAAACTACTTCAAAATTTTCAAATTTACATCTAGTATTTTAGAACTTACAACTTGATCAAAATATTCTTAATCAAACTTTGTTGTCTTTCTATAATTATTTTTCTGTACCTCTTATAGAAATTTAGAATTTTTCAAAACCAATAAAAATGTGAACTTTGAAATAAAACCTGAAGTAACTTTCTGTTCTTTTACTGTAAATTATAACACTGATTGTCAATAATTATAACTCTTATTTTTATGCTTTAAGCCAACCTGAAACACACAGATATGATTTGGCAGAGGGGAAAGGTTTTTTATCCTTGGATAAAGATTGCTGCGTTTGTTTCTTTAGGCTGCAAGACATGAAACTGAACACCTGGTCAATATCACAACCCTTCAGGTACTGACTTTAAAATTCTAGTTCTAAATTTATATCATTTGACTAGGGTCTTAATTTTCAGTGTTTTGGATCATTGCTAATCAATTTATGTGATCACTATTTTAAACTTCTGAGCACAGTCAGGTAACAAACCTTTTTAAACACCTGCAAACTGCATGCTTTACCCCAGTGAATCTAAAATACAATATGTAAGACAAAATTTCTATCATTATCAAGCATTAATACTGAAAAGAGCACATTATTTTCAGTTTTGTGACCTGAATTTTTGAGTTGGATTTCTCCAGATGGCTAGCACTGGAAATTTTCCAGATGGCTAGACCAGCATTTCTTGGTGTGTAATTAAAGCTGCTCAATGTAATTTTCCTTCTGTGCTTGTAGTTGGAGATGTGTACCCAAGTTTTTTCATCCTTTAAGGTCTGATTACTGTATTCCCTGATGTAGGGCTAGAGAAAATTAATTTTTAAAATTATTAATGTGGATAGCCGTAATAGTAACAATTTGAGTAGTCCAGTGTAACATACATACAGCTCATTATCAACACATGAAGGATTTTGTCATGAAGAGTCCCACCCTAGAAAGAGCTGCATGTTCTGTGTAACTTTGTGAAAATTTTCATTTGGAAATGATGCAGACCTCATGAAAGCTACAATTTTGGGGTTTTCTATGCATACTTGCTCTAAAAGCTCAAAAAATACTCTTAATGAAGTTTACATTTAGAGTTCTAAAATTTATGATAAAACTTACCATAAATCTATAAAAAAATGGACACTTGGGCTACATAAATTATCAAGGTGAAAAGTAGCTTGTAACTTTTTAATAAGGTGCAGCAGGGGAAATACTTGGAGTGGATATGACTTGAGAATTCACACTTTTTAAAATACCAATCTATGTACTGATAGATTCTATGTGTTGGAGATGTATATTTTAATTATAAAATCTTGCTTCTCACTGGAACTCTGCACTCTTTTTAGACTGAGTACTTCAGGTAACACAGAAGGATCCATGTCTCCTCTGAAGGCCTCCAGAGTGATGGCAGTCACTTCACCATCTGCAGAAAGAATAAGCAGAATTTCCACGTCCTCAGGCTCTACCCTTAAAAGGTTTTTTTTTTTTTCTTCTCATTTTGGTACAAATGCTTGCAGTATCCTACAGTGGTTGTCAGCATACCTGCAGCCTATGAAGTGCTTGCTCTTCTTTGCTATAAGAAGACTTAAATTTACTTACAGTGATTTGCTGTTCCACTAGCCAAACTTCAGTTGCCTACAGATTTAAAAAACAAGCAAAACTCAAAATCTGTCCTACTGGTCTGAGAGTTTTAGACAGATTGTCCCATCAGAAACAGTACTGTCTTGTTCAAGTGGGTTATTATGCAGACCTCATGAAAGCTACAATTTTGGGGTTTTCTATGCATACTTGCTCTAAAAGCTCAAAAATACTCTTTAATGAAGTTTACATTTAGAGTTCTAAAATTTATGATGAAACTTACCATAAATCTATAAAAAATGGACACTTGGGCTACATTAATTATCAAGGTGAAAAGTAGCTTGTAACTTTTTAATAAGGTGCAGCAGGGGAAATACTTGGAGTGGATATGACTTGAGAATTCACACTTTTTAAAATACCAATCTATGTACTGATAGATTCTATGTGTTGGAGATGTATATTTTAATTATAAAATCTTGCTTCTCACTGGAACTCTGCACTCTTTTTAGACTGAGTACTTCAGGTAACACAGAAGGATCCATGTCTCCTCTGAAGGCCTCCAGAGTGATGGCAGTCACTTCACCATCTGCAGAAAGAATAAGCAGAATTTCCACGTCCTCAGGCTCTACCCTTAAAAGGTTTTGTTTTTTTTCTTCTCATTTTGGTACAAATGCTTGCAGTATCCTACAGTGGTTGTCAGCACACCTGCAGCCTATGAAGTGCTTGCTCTTCTTTGCTATAAGAAGACTTAAATTTACTTACAGTGATTTGCTGTTCCACTAGCCAAACTTTAGTTGCCTACAGATTTAAAAAACAAGCAAAACTCAAAATCTGTCCTACTGGTCTGAGAGTTTTAGACAGATTGTCCCATCAGAAACAGTACTGTCTTGTTCAAGTGGGTTGTCCAGGTTTCTTTCACTTTTCTCAGTTTATAGATGTTTTGTAGATATTCCCACTAGTCTATATACTGTTACTCTCAGAATATGGAGTGGTAATTAATTTTTTTATGAACCCTTAATTTATTACTATTTAGCTCTGTTATAACTATTGTCCTGAGTGATTATATATATATATAATAATCACTCAGAATGATTGATGCATTTTTAATAAATATGTGCACAAATATTTACCCGAACAGAGTAACCAGCTTGAGGTATTTCAAGACACCCTATTTCTAGTCTCAGATTTTGTCATATTACTCCTTGGTTACTTGAAGGCTTGTATCACAAAAGTGATAGCAAGAAACAGAGGAGGACTTCTTAAACTGTTCCATGTACACAAACTACTTCAGTGTAAATCAGATACTGCCTAAACCTTTTAACACCATCTCCTGCATGCATGTGTGGCTTGACAGAGGTGAAAGCTGGCCATGGGGTAGTGCTTGAATAAGAAAAACTTGGAAAGTCCTTACGAAGAATTCTGCTTTTTGTTACTTAGGAGCTAGAAATGAATCTGTGTGCCAACACTTATTATTTCAGAATGGTGTGTGTTATTCACCTAATGTCTTCTGAATTGTCTGTTACATTTTTGTATTTATCTCTACATACCTTGTGAATATTTTTCCCTGCATGTGTTTTCCATTCAGCGTTTCCATAAACTCCAGACTAGCCAGTTCTCTAGGGAACCTGTATGCTGCTTCAGATGGTGATGAGAGCAATGAGACATCATCGTCCTCTAGGACAGGTTTTACTGTAAGCCATATCTCCAGTCACCTGAATGGCAGCTTGCCGCTGCCACACAGAAAAAACCATGAACTGAACAACAACTTATACAACAGAAACAGCAGTAGTGGCAACAAGCTGAGCAGCCCAAGCAGTTTGCACAGCGCCGTGACAGATGAGTATGCACCGGCCTTCCTTTATGGGCCTTACAGCTCCTCCAGCACCATGCCAGAGGCCATTCCTGTAAGTCACAGTCACAACAGCACTTTCAGGCAGCTCACTGATGCTTTTCTTCCTTGCTTCTGTGAGCAAAACTGTTGCAAAAAAAAATCTTAACTCAGCATAATTCTCCAGCTTCCTCTAATGTTTCTGAACAGCACCTTTGTCTGTTACCTATCATCTCAGCTGCTTTTTTTCCCATCTCTTCTAAAGCATCTGTTACATGGAAGCTTCATGAACATAGATTGTGCCTGAACTTTACATCTTTTCTGATAACTTTTTTATGGACCTTCTTACCCTTTAGATTTTATTTCAAATTATCCATAGCAAAGTCTATAAGTTAATTATGTGTCTTCATCTTTGTGTAGTAACAGATTTTAAGAAGCCTTTGTATGTATCTTAGTAAACAGAAGGTAGAATATCTTTAAAGATAGGGTTTATTTGTGCAATTAGTGCTCTTGACTTGAAACCTACTCATTTTCTAACACCAAATGTGGAAAGTATTATAAGCAAGATATTTCTGATGGTCTCACATTGCAGCTTTCAATCCTCAATAATTTTGCTGCCTTGGGCTTATTTTGTGCTCTTTTTCTGTGTAAAAGAGTCTGTATAAAGAGGATGTACAGATAAACTAATGCAACTTGAAAGTGTTTCTATACAAAATGTAGAGAAGAGAGACTAGAGAAGCTTCAGTTATGAAATCAGAAACAGCTTCATCTATTCTAGGGAGAAAATAATTGTATCTACTACTATAAATCTAAAACCAATTTAAAATACCTGATTTCCAAGGATTTGATAGCCTACTAATTATAAAAAATAGTACACTGTTTTTAATAGATTTTGCCTATGATTAAGGGAGCCTGTCAGCCTCTCTCGACTGGTTCTGACACTTAGGATTTTTATTTTTTTTTACTATGTGGAAATAAAATTGGCTTTGTGTGAAATTAACTTCAGAGTATTGCACATCGCTCTTCTGTTTCCTTAGCACTGATAAATTGTTCATATAAAGAAAGTTCTGGTGTTGTACCTGCTAGTGGTTTTGGGTGTGGTGAGTCTGTCTGAAAACAGCTAATAACATTCATTGCATGTACCTAGGATGTCCTGCCAAAGGTCATTCATGGGCTGTGTTCTTTTCTTCCTGCAGAAGTGGAGGACCTACCCTCTTGTTAGCAGCTCGGATGTGGCCCCACTCACAGTTCAGAAGCCACATCTCTGTAGCTTGGGAGTATGAATTGCTATTTCTGAGGATAGATGACAATAGGAAATAAAATCTCATTATTCCATTGTGGAATTAAATTGCATGTGTGACTGAAATGTAATCTGTATAAACAGAACATTGAAGTTAGTTGAGGGAAGGTGATTCTCTGATTCAGTGAGCTCTTCCTACTGTGGTAGAATCTGCTTGACTACAGCAACTCTTCAGAATACTTGATGCTTTCAGACTCCTTGTTTAAAAAAAACCAAAATGTTTAGCTTCTTATCCACTACAGTGTATCTGGAAATAAATGCTGGTGTTCCGTGATCTTAGAATCACTGTTCTGCACTGAGTTTAAAATTGAGTTTAAACTTTACTTTAAACAGCATCAGTAACTTTTTGCAAAGGAGTTCTAGAATGTTGCCACATCTTCACCTCTTTAATTTGACTCTTTTTCACTGCTACATGGGATTGTAATAAATATATATAATTGAGATTTTTCAAGTGAGATATAGAAACCATAACAGTTTTTCTATGATGAAACAAGTTCTAGAACAAGAGCACTGTTCTTGTTTAACTAATTTGGTTTAATTTCTTCAGGCATAGGGATGAAGAGAGAGGTGAAAAGCTGTATATCAAGCCAGGAAGGAATGTTTGTTTGAGATACATTGATGAGTCTTTCATTTGTTCATGCATTCTGTTTGCTCTGCAAACTCATCCTATTTAGGTGTTCCCAGTCTTCAATCTAATATGCTTACAAAAATTCAGTCCTCAGGAGTTCAATCCTCTGCTCCTGTTGAGTATGCTGAAACTAAAAGTCATTATACCACCAGTGGGTTAGAGCAATCACTCATCTGAGTAATAAGTGGTAAATTGGCTGATTTAATTTTTTTAATGTATCACTTTCAATACTGTCTCATATTTAATGTATTGAACAATAATTATTTGGAGAGTCAGCCCATTCCCATTCTTTTCAGTTGTTTCTTTTGTGAATTTTATGCTGCCAGCAGCATTTTTAGAGGGCTTTTTTCATATTTTCCTTACAGCTACATATTATGCATGAGGCATATGCATGTAAACTTACATGCAGCATCCTAAGGGGAAGAAACTCCTTGTAACTGTATGTCATGGTTTGACACTGGTGCAATGCCAGTGCCCCCATGAAAATATATGCTCCCTGGTGTCTGCTGTGAGGTGTGACCAGGAATAAGCAAAGCAGGCTTCCATTTAGAAAAAAAGAAAAGAAAACTTTATTAACTAAACTACAAGTAAAAAGAAACACACAGGGAGAATGAAAACTTTCCAAAAACATTTCCTCCTCCCCCCACCAAATTTCCAATACATCTGTCCCCCAAAATCACCAGCTCTTGGTCCATCACCACCCTTTAGGTAACCAATTCTCAGTTCATCAAGAGGAGAGGAGTCCTTCTTGAGGAAGCTTTCCATAGGCTTCCCCTGGAAACACCATAGAAACCTCGTGTGTTTCCATGTCACTCATGGCACCACCCGGAGAACATTTGCTGTCGTGACCACTTCCTTTCATGTCCAGTGCTCTCACCACTGAACATGGACCAGAGCTGCTTCTAGGGTCGTCTTTTTTAAGGATGCTTTGTTCCGTTCCAAAAGGAGTGCAGTCTCACCTTTGGGACACCTGTCCCCCTAGATTTCACCCCCTGGGGCCGAGGGGTACCAACACTGAACCCTCTTGGTTCTGAGCCATTGCCTCCCCGTGGATGCAGTCTCTGTGTCACAAGGAACACGGTTCTGTCCATGGCTATAACAAGAATAGTCCAGCAAAAGCCACTCCATCATCTCTTCCCACCTAAGATTCTTCTCTACTCTTCCACATCTTTCACTTGCCCAGACCTTCACACTTGCACATTTCCTTCTTCCATTTCATCTCTATCTCTCTTCTAGGAAAGGTTAATGTTCTGCAAAGTTTTCATTGTCCAAAAAAGGGTTAAAAGCTCAGGCTCTGCCTGCCCAAAGCTCCCACAAGCGGCTGGACACCTTCTTGCTGCACCCCCCCCTTCTCTGCCGGCAGGGCTGCCAGCACATGATGTCAAATTTCAAGGTGGCGCAGGCTCTCTCTCTGTCTCCTGGTGGGGGCTGCCCGATGCCTCTCGGTGCTCTTCCACTCTTCCACCCTTCCATCCTCAGGGCCCAGCCTACCTCACCCAGCCGCATGGCCTCCCCTCCCCCGCCCAGCCGGGAGCTGGGTCCGACCTCTCCGGAATTCAAGAGAACTTCCCCCGGAGTGCTCTGCTTTAACCCCTGTGTTCTCAGAGGCGTGTCCAATGTCCCCAGTGGCCACACCAGGTGCCAGTATTAAAATCTGGACACCTATTGGTGACCACAGCATATCCCATAAAACTTACTTCCTCTCAAACCATGACACTGTAATATGACTTAGTCATGAAAATAAGCTGACATCATTCACAACAGGCCAGAATTTACAAGGGTACCAAGTGACAATGTAAAGCATTACAGAAACAGTAAGCCAGTTTTCCTCAAGCAGCTTTAAAGGTTGAATGTAAATATAACATCTTAAAAGCTAAGAACTGTCACCTCCTTTGGAGAGGTAGTTGTTGTAACTGAATGCTACAAATGATCTTTTTACAGTGGATGCCAGGTTAGTGGCTTTGTTCCATAGGCATAAGACAGGAAATTAAGTTTTGGCAACTCTTCAGGTTTCTTTTGTATCTAGATAGTTACAAAATTGTAGGATAGTGCTGTGGTTCTCCTTCATCTCATAAACCCTCGAGGTGCAACATAGTTGGTATTGACACAAAAATTCCCCAAATCTATGTGGGGAGAGGGGCTGGTTTACAATGTAACCTCTAGAATTGTAGCATGCCTTTTTTATTAGAGAAAGATGACTTAGGAAAAGGGAGGAAAACAAGGAATGTTGGTTACTGTGTAGTTTAAGAAGAAAGGAGCAATTCATGAACAGGTGAAATAGCCATGTTGACAGCAGAGAGGTGCTTACAGCTCTGTGCATTGTAGTGAAGGAGGAAATTAATTCTTGTCTCTTTGCAGTAGAAATGTTAAGTGACTTAAACCATTAATTTAACTGAAATATCTTAAGCATAGTGTAAAGTTTTAGGTTGAATGGAAAGCATTTTTAAAGAAAAAACCCTTCTAAAATGCTCTGTTCTGCTTAGCATATTTAATTTTCTTCCTGCCTATCTTAATGAGTTAATAATGCATGGTAGGCTATAAGGGATATAAAGGATATAACCTGTGAATAATTCTTAGCTTGATATTGCTCTTGAGGAGTAGAGGTTATATACAATCAAATGCAGCAAGATCTTTAACAAGATTCTATCTCCAGTCTTCTCTGAAGAGTGAGGTGAGCTGAAAATACTCTATGTATTATATGCTGTGATGTAAGAAGCAGCATTTCCTAGAAAGAGTCATGCCACGTAGAGTCTACATAGCAAAGTGCAAGTTTCTGATTTACCTGTGAAGTAATATTTTTTCAATATAATGGCTAAGAAGTGTTCCTATTTGGAATGTATTTCAGATATGAAAACATATATTTTCTGATTTGTGCATTTGCTTCTAAATGTACCCTTGTAGGCCTGTGCATCTCTTGTCACAGAGGAGTGCACTAAATTGTTCCCCATTTTATGCACAATTGACTGAGTGCAGTCACTGTGACGTCCTGAGGTTTAAGACAAGAGTAGGTTTTTAAATCATTTAATCTCTGAATGCTTTCTGTCTGGTAGTGAGCAGCTCACTGGCAAATATACAGATGGTTCATTTTGAGGGCAACGTAATTTTTCTGAAAGATTAGTCCCACTGATTGAACAGAGTCATGCTTGAAACTATTTCACTTTTACCCTGAAACTTTCTGTATCTCTTTATTATGTCAGTGTTATAGCCCTTTATCTTATTTTCTTGTTGTGGAGTTATCTCATGCTACTCATCTCAATTTGATTTTCTTTTGATAAGCTAACTTAGCTCAAAAATCCTTTTGGAAAGTGTTCAAATTCTTGAGTTTTTTTTAAAGAATTGCGGTCCAGAAAGCTGCTACGCAGTGCTATCCTGCTTATAACTACATAGCTTCTTTTATTTTCTTTGACTGTAATGCATTGGGAGCTGAGGGGGAGGGGAGAAAGAAAAAGAGTTGTTACCATTGATGATAGTGATTTCTGTTTATTTTGAGTCCCATGTCCTGCATTCCTGGAGGGATTTTTGGTTTGATTTGGGATTTTTTTTCATGTGAAACTCTGTGGAAACGCATCATCTTTTTTCTTTCTAGTTGGTTGGTTGGGGGTTTTTTTCTCCTTCTCCTCCCCTCCTCTTCTGGGACCAATTAACCCATCAAGGAAGATTGGTTTTTCCTTACCACTTCAGCCCCTGACATGCAGCTGTTTTACTTTTGGTGGCACTTAACAGTGTTCTGAAGCTCATCAGCAAAATATGGAGCAGTATCAAGCTACCTGTTCTGGCAGAATTCTTTTAAAAACAGAATTCTGTTTCATCATTTCCACTTCACTGCTTTAGATGCTGAAATTACTTGAAGTCGTGACAGCCCAGCCTGGGCTTGTTGCAGTGTTTGTGTTCTTTCTAATTGGAGCACATCAGGTGATGTACCTGACAGAAATCTGTTACATGTCCTGGTGCTTTGTTTATTCTTTTAGCTCATCAAAGGACTCTTGAATGATTAATTCCCTTTCTCTTAATTGCCAAAATCTCCCTTCCCTGAGTTAGATACCAAGCTAACTAGCTGTAATCATGCAGTGCTTTTATTTCAGAAAATCACCTTATCACTCTTACTTATCTGTCTTTGTTAACACGAGTGGTTCAGGAGCATTTTGGGATGGCTAGCACAGCAATTTTCCAGTTCTAGTTTATGTTCACTAAACTCCTTAGTGAGTTTTTCCTGCAGTATGGAAAGAAGGTTATTCACTGATCTTTTCTTTGCAATGTTTTGCAATGAAACAGCATTAATACTGCTGTTCCACATTCCACTTAACAAAAAGAAAGAATAAAAAATAAGCATGACTGTAACTACTGTTGTCTGACATGTATTTTTCTCTAATGGTGGTGTCCTTCATCAGTGCAAGCTTATAATCCACTTTATTGTGTTTATGCTGATGAACTAAAAGAAAAGCTTGATTTTTCAAGGAGAAAAAAAGAAAACTTGCTGTTCCAGTAAATAGAATAAATATTTTATTTTACAAAGTGTGTGTTTTGATTAAACAGACTGTCTCACAATAACATTTGCAGAATTACTCTCTTCAACTATAATCACACTTAAGGTACTGCTATAAGATTTTTGCTTTGTTCTTCCAATAATTCTAAATCCAAATATCGCTCTTTAAAATGTATTTTTATTGGAGAATATGTAACTGGGTAGTCTTGAGATGAGTCACCTTTTGCTTCTATAGCTGTCATGGAAACTGGCAAGATGGAAACATTGCCAAAAAATTGAGACGTGTTGGCAGTGTTTTAAAATTCATATACATCATTTTTACCTGTGACATGATTTTTCTTAATAAGAACTTTCCATTAATGTAGATAGGACAGGCTTTGCAAAAACCAAACCCTAGTGCACCTTGCTGATGTGTCAATAGAGCAGACCCACAGATTTCACATGTGTGTACATCTTCCCTAATGCATCCTGTGTTGGTTTAGTGGCTCTTGTGTATTCACAGTGGTTCTTGCCTGCAGCAACACTCCTATTGCAGCAGTGTTTTGGGAGAGTTGATGCACAATTCCAAAAACTTAAGTTACATTTTTGCAGTTGTCTGGGGAGAGGGCATGTTCCAATGCTAACAAAAGCCCTAAATGCTCTGGGGTTATTCTGTCCTGAAAGAGAGTTCAAATTCAGGCTGGCTTGGTCCTGCAGTCCCATATTGGCAAATACAGTTCTAGTGCCTCAGTAGATTTGATGCTGTTTTTCTCTCCCAGGAGGCTTTCTGTGTCTCCTTTTGAAGAAAAATGAAAGTAATCTAAGCAGTTGTTTCAGCATAAACTTCATTAGATGTCCTTAACTGTAGTGCAACCATCTAATTCTTAGTTCTTTGTTTAAATGTCTGTTACTTGGGCATAAAATAGCAAGCTTGACACGGCATGGGAACCACTGTAGGAATACACATGGAGATTTCTTCTCCATCAACTGATTTTATACTCTCATGTTGGCAATTCAGCAGTCAATTTTCTTTGGGTTTTTTTTCTTCTATTTATAATCCAGTTTTAAATAAGATTTTATTAAATCCAGCAAACTACTTGTAAAAAATTGATTTTTTTTTTTGTCTTTAATGAAACTTTCAGAAGCATAGGCCATACTTTGAGTCATGGCAAATGTAAATTTTAAAATAGAAAACTTCTCAAAAGATTTAAAAGAAAAATGGGGAAAAAAACCACAATTACAGGCTTTGAAACTTTACAGTCAATCTCTTTAGACATGTGAAGAGATTTGAACACAGATGACTTTTCTGAAAATGCAAAAAAACCCAAAAGAACAAGCCTCTCCTGCTATATTTAAATTTTTCAGATTTGAATGTGAGTCTGTATACTTTACAATAGCTCAGTTGTTACAGGTATCACCATGTTTTTAGTGATACAAATTTATGTGAAGTCACATAGATTAATGTGAAGGAAAATGCTGTTTGGATTTAATTATTTCTTTGTATTCAGAAAAGATTTTGAGACATTAGGAAGAAATCATAGGGACGTGAAGTAGAGTTATGGTGAGGGTGGGAACACACTGAAAAACGTATTTCTCCATTTGAAAGTAAATAAACTGTGCCTACCCATCTGTAATGAAAATTACCAAAATATCCTATCCTGTTTCCAAACAATATATGCTGCTGGATATTTGGGGTTTTTTAATGTGTTCTTTTGATGGTTTTTCCCATATTTTTTGTAACTTGGTTGGCTAACAATTTTAAGAATTGCAGTTTAAACTTCAGAATCTTTAATTTATGGTTTGCTTCTTTCATTGAAACCATGATGTAGAGTTGCTGGTTACTGCTGAGTGAAGAGCTGGTGTTCTCAGTTCTTTGTAACACTTGCTGGTTTGAAGAGTGTAAAGTGCTTTCTGGTCATCTTTCATCTGTCCAAACTTAAAGTAATCTATTACTGTACAACATATGAGAGTATATAACCACGCTTCATGCCTTTTGAAAATGTTTGTTAATCAGCTTTACTTGGGATTCTATTTTGATGGCTCCATTTCAAAAACTGTGCTAATTAAATGTAGCCATCTTTCCAGTTGTTAAAATGCACTTCTGAAAATGAGAAGCCTTGAGGATCATTAAGAGAGGAGAAGTTTCAAGTGCTCATTAATGAAGGGCTATTCCTTCTGCCTTGCTCTTACTAAAACCAGACCTTAAGTCAATGGTATTCAAGTCTATATGCTGACAGCACTTTTCTACCTAGGAAAGAATATCCAGATGGTTTCAAATCTTGAGGATATGAAAATGCATTTTAAAGACAACTTTGAAAATATACACTGAGATTAAAGTATAGGGGAGGTAGTTGTGTGATATTAGTTAGAGCTATAAAGCTATATAGAAATGTATTATGCACTTGTACTAATGGGCTTCATTATGGGTGCCAAGGAGCATTTTCTGTAATGACTAGTTAGGAATAGTAGGGAAATGGAAGGGAAGACTGTGAGGGTCTAGTCTGTCTTAGGAGTCATGTTGGTCTCAAGTAGTTCTCACTAATTCTGAAGAATTGATGCTCTTTTAAAATACATTTGGGGGTTTTACTTGCTCTTTATTTATAACCATACTAATCTGGGAAAGCTCATCACTGTGCAAAGTTTATATTCATCAAAATGACTTCTTAAACACATCTGTATAGGAGCTAATAAAATAACTGGGTACTGTCTAAGCTGATTAAATTTTTAATGAAACTTTAGACTTCAGTAGAAACAAATGTAAATAAATACAGTAGAGCAGGTTATGATTTTCTCTTAATTGTGCTGACTTCTTACTAATCCAGATGAACCATTTGCAGTGCTTCATTTTCACCTGGTTTTGGTAGTCATACATAAACTTATGGATCTGTGTAATTACTGATGTAGCTGTTTTCCTTACTAATGAACTACATCATGTGTTTCCTGTATCATTATCTGAATCAACATCTAAAGTAAGCTGACTTTTACAGTAGCAGTTGGAGTCTCATTCAGGATAAATGGAAACAATTCAATTACAGTAGCAGTGGTATTTTAAAGGACTTGTAACACTTTTGTTAATATTCTCAAGAAACTGGTTTGGAAAAGTAAGTGTAAATACAGCAAAGTTGATGGACTTCACTCAGCTTTAATTTTTTTTATTTTATTCATCTTTACCTATGTAGAGATTCAGGTCTTCCACCCCCCCAGCTCTGTTCATTTATTTTCCTCCTTTCTGTCCTTCCTCTACTCCTTAAATGAATATTGTATGTTTTATATATATAAATAAAACCTCTCCAGTAAGTTTTAATCAGTTTTTCTTCTCTGCACAGTCCCTTCAGTCTGGGTATGTTCAGTACTAAAGCCTTGCTGCTTTGGTGAAACCTGCTGAGCTCTTCAAATCAATGTCCTTCACGATGGAGAAGAACTGAAGAAGCTGCTCATTAAAAGGAGGAACCTTCAATACAAGATGTATTAATTCCTTAACACCAAGAGGAGACTTTTTAACGGGCAGAAATTTATTGTTAATGACTACTGCAGATGCACTGAAGTTGAATTTATGGAAATTACTACCCCATGTTATATACAAATTTAAATTTTTTATGTTGAGACAGCTTGAATATATTTCTAATTAGTTTCATTAAGACATTTATTAACTTGTGTACAGTGTTAAAATATGTATTAAGAGAATATTTTGGTAAACTATATATAAAAATTATGTAAAAACTAGAATATATTTTAATTTAGGGTCTACTTTGCTACAAAAATGTGTATTTTAAAGAATTTGTACATGTTTATCAAAGATATAATTTTTTTATGAACAAGAATTTTTTCTTGTTTTATGGGTCCATCATTATTTCTTAGAGCCTAATGTAATTTACTTTTTTACTAATTGGTCTTCTGGTAATTTGATGGAAGTCTAACTAGTGAGAGATTTGTTATTACAATATCAAGTAAAAGCACTCGATACATAGTGTGCTTTCCACTTCTGGCTGCTAACATTTCTTAAGGAAACACAATGAAAGAAAAATAAAGGGAAAATATTTGTTGATATGTGATGTAATTACATCTTCTACTGCAACACAGAAGTAATTTATGTGATGACTCAATTGTACAATTAATGCTCTTTCAATTTCTTAAAGGATTTATATTTTGTTTTCAATGTGGAGTTTTAACTTTTGCTATGCAATATATGCTGCAAAAATGAAGGCAGACCAAACTGAAGTTGGTAAAAATGTACAATGAATTAGGTAGCACTGCATTACTTGCATGCTTTTATCCTCCTTTTGGCAGTATGTGTACAATTTCCTTAGCAGCACACAGTATATGTTGCTCATATATTCAATTTTTATCTAGCAATTGGATGCTTTGTAAACCTGTACATTTGTTGTTAAGCATATGGCTGAGGTAGCCTCCTTTCATGGAAGGTTTTTGTCATAGTAAAGATGCTCTTTACTCTGTGGAGTACAGATACAGGTCAGTCAGTTGTGATTAGGAACGAGGCTTTGGATGAAATGGTGTTACAGGGAATGTACTAAAGATCATGTGTAAAATTCTCAGAACTCACAAGTGCATAGTAAGGAAAAGAATATAAGCAACTGTTTTGGATTTTATTTGCCCCTCATGTACAAGACAAAAACAAAGCATATTTGTTACCTGTTTGTTTTTCCAATAGCTGCAGAAACTTGAAAATAAAACTTAGTTGAGTTGTCAGTCTTCGTTCCTGAAGACATGTGAATACCCTGCATTTCCTTTACAACTGAAGTTAAGTGCTACATCATTTTTTAAAAGATGACATCACAAATTGCTATGGAAAGTTGTACTGAAAGTGTTCAAAAGCAATACCAAGAGCAGCTATAAAAATCAAAATCACTGACTAAAATTAAAATGCAATACTGTACATTTTTGCAACTGTGTATATGTAACATATACACACAAAGTAGCATGTGTATATATATACAATATATTGTATATGAATTATAGATTAATAAGGTAATTCTACCTCTCATAAAGAATTTTCTCATTTACTTTGTTATAAATAGTTTTCCTTAATAAAATACTGATTCATTTTGAAATGTAGATATATATATATATATATATAGCTAATTGATAATAAAATGTCTGTATAAGCCAGCTTCCTTGTTTCTTGTTTTTTTTCCTAGACCTTTTGGTTATTTGACCTCTAATTGAAGATAACTTTTCAAAGTCACCTTCTTTCCTGTAAACCCTGTAATGTACTTAAAAGTAGGATAACATTGCAAAAGGCCATTAGCAAGACAGATGCCTCTTTTAACAATCTCTCTATACCTTCTTGTTTATATTTATGCTTTGTATCATGCCAGGTATTTGATCAACATGTTGATATTATGAAGATGGCGTTATATTTCAAAATACAGTGATTTCAAACTGTGTCTGAACTGAGGATTCCTTCTGGGTCAGGCCCCTTGTTACAGGTGTAATATACCTTGATTTTTTTGCATATGCTGCAGGTCTCTTAGTCCCACCAACAGCAGGTTCTTTGTGCATAAGAATCTAAACAATTTAGCTTTCTTTAGCTTTTTGTCCTTCCTTCAATTTAAAACTAATCACAATTGGTTCTAATACTTGTTTAAGCCTATTGCTGATTTTCAGCAAATTTGTTGCATTGCATGATTATTTATCTATTATTTATTAGCCTGTCAGCCTCTCTTGCAGTAGATGTGGACAGTGTGTAACTGTTACACAGCCACTCTAAAGGAATGGGAAGCTGAGAATAGAGTGGATGCTTTCCAAGTTGCCCAAATTCTGGTGACAGTCTGATCTACAAAAACAACAATAGGCTTCTGCAACTGCATTTGGATGAATAATGGATGGTGATTTGGATGTGCAAAGTAAATAATATACAGGAAGAACAGCTAATTAAAAGGTTTCTACTACATAGGAATCAACCTCTCCCTTGGCCTTTTTCTAGACTTTTATTGATTTATTAGATGAAATACATAAATACCAGCTTATGTACAACTTTTTTTTATTCATAAATAAGTCAGTACTCTGCAACAATCAACTTCTTAACAACAGCAAAAAAATTTGGAACAGTAAAAGCTCAGGAAGGCCTTTTAGAACCTTGTAGCTTTTAAAAATAGCCTGAAATTTATTTTATATCCTATGTTCACTTGTCCTTGAACTTTACCATTTCTGTTCCTTCAAATATGAATATATCTGGTTCTGGGAGAACAAGTTGTAGTGCACAAGATCTCGCAAAACCTGAATGGATGGATGAAATAAATCTAAAGGTCTCTACAAGGCATAATATTCTGTGGCTAACATCTTATGAAACAGTTAATCATCATAATCTCTTTTTAAAGTACGCTTTATGAAGCTTTTCAGTTAGGGAGGTATTTCTTGTTACAAATTCAGAGACTATTTTTCAATTACAGTACTGCAGAAAGAGGAGGATTTTAGTTTCTATAATAACTGTTCTTTACTGACAACTAAACAATGAAAGGCCTCAAAAGGTTTGACACTTGATTAGATCTACACTGTAAAGTGCAGCAGGCAAAAAATATGGTAATTAAGGGCCTGATCAAGTAAATCACTGAGGCATGTCTTGAACCTTAAGCACATAAGGCATCTAATTAATTAAAAGTGAACATAGATATTCATGTTTGTAACAAATCCACCTTTGGATCAATATTTCTGTCAATTGTTAATATGAGCCTTTTTTATCAAAAGATACGCTGTATTGCAACATCCATTAACCCACACAATTTAACTT
Source organism: Emberiza elegans (assembly GCA_024865655.1). Classification (NCBI taxonomy): domain Eukaryota; kingdom Metazoa; phylum Chordata; class Aves; order Passeriformes; family Fringillidae; genus Emberiza; species Emberiza elegans. The sequence goes on from JALJVW010000206.1 coordinate 68,414,313, forward strand.
TTTTAACTTGAAAAAATGTATATTGCAACAATAACTATCTCCTATTACATTCTTTTGGTATTGCTATTAGCATCAGGAGTTAAGCAATATCTAAAAATGCCTTATGAAGGTCTCTGGTACAGATAACACGAGCTGTGATTGCTTGCTTCTGTAGCCTATACCTAACCTACCTGCAAAAGCAGGTTTTTTTCTTAAGCTCATCACAAAATTAACCAGCATTCCGTATCTGGAAAGCTTTCCAAAGTAAATGTAAGCTCTCTTCCTGAGTTTCTTATTAAGTCTTGTCCAGGTTAAGGACAGTTACCATTCTGTCCCTGTTTGAGTAAAGCAGGGTAGAGTTCCTGGGTGAATCCCATGACTAATTATTCTGCATCTGGGAATGGACTGTTAATGCCTACTCTTCAATCAGTTTTTAGTCCACCTCAGGAGCTTTCACCTCTCCAGGAACTAATTTTGGAGCAAGACCATTTCAAATACTACACAGATCCTGTGTTATCTGTGTGCTCACCAACACCAGTGTTCACCTCTGGCAGGGTGGCAATGCAGAATTTCCTGTGGGTTGAGAGGCTGAGGTTTATGAAGAGATGTAAAATGTTCAGATTGAGAACCAGCTTTGTCAAATAACTACTGTCTTACAGTAGTTGGTCTATTTATTGTGTTTGAAAGATTGCATTTGGAAAGCATATTGTTATTATAGACCAGTTCTAAAATTAACTAAAATTGCAGAAGCATATTGAGCTTACTCTTAACCAAAAAAAGATCAGAAAAAAATCTGTTAAAAAGTGAGTATTGAGCAGAAAAATTTCTACAGTTTATGGACAGTATTTCAGACAGAAGTGACTGATACTGGTTTAAAGCCTTGCTTCAAATGAAAGCTGTGTAAATGGGTTAGACCCAGAAGACTGGTAAGGCAGAGAGAAAAGAGTCAGACTGTGTAGTTGGAGTATTTCTGGAGCATGATAGGGTTTGGCTTTTTTTTTTTTCTTCTTGATTTAACAAGTTGAAAATCTGCTGAATAATTCATGAAGAGTGGAAGGGCTGAATCTTCCTGGAATGATATACAGTGTACGTACTGTGGCACAGGAGAAACTGCAAAGCTTTGTATCAGTTGCTGCCGTTTCTGCTGCCGATTGCAAGGTGCTGCTGCTTTTGCTGTTTTCACAGCTACGGAAACCTCAGTCGTGCTCTGGTCTGCCAACAGCCATTTGCCTCCCTATGGACCCACCTTCACCAGCTACAATCTGTGGACTCTCTTACTGCCTACCTGCCTTGGACACTGCTGGTTTTTGGATCCTTACTGCTAACAGCATTTTCTGGACCTTACAGCTTGTATGACTGAAACCTGCCTTAGAGTCCTTCAGCTGCACAGCCTCCCGTGTGCTCGGTGAGGACTCCTGCAGCAGAACTTCTGACCCAGACAAGGATGGGATTTACAGGGCGAAGTCAAAACTGAGCTGCATTCAGCGAGATGCCCAACGCCTCTTCCTGGAGTGCTAGCTCGCCTCTGCTGCTGCTCTGGGAGGACTCCTCCGGGACCCGCATCTTTCTGTCGCTGCTCTACGCAGTCTTGGCTATCTCAGGGACTTTATCCAATGTGATGGTCATCTATTTAGTCTTCTCCTTCAAGAAGCTGCAGACAACCAGCAATGCCTTCATCGTGAACGGCTGTGCGGCAGACCTGAGCGTGTGCGCCCTGTGGATGCCCCAGGAGGCTGTGCTGGGGCTGCTGCCCCCCAATTCCTCCTCCCTTCGCTCGGCGGAGTACCGGCTGCTCCGAGGGGGGCTCCTGGGCCTCGGCCTCACCGTCTCCCTGGCCTCGCACCTGCTGGTGGCTTTCAACAGGTACGTGCTCATCACCAAGCTGCCCAGCGTCTACCAGGCCCTCTACCAGCGGAGACACACGGGCTGCATGATCGGGCTCTCCTGGGCCCTCGCCCTGCTCCCGGTCCCGCTGCTGCCCGGGCTCTGGACCCTGGGCTCAGCCCAGTCGGACGGCAGCTCTCGCTACACCGCCCTGCTCCTCGCCCTGGCCGTGCTGGGCCAGACCGCGCTGCTGCTCCACTGCTACCTCGGCATCGTGCGGCGGGTGCGGGGCAGCGCCAAGCGGGTCAGCGTCCTCAACTTCCACCTGCTGCACCAGCTGCCCTTCCCCGCCGCGCCGCCGCCGCCTCGCCGCGCCCAGCGCCGCCTCAGCAGCGTCTCCGTCCTGCTGCTCTGCTGCGTGTTCCTGCTGGGCACCCAGCCCCTGGTCTGGGTGAGCCTCCTGGGCTTCTTCCTGCGCCCGGCGCCGCCGGCGCTGCAGGCCGCCAGCTGGCTGCTGCTCTGCTCGCTCTCGGCCCTCAACCCGCTGCTCTACACGTGGCGCAGCGAGGAGTTCCGCCGGGCGGCCCGCTCCGTCCTGCCCCGCGGCGAGGGCCCGGCCGCCGCCCCGCGCCCCTCGGCAGCCGCCGCGGGCCCCGCCGGTGCCCCCGCCCTGCCCGCAGCTGCCGCGGCGGCGGGGCACGGGGAGCAGCGCCAGCGCCGCGGCCGCGCCGCGCTGAGGGCCCGGGGCAGCACCGGGACCCCGCGGCCGCGCGCGCGCGGGAACGGGCGCGGCCCCTCAGGCCGCCCCGCCACCCCCGCCGGCGGCCACCGCCCGTCGGGCAGCCGAGCCGCCCCGACCCCCGGTAGCACTTCTTCCCCTCCTGTTGCTCCTTTGTGACCCCACGCACTTCTTGCCCGCTCCCCCTTCCACCGCACGGCCAGGCAGCGCCGGGTGCCTTCCCCAGGCACTGGGACGGACACTGCGGCGGGATGTCCCGGCCGCCCCCTCAGCCCCGCTCCCGGCACGGAGCTGTCCGCCCCCAGGAGCCAGCCAGGACTCCAGCCAAAGCACTGGATTTAGGAATCTGGGATAACCGGTAAATATGGCAACGCACGTAACTGTTTTTATGCTCTAAAGATTTCAGTAGGAGACAGGCACCTAGACAGCTCTTTCTGAGACATATGCAAGTTTGTTTTTATAAAATCGATGTAATTCTTTCAACATTTAAAGTAGTTATTTGAAGTGAGCTCCCTGAACACAAGGTTCGTTTGTGAAGGACTGGCAGGTGTCTCATTCCACACACACGCACACAGACACCGGGAGCTGCTTCCTTTCCCCCAGCATACCTGATCTCTGTGCTCCATGCAAGACCCTCCTTCAGCTTTCTCTGGCAAACTTCAGGATGATGCTGTCTGTGGAAACTGTTAAAAACAAAAACATAAGCACCTTTGTGGTGCTCTGGTTTGGATATTTTGTTTTGAAAGCTTTTTAAGGCCTTTTTTGACAAAGGTCTCTGCCCAAGGGCACTCGATAAAATACAATGCAATATGAAGGCTGGTGTTGTCCATCTAACCTTGTCTCCTGTTCAGTTACCAGTTTGTTGTATTTCTCTTAAATATATTATTGCAGAAGTATGATTTCACAGCCTCTGCCAGATACAAAATAACAGATTCTGTGTGGCATTTGGAAAGGAGACAGCTCCTCGCACGGAAACTGTAGTGGTGAGTGCTGCAGGCTCATTCCTCCCAGGAATGCTCTTGAAATCCTTGTATTTCCTTCTCTGTTGCTTGACTTCCTCCTTCCTCTTTTCCAACGCAGTTGCTGCTGTTCTCATGGTGATGATACTTAGTGGTGTGTTTGCCTTCTGGCACAAGCGTCTGCAAGAAGGTAGTTGTGTTCTGAATCCCTGGGCATCCACAAGCAGTGTCACCTAAGCTGTGCTGTCGCGAGGAGAATGGACCCATGAGAATGTAGGAAGATTTGTCACAAGAAGAGTTTGTTGCGTTGGGTGACACAAACTTAGAGCTCTCATGAGGGTAGTTTAATGATGGGATAATAACAAGGAAAAGACACATGATAGGTAATAATATAAAAGGCCCTTTGGCCATATTTTATAATGCCCCACACACTTTGCTTGCTTTATCTGCTGAGTTTGAGTTTCCACAGAAAATGCTTTAAGAGAAGGGAATAATTTAATTTTTTCCCTCAAGACTAAGACCTGTTAGGTATCTGTGATGCAATGATGTATCTAAAAGTCCCATACCAATATTTTGTTTCCTGGCATAAAAAAATCTCCATAATCACAGAAGAGATACTTGTTAAGGTCAGGATTTGGAAAACACAAAGAATGAAGACCTCAAAAGGATTCTTTTTTTTTAAATTGACATCCAGAAAGTGTATGAACATCTTGAAAATAGCTTTAGCTACTTGCAGCCACCTGTGGGAAAGTAAAATAAGTTTCCTTGAGTCTGACTTTTACAGAAAGCTTCTTCTTTCATATTGGAGACTGTGTTCCTCTAAGTGATGGCACCAAAAAGATGCAGAGGGCCAACAAGGAAATATTGAACATATAAGATATGCAAGATTGATTTTATTAACACTGTGCACATATCTTGGAGAGTGAAGGAGCCACGATATCCTTGTTGTCATATCTCATCCTAATTGCAGTGGCTGTGCTTTAGCTGTCTTTGCGGAGCAAATGGAGAAGGAAAACTGCTTCAACCTCATCTATCCCAATCCTGGAAAATATGCTGGTTCACTTCCAAAATAAAGTTCAACCAAGGGCCACCCGAGGGTAAGACCCTGTTCAACTCCAAAATAATCCTTAGGCTGGAACCCAGAGAAGAATGCATATTGCATCTCCCACCATGGCTAAAGGAACTCAAGACACTTGATAAAGCTCATTACTGGGCCCGTAAGCAAAACAAAAAATCAAACTCTAAAATAAAAAATTAGACAATGCCTCTCCCCTGTTTTTGGCTATGGAACACATTAGTCTGGAATGAAAGCAATAACATTTTTCTAAATTCAATGTCCAAACCATCAGATACCTGGAACTTCTGAGCTTCTTCCCTTGTGAAATAGCATGCAAGTTAAATCTGAAATGCCTGTATTTTATATAGACCACCTTTAAAATGCAAACATGTATAAAAATGCTATAATGTACAAAACTCAAGACAGCTATCCTTATGCTATGCATCAATTCCAGAAACACCTGGAAATCCCTTGGAAAATTTGATGTAATTACATCTGACTGTAAATATTTGACTGTTTTAATATACTCAGGTGACCTAAATAACATTACACAGAAAAAAAAAGAATTTAAAGTAATTAAGAAAGAGTATGTGTCTCAAGATCAGTTTCTCTGAGAAATTGCTGGTCTGAAAAGTCCTGTATGCCTTGTTCTACAGCCATAATCTTTGTATTTCCACCTTGTAAATACTCCATGGTAAATTGCAATGGAAGCTCGGCTTGGCTCAAGTTCTCCTGGTTCTGTGGCACTGCTTCTTGGTTAAGGAATGGATTTCATTCTCACTTTCTGTCATTCTATGCTTTAATTTACAGATTTATATGTTTAATGCTAGTTTAATGGTGACTTTTCTTCAATGTGAATTTCTGTCATGCTCAAACAACTAATTTACAGACACAAGGGATATGTTGCCAATTTACAGACACAAGGGATATGTCCTTTAAAATGTCTCAACCAAACACTCTTTCAAGAGGTGTAAATGAAGATGATGGAAAATCCTGTCAGCAATTCAAATGAGATTTGCATGAACGGAGTTGCTCCTTTCCTCTGGTGTTGTGCCAAGCAAGTGTGAGTGTGGCCTGAAGCTGCCCTTCCTAGACTGGCTGGCATTGACAGGTATTAGCTGCCTTCATGTGCTTTAGATGGGAGGTGAGAGCTCATTAAAGCATTGAATTTATGATGCAGGAGTGATACAGTAGTGCAGATGAGCCACGATGTTCACATGCCATAGTTGCCTGTTCCTTTGCTATTTCCTCAGGGCTTCTGGAAACAAGAGCAGGTAGGATTAGTAATAGCCTGCATGAATTGTGGTCAGTTGCACTGATGTGTTTGAAAAGTGCCATTGGGTGTATTATGGCCCAAATAAATCTGCCACTCAGTTTGTGAATTGCCCATGCAGAAATACATGTGGGACCTGTTTTTTGAAAGTAAAATTGTGATGCCTCAAAATAGCGCCCTGAGGCATGGGTTATTTGTGAAAAGTGCTTGCAGAGGGTGTTCCTGAAGTTAGAGTTTGGATTCAATCTTTTAAAGCCACCCATAATTCAAAATAGTTGTAAAAAGCCATAGAGCTGCTTTGTGGAATTAGGTATCTACAGCAATATGAGTCTCCACCAAAACTGGGCAATCATTGCCTCCAAAATATATGTGTAAAAAGTACAGGCAGCAATGTGAAGCTGGGGAATTATGACAAGGGAAGATGAAGAAGGCGAGACAGGGGCACTAACAGTTTGATCCTGAGAAACAACACAGAAAAAAATCTGAAAGCCAGAAGAGGCCTGTGATTATGATAAAAGTAACCATCTCAGATTCTTTTTATGTGAGGAAATACATTTCTATGCTTTTCTTAATAAATAAAAACATGCACTTCTATTTTCAATTTCTTCCTTTAACAAAGCATTTCATACACCAGCAAATTTTCTTTAAACTCTGAAATCAAAAAAGGTATGAGTTGCATCAGCAGTCTTGTGGAGCCTGCATTCAACAGCAGTGCTGGACTGACAGCAGAGATAACATCTTAGCTAACCTCCAGATTCAGTCAGCCATAAGCACATTGTGAACCTTTTTTTCCTAACTACCAAGTTGATGCTATTTTTAAAAAAACCCACATACAGATTATTTTCAAATGAAGACATTTAAGTGTAGCATTTCATTAAAGAAAAAAGTGACAACATATACTTTAGCTTTCTATTTAATCTTAAATCACATAACTAGATTATTGCAATATTCTTTAAATTCAGAAGTCCCTTTCTCAAATGGCAGCGAAAATAGCTTTTCTCGTGACTGTTTAACTTCTAAGAAAGCTACTTTTTTTGCTCTTTTATGTCAATCCTTCCCATGCACTGTCATCATTTTACCAGGGTAATAGTCTATTTTCTTTCCTTCTCTTCCCCTTTCTTCAGTATCTTCTGTAATTTTCTTCACTAAGGGAAAAGTTCTTGATTCTGCTGATCAGGGCACAGCTCCTTGAGCTGAGTAAGTTTTAGGAGACAGTTGTAAACTAATACTAAAGAAGTGATGGACAAATCCCACATACTTAAATTTCTATTTAGAGTGAGTAGGTATTGAAGTTGGGCTTTTACTGTGCAAAGCAGTGCACAAATTTTTGTCTATATTTACAGATATTTGCATTTGAGTAAGGTTGTGTAAAAAAAAGGATAATATGAAAGAAAAATTTAAAAATAGTTTGAAGGCTGGAGAAAAAATCTTTTTGGCTGAAGAGTTCAATCATAGTAAATTAAAAGTGACATCATTACATAATAAGCACATTTATGTAGGTATTCAAACCAATCTGTTACCATACATGGTGATCTATTGATCTCTTCTGGTGTGGAAGACATGGCCTTACAGGGAAATAGCTCTGCTTGAAGAGTGTGGGCCACCTTGCCTGTTTATTGTCAAGGAGTTCAATATGGTAAAGGTCCCTGTGCGGTCTGCCCTACACCCAGTCTGCATGGATATTCCTGAAAATAAAGAACTGGAAACAATCCTTAAAAAAAAAAAAAACATTTGTGGCTGCTTTCTTGCCTGAAGCTTTGGGTCTCTGAAGAGACAAAACAACCACTCCAGGAAGGTTAGCTGTTTGGAGTTCAGGGAAAACTGCAGGACGTCTAACCTGCAACCCCAGACATCAGGCTTGTCATCAGTGTAGAGCCAAGCTTTTGAGTTCTGAAGGAAAGCAAACTGCCAGCTGGAAGGGGAGCTCAAGCCAATCAAGGGAGCTGTGTAGCACCTTAGACTTCACCATGCTGAACTTTTCCTCTTGTAAGACAATGGGTTGAAATAATGAATAATAAAAATGTGCCTCTGCCAAAATTTTTCAGCATCCTTTAAATGTCTCTTTTTTCTGTACTTCTGTGAGATTCACTCCTGCTTCCAAAGTTTTCCTGCTGCTCTATAATTGAAAAATGTTGAAAAGCATAATTAGTATTAATTAGCAGAGAAACACAAAGGAAGGAAAAATAAATCTCATCCGTTCTGGACAGAATCAGCTCTGGTGGTTCAAGAGCCAGGGCACACAAAACAAGAACGGAGCTGCTGTTATTGAAGAGCTTCACTTAAGACCAAAGATGCCTTGTGTTCAGGCTGTCTTCACCTGCTGTGTGGCAGTCTGAGGGCAGAATTAAAAACAGCTATGCTTCAGGCAAGAGCTGCATCCCTCCTGATCTGTTCTGAAGCTGATGATGTGATGGAGGTGTAATGTTAGTCACAAAGCAACAAAGTGAGCATTAGCAACAGAGAAAAACTGTGAAAGGGAGAGCTTGAGAGACAAAGATGATGAATTGAAAAATAGTCAGTTTTATAAGACATTGCAAACTTTGTTTAATGTGTCTTCCATATCCTCTATGTTTGCTTCTGACCCCTTTGTCTCCCTTACCTTTGTGCACCACAGTGCTGAGATGTCCAGTTTCTTCTCAGCCTGGAACCTCTGACACTGAGTTTGATGTCATTTCATGAAACACTGTTCCTGTGATTCTCTATAAACTTTGCATCTTCCATTCTAAGGTTCAGTGAGATGGCTGTAGCAGTGTTGTCGCTGTGGAGACAGGAGCACCAGGGTTTGAACAGAGTTAGTAACCAGAAATACTGTGAAGAAATGTGAGTAGTGCTGCTTCATATCTATGTTTGAGTATTCCTCCTTTGTCTTCTGTTGCATTTCACACATGGCCATGTACACATACTGGAATAGCTTCATTTCAGGAGTGTCCTTTTCCACAAAAATATCTCTTTCAATTAATCCTGTTTTATAAAGGTAGTGATAAAATCTTGCAGGATTTGAAATGTTCAGCCATATTCACTCCTCCAGCGAGCATAATTGTCCCTCTTTCATTCAACAGAGCATCTCCCCTTACTCTAGATTAGTTTTTCTCAGTTTGTGGCATTATTTCTCTAGGACAGATTAAATGAAAAAGTTGGTAGGTTGCAACAGGGGGAAAAAATAGCCAGCCTCACTATTGCTTCTATCTGATTTCAACAACCACATTTTTATACCTTTCACTGGTAGCTAGTGGCTACTAGTTTTTTTTTTTTCTATGCTAATTAAATGAAGGCTGTAGAACTCTATTGTGTTAAAAATAGAGATAAATAGAAACATAAAAAAATATTCATTGCATAGAAAGAGTAAATATAAGCTCTCTGAATTTCCCAGCAGATATCTTGCTTGGCTCTTTGTTGTTTAATATAACTGTTACGTACATATGAATAGGATTAGGACAGTCACATGCAGATTTAACAAATGATGGCTCTGAACTGAATTAAAGGCATGAATTAATTTTCTTTTATCTCATGCATCATTAAATATTGCTGTCTACTGATTATCTATATAATACCTGTCACCTGATAGCAACCACGGTCGTTATGGTAATGTCAAGATTATAATTATAGTCCCTTCTGCAATGTAGTCATACTATGCTAAAAAAATCCTTGAGATGATAGTGTCCCATGCTTGGTATCAGCCCAAACACAAATACATTTTGAGACTGTTGTGGGGAAGATATTTTGTTTAGTTATTAACATGCAAGAATTATGTACATACATGTACATACATGTGTATTTAATCACAAAATATGCAGCCTTTTGAATTATGGCTTTATTTCATTTGAGATAGACAAAACTTGTCAGAACTTCATATCCCTTGATGATCATCCCTTTGGCTGATTTTGGGAATGTAGGAATATTTTTAAAATGGAGTTATTGCTCAGAGAAATCTTCTTTGTTGGGCAGCATGTGTCAGAGTGGTAGATGAGCCCATACCCTTTTGCAGTAGAGCATGTGGTGCCCCAGGTGTTCTGGCTGCTCCTCTCAAGGTCATGTCAGGAGCTGGTGAGCCCTGATGTCCAGAAGCTGATCTGGAGGTCAGGACTCCTGGGAGACACATGTTTACAAGACTCCACAAGGTTGTGAGTGGCAGAGAGAGTGTGGCTTCCCAGAGGATAAAATAGATCTGATTTCTGTAGAATGTAGGGCAGAACTCTGAGAAAAAAAAAAAAAAATTAAGTCATTATCTGGTAGCTTATGCAAATTTTATTAATTCAGTTCTCCTATTTTCTTTTAGATTTCAGAGACAATTTTCATTTAATTATAAAGAAAAAGTCATGTCTCATAAGTATACAAATGAATAAACAATCTCTTCCCAAATTTAAAAGAGGTTCTAGGAAAAGCATATTGAGGAATCTCTGTGAACACAACTTGTGGAGCAAATAACTCAGAATAAAAACCCACTACAGGTAAACCTAAGAGTATTGTAGCCACTAACTCATTTAGTGCCATCTAACACTATAAATATTATGTTAACCTAATGAATAAAATAGATGATTATATGTTATTCTTATCTGTAATCTGAAATCAGTTGTGATCAGTTTAATCAGGGTTGAATGGCCCATACAAGTTTATATCTGTAAATGAGATACCTATAGAAATACTGAAGTGTTCTTTTATTTCTTATTTTCATCACTTACACAGTACTATATTGAAATACTGTTTTCTATTAATTGATTTTGGGAACAAAGTTATACAAATATATAAATATTTGGTAATATTTTTGCATCAATATTTGGTTTCAAACAGAAGTGTACAAAGCTGGTTTTGTGCCAGCCATTTTTGGGCTGGCATAGGTACCTGTTGTAGAAATAGTTTTATTCAGATAGTCTATGGACAGGCTTTTGGCAAGAATGTCCATAAAACCATTCAGTGATGCCAAAGTTGTCTGTAGCTGTTAACCAAGGGTGTGTGATGCTGGTGATAGCTGTCACATTGCAGGCAGCTGTGTCTGCCAGCTCTTGGGGAACAAGCAGGCAGTTGAGCTCCAGCTGCTCTTTTACCGGGGCCAGCCAAAGATCTGAGTTGTTCTCCCTCATACAAGGCCATTGCAAAAGGTCCCAATTCCTGCATCTCTCTAAGACCTGCACATTTATGCCACCTTTACACTCAGTAGGTTATTTAGCCTCATCTCTTCGCAGACTTAAGGTGGTTTATGCAGAAAGGAGTAAGACCAATGGAATCTCAACTAATTTGTTAATTATTTAGGGATTAAGGCCTTAATATACTCTGATCATTTAAGAAGTTTGGTTGATTAGTAGGATTTAATGAAAAATCTTTATCTTGACATTCATTCTGAAATTAGTGTTTATAGATTCAGCTGTTTTCCTCTTAGGTATTAACAGCATTAAACACGTGGCATTCCAGTAGTAAGAAGTTCATGTAATGGTGCCACTGGAGGAGCAAACCATGCTCATGGGACACAGCAGGAAATATCTATCCCTCCTCATAGTAACGAGCACAGCAGTGAATTAGAAAGAAAGATTCAGCAAACTAGATTGGATCTTGTGTAGTCCAGAAGAAACTGCCAAGGATATGAGTCAGACTCAGACCTGGAAGAGGCTTTTTCTGTTCTACCACTGCAGCTCTTGTTCTGAAGCTATACCCTCATTAAAGGGACTGGATTTGTTTTATGCTTACATAGTTAGGTCCTGCAAATATTGTAAAGGCAAATGAAACCCAGGCATCTTTGAGTGGACCTCGGTTTCCATATGTATGCAAGGAAGTCCATTACTCTCCCACCACATCATGTGAAGGGAAAGATACTTTTTCCGGCCTTTTTCCTTTCTAGGCATCTCAAGGAATGTTCCAAGTCTCTTAAAATTTTGCTCCTTTGAAAGCAGAGATTTTTCTGTAGGAAACAAATGCCTTCAGCAATGTGCAAGGATTTAGCCACGTTGCCTTTGCTGTCCTGTCAAGTGTGTATTAGTATTGGTATGGTGCCAGAGCTTTTCCAAAGGCATTGGTAGCTTGCCTAGAGCACCAGTAAGGATCTTGATTTTCCCCTTTTGAAGGAAAGCAATAAGACCTATTCCAAAGGAAAAGACATGCTTTTGTCTCATTTTTGGATTATCAAAGAGGGGTTTATTGTCAAGCTCCCATAATTCAGTTGTATGTCTAGATAAATAACCAACTAACTTGACAATTCTATTAATAATTTCTCCCTGGCCCTTCTTTTGCTTCACAGCACTCAGCTGTGTTTCACACATGGAATTACTGAGGTCAGGAAAAGAGAAGCTAGATGGCACTATGGTCCAAAGGGACCATGTGCTGCTGGTGAGCAGGGTGGAGCTGTGTGAGTTATCTGGTCTAAAAAGCCTCTAGAATTCCATAAATATCAGCAAAAAACGGGGTCAGAATTTTTAGAGTGGAATTAGGAAGAGAACAGGCTCATACAATTACTTACCTTTTGTGTTTTATAACACAAACAGACTTCAGCATATAAACATGAAAAAGCAGATGTAAAATGGCTTTAAGATTGCCTACACAGATAAAATTGTGAGAAATAGTTTATGCATCATTGCCTTAACATAGCTTAAACATATTTGTGATTTTTAAACATATGCTCAGATATTTCTGTTTATATACATTATTGTTTATGGGAGTGGATAAGCTATGTACGACATTTGTGCAATTGGAGAAAATCAACACACTCATCTGATTTAGTCCAGCAACCTAGAGGGGAAAAGTAATCCACCCTGAAGCACGCATTAAACCTTCTTTTAGTGACTTTAAGGGTAGAGTTAAAGGGGCCTACACTACCAAAGTATACGTTTCATTCAAGCAAATATCTGGGGTAGTTACTGTAAGACACTCATTAAGTTGTCTTTATATACATTTATTTTCACTATGATATGTCAGTTTTTATAATCTCTATTTTTTACTATTTTTTAGTTAACAAATATTTGTAATTCGTCCATTTGAAATGGAAGTCAGACAAGAATATATTAATGTAGTTTTTATTAAAACTGCAAGGCAAACTAAAGCCTTTACCTAACCAGTAATTACTATTTAAGAGCACAAGTAGGCAGTTTAAGCTTAAGAACTCCTTAGAAAAAATGTTAAAGTTATTAAAACACAAAACTAATAAACAAAAACATCTGGAAGCTCTGGAAGTCTGCACAAGCAGACAGTTTAAGCTTAAGAATTGCTTAGGAGAATGTCAAAGTTGTTAAAACACAAAACAAATGAACAAAAACATCTGAGAGCTTTGGAAGTCTGGGGAGGTCTTAATTTCTAATTACTTTAAAGTCTCAACATTTGAAAGTAAATAGAACCCTGTCAGAGTACCAACTTTACATTTGTGGTAAAGCCAGCCTCTAGGCCTTTTCATTTGTATCTTTTGCTTATGCAGTGAGGGGGTCTGTACTGCAGCATGCCATGTTTGAACCAAGATCTTTTGCTAAAGAAATAATCCTTTTTTTTAGAGGAGTTCAATAGTTGAGGTGAGGTAGTGCTGTACAAATTACACAAATGTGCATCTGTCACGAAGAGATGCAAAAAATAACTGATTTAGTAGGATTTTGTCATGGCAGAAGGTAGCAAAAAAATACCATATTGTTCCTTCAGAGTTCAGTATATCATTAATGTGACAGGAAGAGGTATGGATGAGCGTGAAAATAATTTGGAAATGCGAGGAAAGCTTCAAGGTTAGTAGTTGCTAGGAAAACACTTGCAGAACTTCTGCAAATCCAACAAAAAAAGCATGAGCAAGATGACTTTAAAAGCTTAATATAATTCCGGAATTTTAATGCTCAGAAATTTGCAAGACAGCATGTGAAGGTCAATGAATCAAATTCATAGAACTGCAAGCCTACAAGGACAGTGTTAAGGAACAAGCAGGAAAACAAACAGAGCAAAGAAGTTGGAACAAAGAGGAGAAAATGGGATCAGAAGGAATGGGAGAGCAAGACACCTCCTTGGAAGTGAAAATAAGATAATGGACATAGTCAACACTGCCAAGAAAACAGGAAGTTTATTGAAGAAGCTTCAGGAGAGGCTAGAAGAGAAGGAATCATCTGTGGACAGAAGGCACAGTGGAGGAAGTTCAAAGGTTTCTACAAAGTGTGCTGAGAGGTAGGTGGATATTAATTTGGGAAGTGGGATTGCAAATTTGAAGAACCTAGTAGAAAGCTATTAGAACAACCCATAGTGGCAAAACAAATGTCCTTTAGGTTAGCAAATAGCAAAAAATCAGTTACTTTTAACATGGCAATCTGTTTAATTTAAAAAAAAGAAGAAATTAATTTCACAGCAATTTTCTTTTACATCTTCCTCCCATTTCAACATACACTAAATTTGCCAGCTCCTGCTTTATTGTGCATTTGGTGATTCCAGAGTCCTTTTTAATTCCTGTAGTTAGTATCAGTATACTGGAAGGACGTATTTGAAGTTTAAATGGGAAAAATTATGCTTCCCAAGAGATGGAAAACATTAAGGGCCTCCATCAACAAAATGGTGAAGAGGTGTGACTTAGGAATAAAATTCAGAGGAAATTATAACCAAGTCTTTCCCTTCTATCAGCAATATGTGAAAAATTCTTATTTCTGTTTACACCTTTTAGAGACAACACCTACTTGCTGCTCTGCCCATTTGCATAGAAAACAGAGGTGCTGTAGATTACCCAGGAAGGGGAGCACCATCCGGTGAGTTCTACCATTCCTCCAACTTGCATTCAGACATGGCAGATCATGAGCCTTGTCCTTAGTTAACCATAGATTTCTGCTGCTTCATTAAAAAGCTGGCCTTAATTTATAGTGTCTTTAGGAATCACACATTTTTTTCCTTAGTGGGTACTGTACCATGCAGTTTGCCACTTGGTTCTGGACTTTGGAGAACTCACTGCAGGTTTCAACATTCAAAAATCCTGAGAAATACAGGAGGGCTGATATAGTACTTGTACAGCTCGGAGTTCTGCTTTGTGCTGCTTCAGCAACAAGGAGCAGGACTGTCTGACCTGGCAATATTTCTGTCTTTTTTTTTTTTTTGCCATTCAAGTGCTTTCCCCCTAGAATTCAAGGAAACTCATATTTTGTTTTTTCTGATGATGTGTCAAATCCTTTTAAAGTAGTGTGGATGTTGGCTGAACCTTCTGCAGGTTCAGTCTATAGTGGCTAAACTGAATGGAAGCCAAGGAGTTCTCTATGTCTGTTATGAGTCAAGGGTCATGTTGTATATGGAGCAAAATACATCTATAGTGACAGGAAGCAGAGTTTTCCCTATGTTTTAAATAAACAATAGCAGGTCCAAATTCTAGTTATTGGTGATAGGAAGATCTTTTTGTTCTGTGAGATTTCTGTTTCCTGTGACACTCTATAAGGTACATCTCCTTCATGTTTGCTGGCATTATTTGTGTTTTCTAAATGTGTGATACAGCACATTCTTAAAAATAACTGTCAACTTTGTATTTGTTTTCAAGAAAGTGCTGATACTAAATAAAGT
The DNA here is from genome assembly GCA_024865655.1 of Emberiza elegans. Taxonomy (NCBI): domain Eukaryota; kingdom Metazoa; phylum Chordata; class Aves; order Passeriformes; family Fringillidae; genus Emberiza; species Emberiza elegans. The sequence continues at coordinate 68,429,624 of JALJVW010000206.1, forward strand.
ACTAATTTTGGATTGTAGCAACAGCCACTAAATAGGCACACTCAGCAAGAAATCCAGCATGACTGGTTTTGGATTTAATGTCATAGGTGAACTGAAGATAGCATGAGTTGATAAATTTAATGTACTTTGAATCTGTGAATGTGTTTAAAAAGATGTTCTAAAAATTAATATTTTTAAGCTGCTTGTCGCACATTAAAACTGCTTATTTTACTTCACTATCCTTGTATTAATTTATTCACAAGATGGTTCGTCAAAGCAGTGTATTTTAAGGGCCATATGTTTATAAAATACTAAAAGTACCAGGATAGTTAAATTTTGGCTGGTGACTGTTCACAGGGAGTCCAAGCAGGGTCTATGAAATAGGCCTAGAGCCTTGTAAGTCTTCTAGCAGAAGACAGACAGTACATGAAAGCATTAACATCTCTTGAAGTTGTTAATTGCTCTGAGTAAATCAACAATTATTTATTACAGTAAAGATAATTTCTTGGAAATACCAGGAGTGCATTAGAAATATACAGCACTCTAATAGGATGTTGTATAGGCTCTTCATTGACATGGCATTTTACAGTGTTCTGATTTGAAGAGCAGATCAGAATTTCAGATGATTATTATGAATAAGTTTACACTGCGATAGTCACTTGAAAATCAGTCTTCTGCCATAAAAATTAGTTTCTGGTAAATTAATTTGTTTAACATCCTTTGAAGGTCCCAAATTAATTATGTTTATTTCAGTCATCTGTAAATATATGCTGCTGTATTCCACTGCAAATCACAGAAGAAATTTCCAGTGCTGGCTCAGTGTTCCAGAGACACCCCGAGTTAGCTGCCCTGATTCAGGTACATGGTGTTTCCCAGGCTGCCTGCTGAGGAAGGCAGCTGGAGCACAGAGTAAGAGCTGAGCCTAAAAGACCATTTTTTCTGCTTGCCTCAGTTTGGGATTCAAATCCAAACCTGTGACTGCATTTGCAGTTGAGGGTCAGCCTGTGGAAACACACACATCCTCCTTTTCATCTCCTGTTGCAACTGTTCATATTGCAGTAATAGTTTATGTGTGGTGGCCCTGTCTGCCTACCCAAGGACTGAATGCAGCTTTCCCAAAGTTTCTCACCCACGAGCTGCAGCCTTCCTTCTGGGACCCAGGGGGTGGGGGAAGGACACAGATTCCCACTTGCCCCTCACTCTTTTTTTTTCCTTTTCTTCCCTGTTTTCTCTTGAGTGTAAGGTTTGACCAGTACTGAAGTTCTAAGCTGCAGTATTTTTGTAATCAGCAGCAATGTCTAAAAGCCACTTGCTCCAGTATAGTGGATATTTTTGTTCCCAACAAAGGAGAGGAATGATTAGGAGGACTCCATCTTATCGCAAGGCTAATTAATTACTTTATTATACTATATTATTCTATACTATATTACGCTATATTACTTTACGTCTAAACTGAATCTGCCAAGCACTCAACCCTGCACACACTGCCCAGAATCTTGTGACTGCCAGCTGAGAGTCACAACACACACACACTTAGCCCTGCTAGGCCATGGAAACAAAACACCGTCACTTTGGGTAAACAATCTCCATATTGCATTCTACTTTGGCACAACACAGGCACAGCAAATGAGATAAGAATTCTTTTTCCTTTCTCTGAGGTTCAGAGAATGTGAATCTCAGAAACATTCCTGAGAAGTCGTGCCTTGCTTTTCTCTGTGAAGAGAAATGTGGCCACACTCCAGCACAGGTGAGGATAAAGAAGAAGATGAGAACATTGATAACCGGTGTAACAAGGCAGAGGAAAGAGCCTCGCCTCCCTGTGCCTGCTCTGGCTGCAGTGTTTGCTTGAAGCAGGAGTTAGTTTGACCACGGGCATTCCTTTTCTTTTTCCTTCTGTTCTAGTCTAGTCTTGAGAAATACAAGAGTTGTTCCAGCATAAGTTAAAGAAAGGACTAATATCTAACAGAGATTAAGTTTTTGCTGAGAAAGAATAGTTATAAGCAGGAAATTCTGGAACCATAAGGGCCCCTACAGATCCTCCCAAAATATCCAGAATGCAAGAAGATTTTTCCATATTCATAAGCACTGAGCTCCATCCATGAGTATGACATTAATTTTATATAAAATATTTTGAAGTAATAATGGATGTGAAGGGGATTTCCATTCCCTCTTTTTTACAAGGGTATTTCCACAGATTTCAAACCCTCATGAAACAGTGTCTGCTCTAGTACATATGTACAAAACATGTTCAGATGTGATTGCTGAATAGATGTGATTGCTGTTTGTAAAAGTTTAGATATTTTTTACACAAAACCTGTGAGCCTCTGGGTTCATTGCTGAATGATCTGCCAACTACAAGGATGGTTTCGTGCATTTTTATACCTTCATTTGCAATTCTTATTTAATGACAGTAAGGATTCTTTTAGCAAAACATTTAAGCATACATGAGGCTTGTATTACATAGTTAACTGGAACAAATACCCTCTACTGATGTTATGTATATATTTCAGTATTTTGCACAACTAATAATCAGAAATACATACCTGTGAAATAACATCTAATTTTTATTTCAGTTTTGAGATTGTGTGATGTTCTGAGAGCCTGCACTGAACTTAGTATCAAAAGTATTACATCCTACCTTTTTTTGTTTCATTTCACAAATACTACGTTTTTTCCATTTTCATTTTTTTTCCTTTATTCTCCTGGAATAGGTTTCAGTTTCGATATATCAGAAAACTTTTCCTGAGTACTAAGTAGGTGGGGGCATTCCAACAGATAACTGAAAGAAAGAATAGTAGGAAATCTTAATTAATTGCACTGATTTTGTACAAATGAAATAACTGAGTGATGCAGCAGGAACTAGGTGGGAAAAGAACAATAGTATGAGCACACAATATGAAGTATTTGGAAGCAAGGAGTTTGAGAATTTAGCTAGTATTGGAAGTCACAGGACATGCAAAGAGGTTAAATGCCTGCAAGTATGCCTGCTATAAAATATCTTACAGTTCTGCTAATTTTAATTATCAGGGCAACTGCAGACTACATTCAGTAGTGCCTGGAAGCATTAATGGCTTGTGAAAATGTAGTCACCTGAGTGATCTTGCTAACTTTTTCCAGGTGCTGGTGAGGAAATATTTGCAAAGGCATAAGAGAGGTGTTCAGCATACTGAATGGGAGATTGGCTGTAATTCAAAGTGTAAGAAACTGACTTTTGGAAAGGCATATTGGAAAGGAAATGATTACATTGATGATGTGATTTTGAGAGGACTGGAAAAAGTCCCAAGAACAATTATGGCAATAGGAAATGTGAGACCTGTCTGTGTAGAAGAGAGTCTTTATAAAAAATAAAAGCAGTTTTAAAGTTACCCTCTGAATGACTGGGAAGACTAAATATGCAAAGGAAAAGTGGGTGTGGTGAAACTAGTATATAAAGGTGCAGGTGATTTCATAATTAAGAAGAAAGATAGTCAAACTGAACTGCTGAAAATAAGATCAAAAACCAATTACCAGAAAGAAGAATTTCAAAATAACTCCTAATTTACTGATAACTGAAAAGAAGTTGAACAAGGAGAGTGCAGGTACTTAAGAGATGATACTACAAGAAAAGTTCAGAAGTTTTACATACCTGCTGTGACTTTGAATGCTAGCACTTGTAATTGTTCTATCATGGGAGAATAATCACTGTTTCATATTTTACATATTTGTAAAGACAGAATGTCAGAAAAAGTTAACTTATTCAACAAATTGTCTTCATCATTCTAGGTTATTGTTGTTTGCATGGACAAAAGTGCCCAACAGTTGCAGAGAACCAGAGGATGCTGGGCCCATAATAGCCAAGAAGGAAGTATAGATGTGTGATAGTGAGGGAGGAGATATTTTAAGTTCCTTTGAGTCTGAGAAAAAATTTGCCTGTCTTGAGACCTAGAGCATTGTGCAGATACTTTTCAAACAGTAGCATGTAAATTGTTTCAGTGTTTGCACAGCTGGTCTTCCCCAGCTTTGACCTCACCAAAGTAATTTGGGGCATTTGCCATTGCAGTACTGCAAAACTTCTTGGCAGTGAGGGAGTTTCCCAAGGGTGCATTTCTCTTTGTAGCTATCCTCTTATAAGGTACAGGGTTTTTACATGTTTGTGCTCATTAGATATTTATACTGTGACTTCCTATTCTCCACTGCATCAGTGGAGACCACTGCCATACTTGGAAGGCATTTGCACAACATCAGAATATCCAAAAAGGAGAAGAACAAATGGAAATTATTGTACATAAAATTGTGTATGTTGTAAACATGTTAAAAGGTGGGCTCTTATTTTTATCTTTGTATAACATAAACTATTGTTCATGGGGTGTCTAGCTGGCAATGACTGGTACCACAGCTAGTTGCAGGAGAATAGTCTAATGTGAGTAAAGTTTTGCCTCATAGCATAGGTTCATCTGCATTTGAACATGGAGATAATAGTCACAGAATCATTAAGGTTGGAAAATATCTCCAAGATGAAATCTAACCTTTGAATATTCTGAAGCTTTTGAAATCTCCAGAGTATAAACTTTTGTGTATTTATTGTAATCCTTTTATAGTAAAAAATATAAAGTTATCTGATATTAAACAGGCCAAATTTCAGTACTTTTTCCCTGTTGTAACTCCATACTACAAGTGTTACATCACACCAAATCCCCCACAGCTAGGAATCACTGTTAAATCTAAATTCTGCATGAGGTTTTTCGCTCCATAGTCCAATTGCTGGAGCCCAGAGGAGCCTGTGCTGTGGAGGGGCTCACAGCAGGCACTGCTGGCTGCTTGGGTTCAGGTATCTGGGCTCTCCACAGGTGCTGGGCTGTTATCTGTGAGTCCCTCCTCATCCAATCTTCATTAATCTCAGATTTGTTGGTTTGTAAGATGGCCTGGAACAGAAGAGTTCTTTATCAGGCCCATTTCTAAAAAATAAGCGCTTTCTTTGTGTAACCAAAGGACTCCACAGGTGCTGTTCCAGTCACAGTCGCTGCTCAGGGGTGTCATTTCCCTTGAGCTGTCTGGAATTTAGGATCACTTAGTATAGCAAAACATGGGAACTGCTGTCAAGGGAAATTGTTGTGAGGATCTAGGTCTTCCTTGTAGAAGGGGTATGGATGTAGGAAATGGGACAAAATGTGTGTTACTTCTCATGTAAAAAAAGTTTAGAAGCTGGATATGGCCTAAAGCTGGTTTTTTTCTGTACCTCTGTTATTATGTCTTCTTTTTTTAGTCTGTAATCTCAAAGCATTTCCTCACAATCATGAGGATATTACAGCAATTCCTATGAGTAACAGGATTTAAAAACCTTCTCCTCCCTTGTAGCTTATTCAGAATATAATAGATGTACTGAAATCAATGTGTGTGTTTATATTGTACCTAGGCCAACATACTTGATGTAGATCACCAAAACATGAAAGACAACTGCCACTGATTAATTTATTGGTGTTTTCTACCCACTTCTCTGGAGCACCTGAGCTCTATTAATTTTGATTGCCTAAGTTAAGCACCTGAATTTTCAGAGTAATGAACATTCCTTACTTGTTTAATTAGGCAAATGACAGTGTTCAGTAACTTCAGTTGTGGCTAAATGAGACAAAGTGCAGGAATGAAGAGTCTCCTTTATAGTCCAACCCCTCACTTTTTGCCACAATCAATTAATCTCTTCTAGTATAGAAACAGAAAGTTTCCTAGGGGAAAAAAACATATGTGGGAACATACAAACATGCAAACTTCAATTATCTTCTTTCCCATTTTATAGCATGTGGATTTGCAACCTTAATAGCAATTTAAAATAAAATATCTCATTGCAAAAATTCCTTCATGGCATGTCATACTGCCAGAGACCATGGAATGCAGTTCCAGCAGCCCAGCTGTGCTGCTGAGCTGCAATGCAGGTGCATTTAGGACTATCCTGGACACATGCAAGCAAGAGCTGAGACTGAGGTTTATTCGCTCTGAAGGATTCATTGTGTATGGTATACACACCGTACTTGAATAATAATTTGGAAACAACTGAAGTTTTTGGTAAAAAAAAAAGAATTATAAGTAAAAATTCACAGAGTTGTGAGTATTTTAAGGAACATCTTAAAATAAGGCATGTCAACTATATGGTTTTGGATGCAAGATATTAAAAATTATTTTGTAAGGGTAGCATTTATACCATGATATCTACTGGAGACTTTGCTATGACCAGTCTGTTTTTCATGAGATGTGCTAAAATACTGGTGAAATGGTTTTAAACTCCAATGCGGTTAAATGAGCAAGAACTGTAAAGCCCATTTTCTGCTGTATTTGTAAAATATGGATGTACACAGGCATTAATGTGTGTAATAAATGACCATGATTCAAAGCTTAACAGATTGAAAAAAAATTAAAAATATCAAAAGGGACATCAAGTATTTTCAGATTTTATCTAGGACATGATTCTGTAGTGATTTTTAGTGATGCTGGTAGTATAGAAAATTTACACAATCAAGCAGAGTTGAGAGTGTAGACAATTACAAAATAATCTAAATTGCCAGAAGTTTTCTGAAAGCCAAAAAGCCTTTCTAGGAAAAATACAGTAATTCCCATCAATGTGCTTTATCTTGTGAACTGTAAAGATAATGGGTGAAGACTGGTGAGGCTTTGTATTTTCTGACCATTTTTAAAAATTTTTTTTCTTTTTTAAGGAATGTGGATGTTTCATGAAAGTCTGAAAATCAGATCAGTGCAGTAATGCAGGAGTGCAGGTCTAAGTGGATTTCATGCTGTTGCAGCCTGGACTTTGAAAACTATTCCTTGAGATGTCAAGGAAAAACAATATGCAAAGCAAATTAAGAGATTCTTGAGAAATTATTATTTTACATCTTTATTTAGAGAATTCATATTTTAAAAGAAAAAAAAATCTGAGGTAATTTGAAAGTCTTCTAAGATCTTTGGCATGGCCTGGAAGGGCAGTACTTCCTAAACAGCTATTCTCCAGGTTTCTTAGAAACCTGATTCAGTCTCTTTTTATCCAAGAGGAAAAATGGGCTAGAACAGAGATATGCCTTGGAAGGGACCCTGAGAAGGATTTTGTTTAATCAAATGATGTCAATACAGATTTGACTATGTAATTTTTTTTTGTTTCTACATATAGCTATTGATGTGGGAGTTTCTAAGAAAGTGTTTTGATCAATAGTCATCTTCACTAGAACAAGTTTGGAAGTACAAAGCACTTCCATTTTATTAACAGTATTTGATCCATGACTAATTGCTTTTATCCTGTGAAGCTGTGTTTCTGTAAATGTATCTTTATGGTTTTAATGAGTGTTTTTAAAGTCTATAACTAACCCTATAGCTGTATGAACAAATTCTCAAGTACTAGAAGATGAGTTTAGTTCAGTGGTTCAGTTTTCCTTTTTTTGTGTGTGTACTTTTAAGGGTTTTAATTGTTCCATAGGATCTCAGAAACATGAGGTATCCCACGGAGAAAATGAGAAGACAGGCTCTTATCTCAAGAAAGTTGACACCAGGTTCTAGTTTGGCATGTAACAGTGGTCAGTTTGGACAGACTTCACAGCTGGATGAAAGCTTAATTTCAGTGACAGATTTACAAACAGGATGTAGGGGCAGTAAAGAGATGAGCTGCATTAAAGCAAATCTTTTAGCATTTAGCATCAGAAGCCAGGTTTTAAAAAACAGGAAACCGTTTCAGGGTGGAGACTGCAGAAGCACCTAATGTTCTTTAACATAATTGTGTGAATGGCTGTGTTTCTGTAACCATAGGTTTCTGTAACATAGTTGGGGTCTATAATTTCAGATGGAAGGCCCTCCCTCCCTTTGCTCCCTAAAAGGCTGCATGTAAAAAATTCAGAGGGGAACTTCCACTGACCTATTGCATTGTATTGTTTCTTCCTAGCAAAGGCTGCTTTTCTCGGCAGTCATTCGTAGTTTTGAAGTCCTTCCAAAGGAAGACAAGGCTCATTGAATCAAAAGATTGGTCCAAAAGAATCAAAATTCAATGGCTAGTGCTAATCCTTGCCAATAATTTTCTGAAGTTATTGCAAATTATGAACTTTCAATACCTGATTGGTGGTACAATTTACAGGGCCCTGATTAGGAAAGACTTATGGATGTTTATATGGCCAAATGATTCTGGTTGCACATTTCTCCAGAGAGAAGCATAAGAATTTTAATGCCTCTCAACTGCCTTTGATTTTCCCCCCGAATTATTGTTGTTATAATTATTATTATTATTATTATTATTATTATTATTATTATTATTATTATTATTATTATTATTATTTCTCTGATGCTTTACTACATGACAATGGTGATAGACATTTATAAAAATATGACTAAAATATAAACTAAAAGACCCCAACTATAATAATATGATAAGAAATAGAATGTTTTACACAAGGAGAAGTCAGCCAGGATACTGAAAGCAATTGAGTACATGCCTCAGGGAGATTAATTAGAGGACACACATGACAGTTACATCAAAATCAAAAGAAGAGATGGGTGAATATTTATTGGTTTTCAATTAAAAATATTTTTCAACCATTTTTAGAGAGAACTAAAATTGAGAATGACTTCCCTAATTGCTTGTATATGGATTTTATCTGCCCTGTAGGGAATACCGTGCTTTTGAAGATTGATGTAATTCAGCATATAGATACATTGGTTCAGCATTTGAGTTGCCTAGAAGGATTACAATAGAACTTGGAATACAGAGGCATTTTGCTACTACATTTAAGTCTTCTCTCCTTTTGCTACTACAGATAAGTCTTAAACTTTCCTGTGTAGTTAATTCACAGTGTTTTCCATTTCCTTTGAGTTTATTAAACAAGTCAAATGACAGTTTTCATCAGAAAGAGTAATCCTTGGCCTCTGCTTTTATGCATGCAGACAACTTGGTGATATTTCATTCACCTGCAAATTGAGGAAAATATTTTTAAATTAACTGAGATTTAAATATATCTGAGATGATTTAAGCTATAAATTCCTTGTTGTGTGGAGAATAGGACTAATAAATTCATTGTTAAAATGAGTCTTAATCCTGACAAAATAGATGCAGATACAGCATTTTGTGGCACCAGAAAACAAATTTGTGTTTATGTACCTTTAATAAAGGTAGCATACAGAAGACATTTTCATGAGTAATCTGCAGTATATATAAAAATCACTAAATAAACCTTAAACTCCTTTTTTTTAAAAAATGTCTTTTTATCTACCTTTGTATAACTTATTTCAATTAAAGGTCAAATGTAAAGGTCACAGACTATATATCACAGCTGTTTGAATGTTATAAATATCACAGCATGGATGAAATGAGGAAGATTACTTTTTTAATCTGAAGATTAGCATCAACTGTGATTTAATAAGAGAGAATTCTTCTAATTTCCAGTTAATGTTTTGTATTTCCTTGATTTAAGTATGTTGTGATTCCTGAAACTGATATGATCTGATTACATGATAATTTGTAGGTGGAAACTTTTGGGAAGTTTCTTCCTGTCTTCAGAGATAAAATGTTCAAATTAGACAAATTTATATGCACCAGTATTTACCAGTGTTTGTATGCATTGTTCATTCTGAATGGGTTTTGACTTTTAAAACAATTTTGTGGGTTTTTGCTGTTGAAGGAATAATTGCAGTAAAGTGAGACAAGCTAAAGAAGGAAGTCATACCTCAAATAAGGAGACATAATCTCAGCAAATAAAGATATTATTTAAAGAACTGTGTGGTGAATTTTGCTAGTTATGAGCAGTCTTCATCTTCTGCTGAAGCCACTGCTGTTGACTGTTGCTGTAAGTTAGACATTGGACCTACAGTAAAGGCAAATGTGGGAAATGATCTGTTCCTCAGGCAGATTTTGCCAGAGCGCATTCTAGCATTCTTGCATTTCTGTTCTGAGAATGATGGGTGTCTGTCCAGGTGGCCAGCTTTGGCAGGATAATAAATCGATGTTCTTTCTTGTGTGTACCAGAGGAAGCGTGGAGGAGGGAAAATGTCTTCCTTCCAGAGGATATTTGCCTTTGCCATAGTGATAGAAAAAGCTGATGAATAAATCAGCCAGAAAAAAACCAAAACAAAACAAAAAAACAGAAGGGTCAGAAAACTTATGGCAAAGGAAAAAACAGTGAGAATACTGTATATGTCAGGACTCTGGTTGCCATTTCATAAACAACCTTCTTCCTATTTTTGTGTAATTTACTTTAACATCCTGTTTCTTTCTTTATCCCATGTGCAACTTTGGGATTTTGAAAAGGGCTGAAGCCTTAGAAAGGTTTTGTTTATTGTGTATTGGGAGAAGGTGGAGTCTTCTCTGCTAAAATTGGGAAATGTTTAAAGAGAGATAATAGATGCTTCTATAATGAAAAATGCCAACTTCCTCCCAAGAGGAGAGTGGAAAGAAACACCACAGAAAGAAAAGTGATTTTGATTCTATGTATTGGAGATTTATTATTTAATATATTTCATTTGAAACAACTTTGCATTTTGAGATCAGTTTTGACATGATTTTCAAGCTGTTGTACAAAGCCAACTTCCACACTTCAAGTAAAGATGTGTATTCTTGTGATAAAATTTGCAAATTTTTGTGCTGTGGCAAAACAGCCTTCTGAACTACATCCATGCTTTGCCCTTGAGCCCTGGGCTGAGCAGCCCAGCACAGCAGGAGCTCTCTAAATTACCACATGCCTTGTGACTTCAGTTACACCAATCTGTGCTTGCAAAGAAGCAAGCAAAGTAGGTCCCTAGCCTTTCAGTCATTCCAGTTTGCAGTGTTAGTAAATGTGGGTTAAAAATCATTTGGTGAGTCATTACACAGCTGAAGAGGACAATGCAAAGTCTAACAGTGTATCTTGAAGGATCTCTGTTTGAGTCCCTTGGGCTTTAGACTAGGCCAGAATACAAACCTAAGTAAGAGGTGATGTGGTTAATTTGGGAAAATCTTATGTTTGCAGGTGGGTGCCAACAGGCAGCTCTGTGACACTTGTAGTGCAAAGTCAGCAGATGGTGACACAGCCAAACTGTGCTAACAGGACTGAGATAGCCTCAGAGCAATGCACTGGCAGGCAGCAACAGCTGTGGGACAGCTCAAAACTTTGAGGCTCTGTGCAGTGCTGGGATGCTAAGAGGAGCTCAGTTGATAAAGTTCAGTGGCATTCTAAATTCAAAAATGACAGAGATTATTTTAAAGTTGCAGGAGAAAAAGGTTTTGTAGTAGTGCAAGAGGAGAGTAAAGCAGCAGAGCTGGTTTAAGAGTGGCAGAACAGAGCAGGGGATTCCAAGTTCTATTGCAATAGTGTTAGTTAATGCTATTAATTTATATTTTTCTATGCTGTTTAGGATAAGTTTTAAAAGGCTGCAAGCTTTAGAAATACATCTGAAAACTTGTATTTCAAAATCTCTTAGATATTTCTCAAATTTAATTTGCTCATAGGATTTTTCTGGTATTGAATTATGTTCCAAAAACACAGACTCAATGCAGAGACCATTTCTCTCTGAGAAATGTGTAAGCAACTGAATCATTTGTGTTTCTACCATTCTCAAGATTTTATCTTTTAATCTGCTTTTGGCCTGTGTCAGGGATGGGATTCTGGCTTGAAAAAATTCTGACTCATCCACTGTAGGTATATTCCATCCATCTCCATCTCCTTGTAACAACTACACTCGTGAGCAAATCCAAACAGGATTTCAGTCCCAAAAGACTGGAAATGGGGGAATAGGAGTTAGATCTCAGGTACTAGGCAGCTTCTGGACTACTTTCCATTATTCTTACCAAGGTTTAGAGGAATTTTGAATTAAATAGAAAAACAGTCTTTCTCCTGCAAAAGCAGACCTGTCAAATGCTTTGGTGTACAGTTGTGTTTCTTTTAATATACGCTGGAAAAGATAATAAACAAATACTTCTTAATGTGAGGGAGAAACAGCAGCAGCACTTAATTATGAAAAAGTTTCCTTTTGGCAAAAGAAGTTAGAATGTATAACTTCCAATGGAAAACATGGAATGTGTTTTGTAACATGTGGAAATAATAATAAGAGAATAGGAATATTGTCTATAATATTTTTTATCTTAACTCTATGTGCTAGCACCATTTGTCCTTTCATTTGAGCTACTTCAAAAGAAAAAAATTTTCCTGAAATACATGAGATACTGAAGCAAGACTATTCAATAATGTTTTCAGAATTTTCCTCAATTCCTACTTCCCGTTTACCATTTTTTCCAGTTTTTATTCTTTTATTTTATCTTTGCATTATTTATTGTGTTTTGTGGAGCAATTGTAAGTGATTCCTGGTTTTTCAAAAAAGATTTTAAGTTTTAACATAGAAAGAACTTAGGATATTGAAAATAAATTGTTTTAACACTCTTTCAAATAGCCTCCTAATATGTGGGCCCTGGAAATTTTACAAATGAATTTGTGACAGAATCTGACATTCATTCATACCTTGACTAGTAAGTTTCTCAGAGAAGAACCTGTAAAATTTATCTCTGTGTAAAGCACTGTTACACTGGCAGGAATGGCAGATTTCATTTCTCTTTAACAGCAAGATTTTAAAGCTGCCTTGGGCTCCTGGGTAGTTCCCATATTCATGTGGGAAGCATCAAGCTGCTCTCACTGTTACTGAACACTTCTGTGTGTTGTAAACCCAGATGTGACAATCCAGGCCACACTCGCTTTCCCTGCAGGCTCTTGACATTCCATGAGCTCCAGAGAGCTCTGTGAATAATGTAGAGGCCTTGCTTTTGAGACACAGCCAGCAATTACAGCCAAGGTGAAACTGAAGTTCCAAGCACATATCAAGTTAGGCTTGCACTGTGTTTAACCCTCAGTGACTTTAAGGAGTTACTATGAAATCGTTGCAACTAATGTCACTCCATAATCATGAGATTACCAAGAAGTCACAGAAGACTTCTCACTTGGTTTTTTGTCCTATTTCTTCTAATTAGATCCTGACAGGATTTCCAGTTATTCACAATGGTTTGCTTTACAGCTATGTGCCAGAAAAGTGCTAGTTGTGCTCAAGTCCCATAGGTAATTGTGTTTGCCAGTCAAAACACTAATGTGGTTGTCTGAGTTTATGCTTTAATTTTCTGTCTTGGAAGGATAAACTGAATCTTAAATGGCACATTATAGAAATCCTTAGGAAAATGGCTTAGTGCCATGATATGAAATGCATTAATTGAAACATTAGATGTTGTTAGGAAGAGTAAGAAAATAAAAGATGAAGTTAAATTTACAGATGATTCACAGAACCAAAAGTAACTTCACAAGGAATGATGTGCAGGATTGTCTTCTTCTCATTTATTCATCTTTATAAACATCTGCAGCTTTAGTCTAAATTAGTAGCATTTATCAACTGTACAATCCCTTAAAAAACTTAAAAAGCAGTTGTTTCTTTTATTAAAAAAGGAATATGGTGAGCTAATAGGAACTAGTAAAGAGTGCAGATTAATTTAGTAATTGCTGTCTTCTGGGGTAGTTATGGAGTTTTGAACATATACACTGCTTACTTTTCAATCTTGTGATAAATTTCTCTTCATTCTTGTAATCATTCTGTACTATAGACTTGACCTGAAAATTTGTCCTCCTTTAAGTTAAATGTGCAAATCTTGTAGTAATCTTTAAATATAATTTTTATTTATTAATTTTCCAATTAATGAATTAGAAAAATAAATTTAAAATAAATATTCCCATTAATAAATACAATATGTGGGATAAAGTGAAACAATTTTTCTTAAAGTGTCTGAGATCCTAAATTTGGTATAAAACAGCACATTTTGTGAAACCATGAGGTACAGTAGGATCCCTATGCTGACTTTAGAGGTAGAATGAAAATCTCTTCATGCCACAAAAATTCAATAGCCATGGCACAAGACACCCGAGAGTGCAAGATAAGCAAAAGTCAGCAGCTGGATCTTAGTGCCATAGCAAGTGAATCAGTATTATAGAATGTAATTATAAATCAATTAAGGCTGATGGGTTTATATCAAATGCATTAAATCAATAATAGAGAATTCCTAGAGTGCATTTCTTCTCAGTGTGAGATGTTTGTATTACATTCATTCAAATAATCTTGGAGACTCGGTGCAGGATGATTTGCTCAAAATCTTACTGAATTCACCCTCATACATCTCGGGAAGTTCCTGTGCCTGGAGCCTGATGGTCTTGCAGATCCAAGTCACCATGCTGCTGATATTCTGGGTACTGAAAGGCACTCCAGAGGTAAGATTCATCTCAAGCTCATGAGCCTATGAGAACTTAACTGGTTCATCCTTGATCCACAAAAGGATTCAACACTGCTTATGAAACATTTATGTCTTTTTTATCTGTTGAAATCTGTGGGCTGCACAGAATTGTTCCCTTTGCCATTAGGATGTCCCCATTTCTAAGTGAAAGCCCTGGCAGTAGGTGCATGGTCATATCACTTAGCCAATGGTTATTTCATTCAGCTGCAAGAGACCCTTGTAGGTTTGCCTGGATCTGAGCTGTGAAAGAGGACTGCCAGTACCCATTCCTCATGGTGTGGAGCTAACTATAGTAAGAAATTAAGTCGAACATGCAAAATTTTTCTAACCAAGATGGTCATTAAACCATCTCTTACTTATTATTTGATATTCACATATAGTTCTTGGGAAATTTCAGGAGAGATCCTTGGCTAAGAAGTAAGACTTCCAGAATGTTGGAAGTCGGGTATTTCTCATACTAATTCAGTACAGAGTTTCATCCTGCCTGAGAGCAATTTCAAACATGTGACACATTTCTCAAGTTGCCTCTCTTATCACTAGAGTGTAACATGGTCTGTGATAAAAGGTGACACAACTATGAAAGTCATTCTTGCTCAGTTGTCTGTATCAGACTACAAGGGCTGGGGCTTTGATGCCTAGCCAAGTAATTGTCTGGGAAGGGGAAATAAATTCCATTAACTCTCATCTTTCTTACCCTTGTCTGTCGAGAAAAATTCAGCTGCTTATGGTTTTTATCACTTAGCCACTCCTACTTTGCTATATTTCTTTTGTGGAAGTGTTAACAAACAAAGCAGTTAGGATGATACCTAAATGTCTGGGGGAAAGAAAGGAGAGAAAGAAATAGTCCAAGTGACAAAACAGCATGTTTTTTATTTAGGGTAGAGCACATTCCAGAGACAAAAGCAGGGTGCCAGTCCCTTAATAGAGTTGCAGCTGGTTTCAAGCATTATTTGATTTATCAGTGTGTGTACAGACACACAAACATACATATTTTGCTACTGCAAAATCCTTTTTCTTGAATACTTGTCATTTTGGTTTGATGGAAGTAAAACTTGGTTCATTCCCAGTTGCTTCTATTTGGAAGGTCAGTTTCTTCAGTACTTCCAGTCCACTTCCAGAGAGGGGAAGGTAACAAAATCAAGATAAAAAAGAGATTTCATTTGTGTGTATCTTTAAAAAAAATAATAAAATAAACTGAGCAATCTCTGTAATTCTTACCTATATGGAAGATTTAAAAATTATGAATCTTGAATCCTGCAAAGTTAAGTCATTTAATTACTTTCTGACATCTGTGTAATATTCCTACCTGTTAAGGAGCCAGCCCACTGTGGGACAACAAAGATAACATTTCTATGACACAAGGCAGCAAAAATGCCCAGCCAAGCACAGTACTTCAGAATATGAACCATTGTAAGAGAATAAAAAAGAATATATTCTGGAAGATAAATTGAAGGATAATCCATTAGTAGCAGTGCAGTTTTCAGTGGCCTGTGTAGGAGAATCCAAGTTCTGCATTTCTTGCAGGTGGAATGCTCTGTTAGAGATCTTGCTTTCTTCATTCCCATTTTTCTTTCTTGGTCCATAGGGACATCCATATAGCTCATGACTGAAGAGCAGGAAGGATGTGGCAAACAGAGCTGCTGCTGGTGAGTAACAAGAAAGCTTGGTCAAAAGGTTCTCCACCACTGTCTTATTCTGACCATATGAAATACTGGCCTTAATAAAGTATACCACAAGATTTAATGGTGTTAGAATTTCCTCTGGAATGTTGGGGGAATTAAGTAACTTGCTCATATTCCTTCTTAAATGTTCTCATCTGACTTTACCTTGCCATATCCTAAGTTCTAGCTATCATCTGCATGTTGACCCAAAGCCCACTCTATTTTTTACTCTGTCCATTTTGAATGAGTTTTGTCAGGGTTTTTTTTGTTGTTGTTGTTGTTGTTTTCTCCAGTGAGAACAAATTATTTTGATATGCCTTGCTATATTCAGATCAAAATGAAAGTGAATCTGAAGTCTTACTTCAGAATTCCCAAAGAGTTTTTGAACACTCCAAGGCTCATATTTGAATTTGACTCTTGTTATACCCTGGATAATATTTCAGGAGGGAAACTTATTTTTACCTATGTCACTGTGAAGACAACAGGAGCACAGCTATCCAAACTAATAAAGTTTGGCTTGGAATACAGCATTTGGCACTTAAAGTATGTGAATTTCAACGCTATCTAACAGTTTCATTTTTAGATCCAGCACCAGTAAAATCATACTTTTGGTATTTTAGAAATAAAGTTTGGAATTTCCAAAGCATGTATTTTTTTCCAGTAACAGAAGACTGGTATAAAAAATAGGGACTTTTTTCTCTAGTGGCTTTTATTTATTATTAGATTAAATTTTTGTTCTTTTTGTGAAATGGACAATGCCTCTGAATAGAAGAAAATAAGAAATTAGCTAATCTGTATTCTCTGCATCTTATCACTCTTCTGTATTATTTTATTTGGCACCTTTGTGGATTCTGGTTGCCTTCAGACTAACCAGACAGGAAGTGTCCTAACTGAGAAGCTGGTGCCTGAGAAAGATAATGGAGGAAGTAGATGCATTTATTTTTACATACAGTATTTAAGAAATTCCAGAAAAGGGAAAGAACCAGATAATAAAACTTTCTTAAGATGTTTCTTTTTCTTCTTGCAATAGATGACAAGTTAGATGTGGAGTACAATTGTGAGGTGTGATGTGGGTTACAGGGTAATGCGTTGGTGTTCTTTTTGTAGTTAGGTACAAAGTTACAATTCCTGAAACAGACACAACCCTTTAAATAGATATGCATGTAGATCTCATCCTTCCCATCCGGAGATGAAAATTATAGGGAGTCAGTGATGCTCTCCTCCCCCTCTTGGGGCTATACAGAGATTGTATTATTGTCAGGTGGTGAGAAAGCAGGTGGAGAGAGTCAGGAGAAGCAAAGTTTGGGGCAGCTTTGGGAACCAAAAGTCCAGGTGCTCTGAGGAAGGAGACAGTGTATAACCCATAGAGCAGGCTATTGAAGTTACTGAGAACTGAAAATGTTGAGACTGGCAGATCATTTCCTGCTGTATTAGCCATGTAATCAGCAGTCTTCATACATGTCCTCCAGCTTCATGGTTTTTCAGTTACTTTATCAAGATATGACTATATTAAAGGTACTGCCTTGCATGTGGTGCCTGAAGGGTATTCCTTCTTTGCTGATGTGAGTTTTGTCTCTGAGGTTAGCTCTCATTTGAGTTACAGCATAGTCCTCTGGCTCTTTTTCTTCAGGCACAATCATCCTGCAGAGGTATCAGACACTCTTTGCGTAGGGTGGAAGCTTTTCATCCCAGCTGCTTCTGTAAAGCATCTGAAACTCTGAGGCTTTCTTTACTCAGAGCCCCGGTGCACATCCCAAGAATATTTCCTGAGATATGTGAGGGCTGCAGTTTGAACAGGGGACCTAAGTATGGACTTGCTGTAAGACTTCTTTGAAATGAGGCTAAAGAACTGTTGAGTCAGACTTTGCTGCATCCTATCGCCGGAATGTCAGATCAGATGGGTTTCCTTCTACCTTCTTTTTTCTTAAATTTCCTCTGTCAAAAGGACAGAGGAAATTTCTCTCTCTCTTCACCATAGGTCTTTGGCCATAAATCACAAAACCACTGGTGAAGGTTTTAAGAGTCCAGATTCTGCAAAAGGTTGGCTTTTCAGTTTTCCCCTAATAGCCTCCATAAGACAGGAGGAAAAAATGCTGGAAAAGATGTATAAACATTGGATAACTAACATGTTGGATAACGTGCATTTTGTTCAAATAATTCATTAAGATTTCAAGAACTTGTTATCTCTTTTGCTTAGAGGAAGCTAATAAATGCATCATATAGGCATTTCATAGAATTGCAGAAGTAGGAGTTAAAGCAAATGATTAGCACAGTTCTGAAATGGTTTATTTTCTCAAATTCCAGATAAATCTGATGTAAATTTTAATTTCCTGAAGGACGCTTGTGTTTTCTTATGCCAGGCCAAAAATTGTGTTCAGTGTTTCCAAACTCTGTTTTGCAACACATAATTGTTTTTCTTAGTTCGTCCATCAAAGCCTTAGAAGTCTGTTTTGATTACTAGATGTATTGAAAAACATGTAGTTACATCCCAGTGCTTAATTCTTTTAATCTTTTTTGCCTTTAGTAATATTCTTGTAATACTTGTTTCATTCCGGTCCTCATTACACTCTGCATGCGTCAAGATTTCTTCCAATCGGTACTATAATATTTATCTCACTGTGGATGTAGATGCATCCTCTATTTTACCCCAGCATCCTTCTCTGTGCTGTTTGAATAAAAAACTAGATTATCTGAACTCTCAAGGTCAAGTGCTAAAACTTGTCAGCTGATCTC
The DNA here is from genome assembly GCA_024865655.1 of Emberiza elegans. NCBI lineage: Eukaryota > Metazoa > Chordata > Aves > Passeriformes > Fringillidae > Emberiza > Emberiza elegans. The sequence goes on from JALJVW010000206.1 coordinate 68,448,227, forward strand.
TCTTTGTTTACAGCCAGAACAGACAGTTCTGAAAATAACCCTACTTGGTGCCCATCTTCCTATTTTGAGGTTGATGCTGAGGGTAGTGGGAGCAACAGTAATGTACATATTTTATTTTAAATACATAGAAGGTTTACATTTGAAGTTCTGTAAAGAGAAAGTTTTTTAAAACTTTTTAAATTTTTGGCAGATTTGTACTTCCTTTAGTAATATTTCTTGGCTAACTCTGCTCTTACCTAAACTGTCTGAGTTGAATTTGTCTGATTACTCAGTATAGTAGTCCCTCTGGTAAGGATCCAGCCCCAGTAAAGTTAATGGCAACTGTGCAGTTTAATTTACTGAGATCAGGATCAGAGTTATTTCCTCTTTCATGTTATCTGATGAAGGACATGATTAAGACCTTTCCAGTATGCAGCTATGTCCTCCTTATGTTTAATTTTTTTTTCCGTCTAGAAACTGATTTCCCAGAAACAAGGAAATATTGCCCTTTCTCTTTCAGCTTAGCTTCTGATGATTATTTAAGCAGTCCAAGCAGAACAGTTTCATTTCTTCCTTTTCTCTATGATTTTAAAGTAATTATTTGCAACTTAACTGAGAGACTACACTCTCCTCCAACAAGACCCCTTTCTCTGCAGTGAAATCACATTGTGTAGAAGTGTTATTTCCTATCCTGGATAGCTCTTGGATTTTTGGATTTGATAGCAGTACTTCTAGAACAGTACACTGCTTGCATTTTGTGACGCTTAGGATTGTTTTATTCTTCCTCCTCCTTCTCCACCTCCTTCTCTGCCTTCTCCTCGTCCTCCTCCTCTAACAAAAAAAACTATGATGGTGATAATAAAAATAAAATATGGTAGAATCCACTGTAGCAATTTCACTGAATTTTAGTTTTTAGTGACTTTTGGTTAGGCATTTCCAGATGCTTCAGATTTTCCTGTTTTATTGCCTTCTGGGTAATTCTTGGATTGTCTTGGAGTGGATTTTTCATTTTTTGTTGTTGTTGTTGTGATGATGATGATGATCATGATGATGATGATGCCCGGCTCCCTCAGCTGCTCCTCCTCAGCCCTGTGCTCCAGCCCCTTCCCCAGCTCTGCTGCCCCTCTCTGGGCTGGCTCCGGCCCCTCAGTGTCTCCCCTGAGGTGATGGACCCACAGTGGGCACGGCTCTCCAGCCGTGCCCTCACCAGTGCCCAGTACAGGGCACAATCCCTGCCCTGCTCCTGCTGGCCACACTGCTCCTGATACAGGCCAGGATGCCCCTGGCCTTCTTGGCCACCCGGGCACCTGGCTCATGTTCAGAAGCTGTCAGTAATCATCCCCAGGTCCTTCTGCCCTGGGCAGCTTTCCAGCCTCTCTTCCCCAAGCCTGTACTGCTCTATGGGGTTGTTGTGAGCTAAGAGCAGGACCTGGCTCTTCGCTGTATTGAACCTCATCCAATTGGCCTTAGCCAATTTATCCAGGCCTGTCCCGATCCCTCTGTAGTACTTGAATTACTTAAGTAGTTGAATAAATAAACAACTGAGATTTAGAAACCTTTATCCATTCTTTGCATTCACAGCATTTTCCAACTGAAAATTAAACACTGAAAGTGTTATTTTACTTTTTTTCCTAACATTGCTGCCATATTAGCCAGTAAGTGTTGTCCTCAGAAATATTCCAAACTGGATTTGTATATCCACTGCAAAGTGGCATTGGGTATATTAATTAATTCCATTAATTTGAAGAGTATGAGTCTGATTCAAGCTGATTAATTCAGATCTCCAGACTTCTGTTATCTGATGTATTTCTTCATTTTTAGAGATCAAAAATACTTAGGAACATGAGTAACAACATCTCTGAAACTGGTAACACAGTTTCAGGAAATACTGAGTCATGTAATGTTGTTTACAGAGCTGAGCGTTGTTAGAACTGTTCTGAAAACTCAATCCCACAAAAATATTTTCATTAAAAACAAATTTGAATAACTTTTTATCTGAGCTATAGTTGCATTCAATTACTTGGGCTTACACATATTCTTTCATTTTATCAGTCGTTTGCAAGATCAGATCTGAAACAGAATTTTCCAAATGTAGGAGGCACTGTATTTACAAGCTTTGCTATTTATTTCCCTGGGCTGTCACAAAAGCAGCAGAGGGCGCTGAGCCAACGGACACCACCCGACTTGGGTCTCTTCCTCCCTGCTCTGGATTTTCCCGTCCAGGGATTTCCCACTCTGCACCAAGGAGAGCCTTTATAAAGAGCCAGCTGGAACTCTTGTAACAAACCGTTGCAGAGCAGCAAGATCTCACATTGCTTCTTCACAGAAAACAGAAAGTAAACTTTTGAATTTACTTTCTTTATCCAGTAACAGCAATTACAAATGTTTAAGGAGATGGGAAGAGCAAGCCAAGCTGTGCTATTAATTTTGTGCATGTTAAGGACTGGTAAGTTGGGGAAGGTGAGGGTTGGTGGTGCTGATTTCATTTTTTTAAACTTTGTTAAGTGTAAACTGACCTAAAATTTGCTGTTTGATCTTTATTTCTCTTTTCTCCAGTTACCTTTTCATTTCAGTGAATACAACTGTCAATTAAGTAGTCCTGTCAAAATGTCAGAAAGCTTTTTTTGACATTTACTTTGAGCTTTTCTGTGCTCTGCAATGACTCAGTCGTTTTCCTATTGAGTTCTAAAAGATAGTCTAGGAGACAACTACAGTATATCACTGGATGCTTGATTTTTTACTGTCATTCCTGACAGAAGCAAGCAAGTTTGGTACCAAATGTCCTGTTGAAAGTGTTTCTGCTGTTGTCTTTGCTATCTACCTGCTACCTCTCCCGTCAAATGTTACAAAGTTTTAGAATCAGATCCACCAGACAAAAAAAGTTATGTTGTGCCAATGCATTACTTTAAATTTGGTTGATGTCATTTTATACATGAGAACTGTCAGTCATCTGAGTCTGTATTGTCTTTGACAAAAATAGCAATGTTTATGTGGTGTTTTGAATATGTAAACCACTGTATGAGCTTTATTAGTTTAACTTCCACACAACCATAAAGTAAAGAAATGAAGCATAAAGACCTCATGTCACAGTAGAACATGAGAAGAAACAGGAAAATAAAAGTTGAGAAAGCTGCTGAATTGATGTGTGTTTTCCCTTTTGTAGTTAAAGCTTTTGAAATGGAAATTATACCTGCTGAGAGAATTGTGGCACAGATTGGAGGCACACTCATACTCACATGCAATACTACTGGCTGTGCATCACCAAGTTTTTCCTGGAGAACACAGATGGACAGCCCCCTTGGAGGAAAAGTCAGCAACCACAGGACATATTCTACATTGACTATGAATCCAGTTGGCATTGTGAATTCTCATTCTTATCTTTGTACTGTCATATGTGGTGAGAGAGGGAAAAAGGAGAAGAGTGTCAAAGTTGAACTTTACTGTAAGTAAAAATGTAAAATTCTCTTTAAATAGTAAACGTTGATAGAAAAATCAATTATTGTTTTAGATATTGCAGTTACCAGTTAACTTTTAATTCTAGGATAATGAGTGTTATAGTTCAACATATACTTCCTTCTGAGATTCCTTTATATGTCTGTTCAGGACACTTTCTTGGCCCTTTTCTGCTTTCTGCATTGAAGATTGTATGTACTAGTATTATTTATTCTTGCTTTTGATAATTCTTAAAAGCCAAAATGTGCACTGCCTGAATGCATTCCTAGAGCTGGGGAAATAAAAATCAAAGTCTTTGTAGTTTGCAGGAGAATAATTCAGATGTCCAAACTACCAGCACAGAAAACAGGATAGCACTAGTGCATGGATTGCTCTGAATGCCTATAGTTAAGCAGCTGTATCACTGCCTAGGTGCCATGCTCAATCTTACTAATCTTTTGTGATCATTTTTCAACAATTGTACAGATAAACTTCCTGTTAGTATATGTACTGCTGATAAAGGACCTGTAGATTTTCAGATCAGGTTATGTCTTGTAATAATGTTGACAGAATGTCATGTTCTGAACACCTCTAAAATCTAGATATTTGGTGTCTGGATCTTGCTCTTACATTGACCCTACTGTTCTTCTCTGCTAGTCTAAAGAAATTGATTTTATTCTTTTAGCTTTCCCCAGTGATCCTATCATTGAGATCAGCCCATCCTTAGTTGCTGGAGAACCAGCCCCTGTCATCTGTCGAATTCCTGATGTGTATCCTTCTCATCACCTGGAAGTTCTCCTAAAGAAAGATGAACATGTTCTTCGTGAGGAAGATTTTTCAGATGATGACAGCACAAATACAGAGACCAAAATTGTGACATATACATTTCATCCCATGGCTGAAGATGATGGGAAAGAGATTGCCTGTGTGGCCAGGTTACCAATTGCTGATATGGATTTTGAACCCAAAGAAAGAACATCTTCTCAGAAACTGAATGTAAATTGTAAGTATTTTTGTACAAGGGCTTTGGCTAGTTCAGCTTTCAAAGCTGCAAGTAAAACAACTTACTAATTCTGGAAAAATGGTCCCACTGTGCTACTGGGATACATAATTTTTCCTTTTTTCCTTGGTTTTCTGTGACATGTGCCTCTAGAAAAGCTAGCGTTAGAGATGTGCATATCATTCTTCATTTACATATTGATCTTGTCTTCCTTTTATTTTCTTACAGTTGGTCCACAAAATACTGTCATTACTGCATCTCCAGGCAACTCACCAATGGAAGGAGGCTCTCTGAACCTCACTTGTGTGACTCAGAGTAACCCACCAGCACAAATAGTTTGGAGTAAATATTTGGCTGAAGAAAGCATTCAGCATCTGATACAAAACAATGTTCTTTTTATTCCCCATGTCCATTTCAATGATTCAGGACGGTACATCTGTGAAGTAATTAATCTGGTAACTAATAAAACAGAGGAAGCAACTGTGGACATTATTATACAAGGTACAAGTCTGTTTGAATTTCACTTGTATAATGCAGTACCTAACTGGCTGACCTCTATTAGGTTGGAGGATGCTGAAACACTGAAAATTGGGAAAATACAGGGCTTTCCTTTTTACATATGCAGGACTCAGCTTCAATTTAAGGCTGGTTCTCATGTGCTGTAGTTTTTCTTTCTATATTTAATTTTCAGCTAATTCTCTCAGTACTGCTGTTGTGCATGCACATTTCAATACATTTCCCACAATGCAACACTAAAAGTCACAAAAGAGTCTGAGAAAGTGGTGGGGACACACACACACACACAGGTATTTCTGTGAAATGTAATGTGCATACCAGTTTCACAGGGACATCACAGTCTCCTGCTTTGAACTAGTAGTTTTAGTCCTTATCATTAAATTTAATAGGCATTTAATGGCAAAATTGTTTTTGACATAATAATATTATTGTTGTTGTAATATTTTGTGATTGATTGATTGATTACTATTGTTTTGACAGAGCTAAAAGTCTTAGATTGAGTCTGGGATCAAAACCAAAATAAACAGATTCTTGAGCAAGCAATTCATTCTTTCTTAAAACCTTCTCCATCTTTAGAACCTTTGCATTACTCTAACAGCCTTTTCTTTTGTCATGCAGGTGCTCCAGTCATTACAAAACTCACCATTGAACCATCTACAACAGTTCAGGAAGGAGAAAATGTCTCCATACAATGTTCTGCTGAAAGCAACCCTCCTCCCAAGATTATTTTAAGGAGAAAATCTGACAATGCAGACATAGGGACTTCTAGTGCCAGGAGTATTCTTCTTCCATCTGTGATGTTCCAAAATGGAGGAGACTATGAATGTGTAGCAGAAAATAAGTATGGGAACAGTAAAAGTGAAATCACACTTAATGTGACATGTAAGTATGTGTAAAGTTTTCCCAGTCATTTAAAAATAATTAGTTAGTTCTTAAGTGATAAATATAACCATCAAATCAAATGAAGAGAGAACAAAGAATCATCATAGTCCTGTGCTTTTCACTAAGAAAGGAGCAGTGCTGATGAACAAAACAAAGTCACGAAATCTTTAATGTGATGATAGTCTTTAGTAGAGATCTGAATGAGTGAGAAACTGATCTACATGGCTAGAAGTATTTGGTTAGAATGTCTGGGCTGTGGAGAGTTTGTATAGAAACTCTGATACCGTGTGCTTTACTTTTGTTTTGAGAATGAAAAAGAAGTTAGGTTTGGGACGGTGGCAGTCTAGTATCCAATAGGACATGTTGGATCCATCTCTAAAAAATCCAGTCATGATTAACTATAGGACTCTTCCTTTCAGATGGACCAAAGAATACAATGATCACTGTTTTCCCTGCTGCTCTTAAAGAAGGAGAAACGGTGACCATGAAATGTACTAGTTCTGGTAACCCAGCTCCTGTGATCTCCTGGAAGAAAAAGAAGGCCACCGAGGAGTCTGAGGAAATTTCTAAAAATGCAACTATAACTATACAGAACTTGAAAAGTCAAGATCTAGGGCTTTATGAATGTGAAGCTTATAATCAATTTGGCAAGGAAGAAAAAGCTGTGGAATTATATGTTCAAGGTTTGTAGAACAAGACAGAAAACAAGTTTTTTGGTTTATGTATTTTAGGTCCAGATCTTCTTCTTGAAGAATGAGGTAACTGTGTCTTTGATGTCAGTGGAGTTAAAAGGTGACCCTATATATCACTAAGTGATTTAGGAAGCTTTAAACAATGAAGTGTGAAGTCTGCCTTAGTACAGATAGATTATGAAAAGTTCTTCTGTCGGTGGGGCTTCCATCACTCCTTCCAACTGCCAGCTGTAAGCATGAGGTCAAGAGGATATGCAGTGCCTGGATGGAAATATCCTTCCAAGCGGGCCTATCAGTGGATATTTGCATAGAAAAGATTCAGGGAGACAGTCCATGCTGAAGCTGCTCTATGGAAGCACTCTATTACAGCTCCTTGCTTCTTCCCTAAGCTTCAGCTCTGTTTCCTGCTCTTACAAGCTGCTTTTAAGTTACAAGAAATGCTGATTCCTCAACTTAGCTGGAATGATAGCGAAGTTTCATTTTCAATAATAATCAGACTTCTCTGCTTTAGCTCTGCTGCTTCTGCCTATTGCATAGCAACAATGTCTTGCTTAGGGATCACTTCTGCCACCGATTCAGCTCTCTTCCCTGTTCTTTACTATTTTTATAGCTGCACCAAAAAATACACTTTTGATTTCTCCTTCAAGCAAAGCGAAACAAGGACAAAGTGTTACTATTCCTTGCATATCTGCAGATGTTACATCTCTTAGGACTAGTCTGTAAAAGAAAGCTGGTCATGGGTTCACAACCCTTGAAACAGTAGCAATATACCACACACAAGGCTCAGCTAAGGGATGCAGGAAAATACACATGCATACTGTTAATGAACTGGGGGAGCAGTCTCAGCACATACTATGTCAAAGGTTAGTTAATATAACTGCTGTGCAGGGTTCATACTAGGATTTCTTTTACACAGAGTGACATCTTCACTTTCATTAAGAATGAATTGTCTTTAAAAAACCTGACATGAGTTGCACAGGTTCTTGTTCTAAGTGATAGGGTCTTAATGCTAATGAAAACTTCTGTCCAAAATAGCAGATGCATAAAATAATTGCTGCTTCAAATTTTTTCGTATTTCCACTTCATCTTTTGAAAACAGGATATAAAATTGCAGAACCTTGTGGGGAAAAAAAAATACAGTTCTAGGACTGCCTTTTCTGTTTCTCTTCTGTTGAAAGAGGGCATCAGCCTCTGGGTTTGTTGGTCTATGCCCTTTCATGAACTCAAACAAATAAACTGTGAATTTGAAATAAGAAAAGAAGAAGAGGCTCCATATAATGTAAAAGTTATGCAACATACTCTATCAGTTGATAAAATGTTCTTTTTGCCAGCTGCTGTTGGCTTCATTGGGGAAGGATAGCTGGTGACAGAGCAGTGTCTAAAGCTATGGGCTCGACTACTACAGTGGGCCAATTAACTGGATGCATGTTTTGCATGTAAAAGCTGCTGATGCCTCATGAGTTCTGCTTCTGTTTGTTGCTAAATGCTACCGTAAATTTATTTTCAGTTCCTCTCCAAAATATTAATGTGTTAGTATATCCATCAGAAAATGTTAAAGTAGAAAATATCACTGTTACATGTAGCACATACACCCTCGGAGGCCTTCCTGAAAAAAGCCCATCAGGAGAAATAATTCTGCCATCAGTGAATGGAAACTTTATACTCTGCAGTGTCTGTTTGAGTTTTATATATTGAGTTTTATATATAAAAATTATACAAGCATATACATCATCCATATTTTCAGTAAGGTTGGAACAGCTTTACAGAGATCGAGATAGCTGTTGTAGGTAGCTGGGTCTATTGCCTTAAACCTACTTTTTTTTGTATGTTTTAGTGAAATTTGTGCCAAGGTGAGCACAACTAGTTCACAGCTGATCCTTGCATGGCAGTACTGTGGTTAACCTGAAGAAAACCCCTCACCCAAAATCAAACCAAACAGCCTGGTCAAAACAAGCTGTATTTTAACATCCTTTCAGTGTGGCTGTCATTGTCTCTCTTAGCTGAGATGGTGTGCTAGTTTTAAGGATAGGGCCACAAAAAGGTGATTCCTGGCTGTATTTCTGTCCAAATGCTTGGACAATGAGACTAATCCAGAGAAGGTTGTGTTTCACAGAAAATCTAAATATTGAGCTTTTAAAACATGGTCTCCCCCTTGAAGGATGAATTTCAGGAGGTTGAAATCTACCCAAATGTTTCCTGGGTATAATATTTGGTATTCCTCTTGTGTCCTTTGTGAATTTCATGGTATTCTTCATTATAGATGATATCAGAGATAGGTTTGAACTTGCATAGCAAATTCAAGACTAAGATAGTGGCTCGGAATTAAAGTATGTAATATGAAATTCTAAAGAAAAAAATTTAAGGAAAACTCAAAAAGTATGCTTTGTGCATGAAAACAGTTAAATGTTCCAAATGAAGGTCATTAATAACACTGCTTTTACAGTGATGCACATGTATCTGTTTCAAACAGTACTTAAACTTTTTTTTCTCCTTTTGTCTCCGTTTTCAGCAAGATTGGAAGAACCAGATCAGATGATCCCATTCATTATTGCATTCTCATCTGTAGCAGCAGTAGCAGTACCTGCAGTTGCAATTTTGATCTACGTGTCAAGACAAGCAAAGATCAATGGATCCTACAGTCTTGTAAAAGCACTCAGGTTGAAAGTTTGATCATGTGAAAATAAGTGTTTAGTTGATAATAAGCACTTTTATTTATTGCTGTGACTGGTTCTACTCTTCTGTAAATTATGGTAACAAACAAGTGACTTAAGAACAGCACCATGTGATAGCAAATGGGCTTATTTTCATGTTCTGATAAGTGTTTTGGTATTTAAATTAAAGGAAGAGCTAGAATCCTGATCTAGAAATTGGTAAATCATTTCTGTGTTGAAGCATTCTGAACAAAGAGTTTTGTGAAGAACTAGGTTTGTACATAGTGTATAATTTGTGTTATAAATATGCTCAACTAAATATCAGTTTGTAAAACTTAAGTCTTATTGCAATTGTACAGAGAAGTTTTGTTAAACCAAAGATATAAATCAATATTTCTTGAGCTGATCAGGTGATTTTTATTTTGTATTACACTCTGCAGCATGAATGTTTTTTAATATAATTTTTCTGGTTGTGGTAATGTTTGGAAAATATTTTCTTTTCACTGATATTGCCATAAACTCTATACCTTCAATGAAATTACACAATCACTGGGCTATGCATTTCTAACAAATTTAAACTAATTTAAGCCTTTGAGGCTCATTTGCAAAACATTTTATTTTAAATATTATTCAAAAATGTCTAGGGTTATAATCCTGTAAGTTCTAGCACTGCTAAGGTATTTTTGCTGGCTTCAATGTCAGAATTCCGTTATTTTGTGATGAGCCAAATCAGACCTTTCTTGTAAAATATAAGGGCATTGTAAATATGCTGTACAGATTTCCACTGCAAAATAAAACTACCAGTAGATTTCTTTGACTAAATCCCCCTAGTGATGCTTGTTTAAGATTATGCCAGAATACACATTACTGCAGAAGGAAATTGTCCCTGGCAGCAGCAGTTATGGGTGTCATGGGAAAGACACAAACAAGGCCAGCAGACTCGAGGCATAGACAGGGGGCACAGGCAAAATCTGTGCACCTCAGCAATGGTGGGTGAGTTGTTGCCTGAGGAAATGCCCTTCCCAATCTCCCCACTGTGAAAATCTAAACCCCATGCTTGACAATTTCCCTTTTAACAGAGAACTGTCTGCATGCTTCACTCTGGTTGGCGCCTCTTTCACCACACACTTTCCAGAGCTGGCAAAATGGCTGCGAAAATAGTGAACTTCCAGTGCAGAAGCAAAGATGGAGGGAAAGAGAGGTGGAATTTGATAGTATTCCTCCTTACCTCCCTTCTCCTGACTAGCAGTGCTGCTTTGACTGATCTGGATGCTGATGTTCAGCACCAAAGGCAAAGCTGTGGGATGTGCAGGCTCCATGGCTGAGATGTTGAAATGCATCCTGATGCACTGTGGCCTGATCCACTGTGCTAGGCAAGGAAGGTTTGGGGGCCTGGCCCCTCCAAACTTGCACACAAGAAGCTCAAGCAGAGATATGTGAAAAGAATATGTCTTTACATTATACACATGGTGACAACTGCTGCCAACAGCAATGCAAATGCGGGTGCTAGCTCTGGGATGAGGCAGTGGTGCCCATCTCCCATGTTTTTTCATAGTGTGTTCAGCAGTGTTTGTGCACAGTAAATCAGTTCATGCAGGATGTCTATCTAGATTGGAAAGGGAGGCATGGAAAGTGGGGGTGTAGCAGAAAAATGGGAGAGCAGTGTGGACTTGGCTTGGAGGAATGTGAGCATGCAGTAGGAGGGTGAAGAAAAGATTGAAGACAGAGGAGGAGGAGAGCTTTGACAGGCCCATGACATAAATTTCTTGGAGGTGGTGCCAGGCATATTTATTCAGAATAATGTCAGGCCTGTCTCAGTGCTGTCTTGTGAATAAACCAGAAAGCATGATTTTTTTCCTCTGTGCAAAACTTTGGTGCACACACATTTTGCCTAATCAGTGAGGTTCTGGTGTCTGTATTGCAGGAAGGATAGCTAGCAAAGAGACAGAGAAGGAGGACTGGAAAACAGGGCAAATAAAAATGCCTGGGACTTTCCAGTTTGGAGAGAGAATGCTGAAGGAGGAGGGGTTCTGATTGATGTTTTCCAAATTGTGAAAGCAGTTGATAGCAAACAACAGATGCAAAACTGTTTGCTAAATCATGCAATTCCAGAACTACAGGATATGCAAACTAGGGAGAAAGTGTTTTATCAAAAATAATAGAACAGTACTTTTTCCCAGGGTGAATGTCAATCTACTGGAAGCTGCTGCAGAAGGGTCAGGGGGATAACAGTATCAATGGGTTCAAAAGCAGAATGGAAAAAATAATGGGCTAAAGGTCCATAAAAAACCCAAAAGGGAGTAGACAGAAATGTACTGTACAACATCCCTTATTCAATGGCCATTGATGCTGAGCAATCCTCAGGATACATACCAGAGAAAGGGGCCAGTGTATGACATCCTGAAATAGTGTCTTTCACTGCTGTAGAGATCCTGGGGTTGGTGGGTTACTGGTGAGACCCACCAAGGTATGCCTTGCCTTCTTACTCCTCCTCTGAGCCACCCTGGGCCAGACATTGCAGAAGGGGCATAAAAGTTCCTGTGCTGTTTTTCCCCCTCCTGTGGGACTGAAAAGATGAAAGATGGGTGGGAGAGAAATAGGAGCCATCTTGCAACAGTGCTTTAGTTCTTGAGTAGTCTTTACTGGAAATTCCTCCACTAGTTTCCAGTATCCTTTCAGCTGTTGGTTTTGTCAGTATTTCTGATACAGATATGTCTTCGTGGATTGTCTGCTCTCTCAGGACCTCTATTAAGGTACTAAGTGACTTAAGTCAATAGAAATTGCCCCAGGATTTCAACAGGGCCAGCTTTCCCCCCAGAAATGTTAAGTGAATAGAAAGAATTTCTAGTGTCCATTTTAGGAGAGTTTGCTCTTGTGTTGGCAGTGAGTTCCCAGCAGTGAAATCATAAAGAAGGCTCTTGCCAGGGGATTTCCTGTCCTACTGCCTCGGTGTTTTCCAGGGAACTTAATGATATCAGTACAAGCTTGTCTTATGAGGGTTTAAAGTTCACAGTCAAATAACTTCTCTTTTTATTTAAAACTAGAGAAGGAATATTGCTTCTCCTTACACAGTTTCTCATCAAGCAACTTGCAGAGCCTCTGCCCTGGCAAAAAGTCATGAACAGCAGCTCCAGCCCAGCAAGTGCTTTCAGAGCTGCCTGGAGGTTTAGGTAAGAATCCCTGTCACAGGGCCTGCCTTTATGATCAAGAAAGTGGTCTATAAAGCAAAGAGCTGACAGGTCCTCTCAGGTATTCTCTGTAAAGTCACTTCACAAGTTATAGATTTGCACTTTCCCCTGTCTGATCTTTGCTCAACCATAGCTTTTGTCTTTTCCTCTTCAGGAATTTAGCCCAAAAATACCAATGCTTATATGAGTCTAGATTTTAAAGGGTGATTGCAAATTCTCACTCCCTAAAGTCAGTTCAGCATATATTCTTTCATGAAAGTCTCAAACAGGAAAAGATACATATTTTAAATGTCTCCAAGAATGCTTTCAATTAATTTTTAAAGTATACTGAAGGGGACAATTAATATCCCATTAGAGAGATGCTGTTATCTGCTGGAGATAACACTGGTGGCCTTGTATTTGAAGGACAGGCTCCTCCTGTTTTCAGGGATTAGCAGGGCCTGATCAGGATATTTAAGGCCAACTGATGATCTGGTATCTCTGAACAGGGGAGGCCATTCAGCTCCATGCACCTGCCGCTGTGCTGGACCACAGAACTTCTTTAAGGAAATGTGTTCCCCTGTAAGGGATCTGATCTGGAAATTCCTCACAGAGAGTTTGCAATTGTCCTTAGTTATCAGTGGTGCCCTGCCTGTGATATATACCTGGCCTACTTCCTAATCCAATTTTTCTGTTCTTTTGCACAGTTCTACCCAAATGATAATTGCATGCTGTAATCAATTAATCTCTTATTTCTTTGATAAAATAAAGACACAGGACTGTTGGAAGCCTACATTTATCAGGTCTTTCTTTTCTACAGCAGTAAATAATCCTTGTAGTTTCTTCTAAATCCCTTCCAGCACTACACATACCTTTTAACATAAGGCAAAAAAAACTTTGTCAAACCAACCAGTCTGAATTTTACCTAGACCATTCAGCTTAGCAATCAAAACCTGACAGAATTTTTGACATTAGTTTGAAGGCCACTTCACATTTAAGAAAGAAGTGAGAGGAGTGGTGATATCAGGGAAACTCACTCTCTTGTTCCATTGTCTGTTGTGAAGCTCAACAGTCTTTAAGCTTCACAATCTTTTGGGATCCACATGCTACATATAATGCCACCAAAGTGGTGCAAGTTATGTTACCAGAAATATGGAAATTCTTGTGAAAAGAGTAATGTGCTTTGCTGTTAGCTGCCAGGCATCTTAGCAGTGTTTTGTTCCAAGTACCTGGGTTCTTGCCAGGTACAAAAGCAGGGGATGTCCTGCCTGTCCCTCTGTCCTTCTCACCTGAGGAGTCCTTCTGGTGCTGCTGAAGTGCACAGAGTGGCCAAACATGTGACTGAGATACAGGGCTGGGAAGTTCCCCTTGTTTATGAGGTCCCTGGTTCCTCTCAGTGGTTCTGCTATGTTTAAGGTTCATTGCAAATGGAACAAGAGAAACATTTTTTTGACAGGTTGAAAATTTACCCTTTGAGGGCACCTATTACTTTTTACAATGGAAAGAAATTGGGACATTTAAATCTGAAGATTTATTTTTTCAAAATAAATAGATGTGATAGGGGGGTCTGGGACTCAGTGCTTACGTGACTTGAAGGAGGACAATAATTATTTATTTTTTAATTGCAGTAATAAATGCTATATCCATGTGTTAAAAGAGACAGGAACATATGAGAAAAGTCTAAAGTAAGATCATTTTACAAGTCTTTGCTGTGTGTGATTGAAAAAACTAAAATGTTCTTTCCTAATGCTGCTGTTTTTTTCTCTTAAATATTTTTCCTTTCCTTTTGAATGAGAGGCAGATAGGGGACATCTGCTCTCAGCAGCTGAAAGAAACGGTGGCATATGATGTTCCAACACAGATGTCATGTCTTGAACACTCCCACATATTTCCAACTGTTCTATTTCATGTTGTTGTTTCATATTTATTGGAGATTTCCAGTGATGGAGACTATCAGTTTTACAGTGATGTAACTTTGAGACACAGTTACCAGTTGAGCCGCAGAGCCTCTTTGCTAGTCAAACCTGGGGGATTAAACTAGATTTTTACATTCCCAGGCACTTGGTGTACAGGGCAGAAAACAGCACTTGACCCTTTGGCACCACTGCTAACATGCAGCTGAATAGAGAACTTCAGAGCATGGGGCTGTGATATTTACTTGATTTTCAACTAATGTGCTCAAACCACAAAATATTACCACAAACTGGGCATTCATTTGCTTGTTTCAATATAAGGAACACATATAAAATAGAGTTAAAACACAATTGCATTCAGTTTTTCAAATGACATTGAAAATATATCTACCATTTTTTCTGTTGCTTTCCTGTTCAACTAAAATTGGATATTCTGTCCCTTCCTTTATGTCCAAGCATCAAAACAGTTGAGTGAGATAAGAAAGCATGATTCTTCACTGTTGAATAATCATTTAGGCACCCATATCTCAAAACCATGCAGAAATAAATATTTCAGTGAGCTAATTTAGATTTTGTAGATAAGCTCTGGGAAAAAGGAAAGAAAATTTCCTCCTTACAAGGACAATGAAGTTACAGCACCACATTGTTGTTGAGGCTTTTGTTCTAGTTCATAATCACAATGGTCTTGGTGATAACAGAGCAGGGATGGAGCAGATAGCAAGATTTTGTTTGTATTGATTAAAGATCACTTCTTCTGGGAAATTGTGACAATGTTGGTGTAAGTCACTTTTCCTAAGTTGCCTGAAGGGAAGCAAAAAGAAAGAATATGGCAGAATCAGGCTCTCTTGCTTTGACAGTCAAAAGGGTGGTATATCTGTAGAAGCAGATAAAAAAATTAAAAGAATGCAGGAGAATGTATTTCCACATCTAAAGGTAATTTCCTAGGCTAAAATTCTGTGTTCAAAACACAAATGTACTGAAATATCCCATTTAATTTTTTGTATGTATAAGCTTTTTGTCAGAACTTAATTCTTCCCTCTCTTGTTTTCTGTTTAGTAGTGTCTGTGGTAGCAAGCAGTTGAAGATCACACTTTACCTGTAGACTGTATGTGTGATTATTCCTGTTTTCCTCCCTATCTCTAGCTCACTGTTAATTCAATAAAATAAGAAACTATAAACCTCCAATATTCTCTTCTTCAAACATGAAAATCTACTTTATAAAAGTTGTGCTTTTTAATTAGCAGAGTCCTCTTGCTGCAAAAATGAGAGACAGGTGAGTAGATGTGAGTTATGATCAAGGCACCTGTTCAGCCCTGGGCTTGATTTAATAAGGAAGAGAGAGAAATTCTGTGTGAGATTACTGCTGAATCACCCACAAGGTTTCTGCAGTCTTTTATGGATGCATATGCATAATTTTTGAATGAGACCAAATTAAAAGGTAACAAGATAATTGTAGAAAGACTCAGTGAAAGGGAAATTATGTTCATTATGATGTAGAGCATGAGAATGACCACACTACATCAATCTGAGGTTTTTAACCAGCAGCAGGTAAAACTGAATGCCTAAAAATGCTGTAAAATCAACAAGCATGGTAATATGCTCTCTAAATGCACTCCCAGCCTCCAGCTCCTTTGAAGCTCAGGAGTTTCCTGAGTCAGAGTTTTCTTCAATGCATTTAGTAACTTGCAAGGGGGTTGTTTTCTTCATTTTGTCACTTGGAATTATGTAAATCCATAGCATGCACAACATCCTTGTTTTCAAGAGAAGAAGCACTGCTTTGCTGAGTTTGAGATCTTATGGTGGGTATGTTTGGGAGCTTTTGAAGTTTCTGCCTTACACCGTTTTGGTTTGTGTTCTTTTCAAAATGGAAGGAAGTGGGAGAAGGTTTGAGGCATCTTTCAACACTGAGCTATCTAGATTTCCAGATAATGTCTGGGACACCAGAGAATGTAGTGTGAAGAACTCTGCACAGCATTGCCACAAGCTGTCAACAGCAGGAGAGAGGGATTTGGCAGTGATCCCACAGCCTAGCTGGAGAGCTGAATGTTCAAGACCTATTAAGAGGTAATTCTGCATACAATTTATATTGCCAATTACTGTATTTAACATGGTACAGGTGAGTAATCAATTTCATATTTGAAGAACTCTCGCTTAGATATTTAATATTCAAATACAATGAAGCAGGGGATGGCTGTGGCAGTTGTGTTCAGGACTAGCAGGAGCAAGACCAGTCACCACACCTGCTCTTGTTCTTTGCAAGCAAAATGAAAGCCTTTCCAATCCTTTCCACAAAAACTCTGGGAAAAATTTTGAGGTGGGTTACTGGGATTATAGGAGAGACTAATGTTTTTGGTATATAGAAATCTGGACCAGAGAGTATTAATGAATTGCTGATGCATTGTTAATGTCCTACTCTTATTTAAATAAGAGTAATAATAAAACATGGTAAAGACTATAAAACAGTTAAGCGAGAAATATTTGGAATCTTACTGAATTGGTAGAATATTTTTAAAAACTTCTAGAATTTTGTAAAAGATTGTTTACATAGGTATTGTTTCCACTGTTAATGACAAAAATTTAATTTCAAGGTAGCATTTTGTACGATTTATCAAAATGAATATGTGAAACAATAGACCAATAGCATGAAGCACAGATGAAACAAGAGATTCTTTTGTTGGAGCCTCTGAAGAGTGTGTAATCAGAGCTCAAGTCTATGACACTTGAAAAGAAAAACTGTCAGTTCTGAACCACCAGATTAACATCCTTGCCTGTACTTAAAAGATGAATACCTCTTTTCAGTTATCTTTCCTGCAGTTGAACTGTCAAGAACAGACATTTTGAAAGCCTGTTTTTTGAGTGTCTTAAAAGAGCCATCCTGGGGATAGAGAGAGACAGAAGTCTGCACTCTAAAGGAATGTAGTGCAGTGCACCTTCTAGGTCACCCTGAGATTATGGCCCAAACACAAATTGTACAAAGCAGTATCTCAAATTTTATTTAATGTGCTTAGCCAACCTAATTCTGGATAATTTGATTTCCCAACATTCAAGAGGTCACAAATAGACTGAGTTAAAGCAAGACTTTTTCAAAAATACACTGATAGCAGGTTTAAAAGACAAAGTATGCAAAATTTTGTGGCAAATGCAGTCCTACTTTTCTGTGCCATTTAATCTGTTTTGCAATTTGAAGTTTTTAAGATGAAGCTATGTCTACATACTGATGCTAGGTAAAAAAAATGCATCTTAGAAGGGAGAAATGTGTTTCTGGACTGATTGAAGCCTTTCAATATTCCTCCAGTCATCAGAGATTAGAGAGAACACAGAGGCAGTCCCTTCTCAGAGGTGAACAGTAAAAAGACAAGGGGATGTGGCCAAAACATGTGACAAGGCGAGTTCCAGTTGTATGTGAGCAAAAAATGCATGGTGAGGGTAGTTCAGCAGCCAAAGCAGGACCTCAGCTCCTGTAGGACCTCTGCCCTTGGGGGTTTTTGATTCAGGTGGAAAAGTCTAATGATCAGGCTTATCTAATTGTAAAGTTTGCCCTGCTTTCAGTGAAACACTGGACTTGATGTTCTCCTGTGATCATCCCTGCCTAAATTTTTCTGTAACTATGCATGACAGAGGCTTCCATGAGATACCATTTTTTTTGATAAGGAGCAATAAAATTCCCATACAAGATCAGATCAAAGATATTCAGACACTTATCTTTGCCAATAAACAGCAACCAGATTTTCACAGGAAGATGTAAGAAACATCCCTGAAGACAGATTTAGGACCAGCTGCTTCTATGGTATTAAGGTGGGGGTTTTTTCACCTGATATATATTGCCTAAATGCAGGCATAAGACTCAGTCTTCCAAATCATGGCATGGTCAGAAGTCTAAGAGTCCAATCATTTAATGACTCTTTTTAAGTGCTCTCCCAATTAATTCCCATGGAAAAGAGTTGCACAGTTTAATAAGACACTTTGTGAAGGGTATTTCCTTTGATAGGTTTAAAATGCTTCTCCGTTTTGTTCTCTTGTTTCTGAATAATCTGTCACCCTCTCTAAAACCTCTATTGCAGTGTCACCTTTCATAAACACATGTCAGTGTGATACTTTCTATTCCAAAGGAAGCTTCATCATTTACTTACCTTAAAGCAGCTATAATGTTTCTTGGATTATTCTGCATCTCATTCCTCACATTATTGCAATATTTTTGGGATATTGTTGTCTTAAGCTGACATGGTCTGGCTGATATCCATAATTTCCACTCCCAGTCACCCACAGTAAGCCAAAAAGAGGGTCTACTCCTTACAGAAAAGTATTTGCTCATCCAGCCCTCCCTTTTTTTTTTCTTTTTGGTCAGTTTTGGTTGGAGCAGATCCTGAATTGAAATTGCTATATGATATTGTGTTTAGTTAGGCTGGTGCAGCCAAGGCAGAGGTGGTGACTATCAGGATGAAGACAAGAGACATCTCTTCTGCTCTTGCATCAGTTGAAAGTGTCTGTGACCAGTTACTCCTGCTAGCTGACTTTTTTTAATCATAGAAGCACACTCAGCAGACACTTTTACTGCACCTAGAATAGTGATTTTTAATTGCCTACTTATTAATAACTTCATCTAAATGGTCATTGTTCAACATGTCAGCAAAAATTTCCTGTGGAAAGGAAATGGAAAGTCATTGGCTGCTCTCTGGAAGTCTTTGGTATTTATAAAGTCTGACCTGGATTTTCCAAATAAGTTGACCGAAAACTATTTTCCATTTTCCAGAGGAGTTTCAGTGTATTTGATTACCCCATTTAGGACTTCCTTTAGAGTATCCTTGATTGAAAAGCATATGCAAGTAAATCTGTATCCCCAGAAAGAGTTAAGATTGCCTTAACATTCTTTTAAGTGCAAAGATCTGTACTAAAGATTAATGAGACCATCAGAGATCACACAGGATACAGAATTCAACCCCTACAAAGGAAAATGTGATCATGGACTATATCTCTCCTACAATTGCCCTGCAGTGCTTTGCAGCCATATCCTTTTCCAGCTTGTTGCAAATGGCAATTTAGGATCAGCCATCCATAAATCACCAATATCATCAAAAGCCCATGAAAACATAGACTTGCTCATCACAAAAAGTTCTAAGAAGCTTTGCTGTTGTATTTAACATATTTCATAAGTCCTGTACCTCTCTGTTGTTGACTTGTGGGCAGCAGATCTTCACAGCACAAGCTCAGGATCTTCCTTAGTCAGAGCTCCTTCAAGGCTCTCCCTGACTGGCCAGCCCACTCCCCTTTTATCCCAGTTACCTTGACTGGCCACAGCTGCAGCCCAATGAAGGACATCACAGCTGCAGCCCATCAAGGATAACTGGGACCAGCCAGGGTAAAGATATTCAAATACAGTACAGGTATATAATACATATATTTAAGGCTTCCTACACTTTGCTGTAAGGCAAAGGTCAGAATGTTCTGGTTTTAATAAATAAGTATTGAGTAGAAGAGAAGTTTTCACTTCTTGTTCAGTATTAGTTACAGAAAACTCCTCTTCTGCTCCTTTCCTGTTTGAAAATTCTCACTTGTGCATCTGCTCTGGATTGCAGTTGTGTGACCATTGCAGTCACATCCCATGAACTCCAGTGCTTCCGTGTATTATTGGTGTAACATCTCTTCAGTGGCTTCCACCTCATCAACTCTATTAACCAAGAGCTCAGCTGGGTGAAACAAGGGGACACCAGCACAAACCCAGGGCTTGTGAACCACCCATCAAGGTGCTTCAGTGTCCCTGCCCCTGGAGAAAGCTGCAGTCTGGAGCCAGGACCTCTTGCTAAGGAACCCACGGAGCACATACAGTGCTGTAGGTGAATGGGTGCTCTGAGTTGCTCTCAGCAGTTTTGCTGTACAAGTGATGCATATTGGTATGTCAGCATCTTCCCAGCATTGTTTTGAAACAGCAAATTGGTTAAGAATACATTTTGTTCCTGTTGCCTTGTATTATCACTCACTTGCTCAACAACAAAAAATGCCAAAACCCCCAAAACTTTATGTCAAAATCCATGAGTTGAGCACATAAATCTGCAAATAGTTGCTGTTTGTCTTCCTACTCTCTTGTCATAAAGAAATTGCTTAGGAAATAACTTTCCATGATAGCCTAGAGTCAGCTGCTTTACACACACACACATATATAAAAATAAAAATATAAATATAAATATGTGTGTGTGTGTGTGTGTGTGTAACATTCATGTCAACCAACAGCACTGCCTTTTTAGAGGAGCATAACTACAGTGTGATCTACCATCCATCCTTGCAGCTATTTCATCCCCTGACCTAAATTTGGGTGTTTGTCACCACCAAGAACACTACTACTATTTGCTTCTAAGATTAAAGAGGGAAATAATGTCTCTATCTGCATGCAGTTCTAAAGCTGTGCCAGAGTAGGTTTTGCTCTGTTTATTACTTCTGCTGAGGCAGAAGAGTACTCTTCCTCATATGGTGGTAATTCTAGTAATATCTAGTGCGGGCTAGATAAAGCATACATAGAAGTAAAATGCTGGGGAGGAGACTATTCTGAAATTTGAACACATTTTCTTTAATCTCTTATTTCTGGGCTTTTTGTGGCTATTGCATATCTTGGTTTAACTGAAGGTCAGTCTTGCATTTATGTGAGAAAAATCAGTCTTGTTCTTTTCCTGGATGAAGTTGGGAAACCTCAGGAATCTCATGCAAGTAATTTTGTGAAATTTCCATCCCAGCTTCCCAGCAGTTTAGATGCAGTCTTAGTCATACTCTGAAGAATATTCTGCCACTTAAACAAGGAGTACTAAAAGAAAAATACCCTTCTTTCAAAGATGTCTGTTGTCTATGGGCCAGTAACTTATTTTGCTAAGGATTGAAAGGTAATTGCAAAGCCTCACTAATGTCCATATATACAATGGGGATCCATTTTTACTGGAATGATATTTGACTGACTTTACTTCAGAGCTTCCTTGAGCCAGAACTCCCAGATAATTCATGCTGCCCACACATTAAATCTCACTTTGTCTAAGCTGGGTGAGCCAAGAACTTGCCAGGAGGAGTGACTCAGCCATGGGGATAGCCTGGTTCCCATGAAAGTCTATCCCTCTAGGCTCTGTGGGTGCAGCTGGCTCCAGGAACTTGACCATAAACATAGGCTCAGCTACAGCACTATAGGCACGAGCTTAATTTGCCTCAGTTTCATGTGGTTTAAATAACAAATTGTCTGATGCAGAAAACCCCAGCCCATCTCTATAGGAGGATGTGTCTCTCTTCTATTTATGCAGAAAAAACGTGAATCCCATAATCCAGCATTCCTTCTATTTCATAAGATGCCATGAACTGCCTTTTCTGCAGCTGTCTCTGCAGGCTGAGGCTGGTGCTGCATTTACAGGAACTGAGCCTCTGCTCATTTACACTGTAGGAGAGGCTTCCACAGACATGTCCTTGAATGTTTTCTGCACCTCCAATTGTGATTCTCAGGAAGTAAAGTGGTTTCACAAGGACCAAGGTTAGCTGGAGCCAGACTGTGATTCTAATTCTGTAATTTAACTATATTTTAATATTGCAATGCTTCTCTAAGTAGATGTGAATGTGAGAGGAAGGGGGAAAAGGGAAATAAGGGAAATGGAAAGCTGGAGAGAAGGTGAGAAATGCACATAAAACAGGAAAGACATTAACTTGAAAGCAGAACATGGAAAATAAAAATAGAAGCAGAAAGGGAAATTAAAAAAAAAGAAGAAGCAAAAAAGACAATTAAAAAAATGTGATTCTATTTGTCATAAGTACTTGGCTCAGCTGCAACTGAGTCTGCAAGATGGAGACACTGATAGCCTGCAGTGCAGGAAATGGGCATTGCTCACTTCTTCACAGGCTCACATGCTACAACGGATGAGTGAAAGAAAGAAAGAGAAGCTTAGATATATAGGGTAATTTAAACCTGCTAGGTGTCAGAAATTATGTAATATGTCATGAGATCCTATGGAAACTGTGCTTTTTGCTGAGGTTTTCTTCTTTTCTTCTGATGAATTTTGTCCTTATTTCTCTTATCCATACCACACATCCAGGGAAGTAGTGGATCTTGGAAATAGCTTGCTTATGATTTACTGGAAACTTGAATTTCATGCACTCACATGTGGAAGAAGAAGCTTTGAGTAGAAAATGTTAGCTTGTGGTGGCTGGCTCTGACACAAATTCCTGGACAGTGGGAGCCTTGGTTTGTGCTCCCAGGCTCACTGTGCAGCCCGTGAGTAGTGGAGCAGGGAGCCATCCAAACCCTTGGTGTTGCTACTGAGCCCAAAGTGGTATGTGGGAAAGCTCAGACCCCAGTTCACCCTGCAGGAGTGTCATTCCTTTCATTTGTGATCTTGTACTGTGAGGGACGAGCAGCCTTTTGAGCAGAACGCCACAGTAGTCAATTAACAGTCAGAACAAGTGGTGGTAGGGTTTCCTTCTTTCACAATATGTGTATTAAAGCATCTCCCAGGAAGTAAAAGACCCATGTGTTAACTTCTTCCTCTGCCAGAATAGATTTAACTACCTTTCCCTCCAAAGTGCAACAATCACTGCTGTCCATTTTGCTGTAGGACAGAGCCTCTCCTTTTCTCCTGCAGGAAAACCAGGATGACTGCAGTGTTCATATGGGTGGAAGTTTCATAGGTTCTGTTTCAGGATCATTAAATAATCATTGGATAAAACACCTACTTTCTGTCTAAATATGGGCTTGGGCTTGACTCTTGACTGAATGGCAAAGCATTGAATTGTGCTTATTTTACAGAGCACATTTTAAATAATAAACAGGATACAGGAATCTGGCTTGCAGTCAGGGGACATAAATCTTGTCCTGGAGGTCATCATCCTATGAGACGGAAGCAAACAAATCTATCTAAAAGCACAGTTTAAAAATTTTTTTTGCTGACTGACCAAACTATGTTGAAAGGAAGTTAGTTCACCATCACACTGACCTTTTCCTCTGTGAAGGTGGCTATCATTGATTCTGTTACATTAATTTCTCACTGCAAGCACTAAGGGTTAATATAGAAAGTATTTTAGTTTAGTATATGGCATTTTTACTATCTAACCCACTCTAAATAGTCTATTTCATTTTTACTAATTAAAGCTGTCTTTATCTGTGCAGGTTTTACAACTGATTAAAAAAAAAAAAGACAAGAAAATTTAAATATATCCTCAATTTCAGAGGAGCTGAGCACACTGAAACAATTGTAAACTTCAGTGGGAATACAAAGAGCCACTTCTGGAATCAAGACTTCATGCAGGTATGTAAATATTCTCAACTTTACCTGGTAGCAGGCTCTGTCTTATTGAAAGAGATAAATTTCTCAACCAGTTAACTGTTTTTCTCCAGAAGTCCATCAAGTTTGAAAATATTTTTCCAGATGTAATTAATAAGGTGAAAGAAATCAGTACATTTAAATGTTTCCATGTGATGGCTGAATAGGTATTTTCCTTTCGCTTCAACAAAATGAGCAGCTTAGATGAATTTTTTTTGGTAGTTGTTTTTTGAAATAATTCCATTTTAGAACTGGAAAAGAGATAAAGGAAAAAAAAAAAAAACAGAATTAAGAGGTATTTTCAAATGCTTTTGAGAGCAGAGACTTCTATATTTTGTAATGGAAAGAGGAAAAAAACCCCAGCAGAGGCAATATTAAGAATGTTTCAGCTGAGAACTCGACAGTGCGTAACAAGATCTCTGGTAAAACTGAGGAGCTGAAGTTCAAAGCCCAGAGCTATGATGAGGGAATACGTGGGGATAAAAAGATGAAAGGTTTCAATAGATAGAAGGCCCAAGATTTGCCAGTCTTTACAAAATGTAATTAATTTTTAAGTCCTATTTTGAGTTCATACAGTTCAGCTTAGTTTACAGAGTCTTTTTTATAGTTTTACATCTGATAATTTGATTATGAAAATGAACTCTCCCACATAGCAGAGAATGCTAGCAATCCTGTTCTGATAAGAGATATTTATACAGCACCACCAAATCACTTCAACATGAGGGGGCCATGTGCTTATCCTCATTTCTGATGACGAGTCCTCTGTAGCTATCTAAGATTTGTCAGCACTTGTTGATATTCCCTGTTCAGTCAGGGTCAGTGCTTTCCAGTGCTACTTCAGAGCACAACTTTGACTTACTTGGATATTCTGTGAATTTAATTGCTGTGAATTGAGACTCTTTCTTTGTGCTTGCAGCTTAGAATAGAGAGGTGCTGATAGAGAACCTAACTTTTAACTTATCTTAGATCAGGGAGAAAATAAAAATCTAAGGAATCTTGAGAAATGGAGCAGGGGAAGAAAGGACTAACTTTTGTAAAATGCAATATAATTGGTAAATTTTCATGGCTGAAAGGTATATTGAGTGAGCATAAAATGTTTGCAGTAAAGTATTTCTTAGCAAGCCATTTCAGCAAAGCAGAATTCAAAATCATAATTGTGTGTGGAAAACTTGGGGGAGATGATGGTAGAACAAAAGTGATGGAAATGATGTTTAGACTCACTGCTTACTCTCCCTTTCTTTCCAAATGTTATAATCTATTAACCATTTTAATTTATGTCTATAGCCCAAGTTCCATCTTCAGTTTAAAAAATGTAAATTCCCAGTCATGGTTTCATCATTTAAAAGCAAATGTTTGCTATTATATTACAAAGAAACCATGACTACTGTTTCTAAAACACAGTATACTGGAATTTGTCTTAGTCTGCAAAGACATTTTCTGTAAGACCCATTCTGTTAAAAAGTGAATGCTTTATTCATCAGTTTGTTTTAATGGAATGCAATACCAATATAAGAAAGAAGTAAGAGAAGCCTGACTTTGTTCTGATGCTACAAACATTAATAGCTGAGAAAGCATATGATCTACTAGAGCATTTCTGGATTACAAGAGCTGGATAAACTTCAAGTCAGTTGGCGTTGTATAAACTAGAAAAGTGCAATGCATGTAAAATTCTGTTTATAGAGTGGTTTCCATATGAAAAAAAAATCATTAAACCCTATCACAAATTGTCCTTTTATATAGGAATCATTTATTTGGTAATGAAATCTAAAGTAGCTAGAAAAATATCTCTGGAGGGAGAGAAAGAAAAATAACATTAGATGTTTTCTGAGGTGATATTTGTTCTTGTAACAGATCTTTGAAAACTTGAATGGTGTGACACAAAATGTCTAAAATTTAATCCTAAAAAAGTTTTATGTGAAGAAAAAGCTTCAGTTATTATTTGAAAGTGTGGTTTTCAAATAAGAGTTCCTTGTTTTAGCAGATGTCCTATCATTATGGGATCCCAAATACTCTGGATTTGGAAAGCGTTGCACAGAAAGCCTCCTGGGCAGAGAAGAGACAGTTGCGTGGGACAAAAATTCAAAGTCACACAGCTTGCACTGGGACGTTCTCCATATACAGACTCCACAAAAGCTTTTAGCTTTTAAGTGCACTTATCAGTAGGGTTCCTAAGCCTTGAACTTTGGTCTTCAAGGCAATAGAAAATCTGGGATTAAAAGAAAAAATCTGGTTCTGCCCAAGTTTACACAGGACTGTGTTCTCACTTGCTTTCCCTGCCTTTACTGACCTTTCTGCAGTCAAATATTAGAGAAGCACTTTTCAGCTGACCTATTTTACTTGATTATTAGATATTGATATTACTTCCTATTCTCTACAATCACCAACAGATTTGATGTCTGTGTTTGCAGTCACTTCTTTTGAATTAAAGATGTAGCTCTAATTCAAAAATTTCTTCATTGTTCCCATTCTAAAGAATTTGTGTTGACGATTTTTTCCCTATATGCACCTTTGTTTAGTGTAGTGTTTTATTTAACCTCTGGTTGATTACAGCATTGTCACTTCTAGATAACCTGTGCTGGAATATTTTAGAGAATTCTTCCACACTATGTTTGGATAATCATTACTTGCTGGACAGGGATTTCAGGATCATAGGATGAGGTGGGAAGGGATCACAGGTGGGTTCTGGTCAAAACTGCTGCACAATGCAGGGTGAGCCCTGAGCTCAAGCTGGGTCAGTCAGGGCTCTGGCCAGCCTGAGCATCTCTTATTTCTGTTTCTCACCCTCTGCCACGCTCCATGGGCCTGACTCCATCTCCTCCCTCACCCTGTGCAGGCACTGGCCATTTGCTGGTAGCTCTGAGCCCATTCCCTCCCCAGGCTGAGCAAGTCCCCTTCCCTCAGCCCCTCCTCACAGAGCTCCAGCCCCAGACCAGCTTCACCACTGGTGTTCTCCTTGGATGGAGGGGCCCAAACCTGGATGCAGTGGTCCCAGCATGGGCTAGAAAATAGTCAATGTGTCACTAACATTTCAGTGACCAGAACGAAACACCCAGGCTCAGAAGAGGAACAGTCACCAGACTAAGGGCATGAAAGGAGAAAAGGTTCAAAAATATCTTTTTTGAGAGGAACAGAGTTCAGAGAGAACCAGAGTGCAGTATTTCCTGGAGAAAGTTTTGTAACTGACTGCATATAATGCCTGTTTTATTTGTCTTGCAACTACAGTCCTCACATATGTGAGTGCAGTGCCTCTGATCATTGCATTCATCCAAACACAATTCTCTTTCATGCAAGTGCACCAGAGACACACAGTTGGAGTGGATTTATACAATTTCCTTGGTACATAGAACTTCTGAGTCATTGCCACTACTTGTTTGAGCAGCACTAAATGTAAGCATCTTAGTTGTATCTGTACACCCACACTGAAGTTTTTATATAAGATTCAAATGTGCCTGATTAGCATAAGAAAACCCAGTGCATATTTGTGGAGCAGGTGCAAGCAATGTCTCATCTCTTCCTGAACAAAAGGTTAATACATTCTCACCAGTGACTTAATCCAACCTTATAGTTAAAAGATTTGTGATTGCAAATGGATAAAAATGAAAGTTAAAGAGCTTCCAGTAATGCCCTGTAAATACCAGTTATTATTCAAAGAGGACAGGGTGTTTTAAAAAAAAAGTTACACCACTAACTACCAACAACTAATTTGCACACACTGCATTAATTTAAAGAATTATTTATGCTGTAAAATTTAAGCTCAAATACATACAGCATGTGCAATGTAGGAGTGTGAAGTAACAAGGTCTGCAGCTCATGTTTTGACTTGTAGATTTAAAATCAAGTGAACTGAAAGTAAATGTAAGCTTGGAGGATTTAAGTTTCATGGTGCAGAACCCCATTGAAAAGAGAAGGTAGGAACCTGGTAGAATATGAATGATAGCAGTAATCCCAAATTCATTTTATGAGTTTTATCATCTCAGTTAAAATTTGTTCACGTATATATGTAATGAAGAGTAATTATGATATGTAGAAAAAGAAGAGGGATTACAATAAACATTTCCTGGTGAGAGGTTACCATGAGGTGACAGGATGTGAATTCGGCCTGGGTAACAAAATTCTGTAGGTATGTGTGTGTAGCAGGGGGTAACAATTATTTGGGGAATTTAATCCTATTGAGGAGTAAAACCTGTTGTGGATGACTTCCATTTAAAGCTTTTCCAATCCCAAGGAGAAAAAGGTTGCATGTAAATCCTTGTCAAATCAGCTCCAGCTTCCTCCAGTGCAGGAAGCCCAGCAGGGATGGCATTAGGGGACAGCCCTCACAATGACAAGGCAAGGAATGGGCAGCTCTGCAGCCTCTCCCATGCCCACTGCTGGCCCTGAGGTCGAGGGTACAAGAAGCGAGGGCTGGGCGCTTGACCAGGTAAGCAAGAACTACCAGTTAGTAATGACAGCTGCTCTGTGGAACACACTTTCATCTTTAGCTTTCATATTCTCCAGATTCTGTACTTCATTTCTATGTAATTCTAAACCTCATATAAAGTGTCAGCAAGTTCTCTATACAGTTTACTTAGACAAAATAATCCTGTTCCAGCCTGACAACCAAGTTGCAGCTTCAGGCCCAAAAAGAGCAAACCATGGCAAATTGAGGAGAGCCATCTGGGAGGATGGGACTTCATAACCTGGAGCTGTAATTGGACAATTAACCCCAATATGTAAATGGGCCAAAACTTAGAAAAGTGGGAAAACTTGTGACCCAGCATCCATCTTGCATGGAGCCACAGCCAGGCTCTTGTACTGTCCAAGGTGTATCCTTTGAAAGCCTTTTAAAAAACACCTGCTTTATTCCTTTAGCTCTGTCTAGCCTCTGTTCTAGGTATCCTCCTAAGGTATCACTGGTAACCTGGGTTTGTTGATCTTTGTTAAATGTGTTAGGCTGAGCATTTAGTTTTCTAGGTCTGGAAAACAGAAATTGCACTTCAATTTTTCAATGGGATTTTTTTGTTCAACCAAATTTTGTTTTATTTGGTGATTTTTAAAAAATATTTTTTAAAAACTTTGATTGGTAACAAAGTCCGTACATTCAAAAACCAAGTCAAGTATATTAATCTTTTGAATAATGAAAACGGGTAAAGATCCATTCAAATGTATTTTTAAGAGCTTGTTTTCTTAAGCACAGACAGCAACTTCTTTGGGATTTCAAGTTTTTTTTTCTAAATACATCCAGAATTCTTTAAAAAAGGAAATACAGATAATCATTAGCAGCATGGCTGAGTAACTCAGAGAGTTGTTCTTCAAAGGATGTCGAGTCTGTGTCCCAAAACTACTTCAGTGGGTTACTATTGCCCCCTTCAGACTATTCCCAGTAATAGAGAAAAAAATTAGTTGGAAATTAATGGCATTCTTTTGCACTACGGGAAAAACCCTAAGAAGAAAGATACTGTTAAGCAGAGAGTTGATGAACTTTTTTGGATGTTAGCAAAGGTTTTTCCTGGTATTAGAAATGTACAGTAATGCATTAAGTAAGTAATTATCTTAATTAGTACAGCAAACAATACCTCAAGTTGCATCTTCAGCAGTTAGATTCAATAACCCACTACTGAGGAAAAAAATCTTAGAACAATGGCTGCAGGAGGGGCTGGGAAACTTGAAAATCAGTTCAAGCTTCCAGAGTGCATTTATACAGTTTTGGTTAAGTGATTCCAACTCTGTGATTGGGGTCTTCATATGCAAAACCAATTGTGCCCTATTTCTCCTTTCACCTTCCTTCTACCTCAGAGAAAGTTTTTGTAACATGATCAACAGCAGCCTGAGCATCTATCACTAAATAGATGAAAAAAGAAGATTTAAAAGATTATCTTATGCATTGAGTCTTCTTTCTGCAGGGAGAAAAAGAAACTATGCTTCTGAAAATTTATTTTGTATCCATCTTTCCCAAGCACAACCTGCTGAGATACCAGCAATTATAAATACCAGCCTATTATAGGGTGATACTGCTTTATTATTTAGCAAATGGCTAAGGAAGAACAACAGTACAGATTTAAAGGTGCATTTCATTCCATGTACCTCATAACATAAAGGTTTCCAGAGAACAGAACTTGCAGTTTTTAAAAGTGAAAGAAACACTGAACTAAAATAGTTATTTTCTACTTAGGTAAAGTTCAAAGCCTCTAACTGAAGCTCTTGCATACATACAGTATATCCTATTTGCTGTCCTGTTGCTACTCATTTTGCTGCTAATAGTAAAAAAAAATTAAGTTTTCATTTTCACATAACAGATTCTCATCATACCAAGGAAAAGCTTGACATCAACCTTCAAGTTAAACCACTCTGATGTGACAGAAGGCTCCTCCTCTTCAGGTAGATCATACATCCAATGAAGTGTAGTGCAATACATCACTGAGGTATGTTGAGTGTTGCTTTTGGCAGCTTGCTGCCTTTTCTTTTATCTTTTTAACACTGTAAGTTTGAGTTTATCATCCCCATTCCTTGGCACTCAATGATGTAGGTATCATTACCAGGGTCTTCCTCTTCTGATTTTGTCACAGTAAATTTGGCCTAGAAGAGGATTAGAAATACATCAGTGCTTTAAATTATCACATACAGTGGTTTAAATATTGAGTATCTGACATCCAATAATTGTATTGCCATGTGTTTATGAATATTACAGCTTTGACAGATTTAATTCAAAAAACCATTTATATAAATGTGATAAAAGTATCTAACCATTCTAAAAGCCTTTAACTCTAGAGTAGGCTCACTTTCTACAGAAAAACTCCCAGGTAAATACTACAGCAATTGTTTTATCAATGCTTGTCCTCCATGATCAAGTTCAGTTCAGACTGCCTGACGAAAAACTGAAAGGTAAAACTTCCAGAATGTTTGGACTCACCTTTGTTAGCTGCTCTGCAAAGTGTATAGCTGTTTGAGTATGCAGTGTAATTGGTCCACTTTTCACTCTAGACACTCCCTTTGCTAATGCCATAAAAATAATCAGCTGAAATGGAGGGAAAGGTAATTATTAAGTCATTCTTCAGATTCTAGGAATTTATTGATTAAAAAAACCCCAACCAGAACATGGAAAATGTCTGTAAATATAAAAATGTTGTCTTCCATGTTTCATAAAAGTTCATGAAGCTGAGTTTGAAGAGTGATCCATGGCTCCAGAAGTTTGGATATTGCTACTGTAATGCCTATTACAGAATGGCTACTTTTCCACAGTGGAGTTTGCCCCTAAATTCCTGTTATTGAATTCCTGTTACTACATTTAACTTTGCTCTCCCCCACTGTATTGTCCCAAAATTTCCCCAAGCCACTTCAGACTCCAGATTAGTAGTTTATCTACATGGAGAGAAACTCAGGAATAGGTACTTTAATTCTAACTGTTAATTAATTCTTTAATTCTAACACTTCCTGATCACATTTTCACTAGACAGACACCCAAAAACCTTTGATTTGACTTAAAACCATCACCATGACAAGAACACTGCCAGGTGTGATTAACTCTATGCAGTTCCCATACACAGTGAGTCTGGCTGTGGCTTGTTCCCATCTATGGTACTTGCATGCTTTGAAAAAAGTAGGCTGAGTCCAAGACCCAAATACTTATTATACTACATAATATTAATGCGTGCCCAGGTGTTTACAGCATCATCCTAGCTAAACCAGCCCAAGATTATTGTCAGGCTAAGATGAGGCAGTGGAGGGCCTTCATTCTCAAATGAAATCAGGGGAACAAGATAATTGGCAGCATGTCCTAGATATCTCTAGTACCTTCCCTGAGTATCATTCTATATATGAAAGGAGGGAGCTATTATCACTGCACCACATGGAATGCCAAATGGAAGCAAATTCCCGCCTCTTTCTTCCACACTTACTGAGGGTTACAGAAAGACAAAATTTGAGGGTGTTGGCACAATGCTAAAAGCATTTGTGGTTCCTAAAACTGTATGTCATTTGCTAATCCTAGTGATGTTGTGACTACACATCTCTGAGACT
This sequence comes from Emberiza elegans, assembly GCA_024865655.1. Taxonomy (NCBI): domain Eukaryota; kingdom Metazoa; phylum Chordata; class Aves; order Passeriformes; family Fringillidae; genus Emberiza; species Emberiza elegans. Next base: position 68,479,729 of record JALJVW010000206.1, read on the forward strand.
ACTAACTAACATCTTGTTCCTTCCCTATTCAGATCTATATTGTTTTCAAGTAGGGCATGCATGTTCTTGCTACTTTAACTTCATGTAAACACATGTAGGAACCTTACTTGGTCTTGCAGAGAATCATCCACAGTTCCACCATGTTTAAGATTCTGAAGCAGCATCTCTGCTGCTTCAATGCCAACTTTGTCAGCATTCTTTCCTAAGAGAGAAATCAGAAAGCTAAAAATTACTATTTAAAGTTTTAGAAGTACAAAAAAAAAAACCAAACCAGAAAACAACCCAAGAAATTGTCAACATTTTAGACCTTATTTTCTTTAAACCTAATGCTCTTGCCTCAAATGTCTGCTTAAAAAATAAACCCTTCCTATCTTATGTTCATATATAGTTTATACTTCCTAAGCAGTGGAAAGAAAAGTAGCTTCACTTAGTCAGAAAAACATTTGATTCAAATTTAAAACCAAGATCACTTCCATTCATTTTAATATTAATATTTAGATTCACTCTTGAGCAAAAATTTCAAATGTATAACACAAAGTCTATACTCCTAAAGTTCAGAAATATTTCCAGTGATTCTCCAGTCTGATACAAGGTAAATTTAACAGTTCTGTAATTTTTGTAAATTTCCATTTACTATGTTTTAAATCTGCAATTTCTGTTGTTCTTTATTTCTAAAAGTATTTATTTAAAATGAAACATCAGATCTTTAAACAGATGATACTTCAGATTCCTATTCGTTATTGGTATACTAAGTCTCAAAGAATTCATGGAATTCTTACCTCTCTTGCCAAGTGATGACCCAGCTAACAAACAACCCGTTGAGGTCTCTGCAACAATACTAAGCAGAAAAACAAAAATAATTAATATCAAAATCAGTCATATTACAGTTTATTTATCAGATATGTAATAGGGTTCTAGCTAATTAATCAACAAGATTAGAGGTAACAATAGAAAGCTTGGACTCATCTTACATTATTCCACTTCCAGTCCCAACAGCTTGATCATCAGGTTCTCTGACAGGCTGAATGTTAATGTAAAGATCTCTGATTTCTCTTCTGATGCATCTCACTGCTGCTGCTGACATGTCTTTTGCCAGCTAACAAGACAAGACACAAACCCAGTAATTAAATTATGTAATATAGCAATGCTTTTTCCTCATAAATTCAACTATAAACAGTTAATCCCTGAATAAAGGGGTACTTTATTAACTAGAAAAACAAAGGATTGTTATACACCCCTATAAGCAAGAACTAAACATGATTTTGTTTCAAAAGTTTTTCTACTAAAGTAAGACAACATTAAATCCTGTACAAATGACAGTTATAGAAATGCATGTAGAAATTTCAATATCAATAGAAATTCAAGAACTTTTCCTCATTCATAGAGAAAAAAATTTATTCTAGTCTTCTCACAAAACTTTAGATTCTAAAAATAACTCACCCCAAAACCAAGTGCAAAAACCCCACCCTACAATTGTACAAAATATACTCTGTATGAGAGAATACACAAAATAACAATTTTACATTGCAAGCAAATGGGGACATGTGAAGCTTATCCCATTCCTGTGATCTAATCACAGCTGCATTCACAGGTTTGGAGGTTTTAAGACCAAAACCAGCAGTCCATAGCTTTTCAAAAAGTAACTTAGCTGCTCTTCCTTCCCTCTTTAATTTCTAGCCTGTATGTGAGAAGGAACCTCAAGGAGATCCCAGCACTCAGGACAGGAAGAATAGAAAAGAGCAGATATAAAGGAGCAAATTTATCTCCTTTTATTTTTTGCTAAACCTACCCTTAACTTGTTCTAATACCCTTAGCAATGGTTGAAAAACTTGTTGTAGACTGGCCTCCACCTATTACAGTGCTCATAAATTTATGAACAAGGGCCCTAATTTCAGATTTAAAATAATGCTTATGAATATGAAGAATACATAAATCAGATATAAGATATCCCTCAATATATGTCAAAGACTTGTGAATACTCCTATGAAGGATGAGGATACTGTTCTCATTTCCTGTTTTAGCTTTACACTGCTGTGCAATGAATGAATTTTAGGTATGTCCAATATGATATTCTACAGCCTGAATAACTGAAACCATTTAATAAGGTTGCTTAGCTTGTATAAGACTGTTGTATTTAACATATTTCATAAGTCCTGTACCTCTCTGTTGTTGACTTGTGGGCAGCAGATCTTCACAGCACAAGCTCAGGATCTTCCTTAGTCAGGGTTCCTCCAAGGCTCTCCCTGACTGGCCAGCCCACTCCCCTTTTATCCCAGTTACCTTGACTGGCCACAGCTGCAGCCCAATGAAGGACATCGCAGCTGCAGCCCATCAAGGATAACTAGGACCGGCCAGGGTAAAGATATTCAAATACAGTACAGGTATATAATACATATATTTAAGGCCTCCTACATAAGACTGCAAAAGACAGGAGAGTAGAGGAATGTTGAGCAGATTGCATGCACTTTTATAGAGCTATATAAAGTTGGATGCTACTAGAGCCATGATAAATACTTACTTTGATAGGCAGTGCTCCAGCAACAAATGCCCTTCCATAAATCTTTGTCACTGTGCCACGTTCTGTTAAGTTTATTGGGCTCAGCTCTTTGACTGGAGACATCTGGACCACAACTTCACCCCCTCCTTGAGGATAGTAGCCCCTATTTAGAAACAGTAATTGGACATAATTAAATGCAATGATCACAAGGAAACCAAGAAAAGGGCCAGGAGGCTCTTCATACATTTCACTATACATTTTTATGTTCCCTGTTACTGTACATACACATTTTCTTGATGTGTGCCTTAGAAACCCTTATAATGGAATTAGGCTCTCTAACAGTAATCCTCTGTAATGCACATCTTATTAACTTCCTAAAACCAACCTAACTGCTCCTTGGAAAAAGCTCAGTAATGCACTGCCTGTTCAGCATGTGCTCCCCTCAGGGGAGCCAACAGGCAACATTACACAGCAGCTGTAGACTCAGCAGTGAAAAGAAAAGACAGCCAAGAACCCTGTCCCATTCATCATTGTGGTGACAGTACACACAGGGGCAGCTAATGCAGATTAGTTCATGTATTATAAATTCACCCCTCAGTTTGATTGAGAGCCCCTTGTGTGCCTCTGCTCACACATGGGTTCAGTAAGGCCCAGCTCTGCTGCACTGCTCCACAACTCACCTCCTCTTTATGTCACAATTAAATGTGAAATTGAACTTTTCGATTATTGGCTTGAAGACCTGAAAAAAAACCCATATAAAAACACAGAGTGAATTTATTTTGCATTGATAATTTCCCACTATGTTATACAATCTTAAAAGAAAAAAAAAGCTCAACACAAAAATTTCAGTTCCATTATTAAAAAAAGAAGATAGCCAGTCTCATCCATATAGCTTATTTGACATTCCTCATACTTCATTCTCTATGTCACTTTGTGTAAAAGGATTTTCTTACAGAAAAAAGAAGAATAATTCACAGCACTTCTAGAAAAAAGAATATATTTTAAGTGAAATTTTCTGTAGTAATTGAAAACAAAGAGACTATTTGCCATTTCAGGAAATTCCATGAAACACTGGTTGCTCTTTACAGCCAGTACACTAATAGTGTTATATTCCATGCCTCATTCCATAATCACAAATAGATTTGCAGTAAGAGAACAGAGGAACAGCAGTCACATTGCATACATATTCAGGGAAGATGCACCAAGGCAAAGGAATTTCTCCCTACCATGACTGTGTAGTCTATCTGAGGAGCCATCTCCGCATTAGTCCCACCTTTTAAATGAAGCTCTGAAGGGGAAGCAGCAAACAGCACACAGGGCATTGCTACCTGCATCAGTAGGCACACACTCCTAAAAGCAATTATGAGATACTCAAATGTCATACACTCAAAATCCATAGAATTCCATAGAATCATTATATATCAAAGAACATTTTACTAGAACATTTACTTTTGTATTTTATTTTTAAAATTATCTATAAAATTATTAGTCTTAAAAGATACTACTTTAAAACTTCATGTCCTTACCAAGCCTAAATATGGAAGTTTTCTTTTCACAATAATTGCATCTTTAATAGTTCTGTTTGAAATAAAGTTATGTATCTTCTTTAGTATAGTGATGGGATCATGAAAACTGTGGGTTTAGGTAGCAGAAAAGACTTAGGCAGCAGTAACATTGTAATACATGGAGGGAATATGTCCCATTTCCAAAAGAGCAATGTGACACACTGTGCTACTATGAGCATAAGTAAAATGTCAAAATTTACCTTATTATATGGTGATTATTTCAGACCTCATGGATATGAGATACTCATCTAATTTAATGCATTTGGTCTGGTATGTAACACACTAATGTGAGGAAATTACCCCTGAAGTTTTAAAGACATGGACAGCAGCTTTTTTCATTACATGAGCCAAGCATTCAGCTTTTATATCAATCATACTTTTAAACTTCACATGTACTTCCTGCATATCCTACCTATACTACAGGTTCTTTGGTAACATAAATCTGGCTCAGGCAGCACATATCCTGGGTCATTACCAAAGCATAAATGTTCTTTTTTCCCCACCCCATCTACTGTGATAATTTTAAAGTTATCAGAAGCTAGTGCACAAAGACATACCCTGCTGTTTTTGTATCTGCTATGTGGGTTCCACCTTTGATCTTTCCAGGAGTGAAGGTTATTTCTGTTGAGCCAATTTCTCCACCATTCAGCTTCCCATCACACAAATCTCGAATCATCTCCAATCCAGACAGATGCTGAGGTCTTAGAGTGACAATACACAATAAAGACACATACAAGTAGACTACGTGCTTATGTTACATTAAAGCAACCACTAAACACACTAAAAAACTACAAATGCAAATTTTGGATCAGACAAGGATCAGAAATCCACTCTGGTTGCTGCAGTACTTTTGAGTTGACAGGTGCCAAAGGAGTAGCATTCAGGCCATACTGGAATATGCAGGATTCTGGTATTTTTTCCACTAGAATGAGCCCAAGACAGATAGATGAGATGCAAGAGCAGCCACATGTCTTAATGTGATAACGATGGCAGAAATGCAGTGGGATAGTGATGGCAATACTGGCTGAGCCAGAGCCGATTGCAGGGCTACAAGAGAGTTAACAAATTTGCTATGTACTTGCCTTGTGCTTGTTTCCATTTGTTAGGGTAATCTAAGTAGGAAATACACCAACTGTTCTTAACACTGGAAATACACTAACTGTAGCAACGCTAGGATGTGCCCTAGCTGTTCTTAGCACTGTACGCTCGGTAAGCTGTGTTTTGCTCAGGCATTACATCAGCGTGCTCCCTGTTTCAAAGCGTGTTACTCTCAGCACCTGTGGAACCATTTCCCCGGGCCACGCCCTCACCTGCCCAGCCTGCGGCCCGGGCGGGACCCGCGCTGAGGGCACCTGCAGAGAACCGAGCGCGCTTCATGCCGCAGCGTTCCCCCTCTCTCCTTGAGGGCCACAGACGGGATTTTCTAACAAAAAGGCTCTTTTAAAGCGACGGAAACGCAAACGTTTCAGACGAGAGCAACCGAGGCCTTGCGTGGCCGTGCCCCAGCCCGGGAGGCCCCACACGCCGTAAGTGACCGGCTGAACGCCCCGGGACCGCCCGGGGAGGGTCTCACCTGAGGCCGGGCTGGCTCCGCCCGGCGCGGATCCGGCGCACCCGCAGCGGCAGCCCCAGCAGGCAGCTCAGCGCCGTGGACACCCGCAGGATCTGTCCGCCCTGCACGGAGAAACGGCGCTCATCAGACGCTACGGCGCTTCCCGCACACCCGGCCGGCCCGTACCACTGCCCGGGGGCCAGGTAAGCCGCGGCCCGCTGGCGCTCACCCCCTCCATGATCCCGCCGTCTATCTCCACCCTGTCCCCATCCATGGCTGGCGATGAGCGGTGTCTCTCGCAGAGGCCGCACCGATAGGATCCCGGCGGGGCCCTAAAGACGGCGAGCCCTCGGCGAAACAGCCCCGGGCTAGGAGTGCTTGACAGCGGCAGCGCGCCCAGGATGCTGCGGTACCGGTGCTGGGGGCGGGCGGCGGTGCCGGGCAGGCGCAGAGCGGAGGCGCCTCCCTGCCCGCCCGCCGGGGGTTGGTCGGGGCGGCTCCGCCGCGGGGAGGAGCAGGAGGCGGGCCCGGCGTTCGGGCAGGGGCCGGGAGTAGCTCGATTGTCCTCGCGGTACTGACCGCGTCCCGCAGGAGGCAATGCCTTTCCCCTGTCCTGAGGGCCGGAGCGGTAACAACCGTGGCTCCTGGGGGATCAGAGCCATGGGTACAGCGCTGCCGCTGGAGGAGAGCGGCCGGACTGCTGTCCTCCTCGTTACAAGGTACTTTTCCTCAGAATCACAGAATGAATTAGGTTGTAAAAGACCTCTGAGATTATAAAGTCCAGCCTGTAAGCGAATACCACCACGTCAACCAGAGCGTGGCACTAAGTACCACGTCCAGTCTTTTCCTTAAACACCTCTAAGGTTGGTATCTCCTCCACCTTCCTGGGCAGCCCGTTCCAATGTCTAATCACCCTTTCTGTGAAGAGATTTTTCCTAATGTTCAACGTAAACCTCCCCTGGCGCATCTTAAGACTATGCCCTGTCGCTCGTCACCTGGGAGAAGAGGTCGATCCCCACCTGGTTAAAATCACCCTTCGCGCAGAAGCACAGACACGGGCATCTTGCTCTGGCAGGCACGCTCGGGACTTTATCACACACGTATGGGGAATGGCCGGACTTTTCGCACTGCCCTTCCCGCTACTGCGGCCCGGGGAAGACTCATGCCGTACATGGCCCCCCCGGCGGTGGCCCGGGAGCACCCGCACGGGAACCCTCTCGCGGTCGCTCGCGTGGGCGTGGGCGTGGGCGGGCCCCGCCCGCTGCTGGTTGGCTGTGGCGGCGCGGCCGCCGCCGGTTGGCTGTGCCGGGGGTGTGTGCGGGGCCGTTCCGCCCGGGGTAAGATGGCGGCTGTGACCGCGCTGAGGAGCAGCTGCCGAGCCGCGGGGCGCCTGGTAAGGGGAGCGGGGACCCCGCGGGCGGCGGCGCTCCCGGCCGGCCGGGGGGGAGAGATAACTCGTGGCATCCCCGAGCCCTGTTCCTGCCGCCCGGCGGGCGCACAGCGCGCACCGCGCCTCTGCAAACACGAGGCGCTCGCGGAGCTGCCGCCTCAGCGGTGTCCGGGGCCGGGCAGCGCCTCTGCTCCCTCCCCGCTGTGCGCTCCCCCTGCTCCGCGCAGGTGACGGGACCCCGGCAGTGCCTGGGACCGCCCCCCGCGCTGCACGGGGACCCCCAGAGCTGGCACCCTCTCCCCCGGCGCTGCCCTTGCCCATGCTCCCTGGGAAAGAAACGTGTGCCTTTCTGGAATAAGACAGTGACATTCTCCTCTTCTGTTACTTCTAAGTCATCCCATTATTGCTTTGCCTATGCCTTGCTCTGCCATCACCGCTTCTTCGCCCACGCATCAGCTCCCTTTGCATACCGCATCTGCACGGAGACGGTGTGGATAAACGAGAAAAAAAGGGAAACGTATTTCTTTGAATCCCAGGAGCCTTGATAGTTGAAAAGTAGTTGAGATACCTTGCCATAAGAAGTGAATCTACTTGGTGGCCTTTTTGAGATGCTTACAATTTCGTGAACATAGACTTAGTTCATGTTTTCTTCTGTCTTCTTGTATTAGTCTTCTTGCTATTGTGAAGAGCGTTGGTTTCCTATTATGTCATCCCTATTTTGTGGGATATCAGAGAAGAAATAATTTTTGAAATTTAGAAACAAAATTAAGGATCTATTCCAGTTTCTAGTATGTTTTTTGTCTTAATAATTCATATCGTAATTTTAAAGCATAATGATGAGGAATTTTTAAAGATACTTTTGTAAATCAGTTTTCAGCCAGGAACTTATGAGCATTTATAAATAATTTTACTAATTAAGAGCATTAAAAATAGCACTTTCTGTTGAGTTGTATTTCTAACCTTCTACTCTTAATCTTATCTTTCTTCTGATAAGATGAAAACGCTGTTCTTATCTATGTGCATGCTGAACTATAGAACTGGCTGGTTTATAGTGTGTGTTTCCTGCAAGCACATTTTGAATCTGAGCCAGGCAGCCTTTGTGTGAAGTGGTAGGGAAATGGCAGTTACCTGGACACTGGGACATGTGCCAGGTATTTGGATGAGGCATGATATCTGATTAAAACACATTACCAGTGATGTTGTTTTAGTATATAGGTAACTATATACTTGGAAATATAGAATATGTATGCCAAACACATCCAATGTGAGGAAATGTTCTAAAATGACTCAGTGGGACAGAAGGCAAGAAAGGTCAGCATGGCAGTATCCTTTAATGCAAAGTCGTTTCCTGTGAGCATGAACTGTTCAATTTGACTTGGAAATTTAGTGTTAGTCCATCAGGTAATCAGTTCTCTCCAGGCTGCTTAAAACTATTTTGGTCTGAGGCCAGCATACATTTTCAGGATCAGTGGTAATTTAGACAGGCTTGTTTTAAGGAAACAAGCAAAGCTGAGCTTGAGAGGCAAAGCAGCTCCCCTGCGTGCCCTCAGCTGCCCCCTTGGCTGGGGTCACACCACGCTCTGTCAGCCAGGCTGCTGTGGCCTCAGTCCCAGCAAGGGACTCGAGTGGGCCCTCAGCTCCTTTTTGCCAGAGTCACTCTGCACATCCCAGGCTTGCACAGGAAAGGTGTTACCGTGCTGTGGCAGTGTTGCCTTTAAGTTGCTGTTTAGTGTTAGAGGAGCCACATTAACAGGTTTAGTACTAGCAGTTATCTTTGGGGTTAACTGATAGATTTTTCCAGACATCAAAGTATATAGATGGGTATGCTATGGATATTAGAGCTAATTTTGTCTTTCATGTGCCATTTTTATTTCCTTGCTTGGCATTACACCAGTATTATGGTGATTAAATGCTGAAATTGTAAGCAGTCTCTTTGTTTAATGGATTTCAATTTTTTCCTTATTAGTAAGGATCACTGCTCTGTGAAGAGATTGTGTCCTGTGTTATTGTTTTAACATACTAGCCCAGCAACTTTTTGGTAGAGAATGTGCAAAACTGAAAACCAGAAAGATTTCAGTTTTAAAAATGCAGTAGTTTTGAATTTTTCCTACAGATATAATATGAAACAGCATGGTAACTCTTCAATAACAACACCAGTCCCTTTTTTTGGCGGTGACATTACTAATTCACTACCTGCATTGGTAACCAAAGGTTAAAAATCCCATGGAAATCATTGTGAAACTTCACATTTAGAAATAGTTCAGAGATTTGATGTGCTCCTTGTGATCATCTTCACAGGTAAATACCGAATGTTTTTCATTTAGGGTCATGTAAAGAGAAAAAGAGTTTTTGCAAGTTTGTGACAAAAAGATCTAGTTGAACAATTTTTTGGTGACATTTTTACATAAACATGTAACCTTCAAGTGGGAAGAAACTCAGAATTAAAGACAGTAGAAAAATGGGATTGTGAAGATGTACATTGTATACCAGTTTTGTAATTTAATGTGAACTTTAAATGTATTCCTAGAGTATGATTTTTCATAGCTTGAAATTGCCATGTTACCTGATTGTTGAATATGGAAAGTTGTTTGGAGGACTAATGAAACAATTTTCTATTTGCTTGTTATAGGAATTAGAAAAATACTAATTCTAAATCAGTAGGTACCATCTTAGTGGCAGGCAACTGAAGCATAACACAAATGATATGACTTAGTTGTGTCCATCATGATAGACTGTGTTGGGTAAATGTTTGTTCCTTAAAGAAAGGGGATATTAAATATAACTTGCAGTGTTGGGTTAAATAATAGAGAAAATGAGTACACATTGTTCAGAATTGTATGGCCTGCTGAATAATGTACTTTTTAAACACTGAAAAGTGATAGTAAATGGTTGAACAGTTTGGGGTGTGGGGAGGGAAACAAGAAGTTTCATATGCTCTGTAATTACTGAAAGGATTTTTTAAACAAGAAGTTAAAATGAACTTTCCCATGCAGGTATGCTGTTTTCTGGCTCCTCTAAGAAGATAATTTCTAAATTTTACAGTTTTGAGCTACTTGAGGTACATTGTAGCACCTGAATTTTTTTTCATATCTCTAAATTAGTTAGAGATAGTATCTACAGAGAAATTGTTATTTTTAGAAATTACACAGCACTCTTAAGACAACATAACACCAAAATTACATTAAATTTAATAAATTTTACTGGATAAGATCATGTCTGAACTAACTTGTGTTGAGCTTAATAAAATACCTGTTTATGTCAATGCAAGCACTACCAACTTTGCTTATGATCACAATCGTGACTGATTAGAAGAGGCTTTAAAACATGAACTTTTGTCTGAAGAATGTTTCAGAAAATTCTTTAGACTCTTTAAAGTTGATTTCTGGATAAATATAATTGTAACCATAAGAGAAAACCATCTCATGGCCAGTTCTTACAAAATATCATTGAAGCTGATTTAAGATGATGTTTACTTGGAGATGATTGCCTCCTATATAGGGACAAAAATGAAAGGGCAACTCTCTGGGCCCTCTGGTGTGAATTTCCTCTCTGATTAGTACTTCTGATCAACCTCTGATGGGACAAATATGCTGGTTTTCTGTGCAGTGTAGGGAAACCTTCCAGCATTCATCCTGGATAGGAGTATTTCAGCTATTTGATGTGGTTGATAGTGTGTGTGCTTTTTGTGTGCCTGTCCTGATTAAGCTAATTCCTGAGAGAAACAATAGCAATGAATCACTCACCAAATGCTGTCATGATTTTTGTTAATTGGTTATGTCCCTGTGGCTTTGATCTCCCCATGTGTTGTGTTAGTGAAAGAAGCTAAAACCTGGCAAAGCTTTTGCTAATGTAAAGGTTACTGTGTGTTCAAGAATGTATTCAGTGTAATTGTGTTCCATAAGAACTTCTCTTCCATAGACTCGAATGAAACTATTTTAGTCTGACTGTTAGATGGGGAATATGAAATGGGCTCTGCCTCCACTGTATTAACCCTTGAGATTTTCTCCCCAGGTTTGCATTCATCGCGTTAGATCGTGCAGCAGCATTCGCTTTATAAAATCAAAATATGTGTGCGTGTTTGACAAATCTGCCCTCAAGTTTAGTCATCAACAGCGATTACTCAGAACATCTGCTGGTAATCTTTTTCCTAATAAAATAATTTCTTTTATTTTGCTATTTTATGAGTGTTATGTTAGAGGTTTGCATATGGCTGGATATGTGGATTATTTCTGATGCATTCAGATTTTTCTGTCTGGTAGCTTGTATTTAGTATTAAGCATGCTGTATTTTCTTCTTCTCTGTTTCAAGTTTCATGTGGCCAAATTGTCCAGTTTAAGCTTTCTGACATTGGAGAAGGAATTACAGAGGTGACTGTAAAAGAATGGTAAGCTCTGCTTTCCTGGAAATACACAAAGAAATCAGCAGGTAGTTTACTAGCTTTAGCTGTGTGATCAATGAGTTATATGAGAATATTTTTTGGGTTATTAGTGAAGTTTTTCAGTTTTCATTTTGCACATTTTAGAACCTTGTACATACTGAGCTTTTTATTTTGTTTGTTTTCAGTCTCATATATTTGTGAGTGGAAAAATTGGAAGGAAAGGGATGCACCTGTATATAGGCTTTTCCTTCAGTGGCTAGGAAATGACAAATGGCTAGTCTAAAGAATGAACATAATTTTATCCTGTACCCCTCTTCTATTGATTTTAGTAAAAGATTTGAACTTCTAAATTGTTTGCAAAAAGCCAGTGATGAATAGATTAAACAAAATCAAAGTGTACAGTGAAGGAAGGCAGTGTTGAAAGGCCTTGTTCTTTGTACAAATGCCTTTCTTTGCATTGTAGACAGTGTTCCCTACGATCAATTTTCTTTCTGAAACTTATCGTATATTGACAAGTTGAAACCAACAACTTCCTTGCATTCAGATTAAACTGGGCTCATTCTTATTTTTAGATGCTTTATAATCTGACAGAAAAACTCTGCTTTACTAAAATAAATGTTATATGTATGTAATGATATTCATAATCATTTTGTCATTTCACCCAACAAAGAGTTCTGTGACAGTCAGACAAAATGCATGTAGCAAACATATCCAGTGTGTAAAATTTGTTTTCCCATCTGGAATGCGCTTCCATGTTGTAGGATGTATATTACTGAACTTACCAAAGGAATACACAGAACAGGTTTTTACACTGACTGTGTTTCCCAGTAGCGTCTCTTTCCTCCCAGGTACGTAAAGGAAGGTGACAGTGTGTCTCAGTTTGACAGCATCTGTGAGGTGCAGAGTGACAAAGCCTCTGTTACTATCACCAGTCGTTACGATGGCATCATCAGAAAACTCCATTACAGCATAGATGATACTGCTTTTGTTGGGAAACCACTAGTGGACATTGAAATTGATGCTTCAAAAGGTATTGTAAGCCATTTTTTTTCTCATGCGTATTATTTATTTGTTGTCATAAAACAGTCAGTGCCAGAGAAGCTTGCTTTTTCCTCCTGAAAATATTCAAAGATTTTTTTCCCTTTATGACATCAAGAAATTTGAGTAGAGAAAGTTGTGATATTTATTAAAGTTTAAAGTCTCCTAGACATTTCCTGTTGAATATTTAGCTTAAGCAGCAGCCTTTAGCAAACTGTGCTCCCATCCACCTTAACTCAAAGTAAATTGTAAAAACTTCAGTTGTCGCAGAATGATTGAAGTTGGAATTTAACAAATGCTTACAATGTACTAAAGTTAATTTTTTTCTTTTTGTTTGCAGGTGTTGCCTCAGAAGAAGATGTTGTTGAAACACCTCCTATGTCTCATGAAGAGCACACTCACCAAGAGATAAAAGGTCACAAAACATTAGCAACCCCTGCAGTTCGTCGCCTGGCCATGGAGAACAATGTAGGTTTGCTGAATAAGGTCCTGCTGCATTTTACCCAGTTTACATGGCAGTTTGACTGACTAGAGGAGCACCGATCTAGAGGAAACACTTGTTTTCAAATACATTTTACAGTGTAAAAATCGTTGTAGAAATGAAGAGGATTGTGCTTGAAGTATGCAGTCAAATACCTAGTAGGACTAGTGGAACTTTTGGATGATTTGAACTATGTTGAATGCCTAATAAACTACAGAAAGGAACAGAAAACTGCAAATATGTTGGATCAGATATGGGAATCATTTTTAATCATAGCTCACAATAGAAGATTTTTTTGTGTTGCTGTAAAACTAAAGTGTCTTTGCTTGTTATGTACTTTTTAGATTAAATTGAGTGAAGTTGTTGGGACAGGAAAGGATAACAGAATCCTTAAAGAAGATATACTCAACTACTTGGCCAAACAAACAGGAGCTATTTTGCCTCCATCGCCGAAGGCTGAAATTGTCCCACCTCAGCGGAGAGCAGAGGCTGTGCCAGCTGCTCCAAAGGACAAAGCACGCAAAATCCCTGTACCTGTTTCCAGACCCATTGCGTTTGCAGGAAAAGATAAAACTGAACCTGTAACAGGTAAATAATGAAATACAGTCTTGAGATCATGGTCACAGTAGACTACCAGTACCTGTCGCTCTGTCAGTAGCTGATTCCTTTTGATGGGAATGTGTTTCATGTGGTTGTTATGCAAGTGAGCATTCAGGAAAACATTCTCTGTAAGAAAGCATCTCTGCTGAAATTATTTTATTAAATATTTGTTCATGTTTTGGTTGGATGGAGTTGGGCTGCAAATTGTACTTGCTCGTTCTTCAAGTGTATGTTGAAACAGGTAGGAATTCTAGACATGGATTTGTCATGTTAGGAATCATTATGCAATTAGTGGCAAAGTGCAGTGAATTTAAGTGATTATCAGGGTTTAGTAAAAGCATACTGCACTATTATGTGAGTAGCATTCACACCTGTTCTGGAGAACAGTGCCATAAAAGACACTAAGGTAAAAAAAATCACATTAAAAGAGGAAGATTAAAAATTTTTGCTTGCCTTTTCAAGCAGTGTTTATTTGGAGAGGCTGGAAAGCATAATGCCAGATTATCATATTATGATTTCAAATTTATACATACATAGGAGAGAGATGAGTAATATAATAATCTGAAGTATTACAGTCATCAAAATTGAGTCATTCATAGAACTGAATAACTCAGTAAGTGCTCTTTATGCTGTTCTTCTTTGGTTATGCTTTGGCTTTGGTTTGGTTTTTGTAAGTTGTGTAATTTGGTTAATGGAAACAGATGAAATTTCACCATAACTTCACAGAAGCTCATTTTGTTGGTTTAAGAAGACAATTAATATTTTCCAGGTTTTCAGAAGGCCATGGTAAAGACAATGAGTGCAGCCCTGAAGATCCCCCACTTTGGTTATTCTGATGAGATTGATTTGACTCAGCTTGTTCAGCTGCGAGAAGAGCTGAAACCTCTAGCTGAAATGCGTGGAGTTAAGCTTTCCTTTATGCCTTTCTTCATAAAGGTGAGGCCTGCAGCAGAGCCCTCTGTGGAGTACTTATACACAGGTTTTGCCAAAATCTGTTCAATGATTGCTGTAGATATATCTCTATCATCTGAGTTATGGTAGATCACAGGAAAACTGGTTTTTGTCTATTGAGCCACTTATCAATTTACAGGTGGAATTGCAGCTAGAGTTATATAGTGTCATTGAAGTTTTTTTAAATATTAATGGGAAAGGATAGAGTGCCTTCAGCATAATTTAATATGGAGGTAAGCATCATCAGGTGTTTGAATCACACAAAACAAGTTTTTGAAATTGTCAGTATTTTTTGACCTCATGTGAAAGGCATCATTGTTCTTTGCTACCAAAACACTCATTCCATATTGTTATTAATCTAAATTTTCTCCTACCATTACTTCTTTTCCATGGAGCTCTCTGCTTATAAAATATAAAAATCTATTTTGTTTTCATTTTGTTATATTTAACAGGCAGCCTCTCTGGGATTGCTGCAGTATCCCATTCTTAATGCTTCTTTGGATGAGAACTGTCAAAATGTCACATATAAGGTTTGTAAACTATGGATAAATGTTGTGAGTAGAAAGTACTTTTGTACTGTCTAAGCAGTGCCTTTCAGAACGTCTGAGCTAGTTACAAGAACCAAAATTATGGTGTTGTGCAGGAAAATAATTTGTGCATTCAGATTCTGAGATCTAGATTTGATTTATTGTTGGCCCTGTTTCATTAGTTTGTTAGGTAAGAGTAGCTTTGCTATTCAGACTTGCCTCAGAAATGCATATTAATATAAAAATTTCCTATTTTTCACCTGAATATGGGCCAAGCTTTTAAAATGAGAACATTTTAAATATAATACAACAATTTTGGGGGATTTTGTGCACTGTAGTTCAACTGTTCCATCACTCAACCCTGCAGTCTTGATAAAAGTTATGCAGTTTTATACAAGCTGCTGGATTGATACTTCAGGGAAGCAAGTATCTATTTTCTTAAGTGATATGTACTTGCACCTTCCAGTACAAACTTTTTTTGTGCTGTTATATAAATATCTCTCAGCATCCTTATATTCCTTCCAAAAAATGAAAAGCAAGTTATCTCTGTGATGTGAGAGTTACCTAAGGTCATCTGTAGTGGAAATGGAACAAGGAGTCTCCCTTTGTTGCAGAGAAACTACGCAGCTCATGATTGAAAAGTTTATGGTGTTTTTAGATGATATGAACACACCAAATTTCTTTTTTTCCTTCTTTTTAATTTTAGTGTTCTCTTTAAAATATGCTATTTATGTTTTGTTACACATATGATCATCCTTAAGTGCAATGTTTTCAGTGTGAATGAAGTTGGTTCCAGGACTTTGTATTCTCTGAAGTTGGAATTGTCAACATCAATTTACAGTTTGCAGATATGAGGCTAATTTTAAAAAAATTATATCCTTTTCTCCCATCAAAGTTGTATGCAGAAGTTGCTTACTAAATACAGCACTTTCCAGGTTAAGAAGATAGATAAGGAAAATGTGATGACGTGGCTTTTTACCTAAAATACATTTTATGTTGACAGCTTATATTAATGTCTGGTTAATGGCACTTGCTGCAGGCTTCACACAACATTGGAGTTGCAATGGACACAGAGCAAGGTTTAATTGTCCCAAACGTGAAAAATGTTCAAGTCTGCAGTGTGTTTGACGTTGCTGCGGAATTAAATCGCCTCCAGTCCTTGGGCTCTGCAGGCCAGCTGGGAACAAGTGACCTCACTGGGGGAACATTCACTCTTTCAAACATTGGCACAGTAAGTACAGGGAAAATGAGAGCTGCTTCTGAAATGCAGCTTTACTGAAGTTTAATATGCCAAGAACAAAATCTGTAGCAATTAATTCAAGAGGCAATCTACTTAAAAAAAGTTGTTAAATAATATCCCCATCTTTTTCTTTTCAAGATTGGTGGCACTTATGCCAAACCAGTGATACTACCTCCTGAAGTAGCTATTGGAGCACTTGGAAAGATACAGGTATAATAACTTTATCTCAGTGATGAGAGTGTTAGCTAAGGTCATCTTAATGAAAATGGAACATGGAGTCTTTCTCTGTATCAGAGAAAATGCATAGCTCATGACTGAAAAGTTTGTGGCGTTTTTAAATTACTATGCACACACCAAATGTTTAATTAGAAGTCTCTTACACCAAAGGTTCGTATTTATTTTCCAGAATCCTGTCATATTTCTCTCACATCTTTGTTTAGCCTTTGGGTTAGTAAGAAACAATATAAGTACAGTTTTGCAACATGGCAATAGCAATTTTGCTATCAGCCCGGGGAAAACTTGAGAAGTATTCTGAAAATGAAGTTCAATTTCATAAGCCAGGTAGCTGAATCCATACAGAATTTTGGATGTGAAGGCAGTTTTACATTTTCTGAATCTCAGACTTTAATTCTTTGATACAGACATTTGAGGTCTGTGCTGGAAATGAAATTAGAATTAACTGAAATTACTTCTATGTTCTTCCTCTGAGCATTTTTTTAGAGGTTCTTTAAGGAAACTGCCACTTTGAGAACTAACAGTGCAATAACGTATTCAGGAAGAAACTTTGGAGTCAGGCAAAGCTTTTACTACTTCAGTATTTCCATGATGGTGGAAAAAGGCTATGACTGTTCATTATGCAGGCTTGCAATATATTCTAATCCACAGCACAAACAGTAATGGAAAGGTCTTGGGTTTTAGCATGATGCTACTGCTGTCTGTCTAATTCAGCAAAATGTTGTAAATTAGATCAACAAATTTGCAAAACCAAGGAAAAGCAGATTTGCTAATGAAAGTATTTAATTTAATAATTCCGGTTTTGTCCTTCCTCTGATTTTTAGGTTCTTCCTCGGTTTAATAGCAAAGGTGAAGTAGTTAAAGCACAAATAATGAATGTGAGTTGGTCAGCTGATCACCGCATCATTGATGGAGCTACCATGGCCCGGTTTTCTAACTTGTGGAAATCTTACTTGGAGAACCCTGCTTCAATGCTGCTGGACCTTAAATAAAGGAAACCATGGCTAGAATATGCCTTTAAACTCTGTGGATTAGACTGAATAGTTACACAAGCTGTCTCTGCTAACATGTGCCCTTTGCTACGTGCATTATATAATGTTATGTGGTTGAAAGTTCTCAACAGCTGATATCAGTCTCAATTAGTTGTTGCTTCTTTATTTTGTATTGCTGTAATTTCATCTACAGCAGTCTGTCAAACTGAGTAGGTCACAATTTCTGAATATGGTGGTGGAATGTCTTTATTTTGCCTTTTATAATAATGATTGTCAGGCTGGCGTGACTGAGTGCCACTGCTCTACACCTGCAGTATTTATAATCTGAAGGGAAATTTTGGAGAGGAGTACTCATAGTTGTTCTATTTTGGACACATAAATTTATTTTAACAAATAATATCTGAATTCCTAAAAGGGATTATGCAAAAATCATATACAAATAAAATGCCTTTAATGTTTCTGCTGTAAGGTGTCCAGAGAGCTTTTTGTTGTTTAACTGAATTAACCTCTTAAGTCTTTTACTAGTCCACTTTTTCTGGCAATTACTTGCACAGGTACTCTTTATCAAACTGTAGATGAAGAGGCCATATTTATTCAAATGCTTACTGACAACACTGATTGATAACTATCAAGGCCTTAATATTCTCTAGAATGTCCTATATTTTTAAAGGCTGAAAGTAGTTTCAGCCCTTAATGCTTTCCAGTTATTTTTTGATTCTTATAGAAAGCATCTGTCTGTTAAAATGAAACGAGAAAGAAAGAGAAAACAAAATAAAAAAAGAAGAATCTTGTTTTATTATTCTGTCATTAGTTAAGTCTGACAGTAAGCTGATCATGATCTTGCATTCTGTTATTGATATTCAGATACTAGAATCTGATAGATTAATCAGATTCAACAAAGAATGGATATTAAAAAATACTGTGAGATAAGGACTTCTTAAACTCAGACATAAGGCACATAATGAATAGGTTCAAGTTAATGGCTTTAGAGCAGAAAACTTATGTCGCTTTAAGGTAAAATAAACAGATCATGAGAATTGCACTGCTGATTTAATGGGAGTTATGAAGAAAACTGTTGGACATAAATATCTTCTAAACACAAGTTTCACACAGACATGAGAAAAGACAGTTACATCACCTTAAAATGAATTTGTAATGCACAAAACAGACATTTTCTCCTTTTTTTAGATATATCAAAAACAGGAGCATTCTTCAAAATTGTAGACCAAAGTTGTCTATTGCACTTAGCTGGGAAGATGTGAGACAGGCTACCAGAGGTAGAATCCCTGCTATCCATGATGCTGAGACTGAATAAGAGAAAAGCTGGTAATGTATGGAGTGTGGCGCATCCATGTAAGGTGCTATTAATATTTCTATTGTGCTATAAGGGTCTTTTTTATATAAAAGTCATTTCTTGCAAAGTTTGACTGTTACATCATGCTTATCACCCATTCATTTTTATCAGATTTATTTATTCCTAATAAAACATGTAAAGCAACAAAATATTGTTTTTATTTGTGAATTTTATGCAGGCAATCCTGTATGGGTGACTCAAACTCTTTCTTCTTGCCTTAAAGAACATACTGTACTCAAGACTACCAGAAGAACACAGCCTAATGTCAACTTTTCTACAAGTATATTGTTGTGGTAAGGGCTTAGTCTGAAGGCTCAGGATATTTTTTAATCTGATGATCACTGAGAAAAATAAATTGAGAAAATAGAAGTGTATGAAAGAAAGCAATAAAATTACTTTGAAATACTTAAGACAGAATAATTTTACTTACACAAGGAGAAGATTGAAAGCTAAAGCACTTAGGGTCTTTTTAAGTAGGTAATGGTATTCATTTATTTAGTTGTTCGTGGACTGGAGAGGGTTGGGTTTTTTGTTATAAAGTTCTGTGTGGTAGAGTTATAACCAAATTAATGATACTTTTAAAATTTCATCTTCACATTTTATACTCCAGCTCAATTGGTTTGAACTATTCAGTTTTATGGCTTCTGCCTCAAATAGTGACCTTGTAGTTATTATTGTCTCTCTTCCCATTTGATTGAAGTAAAAGATTCTGACAGACTTATTCTCCTTTTATCTTCTCCAAGGGCTATTTGAAGAAATAGAATGTTAAATATTTTTCATGATTGGAACCAAGAAAAGGGATGAGTAATAACCCCTCTGCACATCCTGGTAAAGATTACTTTTCTGTCTGGACTTTTAAAATTTGCAGTAAAATTCTTCAGCAAGAGAATTCTTCAGCGTTGGCAAAAGTAATGAGTAAAATACTTAGTGATGTACTACCTTTTCTCATCTGTTTAGCCAATGTTGCTGTTTAATAGCACTTTGAAGCTCAGAGAAACTTACTCAAGAAAGCAGTCATTTTTAATTCAATACTGGCCTTTTTTATTTCTAATTGTGATTTTTTATTCAAAACAAACATTGTGTAGCATAACAATATTCCTTTGTTCAATTTCTGTTAATGGAAGCCCAATTTAGGGGAGCCCAGTCACACTCAGCAAACTGGGAAGGCTTCAACAGTGGTAAATGCTTGGGGGGGTTGCAAAATGCCTCATGTGATGCCTTCTATTCTCAGCATAGGTTAAAATTAGAACTAGAGTGACATTGCATTGGAGTCTGAGTGAGAGTTTTAAATGGCTTTGGTAATGCAGACAAGATTCATAATTTGTCTCTGCTCTTGTCCAGAAAGCAATGAGTCACAGAAAATCCTTGAAAACACCAAATAATTAAGGTGAGTTGTTGTTAAACTCCTTCTGATGCTTGGAGGTGAAGTTGTTGGGAGATCTGATTACTTGGGAGTGAATTTGCAGTTGTTTTACAGCCACACTTGGAAATTCGCTTCTGAATTGTTGGCTGTGATGGCAAGATTATTGTGGTTTTTATTTTCTTGATGAATAATAAGGTCTAAGATGAAGACCTTTTTAATGGAATCCTGTTACATGATGAAATTATCCTGAAAATAATCATAAACTTAGGTCGTTTGATATTTCATGGTTCTAAGGCAGTATTTGTTAAATGATATGCAAAAGAGAGTTGCCCAGGGTAAGCTTTACTAGAAATAAGTATTGGTTTGACTGTATAGTATGATACTGGGTTTGGTAGTACAACTATTAACAAATGTCTCTTTTCTGCACAATTTATATGAAAAGATTTCTAGTTTTCTACCTAAGAGGGCTTGTAGTTCAAAAATGTCTCTAAACAACAAGAAATGATAGATTAATTAATCACTTGATCCCAATACTAATTTAATCTTGAAAAAATCAGGCAATTTGAATTGTAACTACTGACTGGAGCAAAAACTTCATGCATACAGAGCATTTTTGGTGCATGTTGGGTTGGGGACTGGGAAGGGTAGTTACTCTGACCACTGAAAGAGAAGCTAATTCTTCAAACTAGAAAATGTGATCACATTTATATGGGGGAGGGAAAAATATACAGTCCTCTCTTTACAGGAAAAAATCCAGTCCTTCTGTAGGAACCCAAAGGCCAGATTGCACTGCCATGCTGGGGTTGCCATTTGTGTCACTTGTCAAATCCTGCCATTTTTCCTTAACAAACAGAGAACACAGAAGAATCATAAATATTATGGTATTAGACCAGATTCTTCTGTATTCAAGCTTTATAATTTGATTTTGTGCTGTCTTTACAACAGGAAGCAATCCTGACATTTTACATATTATTTGCCTACACATTTTAACTTAATTTCAGACCTTACAAATAAGTATGTTAGTAGAGGACATGTAAACATAAAATAGAATGATTGCCAGTTTGAACACAAAAATGGTCACTAAGCAATTGTGGTTTATCCAGGCTACACAAAATTATAACAGAAACAAATATGAAAGAGAAGATTGG
This sequence comes from Emberiza elegans, assembly GCA_024865655.1. Classification (NCBI taxonomy): domain Eukaryota; kingdom Metazoa; phylum Chordata; class Aves; order Passeriformes; family Fringillidae; genus Emberiza; species Emberiza elegans. The sequence continues at coordinate 68,501,039 of JALJVW010000206.1, forward strand.
CTCTAAAAGACAGAGCTGCAGCAATTATTGTAGGGAAATAATGAATGAAAAGACATGAAATTCCTCTTTTGTTGTTACCTACCTGCTTGTTTGGAAGAAAGTTATCCTTACTTTTTTAGTTTAAAGCATATATAGGACATTTTTCTTACTTGCCACTACAAGTATCAGTAAAAAGTTAGAGACAGAGCATTCAGGTCATCAGTGTTCAGAGTACACTGTTGCTGGCATGAAGTTTAGCCCTGCAAGCTTATCTGAATATCAGTATCTTGCCTCCAGTAATGACAATAAGAATGGTTTTAAGAGGGATGCAGTGATTAGGATAAAGGAGTATCCTATTTTGCTGCTCTTCAGGACAATATGTATTAATTATCTCACTAAAGGATACATAATTTCAAAACTTTAGACTGAGTTTCATTTTAAATGGGACTTCTGACACTCAGGGATACACAAACATTCAAAGAGAAATCAGAAGGATTTAAATGCATTTTCCTAAAGGTAATGCATTGCTAACTATGAAATGCATTGTACTGAGTTAAGCTATGAAGCAAGTTAATGCAAATAAAGTATACTAAGTAATTTCTAGGAACAGTTCAGTTTCTGTAAAGTGCAAAACTCCTATAGTGACAAGTATCTATATCAGGTAGGTATCAGAATGCAGCTGTCAGAATTGAACTGCCTTAGATTGCAGGTAACAGTTTAATGTCCTGGCATGGGAATGAATGCTCAAATCTGCATTTAATAATTATGGTTAACACTTAGTCTTCCATTGAATGAACTGAGAGAAGCAGTTGTTCACTGAATAAGGATGCAGAGATTCCAAAAATACCATTTCTTATTATAATAAAATGTAACTAGGTGCAATTATCTATTTTCATACAGAAAAAGCAGTTGATAAAATCCTGTCAGTTCTTTATATTAACTCATTTGATAACATAATGAAGTGGGTATTGCAGTATTTTAGTTTTCATGTCACTGTCCCCCTCTGGTAACCCATCCTGAAGTGGTGCATTGAGCCTGAAATTCAGTCAGATTCCTGCAAGCAAATCTGAACATGTAAAGGATCATGGCTGAAACTGCAGTTTGTCTGGGAACATTCTCTGCTGTGAAGACACTCTGGGAAGTGAGAATACACAAGATAAATGAAGAACTACAGAGAGAAAAGGAGTTCAGGCAGAGGTCTGCGGGAAGGTAGGTAAATTGTAACTCTTTAAGTATGTAAAAAGTTAGACCATATGTTACATTTCAGGAGACTGTGATTGGTTTCGTCAAACTCATGCAGACTCCAACTTAGTTGTTACTCCAGCAGGATTCACAGTGGTTAGAATTCATCTAGTGTCTGTGATAAAAATATTAGTCTATGGATTAAATCCCCTGATCAGATACTAAAATCCTCTGCTCTGTAAATATTCTAACCAGTGAAGATTTGTTATGCTTTCTTCTCCATCGAGGTATTAACAGGGTTGTTTGGTCTTCTGTTTGGCCAGCAATTTTATGAGATTTAGGATACTATTTTTGGTACTCCTAATTTATCAGATGTGTTTGAAGTGGAACAACAAATTTAAAAGTTATTCATGGAGAATACAAGCAAGAAGACAGAGAATGACCTTGTCATAACTCTTGTGAGGGTACCCTTTGGAAATTAGGCTAAAAGAAGCTGTTTGACCTATTTTCTTGCACTTATATGTGGTGGACTGGAAGGCTTTCATTTTAGGAGTCTGCTTCAAAATGTGCATTAGAACTTAATTCCACATGACTTTATATTCTGTGGCCCTGCTGCAACATGTTGAAAGTGAATTATGTCCTCCTTCTGAATGTAAATTTAAAGAACTGTAAAATAGAATTCCTATAAATTACCTCAGTCAAACATTAAGGGTCTTTCTTCTCTTCATCTGATAGTATATTAATATCCAGATAAAATTAATACTATTTGACAATAAGGTGTTTGTGTCTTTTTCCAGAAAGTAGATAGGATAGCAATTATTGGCTGTATTCATTGTGGCACCACTGGCAGATCTTTTTTCCCTTTTAGGCTACTGCTTGTCTGGGAGGAGAGAGCTGCTTTAGCAAAGCTCAAAGAAAAAGTTATTAATGAAGGCGGAAGAGCAATTTTAAGGATAGAGGAAGAAGAATGGAAGGTAGGGTTGATAGGAATGAATGCTGCTTGTGTTGAATGACTGATGCATTAGAAAACTACTATCTACAACTTTACACTTCTAGTGGTATTATTTGTGTTCTATTAACTGCTCACTGTGCTTTGTTAACAGTGAATTGGGACACACTGTTGTGAGTGTGAAAGCAAGCTGGGTGGTTTTTAGTCCTGAATGTTCAGCATTACTCTGCAAAAACAAAGCCCAAAAGACTTTTCTGCATTAGAAATTATTTTCACTGCAGAGTATGATTTTCATTATGTAAATTCTCATTTAACATTCACACACCAGAACTACTGAAATGTATCAAGATGAAAACCCTCTGTGTTTGGGTGCATGAAGATGTTTCTTATTGTTTGTTTTCTCTTTCTAAGAGTGAAAATGAGCCAGTAGATTCCCAGAACACTCTTACTGGTGTTTCTAATGTGCAGAGCTAATCTGCTAGTAATGCTGGCAGAGTGAAGGCCATCAGTGCTCTGAGCCATGCAGAAATGCACTGACCAGCTCCTGGAAAGTCATGAGAATTAGTTTGTGTTGAGGCCAGCGAGAACATGACAGACAGACAGCCTTCTGTGCAAAAATCTATTTAGAGCAATTTCATCTTCAGTTATATTGAATAAAAAAAAAAAAAAAAAAAGAGAAACAAACAAAAACAAGCCTGAAATTTGTCAATGACAGTGCAGGTATGTAAACCCTGGGAGCAAAAAGAGGGCAGGTTCCATCTGTGATCATAATGACAACCCACACTGGTGCTCACTTCAGGATCATGGAATATGCTGAGTCCATTGAGTTGAACTCCTGGCTTTGCACAGGACCATCTCCAAGAGTCACACCCTGTGCCTGAGAGCATTTTCCAAACCCTTCTTGAGCTCTGTCAGGCCTGGTGCTGTGGCCACTGCCCTGGAGAGCCCGTTCCAGTGCCCAACCACCCCCTGGGGGAAGAACCCTTTCCTAATATATTGATGTAAACCTTTATAAAATGTAAACCTTTTCCTAATATGTATGATATTAAAATTGTATCAGTTATGCTTGCAATTTCTAGCTTATTTTAGTTATCAGGATTCATTTTGTAACCTCAGTGTTACAGCATAGCTTAAGAAACAGGACAGGCTGTTAGTGTTTCAAATAAAACTTCTGCCTCAGCCTTTATTCTAAACTGAATTTTTTCTGGTTTGTATTTCTTGTTGTAGACATTACCTTCGTGCTTATTGAAACTAATCCATCTCCAGGAATGGCAGCTTCACAGAACTAGTTTGCAGAAAATTCCTCAGTTTATTGGTAGATTTCACAGCCTTGTTGTTCTGGATCTATCCCGGAACTCAATTGAAAGTGTACCTAAAGAAATTGGTGAGCTGTGCTTTCTTTTATTTTAAGCTGCTTTTTTAAGAAAATTAGTCTCACACAAATGTACCATTTTTGTGCCCTTTGCTTGTCTAATAATCCTATTGGGTAGTAAGAAAACAGATTATTTAAATCTGACAGTGAGATAGATATCTCCAAACCATAAATTCCCTATAAACTAAAAATGGGGCTAGATGGAAGAGACATATCACTATGAAAGCTCCCCATGACAAAAAAAGGACCTGTTTGCAGAGCAAGGACTACACATCAGAATGCAGCTAGCAAAGTGATACTGAAAAACAGACTTCATGCTCTGAGTCTATGGCAGGAGTAGCCTAGTCACAATTTTTTGGTTTTGGGTTTTGCCTTGAAGCACTCCACTAGATTGCAGTCCTGTACTAAAGAGTCCTGAGGTGCTGTTATTTGCAGTTTGGTGATTTTTTTTTTTGTTGTTGTTTTGTTTCGTGAGAACACAGAGCATTTTTATAACAGTAAAAGGATAAGGCAAAACAAATGATATTGTGCTTCAAATAGAATAAAGACTAATATTTCTCATTTGTGCTCTCTGCAGGCCAGCTGACCAGCCTCCAAGAGCTACTTCTCAGTTACAACAGAATAAAATCTGTTCCTAAGGAAATAAGTAACTGCATCAGTCTGGAAAGATTGGAACTGGCTGTCAACAGAAGTATCTGTGATCTTCCTCCTCAGGTTTTGACAGACTGATTAGTTTTGTTTGATGCATATTTTTAATTTATCCAAAGCCAATTATCATTACGTGTTTTCAGATTTGCTGTGATGCTGTGATTTCACAGTACTCCACACTGATGTGAACAACCTTTCCATTACTGGTCAAACTGAAGCCACATGAGAAGCACAAACACACACCTGAGTAGCTGAAGGAGCCAGTTTTATTTTGGCCAGATAAATGACTCGGCAGTGCATAGAGGGCAGTGACACACTCCATATCAATTGGTTTAAGCTGGATATTGTCACTTATTTACCCCACTAAGAATCTGATGCCTTAGCACAGAGAAGTTCTCTTTTATGGTTGAGAGTACAAATTCATAGCACATGCCAGGAGACAGCTCTAAGCATCTTTACCAGAACAGCTAGATCTGAAAAGGGGTTGTGTGATTTATACAACTGCCTGTGCAGAGGTGAACAATTGTTCTTCTCAAATGTTGAAAACAATTATGAGAGAATGAAAACAACTACTCACCTACTATTGAACTTTAATATGAACAGACTAAAATGTGAGACCTGCATCTGTAACTATCAGACTCTTAGAGATGACAAGTATGTAACCATATTTACTTGTTTTAATTTATTTTAAAAAACCAGTCATGGCAATAGTTGACAGCAATCAGTGCCTTGCAAAATTGAGTGAGTCCAAATAGCAATAGCACAGAATCTTCAAATGGAAATATCCACTATTAACCAAAATCCAGACTTTACAAAACATATGTGGATACAGGTGGGAGGGTGTAATGTAGAAAATCCATAGTTCTGTCTGATGGAGACTGCAGTGACGTGAGCACTGGGAAGCTTTGGTTATGAACACTTGAGTGGCATTCAGTGTTGAGGCAATTGCACCAGATCTGCTAGAAAACATCTTTGTACCTCTTGAACATTGCAAAAAGCACCTGAAGCCATGATTCACCAAAGGACTTAGGTGCTGTAATACTATGTTGCATTTTTGGAATGTCTTGCTAGGGTGGTAGCCTTCACAGCATGGAAGGTGTCATGGTTCACTCTAAAATACAGTCCATGCAATCTGATACATAAAAATCTAAATATTTGACTAACAAAAAATGGCATATTGCATGGAGTATGAAATTCTAAGGACAGTGCTGTCTTTAACATTCTTTTCTTGAGACTTGGGGCATATCTGCATTGTAGTCAGCAGTTATGGCACTCACTACTGGGTGGGAGGTAAAGTTCTGCTGCCTTATCAGTTCCCAACCTATCTACCTTCCAGGCAAAACTGTTATTGTCAGGCACTATCAGCTACTGGAACTCAAACTCATTCTGTGTTTACTGGCTCCAAAATGTGTTGTAATGTTTCTTAACACTACTTAGATTACTGCTGCAGCAGGTACACAAAGTTGCATTGAATCTCCCCTTCTTTTCAGCTCAGTGATTTAAAGAAGCTGTCACACATAGATTTGTGCATGAATCAGTTTACTGCCATCCCTTCAGCTCTCCTCAACATGCCAAATCTAGAATGGTTAGATATGGGGGGAAACAAACTCCAGGAGCTTCCTGATGCAATTGACAGGTAAATACAGCTCAAAGCTCATCATAGTCTCAATTCCACTGCATTGAAATTCTAATTAATAAACACTACTTCTAAAGATAATTTTTATGTTAACCTCACTCTGAAGTCAAGATTTTATCAGCCCTAATGTGATGTTTTGGATAAGCTGGAATAATCCATTCAATTAACAATAAATTCAGTATCACTATAAGGTTAAATATTTATTGTCAATCACATTTTTGAACAGAGATTAGGTGATTATCTTGGATATGGGGTTTCCTGAGACTTGTTGCATTGAGTCTTTTGTGTGGCTGAAAAATTAGTTTTATTGTAATGACTTAGAGGATTAATTCTATTAATTGATTTATTTCACAAATACCTATTTTTCAGAATGGAAAACCTCCACACTTTATGGCTCCAAAGGAATGAAATAAACTCTTTGCCAGAAACCATTTGTAATATGAAAAATCTTAGTACTCTTGTTCTTAGCAACAACAAACTTAAGGATATTCCAGCTTGTATGAAGGACATGACAAATCTGAGGTAAGAAAAAGCACCAGTAATATAAATGAAAGTAACTAGAAAATAGTTTTTAAAGTCCCCCTTGAGTTGTAGATCATAGAGTGATACTAAGGGAGAGGAAAAGGCATTACCACAGTTGTACAGATGGATACAATAAGTCAGCATAATTACACAGATTCACAATTAAGGATCGGGTAAGGTAAAGTAAGCTCTGTGTAGTGAAACTTAGGTAAAGAAGTAAATTATGATAGCTACAGTCTCACATGAAAAGTAGACTATAATATGTTTTCTCATTTCATAGCCCTCCCACTATAACTGCCCTTTGATATCACTCTCTAAAAGCAAGAGCTTGCAGAAAAATGTGGCAGGCATTAAAATGACAAAAAGAAGAACTTTGCCATTGAGAATTCAAGCATTCAGAATTAAGCAAAATTTGTTAGGTTTAAGGACATGGATGAAACTGTCATGTACTTGATATGAAAAATAAAAAATAATGTAAATTCTTAATTGGTAGAATTTGAACTACTCCTCAGTGTACTGTGACAGAAACTTTCCTGTTAGCATTTTCATTTGGATTAGTGGATGCTGGATGTTTTAGAGAAAGAATGCTGGTCTGCATAAACCGTGCCTAACCCAGGAAGACAATTCCTGTTCTCAGCTCTTTTGGAAGAACATCCTTAAATAAATATATACAAGCATAGGCCCAAGGATGGAACAAGAATAAAGAGAGACAGGACTGGGTCCTGCCTTGCAAAGCTGGGAGGAGCCACTTGCACTGTTCTCATTCACTCACCTGTTTGTGAAAGCTCAGTATATCTGACAGTGGGGTCAGAAACTGAAGACAAAATGATGAGGGCCACAATGTTTTTTCCCACCATAAAGCATCTTCTTAGCTAACTTAATACTAATGATAGAGTGGTGAGTTTAGTATAACGAGAACTTAATTTCCTTTTGCTTAAAATAGTGTTTGAAAAATCTTAATTCAGTTTCAAAATAATTCTTTTCTTTGGACAAAACTTACTAGATTAACCTTTTCTGATGAATTCCTAGATTTGTCAACTTCAGAGACAACCCACTGGAGCTAGAGGTAACACTCCCTCCGTGTGAGAACACAGATGAGGAGGAGCAACAGGAAATGTTTGGCATTGACTTCATGCACATCTATATCCAGGAATCACTCAAGAAAACAGGTATGGCTTTTTTATTAATTTGGATCTCTCCACAGCACAGTGAGGAACAGAGGGATAAACTGGATAAATAAAATCTAGGATATGTATAAAAATGAAACATTAATAACCTTCTTAATAAATTAGCAATGTTTTCCAAAAAAAAATCTGTAAACAGGCTTTTACTGAGGACGGGGCACTTTTAACAGGAGTTGGCACAGTAGGTCTCCAACAAACAGCACAGATTCTGGTAGGAACATACTGGAACCATGGAGCACTGTAATAAACGTGCCTGAGTTACCTACACCATGGATAAAGAGAAGCTGATGACTCTCTTTCATATTTGCAATTTAATCAGTTTACATAGTGAAGGTCTTCTAGCATCCTTTAATTCATGAAGCTCAACTTTTCCTGGTTTTGGATGTTGTCCAGATGGTACTTCCAGAGGAAGATTAAGGGAGAAATGTCCATGTTCCCAAGATACATCTTTTAGCAATGAACTATCAACATCTGATAAACAGATGTTTCTCACAACTTGCTTTCCCTGACACAAAACACAGTTACTTACACAAAACACCCCCAGTTTCATCCCATTTCTAAAACATGACAAAAATTTGCTGTTCATTCTCTCTGGGACAACAGCTTTAATGCTGCAGTAAGAGACCCAAATAAGCACTTTGGAACAGATATTCAGTTGGCAGCTGTTACTTGCAGGGAGCACTTCACTGCAGATATAAAATGATCTCTCTGATCTTCATTCTGTGCTTTGTGAAGGCTTAAAAAATGAATGTAATGCTCTTGTTTTAGAACACTAAGCCAGCTTTTTTCTTATCAATATTTCATGAATGAATTATCAAATTAGCAAAAATATACCAAGGTGACATTTTAGACATAAGTTTTCTTTCTGAATAGATTCTCTAGCAGCACAGGCTGATCAAAGTACTTAGGCCTACTTAAATATTTTCAGAGGAAATACAAAGCTATTCTGAACTTCAAAGTGAGAATAAAGTACATCAACTTATTTTAATCTATTGTCTTTCAGGAAATGTGGAAAGTTGTACTTCTGGTTCTCCTCCTGTCACGAATCCTAATGAATAAAGAATGTAACTGTGAATGGAAGAAAATATCAAGTACACTTCTTCACAGCAAAGAGGCTACAACAGGTTTCAAATACTCTTAGGGATTTTATTTTTCCATTGATGAGAATTGGTTTGCATATTTGTAATTCCCAGTGAAAATGGAAAACAGAAGACCTTTTCTTGGGTACAGGAAAAATGATAAATGTTTTTTTTTTGTAAGAAATGAAGTAGTTTTTATAAAAACCCAGATGAGTTTTATAGGGTTTCGTTTTTTCCCTACCAATTCCAAATCTATCTCCTGTCATATAGTTGGCTCTGGTATCAAAGAAGGATTTGGGACAGCTGTCAACAGGACATTCTCCAAGGACACAGCAGCCTCTGTGTAATACTGCAGTGCAGCCTTGTATCCTTGCTGTTGTAAATACTCAATCCGCCCGTGATCAATCAGCCGTTTGCAGAGGCAACCCAGCTCCTTCCGCTCCTCAACACTCAGTATCCTGTTCCACATAAAGGACGGAAGGAAATAGTTTTGGTAATTAACATTTGTAGTTAAGCTTAGAAAAACTACTGAAATCATTGTAAGTTCATTTCGGTCAGGTAAGCATGACTGTTGAAATATTTTGAAATGTACATCCATGAAAATATTTTTAAAGTAAAATATGGGTATTAGTTTAGTAATTAAATGTTTCTGCAAAATTAGTTATTCTCTCAAAATTAGTTTTGAGGACCCAAAACAATTTAATGTGCCACTATGCATAGGTTTTCTGCTGGAGTCCATTTGCTAGGAAAAAAATTTACATACCCTTGTAAAGTATCAGAACCACTTGCTGCCCTGCTGAGTGTGTGCTCATGTTCTTCTGTGTCATTAGTTTGATCTTCACTGTCTTCACTTGTGGAAGCTTTGCCTGTGGTTTCTTGCATGCCACAAGTGGCCCAACTACTCATTCTCTGAAAATAATGGAATTCTACTGGTCCCAGTCCTACTGATTTAAAGAACTCTCTGCCTACATAATGTGTCCAGTCACACTTGTGGTGGCAACACAGAGCAATAACAATTCCAGCTACAGGCTTCTGATCTTCTGTGGTGCTTTCATTACCAGCAGATTTGTGAGGAGCCACCTCTGTCTGAGCAGCCCTGCAGCGTTTTGGTGCAGGCTCTTCATCTTTTCCATCACAGCAAGTGGTGTAACTTTCAACCAAGCATCTCAAAGCAAGATCTGGGAATGAACAAATACATCCCCCCAACAAAAATATCTATAAACACCATGCCATTATTTATACAGGCTGTATCATGGTCAGGAATGTGCTTCCCACAAATAAATATAAAATTACACATCACAAATTAAGCCAAAAAGCAAGTTCAATGATAACTAAAAATTACAAACATGCTTTGAGAACATGAAAACCCTAAATGTGGTTTCTCTGGAGCTTCTAAGAGCTTACCCTCTGAAATATTTGTTCTGCAAAAGTGAATTTAAGATAGTTTGGTAAAAAAACTGGCATATTGTAGGAGAATCTCCTCCCTGTAAAACACATGAGTATTTGCTCTAAAAGTTTGATATCTAGGACACAGTCTATTAAATAGTGACATGTATTTCTTAAATGCTTAACTGTGTCATCTTTGTCACACTACCTATAAAGGGGTCATATTTGAGATCTCTTTTTCTACATAGTAGCCATATAACATTAGAAAAACTGTATTAGGTTAAAGTTATTAGGAGAGAAACACAATCTTAATTGTGATTGGGATACATATTCAGACAGCAAATAAAATTTTAGAAAGAAAATGGTTTCAAAGAAGAGGCAACTGTGCTAAAAAGTACTCTCAAATACATGACCCATGCCACTACACACTGTTCTAATCTATTAAAGTCAAGAAGGGCTTCACTTCTGCCTAAAGTATCCTTACATCTATTATCCTTTTACTATTCCACTGGAGTCAAGAGATATTTAGAATATAATTACTGTGTTCACCAAAAAAAGTTTGGAGGACAAGAACAGCTTAAAAGGACAGTTTGGAAGATCAGTGTAGTCAAGAGTGTAAGGTTTATATCCTGACTTTCTGCAGTTCACACGTCTGTAATTCATACCTGTTGCAGCACCACACAAATGCTTCCCAATTCCTACCACTGGTAGTTTTTTCTTCTCCAAAATAGGTACCTTATCTGGAGGGGAAAAAAAAACAACCAACAAACCCCTATCCAATCCACAACTAACCCAGCACCTCTGTTTTTTCTGAATAATATAATTTCAGCACACTTAGAAATCAATGTTTGCCACTACTAAAAATATATTAATTGGCACATTTTGTTAAGACAAATTAAAAGAATAGGATGCAGTGGCTGGAAGCACATTTAACCATTTCAGCCTTTCTCTACTGAATGTAAATATGAAAGATAAATATGACATTAATGCATCTCCTGCTGACAGTTGCTCCCACAAATTCTGTAGCATTGATGGTGCATCACTTGCTTAATTCTATACATAAAACAAACAATGCAAACATGTTTAATTCTGCAAGTGCTAAAAAACCTTCAAAATGTATTTGTTTTGGTACTTTCTCACCTATAATGATGTCCTATGAGTGTATAAAAAGTAGAAAACTTTAAAATGCCATTTAAAATATATGTATATGTGTATCTATGTATATTCACACATGCCTGTGTGTATATATGTGTATACACACAGCATTAACATGTCCAAGCAACCACTGAGAATAATCTTCAGAACTAACATTTAAGCATGTTACACACAAACTGACTGGAACCCCAATTCAAAATTTAAAAATAAGCCTCTATTTCAGAATGACACAGGCCAAGAAGGAACTTACTTAAACATAAGTGCTGAATGTCAACTTGAAGCCTCTCAAACATAGAATCTCTCCTTTTGTGTTTTCCATCCACCTGTTTAAAGAGAACAAGAGATTGCATAGGGCTGGCCACTAATAACTACAATTTTGCTCCAGGTATTAATGTCAGACTTTATTCTTGTCAAGTTAACATTTGAATTTCCAACATTAAACACCAGGATTTTTTCTAATAAATTTGCTATTGGTGAAGTCTGGAATGTATAACTTGTAAAATTTAAATGTACTGAGGATAAAAAAAATTAATACTAACAGCTTCAATGGCAATGGTTTAAAAATTAACAATATTCTCTTACCTTGAATCTTGTGGTTGCCCTTTCCACAAGCAAAAACTGAACACTTTCAACGTTCTCTAAGGCAATATCAACCCAATGAGACAGCTTTCCTCGCCCAGCTCCAAACTCAACAAAACACCTTCCTGGACCAAGTAAATGCAATCTTTCCATGTTACCTAAAATAGAAGCCTACAAACATCAAAAGATTATTTGTGAACCAAGAAAATCTATACCATGTGTTTCGTAATGCCTTATAGAAAAATTATTCCTTCACCAAACTGCAGAAGGCTTTTTTAAGCCTTGCTTTCAGTGAGGGATTAGGGAAAAGATGATGTGTGTACAGAGGAAAGGGATTATATCTTCTGTTTTACTGTATCAGATTTCCTCTGTGGGAAGCAACTGGAATTATGCACCCAGTCACTCAAATTTACAGCAGCACAATTCCATGTCCAAACTCCATTATAGTTAGTAGTAAATCAGACCATACCTGTTGTTTCAGGTGTTTGAAAGCAGATTCCCCATTCTTTGGGTCACTTAAGGCTTCTTGTAAAGCCTGGTGGGACAGTATTTGTTCCTTAAGATCAAGTTCCAGGCCTGGAGGCAAATGCAAAACTTTTAGGTATAGCTTTTAAGTTTCCAAGGGTTCCTAGTTTGTGACACACATTATTACAATTGTGACATGAGCTCAGTTTGTAGCACTAACAGAACAGTCTGTGGGGAGTGTAAAGCTATCATCATATGTTTACAACAGAGCTGTACTGTTATCTGTAGTGATATCTGAGTGAGAAAAAAAAAAGAATAACAAAAGGAAGGGAACACAGGATTGGAGTTTTATCATTCTTTCAATCTAGTTTACTTTTTGGAGTAAAATTTAGCTATTGGAGGTCTGCCTGATAATTATTTCAGATGTGTTTTATGGCACCTATCTCATATTTTTACAGGTGTCTAACAACAAAAATAACAATGAAATATTTAATCAATTCAATTTAAAACATCTTCTATTAGTATTTAGTATTAAGCTCACCATTACTTGCTTTTTTCAACCTGGTAATTAAATTCTGCAGCTCTTCGATAGATAGAGAAGACAGAGGAACCTTTTTAGGGAAAAAAAGTGACACCAATGAGACCTTTGAAAATTTCTGTATCTTTGTAGTCATGAATTGCAACATGTAATGTAAGGGCTAAACCTAAAACCAAATAATGTACTCACTTGTTTTTCTGGTATTTCTGCTACATCTTTTAAACCAGCATTAATATCTTGAACAAAGTAGACCTTAAAAAAAATAAAAAACAGAAGAAAATAAATTTGATTCAGTTAATTACCAGGAAGCAAATAGCTAAATTCTTCAGTGTTCTTATGGTAAGGTATGTAGCAATAGGAATCCACTGCAAAGATTTTCCAAGTAATTTTCCTTCCTATAGTCTGATCCTGAATCCCAGCCAGAAATGACTCTTCTGACACAGTTTTACAAGACTGAACATGCTCATAAGAGTTAAGCAGTCAGCGCTTACTAGACAGATTCTAGAGACGATTTTCAGGTTTCCCAGGGAATGCTAAAGGTGCAATTCTAATAAGGCAGCAAGGCAGGCAATAAAGAAGCCATCCTCTGCTTTCTTGCAGGAGCTGTTTAAACACATGTCGTGTTGCTTCCCTCAGCAGCTGTCAGCCAAGCTCTCCGTGGCTCCCTGCCAGCCTGGCTGGAGTGGGCAGCTGGCTGGGATACCCAGAGTTTCTGTGCAGGTTCTGCTTTCCCAGGACAGCCTCTCCCCCAGCCTCTGAAATGAATGGCACTGGGAGAGCCTCTTCCCTGTGTGTGTTTCTGAGAAAAATTAATTCAACATTTTTATTTGTAACCAAGAACTGAAAAACTGTACCAAATTACAGTGAGAAGAGACAAGAGAATATGAAGGGACTGGAATGTGAGTTGCATTTCAGCAAGCACTTAAAGAGCTTCCATCCTGCCTCACAGCAGTGCTTTGCTAGACCTGCTGCCATGCAGCTCACAGCTGCTGTCAGCACAGAAAATTCTCTGCAGGACTGAAATTACACTGCACTTACAGGCTTTGGCTTCTCTCTTGAGTTACATTTTTTTAAGTGCTTTTGTAGTTGGTCTTCATATACAGTGCTAAAAGCCAAATGGAGAGAAAAGTAAGTATCATGCGAATACTGACAAAGAACGGGAAAAGCATTTACATATACTCACTGTTTTGGATCAAGAGGGCACGGAATTCTTTTTCTGTCATTTTGTTCCTAGTTAGAAAAGTTTTAGAAAACACTTCAGCATGCATTCAGTGTTGTGTTTTAAAGAAGCTGTTGAGGGCATCAGCTTCATAAAACATCTATTTAGAATAAATTAGTTAAGCGGAACCGAGTAACGGAGATGAAAACTTAATACTTGACTGGATTCTAAACAAATAAACCCCTAATGCAAGGTGAGGGCCCCTGCTGGGCTGGAGCGAGTGCCCGGCACACCGAGGCTCAAGGGAAGCACAGGCACTGCCTCTCCAGCCGTGCCACGAGAGCGGGGCCACCCCCAGCCCGCCCGCCCTCCCGGCCCGAGAGGGGTCCCTGCACCTCCTCGTGCCCGTGCTCGCCGCAGAAGCGCCTGCCGGGCGCGGGGATCATCCTGCAGAAGCGCCTCTTCCTCAGCACGAAGTGAGCACAGCGCCCCGGCTCCGGCTGCAGCTCCGCCATCGCCGCTCCCGGCGGCCCCCGCGCCGCCATCTTGCGGCCCCTCCCCGCGGGCGAGAGCAAGATGGCAGCGGAGCGGATCTTCGACCGGGCGGTGTCGGTGCGAGTGCGGGGCTGCGGCTGCGAGGAGCGGTGAGTGCGGACCGGGTGTGCGAGAGCTTCTTTGTGCTCCTCAGAGGGGCTGCGAGCCACAGGCGCTTTCCTCGTGCTTGCTCTCAGTGCCGCTGGGCAGGTGCTGCGCTTTGGGGTTGCTGCGGGCACCCGCGGGGTGAGGAAGGGACCGGTCTGGCGAGGCCTGGGGCAGCCGGCGAGGGCCGGGCGGTCGCCGTGGGTGCCTCGCCAAGGGAGTGAAGCCGGCGGGGCGGCCGGCAGCGGAGCGAACTCGCCGTGGCTCGGCGGAAGCGCCGCTGTGCCCGGGGCTGAGGCGACCCGGGGGCCGGGGCCGTTGGCGTCTCCCGGGCCTCGGCGCTGCCCGCGGGCCCTCCCGCCTCTCCCCCTCCCGCTCCGCGGCCTCCTGAGGCGCGGCTCCTCCTCAGCGCCCCGCGGCCCAGGGACCCGCGGCTTGAGCCACCTGGGCGAGGCGGTGGTGCCTGGGAAAGCCCAGGTATTCCGTATGTGAAACGTCTCTTCAAAAGAGGATGAATTTCGGCACTATGGGTCCTGTCGGGGTTAGACAGTGTGAGAAGGCACGGAAAGGCTGATGTCTGTGGTGTGCGTTGTAATATAAGTGACTTAGTACTCGATAAGAAATCATTAAAGACAAGGTAGGACTGTACAAGTTATTATCAGGAGTTTGAGTATCGTTAATAAATTTCAACAGGCTTTTACAGTAAAAGTTCTAGTTTCTGGACAAAGTTTACAAACGTCTGCCTTGCTATTTAAAGTCTGCTATTTAAAGATAACAAACAAGCAGCAAAAATCCAGCTCTTCTGACTGAGGAGCTGCAGTGACTGAAACTCTTATATTTTAAGTGTAGTAATCAGTGGGAACTTTCTTAATGTTTCTGCCTAAATTTTTATTTTTGAGATGTCATTGATTCCTTTAATGCATCTATGAACACATCTTATTTGGAGAATATTTTCTTGATTTATTACTGAGTTTCATCTTTTTGTACACAGGAGATTAAATGTTCGAGTGAATATTGAACTACTGTCAATTTCTAATCCTGTTCATAAAAAGGTTTGTAAATTAATCATATTTCTGTCATTCATTATCTGAATTTCATTTTATGGAAGTAGAAAAAGGAAAATCAAAGTGGGATTTTAGTGTTTGCCATTTGACCTTACTTTATTTTTTATACAATTTTTTGAGTAACTTAGTTGGTTTGGTATTGTGTTTTTCCACCCTTCCCCCACCCTTTTTTATCCCTGTATTTTAGTTTGGCTGTTGATGGGTCTTAACAAGCTTGCATATTGAAAGTATTTGGGGATGCTCAGGGGAACATGAGTTAGAGTTTAGGAGTACCTTTGGTTCAAGGTTCTAAATTGGGATTAAAAAAATAATCTTTCTCAGGGAAAATCACAATGAGACCACTACTGGAGACTTTGTCATTTCTTCTGTTGTAGGTCTGGTTTGTCACTAAAGTGTTCATCCCCCCAGCACGATGTTAAGATTGGTTATGGTGTTGTTGGGTAAAGAATTGTTTGTATAGGAGTACAGCAGTTTTTGGTCAGATTCTGCTGCTGGTGGCAGTGACAGTGGTGCTTCCCTCTGAGCAGAAGCAGTTCAGTTAGAGGTGTGTGCTGAGCTGCAGCCTGTCTCAGGAGGAGCCTGGAAACTGGAAATGCAGTGGAGTCCATCAGGGAGTGATCAGTCTAAAGGGGAACTTCCAATGCCTAATCAGCTAATGGGGCATCAGCCCAAGCAGGCATTTATCCCATCAATCCACCCCAGCTGGCTTGGGTAGCATTGATTTTAGCTGTCTGTGTGTGTAAATCCCTGAGTTTGTTTATGCATTTCCAGCTGAGAGTGTTGTTGGCGTTACTGGCACTGAATCACTGAAAGAAGTTTCAGTTCTGTGTATGTACAGTGCTGTGTCACTTTTCATTATGTTGGAGCAGCTGGCACGTTTCTGCTTTACTTTTGTACCTCTGCTCAGGAAATCCCTGCCACAGGGGTGAGCCTTGTTCCAGGGAGCAGCTGCCTGAGCCTAATGTACTGAATAACCCCTGAGCCTATTGTACTGCATTACCCCATCCCTGGAATTCCAGGCTTAATGCTTATGGAGAGGGCAGGTTTTCCAACACACTGTGTGGGTCTCCAGCGAACAAACGAGGGTCTGTTTCAAAGCTAAGCAGCATGATCCTGCAGTTTGCCATATGGTAGTCCTGGATTCAGCTGTATCCAATCTGCAGTGCTCTGTATTCCAGTGGATAAAAGCGGCTGGTGGTTTCATAAACTTCAGGAGCAGTGTGCTCTGAAAGGCTTCCAGTTATGGGAGTGATGTATTAGTAAACCATGACAGTGGACTGCTAGTGCTACACTTAATTTCATGAGGGGAAAAAAGAGCAAATAGCTTTTTCTCTGAAAAATTATGGATACACAATGAATTTCAAAACCTTTGCTGCTCAAAGTTTAAGGTTCTGACTTGGTTTGGTTTGTGAAAGAGTTTTCCTTGTTTTCCTGCTGTAATATTTGAAGTTGTGTTAAATGGTAATGTTTTACACGTTCTGAATCAGTTGCCACAATTCTCTTGTATTTTTGACTAAACAATGAAAGCCTTCAATACTGTTTGCAATGCTGGTTTAAAATATTTATAGTATCTTAATCTTATTTAAATGTACATCTTTTCAGGACTTAGCTGTTCGATTGACTGATGATACTGATCCTTTTTTCCTTTATAACCTTGTCATATCAGAGGAAGATTTTCAAAGGTAAGTGAAATTACAGTATTTTCTCTGTGAAACATTTCTAAATGGCATAAAAGAAAAAGGGAATATCTTTAGCTTAGAGTGGTCTGTGTTAGAGTTCAGGTTTTGGCAGTTTTCACTTTTGGGGTTTTGTCAGTGTTTTGCCAGTATTGTTCTCTGACCAGTGGGTGAAACAGCCAGGTTCAGGAGGGTGGCCAGCTCAGGTTACACAGAGGAGTACTGCTGGTATCTTCTGTTTATCCCAGCTGCTTCTTACAGACTATTGTGTGTGTATGTGTGTGAACTAGTTCAGGAAATGATTACAGGAAGAAAGTCAGTTTGCATGGACGTGGTTTTCCAGATCGGTGCCTGTATCTTAGGGGTTCCTTGCATAATTGTACTGTTGGGTCTCATTTACTTGCTCAGAATTTGAGCAGATCATCAGATTTGGATTCCAGGCATGAACAGATGAACAGTACAGTTTTCTGCTTTCTTTGGGTATTTATGTATTTTATTTTTGCTTTGTTTTGTTGTGGTTTTTTTTGTGTGGTTCTTTTTGTTTGTTAGGGGTTTTGGTGGGGGAGTGGCTTTGGTGTTGTTTTCAAAAAGGGCGGCGTGATCAGTGTGTGGATCAAAAGGCAGAAGCAAGGTAGTGTTTGCAGGAGGGATGTGCAGGAGTGTTTTGTTGCAGGGGGCACAGCTTTGTGTGTGCACTGTGGGGTGTTTGTCTGGCTTTGCTGTGTCTGTGCAGAGGGGGCAGAGATGGGCGAGGGGGGGATCGAGGGAATGGCTGATGCTCCCTCCTTGTCCTGTGCCTGTCCCATCCTTGCTCCGTGCTGTGCTGTGAGGGTGATGCCTACTCAAAGGAACACATTTGTTCACCACAGCAACTTGTGGTTTTTGATTTGTGCAGCCCACTTGCAAGAACCCTTGTGATCACAAGTGTCCTCTGGGCATTATTATCCAAGATGTGCTCTAGGATGACCCTGCTCAAGCAGGGAGGTTGGATCAGGGACCCACTGTGGTCCCTTCCAGCCTGAGCACTTCCATGATTTTTGATTTGATGATGCACTTCTGGTTGAAAAAGACATGCTAGTAAACTTTAATGATCAGAACTGGTTCTTTCTAATGTTGTAAACAAAATATTTTATAGTAAATAAATTACAGTTCTCTATATCATTAACATTTTTTTCCGGTCTGTTCATCTAGTTTGAAATCCCAGCAAGGTCTCTTGGTGGACTTCTCTGCTTTCCCACAGAAATTTATAGATCTGCTTCAGCAATGCATTCAGGAGCAGAACAAAGATATCCCAAGGTAGGTCCCAAGTGTGTGCTGCTCTCTGTGTGTACCTGTTGAGTTCTTAAAATGCCAGTCAGTCACTCAGACTGAGTCAGTAGAAAAGGATAATCTGACCTGCCCTGCCCTGACCTGAGTATGTTGGTGGATGTGGCAAAACCTGAGTCTTTGGAGGATAATTCTTTCTTGAGCAAAAACTGGACAGCCTTTTACTGCACATATAAAATATATTTTATTGGGAAATAGATTATTTATTGGGAAATAGATCTACAGGTAGTTTCAGGGGAAAAAAAGGTTAAACATTTGATTATCTTGGTTTTTCCCTAGGTTTTTGCTGCAGTTAGTTTCTTCAGCACCTGCTCTAGATCACACACCTGTCTCTTTAAATGTAGTGGAGACCAACCCTTTCAAACACCTTACCCATCTCTCTCTAAAATTCCTGCCAGGAACTGATGCAGAAATAAAGAAGTTTTTAGCCAACTGTTTGAAATGCCTTAAGGTAAAATCAAAGTTTATTTTAACTGCAGCTAAGCCTCAATGTTGTATATACTTAAGCATTTTTTTCATTCTTGAGTAATTCAGAAGTATGTACCAAATTGTATGCTCTGGTTTCTTTTTCTTTTTAGCCCAAATATGTAATTGCATGCAGCTACTTGGATGCATGCTGTAAAATCTGAATTGTTGCTGTCCCCCTGCAGTGAAAATGCATTTTCAGGCAGGCAGTGCCATTTGAAGCAGCAGGAGGGAGGAGTTTTCACAGTGCATGTGCTGTGCAGCTGCTGAGTGCCCTGGCTGCTGCACTGCCCTGCTCACAGCCCGTGCTGGTGGCCAGAGCAGCTGCAGCACCTACTGCAACCTTCAGTCTCTCTTCTGCTCTTGGCTGTAGGAGAGCACAGGCTGCTGGTAATTGTGAGGCTTGGTGGGCTTCAAAGGACTAACAGCTATAAAAAGCCAATTAAAATTGGAATGTTGATGCAGTTTGGTAGCATGCTAGGTTTGACTTTGTGAGAAATTAAAGGTCTCATAGTTTGACTGTTGTCTGTTTCAGTTTCATAGCCTGGGACTTGTCTCTCCTGTTGTGCTGTCATGTTTCTAGGCACCTAATAAGCCATTTTAATAACAGAGATTTACAGTATTTCAGTTGATCTCTTGTTAGGGTAACTCCTTTGTAAACATATCTTGTAAATAAGATACTATTTCCTGGTAGAAATTCTGTAAGAATTTCATTTGGGGTTTTTACATTGTGGGCTAATAATATCTTTTCTTTTAAATTTACTAATTATATCTTACTCAGTATGGCACTTATTTAACAAGGTGCTCTTTTCACAAATACAGTGCGTATTTGGGTGCTTAGGCAGGCTGTGCCGATTGAATGGGAGCTAAATGCTACTTGTGCTTTGGGAGCTAAGGATTTGACTTGATGTCAATTTGTTCATAGGAGGATAAAATGATGTTGGAAGAAAAGCTTAAGAGAACTGAAGAGGATCTTACCAGGCAACTGAGCTACACTCAACAGGTAACATAAATTTTTAACTTTTGTGTGTTGCAGTTTTTTTATTTATGGAAAATGTCCCTTTTTGTAGGCTGGTTGGTTAGCCACTACCTAGCCAAGATAACTGACTTGAGACTGAGTGAATAGTCTACTGTAGCTCTTCTAGAGTGAATGAAGCCAGAAGCTGAAGAATTAAATTGAACTCTTGCAGTACTCAAGCAGAACTTTATTTTGTGCAGAGGTCTGTGTGTGCAAATTGAATACTAAATATATGGTCATGTGAAGATAAATGATAAATATATTTCATATATTCCATGAATTATTGGAAATTGTTTTATTTGGAAAATTTATGAAACTGTGGTAAATAAATTGGAAGTCTTGGACTTTAATTACTCCATTTTGGTTTTTGCAGTCAGCATAGTAATTCTGTATTTGAGAGAATGATCTGGGTCAGATTCTGCAATTATCAAGGTGACTTTTTGACCACAATGAAACAGGAACAATTCCATTAAAACTGTTAAGAATTATTCTTGGAATGGAATATTTGTTTGCCTCATGTCTGCAGCTTCAGTTTGAGTTACTGGAATGTGTTTGCTGAATTGGAATGCAGAATTACAAATCAAAAAAAAGGAAAAGATGCCACTGAAGAACTTAATTTCTTTTTTTCCCCTGATAGACTGCTCTGTGTTACAAGGATACAGAGCATCAGCAGGCTGTTTTTTTCACTCTTGAATAGTGGTTGGAAAAAAATGCAATTGGAAATTAATATTATTTTATCCACAGCATTAGAACAGAGCTCTTCAGCTTCTCAGTGCCTTACTTTTCCTGGTTATAAAATTAACATATTTCAGTGTCTGGTGCTGAAATTTAGACTTTTTTTAAAAATAATTCCACATCCTTTTAGTAAGTATCAGTAAAGAGTCAGTATTGGCTGAAATGCTTATGTTTTTAAACTCTGTGTGCTTTGTCAAACTTAAACAGAGCTTGTCAGAGAAGAGCCGGGAACTTGACAAACTGAAAAATGAATGGACAT
The DNA here is from genome assembly GCA_024865655.1 of Emberiza elegans. Lineage (NCBI taxonomy): Eukaryota > Metazoa > Chordata > Aves > Passeriformes > Fringillidae > Emberiza > Emberiza elegans. Next base: position 68,522,054 of record JALJVW010000206.1, read on the forward strand.
CCTACACTACAGCTCTGAGCAACAAACACTCCCAGGAGCTGACAAGTGAGAAGGAAAGAGCTCTCCAGGTACAATGGCTGGAAAGAATGAACAAGGTTCTTGTGTGGGAATAATCAAAATCATCCAGTAACTGCTTCTTGTCTTTGCTTCTCATAGGCACAAACTCAGTACCAGCAACAGCATGAACAACAGAAAAAGGAATTGGAAAATTTGCATCAGAAGAGTATTCAGCAGTTGCAGAACAGGCTCTCAGAACTTGAGGTCATCAATAAAGACCTAACAGAGAGGAGATACAAAGGAGACTCCACAGTCAGAGAACTGAAAGCAAAGATTTCTGGATTAGAAGATGTATGGCTTCCCAATATCCAAAATTAAACTTACTACTGCTAGAGCATTAACAGTGCCTGCCTGGGCACCTCATAGGAAATACAGCATATTAAGTTCAGTTATTTCCTCTTTATTCCATATTATGCTTACTATTTAAATATGTCTATTTAAATTGCTGTTACAGGTTTTCTTGAAGAATAAAATTCACTTCCTTCCCAACATTTAGGAATGTCAAAGAGCAAAGCAGGAGGTGCTGTCCCTGCGCCGGGAGAACACAACTCTGGATGCTGAATGTCATGAAAAAGAGAAACTCATTAATCAGCTGCAGACACGAGTTGCTGTCTTGGAACAAGAGATCAAAGACAAAGATCAGCTTGTCACCAGAACAAAAGAAGTCTTAGATGCAACACAGGAGCAAAAGGTTTCTTCATTAATTTTTTTTAACCTTCCTAATTGTAGTTTCCATAGAAGAGCTGCTGACCAGTTTTTATGAATACAGCCAGTCAGCTTTCAAATGTCGTTAAGATTCTAATTTATGGCATCAAAAGTATTCTGGATTCAAATTTAATCCTGTGGTACTGGAATAATAGTTTATGGTATTTTTGGTAGGAAAAAAAAGGATTAATCCAGATCCTATAAAATTTGATTGAAAAGCACTGGCTGGTTTCTTGTAAGGATAGTACTCAAAGAATTATAAACATTCTACTTGAAATCATAAACAATGTGGATCACAGCCTTATTTTATTTTGTAACATTCTTTTCAAGGTGATACTGGAAGAGAGTACAGAGGAAAAACAAAGGCATATTGAAAAACTGGAAACAACAATTAAGTCACTGTCAGCTGAGCTCCTTAAGGTTTGTTTGAACATGGCACTTGATTGTGCAACATCTCCCTTATTCTTAGGTGTTTATTTTTGTAATAAATGGCTTGGGATTTTTTTTTAATAGGCTAATGAAATTATCAAGAAGTTACAAGGAGATTTGAAAACTCTAATGAGTAAATTAAAATTGAAAAATACAGTAACAATTCAGCAGGAAAAACTATTGGCAGAAAAAGAAGAGAAACTTCAGAAAGAGCAGAGGGAATCGCAGGAGATGGGACAATCCCTTCGCATGAAAGAGCAGGAGGTACTGATGGGTTAACCTTGTGTGCTGGAAATGCTATTGTATGGACTTGGTGGGGTTTGTGAGGTTTAACTTAGTTACAGAAATAAGGTCTTAAATTTTTCCATGCAATAGAATACACTCTTTTGCTTATTTAACATACTTATTTAAATGTGTCAGCAACTTTCAGATCTTTTAATGTTAACCTGATTTGTAAAAACCATCCATTTATATGGAAGGCAACCAAACGTGTTTGAAGAGAATAAAGCAATGTAATGGATGAATCAGCACCCTTTAGAAGGCACATTCATGTGTAAGTTGGTGAAGGGAATAAGATCAAGAACAGAGTGAATCTTTTTCTTCAATTGCATTAAACAGGACATTCTCCTGTTTACAGTCCTTGCACTATTTAATCATAAAAAATAAAGGTCAAAAAGGATTCTGGCTGTCACCTTGTCAAAATCCTCGCTGAAAATAGGGCATCCTTTAAAAGAATTACTGTGTTGCTTTTGTGACAAACTGAGTTCAAACTTCTTTAATTTTAGAGTAACTGCATAAATGCTTTTTTTGTTGTTGTTTGTAGCTAGCAGTATAACACTCCTGATAGTGTTAAAATTATGGGAATTACAGGTTTGCAAGCTACAAGAGCAGCTAGAAAGTACAATACAAAAACTCGAAGAAAGTAAGCAGTTACTGAAAACCAATGAAAATGGTAGGTTTGGACAGCTTGATTTTTCCCTCTGTAAAAATGACCCAGTGATCTTGCTGCTATTGAAATGGGTAGAAGCGGTTTTTGGGGTTTTTGTGAAGAGCTGCCATTATTGTCATGTGTTGTGTGGAAAATAAGCCTCTGGCTGTGCAATAGCCAAGAGCTGCACGTAGGGGTTCCCTTGGGCCTGGTGCCTGGGGCAGTGGGGAGGGGGCTCAGAGGCCTGGCGGGGAGAGGGACCTTCAACAAATGGCTTTGCTTGCTACTAGGGAGGAAAAACACCCAGTGAGCTGTCATTGTTTGTGAGGAAGGCCTAGTGGCCATTTCAAACAGCTTCTAAGAGGGAGCAAATGGACTTGAGCTTTTTCTTCCTCTTTGCAGTTATCACGTGGCTGAACAGACAGCTGAGTGAAGTTCAGATGGCAAAGAAGCTGGACAGCCCTGCCAGTGCCCCTGCTGGTGGGAGACCTGCTGTTTCACCTCTCGGCATGGTAAGGCAGAGCTGTAAATAACAGGCTGGTGAGATGGGCATCAGTTGCTAAAATGCAGGGCCTTCAAAGAGGAAAAATAAAGTGCTTTCATCTTCTTCTGGCCTTACAGTTTTGGGTGGGTGTGGTTTGCCTTTGTGTTCAACAATATAAAACTCTGTTGGGTACTCTTGATGCCCTGGGCCTTGTAGGTGAGAATCTTCAAAGCTCTTATTTATATAAAATACACAATGCAATAACAGAATTAGTTTGGAAAAGATGAAGTGCAGAGTGAAGGCAAAAAAAGGCGGCTTTTTTACTAATTCTCTTCATAAAGATTTAAAACCCAAAGTGTACTATTTCAATACTCTAACTAACGATTTTTAGAAACAGCACAGTCAGGGGCTAAGGAATGCAGCTTGCAGTCACTGTTGAACAGTGTGACTTGCTGCTTCTCACCCTGTGTTGTACAGAGCTCTGCTGTCACAGTGACAACAGGAATTGATGAGCTGCTTGTTCACAGTGGAAGGACTGTTCATACAGAGAGGACTCTGGATTTGTAGCTGGATACATTAATTGCTTTAATCAATGACAGGGTGTGTAGCTTTTTACTAGCTGAGAGTGCTCACCTCATCTAACTTTAAAAAAGTTATATTTTCCTTAAGTGTGCGAATCTTGGAAAAATGATGTTTTCTTCCCATCAGGAAGACTTACATAAGTGTTGGCTTTGTAATGGCAGTTAGTTTGGCAATTTTGGAATTTTTAATCTCTACAGTAAGTTATAAAATTATGTTGCTCATTTATGGATGAGTTTCTGTTTGTTTTACAGCCTGACCGACCATCCTTTCATAGCTCAGGACTCAGTCATCCCATTTCGCCGCTCTATGCCTTCCAGAACTTTCTGGAACCTATACACAGCAAAAATGGAAATTCCCAATGTCCGGTATCAAAGGCAGGCACTTCAACTTTTTTGTTTTGAATGTTAAAATTGTATTTATTTATTATTTATTTAAAATAAAATTTTAGTTAAATTGTATAAAATATTGAAGCACAACATCTTGACTATTTCTCAAAGTGCTATTTACTCTTAGGCTCTCTGCCTTGATCATTATGCCTGTTATTCATAGCTAATGCTTGTCTTTAGGCTGTTTCTCATAGGCTTTGCTGCACAGCAGGGCCAATGAGGTGTACAAACAGGAATCTCTGGGAATTTGGCTCTGTGAATGCCCTTGGGGGAGGGAACTCAGATCTGGAGTAACTCTTAACCTGCAGCTCTTTGTCTCTGCAGGTTCAGTTGAACTCACAGCTTTTGAAACCCACTCGGTGTTCAGATGCTCACCCAGTGCCTGCAGCTGGTCATGCAGCAAACAAGGAGAAGTGAGTGTCAGCTACTGCACTTCAGTATTTTTGTTATTTCAGTTTATAAAGCCCTTTGTCAGCTTGGTGTGTTTGGAGCTGACTAAAGGTTCCAGTATTAGCCTGCTTCTGTGATCTGCCTTTCTTCATTACCATGCTCACCAATTGTGTGTTGGTTTGTTGAAAACAAAGGAAGAGCTGTGCTTGCAGGAGTGGGCCCCAAGGAACAGCAGTTCAGTGTTCCTCCTGCTGACAGACCTAAGCCATCAGGTGCTGGGTCACTGAAAAAAATTAGTTCTAGGCTGTTCTTGACCTACTCAGTGATGGTTTAACTTTTATGTGGTGAAGGTCATGAAATGCAGTAGTTGCACTTCTAGTGGAGGTTTTCCTGACCAAATCTGTAGCTGCCCTTGTTATAATGCACTGATGACAAACTGCATTTGCTTTTAATTTTAATTTGCCTTTCTATTTCTAGTGGTGATCAGCTGGGGCTGGAATCAAAGTATTTCAAGAAAAAAGATGACAGCATTCCTTTACGTGGGCTTAGTCAAAACACGCTTAACTCGGGTAAGTAGGAAACAGAAGGTGTTGTTTGAAATGTACCTGAAGGGCAGTGACAGCCATGGTTCAATGCAGTGTCCTGTGCTGTTCTGCAGAGTACCTGAGGCCCTACCTGCCAGCCAAAGCACAGCCATTGCCCAAAGCTGCCGGGACACCTGCCTCGGCCTATTTTCCTGGATCATAGACAGGGTTCTTACAGTAAGAGTCTTCTTTTAACCACTGGGGGCTTTTTAAGTGGCCTGCAATAGTGTGTTAGTAAAGTACCAGTATGAACTGACATAATTGTATGAGCCAGTTTGCTTTGAGGAAGGGATCTTTGACTGACTTGGATGATGCTTCAGGGTGCTTGAGCCTAAGGAGAAGATAAAGCCTTAAGGAGCCTGAGTGGGAACAACACTGACATCACCAGGGCTGTGCAGAATTTTCTTCATATATTGTTGACGCTGTAAACCTTCCTAAAAGCTCACCGAAGTGCTCTTTTTTATGAAAAACCGGTGAAATGTATATTCCCTGAGTGACAACAATTTTAGTAATGGTCAAGCTCATATGGGGGCATGACTGCCTCACTAATCTTCCCTTACAGTTTAGTTTTAAAAACTTGCTTAATTTTGGAACCAGCTTATTTGAATTGCATACAGACTTACAAATAATCTCATACTAAAAATGCTAAATTATTTCACTGAAGGTAGAAAATGAAAACTTAAAATTCTCAGTCTTGGTTCCCCTAACTTTTCTGTTAATCTCCCAGTATTACATTCCACAGGCCACCATGCATAAAACATTTAAAGGTGAAGTAGCTGAATAGTTAACTGTTGACAAGTAAAGTTACTTAATTTTTAAAAATCATACTTTACAACTTGTAAGACTACACAGACATTTATATACTCTTACATCTCTGTAGCTTGTTCTACTGTCTGGGTTCAAATGCTAGGATTACCCATGGGACTTGGTGTCCCCTGCAGAACAAGCATGCATGGACTTATGCCAGGCAAAGTACCCTTACAATGAACATTCCTTACTTTTGGTAAAGCTACTTCATTCCTTTTACCTTAGTTACTCAGGTGGACCCAGAGGATTGTACATTTCAGTGGTTTGTTTTGCTGTGTGAAATGTGTACATTTGTTTATAAATTAGCAGCATGTTAATGTATAGTGTCTGATTTTGTCATGTGTACATTTTAATGGAAATATTAAATAGTTTTTATCAAAAGCTCTGATTAGTAACTGTTTCAGGAGTAGTACTAACCAACATCTCCACGGTACTGGGATTCCCAGCTGAGGTAAGCACCAGAACAGCTCTATTTTATTTACCTTTTCCTGCAGTTTTCCATGTGCTCATTGCTCCCCAGGCCCAGACCTGCAGAGCTCCTCTCTCCTGCAGTCCTCAGGTGCCTGAGCCTGTGTCCATCCCGCCGTGCAGAGGAGCTGCTGGCACGGAGTGTGGCAGCCCCTCCCAGGCCACTGCAATCCAAAGGGAGCCCTGGCCAGGCTGGCTCCGTGTCACTGACTGGTTCCTTGGATCTGTGGTGGTCCTGTTCCACTGGGTCCCCAGGAAACAAGGAGCAGCTGCAGGCAGCTGTGCTGTTATTCAGCAGGGACCCTTCCACTGTGCTCAGGGCTGCTTTAGCTAATACATAAAGCTCCAGGCTGGATCACTACTCCAGATGACTTTTTCCACCTGCTGAAGTATAACACACATGCAACTACTGAACTTCACTTAAGGTTTGAAGAGACATTCACAATTATTTAAAAATTCATTAAAATATTCAACTTTATTAACAGTATATTTACATTTTTTTCCTGCTCTTGGTCAACCATGGTGAATGTTCAAAGGTAAAAAAGCATTAAGCAATAACCACAAGATGAAAACATTTTAAACCTATACAATACTTTATACACAAATTTATACAAAGGAACACTTAAATAATACAACTGGACACAAAAATATACACTTTTAGAGAAATTCACATCAGTAATTGTATAAAGCTCTCTTCTGTACTAAGGGTCCTGAAAATTTAGGACTAAAACTTTAGCTCTGTAATGCAAAAGGGTTCTTGTGACAGTCCTCAAAGGCCACTATATAGCACACGACAGATTCAAGGCTATCAGCTTATAGAGTTCAGTCTGTGTTTTCAAGTTTTGAGGTCCTTGATGATTACGCAAACATCAGAAATAGAGTGGTTCAATAAACGGTACAGAGGAAAGCAGAGGTTTGGAGCCAGTATTAAAATCTGTAGGCCCAAAACACCCACTTTGTATTTCAGCAAGTGTTTGATACGACTGTTTCTTCAAAAATAGAAAGAGTAAATGCACTTACATAAAAATAACTTTTACTGTTCAGCAAGCGTGCTCGTGTGATTTTTATATTAGTACAAACTTAAAAAAAACCTGCCATGTGACTTTTAAAAGAAATGATACCAATTCACCTCCCTACTTAAGTACATTTACATTAAGGCTTTGAATCAGCTGACCCAAGATTTTACAACATTAAAACGAATGGGTCCATATGGATGCCAGTCTGTCTCATTGAGACGTAGCATGACTAGAATTAAAGCTCACCACCGTAAGGAAACAGAAGGACACATGCTCATGCCTTGACTCTATTGTTTGTCTCTGAACTAAGAATGTAAAGTTTAGCAGTAACAGTATTTCATGGCAAGAGACAAGTATGTAACAGTTTGTTTATAAAAGCAAGTTTTTAGTTCATGGCAACATCTTTGGAGAAAGCTCCTGTTTGAATTCCTACAGATTTCATGCAGAGATGCTTCTTAAGATTACCTTAAGAAATTTCATTTTGATGGAGTTGGAATGTGTATCCCAGACTGCTGATGAAGGAAGAGTCCAAACGGTCTTCCTGGATTTTTGTCATACGTTTGTATCTTGCAGTAATGGTTCTTTAGCTTCACCAGGAGCTTGTGGGCTGTGGGGATGGCCGTGGCTGCCACAGTGTTTCTTCCAGTTGCTGGATCTTACATTTAGGTTGGTATGTTCAGGAATAAACAAGGCAACAAGTAGTGCCAACAGCACAGAGCATGCTCCAAATAAGAATGGGGGTCCAGGAATTATGGAGTTCTGAAAACAACAACAAAGTGTTAACGAGCCTTTCAACACACCTTAACAGCCTACAATTGCTAATTACCCACTTTCAAGCACTGTGCCTGACACAGCAGTGAATACAGTGCAGGCTTTGAGAAGGAATGTGAAAGAACATTACATCCTAAGATTCAGGACAAGGGAGCACGTGATTGTTATTAATGCTTGCCAGCTTCCTCTTCTGGCGAAAGTTCTTCCTGCTGAGTTTCCCCAAAAACTCAATTTAAAAAAAATGCTCGGCAGGAGCACAACAAAACAGAAACATTCACCACTGCTATCTGTCCATCCTTCCCTCAAGGTATTTTCCTCACAAGGGTCACAGCTGTCTGTGACTGTCAGCTGTAGCTCTTTGAAAATTACACTAAACTGGTGCATGCAATTAAACAGATCAATTAAACAACCCTCCCCCAGAGGGACTTGGAAACCTCTTTCTACACCCTCCATTTACAGTCAGTGTAACAAAATGTACCACAGCATCAAACTGGAGAGCAGATGAGCACAGGAGCCCTTCCTAACTTCTTTTGGAAGCAATAAATACAAAAGAAAGGTACCTGTTGTAAATGGTATTGTGCAACCACGCTACCTCCTGCCGATGATTCGGGCATGGGCAATTCATTCAATTCAACATGAAATATATAGAATATAAATCCATAAAGCGCTGGTCCCAAACCATTACACAGGCCTCGAATTCCTGTAATCATCCCTTGAACAACACCTGGGAAAAGTAAAATATGTGTTCATCTCTATCTGTAGTTCTATAATTAACTATTTCTAATGCCTTAATTGACTTGAAACTAATGTAAGCAGGAAAGCTCTAAATGGTGTTGCACTATGGGTAGCCGTAAACAAGGGGCACAAAGAGCCTGTCATTATCATATATTGAAGTGGCAGTGCCTGCCATGCTAAGCTAGTTAGAGGCCAGGATATGCACACTGTCTGACACAGGAGAGAGAGCACTGCGTGCTACAGTGAGGAACAGTGCATTGAGTTTGCTGAATGTTTTGCAACTGTAAGGCCTTGTTGAATTTTCCCTCTGCAGCAGAAGTACATGGTACAATGCAACTTCCAAGCAGGCTGGATTTAATACGGTGCCCTAAGCTCAGGTATCTGGGCTGCCCTGGCAAGACTCAGCCTGGCTGATGAGCACCAAGGCCAGCCCCCAGTATGTCTGTCTGCACAGTATTCCTCAACTAGAATTCCAAGAAGCAGGAGCAAACCTACCCTGCTGGTCGGCATCAGCAGTTCGTGAGACCAGGGCGCTGACCGCTGGGAAAGTGATGCTGGACATGGCAGCCACAGCGCCGGCTGCCCACATCATCCTGCAAAACACAGCCTGCAGTCACTGCTCTGGGCTGGAGCTCTGCCCTGGGAGCGCAGGGATGCTGGACTGGCTCTCCTGTACTCACACCCTTGGAGAAGGGATGCAATGCACACCAACCCCGCATCAGTCAAAACAAAGGGAAATGTGCTTACCATGGCTCTGACCCAAAGCCGTACCAGGCCAGCTGCAGTATTTGGAACCCCAGGCCCAGCAGGATGGTGTTCTTATTTCCAATGGACCGCATCAGTAAACTCAACACTATTGTCTAACAGAGGGCAAAAGTAAAAGGTCAGAAAAATAACATCCTTAATGGTTAAACACAAGTAAGCTGATGAGTTAATGAATTAAAAACACCTGAAAACATTTCATTCTCAAAGTCAAATACATGCAGAAATATTATTTTAAAGTAGTGTTCTTCAAAAGCAGTATTTGCCTCTACCCAAAACAAAGAGCAGCATTTAGCAAGTTATATGATTAAACCATCATCCCTTCTTTGATGCACAAAGGATTAAGTTTTCACTTAATGAACCAAACACTTGTTGTCAAGCATTTTCATCTAAGTTAGAGTCTTAACCAATTTCTAGAGATCTAGAAAAAAACAGACATAGAAAAGCTGAGTTACTTTTATGGAAGGAACCGCAGTGTTCTCCATTCTCCACAGCTTCCTTCTTTTCAGCTTGCCAAATCAATGACACACACAGCAATAACTCACCTGTGCAATAATGGAAAGAATCCCAAGAACTGCTATAAATGCTGCAACACTTTCAGATGAAAATCCCATTATCTATATTAAAAAAAAAGCAATTTGATTATTAACCATAAACCATGTGTCATGATGTCACAAACCCCAGTGAGGGAACACACAATGCAGAAGACCAGTATTATTTGGTTCCTTGTCTTTTTTCCATTACATCAAACAAATGAAAATAAAGGGGCATAACTAAAAAACAATTAAATTGTTCCCTCAAAAAATAACACCAGTTTAACATATTGAACATCATAGTCCAAGAATAATGCAAATAATTACAAAATACAAGAAATTATTTCATAACTCATTCATCACTTTCCTCTCTTTTTGCCTGTCTAAAAGAAAAAAACAAAACAACAAGGGAGCTTACATCAGTTGCTGGAAACTTCTAAATTACGTAAGTTATCTGTATTTTCCATATTAGTTCAGTAATACTGCTTAAGTCCTGTAAATTTACTTTTGTTAAATTCATACCACAATGTTACATTACCTGTCTGAGGTATAGAAAGAAGCTGGAATATTGGCCTGCCTCTGGGAGGTAGGAAAGAAAGACTGTTATGCAGATTAGCAGCACAATGGAGTCCTGGCCGACTTTCTTCAGGGACTACGGCAAGAAAAAAGAATTACAAAACATTTCACCTTCACTTCCAAAAAGCATCCCTAGCTGGGCTCTGAAAAGCCTGACAATTAATGGAGTTGTTATGCAGCACCACCAAAGAATTCTCTGTGTGTTTAGCAAGATTGTCAGCAAAAGGATCACCAGTGAAGCAAGGTCAAGCTTGAAGGAATTGAAGGCTTTTTTTTGCAAGCCTCAACTATTGTAATATCAGTCTCTTGCCTGTGTCCAAAGCTCAGTATCTACAAATAACAAAATCGTCCCAATTTAAGTAGCTTACTGCAAAGGGGTCAGCCTGTTCCCATGAAATGGGTGCTCCCCAGGACGCTGGCCTCATCTTCTCTGGCAGTGATTCCGGCACAGCCACAAGGATAAAGCAAATGTCCAGCAAGGCGATTGCTGTAGCCAGCACCACCACAAGGCTGTCGCCGTACGCTCGGCCAAGGTAGGCACCGATAGCAGGGCTGGTGACTAAACTTGCTGCAAAAGTTGCTGAAACCTGAAATAAATAACAGCTGGTAAGATCTGCAGTCAGACAAGTCAGTAGTGTTATTACTCACATTTCCTCCTTGTCAGAAGCCTAACCATTATATCACACAGTGATTAAAAGTAACCTTTTTCCTATGCCTATGTAGTAGCAGCTGTGTATTTTAGACAATCACACTTTTTAAAGAAAGATTTTCTGATAACTGCACAGCAATGTGAGGCTCACAGCACTCTTGCATGTACTGACATAATTAGGTTTAATTAACTATAGATTCTGCTGATACCTCTGTGAAGCAATGAGGTATATTTGATCTTCATATTAGTGAAATAGGCAATGTCTGTCAAAAAAAAAGCACATGTATAAAGGGTATATTAAATGTAATATGCTGGTTAATCCAACTCAGTAGTTGTCAGTTAATCAGCTGGCCTTGTGAAAGATATTAACTTAAAAACTGAAAGAACTTTCTCAACATATCCCTGATGTGTACAGGCACAAAGAAACTATTTAATTCTATATCAATTGCTTTCAGCTCTTCCTGCTGAATGGTAATGGATTCTGTAACTTAAACACAACAAATGATTTTGCTAATCCATAGTAACATGAGGCTGTCAAGGCTCCTGGGACCCGGCAGGTTTTCGGGAGGTAACAGAGAAAGAGATGCGAGTTGTAAGAACTTCAAACAGACAAGTAACTCAGCTAAGTTTGTTCTGAACTGCAGCTCAGAAGAGGGACTGGAGACACAGGCGGGGGCAGTCCAGTATCACACAATGGCAGTTCAGAACAAAAGGTGAGACTTCTGAAACAATGACAGAGTAGTACCAGAGTGGGCAACAATACAGGAATAACTAAAGCTCCTCAAATTACACCATTAAGACTGATAACAGCCCTTAAGACAGGCATGAGAGCTTTTAACATGGTCAGTTTTCTTTCATTTAGAAGCAGAATATGCAAGCAAGACTGGATGACAGGAACAATTAAACAGAAAAACCTGACTCTAAATTAAAATCAACTTGCCACAGAAGAAATAAAACCACAACTTTGAAAAGCATTACAAACTGAAGGGCTTAGTACTGAATACCACAGGAAAAGAGCCCAAACAATACATACCAAACCATAGGCCATGCTCCTCTCATGTTCTTGGGTTATGTCTGCTACATATGCAAAAACTACAGAAAATGTCACTGCAAAAACTCCAGACACGGAGATTACAGCGAAGTACCACCTAAGAACATGATAAAAAAAGATTAGAACAACTAAGCAGAAACAAATAAGTCTATTCAATCCAAGTGCAGTTCAACAGTAAATCACCTTGTCCAACCTATTTTGACAATTTATTGAGATAATCCTGGATAAAGCCAATGTCACTGTGTCTTGATAGAATTGTGTAACACAGATGCGCGCCAAGTACAAGCAGCACGATTTTGTAACATCTACAAAAAGCTGCTGTGATCAAGTACTACTGAGAAACGAGGTGTTCAGCTAATAAAACTTAACTGGTCTAGGACCCAAAGCAAATTAGGAACCTCAGTATTTTGAGAATTTGGTCATTGAAAGGCCTTCACATTAGCCATATCTGTATGCTATAGACACTAGGACTTGTCATTGGAAACCTTAATGTACACTTAGGAAACAAGCTCCTTCTGAAGAGGGATGAGCAGCCTGTGTGACAGAGAGCAAACGGGAAAGGCTGACGGAGGAGTCTGAGCAGCTGGCACTGGCCTGTGTCAGTGCAGGCTGTGCCACTGCTGCTCCACCCTCAGGAACAGCACGGCTCAGGAGCAAGCCCAGGGCTCTGACTCCTGCCCTACCTGGGCAGTGTTCCAGCCAGTTACCAGGTCAGCAGGGTGCACACAGCACGAAAGCTGGTCGATTTTAGAATTTGAGAAACAAAAGTGTAAAAGTGCTGCAACACTGTACCTTACAAATGGTGACCTCATGCACCCACATTAGGTAAGGTTTTGATTTCAGTGTCACTGGCTGGTAGCTGGGTGAGAACTGTGGCCACCATCCAGACCTACACAGTTCACTGGACAGTGTTCTCCAGCTCTGGCAGATGTGCTGGATGTAGGGCTTATAGCACACAGATCAAAATCAGCAGCTACTGAAATTCTGACCAAGGCCTTTGGCTTATGGCAGCTGCTTCAGGTTGACTGTACTCCCAGCTTTGCACAGAAATAATACAAAAGCTTCCATGAAGCACAAAAGAACATTTTATCACAATGCTACACACACAAGCATTAGATAGCAACCTTGAAAAACAACAGCCAATCTGGCATGAAACAATTTACTTACCATGGGCTGATCTTCATTAGTGGTATTGGTGCACAGGTGAAAAATACTGTTAGCAGCAAGAAGGACTTTCGTCCCCACACATCAGACAGGGCACCTATGAGTGGGGCACTGAGGAACGACAGTAAACCCTGGTGAAACAAAACATGTGAAGTCAGAGCTGAGAGGTCAGACTCAGGGTAGCTGACCACAGCACAGCCTGAGAGCAGCCCGGGCTCTGGTTCCATTCAACCCAACAGCTACAGTGCAATGCACCAAAGGCAATGTGGCCTCACTGATCTTCTACCCCACATCTGACTACATAAAAGTTGAGATCTGTTATCTCAGAGCTACACAAAATTCAAAATGCAGATGATCCAGTCGTACAAGCAGTTCCATGAACTGTGCTTTATGGTCTACTGGAGCAACAAACTTCAAGGGAAAAATTATCCACTTTCAGCACCACATGCATCATTTGGGATTAAGGAACTATGTTTTTATTTGCTGAACCCAAGAAGTAGATACAGACCAAGCAATACCTTATTAAAAGTAAAAAGAGGCACATTTGCACTTTCAGCAGTAATTTATTTCCATTTTATTCATACTGTGAAAGCCATATTGAAAAACCTCTTGACTGTTTCTCTCAGTTGGCAGTTATTTCTACATTCCTCCCACCATTCACTTTAAATTGTGTTTTGTGATTAATTTCTGTCAACTTACCTTTACTCCTTGGATTAGACCATTCATTAGAAATGTATGTTTTGGGAAGGTTTCATGCAAAACCTGGAGAGGAAATATGAATACTGTCATTTACACAATATGAACTACAAGTATTGCTCATGATACATCAAACTTGAGGATGCACAGCAGTTTTTTTATTTTTCACAGAATACAGAGGAAAAAATAGAGGAAATAGAAGAAAAAAGGGCAAACCACAAATTATGTGACTAGTGTTTAATTTGCATGGAAGGCATTTTGAAATTTCAGTGCCTGAAATCTAAATATACCATAGAGAACCTAGAAAATTATCTCTGACCAGATTCTCCAAATGCTACTGTGTCATCTGCTGGGGACTGGGGAGAGACAGAGGAGAGATGTCACCATGCTGAAGTGGCTCTCAGTTTGGTGAGCAGAATCCAGAAATGCAGCTGTCTCAGTTTGATTTGTGTTTAGATGAGAGGGATTCCATTCAGTGACGTTGTGCAGTTCATACCCCAGACACTGTTGATGGGTAACATCAGCTTTCAGAGCAGCACCAAGACTGCTTTTAAAGTGGAGCTGGCTTGGGAGATTTTTAAGCCTCCACTCCTTTCAATTTGTCATCATGTATCACTCACAAATTAAATCCAAATTAAAAGCACCCAACTACATGAGAAAGTACCTTGATACAAACACATTGGTATGGCTGTTTCACTCATCATGGGGATGCTTTGACTGGTGCAACATACTGGTGTAACTGGTTACCACATTTCAAGTGTATTTTTGTCCTTACATTTGTAATATGCCAATGTTTTATGGCATCATGAAAGGAGAGACAATTTCATTACCACCTTACTGGTTTCAGTCAGAAACTATTTACACGTAAGCTTGAGTGTTAGCAGACTTGCATGTAAACAGCTGTGCTACATACACCATTACACTGCTATAGTGAAATAAATGAAATTTCTGATACCATCTAAAAATATAGAAATTTTCACTTGCACAACAGAGCAGCTCAATGATATGTGATTTTCATTTCATGTAATTTAGAAGATGCTCAGTGCCTTTGCAGTAATTGTCCCACCTCCCATACAGTGAGAAAAAGCTCCTAAGGATCACCTACCACTAAAGTAGGAGCTGTCAGGAGTCCCCAAGCAAAAAACTCCAAGAAGATCACAATAACAGCATGGTAGACACTGGGTGAACCTATTCCTTGAGGCTGAAATAGGAGAAAAGACAGGTGATTAAAACATCTGATCATCTATAAAGAGTCATGAAAAATGCATCTGAACACTATAAACAGAACAATTAACAATGAAACAGGATTCAAAACTTGGGAATAGTTACCCAACTAACAGGTATGGAATGAGCCTCCTTTTTTTAACCCTTTGATGCTAATGTCCTGAAGTGTCTTACTCTTACTCTGCAGAAGCCTTCACTGCCGTCTCAAAAATATAAACCACTTACACTGCCAGTCTGGGAAACAAGGATGTTCCAGGGAAAAGAGACTCTTCTTCAGACACCTAGTTAGTTTTCCTTGAGAAAAATGCTTAAGTGTACACAAAACCACACAGAACCAAGTTTCCATGTAGTGCTCACACTCAGCTATCCCCAAGTCTCACTACCCAGCCTATCAAACAGCTCTTTTGTTACTAAAAGGCACCACTGCTCCATACTAAACATAGCTCTAAACCAGGAAAGAAACGAAAATCATGAACACCAGAAGCAAATCTCAGGAACAGCACTGATCACTTCCCAAATACTGAGTGCAAGCCTATCAGTTACACTGTGCTTCAAATGCAGGAAGAAATGCAGATAAAAGAGTTGACAAAAGAAATTTGAAATTCTCAGTGATTTGGTGGAATCAGAAGCAGCTTTTGAAGAGAACAAAAAGAGAATGGGTGGGAAAACCTGCTCATCTCGTAGACTCTGTAAATGCTGTCAAACAACATGCCACAGGTCAACATTTGCAAATTAAGGATAGGGTTCACTAATTATTCTCATATGAAAGCAGTATGAATAACCCCTCAGAAATTTCATACGTGTTCTTTCAACTTAGAAGCGCTGCCTTAACATCTGCTTTGCTGCTTTTGTGCAAAGGTGAGTTACTACCAGAGCAGCCCTGATGTGATCAGACCTGGCATTTACACTGAGCACACACACAGGCTAAGGACCTCAGCTGCTTCCCAGGAAGGCTCCCTGGGATTTTATCAGTGTGTGGAAGTAGCTGACGGAGGAATAAATACAAGAGCCAGACTCTTCTCAGAGGTGTCAGTGACAGGACTGCAGGCACATATTGAAATACAAGAAATTATACTTGAACGTCAGAAAAGCAACCCTTCCTGAAAAAGGCTGCTCAGTGGAGTTGCCGACCTCCAAACCCCACTAGACACAGCCCTGAGCAAACTGCTCCAGCTGACCCTGTCTGGGGTGAGAGACTGGGGCAGCTGGATTAGTGATGCTGGAGGTGCCTTCCAGCCTCAAATACTACACAATTTTAAATTGCAGTTAGGTAATACTGGAGTCGTTCTTTTATTAGGAGATTTATGCAAGCCATACCTAGGTTTTCTTTCTAGATTCCAATATTTCCAACACAGAAAAAAAAACCTTTCTGAACAAATGTAGGAAATAAATACAGAAAGCCTCACTGCCTACTCACTCCTATTGCTAAATAAGATCATAAGATAATTTTTAATTAATCAATAGGATAATTTTCAAAAGTAACCGTAACAGTCTGTAAAAGGTGAAATACAAAGTACCTCAGCACTGTGCTATTTTTCTTTCCCAAGCCTTCTTCAGTAAATACAGACATACCATACCGATATTTCTGCTGTTTTTTCTGCCCACTCTCCCAAGGATGTAAATTAACAGCCTTTGTAGGTACAGAGAGTGGCTATAATTATCCTCTCTTCCCACAATTCCTTTCCCTTTCCACCCACAATCCTTATTTTAGCTTTGGGTTAAAAATTTATCCAGCTCTGCACAAACTGCAATATCAATGTTAGCTGTTTGACTCAGTCTCATGAAATCAGGTTCAGTCTGACAGCCCCCGGATTCCTGTCATGTTGCTGGCTCGTGATCCCCAGGCCTGACAGACAGTGAGGGAGGTGTCACAAACCATCCCAGTCCTCCCAGCATGGGGGTCAGAGCACCCCCATTCCCAGCAATCACGACTGACTCCACCTGTGCCTGTGCTGCCTTTGTCCAGCTCTGGGCAGCTCTGAGACCACCTGCACAAAGCCAAACAGCAGCAGAGAGCAGTGCCTGCTCTGCACAGGGGAGCTGCTGCTGCCCTTAGAGGCTCAGGTGGTCACTGCTGCCACCTGCCAGCATCACCCACAAAGCTTTCCAACACACTGACAATAACAAGCAGAAGTGACACTTAGATCACCATGGTGCACCTTCCCTGCTTTCCTGTGCTAGTGCTCACTTACCACAGGTACTGTTATTTGTTCTTATCTATAAAAAGTCATTTAGTCACATTTAGATCCTCACCTCTATAGTAATTTTTAAAGGTGGTGGCAACTATCAAGCAGCAGGGGTGCTTCTGAGGTGAGAGAGCACGGGGAGGATAAGCAGTTACACTGCAGTGTATTAAGACACATTGCAAGCATTCAGTCCCCAAGGTTTCAGTGGCAGCCTGAGGCACTCCGAGCCCACAGGTGCAGTGCAGGTGCTGGGTGCCCAGCAAACCTGCCCCCTGTGCTTTCCTAACGGGCCAACACAGCCTAATGCAATGGCACAAGTGCAACTGAAGCAGAAGGCCCCAGACCTGGAAAGAAAAGATGCAGAGCCCTTGTGTGAACAAGCTGGAGCTGAGATGCTCCAATCACAGTACAGCAACCCTCCTCTGTCACCAGCAGCCAGAGCAGAGCACATTTGTGCCTGGCTAAACCCGCGGCACAAACAGGGCTCCAAGAATGCCTTTTCCTCTGGTTAGAGAGAAGATGCCTTTAATCAAACACTTCGTACTGTCAGTCACGCCAGTGATAAAAAGTGTACATGCCAGGCAAGCCTAAGAACACACATCTGACAACAACAGAATAACCATAAAAGCAACAAAGGTATCGTGGGTAAGACCACAGCTGCTGCTCCTTTGCTGGAAAGGAAAAAAAGTACCAAATGAAGTTCTAATCTCTAGTTCATTTCACGACTGCTTCAAAAATGCATCATTGTACAAAAGATGAATACATAAAGGAGAGAAAAACTGAAACTGTGGGGGGAAAAGTGTTGAAACAGAAGTTGTGGCTGCCCCACCCCTGGAAGTGCTCAGTGGCAGGCTAGATGGGATTTTGAGCAAATTGGTCTATGGGAGGTGTCCTTGCCCATGGCAGGGGGTTGGAAATAAATGATCTTTAAAGTCTCTTCCAACCCAAACCATTTGTGATTCTATGAAACCACATCACTGGTGTTACTGCCTCTCCTTTGGTGAAATCTGACAACACACACTTGAGTTACATTACACATTCTTTCTGTGCTGCAAATAGAGAAACACAAAAATATCACCAAGCACCAACCCAAGCTCCTGCACCACCCACGGTTTTGTCAAGGAGACCCAGCAGAAACTGCAGTGGAAAGAGAGGCTTTGCAGAAACAATGGGTGGGTTTTCCTTTTTGCTTGTTTGGGGTTTTTTTTTTAGTTTTCAATCAGAAACTATTTCTGCCTGCGCCACTGCCTCATTAACCATCTGTACATTACCCATTCTGGCTCACACAATTTGGTCTGATGTCAAACAGTTCCAAAATAAACCAATCAGGCTGGACAGTTTGCACAAAGATGCTTGATTAATTACTGGATTGCCAGTGGGAAACACTGAAGACATGGGGGCCATTTTCAGGTACCCGTTTCCCACAGTGTCACACCCCATGCTGGGTAATGAATGAAGCAGCTGAGGACACTGAAGGCCAACTTAACATTCCAGCAAACATTAAAAATTCCATTCACAAAGTTTCTGCTGTTACTATAAAGAACACTCTTATACCAAACTTCATAACTTAAAAATATGTATTTAAGACAAATATTTTCCCAAACATTTATTTGAAGGCAGAAAGTATCACAAGTGGAAGTTTTTGTAGCGTAACAACAACCTACATACCTTCATCTAATGTTTATCGCTCATTTTCACGTGATTTCCAAAAATTAGATTAATACAGAACTCACGGGAGTTGGCACTCAGCTTTTGAAACTGGTGGCACTGAATGATGTACTAAAAGTATCACGGAATGCAGTTAATTGTAACATACTTTCTCCTCTCTTGGCAAAAGGAAGTTAAAGTTGAGAGGTTAGGGACGCTTGGATACACACTGTATCTTAATCAATGATACTCCGTGAGAAATTATGAAGCACCATGTCCTGTGAGTAACAACATTTACTCTGCTTGTACCACTTAATCTAAAATATTTCCATTTAACATCTGCACAAGGTAATCTCACACATTTCTATCTTTAAAAACAGCAGAAACGCAGCCTGAAAAACACCAACAACCAATACCAGAATTAATTTTGCTCCCTAACACTTCAGTAATCCAGCCAGTTGGCCACTTCGATGAACAAGTATAGTGACTCTCACACCTGCCTCTTCTCCATTATTGTTCCAAAAAGACAAACTGAAGGGCCATCAGCAATTTAGTCTGTCAAGACGTCTCTTTATTTGAAATAAAGCCACTGTATTTAGAACAGGGCGCATGGAAGCTACATAGCATTACACAGTGGAAAAAATCCAGGGGCAATGATACATTGGAAGTAATGGCCCCCATCAACACAAAAAAAACAACCAGAAAACACACCCAAACCAACTCCAAGCTCCAGCAGCCAAAACACTTGACAACTTCCTTTCTTTTTCGAATTTATGTATTTACGGGGAAGCAAAACAGTGGGAAGAACCGTAAAGCCCTTCTCCCAGACGCCCTTTGCGGAACTGCTCAGGCGCTGGTGTCTGTCCCCCTCTCGGGCCGGTTCTGTCTGACCGCGGGCACCGCGGGGACAGCGCTCCCTGCCCCGCCGGCAGCCCCGCACCCGCCCCCGCCCTGCGCTGTCCCCGCAGCCGCCGCTCACGGGAGCCGCGCTCGGCGAGGGTGGGTTCGGCCATGCCCCGCTCGCCTCAGCCGGCCCTAACGACCCTTCGTGCCCCGGGCCCGGCGCCTGAGGCCGCCCTCGCTCCCAGACCCAAAACCCGGCCCACACGAGGCACGAACTGCGCTTACGGGCGGAGCGAAGCAGCCCGACGCGCTCACAGGTGTTCTGGGGCAGCCGCCCCGCGGATACCGGCCCGGGCTGCCGAGCGCGGCCGTCGGGGCTGCGGCGGCCGTGAGGGCACCGCGATCGACACAGGCGCGGCCGCCCGAGGGCCTACCGACCCCCGCCGGACCGGGCCCTGCCCGTCCGGGGCCGGCCCCCGCACCGCCACGCACCCCGGGGCCCGCCGCCACCGCCAGCCGTCCCCCGGGCCGCCCCGCGCCCCCGGCCTCACCGTTCCGCCGTCCTTAATGATGATCTTCTTGGCCAGCATGATGCTGCGGTTCACGGCGCGCTTCTTCTTCTTCCCCGCCTGGGTCATTTTACCATCGCACCCCAGGGGCGGCACCAGCGGCCCCTCCCGGCTCCCTTCGGGCCTCGGCTCCCTCCGTCCCTCCGGCGCGGCCGCCGCCACCCCTCACGCGCCCGCCGCCATCTTGCGCAGCCCCACCGCGCGCGCAGCCGGCGCTGCGCATCACGCGATCGCGCCATTGGCCGCGCGCCGGTCACGTGTGCGGGGCGCTCCCCCCGCCCTGGGAAGTGCGGGCCGAGCCGCGACAGCGGCGCCACCGCCGGGAAGTGCGGGCCGAGCCGGGAGGGGCACCTCTGGGCG
This sequence comes from Emberiza elegans, assembly GCA_024865655.1. Classification (NCBI taxonomy): domain Eukaryota; kingdom Metazoa; phylum Chordata; class Aves; order Passeriformes; family Fringillidae; genus Emberiza; species Emberiza elegans. Next base: position 68,542,656 of record JALJVW010000206.1, read on the forward strand.
GTCCCCACAGCCTCCGCCGCTCGGCACCCCCAGCCTGACAACGCCACGGGCTAAAGCACCGTGCGCGGCCTCAGGTTCTCATCCGGTCTCCCCAGGCATCACCCGTCCCTCTCGAATCGAAACACCCGATCCCGCTTCCTGCCTCGTGGAGCTGCTGAGGTGCCCGGGAAAAAGGACCAAAGGAAGGCAGCTAGTACAGGATATACCTGACATTTCTAGAGCCAGAGTACACAAACAGATATAATCCACCCTAATGATCCAGCTTGGAGACAGATATTCTTACTATCAAGCTTTAAACTTAGCTTATGAAAGCTCTAACACCTTCAAAGGGGCAGGTCATCCCAGTTTCTGATTTACCACAGCGCCTGCAAGTAACAAGATAACAAGGATCAGCTTCCCCATAGCAGCATGCCGATTAGTGGAGATCTTTCAGAAACATGTTGCTGACATTACTGGGTTTTCTGTGGCTTATAAATTCATCCTCTGTTGATGTCTGGCATCACTAAGGAGCAGCAACTGTCCATGCTATACCATTACATTCATGATACAGACACAAGTGTCCATGGCTGTATCCATGTATCAGTCTGTTCTCTATATTCTTGCTCCTCTAGAGGTCTTTCAGTCCTCTTGCTGCTTATCTCCATCTCCCCAGCTCCTGTGACATCCCTGTTTTCCCCAAAACCTCAGCTGCGCAGGAGCAGCTTTTTGTCCCTACCAACTTATTCCTGAGGTGCAGACCGGCACCGCAGCTCCCACCACATTACCAAATCACTCACTTAAGATCGTGTGGGCTTAGGTTAAACCCTTAGCCTTAAGACCAAGCACTTCTTATCATAAAGCACCTTTTAAGGAATTTAGAACTTGCCGATGCACAGCCCTACTCAGACCAATGGATCTAGACAAAGACAAGCCAACTCCAGCTCACGAAACCGAGTGTGTCTAGCAGGTCTGGGATGTTTGCTATTATCACTCATTTGTTACAAATATCAGGGTGTCACATGAAGTATTTGACAATTCTGTCCCACTTCTACTTGAAAAGGAGAGGGGTCTGAAGATGCTGGCATAGTTTCAAGTCTATTCCTCAGAGTGCTGTTAGATTTTGGTAGGAAAGTCACACACAGACATGTAGGTGACATGTAAGGGATTAATGTAAAAAGTCAACACAACTACAATGTCAGCAAAGTCATTTGGTAACTAGGCAGACAAGATGGTTTTCTATCTACACCTTCATATTAGACCAACACCTGTTATTGATGTCATTATCTCAAAATGCATTTAAGTATCAAGTTTGCTCATGTAGACAGAGCAGATGATTCAAATAATGAGATGTAGAATAAACTCAAATAATGAGAATGTAGAATAAATTTGCTGTTGCTGTCATGAAATTCAGCCAGCTACATAATTTCATATATTAAACTCCACTCACCTACACAAGTCCTGACATAATCTGCTCTAACATTATTTAATTTATATATTAACATAACATTAACTTTCATATATAACATTATTTAACACAGACTCCTGAGGAAGAGAAACAAAAACTGTCTGCAACATCTAAACACCCACAGTGTTGAACCCTCTCTACTAAGTAAATACTACTACCTGCTAGCTGTAGAAGTCATTACCATCATTTTGGAAGAGGTATGAAAAAGGACAGAGTGCTTATCTCCCTAGGGATATTCCAAGGCACAGGCAGATGATGGTTTCATTAGTTTCAGGCAAGATTCCTCAGGGAGTGCCTTTACACCAAGCTTGAAGAACAATGTCCCTAGATAAGGAATCATTAATTTGTTACCTAATAGCATAAAACTTTCAATTTAAATCGTGTTGTATGTTAACATTCAGAGCAGAGCAAAATTGACAAAAGAAACTGATAGAAATGAGGTGTCCTGAAAACTGCTGGTGAAATGATTTATTATTTGAATCTGTTTTATTATATGAATCTGCAGTTTTATTTTATGAATCTGCAGAACGGGTAGAGAAACCTGTTAGCCATCATCTATAGAAACTGCTTGTGAACTCTGTTCAGGTCTTTGATATATTGTAAATTACAGCTATTCATGGCTCTTGCAGTGTTACAGTGTTTACAGCCACACCCCACACTATAAATTGGTACTGATACTCAGGTGCTTCCTACCACTCCTGGTTCAGGGCACATCTGGGGTTTCAGACCAGAAGAGCATCACAAGAACACTGCAAGAAGTCACAATGGTCAAAAAGAAGCACGTGCATAAGGCAAGCCTCTCCTTTTAACAAAGCTCTCAAACAGTTTTTAATCATATTCTTAATAAAGCCAATGCTTAATTTCAACCACTTTATTACTATAGTGGCATTATCTACTCATATAGAAGAAAAAAAAATACAGTATTTACCTCAACATGGATTAAAAGAAGGACTGTGTTAGGTTATGTAAGATGCATTCCAGTGCTCAGCAGTGTTAGACCAAAAAAAATAACCCTTTCCAAATTGCCTGGAAACACCATATATTAGAACTGTATTCAGTGTAATCACACACAAATATCAACATATAAAAAACTAAGACTACCTTAAAAATTTTGCTACAATGTTTGAATAATATATTTGGGCTCATATATTGACAACAAGGACAAAGTTTAAAAAAAATCTAAAAAAATCATGGCAGCAAATACAAACATATGCTTAGCATATAAGCAATTCTTACTGAGCTATAAACCACTAATGAAATTAATATTTCTAATTACAGTCAGAATGATGATGGGAGATTGCAGACAAGTTAATGTGCCACGTCTACTCTGGGATGCAAATGTGCAGCAGACATTCAAGAGCAAGAACAAGCACTGAATGGAAAGTCAGGACACTATTTTTTCTTCTAGAAAGAGTTAGAAATTCAGCTGAGAAATACTTATAAAAAGCTAAGAATTCAACTGAACAGAACTTTGGACAGTAACTGAAGCGGAAGATATGATCTAATCAAGTCCACATATTTTGTTGCATTTTGCCCCAAAGTTTTCTTTATAAAATGTCTTAATTCTAGATACCTGAAAACATACAATGAGCTTACCTGGAAAGAACAGGACTCTCTCCATCTGGAAATTAATCAGCATTAAAAATGAAACGATCAATTAAAGGCAAGGAAACAATATTTGGACTTTCTCACATTAATGCACCATCTTAGGTAATGACACATTACACATATATGGTATAATACCATGTTATACATAACTGTTACCTTTCTAATACACAAAAACCCCTTTTACTGGTTTTTAATAACTCATTCTCACAAACATAGATTTCAGATATGAAAGGAATGCATAATCCTCCTCAACACAATATCCAGCAAGAAACATTGTCACCAGGAGGAAAATGAGCAACAAATTCAAATTTGGAAGATGACAATTTCTTAAATACAACAGAGCATGATCAGAAAAATACATTCAAATATGAAAGTTGCTGACAACAAAAACCAGAAGAAATGCAATGTTTCATTTATCAATTTAAAAAAAATGAACAAAATCTATTACAGTATTTTGAATTACAGCCACAAAAATAAGTTAGAAACACACACAGAAGAATTATGTACTACTAAGAGCCTGTGAGAGGCCTGTGTGCACATGAAACACAAGCAAAATGAGATTGTTTTGTCTTTTTGAGGAAAAATAACACAATAGTTACTAAAACATTGTAGTAAAAAAACAAAGGTGTTACACTATAGAAGTTTAATCTAGAACATTAATCTACCCTTTACTGAAACAAATAGAAAGGGAGGTTTTCTTAAAGTTTGTCTAAAACAATGAAGTTGAATAAAACTATACAATTACCTGAATTCTTTGAGAATTATCTGAATTCTTTGAGAATACATTTTTGGGCACTTGTGGATTGCTTAGAAATACAATGTTGAAAGAAAAGTTTATAATAAAGTTTACTTTTTAATAAATTTTTTCCCCACTGAACTCATCTCTTTTGCTTTGAAGATAGTCCTAAGTTTATCGTTATTTGATCATTTATCATGTGTCCCAGAGATTCTCAAATAAAACTACCAAATATCCAAGTATTCAATAAATACTAGTACACCCAATATATAAGTCCAGAAAGAAAAATCACATAATTCAAGTTATTACAAATAAATAGCTAGCTATAACTTGTCTAACTTTATAAATATTTTAACAAAATTCTACTAAGTGTAGGTTAGCCTCCTAAATATACAATAAACTAACAAAACCATTGTCTAAAAGTCAGAAAATAGTTCAGAAAGACAAGTTTATTTTTGGGAAGTTAGACTCCTACACCATTTGCTTTTAGGGCAAACTCAAAGCATACTATCCACTACCTCCCAAAACTCTGTGCTAGCTATTCCTCTTTGGTTAGTTAATGAGTTATAGACTTAAAGCTACTTAAAAAAAAATCCAAATACAGAAGTATCTCAGTGAGAAAATGTGCACATGCTCCCCAATGCAAAGGTTAGAGAAATCAGTAAGCCCTCCTGAAATCCCTTCTGTTTTCACAAAGCAAGTGCTGCCTCCCCTTGTCCAGAGTCACACCTCAGAGAAGAGCCTTTCCTCTCTGTGAGGAAACACAGCTAAAAAATGCAAATTCATTCTTCCTTTTCAGCAACAAGTCTGTGAGGAGATCTATCCTTCTTCTGGAAAACAGAATTGGGCTGTCAAGTGAAAGCATGGAAGTAATTCATTTACAGACAGGAGCTACTGTTCCTTTACAGAAAGGAGCTACTGTTCCTTAGTACAGCAGGCAGTTTTCCAAAGCTGCATGGCATTCTATTCCAAAGCAAAGAGGGAAAAGGAAGACCAGGACATACACCTGGTCCTTCCTTTAAACATCCTGGCAAATATTGACAGATGCACCTGAAATATTAAAACCAGGCTACATGTCACAGAGCTCCAGCCACGTGGTAATTATTTGGCTTTTTTGGTCCCTTCCAGTACAACAGGCTTTAAAGTGATCTCAACTGGCTTTTTATGTTTTTTGGAGATTTTCTTAAGAAAGTAACCAATTATATCACTTGAACACTCCCACTACTGTGATTCACGAAATCAAAAGTATTACTTGTGTAGGGCCAAGCTCCAGTTGAGAGATTACCACCAACACTTCCCACCTCATTTCTGAGCCGTGCAGGTCCCAGTCCGTGCTTGGCACCATCGTGAGCTGCTGCTCTATGCACACATCTTACCTCAGGCTGCACTGCAGGGGGAAATGCCTAAATGTGACTTTTCAAAGATTGTGCCACATTGAATGCTACGTGTAAAAGATTTAATATTAACACAGAATGCCCATTTAGATAGCTTTGATTGCCAAGTAGCAAAGCTACTGCAATTACAACATGCTGGGACAGATTCACAGTTCACAAAGCTTAACAAGCCCTAGGCAGAGCTCTGATATTTCTTTAATGTCTTGCTCTGATAAGACAAACAAACAAAATGTTGATAAAACATGTAATTGCCAACAGAAGAAAGAAACCATTTTTACTTGACATAAGTGGAATTCTTCCTTTCCCATTTACAATACTTCACTAAGACATCTCACAGCACTCCTACAGAATCTCCCTGTCAATCAGATGAGGTACTTTGGTAAACATTTTAAAACACCTTTCTATAACACATTTTCTTTAGTTCAAGACAGATGTGAGAAAGAGCATGGAGGGGGTGGTGGCAGGGAACAAAGGAATAAAAACATTTTTACCACTCGCCATTCTACTGGTAAGGGACTCCCAAAATGCTTTTATATAAATGCACCATCACAGGTGTCACATGAATCACCTGACATTAACATCCATTGCAAACCTAAAACCAATGATTTTTAAGACAGTTTTTTTTTTGTTTATTAGTTCCAGATTTTTAGTGTTTCTGACTATATGCAGATACTTCAAGTGTTCATAACAGTCTAATTAATCTAATTGCAGCAAGGTTTCTTTGTGAAGTTTTTCTTTTTTTGCTTTAAACAGAATAACAGCATGCTTTTATATTTACCTATTGCACACTTAATTGCTTTTTAATTATATTTCCTATAAAGTAATTCCACTACTAGAACAAATAGGTCCAGAGAACCCATTTTGGTCTGTTGGCTCAAGGACTCTCAGAATAAAATAATAATAATTTAAAAAACCCCACCAAAACTCTAATTAAACCATTACATAGAAATATACAGAAAAAGCCTGGAAGAGTTCATGAGTAAACAACACTTGTTTAAAAAACACCTCTGTAATAAAGTACAGTACAGTACACAGATGCCATACCATAATATCTCCAGATGGAGCTGTTACAGACAATGATAATGCCTTTAAAATGCTTATTATGAGCTCTTTGTTTTTGAAATCATGGTTTAAAAAATCTTCAGAGGCTATTTAAAGCACAAAAACTACTTTTAAGATTCTACCAAAAAGCTGATTTATAATCAGTAAAAAAAAAAAAAAGAATGAACATCACATTTGAGCAAGCAGCCATCACAACCCTACTGCTGCCCCCAGGTTATCACAGTAACCTCCAGCCTGTGTTCCCAGAGTTATTCCATCTGTTCCAACACTACATGCTGATGAAGGCTGGAGTATTCCTCCCTTTGTATTTCAGTGAGAATGTTAACATTCTTACAACAGTTTTATAGAAGCAACAGAATTAAAATACTATCATTTAATAACAGATTTTTGTTATTAAATCAGCCTTCTAAAAATATAAAAATATTTGATATTGTGAAAGTGTCTTTCAATCATACTTCAATCTTCAGTTTTAATAAGGAGTACCTAATTAGAACCATCACATTAGAACTATGACTTTCTGCTCATTTCATGTAAATAGACAAACAGTTAAAAACATATTTACTAAGATTAAATAGAATTGAATAGCAAAAACATACAATCTGACAATGTTGTCGTGTGCTCTTTGAAAGAGTGCATAGGACATATTTCTGCAGCAGTCAATACAGTAATTCTTGTGATGCAATCTCAGTCAAAGCTGTAAACATTCCTAATTGTAGTTTCTTGGAAACTTTTGGTTCCTTTCAAGTTTTTATTAGCAAGTTGCACTGGGCATTCCCCTGACATTCCCCCCCCCACCCCCATCAGTTGCAGACAGCATCACCCTCCACCTGTAACCCCTCTGGCTGTTCAGAACTACTCTTCAGCATTTCTTCAGGGCAGTCATCCTTCCCTTGCAGTGCACAGTGACACTTCCCACATGCCAGTGCTAGCAAGGCCCCCAGTGCATGATCTCGAGAAGCAGGTTGATGAGGAAGTCTGCTATGCCTTAATGGGATTTCCTGCAGGTTTGGGATCATAACCATATAGAAAAGTAGCTGCTATTACAAGGATGGCTCCGAGGAAAAAGACACTGAATAGAACAGGGATGAAAAAAAAAGTTTGTTTCAGTTAATCCAAATTTATTTATGCAATACAATCAAAAGAAAGGACATTTTTCCATAAGGAAAACAGAAAGATTAAATTATATTTGTCCAATTGATAAAGAGCAAAATAATTTGTACATATTTATTTTAGAGGGATGCAGAAAGTTGTTGAGGTAAGAAACTTGTAACTACAAATTAAAGTATCATAATACGAACATATTCTGAAAATTAAAATTACACTTCCATGGAACTTCCAAAAGCAATCAGATCAATCCTTTTTTCCTTAAACTTTTACCTAAAGATGTGTGCAAAATGGAATCAGGAGCTGAAGAAAAGCAGCTTCTGTGGTTACCCACCCATTCTTATACTACATACATCATGTTGTTGGAGCTGTGTTTGCTTTGAAGTCCAAAGCTTATGTCAAAACAAATTACTGCTGCCCAAGAACCAGTTTGCAAGTCAGTATAATCTAATTTTTATCAGACACAGAAAGATCTGTCTCATAAAAACACAATAAAGGCATCTTTTCCACTGTGACATTTTGGTCTTTCAAATTCTTTTGATAGTTAAAGTCTGATACAAAATAACCGAAGCCACCAGACAGTCAGTACATATTTTAGAAAAGAATCTCCTCACAGACATGACAACATCAACAATTTCATCTTCTGAAGCAAATGCTAAAAAAACTGTGGTATATGATATGATGATAATCCTTCAGAGAATACATTTAACCTGTTTTGAGACAGGGCCCCTTGCAACACATTCAAGCATTTAAGTACTTTACATCTATTACCCCTATCAAAACTGTTGATGTGACAGAAACAATGGCACAGTTTCAGTTCAAATGCATTGTTAGCATAAGCAAGGTACTAAAGATTAAGTTTGATTAACTCAAGTTAGTCAAGTTTTATTAAATGGGTTTGCCTCAAGTTCTAGATACTGCCACTTGGATGTATTTAATTTTCAACATGTTTGCAGAAGCTGTTAAGTTACTTATTAATTTTCCATTTGAGTACACAGAAATTCTTAAAACACTTTCTACATTTGTTTTAATGGGACAAATATAATCTACTTATAATTTAAGTTCAATGTCTTCCACTTTTTAAGACTAAACAGCTATTCAATTCCCTTTTTTGAATGCTTAAGTCCTGATAATACAGGATCACAGAATGGGTAGGGATGGAAGGGACCACAGTATTGCAGATATATATTTTTAGATAAAAAGATGTTTCTTTGTACCAGATACAAAAAGTTGTAAATACTATTCAAAATATTTTTATTTACAGTACATATAACATATGCAAGGAGTGTTGCTCAGTCATAATTAAATCCTATTCCTACACTTGGAAGTGGGATTAATAATTCTACACTCCATACAGGAACATGCACTGCCAAGACAAGCAGTGTTCTCAGCATAGGCATGTACAAAGCCACCACAGAGCCACCACAGTCTGATCCACAAAGCATCAGGACACTGTACAGGGCCTAGAAGAATAGAGCAGGCCCTTCTTTTTCTTTCTCGGCTGTTCTCACTACTAAATGCGGCATTGCCTTGAAACAGCTCTGCCTTTGGGCTTCTGGGTGCCCTTGGGCAGCTCAGTGCTGCAGCGTCACTTCCATGGGTGCGTGACTGCGGTCACCATTTCATCTTCTGAAGCAATGCTAAAAAACTGTGGCATATGATATGATGATAATCCTTCAGAGAATACATTTAACCTGTTTTGAGACAGGGCCCCTTGCAACACATTCAAGCATTTAAGTACTTTACATCTATTACCCCTATCAAAACTGTTGATGTGACAGAAACAATGGCACAGTTTCAGTTCAAATGCATTGTTAGCATAAGCAAGGTACTAAAGATTAAGTTTGATTAACTCAAGTTAGTCAAGTTTTATTAAATGGGTTTGCCTCAAGTTCTAGATACTGCCACTTGGATGTATTTAATTTTCAACATGTTTGCAGAAGCTGTTAAGTTACTTATTAATTTTCCATTTGAGTACACAGAAATTCTTAAAACACTTTCTACATTTGTTTTAATGGGACAAATATAATCTACTTATAATTTAAGTTCAATGTCTTCCACTTTTTAAGACTAAACAGCTAATCAATTCCCTTTTTTGAATGCTTAAGTCCTGATAATACAGGATCACAGAATGGGTAGGGATGGAAGGGAACACAGTATTGCAGATATATATTTTTAGATAAAAAGATGTTTCTTTGTACCAGATACAAAAGTTGTAAATACTATTCAAAATATTTTTGTTACGAGTACACATAACATATGCAAGGAGTGTTGCTCAGTCATAATTAAAATCCTATCCCTACACTTGGAAGTGGGATTAATAATTCTACACTCCATACAGGAACATGCACTGCCAAGACAAGCAGTGTTCTCAGCATAGGCATGTACAAAGCCACCACAGAGCCACCACAGTCTGATCCACAAAGCATCAGGACACTGTACAGGGCCTAGAAGAATAGAGCAGGCCCTTCTTTTTCTTTCTCGGCTGTTCTCACTACTAAATGCGGCATTGCCTTGAGAAACAGCTCTGCCTTTGGGCTTCTGGGTGCCCTTGGGCAACTCAGTGCTGCAGCGTCACTTCCATGGGTGCGTGACTGCAGTCACCTGTGTTAGAGCCCGTGCTGCGGGCGATGAAAGGCAGCACAGAGGCGATGTTCCTGTGCCGGGCCCCGCAGTGCGGGACACGGAGCAGCGGCAGCCCCCGGTCCCGGCCCCGCAGCGCCAGGGGCGCGGTGCCCGCGCGGGGCCGCAGGGGGCGCGCCCGGCCCGAAGAGCGGCCCCGGGCAGCGGCAGCAGCCGCAGGGAGCGCGGCCCCGAGCCGCGGGACCCCGTGCCAGCGGCTCCTCACCCGCCTGAGAAACTCCCTGTTAGCTACGGGATGAGGCTAAACTTTGATGTGCAAGCTGGACCTACACATTCCGAAGTACGGCTTGGATGGGATTTGTTTTTATTTATTTTCGCAGTTACATCTGGTAAGCAGTAAGTTTTCAACTTTTTTTTTTAGTATACATGGAAAATAATTCTTACCTTGTAGGGACAAAATCTTGCAGCCAGAAATAGGAGATCAATGTTGACAGTATAATGGAGAGAGAAGTTGCAAATCCCTTTAAAATGTTGTCGGCATATTTTATAACAGCAGCAATCACCAGCCCTCCAAGTGCCTGGAAAAATAGCAAGGTTTGATTCACAAACGGATAATTTGACTGAGAGCATCTGTTTTGACACCATACACCTACTTTAGGAAAAGCTTTTGTCTATGTTGAAGAGCAATACATTTATTTTATATTAGGAATACATACAGTTGACAATAAATATTGGAGGAGTTCTTTCCCCATTAAAGAAATTGTTGATCACATTACCACCATTAAATGAGTGGAAATGCTTGTACTGTACATTTTTAGCCACATGAGGAAGGGCATATAGAGAGATAATTTTAAACATCATAAAATAAATAATGTTTACATGCTTTTAATTTGCACAATACTTAATCACATACTTGCTATATATTTTCCAGATTTTCATTTAGAGTGTGATAATAATCATAGATCAGACTTTCAACTGTAGAATTCTCAGCACCTTCAAGGACACCCATTAGTTTCCCCAGTTATTTATAGAAGACTAAATCTCTGAGTGCCTTCACAGAAACATGCAACACGAGGTCTCACCTGTAGAACAACCACCACCCAAGTAAGTTTATTGTATCCTTGAAAAAATCCATTCTTTGACAGTTGTTCTCCATCATAAATGTAAACACCCATCAGTCCAAATATGCTACCAAAAAACCCTGAAAGTACAAGATTGGTTTAAAAGCTTCAGGTGAAAAATATGCAATCAGATTCCTTGTCCTTAAAGGCTGCTCATGCATTTCTGATTTTAAAATTGTACTGTCACTTGCAATACCATCACATCCAAATGCAATCAGTTTGCTGTTCTCTTTTAAAAGCTATTCTCCACATTTGAAACAAGTTTTGATTGTTTCCATAAAGATATCCTTATATACTTATCTTCCATTGCTTTCTACTAAAATTGAGAGATTTTTTGTTTATGGCACATAGCAAAATTCACTTAAATGCAATTTCAGTTTTCCTGAAACTAGTCATGACTGAAAGCTGAAGTCACCCAAATAACCTGGAGAGAAAAACAAGGAAAACACTCAGTGGAAGAGAAGGTCTGGCACAGCAGGAGCAGCAATAAGCAGTTTGCCAATTCAGACAAGGGTCTTTGAAATGGGATTCTCCTGAGCAAGTCTCAAACACAATGAATTTTTAATAGTAGAGACTTAATGTCAAAAGCTGAATCTGAGGTGAGACTGTGGAGTTTTTAATTTGGTGAGTCCAATGCTCTTCTATCAAATGGGGAACCTTTCCTAATTCCTCGAGCATATAAGCAGCTGTTCTGCAATTGATGTCTGCTCTAGTCCTGAGCAGGAAAGGGGCAACACTTTTTTCTATTCCTTCTCTGTGAAAAGGTGATTTTCATCACATTTCTCAGCATCTGAAAAAGCCAGAATTGTTTTGAACAAAATAACACCTTCTGTTTGACAAGAAATAATTCTTTTTGTAGGCAAAATTAAAAACATAGTTATCATTCAGATTTAACCATTTGCTTGTATTTTTCAATCAATCTGTTAAGATAAAGAAATACAATAACCTATTCATACATCATTATTATAGTATCAGTGTGCATTAAAAACTGATTTTTAAAACAATTCTAATTTATTTTCCCATTATTTTCTACAGTTTTAATAATTCTCTATGGATATGAAAATGAAAACCTGGTTGGACATGCAGGTTTTTTACTTCAGAGCTCTTGCTTATGAATGTCTGGCTTACACTTATGGTCATGTACAAATGTTTTAACGTCTTCAAAATTAAATTCTGCTTTTTTAACTGAAACCATTTATAATTAAAATACAGTAGTAAGAAAATAAAGGAAAAAAAAGATGGCTCATTGACCAACTAACTAATTACAAAAGAAGCCACACCATCTCCTGTTCTTATAGTACTGTGCTACATTCTACCAGACTCACCACACAGCTCTGATCCACTAAATCATTTCATGACTTAACTCTACACTGTGGATTTGATCTCTAGTCCATCCTAAGGAGCTGGGAAGGTCAAATTCAGTGCACTCATTCAAATATGCCATAAATAGTTTTTGCCTACAAAAGGTAAGTGAAGACTAGAGTGGTTAATATATGTTAACATAGGTGATGTGAATATAAGGTGATGCACCACTGATAGGTGCACTGCAGGTACAGCTGTACAAATAGTTAAGATGAACTGGTCTTTTGCATATGCCTCTCCTCAATGATTATGCACACAAAAGAAACTGACCTTTGGTATTGAAATAACAGTAAATAATTACCTCCACTTTGCTCACAAACAAAGCAGATTTTATAGCTTGCACTTTTAATACAAAAAGCTGCCTACCCAGGCACGAGAGGAAAAAATATGTTAATTTTAAAGTATCTCAAAACACTGACTTGGAAATGTATTTTGGCTTAATAGTCCTATATTCTCTAAAAATAGTTTAAAAAAATTCAATTAACAGTTTCTGCACAAATGTACAGTTACTCTATTAACAAAGTAAATCAAGAACTAGACTGAAATCAGAAAGTAATGGCTATAATTCCCTCTAGCAGAGTTTGAATTTTGGTTTTAAAATAACATATATGTAGCATACTAAAATGTTGGTAGTATTTTTTATTTATACATTTATTTTGCACAATTGTCTTAATGCTTCAGAATGCAGTATCTCTAACAGATTATTAAAATTAACCTTACCAAGCTGAATGTTTCTGATCCACACAGACTGCTTAGTTTCCTTTAAAATTTTCTCAAAATAAACTCCAGCAAATCCACTAGAAAAGCATGCTATGAGAACTGCAATCAGGCCTACAAACTGTGATCCCGCTGAGTGCTCCTTAGCAGGTGTTGCTTGAGAGTCTGAAGGCCACTGGATGTAAAAACAATTACATAAAATACACTGATGAAATCAAGTAATGAGAATCTACAAAATGCAAATTTGTTTTTCACCAACAGTAACAGTTACTAAATACAGACAGTCACATACTTGAGAAGTTTTGTATTTTGCACCATAAATACTTTTAAAGGACTGCAAAGCTACAATTATTTTCCTATGTATCTGTAAGGAGTAAAATTGTGCCTGAACTGGGAGAATACTCATCAATTTAAACAGCTGCAGGATTTATATTTTATAAGCAAGAACTGGTTTTGAATCCCAGTGTGACTTATCATGGTCATTCTCTGTCACCAACTTGTGCCACCCAACAGTTGTTTACCTTACAAATATAAGCACAGTTAGAAAACTACTTACACCAGCTGTCTTTAAGGTAGGATGAATTGTCCTTTTTCATGTGCCCATTTTGGTGATTGTCAACCAGTTAAATCTTGCAATGTGTCTAAGGCTAACTGAATAAAATGCAATGCCATGGACAAAAACTTTCTGAGGAGTCTGTTAAATACTGTCAGAGTATTTTGTTCTCATTTTCATTAACTGAATTTAATCACCACATCTTTTTCCAAATCCTTACATTTTAAAATAAAAGATTTCCAGATATACTAAAATCTGCTAAAAATTCTTAGAATAGTCTCTTATCCTATGATCCTGCCCTCTGAAAACCATGAACTCTGATACCTGCACTATTGAGACCTGAGGCCAATTTAGGTTTTTAAAATTAGTCCAAAGTAAATTTGCCATGCTGAATCCATATGACAAAGTGAACACAGCCTGTACTGGCAGAGAAGATCTCTGAATTCCTAATAATTGAAGAAATATGCTAATAAAATTACTATCATTATTACTTGCAGGTTGCTCCAGAGGCCCTGTCACATTCTATAGTGGAGCACTGGGTTGCAAAAGAGGTGTTATCTTCTGCCTTTGAACCATTTCTGGTGTCCTCCAGACCTGGCCAGCTGTGATTCGTAGCTCCTGACTATACTCTGGTGCTCGTGAGCAGCTGGTAGAATCAGAAAGCTGGATAATCAGTATAGAAATCCATGCTTCTTGAATAAACACATTAAAACCCCACAAATCACCTGCAAATATTTACCTGCACAAATGCCACTCCTGTCATCAATATTACTAGTGACAGCCACTGGTATACACCCAGTTTCTTGCTCAACATGGACACAGAAAACAATGCTGTGGTGAGAATTTTCAGTTGATATGTAACCTAGAAGAAACAGAACAGTTACTACTACTATGCCACAATTCATGGGTATTTTTGTTTCTTTTTTTTTTAAACTTACAGAGAATTCCAAATATGCAATACCTGGTATGTGGCTGCATCTAGGTTTGACAATGCTACATATAGCAAGTTGTTCTGAAGAGTGTAAATTCCTGAAGGAATAGCAAGTTTAAGGGTTTCCATGGGTTTGTTAAGGATTTCATCACGTAGCACTCTGTTCAGAGTCCGTAAATTGCATTCTACCCAAAGAAACAGTAAAAGAAATAGACATTCACTAAAGGTAAAGGAGTGGAAAAAAGAGAAACAGCAATGTTCTGTTCCTAAACTGTTGCCCCTTTTTATAGCTATCACTACACCAGGACCTGAAAATACCATCTATGTTTGTTTCACTTTCACAGGCTTTGTATATTTCCTTATGGAAATATAGCTGCAAGTGTCTTCCTGCAGCCTGGAATATCAGAATGAAACAATTATTCAAAATACTTTGAGTTAAACTTTTTGAAACACTATCAATAACTTAAGATATCAAAGAGTACCACCTAAAAAGTGCACAGAGTCATCAATATTTATGAATAGACAATGACACTTTTAAGCTGTTGAAAATCAAACAGAAACTAGATAAATTCAGTTTTAAATATACAAAATAAAAACTAGAGTAAATGTGAATATGGTTTTTTTTTTTTAGCTTTAAACTATGATTCTTCCTGTAACAATGGAATTGCTTCTTCCCTTCTGCTGTTTATCACCAGTTTCTAAATCTTCATTCATCCTTTGGACACACTTAAAGCTTTTCATTTTTATCTGCTTCTACATACAGATTTCTTAAAATGCCTGAGAAAACACAAACTTTGAGAGGTCAACATAAAATTAATCCCTGCCCTCTTCAGTATCCATTCTCTCAAGCAAATATGCAGTATGATTATTGTCTTTCCAAGACTATTTCTTAGACAAGGAGAAGGGAAATGCTTTGTTGTATGCCTGTACTCACATGGCTGCTTTGCAGTTGCCACTACAATACAGCATATTGATTAGGAAAATTACTTGGTGCAAAATTTGACACATACTGCTGTCTTTGTAGACTAATAGAACACAGGCCAAAATCTTCAGCAGTTCAGCAATAACTACTGCAGTAGAGGATAAGTAACGAGGTCCTTCTTCTTTCAGTGTCCGAGAATAGCGCATGGTCAACACTAAACTTGTGGTCTGAAAAACCAGGATGCCCAAGGAAAGGTACTTTAAATTGGCAGACATTTCTTGACCTTTTCCTTTCTGAAACAGAAAAAAAGAAACAAACCCAAAGGTAATATTGCAGATATTGGTAATCACTGGTTTGTTCATGTAGGTGAAGGCTCAGAAGGTATTTTCAAGGTGAAGGTTTTCTGTTTTCTGAAGGGGTACAGCAGAATGCCCAGTGCTCCTCCTGCAGTGAGCTGTTCTCAGACTGAAGAGATTTTCCCACTCTTCCAGCTCTCCCAAGGCTGTCAGGTTGCAGCCTCTGCCTTGCCAGGTGGAACTGTGCCAGCAAAAGAAGGGTGAGGGTTGGGCTGCTTTAAATGAGAATGAGAGGAATGCCTGGCAGTGAAGGGAAAGGAGAGTTGTGGGAAAGCAGAGTTGGAGAGGAAGACATGGGATGGAGAAGCTTTAGAGGAGGCAGCACTAAATCTGTCCTGCTGATTATCCTGCCCAGAAAAATATTAATTGAATATAGATGACTAGGTGACTGCAACTGCTTTCTCAGGCTTCACTGACTACCACAAACTTCATGTTGGTACAGCTGTACCATCTTCATCGCTACCACGTTGATGCAGTTTTCTATGCAATTTGTCACCAGTTTAAAGGATTAACTTATTGCAGAAGACTAACAGAGACAGTAATTGTCATTTTGCAAGCACAATAAATGACAAGGAGATTTATAAAAACCTTGCTGCTACTCAGACTATCATATAATTTTTGCTATGCTTCATATAAAGAACTTTCATATACAGAAACTAATGCTTTCTATAAAAGATTATCTTCTACTCCCTTCATTGCCCATTTATTCAAAAACGGAGCCATTTTTTATAATGTCAAAGCTAAATCAATAACTAGAAGTTTACAACTATGTTTACAAGCAAAAGAAGAGTAACATGCCAAGACAATGCATGTGGTTCTCAATTTCAGAAGTCAAGACACAGTCCAGCTGCTGGGTGCATATGGCAGAGCTGTCCTCATGTTTTACACCTGCAGGCACACAACTTCTGACTCATTAACTACACAGCTTTGTACACACTGCTCAAGGATGTGCTGGTACCTCTAAGTATTTGTGACTAGAACTGAAGCAGTTTCTTGCTAACTGCATTTCTCTAGCTCGAGATACATTTCATTGCTGGTTTTGTAGACATTTGGAGAGCTAAACGCTTCAAATATTTCTGATTTGTCCTTATCTTGTCTCTAAGCATTTATAGATTTTCTCCAGTCAAATATTCAAATTATTACCTATTCAACACTTAAAAGACATTGCAGTAACCTGCAAACAGGAGTGAATTATCAACAGCCACAAAGATATTAAGTACACACTTGTATCCTATGCAATACAATTGTTCATCTCAAAAGTCATGCCTTTGTAAAAATATTTGTAAAAGCATACTGGCAAATAAGGAAGAAAAAGGTGCCAGGATGCTGAAACTAAGGAAGAAACACACAAGGTTTCATTAAGGAATCTTAATAGGAGATACTTTTGTATGAACTACAATCTCATTTAACTTCTGAAGAAACAAATACTAAAGATGCAACTGCACTGGAGCAATATGAATCAGACAGAAATATAAACTATGAAGGAGAAGAAAGCTGCAGACAATACTGAAGATTTGCTGTTTTCCACTGGTTCTGGTGAAATAATCCATTACATGAGGGTGTTAACTGTGGAATCATGCATCCTAAACAACAAAACTGAGATGATCTGTCAGTTGAAGAACAACGACTCTGATGCATAAATTTGCTACAGCTGAGAACAAGTAGGAGAAAAAGAACAGTTCCTGCAAAGTGATGAAGAAGTGACATGCACATTCAGAGACCATGCTTTCTGGAGAGGTACCAGCAACACAAAGACAGAGGGGAAAAAAGGTAAAGAAAAGAAATACCTACTGAGAGAAGATACAGAACTGAATGTCACTAAAAGGCTTGCCTATGGTACTAGAGAAAACTGACATTTCTGTGAGCCAACGAACAAACAATTTCTTTCATTTTGCCATCTGCCTAATTTTTCAGTATTCAGACCTGAAGAACTGGAAATAAAGAGCAACATATTGTTAAGACAAAACCCACTGAATTTCATGAAAGCACACCTACAGATAAGTAAGTCCTGAGAACTTTAAGTTGTAGGTTTTTAAACTTGTTTTGTTTTTTGGTTGTTTGTTTTTCGTTTTCAAAATGCTTCTGAACAAGATACTGATAATAGAAACACACATATCCGTCCTGACTCGGACCCAAATTTTTGCATTCTGTCAGCCTGTGATATTACAAAGGGCTTTAAAAATAATCAGATACCAGTTCTGTAACCTTCAAAACAGACATTAATATTAAAAATAATGTTCACATTATTTTTTTTTGTAAAATACAACCATCTATTTATGAAACAGCTTAAAATGTAATTTTAAAAGTAAATTACAAGTATGATAGTGAGCAAGTACCAGAGTATTCAGCATGAAAATAAACCAACAAGCACAACACTTTGATAAGCCCATAAACAAAGCCATAAAAAATCCATACCACATCATTATATTTAACTTCTGTCTTCTCTTCCTCAGAAGTCATGATAGAAAAAGGGAACTTTTCCCAATGAATCTCAAAAAGGCACCAGTAGCAGGAAATATTTCCTGCTAATGCAAGCAAATCACTAATGCATTTTAGAGTTCCAAAAGTGGACACAGAATGGCACCTAAGTGTCCAGCATGACAGCTGAAATAAGGGTATTTTTTAAAAGTTGTCCTGTCAGTGGTCAACAAGACAGGCTTGTAGACAGCAAGTGTGTGAAGTTTCATGCTGTACTTACAAGCTCGTTCACCGAGCAGGAACTAGAGTTCTGAAACGTACACATGCCAATAATATAATCACTCCTAAGCACACAGAACACCTCATCAGCTCTCCTGGTCCCTTCTCTTTTAAAAGACCTGCTTATCAGCTCACAGACCTCTTCTGCAAACTGGGAGCAATCCACAAAAGGAGCAAGACACTGGACTTTAAAGAGTTGGGCTGTCTTCAACTGCAGTCTCATAGCACCTTTAGATTTACAGGTGACTATCAGAGGTGTAAGAACTCACTTGTAGCCATGAGCTCCTGCTACCCTCACAGCAGCAGCCTGTGCAGTCACAGAACAAATGAACTATTGCCTTCAGTAACAGCCCACACCTGGATTGTCTTAAACCAACAATGATATCGAAGTTCCCACTGCATTTCCTGTACAGAGTTACAAGTCAGGTTTCTCACTGGGCTTTGGATGCACTGCTCGGTACTCTGCAGGATAAATCTGTTTGAAAACTCAGATTTAGGTTTGCTAATTCAAAGACTGGAAGTTGAGGGGTGACATTTGAACTGTACCTTACACTGGGGTGTGCTAAGGACCTGCAGTTCCGTGACTATAATACTAAATAACTCATCTCAGGGACTGGGCTCATTACGTTCTCTTCTGTTAGTCTATGTTAAAAAAATCAGTTTCTTCTGCGTCATTTCTTGGGTGTGCCAGGGCCACACCCTGCAGCCACGAGGAAGGCAGCCCATGCACAGGAAGCCAAGGTGGCATTTGCAGCCACGGAACATTTGGATTCAGTGCACACAGCTGCATAAAATTTGGATTCTATGTGAAGAGCTGTTCTCCTTGCAAATAAAAAGGAGAAGGATGCTGGAAAGGTTCTCAGAACAAAAACCAAAGCAAAGCAATCTATACAGGAAGTAATACTTTCAGCTCAAAGTTCCATACTGCTCGAAGTCTGAAGAATAACTCTTCAGAAGAAGCAGATTTTTAAAGTGGAAAATCACATATTTCCAGCTCATAATATTAATTCAAAACTGAATACATTTCTGACTTGCAGATTTTAATCTCCTTTTGTAATACCTCCAACCCAGGCTAAAACTTAATTTTTTACATTTTATTTTTATTCCATCCCTACACTTCCCCTCCTCAAATAATGTTAAATTCTAATATTTGTAGATAAAATTAGGCCCTAATCAATTTGACTTAATGAACAGCACACCAAAACTCCTTGATACTAATCAGTGTTTACTACAGAGCAATAAGATTATGGGACTTTTCTTAACCTTAAGATTTTGTCTTTTAAAGATCTGGTGGTATAAACTCCTGAAGTTTTCAGCTGTAGAAGTATCTACTGTTGCAAAATCCTGTGCAAAATTAAGGATTAGTTTATGAACTGATTCTATTCTTAACTTTGTAGAAGGACTCAAAATCAGAATTATAGACTGTATCAGAGAAACTTATAGGAAAAACTCCAAGCCCCCAACATTATCTGAAGAAGTACATGAAAGTCAAGAAAAAAATTAACAGTAAATTCCAGCAAGTCTCACAACAAAAAAGTAAGTTAAATTCACCAAAAGATTTGACAAAAATAACCTCTACTGGCAACTATTTCTTTACTCCTCCATGCCCCATCACAAGTAAAGTTTAATTAAAAAAAGAAAAATAAACTAACTAGTATCATGCTCCAAATCTTCACAGTGATGTCATTACATGAATTAAATTCCTTCCAGCCTAGCTGTGAAATGTTTTTACTGCTGACAGTTTTTAGAGTAAAAAAGCCAAGTTACAGGAGTTATTTTTCTTAGGTCTTATTCCATTTTATGACTAATCAGTTTAACATTGCTCAACCAACAAAAGGCATTTGTGTATCAGTTAAAATGCAAAGCCCAACACAGAAGTAGACAACCAGCCTCCCAAAACTGCCAAAGGCAAAGTTTAAATTTTCTGTGCTACTACACCAAATTCTCCATATGGGGTCTGCTGGAAAATAAACACTGATTAAATCTGCCTCTGTGTCATTCCAGTGTTACATGTATGGATACACTTCCTGAGCATTTGCTTTGAAGTTAGGATGAGAGATTAAAGAAACAGGATGGTGTTCTCATATTTCTCCACTGAAATATGAACCTAGTGCTGACGCCACACCTATACAAATACAATAAGCTGTCAACAAAGGAAAAGCCCAACTGGAAGGTGGAGAAAGAGAGAACTCACAGAACCTGAAAAAAATATCTTTAGAAAACCTCTTTCTATGCTTTACTTACTTTCTACATACATTGCCCTCTTCCCTGTGCTGGACAACACACAAGTAACATGTCATTTTCTGCAACACAACTACATTCCTCAGAGAAACTTCTATTCCATAAATATTCTCCTTTTTTGAGTGAATATAGCTTTGTATTTATCAGAAGTGGTATAAAATACAACATATACTTTAAGTATAGAAATAAATGGAAGGAAGGAACCTCTTGAAGTTCAGCAAGGCCAAGTGCAAGGGCCTGGGTGTGGGCTGGGCTAATTCAGGAACAGGCTGCCCAGAGAACTGGAGAAACTGGAGGAACTCCATTACTCCATAAGTGTTCAAGGCCAGGCTGGACGGGCTTTGAGCAACCTGGTCTATGGAAGGTGTGGCTGCTCAGGGCAGGGAGTCAGAAACAGATGATCTTAAAGGTCCCTTCCAACTCAAACCATTCTGTGATTTTATGACAAATATCCCACATGGTACAGAGGCTGCATAGACCTCTCTGAATCTAGCTAAGTGCTGCTGAACTGCATTCTAAAGTAGATTTTACAGACATACAAGTAATTTAACTGCCATATTTGGACTGCTAAAATTTGACAATACATTTCTTTCTCCCCACACCACCACAAGATGAAATCTGTCATGTCACTGTAATTGTAGTAATGCATGTCCTAAATATTTTGTATTTCTTATTTTAAAATGTCACTACTACATTTTCCATTTTCCTCATACTGTGAACATTTGTTCCCTCCCATAAGCTATCTACAATTGTCAGCTGTTCCTCCCCAAATATCTGGCACTTTGCAGCTAAATCTCTGCAAATAACTTCATCATTTTAAAACTTACCTTACTCTTTCTTTTGTTTTCCAGTTTGTTACTCATTTTTCTTGCTGGAGACATCATAAAGTGCACTAAGTACACTGTGAAAAAAACCAAAACTGTGCTTCTCTTGGAGTTTGTACAATTCTTCAGAAGTGTGGTTAAAAGCAAATCCTCTAGCAAAGTCTGTTCCTTACTCTTTAAGCAGAAAATGAGGAACAAAGTTTTTTTTATATGAAAGTTTCCTTCAGGCAGTATTTCCAATTTCTCAATTTACATTAAAAAAATCTTTACTGAAAAGAAGTAAAACCATAACTGCATTCAAATAGTATTTTAAAGACAAGGTGATCAAGTAGAACACAGTAGATCACTGCAGGACCTTGATCCTGCAACGTCATCTTGCTCCCTAGGCACAACCGTATCTCATGTGCTGGTTTGGTTGGGGTAGAGTTCACTTTGTTCACAGTAGCTGGCAGGGAGATGAGTTTGGGAATTTGTGCTGAAAAGTGCTGACAACACAGGGACATTTTCACTATTGTTGAGCAGGAATTACACTTTTCTGCCTCCCACCCCACCAGTGAGGAGGCTGGGAATGCACAAGAAGTTGGGAGGAGCACAGGCAGGAAAGCTGACCTCAGGAGACCACAGGGATACATCCCAGACCATATGGAGTCATGCTCAGTACATAACGCTGGGAGAAGAAAGGAGGAACGAGGTTCAGAATATGCTGTTTGTCTTCTCATGTCACTGTTCCACATGCTGGAGCCCTGCTTTTCTGGAGATGGCTGAACACCTTCCCATGCAATGCGGTAAAAGAATTCTTTGGTTTGCTTTGCTTGCATGTGCAGCTTTGGCTTTACCTACTGAATTGTCTATGTCTCAAGTCACAGGTTTTCTCACTTTTACCTTTCTGATTGTCTGCCCCATCCCACCAGGGGGAGTGAGCAAGTGTCTGTGTGGTGCTTAGTTGCCAGCTGGGGTCAAACCACAACACTTGGCCATTTTAAAACCATACAGATAGTTTTCAAAACTGGCAAGTGCACCTAGGTTCAGAGCAGTTACATATTAAATGGTAACTGTTAAAGATCAACCAATGATTTCTTCTCAACTTTGCTCCAAAACCTTGGCTTCTGCCAAAGATAGTGGAGGCTGTATCAGTAATTCACTGGCCATATATATCACTCCAGCAGGAAATTCCATCACTGCCAAGTTTAACAAAGGGAATGCAATTCCATATTAACTATTAACTTAAGTCTCATTTCAGAGAAAGCTATAAATTCCTTGGGACTCAGGCAAGGTTTTCTTACATGACAGAAAACTGAGCAAAAAGGGAATGTGGGTGAGTTGTTTTATGAGCTCCCAAAGGTTTTCCATTTGTTTCTTTCTTTTGTGGGGGAAAAAAAATAGCATTCTAATCTATGTATCAGGCAGGAAGAGTAAAGCATTGTGAATCTTAAAATGTGGGATCTGGTGCTCTTTAAGCCCAGCACCCTTATCCTTAACACCAGACCTAAGAATCCAGAGGTCATATTTTTTTGGCTGATGAAAATTTGGTTTGATGAATATTATACAAATCACGTATTGAGAATAAATACTCTGCATTCTGGAAATTCAAGCCCTCATTGAGCTATATGTTAACACCAGCATTTTTTGTAAGATGAAGACTTCAACTCTGCCCAGTAGTGCAATAGTTTTATATTGACATAACAGTCATTAAGCCAAACTCTGCCTGCCAGCACAGAAATTTGATACAAGCTGCCTGAACTGCATCTCGTTTTCACACAGTACATACACTGTGCTCATTATATAGATCACAGCACAGATAGATCCCAGCAGCCACATTCAGCCCCTGCAAGCAAGGAGCCATTCAGTTCTCAGTTTCAGTTCAAATGCCCACCCTCCTCAAGCACACAGGAGTGCAATACCATGAACCAAGGGACTGCTGGAATGCAGCTCCTGCAAATGTATCAAGCCAATGAAGGAGCTTGATTTAAGGTGCTGAAAGACTGAACATTGAATCCAGCTGGGGTTCAGCTGCAGCTTACACTTATGCTATCCATGAATTACAAATCAAGTCTGGGTGCTCAAGGCAACACAGTGTGTCAAACACCTCAGTCAAGGTGACCTACTTGGAGTAGAATAACACAAACTAGATCCTCCAGGGAAAATCAATCTGTAGGCATTGCAGTATGCTAGTGATTACAAATAAAATGAGACAAATGAACTGCACTGAAGAGACAAAAATGTAAGACAAGGTTCAGAAATCCAGTGGCAAAATCCTGAACTCCTAACTCAGAACCATCTGACATTATCATGCCGGATCCTGAGAAGTAGAGATGTTAAGAATCTCTCCTCCCCTCTAGAGACACCCTCCATTGATGTGATTCAGCTGTGCGGCCTCCTGAGCTCCAGCGAAGGCACACTGCCCGCACAGCAGCTTCAAGATGGTGGGAACTGAAGTAACCGCTGAAGAATAAGCCCAGGCAGTGAGCAGTTCAAGAACAGTCTGGGAGGAGTAACTGTGTCTAGCAAGCCTGCCCCAAAGATGGGTATGTGTTGTCCTTCCTGAACACTGCCAAATCCAGAACTGGTTCAAGGGGACATGTGACTTGAATTCCACAGGTACTTGGCACAGGTGATCCTTGCCTTTTTCTCGTTGTTGCAAACAATAGCATCACCTGAATAGGGAATTAGGCTGTGTAGGCAGCCTGTGGGATTGTTGGAGCCAGAGTTGCTCCTAACAATACATTGCTCTAAAGAAAGCAAATTTATACATACTAGAACCAGTCTTGCCCCAAACCAGTATTTTTGCTACACATACTACTTCTACCAACCAGAACACCATGCATCCCAAACCAACAGATACTTATCGCTCAAAACTGTGATTTTCAACCACAAGTTCTTCTCACAATGCCTAGCAATGTACAAGGGAATAATGAACTACAGTTTCCAAAGGGAGAGATTATTGTAAATCACTTTCTCCACAACTGTCACCTCCCTCAAACTCACCCTGCAGCCTGTAGCTGAACTCAGTGAGCACACTGGTAAGTCAAGTGCAGTGCCTATGGAGAGAGGAAACCCCACAGATTTTGAGAAAAGCAGCTCATCACCTAATGTTAATTCTAAGACCCACTTTGTCATTCTGCACATATGGTCTTTAAAAAGCAAAGGTTGTTTTAGATCCCAATCCTCCTATGTAGAGACCATCATGAAAAATAAAACTTCCCACTGTGGTGCTCCCTCAGATTTAGAAATGTTTGTTGCATACCTTCCTTATGTCCCAAATAACACACCTCTCTTTTGCTCAAAGCTATGTCAGTCTTCTTCACCCAATCATTACCTTAAAATATTTTATCTGGAATCCAAGTCTTCCTCTCTCTGGTTTAAAACATAGCTTATAGGATTCAATAAAATGAAAAAACTTCAGGTACCTTCTGATATTTATCTTTTATCTTTCAGTTTATTCCATAATACACATTATTACATTTGTTATCTCTCTATCCTCTGAGTTTCTGCTTAATCCATAAGTGCTGTACAACTAGAGCTTTTCTCATTTCAAAAACTGGGTATAAAATTATGATAACCATGCAAATACTTGTAAAATGTGCATTTCTGCGAGCTTTACATGCAGCACGACATCTCGCATAGTGAGCATCTCCTCAGCAGAGCACCAGCAAGGCAGTCACAACCTCAGCAGCACTGACACAGCTCTGGGCACATCCTGCCTTTTCCCAACTTCACACACGGCCGCTTCCCCACAGCAACTTCAACTTCACCCTCTCCTCCCCCAAACAGCTCCATTTCCAGCCATTTCTCTCGGTGTCCCTTCAATCCCACCCTTTCCCTCCCCAGCCTGCTCCCACAGCCCTGCCTCCCGCCCCATCCACTAACCGCAAAGGTCTCTCCCCTCTCCCCTCTCCCCAGGCCTCCCTCAGGCTCCCCCTCACGCACCGCTCCGCGGGGGCGGCCCGGCCAGGCTCCGCTCCCACCTGCGCGCCCGCCCGGCGGCCCCGCTCGCCGCTCACCGCCGGCCCAGCTCGGCTCGCTCCGGCTCCCGGTGCTTCCGGGAGCCGCGGTCCCGTCCCGCAAAGGCTCCGGCTGCAGCCGAGCCCCGCCCGCTCGGTTCCCAGGGCCGCGGCTGCAGCGAGAGCCGGGAGCGGCCGGGCGGGCGCGGGGCCGGGGCCCGGCCGTGTGAGGGGCAGCGGAGCGGGGCGCGGGCGGCTCCCGCTGCCCGCAGTCCCTGCGGCCCGAGCAGCGGCCGTGATCCGCCCCACCCGTGAGCGGCGAACTTCGGCAGCCACTGACACCAGCGTTTTGTATGAAACCCATCACAAATTTATTAGAGAATGGTAGGGCTGGTTCGAATTAAGGTACGGGCCTCTCAAACAGAACATTACTGTGTTGTCCAAGAAACAAGTTGTCCACCGAATTTTGAAGCCTGTAAACAGGCATAACTTTGTGCGTCAATTGCAGGTTGATTTACCGATGGTTGGCAAAGGGTAGGGCTGCACATCAGACAGGGTGAAATCCTGGCCCCGCAGAAATTGGTAGGAGAACTTGAATGGAAACCTCTCCTACCAATTACAGTTGTAAACCGTGACAGAAAAGCACGCTACTAACAATGGTCATTTTAATAGCAGGCACATGTTCAATAGATAACACATTCATTACAAGTATGCTTTAGGTGAATGCGCTTTGTTAACACCAAACTGAAGGTGGCTCTGAGAGCTCCAGAAGAGTTTGGTGCAAGGTGTGGAACTCCTACTGAACTCAAAATGGGCCCTGGTATTTCAGTGAGCACACTGATCTACCTGCTTCTAGATGCACTCACGAAATTAACCTTTCAGATACACGGTGTAGCACAGGTTAAACTAAATACTTGAAAAAGGGAGCCAAGATGGTATTAGTTTTATGAATTTAATTATTTTTCTATTCCTTCCAAGGAAAAAGGCTTTCTTTTTCAACAGATTTTAGTTCATCAGCCTAATCTGAGGTACATGTGCCTCATATGCTTCTTTGCTGAACTCTGGATATTTGCAGTTGGTTTGAATGGAGTTCATAATGTCTTTCCTCTGATCTGTTTCATTTTTCTAATGAATAAACTTTAATTAATTAAAAAAAAAATTCGGTCCTGTGGAGTTTTTAAGTGTTTTGTTTTGTTTGGGGTTTTTTTTTTTTTTTTTTTTTGCTTTGCAATCTCCATATTGAATTTGTATTTGATTACAAAAGACTAAAATCAGTACTCTGATACTATTTCAGTATCTTCTGTCCCATGGAGAACTGCTTGTCAGAAGTTTACATTAGCCTTACCTTATGCCATGATTACCAGGCACAGTGCTCAGTTTGCATATACAACAATTTATTTCACCTTGTCCACTTCGGTTAATAACCAAATATTTCCCTAAGTATTCATTTGTCACACCAATCATTTCGGGTAGGTGTTCATCGCATTCCCTATTGGAAATAAAAACATGTCCTATAGGTAGGGTACCATATGATCTCTTAAAATGATGCCTAAAACACTGACACAACTAATGAGAACTACTAATGACTAAAACCAGAGGTAAACTAATGAGGGGCATGACATACCAGCTAGACATGCAACATAACAGTCAAGTAGCATCTGCCAATTTGACTTAATGGTATTTTTTTCCATACATTAAGTAATCTAATAATACAGATTATAATCAGTGTTTAGGATGTCAAATAACGCTTCAGAAGTTCATATAGACCATTTGGATACAGCAGCAGAGAGAGCAAAGGCACTCAAAACACTGAATAACATCAGGAGTTGGGGAGTTGAGTGTTTCCCAGCAGAGCTCTATAAAAAAAAAGAGAGAAATTTGATAAACCCATTCCTAAATAGTTCTCTTTATTGCTATTATAAAAGCATATAAATTTTCAGAGAAATATTTTTCTATTAGCCCTGTCTATTATGTAGACACTTCTGATGTCAAAAGATCATGTGCCACATTTATATCAACACATTTTTTCAGTGATAGGGTCAAAAGTATAAAGCACCTATGTGGTCCCACTTTTCTTCATTTTTGTTATGACTATTTCATTTATTATGTTGCACATGTGTTCTCAAACATTTATTCAGATGTAGAAAATTTGACAGCTTTCAGTTTTCTGTGACATTTATAGGAAGAAACCATTAAAACTACAGAGGAAATGTTCTTACCACTTGACTGCCGCCTGAGTAGGGTGATTGCTGAAAACAAACAAACAAATTTATAGAGGTGTTCCCAGCCAATGGTTTCTAACACAATTTTTCCCTGTGATAACAAGATTTTCATAGCTTAACCCACAGCATGGTTTAAAGTTGTTCAAGAGGAAGGTTGAACTAATATTAACAGAGAATGTTCTCTTCAGACCCAGTCATCCCAAAATTTCTCTACCCACCACCCATGTTCTTTGTTTACTGAGAAAAGAAGATTTAAGTGCTGTGATGAAAGTATTCTTACCGGTTTCCCAGAGTAAGTGCTTCCTGAGCCAGAGCCTCCCTGTGAAATAATTATGAACCATTTAATTTTGTCATACAAGGCTGCAGTGAACAGTGTCCAAAGAGCACACAGCAGTCTTGAAAATGCCCTGGATATTAGAGGGTCTGATAGTGATTTTAGTTTTACCATTTTCATTGCACTTTTCCCCCCTTCTTAATTGAATGGTCTCAAATAAGCACAGCTATGTCCTTTTCATTGCAGGAAGAGTTTCAGAGGAATGGGTCAAAGCAATGTGTCTTGTCCAAACTACAGAGCTGGAAATTGAAACAAATACCCTGATATTTAAATGCAGCATTCTTATCAGAATGACCCAACCATGTTCCTATGAGTAATAAACTTTGCTGTGTGTGGGAGGAATAAATGCTGCCTCATCCTAAGGTTCAAGCTTGAGCAAAATATTCCAATTTTCAATGATAATTTTTCTCATACATTTACTATTGTAACATAATTTAAAATTTTACCCTCGTTGTTACCTATCTTAAAACCCAATATCCCCATTTCTAGTTTGGTTGCAGAATACTGAAAGAAGAATATCCTTACTGGCTTTCCTTGTTGACTGCCTCCTGAGGAAGAGGAACCCTGAAAAAAGATACCTGTTTTTGACTCTAAGTCTATTTTTGCTTAAATAGTCTTGCTATCTGTAATTAAACACCAGAGATGAATGAACACTTTTGTATCCAGTCATCCAAAAATCCCAGGCAAAACCTTATCTGAAATACTTATATTTAACATTTTCTGTGATGTGTGTTCTTTCAAATGTTGTATTGGACAATTTTATGCAACATTCTCAAGAAAAAAGAACTGGTTTATAGTTGTGTTTGATATATGGAATAGAAAAAATAATGAGGTCCAATTAAACCATAATTCTCCTGGTATCAGTCTATGGTTATATTTGGGGAAAAAAGACAGCACCAACAAAAAAAAGGCAAATTATAAGAGGCCTTTACTCTATAGCCCCTACTTAAAGGAAACTCTAATAAGAAAGGTAGTTGAAAATAAAAGTAGGCACAGAAAAATTGGATAAGATGCTTTCAGAACATCTAGTTTTCTGATGAAGTGGCTCTGCTTATTTGAATGGCATTGCCAACAGGAATTGTTACAATCATTAGGTCTTTAAGAAATGCCATCAAATACATACAGAAAATATCTAATCTTTAGGATTCATGTATTAGAAAATGTAACATTTATGATCACTTTTTAATAAAAAGTTCATATTTTCTACAAGAGATAAGATAAAACATTTGTATCAACTGCCACTGAATGGCAAGAGTGAGGTCCAAATTACACAGTAAAAGGAGTAGTCTGAAATGGTAGAAATTGAAAATATGCGTAGTTAAATGGCAACTATTATTTCCTTTGAAATGAGAAAGTGTTTTCTTCAAAGCACGACAAAAATGCTTAAGACAAATGCACAAATGCATACAAAATCAATGAAAACTGAGCTCTGAGCACAAAGTGTATTATTATGAATTTAAACAGAAATAGCTGTCCAGAAGTTCCTACACAAACACACACACACACACACAAATCCAGTGGTTTCATTCTATGTTTACTAGTTCAGCTACACAGTAAAGTGCTGTCTTAAAACTGTGTGAAAATAAATATCGTGTTTGCATTTGTTGAGAGTATCCCAGATAAGTAAATCATGTGTCACTCTTTGCATATTAAAGTAATTATCTAGCCGTCTAGTCCATAACTAACTTGATACAGGTTTTTTTTCAGCAGGTGTATAAGAAAAGAGAAAGGTAAATTTGAATGTTTTGTACTTACTGGTTTACCATGTTGTTTGCCTCCAGAAGGATATGAGCCCTGTAAGAAGTCAATTAAACTTGTATTAATTGACTGTAAACTTGTCTATCAGTGTCTTGAGACAATTTCTGCAGTACTTAGGACACGTTTATTTGGGTGTTCTTTGAAGAAAAAAGGTAAATGGGATGCTTAAAATTTACACTCTGTACTACACACCACAAGATTCAAGAAAGCAGTGTTATAAAATACAGCCTGGCAACTATAGTATGTTCAAAGGGATATTATAGTCAGAGCAGTAACTCATTGTAACCAAGTCTTTTATTCACCTTACTGAAGAAGCAACTTCAATCTGTATTTCCTCGGCTGTTTAAACTTAATAAAATGGCCAAATTAATGTATCTGTCAGCATCAAGTAACTGACCTGATCTAGAAAATGTGTTAGGAAATAGTTTGAAGTGATGGGATGGAAAAGAATACTCACCTGCCCACCATATTGGCTGCCTCCTGAGGGATAAGATCCCTATTAAAAAAAAAAGTGCAGAAAATTAACAGCAGTTACTTTTTGTTGTTCTGTGCAAAATGAAACATCACAGGACTTCTTACAGGAGACCTCAGTCATAATCTGGAAAGTATATTAATCTAAAAAGATGCAGTGAAAGACTTCTGATCTAATGCCTCGAAGTTCTTCAACAGCCGAAAGTAATGAATTGGGCAAACAGTCACAAAACACCTGCTGAGACTGTTCTGTTCCATAAATAAATGGATCAAAAGTGTCTGATATATGGCTCTATTCAAGAGAAAAAAACCAACTGACTTTGTGATTTTCTACTATGTCAGGCATGTTTAGAGAGCACCATGTGTACTATTGTAGAAACATTGTTAATATTACCAAATAGGTAGTTTGGGAAAAAAATTATGTGCAGTGTTAAGAATCCACTCCATTCTACGTGAGATGAGATTATCTTTTTAATAGAGTGATACTGAACACCAATGCTTTACACAGCAGAGTAAAAAGCAATTAATTTTTTACTATGGTAGAGTGAGACATTGCAAACACAGTAATACTAATGAAAAATAAGCTCCATCTTTTGAGTTAGTCATGCATTTCATCTTTCACCTATTTGCACTAGGAGCATTTCTGAATCAGTGGAAAACAGTCTGCATAAGGTACATGCTTAATGGGAAGAGTCTTGAGGTGATCTGAAGAGCAAAGTAGTGTCATTGTGTGCAACACTCCTAAATTTATATTTTTAAAGCAGTATCTATTGGTTTATTCTGTACCAAATTTTCAAAGTATTTAGTGTAAATATTAAAATAATCACTTGAGATAAGAGGCATTTTGAGGTAAAACAACTAAAATTATGATCTGTGGAATTTCTTTGCATGGAAATTTGTTCATGCTACTCCATTTTGAGTAGACTCCAGCTACTGACAGTCCCTGTTTTCAAATATTTATTAGAAGTAAAATGACCCTAAAAAACTGGCAGTATATGTACTGCATATTTTTTCAGCTGATAAATTGCAAATAGAAGTAAGATCTTGAAAACAAAGAAAATTTGCTTGCCTGTCCACCATACTGATTACTTCCAGGATATGAACCCTATAAAAAGAATGCAAATTTTTTATAAAATTTTTTTTAATAGCAACAGATTTTTAAATGGCAAAAAAAGATCCTGGACCTAATATAATATAAACAATACTCATGACACTGATTAACTGGAAGAACTTTACACAGTTACTAATGCAGTGGCAAATGACTAATTATGCACACATCATATTGTTGGTAATGTAGTGAGATGAAAACTGTGAACGATTCTTCAGTTATTTTTTAAGGTAAGTAAGCTTCTATAACTATAAAGTAAAAACTTGGCTCTTGTATGTAGAAGGATATAACTGAAATGTCAAGTGTGATTGAATAAAAGCCCCATGCACTCTCTGGAAATATTGTACCTATCTCTGTGACTAAACTGAACTCAATATTTAATGGCTGCTGGCACATATGACAACTGAGCCATGTTTATTCCTGAGGAACTAATCTATGTAAATGTTAGAGACAAACTGCCTACCTGTCCACCATGGTAGTTGGTTCCTGCGAAAGAGCCCTGCATTCGACAGAAACAGCAATGTTTACTCTGTGTTAACCTCAGTGTCACACAGAGGAAATCCAAGAGAACAAACTGACCTATTGCAGTGATCAAGTAATTTACACTGCTTACTCTTATTCTGATTCATCTTGATTTATATGTCAAGGAATATATGTGTATATATATAATGTGTATATGAGTATTATTAGTAGTATTATTATATAATTTCTATTTATATACACTCTAATTTATATGTTGTTTTCAATGCTTTTGATTCTCAGAATTGGCATATGGTATATACTTGGGCATGTAATTTTTCTTGATTACACAGACCAATAAAGAGAAGTAGTCATCCAAGCAATTTTTGACTGTACTGAAAAAAACCAGGTAACTGAGCCCTTCTTCAGAAGTAAATTAACTTGATCTCAGCAAAACAGGGGGGGGGGGGGGTGGGGGGTGGGTGGCGGGTGGATTTTGTATATTTGGGGTTTTTTGGCTTTTTTTTCAGGAATTTACAAAGAAATAGGAAATATACTAATTAGACAGAAAAATGGAAATAGCTTTAACTTTTCCAGATGTGTTTTCTGCCCCATTCTGAAAGCATTCGAAGCCAAGATTTTAATCTAAGTTTCACTAGTTCAATCATACTGTTAATAACAATCATAAGAGTCCAAAACCCAACAGGTACACTATGAGATATTTGTGAAACAGATTCTTAGAAAAGTCCCAGGCCTCTCTTACAAACTCAGTAGCTCATTTTGAATACAATACTATGGTTGCAAATCACTTATTATTTTTGGCCTTAGCAGGTTCAAAATTGCTCATTTTAGCATAATGTGGAAAAAGATTTCATCATAGATAGAACTTGACAGACAGAATTATTTCAAGAAGTGTAGCTCCTTGGGAATTATCCAGTATGTGTACATACTATGAAAAATATATAAAGACAAAAATACTTACTGAACCTCCACCGGGGCACACACACCCACCCTGTACAAAACACAACCAAACTTACTTTCCTGGGTCTGTGATTGGAATAGGCCTCTGAATTAGTAAATCAAACTCATATTCTGCTACTTTAAGAAAATGGGTTATAAAAACACTGCTCATCAACCTATCAAGCTCCATTTAAAAAGGCAGGTTTTTTATCTCTTTCCTGCCCTTTTAGGCTAGCTGTGCACTTACTAATCAAATTTTAAAATAGAATCTTCTAACTTCTCATTTAAAATTTACAGTAAAAACCTACTTACAAAAGCATAAGTAAAACATTCTGAATAGTAATTCTGCTTATGTTTTATTTTTTCTTGAGGATACCAGAGAAATTAGAATTTCTCCAGGGAAGTGATCACAGCACCAAGCCTGTCAGAATTCAAGAAGCATTTGGACAATGCTCTCAGGGACATGGTATCATTCTTGGGGTGTCCTGCACAGGGCTAGGAGTTGGACTGAATGATCCTGATGGATCCTTCCAACGCAGTGTACTCTATGATCTTATGGATACATGCAGTGCTCTTTGGATGACTTCCAGTGGAGACCTATTAGGTAACTTCTACTCTGATAAAACTCAGATGTGTGGCCAGGTGTTCTCTATTCAGTGTCTCACTTTCCACATTCAATCTGGATTAAATGTGTGACTGGAAACAGATTTTGTGAAGGGAGGTAACACAAAGCAATTTGTGAGTATATGACACTAGCAGAACCAAACAGTGCAGGGAAAGGAAACATACCTGTCCACCAGACTGTCTGACCCCTGAAGAAAAGCCCTGGAAGAAATGAGTAACTTAATTACTTCTGTGTTACTGAGTAACATTCTCACTTCTATGTGGTTCTCAGAATTTCAAATTGCTTCCATTTAAACATAACACAAAAAATTATCTTCTTAAACCATGATATGTTGAAGAAAAATTTCTATACAGTGTCACAGGCCCCTGTGTCATTTGCTCTTAACATGATCTGATATTCCAGACTCATACTTAGCAATCCTGCTTCAGTCTGACTTAAAGCTGTTCTATCTCAGAATGTTTCTTTTTTGCAAAAAATACCAGTCTGTTTTCCTGATGAGCTGTGTACCCAAACTGCAAGTACCATGAAAGTAGAGGCTTTACCTGTCCACAATACTGGCTATACCCTAAAGTAATGAAAAAGCATTTGTATTTTTTGCACATTCTTTAGCTCATGACCTGTCACAGAAAAACACATTTTTTGTCTTCCTTGGATTTAAGTGCCACAGAGACATGAACTTTATAACCATACTGAAATCCACTGAAAGCCTTTACAGTGGCTGCTGTTTAAACAGAACAATGAAGTTTGAATCAAAGTCAGCTTCAGGCAGGTGTGAGTAGTGCTGCTGCCCTGGACCGTATGCTCACAGTAGCCTTCCATACTTTGTTTATGTGGCCTGACACAGCAGAGTCAGATATTCAGCTATTCTGCCTAAACACTGTTTTGCTGTAAGACGCTCCTTTAAAAAATACTCTGATTTTCAAAAAAAAAAAAAAAAGGCAAACAATGAAGAAAACAACCCATAAACAGAAAAACAATTCTCACCTGTCCTCCATAAGGTCTGCCACCTGAGAAAGATGGACCCTGTAGCAAAGGTGCCAATTATTTCTCAAATCCAAAAGCTTCTTTAAGAACTTTTTAAAGAAACACTATTTTTTTTCCTCTGTTGCACAATGAAAAATGTCAGGAAGATAAACACTCAGCCTATTGCTTTACGTGTCACTCCATATTAGAGGCTATACCTCCAGGCAGCACTAGGAACTCTATCTGTCATCTTTCATTTCACAGGGGCAGGAGGAGTCTTAGTAACTCCTCACCTTCTTCTCTCTTCCTATTTTTAACCATACTGCTTTTCAGATATCAACTCTGATACTGCATTTTTCTGAAGGAAATTAGGTAGAGGAGGGAGGAATCTGCTTCCTTACTGTTATAGCTAAGAAACCTTGACAGCAAGAGGGCAGGTTGGAGGGTAGAACAAGGCCAGAACTGCATTTAATACAACAGAGGCAGCAGATCTCCACAGTTTTTGTATTGCTTCAAAGCATATATCTTTAGATACCTATCTTTTATCAGATAAATAGATTTTTTCACAAAGTATTTTTTCAGTCAATATAAAAGTATCAAGTTTTGGTGTAGAATGAGAAGAGATTCTCACCTGTCCTCCATACTGGCTGCCTCCTGAAGAAGGTAAACCCTGAATAAAAAAGAATTTAATAATCTCTATATCCATGTCATTGTACTCCTTTAAACCATGATCCACATGAAGGAGCACCCAGTTTCCTTCCCTCCAGAACTGTGCGTGGACTAAACCAGACTGTGCCAAAATGGCTGAGGCTCATCTGCATTTACCATTGTGCATCAGAAATTCCGTCTTAAAAACTCTGCTATGGCTTGGGATCCCATACATTTATAACCATTATATACTTAGCAACAAATTAAATTAAAAATGGACAGAACTCCTTGAATCAAACCCCAACCTCCTTAAAATATTCTTTTAATCAGAGAACTGCCAAATCTCTTTGATAAAGTAGTAAAGGCTACAAGGGAACACTATTCACCTGTCCACCATATTGGCTGCTTCCTGGGGAACGTGAACCCTGAAAATAAACAAAAAAATGGAAACTGAAACCTTGTTACACCTGCTTCATAAATGCATAGAATCATTTCATGAGGCTTTAAAAGTTATGGTTAGTTTCATAAAATACTGATTTATTTCAGAGAGTCATGATATCTAGTCCTGCAAATTTCAAGAGCCAATTGAGTCAGTCAAGTATTTCACATTCTATTTTTTCTTAGTCTTAGACAATGATCTTCATCTGAACTTGTTCTGTTTAATTACAGTAGCATCAGAACACTAGAGAGAAAGATTTACTGAAAAGATTTTAGATTAAATTAAAGCTAAGATAGTCAGTCAGGTGGAGAGTAAATGAACTACAAAATGGGGATTATTAGTGCTTACTTGTCCACCATACTGGCTGCCTCCATAAGAAGATGATCCCTGGAAAAAAAATTGATAATTAGTTATTTATGAATATCTAATTCAGGGAAAAAAGTGGCAAAGACACCTATATTTTGTTAGAGTGTTTGTGTGTAATTATCCCAAAATAAACTCTGGCTTTTTGTCTTCCTTGAATTCACAATATTACCACAGAGTATAGACCACTGACAATTTTCTTGATATATTAAATTGAGGTCCTTAATATGAGTCAAATATTTATTAAAAAATATAATATAAAATGTTAAAAGTAAGAACTTACATGTCCTCCATACTGGTTAGCTCCAGAGGAATATGAATCCTGTAAAGAATACCAGATGAGTGAATTACCTGCTGTAGGATTTTCTTAAATAAAAGCATAACTGTGCCAGGACAACAGGAGCAAGAGAGCAAGGTAAGAGGGAAGACAGGTAAGCAGGGCTTTCAAAATGCTTTAATAACTAGGATTTCAGTTGAGCAAGATCATTTGGGAAAATACCTGACATCCTTGACAAGGGTGGCAGGCAAAGACGTAGTGCTTTTATTTGTGTGACATGTTGGGAAGGTTAAAGTGACATTCTTTCCTGTTCTTTCTCTGCTCATTTCTGGAGAATGAGGTTTTATAATTTGGAAAGCTGAATGCTGGGCCAGAGCTAGCAGTAAAATATTAGCTACCTAGCAGGACTCAGAAAACCAAAGTAAGAAAATTTGATGAAACCTCATACAACAAAAGGTCTCTTTTAAGAGGGGAGATTGGAGTTTTTTTTTTTTTGTAATGGAATTAGGTCAAATAGGAATTCAAAATGATGTAGTTTGATTCATTCTTTCCCCACACTTGTTTGGTTGGTTTATTTGGGATTTTTTTGTTGTTTTTTGGGGGTTTTTTTGAGTTTCATTTTGCAAGTTTCACAAAACCAAGGCACTTTTGGCTAAAAAATCCATTGTTATAATTTTTAGGAAATATCTAATTCAATTATGAATTTCACTTGCAGGGCTTCTGTTCTTTTTACCCAGTTCCTATATAAAAATTGAATTTAACTGAATGAATTTACAATCATTTTCTGCAGTGGTAAATCATTCTTTTTGGAAGGAATGCTTACCTGGCTGTTGTACTGGCTGCCTCCAGAAGAAGATGTGCCCTGGGGAAAAAAGAGCAATAAAATCAGGTAAATCCATATCCTTGGGGATATTTTTATAGAATTCCAAGGAAGCCAATATAATTGACTCCCAAAGTAAATATTTGCACTGTTATCTACCTGTGTTTGTAACAACATTTTTGAACTTCTCTTTGAGTGAAAAGTATTTCAAATGGAAAGGGAAACTGGGAACGCTGCATGAAAGTTCTGTGTGCATTTATAATTATAATTAAAAAGAATGTCCTGTGTGTATTTTTAATTGTAACCGAAGAAGGTTATTTTCACAAGTGTATGACTCCTATTAGGCACTGACTCTTTTTATCCTCTCTAGCCATTATATTGATAAAGCAAACAGAGGACACACTTAAAAGCTGATGAACATTTCTTACATTTGCAGAGGAATCACTTCTGACTAAAGTAGGGGATCCACCCTATAAAGAAAAACAAGAAACAAAAAATTAGCCTTTGTCTTTGGTCATAAACTATAAATGAAACAAAACCTGAGAATGTCTGTTTCATGGCATTTCAAAGGAAGAATATCACAGCCTGAAATTAGTTACAGTTATACTTCACTTACTTTTATCAATTTGCCAATAGATAAAATAGCCCTTTTTTGGTCCAGAAGACCATAAATCATGAAGTATCATATTGTATCTACCTATAATTCCCTAGGAAATAAGAGTATTTCCAAAGTGCAGGAATGTCCTTTACATGCTACATGTTGATTGTCCACATATGATTTGCTTTGAAAACAGGGATTACCCTATTTCATAGTCCTTAAATAATTTCATATGGACTTAAAAGCACAAGTGAGAAGTCAATCCATTTTTTTGTTTTGTTTACGTATTAAATTTTGTAAAGATTGATTTTTGATACAAATTTTTACGCTTGGCAATTTTATAGACTGGATATTATTTTAGGTTTCATGATAGGTCTTTTGTCAATGAATTCTGTTATTTAATGCAATCTTTTTTGAGCTTTTTGAGAAGAGATACACATCTTTGTAAATACTGTATAGCAACTGACATCACTGCTCAGAGATGCAGCTCACTGCCATCTTTGGAGCTTCCTGGCTTCTACCAGAAAAATGTGGCCAGCAAGCAGCACTAGGGAAGGGATTGTCCCCCTGCACTGATTGGGCACTGATGAAGGTGCCACCTTGAATCCTTGCTCACTTTTGGGCCCCTCAAAGAAGGGCCTTGAGGTGTGGGATTTTGTCCTAAAAATGGGAAAGGGGCTGGGGAAGGGTCTGGAGCACAAGCTTTGTGAGGAGCAGCTGAAGGTGCTGGGGTTGTTTAGCCTGGACAAAAGGAGGCTCAAGTGGGTCCTTATGGCTCTCTATGACTCCCTGAAAGGAGGTTGTAGCCAGGTGGGGGCTGCTCCCTTCTTTCAAGCTACAAGCAATAGAACAAGAGGAAATGGACTCTAGCTGCTCCAGGGGAGGCTCACATTGGATTTTAGGAAACAATTTCTTCACTGAAAGGATTATCAAGTACTGGAGAGGTTGCTGGGGAAGGGGCTGAGTCACCAGCCCCAGAGGTATTGAAAAGACCTGTACATGGGGCACCTAGAGACATGGCTAAGTGGTGACCTTGGCAGTGCTGCGTTAATGGTTGGACCTGAGGCATTCTCCAACCTAAATGATTCAATGATTCTGCAACACTGAATCTTGGCATGATAAGAAATAACTCCTACCATATCAGAACCATCTAACTCGCCAAAGGAACAATTAATGTAAAATTTAGAGTACATTAAAAGAATTAAGTTGGAAATAAATAGGATCTCACATATTTTTTCAGTTAAATAGTTTAGTAAAAGAAAATGTATAACGAACAAGTAGTACTTACAGAATTTGTCCCAGAACAATCACATCCACCCTGTAAAGAATGCAGAAAGTGTTTAAGATGTCAAGAGCACAGGACTGAAATGGGTCCTAGCTACAACTCAAATTACTTCTACCATCCCAGGCACGCAAACCATAAAGCTACATTTTAACTGCCCACCTTCTAACACTGAGTCTGTTTCATCCTATGCAACTGTTCCTGCACTTATTGCTCTGATGGGGAAACAAAATGCACATTTTTTTATCTTTAAATTTTCTTACCTACAATTTTTACCATAAAAATGATACTCAGCAAAAGGATGAATACAAAATTCTGAGTAGTACCACAGAAAGCAATTTTTTTTTTTTTTCAAAACAGGCCAGAGCACCTGGAGTACATGCAGTAGTTTCATGTTACAGATGATACAGAAAACAGGTGATTTCTACTCTGATAAAACTAACTGAGAGGTGGCCAGGAGTTCACCATTCAGTGTCTCACTCTACACTTTCAATATGCATGAACTTTGTTTAGTACCAAAGCAGGTACAGAAGCTGACATGTATGTGCCAAACAGTTACTACTGGCTACTCTGGCTTGCAGGAGGTCCAGATGACAAAGGGCAAAAGAAAACTGTGTGTTGCTGAGGCTTTGGGCAAGAAGGACAGTTCTGTTTTCCTGGTGAAGGAAAACAGTTCTTGTAAAGGAAAGATGGGAGAAATAAATTAGAGTCCCTGACACAAGCCCAGCTGAAGACTATGGAGAAAGGAGTTCATACCTGTCGAAAAGTAAGAGGCTTTACCTGTCCACAATACTGGCTATACCAAAGTAATGAAAAAGCATTTGTATTTTTTGCACATTCTTTAGCTCATGACCTGTCACAGAAAACACATTTTGTCTTCCTTGATTTAATGCCACAGAGACATGAACTTTTATAACCATACTGAAATCCACTGAAAGCCTTTACAGTGGCTGCTGTTTAAACAGAACAATGAAGTTTGAATCAAAGTCAGCTTCCAGGCAGGTGTGTATAGTGCTGCCCTGGACCGTATGCTCACAGTAGCCTTCCATACTTTGTTTATGTGGCCTGACACAGCAGAGTCAGATATTCAGCTATTCTGCCTAAACACTGTTTTGCTGTAAGACGCTCCTTAAAAAATACTCTGATTTTCAAAAAAAAAAAAAGGCAAACAATGAAGAAAACAACCCATAAACAGAAAACAATTCTCACCTGTCCTCCATAAGGTCTGCCACCTGAGAAAAGATGGACCCTGTAGCAAAGGTGCCAATTATTTCTCAAATCCAAAAGCTTCTTTAAGAACTTTTTAAAGAAACACTATTTTTTTCCCTCTGTTGCACAATGAAAAATGTCAGGAAGATAAACACTCAGCCTATTGCTTTACGTGTCACTCCATATTAGAGGCTATACCTCCAGGCAGCACTAGGAACTCTATCTGTCATCTTTCATTTCACAGGGGCAGGAGGAGTCTTAGTAACTCCTCACCTTCTTCTCTCTTCCTATTTTTAACCATACTGCTTTTCAGATATCAACTCTGATACTGCATTTTTC
Source organism: Emberiza elegans (assembly GCA_024865655.1). Lineage (NCBI taxonomy): Eukaryota > Metazoa > Chordata > Aves > Passeriformes > Fringillidae > Emberiza > Emberiza elegans. Next base: position 68,583,127 of record JALJVW010000206.1, read on the forward strand.
TGAAGGAAATTAGGTAGAGGGAGGGAGGAATCTGCTTCCTTACTGTTATAGCTAAGAAACTTGCAAGAGGGCAGGTTGGAGGGTAGAACAAGGCCAGGACTGCATTTAATACAACAGAGGCAGCAGATCTCCACAGTTTTTGTATTGCTTCAAAAGCATATATCTTTAGATACCTATCTTTTATCAGATAAATAGATTTTTCACAAAGTATTTTTCAGTCAATATAAAAGTATCAAGTTTGGTGTAGAATGAGAAGAGATTCTCACCTGTCCTCCATACTGGCTGATGGACCCTCCTGAAGAAGGTAAACCCTGAATAAAAAAAGGAAATTTAATAATCTCTATATCCATGTCATTGTACTCCTTTAAACCATGCTTCCCATATGAAGGAGCACCCAGTTTCCTTCCCTCCAGAACTGTGCGTGGACTAAACCAGACTGTGCCAAAAATGGCTGAGGCTCATCTGCATTTACCATTGTGCATCAGAAATTCCCTTAAAAACTCTGCTATGGCTTGGGATCCCATACATTTTATAACCATTATATACTTAGCAACAAATTAAATTAAAAATGGACAGAACCCCAGAAATTGAATAAAAAACCCCAACCTCCTTAAAATATTCTTTTAATCAGAGAACTGCCAAATCTCTTTGATAAAGTAGTAAAGGCTACAAGGGAACACTATTCACCTGTCCACCATATTGGCTGCTTCCTGGGGAACGTGAACCCTGAAAATAAACAAAAAAATGGAAACTGAAACCTTGTTACACCTGCTTCATAAATGCATAGAATCATTTCATGAGGCTTTAAAAGTTATGGTTAGTTTCATAAAATACTGATTTATTTCAGAGAGTCATGATATCTAGTCCTGCAAATTTCAAGAGCCAATTGAGTCAGTCAAGTATTTCACATTCTATTTTTTCTTAGTCTTAGATAATGATCTTCATCTGAACTTGTTCTGTTTAATTACAGTAGCATCAGAACACTAGAGAGAAAGATTTACTGAAAAGATTTTAGATTAAATTAAAGCTAAGATAGTCAGTCACGTGGAGAGTAAATGAACTACAAAATGGGGATTATTAGTGCTTACTTGTCCACCATACTGGCTGCCTCCATAAGAAGATGATCCCTGGATTGGACTAAAAAAAAAATTGATAATTAGTTATTTATGAATATCTAATTCAGGGAAAAAAGTGGCAAAGACACCTATATTTTGTTAGAGTGTTTGTGTGTAATTATCCCAAAATAAACTCTGGCTTTTTGTCTTCCTTGAATTCACAATATTACCACAGAGTATAGACCACTGACAATTTTCTTGATATATTAAATTGAGGTCCTTAATATGAGTCAAATATTTATTAAAAAATATAATATAAAATGTTAAAAGTAAGAACTTACATGTCCTCCATACTGGTTAGCTCCAGAGGAATATGAATCCTGTAAAGAATACCAGATGAGTGAATTACCTGCTGTAGGATTTCCTTAAATAAAAGCATAACTGTGCCAGGACAACAGGAGCAAGAGAGCAAGGTAAGAGGGAAGACAGGTAAGCAGGGCTTTCAGAATGCTTTAATAACTAGGATTTCAGTTGAGCAAGATCATTTGGGAAAATACCTGACATCCTTGACAAGGATGGCAGGCAAAGACGTAGTGCTTTGTTTGTGTGACATGTTGGGAAGGTTAAAGTGACATTCTTTCCTGTTCTTTCTCTGCTCATTTCTGGAGAATGAGGTTTTATAATTTCGAAAGCTGAATGCTGGGCCAGAGCTAGCAGTAAAATATTAGCTACCTAACAGGACTCTGAAAACCAAAGTAAGAAAATTTGATGAAACCTCATACAACAAAAGGTCTCTTTTAAGAGGGGAGATTGGATTTTTTTTTTTTGTAATGGAATTAGGTCAAATAGGAATTCAAAATGATGTAGTTTGATTCATTCTTTCCCCACACTTGTTTGGTTGGTTTATTTGTTTGTTGTTTTTTTGTTGTTGTTGTTTTTTGGGGTTTTTTTTTGAGTTTCATTTTGCAAGTTTCACAAAGCCAAGGCACTTTTGGCTAAAAAATCCATTGTTATAATTTTTAGGACATATCTAACTCAATTATGAATTTCACTTGCAGGGCTTCTGTTCTTTTTACGCAGTTCCTATATAAAAATTGAATTTAACTGAATGAATTTACAATCATTTTCAGCAGTGGTAAATCATTCTTTTTGGAAGGAATGCTTACCTGGCTGTTGTACTGGCTGCCTCCAGAAGAAGATGTGCCCTGGGGGAAAAAGAGCAATAAAATCAGGTAAATCCATATCATTTGGCATATTTTTATAGAATTCCAAGGAAGCCAATATAATTGACTCCCAAAGTAAATATTTGCACTGTTATCTACCTGTGTTTGTAACAACATTTTTGAACTTCTCTTTGAGTGAAAACTATTTCAAATGGAAAGGGAAACTGGGAGCGCTGCATGAAAGTTCTGTGTGCATTTTAAATTATAATTAAAAAGAATGTCCTGTGTGTATTTTTAATTGTAACTGAAGAAGGTTATTTTCACAAGTGTATGACTCCTATTAGGCACTGACTCTTTTTATCCTCTCTAGCCATTATATTGATAAAGCAAACAGAGGACACACTTAAAAGCTGATGAACAGTTCTTACATTTGCAGAGGAATCACTTCTGACTAAAGTAGGGGATCCACCCTATAAAGAAAAACAAGAAATGAAAAATTAGCCTTTGTCTTTGGTCATAAACTATAAATGAAACAAAACCTGAGAATGTCTGTTTCATGGCATTTCAAAGGAAGAATATCACAGCCTGAAATTAGTTACACTTATACTTCACTTACTTTTATCAATTTGCCAATAGATAAAATAGCCCTTTTTTGGTCCAGAAGACCATAAATCATGAAGTATCATATTGTATCTACCTATAATTCCCTAGGAAATAAGAGTATTTCCAAGGTGCAGGAATGTCCTTTACATGCTACATGTTGATTGTCCACATATGATTTGCTTTGAAAACAGGGATTACCCTATTTCATAGTCCTTAAATAATTTCATATGGACTTAAAAGCACAAGTGAGAAGTCACTCCATTTTTTTGTTTTGTTTACGTATTAAATTTTGTAAAGATTGATTTTTGATACAAATTTTTACGATTGGCAATTTTATAGACTGGATATTATTTTAGGTTTCATGATAGGTCTTTTGTCAATGAATTCTGCTATTTAATGCAATCTTTTTTGAGCTTTTTGAGAAGAGATACACATCTTTGTAAATACTGTATAGCAACTGACATCACTGCTCAGAGATGCAGCTCACTGCCATCTTTGGAGCTTCCTGGCTTCTACCAGAAATAATGTGGCCAGCAAGCAGCACTAGGGAAGGGATTGTCCCCTGCACTGATTGGGCACTGATGAAGCTGCCACCTTGAATCCTTGCTCACTTTTGGGCCCCTCAAAGAAGGGCCTTGAGGTGTGGGATTTTGTCTAAAAATGGGAAAGGGGCTGGGGAAGGGTCTGGAGCACAAGCTTTGTGAGGAGCAGCTGAAGGTGCTGGGGTTGTTTAGCCTGGACAAAAGGAGGCTCAAGTGGGTCCTTATGGCTCTCTATGACTCCCTGAAAGGAGGCTGTAGCCAGGTGGGGCTGCTCCCTTCTTTCAAGCTACAAGCAATAGAACAAGAGGAAATGGACTCTAGCTGCTCCAGGGAGGCTCACATTGGATTTTAGGAAACAATTTCTTCACTGAAAGGATTATCAAGTACTGGAGGTTGCTGGGGAAGGGGCTGAGTCACCAGCCCCAGAGGTATTGAAAAGACCTGTACATGGGGCACCTAGAGACATGGCTAAGTGGTGACCTTGGCAGTGCTGCGTTAATGGTTGGACCTGAGGCATTCTCCAACCTAAATGATTCAATGATTCTGCAACACTGAATCTTGGCATGATAAGAAATAACTCCTACCATATCAGAACCATCTAACTCGCCAAAGGAACAATTAATGTAAAATTTAGAGTACATTAAAAGAATTAAGTTGGAAATAAATAGGATCTCACATATTTTTCAGTTAAATAGTTTAGTAAAAGAAAATGTATAACGAACAAGTAGTACTTACAGAATTTGTCCCAGAACAATCACATCCACCCTGTAAAGAATGCAGAAAGTGCTTAAGATGTCAAGAGCACAGGACTGAAATGGGTCCTAGCTACAACTCAAATTACTTCTACCATCCCAGGCACGCAAACCATAAAGCTACATTTTAACTGCCCACCTTCTAACACTGAGTCTGTTTCATCCTATGCAACTGTTCCTGCACTTATTGCTCTGATGGGGAAACAAAATGCACATTTTTTTATCTTTAAATTTTCTTACCTACAATTTTTACCATAAAAATTTTTACCATTTTATCATAAAAATGATACTCAGCAAAAGGATGAATACAAAATTCTGAGTAGTACCACAGAAAGCAATTTTTTTTTTTCAAAACAGGCCAGAGCACCTGGAGTACATGCAGTAGTTTCATGTTACAGATGATACAGAAAACAGGTGATTTCTACTCTGATAAAACTAACTGAGAGGTGGCCAGGAGTTCACCATTCAGTGTCTCACTCTACACTTTCAATATGCATGAACTTTGTTTAGTACCAAAGCAGGTACAGAAGCTGACATGCACGTGCCAAACAGTTACTACTGGCTACTCTGGCTTGCAGGAGGTCCAGATGACAAAGGGCAAAAGAAAACTATGTGTTGCTGAGGCTTTGGGCAAGAAGGACAGTTCTGTTTTCCTGGTGAAGGAAAACAGTTCTTGTAAAGGAAAGATGGGAGAAATAAATTAGAGTCCCTGACACAAGCCCAGCTGAAGACTATGGAGAAAGGAGTTCATACCTGTCCACCAGACTGGCTGCCTCCTGAGGAAGATGAGCCCTGAAAATATTAGATTCTTGTTTAAAGATTTTTCTGTGACACATGCATTTAAATACAAAGTATTCTCTTTTACTCTTTTAATTGTTTAAAAAGTTGATATTAGTTGAGAACATAATTTTATCTATAGAAAGATCAATGAGGATAAAATAAACCACAGAGTAGTCTGGAAACTTGGATTGCCAATCTGGTAACATTTTCTTGAAATATGTACATTAGGGGTAAAACTCCTCACAATAACAGTGAAGAAGAAAAATTTCCCACCTGCCCACCATATTGGCTGCTTCCATATGAGGATGAGTCCTGAAAAAAGTAAAAATCACTTACTTTATATTTAAAATATATAAATTAATGCCAAATATTTATTATTTTCATTTTTCCTGGTGTTAAAACATCAGTTAAAGAATGAATTGCATTTTGGTTACTCTGCTTGCACTTGGAATTTTGCATAGAGCTATGTTAGGAAGAATGAACAAGTCTTTTTCATCCACAGATTAAAAATTGCTGTAATACAATATGAGGCCTCAAACTTTTGTATGATTGATACTTCAGGTCAAAAATACAAAGATTTAGTATTTACCTGTCCACTGGAGTAGCTGCCACTTTGAGAAGATGACCCCTGCAAAAAGAAGACCAAATTTATTTTTGTTTGAAATGGCTTACAGAGAACAAGACTGTTCTACACACACAATCTTTAATTTTTTTATTCAAACAGTTTTCAATTTGATTTCACAAGACTTGATGCCAGATGTCATGAGAAATTCAAGGAAATTAATGGTTTGGTGTCATTCACTCATTGGGATAATTTTTAAATAGTACAGCCATTTTGAAAGAGAACTGCAAATAATAAATAAAATAGATGCTTACATGTCCACCTGACTGGCTGCCTCCTGGGGAATAAAAATCCTGGAAAAATGTATTTAAAATGAAATTACATGGAAAAACCAAACCCACAAAACTGGAAAGATCAGAGTGGAAGAAAAACACTCCTTTCTTCTCCACATGCCTTAATTTTCTGTCATGGATTATTCAAAAAAAAAAAAAAATCTACTGTCTTTATATATATAACAGCACATGCCTTTCATGACTATTGATAATTGCTCTTTTAGTGGAAGATATTCTCTAGGATACAACAGTTGAAAGAGTTAAATGTCCAACAAAATAATTTCTCAGTCTGTGTCATTAGAATAAATACAACATGTGCCATATAAAAATGATAGGAAAATGGAAGCCTTCATAAGTAAGGCATACAGCACAACAAGCAAAGGGCTGCATTTAGAATAAGTGCTGGAAAAATCATGGTATTGAAGCTCTTTGCAGTCAATCAATTATTTAAAAAGTGCAAGGACCTGAACAAGTTAATTGTGCTATCATATTTGTGATGTGAGTTTGGGATTTAGGAGCACACCTCAGCATCAGCTGGGATTTCTGGCAGCACATAAACTCTTTAACCATATCCTCATTCCTGCTGGGCTTGAGGGCTTTCTGTCCCACACTGGAACTGCCTCAGGCTTTCCACAGGAGATGTAGTTTATGTTTAGCACTGGGCTGGCACCTGGCACTACATGAAGGAGGGATTGCTTACCCGTTCACTCTGGCGGCCACCAGACACTGAGGAGGAATCCTAAAAAAGATCAGAATCTAGTTATTGACATGGCAAATATTACTGTTTCTTTCTAAGCAAGGGAGGTACTGCTTGTGGGAAGGTTGAAGATGTAGGCTGTAGGATAAGCAATCTGCAAATTCTTTCTCTGCTCACTTCTGGAGAATGGCATTTCTTTCTTTTGGAAGCTGAATCCTGATATAGTGAAATAAAGGAATAAGGTCACATCTCAATCTGTTTTATTTCCTCCAGAATGTTTCAGGGGAAAACATCAGCATTTGCAAAGCTGCCTTGGTTTTTCAAAGACCAAAATGTGGTACATATCTGTTGTTACACTTTAGTTTCTTTCAAGGGCTTCTTGGACCCTCTGTAGTATCATATTTTAGCTTTCTTGAATATCCATAAGAAGATTTGGTTCAGAAACTACATTGAAGCCATTGACACAGTATACTTGTGAATAAAGTGCACAGCTGAATTTGTAATTATTTGCAGAGAGCAATTTCCTACTAACCAGGACCCTGGAAAAGGCTTAAAAATTGTCAAGTTTTATAACAGGCTTCAGCAGAGTTAATAGAATATATACTTTAGTCAGGAGAAAAGGCATCTTTTTAAGAAAAGCAGGCAGTTTTCACCACACTACATGAAAACAGACCATTCCTATGCAATATGTAGTTGAAGGAACTTGAATCATGTGTCTGGCATTGGAAAAACAAACAAAATGTAGTGCAAATTGGGGGTGGAAAGAGGGAAGCAGTCATAGTCCATGCTTACATGGACCTCTGCTGACGCCGAGCTACTTTAAAAGGTAGTGAATGAAGATATTGATATTTTTGAGAAGAAATGCTTACGCTATCTTCAGTTTCACTGGCTCCCATGGCAGGTGAATCCTGTGAAATAATGGAAAAACATTTATTTTCAGGCAGGAATGTCTCTTACATGTTTTTAATTGTGGGGTATATAAAATAGAAGAAAAAAACTAGCTAAGTGCATAGAATCTCAAATTTTTACCTGAACTAGGGAATGTGCAAGAAAAGAAAAAATATTTAACTTTACCTGAGAAGAGGCTTAAGCAGAAGAGGCTGGGAAAAGCCCTTCTTGTAAACATGCATTTTTATAGGGGAGAAACTTTTCAATGAAGTTAAATTACAAAGTTATCATTCTTAATATTAAAAAATCCCATTATTTAAACTTTCAACAGCTTCTGCATAAGTAAGGTATGTAAAGTAAGTGCATGAAGTATTTTCCTTTTGAATGAGCTAACATATGGGCAATAAAGTTTTTAAAGCACTGAATAGTCACAGGGCTAGTCACAGTTAAAAACAGCATGCATAGTGCATCATGTTCTCTACATTATGGAAACATTTTGAGTTGTTACAAAGGTAAAGAAAAAAAAAAGTTAAAATGGCATTTTCATGGTCATGGTCACTTGAAAATAACTGAAGCATAGAACCCAGTACACATAAAAACTGACACAGCTTAAGATTTTGATGTAGGAGACAAATAACATTTACCTGGCCATAAGCCTCAGAACCACTATATACAGAAGATCCACCCTGTTCAGAAAACATAAATAATGTTCATATTGCAAACAGGTGCTGCTGCCTTTTTTTTTCTTTTTCTATTTTTTTTTCTCTCTCCTTACTTTAGGGATCTTCTTCTGGCAGATTAAAAAAATATGATTATTTACTTGGTTATCAGAACTGTTAAGCAACTCAGAGTTATGTGCCTGTAAAATACTAATGGTACATATTTTTAAACTCAAATTCTAATTCCACTTTTAAAGAGACCTCCATCCTGCAGGTAACTCAAAGCTAGCATTGTTGAGAAGAATAACCCTTAAAGGTTGGAGGCACCCCAACTTTTACTGCCCTATAAACTTTCAGGCTACTTAGGTGAAAGTATATACAAATTTACTCATTCCTCAAATAAAAGATCACTTTCATTAGTACAGTGAGAGCTGAAATATAGATATAGCTCCATATTTACTTCACCCAGGGTATTGGCCCTCAGCAACATTTACACAAAGTGGAAAAAAAGAGTATTTACCTGACCATAGGATTCACTGCTGCCATCATAAGAAGAAGACCCTCCCTGCAAAGAAAATTTTTAAAAGGTGATTAACTTGATTATTATTATTAATTTTATTTTTATTATTTATTATTAATAATTTTTAATTATTATTAATTAAAGTGTTTTCCATCTTTCAAGGACAGAACAGGAGGAAAATAAAAGTCTGTTATCTCTACAAAGAAGAAAGAGCACCTACCTGTCCGTAAGATCCACTGGATCCATAGTAGGAAGTGTCTCCCTGCAGAGAAAACAGAAATTTACTGCTTTGTAGTTAAATGTTCTCTCAAAGAATACTTTCAGGCTGCTCCTGTTCAGGCACAGTGATCAGAATATTTACCTGGTTACCAGAGTAAGAACTGTGGGAAGAACCTGGGCCGCCCTGAAAGGAAAACACAGACCAGCTATTTTCTTGCAGATGACACTTTAAATACCTGCACATCTGGTTCTCACTATACCCTTTCTCCCAGTTTTAAGCTAATTTTTATGTGCCTAAGTAAAACTCAAGACTGCTGTTTTAAAGTGGAAGAAATCTTCAGGCAGCAATTTTCTTGGCCTGCTGAAAGTTGAATTCTGCAAAGAAACTGCAGAGACCATTCTGTACTGTTCTCTGTCAAGCTTCACACCACCAGGTTACACCAGGGTTGATTTAATTTTTCTGCTCTAAGGGATAACAGTCAGGTCTGAAATTTATTATGTCATAGCCCCCATAATACTGGGAGTGAAGGAACCAGGAGGATGGGAGTCTGTATTATCCTGGTGAGGGAGGAAGAGCTACTACCTGTCCATAGGATCCTCCAGGATAGTAGTAAGGCCCTCCCTGTGCAGAAGACAGAATGGGTTACTGGTTTATATCTGGCTACTCCTTCAGGGAAGGTTTCAGATGGAGTTTCTGAATAGAGGGCATTTTATCTGAATGTTTACCTGGTTACCAGAATATGTGTTGTATGAAGAACCTGGGGCTCCCTGAAATGAAAACACAGACTAGCTATTTGCTTGCAAACAGGATGCTGTAAATACCAATGGATCTAAATCTCAATCCAAGGCAGTCTTAAACAAGAAGGGGCTTCTTATCACTAATTTTTTAGTTAGAGAAAAGATCATTCCATGGAAGTTGGAAGCACAATTTAGTCTTTTTCTCTGACAGATTTCATGTTGTAAGGTACAGAGAGTTGATAGAATTATTAGGTGTTGTGACAGACTCAACTCCATGGTGTTATATGTCACAGCAACCACTACATCAAAAATATAGGAATGAAGATAGAAGCCTGTTATCTCTACAAAGAAGAAAGAGCACCAACCTGTCCATAAGACCCACTGGAGAATAGTAGGAAGTGTCTCCCTGCAGAGAAAACAGAAATTTACTGCTTTGTAGTTAAATGTTCTCTCAAAGAATACTTTCAGGCTGCTCCTGTTCAGGTACAGTAATCAGAATATTTACCTGGTTACCAGAGTAAGAACTGTGGGAAGAACCTGGGCCACCCTGAAAGGAAAACACAGACCAGCTATTTTCTTGCAGATGACAGCTTAAATACCTACACATCTGGTTCTCACTATACCCTTTCTCCCAGTTTTAAGCTAATTTTTATGTGCCTAAGTAAAACTCAAGACTGCTGTTTTAAAGTGGAAGAAATCTTCAGGCAGCAATTTTCTTGACCTGCTGAAAGTTGAATTCTGCAAAGAAACTGCAGAGACCATTCTGTACTGTTCTCTGTCAAGCCTCACACCACCAGGTTACACCAGGGTTGATTTAATTTTTCTGCTCTAAGGGATAACAGTCAGGTCTGAAATTTAATATGTCATAGCCCCCATAATACTGGGAGTGAAGGAACCAGGAGGATGGGAGTCTGTATTATCCTGGTGAGGGAGGAAGAGCTACTACCTGTCCATAGGATCCTCCAGGATAGTAGTAAGGCCCTCCCTGTGCAGAAGACAGAATGGGTTACTGGTTTATATCTGGCTACTCCTTCAGGGAAGGTTTCAGATGGAGTTTCTGAATAGAGGGCATTTTATCTGAATGTTTACCTGGTTACCAGAATATGTGTTGTATGAAGAACCTGGGGCTCCCTGAAATGAAAACACAGACTAGCTATTTGCTTGCAAATAGACATTTACATAAGTGAGTCTACTGTGAATTTCTATTCTTTCAAATAAAACTTTACAGCAGCCACTAAAAGAGAATGTTGGTTCATACTTTTTTTAGAGATAAGGAAACCTGTAGCAGGTTCTGTCATTTCCTGTTCATGTTAAAAGATTTGAAAGTACTACTAACATTTAGTTTTACTTTTCTAGTCTCAGAATCCTATGTCATATCTTGCAGGCTCCATGTTTCTATAGATGATCATTACCTTGATGGCCTTTTTAAAAACTGCCAGAATACTGGACTTTCAAAGTGTAAAGAGTATTTAGCATGTTTTTCAGCTCATCACTTAAAGGGGAAGACTATTTACCAGTTCCTGACATTCACTATAACTGCCATTTCCCCCTTCTATAAAAACAGGGAAGCATTATTCTATGGTTAGACTGCTTCCTCTGAGACTATTTGTAGACTAAGGTCTTGTTTTTAAATGAAGTTTGGAGAAAAAGCAGAATAATTGCAGTGTGAAGAATCTGGGGATCTTTGGGAATCCACATATATTTTTCCTTTGAAACAAGATGGTTTAAATATGTGTAGCTCTGACTCTTAATGTATAATATTCTCCAGGTTTGAAGAGACTTTTGTGTAACTCACAGCTTTTACATCTAGAAAAAAGATTTTTGCAATAGTTTTTCTCTTCTGCTGAAAAATCTTCAAGGAATCAGAATAAACTGAGTTGGAAGGTACCCAAGAGGATTATCAGGTTAAACTGCTGGTCCTGCACAGGACCAACCCCAAGACTCACACCATGTGCCTGAGAGCATTGTCCAAATGCTTCTTGAGGTCTGTCAGGCTTGGTGCTGTGAGCACTGCCCTAGGAAGTAGATCACTCTCTCTTTTCTGTAAGATTTATGAGTGGTAGTTTATGTGTATGTATACATCTGTCCAGAGTTTGCTTTTTTACTATTATTAGAATGTAACCTGTCCTGGCCAATCTGTTTACATGCTACTGTGAGAACTGTAGCTGCCATGTGAAGAGGGCCCTGGACAGAAAATGAAAATAAGATCATGAAAGCAAAGATCAAATCTACTGCTACATAATTTATCATAAATTAACTTGATCAGCTGATACGATTACAAATTGGAAAATAAGTCTCTTGTGTATCAAAGTTGACACAACTGCATTGAGAACCGGTTTTCTAATCCGTCCTATTTTGACATCTTATTTTCTTCATGTTGAAAATTTCCTTTAGTTGAAAGCAGCTAAATACACTCTCCTCAACCAAGCTGTGCTAGATTTCTGTTAAAACCTTTTTTTGGCAACAATTAAAGTGTGCAAAGAAAAATGCTTATTAGAATGAAAAAACTTGCATAAAGGTCTCCACCTTCCTTATAAATGGATTTTTGTACAATCACATAACAAATAAAAATATTTTTTCCTCAACAAAGTTTCATTATTATTTATTTTAATGGACTAATTTATATTTTAAAGCATGTAAGCCATGATTACTGCAGTCTCAATTAGATGAAAGAGGTAGTATTGCATCTGCCCAAATTTGCTGTTGCTATATTTTAGTTAATAAGTTCAAAAAGCAGTAATTTCTTTATACAATTAGTTTGTTTAAATTGTGTGGGTTTTTTTACAGAAAGAATAATTAACAAAATGCTTCTTGTTGAAATTTGAAAACTCATTCAAATGGGCTTATGTAAATACAGCTTCAATAAAAGATTCAGAAATACATATTCTGATAGAAGACAGCTTACTTTAAAATCCAAGGTGACTTTAAAAGCCAGGAGCCTGGTAGAGCTAGTCTATAATGTCCACATAAATACATTCCTTGGCCTTTTTCCTGGACCAGAGGCATTGCCTGAGAAAAGTTTATCCAGTGCAACTGACATAGAAATTTCAATTATTCTCTTTATAGGAAGAAACAGTTTAAATGTTGATTTAAGAGATTATATCTTGAAATGCGTATCAAATTTTGATATTTTTATTCACAGTATTTTATTGCACCAGTGAGAAAGACAAGGAAACTAAGCTGAATGCAACTAAATACTGTGGTTACTGCAAAGTATATTGACTGGTTTTTGAACACAATGAATAAGTGGCACATAATAGTTAAGTGACAGAGCATGTGGATCACCAAGAACAGTTACAGAAAATTAGTGGTAAAATCTAATTATGAAGTTAAGTAGAACTTATTGTTTCATTTAATTGTATATGGTTCTACCCATATTAAGGAAATCACCATTAAAATTTAGTGTTAATCAACTGGCCATATTTACAGGTGATTGATTCAAAGTACTTCATTATGTAGAAGGAAGTATAAACTCAGAAATATAGTTACCGGTCTATGACCACTGCTTCCATCAGGACAAATGCAACCACCCTACAAATAAAAAATTAAAAAAAAAAAAAAGGAAATAATTGTTGCTTTGTGGAAATTTAAAATAAAATCTTATTTCAGATGCAGAACTGTTTAGGGGAAGAAAGTCTGTGAGACTACAAAGAAGGTATGACCTTTGCTTTACCTAGAACAAATGAGGGGACAGCACAGATGTGTACTGTTAACATTTGCTTTGGAAGTCAGACTGATAATGCATCCCCAGTGGGATGTCCCGATGACAGATGCCTCAGCAAGAGAGAAGTATAGGGTAGTCAGGAGAATCCCATTATGTTATCACCAGTAAAACACGTTATGTTGAAGCAATGCTAAAAAGTGATTTCAGAGAGCCATTTCTGATAAATTTAATATGAATAGGGCCACTTCATTTACAAATTAATGCATATCATCACCAATCTTCCATGTAAAACTACTTAAACTCTGATTTCTGAATTTAATTAGTTTAATTAATAGGGAGCTGTCTGAACAAGACCAGTTAAAAATAAGGAAAATCCTGACCTGATTACTTGATCCACTGGTTGCAATAAATGATCCGCCCTGTGAAAAAAAAATTATATTTTATTAAAGCATTTTATTAGAATCTAAAGTACAAAGCTATGTAGTGAGAAACACTATTACAAACTCTATTGCTTCCTGCATCAATTAACATAACCTGTTGAATTTTTGTGAAAATATAAATTAGGATGAAACCTAATTAAGCGACGTGATACAATTCACAGGGAATGGGCATTAGAGAAACTAGAAAACTCTTACCTTCCAGAGCTCAGGGATTGTCTGCAATGCTGATTTAAACTCCAAACTCTCAGAGACAGAGGACTATGCTACTGTTAAATCTACATAATGCTGGTGTAGCAGCACTTCAGATCCCCTAGGATGGGTACCAATCCAAGATATTAAGAAAAACAGAGCAAGGTACCACTTTGGATCACTAAAATTTCACATAATTCTCTAATATAAGCACTGCTGCAGCATATATTCTGTATACCCTACAGAATAGGAAAGTTGGACCTACTTTTGTAACAGAAGTACGTAATCCCTAAAATGCACCTTCTTACCAAATGCAAAATGAAACAATTATATGTATGACCATTGCAATGAAGAATGCAAGGATGTTTCTAAAATAAGAATCTGAAAATAAGTAGTTTGTGCTTTTCAGATTAATTTTACAAAATGCTATGTAAAGAAACACCTGCAATTCTTACCTGCTTAGTGGGGTGAAGGAACAGAAGAAACTGTATTTTCTGAGCCTAATATCACTATTTACAACTGTGCAAAATTACAGCATTATAGGGAAATGCTGTCAAATCAAAATAGCATCCTTCAGCACAAAAAAAATTACTGGAACCTAACTTTCAAAACGATCTATAGTTTATCAGAAATCCCCTTGATATGATGCAGTTGACAGTACATTATTACCTGCATGTCAGAGTGGCTGCTATTTGAAGAAGAGGCATTCTGTGAAGAAAAAAAAAACAACTCATATCTGTAAGGGTAATAAAATGAAATACATAGTTCTATTTGGGAAGAAACACTTAACCCTAAAGAGAATTAGTTGTTTTTTGTGGACACTACATCCTTCTTTTTTTGTAGGTAATACACAAGGAGCTACAAGCTTACTACTACCAGCAGTTGTTCAGAAAAAGGGACAGGAATGGTTTACCTGTACATCATAGGCTCTTTTGCTTAAAACATGTGATGTGTCCTGTAAAAAAATAACATTTACAATGAGGAGATGAAAATTCTCTGATCAATGATAGGTCTTTTTTTCTTTCTGTATTATTTGTTTATAAAAGCACCTGCCCCGTTATTGTGTACATTGAGTAGGAATGCATTATTATAAGATAAAAGGCTATTTGCTCATAATTTTTATAAGGCTACTACTGAGTCTGACTTGCAACTCTTCAGTACAGATATCTGTATCTCCCATTATGAGCATAATAAAATAGAAAACGTTATTATTCTTTACTTATTATTCTGTCTTTCTTCAGCTAAAATGTTAGCTGTCCTTTGTGGCATGATACTCATTGAATTTTAACTTTAGCTTGAACCAACTCTGTATGTGCTTAGTGAAGAACAGGAATTTGAGCTACCCTATACTTCAAAGCATGATTTTCATGTCTTTTTTTTTTTCATATATATACTTTCTTTAAAGAGATTCATCCAAAGAACAAACACCCAAGTAATTTTATTTTTCTTTTCCCTTATGTAGGAGGATATTGACTACTGGAAATATGATTAGGGATAAGTTAGGTATAATCAAGACAGATTAGGTATAGTTAGGACTAAAATCCTACAAGCAGTCAAAAGGTAAAAGTAAAAAGTGTTACTTACTCGGGCAACAACTTTCTTCTTTGCGCAACCAGAACGCTGCAAAGGAGCCACAAGCCTGTTAGTACTTTATAGCTGTAGTTGTCTACACTAAATACTTTAACAAAAATCTACTACTTTTCAGGGTGATGTTTGGAAAAGGAAGATGTCTGGATATTTTGTTATGTTAGCAGTAAGATTCTTAAAAAGCATAGTCTTTGTTTTCAGTTTATCTCTTTCAACAGAAACTCCTGCTTAGGGGAGTCTCCCTCAGCTGAACCACTGTAGTTTAATACACAATCTGTATAAGGATCCTTTTTTCCCTTTTTTTTTTTTTTTTTTTTTTTCTTCTTTCTTTTTTCTTTGTGAGAGACTTTAGATGCCAACTCTTTTAGAAAGCAGTCCAGCCAAGACTGGATAGAGATAACCAAGGGAATACTAACATATTTCATGTACTAAAGAGGAAGTGAAGAGGCTCCTAAACAGGGCTTGCAGATGGAGGATTTTTTTTTCAGAACATTTTGAACTGAACCAAATGAAATGAATTCAAGAGGAAAAATAGGGAAAACAATGAAGCAGTATAGTGAATGGCTGAGAACTGAAGAGGCAAGTAGCTGATGACAGAAGGTTACTCTAGATGGCAGTAAAACAAAAAGAGGCTGTGACAGATGGAAAAAGCTTTTCTGTGAGCAGAAACGAGTAGAGAAAATGCAATTTATTTACACATAAATTATTTACACAACAGTGTATTTGCTTGGTCACAATCTATTAATGGTAATCACTGTTTCTGCTTGTAGGACAGTGGGAAAGTCTTGACAGAGAGAGTAATACTGGGTAATAGCAGGCAGAAATGTTACTTTACAACAGCAGCATGTAAGTGACCTTAAATCTGAATGAGTGAGAAAAGCTTGACATGGTTACATGCCTCATGTACACTGGTGATTAATTCCCAAACTATCCAGTCAAAGTGGACATATTATGAAGAAAATGTATTAGTATATATTTTTAGAAGTATTGTGCCATTTGAAGTAATTGTGCAGCAGCCTTGAGTACAGAGAAATAACTAACTTTTGAAGGGTAGTATAAAGCAATCATATACTAAAGGTGCACAGGTCTAATATAGAAGTGTTTAGTTAGTAACATTGTCATTAATCATTAGGATTTGAACACTACAGAACAAAATACTTACCTGATTATTGGCACTGTAGGTAGTGTCATTCTGGAAAAGAATACATTATTTCCTTTTTAAAAAAATTATTTAAATAAAGCAAGCTTAAAGAAAACTAATTGTTCCTGGTATTGCATGCAGACATAACAAAAATCACCTATTGCTCCCATTCTCCACAGCTTTGTCTAAATTAGTTTTAAATTCTACTATTGCAGTCTGAAAAACATTGTAATAACAACCTTAGATTAGTACAAATGTAACATGAAAAGCAGTGGATTATCTGTCCCTTTTTCTTGCATTCATTGTATGTACTTAAAGGTTTTCTTGCAGGCTTTTTTTAATTAATGTAAAATGTACCCTTAGATTTTGAGAAAAATATCTCTTTCTGCAAAGCCATTACATTATTTTTTTTCATATTTCATTTCATCCAGTGCATTTAAAAGCATTAACTGTATCTGTTAACATATATACGACAATTTTCAGTAAGAGAAGAGGCAGTTGCTGGAAAAGCTGTTAGTGTGGAAACTCAGCATTCTTTCTGGATCATTCTGCTCCAAAGACTGCCTCTAACAGAGCAATATTTTCTCATCTACATGAAAAATGTTGTGATGAAAACATATTAGAGAAAGCATACTCACATCATCACAGGCGTTGGGATTACTATCATATGAGGAATCTTGCGACTCCTAGAAGAACATCAGATACCAGTTATTTCCTCACAAAAATTAATTGCTAAAAATACACTTTCACGTGTACTCTACACAACAGAAGAGATGTTCATGCAAAGAAGAAGCTGGGTTAAATTAAATTAGGATCTTTATAAGAAAAAAAGGAGCCAAATCCATAGCTGCAATAGTGACTGACAGGGAATGTTCCAATCCTCAGTAAAGAAATAAACCCAACAAAACAAATCCAAATCACAAAGAGCACAGAAACAATTATGTTTTATTAGATCTTTTAGTTGATGTGGGGACTACAAAGTTGATGCAGGGACTATAATATTATGTAACTAGGAGAAAGAACTACTTACTTGATTATCATAATAGGTGTCTGAGGATGATCCACCCTTTAAAACAAAGAAAAAGCTCAATCAGAATTGGAGAAAGCTACAATATAGAAAACCTGATTTTGAGCAGAGGCTAAATTTTATATGAAGTGATGTATAAGTAGTGAAATAGAGTAATACTTACTTGGCCACCACCATAGTTTTGTGAGTAAGATCCATCCTATAAAACAAACAAATATAAGCTCTACTTCAGAAGAAACTGCGATTTGGTTAAGAAGCTGAAAAGCTGGAATAAACAGTTGCCTAGAATTCCTTTGAATAAATACACTTTTCAAGATATTTGGATAACTTATCAAACATTATAAAAATTCTTACCAGGAGAAAATCAAGGTCTGCCTACCTGGTTGTCACCATAATTTTGGGAGGATGATGATCCACTCTGCTAAAAAACCAACAACAAAATAATTAGAATTTGCATCATTAACATCACCATATTGCTGATCAGATATTGATCAGTCATCATAGAAGTTAAAACCATCATAAAACCTTGGTGGGAGGCAATACTTACTTGGCTACCACCATAATTTTGTGAGGAGTATGAATCACCCTGTGAAAACAAAACAGCAGCAGTCATAATGCTGGAGAGGTGAATTTTATCTGAGTCAATACAGCTGTCCTAGGCTGCTGAGTTCTATGGAAATTCTATGTAACTTCCACTTTTATGTAAGTGGAATTTCAGGGCTGATAAGAAGTATGTTTGCAGAGAATGAGCTACAGACTGGACATGGAGGGACTCTGCAAGAGTCTACATCCCCACGTGTAAGAAAACTGTACTGTGGTTTAGAATGGTTTTAAACATTTTTACCAATGGATAATAAAGATCTACCTACCTGACCACCCTGTGATCCACCCTGTAAATCAGACAAAAAGACTTTAGACACCCACTGTTTGGCCATGGAATATTTTTGATGAAAGCTATGATACTTGCTTAGGAAGACTAAGAAGCAGAGGTAGATATTCAATATGGATATAATTTCTAATGCAACACAGAGCACAGATTGCCAGTAATGCAATGGTAAATACTAGATGACACATAAGTCAAGGAACCTCAAACATTTAACTTTAAGTAATGTCTAATGCACAGATGAGCTCCATTCTGAACACTTTCTACAGAATATATCTTTTTTTTTCTCCTATAGAAACCTAATTTATACAAATGGAATGAATTTATACAAATTCTCCTGGTAGTGTTATTATACAGGAAGCTGTGACCTGTGAGAAACCGGGGCCTCGAGGAGAAGGTTTTCAATAAAACACTCAGTATATCTCAATGTGCCCTCTTTAGAAGAGGAATGTAACTCCTTCCAGTGAAATCAGAAGAGACATTTGTAGAAGTATTAGTGTCAAAAGTGCATAATAAGAACAGTGAAATACTGAATTATTTAAGTGATTGGGATATTTGCTATTCACTAAAATGAGATCAAGGCTTCATTCAGAGCAGTCAGAGAAAAATGAAATTAGAAGTATTATCTTTCAATATTCTAGAAGATTTCAGAACAAAATTTAACCATTTTCTTAAGTCTTAAAAAGAAATAGGTCCTCTTAAAAAAAAGCTATTATAAAATATATACCTATTAAATATATAATTCTATGAAGTTATAATAATATATTACATAAAATGCATTGTATATCCTGTACCACATAATAATAACACATTGTATCAACATCTATGTTGTTTGCATATTTATAAAAATAGCATATATTTATATATATATTGCTAAGACACAGTACTTGTTGAAGCAATCTATCCAATTTTTCTGTTTCTTGTGACAACTCAGTAAGAATCAAAAGAAATATTCTGAATAAAAAGGAAATATTCTGTTGCCATTTTCTGCCTAATTTTTAGCATCACAGGGATGACTTCTTCAAACATAGGTGACATCTTTTAGGCTAGTGGTTTGTAGAGTTCCAACACTTGAACATGCAACATATACAAATGTAGATACACATCTATAGTTCATTGCACAATCTTTTTTTTAGGGACTTCAAGTGAAGTCTAAAATATTTTCTGGCTTTGGTAGGAAAAGAGAAGCTGGTGAGCTCCAGCCCTGATTTAAGTCATGCCAATTAAATAACTCTGAAGCAGACTTCTTCTTTCCAGAATCTGGCCTTAATGTCCTATTTAATTAGACATTTCAAAATATAATGCTAGGAAAAAGGGGCAAAAAAGGCTCCAAAGTCCCTGTGATACTCCTGTGTATAGGAAGGCAGTGAGTTCTAGTCTCAAAATTTGTAAGATTACAGGGATTTGTGCAATACGAATCTGAATTTGGGACTAATTGAATTAGTGGCAAAACTAAGTTCAGATGCATCTTAAAATAAGAGAAGAAAGCCCATTTACCTGGTGGCAGGGATTGCTGTCATAGGAGACACCCTGTCAAAAACCAACCAGACAAAAAAGTAAATGCCATTTTTCTTGCAAAGTAATTAATTTCCTTAAAATTTCCTATGTGCGAATTAGTGTAACAACATTTAACTTTACAGAGGGTGAGTTTAATTTTACTTAACTTTTTAAGTGTGTGGATTATGATGCTTTCAGAGGCATTTTCATTCATGCCTAACTTACATTCATCCTAATATTTCTGCTAAATACTGCTTAAAATGTCTGAATCTATGATCATCTTTCATTCTGGTTGCTTTGCTCAATATATTTATTTAAATGTAGATTTACTATTGGCCTCATCCATGATCCTTTCCCCTGGGATCTCATCACTGAATACATTGTTTTTACACCATTGTAGACATAGACAAGTTGAAATGGAACCAGGATGAAAACTACTAATGTAATTATTGCTCCATTTGAGCCACTCTATATTCCTGTTCTTTTCTACAGAAAATAAATGGAGCAACATCCAAAAATTCCCAAGCAAAGACTTTATATATTTAATGAGTAGACAGATTAATCACTTGTTTGTTTTCCCTGTGTAACTCTGAATGGGAGCAGCCACTTCATATTGATTACAATGGCCAACAATATCAGCCTTTCTTGACCTCTGTGATAGACAAGTTCATGCAACAATGAAAACAATAGATTTCAAAATACAAAAATTATAAAAATTATTTAAAACATGTTAGTATTGCAAAGAAAGCTGGGTCTAGTTTTCAAATAGCTTGGAGAAAAACTCTTACTTGTCCACAGCCACTGCTGCCAAAATAAGCTGCAGATCCACCCTGCTGGGGAAAAGAAAAAGAGCAGCTCAGGATCCAAATATTGTCATTCTATCTTCTCATTTCAAGCACAAATATAAATTTTCAAGGGCTTTAGTTGCCAGGTTGCTTCAAAGGTAGAAAACCAGCTATATCCAACTGTGACTTATTTGGTAAAATACTGAGTATGTTGAATACTAAAGTGCATCAGAAAGCTGAGAGCTGAATTCACTCCTTTCTACAGGGAAAAGTGCAGCATCAGTGAGCCAATTGTTGCCAAAACCATGTGAAAAACAGTTCACAGGACTTAATTCTAAAGAGATACTTACTATATTATTTCAAGTTAGAAACCACTGGATTCTCAATACATACATGGGAACATCAGATACGTACTGTCTAAAGACTAATGACTGACTGATGCTTACCTGTCCATAAGAGCTGCCACCTTGAGGCTGAGAACCCTGTAAGAAAGGCACAGAGTCAGTTGTAAAAAGAGCTGTGTAACTGTAGTTCGAGCACAGCAGAAGCAGAATCACAGAATACCAGAGAGAAAAGCCCATTTCCATTAAAGGTTCCTCTCTACTGTGTTACTTCTTCCCTCATAGTATTTCAGTGGCACAAACCAAATTCAAGTACCGCTCAGAAGCACCAAGAAGGAAAAAGCCACCCATGTCCCAAAGCCCATTTACAGGACAAGCTCCTGCAGAAAAGCTCAACACATTTCAGCAAAACATCTCACCTGACCATAGGACTGGCTGCCTTGGGAACCCTTTAAATAAAGAGAAGATGATTACCACCTTGACAGGGAGGCTTCTTTATAGAGCATGATATCTATGGAAATTACAGCTGCATGTGGGATTCCCTAAAAGGCTCTTCCTGTGCCAGAGGACACAGAGCAGTGTTCTAACAGCTGTGCATCTGTGCAGCACATTGTCTCATTCTCAGCAGAAGCTGTGGCCCAAATTGAGGCACAGACTGCTAAGGGAAACATCACTCTCAAAAGTCTTCCAGGCACAGCAAGATCAGTGAAGAACTTTCTACAGAGCAGCCAGTTTGCTTACCTGGCCATAGGAGCTGCTGCTGCTGCCTGAGAAACTTGGTCCACCCTAGGACAAGGACACCATTTGGTTACTTCCCTTTCAGGGAGGGGTCCAGCCTGCATTAGCAACAGCAAGCAACTACATCCTAAAGCCATGCAGGGCAGAGTGCAGAGCCAGGCATCTCCTGACTCTCCTGAGGATGCTGAGTGATGATTTCACACACTGGGATTCCAGATCAATGAGTAGCACTTGCATAGATGTTGAGTGTAAATAGACACTTTCAGAGTAAATGTCCTTTAAAGTTCAAATTCTGAGGGTTTGCTAAGTGCCTTTATAGTGCAATTCTGAAGTGCTGTATTCTGACTGGTGACTGACTGATGCTTACCTGGCCATAGGAACTGCCACCTTGAGGCTGGTACCCCTGTGGGAAATAAATGATTGATTCACAGTTACTCTATTTGTGAAGCTGTTGCCTCTCTAATGTCTGTTTTTGGGGTAAGAAAACAGAATAAGAGAATGTACAGACTCTACTGCTTAACTAGACTTATTTTGATATTTCTTATTCTGGAGAAATAGGTGATCACATGGTGTTTCTGGAATGACAGTCATTGAGTAGTTTTACATCTGTCTCAGACAGTGCTTTGATCTTACGAGCATTTTTCAGGAAGGGACAAAACATTTTGTTATTATGTTTACTTTTCCTTCATTTCTTCAGACACTGGGCTTGGATGGCTAATGCTGAATACTAGGTGAATATTGGTTTAATATATTTGTATTTTCCATTGGCCCCAATTGCATAATTCCCTCTGTCTGAGAGAAAATTAAGGTGAAAATAATTTTTAAAAGTTAAGACAATTTTAGAAAAAATATAGTTTCATAAAATGGAAACAAAACAATGCGATTCAAAGTAGTAGGTCAAATGAATTAACCAGTGATAACTGTATTTTTTTAAAAAAATTCTCATTAATATAAAATTACTGTGGTTATAATTTGCTGTTGCAATCTGCCTTCAATGTAATGTCAAAAAAGTGTAATTTTTTCATGTACTTGCAGACCTGTGCCACAGCTGCCTGTCAGGGTTTTGAAGACAGGAATTACCAAAAAGTATTTGAAGTATGTTGTCTATTTTTGCTATCTGTCATAGAGATCCTGAAAAACTCATAGCTATCTTAGGGCTGCTTTATTGTACATAAAAACTGTGAAGGGAGGTAGACATTCATTAGTTGCAGGCTCCAAACCAAATTCTTCATTCAGCTTAGAATCTGACCCAAGGTTCTTTAATTTCTCAATGCTACTTATCTGCTGATAGCAAAGCAGGCAGCAAAGAACTGACAATAAACTTGTATTATACCATCAATTTGAATGAGAACAGCATCAAATAGACTATTTCTACCATAAATTTATAAAGTTCCACACCTGTGGAAAAGATAAGATAGCAGCAGAAATGTAGGATTCCTGTACATATCTATGAAAAACACAATGGTCATGTTCAAAAAACCCATTGAAATGCATTCAGAGATACTTTGGTTAAGAATTCAATGGAAATTGAAGAAAGAATATTTTAAAATTTGTTAAAGGGCAATGGCCCATTTCCATTCCAAAAGGTTACCTGTCCATAGGAGCTGCCACCTGAGGTGAGTTAAGAAAGGCACTTCAGTTTCCTGTCATAGTATTTCAGTGGCATAGTATTTCACAACCAAATTCAATACCAAATTCAAGGTTCCCGCTCAGAAGCACCAAGAAGGAAAAAGCCACCCATGTCCCAAAGCCCATTTACAGGACAAGCTCCTGCAGAAAAGCTCAACACATTTCAGCAAAACATCTCACCTGACCATAGGACTGGCTGCCTTGGGAACCCTTTAAATAAAGAGAAGATGATTACCACCTTGACAGGGAGGCTTCTTTATAGAGCATGATATCTATGGAAATCACAGCTGCATGTGGGATTCCCTAAAAGGCTCTTCCTGTGCCAGAGGACACAGAGCAGTGTTCTAACAGCTGTGCATCTGTGCAGCACATTGTCTCATTCTCAGCAGAAGCTGTGGCCCAAATTGAGGCACAGACTGCTAAGGGAAACATCACTCTCAAAAGTCTTCCAGTCATGCCAGGCACAGAAAGACCAGTGAAGAACTTTCTACAGAGCAGCCAGTTTGCTTACCTGGCCATAGGAGCTGCTGCTGCTGCCTGAGAAACTTGGTCCACCCTAGGACAAGGACACCATTTGGTTACTTCCCTTTCAGGGAGGGGTCCAGCCTGCATTAGCAACAGCAAGCAACTACATCCTAAAGCCATGCAGGGAAGAGTGCAGAGCCAGGCATCTCCTGACTCTCCTGAGGATGCTGAGTGATGATTTCACACACTGGGATTCCAGATCAATGAGTAGCACTTGCATAGATGTTGAGTGTAAATAGACACTTTCAGAGTAAATGTCCTTTAAAGTTCAAATTCTGAGGGTTTGCTAAGTGCCTTTATAGTGCAATTCTGAAGTGCTGTATTCTGACTGGTGACTGACTGATGCTTACCTGGCCATAGGAACTGCCACCTTGAGGCTGGTACCCCTGTGGGAAAAAAATGATTGATTCACAGTTACTCTATTTGTGAAGCTGTTGCCTCTCTAATGTCTGTTTTTGGGGTAAGAAAACAGAATAAGAGAATGTACAGACTCTACTGCTTAACTAGACTTATTTTGATATTTCTTATTCTGGAGAAATAGGTGATCACATGGTGTTTCTGGAATGACAGTCATAGAGTAGTTTTACATCTGTCTCAGACAGTGCTTTGATCTTATGAGCGTTTTTCAGGAAGGGACAAAACATTTTGTTATTATGTTTACTTTTCCTTCATTTCTTCAGACACTGGGCTTGGATGGCTAATGCTGAATACTAGGTGAATATTGGTTTCATATATTTGTATTTTCCATTGGCCCCAATTGCATAATTCCCTCTGTCTGAGAGAAAATTAAGGTGAAAAATAATTTTTAAAAGTTAAGACAATTTTAGAAAAAATATAGTTTCATAAAATGGAAACAAAACAATGCGATTCAAAGTAGTAGGTCAAATGAATTAACCAGTGATAACTGTATTTTTTAAAAAAAATTCTCATTAATATAAAATTACTGTGGTTATAATTTGCTGTTGCAATCTGCCTTCAATGTAATCTCAAAAAAGTGTAATTTTTTCATGTACTTGCAGACCTGTGCCACAGCTGCCTGTCAGGGTTTTGAAGACAGGAATTACCAAAAAGTATTTGAAGTATGTTGTCTATTTTTGCTATCTGTCATAGAGATCCTGAAAAACTCATAGCTATCTTAGGGCTGCTTTATTGTACATAAAAACTGTGAAGGGAGGTAGACATTCATTAGTTGCAGGCTCCAAACCAAATTCTTCATTGAGCTTAGAATCTGACCCAAGGTTCTTTAATTTCTCAATGCTACTTATTTGCTGATAGCAAAGCAGGCAGCAAAGAACTGACAATAAATTTGTATCATACCATCAATTTGAATGAGAACAGCATCAAATAGACTATTTCTACCATAAATTTATAAAGTTCCACACCTGTGGAAAAGATAAGATAGCAGCAGAAATGTAGGATTCCTGTACATATCTATGAAAAACACAATGGTCATGTTCAAAAAAACCCATTGAAATGCATTCAGAGATACTTTGGTTAAGAATTCAATGGAAATTGAAGAAAGAATATTTTAAAATTTGTTAACTTTTCAGGGCAATGGCACTTCACTTTCTCAAGTTTTCTATTCCAACTAACATTTACCTGTCCATAGGAGCTGCCACCTTGAGGCTGAGAACCCTGTAAAAAGGCACAGAGTCAGTTGTAAAAAGAGCTGTGTAAGTGTAGTTCGAGCACAGCAGAAGCAGAATCACAGAATACCAGAGAGGAAAGCCCATTTCCATTAAAGGTTCCTCTCTACTGTGTTACTTCTTCCCTCATAGTATTTCAGTGGCACAAACCAAACTCAAGTACCACTCAGAAACACCAAGAAGGAAAAAACCACCCATGTCCCAAAGCCCATTTACAGGACAAGCTCCTGCAGAAAAGCTCAACACATTTCAGCAAAACATCTCACCTGACCATAGGACTGGCTGCCTTGGGAACCCTTTAAATAAAGAGAAGATGATTACCACTTTGACAGGGAGGCTTCTTTATAGAGCATGATATCTATGGAAATTACAGCTGCATGTGGGATTCCCTAAAAGGCTCTTCCTGTGCCAGAGGACACAGAGCAGTGTTCTAACAGCTGTGCATCTGTGCAGCACATTGTCTCATTCTCAGCAGAAGCTGTGGCCCAAATTGAGGCACAGACTGCTAAGGGAAACATCACTCTCAAAAGTCTTCCAGTCATGCCAGTCACAGAAAGACCAGTGAAGAACTTTCTACAGAGCAGCCAGTTTGCTTACCTGGCCATAGGAGCTGCTGCTGCTGCCTGAGAAACTTGGTCCACCCTAGGACAAGGACACCATTTGGTTACTTCCCTTTCAGGGAGGGGGTCCAGCCTGCATTAGCAACAGCAAGCAACTACATCCTAAAGCCATGCAGGGAAGAGTGCAGAGCCAGGCATCTCCTGACTCTCCTGAGGATGCTGAGTGATAATTTCACACACTGGGATTCCAGATCAATGAGTAGGACTTGCATAGATGTTGAGTGTAAATAGACACTTTCAGAGTAAATGTCCTTTAAAGTTCAAATTCTGAGGGTTTGCTAAGTGCCTTTGTAGTGCCATTTCTGACATGCTCTATCTGACTGATGCTTACCTGGCCATAGGAACTGCCACCTTGAGGTCTGTAGCCCTGTAAGGAAGGTAAGAAGTCATTTGTAAATAAAGCTATTCTGTCTTAGTACAGCAACAACAGAAAAGTCCATTTCCTCTTAAAGCTCCTCTGTATTATGTTAGTTTTTTCTTTCATGGTATTTCAGTCGTACAAACTAAACTCATGTACCACTCAAAAACATCAGTAAGGTAAAAAAACAAGAGAGGCTCCTACGGAAAAGCTCAACACATTTCAGCAATAAAGTCTCACCTGGCCATAGGACTGGCTGCCTTGGGAACCCTTTAAATAAAGAGAAGAGAATTACCACTTGGACAGGAGCCTTTTTTAAAGAGTATGATGTTTATAGAAATACAGCTGTATGGGGATTTCTCAAAAAGCACAAGGGAGACAGAGATGTATGCCAACAGCCCTGCAATAGGGCGTCCTATTCTCATCAGAAGCCATGAGTGCCAACCTTGTGCATATTGAATACTCTTCATGTTGAGTAGTGGCCTCCCTGTGGCCCTAATCCCTAAATCTCATAGCTACCCCTTTGAAACAGTTTTCTGGTTGCATGTTGTGCTACAGAGAATACTGATGGACTTCTGTATCCCTCCTACCCCCAGACCCCAATATGAGTAAGCCTAAAGAGGCTTTATACTTGAGTTCATATTATGAATATTATCAAGTTCTAGTTTGCAATAATTTATGATGCCATTGTGGGAGTATTTTCTAGAATTCCCTCACTTCTTTTCTCTTTTTTTTCACACAAGTAACTTTATCTTCATGGATTTAAGCAATGCTGGAAGGCATTGCACATAGTTCCATGATTATGATTTTTCATCATTCTTGATATGGCTCAGAAAATACCCTTTACAACTTTTGGAATTTGAGATCTAATATGCATGGGCTCTGAATCTATCAGTATAGGGCTGGCGGTGTAGTAATGAGCCTAGAATCACTTCCTCTCAGGGCCTTGACCCTTACGCTCTGAGTGGAATACACTCATTTCATGCCAACCCATCACACATGGAAAGCATTTGTGAGCATCACAAAAAAAATTGTTTGAATACCAATATCAGATGGCCTTTTCATGAATAAAAGCCTGGGAAATAGAAATACTTGCACCTGTGAAATCCATTTTTAAATGCAGAAAATAATTTATTTGTAAGTTGTGCTGGTCCTGTTTTTAGGGAAATCTATAGGAATATTTATAACACTTTTAAAGTTTACTTACCTGAATATAAGTACTGCTGCTGGTTTGCTGTTTTTGTCCACTCTACACAGGAATAATAAAAAAAAAAGTTATTTATTTTTAAGGAGAATTGCTTATGCACAAAACCATTTCAAGAAACAACTCTGTCCTTCTACCTACTAGACAGTTTGAAGGCTACAAATCGAGTTCATTACACTTTTTTTTACTTTATGCCATCTCCATGTGCTAGAAAAGGTATATAAAAATCCTACACAAATAAAGTGTTAAAAGTATTTATATATCTTGATATGATTTTCTTAATGAAAATTAATTGTATAATACATCTTTGTGTCATATTGTGGTATTTGAAGTGAGTTTAAATAATTCTGCCTTTCAAATGTACCTCACAAATTGCCTTAAACCCATATCTATTTGCATTCACATTAGGACTGATCTTTTTCATTAATAAGCCCAACAAACATGCTTGTAGTGAGATTAGACTGCAATCAATTTTCCAAGTGCCCGGTTATCAAGAAACAACATTACAAATGCAACAGTTCACCTGGGCATTAAGAGCAGAATTTAAAAAAATGTAATTCTGAGCTGGGTGTTTCCATTAAAAAATGGACTGTTTAAATGAAAATGGAACTGTGCAGGTTGCAATTTATATTTTATTTGAGTAACATTCAAGCTTTAGTTCTGGAATTCCATCCTCCTTCCTGAGCAGACTGATATGGTCAAATTTTGCCAATTTTGATAACACAATGGAATTTGCATACAAAGGTTTTAAAACTTTTATGTGTAGAAAACAGCTGCAATAGTCTTTATTCAGCAACCAGCTAAGATATCCCCTTTGCTGTAGTCACAGAAATGCCCTAACCCACCACTGTAGTTTGTGGACATCTAAGATATCTCTAAGTTATCCACACTTATGTGTTCCCTAAGAGAGTAATTATTACTTAGTTTACTAAGGCAAATCTTCATTAAACATTCAAGTGTAATTGAGAAAAAAATGTCTACCTGTACTATGATCCTTGTAGCAGAGCTTCCCAAACTCTGAAAAAAAAATTCCAGAAACAAAGAAACATAATATAGCACATTTAATTGACTTGTTTAATGCAATACACTTAAACAGATAATACTAGGTTGAACTATTTCGTTTGTGAGAATAAAGGGAAAGGTTGTATGTGTGATGTACTTTGTAACAGTTCTAAACACCCAGCATTAAGCTATTTTATTCTCAGTTCTGAAGGTTTAGGGAGGCAGACTGACCTTACTAAGTAATTTTCTACTCTTACATCTTCTGTGGAGAGCTGCAGAGCACAGGCAATGTGCACCACCTTTCTGCACTAGCAGTCAGCTTGGGGTTTCCAAATGTGGGGAGGGAAGCTGAGACATCATTGCCCCATCCAGCCTGTCTCACTGTCACCTGCACTGCACACACATCAACACACACAGATCCACTTCCTCATCCACACATTTTTTTTCAGAATTCTGAGGCATGAGGGGCAAACATGAAAGAGTAGCACAAACCATCCTGAGACAACAGGTTTGATCCCATAAGAACTATAATGATCCTATAGGAATCAAAAGAAAAAGTATTCTTACCTGAGGGAAGGTGTGGCGCTGCAAAGAAACAGAAAAATCTTTTATTATTTTGCACAAGGACTTGCCCAAACAGAATATTGCAGCAGAGAAAGGGAAAAGGGGCCCTTTCAGATGCAATACATAGTGGAATGTGAAAGAATTGTATTAAAAGGATGGCATAGAACAAATGCATCTTAACCCTTAAGAGTTAAGATGTATTTATTTGAACTGAGATTTTATAATGTAATATTTTATATATGTTGAATTTGTTCACTTCAAGCACCTGAAAGCTAAACTTAGTTTTAGTTCCAAGTAAGCAGAGTAGAAATGTAATAATTTAAAAAGGAGAATGGAAGTAAACTGACAGAAGAAAATTGCAATAGAAACAGAAAATCAAAACTATGTGGAAACACAGACACTGCATAGATGGGAGACCTGGTGTCTGCAGCTAATCCATTGTCTCTGCAAGTATTATCAGCAATCACAGAACCACGAGGTTTATACCTGTCTTATGACACACCTTCCCTGAAGATAGCTATACACATAGGGCAAATCCTGCCTTCCAAAAATTGTCTCCAGTAATATTTCTTAAAATTAAAAATATTGATATTTGAGAGCTTTTTAGGTCAAATTTATTTGTAGAGAAAATGTGTATTGTTGAGAAAAACAGCTTACCACAGGTGGGAAAGGGTTGCTGTTGGCAACGACCACTACCTATGGAGAAACCAGAGGAAGCTGTTTACTTACCATAAAGTTTATTTATATATTGCTAAATATGTCAGAAAAAATGAAGAATACTAAAATGTGTAAATTTACAAACTCTGATAATAATGCCATGGATAAAAATGCCTTTTATAAAATGGCATTTTTAAAAAAAATTGATGCACATTACCAAGCAAAGAAGGACGAATCAAACTATTTATAAATAGTTTACAAAAGAGTATAAGCAGATAAACTATTTGCCCCAAACCACATAATGACACAGGTGTAGAGGCAGAAGCAGGATTTCCTGTCCTGCACCATATCTACTTGCCTGTACTGTGGGCCCTTTTTTGATCCTCAACTTTCCACCCCAAACTAGAACATCAATTTGTTTTGTTTCTATTCAGTATTATGCTAAAAAATAAAAAAACCCTTGATCTTGAGTTCATTCTAAAACCTCTGAAATAAGCCAAATGCAGTAATTGTATCTTCTGCTGTGTTGATGTTCTCTCATTAGAAGCTCTCTCAGCCTCTAAGAACCAAACCAAATCAAATCATATGAATCAATGTGGGTTAAAGCCTTGAAAACTCTTGACTGAAAAAACAGGAGTCATGCCAAGTTATAACTGTAAGAATTTTTCCCTGTGAACAGGAGTGCTTACCTTCTTACTGGAATCTGAACTGCTTGAAGGGACAGACTGTAAAAAATACAGAATTCATTTGTTGCTGAGGTAAATGTATGGCAAATTAACTACAGCACTATTCTCCACATGAATATCATACTAATATGATATCCGTGAAATACAAAACAAAGTAAGAGTCTGAAAGAAAATGAATGTATTGGCAGTTAATAAATTAACAGCTGCAATAAATCAACTGGTTTAAATTGTTTTTTAAAAGCCCAGTTATTTTGCTAATTTTACAGAATACTGTATAAAAGCTGCAAATGCTTCATCAAATTGGAAGTTTGTTTGTAGAAAAAAACATCGATCAGTTGGAAAAAAAAATTAAGCTTTTCTACCTTCATCCAAAACACTAACCCAAAAACAAAAAAAACCCCACCTTTTAATTCTTAGTAACCATGAAACAAAGCACTGACTTTTGGAGAAGTGTAGTAAAAGTAACTGGTGTCCATTTATAGAATAAATATAATTGATTTTGGTGGAAAACAAGAGTAAGGATACAGCAACAAACACCAAATATGTAATTCATCTGACGAAGTTATTTCCAGGTATGATCATTACTAAATCATTTGAAGAGAGTTTTCCTTTATCTCCTTCCACAAATCTAATTATTGTTTGGTAAATTTGGACATAACTGCTTAGCTTTTGAATACCTTAGAAAGCTAAAAACATGTTGGAAAATACAGTTACCTGGCCATAAGTAAGACCACTGCTGGATAAGGATGCACTCTGAAATAAAAATATAAATCCGGTATTTATTTATACAATAATTTGCTACTTATTAGTTTGTTTTCGTGTGAAAAAGAAATAAATGAAATGGACAGTAGAAACAAATTAAGGAATTAATATACAAAGATTGTAAAGAACCACTAATAATATTCCAAAATATCCAAAGAAAATAATTTTACCTGATAAAAAGCATTACGCAATAAGAATTCTGACATTTTAGTAGGGAAACAAATTAAGAGTTTCTACTAGGTGATATTGTGTATCAACTATGTGTACATATACACCTTAAAACATAAATTATTAGGCATTGAACTGGCAGTGTAACATCTTTTAATTTTGGGATTTAATTTCAGAATAATACCTCAAGCTAACAATATTATCCTGAATATATTTAGGAAGACTTCAGTAGCTCTACAGAACAGAATCAAATGCAATTTTCAATAAGGAGATGAGTTAAGAATCATAGTAGGAGAAAATCAGTAAAAACATATATAACCAGCTTACATCTCTGCAGGCATGTATGCCATATGCACCGGCAGCACCTCCCTAAGACAAAAAATAAAGCAGTTATTTCTCATCAGTATTTTCTATTTGTAGCAGAGACTCCCACATAAACATTCATTAAATAATGCCATTGACAGCTAGGAGTTACTATGAATATAGTTATGCTGGGGACAAAAAAGAAAATGTAAAAATAGTGCTTACAGGGCCACATCCACTCTTGCTTATTGTGTAGACTACTCCACCCTGAAATAAAAACATAAGTCAATTATATCCTTATTCCTTATGAAATAATATACTTATTATTTCATAAGTATATTATTTCATATAAAAAACTCAAACGGGCAAGAGAGAAAAAACCCAATGCCATGCAATTTATGGCATGAAAAGCTGTGCAGCTGACAATGTGTATATGCAAGCAAGGGATAAGCAAGTAAGGAGGTTACCAGTTTGCTGACACTGCCTATACAATAATTCTAATTTAGTGTGAGACATCATCTGAAACTTTCATATAAGTTTCATCAGCTTTGTCACTGGTCATAAAATCTTTCAACATATTACTGAAAAAATATAACTTCAATTAGTTATATGACAAGATGAGAAACTCAATTCTTAGAAAAGAATAAGTATTATATATTTTAAAAATACAAGGAAAAAAACCAGGTTTTAGCATATGTATCAAAATAATTTGTATTTCTCTGTATCTGGTAATTCATTACAAGCAGTAAATATTGAAGAAATGGAATATTACTAGATAATCCACTAATTTATATAACCACTAGTAAATAGTAAGAAATATATCCTTGATAATCTCAATTCAAAAAACTGGAGACTCACAGGAAAATATCTAAGAGTTAAAGAGAAAATAGGCATATTAATGGTAGTGGAGGTAATCAACTAAAAACCAAGTATACATTGCTGTGATGAATGAAGTGAAAGTGCTGACAATGCAGACATGCATACCCTAAAAGTTTTAAAAGGCTAACAAACAGTGATAGCCTCAAATGTTCAACTGCAAATATAGTCTAGTATTAAAAGCAATACAGACATTAAACTGGAGCAAGCGATTGATTAAAAGAAAGTGGAGGTAGTTGAACTTAGCCCAGGTACAAACACACTGTTTGCTGGATAAACACCTCTGCCATCCTGGGTTAACTAGCAAAGAAGATATTTCAGGTCAGTAAATCACCTCATGTTACAGAATTTTAGTCATTCAAGGTTACTGAAGGAAAACATACAAATGCTGGAATTTTGGACTCATACCTGACTGCCTGAATAGCTGCTCTGAGAGGAACTGGAAGGTCCAACCTGAAAAGAAGCCAGACTGGTATTTGTTATCTTGCTGAAAAATTGTTTTAAATAAGTGATTTTCAGGAAGGAAAGTTCTACTTGGTGGGAAAAGGAAGAACCCAAAAAGTAGTTTTCTGTTACTTCATTCCACCAATATTAATCAAATTATTTCAGAGATCTTTCAAAACAAATAATCAACACTGTGCTAATCCAGCTGTTATAAATAACATAATTCTGCTGCTTGCATTCTTTTTATTTGACCTCACACACTTGATGTCCATCATTGAGGAGATCTACACCACCACAATCATTAAAAAGCAGATGAAAGCTTTTTACTAATATGACTATGTAATCATTAACATATTTGCTGTAAAAAAGCAAAGAAGCAAAAGAGGCTTCTTCAATGAGCTGCTAGCGAAAGTTTTCAAAGGAAAAACATCAAATAGCTATATTTTATATCTAAATCATGATTTGCAGAAGGCAAGTGAATAAGTGATCTTGAAGAGCAGGAAAACACTAAGAATAGAGTGAAAAGAGAAAAAAGAAAACTTCTATTATAGAGCTGCTCCAGATTAGCAGAAAGAATCTGCAGAAAGAAATGGTAACAAGGCTGACAACACTTTATACAGTTTTGGATTTTAAATCAAATAAGATAAACTAAAAAAAAAAGAAAATTAAATTGAGTTACAAGGGGGATAAAGACATGTCTAGAAGCAACTTTTGACTAGGTCTTGAGATCTTGGGCAGTTAGCAGCATGTCAATGTCTTTGGAGAAGGAATATTTACCATGATGCATCGGCCTGTTGAGTAAGTCCCTCCACGCTGCAAGAGAATACAGATTCCAGTTACTGTTCATTGACTGGTGTAAAAATATCAAATTACTTTAAACAGGAAATCAACTGAATTCATATTGATGGTCTGAGTGAAGAAATCAAGTGTTTAATTGCTGACAATATATTACACATTTTAACAATCTTATCTGCAAACTGATGTTAACTAATTCAAAATAAAAATACATACAAAACTGAATAAAAAATGAAAGCATAAATGACATCTTGCTAGGAAAGTAATTTGAATGGTACAATAGAATCTTCATGCTACAAGCATGAAACAACTGGACTAGTAGAAGAAGAACTCTAAAACTGAGGTAACCGGAAGTTGGGAAATAGAAGAAAAATTGCTCTTACCTTGTTACATTCTAATTCTATCATAAGCTGTGGGGAAAAAACAGAAGAGGAAGCATTACCAAATTATTCACTGAAAAAAAAACTAGCTTATGATAGGAAACAGAAAATACATTTGGTGAAGTCAGAGGTTTAAGACAGGTGTTCACTCTTGGTTACATTACAAGTTTACATAAATCACTGCTGCTGCAGTCGAATACAGTAGATCTGAGGAGACTTTCTTTACTTGAGCTGCCAATGTTTAATATGTTTCACAGAAGCACAATTCTTGGCAAAAAAATGTTACCAGCTCCTTTCAAGAAGATGCTACAGTTACAGCTCCCAGGGGCTGAGGCAGCAGTTAAGAACAGCACTGTACATCAGAAGCACAGTACAGTTCTATTACCAATTCTATTTTCTTTTTTTCTTTTTTTTTCTTTGCTTTAAGACATGGATTGTTTTGATAGATAGATTATTACTTTCCCCATTTTTATAGGAGAAAAAGAGTATTTACTTTTTTATCATTTTTATAAGAGGATTAGGCAGTGAAATTAAAATTATTGAAAACATCTAATGGTTTTGCCTTAGTTAAGGACTAAATGACAACAAGTGTATATCTTGTATCAAGCCAAAGATACTTTAATTACTGCATTAATTTCTATCATTCAAATACACTAAAACATACCTTCCTTTTACTTTTTCCTGTTGCATTAACTGACTCAGAATGCGTAGGTGTGAGAGTTTTGCTTTGAATTCCAACCCAAAAGTTCTCTAGATTTTGAACAACAGTTGCACTAGAGGAAACAAAATAATTTATTGTCTATCAGTGTATTTAATTATAAATACTAATAAACTCTTGTCCCCCTTGCCCCTAGCCAAGAATATCCATTGTGTTCTGGTTTTAAGTGTATACAGTACAAGTTTCACAGAATACTTTTCCTTGTAGTGGCTTGTATTATCATCCAGCATAACTTTGAAGATAACTCAAACAGATACTGAGAGCAAGCAGAAGAGGGATAGACACAGCTTGAAGAAGCTCTGACACCAGCAAGAAGCATTGGCTGAAATGTCCATAAGAATTGTCCCACATGCTCTGACAATCTGCATCTATCATGGTGAACTGATTCTCATGGCAATAATGAATGGAAGCAGCTGTGGTTTTGTATTCTTTTGCCTGCTCTTGGTGTTCCTCAAGATTTAATGAAGCAAGGCAAAGGTGGCCCTATCATAAATCTGCACTTCAAACAAGACAAGCTATTGAATGTTTAGGTATTTTCCAATATACCTCAAGCATGCATTTGTTAGAGTAGGTGGTGTTTTTACAAGGTTCATGTCTGCAAGAAAAGTAGCATTAAAAGTAGGCTAAATATGTCTTCTCATGTTTTCAGAAGTTAGTTCATAGATCATACATTTATTTTAAAATTTATATTAGAAGAATTTACATCAAATTACTATTCTACCACTGTTCAAAATGAAGAAAGGTATAACTGAATAGATCTGAATTTCATTTTTCCAGGGAAGGAGTTACATTCATATTTTGTTGTAATTAAAGAATTCAAAGTGTAAAAAATGGCTACTTGAAGTTCCATTAATAACATTATGTTTAATGGAATTATTTACATATATTAAGGTCTTTAGGACATTAACTTTTACAACTATATCTTGAAATGGAAATAATTTAATGAACATAATGTGAAGTTATGGCAAACTATGAAAAAAACTAAGTTGGACAACAGTATCTCAAACAGCAGCACAGGTCTATCTTAATATAGAAAGAAAATTTCAAGGCAAAGAAAAAAAAAGAAAAACAACTATTTACATAAATTGAAGCTCTCCTCTAATATCATGTGGAGCAATCCATGTTGTTGTAACCTTCTGTTTCACATCTGAATTGGCATTACTCACTGCCGAATTCTGCAATTAAAAAGAAATACATATAATTATATAAGATGTAAGAGTGATTTTTAGCTATATTATTACAGAAACTGTCTCTACTACAACAGGTAACACTGATATCCTGCTACAAAGAGCCAGTGAATTTCTATATTAGGTTCATATCACATATAAAGGATAGATGAAGTTCTTGAGAAAACCTAACCTTTTAAACTCTACTGAAGAAATAGCTTTGTTGTATAAAAATGATCCTTACTTCTATTGTTTTAAGGAAACCCAAGCTCCAGTGAGTATTCCAAAGACCACACACATACCGTCAT
Source organism: Emberiza elegans (assembly GCA_024865655.1). Lineage (NCBI taxonomy): Eukaryota > Metazoa > Chordata > Aves > Passeriformes > Fringillidae > Emberiza > Emberiza elegans. The sequence goes on from JALJVW010000206.1 coordinate 68,619,740, forward strand.
GTTATGACATTCCAAGCCTTTAGTGTTTGGATCTGTAATTTTAAAAGTACCAACAGGAACATCTCCATCTATTTCTCGAGCTTGTAGATTAAATCCTTTAAACCCAGCATCTCCAAGCGCTTCTAGAGTTACTGTGAAAGAAAGCATTTTGAGAAATTTAAATTTCACATACCACCAAAACGGCCTAAATGTTTACCATGCAATTCGCTTCACTCCAAGGCACAAGATTACATTGTGCAGAATTCTGCACAGTGCAGAAATTACTTTAAACCCTGTACAATTCTAAAAGAAAAACATTTAAAACACCTTTCTTAATTATAAGGGGAATGACAACAAAGGTAAAGGAAAAATTTGGAAAGATACTTCTCTGTAAAGTAACATGGAATTCATGATTTACTGACAATTTCAAAGGGAATTCTGCTCTACCAAAAGAGCAGTGGCCCTGCTGTGAAGGTGCTCCAACCAGAGAGCAATTTGGGAAGCCACAATAGCTCCACCTCCTGCAATGTGATAAAATCTGGGATGCAGCTCTTAGAAGGGTGACTCAAAATGTATCACTCTTAAGTAGTCTCATACTGCGTCCTGAATGTCTATCTTCCTGTAGGATGACAGCATGTGAAGAACTAATGAGTAGGATCCCTTTGTATTGCAGAGGCCTGATTCAACAGCAAATAATCAAATACAAAGTTAACGAGCAACTAATTATTAGTCCAGTTTGCCTAGCTGTCCCCCTCAATTTTAATTTTGTCACAAAAAATTACAGCATAAAGTTAAGATATATTTATTAGATAAAGAAAAAAGAAAGAAAGAATGCATTTTCAGTCATACAAGTATGTCCATACAGATATAAAACATAAAATATGATATCTCAGGTGTATATGAACAAGATTGAAGTTAAAAAATAAATTATCCAGACTGAGAGGGAAATGGAGGGATTTTTATGAAGATTCTAGAAGTCATGGACAAAGATTTTATGTCATTCAGATTGTTTACCTTGGACTTCATTTCCTGGCTCAAAGTTATCAAAAGATACAGCAATAATATATGGTGGTGCAGATGTCTGTGGTTCAACTTCATAGTTTGGTAACAGAGAATCACAATCAATTGAGGTATTTGTCTGTGGAAAACCAAGGATTCCAGGCAAAAATATCCCACAGAACAAAAAAACAAAGCAGGAGTGTCTCCTCATCTGTGGAACAAAAAGACAATACAGGTCATAGTAACTTCTTTAAGTAGTTGTCATATTTGGCAAATATCATCTTTTCTCCACGACAAGAAACACAGCAAGCCTAGAAAGCTGCTCTTTCTTTGCATTCATGTATTTTGAAGAAAAAATTACAATAAAATACTTATATACACTGGCAGAAAAGTGCAATAAGAGACACAAATATTATAATTTAAAAATACAAAATTATTAAAGGGAGTTAAAATTTTCAGGTTACATATCACCAATCCATTAGCAGCCATGCCTGCTGCATTACACCTTTGAACTAGAAAAGTTCTTAAAGCAAAGTTCCTCCTTGTTGCCATGGCAGATTTAGCTCAGCTCCTTGGCTATGCAAAAACTCAGAGGGAATCCTTGCTCTCTCAAACTGTAGACATAATTGTGATTAGCATGCTCTTCTTTGACTGCTTTCCCTACTCTCACTTTCAAGGGACGGTCGAGAAATCTAGTTAAATGCCCTGGACTACTCTTAAAGAATTTCAAATATTTGTTTCCTGAAGACTTAACAAAAGATTTCTGCAAAGTCCTCTGGAACTTCTAAACATTTAAAAAATACTAAATAACTACTGCATGCTTCCTATTAGTAAAGAATTACTATAAACAGTAAAGAAACTATAACCAGTACAGAAATTCACAAAAAATAACTAAGAGGCAAGACTGAAGTCCAATTTTCCAGGCCTGTCCAGGAAGAAAAAATGTATTTTCTTTATAGTTCACTTGCAATGATGGTAAACTATTTCCAAGAAAGAAAGGAAACATTTCCCAAAAGTATTCTCAGGTGTTTAATATCAGATTTTTCAGCCCATGTGCAAAATCTAAATATTCAACTGGCACTGAATAATAAGCACTACATACTTAAAAGGCCATTGCTCCTTATGAACAACTCACTCTTCCAGCTACAAAATTGCTGATACAGCTGTTCAATCTCCAGAAGTCTTTAATAATGCTATTTTACATGCTGTCTGCTACAGGATTGCCTCATGTGACTCAACAGACAGTAAGAGAAAGAATTGAGATATTTACTTGAGATTTTTTAAAGCATTTCAAACACAATGTAAGAGATATGTTCAATTTGTACCATCTACCTGTGTATCTTAATTCATGCAGAACTGTGGAAGATCATTTGGTTTTGTATGTGCTAATGAAATAAGTAACAGAAGCATCTAATGTAGAGGAAAAATACACAACTCTGAATATTCATGTACTTTGAACTTCAACAACTTTTTAAAAAGCCACTGAGTCAACAAATAATAAAACAGGTGGCTGTGAAATGCTGAAAGCTTTCCAAGTAGGATGATGAAGGTTTGCAAGGTGTCACAACTACTCAGAGCACCAACCAGGGAAATGATAGATGCAAGTTATCATGTCTTTAAAGCAGGTGAAGGCTGCACCTCTCCAAAGCCTCATCAAAGTGTCACTCTAATGGGATCCTGGTGAGCATCATGTTTTGGTATCAGCACACTGGGCGCGGTTATCCAAACTCTTGTGACGATTTTGACGTGGCCCACCTCTAATTAAGTTTTAAATACAGCATGTGGGTGCTATTATATCAATAGATGCGGTAAACAGTGATTTAATATGAACTAGTCTGTTGTTGAAATCTCTGTCTGACTCATGGAGAGATGGAAAAAAAAAAGTCTGTTTCTAATTAGATGTTCCATTGCAAAGCGCAAAGTCCTGTTTTAGCTAGGATTGGAAAATTGTCTGGAACTGCACTCTGCCATGAAAGAAAGCCAGTCTGAAATATTTCCTCTTTTTCTTGCTAGAAAAGAGCCAGAAATACAAGTACAACAAGTTGAAACATGGCTGAGATGCCTTCTCTTAGCATCAGCTCTCTGATTTAATAGTTCAAGAGGTATTCTAGGAGTCTCATCATGTCATCTTTTGGAACTAGCTTTTAGATGAGAAAAAGAGATATTAGCATCTTAAAAAATTCCAAGCCCAGACTTGAGGCAGAAAGCTTCCATGGTCTCTGAGTTCCAATACATAATACATGCAATCATGTTACCTTGCATTAAATATTTTACTTTTTCTCCGTGAAAAATGTAAAAAAACAAAAATTAAATATTTATAAAATAGAAAAATAGAGAATTCTGGCAAATAAATGTTATTTGCAAACTTCTAATTTGATATAATGATGAAAAATTAACTATATCCTCAGTTCCTTCATCTGATGAAAAAATTATAATTATTTTTTTATCACAGATTCAAACCTTTCTCCCTATGAGTCTATGTGGCCCTCACCTTTCCAACACCTGAGCTGCTACCTTAAGAATCCTATTCCATATTTATTCTAATATGTGTTCAGGCCAACAATTAAATCCCTGCTAGTTAGCTACTGCATTCAAAGTCTACTGGACTTGGGAAGAGTCACTTTGGTGGTTTGCTCCTCCAAAGCCTTGGGCAAACTTCTGAACAGAGACAAAGGCTGTTTTAAAAGCTTTTGAATACAGAGCATTTAATGAATATGATAAATACCTCTCCATAATTTGAAAAACACAGTCCTTGCAAGTCCATCCTGCCAACAGTTTAAGACTAGCTCCTGTATACCCCTTTCTATTCCCATTCTTTATGAGTCTTTTTCTCCTTCTCCTAGATGCTCCTGATGAGCCACAGACACAATTCTTTAGCCCTTGAGAATAAGCATCACCAGTTAGTGTGCACCCTGTCCACCACATCCCCAGCAACACACCTTATCGACCAAGTGCTGATGCGTGGGCATCCTCCGGTGGCTCTGTGGTCAGTGCGGAGGAGCTGCAGGCGGGCAGTGTCGGTGCCCAGGAAGATGAGACAGAGGAGGAGGAGGGCTCGGCCAATCCGTGCCGAGGTGGGAGCCAGCGTGGCCAATCAGGGCTGGCTGTGCATCCTACCTGGAAATTGGGACACCACAGGTGGGACTGTCCTGCCCAGAGCTGGCGGTGACAACACCCTCCTCACAGGTGAGTCACGCCCCTCTGACCTTTATCGAGGCATCTGGCACAGGCAGGGCTTCTGAAGGCTGGTAGCCTAAACCAGTATGTCAACTAAAATCAAGAGAATTATGCTATACAAAAATCCCCTTACTAATATTTCATAACAGTTCCAGCAAAATATTCTATATTAGTCTTAATAATCTGTTACCACAGAGTATTCTGGTGCTGCTTTTTTATTTTCTACTCCTTTTTCACAGTTGGAAAAGACTTGGAAAATTCTAATGATTGTCATACTTCCAAGCATTTTCCCAGAGCAAAGAGTTAATGAGGTTGTTTATCCTCATGCACCTTGTGGGAAGAACCTGAAGTTATTGCAACTGACATGCACTGAAAACTAGCATTTTTTTACTCTTCAGAACATTTTTACAAGGTCTCTACCAGAGACTGGGAGAAGTCCAAAAGGTGAATGACATAAAATAGAATAGAGTATTTTCAGTTGGATGGGATCTAAAATTATTTGTGTAATTCATGCCTGTCCAAATGCCTCTAAAATATTGACAGGCCTAGGGCTTTGACCACCTCCCTAGGAAACCTGTTACAGTGCATGACCAACCTCTCAGTCTGCTTCCATGATGTTCACTCTGAACCTCCCCCAGAGCAGCTTTGAACCATTCCCACACGTCCTGTACTGGACACCAGGGAGAAGACATCAGCACCTCCCTCTCCACTTCCCCTTCTCAGGAAGTTGTGGAGGTCAATGAGGTCACCCCTCAGCCTCCCTTTCTCCAAACTAGACAAGCCCAAAATACTTTGGTGCTTCTAACAGGACATTACTTTCAGCCCTTTGTTGACCTCTTCTAGACATTTTCAAGGACCATAGCAATATGACAGACATTTTCTATTTAACCACAGAATTCTGTGAATCTATGAGTCTTTGGTTAATGGAAATCCTTTAACCAAAGACTGTTTATAAGAGCCTTCTTCAATTCCTTAATGGTCATTCATTTAAAATGTATTTAAATTCAAAATGCTCACAGCATTTAAAGAAAATTAGCTATTTTTAAGAGTCAGTGCATTTAACTAACTGTATTCTCTTTCAGTTAATTGCCTTTAATGAGTAGCATTTTATTTATGTTGTTCTATTATGAAATGCCTTATTTCCTATCTGCTGGTATCCATTGGGAAGGAGATCATAATCTTTCTTCTCTTACTATACCACCAAACTTACCATTAATACCAATGTTATAAATAGCAATACAAAATCATGCTGCACACCACAAATGCAATAGCATACCAGTAACACCATCAAATAAATTACACAGTAAAGGAATGACAAGTGCTCACACCAGAAACACATAACCAAAGAGATGGGATCTTGTAAATGCATAATGCAAGACCTCCTTCACAACCAGCTAGAAGATACTGAGAGGTAACCAGAGGGATCAGAACTGTTTCTCCAGGCTACTTTGAGCAGCAGTGAGCACTCCATGAATATTTGATTTGACAGTCAGATAGATAAATGTCAGGCAATGAATTGCTATAATCTTGGTAATATGGTTATAAAGAAGCATAGATAACACAAGCAATATGCTTTTGTTGGCTGTAGCGCTAATAAAATACTACTGTGAATAAGCTGGTAAAGATTCAGACCATTAGTTTACAATGTGAGAGTTGTAAACGTGCGTCCCTCTTACACAACACTCTGCTGGCAGTTTATTTCAAAGGAACAGTATTCCCACTGAATCAAACAGAGCAGACTGATCTTGTATTGATTTACCTGTACTCTAAAATGCCAGTTTAAAAAATAAAGTCTTTTTCAGGTCTACACACTTGAAAGGAAAATTTTGAGATCATAATTTAAATACTAGTTGAACAAGTGGTAAACTCCCGACTCTAGTGAAACCAGGATTACAAAGTTTGCTACGTACTGAAACTCCTGTACAGAACAACACTACACAGTGTGCCCATGGAATTCCCTGGTGCTTGGAATGCCTTCAATGCAAATTCCCGTGGGAATATTAACCTCTTTTTTTAGATCTATGATTGTGTGCAGCCCTTATGGAGTTAGCTGGTCTTTCTTTCAAATAATCACGTTTGATTTGTCCCACCAACAGTGGGCCAATTCATTTTAGGAAGAAGCCAGGGAGCATGGCAGAGAAGCCAGAGCCCAGAACACTGGAAGGAAGGGGATACCTACTGGGCAGTGGGTGAAAATTCTAAAGGGTACATGGTGGACACAGGGGAAGCCAGCTACTCACAGAAGAAAAAGACTGTCTTCTTGAATAAAGGACTGCAAACCCTGGCAGAGTTTCCAGTACTACCTGGTTTCTACTAAAAGCTGCTTAAAACAAATCAGAGTAAGCAGCCCACTTCCTTCTTCCTCACTGACATCAGGACCTCCAACCACGTTCATGACCCTCAACAGATTTCTGCTTGCTCTCTGCAACAACTGAGCCAAAGATCTGGCAGTTTACATTTCTAACTGGAAATGTTAGAAAGCCTAAAAAACCTTCAGCTAAAGCCAACATACATAAATAACATGGTAAAATAGGTGATGTTATTTTCATCAGTGTCTGGTATCCTTCTCAAACTGCTTTGATGTTTCCCATAGGCAATAGATACAATCTTGAGTCTTGGCCTGGGCAGGAGAATTGGCAAACTCTTTGCTGAGATGCCTCACATGTGCTGGACACAATGAATGTTGCAACAGTAGCCGCTCCAAAAATATTTCAGAGAAAATGTACACAACAAGTGCTCTTACAGATATGAAGAGCTGAGTTTATAACAATCTGTGTCTTTTGTTAAGTACTCCAAACTGACTCTATGGAACAGTAAAAGTGAGTGGGAAGGGAGGGAAAGAAACTTCATTTCTTCCAAGCACTATTTTTCATAGTTCTGAAAAAAATTACAACTATTTCTGAACATCCTTGAGTCCTCTTAAGTGCCAGGTGCCTTCCCAAGCTCTTCCTGTCCTTTTCTTTGTTCCCTTCTTGCTTAAACAGGGAAGGTCAAGAATAATCCCTACAAATGACAGAAATGAAATTTGTTCCCCTGACATCTATTTTGACCATTTGAGAAATTTCTGCAATATTCCACATTTCATCTTCAAATTAAAGCAGCTTTGTAAATTCACAGTATAAGTGTGATAAGAGGATGTTATAATTGAACACTTTTTGTGTATAACTCCAGAGTACTCAACAGGAGTTATTTTCAAAACCATTCTAGTCTAAATTTTGTGGTTAGGATTCTTAACCACTATGTGAATAATGACTAAATGAAAAGACACATTTATTTAGTCTTCCTTCAGAACCAGCATGTCTCCTGCCTTATACTAGCATGTCAATATTTACATCCTGTTTCCAAGGACTTAAAGTATTACCATATTTTTTATTAATAAAGGAAAATTTTGTTTCCTATGCTCAATAAATAGATTCCTATCTTGAAAATACACCAACATATCATACAGTAATATTACATATTGCTCAAAATAACTCTAGATATAAATATGGTGTTATTCTTCTGAAAAAAATTATGTTAAAAATTGTAAAACCAAATAAAATTTACATAATATATTTTGCTCTCCCAAGGAAATATGTTAAATGTCTTCTTGATAAACATTCAACTCCCTGATAATTCAGAAAAACACATTTTTCTAGTGAAAAAAAAGATATGAAATTATCCTTTCCTACATATTAAAAAAAATCAACTCCTTGTTGTCTTTAATTTCTTGTCTTCAATCATGTTAGCACTTTTCCTGTCTGATTTAAACCCTGCCAACATCTGTGTAAAAAAGAAGTAATTCTATAAATTACAAAATGTTTCACACCCTCAAAGTCCTGGAGAGATGAAGTCACTGGGAGCCTTACATGAGAATTAGTAAGCAAAAAACAGGTTTGCCTTGACTTGACATTAAAGTAGAAAGGGAGTGATCAAATGGATTACTTCTACCAAATCTTTTGTGTCCCAGTAGAGATGAGGGTGAACAAGACTGTGCTGGGCTGATGGGTGCCATGCATTTACGTGCTGCTCAGGATAAACACCTGACATGAACAGCACATACAGGGGCAATGACATTATGAACATTGCATCACGTTATCTCATGCATTGTGCAAGCTAACAAGTGCTATTGTCCCTATGTGCTTTTAAGGTGAGTGCCTGGGTGTGGCTGCAAACATATGCAATACTTCATATAAGCCACAGTGACTACCATTTGTTTGGTGATTTACCAGACTCAACATTCAGATTTAAGTAAACCTAAACATGTTAATGGAATGGAAGAAATTATACTAGAGGGATCCTGCTACCAAGATATGCAGTCCATGAGAAAACTGGAGCCTTCATATTAAAAATGAAAATTCACTGTTTTCCCAGTCATGGAGAAGATAAATGGTCTCTCTTACATGCATTAACTACTATTACAGAAAAATTCTCTTTGACTGTAATTTGTATTTATAGATCCAAAACACTTCAAGTACCACTGAAATATGTTTACAGGTTATTTCTAAGTCCCTGTGGCCTAGAGAATTCTGTACAGTGGGGATAAGGCAGTGCACATCTATGCCTGTGTGGTCCACTCATGAGTGAGTGGCTGGGATTCAGACACATAAGTTCAGCTCTAGAGCTTCTGCCAATCCAACAGAACTGGGTCAAAAGCAGCATAGATATAGGATACACAACTGGATTGTATAAACTCCCTTTGCTGGTGTACACCCAGTCATTGAAAAATGCTGGCTGCTTAGGCTAACTGAATTTTGGCTAATTTGGGGGACACATCATTGCATGTCTGTAACAGATACCCATGAGACCTGCACCACTGTGTGATCAAAAAGGGCATGGATCTGTTATTAATATACACAGAGCTGCAGCTTCTAAGAGTTTCTTTCCATCTCTCAGGCCAAGAGGGAGATGTCCTTACTAGTGAACATTCCTTTGGAATTCAAAATCAACTTCAAACAATTGCTATTAACTCCTTCAAAAGTGTGACTAAAGGTTAAGTAGATTACTTGTCTTTGTGACAATCTATACAGGTTGTTCTTAGGTAACAGAATGTGACTGTAGATTTGGGTAGTCCCAGTTTCATCATTTACAGAAGCCAAAAATCTGTCATCCTGGAAAGAAGCATGCTTTTTATGGGAAGAGTTGCGCACTACTTGTGCACAACTACTGGAGAGCAGAAAGGATGCAGAGCAAAGAGGGAGGGTATGGTGGGCTCATGTGGCTTCCAATAATATCCAAATCCCAAGAAACAGCCAGTTAATATATTTTCCAGGACATGACCAACAAGGCATTTGATATTGTACAGGTTTCCAGTAACAAATAGTAACATTTCCACTGCATTCTTCCTGTTTGTCTCTGAACACACCTCGCAAACAGCTCCCTGTGAGGCAGGGAAGTATTGCTGTTTACACCCCATTCTGCAGATGAGGAAACCAAGGCACAGAGGGATTAAGTGACTCGGCCAAGGTCATATAGAAAGTCTGCTGCCACTCAGGGTATGCGTCAGTCCTTGTCAGCAGTCAGTGACACTCCCTGAAAAGTTCACTCAACCCCTTTCTCTGCATAGGCCAGCATCTTTAAGATTTCATAAGTCTCATCTTCCAGCCTAACCTTGACTGGAAGAAGAAAATTCATCAGCCCAGGTCAGAGTCAGGCTGAGTATGATCCCTGGCTTTCTTACTTTTTGATTAGGGCTCTTGATTATCTACAAGATTGTACTTTATTTTCACCTCTGCCAGAAATTCCTCCTAAGGGACTACTTTAATTTAAACCTAAGTAGGTGGGCTGTAATATCCATACAATAAATACATGCAGTAATTATTTTCAAAGATTCATACATATTTCTCTCAGGACACAAACTTTCCCATTTCTACTCCTGCATTTAAAACCCTCCAATATAATTTCCTATACAATATAAATCAGCTCAAAGGTTCATAAATTCATGCCATACAATGTGGATATATCTATATATATACACACACATACAGATAGCATAATACCTCCTGTATAGACAGTATTACACTATAGATGGGAATATGTATCTAGTAAAAAACAGCAAGAATAATCTAAAAAAATTAAACACACATCCTAAAGTGTTTTACTTTTACAGTAGCTTTCCAAACAAAATCTCTGATGTATTTTATGTGTAAGCAATAATGTGAGGAATTTCATGTCTTATTTCCTTGTGTTTGTGTATTAGAACAGTTAGTGGACTTAATGGGGATTTCTTTAGGTGTGAGAAACTTAAATGAACCTCATGTGTGACCCATACAGTAAACAGCGCTTTTGCTCAGTTTAAATAGAAATACTGAGATTCAGCAACAGCTGAATCAAGAAGCCCAGGGATGAATCAGCACATTTAAGGCATGATAGCAGATCAAACAGAACCATTTCTTCTATGCTGTTCATACCAGGTTTCTAGTGCTATATCAAAACACTGAGGTCCTCCTTCCCCTCTCTCACTTTTTTCAAATTGAGATCTAGGATTCTTGCATTGTAGTGTGTTTCTAATTAAAAGCAATCCTATGCCACTAATAGCATAGTTGTTCCATTTGTATTGCTAGAAAAGAGCTGCTCTTGGTACTTTTCTTTTACTTATTCAATAACTGAGCCTTTCAGTTCATTCATTTATAATGCTGTTCCAAAACCAGGAGTGCCTTTTATTTGAGGAATAAAGGAATAATTTTGAAAATAAAAAAAAGGCAAGAGAGCTGGAGGAGTTGCCATCTCTTTCTTGCTCTGTCACAAATTTCCTGTATGACTCTAACAAGTCATTAATTTCTATATGCCTCATCTAGAAAATGAGATAATGACATTTAACTATTTCATTGGGAGGCTTAATGGTTGTGAAATTTGCTGAGCTTCTTGGATGGAAAGAAGCTGCTGTCAGAGTAAACAGTAATAGCGTGATGATGTTTGCTGGGAAGGTTATAGGAGAGTCCCTTTGTAACAATATCACAATTCTGCATTACACAGACAAGATTAGCCAAGCAAGTGAGTCACTTAGTGAGAAATTTGTGTTTTCCTTCATTTGTGGTATCTGTGCATACTGTCTGGACCCCAAAATCAAGACAAATTTTTAATGATCTGTAAGTCTATGGAAAGAGACACTGTCTTTAGAAAATAAAACATCCTTTCTCTACTGTTAGAATCTAATTGCAAACATCAGACTACAAAAATTTATAAAAATGCCTATGGGCTTTAAAATTTGCTATGGATTAGTACAACCCACCATTTGACAGACCAGTCATAGACAGCAGCACATCTATTGATTCTTTGTTGATTTTCCCTCTGATATTCTAGAAAGCAAAGGAACTTAAACTAATGTGTCTGGCCTTCACATTCTCTTAGATGGGAATACACTGTGGAGGATCTCTAAAAAGCCCCACATAACCTTTTTGGAGCACCCCTGTGGATGTAGGCATCTAATGTTACACACACTCAGCAGTTCTAATTTCCCAAGGCTTCACCTCTCCCCAGTGTCCCAACATCTCTCTTCTTCTTGTCTATATTTGCTGGGATTTGGATTTTTTTACTGAGAAGATGATGGAATATCAAATATGTTTCTAGATTGTTTTGGCCATGAAAATGTGTGACTATCTCCTACAACCACAAACAATTCATGCTGACAAAATGATTGGTAACATATTTTTGGGCAACAGCTTGAAACTAATGCTTCTGCTTCCAGCACAGCAATCCTCATTTCATTTGTGATAAGGTTTTATGCTGGTCACCTAAATTCAATGTGATGTTTTAATGTTGGTAAAACGCCAGTGATCATTGTGTTGTTTCTCCCTTCAAATTAAAACATTGCCTGAAAGAAATACATCTGTTTATATACACTGTTTGTAAAAAGCCAATATCCCCAGCGAGATCCTTGAGTACAGGAAATAACAAGCCACCTTTTTACTTGAAAAAGAAACTTAATCAAGCATTCCCTTTCACCAAGTATGTATTTCTAAATACCAAGGAAGAGCAGAAGCATTCTATGATTGAGAACATAGTATGTGAGAGACAGAGAAAGCTATTCTTGTATCATTGTCTACAGAAGATATTCTCAAAGGTAAAGCATGGCATTCACAGGATTACAGGTGTGTATTACAATCATAGCAGAAATAAAGTCCAGTCATAGTGGCACTACAAACTGTAGCACTGGTCCATTCAAATCAGAATTCTTTAGAAATCAAACTGAATTTTCTCTAGGAAACATTATCTGTGTGTAGGAAAGCCACAGTTCAGAAAAAAAATATGAGATCTTGGAACAATTGTGATGTTCACATATTCGGTCAAACACAGGGCAGTTAGCTAGATAAACAGCATTTAGGATTTCAGCATGCCATTTTGCAATGGTCTACTGAAATCTGTCCACAGCAACACAGCTGAGCAAGGATCCTCTCATACCTGTCACATTTCATGGTGCCATATCTTAAAGATCAGGACATTCCACAACACCATACTGGGGCCTACTGTATCATTGGAAAGTGAATAATTCTGAGTAAGGCCAAAAGGTGTAATTTAAATAGATTTGTAGCTAGTTGCACTTTTCAGTTCTATCACCAAGTGAGTTGATTCACATCAATACAAGCAAAACAGAAGGTTAATTAATGATATATATGTGTCCAGAGCTCTTACAGTGAGTGAACAGCTTAAAATATTCATTCTGCACCTAGTATATTAGGAAACACACAGGATCTAATTAGTCAATATCCCTAAAGGAAGAAAAAATTGTCATCTACTATAACACATTTCAAAAACTCAATCATAAATGAGTTGAAATAGGAATGTGTAGCATGTATTGAAAGTGAATGTTTCTGTTTGGTAGTGTCTGAATAATGCTAACACTGTTAGTATCAGTACTTTGAATCAATGACAAATTATAGATATTATGTTAAGATTAGAAATTAGGTGCAGGAATACCTGAACAGACTGCTCCACGTCTCTTACTCTTTTCCACCTGGTTTTGAGGGGTGGAAGGGTTTGTGTTCAGGAAACCCTTTGCTACAAGAAAAACCTCAATACTGATTTCTACTAAGATGTTCAATGCAGACTCTTGCAAGTCAAATTATAGAAGATATGCTAGAGAAGACAGCATTAAACCTCTGAAAACATTCAGGTTAATTTATTCTAAATTTTAAAACAATAAGATGCACCTGTTTTGCAGATAACTGAAAAACAGATGAACTGGAGCAAGACCTATCCTACACCTAAAACTGATCATCTACTAAAGCTGAGACTTCTCTAGCATGTGTTTATATTCTAGAATCTCTAGTTTTAAAATTACATCAGGGTATCTATGTTCCAAACATTTGCTTTCAGCAAAAGGAATGCAGTAACTACTCTGTCTAAGATGATCTCGCTGACAGGTCTGGACAGGTCTACACTTGCTTAGAACGACACAGAGATTTATAGCTGAGAATGAGCCCTACTTTTAACTGAGAAGCAGTGTCTGCCAGCAGGACCTAACACTCAGTGGAGAAAAATGTGAGCTTGGCATGACTAAGGTAGGCATTAGAAGATGTACAGCTGGGAGTGGATGAACTGGAATGGGCAAGGCCGAGAGTATTAAAATTTGGCCTATTTCTTCTAATGAAATGCTCAAAGAAGGATTGTACAGGGACAAGCTACCGTGCAGCTGATATGTGAAAAACAGCAGAAATAAACCACTCTTCAAAAAAAGTGTTAGGAAGAAGGTGCATGTGAATTTCATGCAAATTAGAAATTTTAAAAAATACAAAAAATTGAGGTAAGTATTTAAAACACTGAAGGTAAAAGTTACAGTTTACTTATTTTTCCCCTGAATCTTGCTATTGAAATCTGTTTGGCTTGATGAGTGGAGAAAGATATAATACTGTGTATTGAGCCCAGCCAGCTCATTCTCAAACTTCCCAGGTGATTATCTTTCTATCTAATTTGAACTGTGTGAAATTATAAAGGACATACCATACCATGCAGCTACAGAAACTACCATGCAAGACTGAAAAGCTCTTAAATTGGACAAGCTCTCATGCCTTGCTAAGAAGGCAGAAACATATAAACGTTAAAATGAGAAAAGAAAAAGGGGAGAAAAGGACCAGCAAAGTCAAATATTTGACTGGACTGGACTGAAAGTAATAGGACAGCAAAGTCAAATATTTGACTGGATTGGGCTTCCCAAAATAAGAGTTGCAAACAATATGCATTTTCCACCTCAGCATTGGCAAAGCTTCAGGTTTGAGTGACCCTAAGGTAGCTCTAAAGGACTGAGAACACTACTAGAAATTACCTTCATATGCAGCTCTTTCCCCATCCACTTTTTTAAGAGCAATTAGAGGTCCTTTAAAAGTCATAAGATTTCAATTTTTTTCCCCACATAAATCTCCATGCAGAGTTACAAGAGCAAGGCAGAGATGACCAAAAATTGATCAGTGGCCTACCTAGCTTCTGAAAAAAATTTGACTTTTTTTTCCTATCTCAGTATTAAATGTTTAATGGGCAACAACAGGTAGTTAATAATTTCAGAGCATAAAAATTAACTTCCATTATAATTCATGTTTGTAATATACGGTGTTAGTAAGTACAGAGTAGAGAAATTCACTCTTCATTATTCATATATATAATAAACCTCAAATTGTAATGTCTAGGTGCTTAGCTGCAAGGTACCTGAAATTTTATACATTTATAATTTATATTTTGGAAAACTTTAAGTGATGTTTAATTGTAGAGGGCCACTTTGTTGGAAGGGTTCAACACAAAGTTCAAAGGCTGACACTGACCTGGAGTTCCTAGAGAAATGGGATGGCTCTTAATTTATTATGAATTAATATTGTCACTAGTGGAGACACATCACAAATTTTTCTGGCCTTTTGGTTAGTGGTAACCTTGATTCCAATTCCCTCATTGTGGAAACACAATCTACTTGGACACACATGTGTCTCAGTGTGCTGTGGCAGCTGAATGCAGATGATGTGGAGAGGAGAAAAAAATTACAGAAATTCTGGGCAAATTCATTTTGAGACATGCAACTGATAGGCTTTTGCCCCCCCAAAAAGGAAAATATTGTCAGCATTTTAAGTACTGAGAACAAGGGTTATTATTTTTCCACTCCCCTAGGTTTGTATGGTTGAATTTGCAATCCTGGATTCTCAGTGCTTTTGCTTTTCTAGCTAAAGGGGAGACTGCTGCTGTAGAACTCCCTCACACCAACACTGGGGTTGGACCAAAATCCAATGGTTCCCACGGCTTTGGCTTAGGATGTCAGCCAAGCTGCTGCTGTTGATCTGCAATGCCACTTGTGGAAATGAAAAACTGAAATTCCTGCAAGCGGTTGAGAGAGACATTTCACATCATTAAATAACAACTTATTAGAACTGCTCATGTATTCTAAAAATGTGAGTAAAAATAAATTAAAGCAGTGTTTTGACTTATTGCTAGAACAGGAAATGTGTGTTCAAATGCCTTCAAGACACAGTGTGTTCATTATAGTCAGTCCTTTTTGACCATCCTCTTATGAAGCTTTTGTGAAATTTTTATTTAATTTTTGCAATACAAGACTGAGAAGCAAAGGCTGCAGCATTACCAAACCAGACTCTTTTCACTATGGTGAAGTTTGGAACAGTGAAACCATGAATTTATTACTGCAACATGGGAGAAGGTTTAATCCACACTGTCCTACAGAAATAGGGGTCCAGTAAGGCCCTGAATTTCTGTCTAAACAAACACACATGGTGGATAACTGAGATAATCTCCAAAATCAGGATAAAAGGAAAAAAAATGGGACATCATTGAAAATTGCTTCTATTTATGGCTCAGTCTCCAGTATTTAACAACCACAGAAACTCAGAAACTAAAATGGAAACTGTAGCATTAGTGGCATTCTGATTTCAACTCAGCCACAGCTATTTATTTTGAGAGAGAATATAGAAAGAGGAGGGAGGGTTTTGTGAGGGAGCCAAAGGAGTGCTTCATATTTCATCACATCCTGTTTTCAACAGTTTCATTAGACTTACCCTACAATTAATTTTTGGAGCAGATCTTGCAGCACCCTAAGGATATCTGCTCTTTCCTGGCTTTGTGCTGCAGAATCTCACACTGAACTTATGATAATTCTAACCCATAAACTATTTTTGAGTTCATCAAGAGTCTGTAAAGCAAATTATTTGTTGCATACCAAAGTTCTAGATGACACATAAGTCTTGACTCGGAATGTTGGGGAGTTCGTAACACACCTTAGTAATCTGATCTTTTTTCTGCTTGGTCAAATATGACTTATTGATATTATTTTGTAGTTTAGAATGACAAAAAATTGAATTTTTCAAAAAATTTTTACTTGACATGCAGAAATCCAATGGCTCATACAAAACTGAAGTGTTAATGAGGAATGAAAATTAAAAGCATAGCATGTACTCTGTGAGTGTATATGCTGATATACACAATATAATGTAATTTTCATTTACAAGGCTAAAGCTGTCTGTAGAGCATGTTCAGTGTATTGGAAAGACTAGAGGCAAATTAATAAGCACAGAATCAACTATTTCTTACACTATTTTTCCTAAAAGAGTTCTTATTAATAAAAGTATTTAATAACAAAAGGTTGAATTCAATGTTAAAGAAAATGTATCATTATCCCAGCTGAAGTTTAAAGTGGATTTTTTTTGGTGATATTGAATGAAAACACATTCCTAAAAATGAAGCTTGGGAACCAGCAACAGCAATGTCACTTATAGTACCAGAGGATAATGATAATTATACTCTCCACTTGCAAGCATATCAAAATTACACTTAGTGTTATGAAAATAGGAGGGTGTCTGCTTCAATCTATTTGCTAATCTAGATGAAGGACCCTTCTTTGCTCAGAAATGGTGTGACAGGAGAGGTGTGGATACCCAAGGAAGACTATTTATTTACATGGCTTGGGAAACACCAAGTTAGGTGTGCCAGGCTTGAGCAACACCTATTATCATTTCTGCAGATAGCTTACTGCACTGAAATCAGTCCTGTGATAATTATTTCAGGACTTGATTAGGTGGCATTGCATCAGAACTCCATCTTCTACTTAATATCCAAGCCATTTTCACAGTTCCAAAAGAAGATTAATCCCAAAGCACTCGATAGTAGTAGGACAGGGAAAATGTACTTTCAGAAAATGATACAGAAGAACATGAATGGCTCCAGAAGAGGCAGGTGGCACTGATCAGTGACACTGCTCATGGTAGGCTTATTCTTTAATGATAGCATATGAGAAGTCTGATGCATACCAATATCTGAACATGGTTAAGTTGGTAACTGAAAATAACAATAACTGTTTGTCTCCATTTATTAATCTTTTTTTCAAGCATCAGAAGAAAAAACTTGCTGAGGTGGCTAGCTAATTTGTATAAACAAAGATTTCTCAATGTCTTGGAACAAGAGCCCTTTATTGGATGCGAACTACTTGTACATATTAGGCATGAGCACTGTGTAGCACAGCTCAATTTACTATAGCTGATGGTCAATAATTTCCTTCTATCTTCATCTTGTGAGCTACTTCTGGACCATCCAACAGATTATTATGCAACAAATCATATACTAGCACTAACCTGACACATTTTCAAAACTGATGTAGAAGATGGTTATTCAGGAATTAAAATTTACATCTATATCTTCATCAAGCAAGTTATGTTTGGCTTATGAAAATAATCCAAACATAACTCAAATATACAACATTAAAAAAACCCCATAGTAATTACTATTGGTTTACTTCTAGAACTTTTGGTACTTGAAACTATGTTTAAGACTAAAAACTCTGACTTAACATCTTTCAAAGATGACCACTTAAGTGATCTTTTTTCAAAATGCAAATCTGGTCATAAAGATGCAGCAACTGGAACCACAGAGAAAAGAATAACTGAAGAAAATGTTTTTATTATGGCCTCCTTTCTTAGAGAACCATTTGATTCTCACCACAATAATAATGAGTTTTTAGAAAAAAAAAAATAGAAACATATAACAATTACAATAGATTAGTTCTTGAGAGACAGAAAAGGTCTGCTCCCACATTCAGATTTTGAAAAAATACTGTCATTGTTACCTGATTACTTCTGATAAACTACTTATGCTAGCTTTGTTGTTGGTTAAAAAATATAAAAATCAACCAGTAGAATATTTAGCCTTATAAATCAAGGAAATTGGTAAAGATGTACCTACTCCTAAATGCATCAGTAACTTAACTTAAGCTTAATTAAATAAGAATTTAGTAAAGAGCTATTGATAATTGAATTAGAAAAACATCAATGTGATCACATAAAAGGACCCTCCTTTTCCCTCATAGCTGAGAACTTCCTAAAGGTGAAGAAATTGCCTAAAATTGAAAAAGTCTCCTTATGGCCTAGTCTCCCTACCTTGGATTGGGTGTAGGAAATGTGTTTTGTAAATTTGACTATAGATTAAAGTCCAAATACCAAAGATTGAGCAAAAATATTTTGAAAACTTTGTCCAACAAACCAAACAAATGTGTCACTGCCAACTAATACTTCTAACAAAAATTCAGTAAGGAGATTTTAATGATCCAAGATGGAATCCGAGAAAGCAAACTGTAGTCCAGAGTAGATGATTGCTTAGAGCAGCTCCAGCTCAAGCAGCCCTCCTGATTGTAAGCAAGGTCAGACTGCACCCATGTAAATGCTACAGCTCAGACCAGGAGAACATTTCACACCACTCCTGAAGCACATGTATTCATGGATTTCACAAAATCTATCTTATTCCCCCTTTTTTAAGGTACTTTGCAGAGGTCATTCTAGTGCATCTAGCCTTGGCAATAACTATACTGTGCCAAGTTCTGCCTGATCCACCAGGTCCTTAATTATGCCAAGTCATCATCTCTCACTAGCTGTTCACACTCTTCTATCGAGAGATAGTTGTCATATGGTATCAGGAAGGACTCTTCCATGTGTAAGTTCAATAAATTCTTGGTGGCAATATATTTTTAGGTTTTGTCTAAATGCAAATGAGTGTTAAAATATTTTAGAGTCTGGAAGTTGCTTCACTCATTCATCTAAAATACCTTACTTCCATGACCTGAACACAAAGATTTAGTGAAAGACACTTAGTGAAAGATTTCTCTTGTGTTTCTTTGCAATAGCTACTGATGAGCCAGAGCAAGTGGGTAACATGGAGATGCTGCATGTATCTATTGTATCTATTGTATTTTATGTATTGCATGTATTGGATTAAATTCCTACTACACTGACTAATTTATTTAACTTGATAATGAATTATCATTTCCATCACTTCAATTATTTAAATTTGTCAAAATAAAAAGACACTTATTAGATAAATAAAAAAAATTCTTGCAAGAAGATTTAGTGAAACAAGGCTTATGTTTGCTTATGGCATCATAATCCACACAAGAACAGCTTCTCAGGGCTTCCAGAGAAAGCCTTAATACAAATATGTTAATTTTCTGGTGGACACTTGGAAGGCCCAAGAGAAGCCCACTAAGAAACCGTTTTACTGTGGCCTTTCTCAGTAGGAGTTGACTGCTGTTGTTAAGTATTTACAGGTCTCCTCTAGCTGTACCAGAACTGGGACATGCATCTTGGCACTGAGGACTTGTCAGTCAATCAGAGTCTAGATAGTTCCAGAGGTATTCCCTGTTTCCCAAGCCCTTCCTTTCACTCTTCATAGCAGTGAGAAGTCACCACAGGATGTGTTCTCATGTCACCTGTTGCACAGAGTTTTCCCTTTCAAATGCAGAGGTAGGTGAATTTCCATTCCTTCAGCAGCTAACACTGTAAGAAATAGTCAGGTAACAATTTTTGTACAGTATTTATAACATTTTTTTCATGGTGAATTTGAAATCTGCTACAAGAAAAAAACCAACTCACTTTCTATAAATAGTCAGTTCCTAGCAGCTGGAACAATGTCTCCCTTTTATTTCAAAATAGTAAACATTCCTGGAATCAATCTGAAATACTCAATTAGAAGTGCAATATATTTAGAACATCTACATTTTTAGGCACTTCTCTACTCACCATTCTGCAATTGTTTGACTGGGATAGAATGTAATAATGCTTCCCAACACAATCCCCACAATGCCCACGAATTCATCATCAAAACAAAAGAACCTGGCTTCTGTTTGGGATTCCTAGTGCATGGTTAGAGATAGTACTTATAGAAGTACAGTAATAGAACTTGTAACAGACAAAGACTCAGAGCAACTAATGTAATACATGCTTTAGTAGTGCAAGTAACTCTAGTTTGCACACTGCTCACTACAGTTAGCAGAATAAGAGACAATGGATCTAGAGGCTGAAGACCAAGCATGTCTACAGAGGCTTTTTGACCTATATATTTATTAATTCCTAAAGCATTTCCTACAACATCACTGACTATTCTATCAGACAGAACATGGTCTTCCTGGGTGAGCTCATACCAAATTCCTATTGGCAAAGTCAATTTGTAAACCTTCATACTCTTCTGGCAAGACTTTCAGTCCTGAGGCTTGATTTACCAGGCCAAAATTTTCACTCCTATAGACCAAGCCAGAAAATTTTCATTCCTATAGACCATCATTTTAACTAGGCTACAAAATCCTTTTTTTTCATCAAGTAGTCAAGAATCAGATTCTTTAGTCTCCCTTTTTCAAGATAAGGCAAAATGTTAACAATGTTAACGATGACATGTGACTTCCTAGACAAACTAATAACATGAGAATACACACAAATCCTTGTATTTTGAAGAGGAGAATCTGTTCTGGAGGATAACGGGAATGCAACTTACAAAGTCCTGTCATTGTCTCATAACCCTGGATACAAAGTGCACACAAAGACAAGAACATAGCAGAAAATGCAGAAATTAACTGAATTAACAACAAAGAGCTGCAAATGGGTAAGGGAAGGGCACCTAAAAATGCCTGTTTACAGGGAACATGACTCACTGGGTACCTTTTCGTGCAATGGAAAAAGGGAGTCCCTGGTGTGTAAACAAGCCAAGCAATTTTCAAGACTGGGTAAAGCGCACGTGTGCTATACAGAAAAATACTGCTGCCCTCAAGACAACATATTTTTCTGAAATAAATAAATAAGCTTCACACTAGTACTATTCCCTTGATATAGTAGTCAAGAAAATGCTTTGAACTTATGCTTTACTAAATTACAGATAACTAGCTCATTAACTAAGGAAAAGATCATGTGTTTTTGAAGTGGTCGTTCTTGTCCTTGCATTTGATTTTCCTCTTGTCTCTTGTATTACTCATGATGTTAAGCCTAAATGTAAGATTATCACCTTTTAGAGGCAAAGACCAAGTATTAAAACTTTGAAGCACAATGAATCCTAATTAGGTATAATCAATAATAATTATAGTTGTGTAATGGAAAATAGGAAGGTGAGGAAAAGGAAATGGCTGAGATCATAATAATTACTTTCTATTAGGACTGGTAGGGAAAACTAATGTGAGAAGCTGGTCACCTGAGAAAACAGACACCTATTTATTCGTGTTTTCCTTGGAGTTGAAACAGCTAAGTTAAAGTATACCAAGTATACACTAAACATGATTTATAACGTTAACAAACTCTGGAAGCAGAGTTTACTGCGTGTACCTCTGAGGGGGTTGCTGTGGTAACCTCTCTGGAACGCAGCAATTACCGCCTACCTGGCAAATTGGAAGTGTTACATTCCTCTGTTAGCAATCCACTCCTCCATTTAGCCAGAGGTCAGGGAGGAGAAGGAGGTGACTCTCACGGAGGGAACAGTCAGAGCCAGAGCTTTCTACCAGAAGGGCAAGATGCACTAGATGCTAAGCTCACAATATAAAACAGGGAATATATGAAACGTGAAAGCTGGTAATACCCATGAGATACAAAGTAACTTGGACAAAACCAGAAACTGAGCTCCATGACATTTCTGATCTAATCTTTTCTGTTCCTACGGAGTGCAGGTCTAGGCCACTCCCGGTCTTCAGTGGGATTTTTTTGTTATGATGGTTCCACAGAGAATCTGCTGACCATCAAGGCTATGGTGGGTACAGAGTCCCTCCCTGCCAGGCTAGACCTGTAGTGACTGGGGATACAGAGGGCCAGGGTAATCAGGTACTGTGTAACATGTCCCACAAATTAAATTGTTAGTCCTCTACTTTTTGCTCTGCACTAAGAATCTATTGCCCTGACTTCCTAGGGCCATCAGATCATTACAATCAGGGGACTTCTGCTCATGAGGACTGGCAAATAAGTTTTCTTGGGTTCCTGCAATCTGATGTTCCATCTACTAAATAAATCCCTTACAGAATGCATTATTCTTTTGTGATACATTTGAATACAATTATGATACATAATCTTCCTTTTGGAGAACTATTAATTTACTATAATCCATTATTATTAAGACCTTCAAGCTTAGTATGATGCTATCCTCAGTATGAAAGACAGGCTATTTATTAACATCTTATCACCCTTTCACAAAAGAATAGCATCCTTATAGCAACTGTAATTATAGAGATACAGCAATATAAATATCCTTAATGCATCTTTTAATTAGGTTTAGTAAGTGAAAATATTTGGGAGAGTCAACTCAAGGTCAGTTGTCTAAGGACCACTTTGCAGTGATTCACCACTCTGTAGTGATTCACAAAGCACTGAGGGAGAATTTCCACAGCCACTCAAGAAAATACATTAGCCCAGGTGCTACAGCCACAGTCACTGTGCCATGTACACTACTGAGGCACAAATGTGCCTTTGCAGCTCTGCTGTAAAAGGGTTAAACACCCACACCACAAAGGTGCTTGAAATAGTTCCCAACATTATTTCAAGCAAAGTAAGACAACTGAGAATGAAGAAAGGGCTGCAAAACAGCATAGGAAAAGGGTAAAAAGAAAATGGAAATCCATCTCAAGTCAGAAATATCTGAGGAAGAACATACATCTCATAGATAGTTAGTCCACAGTATTTAGCAGTGGAGCTAGATACTTTCAACTTCAAATACAAGCTTCACAGAAACAAGAGGGTTTTTTAGATAATTTTTTTAATATTTCCAATGCTTTCTCAATTGGTGTGGAAGTAAAACAAAGTTAGGAGTGTGTGGCTTCCAGTAACAGTGATAGAAATGTGTTTTTTAGAGTAATAGATAAACCTGTGGTCTATGCATCCAAAGATATAAATGATGGAATATTTTTTTTTAAATCAACCTGCTTAGAAGTAATATATAGACACAACTTTCATGAGTTTGTTCTTATATGCCATGTAATTTTCTGCAGAACATGGCATGGTGAATAACATCTCTAAAGGCATTCAATATTTTAGCTGTTACATTGCGAAAAACCATATGATGATGTTCTGGAAACTTACGTGACACATTTCAGCACTCAATCTGCAGACCATGCTTGCAACAGAGCACAGGAGGCTGTTGTGTACAGCTAGGTCAGACATCAGCATAGGCTGTGGGGTTTCCTGAAGGCTAAACATGTGATGTGACAGATGTGAGAACAAAGGAACTGTAAATTGTAGGAGATTAGTATTTATTTTTTATAAACTAAATATTTAACTAAAGGCACATGCACCACCAGACCTGCAGGTCTGCTGCAAAGCATGGTGAGATTTGGCATGGTGTGAAGGGCTGTATAATCCCTGGCAAATGTACAGTGGGATTACAGATCAAGCACATACAGGTGGATCCTGACAACAGGGCAGAGAGAAGCATCTCCTGAGAAGAGCTGTGCTCAGACAAAACATCAGTGTTACTGGGGACACTGTGGGAGTGACCTAAGCAGGGAGAATTAACACTGTACAGGTGGGAAACTAATTCTGGACTTCCTGTGTTTAAATGTCTGTGTTCTGCTGAATTTGCCACTGTCTAAAATTATGACCCATTACAAGTCACTTGTCATCCATGTGTTAGCAACAGGAGGGTTTTTTCCTTTAATAGTACCCCCAGCTATGGAAGCAGCATTTAGAAATCACATGCAACAGTGGCAGCAAAATCAGTGGTTCTTAGCTTAGAAGACAGGTTCAGCGAAGTAGGATTTGGGTTACTGGCATTCTTATTTTCAGCAGAAAGTAGCTATTGATTAATTGTGCTTGGCTTGCTAAAATGACCAAGAAAGAAACAAAGATCAAAACTTTCCAAAAAGAAGTGTGTCCACCAAAAGTTCTCAGAGTGCAGCAATAACAATTTTCCAAGAAGGCAAGACAAGGGCACAGAGACGCCTACATACTACTCCAATGCCCCTTCAGTTAATTCAGAGCAATCCTTAAATTTTTAGCACTGGAAACATACAAGTGTGAGTGGTGTGTACTAATCACTGTCACGAATATTTACCATCCTATTTCAAAGCATCCTCATGTCAGTTTCCTCAAAAGAAATGTAATGTAATATGGTATTTAACAAAGCATTCATGGTGAAAAATGCCAAAGATGTAGTATCCTTGACTTCTACTGCTTCCCCCATGTTTGAAAAATATATATACATCAAACAGATACATGTTGAAAGAGTGTATTTATTAGCAGCACATTGAGTATATAATTACAGCAAATTAAATAGAGTACGCTGAGAATTAAATTTATGAGACAAAATATACTATTACAGCAATTATTATTCTGAGTTACCTTCTGTATATGACATCAAAAGACTTTAAAATGTTACATTCAAGCACATAAAACCTTTGAGTCTGATGTAGTACTTACATTTCCAGGGATTTTGATGACTTCTGGTGAAATACACAGTAGCATTTTAGTTATGCTGAAGAAGGGTGAAAGATAGATAAAAAGAGTCTGTTTTAAGACTCTGTAGTGAACTGGCTGAAGAGATGGGAATAGGGCTGACAAAATAATGCCAATTTTTCACTTCAGCCAAGTGAAAAACATTTCTTCAGCCTCTACAGGAGTTCTCCTCCCCATGAGATTTCAGTATTCCAGAAGTTTCTAGCACTCAGAAGTGAAAACCAGGTGATAATTGAAATAAGTTTGGAAATTCATCTGTGGTTACAACTAGTTCCTCAAGCTGCTCTTCCCTTCAGTGGTCAGAGCTCCTGGCCAGGGCAGTGTTGCATTTTGGTGTAACAGCAGGAGAGCCCTGTGGCTGTGCTGTCTGCCCCACTGAAACACAGGGTCATACTGAGGTAAACTGCAGCTTCCCCCTCTCCATCGTTTTTGCTGTACTACAGCATGCAGACACACCAGAAATCAGAACTTCCTTTCTCTCCTGCTTCCTCCTTTTGAAACACTCCGCAGGTGAGGAAACATCCTCCTTGTCTCTCTTGGGTGTTCACTTAGAAGTCCCTCTCCCTTTCTGTCATAACCCATCCTCAACCACCACCTATCTCTGACCTGCCTGAAGGATTCACTGACCACACCAAGCAGTAGGGCTGCTCTTCAGAGAGTCAAACATTAAGTTAAAATTCAAACACTGGGGTTCTGCCCTCCAAGAGGTTCTTTTTGGAAGAGCTATACTGCAGCTCTCTCTCTAAAGAAAGATTGAAGTGCTTTATAATTTGAATGGCAGTAGACACAGAAACACCCACTCCCCACAATTTCATGGAGCCTTCTATGTTAAATGAAGTCAGGGAGGTGGATAGGAAGAAAGATGACATTTAACATCAATATTCAGTTTAGAGCAATTACTTCATAACCAATAAAAAGTATCTGCTGAAATTTGGAAGAAATGCTTAATTACCTAACTGAGGGGTTCTTATCTCAGCTACAAAACTAATAAACATTGACTTTTAAAATATTATAACTTTCAGCACAGACAAAACAAGACTTTCTAATAATACAGGTACAAATTTCCAAATCCTAGTGCTTTTAAGGAATCTTTATAAGGTCTTATTTGAAAACATGATGGAAATAACCAGAGGAACACCTGTCTACTGCTACCACTATCACCCCCTGCCCCCTAATCCTCAACTAGGTTTTATTTGCTTTTAACATTCCTGAAGAGAATGTTTTCAGCAATTTGATAAATCCAAAGTATGAAATTTTACCAGATTTTTGAGACTACAGCAGAATTGAGAGTATGTTCTGTTAGACCCCAGCAAAGGTACCTACAGGGAAGGCAAAACACCCCTCTGCATGAAGGGGGAACTGCTGTAAGGAAACTATTGTGACAATGAACCCAGCACAGTACAGACTCCTTACCCTGGAATAAAGAACTGTATTGCATTGCTATACCTGATTTATGCTTTTAACTGCTGTTTGCAAAGGTGTATAAACTGTCTAAAGACAAAATTATGCAAAAATAAACCTGCAATTATTCAAGGCATAGAAATTAAATTACTCTAGATTTACTCTGATCCAGGTGATAGCAGCATCTGGTTCTTAAATTTAACCAAATGGTGCCTGGAGGCCTTGGAAAAGCTCTGCAGTAACCTAACTGCTCCAAACACATGGATCTGGGCCTGCAGAGGCCTGCAGGGAGACCTCCAGCAGTACTAGCCAGACAGCCATTATAAGAAAACAAAACCAGCTCTTGAACAGCTGTCCCAGTAGGTCTGATTACAGGCTTTACAAATTACAAAATTATCTTGAACATGTGGGTGTTCCCATCCAGCTTCAACAAGTGGAATAACTGCTAGAAAATGCAGCCCGTTAAACACACAATGACTGCCACAAAAAAATATCCATGTAACAACATACTTAAGTTAAAATACTCACAGTTATAGTGAAAGATTGTCCAGGAAGAATTATTTTCAGTTTTCGCATTAATTTTTTTTTTGGTGCATAAACAAAGCACTTAAGGGAACAGAAAAAAAATTTGCTAAGAATTACAGAAGCATTAAATGAATTATGATGCAAATAATAAATAAATGCCTAACATACAGCTGGTTTCATATCCTAGCATTTCCCATTTTTAGGAGATAAATAGATTCTTGAACTTTGCAAAACAACAGAGAAATAAATTGCTGGATCTTTTAATACTGAAATATTCATTAGTTCCAGCTATCCCTTTAAAAAATCAAGCTGTCACTAAACCATCAAAGATGTATTCCTTTCCCACTTCTCCCACATGAGGATATATTATTGAAGCATTTTCTAAACATTTAAAAATGTTTAGATTTTATTATGATTTTAACGTGTGGACAAGGAGACTCGAGCCGTTACGGGCCAGCCAGCGCAGCGAGTGTATCTGTGCGGGAATGCAGAGCCCTGGAGGGAGCAGGGGCTGAATGGGCCGGCCCAGCAGGGCCACAGGGGCCAGCTGGCGCCACCCTCTGCTGCCAGGCTGGAAATGTTAATTTCTGTCTATAATAGAGAGATGCACTATTCTCACCCCAGCATCCCCAGCTTTCTACTGAGGTGTTCACCTCCAGCCCACCCTGCTAGTCCCTGGATTACCAGACATTCAAGTAAGATCCCTTCTAGCATGTCATCCCTGACACTTTGATCAGTCATTCATATCCACAAAATTCACACACTAACTAACCTCAAAATCCCACCCCAAGTTCTCTTAGGTACAGTACTGCAACACATCTTGGCAACACTTAACCCACTATTGCCCTCCAACAACTGCTCTAAGACACCATTGCCTCATTATTTGGTGCTCTTCAGGGTGTTACACAAGCAGCTGGGAGCCTTACTGCTCTGAAATCAACACTCCCCATTAAAAATGGCCATTGGTCCACTTGGTTACCTGCACTTTGATGCAAAATTCAGAACTGGGAAGCCTCTGTTTTAATTTAGACAGTAACTTCTGAGAAATACCAAATGCACAGGCGAATCTGGCAGAATGTGAACAGAGCTGATCTCTCCCTTATACCACTACACTAAACAACAGGGGTACAAGCTCCCAAGTTTGCACAAACCCCATGATGCTCACGGGCAAGTACACTTTCCTTGGAACTGTTTCCAGGCACACTGAAAAAGCAAAACAAGCTGTCAGCTGGGGCAGGTATCGCCAGTTTTCCCGAGGAGAGCGCGGCTGAGCCGCCGCAGCCGAGCCGCCGCAGCCGGCGGTGTGGGCAGAGCCCTCCTGAGGCCCCGTCCCGCCCGTCCCGCCGCTGAGGGCCCGGCAGCCCCGGCCGGGCTGGGGCCGTGCGCCCGCGGGCCCGGGCCGGGGAAGCCTCTCTCGGCGGCGAGACCAGCGGGGTCTTGAGGGGTCCTGCCTCACCTCACACAGCAACGGGGACAGAGCTCCAGAGCCCTGACCACAAGCCCTTCCCCAGTTGCCATCGGCAACCTCCAGAGCAGCTTTCAAGAGAAACCCACCAGCCACCCGTAGCATTTCATCCATCTGCTGTTCCCCGATTGAGCTGCCTGAGGTGCCACGAGGGCTGAGGCGGCAGCTCTGACCTTACCAACTCCACCCAACACCTCAGTGACTTGTCATTTTTACATTTCCTTACCCATTTTTCAATAGAATATTTATTAAAAGTATATACAATAGAATAATAAACTATTTCCTAAACAAAATGCTTGAATAGAGAACTAGAAAAAAATCCAGTTTTTATAAAGCATGGAATGAAATGGGGACACTGAAAAACATACACAGTACAGCAGGCACCCATGCTGTGAGACTTTGATTTTACAAAGCAGAGCTGAAAAGTGAAAATGCCTTCTCCATAGTGATAGGAATTTTACTCCAAAAGTTAATCACTGTGTCACTTGGGTATCTGTAAATCAGTTAATCAAGACTGTTGTGCTGGTGAAGTTGCAATACTGCGACTTTAAACAACTTAAATTACATAAACATTCATAGCAGGAGGTCTGCTAACCCAAACCCACTCCAACTCAGCTAGGGCAGCTGATACTGACACCAACATAAGAATCTCAAGTTTATGCTTTTTTCCTAATGAGCTGCTGTTTTTGTAGTAAGTGTTGGTAGCACATTTTAACATTCACCTTGAGGAGTTAACAATCTCTCCCTTGTGTGTAAAACTGCAAGAAGTGAACAAGCAACATCAACTGCAAAGTTTGACTTTTTAAAAAAAGAACAATCACAAGAAAAGGTTAACTCTGAATTAAAGAATTTTATTTTGTGCATTTCAGAAATGAATAATGACATTTTCTAAAATCAGTTGTTGCTGTGATAGACAGACATGTAAAGCTCATGTTTTCATTTTACATTACAACATGCAGTGTGAGAATGATACATTAGTTTACTTGAATTCTCAAGTTAATCATCTTGGAATAAATCAAGAGCAATTAACTGTGTGAGCATTGGTAACAGTTAAAATTATTTCAATTGGGAGGAAAACCAATTCTTAATATAACATAGATCAAGAAGCACCAACTGGAACACAATGGATGCACAGTTCTTACTGAGTTATTTAGTTTATTTCTATTTTACCAATTATAAGTTTGCAATACTGCAAGTCCTTGAGTGTTAAATATAAATGATAGTGATACAGCTAAGGATCAGACTATATAAGTCAGCTATTTTTAGGGATAATGACTTGATCTTATATGGATATCAGCTCATTTTATGTTAGAGTTAACATTGCTTTCTTCCCTCTTCATTTTTAAACTGTCTGGCTTGACAAAGTGTTGAGTAGCTTTTTGAGAAAAAAAAAAAAAACCCCAAAACCAATAAACCACCACCCCCCAAGAAAGTTAATAACCTTAAATCTTACTTTTGTTGCTACTTAACAGCAAAGTCAACCAATACATACTTTTTCCCTATTTAAAATATTTGTCACTAAAACTATGCTCAACTAATCAGTGCAGAAGCAACATTATAATGGGCATGTTTAGAAATTTCATAACATAGGTATTTTTGTGTACACAGTGGTGATTTATCTTTAAATTTTACTATTAAATTAGGAAAAAACCCTAGCAGTGACAAATATGCAGTCTCTATCAGCAGTGCAGGTTGCAAAACTGGAAAGCAATCTGTACATAGCCTAGGAAGGTTTTGATGAAAAATTACTCATGTTTTTTTCCCAACACTTAGAGTGTTATTGCCAATGAATATAATTTTGACACCTGGTGGAAATCTTCAACAGTTATAGCTCTTAAGCTTCACTTCCAATTTTAAAATGTTTTCATGAAGTAAGAACAAATGATTTTCTGCCATTTTGTTCCTGCCTTCTAAGCCACAGGAGCCATAAAACATACCTTGATATAATACACAAGAAATAAGTATCCAGGAAAACAGTAAAGCTAGTGAAACAGTAGGACAGAAACCTCAATATAATTATCAAGAATTTTGGAAAGTTCAGTGCAGTATGAAAAATACTTTCTATGCCTCTTGCACATTAAAAAAATAATCTGTAACTGACATTTCAGTAACATTTTTGATCAAATGACATTTTTTATGCATTGTGTTGAGAAAATAAAAAATTCCCAACCCACGTACTGCAGCTCAAAAGTTCAGGTATAATACAGACACTACCTATTCCTAACTTCTAAGGACTGAACACTTGAGCAAGGGAGTTTAAATCCTTATTAACCTTTCAAACAAATAGTATATGAGTATAGCCACTAGCTACAATTCATCTCTTGAACCGGTTAACTTGCCCTTACAGTATCTACCTGAAATACATCTCCCTGAAAAAGACAGCATGTGCACTGTACTTTAGACAGAATACTGAAACTTTGAAGTACAGACATGATAAAACTTTGATCTGTGTTTTAGTGCATTAAAATTACATCCTGTATTTATTTTTTTCAGCATATGTTGTCTAACATTCAGAAATAGTGCTTTTGCTTTTCTGCCTTGTGGTGTGGGAGGTGTTGTCAACCTCACTCTGCCTGTTTATTGCACTAAGATGAAAAAAATTGTATGAAGAGTTTGAGAATTACCAACTACTCTCCTCTCAGTTTGTGAACTCTGAACTTAATAAGGACATGCAGGCATCCAGATATGAAGAAACATGTTTTGCATCATGTTCACTGGACTGTTCCCAAAGGACACCACACAATATGCTTATTGTTATTGGTGCAATTTCAGAAGGCCCAGAAGCCTCAAATTCTCCTCTCTGATAGTAGGCTACTATGTCTTTCCATTGTGTTAAACATTTCTACCTGATTAATAGAGCTAGGATTTTCCCAAGAAAGAAGGGCTCAGGTGACACTATCTCTTCAATAAATTAATTTAATAAGCAGTCAAACACTTTGACCCTCCCTAACATATAGGCTGTGCATTTTATGCACACTTTTTTTGAATCAGCCATGGTGAAAACCAGATATAAATGAAAAAACAGGTTTGCTATATGGCTCATGGTATTTAAATAAATCTAAAGACAGATTAGCATAGGATGTTACCTCATTATTGCTTGAGTTAACTCTCAAAGTAAAGTTTTCAAAATTTTATATATAACTTCAAAAGTTGATTTATTACAGTATTCATACACTTGATTTCTGTGGTTGCTTAGTGGAGTGTTCAATTGAACACATACAGAAACATCCCCATTATACAGTTAAATGGAGAGATAACATATTAGGCCTTCATTAATGCATGGTGCTAGAGCACAAAGCATACCAAACTTAGAAAGCTAGAGGTTAATCTACTCCCCCTTAGGCATGCATTTGCAAAAACATCCATTTACTCTTTAAGAGACGAAGAAAAAAAACGTAAGAGCTGCGCAACTTATTTTTAGGTCAGGAAGGAGAAAATTTACTTTGTTACATTAAGATTTTGTTTTGAAAACGCTAAAAAACCAAAGCTACAAAACTAAGTTTGTGCATATTCTTTAAATTGCTCCTTACTAAAAGTTGCTGCATCAAGTGTGCACTGCAGTTTTATTTTATTGTCATGCCCTGATTTTCAAAACACCTAAGCCCCACACAGTTATAGGGCAGAGAAGCTGCTGGCATTCAGCATCTCTGAAAGTCAGGACACAACTTAAGTGATTGTGCAAAACAGTTAATTTCCCTTGCATTGTAAGCCAAGTGTACATTTTTATGCCCAATAATAAGACCACAGAAGTTTCACCAAATCAATCAAAATAAACTTTTACAAGTCATAAAGGATTTCAAGGATAACACCAATTGACCAGGCCTGAGTTTCACAGCTAAAAGGACAATACTGCCCATTCTCATTGGTTAGTTCTGGAAGTCCTTTCCAGGATGATCTGATAAAAGAAAACAGAAATGAGTACTGTTGTTAGATTATAGATTGAAAAAAAAAAAAAAAAAAAAGAGAACATTTCATTTTAAAGCCTCTTGGAAGATAAGCTCAGTAGGAAACTGAAAAGCTTGACTACAAGTCTGCTCTCCTACAAGCACAGTATAGCCTTTAATAATTGAGACCTAATACTTTTTTCACCTGCAGTTGTTAATTGTAGTGGAAGTGTCTCTTCTTCAAAGCAGACTCTCTGCTACTAATAATAACTGAACTTACACAACTGGTGTGCTGCTCCTGTTTCCTCATTCTGGTAGTTTTGCATTTGAAGGGTGAGAGAACAATGGCATTCAAACTATACTTTAAATTGATTATCCTACTAAAAAGTGACAAGGCCTGGAAGACATAAACCTTCTTTTCCTCCTTAGGAACAAAAACCCCTCCAACAAACTAGCACACTTACAAAAACACAAATAAAGCCTGTTGCTACATTAATCATTCTGTACAGAAACAAAGTATCAAAACAGAGTATTAAAAAAAAGGTATGCTACTTTAATAAGACAGAAAAAGCAAAGAGTGTTACCAAACTGCAAGTTATTTCTGATGCTACCAAACAAGAGACTCGGTCAAGACACCGCATAAGGCAAAATATTGCTTCACAAATCCTTTTTGTTCCTTGTGTGGTCAGACAAACTCTTTTGTCCTAAGTCCTGAATTACTCTTTTGGGCATAAATAAATACATGTTTCATGTGCTGCAGAACAGATTTATGGAAGAGATATCAAGGGCAAGGTGTTTTGTTTAGTTTAGTTTGTCACAAATCCTTATTAATTAAAATAGACAGCAAAAGAGGAAAAACAGTGTGTGGGTTTGGTTTGAGGGAAAACTCAACATGCAAGTTCCCCTGTCTCTTTAGAAAATCAAGGTTATTAGCATGACAGCTTCAGAATCTTAATTTTCTCACTTAGAACACAATAAATCTAACAATATTTTGCATAATTTTATCTGCAGCAATTTTAATCTGTTACTACTTGCCCTTCAACTATTATGCTCTACAAAGTTTGTTTTTAAATACTTTGATTTTTTTTAAAAAATAACTCCCTGACATTTTTTCTGAAACTGACTTCTTGTATGAAATAAGATGCTAACTTTTGTGTATGATTTATTTCACCCAGTCTGCGCATGGGTAAATATTAGGAATTCTGCAATCTGTGAAAGGCACTAGATCTCACCTGTATTTGAAATCTAACTTGAGACCTGCAATTGCACATATAGCAGTCAATTCCTATCTAGAAGAGAGATCCTCTTTATACAGTAGATCTGTACTCTTACATGCATTTGTATGATGGATATACTAGATTGGTATTTTGAATATTTTGTATCTGTGTTTGTTGTTACCTTACCTTTCAAGATGAACATAGTGGCGAGAAAGAACATTCTTAATCATAACTACAGTTTTTGCATATATCTCTGGACCAATCAACCTAGAGAAATACAGTTTGGCACGAAGAAAATATCCAATTGGCCACAGCCATTCCTAAACAAAGAAAGAGAAAGATGATTATCAAAGCAGTTGGTTTGAAAAGATGACTACACTTTCTTTAAAATTGAAGGAAGTAGCTCTTACAGGTCCTTGGTGATAATTAAACCCTCTGGCTACATTGTAGTTGTCATTGTCAAGGGCATTATCATAGACTCCACAGTACACCATATCACTGCAAAAAAAAAAAGTATTATGCAAACAACATCTTAATTAAAAATGATATACAGAAAATGAAGACAGAAATTAAACAAAAAACTTGTCATTTACATTTACTGATGGTTAAGTTAGGGAGGTCTCCAATAGGTTCTGTACTTTACATGACAGTGAAATTCCAAATAAAGTTTAAATTTGTAGGAAAATGGTCAACATCTTGAAAGGACTTAAGAGTCATAATTCTACCCTTTTACTCAATCTGTAGTGCTGTGCACTGTATCAAAAACTATGTCCCAAGATGTAAATTCAACATTTTTGGTATGATACCAAATTTGACTTGCTTACTGTGAGGCATCCAAAATCACCCAGCCACTGCCTATATAAAGAAATCAATTTCAAGACTTCAAAACAATTGTTCTGGAAGTACTTCCTGCAGCCTTATTTCATTGGTATAAGTGAAGATTTCACACCATCACCACCACCCCTGCCCTGCATCAAATCATTTCTACTGTTCTGTTTATTGTCTTTAGGAATTACCACTTGATCTTATCTTTACTGTACTTACTCTGGGTCTAAGGTTTTCATGCCTAATGGACCAAGAAGCTTTTCCTCTGCTATCTGCAAAGCTTTCCAAGCTCTCTCAGGTGTAAACAACTCAGGGGCCTAATAAAATAATAAAGATTTAATGAATAATGTCTGTGCATATACATACATAAGGCTGTGTATACAAATGCAGAAGATGACAAAAAGCCTGAGTTTTGCATTACTGAATCAATTTCTGGAACCTGAAAGTCAGAGTAAGCAAGAACACAGAAGGTATCCATTTTTTTTTCAATTTTGATTTTATTTTATATACCCTTGACAAATACCATTACTGAAGCTCTTTACAAATCCAATGAAGACAAAGACTTGATTGGATTTATGAAGAGCCAATCTGATGGGAAAAGCAGCCTCCCAGACCTAGCCATGAAAGATATTCTGAATACAGTGAATATAGCAAATTGGCAACTCCTGTCTTGATATATTTTTAGGACATAGTCCAAAATTGATGAATATTAAAAGCATGGAAAAAAAGCTGCTTTCAAAAGTTATTCCAAGCAATGTATGCTCCTGATAGAATGCCATGCAGACATACCTTGATTTTTTTTATAACTGAACTAAGCTTGCATTTAAGTGCAAAGCCCTCCTCCCACTCCCCCGCACTTACCACAACCATTGCTATTGGAAAATTTGGCCTGAGTTGGTAATCACACCATGGACTCGAAGCTCCATAGCTGTCCTTATAAATTCCACGTTTGTGTACAAGATTTGGGTGCTTTTCATTAGGATCTGCTGGATTCTCAGAGACAAAGAACAGCTTTTCAAAGTGTCCTTGAATTTTCCTGTCCCACTCATCGTATGTAATAATCTCCTCCTTTCCTGCAAGATATTATAGACTGTTTTAATTTTCTGCAATCAGCCACAGTGACAACAGCAGAAGTACGCTTCTTGAATTCCTGACACTTAATATAACAGGAGCAGACCAAGAGCACCCTCTCAATTTGTGATTCCCTACATTTAGGTCAATTGTAAGATCACAGGAACAACAGCTCACTGAAATTTCTAGTGAGACTAACGCAACATCAGAGTCTGCACAGGGTACATATTCACTTGGGCTGGCTAAGCTTAAAGCAACTTTGTGATTAGAAGAGTACTCCCTCCAAAAGACAAGGGACTTCCTATGATATTTATGTAAATACTCTCAGCAAAGTGTTTTCTGTGTTATGAATACTGGGGGGAGGGACAGAAAGACAAAAAAGTGTCCTGCATCATTTTACTTTGCATTCTTGTAATGAATAATGCAATCATCATAATACACAGCATCTTATCACTTATATCCATTTTGAGAAAAAGTATTCAGGCTCTGAAATTCCTTTGTAACCCACAGAATAAACTATCTGAAATACTGAGAAGACAATATAAACTTCTAATAAATTTTTAAACTGACAAAATGATTTTGATCATACAAGATACTTTCTCAAGTTTTTGCCCTTTTACCCCTAAATCTTATTCTGAAGTTATATGGTCACTATTTCATTGTTTTAGTTATTTTTATACCCCAATAATACAATTATGAGATGTGCCTGTTTTTACCATGTCTTTTTACAGTGACTCCACGAAATGGAAATATGTTTTTCCCAGATAAATCCATCAACCAGCGAACAGCCGACTTGCACAGGCCAACCATTTCCACAGCAGAGCCATCTCTAAAATAATAGTGATAAAAACCGCTCATTATTTACTTTAAGAAAGCTACTAAAGCTCAATAAGTAACTGAAACAATTAAATTCATAAGTCTCTTGTTTAGACAATTTCTTTTTTCTTATTTTCCTACTATGCCTCCATTTCTCAGTCAAGGAATGAACTTCATTGTAAACTGGGTAGCAAATTATCTTTTTGTGCCCAACAGCCTTATTTAGCACAAATGGAAGATAATTTTATACCAGTGATTAAAAACATGAAAAAAGGTTCAACCCCAAATGTGGTCCTCTGATGTTAAAACTGTGTTCAATACAAAGCTTCTCAACTGCACACACACTTCTGTAACTTAGGTAACAGTTCTGCCATAAGAGACTACTCAAGTCAAAAGTGAGGGATTAAAATTAGGACTAAATGCACTTCTTGGACTTGCTTCAGGTAATATTAATGTAATCAGTATATGCAAATATTTCATATTGTATAATACCCAGCTTTACTGTCTACTTGATGGAATTTTCTCTCTCATATCACCAACTCAGCTTCTTTTGGAAAGTACCTCAACCATTCTTGGTTCCCAATTATAATCCTCAACTTGACAAGCAAGATAACATTTTCCTCAATTCTTACCCATGGATTGCAATTAATTTGAAACTGATACTGTACTAAATTCAAGCAAGGATGCCTGCAGCAGTTTGCTAGCACACAATAAAGAGCCTATGTCAAAATGCTTAATCTCAACTCCTAAAATGTAGATACTGGAAATATTTTTGAATTCAAACTTAGAAGTATTCAAACAACACAATTATCAATATATAACTCAGATGAGAAGTTTGAATAACAAAGTACTGCTTGTACAGCAAGTGTACACTATTTCCTAAATTACATTTTACTACCTGAATTCAGAAGTCAACTCTTGGCATGGAGCTAAGATAGAAGCCATGGGCTTCACCCAAGAACAGGCCTGCCCAAGAACACAGCTTTTGACTTCAAATCAGCACAAAGAAAAAAAATTCCATGAACATTTTAGTAGGTAGAAACATTTAGAACATTTAAGTGATAACCTCTCAGATGTGTCAACAGAACTCATAGGTTCTGCAGAAGAATTTAAGTTAAAAAAAAGAATTAAAAAACCCTGCCTCAAGCCTGGCTTTCATACCTCGGAGTAGCTGGAATTCCTGTGTTGCGAGCCTTGTCGCTCTCTCCCATTTTATCCATCCAAGTACCACAATTGAAGCGGTTCCCTCCAAAGACAAAGCCAGTTTCATGGTCAATGCCTGCAGTTACATTAAAACCTGACATGAAAGAATATCAGGTGTTAAGTTAATTTTCTTAGGCAAAACAAAATCTCAACTACCCACCAACCCAAACTTCCTAACAAACAAAAAGGCCTTCCAACAAGAGACCTGAGGTAGGTTTCTGAAGGCAACTGTACTTTAAGTGAAATTTTAAAGGTAACTTGCCCCATAACATATGACCAGTTGCTAACAATAAGCTATTATTTAGGCACTTGAAGAATATTACATATATATATAAAGTAATACAGTTTTAGTTACAATAAATATATATTTAAAAAAAAACTCAATAGAAAGAGAAAATAAGAGGAAAAGGAAATACAAAATATACTCATCAACTTTTGCTGTTTTGCACAGCAGGTGTGTACGTTACCTTCATCTCTCATTTTTTGGTCAATCTGAGGACCAGCATTCCTTTCTCGGAAATTTATGCCTTCCATATGTCGTTGCATTGCTTCCTGTATTACTTCATACAGTGGCTGATCCTAGATTCATTACATATTTGGATGACATGTAAAAAGCAAGATGAAAAATGAGTAGAAAGCATTTCTTAAACCTCTAGTTTATATGATATTCCAAAACAACTCCCACATCAAACATTTTCAAGTAGCATTCTTGGCAATGGCAATAACATTGTATACAACTTTTCACATAAACATTTTTTCAAGACAAAAAGCAACAAAAAGATTTAGAAGCTGATGGAATTGGTTTTTCCTCCTTGCACTTGGTCTAATCAGGTGATGCAAGAAGTGCCTAAAACATGGAATTCTTGTGCTATAATCAAATTTCACCATAAACAACAGATAGCAACAGGTTCTTGTAGCTAGAAAAAATTACATCCTTTCATTAAAACATTATAGTTTTGTTAAATAGTTCAATTAGAAGAATTTTTTACCACAGTGCCTGCAGGCTGAGGAGAAGAGTCATCTCTTGGGTACATCCTAGAAACAGGACACCTGAGAATGTCTAATCCATTGGGAACAATTTTACAGTACTCCTGGATACACTGAAGCCACCACCACACAGCATCACGACAGTTGTATCTGGCATGTGTCCCCCCACCGAGCAGATTGGGAATGAGACCATGTCTTAAAGTCCCAGCAAATGCTAAAATGATGTTTCTAGAACAAAAGAAAAATCAGTCTTGACTAAGTTGCCTTCAAGGCCATTGTTAGACCAAGTATCAAGTACAAACCATGCAGGGTTACGATAATAGCAAGAAGACAAACAGCATTTTAAAGACAGATTCCAAAAGTTTGCTGTTGAAAGCTACAAATTACTCAATTTAGCATGAACTTTTTACAATAAAAAACCACCCATTCCCTAACAAATTCCTCAACATGAATACATTTAAGTCAGTTTGTACAAAACATACATCATCTATTCATATGGAAAAAATAATTTTCTTTTTAATAGGTAGTGATACAGATCCTAAATCCAAATCCCACTGAGGTCACAGGGAAGGTTTTTATTGACCTTGTATATGATTACCCTGGTATCCATTCTGATGGGTGGGGTGGAATGGGGACGGAGGGCAGGAGTAGATGGGAAATTCCTATTAAAATACAGAGAGGTGACAGCAACTGAGGTTATGAGAAGTTTCATTTGAGAACCGTTGCGCATACCTTGCAGAAAACATGGATTCCAACTAGCTTTAAAAGGCAAAATAAACATTCTAGTCGACTGCAGATCTCTCTGCATGACAAAGCTAACAGTTGGCCAAATGTACAGCAGCATAAATACATGCTGATTTACACCAACCAATTTTTATGTTTCTATTATGTGCTAAACTCCATTCAAATTAGTATTAATCAAAATACCAAATTCATCTGGCTTATGTATGGCTCATTTGTCAGGTTAAATATTTATAGCTACCACATTACAACAATGCACAATTAGTTGATATCTAGTATCAACAGACCAATACTTGCAGTTACAAAAAAACCCATGACAGACCTGCATTCATGCCTTTCTGTTTAGAGCAGTATTCTCTTTTGCTACTTCAAGTTTTTACATAAACAATTCTGAAATTATTGCTCAGCAAGAATGATGCAAGTACTAGTGAAACAATCACTTTGTTCAAGGACCAACAGCAGCACTGCTAGAGTTAAAACTATCTTATCTCTACAGAAAATCAGCTTTGTATCAGTACTAAGAAGGCAAAAGACTATTTAAGTAGTATTTTTAATCCCACTTAAAGGGAGCTCCCAAATATGTCTAGTGCCATTAAAGTTTTATACTGCACATGAACTGTTTCAAACATCTTGTCCATCAGCTCAGGTTTTGAGAGCATTGCTTTTTTTCTGAGTGCCTACAGAGCCAACAAGAACCAAGGCTAGGCCAGTCTTACCTTGCTTCTAGATAGCGCCCAGTAACTAACAGCAGCCCTCTTAGTGCAATAAAAGTATCCCTTCCCCATGAACGAAAAATTCCAGAAGAAAAGTGAGGTAAACCTGAAAAGAAACATCATTGTTCATCTGATTAATTGATATAGCAGAAATCTCCAAGCACGCATGTATAAAATAACCATAAGTAAAAGAAAATCCTCATATATAACGTTTTCCTAGATTAAGGTATTTCAAATAAACTATCTCCTAGATTGAGTTCTTGATAAATACATCCTATTCTAGAATAATGTCTTCTAGAATTTCAAGATCACACAAAAGCATTTCTCATACCACTAATAGTGACATTTTAATTTTTATTAAATCACCTGGCAACTTAACCAAAAGTTAACTAAAAGAAACAGAAAGAAGACTAACCAAAAAAATCAGAATTATGATTGGAACATTTTGTTGGAAAGAATTTATGCATGAGGGTTGTGGCATCTCAGCAGCATAAAGGGGATGAGACTGTTCTCGGACCCTGTGAAAGACATCCTGCTTATCTTTTCCAGGAGATTAGAGATCTACATTTTACTACAGACATTATAACATGCAGCTTTAGGAATGTTCCTAACTGATA
This sequence comes from Emberiza elegans, assembly GCA_024865655.1. Lineage (NCBI taxonomy): Eukaryota > Metazoa > Chordata > Aves > Passeriformes > Fringillidae > Emberiza > Emberiza elegans. Next base: position 68,659,999 of record JALJVW010000206.1, read on the forward strand.
AGGCATAATAACTGCAACACTAACATCCATACTTGTCTTTTCTGCCATTTGTTTCCTTTTATGATCTATTCAACAGAAACTCCACATGGCAAAGTTTCAAACCAGAAGTCTCTTGTTCATGCTTGGTCACTTTAACAAAGTATTTGCTAATTCTCAAATGTGGCCTCCACATCTCTGCAAATTTATAGTACATGGCAGCAGCACTTGAGAATGATAATCTGTGTACAATTTAAAAATCTCAGGCACATCTACCAGTGAGTATGTGAAAGGAATATTTAAAACCAAACCCTTCAGTATAATTAATCTTTATGATCAGTTTAAGGGAACACTGTGTCTCTCTGCTTCTAGGTTACACTGAAGCAGGCAGATGGAATGTTATTAAAATCCAGAAACTAAGAGCAATAAAGCTACACAAGAATGATGGCAAAAAGAAGAAAAGCACTCCACTGAGAGAGATGCCACTGCATCTGTGAATGCTTAAAAGTTTCTATGGCTTCAGAAAAGGAATGAGCCAACTCAGAACCAAAATAAACTCATTCTAAGCCACAGGAGATAATACTTTGGACATAGGCAAATGCCCATAGGAAGATTGCCAGATGCTGGCAGAACATTTGGTGGTATAAATACTACTTGCTGACTGCTTTTATGCTCTTTCCTTTTGGAGACAGTTTTATATCAGGAGTTCTGGTCTGCTAATGGTTCTTTCTGAGAATGTGTAAACCGTAAATTCACTCTCGTTTCTTTATTAAAATTCACTTTTTAATTTCACATTTACAAAAAGACAGACTAAAACCCTTTATGATATCTCAAGCAAGTCTTCCGGAAAGGAAAACAACATGTTTTAGATCTCTGTATATGGTAACAGCAAATATAGCAAGAAAAGTCTCTAAATAAAGCATTTATATATAAAGCTCTCCCTCCCAACCCCCATGAGTACTACTAGAGAAAACTCCCATACTGTTAACATGAGCAAATCTTTACCTTAAACACCAGGCAAAGTGAGTGAAATTGCTACATTTTATACACAGGTTCTGACATATGGCTCTCAAATATGATGCAGAAAATTTTAATATAGTTACTAAAAGCAATTTAACTGTTTTGGAAGACTTTTTTTTAAAAGGTTGTTGTCACTTACCAGCTGCCAAGGAAACACAACATTGTTCTTTCTGATTTGTAATCTCATTCAGCCTATAGGGAACATCATGTAAGGAAGGAGACAGATCGGGCAGACAAGGGTATTTTCCTATCCCACATAACTGAATGGAACCCAAGGAAAGGTGTTTAACAAATGTTGATCCATTCTGCACAAAGCTGTAATTCAACAGAATTAAATTAAAATAACTTTGTATTCAAAAATAGCAGTCTATAAAATGTACCCTTTTTCATTTACAGAAGGCTACGACAAGCATTACACATAAGAAATTAAAAAAAAAAAAAAACAATGAACTAATACTAGCATTTTGCATTAACTGATTTTTTAATCTAATATTTAATTTGTAAATCACATGTTTTCCTAAAATGGGTGCCCAATGTTAAGAGTCAAATCTTAATTGATTACTGCCATGGAAGTGTTTATAACACATACTTCTACAAAATAGTTAAAAAAAAGAAGTTGCTTTGGTTTAGTTAATGCCTATACACACACCTAAGATTTCAAAAATATGATAAAAAATATTTTACTATGAACAAAAGTTTGTCAAACTAGTCAGTATTTTTGAAGTTCATATTTTTACATATACATACAAAAAGTGCAGATCAAAAATCTGTTAAGGCATCCCCTGAAATAGTTGATCTCCATTCCTGACTAGCTGATCTCCAAGCATTTTTTCACAAAATGCATTACGTTCCATGATTGCACAGCCATACCAGATTCTATTCTCATTTTAACGTCCCTGTTTTTACAAAACATATCAAACAGTACTGACTTGTTCAGTATAGTCATAGCAACAATGAAGCCTCCATGAAATTAGTCTCCCTTCCCTTTGCAAGAAAAAAAGAAGCAGACTCTGAAGTTATTTCAAAAAGCAAGCAGAGTGCTCAGATAATGGGGAGCAATAGTGAAGAAATATTGAAGAAGGCATCAGATACAATCTGGTATTTTCTTAGTTACCTGAACTTTAAGGAATCATTGCATTAGTACTAAAATTATAGCCAAAAATATAGCTTCCAAAGCCAGGCGGAAAAGATGCTGGCTTAGGGTTTCCTCCTCCTACTATGCATTCCCAACAGTAGTTATGAATTAAAACCCTGGACAGATGTCTGAACACTCAAGTCTTCCAAACCACCACTGTTAGAAGATGGATTTGATAATTCTCTACCAATTTTTCCCTTCTACATTAGAGGACTATGAAAATATTCAAATTGCATTCTCCAGCAGATAAAATTTAAAAGGTTACAATGTATCCAGATGCCTTTATAGCTCTGATAAACAGGCCAAGCATACCTTGACATCTGATGCCATGCCACATCCAGAAGCGTTGTGTATGCTCCCACTAATATGGCATCAAAGTAACATGGGATGAGGTAACGTGGAATTCTCTTTAGGTAGACAAACATGGCCTTCAACCATTTACCAACCTAGTAAAATACAACAGAATTAGAACTTGATTCATCAAAGTTCAAAAGCCAGTGCCTTTAGGATCTATATTGTTACAGTTTTTGTACACTTTTGTACACCAGTTGTGCTGTACCCTACTGCTCCAAACTTTCTCAGAGTTAGGAAATGTGTTATAGGCAGTCTGAATTAAAAAAAAAATAAATATTAGTAATTGGAAATGAAACTAACTAGCAATTTAAAACCCTGAAGTTACCAAGTAAGTATTTTTACTCACTTCTGCACAAGCTCCAGCACGTGAAATCAGACGATTACTGACATAATCAATCATCCAGTCTCCAGATCTTAAATTATCACAAAATGGATGGCCCAAATCATTCTTTGGTCTAATGTCCGCCATCACTGACATTAACCCTGAAGATACAAACCCAACTCTGTATTAAAAGACATTATCACAAACAGCAGTTACAATGCAGGAGCAAAAGGTACATAGCAACAGATGCTTTAACCGGATTGCTTCTCTCCATCTACATAACAAGCTACAATCCAATTTTAGTTTCCTCAGCATAAATCCTAGAAACTTATGACCATCATTGCAAATAATAGCATGATGGAATTTGTATGTTTGAAAAATGACAGACACTCCTCAGTAATCTACTAACACCTCAGGTTAGATTAATGCAACTTTTCACTGGAAGTATATATTTTTTTTTACTTTAAAAGGCAAGGCACTGGTGTTAAAACACATCCTGGGCTGCAGTGCTCAGTTTCAAAGCATTGAGAGAGAGGGGTTTTGTTCTAGTATGAGATTTCCTGGGTACAACACCAATTAGCAGCAAGATCAAGCAAAAAAAACCTACTTTCTACACCAAACAATGGCAGCAGCAACACAACAACATTATTGTGTAATGTGATCTAAATTGAGCAGTTCTCATTTACTTTTTTTACTTGACAGAAAAAATAATGCTGAAACTATTACCTTGGAGGCCTGCATACTTCAGGGGTGACCAGTTTGGTATATTGTAACAGCCTCCACCATCTTCCTGTTCTTCTGCCTCACATCTATACAGCACTTGATTTAGTTCAGCCAAAGTTAGTTTAGATGCAATTCTGAAAATACAGGGGAGAAGAAAAGAGAATAAAACCCAAAATAACATCCATAAGGAAAGAGGGAAAGGCTTTCACAAACAATTCTCATTTCAGACTTAAAATACTAAAATACATACAGTTCTCTCAATACTTCATCTTGAAAATTAGGAGCCTAATTTTTCAGGTGTTCAAGATGCTCTCAGATGCTTCAGTGTTTATTAAGAAACACAGTATTATGTTCAAAATCCCACCCAAACAATCACACCCTAACACTGAGAAGCAGACCATGTTAAAAAGTCTACTTTAGGCAGTAATTACACAAACTGGGAGGTTTTTCAGTATTAGCTCCACTTACTATTGCACATACAAGATCTCTCAGAGTTTTCATTGCACTTTGACAATTCAAACTCCATCTGTATCACCACAACCAAAACTCAACAACCCTTAGTAGATACACATAATATTCTCTGCTCCTCTAGTAGCTCTCTCAGTTCTAAGTCAGAAACTTAAAGAATACTTACGAAGAAAATGGTGTTTTTAATATTGGTGCTGAGTGATCATCAGGAAGACTCCCAGATTTAAAATGAGAGCTGAACTGGATCAAATGATTGCGGAGTATCCCCACAGCCTCTTGTGCCTTTGGGTCCAGACTAACTCTGTAAATAAAAATGTGTATCTTGTAGAAATACAGCACTTAGAAGAACTATTCTCCAGTCTCCTATCACACTTTTCAAACCCCACACAGCCATATGGCAATTATAATAACGTACCTGAATACTATTACACTTCCTGGTGTCAATCTTTCAAATTCTATTTCTTGAACGAATTCATTTGGCCCTTTTATAGCAGTTCCAGCTTGCTTTATGATTTTACTGTCTTTTATCTTAAAAAAGAAAATAAATTTGCAACTGAAATCCACTGTCTTTTTTTTAACATAAAATATGACAAGTTAAAAAATATTTTATCAGAATATGGGTGAAGGAGGCTAATTACCTGGATATGCTCTCTGAGTTCCATTGTGAAATTAGGAAGTCCATTTATAAAATGTAGATCTTTTTTGTAAGGACTAGCACTTCTCTCAATGGTCCTTGCCTCAAGTACTACTTCATCTATTTTTCCTAGAAAAAGTTAAACCATGTTGCAGCCTTAGGATATTTGAAATTAAAAAAGTGATTATTTTGAAATTAAGAAACAAAAGCTAAAAGGAAAAAGGCGAATATTCAATATACAAGTCTCTGTCATACAGCAGAAGAACAGAAACATATTGCAAGTATTTTAAATACCTATAAATATTCTTTACACACTCGTACTGTATTTAATATGGCAATTTTTGTTATTTTATAATGAATTAATCATAATCAGCTGGTAATCTGGTAATCAGCTTTCTTAATTTGCCTATTGTCTTTTAGGAGACCGTGCTAGACTGCTTTCCAACCTGCAGCTACAGATGGTTTATCTTTAAATGGTAACAATTTATTATTAATATACAAATTCTAATTTTCTGCATCCTTTAAGTAATTTACAGACATAAGGTATGCAAGTCCTGTAAATAACTTAAAATATAATGCGACTGATTTTAAAACAAGCACACAGATGCACTCAAAGAACTAACTATATTTAAAAAGCCAGTTTGGAAAGCTTCTCTTCAGAAACACTTCCAGGTAATGTATTGAAGTCATTATACTTTGCTACTTTTAAGTAAAGTAAATACTCTGCATAATTAATTATATATTGCATACATATACTATGTATTAATATATGTAATGCATACATACTGTCTTCACATTAACTTATTCAATACAGAGTTTTTATCAAGATGTATTTTCAAGCTAGAAAACCGCTATATATATATATTTGAAAGTTGAACAACAATGGAATCAAGAATCAGGGTAAAATTTTAAACTTTTTTCCCAGTATAACAGAATAAACAAGAATCCCCCCAACTCTGTACAATTACTACAAACTATTACTAGTTCAAAAACAAGACCATAGCCCCCTGCCCCCCACAGGAAACTTGCAGCAGGATTATACTCAATATGAATGTTTCTGAAAACCCTAAGCATTGCAAGTCTGTTACTGGTTCTTTAACCACTTTTGGGACTTACATGTTAGTACATATAAAAGGAGTGTTATATACTGAAAGTTCTCATATGGATTTCATAAGCATGCGCTTGAAGTTAAAAAGCGTGAATAACTTGAAATTTTTGTACATGACAGCAGCTTTTGGAAAGAAGTCTGTTTACCTGGGATACACATTTCAGGTACTTCTTTACTGTAGAAACAAGTTTTAGGATCCCTGAAGGCAGTTCGACACACAGCCACAACAGACTGGTGTGTGTTGGGGCAGTGTCTTGTCACTGCAACTATATCTTCATCAACTTGATCTACATACACCTAGAAAAGACATAACATTGCAACTGTGCTCACTCAGAGCACACATATGAAGAAATCGCAGTGTTACCCTCACTTCTTGCCTGATTAAAGCCTTTAGCCCCCAGCTCCTGATGCAGCCTGTTTATGGCCAGCCTTCCTGCTAGAATTCCTGTTTGGAAATTAACTTCACCAGAGGTCAGATGTGCTGCTGAACTCCATTTTGAATAAAACCTCTCTTCAGATACTACAGAGATCTGTAAAAAAACAAATTTAAGCAAATATGAAGTACTCTGGGAAATAACCACACCTTGAGGTCTGAACTGTATAAAAAATTCAAATTTCATATGAAGGTGGACAATCTGAAATAATGCCAGTCAGCAAACTGCTTGGAATTTCAAACAACATTAAAATATCTGTTCTAGGATGAGAATAAAAGGTATTTTTAAAGGTAGCTTAGGAGTTGAACTGGAGACACATACCTGGTGTGGTACTAGTTCATCATAGCCTTTGGTACTTCCTGTAGCACAGCATGCCATGGAAACAATCATTGCACTAGGAAGAGCATCATATGCAGATCGGTGCTGCATCAAAAAATATATAGCTAATGAACAATAAAACCAAGAAAATTCAATCCTCCCAGTTCAGCATGCAGAAGATGCACTCAATCTAACAAAGGAAGTGCTAATCCCATGGTCTTAATTTCCTCAATTATAATACAATTATTGGAGAAAATTTCTACAAATTAACTAAGAAAAGCAACTTAGAAAAATCATCAAAATAAGCACTCCCTGCCCACCACTTTCTCTCATTCCTGCCTGTAAACAAGCTCAGGAGAACAGGTCAATAAGCTGCTTACAGCAGCTGGATGAAAGACTCAAACCAGTTTATTTAGTAACTTTATATAGTTCTCCCTTGAAAGAAAGTCTTGAATGTCAGAAGGTATTGTTACAAATTTTTTTCTCTGCATGAAAGCTTGACCTGAACTGCATTTGTTTTAAATATTGTTCAGGATATCCAGTTTGGATCAAGACCTCCCACAGTTCGGAAACATCACTCCCGAGAATATTAAAGGTAATTTTTTTTGTTGCTGTTGTTTACGTGCTCACCTGAATTGGACATTCATTATCATGTGTAATATCCATAAACAGTGCATGAGCAATAGCTGGCATCAAAGGCCTCAAACGTGGCTGAACGAAAGATCCGACAGGCTCACCTCCAAAGCGATAGACCAACCTCCCCTCTTCGTGGCTATTGTAGGCAGTCATGGCCTCTACAGAACACAACACCTAAGTGTTTGCATAACAATAACTACCACACACACAGCACTCACAAAAATGTTAATGTGGCATTTAGAAGTTGTTATTTTGGTGTGTTCAATCATAAAAAAAAAATCAAACACGTATAGCTATATTCTCCAGTGTGGAAACAGAGCCTTGGGACATTCAATATACTATAACAGATTAAGGAAGAGAAAGCTAATCGGAAAAAAAGGATAAAAAAGCAGAGATCAAACTATTTCTCACAGGCTTTAAAAAACTCATGCAACAAAAATCAGACATGATGCAGGACTTACATAGCAGAACTGTGCTACAACTCCTTTTTCCTCCACTAGATCAAGAATGAAATATTTAACCTTCTGTAAACTAACAAAGGAGGTCTTCTCTTATTTTATGGCTAGTATTTTTTTTGCCAATTTTCAAAATAGTCACAATACAGAAATTTAAAGGACATAATCCAGTAGAAAACTTTTTCTTGAAAAAGCATGTCATCTATAATCTCTTGTTGGAAAGAGACCACACACGCAGCAAGCCTACCTCTTATTAAGGAGGTAATGCCCAGCCTATTCACAAAGATATTGTCCAGCTCCTCATTTCCTGTGAACAGTTCAGCCACTACATACAAATCGGCTCGCAATTTTCTAGCTGTGTCCAGCATGTACTGCAAAAAGCACAGCCAAAAAGCCACAGAAAGGGGAAAGGTAGATACAAAAAAGGACAAGTTTCAAAGCTAGGCAGGGATTGGACAATAGGAAAATGCCATGCAGCAAAGATAAACAGAAAGCCAAAATTAAGGAACAAAACAAGTTGTTACACAGAAGAGGACACACAAACATAAGCAAAACCAAGAATTAGCATACAACACAGGAGAAGTTAAACAAAACATGAAGAAAAGGTAATTGCATAAGCAAAGAACATGAATATGTAAGAAAAATAAAAAAGCATACCAATGTTAGTTTCACATTTAAAACTCCAAACCATACATGACAATCCTACATAATTTTCAACTGCTTATTGTACCTCTAATCAGGCTGGTAATTCCCAGGCGGTTGACAAAAACATTGTCAATGTACTCACTGCCCGTGAAGAGTTCAGCTATCACATAAAGATTAGGTCTGACTGATCTGGCTGTTGCTAGCATCTCCTATAGATCACAATACATTTTTAATGCAAGACATCCATTGTCAGCTATGTACACACAAGCATTAACATGAATGTTAACAGAACATAAATGATCATTCAATATATGCAGTACATTAAAAATGTTGTTAACATGAAAGTTTCAGAAAACCCTAGTTATATTTTACAGATATTACTTATGGATTGAGTAATTCTAGGAAGTTTTCCGTAGACTTACTACTACTTTGTTTTAAAACAAAATCTTAGCTCAAAATACAAGAGCAAAGATTGGATAAAAGAGATACCTATTGAACAAAGAAATCTGAGCAGTACTTCAGTTTAAGCCTTGGCAGTTACCATTCCAAAAACAGTACCACTAAACAAAAGAACGGCAGAAGTTCTGAAAAGGCTGCATTAAGGAGCTACTTTCAAGTTGTATGGGCAAATCAACTTGTTTTAGACAGCTCTTCATAGATTTAGGTAACTCTGTTACAAAGTTAAGACTAAGCACTAACAAGATTTACTACTCCAAACCTATTTAAAGCTAATTTACTAGGCAAGTAGAACTTTGGGATGTAGTCAGCTCCCTGGGAAACAAGAAGCACTAGTCTTAGCATTACACCTGCCAGACAAAACTTGTTGCAGGAGTTCATTACCACCTTTTAAATTTTGTGAAGTGAACCACTTTTTGTTTAATTTAGCAATAGTAAAATATATATGGGAAGCAAAAAACCAAAAAACCAGTCAGACTTTCAATCAAGTCTTGGCAATGACTCCAGCTCAAACTGACATAGTGGATACTGGCAGTCATTGCACTACGTCCACAGCTCAGTGAGGAAAAGCTAGCCAGGCCCATCCACATCCACAGCATTTCAGCTAAAGTAGAGAAGTAAAAGGTACAATAACTATACCACTCTACTGTTTAAGATAGCTGAAACCATTTCTGAACATCAGCAGACAAGAAACCTTGATTTCATGCAATAAGGAAGATTCATTCCCAGTTAAACTCTGCCACTCAAGTCCTGCACTGTTGCTGTGAGATCTGCAGGATCTATTTCACAGACAGGAGCTGCTTTCTAACAAACATGTTTCATTTTGCGTACCTCAGCTACATGAATAGGTGTTGAGTGACAGTTGTCCAGACGAACACCATGGAAATACTTGGCTGTGATTTCAGTGTATTTTTTCATATGTGCCCAGAGGTATGGGCAGTCCTCAGGTTTATTACCATAACGCAGTTTCACACTGTCTCCCCAACAAATGAGCTCTCTTCTCAAGTACACATTTGAACCTGTAAAGGAAATAAATTCCCTTTACTGCGTGTTCATATATATATATATATATACACACACACATATATATAGAGAGTATACAATGTGCACCAAAATGAAAATGTGGCATTTTCTACTGCTGAAGAATAAAAAAACTCTGTATTAACAAAAATCGTATCAACTCAAAAACCTATATACACTTATATACTACACTGATGTAAAATTTCACACTCTTCCATGGGAACATTTAGCTTCTATAGTGATATTGCAACAATTCTTCAGATTGAAATAAAATTCCTTTTAATTCTTCAAAATAGTATAAAACCCTGTACTTCAGAAAAAGAAAAGACCATCAAACAAACAAGCAAAATGAGTAGTTTTGTTTTTCACACTGGTAAAATTAAAAAAAGAATCTCATTATGTAATCATAATCTGTCACAGTCACAATTTACAATTTTATCTTTTATTAGCAGCAGACTGTGATGAATTTGCAAAGCAAGTAAGCAAAAAAAAAGGAACTGTAAATTACCACAAATTCTCAAAACATTCACGTAAGCACAGCCAACCCTTTTCTTCACTAACAGCAGCACAGCCAGACAGAGAGAAAGACGGTGTTTCTTTGGATGTACACTGTGATTTTTTCAAAGGATCATTTAGAGAACTGGCTGCATTTGTTTTGCAATTCCTTTATGGTCCCTTTGTGTACCACATTTTCACATTGTGTTCTAAGTTGAATTAATGTGTGGCATAAAACAAAGGCATAACACAAATATAAAGCACTCACACCCCTGTAGCTGAGTTACAAGAGAAACGTCAGTAAATGGAAATTAAGAATGCTAACTAAAGCCAGCAACTGAGAGGAAAAAAATACAAAAGTCTCTCTACAAGAAAGGGCAATAATCTGAAGGCAACTAAACAAAAACACTTTGAAACACCTATTATCTCAATCATCGAGAAGAACAAAAGTAAATAAAATTTAGTGAAAGGGGTGTAGATTACTTCACAGAAATTAGATATTTGCTAAGTGCAGATCACTCTGGAGATCATCAGATTAGCTTGTAAAGCAAACTCAAACTTCCAGATGTTTTATAATTACAATTAAACTGGCCTTTGTTTCATTTAGTTTACCAAGTGAATGGCTACTTTGAACACAAGCTTTTTTGGCATTTATTGAATATCAACACTGTCCCCAAAGGAATTTAGAATGCAGTATTTTAGTGCATGGTGATTTCATGCCCTATTTTACCCTCACAAGTAATCTGCATACTTAATTTGGATTAACTGGGTCATCTCTTGACTGCCTGACTGCCACTCAGCAGACTTTTCAAGGATCCAGTTTTTTGCTCACTAATGCAGTAAAACACTATTCACCTTTTCATTGCATTAGTTTTTCTGCCACACTGTCATTGTCTCATGGAAATGCCAACAAGCACTGGTGTTGGAACAAAGTACAAAGTAAGCAACAAAGACAATGACAAAAGTGGGGAGGCAGGACATCCCCATTTCAGTGGCAGAAAGCTGGTAATTTCCCTCTCAAATCTTGTAAAACTGTACCTCAAATTCCAGTTCTTATAGTTCATCTGTATGCTGAATGGGAAATTAAATTGCTATAAGCTTAGTATCTGCTATTCTGCAGCTTCATAGGAATACATCTGGAAAACAGATTAAATAAAATCCTTATTGCTTTGGCTACAGTATCAAATGGTTTGTAAGAATTCAGATTTCTTTTACAAACCTGGTTCTGCAAAGTTTCTAAGAGGATCATCTCCCATAACCCAGCCATTATGAGCCATGAAATAACAAGCTTTATCTGGCTGATGTATCATAGCTTCTTCTTCCTCCACAGTCAGCTCTTTGAATGGATATGTAAAATACCTATGGAATAGACAGGCAATTAAAAGAGAAATCAAAGAGAAATTACACATGGTAACCTGAGCTGCAATTCATTGTCTTTGAAATTAAAGTATCTGCTATGAAGTGGCTTGTACATAATACAGATAAAAAAAGAGAGCAACTCGCACAAATGATGGCAGAGTTTTCTATTTTGAAGGAAGCTTTGAAGGAGCAAGAACAGATGTTGCCACTATCTTGGTGTTAGCTGGTAATTAAGAGTAAAGCTGTAGCTCTTTAGATATGACTGGCATCAAGCACATAAAACACGAAAGGTGTAAACTTTCCTAGCTCCCCTCCCTTCCACCTACAACAGCAATTTGCATTATGTAAGGTTTTGATGTGCTCTGAGTATTGTCTCATGCTTTCTGATCACATTGTTTCTGGAAGAGTTATTGCTGTTGCTTAAAAAAACCCGTCAATTTGCTAAGTGGCATTTGTCCATGTAAAAGAAAACCTGTATTTCTACATATAAATGTATACTTTTATTGAACTTGGAACTTGCTTTCCCTGGATAATTCTAATAGTTTCCAAACAAACAAGAAAACACGTATATATACCTGGTAACCAAGGGATGTTTTCTACTGATCGGCCCCAGCTTAGGACCATTACAAGCGATTCGTTCATAAACCACAGTCCCCACAAGGCAATTGACAGCCTGGAAGTAATTGAATGATGCATTATTGAAATGCCTGCATTTATTTGCAATTTTAAACAGTTCAGCATTAAAACAATAATTTCAACACCTGTTCTTGATGGTGACAAGTTTGTCTGTATTGCTCAGCATTTAGTTCCTCAATCCTCTTGCGAAACCAGTTACAACATTCTTCTATTGCAGCCGGCCCATTGCTTATCAGGACATAAAAAGCAGAGAACAATTAGAGAAAAATACTTTAAAACATGCAACATAGATCACTAAAAGGAATCAAAAACTAATTTTTCCTCATGTCTGAAAAGAATTGTCTTTTTTTGGCTTTGTAAATTTAGCTTCACTTAGATTTTAACTTGTAATCAGTAACAAGGTACCTGTGTGGTACAAATGTTGCCAGTGCTATGTTCATATCTACAGTACAGCCAAGCCGTCTATAATCAGGGTCCTGAAGTATTTGAAGATGTTGATTTGGATCAGATTTAGTGCCCATTTTACCTGAAAACAAAATAGAAATTAGTACCCAAAGTAAAAACAGGAATCACATTTAACAGACACACAACTTTTATAATTCTGGTATAACCAAGATGCAGGTGGATGAAGGTATTGAAGGTCTTTAAAGATTTTCCTAGCCCTCAAAGCATTCTTGTATGCCTAAATTAGCACAGTGGATGCCTCACATAGCAAAAAATAGCATTATCTTGTTTTCTGTCTAACTGTTAAGCTTACCCAAGTCTCTTGAACTATAAATATATAATTCACATGCTTCAGCAACATAATCTTCCTTTACCTTGAGTTAGAAGGGTTTTAAATTGCTGCACAGCTTTGTTAACATCCACTTGGAAAAACTCCCATAGTTTCAGTTTTGGATATATATCTTCATAAATTATTTTACGTAAACACTGTAAAAATAAAAAATTCATTAGTTACTAAGGCTGTTTGTTAATATAATTAAGAAAAGTTGAAAGAAAGGGGGAATAAGGGCTTATTTCAGTAAATCTATCTGCAAAGCATACACATTTTTTATATATTTACACAATTCTAGAAATATTAAAGGTTTATTCAGCTATTTATGCAGTTCATTAGCTTATACTTAGTTCTCACTCACATTCAAGTGCTGATCATTTTCAATCAAGGGAGGGACCCCTTTGGCAATACACTTTCCATCAGCCACCATACCAGTCAAATGCCACAGAGCTCTGTCCAGGACCCAAGCTGGCTTCAGGTGAGGAGAATTGACAAGGTTATAGCCACATTCTGGATGCATCCTGAGCCACTCACTGTTAGTAGCTTAGTGAAGAAAGGGAGGGGGGAAAAAACAAAACAAAAATGTAAATACATAAGCTGAACAAAATACCCTTCATTGTATTTTGTAAACATCATAACATCGAGAAGCTGAAGTACTATAGCACATACAGTTCATTTATTCACATTTAAGCTTTAGTTTCCTATGTCAATAGAAAATCCTATCTTGTGCACAAATGTTATTACTGATTGACCGTTATTACTGATTTTTTTGGTCAAACATACAACTGCAGAGACTGTAGAAAAACTTTTTGTTAGTTATATAAAGATATGCAATAGTATTACCAATTCTAAAACACCAAAAAAAAACCAATTAAATTTTGGTGCAAGAAATACATCAAATACTGAATGTAAGATACTGATATTCTTGTGTGTTGAAAGCCAAACATACATCCCAAACTTATAATATAAATTTATTTATTTTTAATATTCTTCATTCCGGTAAGATGCCACACACAGCCATAGAGGAAGAGTGCACACACCCAAAAATAATTAATGCAAAATATATTTAAATAGGCATTTACGAAATGGCTAGCTGTGATATTTGTGTCTGTAGAAAGAAGCTGAATTGTAGGAAGCAACATCACTGAGTCCTACACAGCAAGATGAGTGCACTGTCTGGTGCATGCAAATGGAGCACTCATTCAGGCCAAACACTGCACTCTGTGTCTATCTGCCAAGCTTCCCCTGTAGCACCAACAAACACTGAAGATATGCTGAACATTAAAAATTAACTTAAGAAAAGGTAAGGAGCCTTCACTAGAACACAGGTGTAGTATTCTAATACAGACAGCATGCATGCAGCAGCAAAGGTAGATACATTTATAGCACAGAAGTTTCATTTTTGAAGTATAATAATCAAGAAAAATTGCAAAGTTAATTTCTTTCTATTTTTGCAACTCTTTTGATACACCGTTTAAATTAAAATAAATTTCATATATTCTTCTGAATGAATATTTCAAACTGGAAATAAAAAGAAAACCTCACAGAATGCCTAAGAACCAAAACCAGGTTTTCAGAAAAGCTGAGAAAAACAGAAGTAGTACTTCACACATGGGAAAATATATAACAAATTATTATATTGAAAACATGAAGAGTCACTGACGTGTCCAGAATTAGAGCAGACCAAATAACACTTATAATCCCAAGTTTACTTAGTTCAAAGAAGTTAAAACAAAAAATGTCAAAGCGAAAAAGAGAAATACTACCTCAGTCTATAGTGTGAACAGCTCTTCTGAGCACTCATCTTGTATCTCAAGATACAGCAAAATTTCATTATTATAAGGTCAAACCATTTGTGGAAATTAAAATCCTTGTGGTTCAAATACAATCTACTACTAAATCCACCATGCTTTAAAGTTATGTAAAGCAATATCAAGTTTTAGGTTGTCAAAGGCTGTTCCAGGCCAAACAGATTATTCCCTCCTACTCTTTTTTTCTTTATTCTTCACTACTTCTGAAAAAAACTTGCTTCTCCAAAAAGCAAAACCAGCTTGTTCTATTCTTCTAACAAGAACTATAATTTACTATAAAGGAATTTCATAAGTAAATAAAAATTATTCTAAAAAGACAACACATAATTTAAACCTAAAGAGTTAGCATTAAAAAAAAAAATCAACAGGCCTTCCATTAATTCTGGTACAGAACAGAAGGATGTTTCCTAATCAGAACGTAAGTTCCAGTGATTTGCAATGTAACATAAGAGAAATCTAACCGCAGAAGAAAAATCATCCAAAACATCACTGGTGATTACATTTGCTACAGCTAAGGAAAAATTCTTATAAAAATCCGAAATTATTTTCTTAACTAACTCATTTTTTACATAATTAAACACAAACTTTACTTGAAGTTAAGATTTACTCAAGTGCTATATTTCAATTGTACAACATTTGCCTCTTGTGAAAGAAAAGTAACACATAATTTACTTCACTTTATTTTTACTACTTTATACAATTTATTACAGCTATGGAAAGCTCAGAAAAGGAAAAAAACTCCAACTGTCTTTCTTCTGTCTCCTGGAGAAAAGTAAATGCAAATATATTTCTTATTTGAATATATGCAGTTACCAGAAAGGGTTTGCAAGTTTATCCGTGATACTCCTGCAAAGATGCCAAAGGCCCAGGGACATTTTTCATCAGCGCATAACTTCACTTTTCAAGTAGAGCCACAGGTGCTGCCTTTCATTAGAGCCTCACAGAGACATCCAGAGCTGATTCCCACTGTTCCCTGCTGTGCCCACAGCATGGGCTTCACACCAAACACCTCAGCTTAATGCCTGATCCTGCAGGTGATGCTGCTTGGCTCCCACAGGGGCAGAGGGGAAGCAATGCCATTTTTATACAATGATCTCCACTAGAAAGCAGAAACCACCAACAGATAGAACCAGTGTAAGCTGAAGGGTCATGAAAGGCAACAAAGTCATCAAGGATACCTTGCTTAAAGATCTAAGAACCGCAACCATCTGAGTATTTCTATCCTCTTAGAAGACACTTCTGAACATCTTTCCACCATAGTACAAATGTTGAGTCACCCATCCCAATGAAGATTACTTTAACTCTGAATGTAACCTGAAAAAGTCCTTCTACAAACACAGCCAAATAACATGACATTTTCCTTCTCAAATATATTCTGGTGTGTAACTACTGTAGTTAAGATCTTTCTGTCCATCAAAAAAAAATTCTCATTAGTAGCATGCAAATATACACTTTTCAAAAATGAGAGGACCTCAAGCATCACTAAGAGAAACTGAACATCTAGTTGAAAAGCCTAAGAATTTTTTTTAACCAGAACTGGGAGGATGTTCAAAAGCCTGATTCCCTCAGACACAGAGCCAACAACTATAATTAGTAACTTCTCAACCAACAGACAGGGAAAGCACTGTGTTCCAGACTGATTGGACAGGAATGTTTGGCAAAAGTCAACACCAAAGAACTAAAGCAAATAAAGCTTGAAATTCACAAATGATTTATTCTTAGGCATTTTTGAGCCTCAAGCGACATCAATCTACATAATCCCTTGCTGTAGTCTCTGGTATGAGAATGGTAATTATGATCTTTAGGACTACAGTACGCAGTAGCAATTGCATTATAAAGAAAGAAAACTCATTATCCAAATAATCCAAACAAAATTACCAATTATTACACACTACACTTTAAATTTCATCAGATCACACTGAAGAAAATTCACTGTCCCTCAAGCAATTGAGAAAAGTAACAGCTTTGATGTATGGATGTATCTTTGCTTAAAAAAGCAGCCTGCCCCAAACACAAAGCTCTCTTCTTTCTTCCCCCACAGACTGAGCTGTAACATTTTCCCCATTACTTAATCCTACCTTCTTGTCCCAACTCTGTTTCTAGTCTGCATGTTAGACCCAAATTAGAGCAGTTACTTTCAAGCAGCTACAAGTGTAATACCCTGTTAACAAGAAAGTACTCCGTTTATGCTCATCAAACAATTCACAACACAATATATGGGAACTGCACACCACAGATAATGAAGATAAGCATATTATATAAATGCAGATAAACAATTTATTAATTCTTTTTAAGAAGGGCTCTCCTCACTCTTTCAGTAGCAATACTAAGTTCTTTTATACCTGTTACAGAGACGTATCAGTTATAATGGCAAGGGGTTGTCCTGGATTTGAGAGACTCAAAGACAGACAACTACATCGTTTAAAACAGCTACTAAAAATGGGTTAAAGAGGGAGAAGTTAAGGAAAATAACAAAATATAATTATAGGACCAATCTGGTTATTAACACATGAAAATCATACCTGTATGATTGTAGACTACATCTGTGATGCAAAGCATATTCCATTCATTTTTCAGTTTCTCCACAAGCGCTCCTATATCACTCCAAGTGCACTTTTTATTATGGTTTGAAAATTCAGGGTTTACTTCTAACTGGTCAGCCAGTGAGTAACATGATCTAGACAGTCCAAGCATCTGTAGTGGCGTAAAATGAATCATGTTGTAACCTATGAAATAAAAACCCATTTATTTAATGAGAAATAAAAACCCAATCAAAGTTAATTGAAAGAAGCATAAGCTGCACTTATGTACTCAGAGCTGCTGTTCAGAATAACCAATGTAAATTCATCTGAATCTTCCCCTTGAAATTCTACTTTAAAACCACCCTGTCAGTTCTACAAACTTCCAAATCTATCTGAAATGAAAACAACAAAATAAGTGGTTTCTAGTATTAGTAAATTCCTGAATTTCTGCACTTCTGCCAATGTTTTACTCAATTTACTGACTTAATCTGTTAGTGAAATTGAATATAGTAGAAAATATATTATTGACAAAGCATCTATTAATTGTTTACACTGAAGCTCTTCTGTGTAACTTTGGGTTTTGATCATAAAACAAAAACTGGTATCCTTGAATATGTCTATTAGCATTACCTGTTTCTTTTGCCACTTTCAGCCTATCTTCCCATTCATGAAATGGTCCCAGACACTTAGCGAGGTATGTCTGGAGTGTAACACAATCCAAAGGCAGCACATGATTATCAGCTCCAACGTGCAAAATGGGATCCACAACTATGTAACCACCACCACTTTTTTCATTTCTAGGGAAAAGTAATTTTCATTGGTATAATTAACACCCGTTGTACCAGTCTGTTTCAGAGAGAGAATTCAAATAGCATAGGTTTTCAGAAACACAGTAGCCCAGTACAGTGGCTGGAGACAGAGGGGGAACAGGACTGCATGACACATAAAGGAAACAGTAAACACCAAAATGTTCATCTCTTATGCATCATCTCTCTACTGCACTTAAAGAATACAAATGGGATACAGAGCTTAAAACTCTGGAAAAGCGAGATACCTTTGCTATTTTCTGAGATGGAGCTCCTCCTTTTGGCACATGGAAACACAGAAAGCACAACTGCCCATCTATTACACATAGATCTACATTTTGAGCCCCATTCTCAGGAAGGTATCTGAGCTAAATGTCTTAAGCCTGGAAGAATTTAACCACCCATCTTCCAGAAACACAAAATGGCACTATCTGTAATAATTGTAGTCTGTTATTCTCTTCTGCAGTTGTCCCACTAAAACAAAAGACGAAGTAAAGGATCCAAGTAAAGAATGACAGAACCTTTGTGCTAGATAGAAAACAATCCTCAAAGTCAATGAAGAAAGTACAAAATAATCATTGAGATACTCAGAATGCTGATGAACTTGACAACTCATAAAAACAGATTGCTTCTCCAACATTCACAGAAAGTTGATCAGCTTGGTTCTGTATAGTCTCCAGAATATTTTTGCATCAGAAAGTACTATATAACCACCAGTTACTGTCTTTCATTGGTGGATTCTAATTGGTCCCTTGGCTGCAATTTCAAAAATGCATGGGAAAAAAGGGGGGTGTTTCAGGTTAAGATGTAGACCAAGGGAGCAAACTGCATATGGCTGCAGGAATACAAATTTCACTTACCCAAGACTAAAATAGTACTGGTATGACCCAGAAATTTGGAGATCCAACTTGCAGTATTTGTCAGAGTCATCTTCTTTTCCTGTGGGATTGTGCCACGACAGTGTCCTGAACTTGTGGCGATCGAATACTTCTCCAGAGGCTGGATAATTTGTATACACAGTAACGGCCTTGCCCTGAAGAGTTGGGCCCAATCGGAATTGTAGCTCAAAACCTCAAGAAAAAAAGAAAAATACAAAAGGTAAAATCACTTGATCAGGAGGACTAGATATTTCTAGTCTCTTATTACAACCCCTAATTTACGAGTATATTAATAACACCATCATATTTGTTAAGAATTTCAGCACAATTATAAATTTCTATAGCATAGAATCATAGAACATCCTGAGCTGGAAGGCAACTCACAAGGACCACTCAAGTCCAACTCCAGGCACTGCCCAGAATTCCCCAGGAATTACACCATGTGCCTGAGAACGTTGTCCAAGTGCTTCTTGAACTCTGTCAGGTTTGGTGCTGTCACCACTTCCCTAGAGAGCCTGTCCCAGTGCCCAACCACCTTGGGGGTGAAGAACCTATTCCTAACATCCAAGTGAAACCTCCCCGGTACAGGTCCATGCCATTCCCTTGGGTCCTGTCACTGTCACCAGATAGCAGAGATCAGTGTCAGCCCCTCACAAGGGAAGCTGCAGACTGCAATGAGGTCTCCCCTCAGTCCCTTTCCTCCAGGCTGAACAGGCCCAGTGACCTCAGCCACACCTCAGACAGTTTCCCCTCAAGGCCCTTCACCATCTTCACTGCTCTTCTTTGCACATTCTTTAATAGGTTCAAGCCTTATATTGCAGCATTTAAAACTGCATCATCTCTCACCTCCTTCCTAACATTGTTCTTGGCATACTTTACATACATCCTTTTTCCTTTACCTACATGGCACCATTCACCTTCTTTCCAATTTGCTTGTCTTTGCTACATAAAGTTTTAAAAATAAAATACAGTAAAACACCATGATCATCAAACTACACACAATTGTACATAGATTTTGGATTACATAGTCTTTAAGTACTTAGGTTTACCAAGTCTATATAGTAGGCTGACCCACGAAAACATCTGAAAAAAATTAGGAACACATTTAAAACCAGAAATTATTTCAAATACCTTCATTATTCACTGAGGATTCACTAAACAGGTAAATTTCTTATGCTTTAACTGAAGAATTATGCATTCTTGTGCATGATCTACAACATACAAATTATTAAACTTTCAGAGAGCTCAACAAACCAAAGGGAATTTTGTATGTGTGCTTCAGGTCTCACACAGACATAGAAACAGGCTTAAGTTTAAGCTTAAAGATACTTGTGATAGTGAAAAAAAAATTAAGTTTAAAAATTAGAACATAAAAGCATATGTACTCTACTGAGTAAGACATAAAAAATTCTGCTTAGACAGGAGGTTTTAGAAAGGTTTCCACCTGCAGGTATGAGGCTCACCATCACAAGTGGGTAAGTACAGGGTTCGTTCAAGTGAACGAAAGAGATGTAAGCTCTAACACAGAACATGCCAGTCACGTAATTAAGTGCAGTAAATCACCTACTAGCCCTAGCAGCCTGCAAAACTGGGAGCAAAACAAACCTGAGTACTTGCAAAAAAGGGGAAAATTACTGGTACACAGATAATGAATAAGAAAGTGTAAAAAATTCTGGACACCGAGTTACAATACCTTAAGCTGAAAAACCCTACTTGTTTATCAAATAGAATCATGGGGACTTTAATACCAGAGTTCAACATCTGAATACATTTAAACATAAGTGTTATCCAGCTTTGTGTTTCTCTCATTAACAAAATCACCACTGCACCAAGCCCCACCAAGTAAAGGAGTTGTTTTCAGATCTGAATATCTGTCAGGTAAAATGAAGCTCATTTGAATGTAATAGATATAGGTATAAAACCACTTTTGGAAGGTTAAGTACACTCTCTTCAGTACTGGCCTGACATTTTGTTAGAGGGATTACTAAAATTAGAGCACAGGGATATATGCCACTGATATCTTATTTCCTCTAAGAGTTACACTGACATCAGAAATGCTGTGCTCAAAATTAGCTATGCCCTCTCAGAGACTGCTACCAGCAGGGGCACTTTGAATGTTTAACGGCCATGCAATTCTGATCCCTCCTTTCAAGAAAGTTTACACAACTTGATGGATAAGTTTAAAATGGAAGTTAGGATCAACTCTGCACTTCTTCACTATTGACATTTCCTTACATTAGGCTGGTCAGAAGATTTTTGAGAGATTTTCAATATAGTTGAAGAGAATTTTTATTCTCAAGAACCATAATCTTGCTCCTTTATGTTCCTAGATTAGTAACACACCATAAAAAAATCCACAAAAACTCTCAATAAAAATTGTTGCACTTATAACAATGTTTTTTAAAGACAAGGGCTTGAGTTTTATAGTCTAAATTTGCTAAGCAGCACAATAGTAGACCAATTAGTAGATGGTTTTTGGTTTTGGACTTTTTTTACAAATAGACTTAAAACACTCTCAGGAAGAAATAACATCAAGTTCTTTTAAGTATGCAGCATGATACATAGCTCTGATAATATAACAAATCTGATAACAAGATTTAGGAGTTGCTAAAGAGCTTATATTCTGAAACACTACCTCAAACCTGCAGACTTTGCAAAATGCAAGTATTACCCATAGATTTCAAAATTGTAGTATTAAAACATGGGGTGCTGCATAAGAAGATAAACACTGGAGACCTTGACTTATGAGGACTTTCTCAGGTCACTGAAGTACAGGCTATAAAAGGAGAAGGAAAAGCCCTGTCTAAAAAATGCTTTGCACTTCAGTCCCATGAAGACTGACGGCTCTTGGCCAATCTGCCCTTCATTTCTCAAGAGTTTAACGAGTCAGATTAAACTGTGCGCGGAGTCCATAGAGCTCTGCAGTGGAAACAAATCAAAACAAAACAAACCAACCCCCAAACTAAACCAACAACATCCCCCCACACCCCCAAAACCCCTCCACTACAGGATGAGCTCTTCTTTCCACTACTACCCAAAGACGACGACGAGGTCCTGGCCATGTCCTTCTTACCCGGCCCCGGCACCCCGACCTACCCTGCTCCAGCCTGAAGAGGGTTTTGTCCAGCTTCTCCATCTCGCCGAGGTGCAGCAGCCGCGTCTGCTTACCGCCCGTCATGGCTGCACCCGCCAGTCCGGCGCTCCCGCCGCGCCGGGACTCTCAGTGCGGGGAGGAAGAGGCGAGCCCTGCCGTGAGAGAACAGACAAAACCCCGCGGGTCAGCGGAGACCCCCGGCAGCACACGGCCGCTCAGGAGCGCCTCACGCCGCCGGCCGCGCTTACATGTTCCCCGGTCCCGGGGAGCGCGGACACTCGGCACTGCAGGGCAGGGCGGAGGGGAGGCGGTGCGGGGCGAGCTGTCAGGCAGAGCCCAGCCCTGCCCCGGCCGGGGACCGCCGCCGGCAGCACCCCGGAGCAGCTCCCGTCCCACAGCGCGGCCCGGCCCGCAGCCAGAGCTACAGGGGTGCCCCCGCGAAGGGGAAGCCTGACACCTGTCACTCTTCGCGCCCGCCCCGGCGCTGCTGGAGTGCCCCGCCAGGCCCCTCACGGCCGCCCCGCCGCCCTCCGCGGGGCGCGCTGCCCACCGCAGCCGTTCCACCATACTCACGAGCGGGCCCGCAGAGCGGCGGAGGCGCCGCTCCCCGCGGAGGGCGACGGCTGCCGAGGCCGAGCGGAGCCGGGGCTGGAGCTGCCCGCAGTGGCCACCCCGGGCCGGCTCAGCGGTCAGTGACGCACTTGCCCGCAGCCGCAGCGGCAGCGGCAGCGCTCCTTTCCTGCCCTTTTCTTGTCCTTTTTTTTTTTAAACAAAGTTTATTGGTTCCGCGGCGGCCGCGCTCGTAGACGGGCGGCGCCGGCGCAGCTCCCGCGAGAGCCCAGGACCCGCCCCGACGGCGCTGCGGGGCGGCCGGGCCGGGACTACCCCGCCCCTCCGCTCTCGCTCTGCCCCGGTCGGGTCCCGCCCCTCGGCACTCCGCCCCGCCCCCGGCACTCCGCCCCGGCACTCCGCCCAGGGCCCCACCCGGCCTCGCCCCTCCGCCCAGGGCCCCACCCGGCCTCGCCCCTCCGGCCTTGGTCCCGCCCCGTCCATCCCGCCCCTCCGTTCCTGGCCCCGCCCTGCCCGGCCCCGTTCTTCCGCTCTCGGCCCCGCCCCGCCGAACCGGCTCCGCCCCTTAGCTCCCGGTCCCGCTCCTCCTCTGGCGGCTCCGCGAAGCGAGCCCTGGAGGGAGAGGATACCGCAGGAATACCTTAGGGGTACCCCAGGGTTCCCTCAGGGTTACTCCGGGGCTCTCCCAGAGATACCTCAGGGCTACCTCAGGGGCTCCCCCCGTGCCCTGCGCTGTTGCGGCAGCGAGCGGGCTGATCTCTCCGCGAGCCTGGGCCCTGCAGCCCGGCAGGGCTGTCGGACGGCGCGGTGTGCTGCTCCTGTCTGCTGTCAGCCTCTACAGCCACAGCCCCAGCAGCGCCTTTACGCTCGGCTGGTGCGCACAGGCACGAGAGGCGTCCCTGCGGGGCCCGGCCACCTGAGTCCGGAGCTCTGTGCGGTTTACCGGGCACTCTGCGGAGGGCTAGGTGGCTTTAAAGGCTGTCCGGAGTATCCCGGCTGATGCCTCTGGGCCCAGCCGCTCCTTGCGGTGACTGGAACGCCGCTCCGCCGAGTTCCCTCAGCGTTCCCGCCCCGCTGCCTCAGGGCTGGCACCCGGCGCCGGCCGGCCGGCTCCATCCTGATAGGCTGCGCTGCTGAAAAAACATGATGTCAGCCAGAGTTTAAGTGCTATATATAGTGTGTGGACAAGACTACAAACTCTGTGGATCTCTCTTTGACTAAGAGGTAGCATGGTTTTTAAAAAAATCCCACACACCAGAACAACACACCCCCGCCTCCTTGTTTTGCAGCATACTGTCATCCGAAGTGCTGACACCATTCAGCCTCTACCATTGCTTTGTATTGCAGAACACCTGGAACAATTGCTCCAGGCCTCTCACGACCGAAGTTATTAACTGCACCCCAGTGTAAAGGTCAGCCTTGCAGCTTTGGAAGGTCAGTCTATTTTTATTGCCTAGAAATACATTTTTAAAAAGTGCTTCTCAATTTACAGTTACTGTGTTATACTGAGTTTGTTTTTTTCTTTTTTAGTTCTCAAATGTGGAATATGTGTATTTTGTGGAATTGGAAGGAATCTGCAAAACAATTTAGGCTTAACCATTTACTTCCAGCCATCCCATGCATACCCTTATAAGTGTATTTTACTGCAGGGTGTTTAGCCAATTACAGTGCATTTTAGGGAAAGTGCAAAGGTCTTGATATTCATGGAAACACCTCTGCCCATTTCAAACTGAAGGTTTTTATCATTTGGTAGCTTTTCTCCTTTATTTTCTCTTTCACTTGCTCCTCCCTCTGAAAATTTCAAGAAATCTGTTTGTTCTTCATTACAGTTAATGTTTTCTGGTATTGTTGAGAAAGGTTTTCATGTTGGTGTAGGTGAATATGTCAACTTGTATGCCCTTGACATATATTAGGTTTCCTAAACAGATTGGGGCAAAAAGGAAAAGCACCCCTGTGAGTGCAGTTCCCTTAAGAGTCACCTCATCAAGGCTCATTCAGATATGATTCAGATGTGATACTTACAATGTGAGTTATTTCACATGTCTATTTCCTGCCCAGTAGGAAATAGACATGTGAAATAATGTCTATTTCCCTCCCATTGTCCTCGTCTTTTCCAGCCCCCTTATTCTTTAGTCAGTTTGCTGGTCTGTGTTCATATATAGGACAGACTTGCACCTAGCCAAACCCTGGCTCTCCTGGCATGCTGGCTGTTTCCTCTGAATTGGATGTGTCCCAGAAAAAAAGATGATACAACATAGGACTGGGAAATACAGGAAGCTTCAATAGTTATGGAAGTCATAGGAACAAAACCAACTGAGGTAACAGAAAGAGATGTGGACCATCTCTTTTCTAGGGTCCTCTGCAAGCTTCAGTAGCTTGAAGTGACTGCAGTTGGTCTGCCACAGAGCCTTGCACAAGTGTCTTTTCCAGGCTTGCTGTTGTCCTGTTACATACTGAAAATGGGCTGGGATTTAAAATTTCATGAGCTGCTTACATAGAGAGCAGCTCTAAGAGAGGGAGAGCAAATAATGCCTATGTAGCCAAGTCCTTTGCATAAATAGTTATCCTAAAGTGCATGTTAAATACTTTGTGAAAAGCAAGATACAAACTAAAAGGGCACCATTGAAGGCAATTTCTCCCCTGTTACTGAGTTTTAAAATGTGGTTCTTTTGATTTCCTTACTCCATACAGAAACTCACCCTACCCTTACTAGGTTCGCATTGGTGCTTTTCCTCTATACTATGCATTGAGACAGATTTTGAAATGGAACCAGGTTTATAAAAAAGAATTTTTTTAGTGTCTTGGACAAAAATCATTACAAAACCAAACCTGAGCCGGTTATTTTGACATAATTTGTGACTGTAGCTAAACCAGATGTCAGAAGTGTAAATAAAGGACTTGATTCACTACACAGCAAAAAAGTTTCCTAGGTACTGTGAAATCACTTAATAATTGGTATAATTTATATATTTATAAGCACTTATAATTTCATTGGCTTTCAATTCAATATTAAAAAAATACTGTTTCAAAGATAATGAATGTTGCAGGTCTCTTGATGAAGTGTAATCAGGAACAGAGCAGACTTCTTCAATCCTTTCTCCATTGCCATCATCTCTTCCGCTGGCCCATCCCTTACAGACCTTGGGTCTGTGTTCATTTAGCACATGTCAATTGAGCAGTTTTTCTCTGTATGGAAGCCAGCAAAACCTGAATGCACAAGGGCTACCTTTGAGCACTGCACTTTTGTCTAGAACACAGCCAACACCAAGTGAGGATTTGCTACACTGGCATCTAAGGGGTGATTTTCACAGTGCCATTTTATCTTGTTTGCAGTTTCTCTGTGTGTGATTATGATATACCACAGCAGGAAATGATCAATAGTTACTTCAAAATAAGAGTATATACCATATTAATATTAATAATCAGGAAATAATTTTGCAGCAGTTTCAAATCTACTTATACTGGAATTCTTCAGTCCTTTTACATACACCTTCCTACTGGTCCTCTTTTCTTTCCTCCTGTTTTGCAGCACAGTGTTACAGAGCACTTATCCTAGTAGTGGTGTCAATACAATTTGGGGAGCTTATCACTAGGTGTCACATCTCACTAATGTCATTGTGCTTATGCCTGTTTTAAAGGGTAAAAACACGGTGTGGGAACTTGGAGTACTTACATGGTGGCAGTAGTTTTTTATTTTTAGTAACAGAAAAATAGTTCCCAATAACAACAGTAAAAGCCCACTAGCACAGAGAGAACTGAGCTGAACATCTAACTAAAATTAAAAGCAGATTCCTTTGGCCTGCTCACAGGAAATATGAGACTTTATAAAATTTAAAATGAGCACATTTCTTCTCAATGCTCTACACTCATGCCCTGTAAATTCATGAATTAGCACTGTGTTATTGTTCCAACAATAAGAAGCTTAAGAGGTGTTGAGTCTTCTGTCCAGCTTTTGTTTTCTAATGGGGATTTCTCAACCAGAAACGCAAGCATATTTCTGCAGTTTGGTTAAACTTCAGTCTTTTCTGAGTTAGATTGTTGCTATGCAGTAACTGAAAACAAGTGCTTTCTTAGATAGTTAAATGCTCAGCAGAAATTTGGGTATGTTCTTGAACATAATTAGATATTAGAATCTAGTATTGAGTGAAAACATTCATGAGAACATTGATGTAATCACCTATAGCTTTTTTTTAAAAAGTCCCTTCTAAATGGCTAAACAGATTGCAATAGCCTAGTGGGCAGTGAATAAATGACAGGCTGGAATAAAAATGTACATTTAAGTCAGAAATCATATGGGATGGAGAGGCTAGGACATGAACCTATTTATTTGTCCTTACTGGCCTTTCATGTAAGGAAGTGTTTGACCTTTCAAAGATCAACATTTTGGGTTTGTTTTCAGTTCCAGTTTGGCCATTCTTTTACTGTGTGGACTCAAACAATCTATGCTCTAACATCCATGGAAAGTTAATTTTTAATAGGGCTTAATTTTTAATAGAAAATTCAATGCAAATGTCTTTAAAGAGGACCATATAAAATGTCATTAAAGGTAGCTCTTCGCATAAGTGCTTAGGATACATTTGGCTGTGCTTTAGCTAACAGCATCACATTAGTTTGATATTAATAATCTGCAAACGTGGGACTTGGCAAACAAAACTATCTGAATTTTATTCTTGTACCATTTAACTTAGTTAAGTGTTAAATTGATTCACATATACCTGGCCAATTTTTGTTGTAGAAGGAGAACTTATCATACCAGTGTGCTGAACCACTTCTGTCTTCCTGTGAATTGTTCCATATAATAATAGTGAGATGCTGAGATTTAAAACTTCAGTGGATCTATTCCTAAATGAACTGTAGCTTTTCTTATCAAGCAGATCTATTTTCTCCTCAAAAATAAATATTCAGAGTGTCTCTTGCACACTCCATCTCCTTCATGATGTTTCTTCCTAATATGTCAAACTATACTGAGAATATAATGAATATTTTCCTGGTCCATTAAAATAATAATCCTTAAATCTTACCTAGATAGGTCTTTGAGTTCAAATGGTAACCAACTGATTTTTCTTTACTGTTCTATATATTTGACATCTGACTTTTTAGCAAAGAAATAATTACATTAAGTTATCTGAAAGTTAATACTGGGAACTGTAGTCCTGCTCTGTAATCTTTCAGCACAGGCAGAATTCAAACCAGGGTAATTTGAACAGGCTAACATGGGGTGATATATTGCAGAAAGAAAATATTTCACCAAATGTATGAGTACCACAAGCATTTCTTTTAAAAGATATTAAACATGAGCAGGAAGAGCAAGGAAGATGATATAAGAGTGGTTTGCACTAGAGTGCTACAAAGCTGGAATTCAGACTGGCAAATCTTTTGCTACAGAGCAATCAGACCACAAAAACATTTCCAGTTGAAGCATCTCCAAATGCTGCTACCAGAAAATAAAAAGTCCTTAGTGTTTGTCTAGTTGATATCATCAGGTCTTTTGGTCAGCCACGAATGTAAGTTTAGATTTACTGATGAGAAGTAGTTTGCCCTATTACTGGGGAGTGGTTCCTATGTGAACACCCTGAACCTAGGAATCACTGTTGTATTTTGGGACAAACTGCTGCTGCTGTCCAGTTTTTATGAGTATCCTACCTGTGCACAAAGCACTGAGTCTCCATTTCAGCTGAAGGAAAGTGTCTATACAATAGAACAGCTTTGATATTTTGCTTCTGAGAAAGTTTAGAACTTCCTTGGAGGTACTGGCTTCCAAAGTGACCATCTACTAACCTGACTGTGCAGGAGGCAGCTTTCCATAGCCTGTCTGGACTGGGTCCCTTTACATCTTGCTTGATATTCCCCTGTGCTCATCAATTGAGGATTGCTGCTTATGGGACTTGAAAACTGGTATGAAACAATCTTCTCTCCCTTACTCTTCTCACAGCTCACAGTGTTGCATATGCCTTTTACCAACCTTGTTATGGTCTGACCTGTTGATTAGCTTTTTAGTTTATTTGCCTTTGAGCTATTTTTTTTTTTTATTTGCCTTTGAAAGTCTCTGCAAACCTTTAGGTGAGACGTGCTAAAGTAAGAGCTAAAATCTCTGCAGCCCTTCCCATGGAGAGTATTCAAACATCATGGTTCCCCCACCGGGGCACTGGACATGTACTAACTGGAATGTTGCTACAACTGACAGTGCTGAGCATCATCCCTCCAGCAGGACTGCTTGTGCTTGAACCCAAAGCAACTGCAAAACCCACAGACATGCTGGGTCTGAACAAAGAATGCATTTAAATCCATGAAGGAGTCAAATTAGAGGCTGCTGAGAAAAGGTGAAGAAATGGAAATGGGTTGTCTGAGAAAGGATTTCTGAGATGAGATGAAAAAGGGTAGGAAAATTAGTTCCTAATCCAAGTGAAAGGGCAGAGGAAAAAATGCTGGGGCGGGGGCAGGGGCAAAGGAGGAATTGAGATTGGCTGGCAAAGAAACTGATTGTGTCAGAGAACGTTGTACAAGATTTCAATTAATCTTAGCTTGACAGTATGAATTCAGTAATCAGGTCTAAAGTGCCTTACACTGAAGGTCAATGCCTTTGCCAGCAGGCTCTTTGCTCCCTGTAAAGCAGAACAATAAAAACATATCACATCTTGCTGATATGATGAAATTAATAATTTAAAAAAGCATCATAGCAATGGTCAAAAAAAACATAAAACTCAATAAAGTTAACAATGCAGTACTTTCATCAGATAAAACTTGATAGTGTGCATTAGACAAAGCACTGACCCACATCACTTGAATAGGGTGAAATGATTTTACTGAAGTCCTTTATCAATTTATGTGTGTTGGGCACTGCATAAATGGAGACTCTTAGAAAAGTGACAGGTTGTGTGTCATTTTCTCATAACACCCATACAGACCTGTCTCAAATTGATATCAGGGAACCAATTAAAATATTTAATGTCAGATAAGCGAGGAAGTACTAAAAAAAAATCTATATAAGTCATAATGGATACATATTTTGGTGGAAAGCTATGGGGCAGGGACTTCAGCTATTTTGTCAGAATAAAGATGCAAAACCAAAGCAGGTTTCTGTGCAGTCAACTGGCAAATCTTATTTGACTGATTGGCTACTGCCACCAGGTGGCTTGTTACAGTCATTGACTGAAAACTGTAAAATGCCTTTTACCTCTAGGTAAACAAGTATTTTCATATAAATACGGTTCCAAGTCTAAATTTTATGTGTGACACAAAAAAATTCTAAAATTAATATGATTAGTAAAGAAAAAAAATGCATACAATAGGACATTTCTGAACATAAGGGGAATACTTTAATCTAATTTCTAACAGTAAGTTGGTAAACCAGGTAAGTATGAAATAGTGCCAAAGCTCAAGGGAAACTAAATTATTAATTATGGAGAAGAAAATCTCATCCTACATTATGTCCTTATCACAATTTATTTCCTTTTAGATGGTCAGGATTGTTTCAATGACTCAACATTCTCCTCTCTTTGG
The DNA here is from genome assembly GCA_024865655.1 of Emberiza elegans. Taxonomy (NCBI): domain Eukaryota; kingdom Metazoa; phylum Chordata; class Aves; order Passeriformes; family Fringillidae; genus Emberiza; species Emberiza elegans. The sequence goes on from JALJVW010000206.1 coordinate 68,690,149, forward strand.
GAGGAAAAAACCCCACCATACACAAAATGATTTGGTAGGAAGAATGCTTCATATCTAAGATAACAATTCCCTAATAAATCTTTAACCAAGACAATAATGCTGAAAAGCTTGAAAAACGCTGAAAGCTTGAAAAATCTTGAAATGCATGGTTTTGTATGTGTAGTTTACACAAGAAAGAGGTGAGTAAATATTGGTGCCAGGACTGTTCTCTTCAGAGAAAGCCTAGTATCCAGCATGTATTTAGCCAACTCCAATGCACTTTTTCAAACATATTTCAGTATTTCAAAATAGGAAATGCTAGTAACAAAAAATTCTTTGATCCAGTTATCCATAATCAAAACAATCTGGTAGGGATGCAGCCTCTTTGCATGTCACTTGATTTGAACTCCAGTGATGTTCTATGGTAATAACCTTACCAGTAACATAGAGCTCAATGCACGTATATGAAACTTGAGATAGGTCTGACCTAAAATGCCACAGTTTTTCTGAATAGTTAGCTTAATACCTAAGAGGAAAGTTGATTAGAAGGACTCACATGGCAACATGGGTTCTCTTCAATGGCTTATTGTTTTCCATATAGCTTTGGGCTTAAAAAATAGAAGAGCTATCAGTGTAAATCCTGGACTGCACAATAGTTACTTTCCAAAATTATATATATTTACTTAATTGCTTTCTTGGTTCTTAAGCAAGAGAAATTCCTCTTTATATACTTGGAATGAAGTCTCCTCTACAAGATTCCTGTTGCTTTCAAAATTATAAGCCTTCTCTTACTTCCTTAAGTGCCTATAATAAACCATGCAAAAAAACTCATCAGCTTCTTTTCATGTTAGATGTTGTTTCATTCATTTGCCACTTGACGTCCTCATCTTCTGACACAGGTCAATAGTAGGTTACACAGCTTTATCTCTCCAGGCTTGCAGGGAGGTTCAAACCCACCCCCAGCCCTCGATGTCTCTATCTCATTTGGTTAAGGTAGAACATCTGCTTTGAAATAAATACAGAATTGTTATGAACACACTAACAACAGTTGCAGTACACCTTACAAAGAAGATGCAGCTGTGGAGTTTTTATAGTTCATATACCCTAATGCATTCTGTTTACTTTATACTGGATATGACACTTAACAAATTAGCAAGCAGTACCCTTTCATAGAAACATTTTCATTAAGGCAGCAAAACTATTGATATTTCTTTTTTTTAAGGAGACTGGTGTGTTTGAAAAGAGCCCTTCCAGACAGATTGATGATTGCCTGTACTGTAGTATGGCTACTTGCACCCAGTAGTTACAGAGTTGGTTTTTCTTCTCCCTGGTTCTCTTGGTGTTATCTTGGTTTTCTTGCTTTGCAGCTCTTTAGCAATAGCTAACATCTTTTGAAATAAGAGAAGCTATACAATGATAAGCAAAACAGTATTCCCTTCCTTACCCTCTTTACTTTTCACAGAAAAATGATTTTTTCTTCTTAAACTCTGATTACCATTTCTAACAGAATTGTAGCTTGCATTTTCATCCCTCCTCATGAGTCTTAGTGAGGAAATTACTTCCATATATACTTATATATATTTTAATGTTTCAGACATTCAACCCCATTTTGTCAATGAGTCAATACACTAAAATAATATCTTAAAATATTTATATATTAATTCCACTATGCTCTGTGAAAGTTATGAACCTAAATATTGTCAAGCATACTGGTCCCTCTGGTCACCAGTTTTCTTACTGTAAATATATTTATGTCATTATTTGTCTTACTAATAATGTATCTGTATTAGTTAAAAACACACAGGCACATAATAAAGCATGTATGTACTTAGGCCTGCAATTCTATCAAACTCTTTCATATATGGGAACTTAATGAATGTAGTTGGAAACAGATTTTTTTTTCCCCAGCTAGGGGGAAATAGACGTATTTCACTTTCATTTCAAGCTATTGTTTATGCATTATGTTTCTTCAGTTACTGAACACTGAGTGAGATCTCAGCTCCCCAGTAACTCCCATGAGCAAGATAATACAAGTAACAGTCCAATAATTTTTGCGATTAGGCAAAGTAATCCCTTACTCTTTTTCATGTTAAATATATTTTTAATATGTTACCACAGGGTACCTCTAAAGGTTAATGATGCTTTTATAGAAATTGAGAAAAGAGTGAGCACTAACAGAGCATTTCCTAGCCTGTCATATTTTAGTAGATAGTTATTATTTTTTTAGAAAATATTACCAAAATAATAGTACTGGGATCTCTAAAACTGCTCTGAACTACTAGTAAGCAACTGATCACTATAGCTCTCCAGTAAAGGTGTTTTTAACACAAACACAATATTTCTATGATGTGGGAGGGCAAAATTCCTGTTGGATTTCTAAGTAATTGTCTTTTTGTGTCACTTCGTGAGCAATTGAGAAGTCTGATTTAAACACTGCAGAAGTCAGAGACCTGTGTAAACAATTGCAGTTTCTGCCAGCAAAACCCCAGTTACAGCCAGTATTTATTTGCCTTCTTGATAAGAAAGGCCTTACTTTGCAAGCTTGTATACGTGACCATCTTTCGGCCCACGGATAGCACCGCTAATGAGCTCTGTAAGCTTTGACAAGGGCAATCTCTCAGTAAAACTCTAGTTGTTAACCCAGGACGGGCATCCAGACCGCCGGGGGTGGGAAGCTGGAAAGAAATGAGATGCCCTAACACCTTGCAGGGCCCCGGCTGTGGCGGCACCCGGGGCATTCGCGGCTCCGCCCCGAGCCCCGCCCGGGCCGGGCCGGGCTCTCCGCTCCCCGCGGGTCCCGCGTGCGGCCGCCCCCGCAGGCAGAAAAGCGCCGCGGCCGCGGGGGAGGCTGGAGCTGAAGGAGCGGTGCCTGGCTTGGCTGCGCTTCTCCCCTCGCTCTTTTCCGCTGCGGCGGTGCCGGAGAGGAGAGCGGGGCTCCCTGGGGCAAGGGCGTGCGGGGCTGAGGAGCTGCTGTAGCCTTTGTTTGGTTAAGCTGATGCCAGTGAGTGCTCAAAGTGGGTACTGCAAGCTTGTTGTAAAGTGTATTTGCGTAATAGAACATCTGCAACAGATATGAAGCAAAGTAAACTCTGGTGGCGTTTCTAGGGTACCGTGTAGGTGCTGCCTTTCATGCAAGATTTCTGAATTGCTTTAGAGAAAACTCCAAAAACTGTGTGCCTTAATGAGTCAAGGTAAGCTATGGTTTATTTTATCTGGAAGCCATGCCACCCACGTTCCTCTGGTATCTTTTTTGCTTCTTGTTATGAGAATGTTAGTTTCTTATTTTGTTTCTTTTTAACGTGCATAGGGGACGGCCCTATGGTAACTGACAATAAATGTGCTCACGCTGTAATTGAAGTTACTTGTTGGGATAACAAACAACGTCTTTTTAGATGCGTCTCTCTTTGAGCTCTTCATATAGATAAAAGTTTGCAAGGTTGGGGCCATGAGGATTCTATGCAGAGCAACTGCCCAAGTAAAATCATTAAAGCAAACAAATGAACGGGGCAAAATCCTTGACTCCTGTTCATACTTGATGAGATATATGGAAAAAAGAGAAGGTTACCATATTTTAAAAATTGCTTGTTCTTCTAAAAGAAAGTGACTTCTTGATGGGGAGTAAATGTATAATGAGCTTTAAAATCATGCTGCAAATTTATGTCAGCTAATACTTGGAGGAAGAAGGTATCAAAAGTTGGTTGTAGTTCCCCCTGCCTGCCCTTAGCTGCACCAGAAGATAATTAAGTAATTACTTAGTATGAAACTCTTTGAGGTCTGGGGAAGTGTCTGAAAAAGCAAAGGAAGCTGCAGGGTCAGTGTCTCATTATGGCTTTATGCATTTCAGCTCAAGTGTGGGGATACTGTCTAAAATATATGCCTGAAGTAAAGATTCTCTTATAAACCTTACTTTTTTTTGTGTGTGTGTACTGTTTCTTTTTTCAGACAAGCTTCCTGGATATGGTAAAGGTTAATGCAGTTAGATGCAAACCAAAAAGAAGATACTACAAAGTCATATAAATTGTTTTACTACAAGTAGAGAGCCAATGACAGTTTTACTCAGGCTTTGTCACTGTAACAGAAGGACTGGCTGTACAGTAAGTACCTACACTCAAACTGTTACAAAAAATAGTTTTGAAACACATATGCCCTTAAAATCTCTTTCCTAGAAAGAACACAATGCTGAGGTGTGTATTTTTTGTGTTCCTGGGGGGGTGTGTGTTTATATTTTAAAAGTAATGAATTATCATGAATATGTTTTCTGTCCTTGCTCAATCCAGCTGTCTTGATATGACCACCATTAACTAAGCAGAAGAAGAAAACCCAAGCTCTTTTTATGAATTGAGAGGGAGGGTGATTCTTGGACAGCAACACTGTCCTCTTTCCCTTTGTAGGGGTTTATTTCTAAAGGAATGTGTCATAAACCCCTTATATTAATATAGCTTATTCCCCTTCAGGTGGTTCTTTCCTTTGTTGTTCACCCTCTTGTCTGATGGTGCTCAGGAGAAATTTCTGCCAATGGTAGTTTTGTACCTTTGAGCTGCCAGTATGTTTGCCTTGACTGTTATCTCATCTCTTCCTCCTCTCTGAAGTTAGTTTTAGGTTTCACACTAGGCAGCTAATGAAGTTAAATAGCTGAAAGAAGATAAATTCTATGAAGAGATTGTGAGTTGGAGTGTGAGCATTGTGCTTATGAGCTATTAGGATACCAGGGCTATCTGCAGGTACTGTAAGAGCTGTTTTCAGCACAGTAAGAAGTAACTTGCTGCTCTCTGTTTATCCAAATCTTTCTCAGATTTTTTTTCCTATTAATCTCTACTTAATCTTTTTCTTCTTTCAGCTTTTGAGTCAGTTGAGTCTGACAAGAATATGTCTTGTTTCCTTTACATCCCTACCACATCCTCTGCTACTTAAAGCAGAATACTGCCCTACTCTTTTCCTTGTCTGTGTGGTATGCAGACTTATCTCTTCTTGTTTTGAAATTTTCTCTGGTACATATAATTGTACTAAACCTTAGTCTTTAGCTTTCTATAGGCATCTTTAACTTATATATAAAAAATCAATTAGAAGAAAATACTTGAACTAGAAGTTAAAGATATGATCAAAATGTTATCTTGAATATTTGGGAGGAGTTGAGCGTTCAGAGAGACTAGAATTTTTAGTTCTTGAAACCTAATGGTTCAACTCACTGTTACCTCTGATTTTCTTCTATTTAGTGGTGTAAAGTTGCTGAGGAGCCCATATGTTGAAGTACAAATATAGCATTGCCTTGAAAATTGTGAATTTCCATGCATGAGAACTTTGGAAGAGTTCATGTTGATGACTCCTGTTGTGTAAGATAATGACGTGCCTTGTCTTCATTTGGCTGCTTTTTAGGTGTCGAGAGTTCAGTCTGAAATGGCTCTGTGTGTTTCTTATCTTCATGTCCATCCTTGCTGTCAGGGAACTTCATAACCTGATACATTTTATCACTTGTTGCAAATTGGGCATGGCCCTTCCAGAAGGCAGACCAACTTGTCTGGTCTGTGTTCCACCAGAGCTGATAACTCACTTCTTGTGCCTAAGGACTGAAAGTTTATCTCTGTTCTCCTGGCCTTTTGGATTGGAAACACTTTTGTTGGCTAAGGTGTTCTGTAAACCACAGTACAGCTGTAAGCTCTGCAGGCTACTGGAGTAGCAAAACAATTGCCACAGCTTTTATGAAAACAGTATTGTGGTGGGGCAAAACATTGGATGATGAAAGCTGAGATTAGGGGTTCATATAACTGTTTTAGGATGTGGAGTCCTTCTGTCCCTTGTCTTTCATATATGCTGTTCCCTTGACAAGAGTGTGACAAGCCCAAATCCATTGTTTGACTAATTGTCTCGAGGTCCAATATCCAAAAGGAAGAGTTCAAAGAAGAAATCTTGTGCTTGTCTGCAGCAAACATACTATTTCTTTATCTAAATCTTCATACCAGATTCTGACTCCTGCATGTATAAAATCTATTTCTGGTATTTGGCGGCTTTAGTTTCCCTGCAGAAAAAAGAACTTGTTCCTGGGGAATTATTTGTCATATGTGAGGAAATAGACACGGGTTGTGGAAACAAAAGGAAGTCTGTAATGATGCAAAATTTGAAGCTATGATTAATAAAAATGGGCTTGATACTAGCTGTGTAGTTCTTCAATACTGTTGACCTTTATATATCTGTGAAGCATGTTTTAAGATCCATCTGTCCTGTGCCGATGTTTAAGGAACTTGATTTTTTTTTTTTTTTTGATAGAGAGAAAACAGGAGAGGGATTGACAAAAGACTTTTTTTTTTAAAAAGTGCTGTCAAAATGTATGGAGGGAAATAATTCATCCAGTGGATGGAGGGATCCATTGACAACCTGTAGATGGCCTGAAATATGGTATCTGAACATTCTAACAATGTCTGGCAGTTATCAGAAGCAGAAGTTATTCAGAAGCTGGGAGTGGTGTCTTCTCATGAATGCTTTTTTTGAACATGGTTTTGTATTCTACCATTCAACTGATTCCTAAAGAGGAGTGGTGACCTGTAATGTAACTATTTATTGTGTTTAATTGCTTGTAAATTTTATTTTAAACAGATGGAGCTGCCTGGTTTTGCTGTTGCTGTTTGGATGTTTGTTTGCCTCTATGCATCTGTGGTTGGCTATCCTAATGGAAAAGTAAGAGAAGCCTGTACTAGCATGGTACCCTGTCATGGTGGCTCTCCTCAGCTGTCACCTGAGCACACCATTACAGTGAATGGGACTGAATTTAAACCAGGGGACAACATAGAAGGTATTGTGTCAGTTACAGCTGAAGAGTTTAATTTATTGTTTCTTTGTATTATAGTATGTCTTTCCTCAGTTTTCTATACTGGATTTATCTAAGTAGTTGGATCTTGTTTAGGTAATCCATTAACCATCATTCAGTACTTGTAAAATGTCTGGTAGTCATTGTTGAAACACTTCCTTCTTCCTCTGGAGTAGAGTTAAACTTCCTTCTTCTTCTTCTCACTTTAGTTCATCTGTCTGGACCAGATTTTGAAGGATTTTTCATACAAGCCCGGGATGCAGAACACCTGGATAGGCCTGCAATTGGATCTTTTGTGTTAGCTGACCGGAGACGTTCTCAGCTGCTGACATGTGGTCGTGCCAGGGTAGAGTCCAGTGCCTTACAGTTATTCAGCGGGTGCTGAGGGGCTTGTTCTGTCTCTTCATCCTCTTGTCAAAAAGTGGAGCATTTCCAAACTAGTGGGAGCAAAACCCCACTATTTTTGTATAAATGCTGCAGGGACCTCTAGCTCATTGCTTGAGTCTTCTGGATTGAAAGTCCTTCCTTTTAGTCTTGAAGTTTGTTAGTATGAGTAAGTTGCTGTGCTACACCTCACCCGAGCTGATCATGACTGGGGAAAAGCCATTTGCACCTGGGGTAATGCAGTCTAACTGTAGTGTCTCTCTAGGATTTAGCTGCAGCCTCTGCTGACTGTGTTAAGTAACAAAATGTGTATCCACTGTGTAATTCTTGATATATGTGTGTTTTCAGAATTCAGCTGTCAGTCACACAAGTAAAGCAAAAAAGAAAGACGTAAAAGTTTATTGGATTGCTCCTGAAGATGCTCCAAAACATGTACAGTTTCTGTAAGTAAACCTAGTATAGATTCTAATTTATTAAAATGCAGACAAGGTAAACCTGTGCCATTGTCTGTCAAATATTGTCCAGCAACTGAAAAGCTCTTGGGTTCAATGACCAGAAAAGTCAACACCCCTTACTTGCTGCAGAGTCTGTGTCAATGCAGATATTTTTTTAGGAAGAGCTTGAAGGTGATTTTTTTTCTTTTCTTTTCTTTCCTTTTTTTTTTTTTTTTTTTTCTTCCAGGGATAGTATAAGGGGATTTGAAGATTGGTTTCTTTAGTCTTTCTAGCTACCTTCTCACTTCTCATACTTGCAATATACACTAAAGAATCTTTCTCTTTGTTGTACCTAACTGATGTGTATACCCTCCTGTTACACTACTAGCTTTTTCTGAACTACAGGATAAAATCAATGTAGCTCTTCTCTGAAGTTCTAATCTATGCCATAGGCATGGATGTTTCTTATATTCACTGCATATGGTATTATGTTTTAAAATTCTTTTTCTAAGATTTAAGATACTTTCATACTTTAATCCCTAAAATGGTAGAGATCTTCATAGAGATGAGGGTTTTACAAATAATTTCTGTGAACTATAGGTTGTTTTCCTTTCTTTTTTAAAGTAACAGCCAACTATAAATATGTACAGTAATTACTCTGTGTGTGTTGTGTTTTTTAAGAGCCACAGTTGTGAAGAAATACAGGATTTTCTGGGTAAAAATCCCGGGTCCCATTGTTTCTCAGCCTGATGTGCTGTCCCCAACACCACCTTTGCATGCAACATCAGAGGCTATGTCAACTTCACACCCAGTTTCCTACATATCAAAGCCAGTAAGTAATGATAAAGCTAAATCAGGCAATCTTTAATGCTTGTGATGAATGGAATTTAATGAGATGACATTGATACAGCCTAGTAACAGAAAAGGAGAGATGATGGGTGAGTAACTTTGATATCTAAGGCTAAGAACATGACAGCTACCTTTAGGTGAGTTGCCTGAACTTTACAGGGTTAAATGTTCTCATGCTGCACATAGGTGAGAAGATTAACAGAAAGTTTAGAAATTAATGATCAGAACATATGCATACTTCTCGTGAAAGTTGGGAAAAGACTTAATCTGGTCTTGACTTATAACTTCCTGTTTAGCAATTGCAGACTCAGAAGCTTTCCTTTCTGAGTTCATCTGTGTTACTGACTTTTGTTGCTGAGTCTTGAATGGATTGAGCAAGCATTGCTATTTGATCCAGGATAACTGTGGCTTATAATCAATGTATTTTCTCAATGTGTATCAGTGGAGTTTCTACTTTAAAAACCAAGCATAAAGCTGTAGTACCCTTATTTTCTTTCTCATCTTACAGCTAATGCTACCTCACTAAATATTAGACTAGAGGAAGTTTTTTTTCCTGAAGTCCTTGCTGACTTTTCAAAGTTATTATATTGTAATGTCTTTAAAGTGAAAATTCAACTCAAATTTATCTTGGAATTTACCATCATTTTACTTAGTAATCCTAGGGTAATTGTAGACGTGGATTAAGAGATGGATGTGTAAACACAGATGGTGTTGTTCCTTGCATGCTTTTTTCTACTATGGGTAAAAAGGAGGAAGAGAATGGAAACTCTCATTGTTCACAATTTGTTTGTTTGCTTAATTGTTTAGTTTAGTGCATCAGGTTGTGGAATTACGAAGTTCTGCATTAGGAACCCTACAAACTGTGATCCTGGGAGTGCTTCATGTTTTTTTCTATCCTTCCAACAAGAGGAGAGTTCAGTTTTTATTGAAATGAGTGCTCCAAGTGAAGGATATTTAGCATTTGCATTTTCCCAGGACCAGTGGATGGTGAGTGTTTTATTTTATTTTCCATAGTTGCTTTTGTAATATCAGTAGAGTTTGAATGTAAATGTGTGTGGAAAATGGAAATACTATCAGATGTCACACAAAGTGTGACTCCCATAGTGCTAAAACACAGGTTGTTTCTTATAGGTGACTATTCATTTTTAACTGCAGAATTTCCCTATAGATATCTCTTATGGTAGAATTCAGTCTGTCTGAAATTCCTGGTTAAATCAATCTCTACCTATCCAAAAAATCTTACCTCTCTGAAAGTGTGTTGTTCAGAAAACCATTTGCATTTGATCCTTGAATGTTAGTCCTATACAAACAGTCTTAAAAATGTTGAAAGACACTTCTTTCTGACTTATGTTAAATTGAAGGGATGATAATGTTGACAAATGCATAATACATAAGTTGCTTGTTGCACAAAGGAGATGCTGTTTACATTTATCTCTCTAGTGCAGGAACACTTGGTTCTTAACAACCCTTTTTTTTTTACAGCTGTGTGGGAAAAAATCTTGTAACTGAAGTGGAGTTTTAAATAGCTCCAACATCCATCTCTGTCTTGTCTAGTCAATTTGATAAATTTCAAATAATTAAAGAAACTTTTGATAATATGGTTGTTACTTTGGGAGGAGAGTGTGAATCATAATGTGTGTTTCTGTGTCGTCTCTTTGACTTAATATGGTTCCTCAGTAATAATACTGATGTGCTTAGAAAATGGGAAATAACAGCTTGATAACTACAGAAATCTCTCAGGTTTTGCTGCCTATATTAAATCAAAGACCTTTTGGAGGTCTTTGATTGGAGACCTTGGGAGACTGCCAGTACTATTTTTTATTGGGCTATAGATATTTTTCTTTTTGACTCTGCAGGGTGGTGATGATGCTTATCTGTGTGTTAATGTGGATCACCGCATTCATGTGAGCACTGCCCGTCTGAAGGAGCGAAGTCATCCCCTCTTGGATTCAGAGGTGTGTTTTAAAACAACTCAGACACTTTCACAGGTGTAGCTTTTAAGTAAGGTATGCTGCTGCTTTGTGCTTTTGTTTTGCACAGCAGGTGTAAATACTGAGGTGGATCCATAATTCTCTAAGGTGGGATTGGTTGGGCTCTTACTGCCTAGTAAGTGTTAACTTTTGAAGTATAAATTTGGTTTGTAAAGCTAGTCATATGATGGGAGCTTAGTCTTTTTAGAAACTTTGTCCCTATTATTAGTCTGTCCCTTTGCTAGAACTGCAACTGGTATGTCCTGAGTTAAACATTGCTGTAGGCTGTAAAAATTAGTGATAAGTTCAAACCCTAAGTTGCTATGTTGACTTACTGACATACCTCTTGTATGCCAATTCAGAAGGGATTCTCTTTCCCTGGATAGTTGACATTTTTTCTTTATCTATCAGTGGCACTCTTGCCTTTTGCAGGGTTACTTTTAAGCCAATTACTCAGCCAATCTGAAAACACTGGGCATTAAATATCTCCTATTTTACAGAATGCCCTTGAAGATATGTCCTGGAGGCTTGCAGATGGTATTCTTCAATGCTCTTTCAGAAGGAGGATTCGTCTCCCTGCTTATAAAGGGAGATTTAATCTGGATACCAGTTACTACATCTTTCTGGCAGATGGGGAAGCTAGTGAAGGTAAACTTGACTTACACATGGTTGCTTTTTTTTTTAACAGCTCCAAATGAGTTAGTAATTCTTCTGTGAGATGTGGCTTAGATGAGAATTGGTGTCTGAACTAAGGTTTCCAAGCTTGAGGCTTTTGATTCAATCACCTTTACCGCTTCTCTGGATCATGGGTTTCCTTGTGGAAGTTATTGCAAATTTACTCATGTATGTGTTTGTATTTTCTGTAGCTGGGTGACTTTTGTTTTGCACATTAAGTATGCAAGATGGCTTAGATGATGTTAGGTTCTAACCATATTGTGTGTTAGCTTGTATGATTATGTGCAGTGGTCACAACAAGGCTTGAATTCATGAATGAGGAATGGGCACACACCAGTGCAGTGGCTTTCTTACTGGCAAGAAATAAATCACTTTGTCACTGCCCAGGTGGACTCATATACAAACATTGCCGTCAGCCCCTGGTCACCAATGGACTGTACAACGTCACAGGCCTGCCTCAGGATATCGGAGGTTCCCGGGCCCCACGGCTCATCAAGGCTCATGGTAAGCTGCAGTTTCTAGTTTTGTCTCCCAGTTCAAGAGTTGCTGAGAGTGGGGGTTATATTGCAGGGTTAGTCCCTCATGTGTTTCTGGCATTTGCGTTATATATTTTGTTGGCTGGCAAGATCTCATACTCTGGTGACAGATTGAAGTTCCTGATTTTTTTGTTTCAAGAACAGTGTTGGAAGATTCTTTTTGCCCAGGAAAATGAACCCACCATTGCCTTTTCCCTTAAATTTAAAACTGGGACTTGTTTATCTCCTTTTCTCTATTTCAAGTTGTTGTAGTTGCATATTTGGTTTAGTTCTGTTTGAAATGAGAAACCACTCAACTGGCAGTCTGGAGCCACTGAAGTTAATGGGAATTTTTTCTCCCACACTACTGGACTTCAGTACAGGTCCATGATCAAACTGCCACTTGTTCTTTGTCACACAGATTGTAGCATTGTCATCTTTCATCCTCTGATGTCTGAGTTGGTGATAGAATGGTTTCTCTCACCAGTATTTCACAGTGGGAAATGTGCAGTAACCAGGGCTGCTCTGTTGTGTTGTGTGGGAAAAGTATGATTATCTTTTGAATGGATGTTTCTGTTCTCTAGCAAGGTGAAGGCTATAAAGCTGTAGCCTGAACCAGGTGATATGTTTTTAATTATTGGTAAATTCTGATCATGTGCATATGGAATAAACAATTACATAGACTTGGAAGTTGCATTAATGTGCAGTTAAGTTACCTATCATTTACCTTGTTGGGTTTTTTTTTGTTTGTTTTTCTATTTTCAGGAGCGCTAATGTTTGTGGCTTGGATTACCACAGTTAGTATTGGTGTTATTGTTGCACGATTCTTCAAACCTGTCTGGTCTCACTCATTCCTATTTGGAAAGGAGTTGTGGTTTCAGGTGGGCAAAATCTCCACATATCTCCACCTGTATTTTCTAGCACTATTGCAAGCAGAATTATAAACCTACTAGATCCAAGAAATAGAATAAACATGCTATAATCTTATAAAGTGGAACAATTAAAAATCAGAAGTTCACCTACTTTACTAGTAAATGTTAAGTCTAAAGTGGGGATTGAGGATATCTTTTAATGATGTATTAATTGGAGAGTTTCTAAAAGGAAACTTAACTTTTCTAGGTGCATCGTATGCTCATGTTGACCACAGTCATGCTTACAAGCATTTCTTTTGTGTTGCCTTTTGTGTACCGAGGAGATTGGAGCCAAGTAAGTGTGTACATTTTGTCTTGTTTGTTAACTGAAAGGTAAAGGTGGGACTAAAAGAATGAGGAAATCCACTGCCAGCTATTATGACTATTTCTAACCAATTTTCTGTGAAAGCTCTTCTTAAGTAGGCTGATTTTTAATTCTGGCAACCCAGAAGAGGAATTTTGCCTCCTTTAAACTACAGCCGAAAGATTTTGGTGTTTTCCTTCCTTCCTCTTTCTGTTGAATAACTTTTTTGCTCACAGTTTCTTTATGGACTACTTTGGTCTTACTGTCTCCTTAAAGAATATTATCGTTAATGTGAGGATGTGATGGCTGACATTAACATAGTAAACCTGCTGGGAATGAGGGTTTTTGTAAACTTAGACATAAGTGAGTGATAAGCTTAGTCTGGAGCAGTAGCTAGATAGAGATTGTATACCTGTTGCTGTCACCTGTATTCTGTTTGATGCAAGGTCACATCAAAAGTTGGAAAGTCTAGAGAGTATTTGAATTCAAGGTGGAAGAATATGGTTGTCACAGGTGTGAGCTAGGGAAGTTGAATAAAATGTTTTTGGGTGAAAGCGAAGACCAGTGCTGGGATGAGTTATAAAATAGGCCTATCCTGGAGACAGAGGATTGATGTTGGAGAGCTTGGACTGTGGTTTCTATAGTCATGTTAGTCTGCTCTTCAGCTGTTAGAATTTCTCAATGTAGCAAAAATGTGTGGGAGAGAACCTGAGTGGACGTACCAGTGTGTCTGCTACCAAGGCAAACAATCTCCATCTGGCTGCCTCAGCCTGTGCTGCTCCATTGTAACTTACTAATACAAGAACAAATACAATTAGCAACTTTCTGATGTCTTTTCTCTGTTGATATAGATATGATATTTAAAAAAAATGTCCTCTGTTCAGCAAGCAGGTTTTCATCCTTATCTTGGCTGTGCAGTGATGGCTTTGACCATCTTTCAACCACTTATGGCAGGTTTCAGACCATCTCGTCATGCACCAAGGTACAACTGACTCATTAAATTACAGCCACAGGAATTAAATGTGACTGCTTCTTTAAATGGGAAGTTTTTACAGTTTGAAAGTAAAAGATGTTCTTTGATTTCTGATCCCTTCCCCCAATGGTGTAATCGATAAAATGTTTCATTGTTTTATAGGAGGCAACTGTTTAACTGGTTTCACTGGAGTACTGGTACAACAGCTAGAATATTAGCTGGTGAGTAGAGGTAACTAACTCCCATTTAACTGATTTAAAGAAGCTTTGCCCTTTGTCTGGGCTGTTGTTCATTTAAAACATCTATGTACATCCAGTCCAGGCATGTCTGAAGATCCTTTTTCTTGGCCATCTTTTTTGTGAGTTTTAAGGGGCCATTGGATACAACTTAGAGAAAAAGTGACTTTAAAACCAAAGGAATTACTGACAAATCTGAAATTCCTCTGTAATGAGGACCTGTCCTTCATAATTTTTTTTTCTTGGAAGATGTGAGAATAGTGTTATTACAGTAGCATAGTTCAATGTTATTGAATAGGAGACAGGAGTTTCACTTACAGATCCAGAAAGTGGGTTTAATTCTAATAATAGAGGCAGGCTTCCACAGCAACCTTAAGCATTAATATTGTGACTGGTGATGACCAAAAAAAAGCCCAAAACAACCCCCTATCCCCCCCACAAAAAGCCCTCAACAACCTTCAGCTGTGTGAACTCCTTTAACACCGTTTCTCAAGCAGTTTTAGGTAGTTCATTGGAAATCTATTTAAAAAGCGTTGATAGAATTTTTAAAGCACACTAGCACAACATTCTTATTGGGTTTTTTATCTTGTTTTTACTGAATAGTTGTGACTATGTTCTTGGGAATGGATCTGCCAGCACTTGACCTGCCAGACCCATGGGACACCTATGCAATGATTGGCTTTGTAGCTTGGCATGTTGGTACTGATGTTCTTCTGGAAATACACAGCTACTGTCTCGTTCGTAAAGGTACACACCAGCAAACTCCTGCTGTCTCCTTGCTTGCTGAGAATGAAACCAGTGTGGGTTGAATTTCAGGAGGTGTTCTTTGGCCTCTAACTTGGAAGCTGAAAGGGAGTAATTCTTTAGTAGTGTTGTATCTTCTGTAGACAAATGAATGTGTAAGAGAACCAGTTTTTAAGACAAAAGTATTCTAGAAGAGTGGGGTTTGTGCCATTTTAAATAGTAGCTTCTCATTTCTTACAGTTCATAGGGGGCTAAAATGTGCAGAGTGAAATATGTAAATATTTTCTGAGACTTTATTACTTTTTGCCATAATTTTGATCCCAGGTGGCTATGTTAAGTCCAGACTAATAAATGCAGATTTAATCTGCATTTAAATGTTGACAAACTGCGGTTATTGCAGGAGCAAGCTTGAATACTTGCCATATTCATTGACTGGGAAAGGAATATGAAATTCTGACTCCAATATGTCTAGGGAAGAGATGGGTAGTAATTCATTAGAAATTGTTATCTTCACTGGCTGGTGTCACAGAGAGGAGGTGACTGCACATGTGGATGACCTGGGTCTAAGGCTGAGACGAGACAGCTGCAGAACTGAAGAAGCTTGATTAATTAAGAATCTGTTTAAGGTGGCATGTGGAGAAGGAGTGATTATAAAAGATGTGAATTTAAATTTAACTGCAGTAATTACTTCCCAGAAATAGGAAAAATTAACCTGAAATGTTTGGACAATGAGTGTTCTCATGTTGGCTAATAACTGGATTTTGTAAGAAATATTTTCATCTTAAAATATAAAAGGAAAAGGTGTTAGCTCAAAACTCAGTGTTTTGATTATTCGGTCTAGCAAAAGACAAAATGTTTTTTGA
Organism: Emberiza elegans; assembly: GCA_024865655.1. Lineage (NCBI taxonomy): Eukaryota > Metazoa > Chordata > Aves > Passeriformes > Fringillidae > Emberiza > Emberiza elegans. Next base: position 68,705,785 of record JALJVW010000206.1, read on the forward strand.
CTTCATTGTTCGGAATTTACATTTTGTAGGTCAGCACCAATATAATTTTTCATTTGCACTGTGAGCATGATAGTAACAGGTCAATGTTTGACTGAAATGTCAAATGAAACTCCCAAGTCCTTTTCAGATTTGATGATGTGTAAAACTTAGTCACAGGATCAAGACTTCTGCAGTATAAAAATGAAGCCCCTCTTCCTTTTAAGGGCAGACTTGACTTCTGTTTTTCTTCCCATGAACAGTTGAAGTGATAGAGGATGACAGAGTACAGATACTGCAGTCACTCACATCTGCAGAAGCAGAGGTGAGTCACAATTTGCTAGCTAACTACTGTGAAATGGGATGATTCTTTGTTTAAACCAATAAAAAGACTGACTGTTCAATGACTTTTCTTCTCCTTGTCTTGCAGGGTCGTCTGTTTAAACAGATTGTGTTAACCATCTATGTCTGTGGAAATATAGTATTCCTTGTTGCCTTCCTGACAGCAATCAACCAAGTATGAAATAAGTGTTTGAGAATTTTGTGACAAAATACTGGGCAGTTGAAAAATCTGCAAGGAACACTTTTTATTACAACTTTTTTCTCAACATGGTCCTGAAGATGTAATTGAAGAAGAATAGCATGTGTATGTCATGCTCAGTGTCAGGGAGATCTGGAATTCAAATCTTGAGGGAAATCCTGCAGTCCTACAAAAGCTGTCTTCTGATGGGACTTTTTAATGGGAACCTTTGCCTGAGTAAGGAATGAAATCTTCATTTTTTAAACACACTAGTTTACTTGATTGAAGCTTATAGGTGAAAAGAAGACTGAGAAGATGTGAAGTAAATGTTGTTTGGGTAGTCATTTCCCTAAACCTTTTGTGAATATTCTTGGGGGAACTGGTAAGATATGACTCGTCTGGATTAATCTGTCCCTTTTACTGTGTTCTAATATGTGATATGCCAGCTTCCTGCTCTTGACAGTTTTGTGCATAAAGAAACCCCCAACCAAACAAACCTCTAAACTTAGTGAAAGATTGTCACAAATGCAGGTTGATGAATGAACTAAATAGATAAAAGTGAAATGCAAAAAGCAATGTCTGCTCTAAGAGAACTTCAGTACTTAGTAAAACCACCATTTGCCTTACTCAAAATACTACTGTCTTCTAAATCCTAAAGAGAAAACGTTTGCAATGTACATGCATTAAAACCTATAGTAATTTATCTAAAACTCAAACCAGGAAGAACCTAGCTCTGTTTATGGATTTCTGTTTTACTGTCTTTGGTTGCTTGAGGCTTCTGGATTACTTAACTGTGTGAATAAGATGGATTTATGCCAACTGATGCTTTAATGGAAGTGAAAATACTTTCTCTGGAATGTTGCAGTTGTACTTGTGCTATTGAGAAAAACAAATTGGGAGCTAGGTTGACTTCAGGAAAAGCAGCTTCTGTTAATGTTAAGTGAGAGTCCTTTGAGCTGGCATATCTAGAAGACAGAACTATAAGAATTCTGTAAGAACTCTCTTCTGAAAGAATATTGGAGGGCAACTTTTTAGTCAACAAAAGGTTTCTCCAAATACATTAAATAGGTACAGACACTAAAAAGGTTCTGTATTGTTTCACATTTTTGGTTCATGGTTTTCCTAAGTATGGAAGGATACTCTTGAAATGGCATTTTGGAAATGAAACCTTAATATGCTTTGCAGTTGTATTTTGTGGCTCTGAACAGGTTGTTCCCACATATCTTCCTTTTTCTTACTGAAAAGTATAGTTTTTTAGTTGTAGCAATTCAAGATAAGTTTCTCATCTAGGCATACTAAGCTAGTTGGGAATTAAGATGTTGGGAGGATTGGAGAGAAGAGTGAGTAGTGAGGCCTGACTTGGTATAGACTTACAGCAACATCTCTACAAGCGTGGGCAGCTCTAAAACACTTGTAGGCGTGGGTCAGGTGGTGGTTCTGTGCAGTTCCCAAAGCTGTCTGGTCTGTCTCTTCCTCCACCTTCCCAAGTCCATAGTGCAGCCTTTTGCATAGACAGGTAATACTCAGGAAGCTGCATGTTTGTTTGTAGTCAGTGATATTTTTGGCTGCTCAGCTACCTGATTTAGCCGTAAGGGCATTTATGGAGCTGGGATTAATCCCTTTGTCAGCAGCAGCTGACTGTCAGTGAGTCCAAGTTGAATCATCTCTCTTAAGAAAGTCATGTGCAGCCTGGGAAAGGGGGACTACAAAGAAATGAGTCACAACCTGAGCCGAAGGATGAGGAGCATGGGGCCAACTGGGTGGGTGTGAGGTTTTTTTAGAGAACTCTGATCTCAAAAAGCCTGTGAATCTCAGGCTCATCTACTGCTAAAGTTTTGTGGGACTCTTTTCATCTACTGTGAATTTATAGAAGAGAAATCACTCAACCTAGGCATGATTGTTGGCTTTTTAAGTTAAGGTTAATGCCAGATTCTTTGTATAATAGCTGTACTGAGGGTTGTTTCATTTACATGTGACAATGAACATGGGTTTTAAAACATGAATGTAAGTATCTCAATAAAACTTCTTGTCCCTTTTAGTAATGTGAAAAGGCTGTCAAAAGGAAACTAGAAAAGTCTTGCCTAGGAGAAAAATGGATTGTTGGTTTTTTGTAGATGTTGTTTTATAAATTACAGCTATGTAAATCCTTCCTGGAGAAACTATTATTGAAATTGAATGTTAAAATATTTTCACTTTTTAAAGCAGTTTCTTTTCCTCAAGAAGAAAAAAAGTTTCCTTGTTCCACATCTAATACAACTTTTAAATTGACAAAATTGTCAGTTGTTCTGGATAAAATTGTTCTTCCCACTGCTTGTGGTATTGTCTAGTTTCTTATGGGAACCCTTATGTACAATATTGTAACTTAATTGATTGAAAGACTTGCTTATTCTACATAATTTCTATTCACACTGCCACTTCTGCCCTTTTCCTGCATCACTAGTAAGAAGTAATATGTCATTGTATTCCAATATCTTCCAGAGGTTTTTTTTACTCCTTTGAAAAAAATCTGCAGAAGGGTTTGATATTGGCAGGAAAATAGATGACAGGTCAAAATTTGTGAATAGTCTCACAAGGAGTTTACTGTCTTGATTATTAGGTGCAGCCTCCAAATACTCGTCATCTGCTCTTGGCTTAGCTACAAATCATGTTCTTTGCCTGTGCTTTGAACAGAAATTACTTGCTGCAAATGTAAGGGAGTTCACAGCTACTTTGTTTTGCTTTAAGTAGTTTTTAGTTAGTTGACGTTTCAGACTGAAGTACGAAGCAGGGAAGGTGTATTTAATTTTTCCTTCTTACACTGAGTGCTACACTGTTTTTTATTTTGACAAGAACCCCAAGATGGGGAGACGTCCAGTTCCGTGTAATAATGGCCGTGTGTTTTCCTTACTCAGGGAAGGCAGAGGAGAGCTTGCCTGCTTTGTGTTCTATCAGTGCCTAACAAACACTGCGTGGCGCCCTTGTTCAAATAACAGCACTTCTGCTTTGCTTGCTTGCTCTAACCTGTCCGTGAGAGGTTGACATGGAAAGGTTTTCCAAACTAGGAAAGTGTTTCTAGATGAACTAATTGGAAAAAATTTCAAAAACTCAATCTTTTTTCAAACCATCAGAAACTGAAACCATCTCATACAGATAGACATTCTGGAATGGGTGTTTGCTTGCTATCTATTATTAAGCTTTTGTTTGAGCAGGTATGGATGGTTTTCTTTTGTCATGTGGGTATATCCTTGTCCAGACAACCGAAGATGAACAGCAGTTGCCAAGGAAAAACTGCAGTATTCTGCATTTCTATGCAGAAGTTAATACCTCAATGGTTTTGGTGCAGGCTCAAGTAAGAAGAGTCCAAGTGAATGGAAGAGTGGTTAACAGGGATGATCTCCTAGTAGGTCTGAGAAATTCTTTGCTCACATAAATTTGATTCCAGCTTCTCTAAGGGGTTTGTATGAAGGAGGAAACTGTTGCACATACCTGAGTAAGTGGCACAGCCGAACTGGCACAGGACAAATTCTTCAGAACGTGCTTGGAGCCACCTGGTTTAGTTCCTACCTGACCTAGTTCAACCATTGTCTAGCTTCTGCTGGTCTTCCTTGTGCTGTGCAAAAGAGACTTCACATAATATAAACCACAAAGCCGCATCACTTTGAACCAGCTCTTTGTGACAATCATCCCACACAAAGGATATTGCACATGAGAAGGACTGCAGCTTCAGCTTTGCTTCAGAGAGACTTTTGTCTTGTGGGGCCTTAGAAATCACTTGGTTTAATGATGAATTACAGTTTTGCATGGCATCTCTACTGACATTTGAAAAGACAAGTTGCCACCTTGTAGTTCTCTTCTTGTTGATACAGGATGTGGGAAAGCTCTGGGGCTGTAGCATTCAGATGATGAACAGTCCTACTTTCCAGAAGTACAAGCCCTAGTCTTTCCTTTAAACTACTTTGACTAGTTTTGTGATGATTGTTGCTCCCTTTTCCATATTATTTAATATTACAGGTTGTTGGGGGAGCAGAGGGTGAGTGTGCATAGCCGTCTCCTTCTGTTACAAAAATTGTTTGTGACTACTTCGTATCACTCACCTGCTCTCATTTTTTGTTTTATTCTGAAGGGTTGAGGCTAAAGCCTTCTGCTTTCACAACCAGCAAATGACAGAAGAAGCGTAAGGAAAAAGCCCACTATAAAACAACAACAAACAAGAGGCTAGACATAGAGGAAGTGTACTATAATAAAATTTATTTGTTTTTATTTATTATTCCATTCTCCAGGTAACCATTTCTGACAAGTCTTAAAATTTGAGATTAATACCCACATCAGACTGGGAGCCACCAAGTGTTTAGAGGCTACAAATCAGTCAATTACTACCATCGTGCCTCAGTATGAGGTAGTAACTTCAGTTTCCTGCTTTGAAAAGAATACCAGCAAAAAAATTATAGTGTTTTTTGGTTTTTTTAACTGATGCATAGAGTCAGCTATACCAGAATAACACAACATGAGCTTTATCTGTTTAGTGTTACAGATGAGGCTAAGACCTAGTGAATTAAAGCTGTTGTACTGATTTGAGTATAATGGTGTAGTGTGCTATGAGGCACTTTTTTTCCCCCAAGAACTATGCACTGGAAAATCTGACTTGGATGTGATTTCCATTTCGATGTGATTAAACCTGTTTTTAGGCCCTTACCTCTTCTACCATGTGGAAAGAATTAACCTGTTTTTTGGTGGGTGCCTTGAAACTTGCTGGAGAACTGTGCCCAGCAGTGGCTGCACCTGTAACAGATCTTTGTATTCAGCTGCAGGACAAGCTACTGGCAGCTCAGCATTTCTGGTGGGAGGCTTGCCTGATGTTAGCTCCCCAGGCCACTGAAACCTAATCAGTATGACTCTTGAAGTCTTTTTCTGTTGTTGAAGGTTTGTTTGTTTTGGTTGTTTTTTGTTTGGTTTTCTTTTTTTTGATGGACAGCACTGCCTGTCTGGCAACCAGTTTCTTGGAAAAGCAGGGAGGTGTCTCAGCTTGCTGGGAGGTGAAACCATGCTCAGGAGTTCAGGCTGTTCATGTTGTTGTGCACAGGATTGATCTGTGAGGTTGTGGGTGGGCAGCATGTTTGTGGGATGGTGAATAGAGCAGGCTCTGAGGATGGCTACACTGTCATATGTAACATAGAAGGGTGAATGGACTGTGGAGGCCTAAATATTTAGAAGGGGGCTAAATATTTCAATATGCTGGTTTAATTATTTTTTGTTTGTTCTGCTATCACTTAAAGGAATGCTTTACATTTCATCCAAGGTAGTATAATAGGAAAGCATGTTTTATATTTACATGTCTTCCTGTTCCTCTCTCACATTTTGCTTTTTATTAACCAATGCTTTTACAAAAAGAATGCTGGAACAGCATTTTCAGTTAAAATCAGATAGATTGGCACACTAATGTGAAACAATGTCCCATGAAGTTCTGTGGAGATGGGTGTTTATCTGCTCTGTGTATACAGCAAGCAACATATTTCTGATTGTCAGAACAGGTATGCACATGTCTTCATACTTGTATATACACTGCATTTATGGCCTTAGGTAACTTCCCAATACTTTGAACAAAATCCAGGATGTGATATGTGTGCATGTGGCAGTTGGTCAAATCTGAAAGTCTGTCAAAGTCCATTGCATTATGTAGAGGGCAAAATAGCCCATGAAACAGAGTAGCAAAACAAGCATTATGATCCAGAAAAAGTATGTGGAAGAAAGTCTTCTTAGCTTTATCTGCTTTGAGTGGTAATTTTTACTTCCATTTCATTACAGCTGTTAAAGGACTTTTTTCCCCAGCTTTGCCATTCTCATCCTCAGAGCTGCAAAAATAAACAAAGCCATTGCATTTTAAGTCTTTCTTTCTAATTCTGAAGCAAAATAGCCTTATTTAGAAAAATGAAGAATACACATACCTCCAGTGGTTAATCCAGCAGAATAAGCATTGTTTTAGTGTTATAGAAAGAAATCAGTAGAAGGTGTTAGTTCTGGTAATTTTGCAATAAAGTGTGTATATTTAGAAATTACTCCATAATTGCTATTTAAAAATTAGCACAGCTACCTTCTATTTTGTCTCTGTTGCCGTCACTAACACAGAGTTGGTTTTGCCCTTGACTAGGTGCTGACAGATTAAAAAGACACATGAATAATTAAACAAACTCTTTGTTTAAACTAAACTCCTCAGTGGGAGCTGTTACTGTTTGGAAACCTTTTCCTTTTCTGTGATGCTCAGAGAAAACTTTCCTTTCTTCCCAGTGTTGTGAGTCAGAGTGGGAGTTATTCATGTTCCTGATTTCATCTGATGCAGTACCAGCACCTGTATAAACATCAGAATGGCTATTGTCTGATACTGGGTATAATGGGGGTAAGTTTGAAAGGGACAGCAAAGGGCCAATGATTTAATGTTAAGGTTATTTTTGGAACAGCAATATAATGCTGTTGTTTGATATGTAAAAGCCTCCCCCAGCACATCGTTGAATAATCTCCATTACTCTGATCTGCTAGTTTGAAGACTTACCAAAAATAGTGTCTCCTTCCCTGCACCCTGCATATGTGTCTGTGTTGAGACACGAGGGGTCAAAGCAGCTGTTTACTTGATTTATACATGTCAGCAAGTGTCCAGCTCAAGTTATGTTTTGAATGCTGAAGTTGATGCAAATTGTAGAAGCATCTGAGTGTAACTTTATATCATAGAGCCACTGATGTTAACCTTAGCTCTTACAAAGACACTGTGTACTTTTTACAGGCTGAGGAATTCTGAAGGATTCAGGCTCTGGTTATGGTTTGAGAACAGTCAGTTTGATGCCTCACTTCTAGCTCATAGTCTGTTTTTGCCTTGTTCTATACAGGAACAGATGGTGTGCATGAATCTTCATTAAAAAGGATTTTTGTATTTTACTTCAACACAAATGGAGCTGTCTCCATTGTGTTTTTTGAAGGTTGCAAAGCTTCCAGTGGTAGGGAAAAAAAAAGCTCATCTAGACTAGCTAGCTGCCAAAAGCCTTGGACCTTTATGTCCCATGAGAGCCTGTTCCAAACTGTCAGTATGTTTTGCTGCTTATTCAGCTTTAGTTTTGCATTTCCTTATTCATTTCACTGTGTCTAGCCTTTGTTCCCTCCCAAGGACTTTTCATTTCCCTAATGAGTATTGCATCTTCAAAACATTTGCACTTGAATTAATTTGCCTGAAATTTGAAGAAGAAAATAAGGCCTAATAATGCAAATGGAGGTGTACCAGTTTAGAGTTGTCATCCTTTTCTCTGTATCTCTGCCCTCTGGTTTTCTGAGGGCACATACTTTGAGATATTGGTCAAGAAGGGAACTTGTGGGAGGAGGAAAATTGCTGCTATGTGGAAAGGTATGTCCTACATCTTTGTAAGATTGTGGGCATGAAAAGCTCCTAATTTAATCTGATCTCTCTATATAGATTGGCACATGGAACAATGCATTTGCCTCCTTGTCTTTGGCCATTGCTAACTGATTCACTAACTTGTTCTGAAGGTTCATCTTTTCCTGAAGAAAAATTGTTACATAAGGTGCCATCATGCTGGTCTGTCCTGTGCTTCTTTGTTTTCCATTGTCTTTGAGTCTCCAGTGCTTGTTCATGTTTAAGTGCTGCAAGTGCTTCCCAAAACTTTCGTTTCCAAGAGGATTTGTTTTTTGTTTTACTGTTCATTGTTTTAATTTAATTAATGATGAGCTACCAAAAATAATTGACTCCACTCTTTTCTCTAGTGGTGTTTAGGGTGAACCTGCTAGGGTGGGCATCAATGACTGCTTTGAAAACAATATTTTTCTCTAAGAAACAGCTCTGTATAATTACATTGTTCTAGATTGAGAGGCTTTCCTGGTTTTGTTTCTCTTTTAGAAGTCTCAGTGGGATTATAGGGCTGCTTGGGAAAGATTGAGTCACTTCCTGGCTTTTTCCACTGATCAAAAATGTCCCAGGGAGTGGCAACAAATAAGTGGAGGGCTAAAGAAGAGTATGGCTTAGCTCCAAATTCTACTAGGCATGAAGATACTCACTTGGAGGCAGTGCTGACTGGGGGAATTTTTGAGGCCATTGCCAAACTGCTTTTAATTTAGCTGGGATCCATTTTTCCCAATTGGCCATTTTCCTATTGGTGGAATAGTTATAAGTGATCCTTCTCTGTTATCCTATACTGATATGATGTGGGAATTAAGGGACCATCCCCAAAATGGGCTGAGCATTATATTTTGAGCAGATTCTGGAGTGATTGATTTTACCTGTACTAACTACTTCTGCTTCCAGTTGCTGATATGAAAGCTCCTGGCAGCAGCCCTGAGTGCTGGAAAACACAGGGAAGTACAGAGATGGCAGGATGGGTGCTTGAGGAAAGCAAAGGTAATGGAAAAGTGTAGTGGCCTTATTGAAAGGATGGGCAGCACTGCTGGAATGTTTCTGGCTTTTCCGTGCATGTCTCCACCATGTTGATACTTTTAAAAGCTGAGAGCCTTGCTTGCTGAACAGTTCTTCCCAATCCCTGTCTACTGATGCAAAAATACTTGAAAGTTCTTACGTGATCCAAAGATCATCCTCTTTCCTGGCTTTACATGTGGTGTAAAGAATTCCTGGGCTGTCAATTCACCTTCAGCCAGAGTCTAAACTTACATTTTTGCTGCAAATGTAAGAGAGAGCATGTGGCATCAGGACCCCTTATCTTCCTGTAATTGAACCAGAGTGTTTTTTCCTTCAAGTGGGATGTGACTAGTCTGCAATCTGCCGCTCTGTAAGTATACCTAAATGGAGTCTAATTGTATGTGTTAAAGTGCAACATAATTATAAAGAAGAGTTTTCTATGTTTCTGGAAGATTCTGCTATTGCTTTCAAACTTTTATAATAAAATTTTATAGTAAGAAATAGATACCATATGTATTTATAGAATATAAAAAATATTAAAAAATAGCTCTGTGGACTCCTGAACTAACAGTGTGTAGTGATGAAAATTCTTTCATTATCTTTCAGAAGCTATAAAAATGTCTAACTCGGGTTAATGGAAAAATGTTAGAACTTGCATAAACACTATCAAGACAATATTGGTAATGTTGATTCCTTAAAAATACAAAATAAAGCTGATTATTAAGCAGTCTTTCTTATTTAAGGAGTAACTTGGATGGTCTAGGAAGTAGTTGGAATGCAGACAGGCAGAAAAACATGCCAGCGAGGGAGGAGGAATTGTTAAGTAGCAATGCTGTTAGTTACCTGCAAGAAAAGAAAACTAATTCTGCTTATTTTGGTAGCATTAATGGAACTTGAAAGAGAGCCACTTTTAATCTTTCAAGGTTATAGGAATGGTATTTCTGTAATAGTTTATTTTCCAGATTTTGATATGGTAACTAGTGCATTGCTGAAGACAAAATAATTCAACACATCCAAAATGTAGATTTGTATTTGTTAACAAAGAAGAGCAAAAAAAAGATTATTAATAGCATATTAGTCTGAAACAATCCAAACAATATAAGAAGTGATAAAGTTGCCAGCAGATAAGAGCAATATCAATTTGCTACATGAGCGAGCAGCAGTGACATGATTTTCCTTTCCTGTTACCTGTTAGTGAGGGATCTTCTGTACCATCTCCAGACATCTGGCTGTGAAGATGAGCGTGGTGTGTTGGTGAGCTTAAGCGTTCCTCTTGTTCTTGCAGGGAGATGGAATTTTTGTGGGGTACCTTGTTCAGGCTTGCACCCAGACTGCTCACAGGGTTTGTCTGTTGGGCTTCTGTGGTTTTCCTGTTTGGTGGCTGATAAACTTGACTATAATGGCCTATGGGATGATAGGCTGGTTTCTCAGATTTGCTGTCGTCTTCATCATCATCATCAATGATAACGAGTTCTGCATGGATGACCCCATCGTATGGGGACAGCTTCTGGTTTGCTTCTGCATCGTCATCGTCAACACGCTGGTAACCCATGAACACCATCGTCACAGGCTCAGATTCATCCACGTAACAAGGTACAGCCTGCACAATATTGTACCGAACATCTTCCTCATCCTGAGATGCAGGGGATGCTGCATTAGCATGACAGGGATTTAAAAACCTTGTCTCACTGTGTTTTTCTGTTGTGTTCTGGTAAGGTTTTAATTCCTCATGTGCAGCATTTCTTTCTTCATTGTGAATTGTCCTGTTGTCAGGATTAGTGTACACTTTGTTCTCTGTATGAGAAATTACTGGAGAGGGAGACTTTGGTTGTATTACCTTTGGAAGATCAAGACCATTCTCTTTATTTTGCTGCATAAAGGGCTCTGTTTTGGAGGAGGACCCTGTCTGATGATGGCTAAATCCATTCATCTCTCTTTTATCAGTGCCTTCTGGTTTTGGTCCTGGGACTAATTTGTCTTTCTGAGGAGTTACTGGCCTGCAGAATTTGTTTGCAAAGACAGGTTCATGGTACTCAGTGGGAGACTGAGAATTTTTTTCAGTTGCCTGCCGCAGCAGCTCTTCCACTTCAACAGGAGCAAGTTCATCCATCCCATTTTGTGTTGTGGTCCCATTTGAGGACACTGCATAGACTGACTTCCTGCCATCATCATAGACTTTAATTCCTGTCTCTTTAAACTCCTTTGAGGGAAGAGGTATTGTTGATAACACTGTGTTTTCTCCAGTCTTCATGTCTTTCTCAACCTTAATTTCCATGGCAAACAATGCTGTTGAAAGAAACAAGTGCTTATACTGGTAATGCAGTAGCTGCAAGAAATATAGGAGTTCTGACAGTGATAGAGAACAACTGTCAGAGTGAATTATTAAATATATGAAATTATCACAAACACAACCCGTATATTATATTCTCATTTTGGATGTCCCCTTTTATCCTGTGGAAAAAAAAGTATTTTCATTCTGTGAGGAAGAATCAGCTGTTGAAATAGTTTTCATTACATGATAGACTGAGAAATCCAGATTTAACCTTGGCCCCTGGTGCTATGCTGGGCAATAGCAGCTGAAGAGCTCCATGTGCTGCAATGCCAGAGAGTCTTGGGCACTCTGAAGGGATAGGAGGCTTTGTAGTAGCTGGGAAATAGCCTGACTACTGCTGGCTACCCAACAGCTGTAAGTGCAGACAGAAAATGAGAAATGAATGATGTGGAGGGAGTCTGTACTTAGTTATGATAGACAGAAGGATCAAGTGCTGGAAAGAAGTGTCAGTGGTGAAAAGAGTTTTTCTCAGTGGCACACACTTTACACCACTGTCTCACCTCTCAGTTCTGATGACCTAACTGGCAACATAGCTTAAATGAGAACAGATGTCTCATATTTGTAATGTCTATTCTTTGCTTAAAGTGTATTAGATTCAATATATAGAAAGCTCTTGAACATATTGACACCTTCTGGAGTTACTAATAAGCAGTACCTTTTCTCTTTTCCTCGTCATCCGTGTCAGCATGTGCTGTGCTTCTCAATGCAGAAGGTCTGAAATACTTGGGAAGGTCAGGGATGCTGGCATATATGTAGTCTGCTGCCTCTAAGTAAAGAAGATCCACAGATCCACAAAGCATTAGTATGCTTTAACTTCTACAAGAACCTTTTAAAAGTATTCTTTTGACTAAACGTACCTTTTTCAAATCCAGGTTTTTCAGTCTTCACAGACTAGGTGGGAAAGAGAACCATTAACAATGAATATGATAGTTACTTTTAAGATGTTAACTAGACAGTGCTTTGGTTTCCCTGATAGTTTTAACCTTTTGTGTGCACAGCTTCATACAGAGAAGGGGCTAAAAGTGAAATATGCTCAGTTGGAGCATAGAAAGTGAGAAAGTGAAATTTCTGTGGTCTTTTGCCACTATGATTCCAAGTCACACAGGGAAGGACAAAAATATTAGGAAGTGTTAAACAGTGACATAGCCTCCCACTGTGGCCCAGCCTGGTTGGTGTCAAAGGTTTTTTTACAGGTCCTACTTTGGCTTTCCAGTTTTACTGATCTCCCTGTGTAGCTTCAGAGAATATGTGAGTGTATGTAAGAACAGCTGGAGAACTGAAGTTTCATCACTGTATTTTTGACATGGTTTAAGATGATTTAAAAAGTTTAAAAATACCTTTTGGCAAAGACTGACGGCTGATAATATTAAAACGCATCATGATCTCTGTCAGGGACTTGGTGGAGAACATGATGCAGTTTAGCTGGGCACGTCACCTGAAGGAGCATGAACAGACCAGTCTCAGTACCTGGCCTGTACCTGGTGTGTCTGTGGCTGAGATGCAAAGCTGCTGGTGTCAGTGGCAGTGCTGTTTTTAGAGATGGGCTGTAAATGAATAAAGATAGGAATTGCTCCCCCACCCCCATAAATAAGCAAATGGAGACATATGGGCACTTAAACAATGTAACATCTTGAACCCTCTGGTGTTTGAACTGTTGTCACTTCAGGCAAAAGCTCATGACCACTCATGGGATCCAGCTAGTTCCCCTTTCCGTGGATATGATGATGATTGAGTAATAAATTCTATTTCTGGAATAATATAGCACTAACCTTTATTATGTCTTCTGTTGTTTTCTCAACAGACTTCAGTTTCTTTAAAATTGCTTCTTCCTTTTCTGAGACTTCCATTTCTTGTCTCTCCAGGGCCTCAATTTCCTTCTCCAGTCTGCAATCACAGTTGCATTTGATTTAATACCAGGCAGAGAACAACACTGTGGAGTTGATGCATTGGGAATATGGACATTAATAGGGATGGTTCCACTTACCTTGACAAATTTTGCTCTTATATGAGATCAACTTATGGTTTCACACACATTGGGAAAAATATATGAAATAGTATTTTCATTTAAAAATAAAAAAAACCAAACCCAACAATAAACAAAGCCTTCCACATTTAAACATGAACTATTTTGCTGGTTAGGGCCTGGATGATGGGTTAACTATTTTATTTTAAAAACCTTTATGTGAAAGCAATATTGCTGGCTCAGAAGTAAAAATTTCTTTTGGGCTATTGACACTTGCTGTAGGTTTGTATGTTACAGCTCCCTTCTCCGCCCTTCTTCTGGGGTAAGTCTCTGTTGTATGATTTCTTGCATATTAAAGCTGAGTACAATGATCAAGGTATCTTTTTTCCTGATCAGAGTTTTTATTTTGTTAGTGTACAACAAAGACTTCTAGACAGAAAAGCCCAAGATAAAAAATTGAATCTGTGTCAGAGAGGGAGAAAGCACCCTGCATCTTGGTCAATTTTTTCTGAATTAGGCAGTGACGTAAGCAGGTGTCCTGTTTCCTATTTATTCTTTCTAATCAAGACTACTCTTTTCTTAATAAGTGCATATTTTTTGGGTTTTAAATGGAATTTGCCTTACTAGCTGAGTAGTTGGGAAGTCAATTCTCCATTAAGATCTAGAGTCCAACTCCAGATTTAACTCTGAAGTGGGACTTGAACTAAATGTCTTATGCTGTAGGTTAATGCTGTATAACTTGAGTCTCATGGTTCTTTTTAAAATAACTTATTTTTAAAATAACTTATTTTACCTTTAAGAAAAGAAAAAAAAGGAAATTCCAAAAGCTTCCATATTTGAGCGAAATATGCCTTTTTTTTTTTTTTTTTTTAATCCATGCTGGAAATCAATGACTGTAGACCTCAGGCAGCTGCAACTGATACCACCTTTTGCTGAGAGCAGTCAGAATAGTTACAACTAGATGATCTGAGACCAAGTTACAGACAGGGTTATAGAAGGGTTGGCCTATAACCCAGAGGGAAAGAAGTGTTGGATTTTTGTACTTTGACTTCTTTACTGTGTACTAGGATTCACAATATTACACAAAGTCACCCTGAATTATTAAAGTCTGCCATCCCTTTAAAGTAATCAGCCTAGAAAAGCTGGATGCAGATGACAGATTAGCATTATTGATTTCTTTCGGTGTGGCTGAGGAATCTGAATTACCATTATGGCTCTTGGCCTAGTTAAACTCAGATATGTAGAGCTACACTTACAAGGTGCTACATGGACTTTTATCTGTTGGTGACATCATCTCTTTTTTGATATACAAAGGTATCACAGACCTCAGAACAGATACTTTCATCCTGAAGGGTTTTTTCCTGTAAAAGCTAAAAAAGTATTTAAAAGATGCTCACACTTTGGACCTGAGCTCTGCAAGATAGCCTTAGAACCCTGATCAAAGGTACTAATTACAGTGCTAAAATGTTTTAAATTTTACAAAGGGGAATAATATTTTTGGACAGCTATAAAAGAAAGTAATGACCATGTCCCATATTTTTGCACTTCTTACGGAACAGTCTTTGTTTAATATATCAAGAGGTTTTATTTTTATTGACATGTTTTTTGATGAGAGTTGATCACAATATTCTCATAATCTGAAAATCATTAAAAACTCACAGAAGCATAATGAGCTGAAAAATCATTCACTTAGAGTGTGGATTTAGTTTAGTCTTGGCTCTAAACACTTCTAGACACACAGGTGTAAGAAGAGGAGGAAAAATCTTGGAGATACTTGAAAAAAGGGAGGTGGGGAAAAAGAGAAAACACAACCCCAAATAAATCAAAGATTATAAACACCATGTATTTACCTGGATGATCAAGAAACAAATTGCAGTTTATATGTGCTCTTTCACCCATACCAACACCCACTTTATATGGTAATTAAGAGACCTGATTCAATACTCAGTGGGTTTAGAGAGAAATTCTCATACCCATGTAATGGGAATTGCATCTAGACTCTAAGTACCTCTTTTGCACTTATACTTGCAAAAACAGATTTTATGGTTCAATTTCAGAGTGTGTTGTGAGTCTGCACTCTGGAGTTAGTGGAAAGAAAGCTTCCAAGAGATGTAATTTGTATAGTTCAAAGAAATTGAAGCCCTTATAACATCATACGGTTACGAAGTTAGGCCAGGATCTTTCTGGTGTGTTTAAATGTTTACAAACTTCTAAGTCAATCACTTTTTAATGAAGTTATATCACAGTTTGTCTTGAAAGGATGTAGCAACTATTCTAGCATTTATATGAAACTACCTTTTGTACAGTGCTGCATTTTTTAGGAGAGAAATGGAAGTATGACACAGCCACTGTATTAAATCTATCCTTTGAATATTTGTTGTCTTTTCAAGTAGCACTGATTATTTGAGAGGGATAAATAAGTAGTACAGAGGTGTGGATGAGAGTAGAAACCTTAGAAATCAAGACACTAATTGAAAGGTTTCTCTACCAAAGTAGCAGCAGAATTAAAATCTATGGAGATTGCCTGGATGCTGCTGGCCATCAGCTGATCTGCTGCAGGTGGCATCACTGCCACCCTGGGAAAAAAATAAATGGCTTGAGAATGAAAAGCAGATAGGAAGATACCACCCTGAAAAATTCTAGACTGAGGGGAAAAGGCCAGTTTATCAAGCTCTCACAGGTTTTGAGGTGAGTCAAATGCTTTAGCAGCTCTCTAGTATAGCCTTGAGTCTGCTTTCATGCAGCGCATTACAAGCAATTGAATAGACCTCAGTTGTTTTGCATTTTTAAATATGTTGTTTAGCAACTAATTCCATCAAGAATGAGTGTTATTAGTTGAAGATTAAGTGAGAAAACAGGACTCTTAATTTTTCATTCTGCTTGTACACTGACCAAGGATGTGCTCACTTGGTTCACTGAAGCTTCCAACATGTACAGAGGGGAAATGGGACAGATAGTGTAAATGCAATTTTTTTTCTGTAACCAAAGCATTCAGCCCTTTGTCTCCAAGGTGGCTCAGGCTGCTTGCTATTCACTGTTTTGTCATTGATACACAGAATGAACTTCTCCCTTTTATTAAAAAAATGCTCAAATCTGAACTGATTAGCAGACATACACCAGCTCAATTTGACACTCAAGTCAAGAATGTTTCAAAACAGAGATCCCATTTAGGAAGGTGATGGCAAGGCCCATGCCACTACTGTAAATAATCTGTCAATAATTGCAATTGTTCTCTCAACAGAAAAAAAAAAAATTTGTCTAAGGGTTATCAAAGAGTCTTTAAAGTGATTCATAATTTTTTTAACTGAAGACAAAACACACACAGAATAATCAATGGAGTGAACTGGATATCTCCAAATCAAGTGAGTTTAATAGTCAGATGCTTAGAAGAAAGATTTCTACTGAGCTTCTCAGTTTATTTCTACTGTAGGATGTGTCTACATGATCAGTTTAGCAATGTTTGATTTACAGGCCAGGTCAAAGGCTTTTGTTAGCTTTGGTGATAACTGTGGTGTAGCAAAAACACTGTGCAAGAACTGTATGATGCATATTTCATATGTATTAGTGGACTTTATTCCTAGGTTTCTGTATCACTGCTGGCTGGTTTGAAACTGGCCTTGGTGTGTATAAGCAAGATGTAATGCTATTTAGAAGGCAGTGTGGATGTTTTTCTTGATGCCTTGGCTAAACAGCTATTAGGGAGTGGTAGGAAATTTAATTTATAGCAAAAGACATGTGAATAAACCTTCCTAAGTTCTTAGCTCAGGCTTTTCTCATGTTCAATGGGACTTTGAATCTAATCTTTCCTCTCATTGCTTAGAGAAGGACTGAACTTCCAGTGGTTTGATGGGGAAATACTCAGCACCATTTCCTTGTTGCTCCTTAGCTCATTCTAGCCTTAGATGCTGTTCTTTTCTGGCACTTACAGTGTCTTATGGGCCCCTCTTGCATGCCTTCAAAATGACAGCCTCTGGGATGCTTTCAGGGCTTGCTGGCTGCCTCCTACCAATGCAACAATGAATCCTACAGAGGTGTGTACCAAGATTTCTGTAGAGAAAAGTGCTTTTGAGCAAGAAGTCAGCATAATTACAGGGCAAACTAGCATGGGGCTGCTACCTGTCAGCCAAGAGAATTATTGTCTGTGTCAGAGATGGAGTGAGGAGGGAAGAGGATGGGAGTTCACCAGAGAAAGTTAATCTTGGTGACAGAATGTGTAGGGGGGCAGTGGAAGCAAAGTAGAAAGGAAAATGCTGTTGATTTTAAATAGAGGAAGAAGCCTTGAAAAAAGGATGAAGAAACTTTCCAGAATAGAAAGGAACAGGAGCATTTCATCTTCTCTGTGGGTGCTAAGGGGTAGTACCAGCCAGTATGCCTGGACCCAGGGAAGGAGCTGACTATGTGCATAGCTGTCTGTGGTATTTGAGAAGGGCTAACTGGAGCCAATAAGCACCTGGAACCATGTCCATGGTAAATAAGAGTCTTTCATGAGACTGTCTCTGCAGTTAAAGGCTAGTCCTGTGTGATAGGGAAGCACTAGGTGATGAGATTTGTAGAAACATCTCTACTGAAAGGTAGAAAAATACCTTTGCTAGAGCAGGTTTCTGGGACTAAACTGAGTACAAAACACAGAGAAAAACTGAGGATAAGTATTACTAATGGGGCTAGGGAATCTGTACTGTTCTGAAGTGATGTTATGGTGAAAGTTAGGTATTAAAGGCTGTGCCAGAACCTAGGAAACTGGAGAACTTTGAAAATCTATTGTTATTTTGAAGTTCTGATTCAACAATTGTTATGTTAGAGCAATCTTGTATTGTGGCTTACATCTACCAAATACAGCATGGAAAGGATATCTGGAATTAGAGAAACAAATTACTTTGCAATATAGTTATTGTGCAGTTTGTTACAATTTATACTATGGAAAATGGCATTTCTATATTCTAACTGACTAGAAAACAGGACAAGAATTGCTTTGCTCTGCATGTGTTTAGCACTTGTTGATACTTTTATCTTTTATGAAATATGGTAGGTTGTGTAAGATGGGACCATGTTAACCCAGGCACAAGGGCAGGGGTACTTCCCTACCTGAAAATGTCTTGTTCCAGCTCATGAGTCCGTTGTTGGTCCTCCTGATTCTGCTTTTGCATTTCTTCTTCTTCCTTTGGAGTCATAGAACTAAAGCCATCCAAGAGCCATTTTTCTCGCAAGGCCTTTTTCTGACGGGGAAAAATAGACAAGTGAATGCTAGAGTTAAGCTATTTAACCATTTGCTGTATTTGTCTTGATGGCACAGATGTGATCTATCCAGCGTAAGGCAACCTGACCACAGTGAGTGCCACTGGAAGAGAGAAAACTAAATTTTTGTGTTTTGAAATTGACTTAAAAGCAAAGTCTTTAGCATCAATGCCCCATTTTATTAGTTCATCCAACAAAAATGTAGAGTATGTCAGATGCTATCCATAACAGATTAATATGAATAAGTGGATCCAGTGGTTTGTGTGTCTTCAATAAAGCAAACCAGTTGTACAACCATACATACAACAGACTCATGTGAAAGGCTCCAGTCAGAAGCACAACAGTTTTGTTTCAGTAGCTCTAATTTCTGGGGTCCTGGCATTGTGTGGCTTCTGGAAGGAGGTATAAAAATAAGAAGTTTCTGTAAATAAGATTGTATAGGAGTAAGAGATCTCTAGGGAGTTAGGGATGCAATGGTACCCCTGGAAGTTAAAAGGATCTTGTTCACTTATGATAGTGAACTCACATTTCAGCTGGTGAAGATGTGTGGGGTAAGAGAGGCAGTGGAAAGGTGGAGCATGGGCAGCTGGTGCCTGGTTAGTGTTTCAGCAGACCTGCTGTTGCAGGGGCAATCCAGAGTTTGGGTGTTTAGGTCCTGACCTGGTTAGTGCCTGTGGGGTTCTTTCTGTGCAGTGGTGGCTTATAAATGGGTGTATTGTGTGTGCACAGGTAAGTGTATCTATCTCAGCTGTGTTTTCAAATTCTGAAAAATACCATTGTATGCATTGGTTGCTTCCTACAGCTGCTTTATACTAGGGAAGGTGATACCTGAAAGTCTTCAGAGCTCTCAAAAATACTCCTGGTAATTTATCTTGGAGAAAAAATGCTCTTGGAGAGAAGCTCATATTTGCAGGCTGAAACTTGTAAACCATGCCAACTTTCTTGCAGTCTTTTTACTCCTTTCAGTCTAACTCAGGGGTATAAATGCAGTTGCTGCCTTGGGGAAGGAGTTGGGACTATTTGAAATACTCTTTCAACAGGCAAAAAAGGAGCACACATATAAAGTCTTTAATTAACCATGAATGTCCCAGTTATAATTTAGATTCTTTGAGCTGTCTAATTTCCATATTAAGTTTTTGGTTTTCTCCCCCCATACAGTTTTAATTGCAGGATGTGGATGCAGATTACATTGAATTTTGACTACTGCTGCTTGAGGCAGTGTGCCCAGCACTGCTGCATTAACCTCAGTGCTGCTTGCAGGGGTTGTTGGAATCCCTGCCTGCATCCTGTGTTGAGTCACTTCAACTGTTGCTTCCTGCACTTTTCTATTTATTGTGCACTTTCCATGAGGTTATTACTGAGGCCCAACTGGCAGAGGAATATATATGTGGGACCTTATTGCAGTCAAAAGTAATTTTCCACTTGACATATAATGTCATAGAAAGTGTGCCTAAAACAGGCTTGCTGAGAAGTCTGGGCACTCTGTGGTGCTTTTAATTTTTTTACTTGTGGGATGTAAGAGCAATGTTTACAGTTGCCTGTGCCTGCAGGACAGTATTCTGTCTCTCTCAGCACTGGATCCTAGGAAATCTTGGAAGCACAGGTTGCTCAAAACTGATGTTCCGAGCCTTGACTCTGTCTGTAGAATCACTTTGCAGCACTTCCTCGTAGTTGTTTTTTAGGCTCTAATGAAATAAATGCAGATTTTAATAGGATATTTTTTCATTATCTGGTAGATGCAGGTAGCCTGGTGTTGGCACAACTCTTATTGACCACAAAATACTGTATTCTCAAGCTGGAGGGCACACAGTTATTAATTCGCTTTCTATCAAGCTGTTTTGATCTTAATGATAAGTAGGGCCTCAAGAAAAGTGAGGTTTTCATCTTGGTTGCAACAGTGTTAGTCTAGCACTTATGTCTCCAAAAAGAAATTGATAATTCCTTGTAAGGTTTAGAGTGGGGCTGGCACTGTAGACCTCAGAAAGCAATACCATGTATTAAAATCAACAAAAGCTTCTGTCTGTATAGGGTTAGGCCCAAGAGAGCAAACTCTCTAAACATAAGCATAACACAATAGTGTTATTTTTGTATGTTTCTAGAGCAGTTTGCTGCTACTTCCAACTAAATGCCATATAAACTTTTTCATTTCATTAGCCATTTTTGAAAGAATCATGCATTGTGCAGTTTTGAAACTACCTTTGAATAAAGGAGGGTTTCAGGTCTGCTCCATCCAGGCAGCAGCACAAGCCAGTGCAGGAGCAGCTGCTTTGGGCCTGACAGGTTTTTCACTGAAAGGAGGTGGTGTGTGACAAGCACCTGCAAGGTAGCACTAATGGAGTTCAGGCATGTCAGAAGCCTGAAAATTAATAAACTAAACTGTGAAAGCTCTTGGAAAGTACATGCAAATCAGTACTGACTGCACTCTTCAAACAATTCTGTCTAATCCTTTCCCTTGTTGCTTCAGTGAGAAGGACTCCAGGTAGAAGGAAGGATTAGTTGTTGGAGCATTTAGAAATACTGGATAAAGTTTCTTCTGCACCCACACTAGCAGCCTCCAATACCCCTTCCAGTTCTGTGAAGCCCCATCCACACAGGTGTATTTGCTTGCATGCCTCCAGTTCATTTGAGAGAAGAGCACATGTAGGGAATTAATGTTCCTTCTCCACTTGTACCAAATAACTAAGAACTGTCATGATGCCTCGTGTATTTCTAGTAAAAAATTTACTTGGGGGCAGCAAACAAAGTAATTGGGAAGCTAGAGCAGGGATTCCTATTTGCAAAAAGGAAGCTAAAACTTCCTTTTTTAGGCAACAAACGAAAAAAAATACCAAAGGAAAGCTCCAATAAAAACAAACAACCACAAATCAAACCAACAACCTTCTGATAAACCTGTTGCTAAGGGTTATAAATAGGAAGGACAAAATGAGGAACAGGATAGTGCTATCCATCTAACAAGAACATCTCTGGCACTGAGATTTACTAACCTGCAATAGTTTCCTAAGGGACAGGTGTGAGTTGTGTTAATAGACCATGGAGCACTGGATTTCACCATGAACACAACTGGTATGTGTATAAATGTGGAATCAGCCAGAACCACTAGAAAAATGACCCCTTAATAAAATTTACTGCAGTTTTTCAATGTTTTAGAAGTCTGAATCTGTTTTAAAGCAATTCATGCACTGGATCTTTTTGTTATTTGACTCTGTTGAAATACCTGAATTAGTCTGAAGCAAGAATGTTCATTGAGGGACAAAACTTCCGGGGTATAAAGCAAAAGCTGTTCATGTACTAATGTGTTTGATATTAGGTGCCTGTCTTATTCCTGAGCTGGAAAAAGTAGTCTACATTTTGTGTGCTCCAAATAACTAATGATATGTAAGTATATATACAGCATACGTGTGTATGTAAGTATATATTTAAAGTATATATTTAAATGTATGCTTGATTCTTCTTTTCCAAGTGAATAATTTCTTCAACAGATCCTTGCTTTGCTTTGTATATGCAAGAGGACTGATTTAATTTAAAAGCTTTTCTGTACAATTTCTCATACAACAGGCAGAGAAATCACATCCTCTGTTCTCTTCCAAAGTAAAACCATTTCAGTAGTACTTTCCCAGGAGTGTTTTAGCCTCTCTAAAAACTCCATAAAATTTCTTCAGAATAAGTGCAAGGTTGTTTTTTGCTTTTTAAACTTTTAAAACTCCACTGGACCTATTAATTTTAGCTATGAACATGTACTAAGTCTGTAAGGAACTGCCCTAGGGCTCTGTCTACACACAGCAGTAGTGAGGATTAGCTGGTTGTCTACAACAGATCAGTTTATCCCTCTATAAAGAAGGGCAGAAGAGTCATCTGGATTTATAGACATGGAAACTTGAAATAAAACTTTCAGTACTTGATGTAGCCGTGTACCATGATGGAGGAGTCACATGTTTGCTACTCAAAGGTTACAGGACTTGGAAGGGATATTCCCTTCCCTTTTAGACAAGATGTTCCCCAAAGGGCCAAGCCTGTCCTTGGAGTAACTAGCTTCCAATAGAACCTGGGCATAGCTCTGTGTTGGTTTGCCTGGCCCAGTGCACTGGTTTATCATGGCTTTTCATTTTTTTGGCTTGACACAAAAGAAAAGGGTGGAGGAAGCTCAGGATCTGGTGGCTGTTTTGAAGAGGAGTCTGTATTAAATATGCTTCTCTCACATTTGCTGGAGGAGACACGCCACACTCCTGGTGTTAGATTCAATATATCTGTCTTGAGACTGTTTATCTGCTCACACAATGAAAGGAGTATGTAAAATACCAAGTCTTGCATATTTCTAGAAGCATCGATTTTGTCTCCTCTCTCTAAATGACATGGACTGCCAAACTACTATAAACATTTTAGGAATAGTGGTGTTGGGTAGAAATCACTGCAATTTCAGTTCTCCACAGACATGGATCTTTGTTTCTTATACCTTTGGACTTTGCAATCCTGAGTTTACCAGGCCATACTTGAGAAAAATATTTGCAGCATTTATACTTTTCTTTGAAATATACAATGAAACTGCATTATTTTATTAAAGAATAATTTAAAAAGCTGACAAAAGCTAACAGCCAAATAAATACGGTGGTTTTATTCTAGGAAAAAATGCAGTTAGACCTCATCATTGTGCTGCACCCTGTACCAAGCGGGGTTGCTGTTGTGGGATTAGGGAGTGAACACACCCAGTCTGAAATGTGAGGCTTAATTTTCATCTGTGAGTTTTTCCTGGTTATGATCTCATTTTATGCCATGTAAGTGATCAAGTAACATTAGCTCCTCAGTGTAATTTTTTTTCAAAGAGTGATGCTTATTAAAGTCAAATGGAGTCCTGGCAGGACTCCACAAAGCTGTGAAAATTTGACAGTAAAAGCACGACTTAAATGCATGAAGATTTGCATTCCAAAATCCCCAACCTTTATGCATGCTGTATGACTTGAGGCTATCTTTAGTTACATAAATCTAACACTTTTGGATTTATAGACATGGAAACTTGAAATAAAACTTTCAGTACTTGATGTAGCCGTGTACCATGATGGAGGAGTCACATGTTTGCTACTCAAAGGTTACAGGACTTGGAAGGGATATTCCCTTCCCTTTTAGACAAGATGTTCCCCAAAGGGCCAAGCCTGTCCTTGGAGTAACTAGCTTCCAATAAAACCTGGGCATAGCTCTGTGTTGGTTTGCCTGGCCCAGTGCACTGGTTTATCATGGCTTTTCATTTTTTTGGCTTGACACAAAAGAAAAGGGTGGAGGAAGCTCAGGATCTGGTGGCTGTTTTGAAGAGGAGTCTGTATTAAATATGCTTCTCTCACATTTGCTGGAGGAGACATGCCACACTCCTGGTGTTAGATTCAATATATCTGTCTTGAGACTGTTTATCTGCTCACACAATGAAAAGAGTATGTAAAATACCAAGTCTTGCATATTTCTAGAAGCATAGATTTTGTCTCCTCTCTCTAAATGACATGGACTGCCAAACTACTATAAACATTTTAGGAATAGTGGTGTTGGGTAGAAATCACTGCAATTTCTGTTCTCCACAGACATGGATCTTTATGTTTCTTGCACCTTTGGACTTTGCAATCCTGAGTTTACCAGGCCATACTTGAGAACAATATTTGCAGCATTTATACTTTTCTTTGAAATATACAATGAAACTGCATTATTTTATTAAAGAATAATTTAAAAAGCTGACAAAAGCTAACAGCCAAATAAATACGGTGGTTTTATTCTAGGAAAAAAATGCAGTTAGACCTCATCATTGTGCTGCACCCTGTACCAAGCGGGGTTGCTGTTGTGGGATAGGGGAGTGAACACACCCAGTCTGAAATGTGAGGCTTAATTTTCATCTGTGAGTTTTTCCTGGTTATGATCTCATTTTATGCCATGTAAGTGATCAAGTAACATTAGCTCCTCAGTGTAATTTTTTTTCAAAGAGTGATGCTTATTAAAGTCAAATGGAGTCCTGGCAGGACTCCACAAAGCTGTGAAAATTTGACAGTAAAAGCACGACTTAAATGCATGAAGATTTGCATTCCAAAATCCCCAACCTTTATGCATGCTGTATGACTTGAGGCTATCTTTAGTTACATAAATCTAACACTTTACTTACCTTCAAATGTTGGTGTTTCATTTTTTCCTCTTCTACTTTTAGACGTTTCTGTGTAATTTCTTCTTGCAGTTTTCTTTTGTCCTACAAATTAAGAACAATAAAACTTTGTTTAGAGAAATTACTTGTTAATAGATATATTATGTGAGTGTTCAGTAGGGTGAAATCAATCCATGCAAATAAAGCCTTATTATGAAGCTTATGTGGTGCTTAGGCAGTGCATAATTCTTTGCAGCAATAATTTGATCCTACATAGGTATGGTTTCCACTGCTCTTTCTCCAAAGTGCAATTAAATGTGTTAATGACCACAGAGGAGGGATGATGTAAAATAATAATTATTTACTCTTGGGAAGGGTAGGGGGCAAAACCAGAAAGAAAGTACAGTTGAATAAAATTGTACATGCAGAGTGAGACTAAAAATGGGTCCTGACCAAAATTCCTGAGGCAGCCCACGCATCATTTGGGAGAGGAAAGAGTCTGCATGGTCTGCACTGAGCAGCTGTGATACATCACTAGATGAAATGGGCTGTCAGTGAATCCAGCACTGAGTTTATGTATCCTGTGGCTAATAGCTGAAATAAACAGGAATAAACAAAGACTTAGAAATTTGTTTTGTTAGTCAAATAATGGTAAAGAGGAGGAAAAGAGGAACGTAATATACTTCATATATGTTGTTTTCTCAATGTAAAAAGAAAATTTTTGCTTGCGCTCAGGCTGTTGTTGTGGCTGCTGATCTTTAGAAGAGTAAACCTTGTGTAGTACTGGTTTATCCTAGTGCCACATTAATCCTTTTTGTTACAGATTAGAGAAAAAAGAAATGGGTAAAAAATGTCTGAATGCTGACAATGCTTGAGCCTCTCCTGTTTTTGGCTAGCACTGTCACATGGAGTAGCCTTGTGGCTCCTCTGTGTGAGGCCAAGCACTGATTTAGTACCTTGTGTCCTCAGCAGCCAGGGGGAACGAAATCATGCCAAAGGAAAATAACTTTAATAAGGTGTATTAATAGGCTATTGTCTTGGTCATCCTTAATGCTATAAAATTGTGTTGTTGGGCATGGCACCTTGCCATATGCCAATCAAGGAACATTTGTACTTGTTTCTTGATACATTTTGGGGAAGTAAATGGGATCTTCTGTTGTCCTGGGCAGAAATATTTGTTGACTGGAGGCTAATCCTTTTTTCCTTTCAATTAGGACAGCCTGTCTCTGTTAAAAAGGTGGTAGCTTTTTAATACAGAATCTGTTTTCAGACAAGTATGGTTTAGGAAGGGGTTAACTTGTTCACAAACAGAGGAAGAGCCTTGCCCTTTCAGCCCACCTGTGGAACCAGCTGTGTTTAAGGACTGCAGAAAGTCAGTAAGGAAGTGCTGGATGTAAGGCTGGGAGTTGTTCTCCACCATTTGGGAGATTGGGATCTGGGATTTGGAAACAGGAAGAGCCATGGTGTGTTTGGCTGAATCACTTCACTGTTACTGGAAATGAGAAATTAGCAGTGGGGCCACAGGCTCTGAGGATGCTTTTCTGAAGGATAGGATAGGAAGTGCAAGAAGCCACCAAGCTTTATGGGGACTAAGGGCAGGATACAGGCTGGCCAGGCACTTCTGATACTGTGCTGGGATTTCACAGGTGAACGTCAACACTGAGGTCCCGCAGTCTGCAAAGTATAGCAGTTATTTATAAACCCTTTACAATTTTTCCTTGATGGTGTTAGTCTGCCTTTTTAATACTCCAAAGAGAACAGGTGGGGCTCTTTCCTCAAAATACATGCTATTTTTATCTCTGCAGCAGTTTTGTGTTTTGCCAATGCTCTTTAATCCAATTAACCAAGTTACAGATTTAGGATCGCTACAATATGTAATTTTTCTGCAATGACCCTTGTGTGAGCCTTTATCCAAAAGCTGCTATGCTGGATTTTTCTTAGCCAGACCTGATTTTGAAGACTGAGTATCTGGTCTCTGATCTTCACACTTTTCCTTACTTAGGAAATATTCCTGACCTCATGGTGTAAATGTCCTTTAAATAACCCATCATTAGATGAACAGTGTGACAAGATACTGTGTTTACAGATTATTACAATTCTTAAGGAAAACTCTTTTTGTCTTTACTAATGTTCTGGATAAGATTCTTAGCCAGAGGATGAACTTTTACTTAGTTTATACTGTTAAAAAATATTTTAAGTCAATTTGCATATTCTTTTTTACTAGTGGTGAGGTAATAAGAGTTTGGGCAGTCTGAAATGAGTACTTGTACATAAACTACTGTGCAGAAAGAAACCAGAGTATAAAGGCATAAATTAGTGTATTTTAAACTAACTGTATAATAATGAACCAATTCAGTAAAGAAACTTTTGCCTTTTTTTTTCAGAGGTCCATATTTCTTTTATGTCCCATGTTTTTTTCCTCTAAGTTTTCTTCTTGTATCCTCTGGTGTTCTAGCATGCTTTAATTTCACTGGTAGGTATTAAATATCTATTATACAGTTATCCAGATTGAATGAGCTGAAATAGATTGTCTTTTATATGTTTAGTCTATATATCTATATATTTTAGTCTAATTCCAAAAGCTAAGAAGTGTGAGGAATCATTTGAACCTTATGTGCCAAAATAACTTTAAAAACCTGTTAGAACACTTTCTACCATGCATTCTGCTATGCTTTGTCTTTACATCATGTCTTGCTTTATGAAGCTTTGACTGTAATAAATGTTGATTCCTGGATAGCCAAGGGAGCCATGGTTCTCTTAAACCTGGTGCTCTGCCCCTGCAGATGATCATGTTGCTGGCAGAAGTCCTTGAAGTCCAGAAGTCCTCTCTTACTATGCTCTTGTTAATGTGAGCAGGATTTACTTTTTATGACAGAGCATCTTCAGCCATTCCTTTCTATTGTGCATCAATGCAAGGTAAGATTTGGTGTTAATTTTCACTCTTCCTGAAACATGTGGGACTCTTTCCTGACTTTTGTGCACAGAAATGAATTGTGTTCTAGACTGGATCTGTCTGAAAGAAAGGCAATGGCATCCACAGAGCACTGTCTTGTGAAATATCTAGTCTGCCAAGTCCATTAGTTGTGTCATTGTTCTACAGTGGTACCAAAGATGGTGGTCTTGGTCCCCTGGCAAATGCCACATACTGTCAAATTCCATGGAGCAGCTAATGTTTTAACCAATGTATTTTTTATTTTCTTGTAATTTTCCAGGCATTAAAACCCATTAAGCATCAAAGGTATTAAAGCTTTCATATCTTAAGGTGTGAAAGTCTTTCTAACAAAATGAAGGCATTTTATTTTTTGCTTTTATATTCTAGATACACCAGCAGCAGTTGGTAGCTACATAACAAAGGAAAAAGTTTCCTTTTCAGAGCCGTGGGAGCATCAAAACATTTAATAATGGCAACATCATGAACAAAAACAATCATGTTTTCCTTTTTGTTTGCTATAGGGAGAAAAGTTTTGCAGAAGGCTTTGAGAACTCCTACTGGTTGTGTTGCTGT
The DNA here is from genome assembly GCA_024865655.1 of Emberiza elegans. NCBI lineage: Eukaryota > Metazoa > Chordata > Aves > Passeriformes > Fringillidae > Emberiza > Emberiza elegans. Next base: position 68,733,805 of record JALJVW010000206.1, read on the forward strand.
CAAGGAGACAGGTATTTAACAACAGAAACCAAAAAGTTTCAGTGCAAGTGCAGTTGTTGACTGCTGGAGTGTCCCTTGCTACCCTGTTAGATCCTGTACAGCAAACATGTGGAAGGTAGCACTTGAAATTCCCAGGTACTTTACTTGAGCCAAACCCCCCTACAGCCACAGAGGACATTGCTATTGTAGCTGCAGGGTGTTGTTTCCCTGGACAACGCTTTCTGCAGGTTGGTAGGGCTGATAACTTCACCTTACTCAGGCTACTTTGTTTCTGCAGTCAGAACACTCTGCGCGTTTCAACTGACTGCTCTGGATTGATGAAAGCAGAGAGCACACTGCTCCTTTACACATCAAGTGTGATAAATGAAGTCATAGGCAGAACCCAAAAATTATTTCCTATTTCTTCTAATGCAAGACACTGGAACCTGCCCCAGTTTCTTTAAAGAAAACTGCTTCAGTATTCATTTGGAAGCAAAGCTGCATCTGGGGGATGCCAGCCTCAGTATGTTCATAGGAGTCCTCATCAGCCAAGAGTGCTGCCCCATTCCTGCCTCTGCATCCCAGGGAGCACAAAACATTGTGAGGCCTGGACTTCTCTGGAGTGCCAAAGCTGTTGTTATCTTTTGAGCCCATGCGCTAGAGACAAAGTCCAGCTTATGACCCTGGTTCAGGCAACATTGCAGTTAAACAAACAAATGTACTCTAAACCCTCTAAAACATTTCAAATTACCTTCTTGTGGGCTTCTGTCAGGTCTCAAGTAAATACAGTAAGTGGTTCTGCTGGCTTTTATCAAGTGCCATAATTAAAACTCAACTGAATTAAAATCCAACCTGTTAGATTCCCATAGATTTCTAGTTATGCCTTTTCACATTTATTTTTGATTCCAATAAGGTATTCTTTAATTCTGCCCACCATTTATTCTGTTAGTTGTGTTTCACAATTAATCTGTCATGTTAGGAGTGTGGCAAATACCTTTGTTTCTATTATTTATTATTAACTAAGAGAGTGAATGATCCTTCCGGAGGTTTCCTTTCATCTCAGAGGGACAAATGTTGTTTCAGTTTAAGTCTTTTGTAACTGAATAAGTTCAGTTAGAGATCAAATCGGAGGAGGATTTGGCTTCAGTCAATTTTTATAACATCAGGTTGTATTACTTTTAAAATAGTTTAGTTGTTCCTTTTGCACACTAGAAATCATCACTCAGATTTCCTTTTAGAAGAGAAACTGAAAATGTTTTCTAATGTCTCCAACATAAACTTCACTGAGTCTGTCCTCTGAAAACTGACAGGAGGAATTTGCTTAATCCAAGCTTGTCCTTTTTTTACTTTTCAGACAGCAATACTTATGAGAGATCATTAATAATTCAGAACTTGTATTTAATTCCACAGTACAAATGAAAAATCTCTAATCTCACATTGTGAAATGAAAAAATTGATTTGTTCTGGAATTCTCTAGCTGCCTTCTGACCTTCAGGCAAACATTCTGTAATGTGTGTTTTACACTGTCCAGTAGTGATTTGCACACATACTTTCACTGCTTTGAATTTAATTTTAAGATGCAATACAACCAATACAACCCAGAATAAAGTCAGTATAGTCATCTTAGCTGTCTTAAAGCAAAATCCTATAAACTAAAAATTAAGTAACAATTTCAAGCAGACAAAGTCTTTTCCTTTTCTGTTCTGAGCTAAATCATTATTCAGCAAACACACAGCAGCTCATTGCTAATATTACTTCTAAGGCTTTTTTTTTAATAGTGAATTATAACCATGAGCACTTACTGTTATGGCCTGGAATCTTTCTTTCAGCAATTCGGCTTCCTCCATTCTACAAATCAAAAACAGACAAGTAGTGAAGGCAAAGAGAATGAGACCATAAGCAAAAAACCTCCTGGTGGGGCTACAAAAAAAAAAAAAAAAAAAAAAAAGCCGAGGTGATTTGATCCAGTTCCAGAGCAGAAAGAGGCAGAATTTTTGACTTGTCAGAAGAGTCCCTGAACAGATGAGCAGATCAGTCCAGACAGACACATGTAATGAGGGTGTGGAGAAGAGGCAGACAGGGAGAGTGCTGGCATGAGTTGACTGACAAGTTGGAACAGTGGAGCACAAGCTCTTTTCCTTCAGGAGCTGCCAACTCTTTGTTTTAACGTGCTCGGTTGGCGTGCCACTGCTGCTTTAACTGTTAAATGCCCAAAACAGACTCTTACAGGACCACAGTTGAAGTAAACTTTTATTATGTTCCTGTTTATCTTTTCTTTCTTTTTCTACGCTTCTGGTGATAAACAGACATTTAAACTTATTATTTTAACTAAGAAAGTTTATTATTTAAATTATTTATCTTATTTCACCAGTATGTTTTAACTTGTTGCAATATTAGCATTGTAGATGGCATGGAGTTTATTTGAGACAGCTGTTTCAATTTAGTTTTGTAGATTAAATTTTTAGAAAAGCTGTATTCATAGCTGGAAGAGTTTTAGAACTGCTAACTTGAAGTAAGATAAACTTTAAGCAGTCAGGTCTTTCATTAAATGCAAGTGTTAATCTGTGCAATTACTGGTCAGCTATCTGGGACTCAGGGGAAGCTTTGTCTAAGTAAGGATTTCAGGATCATCACTGCAGTGTTACCAAGATGAATCTAAAATGCTGGTGGCTCTCAGGCTGGATTTTAGTCAGTTGACTTGCTGCAGATTTCTGCTGAAAACAGCATTCTGTGCCTTAAGGGATGGTGCTCATTTTGACCTTTCCATTTACCTGAGTGAGAGTCAGCTGTCCAAAATCAATCTAGGAAACTTGCAGAACAAGTGGAACTGCCTTAGTAAAATCCAGTTGTGGAAAGAATTCTAAGCAAATCAAACAGCATAAAAGTGTAATGTGAATCTGGAATCCCTTTGTTACCTTCAGTATCACGTAACTTAAGTCTTTGTAAGGACACGAGCAGAAGAATCAGTCAGCATGTTTGGGTTTTTCCTGCTAATTCACTGACATGACCCAACTCAGCAGGATTTGGTGACAGGGTTTATTTTACATGTTGGTACAGTGACCTGAAGCTGAATGGCAAATTAAGCTCATTATTAGCAAATTATAAGATGCTACAGAATTGAACGCTTGATGGTGAAATTGCAGTCTTATAATTCAATAGAAACCAATATTTAATTTCAATTTCCTCCTTTCTAGTATGTCATCACTCCTCTGTATACATGAGCAGATTTCCCCCCCTCTGCACTGGGGATTAAGGATTCATTAATGTTTTCTTTATACTCTGATCCACCCTGAGGTTTTGTTCAAACTTGCAAAGACCCCGTTTTTAATCTCCAGTGAAGAGTTAATTTCTATTTTTAAAATATTAATATATGCTTTTGTTCAGCATCTGAAATTTTAAAAATTACAATATTAAAGCAAATGCAAAGTTCAAAGGCAAGTATATTGAGGTGCATCAAGAGACAGATTACATGGGAGTTGAAATAAGTTTCATTTATGGATAAGAGAATAAATTCAACCACCTTGCGAAAATAAAGATATTCTTGCTGCAGAAGCCAATAGAGAGAGTCTTTCTGTTGAAGCTTTCATAAGTTAGTATAGTCTGCCTTACCAAGCATTGAAAAAAACCAAAGCCAACTTATTTTATCTTTGTCCTCTGTGAAGTTCATCTTAAATTTTAAGTGTGTAGGTGGACTTCAGAATGTTAAAAAAATATTTAAAGCAGCAATGGATGACATCAGAAGTAAGGATGTCTGTTTTGGGCCAGAATCTGTACTGTGAAATAAATAGGATCTACATTCTATGGGTGGAGGAATTAGATCTGTATTTCAAGCTCAAATTAAAATCAATGGGTTTGCATTGCTTAGAATTGCTATGGTCTAAAGTATTGTCCTAAATTTATGCTTGAAAATTACGTGTTTTTAAAAACCTTGTGGATGTTATATAGTTAGAGACTAGAAGAGTATTTGACATGGGTTTCCTAATCTAAACCAGTAAATTAATGTAATCTGAAGGTTTCTGGAATGTTGCTTCTGTTTTTAGGTGACCATTTTTAAGAAAGTATGTAAAACCCACTTGAAATATTTTAAATTGTTTGAATCATATATATCCCCTTGTTAGGCAGGATTTGCTGTTCAGTCAATAGGTTGTTTTCCAGTTATCTTAATCCTATTCTAAATGGGATTTATGTGCAAGAGAAGAAATGGACCAGCTGTCATTTTGTCTGCCTGGTAAGCCTGTCTTACCAGTAGGAGTATCCATGGAGTAAAGGTTAGAGCAGTGAATGTGAACAGATGTGTTTTCAGCCCACAGGATTCTTGGAACAAGGTTTCTCAGAACCTGCCTGCCAGGAACATATCCTGAGGAAACTATCTACCGATTCTGCAACTTTAAGAAAAAGTTTATTTTTCTTTTGGTAAAATAGATTCCTTGAGTGATGCAGAAAATGTTTGTGATCATATAATGAGTCATACAGGTTGGATTTTTTTGGCTTCGCTTATTTCTTTGTTTGTTTCCCTTTTGCACTGTGTACCTCATTTAGGAGCAATAATGCAAATTTGCAGCACAAGGTGAGAGTGTTCCATTATGAAGCCTTACAGAAAAAGGGATGCTAATTTAGAAGGATGCAATATCATGAACCAAAATCTAGAAGGACCATAGAAGCACTTTCACAGTTGAAAATGCAAGTTCTGTTGTTCATTTCTGGAGCAATGTCTGAGTCCTGGAATGGTCTTCAGAACTGTACTGGCTTCCCTGTACTGGCTTTCCCCTCTACATACAGCATCAGCCTCAGTTGTACCCTTGCTCATTGTACTGGGATTTCTTGTGAAACACATAACTAGCCTAAGGTACAGTGAGATACAGATTATCGTGCTAGCAAACAATTGCCTCTGAGAAGAAACATTGCACTATGGGTAAGGAGAAAGAAGCTTTCACTTTTTCAAAAAGTGAGTGGAAGTTGGTTAGTTGATTAGTGAAGTGAATGGAGTTGATTAGATTGTTATCAGCTGAAGACATAGCCTACACTTTCTGGAAAGAGTGGTTACTGAGGTCACTAATTCACATTTTGTTCATCTTAACTAGTTTGATAATTTTGCTTTTTGATGAGCTGCCTTTGGTAAATGTGTTTGAAACACAAAAACAGTGTTTTGGACTCAGTACAGAAATGAATTCTATATTCTTACAGGGAGCAAATGAACTGCCCCAATGCATTTGTCTGCATGTAGCCTTGACTCTGACAGCAGGAACAGGGAGGAGATAAATTTCATTGAAGGTCTCTCAATAGAAATGTTTACTGCAGCCATCCTGTCAATTGGCCCAGAAGTCTGTTATTGGGGGTGTCTCCACTGATTGAGAGACAGACCCTTCCTCCAGCTAGAACCACAGTTTTGCATTTTACAGGTGGAAAATAAACCAACAAGAAATAGAAATTTGAAAATCTAAATAAGGCACTCACACCCCTCCATCAAATTATACATTTGAAATTATTAAAAAATTAAAAATTTTAGGATCTTAGAGAAAGTTTATAACAAAACATCTGCCAGCTCTCAGGAGGGATTAAATTTTGCTTTGAAGGCCAATTTTGGAGAAGTAATGCCCTACTAGGCAGGTCTTTTAACAGAATGAATTTCTTAGGTCTTCTCACTGAAGCAAAACAATATCCAAATATCTCAGATTTATACAGTTTTATGAAGCTAAATTCTACCTCATTTACTTGTTTGAGTAGATACACACCCTAAATCTCTGGGAGGAAAAGCCTTGGACTATTATGTTTCAGTTGGTACAACTCCCTTCCTGTAGTTATTCATAACTATAAATATATTACTTCTTTAAACTCAAACTAAAAACCCAGCTATTTGTCATTATCATCAGGTTTCTTTAACACATTGATTTTTTAATTTTTTGGTACATCTGCTGCTCAGGCATCTTTCAATGCTATAGAGAAGTTTTAGAATGCAGCACAGGCTTAGGTGTCCCTTCTGTGGTAGGGGTCTCTCTTATGTTGATAAGACACAGTTAAACCCAGCCAAAAGTCCTATTGTGCTAAATATGGACCATCCTGCCCCTCTTTTCTAAAATTACACTGTGAACTTTATTGAAGTATACTGATTATTTTTTAATCAGTTAACAATGTTTTGTGTAGCATTTCTCATATTCCCAGACTTGTCTGTTCTTAGTCTTGTGTATTTTATGAACCTCTGGATGTGGGAAGGTTTCCAAAGCACCTTTAACACTCTGTTGTGTCTCATCTAAAAATCCCACTTCAGTGAATAGTTCAAGTGTAATTACTGAGGTGATATCAAATGTGAGACTCTTAATAGAATGTGTTCAGGTGCCCAGGTAAGTGATAAGGACTGTGTTTGTTTTGTGGTTGTTTGGGGAGTTTTTTCAGGGTTTTTTTGTTTGTTTTGTTTTATAAGTGTAAACTAAAACAAACCTACAGAATCTGAAATATTCAGGACGGGTGCATTACACGTGTTGTGGAACGCATTGCTCCAGCCTAGCATTTTCCAACTGTTGCAGATATGCACTTCTAAGAATAGGGCACAGTTTTAAATCCTACCCAGCCAACTGCGTGGGGAATTTTTAGCAGGGCTCTAAGAACCATCTTTAGTTATTGCATAGTTTGGTTATGTTTTATTAAGTGAAAACAAACCACCCCATAACCGGGGCCAAATCCTGCAAAAAAGTTAATAAAACAGGTACTGTGCTGTCCATAATAAGGAAACTACATCTCATATGCTTCTGATTCTTTTTTTATGAGGAGAGCACAATGAGGACAGTTGTGCTGTTTGGATGCAAGAGACTTCAGTAGGGCAGCAGAACAAAATTAGGGCCTTGCAGACATTTTTGTGGACACTCAGTGCCAGGTGTACCTGTGCCACAGTACCAAGTGCTGCTGGTGAAAGCCTTAAAAGTACAGACAATTTGGTCTAGAAGATGAGCTGAAGTAGGAATTTCTGATGAGAAAAGCTTTTTCTGCAGCTGGAGCTGGGGAGGGTGGGGTGTAGAGGAGGCAGGGACAAGACTGGAGGTGGTGAAGACGTTGAGCAGCCGTGTGGGTGACGTCAGCTGGCTCCCTTCTCCCGAGGCATGGGCAGAGCTCTCACGCTGCTCCTTTGAGAAGCTGCTTGACGAGTCTGTGCCTGTAGCACTGGAGCTCAGACTTCTGCAAGATGGGATGAACCTTATCTGATAGCTCCCAGCAGAACAAAGAGTTACTGCTTTCTCCTCCCACATTTCCAGCCACATTTTCCTGTCACTTCCCTTCATCTGTGAAGCAATTATATTTGCTAATCTGTCAGGAAAGTAATTAAAAAGAAAATTTGAAAACAAACCTAAATCCCCAAATCCATGAATATCCACTATGTCGGTGAGCTGAATAGGCTCAATAGGAGATGACAGGAACAGTGGTATTAGGGAGTAAGAAGAACTCTAATTCTGATCAGGAGACAAGCAGCAAGAGAAGAAAGATGTTGGAAGTGTGACTTCTGTCAGCAGAGAGATGATCTCAGCCACCTTGCAGGCCTCAGGCTTACCTCACTGAGTGGTCCAGGGACCATGAGAGACCTCATGTTGACACGTATGATAGGCATGTATGCTTAGCTATTTAGCTGAAGCTTGAAACTGCTGTGAAAACACAATGACCTCAGACTCTGGCAATCCTTCCTGTGCTTCCAGATATTGAGTATCCTCCACTGTGGGTGGGCAAAAAATATCCCACATACAATTTGTTTTGCGTAAGCCTTTCCAAGTATTAATGGAAAAAAAAAAACATGATAAGATTATGCAAAACTTTATTGTTAGCAGAGGTGATAAGATTGTTTATGTCAGATGATGAGTGTTGCAAATCCAGGCCTAGTTTCTTCAGTGAAGGCCTGTTGTTTTTTGCTGAGGAGTTTGCTATTTGGAAGCAGCGACTGAGGAAAAACTCTCAGCTTGTCAGTCACCCTGCTAATGTCAGCTGTCCCCTGCTCGTTCCCAGTGCCAGGGAGGTCACCTCAATAACACGGGGCTCTGGCAGCTGCTGCCGGCTGTGCCGGGTGCCAGGCGGGGCAGCGCGAGCAGCTGAGCCCGAGGAGTCATCCGGATGCCTGTGACACTATGTCACCAACTCTTCTTTTCCAACAGATTCAAATATTTCACTGCTGCTTCACACAGCACTGTACATTTACTTAACCCTTTACCTTAGAGCGGTGATTATTAACTAGGAGCAAAAAATATGGTGTAATACAGTTTCCTTATTTTTTGTGGAAGTTTTGTTTTGATTATCAGGATTTCAGACCTGTTTCATAGGTACATTTTCTAATCAGAAAGGTATTATTGTCCTTATTTTCACCTGAATCTGAAGTGGATCCTCTTAGTGATATTCTGCTCTTTCCTTGGTATTTGCTCATGGTGAAATTTTGTAAGAAGTTTAAACTGATATACTGGCTCTGTGGAGCTGATGGAAGACATCCTGCTTCTGTCTCTATGTACCATATTCCCACAGGTAACACGGCTGTCTGCTCATCGAATCTGCTCACTAAGCTGGCTGAGATCTAACCAAGCTAAAAGGTGGTTTTTGCTATGCTGATGAGTCAGATCATTGCCCAGGGAAGCCTGATGAGTGCCAAAATGTGGTAAAGAGAGGATAGAAGGTGAAACTGTGGCTACTGGAAAATGCAAAGGAGGAGGAAAGAGCAGTGGAAGAGGAGGGACAAGTGGGAAGAAAGGGAAAGTGCTAAACTTTTGTTAGATAAAATAAGCTGTTAAATGTAAATTTACCTTTACAGACTATGTAATACAATGTGTGGAAGCATTCTTTTTTTCCTTTTCTTCCCCCCTGGAGGTGAATAGGCCTTTGAAACACTTTCATCAGATCAAAGGTCTTATTACCATTCATGAATGCGAAGAATAATCTGGTTGTATGAAACAATATTTTGGGGATTATAAAAGTTATTTTCTAGTCATATCTTCTTAAGATGTGAATGGGCTCTTTACCCAGTGACTTAAGGAGAGCCAAGCTAATCTGCATGTGATGGCACTGCTTCATTAGATATAATTTCTGAAGAGTGTCTTTGCAAATTTCTCTGCAGCCTGGCAAGTAGGACCTGTAGTTGGTTTGGAGATCCATTACGGTCTTTACAGCCCAAATCACTTGGAGACTGATGGCCTGCAAAGGCTGGAGTTCAATACTATTTTAATAACCGATTTCAACAAAATCTTTGCAAATTTGGAAATGCCATTGTGTAAAGCCTGTGGGTGAAATGACTATTTGAAAAGGGTTTGATACATTGTGTTAATCTGGAAAAGGGGCTTCTCAGGTAATTTCTCATTTCACTGACTATTATAATAGCCTGCTGCCAAATGGATCTAGCTCTATTGGCAGACATACAGCTGATGCAGTTAGAAGACATTAAGAAACCTGTTCTTGGGGTTTGAATTAGAAATTTAATCCCCATTTCAGAGCTGTGTGAGTGTCCTGTACTGGTGCTAATGGGGTTTTCCAGAGCTGATCTCACACTGCAGCTGTGTGCTGCCATATGCAAATTAGCAATTAGAATTGGCAATGTTGCCAGTGGAATGGGTCTCTTTGGTGGCTCCTTATTCCTTTGACTGCAAGCTTTTTTCTTAATTGCCTTACTATTATGATATCTTCAGTAGAACTGACTGCAATACCTCAGGTCCTGGCTGGTCCTGCAGTACTCTGGCTTGTACTTTCTCCAAACTGATAGTGCCTGCTTTCCAAAAAACCTTGTGAGAGCCTCAACCCCTTCCACCTCCTCCTGCTTCAGTGACATTATCCTAATCCTCAGTCTTTCTCCTATCCTATATTAATCCCATAAACCCTGAGCAAATCTGCCTACCTCTGTCAGTATTTGATGAAGAAGGTCCAGGGGACAGCTCCCAGTGTGTACCATCTGCACTGATAGGCTGCAAAAATCTGACCACAGCTTGAATCTCCCCATTTAATTGTCCCTAACAAGCAGTTATGAAATCCACAGAGCAGCTCTAAGTGCTCATAAGTTGTTCTGAAAATGTTTTTTTTCATACTGGTCCTTTTGGTTTTGTTGTATATAATGCTTGTAGTATAGAACTGTCTTTGAGTTAGTGAAATTTAAATGCCAGTTGTGAAAACAACATGCATAATACAAGAAGTGATGTGTAAGTCAGACTTTGAAGGATCATGAGCATGACTCAAGCAAGTGGGATTCTGTCCTGGTTACATGCAGATTTCAATCAGAAAAACATCCTGACTGTTGATTCTTCTTGTTTCTCTTGCGGAAAATTACTTTAAATTCTCTAATTGCTTTTTTGAAAATTTTTAATTCTTTAAATAGTCTAAGCTTTATTTTATATAAAAGGCCAGAAGCGAACACAAACCCTCCTGTGCTAAAACAACATCTTGGAATTATTTTTCTGTTCCATTCCCCCCCCCACCCCCTTTAAAGCTATTTGTGTCCTGTCAACAAATTCTAAAATTGTTAGATCCTACAATCTATTTTCCTACATTATCATTTTAGTTATATTTTCTAAATCTAGTTTTGACTTTAATTTCCTTATATTTCCTGAACAATTGATTTGTTAGCCAACAAACTTTTGCCTGATATGCAGGAACACTCCTAGCTACTGAGAACAGTGTCTAATCTCTCTAATTTTCAGTTTATTATCTAGATACTCTTAATTTCAGAAACAAAGGTGAAATAGGAATTAGTTTAATACTTTGGTTTGTACAACTTTGATTATTAAATTATTTGTCATTTAATAATTCAAAATAATTGGATTCCCCTGGGCAATAGAAAGGTTTACAATAATTTATGGACAATGTGCTCTCTCTTTCCATGTGTATGTGGGATGATTAATAAAGTTTCAGCTCTGTCATGCATTCTGGAATGACAGGTTAAATTATTAGCATGCCTAGGTTAATTTCAGCACTCCAGAACTTTACAGAGGGTCTCTAATGGCTTCTGCCTCCAATTTGTTTAATGACAGGAGTTTGATTTGCTAAAAAAGGCTTTTGAGCTTTTTTATTTCAAACCCTGGTTCACAAGGCTTATATCAATAACAAAGCCTTTCGTAGGACTAGCTGAAGATTTCTATTTTCCTTTGCACTTCTGCCATCATGAAGGCTCTTCCTTAGCAGTGTTTCATGTTTTTTCACTGACAATAATGTGTGAACATGGCAAATGGACCTTTCTTGTGCCCCTCTGCAATACAAAAATAACAAACTGCTCTGTAAGTGCTTTGTAGCTGTAAGAAAGTGAATCTTATGTATTTTTGTTAAGGCTCACACGTGTAAGAATACTATCAAAAGCAGTTAGGGAAGATGAAATTCCTCAGATTAAGGCATGCCCTGACACCTCAAGATTCTGAGGAGAGTTTGGGAGTCATACTGAATCATCAGATGAATATTAACTCTGATAGCAAACCTGTAGCTAGAATGGCTAATGTTCTAAAAAGTTTGAGAGTTCCTCTGAGTTAGGGATGAGTGTAACATTTGTGGGGAATACATTGTCCAATTTTGCTGGAAATATTTCAAGAGGGATGCCGAAATCTGACTGGAATGTTATGAGAAGAATAATAGAAGAATTTAATAGAAATTAGGTTCTACAAAATGAGTATAACTCATTAAAAAGGAAGTTAATTGGCTCTTCAGAGAAAACACAGTTTCTTACTGATGGAAATCTGACAGTAAAAGGCAAGATGATAACAAAATGCAGTGATTGGATGTTGAAAGGTGAAATTATCTCATGGGAGAAGAGATTTTTAAGAGGGACAATAATTCCAGGGCAGTGACAAAAGCAAATCAATGAAACCTCTCACAAAACCTGAGAACATTCTTAGCATACTCAGAAAAGTGACTAGTTATGTGATACAAAGATGGCTTAATCAAGGGCAACTTAAAAAGAGTTCTTATTCATATTTTTTCAATTTCCTTTTGATTTTCACATTTCCTGAAGAAATGCTTAAAAATTTTAACAGTTCAGAATTTGCTATTTGTCCTGGGTAGATGGTTATTTTGGCTGTCAGTATTTTATCATCTACAGTCCTACTGTGCCAGTTACAGAATGTATTTACAAGACACGTGGCAGTTGCTGCTGGATCCACTTGCTTGCAGCCTTCCTTTTGGAACTCTGTACATTTTGATCAGTAACCTTTTATAACCCAGAACCAGTGATTTTCAAACAGGGACTGAATTTGCCATTCTTTTTGGTGTCATGAATCAAGAAATGTGAGTATAAAGATGCTGTCTTTTCATGAGCCAAGGAGAATTGTGAATGAATCAGTGTAAGTCAGGAAAATCAGCCCTGCTTCTCTGTGTATTTCCTGCTTCCCATCTGCCAGATGGGCAGGATGGTACTTTCGTGGCTCACAGAGAAGTGTGCCATTGTTGAATATGGACTGTTCCTTGCACAGCCATTTAGATGATGTTTGAATTTGGAGTGTACCTAAAATGATGGTTGGTCATTTGGTAGAAGAAATGTAGGAAAAAAAATCACTTTAAACAGCCTTTTGATTTATAGATTTCAATGCAAAATAACTATTGCAACCAGCCATAGTAATAATGGAATACTGCCTAAACTGTGCTACCAGAATTCAGGCCAGCCCAGCCCAGAAGAGAATGGAAGCATCTGCTTGATTTATGTTGAAAACCCTGGAACTCATAAGTGAGTGCTCACCATGAAGTATAAGCTGCCTCTTTTCAAAGGATGTCTCTGTTCTAATTTGTTTCAGTTGCAATAGGCTTCTGTGCCTTATTGGTCTCCAGAACTTTACCTTTTAAGAAAATTATTTCAGATGGCATGGACCCAGCAGCAGGCTAATGCACTACACTCATCATTAGCAAATGTGCTTTGCCCTTGAACAGTCTCCTATGCTAATCATTTTATGCCAGCACCATCATTTTTCAGGAGTAGCTGCCCTTGCTAAAAGCAGCCTGGCCCTGTCCATTTGCCAGGGGGAGGTCCTGTCATGTGATTCAGTCCCTCTCAAAAAGGTCTCTGTGTATGGCTTGGCTGACTTCTCAGTTCATTGCATGCTGACACTGAGTGTAGCAGGCTGGCTATCTTCACAGAGGGCTATAGTTCAGCTGATCTTAGAGGTATTTTCCAACCCTAATGACTCTATGATCTCATCTGCTGCCCTTTCTAAATGAGCAACCAGACTGATGTCATGCATTAAGAGATGACAGCGCTGGGTTTGGTGATGAGGCCTGCATATTACTAAAATGTGTATCTAGGAATTTAAAATCCATAAACATTCTTCTTATATGTGTATGTCTATAAATTAACTGCTCCTTCACTCAGAGATTTGGCCACTGACAGAGTGCAGTCTGTGCAGTCCTTTATCACGTGTTGTGTACTCTGGTCCAGCCATACTGGGGGCTTTACAAACATTTGGGCAGTGGTGCCAGAGGTGAGCTTATGAACTAAGAAAGTGAAAGGGGTCTTCATAGTCTTGGCTTTGAATCTGTGATGCCTTGTATGTGCTACCTTTTCTGATAATGTTAGAGGCCTTATCAATACCAGGCAAAGTGTGCTGTTAGAAAACATTTAATGTGCTTTAAACAACATAACACAATTCAATATTTACTGTGACCAAAGCTGAAATAAAACTAGCTGGAATTACTCAGCCTCCTACTCCCTTTAGCTCTAACTTGATAACTCCTTTTCTAACTCAGCTGACTGTATTTATTCATGGCAATAGCCTAGCTTAGAGTGTTTATGGTGTTTATTCCTAACAATACCTTCCAGTTTGGGGTAGATACAGAACATTTCACTGCCTGAGAGGTTACAAAATTTAATGGGAAGGGTAGAGCATAGTGTGTCATGGTCCCAAACACACAAAATATGAAAGTAAATTGATGTTTCTAATGAATGATCATAGTTAGCAGGATGCTTCACTGGGCAGCAGTACTAACATTGAGCATGATGAGGGGAGAATTAACCTCAGAAAAAGTGTATTTTAGATCAGAAAAAGAAAAAAATTAGGAAAACATAAAGGAAGCCTACGACTCACTTTTGATTTGGTTTCATTTTATTTGTGGTAGTATTTCATGTCAATAACTAACTTATGGATGCTCCTTTACACCTCTGAACACATTGAAATAGACCATGCTTGAACTTGTGGAAGATATTTACTTGCTATTGGAACCTCAACAGCACAAAAACCAGGGTTCCCTATAATGAGGTTCAGAGATCATGATGAACACTAGGAAAAAGTTAACTGATACATGAGAAAGTAAGTTGCTGAAGAAGCAGTTTCATGATCTATAGTTTGGCCTTTTGTCTGGCCTTCATCAGGTATATAATAACAAAGCTTGAAAGCTCTTTGATCAGCAGTTCGGCTCCCACACTGGGAATGAGGCAGGGCTTGCTCAGCTGATACCTCATTCTGACAAAGAAACTGAGTTACAGGAGGGACATAGAGTAGGAGTTGGTGGGGCATCAGTGAAAACAGTAGTAAACTTCTATCAACCACTGTTTGCAGGAGAAGTAAGAGCATGGACAGGTTAACCAACAGCACATCCAGTATTACTTGTTCAGCTGCAGCAAAGGAAGCACTTTGAGAAAAGGAAATGCAGAAACTGGCGCTCCTCCCGGCATGGACCTGCTGGGGCTTGTAGAGCTTGGCTGTCTGTGGTGGGTGGGGAGATCCTAGACATGTTCTGTCAGACCCTGGCATCTTCACTGCCTATGAAAGAGGGCTGTGTTGTGTTCTGACAGGTAAATATGGGATGACACAGCGGCTCTGTGGAAACAACATAGTGACACCATCATCAGACCACATGAAACTTACCGAGAGCAGAAGGACACTGCTTGAGATGGTGTCTAATGTAAGAGTGATGCGATAATGGTTCTTTCTGAGGGTACCAGCAGCCCCCTTTGCTTTCTATACTGGATTGAGCTAATGTTGCTAGGGAAGTGTCTGCAGGTGCTTTGCACCATTACTCTGTGAGCCATATGGGTACTAGCCCATCCTTCACAGGGACTGATTGTGATCCTTCCAACCTGCAGCATGGAGAAATTGTTAACAACTGAATGTGTCTAGGACTTAAATATATGGAACCTGAAACTTATGAAACAATTTATAATGCCTGATCCTCTGTGTCTGTTCACCAGTTTCCATCTAGTCAAAGTGCCCTTAAACTCATGTGAAACCTTCAATTTTCTGTCAACAATGCACAGAATCAGGTCTGTTTGTGAGCAGCTTTGGGGACTGTCAAGCAGCATGATGTTCCAAAGAGCTTTAGTCCTCTGAGATACAACATAAAGTTTGCTCTTGGGGTTTGGGGCAGGAGGAGTAGTTTAATTATTTGTAGAGAACAAATTTATTAAAGAAGGTTCTGGCTGTGCAATGTAATTTCTTTATAGCATCCGCTGGGACATTGCAAGCTTGGGTTGTTGGAGGGGCCAGCCAAAGTGTTTAGCACCTCATCTGCACTGAGGTAATTAACCAAAGGAACATTACTCTTGCAGTGCTCAAAATTGCCTGGAAAGCTAGAAGTAATTTTCAGTGGCATGCTTAAGGTAGATTTTGGCTCATTCATAGACTCCTGGGGGTAGTTTTCTAAAACAATGTTCCTTGTGAGTGTCTTTGTAGAGACACATACAAATACAATCTTTACTCCCCTAGTATTGACTTTGTAAGGAGCATTGTCCCTGTCTTTTATTTTGAGAATTGTTCTAGAGGTATGCTGGGAGTAATAACCTGGATTGAGCCTTGGAAGCCCCTGAAAAGATCTGAGTAGATAGAAATTAATCACTTCTTTATGCAATTCTTGCTTCAAGAAGGCAATTTCTGTGTACTTTGTGAACATCTTGAAAAGAGAGTGTTCATTTTGAAAAAAATATTATTGAACATCAAGCAAAAATGTCACTTAGGGAATGGACTCTCTTCATCTCCATGCTCAGTTTTGCATGGATCTCAATGTAAATACCAAAACAGCAGTCATCCATTATTAGTTAAAACATCTCTGAATTCTAATTCTTAAATAGAGTAACATGTTGATGGAGTTTAGTTATGTTTCACTATCCAAAACAATGCCTTGAAATATGAGGATTAATTAAAAGAAAAAAGTCTCATCTTGTTGTAAGGAATTTGCTGACTCTTTTTGGACTCAATTGAGCAATCCCAGGGCATGGTAATCTCTTCGATGCAGAGCTGAGTAGGTAAAGAGCACCTAGAAATGATGCATTTGTTGTTCAAAACATATAATTACAAAATCTGTCTGGACAGATTCAAGTTCATGCTTGTTACCTGACAGCTAAGTATTCAGTCTATAGAGGACTATTTGGGCAGGGGGCAAATACACAAAGCAAACTGCATTGATGTGCTTCAGTATATTGAATTACCCTGCAGTGCAATTGGGAGTTTCTGCCAAAAAGCTCTTTTGAGAGCATAAATCTTTGATTTCTAGCAGCAGCAGCAGCATTGACAAATGACAGTCAAGACACACATCATCCTGGATATTATGTAGTCAGCTGGGAGCTCTATCCTTGCTGCATGAGGGAGAAAGGAAATAAGATTACCTTGGCATTTCCTGAACCTTTTGGGTTTTGTTTCTGGCTAGTCAGCCATAACCAAAACAAACAGAGCCAGATTAATTCCTTGGGTACCTTTGAAGTCAGAGGAGTTATAACTGTACTAAGTCCCAAGCTTCTTAGTATAAAGACTGTGCTGAGTCTCACAGGAGAATCCCTTTTCAGAGCCTTTCTCTAATGGTTGCAGTGTTTAGCATGGCTTTTCATTTTTCATGATGAGTCATGCTGCTGCCAGTTCAAAAGCTGCATTTGCAGAGACAGGGTTTTGCCTTTTCTCAGTTTTCAGTGAAACATGAAAAAAAATCTCATGAAACAATTAAGAATCATGTCTAGGCCCATCAGTATGCTGTGGGAAAATGAGGAGATGGGTCAGCTGGGGTGAAGGGCATTTCTGTGACACTGTTTTGTTTCTACCATTGCATTTAAAGGTCTCTTGATGCCCAAAAGATTTCATAGGATTCCTTTTACTATTTGATTCCTGGGCCTTTACCTCATCCTCTCTGCTGTGTAAAAAGTCATGGTAGACTTCATCTCTTTACAACCTTTCACCTAGGCTGCAGTCAAGGTTACTAGAAGAGAAAAATATTTGCTCTTCTTTCCCCTAACTCTTAATGTAGGGACTTATTTTATCTATATCTTATGCTGATACAAAAAGTAGTGAAAGTTGTTTGCATAAACATTTGTGTGATCCCACTAGGAAGAGCAATACCCATGCTCAGATTTTTTTCCCACTAACTGCCTTGTGATGTTTTTTTTCTTGGGCAATTGTTTTTTCTGTGCCTGATAATCCCCATGGTAGTTTTCTCCAATACCCCAAGTTTAGCATCATGTTATAATGATTTCAACAGCATTGACTCACATCTCTTGCAACCTAGAGCAAGTTGCAAATACTTGGCATTCCAGTTTATGTAGCAGACAAATACTTGCCTTCAAGTACTTGCTTCTGGGAGGCCATCACAGTGAAACTAACTGATGGACAAGCCCAGGCTTGGAGACAAATGTTTGTTGATTTTCCTGCTTTATTCTCTCTCATGTAACATCTGCTGTATTTTTCAGTTTACTGTTTGCTCAGCTAGCACTGCCAACATTGGCTGTTTCCAGATTAATGGAAACTTTCTTCTGAGTGAAGCAAGTTGTGAAGTCATCTATTTGAAAATGGAAAACATCTATAATCTTTACATACAAAGATCTTACCATAAATATAGAAATAAAGCACTGTTTGTGCCCAGACCTCAAATATATCTTTGAAATATCTGTGAGCTGGAAAAATGTTTGGTAATGTAAAGGAAGATGAGTGCTTTAAACATCTCATTATGAAATGTAAAATGTTTTTATTTTATTTTGCTTTTGAGCTCTTTATTCCCACAGGATGGCTTTTTAAAAAAGGAAATGTGGCCAATAGGAAAATAAAGCATTTAAGTATAAGCACAACTGGAGCTTGAATTGTTGGCTTGGTCTTATCACATTCTAGATAGAGGAATTGAAGGTGAATGGATTCACACCCAAATTCCATTGTAGTCATCAGCAGAAACTTTAGAACTGGGCCCAAGGGCCACTTGTCCAACTCCAGGCACAGCTGTTAAAGTGCAAGGATCTCTGAGCCTTTGTCCTGATGTTGGTTGATCCTGTTCTATAACTGGGTGTGCGTCAGGTATTAAGGGTGCAACCACAGTGAGAGAGATGTCTGTAACCTACTTAAGAGAAGTCTTGTGTAATTTTTCTGACAGGGATTCAGGATCCTACAAATCTGGCCTTTTTTGTTCTCAAGGCAATATTTTCAGACCTCCCAAAAAAGCACAACCAGTGTTTATTCCTTTTCTGCAATTTGCAGCCAGAGTTGCACAGAATTTTGGTCAGGGTAGAAAATGCTGCTATCTTGAGTTATTTCTCAGATTCACTGACTGTATGGAATAATTGTATAGGTAGGGCAGTTTTGCACATTTAAAAATAGAATTGCACAAATGAAGCTGTAAATAAATGGACATGTAAAAAATATTCCAGCTTTCTGAAACAAGATTTAGGCAGACCAGATTTCATTGTTAAATATTAAGATATTGTGATGTACACGTCCTAAAGTGAGATTATGAATTGGGAATAGATTATTCACTGAATAGTAATTCCATTTATGTATATATATTACAGAGGAGCCATGCTTTTCTGTAGCTTTTATGTGGCATTTGCCAGAAAAGTACAGGTAAAAATACCAGCAAAAATCCCGTTCCATATAAGTTTATTTGCATATTTATATAGACTATGTGATTGCTAGAAATGGTTGCTTTGTTGGAATAGTGTGTGAAAAGTCATCCATCACTTGATGTCTGGACCCCAGCAGACAGTTTGAGAAAGAATTTCCAGTAGCTTCTATGAGTTTGTTTCCATAAGAACATTCATTGGCAGGCCTGTCAAGTGTTTGCTGTGTCAATGATCTCTGCAAAGTCTTTCTTATATGTGTTAATTGCCTGAAAATTATTTTGGTATGCTCATTTCAGGGACTATATTGTAGACTGAAAGTAAATACAGTGTTATAAAGTAAACCTGGCAAAAATTCACCTCCTCTTCCCTAATTTTATTTGTTCACAGGTCTATGTTGGCTATTTTTCAATGCCTGGTTCATCCAAAGTAGAACATTACATATGAATTTGAGAATTAAGCTATCAGCTTAGCACCACTGAGTTAATTTATACCTCAATGAATCCATAATGAAATATTTTAACCTGTTTGCACTGCTTGACACACTTTAAATATTAGACTAATATTATTACCATCTACCAAGCATGAGTCCTTCCCAAGCTGGGAATATTCCTTATCAAATGTGGGTAATCTTTCCATTGAAATCTCTCTCAGGCAACAACTGGAGTGGGAGTATCCCAAGTTAATGGCTCATAGGTAAGTGCTGCTCACTGGCAGCTTCCCTTCCATCCTCACTGCCTGCCATCAGCCTCCAGGTAACCTGGCTCTGGGCACCTCCTTAGTAATCAGTATGGACAAAGGTACTACAAGGTGTGCAGGAGTTAAAAAGAACAAGAGAAGTGTGTTGGCTTTAGCATAAAATTATAATAAAGGAAGACTTTGTGCTACATGTAGAAAACTATAGGTAGGAAAAACCCTATAGCCTCATCTTTGCAGTGTTTGCCAGGAGTCACATTGTCCTTTCGCATGTATGGAAAAGCATAATACTGGAGAATCTGCCACTGTATTTCCATTGCAGATGGTGAAATCCCACTGGAATTTCAAAATTTGAAGTGTCTTTAAACAAATAGAAGCATCTCTCTTAAGTCCTGATCATGTTCAGTGAGTACCAGTTTACTCTGATTCAAGTGCTTTCATGAAGTTACTCTGTTTTGTTACAAGAATACCACCTGGAAGCAGCTGGAAAGGTGCTGAGCTGTGATCACCACTGCTGAGTCCAGCTCTGTAGCACTGCTGGAAGTTGTGTGCACTGGCAGAGCACGGTGGAACAGGCTGTTACTGCTGTCACTCTGAGTCAGTACAGACTTCCCCTCAACACCCAGCCTTCCTCCCCTCCCCTGATCCCTTTTTACCTTCAGACTTTCATGGCAAGACTATTATGCCTTTTCTTTATTGCTCCCAAGTGCTCAAATTAGTGAGCTCATCCAGGCTCCTGTTGCTCTGTGTGCGCACAAACCTTGCTATCAGTTGCAGAGCTGGTTGTGACTGATTTGTGCAAGTCCCAGGCTGAAGGTGACACAGACAGTGCCAGGCAATCACAGGGCTGCTGTTTGGCCTCTGCCTTTTGCTCTGCAGAGCCAGGTTCTGTCACTTCTGACACAGCGCCACCAGGAATTTTTTAAAAATATTTTTTTCTGATGCAAACTAGGAAAAGAATAGCACTATAGCACTGCTGAAAAATCTGGAAAACATTTATGTTTGTCTAGGTCATGGATTTCTGAGAGGAATTTACCATGATATTTAGGCAGCAGAAGCGCATAAATACTGAGACAACTTTATATGTCTTTTCCTCAGGAAAAAAGGCTATGGAAATCAATGGCCATTTGTTGGACTAAAGTTGCCAGAATTTGATTTCAGCGTTCTCTGTGAATAATTTCATGATTCACAAGTTGGATGTACTGCAGGTTGGGTGTACTGTAATTTTTATAGTAAGTGATATTTTAAAAACCATAGTCAATAAAAGTCTTCACTAGATTACCCTGCATCTGCTTAATACCTCTCCCAGGAACTTATTGAGATAGGTATCCTGAGATTTAACTAATTTCATGCCTATATTTTTTGAGGTTTGTGAAAATGTCATTCCACCAATTCCATGTGCAAGCTTCACCATAAAAATGGGGTAGATTTCAGAGTTCAGCAAGTCCCCTAGAATTCATACCACACTGACCAGCTCTGAACGTCCTTTCCCTTCCCTGTGTCCTTTCACACAGAGTGTTTGGGTGCCTGGTGTAAGCATCAATATTTCTGTTGTGATGTGCATGGTCAGTTGATTGGCAGTAGAACTGAGATTCTACATTCCTAGGTAATCTGCACAGGAACATTTTAATTTTGTAACTTTACACATGAAAGGAAAAACCCCATATTTTATGTTATGTGTGTGATTTAAATAAAATACTGAAACAACTGCTATAGTGAAAGTGTGGGAGAAACTTGGTAATTTCTCAACCAGTTCCTAGTTCATCTACTTGTTTTCCTAAAACAGACAAATTTCTTTACCAAAACAGATCCAAAACAATGAATGTCCAAGGCTATAATTTACCACAAGCAGGAAAAAATCACTGGGGTTAATTTTCTTCTCTGAGACTTAAATCTGAAATGAATATTCTGCATATCACTATTAAAGCAGGGTGTGACAGAAAGGTAAAGGTCAGGAGAAATGTCTCCATGCAAAAGAAAAACTGTCTGTGGAGTCATCTATAGATAGGTTGGGGGTTAGGGAGGGGAGGGGCAAAATACAACAGAGAAAATTGAGATTGTCCTTTTATTTCAATGTGAGGATATCATTTAGAAAGGCAAGAAGGAGAAGATTAAAATTACCTTTTTTCAGCAACTTAAAGAAAAGGTTAAGGTGTTAGAGTATTTTATAGGTGAAATAACCAATCTTGAGAGTGAGAAAAGCTGAGCAGGAATTGTAATTTACAGAGGTTAGGGATTGAGAAGTTAGGTCAGACAAAATCTTCATGAGAATCTGACTTCTGATAATGGAATCATCACATGAGACAGCAGGAAGCTCAGTGTGGGGGGTGTTTAATGCAGTCCATTGCTGGATATAGCTCTGAGGTCTGAAGAATATGCACAGAGAAAAACAGAAGTAGAATTTGTTTATGTACATTTGTTATACATAAATGTATTTGTTACTTGGTGATGGCTCCCCTCACAGTGGTTTTCGA
This sequence comes from Emberiza elegans, assembly GCA_024865655.1. Classification (NCBI taxonomy): domain Eukaryota; kingdom Metazoa; phylum Chordata; class Aves; order Passeriformes; family Fringillidae; genus Emberiza; species Emberiza elegans. Next base: position 68,755,669 of record JALJVW010000206.1, read on the forward strand.
TGCCTTTCCTGATCATACAGAATGTTTAAACAGCAAGAACTGGCTAACTAGACTTGCATATTAAAATAAAATATTCTAGTTTTGACAGTGAAAAAGTCTGGTTTAAATTAAGGCCAAAACACAGAATCTGTGTATTTATGTAAATTGGAATTATTGCTATGCATTGCTGCTTTGCTGATGACCAGATCAGCACAGTGATTTGGCCACTGTATTTGTCTGTATTCAAAGTCCCTCTCTAATACTATTTCATGTCACAGAAGCAGGTTTAGAACAATTAGATTAAATCCACCTACATTTCAACAACACCATCTTCTTTCTTCTCCATCTTCTCTTTCTATCCTCTCTCACCATTTTCCCTTGTCTCTCAAGAATAGCTGCAGTCACAGGCACACATATATTTTAAGATTTGTGTAGCTCATCTTTAAAATAGGTACTCATCCATTGTGAGCTGGCACAAATGCATTGAAGTTATAGTACATTAATACAAATAGTTCTCTGTCCTTTCCTCCCACATCTGAAAGCACAAGAACTCATACTCCAGATCTACATCATAACTGTAGATGTATGAACTAGGAGGCTTTTTTAGTAAATAAGAAAAGCAGAATGAAGAGCAGGATGAAAATACAATGTAAAGACATATTTTGATAGACACATTTCTTAAGAAAATAGACTTTAAGAAATAGTGATCTTACCTTTTTTGTTGTTGTTCAGAAACCAAAGTGTGAGACTGCATTTTGATGTCACATTTATCACCACCTCTTTGCAATTGACAACAAGGTAGAGAACTGGAAACAGCAAAGTCTGAGATTATAAATCCTTTTGATGTTATTTGCTGTTATTGTGCTTTCTTCATGCCCAGTTAAAGTCTTTTTCGGGGCTAAGATAAGCAGATGGAAACAGTTATTTTAGGGAAGTCCATGGTGGGCTAAGGAGTACTTGCTAAAGACTTTTCCTCTGATAAATCAGTTGTCATTGAAGGGACCTACTTGTCTTGTATGTCAGTTAAAATCTAGTAAATTTTTAACCTGTTAACTAGGAGATCTGGGGCTCTGTGATTTATAAGTGGGTGTAGCCCTCACTTTGGCATTTATTGTGGCCCTTTGTTCTGGACATATCCTAGCTAAATTAGCAGGTGAGGTAAAGGCTGTGATTTACTGTAATTTCTGAACAGATAAAAATGCTGGGCAGATGCTAAAGGTTGTTTTTTTTAAAAAATTATAAACTTTTATATGATGAACTCTTTTAAATGAAATTGTTTCTTGACAGTACTCAGGAAAAAGCACAAAAATGTATTCTAAAATGGAGCATCTGTGATCAGGGAATTTTCTTAGAGATCCAATGAGAATGCTATATTGGATATGTAATCAATACATGTTTTGTTTCATGCAAAATTGCTTTGAAAGCAATAATTTCCTGGCACCTGTTGGATTTTCCTGTGTCAATTTTCACAACACCTTGATTTATCCATTTAGTTGTGTGGGAAGAATGAGAGGGAAAATGGCTGTTTTTTGCCAGGATGCCCTCTGAGCCATATATCAGACTCTGCAGGATTCAACATACACTTCTATAACAGAGAATATCTCCATCAAATCTTCAGGACAATTAGCCAAAGGAATAATCATTTTGAACTGTTCAAGCTGTATATGAGACAAATTGAATAATCTGGAAAAGCTGCTTTTCTAAACAGATCTGTCAGGACCAAAGAGCTAAGGGAGGAGGGAGATAGTGAACAGGTCAGAAATATGAGGGACCATAGCCCCTTTGCTGTGGAGGTTTCAGGGACTGGGAAATCTCTGAACTATAACAGAAAGGCGTGGTCTTTTTAAATTCTTTCCATTTTGGCGATGTGGGATCTCTTTGCTTTGTGGGAATATTCAAAGGCCAGCAGGGATATTGTTATATGTTCTGTAACATGAGTCAGAGTAGGTTGGCAGAGGCTTTGGTTAGCACAGAACACCAGCTGTGTGGCAGTGTGTGACCAGGTCTGTGTGACGTGGCTGGTGCCAGCTGTGCTCTGCAGCAGAGTGCCCCAGTTCCCAGAGCTGCTCCTGCTGGCTGAGGCTCAAAGAAAGGTCTGCTCCTCCTGATAGGGAGATCTACTAGCTTCTGACACTCACTAGTCACTGGGTTTGGCCTCCTAGCAGCAGAGACTGAAGGCTGCTGAACTCTGTCATGGTACCGCCTGTAGCTTTCCTTCTTGACTTATTCCCATCTTTTGGGTAGGTAAACAAAAAGTAAGTGGAAAATACAGTTTTGTAGGTGTCCTTTCTTCAAATACAGTTTTGTAGGTGTCCTTTCTCCACTTGGACAGGTAGAACTCCTACAGATCCTTTTAGTCTCCTCTCTGTGTTGCCCTAGTTATTTATTTTCTCCAGGAAAAGATAAGAAAAATACATTAAATACTAGTAAGGAAATAATTTTAAAGGAGGTTTAGAGACAAATCTTTAGCAGCACTGAGTATCAACTCCTTTAGTTGAGATTTGCGTCCTTAGATTACACAGGAACGCAAATGCTGTGATTGCGCAGACGTTTCCTTTGGAAGGAGCTCTGGGCATGGGGGTCCCGCGGGCTGTCAGCAGCGTGTGTGTGTGTGTGTGTGTCCCTGTGTGTGCTGTGCGGGCAGCGATGCTGCAGCCGCTGCCGAGCTCCCCGGGCTCTGGCGCGGCCAGCTCTCCCTCTGGCGGCCGCTGCAATACTCACTAATTTGTGAGTATTTCTCTCCAGAATTGTTTTTTAGATCATCTCTGAAAATACACAAGTGGAATTCGTGTTTTTTTTTTTTTTTTTCCTACAAGCCTATCAGCATATTTTAAAAGGGGTGAGAAGTTAAAAAATGATATAATTTTTATGCATCCCTTATATATGCGTTTTTAATAAAGACTTACTGTGTGCCATGTTCAAGTGATGCAAAAGTTTAATTCTGGTCTGCTGTGAGTGGTTTGGTCAATTAAGGAGCACTGACCACTTTCGCTTTATGTTATACTGTGCCCTTTGTCTTGACATAGTCATGTCTGTAGCTTAAAATTAATATTATTTGCTGGACTACAGGAATTTTGTTTGTCTGAAGAGGTGATTTTTGTTCCCAGAACTGCTACACAGTATTATAGATGTCATGGTACTTTCTTGATTACTTTCTTTTGACTCTTGCTACTATTAAATTTTAACCCAAAACCACTTCAAAGCAGAAGAGCAGCTTTTCCTTCTCTGTTATGGTTTCACCTTTTTCACTATTGTTCAGTTTAACCAGAAGAGAAAACAACTGAACTATTCAGGGCAGCTAATGATTTATGCTGTTATTTTTTGTTCTACTGGTCAGGTCTGAGAGGCAGAAGCAAAGTGTGTGAAGTCTCAAATTTTCTATGTAGGTCTCATGTAGTGCCACCTAAATCAGTCAAGAGCTGTATGTATTTAGACTTCCTTAAATTGGGTAAAAAGATTGAGAAGATTAAGTTCACAGCTTGAAGTTTCTACAGATTTACAAATATTACCCATGATCACTAAGAACTGAGCAGCTGCAGGGAATAAAAATTGTGTTTCATTTGGCACCAGATCACCATTGACATTAATAACTTTGAAATTCCTTAATTAAGAAAGAAATTCTTAAGTGTGTTGTAAACATTTCCAGATAAATATACATATTTGCTATTGTCTTCTAGCCCCTCACAGGGCGCTAGGAATAGATTGTTTTGGAGTTTTGTTACTATATTTAATTTCTGTCTGAATAAAAAGAATTTTATTTCCATTGAGGCATATCAAGATATCTTTAATTAATTTTATGTGGTTAGATTAAAAAGAAAAAAAAAAGCTGAGAGTCAAAGGTCTTAAGCCTGTAAAAATCTTGATTTTTCTTCTGTCACCTGAATGCCACTGGAGAAACATCCAAGACACTAGAGGAGACACTGCTTGGTGCTTAGCTCTGTCGCTTATGTTGCATAGACGCTCTCATTTGATTGAAATGTAAAAGCAATTTTTACTCTTAAAGGGAGTAAAATTACCTTAAATTGCTTCCTTCAATTATCTTTGATTTTTAAAAAATTGCCTGCCTATCTGTTTGGCTTTTACATAGCATCACTTTACTTTGGAAGATGCATCCTGATTCCACTTTCAGGGATGCATGTCTGAGCATAGTACAAAATAATTTTTCCCCTCTGTATATTGTGTTGTTAGGATCTCATGCAGAAGAATTTTAGTGCATCTAGATTAGTAGTTTAGTTCAGATCAGGAATGTGCTTCTGAAGCTAATCTGCTTGTCTCTGATAAATGTGCTTTGATTCATACCATGGAGCAGTCTTGGACTGCTTTATTGGATCTCTTTCAGATTAAACTGAAAGGACAGTGTTTTCCAAGAGCATTTTCAATGCTCACTGGCTGCATTCAATCCCTAGTGAGACCAGATTTTTCTTTTTTGAGACAAACCCTAATTAAATATTCATGGTAGCATGTCAGGTCACCAGCACCCTCTCATTGCCCAGGTCTGTTTCCAGTGAACCCCAGTCCTTGCTGATGTGGAAATGGCCTCTGGCTGCTTATGGCTCCTTTTAGCAGAGGTGGTCTCTGACTCTTTGGCCTTGTGGAAACGTCTGTTAACAACCACTCTTTTGTGGGGCCACACACCCAATTGCACTTCTCCATGTTAAGAGGGAGGAAGGAAGGAAATAAATTCTTTGCAAGAACCCAGTGTGAGATTTTACTGTACATGTGTTGGATTTTTCAGTGCTGAGGTTCTGCTTTGCTTCAACTGGACTAGCTGGAATCAGCTGTGGTTTGATTCAAATTATGCCCGAATCAGAGCATTCCCCAGGTACTTTCTGGAGCTCAGCTTCAGGTTTGCCCCATCCACAACAGTAGTGGGGAGGAAAGAGACACAAAGGAAAATTTGCAAGTGACAAAATAGATTATCCTCTCTTTATGTCATATAAATAACTGGCTCTGGAGTATTCTGGGACAGATTTCCATTTCCATCTTCTTTCTTGCCATTCCAAACTCCTTCTCCAAAAAGAAGTGATAGTGGCTGAACTTCAGTTTCTTCATGTAGTATGTTTTTGGTAAAGCTTGACTTTGGTGAGACTAAAAGAAAAGTTATTTCAGTAATGAACTAATGCAGCCCCAATGGAATGCTTCTGGACTGACAGGGACTTAATGGCAGGGCAGTGTAGCAAATTTCTGGATTTTAATGAGATAAAAAAAAATGCTGCCCTTTATATGATACTGTTAATATGCTGAACTTGACTAAATTAGAACAGAAGCAGTTTGCAGACTGAGATGTAGGTTATGCTGTGGAAAACACTAAGCTCTACACAAGTGATGCGAAGATTTTAGGTATAAATCATAGCCACACATTAGGAAATTGAATTGTTGATGCTTCCTCAAGTCTGGTTTTGGTGTGGGTATTCTGTGTTTGTTTGTTTGTTAGTGGGTGGTTTTGTTTGGGCCTGTCTATCCTGTGTGTTTTCTGTGTCCCCCTCCCACCTTCTCCCCTCCTCTTTTTTCCTCCTCTGTAGCAGTTCTCTGCAGATTGCAATGAACTCTGGAATAGAAAGTGTATTAAAATTCAAATCTGTTATCTCTAGAAATACCTAAGAAAAGGAAGTGATAAGAAAATTATCCTCTTTAAGATTTTAGGTAATTATTCTATAGAATTAGGATAATCTCTGGTCAAAGTACTCTCCAGTTACAACTTCAATCCAAGCAAGATGCTTGAACTGAGCTCACAAAATACTTGACAGGCTTCAGATATGAAACATGCTGGCAACTTTTATTTTTCATTGGAGCTCCTAAGTGGGAAATAAGTTTCACAGAGATGCTATTGTAGCAGTGTGTTAGTAACTTCTCTTTGCAGTCGAATGAAGCCTTGAAGAATTTGGAATAAAACTGAGCTGTCTTAATGAAACAACATTTTTAAATGGTATTATTTACCAACCTAATAGTTGTTTCAAAATATTACTTTTTAACTGGAAAGCATTAAAAGCTCAAAACCACTGTGAAGGAAGACATAAACAAAAATATTGATGAGGTGTGCTGACCTCCAAGTATATATTCCCATGTAGAAATATCAGGGCTCTTTAACTGACAGCTATTAAATACTGTGGTTATAATGGCTGAGTTAGCAGCCTCAGCTGCTGGCTGGCATTCAATATCACCAATATTTTCCTCACTTAGCTACAAAAATGGGGGTGGGGGGAGGGAGAGAGCCTTGATCCAGTTTTTACTAGTGGGAAGGTGTTTAAGATGCAAATGAAAAACTCTCCTATCCCCTCTTTCATTATGTATAGCAAGTGTATTCAGCCTGTCCTTGCCTTCCTCTGTAAAAAGATATTTGTTATTTGTTATTTGAGACTGAGCTGTGCAGGTTTCTGTGCTTCTCAGTGGTTGTGCTGCAATATAAAGATCGTAGATCTCATTCCTCTGTAAGGACACCTCTTTCCTTCTGCAGCAGAAACTCATTAATTTTAATATACTCCAGTGAAGCAGCTGAGTGGGCTTTGAGGTCTCCTTCATAGCAGCATGTTCTGTTGCTTCTGCACCACTGAGTTCATTATTGTTTTATTAATAAAGCAAGGAGGAATGCAGTGTGTACAGTCCTAATGCTGTCTTGCTCAGATGTCACAGGGCATCAGCACTCTTCAGAAACATGGAGAGCCTGCTTGAAAATTGAAATGAAACATTCTTTCTTTTGTTAGTCCCTGAGTGAGGAACATGGGGCACATATTTCTATGTGGTTTGCTTCTTTATTTTCTTCTTACTCTACATTATACTGGTTAAGGCTATGAAAACTGGTGGTGTAAGAAATAAATACAATGTTATATAGGGCAAATATAGGGCTCCTCTGCACTTCTTCTACCAGCAACTGTATAAAAGGTGTTTCCTCAAGCCTCTAATATTTAACTGTGCTGACATGAGTACTTTTAGAGGTATGTATTTACTTTCTACGCTTCTTCATTAGAATTGATATTTCTTTTAAACCTTGGGAGCCCAGTTCCACTTCTGCCAGTTCCCAAGTGGGTCTGAAAGCCTCAGCCCAGATCAGCCAGGATGCATAAGGAGACATTCATTCAGTATTCAGAGCAGGGAAGATTTTTAAGGCATGTAGTGGTGTTCAAGACCTGTATGTATTGGTTGAGGTCCAATTCAGATTTGAATTCAGAATAGAGGTTTCACACAGCTGTCCAGCCACTTTGTTCCACTTCTGTTCTGTCATTGCAAAAATAAATAGCAAGTGCAGAATTCTAAGTTTCAGCGCAATTGAAGTGAGTACTCAGGCAAAATAAGTGGTCACTTCTGCAAATCCAAATATTAGGCATGTTTCCACTTTGTTCATTAAAGGAATGTCTATTTAATGTTGGTTTTCATTCTGTAGATTTTCTCAGGATTTAGATGTGAAAATTAAAATAAAGCAGAAATTTTTATTGTTTCTGAGACCAAGTTTCCCATCTTTTCTCTTTCTAGGTTCCTCTCCCCTTAGAGTCTCTATGTAAATACACCCTTTTTTTCTGGTTTGCCCCAAGACTTGTTCATTTTAATTTATAGGCCTCAAAGTCTCCTTTGTATGCGGTAATTATCATACCAGAAAAATGTGCATCACAAGCGCCAGCAGAGCCTTATTTAACTTCCCTCTCCTGTTTCAGGAAAAAGAATGAAGGAAAACATATTGTAATGCCTCCCCATGCTGCTGTCTCCCTGTGGTGATTGATTAGTGTCCTGTCAAGAACTGCTTGCCTTGATTGATGTGTGCTGTGATAGAGGGATGTGCAGTGCTTGCTTGTTTGCAGTTCCATGTAAGACAGCAATGTTCTTTGCAGCATCCTTCTGTTTTGCTCTTGGAGCTGGGGTGTGGCTGGGCAGCAGAGAGGCAACCTTGCTCTCCTGTCCTGGTTACCTACAGAACAGGTTTAGTGAATCCTTTAACAGGAAGACAAAGCAGCTGAGCATGTTTGGCTAGGCAGGCTTTTGCCTGGCATGCACAGAGACAGAGGGCTTCTGTGAAGATCAGAGTAGACAAAAGCCAAGCATTGGAAAAGCTCCAGGAGAAGCCTTTCCTCAGAACCCAGAGGGGTATGCTGCAATCTAAAGATGAAGCAAAGTTTATTGTATATATTGTTCTTCCCTGTGTCTGCTTTCACAGTTCCCTCAGAGTTTTACCTGCCATCAGAAATCCAGAGTTTAGCCAGATGAATGTTTCTGAATCTTCCACAGTGCTCTGCTGCCAGATGTATGAGAAGGAGGTGAGGGTTGTGATGTCTTGGAAGCAGTATGATCCATCTAAGCCCATTGGAAAACTTTGTTAATTTTTATCATTGCCCCATCAGGCAGAAGATAAGATTTGCCTTGGAGTGAGTAAACAACCTGTTTATATTTAAGTAAATCCCTGGGAGAGTTGGTAACACCCTTTACTGTGGGAGGAGAGGTGTTTTCCATGACCAAATATCTGCATTCCCTAGGTTAGGAAGGCATAGTCAAGATGCTGGCGGTTGGCAGGCTAGAAGTAACTGGCTAGCTATCAAGAAATCTCTGCTAGGTGATTGAAGAGATTTAGAATCAGAATGGTATGTTGGAGTATGAACAGCCACATAAATTAATATCCTCCCTCCATCTTGAGTACTCAGGCAAAGGGAGCTGCATGCCCAGCCCAGAGTCTGGGTAAATGTTCTGGCAGGGGAAGCTGCAGAGACATGCTTGCTGCTTGAGAAAAGGCAAATTTTTACTCTGAGAGATCACTATGAAAAGCATTGAAGATTCTTACCCAAAGAGAAATTCAGGCCTGGAGTTAGCTGAGATTTAGAAAATGTCAGATTTTATGAAAAGAGCCAGATGATGGCAGCATAGAATGCAACAGAAAACTGGGGAAATTCCTGGGTTAAGTAGCATGAGACCTGCCCTTGAAAACTGAGTCAGGGATCAACCTTTCCATCTAATCCTCCACTTCAACAATAGCTTTTGAAATACAGGTTTATAGTTCTGTGAAGAAGAAAAGAAAACAGTGATTTTTTTCTGTGTGACTGTGTTGATCTTTCAGAAGCTAAGCAATAAATCAGCTCAGAAATCTTTTCTATGTGGCATGACAGATAAACAGTTCGGCTTCACCCTTTCAGACCCTGAAGTCTTGTATTCTGTCCTTAGCTGCATAAATTCTTCTAGCAAGTCCTACCCTTCGCTTTCTTAATTTCTTGTCATCAAGACTTTTTCTATGGCTACTGAAGCCTCCAAAGGAGAATTCAGAATATATCTCTAGATATAATAGGAAACATAAACCATGTGCATATTATTTTTTCAAGAAAAAAAAGCTTAAAACCAGATCTGAATCAAAGATGATTGACTTGGGCATCTAAGAAGCTAATGTCTTTTTTTGCTGTGTGACAGAAAAGTGCTGTCTCTATGGCAAAATACCAGCCTGCTAATTCCTGGAGCACTGTTTAGTGGTATTGGCAAAGGTCAAGTTGATCACTGGGCAGGGACTGGTTCCTGATCTACTGGTCATGGAAGAAGGGAGTTGGGTTTTTAGCTCTTCAGAATTGCTTCTGCGGAAATATCCATGCAGTCCTGGGGAAGCCGGCATGTGGCTGAGCCCTTCCAGGACACACAGTGTTAGAAGGCAGGAAGCGAAGACAGTGAAGGAACATGAAGTCTCAGCACATTCACAGCTGCTGTGAATATGGCTCACACCCATGTTGATACAATTTAGAAATGAGATTGCACCTCTGTTTGTTGGTAATTCTCAGTTTTGGGAGAATTTCCACAGGCCAAACTGCTCCAGTGATTTTATTTTAATGTTTATTGAAAATGTTTGCATCACAAGCCTTTTAGAAATAGTTTCCTTGATAACCAGAAGATAAATGGTTGTAACGCACTTAAACATTGACTGCTTTTTCTGACAACAGAGAAAAATGAATTAATGCTTGTTACATCTGCAGACTCCTTAGTCTCCTTGGGATTTAATTAGAAATTTCAAGGACGTGAATACTTTACAATGCTGAACATTTACAGAAAGAAGAGCTGCTGCAAAGAGGAACGGAGACTGTAGCAGCTTCTGGGTGGAATGGGAGCGCAATAGGTTTGAAGTTCAACTGATTTCTGGAATGGCAAACTCTCACTGCTGCTGTGACAAGCTCTGGCTCTACAGATCTCAGTTCTGTACCTTTGACCCTTGTATCCGAGCAGAACTGGCTCTTTTGCTTGCACTTACCTCTGCCATCTAGAAAGGAGGTAGTCTCCTATGGGAAGTGAGGATCGTCAAGCCCTGTTTCACTGGGCTACTTTGAAAAGCACTAAGAGCAATAATGTGTTTATCCTTGTATTTGTGAAAATACCATCCTTGGGACTGCACTCATTGTGGGTTTCTACTCCAGCACTTGCAAAAGACGAGATTCTTGCTTATTCTGATTCTATTCGTTGTGATAGTAAATAAGAAAATTTGAGGTAGGAGAAAAAAAACCGAAAAAAAAAAAGACAAAGAAAGGTGACTCTTATTTCTGTTCCTGAGATATCTTACAAATAATACAAGTCTGATGGATTGCTCTGGCTGGTAAAAACAAATTCAAATCATTCAGTAGCACCAGTAAGGAATTTCTAGAATTCCTGTAAAAGGAGAAGCAACACACTTCTAGCCTATGGGGAATAAAACAGGAAGGAGAAAATAATGAAGAAAAATAAGCAGAAACAAGCTACTGGCTGCTACTTACTGTCCAATGCATACTAAAATCCTTGCCAAGAGAGACAAATTGCTTAATACCCATACAATGCTTTGAAGATCCAAAGTACAGTAAGTGTTATTATTACTACTTTTACTACAGCTAAGAACTGAGTTGCTCTTCTAAATGGATATACTGAGTTTGATCTTTAAAACATTGTATTAAAAAAGGCCTGCATGAAATTTTTCTGAAAAGGAATGAATGATACGGTGCATTTATCAACACAGTAATAGACCATTTGCAATTAGACCCTCAGCTTTATATGGGCTTGGGAGAAAGGAATTTCTGAGTCAGCATGTGGCACCATTAAACATATTTAAGGGTAGTTTAATGATAGCCTTTTCACATCCTTTTAGTGCACATGACTATACAAATAAAAAAAGGAAAATTGCTCCTGGGGGTAGGAGTGCACTGTGTTCATGTTATTCCACACCTCTGACTGAAAGTAGTGCCATCAGGAGGGTGAACAAAGCATGACCATGAAAATGGGCATCATAATTGTGGACTGATACTGCTAGTGCCCATTTTTCAGGAATGCTAAGTGGTTGCATGTCAGGGGTAAGCACACAGAACTTCCACGCATGGCTGTGCTGTTCCCCCTCAGAGATCTGCAATTCTTATAATGAAATCTTTGGTGTCTTTCCTAACCTATAATTTTCAAGTACTGGTGTGTCAGTACAGTTTCTCTCTGCTGTTATTCCTTTGAAGTGGATAGGAATACCTGGACAATGGATCTTGGCACAGTCAATTTTAAGAGATAGAACAGCTTCAAGAAAACCCTTTACTCCTAATTAGCAGCTAGTTAAATACACACAAGTTTTGCAGCTGTTCCATGGCTATATGAAAATCATTGCACTCAGGGTTAAAAAACGCTGCAATGCTGGAATCTGGAAAAGACCTGCTGGTTATTTACCATAGATCAGTAACATTGTCCTTATCTTTTTTGGGACAGGAAGGACCACGATGGCTGGGTTATGAGGATAAATGTGATATTAAGACTGCTGGGACTTTGTGTGACCAGGCCTGGATTACTGTGGATGGGCAGAAGTTCCTAGAAAATCAAAAGATAGGACCTGGAAGCTGAACTTTCTGGATTCTTTGAAAATTCTTGTTCCAAAAGCCTCTTTACATAAAACTATGCTTCCAATTTCATTTTAAGTGCAGTGAATGATTTTGTTGTAAATTGTTCTGGGAGCTCTATAAATATACAATATAAATTATACTGTATGTCTGCTTAATATTAATTTGATTTGTTGAGTAGCATTTAGAATTGCCCTCTTACAGCAGACAAATATAATATGAATATATCTACAGCACATTAGACAGATTTGGGACTGAAACAAGGTTCAACCTGGAAGTAAGATTGGAAGAAGGTAACATTTTCAAATAATAAACCTCACTAAGGAGTTTTACATAGTTTAATTTGAAACTTATGGCTGTTTTCTTTGCTGACCCTGATGCATATTGCAATCTATCATATTTTCTATCTCCTATTGTTCATCTTCCCCAACATGGATAGAAAGAAAATGATATTGTCTTTGAAACAATTGTTTTTTCTTGATTATTCTTGCTTCAGTAGTGACATTCATGACAGTATTGGAAAATATCCAGAGCCTCCCACACTCCCACCTATAACCAATACAAAAATTAGTATAACTTTTCTTGGCCACATTACCTACTGGGACACTGAGATTAAGATGAGGTATCCACATTTAGTGTGCATATGTACAGTGAATATCTGCAAAACTGAAATGAAATTAACCACTTAGTATCCTGTTCTGGTTTTAGTGTCTATATTTGAAGATAATTTTATCAGAGTTGCACTTATCAAAAAGAATAAGCTACTTCTCATAAATTACTATTTCACATATAGGGTGAAACTGTGCAGATTGCAACTGATTTGTAAATAGAACTTCTCCACCTGTGCTCCTCTCACAATTTCAGTTTGCTGTGACTTTATTTTTCACAACTAATTAGAAATAGTTTTATAGCATTGTTGTGTGCTCTTATGTATGTCCAGGTTTTACCCCAGAGATATTTGTGTTTCAGTTCTGTGTGAAATTCTTCCTGTACAGTAGGTGATTTGCAAGGTCCTTTGTAATATTTGTTGATAAAAGGTGCTATGTAAATTATCTTCACCACCATATGGCCTCTTCATGTTTCTAGTTCAAATCCATGGGGAAAAGTCTCTCAGCAACATGAACAGAAGCACATCTGGTCCACACACACAGTCTATGACAGAGTATTCTTTTGGTTTGATTAGTCTTTCTATGCAGGTTCAAATATATTGGAGATAAGAAGAAGAAACAAAGCTTCTCAAAAATGAAACACCCTACAATGTGTTTTTGAGCTATGCCAAACATTGTTCTCAGTAGAGACTAGCATTACAGATTTTAAAGGGACTTGGTGAGAGGGAAAATTGCTCCTAAGGGCACAGCTTAAAAACCAGCTGGACTTTCAGGTCAGTAGTTTGCTGCAGAAATGTTCCAGATATTGCATATTAAAAGACAACATTATATATTTTACTAAGTTCTCCTTTTCCCCTGCTGCTGACCACTGGTGCACTGATACAAAAGTAAGTGATGACTGTTGCTACAGTTATGTTGTGTGATGCTTTCAGATGAGGGAAACAAGTACTTACCCATGGGATATGCTGATCATCATGCCTGCAATGCAGGCAGAGTTTTCTTCTACTGCTTACAGAAAAGCATGCCAAACTTGTGTCAGCGATTCTTTCCATTGAGCCTCTTGCATTCTGAAAACATTTTCAAGATAAAAATGACAATGCCAGTGAGAGTGAACCTTGACAGCAGTATAATGAAATGTGTGGGAGGCTACACTCAATCTGCAGACTGAAAGAAAATTTTATTCCACCTCCAGTCCTGCTAGATGTGGTATTGGACCAAGGACTTTCAGTACAAGTGGCAACAGCACACAGTCTAATCCACACACAGAGAGAATAATCCCTTCTGGTGCATGCAATATTAATACTCCAGGGTTTTCTCCATCTGTTGTCATGTATGCTTAAAGTGTACCTCTTTGGTAGGAAGTGACTTTATTGTTTCATGTATTTACTTGTGCCTAGCACAGTCAGGCACTCTTAGGGGGATATAATCACTACTGTAGTACAAATTTTTTTTTCTCTTGAAGAACTCACAGGAATGAAGGAGTGATATTACCCCAAGGCAGAGGATTTGGACTTGGTGGACCTTTCCAAATTAGCATATTCTGTGATTCAGTATAAACTACTTCCTAAAAATAGGTCTGGTTTTTGTCATTGAATGCAAATATAAAAGTAATCTCATTACTTTTCTTTAATGAAAGTCCAGATTTTCATGCAATATAACTTGTATAAATCTACTGAAAAATGTAAAAGAGCAGCAGAAGAGACTTTCTTTCAGTACTGGTGGGAAGATACAAGCAATAATTGTGGTATATGTGGTGAAGGTAGGAAAAGGAAACTGGGCTTCCTGACAGCTCTCGGCTGTGAGAGGATATGCCACACGTGATTTATAAAGCATGATTTCTCCTGTAAAACCCAGGCAAAAACTCCTTAACCAGTTCTTTAACCCCGAGTACTAAGAAGCTGGACTGTAACTCTACAGCCATGTTAAGAGGTGCATTCCTATTTGTAATCATGCTGCAGTGAAGAGGCAACTCTCATGATTATATTGCTGTGGGGTTGTAATGCTTCATGTGAATTTTTTGTAAGTTATAGTAAGTTATTATTGACTAATAGGAATGAGGAGAAGGGTGATGAACTTTAAATGGCTTCAAGTAAAAAATGGATGCTTGTCAATTTTGAAGAAATTCTGTGAGTTTCTAAATATAAAATTAGAGGATTTAATGCCCCTTTATAGACTGTACATGTTAATTATTTTTAAAATCTAGCAAGATTAAAAAGTAGTTACACAAAAGGAGGGCTTTGTCTCTATATAGCAACTTCTAGAAGAAAATTAGATCCAAGGTTGCCTCTTTTTTCCCCTCTTAGTGTACTGAGTACCCTCAACAATTAATTTCAAGCCATTACTTTTTAGTTTATGAATAGGTCACAGATAAGAAATAGATTAGACTCCTGCTTGCATATTCACTTATCCTTTATTGTCCTGCTAGGCTGCACTTTCTCAAGTGAGTGGTGAGCATTTTTCCAGCAGTGTGTGCTGGAAAAGCAGAGGTAAGGACTGTCCACCTTGTTTGCTGCTCTGTTGAAGTATGTTTGTGTTTGGCTGATCTGAGAGGAGAATTACATTGCTCATCAGGGAAGCTAAGATGTGTGCTTGTGTCTTTTGGGTGATGAACATGCATTTCAAACACATTCCATTAAAATATTCCCTCCTGGGATAAAAGTGCTTTTGCAGAGAGAGACTGCTCAAAGGAGATAGGAAATTGAAAAATGGACATTTCTTCCAGGAAAACATTCAAGTGATTTTTTTGCCTTTTAAGATTTTTTTTTTCATTTTGAATTAAGATGAAAAGCAAGAGTTCACAGTTTCTCTCGCAGTAAAACTCTGTTTTAGGAGAACCAGATTGGAATTTTTGGTGCTTCTTTGGCTGCTAGTAGGCAATACAGCTGTCACCTGGGAGTGGTTTTATTTCTCAAATTCCATTAATTTCTTTTATGCAAGTGCTTTTTAGCTGCTGGTATGTTTCTTTCATAGTAATTTTGACCAGCTCAAATATCCAGGGTGGGATGCAATTATGAATGTGAGTGAAAGACTGCAATGACTCATTTCACTACGAAGTCAATTTCAACTTGCTTGAACTGTGAGGGATAATGGAAATTTGAGAAAATTCCCCCCGCAAAAAAGCCCTTTGTGAGTGGGGAAAACTGGCGCTTATCATAGAGGAAAACCAGAAAAGTTTTGTCATTCTTGAGCTGTGCATGTTTCACGCTGCAGCAAGCACCCTGTGCTGTGCAGTGCTGGTCTGTGCTGTGTGTGCTGTGCTGTTCTGTGCTGTTCTGTGCTGTGTGTGCTGTGCTGTGTGTGCTGTGTGTGCTGTTCTGTGCTGTGTGTGCTGTGTGTGCTGTGTGTGCTGTGTGTGCTGTGTGTGCTGTGCTGTTCTGTGCTGTTCTGTGCTGTGTGTGCTGTGCTGTGTGTGCTGTGGTGTGTGTGCTGTGTGCGCTGTGCTGTCTGTGCTGTTCTGTGCTATGTGTGCTGTGCTGTGTGTGCTGTGCTGTCTGTGCTGTTCTGTGCTATCTGTGCTGTGCTGTGTGTGCTGTGCTGTCTGTGCTGTTCTGTGGCTGTCTGTGCTGTGTGTGCTGTCTGTGCTGTCTGTGCTGTGTGTGCTGTGCTGTCTGTGCTGTGTGTGCTGTGTGTGCTGTGTGTGCTGTTCTGTGCTGTGTGTGCTGTGCTGTCTGTGCTGTGTGTGCTGTGTGTGCTGTTCTATGCTGTGCTGTTCTGTTCTGTGCTGTTCTGTGCTGTACTGTCTGTTCTGTCTGTTCTGTGCTGTGTGCGCTGTGCTGTCTGTGCTGTCTGTGCTGTGTGTGCTATCTGTGCTGTGTGTGCTGTGTGTGCTGTCTGTGCTGTGTGTGCTGTTCTGTGCTGTGTGTGCTGTTCTGTGCTGTGTGTGCTGTGCTGTCTGTGCTGTGCTGTCTGTGCTGTTCTGTGCTGTGTGTGCTGTGTGTGCTGTCTGTGCTGTGTGTGCTGTTCTGTGCTATCTGTGCTGTGGTGTGTGTGCTGTGCTGTGCTGCCCGCACTGCGGGTCTGCCGGGGTTCCGCGCTGAGGGCGGCCGTGCTGAGGGGAGGCCGGGCCGGCCC
This sequence comes from Emberiza elegans, assembly GCA_024865655.1. Taxonomy (NCBI): domain Eukaryota; kingdom Metazoa; phylum Chordata; class Aves; order Passeriformes; family Fringillidae; genus Emberiza; species Emberiza elegans. Next base: position 68,772,113 of record JALJVW010000206.1, read on the forward strand.
GCAGCACCCACAGCCGGGCCCGCCGAGCCCTCGGGGAATGCTCGTGGGCCCTAAGAAAGGGGAAAAGGCCGCGAAGGAGCTGAGCAGCGAGGAGAAAAGTGTTAAAAACAGCCTTGCAACCCCTGGGGTCAGGGCAGGAGGGGAGGAGGAGGCCATCCGAGCCCCGGAGCAGAGATCCGTGAACTGGACAGGAGTTCCATAACGCAGCCAGCAGGTTCCCTCAAGTCTCTCCGATGTGAGGTGGTGCAAATGTCCTTCTAGAGCTTGCTTGATACAAGCCATGGCAAAAAAATATCTCAGGCATGGGCACATGTCCTTCTGAAGGAAATAATGTGTGTTCTTGCCTGAATCTTTTCATATGTGTGTTTGTATTTTAAATCTTCTGAAACAAACAAAAAGGTGTGGTTGCCTAGGAGACAGAAAATATACAAGTATATTTCATTGTTGAACTGGGTCATTCACTTTTTGGTCATAATTCTTAAAGCACTGGGAGTCTGACGAGATAGTCATCATCCACACTAGGCATTGCCACAAAATCTCTACAAGGAGTTTTTCCATAAGGTGAATTCACTTCCAGTCAGGCTCCAGGGAGTGAGAGCCCAGCCACAGACCACAGGCTGCAGGGAAATCACTAAGCAGGGCCCAGCACTAGAAGTGTTTTCCTTAGCTGCGGTTTCTGGTCACTGGCCTGAGTACAGATAGCCCTCAGCCTCCTCTTATCCTGTTTGCTTTTCTAAAGACAGTGTGATATTTAATTAGCTACAGTTTGTCCATTCTTATGGTGAAAAACAAATATTTGCAATTTACATTGTGTAGCACAGCCTGTTAGATCTGATCCAGCCTAAGAGAATGTCAATGCAAATGGTCTTCATAAATTTCCACATGCAGCTCCTGCAGAATTTAACATGAGCTGGGCCCTGAGGGGTCCTTTCTGTAGAGGGACAGACCTGTGCTGTCTCTAGCTTGCTTCAGGAAGCTTGCTCCAACTTCCCAGGCAGTTTCTCAGTCAGCAGGGATTGACTATCTGCCTCTTCCCTGACCATGTCAAGTAAACTACCTATGGAGTGGATGGCCCAAACAAAAATCTTTTAAGCATGGTAGTGTGTTCAAAGTATCACAAAATAATAAGCTACTTTCTCACCTTGCAAAGCTTCCTACTTATTTCCTGTGTGCAGTTACAATACTAAAATCAGTGTTATTATTCACCTGAGTGTGTGCTGTTTGACATAAACAGGGATTGCAGAATCAGGTCCTCATCTGAATTATTGAGAGTATAAATTGTATAAGTCAGGGACTAAATCAATTACAGTCAGTGGAGATGAACCAAAGTCCTATCTGTTTTTGAATGTATAAAGAGTTCTTTTTTATTTTTCCTTTAATTAGACTTTACAGCTCTTTCTTGTACCCTTGGCAATTTAACTGAACTTATCCAAACTGAGATCTCATTAGATTTTAATTTTGTGGTGAGAGCATAATTAAGATAAGCCATCAAACAGCCCTAAAAACACAATCCTTTTTACCCCAGGACTTGGAGTTCATCAAGACATATAGTCCCTAAATGTTGCACCACAAATTAGTCTGGGTTGGATGCTTAAGTAGAGTAAAGGTTTTGCTGTGGTAATGCACAGTCATAAGAAATTGTACTTCAAACATTTTGGTTTTAGACTGCAGCTGGCAGTTCATCTTCGTCTGCAACCTACCATTTCATACTGGGTTTTTGATCAGTCAGGGACATGATGTAGTTCTGTGTCACATAACCTGAGGCATTTTCATGCGCCTCTGCAGGATAGACCAGTTGATTGCAACTTGTAAATTCACCACTTAGGCAAACTGTTATGTAATTGCAGGAAGATGTCTAATCTCCCTTTGCCCTAAGCTGTCACACATGGCCGGATTCCGGTGGCTGCAAAGCAGTTATTGAAGGCAGTGGGAATTGTGCTGCTCTACCAGCTGAGAACCAAGGCCAAAATACATGTGGGAATCATAAAACCTCTGCTATGGTTTCTGATATTTTCTGCTACTTTGATGTTTTGTCCTTCTGTATGTCTTTACAGTAGCTTCTGATGTGCACTGTCTGGGTGCAGACAGGATTGAGCTTTTCTATCAGATTGCCTGTATAGACACATGTTCAAAAGTAATTCCTGCTCCCTGTAGTAGGAATCCAAGGAAAGGTGTAAGAATCCCCTTGTTTTTTGGCAGATGTCCCTGCAGAAAGTGGGGTGGGCAGGGTTCTGGCTGCTGCTGAGACTGATCTGGTTTATCAAGATGCCAGTGGTGGCTCCAGAAGCACTGGGGGGAGAATGGACTCCATTGTCACACCCCAGCCAAAGAGTGTTTGGCTCAGGTGTGCACAGACTCATGTGTGCGCAGACTGCAGTGCTGCTGTTTTCACTGTCAGTTCACTGAACTGAGTGGGGCTGAAGGATTTTTTTACCCCCTCCCCTACAGCCTTGGTGTAGACAGGAGCAGAATGTGCTGCCTACAACCATTAGTTGTCTATAGAACCTGGAGTTTGGTACAAGAGACCCCTGAAAGGCCAGTGGGTGACCTGGCAACCTGAAAGAGTTTAAGAGTATACAGAGGTGTTTGGAACTTAAATGAGATGAAGGAATTAAGGGTGCAACACAGGTGTATCAAAAATAATCTAAGCATGGCCGACAAGGTTAAGATTGGCATTTACTTGCGCTAGTAGTATCTTAGTTTGCTACTCTTAGAGTATATCACTCAGTGAGGGTAGAATTGCAGCAGTTAAATGGATGGCAAGTGTTAACACTTTTAAGCCCTTTTATTCTGCTTATGTCTGCTTTTATTCTGCTTTTTTCTTCCCAACTGTTAGATTAAGGTATTTTTTTTGACTACTGAGCAGTAACCCAGTGTGGATCTGTGCTATCATTTTGTTGATCCTTCTAGAAAAAAAAGAAAGGAATTTATGTAATCTTTAAGTAAAGTAACTTTCACAATGTAGATGTTGCTATATCTTGAGCTCCTACTAAAACAGTACTGAGTAATAAGCACTGTATGTTTATATATATATATATACATATATATATCTCCATTTTCATTTAATTATAAGTATTAAATATCTTTTTGGAACAGAAAGGATATTTATTGCAATGTGGATATTGTGCAGATGATGTTTTTAAGTTTTAGAGAAAGCAATTATTTTATTTAATTATTTGGATAAAGCAATTATTTTATTAGATAATAATCTTGTTTTATTTCCGTTAGTGTTCATTTAAATAATTCGTATGTTAATTGACACACATTCTTTGTCACAAAAAGCAATGTAAGAAATGCAGTGTAGTGTGGGGTTGCAGTTGCATTGTAGAAATGTGCCTGTGAAACCAATAGACCCGCGGCCTGTGCTCCCACCAGGGGGCAGGACGAGACAAAAATTAAGGAGTGTCAAGGGGACAAACCCAACAGCCCTGCTCTTTATTCCCCCCAGCGTCAATTTTTGCAAGGGCACAAGCTCTGCAGCTGTATGACTGTCTAAGTGAAAGCAGTATTCGGGTGTTTGGTTTGCATTCTGTTGTTGTTGTTGTTTTATGTAAACAATGCTTGGCTTCTGCTTCAGTGAGCATACACATCACTGCTTCTGAGGTACTGTATGTCCTCAGAAACAGAACCCCTATAGTGTATTTGCAGAAGCGCTTTTTAACTATGCAGAGCCATAAATTAAATCTCTTTGTTTCACATCTTGTAAAAAAGTTGTTCTTTAAATGCCCTCTGCAGTGTCTTAGCGATCATTTTTCTTAAACAAAATTGGAAGATAGACTTTGCAATTCAAGGCTGTAACATTATATTGTTCGTTATAAAAACAACATAGGAGGAGCCTGAGGCTTAGCATATGCCCAATTACAGGGGAAATCCGACATTGTAAGTGCTTCTTGTGTCTAGGAATAATGCAGAAGGCAGCCTACTTTCTAACATATTGCAGTGACCCACTTGTGCTCTGATGGGAGGAGACCACTGACTGAAGGGTCTTTAGCCCAACCATGTCATGCTTAGCTATGAGGAGCAAAACCCAATGTAAAAACTAGGTTTGTCCATGGGCGTGGAAGTGCTTGTAATGAATTCTGTTCATAATTAATTATAGCCTAATCCCAGATGATTTGAGTGCTCATCTGAGCAAGAAGGTGGTGAGAGACTTTTTAGTAATTACACCAGAAAATTTAATATCTGGTAAAGGTGAGAATCATCTGAGACCAGAAATGTGTCATCTAGTTACCAGGCAATTCCACACCCACAGCTGAGGTGGGTTACCAACAGTCAGGATTTTACATGTGTATTACCAGAAGTACAAATTGTGGTGCACCAGCAACTATGGAGAGGAAGGGAGTTTTCATCCCTCCTAGCTTTGGCAGTGAAAAGGCAACTTAAAATTAACAATACGCTTAGCTTTGCTGAGGGAAAGGCTTAAGGAATGTGTTTTAGCTGTTACCAGCAAAGCAGTGCCTCCTTTGTTTAAGAGAGATTTTCTTTATGACATGTAATTAAAGACTCAAATAACTTGAGTATCTCTGGAGTTTTTGTTTTTCATTTAAACTTCATGCTTCAGTGTTGCATTTGGCTTGAGAGATAAGTTATTCAGGTAGGTCAGCTGTGTCAAGCAGATACTTAGAATAAATGCAAACAGATGTGGAAGGTCGGAGTGCTCAGAGGGGTAAATAACTGCATGGGGGCTGATATATGCTATTTCTTACCTATCACTTCTGAATTGAAACTGTGAATCTCAGCACTGTGCTCTGCCCTGTCAAAACCTAAACAACAGCTTTGGGTGCTGGTGGGTTGCATTGATGAAAGTTTTTACAGGAAGTGACCACAGTGCAGGAGTCAAGTAGCACCTCTGTCACAATAACAAGTTTGTGATCATCTGCCAGTTCTCTTCCAAAGCTGTGGTAATCACATATCCTCTGAACAGAGAGAGACATAATTCTCTCCCAGGATTTTCCTGGGAAGCTGTGAGAAAGCTCAGAGAAAATGAGAAACAATTCTTCTCTCCTCTTGTGTTGTGCACATGTGGAATGTATTATGGAGATTGTTTACCAAAGGGTGGTTTCTTTATTGGACTCTGGTGATGGTGTTTTGGATTCGTTGACCAATTGGATCCATGTGTGTGTCGTGACTGTCTGGCAAGGGTGATGGGTTTTTCTTAATAGTATAGTATAGTGTAGTAAGAATAAAGCAATTGATCAGCTTTCTGCAATCATGGAGTTAATGCTCATTATTCCCTGGCAGGGACCGTTGTTACAATACAAAGCTGCCAGAGGCTTTGAATATGTTTCTTCTATATATCCTTGCAATGATTTTCTCATTTCATAACTCAGAACTATAGGAAAAAAAATTAAAAGTCCAGAGCCTGGAATGCTTCATAATCTGTACTTTTAAGTGTACACAGACTCACTAAGTCATGCAGGCTGAGTAGGACACAGCATCCAGCCCAACCCACTCCTCAGAACATAATCTATACTGGGTTCAAAGTAGGTTCCTCAGGTTTTTGAGGTCTCCAAAATTCTGGAGACTTCTAGGGCTTTCTGGACAACCCAGCTCCAAAAATACTTGTAACACAGATAAGAATAACTATTTAAATTTATTGTTGCACTCAATGGCTGTTATTTTTATACTGAAAAAAAAAAAAAAACAGGGCATGGATTATTCTTTCTCCTTAGGTGCTTGTGTTTGAGTTTTGATTTGATGCTTTGACTTACTTCCTTCATCCTCTAAGCTACAGGCAGGTTGCACAAGCTCAGTTGAAGGAGAGAAGTTCTCAGTTTCTTCTCGTAACTGTAGAGTGATCTTGGAGTCAGGAGGCTCTTATAATTTGGGGCTAGTCATCTGCAGCTTCAGTGGACAAAGAAAGGAGTACAGGCTGTACCGTTTGCAAGGAGGGCCCAAATCCTTGGTATTCCTGTGGTCAGCAGGAGAAGGAGGGAGTACTACACTCCTCCAGCATACAGGGACCCTCATGACCTGGAGGATATTTGGTACATTTCCAGAATTTGGTACATTTCCAGTTTCTCCTTACTGAGCGCCCATGTTGAGCATTACTTTTCATGGTTTGGAAGCTAGCTGCTTCTCACTGTTTAGGAATTGGCATCAAGGCCTGAAGAGCAGATTTGCACTTGGCAAGACTGCAGTGAATTCCACTGTGTTCAGTTCCTCCCTTTGGGGTCTGATGCGGCTGTGTCAGAGCCCATCAGCTGTGATTTCACATATATCTATTACTTTTCAGCTTCATCAAGGTGTGAATTACAGCACTCTTCATTAAATACCTAATGATATTGCCATACACCTCTTCATACCTTATGACTTAAGGAGAATGCTTCCTTTTGAGAAAAAAGTGCAATGTGGATGCAATGTATGGTTTCCTTGGGACAAAGGGGAGTACAGAATATAAAAATACTCCATAGATGCATACATATTGTGGAGTAGAAATCTCCTTTATTTTTTTTTTCCTCCTTTATCTTTCATTTCTTTTATAACTTTAGTTCTACGTGTAACAAATTTTATAGAATAAATGTATTTAATATTGGTTTAACTGAGAAAATGTAGAGATAAAATAAAAGACATAAATCCAACAGAAAGGCTATAGATATCTTCTTGGCTTGCAGATATCTTCTTCAGTGCTGTTTCCATGGAAATTATTTATAGTGCCTGGAGGGAGTGAAGTGCAGGTCACAGATCCACAGAGCTACAGTAGGCTTTCAGCCCAGTTAGGCAGAAGCTGACAACAACAAATGGGCATGTCTTTGAATGGAGCTCTTCTGCTTTCAGAGGAAAATGTAATCTCTTATAAAAATGTGGCTTTGAGAGAAAAATATTAATCTCTATGGCAGTTTGGGGTGAAATTGGAACCAAGAGCTGTCGGTTTTCATTATGAAAACAGCTTCAAACTCTCTTCTTCACTTCCCCCTCCCTCCATCTCTTGGAGTCATTAAGGGCTTCATCACGTTTATTAGAGCAGAATTCTAAGAACCATTTCAGATTACCACTGTGTATTTCAGTTTAGCTAAATATTTTTCTTCTTGACTGTCTACCTGGGATATGTTCAAACAGAGCACAACAGACAATTTGGTAAATGATGAGAATATTGCCAGTCATCAAGGAGAATATTCTGCATTTTATTTACATAAAAATATCTTTTGTATAAAATATTAAACCTATATGGAATATTTTATATATTGTATTTCTGTATATTGCACATGTGTGTTTTTTCTTCTCAAAGACTTACAAAAATAGGTTATATAACAATTTATGTGACAGCTTTTTGTAGAAATTAATGCTTGTACAAAGATTTTTTAAAAAAGGGTATGCAGATCTATGATTGCAGTTTGAACTGAGTACCACTCATGTTTTGTCACAGATTATTTGGCAGTATTATCTTTAAGAATTTTGAAACCAAAATAAATTTATTATCCTCTTAATTAACTATATTTTTTCTTTTATTAAGCTAGCAATTTGTTTCTTCATCTCTTTCTGCCTAATTTATTAGAGAACAAGGAACATTCCTTATGCTCTTAAAGATTAGGGTATGCCCAGGCTCTATGTGAAACTGGTACTGTGTAAATAGCTACAACATAAGAGTGTGTGACCAGGCACTGTTTTATCCATTTTCCTGGAGAAATGAAGGATGTTCAATATACAAGCAAGTCATTTCAGAATGACTTCATCTATATTCCAGGAAAATAATAAATTCAGGAGGAAGGTAGTGAAATGGAATGTCCGGATAATTTTTTTTTTTTTAGGATGGTAAATATTTGCACTGTGAATGTTACTGTTTTTCATTTGGCTGTGCTCTCATTCACCTTTGAACTCCTGTAGATACTGTTGTATACTGTGTTTCCAGTAGTTCCTTCAAAACTGAATATTGGTGATCACAGTGAAGTGTTTAGGGAACAACTCTACAGATATGAATCAAATTCAAATTGGTTTAGCTGCAAACTCTGATTTTAGTGCTTCGAACAGTTTTTCAACTTTATTTTAGTGTCTGAAAAGTTCTGTCTACTGTAGTGTGATACACTTTAGTGCAACTTCTTAGCCAAATGAACTGGGAAAGTCAGGAGATAATTAAGGTACTGAAGCTGGCCATGTCTGGTGGTTATATCAAGCAAGTAACTTCTGTGATATCCTAAATACAGCGAGAGACTCATTACTGCAGCTGAATCACAGAATGGGTATGAATGGAAGGGACCACAGTAGGTCCTGTGGTCCAACCTCCCTGCTCCAAGTGATCCTAGGGCACTTGGCACAGGGCTGTGTCGCACAATTCTGGAATGTCTCCAGGCCCCCTCTGGTCAGTCGGTTCCAGTGTGTGGTCAGCTGCACAGTAAAGAAGTTCTTCCTCATGTGGAAGAACTTCTTCAGGTGGAATTCCCTGTGCATCAGTTCCTGCCCATTGCCTCTTGTCCTACTGCTCTGCACCACCAAGCAGAACCTGGTCCATCCTCTGACACCTCCCTGCAGCTAGACATTGATGTGATGAGGTCCCCTCTCAGTCATCTCTTCCTGGCTGAACAGCCCCAGCTCCCTCAGCCTTTCCTAGTGAAATGCTCCAGTCCCTTCTTTGCCTTTGTCAACCTCTGCCAGACCCCCTCCAGGAGCTCCCTGTCTGTTTTGTACTGAGGAGCCCAGAACTGGTCATAGCTCTCCAGATGTGCTTCACAGGCTGAGTAGTGGGGCAGGATCATCTCCCTCATCTTGGGGCAATGCTCCTCCTGACTGCCACAGCATAACATGAGCTCATGTATGTATGTCTCTCCTCAGCAACACAGAAGGAAAAGAATGGATTGAAGTTCAGTTTCTATACCAGTGCTGTGACAATCTCTCTAATACCCTCCACACTCTGCAATATTTGTTAACTTTCTTTTCATTTGGTACATACTCTTAAAATTAGCACACAGTGTTTCTAACAGGTCAGTTAGGTAGGCCACCTGACCACTCAGGTGTAAAAATCTTAGCGTTTTCTGCTGACTGGAGGTTAAATATTAACCACAACCTAGAAATTCAGCACTCACCTCATTAATCCATTTGAAACCATCTGTCATAAAAATTTGCAATATGTGACACCACTTTTTTTCCCCCTTTGGCATCTGCCAATTGCTTTTAATCTCAGGAAAATGTGTTGTCAAATTCAGTGATTTTGTAGCCATGCTTTTGTCAGTTTAGATATCTTGGCTGATATTTATTAAAATTGCTTTCATTAAAGTAGCTCAATTTGAAATCTCTTCTATATGGCAGTAAACAATTCTTCCTTGGTGTCATTTTTCTTGTTGGGATGGACTGTTCTGAACAACAGTAGGCACAAAGCTGTTGTTCCTAGGAGATGCTCTGGGGGAAAAAAAAGAGCAAAACAAACTCAGCCCATATGGTCCCTTCCTGTGCAAAACATGTTCAGATTCCCACAGTGGTATGGAGTAGGTATGGGAAAAAAATACCTTAAATATGCAGGAGCATTGGGATCCATTGTGGTCCATTCCTACAGGCACGGATTGGGTGCAGAGAGCAGTAAGAGTTGTGAACCTTTCCTAACATGCATGGTGAGAGGAAGATTGAGTACTGAAGCACATTCCGTAGTACTGGGGAGAGTAAATCTGCATCTGCTTCTAGGATATAATGTTACAGACTGAATGTCAGCCTTTATGTTCTAATTGTGGTCAGAAATTCAGCAGCTGATCATTTGTTTTTACCTGTGGTGGTCTTATGGAGATGTGGAATACCCTAACTCTCAGAGACTTACTTTTACATTGGTGGAAATAACTGCTGTGAGAAAAGCACTGATACACCATCAGCTGCCTGAACAGGGCACATTCAGGCATCACAATACTCCTTGATATGCAGTAGCCTGCTTAGATCCATGCTGATCCTTCTGCATAGCTATTAAAGTAGTCTTTATTTTTCAACACAAAGAGCAAGATAGACTCCTTCATTCTTTGAGACATGTTCCTTTGTTACTTTTTCTCATTGTGTGTTGAAGCTCCTTTTTGCTAAGGGAAGGTTTAAGACAATGACAGCCTTCTGAAAAATATTTTTTTAGAGAGCATTAATCAACAGTATTGGTTTTGCTGCAGGTCTTTTATATAGCCTTTTCCAGCACTGCAAAAAAGCCTTTATTTTCTTTTGTAAATGGAAATAGAGAAATATTCTTTTTGTCTGTGTTTTGCCCTCATATTCCCATGCATATAGTTGCAGTAGTAGTTCCCTAATTTCTTGTTTATTTTTTTGATGTACAAAAATCCTGAATATATGCAATCAGAACCCACAGTATATCTCACTGGAGCTCTAAAATATCATTTCATAGGAATGAAGCAATATTTTAACCCTATGAGATACTTCTATTTTGATGGGATCCCTATTATTTCAATTGTATAGCAACTGTATTTGCGTTTAAGTGTAATAATAATACTATAGTAAAGCTGAGTGGTTTCACCTCCATTGTCAGGATAATGTTTTGCCATAGTACATCTTATTTATCTTACACTTTGCTAAGGAGTAGTTTTTAATTGGTAATTGGTTAACAGACAGGTGTCTTGGTTTAGTAGCCATTGTCTGCTCTTTGTTGGGGCTGAGAGAAATTTCCTGCTAGCCATGAGTACACTGCTTAACTGCACAGTAAGTGAGAAGGGCAAGTCTTCTCTGATGCAATGAATTGGTTTTGGTTTGGCTTTTTTCTGTCTGAGGTGCTAATTGAAGCTTAGCAGTAAAAAAGACCAGACTGACAGTGATTAGTGCAAACTCTCACAGAGACCTACACTCACTTCAGAAAATTTTACTAGTCTAAACAACTTTCTTGGCTTTTATTTTCCATTGCATCAGATTAATATCTTTATTCTATTTCACTAAACTGAAATATGTACGAAAAAGTAGGGTAAACAGTTTCTTTTCAGCCAATGACTAGCCATGTTCTTATCAGCTAAGCAAAATACTACCCATTAATGCTTCTAGACTTAGTTTTGCACACTACTGCCCTTTTTAAAAATTATTTTTTATTTAGGCAATCAGGCAGAGTGAGTGTTCTGAAATACATCTAACAGAGATTACTTTGTAAATTAATTTAACACAGTTGTCCCAAATTTGTTAAGGACTCTAAGATGGACATCCCTGATGAAATATTCAGGAGAGATTTGTTGCTCTGTGAAGTTCTCTGCCTGTCATTACTGTGTGGTATTTCTACTAAGACATAAAATATACTATATATGAGATTTTAATGTAGCACTTCAGTTTCACTACTCTTTCTCTAGAGCTTATTTCACAGCAGCTTGTGAAGAACCATTTTGAATAAATATCTACTCCTGTGTTTGCATAGCCAATTCATATGAGCATGAATGAGAAGAAATTATAATTTTTTTGCTGTTACTGCACTTGTGAGGAGTACTTGTTTCTATCATAATTTTTTTTTTTTTTTGTCTCTATAGTATTTTAAAGTATCAGTTCAGCAGCTTGTACACATGAGCAAGGTGATATATAGTGTGCACTCTGAATAATTCTAGGCAAATAAATATTCGGATGTCTTTGCAGAAAGGTGTGTCTGAGAGGAAGAGCACCTGGTGTAATCCAAAGTGACCACAGGGTATGCAGTTACATGGATGTGTCAGTTGCCTGTTGTCCAATTGGCACACAAAGTTTAAAATTTTCTATTACAGTTCCAGGATAATTATGCAGCTCCCTGACATGAATGGACTCAGTCCCAAAAGAGAGCATGTTTGCTGTTGAAATCAAATGCAGTCAGTTGCTCTTGGATTCTTTATTTAACTCTGTCACTGAAGGCATGGGAGAGAAATTCTAGATAAATTATATAACTGCCTTCATCTCAGGCCTGTAATAGTAATTACACGTGGAAGTACATGAAGCAGAATGATTAATTTTTCTTGTTATGACTCAAACTTCACTCTGAACTTGTGCTAGGGACTGTTTTCCATGAGCTATCTGCAAATAGATGTCTAGTAAATAGTTGTTTGGGCTGGGATGGCAGAAGTGACCAGCTGTGATGCTAAATGGAAGCATTCCTTTGGGTGAAGTTGGCTCTACAGGCTCATGTGTCTTAACTGTACGGGTATAGTGACCTAGCTAAGATCAGGAGGATTTTTTGCCTTTTGAATTACAGTAGAATATTTCAATTGGAGAGGACCTATAATTAGGATCTTATCTAAAAATGCCTGGCCAGCTGAGGGCTCACCAAGGGTCAGAGCTTGTTATTAAGGGCATTGTCCAAATTCTTAGATGTTGACAGGCTTGGGGCAGCAACCACCTCTCTAGGGAACCTGAGCCAGTGCAAGACCACCCTCTCAGTAAACAAATGCTCCTTAATGTCCAGTCTAAACCTGTCCTGGCACAGCTTTCAATCATTCCCATGTGTTCTGTCACTGAATACCAGGGGGAAGAGATCAGCACCTTCCCCTTCACTTCCTCTCCTCAGGAAGCCATATAGGGCAATGAAGTCACCCCTCAGCCTCCTTTTCTCCAAACCAGACAAACCTAAAATCCTTTGCTGCTCTCATAGAATGTTCCTGCTCTTTCCTCAGCTTTGTTGCCCTCCTCTGGATGCATTTGAGCCCCCTCACATCCTACTGCAATGGTGGAGCCCAGAGCTGCACACAGAACTCCAGGTGAGATTGTACAAAGCTAAATACAGTTGGAGAATCACCTCTTTTAACAGACTGAATTCTGCATGGAGAAGAAAACTTTGATCACATCTTTGCAACTGCAAAGGAAGGACCTTGCCATTATAGCATCTTATTGCAATGATTAAGTTACAGACATATCTAGTCAAACCTCAAAGCCTGGTTAGATATCAGCTCAGATCAGGTTGCTCAGGGCTTTGTTCAGTCTTGAAAACTTCCATGGAGGGAGATGACACAGAATCCCTGGGGTCCCTGCTTTATTACCTGATGGCTTCACAGAGGGAAAGTCCCTCCTCACAACCAGCCTGAACCTCTCTTGTTTCAGTTAATCCCCACCACCGCACACTCCCCACCACTCACAGCTTACACCTGCTATGCACCAGTGTAAAGGTCCTACTCTGCCTCCTCCAGGAGCTGCTTGCCGGCCCTGGCAGTTTGCCAGGGAACTGGAAGATGTTTGAAGCACCATTTGTTTGTTTCACCTGTGTCTCTCTTGGATGTTACATAATAGGATGTGAAACAGCATTTACATTGAACAAGATGCATTGAAACATCCCTGAGTATTTTTTATTCTTAAATCTCAAGCTTTCATAAACTCAGATTTTATGGTAGAAATAAGCATGCATTTTTTTTTCTTCCAACTCCTGAGTGTGTGTGAAAGAAATGAGAAAGAAATAGGGAAAAAATCCAAACGACAACAAACAAACAAAACCAAACAAAACCAAAACAAAATCAAAAGTTAAATGGTAAGTTTCTATTTTTCTTGGATTTGTAATTCCATTCACACTAACATTCAGTCTGGATGTGAAGTGTGCATGAGAGGATGTTGGTGAAATTCTTCACATAACAGAGGTATTGTGTTCACAACTAATGAAGTCTTAATGCTTCTGCTTCACATTGGATGTACCTGGAATATAAGCGTGACTTTAAAATTAGGATCTCAAGTAGAGCAAAATAAGGATTGGTTTGTAGTTATTTACATTTTAACTCTCTAGATCTGTTCCTCAGTAAAAAATATACAGTCAAATAAAGAATAACACTGATTCCGGTGTTGAAGATTTTATATCTTTGTTTATAAAGAGTGGTAGTGAAAGCAAAGTGAGAGAAATTATTTTATGTCACACACGGGTAGCTGACTTCCTACATCTGTTATTAATGAACTGCAACTGTTTATATCAGTACTGGGTGTGGTAGCATGAGTTTTTGAATTTATCTAGTAAATTCAGTATCTGTTGCATGAGTTTGGTATAAAGCTTAACATTAACTAAACAAAGATATGAAACTGTGGGAAAGTAAAATAGTGACATATATATACCCTACTCTGATGCATTTTAATGTGGATTTGAGTCTTAGATCTTAAGCTTACCCTGCAGCAGAATCTGGCTGATTTGCTCACAACCTTCCCCCCCACCAAACTGATAATTGCACTGTGACCATGTTTACTCAAGAATGCTGAAGTGTGTGCAATAAGTGCAGTAGTCTTTGAACATTTGTGAGTTCAGTGGAAAAACCCTAAAACCCTAAAGTTCAACATTTAAAAAAGATGAACAAATTGTTTTCACACAAGAGCATGGCAGGTGCCTCATTGTCCCCATCTACTAATTCAAATGTTCATGCGTGTTACTGAACTCACAAAACAAGCTGGGCCATCTTTGATTATTTGATTTGTACACAGAAGTTCACTCATTGTATATACACAACAAAAGACTGGAGCAATGCAAACAGAGAAGATGTGTGTCAAACAGCCCTCACCCTCTTAATCATGTCAGTGGAAGTAAAAATGGGGGGCTGAAAGATGATCTCACTTCTTAGCAGCTGGGCTTAGACCTGGATTCTGATTGTTTAGATGTCCTTGGATGAAGGTTTTCCTTCCAGTCGTCAGCTGGCTGCAATTATATTTCTATCATCTTTATTTTTAATATATGCTGATTTTTAATTTTTTAAAAATCTTACTAAATATGAAAGCAGAGGCAAGGAAAAACATCTGCTGTAGAAAATATTCTGAATCACAGTTTAGAGAGCTTATGAATACTGTAGGCTTAACACTTGCACAAAACTGTGTGGGTGGCACACTGTCAAGTGCAGACAGTGGTAGGAGGCTCCAGTATGGGAATCTTTTTTTAATGGTTGTGAAAAGATCAAAGAAAAATTATTTGGAGGAAAAAAGGCTTGATTTGGAGGGAGAAAAAATCATGTTGGACACAAATTAAATTACTGTATGGATCTGGACAGATATGACATGATTAAAAATCCATGTAGTTAATCCACCAAGTTTTTAATAGAGCTCATTACCATCATGTGGGAAAATTCCTGCTGAGAACTTTGGGCTGATTAAGTATTAACCTATGGATAGCAGGGATTTGGCTTTTATTTCTAAAATCTAAATTTCTCATGCTATTCGATGAATCAGGAAGGATTTGAAAATTCAGCCATGCTTTTTCTTCACTAATGAACCTATGAGTTTTTGGATGCTTGAAAATGTTGTCATTTTCAGCTCTTTCATTAGCGCTTCTACCTGTCTTTAACGTTGCTATGTCTACCAGCTGGGTCTGTAGCTAGGGCTCACGATATAAGAACAGAAAGTGAGAAATGGATGATTGGGCTGAACAAAATAAATATAAGAGTCTGACAGAATGTAAAAGATTCTACTTGTTACCAGAACATTCTTCTGATTTCCAATATGAATGCCAGCTAATATGTGTGTTCCATAGACCTTCCTGCCAAATATGTTGGACTTGGAAAAGAAATTTTCCTGCCAGTTACTGTATACTTAGCCTGCCTGTCATTATCTCTCTCAGCTTGTTTTTTCCCCAGTGATTGTGCATTTTACAGAAGTACAAAAGACAAGCAATTTAAAAGGCTTTTTGTGTATAAGATACTCTACAGGCAACTTACCTGCTGGAAATGAAGTGATTTTGTGTGACAATTTTCTCCCCTGCATATAACATTTATGCCACAAAAGTCATGATTGTGAAGATAGAGTTCTTATCTATTTTATTCACTCTAATTAATTAGAGTGAATAAAAGCGTAATTTTGTATATGGCTTAAAGAAAGTCAATAAATTTTTAATAAAAACTGTTTCTTTGCAGCAAGGCAGGAAATTATTTTTTCTATCCCTATAAATATTTGCTATTTAAGTATCTTCTTTCCCATAATGAAATATGGACCCTTTAAAGTATTAATGAACTTATATTGTGGAAAATGCAGTCAGGGAACTTGAAACATCTAATTGAAATGACTTTGAAATACTAAATTTATTTCTTATCCTCATTTTATATGCTAAGTTTATATGTACATACATAAAAAGAAATTCTAACCAAAATAGTATTTTCTCTGTTTTGAAAAAGTAGCATAAACTATTTGGATACCCATAGATATTTTTCCACTTCACTTAATCAAGAAATCAGTTAATGTTTCTTTGTTACAAAATGTTGTAGCTCTGAAATGCCATATTTTTAATTGAAAATATCTAGTCAAACACTTCTCATCTTCCTGCAGTACAGACTTCACTCTTATATCCATTTCTGAGCCAATCAATACTAGATTTGCTTACTGCCATTTAATTAAAAAAAAAAAGGAGACAATACAGGACCTTTACCACATCTTGAATTATTTCAGGAATCTGAGCAGACACACTATTTTATTATCTTTGCAGCAGTTTAGTCACCAAAATATGATTATAAAAACTTCTGTCAGAGCTTCCACATTGACACAGTGCTGAACTATCTTGGACAGATTGTGTCTATGCTGAATAAAAAAACCACTTGACATATTCAAAGTAATATAGGGGTGATAGGTAATATTCTCTTCAGCAGACAGCAGGGGTGGCCCTACATGCCATGATTTTGCTCATATGAGTAAATGTCCTCTAAAATAACTACTGAGGCACTTCAGTTGTAATGCCAGAGGTGTCTTCAGGTCAACATCCATGATCAGTGCACCTCATCAGCAAACAGGGCTGAGCAACAAGGGGATGTCACCTAATGGAATTGCTAGCTGGGCTCTTGGATCTTCACAGACTTCTGGCATTGTTCAAGGGGAGAGGGATTATCTCCCATCTATCATGTTTGAGGCAGGGGCTCAGGGGTGAGAATTCCCCACTGTAAAAACCTGCATTTTCCTTCAGCTGAGAAAGTGTAGGGTGATCTGGTAGAGATAGGACCCCAGAGGTGAAATATACCTGTATGGATTAGCAAGCATCCTGCAGCAGGAGACCCTGACAGACTGAGAGCCTTGGGGGCCTTGTCAGCTGGTCACAGGAGAGCAGGGCCATGTGGCAGTCCCATGCACATGAGATACAACCTGACTGCACTGAGCAGGCAACTTGGGCAGTACAGGAGTGGTTCCTCTAGGCTTTCACTGTAGCTATTTGCTAGAGGAGCCACTGCTGGATCTCTTATCTGAGGCACAGACTGGGTCCTGGAGACCTTTGACATGTACCACGAGGCAACACTTTTTCTCATGATACTGCCTGCTGTGTTTTCTTCTAGGTAACTGTTGGAATTGCTAGTTTAGTTTTTAGATCCTTCCTAGTGGAAACAAAAGAGCCAGAATTATAGACATATTCTTTGTGTGTATTGCACACTAGATGCTTCCATACTACTTATGGAAGGCCATCCACAAATCAGCTCTAAAGTCTCTGCTAGTTTAATTCAAAAAGTCCATCAGCATCAGCTTTCATAATTTTTTCATCACCTGTTTTCAAATTATGGCACTTCTAAGAAAAGTGAACCTTCCAACTCTTGCTTAAGCATTGACTTGAGCACTTAAACATTTTATAGGGGACTGGTTGTGTGAAGTA
Organism: Emberiza elegans; assembly: GCA_024865655.1. NCBI lineage: Eukaryota > Metazoa > Chordata > Aves > Passeriformes > Fringillidae > Emberiza > Emberiza elegans. Next base: position 68,789,535 of record JALJVW010000206.1, read on the forward strand.
GGACAAGAAAGCGTCAAATATACCAAATGTGTTCTGCTTCAGAAATTTTTTATGTTTCTGAGGTTCAGTGCTCAGTTTATGTGGCAATGCTGAGTTCTGGCAGTCTCCTCCAGACTCATTTCTCACAGCTCCCTTGGGCACTAAGCCATGGTAATGCTGCATTGGTTGTGACAAGGAGATGATTTCTTCAAGAAGTGCTTTTTTGTCTTTGTGGAATAAAGAAGTTATTGTAGATCAGCAATTCGTCAGGCTCCCTTGGCTATATTTTTAATAGGGTATCTTCAAAATAGGCTAAACTAGTATAAGACCTTAAAGGATCCCAGACAGACTGATGTCAAATTTTCTGCCAAAGAATGCTATTTAATCAAAGTTTTTCTGTTTCACACCATAACATGGTTAATGTTTTGTAGGTGTTATGAATCCTGATCTCCGAGTGGATTAAATTTGTGTCATGGACATCATGGATCAGAAATTGTTCCTCCTGGCTTAGAATTAAAACATTAAGGAGAGGATTTCATGTAAATCCTCACTTAAGGGTGTTAAAGATTAAAGTGAGATTTTATTAGCATAAATCTCTTGGTCCCAGTTCCCTGGACCCTCACAGCTGCCCCATAGGTACCTTCTAAGAAACAGCACAGAGAGATTTTCTTAATTCATTGGAACTTGTTGGGACAGCCAACTGTGAAAAGCAAATCTGCCATGACTTTAGGCTATGTGGCTCCTTGAGCAGGGAATTAGAATCATTGTGTATTTGCTAAGTGCCAGGAAGGTGCAGTAATACTTAAATCTTTTAAAATAATTCTAGTCTTTCTTTGTTTGATCTTTCCCAACTCATATAATCCTTTTTTTGTTGTTCTTTAGCTGAAGTTCTTTATTATTGAAATTAATGCAAATTCAGGTATCTAAAAAATAACTAAGTATTATTCAATGCTTTTCATAAAATTCAATAGAAGATGTAAGCAACCAGTGCTCTTGAAAATTAAATAATGCTTCATGAGAATTGGTAGCTAAAATGTAATACCTTTAGTTGCACCATGAATCCAAGCTGGATATTTAACTAGAGGCTGGGTGACTGTGTGGCATATGTGCTTTACAATTTTGGCCTCACAGCCAAAATCCTGGGTCTGAAAATGTGGAGAGTGTTTTTTGCTGGGAAACTAGACTCAGCTTAGAAGCTCACTTCCAGATATTTAACTATGTTATCAGAGCTTTGGAACAAAGTTGTATCAGTATTAAAACAACATTAATGATACTGAAATGTTAAAGAATATTATCATTTACCTCACAGAGAAGTGCAGTATAGTCATGGCCATCTTATGGAAAGGCAGTACACTGAAATAGGAGTGTCATTGCTACAGTCCCATTAATGGTTGGTTTAAATGTGCATTTATTCCTGACTTAAAGCAGAAAGGTAGTATACACACACACACACACACACACACACATAGAGAACATTTGCTAGTATTTGCAGGAGACTTAAATTTTATTTTTAATTATAGACTAAAAGATAGTAATGGTTTTTCTTCTGATCAAAATCAGCATCTCTGTATTAGCTTATGTATCCTAGTATGTATTAGATGTATCTGTTAACGAAAAATAAGACTTCAGGACTTTTAGCTGGCCCAGATGTTGTGGATTTTCATCTTTCTGATGTATATAAATTGCCTTCTCCACTTTTTACTTATATTACTTATAACATTCTTTACCTATATAGCTGGTGAAACTGTGTTGAAAGATAGCAGTGGTAAGTGAAATCATTGATAGATGGGTGGCTGTTTAGGGCAGTATTTTTTTCCTAGAGAACTGAGATTAAAACCTTGGCTTTTAAGTGCCCAAGTACTCTCCTCTTCAACCTTGCTCCTAAGACTGGGCTTATCTTATTCTTTGTGTTAATGCTCCTGCTTCTTCTAAAAAGAAATATTATTAAAATCACAATCAGAATTTTTATTCCCTTCACAGAGAGAATTTTGGAGTTGCTCCATCCATTGTGTTAAAGAGAGTGTTATACATCCCAAACACAATTATATTTTAGGATCAGATACTTTGTCTGTGACAGCTTAGACTGAAGACAGCACACCTCCTTAGTTTAGAAGATTTTGTTATTTTATTAGGGTGATCCTGTGCCCTTTGACCCATGCTGGAGGCCTCCTGTTATTTCTTTTGTGGGCAGAGAATCAGAGCAAAACCACTGTAGCTTAATGCTGATGTTGAATAGCTTGGCTGTTAATTACATGTGCCTTTTCACAGTGACTTTGATGGAAATAATCAAGGTTCTTTAGACAGGCCAACCTAATAAAATATTACTTTAGGTCTGATCACTCCTGTGGTTATGGAGAAGGAAAAACACATTTCAGGCTCACAAAAGCAGAAGAGAAAATGTCTGTTTTCTTGGAGTTCTGGCTTTTCAAATGATTTTGAGAAAAGTTGTGTACTGTAAAGAATTCTGTTTTAATTGGCTCTAAACAGTAAGGGTTTCTTAAAATTATGTTTTCTTCTCTGTAAGACATTTTAACAACACCAAATTATTTTAAAAAATAATAATTTTAGGCTCTGTCATTATAGATGGGTGGATGGATGACTATCTGTCATTGCCTATGACAGGCACCTACTCTTACCGAGCTGTCAGCCTTGTACTTTTAGATTATTGTTTGCAGGAAAGACTGCAGTTGTATGTGAGCTCCCACTGTGGAAGGCTGAAGAGAAGGTATTGAAGAACTCTTTCAGCAAAGCTGAGGTTTCATATGACCGCACAAAGTCATATGAATATGACTGCACGCACAAAGTACTGGACACAATTTTGAATGCTAATTTTTGGAGTGGAATATCAAAGTCCTGAAAGTTTTCATGTTCCCGCAGACTTTGCATCTGGTTTTCTAACATGTAATTTTTTGCAGTCATTTGTGAAAATTTTATACAAAATCTGTGTTACTTACAGTTGCTGACTTTTGTGAAAGCCACAAAAGCCAGTGAAAGGACCTGTACAAAGTGTAGGAAAAAGGAGAATCACTTACCTAGCTGTTTAGAGTCTGTGCATTGTAATTATTATTACTTCCTCATTTTGGCAATACACAGAACACTGGTGGCATAGAAAGTTATAGTTGGATTTTTTTCTTTAAATGTAAATCACCTTACAGCTGAATGTTATTTATCAGCACCTAAATCCTGGGCACTATGGTTTCTTGTCAACTGTGTAAATTCTTTATTTCAGATGACATATTGTAGCTTAGTGACCACATGTGATTAGCTCTCATGCTCTGACAAAGGAAAGTGGACAACAGACTACAGCAGTTCAGAATTCTCAAATCACACCTGCACTTTCATTTTTCAAGGCAAAAATCAGCAGGGAGAGGTGTCTAAATGATGTGCAATACTCTTCTGGTCCTGATTTTCCATGCTGCTTTAACTGAAGCTACTCAGAGTTTCGCTACTGATGGAAGAAAATTCTATCTATGAATCATTTGCTGGTTTATGCCTGACTACCTCAGTATATAATTTCATAGTATCCTGTTTATACTTATATGTGGGCCCTAGCCTGTCCTTCATGGTTGAGATCCATGGAAATATATTATGGAACCATGTGAGCTTCTGGAAGTGCTTAAACAGCTTATAAATTGCATTTCATGCATAAATTAGCCGTCTGGTCTGCCAAAGAAATATCTCACCTTACTGCATGTTTTATTTAGTCTAAACAGAATCTGTGTTATTCTAACTGTAAAGGAGGAATGCAAGAAATTACCCCAAGAAAATTATAAAAAGTTTTCAATGAACCTCCCCATCTCTTCCTCACCTTCAATATATTAAAATTGTTGTCTTGGGTGTTTTTTGTAATACATAATGTAGGTGACCAGCATGAATTAAAATTTATTAATTTTTTTGCAAAAGAAAGAAGTGTTTAGAATAGTTTTGTCTGAAGTTTTGAATGAATTGAGTGTGACATTAGCTGTTGGAAAGCAAGAAGAAATGTAGTATGCTGAAAAGAAAGAGACAGAATTCTTTATTCTCACATTATGGTGTGGGAATATTTTGCTAGGAAGTGGGAACCCTAAATTATGGCTAGTTCCTTGTCTTGAATGACAACCCATCTGAAAACAGTGTTCTGGAAATTATGGTTCTGACTCTTGTAATCAGCAGTACCAGCGTAAGCAAGGGGTTAGGATGAACCTTGTGGCCATGAAGATGGAATAGATGGACAGAAGTCCAAGACAGAAACCTTTTCAGCAGTTGTATGAGACTGGTGTCTTATTTTGGTTTTTCTGCTATGTTGAGGACAAAGCAAATGTGATTTCAATCAATCCATTGTGAAAACACATAAAGTATTTTTATCGTTATCTAATTACAATTAGAAACCATTTTAATCATAACTAAGATCAGTTAAAAGATGATAAATGTTGAGTTTTATAGTTATAATAGCAGAAATTTGTCCTATGACAGATGTGACTTTAAGGTACAAACCTATGATGAAAATACTAAGAGTCTCATTAAATTGTTGCCATGTGCCATCAATTCTGAAACATCTTCAAAAAATTAAAAGGAAGAAAGAGGGCATAAATAACATTGGTGTAGACATGTTACCCCACTGAAATCAGTATTCTGCACTGGCAATAGCTAATAGTGATTATGTCAGCTAGAGCAAGGTAGAAGGTTACTAGAAGGTACTCCTGTAAGAACATTAAATCTGTATATCTTTGTATGCTCTCTTTGAGCCCCCTTTTTTTTTTTTTGTTTGTTTAATTTTCTTTATACAAAGATGCCTACATGGTTGCTGCAAATACATTTGGAAATGGATCTGAGCAGGAGACTGGAGGATTTTGTGTTTGTTACCTTCTCTACCTTCCATCCAATTTTAAGGATCTATGGGTAACCCTCAAACCCCATTTTCCTTTTCTGTCTCCTCCCCTTATTTCTAGGTTTATTTCATTAGGGATGTCAGAAAGGTTAAAGCTGAGTCTGTAGGTTGTCCTACATTGTGGTTGGGATAAGGCCTGTGCTGGGCATGCACCACATCCTCCTAATGGTGAATTCACATGCATCCCCCCACAGTGAAGTCTGTGTTATTCTCTGTTACTAAGTGTAATTTTGTTGATACATTGTCATGAACAATGAAGTTATTAGTTGGTTTATTTTAGAAGGACGTTTGGAACAACTGATGTGCTATAAATTTGTGATGAGGATAGTTTCTCTTTGAGATTTTCAGGCACATTAATGTTTTCCTTATAGAACTGAATGGATTCCTGTCAAATCTGTCTAATTTGGAAAAAAATCCCTAATAGGGAAATACTAGACAAGATTTAGAAAGATTTGTGTTGTTTTTGTAGCAAAACTTGCTCTGTTTCTTCAATATGTATAAGATTTATATGTTAACAATTATAGAAATGGACAGATTATATTTGCTTTTAGTCTAGTTTATGCTTTGATCACTCTTTGTCTTTTAAACATGGACTGGTTGAAATAATTTGCTTGTAAATCCTTAATTTTTCAGACACTCAGCTGCTTTTAATATTGTGTTGCTGCTTCAAATGAGTCATAAAAGTAAGCCTTTCAGTATTTTGTGTTTCCCAACTTGCCATTTTAGAGGCTTTCTGCAGGAGGATCTGTAAACAAAGTCTCATCTGGAAATATAAAAGGGAAGTTAACATTAATATTTTGATGTAAACCTAAAGGAGTCTTCATTTTTACCTGTTAGGAAAGAAGCAGAAATAAAATGTCTACTTTGCTACTTTTTCTAGTTTCTTTCTTTTGGGTGTCTTGCAATTGCACTTTGAAGTGGAAGTTATTGCAAGAGTAACAAGATCCATCAGATTTATCACAAAATGTCTGTATGAATTTGTGAATCTGGAACTGACATGGATGTAAAGAACAAAACCAGAAATAAAGCTTTATGCCATACTTGTCTGTGGAGAGGTATGATGAGACATTTAAGGGCAGCTGTTTTATGAAGCCTTAATGTATTCATAGTGGCAGCTGCAGTTTTCTTAGAAGAGAATAGCAAGAATGGATGAGCAGCAGAGCTGTATGCTTTGAAGAAGAAAGGTTTTATCCATGACCAAATTGTAGATGATAATAAATTGCATAAAAAACGTAAGAAATTTGTAGAGTAAATGTTTTTGTGAGAATTCAAATCCGATACTTGTTAAAGTATCTGGTTTAGGAAATCACAGTCCTTTAACTCAGTTGCACTAAACCCAGTTTGCAACAGGCCACAAAGGTGTTGTTTTAGAACCCTCTGAACCAGGAACTGTCAAGCAGTTGAGATTTTTCTTACATCCTTGTATTGATATTTTTGCTTGGTCTTCCATATCCTGAAATGTTTTTCTCCATCAAGCCATTTTAGTACTGATTCTTGCACACTTTTTATTTTCCCTTTGAAGCTCAGTCAGTCCTGATTACAAGATACACAAGCACACAGGATTATTTAAACTAAATTATTATCAAAGAACTTGAGGGATGTCAGGAAATCTGAATATGATACATTAGATGTGTGTAAAGTGTACCAGCCATAGCTGATGGCAAGGAAAAGAGTTTCATAGGCTTTTTTTTACTGAGTTACAAGACTGAGAATGCTGGGGAGTGATGGTGAGTCCTGGATTCACAGGAATGCTGAGTCGTGTCTGTCTCTGGTAATAGCCAGCTGGTAATGACAAACACTGGGGGTGCTTTATTGCCAGGCTTACATTTCAATCAAAGCATCCAGAAAAAAATGTTGGTACAATTGTAGGAGGGTACATTTTATTTGCTGTTCTTGTATTGTGCTGTTGTTTGTAACTCAGAAATCCGTGGTGATATAATTATTTCAGTCCGCAGGTGGATGTGCAGCCATCTGTCTGTCCTGCCACCAGCCAGGTTGCTGTTACAGTTCTACCAAGAAAGCATTTTTCAGTGAGAAAATAATGCCTTTCTCAAACTGTCCAGTCTGATTTAGAAATCAGCTCCTTTTCCTCAGATTTTGTGAACATACAAGAGATATTTTCATTATCAAGTGAGCTCCTTGGCAGAGGCAAAGCTACTCCAACTCTGACTGTACTTTTGCTTTGATCTCAGCCAGAAATCTGCTTTTATCAGGTTCAGTAAGCCTTCTTTTGCCACTATACTGCACTGTAGGATTTTAAAAAACCATTTGGAGAATAAAACCTGGGTATCATGGGATTTTCTCTTTTTTTCTGATAAGCCACCTTTCCAGAGTGGAATCTGGACAGCTGCTGCCATTTGGCTTCATTGACATATTCAGCAGTTGTGCTTGCATTTATTAGTAGTAAAAGTCTGCAAGATGCTTGAACATCATTTAGACTAAGCTCAGGTTTGAAATAATGGAGATTATATGTATAAAATAATACCTAAAAATAATAATAAATGAGTAACAAGAAAGGCAGCAAATATATGAACTCTAAACCTCAACTGGCAATGTATGCATTTTGAATAAATTCTTCTTCTCTGACCATTGTTTTTCTAAGAAGTTTTTACTAGAGAAATGAACTCAGTTCATACTCAAGCAACAAATGAGCTGTTAATGGAATCATTCAAGCCAGAGGTTTGCTATTTTAGTCCTGATGCCATTTCAAGTGAACTTTTTAAGGTAAATGTTGCTATTCTGTGCTCTACAGCATGATAGTAGACTGCCTACTTCAACAAAATGCTTCAGAATAAGTCTCAAGATTAATTCTGTTTATGTCTTATAAATAAAACATATAAGTGTCACTGCTATACTCATTTACATGTCAGAAACCATCAAAACCAAAGGTGTGCATTTTCTTTTTTAATATGCCTTGAAGTGAAGATGACATATTAACTTTCCTTTTGACAATGGCAGACCTTGGTGTCTGCCATCAAGGCCACTCTTTCCTTGGCTTCAGCATATAACTGAAAGGACAGAAGTCACTTGAAAGAAAGGCAATGTGGTGGACCTATGCTGTTCAGCTGAAATCTGAACCAAGAACCAAAAATGAGTAAAATGAATAGCCATTAAAAATCACTGATTATCACCTATATTGTGATATTGTGAGACTGTCCCATTTCAGAAAAAAACCCATCAATAATGTTTTAGATAAAATAATGCTCAGCTGCCAGGTAGTTGCTTTGGTGAGAATTATTCTTTTGCTCTTTTGAAGGAAGATGTAAACATTAACATTTTTTTAGTTGACGAGCAATAATACAAACAGGAAGCCTTCTTGCCATCACTGGGTAAGAATGGATATTGTGGCAGAGACATATTATACCAATACCACTGTGAAGTTGTGGGTGAAGTGAGGAAATAAGCTTGAGTTTGGTGATAAAAATAACAAATGTGGGATGGAGATGTCAAGTCTGGAGTCATTGTACTTCTCTGTAAATAATTTAGTCCTGAAGTAATGTCTTCTGTCTGAAAATAGCTATTTGGCCATTTTATAGCAGTACACTAACATTTTCAGAAATAGAGAAGTTTGGAGTGGTAGGTGAGTCTATGCTCCTTATGAATGCATGTGTCTGCTGAAAATTAGAGTATCTAAACTGTTAATGAAATGTATCTTGAATAATTTTCCACCTTTTAACTTTCTCTCGAAAGAGTTTAAAAACACAAGATGGAAGAGTTGCTGATATGTGATAGAACAAATGAAGTTTTAGTTATGTAAACCTGACTCAAGTTACGAGCTCTTATGCTGAGGAAGAAACCATTGCAGTGCAGGCTGCAGAGCCCTTCTAGGCTACTGGTGCTCAGTTGTTGAGTCTTGCACACACACACACACACACACACACAGAGCCCTGCATGAGGACATTCAGACCACTGAAAAAAAACATTCTAGGAGTCTTATATTGGTTTTGGTTTATAACCAGAGATAATATCAGAGTAAAGCTTTTGCTGTTGAAGGACTGCTTTACTTTTGATTTATTTTCTTCAGTTTAATTTGATCCTGTTCTCATTTTATTTCAGTGGCTTTAGATCAGGCCGTATCACTAATTTCAGTTCCATTCAGTTTCCCTGGTAACATTTTATTTTTAGCATCATTATGCTTCAGAGATCTGCCATGAAGGGTTCATTTTAATTTTAATTTTATATATTTCATTTCATGGCAAAATGGTAAAGCCCCTAAACCCTAATCTGTTCCACAAAATGTCTATAAATATAAAAATAAATGTGACCATCTTATATGGTTAAAATTTTTATTACTTTGCAGATACCTCCCCCCATGGATTCCATGGAAGATTTTCAGGATGCAGGTTATTTCATTCATGCGCTTTTAAATCTTTTGAAAATCATTACCCCTTTCTGCACTAGAGATGAGTTATTCTGATTTTTCAGATCTACAACCACAGCAGGCCCCAAACTCTCAGCAGCACAGTGATTATAAAATAATTGGTCTGGCTGAAAAGGAGGGATACTTCTCTCATTCCTCTTCAGCACTAGTCACCTCCTCTCTCTGCAAGTTGTCTGGACAGAAGTAAAGAAGCTATGGAGATTGTACCTGTTTCCACTTCTAGGTTCTGTTAAATGGTGTGTACTCATATAGTCACTCAAGTGCCTTGCCTAGAAATTTCTTCAATCTCTGTTAGGAATGTGACTGGCTGACATTCTTGGTTTGGAGTCTCCAGCAATGGTTACATAATTGGATTATAGTTGGAGGTTTCAGGGTTCTTTTTTCCTTTTTCCTTCAATATTACTTGCTTCTCCTTTTGGCACAAAATGACTCTGACTTAAAGAACAAATGTAGCAGTTGGTTGGAAATTTTGTATACTCATTTAAGTAACTAGTGTTTATTCCTTTTAACCCTGAGACATTGGCCAACCACCTTGACAAAAAGTATTGCTTGAGAACATAGGCTGAATTTAAGGGGAATGAAAATAACTCTGCTAAACATTGCTTGAAAATTTATTAAAACCACACAAACAAACTACAACACTCTCGGTGCAATATCAATATAATGCATAGAGTTCAGTCATACTACTTCACTGGAAAAAAAAAAAAAAGTAAAATAGTATTTTAAAACTGTCAGTGTTTTTCACAGTAGTTGGGATTTAGAGTGCTATTAGCCCATTAACAGATCAAGGACTTTCTGATTATGTCTTTTACTCAAGCTGTGTAGGAAAGATGATCTGTGAGAATTTATCAGCAGATAAATAATTATGTATCCTCTTATAGAGGCTCCCATTTACAGTATTTGTCAAGCAAGTTCTCTCCTAGGGAAGGATTATAATATGAGCACTCCATGGAGTGATGAAAGCCTTCCCATACCTCAGGCTTTGTAATTTCCTTTTAGCTGAAATAATTTCCATAATAGGACATAGGGTCTAAAAAGCTTTAACTCAAGGTCCAGTGCAATTCAGAAGATGCCTTAGCTACAAGCAGACACCTCTATTTTCTGGCAATCCTGAAATCAGGGCTCTTCTAGAAATGAAAAAGAACCCAAAATTTTCATGGTTGCTAGGGAAAAGGGAGAGAGAAATAATCCTTCTCTTCCTTAAAGTACTGGCCAATTCATGTAATAAAGTGTGTTATTCTCAGTATTTTTAGCTCTGTATCTTCATCTGTCCAAACAATCTTGACAATCTGATCTAAAACAGTCTGACAGGACTTAGATGTTAATTGGGCCAATAAGATCTCATCACTCTCTTGACAGATGAGGTAAAACAGTGACAAAGTCTCCAGTTATGGCCTTTGGCTCATCCCAGCTGCCATACCTAAGGGTGGTGCTAATGGTAGCTGATGGATTCCTTTCTGCCAAATTTGCTTGTTTTCTTCACACAGACACATTTTTTCACCTCTTGCAGTGAGCAGGAGTGAAAGGCTTTTAAAGAAGGAATTACTGGAGCTTACATAGTCCAAAGACTCAAAAAATTGCCTGTCAGTCAACTGAATTTGATAGGCAGGAAAGACAGATTGGTGAGAAATAGGGTTAGGACATTTGTGATGTTCCGGCTGGAACATTTCTTATTTCACAGTTTTGAATTTTTACACTAAGGGGAGAGCTGAAATGCTGCTGCTTTTGTTTGTTGGTGTGGGTTAATAATTAGCCACTGCTTGACTTGATGGCTTTGTTATTGCTGATTATTTGATCTGTTTTGGAAGACATTCCTGTTTTGAAAGCTAAGTGTGATAGTGTTGGAATTGGAAGCATACACCGTACCATAACTCATTGTCTTCCCCTCTTGTTCATATTCTGTTCCGTATTCTTTTCCATGCTGGTGAATCACTGACCCTGCTGCTACTGTTCCTCCAGCTTTATCATTTTCCAGGCTCTTTACTGCTAATAATTCTCAAAACCCAAAGCCTCACACAGGCTACTTATGCTGGACCAATGGCAGACAGGGCTGCACTCAGCCCATATGAATCCACATTCTACAATAAGAATTCTACACAATCATAATACAGATAGTGCAATGGGTTTATTACTGGCAGTTATCAAGTAATCCTGGCAATTTCAAGGGAATATTTCTTTCTATTTTTAAAAATTGTTTAGAAATTAATTTAATCTGCCTATCAATGTGTCCAAGTGTAGGCCATATTTTGACATTATGATTGCTTATCTGGGCAGAGGTTTGAGATGTAGCAACAGCTAGAGGATTTCCTGCTAGTTTTCAAACATACAAGCTTATTTAACCTTGACAGTTTACATTTCCTCAAGATTGATTTGGTTCTAGTGGACTTCAGATGCCAAAAAGGCTGAGTAATTATGGTAGCAAACACACAGAGTTCCAGAAATTTTTAACATTCACTATGACAGCTGGAGTGTGGAGGGATAGAATGTAAGAAAATAAAGATAGTGCAGAAGGGAATCTCACACCTGATGAGTTGCAGCTGTGCTAATCATCAAAGATTAGGAACAGGCCTGCCCTTAACAGGCCACAGCTGTGTCCAATAAGAAGACGAGCACTACAAAAGAGTGGGTGAGCTGGTAGAGAGGAGAGTTGGAGTTTGTTGGCTGGGCTGTGAAGAAGGTGTCAATGCTGTGAGGCAATGCACGTGAGAAATCACCAAGAATGTATGGAACCTTTGCAATAAGATGGCAACACTAAAGGATCTTGTTTATTGTAACTGACTCTTCACTATCCCAAGAACCACTAGGTTTTAATTTTCTTTTAAGTGATGTACATCCTAGTTTGAAAAGAAAGAGCATACAATATGCAAATCTTCTGTCCTTTTGTCTCATCTTCTTAGTAAGCACTCATTACTCTGATATATATTAAGCACTCTCAAGGAGTAAAAACAAGGCCAACCTGAATAGAAGTGTTTTTTTCTTGAGACTCCTTTCGGGCACTTGGTAGTAGAGGACATAGATTTGAACTTTGTGTTTAGTAGAGACAACATAATCAACTAGATGCTCAGTGAAACTTCTAAAAATACATATTTGGAAAGCATATGCTAAAAAGACATAAAGCACTTTCAACACTTTAATGCTTAAGTGAGAGATCTGTGGTGTTCATATCCAGAAGCTTCTGCTTTCATAGGTTGCTCTATGGTATTGGCACCAGAGACATATAAGTATTGCAAATATCTGAATTTCTGGATTCATAGCACCTCAGTTCAATTGAATTTCCTCTTCTGGAAAAATGAAGGATCTATTCATTAATGCAGGAAACAATTACTGCAGTTTGCATAAGGTCAATTCATACTTTTTAGCAGAAAGCAGCAAGCTGCTGCCACAGAGTACCATTATGCAGTGAAAACCATGTAGGAGTGCATTTAAATGGAGCACTTTAATTTTATCTCACAGAAGAGAGAAAAATCTGAATAAATTTCCAACATACAATTTTTTTTTTCCTGTTTAGATGATAACATCAGAATTCAACCAGGAACTGGCAGCACTCAGTAAAGATTAATACAGCTGCAGGAGATTATGGCATCTACCAAATGTCATCCTTGTGCCCTAAATGTAATACACATAAGAGATGTTACATCTCTGCCTGTAAATTTACTATACTACTATTTTGTTTTATGTAGTCCCATCTTTTAAGAAGTGAGAATCACGTGGACTCAGAATTCAATTTATCAGCTCTATATCAGTGGATAAACTCTCTTTGGATAATACAAAGCTCCACGTTGCCATAATTTAAAAGCAGAAATACATTTGCACTTTTCTAGAGAATTATGAATAATGAGATACTGACTACAGAGAAACACATTTCAGCTGCTGTCATTATAATTTTTTCTAAAAGTATACTTTAAAATCCCATTTCTGCAGTGATGTAGACAGCAGCTTATTTTCATTTGTTAAAAATGTTCATTAATTCCACATAAAGCAGTTGCACTATAGGTGAAACAGGCTGGTTAAGTCTCTACGAGGCTGGAGCAAGACTGGGTGTAATAGAAGATGGAATGGGCACTGTTGTAGTGGATGGCTCTGGCAGTTGGATTCCTTGTGAAAAAGAAAGTATCATCAACTGGAATAGGAGAGATGGATTAGGAATATGGAATTTCAGCTTCATTTGTTAGCAAATAGGAACAAACACTACAAAAGTAAAGAACTCTTTAACTGCTGTAGGAGCAGTGTCTGGATAAGAAAGGAATGATCAGGCATTATAGCTTTTTTCATTTTTCTGAGAATGCAAAGCACTATGAACATCACATTAAAGCTTCTGAATTATATTTATTCCTTAATTTTTTATTTTTTCATCTCCAGTTTTCCACTAGTTATTAAGTCCTGATAGAAGCTATGCTAAGCATGTTCAGTTACATTGTTTTATAAAAAATAACTGATCATCATTTTCCCGTTTCAGGTTTTAAATTCTGATTGAACAAAGCAAGTTAGATGCAGTCTGTGGTATACTGCTGCTCTATGGTTTTTCCTCAGTGTAGAAATGATGCAGCACATCTAGCAGCTACTTCTGTTTCTATGGCAGCAGATCTCTTGCTGTGTCTCCCTACATGTTTTCCTTTATAACAACAGACTGTTTATGCAGTTTAACATGGCTTTATGGTATACAACTGATACTGTCCAACTCACCAGACTTGCTGCAACTCCACTCAGTGAGCTTCACTGGTAATATGCTCCTTCAGAGGTTCTGAAGTATTTTGGTTGTGTTAGCTCCATGTCCAGTGCTAGATCAGCTACTCTTGTTGTAATCTTCAAAAATTTTGATCTTGAATATCATAAAGCATCCATGTAGTTTCTGTATCACTTCACAGGTTAAGATACACTCACCAGTTCCTTTGGTCCCTCACTCTTCCCAATGACAAGAGTTCAGGGCTTTGTAAACTGGGCACATTTTGTATCTTAATACGTAGGAAATTAATTGTGTTGCAGTGTCCCAGTCTTCATTTATTTGATGAATAACTGAAGAGGAATTAAGAAAGCACTGATTGTACTAATTAGCTGCCTACACTGCTTGATAAAAATCACATGCAAATTTTAAAATTCTGATTTTTATTCTTTCAGTGCTGCTTACTCTTCCCTTTTGTATAGCACCTTCAACTTGCACAAAGGCCCAGGCACACTTGGGAAAGCTTCTCAGAGTCAGTTTGCTGCGCTGCCATGCATTGCATGCTACTCCCCGTGGCCCTTAACTAGGCCATTGGCAATGTCAGTGCATGTCTCAGCTACAGCTGTGTCTTCCACCCCAGGCACCTGGGCCCTGCTGCTGCTGTTTCACGGTGTCTCAAGACAGGCTTGGACACGTTCTTTGCTGTTTGCTTACCATGCTACCTGTGTGTCTTCCAGGTAAGACTGCTTGTCAGAGTGCTGTTACATCTAAGGTCTTTCACTGTTGCTGGCCAAGGGTGTATGACACCTGCTGACTCCTGCATCCTAACTTCTTCCCCTGAGGAGAGCCTGTCCTCTCAGGTTTGCCAGTGACATCTGCCCTGTTCTCATTCACAAATCTAAGACTGGCCTCACCATGGCTGGCAGCTCTACCCAACACAAGCAAGGTGGCTTAGGGGCATTAGGGGCTTAGCAATGCAGCAGGTGCTGCAGAATGATTGAGCAGGCACATCCTCACACGGCTTGAAGATCCCAATTCACTTGGAGTTTTATTTGTAAAATGTTTTTAGGTTAGAGAACAGTTTGTTTGGACACTGCGCCTTATAAATTCTTACCACTGTGCAAAGTCTCAAGGTTTCTCACTGATGACCACTTTTACACATCATGAGATACCTAATGAAAAACAAATTAATTAATTTGGGGGGAGTGAGACTTTGCTTCACCAGAGAGATAAACAAACATCAATGAGGAATTTTATCTTTATTTCATGATGTTAGCACAATAAACTCACACAGTAGCATTGATCTGTACTTATTTAACAAAATACATTTATAGCAATTTACAAATTATTTTCCATTTGAAAACATGGCATAACATTTTATTAAACACAATACTTTATATAGAGAATTCTCATTTAAAAACATATTTTATTTTTAAGTATTTTCTTTTCTCAGTAAAGCACAGCCTAACAAAGAAAATCGTGCCTGTTAGCAAGTAAGAAAATCAGAACACTAAGAAGATGTCACCTGTCAATTTATTTGATTAATTTTAAATTAAGGTACCAGTGGAATGTAAACAAAGAGTAATTTTACAAAAGGCTCCTTATCAAATATACATGCAGAGGTCTGAGTTCCAATGTATATATTATTACATTTCTGCTCTCTAACGTAATATAATTTGATAAGCCATTATTAAAAACAGTAGCCTTTGGCACTTTGAGTAAAAAAGAATATATCAATATTTATGTATAGAACATAATTTCAATGATTACACAAGAGCTTTAAAATCTTTTCTTAAGAAATAGGAAACTTTAGGAAAAATATCACACTGCACTTGAAATAGTGCAGCAAGTTTTAGTGTAATAAAAGCAACATATATGCCAATATATATCTGACTAAAACCAAGGAATAAAGAACAAACGCTCCCACCAGGAATCCTGCTGTTTCCAAAACAGCTAAATTGCCAGAGGGAATGTTTTCTAATCTTTGCTTTATTGCCATTATTCTCCATTTCAATTTTCCTTTATTTCCAGGTTCATCTACCTACGTTCTTTTCCCCTGCACTTACAAACTAACAAATGATTGCATCTTATTTCCCTGCACTGATAGGCCAACAGTGTTTGTGTCTCACCCATTCCTTTAAAGCTAATCCTACCTCCTTTACCCTGTACCTAGACTAAACTAAAGCCAAAGGGTTTTTTCCATGACAGTCCAAATGTTTTTAATTCCTAGGAATCTTGTACAAAATTTCATATTAAATACCAAGGACTAAAGATATATCCTCTTGAAAAGAAAAAACAAATCCTGATTTGTAAATACTAGCATCTGAACTTATTTCTAAAAAAAAAATTTTTTCTTTTTCTCCTGGTATCTATGATTATTTTTCCCAGCTGATGTGCCTTAAAATGTGTCTTCAACATACAGTGCCTTTAACATACACAGTATGCTGCAACCCTACTGGGTCGCTTCTTACATGCAACCTGCAGAATACTGTCTCCCAGTCATCCTAACTGTGATGGGGTCATCTTGTATCAATAACAGAAAGAGTGTGGTGATTTCCTTAAGGACTGACACTCTTCCACAGCACTGGGTGATGGGCAGGTGAGGGAAGCGTAGCTTGGCACAGTTGGCTTGACAGCAAGCATTCAGCTAAGCCTGGAGCACCTGTAAAACTGGGAAGTACATGTAAAGCTTTCCATTGACTCACAAACACCATCCTCGTACTTGTGAAATTACTTAGGTTTGGGGTTGGGTTTGGGATTTTGTTTTGGTTTGGAGGTCTTTTTTTTTTGGTTTTTGTTTTGTTGTTTGGTTTTATGTTGTTGTTGGGTTTTTTGGTTTTTTTTGGTCTATGTTTGTGTTGTGCTGTTTATCTTCTTGAACAGGATGATTTGTCCTTCTACCTCCTACTTGCCTGGGGTAGGGTGGGCTTTTCCTTAGAGTTCTGTGGAGTAGGGTCTGTAAACAGGTTCTGACTGTAGAGACTGCATCTGGTTCTCTGATGCCCTAAATGAGAAGAGGACTTAGACCAAAACACCTCTCAAGAAGCCAGAGAACAGACCTATCTTCTACTTCTTATTCAGTGAGAGGACTGCTAAGCCATTCCCTTCCCCTGCTAGCAGGGGAGCTGCCAGGTGTCTGACAGTAGTAGAATTAGGAGAGAATGATGAGCTGCAGTGGGTGAGCACTGCCCCTGGCTTTTTCCTTCAGGGTTTAAGTCAGAGCCAAATGAAATGAGGCATTTCTTCTAGCAGGCCCATTTCTAGGACATGCCATGCTTATTCCCTTCAGAGCTTATCCTTCCAATAATTTTTGGCAATGGAGATTTTTAGCAGGCAATTTTTTTCATTATATGCAAAGCTCAGTTTACTAAAATAATTCATGTTTTCTCAGGTGAAGAGACCTTTTATATTCTTAAGTGGCAGTGGTGGGAAAAATACCATGCTTAAGAAGGCTCTGGAGGGTGTCTCAAGGGAGGTGAACTGTAGTAGTGGCACAATGCAACACTTGTTCAGTGATTCTGCAATACCAAGGCATTCCATTCTTTAAAGTGAAGCACAAATCCCCTGTGTGATGGTGATTGGAGTGAAACTTGTGATTGTTCTTGTGGCATACTAAGCAAGTGAGGTGGATGACTGCTTCTAAGTGTGAGCTATGACATTAATTCCTGTCTCGGAAGCTGGTCAGGAAAGTTGCCATCTATTTTTATTTACTTATGGCTCACCTTTCACATTTGCACATCTTGCACTTATTGGTGTCCTGCATTATTTGTTTAAAAACTAATAGAAAAATGGAAGGGTTGCTGAAGGACAGAATAAGAAGTCTAAAAATGTAAAATCTGAATCACTTGTAGTACTTGATAAGACCCCTTAAAAATGTAATTTAAAACAACTCTACGAGTTAGCCCACTAAGAAGCAGCCTCTTCATTAGTAGCACCTGTTCTTAAACAAAAGTTGAGCAGTAGCAGCAAAACTATTCAAAATAGATAGGCATTCCATTCTAATGGAATGTCACCCACACATTTTTTGTTGCAGTAGACATCTTAAAGAACTACACAAAACCTTTGCAATCTTTGAATGTGACAGATCCACTATAACAAAGCTGTAAATATTTCCTACGCTAAATGAATGCAGCCAGCATCATCATAGTATTAGCAATATTACTTGTAAAGTAACTGCACATCAATATGTCATGTTTGCAGAGTCTAATAATTATGCAATTTTTCAAAACATGTAAAGTTATCATCAGCACCATCCTGTATTAAAGATTTGGTGCAAATTCTGCAAAGGTGAATATATACCACTGATACAGCCTTTGCTGTGAAAAAGTCAGTCAGTTTTGGACACAAATATAAAATAAAAAGTTGGCACATTCAGGAAATACAGTGTCTGTGTTCAAGACCATTCTTTAAATTGACATCATCACCCTCAGATAAATGTTTTGAATCTGAAGAAACAAGTTGCATGAAAATGTTTCACATTAGTTCTGGCATTGTGCTTTTCCCCTCACCACATGCTTTTCACAGGCTCGTGCCCATTGCACATCAGCAATTCAGGGCTGCTGGTCAATAATTTGGCACATAAAGGTAAATGTCAGCTCAAAATAAAGGGAGCAGAACCTATGTCAAGACATGCTTACTTTGTGGTGGCATGGACCAGCTGATATGTCTCCTCTCAGTCCTTGTACGCTCGTGTGGGGGATGTGCCTTTATAGAAGATGTTTCTGGTGTTCTCTGGACTGCTCCCTCTCTCAGGGATTAAAATGATGTTACCTTTTCTTCGAAGTGTTGAGTCCCGGCTAGAAGAAATGGACAGAGTCTCTGAGCCAATCTCACTTCCCTCCACTGGAGTGACTCTTATTGTAGTGATTCCATGATGGTGATGCTCAGTGTTATCTATGTTGCTTCTTTTCCTGTCACCTGACCCATAACTGTCTTTTAAGGAGTCACAGCTCTCAGAGTCTCTGTTAAGATCATTTAGCTCATATGTTTGACGAAGAGTGACTTTTTCAGGACCTTTCCATTTCCAAGACCCACTTCCTTCACCTTCTGATGGCATCTGAATTACAGGTCTGTTATTTTCTGGATGGGCCTCAACTCTAACAATGCTACTTGGCTCATGGTCTGTCAAGGTTTTGTATCTGATGGCTCCTGTACAGGTCACTGTGCTTCCCTCTGAACTCTTTGGACTGCCCTGAAGCACTCCTTGCTGCTTAGACATGGCTATTACTTGCATGATTCTTGGCTGGCTATTGCTCCTGCATGCGACACTCTTCTCAGCAGCTTTCAGCCATTTAGCTCTAGCTGAACTAGTTTTGGGTGATGTGTTCACGTTCTCCTGAGTCTCTTCAGGAATGTGTACCAGCTGGGATGAGCCAGGACGGGACTGAATAGAGACCCTTGGCCCGCCAGTAAGACCTGAGTTGTTACAACCTGGAACATTGCCAGGCTGGATTTTCAGGTATTGGCTAGTTGGGCCATGATGATCACCATTTACACCCACTCGGGAGGGTTCTGAGCTTGACCTCATTTCGATAGCCCTTGGGGGTGACTGGCCAGATTCAGTCTCTATCACTTGCAGGGACAACTTTCGACTTTCATTCTTGTTCTTCCACTGGGACAGCAGCTGTTTGGAACGGGCAGAATCCATCGATGCGTGTATTGTTGCATTGCGTCTTGCTGGATCTTCCATGGATGGTGTGTTGACTCTTGGCAAAGTGTTGCTGAAAGTAACCATGTTTTCCTTTCCCATTGGGCTTCGCGGTGTTATTATTTCTACATCAGCATTTGCTCTCTTGAGATTGGTCAGAGAGCCTGAATCTCTGTGGTTTCTATTCAAGATACTTTCTGTACGGTGAGAGACAATGCCATCGCTGCTGCTGCCATTTTTACCTGGCAGGATCCTGTTGGCATCTTGACTGAGGTCTGTCAATGACCTTAAAGGTTCTCTGTGAAAATTTGGGTGAAACACATTCTCGTCACTTGGTAAGAAGTTCCCCACAGCATAGATGCCCTGATATTTGGACAGAAGCATCAACAGCCGGTTAAGAAAGTTAAAAAGGACACATTTTAAGTTATTGTAATTGCATTCTTTTGCTTTTCAATAGAATTCAGTGACATAATTACTCCAGCTAAACTGACAGGTATGCCAGTAAGCATACTAGTTTATTTCCTCACTGGTGTAGCCTTAGCCCAGACTCTGTCCTCAATCTGGTACCTCTAGGTACATGTGAAGTAGTCTCACTAGGGCATATTATTCATGGCAATAAATAGTTGAGGTAAGGATTTAGCCTCCATGAGCTTTCTTCTTCTTATCAAGCAACAAATACAGAAATAATATTTTGTTAGAAAAATAGTAAAATAGATGTTTGCAGTCTCTTAGGCAAAGCTATTTTACAACTCTACTACCGTTTACCCTGAATCTTGTTACAGCTTGAGTTGTCCTCTGCCGTCTGCAGATTCTTTTTACTGCACAATAACCATGTAATACAATATCTACATCATAGAAAAATTCATCAACTTTAAATCAATTGCTTTCCAAGCTGTGCAGAACTTTAATAAGATTTACTTCTAAAATATTTTCCTAATCAGTAAATTCACTATAAAGTGCTGTCATTTTAAAGACTTCACTGAGGGTATTCTGTGAGAGGGTCAAATATCTGACTCAATCACTTGAGTTACTCGTTCTTTATACTCCTTTCAGAATTATTTGTAATTTCACATTATTTCTCCTCCCCATCCTCCTATTGGTGTGTAGTTTTGAGGGCAGATTTACTGAGCACTGGGTATCCAGGAAAACATACTCTCTGCTGTATGATGTCACACAACATAGTATACTTGTTTGTGTATTTCAAACCTGGGGACAGCAGCTCTATTTAGGTAAACCTACAACAGAGAATCATTTGAAATAATATTCTCAACAGAGTGCCTTTCTGCTCACAGTGCAATCATAGAGGCTGACTTTAGTAGCTCATGGGGTTTCTGTTATTATCCTGACTGGTATTTCTTCTGCCACTCTGAAAGCCATTTTTTTCCCTGGTCACCTTTGCAGACCATCTGCAGGTATGTCATGCTATGTTACCACAGGCAAAATGGGGTTAGGAAATGAACTTATTTTAGTATTACAGTAAAATTCATCATTGACTTCTTGGGGGCAAAACCATCCCGCTGCCTGTTAAGACTCTTCTGTTCACCTGCCTACACTCAAGCAGTGGTGTCAGCAGAAGCTCTGATCGCTCCCAGGCACCTGTGCTGCTCTCAGAGTAGCCAGGGCAGCAAATTCCTGCTGGAGACATACTGAGAGCAGCAGGCAAAAACAAGTGCTTGATGAGCTTCCTACTGACAGATATGACCTACATGCTTCCTTACAGGACCCTTCCAAGGTGCTCCTTCTCTTTTGACACAGTACAAAGGAAAAGCATAGGAATAACCTGATCTGACCATCCTTTTCCCCTGCATGGTTTCCCTAAGAACTCCAAAGAATGACAAGTGTATAACATTGCCTTTCATTTCCTGCAGATTCAGCAATTCACTCAGATGAGTTGCTCATACTAATTCAATACTTGTTTGAGTTCATAAAGCGGACACTGTCAATATTAACTCAGGTCAGCAACAAATACCAATTAATTAAATATTTTTCTTGTGTTATGCTTTTAAGTGTGGATTAGAAGAGATGAGTATTTTTAAGTATTTAATAAAGCACATAAAGTTAGAACCATTTCTGTATACAATGCCAGATGATTATATTCCGCTTTATGCACTGTTATGGAACTTTACATTGAAATACTTGTTTGCTTTTTCCTGTTTGCTTTTAAAGTCATTATCCCTAATTCATCATCAACACATATTGATTTTATTTATATTTATGGCATGTGAGCATGATGGAAAGTTTTCATAAGAATAACCAGTACTCTTATTCCAGCCTTATAAGTTTAATTTTTTTAAACTTAACCATGACTATTATATTTACCAAATAGAGAGCAATTCCTCCTCCTATGAGAAAGCCACAGTAAACATCAACTGGATGATTCTTATACTGGGTGATACGAGTCAGACCACATATAATTCCACAGATGATAAAGGCAAAGACCAAGAGTGGTTTAAGAAGTTTTGAGGAGTCCGTTAATGTAGAATTGAAGTACATCTTGAAAAAGAAAGAAATAAAGAAGCAGTTGAAGAAACTTAAATATACCTAAGAGGATTCTAATGTTCAGTGTATCTTTTATATACAGATCACTAGTACACAGTAACATTATAAGTAATCCATTTAATTTTACTTTACAGCCCTGTTAAAATTTGCTCACTTTCTGCAGAAAGATCTGAAATCACAAGGAATGGATTTTCAGAAATATAGGCAGTGTTGCTAATTGACATCAATTAGGATAAGTATTTTATGCCTCAGTACTGTTCCCAATCAGCATCTAAATGTTCTATAAATGTGACTAAGGAGCCACCACTTGTGAAATGCAGAAGCCAGATGTTGTGCCAGATGAACACAGTAACCTGTTCCAACAAAAGCTGCCACCAGATGCTTTAGAGAGCCATTTCTCAACTGAGGGCCATAATATCAGGGAGGTTACAAAAATTAAGTGGAGGTGGCTCATCAGTGTTATTCCAAATTCTGGCCTTTCTCTGGGCAGAATAAATACTGACAAGCTCCCAGTACATGCACAATACTATTATCTAATGTCATTAACTGGTCGTTACTGTTGTTTTCCTCTGACTTTTACAGCACAAGTGATGGAATTACTTTTTAAACTTCAAGTAAATTGTCTATAGTACAGACATGGTGGGCCATACTGAAGAAATGTTACTGCTCAGAAGTGCAAAATCATCTGTGATTGCTGCAGCGTGTCCCACAATTCTCTGCTAGTGACTGATGGGTTTTATGCACTTTCTTTGCAGTAACACCTTGAAGGCCTCTAGGAGTGATTGTTCCATTTCATCCATGCTGCAAATCTCTGGAGGTGAAATCAAACTACATCACATCAATGTATGGCCCTTAATGTCTCAAGTTTAAAAGCAGCAAATCAAGTGAAGACTGCAACAAAGAAAAGGCAGCATACATAACAGTTAATTTGACTGGTAGGTTAAAATATCACTCTGTGAGACAGATAAACACTGCATTTTTTTGAGGATAATATGAGGCATCAAACATACTTTAACATAACCCTTTTGTTTGCTTCTTAAAATGAATATGAAGCAGTTGAATCTTTTCCTTATTCTTTAATAGCTACAATAAAACCAGCTTTTTTAGTAGTTTTATTTTGCTTTCAGATTAGTAGGATAAAAACATCCATCCATCTTAGATATCCAGGCAACACATAATTTTACAATATACAGCAAATTATTTTCTGACTTTTGTCTTGTATAAATGAAACTGAACAGAGTTGGTTACTCACCGAAATGTACACTGCTGCAAAGGCTGCCAGGGTGGCATGTTGGGAAGGGAATGACTTTCTGCCAAGGAAGGACACTCAAATTATACTTCTCAGTTCAAATGCACAGTGCTAGTGCTCATTGAAAAAAACCACTCAGCAGTATAGCCATCTTATACTTCCTAAGCAATATGTGATCTATCAGTAACATTTGTCATTGGGTGACATTTTTCTTGGAGAGAGGCCAACTACATCTTTATTTGCTATGTCTATAGGCTAATAAAAAAAAAAATCAGCACTTTACATCATGACAGAACCTAATGGAGAACAACAACATAGGGGGGGTATTTTAAGAATTACTGGGCCCCTTCTTGATGGCCAGAGAAAGAGAATAAATGAAAACATGTCCAAACTCTTGAGACAGTAGACAATATCAGGTCTGCTCTTGATATTGCCGAGGGCCTTCTGCTCCCAGTGAAAACCTGGAGACTTGAATGATGTGGACTGGACCATTTCAATTCTCTAAAAACAACTAAAGAAAAGTGATGTGAATGCGAAGGAGGTTTTCACATAGTAGAGAGAGAAAAAGCTGGGTTTGAATTCAGTAGTTCCTATTCTGCAGTGGATATCTAGATCACAGAAGCCCTAAAAAAGTCAATGACCTCTGAGCTCTAGGAATGAGTCAGATCCAGTGAAGATTTCTCTCTTTAGAATGGTATAGATATGTAATGTAACATGCTGCATGTCTTGGTGAAGAAGAGCATGTCTACCTTGTAGTCACAACAGAAACTTTCACCTGAGAAAACTCAGCTTGGGATAAATACTTCAACTATAATTTGGCTTCACAGATGGGCCTTGCCACCCTAACTGGGCTCCAGTACAGTCAATTTCCTAGCAACACCTGAGAGAGCCAGTTTAAAATAGCAGAGACTGAAACACAGTTCTTTAAGTTTAGACAGACATTTGTTCTGCAAAGCAGCAGAGTCCACTTTCTAAATTTCTTTCCTATGCATTTTGCCTTGTCTGTTCTACATAATTAATTAGCATTTAAAAATGTGCATGTAGTTCAGTGTGAATGCCACTCTGCTGACTGAATTTGAGCCTATGGCTCCAGCAGGTTCATGACTCTGGCCAAGATGAAACCTGCATGGCTCCTTTTGCATTTCTAAAGACAGACATAAATTCTTCTTCATCTTATTTTTTTTTTTAATCCCCTGAACAAATCTTTCACAAATAGTATTCCAGCAGAACAAGCTCAGGTTTGAGGACTGGGGAATAAAGACATGAAAAAAAAAATTAGATAAATGTTTATAATAGCTAATCAACTCCTTTACCTTTCCAGGCTTTAATGAAATATAAATCTATTTAGCATCTCTGTGGAGCTAATGTGTATATTTGAGTCCTATGAACTTTTCTAGCACTTAACCTTAATTTGATGGCATTTTAATAGTATATAAGGTATGTCACAATGACACAGTCAATTTTCTCTTTATTTGCTTTTCTATTCACATGCTTTCAGGGCAAACAGACTAAATGCACTCTCAGTACTCCCTAATGGTGTCATTGCTTTTGTTCCTCTATTTGTTATCTTTTAATCTCAAATGAAAAAAACTCCAGCTAAAAATGTGTAGCCTTTTTGTATGGCTCTGCATTGAAAAGGTGAACAAAGGTCTCAAAGAAAACATGTCCTGAACTTGGATGACAGTGTGTCACTCTAAATGCTCATGCATGAGGATGTGCAGCAGGGGAACAACAATGAGAGTCCTACTGAGAGAGAGAGAGTCACACTGAGACAGGACATCAGAGATGACAGAGGACAGAGACCTCACTAGAGAGCTGAACAAAAGTGATTGAAAGGCTCTGTGAAGATAATAGAGGAAACGATGGACAAAAGGAACCATTGGATATTTTGGGATGTTGCAGAAAAATGATTTGATGTAATCAGTTGGATAATTATGTGCTGCTCTCTATGCTTTTCATGCAGCAGTCCAGAGGAAAATTTCTGGAGCCAAAATTTCTGGGAAGTACAAATCAAAAATGAAGGCCATTAGCAAACTCAGAACAAGTTCCTTCCAAACTGAAATTATTGAAGTCAAATTAACCTCCTGTACTGTAGAAGTTTTACCATAGTTTCTACATAGGTGACTGAAGAAATTAGCAAGTGCTACTGAAGAACCAGTAGCAAGTGCTGCTTGCTGTGGTAAAGTTGAGACTTTAAGGAATAAGGAAATAACAAATAATAAAGAAAAAATGCAATAAAATTGAATTAAGGAGAAATTGTGGGTGGTGCCAGAATATTAGAGATAGCCAAACGTATCCTCTATGACAGGAATAACTTTGAGATATCAATACATGGTTGTTTTTATAGGGAAACAGAAACACCCAAAACCTGATTGCTTAGTCTTAATATGTTTCAGCCAATTTCACTGGCTTTTTAGAAGTGATGGTATTTAAACTTAGGAGTGATTGGTGATTTTGGAATGGCTACAGGTAGTCAATTCAAAGCAGTAGACATCATATTTGAGATAATGAAAGGAAGGAGATGTAATTGTGGAAATTTTTCTGCCTGCTCCTATGTAATCATGTCCTGATTTCCCTGGGACACCATGCAGTTGCAAGACACTGCTTGCAAGCATCAGGCTTCACTGGCAATATCAGCAAATGGTTATGGGGAAAGAGAAAAAAAACCAGTTAGAAATACCATGCAAGAAAAGATAGATTTGGAAACATACAGCTTTATACTATTGTGGTATTTCCTTTAAAAAAGATAATTTTTCAATGCCATTTAAAAAAAAAAAATTAGAGAAACCGAAAACAAACTTATCCAACAACTCCCAAACACCCAAGCTGTAATGGATGTTATACAGAAGTCTCAGACCAAACACCTGGGAGACTTCTTCCCTTGCCTGTTACAGGAAACTTACTCTGTTCCTACACCACTTCCAAAAGCAGTAGAAGCTATACATAGTGACACATTTATAGGAAATTGCCTCTATACATAGTGACAAATTTATAGGAAACTGCCTCCTCTGAGGGGGCAGAACAGCTGCTAATGACTGTGCTTTGGAACCTAACAAGGTCTTCCAAAGCCCACTGCCAGACAAAGACCTTTATGGAAAAAATTGAATATCACTAAAAAGAAGTTTATGCATTCACCTTTAAATCAGAGACTTTAACTAGGGGAAAAAAATCTTGAAACTGGGACAGAAAATAAAATATAAAATGAATACTTAAAAATGTACACAATGAAGAATAGAACCAACCTTCCAGCGTTGATAATATTGAGATCAGCTCCTGAGCAAATATCTTCCACAACATATGAATTCTCTGAGCAAGATACATTTAAGGATGTATAGTTCGGCTTGCAAACAGTCAGGAAATAAGGGGCCTGATATCCTGTTGATAGCTGTATAATATCAGTAACAAGAGCAGTTGCACAAAGACCAAATACATGAACACCTAGGAAAGAAATCAATAGAGCTTGTTAATTATATTACATGCATTAATTAGGTTGATTAATAGTGCAAACTACATTCAACAGAGCTCTGATGGCTTTTGTTATCAAACTTGAGGGAATTTAAATGCAGAACAAAAGCTTATTGCAAAGTTGAATTTTTTCATATAAAAATTAGGATAGTTTTTGCTTGTTTTCTTCCTGTTGATACTTAAAATTTTGTTTTAATGTTCTGATGTCCTCCAACATCTTTTCATCAAAGAACGGTACACTGGAGCTGCTTCAGTTTGGAAAGAATTTTTCTGAATTGACTAAAGAGAAGCCAACTACTTGAGGAAAGCATATGTGCTTATCCAGTCCTTGGAGTTTCCCACTGGAAGACAGGTTTTTAGAAGTATGGACAACTGCCCATTAGATCATTGCTCTGAAGACCTGTTCTCTTTTTGCTACCACAGAATCATCAGCTGGTGATAACTTTGGCTGTCTTCACACCTCTGATGTTTCTTGAGTATTGTGTCCTTGTCACTAATCCAAATATTTAGGTCTATTTCAGAAGGGATCAATGCTTCAGACTGATTAATAATTCACAAGACAATTGAAGTAATGTAATTGCATTATTGAACATTTTCAACTGCTCTTCTCCTAAAGATTTACCTATATTTCCCTACTTCTATTCATAGCGATAAATTTACTTTTCATCCTAAAATTGGAAGAATGTTAAAGCCATTAAAATATGAAAAAAACTTCAAATTCAGAGTGGGAATTTGGGATGAAATTCATGTGTCTTTGTTTCCTTGGTGATACCAAACAGGAGAAGTGGATGTGGGGTATGTTTACAGTCCTCCTCGGTCATGGTGTAATCCACAAAGCCTCTGCTTTCTTCCTCACTGCTGGTCTTATGAAGCTTTACTGGTTATAGATTGCATAATTTCACTTGTCACTACCTCCTTGTTTGCCAGACTAATAAAACCCAGAGAGCAGTTGTTCTACCAGGTTTTCAGTCTGCTGTCCTGCTGGTTGTCTTTGCCTAGGCTGCCTTCTCTAATGAAAGATTTCTGAAACAGAGGAAGCCTTTTCTTTAGCCACTCTTTGGGAGCGGAAAGTAACTGTAAGAAGGGGATCAAAGTCCAGTTGCCTTTCAAAGTGGAGTTTTTTATAAATGACAATTAAAACAAAGTAAAATGAAAGAATTTGACATGCTCTTCCATCATTTAAGTTGCCAGATTCTAGCCTTTTTTGAGAGGCAGATAAACACATTCCAGAAAAAGAATGTCAAACCTACTGTGAGTTTCTGACAAGTTTTCACTGTCATGCTGAATACTGTGACAGGTGGGTTGAATCCTTATGATGCACTGAAGACAGGCAGGGGAAGCTATACACTGAAATCATTAAAAAGCAGCCAGCTCAAGGTGGGCAGGGAAGGAAAAAAATTACTCTTTTAGAAATACTGACAATAGTACAGGTGAGGAAAGGGGAAATGGAAAATGTAGATGCTGCATTACTGAGGATGGGGCTGCTCTGTTGCAGTCTGAGTTTCTTCCCATGTTTTCTAGCAGAAGATCTATGCTAGTGACAGCTCTGCACTGTTCTGAAAGGCTGTTTCAGAGAAGCAAACCTGCATGGTGAAAACGGAATGTATGTGGAAAGTTCTTTTTTGGGAGTAACAATTGAAACCCACCAACAAATCTGACAGCTCTTCTAAGAAAAGAATTGAAGTTGCATCCTCCTGCATTAATATTGGCCTCTGTTCCAATCCCATTTCTTCTTTTGGACAGGCAACAGTAGAGAATTCCTTCTCCTATCATTATCTGCAATGACAAAGGAGCCATTAAATTGAATGCAGCACTTACTCAGAAGATCCTGATTGAATTTAAAGGGCTGTAATATAACTGTAACAAAACGAATGTCATCCACTGACATGCACTCAACCTTAAAAGATTTATATCAATATGTAAACAAAGTAATGCAACTTAGCCTGAATGAGGGCAGACAAGAAGATGGCCCTGAAATTAAATGCAAATGGCATACAGTATATAGTGCTCAGTGGTATCCAGGCCTTGATCTACAGCTGAAACTTTATGCTTCTACAATAAAAAAGCAGTAATTATAAAATATCGCCACTAAAATAATCCAGAGCCACTGCAATATCTTAGTGCTCCTGAAGTGGTTTTAGCATTCAGTCTTGGCCACAGGCCTAGCAATCCCAAGCAGCTTCTAATTATGACAGCCTTTTCTTCTGTATTTGTTTAATTTTGGCTTGGGTTTTAACCTGATCCACAGCAGCAGAAAAAGTTTTGTCCTTATGGTCCCTCGCAGCACACCAAGCAAAACAGATTATGATCAAAACTCTTGTCTAGAGTTTCTAAAAAGAAGAATATAAATAAAAATTGGTGTCACTTGCTGGAAAATCCAGACACATTTATATATTTGCAGCTTCAGATTTTATTGTTTTCCTTATTCAGTAGTGTGACTATTTTGAATTCTGTGCAGGATTTGTACAGAGTTCAGAGTAAGGGTTGGATTGAAATATTGCAATTAATGAGGCAGTTCTCACCAGCAAAAGCAGAGTCACTTTGCCTATCCACAGCTGCATTGAATACTAATCCATGCAATGCACAAAGCTTATAATGCAATGAGATGCCAAAGCATCTGAATTATGCTGAATCTGCTGTAATTGCTGGTGGTATTTGTCTATAGTAATACCTCCACCCCAGGAAAAGGCAGGTAAAGTGGAAAAGCTTAGTCTGACTCTTTATTAGCTAACGTTTTCATAAACTGAAATTTCTTGACCAGGAAGATCAAAGTAGTGAAGGTTCTCCTATGACATGGAAAAACCTGTGGTAAAGGCTATTTAAGGAATTCTAATTAGCTGAGAACTACGACCACTATTATCTGTCTATATTTGATCAAACTATTGCTGAAGCTTCCCAGAGAAACCAGTAGTATTCCAAACTTAAAACTCAGAAAAACTCTAATAGTTTTTAGCCAAGTTCTAATGTCTGGAATTTCTGGTACAGGGAAAACACCAGACAGATGGATTAGCTTGTCTGATAGAGCAAAAAACAACAAGGCCTATGTCAAGGAAAATTCAGAGGCTGGCATTTCCAGAGCAAAAAACTCCCAGAGTAGAATGGGCAGTAGGAGTGAAACTGCCAGCAGTGAATTTCTCTCCTTGAGAATTGATTTCCCAAATCAATGTGATCTGATGTCCTAGTGATCTCTGTTGGAAAGGACATTGTTACTTCTAAATAGGTTTTTAGTCAGTGGCAGATAAGAGTGTGAACCTTCACTGATACGAATAAATAACTGGTCCTAACATTTCTGAATGGGTAACTAGAGAGAACATCTATCAGAGGATCAGATTCAGAGTTCTTTGAAGCAAATTGAAATCATGCTGCAGTCCAGGTGTATCTATGGTCCAGACATAAAATATGTATCTTGATAATTTCTTCAAGTCCAGGTGTTCCACACTAAAGTCTCCTGCAGTTTTTAAATACGCACACAAAATTTCATCTATGCCACAAGCTATAAGACATATGTCAATAATACAGGTAGTTATTTTCTGTAACCCTTCAGGGCTACAGAACAGGCCTTTTAAAATGCATTTTCTACTTACTAATAATGAGAAAAAAAGCCCAAAGAGAAAAAACAAAATGCAAAGCCCCAAAGTCAAACATATGCCTTGTGTAATAGTGGCTTGGGAAAAGAAGTCATAAAATGTTAGATTTTTTTTTTATAAAAAATTACTCCAAAGTGAATAGATTCATCTGTGTTCTCCAGTCTTGGGAAAAGTTTTATATCAACAAAAATAACATAGAAAAAAATCCATTTTAAAATTTATATAAGGTTTTAAAGAGGGATTGACACTGGAATTTGCTTGTCTTGCTCCCCCCACACACTTTTTCCCCCTTCTTTTCCTTTTATATACACTGTTTGATAATATTTAAAATGTGGCTTAATCACACCTGTATTTTATTGAGTCTTGATGTGTTGTAGTTAACATATTCCGTAAGTCCAATATTGTTGTGTTTAGCATATTAGGTAAGTCCCATGTTGTTAAAGCTATTATATTTCATAAGTCCTGTACCTCTCATTGTTGTCTTGTGGGCGGCAGATCTTCACAGCACAGGATCAAGATCTTCCTTAGTCAGAGCTCCTTCAAGGTTCTGCCTGACTTAGCCCCCTCCCTTTTATCCCAGTTACCTTGACAAACCACAGCTGCAGCCCAATGAAGAACATCACAGCTGCAGCCCATCAAGGATAACCAGGACTAGTCAGGGTAAAGATATTCAAGTACAGATATAATATATATATATTTAAAGCCTCGTCCATTTATAACACATATATTCAGGGCCTCCTACATTGATGACCTTCTGTCTCATACTGCAAAGTCCCTGAAGTGTGGACAGAGACCAGGATATGCAACATTACTGGAGATCCTCAATTCCTCACATAGCTCATGCTTTCTTTTCTATCTTTTACAGGTTTTATAAAGTGTGTAATCAATTTAAATATTTATGAAAATTAAAAAAATGCTAAACTCTACATTATGACAATGGCACAATTGTAATCTATTTACACTGAGCTTCACTGGCCTATTTTTCCAAAGAAAAGGGAAGGATTGGACAGAAACGACTCCTTGTTCCTTAATTCCAAAGTTGTATCAAATAATAAGGAGCCAATGCCTGTGGTGCAACTGAAGGAGTTTGTGTATTTGGCACTGTCACTGCTCAGCCTCTAACTAACACAGGTATCACACTCATGCTCACACCAATACAAATGAGCTACATCTTCCTAAGGCTTGCAGCTTTTAGCTAGTTGTGTTTTGAAGCTTTGGCATTTACTTTCTTCATCGAACTTCCTTTTTTTATAGGCAAGCTCAAGTATGGGTTTGAATTCCTTACATGGTATGCTTCTGATTAATTTTCTGTACTGCTGGCAGAATGATTTCAATCAAGAATAACATTTTCTATTGCAAAATTCCATGCAATGATGAAAGAATTAAATTATTATCAAAGCCTTAACAAATAATATATAATTAAAAAGGCATCTTTTATCCTGATTTAAGGTGTTTGATATTACTTAGGCTTAGCAGAAACTCTCTCAAGTAAAAGCCAGGTTTTCCCACCTGCTGGGGCCCGAGTAAGCCTAGATACATTTCTTCTATAGGTGCTTCAGAAAAGTCCAGTTTGTTCGCAGCAGAAACACTTAAGAAACCCAGCCAAACCCCAGTACTAATGTTTTGCTTTTATCATAGTATTTGGTGCAAAAATCATTTGCACCAGGATCACTTAAGAGTCTTAGCTCCCAGTTCCGAAATGTACAATTTTTAGCCTGCTGGTTGTGCAAAATCCTTCAAAAATGGTTTCTAAAGCAACGGAAATCAAATGCAGTAAGAACTGTTCAGTTAAAAAAAAAAAGACAAATAAAGAAAGAACATTTTGCAAGCAAAGAGAGAACAGCACTTGATAATTTTTATACAAGCATCACATTTTATAGATTTTTGTAGCTGTAAGCTGGATAGTATAATAAAAAGAATTAACTGATTGAAGTTAAGGAAATTAAGAGGAGCTATAAGCAGAGTTATATATATGCAGCTGGCCTTCGAGAAGTGCCTAACTGAGATGCATAGTCATTGCTGTCAGGGGGAAGAAGAGATCCTTTCAAAAGGTTGGTCATGTTTTTTAGGTGCAGAGAATCACCCACTCAAGGTTAATTTCTCTCTCCATTTGCTAGACAGGAGTGGTGTGAGAAATAAAGCTCCTATCTGAACTACTAAAATCAGACAAAATGAATTCTCCTACATATATACATATATATAAAAGACAATTTCTACTTTTCTGTAAAATACTGACCCAGCTGCTCATTCTGACAGGATATTTCTGTTCTGTTGAAATCATCTCCTCCCTTCCTCCCTTTGGGTGAATGATTAAACCAGCCCACTTTTGCCTGCTCTTAATGACTAACTTATAATTTAGAGGTGTTTCAGTGCTTTTTTGGAAAATGTAATTGAGTTCACTGACAAGATTGATATACCTTCTCTCTGAATAAAGCTAGTTCTAACAAAAGTGGCAAGTTCAGGGCTGTGAAAGGCTTGCATTAATAAAAAAAAATCTTGCATTTTTGATGTATCTGAGAGTATGGAGATGCCCTGTCTGTAAAAGTTCAAATATTTGTACAGCGTAACAGAATGATTCAAGCTATTCTCATCCAACTGCAGATGCTGTTTCTTAACATTAAAGCCCACCATCAAGACAGTGAGAGTAGATGAAGTGCTACAGGGAATGTTATAAGGAGTGTATCTCCTTTTGTTACAGAAGAATGAAACATGAATTAAAAATCCTAAGGAAACCAACCTCTACAGCCTAACTGAAACCAAAGGAGTTCTTTATGCCAACTGAAACTCTGTTCAAAATCTTTATTAGGTGACATCAGCACTTCAAACTTACCGTAATTGATGGTCCAGCAAAAACCAGACTAAGCAACATCAGGAAGGGAACAGACTCTTGTGTAGGTTCAATGTACGGCATACTCAGACTCTTGTCATAGCAATTAAATCCAGAGTGAACTGGTTTGAAGACATCAGTAAGTTCAAGAAAATAGAGGCTAACAACAGAAGATGCCAATATGGGCAACTAGAAGAGAAGAAAGCAACAAATTACTGTTTGGAAATGGAATAGCAATGCTTTTGCAAAGACAACATAGTCTGTTAATAAATCTCTTTGATGTTTGTTGTTTATAGCTCACTGCTCCTTGTCATGCCTCTTTTACTATCTCTAAATAATTAATTCTCTGGAGATATGGTACTGTTCAGTTGATATCAATAACCCTGCTGTCTACCAAGCTAGTCAAAACACCCAGCCCAATCTTCAGCACATATAATTTAGCCTTTTCATCTATGAATCATTAATAGAAAAACTTTGATTTAATTTTTTTTTTTTTAGGAAAGTATCAGGACTGCAGTCTCCCATGTGGGGCCTCAGCACTCTGCTGTTCATCAATCACCCTTTTTGGTCCTTTAGCAACTCTCTGTCATGTATGACAGTCTTTACACCAAAGCCATTTTGCATTAAGTTTCAAAGTAATAGTTAATGAAAACCAGTATCCAGTCCTTCCCTAGAATCTAAATATGTGATAATGCACATCCATTTCACAATTCTACCAAAGAAGCAATTAACTTTGGCAAGATTCAGTCTGTTTAGAATGTTGATGACTACAGTTCATAATTCTTTTATCCTCTAGCTATGTATTTATCTAACCCTTTGCAATTACTTCCACTAATTTATTAAGAGCAGAGTTGGCCCTTCTTGGAGCTTAAATTCACCTCTGCTCACCATGAGCTCCTTAAAGCACAGGATCAACCACTAAATCTCTGTGGAAGGAAGTAATTTAACAGAAGATATAGCAAAAAGGAATTTTAAAGCTGTTGGTTTATAAGCAAACAAAGAGAACAGCCTTGCTCTCCTGGAAGATGGGTGTTGAGGCATTCAGAGATGACCAGCAGGATGTGATTATTCTTTGCATCCTCCTTAGTAAACACTCAGAAACACTTTTTGTTAATTGTTTTCCAGAGTCCTTCACGAGCAAGGCAGTATTAGAACAACTTCCTGCTCTGCCACTGAGACGCAAGGAGTCCTTCTGGTGTCTGTACTGCAATGAAGGTACCTGTGGTTAACAGCACCTGAGATTAGGAGAAACAGCAATTATCCTAAAAGAATTTTGAGCATACTTAAATTTTATTATTTTTGCAATGCCCAGTTCAAATTTACAAATACAACTGATTGTTTAAAATCATTGTCATTCATCCCATTCTACAATGCAATATGAAAGCAGAGGTAAAATGGGACCCATATGCATTTGGGGAAAATGATGAATAAAATCTGCTCTACATGGCAGAGGGACAATGGTTTCTTGCATTAACATGCAGTTTTCAGTTTTTTAAGCACTGAGCTTATAAAATTCAGGCTCTTTGTGCACAAAATGTAATTCTGGGTGATTAAAGAAGGAGGGTTCCAGCTAAATTTAATCAAAATATCTTTTAATATGAAGTTTTTTTTAAAAAAGAACAGCTTATCTTTGATTTGCTGATTTGAAAAGGGTGAGTTTTGTCTTCAAAGTTTACAAGCAAAGCCTGAAGAGGGTGGTGAATGGAAGAATGTTGCTTGTCTGGTTATATCTGTGTTCACCTTGATTGCCTTGTAATATCACATAGTATAGAGGCTGTGATTGTGTACAAAGGGAAGAAATATGGATGGGCATTCTTAAGTGCTGTGAGCATTACAGAAATAAGACCAGGCATCTAGGAAGTTTGCTTCACTAAATAGTGTGTATATGTATGTATGTATGTATGTATATATATACGTATGTATGTATGTATGTATGTATGTATGTATGTATAACCCAACCACATCCATATTGCACTCACATACTATACCATACATACATATTATGTACAGCATATAACATACACAATATGTAATACATATGTGAATACATAAGATATAACTATTGTATAATCTGACAGAAATATGTATATATGTATGGAGTAATTACATACAATATCACTAAATTAAGTTCTGCTTCTTGCCCATTGCAGGAAGAAGTCCAGTTCTTTAGCAGGATGTATTATATAATACATATAATATATATATATATATATCAAAAATACATATAATCCTCACTTTGTGCTGAATGCAGCCTGATTGACCATAACGTAAAACATTCACGATTTGTCAGCATGGGCTAGTCTGCTTCCAATCATTACGCAGATGTGCAGGATGAAATAGGCCTTCCCTGGTATCTTCATACTCTGGGAATAATTTAGATTGTTGTGGAACTGGGTGCCCTTCTCTCAACACCTGCCTGCACAGAGACCCTGCTGATTGGCATAAGAGGCCTCTGGACCCCAAGGCTGCCACAGTGTACCCTATCCTGGTGTGCAGAGAGCTTGCACCAACTCTGTGCTGATCTTGCTAGGACATTGAAATTCTGCACAGCATTTGAGCTCAACTTTCCTTTTGCACTACATTTAACTCCTGAAACATTTGCAACGTCCTTTATTAATAACTATTTGAAAGTCATACTTAATGACTTAGTCAGGGTCCAGGTCCCATTGGGCAAAGCATCCTACAACAGGACACAAACTTATTCCTGTGGGCTAAATGAACAAAACAAGCAGATGCCTATTGTCCCTTCTTTTGAGAAACTGTGCCCTTTTATCAAGATGTCCCCAAAGGTTAATTTCCCAGAACAGAAACACAGAGAAGGCCCACTCATGGAATATCTTACATTCAGAGTTTCATCTTCAGTATTTTTCCATTTCTCCAGTACCAGGAAGGGAAAGTCTTTCCTTGAACAATAGTTTATGCATTAGCCACAAGGCAAACTCTACTTGGATCACAGTATGTTTAGACAGGCAACTGTTTTAAATGGCAATATTCCACTATCAAAAATAGGCAATATTTGAAATGGTATTTTATTGTGGTACACTAAAATAAAAGGTAGTGAATAGCTTTTTCTTTAGACTACTGTATGTAAGCTGTGACTCTATTACTAATTTAAAAATCAAGGAATTCAAGGAATTGCATTTTACTGTCTTATGACTTCAGTACAGGACTCCCATATTATTTCTGACTGTAATTATCTGTTCTGCTAAAGAAAATATATAGTTCTAAAGGATTATGAACCTCTGACATAACTGCTTACAATACTAATGATTAAGTCTGTAGTCAATTTGCTATATACAGTATGTCATATCCCAAAGAACATTTTCCTTCCCATCTTTTCAAAAATACAAATATAAAATATGTCTTCTACAAGTCTCACCTTTATAAAAAGGAAAAGGCAAATGTTTCTAAGGTCTTCTAAACAGTATAACTGACTATTTAATATATGAATATTTATGGAGTGTTCTGCTTAAGGCAGCAGCATTTCTGTAATTATAGACTTCGGCGCCCAACACCTTGAAAATGTCAACTATAATTAGGTGGTAGAATGTGTATTGTTTTAATTACAAAATGGAATAGGAATTTTCCTTTGCCTAATTAGAATAATAAAACCCCCAACGTCAAATTCTTGACTAATCCTGACTAATAAGTCTTTATACTCTTACTTCCTTGGATGGATAATGGAGAAAGATCCCTGTTTAGCTTTTAATTAAGACCTGTAAATTTAAAGTTTAACCCAAGTAGTCAAACCCTGTTCAGCTTAGAGCCTTAAAGTCACAAGGATAATCAGCATAGGTACAGAAAAAGTTTGATTTGTAGTCTATTTATTTTTTAAAAAGAGGTTTTCTGTCTTTTCCCTCCTTGCTATTTTCTTAAACTGTAAGTTAAAGGCCTTCATTAAACCCCAGAACTTTGCTATTAGTAATAATTAACGTTATTAATATTTTAAAAGCTTTTACTGTATTGAGTGAGGAATAGTCCAAGCATCAGAAAAGATGTTCTCTGTTCCCAAGAGTTCAACAAGGATGCAAATACCCAGAGATGTTGTAAGGAGAAAACTTCCTGTGTTACATAGTGCAGGACAAACCAAAGCAGCATTCTGCAGCACAATTTCTCTGAACTGATGGGGCATGTAACAAATCTTCCTTCTGGCCAAGAGCCACAGGACAGCTATCACAATGATAGATCACAGAAGTCTGAATGAAGAGTGGGAGGTCAAGGCTTAGTAGGGAAGTCCTATTGGAGTGGATAGAACCTGGCAATCCCTGGCTTCTATAAATTCTCTAAAATTGTATGCTGCTAGTTTTATATTTTACTCTCATATTCTTCAGCACTTAACGAAGCAAAAAGTCCCTATTTATCTTCAGGAAAATAGCATCTTAAAATTCATGGCTTCGTGAGAATTCAGTTATGGAATGTCACGTACTCAGATGTCTGAACCTGTTTTGTAGGTTGCAGTTATGTGACTTCTGCTTTGCTAAATTGCACTGTCTGGGGGTTCTCTCTTACCAGGAACTCATACCCAGATGCCATGGTGATGTTGCCTGTATAAAAGGTAGGCAGAAAAGAGAGAAGCAACATGGATAGAGCTTTTAGAGAGTCAAGACGTGATCTGCCAGATGCAAACTAAAGATGGTATGACCAGACCAGCTGTCGAAAGAAGGGATTATGGAATGCCTGATACATTGTCTGGATATTTTTTATTTTGTAAATAATTTTTAGACTTGGATGGCCAGGAACTTCTCAGATTCTTAGCTTGTTCTGCAACCCTTCCACAGCAAGCAACAGGCTCCTGAGCATGGTTACTGCCTCCTGATGTTTCTCTTGTTTTCTGGGAATTGGGAATCTTTGTAAGCAATGAAGCAAATAAACAGGATTGCCTCAAAGAGACAATAAATGAATGCCACTGGTTTCCCAGCATGAAAAAAATATCAGCCAAGTCTTTCAGAGAAGGACGGTCTAATTAATAACTATGTTTAGTTCCCATGACAAGGCTGTGCATTGTGGAAGATTCTATTAAATTTATCATAAATGTCGATCCTTGTGCCAAGGAATTCATGGTCTAAATGACAAGGCACAACAGATGGATGGGACAAGAAAAAGGGCTGTAGTGGGTTGGAGGAGACAAGGTGTTCCTTAGCCAACTACTTAGAGCAGCTGCAGCTTTCAGCCCCCCTGGCTGCTGTCCTGTGGTACCTTGCTGTGAGATTCACAATGGACAGGAGCAGAGAATGGAAAGAGGATAGGTTTCTCTTATCCTGACAGGGGTGAATACTCAGCTCATTTCTGTGATTGAGCACCTCCCAGAATAGGTCACTACTAAGAAATGGCATCAGCCAAATTCTGCCATTTTCTCATTTTTGAGAACCTATGACTCTCTGAAGAGAGAGCACTAAGCATGGGATGCCTATAGAGCAGGGGACTGGCTTGACAGAAAAGTGAGATTTTTCAATTTATTTTTATGCTCTAAATTTAATTCTTCAATTTTGCAGGCTTATAAAAGAAAGCACTCTGTCTTTTCAGAAATTTAAGGCTTCATCTGTATGAAGGCTTTTTTGCTTTTCTGCCTGAACTTGAGTTTCTGCTGCTCCTTGTCCCTTTTCTGGATGCAAGTTTCATCTGGCCCAAAGCTAGAAGGAATTAATCTTTTCTCTAAACTACTTGTGCCTCACCACTGTCTAACTTTTGTGGAAATTGTGTACAGATACATGATATAAAGGTCTTTCTTCTCCTAGACTTAATGCTATTTGATTTAATTTCAACTTAAAGTTGAATTTCAAATCCCAGATGTCTTTGAAATCTACTATAATTACCATTTTGGAAAATTAAGTTATATACATTTGCAGCATTGGTTTTAGAATTTAACTTAATTGTTTTGTGACTGCCAATTACAGTCTAGCTTTGGAAATACAACAGCTATCTTCATGTAATTTCAAATTGTCCTTATCTTTTACCAGATCTTGAAAGAAATGTCTCAGTAGGTGTAAACCTAAAACAGAGCTGATATATCAGTGATACAATTTCTATTTATTTCAGAAATCTCAGTCATGCTGAATGCACAGTAACCCTAAAAGTGCTTTTTTTTTTCTTTTTCTTTTTTTTTTTTTTTTTTTTTTTCTAAATATATGTGAAGCAGCAATTATAGAGGAAGAAACCAACAAAATAAAAATTATTTATCAAAAATATTTGTTGGGGAGGAATAATCTATAAATATTTTACAAATTTTCTACTTTATATATTTATAGATATATTCTATTAAATATATGTGTTTAAAGTAAATTTTCAGGCAGAAATTTAAAATTCAAAACCACCAGTAATGCATTTCTTTTCAGTGTGACTTCAAACATAATTGATGACTCCTTATCTTAATTATTATTGTTTGATTACATCAATTATAATTACAATAAATGAATAATTGTTATAATCAATTAATAACTATATACAATGAGATTTAGGATATTACATGTACTGTTGATTACGAAATTTATGCTTCTGCTGCAATGTTATGGTAAATCAAGAACAGCAGTACTAGAACAAAAGGCAATTGTTTTCAGGTCTGTGTCACCAAATTTCAGCTAGAAGTTTCTTCAAAAACTCCATGTCTAAGGGACACAGCTGCCAGTCTCTACACAATGCTACAATTTATTGTACTCCCTAAAGCATCCTGATTTCCCTACATACAAAAAAAAATTAATCCTGTAGGCACCAGTAGCATCATCCCATGCTGTTTAGCCACTCTGAACTCAACAACTGAACTTTTAAGTGACAGGACCATCAGACAAGATGCCATGCTTGTAATAGCTCAGCTCCTGGGCATGTTAAGGTTCCACAATGGCTTTTATTAACGTTGGCTTCAGAGTAAGAGATTTTAACAACTATAAAAGAAGATCACAGATGGTAGAATTATAAATTTTTGGAAGAGGTAGAAATTTGAAAAAATGTATCTCCATTAATTTCTAACATATTCAGGCCTTATTTTACTCTTGGAAGTATTAGGTCAAGAGGATGTTGCTGGACTGAAAAGGAAGCAGGGCCTTCTTTCACTGAGATCTACTCAAACTCTACACTTGCCAAGTGTAGGAGGATAAAATATAAGAAAATAAAGATAGTGTAGAAAGTAATCTTACCCCTAAGGAGTTGCAGCTGGGCCAATTATCAAAGATTAGGAGCAGGCCTGACTTTACCAGGCCACAGCTGTAACCAATGGGAAGAAGATGCTCTAAAAGAGTGGGGTGGCTGCTTGAGAAGGGAACTGGAGTCACTTGGCTGCTTTGTGAAGGAGAAAGAGTCAGTGCTCTGAGGAGTGACAACACCAAGAAGGTATGGAACTTTTGTGATAAAGAGACAACAGTATGGACGCCCTGCAATAAGATGACAGCACCCAAGCACATAGCCAAAACCAGAAGGGACGTCGAGCTTGTGACATTTGCATTTGTTTCCCAAAGACAGCCTTGGCACAGGTGTGACACCTCCCTTTTCATTCCTCTTTTATGGTCATCTCCTGCCAAAACTGGTATTGTTTAGGCTGTACAACTCTTCTACAAGCACAGAAGAGACAGGGAGAATGCTGTCTCTTGATGACTTGATGTGATTGATTGATGACTTGCCTAATGAATTATACAGCTGCTCTGAATGCATAGCAGCCTCCTCAGGTCTTGGATAGCCCCCCAATATTTTGAGGATATTGGTCTGTAATGCAGCTTTATAAACATATGTGACATCTGTCTTCTGAGAGTTAGCCACATGACTAGGTCAGCTAAATGAGCAGAGAACTAAATGTATTTCTCCTTCTCCTCCTCTCACACGTGGTTGACTCTTTTGAAAGAAAAAGATGTGTTTGGAAAATATTATGCTTCTTTGACAGTAACAAAGGGATAATTCCATCCTCTGCCATTGGGGATCCAAAGATTGTTGGGTGCAGCCCCCATTTAATTTAAGTATTACAGAAAACCAATATAGAGAGGACTACACTGTGCCTCCAAGGCACAGTATTACAGTTTAATTTTTACATTAGATCCAAACATCCTATTCTTAGGAAGAAAGATTTATTCCTACAGCCTATTCTCTCTCTTATTCTAACCACTGCACTCCACTGATTTTTTTTTTTTTGTCTTTTGCAGTCACACCTATATGTGAATTGTGGGTCATTGTAATTTAAATATTGTGGGTTGTGCATGGCTGAACAGCTGAAAAGCATTCCAGATGTGACTAAGAAGTGCTACTGAGTTTCAAATGATGTTTCAAGCCCAGCTCTCTCAGCGTATGTTAGAAAAAAAAAGGAAGAAAAGCATCTGTTACTGAGACATGGTGGCTATTCTTACATGCACT
The DNA here is from genome assembly GCA_024865655.1 of Emberiza elegans. Taxonomy (NCBI): domain Eukaryota; kingdom Metazoa; phylum Chordata; class Aves; order Passeriformes; family Fringillidae; genus Emberiza; species Emberiza elegans. The sequence continues at coordinate 68,831,024 of JALJVW010000206.1, forward strand.
TATTTCAGTGGGGTCTCCTCTCTCTCTTTATCTCCTGAGCTCTGCAGCCTGGAGTTCTACAATGATAACAGATCTTTGTGCTTTCTGCTGGTGAGAATTCCAACTCCTTTGGGGAACAAGGAAAATAAGTGGTCTTCTACCACTGGAAGAAGTGTTTCCAAACTGACTAAGGCCTGGCTGAGCTCTGCAAAATGTAGAAAAGCTATATCCATATGCATTCATAACACAAAGTCTAGAAGACAACATAAGGAAGAAAACTCAACTGCACAAGGGGCAGTGTCTAAAATATCTCCAATTTTAGTCCCTTGAAGTTACACAACCAGCAGATGAAGGCTGTGCTACAGCAACACAATTTAGCTGGAGAATAAATGCATCGAGTTATGCAGATTGACAACACCTTGACCTTTTGCATTTCCACATATTAGGCACTGCATGAAGCAGTAATGCCACTGAAGTCAAAGGCAAAATTTATGCGACTTCCATGAGAGCAGGATTTAAACCAGGAGCTTTTGAAATGGGAGAGCATGACTAAAGACAGTCTATTTCCTTCACTGAGAGAAATCTATCTGTCCTGACTCCAAAGTGTGACCACTCTGCCAGGAATGGAAACTACATAACTCTGGAAGTTTTCCAGATTGATATTAAAATTGAAGACATCAATATTTTTTCTCTAAGTGAATACAATAATGATATTCTCTGAATATGCTGAAAACAAAGTCAGTTAACAAAATCCAAAACTTATTCCAGGAATACTCATTTTCAAGATCTCCCGGAGGTATATGGACTTTTTACCATGAAAAGTAACTCCCACTTTGCCGGAGAGACTATGAATTTTCATGGAAATCTTTGTCTTTCTCAGCTATGCAAATGAAATTCAGATAACCCATGGAAGAGTCAGTCTACAGAACCCTAAAATGCTTTAAGCACAATTAGGAATAAAAGAGGCCTAGCTGCCTGACGGTGATGATTACCATGCCCTTCAGGTAAGTGTGCATAAGGCAACCTAAAATTATTCAGCTCTCAGGAGTGTGTGCTAATCAGAGGTTCTGCTAAGCAGAGCTATTTCCAATCCTTTAAAATAACCTCTAAAACATTCCTACGAGACATAGGATAAGTCTTCAAGTTACTTTATTTTATGAATCATGAAACCTGAAAACATGTAACTGAAAATGTGTTGAGATTACTTCATAACGTTTATTTGCCTCTAATGCTTTTAGAGAATGATGCATCCACATTTTTTGGAAGCTGTCTCTTCATTTTCTTTCCATTTCCCTGTCTTTCAAAGCTCTACCCTGATTCTCCTTTTGCTTTTCCTGTATAAATGAAGAATAGCTCTAATGATCTTAAGAGGAGCATGTTAGTTTTATGTTTTAATTCTTTTGTTGGAAACACCTGCTGGTTTGAATTATCCATCAGCTCATAGAATATGAGTTGGAAGGGACACACAAGGATCACTGAAGTCCAACTCCTGGCCCTGCACAGGACCATCTCCTAGAGTCACACCACTGTTGTCCAAAGACTTCTTGAACTCTGTCAGGATGGTGCTGTGACCACTGTCCTGGGGAGCCTGTTCCAGTGCTCAACCACTCTCTGGGTGAAGAATCTTTGTGTTATATCCAACCTAAACCTCCCTTGACACAATTTCCTGTCATTCTCTTGGGTCCTGTTGCTTGTCACCAGAGAGGAGAGATTGGTACCTGCCCCTCATCTTTTCCCTTGTGAGGAAGCTGTAGACAGCTGTGAGGTCTCATCTCAGTCTCCTTTTCTCTAGGTCAGCTGGCCTGCCTACATTCTGTGTAATCAAATTTTTATCTAAGCCTAGTAGTCACTGCCACTAAACACATTTGTTAACTGGAGTTAATCTCATTCATAACACATTCTTAAGGATCTTAACAGTTGAAACCCCTTAGTATCAGAACTGTGTGTGTGTGTTGCTGTTTTTAAGTTCAGCACGCCTGCATTATATTGGTTGTTACATTTATTATTTCACTCATTTCCCTCCTTAAAATATATTTTGCTTGTATAACATGAATACATCCCTTTCCTACCATGTTGAAAAAAATTTTAACTTTCAACTCAACATCTTTTTTTTCCATGTCTATGCTTTTGTCTAGCATTCAAGAGGAAAAAAACAAGCACATTTTTAGAAATGTATTTTATAAAAAAATGCAGTTTTCCCTGGGCCTAGAGCTCCTAAATAGGTCTTGCTGGAAAGTGGATGTCAGCAAGCCCTACTTTTCTTGTTTGAAGATGGAAACTTAATGGGCTATGGGGTTTTTTTGCTGCAATTCAGAGTGGGAAGGCACTGTCTTCTATGAACAGGAGAGGGAAGAGAGAAGTGGATGAGTGCCAAAAGAAAAAAAACATAAAAGAATTGACAACATTCAAAGGCAAGTGGCTGAAAGCCTGTTTCTTACCATCCATTTACTAAAGTAAAAGCTTTAAAATTCAGAAAGCTATATTTAAAGTAGGTAAGTTTTGGGCCTGTGTAGTTGGCTGTTGTTGGATTGCATTAGGACCTTACCTCCTGCTTACAAAGGAAATCCTTATTACATGGTAATGCCTGTCAACCACACTGGGTGACTCCACTATCCCTTACGCTTGTAAACTTCTCATTGCAATTAAATGATCTCTGAATAAATCCCTCTTTATGGAGTACAACTTAATCTGGTTCTGTTTGAGCCAATCACAACAGGAGAGTTTAAGTCACGTCCTTTCCCTGCTGCTGCTGAAGTGCTGGCAATTTGCTGTGCTCCAAAGCTTCAGAAAGGCATTCTCGTTAGTCTGATTAGAATTGCTGCGCATGCGTCAAACGCCGAGTGGGTGTTCACAGGGAACACAGGCTACATGCTCCTTTCAAGAGTCACATGAATTGCTGTTCCCCTTTCACTCAAGTGATTTGACTCCTCAGCTGAAAAGGGGGAAATGGTTTCAAATCCTCATGCTATGTAATGGGACAGGGCTGATAACTCACCAAAAAGTTTCCTAATCAACATTTAGGTTCGGATGTATTGCAGTCGGTTTTTTCTCTTGATGTTGTGCTGTAAGTCTGCAGTTCAGTAATTAGAAAATACTCCTAGTGGGGAAGGGCTCACACAGGCTCTCGACTGCTCCTGTGACTGAATAACATAGAAGTCTTAAAGGTTCCTTAGGAGAATTGAAGGCTTTGACTCCCTCAGAGCAACTGGGTGTTGAAAAGATCTCTACCTGTTTTTAAATGAAGCTTGGAATGACTGTTAGCTGAAGGACCTAAGAGTCTAGACCTGAGTGGAGAACTTGCCTGCCTCATGTGGGAACTGTAAGCAGAGTTCAGTGTAGAATCCTTTACTTTATTCCTTGTAACAGCTGCAGGGAGCTTCTAGAGAAAGTATATGTATGCAATCAGTATTACATAAGGCAACTCTTAAGAGCAGCAAGCACACACCTTGTGCTGTTGCCCTGCATTTCATCCCATCTTGCTGCAGGCCAAAGCACAGCACAAGTTCTGTTGTGTCTTGCAGGACCTCTACATCATTTCCAGCATTAGAGTTCTCCTCAGGCTGAGGTACAGCAACCTCCCTTCCTGTCTGCATTCTCAAAGCAGAAAAGAGAGCACAGAGTGAAGAAGCCCCTTACTTTTCTTAGGGGCTTCTCCAAGCTTGACCTCTGCCTCCTGTGCAAAGCCAATATAAGATATGTGGCACAGCAAGTGCCTTCCATCAAAGGGCTTTTCTTGAGCAGGCCTAATCACATGGATAGGATGAGCTTGATGCTTCCATATACCCAGACTCTGTGAAGCTTTCCAGTTGGTGCAGCTTAGTGTTAGCTGCTGACCATATCCAGGTGCTTACAGAACAGAACAGAAGCATCCCACTGTTACCTAAAATTCCTCCTGAAGCCAACCCCCTTCTACCTTCTAGAGAACTTCCAAAGCTCTTCAAGTGCATTTGAGAGAAAATAAATTTTGTTTTATATATCACCCTATGTTTATATTTTCATATTTTTATATATTAAGTATGCCAGGTACAGTTAACTTACACTGCATTTTACCATTAAGTTCTTCACATTATTTTCACAATCTGTTTCCTACCTTAGGTACCTCAAAGCGCCTCAGGCTCTCTTCCCTGTGAGTAGGGTCACATGAAACACTTCACTCAACCCATAAAACATTTGTACCTTCCTCTTTCTGCTGTGCCATTAAACAAATCCACATCACAACTGTTTCTTTTAGCTTAAACTGTGTCTACTCATGATCTTCCAGAAGTACCTAAGTGTAGTTTCCAGGGAGGCTAAGTGCCTCCAAGTGACACACCAAGCAGCCAGTGTCTCTGCAACTCCACCTGCTACCAGCTGAGCAGCCATAGCAGGTTTTGCCCTAGAAGATGTGCCGAGAACCTTGTTCTGTTTTCCAAGCAGACATTTTTAGCTCTCATAGAGGAAACACATACTTCAGGGGTCATCAAAAATATATCAGTGATTACCAATTTAAGAACATTTCTATTTTTCTAAGCGTTCCCTTACGAACGTGATTTTTATTCTATCAAAGCAATGCGAGACGTGTTTGCCTGGAAGCCAGCCCTTCTTGAAACATGTCTTCCTCCCGAGAGGTTCCTGGGCACATAGTCCGATTTATTTGAGGAACCCTTTCATGTTCGAAGTAATTCTTAGAAATAATTCCTGCTCTAAAAGGCTCGAAAGATGAGATTAATTTATGCCTGCTCCTTACGGAGAGCTTCGATGCTGATTCCGGCGAGACGAAGCATCACGTAAGGGTTTTGCATCAGTCGGTGCGGAGAGAGCACCGAGGCGAGCTCGCTCCCCGCGGATGGGCTCCGCGCCGCTCCCCGCGCCCGCCGCCAGCCCCCGGCCAGCCCGCTCGGCGTAGCGGCCACTCACCTCCACGAAGTAGAAGCAGGGCAGGAGGGTGACGCTGTCCTTGGTCACTTTGCCCTTCTGCCGCTCCTTCGCGGACATGCTGGCGGGGCTGCGGGCGGCGGCCAAGCGCTGCCCCGGCCGCTCGCAGCCGCCCGGCCGCCGCGGCTCTCCTCCTCCTCCTCCTCCTCCGCCGCCGCCGCCGCCGCCGCCGTGCCGAGCGCTGCGCCGTGCGCGGGGCTGACGTCCCTGAAAACATGTAACTGAAAATGTGTTGAGATTACTTCATAACGTTTATTTGCCTCTAATGCTTTTAGAGAATGATGCATCCACATTTTTTGGAAGCTGTCTCTTCATTTTCTTTCCATTTCCTGTCTTTCAAAGCTCTACCCTGATTCTCCTTTTGCTTTTCCTGTATAAATGAAGAATAGCTCTAATGATCTTAAGAGGAGCATGTTAGTTTTATGTTTTAATTCTTTTGTTGGAAACACCTGCTGGTTTGAATTATCCATCAGCTCATAGAATATGAGTTGGAAGGGACACACAAGGATCACTGAAGTCCAACTCCTGGCCCTGCACAGGACCATCTCCTAGAGTCACACCACTGTTGTCCAAAGACTTCTTGAACCCTGTCAGGATGGTGCTGTGACCACTGTCCTGGGGAGCCTGTTCCAGTGCTCAACCACTCTCTGGGTGAAGAATCTTTGTGTTATATCCAACCTAAACCTCCCTTGACACAATTTCCTGTCATTCTCTTGGGTCCTGTTGCTTGTCACCAGAGAGGAGAGATTGGTACCTGCCCTCATCTTTTCCTTGTGAGGAAGCTGTAGACAGCTGTGAGGTCTCATCTCAGTCTCCTTTTCTCTAGGTCAGCTGGCCTGCCTACATTCTGTGTAATCAAATTTTTATCTAAGCCTAGTAGTCACTGCCACTAAACACATTTGTTAACTGGAGTTAATCTCATTCATAACACATTCTTAAGGATCTTAACAGTTGAAACCCCTTAGTATCAGAACTGTGTGTGTGTGTTGCTGTTTTTAAGTTCAGCACGCCTGCATTATATTGGTTGTTACATTTATTATTTCACTCATTTCCCTCCTTAAAATATATTTTGCTTGTATAACATGAATACATCCCTTTCCTACCATGTTGAAAAAAATTTTAACTTTCAACTCAACATCTTTTTTTTCCATGTCTATGCTTTTGTCTAGCATTCAAGAGGAAAAAAACAAGCACATTTTTAGAAATGTATTTTATAAAAAAATGCAGTTTTCCCTGGGCCTAGAGCTCCTAAATAGGTCTTGCTTGAAAGTGGATGTCAGCAAGCCCTACTTTTCTTGTTTGAAGATGGAAACTTAATGGGCTATGGGGTTTTTTTGCTGCAATTCAGAGTGGGAAGGCACTGTCTTCTATGAACAGGAGAGGGAAGAGAGAAGTGGATGAGTGCCAAAAGAAAAAAAACATAAAAGAATTGACAGCATTCAAAGCAAGCGGCTGAAAGCCTGTTTCTTACCATCCATTTATTAAAGTAAAAGCTTTAAAATTCAGAAAGCTGTATTTAAAGTAGGTAAGTTTTGGGCCTATGTAGTTGGCTGTTGTTGGATTGCATTAGGACCTTACCTCCTGCTTACAAAGGAAATCCTTATTACATGGTAATGCCTGTCAACCACACTGGGTGACTCCACTATCCCTTGCACTTGTAAACTTCTCATTGCAATTAAATGATCTCTGAATAAATCCCTCTTTATGGAGTACAACTTAATCTGGTTCTGTTTGAGCCAATCACAACAGGAGAGTTTAAGTCACGTCCTTTCCCTGCTGCTGCTGAAGTGCTGGCAATTTGCTGTGCTCCAAAGCTTCAGAAAGGCATTCTCGTTAGTCTGATTAGAATTGCTGCGCATGCGTCAAACGCCGAGTGGGTGTTCACAGGGAACACAGGCTACATGCTCCTTTCAAGAGTCACATGAATTGCTGTTCCCCTTTCACTCAAGTGATTTGACTCCTCAGCTGAAAAGGGGGAAATGGTTTCAAATCCTCATGCTATGTAATGGGACAGGGCTGATAACTCACCAAAAGTTTCCTAATCAACATTTAGGTTCGGATGTATTGCAGTCGGTTTTTCTCTTGATGTTGTGCTGTAAGTCTGCAGTTCAGTAATTAGAAAATACTCCCTAGTGGGGGGGAAGGGCTCACACAGGCTCTCGACTGCTCCTGTGACTGAATAACATAGAAGTCTTAAAGGTTCCTTAGGAGAATTGAAGGCTTTGACTCCCTCAGAGCAACTGGGTGTTGAAAAGATCTCTACCTGTTTTAAATGAAGCTTGGAATGACTGTTAGCTGAAGGACCTAAGAGTCTAGACCTGAGTGGAGAACTTGCCTGCCTCATGTGGGAACTGTAAGCAGAGTTCAGTGTAGAATCCTTTACTTTATTCCTTGTAACAGCTGCAGGGAGCTTCTAGAGAAAGTATATGTATGCAATCAGTATTACATAAGGCAACTCTTAAGAGCAGCAAGCACACACCTTGTGCTGTTGCCCTGCATTTCATCCCATCTTGCTGCAGGCCAAAGCACAGCACAAGTTCTGTTGTGTCTTGCAGGACCTCTACATCATTTCCAGCATTAGAGTTCTCCTCAGGCTGAGGTACAGCAACCTCCCTTCCTGTCTGCATTCTCAAAGCAGAAAAAGAGAGCACAGAGTGAAGAAGCCCCTTACTTTTTCTTAGGGGCTTCTCCAAGCTTGACCTCTGCTTCCTGTGCAAAGCCAATATAAGATATGTGGCACAGCAAGTGCCTTCCATCAAAGGGCTTTTCTTGAGCAGGCCTAATCACATGGATAGGATGAGCTTGATGCTTCCATATACCCAGACTCTGTGAAGCTTTCCAGTTGGTGCAGCTTAGTGTTAGCTGCTGACCATATCCAGGTGCTTACAGAACAGAACAGAAGCATCCCACTGTTACCTAAAATTCCTCCTGAAGCCAACCCCCTTCTACCTTCTAGAGAACTTCCAAAGCTCTTCAAGTGCATTTGAGAGAAAATAAATTTTGTTTTATATATCACCCTATGTTTATATTTTCATATTTTTATATATTAAGTATGCCAGGTACAGTTAACTTACACTGCATTTTACCATTAAGTTCTTCACATTATTTTCACAATCTGTTTCCTACCTTAGGTACCTCAAAGCGCCTCAGGCTCTCTTCCCTGTGAGTAGGGTCACATGAAACACTTCACTCAACCCATAAAACATTTGTACCTTCCTCTTTCTGCTGTGCCATTAAACAAATCCACATCACAACTGTTTCTTTTTAGCTTAAACTGTGTCTACTCATGATCTTCCAGAAGTACCTAAGTGTAGTTTCAGGAGGCTAAGTGCCTCCAAGTGACACACCAAGCAGCCAGTGTCTCTGCAACTCCACCTGCTACCAGCTGAGCAGCCATAGCAGGTTTTGCCCTAGAAGATGTGCCGAGAACCTTGTTCTGTTTTCCAAGCAGACATTTTTAGCTCTCATAGAGGAAACACATACTTCAGGGGTCATCAAAATATATCAGTGATTACCAATTTAAGAACATTTCTATTTTTCTAAGCGTTCCCTTACGAACGTGATTTTTATTCTATCAAAGCAATGCGAGACGTGTTTGCCTGGAAGCCAGCCCTTCTTGAAACATGTCTTCCTCCCGAGAGGTTCCTGGGCACATAGTCCGATTTATTTGAGGAACCCTTTCATGTTCGGAGTAATTCTTAGAAATAATTCCTGCTCTAAAAGGCTCGAAAGATGAGATTAATTTATGCCTGCTCCTTACGGAGAGCTTCGATGCTGATTCCGGCGAGACGAAGCATCACGTAAGGGTTTTGCATCAGTCGGTGCGGAGAGAGCACCGAGGCGAGCTCGCTCCCCGCGGATGGGCTCCGCGCCGCTCCCCGCGCCCGCCGCCAGCCCCCGGCCAGCCCGCTCGGCGTAGCGGCCACTCACCTCCACGAAGTAGAAGCAGGGCAGGAGGGTGACGCTGTCCTTGGTCACTTTGCCCTTCTGCCGCTCCTTCGCGGACATGCTGGCGGGGCTGCGGGCGGCGGCCAAGCGCTGCCCCGGCCGCTCGCAGCCGCCCGGCCGCCGCGGCTCTCCTCCTCCTCCTCCTCCTCCTCCGCCGCCGCCGCCGCCGCCGTGCCGAGCGCTGCGCCGTGCGCGGGGCTGACGTCAGGAGCCGGCTCGGCGGGCGGGGGTCCCGGCCAGCTTAACTCCTTCGCGCCGGCCGGGCGGGGACCGGGGGCCGGGGAGCCCCGGGCGGTGCGCCCGCAGCGCGGGGATGCTGCGGCTGCGGCGGGGGAGCTGTGCGCGCACGTACGGGTTCGAGAGACCTGGACGGGATCCCTGAGGGCATCAGGGTGTTCGGGATGCTCCTTGAGGAGTCTGCGGCGTTTGTCTTGTTCCTGGGAAATATTTTTCTGAAACAGAGCAGTAGAACGTTCCAGGGAATGGCATTCCTATACAACCAATGTTCTTTCCTTGCAGGTGTATTCTTTTTGAAATCGAGATGTTAATGACAGCTCACCTCAGTCTTAGTGCCAGTCAGGGGGAGTAGTGTGACTGGGACTGAGCCAAACTGAGCTCTTCAACCCCATGTGCAATACTGAGGCATGTGATTTCTCTGATCTGTCGAGTATCTGGTGCAGTTCCTGCTACAGTCTTGAAGAGAACAGAATTAACCCGAGCAATTGTTTCCATGGTGAAATGTGCTAAGATCCTATTTATGGATCAAAGTTTGCAGCCTTTTCTCAGGCAAGCTCCTGTTGATGTCAGTGAGAGGTACCCTGGATAAGGCCTGCAGGAATTCTCTGTGAAAGATAGCATTTACATCCTTTGTAGCACATTAATAAGGTCTGCAAAAGTTGTCTTGTGCCTATAAGCTTATTCCTGCATTGTGTTGTTCAGTTTTAATGTACAAGGAGAGAAGTGTGACTCAAGCAGTCATTGTTTATTTCCTGTCTTTCTCCTTTTGAGGGAAAATGGGAAATTACCTGCTGTTTTGTTCAGATGGTTGCTAGTATTTTGGCTGCTATGGCAATGGAGGTGAAGATTCTCATCAGCCCCTTTTCTTTTCTAGCTGTTCTCTTTCCATTTATCCAGAGTGGATATGCCAATCCATGCTCTGCACTGAATAGACAAGCTCCACGAGAGGGTAAAATCAAAAATGTACTTCATGCCTGCAGGCAGGTGTGGAAGGCAAATCTGTAGTCTGACTCCAAATCATTGAAAAAGACTTTTCAGAGCTGCAGCACACGTTGCCATACCAACACATATTCTTGTCTTAACCCTGTTAGGAAAGATTTACAGGGTTTCTGCTGGCTCAGGAGTCAGGGCAATTGTTGGTAGCCTTGTAAAAGGCAGGTCAAGAGTCTCCAGGGAGTGGAGGTAGCCACGGGGGGTTACTGGGAACAGAAGATCTGTGAGCGGAGGAGATTTCTTCCTGTCTATCAGCACTGAATTCCAGGAAATTACTAAGAGTGCTGTGAGGATGTCCAGTAGTGGTTCATCAGTACAAGTCTAGCCTTTAAATAGAAGTAGTCACTTTTTGTTAACTTTCCTGGTGGTTTATCCCAAGTAAAACAGCAAGAGTTGAGGAGCTGTTGTAAGATTTTTGTTCCTGCCAAATATGTAACTACTATTAAGGAGAGTGGGTAATGAGTGATACCACTTAATAGCATTTACTGTATCAGCCTCGATTGTTGTGAAATCATTAATCTGGCTTGAAAATAATCAGCATACTCTAATAAAAATTATTCAAGAGTACTTTTTCTGCCTGTTTCACACAAAAATTGCTTTATTCTGGGAGAATCGAGGGGATCAGGCGCTTCTGGTAAAATGAAGGAACAAGCTCACGTTACAATGTAACTTTAGAAACTGGAAAAATTCCTCCTGTAAGTTATATTTTATCATTGGACTGCCTAAAGGCCTGTTAAGAGTGCATTTGTGATAGGTACAGTGAAACAAAAGGTGGTAGCCAGCCTCTATTCGACAAACTCACTATAAATATGTGTCTGATGGGAGGGATACCATGCAAGCTGTGTGACTGCTGTAAGGGCAGGAAGAGTTGTGCTAATCCTGTGTGTTTGATTCTGATAGAGCTAGGAGTGGGGTTCCATATGAGTTACCTGAAGTGGCTGCTTTTTGTCAGTGACATAGCTTGCCACAGAATCACAGAACATGTTGAGTTGGGAGGGACCCACAAGGATCATCAAGACCAACTCCTGGCCCTGCAAAGGACCATCTCCAAGAGTCACACCATGTGCCCAAGAGCATTGTCCAAATGCGTCTGGAACTGTGTCAGGTGCTGTGAGCACTTCTCTTGGTCAGTCAAACACTGGGAAGGATGAGCCTCCCTCCTGATATGCACAGTGACCCACTTCCAGCCTTCATCTTTAACAGGCCCTTGACTAACAGTCCTTTGGCTAATTACCCTGTATGGTTCTGAGTCCACCTGCTTCTCCACTACACTGGAGGTTCAAGACTCCCAAAAGTCTTGAGACTGTAGTGTCTCTGAAAATAATCAGTCTATCTCTTGCTCATTCACTTGAATAGTGAGTAGCCTGTCCACTTCTTCCTATAGCTCCTTCATCTGGTGACACAGCTCCTCACTCTCAGCACACCTTCTGCAAAAGAACTGTTTGTCATCCCCAGCCTCACAAAGAGGCATCAGGCACTCCTGGAAACCTGCGACCTGGACAGCTACATCTCCTGTCAGCATGCTCTGGCACAGCTGGCTCAGTGACTCTTGCAGCTACATGGGATTCTAGTCAAACAGAGGAGAAGGCTCAGCAGTGCCTGCATCCCAGCATGGGACAGGTCTCTGTCTTGAACTCATCTAAAGGTGACATTGATGGGCAACCATGGACATGTCTAGGGTTCCCACCCTTCTCTCTGGGCTTTCACTGAGGTCCTCACTTGGGACTCAGCTCAGGAATAAGTAACCAAGGTACAGCTAAGGTGCCCCTTCACCATTTCAGCCTTGGTGTGCTGCCAGCAGTGGATTCCTAGATGCCAATAGGGTTGGCAATAAATTTAATAATAAATTGATACTGAATTAAACTCATTTCCCCAAGTCTAGTCGGGGAAAAATCTTGGTTTGCCCAAGACAGTAACTAGTGAGTGATCTCTCTCTGTTCTTGTCTTGACCCATAAGCCTTTTCTCATATTTTCTGTCCTCTCTCACGCTAAGGAGGGGAGTGATAGAGAGGCTTTGGTAGACACCTGGTGTTTGTCCAAGGGCACTCCACCACAATGAGTGTCTCATCCATATGATCTCCTAAAGGAAATGTGTTGGTGGTAACTAATCCAGAAACACCTCCGGTCCATTTCAATCATGATAGTCTTACAAGAAAATGTGGTGATGTGTGACTTATGAATGCATCTATGTGCTGGATAGTCATGTTTACAGAGTCTGCACTATTCCTGACAGTTTTTCTACCCACCTTCAAGCAAACTCAGAGAAGTAAAATGGACCATTTAGCATAAAGCATAAAATTGTTTGTTTATGCTTTGCTTCAGCAAAACTAATCAAGTTCATAAAAGCATTTAAAGGAGTTGAGGAACTAGAAGATGAAATTCATAGATGTGGACTATAGGCCTCTTCTGACTCATCTAGAATGAGTTTTTAGGAGTGATTTATTTTTCCACCAACAAAAAGAAAACTTGGCAATCAGTAGGTACCCCTGGTGACTGCAAGCTGATTTTTTAGAGCTCAGTTTGACCCAAGACCTTGGCCCCCTAAAAAAACATTGTTGGCGAAACTTCTTTAGGTGAAGAAAGCACCTTTCTTTGTGATTCTCAGGCAGACAGTAGCTGCCACAGTTATTAGAAACCTGATTTGAAATTCTTTTCCAGTACAACCTAGTGTGTTTGCAAAGTTGCACTGCATTAAATGTGACTGCAGGTCATTGTCTCTTTGCCCAGGTCCTCTCTTCCCTCTGCAGCAAAGTCTGCCTTTGCTCCCAGACTTTGGTACGTGCTGGACATGGGCAATGGCTGTCGTTTCACTGCTTCCATGGCAACAGAAATCACACTGCAGAAGCAGGGACCGCTCTTACATCACTGAATAAACCCACTTGCAAAAGCAGTATGAAATAATAAGACAAAGATTTAGAGGAGCTGGTGAGTCTATGGCTGAGCAGATTACCTGGTCAGAGAGCGGCTCTGGGGGTTTGTAGCAAGCAGAAGTTTGGCCAGAGGCTGCAGCAGCAGCTGCAGTTACAGTTACCATTGCTTAGTAGCCTGAGGAAACCTGCTTTCTTCTGGTCACCACACAATTTCCCCACATAAAGGCCACTTCTGAGGCTCTGTGCATGGATCAGGGTTAAATCATATTATATAGATAGATTTGTTTTTCCTTTGGCCCACTGAATGCAGAATAGATGATGTGAACTCAGCATATTAAAAGAGTAATCCTCTCTTGAGAAAGGGTGGCATATGGGAGCTGGGCTTTGCTGTGTGGAACTGACAGATGTTTTTTGTTCTGCTTTGCTTGACATATCAGAATTCAAAAATGCAGCAGTGTGTGTTTGTATATATATTCTTCTTTCCGTCCCCAAACTCCCAGTCCCTCAGGAAAATCTGTTTGGGGGAATTCTTGTGTGTGTTGAATTCACATGATATTCCATAGGCAAATCTGCCCTGAGCAAGTGAGGGGATATTGCTTGTTTTAGTCATTAATTTAAAAGATTGTTCTGGCCATAAAACAGATAAATTTTTTATGAATATTTGATGAACAGACGTTCTAATCTTTGGTGCAACAGCCTCAGTATAGTCTGTTACTTGGAGGAAAAATACTGCTGGCTCCCAGACAACATGGCAGCATCTTTTCTATCATCTAAACAGGGTACCTTTCATATGAATCTGATAAATGCTATGAAAGGGAAAAATTACAGGACATAGCAATTTAATAGCTGAATAGTATCAAGGGCATGTCCTTAATTATCAACATTTGCATTAGCTTTCTTCAAGTGCAGGATTTTTTTTCATGTTAGGGTAAAATTTTCCTCTTTGACCCATCTGGAGACCCCGTGTTGGCAGCACATAGCACTCTTGGATAGATGGCATGTGACAGCACTGGGAGATTCAGAGTGGAACAAGTTCAAAACATACAAAAGAGACGCACAGTGCAGATGGGAGAGTTAAATTCTGCTTTGAAGTTGTAATTGCAACAAGCAATTGTTTCCCTGCTATGCCTAATAATCTCCTGTTGTTGTAAAGCTCTGTCTTCTAATGTCTTTTCCTTGGCTGCTAGATATAGGTCACAGCTTTAAAGTAGCAGATGACTCTGAATGATTCCTGGCTTTCCTGGCTGCCTTTTACACTGTAGTGTTTCGTTTGAAAAATGAATTTTCCATATTTTGCATGAGTCAAGCTAGGATCATTTTTCTGAATCTGTGGCTTTAAATACTATTTATGAACACATCTACATAGTATTTTGCAGACTTACATGCCTGTGCTTTCTGGCCTTAGGCAAGTTATGGGTTGCAAGGCATGTGGCTGCAGAAATGTAATGCTGTACTCAGGTTTGTATGAAATGCTTCCCCTTAAGTCAGACTTAGCAACAAGCTGAGCAGTTATGTGGCTTTTTAGTGAAGCTGCCTTGTGGCTGGCTGATGTCTGTGCCCACTATGGACTGTGCCCCGTGTGTGTTTATTTCTGTGCTGATAATGGTAGATTCTTACCTGCACACATCTGTATTTAAGATCTTAGTTACTAGCATGAAGGCTTGAAAATGTCAGAATGTGAAAATCCCAGCCCATTTCTGGAATATCAATGCCTCTTTAAAGCAACTTCATGTAGATATCAATAAAAAACAAATCTGGATTTTTGTGCAGTGACCTGTCACAAATATTTTGCTTGAATCTGGGCAAGTTATCACCAGCTAATTAGACATCAGCCATTTGGTGCATGAGGTCAGGCAGAGAGAGGTTGAGTAAGAAACTATAGTCATGCAATTAACAGTAGAATCTATTTGTCTAAATGGAAATGCTGGAGTCCCAGCAGAAATTCTCTTTGCCCTGCAGTCTATATGAAATACCCTGCCTGAAAAGGACTGGTACACTCGTCTGACATTTTCAGGACTACAATAACCTGTTGATATTTATTAGTCCATCCCTTTCTAACCACTGCACATGTTTGCTTCCCAACATGGTTTTGTCACATCCAAGACTCTGATGTCATGTTTTTTTCAGCTTAAATAAACACCTTCTCAAAATAGAGATTTTTTATGAAAAATGCATGTTTCAAATTCCTTGAGGATGGCAAACTTGAGAATCGCATGTATGACTTTGAGAAGGAAATTTAGCAAGTGAATTGTAACAACACAAGATGGTCTTTTTCATAGGAGGTAGCGGAAGAATATCTACAGTACTAAAACTTGTGTTTTTCAGAGTCCTTTTAGATGCTCCAAAGAGACAAAAATCTTTTATTCTTACAATATTGAAGTCCAGTATTAACTTCCATATGAGTACATCAATTATTTTGAAAGTCTGTAATCATAGTGCTGTTTGTTGTCAAGGACACAAATGAGGTAGCCTCACAACTGAAGAAAACTCCTGCCCCCCACTTTTAAATATTAATTTTCACTGTTAGTTAGTAAAAACAAGGCATAAAAGTCTAGCCTATGTGTACATATGCACATAAATTTTTTGTATTTACAAAGTCTTAAAGTGAAGTAACAATTGAGCGAAATCACATCAGCTTAAAAGGACTGCAAGTCCACAGTAGCACTCAATATATATCAGGATTAATATTTATACTGTGTAGCACCAGAAAACTCTGACTGAACTAACAGAAAGGAGAAAAGCATGAAATACTTATTTCATTATTTGTATAACATTTTCCTTGAAAAAAATCAACATCATCAGGCAGCAGAAAAACTCATTGTCAGTCAATGTTGAATAAATGCAGAAACAGCATGGTGCAGGTATCATTCTATCATTGCTAGAATAAAAGTGAATAAAAACCTGATTTATGAATAAGTTGAGTATAAATACCTGGATTATAAAAAATAGTTGAAGATTCCCAGCAACAGTGTTCTTTATAAAATTAGCACTTGGGCAAAAATATAATAGGTTATACAATGATTCTGTACTTTGGTTCTGCAGTGTGAGTGAAGAGCTGTCATGTGGCTTTCAGCCCCTTTGTGATCATGCTTAGAAGGCTGTTAAAACCAACCATTGCTGAATTAAATGTGGAAAAGTCTGTTAAAAATGGAAATGTAGATGTGAACAGTCAACAAGCATTCACCATAGAAGTATCTTGCTAAAGTTCAGAGTTGTGATGGCAACTGTAATAATATAATGTAAAGGGGTGATTCTCCTCGTGCATTTCTTCATCTCTCCTGACTGGAATACCTTAAATACCTTCAGGCCATTATGAATTCTCACTGAGTTTTGAGAATTGTAACTATTAGGTGTAACTTGCAGGAAAAAAAAATTGAGATATATGGAAGATATAAGATGATTTTGCAACAGTGAAAGCAGAAGTGGATGCTTGAGCTGTGTGCAGGTCATGGCATATTGTGGCAGTAAGTTCTTGTTTTGTGTAGCTGCTCCAGTAAACACAAACAGTAGGATGAAAAAGAATGGGGAAAAACAGGGAACAAGACATATCTGATGGCTTAATGAGTGTTTTTAGCTTCAAGTTCTTCCATTTAGCATCTGGCTTTCCCTGGCTGGTTGCTCCTGAATTCGACACATTTGACATTCTAGAAAGAAAATGGTACAAAATCTTTGGAAATTAGGGCTCAAAGTGTTACCTAAGATAAATCAAAGTAGCTCCAGTGTATTTTGACTTTGTTGCCTGAACACCAGGCTGTGGAAGCATTCAGGAGCACCAAATACTATAGTAAGCATAACTCCTGCAGGCCTCTACCTTGTGGACTGGCTGGTGGAGAATTCTCCTGCTGGCTTTATATTTTTGCATTGTGTCCCTCAACCTAGTGAAATTCCTCCAAGTGGAGATCTGACATCTTTATGGCTTCTGAATTATCAGTGTAAGAATCCCCCAAACGAGGGACTAAAGCTTTGCTCATATAACTTAGAGGAATTCAGTTTTTATCATTAATTTTGTAGATGTGTAGAGGAGAGAAGCTGTGTAGCCAAATTCAGTAAAATTCAGCTGCCATTTCCAGGAAGTTCCACCCTGAGGGGATGCTTTATGAAGAAATGGTGAGATCTACAAAAGGAGAGAAGCTCCTTTTCAATGCTGTGGGAGTAAATGGCTTTTATGGACAGACAAGCAGCTATCAGTTAGCTGAGGGGCAAGGAGCAGTGCATTGCCTGAGGCAACAGATCATTGTAGGCTAAGGGAGCCCTTAGTGATTTGCTTTGGTAAAAACTGTATTGAGCTAAAACAGTAACTTCATCCAAACACTTTCAAATCCATGAAAAATAAGGCATTCCTTCCTGGGGATATTACTTTAAAGGGCCCACACCATTTTACATACTAGGATTTCAAATTGCAGCTAAATTAGAGACCAGAAATTCGTTACAATCTCTTCCTATTGTGGACAAAGGAATGTCACTCTGACCATTTTCCAACAGTACCCCTGAATTGCATTGAAATAGAATTATTGATAGCTTTAATCTAACTGAAATTAAAAAGCAAACTGTTGAATTTTCAAAGACCCAAAACCTTACAAAATGTTATTAATTCCAAATTAATACAAACACACAACAGTGTAATTTTATTCATCTTTCCCAGGAGTCCATTTATGTTGATTGAAGGATTTATTTGTTTGGAGTTTAAATGTCTTTGATAGCAGAATATCAATGTAAGTACTTATTTGGTAGAATGTAATTTTCATGTGTTTTTCATTACTATTATTTGCCTTCCTGCTCTGGTAGAATGCTTTCCAGATACAAATTCTAGTGATAAATTGGGAATTGTGACCAGTGACAAATTACATGTCTGAGCCCAAGGAAAATAAATGAAGGAGGTATTATTTTTGTAACTGCTCAATACTTGATTTTACCATTCTTTGAATGGGCTCATCTGTCTCTCTAATGGCAATAATTTATTTCAACTATTTTTCCTACATTTTTACTGCTTTGGTAACACAAAAGTTCTCCATTTTGTTGTAAAATTCTACATTTAATTGATAATAATTAAATAGGAGTGTGGGAATAGTCCCTTTCATTCACATTGGAATTTAGTTCAGGGAGTCTGATCTGCTGTTAAAAGATCCTAGTGTTGTTAATTTCACTATAGATGAAGTAGGGCAAGTAATCCACAAAACTTTCTTGTTTATGTGCATGCAACTTGATGAATATGCAGATGAACCCTGTCACCATCTTTGTTACCCGAGGAAAATTGTTTATGACTCCTGGATATCATCAGCTAGTTTATTAATAGCACAAAAGCAAAATTAAAAGCAATGAATGCCCCTATCTTCTAAATTAAACAAGTTAAAATGTTACATTTTAAATCACTGATGTGAAGATTGTGATCATTGTTAAGAGGATGGAAAGTGTTTCCCAAGATTTAAAGTGTATCTATTCATCTGTTAATGAATTGGTGGCTGGAATAATAAGTTTTTATTTGTCTTGGGATATAAATGTGAGGTTTGGAGATTTGATGTGATGTTGCAGAAGCAGGTATTACTGCCCATAATATGGATTACATATTTCAGTAATTCAGTTCTTGCCATACAATTTTGTATGTTTGCATTTTATTTTATGCTCTCTAGTTGCTTGTGCATCTCTTGTTCATATCTCTTTCACATATTTCCCCCGTTTTCCTTGCCATTTCACCATCCCAGTTCTATCACTCTATTTTCTATAAACCTTTTCTTTTCTTCTACCTCAATATCTTGTTTGCTTCCTCCTCTACAGTTTCTTACTTTTCTTGCCTCCTCCCCATCCTCCCTTCCTTATAATTTTCTGTCATCCAGCTCTTCCAGTCTTCCATTTTAATGTTTTCACCCTATTCTGTTTACCTTTGGCATATCTGTTTCCAAACTTCCTGTACCTTTCTCCATAGTGCTCCAATTCTTTCTTTTTCCCTATCATCCTGTCTCCTGTGTACTGGCAGCCAACCAGCTCTGCTTAGGGCAGAAGTTATTTGAGACAGAAAGCAGAAACCAGGAGACTGAGCCTGGAAGTGAAGAGCAATATGACACCCTGCTCTCTTCTTGGCCCCATGCCCTGTGCTTACCATACCCCTCAAAATATTACCTGTACCCAGGTCACCGCTGTCCAGTGGCACTGTCCCCTGTTCACGGGCAAAAGTGATGCTGAGGAGCTGTCCAAGGTATGGCTGGCAGTCCCATATGTCTTGTTCCATCCTGTTTTGTCTTGTCCTTCTATCTCTTTGTCCTTCAGCATTTTAGCACAGAGCTTTTCAATAAGATGACTGAAGATGTAGCCAGGAAGCCTCTTTCTCTCATCCTAGTATCTCCACTGCTGTCTGTGGGGTGGTATCTCTTATCTATATGCCCAGCTAATAGAGTCCAGGATAGCAATCTCAAGGTGCTGGAGTCAGTAGGATGTTGCAATGCAGGCAGCTCAAGCACCACTTTAGCTGGGTAACATAAGGAACACAGTGGAAAGCTGTTATCTCCTATTGCAAAGTTTGGCAGAAGAAACATGCAGTTTATGCATGGAGATGGAATTCCAAACAGATCACCAGTGTCCTGCTTCCCTAATCCCTTGCCTAGTTAGATTTCTCAGATATGCAGATATGTTGTTTTACATCAAATTCATACCATCAAATTTGATTGTTTTTAAGTGCTGGGAAAATGCATTTAAAATGTGCTTCTGTGCATTGCTATCAGTATGGTGAACTTTTCCAGTCTGTTGACCCAACCTTTCATTTAGAATATATGTAATGGATATCTAGTGTATCAAAGATGTGGTGAGAGATATTGACAGGTTCAGGGGATCAGTCTTCACCTCTCCTTGTTCAAAACAATTATTTGTTTTCATGGGCATTCTCAATTAAGTGATCTCAATTCTTGCCTGGAATATTTTCATCATCTGTTTGATGAAGTAACTTCTCTACACAGAGGACTAGGTAAATTTTGTCTGGTTTTCAGTTTGCTTAATTTGTACATTTGAGAATTCCTTCTGTGTATTTAGTTTGTTCCTCAAGAGGTTCAGTTTTCCACTCATTTATGTGACTCTTTCCAGGAGTGATATACCCAAAACCTAGAAAAACAGGATTATAAACTCACCTTCTACAAAGAAGAAGGGTGGCATTGACACAGAATATAAAAAGTTGTTGTTTCTGTCATTAACTTTCTTCTACACTTTTTTTTGTCTCTCATAAGCTCTCTGTGCTGAGGTTTATGCCTTTGTAAAATGGAGATAATGTCCTTTGCAGTGTTAGGAGATGGTATGAGTGTTATGTAAATTACAATTAATTCAGTACAGTGAGGCCATTAGAGGAAAGACTGTTGTTATTGTGAGTTACTGTAACTCTAAAGCTACCCAGCTGGGTACAATTTCTAACAACACTGACCAAGTCCTCTTCCCAGAGGAGCTAAAGGACTCCTCTACTGTCCCCTAGAATTTTTAGGACCTGGTGTGGTAACAAGAGGTTCAGCTCCTCCTCTGTCTTATCTCTTCCAGTCACATTGTCACTGAATGACAACACAGCAATTCTTAGCTCCTGCTGTGTCTCCAAATAATAGATGAAGTTCTTCTAGGAAACAGTGAACCTGAGGTTCTGACTTTCAATGGGTATTTTCCACGGCTAGTGTTTTTTTTAATGCAATGGCACATTTTTAATGACACAATGGGATGATTTTTCATGTAGAAATTTCACAAAACAAGAAATAGGGGTTATTATTATCACTGTGCTATGAATTATCTCACAGATTTCCCCTTTAAATGTAACACATAAGATTATTTTATTTATATAATAATTTTTCATCTTTTTCTATACTTAAATTCTCAAGTACTTTTTTCATCCATACATTCTGAATCTCTAAGGAGTCTTTTAAAATGTAAAATAGGAAAGGTAAGAAATAAGGGTTGACAAAGCAATGCTGAGATTTTTTTTTATATGGATCAACTATTTTTCCAGTTTTTTCCTGTTATGAAACTAGTGTGAACCAGTAGTGTTAGCATTGTAATGATCAAATGTCTTGGATATCAGTTCTGAGTAAGATCAGCTTTTCATTTTGGAAAACTGTTGAATATGGGAGAAATGGAAGCTGATTCTTAAGCGATGGCATAAAAAATAATTATAGCCACTTATGATTTATAAAAAACTATTCCTAAAAACATACCTCTGGCATGTAAGAAGAGAATTTTGCCGGGATAAGTGTAGTATTCCTCTGTGGGTTTTTACTCCAGGAGTTGTGTGGACTCCAGGGATAGGAGAGAGGACAATCCCCACATAGCTCTGTAGATGAAAGTTGCATTGATTTAAAGATCACCCCTACTACCAACATATCTATAGAGAATAGGTTGCTTTATAATAAAAAGAAGAAGAGAGAGCATTTTTCTGGTTATTTGCTACTAGTTAATCCACCCCAAGAAAGAAGAATTTCAATAAGATACAGAGCAGAGAGGTGAAGATTACACCTGATATAATGGGACATGCATTACTATTGCATTAAATGCAAAAATTAAAAGGAAATATTCATAGCTGTTCCTCACCTTTGATCTTTTCTACCTCCTCAACCTACTCCAAGTCCTGGGAGTGAACTGCTACTTTAAGTGCTATTTTTATCTGGAATGGATTTTTCAGTAATCAGTATGTCAGGGCAAGATCATTTCCCTCAAGAGTTTCTCTGTAAAAATTGTTGTAAACCAGCAGCAGTCATTTTCACTCACTTCCAGTCTCGAGTGCTTTACCTCAGATGGAAGAATCCTGCTGAGGTCTTTGCTCCAATGGATCCTCACCTGCAATTAAATGCTGCAGATGGCATCAGTTACTCACTTACACTTGATAACATCGATGCCTTCAAAGGATATGGACCTGCCCCATCCATGTGCGTGCTGTGCTGGTTTGTGAGAGAGTTGTTGATGAGAACTGGGCCTAAGCAACCTGTTCTGTACGAGTGCAGCCAGGGTGTGTGTGGAGATGTTGGTTATTGCTCAGTTCAGATGGTGGGGGTTTCACTGGAATGCCTAAGGGAAACCTTTGTATCTTCAGTTCAGTAATTCTGCCCTCAAACTTTTCAGGCAATTCTGCTCTATTTAGTGCCTGGGACACTAATGGTATTTAGTAAAACAGCCACAATCCCTTCAAAATATGGTGCTCAGTAAGGGATGGTGCTGAACAAGAGCAAATCAACAAAAATGTGTGTTTGGTTCCTTCATGTTTTCTTAGGAGATGCAAAGAAGTAAAGGAAATAATTTTGTGACTATTGTTAATGGAAAGTGCTCAATATTTCAATACAGGTAATCCACCATGTAAAACCTGACTATTTTATAATTACTTTTTAGATCAGTACTGTATTACACTTAAAATGAAAAAATCTGGGCCCAGTTGAAGGTGATGACTTTAGTCAAACTGTACTTTAAAGTATTTCATGAGGAACTGCACTCCTTTGTCTTTATAAAGAAACAGCTTACTGAAATAAATCCATGGTCCCTTTCTAGGCTGAAAGAAAGAGTAAATGGGAGAAAAAAAGGTAAATCATACATCCACAAAGCTCACATTTATTTGATATACATACAGGACAGATTTGTGTAGAATTGCTTGAGATTTTTTTAAGATATCTTTTGACTCTTCCTTTCTGAAATTTGGATTCAGCTTTCAAAGCATTAAACTTTGCCATAATGATATTGATATTTCCTGCCCCACTGATATTGCTTACATCACTTCAGTGCCATATAATGTTGGATCATTACTATAAAACATATATTTTTAAGAAGAAAAAAAGAAAGAAGGACTCAAGAAGGCATAGCCTGGAGAAAATTATTCTGTCTGTCTTCTTGAATGAAGGGAAATGTTATCACAGATCAGACTACACATGCATAATGTATGTATTTTTCCTCCTATGTTCTCTCAATCAAGTCTGATTATGAGGGGAAACTAAAAAAATAATGGACAACTGGAAATTGCTAGACTATCTTGGTTTAGAATCCTTTGATTATTATTGAATGAATTAGTTATGGCATCAGGGGTAGAACAGCTGCATTCTGAACCAGAAAATAGCCTGATTCTGCCTTCATTTTTATTTTAAGCCAGTGAAAATAGCACATGACTGAAGTCAATGCATCTAATGAATCTTTCAAACTACCTTCCTGGCAGGAACTACTTCAAAACATAACCACCTTGTGAGCAAAAACCACTAGAACCAAACATTGCTTCCTGGTGTTTCAGAGCAGCTCCTTTCATTTCCAGTAGGATTTAGGAACACAGTCTAGGGCTTTGTTTTTATGTCTCTTCAGACTATACATTACAGAAATAAAAGGTTACCAGTTCAGCAAATTTGTAGAGCTCCACTGAGTAAAGGAGCTGACTTAGTATGGTTATAAGACAGAAGAACATTTGGAAAATTTTATAAGAACAAAATACTCATTCCCTTACAATGTGTGTTTTAGTATTTACTGTATATTTTAGGTCATATTAATTTAAAAATCTGAAATAGACAAAGGACACTATAAGTCATATTTCTCTGAATGTCCTGTGTACTTGCCCCATACGTGGTAACTGGGAAAATTGGGACAGTTGCTCTGAAGATGGAGCATCAAAGAGAATATTTGCTTTGAAATATATGAAGTTGTCTTCATCTTCCTCTGTCAGGATTTTCCCTCTCCTACTTGAAAAGGCAAGACTATCTCTGCACCTATAATGCAAAATTCTCAGGGATATGTGTTGTGATGAAAATACGTAAGGTAGCCTGGAGAATAATGGCATTCTGTAATTTGTATAAAGCCTAATAATGCTGAAAAGAAAACTGGTCATTATGAAGTGTTTGATGGTCAATTGATACTTTTTTAATGCTATCAGCCCAGCAGTGCAGTGATTCATGTTTAATGAAAGTAGCTGTGTAAGGAGAAAAGGACTCCTGCTAAAGCTGTATTGAACATTTTTCACAGAAGAAAAGAGGGGTCATTTTGCTACCTCCCCAGTGAGATGGGTATTGCAAAGTTCTTGGATGTCTCATGAGCAGTGTTCTGTTCTCCCATTCTTTGTCCAATGCTACTCTCCCTTAGTGCTGTATTCTTCCATTCCACAGGGAATCCATGGATATCTGGGCCAGATATTTGGGCACAGATTAATTCTGCCTACGTTTAGGTGCTCAGTGCTCAAGTTTTCCACATAGTCAATGGAAGGAGTGGGTGTGTTCTGTGAGACAGAGGCATCTCCAGAGATTAATTCAGGTTTTAGAAGGACCTAATCTACTCCCTGACTGTAGTTCACAGTTCTGTTGACTTTTGACTTTTCTATCATGAAGTTATAGTTGGAAACCCTCAGCTGAGGTATTTCAGTTAAATAACTAAATTTGGACAAACCCAGGCCTTGATATGTGTTTTATCCCCCAGGTTATGCCAGGGAAAATCTGTCTGTTAGAGTGTCAGGATTAATTTGAAAAGAATGCATCCCACATATATGGCACTGAACTAAGATCCACTGAGAGTTGCAGTCTTTAGAATGTATCTTCAATTAATGCCATGTCAAATTATGTTTGTGGTGGAAACACAGGAAATATGAAATCACAAGCTCATATTTCACTGAGTGGAGTCCTCCTTGTTACAGCAGCTTGTGCTGTGTAAAGGTTTATCTGCCATGCAACTGTGAAAGCACACCAGGCTCACTGGCTTCATGGCTCTTTGCCCCACCATTACTGCTGCATTCAGCTCAGTGCAGAGATCTTCTTCTTCCTTGATCCTTTTTTGCCCACAGATTTCACAGGGATAAAAGAGGTCATAGATCTGTGGGGGTTAAACTTCTTGTGTCCTTTCTGTGTAAGAGCTGGTCATTTTAACTGCACTCCCAGGTACAGACTGCATAGTATGATGCAGTTTCATCTGAAATATCTAATAAACTGTTACATTTATTTCTATGTAATAGGATAATGGTCCCCTTAAAAATTACTGACTTGGACCTGCTAGTTTTCTACTCCAAAAGGAGAAGAAAAATTTGACTCCCATTACCACAGAAACAAAGCTAACCAAAGAAGAAAATCTGCATGATATGGCACTGTGTGTTTTTAGCACCTCTCATCCTTAGCTCTAAAATGAACTCTAAAATGCTAATTTTACATTTCAAATTGCTGGTGGTGTAATTAAAATAGACATTTTTATTAGGATTACATACTCCTTCTTTTTACAGTGCTATGATATTTTAATATATTTTAGTCTAAAGTCCTAAATGTACTAATGTACTACCTTGTGAAAAGCTGTTATGGCTATATTCACTCAAAGTCTCATTTGTGCATGCGAATACAAATATATAAATATAAATATAAATATAAATGTATATACTGTTTTCATGGTCGACTTCAGATATCTGTATTAACAAAAAACAGTCAGAGAAGAATAGGGTGACACGTCTTAAGAATGGTATGTTTCAAATCTTCCTGCTTTAGTTTAAATAAATTTCTTGAAATAAATTGAACTTTCAGCCAAAGATTAAAGAACCCTTGTTTATAGAAATAGGCAAAAATTCCAACATTCCCTTCCATTCACCTTTGCTTCAATGCTGCATTTACTTTGTTCTAATCTTTCAAATTCAGCAGGAAAATAAATCTACAGATCTCTCCTGTGTGTAGTCCAAAAAGAAGGGATGGTAACCACCCCAGGCATTGCAGGGATATGTTCCATGGATGCTGCCTTGGGAAAGCCTGCTGTTTGCAGCCTGCTCAGAATTGTGTGCCTGCAGTGACATTGGGGCATCTTCTGCCAACAAATGGCTCTTCACAGCACCCACAGCACTCTGCACCAGTGGTCTGCCACAATGCAGAGGACATTAGAGCAATTCTCTTTCCCTTTGGATTTTTTACCTTCTGAATAAGTCATTTGCTACTTGTGTCACTGAACATCATGAGGAGTAAAATCTCCCTATTTTGGACAATATCTCTGCTAGAGAAAGCCTTCATCTTCAGGGTACAAGTCATAAATTGAGAGTTTCTCAGTGTGATTTCAGCCTTGCTGAGTGTGTATTGAAGGTTGGAGCCTTGTTTATGCAATAAATACTGAAGAATAAAATACTAAGAATACCCACTATCCCATATGCAAAATTCTCTAAATTTGCATAAAGCTGAAAATGTTTATTTTTCAAGTGAACAATCTCATAGAGAAACAGCATAAAGATCTTAAAGGAAAGCAAAAATATGTGAAATTCAGTGGGAATATCATTGCTGTTCTAGAGTAAATACTAGAAAACTGTACAAAATGTGTTAGTATACACTAAATTCAATGACATTTCCTCATGGGGGATCAATATACCATCAGAGTCCTTGGGGTCTTCTTTACAGTTACAGCTACAGACAGCTTTCAGTTCAGATAAAGTGATGTCAGCCTCTGCAACTGCTGCATCTCAGTTGTGCACACTGCCTGAGAAGGTTGCCCACGTATGTACTTCACACTCCTTTGTAACTTTGCCCAATTTCCTGCGTATCAATCCATATTCATATTGATGCACTTGCAATTAGCCTGCTTGTTGGAGCCCTGAGAATGAACACGTCATTGTAGAAGGGGAAGTGAGGGAAAGGATGTACATTTGTCCTCTATTGTACAATTAGCCTCTACTGTACAATTTAGGACCCGAAAACAATCAATGGATGTGCCACTAACTGGATAAACAGACAGTACTGAGCACAGAGAAACCTTGCTCTTTTTTTAATATCTAAAAATGACTAATAAAAAAGAAACAATTATTGTTTGTATTGCCCTCTAGGGAACATACATTGCTGGGCATGATATAGTGTGGAGTATAGGCTGAGTGAAGAGAGTTTAATTTAGAATTCAGCTGATCTACTTGCAGTGGCACACTTCAGAAGCAACTGTACTGCAATAAAGAGAGTAATCCCAGCACACACTCAAAACCAGGCCAGTCCGATTGCTTCTGTATTTCATGTTAGGCTCAATTAAGTAGCTGTTTCAAATGTTTTTGAGGTAGTATTATCAACAACTGCAAAGATAATACCGCTCTTCAGTACTAAGGCTCATTTTTGTCCGCATTTGGCTCCTTCGTTGTTTTTCTGTAGCCTAGAAAGCACTCAGTAAAGAAGACGGAAGCAGAGACTGACATCCAGGCATGTTTTTTAAGAGCATCTTTAATAAGAGAGAGAACAAGTATTTCACTCTGTTCACTCAAGCAGAACGAGTTATGATATGTTGCTAATGCAGAGTGCACGGGCACATGAACCCAAGCATGCTTCCTGCTCTACTGTCTGCTCTTATCTGTGTGGTGGATTTCGCACAGAAACAAAAAGCACATGAGCCATTTTATTTCAGCCTCTGCAGCTCCTCGTGCAGGAGCATCACAGATCTTTTTTTTTTTTTTTTCTGCTAGGAAAAAGATGCTCTCCATACAATTGTTTGAAGAAAAAGCACGCAGCTTATTTATTCTTTCAAGTCCATAAACAGCTGAACCCTGGAGCGCAGCCAGGTTTGTGTGGGCCGCGCCCGGCCAGCCCGAGCGGCGGCCCCGGGCCGTGTGCGGCTGCGGGGCTGGAGCCCTCTGCCGAGCGCGGCGCTGCCTGTCCTGTCCGCCTCTCTTCCCCTCCTCCTCCTCCTCCTCACGCCTTTTCACGGTGCAAGAACAGCCAGCAGTGCTTTTATCCATCTTCCCCACTGTTGGTCAGGGCGTTCCGTGCGCGGTGCAGGCTGAGGGCGAGGCTGAGCAAAGGGAGCCCGGACAGGGCCGTCCGAAGCGCGGTGGGCCCGGGCTGGGGCTGGGGGCGAGCATGGGTGGGGAGCATTGCCTGGGACACAACAAGGGTGACACCAAGGCCCATGTCCGCCTCCAGCCCTGGCAAACAGGGAATTTGCTAGGGGAGGTAGAAGTCTGTAGTTTTTGAGCATAATTGATTAATAAAAATCAGTCACCAGTGATTTGCATTGCTCCTTACTTAGCTGTGAGGGACTGTCAGTCATGTGTGCATAATCCTGTTTCAGTTGGCACCAACAGTTTCCTGCTGGATTTTCCACTGCATCGACACACTGCATTCAGAAGTGACTGTGCATCAAACTTGCTCAGTCAAAAAACTCAAATATTTGGCTTTTTTTTTTTTTTTTTTCTTTTCATTTTCCCAGTAAGTTCATATAATGTAGAAGAAGTCACATGCTATTAGAGCTTTTCATGCTCATCCCATTATTCCTCTTACTCCTGGCACAGCTGTGTGTGGGCAGACGGTCACTGAGAGCTGCCTCTTGCCATGCTGCTCATTGTCCTGACTCTCCCCAGGCCAGTGCTCTGCCATGCTCTGCATTTGCCTTTCATTGCCTTTTTAAAGTACTCTGGGCACCTTATTTTCCTACAACACAAGCATTTAATTTCATTAAAAGGGTGTAAGGTAGTTTGTTTACATGAATGCCTAATGCACATGGATACTTCCTAAAGACTCTTTTTACTTCGTACCAGGTTCTATTAACATTGATTTAACAGGCATAACAAGCAACTGATGTTGCTAAGGATGGCAATAATTTTTAATATTTTTAATTACCTAAAATTATCTATCCTCTGGAAGAAATGAACCAGAGATTGAAATATGCAGTGAAACATTTTTTAATGCATTGGGGAATTGAATATATTATAAGAACTCAGATAGGTGCTGATTAGTATTTAGGAAGACTAATTATAGCTAAAGATTGCTCTGCAGAGCAGAGGTTGATATGCAGCCTTGCTGTGTCTTCAGAAATCTTAGAGTGCAGGACATACAACAAACTATCTTTTTTAAATCTGGTACATGTAGATTTGTACAGCTTACAAAATACTTTTTGTATGCAGTCAGTGAGGAATTGGTATGTAAATAAGGAGCCAAAGCATCACACAGCTGTAGCAAAACTGGATACAACTCCCCTGGAAAAATGGACTCTGATTTCTAAGGGTGTTCATCTAACAGGATGAGACTGTGCAAAGCTTGCAGGATGTAAACAGGAATGTTTCTTCTGATTTCAAGGGCTTTGTGAGTGGGGAATAAAGTGTACCAGAAGGGAAAATATGGGGTGTTTAAAAAAAAATCTATATTTTTATACTTTTTAAAGTAAGTTTTGCTACTAATATACAGTTCCAAACTCACAAAGGATTTTTGGATTTTGACAGAAGATGCTTTCTGCAGTAGAGCTGTTCAATTTTATATATGATACGTTTTCATACTGAACTTTACATATATTTATTTGCATGCACTATAGCACCAAGAATGTCTAAGCCTTGGGGCATAAATAGATTCAACTACTCAGAATAGGAAGAAGTTTTTCCTTCTACAAAACAATACATTATTGGAGTTAAATGTTTTCTGGAGCAACAGTTGTTGTTCAGAAAAAGTTATAAAGCTAGATAGGTCTTTAGTCTTTTTGTACATAGTTCTAAATTGCTATTGACAGCTAAAATTGAAAGAATTGTTGCAAATGTTGATCCACAAAATAGTTTCTTCCTTTACACAAAATGTTCTACTGAAGATAGTTGGATAAATCTCTGAAGTATTATGATTTGGTTCAGAATATTAGTTTTCTAAAAACGTAGGGTACTAAATAAGTGTTCAGTAATATTTATCAGTAAAAGATGGTAAAGCATATGTCATTTTCCAGCCACCAAAAATTCCCTTTCATAAAGCCTTTTTCTCTGAAAATAGAAAAGGAAACAGCAAATCCAGTAAATGCCTCAGTGGCCAAAGCACTTCTGCTGAAGTCCCTGATTTATACTGATATAGTGCTAGATGGCTACAATGCCCTTCTGCCTAGCACAGTCCCTCCCTCACTCCAAGCTAGATAGCCACCATGGGATCCAATGAGACAGTTTGAAAAGGAAGAGCCTTAACAGCCAATAAAGTGACCAAAAATCAGCCAAATGGACATACTCCTTCTGGTGAGGATTTTATTTTTGTCTGGTTAGTAGGATAACCAAACCAGATGTATCATTTCCAGAGTTCTAGAATATAATGCTTCCCAGATTGCAGCAGGTGAAGTGAGAATTTTATTTGTGTCTTGGGTGAATGTTAAAACAACTACTTTCCTGTCTTTCTGCACGTTGAGACCAAAATTCCAATTGATTTGAACAACAAAAGCAAGGTCATAAGTCCTTTCTTTCTAAGAATGACAAAAAGAAATTTAAAACTGCCCTTATCAAGAATCATTAACTTCTCTTCCAGAACATTTCAAATATCACAATTCAAGTTGTCCTTCAATTGTCAGTGCCAGATTTAAGTGTGAGGTAGTCACTGCCTGTTCTATTATTACTACTGCTGCCTACCGTGATAAAAGTCTATTCATAATACAATTTTAAAAGATGTTCAGTAAGATGTTAATTTGTCTTTCCATCTATCTCTTCTACTGTTTTTGTTGCAATAGCATCTGGATCTCAGGAACAGACACTCTAATAATGTGATTTAAAACAAAAATAGAAAATAATTCTGACTGTCTGTGGCAGTGGGATGCATTTGCACTCTTTTTTATTATGTGGCATTTAGCATTTATTCATTTTGTTTAGGGAAGTTAGCTAGAAACAAAGTACAACTCATAGCTGTAGCTAAACTGAAGATGGATCGTAGCTATACCCGTAGTTTTCAACTCAGTGTGTGGAATTATGAGCTGTATGCTTAATTGTGTAGAAGTTATTTTAGGCTCCATCCCTCTTTGCCCACAGATTGGTTCTCCCAGAGTATGCTAAAGCTTTCAGTGGTTCATTCAAATGCATACATGTCATTGCACAGTTTCAAGTACTGCCATTGTCCCAGTAGTCTTTGTTAGCTGCCTATAAGCCTTGTATTTTCTAGGCAGTGACTTGAGGTAAGAACAGTTACATGGACATTTTCTGATCTCACAACAAAGACCTAGCAGGCAGTTGTGGTGATCACATGATTTTGACACTACTCTCTAGAACTGCTTTTACCCACTGATTTGCCCCGCTAGATTCTGCTTCATCCACAGTAGCCCTCCTTATTTCTTTAGCATCTGTCACATCTTTAACTGTGAAATGTCATTTTACTTTATTTACATTTATGTCCCTTTTCGGGTGACCAAGTTCTTTTGGATGCTGGTATCCTCATCACAACTGCTATTTCAACAAGCTTTCCCTCTAGAGGTTCTTTTCCTTTATGCAAATACTTTTCAGGTGTTGCCTATTGTTGGGGTTTTTTAAACTACTTTATCTTAAAAGTCAGATTTTAGCAGCTGTGTCACTGCCTCACTTGATGATACTACTTAATATTATCTTCTGTGCCTGCTTAAAATCCCCTCCTTATAATGTCTCTCATCATAAAAAAGTCCTCTATTGAGTGACCAAGTAACCTAAACCCTACCTTCTAAGATTAGACATTGAGTCACCTTGCAGTTTATTTAATACCATATCTCATGTATGTTCCTTCTCCAGGATCTGGAAGAATTCCATTAAAGACAAGAGAAGGCAGTCTTTCCTGGCTGGTAGCTCTTTGATCCTGTTCTTGATGAAACTTTGCAGTGACATTTATCAGCATGAAGTGGGACTAATGATTGCTTCTTTTCTCCCATTATAATTTTTTGTAGCTCAGGACAAGTATTCTTTGCTCCTGCCACACCGTCTTTGCTTTCCTCCAGATCAGCTTTGCTGACTTGCTCATGGACTCTTCAATGAAAATCCCCAATCATTCACACATACCTGGTTTTCATGCTGTAAATCTGCTTCTCCCCTTATCCTCTCACTGCTATTTCTTTATCCCTAATTTTTGTCCTTTTTCTGTCTCTTTTATTATTTTCTGTTTAAGGCAATTCAGTGTCCTCATGACCCTGCTTATTTTCATTGCCCCTTGCTCTTATGGAGCTAGCTGCTCTTCTTTGCCTCTTGGTGTGCCTGCAAGATTCTGCTTTTTATTTCTGCACCTTGATAGCACAGTGAGCTGTCTTTTCTCTGTCTTGTGTTCATCGCAAGAATGGCTCCTTTTCTGTGTCTCTGTGTTTCAGATCATCATTTTTTTCAGGCATCTACAGTTCTTGAATCTTCCATGATGTGTTGTCATTTCTCCTCCTTCATGTCCTTAAATCCCCTTTAAATACTTGATTCTATGTGCCCATGGCAACAGCCACTTCAGATCCTGTGACCAAAGCAAGCACTGAATTAATTCTGCAGTGCTTTTCTTGTTTACCACATCACATAAAAATGGGAGAGCTGATTTTTCTTATCTGATGACTCAACTCAACAGTAGAACTGATGTTTAAGCCGTTTTCTTCAGAGCTGAGTGAACAACTCCCAAAGAACAAGAAATTCAGTGAAAGTAACCTTTTTTTTTTCCTTTTTTTCCTAGTTACCATGAAAGAGAATCTATTGGAGTTTTACAAAGAGTAAATACTGAATGGTTATTTAAGGTGTGGGGCTTTGGAATATTCTTCCACAAACCTTTAGAGAAGAAATCACTGTTGGGCACATACCTGGTATAGTGAGGAGGAAATAGGATAGACCAACTTGGTTAGCAGCCATCTGTCACTCCCACAGACACTGTCTCTTGTGTAGGAGTGGCTGAACACATGTGAAATGATGCAGTAGGTTCAGTCTGGGGGATGGCTTTGCAAACCCTTGGCAAATGCTAGTAGGAAGCTGCAAGCATCCTCAGTCATAAGGACAGAGGATAAGCTCATCACAGCGCACTGGAAGGATACAGAGCACTAAATAACGTGTTAGAGCTGCACTGATGTTACACATCATGCACCTTATCAATGGGAAAATCACAGTGTTCTGTCTCTTTTATTATTTTCTGTTTAAGGCAATTCAGTGTCCTCATGACCCTGCTTATTTTCATTGCCCCTTGCTCTTATGGAGCTAGCTGCTCTTCTTTGCCTCTTGGTGTGCCTGCAAGATTCTGCTTTTTATTTCTGCACCTTGATAGCACAGTGAGCTGTCTTTTCTCTGTCTTGTGTTCATCGCAAGAATGGCTCCTTTTCTGTGTCTCTGTGTTTCAGATCATCATTTTTTTCAGGCATCTACAGTTCTTGAATCTTCCATGATGTGTTGTCATTTCTCCTCCTTCATGTCCTTAAATCCCCTTTAAATACTTGATTCTATGTGCCCATGGCAACAGCCACTTCAGATCCTGTGACCAAAGCAAGCACTGAATTAATTCTGCAGTGCTTTTCTTGTTTACCACATCACATAAAAATGGGAGAGCTGATTTTTCTTATCTGATGACTCAACTCAACAGTAGAACTGATGTTTAAGCCCTTTTCTTCAGAGCTGAGTGAACAACTCCCAAAGAACAAGAAATTCAGTGAAAGTAACCTTTTTTTTCCCTTTTTTTCCTAGTTACCATGAAAGAGAATCTATTGGAGTTTTACAAAGAGTAAATACTGAATGGTTATTTAAGGTGTGGGGCTTTGGAATATTCTTCCACAAACCTTTAGAGAAGAAAATCACTGTTGGGCACCACATACCTGGTATAGTGAGGGAGGAAATAGGATAGACCAACTTGGTTAGCAGCCATCTGTCACTCCCACAGACACTGTCTCTTGTGTAGGAGTGGCTGAACACATGTGAAATGATGCAGTAGGTTCAGTCTGAGGGGATGGCTTTGCAAACCCTTGGCAAATGCTAGTAGGAAGCTGCAAGCATCCCTCAGTCATAAGGACAGAGGGATAAGCTCATCACAGTGCACTGAAGGATACAGAGCACTAAATAACGTGTTAGAGCTGCACTGATGTTACACACATCATGTGCACCTTATCAATGGGAAAATCCACAGTGAAATGCAGAAGTGGCTGTGATACATAGATGGATGCTTGATTAAGCAAGAGTGTAGGTGTAAACAGAGTTGATTGAACTTGTGAGATAACATTCAGGTGTGGTTTCTCATGGCAGTAGTACTAGAGAGAGCCTGCTTATCTGATTATACAGATTTTGAAGACTAGTTCTTTTAGAAGAAGACTCTCCTGTAAATAAGATCCATCTTGACCATCTGTTGCCAGATGGAAGTGTTCTACTTCTGAATCACTGGCTGCAGTGACATATTTAGACAATGAATCTTTCATGGTTAGGTACAAAGTGCAAACACATACTGAGGTTCTATTTTCTGTTTACTTGGCCTAAAGTTATACTATGGCTATGTACTCCTGTGAACATGGTGTTAGATAGTTGATAGAAAATCCACAATCACATGTATATCAGTCCACACCCACCCTTAGTGATGTATCATAGTTGCTTGAATAAAAAGTACATAATTTATCACCAAAGAATGTAAAGACAACATAGAGGCCCTATTTCACTTTTATTTTGATATCTGTAAATGTGTTTGAGGAGTCTGAATGATTCAGTGTACGTGATGGCCAGTGTAGGCAGTGTTTTGGTGCTCAGGCAGGCCCAGAATACAGCTCAACAACTCATATACCTTCACTTACAAGTCGGTACTTAAACCTCCCTAGTGAAAACAAAATTGCGTTCTTCCTTTTTTTTTTGTAACTTATTTTCTGTGATTTTTTTTGGGTTATTTTTAGTGAACAGAGAGTAGGAACTGGTAAGTTTACAATTATGCAGTAAAATTTTACATTATTGCTGTTTTAATGAAGTATAAAGATAATTATCATGGTTAAGTTCTTTGAAGCTTAAATGGGACTTTTTGCAGACATTATTATGCACAAATTAGGTTTTATGCAGAAGTTGAGAACTGTCAGTGAATTTTATTACAGCAGAAATAATGCCAGGTTTTAGTCTTAGATTAGCTGAGTCTATTTGGCCTGAAGGGAATAGAATGAAAAAGTGGAATCTGAAGAAATAGCATATAGAGATTTATACATGCCAGTCTCCATCAAGTTCTTCTAAATGGGAAATAATTGATAAATTATTCTGCAGCAGTGTCATAGAGACTCTCATGCTGCTGACATTGTGCACCACTTTGATCTCGAAAAAGAAGAATGATAGCTGCTCCCATCTGCAGTAGTATCACATCTTGTTGGCAATACAGAATTTGCTTAGATAGTCACATGAGGAAAGCACTTAATGTATTTTAGGATTCAGTTGAAAGAAAAACAGCAGCTAAAGACTGGGAAGAAAATCATTACAGTGTATTCATCCCAGCTCCCCAAAAACCACCATCAGAAATTCTGCAGATCAGCAGTTCAAGACAACTGGAGATCAGCTATTCTCAAGCACAAATTACTTTTGATATACATGTGATTGTGGTGACTCTATGCTTCTTCTTTGTACTTTTGCTGAACACAAGTGGAATTGACTTTTTCTGAAAAAAAGATTTGGAAATAGTGAGTTTCACAGGCTAACATATGAGCTGACTTTTAATTAATACAAGGTGGAATTGATCCTTGCAACAAAATCAGTAGTGTGTGATATTTATGTCTACTCATGACTAATCAACATTACTCAAAATTTGAGTATTTGGCAATTAAGAGATTTAAAAAATTAGGACAGAAATTTCAATACTGAGTAAATTTAGGCCAATTTAGGTATGGCCTCACTCTGCTAGTTTTATTCTAATAGTACTGTTGATGAGACACAGAAAAAGTGCATTAATCAACTGGATAAGTTTTGTCAGCAGCTGTCTGACATCTGATTCCAGATGATGACAGGCAGGTCAATGTCCATTACTGACAGTGGGCCAGCTCAACATCCACTGTTGGAGAGTGGCTGTGACTGATTACTCCTGGACCTGAGATAAGGAATGCCCAAACTGGAAAGAACAGAGAAAGTGTGCCTGGCCAGAAGGCGCTTCAGTGACTGGAAACACTCAGCTGGGCACTGAGTGAGGCAGTGAACTGTGGGACAGAAGATTCTTATCAAATGTAGGTACAACCATGGATACATCCATCAAGCCTGACTCACCCACCGCCTCCACAGCACTCCAGCCGTGCCTGTGAGGAACTCTTGGCAGCAGTAATTCTAGTGTCATCAGTGTGTAATTAAAACAAATCCCTTGAAATTTCCATGTTTCATTTGTGAACTATTTTTTCAGAGCTTTTAGGACTGAAGACTTGGTTTCATTGGGTTTAAAACCCAACATAAATACCCCATTGCATGGCTGGTGTCATTCATACCTCCCTGGCCATTGCTAATGCACAGAGAACTGCAGCTGATTTCGCCTTGCTTTGTAAATCCTCTCCTGACTGGAGAGCAAGCTGCAGATTAAGACATAACATTCCATATATTTGAATATTTTGATTCCAAATCAGAGAGCAAAATGAAGACAAAAAGCCATTCCAAGATCCATATTATTCCAGACAGTTACACTGCACTAGCTATTCTAGTGAATTTCTGCAGAGATTCCCACAGCCAGCTGCCTGTGTGGGAAGGTGTCTGTGTAGATGCCTTCTGAGTGGCAAGGGCTTCCTGTTATTATGGTAGAGAGTTGCTGTCACATCCGTGGAGGATGGGATTTTATCTCAGCACCAGAATTTTGCTCTTTCACTCCAGTGGGCTCTTTTTTTATGCACAAAGCTATAGGGTTAAGATTTGCCTTGATTTCACAACTGGAGTAATTTTGTGGAATTCTTTTCTTGTGTAATCCCACATTAATTTTCCTGCTTGCAAAACAAGTGCATTCTTCCCTCATCCTAACAGAAAAATGACCTTGTTATTTCTGACACTGCAGCTTGTTGGGCAAAACTTAATCCTGTCGCTACAAACATAATCCCATGAATCCTCTTCTTGCTGATAACACTTTTTACTGTCTGAACTCCTGTGGGAGCTTTTGATTTGGTATTTGACAGGCTTCCAGGTCCTTCTCATGTTAATCTTCAGATAATGAGTAATCTAAGAAAGAGAGGGATATAGTTTCTTTAGTTCCTAGCTTTCACCTTTCATGGTAATAAGAGTGTCACTCTGTGCTGTTACAACTGTTTTACAGTTTTTGAAAAACTAATTTTATTTAATTTCAAGACAGGAGAGCAGAGTTTAGCTCTCAGTATCATCACAAATGATACACCCATCAAAAGGTCAGCAAAGAATGAAGAAACAAAACATTTCTGCAACGTATGTGAAAGCCACTGGGGAAAATACTCTGTTGGTATATATTGCACTGCTTCCAATCTGCTGGTGACATTTTCCCCCATATTTCTTTTACCCGTGACATAGATGTTGCTGTGTGTTGGCAATCACTGACAGCCTGACAGATGTTACGGGGACCTTGTTGCCTGTGAAGTAATACACTTGTGAGGTGGAAGGTTATTTCAAAGAAGTGGCAAAGAGAGTAAATGCCCTGGGCTTCAGAGGGAAAGAGCATCTGAGTTCATTACTAAGGTTCACCAGTTAGTGGCACTCATGAATTTTCAGGTAGCAAAAGCAGCCAAGTGTGTCATTCCCTGCTCTAATCAGGGTGATTTGCAACTGTTCTCTCTCATGTGTCTCTCAGCTGACAGCAACCTATTCTTGCACATTTTGTATATCATTGGTTTCACACTTTACTTTGGAAAATACGTTAAATGCTGACTCTATCTGTACGATCTTCATCCAAGTTATCTTAAATACTTATTCTCCCCAAGCATCTTTACCATCAGTATGTGCTGTGTTTCTTCTGTTTCTTTTTCCTGTTATGTATATAGAGATAAGCTCTCTCTCCTATTGGAGAGAAATGCCTCTCATGTGTTTCTCTGGCAGATCTAAAGCCTGAAGGGATCATCATTCTTAAGTTTTCATTTTACAGTATTTTTTGTAAGAGAAAAGCAATTTGGAAATGTCACATATTTGGCTGAGAACAAACTCCCTAGCATTTTACATTACAGATATTAGTGTAGAAAATTCTCTGTTTTATCAGTCCTATCTGCAGATGAGTTCTTTGATATTCTGTAGTTTGGTTTGATATTCAGGTTGCATTACAGACCAGACTCATCTCTGTTCTGTCAGTTATTCAGAGAATGCCTTTGGTGTTCACAGAGTTAGCTTCTCACTGCTCTGTCTGTCCTCTGTCCTTACACCCTGGGATCAAAACTAATATGCATGTCAGAAAAAAGAGACTTTTAGTTACTGCAACACCAAGCTTAGAATGTAAGAGAAATCCTCTTGGAGAAAGAGAAATCAAAGTGTGAATATGTGGAATTACTTGATGAACTCTGTTCCTCCAAAGATTGTTCTGAATATACATTCCAGTATTTCCACCATTAATCTGGTTCAGGCTATTACAGTATTTTTCTCTGATCATTTTTTTCAGCCTTAGCAAAGCTAAAAAATTAGGCAAGGCTGATTTTTGTCAGCTTTAGATCATGTAAAATTCTTTCTGATATAAAAATGAACACTTGTTGTCTGTGAAAGCCTGAGTAGTGTTTGAAAAAGCACCTGTCCTGTGCATATGCATGGAACTGAGTGGTAGCTGGAACACAGACGAAAATCAAAAGGAAGATCTTCACTAACAGCAGTTTTCATAAGTAGAGCATCCATTACTGTAAAAATTAACTTTATTTTTTTTCTCACCCAATGAAATTCAGCAGGAGCAAGAGACATGAAATGTGAGTAGTAAGTCTGAAACTCCTCAGGTGTGCACAGCAATTTAATTCTTGTGTAGCTGGGTGTCAGGGCTGTGCCTTTGTGCTCCCCAGTCTGCCATCACTGGCTGCTGCAGCACCTCTCAATCCAGCCAACTGCATAGATAAAATCAGGGACAATTTAAACAATGAGCTGACACGAGATAAAGTGATTGGAGGAATTCTTAGTTACCTTCACAGCTAAGTGGTCCACTAATTAGTACAGGAACTGTCTTGGAGGGAATTTTGGACTGTCCTGAAGGCTTCCTCAGGTAGCTCCTGCTATGCCCACAACAATTTATGTGTTTCAATGTGTTGATTATCATCTGGGCAGGAAACTCCATTTCAGAACTAAGGATATTTGAGTTAATTTTTCTGGCTGTGAAATGCAGTATTAAATAAATCCCTTGAAGTCATATTCAGACTGCGAGCACAAGCACTTTCTCCTCTGTTTCCTAGTAAATTGGAAGTGATTAAAATCTAGGCATCTTTTTGCATTGAAAGTTGTTCAAAGTTTCCCAGAGCTCATTGCTGATGTTACATCCTAAGAGGATGTCTCCTTGTGCATCTGAAGTACCTGAGCCAGTAGATATGCCTAGAAATTGCCCATTGATTCCCAGATCCTACCCAGAGCAGTGACTATTTTTTGTAAAAATATTCTGCCGTTGTGGCCCTGGTCTTGCTGCCCAATTCCCACCCCCCTTATAGGAGCTGAGAGTTGGTTGTTTAGCTGACAGGTTGTTGTTTAGGGCTTACAGTCATAGTGCCGGTAATGGTTGGACTTGATGTCTTAAAGATCTCTTCCAAACTTAATGATTCTACGGTTCTGTGAAAACTCTGCCCTAGAAACACGAGTGCAATTGTCTCATGTTGAGGAGGGGTATAAATTGAGTGAGTTTTGATCCAAATGGCATCAGAAACACATAGAGCAGGTTTGCATCAACTGTACTAAGTGAGGATGTTCAGCCTACAGCTGCCAAGTGTGAAGCTCACCCTTGGCTCCCATGCTGCTGTTGTTCAGAGCTGCTACTGCTCAGCCAAATGCTCTTGTCCAGAGCTCCTCCTGGAGGTGTGTGCTTGCTGTCTCTTCCCAAACCAGCAGAGCTGGGAATGTGATGCTCTAGCCTGGCAGCGAGGCAGATGGGTGATGATTTGTGCCAGGGGTAGGCTTGTCTGGAGAGGGATCCTGTAGGCTGTTGTTAGGCATGGCCCCAGAACAGCAGCTCGAGGGAGACAGGCTGCCTAGTGCATACAGCAGGGTACTGCCAGAGAAAATGTTTCACAGGCTGCCTAGTAACTACTTACAGAAAAAGACTTCACAGCACTAAAACAGAGCTAGTTCCTTATCAAGAGATATTTATAGGGATGCTTGTAACATTTCAGCTATGCTCTCACAGATGGCTTCTTGATGTCTCATTCAGGCTCACTCATCTCTCTCCAAACTCATTGCAGCAACCTCTGGAAAGGCAATTGCATGTATTATGTGTGTTTATCCTGTGTAAAGAGTGTAGGCTCTGACCAGTGCCTACCTCAATGCTATGAAAAAAAAATCTGGGATACATCTCAGGCTCTAGAGCTCATCTCCATTTGAGAGCTTTTGACACTGGCCAACACACATCTGCAGTACTTACAAAATTAACAAGAACACATTGCTCCTTTGGTGCTATTCTGGAGAAGATGGATCTTAGACCCTTTTTCTTCTTGAGCTAATGGCTGAAGAGCTGACACATATTGGTCCTTAATTCTCAGAGCTTTTTCCCTTTTCTTCAATGTATTGTTAGCACTAAATAAATAATAAATAAGTGCTATGTTGGTGTCTCTTTAATGAACTGAGCCTATAGTCCCAATGTGCAGTAGCTGTGCATGCACATCTCCACGTGCAGTATTAATGGTTGTATTATGTAACTGTATAATGGAGTGTCAAGGAGTCTCTGGGACTCTTGCCTGCGAGAGGATTTGAAAGGAATATGAACAGCAGAGTTTGGCCCTGGATTCGTAAAATTGAATTGATCAACAGCAGACCAACATTTTCTATTTACTTGAAAGATAAGTTCAGCCTCTAACAATCTGAGAGAAGTTTCAAGAACGTATGCCATATTTGCTTGCTTATGAAGCCCTTTTTTTTTTTCATTGCTTTGGATAAACAGAGGCTGAATGCAGATAATCACAGCTGTGTTTTATAGCACCAAAGACAGGGCTAAAAATGCCCAGAATGACAGGATCACAGCTAAAATTCTCCCAGATCCCTCTGAGGCCTGCCTGGTACATGCCTAAGTCTCACAGAAGTGAGCAATTTCTCTGCTTCACATTGCTACTGACTTCCTCATGAGAGGAGGGATGCACAATGTCAGGCTCCTCCAGCCACCTTCATGAGGGGAGCAGAGCATCAGAGATGGAGGCCAGGCTGTACACACAGAGCATTTTGGTTTTTTGATATTGCTTGGGAGCATCTGCTTTCTCTTCTATTTAGCCTGCTGACTCCTGGACTGCTGAGCCCCAAGCCCTGTGTGAAATATGCACATGCACAGGCAGGGCATGAGAGGGAGAGTCAGCTGCAGTTTACTGAAGCATCAGAGGCAGAAAAGGAATCAAAGATGAATTTGGGAGACCATGGAAGAGAGAGAAGGAGATGCAAGATGCTGTAAAATGTGCTACATGCAAGAAATGGAATGAGGGAAAGGGAATATGTGGAAAGATTAAAGATTAACTGGACGGAGAACGCAGGGACATCAGATGGAGAGAGCATAAAAAATGGGTGAATAGTGAGACATAAATGAAGAATAGTGAGGGGAACAGCTGGGAGAAACAGAAGCGAGCTAATGGACTATTTCAGTATCTTTTGGGAAGAGCCTAGAGGGAAGCTTTTAAAGCAGAGTTTTAAAAATTAAATAATCAGAGAAATAGTGGTTATATTGGTTATACGGGGTGTTTTTAAGGTAGAAGAGAGCATTCTAGAGGGACTACTCAGCATTTAGAAGTTTTCTAATTCTTGAAGATTCTAACTTCTCCAGAGATTTTAGACAATTTACTGTCAGTCATGGGCTGTTTCCTAGTATCATTACATTACATCCACAGTACTTTTTCCTATAGCAGAGATTAGCAGTGACATGGTTTTTCTTTCAGGCAGTTATTGGTTTTTTTTAGTTTTAAGTTTAACAACAGATCCTAATTTTCTTGCAAGGGAATAGGAAAGTTTTTGTAGGTACAGTGCTGAGAATATGGATTCTGTGGATCCTTAAGAACCAAAGATCCACTGTGAGGCTGTGCAACACAACTTCACAGCTTGGCACTTCCTTTTAGTTCTGTGTTCCTATGCTTCTGTAGAAACCTGATAGATTAAAATTTAAATTTTGAAAACCTTTAAGCTTCAATTAATGCCTCTTCAGCAAAGTTCACTTGTTTATACTTTAAGAACATGCTTAAGTTTCTTTGAAGTCAATAGAATTAGAAAAGCTCTGCCAGAAAGAGATAAAGGATTTGTTTTGTTGATGTATGCAGCATATAATTAGTAATCTTTTAAGTATAAATCTTACTATAGATACCATTATTTGGAACAAAAATGGCTGCAATCTATGTAGAAAACTAGCAAAATCTAAACTAACTTGAAGATCTTTCAAACTGGAATAAAGAAATGCAAATGAACAGTCCTCTTCCCTGATGTAACGCTCGCCACTCTTATTTTGGTACAAATCTGTGTTTTACACAGGCCTTTTAGCACATTATTATAAACAAGGCCAGCTTCTGACAGATGCGCACAATATCCTGTGTTTCCTTCCCAGGTGAACATGATTTCGAGCAGCAGGTGTCAGTCTCAGAGAAGCCACATGATGCTGCCATGCTCCATATTGGTTGAGGTAGGTAAATATAGTAGACACATTGCTAAGTTCTTGGGTGTATTTTTTAATAAAACACTCTCAGCAACTATCAATATGTTTATGTTTATGGGGTGCTCTGCTAGGAATCACTTGTGGCAGCTGAGAACAAAATTCCTGTCCCTATAATATTCTTTCATGAGAGGGAATGGAGTCCCTATGCCTGCAATTAAATTTTAAGTGATTGTGATGTTCTCAAGTGCCAGAATACAAGGAAGTGAAGTACCTCTGACCTGGACCCATAATTTCAGTGATTAAATCTTGATAATACTCTCTAGGTCTGCAATTATTTTTGTTCTTAGACCACTTTACATTTG
The DNA here is from genome assembly GCA_024865655.1 of Emberiza elegans. NCBI lineage: Eukaryota > Metazoa > Chordata > Aves > Passeriformes > Fringillidae > Emberiza > Emberiza elegans. The sequence goes on from JALJVW010000206.1 coordinate 68,873,582, forward strand.
AGAGTTGCGTATCTTGTGTAGTCCAATAAAATATTGCTATGAAGGAGAATGTAACTCTCCATAGCCAGGTTCTACAGGGTAACTCAGTTTAGAATGGTTGTGCATATTTATATTGGCAGAGGTTTTGTTCCTGTTTATTTTAAGCCATTTCTATGTCCAAAACATTTGGGTCCCACAAAAAAATACAGCAAAATTTTTCTTATCCTTTAGTGCATGCTAATTATAAAGAAAATACTGATGGTTCTTCTCAGGTTGCCAGCTGACTTGGTTTGAGGGAGCCTTAAGAAAATGATTAAGCTGTATTTTCCGCAGTCTTTCCTGACTTGCATGTGCACACTGGTATCATTGCATTCTGTGGACTGCAGATAAAAGTGGAGCCTCTTCAGATAAACATCTCTTAGGCTGAGTGAGAGTGGGGCATTTGCATTCAATTTTCTGCTCAGCCACAGACTCGTGCACCGTCCTGAACACCCTCTTGGGCCTTTTTGAAGAGGCAATTAGACATTGTTATCCCTGCATTTCAGGCCATCAGCTGTTCTAGGGATTTCAGTGGTGCTTAGTGTTAGACAAGCACCACTTGAGAAGTAATACTTGAGAGTAAGTAAAACTTGTAAAGTAAAACTTGAGAAGTTTTAAGATTTCCCTGTGAATCTAATTCCTAGACTCTGCATCTTGGTACCCGTCTCCTTACCTCATACTGGTAAGTGCCTTGGTTCCTGTGGGATGCACAGATCCTTCTGTGATACATTTAGAGTTATCCGATAAATGGAGAGTGTGGGATCTCATAAATTGAGGGAGAATATAGCAGCATGTCAAGCAGAAGTTTTTTATGGCGTAAACATTATGACTTAAATGACCTTTCCTGGAGAAATTCTCATCCTCAATAGAGTCATGGAGCTTTTTGCCTTTTGAATTAAGGTGTTCAAGGTTTTGTTATCAGCACATTCTGGAAGTTATTACTGTGTGGCCAGAAAATTGCTTCATTGTCTGGCATTATTTCTGTCACATAATTTCAGCAAGTTTTGTAACTTTGCAATTTATGTTCACTGTTTTCAAGTGATGTTTGTGATCCATTGTGACACAAATCACTGCAGATCCACTGGCTTTTCTTGCTTGTGCGATGTCACACTGAGACAACAGCAAGACTCATGGCCTCTGTGTCGTCACATCTAATGGCATTAGGGGATCAAAAACTCTGATGATGTCATGATGAGTTTTGAACTAGGATGTGAACTGCTTAGGCAGTCTTTGTCATTACATTTGTCCAGGATGTTACAGAGATCATCTTTAAGACAGCTCTTGTGACTGACTATCCTCTTAATGCCATTCCACAAAAAAAAAAAATCACTGTTTGTTTTAAAATCTTGCTGAATTTGGTGTATCAATTGTCTGTCAAGGAGCATGGAAGGAAACTGTGTCAGAGTTTCCCATTCAAGTAGATTCTTCTTTTCTTTTGTGAACATAGACAAGTTTACCAACCTGGATTCTGATCTTTGTGAAACTTATTGCCATATATTGATAAGTCTACTTTTACTGTGTTGGTCCTCTAAGGGACTTTTGGATTGAAATTACCTTTCATGGAAGCAATTCCTTCACAATTCTTTTCAGTTGCTGATTTCTATTATTCATTTTAGAAATGCTTTACAATGAAAAATATATGTGCTATAATACAGATCTGTCCTGTCACTGCTAGAAAGGAATAGCCTGCTGCTAGAAACAGGGGAGGCTCTGGTTATCTGTGTAGTATTTAACTTTCAAGAGCTGCAACACATTTTATTTGACAATGCCCTGAGAAATTAAACTTCCAGTCATATCTAACAGGATGATAAACATTCAAAGAGAAGAGGATTTCAACATTAATCATTCACTGAGAGCAATGCAACTGAGAGAGACCAAGCTGATGCTAATGGAAAGCACTAACGGTGCTAATGAAAGTTTTCAATGTCTTCTACTGACAAGGCAGGCACTGGAAAGCTTCTGCTGCTTTGAAATGGATAAAGCATAGTAATTCAATAAATGTTCTTCATTTGTGGTCTTCCCAATCAATTTCTGAGCTTAGCTCTCCTAAGTAACATAGCTCCTTAGTAAGCATTTGCACCTTAGCAGGCTGTTTAAGACTTGTGTAACAGAGACCCAGAGGTCTGAAATGTTCTGTGGGCAAGAGCCACATCCCCCTCTCTGCTCATCCTCCCGCTGGCACTGACTGATTGGGGTAACCTATACAAGAAGCAGGTACCATTTCCCCTGCTTTTCATAGTGCCTCTTTTTTTTAATAAGCAACAGATCAAAGCGCAAAAAGGCGAGAAGAGAAAGTATCAAGGACAGTAGGATCCAAGTCAGCTATGCTCTGATGGGAACTAATTAATGAATGGTTTTTCTCTGGAATTGTCTCGAAGCCTGAGCAGGTTCCCAAGCTTTTTGCTCTTCTCTGTAATGCAATGACTTTTTCAGCCCTGACTGTGAGAAATACAGGGAGAAGAAAATCCCTGGTACCCAGTGGATGCACTGTGGTTTACCTTTCCTGCTGGCTGTCCTAGAAGGGAGGGCACAGTGATTTGTGCACCTATGGGACATGAACATGTAGTTGAACTTTCCTTTTTTGGAGTGTTTTTCTTAGTGTGCTCAGGGATATTTTTAGACAGTGGAAGTCTTTTCTAAGAACTCGTACAGCATAACTACCTCAATTAGTTTAAAAGCTTTATTACTCTATAGGTCTTTAAAACATCCACACTGCTGGTATTTGTCTTGAAAACTGAAATGAAAAGATTGTGTAGAAGTATCTGTTCATTGCATAAAATTAGTAAGATTCAGTTACTGGTGCAGAATTAAATTGCTGTGTCTAAACAGCAATGAAAAGATCTCCAAGATTTTTTTCTATCTTTGGGGTAGATTATATGATAAAATCTGCTCTACATCCCTATTTACATTATCCTTGTTTCTGAAGCTGCTAGTTGCAATGGTATTGTAAATTGAGATATAAATTGGAGAGTGCATGATTAAAACCTGTCTGGATGATATGCATCGTTTAAAGCATATATATAATACAACATACCTGGCTTTCTCTAAGCTTTCTGTTGACTTGGGCTGAGTAATTAATGTCAAAGTCAGCTGGGAAAAATCTGATATTTTTCTCATTTCTATGGGTCTATTTTTTCTTTAGTTTTTGCTAGCTGAAAATTTAATTGTTCTAATGGAATTAAATACTGGATATTAAGATGCCTAAGCAGCTAAATAATTTACTTAAATCAAATTTGGATGCTGTCTAGTCACTGTAGAAGCAGCATTCAGCATGTTAGGTATTGGCATTGCTATATGAAGAAAATTTTAAAGCCATAAAAATTATGTATCCTAAAGTAGTTGTATCTTTTTAGCAACTGTCCACTCAATTTCCCAAAGTTAATTTTCGTGCCAGCTTAGGGAAATAGGATTCTGCAGCCCTTATGTTCTGTTCTCAGGTCTCCTACTGATTTTAATTTCTCTAAATCAGCAGAATTCCTATAGGAGGGGAGAAAGACCAAACACTAATAATATTTTTTCAGAGCTAGTTGTACCACATTTACAGCTTTACCACATCTAGTCACTTCAAAGGAAATGAGCCTTATTTGCCTCTAAAAATGATAGTTTCTGGCAATATGAAGAGTGTAAAACTGCATGATGCTTTAAGGGTATAAAAGTAGTCATTAGGCAGTCATAACAGAAATGATATATGAATTTTAATTTTAGATGGCTAAGCAGCTAAATAATTTACTTAAATCAAATTTGGATGCTGTCTAGTCACTGTAGAAGCAGCATTCAGCATGTTAGGTATTGGCATTGCTATATGAAGAAAATTTTAAAGCCATATAAATTATGTATCCTAAAGTAGTTGTATCTTTTTAGCAACTGTCCACTCAATTTCCCAAAGTTAATTTTCGTGCCAGCTTAGGGAAGATAGGATTCTGCAGCCCTTATGTTCTGTTCTCAGGTCTCCTACTGATTTTAATTTCTCTAAATCAGCAGAATTCCTATAGGAGGGGGAGAAAGACCAAACACTAATAATATTTTAATGCCTTTCTCTTTCAGAGCTAGTTGTACCACATTTACAGCTTTACCACATCACAGTCACTTCAAAGGAAATGAGCCTTATTTGCCTCTAAAAATGATAGTTTCTGGCAATATGAAGAGTGTAAAAACTGCATGATGCTTTAAGGGTATAAAAGTAGTCATTAGGCAGTCATAACAGAAATGATATATGAATTTTAATTCTGGTAGATATTGTTTAATCTTTGCCCAAAATAAATCCTGAAGACATTTCATTTTCCTTGGTTCTGTCCCAGTGATTCAGCTCTTCCCCTCTATCACCTGCCAGGCCTGTGCAGACTCACACTCTCCTCACACTGTCCTGCTGCCACGTTGGTCACCAGCTGCCTACATGAGCTGTTCAGCTGCTACCTTTTAATCCTTTTGCTCTGGCAGGAGCCTCCAGAATCCCCCACTTACTGCATTTTCCCACAAGAAACCTGTAATTTCAGCTTCTGATGTTCTTGCCAACTTTGCAAATGTACCCTTGCACAAATCCCTTGCTCTCCACCTTCCTTTTTCTAATATTTTTCCCACATATCACTTGCCACTTCTTTCTTTTAGTCCAGTCAGTTGTCTGTAGTTAAGCTGGCCAGCTGGATGAATAAGGCACTGAATGAGGAAGGATTTTCAGCAGCAGTGATAAAAGTAAAGAGTTGTGTATTAACCAAGCAAGCATATATTTTGTTACATAATAATTTGACAGTGTTCCCTGTTATGTCAGTGGTAGACATATTTTAATCTAATAATTTTCTTATCCTTTAGCCTAACAATTTGTTAAACAGAATATTTTTAAATGAGGAGAACAATCAAGTAAGTTAATTTAGCAGGGCTTGAAAGCTTTAGCTATTAATAAATAATTCACAGTGCCAAGTTACCACAAAGAATCTTCAAAAGCAGGTTTAACTTTATTAAATTATTATTATTATTATTATTATTATTATTATTATTATTATTATTATTATTATTATTATTATTATTATTATTATTATGTCTCTTTAGTTTTCCAACTGTTACTTTCAGTTCAGGTTCACTTCTGAAAGCTGCAAAGGCTGTTGCCTTCTCTCAGAAGTGACTTTTAGATGCTTTAGTTACTTCCTTGCTGCCTTCATGAGTCTTTTGCTAATGCTTGACAGCTTGACAGTACAGTTTTTGCCTGGAAGGTAATTATGATGAGCAATTATAATTAGGTCAAAGGCATAATCTCTTAGATTATTTTTTTAAGAACCAATTCTGTAACAGGTTTTATGTAGCACCTTATTGGAGCACATGCATACATATAGATATATAGATATATACACACAGAGTACTGTCTCTTTAGAAAGTGGAAAATTAAGAGATATCTTTCTTGCCACCACTTCAGGTAAGTGGATGGGCAGCTTCAATTTGTATCAATTAAGCAATTTAGAGGAAATATGATTTTACTCTTAGATATGAATTACAATAATCAAGTGAATTGCAACAATTTCTGTGAACTACCATTAGAACAGATTGTAAAAATTAAGATTAATGACAGCAAATTGCTGGGCTGGAGTAAATCAAATGTAATTCCCAGAACCAGAGAAAATTTTAGGCTCAAAGCAGGGCTGACCTCACTTTTCGGTAAGGTTCCTCAGAGCCTTGTAAATGAAGTTTTGAACATAACTCCAAGGACAGAAACACCTTGATAAGAGGAAAGTATCTGAATAATGATTGATGGAAACAAATGCTTCCTGCAGGAATTGTTTTGTAGAAACCCAGACATTTGGAGAAACACACAGCTTCCAGTTTGAGCATGCCTATGCCTTAAAAATGTTTGTCTTTTTAGTCTTGCTCTGATCTTAGCCTTGTAGCCAAAAGGATAGTATAGAGGAGATATCTGCAGAAGGTGGGACTTTCTTAAAGTGCAGAGGTGTCTGTCCTGCAGGGGGCATGAAAAGTGTGGCTTTAGGAGACAAACAGGTGCAGGAAATTCCTGTGAGGTGTATCCTCAGGGGCCTGGTGATGGTGTAATTCATGGCAGAATCCCAGGGCTTGCAAATTCTATGTGTCTTTGTAGCTGACTTTTGCCACTTGGGTTTTCCACTTTCTTGAGTTTTCTGGCTTTGCTGCATCTTCATGAACAAGCTAAAAAAGAAAGGGCATTTTTCAGAGGCACATGTGTATTAATGTAGCATGAATGTCTTGTGAATGACTTAGTGTCAAATGAAATGTATGATACAAATTTCTTGTATCTCCAAGGATCATGAATGTGGAGTGATACATGAGGGTACCAAAGAGCAGGTCTGATGAGTATGATGAACTGGACTTATGAATTTTTAGTATTTAAACTTTTCAAAGTAATCTAAGAAAATATTTAGCACTATATCCAGTTTTCTTCAACAATTACCTGGTAGCAATGGATACTGTTTGTAATTCTGTTTGGTAAATTCTGTGGGCTTGGGTTTTTTTTCTCCATTGAACTGCTGCCTATATATCCTGAACTTGCTCTTTCTATGCTTTTGATTGTAATTTTATGAAGTAATGGATAATGTCCAACTCAGGAATGGGATTTCAGGTGTAATGCTAATGAGAAATGTCTGGTATAATTTGTAAGAACGTAAGTCCTTCTACGGCACAACTGTGTGTGAGCTTACCCAGCAGAAACAGTTACAGAGGAAGTGTGGGACTCCTGCCAGCATGAGCTGCATACATTAAACTACAACCGGAGCTGGAAGCATTCGGTGACTTTAGTGCATAATTTAGTATATTAGTTCATTTGTCCTTCCCTTCTGAAAGAAAGCCAATAAGAGGGTTAATTTAATCTTATGTCCAGCCTTCTGCTTGAAAGTGAAGTCTTGTGTATCTTCTCTGTCCAGGATACAACTGCTAGGGGCCAAGCTGGGGCAAGGAAAGAGGGACCTCTGGAAGTTTTACTCTGAAATTGCCACTGGGGAATCATCAGAGATGAAAGGAAGACCTCACAGTTCCATGCAGAGTCCCATGCCAAAGTAACAGTCTAATTTCTGTACGCACTTTCGGATGGTTTTACGGCTCCCCTCCTTAGTATAGCAAATTATTTTATTCTCCAGTCCTGTAATTAGCAAAAGATAATGACAGCAAGAATGCAAAGCTAAAAATCAGTAATAATTCTGTTAAAGTGTGGAACTTAAAAATGAGAGGGTGGGTTCATCCAGGTATAGATCAGCAACACTGGCCACTAAAACAGCCAGCTTGTGAGTAGACAAGCACTGATTCATCACACAAGTTTTCCTGCAAATGAACAAGGTCTCCTTCAGTTAAAACAGAAGTTCATCTCCATCTCTCTGGTAACTTTAGCTGTTGTTCATAGAACCTTGAGCAATGTCTCGATAGTATCTGTAAAAACACTGGGGACTTCTAGGGTCCATTTTCTATAGGCAGTTAAACTGGGGGTGAGAGCATAAGGTACCCCAAAAAGGTCTTGATGAGCTCACCATTTCCTTCCTTCACACTTCTGGATTTTCAGTTAGATGAGAGCTTTATGGTGTCAACATAGAACCTCGAGGAGTGGGCAAACATTTACTTTCAGTGTATCCTTTTAATGGCAGTACAGAGTCCTTAGACAATAAATTATCTCAATTAGTCTGACTATTTATAATAAAAATGTACAAAGAAGAAGGCAAACTACAGTGCAGAAAACTGTCATATTCAAATGAGTGAAATTAATTCAGTAATATGTAAAGAGAGTTTTTGAACTGGTCTGTAGAACCTTCAGGCATTGTTCAAATGTCTGAACTAATTTAAGTTTATGTACAAAACCAGCTGTACTAATACATACAGTGTCCTTTTTTTCTTTTTCCCCCACTTGAATACTGTTTTTTTCATTACAAGAAACTACAAGAATTCTGGGTGAATGAGATGAGGTAGCTTATTTACATATTCTGAAGCTAGTCATATGATTCTTATTGAGCCAATTATGCCAAAGATTGCCAAGTTTACAGTCAGTTTGTATAGCATTGCAGTTACCAAAAATGTGTCTATCAATGAAAATAAATTTATAGCTGTGGTTGTAAATTTCTGAGTGGTAGGCTTTTTCCTAAATTTATCTTAGGAAAGATTAAACAATTATTATTTGAGCTTTCAAGTACCAGTGATTTATTTCATTTCACACTGACAAAATTGTGTCTGTGTTTTTTTTTTTTTTTAAGATATTATAAATAATGGTAGATATGCTAACACAGGCTTTAATTCTGAGAATGTAGAGGCCTTAGGTACATGGTGTCCCACTGGTATCCCAAGACTCTTTAATAACCTATGAAGAACTATACTTCTTAATTTGAATACAGAAAGCAGTTTTTAAAAGATTAATTATATTACTGATGTAAATACTGACTAGGCAACTAATGTGCCGTGACTGCTGCTCATTATATCAAACTCAATCATTTCATTGCTGCCTTGTCCTCCTCCTCATTTGTTTCATCTCCATCTGCTCACTCTCTCATATTACTTGTACTGTATCATATGAGGTACCCAAGCTTACTGGGCAAAATGTTGTCTTCTATGAAAAATATGGTCCAGCTCTACATAACACTGCAATATAAATACAATAGTAATGCTTATGCTGCTACTAATTTGACCATTTTCTCCCATTTGAGTCTTGGAAAGTATAATTCTTATTTTGGAGCTAGTTTATCTATGTGTCAGTAAAAGTTAAGAGTGGAATTGATGACATCTCACTACAGCTCTTTAAAAGAAGGGTGCTAGTCTAAGCTAGTCATCAAAGCTGTGTCGTTACTCTCACAAGTGGTATCATAAGAGGCTGGTATTTCTTAGGATGTAATGAATGACATTTTCAGAAGATGATTCATACTGCCCTAATGTAGTAGAGCTTAGTCACCTAGTGGAGTTGTCTCTGTAATCTCTATGCTAAGACCATAGGAAAAACTTAAATTTGGTGCCTAACTTGTTTGAATCATACTGCAAGTGTTCTGGGCAAGCCCCCATTTCTGATTCTGGGATGATGCTGCTCCAGCTGCTAGGAATTTTTTTTATCTTGCATTATCATGGTCCTACAAGCATAAATTTTAGCAGTAAATGTCCTGGGGTTTAGGACTTAGATCACAGCATATCATTAAACAATTTACTGTATCAATTAAAATGTCCTTTTAGTTGTCTCTTAAAGATATCTATAGAGATTTTTTTGTTCATTCTGTCTTTTCCCTACTGCTGTGCCATCAACACAGATGCAATATTCCTCTCAGAAAAGGCTGGGTTAGTGTTTCAGTGTAGCAGTGGGGAGATCTAACAGTGAAAATCATGGGGCTTCAAGCATCTGACACTCCGATAAAGCATGAAAGAGGTAAACAGGAAAGATAAAAATAGTGGGATGATTTGATATAAATTCTTATTTTCCTTCCTATTGAGAAGGCTTTGTTGCATTGGCTCTGGTTCTTTAATGCCATTTGCCAGAGCAATGTTTTATAACTAGAAAATACAATAAGCAGTAGTGATGTGAAAGGTTAGTGAATTTGTTCTGGAATTGGAAACACCTCTTCGTAATAAAGGTCATTATTTCAAAATATTGCAAACTAGTGCGCCTAATGTTTCTCTTGGTCTGCTCTGCTCTACATTGTGTCTCCTAATTCACTTAAAATAAGGTAGCAAATGAAAAGAACACGATAAACCTAAGAGGAACATCAGGGGAACTCTTGCTCTGAAATCAATGGCACTATTCCCAAGGAAGTTAATTTCCAAACAAGTCTGTCAGTTACTGAGTTTCAGCTGACAATTTAACGTATGAATAGCCTTCTGAAACAAAAATTGTGGGTTCTAGGCTTTTCTCTGCCATTCTTCTGTCATGCATATCACTGTGGTTGCAAAATATATTTAGCTGGTTGCATTAGTCACTGGGGATTGTGTTCTTATGCTTCTATATGTTTGATTTAATATATGCTTGCATATTCAACTGTGCAGACAATAAACATCATGTTCATTGTAATAAAAAGCTATCTCCCATTGGTACATCTATAAACAGAAGTTGGTTTGTGATAGCAAAATGCAGGACTATTTTATCAGCTGGTTTCTGGAAAAAGATTGATTTTCCTCCATGCAAATATTTGAAAAAGATATATGCCACCAGCATTTCTATGGGACATGCACTCAAACAGAACTGAAGAGCTGAGTCTTGTGCTCACTGCAGTCCAACTGTTGACTTTTGTCTTTGCATCAGGCCATACATCCTAACAATGAGGGTTTCTCTATGCAATTTCTGGGATTACAATTTTTATGTGTATGGTAATGTGTATTAGACTGTGCTAAAGAAATGGGGAAAATAGAATTTGTGCTAGGCAGAATTCACCACAAGATGTCTCATGTCTCACTACAGATTTTTCACAAAGGCAGGGAGCTATCCAGCTAAGTCTGGTGAGTGCAGTGCGAATTACATGATTTAGATTCTTCTGGAGAGTGTGTTAAAAGCACATAAAAATAGACTGGATGTGGAATCCAGACGTGATGAGTGTGTTCTTCAAGGGCTGATTAAAAATAAATGCACGGAGACTAACATCACTGAATATTGAAAAAATTCTCAAGAAAGGGAGGAAAATGAACAGTTAAAGCCAAAGTACAGCACTAGAAGGATGATTACTCATTACAAAACAGGGTGATCTAATCTCATTTGTTATTTTTTACCACCTTTACTATGTAAGATAAGTGGACTCTATGGCTGAAGTGTCCATTAAGAGTGGTTTTCACCCCTGTAACATTTGGGGTGGGGTGTGTACCTTTAAGTAACTGTTTTATCTGCTGGCTCTGGGGATCCAGACTAGAGCCCACACATGCGTGATTCTGTACAAGCCTTGGGCACAGCTGTCTATTCTTATGTGTATTGCTGTATATGTATTTTTAAATAGAACTCTTTTGTGTTCCTACGTGTATAACTTCTCTCAGCACTGGTGCAGACTCCTCTTACTCTAGGATGTTACTTGAGTGAGGATAGATTCAAGACCAGCTACCAATTTTCTTTATAGGTGTTAAATAAAAGCTTTAAGTGTTAATTGTTTTCATAGCCATCCATATACAAAAGACTACTTAAATTCCCAGTTTTGGAAGGACTGGGGGGGTCAGAGTGGGTAGTTGTGGGACTGTAGGGAACTTCTGCTGTGGCAAGAAATAAGCCAGAGCACAAGATGATTTTGTAAGTCAAAGGTATTTCACATATCTGATCACCAAACAAGCAGATATGCTCAGCATAAATGCTACGTGTTGACAAGTTTTTTAATATAAATAAATACACTAAACTTATTGGGTTGGGGGTGTGTTAAGGAAGCTAATTTTAAACTTTATAATCTCTTTTGTTAACGTGTAACTACAATGTATCTCCAAAACTGGTGCCATAAAACTGCCTGGCAAGCCATAGAGCAAATCATTCTGTGATTTTCTTGTTAAATCACAGAATCACACAAGAATACATGGAGGTGTTTAAGGAAAGACTGGATGTGGGAGTTAGCGCCATGGTCTAGTTGACGTGGTGGTGTTAGACCATAGGTTGGATTCAATGATCTCAGAGGTCCTTTCCAACCTAACTGATGCTGTGCTTCTGTGATTCCATGTTGAGATCTTTCCCACTCCGGCCAGTAGTGGCGATGCCTGTGCGTGCCCGGGCCCGTCCGAGCTGCGGTCGTTGGCAGTGCCCGGGCCGCTTCCCGCCGGCTCCGTGAGGGGACGGGCCGGGCCGGGAGGGCGCGCACCTGCGGGAGCTGCCCGGCTCTGTGCACGCCCGTCGTACAGGTGTGCGTGTCGGTGCACAGAGGGACCCGCGATGGCCCCATCCCCGCAGGAGGCGGAGGAGAAAGAGAGCGGGGGCTTCCCTTACTAATCCCGGCCGCGGGGCTGTACCGTGGGAGCCGTCCGGGGCTCGAGCAATTCCCTTCACCGCCCGGTCCGGCGCGGCCGCTGCTCCCGGGGCGGGGCGGGGCGGGGCGGGGCGGGGCCGCCCCTGCCGCCGCCACGCTCCGCCCGCCTGCCCGCCTCAGGAGCCGGTGCCCGCGCTAGAGCCGCTGCCGGAGCGGCGGGCCGGGCCCCCGCTGCCCTGCTCTGCCCGGGCCGCGCTCCCCGCGGGGCTGACCGCGCTCCCGGGCGCCGCTGAGCCGCCCCCGCCCGCGGTGGATGCCGCCGGGGAGCGGGCGGAGCGCGCCGCCGGGGAGAGGGGCTGCCGCGGCCGCCGGAGCCCACGTACATGCGAGTGCCCTCTCCGCTCACCAGCATGCTTTACTTCCAGATGGTGATCATGGCAGGGACCGTGATGCTGGCTTATTACTTCGAGTACACGGACACCTTCACCGTCAACGTGCAAGGCTTCTTCTGCTACGAGGGCGCGTACCGCAAGCCCTACCCGGGCCCGGAGGACCGCAGCGCCGTGCCGCCGGTGCTCCTCTACTCGCTGACCGCAGGCGTGCCCGTGCTGGTGGTAAGCAGGGGCCGCCCGTGCCCGCACTCCGGTGACTTGTTGGGCTGGACCGGGCCGGGCCGGGGCGAGCCACGGGTCCCGGCCGGAGCAGTGCCGCCGGCGGGCGGCTGCGGGCCGGGCCCCGCGGGCCGGGACCCTCCGCGCTGCCGGGACTGCGGCCCGGCCCCGCGCCCCGGCGGGCAGCGCTGCCGCCCCCAGCCCCTGCCCCACCGTGACCACCGCGCCTCTCAAGTTTATTTTTAGCACCGGTTTATGTAACTGCCAGTGCGACTCCTTTTGGTAAAAAATTATCTTTTCTTTTTCGAAACGCGCGTCGATTGCAGATAGATGGGCAACCTGAGGAAAACCCGGTTTACAGCTACTACTTACTGATGTGTCATCCGGTACTAATTAGAAAATCCCTATGTCAGTTTTGTTTTCTAAAAGTCAACTGGTACGTGCAAGGAGCAGGGAGCAGTTTTACTTGATTTAGTTGTCTCCATATGTCACAGTTACTGATATGTGTGCGAACGAAACCTGTGTCTCTAATTGAACATGATCATCCGTCAATCAGTTTTAAACAGGTGTGGCTAAAAAGTGATTTATTTAATCGATTTTCTGTGGGGATCTTTTTTCGGGAAACAGCTCAGAGAAAGCTTTTTTGGAAAAGCAGTGAGATTCCTTTCAAGCTGTTGAGGATACTCTGTGCTTCAGATAACAAGGGCATTAACATCATTCAGTGATCCCTCACTATGCTGAGGAGGAAAGACCTAGAGAGGAACATTTGACTATTGGGGATGGGTTATATATAGACTTACCAGGTGCATGCACAGTTACACATACAGAAAGCCCTTGTAAAGAGTTGATTTTAATCAACTGTAGGCATTAGAATAATAAAAGAATGCAATAAGAAGAGGCCTTTTAATATAGCAATTTTTTATCACAATAATTCTTTTTCAGGAAAATGTGACAAAGTAGGAGTAGAAAAAGCTTCATCAGGGTAAGGCTAGGGTAATGCTAGACACAATTTCTGCTTTTGTAGCATCATGAAATTTCAGATGGTATCAAATATAAAACCTTATCCTCAGGATCAGCCTTAGTATTGAGACTTGGTTCTCTTTTTAATTTTTTTTCCCAAGGGATTAAATCTCTTCATTTGGCAAAACAGGTTGTGTAGCATTTTGGCCTTGAGTTCTTTTGATTTGAGCATCAGTTATTTTACCACTTTTACCTGTTTGTTCTTTTAAACCTCTAAATACTGTTGAGATTCAAAAAGGGAATTTTGCTGGGTTTTTTTCTGGTGATGTTTCTCTCATCTTGGTGTGTGATGTTTGTTTTGCTTTTAATTCTATTTCTTTTGTTTGGCTCAGGAAGTTATAAAGATTATGTCAGATATTCATGTTGAGCATCTTTTTCCTGTTATGTGTCAGCGAGATGGATTGGTAGTTTCCATTCATTTCCTGGGTGCTAGATGATTACGTCAGAGCAATCTCCATGACATTTTGGGTTGGCAGTCTTGCAATTAGCCTTGCTAAAAAGCTAATAATAGAATTTAATGATACTTAACTGTGTTTCATCTTCCAGTCACCAGTCTTTTAGGCAGATGATGTGCTTTGGGATATCAGGGCATGGAAAACCACATTTTAGATGCCTGTGTTTCAGTTTTAAAAAAGTATTTTTATTTCATTTTATTAAAAAAAAAAAATCAGCTCCTGGGAGTCTCATGAATTCAACAACATTAAGTCTAATAATTAACTTTATTAAATAGATGGATTTTTCACTTTTTGCATAGGGTTTTGTTCTGATTTGCCTTGAGCAATCCTCTTAGACTTAGTATTTTCCCAGGATGGCACTAACTCAGTTGTGCAGAACATGTACATTTCCTTTGCTTGTTCCTTTCATTGAAAGGAGTGGTGAAAGTAAGATTTCCTCACCAAAACAACTTGTATGTTTTCAGTTGTCGTAGGTTTCAGAGATTAGGTTCTCTTCTATTTAATTTGTTTCTTGCTATGACATTTTGGACATGCATGTTCTGTGTAATTTTGTTTCTGTAGATGAAATATAAAAATGAATCATAACATAGCCCTATTTTGGTCTGTAAAGTCTAGATGCAAATGTAGGCTAGTGAAAGAAATAGATTTCTGTGAATGCAATTTCACGTTTTTTTTCCCCACAATGAATACTGTCGTTGAACATAGGATATTAAATAATATCATTTATGATTTTTTAAAATCTTTTTTTTTCCTGCTTTTTTTGGTGTATGGGGTTAATGCTCTTTCTGGAGTTTTGAGGTGGAGCAACAGAATCTTTACCTTGGTGTTCACAGCAACTGAGGTTTTCTTAAGTGATTGGACTTGTTTAATTGGAGCAATAGAGTGCTTCAAGTTATCTTAATGTGACTCAATTAATGGCTCCATTGCACTGAGCTTGAATGGAGTTGCTCAAAAATCGTAAAAAAAAGTTTTTCTAATGATTTTCCTTTCTCTATGCCTGCTAGTAGAAAACTAAAAAAGTAAAAGTACCAGTAGCAAGATCTGTCTTGATGAGCATCTCATCAGCAGTGGGTCTCTGGCTGCTGTGAGGCTGTCATGTGGCTGCTCATCCAGAACCCCCGTGCCACATCAGAGATGCTGCAGCAGCCCTGAGTGTCTGCTCACAGGGCAGCCACAGGCATGTCCAGAGACCTGAATAACAACCTGTGTCATCTGACAGGGATGTGCTGTGAGAGCTGTGTTCATCCTGGAAATTCTCTGGCTAGTCTTTAAAATGCTGCTTCCTGCTCATACATTCCTGCAGCCCTGGTGCAGCATTGCTGCCAGGCTTTCATTCCTGAGTCAGTCTGCCTCCTCAGCCCATCTGGCCCCATGGCATCCAGGGACAGATGCAGCTGGCTGCCAAGGCCCAGGTGCTCAGGAGTGTCATCTGAGAACTGCAGTCCCAGGGCAGAAGCAGAGACTGCTTGCTCTGCTGAAATGCTTGACTTTTAAATGGGGTTTTGGCTTTTTTGTTTGGCTTTTTTTATGTGGGGTTGGGTTTTTTTGTTTGTTTCCTTGTTTTTGTTTGTTTCCTTGTTTTTGTTTGTTTCCTTGTTTTTGTTTGTTTCCTTGTTTTTGTTTGTTTCCTTGTTTTTGTTTGTTTCCTTGTTTTTGTTTGTTTCCTTGTTTTTTGTTTGTTTTGATT
This sequence comes from Emberiza elegans, assembly GCA_024865655.1. Classification (NCBI taxonomy): domain Eukaryota; kingdom Metazoa; phylum Chordata; class Aves; order Passeriformes; family Fringillidae; genus Emberiza; species Emberiza elegans. The sequence continues at coordinate 68,889,207 of JALJVW010000206.1, forward strand.
TCAGTTTTTTGTTGTTGTTGAGGATTTTCTTTGGGGTTTTTTTTGGTTTTGTGGTGGCTTTTTAAAAAATTTTTTGAGTCAGGTGCTCTTGGGAAAGGGAAACTGACTGAAGGAAAGAAGTTTTGTGTATCTACAGTTTTTGGTCAAGTAATTACCATGTATTTACCAAATATTTAGTCAGCTGTGACTTGGTGGGCAGCTGGACTACATGATTGTTTTAGGTCTCTCCCAGCTGAGCTATTCTATTCTAAATATCTCATAGGTTGTGTAGGATTTAGTAAGAGTCAAAGGAGTCACTTTGGCTGTAACAAATTTTTGTCTGCTGAGATGTCTCTGCTTAAAGCCCCTGCAGCTTCCGAGCTGCCTGGGGTAGCTGTGGCAGCTGGCAGGTTCAAGGCCAGGCTGGGTGGCCTTTGAGCAGCCTGGCCTATGGGAGGTGTCCCTGCTCATGGTGGGTGGGCTGGAACTAGATGGGCTTTAAGATCCCCTCGTGGGATTCATAGGTATTGCAGCAGCTGTAGGAAACTTGTAGAGGAATCCAGCAACCTTGCTGTAGGATGAGAAGAGCTGGGTTTTTGGGGTTTTTTTTTCGTTGTTTTTTTTTTTTTTTTTCCCCAGCTGGTTTCCTAGCTTTTATGTAGGTTCTATGAAATAAAGATACATTATAATGTTGGTTTTCTCTGGGTTATCTCTAGAGGGTGTAGGCACTGTTTCTTATCTCCCAAATCAAGTTTGAGTTTTTCCACTGGAGAATTTTGAGGGTTCAAGCAGTTGCTTTTCTTTAGTCTGTTTTTAAAAATGTGCTGAAAACCACTGCAGCTTAAAATATATGGTCCCTTCCAGTGTTAGACTTTTATTTGTTGAAGGTCTCCTACGTCATACTTTCGGGCACTGATAATGACTTGAATGAGTAGATGTGTTTGCATAAGGAGCATTAGGCACATAAGCAGTAAAACCTTTTAAAAATGGTGGAAATTGCAATCAGAAGAGTGGAAAAGCCCTAAGTATGATATTCTATGAGGGAAGACTCTGAGACTTGGGCAGAGGCAGTGCCCCTGTGGGCTCCCTTTTTCCCCTTTGTGACTCAAGATTTGGAAGAGTACTACAGACTCTGTGCTCCTATCTTTTTACTGTCCATAGCACTAATACCCTGAAATTTCTGGTATACTGAGGAATTCTCAATACAATGGTTTTTTTTTTTTTTTTTTTAATCTTAAAGTCAAATGGGAAGGTGACAGGAAATAGGTTCTTGTTTTGAGTCTAGTCAAATATGTAATAAGCATAGAACTGCTAGTTGAGGGCTCAGTGCTATTTAAGCCATTTCCCAGTGTGCCAGTTCTTGCTCAGTGGGCTGGTTGCTTTTTTAAACTTGTTATGACAGATGTAGCTTGGGAAATCCACGTCAGTCTAATCCTTTAGCTTCCAGTAGAGATGTTTTCTGGAACAGTGAGGCTAGTGTCTCATGTTTTCAGAATCTATAGAGTGATCAGTTCTGCATTGTTTCTTTCTGGTAGATGTTAATAATTTTGACATCTTTAAAATACTGTGAAGTGTACTCAAGGATTCTTTTATTCCCCATGCTAATATGGATTATTTAAAATGCCAAAACTGTTTAAACAATAAATGGTATAAAATGTAATGTATTAGACCTAAGATGTATGCTGACTGCCATGTAAAAGCCAGGAGGAGATACTGACATATTTTCATTAACATATGTAAACAGTTCAATTATGGAAATGGTGTTTGTTTTTATTTCCAAGTAACAAATATACGATTACAGTACATATCCATAAAATATACACTTGTATGTGCTTAGGTGAGTTCCTAGCATATTTGTTTCTCTGCAAACCAATTAAAGACTAATTTGTTTTAGAATAATACTTCTAATGTCATCACTGAAAAAAATATTTGCCATTTAGACATGAAGTATTGCATTCTCTTCTTTTTTTTAAGTGTACTGGAGGAATCTCTAGATTTGGCACATACCAAACAAGCAATGGGTGTCAAAAACGAGACATTCTGCCTTGAGCTGAGCTTCATTCAGTAACTTTTTCCTTTGAGGAGGAAATTTTGAATCCTGGCAAAAGAAAGACTGTAAAGTGAAAGAGGCAATATAATTTTCTTGTATCAAATTTACTGTACCCCAAAACTTCAGAAAAAACAAGATCATTCTGTCAAAAATTGAAAAGAGAAGCTGCCTTTTGAAGTATCTGCACAGTTTTCCTAAGTCTGCTTTCTTCACTGTCTTTGCAATCTTAATAGCTCCAGGTCTGGGTAGCTCAAGAGCAGTTGAAGACTATGCAGAGACCCGAAGGAGATGCACCACTTGATTCCAGTGCATAGATCTAAGTGATGTGACTGGACACCTCCCATCTCAGTCTTCCTTTCTGAACCTGCTAGTACCTATTTTCCTTCTGACATCTGTGATTCTATGTGCTGTGGCATCAGGGACTGATCAAATTTTATCAGGCTGAGTTCTCAAAATGCTGCTGCCAGAGAAGCTTTTAGTTAACCTGTAGTTCACTGAAACTATTCTTCTAGTGTGTAACTTAGTGCTATACATGAAAAAGGGTTCTAGATTATGATAGCTGAGACCTCAAAATACTCAGTTGTCTGTTATAATGTGAGGAAAAGCATAATCTAGAATTAAAGTCCTGAAAATATTTTCTGTAAATTTGCTGTGCCTCATGCCTGAGCTTTCTTCATTCCTCATCTTAGTCAGAAAAAGCCAGTACCTTCACAAATGTTCCTTCAGTCTACTTTAGGCTGATTATTTTTCTACTTCATGGTTGGTACCAAATCACTTTGGTTTCTATGGACACCTTGATAGTATTGGAAAAGAACTAAAGCACAGGGCCATTCCACTTTTGTGAGACCCCACTGCAGCACTGCATCCAGCTCTGGGGTTCCCAGTATAAAATAATGTGGACCTGCTGGAGGGAGTCCAGGGAAGGATCACAGAGGAGATCAAGGGGCTGGAGCATGTCTCCTATGAACACAGGGTGAGAAAGCTGAGGTTGTTCAGCTTGGAGAAGAGGAGGCTTTGGAAGGACCTTAGAACACTCTCCACTGCACAAAGGGGGCCTACAGGAAAGCTGCAGAGGGACTTTTTATGAGGGCTCATAGTTGTAGGACAAGGGTTTAAAGTGAAAGGGCATGGATTTAGAATAGATGTAGATGTTAGGAAGAAATTCTTCACTTTGAGGGTGGTCTGACACTGGAACAGGTTGCCCAGGAAAACTGGGATGGATTCTCCATCCCTAAAATTGCTTAAGGCCAGGTTGGATGGGACTTTGAGCAACCTGGTTGAAGGATTGGGAGCCAGATGATCTTTAAGGGTTCCTTCCAACTGAGGCCATCCTATGATGCTCAGAATTGAACAGACTTTTTTCCTGGTCTGCTACTTGAAGAAATAGTGACCTCTGTGCATCCTGAAGGAGATTAAAGTGTTTTGTCATTTCTTCCAGAAAAGAATCAAGGAAGCTTGATAAATAATGCAAGGATGAACAGTTGCAGCAGCTGTGTTACAGGGCAAAAAATCCCAAGGGTATGTAGGAAGGTATTCAATTTTTCAGTTTTATGTACAACTTACTGAAAAAGTTAAGGAATTGCCCAGCAAGGTATGCAGTCTATCCTAGTGCTCTTTTTCTGGGAACAGTGAACTTTTATTATGATATTTGAACATCTCACAGAATGATATTTCAAGAACATGTTCAACCCATCTCATGGTGCTGTTTTTGATAAGACAGTGATAGAACAACAGAAGATTAAAGTTTTATATCCTGACTCATATGAATTGGGTAGACTAAGCCACCTCTGAAATCAAATGGAAATGATTTTGAGAAACTAATTAGCTAATCAAAGAAAATAATTCCAGGATTATTGAAAGAGGTTATATATTAAAAAGCTAAAGCTTTTTAGTTTTATGTGCCTTTCTCTTGCTGGCACATTTTTCAGCTGTTAAGACTTTACATGAATAAGGAATTGCCAGTAGACTTTGTATACTCTGTGATCACATTGTTCTTGCAGGGCTCATTTGGTCCCTGTCATCATAGCCCTGTTTCAACCTCTGTGCGTGGCTGCAACTTCTTTCCTTGATAGGTTTCTTCTTCCATTCCCATGTGTTTGTAGGAAAGATCTAAAACCTGCTGCCTTTTTTTATTTGTTTGTTTTTTGAAATATGCAAGTGCTGGGGACTTCAGGAAGCCACTTTTTTTGGGAGGAGGAATGCCCTTGTCTGGAATGCAGGACAGGTTCAAAGCTAAGTGCCAGTTTATTTCATGCACTTCCTTTGTGAGTGGATAATTGCTTTGCAACTCTACTTAAGAATAAAAAAATAAATCACGCTGTTAGGTCTGCAGTAACTCTGTGTACCAGATGTCAGTATTGGCCTGTTGGGACACAAAGCAAGACAAATACATGATTTGATAGTCTGATGCTGTTTTTATCTCAGCATTAAACCACTAATCCAACAGAGCTATAACCTGGAGAAACAATTAAAAATTCAGAACCACTGTGTGTTTTCTTGGGAATTCTTCTTTATCTGCCTGTCTTCCTGTTGTGCTGTGATGGCTTACATGAATGGTGCCTGCAGAAGTTATGTTTGTACTTGCAGTGGAATGCATTTCTGCTGTGCTTAGTATGCATGTGATTTACAAACACTAACAATATCCAGGCCATATGCTTCATCCTTTGATGGGTTCTCTGGAAGTGGCAAGCAGATGTGAACAAGGCAGACAGGCTTCTGTTTGCAACAGCTGAATGCCTGCTTGTCCTACAAACGATGCACTTAAACATAAGCGAGAAATTGTTAATCCAACTAATCCTGAGTGATTAAGGAGGTTGTATCGTTGTTTATATTCTAAAATAGTAGGCTTGAAGTAATAATCAGTTTTTCAGCTAAACAATTCTTGCTCATTGTACATCATGCAGGATTGAGGAGATGGGTGTCCATATGATACATAATAAATGACAGCCAAAGTGGAATTGTAAGTAGCTTTAGCTGTGTTTTTCAGCCTTAAAAGCAGAGTGATGTTTAAAAAGCTTCATATGCTCTTGTAGCATCTCTCAGATACACTGAAGTGCATGATGGCCCAGCTTTCCTGCATGGTTTTTATTTAGCAGAGATGTGGTAACCTCACAGATTGCAAGCTAAAAAGTCTAGCTGAAGTGGATATACCATATCTCTGGCACTCAAGAAGTTGTACATGAGACATACTGCTTTAAGGAGGAATATCTATGGAAAACAAAGTCCTTGGTATTTGCACATAGTACAGTGACCATGGTGTTGAACAGTGACTAGGAAAGAAGTTCTAGCACTTGCTATCTCTGATGGGCAAACTGCCTTTACTAAGAGCACTTCTACTTACCTGTGGATCAGAATATATTTATTTTCTATGTAAAATGCCAATAAACCTGCAATAGAAATATGACTGTATGTATTAAGGCTTTTTAGAATCTATTAGTGTAAAAAATTGTTCAGTACTGATTCAAAACTGACTGTTAATTCTGGATGCCACTTCCTGGGGTATGAGGCACCATAAAAAACCTTCCTGGTTATACAATTTAAAAACTTGAGTTGTGGATTCCACTTCTTGCTGCCAGTCTGGACAACGTATTGTCTATAGTTCTGTGTGAATTGTGTAAATGTATCATAAATAGCCATTGCCTGATTACTATTCATTGTATATTTATATGGAAATTCCATTAACCATATGCACTTGCTAATGTACAGCCAATTATAAATATAGTATAGCTATCTTTTAAAATATTATTTTTCTTTCTCTGCTGTTATTTCTTCTGGCCTCTCATCCATGTCAGGTTAAAGAATATGTATGAAGGCATTAATAGGTTTTAGTTTTCTAAATAATAATTAAGAAAAAAGAGCTACCAAGAACAGAAGTCAACCTAACAGTATTCTGCTATCCATTTTTTTTTCCTTTCTCTATACAGCATATTGAAACACCTGCTGTTTTAGGTTGGTAGGTTTCATGCTGTCTCTAAAAAGGATTAGTCATACATTTTATTTTTTATTGTTCAAATTTTGAGTAATATTTTGGGGATTTTTTCAATGTATAGTTTGGCTCTTTAAAAATCAAGTATTGAATATTAGAATCAGTAAGTGGAACTCAGCTTCCCAGTATAGTTATTTTGGGTAGTAATAGGGATTTCTGTGACCTGTCTGTAGCAATTTAGGGCTCAGACTTAATTCTGCTTAAAGATTTCTTAACCACGGGCCAGCTGAGCTGCAGTAGCCAGTGACATGAACTTGCAGCCTGTGGGGAGCATGAGGTGAAGTATTTGAGCTTGACCTGCTTTAATCAAGTCTTAGCCCAGGATGTGTTCATTTTTTGGGTTTTACAGAGGGTGTGCACAGGCTGTCCACAACAGGGCTGTGCTGAGCAGGGGGAGCCTCACAGGGTGTGATGGCTCGTGGCTGAGCCTGACCACAAGGGCCGGTCTGTGCAGGAGTTCAGGTCTGTGCAGAGCCATGTGTGGGCATGCCCAGGTTTTGGCACATATTAATAGTACTTTGATCATACTTAGAGTGAGCTGGGTGTCCAGAGCCTCTCCACTGCTCAGGTTCTACTTTTCCTATTCCTGTGAGGAGTGTCCTTGTCCCTGTTGTGTGTATCAAGGCTCTGCCATGAGGCTGGGCCTGAGGCTGCTGCCATCATGCATTCAGAGTGCACAGACGTGAGCCTGAGCATCCGAGGGCTCAGGGGAGCACTGGGGAGCTTGCATTAGGCTGTAGGCCTTGAACATGTTCCATGTGAATGGTGTGGGGACATTCCAGCTGTTGGGATGCACCCCCTTTTGCCAAGTGCTCACACTTGACTGAAGTCAGCACTTCAGTCGGTCACGGGGACTCTTTCCAGAGCATTTAGCAAAGGCAGATGAGATTTGTAGGCAGATTGACCTTGGGCCATGTGAGTGGTTTGGGGACATCTGCAGCTGGCAGAGTGAATGTACAGAGCTGGGCTGTGAGCTCTGTCAGGCTTTGCCTTCATAAGGGGATCTGACCACTCAAGCAGGATGGACACGTAGCCATTAATGCCTCGCTATCAAATGGCAGTTGTGAAATTAGGCTTCTCTGTAAAGCACTAGGAGATTTTGCATGAACAGTTATACCAGAACTAGATTGTTAATTCGTTATCTTGGTATTGTTAATGAATTATCTTGGTATTGATGGAGTTTAATCACCTGCTTCAGTGCTATTTGAAATCATAAGGCTTTCCTGAGATGGAGTGCTGTGTGTGAGTGAGTTTGGTGCTGATAGAATCTTTTTCTGGAACCACATTCATTTTAGTAGTCAGTACTGCAGCTTTACTCAGTATTTCTTTTGTTTCTGAATTGTGATGATTGTGTGATTAGGAGTAGATGGAAATCATAGAGCAGAGACTATTTCTTTAAAAACTAAGTATGTCTACATATGCAAGTGTGTATGCACAATATGTTGCCAGAAAAAGTCATGTTTACATGGTTGACTTGTATCCATAGTTTAGTTCCCGTGTACTTTTAACCTTGAATACCAATGGCAAAAATGTAATGCCTCAAAGAATTTATTCATTTACACCAGAATACTTAAATTGTTTTCACTGAACGTGTGCAAGCGCCTTTCAGCATACTTTGAACTTCTCTTTGTAGTAATTTAAATTGTTCCAATAGTGATTGCATCCAAGACTGGCTAAAAAAGCATGTGTTTGTACATTTACATAACAGTATATATTTTATATAATGTCCTTTATTCTCTTCACAGAAAAGACCAAAAACCAGTTATTATAAAGTCTGCCTTGAAGACAGTCAGTGTCAGAGCTTCACAAGATCTAAAAATTTTAAATAGACTCATTCATCCTTAAAACACTTCTCTCACCACTTGAGTTTTTTTCAAGATACTTGATAAAGGCAGCAGCATATTCAGTATTATTTTACAGATCTGTGCAAAGGAGATGATCCTTGTTAGGGTAAACCATTATGCACTATTTAATGAGTGGAAAGAGATACAGTCACATATTGAAGAAGAGTAGCTGGGTTTACTTCAGGCAATAGACTTTGCAATTAGTTTTGAGAATAGCATTGCATGCCTTAAAGAGCTGTTTTTATGCTCTGCTGTCTTCACAGCAAAGTATACAATCTCCCCTCTGTCTTGAAGGCATTTCCTGTACTAAGAAATTTTTGCTGAAATTTCCCACTCTTGCTACTCCTGTTTCAGCTCATTGGCTGCTGTGCCAATGAGGGCACTTGGGACTTCCTCTTAATTCAAGCACTGCATTGTGTAAACTTCTAAACAGGGTCAGACAACATAGTGTTGCCAGCTGCACATCTGCAGCCATCTGGATTTGTGGCAGGAGCAGTAAAATAGACATTGTGTAGCAGAGTTGAACGAGTGACAAAAGTGGTGCAAATCATATTTGCAGAAAACCCACCATAGAGTAACCCAGCATAAAGAAAATCCACCATATTTGATCTACAGAATATACAGTATAATTATTGAAAAGGTCCTTCTACTTGTGTATTTATCAGATAAAGATAAATGGGATATGCTGCTGCTGTGCAATGTTTTGTGAAAAAACTTTCTGGCTAATTCATTCCCATTGCATTGTTGAGCAGGGGTAAGTAATGATTAAAGCTTCTGGTGCTCATAAACAGGCCTCTACCCCCACTTGTATGACATCATTAAGGTTCTGTTTCTTATAAACATCACTTCAGTATCTTAATTTATTATAATAGCATTCTTAAGGAGAAATAATTGCACACTGTGATATTACAGCTTTCAATTCTGAGGGAGAAGATGCAGGGGGAATGGTCACCAGTTGTTTTGTATATGGGCTTGCTAGTTGGTTGAGGTGAGGCTAGAAGAGGCACTTCTGACCCCTTTTGAGTCCTTTCTCCCTGACCAGCATCTCTAGCGACTGTTCTGGGAATAACATCATGTGTTTGCCTGGTCAGTGAAGCTTGGAAAGTTAACTTCTGTATTCTCTTCAACTGTGTTACTCAAGTGTCAGTGCGAGGTGCTGTCTCCACTTTTCTCTGAAAGCTTCCATTTGGTCACTTGTTTCCTGGCTCTCAGAGGCATTGCAAGTGTGGATTAATACTGTCAGGGTTTGTTACTGAGTAATTTTACTGCTGGTTTTATGCTGAATGCACATATTATGCACAAGTAACCCTAATGTGAGACAGCTCAGAATAAGTTTTAGTTTTAGACCAAGTGCTTCTATGCATGGGCTTTTAAAGTATTTTAAATTTATTTTTATTGACACCTGGATTCTTTGCAGTAATGCTTACAATGTAAAGACAAAGTATATTAGAAGAATGACTTATAAGTTAATAGGTTCAGGTAAAGCTTCTGGTGCTTATAAACAGGCCTCTACCCCCACTTGTATGACATCATTAAGGTTCTGTTTCTTATAAACATCACTTCAGTATCTTAATTTATTATAATAGCATTCTTAAGGAGAAATAATTGCACACTGTGAAATTACAGCTTTCAGTTCTGAGGGAGAAGATGCAGGGGGAATGGTCACCAGTTGTTTTGTATATGGGCTTGCTAGTTGGTTGAGGTGAGGCTAGAAGAGGCGCTTCTGACCCCTTTTGAGTCCTTTCTCCCTGACCAGCATCTCTAGCGACTGTTCTGGGAATAACATCATGTGTTTGCCTGGTCAGTGAAGTTTGGAAAGTTAACTTCTGTATTCTCTTCGACTGTGTTACTCAAGTGTCAGTGCGAGGTGCTGTCTCCACTTTTCTCTGAAAGCTCCTATTTGGTCACTTGTTTCCTGGCTCTCAGAGGCATTGCAAGTGTGGATTAATACTGTCAGGGTTTGTTACTGAGTAATTTTACTGCTGGTTTTATGCTGAATGCACATATTATGCACAAGTAACCCTAATGTGAGACAGCTCAGAATAAGTTTTAGTTTTAGACCAAGTGCTTCTATGCATGGGCTTTTAAAGTATTTTAAATTTATTTTTATTGACACCTGGATTCTTTGCAGTAATGCTTACAATGTAAAGACAAAATATATTAGAAGAATGACTTATAAGTTAATAGGTTCAGGAATGGGCCTTGTATTTTTTGGACTTATCTTTCTGATTTACCTGACCTGTTAAACCTCTTCCTCAAATATTTGGTACTTCTTCTCTGTAAAATTGGATTGTCATCTTAGTTTTATTATTCTCTTGGGACAGTATTCATATCTAAGATCTATTTCCAGACTTTGGATAAGGTGTTGCTCTTTTAGATTACCATGGTTTTCACAACTAATGCAGCTCCTGTTGAAGTTAGTGAGCTTACTACCTTCGATTTCAACCAAAAAAATGTTTACCACCTTAATGTATTTAATTTGTTGGCAATTCTACTGTAGCCCAAGGTAATGGTAAAGGAAGAGGTGCTTATACAGAGGCCATTATTAGTAGGAGTGGAGCTACTTATGGGATTACAAAGAGAGCTATTTTATTTTGAAGGTAATTTTAAAAAAAAATGCTTAGAATTATTTTATTGAGCTGTCTACTTAAATTTATCATTATGAATCCAATATTAGTTGATAATAATAAACATAAGTAATAAACTAGTTGTATGTTTTGTAGACATACATATTTTGCCACAAAAATCCAGAAAACAATTTTTGTGGAATCTTATGGGTATGAATCTTATGTACAGCCTGTTTTTCTCATAGCTCTATTGAAACACAGGGTACTTAGACTGTTCCAGTGTTTGGTCCTCCATTTTACATTGTTTGATGGCAATGGCAATTCAGTGAAAGTGGCTTTCCTTGAACTGATCTCTGGAATAATATATCTGCAAAACATCGCTAGCCTTGGGTAGAAGTGAGCTGGAAGTAAGACAGTGGGAAAAGCGACAAATACCAATATTCTCCTTCTTCTGAGCCTCTGAGAACAGTTGGCTACACTCATATACTGACTGTAAAACCACTACTTTGTGACTGGAATCTTTAAGAGATGCCTTTTATGTAATCAGATTTTTTCAAACAGGGATGAAAGGCCGTTTATGCTGAATTTTACAATTGAACGTTCATCCTGGGTAGAAAAGCGCAGTTGCATAGATCACCTAAGGCTTAAAATTCAGAGAAACATTTCTGATGGAAACGATCACTGGTATGGGTGTCAGATGCATTGGTATTGTGTTTATCAAGGAATCATGTTTTCAATATGCACAGAAGGGTTAGGACACCAGTGTGCCTCAGCAGACAGAACAATGTACAGTTCTCTTGGCCAGTGAAGAAACAAAGGGGTTCACCAAGGTCAAATCATAAAGAGCCACAGTGTTTTCCACATGTGTCACTCGAAGTCCAGTGGAAGACTTCCTTGATACAGCTGAGTGCAAAGATGAACGTATATGAAGTTCATCTTCTAATAGAGATGATAAATTATAGAGCTTTGAACATTTCATTTTTCCTTCACAAATGCCACAGTATTTTAAACGTTGAAGTTGATTCCTTAAGAAAAATGAAAAATTTTGATGTAGAATTATTTTTCAAACTACTTTATGAAATAATTATATTTAACGGCAACCTTTTTCATGTATTCATCAGCAATCAGGAGACTAAAATCAGTTGATACCTGAATGATACCTGGTCATATTACAACTCATTTTCCTGAGGAGGTGTGTTTGTGGAGTTCAGAAACTTTACGTAATGGAATCCTTGGTTTTTGTAAAAAGAAAATGAGAAAAATTTAAAAACTGTAAGAATTTTCTATGATATGGAAATCTGGAGTATTAGAGCCTAAAGTAACTTCACAGTTTGAGATGTGAATTTATGCCTTTAGAAGGCAGCTTTGAATTAATTTTTCTCTCTTCCCTTCACCATTTACAAGGGTTTTTTTTTTAGATGTAGAGATTTTCTCTAGACTAACATTTTTTCTCTGTTTTTTTGATGTTATTTTTTAAAATTAGAAAAGCTTGATACATGGGCAAGAATTCTCATGAATGTCTCTTGTCTACTACCTATTGCAATGTGTTCAGCAAGAATACTCATGTCAGTATTGTAAAGCTGCCAGCATTTGGATAGTTTTAGAGCCAGGTGCCAGACGCTTACTTGGCCCCCAGACTGCTACATTGGCGTTCCTGAGTGTGTTCCTCACATCCTGACCATTTCTAATTGCCTGGAGAGCTGCAGTGCAGAGCAGCTGCATGTTCTTCCTCTCACAGTGGTACAAAAGGTTCAGCAGCCGTGAGCAGGAGCTGCGATGGCAAACACGGCAGGTGGAGAGGGCAGAATGCAGAGCTCAGTGTGCAGGGCAGGAAGGAGCTGCAATGGCAAAGGGCAGAATGCGGGTGGTGCAGGGCAGGAGGATGCAATGGCAAACAGGGTGCAGGGCAGGCAGAGGTGTGCAGGGCAGCCCAATGGGCAGGAACAATGGCGGGTGGAGGTGGAGAGGGCAGAATGCAGAGCTCAGTGTGCAGGGCAGGAAGGAGCTGCAATGGCAAACACGGCAGGTGGAGAGGGCAGAATGCAGAGCTCGGTGTGCAGGGCAGGAAGGAGCTGCAATGGCAAACACGGCGGGTGGAGAGGGCTGGATGCAGAGCTCAGTGTGAAGGGCAGCCCAGCAGGGTGGGCAGGAGCTGCAATGGCAAACACGGCAGGTGGAGAGGGCGGAATGCAGAGCTCGGTGTGCAGGGCAGGAGCTGCAATGGCAAACATGGCAGGTGGAGAGGGCTGGATGCAGAGCTCGGTGTGCAGGGCAGCCCAGCAGGGTGGGCAGGAGCTGCAGTGGCAAACACGGCGGGTGGAGAGGGCTGGATGCAGAACTGTGTGCTCAGTGCTCAATCCCAGAGGATCAAGTGCCATGCAAGGCCCTTCTCTCATGTGCCACCAGCTGTGGCCTCTGGTGAGATGGCACAAGACTTTCTCTTAGTTTCTCTGGGAACTGCCGGACCTGGTAACTGTTTCTCTAAAGGACCTTTTACACGACCAGCCTTTGCTCTGGCATTGTGCGATTTCAGCCCTGGTGCTGCTCTGCAGGGGCTTTGCCCATCAGACACCACAGATGGGCTGCAGAGGAGATGCCATTGGCACATGTGATCAGTTGCTCAGTTAAGGACAAAAGGAAGCTCTTAAGAGACTCTGTACTTCAAAATATTTCATTTTTTTTCCTCTCATGTGGTAATGAATGAAGATAATTCAGTGAATGATGTTGTCCATGTCTCTGTGTTTATGTTCTCATGTGGTTCATTTCTGGCTTCCTGCTTATAAATGCTTGGCTACCGTGTGCCTCTTGCTTTCAAATACCAGTAAAGTCTTTGTGAAGAGAGCAGCCCTTTACCATTGTTACACAGTGAGTATGTCTACAATGTATTAAAAAGGGAAATAAAGAATATTTGTTCCTATCAAAAGTAACATTACTGTTTAGTACCATATAGCCTTACTCCACACTACAGAGAACTAAGTAATGCAGATATTATTTCACTACTAGATATGTAATCTTTAACTGTTATTTTTCTTTTGTAAGTGGACATGACCAAATATATTGAATTTAGTATTTTTCTCAAAAAAATATGGGGAGTACATATTTAAAACAAAATTTACAGGTTCAAAAAGGCTGAGTATTTTTTTCAAAATATTTCTTTAGAAAAGCAGTTTTCTTTTTTACATCTTTTCTGTTGACCTTCAGAAGCTGCTATGCAGTAGAGTCCTATATCCTCATGTTAAATGCAAGAGAGGATATTTTCTATTTAATCAATACCACACAGATTTATCTAGGATTTATTTTTTCATTTTCTGCAGAACTACTGGTCATTTGTTACTATAGAAAATGTACTTCTCTGAAAATTGACCAGGGCATTTGCTGTCAGTTTAAGCAAGCAAGAAGCAATGAGAGCAAGAAAAACACAAAGAAAATGGCCTCAAGGGGAAACTCTGCATAATAAGCTTGAAATTGCTACTGCTGGAAATACTGTTGCTGCTTTTCCTGCCAGGGCTGTCACTTCACTCAACAATTTTAGCTTCAAGTGCAGGGCAGAGCTTTACTTTGGAGCATCACTAAAGGCCAAGGTTTATGCTGCTGGATTTCCCAAACTGAGGCCACTGTGCTCATTGGTACATGGATGGCATTTTTAAGGAGAAAATAGGCCAGGAATAGCCCATGGTCTCAAAAGTTAAAAAGACAAGGTAAAGAGCAGGAATAACAAAACATATAGAAGCTACATTTTTAGAAGAGATCTGCACCACACTAAGTGGGAACTCAGAAGTTAAATGAATAGGGAGGCCATGCCATTAAATTGATAATAATTTTCCTGGAGATATGTAAATCATTCCCAAGATATTTAGCTCCATTTCCTTCTTGCCTGATAAGGAAGAACAAGGAAATTGATTTTAGAGAGAAAAGCAGAGCTATGGACTGCCTGAGATGCTCATTCCCCCAAGGTTGTTTCTTGAAGATGGTCTCATAGAAGCCTTGGTTACTGTTCAAGTCATGCCTAAATGGGAGAAACACAATGAATGAAACAAAATCAGAAGAGAAATGACAGTGTACAGTATTGTAAAATGTTCTTAACTTGACGAGTTGAGACCATGGATGAATATTTAGTGGTCTTTTTAATGCAGTAACCACTTTTCAGTGTTACTCATCTATCTAAGTGGTTGCTGTAGTTACAGCATAACCCTAAGAACTGGCAGAGAGGGAGTAGTGTACTCTGTGATATTCCCTAGCCTGTGTGAAATATTTCTTGAACATTTGTGTAGCCTAAAGTAGGTGCTGGAAAGGTCTATGACTGTATGCAGAAATTTAATCCCAACTAAAGATTATCAACTTTACATTTCAAGATTTATCTCATTTAAACATATTCATGTACCTTCAGATATCTTGTTATGCAAGTGAATGTTTAAGTCTCACTTAAGTCCTGGGACTTTATAGGGAGTTATGTGAAATATATGAAAATGTAGGTCACAAAGTAAACCTCATTATTATTTTCAGAAGTGCAGATTTATGGTCATTTATTAGTATAGGTGCTGGCTGTTGTAAAGCACAGGAGACACTAGGGGAGGTTTGTTTATGGAGTCAGTTTACTGGAAAATCAACAATGTCAGAGCTGCTCTAGCTCTAATATTTGGAATGAGTCAGGCTTGACATTTCGAGTTGAAAAGAACGCAGAATTTAGAACCAAGTTAAGAATATACTGGATGGAAGGACAAATTAGATTTTTAAATTGACATGCAGTGCTAAAACTAGGCACAGCTTGCCTGGATTCAGAAAAATGACTAATACAGAGAAAACCTGGACTTGGGAGGAGGGAATCAGTGTAGAGAATGTGTGCAAAATGCTATAAGAATCCTGAGAAGAAAACAAGGAAAGGGACAGGTATTTGATGGTTGGCAATAAATGCAAAAAATGTATTATTAGTACAGACACACCATGAAAATCAATCAGCTAATATATTAATATGGAGTTAAAGAGGTGAAGCCACAAGAAATATTAATTTTAGCTCACATCCCTCTCAGATTCTGTTCCTGGCTGTCAAATGGATTGTCACATCACAGACAGAATATGATTGCCATGGAGATGATTTCAAGAATTTTTGTAATTTAATTTTTGCTGGGTTAATATTTTTATATGCTTCCATAAGAGTAAATGATCATCCTTGTCTTGCTCCATGTTGCAACACTTATGTGCTCTGTTTTTATCTGAGGACTCTGCAAGTTGTTTATATATATGTCCTTGAGAACACTGGAGAGCCTGCACTTGGTACTGTTAGATTTCAGATGAAAATTGTTCTTTTCCTTATAATTTATATGCTGTAGCTGTATATCAAAATGGAAGCATAGCCTTAGGGAAGGATGCCCCCCTGCTTTTAAAATCTGTTAAAATATCTATGAGCTAAGAATTTTAATACATACCTTTGGGAAATTTGTACAGTGATCTGAAGTAGTATGACCCTGGTAGAATAAGGTAAAATACGCTTCTAATATCCTCTCTTTTTCATTGCAATAGTATTTCTGTACCTGAGCTTGTGTAATTTTGTCCAGATGTTTATGTTGTCACAACATTCAGATTCTCCATTGCAATCTTTCACTGCCAGTTTTGGAATATTCCAAAAACTTTTTGCCCTAAGACTTAGAGAAGAAGTACACAAATAATTCTGTTAAATAAAATGTCACTTGTTGGCTGGTTACAACTGGCATATGCAGTGGAAGGGGTAATGGTGGTTCCTGTGCCAGCAGGAATACAGAAATTGCTCTTCCCAGGAATATACCAGGCATGAAAATTGCTGTAAAGTGCAGGGGGGATATTGCTCTCCTTTTTTCTGCCCTGTAGAGCTAATTATTGCCAGTGATGCTGGAGAGAAGAGGAAGGAATTGCACTGGGAAGAATTTCTCCTGGGATTTATTGAGATTGAAAAGGATTTTTCTACCATTTCTGAAACATCAATAGGCTGATTATTGAGATGAGCAGTGCTTGTGCTGAAGGATGGAGGAAGGAGAACAGCTTTAGCTGAGCTGCCAGTACAGAAAAATAAAGAAGCTGTATTTATTGCCAAATTCTAGAAGGATTCTCTCGAAGCGAATCCATGGAAGCATAGAGATGAATGCCTTGTGTGCTCAATGACTCTTAATGCTACTGACAGCAGAGCACTGGGCCTTCTGTAGCAGGAGTTTTGTCTTCAGCCAAACTCCACATCCTTCTGACCCTTGCACCTATGTGCCCACCTTTAGAGTATTCTTGTTCAGCTAAGAACTTAAATGCTGCTGTTCTTGGAACAGAGGGGTTTCTTCATACAGGTCGCCATCAAAGACAGGAAATGTAACAGGGAAAATCTCTTGGCAGCAGCCAAGATCTAGATGCAGCCGATGAAGACATTGCTGGAAGTGAGAATCTCCTTTCCTATAACTGAACACGCAGTTCTCTATTTAGTAAACGCCAGCTTCCCTACCAGGCAAGAAGACAACCTTTATTCTTAGATCAGCAGATTCAGTCTCTGCTCAGAGCTGGAGAGTTGAGCTTGCTGGCACTCTGAGTGCTCTTGCAAAAGGTTGAGCACTGTATCTCACAGATGCTTCCTTTGTGCTGAATTCTGCTCTTTCCTGGAGTTTCAAAATCTGTGAAAATTTTACTGCAATCTATTGAGTTTGGCAGAAAGAATTAAAGGCAGAATCTGACTCTATTCAGGTTGCCTAGTCCTTGAGAGGAAAGAAAAGCATACTGTGACTCACAGTAAAAGTATTAGTGTTTCTGTTCTCACCTTTATGAATCACATTAAAACTGATATTTTTGGTATGTTTTTTTCATGAGAGCTGTAGGGATCACTGGGTTGAATTCTCCTCATAATTTGGATGATCTTGAATTCAAGGTTGAATTATTTTTCATATATACTGATCATTTACTAATTATAGTTGAAGAAATTCTACTTCACTGGGCTGGAAATTTGCTTGCATCACAACAGAGAGAGGATATTTGTTAGTTCAGGTATTGAAATTTCTGTTTTATCTAAAAATTCCACTAGGATCTGAAGCCAGTCTAAAGTAATAGATAATGACTGTTTTGGTGACAAATTAAATTTTGCTTTTTACATACTTGCCTCCAGACTTACTTTTGTTACTTGTTCCACATTATTTATAAGTAGCACTTTCCTCCACAATTTAGCCCAAGGGTATCTGCAGAATCTACAAACCACTAAGGAACGTCATTGATTGCATCCTTCCTGTTGACAACAAAATGTGCACGTGAGCCAGTGCCCACAGATTATTTTATTTATTTTGTAGAACTATTCAGACCTATTGTAATATATGAAAATATTTATATTTTCCTGTTAGGGCAAAGGTTTAGAAAAACCTCAGCAATCGATCAGATTGATGGCATTATTGGTTGTATTTGTGGAGTATTAGGATTTAACTGTGGTAGTCTTCATTCTAGTTGATCCAAGTGTGATGTACCTGTTAAGAAGCTTTAAGTTTTTCATGTAGAGGAGTGGAAGTGCCTTGCCTGTGATTCCCACAGTGAATCAGGGTTAGAATCCAATAGCCCTGAGCTCTGCTCTGCTTTTAAATTATCTCTGCCATAAAGCTTCGTATCATATATCTGCTTAAAGTCTTGGCTTTGGCTATCAAGTCTCAATCCATAATTGTAGTGAATAAATCAAAGGTCATGCTTTGTTTTCCAGGTAAATACATAATCTAGAGTAGATATTTTACATTCAAAATACATTTTATCTCATCTGGTGGTTTTTTGCCAGCCATAATGTGAATGATATATAGATGTGAGAACTTTGTTTGTTTTGGTGGAGTGAATATGAAACAGGCCATTCTTAATGTTATAACATCAGTGGTCATGCTTTGTCATTCATTGAGGAACAGAGCTAAAGCCAGACTTGATAAATTTAGCTAGCAAAATGTGAATCGAACCCTGTTAAGTACTTCCTGGCAAACCAAAGCTCTGATGTGAACAGGAGTTCTGTTATGATTTTTTTCCCCCTTTCTCTCTATCATAGTCCAAAATTTAAAGCTCAACCCTGCAAAGTGCTGGGTGTCAGTGAATGCCATGTGGGGACTGAAATGTTCAGCATCTTGCAGGATTAGGCCTTTATTGTGGTCCAGATCTTGTGCATTATGTGATCTGTTGTTCTTGAACTAATAGATCTTTCTCTTTCCCCTCATCCTGAAAACTAGGTTATGTTATGTTATGTCAACTGCAAATCCTGGTTGTAATAATTTATTCTCTTTTAAGGCAAATAAAGTAAAGGAAGCCATAAGGCATATTTCCCTCATAAGAAGATTAATGTACAGAACTTGATTCACTTATGCTGTCTTTTGTACTGGTTTGGTCTTGTTTCTTTCAGATGAGATGTCTGTCTCTGTAATATTAGTGTATTTTACTTGCTGTAATCTGATGCACCATTTCTCTCCCCTTTTTTCTCCTCCCCTAAGATTATCGCTGGAGAAACTGCAGTCTTTTGTCTACAGTTAGCTACAAAGGATTTTGAAAACCAAGAGAAAACAATATTAACTGGAGACTGTTGTTACATAAATCCACTGGTGCGCAGGACCATCCGATTCCTTGGTATGAGCAGAATTACTGCTTTCATTTTCTGAATGGTGAGAGGGATCAGTTATGTCTTAATTTTGACCGGGAGAAAATATTTTGATAACCATATAATATTTCATGTGTAGTCTTAACTCAGGTGCATTTTTCCTTTTAGGTAGCAAATGAAGCTTTTTGGAAGTTTGGATTAGAAAACAGTTGCAGACACAGCAGTAAAAGTAGAAAGAACTGAGACCACTAGGGGGGAAAACACCCAGCCGGCCTGAAGTGGGGTGAAGTAGACAAAGGTGGTATCCTTGTCCCATATCTATAGATTATTGTAAACACACACACACCCCAAAGTTGAGGACATTGGGATATAAATGTGTGTTTGAAGCCAAGCCAATTTAGCTGCTTTCTTAGCCTGGATGTTGTATTATATCTCAATCTCTAGCAGAAAACTGCAAAATCCATGCTACATTGGTTTTAGCTGAAACTCCCCCATTGACTTAGGAGCTATGAGATTTCATCTTTTCTATTTACTTCATTCTAAATATGTTTGGAGGAAGAAGTCCCACCATTCAAAATGTATATTAGACACTTCCAGATGCTGGTCTTTGATACATGTAGGGATGCCATAGCAGGGCTCAGTTCTGCTGTTTGCTTCTCTCTCATGACTGCATCTGAAGGAAACAGCTGGAGGAATGAAGCCCTGGGGCAGCTAATCCTGCTGTGTGCCCCAGTCTCAGGGGGAGGGAGGACATGTGCGGCTGTGTCTGTATTTGCAGTGTTTGTGTAACAACTGTGCCTTCCTGCCCAGAGTGTGATTGCTCCCTCTAAGGAGACTGTTATATAGGTCTGGAGGAGGTGCAGAGTGGTGATGAGGAGCTCCTCCCGCTCCACTTCCTCTCTGTGTAATCAGTGCCTGAGTTTTCTTCCCACTAAGTGGTCCCTTCTTTCATCACAGAAGCAAAAAAAGAAATTGGTAGGGGTGGCAAGAGTGGACAGAAACTCCCTGCTGTTGCAGCAGATGAAGCGTTGCTGCCCATTATACTCCCCCAGAGTGATGTGTCCAGCTGTGTTGTGCAGTGCACACCCTCAGGATTGGCTGAAAGGCCTTCTGTGAAGTGACATGGCCAGGCACAATGTGCTGCTCACCAGAGTCTAGCAGCTTGGAGGAAATAGCATTAGTGTGACATTGCTGACCAGCCAGGATCCCAGAAATCAGCCTAGGTCTCTAGCTTTGCTAAGAAAAATCCTGACCTTTATAACTGTATATTTCTATGGAATTATGTCTGCTGTGGTGTTGATCCTTTAAAGTCCTCATAGTGTCCCATGAAACTGGGATTTTCCAGAGCTCACCCTATATTCTGGGTAGGGCAGTGTTTGAACTTTGTGAATTGGGGTGTGGGAAAGGTAAGGTGATTTGCCCATAGAAATACAGGGGGAAATCTATAGCTCAGGTGGAATTGGAACAAGCATCCCCTGGCTTTGCCTGCTGGTCAGGCTGCTGTGTTTGCATGTTCTTCCAGAGCTCGTTTTCTATTTACAAAAGGATAGAGAGGGACCTCAGAATGGCAGAAATCTGTTTTCTTTTAAGTAATCAGATACATGCATTTACATTCTAATGAATGAGTACATGTGCTTAATGCTTTGCTAATATGTCTGATTAAAAAAACTCTTTAGCATAAGTAGTTCCTCAAATATATAAATCTTTAGCTCACTGTGTTGATACTGTGATTAGTATGCTATGCATAGAGATTTACCCAGTAGCAGGCACATGAAGACAACTGGTGCATGGCAATATTGAATTATTCAGTACTTTAGATTCTTTACAGCTGCAAGGGAAAAAAAAAGTTTTTCCAGTGTGTGTTATGACTTCACAAGTTACTTCTCCATCAGGATCTGACTTTGGCTTTCAAGCAGATTTATTTGGTGAAGAATTTCCCTCTGTCACTTCTGTTTAGAGAACATGGGCAAAAGTTGGGTACCAGTAAAGCCAGCTACCCCAAACAGGGGATATGCATGGCTGTAGGGCCTAGGAAAGCAGGCTGCTTGCACAAGGGGTGAGTGTTCCCATGAAAGGTGAGAGAGCCATCAGGTGTGTGGGTACGTTGCAGTGTTGCTGCTGCAGTTTTGTAGGAAAATAGCATCTCTGTGATCTTTAGGGTACAGTACATGGGAGGATTTTTCATGTTCTTGAATGGAAGAAGCTGGTCTATTGCTGTGATAAATACTATAAATTGTCAGGAAATTTAACTCTTTTTTTCCCTCCTTAGGAATTTATGCATTTGGACTGTTTGCTACGGACATCTTTGTAAATGCTGGACAAGTAGTAACAGGGAATCTTGCACCCCATTTTCTTGCACTTTGTAAACCCAACTACACAGCACTTGGATGTAAACAGTACACCCAATTCATCAGTAGCGTTCATGCCTGTACTGGAAATCCAGACCTTATCATGAAAGCCAGAAAGACTTTCCCATCCAAAGAAGCAGCACTAAGCATATATGCAGCTATGTATCTGGCTGTAAGTATATTATATCATTTAATATCACTATATTTTTGAGAGCAAATGGCTGGCACTGTGAGGGGGAGGAGGGAGGAATGGGCAGAAGATAAAGGACCAAACCTGGCTGATTTTCTGCATGCAGACTTTCTGTGAGTTACTGTGAGAATGATTCATTTGGCTTAATTCTGACAAGGTGCAGTGGTTTCTGAACCTTGAAAACCAAGACAATGCTAAGAGAGGACAAGTTGTCCATAAAGGTTATAATCTATGGATAACCCAGTTCCTTGGTTTACTTTTCCCCCATTTCCACGGTATGTGGGACAATCCTTTGCTGGGTGCTAAGGAGTAAGGGAAGGGATTTCCTCTGACTGGTAGTGGTACCGTACCCTCTGTGTTTTATCCCAATGCGGATCAGTAGAATCACACATGGCCATGTGGGAGGTGAGGTGAAACAGAAGGGTGACCTATATGTATGTCTGATCTCTGCATGTTTCTCAATATCCCTGGGTGTCTTTTGGTACCATAATTGGTATTTATAGGTACCTCATGCAAAGTCAGTTTGGCTCTTATTATGCAGTGAAGTGGGCTACAAGACAATCCACCCTTTTCCCCCCTCTTTTCTCTCTTGTACAGGGAGTGATGAACAGCGCTGGGGTAAAACCTGGTGTTGACTGCCTGGATCAGAGCTGTTGTATAGGCTGGGGAGAGGAAGAGTTACTGTTCAGTCTCACTCAAGTAACTCTGGCTTAGTTTGGAGTGCATGTCATTCTAGCCTTAAGCCGGAGCAAGCACATCTTGTACCTTTGCTGGGGATAGGTTCTCCCCAGCACATGCCTATGGGAGTGTCTTAGCTGACCTGTGCTGGTAATCACAGCCCTCTGCAGCCCTTTGGATGAGCCCAGGGCTGCCTCCACAGGGCCAGTGGGAAACTAGGCAGGAGTGTGGAGCTTTGTGGTCATGGCAGGAGTCAGCCCTTGTGTTCCCTCAGTGTTTGCGCAGTGACTGCCCTTAGGTGTGTGTATGTGTGCACATGTAGGTATACACGTGTGTGAGTGTGTATTGCTCTTGTGCACGTACCAGTTGAGCCAACTTTTAATTCCTGACTGATCTGGAAGCTGATACTTGACAACATGGCAAAGATCTTAGCCTCAGTGTGTCGACTCAGTGCTTCTACACAGGGTTTTAGAACCAGCTGCTTAAAATCTGCAGCACTGATGGTAACATTTACCAGGTTCATTGTGAGCAATGTCTGTTTAAGAGATGTTGATCATCAGTTAGCACACGCAAGTGTTTACAAATAAGAGATGCACAATAACATTTTATTCTAACTTGAGACAAGTATAAGTCTTCTACTAGTAATGTCTTTATTTGGGGAGATATCTAAGGATGAAACATTCTAAATTTGATGCCAGCTATTTGAGAAATACTCGGAATTTTTCATTCTAATTGCTCCTATATTTCTCATCCATCTGTAAAGTTGGATTTCTACTGTTACCAAGAGTCAGAGTAACTAGGAAACCAGCTATTTAGCTACTGCAAAGCAGAAAGTAAAATAGTATTAGTACATTTTTAAAACAAAAAGCAGACATCAATAAGGTTTAATATCTAATTATAAATGGCTTTTGACACGAGCAAGAATACTTTATGCAAACCTTGTCTGTGGTCAATATACAGTTAGCAATATAAAAAATTAAAGCTGCTGAGATCCATTTCATTACTATTTGCTCTTTCAGTAACTATTCATATAGAAATGAATATATCCTGTGTCATTACTCTACTTCTGCATAGTGCTTGACACTGCTATCATTTAACTAAAGCACTATTAACTACTCTCAGGACTTCTGAGTTCCTGTAGTAGATCCTTGTTACAATACTGTCAGGCTAGTTTTTTGGGTTTTTTTTTTCCTTAAATCCTAAGCACGACTGAAGCTAAAAATACTGTTTATTACATACACTCCAAGGGAAAAAAAATTCAATGTTCCAAAATTTGGGGTCATGTCCTTACACTGCCATGATGTTTATCAGGATAGTTGGCCCTAAATAACAATTTTCTCATCACTGTTCACTGGAGTAGAAGATTTATAACAGTAGCCTAGTCTTTCTATGAGCCATGCCACAACAGTTATTGAGAATTTGGACATAAAGACCTCCATATATTACTCACCTTTTCATTTGCATATAATCTTTGGTACAATATGTACTTTCTTTTTGTTTAATAGGAATTTTGGAGCGAGGGAGAGATTGTTATGGAATCGTCCCTGGTTATTTCAGCCAGCTGGGCACAAAACAAAACCAGCCTAAAGGGGAAAAAAACCACACAAGACCTGGCCCAAGGGTCCTTGCTCTCCAAGATGGTGAAATAAATGCTTTTAGACTTGTGTGATTTCACCATCAACCAATTTAGAAACGTGCTTTCTAAATGCTTTTTCTAACAATTCTCCTATCTCGTTCCATTTAAGTGCAGCCACATCGTTATCACCTAGCATCTGTGCATATTGTCTTGTTAACAATAGCTTCTTTTTTCTAAGTTCTGAATCCTCCATTTCCCCCCTTTTCCCCCTTTTGAGAGTGGGTGGCTGCTATGGTAACTCAGAATTCCCTTGAAAGTACAGTCGTTTTCAAACAGTTGTTGTGCTAGTATTTAGAGCTTTGTAATGTTTGCCTCCATTACTTCCAGTGTCTATCAAGTGAGATTTAGCAATGGAAATACTGAATGGCAATGCTGTGGTTAGGTGTTTTCTCTACCCTGCTCCACACACAGATGCATTGCCTTTCTTCTTCAAACTTTCAGGTTTATTCTTTCCAGTGTACCAGTGTTTTCAAAATGAACTACTGTAAATCTGTTCTGAAACTCTAATTAATCAGGCTGGTGCCTGGTTTTTTCCTTAGGTGTCTGCGCTGATCTCACTGGAGATATTTTTTTTGGTTTTGGGTGAGTTGGGTTAATAAGTTGACTGTATCTACTTTCATTCTTACCAGCCTTGCAATTCACCCCTTCTGAGATGAAACAATATTTGCTACATAGGCAAACACTGCAGCTTTATTAAACAGTATATAATTGTATAAGACACATTTTGATATACATAAGCTGACATAGCCTGGACAATTAGAGGTAAGTTTTGAAGCAGCCAAGTATGCACATACTTGGGGAGTTTTCCACAATTGAGACACGGGAAGTGGAAGTCATGAGTCTTTTTTTGTTAGGATTTCAAAGTGATATATGAAGATTTAGTCAGCCTAATCCCATAGATTTAAATTTAAGCTTTGTGACTAACAGTTTTCCTTTGATATGTAGACCTAGGGGATAGGTCATGGCTAGCTGTAGTTTAAGGGAAATTTTAATTCTATGAAGTATTGCCCTTTTTTTTGTTGTTCTTATTGCATTGCACAGAAGCAGCTGGGTAGGGTAGTGTTTGAACTTTGTGTTACTGCACACATTTCAGGCTTGCTTTGGGTTTGCAATGATAGAGGAACATATCTTGATAGTTGACACAGCCCTTAAGTCTTTAGGCAGCTTTTGTTGCTTTGTACTCTGAACCCTTGGCCTTAACTTTGACTTCAGACAGGACTAGCAGATTGTAAAGCCTACCAATAATTTTTTCTTCTCTGCAGAGCTTTTAGTTGGCGCATTATCATGTTTTCTGCAAAGCTCCTGCTCCTGGCGTTTTGCTGCATTGATTTTGCTGTTCAGTGGGTTTATAAGGCCCCTGGAAAAGACAAGAAGACAGTGCTGGCAGCATGGTGACATTCTCCTCAGTGTCACTCCTTGATCCAGTTATAGGTGTAGGTATAGTCTGCCTGTCCTTTGTCTTAAAGTGCCTGTTAGATTCCAGCTAAATGGGCAGCTGGTGAAGGCATGATAGTCTTCTCAGACAGTTGTAAGGGAGTGTTCAAGAGGAAAAGGACTAGCAGAGCCACCTCACTGAATTGACTTTGTTGTCCATTTTTTGTTAGAAAATTAAAGGATTCTTCTGGCTGCCTTTCAGGAACAGTGCTGGGAATGTGGAATTTCTTTTCAGTATCTGGTGCAGCAAGTATCCCTTAATACTGATAATAGATCATAAGTCATGAGCTTCACAAATTGAGTGCATTGGTTTCTTTCAGACCAAATAATGAAATAATATTACCATTTGATACAGGAATTTGTCTAAAGACCCGTATAAATTTCATGTCAGTCAGCTCTTCATTACAATTCAGATCCTCAAAAAAACAGCCTTTGTAATAGGTGTCTTATGGTCTTGGTACAGAGAAAGATGCTTCTTACCTTCTCTGGTTGTTTTGCAGTTACAGCTGTGGGGAGCTTATAGTGGGAAAATTAATAGTAAGGTCCAGAATTCTGGAGCTTTCTTTCCCTTTTGCTAAGCCAGCCCCTGACTTTGAAAGCTAATTTTGGTCTAATATAATAAATAATTAGATCAAAACATATAGAGAAAGCTGGAGGAGGCTTCAGAAACACTACCAGAAATCTTCAGTGGACAGTTGCAGAAGGACCCAGATGATGTGAGAATATGACTTTGGTTTGCTCTAGAAATAGTTTGACCCATTAATTATTACCAAAGGAAGCTTAAAAGATTTTGGATTTTCAAATTGAATCCTAACTAAACACTGAACCTATTTACAGACTACAACAGCCCACTATTTCTTCAGCTTTTAGATGAGAGTGTCTCTTTTCTTGTAGGTCTGATGAATATTGAAGTTTCCTTGGATGGAACATTTATAACATTACTTATATTACTTAAATAGTTCAAGAAATTTTCTTTAATTCTAGCCCATTGTAAAAGCAACCAAAAATGTGAGATAATTTATGTTTGAAGTGCTGCCTGGGATGGATGCCTGTGCAGTGGTTTCTTCCTCATTCTTCTTGTTGCCTTTAGTCATTATTCACTGCCCACTGATGGACTGGTCTTTGTCAGTCTCCCAGGCCATCTAAATCAGGGAGAAACAAATAGCAGACACAGAAGGGATCTTCTTACCTGCATTCCCTGGCCCCAGGCTGATGAGATCAGCAAGGAAAATTATCTTCCCTCCTGGCTGGAGCACCCAGCCCGATGTGTAGCTCCAATGTAACTAAAATGGGATTCTGAGACCTGTTGCACCTGTGTTTGTGTGCATAGGTGTTGGTGTGGGTGGGCCTAAAGATAGTTGAAAGATGCCTAGAAAGAGCTTGCAGCATAGCCCAGGAATCCACTTTGTCCTGCACTTCACATACAGCTCCTGTTCTTTTCTTAACATGTTTTGGAATTATTTTATTCGTGCTGGATTTAGGACAGACTTCACATGAGACTTGCAGCCTGACACTTTTGAAGTACTTTCCCAGTACCAGCTAAATGCCAAGGCTATGGTTGTTCCTTATACTGTGGCCTGAGCCAGTCACATCAAACCTTCACAGGTAGCTTGCTTTGTCTTTGGTGGTGATGGTGATAATTTCTTTCAAATTCTTATTTTCAAACCTGCTTCAGTTAAAGGTGTTATTTCAATTTATGAGGTTCTCTTACAGCTTCACTTCCAGTATCTTGAAGACTGAAGGTCAAATGTTTGTGTTTCTCTTAAAATATGGTAAATATTGTTATATTGTGCAATCAGGTAACAATCCACCTCCTTACATGACTCTGTCTGTGTCTGCTTACTGGTGACAGCTCTGTATTTTTTGATACTAAAATCTTATTTCAGGAAAAAGGAACAGTGATAACAGAAGTTCTTTGAGAGAAGATTCACTACAGTTCTGATGTTGCAGGAGAATGTGCAGCCTGCTGTATTAATTCTAACTTCTCATCAATCCTTGACCTTACATACAAAATCTCTGCTTCTGGTCTTGCTGTTGACTAATGTAAAAGTTTTCTTTCATTAGAAAATTCCTCCTCCAATTTTTGTTCTTTAAAGGAATGGAGATGAAGTTGTTCAGTAAATATCTTTATCCCTGTAAAAAGTTATACTGTCATTCCTTCCTACTAATGTTTTAAATCACTGAGCTATTTTCCTTTGTTGATAACTGCGTTTAATATTTATTAAAAGTGAGTGAAATATCCTGTCATCTTTTCAGGTTGTTTATTCTTTTTTAATTACTGAGTTTATATTTTTTCCACCAGAATAAAGAAAAAACAACTGCTTAATTGTATTTTCTTCTTAGTGTAAATTAGGTAGTTGACTGTTAATATATTATACTAGAGCTGCAAGAGGCCAAGTTTAAAAATGGGTATCTATGAATCCTGCCTTGGAGGAGGCTATATTTGCTGTATAGAGTTTTGCAAATATAGACGTTGTCACACTGTTTCAGGAAAGTTTGGCCTGCTTTTATTGATTCTCTTGTATTGTAATATAATGCTGTTCCTTACATGAGTAGTACCTGTTCTTTACAGAAAACATAGAAATGGTACCTATGCTGGCAGAACCCTCAGGTTATTTTGAATAATGAGGTGGGCATGGCAAACATGACTGCTCATAGAAGGAGGGGACTTGGCAAATGGAGTTCTCTGCTCATGTGAGGCACAGCATGAATCTGTGGTTGTTTGTCCTCAGTAGGGATTTGAAGGACATGCTTGGTTTTGAGAACATTCAGAGAATTTTATGCAGACCATTTTTTGGGTTCATATTTGTATTAAAAATGTTGAAATTTGATTGAAGTACTGCAGAAGCAAGTGTTTTTACTATAATGTGTTTTGTCTTGTTAAAAATTGAGATAATCTTCTTGGGCAATGACCAGTTGTTATAGATAACTGAAATATGTCAGCATGGCCTGCCATAAGCAAGTTTTTCCTTCTCAGTAGTCATTTCAATTTAATATAACACAATATAGAATTAAATGCAGGATAGCTTCCTGCTAACTCCCCTGTGTCAACTTCACCCAAGCTGTATTTAAAATTTGATTTTCTTATTGTGTATTAAAAATAATCCAGTGTTTTTCCTAGCACCAGCTGTCCTGACACATAGTATGAATGTGGATAATGGTGGTTAGTATCCAGTAGAACAGTGAGACTCACTAAAATAGATGGTTGCTGAATTAATTCAGTGTGCAGTACTCTGTCTATAGCTTGGAGAAAACCAGTGGTGCTAAAAACCTGAATGTTAAAGTTGCAGGTCTCTTATGACCTTCACACGTGCTAAGTGTAGCTCACTCAAGACAGCCTCCAAAAGCGCAAGGGGCTAAGGTAAAAAAGTAATCAGCAAAAAAAATCAACTGTTTTTGAAATGGTCTAGGAAGAAGAGAGGAGAATATGGCTTGAAGATAAACCCCAAAACTCTTTTTTCCAAACCTTTGCTTTGTCTGAATTAGTGGAAATCTTTCTACTAGTTTCCTGTTCATCATATAAAGTACACTGAAGGTTTGTGTGTTGCAGTTCTCTGATGTTATTTTAACATCAAGCTTTGTTTTCATCCTCTAAGCCATGGATCTTTCTCTAGTGTTTTGAACAAAATTACTGTTAGATGTTACTCGTTTTAGACAAGCACTGACTGCTACTTCTTCACTTAATTTATTGTGGCTATAACCACACTTTTTAAACTGCATCTTGGCTGGATTATTGCAGCACTTTGTAAACGGATTCCCTGGTAAATTCCACCAAAGTTTCAGACAGTACAAAAATCCCCAAACAAACCCAAAGGACTGCCCATCTTTTGGTCAGAGAAGTGTTGGTCAGAGTTGGTCAGTGAAGTGTTGGTCAGAGTTGGTTCTTCAATGCAGACTCATCTGTTTTCCTTCACAGTCCAAAATGATGGCATTACAAATTTAGAATTTCCAGTGAAACCCCATAGGAAATACTGGCATTCTTCTGTTCAAAAACTTAAATCCTGTTTAAAATTTGAATATTTAGGGTTTCAGTGGTTTAATTAAGAGTAGAAACTCTTTTTGTCAAAAATCTTATTAGCTGAAGTATAATTTTTTTTTTTTTGAGGATGGGAAGGAGGGGTGTTGCAAGCATCCTTAATGCCAAGATAAGAGAATGGGAAGTCAAATATTTGGTATTGATTTCATCCATTGGCTCATGAGAGCTTGGGAAATGCTGGGTTAAACCTGATAGTCAGTAATGCACTCTTAGGGCAGAAGAGCTGCTCTGTTATCAGGCACTGCTTTTAATTCAGTAGTTTTGCACAGGGAGAATTAGACTGCAGCAGGACAAATGGATTTCTCAGTCTGATGCATAAGACCTGCAGCATTTAGATTGGTTTGTGTGAAGCATGGGGTTGTATTGGTTCAGCACTGGTTGAAACTATTATTATATTAACTGGTTGAAACTATATTTATGAAAGTAGATGCTGGCATTTAGTTCAGTTTTCACTGCTCTTTGACACTTTTTTAACCTTTTCATTGATTTTTGACAAATCACTATTTAGTCCTGTAAAGAAGTGGTATCATAAGGAGGAAAGGCTTTTGCTAACAAAAACAAGGTCTTTATGTATTCCCTTTCTTACTCTGCCTGGCAGCTTGTAATAGTACTAGTAGTACTTCAGGGTAAATAGTTTTTCTATTACTGTCAACACAGCCCAGTGAAAAATCAGTCTCTTTACTTCTATGCATTAATAAATAAATACATAGAATGAGAGTAATCGGATAGGATTGTCCAAGTTGTCTGACTTTCTGTAGGCTTTTCAGGTTCATGTAAAATGCAGTTTTGCTGTATGGTCTGATTTTCTGTATCCCTAGGAAAGGGTTGTGATGACCTTATGGACTAGTCTACCTCCCAGTTTCTTTACACCCTCTCCTGCTCCAGAAAAAAAGCCCCAAATACACATTGTCTATTCAAGTAAAATATAAAGCTTTTATTCACCAATTAGTGGGAGACATCCATCAGTCTTACACTTTCTTCCTTTCTAATTTTCAGATGTATATCACCAACACAGTGAAAGCCAGAGGAACAAGGCTTGCAAAACCTGTTCTGTGTTTGGGTTTAATGTGCTTGGCCTTCCTTACTGGAATCAACAGAGTAGCAGAGTATCGAAATCACTGGTCAGATGTAATAGCAGGATTTGTAATTGGAATATCTATAGCAGTATTTTTGGTAAGTGTGTGTCTCTGTCACTTCTGTTGAAAAAAAATCAGTGTATAAATTTCTATGTCTAAAAAAGCCTTCAGATAACTAAATAACAAAAGACATGTTTCTTAGTTTTTTTAATTGGTCATCAGTTTCCTTAGTAGTATTTACATACATTCAGAAATGTGAAGTGAAAAAAGGACTGATCCAGTTTTCTCTTTTGACTTCCATATAAATCAGATTGTAGTATTTCAAACAGTAATTTATGCAGCAAGGCCCACATGCAGGAATCATACACTCCTCAGAATAATACATAGCTATGATTTCATGGATAAAGTATTAAATTCGATATAGTGGTACCCACACTGATCAGAGAATAAGTAGCATTTGTTTTTCTGGCTTTACAATAACTCTAATGAATTTATTTCATAGTGTTAGTGTTTCATAGATGCAGGTTTATGTTGAAATTTCATATTGTTCTGTATCAGAAAATCTTTGTTTAGCCTTTTCCTTTTCTGGAGCTGTGTTCCAAAACCAGATAGTTAATTGCAGTTGCCAATGACTACTGTCTGTGTCAGAAAACTATTTCTAATCTATTAATCACCTTCACCAATATCTGCAGTGCAAGACTATAGAATAGAACAGTCACTGCTGTTTAATGCCTGTAGGCTTGTCTGCCTGGCAGCTTGTAATAGTACTAGATAAACCTTTGATGTTTTTCCCCATGAAAACTCTTTTGAGCTTTGACTCTTGGATCACAGGGTCTTGGTCTCAAGATCTTGGATCTGAAAGCATGGCTTGGCTGAGAACCCTCCCAGGGATGGCTGGGGTGGGTGTTTTCACTCCTCTAGACATGCAAGGGTAGCTGTAAGTCTCCGTTAAAATACATCTGCTTGCATTTCCAAATGTTCCCTTCCACACAAGGTGTCCAGTAGCATGACATCAAATTTAGTTGTGTTTTGAAGAAAATGCAGTTGGCAAACATTACTGCTCAGCTGAGTGTTGTAATTAGAAGCAGAAACTGTTGCACATCACATTACACAGTCCCTGTGTGAGAATGTGCTGCCCTGAGCAGATGCGAAGTTACATTCCAGCTTGGTCCTTGCCTTCGTATTCCCTTTCTTACTCTTCATTTGAGAAAGTCTTTCCTGATCAAGACTGAAATGGCACTGCTTCCCAGGAGTTAAAGGTTAATGCCACGTGATGCTGCAAGACATCTCTTCATGAGATTGATAATACTTGGTGCTCTATTTTGCAGCTTCAGTAATTAATTTTCTTTTAGATAAGAGGTTTCTTTGGTTCTCAAATGATACATGTACCAATAAATTGCTTGAAAGTAGTTTGTCTTGAAATATAAAGGATTTTCTGTTAAACATGAACTTCACATTTCAGTGTTTCTGCTGTAAAGCTGTGACTAAAGCTGGTGTCATTTCTGCCTAATGATAATTGTCAGGATCAAAGCTTGAAAAAATGAGTTGTTCCTTAGGTATTCTGTTTATCTTCAAATCCCTTCTAGGTTGTTTGTGTGGTAAATAACTTCAGAGGACGTCAGCCAGAACATGAACA
Organism: Emberiza elegans; assembly: GCA_024865655.1. Classification (NCBI taxonomy): domain Eukaryota; kingdom Metazoa; phylum Chordata; class Aves; order Passeriformes; family Fringillidae; genus Emberiza; species Emberiza elegans. The sequence goes on from JALJVW010000206.1 coordinate 68,921,217, forward strand.
TTCTCATCTGGATAATCTGACCCAGATGCCCATGATCAGCATACCCAGAGTAGAAAGCCCTTTAGAAAAGGTAATGTCTGACTTTTTAAAAATCAATTAAATAAAACATAGCTTTCCTGGAAGGTTGATTACAAACTATCCTGACAAGAGTGCCAAGGTAATTGAAGTTAAAATGATGTTAGTGTTTCTTAACAGTCAAAGACAAAGAAGGAAAGACAAATTCAGTGACACCCCTTGGGAGACTCTTCATGTAGTCATTTCAATGCCATAGCTGCTGCTAAGCCCATGGAGTCAGGCTGAGTAGATGTGAGACCCTCTCCCTTTGTGTTCCTCAAGTAAATGTGATTAATACTCTGCCTGATAGTCCACAGAACATAGAAAGTTCTTAGAATGCTTAGAAAGAGGGTCTAACCCCTGGCCTAAGTGGCTTTGCAATTCAGGTACAAGTGGCATTTATCCTGTTTGTGTGTGGTGTGTCCTGAGCCTGGGATGCAGTCCTTTCTGGGTCACCTGTGGGGCGTCTGTCATCAGACATGTGCTAGCCCCAGACAGGGCACCCACGTGGAAGTGAGAGGAGCAATGAGCCATACAATAACTGCACTAACCCCATGATCTCTTGCCAGAGCACGTGGGATTTTAGACTAGAATGTGCTAGTGAGAGTCTCCTGGGTATGCCAAGACTTTTTGCTTGAGTATCACAATAAAATTTATTTTAGTTTACTGTGATAACCATTTATATTTTTTGAAGATGATGTTGTACTATATGTTAGGTAAGATGGTCTGACTAATTTTATGAGCAAAAAACTACTGAAATAGATAGCATAATAAAATACAAAAAATATTTTAGACATTTTTACTAAGGGAAAACTTTGAACTAGTAATGCAAAGTTTAAAGGAAGGTTTACTTTTTCTAATGACTGTATCTGTCATAATTGATTAAAATCTATTGAGTTATGCCCATATTTGAAAATAGAAGACAATTCTACATTGGGTAGGGCATTATTGTGGTATTATTTTAATTCCAGATTAATTATGATAATTTTTTTTCATGTTCAATATAAGAAAGGTTTTTCAATCTGTCTTACTCACTTGAATGTGATGGAAGTTGTTCTTCAGTAAGAACTGCTGCTAGTCCTGGGTTTTTATTCCTTTCCTTGAAGGGAAAGAAGATTTCTTTTCAGAATGGTCTAACATGCCTTTTTTGAACCAAATATGTCTAAGCTACTTCTGCTGATACCTTGTCGTAAGGAGGTCAGAGTCTCATTTGCTTGAACAAGCATTTAGATGATGAATGTGTATCTTCAAAATAATCCATTCAGTAAACTTTCTGTAACATGTCAAAACAAAACAAGCTGTCAGCTGGCCTGGAACATACCACATCAATAAGAGCATGTTTTATTTACATGCTGGGCTCTCATGCAATAGAAGTCATTTCTGTGGCTCAAAAGCCATCATAGGTAATAGAAATACATTCTCTGGATATTGACATTTTAAATTGTTTTCCTGGGGATAAAGACTTCATGTTAATTTCATGTTTCTAACTGGTTTGAGAACCTCTCACTCATGATCAACAGTGTTCTTTTCCTGAGACTTGGCCTAGTTTGAGATGCTGTGGGGAAAGCTGTGGGAGAGTGTGGGAGGATGGTGGCAGGAGTAGTGTTTGCTCTGCTGGAGGATAACCACTGCCATTTGTGAGCTGCCCAGGACTCTGTTACATGAAGGAGCTTCTTTCCTTCTGAGCCCATATTCTTATGGCAGTAGCTGTTTGCTGTCATGCAGCTTCTCTCTAGAGATTAGTTTTAATTAAACTGGGGACTAAAGTGATACCACTTGCTGAGGTCCCATCTTAGTCTGTGTTGCAAAGCCTTTCTCCTTTTCAGACAGAGAGGATGGGATGCAAGGACAATAAGGTGAAGACTTTGCTAATTGCTTGGAAATTCTTTCTTCTGTTTCCACTTCCAGAAAGTTTAAAATTGAATTAGCAAATAATTGATGAAGAAGTTACTTATATATGAGTGCTTTAGGTTTTGAGTTTCTATGGATATTTTTACTTTTTTTTAAATGTAATTTTTTTGTTTAATCTAAAGTTTTAGGTAGAAGACAGACCCTGTTAAATAAAAGGAAATAAAGAAAAATACTTCAGGGAACTAAGGTCTAAATTAAGTTAGGCATTCTCAATTAACTACCATTGCTACAAGAATTCTTGAATTAGTCTTTGCTTTTTAGCTCCCTTCTTCTTTTATATCATTTGTTCTCCTCAGGAGAGAGAGTGATGCTAAATAATTTGTGTGCTATTTGCACCTTCCTTCTTTAGATACATGACTTACTTTTCACTACATTTCAGTGAGGACTATTCCAGTTCAATATTCTGAATGCTCAATGACTTACATTTTTCTTATTTTAAAACTTTTTTCCTTATTTTCAGTTCTACAAGTTTCTGTACCAATATTAAAGACAGGATACTGTCAGAAATTAGCTACAGGGAGTAGCAAAAATCCCAACTGTCTGAAGTTATCAAAGGCTGAGACAGTGCAAGCTATGTGCCTGGTACTAAAACTCAGTAACTATATAGGTATCTGGGATCAAGCAATTAAAAACTCCTGCCTTAAAGAATTATTTCATTAGAAATGCCTGCAACAGGACCCCACTCATTGCTATTTTGTAATAAATCCACCTATAAATGAGTAAGCACATGATGCATCATACAGCCCTGGAAGCACATTGCTTTGCTGTTTCCAGGTCTGCTACTTGCTATTCCAGTGCTTTCTTCATGGAGAACAAATGCTCCTGGCATATTCACCGTGCTGCCACTGTCTGAGTTCTGGTGGAGGTCTAGCTACATTTGAAGTGCACTTAAATAGGCATAAGTTCTTGTGGTACTCTGAATTGAGCTGCTGCTGCTTGGTGACAAGGTTTGATCACTGTTTGCATGGCACTTCTGTTTCATTGTGGTGCATGCAGATGATTTAGCTGTTCTGCATGGGTGCCCATGCAGTCAAATAAGCTGTAGTTACAATGTCTCCTTGAGTGATCCTTGCCAGAGCCTGCTCAGCAGTGCAGGCAGTTCTTTAACCTTAACTATAATCATCTCAGAATTAAAGAAAAGAATGAAAGCCAAGAAACCTCATCGCTCGCCCATCTGCTTCCTTTTCTCTTCTGTCTCTGACCTTCTTCTCTCTTACAAGACAGTTGGTGTTTCAGTTAGCTGGCAGTCTCCTACAGAGAGGAAGCTCTCATCCTACCACAGTCAAGACTAGAGAGTTCTATTCTTTTTCAGGAATTACTGAGAAATGGGAATATTCTGGGTAGTACCTGGAAGAGTTTGGAGGTTCAGCTTTATCCAAGTCAGTCACAAATTATATTTCCTGTTTCAGGAGAGACTGACATTTTTTCTTGCAAAAGTCACCTGAAATTGGCCAGGGCTGACAGAGTTCTCCTACCCATCATGTAGTAGCTTATGACTCTGCTAGTCTTATTTATTTTTTATAACTATTCTAGCTTTGAAAAAATCAAATACAAATACAACATGGAGCATTTCAGGACTAATGGAGGCTATAGATAGAACACTGAGATAGAAGGTTTTAGAAGGAAGTGTTGGGTTAGGAGATGCACCATGGCTCACCTCCTGTGAGATGAGATAATTACTGTGTGTGATTATCAGTGCTTTCTGTAGCTATTCAGTACTACTTATTTGCACAGTGGGTTCTTGGCAGTGCTGTGTTTGACAGCTAAACTGCATTTATTCCCCAAGGTTCTGCTTGGCATTCCTTCATACTGCTACTTCTGTCAGCAGTGCCCAAACCTTCCCAAACACAGTCGCTGTTCCTTGTTCAATGAAGTTTCTTATACTGCCCTGTAGGACTGACCATCCAAAATGACTGAACTCAAAAGAGAAAGATTACATGCTCTCTCCTTCTGCCATTTCCAGCTTTTAATGGTCATAAGGATTTGGAATTCCTCTCGCAATATGTGACATTCTTGTTGCCCATCAGTTTTTAGTGACTGTCAGGGTTAACTGTCTAAGAAATAGTCTTGAGTTTGACACAGTAATTATTGTTCTATTGTGTATGTGCCAAATATAATGATGGTGATAAAACATTCTAGCAATAGTAAGGGTAGATGTTGCAATGAATTCTGCTAGTGTTTTTAAGACTGGGAAAGATCTCCTCTTCAGAATTTAAGGAGAATTTTTTTATATTTATTCCATCTTGATTACTCACAAGACACAGAACAGCTTCTTCACAATGTCAGAAAATTTTAGTTCTCAATGTTACTGCTTTTTTCTTGGTCTTAAGCATGTTGTTACAAAGTCTTCAAATGTTATGTGCCCTGGTGTGCACACAGCACCATGGCTTAGGGAGCCTGGCCTGCTCCCTGCAGCTCCGCAGGGAGATCACCTTCACTGAGCTCGCAGCTAAAAGGAAAACACAGAGATGCTTTAGCTCATTGTACTGTGGGCAGATGGTGGAGAGGGTTGTGTCCATTTCTGTTGCTTCCAGATATTTTAATTGAGAGATCTCCAAATACTGTAGTACTTGATGTCCAAAAGCCTCCATAAGTGTCCATACTTGTTTCTCCAGGATGGTTTGATGAGAGCCCATATGCTTACATCAGATTATAGGGGTTTTGCATAATCATTCTCTCTTGTATCACCTTGTTAAAGGAGATATGATACAACATGGCTTCACACACATACCACAAACACATACCCAGGACAGTCAGCTCATAAAAAATCATAAGCAGTTTTGTTTCAATGTCAAAGATTTGAATTTGTATTCATGTCCTACTCTTCTGCTGAAATCTGCTTCTGGGGGATTGTACAAGAATTATTTCTGATTGAATGCAAACGGTGATCACTACGTCTAGTGCTCAGATAAACTAATACTAAAACATGGGAAGTGGAACAATATATTCAGTGTGACCTCCTCCAACATGCATGTTGTAGGTGTTACAGAATCAAGGCGTTAGTCACAGCCAAGAAGATGCTTTGCAAGGAGCCTCCCTCAAAGCGCGCATCCTTAGGCTGTTCTCGTGGCTGTGGGGGCCGGAGCGCGGCGAGCCCCTTGCTCTAAGGCAATAAGGCAATAACAGCCCTTGCTCTAAGGCAATAGCACAGTAACGTGTGTGTGTGGCAGTGCAGCGCTGCAGCGCCTGGCACGGCACTGCCCTGCCCTGCCCGCCCCTTCTGTGCAGGCTGTGGGGTACTAACACCTGCTCCGAAACTCACTGCTCCAGTAAAAGCAGGTAATACACTCTGCTGACTGAGAGCTGCTTCATAACATTATTATTATTATTATTATTATTATTATTATTATTATTATTATTATTATTATTATTATTATTATTATTATTATTATTATTATTATTGCTTGATCAATTATCATTTGCCTAAGGTACTACAGTTGTATTTTCTATTTTAACGGACTCTACTGTGGGAAAAAAAACAATTTTACAAAATCCTGTTTTCAAAAAAGGAAGAATCTTCTTTTTAGTATGATGACTATTTTTGAATGTTTCCAACTGTATCAATAAGAACAAAGTAAAAAAAAAGAGCTAAAAATATTTAATATATATAATGAAAACTGCAAATCTGAAAAAGTTTAATGTATTTTTTTAATGCTTTGACATTATAGCATTGTTTATCAACAGAAATTAATTAAAACTTAACAGAAGCTATTCAGTTGTGGATCAGTTTCCCCAGAAGCCTGCACTCAAGGCTTAGCCTTTGGCTTTACCTTTTTTGTTAGTAGTGTGAGAGTGCAGTTATGATGCATGCTTTGCTTACCAGCCTGGTACTGTCCTCCTAGAATGGATGGTACAAATGCTGGTCTGCCTGCCTGTGAGACTGCTGCCATTGAGCAGACCTTCAGCATTTCTGGTTCTTTTGAGAATTTTAGGGGAAAAAATTCCCATGGGATTGGAAAAGCTGAGGTCTCATGCATGGTTTTTTGCTTGTCTTCCTGCATCTGCATGAATCTGTTTGCTGACAGTAGTTAGTATCTCACTCTGACCCTTGTCACAGCAGATCTAAGCAGAATTAAAAGAGTTGAAATGTAGTTATGCCAGAGGGATGCTGTTTGTTTGGGTTTTTTTCTGCAGAGTGCCAGCAAGGCTTATTTATAGTTTTGCCTGAGATGGTAGCATGAAAAAGCACGAGTAACCAGACAGCTGCATGAATCTGTATCAGTGATTCTTGCCGTCAGCAAGTGATTAGTTTTGACCTAGTTATGCATCACCCTGCTGAGTCCATTGGAAATGAATTGACAGGCCTTCAGTAGGGTCCAAATCAATAGGTCCATGATCAGCAGCTTAGCAGTTCTCTTTGAGGGATTATTGAGGAGGGAAGATTTTCTTCTGTGTTATTATATCCCATGCTCTGCATGCCTTCCCAGGATGGTGACCTGCTCATTTTGGAAGTATAGCTGGCAGGAGTGTGAACCACATTTTCCTTTCCCTAAATAATCATTATCCACTCTTGAATTAATGCCACATGAAAGAGCATTTGGTTCTCTGCATCACAGACAAATGTGTGTCACTTAGAGATAGGGATGGCACATAGCAGGACTTGAAAGAATTGATTGAAATAAAGAGAAATTCCTTTTTTCCCTCCAATTCCTCATTTTTAAACCATCTTATGAAAAAAGGGAATAATTTTAGACTGAGAATAGTTTAAGTTGACAGGATGACTTCTGAGGTCGAAATAAAGAAAATAAATACTATGAAGAAAATGTCATTGTAGCCTCACAGCAACTCCAGAGTCATTGAGTTTGCCCACTGTATTGTATACTCAAAACAGAATTTGGCCAGCCAAATAAAATGGAGTTGATTTTTTTTTTAATTTAGGAAGTTTAATTTTGCATTTCTTCTGCAGAATAAAAATCTGCAGCCAATAACATTTGTTACTATTTTTTACTGAAAATGTTTTCATAGAAAGTTGCCCTTTTTTTTCCTAATGCTTTTTAAAAAACCTGGCCATGGTTTAATAATTGTTGTTTATTTAAAATACATAAATTCTGGTTTTGGGGAGAATATACATAAGATGCTTGCTGTTAAGTGTTAAGTAGTATTCTTTTATGAAAGCTGTCATGAATTACAGCAAGCACACTGCTAGAGCTAAAATGCATATTGTAGGGGAGGTGGACACAGTACAGTTATGGCACAGTGAGAGAGGGAGCAGAGCTGCCAGCCTGGCTCGGAGATGGGGGCATAAGGGGTAGCTCTCCAATCAAAGCATTTCTAATTTCCTCTCTCTAATATGAAAAAGCAAAGATACCTGCCTATCTCCCCCTGCTCAGACTGATAGACAAATATTCAGGCAGTTTAAAGACGAACTTAGAAGTAGAAACTTACATGGTGGACCTTGTTTCTCTCCAGCACTTTTTATGCTGTGTGATAAGAGATTTTTTGAAAGACTTCCCTTAAGTAAAAAATGGCAGGTCCCACTCTCCTCAGGTTATCCACATTCCCCTCCTCTTCAGCTCACATCTCCTCTCTTCTGAGTTTAATCTACCCCAGGAGGCAAAGTGATGAAAAAAATTTGCAGTGCTTTCCTTGGTGTTCTACCCTCTGTGCATTTTTGTGCTTGGGAGCAAACACATGGCTTAACATCTAGGTTCCCTTTACTAATTTCACCATTTGATGTTTTGTTGAAAAATGGTGGCAGTCAAGGGCGTAGCGTGCCCAAAGGGAAACACACTTCCTCTGGATCCTGCACTTCACTCTGTGGTTGCTTTCTCCTTCAGGTGTTTGCAGAGTCACTTGCTTAGGTTTGAGTATGAAAAAGTAGCCAAGCTCTTTGGGATGCTGCAGGGTTCTAGAGTTGCACATAGAATGTTTGTGTTCCAATACACATCTCAGTGTTCCTAAGAATTGTCCCACTGAAAGAAAGAGGAAAATCTTCTTAGGCTGCAACTGGACACTGATGATTCTGAAAAAAATTTGAATATTAGTTCTTAACTGCCAAATGTCACTTGATTTCAAGCATTTTGTGACTTGATTCAGTGCCATTGAGCTCATGGGGAGATGATAATCTTTAAAATTTAAGTATTAATTTTTTATTTACACTGAAATAGAGTATTATTATCTGTCAGAAACTGTCATTTTAATTTCTAGGAATTTTGTTTTCAATTATGAATAACATAGCAATAGAAGTATAGCTAACTCAATTATTCACATGTGATTTAAAATTAAACTTAATTAAAACAAACAAAAGCCATCTGAAATTAAAATATAATAGAACCATCACATATAATTACTTTGTTCAGCATACTTCCCTATCCAGTCTTTCAGCAGTTAAGAATTGCTATGGGAGTGAGTGAGAGCACTGCAGTGAAAATCAGTTTTATTTACATCATCCTACAATAGTCTCCAAGTGCAAGGCTGCCCTTCAAACACAGGAGGCAAAAGTTTTCACAATGGTGACTGCTGTCTGTCTGTGTGGTTTTGTGGTTTTTATCTGTTTGTTTTTCCTTTACTTGTAGAACCACATCACGGCCTTTGCAGAAGTCACATGATGTTGACGCTGATGTATATTCACTCCACTGGACTTCATCTCTTTTCACAACCCACACATGATATTTGCAGTGTATCAAAAAATAAGAAATTTTTAGAAGTCCTATTTCTGACTTGATTTTTACATCACTAAAATGATACCAACATTTTGAAGAATTCTTAAATATTAGAACGTCACTTTACTTTCTAGCGAAAATATTAACTGTTTACTTTTATGATGGAATGGGACAAACTGAGCACTAATTATCTGACATTACCCTCTATTTTGGCTTCTCATTGTTTTCAATGGTTCATGTACCTATTCCTACAGTACTTTGTATTTTGATTTAACTTTGATTTTTAAAATTTACATTTTTAATTTAGCATGAACTTGTTTCCATTTGAGGCAATTTCAGTGTATAAAAACTAGACAAATATTATGTTCTGTATGAAAATGCTGTTTGCACATTGTATTACGCTGTATTCCATGTAAGATATCATTCAAACAGTATGTTATATGTAAGACTGGTGCTTCTGCTTTTGAAGAGAAAAAAAATGCCAATTTTTACTGTAATAAGTATTGTATCATAATTAAAAGTTTATTTATTTGAATATTTTCCTGACATAATTGTAGTTGAATTGTTGTTTTGTAGTTCTTGAATGTCTTGGATGACATATATGTATCTAGGTTAAAAGAAGTGAGAATAATTTAGAGAGTTTGATCTTTGATATATTCTTTATTACTAATGATATCCCATGAAAGGTTAAGGGCTCTGTTCTTAGCTTAGCATATCTGATGGGAAGCCGTGCTATTCATAAATAATTTAAACAAATGATTCAAGGCAGCCTGCATCTTCTCATAATTGTTGTAATCCCTGATATTATGCTGGGAGAATGGATGCTAAGATAAGAAGAGGGTCACCAGCTTAGTGAGGAAAGTTCATCTGAGTTTCTACTCTCCATTTTCATGGAAGACTCATGGAAAAACCAAAATGACTCACTTAATTTTTTTCAGCCTAAGTGACCAGGATAGGCAGACTTTCTCTCTACAAAGCTTTTTATCTCTGTGTTTGAGGCTCATATTCTTAAAAAAAAAAAAAAAAAAATCCTCTGCCAGCCTGCATGGTGTTGACAAATTGATTTTTCTTCAACATCAGCCAATGTTACCATATCTCTGTTATTGCTGTGAATATTCAGATTAAGCCCCCCCCTTTGGAAGAGTCTTGCTGACTATTCATAGTGAAGTTGTCCTATAAAAATTGTGCACCAAATGGATCTGAATATTGTAAATACTGAAGATATTCTCAACATGTGCCAGTGTCCCTCTGGCAAGAGCTGATAAAGTGCTAGCACTAAAGAAACATTGAGAATACAATTGGTCATTGCAGGCTGTTGAGCATTTTAGGCCTTAAATTTTCCAGAGTTCAGTGTATTTCCTGTGCATTAATCATTGTTAGAGTATGTTTGAAACACAAGGATGTAGAATCAGGTATATTTTTTCTATGATGAATTTTAATGCATTCTCACATAGTCATCAGGTAATGCCTGCTTTTACTTTTTGTTTTAACCTCTGCTTTCACTAAAATACCACTACCTAAAGAGTGCTTGGCAAACAGGGCAAGGCCAAGTTGTCTCTGAGTGCAATAGAGCATATGCCACGAAGTCATTGTGCTAAGCTGAGAATTAAGAGATTGAAGAAATATATCTGTGGGGAGAAAAGACCTAGAATAGAGTCCTTAGCTACAGGTAGGTTATTTAGGTGATTGAAAATCCACCTTTATTAGACTATGAACTGTGTTTACAAAATTGTAGTAGATCCAAAGTTTGTATCACCGTGTTAAACTCACCCTGCTCTTAGTCTAGCTAGTTAGGTTCCAAGGTACTAATGATTTCTCTGTGTGCAGATTTAAATGAAATGTTCACTCATTTTTGCATGGTAGCAAATCTGCATTTTTTATATCTGATTTATAAGATTACCAAGAGATTCTTTTATGTTAAAAGAGATGACTCTTTTCAGTGTACTGTATATCATCAGCTTGTAACTGGTCTCTTTCTCAGGATCTTTCCCAGTCAAATATTTGGGTTAAAATTATCATACTATCTCTGTGAACCAGCAGTGAGAAAACAAAAAGAGAGACACTCTGCTGTATAATGTATTTTTAAATAAAATAATTTTTCATTCATATGTACTGTATTTTTTTAGGTGTCTGTTTTACATATATTTTGGTTGATGATGTGCATTTAATGAAATGGTGATTTTATGTGAATTGCATTTGGTGACATATTATCACAATTAACCAGAAATCCCCACAGTTAAGGGCTTACCTTTAGAAGTAGTTCTGGTGAACTTGAAAAGCTTGAGAGGAAGAGCTGTGTTGTAGAGTCTGCAGCCTGTTGGGAAAGGACTCTCCCCAGAATGTGGACCAGCCGAGCTCCAGACACTGCTTTGACTGATTTTCAGAAGTTGCCCTCCCACATCTGTAGCTCTCCACTGCCCTGACGTTTGGGCATTAGCTCTTCCATTCTGGACTCAAAAAAGCTGTGAGTAGGAACAGTTTGCCAAAACAAAAGTAAGTTGGAACTTTTGTACTAAAATGGCTTTTTGGTGATTGCTTTTAAAAACATCCCAGTGATGAGCAAGCATCATTCCTCATTCACGGAATATTCTGGTACAGAGTGGTTCCTACTGGAAACAGTGTGGTTGAACCATTTCAGTGGTTTTGAATGCAACTTATTTTATTATTCTTGTGGACCTTTTCTGTGTGTACTTCAGTGAAACAGCTCTTTTCCATTTATAAATGAGATGTTTGAGAAGCATCCCTAATGTCACATGCTGCTGTGTTCCTAAAAATGGAATTTCTAAGGCATATGGGGACACCAGCTGGGCTCCTATCCATACCATTTTAGATTCTCTTATATGGATTCTGCTGTTGGTGTATAATCAGGAACTGCGTAAGACGTATGATGATAGCATCCGGGCTCACATTTCTTCAGCTTTTAAAAAGGTTCATTTTAACAATATGTATTAAAAAAGGATAACGTTGGTATTTTTTAGGTGAAATTTTCTTTGCTGTTTGCTGTGGCCTTCTAATTTTGTTGCTGTCCAAGATCACAGTTAAGTGCAGCAGTCCATTTGCACATTATGTTAGCGGGGAGCTTTTTATATTCTTCTGAAGTCTAATTTTGTTATTTCTGAGGCTTGCCATCCGAAAGGAGAGTGCATTGCATTTTAAGAGCAGATAAAGTGATTTTATTTTGATCAAACACATCCCTGTCCATCTGCATAGCCTCAGCCTTGGGGACACTCAGGAGCATTTGCAGGTGGAAGGGTGAGCACACCTCAGACCTCTCAGCCCTGCAGCACCTCCCTCCAGGCACATCAGGAGCATTTTTACCCCTCTCTGCCTCTGACAGCTGACTCAACCCCAGCATACCGGATTTTCCTGCTGTACACCAGCATGAACAGTTTTTTTCTCCCCTCAAGCACCTCTGAGAGACTGGACAGATCATGAAGTGCTCTACAAGCATGACTGCAGCTGGAGCCAGTAGCTGCCTGATTCTCACTTGGACAAGTGGAAAGCTTAAGGAGGACGTAGTATGGCTTCAGCTTTTGGCCTTCTCCTCCACTTTCTCTAGGGCTTTTGTTTTTCAGGGATTTCCACAAAGGCCAGCAAAGCAAGTATTTACAGTCTCTCTGCCACTTGAACTTCTGTTGCGTGCCTAGTGAAAGCTTTACACTTGCTATTGGCCACTAGGGACTTTCCAGTGTAAGTGTTGCCTTTTTGTCATTCTCTCCTGTGTGAAAATGGCTGATAAAGTTTCTTAGAGTTTCTAGGTTTGACCTGATGTTTGGGGAAGAAGGCATTGTGAACACCCCAGAAAGACCCTGCCAGAGTGGGAATTGAAGCCCTCGTGTGACTGTGATAAGCCTGGGTTTTGCTGAGCACTTGCCAAGTTGCCAGACCAAGGTATGACTCCAGCAGGTTTGTTGCTCATAGTAAGCTGCCTGGATTTGCCTTATCATGAAGCCTCAGTCCCCTTCCAACACAGAGAATTAGGTTCTTGGTTCCATGGTCAATACTGGAGCTTGTTCTTTGTCTGCAGAGAACCCTAGGGACTACAGCATATCCTGCATGAAACTTGTCCCCTGTGTCTGCTGATGCTCTCCTAGTCAAGCTGGAGGTAAGTGGAGTATCATTAAACCTTCCAAGGACTTAGCTTCCACTTGGCTGTAACTGTAGGTGCACAGTTTGGGTGATTGGGAGTGGGGCTATAACTGAGCCTCATCCCCAGTGGGCACAGCTGTGAGCAGCACTGACAGCAACGAGCCAGGGAGTGCCCAGGGGCACTGAGCAGCCACCCAAGGGAACAGAGGGCACACAGGTGCAATGCATCAACAGGAGGGGATAAAAGGTTGGGGCAAAGAACATGAAGGGCAGAGTTTGCAGCCTCCTGAAGTGATCTGATGTTATTCTGTGTGGGCAGATGCCTGAAGCCTTCTGATGAGGTAAGGTGTTACTCTGTAATGGGGTGAGGCTTTCTGAAATTGTTTGATACTCTGTGTGTTGGCTGTCTGAACTGTGACATAGGCTCTGGTGTGTGTTGCGACACGTAACCATCCCGTGCTTCAGGCAGTTGGTGATTGCTGGAGCTGACAATGTAACTGGCTGTGCCTGGGCTCCAGCTGCATGTTTTCTGAGAATTGGCAGCCTGTTCTCTGCCTGTTGTGTCCTTGAACTCAGTTTCTTCTGTTCCAGTTGTCAGCTCTTGATGCTGTGTTCTGCGGTGAGATGTGATATTCATGAGGCAGAAGGAGAACACGGCTGTGTTCATCAGGAGAAGGTTTTAGATACCCTTTCATGCCTTCTGCTCTGGTCTGCTGTCACTGGCTATGTAAAACCTTTGGAAGGTTAAGCTAATTTAAGTAGGACACTTTAATTCTGAACAAAATTTGCACCCAGAGGTTTTATTTGATTCTAACTAATCCACAGAAAATCTCTAGCTAATTCAGATAAACTGTCCTGAATTGTCTCTTGTGTGGACAAGTCCCAAACCTTTCTCTTTTTTTTCCCCCAGAGTAGGTCTGCTGTTTTAATATCTTCCCCTAGTGATTACAGCCAGAACAGTGTGTAGCAGTCAGCTTCCTAAAGAATTATTGAATCCATCCTCTAAAACTGGGGTGTAGAAGCCCCAGTAAGAGCTTGGGTCCCCAAAACCAAATTCTTGGCGCCAGTGTTCTCATCTAACAATGTTCACAGCAAAATAAATAAACAAAAATAAGAAACCATGTCCTTTTTCTGGCAAATTTCTTCCTACATACCAAAATGAAACCTAAATATGTACGTTCTACAGGTACAGGGAACTTGTAGTCTTGGTGGCAATCTTTAATGCTACCTAGCTGTGACTAACCTTAAGCTGTGAATTCCTAGAATTGCTCTGAATCAGGCAAATAGTCCTAAAAAGGGAATGAACATGTCTACAACTGTAAAAGAAAAACTAGAGGGATCTTATTTCTGTATTTTTGAAATATGTTTTCTTCACAGTAGAAGAAAAATACTACTTTTAGTCTGCTGTTTCTGCTAAGAAATCATCTGCTGTTTCATGTTCTTTTGCTACTGTTGCTTAAGGAAATGCAGCGACTGTTCCTTCCTTAGCAACCTCTATTTATAAAATACCAACTGACAAAGATATTCAAATATTCTAAAAATAAGTCTGATGTGATGAGAATAAAGTGCTTATTTAGCAAAACAAAAGAAAATGCCCATTCATTCTCTTTAAAGACAGAGGATTGGAAGCTAATCTTGGTAGAAAACACAAGGAAGAAGATAAAGACCCTTGTCTTTTGGCAACAGTTTACAGTGTTACCAAGACAAGGTGAAAGGTGATAGATCTTCTTTAAGATTAATTTTTTTAAAATTTTTTGGTCCCCTGAGAATTTAGAGAAAACATTTTAAGGATGTTGTCTTGGCTCATATAATCTTACAAAGAAAAACATGGAATGCAATTGATTTTGTATTATGCGTATTTTGTGGAGTCTCTCTCAAAGCCAGTGAACACCAGCCCAGTAGAGGAGGAATAGAAAGACTAAACAAACTATTTCTTGTCAGTTGGAGGGTGAGAGATTTCCCACACTGTGCCTTTTCAGGAAGAAACCAAATGAGTAGGAGGACTTGATATCAGCTGATGATGTGACAGAATTCTGTCATCCTGGGTCTCCTGTGGGAATGCTGCCTGCTTATAATGTATATGTTTCATTTAATTAACATTTTGCTTGGAGGAACAGATAATTGTGAGATGTTTGAACCTTAGTTCTTTGTCAGATTAAGAGAAGTTGGTATTCCCATGGCATTGGACACTATGCTGCTGCCTTTTATTTTCTGCCTGGTGACCTGGCTTCCCACCATATTGAGGGTAAAAAGCTGTATACTGCATTTGAATAAAATGAATAAAATGGACTTTTTCTTCAGGAATCTGGTTGCCTGTATATAGAGCTTAAGAAAATCTCTCTCATGAATGTAATTTCTTTTGAAATTTGGCACTGTAAACTCAGTTCTACCTGTATATTGCTATAGATGTGACAGTAAAAGTTTTTTATAGTTGAGAGGATGGGTCACCTCTATGGGCTCAATGGAAGAGCTACAGATCTTAAGCAGTGTAGTGGAAGATATCACAGACATGTGCTCACCTGGGAGTCTCTTTATGGCTCTATTGATCACACGTGTTTTGGTTCTCAGATGTCCCACTCACTGCATTGTGGTTGTGGTTTCAGTTGGAAGGAAGGTTGTTGAGAAGCATACACATTAACACAAAAGAGAACAGTACTATGGCTTTCTTCTTCATCCTCATTAGCTTTTAACATACCTGCATTACTGCCTTTTGCTACATGGCTCTGTGCCCAGCATTCACTTCCTGGATCTGCTTCTGGCATTTTTATTTCTCAGTAGATGTCACATACCACTGTGTCACATTGTGTCATAACCAGCAAGTGTATTAGACTTAGGCCTTTGCCAACATAAAATTGCTTTTTCAGATGCAGGTACGAATATGAAAATAGAAAAACGTGGTGTGGTACTGATTATTTTAATGGAAGTAGAGCAACAGCAGAAAATGAGATTGGTTTCAGAAGAAAAAGGAAGGGTGGTGATGAAACTTTGATAATAAATGTAAGATAATTTCAGCTGAAGAGAACTCTGAATACAAGTGAGATTTCAAAGGATACAACTTGCAATGACTTTATAGACAGTGAATAAGAATTTCCTACACATCTGCTAAAGCAAATAGATCATACTAAATTAATTCCTGACACTGCATATTCCAGCAGGAGTGGTCTGACAGTCATGTTGATAGGCACAAATATGGCCTGAATTTGTTACTAGTCAAAAGCTAATGGGAAAGCCAAGATGTTTCAGGACTGTGTGGATCATACCTTCTGCAATATAACAGGAAAGAAAATTGATCAAGAAAGGCCTAGATAGTGCTCTTGTTGATTCTGGTTTAACTCCTGGTGGGAGTTGGAGAGGGGGGATGCTTGTTTTGTATCTTTTTGTTTGCAATTTGGACAGCCACATTGTATCCTCCTGCTTTGAAAGGCAACCCATACCCCACCCCTGATGTGGTTGGACTTGGACCTCAGATGCTGGCTACCTGCTACACATCCAGTTGTACCTCCTCTCCTGTGCACCTCTCCTGCACATCTCCTCTGCTCTTGCCACGACTCCAGCCTGTGCCTACAGACCATCAGCAGAGCTCTTGCATTAGTTTTGGGGAGGACATGGAAGAACTGCACCTTCCCCTCTCACTGCTGATGTGTAGCCAGAGTTGAGATACGCAGCCCTGCTTCCTCCTACTGGGGTGCAAGGATAGAAATGTCCTCAGCAGGACAGCGTGCTGTGGGAAGCCATGCCGTGGTGTCAGCTGCTGCTGAGTGTTGGCACATTTGTATTGTTACACTGGTATTTTCTTCCTTACACACTTGGTTGTTGTGAGAGGCTGCAACTCACATAGTCAGTGGTTAGCTCTGGAATATGGGAAGACACTTTCACTTGCCAGATGGAGACTAGAATTATGATGAGAATATATCAGCTGTGGCTCCCAGAAACTTCCAGATGTCCTGGCATAGCCCTTTTCCAGGACAGTATGTTATGAGAAGAGGCTTTCAGTTTTCCTTACTCCTGGAGTATGAGATAGATGTGATTTCTATTCATTCTCTGTAACAGATGACATCTTGTTTTTCATATGCCAGTTTCTTGTTCTTGATTAGTTTTGAACTTATTCACTCTTCCATGTTGTTTTTTATTGCTGTTATTTCCAGATGGCAGCATACATTAACCTGACATAAAAAAATTTCCATTTCCTTTCAATGCCATTTCTCTCTGCTGAGCTTTACACTTCACCAGTGTTTAAGCATTTCATCTTTGTCATTGTTTGATGTTGGTTTGCAGTTTATAACTTTTTTAGAATATATCAGAAACAAATACATATCTTCATTTTGCACTTTTGAATGCCTGGGCTCCCTGCAGCAGTGATGGAACTGAAATTCTGCCAGGTGCTGTGTTGTTGGTTGTAAGTGCTGGTTTCAGTGCAAAGGTACAGGCAAGGATAAATGTGATGCTTCCCAGCAGCAGGGAGAGACCTTCTGGCCTGGGCAGCAGTGTCCTCATGACTCTTGGGTCTCATTGCTGAGCACAGTACGTGCAAACCTGGAACAGTGGCTGTAGCACAGGGGTGGCTCCAGTGGGTGTGTACACTTGAAGGAGCAGCCAGGATATCTGCATGTCTTTTATTCTGCTGAAGGCTTGAAATTGAGATTTCTGTGAAAGGAGGGAGGCATGAAAATGAAATTAATTAATTAATTCAATTAAAAAGGAGGAAGAAATTTATCTAAATGTTTAAAGAGATATTTAGTATAAAAATTCTGAAGAGGAAAAGTTGTTTGCTGAATCCTGGTTCCAGCTGGGAGAGTGTTAATTTTCTTCCTAGTAACTGTGTTTTGGATTTAGTATGAGAATACTGCTGCTGGCACACTGGTGTTTAGTTAGTTGTGTTAGAAGCACAGCTGGTACAGCTGACCCCAGCTGGCCAGAGGGACATTCTCACCATGGAATGTCATGCTCAGGAAATAAACTGGGGGTTGGCCAAGAGCTGCTGATCACTGCCTGGGGATGGGCTGGGCATCGGTCACACAGTGTGAGCTGAACAGTTCTATTGTGCATCATTTGTGTTTCTTTTGGTTTAGTCATCTTTTTTTTCATCTCTTTTTTTGTTGTAATTATCTATTTTTGTGATTTTGGGGTAGGAGGTGTTTTGGGGCTTTTAATTGATTAAAATCAATTTTAATTATTAAGTTGTTTTTATCTCAGCCCACAGTTTTTACCTTCTTCTGATTGCCCTCTGCAGCTCACTGGGGAAAGCAGAGTGGATGAGTGGGTCAAGGGTACTCATTTGATGGCTGGGTTAAACCGTGATAAGCACATCACATGAAAAATTACCAAAAAAATCTCTGCCAAAAAGGGAGTTTTCCAACTATTTTACTGATGAAACAATGTAAACTCAGAAAAATGCAAATAGATTTCTGCCTTTTCTGTGAGACTGAGGCTTTTGCTGTGCCATCCAATGCAGGAAATTGCAGTATATGATCAGTGTACAAAAGTATAAATTGACTGTATTATAGATCATAGTTATGTAACAAGGGTTTGTTTTCTGACCTGCTGTTCCCTGAATGGAGCTCATCACGATCACTATGAGCAATCAAGTGGAGTTCTGCTGAATACGGTTTTGCAGGCAGGACCTCCTGATACCAGCTAGATAAAAACCAGCTTAGCAGCTGAGGGTGATGACTATTGAATCCATCATTCCCTGATTCCCTTTTCATGTACCCATGCTCCTACAAAAAGCTATAACCAAATCACTCCGTTTATGACCTGACCAATAGGAATTTTGACTGTTGATAATAGCATTACAGTTTCTAATTACAGCAGCGATTGGAGGCTTCTAAACAACAGACTGACAATTTGGGTGCAGTTTGACTTTACCTAACAGAGTTCTGATGTTTCTTGCTGCTCATTTATTTCTGGAGAGCTCTAGAAGAAAGATCTGTCAGGCAGAGAATGAGGGAACATCAGGAAAAAGTTCAACAGCCACGTGGGTGCATTTTGAGTAATAACATAGGGCTCCATTTATTAGATAAGGTACTCCGCTTTAAGGGATTCTGTAGCTATGAGAAGGTGTCACAGGAGGATTCACACTCATCATCTGTTGAGGCATTTGGTTGCTGTGGAATCTAAAAAAAACATGATGGTTTTATTTTCATCCTAGCATAGTCATCTGCTTCTTGCCACACCTGCCCAGCCCACAGATATTTCTGAAGCACTTAGGGGGCTCCAGGGAAGTGAAAGCTCCATTTGAAGGAATTGAGGAGTTTTTTTGTCTCTGTAATAGTTGTCTTCTGCATCTTTTAGTAGCTGCCCTCAGAGTTAGCCTAATGAACCCAAGACTGAGAAGTGGAAATGAAAGATCCTGCCAATGGAAAATCTTGGCTTGAGTTGGCAGGTAAGTAAACCATTAAAAATTGGAGGCAGACAGTAAAATTACAGGATATGCATTGAATTTTCCTGAAAATTTAAAAGCTATACATTTCTCCTTTCTGTTGATTTACTGGATACTCTTACGAGAAAGACTAAACATAGAACACATAAAGCTGTATTCCTCAAAACAAAAATACCATTTAAGAGATGCTTTATTTTCCTGTGTTCTGATTTCTTTCACCTACCACAATCCTAAAACAATTTAAAAAACCATGAAATATATGCTTGCCTATAATGTTCAAACAGATATTTAAAATGAGCAGGGGATTTTGGTTGGTCAGATATGGACCCAGGTAAGCAGAACACATTACAGTTTGACTTGTTTTTCAGCAAAACCAGCCAGTTTGATCCTTATGCCTTAGTTCTGATAGCAAAGGACCTGGTGCTTTGGCTGGTCTCCCCTGACTCTCATTAAAAACTGCTTGTTGCCTTGGGGACTATACTCTGTAAACTTGCCCTTTTCAGCAGCAAAGAAGCAGCTGTTAGAAATGAGCACTGCTCTTGTTTCTGTTTCTCTCTTCATCCCCTCTCCTTGTCCCCCCAGCTAGTAACAAAGAAGCAGGATGCTGCAGACAACAGTGAAAAGGTCTGAGCCCATCTCTCTCTTCCCCTATTTTTCAAAAATTGTGTTTTAAAGGTCACCTTAGTTGCATATATGTTTGTAGCTGTCTTATTCCTTTGCTGAATGGAGAGTAGCCTGATTTGTCATCCAAGATCTTAGTCATTTGGATGAGAAAATCTGTAGTACATTTTGTATTCTGGCTAAGCTCCAGATGTATTCTGCCTGGCTTAATTTACTCAGTGCCACCAACAGACTGATAGTTTTGGCTTCCTGTACTTCAGTTTGGTGTGGTGGTGTTGTCCACCACTAAACCCACCAATTCTAGGTGGTCACTGGGAAAATGCTAGTGGCTGCAAAGGCAGGCCCTTGGCCAGCCCCACACCACCCAGCAGCACTGTGCTGCCTGGTGGTCTGGCCTCACTAGCTTAGGGGATATTGTTGCCAAGGTCCCTAGAAAGCTTTCACAAGGATGACAGGTGTATAAAATGTGTCCAGACTGGTTTTTGAGCATGCAATTTGCCTCATTTTACCTTGTTTGGAAAGAGTTTCATGAAGCAGGAAGAACTATAAGAGAAATATTACAAGGAAAGGTCCATCTGTGCAGGAAAATAGGAAAGTTAATTTTGAAAGGCATCAATATTTTACTAGGTTTCATATTTGCATATTCTGTAGCCCATTCAGTGATGCCTCTCAGGGTTTGGCTGAAGTCTGTGGCAGAGATTGGTGGCTGAGATTTCTCACACCTTGGTATCTTAGTATAGAAAATAGAATTAACTGAAGAATGTGCAGTGAATACATGAAGTGTTATTATAAAGTGTGAAAGAGCAAGGGAATAGGTGGGGAATTCAGAGTTGGAAATATGGAAAATGTGTTTAAAGCAGGACACTCAGTCTGGAAAGCAGTGCATATAAGAATAAGATGCCTTTGAATTATGTACTTTGAAAGTCATTCTTCACAGAGAAATGACCTTCTGATTTGTGTTTTGTATGGAGTTGTTTTTTCTTGTTTTGTAAACTCCAGAAGGTGCTCTAAGTACTTGTAAGAAGTTATGTTACTTCTTAAAGTGCTTTATTTTATTTATCTAGCTATATTTATACCAATAGATCTCTTTTTGATCACTGTAAACTTGAATTTAGGCCTGAACAGATGGTAGTAGAGGTAGTTAGGTGAGTTACAGCTGACTGTTGGTAACAATTTTAATTTTTTCTGTCTTTGGACCAAAGTTTTCAAATGCACTTTAACTTTCAAAAGTTAGTCTTCTTTCAGAGGTATTAACTGCCTGTACCTACTTGAATGTGCTTATGTCTGGTTGAAGCAGTCTAATATTAGGCTAAAAACTTGGATTTGGGGTTAATGTGCTGGCAGTTATGAGCTGATGCTGGAATGATCCTACAAGGGTCAGCTTGAAAAGATTCATTTTTTTGGCTTTATGCAGTGAAGTATGATTGCACAGGATGCTAAGCTGTGGAAATACATTACTATGGGACAGACACAGTGAAGGGCTTCCAGACATGCTGAGGAGCTCAGCTTGAGGTTTTGGATTTCTCTCAAACTCTTGATGAGCTCATTGGCCACAGCCAGCAGGAACTGAAAGCAGTGAGTGCCTCATGGCTTAGCTAGTGGGGACAGAGGTGACCCAAACAGTCCGTGCAGAACAGATTAGGCTGGAAAGATTCCCAGGAATGAAGAACATAAAAGCAGAGATTATACCTCCTTCCAGCAGGATGGTGGAGAAGGCAGGCCTTGAATGCCCCCTTCTAGCATGTGCTCTAAGGACAGACATGGCAAGAAGTGCTCTCCTGCATGGAGTAGCCATGCTTCTCCATCTGAGGTGTTTGTCCTGGCCAGTGTCAAGACTGCCCAGCCAGCTTCTGCTAGGCCATAAAATAGTCTCTGCAGTCTCTTACATACCATAGCTGAGGAATTTGCTAAAGAGGCTGTAGAAATCAAATGTCAAATGCTTTAGTTTCTGATGGGAGTTCAGAAGATTTTTTGTGCCTATTAAAAGCACAGTCTGTGCTTTTCATTTGAGAATTTGAAGTGGCAGATTCACGGGTTCTGAAGAGCCCTTTCTTGAAATCACAGTCTGTGGATTTTTAAAAGCTCTTACATTCCATATTGGAATATTGCTTGAAGGAAAGAAATCTTTGTTTTGACTCTAGTGTGCATTAGGACGTTTCCCATGCTTACAGGAGAGAGCTTTGCAATGTTCTATTTGGGAAACCTAGTTCTGCTGCACTTAGCACAAGCAATTTAGTAGTATTTCTGCCCCTCTTGGCTTTGAATAAACCAGAATGAAGAAAACACAAGGCCTAATTTTTCAATAGTTCTGATGGTGACTTCAAACTTCTAGTTTAAATGAGTATCTTTTGGAAGGAGAAAAGAGGAGGAGAACAAAATTTTGGGGAGCTGAGTTGTTTTTTGTTATGTAGGCTGGGGGTTGGAGGTTTAGAGTTTTTAACCTCTGGGCAAGTCGCTGGGAGGCAAAAGGCTGTGACTTGTCCCTCAGCTACTGAGCTGGCATCTAAGAGGAGCTGCTGGAGGATGGGTGACCCATCAGAGGATGGAGAGCCCTTCCTGCTGTGATTGCGCACATATTACAGCATGGATGATCATTCACGTTTTCCCAGTGTCAGTTGTTTTTCTTGGTGGTAAAACAAAGCAATGGCTCCTACAGGCAGGGATGGTGATTTTCAGGGCCAGATTGGTAACCCTTGTGAAGCTGCAGAAAAGGAAATATTTAACCTGCTCTGTGGATGTTGACCATCCCTATCAGTTTCCTTTGCATCCTCAGTGGTTGTCACAAGCTGTTAGGATCCAGGCACTGAAATTTTTTTTCCACTATTTAAAAAATACAAACTTAAATGTATTTTGTTAAATGAGGTCCATACCGGTGGTTCTTGAGAACCATGTTTTGGTCCAGGGCAAATTAATCAAAGTACCAACTACAGAATAAACAAATTTGAAATGAAAATGCAATGAAGTATTAACTTTGAAAGCACCAGTGGTTCTGCTGTAGTAAGTTTATCTTGGTGCCTGCAAGCAGTCCTCTAATGGAAAAAAAGTATTAAATTGTGTTTATGACATATTATGGCATTTCCAGCATTTCATTGCATAATAATATTCCCATGTTAGAGAAAAATCTGTGTCCTTGCATTTAAGTGTGAGAATGTTTCTCTGATGTTCAAGAGTTCATTTTAAAATGAAATTTTACAGTCCTTACCACCATTAATTTATAGAGCCTAGCAGGATTTTATTAAAAATACTTTCTAATGTATTTTTAATAATTTATGCTGCTTTGTCCAAACAATTGAACATGCAATTTAATTTAGAGAAGCCTGTGATGATTAAAATACAAAAAAACCAAATCCTGCAAAAGCCGAGTTTCTTCTGTAATGAAATAAATATAATAAAATTTGTTCTGAGATTAAGGGTAGATCCTGTATCTATATCTCATTTTTATAATTTTTTCAGGTAATGAGTTAAACTTGATAAACTTTATTAAAATATTTTAACTTCATAGAGTTTTTCTGGTTATAATTTTCTTGATTTTACACAACCTACCCACAGTGTTGTAATACAATGTTAATAATACATGATATTTTCATTTCATTTGGTAATGTGTACACATTTAAAATAATGGAAGAACAGTTCTCCAGGACTCATCTATGATTCACTGAAGTGCTGCACAGTGTACTTGCAATTTATTTCTAATATCATCTGCAGCTGTTATAATGGTGCATTGTACATTTGCAGGCTGAGATCGCTTGGAAATAAAAACAAGATTTAAAATATTTCCAAGTAGTAAATAAGCAAAGAATTATGTTCTTCATGCACTTTACTGCAGATGCTTTTACAGTTACTTCAAAACACCTCAGGACCTACCTGGTAGTTTATAGGTAATAATATCCAATTAAACCATATAATTTTCCTCCACACATCACCTCCCTGAAACATTGTTGTGGATGGGGAACCAAACAGAGCATGCAGAGGTTTTTTGTTGATTCAGTATCAATAAATTCTGTCTGGTACTGGATTGCTGCCAACTGAGTAATTTTTTTTTTTCCTTTTTCTTCCTTTTCCCCTTCAGGAGTTAGAAAACAATTTATTTTTTAATGGGACTGGGAGTAGAAATAGCTCTATATGCTAGCAATGATACAGGAAAATTGCCCTTACTCAGTCATGCAGCTTGCACAATTCTTACAGGTATTTCCAACATATTAGTGAGTATTTATTTTAATGGTGATTGCTGACACTTGCAAGAACTGTTCATAACCACTTGCAATTCTGTCCACAGTACACCTTCTGTGTGTGTGGGTGTTACCACAGACTTATTTTTAATTCTACAAATGTCATTGTGGGCTTCTGAGAGCTGATTTTTCTACCCTAGTGATTTGCTGTGCCTCCTCCCTGCTCCTGCTGGGTTTGGAAGCAGACATGAGCCACGACTCAAGCTGTCACCCATCCGCTGTCCCCTTGTCCTGCTGCTCAGGGGACACCCTCTCGCTGCTCCTCCAGGCTTGGGGCACTCCTGGCACTTCCCAAGGAGAAGTTACTGATTCAGGAGGAACTGTGGCCCTCGCAGTGTTCATTAGACATTTTATTGGGAAGATCAAAAATACTCTATTGCAGAAATCACCTGCTGTTGTGAGTAAGAATGGTTCAGAAAAGTTTCTGATTGCAAGTTAAGGTTTCTGGACTTGAAACTGGGCTCTTTATAGCTGCCCATCCCTGATGGGCACATTTTGGGACAAAAGTCTTTGTTCTCTGAGGCTTTTCTCACTAGGGACTCTATCTTGATGTTTAGCAATATTTACAGTTTAAACTGTCCTGATTGGAAGTGGGAAAATCAGGAATGTGTCATTGTTTCTGCTTTCTGCCGGACTAAATATACAGTGTCTTTATTAAAGCAGACCTGTGGTGTAAGCTGTTTTGTTAAAGTGGATTTTGTCAATAATAAAATCCAAGGTGAAGTCACTTCAATAGGGGCAATAATACTGCAAGTTTGGCAGAGATGATTTGTGCAGACAGAAAATAGTGTGAGGATCATAAACAGCTAAGGAGAATAACATAAGTCATGCTAGGGCATAATGTAATGCTCTGCAATTTCCTACATGTTGTTTTCGTTGCCTGCCAGAATTCCTTTTAATATTAAAAATTATGGAAAACTTTTTTTTTTCCCCAAAAGTAGTGTGAACAGCATGGAATAATAAAGACATGATAATACAGAGAAAAGACATTATTTATTGCAGTTGTAAATAAAGATAAATGAATCGTTGTGCAGATTATGAGAACATGAATGACTGAAAAGCAGTGTATAGAGACTGTGGTGCCCTTAGTGCAAGTGTGGTTTCAGGGCTAGAGCTGTTTAGCTGTAGCCAGAAATCAGGTGTAATGTTAAAGTTTTGGGGTGTTTTAGTTTAAGTTGTATAACATTTACACTTGCTTCATTTACACTTATGGAAAGAGCCTGGATTGATTTTTATATTGATTAGCAGTTTACTCAGGGGTTTTGACTGCACCAGGCTGATGCTTTTCCAATATTTCCTACATTAAAAGTAATAAACTGCAGTAAATCTGATTACCCCCAACTTAGCTCTTTGAGAATCAGTAGTATTTTAATAAATTAAATATATTTTTATCTCTTCCACTGGGGTTTTTTTGTTTGAGAAGACACAGCTGTCTGAACACACTGTGAACTGAGCAGATCCGACTGTAACATTTTAAGCTTATTGTATATCATATAGTTTGCCCCAATACGCAATGAGATGATGTTTTGGGGCAGACTATTTAATTCCTGTGGGTTGTCATTTGGATGTGGTTAATTACATGTACAGTTGTAAGCTTAAGGTATTCTGTTCCTTTTGGCAAAGGTTCATCAGTGCATGAAATTGTAGAGAACACTCTGGATTTTCTTACACTAAATTTCCTTCTTTACTGCATTTCAAAAACCCTCTTCACTTGTATTACCTTTTGTAATCCTCTTTGCCATATGGAATAGTAGTGTGTTCAGAGGCAGTAATTTAATTGTGGTAACATGACAACTGTAATATTTTTTTTCTTGTGAGCAGATCAGTTTGTTTCTCTTAGGTTTTCAAGGAAGTACCTTCCTGTAACAAATGCCACAGGCTGCAGAATCCTTAGTGTTAGATGGTGCTTTAAGAGGTGGGCAGCCAGTGAATTTTAACAGTGATAACAATGGAAAAAATCAGTAGTATTCTGAACAAAATATAAATTCACAAGAGGCCTGTTTTACAGTTTGATTTTCATCCTTAACTGCTTGATTTACTATCTATGTAGTAGGAAATCCATCATGTTCTCAAAGAGCAAGGACTGTAAATTTTGAGACAGGGTAAAAAAGGAAACCACATCATCCAGAGAAGTAATGAACCTGAACCCCTGCTTTAAATTCAAAGCTCAATTCAGCCAGAACTATAGAGCTGCAGCTGGCACCTTGTAACACTTAAGCAGTCAGTTTAATTTATCCTCAATGTCCACAAATGCAGTTATAAACTTTCTTTAGAGCTTCATTTCTCTTCAGTGCCTGCCCCTGTGTTTAGACCTTTTGCAGACTTCCCAGTACCCTGTTTCCCTGGGTGTGTGGAAAGTTGAGTAGCAAACCTGCAAACATCCCGCGTATTCAGCTCTCTGCAGCTGTGCAAACAGCACAATGAATCTCCAATACTCTGCCTTAAACATGCTCATGGATAATTGAACTTCAAAGCAACAGCTCTGCTAATTCTTTTATGAAGATGCAAATTACTAGTGTGACTTCTCACCAGATTGGGGACTTATTGGAACAATCAGTCTGATCTAAATCCTCCCCAAGGCATGAGCACAGTGGGGGTATTTCTGCAAGTCTAATCCATACTTTGTTCACTGGCAGGGTGCAAAACTAATAGTAGCCTGGAAAAAGCAAAGTTTTCACGTTTAAATCCCAATACTTGAGTTACCTCCTCTAATAATCTACATTATTCTGGTATTATGTGCCCGGATCAGGCATCAAGATAAAAGTTTAAACAAGAAAAAGAAACCAAGGTCTTTACAAAGATTTAATATGGAAATTCAATAAATTCAATTTTTTCTTTCAGCAAAACTGTGTTTAATGGTTGCTAAAATATATGACATATTTGTCTCCAGGACATATATTTTCTGGTATATTTTTTAAAGTTATCCTTAACTTGATAAATGCTTGGCATCTTTTCCTCTGACCATACCATTGTACTGCCAGCTTTTAACTGAAAGGTTGAAAAATACAGTATGTTCCTCAAAGGCAGCCAATGCATTTTACCATCTTGCTTTCCAGTTCACAGACATGAAAGTTTAACTTCTAGCAATTGGGAAGTTCAAGTCCAATTAATTCAATATAGAAAATTAGGTCCCAAGAGGAATAATAGCTTTGGTTATGCCTTCACAATTATGCCTGTAGAGTTAGTTTCCTTCATAGTAGCTGCTCTGGGGCTGTGTTTTGGGTTTGTGCCGTAAACAGTGTTGGTAAGACAAGGATGTTTTAGCTATTGGTGCAGCACTTAGCATCAAGGCCATTTCTGTTCCTCACCTCACCCCACGCCACCTGAGAAGGGACTGGGGGTACACAAGGAGTTGGGAGAGGACACAGCCTGGACAGGTGACCCCAACTGACCCAAGGGATATCCCAGACCATATGGAGTCATGCTCAGCACGTGAAGCTCAGGGAAAGAGAAGGAAGGAGGAGACATTCAGGGTCATGATGTTCTGTCTTCCCAATTCACCATTATGCGAGTGATAGAGCACTGCTTACCTGGAGATGGCTGAACACCTGCCTGCCCATGGGAAGTACTGAATGAATTCCTTGTTTTGCTTTGCTTGCCTGCATGTGTGGCTTTTGCTTTATTTATAAAACTGTTTTTATCTCAACCCATGTGTTTTCTCACTTTTACTTTTCTGATCTTCTACCCCATCCACCAGGGAGTAGTGAGTGCCCCTCTGTGGGGTGCTTAGTTGTCATCTAGGGTAAAACTACAACAGCCCTTTTTGGTGCTCATTGTGGGGCTCAAAGGGTTTGAAATCATGACAGGTTGGATTAGAATGTGCTAGATGGAATTTACAGCTGTTACTGCTGTTTGGCTAATAATTGTCAGGCTCCTGTGCTTGCCATGGGCCTCACTGGCCTCACTGTGCATCAGAGTCTAGGGCTCATCAGCGGCTGCTTTGTGCTTGGGCTGCAGCTGCAGCCTGTGCTGCTGATCCCCTGACCCTGGGACATTCTGATCCCAGCACTGGCCATGGCCTGGGCTGGCACCTGAGGGACTGCAGGGTCTGGGGAAGTCCAAGCTAGAGCAGGGGGAAGAGAGAGGAGTTCATTGCAACGTTAAACGTGATGGTCTAGTCCAAAGGAACTGGGAGTGGACATTGTCATGGAAATTGACAATTCAACCATAACGTGTTGAATTGCATTTTATGGAATTACTGTAGCCACCTGAACTAAAGGAGGACAAGCCTTACCTGAAGCAGCCCAAGTGCTTAGTTGCCATCTGGGGTTAAGCCATGAAAATCTTGAAGGGTAAAGAATGGAATGAGAATTTTGCCTTATGGGGTGGATGTGGCAACCGAGGTACTGCTGGCAGCTCATTGGTTTGTACATTACTTTTCATTAATACTGGGGCAGTAACAGATTGTCCTGTATAGTACCACTGTCCCCCTTGACAGTCAGGTTTCACCAAGGAGAAAAAAAACTCTCCTCCCTGTGCAGTGCCAGTTCTGTGCATTAGAGCTGGAGTGCCACTGAGCAGGCACAGAGAGCAGGAGTTGGGCAAGTAGTATGTACCATTTACTTATTTATTCATTCTCTTTTTTTTTCTCCTCTCCTCAATACTCTGTGACTTGAGACCCTTTACATTTTTTATTTTACCTCCTTGTGCTCCATTTCCCAATCTTTTTTTCTCTAATGTTATTTCCTCTGGGTATTTCTTTTCCTGTTCATTTTTTCACATTTTTGAAGCAAAAAAATACATCAGAGATCCTTTGAGTTTGAAGAGAACTTCAAAACACTCAGTCTTTAAGGGACTTCTGGGCTGATGTGGATTCACTGCTTTTTTGAGTGAGGAGGATGGGGTGGGCCCAGAGCATCTGGCTGGTCAGACAACCTTGGCAAGCAGGGCAGGAGCTGTCCCCAGCAAGAACTAGAATGAAGTAGGAGCAGCCTGGTGGGAGCTGCTCACTGGAGCTAAAAAAGGCACCCCAACCTCATAACTAACCACTGCCACCATTCCTCTGCCTCACTGATGGAAACAAAAATACTTAAAATGTAATCTGAAATTTTCCCAAGCCTGGATAGTTGGTAGGTGAACAAGAGAAATCTGTGAGTGATAGAAAGGGCAGTAAGAGGCATGTTCCTGTAGTGTCTTACTAGCAAGCAGCATGGAGGTGAGCGATGGTGACCTTCCAAAGCTGTATGGAAATCGTGGTGCAGCTTCCCTGGTAAGGCAGTGCCATGAAAACCAATCATGTGAGCTAGGGAGAAGGAAACCAAGATGTGGTGGTTCCCAGTGCACTCCCCAGGAGCTGGCACAGGGGCAGGAGCAGGCAAGCACACGTGCTCTTGGACCCTTCTAGGAGTTTGCCATGCCACCAAATTATCCTCTTAATAGAAAGGAAATGCTAAAAGTGAGTGCAGCCATGTGCAAGCATCCCTGAAAGACATGGCCTGCTGGCACTTCTTTAAATCTGGCATTTAAAATTGCTCAGACAGATGGAATGAAAGTATGTAATAAAATGTGACATTTTATTTTATCATCTACATTTGTTAAGTGAATTCTTCTGATCTTTCCCACTTCCAGCAGCACTAACTGTGAGTCAGATTCTGACAATTTGTAGTTTGCAAAAACCAACTCCAGGGGTCAGACAGAAAAACAATAAGTAATAATTAATTAAAGGATTCACATTCATCCACAGAATCTGGTTATGGTGTGTGACAGCTCAGCCTAACAGAAAAAAAGACACGATTCCAAAAAGTCACAGCTTTTTAGGCAATGATTTGCAGAATACTTCTCAGTGCCATTTGTCTACTTTTTGATCTTCCTTGTATATATATTTCTAAATATCAAGGTTTTACTAGGAATTCAGAAGAAAAAAATGATTTGTTTTCCTCTAAGTTAGTTGCACTTGTTTGCTTTGGTGTGTAACACAGTACCTTCCCCTGGTCCTGTTCAAAGCACAGCTCCCTTAGCTCCACGTCCTCTCCCTCTGGGTGCTTCTCCCCCTGCTGCCCTGGGACCCACTCCCAGAGCCTCTGCAGAGCACAGGTACAGCTGGCAGCTCTCAGACTGCAGCAGATTGCCACACACATTTCACTTCCAGTTTTGTTGCTCAAGAGGAGCAAACCCTGAGGGTCAGCACTTTCAGCTTAGCATTGCTAATGAAAGCAGGAGGTGGAAAACTGACATGAGCACAGACCGAGCCCTCATGCTTGGAAAGATTGCCCCCATCCCTCCTTTTAT
Source organism: Emberiza elegans (assembly GCA_024865655.1). Taxonomy (NCBI): domain Eukaryota; kingdom Metazoa; phylum Chordata; class Aves; order Passeriformes; family Fringillidae; genus Emberiza; species Emberiza elegans. The sequence continues at coordinate 68,951,330 of JALJVW010000206.1, forward strand.
GATTTGGTCAGGGACCTCAGCAGCCATTGCATCACTTAATGTTCATTTACTGCTACACTGGGAATATTAAACAGTAAATGATTGAAATTTAATTTGCAATTAAATTAAAAACAGCCTTCTCACTCCAAGAGAAATTCATTGAGAACTTAGTATCTGACAGTATTTTGCAAACAGCTTTACTGTAGTTCATAGGTAACACTTCTATAGGGCCTAGCCCTGACTTTGCAATGAGTACTTGCTTCTGCTACAAATGCAAATAGCTTGCACCCTTGGACATAGCAAAACTACCTGTGCAGAGGTAAATATTAGTTCCACTGTGACAGCAAGTAGGAGTTCCAAATTCAGGGCAGAAACTGCTGTGTTCATGCTTTCTCCACAAAACTGAAACATCTGGGTCTTGAAAGGTGACAATCTAAGGATTGCAGTGTTTATGTAGGTGCTTGCACAAATGCCTGGAAACCACCATAAACTACTTAGACTTGTCACTTTTTTATTTCTGGCACCAATTTTTCCATCAAGAAGCCAAAGTAGCCAAGAAAGTACTGTCACCTGTTTATGAGTTGTAGAAATGTAACCTCCTGATCCCACCATGTTCCAAACTCCTGGAAGCTCAGCCCCTCACTCCCCAGAGTGTGGTATCCCTCATCCATGTAAACAGAGAGAGGTCAGAACACTCAGGCTGTCACTGGTGGCTGAAAAGTACATGGGTGAATGTAAGTGAAGCCTCTGGTGTGCATGTCTTCTGTCCAGGGTCAGTGCTGCAAGGGAAACCCTGGCACTGCTGTTGCTCTTGGTATCAGTGCCCTCTCTGGCTATGCACAATCATAGAGCCAGAGAATGGTTTGGGTTGGAAGAAATCTTACCGATCATCTAGTTCCAGCTCCCCTGCATGGGCAGGGACACCTTCCACCAGACCATGGTTCACATCCAACCTGGCCTGGAACACTTCCAGGAATGGGGCATCCACAACTTCTTTGGGCAGCCTCTTCCAGGCCCTCACCACCCTTGCAGAGAAGAATGTAAATCATAGGTACTTTTAAGAAACTTGTAACTGATGCTGTTTGATGGTGATGAGGAGCTAAGGCAGTAAGTGAAGGAAGAGAGCATGACAGCTCACTGACTCTCACGTCCTTCCTTTCCAAGCAGTCTAAAAAATATTCACTTATTTGGTGGGTATTTTGTTCTATATCAGAACTTGTGAAGTGACCCTTAAGGAGCATTTTCAAGAAGCCACTTGCAAGTGGGGACATTTTCAGCCAGTGCACCACACACCACATAGGAAGGAGAGCTTCCGTCATGGGATGGTTGGATGAAAGTTGAGGTTTTGCTGCTTGGGTTTTTGGTTGCACCTCTGAACAACACACAAACCACGAATTATTTGCAAAATTATTCACTGACACATTTCAAATAATGAATATTTCAAGTGAATTATTATGGACCATACTTGAATAGAAAAAGAAGCAAAATAGTTGATGAATTATTCATGCAGCTTTAGCACTGATGTAATAAATATTACATGGTGTCAGAGGGAAATGAAGAATTTTGAAATGAAGAAAGAAATTAACTATGAAGAAAAAGCACCTGAAAATTGGAGAAGGTGTGGAGAAGGTGAATACGAAGATTTGAGATATGTGAATAATAATGAAGAGACTGAAGAGGGAGAAATAAAAAGGGTGACAACTCTGAGTCACTTCAAGAGGCAAAATACTCTTCCCCTTTAGTTCTTTACAGAGGATATACAAACTTCCCAAACCTCCTTCAGGTCTGTCTAAAAACAAAATGAGGGAAACAAAAGAAGACACCTGGAGTCAGCCAGGTGGGAACATATCTAGATCTGGCTAAAGGAGTTACATGATCAGAGGTACTGATTTACAAAAGGGCTGTAATGCAGAAAAATGCCATTTTTAATATCAAACAATGTCTTTTTTATTTTGCAAAGTGACTTCTCAACAGCTTAATAGTGAAGTAGGAGAACAGCACTGTGTATTTCTTAAGGACACAATCCATAAGGCTTTTATTGTGCTTTGGGTACACATTCAGCAGCTTTAGCTGCTGTGCCACTGATCACGTCTGAATGGTCAGTGAAATCTGCTTTGACATACCGTGTCAAGGAGCAACAGCATTAATTCCAGGTCTGCTCTTCTCAGATGTGGTGTGTACAGATTCTCATTAGTCTTATCAGTTGACTCTTCATTTTAATATTCAAAAAACCTCATTTTAAAATCCTATTTTTATGTGAGAGAGGAATTTAACCTTCTTTTTCTTCCAAATGCATTCCTACTGACCTCTCTTTTACAACAGTAAATAGAAAATAGGAGAGAAGAAAGAAGCTTAAAAACACCATCATATGCCAAACAGATTTTGAAACAAACTTTTTTTCTAAAGTAGAAATGGGGACACGTTACACATTTTTTCCCTATTGACAATGGACTTGGTCTTCTTTTAACCTCAGGAGTAACATATTAAGATGAAATGTTTTACATTCATCATTTCCGTAAATGTCTCATTTACAAAATCTGTCATGGGCACACCAGTCGCCTCCTCATTGGACATTTACCAGCCTTGGCATATCAATCCATCTCTTGCACATCTGCTCAGAAAATGTAATTAGTTATACCCATATGCTGCAGAAGTACATGATCAAACTTAGGAAACAGGAAAGGCCAAGAGACTTGACAGCCTTTCTCCTTCCTACTACGTGTATTTCGTTGAAGACTTAGGAAACTGAGTAGCTTTTCTTGCCCTCTGCCACAGGGTGGGGATATCACTCTGGAAGCAACTTTCAGAGATAAGGCAAAGCAATGTATAGTTTGTTCTAGTAGTGATCACTTTGGAACAATAATTTATGGTTTAAAAATACATAGTATTCCCCAAACAGGCACACCTTCTTTCCCTAGTCATTAAAATATTATGAACATATCCTTGCAAGGAAATGTTGGATAAGATGGACAGGGAGCCTCATCAGAAGTTTTGATAGGGAGTCCAAGATGAGAAGCTCTTCCTACAGCAAATGACACTCTCATGTAGCGAGTATGGAAACCCTCAGCTTGCTGTTGAGCTTTTTGTCAGCTCTGCTCAAGTTTGTTGGCAAGTGCCAAAGGATAGAGGAACTTAAAAACCAGAATGGAGCTCTGCCTCAGCAACCAAAAGTTGGTTCAATGGCACCTTTGTGCTACTGGCTTGTGGATAGAACTATTCCATGTTCACCAATGCTCAGCCCCTGTGTACACTGGACATGTCTCTGCAAAGGGGACGAGCAGAGAGTTGGTGTAACTCCCTTGGACTCATTCAGGTTCCTTTTTCTCTAGTCAATAGTAATTCTCTTGCTACAGATACTGAACAGAGCTGTTACAACTGTGATTTATCCATTGATCGCAGCTTCTTCAAAGTTCACCCCAAAAAATTGAATATACTCTGGACAGTTCCATCTCCATGACATGGGATTTGCAGCTTTTCTCAAAATCTGTTGTAATGAAACATTAGTCAAGTTTTTCACTGATAGTGCATTATCAACCTTAGTTGGTGTCATGTTTAAAATCCAAGATTACACCTCAGTTCTCAAGAGATGTGAGCTTTCAACAGGACCTCACAGTGTGGATCAGAAGCCACTGGCCACTAGTTAAATAATACAGAACAAAACAAATTCTGTAAAGGCTGAATTCTGTAAACTCTGTTTTCATGTTTCTCACTGAAATCCAAAACAGTGTCACTGTTCACTGATGTGGCATTACAGAAACAACATTTTAAATTCATCTCTGACATACTACATTTAGCTGTGTATGTTGTTTCATGGCTCTACATTTTTCTTTAAAAAAACCCCAAACCCACTTTCAAATTATTAGCATTCTTTTACTTCAGTAGGGGGTTCAAAATCAAAGCTGTTGCACCTCCAGCCTCCACCTTTTCTTTTAGGATTAACTGGGGAAAAAAGAAAAGCTTTCATAATTACAGAGATTTAGCTTTCTTTATAAACTTGCTATTTTAGGATCTGTTTACAAGATGACAATATGAAACATCATTCAAAAACAGTGTGAATTGATTACATTCTTCTGAAGAACATGTAGCAGTAGAATATGCATTTGTAGCTGTTTTCTACAGCCCTATAATTAAGATTTTATTGCTTCCTTTCTAAACATGTTGCCACTGCTGGAGAACAGCTGAGATAATTTAAATGAAACAATGGCAAATGCTGCCCCCGTCCCCAAAAAATCACCTTCCAACCTTTTAGAAAAAGGTGGCAGAAAGACTGCAGTCGTTGCTAAATATAGGATTAAGTCAAGACAGTGATTCTAGTTTTCTGCTTCTGTTTCTTTTCAATGAGCAAATTCTCCCCAAATACTATTAATAATTTGGATGTTGATCAATTGGGAGACAGTGTTTGGCCTCTTCATTAATTTCCATGGATCCTGGATCACAGCATGGTGATGGTGTGGTCAGCAATCATATTGGGAATGTTCAGGTGTCTCAGAATGAATGAACAAACCCAAAACCCCAAGAAGCACAATATAAATACCTTTGAATGCTCAAAGATTAATTTCTGCTCTGATCTTACATTTTTTTTAAAACTAACATTTTTAAAATTAATACCAATAAATTAGTAAAATAGCTGTACCACAAATAATGAATTAGAATAATCTAACATCTGGATCCGTGTTATTGAAGAGGGACTCCAAAGAATAATCTTCAAAACCCTGCAGTGTATTTGTTCTGAATAAATACTTTTGATAAATGAGATGGCATATTTCAAAGCAGAGATGAAAAAACTACTTTTTTTTCCATAAAGGTCTTCCAGAAGAGAAACGCTTCTAAGGGCAAATGAACACGTATAGCAATAGCATTGATGAGCTTTGTCAAATTGCAGATGATTTTCCAGGCATGGAAGTCAGAATTCCCATGGCAACCCTCACAAACTTCACATACACATTCAGTGTAGGTAGCAACCCATATAATGTAGGAACATTTCAAGTTAAGTGTTAAAAACTAAGCTAAATATAATTTAAACCATGAAAGCAAATATCCTTCTAATTGTATCCAAGTTATTCTTTTCCTTCTGTCCTATTTTCTGAATTTCTATATTCTGAAATCTATGTCTAGATTGCAGTCCAAGTGACAGATACCAGTTATCTTTGTATCACTCCCAGAATCTGAGTAAGAGACAAAGTGCAGGTCCTCCTTTTGCTCCTCAGCATCTCTGGGCAGTGGGGTGGCCCGGAGAAAGGGATTGTCCTGCCCAGCGTGTGCCTGGCTCCCAGCCCTGCACACCCTGCTCTGTGCCACCTCCTCAGGCCCTAGCGTGGCTGGAAAAGTCCTGATTAAACCTGGGCCAGGTGCTCAGTGCATGAGCAGGAGCCAGGGACAGAAGTGGCTTTGTGGAAAGGGGAATGAAGGGGATGTATTGGCATCTCTGCATTTTAACCGGATAGGTTTTTTCAGTTTGGGTATAAGAACCTGGCTAAGACTGCCAGGTTGACCCAGTACTGCCATTCTGTATTAGATATTCTGGATAGGGATGATGATCATCTGTACTGAGAGTCTCTCTGCTTCAGCAGGAAGTCCCACATGAAGAAAAGGCTAATACAAATAAAAGGTTCTAGGTGCAGCTTGTAGCAGGAGTGTATTTTTCATTTGCTATAACTGTACGTGACAAAATAAGACACAACTGTATTTGTATAATATTTTAAAATTCTTTTAACAATTGTGTGTCACAGTGCACAGTCATCATCACAGATTAGAAATTAGTTGATTTTTCTGCTTTAGTGCCTCCCCTTTTTTATTTCTTCATTAATTTTCTTTCCTACAATGAGATGGTAACAAAACGGTGCAATCATAGGAATAAAGGAACATCTGCAATGTACCAATAAATATTGAACAACTTACTTTACAATGTTAAGCTGTTAACACAATTAATTCATTTATAAACTTTGTCCTGTCAGTAAATGACCACATAGTCTCTGATGAGCTATTGTCATTTAGGTATTTTCTCTCAAACTGAATTACAAATCTTCTTGTAACCTTGCTTTAGATTTACTTTTACATCAGCTGAGTATCTGGCTGTATCTGGAGTATTTGTTTATTGCAAAAGGTATTGCTGGTGGACAAAAGCAGGAGAGGATGTACTGAATTATTGTAATAATTTTTCTCTTAATAATATAATTACTGTCAATTTTCACACTATTTAATAGACTCATAAAATATTTTCTAGGTTCAAAAGGACTCTCATAAATTTCCCTCTTTAACCTTTTATTAGATAGAAATTTTGGACTCTTGTGCTGTGTTATTGAAGAATCAAGCAGTGAAAGGAGATGAAAAAGGAGTGATTCTGAAACTTCAGTGAGCTGCTGCTCCTTTCCAGACCCTGCCAGCCTTGAGGGCTCAGGGCCAGCTTTGTGGGGCCCAAGCAATTTTTACAGGCTCGTGAGCAGGAGGCCCTGATGTTCACAGCAGCTCTGGCTTTGTCTTCTAACCTGACAAATAATGCAGTGTCTGAGTGAAAAAACATTTCTCCACTTAGAAGTGAGGAGCTTTGGGACAGTTGTACATGTACAGAGCATCCTGCTCAGCTCTCATTTTACATCCTATTTCTTTATCTCCTGGTGAAAGCTTTATTTATTATTTAAATGAACAAACTCCAGGGTACAAATTAAGAAAAATAAACATCTTATTTGTTTTCATTTGCAAAAAGAGCCTGGTGAGATGCTTCACTTAAAAAAAAAAAAAGGAAAAAATCATATTGTAACATTGAAACTACTTTTTTTTTAATTAAGGAAGTTAATTCAAAAAAGCAGTTCAGTTGCTCTTTAAGCTGCTGTGGTGTTAAAACAATTATTTAAAGAACAGTCAATCTTCCCCACATCACGTATTCACCATTACTTTGATTCCAAGGAAATTTTTTAGTTTGGTTTTAAGAGTTAATGGCTTTCTGGTAACTCTTGGTTAAATATTAATGCAGACATAATAATGCTTATTCCTTAAGTAAACTTCTAAGCAATACATCAAATGAATTATTCCTGCTGAACACTTACTGTCATGTCCCAATCTAGGTAAAAAATTTTAAACCTCAAGTATGACTTTCTGACTGTAGGAAAGTGAATACAATGTTTTTTGATATATTTTTTCCAATTATGTTTTGGACAAGGACATCCTTTTACTGTTCTTCATTTCTTCAGTTGTGTACCTTACCTAAACCAGGATGTACCCTCATTTTTCAGGTCTCCAGAACCTCCCAAATCTGCTGAAAGTTTGTGTCCATCCCTTTCAGGTTCAGATGAGTTGTTGCCTCTGTGTTCCTCCCAGTGAGGCAGTGGCACCAACACTGGGGGCTGCATCCAAGCACTGGTGCAGCTTGAAAATTGCAGCACAGGGGATTTTGTGAAGGAGTTCATGGTTCATGCTGTTGGCCAGCACTTCTTTCAATCACTCTGTATTCAATCAGGAGCCTCTGTGGGCTTGCATAGATAAGACTTCTCTCTCTTCATGATGATGGCAGGATGAGAGTAAAGATGCTGCCTGTGTGACGCACAGCAGTTAGCAGCAGGTCCACACAGTAAAAGCTGCAGAGCTAGCAAGTGCTTTATGAATGTTGTGCTGTCCAGGTGCTTTCTGCAGAGGTTTGACAATCTCATCCTCTACTCACTCAAGTCAGTTGCACAGCTGGCAGGTAGGAGCCCCTCCATTTGTTAGAAACAGGGTTATTTAGCCATTTTCTTTGAGTAAATTTAAAACACATCAGAGTAGCTGATTACACATACCTCTACCCTCATCCATTCTTTTTGAAGTTGTAAGGGACTGTTTGTCCAAAATAGTGGGCAGTGCTGATGTGTGATACTAAAATAATGATTTAGACACATGAAAGAAAACCACTTGATACTCCTCATGGCCTGCAAAGCTCCTGCTCAAAGGTTGATTTCATGATTAATTTATGCCAGAATTATCCTTATTTTAGTGATACTAGAAGTGAAATCCTGTCCACAGCTATCAGGTAAATGAAAAGAATTCAATACATAGTGCATAAATCTTTTTGAATGGTCACTATTTCAGGCATAGGCCAACAGCAGCAGGGGCCAGAATAACCTGTATTTATTTCTTTTTTCTCCAGACATGCATGTTGCCATAGATCAGTTGTGAAGAGTTTGCATCAGTCAACCCTTTAAAATCATTCAGTGCTTAGGGCCACTGATTTCTTACACACATCCCTGTTTCACCTTCACTGCCAGCAATTTGCTCTGGTGACAGCTCCCCTCTTAGGTACCAGAGAAGGCTTTTGTTCTTTTCTTTGTATGTGTTTTCAGTCTAATGAGAGAGAGATGCATTGTTAACAGGCCCTAGATATGAACCACTGACATACACAGAGCATGAAAATCCAGTAAGAGGCAGACTGATTTTCAGTAATCAAATAGTTTAAGCACTTTCCAAACATAAGTCTAAGCTCTTTCCACAAAAGAAAAATCTTTGGAAATAAGTCTAAATAGGCAATAGAGTTTCTAAAATTCTAAGTTTCAGAAGTATTTGCATGACACAAAAAGGACAATGTTTGATCTCAACAATTGACCTTATTGTTGCATGATGACAGAGCTACTAAAAAACCAGGAACACATAGTCACAAAAAGGTCTCTATAAAACTGACTGCTAAAATCCTTCCCACCTAAGTTACAGCCTAGCTAAGAGAAAGAGAAATGAAATATACATCATGAACATAATGAACATTTTTACCTAGAATGCAAAATGTCCATTGGTGCTTCTGATTTCCAAATGTGTCAGGTAATAATGTTCTAGTCCAGCAGAATATACAGGTAAAATCAATGCAACACACATTGGCACTCCCCATCTCAGCTAACCAGACGTTTTATGTCCTTAGAGGTGCCTAAATTAGCAGTATGGTAGTAATTTTTGGTTACACTCAAGTATTTCTACCTTCCAGTAAGCCTCTTCAAGCTCAATTCCTTGAACCTCTGCTTATCTGGTATTCAAAGTGTTACTGCTCTCTGTCTTGTTGCAATCCTGTTTATAGAACTGTACATTACAGAGAAATTAGGAGCTAAAAACAGCAGGCTAAATTGAGTATTAATAAATGCAAATAAATGCTCACTGGGGAAAAGCCAATTCTCCTATATATACACACTGATGGATATTAAATTATTCAGTAACCTTCAGAATAGCTCTGTGGACAGTTCTGTGGAATGGCAGCTCAGCATTCAGTGGTACTTCAAAAAATAAATTAGGAATATGATGACAAAAATCAAAGCATAATTGTGACAACATGTACATTTCTGGTGTGTCTGCATTTTGATCACTGGTTGCAGCGGAACTAGAAAATACAGAGAAAAGCAGTAACAATGAGCACAGATGTGAAAGTGCCTTTTGTACAATATGATATTAAGCTATGGCTTTTCCTCTGGGAATACAGGCAGTACTTGGAAACATGCTAGAGGTCTGTAAATGCTTGCGTGGCACAGAGAAGACAAATCGGAAAGAGTTGTTCATCTCTTCCCACAATTTAACAGGCAGAAGGTGTTACCTGAAGTTGTTGGGCAGCTGGTTTAGATCACAAAATTAATTAATTTGTTCCTACATTTTAAGTTGTGGAATTCATTGATATTGATAATCATCATGGTAAATCCTATGAGTTTAGAAAAAAAAAAAAAAAAAAAAAAAAGAGAAAGCCATAAAGCTAGTAAGCATATTGATAGAAGCTCTGGTATTAAAAAAATCCTCAGGAAGGTACAGCGGGAAAAGAGCACAGTCCAGCCACATTGTTCTTCCCTTCCTCCTGCAAGGATCCACTGCCAGCACGGCTGGAGAAGAGCCTGTGAGGCACAGCCCTTCAGCACTGCACTACCCTCTGTGAACAGACTCACCTCTGCACAGGGAATTGTCCACTTTGGGAGAGACTGATGCTCCCTGCAGGATTTCAGGAGCACCTTAACTGACACTTTATAGAGGAAAAAAAGAGCTGAGCTTTCACTACTACTTCATGGGGGCAGCATGAGAGAAATTTCTTGCAATATGCATTTTTTAAGACCAAAGCCACAAAATCCTTGCCCAGCTTAGACAGCTCCACAGCCACCCAGGAGCAGCAGCCATGTGCTCTGGAATTGTCCCCTAGAGCCACTAGGTGACCGACCAGAGCAAGCTCACAAAATGCCACCACAAAAGGTGCAGGTGATGGCTGAAGCCCTGCTCTTCTGCAAGGCCAGAGCCCTGGTTTCTAGACCCCATTCTTTCCATAGCCTGTGCCTTGCTCAGACCTTAACCACCAGGGACAACTCCAGAAACTACAGCTGCAGACTGGAGAACCTTCTGGGTGGAATAATTCAGTGACTGGAAGACTTTAATGCATATTGCATGAGTGAATCAGCTGATCATTTTAGTGCAAACCTCTTATTTTCTTAATCCCTCCTCTTCCACACTGACTATCTAGAGAGGAAAGAAGTTGAGGATTACAGGAATGTCAGCCATAGGAGCAGGCTTCACCCTGCAATCTCCAAATGGAAGTTCTTGTGTTGGCAGGATCAGTATTGTGACTAATGGTATCACTGTACAAACGGTGTTTCATGAACTGTCACTTTTTTCCTTATCCTTTAAAAAATGTCTAACTGAAGATGTCTAACAAACATGTAAATAATGCAAACTGAAAACTAAATTATCAACACTTTAAAGCAGCATTAATCTCACAGAACTTGTTTGGCATCTTTATGTCCTATGTTGCCACTGGGCAACAAGAAAGATCTATTAAAATAATACTAAAGTACTAGTCCTTGAGGACTACATGACATAATTCTGTAAGTACAAGAAATTACTCAGGAAAGAGAATCTAAGAAGCATGATAAAATACAAAAATACTTGTAAAAAGTCAAGGATACAGATTGATGACAAACTTTCCTTAGTCAACTTTTTATTAAAACGGAGCTATTTTTACATATTTAAAATACTTTGTATCAAAATTACACAATATTTATGAAAACAATTGTATGCAAATGCATAAAAATATGTAAAATCAAAGCTAAGCATTATAAAGCAATATATAGCATGTTTCACAATGTATTTCAGGACTAGAATACCTGAGTGTACAATAAGCTGGTTTCCTGCATTTCACCGATTTTAACAGTTAAATTTAATAATATATCTGATCTTATATAAAGCACTTTGGTTGGGAGAAACTGCATGAAAAGGCAGAGATCAAGCAGAGATATTTCTCAAGGCCTGTCTTCAGAATCTTCATCCACATGAAGATCCACTGTTTGAGATGCTAGGAAGGACTCCCACGTAGCAAGGCACTTAAAAAAATCAAACACATACATATGAGTCTGAGAACTGTTAGCCAAGAACAAAAAGAATTTAAAAAATAGCAGAATATACACACATTGTCACAAGCTGCTTTTGTAGGACCATAGTAAGAGCAAAATACGGTTTCCTGGGCAGCTCAAAATGAAAAATGTTAACTAACATGCTGAGTGAGCTGTAAAGGTCAATTTTACATAATGACAGGCACACACTGTGAGCACTGTAATTGTACGTTGTAGCATGGAAGATGCTAACATTAATTATGCTCTTCTTTAATCTCTTCCTTTAGTTACAGGCAAAGATCTCTTCCAAATAGAAAGCACATTGTCAGGCACTGTTCCCTTGTAATCTCTGTGGATTCCTAATGTATACCCAATTTTCCTTCCAAGTTAAATTAAACCATTTTTTTTTCCTAAATAAGGAGAGAATTCATTTTCCCCCAGAGTAATGGGAAAGAAATAGAACCAGAAAGGCAGAGGCTGGGAGTAGGGAAATTGTTATCCTTATAAGTGGTATTTCTCAGCTTATGGAAAAATGTATTTACAATTGTAAAAACTATTTTTTTATCTGGAGCATCAATTCTGCAGGCAGTAAAATGAAAAAAAAAAAAAAACAGAAAACCATCAAAACCCCCCAATTACTTTGGTTCAATTTAGCTTAAATGAGTGTTGGCAGCTTGGCAAGCCATCCTAAATCAGAAATTATTGTTGAGAGCCATGGCAAGGCTGTCACAAGGTAACCTGCAGTGAGTTGATGCTTGTTACCCAAAGCACCAGGTTTCTACTATTTCAAGTCTGTCAGTGGAACAGGACAGGCAAATTGCTGCAGTAATTTCCTTGTTCTGATGCTATTGAAAAAAAGCCCTTGAAATGGAAATGTTCTTAAAATTTTTTTACTTATACATTCATACCTATTGTTCTTGACAATGCAGCTGATTTACTACTTCCTCTACACAGTTTTTTTTTCCAAGAAGAATCTTTATTATGTGCCATAAATAAGTCTATTGAAATTTCCCAGGAAATATATATTAAAACCTGGACAGCACACTCCATTTACCTGAACTTTGAATTAAATCAGTACCCTGAAAACAGTGTTATTTTCTAACTGAAATCTTTTGCCATCAACTATTCAAGCCACAGCAACCTGCTAAGCCCAGCTCATTGGAACAGCTTGTATCCATCAGTCATTGCTTAGGAGACATGAAAATGACCCTGCTTGAACTTGCAGCCACCTAATTTCATTAGACATTTCTTGTGAATGACTTCTAAACTCTGCCATGAAATATGGAGATTTAATCATACTACACTGAAGAGCCAGGTCCTGGTATAACTGCATGTCTGTGGTAAGCAGATGAGTGGGAGGATCTGATAATGTTAAATATAAGCTCAAAGAGAAAAACAAAGAATACACACAGGACGACTGGAGCTAGGGGAATCCATGATGATTCAAGGATACAGAACCAGGGATACCCATAAAATTAAGGGTGACAAAAGTAACAAGAAGAAAAAAAAAAAAGCAGTAGCTTTGTCTCTAAAGGCCTAAGAAAGTAGAACAAGTAGGTCTGCAAAAAAATGAGAGCAGTTACAACAGCCAACTGAACTAGAAGATTGCAAAGAAAGAGCAGGAGCTTATGTTTGTACAGGTTTTTGGCTATTATCAGGCACGAGATCATTCCTGTTATTCCCATTTTGTCCCCTAGACTATGGATACCATGAATTTACTGCCCCAGTCTTTCTCTTCAGATCTTGCTGACCAAAGCCCCAAGTAACTTCTGCTGCTCTTGCACACAACATTATGCAACTGTTTAGAGTGTATCTAAGGTCTGAATTACTGTGAAAAGAGAACACTAACAGGATAAGATTCATGTGGAAATCTGCTTTCTTCATTGACTTTTTGGAGAAATGTTATTTTGAAATGGTACACCAAGGAGAAACAGTGAAGATACTGCCAGCCTGAACAGTGAACTACAAGTGTTGAAAACTGATTTCTAATTTAAAAGGTCTTTTTGACCTTTTGTATAAAGCCTTAAAGTTCGATCATTAGATCATTCTCCCCTACTTCATGTGATACTGTGGCAGCTGAGTCTATCTGAGAGGCTTGAGCTGGAATGTGGCCTCTTGGTTTTGAAATGTCAGTGAGGCAGCTGCTAGCAATGTATCTTCACTGTAGCACTCAAACTCATCAATTTCTGTTTGTTAGAGCCCAGCCTGGATCACCATCCTAGAAAGCTGCAAGGCACAGCTGTTTTTCTAAGCTTTTTCTAGGTGTGGTACAAGAAAACATCATTTTTTCTTGAAGAGTCTTTCATTGGAAATGACAGATTTTTTTTCTGAACCACAGTTTAATTGAATTACCACATAAATCCAAGTTTTGTTATTCCATAATTTCAGTAACATGAATTAAAATACATGTATCAGCATTGGCTGCAATGTAAAAATGGCTTTGTGTTATCTTTGCAACACTGAGCCAAGCTGCACATGTTAAAATGCAATCATAATACATTGCTTAAGCAGATAGATATGATCTACTCAAGTCTGTCCAGACAAAGATGCAAAGCATTTTTTTCACACAAGCTATTCAGCTTATAATTTATCCCTGTTTATATAACCAAAACACATTTTTCAAAATGTAAGAGCCATGGTGGCTCATTTCACTGTCAGACATCACAGTGCTCCTACAGCTGACAAATTTTATAATTAACCACACCAAAACAAAACTAGGTCCCTGTGCCTTAGGCTCAAGCTTTTCACATTGTGAAGCATGAACTGCATAAATGACATTTTGTTAGTGATGTATACTTCAACATTATTGCCAAATGATTTTACTCCATTCTCCTGGGAGGTTGAAAATGGAGATCAAAACAGAGGATCAGCCAGTTTTCACAAAGGAGACAGAAATGAAAAAAAACCCAGAAAATCCAAACAGAGGAAATTAAATGTGTTTGCATAGGATTGAAATTCATAATCCAATTACTCATAAAAGCCCAATGGAAAACATAAAAAAGCCTAAATGCACAAAACGAAATAGCAAGAACTTAAATAAGGCTACTTTACCTAAAATATTCTGATTACTACTAGAGGACACATATCTATTCTGCAACATCATTCTTAGAAAAAGCAGCAAAAAGTTTTTCATATAGTATAATTGCATATGTAATGAAAAAGGAGATATAAAAATTGAACATGTAATAAGAATGCTAGCAGAAGTAGTGTGTCATGTGCCATGTATGTTTCTGTTCCAGTTCCCAGTTATACATGGCTGATACCTTAAAAATACCAATTATGATGGAATTTTTTGGAGTAGAATCTGAAAATGAAGTCTTGTTTGTGTCTGAGAGAAACAGAAAGTATTTCCATGATTTCTGTGTGCAGGGGAACAAAAACTAGACAGCAGAGAAACAGTAATTCTCACTCCAAAAAACATCTTCCTGAAATTATTTTTAAAAAATTTTAAAGGCTGAAGTGAATGAGGGTTCAAAGATGGATCTGCCTTTGAAGCAGCAGGGACAAACAGGCTCAGACAAGGGAGCTTTTGAAAATCTCATGAGGTTTGGCAGCTGAACTCCCAGGCATGGCTAAGGTAGGACAGGAGCAGGAGCAGCCAACTTTCTGCTACACAACCAAATGACTGCTTAAATGCATCACTAGAGGGGCCTCCAGGGCACATAACAAATCTCATCTATTTTTCTACAGCTTTTACATGACCGAGATGTACATAAGGGCTTTAGAGTTAGCGGGAAGTTGCTGTAATGGGGAACAAGTATTGCTTTGCCCTAATGAATCTTTTGGATTATGCCTGTAAACAATGTAGGACACAGAAATATACTGAATTGTGCTTGAAACACTTAGAAAATCAGGAAATTATTTATTTTTTTGAAAAATAGTAAGGCGTGCCAATACCAGCAAGAGTCTGACTATATCAAAAGTAACTAATTATCTGATTAAGATGCAGGGATTAATTTCCCATGCAATAAAAAAAATCAAATGCTAAGCTTTAAAACAATGGTTCATCTGTGCTCAAGAGAAAACACATTCTTTCAATGCCAAAACTAACTATCATCCCAGATTAGGAAAAAACACCAATCTGTCTGCATTTCCTGGAGTACCCAACAAGGAGTGGAAACCCAAACTCTGGTGTATTTGCTGGATTTACAAAGTATAGCTAGTCTTTGGGTTGGGCTGTAACCTAGCCACTTATTCTGGTGGTTTTCCTAAAAAGAACAGGTTGTCAAAATTCATTGGCTGCATATGTACTAGCTATACTAAACACATGAGAAAAAATGAAAAATTTAGCATATGTTTAATTGCTTCTATTCTTTGAAGCCAGAGTTCAACAATGCCTGGTGTGGTTCTGCTAGTCTGCAGCAGCAACACTTCAAACCTGCCAGCTAAGTAACACTGCCAGCACCACCACTAACTCTGTATCCTGCTTTGGATTTAGGGATGCTGCATCTTCAGAATATCTATTTCTAAATTTATGAAAATATTCATGGTGACACTCAGTTTCTCAGATGAAAGCTCCACCCTGTGGACAGTTTGTGATTCCAGCTGTTTGGCAGATACCTCTTCTGGACTAAGCTGTCAGACCATGGTGTCATGCCTAAGACCTGATGAAAAGGAATAAAATAAATGGTACGGTGTTAACACATGCTGAATCAATGCTATTTACTTCAAAAATAGGAGTAAATTGATGAACTTTTAAAAACTAAAACCTTTTCATTTTGTTTCAGAAAGTCCTCCTGCATTTACTGTCATTGTAAGTACAATATTATTTTGGATTTAAGACTTTGTGGAATACAGAGAGACTTAAGGATCTATTAAACTCTTTTCTAGAGGAAGTACAGAACTGTATGAACCACTGAGACCAGCTATAGGAATACCAAATGATTGGTCAGTCATGGTAATTCCTGGTTCCTAAATGATTTAAAATATATTATAACAAAGCCTGCACATTATCAATTGAAAGCTGTCATTTTCACAGGCCTGCACAGGTGCACCCTGTAAATCTGCAACACTGGGATTTTATTCACATCTTTGTTACCACAGCATTGAGAGACACAAAACAGCTGTAGAAACAAAGGAACAGTTCTTATTCCAGGTTAATAAATGCAGATAGCCAGTGAACTGGAAGACTACAGAAACAACTTCTAAATTCTAAATCTGGAGAAACATAATTACAGGAAACACCTTAGAGTAACATTTAATTCATTGAACATTAATTCAGCTTAAGGAAGAGATACTCTTTCATGCTAGCTAAGTGATGCTTGACAAGTTGACAGCAGAATCCTTAGGCAACTACAATTAAGGTAAAACCCAAACAAATGTAAGGTCGTATTCTTTGCCCATTGTGACAAAGATGAAATGACATTTTGGAAATTCTAGTGTACTTTGACATGCTGCTGAGTTGTGTTTGACCACACTGGCTTGGGTTTATACAGTTTTGAAGGGCTGCATTCTCTGCTACAGCAGCCATCAGAAAATACAAGATGCCTGTCTCAGTACTTTGTGGTTCCCAAAATTTAAGGGCTGCAGAGAATGACTGTGAACAGAAATGACTCCTTTGGTTGTGTGCCTGGGAAATGCAGTCAGCAAGAGGAATAATGAGAAGCACAGTGAAATGCTGCTGTAGAGAAGAGAATGGGACACTGCTCATGGAGAGGCACAAATAGTTTAACTGAGGGGTGGGGGAAGTTGTGGAAAGGATGAGAAGCAGGAGATGATTCCTCATGGGAGCTGGACAGAAGAACTGGGTGAGTGAATCACATTCACAGCACCCATGGTGCCTGGGAAAATGCACAGATCATGCTTTGGGGAAGAGAAAAGGCAGGAAATAACACGAGGGATGTTACAGCAAGAAAAGGCTTAGTAAGCATCAAATGGTGCATCAAAAGTCTGAATGAGTAACTTCAGACATGTGAAAGAATGCTAATGAAGCAAGTAATAACTGAACAAGTGAAAAACACTGTAAGAGACACTGTGTTTGTGCATGAGTTTAATGAGTCAGACTCAAACTATTACATTTAAGGTTGGATTCTCTTTCCTACTGAAAGCATAAAAATAATATTCTGCTTCTCAGGTTTCTGAGATTCCCTTCCTGAAGTTTCACTCCCCACCAGCAGGAGCAGATGCCAGAGGTTCTTTTCCTGCTGCTTTCTGGAGTACACAGTTGTAGTTTGAGATACACAGGCCTCTGACAGTAATCAGTAATCACTTCTCTAATAATTGACCATCACCCTTAACAGGTCTTAAATAAACAAATTTTAGGTGGAAACTCCCAATCAAAATATTAACTTTATCAAGTTCCTTTGAATATCCTGATTAGATAATGATTTTCTGATAAAACAGAAAGAAATTGGTAAGCTCTTACTTTGCATACAAGGAGTCGTAGATTTAGCACAATGTTGCTTATTATTGCAACTGCTGTAGTAAGATAAGGTGCTTTTTCTAAAATGTAGATGTACAAAGATGTTAACAGCAAAACCATTTAATGATCTCATTATTTAAGAAAAGCACCAAAAAAAGATTGTGCCTCAGTATAAAGAACTTGTCTGGTATTTTAAGGCTATTTAGGAACCTCTGGCAGTTACAGAGACAGCTGAATAATTTTATACAGTTTGTGGCTTAAGAACAGTAATTTCACGTACAATACGTGCTTTGCTGCTCTGGATTAAACTTCTAATTCAGCAAAAAGCATTTCTAGACAGGAAAAAGAACCAAATAATTATTTTTATATTTTAGCTAATCATTCACAAAGAAAATATTCTAATATATTCAGCACTGTTTTAACATACATATTGCTGCTATAGAAGTAAGAGACCATCAATAAATGAAGACAATGTTAGAGGATGCCAAAAGCTTGCTGCCTGATTTCTGAAAATATTTTGATCTTAATATATAACAACAGATTGTCAATGTCCATGCATCTCACAGACTGCATGTTAATTAATTAGACTTGATGATCAAGAGCTCTGTCTTTTCAATTATGTTTTAACAAAATGATTTGTAAAATCAGAGTATTGCCATTGGCTAATGTGCAATCCATAAAAGGCTCAGACTACAGGACTGGAGTTACAGATACCAAAATATATCTGTGAAAATGACTAATTTATGATTAATAGATAGCTCAGTGCATTCAATTTTTCCCCCAAAAGTAAGGAGAAATTATTTTAAAACCTTCAAGACATCTGGGATATTTTCAAAATGCGCATTTCAATCAACATGGTGTTCCCCATGAGGAAACTTCACAGAATGCTTAATGTATTTTGTTATATGTTTTCAAATTCTCCTTCCTAGCATATATTCTTGGAAATTCTTACCAAGAATATTACCTGAGGCATTTGAGCTGAAAATAAAAATCTGATGGAATCACACTTAAATGTTTTCCTCATACAGGTCTGAGCCTTCCAGAGGGCTTCTTCATGCTCTCACAGCAAAATGTTTCCAAACTGAAACATTGCAGCTGACACTGAACCAAAAATCATGTTCCAAGTTGTTGTGGTTAGTAAAACAAGAGTGCCCTCTGTCGATGATGAACTCAGGATCAACGGCTTGGGCATAATAAAATATATTCTGCTTGAAATCTGTCAAATTAAGGATAACTGCCCCACTATTCCCACAGAAGCTGATTTCAAAGTTACCAAATATTTGAACTAAAATGGAAAAATTCCTCTTTATAGAGAACCCATGGACTTCTTCTCTGAAATAATGAAAAAATAACATTTTTGTGAGAAAGAGTCTTACCTCTTCATAGTAACGGAGATTATTCTCAGCCACATTTGTGAATGTTGATCTCATATCCCACTGCATGTTCTGCTTCCATCTGTCCCAATCTGCTTTCAGAGCATTATTGGCACGTTCAACTTTGTCTTCAAGTTTCCCAATCTCTTCTGAGAACTAAATATTAATTTTAAACATTAAAAAATATTAGGAAAATCACCATTTCCAAAATTATTTATATCAATTGACTGTAGTGGAGACAGAGAGAACTGCAGAACCAAGGTTGGTATTTAACTTAGCAAAAAAAGTCTTTCCCCAGGGATAAAGTTAAAATTAATTCTTAATTAATAACTCACTACAATTTCTGAAATATTAATAACAGAAAATATAGACCAGAATGAAAGTGTTCCTGGAGATATATTTTTCACTGAGAGAATTACAGACTGGCACCTCTTCACTAGCACTTGACATTAATGCATCAAAAAGAAATATATAGAGGGCTTTCCTGAAGCAGAATCAATTGTACAAATTAGATTTGGCAAGGAAAACTGAGAAAATCCTGTCAGAATCTTTGATAACACAAGAACACAGAATGGGGAGAAGACAGCAGAAATCAAAATCACAAACTTTCTGATTTCTTGCCTGTCACATTGCCTTTTTTTCTTGTGGAACTGTGTGTGACCATATGAGTAAAAAAGAAATACAGAAGCAGAGAAAGAAATTAATTGAAAGGACTTCCACATAGAAGAAACTCTTTCACAGCAATCCAGGACCCAAAACTTTGAGGGCTACTCTACAGACATTACTGCTTCTATTCCTGTGGATGCACAGGCTGACTTGCCAGCCAATGGGAGTAAGTGGACAGCAGCTCTCTCTTTAATGAGTTTTTCTGGTCTTCTCAGTAGCTTGGTTACCTATTGTCATTTACTCATCAGCTGTGTCTGTTCTGGCTGGCACCAGGTCACAGAACATCTCCTATCACATCTCCTGTGGCTGCAGTGCAAAATCCCCTGCTGGGACTGCACAGCCACTGTCTGCAGCAGGAGGGAAGGCAGGCACAAACACCACCAAAATAAGGAACATCAAGCAGGAGAACTTAATTCCTTGAGTTGCTTCTATTGCAACTCAGGTTCACACATTTCTTCTTTGTCCTTATATTCTGCCATAAAGCAAAGAGTTTCCTCCTTATACCACACCTGTGTAAAGTTGGATAGCTACTTTTGTTTTCTGCAGAGCTGGTGTTTTCATTGATAGGAAGTTCAGGATTCCAGGACTAACTTCCAGGATTTTAAAAGAATACTTATGCTCCTGGTAGAACACAGAAACATCAGAACTCAGAGCAAGACATGGAAAGCCTGGGTGTACAGCCTCCAGCTTGGACCATGCAAGGGAGAACATGATTGAGTGCAACAGCAGTGATGCTGCCATCAGACACAAACTGAACCATCAAACACTGCCTAAAAGGGTCACAGAACCTGGATCCCATTCTGCTCTTAAAGAAGCCAAGAACTCCTTAGCTAGTAAAATGGAAAATTTCATGGGAATCAATGTTATCCACAGTCAATAACAAACATTTTTAGTTAGATTTGATTTCCACACTGATTTTCTTTGCCACACTTCTAGGTCAACAAACAAAATATTTCTACTGTACTGAGAAGCCCAAGTTCAGTTATCTGGCCAAACCACTAATCAAGCTACAGACAAGGATAATTTCAACTATTATCACTGCATTCAAAATGAAAAGGCTAATCCAAAGCTTAAATGTGGGGGGATTACCTTTAAAGGAATTATAGACAACTGGATTTGGTATTTTGACGATGTTCCATGCTAATTGCCTTTCCTTCAAATACCAAAAAATGGGTGTGCACAGAATACTGAAAATAATGACATTTTAAAGATGATTTAGAGTAGGAAAGGCAGTTGAATCCATTCTCTGCTTTTGCAAAAAAGAAGTTCCTATGTAGGAATACACTAGTCTACACACATAAAGAACTTCTCTGACTTAAAAGTCCTGGCTGCAGCAGCTTCCCCTTCCTTACCTTGGTCTTTACAACTTTATAAATTTAAGTTATTTTCCAGTTTGTTTTTGTCTAGCCTCTTCTAGGAACTACAAACTTCTTCCATACTGTAGTCAGAACATGGTATACAACTGTTATACAACTCTGCCTGGATAAGCAGTTTAAACATCCCACTCTAAAGCCCCAAAGAAACCACATCTTGTACTAAGGCAGGGGTTGGACTTACAGTCTAAAGGCAGCATTATGCCACATGTCCCCATGTCAAGTAGACACATTCAAGGTCTGCTTTTTCAAAACTGAAAAAATCCATAAATGCTACTCTCTTTAGCTGCCACGACAGCAGAAATTAAAGAATGGCTTGGACTTAAAGTTTTTGTTAAGTCCAAAACACACCTAGTGTGTTCCTCATTTACAAGGTATAAATTGTTACAGTTGATCCTGCAAATTAAACAGGATTCTGAATCCATTTTCTTACATGGATCTCACTGAGGCAGCCAGTGTGAGAAATGAAATCTCCCACCAGTGATAGCCAGAGGCCAGCAGAGCACTAATCAGCCGTGGGACCAGAGCTCAGGAAGGTGGGAGCCAGGCATTGCTAGGGCAGAGTGCTGCCAGACATGGACTGTGTGACTGTAGCCAAGGAGACAAGGCCCAATAGCCAAATTACAATTATGGTGACACAGTATTTTACACCATCTCACTATGCAAAATAGCACAAATTTCTACCTGCTGTGTGAATTAATCCTACAGCTTGGTGATACTAACCCCTTTCAGCCTGGAGTTAAAACACAAAATATATTCAGAATGTAATAGATTCAGCATTTCATCTCTTTACTGCTCAGTTTCAAGCCTGAACACTAGAATCCTTAAGTTGGCATTTAATGCTTATCTTGCTCTGTCAGAGCACATTAATACCAACCTTTTTTTCAGAATTAATATCAGCCCTAGTGGCAAGACTAAAACTGTTAAAAATGCCCAAACCATAGAGGGATACACTAGCATTGCTGTGTAACCTTCAGGATGGAGTGAAGGAATCATGGAGCAGCATATTCCACTATCTTTCCAGCCACAGGTCAGGAGGTAAGTAATGTCTGGTTAAGCAGGAGGGTACCACAGTTGGGCCCAATCTCTCTGTCAGAGCCTGCATCCAAAATCACAGTGTTGAAACCATGCATACCCTGAATAACTGCCTCCTTTGTGGACCAAATTCTGGAGTAGAAACCAAGGTTTTGACTTTTGTAGCAGCACCAGAAGCAGCTGGTTTCTAACACAGCTCAAGAAAACATTTTTTTCCCAGCTGATTAGCCTAATGTCCCATAAGGTTTAATTTGCAATTTCAGCCTATTTCATCTGCACTGACCTGAGGGATGCTTTACTTTCTTCTGCTGTACAACCTTATGTTTGTTAAATCATTTAATGTTTGCCACGACCAATGCTAAATATCTCACAGCCTTTTATCAGCTCTAATGACAGTCTGAGACTCCTTATCTGTGGTGGAAATGTACTTCAAATGAGATTAGGGTTCATGCCACTCATTGTCAGCAAAATTTCTGGCTACTAGATTGCACTGACAAGTCCAATCTGACATCTGTGAGATCATTAGAAGCTACAGGAGTTCTGCTTAGGAATAAATATGTGCAAATATACCCAAACTTGGTGTCTGAGACCTGTTCCAACAACATACCTGTGTTATGACCACCTTTATTAAGAAATAAGTCTGGTTAAAAGTGGTAGAAAAATATTTCAACACATAATAAAAATGAAAACATAGTAAAAAAATGACCAAGAAAATAGTTAAGTCACTTGAATGGTTAAAAATAGCAGTACACCATTCTCTGTTGCCAAACTATCCTTACTAGAAAAAGGCTTCAGCTTCTAATTAAGAAAAAGTCTTCAGGATACAGCTGCCACTCAATTAGGGAACACAGGATTTTATTATCAGATTAGACTAACAGACATCTGTTTTACTGCTCTTCTGAGACTGCAAGAAAAATCAGACTCTCAAAAACAGGATTCTCTGAAATTAGTAAGAAATAGAGGGGTTGGAAAGATAAATCAAAGATCTGAACACCTGGGGAATCAGAGTGTCCAAAGCCTTTACCAAACTGTAAATGCAGACATGGAAACATGTACACAGTGAAAATAGTAAGTTTGGGCAAACTGATTTCAAAATCCTCCTGGAAACAAGTACAAACATCTCATGATGGAGTAAACCACTGACAATATCAAACCAACATGGTATGATCAGTACTATGCTAAAATAAAAATATCCCTTTTTTATTTGTAATGGTTCAGGAAAAGGGAATGCATGCATGCTGTCTGAGAGCTCCATCAGATTATAACAGGAAATGCATCCTGAAAAGATAGCACGTCCTGCCAGGCTATGATGTGTTTTCTGCAGTAAACAACAACAACTCTGCTAAACAAGCTGTATGGAGCTGAATTCATCTCTGAATGCACCTGCCACGGCTACCCAAATCCCAGCCTAAGGGGCTTCTCCAACTCACCATCCTCTGAGCATTTCATAAGAGCTTCAGGCTTTATACTAAGAAAAAAGGACAGGAGAAACAGCAAATAAAGTAGAAAAACAGAAACAAATTACAGAACACAGAATTTCTGCTTCAAAAAAAACCCAAAACCAGAGATAATTACTTAATGTCCCACTGCAGTACATAGAGGCAAATTGTTATATAATATACCATTAGCCATTGTAGATATCAGAGTTCAGCAATATATTCTTATTTATTCATCTCCGTGCCAAAAAAAGCGAACGAAAATATGCATTTCAAGTCCCAAAAACTATCTAAATAGCTCATCTTTACATGGAAACTAATTAGAACAAGCCCAATAAAAAGAATGTGAAATGTAAAAGATTTTCTCCTTTGATGTACTAAAAAGGTATTAGTAATTTTTACATATTATTTACACTGTACAACACTAGGTGTTAATACTGTGCTAAAAGGAAGTTATTTAGACTGGAGAGTTTAACAATCAGAAATTTTAAAAATGCCAGTTCTCATCCCAGAGGTTGTTTTTAATTGGCTACTGAGCCTTGCTGGTGGTTTTGGGGATGCCCACCCCCATGGGATACCAGTTACAGTATGACTTCACTGGAATGAATGAAAGTTTCATACTGGAAGCAAAAATAATATCCCTGGGCCCAACCAGAAAAAAACAGGAATGTGTAAGAACAGAATGCAGAACATTTTACTTTAAATAAGTTTAATGAACAGTTTTGCTGATTCTAATCTCCTGCTCTACCTCTCCTACATCACTGAAGCAGCAGCTACGAGAGCACTGCAGCAACTGTTACTTTAACTGCAAGTGTGGAAGAGAAAAGCTAAAAATAAGCTGTGGTCCAGTCTGTGTTGACAAAGGCCAGTGTAAGGCCAGTAGCTGCCCACCATGGCCAGCAGCGCAGTTACTGAAGTGCTGCTTCTTGCTGGTGATGGCCTTTGCCTGGCACAAGAGCTGCCAGAGGTGGGGACAGCCCAGAGGACAGGGTCCTTCTGCCCCTCTCCTGCTGCTACAACACGACCTGGAAGAGTCCAGCCTTCTGAAAACACTTACCAGATCCTTCTCTGTCTTTTTATTGGCTAAAGCATCAACTTTGGAATCCAGCTCGCCTTGAATTTGGTCTCTCCTTTTCAAAACACCCTTAGTATGGAAGAAAACAAAAAAATAAGTAAACTGCACCAAATTTTAGCTCTTTCAGAAAACCATCCAACAAGTTGGCTATTTGATAAACAAGACCACAGAATGATACCATTTAATAATTTTGAAATATGTTTTATAAAAAGAAATTAAATTATGAAGAGTTGTTTTTCCATACCTGTATTTTATCTTACAGGTTTTTCAATAATCTTACTAAATCCAAAATCAGTGTCACAAGAATCTGCCATACACAGTATCACTGCCAGTTGCAGGAACAGAACTGCTACAGGAGTTTACTTGGTATCAGCTTAACTTACAATATATTCATTTAAAAACAGCAATGTGAGTTTGCCAGATCTCATGAACAGAAGTATCTTGAGTAAAATTTACAAAATAAAGTAGAATGACTAGAAATAGTATACAAGGCATTATTGAAATTGTGACTTTAACCTTTAATATTATTTTCTAAGTGCCAAATATAGTTCTGGCAAATCAGAAAAAAAAATCAGAAAAATCAGATAAAATTATCATAGGAATGAAAGCTTTTCTACCATTAATATATGTGCTTATTTTCAAAATATATAATCTTTACCTCCTTTGAAACTATCTTATCAGGTATTGGGTTTTTAGCATAATGTCAAAATAATTAGAAAGGGGAAGCAATACTACTTGTTAAGGTACAAAACATGAACAGCATTTCCAATGCTCATTTGCTCTGAGATCTTGATGAAGCCTTACAAATGTCTCTTTGTCTTAGCTTCCTCATCTGTAAATGCACACTCAGGTATGCTTATCTTGCAGAAGTGTTGCAAGGCTTTAGTATTTTTGAAAAAAATCAGAGCAGGACATATATAATTACAAATCTCAAAACCTTCTTTTACATTACCTTGCCACAACTGGTTTTACTGCTTCTTCTGCAGAGATGTTCAGTATTCACCTCTAGCATAGGGCATGTTGAAACAGCACAGGGCACCAGCAGCTCTACCTTCTCTAGCTCTCTTATTTGACTGAGTTCTCTCTGAAATCTTGACACTTTATCAAACATGATAGAATAATTTAAGAGCTTAATTTTCAAGTAATTTTTCAATGTTTCTTTTTGAACAGGTAATCACTGTAAAACCTGGTAAATCTGACTTTGGGTTTTTCTGAGCAATAGATCAGCAATATAGACGAATGTTCATCAATACCTTGGAATCTTTTGGTTAGATAAATACAGAAAATGTTTATCTGGAAGCACAGAAGCAAAAAAAACCCTGTCTGGAATAGCTTTTCTTCATAACACAAATGTTTTCTCTTTTTTCCGATTTCTTTTGCCTCTTTTAAAACTTTCAATGACAGCTTGGCAACATTTATCACACATACACTTTAAATTACAAGACAAAACCAATTAACATTAAGGCGCTACATTGACAAGTGCTGACTTCTAATTGCAAACAAAGGCACTATACTTTTAAAACATTTTATTATACTTTTACAGGTTTTTTGTACAATACTTAATGGTACCTTGCCACAAAACCCACAAATAATTTTATGTGGGCCCATAACTAATTAACGCTGTAATTTGTACCCTGAGGAACAGCAGATTTGTTCTGTGGGTCAGTTAGGAAGGGGTTGGTCCAGATGTAAATATTTTAGTTATGAATCCAACTCTTTTCCTAGTTACAGGCTGGACTTTCAATACCGGAAAATATAAGGATTGCATTGTATTGATCACACCTTGTTCTGCACCTTTGCATGTGATCTTGGCAGCACTGCACAAGGTCCCTGTGATGAGGGGTTAAACACACCTCTGAAAGGCTTACCAGTGGGTGACTTCCATAGGGTATTTCAGGTATTTTATTTTAGTGACTAGCATTTCCCTAGGGAAATAAGCAGTAAGTAAAATAAAAATCCATGGTGAATGAAGGGAAAGGAACAGTTGTGTAACAGGAATAGCTACTGAAGGAAGACTTCTCCCCTGGACAGGACCTCATGGCAGCCTAATACTGTGGTGCAAGCCCTGCATCAAGAAAGGTACAAGCAGAAAAAAAATGCAGTGGGCAATAGTAAGGTGGGCAGAAAGAGCCAGGTAATCATCCTGGGGCTTATCCCCAGAAATCTTTCTGTGCTCTGCACAAAACAGAATGCCTGAGAAAGGGTGAGGGTGAGTCAGGCTGCAAAACAGAAGGCAATGGGGGGCAGCATCTCCTCAGTAGCATAAAGACTACAATTGCTTATGGCTAACATAAAAATTCTGCAAAATAAGATTGGAAGTGGGGGAGAAGATGACCTGCAATTGCTAGGACACTAATTTCTTCAGATCTTAAGCAAAGCAATACTTACCTCCATCTACCAGAAAATAATGAGGACTGTGAGATAAAGGACATTTTGTATGGCCCCTTTTTCTGTGAAGCTTGTTTTAAAGACAGCAGTCCTGGCAGCAGGAATTCCTAACTCGCAGTAGCTAAGCCTTACTGAGAAAGTGGCAATACCCTGCAGAGTGCCACCAAAAGCTCAGTCAACTTGGATCTTGCTCTGCCTATGGACTGTAAGACTCATGCAGCCCCTATCCATAAACCACTGCAGCAGGAGCTGAGTTGCCAGCAGTAACACAACAGATTCTGCAGCTGGCATTGCTCAAAGCCTAGACAAAGAGGGGTTTGTACACATTCTGCTTTCTGTAGGCAGCAAAGTGGGAATTATGACACACTGAATTCAGTTACTTTATTATGCTGATTATCCACCAGCACTGACTGTATCAACTCCAGAGTCTGATTTTTTACATCCTCTCCAAGTGTAAGCAAAATACATACATACATAAAGGGAACTGAGAGCAGTAGCTTATGGCAAAGACTAACACATACTTATATAATGGTGCAGGGACTGGAAGTTCCCAGCTGTTCAGGAAAAAGAAAACATACTTAGGAAGAGCTCCTAGAAAGGGAAAAACCTCTCCACTCCTTTTCCCACACACAATCTGTTACTCAATGAGTTCATATTTTGGCAGTGTCAGGGAAGGTCCTTCTCAACTGCTGTTCCCAAACCCTCCCTGCTACAATGCAGAGCTCACTGAAGCTGACAAAACTAGCTACCCTAGCACAGCTACCCACGGCTGCCTGCCAGGCAAAACTATCAGGCTCTTCTTATTTGGAAGGGGCACCTCTTGCCTGATTAGCAAGAGAAACAGAACCCATCGGATTCCCCAATAATGGACAGGCATCATATGCTGTGCCTGCTTTGTACTGAGTAAATGCAGGGACTGTGAAGTCATTTTCATCAGTTACAAATTCTCTCCTGGACATGGTCACTGGACTAAGTCAAATTTTATACTGAGCCATAAGGAATCCTTCAGGAAAGCTCACCATGAGGATTTCACTGTAGAGAACGTACTCATGCAGCATGGGCAGCAGGTGCTCCGAGAGCCCTGCCATTCTCCTCTCTGTGGCCCTGCAGCAGCGCTCGATGCAGCCGGCCAGGCCCTTCAGGGAGTCGCCTATGGCTTCCTCCGACGCCGACCACAGCGTGTGGATGGGGCCGTACTCCTTCATTTCATTACAGTAGTCTTAAAAGGAACAGATACACCTATTACTCTTCATTAATAGAGATCTAAGTGATAATAATTCCAACTATGTACTTACTGTGAACCAAGCAAGAGACTGATGCTAATTTTAAATCTGCACAAATGACCAAGATAAGTAAACTCCAGTTCACTGTTTATGAATAAACAAATCAATTAATGTTTTGTAATTAAGTAGCTTTGAGAAATTTATCAGCAAAAGTGCCCCAGACATTTCACAATGACACAAATATTCAGGCAGACCTGAAGAGCTGCATTCAGACACCAATGACCTGCATTAGCTTACACTGTCTTCATACAGAGCAATAGGAGCCACGGCAGCTGGTCTGACTTGCTGACTTCTACTGCCCTGAATGCCTCTGCTTCTTGGTACCAGTAATGTTCCAAATACAGTCTCAGTTATTGAAACCAGAAGCTTTGTTATGTCCCAAAAGCTTCAGAAAAAGCACTGAATTTCACTCCTGCTCGGCAGGTATCTCCATCAGTAGTTTTTATTAATTTAAATACAGAGATATCTTATTAATTACTTCTCTTATGTAGAAGACATAAGTAATTTTTTAGACCAAGTGATAATCCATAAAGAGAGAAAGCCCACAAATCACTGTGCCATTTGGTAGGGCTAAACATGGGCAAGCTGCAGTTCACAGGAGGAGAGACTGTGAATACACTGGTCATGCATTGAAAACACAATTTTGTCACTCCTAGATTTATAATGAAGAAATGTCCTAAGAGAGAAGAAAGCAGTTGTGTGGCATAAAGAGTGTAATGTTTATTTTGAGATTATTTGGACAAAAAAAAACCCTCTATGGAAGATGTAATCAAGAACCCCATGTTAAGGTACTGCAAGCAGGAATGTTTTCTGTATCACAGCTATCAACAATTCCTATTCACAACAGTGTAGCCCCGCACACAACTGTTCTGACAAGTGTTTGGAAAATCTAGAAAGAAGATATAACCTACAACATTTGGGAGCATGTCAAAATTCTTAAGCTTTTCCAAGAAATATTTTGCCACTGATACCTTGAACCTACAGAGCTCAGACAGCTACCTTCACTGGAGGGAACAATGTCAATTATTCCCTCCAGTGAAAGAGTTCCTACTCTGTTCACCAACATGTATTTTTCTCTTATAACACCCTTTCAGTGAGGACACACTGAGATCTTCAGTGAGGACACACTGAGATCTGGTATTGCACAAGAAAGCTCTAGGACTCAGTTATTTACACAATGCAGGTCTTCAAATTATATTATATAGACAAGTAAACACTTTAAGTGCTGCCCAGTGGAAATGCTACTGAACAGGCATAGTCTGAGATCAGGATCATCTCAGGATCTCAAGATAGTAACTTAGCATTCCAACTAGATGTGTGAACTGCTCTTACTTAAGGAAAAAATTCAGATTAACCCATCCTTCTTGAGAAAACTCCAGTAGGCACATATTACCATGACAAAAATTATGGCCAACAGTAGAGCTATTAAAAAATTAAAATCTACTTTGTCAATGAAAAAAAGGGGAAGAACAAAACTAAACAAAGTTTAGAGACCTAGAATCAAGACAGCCTCATGTCACTATGAGATTGCACAGAAAACTGTACATTCCCTAGAAAGTTAAAAACCAAAGGTCATGCAGCTTTCCAAAAAGAACATGTTAAAATATTCTACTAAGCTCCTTATAAATAGCTGAATGACATGTTAAAACTCTTCCTATTAAAAAATTATTCAAACTTGAAGGTCTGTCAAAACATGACCAGAAAGAAAAACACAATAAAAACATCTCCCTTTTTCCCAGAAAGAGTATTTTGCCTGCCACAATGAAAACTAATTTATTTTTAAATTTCTTAAATCAGTAAAACTGATACATGTTTTCTACTTACCCCTTTCTTCCTTGTAAATCCTATGAGCTATTTTATCTAGTAAGTTTATTTTCTGACTAAACGTTTCCATGTAATTGTTGATTTCTGTAAACATTTCAGGACGATTTTTAACTGCTCCTCTTACTGAGGATGCTACAGCTCTGACGGTCTGTCCCATCCTGCTCAGCAAACCAGGACCCTGCTTCTTGTGGGAGGAGAGTTCCTAAAGACAGAACAAGCTCTCTTTACTCAGGTACTTTTTTTAATTCTCTGAATACCATAAATAAAAGCGTGGTTTTTTTTTTTAACAAAACTACATACATAAACCTCTGTCTTTTTAGTGTATAAATATTATCATTATTAGACCAGTGTCAGAACCATCCCTGTCTTGTGCATGTGTTAGCTGAGACTTTCTGAGCAAACACAAGCATGCCATGTGTGACAGTGTTGCGAGAATGGCTGAAGATGGCAGAGAACCTTCGCCCCTTTGCTCCTCAGGGTGAGTTAGCTAGTTTGCAATTTAGCTTTTGAACAGGAAAGCAGAGGTAATGATTGAAGAAATAAGTCTTTGAGAAAAGCAGACAATGCTCCTGCTGGAGGAAATAATCCATCTATTTTTTTTATAATTTTTTTATACGTTGCTAGAATAATCTTTGCTGAAATTCAGAGGCAGGCTTTTCTGAGTACAAAACTCCAAATTGCAACTGGACACATTTTGCAACAATGCAACAGGAAAATCATGTATTTTTCTTTTATGAGATTAGTAAAACTTAAAAAAAAGAAGAAAAAGACATTGCCATGCCAAAACAATAATTAATTAATACCACTATTTTACTCATAATCTTGGAAACTTATATGTGTACTAAAAAACATGCAGAGTTGAAATACTATGAATTCGCCACAAAAATCCAAAATGCAGTAACAAAAACAACTTTGGAAGGTACAGCAATATTTATGGTCATGTACATGATTACCAAAACCACAGAAGAAAAGGTTATCTGAGGTTATGAGTATTCCACAAATCCCTGCCTGCTTCTGCCACTTCTGTAACAAGCCATGTGATGACACTGCTGAATACTGAACCAGGGAGGCTCCTGATACACCCTACTCACACAACATGTGGCTTCACATAACTGTAAATAAAAACAAAGTTATTTTACCCAGGCTTGAGCAGTAAGAAAAATTTTGAAGTCCGCATTAAAAGTTAAAGTTGGATGATCAGCAATACGGTTCAAAAATTTATGTAAAGCTTTTCTTCGAGTCTCAATGAATTCATCACTAAATCGTTCCACCATTCCCTTCATTATGAATTTTTCAGGCAATGGCTAAGGAAAAAAAAAGAAGAAATATATTGTATTATTTGCATAATATTCAGAGTACTATAACAGCTCTTCTGCTTACTAAAGAACATAGGTATACCTTGTAAAATCCACCATGCAACAACCCAAAAGCTATATAAAGTTATGGTATTCAACTAAGGTATACCATTTTTTCTTGTAATATACAGTGCAGAAGAACACAAGTACAACTAAGAAAGGACATAAATTACTGCAAATTAACCTAAGAAATACTTTTATATGATTTTTGTCACATACATATAAAGCTAAGGAAAATAGGTTGGCTTAATATTTGTGAAACTTCAGAAGCTGAAGAAAGACCACAAACATCTCTGTATAAAACTGGAGCCATCTTATAAACAAAGAAAAATAAGTTTTAGCAAACAAACAGGAATGATCAGTGTTGGATGTGCTTCTTCAAGTTTGCTCTTCAACCAAAGGAAATCCTGGTATCGTCTTCGGACTTCATATTCACTGGAGTCAAATTCACCACGGGTTGTCTGAAAACC
Organism: Emberiza elegans; assembly: GCA_024865655.1. NCBI lineage: Eukaryota > Metazoa > Chordata > Aves > Passeriformes > Fringillidae > Emberiza > Emberiza elegans. The sequence continues at coordinate 68,983,251 of JALJVW010000206.1, forward strand.
AAAAGCAGAAAAAAACAGGCTTGGGTTAGAATACCAGAAGAAAAAGTTTTAGATTTTGGAGGAAACTGAGTACTTGAGGGAATGCATACATTCTATTTGGTCTCTGTTACTGGTTTGCTGTTATGTTAAAGAACAACGATCAAATCCTTGAAGAGTTAACACATCCTATTTCAGCAAGAAATCAAAGTTCTATTGGGGGAAAAAAAAAGCACTAAGCTCCACTTTGTGCAGTGACATATAATTATCTTACCACAATGTTTCAAAATTATTCCATTAATTACTTTAGTGTGGCATTTTTCTTTCAGCAATCAAAGTTATGTTTGTTACTTTGGGCACTTCTCTTAAAGTGATTAGTAATCTACAAGTGAGGAAAGTCCATTTTATAGCACTCTGAACAACGCCCAAAGAGCTGACACACGTCCTTGGGACCTGGTGACATTACTCAATAATCCCCACATTCAAAACATGAAAACTTCAGCATATCATAGCAGTAACACTTCCTGCAATGCTTAATGGATTCTGCAGCCTATCATTGATTCCAGTTTTGCAGCCCTCTGTTAGAATTTGCCATCAAACCTTTAATGCCTACAAAAAATGCTTATTACAGATTAAAAAATTGTCAGACCCTGAGATTTATTTTACCACTGCTCTGTCTTCTGGAGGCAAGCCACAAAGAGCCCATGTTTTCATTAACATGTGCTTTTTAGCATTCTTTGTTGCACAGAGATTTATAATGCGATGCAAGTAAATTCTAAAAACCTCAAAACATGCTTTTGGTAATTCAAACCTCAATTTTTTGAGGGTTGAATAAAAATTTTTCAAGGTGTGTGGGAGGAATGCTATTACTTTATCATCAACAACCAGCACTCCAAATTAAATATGATAAGAAAGGCTAGAAGAGATAAAAAAAGCAAGACCAATGCAACTTACAGCCCATTCATACTTGCCTGAAGAAAAAAATGTTCTTTCGTCTACAGAAACAGGCATAAAGTGAAAATCATTGCGACTAACATAACAAAGATAGCTCTCTTCCTACTCATTAAATATTTTATGAGGAATTGATATATCTTATTTAAAGATGAATAATTCCCATTTGAAAATATGCTTTTAAATGAATATTTTAAAAAGAACTCAAAGTAAAATAAATTAACAGTGCAATTCTCAAAATGGAGCCAGCAGAATATTTACTGGTAATCTCAGAAGATCTGGCTGGTCTCACAAGGCTGACTTTCTTCCTTATTTTCTGTAAATAAGTTGCATTCAGGACAACTAAAAATACACTTAATTGTTTCCTAATACTACTGTTTCATTAGAGAATTGTGGCAGTTTCCCCAGAAACCACATGCAACTGTACATGGGAAGCAAACGCCCATGTGTTAATGGATGCAATTAGAAAAGAATGGAACTGAAAGACTGTAGGAGGTAATGTTTATGCAAAATGTAAGACTGGTAGCCTGCAAGTTATCCAAAAGTCACCAATACTTGTGCTAATACAGTGTCTTCAAAGTGGATCTGTCCTTTGGCTGTTTCCTGTTCCTGCTGAAGAGCACAACAGAAAATGTTATTGCCTCACAGCACTCATTTTGCCATTGAAGAATTATTAACCACGTTCTCAACATAAAGCACATATGTATACAGACTCACACTGATTTTTTTCCATTACACAGCAGAGTTTCATGAAGTTTTAGTTGTCTATAACTCCTGGCAAAATTAAAGTTTAAATTTAGCAATATGCCAGAGAATGGTGTGCAAGAAGAGTGAAAATGCCAGTTGTTATCAAAGCAAGCCATTAAACCACAAATAGATACTTACCTTTGTGACTACTCTGTATGTGATAAACGTTTCAATGGCTGTAATGTGGCTTTCAGGATCATCGACTGTAATGAAGAGATCTCTTAATTCTGGCCCATCTTCAAATTTATACTGGTTTATCATTGATGAGGGGGATATTGGCACTGAAGGACTGAATGAGTTTACCTCAGTCAGAGATGTATCCTACAGATAAGACATGAGGACATCCATATCAATAATCTTTGTACACAAACATGTCTCTGATGCTAAAATGGCAAGCTTTAAAATAATCTGATAGAACAGATAAAACTCAGAGCAAATGAAAGAATTATGTAGTACATAGCAAATCCATTATCCTTCTCAGTATTTGCTTTGGTGAGGATGTAAGAAATGAGATTTATTCCAAAATGGATGAAAAATACTACCATTTGAGAAGAATGTTATGCATAGCTGGAAAGAGTACTTGCCTATGAATAGTAAAATTAGTTATGAACCAAGCACCCATTAAGTGTGTAGGGTACTTACCAGATTTATTAAAATTGTTAGAAGCCAGTTACTGAGGACTTATTATCTCTAATTACCTGAACAGGATGGATAAAAAAAATGATGATTTGAAAAAACAAGGCAAAATCCAAATCAGAATTTTTACTGGAAGTGGATATTTCAGTTTGTTTATTTTAAATAAAATTTTAAATAGAAAACAATTAAAGGTACATAAATTAATATTTTTTTTCCTTAAGGAAAAGAGTAAGTAAAGATGCAGTACAAATTTGCTGCTTAATTTCTTAAGAAAAAAAGTCAAATCACTGTTCTGCTGAAGTGAAAAACCTCTTTTTGATACCACTGACCACTTCCACACAACTCAACAAGAATATATCCCCATAGCAGCTGCTTCTGCTAGTGCATTCAATAGTATTCACTCAAATGCTGAGAAATAAGATGGAAATTGGAAATGGGCCAGAAATCTCATTTTCTTCCTTAGATGCAAGTCTAGGTGAGATCTCTAATCTAGAATCTTGAAGGATACAGTCACCATGAAAATAAATTGAATTCACAAACTTCATAAAAGAGCATAACAAATTAATAAATCATTAGAGATAACAAATAAGTTGAAATAAATAATTGTACTTTAAATATCAAATACTGTATATGGATTTTTAAATATATACAATACAAAGAATTATCTTCATAACAAACTTTAATCTATTTCCTAGAAGTTTTCTAAAAGGGTTGTTAGACTACACTGACTATGAGTAGCAAAGAGTTGCCCTCTCAAATGCCTTGTTAACTATGGAGAAAGGAGAACAGGGATGCAGTTAAAGAGAAAAGTGCTCAAGTGCCAGGACTGGAATAGTGTGAGTCCACACTAACTGGAGTCACAGCATCATCCCAAGGCTGATCTCACAGGAATGAGGGGAACCCCACTTTAGTGCTGCTGAACTGTGTTAAGAGTTGCTTTTTGTCCTTTGAATTCAACTGGATCAAAACTTTCTAAACACCTTATCTTGTTCTTTTTCTTTGGATTTATCAATGTACTCCCACAAATATGGAAGAGACATTTATACCAGGAATTATGCCCAGAAAGTGCTTAGGTACTAGCTCTCCTCCCCTCACTTACATGCAGCTCTTTGAACAGGGAGACAAAAGCAACACAGAAGACTGAAGACAACACTTTAAATATTACACAGTGGCTTCCTTGTATGCCTGTCAGTCATTTTACTTTTTCTCAGTGTGTTTCTACACAACTTCTATACAGCCAGCACTACCCTGAGGTGTGCAGAATAAACAGAGCTGTTCCCAGAGCCTGCTAGCACCGGCTGCCCATGGTCTAGATGAAGAATGAGGACTGCTAGCTCAGAGCAGCCCATGCAATTCAAAGTGCTGAGGCAATGGGAAATTTCTATGGAAAGAAAAATGGATGTGAGCATGTAAGGGACTTGAATGGCCATATAATTTGAGGAGTAATGATTCTGCAAAGCCTAAACTGGATCAAGATAAATGTGTTTCATATTTTCTCATTTTACATGGAGCATTAATGCTGTAATGTTTCCTTCCTTCTTCTAGGTTGCTACTAAAAATTGCTCTATTCATGCAGGTATGAAAGTATATGTTGATGTGGAAGGGCTTATGAATATGTGATTTGAGAAACAAAATATGGGCAACAAAAATCCACAGAATAAGCAAGTCTTTGGTTTTGTTTAATATAGCTCTAGTATTCAGGTGCACAGGAATGAATACATCTGAGTTTTAAAGATGCATCTGTCTCTTTATCCTCATGACAGTTCAGGTTTACTTCCAGTAATTCTTGAAGTTTGTGTGACCTAAGCCTGATGTCATCACAGAAACAGAGTTAAAAAAAAAACCATGATAATTTTCTATACAGCTGTAATTTTGTGGCTGGAACTATGTTTCTGTGTGCATACAGATAAGGGCAGGAGTTTTGTAGCACAGGAAAACCAGACAGCTCTCAGGTTGTGTAACCTTCTTCCTCCTCATCCATGCAAAGAACATCAAGGCCCTGTCCCAGAAAATGACGTCCTTTCCCACACCTCACCCATCCCCACCTACCTGCAGTACCCCTTCTCTTTCCAAGCCTCTTCCCTCCTGACAGACCAGCTGGCAGAGCTGTGTGTGCCAGTCCACAAACAGATTCATGCTTTTTGATTTACTGGCCAAGAGACCAAAGCCACAGAAAATCAATGAGCTCCTTGCAGCATGAGGGCCTTTTTCTGTATCTCCTTTCTCTAACACTTGCAGTCACCTACCTCAGTCTCACATTTGACTGCAACTGGTCAGCTGCAGTCCAAAACACACAAGGGAAGAAAACACTCCTGCAGCCAGAGCAGCCTCAAAACAGGCTACACCCAGAGCTGAGACTGCAGCTCTTTGGAGAAGACACTAAGCCAGGGGGTTAGCCTAAACAATGCTCCCTCCCACAGCACAGGTCCTTGACCCAAGGTTACCTCTGTGCTCGCTCCATCCATCCATCCATCCATCCATCCATCCATCCATCCATCCATCCATCCATCCATCCATCCATCCATCCATCCATCCATCCATCCATCCATCCATCCATCCATCCATCCATCCATCCATCCATCCATCCATCCATCCATCCCAGCAAGGATCCAGTTCTTGAGATAAAGGACATGCGACAGAGTTTGTCTTATAAGTGAATAGCTTGGTTGTTGGGGCATTCTTCAAAGAGCAAAGAGATTCAGGAGGACTGATTTATAAGTGCATTTTTTGGCCAAGGAACTATTCTGTCTCAAATCCTTGATGAACTTGAAGAAAAATCTTGAAGAAAAATTAGTTTCTATGCAATTCTGAAGTGGTATATACATGTTTTTCAGAAATATCATTAAGTTTTCTGTAATTGTAAAATGCAGACAACCACTGTGAGACAGAGTTTGAAAGCAGAGGTGCTAAAGATTTTAAGTATTAACCAAACTGCTGACAGCTTTGTCAATGCTACATATCAGTTATCAAGGAATGCAAAAGACAACTGAATGGGTATTTGTGATACAGGCAGTACTCTATACTTTGAAGCTAAGGGAAGAAAGCAGGTTGAAAACATTCCATCTGTCTGACTCATAACTCAGCTCCCAGAATTTGTCTCTGCTGAAAAGAATTACAAACTTTTTCAGTGGCAGTGGAAACTAGGATAAAGTGAAATGCATATCACATCATGAAATGCTTTATCAGAGCTGCTGAAGATGCTGGTCTGTAATATTTGAGATATGTCAGAGGATACCAGGTCAATGGTTTATAGCACTATCACATTAAACGTCTATGGATTTTCATAAAATAAAAGCCCAGTGTTTACATTCTGAGTAATAACTCAGGGTATTGAGGTTGACAATTTTTAAGAATCTCATTTTTCACCATTTTGTTGGCTGGCACATTGCACTGCCTAGACTGAGAAAGATGAAGCTGAGGAGAGTGGCAGGCAGCGAGCCCTGCACGGCTGCTGCCGTCCCGCCTGGCCTGCAAACGCTACACCACTGCCTGACAGACACTGCACGAGGAACCCCATCGAGGTGCAATTTAAAACAAGGCAGTCCTGGAACACCACGTTATGGAAAAATTGGTTTCACAGAACTTAGTTGTAAGCTACATTTAGTCAGTCAGATTTCTCTGAATATATGGAACATGAATAAATAGGGTGTAAAGCCCAACCAACGTCACAGATTTTCATCAGCTCAAAAGATCAGATCTCAAATTGCGCTTGAAAACAAACCATGAATTTCTGGTTGATATGTACAACCACTACATGCAAGTATCATCCAAGCTTTGGATGGAAAGCTGTATTTTCATATAATATGACAAATTTTCTTGTTTGCAGAAATAACTTATCATGTAGCATGCATTAACAGTACTTAAGATTTCATATATGTAAAAAATATTTGGCATGAATCCAGGCACAAATTTAAAGATCTCAATATTTGCTATAAAGCAGCAGTAACTTGTATCAACTCCACTTGTTTTTATTTCTTATTCCCAAGGAGAATTGCTCTTGATAAGGAAGCAGAATAAGCATCAATACACTGTGTTGATAAGCAGATACCTTCATGCAGAACTGCCTGAACTTCACTCATAAAAGGAAATGGATGCAAAGTGAGCATCAACAACTAAAATGATATTTTAGCACTGTTTCTGCACGCAAGTTCAGTGAATCATTCATCTTTTTAAGTAAAATCAGGACTGGTACTTTCCAAGAAAATATAATTTAGCTCGACCCTAGTTATGCTTCAGAAAAATACAGGTAACTTGGTGAAATTTAGCCTAATCTCTTGCATGTTACAGACTATTAAATCACCTAAGAGTCCCTTCTGGCCTTAAAAGCCATGAGTTTCAAGAATTCTATTATAGTTTAAATACACAGCAATACATAAATAAATTCTATTACAGAGTTTAAATACAAAGTTCCTAAGAAGGAAGTCCTTATTCCAAAAGTAGTATTCATCCATACCACAACAGTGTTTCTCACCTACAGAAATATAAAAATGACACATTTGCTGCCTGTGACAATCTGTCCTACTGAATAGAAATACATTGTCACTTTTTCAAATTGTAAACGTACCTGCTATTTTTCTCCCATGAACACATCCTATTACAGCAGTTCGCAAGTCTCAAATGCTGAACAACACCCTAGCCCTGTACACATTTTCTCCACCCTAGTTCTCTGTATGTATTTATATTTTAGATGCTGCCTTGATAAGGCAACTAGATCCATAGCATGCCCTCTTCTTTAACTACTGAGAAGACAGAGGTTGTCTTATCTCCACCTGTACTAAATCAGTACTAAATGAGAAACGATACACGTGGAAGCCATACCCCCCTCCGCTGGTTTAATTAAAAGCAGCAACATCAGCCAGATAGTGGGCACGCATGTACCTGGCTGTGTGCTCTCTGAAGGTGGACACTGATATATTGTCTGTTACGTTCATTTTATTCCCTTCATTAAAATTCAGTTATTATATTCTCACATCTCCCATGTGAAGCTATGATACTTATCTTTTAAAAGAAAACTCAAACTGAGTTTATTATTAATTATTTACACTCAAACACAAGTGCAATTACTAAACACGATTGTTTATTTAATTTACAGATACAGATATGGCACCTGACAAGCATAAGTGATAGTAAGGGTAGAGCGAGTCCAGATTAGATGGCACGTGTAAGGTAAGCGCAGTCATGACTCGCACTGCTGGTCCGAAGCAGCGACTCTGCGTTTCGTGCCCGAGCAGTCACCCGGGACTGCGGGCGCCGCCGCGCGCTGCCCGTGTCAGCCCCGCGCCCTCGGGCAGCCCTGCCCCTCACGGAGCCCCGGTGGCACCGGGGAGCGCCGCGCGTGCGAGGGGCGGGCGGGCAGAGGCCGCGATCGCCGCCCGGGGCGGAGCCGTCCCGTCCCGTCCCGTCCCGTCGCGCCACCCCGGCTCGCCCGGCGCCCGCTGGGGCAAAGGACCGGCGAGCGCGCCCGGCCGCCCCCGGCGCGGAGGGTGCTGCCGTACCTTGCTGAACACCTCCAGGTCGTCTTCCTCATCGTCCAGGGCCAGCACCTCGGCGGCGGCGAGCAGCGGCCCCCGGGCCGTGCCGAGGGCACCCGCAGCGAGATGCGAGTCGGCTCCAGGCCCTTCCCCGCCGGCGGGGAGCGCCGGCCCCGGTACCCGGCCCTCCGTCTCCATCCTGCCCTGCGAGCGCGGGCGGCGGCCCCGCCACAGCCGCTCCCCGCGGGACCGCAATTGGCGGCTCCCCGCCCGCCCCTGGCCGCGGCCGGCCCGGGGGGCGCGCCCAGTGCGCAGGAGAGGAAGCGGCAGCAGGAGGGCCGCGCTGCCGGGCAGGGCTGGGAGGGAGCGGGGCCGGGGGGTGTCGAGCCTGCCGGCAGGCCCGGACAGCGGGGACTGCGGCTGCGGCCTCTGCGGAGGCGGGACGGGGCGGCTCAACGCCCACAGGCGTGTTCGTGGCGGCGCGGGGGACGCCGCCCTGGTCGCCCCCGGGGCTGCCAGGGGACTGGGCGAGCCGCCCGCGGGGTGCTGCTGGCCGCAGCCGCTGGAAAGAGTGTGCAGTGTCTCGGTCGGGAGAGCTCCGTACGCTCCCGGGCAGCCGCCCGCTCTGTCCTCGGCAGCCCCCGGGCCCGGCAGGGGCGTACCCAGGCTTGCTTTCCTGCGCTCTCCGGGTTGGACTTTCTTCCCTCCTGGCTGGCAATTAGGTGCCGCCACCGGGGCAGCAGGCAAAACCCACGCGTTGCTGCTTTGTCTCTTCCCTCTCGTACAGCTTCTCTTGAGCAGCTGTCGCTCGTAGCTGGACCCCTTCGCCGTGAGGTCAGGAGTGTGTCCTGATGCTGGGGCCAGGGACTCCTTGGTGTCAGAAATGTGCTTGTGAGAACAAAGTGACCGCACATTACATCAGAAAAGCACCGGGGAGAGAGACACCGAACATTTGGACAGCAAAGCTGTCCTTTTTTAAAAAAGTAAAACCATCGGAATTGTGGGATTTCGAAGTTGGCAGTATTGAACTGGAAGTAATGGCCGGCGCCGTTCGTTGCCGGAGCCAGGGCCGGGCAGGGAGGCGGCGGGCGGGGAAGGCAGCTCCGACCTGCCCTGGGCTTCAGCGCCTCCCCGGCACCGACCGTGGGCCGGGCAGGGAGCGCTGCTGCGGGGCCGGGCCCGCGTTTGCGGAGTGTCGAACGGGGCACGTCTCTCCAGGCGCCGCCTGAAATAGCTGAAGTCAACTTTGTTGTTAATGTAAATTTCAGGAGTCGTGGGCGGGTTCTTAAACAGGCAGATACAACGTTGTCTTTGTGTATCTTGATTCCCTTGCTGTCAAATTAGAAAAGGCAAACCCCTTAATCAGATGAAAGTATTTTGAAAAGTATTCCTTCGTGAAGCGCTGCAGGCAGCTGATGGGGAAATACATTTGATATTTCACGGTTTTCGGCGAAGTCTTGAACCACAACTTGAAATAAAGGGATTAAAATAAAAACCACCAAATATTCACTGAACTGTGAAAAGAGACAAAGACTACGTCTGCCTAATTAGAGAGTGTTTACTGAGACATTTTAATTTTTGTTTAAAAATACCCTAAAATTCAGGAGGAGCCGGGGGCAGTGGCCCGCTCCACGCCTCAGGTGCCAGCAGGGGTCTCGCCCGGAGCCGCCGGCAGAGGGAGGTGGGATGCGCCTGTCCTGGAGCCTGGGACACCCGCCGATGCCTGAGGACCTTTCAGTAAGTGCAGATAAACAGTTCCTGTAGCATTAAAATAACAACTGTCCCTGGTACGAGATGCCCAGGCTCCTTTTCTTTCCCACCCTGTGTAGACTGTCCCTGCCCTACTGCTCTTTGCTGTGTCTCAGCTCTGCGCCCCCGAGGGGCCCGGGGGTCTTTGGTGCGCTCCTTCCTCGCAGCCTGCCAGGGGCCCTGGGCTGAGCGCTGCTCACCTCGGGGGGAGCACTCCAGGTGGGTGCTGCTCGCCTTCAGGTGCCGCAAGGGCCCTGCTGGGGCTCCTCGTGGTGCAGGTGCTTCTCGTCTGGTGTCAAATCTCCGGCTCTTCCTGCCTCTGTGTCTTTTACGGCTCCTTTCCAGTGCCGTCGCTGCTCCTGTCCCCTCTGATTACCTTCAGGTACCAAAGATTGATGAAAAGTGACTATTACAACATAAATTTTCTACTCTGTCTTCTATCCATCAGTGAGAAGTTTAGCTAGTTTCTGACTTTATCTATAGCTGATAGTATATAGTTTCCAGTGGCTTTGCCCTTATTTTCACATATTCTGCCAGAGGCCTGCAGGTTTTCTGAATAGAATAAGTACCTGCAACCTGTATAATGCCCAAGTTTTTAATATGTCTTTTTAAATTCAGATTATATACTTATGATAACAAATTAAAATTTATCAAGCACCACAATTTCAGACAATACACATCAGAGATGATAAATAAAGGACAGCTAGTCAAAGAAAGTATAAAATTGATGTACTGTAGGCTTGAACATTAAGGCTGTTGTCTGAATCATACTAATTTTCCAAAGTTTTACTGTGCTCTTGGAATTTTTTATTTCTGTTTGAGAGAAATATTACAAGATGCTTTAATTGGATTTTTTCTTATTATAGCTTTTTATTAGCTCATTAATCAAGCTTAAGAAGACATATTTTTAGATTCCTTGCTGGCAGTGCTTATCTTTCTGTGCTTTATATTTGAAATATCAATCTGTAAGGAAAAGGTATTCACTGTCCTTCACTCTGGAAAAATATGCACTGCATTTAACAGTCATTTGGAGGTTTAATCATCAAAAGGACCCCTGCTAAAACAAAATAGGAGACTGTTCTGTGATTACTTTCAGCTGCCCAGCCCACCTTCTACGCCACTTGTCCCTAATTTCTGTTAAAAGGGCTGAGTAAGCAAATGCATCTTCAGGGCACCTTCCCATCCATGCTGAGTCCCAGGGGTTGCCAGCACCTCTCCCCTGCATTGTTTAGCAAAAAGAGCATTTTACAGACTCAGGGATTTTGTGCTCATTTCCTGCTGTAGGACCAGAGATGACTTAAAATAGTTGAATAATTGTTCTATTCAAAGATATTGCAGATAGTGTAAATACAGAGCTACACTTAGCAAAGGGGATTTGCAGGTGTCTCTTGTACTTTAATTTCAGAAGTGTATTGCTGTAGATCTTGGTTTTTCTTCATTTCCATGTGTGTATATTCACAGGCTCCATGTTTCCTGGGCACCAGGGATTTACACATTTTACTGCTGATAACCTTTACTAACCTGTGGAATGAGATCTTGGCAATAATTAAGTCAATATATTAGATGTTGTACCGTGAATATTGTTGCCCCACTTCTTTAAAGAAATAGGTATTGCACGGAAACAATACTTGACAATATTTTGCTAAATAAATTGTAATATTTTGCAAAGCATTTTTTTTTCCTAAATTCCTATGCAATTTTCATGAATTGCTCTTGCTTTCCAGGCCCTCCTACTCAGGAACACTAAGTGGAATATTCTCATATGCTGGGGTTGAGCTGCAATCGCCTCCAAATTTTATTTATTCACTTAAATCCAAAAAGCTATTTTGTATTACAAAAACGTCAGTATTATTCCTACTTGCATTTTCTCTTTTTCTTTGGTAAGAGTGTTGATCTTAGCTAGTAATCCCTTCCAGAGTTGCTTTTCCTTGAACAAATTAAATTTACAAACACCGAAGCAGAACCAAGCTATTCCTTTGCTCTTATGTGCAGGCTGCATGCGATCCCTTTAGGCCACAATACCACGTTGAATACTTAATGTTGACTTGTCAAGTTTCACCAACTGCACAGTGATATGGACAGGATTAAATCTTGTTTTATTTCACCATCTCCCTAGCCAGGCAGCAGCGGGGCATGGAGGGCTCCTGGTGTTTTACTCTGTTCCACCACTGCAGTGCAAATAAGCGTGTTAGTGAATCTGCTGACATTCAGCACCTTGACGCAAATGAGAACGTTTTTCTAGCTCTGAAATGGATTGTCAAGTAGCATTCTTGTCAGGGTTGTGTAGTGCATAAGCAGAAGTCATTATGTTTACACCCAGAAGATATTTTGATGGTGAATTAAGGGCTGACCTTCATATCATACCATTTATTAGAGCAAGCTTTTTAGTAAGCTCCATTTAATGGCTTAGAATAAGGTTAACTATTTATGTTCCATGCCTGGACTCACAAGGAAGTTGGAACATTAAAACTCTCTACATTGTGAGCTGCTTAGCTTTTCAGCTGCCTTTTGATTTGTGGTTGAAAGGTAATTGTTAAGTTATTGTGTTAGTTTTGTTGTTGTTAATTTAAATTTGGAAGATTCTATAATTGGAATATTGTAAAATGATTCATCTGTCAGATGGTGGGTATCCTGCAATCTTATTTTTTTCAGAGACTATCAGACTGTTTTTCCTTTCTGACTGCCCAAAGGAAATTACAATGTAGTGTACTTATAATCATGTTATCTCTTTTATAGCTGCAGATGATTTTTACGGCATTGCAGCTGTACAAACCCCTGATCAATATCTGGAGATGTGCTATCCTTTTAAGTTATGTTACTGTCAAATTTTAGACATGAAAATATTCCAGGTGAAGCACTTTTTGGTCTCATATATTTTACAATATCTAAAACCAGTTGTCAAGCTCCAATAGATATGAAAGCATCATTTTTTTGGGGAGGGGGTGAGGGGGTGTAATACTTTGCATTGTTGTGAAATAGAGTCTATCTGTTCTAATATGCCATTGTCTTTTCTGCTGAAAAAATGGTTTCCTGTTTTCAAATAAATGCTGCTGTCCTAGTTTTTGAGGAACTGTATATTTAGCAATCTGTACTGTATGGCATGCAATACTAGAGTATCTCCTAGTCAGAAAGTATGCGAAAATATTCATACACTAAATACATATCAAGGCTTATTTAAGTCATTTGATACAGGAGTTGGAATTCTCTCTGGTTTTAATTTTTCTCATGCCTAGTTTGGAACTCTAGGTAAAGAGAAACAGATTAATACTGGACCTCAATTTCTCCATTTATCAATGACCAGATGTAGTCCTGCTTGATAAATAAATCCAAAACAATTGACAATGGTTGATATGAATGTTATTTGTTTACAAGTGTCTGTTTATAATCCGTTTCAATTGAAGAATTGTGTATTTCAGCTGATACAGTGTGATGGCTCTGAATACACTGTGCAAACTGGTGATAATTTTTTGACCTTTAGGCACAGGTTTTGCCACCATTTCAAGGTTAATTTGCCCTTACAGAATTGCTTTGTATGGATTTAGCAATCTTTAATGTTTGCACATGCTTTCAGTGACCCTCAAAACTTTTTAGTAGGTGAGCCTAAGTATGTTAGTAGTAGGTGAGAGTACTTAAACCAATACAGAAGATGCATTGTGGTTGAATTAAGACTCCATATTCATGATGTTTTAATAGATTTATTTTTTAGATAGCAAACTTGTGTGCCTTTTGCCTTAGTTTATTATTACCAGGATGACTACTAAGAAAGTTTTATATAAGAGATTTTTTTTAGTCCTCAAATTCATATCTGAACTATTGACAAAATTTCAAACAGCAGGCTATCTAATTAACAATTTAGTGCTAATTGATAGACAGTGAAATGTATATAGGTATTTATAAAACATATAGAAAATTCATATTGCAGCTACACTGCTGGGGAATCTTTCCCTTTTATCTGAGCTCTTCCATAAAACTCTATACTATAATACTAATTGCAAAGGACAGTGACTCAAGGTCATTCTTGCTAAAAGCTTCCACTTTTTGTTCTACAAAGATCAGAAATTTTTTTAAAAGCCCCATCATCATAATGCAGAAATAAAAGTATGGTCATGTTACTAGATTATGACCCAGAGGAAAGAATGTGAACAGCATGGCTGCAGGGAGGAATTTTAAGTGATGTATGTGAAACTGCCAAAATGAGAATTGCAGCTGAAGGAAGTGAGCCAGCAGTCTAACTACAATCAATATCCAGGTTAAGTAAACAATTACACTCTGCCAGAGCTGGAAGAAAATCCACACAGCCTGACAGGGTACCTGAAGTGTCTTCAGTTATAAATTCTGAATTTACTTCTTGGATAGCTTTCTTGTTGTTTGCCCAGACTGTAACTGTTTGTTGGGTTTTGATTTTTTGTTTTTTTGTAATCTGTAAGGGAAAAACTGTTCTCACTGTATGAAAAGCTGGTTTTAGGTCCTGGCAAACAAATGATGCTTTTCAGTTGATAGTGGAGATTGTTTTAAAAGTCTGGAAACTGGTGCAACTCTGAAGTGACCAAAGTACAATGTATCTTATCAGACAATCTGATTGGTCTGGAAAGCAGGCTTATGAATTATTTAAAAATACAAAGGAGTAATATTGGGGTCCTTTGTGAACACTGAGCTTACCCAGCATAGAAGATGTCAAGCTTAAAATGGGAGCAGCTGTGTTCGCAGTATTTGAGGATAGTTTTCTTATCAAAGATTAATATGTGGAAAAGCCCTTGTGGGGAAACTTGGCAGCTGGTCTAAGATTCTTCTTCCCTTTGACATCCTCTTTCCTTCCTAATTTTATTTGTTATGAAGTTGCTAAATAGCTCAAAATAGTTTCCATACCGTTAAAAGAGATGCCTAAATCTCAAAAAGAGCTGAGATAGATTTATAGAAAAATTAATGTTTTTTATACTGTGCCTTAAGTAAATCTCTTACCTCTTAGGTAAAACTTCACAGGAAACCTCAAAATTTTCCTGCCAGGATACATATAAAACTGGCATTATAGTACACAGTTGTTCTACTCACGTGCCCTAATTTTATATTTAACCCCTCCAAATGTCTTCATGATTTAAAAATATCTGTTGCTTCTGGTGGACAGTCAAGTGACAGAATATTTCCCATTGCTCAGAACACATAAAAGCAACAAACCAGCTACTGTCTGTTCCCTCACCACTGCATGACATGCTTGGGATTAGCTAAGTTTTGTGGTGTATCTGGTGGGAATGCTATATAGCAAATGTGTGCATGAGCACAAGTGCACAGGGGACCAGACTTCAGTAATTTTGTAGATTTGAGTTTTTAAATTTCCTCTTAGCATGTCTTAGTGTGCTTGCATTGTGTACAATTTTGGAGGCTCTGTGTCTTGAAAACTGAGAAGTATTTATCTTCAGATACTAAGAAGTATTGCCAAATTCTAGAAAAGAATAGCAGGGGAAACAAATTTCAAGACTTTATACCATGATGTAGTCCAAGAATAGAGTGACTTTGGACAGTATGGTCAGACTGCAGCTGCAAGAGCTCTGGATCAGATGGGAAGGAAGTATTCCAGCAGATATGATTTACAGTGGCAACACAAGCAGTCATTTGCTTCCTGCAGTTTTCTCTTTTGTGAGAAAATGAGAGAGACCAGATTGGTCTGTGTCTTAAAGGGAAAACAATGGGATTAATTAGGTCATTATTACATCCAGCAGGTCTTCCACTTAGGGATGATGAGATAGCAAGGCACTGATGATGTTGACCCTGTGGATTTGCAAGAGAACCTCTGTTTAAAATGAGGTTGGTGGATAGACTGTGGCATTGAAATGTGTTCTGGTGAGTTGCAGTGAGCTCTGTAGCTAGCATTGGTACTTGTTTACCACTGAGAGAAAGAGAAAAGCTGTTAGGCAAGATCAAACTGCAGGGGAGAGTAGATGTACCTCCCCAGCTCCTAGGAATTAATCCCTATCATATTACATGAAAGCTTAAATACATTAAATTTCTCTTCTTTATTCATCTTTCTGATAAGCAATTGCTAGAAGGATGCTGTAGACTTCAAAAAGGAAGACTATAGGAAGGAATATATGAGAACTTAAGAGGAATTTACCACAATATTTACACTTTACCTACTCCATACTCTGAAAAAGTTCAGAAATCAGAGAGGTCAGTTCCTTCTGCCATAAGTATATAATTGTGCTTTTTTTAATCCATGAAGCCAGGTTGCATGCTATTTTTGGCTTTGTTGAGCTTCTGAAGCATTAACAGAATAATATTTTCTTTTCTATATGGCCTATCACTTAAGACAGCTAGTGACCATCTGCTAGATTGCATTTCTCAGCCTGTGGCCACATATACTATAATAGTTGTTTTGGTGTTCTGTAAAATTTTCTCTTCAAACAGACTTAATAATTTATGCTACCAAATTGTTCACATTTCTAAACTGTATATGAAACAATTGAAACAGACTAGAATTTTAGCTTTTTCTGTTCTCATGTGATACACATGAGGAAAAAAAGCAATGAACAGAGCACAACTATTGGAAAGGGTACATTTTCCATGTGCAACATCTCTGAAAGCACCTTTGTTTTTGCTCAAGAGACATTCCAGTTTAACCATTCTAGCACCTTTGAGACTATATCTTAGATGGGCAAACTCTGTTGAGGCCAGACTCAATAGCTGAGTGTAGGGAGAAGGGTCTCAGTGATAAACTCCTCTGGTTTTGAGCCAGCTGGGAATTACTCCAGCTCTTTAGAAGGCTGGAATACTTTAGGAGTGCCTTCACGTGAATTTGTATCTCTGTTTCAGAAAGCCCTTCAAGGCACCAGGAGGAATGACACTAGGCTTGGAAGACTTATATTTGTCTCCCACTCCACCAAAAATATCTCAGATAATTTTCTATAAGCTGTATAGATTCTGTTTGAAGCCCTATGCTGATAAGGCAATACAGAAGTGTTTTGTATATAGTGCTGCAGCCATCCTTGCCTCCAGCTATTCCCTCTGCTAAAAAGAGTCATTGAGTAGATTGGAGCAAATCTCCTTTGATATCTCTGTGCCTTTTGAGGGCTTTAGGAGCATCCCCCAAGAAGATTCCTAATTCCTGTGCTTTAGCAGAACCAAATCAGATTATTCACAAGACAACAAATTAGCTGAAGGTTTCCATGGGTTTAGGATGCTTTAACTTTAATTTTACATGCACACTGGCACACAGAAACATGCCTGATAGGAGTAATGAAAGGAGGTGAAAGAAAGCAATAAAAGCAAACATGGAAGTTATGAACTTAAACCCAGATGAAAAAAGGTTTCAACAATCCCATGTTTATGAAATTTATTTAAAGGTATAATCTAATTAATTAATTATTTTTTGCTCATTATTTCTTGTACAAAAAAAGCCAGGTAATGTAGTAGCATGCAGATCAGCATGGAAGCTGGAGGAATGAGTCTCCAGTAAAAAGTATGGCCTGAAATGCAAATGATTTTTAAACAAAATTATGTCTATTTAATAAATGAATCAGTCAGGTTTTAGGTAACTACAATGCAGAGCAGAATAGATACAAATTCTCTGGTAGATAATGGTATGTACTGCTGCATACTGAACAAGTTGGAATAGGAAATAGCTTTGGTAATCTGCCTCTGGGGGCTGAGGTTGGCATGATGGACAAAATGAGCCTGAAGCCAAGAAACAGGGTAAGACAGATTGTTGGACTGCCCAACCTACCTCCTGTTAAAAGAAGAAGTCAGTTCAAATGTTTTCCAATGATGATGGAGCTGACAGTGAGCAGAAACAGTTCAAAAAGTGAGGGGATGTGGCACTGAGATAGGCTTTAGTGGGCGTGGTGCATTAGGTCAAAGGCTGGATTTGATGATCTTGGAGATTTTTTCCAACCTTAATGATTCTGTGTTAGATGGATGACAGGTGTGTGGAACAACAGGTGAGAAATCTGATGTGGTAATCACAAAAGGTAGAATTGCACAAATTCTTGTCAATAGCTCTAGTGTAGCTATGTCTTTTGAATCAAAAACCCCTCAAAATCAGAGAATGATAGGAAAAGTCTGTTAGTTTGGTGAGTCTGTAGGATATTGTAGGGTTGAATTTGCATACTAAAAGGGATCTTTTTAAAGCATTTTATATTTTAACATTCTGTGCATGGTTAAAGCTTTTAAGTACTACTAGGAGTTGTGACCAGATGGGTGGGCAGCCCTGCATATGGAAGTATTTAACTTCTTCAGAATAGCTTGGAGAACAAATGCTGATAGTACTGGTTATTTCTGCTGATAATAGCTGACATTTTTTTCACTTCATCAAAAGGGTTTAGTTTAGGTAATGAAGATATTCTAGACGAGCTGATTGAGGAATGTATGATTTGGATAAAATTAAATGACCAGAGGAAAAAAAAATCTGTATGCAACTGAAGATTTCAAAGCTCAATACTCTACAGATGTGAATCAATCTACCAAAGAAGCCCTGAAACTTAAATATGGAAAAGGTCTGGAACTTGCTTATTCAAAAGCTTTAACACTCTCTGGCATTAATACCTGGAAAAAAGAAAGAAGCATTGTAGAAATAATGTAACTGGATCAATAGCCACATAATCAAAAGTAAATTAGCAGAATGTAAAAAGATTGCAGAAAGGACTGAAAGGCATAGAAATGTATGCAAAAGAGTTAGAGAAGGATAGGAGTAAGGTGAATTAAAGTCAAGCAGACCTAGACCTTGCACTGGATATTAAATATGATAAAATTAATCAGCCTTAAGCAAGCAGTTTTAGAAACAAACTCCTAAGAACAACATGTAGTCACTGTTCAGGGATTAAATGTATTGCCCTAAAAAAAAATGAAATGTTTTATTCTGTCTTCTTTCAAGGCATTGGTGCTGACTGTGGTGAGAAATGGATGTTAAATAGTAGGAATTAGTCCACAATCTTAATAAAAACCATTGCAACTGAAATCCAAGCAGTTTGGTGGAGTGAAGGGTGGTGACCAACAGTTCCTTGGTCAGAAAGATCCTGGCTCGGGAAGTCTCATATCTCACCATATGGCAGCAAATACACAGTGATTAGGGAGCAGGAATGATGACCCAACTGGTTATGGGTGCATTAGTCCTACCTTGAGGCTTGAGAACAACTTTTAAAGGAAATGCTTCCTGTACCTGCAAACAAATGCTTGACTGATTCCAGCTTTGGTTCTGAGCGTGGGCTGTCACAGGACGGCAGCGCTGCAGGCAGTGCACACACACACCTCCTCAGACACCACGTGTTCTTAGGGGCCACTTTACCCCAGCTTTGGGCTGGAATACTTCTGTACAATTTAGATTTTTAAGTAGTATGAAATCCTTTTTTTTTTTTAAGTGTCTGAACATGCCTCAGTCTAGAAATTATTCTCAGTTCCTTGCCTGTAACTTAATTTTCATGCATACTGGGCAGATCAAGATTTGCATAAACATGAATTTCAGTTGTAGGCTAAAATTGTCTCATACAATGCACCAAAACTTAATATAGGTGCAGAACAGCGATCAGGGAGTTTTTGTGAGATTCCTTTACCACTGATTTATGGGTGCAGCAAATTCTGTGAAATGATCTTAACTTCCTTCTTCAGGATGAGAGAGATTGTGAAGAACACACTTGAGTCTACCAATATTTTCCCATAATATTCAAGTCCACTGGATGAATTTCAAATTTTGCCCTGTAAGGTAAGGGCTTTAGACCTCTTACTAGCACTAGGCATAAATTGTGAATTGCAATCTGTTCAGAAAAATTAAATTTGTTTCTAAATTGTATTTAAGAGGTGAAAAGACCCACAGATCTTTTACCAATAGGTTTCCTGGCAAAGGAATTTTCTTCTTGACCATCAGAACCAACAGCTTGACAAAAAGCATCCTCAATACCACATTTGCTCCACCATATCTACAGAGACTGTAAGGAAAATAGGCTTAACTCAAAGATCATGGATAAAGTCACATTTTGTGACCTGTGGTCTCCCCCACAGCCTATTGAACTGAAGTTTGAGAAGTTCTTTCCAGAACTGAGATGAGATGGTGGTGGGCATTTTTACATTAGGTAATTTTAGTATTGAAATTATTACTTAGACTGCTTATTCTCTATGAAGAGTGCTGGAAAAGGACTGTGTGATGAATAATAAGCTTAGGCAATGCTGATAAATTAAAAATAAAACCTGGCTTTAGAATTTGCTCAGAGGAGCTTGTTAATCTTTAAATTTTCCCGAAATTAAATATGAAATTATTGGTAATGTCTGGCATCCTTTCTAGGAATGTAATTCAGATACACTCAACAAAAGTGCTCACATCATTAGCGGGTGATTGTGTCACCTTCTGTTGAAATATTCCACACCATTGGTGTTTCTTGGCAGACTGACATGTTTTCACTTGACATTGCTGTAACCTCTGGGAAAGAAAGCCCTACCTTTCTGTGAATAATTCATTAGTGAGCCATCATACTGAAGTATTCCCTCCTTTTGAGGGAGCAGGGGTGGGATGCCAACGCTACTTACTTTTGGTTTGGTTTTGTTTTTTTTCTTTTTTCTTTTTTAAATGGTACCTTGCAGTCTTAGCACTCCTGAAGTATTCTTCCATAGGCACCTTCTCTCCTAAAATAGAGCTAACTCTCAGTTCTGATCCTTCGGCTTGTGAATTAATCCATATAATTTTTCCAAAGGGTTCTGGCTCAGAGCAGTGGAGAGCTGCTGATGCAGTATTACCTTTCTGATAGTGCTGGGTTGTCTGGAACTGGACAAGCATGGCTGGCTGTTTAGTAAAATGTGCTAGAATATGTTTGAAATGACTGTGTAGGCTTCCATTGCCAGCAGTGAATATGCAGGACACAGAGTACACTACTGGCAGAGCCAGGGGAAGGAGCCCTTTTGTGTTTGACCAGAGAATGGGGGGCTCAGTGTCCACAGGCATGTTTAAAGCACTGGGGAAAATGTTTATGTGGAGTTGGTTTGTCTGACTTTTGAAGTGTGAAAAGTCTGTGTCTTCACTGCACCTGGATAAAGGGTCCTACTGCTAGCAATGATTTTAAGAAACAAGTTGAAACAGAAGACTCAGTGCAGTTTTTTTAAAAATTTATGTTAGGTAAGCCTTTTTTTAGGTAGCCTGTTTGAAAGTTCTACAAACGACTTTTTTTCCTAAAATTGTATCAGTAGCAAGTGTTCACTTTGTTCTTTACTTTTTCACTTGTAGTATGTATTTTTTCATGTCTGCTGGAAAAGCTTGACTTTAGTTTAAGGCATGTTCTTGATAACAGACAGGCAAGGGCTGGATGAGCTATTCTTCTATTCTTATGTGCAATATCTTGGGTATTTGAAGGGCTCTTTAGTGATCCCTTCCTCTAAGAAGCTCAAATAATTTCTGGTCTTTTATTAATCTGTCAGAGCAGGGGTTGCTTCTGAATTTATCTTAGTATTTCTGTCTGAAACAGCTGTGCAGCCTATGCTTCAAATTGCCAGCATTAAATCAACATAGTTTTCCTCCTCATTCTTCATCAATTTGTCATATAGATAAGCCCACTACCTGCACTAGCAATCTTCCATTATCCACTGTTCTTGCTGGTTTCTTCCATATACTCCCATCAACACCCACAGAGGCTTTTTACCCTCAGATATATTCTGTCTTTCTCTCTTTAGGTTTTTTAACTCCACTGCATAAGACAGTGTCTACAGATAGCTAATGACTCTAAAATTGAGCATGACATATGACTTATTTTGCCAGTGATATAGCTAGGTGATTTGGACTTTAATATCTTGAGATTGTATAAAGGAAATTAAAAAATTATAAAGCAGATAAAAAGAAAAAATATCACAAGGAAAAGGCATCCTGATGGTTTTTGTTATTTATGTAAACTCTAACATCCAAATTTCTTTTCTAATTACTGAAACTGTACGCACTGAAAATGTACACATTTGAGGAATATAAAAAGAATACACTGTACCCTCCATTATGCACTGTGCAGAAAGTGTGTTTCATGATCAGAGTTCTACTGCATGAAATTTAATCTTCATTCAGATTCTTCTGGATTTTTTCATATATTTGCCTGTCTTTAAATATGCTTTTGTGACATCTGTATGTGTAACCTCCATAACTAAGATGTGCTTATTTGCATTGTAAAAGAGTAAAGTGTTTCCAGTGCCAGTGTTATAATGAATACTAGATTTAAAAGATCATGCCTCATTTTTCTGTGTGCTGTGTCGGCAGCAGTGTTGTAGTCTGTCCTGATATTTCACTGTATAAATTAGACAGATAAGGAAGGGAGAAGGAGAGCAGCAGATACAGACTGAGTGACCTGTTCCATATCACAACACATGAGTTTGACAGCATGAGAAGCAGATTCCTAGCCCAGCCTACTAAACAAGGAGTCATCAGAAATGTAGTCCTGATCATTAGGAAGAGGTGAGGAGTTTGTAATTGTCTTGAATTTTATTTTTGTCTTTTTTTGCGCCTTTTAACCAAAATAATTATAACTATATACAGTGGGTGTTGTAAACCTCTTTGAAATGTTTTCAAAAACTACTACTTCCAATTGTCATTCTGTAATGTTTTTCTAAAATGGAAAAAAAAAGACAACTTTTCTCATAGAAGGAAAGACATTTCAAAGGTTTCTGGTTTTCCTCCATTAGAGCTCAAGAACAAGTTGAAAAGGGGCATATGTTTTTCAATGTGTAACTTCCATGTATAAACATACTGGATGCTAAAAAGGAACTGATAGACTTTATAAAAAGGAATAGATATGTTTGCATGGAGAAGGATTAGCAAAATAATCTAAACACCTGAAGAAATAAACAATTAAGAATAGAAAAAATGGAGATTTTTAGAGACTCCTCTAAAAATTTTGGCAAGGTGTTTGCAAATAAATATTTTAAAGGAGGTGAATCCTGTTTCAAATCAGAGCAAAGCTGCTGTTGCCTTTGCTTCCCTATGGCTGCTGCAGGTGCCCCAGGCTTTTTCCTCCAGAGCAGCTGTGCTCCACTGACACAAATGGCACTTCCTGGGGACTACATCTTTAGTTACTGGTGCATCATAATGTGCAATAGGATATTTCAGTCATGCTTTCAAATGGCTGCTAAAACACAGCACTGCATAAGCAAATCACAACTGCATGCTCGCAGATAGAGCTGCCAGTGGCACAGCCACCTATGTGTTATTCCCTTCAAAGAGGAGCTACTAGAGAAATTGTAGGGCAGCAAGGAAATGTGGGAAAAAAACAGATGCTTAGTGATGTAGTCTTACTGCTGTCTGTCTTCCCATCTCCCTCCCAGTTTTCTGTTACAGCTTATCATCTCCAAAATACTGAGTTTTCATAGCTCAACTTATTTTTTGCCTCACATCACAGAGAATGCCTAACAATCTCAAATATGGAAAAGCTGATTCAAAGTATGCCTATGTCTTCAAAAAGGTCCCAGTTTTTACCTGCACAAAGTAAACATTTTGCTTGGGAGAGTGCAAAATGCTGTGTATTAACAGAATGCTTTGCCTTTTCCCTAACAAAGGTCTCTTAATTTAGAATTTTTGCATTAAAACATGGGTAAACTCAAATGATGGTTGTAAAGTTCACAGGCTGTTCTGCAGGATAGACATTAATAGGATAATAGGATAAAGAAAAAAGCTGAACAATGTTGAGGAATTTTAGCATGATGTTTCCTTCTCTTCCCTAATATCCCACAGCAAATATTAAAAAGGAATCACGTTTAAGTTGACTTTGGTGCAGCATGTGTTCCTAGCTTCTCAGGACCTCATCCAGGACATGCATAATTTTTCTGCCAAGGATTTTGCATCTGGTTGTTGCATGGAGGTTGATGATCTCAAAAGTGGTGCAGGACTCTTAACCTAGCTCTAAGAGCTTGTGTGTCAGGGTGGGATGCTGTTGTGTGAAGGTATTGAGACACCCAGTAAAGAATAATGTACACTTCTTGGGGCAAGTAAAGAGGGATTTAAGAGTTCTTCTGGGTGCTTAGAAACTGAGCCCCACAACAGCCAGCAGCATCTGGTCCTAGGCTTGTTTATTTTCATAGCTTCAGGCTTTGGTCATTAGCTTATTCTGCCCTTAAATAGAGTTTGCAGCTTGTCAGGTTTTTAATTTGAGGAGTTAAGCTTGTCATCCTGGATCCATGAAGTTGTATCTGTAATGTGAACAGGAGAATAGTAACAGTTCAAACACCAGCATGTATTTCAGGCAGACCCTGTATACTCATAAAATGTTAGAATTTAGGGTCTTTCCAATGACAGCCATGACTGCTTTGTTTAATGTCAGACTTCTGAAAAATCCTTTCCTAGCCATTGCTGTTTACCTATCTGTCCCTAAAAGAGAAAGGAGACACAGATCTTGCATTTGATTTACTCTCTCCAGCTGGAAATGTAGTGTAGTACATTCTTTGCTGTATTTATTACAGAATATGTGGTACCTGCTTGAGTATACCAAAACCACATACTTGAATTGCTTTTTAAAAAAATTGTTCATGACATTTGCCCAATGATTTACACTCAAAGCTTATTTTTGCAACAGAATTTCAGTCTCATCTTACATTCTCTACTATTTAT
This sequence comes from Emberiza elegans, assembly GCA_024865655.1. Lineage (NCBI taxonomy): Eukaryota > Metazoa > Chordata > Aves > Passeriformes > Fringillidae > Emberiza > Emberiza elegans. Next base: position 69,007,326 of record JALJVW010000206.1, read on the forward strand.
TTTGTCATCAGAACTGTTAAAATTAATAATAAGTGATTTGGCACTCTGTCTATTTGTTAGGCAGTTTATTTGGGAATGATTATGGTTATCTCCTAGATATTTCCATCATGTTTTTTTTGAAACACAGCATTTGGCTTTACAGTATTTGAAAAAAATCAGTGATTGAAATCTGAGCTGTATGCTACCATGATAGACAGTATATCCTGGTTTTGTTTTCTGCTTGGGGAGGAATCAGATTTCAGCTCAGATGGTCATGGTTGTCCCTCTGTGTTTTGTTTCTGGTAGGTTGTTCTACAAACCTGCAGATTAACGATACAGAATAAAAGCCTCCTGAATACATCCTAAATGTTTTCACATGTATATATTTTACAGATATATAGATTTGCCAGCGTAGAATATTTGTAATTTCAAGGTTTTTAGTTGCCTTATAGTTTGGATAGGATTTTTGTGTGTCAGAAAAGAAATGTCTGTCTTTATTGTCAGCTGATTTTTTGCAGTAGTGTAAGGCAATTATAAATATGTCTGGTAAAAATAGTCTCCTTTGATTCTTAAGTAGGTGTTGCTTAAATTCATCCATTTCTTTATATATGTGTGTGAATTCAAAGACTGAAGATCAATATGTTTGGGAAACCTAAGAGCTGCTGGAAAGGGGACAGTGGACAGTTACTCAGATTCAGTATAAGTGAGACTAGAGATGCAAACAACTGCATTTAATATTGATAGCCATACCTAATTTTCTTCTGATGATTTGTGTCATTTCAAAAACATGGTTTTAAGGGTGAAGCTCTCTGTGGAGCTGTCAAAATTTTATATTTCACATTTCTGAAATAATCAAATTACATCTTCTTATACATAACTAGAGAGACTGAGGTGCTTTTCACATGCAATATTGCACTTAGCACAAAAACAAATGCTAATGTGACTATCAGTACAGGACCAAACTTTATCTGAGATCTGGGGTGTTGCCATGGCAATTCCAATTGTTGGAAAAAAATTCTCTTTTGTGCTTCATTCTGACATTAGATTGCAAAATGATGATTATGAAGAAACATACAACCCAAAAGGGGGGTGGGGGGGGAACCTCTTCTTGGAGGTATAAAACATACTTTCTATCACATTTACTTTTTCTGAAACACTGAGTGTGTGCCCAGATTGTTACAAGCTGTATTTTTTGCAGATTCAGATATATTGTTATTTCTCAAGCTGCCATAATAATACTCAATGTTATTTCTCCCAAATGTAATAATCAACATAATAAGGAACTCAGAGACATATATCCCATTTCCTATGCAAAATATCAGCTTCTAGTGTATGTTATACTGCTGATGTGGCCCTTTTGCTTTTAACAATACTGCCTAAGTTGAAGCATATCTAAAATACAGACCTCACTTAAGTTATTTATATAAATCAGCTCTATAATCTATGTATAATAGACTAGCTCATACTAGCCAATAGATCAGTCATTTCTGTTTAGTTATAAAATTGTTTTTCTACCAATACATCTCACTGTGAGAAAATTGATATGGCTATTACCTGTTCCTTGCTAAATCAATACGCAACAAGCTTTAAATAAATCAATAAATAAATAAATACACACTCCTACGCCACCCCCCCAAAAAACCCCAACAGCCAAACAACAAAACCACACAATACTTCCTAAAAAGAAGCAAATGAAGGAGTACAGTTAAAATGTGGTTTGCACTGCAATTCATGCTGAATTTTATTGTGCATTCTTTTATGTAGGAAATGTGTAAAATGGGAAACATTTCCAGAAGAGAACTAATTCTTGCAGTGCTGCATTGCTGCTTTATAAATAAATCATTGTCCTTTCTCTATTGATCACTGGAACAATCCAGTCGAAGAATGCTGACTTAGTGCAGCCCTTTGCAGGATGGCTGGACTGAGAGGAAAAGCCGGGTAAGTGGGACCCAGCAGCAGGGAATTGGGAAAATCCCAGACTGGTTAGAGATCAGGTTTGGTGCATGAAATCCTTGACTTGTCTTTTACCTCCAAAAAAACTGGACAAAGCAGCTGATTTCTACAAGATATGCTGTCTTTCCATAATGTCATTGATCAGGAGAAATTAAATATAAGACAGTACTAGTTGTAATAAGTGGATGATGCTGAAGATCTGTGCTTAATGTATTGAGATAGATATATATTTTTTGAGAACACAAAAAAAAAAAAGACATTCCAAATTTAAATAATGATCTCAATTATGATATTTAGTTGTTAAGAAATAAGGGCTCAAATCTGCCAGGAATATGTTTGAGTTTAGAGACTCTCAAAAATAGTACTGCATTCCTGTGAGTTGAGGTGGAATCTGGATTTTATTTGGTTATCACAGATAACCAAGATCACAGCTTGCCAATCTGACAATTGAATGATGTCTGATGTTTCAGGGACTTCTGGTATCAAGCCCCAAGGCTTTTCTGGGAATAGGAGTAGCCTGTTACAATGAAGAGCTGAGAAATGCTATTTGGGTTTGCATGTCTGACCAATAAGATCAGTATTGGATCTCGGAGGCATATACTTTTTAAAACACGGCTTTCACTGACGCCTGTGGTTGTCATCTATAGCAAGAGTGTAAACTCACAATGCTGTTATCCAGAACATACAGCTAGTTCTAGAAGTTCTTATTTTTCATAAAATGAGATTTACTGGTAAATGCAGCGCTCAGCTGATGGCAAGTTAGTCGGGGTCATGGTGATGCATTGCTTTTAGGGCATGTTGTCGTCCCATCAATTTTTTTTTTTGTTTCTCATTAATTACAGATACTTCCAGGATGCAGGTCTGTAAAATGTAATTATTTATTCCGCTGGGTGTTTTATGTCTAGTGCTGCAATCAGAGGCAGCACATGCTGCTGTATTCTCACCGGTGTGCTGTTGGGTGGCTAACAGAAGCAAAGGGGCTTGCGAAGGGCTTTCCCGGCTGCAGCCGAGGCGTGGGGCATGGAGCAGAGCAGCTCGATGCGGGATGCAGGGCTGGCTCCGGGCTGCTCCTGCCCGGGCTGCCGGCGCGGCTGTGGGGCCGCCGCATCCGCTCCCTGCTCAGCGCCCCGTTGACGGCAAAAATTCTCCCAACTACAGGGAACAAATCTGGAGGTACAGAAAGAGACTGCATGTGTCGGTGTTGCTAGCATGGCAGAAAGCACCTGGCACAGCCCTAGTGTCCATTGGACTGGCAGTGGATGGGCTTCCCCTTTCTTCTCCCAGTGTCCAAGTATCAATCGGTTCGTGCCTTCTGTAGGATGCTAAAAGGCCTGTAATTAACATGAGCGTGATAATCCATGAAGTATTTCGTTATCTGAAATAATGCGATCTATTAAACAAACAAAAAACCCGGTGGTGTTTATCATTGCTCCTGCATTTGACCGTCTCCCTCTTCCAGCTGGAGCAGAGCCTGGCCGCTGGCCACTAGATGCCACTGTTGTATAAGGACATGTTGGGCGTAATGCCTTAGACGATGAGTAATTTACTTAGAGAACATGTATGTGTATAATTAGGAGTCATCAATGTCTTTCTTTTAAAATAAAATAAGTTTACCATATCTAATTAGATATTTCTTATAAGATGGATTTCATTCTAATTGGGTAAAGCTATGCTACTGGTTTGAAATACAGCAAAGGATGTATTTGTATTCACTTTCACAGTTTCCATATTTTTTTAGTCCTTGCAATAAATGGATCTGATTACACCTTTTAAATCGATGTTCTCTCAAACTGGTATGACATAAATGATTGTTCTGTCATTGTGATTTTACTGCCATTGTTTTCAACGTGTGAGGTTTTCTAGTGATATCTCTCTTAATCTCATTCTGTCTTTCCCTATCCTCCTGATTGTGATCTTAGATCTGCATATTCTTTCCATCCAGACTGAAATAATCTATTTAAAGAGCCAACAGTGGCCACCACGGATGACTCTGGCTTGACCATGACAGCACAGGCTTTCCAGCAGCAGTGAGCTCAGTAATCCACAGCTAATGAGCCAGAGCTCCAAAATGTCCATTGTGCAAGGGGCTTCTTTAAAAGCTCAGATTTCCTGTAGCTGAGTGTTGACAATAGAAGTCTAGATTTTTCAGATGTTGGACTGTATCCAGCCTAGGTAAAATTCAAATTCAATGCTTTTTTGCAGGGAAAATGCATGCCTTAAAGCTTCAATATGAATTCAGAAGGCAGTGGCTAGTCATTGTGACAGCCAGTGTGGGTAAGGCTTGCACCCCTTCCCAAAGCGGTTTCATTAATGCCTGAATTCTCTTCACAAACCTGAGTTCTGGATTTTCCCACCAAAATTCTGTGTTGCATGCTAATGTCAGAACTTTGCTGGTTTTACAGTTCTTTCAGGTCTGTGGGAGTTTTGGTGTTGGGTGATCTTCCTCAGATCAGCTCTAGTGGCACCAGGCTGCAACACTGACCACTTCCACCTTATGAGTGCTCCCATCAGCCTATTCCAGCCTCTCTGACATGTGAGCCACTCCTGTGTTTCCCAATTATGACTAGAATTTGTCTATTCAATCTTGATGGCATCTTTCAAATTACTTTGAATTATCTCCTGAAAGAAGCTACTCCTGCAACAAAACAGTGGCGAAGTGATTTTAGAGTAATTTTCAGATTGTGGTTTATAACAGTGTTGTACCTCAGAAATAGCTTGTCCCAGTGGGCATGGCTTTCTCTGCTATCCCTATCTCTCATATATCAAATTATGGATTATTATACAAAAGTTGTATCTCTGTCTTATTTATTGAAGTGTTGGTTCACTAAATAAAGGATCTCAACAATGATTTGAGCTGGCTGAAAACATGCTTGAAATTTATGTATTTCAGTGAAAGGTTTTCAACAAGCTCTATTTCTGAAGCTAAAGTACTTCAATTCCCAATGACCAAATTCATTAAAATATAAATTATCCTAAAGAAACATATGAATCACAATGGTATATTTGCATATAATCTATTTGGTGTGCCTATAACAGTTTCTTCATGTAGACTAACAGCTACTGCAATCTTCACCACCACAGAGTTGAATAAATGACTGTGGGGCGAATAAGAAAGCTAAGAGAACAAGGATGAAAATTCTATCTGCTGAATGGGGAAGAATACTGCAGAATTCTGCAATTGAAATTAAAACCTGTGTTAAACCAGTTTCCTCCACTAAGACATGTCTTAGCTAATCAATTAGCATTGACTGTCTCAGTATTCTAATAATAGGAAAGGATTTAAGGAAATGTCATGTTTTGTTTGTATTTTCAGAACTGTAGATAATTACTGATTATTGCAGAAGAGTGAATATCCTCTAAGAAATAAAGGTGAAGAGGATGGAACTAGAAATTCTTGTCTCAGGGGAGTTAAATGATCGTCCTGCAGTAAGACCTTTGCATCCTCAAAAGGCAGCAACAGAAATTTCTCATAAAGTTTGACCTGTTGTTCTGTAAGTAATATATCCGAGACTCCAATACAGAGTATCTTGTCAGTTCCTTTTAATAAATGAAGCTGAACTGATACAGCAGCTTGGCTAGTTTCTCTGATCTGTACCAGTTCTCTGCTCTATGCCTTCACATGTATTTCCATGAATTGTTGATACACTTGGCCAGTGAATTTTCTGTGACTTCAAAGCTAAGCCTTTCACTTTCCCTTGTATAAAACATGCCCAGAAGCTGGATTCTGAAGAAAATAAGTAGAAGGAAAAATATTGATTTTAGATGTTAGGATAATCTAAGAAAAATGGTTCAAAATGAAAGGGAAGGGGAACCCTGTTTTCTTTTTGGGTTTTTGGGGTTTTTTTAGATTTGTTGCAAATGCTTCCCAGAAAATTGTTTTTTAGTGAAGTAATTAGCTCCATATAAATGCAAACAATAACTGCAAATATTGCATTTGTGACATCCAGAAAGTGCCATGACATTCTTAAGAGATGATGTTCTGCATCTGTTCTTCATCTTTCCAGGAGAAAGGAGGAAGAAAGGATTGGTTAGTCTTCAAGAATGATGGGCATCAGGTTCATTGTTGGATTTTCTGCAAAGGCTTATGTTTGATATCATAGAGCACAAACTCAATTAGCTCTAATGTTATTTGTTAGCTTTTGTGATGTCAACTCATTGTGCATCATTGTGTGTCATTGTGCATTTGCTCTGATCAAGTAACGTTAGGGAGGCAGTCAAAAGAGCCAAATAGTCACAGATTTATGCCCTTTCTAGAAGAGACTAGGACATTTTGAATCCTATAGGAGAATAGACCTTTACACTTCTAACTTACCTAGAATATCTTTGAAAATATGACCTTTAACATAGTCCCATCTTTCTAAACAGCTTCAGGGTCATCCCAGCATTTCCAGATGAAATTGGAGACACATAAAATAAGGAACTGCTGAGTTTTCATCAAACCGAGAAAGAAAAAATCATGTGGAAAAAAAAAAAGGTTCATGACTAAACTTTTCAAACAATGCAATTTTACTGTATTATCATATCCCACTAGTTCTTCAGTCACATGAGAACACAAAGCATGTAGGTAACCTAAGCATGACTATTGCTGCTCTCTAGGAAAATTGTTCAATAATTCATTGACCTCCCATTGCTTAGGTTTACTGCCTAAAATATAATCCTCCTTTTTCTTGATATTGTCAAATTTTTTTGTAAGTGGAATAATTTTTAATATTCAACTTGGTAGCATTTGAAATCAGCTTGAAATAGAAAATTTTATGAGAGTTTTATAAACTTCATTTAATCTGAATCCTAGGAAATGTGGGAAAAAAAGTATTGCAGATGAGTAATTTTTAAGGAATTGGGAGGAAGAGACACCATTATGTAAAGGAATGTTTAGTATCAAAGCATATAAATAGCTTTAGCTGACAGCAGAACAATAACTTCAAAAGTTAACAAATCATTCTCAAATTTTGATAGAAAAGGAAGCTAGAAAAAGAAAGCTAGATTTATTCCATTCTGAAGATAAGAAAGACTGTTTTAATTGTGATTTTTAAGGATTTTCAGACATGCTCAACTTTTGATTTCAGTGTTTTTAATCCTGATTTGCACTAATAAAAACTAGGTGCAAATGAGTGCTGATGAGTCTGTATTGAAGTTAAACGAATAGTTGAAATGTCTATGAATATTCATTTAAATTCAAAAATTAACTCCAAATTGATCATGCCTATGACTTTGTGAATTTGCTTTCTACGAGCATACTTGCACTTGAAATTACCTTTCATGAATATTTGAAAAAGCAAATTTTCAATTAGATATTTCATATACTTGCAGAAAATAATTTTTCAGTGATATATTTAATTGTGAGATTTGGATTTTACATCATGCTGCCTGATATTTGTGATCTGTTCTGTGGGACTGCGTATTTGAAGGCCTTCAGGAAGGTTTTAGCTGGATGGAACACTTTGGAAAACCTTTACCTTGTGAATTACAGGATTCATCAAGAAGCAGAAACAAATGAGAATAAACAATAAAATAAGAAACTCTGAATAAACAATAAAATAAGAAACTCTGTAGATTTCTGATTTCCATTTGAGGATTAAAAAAAAATATATTGAACATTGTACTTCAGTATGAAGTGAATCTTAGAGGCCATTTTCTCCTCATTTGTGCTGTCAGGCCATGATCATGGTCAAGTTCAGCGACTATGTCCAAGCAGAATAACTTTAAGGAAGTGGTTGTTTGGATTTTTAACCATTGAAGACAAGAGTCACGATAAATTGCAATGGCTGATAGTTTGGGGTAGCTTAGAAAAAGTGGTATACATGCAATGACTGTCATTGGAGCTCCAACATGAGATATGTGGTTTCAATTAGAAGCTGACTTCACAAAAGAAGTCCTAGATTTAATAAGGTGTTTGTATAGAAATGTTCTCATGGTGTATCCAGTTTAAACATTATCTAGAGCCCGGTGACTCGCAGGAAGAACTGAAGGTGAAAATAATATTCTTACTAAGGGACACAAGAGAAATTATAGTTGGCAAGTCTTCCATATCCATGTCCAAACTAACACCAGCAAGTGAGATGAGAGGATGGGGTGTGGGCCTGCTTGGCACAGGTATTTTTGTGTTCCTAAGAACAAGGAGAAGCAGGAAGGATGCTTGACCCCTCCATGGATGCAGTAGGATCAGTTCTGGCTGGAGCTGTGATGTGTGGGGAGGCTCAGAGGAGAAGCTGCTGGCAGCCTGCAGAGGTTACCCCAGGACCCCATGGGCCAGCCCAGGAAGGTGAGCTCACCCAGCTCAAACAAGTGCAAGGGGCTGCTCAGGGGGAACAGCCCAAGCAAGGCTCGCACCTGGCCTTAGCAGCCCCTGTGCTACCAGTCTCACAGGGGAGGAGAGGTCCTCATGGATAACGGCAGTCTAGGAATGCAGTTTTAAATTTCAGTTTAGTTTTTATTTTGTGGGTTCATGCATTTTTGTGCACAGGAGTGTAATCACTTATTTTGCTGGGCTAAATGTGTCCTGATTTCATCTTTCACTTTGGCAGCTGAACAGCATATTCCCTATGGCTGATTCAAGGCACTTTCTTAGTGGTGGAGCAAGGAAATAGACACACACAAGTATTCCCTCGGAGCAGGGGAGTGGTTTCCCACCTAGTTACTGGAGCCAGCTTAAGGGCAGGTAAGGCAGTGCTGGGTCAGTCTCCCTCATCAGGCACAGCCAGTGCCTCTAACAAGCTGCAGGGGAGGGGGAGATTGTTTATGATGCATAAGGTACCATAAGAGATACCATAGAACTCAAAAGAAATTGAATCAGGTTCTGAAACTGATACAACCAAATTTTTCAGCATGACCAGCCTTGACTTGTCAGGATATTGAGTACCTTGAATTCCATGTTCAAATATTTTGCAAGCTAAGATAATTGGAAGAAATTTGTGAGTAATTTAAAGCCAGGAAATATTTGGTGAAATTTCTCAGTGATTTCTAGATAATTTAAAAACAAGAAATGTAGGATGAATAAATTAATTTGTTACATTGCATCTTCATCTGTAGTTTGAATAGTGTGAGAGAATCTGGCCCCAGTGCCTAGAAGTCATACTCAAGGATTGGATTTCCTGTGTAAAAGCTATACAGTGTGATAACACAGTTGTACTGCATATTCAGTTTTGATATGTAACCTTTTAAATAAATTGGAATACTCTTTGTGCCTATACTGGCACACACACAGAGATCATAAACAATAATTTTGTAAAGGTCACTTCCTCACTAAGCGCTTGAGCTCATGGCAAGAGCAGCATAGGGCTATTAAAGGACCTTTATGCTTCTATTTTTTGGTGTCTGTTAATACTTTTGCAGCTTTGAAGCTCTGTTTAATATAAAGGCTGTGTCCCATGCCATGGGTCTGTCTGTGCAGGCCTGTGCAGTCAGACCCCGGGCTGCTGCCCTGTGCGTTTTAGTAGCAAATGCCTGCTGGCCATAGGATCTGGGGTTACTTGCAGCCTGGAGCAGCATGCCTGAGGCTGGCAGCATCCTTCCTGCTGGGAATGAGGGGGAACACAACAAGATCCAAATGGTGGAGGCTTTTATGTCAGTAGCACCTCAAGACAACCAGGTATCAGGAACCTGGGCAATACGTGAGTGCCAGCAGTGGCTGAGGGATCTGCACAAGGTGAGAGTTACCAGATGCTTGCCAAATTCAGCTAGATAGCACATTGCTCAGATTTTCCTGCTGTTGCCCTTCTAACATGCTAATGAAGTTGTTAGTTGAGTAATTTTTTTTGGTCCAGTGGAAATTCTCTTGGTCTTGCTTGTCTCCAGCAAAATACTTTGTCTCAGAGGAAATGTTTGGAAATTTATAGTCCATCCAACCAACATTAAAATCACATATATCTGCTGGTCTTCAGAAACAAAAGCACAAAAAAACTCCTTTTATACTATACCTGTTGGACTGTTCTTTCCTGTGATTGACACCATGGCCTAAATCAATATCCTTTTATTTTCAGATCTCTATTATTTTGAAGAAATCCACATTTGTCCTGCTGAAAGTGTAGGGAGAAGTTATCCCTCACTGTAGTGGCATCAGAGGATACCCTCAGCAGGGTAAGTGGAGTCTATCAGGTGTCATTAAAATAGCCCCTAGCCTGAATGTGTGTGATATTTTCTGGGGGGTAGTGGAGCAGGAGGCTGAGATGGTGCATTTTAACTCTGAGATGTTTTCTTTCCACTGCTGCCTGCTGGTGTAAAGCCACCATGGCTCTCAGAAGGAACAGGATGTTTGTAAGGATATTGGCCATACACAGAGGAGTTGTAAGTGGAAAACCCCACAGTGTGCCTGGAGAAAGGATGCTTGATGTTGCAGGCATGGCCTCTCCAGTGGGCAGAGGTTGGTGCTGCTCACACAGGAGGTGGCTCATCCATCTGTTTGTGGGGACACTCCCACACCTGCTCTGGCACAGCTGGAATTGCCCCAATCCCAGACACAGCACTATGCAAAGCCAGGGCCAGAGCCGGGGAAGAGCCCAAGTACCCTCCAGCTTCTGCTGCCACCATCTGTGCTTCTATGGTGTTTAAACAAAAAATAATTTTGTTTTAAAATTATTTCACTTCTGTCTCAGTGAGAAGCCCTTGAATGTATGATTCAAAGCTTTGATTTTCTCTTCTGTGGAAGACCTGTGCCTAGCACCTGTCTGTGATCTTGGAGAGGTTACATGCACTCAACAACAGAGTTATGTCAGCCTGAAAGTTTAAATCACTCAGGTATCTCTTATCCTGGAAGATCACTTCACTCATTCTGAGGGCAAGCTGATAAAAATCCATATTTCCTAGATTTAAAGTATCAATGTTGCTAGCTCCTTTTGCATTAATGGATTGTCTATTTTATGGGGTTCTTAATAACTCACCTAAATTTTAACCAATTTGCATTAATGAATTTTAAGGAAGGTTATAACATTATAAAATTATGTATTTGTACTTGTTCCATGCCACTCTACAAACTGTAGCTGGTTTTTTCTCAAGCTGATAATTGTAGCCAGCCTTTGGCAGCATTTGTCTGACCTTCCCCACCTTCCCCCACTCCTTGAATCGAAAAGAATTTTTGGTAAAATACTACAAAATCTTCACCAAAAAGGGATGGAGCTTCAATCTCATAATAAGAAATAAAAGAGGTCATTTCCCTTATGATTGATAAGCATAATTTGTAAATGAACCTGCTTTATGGAATGGTGAAAAATGGTTGCAGCAGTTAAAAAATGAATTGAATATGTAGAAAATAGATTTCCTATAAGAAATAATATAAATTTGTAAATGCAGAATACAAAATTATTTATAGACTTTGAATGAACAAATTAATTTGGCTGACATTACCTTGCATTTACATAGAAACCATCTTTCACATTTTCCGTGTAGACCATTTTCTATGTTCTGCTGTGACTGAGGGAAAAACAAAGCACATGAGTCCTTTAAGGCAAGAGGAAAACATCCCAAAAGTCATTTTAACTGATTCCAAGAGTTGTGCAGCGGGCAGAGATTCAGGGAATGACAAAGGCACATGCAGAGAGGGAGGCAGCAATGCCAGGCAAACAGCTGGTGTCTGAAAAGCCCAGTTTGCTGTTCCCCTTACCGCTCTGTCCAGAGGCTGGGGTGGAGCCCTTTGCTGATCAGGCCAGGCTCCAGCCAGGATACTGCTGGGGAGATGCTGCTCTGGAACTCGTTTCTTGGGAGGCCCCAACCAGCTGGGATTCGAGTGTGGCAAAACCAGGTCCTAACTCCACACTGCCATGGAGAACTGTAAAACCAGCTTCTTGCTTGACCACATGGACTCAGTGGGAGTGACTGTACCAAGGAAAGGTCTCTGGGGTGGGCTTGTTTCAGTTCTGCTAGCTTGGTAGGCATTGCTGCCAGACTACATGGATACATGTGGGCATGTCTGGGTACTTCTGGTTCTTCTATCACAAAACTTGGAAGCAAAGTTTTAATCGATGGGCCTTTGTTTCCCTGATTCTTTCTGATCACCCCAAAGCTGAACAGCTGGTGAAGACCAAAGATATTTAAGGCACCAGTGCTGCCAGAAAACCACAGCATGGTTCTGTCACATAGCATCATCTAGCCATTTCTTGTGCAGGAGGGCCTAGGTGAACATCTGAGTAGATGCAGCTAAATTGCACAAGCAGAGTCCAGCTCCTGAGCCCCACGGAATGTCTGGGAACAGCCACAGGCTGGTTCAGAGGCCAGGAGTGGTGACTGTCTGATTCCTCCTCTTCCCTCTGCATCATTTCCCATCTTCTTGGTGAGAAGTACAAGAAACACCCATTTATTCTTTCTAGATCAAACTCTAGCTAATCCATAATGAAACATGCTGGTATCCTTTCTTGCTACTCAGGCACATAAAACACTCAACAAATTTTTCCAGGCTTAAAAACTCGCTGAGTTGAGCCTTGCATAGTGACATTGTGGGACCAAAAGCAAAGTGCAAAAATGCCTAAAATTCAGGACCTCAATTTAACTCACTTTTGTTGGGACATTTCAGACAGGATAATGACATGTGAATCCAAAAGACAATTTTTGTATATAAAGAATAATAAATGTTTCCAATTTCTTCCACAAGCATTTAAGGAAAAAAACATTAACAACTATGCTGTCCTGTTCTGTTTCAACATTGCAAGTAGTAGCAAGCTATTTGAAATTGGCCATTCACAGTAACTGTGGCCACGGGAAGGGAACGATAGTGTCAAGGTATTAAGAAGAGAGAAGCAAAAAAAATAGGTTGCCCGTTCTCCTTTCTTTCATCTCTTGCGCAGTTTGGCAGAGAGTTTGGGAAGGGGCTTTTCGCCTCTTCAGGGAGAGACATAAACTTGGACCACACATTCTCAAACACTGCCAGCTTGTCATTCAGCTCATGCATTCAAGATGTTGCATATTAATAGCACTCCCTGATGACTGGTGGGTAGGGGTCTCTCCACCTATACAAAATAAGCCTCTTGGCACAACAAAGTACAAAAGAGGCCCATACAGGGAAAAAATGCACTTGAGAACTGGTTTGGAGAAACTCTGCACAGATGCTCATGTGCAGATGCATATTTCAGATGTTTTTTTCCTGATTAGCATGCAGCAAACTCACCTGTTTTGCTGCCTAAAGTAGTCACAGCAGACATGGAGGAACACCTGCGTGAGTTCAGTTCTGTCTCCCTGTGAATATGATTTCCACCCTTATTTTATTGCTGTTCTGTGTAACCACTGAGACCCTTTTCAATCCCCCTCTTCGACATGCCTAAGCCAGCAAACACAGAGAGGTGCTTTGGGATGGAGACAAAGCACGAACAGTGCAGGGTGCTGCATGTTGAGAAGGGAAGCAGGAATGAGTGGGTGGATTGGTCACACAGGTGCATTTGGGGATGCTCAGACCAGATGGGTTCTGGCGTGGCTGAGATAGGAGGATGAGCTCCCAGGACCTGTGCAAGAGCCTTGTGTTTGTCATCTGCAAATGATCTGACACTTGGCACATACAGAGTTTCACCTGAGGTCTGGTCATGAGATTGAGGAGAATGAAGCAGGCTGTCTCCCCCCTCCCCTGCGGTGTGCTGGTTACACGTGTCTGCCTTAATTCTCACACTGCGCTCTACAGGCAGATCCTACACACACGGGGAATGAATTTCCTTTGTGCTCTGCTCCATTGTAGTTTACTCCAATGGCAGAAAGCACAGCTTAGTTCTAACCATGTGTTTTGTAAAAATGAGCCTCAGGAGGAGAAAGTGGGGAGAGAGTTGCTTATACATGTGTCGGTATCTGATGCAATCCGCAGTGTGAGCCACGTTTTTCTGGATATTTCAGCATACACTGAGAATGACACATGAGTAGTCCAAGCTATTTTCAGAACTGACAGTTTTCCTTTTCACTCCAACAATTGCTTCTTCAATACACTAGAGTATGCAAAGTGCTTCAATAAACTTTTAATTGGGAGTAGGAGTAACAGTGAAACTAAGGGAAAACTTTAGGCAAAACAAGCTGACCTCAGCTCATACCTGTTTTGTGGGTTTGTTGTTAGCTTTTTAAAAGAGGCTGCACACCTTGGCATTTGTTAGTTTCTGGCAAGGCTATTCAGAAGTCCTTTTCAGGAGTCTTGCAACAGCCTATGAATGGTTTTATGGTGTTCTTGACCTAGGAAAGATCCGGCAGAAATCTGCTCTGATGGGAGCCATGGGCTAAAGGTGTCTGGACATATTTTGATCAAAGCTCTTAGGTATTTCTCTAAAACAAGCTATTCAAAATGTTTGGGATTTTCAGAAAATTTCCTCAGATCCTTACAGTAGAAAACAGTTTACAAGCAAAACTCTTCAGATAAATGTGAGATGGATTTTGCTCTAATGGCTCTTTCACACTCTTTGCCTGAAGTTTACTGACTGACACCAAGAATGCAAATATACCAGGGACAGGGTCTTTACTTCTTCTTAAGCTGTCAAAATCAGTTAGGGATCTGAGGCGTGGTGGTGTATTTCCTAGGAACTTGAACTTAATTTCTTTCTATTACCCTCCTGACAAAATTAACCAATCTCTTTGGAGCTTGCAAAGTAAGGTACATCCCACAGAGCTAATGCTGTGTGCACTACTTGTAGAAAGGTATGTTTAACAAAAGCTGCATTCTGGATGCACTCCAAATATCATTACTATTGTTTAATTTCAGTTCCAGTTCAGCATCTGTTTAAGATACTTTCAAAGATAATAATATCACCAGACAGATACAAAATACAAAACTGAAATTACGTTGCTCAATTATTTTGTTTACTAGTGGTGTTAAACCACTGTTTTTGTCTGAATCATGCAGAAGAACTGTGATTTTTTTTTTACCTTTAAGCTCCTCTGAAAATACAGCTTTAGCATCAGTACCTATTTCTTTCCAGATTATGTTATATGAATGAGTTTGATAGGAGTCACCATGGTGAGGAAAGGATAATGGAATTTCAGGTAAGAGTTCTCCATAATGAATTCAGCATGTTAACACCCACCCATGGAATTAGGGACCTTTGTAACACAATGCAACAATTTACTAGACATCACAAAACACCAATTATAGAATTGGACTGAAATGAGCTGCCAAATCCTCTGTTCCTGATAAAAGAAGGATAGGTATAGTCATGCCAGCACATTTTAACTCCTTCCTAAAAATTCACTTGGGTCCATTGTGAACATTCTCGGTGATACTGTAGGTTGACTGCAGTGCTATGTGTATGACATGAAAGTAAAATAAAATAAAAATGAATAGGTCATGAACAGCAGTGAATATGAACTCAGTTTGGATCATATGTATTTAAATAATTACAGCAGATTGTTAACTTTGAGAATCTCCTGATTTATGCAAGGGAAAATGAAAGAGAGTTGGCTTCTATATTGTATATTTAGCTTGATAAAAGGAAGCCAGTCTGCATGGAAGAAGTGTGCAATTGAAGTTCCTCAGCTGATATTTTATAAAAGCACAATTAAATGTCAGTACTTTACAAAGGACTCTTAAATCCTAAGACTGAATCTCGTCTGTTTTTACTGGTAGCAGAGCACCAAACTGTAAGCAGAACGGAGCAGGATCTGACTTTCCATCACAGACAGTTAATAATTAAATCAAACATTATATTCAACAATAGAACATATGCATCAGCTTCTTTCAAATTGCATTTCCTTCCTGTTAGATCCATTAGTGTAAACCAGACTGCCTTTAGAAAACCCCTTATTGCTGCTGTCTTTCAGCACAGTTCCTGAAATGGATAATGTGGTGCATATTATGGGCAATTACACAGAACTCCCTAGTGACAGGGTTTTAGAGTTTCAGAATAAAACAGCTGGAACTACAGGGCTGTAAACTAATCGGAAAAAGAGACAATAGTAGCACATTCAATGCACATTGTTAGAACATGGACAAAGACTAGGTGTGAAATACTACATATCACTATACCTACTGTATTGCACAGCATCTTCACTGCAAAATCCCGTTTAACTCTTGAAAGACAAGGTAGTAGTCAAAAGCCAAAGATTTTGTCATGAACAAGTGCATGCACAGCTCTATAACCTGAGCTAATTGGAAACATTAGAGGAAGAAGCCTTGATCCAGAGCCGTGGTTTTCTCTTAACGTCAGTGTAGTTTGAATCAAATCCAGAACTCTATTCAAAAATTATAATTTATTAATGAATGCATAATGAATATATACCTACATATGCTAAAAACTTTGTCTCCACCCCTCTTTTACTGTTTCAATATACGGTGGATTTAGCATTTGTGTTGCAAAAAATGCATTTTCTCTTCTATATATCTTGGATATTGCCACAATGTATAGTCTTTGATCCTCCATCAGTTTAAATTGATGGCAAAGCTCCCATTAATTTTAGTAATACAGCAGTGAATTTTTAGAATAGCACATGCATCATTTAAAAGCACAATGACCATGATTACATGTGTAATCACAGTAATTGTGCACACAATTACTGGTTGGGTACCTAACTGCCTTTCAAAAATCAGTTGCTCTACTTGGGTGTATACTCACAGTAGTCACTTGCGAAAATGCAG
Source organism: Emberiza elegans (assembly GCA_024865655.1). NCBI lineage: Eukaryota > Metazoa > Chordata > Aves > Passeriformes > Fringillidae > Emberiza > Emberiza elegans. The sequence goes on from JALJVW010000206.1 coordinate 69,023,779, forward strand.
TGCAGCCCAGAGCATCCTCACCTCTGTCCTTGCCCCTGAAATACTGCAGGTGAGGGCTTGTCTCTGGCAGTGGGGATGTAGGATAGAGAAGTATATGTTTACATTGCAGTGATTTGAACCATAAACAAGAAAGGGAGAGAAATAGCTGCGGTGTCTCTTTGGAAAAGTAAAAATGTAAAATTACTTCAACTAATTTTTCAAAAGGACAGAGACTGATTTGCACCAGCTCCTGTCTTGTGAGCCTCCTTATCAGCAGTGTCCAGCAGGCATGGGCATGTTAATGTTTTATAATGGTATGGCAAAATGATAAAATAATATATCAAATAACAGCACCATACTAGAATATAACAAAAAAAAAAAAACAAATAAAACTATACTAAGTAAAATTTTGCAATTTAAAAAATTCAGAAACAATTAAAGTTTCAACATAGTGCAGTGAGTTTCTTAGAATGCAGAACCCACGAACCAAGTACTGTGGCTCAATCTAATTTAAACGGTGTCTCCTTTTGCTCAGAAGGTTGGTTCCTATAGTTGCAGAGGTACAGAAAAACACATTCTCCCTAGACAGGGATAAGACTTCCATATCCATCCTTTTGCTCAGTAAAATGGTAGCTGGAGAGAGTTCTACACAAACCATTTTATCCAGTTGTGCCCCACAGTCCTGGCTTCCCTCCTGCCCTGGGCCATGGCGAGTGCGCTTTGCTTTCCCAGTAAGAGCTTTGTGACCCCACAGCGGAGGGGAGGGATGGAGGAGCTGGCCCGGCTGGGCCTGGCAGCCTGGCCTGTGCTTCTCCCGAGGGAAGGCTGGGCCATGAGCCCCATGAGGGAAAGCAGGTGTCATTAACAGCCAGAAAGCACCCTCTTCCTGGTGAGGAATGGGTGTGATTCCAGGGGATGGGAGCACTGGAGTTGTGTTGAATGAGAAGTAGCACAGCCTCTCCAGGAGCCCCTCTTGCTGTGCAGTGACACCCTACAGCGCTCACTCCGAGGGACTGGGCAGGACAGGATCCCATGGCTTGTGAGAACAGGTCCCCTGGAAGCCCTGACCCTATGGGAAAGGCAAATGCCTTTCCCGACTGAAGACTCAAAAATTGGCAATGAATGAAAAATTACTTTTTCTGAGGCTGCCAGGGGCTGGAGGAGGGTGGCTGGACTGAGAGGCCTTCAGCAGACTACATATTGTATGTTTACCAAGTGGGAAACCTTGTAAAATGTGCTGGGGCAGATGTAGTGGTTACAAATCATGTGCTGTCTAAATAAGATCTGAATATCAAATATTGTAATGTTTGACAATATCTGGTTCTTGACTTACCTTGGTTTAGAGGTGGAAATTTCGAGGCTTATCCTCATATGTGGGGTTTTAGTCCCATCAGAGTTTGGGAAGTTTGGTCCTGGGCTCTGGTGTGCTGAGAGGACAACAAATGTATTCTGTCAGGATGAAGAGGGAATAGTGGTCAGATGCTTAAAAAATGTTTCTTCTGCTACTGGAAAGTTTCAGCACCTTTCCCTTCAACAGCATCATCTTGGAGCTGAGCTCACTGCATGCATGGCTGGATTCTTAGAGCTCCCTGGATTCTCAGAGCCCACGGCCACAGTGACTTGACATGTTTTCAGAACAGCTTTATGTAAATTAATCCAGATGGCATGTCCTGTTGCCTCTGCACAAATACCTGCTAAATAGTTTTTTAAAACTTTATTGAAGCACATGATTCCCTTCTTGATTCTCTACAACCATCCTGCTGATCATTGTAGTAGATTCTGTTCTTCATTACAATAAATGTGAAGTAACCTCATTGACATCCAATCAGAGGGAATTTCAGCTCTCTGCATTGCCTTGGGTCTACAGTCTTGTACACAGGAGCTGTTCAAGTAGACTGAATTCTGTACAGAGCATTAAACACCATCACTTTTGTAATTAACATTAGAGAGCTATATGAAGCCTTGAAGCTACGAAATTCCTTAAATCCTGCAGAAAACATTTCTTTAGACAGATCTGAAGTGTTGTTCAAACAAATTCACCCCAAAAGATGGAGAATTGCTGGGGCATGAAGAACATAAGGCTCTAAGACTGTATATTGGAGAAAAGTTCCCTCAGAAGTGTGCATTTAGTCACCTTTGGTGACACATGCTGCCTTGCCTGTCGCCTCTGCAAGTGTGGCCTCTCTTTCACTGTTATTGCAACATGTGTCAAATGAAATGAAAACAGAGATTTGGGAAAGGATATAATTAACCTACTTGTAAACATTAACCTTAAATATCTTGCTAATTATCTCACTAATCACTGTAGATCTCAAACTTGTTTGTTAAATATTTAATTCTACAAATTGTTTTTGGTACAGAGGTGTGGGGAGCTTTCTGTGAATGTAAGTTACTTTGTAAAACTCTGTAAAACCATTGCTATGTTCACACTTCATTGAACAAACCCTGCTGTCAACAAGACTTTTAATGGAAATCACAAGCAACTGTGCCCTGAGGCAAAGAGATATAGTGCCCTATTATTTTAAAATCTAATGAACACATTGTGTGGAGTGTAGACCGGGGTAAATTTCTTCCTGCGCGTCTTTGGGTTTGATTCCATGGGAGTCTAGACTAGAAAGCTCTGGGTTTCCTTGTTCCTTTGTTGCAGTGAAGCAATACAGCTATTTCTTACCCATTCACCTCTTTACTACTTGAATAACTCAGCAAGATTATGTCCTTTTTATCAAGTCACTACCTTGTGCTACAAGGAACCTAAAAGGTGTTTAGATGCTCCAGTTACAATGCCACCCAAAGTGCCTCTAATTATTCCTGAGAGGAAGCTCTTGAATTTGGTAGTGTTTGTTGAGAAGCTGAACGCTCTGTTTTTGTTCCTTCCTCCCTGATGGGAAGGGGGCCGTGCTTCTGCTGCCTCCTGCAACACCCACAGCACAGCCAAGCACTGCAAGGCCGGGCATGGGTGCTGGGACCTCCTGGATGGAGCGGATGGCTAAGCCAGGGCACACTGAGGGACATCCTGGATGGAGCGGATGGCTAAGCCAGGGCACACTGAGGGACATCCTGGATGGAGCGGATGGCTAAGGCAGGACACTGAGGGACATCCCGGATGGAGCGGATGGCTAAGGCAGGACACTGAGGAACATCCCAGGTGGAGCGGATGGCTAAGGCAGGACACACTGAGGGACATCCTGGATGGAGCGGATGGCTAAGGCAGGACACACTGAGGGACATCCTGGGTGGAGCGGATGGCTAAGGCAGGACACTGAGGAACATCCCAGGTGGAGCGGATGGCTAAGGCAGGACACACTGAGGGACATCCTGGATGGAGCAGATGGCTAAAGCAGGACACACTGAGGGACATCCTGGATGGAGCGGATGGCTAAGGCGGGACACACTGAGGGACATCCTGGATGGAGTGGATGGCTAAGCCAGGGCACACTGAGGGACATCCTGGATGGAGCGGATGGCTAAGGCAGGACACTGAGGAACACCCCAGGTGGAGCGGATGGCTAAGGCAGGACACTGAGGAACACCCCAGGTGGAGCGGATGGCTAAGCCAGGACACGCTGGGGACATCCTGGGGACATTCCAGGTGGAGCGGATGGCTAAGCCAGGACACACTCTGGAGGCTGGAGGCATCCCAATCCTCTGTCCCATGGGAAGGCAGGGGCCCTCAGCTGTGCAGTGCCTCCCCTCAGACAGGAGCTTCAGCCAGCCTCGTGTTTCAGGCTGTACCCCCATGGCAGCTCTTTGTCCATGTTATTTTCTCCATTTTTTGTTACATTTGTCTTCTTAATTGAGGAAGCGGGTGGAAGACTGGGACTCACATTGTGGTTTTTTGCACAGTAATTCTTACTATCAGAGAAGGTGCAAAGGTATGCTAAATTCAGGTGACAACTCACAGCAGACCTGCGACAAGAGCCATTTGATAAGTTAGGTGTCTGTATAAATACGTACTTGGGACTATATCACTACCTTATCATATATTATTTAGAATTTCATCCTGATTGTGTGTGGTTATTTATTACACACTTATATACTGGCTATTTCAATAAAAACCCAAATTTCTGTGAATTTAGCTGAAAAAAGCTCTGTTTGTTCCTATTATGTGAAGTCTCATTCTTTCTATGCATTATCTCAATTTCTGGGCATTTTTTCCTTCATTTACTCCAAAAATTACTTCAGTACTAATGAATACTGAAAGACAGCCAAGACAGGATGAACTTTTGGACAATTTATGCAAACATGACAGATGACAATAGATTTACTGTAAACATGTCAGGCACAAAAGACTTGACTGCTTTTTAAATAAAGTGATAATGGAAGAGATTTATAGATATTTTCAACTGTTCATTAAAGAGAAAAATATTTTGAAACTATAGGCTCTATCCTTTTATCCATTTTTGCCTTCCAGGCTGAGTTTGCAAACCTTTGATGTTTTCTTCACCAAAAAATAAAATTAGTTATGAATTTATTTCTTCCAAGTACTTTCATTTTTGTGTCATTTTACAGTTTTTATTACGTTACTGGCAGTCCAAATTATGGTGTTTAGAGAGCATCTAGAGTCCACAGCTCTAAGTTTTCTAAAAATAAGGACTAAGTTCACTTAATGATGCTTTCTGGCTACTGTCTTTTTTCTTCTCTAGTAATGAAAGGTTAATAAAATCACTGAATACTATAACTGCCTGTTAGACCAACCAACCAATTAAAGGTTATTCTATTCTAAATGACTGGAAGCTACTTGAATTGATAAAAGTTAACATGAAATAGCTAGTACCTGTTGGATCAGGTTAATAAAAAGCAACGTCCTAGACATGAAAATCATGTATAAATATGGTTCCTGTAGTTGACCCAGGTATCAATTCTTACAGCCAGACAGGCGAATTCTTAACTGTTTATTGTCAGAGTCTGCTTCTGTGCCCTTACAAATCAATAGTAAGCCTTACTTTCAACTTCAGTGCAGCTGATGTTGCTGGCAGTCAATGATTTTGCAAGATCAGTTCAAGATACTGGAATAGTTTCAGGGAATTATTGGATTCTTTCTTTCTAAAATAGCGTTAAACTCGTAAGTAGGAATTTAAGGAATTTAAACGTGAAAATATATGCGCTTGCACTGCTTCTTAAAACTAGTGTATCTTGCCAAATCTCCTATCAAGTCAAAGCAGTGCACCAAAATGATAGCAGGAAGGATTGTGCAGTGCTCAAACATCTAATCCTGCATACTCACAGTGCTGAGCATGCCCTCATTTTTTTAATAGATGGGGAAAGATGGAGAAAGGTGGAGAAAGAGCAGATTTGGATGGAAAATAGCAGTTTTCAATGCAACCTTAGAAGAATATTGGCAATTTTGTAACAGAATTATTTGAGTGTTCTGAGACCCTTCAAAGGAAGGCAGGAAGCTTAATAAAGGCTTTATTTTGAAAAACAGATAGCTGAAAGTAGTATTTTACTAATTCTTATTGGAGGTGCATTTTCGTCTTTTGAAAATTAATTTAAGAGCCACAAAACAACACACATTTATAAATAACATAATGCTGTTGGAGATAATGCAAATGTCTTTATAAATAACATATTATAGCTTAAATCATTATTTTTAATGCCTCTTTTTTTTCCCCTATATGAACAGGTCTGTGCTGGTCTGCATTAATTAAATGTAAGTAGGTTTGTAAGGCCAGATCATCATTACTTCTGTGTCCCTGATTTAAATCTGCAGTAAAACATTTCTCCATTTAGTTTGGTGCTTTTGTGTCATATTTCATACACTAGTTGTCTCTTAATTAAATCCATGATAGCCCACCAACACAGACTATTAAAATAACTATACTTTGCACTTGACATATTTATGAGACAGATTCATAAGAGTATAGACTGATACTTGAACTACTCACTGAGAAATGCTAATAAGATTATGATGAAGGTAAGATTAGAACATTCGTCTCCTTTTCACTTCTCTCTTCTTTATAGGAATTTATTTTTATAACTGCAATTCACTATTTCTATTCCAGGCTCTTTGATGTTGTTGTATATACCAACAGTTCTTTCTGTGTCGATTTATTGTGGCAATGAAGAGTGGGAAACTGCTAATTTATATCACACCAGCAAAGTGCATAACTGTTGTGTTCCTTGAAGTATGAATGTTCGCAGATGTCTGTAAACCTTCGCATGGGACAGACATGTTCAAGATAATACCTTTGGATATTACCTTTGGAATTGGGTGATGAACAATATGGATGATGGTGAAATGCCACGTTGTTTTACTTTTATTGTCCTACTCCTTCAACCCTCCTGGTGGTGTAGAGCTGGCTGAGTCTGCTCCTAGAGGAGGGAGGAGACAGTGGCATTGTGCCCATGACCCCTCAGTGCCTGTCTCTGTGCCCATGACCACTCAGTGCCTGTGACCCTCAGTGCCTGTCTCTGTGCCTGTGACCCTCAGTGCCTGTCTCTGTGCCCATGATCCCTCAGTGCCTGTCTCTGTGTCTGTGACCCCTCAGTGCCTATGACCCTCAGTGTCTGTCTCTGTGCCTGTGACCCCTCAGTGTCTGTCTCTGTGCCCGTGACCCCTCAGTGTCTGTCTCTGTGCCTGTGACCCCTCAGTGTCTGTCTCTGTGCCCGTGACCCTTCAGTGCCTGTCTCTGTGCCCGTGACCCCTCAGTGCCTGTCTCTGTGTCTGTGACCCCTCAGTGCCTGTGACCCTCAGTGCCTGTCTCTGTGTCTGTGACCCCTCAGTGCCTATGACCCTCAGTGTCTGTCTCTGTGCCTGTGACCCCTCAGTGTCTGTCTCTGTGCCTGTGACCCCTCAGTGCCTGTGACCCGCAGTGTCTGTCTCTGTGCCTGTGACCCCTCAGTGCCTGTGACCCGCAGTGTCTGTCTCTGTGCCTGTGACCCCTCAGTGCCTGTGACCCTCAGTGTCCGTCTCTGTGCCTGTGACCCCTCAGTGCCTGTGACCCTCAGTGTCCGTCTCTGTGCCTGTGACCCCTCAGTGCCTGTGACCCTCAGTGCCTGTCTCTGTGCCCGTGACCCCTCAGTGCCTGTTTCTGTGTCTGTGACAGCTCAGTGTCTGTCTCTGTGCCCGTGACCCCTCAGTGTCTGTGACCCTCAGTGCCTGTCTCTGTGCCTGTGACCCCTCAGTGCCTGTCTCTGTGCCCGTGACCCCTCAGTGCCTGTGACCCTCAGTGTCTGTCTCTGTGCCTGTGACCCCTCAGTGCCTGTGACCCGCAGTGTCTGTCTCTGTGCCTGTGACCCCTCAGTGCCTGTGACCCTCAGTGTCCGTCTCTGTGCCTGTGACCCCTCAGTGCCTGTGACCCTCAGTGCCTGTGACCCTCAGTGCCTGTCTCTGTGCCCGTGACCCCTCAGTGCCTGTTTCTGTGTCTGTGACAGCTCAGTGTCTGTCTCTGTGCCCGTGACCCCTCAGTGTCTGTGACCCTCAGTGCCTGTCTCTGTGCCTGTGACCCCTCAGTGCCTGTCTCTGTGCCCGTGACCCCTCAGTGCCTGTCTCTGTGCCTGTGACCCCTCAGTGCCTGTCTCTGTGCCAGGCAGGCCGTGTCCTTGCCCATCCCTCAGCTGTGGCAGATGCAGTGGAGTGTCCTGAGCTGTGCAAGCTGCTCTGGGCAGCTGGACTGTCACTGCAGTGTTGGAAATGGCCTGGCTGTATGGCCTCAGTGGGTAAGGAAAACAGAAAAGCAAGCAAATCCACAAATCATATCACTTGAAAGGCTGTTAGACATATGCTAAGATTTGATCATTCACCTGTATGGATATCTTGGAATTGCCTTCTTAGCATTATTTGCAGACAGAGTTGCTGATATAATTTGTTTATTTTCTTAGTAATTTGGATGTGGAAAGTTCAAGGAACTCCATGTTTGAGAAAAATATTGCTAGAAGTGAAAGTGCTGCTAAATGAAAATCATTGAGGATTTATATAATTTTTTAGGACTGTGATATTCACATCTTAGAGACCTTTCCTCTCCATTTTTTTTTTCCACATTCTTTCATGGAAGAGCTTCCGCTCATCATTGTGTTGGGGTCCAGGTGTGGGTACAAATGGAAAAGGCTCTAAATAATGCAGCTTGAAAGGAATGTATTTTACAAGTGGAGTCTATAGAATGCCATGTCTACAAGATGTTCAGATGTTCAGGAGGATAAATACATCGCTGTGTTTCATCCTGGTATTCTCTGTGAATGCGAAGAAAACATCAAATGCTGGGATTTCATTTAGAAATAAATACAATATTAGAAAGTAAGAATAATAAAGTTATATTAAATATTTCATCCTCTACAGAAATAAACCAGCTACAGTTCAGGGAGCTTCACTAAACACATTAAATCTAATAAAATTTCCTACACTACTCCTGACACTAGTAGTAATTAAAATAACTTGTTTCAAAAAACTGGTCCTATACATGAATACTTATTGGCAATTATTTCCAAGTTCTTCAAACCAAAGATAAAGTAATTTGATTCACACACAATGTTCTTGTAAACGTGGTTCATACTGGTTTTTATATGCAGCTTAGGACTGTTAATTGCCATTTTGAGCCTCACAGTAAAATAGAGTTCAATATGTCGCTTTTTCTGAAGTATTGAGAAATGTTTGAGAAATGCTTGTCTTAGTCTAATCAACTGTGAATAATTTATTTCTGAGTCCTACTTTTCAGTATAAATGGATCTGACTTTTCTCAGAGCTTCTCAAGTCTAATCAACTTGTTACATTCATTTAATTAAGGAAATCTGTAGCGAACTGTGAAGTCTAAGTTCCAACAGGCTTTTTTGTTGTGCAAAATTGGTGTATTTTCATTGTGAATATGTGATCGTGATTGTTTATACTGACAGGTAGCCTCTACTAAAGAAATAATTTTTTTCCCTACACATATGGGTCAATATGAATAGCATATAAATTGTTTTCTGAACTGCCTCTCTTGTAGTTGGACCCACCACCCAGCTTTTCAAATTCACACTGCAGTAGCTTTCAGGCAATTCTGATTTCTGGAAGGGTTATGAGTGTTCTTCCATGCCTCAAAAGGGAGGAAGATATCCTAGAGGTATAACATACAAGAGTGGGGATAAGAGACTGACTTTTTAGTCACACTTGAGGATTAAAGCACTGGCACAAGTTTATGGTCCGCATGCCACAGAGACACCCACAAAAGGATGGGCTAAGATGCTGATTCAAAGTCCTGTTTGTGTTTCCCAGCCTTACATAATTTGTTCCTATTTCTCTGAGAAATCAGCATTCTAGGAAGGGAACAGCTCATACAATAAAGGGCTTTGACATCATATATGCATTTGTTTTAAAAAAGGCCCTATATTTATTTGCTAATAAATGTTCAGAAGTCCATCATTCCTTTCATATTTATGTGATATGAGGAATATTTTTTATTAGAAATATAGAGAGATGCTGTGGAGATTGACATATTTTTTTCTCCTTATCCTCAGACAAACTCTTCAGACTCAGACAAAAAAGTCCTCAACCCTGGTCTAAAATACTGTCCAGTGCTTATGGGTTATAAAATGAAAATCATCAAAACTGTCCTTGACAGGATGTTTCTTTCCATTAGTTGATTAAAATGGTTTATTGTTGCCCACAGCATTGTTACTTTAAATGTATTTTTTAACACAGAGCAGATGTGGCCATGTCTTGCACTGTTTCTCTTTCTGTGGTTTCTGATACAGAAGTGAATCACTACCTTGGCAGATCCTCCTGTGGAGAGGGAGAGGGAAAGGTGAGGGGCTCAGCAGCGGGCTGAGGTACCAGCTGGGGGGGGTGTGCAACACTACTGCAGAAAATTGGAGGCAAAACATGGAAACCTTGAGCAGCAAGTGCTTAGAGTAGAAGAAAACCCCAAAATCTGGAATTATCTGCCAGCCATTGTTCTCTGTTTGCTCTGACAAAGCAAGAAGTGGGTTTTGGCATTTTTTCTGTCTGTCAACTCTAACATTTCAGATAGAGTGTGGAAGTGGAGAGTAGCTGATCCTAAAACATTAAACAAGGTTGTACCCCCACAAACTCTCATCTATCCACTGCTGTTACAAAGAGAACTGAAAAAGTCCAAGTCTTTGAGATGTATGTTAAATTTCCTCCATATTTGATGGGGGAGCTGAAATCTCAATACAAATCCTATTTCCAAATCAAGGGTCATTTCAAGCAATAGTTATAGAACAGGTACCTTTCCATTCCCTAGCAAAATTTTTCTAAGGCATGTTGTCATCTGATGATAATAGGGTCTTTCACTACCAAATCTCAAATTATTGGCCATGTAACCTTATATTCAATAAATATTTATTTGAGAATGATAGGTTAATTCATTTCCATTGTTTCTGTTTTAATTCTATACATGCTTATACTATACAATTAGAGAAAACCACAGACAACCACGAGTAAATGTTGCTCTTACAAAATGTTTCTATTACCCTTTACTTTAAAAACCATTAATAGATTATTAGGAGATAGAAACATTGGAGACCATGGATCATATTTGCATGTTAATCAAATCCATGAATTATACATTATTTTCTGTGGAGAGTACTAGAAACAATATTCCTCCTTTCTAATAGCTATAAAAGCTGGAGGTTTCCTGAAGCACACATCACATCCCCTCTGCAATACCTTCTAATAGAAAGAAAGAAATCCAGCTTTTCAAAGCAATCTCTTGCTAAATGAAATAGATTTGTTTGTGTTGCTTTGCAACACACAAGTGTGACAGTTCATTTTAAACAAAATAGTTTTAATAATGTCATTACTAATATCTCTTTGGTCATCTCTCTGAAAAATTGTGTTTTAATAGGAATATTTCATTTTAATAAATGGCAGAAGAGGCAAGCTGCCCTGAGTCAGCAGGAAGTGGATATACACCAGAGAACAGGCTGATTGTGTTAGATTCATCCAGAACATTGAACAGCACACAGACAGTCCAAGAAAAAGCAACTGGCTGTATTCAAATGATTAGTCTTACTGCTATGCTGTAGCACAGATTCACACATTCTTCTATTATTCCTTGACCTTCTGCCAAAAACTCCCACTTCAAGTAATAATTAGAATTAGTGTTTCCAGTGCATGCTTCCATCTTCCTAACAAACAGTAATGAAATGTGGCTTTTACAAAATATGCAGTTAATTAAACTTTTTTTTTTTTGAACATTGTTTGATTAATACAGTTCCCCTTGTGCTAGCCCCTCATTATGCCTGACTACCTGGGATTGGTGAATTGAAAGAAAAGCACTATCAATAGGATGAGTAAGATTTCAGAATTTTGCACTTTAAAATTGCTTGAGCTTTTAAATATTTTTTTCTTTTTGTTTTCCTTAGGTCTTGGAATAAACTAAAAGGACAGCCCTTATTTGTAATCGTGTGTTTTTTTAAGTCGAGGACAGTATGTGTATTATATAACAACTCTACAAATACCCTCAGCGTGAATTTGAAGAACACATATATCAAGTGCTGCAAGATAACAAGTGGATTTCTAGGCAAGCTTTTGGAAAAGGTGTCTCAGCACTGTATTGCTTAATAACACTATGCAAATAGATATTCTGATTTCATTTTTAAAAATATTATTTCATGCTTTTTAACTGTCTGCCTTAATTATCCAAATGCTGAACAAGTATAGTCTTTTGATTGATGAGAGTTCCACCCCTTTACCCACACCCCTGCAGATATGAGGCTACACAGTTTAGTACCATAAATCACTGTGATTGTAAAACTTAACTACTGTATGATCAGAGATCACATGCAGTGGTAGCCTGGATATGCATTCATCCTTCGTTATGAATGTTTTAGGGCTAAATTTATTCTGGATGTTTGGAGAAATATCTGTTTCTTCACTTAAGAAGCAATGCATTTTAAATAAGCAATTCTTGCAACAATTGGAAATAATCACAGAAGTCTTCTATTTGCAATCTTCATTAATGTGAGTTATTTCATCACTTTAGGAGAAATCTTTTCAGAGGAAAACAACAATTAAACCCCTCCCCCCAGGCTCTGACAGCTAAGGATCTATGGATCAGCCATTTTAGTAATTAACCACCATTCCTCTGATTTGTGAATTTCCAGATGATGAGGCAGGAAGCAAGTTACATCTTGGAGAAATTGCCCTCAGGAGAGAGGAAAAACTATTGCGAGGTTGACAGCACAACCTTGTACCGGCACAGTTTCCCTTCCCCAGTGGTTCAAGGAGTTCCAAGCACCCTCCTGTAAATCATCAGCTCACATCTATTTATTATCTTCCAGCCCAGTGCACAACACTATCTGTTACACACGGATACCAGCAATATTGCAAGGTGGACTCAAGGGATAAAAGACAGCAAACCCTGCACACCTCCTATGCCTGAGTCACACCCACTATAAAGCCAGGCTCTGTTCATAAAGTGCATGCTGTTGTCAGAAATGAAACAATATGAACTGTTCCAGTTGAGAGTGGAGTTTTTGTAGCGTTTCTCCAATATGCTTGATCTTATCATCTTGATGTCTTTGTGTTATTATACAGAGACAAAATTTATCTGCATAGTAATGGACAAGATGTCTATGAAAATATTGCTATTCATTCAATGATTGTTGTTATATTTGGACTAGGCGCCAGCCTCACTCTGTGATGCTTGTCCTGGAATATCAATAAATAAATCATAAAAGCCAATGCTTCAAATATTGAAAAATTCACACTTCAAACTGTGTTTTGAACTATACTGAGAGCAATGCCTCAGATTGTCCTTTTGCTTTATATGAACAGAGGAAATTCAAAGTAGGAGGAAGTCTCTCCCGGGATTTGGCATAGGGGAGTGCCACAAACCATCAGCCTTCCTGTCTCTGCTGTGCCAACGAAGCCTCTCCTGGGACGTACCACGAGAAGCAGACAGTGTGTCTGGGGAGCTAATGTGGCTTCAGATGAAATTATCTCCTGCAGAATCCATCTTGCCTGTTGTTGGAGTGCATGCAAAGGAGCCAGGCAGTGGTGAGGAGCCAGGCCACAGCCGGGCAGGTGAAGCCTCAGAGAAAAGTAGAAACATCTTCCTACGACTCTGTGAAGTTCTTTGCACCACAGACTTATGCTGCTGGTGAAAATGGGACATCACGCCTCTTTTTTCTCCTTCTGTCTGGAGCCCAAATTTGGTAAGAGCAAACTCACTGAAGTCAACACTCTGTTGCCCATTTCACTCCTCACTAGTAACAGATATCTAAAATCTATGGTGTGATGGACAGCACTAAGAGGAGAAATGAGGGCAAATGTCCTTCTGAAAAGTGCACTCTAGCTCAAGCACAAGTGTTTGGGCTGATGCCCAAGTTGCAGAATGACTTTCCATGGTTTGCATTGTGCAGGGGACCACTAGGCAATTCTAATGGTTCTTTTTCTTTTGCTTTAAAAGCACTGAAATTAGCTGAAAGCTAGAAGTAGGAATGGTATTTTGTAGTAATTGTAAATGCAAAGCTAGACAAGCAGTGGAAGTCACTCAGGTACATCTATTCAAAGGCCAGAAGAAAAAGCACTGCAGGTATTCAGTGCTTTATCTGATTAGAAAACAGCCTGGCACAGATGTGATTTCTGCTCCATATATCAAGCTATGGCAGGCTTTTGCTGCTTCATTATGAAAGCATGTGAAGTAAAATAGGTTTTGGAACATAAAAAATGACAAATTTGGAAAAATATCTATATGCCAGATGGGTGTAGGAAGAATCCTTGTGACAAATATATTATTAAGGGAATATGCATAAGGAAAGAAACTGTGCCCAGTTCTTCCAGGGACGGACAGGCAGGAAGGTAGCGTCTCACTGTGTCTAATGTATTCTCATCTAATCTAAATCTAATTAATTATGTTGCATCGCTGACATACAATCTCGGCACCGCACACAACAATGGAAGGCTGCACCGGGGCTTCGGGAGGGCTGGCGGCGGCTTCGCCCTCGCTGCTTTTGTTCTCCCCGCTCGGGAGCGCAGGTCAGGGTGACGCCATCTCCGCCGGGGACGGCGAACGCCGCGGCCGGGCAGGGTGAGCTCATGCAGGCCCCGCCGCCCGGCCCGCCCCGAGGCTGCTCTCGGAGCGCTCCCGCACAGCCTCTCCTCGTGTTCCGTGAAGAAACAGGAGCATTTTGGAGGGGCTGTGTCGCTCCACTCTGCTCTCGGAGCCGAGTTGGGTGTCTGGGAGCTGGGTCCTGCGGCGCCCCGGAGGAGCTCCGTGCGCGGCTCCCGGTGCAGGAAGGGCTGCTCCAGCGGGAGCTCGCCCACCTGAGCTGCGCGGCTCGGAGCGCACGGCGTGCGTGGGACAGCTGAGCACTGCGAGGCCTGGGGACACACGGCGCAGGGAAAAGAGGCTGAGCTCCGGTGCCAGGAGCCTCCTGGGCAGGCGGCAGCCTGAGCTGTGCCACAAGCCGGCCATGGGGCAGGACTGATGAACGGGGTCCCTGCAAACTTCAGCTTTGCAGCGTGGGGCCAGTAGGATCCTTCAGCCCAGACGGGTGGGGCCAGGCGCAGGCCTGTAGACCCTTGAGGAACCATCACTACCTGTTCTTGAAAGCAGGCAAGTCAGTGTTTCAGCTTCAGTGTAAATGCCACAGACAGACACACACGTGGCCGGCCACTCCCATCTGGGCGCTGACCAGCTCCCATGAGGGCTTAAGAGCAGCGGACGAGCTGCAAGGAGGCGCTGCACACACTGAGGGGGGTTCAGCCTTCGGTTATTCCCTGAGGTGGGATACCTGGTCTGGGTTCAAGGTGCGAATGATCTGGCCATGATTAATGTGTTCAGAACTGAAACAGAAATGGAGGTAGGGAGGGTGGTACGGCAATTGTATCATTTGGCTTCACATAATTTGATTTTACTGATGCCTCATCCACTATCTGATTACTCTTTTCCTATTTAATCCCAGCCAAACCAGGAGGCTTTTGCTCACAGGCTTTTAGTACTATTTTATTTGGCAGTTATGGAATAAAAGAATTTTAGTATTGCCTTAGAATTTCTCCTGACATCTATCACAACCAATCCAGCTCATATGTGGGTGAACTGTGTTTTGATCCAATTATAAAATTCTATTGGAGTCTTGTTACATTCTTATCCCATGTGCATGTTGAAAAATTCAAGAGCAAAAGAAAATTCTACAAAATGTTTCTCATTTACTGTAGGCTTGGAGACACAAAACTGCATCACACAGTCATTTGTGGAGGCTAATAGCAAACTAGAAAACAACGTATTCTTGAGGAAAAAAACCCACCCTGTTAATCAGCAGCAAGACTTAGAGAGAGAATAGTACAATCTGTGTATAGATATTACTGGCAATCGTCTTTTGGAGACACAGCCTTACTTTTGTTAATTGTAGCAATGAGAACTTTGTTGATGTTCATCCCAGAAGTTACAGTGAAAAGGGATCTGCCAGTCTGAAGACATTTTGGAGGGTGCATAAAAATGACAAATTTGAAAGAACCCAGACACAAAATGACCCAGGTAACACATAGCTACTGTCCCAATGGATTGCAATGAAGATACTTTACACACTCTTAGCATCTCTATAGCAAAAATGCATTATTAAATCAACAGCCCATGCACTATTAGATTACCATGATGGAGAAGTTGATCTAGGATATTTCTGTCTGAACACTTTCACCGTCTTCAGGCGACAAAATATAATAAAAGGAATTAGGTGTCTTCTTGCTCATGGGCTATAGAAAGCCATGCAGAGGCGTAGCTTCACAGACAGAGTGCTGCTCCCAGGAGAGGAAATGCACTTGCTCCAAACCTTTCTGGCTCCATCCTGGTGGAGTCTCTCACACACCTACAATCTGAATCCCCATCCTAAAGCTGGGAGGTGCCAGGAGCAAGCCAGCAGCCTGAGCCAAGCAACAGTGGCAGGGCCAGGGCCAAGTCTGGAGCTCAGACTTCAGCTGGGAGCTGTTCAGCCACATGGAAAAGCCAACAGCTCTTTGACTTTCCCAAATGCTGCTTGGAATTCATCCCTTTCAGGTCTGTAGGGATCCTGTGGCTGCCCCCAGGAGCAGAGGCTGGGTGGCACTGCTGGGATGGATCTCTGTGCCTTGCCCTGCTGAGCTGTGCCCTCCGTGTGAGCCCAAGGCCACTGTGCTCCAAGGCAGCAGCCAGGCTGTGCCGGGCTGGGCAGGACACGGGGGCCCTGCAGCGTGCTGGCCACAGGCACCAGCAGTGGTGACCAAAGCTGAGCCCAAAGCTGAGCTGCCTGCAAGGATGAGAGGTGCATGTGTGCCCACAAACCATGTTAGGTCGTTCCCAAGGCTGTCTGCTCTTGGTTACATCAGTTTGGCCTCTCTGTGATTCCAGCAGCTTGATAGTTAGTCCCCTTTTCCTGATTTCTAGGTTGTTGGTCCCCCATTCTGGTGGTCCCCCATTCTGTCTGTGTTTCTGTACCCCTTGGGAGGCTGATAAATGTGGTACCTCTCCCCATGGCTTCCCCTGGTCACTCTGAGCCCCATCATTAAGCTCTGACACAAAAATCTGTTTAGTCACAGTGGCAGATTGCTTCCATGAAGCGCAGAAATGTAATTTGCCAGTACTTAAGCTACAATATTAAATACTAACATGAAGTTCCTTCCCCTTTTCAGTTCTTTATAGCAAAAAATACTTGGTGTGAAATCTTGTTTCTACAAGGGTCAGTGATAAAATCTGCATCAGTGACAGAGCAGCTTCTGCCCTTCCTATGGTGAGTGGTTTTATTGGTTTTGCATTTAAAGCTGTTCCAATGCATCAGTGCTTTCATTGCCAGTCCAGAGCACTCCTACACTTGCAGAGCTGGTGAAGAGGTAATCTCCATATTCCCCTTGCCCTGGTTGTGTCCCAGGCAGCAGGACAGCCCTGCTGGGGTTTGTTCTGCAGTGGCAATGGCTGGTGGTTCAGCTCTGAGGCAGAGCACACTCCAAAGCAGCCGTAAGCCAACACGCCTCACCTCAGGCTCCAGCCCACTGTAGTTAATCATTAAATAATTCTCCTGGTGATGTCATCCAGTGCTGATAAATTACAGATTTCATTGTTTTGCCTGGAGCAGCTTTAAATTGTGTTAATTTCACTGAAGATTGACACTGGCTTTTGTTTCCTTTTGCTACTGTTTTGTCCTGTAAAGCGACACATACTACAGACTTCAGATCGCTCCTATAATTGGTACAATAGATTTCTTTTTATATTTGGAGAAAAATTTAATCAGAGCCTTTGAAATACCAAGAACTTTGAGATCAATAAAATACTAATGATAGTGTATTAGAAGAAGAATATTACCACAAATCAAATAGCTTTTAAAACAACCTTATTGTTGACCATGTTTGTTTTACATGTGATCTCAGAATGATTTCTAATTTTATACAGCAGCGAATTTATTCCACCTACAATACACGTTTCTGACACAGGGTTTTCTCAAAAACTGAAGATAAAATACATTATACATTTTCCTGATGAGCAAACTCTCATCAGTCTGATTCTCTCCTTTGGCAAAGGAAAAAATATCCCCAGGTAGTCCTACTCTTTTCAGGCAGAAGAAAAAGGCTGTTTTAAGTTAGTGGGATCTTGATCTGTTCTTTGATGACAAATTCCACCTATTTTGGAGCAATTAACATAACAGTTCAATGGGTATTGAATAAAGCATATGGAAAATTTTGGAGCTGTAATTTACAACTAAAAAAATTATATTAAATAACTCTGTACCAGCAACAATGTGACACAATACAGTAGACTGTTGTGGTAAATAAGACAAGGTTTTGATTGTGCACTATTGTAGCTCCCCAAGCAGAGTGTTGAGTTCAGCTAGGAAATATTGAATAAAACCTCATATCCCCTCTGAGGCTCCATATCACAGCTGGTATTTTTAATAGAAGTCTCTCTCAATATTTTCACTAGGGTACCTGGGGTTTGCTTTGGTGGGGTTTTGTTGTTTTTTTTTTTAAGTACATGGTATATTACAGTCTACCCCCACTTTGCTGTAAATGTGCACAGAAATTAATTGAACAATAAATTAGGTGTCAGGTGCCTCAAGGCACTGATAGGTATTAATGCCCCTGACCAGCCTCACCTGGGGCATCCCACCCCCTCCAGGGACTCAGGATTTAAGCTCAGCCCTTTACATTCCCTGTTTCTCAGCGGTGCAGTGGGGCTGCTGACCCCAGCTCCCGGTCTGTGCACCCTGCTGCTGTGGACTCTGGCCTGTGTGTGGGCCACCAGGCTTGGTGACAGGGCTGTCCTGTCAGGATGGACCTGGCTGTAGTCTGCAGAGCGTATCTGGCTTTCACCCTGAGCTGCAGATCATCCCCTAAGCTTGGCCCCAAGCCTCTGTGGTTGCTGTGAAGGTGCCTGATGCTGGGACTTGGGATTGAAGCTGCCCTGCTCTCTCCACCAGCTGCTTTGTGACTGGTCCTGGTCCTGTCCCACTGGGAGAAGACATGGTTAGTTGAGGGAAGTAAATACTTTAATGGAGTTCACTTAACCTACCCTGTCCCATGTCTTTATAACCTATTTCTTATTAGAAAGGCAAGATTTCTTAGGAGAATAAAAAAGTAGCCAGATTTAATATCTTGGAGCAATTGTTCTGCAATAGCTTTTCAGCTCTAGTGTTCCAGACTTTTCCTCAGAGACATGGGGACAGGGGATGCAGCTGGTGGAAACTGAGCTGCCACTGCTGCAGCTGAGGTTGTGCTCTCCTCTGAGCTCCTGTGCAGCCAAAAGGTTTTGTGCTTGCTCACCTGCCTCATCTTGTGTCAGCCTATTCTGTGCAAACCCAAGCTATTGTTCAAGAGTTTTGTAAATCAAAACATAAGCCTTCTGGAATCCATGTGTTTTGTGCAGGCCATGGTAAAAGATTTGGGGTGGTGAGAGTTGGGAGCTGAGAAGGAGCTGGAGGGTTTGTCTTAGCTTGCCTTTTTTGGGACAGTGTGTTAGACAATGAGTTGATCCAAATTGCATGCATTGTTTCAAGAGGAGGACTACAGTTATTTGCAGCAGAATGAATCAAAATTCTCCAAAATACCTCCTCAATAGACATCTAGCTCTTAAGAAATCTGGGGCACTGTTTCATACATTTAGCAGAGCAACTTACTTACACATGTAGGCCATTTAAAGAAATGGGATAAATAAAGCACCTTATGTTGCATTTCTCCACCATTTAGAACAAAAATATGGAAAAGAGTGTCACTTTGCCTGCATTCTTGTCCAACTCCATAGAAGGCTTATCTGGCCTCCAGGAGGACATAGGATAACTACCTACAGATTTCAAGCTTTACATTCAGTTAAGCTATTGCTCAGTTTTCCTTAAAAAATATGAAACATTCTCTGTTTATTTTGCCAGATTCTGAAAGGACAAGTTTGAAGGAGAGGCAAGAGTGTGCTTCTCTGGGATAAGTGCAGGGTTCTCCTCCAGGATATCTACCATTGTATTTGGATGTGTGTCTGTTTAAATGTAGTATTAGTGTGAAGGTACCAGAAGAATATGGGCTTCATCCCACAAAGTCCTAGACTGGAGCACCTGCAAAATCAGATCCTTTACATCTGGGGTGATTGGCATAATCTCTGAATGTTTTGTGTTTCCAACTGCTCTACATAGAGTAGCCTAGAAGATGAAAAAAACCTGTGGGTCCCTCCAAGTACTTGGTATAATATATTCTCATTTTAAAACTATGGTTGAATATATTGAGTAAGGGAAAGAAAGGCATGAAATCAAGACTTCAGAAGCAAAGCAAAAAGTCACAATGTTTGTTTCATTATATATCTGGGATTTTACCACCTGGAGAGGTTTGAGAAGCAGACCTTCCAAATAAAAATAGCAGAATAATAAAACAATAATAGTAAAAAGCAGTGGTGAGGTACTTCAAAAATCTACATTTTACAGAAGTGTAATCATGATTTAAAAATACAAAAACACTGTGACTCAAAAGAGGGAGAGCGTGGGTGTTTGCTGGGGATGAGTCAAAAGAGAAGAAATTTCAATTCCAGAAAGCAAATGCAAAAGATGAGGCTCTGTAAGTAGAGCCTGCAAAAAGGCAGACCAAATTTATGCATTTGTTCTGCATCCAGGGTTCACCTCTATCCTATGCAGAAGTCATTGATTAACTGACATTAGATTGAAATGGGGCAATTAGACAGAGTAAAATGTCTACAGCATAAATTATACAAGAAAAGTGTCTGAAGAGAGCCTCCCCTTTGTCTTTAAGACTTGCCAGCTGTTCCTTTTCTGCCTTGTGATTTTTACCTTTCCAGATAAGCATATTCCTTTCTGTAAATCAATCTGACGGAACAGAGCTGACTGTATATCACAGGCTACAGCTGGATGTCCAGATACATTTTTAATAGGTCACCCAGTCCAGTGGCAAGACAGCACTGATTCATGTTAGCAGATGAGGAGGAAAATGATGCTGTGGAAGCACCTACAGCAGATACTGCTGCACACTTCCTTGGCCCTGATTACTTGAAACAGTTTGTCACATGCTTAAACTGAAACATGTGCTTTGGTCCCCTTTGTAGTCAGTGAATCAGGCGCTCAGTCTTCTACACTATTGAAAATTAATTACAGGAGATGGAAATCCTGCTGTTTTCCAGTGTAAATAATGGAAGTAAATCACTGATTCATTGAAAAAAAAAAAAGCTGAGGCAGTTCTGTGGCTACACTGGCTCAGTGCTCTTTGCTTTTAACAGTGTGAAAATGTATTTAAATGCTTTTTTGCTACAGGAACAATGAAAAATTGGTGGTTTTTTTAGAAACAGATTGCTTTAAGACTCTTCTTGTGGTTGTGGCTAACCACCTTAGTAGTGAATTTAGCTTGTTTGTAAAGGAAACCTACTCTTTGCCATGGTGCTTGGGTTGTGTGAGTCTCCATGGCATGAGCATGCTTTTGCTCTTGCTCTCTTCCCACTGCCTGAAGAGACATGGGCTGTTAATGGGGCTTCCTGAACAAACCCCTCTACAGAAGCACAGAGTAGTTGGAGATGTTTCCAAGCTGCCATTTTCAGCAGTTTTTGCAGCCTGTATCCATTTACCAAGTCCAGACCTGACTGAATAGGAATGGTCACAGCTGTGGCAGCAGAGCCACACTTGTATCTTTGATATCAGCACTGAACAGGGTTTGTGAGTGGGAGATGGGCACAGGCCCATCTTGTTGGGGATGTTTGATTTGTTCTCAGGGCTGTATTTTTCTTCCTAAGGGCTGCTCTGACAGGAGCAGGAAAGGCAGCCTGCCCTGACACACTGGGGACTCTGCTGGGCATCTTTACAGTGCAGTGTGCACTGAAAGCCTCTGAAGGACTACAGCAGGTTTGGCTTTTGTCCAGTATAAGGAAGGCAAGCCTTAGCATCCACCTGTTTGAACAACACAAGGAAAGACCACCTGGCTGTGCTATACAGTGACATGGACTGGGCTGTTGTAAATAAACTGGGCATTGAGCATTTCCTGGTCTTCCCTTTACTCATGATAACAAGATTAATACATGAGCTTTTCCACTGCAGAATAATGTGCAATTTGTAGTGTGGCCACGTGAGATGAAGACTTGATCTTCTGTAAAGCCCAGGTTACTGTTTACAAAATGGGGAAGGGGGAAATGGATGCTGAAAATAGCTGTTGGCCTGTGCAAAGTGCTTCAGCAAGTAGTCAGTCCTGTGCTGTATGCAAGATTTGACAGTGAGTTGGCCTGAACTGGTGGTACCTGCTGGATGACCTCTTCAGTTTTGCATTTAGCTTTCAACATACTGTCCATGTAATTCAAGTGATATTTTCAGGCCTTTGTATGGAAAGGCAGACTTGCTATTTCTGTGTGGTTCTAGCATGGCACTGGTTCAGAGCCACACAAACCTGATGGTATCTCCCCACTTACCTGCAGCAGTCAGTACCTGATTCCAGTTTTACTGGGACTGCCTCAAGCATAGGAATTCAATGAAAATCAGATAGTTATCCTATTTGTTCAAGTTTAATGTGCCCAGCCAAGCAAAAAGGAAACCGGGTAAACATTTGGCTAAGTGACATTTACATTATTTTTGTGCTGGGCTTTATCTGACATGTCAGACACACACTTAGTATTTTATAAACATGTCTTCCAGCCTTCAAAAATGCAGATTTATGATTTTGAAAATATTTTACTGAAGCTGAGAGCATTTAGCTTTTCATAACTGGGTTGAAGGGTTGTACATATCTCATCCAGTCCAATCTGAAAAAAAAGTGAAGCGTTTCCATTTTTCATGTATGGACCATGAAAAGGTGAAGTTTGACTCTAATGATAATATATAAATGTAAACCAAGCCAGTCTCATGTGTGCTTGTTCAGTAATTTCTTGGTGGTAAGGAGTATTTATACAGCACTGAAATTAAAATATCTGAATATCACAAAGCATGATGATTTTGTACAGTGAACTTTTATAACTCATATGAAATGAACCTGTCAGTCATCATTAATGGTCTGTGAAACCCTATCCCAAGCTGGTGCCAAGTCTTTCCCACAGAAACATTGTGATAAGCTCTGCAGTGCTCACAGTAAATCAGGGAGTTTCACAATGAGTTACATGATAAGCTTTGCAGGATTGCACAGTAAATCATTGTGTAGAACAATTACACAGTAAGCCTCCTTAGTTTTTTCTTTATGGGAGCGTCTGTCAGCAATGGATAAAAGTCAATATTCATATTTTTATGCCACTTCTACTGCCTAAATCAAATAAAATTTATGGACACTTCTTAAGATTGGTGGTAAGACCACTCTGTTAGCCTTGTATGCCTGCACATATGTGATGTAGTTAATAGAGTCCTGGGGGACAGTGCACAAGGAGCCCAGAGAAGTCTAAAGACATCACAGGCTGACTTGGTGATGGGAAGAGTACCCTTGGCTTTCAGTGGATCAGTGCCAGTTTACACTAGCTGAGCTGGCTTTTGTCTCAGTTCTCCAAGAAGATGTGTACTAGGATTTCCAATTTATGCAGGCATTCACATTTACTTTGCTCTACCTCGGTTCTCATTGTCTCATTTAATTTTTTCAGTCAGCATTGCTATAAGCAGCATCTTTCCTCCTAAACTCTGTTTTATTGATTCTTGTGGTTTACAAGAAAATGGTCATTTCTCTCCCTACCAACTCCTCTTAAGTGATTTAACCTCTGCACCTCTTTGGTAGGTCCTATCCCAATTTATTTTTTACCCCCAAATTTTAGCACTTCAGCTGTCTCCAAGATATCTCCAATTGATGTTCCCTTGTCCTTCAACACTGCAGGCTGGAGCTTAGCTTCTTGCCTTCCTCCCAGGCTGATGCCTGGTGCCCCTCCCTAGCTGTCTTCAGGGTTCAGGCTTGTCTTGTTTGCTTTGCTTTCATCTCCTCCTCCCTCCCCATGTCTCACTGCTTCCTAGAGACTTGCAGGGCCTAGTGCCAAAAGCTCCAAACATGCAGTTTGCATTCTTCTTCCTAGGCAGAGCCTCCTAAACTCCCACTACTCCACCCTTTGTGTGCCTCTTTACAAATGCACACCTTCTAATCTTCCAATCTTGACAAGATGAAACAATAATAAATGAATTTCCTGGTGCTATTTCAGCATGGTTCCTTCAGGTGTACAAATTGTTGGTGTCAGATTGTAGGAGATGTCTGCCTTTCAAAGAGCAAGGAGTTGTGTTTGTATTAATGCTGCCTCAATGAAGCATCATGTACTGGAAAGAGCTATCGTGTACCCCAGAACTGCAGGAGCCAAATCCCCATCTGCAGCACAGCAGAAAAGCTCCAGTGACATCAGGGGCTGCAGCTCAGGTTTGTGCTGGCTGAAGGGCTGGCCTTGAGTGGGGACTGTGGAGTGCAAGCCAGGAGATAGTTACTGAGGCCCTTTTACCTCTTTTGGAAACCCACTGCAGACACAGAAAACCACAGGAGAGGATCTCACTGAAAAATAAGAAATCTTGACACAATGCTTTGTGGTTTTAGAATTACCCTTCACTTTTGTTTTATTGATGAATATATTGTTAGAAAAATAAAATATTTTGGTTCATGAGCTTAGAGCTGCTGCTGTCTTCTAAAATCCTGGCATGAGGCATTACCCTGTAAGTGTACATGTGGCTTGCTAATCTGTCCTATATGGTGGTGAAGTCAGGAAGGAGCCCAAGCCTCTGCAAGCCCAGGCTTGTTGCAATCACTGAGAATAAAGTTTGTGATTTCTTTCATCTGTTTGAAGTCACCTTATTTTTCTCTATAGGTGTTCAGTTGAGGTGGTTGTGAGGTTAGGAAGAGGGAAGGAGAGGTGAGCAATATGGAACCCTTTCTAGTCTGTGTGCAAGGCAGATCATGTTGAGCATACATTGCTAGTTTAAAAACCCTCCAGAGGATGTCACAGGGCTCTGATGTAGTAAGATATGTGCAATATCAACACTTGCTGCCCTTATTTGAAATGTCATAAAATGGGATGTGTACACTTGGTGCAGAAGGCTGTGCAGCCTCAAAGCAGCATGTGTAGGTAGTATATTACAGTTTTTTCTGTGTGGTGTGCATCTGTTGTGGCCAAACTACAGATTAAATCCTGTCTTGGAGCTAGTGAAAATACTGACACATGCTGTTGCATGAGCAGCCTCCAAACGTGGCACAGAACCTGGGTGCTCCCCTTTTGTAGGGGAGCTGCCTTGTGCTGGCATGCAGGGAGCCTGCAGTTCGTGTTTGGGATGGGGGTGTGTGTTTGTAAAACATGATGGGGGGATCCCAAAAAGGCTCTGGGAAAGCTGGAATGGGATGAGGCTGTCAGGACAAAATCAGACCTATATGTGACCCTCGTGTACAAGTGTAATGTATGTATTAGCACCAGCTTATTAAAGCAGGTATTTAGAAGCCAAGAGATAAATTTACAAAAGGATTTCATACTTGGGAGCTGGGCCTTTGAAGCTGTTGTTCCTCTCTTTTATAAAAATCAGGAGGCATGCTGAAATTGCAAACTGCCTTGTCATCCCTGGAATCAAATCTTCAAATGAAGAGGAAATCTTTTCTTTTTCCTAGAAAAGATGCACTCACTGGGTCTTTTCAGATACCATTTCTATTTGTGACAGGAACTTTTTCAAGGAAATGAGCAGAAGGTAGAACAGCATGCTGCTTCTGATTGTACATTTCTTAATATGCTTTAGAAATATACACACTGGCAACATTTTTACAAGAAAATGCCTCATCTTTCATTAAAGAATGACTTATAAAAAAGCCTTGACTTTTGTATGGCTGTGTATTTCATTAGGTATATTTCATACTTCTCTAACAACTCCTAAATGGCAAATAGTCCTGAGTAGTACTGGGAAAGCAATTTGCTTTAAATGGTTCATTTAGGTGAATTTAGCAATTTTATTTTGTATATAAACTGAACAGCTTTTCTTAGCTCAGCTTTTGCACTTACCAGAATACAGGTGTTTAGTTATTGACAGAGATGATGCAAAATCTCTGTAAAATAGCTTAACAAAACCAAAAAGTCTTGCTGTTCAAATGTTATTTTTAATTACTCCAGATACAATACTTGGACATTACCATGAGCAGGTAGATTTAGATTGTTTAACACTAATGGGGAACATATTTGATTTCATCAGATTTCCTGTAAGCTATAGGAACTGTGTGTGCCAAAAAGCAATTGAACAGTGAACACTAACTCCAAGATAGCACCAGAAGTCAAATTCTGAGTGTTTTCTATAAATGTTTTTCCCAAAAGTCATCTTGTAACTTTGATCCTCCTAACATGCTACTTCTAGCACAAATTCCTTTGAAGCAAAACAAAAGCACAGAGCAAACAGAAAAGCCAAGCCCAAAAATATTCACATCAGCAGGCTTGCAGTGAAATCATAGTGTATTCTCAAGCAATGATTTCTCTTGCTTCCTCCTTATTACCCTTATTTACCCTTCCTTTATCCTGATGCTTGAATTAAATCAGTATACAAGTGCTTTTCTTCTCTGAATGTCCTTTAATTTGACAGCCTCATGGCCTCAGTGCCCTTCTTTGCCAAATATTGCCTTTTTGTAGACACAAGTTAATTCCTATCATATTGTGAGACAGGCTTGTGCACAGTGAAAGCCCAGCTTGCAAAGTGCCTTCATTTCTTCCCAGCCTCTGAGGAATTCTGGATGTGTCAGTAAGAGCAGATAAAACTATCAGCATGTTCCTTCTGCTTTCTTCTGAATTTTTTTCTCAGTTGTATCCCAAAACATGAGGTGTTTGTTTTGTTTCTTTTTGTTTTGCCCACTACTTGCCCCATCCACTTTCTTTCCATCTCCCTCATTTCCCACCTCCCCTGTAGGAATGCAGTGGCAATATATCTTCACTAAATCTCCTTGCTGGAAGGAAGTGCACTGTCACTCATGAGCCTTTACACCTGCCAGAGCTAATGAGCTACGTTTGACCCTCATCCTGATGGATTATTTAGAACTTCACACTCCTAGGAGAGTTGTAGTGTCCCAAAGGAGCAGCTGAATGCTACTACAAAAGTTTCTAGTAACAAAAGATTTAATATGCTTTATGTAACATAGATATTGCTGAATAGTTTCTATTTCAGATCTAAAAGGCATTTTTTCATTGAATATCATAATTCAAGTTTCAATAGCAGAAATATGATAATGGTATTTTTATTGATAGCTGATGATTCAAAAGTTTATTTGGACCAATGGAGGTGATGCAGAAACAGCAGTTTTTAGCAAAGGTCCTTCTGCCTGGCCTGACCTGTGGTCCTGCCCTTTGTTTTTGGTGTATGTCTTGTCTTCCTAATCACTGATGGCAGTGACTACTCCTGAGTGATGGAGACTCAGCTGGGATCAGAACTGGGTCCTAAAACTCATTGTCTTGGTGACATAACTCAATTATGACAAATAGGAAAAGGAGATGGGTAGTTGCTCTGAAGACATTAAGTGATTAGTGATGGGTGAACATGATGTTTGTGGTCTGATAAGAAAAGCACTCAGAAAACTAACCACACATTTTCCAAAGCTTGTCTGGTGGGGAAGGGGGTGATGAAAGGCTGGTGGTGCACCCTTAAGACTTTCTCCATGTCCGTCTGGCTGTGTAGCACAGAGGAACAGTGCTGCCAGTGGCACTCTGCTGACGTGGGGTAGGTGTCCCCAAAGAGAGGGCAGGCTGTACTCACTCAGTTGTTGGGGTTTTCTTCTTTTACCTCTGTGGAGAGACTGTTATTTTTTGAGGAATTTTCAGATTAATGTCTAGACAACCTAGAGAGCCTTTCAAAAGATCCACAAACCCTCTGAGCCAGTGTGTTGTATTCATCTCTTAAGGAACCTTGTCATTAGGCTCAAATTAAAAATGAGCTGTCAGTTTCTATTAATAATTAATGCCGAAATGTTAGCACTTTGAAAGACTGTTTCAAGTGTAACACATTCCATTTAATGCTGAACAGTTTTATATTTACAGTAATTCCACCTTTCATCCCTTAATGTCAACCTCTAAATCTTTAATGCTTTAATCACACTTCTTATTTTGATATCCCAAGTGAGCTGTTCTAACCTGTGTCCGCTCCCTTTCGATAAGGTGCACATTTGATACTGGAAGGTTAGTCAGCAGCACTTGTTAATTATTAAGGAAAACAAAATGCTATTGCTGGAAAATTATGTTTGTTCCCAGCTGTATGTGTTACCTTTAATCTGTACTGACAAGAAGCAAGAGGAATCATAAAATAATCAGAGGAGCCAGGAGAGAGGATTGTTTGTGAAGAATATTACCCAGCAGAAATGTAGACAGCCTTGATTTGATTCCATAAATGAACCTAATTACTGGGTAATGTATTTTTCTATGGAAATAACATATCTGTAAAATACGTAGTTAAAGGAAGGCTCTGTGAATTTGAAAGCAGACGATTTTTGCTTTTGAGCTGTGATTCCTATAGCATATTCCTGGACAGCACTAACTCACTGAGAGCTTTGGTCTTGTGCATAGGCAACACAAACATTGCCCATCCTGCAGCATCTGTCTGTGAGCCAAGTTCTTTATTTGCAGTCTTCCAGTTGTGAATAGGGGAAAATTCTGTAGAGAAACAGGCCACCTAAATGTGCTGTGAAGTTTTCTTTTTAGAATGCTTGTCTCCTGTAAATATCCAAGACATAATAAAATTAATACTTGGAATTTTCTTAACTGCAAAGCAAATAATTAATATTCTAGAGAACTAGAAAAGGCACTTAAATTACTTCCAAAGAAAGGAGACATTTTTGAACTTGTAGCTATAAAATATGTTGCTCCAATTTGTTTCCCTTGCTCTTTCAGAATAACTTCTTGAAGTGAGATGTAGTGGAGGGTATTTGTGATCAAGTTTACATAATATTAATGGGTTATAGAACAATATTAAACTAATCACCTACTGCTTGATTACTGGGATCAATAGGATGAGACTCCACCCTGTGTCTGGCAGATTCATGTGCCATGTATAACATATCTTGCTACCAATTTATGTTAGCAATTTGTTATTGTGTTTTCTGGGATAGATACTTAAGATTATTATCTGTATCTTTTCCCACAAGTGCTATTGCATGGAAAAGGCAGGGAGGTGCTTCACTGTAACAGAAACCTCAGCTTGGCTCTTCCTCTGCAGAGACTGAAAACAGTCTGGTGCTGGGAAGGGACCTGCTCTGGCCTTTGGGAGCCCCTGTGGATGGGCCCCAGAAGGCTGTCCTTGTGTGGACCATGTTTTAATCATGTGTCTCTATCTCTGGGAAGACACTCATCCTGTGAATTTGAATGCTAATCATTTTTCTGCAATAATGTATTATTTCTTTTATTCCCCTGCATCATGTGCTCCTTTTCCTTACCTTGTTCGTAGCTGTATTTCTCATAGGTGTACATGAAAGTCTCTCCATTGGCTTTGTGTTGGTAGCTGAGAATTCAAACACATGTGCAACTCACAGCAAGTACTACCTCAGTGCATGACAATTCAATTGAAACCAGGGGACTGTTGGACTGAGACTCCAAAAAATCTCTATCCTATTTGGCCTGGCCATTCCCACACAGGCAAGCAGAGTGCTGTGTCAGTCAGGTCGTATTTTGCACCCATTTCACCTAGGTGCCTGTGAAAGCATCATGTGCAAAGTGAAGTTTTGATACTGTATTATGATCAATTCTAGCAGCATTGCCACCACAGATGCATGTATTTCAGTGAGACCAAAGCAGAGTAAAATAACGTAGGATATTCTCAGCCTGTGAACTTATGCTTGTAGTATCAGCTCTCAGCAATATTATCTGCTTCTTTTATCAGGCTCTCATTGTCTGGGCTTTTTTATAATTATATGAAGAGTGGATGAAGTCCTATTAAGTTGTCTGAGATTAGAAAAAGAATTACTCCACTGATACTTTCTATCCTCACTGACATGTAAAAAAGGCATTCAGAGTTTACTGAACTTCTGCCTCACACATCTAAAAAGAAATAGAAAAATTCCTGCTGATACATTATCATGCAAGCATCCAATTCAGTCTTGTCTTGCTGTGGAGACATGCACAACATACAGGAAAGACTTAATATTTATAAGATGCCCAACAGGACTAAACAAATGGACACGTGTAGAATGTGTATGTTATTCATTACAAACATGATTAGTGTTTCTATATAATAGATGTGCTGTTAAAGCACAGTGGATTCTTCGAAGTTTACAAGTTTGTTATGAATTGATTTATTCATGAAATGCTTTGTTTCTATGACAACTTTATTGGTTTGCCTGTGGTCTAAATACATATAGGCATGGCAGGAATTCTACAGTACAAAACAAATTACATGCTCCCACCTGAATGGCTTGATGCCTTTAGGGAATGTACAGAAATAGTCCACAATGAGGGCTGAAATCACCATAGACTGTGCCAGTATGAGAGGGCTTACTTAATAAAGAAAAATGCTTAAAGGTCTTCCACAGGTTCCAACTCTGCAATAAAAGCAAAAGATGGAAGCAAAGAAAGGAATCTGGTAGGAAAACATAAAAGGCACCCAAAATCCAATTGCAGAGATGCTAGTGTATTCAAGAAAAAGCCACAGATCAAAGACCAGCACTCTCCCACAAATAGAGCTTGCAAGAAGCTATTAATATTCATAACAGATCTAGACCTACAAAAGAAACTGGAGAGCTATTTTTTAGTAAAAAATTAGTGTGAAAGGATAGGACATTAGTTGATAAAAGGATAGGAAGGCTTGCTAGGGCAACACAAAATGGCATCAGAAAAAAAGTCAATAAGTGGATCAAATAACAGAAATGAAAATACAAGAGTAATAATTAGGACAGGGACTTGTAAGAGAGGTCAGGGACCTAAAGAGAGTAACAGTTTTCAAAGCATGCAAGACAAAAGTTATGTAGCAGTGCTTCTATGAGTGACCCCATGACACAGGGGTCTCTCCAAGACAGTGTTGTAAAGTATGGAAGAACAAGGATGCTTTGGCTCCTTCTGTCCTGTGTGATGCAGAGCCTTTTGGGAAGTGATAAGCAAGAGCAGTGGAAACTGAAAGTTTTCAAAGCAGGAGCAGTAGAGAGTGCACTTCTATGCAAAAACAAGTTTTTTTCCAGCAATGTTTTTTAAGCTAAACAAAGCTGCATAGTATTCTGGATCATTTTTAGAAAATTGGTATGAGAATTTCAAAGGGAAGAAGGGGCACTGATAATCCTCTGCCTAGCCTGAAAGCCACTGTGAAAATGCCTTAAATTAGAGCAAACCAGCAAATGCAAATGCTGCATTGGTAGACCACAAACTGCCCCTCTAGCTCTTCTGCCTCTCTTGGGAAGCTGGGCTGTGGTTTAGGTGTTCCATGCTCACTTGGCTCAGAACAGGTTTTTGCTTTGTAGTTTGGCTGTTGGGCTGTCATTCATTCAAGTATTTCACTGATTTTGTCTCTTATCATTGAATGTTCAGAGGGCAGGCAGATTTTGTAGCACTCTGGATTTAAGGATGCATTGCCTCCCTTGCACTGCAGTGAAGCCAGACTGTAAAGCCAGTGGGGTTCAGTACCTAAGATTTGGCTCAGGGAGTGCCTTAGTCAAATATTGTTTTGCATTTGTGAACCAGGTCATCTGCTTTGAAAGGTGACCAGGCTGATGCAGGCAGGCACTGCTTGAGAGGCAGAGTCCTGAGGCCAGAAAGCAGAGAAAAGCAAATGCAGGGAGTGAGATGGGAGGCTGCACGTGGCTTTGTGCTGGGCACACAGCATTCATAGCTCGCCCACTCAGTAAGTGCCTAAGACAATTGACTAATTTGACATGGAAGCACTAATAAAACAAAAAGCTTCTCCAATTAGTACATGCTCTCTATTATTTCTGACTTGTGTTCTGACCCAGTCCTTTCCATATTCCTAATTGCCCACGCTGCACTAAGTGATATTGCCTTCCACACATTTTTATGAGCTGTGGTCTCCTGCAAGAGGAGAGATTTGTGTAGCAGCCTTCATGATTGACTTGAAATGACACTGTTGCTTCAGCTGGTCAAACTGAGTATTTAAAAACTATGGAATATCTACAGAGGTAGACTTTAGAGGGAGGGAGTGATCACCTCCTAGAACAGTGAGCCTAATTCTCAGCTGGTCATCTTTGTGTATCTAGCATGCTTGCTTCAAAGCCCTTCATAGTAGCAATGGATTTTGTTTGGGATTTTTGTTTTGCTTTTTTTCAGGCTGGGTATAAGCCTTGGCAGAGAAAGGAGTGTTGACATCAACCAAATAGTTCCTTATTTCACCATGCCTTTGGGACCGAGAAAATACTGAAATAAAACTACTGCGCATGCTGAAACAAAATGCAGGGGGGGTTGTTTCTTTAGTTCTGTATTTCTAGATACCAGGCCTTCTGTCTCTGGAAGGTGTAGTTGCCCTTTTAGGGTTCAGTCTGGATGTGAAATGTGTAGTGAAGATTTCTTTTCTTTCTCAAGGAAAAGAATAACCACAAAATCTTTTTCCATTATATTCCTTTCTTGCTGGTTTATCCCCTATGTGGTGCGAATAATGCATTTTCAATTCAGCTTTTGGTTTAAGGAAGTACATAGGCTGAGCAATGGAACAGGCTATCCCTCAATAAGGCACAGAGCCAAAAGTAATTCTAAATCTCCCTGAATGAACTGGTAGAGGTTCTGCTTTGCACTCCTGAAATATCTGCTGGCTTTTCAGCGCTGTTGCCAAGAGATCTAGCAAAGAAGGGCTTCTGGTGAGGCACAGCAGGACACCAGATGCACCAGAGGTTTGATGGCCAGAGCAACCCCAGAACCCAAGGCAGCTGGTCAGAAGCCAGTGGTGCAGGCACTGCAGAGATGGGCAGCCTGCAAGTGCATACAGCTCAGCTGTTTTGTTACAGTTCTTCGTGCATCCTCTTCTCACTTTGAGAAACTGGGAAATGTTTGGAACACACATCACAGGGAGTGCTGCATCTCCAGCATCCCAGTAAGACCGTGGTACATGCATGGCACCATCAGATAATGCTGCTTGTAACAGATCAGCACAGCTCCTGCTACCTAGTGCAGGGGTTTCAGTAAAGACTGGCTTTTGACAAACCTGCTTGGCAGTGAATTTAAAAACTATTTTTAAAGTCTCATAAATGCTTTTATGGGCTCTTTTAAATGTTGTCTGCACTATGTAGGAAAATGTCATAGTTTATCCCATAACTAACAACAATATTTAGTTTAATGATGGCTATAAAACAAGTGCAACAAAGAGAAAACTGTTCTGAACTTTCTTGACACTGTATTCAGCAAATACTTGCTCTTTACCTGACATGCCATCATTTACTCCCTCAGCCCTCAGAGAACAGCATGATAGCTGAACTATCGACACAGTAGAAGAAATCATAGACAAGGAAAGTAAACTGTGATATTTTGAAATTAATGATGTAGTTCACTTGATGCACTGCATGCCTAATAATGAAAAATCTAGAGGGAAGAGCTTGCTTGATGACATTGTGAAAATCTCTGCATTTCAGTCATAGACTGTGGGATGTCATCTGTGTGTATATAAGGATATGCCTTATATGATCTGATGTGGTCAGTTTATGCAGACAGTACTTTACACACACAGCAAATGCTTAACTTCATAGAAATTTCCCTTTTCACTGCCTCTCTGGGCTAGGGCTTGTGTATGTTTGTGTGTGCATATACATGCAATCAGAGGGGCTGGGAACAGGTACCCTTTTTCATTAAGTAAGTGACATTTTCATGCTGGTACAGCATCTATCTATCTATCTTCTTTCTGGCAAAGCTGTGTGCCTTTCAGTCAGCATCTGACTAAAGATCAATGAGAGAAAGCTTTTTGAAGGTGCTTTCAGGTCCTGCGGCAAGGGAGATGATCAGAAAGCTGCCATAAGCTTCGGACCCACTTGACAAATGAGGAACTATTTTGGTGCTCTGTAAACTGCTGTCACATCAGTTAGAAACACTAATTAGAACTACTTTGCTGTTGAAAGTGTCCAGTGCATTAAATACCACTTCTGCTTATTGCAATTAGCTTATCCATTGACTTACACTTTATACCACAAGACTATCAAAGATGGAAATGCATAAGGGATTGTTTAATAATTTATGAGGGAAATTAGAACTGAATGGCAAATAGCTTTTGCCTGCTACCCTTTGACCTTTCATTCCTTGCAGAGCATGAAACTCACATGTGAAATGTGTTCATCCTTGTTTTTTTTCTAGCTAGAGGAGAGTCAACAAACCAGGATGCACAAATAAGCAAATACCAGAATGTCTTTTTCTATGTGATGTGGAGATTCAATGATGTGGGTAGCTTCTGAAAAGCAATAGGACATCGTGGTACCACACAGTCTGAAAGAGAGAATTTTATACACTTCCTGTACTGCTCTTCAAACTGGTTCTTGTTTTTGATCAAGCAGGGAGATTTTGTTCAATAATTTGTACCATGTGGAATTGGTGATTATTTTTCATGCTGTTTTGTCTTTTACAGGGCAAATTTTCAAATTAAACACCTAGTAAAGAAGTGAATTTGTAAGGACTGAGACAACTTCATATTTTTGTTTTAAAGTTAAATTTTGAGTCCATAATATTAAAGCATGCCATAGGAATAAGGATAAGGAAGCAAAGTTTTCTGATACTTTACTTTTACAAGCCAGAAGTAGTCCAGCCATTAGGAATGCCATGCCTCTACATTGTACACAGACGTTTTTTAGCAGAGAGGGAAAAAGAAAATATCATTTCAAATAGCTGACTTGCAATCTAGCACCCAACATAAAATCACAAGGCTTCATTCCTCATTCTGCTTCTTTTACCTTGGTCTAAGCACTTATTCTTTGTTCTTGGATTCCCACTGATGATATTAGTTCTTACTTTGGCTGCCAGGGTGTTAAAGACCGGGATTTGTAATTTGTTATTTTAAATATAAGATGGCAACCACTCCTAAGATTACCACCACTCATACTTTTCAAGAGCTGGAATTATTTTCTCCTGAAGTGCTTTTTAGGTTTTTGTTGTTCTCTGGGACCAGTCCAAAGAGCACCCATATTCTCTTCCTTAAAAATTAGTAAGGTGTAACTGTAATGCACATTTTTTCCCTAAAGTGCTCTTTTAAAGATGCAGACAGAAAACAAAGCAGCAACAGGCAGTTCCATCAAAAAGCTCCTAAGAGGAGTCACCTTCAATTATCTGATTCCATATATATGAAATTCTCCCTGTCTTCAAATTTCTTCATGATGGATTCAGAATATCTGCCTGAAGCCCAGTATTTCATCAGACTGCTCCATACAGAAATATTTCTGAAAAAATTACTATTTCATTTTCAAAAATTTTAAATGATGAAAGATAAAATACTATTAACAACGGAATGGGCTTACATGCACTTACCAAAATGCAAATAAAAATTACAGTTTAAAATGTTTTTTTCTTTGAAGCTATTTGCAAGTTTGGGGGTTTTTGTTGATTTAGGAAAGAAAAGTGTCTGGAAGAGCAGAAGAGAATTGCAAGATCTGAAGCCATAACTGAGCCTCCTCAGCCTGCTAACACCAGAGACCAAAGCAGAGATCTCATTTGTGCCCTTCACTTTTGCTGCCTGTAGCTGGGAGAAGGGAGAGGATTGGTTTGGTTTTTTAAGTCGGATTAACTTGAAAACCATACCCAAAGATGATGCAGCAGCCATAACTTAGTGTCACATGAGGAACTGTCTGAGGCCTGCTTTGGTTTGGAGCAGTTCAGCTCTTTGGGCCCTTGGGCAAGCTGCACTTCCTTCAAGGGGCTCTGCTCTTCTGGCTGCCATAGCAGGAGCACAATGCAGACATTCATTTTTAATTTTTTTTCCAGAAATTCACTGCATTTTTGAGAGTTTCTGGCCATTAGGGAGGTCCAGGTCTATATGGGAATTATGGAAAACTTTTGAGGTTCGGCTGTGAATCCACCCTTGCCACCAGCCAAGTTGCTATTGATGCCATTGGAGCCCAGAAGCAATGCCTGGCCAGGAGGAGTGGAGTGTGTATGTACGTCCCAGCCTGAAGCTTTGCTTCCCTTCATTTCTAATTGTCTGCTGCCTTCTTTTAAGACTGGTAACCTTAGATCAGAGGGAAAAAGAGGATTATTTTTAAGCATGATGAAATTTAACTTGTAATTGCTGTTTCCACAGCAGCCAATTGAGAGGTAAGAGCATAGCTTTACCAGGCAGCTCATAATCTCTAGGATTTACAGATGCTGAAAATGAGCAGGAAATCAGGGCAGCAGTGACCTACCTGGAGTGCAAGTACAACATACACTCACAGATCTCCATGCTAAAGACACAACGTTCTTAGCAAATTTTGTCCCTCCTGTGCGACTTTGAAAAATCTCATGGTTTGATGGTTGTGCCATGTTTCACCTAGTATTCATCACTAAATGAAATAACACCTGCATTGTATTTAAAGCCAGTTTTGGTATCCCTCTGCTTGAGACAGGGTGCTGCAATGTATTCCATTTCTGGCAAATTCAACAGGGAAAGCAGTAACTTACTCATTGACTGCTTCCCATGATGTTTCGTGTTCCTGTAAAATCAGCTACTTAGAAAAAAGCCCAGCATTAATTTTAGCTTGCTCTTTCCCAGGATACTGCTAAGACAGCCCCTGTAAAAAGCAGCACTCCTTCAGATTTCCAGTGTCTGTTGTGTGTGCTGCAATGCACGTTTTGAGAGCCAGCACTGATTTGTGTTTGTCCTTCATTTAAAGCCCCTCTATGGTGGCTGGCTAAATTTCTGCAATTCTAAGAAGCAATTTGGTTTTCCTACACCACACAGGGTAAGCAGAAAGTGTGCTGTCATGTATATGGTACCTATTGAAAGGGTACAAGTGTAAGGCTTTCTGTCCTAAAGCATTGGTAATGTTAATCAAATTCATATGTATTTATCAGAGTGATCACTGAGGAAGTCTTAAAATTCATACCCCACATAGAATGTTCTGAAAAAAGTGCTTGTTATTGTCATTCTGTTCACCAACTGCTTTTCTGGATTTGTGTAATCAACAAATGTCTAAATGAAGTATTGGCAATCTTTTTTGTGTAAACCCAAGGAAAACATGAAAGAGGAAGTTATACAAGTAGCTTTAGATAATGTCTCTTTCATGATATCAGGGAATTGGGTTTTTTTTTTCTGCTTTAGACATTTTTTGTGACTTTTTTGTTTGCTTTGTATAGCAGACTCCTAGCCCACTAGGGAGAGTTTGGCCTTTTCTCTAGAAAAAAGGTTTATCTGTCAAATATCTCAGTTTGTTTTCTTTTCCACCTGCTACTAATTTTAACATACCCCTCACCTGAGCAGCAAAAAAGCTTCTTTAAGTGACTGTGGGCTGTGTGAGTGTGGCCATGGCCAAGAGCTGGTGCAGGGGCAGGGAGCTTGGCCATTCAGGTTTGTGCCTGGTGGGGGTGCCTGGGTGCTCTTGGCCCCTTTTCCCCTGCTAGAGGGCAGGATGATCTGGGGAGGGACCTCTCCATGCAAGGTCCTCTCCTGACAGTTCCCAGGTACTCTTCCATGGAGTGCTGCTGGGGCTCCAACTCCTCCTTGTGCCCCTGTGGCTGGTCTTACCCAGCTGCTCTTGGTGTTGGGAAGGTGTTATTGCACAATAAGGTTCATTTTCTAATTGATAGAAAATAGTTAATACATTAATTCTGTGTAATTTAATCAGTGTATGTGTTAAAAACTCCCAACAGAAGCAGGCACATCTAGGACAGCTCAGTTGAATGCTGTTGTCTTGGGAGGAAAAGGCTGTTTGTAAATTAGAATTGGTCCAGAGATGTCATTTTGTGCTCTGAATTAGTGGGACAGCAAAACTCTTTGTATCAGCTTTCCTTGCCTGAGAAATGCTCTTGTGAACTGTCATAGTCCCTTAAAACTTCTGTAGATGGAAAAATTCCAGTGAGAATTTTAAAATGATATTTGGAAATAAATATAGGGTGTATAAAAATACTGAATAAGCAGCTGAGCAGTAGAAAACTCCAAGAAAAATTGCTATTGTGTAAAGATATATAGTTGCAACAGTAGACTGATATCCAATAATTTACTACTAAGTTCTAAAAACCAGATGACTGCAAAGTGTTTGCTAAACCATTCTTTTTCATCTGACATGTGGTTGGATTATGTGAACTGACTCACCATTTAAATGGGACTACTGAGATTGGTGTGTTATTGATTCAGACAATCCTTGACCCCAGGGATAACACTTGCTGTAACAGAGGAAACTGGCTTTTAGAATCCTACATCTCTCTCTGCATCTATGTTATTTGACAATACTGAAAACAAAAAGATTAAGGAAGCAAAGAATGAGTTAATACTGGCAAATTCAAGCAGCTTGTTTGATGAAATAGTGCTGGTGCTCTCTAGTAGAAAAATTGAGAGGTGCTGAGACTTTAGTCCTTTGGATTCAAATTCTTTTCAAGAAAGCTGTCAGTGGGCACTTGCCTGGATGCCTTCAGAACCTTTTTTTTTCAGAGAAACCTTAAAATAACAAATAAGTAATGCAGCAGACTGATGATCACAGTCTTAATTAACTGAAAACTGGCACGTTTTTATTTTAAGGATATCATCCCTAGGCCTGTTTGTCTACTTTCTCAATCTGTCAGTCATCAAATTCTGAACAGTTATCAATCTCCAGACATTGAGCAGGTAGCCTGGCACTTGCCCAATAGGTACTGGATGATGCTGCAGCTGTTGAACAAGTACTTCATCAAAAATTATTCTTTGGCTTTTTATCAGCTTTTTCAAATCCTAGGTTGCAAATCAGTTGCTTCCTTTTTAGTTACACAGAAACAAAATGAGATGCACCTGAATACTTTTAAAAATAATTACTTCTAATACTATTTACCAAGGCAAACATTCATCCATCCTCCTGTCTTCCTCTGTAGACTATAGCCCTCAGTCCTTTATTACTCTTTCATATGCAAACACTATGTCTGTGTTCTAATCACTGAGCATAAGTCAGATAAAAGCAAAATCTGATGTATTAACAATGAAAATGTTCTTCTGAATAAAAACATGGATTACTGTGGAATTTTTGCTAGGATTATGCCAAGAGCCTCAGAACTTGTCTCTGAAAGACTTATTCCTCTAATCAAAGTGAACATCCCATTTTTCTATGCCTTTTTCCCAAGCAGGTTGACAAATGATCTCTTTATACGTACAGCTTTTCCTAGGCACAAAATTTCACTAAAATCATCTGGGGAGAAGGCAATGGGAAATGTCTTATGGGCGATCTTCCTTTAGTCTCTCCAGTGCTATTGAAACAATATGCAGACTGGGTTGGTCTTTGGGAGCCTGAAATCTCCCACTCTGAATGGTGTTGTGAAAACAAATCTCATTTTGTGTGGGAGTATGTGCACAGAACAGCTGATGTGGGCTCTCCTTGCCGAGCACCGGCTGCCGTGTTCACACTACGGGGCTGTAGGTTCCGTGGTGGGAGGGAGTCAAATGTGGATCCCGGTGGGATGTGTGTGTGCTAGGCTTTGGAGATATTTCTCTTGGAGTTTCAGACAGCCCTGAGCCATTTGCTGACCTTTTGAAGGATTCCTAAAGCTGTTAGTCAGAAAGCATTAGTGTTAGATGCTGACAGTTCTGAATGGGTTACATACAATATGTTTCCTTTGCTTTTACACGTTTAGATGATGCTTTACCAGTACCAAGTGGTGGCAGACAAAAAGTTATCAAAAATGGGTATGGACATGGATGGAAGGAAATGCTATGTGTGCAGCAATCTTGCCTTCCTCTCAGGACACAGCACTACTGTTACTGTTCAGTGCCACTGAAGTGCTGGTGATGTGTAAAACAACAGCCCTGCCCATGCCCACAAAATGCAATGGCAGTGTCCTGCTGCCATCTGTGACTCAAGTCAAAGCGCAGTCAGCACAGGTTCAGTGCATTTTTCCTTATAGTAAAAGAATCTGGTCTTCACAATTATTCCTAGCTGGATCAATGTAGCATAGCGTAGTAGTGCACACATCAGATGAGTCATATTGAAGCTGACTCCATGCTGGCAGTGAATTGCTTCCACTTCAGCAAATTCTTGAAGCACCTCATTTCCTATGAGCTAGATTATTTTTTCATAAATTGTGGACAACAAATAAGATGAGTTTAGCCTTTGCCTTTGTTGCTGAATGTGGCAAGCTGATCTGTGAGTAATGGAGCCAAAAAGAGCAATCTGTTCCAGAGCCTCCACAAAGTTTTCCATTGTTTGGGGAACGAATCAGTCCATTCTCTACGTGAAAGGGAAAGTCACGCTTAGGAACTTGATTTGTTGCAATGATCTTCTTTAATGTATTACACTGCTGGTGACATTCTTGATGATATTGGGGTCCTTTGTGTGCTTTGTATCAGTTTTATTTTCTTGCCAGGAAATTGGCTTCCTTGCATGCATAGGTGTTTCAGTCTTGGGTCCCTTTGAGCCCAGAAGTGTGTCTGCTAACATGCTCCAGACTGAATGCTTCACAGTGGCATGGAACCAAGGTGTGAAAAGCTGGCATTAAGGATTTTTTACCCCATCTTCCTATTGCAGAGTTAATTTTCTTCTTAAAATTATGCCCCATATAACTGGAGTTAGAGAGTCATTTGAGAGCTCAGAGTGGCATTTGGAAGGGCATGGCTTTTGCCATGCTCAGGTGGTTGCTAGATTGGAGCTGGTTCAATGTTTCTTCTATACTGAGACAGGACTAAGAGAAAAATGTAACTTGAATTCATGTGATTTGGTGAGTGCTAACCTGAATGTTCACTCCTCCCCAATAAGAACTGGTTTTTCAGGGAATTCCTACCTGGACTATCTAAATCTAAAATAAGTAATAGGTGTCAGTATTAAGAAACCTTTAACAAGAAGAAAGAAAATGGAGACAGAATTGAAAAAGAGAGTGAAAGGGAGTGAAGAGGAGAAAAAGTTAACCCATAAGGGCAGCTTCATCTGTAAAGACAGGGAAATAGAGAATGCTGGAATTTCCTTTCTGATGGAGATGAAGAGTGGGTTTTTCTTTTCCCTTAGAAGGATTATATAATGTATATAAAAAGTCATTCACTGTTGTCAGGTGTTACTGTAGCTGCTGGATAGACAGTGAGCAAGAGCTCATTCTTCCAAATGCCTCAGGGCCTTGAATAGGGTGTGTGAAGTGTGACTAAGGAAAAGGTGGTAGCCACCATTCTTCATTGTCTAGCATGTGGATTGCTATAGGAACAGAGGGAAGGCCCTGTTGGGCTCAGGGGTAGGCACTGAGACTGCATTTTTGCCCTCTTGTATAGGACTGTTGACATACTGATCCCTTCTCAGCTCAGAAAAAAACCTAATTAAATAGCTTCTCTTCCCATGGCAGCCAGGCAAAGGCTAGGAGGATGAGGCTCATGCCATTATCCTGAGCTCCCTCTGGAGTCAGCAGGGCGGCAACCAGTGGTGCTCAGCTCAAAGCTTTCATCACCTCCTCCAGGATCTTGCCATTTTAGTGTTCCTGCATGGTCAGACTAGCTGGGTACAAGTGAATCCAAGAGGTCACACAGAGTTCACACAGCACCTGTCCTGTGACTTGTGGAGGAAGGTCTGAAGTCTCAGCTAACTGTTTGAGAAATGACAGTGTAAAGAAAATCATGGTTTCTTTAAGATTGCTTA
This sequence comes from Emberiza elegans, assembly GCA_024865655.1. Lineage (NCBI taxonomy): Eukaryota > Metazoa > Chordata > Aves > Passeriformes > Fringillidae > Emberiza > Emberiza elegans. The sequence continues at coordinate 69,064,685 of JALJVW010000206.1, forward strand.
TAAGTCTTAGCAGTTTTTGGGCAAACTCACTATGGTCTAAGGCCACCCTCAATAAGTTTGGGATCCCAGACATGTGCAGTGCAGGGCCCCTGTTGACTCCTAGTATCAAGCTGTGCTGAGGTGGCGTGTCCTTGCTCCTGCTTGCCAGGACATCTGTGACTCTCCTCAGCTCTCCTGTTGCACCTTTTATGCTTCATTGAGCATTTCTGTTTGCTGTATCCTACAGAAGTGTCCTGGTCTTCCAGTGACCAGAGCCCTGCCCCTCCCTGCACTAATAACCCAGCATGTGCCTCGTTTGGCAGGGGGAAAAGGGACTTACCCAAAGCTTCCCAGCATCTCAGAGGCTTTGTAAAATCTGTGCAGGGTCACTGGTGTAATTCCCGGATGTCCTCTGGAGGCTGGAAATGCCTGCTGAGCTACTTCAGCTGAGATGCAGCTGAGTCTGATCCATCAGCTTAAGAGGCGACTGGAAATGCTTGTGAGAAGTTGCTGCTGCTGATAAAGGAGTTAATATTTTTCAGATTTTTTTTTTTTTTTTTTACTTTTTTGGTTTGTTTTACTCTTCAGTTTTTCTCTTTGCTCCTCAGAGGGGAATGTGGACTCAGCTTACAATGAGTTAGGACTAGACCAGACTCTTTTTAAAGAAAAGCCTGAGGTTCCAGGGAAGGATTTTGTTCCTTTTGTCTGCTTTTCTGTAGAAGATACTCATTAAAAGGAGAGTCTGAATTTCAAGAGCCAGGCCTATTAGAGAGGCAGAAAGCAACTCTAAAGCTTGACTTTGGATCCTGATTTCTTCCAAAGTCTGCTGAAATTCAGATTTAAGTCGGTGTGATATGTGCTGCTCAGAAAAATGCCCTGCAGAATATTTCTGGGCTATACCAGGCTCAATTAACTCCTGGCAGCTTCTGGTGGTCGTTTTGAAGCACATTCTGTGGGGTATTTTTTCAGGGGTCATTCAGCAATGTCTCGCTACAGAGAAGAGCACTATTGAACTCCTTGGAAAAGCTATGAAATTTCATACGCTGGCTGCAACCCCAGGAGACTAATCCAGCCCCAAACACTATCACTCTTAGATTTGTGTTTCATTCAAGAAGTCATGAAGCAATCTATTTTGCTAGGGAAAAAAAAAGAAACCATTATTTTATCATCATTCTGAGTACTTTCCATAGGAACAAAATTTATCAAAAATGCCTGAGATCTTTGAGAAATATCTCAGTTGTGCAGAAAAGCATTACATTGATTGTGAACTTAGCCTTTCTTTGGGTTTTTCTGCTTGTCAATTTTACTTAAATACAAATATTAATGAAGACCTAAACATGCCCTTTTGCTATTTCCCTTTAGTTTGCTTTTCTATAAAGATTGCTCATAATCCTACAGCTATCTTTTTGCACTTTAAAAGGTTCTTGCTTCTTATTGCTGTCAGGATAATAATGCTGCATCATTCCACCTAACTACCAATAAATAGAAATGCAGAGCCATGACTTCTATTCAAAAGCATGCAGGCTCCTTTGTATGTTTTGGTATATATAAATATATCTTTCAACTTGTAGCTGTAGTACAACATCTGAATTAAATCATGACTTATTCTTTCTATTAAAGCCGTGTTGTCCTTGCCATTATCCCTTTTTCCAGTAAATGAGTACAATGAAAAATTGATTCTAGCTGTATTGGACTGCAGCAAAGTAACAAAAGATGATTGTTACATTATCAAAGTCCTCACTGCATCCATAATATAAGAATTGAAAACACCTGTCTTTATCTTCTCAATCAATATTGCACCTGAGTCGCGTTTTCCTGGAAAACGCTTTAAAAGGTGTCCACTGTATGTTATTTAGATTTAACAAATGCATTATTCAGGCTGTCTTCATTTATTTTGATTACCTGAGATTGCTCTGCCATCCCTGTGAGTTATAAAAAGCCTAATATTAAAAGCCACACTAGACTAGTATGTCAGTAACAATATCAGATGGCTTCTCTTATGTGAAGCTGTGTGACAGCTGAACAAGTACACTTTGTAAAATGTGTGTGGAAAACTGGTGTTCAAGGGGGACATTTCATGTCATGGCACTCTCTATAAAATGGAGCAGGGCAGAGGGCTTCAGTCAAGGGTAGCTTGACCAGTATGACCCAATTGGAAGCAGATTTGGGGGCAGTGACAGTGGACATTAGTCTGCATTTCTAGAAAGGATAAGCCAGAGCTGGTTGCCTGAGACTGTCAGCTGTGCTTTACAGAAATGCTTTCTAATACTTCTAACATGCAATGCTTAAGAGCAGCTAATTTAGTGCATGTCTCAATAGCAGCCTGAAACTGTTGAGCATCCAGTAAGAGCAGAGAAATAAGTGAGCAGCTCTAGAGACACGGCCATCATTTCAACATGTGCATTTGCATATTCCATCTAATGCCTCAAGTCAGATGCCTAAAATTAGTAGATTTATTTGGATATGTGGAAATAATTGTAATTTGTTTCACAGCAATCAATTTGTGATGCTTTGATTTCCCTTTCTGCAGAATTAAATTATTAAGGGGCAAATATGATTTTCAAGATACTTTTTATCATTCTCTCTGCTTGAAGTTTTGTCAAGTTTGACACACTATAACCCAACATTCTACCATGAGTAATAAGTACTAAAAAAAAACCCAATCAAATTAAAAACAAATTAAGTATGAGACATGCAAAGAAATGAGGGGCAGCAGGCAAGTAGTACCTTGCCAGGAAATGTGACCATAATAGGGGTCCCTTTTCCATATCCACCAATTATCTGCAACCATGAGAGACAGCAAGAGTGGTCTGAGTGAGGAGACTGTGCCCTCAGCTTCTGCGTGGGGCAGTGTTGGGGCTGCAGGGAGTCAGTGAAGGGTTGAGCTCTCCTTCAGAGGTGCCATCATGATCCTTCACACACAGCCCTTCTCTCTGGCAAGTCCCGTAAGGCACAGGCTGATGGGAATTGCAGCAGCTCCATCCCAGCAGAGACAGGGCTGCTGCAGTGGTGCTCAGCAAGGGCTATCTGCTCCAGGGTTTGGGGCTGGCAGCAGTCCTGCCCTAGGCAACAGGGAGAGATGATGTTCATCTGAGTCCTGTTGCAGCTCCTCAGCTCCCTGAACAGAGCTGGGGCAGGACTCAGGGCAGAAGGAATGTCCTTGCTCTCCAGGAGAGGTCTGGAACTCCACCTGAGTGCTGTTTGTATTGCCCCCAAGATGCCTGGTGGTGACCCACAGTGACATGACCCACACTTGGGAAGCAGGAGGAAGCAAGCTTGAGAGTGCAGATTTTGGTCAGTACCTGGGGCTAACTCATGCCAACTCATTCCCCTAGCCCTGAAGAGCAAGAGCCCACCCTGTTCCAGCAGTGAAACCCTCAAAGCCCCTGCCTACACTTCTTTTGCATTTGGCAGGAGTACCCATATTTTTTTCCATCCTCTGCACTCATTTTGTTTCTGTTTAAAAACCTTGTTTTTTGTTTTAGCAGAGGAGTAAAAAGATCTGCTTAAAAATTAACTTCAAAGCCCTTAGTCATTGCACAGCTACAAGCACAGAAATATTCCCTCTCAATCTTTTTTAATCTTGATTTTGGTTTTTTGCTTGTTTCAGGGTTTTTGTTTGGATTTTTTGTTGTTGTTTTTGTTGGTTTGTTTTTGTTTGTTACAGCTGGGCACAGAAAGGCTGGACTGGTAAGTCAGAACCCCAGCTTCACCATGCCTGCACAGAGCCAGTGCTGAAACATGGCCCTGCTGCTGCAGCATCCCTGGGACCACCCCATTCACACCCCATCAGTACAGTGTTTTTCCAGGATGCAGTGAAGCTGTGAGATTTCCTCCCTTGTTTGTGCCAGTTCCTCAAGTCCCAGAGGGGTCAGACCTTGCTGTGGCTCTGTACAGAGGGGCACCAAAATGAGAGGGGAGCACAACAGCCCCGGCAAGTGCAAGGCCTTGTCTTCAGCTGGCCTGGATATTTCAAGGGATAATTCAGCAACATTTGAAGTTTGCCTTGGCTCAGGGAGACCCTGAGTGCCAGGATACCTCTGGCAAACATTTTTAACCTTTAACTGGCAATTTCACAGCAATGCCTTGATGGGAACAGGCTTTCTCAGGACCTGTGCACTCCTCTGCTGCCAGCATGCTGCCTTACTGGTGGCGTTTTGGAGCTTCTACTTCTGATCCCAGACAGACCAAAGGTAAGGGGAGAACAAGAAATAGGAAATTACATGGAAAAATTGTCTGGCTCTGGTTAAAGGTTACCCTATTGGAACTTGACCTCTGTTCCTCTGTCTGCCCCCTTTCCACATGCCTGTCCCCTGCACAGAGGTGTGCACAGAGACTATCTCAGCTGGATTTCTGCCTCTGCTCAGGCCAGGAGTGTTCAGGAGGCTCTGCCTGCACCACTGGGGGTGATGGGAGGGGGCTGTGCACCTGGATCCATGGGAACCTGCAGTCCTGCTATCTGCAGAAATGAGCTGCAAAGCTGCTGCTTAGCTCTAACCCTTAATATATTCATATTCTCTCATCAGTGCAGCTAGCAAGTGAACTAAAAACTGAGTTTATGATGCGATTCTGGCTTTCATTAAGGAATTTTGTACCTATTTAAAAAATATATGCAGGAGCATGTTGCTGATTATTTTGAGAACCTATGCAAATTTATTGATTTGCAGTAGGAAAGGCTTGCTGTGAAGTGTAAATTAAGCCATTTAAATCATCTTGCATGGTAACTGGAGCATCAGCTCTGTTTGTTCACTGAGTTAATACCCTATTCCCCCCCATAGTTTTATAGTAGCACTTGTGGTCAATGCAAGCCTAAAAGAGCTAGCTGCTGTCCTCCTGCTTATTTTTGCCAGCAGATAACCCCCCTGCTCTCTGGGCTGGGTTTTGTTTGTTGCTATTTGATGGTGTCCCAAGGTATGCTGGCTGCTCCTTTGGCCAGGCAGGACTGGCTCCCCTCAGCAGAACAGGACATGGGTGCCTTGAGTGGGGGCAGTCTGCAGAGCCGGGACATCAGTGGCTATGTCAAGCTCTGCTTTTGATTGCTACAGATTACTTAAAAAATATCTCTCTGTGGGCAGAGTTTCCACCTAAATACTTCTGCCAAACACGATCAGGGATATATTCAGTTTCATCTCCATCCCAAGTCACCAGCAGGTCAGATGTAATTGAAGATTAGACAGACCCTAAATTTTTTTCATGTCCCTGCATATGAACATATGGAGGCTGTTTTAAAGATAGACCAAGGGATATATTAACACATAAATCCTGTGGATAGTTGTATTGGTTCTCAGGCAAATGTACACATGAGCATGTTTTCAGAAACGTGGAGCTGAAGGCTGAGGTAGAAAAGATTCTCTGGAATCCCTAACTGAAGCTCTGCCCTCAAAGTGGGGGATTGCACAAAGTCACACACCAGACAGGTGAGGGCTCCTTTAGCAGGTGCTCTTCACTAATTGAAAAGAGGAGATGGAAGTTTTCTGTGGTGGAAGAACTTTCTCCTGATGTTTTATGTAACATCACAGTTTAGGCTTTTAATGAGTTGCTCTCAAATCTGCTTCTTCCTGACAATAGAACTAGAGTCATTCAGTAATTGAGGGGTTATTTGATACAGGAATAATGCACATATCCATCAAGGCAAAACCACCCTGACTTTTGAAGGCCTTGCATGTGGTGCACATAGCATTTGCCTGTTTAGAAAAGCACAGGCTTTTAGGATAACAGACCATAGGCTGAGTCAAGTGATATTGAGTGGCTCAAAACTGTAACTCAGTCCTGATATGCAATGCTGCATCCATTCAGGGAAAAAACAATGTTCTAAAACTTCCAGATGAAACAGAGAGAAAAAATTAAATGCAAATGTTAAAATGCATGTTTTAGTTCTCACATTTTACAAATTTAAGAGGTGCTGAATTTTACTGACAGTTTTCTTGGCAGCAAGTGAATTCCAAAGATGCACATGCAAATATTTGTCAAAACTGAATTTTCAATTTTGCATGCATAAGGATTACTCCAGAAGTGCTGGCATACTCACTTGCTCCCAGAAGAAAAGTAATGTCATGTGGTATGTCTGGCCAATCACAGAAAAACTGTGTGTTTTTAATTTTAAATATTCTGATTAATCCATAGAGTAAAAAAATATAGTAAAAAGAAAGCCACTGAATATATTTGAATAATAAATTCAAGATGGTGTGATTGGCTTATATATATTCCCCAAGCAAGGAGAAACAAAATTAATCAAATAAATTATTCATTTTGAATTATTTGTTCAGGTCTGTTTTTACAAGTAATGCCTACTAGTGATGTCTGAATTTTGCAGCTTGCTAGAGAAGGTCTCATATCGTGTGTCCTATTGTCCTGATACCCACTGCTTTGTTTGGGGCTGGTTTCTTCACAGGTGAGCTCTGCATTTGCTGTGCTGGTGTATCTTCTGTGAAAGAGCTGCTAAAAGCAATCACGTCCTTAGTAGCAGGCACTGAAAGTCCAAGGTGCTCATTGACCAAAAGTCATTAGAAATATAATGGTGCCCATTTCTACTAAATCATTACAGCACAAATAGCATTGCTCTGCCTTGGCCTTTGAGCAGAATTAGATTCAGGTTAGAGTGCATCTGTACACTTACCCAGAGAAGCACTCAGTGCTGCTGTCCTAATTGCACCCCAGATATCCAGACCATATTTACAGGGAGCATTTAATGGTTCTGCCACCAAAAGTCTGTTAGTCTTTCATTGCATTTATTTTCATCAGAGAATCCAATCACTGTGTTCTCTGAGATAAATACAGTAATTAAAATATAATTCTTCTTTCTTTGATAGCTACGTCATGTATGGTACTTGTCTACAGTCTTGTTCCAAGCTCACAGAGGAGGGAGAGCACAAAGTTGAGCTATTCAAGCATTTATCAGTTTCCTGACATTGATAAAGCCCTGCACTGGGAAGGGGATAGTGAGTTTCTAAGCAGAACTGCGCCTCCTTGGCAGCATAATGCTGGGCCAGGAGCACCAAACCACCCCTCGTGGTGGATGGGGAGCTGAGTGTGTGCAGAGGGACTGGGGGGCTCTGAAGGGCAGTGTCTGCAGCTGGATGGGTGCTGAGTGTGTGCAGAGGGACTGGGGGGCTCTGAAGGGCAGTGTCTGGAGCTGGATGGGTGCTGAGTGTGTGCAGAGGGACTGGGGGGCTCTGAAGGGCAGTGTCTGGAGCTGGATGGGTGCTGAGTGTGTGCAGAGGGACTGGGGGGCTCTGAAGGGCAGTGTCTGGAGCTGGATGGGTGCTGAGTGTGTGCAGAGGGACTGGGGGGCTCTGAAGGGCAGTGTCTGCAGCCTGCCTGAAGCCCCAGGTCTCACCACTTTTGTGAAGCAATGCAACAAGGTGCAAGAGCATAGTTTTCCTCCATCCACTAAAGGTGACTGATGGAATGACAATTGATGCTGCAGCACAGTCCTGCTGAGGGAATTTAAATTGCTAAACAATGTGTGTCTGCTCCAAAACCTGCATGTGAAGCTGGGGGTTTGATCAAGAGCCTGCCAGCCACATCCTGCTGCCCAGGCAGCAGCCAGGGCTGGTGCACAGGGGGATTGTGACAAGGCTGGCAAAACCTGGAGCAGTATGGTCAGCTTTTTTTTTTTTTGTAAAAGCTGCCAGATGATTATGAATTTCGTTGCCAAACATGACTCTATTTGAAACAAAAAAGTGCACAAATGTAAGTGGCACTGTCAGCTCCCTAAAAATCACATTTTTGGAAGTCTGTAATAGTTGTTCTGTTCCATATGTGGAGGGATTTTTATGAAATGTTCCAGGCAGAAAGTGAAAAACTCTGTGGTGTACTGGCACGATAAAGCTATCTTGCATGAATGCAGTGCTTTCCACTTAAAGTGACTTGCATAAGTGGAAATATTATCCCCATTTTGCTGATGAAGAAACTGAAGCCCAGCATTTCCTTTGAGTCACATCCAGTGAGCAAGGATAAAGCCAAGAATGAATGTGCTGACATGCAGGATTTCCCATTGCCACCAGACAGGTTGTCACCACTGAAAATATTTCATTCTGACTTTATAGTTGTCTTCTCCCTGATTAAAGCACCATCTTACTAACCACTTGATTTCAACATGATAGAAAAAAAGGAATTGTCTGTATTTGCTCCAATCTGTTCTCCAAGGCATCTTGTGATGTGGCAGGAGACTTTACAAGCTGCACTTGCAGTGACTGGGCACACCAGAGAAGAGGCCGTGTCCTAAATTAGCTGATGCAACTGGTGCCTGCACTAAATTTGTATCTGTGCAGGTCTACAATATATGGAAAGCAGCAAAATGTGGCTCCTAGAAGACTTATGTTGTCTATAAGGAATCATTATAACTTTGCTTAGAATTGTTAACCATTCAGCAAAACGATATGAGACGTAATTATGTGAGTTATTGATTGATGCATATTAAGAAAGACCTTCATTTGTAGGTCATTATGAAGCATTATTGGGGCCTCCAAGTGCATCAATAAAATCATTTATTTCTTCACATGGATACTAAAGAAGACTTAAAAAGATGCCATTTGCAGAAAGCTGCTTGTGCCAGTAAATTATATTTACATCTGCTGCATATGGATAGGCGGGATACAGGCCAAGTATGTGATGGTGGGAAGCAGCTTGCTGCTTCTGTTTTGGGAAAGTTCATCACGGTTGAAATTTTGGACAAATTAGATTCTGAATCAAGCTAGAGAGAGAGCAGCAGATGAGCTCAAAACTTTAGTTGCTCCAGAAACTCCATTCAGAATGATATACTATCTCACGTGTCTTGTCTTTCCATCAGAGTTCTGAGGATATTTTCTGGTTGCTGATGGGAGCAGAGAAGAAGAGAGGATCTTGCACTGAAAGGGAGGAAAAACCACATAATCTGCTTCACTTGAGTTTTGTGTTTGGAAAATGAGGACATGGAAGAGGTCCATCTTTGCTGCCATTTGGATACAACTGCGAGAAAAATTAGAAAGGTATGAAAGTCAAATTATGCCAGTGGCAAATCTGGTCTTCTGCACTGGTTTGTGCCCAAACACAATATAGATGATAGATAAATTCAACTACAGTTTTTGGGCAAATTGTAATGCTTGGAGATGAAGGATACAGATACAGGCATTTTGTCCTCAGAGGCAAATGAGTGCAGTAATTTCCCTGGTACAAAACCAGAGCTGAACAGACACCTTCCACAAGGTCCTCTGGCCTCGCTTTGCACCTTTTTAGCCTCTTGTCCTGCTGCCACCTCCCCCCATTGGGCAGCAGCTGGGAGCTGGTAGGGAATAACCTGGAGTGTTACAATCAGGGACCAAGGTGGGATCTCCACCCCAGGGCTTCCCCTGGGACAGGAGGATTCCAGGCACAACCTGCTGAGGTGTGGGGGGAAAGCAGCTTTTGCCTTTGCTGGTTGTGCATTTTGTCTCTCTGGATGAGCAAGAAGCTGGATCTGCCTCCCAGTGCTGTGCCCAAGGCAGGAGGAAAGCACCCTGTGTGGACAATCCATCCAGCAATGCAGCCTGCACCTTGCTGTTACAAATCAGGAACACAGTTCAGACCCTGACATTGTTTTGTACTGCAGAAAAAGCAGCTTTTTCTTTAGAGAATGTGATAAAAATGGGCTCTGGCTTAATCTCCACACCTGAGGCTGGATTAGTGACTGAAGCAAGCAGAGTAACCCAAATAATGTCTGAAATGCAGCTCGGTGGAAATGGCTGCACTGCGTGTTTGGGGAAACAAACACAGAAGGAAGGGGAGGACGAAGGGCTTTGCAGTCACCGTGCTGATGGTTTGTTGGCTTGCAGCTATTCCATGTGGAGAGCTGGCTAAAAGGTCACCAGGTGCTGTCAGGGTTGGCTGCTGACAGGTGAGATGTGTCAGAGTGGGTGAGCAGGCTGTGCACAGCTGTCCCTCCCTTGCTGGGGATGAAAGCCCCACGTGCTGGCAGAGGGGCTCAGGGGCTCCTCAGCATTGCTGCTGGAGTGCACAACAGGGCCCCTCTGCAGCACTCTGCACCTTAGCTGTGTGCAGCAGCACATGGAGGCCATGGCTTTGTCCCGAGTCATGGACACTGACAGATCCCTGTGCATTGCCTGGCCAGGGAGCCTCTGATATCAGCATGGAGCACCCTGCAAGGATGGCACTGCCAGCCTTTGCTGCCCAGGGCATCCCCGTGGATTGTCTCACCGCACCTACCTCTGTTCCTCTGGCAACTATTTCACTTTAATCCATGTTCTGAGTCACACCCAGACAGTGACAGCTCACCATAGGAGATCACAAACTGAATATTTTGCAAATTTAAAACAAAATTTTCTTGCCATGGATATGGGATGGAGACCAAAGGAGACTGCAGACCCTTTCCCAACCCTCGCAGGACAAGTGCTGCTGAGGCTGGAGCAAACCTGACTCTGCTGCAGGCAGACTTCTGCCTTAAACTCAGTGGCTCCTGGCAAGTAAAATTACAGCAGGGTACCACAGTGATTTGCAGAAGTAAATGTTTATTCTACCAGTAAAATGCAAACGTCTGGGGTAGTCTCATGAAGTGCATACTCCTGCTGATGGCACTTGTTTGTGGCTATCCGATTTTGGATTATGTTAGCCTCTCAAATTTAATAATTTTCACAAGTTAATGTTGGCCTGTTCTTGACAAGGAAAGTAACTATGAGGACTGTAGTTTTGAGGTATCAGTGCCAGCCCTGGGCTCTGCCACTTGCCTCCAAGGCTGTTTCTTTCAGTAAGGAGCACGCTCCTCTCCCTCATGGGCTGCTGTGACCAGTCCTTTCTCTTTAGCTGGAGGGAGTAGCTAAGCCTGTGACTAAAATCCACCCCACCAGAGACAGAGCAGCTCCCAGCAGATCTCAGAGGAGCTGGGATGGTTCTGGGGCTCCCTGGCAAACCCTGCTCCCAGTGCCCAGCTGCCCTGTGACCAAGACCCCAGGCATGCCCCTGCCTTGAGCATCTCTGGCTGCCCTGACTCCATCCAGCCCCCTCCTCTACAGGTGATGAATACTTGGGTGCGTAAATTCAGAGAAAATTTAAGAAAAATTGGCTAGAGAAATTAAAACTGCCTCAGGCAGCTTAACTTGTACAGCGACACATACAGTACTTAGCACCCTAGATTTCATTATTCTTAACAGCATAACTGGAGTCCTATTTTCACACATTAAATATTCTTGGATTTTTTTTCCCCAATGAGCAGACATATGATTTTTTTTCTCTGCCATCAACATGCGTGTTTTGTCCTTCCAGAGACTTTTTTCAAATTGGAATACAGATTAGTTTTACCTACGATTTAAAGAACTCCAGTGCTTGGTAATGCCTCAACTCCTGTTTTTTATGGAAATGCATAGCTGTGGGGCTATGGGGAGCTGCTCACTGCTTAGCACTTCTGAGAGCAGAGCTGTGCAAGAATGCACTATTTTCACATCTAGGCTTTCACAGACAATGTGAAATTTGACTGATTGCCATGAAAAACCAGTCTCCTTAGGCAGGGATAGGCATGCTCTTGTGTTCTCCCAGGCCAGACCTCAAAAACCCTGAGAGCATGAAGGGAGAGGAAATGTCAAAGCCTATAAAAGGCAGGGACCAAATGACCAAGGCCCATTGTAGGTACCTGAGCTAGAGGCTGAGAGTGTATAATGAGGAGGCTGGCAATATCTGAGATTTCTGTTTGCCACAGTGAGGGGAAAGGATCTCCCCACCAAGCCCTGTGGCAGGCAGACTCCTGGATAGGATACCCACAGTGTGGTGGGAATACACCAGGAGGTGTTTGCTGAGGCACCCTGGGGGGAAGCTGGGGGTGGCCAGCCCTGGGGAGGGGGAGGTTGGGTGAGTCCTGTTGTGGGCTTTGGGAGGGTTGCTAGCATTGGTGTCAGCATTACTTTTGTATTTCCACTTCCTGGGTTAAGAGTGTGTGTGCAATGAACACTTGTGTGTCAGGGTTTCAGTCAAGGCAGTTTTTGTGTGCACACATCCCTGCCTAGACCTTGCTGGGCTGTTTCCTCACATCCTTCTAAAGCCCTTGAGCCCTTCAGGGTGAGATTTGTGCAACAGAGAGCTGTTCATCAGAGAAGAGAGCCCAGAGAGTCTGCCAGCTCACTAAACATGAGTGTCTGCATTTGGGGGTGCTGAGCAGCTAGCTAGGCTCCTCTGCCGTCTAGTGTAAAGCCCTATGGACTGAAAAAGGTCTGGGGCTGCTTGTGGAACTGAATCCCATCCTTGGGCCTCCATGCTGTGAGACAGAGGGCCCCCTTGTCTCTGCTCACATATCTTACCCTCCCCTGGCGCTCCTGGGCTCTGGGGCCCTGCTGGTGCAGTGCTGTCCTGCTTTCAGGCATAGCAGGCTACCTCGTGTGAAGTGTCAAGTGGCACTAGACATTCATGATTAGGAGCTCAAATCCTTCTGTAATTGTCCTGGGACCAGAGTGAGTGAGTGCTCTGGTGCAGAGTATTATCTTTCCTAAAATGATCTTCAGGTGTTTCTGTCCTACTGCTCATTAAACTTAAGCCTCACCTGCTGGGATGATCCAGGCATAGCTCATCTAAATAATTCTTTGCTATTCCAGGGGGCTCAGATATTCCTGGCAGCTTTGTCTGTCTTGTTCTCAACCACTGAAGCACAATTTAATCTTAGGACTTGAAATGTTTTACTCTAATGAAGTCTCTGAGTTGAGAGCACGGGTGAAATGTAGTAATTTATATGGTACAAGAGGTCAAACTAAATGAACTGATAGTCCATTTTGGCCCTAAGTTATGAAGTTCACAGAATGATTTCTAATGATGAATGCATTTGTAAAACTTGGATGCCTTCTCAGGGATAATCTGCAAACAGAAAAACAACTTGTTTTGTTAAGCAGACTGTGACAAACAGTTCTTCCAACTTTATGCTATGCAGACATGTATTTTTAGATATTCTTTGGGGGAAAAAATCTACTGCAGTTAAATCTACATAACCTGCAAGAAAAGAATCTGAAACAAAACAAAAGATATATGTAGATTATGAAAGGTAGAGAATCAGGTTGGAATTCTAATGTAAATGTATGTCACTATCAGTAGAGATCACTTGTAAAGCACTATTTTAACTTGAAAAGCCAAGAACTAGAATATTAAAGTGAAAGTCTTTTTACATGTGCATTTAGAACAAAAGGTACCCTGTCATTAGAAATGATATGTAACAGGCAGATGAGGGTTGTTGTTTTCAGTGTTTGGTTTAAATGCAGTAAAGATGAACAAAATTAAAATATGTTCATTGATGCATGAGGATGAAGTCAAGATCAGAAGTACAATTTCCTAATTTTTAGATTTATTCAAAGACTCTTCCTTTGTATTAACTGCTACAGATGTTTAATGAATACTTAAAACTAAACACCGCTTCCCACCTCCCCCCCCACTGTGTTCAATGTGTTTTGTACAGGCAACCTGATAAAAAGAATATCTAGGAGGAGGGGAAGGCAAAATCAAAGTTGATGTATCAGAACATCTATTGCATGTCTAAATACAATGAAATTTGAACTGTGTGGGTGTATTCACTCATTTTAAAGAGCATTCATTGATTTTAGTTTTATTATGTTTGGAATTGTGGTATGTTACACAAAGACCATTTTACTGATCTTTATGATTCCATAAAAGCCTATAACAATTTGGATAAAACTGGCTGCTCTGTATTTTTTCTTTGTTTCTGCTGTTAGACTTTATGCTTAGCTCCAGGTATAATGAGAGCACAGAGCTTTCTCCTCATCCTACTGAAAACTATAGAAACATTGCTACAGACTCTGGGGCATCCAGGCACAGGATCCATCCTGGACCCTTCAACAAAGACATCTGGTTTGGCCATGTGTGGAGATGGGACAGTATGAGGCTGGCATGAACTGAACCTCTGGTAACAACAGTGTTGGAAAGGCACCAGTATGACCAAATTTCCATGAGATTTCAGAGGTGCAATGCCCTGTTCTGATGAGATTCTCTCCTCCAGCCACCTGTCTGAAAGTTCACTTCCCAATGTGAATATGGAAAGAAGGATAAGCTTGATGAAAAGATGAGTCAGTGTCCAAGCAAAACCGAATTTTTCCTTTTTCTGTACAAACAGGAGGAGGGAATTGTAGTCTGAGGAAAAGTAAGACACAATATCCAGGAGTGTCAGATATAACCAGGAATGGTAAGAGGACTTAGAGCAGGGGAGTGGGAGTCCTGAGAGTTGGGGAATATTTATAACTCTGCAGAGATCCCACTGTGTGGACTTGGACAAAGTGCTCCAGATTGATGTGAATATCAGTAGCGATACATAAGACCCCTGTTGGCTTCCACAAGCTTTGAAGTATGTTTGAACCAGACTTCAGTGGCTCAGTATGCACTGCACTACCTGCTCCTCTTCTCCCAGGCTGAAGCACAGACCTCCTGTGTGCAGCTGCCAGGCCAAAGCTTTTTTTCTCCAAGACCTGGAGGAGACAGAACAAGGATGCAAGGTATTGGAAAGAAAGGCTTTTGTGTGGAGAGACTGGACAGTGAAGGAATGGAAGGTGTCACTTTTATGGAAAGAGGCCCCACCTGGCTGGGCACTCCTTGCCTTGGGTGCCCAGGGCAGTTTTCTCTGGGCACAGCAGGGTCTGTTGGACGCACTAAAACATGGCAATTAATCCTTCTGTGCCCACTGGCCAGTGCTTGCAAGGAAGTCTGATAGGACAGGGTTGCTGTGCAGCTGTCGCAAGAGGGGACAAAAGGCCAGCTGCTGCCAGGCACAGGTGAACCATCAGTGTCACCTGCACCTCCCAGCCTGGGGCTGGCAGCTGTAAAGCTGCAACTGTTTTTCTGTTCTGTGAGTGAGGTTTTCACTATGGTTTCATTTCATCTGATGGGTGAGACATATTTCCTGTAGTGAAGTTGGACAGACAGCACATCATTCTGGCTGCATCTTATAAGGGGGTTTTTAAGTTTGTTCCAGGTTTTCCACAAGGACCCACTTTTTACGCACACTCTCCCTTTGCTAAGTGATAGCAACCAAACCATGCTACATTCAAACTCATAAGCTTTGAGATAAAAAAAAGATTTTCTGAGGAAGGGAGCTTACAGTCTAATTAGTTGATGGTGTTTCTCCTCACACAGTTTGTACTTCTGGATTGAAGGTTGAGGCAATTTAAGTACTGGCTTTCACCACACCGAGCACCCAGAGCTCAGCTAAATTCAGGCAAAGCCCAGGCTTCCAAGGCACAGATTGTATGCCCTGTAACACCAACTACTATAAAGATGGAGACCTTAAAACTGATACTGTTATTGCTGATCCCAGCTGGAGAAATTTTGGTGTTAGAAATAAGCTCATCTTTAAAGAGATTTTTTTGTAATCCTGGCATGTTTCAAAATCCTGGGTGAGATTTAGTTAAATCCATGAAGGGAAAAGAGATGAAATTCTAACCTCAATATCCACAACAGTCCTGAACCAAAATGGACACCACAGGATCATTAAAGAGTTTATCTCCATCTCACAGACAGGCCAACCCATGCACACAGTGTCTGTGTGTCACAGGGAGGTGCCACACACCAGGATGCTGGATGGCATGTCAGTGTGCCAGGGATGCCTGTGCCAGGACACAGGAAACTCATTCCACTGCAGTAACTGCCATTGCTGCCCAGGCTGCCTTCCTCTTCTGTTTATTAATAGCTAAACACAAGTATTTGTTCATCTCCCATGCTGAGACCACTGGGGTTGGGAGTAGAGGGGACACAGCACTGCTGTGTGGGAGATTGGGCAGCATGGGTTCCTTGCCTCCTTACTGGCAGCCATGCACAAATTCATGATTAGTTACCACTCAGAATGCTACTAGCAGCAGTCTCAGCTGAATTACTGTGTGAGGAGAAGAGGCCCGAAAAGGGGAGTTCCTGGTTTTGTGACACCAGTGTCCTTCAGGAAGCTGGGGTTCAAAGGGCACTGTTGGCAGTGTAAGTGTAGAGGGAGGAAGCCACGTGCTGCTGTGCTCCTGGTGCTTTGCCACGCTCTTGATCTTCCCCAATTAACTTCTGGAGTGCTCTTGCTGCAGCAGCACCAATTCAGTAGCTGTGAGTGGAAAGTCAGCAGCCTGATGTAACAGCACAGCAGCATACTTCCATTAGATTTTTCCAAAAGAGACTCCTCAGGCTTCTGTCAGAACATAGTCATGACTTCTTGCTTGGAAACTGGTCTCTCTCAAGACGCTGAATTGTGTTCTTAAAAAATATCCTATTTAACCTGAGCTGAGGGCTGTGGGTTTGCTTTAACTAAATGGTTAATGAATTTTTCACCACCACTTTGTTTCACACATTGTCAAAACAAGAAGCTTGTGCTTCAGAGGGAGGCTGGGTCATCTTAAGTAGACTCTTTCAATGCTAATTTTAAAATTTATTGAGGGTATTTGTAATTTTTTCTGGTTTGGAAGTTTCCCATTGCACTTATAATTCTGAAAAATAAAAAGATGAAAAATGCTGATTAGACTTCACTTTTTGAAGCAGTTTCTTTTCTACCTGGATTTAGTGTGTGGTTTGTGTGCTCAGAGTGCTCAGTATTCTATGTGCTTGCTGTTTTGCAGGGCATGCACCACAAACCCTGCATAATTTTGCTCAGTTTGGGACAGACAGTCCTGGTTTGTGTGAGAA
This sequence comes from Emberiza elegans, assembly GCA_024865655.1. Lineage (NCBI taxonomy): Eukaryota > Metazoa > Chordata > Aves > Passeriformes > Fringillidae > Emberiza > Emberiza elegans. The sequence goes on from JALJVW010000206.1 coordinate 69,081,269, forward strand.
ATATATTTATCTTACATGGTATATACCTCAATGGCCAGTAGGATAGTCAGTAAAAATGTCAGACCCGTGGCATGTGTGAATTCAGTTCTCAGACTGGCCTTGGTCTGCAGGTACAGGCAGAACCTGCACTTGAGTGCCATACAAACAGAAACTCCTCTTCATGTACACAGCTTCCCTGGCTGAAAATATCCATTTCCTCTCCCTTGATGGGAATACTGCACTGGTCTTACTGAGAAGCCAGGAAAGTTCTGGTGCAAATTCTACTAAGCAGTTTTCCAGGGTGGTATTTTTAGACAACATCGTCTCTTGCATTCATTGTGGTCTCCCAAAGACGTGACACTGTGGAGAGCATTAGAAGGTAATATTTGTGTTAACAGGATTCGAATGCACTCTGGTTTTAGTCTGATTTGCGCCCACATTTAATTGTTGCAAGATTTTTGTGCCTGACAATAATTTACTGCTGGTGAGAATGTCAAGATGTAGCCATTTAGCTCACTGATTTGTGGGAGCAATGAGGTAATTTTATGCCTAGGTCCTCTCATTTGTACCTGCCAGCAATGCAGAGGCAGTCTTTCCTAATCAAGCATTAAAAGTTCTTCTTGATTAATCTCTGACTTTGTTGGACACATTCCAGATTTAAGCCAGTGTAATTCATTTCAGGATCAGACCCATTAAGTGTTTTCCAATGAGTAATATACTGTGTCACTCTTCTGCTCTTAAAGATTTTCAAAATCACAGAGGTATTGGTGTTGATCTGGGAGATACATGTATCTTCTGACTCCACTGGCACCTTCTCTCCCATTTCCTGACTTTTGGAGATTTTTCTCTAGGTGAAATTTCTTTATTTCAGTTTCTCTCTGCATTCAGCTGGAAGAATTAACAAATGGTGAAGTGTGATACTGTCGATCCACTGCTCTGTGTGGCCAGGCAATCAGGACAGAAATAATTAACACAGAAAGTGGCCTGCCAGTATCCTGCTGAATGAAATTGGAAGGAGTTCAAATACAAAAAGATTTTTTAGCTTACCACTTCTGGGCTACACATAGCAATAGCCATTTGGAAGGACAACTGCCAGCTTCCATTTCAGATTGCTTGACAGCACTAACTAGAGCACTAAGAGCATCACTCCATTTCAGCAGGAGCCGTTAGCCAGATTTGAGATGCGAGGCATTATTTCCAGACAAGGGAAGAGATCAAAGAGGGAATCAGGTGCTGCTCTGATGTCTTGTAAGAAGGTGAATTCCCCTGAACATGGAGGGAAACCTGGTGTGGGGATGCCTCTGGTTTCTAGCCTGCCAGGCAGCCACATGTGATGTCCTGGCTGTATGGAGACCCCTGCTCCCCTGGGTGCCTGCTGCTGCTGGTTCCTGCCACCTCCCCGTCCCTGTCTGCTGCAGCCTGCCACCACACAGGGACAATGGCTGGGCGTGGGCATGGCCGCACAGTGTCTGTGCTGTGGGGTGATACAGGGGAGGGGTGCTGCAGCTCTCTGGAGAACACTCTCCCCTTCCTCTTTCTGCCAGTTTCAAAGACGGCTGAAAGCATGATACAGCATGAAAAAGAACAAATGGTGGCTGTAAAGGTTAAGAAATCTTCCTCAGGAGCAGGGATTTCTCCTGCTGGAGATGTGACCATCCCCTCTCCTGCCATGGTGTAGCATGGTGTACTGAGCGCCCGCTGCACATCCAGGTTAAAGATGTGTTTGTATGACACTGCTACGCTTTAGCTCATTTATCTGGCTTTGCCTCCCAAAAGGCTTGCAAAGCCATCCTGCTATAGCAGACTCCCATGCAGAGAGTAAGAAAATAGTGCTCTACTTGCTGTAAACTGGTTTTCTGCTCTGATAAAAACTGCAGCTGTACAGACAAAAATTAGTTCTGTCCTGGCAAGTGCTGCATACCTTTCATGCCCTACAATTAGCAGTGTGTTGCTTTGTCTTACATCTGCCTACATATTCCTTTCAGGAACATGCTTGGTGCTTTCAGTGTTTGCAGAAATGGCAATGGAGCAGACAAATAGGAAAAACAAGGGAAGAGAAAGACTTAGGAGTAGCAAGCTTCTGAAATGGTTTCCCTTTGGAAATTGTTCAGACTGGTGAGCTGAGATGCCTGTGGCGAGACTGCATTGTTCTGTGGGAGCTGCCAGTTTGCACATACAATGAACTGCACAGCATTTTTACAGGATCCCCAGTTCTGCCTTCTCCTGCTTAGTGGTCCTGAGATGGCCCACTTGTGTCTCTGCCACTGGTATTTGTCATGGACGAGCCATTACCCCAAGATCTTACAGACCATGACCTTGCTGTTAAAGCCACTGGACACCCAAATGGAAAAAGTGCCATGCAGGAGCTATGCATTGTTTGTACTTGCAGATAAGTCTTGCCCTTCCTTTACTTGTGTTCTGTGGTTCTTCTGGTTGAGCACGAAAATGGTGGTCAGTCTCTTCTCTCTGTTGCAAGGAGATCTCATGATGGACACCTGAGGAGAGAGGAAGAAGCACTGGGATCTAGCTGAGTATTAACTATGGAAAATGGCTTCATTAGCTGCTTGTGAGAGTTGTGTTTCTCACTGACATTGTCATTTGCTTCCTGTCAGTTGAGCTCTGTTGTCTTGGTCTGCAGGTCTGGGGACCTGTACCTTTTCTCAGAACCAGGCATGGGTTGAGATTATTATGGTGCCATTATTAAAATAGCACTATAATTATTATGAAGAATTTTACTTCATGTTTTTCCATGACTTCCATTGCATCTTTTTTTTTTCCTCAATTTGTACTGAATGCATGTATTTCCTCCTTCTCATGAATCCTGAATTCAAGTTTTAAAATGGACCTTGCTTAATTTGACCTTATCTAGCTAATTTATCTTGTGCCTTCGTTTCTAAACAATGTTAAATGGAGCACGTTTCCTTGTATCTTCCCAAGTAACTAAGTCTCCTGCAAAATTCAAACCATTAAAAGTGAAGGTGATGGAAGAAGCTCCAAGAAATGAGTGAACTTAATATAAAAATTTATAATCATGTCAATTCCACTTTTTAAACAATTTCTGAAATGTTAGTTTGCTAGAACGGCTGGTCAGAAGCACAAAGGTTAGGTTAAGCTTCCTTCGTTAATGGTTTGGCTCAATGCACCCAGCAGTATAATGTATTTTATCAGTGAGGGAAATGATATTGGTTTAAGAGGTTTCATGTAACAGTCATATCCTGGCCAAATGTAATTTTGAAAACAATCAAGGCCATTATGGCTCACACAGAAAGAAAGATAAAGACAGATAGCTGTATATGGGTTTTTAATAAGTAATTCACCCTGGGTCTTGAAACATCAGATTGCCAAGTAATATTATTAATGTATAAGCATGTTGCTAAAATCATGTATTCTTTCCCATTGGTTGACTATAGATATGTTTCTGATGCAAATATCATGTAAGTGTATTGAATCCAAGCTATGTAAATAGACTATATAGTACATCCATCAAGCAGTTGACTTGATTATTCCACACACTAAAGAGCATTTTCTGACATCAATCTACATTCTGCCTAAATAGAACATTTTTCACCAATGATATTATGCATCATTTACTGTATATTTGATACTAATTGTTCAGCATATCGATCACCTGTCACTCAGAGTTTAGTGATCTTTGCAACTTGTCCTGGCAACTTGGAAGTTGCAGGCAGTTTGTTGCCCATTGTCTGTGGTAGCAGACTGAGATTTCCTGGACAGTGCTGAAATTTTGCCCTGGGCAGGCAGCATGGAGAGGAGTTAAGTGGGGGTAAGGGCCTGCCAAATTGGCACTTGAAAAAATTACACCCTTTTGATTTTCAGAGATTAGGCTATAGCAGCACACAAACACACTGCAAAGGTTAACAGATGTCATTTATTCTGTGCCTTTCTGTTTGGAAGGAGTATTTCATTAAAGGGTCAGGATGAGGGCTGACCAGCACCCTTTACATGGATGAACTGTGCCGTTTTGTTCCATGAGTTCAGGATGCTGAAGGTCTGCGAGCTGTTTCTCTTTCACAAGTGGTTAAAGCAGGGATATCGAGGGACTGAAGAGTCTTTTTTGCATGCAGACTCTGCATAGAAGGCAGTTACTCATCAAAGGACAAAACATATTGATAGCTAAAGGACATGGCTCTAACTATCAGAAAATCTCCACCCCCTGATAAAAAAGGATCTGTTTTAATATAAATATGTTGAACTCTAATCAATTTTAAACATCTGCTTCATATATGAAAATGTGAAGATTATTTTAAAATAAAGTTTAACTGCAGCTGGAGGGGGGCTGTTAATATTGACTGTTCTGTATTTCTCACAGCACATACATTATTGAACTCAAAAACTACTGGAAGCAAAGGCTTTATAAATAGGAGAAGAATATATTGATTTAATCATTTCTTTCGTTCAGCAGTTCTTTTACAACATTTTTTACAGCACAGAGTGGGGACTGTCTTCTTCCCACGCACTTTATTCACCAAGCAGGTCATATCTTTACTGTATTTTGCTTTATAACCCCTCTGTGTTCCAGGCCTTTCCCTTTTCAGGCTATCATAGCTCCTACTCTCTCCATGTAAAATTGCTGGCTTTACTCCTCCCCAAATCTTTGCTTTAGTACCAGGAGTGCTGGAATGCCAGCAGGGAGCCTTAGGGGCACAAGGGGTAGTTGGGCATGGAAGGACTGAACTGAGCAGCCCACAGGAAGGGGAGAGAAAGGGGTAGATGGAAAATTTTTTTGATGGTGAACAGTAAATTTTCTGGAAAACAGCATTTCAGGGAAATCAAAATAGGTTAACACATTTACAGCCAAGGAAAAATACCTGGGAAGAGCCATGTGGCAAAAAATTTTGAAAACCTTGAGACAATTCACTCTGATATTTAAAGAACCCAAGCCTGTTGACTCTTTGCTTTGAAATGCATTTCTCAATTCCAAACTGAACTGAAAGAGGGGAAAATATTATGGAAAGGACTAAAATAACCCCAAACTGGAAGCAAGACTTTGTCTGGAATTGAATGACAACAACTGACTGATCTGATTTGAAAAAAAGCCATGGGATTTTTCCGTCGCAGACCTCAAGTTTATGGTATTTTCCCAGCTTCACCCATTGAGCCCCTGGTGACATCCACAAAGTGTAATGAATGTACATACTAGCTGTTTCTTTCTCAGTCGGACCCCCAAACTATAGTCATCTGTTTCCACTCCCTTCACACATTCTGCCTTTTTTTTAGAAGAAAAAAGGACTGTACATCAACTCAAAAACTGGGCCAAAATCACAAATATAAAAAAAAATATGCAAGAAGAATGCTGTCTCAGTGGCTTTGCTTTTCTCAAAGGCATGATCCTATGCTGCTTCTGTGGGGATGTGGTCTGCCTCCTGCTCTGGGAATCTGCAGCCTCAGAGGTTGTCCATGTTTCTCATGAATTCCTGACTCTCAGATTCCAAACTTCTGCCAAAGGCTTCTCTGAGTCATTCTGGGGACATCATCACCAAGCAAGCAAAAGGAATTCTCACATTCAGGTACGTGATTACCTTTGCAGTGTATGTTTTGCTTTGAATCTTTTCAGCTGTCGTTGTGGAGACCTTCATCCCAGGGGTTATTTATAAAAGATGCTTTGATTCAGGCAGCATGTGGGTTGTGTGTGTGTCAGGTAGTGCACACAGTGCACTCCCCATAGTGGCTCCTTCTTCCTCTCTGCTCTTCCCTCCCATTCTGTGCACAGAGCCTTGGCTGTCCCTTCATCACTGCCTCCTGGCTCCCTCCCTCCCACCCGCTGCTTCTGTCCTCAAACACCGAAGAAATTTGCTGGATCCACACCTGTTTTGGAGGGAGAAAATTGTCTAGCTGCAGCGGCAGGCATAGCAGCGAGTTACATGAGGATACAGATTATCTGAGCACTTGTTTCAGAGAGGCACAGCTTATCTCAGATGTAGACTCTGCATAAGCAGTATGGAAATGCCAGCAGCCCAGAACAGAGTGGCTGCCTCTGTTTATTTAGGCTCTTCCCTGCTGGGGTGGGCATGGCCCATGAAGGGAGGTGGGCACAGTGGGGCTGGGGGCTGTGTGCAGACAGCTGTCCTGCCTGCACCTCTGCCTGGCCCCAAGCATGGCCGTGGCACCCAGAGCAGCCAGCATAAGCTCCTCAGGGCAGGAAATGTTTCCCTTACTTACCCATGAAGTATCATGCAGAGCAGCAGTGGTTTATAAATAATAGATGTTTAGAAACATTCAGGAAAAAATCTTCAGTAGAATGTACACAGTGAAACCTTACGGAGGCATCTCTGAGCCTGCCGGAGCCACAGGCACGGTGAGCGAAGCCGTAATGTCCCCCCATTCATCTCCCTAACAGCCATCACTCCCTGCTTTACATAGCTGTTTACTTTTGCAGGCATCTTATGCCACAGCATTAAGACACAACAGGGTGTGCTTTACTGGGACATTAATAATACATCGGGTGCACTGTGAGCCGTGACTGCAAAGGCTGAATGACTTCAGTAGCCCAAGAAATGTATTAATGCTCCAGTAAACCACATCCGAGAGTGGTAATTCAAGTTTTATTTTGTCATTTTATTAATGACGCAACTGACGTGACATTAGATGTGACTCCATCTAATGGCACATGGGCAATGAGGGGGCAGCAGGCCACAGGCAACGCCAGGCACATCAGCTTCTGTCCCCTGCATGCAGGGAGGGCAGCTTTGGTCAGGGAATTTTAACAGCTGTGTATGCTTTGGGGAAATAGCACAGCAGTAGTAGAGACAGCCCATGCAAACCTGCCTAACACATACAGGGAGGCTGGTAATGTTATGAAAGGGCACGTATACTACCTGAAATGGGAAGATGGATCTTTTGTATATGCCTAATGCTGAAACTAATCGTATCCTTTGGTAGGAAAACCTGGGATTCTTGGTAGTCAGAGAAATGATGAAAGACAGGAAAAAAGAAAGAAAATTACATCCTAAAGAATGGGAGAAATAAGGAAAGACAGGCACCAGTTTATAGAAGCATCTCACCTCATTAAGCATCTTAATTCCCTTTTATTGTCCCTACTGCACTGAAGCCTACAAGATGTATGCATGATTTATAAGCAGTGCTGTGCATCAGCTGAGCAGTTTTATATAGGGCTCTGAAAGGCTGAGGCACGCGTGACACTCGGGTTTAGTTGGGTGTTTCTGCAGTGTAAGAATCTTGCCTGATTTCATTCATGGTGTTACTTGGCTCTGCCATACTTGTGTGTTATTATTTTGATAAAGTAACTGCTACACCAAATGAAGCCAGGTAAGTATGAGCCCCCTTTACTTGGATATAATTTTAAAATTAATTAATACCTGGGTTGACCTGCATTTCATTGAAGTCCAGTAAATAAATTACTGATGTTTATTTGGAAGAAAGCTTTATAGATAATTTTATAGTCATTGAATATATTTGTTCACTTTAACATATTTTAGATTTTCTTACACCTCTTGACTGTATAGCTGTACAGTCATAAAGAAAATGTAAAACAACAATGAAAAATGCCAGTGTTCAGATCCCGAGATAAATCCAATAACAGCTGTGACAGGATTGATTACAACAGAATCAGCAAAACCTCTAGACTCTTTTTAATGTGGTTTGAGACATAAAGAAGATAATGAAAGATGCTACTTGACAGTAGTAGGATCTATGTTTAGAGCTAAAAGCAAATGGCTCTGAATTTGGGGTTTTTCGGTTGTTGAAATATTTTTCCACTGCAAAATAAGATTGTTTTGTCAAAATTGATGTATTCATGAAATCACGTTAATTTTGATGACATTTTCTTCCACAAAAAAAGTATTTTTCAAATGAACCTTTGGAAAATTCTATTTCGGAAAACTAGATAAAAATGAAAAGCACTTTTAGAATTAAATTATTAATGTGTATTTATTGTTTCAGTGTCATTTTATGCTATGTCACTAGCGTTATCATTTTCTGTGCTCATCTTACTGAACCTAGTCCTATTTGCCTTCTCTTTCTGCACCTTCCTGCATCTCTGGGTAATTTCATCTGCAAGCACACCATCAGCTACTGTCCTTGTACAACTAACTTGCAGATCTACCTGTGTGCTCCCAACCTGTCTCCTCGGTCCAGCCTCATCTCTGGGCTTGTTTCCCTGTCATTTCATGTAGACGACAGTCTGTCAACCCAAGCCCAATGTGGAAGAGACAGAACTTTTAATCTTCCCCAGTTCATGTCTTCCCTGCTAGTCCCCTCTTTGATCACAGCAGACAACCTCACCACCCTGCTTGTCACTCAGGCCCATAATTTGTGTGTCATCTTTGACTCAGATCCCTTCTCAGGCCCTCACATCCAGGATATGGCATAATCCCAATGACTGCTCCTTCTTAGCATCACTGAGGTGTTGCCTTTCCTGTCCATCCCCATGGCTGAGGCCCTTGTCTAGCATCTTCTGTGTCTCAATTAGTGCAACACATTTTTTATCCAGCCTTGACAAATGCAACATAGGTCTTTTCATGCCCGCTTAAAATGACACTGTAAGTACTATTTTCTTAAGCCATCAATCTCCCATTTTTATGTCCAGCCTTCTTCCCTCTCCTCTTTCAGCATTGCACCAAAAGTTACCTGTTTGTCCTCATTTTCGTGCTCTTTCACAGTATGGATTCAGTTATCAACAGCTGCTAAGTACTGCCAGCTGGGGTGACCCTGATGCCAGCTCCATTTGCCCTCATGCTGGGGGCTCAGACTTGCACCCCCAGCTCCTCCTCCTTTTGAGGGGACCACCCTGCAAGCAGCCACCTTGCACCCTCCTCCCCATCCCACAGAGAAAGTTCCCCTTTTTCCTAACTGGAGCTAAACTTTTCTTTGCTGCCTGTCCCATAGCTCACTATCACCCTGTTTCCCTGTGTATGACACCATTTATTTGCTGTGCCCCACTTCTGTCTCTTGCCTTTTCCCTAATAGTTTGAGGTTCAGCCTACAATCAGGTCTCGTGGGGTACAATCCATTATACTCATACACATTACAATAATATAAGCAGTTACTCTTCATTAATATTATTAGTGTGAGAATATGGCATGGTATTTATCAACCCAGGCCCTTTTATTACTTATTTAATATTCTACTGTTTTATTATCCTCTACTTCTATATTATTATTTTTATTTGAATAATTAGCTTTGATAGCTATTAAGCAAATATCTGAAGCCTCCTATTCTCTAGATCAAAGCATCTCCCACTTCTGTAATAATGAAACACTTGAATTCTTGGACAGTCTGAACAGAAAACTTAGGTAAGAGTCAAAGTGTTTCATTACAAACAACGAAGAGATGCTTTGATCTAGAGAATAGGATTTGAACTATTAATTTTTCATCTTTAAGATAAGATACATTGTAAATATACTTTACTGAAATCACAGTAAAGTTCAGCTATTACATTGCATAATTTGCAGAATATGTTGGGGGAACTTATCATCACATGAGGTCAGAAGCCTTCCTGGCCCACCCCCTCAGATGCTGTGACTTCCAAAATTCAGCACCAAACTCTCTAACAAAACTTGAATTTAAAGCTGAGAGGACATTGCTGGGAGCTTCCTGTGATGGAAGGGTCCAGTCAGGCCAATGCTGCAGTGGTGGTGGTCCTGCTCTGCAAAGGGTGATTACAGGGGCCTCTGTCATCCAGCTGGTGCAAGCCACAGCTGCTGCCAGCATGACACTACAGCCTCTTTGGGAAATCTCAGGTTTGCACTGTGAAATTTCAACTGGCTTTTTTTAGGATGTTTTTGGTTTTGTTTTTTTTTTTTTGTTAAATTCTTTCTATTCTGGCACATTTTGATACCTGACAATGCTCTCATTTACGGTGGGTGTGAAATAGCTGCTTTTCCCATGAACAGTTGTTCAGGTTCTGGGTTTTGCAAGTGTATCATTTACACTTCCACCTAAAATACACCATTTTGCCATTTTACTTTGCTAACAGAATGCACTTTAGTGTGGATATTTTGCAATGTCACAAGTGACATTGAAAGTGGGAGAAGAAAAGTGTTAAGGACTGCCAACAAAAAAAAGAGGGGAAAAAAATTGTGAAAGATCTATTCACTGTATACACAGGGAAGAGCTATCTTCTCACAGAGATTTCCCCTAAGCCGTGGCAAAGGTGACCACTTCTTAAAGAGTCCTTCCTGCTCCTGCTGAGAAATCCATAGCCTGAGAAATTCATAGTGCCTCTTTCAGGGAGTGTGAGGTCCATGGAGGTGCTAAACTCCCAAAGATCCTTTTGGGAACCAACAGATGATGGATTAATATATTTCATAACAATCTCCATGGAGACCAAAGCCGGGCTGGCGTGTTCCAGACTGATGGTGATAGAAAACCCTGTTGGCAATGTGGATTAGTGGGTGCTCCTGTCAGAGTCAGAGGCTACCCTGGATGATGTCGTTTATCTCGAGTGTAAATCAGATGTGACTCAGCGGCAGACGCTGCGCAGCCAAACATGCAGAAAAGTCGCGTCAGTGTTGAATCAAAGCCTGCAACGCTGATCATTATTTCAAGAGAGTTATGAAAATGCCGTGAGTCTCAAGAAGATGATCAGCGCTGCTGAAGAAGTGAAAGCCAAGAATTGGAGATCTACTGATAGGAAGCTCTTTGGATTTATTAACTGTTTTGTTTGGACTTATTAAAAAGGAGTGACACCCATTAAAGTATATCACAGGGATGAGCTATCTAGCAGCCCCAGGGCTGTGACTGAAGGGGAGCTCTGTGATAAGGTGAGGGCTCTCTATTGCTTTCCAGTGACGAGGCACTCAGGAAAAAAAAAAAAAAAAAGTTTTGCTTTCTAAATTGCCTGTTCAATTCAAGAATTTTCTCAAGCAAATGGCCCAATTCTCATGAAATACATATATCTGAGCATCAGTCTGAGCCATTTCTGGTGTTTTTATGACAATTCAAAGTACTCCCATAAGTGTGTTATTTAAGGATGATGTGCACTGGCAGGTCAGATGGCCCAGTGTGAGTAGGGGCAGGGCAGGAGCCAGCCCTGCCAGGGCAGCCGGTATTCCTGCCGCCCGAGGGGCATTTACTGGGGAGACCCTAGCACCACCCAAAACATTGCCATTGCTGTGCAGAACACGGATCGGTGATAGTACTGTGACCATTCTTTTTTTGCTGTCTCTTCACAGTGGTACTTCAGGTGGCTGAACTGCAGGCTGTGCCCACGTCTGTCTACTGAAGCATTTCTGTATTTATCGGTGCACTTCAGGTGCTGGAGGAAGCAGACATGCTCCCTCCTCCCCATCTTTCCATCAGCCTTCTTGTCACATCTTGCAAGATTTGCATAAGCAAGAGCCACAGCTGAAGCTGGGGCTGCCCCCAGCGGCAGGAGCATCCCATCTCTTTCTATTCCCTCCGGCTGTCTCTCATCTCTTTCAGTGTTTAGTCACTTTTTGGTGTCAGCGGCTTTCTCTCAGTGCAGAAGGGAGCTGGGTACTCGGAGGTTTGATTCACTCACTGTACATACACACCCCTGGGTCCTTTGGAGAGGTGTTTCTAATCCCCTTTCCATGATGGTGTGTTTGCCCCCCTGCTGCCTGCTGTGCCCCCCAGCAACCTCAATGCCTCTGGTATTTTCTACTGTGTGTCTTAATAAGCAAGTACAAGTCACAAGGTAAGATAAATCTCTTCATCTCCTTTTGTTACATCTGTAACAGCCTTTGAGTCATGTCAAAACAATTCTAGGCTCACTTACCTGCAGTCAGGAAATTCTTCTTTACCAATGTACACTTCAGACTGTGTAAAAATGAGGCTATTTCTTTTAAATGGTAATTGTCAGTGAGGACTTTGAGACACAGAAGATGCAATCCTGCTGCATGGAAGGTCAAAGAGCATAGCTTGATAGGTTCTAAAATACTTTTGCAGGTGGATTTCCAACATGTACCTGAGCTATTTATCATGCCCCTTCAACTAATTGTTTCTATTCAGACCATTTTTCTTTTCAGTTTTAAAGTAGTTATGTGTTGAACCTCACCAGGAAAACTGAGATTTAGCTGGCTGCCTTTCTTTTTTGGAAAATAATAGTTCACTCCCCCAATGATACTGCAACAGGAGAGCATCAGATCAGACATCTGGTTTTACAGTTTTCCACTACTGCCCCATGGGGATGACTGGTCTTTTGTGCATACTCTTTTTTTATTATTATTATTATTTGGGCAAACTTCATTGCATCTTATTATTATTGAAAGTTAGAGAAGAGATTGAAGACTGATTACAAGGATATGGTGTGCCATGGGAAAAGTCTAGTTATACAAAAGCTTTGTTTAGAGTCAACTACTCTGTGCTCTGAAAAAGCTACTGCAGACATCCCTGTTGTTTTTATTGATCTTATAGATTCAGTACTGGGGCATTTAGGGTTTGGCTTTGCTTTGGAGACTGGCATATTTTATTTGAATTTGCTCGAATTTCAACAGATTAAAGTGATCTGACAGCTTTTTGAATGTTGGCCTAGAAAAGAAAATAGTTTGTCATACAAGGTGAGACAGCTGTCTCCAAAAGAAGAGTTATCACTCCACATTGTCACCAGATTTCCCAGTGCCCAGAAACTCTGGTCAGGTAGGAAGCCTCTGCCAGGGCAGCCTGGCAGGTGGCATTGGGTCAAGAATCCTCCTCTGCAGGCACCTCTCTTCTTGCTGGCACTCTGCCTCCCTCTGGGGCTTCAATCAATTCAGATCAAGCAAGTCCTGAAAATCAGCTGGGAACCCAATCCCCAACTCCCTATGCCATGTACCTCACTTTCCAGATCTTTACAGCAGTGGCATTTTCTGTATTTTAAACAGAAATGTTTCAAAACTGTGATATTCCCAAGGATATAGAATAGTGCTGTAGTTGCTATTTTACTTAATATTAAAAGGTTAAGAAGCCCATGAAAACATATAGCTGTGTGGAAATTAATGATGCTTATCTCTTGTAAACTACTGCTGTATATGTACCTATCCACTCATAATGTTTTAAAATATACATAGCAGAGTGCAGATAGTGATAACACATTTGATTTTATCTGCTACAAAAATATATATATATATATATTTGTATGTCAGACAAATAATTTCTATTTCTACTCTCTGTATTGATAGAATCCATAGAGGATTTAATCTGTCTGAGTGTGCCTCTCCATGTTATTCATCTCAACTGTTCGCTCAAAGTTCAAATATTTAATTGGTTGAAAGTTAGAATATTAATGTCTGTTCTTAGAAAGTCAAAAACAGTTACATTTTCCCAGCTGATGGATACTGTCACAAAGGGCTACTGCAGGAGTGTAGATAGTTAATTACTCAGCAACAATTAGGATCTTAGCCCAAGTACATGAAGACTTCCTAGTATGTGTAAAGAGAAACACTGGAACACTGAGATCCTGATTGCTGTAAGAGTGTGCTACCAATCCTAGCTGATAAACCTTGGAGCAGCTGTTGGCAAGCAGTGCTGTGTATCACCTGGGTGCTAGGTCTGGGAGGGTGCAGGTTATCCCCTCCAGGGGACACAGGATTTGGTGTAGGTAAACGTTGTTTACTCTTAAAATATCAATCCTGGTATAAGAGAAAACTGCCAAGGAGAAATATGGTTTCTCTCCAAAAGTGCAGGTTTTCAATTAGAAAGACAGAAAAAGAAGCATAAAATTTGCAGAGAATTCAGCAGGCAAGGAAGCAAGCCATGTGCAGGGTTACCCTGCAACTAGCCACCTCCTCTTAGTGCAAAGACAGAACACATGCTTCATTTAAAACCTGTTTTTAAGTACACCCCTAATTATGAAATCATTACCCGAGACCTGCATGATAAGGAAAGAAGAATTATTATATTAACCTGGGGTCCTTGGTGCACTCAGAGGCATCACAAAGCAGCTCTCCTGCAGTCAAAGCCTGCGCACTCCCTCTTTTCTCTCATCCAGTGAGTCACTTCTTCCTTTTAATCTCCTATTAAAATCCTTTCTATCCTCTTCAGTTTATTACTCTGTTGCTGCAAGGTGGTTTGTGGCACTCGGTATGGCTAATCCTTGGGATCGCATCGTATTGAGAACAGAATAATTGAAAACAGCTTGAAGCAGTTGTAGTTAGGCACACAAATCAATGACAGATAATCATTTAAGCACAAACTGAAACAGACATTTACATGGAAAATAATCATGGCCTTGGAGTTACACCCTGTTCTTGCCATGCAAAATCTTTCATGGATTTGGCAGAGTACCATTCGATGCTAAATCCCACTGCCAACGTGCCCATTCCTTTGAGACAGCCCTGGCAAACCCTGCCAGAAATCTGAGCTCAGCTGTAAATAGGTTTGCATGGAGGGCTGTCCACCTTTGGGTGAAATAAAGCTGCACTGGGCCCCAGGCTGTGTGAGGGTCTTGGTCTGAGATGAGCAGCCCAGAGCAGTGCAAAGCCACAAGGCAGACCAGTGCCTGGGGCTGCATCTCCCCTCTCAGGCTCCTGCTCCCACCCCAAGGCCCCACCAACAGAGGGCTCATGCTCAGGTGCACTGTTCTGGGTATGGAAGAGCAATGATAATGAAGAAACACTCCTACACTGGAATGTTTCCTGGCTTGGTAGTGCAGATGGGAGCACATATTTCCCTGTCATTTTCCACTGACAATCATATTCATACCAGCTGGTTAAAATGTTTTAATAAATGATTACCTGATGAGAACACTTTCTCATGGCTATGGTGCTGGGGTTTGCTCATTTTTGCCGCATCCAAATAACCATTCATATTAAAAAGTGGGAAAAAGCCCAATACAATTTAGAATCTTTAGAAAGAGACTTGGAAACCTAAATCCCAACTCACCTAAAGAGCTCTAATTTAAAGAAAATATGTTAGGGACGTCATGCTGTCTGTTGCTTGTCCTTGGGGGCTGGAAGAGCTGAGCCTCCATCCCTGTCTGAGGGTCCATTCCATACCCAGATTTGAGTGAGTGAGCATTGTTATTTGGGTAGGTCCCACAGCTCTGAATTTCTCTGGGTGAATTTCTCTACAGGGAATATTCCAGAGTGAACATTCCCCTCGGCTTCTGTGTGAGGCTGGGAGTCACAGCTGGCCCAGCAGCCCCCAGCTCCCTCACTGCTCTCCTGGCTGCAGTGGCTTGACAGGAGCTGGTGCCCTGCTGCTTCTATGATGCACATGCAAGCACAGAAACCAGCCCAAAAGGGCTGGTCTAGTAAGTTCTTACCAGTCATGTCTGCTTATAAGTAGGCAAGTGGGGTTTTATCCTATTATTTAACCTTTTGCTTTGAAAACATCAACACCTGCACCAAAGAAGTTTCAAAAGTTTAGTTGCCAATTTTTCTTCCACTTTACATGACTCTGGTGAAAGGGTATTATTTATCAAACTAAGCATGTATTATCATCTTTGCAAAATGGTAAAGATCAAAGACTACCTTGCATCAAGGAGAATTACAGTGCCATAACATTTTTTCTTGTTACAGCTGATATCAATCACGGCATGACAGCAAGCCACAGAGAAGATTTTTCAGTCGGTATCACTGACACTGCAACATCTGAAATAGAGCAGCCAGCTAGCATGTGCCCTGGGTGTGAAAGGGAGCAGCCAGCAGCACCAGTAAGTGCCTTCGGTACGGGTGCCCTTAAGTACGGCCATTTGGCAGCACAATGCATGCACACAACTTTAATTCTGCCCACGGCTGGTGCGGCCTCGTAAGGGAAGAGATAAAACCTCTACGAGAGGAGAGGGCTTGATTTCAAGTGACAGTGGTGACATTTTCAGCAATGACCCCTGAGTGCGGCAGTCTGCCGTGATGATACTGCTGCCCCAAAGGCATGGCACCACCCTCCTCTCCCTGGGAAGCGGTGGGAATTCGGATGAGTGGTGAGGCACCAGCGGAGCCCTGAGTAACATCTGGCTCTGCACACGGGGTCGCTGCCGGCAGCTTTCCTGCACCAGCCAGGAGCCAGCTACTTTCTTCCCACCACTCACAGTCGTATCTTTGTTTGCTTTAGGCATGAGAGTCTTTTCACCATGACCACAGACTACCCAGGGAAAGGAATGAGATTTCTCTTGCTCCTCCCCAGGACCCTGCCAGGCTGGTGAGTTTTACAGTTCCAGCACTTAAAGTACTGCATGCATTGTGTCCCCCAGACTTACCTCTGGGAGCATCTGGTGGAGAACAGAAAGGGGAATTTTACCAGGTCTGTTTGCATACATATCCCTTCCATCTCTCCTCTGCACAACAAAAGCTAGCCCATGTACTTGTCCTTGCAATAGATATAAGTCCACAGCAGCATCTTTCCATGCTGTGCTCACAGCCTGTGCTTCTGCCAAGTGCCACCTGAGCTCGCAGCCCATGCAGAGTCCCTGGGCCCTGCAGCAGGAGCCTGCAGCAGTGGGGCACACTGAGGTGCATCCTGCTGGGAGCCAGGAGCAGCAGGGAGAGCCTGTGGAGCCAGCGCGCTGCTGCACACAGGTGGGAGCCCAGGAGCTGCAGGTAGAGCTAGGCTGTAGTCTATCGAGCAGTATTGATTCTGGCAGTGACTGGAGCACTTTGGTTTCTGTATCAGGGTTATATTAACATTACAATTTCATAAAATGCAACTTCAAATGGTCCTGCAACTGTTTCTCAGGCACTTCAATCTCTTTGCAATGAAGAAGAAACAAAGCAAATTCAGTTGGGAAAGTACAAGGTTCAACAAATTTAAACCTCTTGCATTTTTCAGGATTCTTCTGCTATTTGAATACAATACTGCATGGTTTTAGACAAAGTGCCCATCTTCAATTTTTCAGACTCCTTTTTCTTTGCTGCTGAGAACCACACAATGTACTTCCCTGCCAGTTACTAAAATGCTTCTAAAAACTTGAAGAATTATTTGAAAAAGGGCATTCCTATTCCTTATGCATAAAACATGCATGCATATTCATATAAAACATTTAGAAAAATTTGTACCAGTTATAATTAGCATGTTTTGTGCATCTATTTTCTTTGCTATTAAATAACAAATTTGTGGTAACCATAGCAACTGGAACATCACATGATACTGGTGCTATTTTGGGGATAACATAAGTACCTTTCTTAAAGAAGCATTCACACCTCTAAGCTATGAATTTTAATAATTTTCACGATAAAGTATTTGTTGGGGAGATTGTATTCATTCCTCACTGTAATGTTGATTTAATGTGGAATGCACTACTTTGTATTGCAGTGCCTGTGACCACTTAAAAGCTGTGATGAGTCCTCTTGTTTTGCAAAAAGGCAATTGACTTAAGAAAGGCAAAAGAGAAGCTACGTGTGTTGAGGGGGAAAGCACAGTAAAATGATTTCTCTTATTGTTTCTGGGGAAGGAGCTCCCATTGGTTGTGTGCCTCTTCATGCATAATTGGAAGAAAGAAGGAAGGATGTGCCTTTATCCTGGATTGGTACAACTCCCACTGGAAGAAGCCATAATAGTGGATTGGTATATCTCCTACTGGAATAAGCCAGAGGTGTTGCATCAGCTCGAGTGGAAGATGGGAGAGGCTTGGGAAGTTTTGGGAAGAGACCAGTGTGGCCATCTAAGCCAGTTCCCTCCTGCTGCAGTCAAGTGTGTTCTTCTACTGAGTATGTGCCATACACCACACCTTATACCACGGGCCTTCCAACACATCTCTGAGCCTCCTAGCTAATGAGATAAAGAGCAAGAGATCAAATGCCACAACAGTAACAAGCCATTAAAAGAGATTAGGTGGCAACAAGATCAGTATCCACATGCTAGGGTAGGGATTCTCTTAAATAAAGTTTGCTGAAATGTCATATTACAGATAAGAACAAAATGCCTCAAGAATCCCTGCCAATGTTGTGATGAATTGCGGGAAAATGGAAGAACATGGAAGAAATTCCCTTCAGTCTCTGAAACTGGTAATTCAGTTAATTGTGAGAAGGTAAGATGAACCAAACAGGCACTGATGAGAAATGAACGCTATTAAAAATACACTGCCCACACTGATGTTCTAATGAAAAATGCTGGTTGACATGATTAATTGTTATATCACAGAAGTGTCTGTAGAGATGAAACCCACCCTGAGCTTTCAGGATGGTGTTATCCATCTCCCAGAGCAGAGGTAATGAGGGATCATTCACCCTGGGTGGCTCAGGCAGGTGATTTGGGTTAATACACACACTGAAGAGACATTAGGCAGGGAATTACTTTGCCTGAGTCTGCCTGCCAAGGTGGAGTTTGGGGCAGAGGAATTTTACCAGAAGGTGAAGAAAGGTGCTTGGGTTGAGAAAGGGAGCCATGAACTGGAGCTGTAAGGAGACACCAGAGTATGTACAAAAAATGAGGGGGTGCAGGGCCTGCCAGGGCTGTGCTGGCCAAGGGCCCCCATGCCCAGACCGTGTCTGGGGCTGGAGGGTGGAGCCCCTGGTGCAGCTCAGCAAAGCTGCAGGCAGGCTTGGGGCAAGTTGCAAGGAGTAAAAGTTGATGGGAACTTAGTTTATAAGCTCACCCAGGTTAAACCTTACAAATCTGAGCCAGACTGGGGGTATGAGCCTGAGTAAAATTCAGAAAGTAATGCTTTGCCTCTGGCTCCACTCTGTTCTGCCCGCCTTCAGTTTTTTCTCCATTCAGGTATCTTGGGGATTTTTTTTAAAGTCATCCTTTCTTACTTCTGACTTCTGTTTTATCAAGAAAGTCTGATCCTTTTTTATTAAAAAAATAGGGGTTTTGTTTTCATGAATAATTACAAATTTTCAACTTCAGCTATTTGGAAATTATGGCTTTTGTTTCAAAAAGTACTATAGCAAGCAGATTGAAAAAGAAATTAAAGCAAACATTTAGATATCTCAAAAACTGAAAGTTTTGATTATCCTAAACTCTAACCCTTGATTGTTTTCTATTTTAGCATGTCCCCCAAAATAAATAATCCAAGATGGAGCAATCCTTTTTCCCCCCTCTCTTGCTACAGCCCTGGGGCCTTGCAGTGCTTGTTTGAGGAGGCCCTGGCAGGATGTGCTGTGTGGTGGCTGCCTGAGAGAAGAGGCTCCCTGCTCCCCTCCACGCTCACTCCATGTGTTGTGTTATCCCCTCACAACTGAACCTGCTTTGTTCTCTCTTGCTGCAGCTCTTGCTGTGCCATGTGCTTCTCTGCCCTCCACCAGTGGTTGGGGCAGCTCCTCCCTTTGCCTGCCCTCTGGATAGGGACTGCTCCTTGGGTTGGCTAAGGAGCACTCAGTCTTCCCTCACTCCAGCACTTCCCTCATCTTCCATTCTTGTTCTCTTCCAAATGCCTGCTTCTTCAGGAAAATTTTTAGAAAAGCACTTCCCTCATCTTCCATTCTTGTTCTATTCCAAATGCCTGCTCCTTCAGGAAAATTTTTAGAAAAGATCTAACAAGGCAGCAGTGTGGGGTTTCAGCTGAGCACCTATGCAGGAGACCTGAGGGGTGAAGAAAAAGTAAACCTATTAGAGGCAAAAAGGGGAAGTTGAACAATATGTTTTTTTCCTTTTCTTGATCCATTCTGCAAGACGGGAACTTCCCAATCTACTTTCTGTTTGGAAGGGGAGCAACACAAAGAAAAGGTTTGGAAGATGCTGGCAAGTGATAAAATACAAAGACATTCTTTTTCTTATATGGTAAATGAATGGCTTTCTGCCTTGCCTTTTGTTAAAGCTCTTAATCCAGCCTGTAAATAGGCACTTTCCCTTTGGACTGACTGTTTAGATATGAGATTAGAGCTGATCTGAAGTAATAGGATGAGAAAATAGGAGAGATATATGAAAGAGAATGATACATTGGCTCACACTTCTGAGCTTTGTCTTGCAGCACTTTTTGTGTACTGTATGTAAATGTTCACAGGTACAAAGTGCACTTGATTTTACTGCAGACCTAAGCTAAGGCATGGGCTCAGAGAAGCCTGGCTGTTTGATCCCCGGGGGGCAGCTCACCTGCCTCAGGGCAAAGCACAGATTCTCTGCCACAAAGCCGAACTCAAGAGGTAATTTTGTTGTGTGGCCTGGTTTAGACTTACAAAATGCTGGAAGAACTCTGAATTTAAGGATGCTGGAAGTGGAGATTCACACTCCCAGATCTCAGAAATGGCAATAGGAAGCCTGACCAAGCAAAAAAGTCAGCAAAACCGGGGCTTGGGGCCAACAGAACTCTTAATCAAAAAACATTATCTTCAAAGAAAAACATACATTCATGAAAAAACTTTTCACCCTACTTTTTAAGCTACACAAACTTTTGCAATGAAGCTATAGTGTTTCTGGCTGTTTCTTTGGGACTATTCCGTGGCTTTCTGTGAGTAAGGCTGTGGCAATGCATTGTTCTTCTTGGATTTGGAAGCCCTCCAATTCATATTCAGCTGCTGTGAAAAAAATCCTAAAAATTCACAGACTCATCTTGTTTCCAAAGACACTTCTGACCCAGGCAACATATTCTAAAATCCTTAATCATTTTCTGCTCACTGAAAATCTTCACTGAGTGAACAGGAATTTTTCCCAAGTCAAATGTTAAAGGAGAGAAGAGATTTCTAGTGTGATTCTTAAAGATTAACATATATATATGTATATAACCACAGTGAGAGTATAAATATAAAGTATGATGCATATATTTTCTTCTAAATTTAAAATGAATAAATTAATCACTTGCTTTCCATTTTGTATTTAGGAATATTTAGATGCTATTTGATGCTATTTATATTTTCCAGGGCATCTCTTCATAAGAATAATTTTTTTATTAGGTGCTACTAGGACTGTATTTTAGAAGACACTTAAAGCCATATAAAGAGGTAAACTGCCAACCAGCACCATCAAGGTCATTTGAAAAAGATGCTCAGACTAGAGAGCTGCAAAAACAAACTTAGTTTCTTCCATTTCTTGTATTATACTTGTGAAAACCAAGTGGAACTTTGCAGATCAATAATTAGGCCCAAGGAAAAAAAAAAGTACATGAACAAAATCTTTCTTGTGCTGCTTACATCTGCTTTATGCAACAGCAGAAGTAAAGATCAATATTTGTGAAAGTCCTGAGCAGATTTCTTTCCCCATTGAAAATACTGCATGACTAAATGGGAAACCTTTAGAGGAGGCAGTGCAGGATCTGCCCTGGGTTCCCAGTCTGAGGCTGTCAGGACAGAGGTGGTTGCTTGTAACACTCCCAGCTCTTTCACTGAACAGTATGAACAACAGACTGACATCCATGTGCCTGCTCTCTTTTTCTTTAAAATAGTCTTTATCCCCACTATATACTCTTCTAAACTATATGGGCGAGTTCTTCTGATCTGCTACTGGCTTTTGTTTTCTTTTCAATGTAAACCTGTTATCTGTCAAAACCACAAGTTACATTAACAGCATTTAAAATGGTTTTCAATATTTGTGCGTAACATGTTTTTCCTCTTCAGCTGAAAGCTGTAAAAAGTTTGCTTTGAATTCTTCCCTAAGATATCTTTTTAAATAGCAGTAGAAGGGAAGTTTTAATTCTGTGCTCTAAGCAGTACAACCACTTGAATATCCCCTATTTCAAATAGAAAGCCGTAGTATTTAAAACATATAAAATCCTTTATTTGACTTCAGTGTCAGTATGACTATTAATAAAAGGTGTGTCCTCCATTGCCTGTTTTAACATGACACAGAAAAGGTTTCATTTCAATTGAATTAAATCTCAACTAAGTTAACTAATAAACAGGATTATCAGGCGATGGCATGGCACCACCCAAGTTACTAATGCAAAATGATGAGTGAGCAGTGAAAAGTCAGTCCTGCAACAGGGGCCTGCAGATGCAACCTGATTTTCATATTGATTGTGTTTTCCAGTGGGCTTCAGGTCAGGAGCTGAGACCTCAGGGCTTGCTCTGTCTGCAGCTGTCTCGCTGTTTTCTTTGCTTACCTTGAGCAAGTTCTGCAATATTTCTGTACTGCTTCTCCAAGGATAAAGTAGGTCTAATGTTTATCAGTGTTGCAAAGGCATCAATGCCTAGGAAAAGGTCTTAGGTGTTCCCTATGAGGAAGATGCTGTGCACAGTAAAAGATTCACTCTGTGTGTGTGTGCATATATATAATCTCAAGGGTTAATGTTTCTCTGCAGGATTGCAGGATATTTATTTTTACCTGTTATTAAATCCATTGTGAATGACTATCCTTTTTTTTTACAAAATGGGTTTGCAACCAGGAAAAGAGAAGATACAGGCACCTGTTCTGAGAGGGAAGCAACATAGAACTGTATATGTTATACCAAAATCATTTGTTGATACATAACAGATCAATATGCAACTGCATAATAAGGTTGAGGGATGAGATTAAATGTTCAAATAGGTATACTAATTAGAAAGGACATGTACATCCACGTATAGAGAGCCTGACGGTGAGAAAATGACAGAGATTCAGCACTACAGTGAATTATAAATGTCAAATTACAAGGATGCATGTAAAAAAAGCTTGTAACTGTTAGGAACTAGACTCTGTATTCATGTGAAAGCTGTTGCCTTTATCATCTTCTTAGATCCCTCTAAGGTGTTCTGTCATTCACTGTCAAGTTTTCTACGTAAGACAGTAAGACGTATGTCACACAAGTGTCCAAAACTGCTCCTCTGCCTTTGTCAGGACACACCAATATATTTAGAGGGATTTGTAAGCAGAAAGAATATTAAGCAGGAGATCTGCTTAAGCATTAGCAGTTAGTTTCTGAATTTTTCCCCCTTGGATGTGACAAAATCTAACACATGCCCAAAATGTAGGGGAAAAGGGAAGCAGCAATGAGTGTTCAGATGTCTGTGGGCTCAATAGGTTGTTGGAGAGACATAGTCTGTGCAATAAAAATGGATCCTAACTAAATTTTGATGTGCAAGAGCATTCTTTAATTTGCAAGGTATTTTTTAAATTAAAAGGTAAATAGCATTTATTATTCTTCTCACAGATTGAGAGCAGCAATAACACCTACAGAGCTCTCAAGACACCTGAAGAACTACTTTGATGCATGTGGTCCATGGGGTAGGTACATTTAACAGTTGACTACTTCAAGTGATATTTTTTGGTTTTACACAATATTGGTTATTGCTTCTAAAAATTTCTAAACATCGGTTGCAAGATACTAGTTGCATGAAATGTGTAAAATACTCAACTATGAAAGTGTGGTGAAAGTCCCTGCCCAAGTATAATTGACTGGCAAGACATTTACCATGATGCAGATGACTTGCATTAAGCCAGGACTTCAAGTGAATGTGAAAGTGCAAAGTCTGTCTGCACAAGTGGCGTTCAGACTCTTCTACACACAGGCCTCACAGAATGCTGCAGAGCAATCACAGCTTTTGAAGGTTCCTTTTCTTAGCTATATCCTCTCCTTCAACACAAGCCTCCAAGCTTGCAGGGTTTATAGTTCATTTCCTCTAAGGCCTTTGAGACTCAACACCCCATTACAGGTTTTGGGCAGTTGTAGTTCCTTCAGCAGAACCCATCCTCTGGCCAGGGTGCTCCTCACTCCCCACAGGCTGGGGCGAGTCCATGGCTGCACCCACAGCAGAAGCTCTGAAGGTTTCACACATTTGTCAAACAGAGCAGCTGAAGCCCAGAAAGGAACCGAATGGGAAGGCAGTGCCAGCTCAGAGGTGGGTGTTGTGCGGGGTTGTGTCACCCTGCTCACCTACACGGCTGCACTCTGAAACCTGAGCGTCTTCTGCTGGCTGCTCAGCAGCACTCAGCAGCCACAACTGCTGTGGAGGGGAACTGCCCAGCTCTGAGAGACAGATGCCTCTCTTGCCAGTGGTCTTTAGGGACAGCATCTCCAGGTCAGCTTTTCCAGTGGGGAGCCCAGCAGCTCACATTTTGTTAGGTTTCTTGAAGTGACTACAATGGCTGGGAAGAGATGCAGGCTGCTGACACCAATCTCTCTAACATGTTAAAGCTGGATCATGTTCTGCTCAGAGGGTCTGATGGTATCAGCCTCCAGAGAATCAGTGTCTGACACTCCCAGTCTGTTGTTCATATTGGTTTGGTCTCAGCTGAGCTATTTCTAACAACGAAGAACATATCTGAGCGAGTTACAATTTGCTGTAATCATATTTTTCCAGTTTTTCTCTGTGATAATTACTCCCATAAATATCATTGCTTCACCTCAGCTCAACAGAGTGCTCTCTGTTTCTGTGCTTAGTCTCAACCTTCCGTACTTGGATTGCTGGGGAAGAGCAATGATAGCATTTGTTGTTACCAGAACCACTCCAGCTATGGGGCTGTTGGGGCTTCCCGAGCTAGTTTTGTTTTTTCACAGTTTTAGCTGTTAAAAATTGCCTTCTGAATTGAAAAATGGTGAAGAAAATGCATTAAATTGCACCTATGTTTAAATTAATTAGTTAATGATCATGATAGCAATAATAATAATAAAAAGGTTTGACTTAGTTTTCAACCATGCAAAGATTTGCAAACCAGAAACCAGGATGCAGATTTTCAGTGAAATGTCTCTGGCTTTACTGCTGGTCCCTGGGCTTAGTTTAATGACAGAGACTGTTTTTAATGTAATCAGTGGGCTGAAGACCTCAGGAATTCCAGTCCCTAGCATGGATACTAACAGCTTTTCTGATAGAGCCTTAGAGCCTAAAGACTTTATAAGAGTATTGTCTATTTTTGACTGCTGGTTAAGAGTTACAGAAACATTTCAACTCCAAAGTGCCAGGCACCAGCAGTACCCAGAAAGGAGGTGCTTGGTCTGAGACCTTAAAGTGCAAGCGAGTACATGGAAAAGAAAAAGAGGCAAGAACAGGAAGATTGCTGTTCCCATTTTAAAAGTGGTGAAATGTGGCAAAAGACTAAAGGACTAGCTGAAGTTACCTCTGTTGCCTATGGCAGACCTGGCACTCGAAGCCATGTCTCCAGATTTCTAATGTACCTTCTTAACTACAAGGCCATTCTTCCCCTCCAGGAAATGATATATAGGTATATAAATGTGCGTTGATGTAATGCCAAGTTATAAACCACAAGCCTTTCAGAACTCATGTCCCTGATAGATTACAAAAGAACTTGAAGTCAGGAGAATTGTGGTTTGTCTGACCTTATGCTAATCATTCTCCCTACTTGTGTCTTGGTCAAACTGAAAATGGATAGAATAATGAACCCTTTTGAAAACCGTAATTTCTGGGTGTTGGTCACGACCCAGTTTTTATAAGTTGCTAGGATATGACTATAATCAGGGAAATGAAGATTCTATCTTATGAGACAAGACCGAAAAGCTTGATTTAAACAAAAGAAATGATGAGAAGGAATATTAGTACACTGTGAGGGGAGTAAATATCAGAGCTAATTAAGTTCAAGGACAAAATTGGCATCCGAACAAATGGATATAAACGGGCCCCTAATAAACACAGCCTGGAAATCTTAAGCCAAGTTATGAGATTCAGGAACAGTTTTCCAAGGGGAATAGTAGGGCCAGAGAAAGTAAGGGTTTTTAAATGGATCTCAATCAGTTTGTGAACTGGGTATCATGCCTGAGAAAACCAGAGAACCAGTCTGTCAGTCCAGGCAAGTCCAGTGTCCCCAGGTAAAAGCCAGGACACCACCAGGATGTAACATCAGGTGGTGTTCTGGAAAAACCTTGTGACTGGCTACTTCTGTCTCAAATTCCATCATGTGTTATTTGGTTTTTTAGGCTCCTCAGTTCAGAGTCTCTTCAATTCCCTGATTATCTCACCAGCCTCGCACTTGAGATGTTATTCAACATTTCCAGGTAATCCTTCCCTGCTCTCAAGAGCCGATGCAGGAGCAGACCTGGAACAGGTCAAGGTAACATTGAACAAGAAACTCCTCGTGTTGGCTGCTGAGGATGGGAGAGTGGGGTGGTGGCAGGGGCAAGTGCCAGGGCAGCGTTCTTCTAGAACGGCTGAAGCCTCTGTGCAGAGGCTGGACCCTACCCCCACGGCGCGGCCCTCTGGGGGGGCTCCTGCCGAGAGCCTGCTGGCAGTGCCTTCCTTCCCGAGGGCAGGCGACCGCTCCTGCTGCTGGAACAGGAAAGTGCAGATGCTGGCGCAGCCCCGCACCCCCGTTGTCCGGTCCCACCCTCCTTTCCCTGCCCTGCCGGTGCCCACACCCTCGTCCCCTGCCGTCACCCCGGGTGGGGACATGGCCTCGGGCGGGGCCGGGCGGGGCGGGCGCTCCTCGGGCGGGCCCCGGCCCGGCCCGGCTGCGGCCCCGTGCGCGGCCAGCAGGGGTCCCCGCCGCTCCGCCCCGCTCCGCGCAGGCGGGCTGAGCCCGGGGCGGCCCGGCCCCGCTCCGCAGGCACCGGCAGCCCCGGCAGCGCCCTGCCCCGCCCGCCCGCAGCCCCCGCCGCGGCGGCGCTGCCGCGGCTCCGCGGGTGCGGGACGCGCCGGCCGGGCCCGGAACGCCCCGCGCAGCGGCTCGGGCCCGGAAAAGCGGGACGGGCGGAGCGGCAGCGCCCGGCCGGGATGGGCGGCGGCTGCCGGGAGACAAAAGGCCGGCGCGTGTCCGCCTCTGCGGCAGCGCGGGGTGTGCGGCCGCTGCCCCTCCCCGGGCCGCCTGCGGCAGGGACCGGGGCCGCCGCCTGGCCGCAGCCCAGCCGCCCTCCCCGCCTCGCTGCGGCTCCGGGAAAACACCGTCATATGCGAAGGGTGATAGGCGGCAGCGCGGTGCAGGCAGCCCGCGGGGGCAGGCGGTCTGTGCCGAAGCCCGCGTGCAGTGTTAACCCCGGGCAGCAAGCGGAGAGAGGGTAATAGAGCGGGTCCTTACAAACCCGTGTGTAGGTGTGATGGGAAAAAGAAAGGGAGCGGCCACCTTTTATTAGGCACTGAATCTCCTGAATTAAAAGTGGCAAAACCCCAACGCCGTAACACTGCGCCCGTTGGGGTTTTATTCTCTGGTACAGCATTTTGTTCGTTACCGCGTAAGCGGTGCCGATGCGTGCGGAGGCACGGCAGAGCGTGACTGCCGGAGCGGCACCGGGCGGTGCCCAAAGTTCCCGCTGTCCCCGCAGCAGCAGGAAGCAGCGGCATCCCTTTGGGTTGAGGGGCTGGGGCGGAGGGAGGGGCTGCTGCCGGGCTGCCCCCTCGCAGCAGCCGCCGCAGCCCGCCTGGCTTCCCGTGTGGTCTCCCTGGGATCGGGAGTGAGAGAAGCAAACTCTGAAGTTGTGCCCGAAGAAAAGTTGCCCGACTGGAGAAGTCGGGGGGATCCTGAGTGTCGCCACCCGCTCAATCCTGTTTGGTCCTGGGTTCTTCCTGCTTTTTCTGCAAACCCAGGGGAAGGGCAGGGTTTGCCTAGGAAGCTTGCCGTAGTCTTATGCAGACAAGGGGAGAAAGGAAACAGCACGTCTTGAGAGCGGCACCTCGCCTTGTTCAGTCTTCTCGTCTCCTGGCCGGGGTTGGAATGGAGGCTGAGGGCGGCCTGAGCAGTGCTGGTGCCGGCTCTCCCCACTCGTAGCCCCTCCTAAAGAAAACACGTCTGAGCCCTCGTGGTGAAGAACCAAACCCAACAAAAGTTGGATCTTTTTCGGAGAGGGGCCGGGGGCGCCGAGCCTGGCGGCTCCATCCGCGGAGCGCTCGACAGCGGCGGAGCGCTCGCCGCGGCTGGGACTTGACCTGCAGAGGGCAATAGTTGGACGCAAATGCCAACAAAGGCAGCGGGGCTCGCTGGCTCGGCGCCGCGGCCGGGACCCGAGAATGCTGTGTAGGTAGGCAGCAGTGCTTAATTAATGTATATTGAAACAAAAGATCGGGCAAAGTGTTTGGTTTGTCTTTAGGCTACGTTTTGAAGGCTAATCTAATTCATAACTGTTAGATTTTTTTAAAAGATATTAACGCAAACTTCCAGGAAAATCATGGGGTTGACTCCACAATTACCCTAAATGATGATTGTTTACCGGAACTCTTACATTCAGCTGCTTGGATTCGTATTATTTGCTTTATTATTCTTTGCGACTCAGACAGGCGAGATGGAAACGAAGGGGAACTTTCCTAATTGTTGTAGCGATTGTCAGGGCGACCGTGCAGACTTTGCGGGAGGAGGCGGCAGGCGCCCGGCGCGGCGGAGCGGGGCCATTGTGTGCGGGGCCGGGCCCGTTCAGCACCGGCGGGCGGACAGCTCCGGCCCGGCCCGCGGCCGCCGCTCGGGGCGGGCGGATGGGAGCTCGCCTTCGCCTGCCCTGATAGTCCTTCTTCCCGCTGGTGATGGATTCATCAGGGAGTGGAAAAGAGCCCACTTTGTCTCCCCGTCGGTGCGTGTAGATGCGGCTGCCGTAGGCGTCTGTGGCTTGTGTACATACATGACTTTAATAATTACACATAAGGCTCTGTAACCTCATAATTCAGGGAAGACTAGAAAACGCGACCAAATTGGAGTGTTGGCAGCAGGGGTGATTGCAGGTCTGGATGCACACTCTTCCCAACTCGCCGCCCCCTCCCTCCCCCCCCCCCCCATCATATTTATCTGAGATTATGTCAAATTTCAGTGATCGGAAATGTCTTGCCCAAGCCCCATTCCTACTGGAAAAAGTCAAAAGGGTTCCTGGCATTAACTCGACCTTGCATCATTCCTGATGAAATTAGCAGAGCTACTTGTTTAGAGCTTTGCTAAGGATGCGCTTTGGTGGCAGTAAGAAGTAAGGAATTTGGGGTTTAACCCCACGTCTGAGCAGGATCCGTCTGCTTTCACTGGCTGCAAAGCCTGAGACAGCACTTGAAAGCGCCTTAGACCCACAGTCCATTTTTCACATGTCTTTAAGTGCAAGCGATGGGAATTGCTAACCTTGGCTAAGAAAATTTCATTTTCCCCATCCTGCTAAACGGTTCTGGTCGACATATGTTTGTTATCAGAGAGAGGTGCTATGAACACAGAGCCATTTTCTTAGCAGCTCTTTGACTCTGTGTTACCATAGTCCCACACGGCATTGGTCCTTTCCCGTTGGGAAGTCATGAATAAGAGACTATGAAGCTTGCACGTCAGATCTTCCTCAATTAATCCACCATTAGCATGTTCGGGATCCTCTACTGGATGGTTAACAGCAGCTTTGGTAACTGTATGCTGTCCATACCCAATTATGCTCTGCTAAAAATGAACTCTGCAGAAGAACCTTCCTGAGCTGTCAGTGTCTCCCGTTTTCCTATTTTAACGCTTGTGTGTAGTGGCAGGCGACAGATGGTGTAGATCAGATCGATTTGATTGCATTAGGCGATTTTTTTTTTCCTCCTCTCCCCCCCGACTCCTTTTCTGGAAGCCCACATTCATCTGAGAGGCGATCGCCGGGGACATGGGAAGCAAGAGCAGCCGCCGATGTGTGAAAGCAACGAGACATGGCCAGCCAGAGGCGCCGGGGTCCCTTCACGGGGTTTGTTAACATGGTAATCCGGCACCAGGAGAGAAAGCTGCTTTCTGCTGCCTACAGCCCATTCCCCATCACACATCAGATGACTCCCTGGCTTTACACACAGTTGGAGTTCTGCTCGAAACCTGGATTTAAAGGGTAAGCGCTTCAATAGAGGTGGATTTCTGCTGGTTACTCGGGTAGGTGGCAAAAGGAGCGATCTTCCAGCGGTTTTAAAAAGAGGCTCCCTTTGAGCGGGCATGAATATTTTCTTCCTTTCTTCTCTCTCTTTTTTTTTTTTCCCTGTGCCCCCTCCCCTTTGACCAGCGAGCCCCCTAATTCAGAACAATTTCTCACACGGAAAGACATCGCGCCTCTCTATTGACGGATGGGATCAATATTCCCCCCTCTGAAATTTGCTTTTCATAGAGAGCCCGAGCTCTGCTCAGACCTTCGCTCCTGATAGCTTAATTGTTTTAATTCCCTCCATCCGATCCCCTCCCTTCTGTGTGGGTGTGTATGTGCGGTGTGCGCGTCCCCCTCCGCGGGCGCGGCAGAGGTGGCGGAGGTGCCCCCCGGGGCCCTTCCCCGGCCCCGCCGGGCTGGCGCTCCGGCACCCGGGCTCTTTTTGCGCGGAGCGGGGCGGCAGCGCCGATAAACATGGCTTTCCGGAGCCGGTGAACAAAGGTATTTAGAGCCGCGGCGCGCCGCCACGGGCACCTCCCGCGCGGCGCGGAGAAGGTGCGAGCGGGCAGCGCGGCGGTGCCCCGGTGCCCGGGGCGTGCGGCCGGCCGGGAGCGCCGGGGCCGGGGCGGGCAGGGGCGCGGGGCTGGCAGGGCCCGCCGGCGGCGGCAGCGGCGGCCCCAGGAGCGGCGCGGCGGCCGGCGCTCGGCGCTGTCCGCGGCCGCGGGTGCTGAGGGGCCCGCGGTGCGGCGGGCCGGGCCGGTGCGGGGCGGCGGGGCTGGGCACGGGAAGTTTCGGCAGGCGCTGTATTAGCGGGAGTAGTGGGGGGGCTGTTGTTCGGGGAGAGGGAGGGCAGTGTCAGATGGACACAGCGAGCACAGCGCTGGCGCCGCGCGGGGCTGCTTTTCCCCGAGAATCGCATTCTTTAATATAAAAAAAAAAAAAAAAACCAACAAAAAACAAACAAACAAAAAAAACCCCCCAACCCTACGCAAAGTTTGGATTTCTGCCTAATTCTCGATACATTTGTGGAGCGCCTCCCAATTTCAGAGAATATCAGTCTAGGGTATCAGTATAGAGTGTTTTCGCCATGACTCGGTGCATTTCACTTTTTCAAACGGCTTTTGTTCAAGTTGAAGGAAACCCACTGCATCAGTTATTTGAGTTCCAACGCCAGCTAATGGGGTTACAGCCTTCAGTTTCACAGCGGGGAAAAATTACAGTGTTTGTTATTTACTTTCCAGCTGCCATTCAGAATACGACTAGAAAGCTTGCACTGTTAGAGGATACAGGAAATAATACCTAAAATGAGATTAAAATAGAGGAGAGTGTGTTGGAAATAATTTTTAAATTATTTAAGGTAATGTAGCTATCAATGTATTTATTTTCTCTTTCTCTCTTTGTTTTTCTCATTTCTTTCAAATTCAAGTAAGAGTCTGTGATACAAAACAAATGCTGTCTTCTCGTATGTTTTCATAGGAAGCATAGTGGTAATACGTCAATGGAGGCAAGGGCTCATGTTAAGGAAGAAATCTGTAGAAAAAGCAAGCATCTTGTATTAATTTCAGTTGGAATCTAATCAACAAGCTGGTCAGTCACCGAGTGCAGTGGATAATGAGGGCTGTGTGTGCTGCATAATTACTCATGGCTGAAGAAGTGCGGAGTACCCCTGCTCTGCGCGGGCTCGGACCGTGCGGTGCTAATTTCATTGCCCCCTCCCCACCACTCACACGGAAGCTGTTCTGAGCATCAAGAGCCGGGGTGAAATACCACGGAGAAGTTCCTTAGCGCTAGGCGAAGTGTGCAGTGCCATGACGTTGCAGAGATCCTTTCTATTTAGTTGGCGAACAATAAACGTTTATTATCACCGCGGCAGATCATCAGACAAAGCTTCCCCCTCCCGCCTCCCCCAGGCACGAGCGCTGCTGATAAGGGAACTGCTCCGGGTGACAGGCAGAGCCGCAGGCGCCATTCGGAAATAACTTCTTTTATTATTGTTATTTTTCCCCCCGGTTCGCCTTTTGCAGACCTTGGCAGGGCGGCGGCAGGTGTCAGGGCGGAGGTGCGCTGCTGCCGCCGCCGCCGCCGCCCCCGCCCGCGCCGCGGAGCCGCCTGCCCGGCTCGGCGCTCGCAGCCGCCCGGCTCCGCCGCTCGGGCACACGCGGGGAGCGGAGTGCGCTCAATCTGTACTTTGAAGCCTTTTTCTCCTTAGATTTTGATGGCTCTAGGAGGCCTGACAGAGGAGTGCCTCTGCTGAGATCGGAGCCTTTGCTATTTTTTTCTTTGATTTTTTTTCCTCTCCGTCGCCTTCCTTTCCGCCCTCCCTCCTCTCGGTAGCACATCGAGTCAGTGTGAGTCAGGACTTGTAAAATGCATTTCCAAAGCCCAGATGAAAAGTCTCTCAGGCGTGTCTGCTGCTTTATCGGAGCCTTCCCAAGCCCACCTATGCAAACAGATTTGTAATATTTGTGTGCTTAACCGTGCATCTCTTTTACAGGAATCTGTTGCTGCATATGACATCTCCTGCAAGCTCCCAGAGAGAATTGATGGAGCATACAGCTAGGGAATAGGATACCAGAGAAGCACAGAGAAAGAATCCAGGCAATCACCAGGTAAAGTCAGCCTTACTTTGATTTATTTCCTTTCATCTTGCCTGCAAGCTCTTGCCCGCTCCAGTAAGGGAGCAGGAGAGCAGAGGGACTGTACGTCTGTGTATTAAATGTCTACTCCTCTCGTTCGCTTCCTTAGGATGGGAAGGTTCAGCGTCCACTGGATATGGGACAAGATCGCTTGGCAACCCTTGTGGATTCTCCTTCTTCTGGAGGCGAATTATAGTTATGGATTTATTGTCCCGGTGCAGCACTTCCACCAGCAGCAGCAACAGCAGCAGCTTTCTGACTCTCTTCGGTGACGGGTATTCTTGGGTGGATAATACGGATTACGTTGTTATTGCTTAAGAATACGCGTAGTCGAGGAGAGTACCGGCGGCGGGCAGGCAGGCAGGCAGCGCGACCGCCCCCAGCCCACCAGCTGGCTCCTCACCTCCTCTAGTTGCCAAGGTAGCACCTTTTCCATCTTTTCCTACGCTTTGCAATGTTTCATTCTGTGTCTCTGCCCGGGCGGGGGGAGCTCGAACGCCCTGTCTCATGCGGAGGGGGTGCCCGGAGTGTGTGTGTGCGTGGGAGCAAGCCCAGGGCTGGGCCAGCTCCTCGGCAGAGGGTGGCCGGGGGAGCCGCGGCCGCTGCGGGCTGCGCCTCCGCGGGCAGCGCTCCTTAGGCTGCTCGGGGGCCGGGGGGAGGCTCTCGCCCCGTCCGGGCAGCCCCGGTGCCCCGGCACTCGGTCGGCAGCCCCAGCCCGCTCCGCCCGCGGCCCCTCGCCCCTCTCCGGCGTGGGGCGCGGATGGGGATCCGAGGCTGCCGGCCTCGCCTGCCAGGCTCCCTCCCACAGGGACACGGGGCGCCCGCAGGGCCCCGGCTCCATCCGCGCCCCCGGCAGAGCCCGGGCTGCCGCCCCGCCGGCGGGCACGGCCCCGGGCCCGCAGCAGCCGGGCCGTGCGGGGCTGGGGGTGCCCGCGGGCGCGGAGTGCCGAGCACCCCGCGCTACCGGGGCGAGGGGGGGACACCGCGCGGCCAGAGCGCCCGACGCCCGGGGAAGCCCCTCTTCCCCGGCTGCCGAGGGGCTCGGCCATCCAGCGGGGCCGCTCCGGGGGAGCAGTTTGAGGCCGCTCGCTTTCAATGGAAGCAATGCCCCTCTTGCTCTTTTATCCTCACCCCGCAGCCTGGGGAGGGCAGGATTAGGAATCCACCTTCACACCAGCTCCAGCCCAGCAGAGTTTATCAGCTTCTGAGGCCCCAGATTGAGACACACGTTCAGGGCCAGAGCTGAGGGGCTTTTTTTTCCCCTCTGCAGCTTAGGTGGTGGCTTATTTGTGCCCTTTTCTAGAGCTCAGGACTCCTCAAATGCTACTTGCAGCTGCACAGGTGGGAGACACAACTAAGGGAGTGTTGATTCCCATAACTGGCCAAGACGTGCCCCATCGCTTTAACATAGAAAAAGTGCATCTGTCCTTCTCTCCAATCTCAGCAGCAGGGCACAGGATTTGGTTAAAACTCTGATCAGTCTTTCAGATGTTGTGCTTAGGAAAATCCAGGCATAGCATTCATAATTCTGGTCTTTTTCCCCTGCTCTTCTGCCCACAAGCCTGGCAGAGAAAAGGAGCATGGTGTGATCATGCCTGTGTTTTGCCATTCAAGGCCTCTCCACATGCCCATATGATCCCAGGTCTTGTTGCCATGAAGTCATAATTGTGAGACCAGATTTCAGCCTTTAAGTGAATTAGATCAGAAGCCATTTTAAAGCAAGACCAGGAGTCCTGTGATGAGACAGCCTTTTTGAACGCATCCTTCCCTAGCCTCAGCTATGATGGGGCTAGGAATGATTTTTAATGTGGACAAGCCAGGCGTGGGGTGATCGCTGAGCATGCGAGGTGGGCTGATGGAGAATGTCTTTCTCTCTGTCTCTTGCTTAGAGGTTGAAAGGCTGTTGATGTTCTACTTAAAATTTCCAACAACTGCCAAAGCAATCTTAGTCTGTTGCCTTTAGTAGTGAGTGGAGCGCTTGTTGTAACACAGACGTGTGGATCTGTTATTCTTTAGACACATCTTTGATGCTAGCACTCTGATCCTTGTGTTTCTCTAATACCACTTGAAAGCAGATTTTTTTCCTTGTAGTTTAGTATGTTCAACATCCTCAGAAATAATGTTAAATTATGCTTTAAAAAGACATGATCAGCTGCTAAATCATAGTCAGTTCAGCACCGTAACACAGCCACATTCCAAGTGCTGCAGGAACAGCGATGGAAACACTGTTTTAAAATCCAGGTTTGTATTACAAACCTTCCTCTGGTTTTACAGAGCTTTTAGTTTACATTTTCCATTGAGTCATGACTTAGAATATTATTAAGAGTTCCCATTTCATGACATAAAGGGCGTGGATTTGTTTGCTCTTTGCTTGGTTGAGTACCTTGTGTAGTACATGTTGGACTGGTACCCGTAAATACAAGCTTAGCAAATGGTTCTTTATACTTGGTTTCTTCTAGTGGCTTTCTGTAAAGCATGATGAGATGGTTTTGCTGAATAATGCCTTAATGACAGGGCTGATGCATTTTTAATGCATGTACTCTTTGTCATTGTCAAAATTAACATTTTGATGATTGTAGATTTCTCTTCTCCAAAATCTTTTGGGAATTGCTATGCTATGTGGGTTAAAAGAGTGAAAGTGAAAAAGAGTGAAAGTGTAGGATCCAACTGGAGAAATACTGGATATGCTCACCAAAATGATTCTAGAATATTGTGTAAATGCTCAGTGTGGACTCTTGGATGATGTTTCCCAATATCATGACCTCAGAGGGACTCCCCCCATTTACTAGCAGTTCCAGGGGTCTGTCACATATATATATATAGAAGGACAGAAGGGGTCATTTCTGTACAGCAGACATCTAAGTAGTGACTGTTCATACTGTGGGTCTGATCCTGGCAATGCACGCAGCTTCCACGGGACTGCTCAGGAAAGCAAGCTTGCTCACATTAAATCCAAAATATTTAGGGCCAAATCCTGCTATCCAGTGCAATAGTGAAGTCCCAATTGATTTCACTGTGGGAAAGATTAGACCCCTACTGAAAGAGATTTTTTACAATGCTACACGTCGTACTTTGCTTTAGAAATTGCGAATCCTGTGTGCTAAAAAAATAACTCTAAAACCTCTGTGCCTCTAGTAGTTTAATGATATCTCATTAATGGAAAAAAATACTCTAAAAGTTTATAGTGGAACATAGTAAGAAATTACTTTATAAATAAGGGGATTTAATTGCACCAGTATGAGCATTTCCTAAGACATTTTAGAATGAGGTTTGTGGCAGCACCAACTGTGCATTAACAGCTATTTTGGTGAGGGCATATTTAATTAATTCAGAATGCTAAGTTTCTGTTTTAAAATGGGTTTTGTAATCTGCATCCTGGTAGAAAATTAAATTAAAAAATTACCCCAAAAATAATTACTTGAACTTAGCCTTGTCTTTAAAGGCCATAATCCAATGAAGATTTATATCTCTGGGTAATTTTCTCTGCTGGAGTAGCCTCGGAGGCTGCTGCCACAGGTAAGTCTTTGTCACGCCAGGGCCCCCAGAGCGGCTCAGGCGGTTGGTGGCAGAGCAGACCCTGGTGTGGCAGCAGCCCTGGTGCAGCGCAGGTGACACTGTGACACTGGCCGTCCCACCCTGCCCAGGCCTTCCCAGAGCAGGGAGCTGCCCAAAGGGCTGCGTCCCCGGGCACAATGGGCACATCATGCCCCATGGCAGGAGTGGGAGTATAAAGAGTAGTTTTGGTCCCTGCTCTCCTGGGCAGGCAGGGTCACAGCCCTGCCTGGGTCTGCCCATAGTGTGAAGCATTTCTCTGCTTAGCAGTACCCTAAATTAAGGGGTAGGGACTGCCATTGGACTTCAGGTGCTCTTTCCAGAAATAATTAAAACTACAGCCCTTACATATGTATATATCCCTGAATGGTATACATACACATATATACACACAGGCACCCCTCTCTGAATTCAGAGAGGCTAGGGCATAGCAGAAAAGCCCCATTCTCCCAGACCTGACAGAGGCACAGCACCCGCTCACCTCAGCAGGGGCCGTGCTGTTGCACTGCGTCTTTATGACCTGTGTTATGATTCCAAATTTGCCTAAAATAAATGCCCACAGTGTTGCGTGTAGATGTGTGCAGTTATGCAGATGTTTTTACTTTCTGTTTTTAAGACTACATATGTTTTGGAGGGGAGTGTAAGTTTTCTTCCCATAACAAGTTATTGTCTTTCGTGTCAGTTTAGGTGGCTTCTGGTGTTCATAGGGTTTTCTTGAGGAAGCTGAAAACAGTAATATCTATACATCCACACAGCTCCACACATTCTTTGCAGCTGTAAGAATAAGCTAACTAGCCTTTTTCTCTGCCTTTTACATCACACTAGCTGTAATGTACACAACAAATTTTTATGCACTTTTTTTAAAATAGATCACCTCTTTATGTACACAAAAGGTTTTTCTTCTCTTCCTTTGAATAGATTACTATTTTTCTGAAAAGCATCGCCCCCAGGTATTACCCATAGCTGTTACGACACCTCACCATTTAGTGTTGTAATGGTAAATCATAACACTCATTATTAAGAGCCATAAATTTTTACCAGAATCATCATCTACGTCCTGAAAGCTTTAATGGTAGAAACATTTCCTGGGCTAACGCCCATGATGATTACATGCTTTTTATTGCCATCATTTAGTAACCAAATTGCTCAAAAATCAAAGGACTTGATTATCCCATACCTGCAATGCATAGAGCTATTTATAAATGTTGGCTCGATAATAACAATGACTCAAAAGAAATTTAAATGACAGGCCAAAAATAAGTAGTCTAAAAGTGAAAAAACAAGCCAGAATTCATAGAGGTGATAGAAAGAGTCTGACTGCAAAGGACAGAGAGGATCCTGAGGAAGGTAACGAGAAGAGTCTAGGAGGTGATGGTAGAAGGTAGATGTGACCCAGCTTTTTCAGAGTCAGAGGGCTGAGGAGAGGTGGGGCACCAGGGGCTGTAGGTGAGGAGGCATCGCAGTGTGGCGCTGGAAGTATGTACCAGAAGTGTTGAAACCAGGACTGGAACATCACACAAGTTTGGTAAACAGTGTGGAAAAACAGTATCTAGTTATAAGCAGCCAACAAAAAATTAGGTTCCAGAAACTAGAGCGGGTTGATTGATGGGAAAAATAAGAGCCTTGAATATATACCTGAAAGGTGGTTTATCTATATTTTTATATATGCACACAAATATATATATATATGACTATACATATCTAGCAAAAATTCCATAATAATGCCCAAACAGATAAATGAAATGAGTATCCTGCTTTTGAAATCATTCTCCTGCAGAAACCAGCAGGAAAGCAGTGTAGCCTGGTGTGTGCAAATAGACCTAGAAGCTATGTATGGAGAAAATGCAGCATGGCTATCAGGAAACATTTCTTTTCAGTGAACCCAATACCTCTCTATCCAGTGGGGATCATATAAAGCAACAGAGCAATCTCCAGGCAGGAAAGCCCTTGTCTGGGAGATGTAAATTAACTTGGCCAAGACACAGCAAGCAGCAGTCACCCTAGGAGGACTGGAGAGCTGTCTGGGGAGGCCTTCTTGCCTCTGACTGCTGCAACACAGCTCCATGGAGCTGAAATGGCTCCAATAATTTCTCAGCACTTTATACCGCTAGAAAGGGCTAGGCCCACAAGAGGTAACTCACACTTTCCAAACTACTCAAGAGTATTTCAGATTAAGTAGATCTTTTATCTGTTTTGGGATCAGTTGTCACCACCGTGCTGTTCTGTATCAGCTCATCTGTGTTAGACACAATGTACACCCCTTTCACATTATTGCATGAGGCATGAAATGTTGGAAAAATATAGCTGACTTTAATATTAATGGCTGATTCATAACCTTGTTTGTAATATTAGGAGTTCCTTTACTAAATCAGGACAATACCACAAAGTTTATTAATGATCACAGGTCAAACCAATCTTTTAAATTGTTGGAAATCAAAGATAAAGTGATCAACATGGGGCTGGTCTTCTCTAATTGGAGAAAGAGGAACATTCTGAACCAGAACAGTACAGCATGCAATTGTGCAGCCTGTT
The DNA here is from genome assembly GCA_024865655.1 of Emberiza elegans. Classification (NCBI taxonomy): domain Eukaryota; kingdom Metazoa; phylum Chordata; class Aves; order Passeriformes; family Fringillidae; genus Emberiza; species Emberiza elegans. The sequence continues at coordinate 69,119,390 of JALJVW010000206.1, forward strand.
ACCAAAAAAAGAACCATCTCACTGCATCTTACAGAGACATTTACATAGATAATGTAGATTTCATATGACTACTTTTAGATTATCTGATAGTAAGAGCGGTGCAAATATTCACATTCTCCTAAAAGATGCCAATAAAAAATGAAATAAAAAAGCGTCACTAATTACTGCATTATTAAGGATTTTTTTTCCTTCAATTTAGGTGAAAAATAGTAAGAACAGGGGGATGCTTGATCCTTCTCACCATATGGAAACTCTTCCTTTAACAATCATTCTTCAGGAGCTAACTTACCTGGTTACTCCAAGAAAATGCATCTCATGTTACCTCTTCATCAATTTGCCATGATACATTCTTCTGTTTTGCAGTTTATTGCTTGCTGTTTTACTGGAGCAACACTTATTACAGTCTTGATGCTGTTGTTAAAAATGACCACTATGGTAGAAACTGTTTCTTGTTCCCCACCTTCCTCCACTGCCTTGCTATCTCCTTTCCTGTTCACAATATATGCAAAAGATTTGAGGGGATGGAAGGGATTTTCTGTCTCAACATGTTTTATTTTAGAAATCTCAGGATCATTTAATTTCCTAATTTTTTTAATGAAGGTCTTGAACTATAGAGGAGAGCAGTGGAAACTTTCTTAGACCTCAGCTTAGGAGGTGGTGATTTTTCCATTTTTAAGAAAGAGACCTTTTTCCCCAGGTGTTTGCCAGGGTCTGAGTTATGCAGAACATAGTAACAAAATTACCTTCAAGGCTTCAGTACAATCCTTTCTGTTTTTACTTCTCATTGTCCTCTGTTGTGTTATGACATCTTGTGGCTGTCCCATCATGTGTCACACACGTGATAACATAAATCCATTTGCTTTCAGTTGTTCAAAGAATCCCTTGATGAAAGCTGCATCTGCGAGTCCTGCTCTAGGAAGCAAGAGCCAAACCCACTCCCTTTTGCTCTTCCTGTTTAGATGCTTGTCATTTCTGTCTATTTAAGCTCTTACCAGCAAAGAAGGCAGGACCAGTCTAGACCTTTGGTTAGAGATGAACATAGACATGTTTAGTTTTCTTTTTCTGGAGCTGCAGTGAGGCGGTGCTGCTCACTCTGTTCCAGCCTCCCTGGTAGAGAGGGAGGAAAAACTCCAACGGGGGAAAGAATGCTGAATGGGTGGGATGAGAAATTCAAGGAAAACAAATCAAATAAATAAATCCACACACACAATACCTAGCTAGGCTTTTCAGGTTTTAGTTTTTATCAAATGCAACTCTCTTTTAAGTATTCCACATTTCTTGAATGCAAAACTTAAACATGTGCCCTGTAGAGAGGCTCAGAACAATAGCTCTGCTTTCTCTAATAAAATCTCTCTTCTGAGATTAACTCTGGAGCTAGCAGTGAGGTCAGTGTTTCATTTCATATAAGTCAGCTCATGCTGACAAGGTCTGGCCTTCTTAGTGATGGGCCGTTTGGTGCTCAGAAGTGTGAGGAATGGCTTTCTGAAATATCGATAGCTCGCCTTCACTGGAGTTCATGATCAAATTTAGCTGGCAAGTATCAATGTGCTACAGCCAGACTGCAGGGCTGAGATGCTCAGGCTTGGGCCAGCTGCTAAGGTCTGCTTCCTAAATCAGAGGCTAGCTCTTCCATTAGTGTGAATCAGTGGTTTATAACGATGTCAAATGAGATTTGTGTCAGAGTGGCCCAGACTACAGCCCGGTCTTGGGATTTGAAAAGGAATAGAAAAATTAGGCTGCAACCATTAGAATTCTTTTTTCATTTGGTTTTGTTGTGCATATTTGTAAATGTGCCTATACAACATGCACATACATGCAGTTTGTTCGCATGGACTTGTGGCCATGTGGCTGCCATTTAACATGGACCTAAGAGCACAGAATCTTCCTCCTGGTGTGGTTTGATTGACATGTGCAGAGATCTCACATAAAGGCTCTGGGATCCCGCTTTTCATCCATAAAAGGAAAGCAGGCAAGCTTCATCCCTGGCTAAACCCTTTGCACAATATACATCAATAATGAGGCAGCATCTATTTATACATTGCTCACTGGAAATGACTGAATTCAGACAGAAGTTGGTGAGGCAGCCTGAGCTCCACCAGCCTCCATGGAGTCTATTGTTAGTACCCAGGATGACTCGTCAGGCAAATGGAGAAGAGAGGCACGATTTGGAGCCTACCATGCCACGGGAGGAATACCAGCTTCCACACTTGGCAGGTGGTGTCTCCTCTCAGAGAATGCCTTCTCTGGCTCTGCCAGAACCCGGCAGTCATGGAGGAGGAATGCAGGAGAAATGGTCACAAGAGCGCAGCCGCGCTGCTGCTCCCCAGACACTGGAACGCTGACCTAGGTTTACCCACTGGGTGAGAGCTCTCTGCCTTTTTTCTTGAGAAAAGGACATGTCCAAGAGGGAATGGGAGGAAGGTAGTTCTACCTTCATACACACTGATGCCGTCTTGCCATATGGTTGCAGAAGGTTTTCAACAATAGTTCTTTACCTAGAAAAAGAAGGATGCAGTAAAAAAGCCCCATTCAGCATTATGGCATTGGTCAGGTATGTCTGTGTGCCGATTGTCCATCAACACATGTCTGTGATGATGAAAACTGGCTTGTCTGTGAGACATTTATCATGAATAAGGTAGTCAGAACTCCTTAGCAGAGCAAAATCCAGACAGTGCTTTTGCTCCATATCCTTCTTCACTCCTGCTTTCCTCTGTGGCTCTTGTGTACTTTGCCCATATGCTCTGAAGCTATTTTGTTTTCAGTTTTATGTACGTTTTATGTAAATTAGAAGAATCAAGCTTCTCTGCTTGCTAAATTATAAATTGAGTGGAAATTGGCCGACTCTCTTTAGACTATGTAAGTTATACAAGATGTAAGTAATCAAGCTCAGCAGGCTGGGCTGGGGAGGGAAAACACGTCAATAGCGTGGGCCACGTGAGCTGTGTCCGTGTGTCTCCGTGCACTGCTGCTTGCCTTTGCAGCCTCAAATATCTCTTTGCTCTAAAGTGCCAATCCAACTCCTTTCAGACCATTCTCCAAGATGCAGGTTTATTGCCTCCATAGGTAGTTTGCTTGGTATATTCAGTACGCCTTGTATAAATGAACTGCTCTTAAATGCCTGTTTCCACTCTCTTGCTTTAGGATCAGAGTAGATTCAGACTGCCTCCTCTGGGAGCACTGATTCATTTTCCTTTCCTTCTTCCCCTGTAAGTTAAAATGCCTGTTGATTTTAATGTCTGTCTCCTTGGCTTACTCCCTGCTTTGGCTCTATTTCCCCTACCCCACACTGCTTTTCATATGCCTGAATCTTGCCCTGGGTTATCTTTTCCTTAGTAGCCCACTGCAACCTCACAGAGTAGGACTGTGGTGCAAGAGTAGGAGCCTGGCACTGGCTGGCAGCCTGGGAAACACTGCAGGAGAGCAGGGAATTTGGTTGATGTCTTGGGTCTTGGTGAAATGGTGGAGGACCTGCTGCAGGGCAGAAAAGACACTCTCACTGTAGCCTGTTAGGGCACCAGTTAGACCAAGTTTTTAGAAAAAGGGGCCTAAAATCAGACACTTAGATCTATCTTTACACAGCCAGGTAGGACCAGTGTTATTGTAAGCAGATATAAGTACTCCCAAGAGATGAGACTGACTGCAGTCTCAGCACAGACAGGCATTGGCTGCAGCAGCATCCACATGCTGCCAGTGACCAGAGCAGCCTTGTGCTGTGGCCACCAGCCCATCCACCCCAGCATCATCAAGATGCATCTGGGCAGATCTCGGGGTAGCTCTGCTTTCTGTCTTATAGTTCCATGTCAGGCAGTGAACAGAGAAAAGCATCTTCAGTGTAGTGCAGTTCTTATCAACTGACCAACATTTTAAAGCCAGCATCATGGAGATTGAATCCCATTGCCATGGAAAATCCAGGTTAGAAATTTACTGCTGGAGGTGGGGGAATTGTGGGCATTGGGTGGGCTCTGCTGGCATGGCCCCAGGCACAGACCTCTAGCAGGCAGCCTGTTCCCAGGTACTGCACAGCCCTGTGTGCTCTGCTGACTCTGGCAGGGTTGAAGCTCAACAAAAGGGATCCCAAATGAATAGTCAGATGGCTCTCAGGCTAGGACTCACGGCGCTCAAAGGGGACCCTCTCTGCTCAGGCTGTGCCCTGCAGTTATTTGAGTTTGGGCTTTTTTCACTGAGTTCATAAAATACATACTTTTTCTTTTAATTCATTAAATACTTCGATTCAGTGATATACCTTCAGAATATGGTTTGTTCTGCGCGGTCAAATGTTTACTGAGGATGATAAAATATATCCAACCTGCCTTTTTAGAGCTGCTTCTTTTATTTCAAAGGGTAGGCATAACCTTTTGTTTCCTGGTGTGATTTTTACTGAACCTCTGCCTACTTTATTTATCAGGCCACATATAAATTTATTACCACTTGTGTTTGCAAATAAAAGACTCATAGGTTGGTAAGTAGTCTATAAGTCGAGCTGCTATTCCTTGAAACTTATAAAAGGATGATTTTGATCCATGGAATCGCTAATTAAAGCTGCTTTTCAATACCCAAAAATTAAGTTAACAGTAATTAATGTAGCCAGCCTGGAACCTTAGAAAACTACTGCCAGCAAGTGTCTTTTGGTGCACTCAAGAGGATGCAGTTTGATTGTTGGCACCAACAGACAGGTTGGGAATTGTAAACATGGTAATTAGCAGTAAGTTTCTGGATCTCAACTTGCCAGACTGGCAGTCTGATTCTTGGAGTAGTTGTCGCATGGGAGGAGGGAAAAACAAAGTAAGGGAATTAGAGCAACCTTGCATTGCTCCACCAACATATGCCGCTGGACCAATGTTTTTCTTGGCAAAGATCTCTGACAAGGCGCTTAAAAGCAGCATTGCAGCCCTACTGCAGGCATCAACCAAGCAACTGTCTCTGGCTATTCTCTTTAAACTATGAATGGTGCTCCATGGTAAGGAATTTCAGAGTCTGAGATCCTTCCACTCCACCTCTGTGGTGGAGCACAGTGTTGATAAGGTTATCAACAATAATGGGATTAAAAGAGTTAAAATCCAGCTTTTGCGGTAATCCCGGAGTATTCTATTGTTGAGCTATCAAAGATTAAGGTTATAGTAACCTTATTAATCCTTAGTGTAGTGTAAATAAAAAGGAAATGTCAACCTTAATTCCACCATGAAATTAAATCTTCACTTCTCTAAATGATGATTCCAACGCAGCTTACTGCGGCCAATGTGGTTTATGAAAATGCGTAACCCATGTGAATTTAAGAAATCCAATCTGAGAAACAGAGAAAAAGGGGTCATAAAACATGGCACTTGTTTTGTTTAAAATGAAAAAAATAGTATTCGTTCAGCTTGCATGTCTGCAGAAACTATACCTAGAGCCAAAAAAGTATGCAAATAATTAGGAAGGGACTGAATGCTCAAAGTGTACATCCCTGTGAGGCAGAGAATGCAGCTGCCAGCCCACAGCAGAACAGCCATCCCTGTGCCAGACAGCAGCCACAGCACTGCTGGTGCTGTCCCATTCCTGTCCTAGCTTGCAGGACACTGGGTGGCCTTGTCAGTGCTGTCTCAGTAGCAGGGACAGGATGCCCTGACACAAGAGCTTAACCGAGCGTTGATCCACTTGTGCTTTCAGTGCCAGAGACAGCGTGATGAAAACCAAAAAATGGCAGAAATGAAACAGTTGCTGAACCTTCTGCAGACAGCAAGCCTTCACAGGTGCTGGTGCGAAGGGCACGTGTTTTCCTGGCTAAGGTGACTTCCAGAGGGGTGGGAGTTGCCTTTTTTGGCAGTGGATGGTTTCCTTCTTACTTCTGCTGGGCACAGCCCCTGCTCACCGTGCCCACAGAGGCTGAACCTATAGGTAGGTCTGAAACTGCCCTCTGGGACCAACTACCTGAAGAGAGGGAAAGACAGACAGACTGAGCTTTGCTTAGAAGTCAATGGGATCTGGTCCAGGTAGATCTGTGTTTCTTTGTGGGGAGCGGGTGGGGAATTACAGTAAGCAGAAGTGGGCTGAGTACACTTTGTTATGCTGTTTTGACTTGGAGGAGAAATAAAGTAGTGGTAAAATGGGGTGAATCAGAATGATTCTGCATATTAAGTATCTCAATCACTTACTCTAAGTGTAGGAGAATGGTAGGAGCTGCCTATAGCAGGAACTGAGCTCTCTGGATGGCAAAAGGCGTTGTGAGAGAATTAGAGATGGTTTTAGAGGGGCTGTTCCCAGGGAAAGGGGTTTTCCCATCTGCCCCATGGTTTCTGCATGTTCTGGAAATTACTGGGTTTGTGGACTGATAGAGCTGGAGAGTGGGCATGTTCTGCATCTTCATATTGTTTGCTCCAGTTCTCATAAACTCTGATAAAGTTGCATAATGAAACTCAGGCTCATAAAAGAACTCATTTTAAGATGGGTTTTTTTCCTTTTTTACTCAGTGAATCATACTCTTCTCTGGTGTGACTTGTCCCAGCTCCAGAGCGTGCACCGGTTCAGATGTGCCCGCTGGGTCCTGGGCTGTCTCCATCCCCTCTGCAGCTGCAGTTGCTGCCACAAACACAAATTGGCTCACTCTGGCTCCTCTTGTCTTTCCGCAGCGTGGGAACAGATAATGGGCCCATGGGGTTGTTCAGAAATATTGCTGGTTTCCAGTGCTAGCATAATGGTCCCTTCTAGGTAGTATCCCTTTCCTGGACAATTTCCCAGTAAAATAGTAAATGGCAACTGCAGAGCAGTAAAGGCAATGGTGTATTTGTTTGACTGACATTTCAGAGCCTGCAGAGCAAATGCAATTAGCATCCACAGTGTGCTGCAGTTTCCTTCCTTCATTTCCCTGCCTTGGAAGAACTACTGTTAGGATCAGCTGAAGTTTGGTCCCTGCTACCTTAGAGTGGTGGAGATGCTCCAGGGATGGAAGGCAGTGTGTGCCCAAGCCTGTGTGAGCACCCTTTGGACTGGGACCAGTCAGTGTCTCAGAGGGCTCAGCTGGGACAGGAGCTGCTGCCACTCCCCTGCTGGCACTGCAGCCCCAGGCAATAGTGACTCTGTTAGAGGCTGTGCACCTCCCCTGGACTCAGCACAGCTGACACCAGGGTGGCTCTGTGCCACTAACCCTGCACTTCTCACTGGGGAGAAATCTCTGTCCATGCCCATGCGTCTGTGCTGGGCAAAGCACCACAGGGTTTGGGCTACTCTGGCCTTCACCAGTGGCAGCCAATGGTTTATTTGGAATATTGCAGGATCGACAGCTGATGAGCTTTGAGCACTTTGATACAGACTTGGCATCAGAAAGAAATGTGAAAAAACTGGTGATAATTATTCAGATTTGCCTGAAGGAGGTAATTGAAAAGAAATTGCTACTAAGAGCCACGGCCATAGTTGATTGTGGTGAAGCACTGTGGGCCACTCACCTGAAGGAAAAGACTGTTAGAGGACAAATGGGGATCAAAATTGTTTTTGCCCTGGTGGAGAAAGAGGGTCTCAGTGATATAATTTGGTTTGTAGGGTTATTCTGTAGCTCCTAGATTCTGACATGAAAATCCAAGCCTGCAGAGCAATGCTTTAGTGGCTGGAAATAATGGAACCAGTGATGGCAGGAGCAGCTGTGGCTTGCCTTGGTGGCAGGGGGATGGCCAGGCTGTGTGGCATCCCTTGTGCCACAGGCAGGGCCGAGCTGACCCCCACAGCAGAGACTCAGGCAGCTGTCACGTCCCCTCCCAGCAGGATGGAGTCCGCAGTGTGCACAGAGCCACCACCCTACAGCCTGCTCCAACTGTGAGTTTCACCTTTCATGTGGAACATTGCTGCCATGCACTGTTTTATTTGTTAGCAAATTTAAACATTGCAATGTCTGCTGTTCCTGGTGCTTCTTGGATGTCTGGGCTCGGGCAGATGCTGATGCCTGTGTGAATTGATGAAGTGTTGGCTCCTCTGGACACAGGGTCAGGGAAAGCCGGGATGTGGGGTGGCATGCATGGATCTGCTGCCTGGGGGTGACAGGAGGGGGGTCTGCCCTTGCTGGGCAGTGGCTCCCCAGGACAAAACCTCTTTGTGTCTCAGAGAAGCTCTTTCCAAAATGTAATTGCAGGGATTCAGGAGATGAAAACAGTGATGAAAATAAAGATCCATTTTTACTAAATTTCACTTTTTCTAGATATTTTGATTCAGAGTTCCTGCAGGGTAAAAAAAAAAAAAAATTCTGCAGCTTCCTGTATCTGGTGACAAATTCCATACCTGGAATTTCAGGACAGATCCTTGCTCCAGGTTCTTGCATATTTGCTTTGTGCTCAGGGAAACAAGTATAGGAGCACACTACAGCCTGTGCTACTCTGTTTGCTCCCTGTGCCAAGGTAAAAGTGGGGGAAAGACAGGAGAGCATGAAAAATGGGAACCAAAGTTTCTCAAAGCAGTCTAAATGCAGGGCAAGCCTGCTGAGTTTGTGATGTTATATGAGCATTGGCTGAAACAGCTCTGAGCGTTGGGCCACCCCAATCAGAGCCTCAGTTGCAGCATTTCAAAAAGGACATTAAAGCATACACATGTAGCACAAGTATTCAAATATGAAAACCTCCATCTAATCTGAGATAGGGGAAGAGCCATCACCTGGCTCTCTTTGGAAGAGAGGGCTCTATCATCCTTTGATAGTTCAACATACCCTTCTATAGAAAACCAAAACATGCTTATCTGTCTTATTATTATTATTGACAGCTGTTGGGAAGTCTGGTATTTTAGCCATTTCTCTTCCTTTACAACAAAATACCCCAGTCCTGTCAATGGAGAAAAGCCTGTCCCCAACCAGTGAGACTGGTGTGGCAGTGTTAGGGACATGCAGTCACGCTCCCCTCTGTGGGAGTCTTGCCTGCACGGGAGCTGCAGGCTGTCAGGCTTTCCCCAGTGGAATGGCAGCCCTGCTGCACAGGGTACATGAGCAATGGCTCTTGTTTTTAACATGTGGGATCATGACTTGCTCTTCCACTTGCTGTTGGGGTTGAAAAATACTGTTGAAAATACAGGAGGCTGACTCAGAAATCTGAGTATACTACCTGGATGCTCCAAATTTAGATATCATGATTGATAAGGAATATAAAATCGATTACTCTTTTTTCAAACCAAAAGATACTCCGTTGGTGCAATGCAATTTGAACATGTTTGTTTTAAGAATACAGCTGTGTTTTACAGTCAGGTGTGCACCTGTATGCGCAGGCACGCGTGGATGGAATAACTGCAGTATTCCAGCACTGCCTGGAGTTAGGTGCTGTAGGAAGCTGGCAGTATGAAATGTACTATGAGCTCCCCAGGGTCAAGCACAGTACCTTTACAATAGCATGGAAGTCTGAGTGGTGCAGAGTGAGAATGTTTTCTCCTACATAAATGTGCAGGTAGTAATCAGAATTTCACAATCCCCTTATTTTCCTTTATTTGCTTTTATTTTTTTGAGTTGAAGGAAAAGCGGGGGGGAAATGGGTTTCCTATGGAAGGAAAAGTTCTTGGCAGGATGACATGTCTGTGCATGCTCTAAATGTTAATGGATCCAAGGAGCTGCTGAGCACAAAGTGCAGTGTGGTGGGCGGGAGGGGTTCACAGAGGGCCAGGTGGGGTCACCTGGGGCCAGGACATTTGGGAGCTCAGGAAGCTTCGGTATTCAGGGTGGTGGGTCATTGTCATGGACAGACACAACCTAATCCCGCAGAAAAAGAACAGATAACCACATGCTCGAGGCCAGTGCGATGCCCTGGGTTTGCCCCATGCCGCGCTCTCGGTGTGTGCTGCTGTGTCGGCGCTGCTGTGCCTTGGCGTGGCTCTGCCTGGGGGCGCAGGGAGGGGTGCCTGGGCACAGCCCGTGCTCGCGGCTCTGTGCCGGCTCTGTACCGGCTCTGTGCCGGCTCTGTGCCCGGCGGGCAGGGATGCCGCCGTGAGCAGCAGCAGCAGCAGCGGCAGCAGCCGGGGCTCCGCGGGCCGTGCGCTGCTCCCGGAGCCCAGCGGCGGCTCCGCCCTGCCCGGCCCGAGGGTGCGGCCCCACGGCATCCGCGGGCACTCTCGGCCTTGGATTTCCTCTGCTTACGGATAAAGTACAGTGTGGTGGAAGAGGGTTTCCATGGAAGGAAACTGAGGAAGCCCGGAAATTATTTTCTATGGTAAATATTTATACTTATATTTTTTAGACTAATACAATCTTAAAAGTTGGATAATTCCTCCCCACCCCCCCATAAATTTGGTATTACCTTTAGAATATGAGAACAGGAACTCACTGGAAATCATAAGAGAGAGGTCTTGGTTAAAGAAACTGCAGCTAAGGACCTCTTTCTTTAGGAACTTCCAATCTTTCTACTGATAGATTCCAAATAGCTACTCTGAAGCTCTGTGAGAGTATGATTTCCAGAGGATACATCCATACAATGATTTAAGCCTGATATTCACAAGACAAAAGGCTTTTGTTGCATTAAACAAATCCCTGCAGTTCTCTGGGTTAACTTGCTGCTCAGTGAAAAGCTGGGGACACCAGAATGCCAAGTGGGTGAGGAAAGGTAGAGGGAATTGGTCTGATGAGCTGAGGAGTCACAATCCAGTACTGAAACCCATGCTGCACCCTCCCTGCCCTGCGCTGTTCTTCCAGGCAGGATTCAAGCCTCTGATACCTCAGTTTTCCTGCCCAATTACATGAAATGAGATCAGGAAAAAAACTGTTTACTACAGCGTGTTCTAGTTTTTGGATTCAAACAGATTGCTGTACATTGGGTGTGAAACTCCCTAATGTTTTAGAAATTATGCTGGAACATCTCTGACTGACAGCTCTGAGCAAAGCACTTTCTGAGGTTATGTAAATGCCTAAAAAGAAATCTAACCCCAAATCTTACTTGTGTAGCAGATTTGAGGCCTGTGAATTCTAGGCACTGCCAGATTTTAAAGCCCTGCTGCTACCTTACCTTACATAAATACTCATAAATACTTACAGTAACTGTCCTAAAAAGATCTTTGGTTTCTCAAGTGAGCTAGAAGAAAGCATTGCAGGGCTTCCCCATCTCTACTGGTCACAAGGAATGTGCAATTCTGCCCAGGGCTGCTTCTGCAAGAGTCGGGAACCTGCCCCCTTTATGTCCAGATAGAGCTGTACATACCAGGGATCACATCCCAGGCAGAGGAAGGAAGTTATTTTCATTTATGATGCCCAGTAACAGGGCAAAGAGACCTTTCCTTCTGTGTCTGTGCTCTAGCATGACGCAGAAACAATTTTAAGACATGTTTATAAATTCCACCCAGGTGTTGCAGCCCTTGCTATGAATCTCAAAATTGTATTCAAGATTTATTAGTATTGGGTTGCTTCTGACACAAGGGATGTGGGGGACAAAGAGCAGCAGCTTCTGTGCTACAAGGAAGCACTAAAAACATGTCAGTACACTTGTAATTTTATGCCTCTAAATGTTGTTATCCAAATGCCATCGTACTTGCAACTGTTCTGTGTGCATTAAATCTTAGGTGCAGAACCCTATCTTATATCAAAAACGTGAAAGTAGCATTATAGTCTCTCTAATGTTTTTGTGAGAACCCTTGTTCGCTCTTGTTGCCTTGTCCTTTGTGTGATTTAAGGCAGAAAACCAAGAGTTTACTGCATTTTAAAAAGTTCAGAAAGATGTGCTTAAGTTAATAGAAATCTTTCTTTTCAGGGTTTCAATAGGTATGTAAAAACAAGGGGATTGAATAATTGCAAAGTTGATGTGACAGAGCACATTAAATAATGGCTGTGATTAATTTTGTAGAATTGTTCATGAATAATTGGCAAAATGTTTTCTGTATGCAGCAATTTCTAGAACGAGCTGACTCATTATTGCATTTAAGGCGTGGTACCTTGAGTTGTGATCTGATGCCTATTAAAAATTGCAATTGATTTATTTTTTTGGAGCGATTGAATTGGGGTCCTAAAGGACCTGTGACATTTTTCAAACAAAATACCTGTTGTTTCCTTACTTCTTTGCTGCTTATCCCTGGCTAGGTAAGAAATCAGCACTAAATTACAGCATTTCCCACTTCTCCTCTCCTGAAGGGAGCAGAGGAGAAGGACAGAACGCCTGAGCAAAGGGAAATGATAGAGGAGGAACAGGGCAGAAAGGAATGACTGGAAATAGCAGACAAAGAGAGGAAATGGTGAAAAAAGCAGAAAGGAGAGAGAAGCAGAAGGAGATAAGGGAATGAAAAGTCGGAGAGTGCAGGGCTCATGTGCCCATGGCTGCCCTAATGAGCTGCTGCTGGTCACAGGCCCTATCTGGTGTTCATCCACGTTCAGCTGGCCCGAGGTCCACGAGGAGCATGAGTAAGCACCAGTTCCCAGCTAAATCTCAGCAGGTTTACTGTTTACCAAACCGTGACAAAAGATGAAGTTATGTCCTATCTGGCCACACACTGGGCTCTTTTTTTTTTTTTTTTTTTCTAAGAGGAGAGCTAGCTGATGTTTCTTGCTACTGTCAGAAAAAAAAGAAAAAAGAAAGTCAGTGATTGTGATTTAGAGGAGCTAAGTATTTAAAATAAAATTCATATAAAGATTCAGTGATAACCAGATGAAAACCAGATGACTCAAATCAATGCATCCTCATCAAAGGCCAAAGATTATTTTGTAAGGTGTTTATACACTGTCTCTGCTCTCATTGTACCCTCTTACAGATTTACAGATGGGCACAATGAAAACACGTGTTCCATGCAATTACTTGCTGCTGCCTTATAAAAAGCCAAAGCCCAATAAACTTCGATATGGAATAAACTAATAGTGTCCTTGTGAAAGAGCAACCTGAGGAGTTTTTTCCTACTACCGATAGTAAAAACAGACCTGTCACTGAGATTCAGCCTTCATAAAAATCTAGGTTAAGATAAGATTTGAAAGAGTTTGGCTTGGCATTTCCAACCACTTGAGAATGAATTCTGGACTTGGGTTGGCAAGAGTTAAGAGCATATCTTCTGTAAATCTTTCTTTTGTGCTTCGGAGAGACCAGTACACTTGTCCTCTGGCAATCAGAAACATCACCTACCCTCACACAAAGAGTAGAGATCTCATAAAAGCTCTGATCACAATTTGTGCTTTGCTTTTTTCATCAATGCAATTTTAAAGTCATGTTTAAGAGGAAGTCCATGTGTTCCTCACTGAGCAGGAATAACCCATTGGGTCTGAGCAGGAAGAGTTAACATCCTAGACACAGTGCTTTGTACAAACCAAAGAACATAAAGAATATTCCAGGAAAGCCATAAAGAGAGATGATGCAGTAATTGTTTCTGGGACGTTAAAAATACTGTTGTGCTTCCAAGTTGCTGAGTGAGCCTGACTGCAGTGTCTGGCTCAGGGTGACTCTGGGGATGGCACTTTCACAGATATCAGCAATGCAGGGTAGTCCCAAGCAGGTCCTGAAACTTTAACATGTGATGAGGCCAGAAGGTAGTTTGGTGCAGTGATAATGATTTATTTAATGCAACTAATGTATGTAAAGCTGCATCTGAGACAGTGTGGAGTCTGCCAAGAGCACTTTCTTGGACACCGCAGTGATCAATCCAGGCTGGAGGCTGAAGGCTTGAGTACAGGTCTGTGGGATCAAGCTACTAATTTTTAGTGGGTTTGAGCTGTTCTTAAATAAACTTTCCTTAGTTAGGGTGGCACCGCTAAGTCTACTTCCTACTGAGCAATAGGAAGACAGAAAGAGCATCTACAACAGTAATAGTTTTACACAAATTGATTTAATGTCTGGAATAATAGGAAGCTTACAGAGCTTGGATGAGGGATGAAGGAGGTGGACAGAAAGAGGTGGAAATAGAGGAAGTGAGCTCAGCTGGCTGCAGACAAAGGAGGAATGTGTCTTCTCTGTTTTCTCCTGTCACGTGAAGCACACCATGTTGCACACAGGAGCAGGGAATGCTTGTGGCACACCCATGAAGCCATTCTTGACTTTGTGACCTGTTTAGTGACAGGTGAACAGCCCCTGGGTGAAGTGGGTGTGCTGCCTTTTGCACCCTTTCAATGTCTTACTCCACAACTGGGTACCACCACAGGGTCCTTCAGGCTGTGGTTTACTGAATGGTCTGCTAAGGAGCTTAATTACAGTCTCAAATTCCCGAAGGTTTTTCTAGTCTGTCTAAAATATTTATGTCTGCAACAATTCAGACCTGTTTATGTCTCTTTTTTTGCCTGCTGGGTAAAAAGTAGTTTGGCTTTTACAATGTGTCTGTATACAAGGTTTTAGTAGCTTGGATTGGTTTTATATGTTTATAATGAAAGTAACAGCCCCTTAAAAATTGGATTATTGATCATGGGAAGACAGTAGGTACTTTTAATCTTAGAGGCAAGACTACAAATAAATCAAATTATATGAAGTATTTTATTTAAAGGCATTTGATTTTTTTAAAACTGCTACATCTGGTGTTTGCATAAATGGAATAATTCTGCTTGTTCATATGAGGGTTCAGAGGAAACCATGGTAGGCGTTAGTGCTTCTCACTCAGTAAAGTGCACTGATGTCAATAAGTCAAAATTAAACTCTTCCCAAATTCCAAAAAGAAGGAGAAGAATCTTAAAGATTCAAAAGTAAGGACTAGGACGGGTGTAAAATTCCCATTTCAGCTGATAAATTATCCACAGGAGTTGTGATCTTTTTGCACAGATGCACATGATGCGCTGAAAATGTAGGATACCACCATGTGCACCTATATGTACACCCATACATACGTATGATGTGTAATTCAGCCTGTGTGTAAGTGTGTGGATGTATATTTCTAAACCTAAATACCTACATACATATTGCACTGTCATGAGGCACCAAGGGCTGCCTTTGGCCCTGCAGTCTGTGCCACTTCTGTGGATGTCCTGTCCAGTACCTGTAGCAGTCTCTCCGACTGTCCTGCTTGGAATGCTGCTCTTCCCACCCTAGTGATGATGAACTGCAGCACAAACACCCTCCCTGTCCTTGTTATGAGCAGGTGTCTGAATCTGGGGGTTTGTTTGCATGTTCCAGATGTTTGCCAGATTTGACCACAGGAATGTGAGGCCAGTGGGCTGAGCCTCATGAAGCAGAGAAGAGAAGCATTTAGCCTGGAGTTTGCATCTTCCGTCATCTCCAAGGGCGAGGCAGAAAACTGGTTTCTCCCTGGGAGAAGTCAACCAAAGAGGAACTGTGCCTTCAAGGAGGTGGGACTGTGTGAATGCCAATAGTCTTTGTCATTAACTAGCTCTCTTGAAGCTGGCTGAGGAGCTGACAGGATCTGTCAATTCAATCTCGCCTTCAAAAGACAGGAACAAAATCACCACTGTAACGTTTTGGCAAAGCAAAATGTTTTTGTTTGCTGGCAAGGGTTTAACTCACGTGCAGCCCTGCTGCCCTCTTAGGATGTCAAAGAAAGAGGCTTTGCAAGTGAAATGCTGCCTGCCTCACCAGCCTGTCTTACCCCAGTGATGAAGTGCTCCAGCATCAGAAGTCACCTTCTGTGTTCAGCTGAGCTCAACTGGAGTCGTGCTCTCTGGCTGTGCTCTTAAGTGGCTCTGAAGATGTTACAGGTGCAGAGCTGTGCTGCTGTATTTCAAGTGATCATAAAAGCTCACTGGATAAATTGAAAAAGCGCGACTTTCATTGTAGCAAACTTGGACTGGATAAGCAATTCCATCATTGTGCTAAGGCAGCAGATGCAGTCAGTGTTTGGAGGAAATGGTTCATGACCTGATGATGCTTTCCAAGAGACTCAATGAGGAAAAAAAGATGCTGGAGGCTCCTCGTGTCAGAGTAACACTGGTGGGACAGAAGGATCAGACAGTGGGAGAGAATAACAGAAAGGTGCAATGCAAGCAGAAAACCCCTTTGCCGTGCTTCAGGCTTACTCTTGTGCTCAAAGATGTGGGACAAAAAGCAACAACTTCAGGAAAAGCTATTTCCTGAAGATCAGCAGAGCATGCAAGGAGGGTGCTGCAGCCATTGTCTCTGCAACCAAAGTGAGAAGCAAAGCCACAATCTGATGGGGTTGGGCTGCAGGGGTCAGATTCAAGATCTGGATCTTGAATTGACCCCTGCAGCCCAACCCCATCAGATTACCTGGACTGGATTACCTGGACCCAACTCTCAGGTAATCCAGATTAATCTGGATTACCTGAGAGTTGGGTCCGATGGTTCCCCAGAGCCAGGGAAGGCCCTCAGGCCCTCTCCCCACATGGGGATTCACAACCAGCTGGGACAGGGTACCACTGGATGCTGGGACGGACACTCCCCACAGAAGCATCACGTCAAAGCTGGTCCTTAGCCAAGCAAGCGCCGTGGGCTGTTCCTGGAGTGTTTGAGTTGGTCCCAGCTAGCCCTGGGAATGTGTGGGCTCTGGGGCCTGAGCTGTGAGCTGAGGAGGACCCAGGGTGGAGGGCCAGGATGCTGCCCAGGGACTTCACCCTGAGGAAGGGCAGCTGTGAGTCTTGGCAAAAGCCAAGCTGGTCTTGCATAAATTCTCTGGTGGTTCAGGCTGGCCAAGTTAAACATGTCCTTTACCTTGGCTTTGCCACAACTCTGACAGAAGTCCCAGGTGTGGGTCAGGCACTTGCTGGGGCAGCAAGGGTGTGCAGAGATGGAGCCTGCCACTGCCAGGGCTTGGCCATCGTGCTCCCGTGTAGGTGACTCACTGAGGAGCGCCTTGGGCAGCAGGTGCACGCAGCCTCTGTTCCCTGTGAGCCGCTCCATACAGAGGCTGTGCTGGGCAGCCCTGCTGGGGCCATGGCTGCTCCCTGGAAGGAGGAGAGGGAGATCACAGAGGGGAAGAGTGTGGGCTGGGAGAAGGGAGAAGGTGATAAACCAGCTCCTTGAGGGCAGGGGCTGAGGTTGATATGCTGCTGTTGTGAGCTGCATTACCTGACAGGACTTGCCCCATGCCAAGGGTAGGTCATCTTTCCTTTGACTCAAGAGGGTGTTGGGGGTGTGTTTGCTAGGCCCAGAAACCAGTCACTGCTGCACTGGCTCTTTACATGGTCAGTTGGGTATGTTCTGCTGCCCTGTGATCTGCAATTTCTATTTTATTGTTTACATGAACTCAGGCTCTTGCTGTCTTGGGGGAATTGCACCTAAGTAAGTGCTGGGAAAATGTACCTTTCTTCAAATCATAGCACCTTTGACATAATTTTTCACTGTATTACTTTGTTTAGGTCCTGTTTAAAGAAGTTAATAAAGCTGGCAGCACAGCTCCATTGACTCTCAGCAGAACAGCTCTCTCATTCCTGAGGTCCCTTTCATAATCAGTTATATTAGCACCATCGTTAGCATCCTGCTTTTCTCTTCAGCATTACCACGCAATGTGCTTTCTTTTGTAGTACCTAAAGCCTGTGAGATAACTCAGTTTGCCTCCCAGTGGGGGAGAAGGTATCTGTAATCTATGTTTCGTGTCTTGGGTCTCTTAAAAGGACTAGAAATCCCAAATGCAGTAACTTGTGGGTTTTCTGTCTTAGAGAATTAGGATGTCTTTGCATTACTGAGCAGGCAAACAGTGAGCAGTGCTTGATCAATAAGAGGCATTGCCAGAGGTCTGCTATAGTCTGCCACAGCTGACGGTAAGTGTTGCTATAGGCTATGGAACTAGGAATATAAAATGTCAAATGACAGTAATAATTCATGCATCCTGGGACATATAAAACCAACAGCATGTCAATAGCTGTGGCATGCTCTGCAGAAAATATGCAGGATTTAGACGTTGCAGGAGTCTCTTTTATTTTAAACCACACTTTCCTTAGTGAAATATAGACTTTCCCTGTTTGTTAAAAGCATTTATTTTCAGTTTCATGTTGCTACTTCTCTATTAACATTCTAAGAGCCACAGAGCTCAAAAGGGGCCCTGAGATTCAAAAAGCAAAATATATGTATTTACTGAAGAAAAACACATAAAATATTTATAAAACAGAGGATGCAATACTATTTGAGATTCATGGGCCATTTCAGCATTCATAAAAGCAAATATGGTTGTAGTGTTGGCTTCACCTGGAATCAGACTTTACTAGAGAGGTTACCCAGGAGGGACCTGCCTTAAAATGAAACTTATTACAATCATTAATTTTACATGGAAAATCATTACATTTTACATGGAAAGCAGAATGTCTTGTGAAATAAGTAAGAACTTCTCCAATATTCATCTTCTTTAAAAATACTTCAGGATAATTAATAACACTTTTCTTTTACAAAAAGATACGAAGAGGGTGAATTACTGCATCTGGGAGGGCACAGCAGGCATAAGAGGAAAGACTGTGTGTGTCTGATACTTGTTTTCCCCTGTGCTCCTGCTACTTGGGAACCTAAAAGTGATGGGTGCTGTTTTACTGGCTAAGGTTCCCACAAAAATTCTTCAGATGAAACTTTAATGAGAGAAGGGTAAAAATATATTTGAGCAGCCCCATTCTTATGCTTTCAACTGTTTGCTCCTGAGCACCTCAGCTGTGGGTTGTTAGGCCTCAATTTCTGTACATTTGCTTGAAAGTAGAAGGGTGAGACAGAGAAGTTGCGTGTCCCTCATGATTATATGAATATAGGGATTAATGTACAGGTAATGCTTCTAAAAGGATGTAAAATATTAACTGAAAAAAGAGAGAAGGAAAGGCATCACAAAGAAATCCACTAGGCATTATTTAAATCTCCCCCTGTGAGAGGCTGGGGATTCGAACACATACAGTTGTCTGCTCTTCCATGTGACAGCGACCCCTCTGCTTCAGAGTTGCACAGTCCTGGCTCTCTGTTGTCTACTTGAGAAATTTTTTAAAAGTTATATATTTTAAAAAGTCTTAAATATAATTTCCATTTTTTAAAGGCCATAAGGTGATTTTGGGGCAGTAGACTGTACCTATATAGACAGGCACTAATAGATATTTTTGGCACATCTTGCTGAAGCTAGCTTGAGATGGTGATGATTAAAATAAATAAAAAGCAAAATTAATCCTGCTAACTGTCTGAGACCTAAGAAAAGGGATGTCTTTGTTCTGACGAGAACATCTTGGCTCGTTCTGCTCCTTTGGCTTGGTTTGGGGAGGATGTATTTAACAGTTCTCCCATGATACTTGGCAAATATAAAGCTGTCACATTGGATCCTGCTTCTCTTTGTATTAAAAGAATGTCTATGGTGTTTATGTTATGGGAAAAAAAGCACTATTTCTACTTATTGTATTTTCATTGTCTCTTTTCTTATGACTGTACTGTTTGCCAGCAGCCAAGGGGGCACTTTGATGCTCGCTTTGATGCCATGGTTTATTGTGTTGCACAGTTGAGCCTATGGTTTTCCTTTCAAATCAGAGCTGGCATACTGGGTGAAAAAAAACCAAACCAAAAATAAAGCTTTTCTATAATTATGGTTATCTCATAAAGTCTGCATTTGTTACAGCTGCTGGGGTGTTGGAAATCAGTGTTTGTAAATACCTATATATTCTGATTTGTTTTCAGCCTCAGAGATGTTTTTGTCTGTCTGTGTTCCTCACCCCTGGCCATTCATGCAAGCAACCTTCCCTACCTGCACGCTGAGCTGCACTGCCTCGGGAAGATACCAGCCTGTCACCCAGCTTATCTGCATGGTACAACTTCACCTTGTTCCCTCTTCTCACTCTGAGGGATTAGCATCCAAAGAAAAACAAATTAGTCTGGTATCAATTCAGCCAGGAAAGCGAGTAGCCAAAGCGACCAGAACGTTCCTGCTGGCAGGACTGAGTGCAGAGGAGGCTGGCAGGGCGTGCTCTTTGTGTGCTGCCCAGCTCCACCACGCTCCCCCAGAGGCCCACGGGGCCACCCTGGGTCCTGCTGTGGGGAATCAGACCCTCCTGTGCCCACAGGAAGCCTCACTTGCTGGCTCCATGTGGCAGTGCCAGTTAGGATGTGAATAATGCCTGCTTGGATGTGTCTGTTGCTTTTCTCCATGTGTCTTGTCATCATCTGAGAACTGATGAGGAACCATTCTGTTTCCGTTTTGCTGGTGGAAAAGGAGAGCCTTTGAGAGGCTGAGTGATTTGTCCAGGATTATGCAGCAAATCAATGGGAGAAAAGGGGATCAGGCCATTCCACATAGAGTGCCTTTAACTGTCCCATGGGCTTTCTAGGGAAAGGCATGCAGGTCCCCAAAGAGGCTTCTTCCAGCAGTGCTCCTCCATTATTTCTGTCAGATTATTGCTGTGAACAGTGGAGAAATGCAAAATGTATTATTCATTTCTCCTACTTCTAAAATCAATAGCTATCAAAATACAAATACAATTTAAATCAAAAGGCACTTATTGAGTGCAGATCCTACTAATTAGGTATGATTTCCCAACAATTTCTTAAATTATTTATCCAAGGGATGGGTGAAAGGCACTTTATATGTCCCAGAGTGAATATTATAAACCTCTTGTCATGATGCAGAAAATGTGAAATGTAGTGCAATGCAGTGTGATTTGTAACCTTGATGAACTAATGTAATATCAATAGACATCAATCTGTGCAAAAAAAAAAAAACCTGTCTCATCATAACATCTAACAAGATATGTCAAAAGTCAATAACCTTGTGAAATGGACACGTATCAGTGAAGGTTACAGACTTTGCTGCTAGGAATCAATTAAAAATGTAATACCCACTTGCAATGGAAATTACTACACCATCACCAAAAAGGAGGTTTACATCATGCATGGACATTTGTCATAAGGGCAGCTCCCTTTAGGCTGGCTGTTGGCTCTGTAAGCAATTCCACTGTAATAGATGACTTTTTGTGGTTTTTTTTCTTATGCTGGTATTGCTTAGTTTAGCCCCATAATCAACATGCAAAAAATATTTATGCCATATCCAGTTAAATATATTTAAAAAACCCATACAGAAGAGAGCCAATGGTTTTGAAAATTTTTGTGTAAAAATTAGAAAGCAGCTCTCCTGTTAAATGAAAGATTTACAATTTTCAGTCAATAATGTAGATCAATGTTCTTCAATTTTTAATTATAAGGATTTTTCTCAAGCTTCTTTGGATCTTAATTTTCAAACTTATACTTCCCATCCATACAGCAGATCTTAAGGCTCCACCACACCAACCATGTGTCAAGTGAAATTCTTGGTCCCATCATATAGACGTGATACCCACTTACCAAATGCTTTCAAATCACTGATTTTAAAGAAGAGTATGAAATATATGTTTTCTCCTCGATTTTTGAAACTGATTGATAAAATACTCACTTTTTAGGCATTTTACTTTGCCAATGTCATCTAATAATAATTTCAGGGCAAGCATAACTTTAAGGCCAAAACTAAGGATTTGAATGGGAAGGGAGATCCTATGGCTTCAGAGACAGCAGTATGTGAGGGGCTGAAGTACAACTATCAGAGTAATTCAGAGCTAAAACTTTTATCTTGATGCTTTCTTGTAGCCTTAATGGTGATCAGCTCCCAGGAAAGCCATCAGGAGCCTGAGCAAAAAGCTGCAGTGGTCCAGAGTGCCTGTGTGGTTCAGCTGCTGCAGGCAGCCCACGATCGCTCTGCAGCACTTCAGTGCAATTGTGCAACCTGGGATTCAAGGCAGAGCCATAACTCAGAATTTCATGGCGTTTTAAAGCACAAGTCAGAATTTTAATGGTATTTCAACCTTCCTTATTAGTTGCACAATACACGTCTTTCAGCCAGTGCTCTGCAAATTCCTTCCTGGTGGTCTGCAAAAGACACGGCTTGAAAGTCAGAGCAGTGGAGGTGAATGCTGGGTGTGTGGAAATGGATCTTGAATTGATGGGAGGAATAAGGGATTCTGAAAAAGCACTGCAATAAGATGGCATGGGATAATAAGGATAGTAGCAAAAAGTTTAAAAAAGCATGCCATGATTAAATTGGATATATAGGATAAATTCAACTTCATTTATTCAGCTATCCTGCTTGTATTTTTGTTGGTTTTAATTAATGAAAGTTTGTCTGGCAGGTATGAAAGCAAAGTTCAATCTCAGAGTGTTTGAATTAGAACTTCTACCTGCATCAAGTGAAACAGGCAATGCTACATTTAATGTTTTGCTTTTTCTCATTCCATTTAAATGTGAATGAGTATCTGGAAGGAATATCCAACATTGCAGATACTGTTTAGTGATATATTCTTCTTATCTTCTTTTCTTCTTTCATACATGCTTAAAAAGTGTGTGATTGTATGTCTGATTGTATATTAGTGACTGTAAAGGTTACCTAAATTGAGACTATGGACTAATTTTATTTCAAATGCAGGTTAGAAGCACATCTGTTTCAAACAGATTTGTGAAATGCCTTTTGTGAGTTAAATTCACATACAGTAATGACCACTTAAGTGAGCTCCTACATGCGCAACTCATATGCAACAGTGCTAACAAATGCATATATAAAATGTCATTTGCATTTTGCTGTTCTGAAATAAGCTCATCCTCTCCATCGCCCTGGAAAATTCAGCCCTCTGTTGTGTAGAGGATACTAAAGAAAAGCATGTGTTCTTCCTCATGGAGGATGTGTTAGCTACTGTATAAGTGTACTTGATAGATATTTTGTATTTTGCTTGGGTCTCCCTTTGACAGAGGCCTAACATTTTTTGAGTTGTAACTAATACTGTTTTCTAGCCATGAATTGTTATAATTATATAAGATTATGAATATAATTGAGGTAATAAAACCAAAGCAAACAGTGTAGAGTATACCTCTGGATTGTATTCATAGGTCAGAAGTGTGTGATATTGCTGAATATAACATTGATTTCATAAGGGTGTCGTTCGGAAATGATCACACAAGCTGAGGGGCTATACCTTACCTGTGAGCCTACATCAAATAGCTCACTTAGCCTTTTTCCACAGATGTCCTTTCCGAAGATAAGGGTGTGTACAGCCTCCAGGTATCTATAGTGGGCAAACTGAAAGTAAACAAATAGAAATGTGTTCATTAAACAAATTTCTACTGTAAATGATTTTGCCTTAAACTGTGGAAGGATCAAAGAAAAGTTTTGCAGAGCTTGTCCATCATGGAGCTGGGGTGGCAGAGGATTGCAGTAGTCCTGTCTGGCCTCTGCTGAGATGCAATCTGTCCTGCACTTGTCCTGTGAAGCAGGAAAGTGCTATTATATTTAATTTCAGAGGGAGAGCTAAGGCATGGACAGAAACCACAGGACTTGTCTGCACACCTAAGGGAACTCTGCAGAAGCTGAGGAGCTGAAGAAAGCTGTGTGGAGGCCACAGTTAATAACTTAAACCATTAGACCATTCTCACAAAATCCGTGTTGCCAAATCTGTTGCCACTGAAATCTGAAATCAAACATTAGCAGCCAAGAACATCATGCTAATTAATTGCCTCAGGAGGACACAATTTCCAAGATCTAATGAAAGATGGAATCCAGCTTCCATATGTCCCATTTGATAGCCCAAGAAAACATGCAGACATTTTTCAAAGAAACAGTGACAAATGTCCAAGTACTTGTCTCTGAGCTGAATAAAACTAATCACCAGGCCCAGGGACAGAAATGGCCACTCATCAGCACCTAGCCTGAAAAGCCAGCCCAGGATGGCTGACAAACCATTTTCCTTCAGAATGTTGAAGGCAGCTTCAGAAGGTGACAGCTGAGCACCAGAGCACCTCTGTTCTGCCCACAGACCAGCATTGCTCCTGCCTTGCATGCAACTGCCTTGTCATGGTGCTGGTTTATTTTTAAAAAAATAATAATTAGGAACAAAAAAAGTTAGCATGTCACATTCTTGACAAAATAGTGGGGAGAAGGCAGAGGTATCAGTAGTCACAGATCTGTGCCAGGGCTGCCTTGCTGTGCTATAAGCTTGTCCTTGCTTGAACCTGACATTCCTGTGGATGGGATGTCTGCGCCAGAATGGCAGCGGTGCACAGCCCCAGGGAAACAGTGAGGGCTGGAGAGCCTCAGCCCTCCCAGAGAGACAGGCCTGCCTGGCTGCGGAAGCAGAGCCCCACTGGGAATGTCCTAGCTCTGAGGTATACAGAATTGTTCAGCCAGCTTAAAGACATAATGTTTCTTTTAAATATTTATTGTTTGAAGGATCCTTACATGCATGAGGAGGTCTGTAGTATGTGAAGATTACATACTGTTGTGGCTGCACGCACAGTCTGCCACGTTTCAGGGGATGCAGGAGTCATCTCTGTGCAGCCTGCTCCCACTCCTGCTTGGCTGGTGTGAGGTGTTTCGCACAATTCCCAGGTTTGTTTGGATAGAGTTGAATGATCAGCTTGTTGTAGCAGACCTGACCACGAGGCATGAACATCTTTTACTTGCCACAGCAAGAGCCCTGGCCTGAGTGCCATGCTCAGAGGATGGTCAGGAATGTCTTGGTGCCCAGCAAGCAGCCTGGGAGGCCCAGTGCAAACAGAGAAGGAACACAGTTGTAGAGCAGGGTTGTGACAGGCCTTGGTGTCTAACCCAGGGTTTCTGAGTGACCCCTTATCCACACAAACATCATTAGTGTTTGCTAATGGAAGCATACAAGATTTTCACTTTCCTCTTTCACCTTTTACATATGATTCATGTGAAACTTCTAATCTAAAAAGAGTATCTTGACACCCTGTTTAGTAAAAATGGTTATGAGGAAAGCAGGTACAAATTGCACAGCAAATTTTCACTCTAAATTTAAAATTTATTCTGTCTATCCTGAGGAGATTAAAGAAAAAAAAGTCAAGGTAAGTAATTGTAGCACACCATCTATTGTGCATTTCCTCAAGATCGCTCCAGTTGTACAGAATAATGGCATTTCTGAACTTCAGTAACTCCCACCACACAAAGGCACAGCATTTTGACAGGACTCAGTAAATCATTTAAAATCATAAGGGCCATTATGCAGACTGTGTGATAAAGTTAGAGACAGGGTATTTTTCTGCAATTGGTCTTCAATTTCCCTCTAGATTTTAGGTGACATAAAGCTCAAAAGGAGCTCCTAGTGCTGCTCTCCCAGAGATGAGATCAACACTTATGAGGACATGTTTTGATGACACGGCTCAGAAAATTGAAGGGATTATTATTGTGGAAGGACCAAGGTGATAAGTACTGTGTTATATATGAATAACTGTCAGTCAGACAAGCCAAGAAAGGTCATAATCCATTATATTAAAGTCATAAATGTTATCATAAACTGACATCAGGATGGTAAACTGGGATTCTTGCACTTTTTGAAGTGCTGTTCTTAAAACACACTGTCCTGGGAAGACATGTTGATACTAATTTTTCTCTCAAAATAAAAGACTTTAAAGATTTTCAGCAAAACAGAAGTAGTATTTTACATATTTGTTTGGGTTTTTAAAACTTTTTTTTAAAAGAAACTGACTGAATTATCACAACAGTATCCAAGATACCATGAACAGATGGGAGAGACCCAATAATTTCTGAATATTTACTGTCCCCCTTTGCTTTATTTGAACTGTAACTTTCACACTTCACTAAGACACCCTCTGGGGCCACTCCAGCTGAGGATAAGAGAAGCAGGAAAGCAGAGGTGGAAGCTCCTGGCCTGGCTGCTGACTGCCCCAATATATCAAAACTGCACCTTTCTGTAATTCTCCCTTGACATTAGTATTTTTCCCAATATCAGATATGAACTGTGATGATACTCAGGCATATGACAGTGAAAAAAGACAATTTTATGTATTTTGTGTTGCTGAGCATTTTGATGCCCACAGAGAGCAGGCAGCTCAGTGGATGTTACCAGTGTATGGCTCCTCTGAATTACCCTGGGCTTCCAGAGGAGGATCACCAGGGATTAAATGAGACTTTGTTCTTGCCAGCACCACAGAATGCTCCATCCATTGCTGACCAGATAAGAGCCAGCAGTAAATTACTGTCACTTCTGTAAATCTGCTCCCAGCACAGGCTCCCCCCAGGTGAGAGCAAGGGAGGTGAACTCTGAGCCCAAGCAAAAGCAAAGCCTTGTGTCCACACTCAGTAACATTGCACAATTAACATTAAATTCTACAAACAAACTGCGTAACGCTGAGATGTGGGTGCATCAGGGGTGAAACAACTGGACCACTCATTTCCAGCCATGAGGAGAATGCCATGGTAAACCCCAGAAATACAAGAGGAATTTAAGGTGAGTTTTCACATCCCACACACAAGCCAAAAGAGAAAAGCAGGGTAAGTACTTCTGGAAGGTGCCATGCTGTATTTACTGACCACATCAGATCAGAGCTATGGTTTTATGTCAGAATGCAAGATGTCCAGCAGCCTCCTGCAGATGTATGGCTGTGGTAGCACTGACGTGGGCAGGAGGCAGCCACTGGTGAGTCACCGCAGCACTTCCTGCAGGAGCTGGCTGGCTGCAGTAGGCATCCACTGCTGGAGTGTGCCTTGCACAAATCACCCATCCAGTCTAGCTTGTGCAATCTGCAAATAAGCCATGTTCGTACCATGCAGGTAAAATGTTCGGGGTGAAACCAATGTGGGCTAACTTGAATTGTATAAATAACTGCAAATCATTACTTCAAATGAGAGCATAATGTCTGGAACCACAGGCAGGAAAATACATTTACAGACTATCAAATTATCTTGGGATAATAGTGTAATGCTTTTCACTGCTGTACTTTGTGTTCTTGTAGCTGAGCAAAGAATACTACAGCTGGAAAAGGCTCTGAATTTCAAAGAGAAGAGATTTCATAAGTAGAGTGCTTCCACATAAGAGACTGCCATTTCTGTTATTTTAGGGGAACATTAGAAAACCCCCAGCAAACAAAAAAAATTATTTTTTATGACTTGGAACTACACAGAATAACATTTGATGATAAACAAACCTTTAGAAAATTTTTCTATTTTATAATATAACCTGCAAAGTGCTTTCTTGTTCATATGAGGTTACTTATCCCTGTGATTGCAACAAAATGCTTTTGATCAAATGTGTTTTCAGAACTGGCACAACCAAATCAAGTAGCTAAGCTGCTATATCAGTTTGCATGCACAAGTGCTGTTTGAGTATAGAAATTTTTGAGCACATTTTTAGAGAAAACAGGGTGCCCTTTGAAATCTTGGAACTAAAGCTGTATAAATGCCCTAATGCTGTTTATGATGTCTGTGGAAATACATGACACTCAAAGTGCTTTTAGGATGCTCCAAAGTATATCAAAGAGCATTAACTTCAGCACAGCTGGGAATGTCCCCAGCTTCACTTATGAATGCATGTTTCTTATATCCTGTATATTAACTAAAGCTACATGCAAGGCCACACTTAATATAGCCTTGCTCATTGAGAATAATCCACAGAGTAAGCCTATTAGGTAAGGTTTAGCATCTACATTTTTCTGCTCACATCTGCTTGCCTGACATATATAATCTGCCTGGATGTCACAGTTTACATCCTCTTTTCATTGGACGATAATGAAACTTGATCAGTGTCTTCATCTCCTTCTCTGTCGCTCCAAGAAATATTTCTGCTTGTCAGCTCCCCCTTAGCAGGACTCTCTGGTGTGACCCTTAGCCAGGTCCTTTATTAAAGGGTAGTGCATGCAAGGCTGGAAGGCAACTGTGCCATTTATCATTGTGCAAAATGCATGCAGAAAGTGCTACTTACAAGACAGTAAGGAAATAAAAAGTGATATAGCAATTTCCTAACCTGAATTTTCTGTACTTCCTTTTCTCTCACAAAGGTCTGGCATATCACTATTTTAGTAGCAATAAGTCAGTATTTGCTTTCTGAAGAGTTATGTTTCTGCTGAAGTCTTAGGAAACTGAACTGTTGGCACCTCAGTAATTTTAGAACAGCTTAGTCTGAGAGGTAAATTAAAATTAGGGAAAATTAGACCATTTTTAATGAGATGGTTATTACACTGAATAATGATGATTATTGCTTCTGCTTAATAAAACTGTCAGCCAGTGCAAAATATATATTAAGGGAAATTACATTACATTATATTTCTATCAAGTCAGAAATTTGGTGTGTTGCTTTCCCAAAAACCATGGAAATAATGAAATGTTCAACAGGGCTTCCTTTTCCAAATAGGATCAAACATGGAGCTTTCAGAAACAGCCCTTTAAAGTCCTGATGTAAAGCCCATTAAATCTAATGTTTGTGAAGATTTCTGCTGACTCCTGTGCCATGTAGATCAGGACTTGACTAAAATGAGCAATGTTCCCCCTGTTGTCGCTACTAAATACCTAGACAACACTACATGGTGAATGCACACTGAGCTCAATGCTTGCTGGCACACCTGCTTTTCTCTTCTGATTAACCTGGCAAATTAGGAGATGGACTCCATAGGGTGAGACACACTCTTATTCCCAAGGTGAAAACAAAAAGGAATATTACCTATTATCTGTTATAATAGATGTAAAAATTAAATCCTGCTGTGGAAACCTTGGCGTGGAAGCTCCAGACACTCAGAGGTGAGGCATCTCCCCAGAAACCTGTCCAGAGACATATGACCATGAAATTTGAGTGCACAGCATTTTTTGTTTAAAAGTAGGCCCAGTATCAAAGCCTGCCCTCAGCAAGAGCTGCTGTCCTGAGGAATGAGCTGAGGTGGCTCTCTTCTCTGGGCTGGGAGTCTACAGGACAGTAAACTGCCCAATGGACAAAGGAGGGCAGGGAAGTGACGAGTGCATTCCTACTACCAGCCCTTCTCTGTGTAGGGTTCAATCTAAAATGATGTGTTTCTGTGGAATAATTTAATATAAACTAAGCCACACTTTTCTTACAGAAAGGTGTTTATTGCAGCTGCAGTAAACTTTACAAATTCTGAGCGAGATCAAATAAGCAGCAAAAACTGCATGACTCAATACATGCCTATGCCAACTGAACCAGTGAACCAGGGCACAGAGGTGAGCAAGTCTTTCTGTGGTGCGTGTTAAAAACTGGATAAACAGAGATTTACCATATCATTTTATTTTTTGAGAGCAGTATTCTTCATACAAAGAGCAATGTATTATCTTAAATGAGGATGATAACATGATTAATAAGTCACAGCACATGTGTTTCTCAGGTTTTCATCATACTTTGAAACATTTACAAATCAACAAGATTTCTCATTTTATGAAGCCCATTTTGTAGAGTTCCATAAAACAGGTTCAAGAGTCACAATTTCATTAGCATTATATTGTTGCCATGGTAATGTGGTACCAATTCAATGGATGGGCTTTTCATCCTGGGCTTATAGAATTGCCCTTCCTGTCAAAAATACATCTATATTGAAACAGCAAACAGGAGTTTGAAAATACTGAAACAGCAAACAGGACTACCACTGGAGTATGAGCACAAAATATCACACGCTAATTTGGCTAGGAATGTATCATATTACTGGCTGCAGACCCAGAAATCATCAGAAACATGGTAGAAGTTGCTAAGCACCATACACAATAGCAAAGTTACACACATTCATTGATGCAGTATCTGAATGTGTCACTGCAAAAGTCCTTGGTTCTACTGTGTTCATTCTCTGAAATCCTGCCAGGAGAGCACAGTGCAACTGGGAATATCAGAGGAAACAAAAGCAGTAACACACTAAAGAATAAAATGTGAGCTAAAGGTGTGTTGGTCCTTCTCCCTTTTGGGTGTTCTGCAGCATGTTCTGGGCTAATTGCTGCCAAATGCAACATCTTGTTTTGCTGGTCTGTAAAATTGGGATAATGCACCCTTTGCCCCTGTGCAGAGTACCTGGTGTATACCAGATAGTGAGTGATGGCTGGTATTGCTAAACACTGTCATTAAGTAAAGTAGAAACACTTTTAACAGCTCTGGGAAAATGCACTGCACAGATCTACAATTTGAGACATGACACTGGGAGGATCTGGACTCACCCAGGGAAATGCAGAAGAGATGACAGACTGAGCAGGTAACAGTACATATGAACTTATGGAGGAGGGATACTCACATCATTAAAAAATCATGACAGTTCATAAGTTTAAAAAAAAAATATTGCAGGCTGCAGGAGAAGTATCCACAGCAATCTAAGCAAGGAATACAATACAAGCAACAATACAATATAATGCAACAGCAGGGTGGCCTGTTTATAATATGTTAAAACACTTTCTTGTTTATTTGCACTGTTTTTCATGATTGTTTCTTATTTACATAGGAAAAGTCTTTTACCATCCTGACACATGATGCTCAGTCTATCATTTCTCAGTTTAATCATGTTGTGTCCTGTTGTATTTATCATATTTCAAGAGTCCCGTACCTTCTCAGTGTTTTCTTGTGGGCAGCAGATATTCACAGCTTCAGGGACTTCCCAGTCAGGGTTCCTCCAAGGCTCTCCCTGACTGGCCAGCCCCCCCTTTTATCCCAGTTACCTTGACTGGCCACAGCTGCAGCCCAATGAAGGACATCACAGCTGCAGCCCATCAAGGATAACTGGGACCAGCTGGGGCAAGGCCTATACACAGATATTCGATTACAATATAGATACATTTTACTAGGACTCACGGGCCACCTATACAATACATATATTTACAAAGGCGACCTACGGTGTCCTTTGTAGCAGCAAGGGTAAATTACAGACAGGATAGTATACAGTATAATCAAAGATGTGTTCCACTTTACATGATAAGTTTTGTCTGATTTACAAAAACATTATCTTCTCCAGCTGAGTGAAGAAAGAGAGACCTTAACTTGCAGATAAAACAACTCAGAGAATAGTCTTCTCCTCCATTAGGATCCTATTGTTCACACACAAAAAGATGACTGTTGTTAGCACTATTCTCTATTAATTTACTTTTACTGATATAGACACAGGACCCAACTGAGACTGGGACCTACTTGGCTAACCCCAGAGTGTTGCAGTCTCTCCTTCAGACAATTTATAAGTCACAGGAGAGGAAAGAAAGAGAGAGGGAAAGACAGCTTACGTAACTAACTCTCTAGGTCAGAGGAGAAGTCAGTGGCAGAAGGAGCATGGATTTCCAGTCCCTGAACCCCCCATTGGGAGGCCTGTCCTGGTGGTTGAAGGATATATTTGGAGATATCCTCCACCAGATTCTGAGGATTCACATCTAACTCATACACAGAGCCATGCTTTACCCCCTAATTTCAATGGCTGCATCTGTGTTGCTGAGCAGGGGTGGCCTGAGGCAAAGCTTGAAGTCAGCTGAGAAGCCCACCCCTATTACCTATTAAACACCTTCAGGCTGGCTCCAGGGCAACCCTGTTAATCCTCTCAGGGACAAAGGCTCAGGAATACCCTGTGGTTTTTTGAGCATGTTCAAGGGCACCAGGGTCAGGGTATCTGCCAGAGAAATGTTAATGGGTTTCAACACCACAACTGAAGCAATAGGGACCAAGCTTTCTTCCTTTGGAGAGGGGACTTCCGAATCCAAGCTTGAACAGATGGAGGGAGGGAGAAAAAGACAGGAGATTTTGGTCACAAGAGCAAGAAGTCAGTTTACATCAGAGTTTGAAAGCTTTGATCAGATATGATGTCTTAGATTAGGAAAGCATTAGCTTGGAGTTTTTCTTGCTTTCTCTCTCTCTCTCTCTCAAAAATCCATATAAAGTAAAACCGTTAGACTCTCGGTGAAGGGGCATTCATCTTCTGCTCGGTAAATACCTCCCTGTGCCGTGGTGGTGCCTGCTGACTTTACTGCTGTTGCAGTCTTTTAAAATGCTTCCAGGGAATCTCATTCCATTTTAACTTTAATTTTTTTTTATTAAGGAATCAGAAGAGAGTCTATAATAATCCCAGTTTAACTTTTTAATAAAAACTGCAAATAATATGCTAGCACAGATTTGATCTCATATACATATCTGATAAAAATTCGGATCTGTAGTAAAATTTGCTAGCCGGGAGTCTGTTGTCATCATATTAATGAATATAAAAGCTGGCAGCTTCAAAATGGCAATATTACAGTAAGCCTACTTTTTTATAATGGTTTTGCATTGTGCATTCAGTATTGATGAAGATTAAGATTTAGCATGCAGAAGTAATATCCATTATGAAGGGATTGTCCACAGTGAATTGAGTAGGACATTTGCTTAATTAAAAGTATTTATCTTAGATGATTTAAGACATATGTTCGACTACTGAACTGATGATGTAAATTGGTTTCTTATAATCAGTTCACCACTGATGACTCCTTATACTAAATAGAAGAAAAAGGTAAGAGAAGAGTCAGAGGAAAATAACAGATGCCACTGCCAGAGAATTTAAAAGAACTTTAGAAATAATGTTTAACTAACCCTATGCCATGAGCAGGAAATATACATAATCACACCCCTAATGCAGAGATCTAATAGAGCCCTAAAAGGATGCACTTCAAGCAGAAAGTTTGGAGATGAAGACATGAACACATGCCCAGATTCCCACTCCTACCCACTGTAGCTGTGCCTCCTCAGAGGTGTTTGGAGGGCAGAGCCTGGGGATAGGAGGTGGCACAGGGCCCATGGTGGGTGCAGCTCTGTGACACGGTGTGGGTGTCCTGCGGGGGCTTTGGGCACGGGCTGGGAGCTGAACTGCTGGGGCTGGCAAACTGGGCCAGAAGGGAGAGCAAGGCCAGAATGCCAGGGAGGGCAGGAACCAGTGGGATCTGCTCCTCAGGGTGGTTCTAAGTGTGTTTATAGAGACATACTGAGTGGTTTAATCTCTTATACAAATATATTTTTAAGGGAGAGCCCCACTGGGTAGAATGTTTCAACCTCTCTCAATTTTACAGCCCTACAGCCCAAGTTTCCTGGACTAGTTCACCTTCCTTCCTGCCTCGCCAAATGACTCATGGAAAGCAGCTGATCTTCAGCCTATGGAGACAATCTAACATCAGCAACTTTCTGGGGGTGCAGCTACAAGGTAGGGCCACATGCAGCTCCCTCGAGCCCTCCCATCAGCTCAGGTGTGCTACTGACATGAAAAGCTCGTGACTCCCACTGCAGAGACCTACTTGTCTGCTTCCTGGAAACCCTGCAAAGCTGCCCGAGACAACTGGGCCTTCCATCAGCCAGACACACAAATCACTCACTAAATAGTTTTGGCTGAGGTTGTTGGACAAAATCTTTATAGATAGAGCCAAGAGGAAAGGCAAGAAATATTTTTCTTCTTCATGCCGCATGTTGTTTTTTCATAATTTCTTCTTTTCTCCTTTTTACACTCCAGGCATTTTTTTCTTTCTACATAGGCTAATAGGAAGAAATACTGTGGCTTACTCCAGTAATTTATTTTAAGTAATTTGTTTTAATTCTAATTATGAGCATTCAAATAGCAAGTGACACTTGTTGATATATGTTACTCTTCAGAAACACCAGAAAAAATATCTGACTTATTCTCTGCTAATGCCTAGGTGACATTTAAGGAACAGGAGCCACCCTGGGAAGGGCATGTGCCGGATGGGAGCTGTCAGTGGAGTGCATGGCCATGAATGTGGTTTTGATCTGTCCCTGTGATTTTCCAGGTGAGCCTCGGACTCTGCCTACGGTCTGTGCTCCCAGATGACAGCCCCACGATGGCAGATGGAGGGACATCCCAGGCACTGCACGGGGCCTTTGCTGCTCCCAGAGCTGCCACACGCCATGGGAGCCCAGCTGCTGGATGCCTGACCCAGCTCGATTGCTGCTGGGGCTGCCTCAGCCCTGCTTGCTGCTGCCTGTCTGCCTTATTCTTCTGAGTTATGCCCCAGCCCGCTCCTGCCCTGTTGTGCTGGTGCCTCCAGGCTGTATTGAGTTTTCAATTATCACAATATACAGTGCAGATGCTATGCAAAACAGCCAGTGAGGCTGAGCACGCTGAACTCAGGAGAAACACAGTTAAATAAAAGTACTGCTATAATACCAGGAGGCTGATTGGAACCACAAGATACCAGTGTTGTATCCCGTGGCTTTTATGTTGGTAGATGTAGATTTCAGCCATTAGAGTCTAGCTATCCAACAGATAACAACTAGAGGAAATGGATCTGGGTATCTTCAGTTGTGAGTAACCGATCCACATTTGCCAATAAATGCAAAACCTGGTAAACTGCAGAAGAAAGAAAACATTTGAGATACCTACAAATATATCCAGGCATGTACTATGGCGTAGCATCTAACTGTGTGCAACTTAAACTCCCTGAACACAAAATACACTTAAAGTGGTACATCAAGAGAGCTCTGACTTCAGAGAAGCAATGAGTGGTTACTTGTCAACCCCAAATTCAGGCAAGGAAATAACCAGCAAGTGCAGGTCTCAATTTCTCTATTTGTACATGCAGTAACAAGCTCCCAGATGATCATGATATTGTGATATCTATGGGGGGGGTAAAAGACTATGACGAAAGAGAAAGAAATAAGCAATAAATACAATAATGTCAAACTTTCCTGTTATTAACTTCTAGAAAAGCCAAACAGCTGGAATTTCAAAATGTTTTACATAGACAAATGTAAAGAGAACAACACATAGTGTGTTTTTTTCCAAAGGAAAATGAAATAGGCATGCAGAGAAAATTATTATATTTAGTACTCTCAGGGCAAATTCTAGTTAAGGACTATGAAATAATTTGAAAATATTAATGATTTAGCCTCACAGCTAGCTTTTAGGGAGATAATAATGATAATTATTACTATAAATAAATAGTATTATTATCATTCTTATTCAGAAGAAGGGAATATTGATGCATAGAGAATTCTGTATTTGTCCAAAATACAGAATATATTTGCCTGTGTTTTACTACTGTAACCATCCTTCTCAAGAACTATTGTATATATTAGGATTATCCTTTTCCAAGTGCTCTTTGATATACTATTCAGTTTACCAGTTCTAAAAACCAACCAACCAAGCTTCCTTGTGAAACAGTGCCAGTCAACATCTCCATTTGCATGTGAATTCTCTAGCAGCAACAGTCCTGGTTTAAAAAAAAAAATAGAAAAGGAATCATGAAAATCAGTACAAAAAATCTGTCAAGGCCCCATCTGTGACTGGGTATCAGAACATCACTAAGAAGCTCTGAGGAACAAAGTTCATTCCAAGTCTAACACATAGAGCATTTTGGTCGATGAAATTAATTCAGGCAGGGAGAAATGAGAGTGCATACCATGAAAAACTCTGTTCCTCCACTGAGGATCAAAAAAAAAAGAAGCATCACTGTGTGTGGTCTTGAGTTTGGTGCACAAAGCCATGCTTAAACACTACAATAATCAGTGTGCTCATGTCTTGTTTTGATAGCCAGCTGCTCCGCTGAGGAGTGCCAGGGAATGAGCGACCTCTGGTCCTGGCAAGATGAGGACTCCGATTACATGTGATTGCTGCAAAAAGCAAGATTTACAGCCAGCTACCTGAAGCAGTATGGAAACAAAATTATAGTCTCCACCCTGGCCTTGAAAATCCCTCTACAAACATGTTTATTTCCTTCTGAATGGGAATATATAAAGGCTGGGGACACTTATTTGTAGGCTATTTTTATATCTCCTCTTCAGGATCTGAATCTTGCATATTAATGAACTACAGGAAACAGGAAAACCAAACATTAACACCATTCTAATGCAGCATACTATTTTTCTTTCCCTTTTTTAAACTGTTAGAGTATGCAAATGTTCAGTTAACTGGTCCTCATGTTTTCTCTTTATTGAATTGCTTTCACTATGGCAAATAAATATTCATAAAGAAATGTGGACAATAAATCATTTCAAATAGTTCAAAGCCATTTTCTTTCTAGACTGCATATATTTTCAGCTGTAACTCGCCTTTAATATTTCATTCAAAAGACAGACTTGTAGAAGGACAATAGAGATAATGTGTCAAGTAGTAATTAAAACAGGGAGTAATGATTAAAACCATTTTGATCTACATTGTGCTCTGCCAGATTCATAATCTCCTGTGTTTGTTAGGATGACATTCTACTTGCTTTATACAGAAACTCAAAATAAACTTCTGTTTGAAGACACTGCAGAAAAAAAAAAATTCAACCCTGAGCTTGTGGGCTTAGGTGTATCTTCTGTACCATCCTAGCAAGACAAACTCAAGCAGTCACTGTTTTTTCTGCTAATATTGTGACTTCTCCGGGAAGCAGATGTAGATGCAGAGCAGAAGACAAGGAAGGGCCATCCCAGTGTGTACACATAAATGTCACCTGTCTCACCATTTAGATTAAGCTAAGAGCTTCAAAAGAAATGAAATTTAAAGATCTGGTTAACTTATACATTTAGGGATCTTGGTTCAAATTCAAGTAATAATTATGCTCCTTGTCTCATTGTATGTTTTGGCTGTTAATACACGTATTTGGCCCAAACTCATTATCTTTCTGATATGTTGCTGACTTTAGGCCCTGATTCAACAGAGCACTTACATACAGACTTAAATAAATTGATTTAGGAAAGCATTCGTATTTGTGTTTAATCTTGGGCAGACATTCAACTTTCAAATCAATGGGACTTATGAAGAGCCCTGACCTTTGGGTCTAAATATTTGCCAAATCAGTGCACTGATAGAAATATATTGGAAAAGATACATGTCTAATCAGAATTTTAGTCCCTACTTTCATGGGTAAATACCCATAGATAACACATTATTCTGCTCAAGAAATCCATTTTATAGAATTTATCAGAAAGCCTTAAGTCACTTTTTCTGTTTATGTCAAAAACACCAGATGAACAGTGTCAGTCATTGATAGTGTATCTGTAATATTCTTCAAATAAATAAATAAAAGTCAGGAAAAGTGCTGACATAAAAGTGTATTCGTAATTATTTACCAATATCTTCTCAATTGCCTAGCATGTGGCAATCCTTTGGAGAGCAGGAAGATGGAATGTCCCACAGACTTGAAGAAAATTGCATATGAAATACCATGGGAAACTCTTCCCTAAAACCAGCATTTATAAGGGCCATTTATATGCACATGGGATTTTGAGAGATCACATATTTTTATTAGGGAATGAGGGCAGCCAGGGTAAAACCATGGATGTTTCTGGTATCACAATGTAGAGGTTATACAAGTGCACCTATAGCCAAATCTATGATATTAGAATAAGCAGCTGGTAAAATAATTGATGCTATGATTCTATGAAATAAAATTATCTTCTTGCTGTTCTTAAAAAGAATATTCACACTTCAATTTTCTTTATTATGTTATTAAGAAGGCAAACAGAGGCTGTCAAACATTGTTTATAGAGTGGAAACAAATATAAAAGGAGAAGTAGATTACAACTGGTCCCATCATATCATGTAATTTGAAGAGTGATGAGTATGATGTCATAACAAGATGCAGGAAGAATCAATGGGTGCTACATCTGTACAACCATAGGGCAATACTCTGATCCACATTATCCCACTGGGTTCTATGGGCAGAATTTGGGAATAGTGCACAAAAAGCAGCTGCTGAGTGTTCACCTGGCTCACACAATCACATGGATTGATCCTAATGCTGCCTACATTCACTTTGGAGGTGGTGAGTCAGGAATGTGGAGCTGCTGTATTGTACACTCACTGCGTGCAGGCTCTGGAGCAAGGCCCCTTCGAGCAAGGGGCAGACTGCAAGGGGAAAGCACAAGGGTTTTATCCTCATCTATGATTCTCACATTAAAAAAAAAAAAAAAGTCAAAAGCTCAATCTCCCTTTTGCATCTACTGTGCCACAGGGAGGGGGAGATTAAAACAAATACAAAACAGTCACTGCCTCTGATAGGCACTTCCATATTTAGTCATGAATTGGAGCTAAATTTGCTGATTTAAGTCACATGCTCTCAATGAAATCAATTAGTGCCTAGCAGATGCAAAAGGATTATGAAGCTCAAGGTGAGCAGACATAGGTCCTTGGTGGATGGAAGGCATTTTCCTTAATCAGTTCTTTAGTTTCTGCAGAAATTGTACTGCTTTAGTGAACTTCATTCTTGAGGTATGTTTTACAACTGATTTAAGATTTTGGGGTTTCACATTTTTTCATCTTTCCTGATACCTTTGCTTAGAGTGTAGTAATGGGTTTCCTATGCTGCATATAACATACAGGTCATAGAAAAAAAATGTTCCACCCTCACTTCACTAGTATTTACACTGTTATATCTTTTGAGCAACTAGAAGAAGTCACCAGCACTGCTATCAAACATTATCCTTTTGTGCCTATTCCTGTTGTCAGAGTTTTTCTCCTTTTTAACTGATAATGATTATGATTTGTATCTGAAAGTCACTTTGATGAATCTGCCTTTTGACTTTATTGTTTTGGTTTTTGTTTACCAATATTGAGTCAAGTTCTGGAATATAATCGATTTGCACTGAGTTTGTCAGAGGCAGACTTCTGAAGTTCTGGATGCTTAACTTCATATCCTAAGCAATTTAGCTTTTTTCATTACCCTTTTTACGAAAGAAAAGACGAGTGTACTCTTTTTCAAATGTGCAATAATAAGGAACATGTCAATGCACGCTAATCATAAGGAAGAAAGTCCTACAGATGCTCAAATTCCTATGCTTTTAGCAACAATTTAGCACTTATTATTGTAGTTCTCTATGGAGAAAAAGAAGTTTATTGCAGGTTACTCTGTATACATCTCAGACCCTGATGCAGCAGTCAAGCTAATGGCAGATGAAGTGTAACACAGATTAGAGTAACTTGATAGGAAAGAAATATTTCTAAAGGCTCATCCACAGAAGTGGGGAAAGAAAAAACATTTCCCACTGCAAGCGTATTACTTTTTTTCCATGTTTACTTGGAAATTGTGAAGTCACCTGAAATAAGCAGTGTGTAAAGAACCCATTTTTATCTTGCATTGTGTTTGAATAATTTCATTATGTTCAAAGCATCTTTATTGGAAGGATGCCTGGCCATGAGTTTTGGGTTTTTTCCTTTCTTTTTTTTATTTTAAATTTTTATAATTTTCCAGTCTTCTGGCTTTTCTCCAAGCAGGAGAATAATTCTAACTTATAGCAGATGTAGTCCATCCCTTAAGACTCAGGATCAATCAGACAGAAGGTGATTGTTCTCCTTAACATCCTAAGATTCACTTTGGTTTAAAAGTCAGCTTTGTGTCCTGCAGACCCATTATTTACTAAAATAAGTATTGCAAAAAGCAGCCATACTCTGCTTGAAAATTAACAAAAACTAGCTTGACTTTCTACTAAAAGATAAACAGCTCATCACAGAGGAGTAAGAATACAAAAGGCTCCTGATGCTATGACAGAGTTAAAAGCAAAAGTTCCACATGGATGATGGCCAAGTGAGCAAAGGGAATGAAGTACAGGTGGTAGAATGGAGAGAGGGGAGGGGATAAAAAATGGGAAAGGTACATTAAAGGCAAAAGCTTAGACTAAAGAAGCACATGCAGCCCTGGGGATATGCCTGGGGCGCTTCAAAAAAGTTATGAATAAAAACCCCAAACTCCACTGTGATGTATGTCTTGATAACAGAAGTGGTATCTGTATTGTAGAAACTTCAGATAGTCAAGTAGGAATTGAGGTGTTATATACTAAAACTTGGCCCAAACAGACTTTTATTTTGAGTGCTTCTCCTCACTCTTTGTATTTGATATGGTAGAATAGCAACCATAAGCTTAGTTGGAAGCCTCAAGGCTTCTGTGGTGTAGTAAAACAGCCTTGACAGAGTTGAGATTCTGGACCTAGATGTTCCCTTAAAATGGGACATGAAGTCCCATTTTGCCTTTTAAGTTTGCCTTTTAAGTTGGCAATAGTTAATTGAGAAAGACTTTAATCAGTACTTCATGTGATTTAAACCTGATGCAGCCAAGTAGCCTGTCTCTGAGAAACTTTCCAACAGGGGTTTGCAATCTCCCTAGGACTCAATAGTATTTTGATGAATAATATTTCTAGCAGGCTAATTTTCTTGCTAATTATCATCAAACACCTAGACAGACATTCTGCTGTAGTAGATATGCTTTGAAAAGAACTTAAAGTCCCTTCAATCGTGGGCAAAAGGAAATTAAAAATTCTATATATAAAGTGATGTAAAGATTTTTAAATCTTAAAGCAGTGTTTCATTACAATATCTTGGTGCTAAGATACAACATCTTATAGTTGATAGATAAAACACCCCCCATAATTGATTCTGAAATTAAAAGTCATATTCCATGTATAAGAGTCCTAAATTTTATATTAAAAATAAATTAGGTTGTAGAAATTCTAAATGGCAAACTGTGTTCTCCTCCAACTAAATGTGTTCTGACCAAAGGGATTCTATGAATTTTTGGTTTTGTTGAGAGCTTTATTCCCACTTTAAAAGGAAAAATAAACCCTACAATATAGCTTACCAAAATTAATGGATCTATAAAGAACTTTTGGCACGTAAGTCCCAAGTGTATTCTTTCTATTCCAAAACACTTTGAGATTACACTTAGTCATAAATGTTTCTAGTATTCTTCATTTCATTCTGTGCAAGTGCTATGAGATGGAGGAACAGACTTAAAAGGAAAAAAGTTCTTACTGGAAGAAACAAAAGCAGGTATGTCTCTCTCTGCCGTAGTCTGCATCCTTCTGAATCCCTCCTGCTGATGCCAAGGCTTGTCCCTCACAAGATCACAACTATGTCTGCAGTGAGCAGCATTTGCTCGGTGTCCCGTTACTCAAGCAGTGCAGAATCACATCCAAGGAAACTTGTGTTACTGGGACCACTGGCTTTACTGGGAGCAGAGGGGGTTATCTTTAAATGGCTGGGATGTACTTGCAAAGCACAGAGCCCAAGCTCAGAGCTGGCAGTTTGAGGATATGACGAGAGTAACAAGCAAGAGTACAGCA
Organism: Emberiza elegans; assembly: GCA_024865655.1. Lineage (NCBI taxonomy): Eukaryota > Metazoa > Chordata > Aves > Passeriformes > Fringillidae > Emberiza > Emberiza elegans. The sequence goes on from JALJVW010000206.1 coordinate 69,159,924, forward strand.
AACAGATGGGCCAGCCAGGCTGTTACAACGGGGTTCAGCTGCAGCCCTGGCTCTGTGTGTGGGAGCTCCTCAGTCAGGCAGTATTGTCAGGCTGTATTGACTTTGGCATTTACAATACCTTTGCTTGTAGGATTATGATTAATTTCTTATGTGATTGATTGAGGAAAAAAAGATTAAAAAATAAAAAGGCCTTTTAAATTCTATGATATTCTGCTCCTTTCAGGCTTGTAACAAATATCTGGGGACAGTGGTATAGTTTCTCTCTGCAATAAGTGTGAAATTACAAGTATGCATATGCATATGATCTCATTGTCAATATTTGACAAGCTTAAAAAAAAGATTTTTTGGCTATAGAAGCCATTGATGTAGGTGTTATGAGACATATGGGAGGGGTCTTTCAAATTTTTTGAATACTTGAAGCAGGAATTTGCTGTGTGGGCTAAAAGGACTGTATCTGTGGCCCAGCCAGGTAGAGATCACGCTTCCCTAGCTGGCTGCTGTGGCAGTAGTCCACCTAAGCATTCTGCAAAAAGGTGGAATGCAGCATAGCCAAAAGTTGCCATAGCAATAGATTATTGTTCAGTTAGAGTAAAATCTTGGGTATGTGCATACTACAATTAAAGTAATAATTGGTTTGAATATTTGGGAAGGAGATCTACTGGACAGAATCTTAAAAAACACAATCAAAACCCCAACAAAGCTAATCAACCAAAAGGGGAAAGAAGCCAGAAGAACATAAAACCTTTTATTCATTTGTGTAAGAAGTGGGTAGTTCCACAGCACCATGATTTGGTTTTTTTTAGCTCTTGCTAAAAGCTAAATTTTTGTGAAGTAACTGACACCCAGCATAATACAGTACTTTTTTTTGTCAGACGTATCTTTCAGTTTCTGTGGAAATAGGTGTTTTGCAGTCTGAGACTTATATGCAATACACAGTAAAGAAACACAAGCAAACACAAATTTAGGCATGAGACTAGAAAAATGTAATCTTATTTTATTGCAGGGGGAAGTTTTTTTTTTAATCATGCTATATGTTCTATAGAAGTAGTAATTTTCAGTAGAAGTAAGATGCCCTATATTTATGGATACTGTTTGTTATAAAGGGTTAATTTCCAAAAGGAATCTGGTTTAGCTCAGATTTTTTAAAATCAAATTGATTCTGCTTGATTTGATGTAGTGATCTAATATGACCTTGATTAAATTAGAGAGAAAACGATGATGCAGACTTGTGGAGGATCAGCAATGGGACACCACGCCATGATCAATGTGATCAAATGAAGCCAATTTATTGCAAGAACAAGATATATTTATGCTGTGTTCTACTGTTCATGCACCTCAAGCTAACACATGATTGGTTAAGCCTAACTGGGCGCGCGCCTCAAGCCTTCAGCTGGTTGGTCAGCCTTCCCCTTCACGTGTCCCAAGCCTTCAGCTGGTTGGTCAGCCTTCCCCCTTCACGTGTCCCAAGCCTTCAGCTGGTTGGTCAGCCTTCCCCTTCACGTGTCCCAGGCCTTCAGCTGGTTGGTCAGTCTTCCCCTTCACGTGTCCCAAGCCTTCAGCTGGTTGGTCAGCCTTCCCCTTCACGTGTCCCAAGCCTTCAGCTGGTTGGTCAGCCTTCCCCTTCACGTGTCCCAAGCCTTCAGCTGGTTGGTCAGTCTTCCTCCTTCATGCACCTTGCTGTGGTTTATTGTTTTACCTTCATGCACTCTGCTGTGGTTTTTGCACTGTCTTCTTAGCTTGCCCCACATCCTGGACTTGTTTTTCTCCTGAGTAGGCTTTTCCGGTTTTCAAGCTATCAGGTACACTGTGAAATTCTACTCAGACCCTATAAAGGCTGGCTTGAGCACTATGTCCATTTTCCTGCAGAAATCCCTCAACACAGACTGTGTCCTATTGACAATTGCTACCTTAGGCAAGGCTGGCCGTGAATTAACGTCTCACCCATATTTTGCAGGGACCTTGGCTAGGAATTAATTTTTTCTATTCACTTTGACCTTGCTAAGAAAGCAATGGTTGTTGCTGATTGTAAAGTTAGCCTATTTCACTGGTTCAGAAATAGCTACAGGAACTCACTCAAAACAGTCCAAGACAGATGACTGGCTTGCCATCTTGCCATCAGTCTAGTAGTTCACCAAGGACATAGGGAAGTACCAGAAGTAATTTATATTATTTGAACATCAGTTCTCCAGTCAACAGCTGAGATTGTGGATAGTCTTTATACATCATCTCACACCAGCAATTGGGGGCTACAGCTACATCTGAGATTATAAGTGGAAATTTGCTTTCTTTGCAGTGCAAAGGTCCTGAGTGAAAGTCATCTATCTATATAGCAAGGTAGGGAACAGGTTTTCTTGAACTGTCCCATGGAAAACCTGGTTAAGTGTTGGTTTCTTTTGTCCTGTTTGATGAAAATTAGAGAGCAAAAGATGTGCTGGTTAATGCTTTGGAAACTTCTATCTAATTTTCATCCCAAGTACTATGTTACTTTACAGCAAATTTTTATAAACTGTAAAGCAATATAGAACTTTCTTTCTTCAGCAATATTTCATTTCTTGGCTTAAACAAAGCATTCACATTAATTGTGTCTGTTAGGGCTGATGGTTGTTAAATACTATTATAAAATTCAAGTTCCAGATGAAGCTTGTTGCACTGAGTACTGTAAAGACCTGTATGAGACAATAGTCTCTATTAGAAAATGATTTTCAATATATAGTCTTTTAACTGTGTTTAAATCTTGCAATAGGATCAATACATTTCACTGCATGTATGGCCACAACTGCTGAAGTTACAGGACAGTGAAAATGGCTGGTGTCACGTAAAAGGGGAGACTTTGTCAACCTTTAGTGTGGGGAGGTTTACTTGGTTCTTAGTGTTTAATTTGTCTGTCAATGCCCCAGGAAAGCTGAGACCCTCAGAGCAGTAAAAACCAAGCACATCAATTTAATAATTCTCAGGCTTAGTAATAAATATAGAATTTGTCTACAGATGTCATCACTGGAGAATGGAGGGGAGAAAAATGGCCAGATTTTTCCATCCCCTAAAATATCCTAATGAAACATTTAATGGCATTTAAGTGGGAAAAAATATGCCAAGCCAGGAACAAGTCTTACTTTTTAGTATTTCTTGGAATTGCATGGCAGTGGTTATCATAAGATGTTTGTGGTGTGAAAATACGTGGGCTCATTTTTCCTAATTTTTTTCCCCAAGATGATAATGTTGAAACTTGTGGTCCTTGCTACATCTTAGAAATTATTAGGCACTTTAGGAGACAAGCTTTTGTTTACACTGATACAGATGGCTGGAATAAATTAGTGGACTCACTAAAGAACAGCTCATTTGTAGTTTTACATGCATTTGGGCCCACATGGTGGCCATTTTGGTACTTATTCATCTATTTGTGCTTTACAGTTCCATGCCCAAAGGCTGTGTCTGACTAATGGTCAGAGCTTCCTCCTAACAGAATTTATAATTATGTTTCTCCCACACCTAAAGAGCATTGGCACTCCTGCACTGTGCCATACCCTGGGGGATGCTGCAGCTGCCCTCTCTGAAGAGCACTGAAGAGTACATCCAGCTGCAAACAAGTAGATTAGAAAGGCAGTGCACGTCTTCACTGCTGTGAATGTTTTAAGTTGAGCATTTTCCCTAAACTGGTGAAGAAATGCACAAACTTGTAATTACATACTGCAACATCAGTGCTGCTATTTGGGAGAGGTAGTCAGAGCAAGCTTCCCTAAATTAAGTCTTGAATTCAAGTCCTCCTGTATTGGATTAGGATGAGTGAGGACAAATGATGGCATAGTTACTCTATGGCTCTTCACTTATGCACCTTTCAGAAACAATACAGTAAAACCTCTCTTTCATACTTCAGCCTTTTCATGTGCATACATTTGTTTCCTCCTTGCCACCAGTACACTGAAGACATGCAACACATGTTGATGAATCTGGCACTGGAATCACCAGCACTACTTTCAGCTTTAACTGTGATTTACCTTGTCCTCTTAAAGTCACCACCACTGCTACTATGACTCCTAGTATAAGGGAAAAAATCAAAATAAATCTGAGAAGCTATTGTGAGCCTTGTATTCTTCATGGCATTTTCTTGCTAATCCTATTTCTCTTGGACTATGTGCATACTGGATATATCACCTTTACTTTGAATTTGGTTAAGCCAAACTAAGAGGGCAGAAGCAGCAAATAACTGAAATACAAATCTTTGCACTGTTATAAGTAGTAAGAAGGTAAATTAGCAACTTGGATTCACTTCAGGCTTTCCTAAATCCCATGAATTTGACAGGTGAACTTGCTTGTGTGTAATGAGCTATCTGATAGCTAAATCAGGCATTCAGATGTTGGGAGATGGTAGCTGTGAGACTGTAACCATCACTCCTCATCATATGCAATGAGGGAGAAACCCGATCCTGGAATAAAAATAGTGTGGGATTAAAGAGTGCCCACTGAGTTCAAGGTACAACTACACAGCAAATTCAAGTCTGGAATGTCTGTCTCTCTAGTACTTGAGCTGACGTGAAGCAGGGGCAGTTTTGATGAAAAAGTGGGGAGCTGCTTGTACCACATATCAGTACATGGAGACCTCTAGGCTCTCTAATACATCACTGCCAGAATTTGAATGCTGAACTTTTGAGTTTACAGTTTACCCTTTAAACTTGGAGATTAACTACTGCAATGGCTGGAGGAGGAATCCTTTGTCTTAGATTGCAGGTTGTGTTCCTGGAACCGTTTGAAATTGAAGGACATGGCTTTTCTCACCGTCTGCTGCCCTGCCCTCTTTTGTCCTCCCAGTGAGGCCACCATTCCCAGCACAAGGCTGTAGCTGCTCTGGTAGCTGTGAGTGCCTGGAGCTTTTCTGAGAAAGTTCACATGCAATTATTTCTTTGGCATGTGAGCAAATTTTACCTGAAGAGCACCAGGAACAAAAGGTTAATGGCAAATTTTTCAAAAGCCTATAACTCAACCAAGCCTCAACAGCATTTCATGTCAGAAGTGAAAGCTAAGTCTTTAGTATCCCTGCTCTGATTCTGCTGCTTTAAAAATCCTGCTGGCAGGAAAAAAAAAATTAAAATCAGAGGCTGAGCACTTAATGGAAAAAAGGCCAAACTATATCTGGGCTGTGTAACACCTCTTACTGAAATTTCTTATAACTTCTACTTTAGAGAAGATTAAATATTTGCATTTTGATGCATATTTTGCATCTCTCCCTCTTTTTGCCCATTTCTTTCCTGAAACAAAGCTCAGCTGTAAACATTCTCAGTACTGATAAAAGCACTATTTGCTACAGCTGAGAATCCAGGCTTCAGATGGATGATCCATGCAAGGCCAGCTCTCCCAAACTGCTGGGGAAAGCTGGCAAACAGCAGCAGGCTGATACAGACTGGCTGACTGCCATGCTTTAAAGACAGTAAGTTGAGTCTCAGCAGAAACATGGAAACAGAAATAAGAGGAGCTGTGAGTTAAAGCAGAATATGGTTAGGTCTGAGAATCCCTTTCTCTGACCTGTGTGTATTGACAAGTAAGTTTTGCTTCATTTGCAGGAAAATTTCTATTTCCATGAAATCTTAATGGTTTCTTGGTTTCACTGGTAAAAAAATCCTGTGGGTGTCAGGTTCATTTGAGTTGCTAGATTACATGGGGGTAACCAAGAATTTACAACTTGCAGAACAAGATAGAAGATGTGTATAATAGAGAGTCCAGTGCCTGCTGCTAGTTTCTTCTAAGTAAATGCTCCTTTAGAACAAATGGAGGCAAACTCCAAGTGCTTGGTCACAAAGAAGTTTACTTCATGTACACTGAAATATTCCTTGTGAAAATGACTTGCACCTCATGTACTTGCATAGTCAATATCGTGCTGTAGGTCAGGAGCAAACACAACTAGAAAACTCCCCAGCTAGCATCAGACCACTGAGCTGCTCAGCAGTGTCAATATTAGTGAAATGAACCAAAGACTCTTGGATTTGTTAGAGATAAGTACTAGCAATGAAGGAGATCCTGCTTCTGATTCTCCTGCCAACACTTCAGCTGCTTTACATGGGTGATTGTAATCAGCAAGAATTGTTATGCAATAGTGCTGAAGCAGAGATGAGAAAATATAGCTCTCACTTGAGACACAAAAGACCATACATAACCTTATTTCTTCACATCTTACAAAGGAGAAAAAAAAAAACCCTCCACTGGAGCATCTCTAAACTGCTCGTTTACAGAGATGGAAAGAAATAAAATAATTACAAGGTAAAGAAAAATTTCCATGCTATTCTGTGAGAAGCATTACCTCTGGAAATGTGAGAGGAAAAGGCAAACCAATTCTCTACTGCACCCAAAGGGTCACCAGTGTCCAGAAGCTACTTACAGTTTTCCAAGTTTTTGTAAAGTAATTAGGAGGGGGAAACCCTTTTAATTTTTTTTTTTAATGCTGTACTAAGGAGTGGATAATAAAAGCTAGCTGGATGAGTGCTGTAAAGGGAATAAAGAGCAGATCTGGGGTATGTTTTAAGGAGAGGAAGAACCCAGGAAGCTGCCTGGCATGCACATTGGAAAAAATGAAAGATTAGTTTTAAATTCCTCTATCATTGTGAAATGGGGATAAATGTGCTTGTATTTTGAGCAGTCATAGACGTGTCTAAATGAAAGCGCACTGAAGAAACAGATGTTAAGTGTTTGGTTGGCTGGTTGGTTTGGACGTTGTTACTTCCCGAAGTGGACAATACTTGTTTTCTTTTTAGGCCTGTTGCAGGGAGAATGTTTGTTTTTGTGATACCGTAAATATTGTGTTTCTAGTGTTAAACAATTGCAATGTTTGGCAGGCTGTGACCCGGCCTTCGCGCACCACTCCCACCTGCTGGATGGATTCTGCGAGGGGAGTCTCCCAAGGGGGTGGGAAGGCTCGGTGTCCCTGCGGGGAGAAGGGTGAAGGTCCAGGGACAGCCCAGGCCGGCGCTGCTGGGAAGGTGCAACCCTGGGAAGGGTCACCGCTCTTTGCTGGGCAGGAGGGCGACCCCAGGCGCAGCGGGGCTGGCTCCAGCCGTGGCGTGCAGGCTGCTCCTGTGGGAGTGTCATGAGTGGCTAAGCACAGCCAGGGAGGCGTTTGGTCCTTCCCGTGCAGCTTCTCGTCCACCACCAGGGATGAGAGGGGCAGGGCCGCAGGAGGCCGGGTGCGCACACGGGGCGAGGCACAGGCACCGTGAGGAGGGCGCAGCGGCGGGGCGCGGCCCCGGGCCGTTCCCGGCGGGCGGTGTGTGGGGAGCCCGGAGAAGCGCTGCTGCCGAGCCGCATCCTCGCCAGGTCCCCGCCGCTCGGCGGCCGCTGCCGCAGGCCCAGAGCGCGGAACTCGGAGCGCTGCCGCCCCGCGGGACACCTGCCCTGCCTGGCGGGGCGGCCCCGGCCCGGCCCGGCGCGGGGGCGCCCGCCCACCTGGGCGTTGCTGCCCGGGCTGCCGGCTCCGCCTCTTCCCGCTCTCCGCTCCCTTCCACTCCGGGACTGCGGGGAGCTGGGGGAAGGCGGTGCGGACACCATGGCTCGTGTGCTGAGCCGGGACCCGGTGGACATTGAGGTACCCACTCGCCCTGCCGGGACGTGCGGCTGTCATTAGCGGGGAGGGGGCTGTGTCCGGCGGCGCCGGCGCCCGATAAAGTTTGGCGGCGTTAGGAAGTCCCTCGCCGCTGCCTGCCGGCGGTGCCCGGAGCCTCGTCCCGCCGCCCCTTGCCGTGCCGTGCCGTGCCGACCAGCCCCGGCACCGGCCCGTGGGGCTGTCCTGCCGCCCGGGCAGCCGCAGCCCTGGCGGGCAGGGGGTGTCGGGGCAGCGCCGGGCGCACCGCTCCAGCCGTGCCCCTGCCCCCGTCCTCGGCACGGTGAGCGCGGCCGGCGCCCGGCCGGGGGGCGTAAGGGGGCGGCGCCCGCCGCCTCCCCTTTGCCCGCCGCCTCCTGTCACTCCCCGGTGAACTCGAGGGCAGGATGTGACCGAGCCCCGTCTCCGGGTGAGGTCGGGCTCCCGGCTCTGGCAGGGTTCCTGAGGGGCGCGGCTGCTCGGGGGCCGTGACCTGGTGAGCCCTGCACGGTCTCAAGGTCCGTGGCCGATGGCCTCGGGCTCAGCGTCCCGTGGCTGCCTGTGGGCCAGCGGAGCTGTGCGGGACCCGGCTCATCGCTGTCCTGCCATGGGTCGAGCTGCGCTCACGGACTGCGCCCGGTCTGCTCGGACCAAAACAATTGCATGGGAGGCTGAGCAGGAGGGCCGGGCTGGTAGCCTCGCTGCAAGAGGCGTTCTCACCTGTGGCACTTAAGGGTTTTGCGTGACATTCCTTGCTGCAGGTCGTAGTGGCTGCTGGGAGTAGAGTCCGGACGTGGCCTTGGGAAGGCGGAGCTGAGGTGGGGTGTGACCAAGGCTGGTGCCCTGGCACACGTGCGGAGCTCCCGCTGGTGTTAGCCAGGTTGCAAGGTTGGACTCCAAGGTAGCATTTTCCCACCTTTCCCAGAACCTCACGTTTGGCTGTAAACTTCAGCTCTTTGTGAAGAGTCTAGTAAAACAAAAGCAATAATAAACGAACTTGTGGTTGATAGTCTTGTTCTAGCCTGACACGACTTTTTTGTTGTGGCATAAAAGGGGTGTAAAATGTTAAGTTTAGTTTGGGCTATTGCAGCTCATTGAGGCTCAGACATAATACACAAATACGCACAGCAAAAGCTTGAACACATCTCCAGGTCAGTTGTGACTGAATTTTATCATTAGTTCTTGTATTGAGTTTTTGTGTCCAGTCCATTTCCTAGCTGAGCTGCTGTTTAAGCCGTGACTAATGTCCAGAAATGATCTTACAGATACTCTGATAAAACTGAAGCATGGAATGGATAGGAAGAATGAACTCTCACAGAAGTCTTCCTGGCAATTAGGGAGACACTGTGGTATGAAATCAGCACTGACTTTTACCAGCTCAGTGTTTTCAGAGCAGCCAGTCTTGGATTTTTCTTCAGATGTTAAAGTTCATTTTTCTATGACAAAACTTTGATTTTTGTTGTTTGGGTTTTTGAGTACTTTCCTTAAAATTTTAATGCAAAATGTCTCTTGTATAGCATTGTTTTGCATTTCTAGATACTTATTACTCAGATTCAGAGAACAATGTTATGGTAGGATCCTGTGTTGGTAATAGTGCTACAGTGGTTTAGGAGAGCAGTTGATGGATTTTTAAAAGGCTGGTGTTTACTCTGAGGTTTCGGATACAAACTTTGGTCAGTATCTTATTGTATATTTGTTTTCAGCAGACCTTTAAGCTAACAAGGAAATCAACGCAGTCTCCTAAGCAAATGTACTGTCCTGTCCTTCCCCCATCTATTTGAATAAATTTAGTCATTGTATGGTTGTCTCACAGATGAATGTATCAATAATTACTGATAATCTAATTGCAGCATTGTAGACCTGTTGGTTGGTTGTTGGGTTTTTTTTTCTGTTTTTTCTTTTTTTTTTTCTGCCCCTGCATAGGACTTTATTTTTGGGGGAAGGAAGCACTGCTTTTTGAAAAAATGTGTTTTATCTTTGTCTTTGAAGTAGGGACAGTGCCTGCTAGCTAATCCTATCATTGTAGATAAATATTTTCATTAATTTATTTGTTGAGTGGAGGAGTCTATCAATGTGAGCACTGGCAGCAAAACTTGAATGTTTTGGTCACTTTCTCAGCTACAGTATAAAGACTGAACCAATGATTTAATGACATTTGTCTCAATGGTTAGTATCTCAAATTCAATGACATTTATGTCAATGGTTAGTATCTCAAATTCATATAATCAAATATTCAAAATGATCTCTTAAGTCCTGGTGCTACTTTACAATGTATTTAAATAGTTAAGGCTGGATAAAAAGACATGTCATTGGTTAAAGAAGAGCCAAGAATCTGTGCTAGAAGTAGCTAAAATCACGGATGGTTCTCCAAGTTATTTTACAAAAGGAAACTTCCAGGAAACTGTCCCTGAGGAATCTTGTCCCTCTTGCTTGGGTTAGCCAGCAGCTTCAGGCTCTGGACCTAACTAAATAAAATGAATAAATAACATAGAGAGTTGTTTTTCTAAAATCTGCTTTCCAAATTGTGGAAGACTAGGTGTGGTGTGATTTAAATGCTTTTTGTTGTGATTTATATGCTTTTCTCTAATTTGATGTTTTTAACACTAAAACAAAAATAACACCCAAAATACCAAAACAAAACAACAACTTTCCCCTCAACTACCAGCAACTCCACAAACCCCAAACACTGCCTTTTTAAAAATAAAGTTAACTATCAAAGTGTGCTGCTAATATTCCTTGGACACTGATACTCTGAGCAAAAGGAAAAATAGCTCCATGTGAAAGTACCTACCTTGGATTTATGGTGTAAGGACTTGCCTTGGCTTTTTATTTATTATCTCTCTAAATCTTTACAAGAACTTTTGAAATCTGCACTATGAGGGCAGCATTTCCTTTCTAACTTGTATTTGTGAAACTGTTAAATGTACATTTGAGCTCCAGAGAGCATTTACAGACTTCATGTAAACTTCCCAATGATTATATGGGAAGGAAAGTCTTCCATTCTTTTGTCTTCTCTTTTGTTTCACCTGATCACTGTGTGTAAACCATATATAATTACATCTATTGCAATCTTTGGGATTCTTTGAAGAATTAAAGTTGTCAAATCAAGTATTCAGAAATTAATGAATTGCAAAATGAATAGAACAGAATCTTGAATGACATAGTTGAGCATTGTTCTCTGCTCCCTGTGTTTTCCTGACTGCATTCCAGTGTTGCTCTGCAGTCTCTCCTCTTTACTCGGTGATGTTTGGGTAGTGGATACTTTCCAGTTCTTTGTCCCCCCAGACTACAATCTGGGGAGAAGAGTAGGTCTCCCAGTTTTTTTGGAAGGGGCTTCTTCTCAGCAGAGTGGGGACACTTTGCCACACTGTTGTCACAAACCTGAAACATTCAGAGAAAATCAAAACCAGCCCCCCAACACAAGTTAGTGTGAAACAGCAGTATTGTTCTTGCAGTAGGTAGGCAGTATGTTGGCGCTTCAATGATCTGTCCTTCCTTCTGAACCCTGTGTGTAGGATTAAAGGGGAATTGAGTGTTGATGAGTGGGTAATTTCCTGCTAGACCAGCAGCTGTATACCTACAATGCTGTCACAGCTGTTTCCACCCCAGCACTGATGCTTGACTTGTGAGAATAAAATGAAAGGTGCAAAGGGCTAGAGCCATGCTCTGAAATTGCAATCAGGGAATTGTGTAAGAATTGTCAGGGTAAATTTGTGTCATTTTCACTTAAAATGCAATGAACAATGTTCAATAAACAATGAACTATAACTATGTTATGCTTTCTCTTAATTTAGCTTCAGAAAGCATAAATGGCTCTTAAATAATGTTTTTCATTTCAAAAGTTATATAATTCATCCATGTACTTCTTTGGTGTTACTTCAGGGTTCAGAGGAATGTTTCTTAAGGGCCAGACTGTGCCCATTGGGTGCTGACCTGAGTGAGAACACAAGAGGCTCTAGGAGTTCCTCAATGCTCAGTAGGCAGCGTGTTTGTTGATTTTGAGTTCCTTCAGCAGCAAGTTCTACACCGTTGTCTGAATGTCCTAATGAATGTGGGATGAGGTTATGGGCTGTTTGAGCACATCTGCACTCAAGGCCTGCAGCTGGTTCCAGAGTCAGCCAGGGGAGCAGAGTCCCTTGTGCCATGTTTCCTGCTGCATGGAAGGGTCACTTGGGAAGTGCTCCTAAGTCTTGAGAAAGCATTGTTGTACAGCCTGCAAATTCCATAGTGTTCTAAGTAGCAGGTTTGATAGCGGTGGCAATTCTTAGTTCCCTGGGATATGCTTAGTACCTGTTACCAAGCATGGGCAAGGACAGCAAGGTAGGCAAGTTTCGCATGTTGGGCTTATTTTTCTCCCAATGCAAATGGACAAAAACAGTGGAAAAACTGCAGGTAGAAAGGTATGTCTGAGAGCTAGGCTTGGTCTGCTCACAGTGGGAAGCAGGGCAAGGATTGAAAGATAAAGAATACTGTAAAAAACAGGAAACCTCCAGCAAGATAGCAGGGAACTCTACTAGTCAGCATGGCTTGCAAAGTTGTTGGGCAAAGGTCATGTGAATAAATAACTGAAGCTAGCTTTCTTTGATCTAGGCTAAACTTTTATTTTAAAAGCCCCACTTATTACAGTGTCTCTCTCTGTTGTAAATACCTGTTAGTTTTTTGAAGTTCCATAATGAAGCTTTAATATGTGGAATGTTTTTATGCTGCTGCTTTATAGCTTGTTGTGATGATCAGGTGGCTGTTCCAGATTGATGGCTGTGTCTTCCTGGGGTCATTTGACAAGCAGTTAGTGAGAAAATAAAACTTTGCTGTTTTTGCTTAATAAATTTTTCAAGCCTTTTCATTGTTTTAGTGGTTTTATTGTAATAAACTCTTAGCTGAGTGGAACAGCAATTATAGCATGATTGCTTAGACCTTGTGGAAGATTATAGACCACAATTATCATGTCTGTCTTAGAGAATTGAACAGTGATTTACTCATCAGGTTAAAATTTGATCTGGCAAGTAGGAGGGAAAGTCTTCTGTGTGAAATATTTTTTCTTTTCACGTTTTATATGCAAATCCTGTTGATGCTCAAGGAATTATGTATGGTCTTGCTTCTACTGTTGATAGTCTGCCAGATTGTAGCAGTCAAGCCCTCCAAATAATTATGTCGGGGAAAGAAAATCGCTTTTCAAAACTTGTGCTTTTCATTTTTCTTCAACCTTTGTGTTTTAATGTTACTTATAAATTAAACTCCCATTTTTCCCCCCGTACTTTAAAGTTTTACTCTTTTTGTGAGGTCTTTCATGTGAGAACTGCTATTCTCACCCTTCTCATGGCCGAGATTTGCAATTAATCTGCAGTTAGCAACTCTGAAAAGAAGAAGGAACTGAAATTGATTTTATTTTAGTTACAGAAGTGAATTTCATGATGATTTTATGTTGTAGACCAAACTGGAATTTTATTCTTTTCTCTGCTTAGTGTCACATCTTTTAAGGAAGTATAACTACATGCTGATATAGAAAGCTGATATCCGTGAGGCAGGATTTTGCTGATCAGCTGTGACAAGAGTGCAGCACTGCAGGGCAGGCATTTGAGATGCATTTGGAAGAGTGCAGTTTTAGCAGCAGGGCAGGACTTGCCCAGTTTTCAGTGCAGCCCAGAGGGGTGTGGCTGTGTCTGATGGGCTGGCGTTTGCTGGGACCCAAGATTGCTTGGCTCTCTCCATTCTACTGGCCAGTGTACATGTGTGGTGCAGTTTGTGCTACCCAAAGACACAAGCTGCTGCTTTTCAAATTAACACTTTGAAAAATTCTACTGTCCATCCTTTCCTATACCATTTTGCCAGTGTCAGTAAAATGACCCAGGGAACACAAAAGTAACTGGCACTGGGTTAGGAGCACACTTCTAGTTAAAATATTGAGAAAAGCTGAAATTCCTGGTGGCTGCAGACAAGCTGGGTTGAATGTGTCCTGTTTGTTCTGGCTATGCTAACCCTTTGACAGCGCCGAGTTCAAATCAAAAACTGCTTTCTCTCCCTCCCTGGTTGCCTGGCAACCTCCCTCCTCTTATTAGCATATGATTTCTATTCCTTTTTTTATTTCATCAGTACAGTGTTACACGCTCTGCTCCCTGCCCTGTGCTGCCGCCTTTGAGAAGAGCAGGATTTGTGCCTTTATATGAGACTCTGGCAAGTATGTGATTTGGCAAAGAAATCAAACATTTGGGATTAGGAACCTTTGGCCATAAATGCCTTATCAGAAGCTCAGAGGGTGGTGTTTGTGTGGGCATGTTTTTCAAAGTCTTTTCAGTTTCCTTTGCTGTCATTTTTATACTAAGGACAGAATTCTTGCAAATCAGCACAGCATAAATCTCTGGCATCTCTACATGTGCAGAGCATCAGTTTGTGAAATCTGCCAACAGAGACTGGCCACACAGATCTTGGGGGGCATTTTGTCCTCTTGGTCTTCATGCAATATGCAATGCCATAATTCAAAATATAAATTTTACAAAAATCCAGGTCAAATTGTGATTGGGGAAGAAGGCAGTTAAAGAAGTAAATGGGAGAATTGAACTAAATTATCCAGTTTTCTTCTCATAATAATGCTTTTTTGAAATTAGAACTTTTTGCCTTTCAGTTGGCCAGGTGTATTCTTTTATGAAATAACAGGTGATTCAGGCTGGTTCTATAGTTTAAACTTTAAATTGCTTTTTTTCTGTTCATAGACTCTTACAACTATAATAAAGACCTTTTTTTTTTTTTGCTATTGCATAGGGCAAAGAATGTAAGATTCAAGTAGGAGTAGAAAAAACAACACTAGCAACAGAAATTAGAAGATGCAGTGAGGAGGAAATGACAAAGCATGTAAGTTTGAGGAGTGTTTATATCAAGATATGTAAAGGAGTTTTTTCATAATATTATTCAAATCATAAATCACAAATGAAATAATCTACTTTTTCAACATCCTTGTTCTGAAGGAGGGTCAGGTGTCTCAGGAAGTATTTAAGGGGGTTTCTAGTGCATGTAGGAAAAAATGAGGGAGGCCAAAGCTCAGTTTGAACTTAATTTAGCAACTTTTATAAAGGATTATAAAAAATATTTTTATAAATGTATTAATGGCAAAAGGAAGGGTGAGGCCAACCTTTGTTCTCTACTGGTTGTGGGAAGAAACTTAGGAATTGCAGATAAGAAGGCGGCAGAAGTGCTTAACACCTTTTTTGCCCCAGCCTTTAGTGGGAAGATGGCTTGTCCTCAGGACAGCTGTCCTCCTGTGCTGGTAGATGGTGTCAGGGAGCAGAATGGCCCCTCTGTTATCCAGGAGGAGGCAGTCAGAGAACTGCTGAGCTGCTTGGATGTTCATAAATCTATGGGGCCAGATGGGATCCATCCCAGGGTGGTGAGGGAGCTGGTTGATGAGCTTGCAAAGCCACTCTCCATCATTTGTCAACAGTCCTGGCTCCCTGGGGAGGTTCCAGATGACTGGAAGCTGGCCAATGTGACACCCATTCACAAAAAGGGTGGGAAGGAGCATCCTGGTAATTAAAGGCCAGTCAGCCTGACCTCAGTACTCGGTGAGGTGATGGAACAGTTTATAGTGAGTGTCATAATGCAGCACTTACAGGATGGCCAGGATATCGGACCCAGCATAGGTTCAGGAGAGGTAGGTTGTGTTTGACCAACCTGATCTCTCTTTATGGCCAGAGACCTCCCTGGTGGATGCAGGGAAGGCTGTGAATGTTGTCTATTTGGACTTCAGCAAGGCCTTTGACACTGTCTCCCACAGCGCACTCCTGGAAAAGCTGGCAGCCCACGGCTTGGACAGGAGCACTCTGTGCTGGGTTCAGACCTGGCTGGATAGCCGAGCCCAGAGGGTGGTGGTGAATGGTGCTGCATCCAGCTGGTGGCCAGTCGCCAGTGGTGTTCCTCAGAGGTCTCTGCTGGGGCCAGTTCTGTTCAGTATCTTTATTGATTACATGGATGAGAGGGTTGAGTCTTTCGTTAGTAAGTTTGTGGATGACACTAAGCTGGCAGCATGTGTTGAGCATGTGGGAAACATAGGTTGGATATTACGAAAAAGCTTTTTAGAGAAACAGTACTTTATCACTCTAATGGTCTCCCCAGGGAGGTGATGGAGTCACCATCCCTGGATGTGTTTAAAAAGATTGGATGTGACACTTGGTGCCATGGTTTAGTTGAAGTGTTAGGGCATGGGTCTATTAGGGCATGGGACTCAATGATCTTGAAGGTCTCTTCCAACCTAGTGATTCTGTGATTCTTATGCTATGGTCTGAGTTTGGCAATTTCACTTATTTTGTCTGTCAAAATACTTAGACCTTTCTGTGAAACATCTGGGTTCTTACTGTAGTCATAGCTGCCTTCCTAAACCAGTGCAGAATTTTAAGTGGTTTTAGGTCTCGCAGACATTTGAATTAAGAGTAAGTCCACCTATAAGATTATTTTGTTTTTAATAATGCTTCCAGTATTTAAAGATATCATTTCAGAAAGCATTCTTAGTTTGATAAATATTAATGTATGTGATGTTGGTATTTAATTTGTAGATTTAAAGTGATAAACACAATGAAGTCCTTAAAATGCCAAACCTTTCATCTCTGCTCAAGCCAAGGTTCAATTTTATTTTCAGTATGACATTTGCTGCCTGAAGTGTTACAAGTGACTTGACCTTAAAATTACGTTTATTTTAGTTCATTGAAATGGTTGGCCTTTCCAGTTC
Source organism: Emberiza elegans (assembly GCA_024865655.1). Taxonomy (NCBI): domain Eukaryota; kingdom Metazoa; phylum Chordata; class Aves; order Passeriformes; family Fringillidae; genus Emberiza; species Emberiza elegans. The sequence goes on from JALJVW010000206.1 coordinate 69,176,195, forward strand.
AACTTGACACCAACAGTGCAAATGGGAGAAGGCAGACATGTTTGCCTGTGACTCTATTTGAAAGCAAATTAAAAAGGTATCTAGGTGATGAATCTAAATATTTCCATTTAGATGGGATGCTAGTCATCAGTTAAAGGCAATCATGGTGCATTCTGACATTTTAATTTCAGGTTCAAAACCAATTATATATGTAATTAAGGAGCAAAGTGTCCAGGCAGCCAACCTGTCTGATTTACGTGTCTTGTTGGTGTGTGTGTGGCTTTTTTTAATAGAGGTACCTGTGTACACCACTTTGAGACTGTAGAAGGTGAAAAAAATGGAAGGTTTGATTTTAGTTAATGTGTTCTTCCTAAGGACACTCTTCTTTCAAGTATTAGTCACACATTCAATGTCGTTAGGTTTGTATTTATCATGGAGATTGGACTCCATTTGCAAAGAGGTTGTTGTGATACCTAGTTTATTTATTAGTATATTGCTGCATGTTTGCCTTGGTTTTTGGTGTGATTTTGTTGACTGTGCTCTGAGAGGCCTTATTTAAATTGGGACGTCCATTGGAATGAACTTTCCTGGCTGGGTTTTTCTCAGTCAACAAAATACTTGGCCAATGCGGAGAGAATGAAGCAGGCTGCTGTGAATGTCTCCTAAGGCAGGGATGTTTTGTTGCGCTGTGCACTCTGTGCAGGGCTGTCTGTCCAGCCTTGAGAGAGGTCCTCGTGCTGCCCGATTGCATCTCTGTCAGTCAATTAAGGAATGAGAATATTGTGCTCTGAAGGGAGCCCTTTGCACTCTTGTGATGAAAGGACAGGAGGCAGGATGAGCTTCTGAGAGAGGAAAAAATGCTAATAAATATATGGAGGCATCTACAGAGGAGAAGAAGAAATAAAATATACAGTGAAAGCAGGCTATTGCTGAGTTTAATAGTCACAGCATTTTCCTGTCCAGTCGTTGCACTGTTAGTATCTATACTAGCATCTTGCTCATTATGAAATGCTTGGGTGAAGGGCATTCTATGAAACCCAACTCTATTCTGCTCTTAACAATATGCTGACTACCCTTCCATCCAGGCATGTCTAGCATCCATGCAAAACTCCAGAATTCATTTGTGAAAGTAGGTAGAAGTGTTAGAATAAGTTATTAAAAATGTAGACCCATAATGGGAGCAAAGAAGATTGGAAGCATAAAGGGAGGTTTTACACCTGGAAGTTATTATAGTTATTTAGATTGAGCGAGAATAATAACCAATTGTTTTCTAAGATGTATGACACATTTATGAAAAACCTTGAAGGATAAATGGATCTTTTTAGTATGCTACTTCCACAAAGGACTCTATGAATAAAATAATAGTGAGAGAACTCTCAGTGGATGCTGAATACTGCTAATTGATGAAATTATTACTTATTACACTGCAACTGAACTCTGCTTAGAAACACTATTTTCAGTATGATTTTTTGAAAATGACAGCTGAAATGTAAGAGGCTTTGTATTGAAAGTGAATAGTGATAATTTCTTGGTATCTTTTAAATGAAAGATATTTCAATGACAGTTGAAACTGAAAAAAGTGGTTTTTCTTAAGTGCACAGATCATGGACTACGACTATGAAAATAAAATGAACTTTTCTAAAATCAATAAAGTAGACTTAATGTGGATTTATGAGGCATTTTAAAAATAACTTCAAGTATTCTATTTATAATAAAGCAGTCCATTATTTGTGTCAGCAGTTTTCATATTATGTCACATTTTAAGGTTAAAAATTGGGTTTGTGAGATAGAGTGTAGCCATCATACTAAGGAAAACGCTTAATTCTAAATTAAATCAGTATTGGAGAATACTGCTGATTTACTGCTCAGGGCAAAAACGGGAATGAGTACCAGATTTTTCTTGGTTTTCTATTGATGAATTAGAGCCTGCTGTCCTTCTTGGTGTGTCTAGTTAGGTCTGTATACTAACTCTTATGGATTGTTATCAGTAATTGGTGTGAGCATCTGCGCTCAAAAGATCACGTGTAGTGTAACATTTTGGAATATGATACGGGTGAATACGAGATCTAATTTTAGCCTTAGCAAATCTGTTCATCAGTGCTAAGATGAACCTCTCTGTTAATTTCAACAGACTGCAGCATCTGAGGAACAAAGTAGGCTTGTGCAAATTTGTGCACACACTCGTGTGTGGATGTGTGTGTATGCTACAGGAACACAAGATGGGAGATTAAAAGTGGTTCCCAGACTTACTCTGTTTCTGTTTTAAAGTTGTGTTTGTTATTGCCCTTTTTTCAGTTCCAATTGAAAATGCAAAATTTGAAAGATTTTAGTAAGCACGAACATAGCTTTTCAAAACAGATGGAAGTGAGAAAGTGACAAAAGAGTTGGGAGGAAAAAAAGCGAAGAAGATAACCACAACAGAAGCTGTTCTAGAATGCTGGTGATGAAATGTAGAAATAAAATGAATACAGAACAGAAAAAAATGAAAATATTATCTCTTCTGAAAGTATCTCTAGTGTGAGTAAAGTGTCAGTAGTCAGCAGTAACCAATACTAAGCTGAAGGGCCAGTACGCTTTTGTTAGGATAGGGTATGATAAGGAAGAGATTCTGGAAGACTGTAGAATAAGAACCGGTTCTTCAGTGAAGCAGAATAGCTTGCATGCTGCTAAATCATGACACTAGGCGAGGAGATAAGATGAATTGATTTAGGAACCCCAAGAAGTATTAAGCACAAAAACAAAGTTAGATAGTTTTTAACTCCCAGTGTAATGTTCTTTATGCACTTAATCAATGAGCTCTTAGGGAAAAATACATAAGAAGTCATGTGAGTTGGTCTAAAACTCTTTTAGTGCTGGAGCAGGATTCTTGTCATGTTCTCTGATTTGCTTTTGTAATCTTAGCTGACAGCAAATCAGTTCAACTTCTCATTCAGGTTTTCCTTCCATCCTGTGCAGGACAGATCAAGAACGTGGGGATGGAGGCCCTCTTGTTCCAGGGGTGACTCCAGTAATGATTAGACTATTTTACCAAAGTGTCTGTTCTTGTAATTATTTATGACACTTCCCCAATTTTTTCCATATTTCAAATGGAAGCTGGGAACTTATGTATTTGAGTACAGGTAAGTATTTAAACTTAGGTAGAGTTCAAGAGTGAGAGCCATCATTCTAGAGGCTGGTGTGTAAATCCAGGAGGATAAGAGAGAACAGCTTGTGGTTGTCTACCTCCTGTCTCTTTGTTGTTTGTCAGACTCATCTAAGGAATCCTGCTTGGCATACTGGCAGCTGTGAATCCCCTCCTCAGGTGCTGTAAGAAGAAGCTTAATTGGGTGTGCAACTTCCACTCCTGGAGTTAGTCACCTGCCATTACTTACAAAGCTTCCATGTCTGTGAATGTAGGCCCTGACTCAGGAAAAGGGAGCAAACAATAGCTAAAAGAAGAGCTGACCTGAAGTCGAGTGGAAAGAGCTCAACATGACTTGGCAACATGGCTCAACTATATCCTGACCTGCATCAAAAGAAGTGTGGCCAGCAGGTTGAGGGAGGTGATTCTTCTACTCTCCTCTGCCTTTGTAAGACCTCCAGCTAGAGTACTGCACCCAGCTCTGAGGTCCCCAGCATAGAGAAGATGTGGACTTTTTAGAGTGAGTCCAGAGGAGAGCTGGAAAAATCGTCAGAGGGCTGGAATACCTCTCCTCTGAAGACAAGCTGAGAGAGTTGGGGTTTTCAGAAGAGACATTAGAGAGCCTTCTGGTACCTGAAGAGGGCCTACAAGAAAGCTGGAGAGAGACTTTTTTTTTTTTTTTTACAAGGACGTGTTGTGGTATGCCAAGGTGGATTGGCTTTAAACTGAAAGAGTGGGTTTAGATGAGATGTTAGGAAGAAATTCTATACTGTGAGGGTGTTAGGATCCAGTTTAAAGCCAGAAAAGCAAAGAAAGCTAAGTCTCCATGTATAAACCAGAAATAACTTAGAATGTTCACAATATACCCAAAAATTAGATTAAAACCAAATGAGGTTAGATGTTGGTGCCAAAAAATTTGATATGTTTTATTTAATAGTAGAAGAGCCAAAGAGAAAAGAAAGAAAGAAAAGAAGTGTGCATGGGGGTTGGGGAGACAGGGGAGAGAGTGACAGAGGTTAGGTGGAAGAATATCACTCATCCGAGGGTCCCAGTGATGCTCCCCTCCATCTGGTGCTGAGAGTCCCATGCCACATGCTGAAGAGTATGGAATTCCCTGGATTAATACATGCTGTGGGCCAGGTGGGAGTGCCCGTGTGCCTCCCTTGCAGGGGGCCAGCTTGACACTGTCCCTTGCAAGAGGGAGGGTCTGTTGCATCATGCTGCAGTGCTCTGGTGCAGGGTCTGGGGACCCCACCTGGGGGGCCTTTGATGGGCCATGTCAGCCCCTGGCTGAGGACAAGCTTTTCCCGGGGTGAAGGGCTCCTTAGCTGGGTTCTTCTGCCCAGTAGAGGATGGGTGGTCACTGCCTCTGACCAGAGGCCTTTCCAACACACACCCAAAGCCTCTCCCCCCCACCCTTTGGTGCCAGGGTCTGTTCCAGCCTGGCAGCTGATAGCCCTGGTGCTGTTGTCTCCACCCTGAAGGCATTAGGCTTGTACTTTGTAATTGTACCCATCCCTGACTTGTTACTTTATCTTATCTTCATCGGTGAAGGTCCAGGGCCTCTCAGAGGCCTATTCAGGCTGTGGTGGTGATCTCTTTAGCTTTTGTAACACAGTTCTGCTGTAACAGGCAAAAGTCTTTCATGAAAACATTTAAGTCATAAATGATAATATTTCAGTCTCTGTGGTGAGGCACTGAACTGGTTGCCCAGAGAAGTTGTGGGTGCCTCATCTCTGGCAGTGTTTGAGGCCAGGTTGAACGGGTTTGAGCAACCTGGTGTAGTAGAAGGTGCCCCTGCCCATTGCAGGGGAATTGGAACTGGATGACCTTCAAGGTCCCTTCCAACCCAAGCCATTCTATGATTCCATGAGGTAAAGATTAAATCCACATTTCTGAAGCCATCAGGCAGAAGTGCAGGAAGATGGTACTACAGAAGAGTAACCTGGGTGCCTTTCCTTTATTTAGTTTCTAAGAAATGTTACCTCTGTTACAGCTCTCCCTGTTGCTCTGCAGTATGTACTCTTGCTCATAACAAACAGCAAACAAAGGGATGCTGCCCTGAGACAAATGGTTTTTAATACTTCCATCCTAATTGAATGATAGCATTGTAGTCTTGTATCTTCTGTTCTAGGAAAGAGAACTTGGACCTACCAGCAAGATGGGAATTTTATTTTTTCAAAAGTCCAATGCTTAGATTTTAATGCAGCTTGAAATCCACAGCCTTAGAATCATTACAGTATGTTTATAGGAGAAATATTTGGCTGTAATTTTAGAAAACCTTACAAATGATAAAAATTTACAAATTACAAATTTATCATTTACAAATGATAAAAATAGTTCTTCCCTGTTCAGAGGTCTCACAGCAGAGGTGTAATTTTGCTTAATAAATAAAAGAATTAGAAAATAATGGTCCTACATACAATGCTCTTTAATAAGTATTTAAAAGTAAGTTTTCTCTATAAGCATGAGACAAAGTATAGTAGATCAGAATCCAAATGTTTGCTGGCATGTTTCTAGATTGGGCAGCCTTATCTCATTATTTTAAGAGTATCACCTCTGCTTCCGCCCCACACATTTATCAGTATTTAATGTCAATAAGATTTGAAAATCAAAATTGTAAGAGTAAAGAACTCCAAGGAATTTTCTATATTTCCTATTAGTGATATATATTCCACTCTCATCTGTACCATGTGAGTCTCTGTGTACTTACAGAGTGTTGTGTTTCTTTGCTTGGAGGTGTCAGCATCACTGTGTGCTTCTGCAAAAGAAGACAATGACATTTTAAAACAAAAAGGAGAAACTGGCAACAGTTTGCTCTTGCCTTTCTTGCATGGGCTGTCAAGTTTTGTTGCTTGAAAGTATGGTGTGGTTTTGGGTTTTTATTCAATTATCAGACATTTAATAATAATTTATAATATGACTTCACATATACTTGCTGCTTATAGGATACAAATACCAAATCCTTCACATTTCCATATTATTTCTACATGCTAATTATTTTTTTCCTTTTTGATTAGGATGCTCTGGTGTATGCACAAAATTACTAGAAAGTCTGTAGTCCCATTGTCAATTTTGCATTTTACCATTGTATTAAACAGTTACTATTGAAATTGTTGTAAGAAGTTTGCACAGTAGCTGCAAAAAGGTAGGTTTACTTGTTACTTTTTCATGTTGCAACAGATTTAGAAAGTCAGTACTGATAGATAGTTGGCATGTTCTTGGAACAAATACAAATGTTCACATTTGTTTCAAGCACTGAATGTACTAGATCTTTTGGATGTATATTGTTAGTCTTATCCTTGTGTTTCAAGTTCATTTATTAGACTTTGAAAATCACCTTTTAACAAAGTTTTCAGAACATTGCTTTGCTCAGCTAAAATTAGTTCCGCTGATTTTGCCAATGATTAAACTTAAGCAGTATAAGCTTTGCTAATTTCTCTCTTCTGATCAAAAGTTAGTAGAGCATTCGCTTGTCATTAACAGACATGTCTCTAATGCAGGTTTGGGTTTTGCTTAAGCAAACACTCACAATTGAGGATCCAATTCAGAGGTTCAATTATGGGCATACAATAGCCTTTTTTTAGTTCTGACAAAGTTTATTTTCAAAGGCAACTGAGCTTGCTTTGTCTTGTGATCTGTTTGTCTTGAAGAAAAACAGAAGTGAGATGTAAATGTATGTGTATGATAACAATCCTTTTTGCAGTGATCCTTTCAATAAATGACTGTGAGACTGAGCTCTTACCAAATAATATTTGTATTCCTCATGTAAGAGAGCAATTTAATGTGCAAGCATTTGAGACATAGATCAGTTTTACACTGAGGAAACTGAAAACTTCTGATATACCTGTGATGCAAACCTAGTATTTTTCTGAAGCTTTAAGTTTTGATTTGTAAAGGAGGAAGATGTTTTTGTTAGAAGATGGAAAAAAGGTGACTTTGAGTGTAGTGGGTATGGCAGACTGGAGACCATGTGCATGCTTACTTCTAAAGTAACAGCAATCATGAAGCCAAGAATCAAGGCTGTGACATGAGTTGCTCTGTTTTTTTTTTTTTTTTTAACTTTAACAATTAGTTGGATGATTAAAGTTGATGTCCAGTTAGGGAGAAAAATTACTAAAATATTAATTGTGTGTGTAGAAGGATAGCTGTACAAAATTTTAAAACCTTGTATTTTAAAGGCTGTAAATTAAGTAATGTTTTATTCAGCCAAATGAATACATATAGTGAATTCAATGCTGAGTACATCAACAAGAGCTGTGCTCAGCTATGTCTTCTCTGAATTTTGTATGTAGAGGCTAATATTTTTGGATGTATTGTTTATAGTGCAAAAACTATACTGATGATCATGTTACACAGTAGTAGTGTCCCTGGAGGAGCCTCAGAACTGATCCTGTGTTGTGGTGAAGTTTAAGCCTGCTTTAGGCTGTGTGGTTTTGATATATATATGCTTGTGTTAAATACATGAATAATTCACTGATACTGGTACTACTCAGATACTTCAGTAAAGCCTGGAGGGTGAGTATTTGCTTTGGTATTCCCTGTGAGGTCAATGCGTTTCTGCAGAGATTAGTTGTGTCAAGGAGGCAGCCTGCAGAGTTTCCAAGAGCATAATTTACCACCCAGAGCCCTTCCCATAGAGGAAAGTAGTTGGTATCTATGGGAAACAAGTAACAGTTTTGGGTTTCATTTTAATAAACCTTTTAGAATTTACAGTAATACCTAGCACACATGCATTGCTGAGTTAGAGAAATCAAGCGCTAAATCCGACAGTTAAAGTTAACAGCACGATTGTGTAAACCATGCTTAGGGCTGTGTAATTTTGCTGCTTTGTTCATGTGTAATGCATTAACTTTGTTATGTAACAGAAAGTGCATGAAGTATAACACACTTTTGTTAACATAGATGCATTCATGACTAAGACTTTGCCGACTTTTGTGGGAGTGATTTAGAAAACTGCTCATTTTGTTAAGATGTAGTGGGAAAATCTGAGGACCAAGAAATTCTGTAGTGATAAAATTGAAAATCCCAATATCTAAGTATCTAGTAATGGATCTAGGACTACACCTCTAGGATACTGGTATGCTATGAGGGTGTCAAAGGGTAAATTGTCATTCTCTAAGTTTTAGAGGCTATGCAAGGGGTGCAAGAAACCAGAAAAGTGTTTGTTCTGCTATCAGCAGTTTGTCTTACGGGGAAATGTGAAGATGAAATACAGCATTGAAATGCTATGTTAAAGGCACACAGCAGCACACAGGTAGCGCATGCTTATCACTAGGTCATCCATCGGCCTTAGTTCTTGATCCATTTTGAAACTATGAGCCTGTGTGGCTCAAAGAAGAAATTTGTCTTGTGATTAAAAGTTGAATCTTTTTCCAGCTGGGTTTGAGTTCATGCCTTGGTCATCTTCTACACTGATGTGATTTTTCAACAAAGTTCCTTATTGTGGTTCATCTAATCTCATGAAAACAAATACGTTTGAGTTCTTTAGCCTTTGATTGAAGAGCAATTATACCATTAGTTTATTATTCAGATATACTAGAAAATATTACTGTGAAAGCCCCAGGTATTTGTTTCTGTCAGTGAAGTAACACTTGCATAGCTTTGAAATTAATTGTTTAGTATGCTCATTACTCTTAGAAAAAATAAATATGTTCTCATTATGTTCACTTGGTGAGCATATGTATCTTGCAATACATTTAATGTTACTTGCTGTGAGGGAGATTACAACTCTTTTTAAGGAAATTGGGTAGATTAATGGAATGGGGTGGGTTAAATTGCTCTCCACATGCATTCCCTAGCATGCTTGGCCTACTCCCGAATTTTAATTGATGAGGGGGCTCTGTGAAGCAACAGGATTAAATCAGGATATAGCCTAGGTATTGCAGGGGCTGGGCTAGGGAAATGAGCTGTGTGCTAAAACAAGGAGACTGACACGTGGGACCTTGTTTTATGCCCAATCACAGTCTGCATATGAACTGTTGCATTTTCCAGGTCTTCACTGTGACAGTACACCTGTTGATCTGTGGTGAATTTCAGGAGGTGTTTTGGGGCTGTTCATAGGGAACTTTCTCGACAAGCTACAGGAAGTCCACAGAATCCTTGAAACAAGCAAATATTTACTTAGTCTTTTTAGAATTTTACGGATTTTTAATATCACAACCTGTGACAGAGGCTGAAGATAGGTTTTCTGATCCTTATTCTGGCTTTGAATGAGCAGTAATGAATATGAGGATTACTAAGCACTAAATACTCCTGGTGCAACTCATTGGTTTCAGCAGGAGGCTCTCCAGAAGAAGAGTGAGCTTTAACCATTGAATTTTTCCAAGTTTATTGTTTGAATCAGACATAAAGTCCACATAAGGAGAACACCTTGCTAAAGTTGTTACTTTTGGGGAGAAAAATATAAAGCCAAAGATTTCACACCACAGTGCTTTAAAGAAAAGATTTCAAAATTTGAATTAATGTCACATAATTTACAAACATGCTGCTAGACTCACAGGACTTTTTGATGACTGTCTTAAAGTTACTGCACTCCCACGTCCCACCTGTGTTCTAAATCCTACTTTTTTCTTAACAACATCCCCTCTCTGCTGCATGCCCCCCAGTCCCCACTGGCTTTGGAGTATTCCCAATGAGCAAAGTGCTTCCATAACTTGTTATTTTATTTTGCAGAATGTGCACTTAATTAAGAATCACATTTAATTGAAATAGCTTCTTCTGATTTCAGGAAAAGAGTGGCTTTATGAGATGAGAATAAAAAGTGCTTTTAATGAAATTAAAAGCAAAATGAAATGTCTTTAGACATTTATCTTTAGAAATTTATGTTGCATCACTGCAGAGCGTGTGCCAAGCCTCTCTTGATTTACCTGAAAGTGCTGTATCAGAGACAGGACTTCCAACTGGAGAGTGTATCCTATCCTGGATGACTGCTTTGAAATCACTTACTTGGAGTAATATTAATTCAAATTCCTGATAAATTACTCACTATGATATAACACGCTGTTTTAAAACTTTTACAGCCTTTTCATTAATAGATGATAGTGAAAATCAGAGCTGGTATTTTTTGTGTAGACTTCTTAATCATGCCATTTAAAGTAGAAGCTAAGCAATAAACATCTAATGAATGTCTTATGGTAAGTTTAATCTCAGAAGCTATGTTGCTATTGGCACAGATCAACATAACCATCTATCAATAAATTCTCAAAATTTAAAAACTGTAGCTATGACTTATGCATACTAGTCATTCTCAATGTGCATTACATATGAGTAGTTTATTGCATGTTAGGATACTTGCAGCCTAAATCGATATCTATTAGACATAACAAATATGTTCCTTTCTAGAAGGGGGTGTATTCTGAAATTGAATCATTCTTCTACGTTTTGTAGCTTTTAATAATTGTTTTCTTTTAAAAGACCTGAAAGAAATTATTGTCATGGGTAATTATTAAAGGAGTTCCTTAAGGTAATGATATTTGAGCAGGTCATCTGCAGAATACATTTGAGTTGCATTCCACAGAGATGGGCTCCTTGGCTTTTTTACTGAAGTGAAGTATTCAGATTAATCAATGGAAATAGTGAAGGAAAATATAATACTTTGGTGATGCCCATAATCATCAGTGCTGTGCAGAGCTGCAGCTTTAACTCGACTGTGTGTGTTGTGCTTCTGCACCAAGAGTCACAAACTCAACATGGGCTCAGTTCTCTTCTGTGCCCTTACCCATAGCCCTATCTCTTTCTTCATCAACAGAGTACCACAATGGATTTCTATTGAAGTAAAGTATCCTTTTATTCTGATTTGCAGCCATTAATGACAATGGGTTTATATCTACTATTAATGAAATAAATGGAGCCAGTTACATAAAACTGTAAGGATAACATTCATAGGTTCTGCATTACTGTACAAATAGCATCTTAATGTGAAATCCAGAGTTCATAGTACTTTGAAAAGGGATGCATTATGCACCTGCATCCTCTATTGGGGAGCTTGAGTCTTGGCCTTTCAACATCTGGAGAGATCAGACAGCTCATCTGTCAAGAATTCATGTGGCAGAATAAGCATGGGATTCAGACAAGCAAGATTGCAGGTGCCCAAAAATTCTCTTCCCCAATGAACTCTTGCCCTGCTTGGATGACCAAGTGTATGTGAGAGACTGGAGATCTCAAGTTTCCTTTCTTGCATATCCAAGTGGTTTATTTTTGTTTAGTTGTGTGTAGTCATTGTTATTTGCAATACATATTCTAGAACTTCTCAGTAATTTTGCACTTACTGACTGACCCATCTGACTTTATTTGTTAAATTTACTAAATGTTTGACTAGCCATAAGCTGTGAAAAGCCAACCAGGGAACTGAAATGAATAGGAAGAAAACACCCTTGCTAATTTAACTTCTGACAGTTCAACTGACCCAAGAGCATTTACATTATTTTCCCATTTAAGCAGTTAACTTCTGAGTTGTTCTTGAACACCAGGGACCTCTAGCTAGAGCAGCCACTTTGGTCAGCAATCTAAGATTTGAGCAGGTAGTATATTATTTATGTAGTGGAAATACAAGCAATTTTTATATTGTATATGTGATTTAGTATTTTCTGTGCCAGTTTTATTTCAGATTTAATTCTGGGACATGCTGTGCTACGTAGTCCTTTTGGATTTCTGCAACTGTTGCTCTTGGAGCCATGCTCCTGCTGCAGAATTCCAACAGGAGCAAACATATGGGGATTCTTCCGTCCTTGGCTTGCCCCACCATTTGTTCCATGTTTTAAACCAACTGGTGCTGTACCCAGTGGAGTACATCTGTTACAGTTTATTGCTAGAAATTTGCAATTCATTTCAGTTTGCTAAAATAATATTCATGGCCAAGCATTAAGCAATTACAAAAAAGAGTAGGCAAAATTTTGCTGAAGTTTTTATGTGATGCAGAACCTACTGCCCAGCTTGGGTAATTTGGGCACTCAACAATCAGATAATTCTCTGACAGTTGTTTGATCATCCTGAGAAAATCAAGTATCCACTGAGATATCCCTTATGTGGATGTCCCTGCTCTGTTTTAATTAAGGGCAAAATAAATTGGCATAAATAACTGCTGAATGCATTTGGTTGCCACATCTTGCCTGAGGTACTCATCTGGGGAACACCCTGAACTGGAGCAGAGTCTTTGCTGCTGGAATTACAGGGGCACATCCAATAACAACCTGTAACTCTTTCTGAAAGTCAGCAGCATGTAGGCTGCTGAATAGTCTCTGTGTTTTTTGAATGTTGTACCTCACTTGTTGTCTCTGTGCTTCAGGCAAGCTGGGAGTTACTGTGTTGGGCTATGTTGTTTGCAGAGGTGAGGTTTCTGGTTTGAGGGAAAATTGCATTATCAATCATCACCTTCAGAGTAAGGCATTATGTAGTTGAATAGAAAGTGACATCTACATATTTAAAATAGGAAGTCCCCATAATCAGCACAATAAAATCTTAATAGATGACTGTTTCATCATTATCACCTTCTGAAGTAGATTTTTAAAATTAGGAAGAATCACAATATAATATTCATAACCCCATCACGCTCATCATGTTTCTGTAAGTCAGTCTCACACATCTTTGACATATAGTAACAGAATAAACACACTCTGCTCATGATAATGGAGACATGCAGTTCTAAAGCCAAGGCTTTTTTATAGGTAAACTTGCAAACTAATTCCAGAAGTTACAAGCAACAATGTGCCTGTTTTTGTTCTCCATCACAGACCTGAGTCTGGATCTGTCTCTTCAATGCCTTTCACACTCATCCCTTGAAATAAACGAGGTTGCTTTTGCTATAGAAATCTGTTACTTGCCTGAATTGTAAAAGAGTTTAGGTTCCAAAAATTTGATTTAATTTGTTGAGTTACATTAGGGTAGTGCAAGACATTGCAAACTTCATTCTGCCTATGTTGTCAGACCACTGCTATGACTTGAAAGTATGGCTACATTCCTGGGATTTATTTGTGTCCTTGCAAATAAAAAGCATTTGAAGATAAATGAGTTAACTTATCAGCTCACAAGGCTTAGAAGGAGATTGTTTTGATGGGGAAATTGGAGTTTATACTGAAATGATGAAACATTCAGAAATAACCCAGATATTTTAAAATATTTTTGCTTGTTTTGCTTTACAAATGTTACTTGGAATGATACAATGAACCAGAATTATGTGTTTCTATATGCTGTACATAAAAAATATCTAGGAATGGAAACCGTTATTAAAGCTACTAAATATAATTCTATTTTCTAGTAATCCTGGAAATGTCTTTAAATATTCATCATCTAAGTGGCGTGGACAATACAATCTAAACAAATTAATATGGAGTTGGGCTATAATGTGGAATGATTGCATTTGGTTTTACAGAGCACTGTAAATAAGTGTGTAAAGAGGCTTTGAACCTTTATGGAAATTTGAATCTATATTTTATTGTCTTTTGTTCTTTTTCCACAGAACATTCTGGCTTTAAATCCTCGAAAACAAACACATGCAACTCTTCACTCAACTGCAGCAAAGAAATTAGTCAAGAAGCAATGGAAAAGGAATTCTGACAAAAACTGTTCAGTAAGTGCACGTTTATCATTGCATCTGGAACATGTTTATCATTGCATCTGGAACAATCATTGAGGCTGAAATCACAGCTGTGGGAGAAATAAATTAGTGTTATTCAGTAGCCACATTTGGCTTCTAGTTTGTTCCTGTAGATACAGAGTTACTTTGTGATGAGCTCTTTTCTTTTCAGAACCTATTGCAGTCCATAATTTTTTCATTTTTGGTGGTTTTAGAAAGTGTTTGATACAACTTTTGTGCCTTTTGTTATGGAGTCTGATCCTCCTCAAGTGTCACATTCTGAGCCGTGCTGAGCCTCTTCTGCCACTTCCTCCTTCTCTTTGTTTTCCAAGAATCCCACTGGGCTGAGCAGCACTTCACTGTCCTTTCTGTGACTTCTAAAGCTAATTTTATTTTGCTACAGAAGTAGGGGAGCCTGTCATATGTACCTATGTTATATGAATACATAAATCTTAGATTAAAACATAACTCTGGAATTTAAATTTTGTGCATTGTATTTTTCAGGAAATAGTTGATTTTGGAATAAATACTTTTCTTGCTGTAAATTGTCTATACTCTTCTGTATTTCTGCCATTATATATCATCATTTTCTCTCTAGGTATTTGAATTCCTAGTCTCAGTGTGGTATTTGACTAATCCTATCAAAATTTTTATGTCTCTTTGATCCCTCATCTGATTAGAAGTTTTGTGCTGTTTTTACTGTCTTCCTACAGGTTCTCTTTACATAATCCTCAAAATTCAGAAACCTTTTAGGTAGAGTACTAGTTTCCTTATGAGTATAAGGATAGTGGTGTCTTTTCATAGTGCTGTCAAAACAGCTCCCGCTGAAAAGGAAAATTCAGGTAGGAAATTGATTATGTTTGTAATTAAAAATATGTCATCCAAAACCCAACAAAACACAAACCCAATCAAAAATACCAAAAAGTTCCTCTGTTTCTTAAAATCAAAAAATCCAGTATGAACAACAAATATTTGCTGGATAGGATATCCTTAGCATTTCAGCAATTCTCTTAGTACAGTTTCCTGTTTTATAGTATTGATTATAAGAATCTCTTTTTTGCTATAGCTATTCCTATTTTCTTGTATGTATTGGCTTAGATAATGTTATATGAACTAGAAACTTATGTACATGAAAACCTTCTGTTCGTGGACTTGGATAATTATTTTGAGATGTCTGATGCAGATACAGCCCACAACTGTCTGTTCCTGCTGCAGACAATGTTGGGCTGCTTAGCGAGCGGCTCCTGGGCAGCTGCAGTTTACAGTCATGTTTTCAGGTGACCTGAAGTCAATACTGGGCTGTAAACTCTTCTGCTTTCAGAAACTGTTAGGAAGCTCAGGTATCCATGCAGCAGGGCAGCTGGGTATCTGTGTAGTAACCTAATTAGCTGTTCCAATGTAAATTATTCTGGTTAAACTGTAACAGTCACGGAAATATTGTACTAATGGGTGTGTTAACACACGTTTCCCTAAAGCTTCTAGGCTTTTAAGTCACTCTTTGTTATCCCTGTTCTCCATGTCAGCCTTGCTTGGTTTTTGTATTCAGTTTACTCATAAAGTGTTTGATATTTGCTGTTGATTTTGAAAGTGCATGGTTTTCTAGAAATTGTCTCTCTCCCTGTGTTCCTGCTGTTAGCTGTATGTGTGTACCTCATGGTGTCTCAAATATTTCTGGACTCCCAAGGTCTGAGCTTCCTGGGTTGTGCAAACACCATGGATTTGGGTTCATTGCCAGCTTTTGTGCCTTGTCTGGATTTTCAGTTGAAAGAAATTCTGAGCATTGTCAAATATTGCAGGATGATGTTTTGGCATAGGCTTGCAGTCTGATAAACAACTTGGTTTTATAGTTCTGCAGTACTGCTTGGAGATCTGTGCAGTTATTAGCACCCTGTCCTGACAGGAATCTGCTCATGGAGTACAGTTTACAGGATTAAAAGTTAGAAAGAAACTAATGTGTGTATGGGCAGATATAACTACTTTCATAGCAGATAGTTTCAATACTGCATTATTATGTATTATTTGGTAGAAACATCACATTATTTGGTTTGCAAGCTATTATAAGAAATGTAAAGTGCTAGAAGGAACTGTAAAGGGCTAGTCCTTATTTCTAGATGGGTAATGCTTCTAGTTTTTAAAACTGACAAACTTTTTTTTGCTCAGAGATATGTAGCTTACTCTTACTGTGTAAGATTTATAACATAGCTTACTATTACCTTACTATAGCAGAAAAAGCCCTGAAAAATGAAAAAATAAAATATTTAGCTGGTCTCCCATTACATAAAAGACATCAATAAAAAATAAGAGACCTTTTACATTCTCCAGATCATTGTTGTTGAGTGGTTTTAATAAAAAAGTAAAATAAAATAGTTGAATCCTTTCATTGCCTCCCTAAATTAGGAAAGCTAATGTAGGAAAGGATCCACTGAACACAGTTTTCTGTTTTGGTCTGTTTTGGCCACTGGCAATAATGTTTAGGCCTGCTAATGAGTAGATCAATCTCCATTTGAAGTCCATATGAACTTTATTTGTTTCCATTTCCTTAAAATCTGAATTTGGCTTTTAGCTTTGGATTCTTTTAAAGCAGTTCTGATGCTGCCTTTGCAGAACTACTGTTGAAAGGAAGGTGGGAGTATGAAAATACGAAACTAATTAAATTAACAGCCCTCAAAACTCTGAACAAAAGCTGCATCTGCTGAGGCATGCACACAGTGACTTTGTAATATCTAATAGACTTCCAGATGGCAAACTTACATATTTCTTCAGAATAATTACACAAGTGAAATTTTAACTCCTAGCCTGCTCTGAGACACTTTTGGTTGCCCATTTAATGAGTTCTGAAGTGTAAATGGAATGTCAATATCTTTCCTCAGCACTGGAAAAGTATCCTCCTAAAGGAAGGTTCAATTATGCTTTCAATGAGTGCTATTGTTTATTTACTATGTTAGCAACCAAGTGTTGCTGTACAAATTATTTATAGTTTTAGGTGCAAGATTAGTCAGCTTTCCTTCAGAAATTTAACTCAGAGATATGTATCAGAGTAGGAAAACTCTTTATTGCTGTGTCACCCTCAGTAACAGTGTTAGACCTAAGAATTAACACTCTCATTTCTTATGAGTCATGCTGAAAAGGTGTATAAACACATGCCTCTAGTTATCTGGGGGAACAAAGATTTCTGTTGTCCAGAAAAAATTGAAAGTAGAAGAGTTTGGAAATAGCTGTTCTAATAGTAAGCATTAAAGAAGAGTGCAAAATTTAGGTCACATTAGATCATCAATTTACAGATAGAACAAAAGCAAGGGGATCGACTGTGCAACTGTGAGGATTTGCTTTGATTTCTGATCTTTCTTAAGTAGTTCAGGGTTGTTTAGACTTAGGATAAAGATTTTTATTTGTGGTTTCTTACTCTTTATAATTGCATTTCTGTGTGTATTTTGTGCTTACCTACATTTAGGTCACCAGCTAGGGGGGCAAACATTGTGTGCATTTGCATTGTACCCAGCACACTGATTTCCTTGCTTTATGAATAGGGTTTCTAAGTATTATGAGACAAGTTTTGTTCTACCTTGTACATGTGCAGGTTTGTAATTTAAATGAAATTCATCTCCACAAGTTTTATAAATTGACTTGTCGTTGGAGAATTCAGTGGGATATTCTAGTCCAGCCTTCTTTGTGGTAATGAAATCTTGTAGATACTTACTTAGGACAGGTGAGAAGTTGATATAGATCCACCTATGTGTTCAGACTTGCTTCACTTTCTGCATTTAGAAGTAATTGTAACATTTGCTCCAGATGGAAATGCTGGGAGTATTTCAACACGACAAGAAGGTGAAAAGGAAATGGGGTTTAAATTGGTTTGTAGCTAATTGCCATAGCCTGTAACAGTATTGATTTTCTGGCAGTATTAGCATTGTTCTTTGTCCTTACACGTGCTAAGCCTGATCAGCATTGTGCAAAAAGGGCCTCTCTTCCATGAGCAAAATAATTTTCATGCTCACCTCTTTTAGGTTTTGGGTTTTTTCTTTTTCTTTTTTTTTTTTTTTTTTTTGGTTTTTTTTTGTTTTTGTTTTGTCAAGGGCTCACGTTGGGAAAGAGACTTTAACTGTACTCTAATTCTTTCCAGCCATTAGAGAAAACCAAATTCTTCACCTTGTCTTTTTCTGTGCAACATTAAGTTGCAACTACCAGATAATTTTGTGCTAATGCTGGAGTGTGAGATCTGCAATTCATTGCAAGATATACCAGCTCATGTTGCTCTTTAAGTTCAGAGGACAAGGGTACTCCCTTAAAACAGTAGTAATAAGAGCTTGCTAAAACTTCTAACTGCTTTTCACTTTGATAATATTTCTCTGGCTGTCACTTCTATATATAAATATCTGTATAAAGACATTCTTTAAAAAAAGGTATGTAAGTACCTCCTGATGCACCAATGTCCAGGCTTGCATAGAAAAATCTGTAAACAAGATGATCTTTCTCAGCTATAATGTGTTAATCTAAGTATTGCCTTTGAGTGAGGTGGAAAAAGTTCACATGATTTTTGTGCCTAATAATGTATCATGCATACAGAATAATCAAGTTAGAATTTCACAAATAATTGATGGATTGAAGCAGAAATAGTGCAAATTGCAAACAAGTAGATATAAAACCCAGTACACCGAAGGCCTGAAATCAGGAACCTTAGTGAATAAATGCTTTTTCAGGGAATAATTTGTCCATTTCTAGACATGTATTGATGAAAGATTCTATATTTATAAATAAAAAATGATCCCAAATATTGTAAAATAGAGAACACTCATTAAAGGAAATCAACTCAATTATATTTATAATCTAAACGTATAGTTTACCTTTGCAAATATTTATTTTTGTCTTTATTGCATATGAATATGCAAGTTTAGCTCTTTTCTGAATGGGTATACAATGGCAGATGTCTCTCTAATCGCTGCTCTATTCAAACATTAATTGATAGAACATATGTAGAATTCTACTAGTCTGAATAGGTATAGGATAGCAGCAGTCTCTTTAATCACATCACTATTCAACCACTAATTGGTGTGATGATTAAGGGACATTAGAGGGAGCACTTTGACATCTGATTCTTTGAACTGATGTCTGCTCGAGCTGCGCTGTATTCATCATGGCCAGACTGATTTCTTAAATAAAACGCTCTGATTCCCAAATGTGGAAAATATTGCGTTAGGATCTATTGAGGTGATTAGGGAATTTGAGAATGATTCTTTTATTTAACTAGTGATTGACTGTATGTGCACAAACTATTCATATGAATAATACATGTGTTGCTGAGTATCAGAAAGAGCTGAGAAGTAACATCAAGAGATTTTCTCTTTTCTCATAGTGTCAATAATTAAATATTAATACGCATTTTAAAATGTACCAGTTTAATCATTTAGCAGTCAAATTCCTACTCATGCATTTTTTAGATTAACTAATTACTCTGCATTTTCTCTTATCGATAGCATATGCTGGCATTTATAACCCTTTCACTGGAATAAAGTGGTTTACATGTTTATATATGATACCACGTATAGTGGCTCTAAGAAATGCATATTATGAATTTCCTTGAATTTTATGTTTTATATGCATTTCAGTATCTTGAGGTGTTTTCATTAGAATATCTCAATAGCTCCTAACTTGCCTGGATGCAACAAACTAGTGGTTTTATGCACATTTTCTGTGTATTAAATTGCAAATACTGGGTGATGGCAGGTTGTACCAAAGGCTTTCTTACTACTCTGCAAAAGGTTCCTTCTCACCCAGTGGCTCTTCTGCAGTGCTGTGCAAAACCACCTCCAACCTTTTAACTGCTGCTGCTGCTCAGAGTTCTTCAGGTTTGGTGCTCCTCTTATTTGATGTTGGACGATTCCTCTTCTATGGAGATGCATTCACCTGTTAGTGAGCAGCATTTAGTTCCAGGTATATTTCTGATCTTAACCATTTCAAAACTGAAGTGTTTCAGAGTTGCAAATTGTTTAGCTTTGCACTTCATTATATGACAAAAATGAAAAATGCTTATCTGCTTAAAGTGCTGAAATTCTAGGTAAGTCCAATTCATTCCCCGTTCATTAAAGTTGAGCAAATCATAGTAGGGATAGGATCAGAAACCATCTTCACTGTCAACTTTCAACTTCTGCTTAGTATTATATTCTTTCAGATGTAGAATTCTGTATAGTTTCCTGCAGTTACTAGATGGAGATAAAGGTGCCTTCTTATGCTGGTTTTTTTTTGGAAAACAGACAAAAATCAAGACTAGCTTATCTTTCTTCAGACCTTCTACTCCCACCATTTTTTGGGGTTTTTTTCTGTTTTTTGCTTTTGTAAACTCTTGCCTATGCTGAAACAAAGATTGCTCTTTCCTGTACTAGACTTCCCTCTTCTATAGTGAAGGCCATCAGACATGTGCTGTTCCTTCTGCAAGAGTGTTGGATTATCTTGTATTTATGGCCCAAATTCTGACCTGTTAGTTGGCTTTGATTTTGAAATTCTCTTCTTGCTTTTTGAAATGTTTAGTATTTCTTTGTTCCCTGTTTCCCTTATTCCAGCAAACATTATGACAGTAGAAACCATTAGTACATTAATTTTTTTCCAATTAGTCAAGTGAATCATCAATCATTTTGATTCAGGTTATTTTTTGGTGATAGAACCTAGTTGTTTTTCAGTTAGTTGCACATTCACTGGATATTTGTTTAGCCTAGTCTACATTCTTAGTTGGCTTATGAAAATGTGCTGTGGAATATTTGGGGGAGAAAAATGTTTATTCCAGATTTGCCACTTCTACTCTTACAGTTATTCTTGGCCAGTTTTACATGGCTGTGTTGGTGCTTTTTATATCACAATGTAAGTTTTAATATATGTACTCCATTTTCTCTGCCTGGGGGTATGATTGCTGTTTTCACCTTTTTTTTTTTTTTTTTTTTTTTTTTTTTCCTCCCCAATCCCCCTCTGTAAGGGGAGCATTATGTCTGTCTCTTCTCTTCTTTTGGAACCACAAGCCTTCTAGTGGGTGCAATTGATAGTGCTCCATGCATTGCTTCAGTTCATTCCTCGATGACTCAGTGATACATGAGCTGAATCAGTCTGATTAAAAAGAATAAATTATTCTTTTTTTTTCCATGCTCAAGCCTGCAATCTCATGTTCTTGCTAAAAATATATATTTTTAGTTGTAGTTAGGGCTATACTGTGCTATCTCCATGAAGAGAGCAGGGAGGGCTGTTGATTCTGCATCTCTTATTTGTTCTGTTGTACATAATCTGTACTTCTCTTCATTTTCTTCTTGCTTCTCATGTATATAGAACAGTTTTCTTACTATCACTTTATAGTTTTCTCCTCTTCCTTTTTAAGTTAAATTTGCATAACTTTCTGGTTTTAGTCCCACAGTGTTTATGCAGTTCATTTATGCTTAGAAATTTATCTACTCTAGGTATGTGTCAGTTTCCCTGCTTTTATGATTTTGATTTCCAGGCCATCGGGGGGAGGCATGATGTGATCATAAAGGTGTGCTAAGAACACTCTTTTGGCTGAGTTTTTGTTTTGTTTGTTTCCTGTTTGTTTTGTTTTGTTTGTGGTTTTGTGGAGTTATGTTTTTTTTCCTTTATATTTGCTTTGCTTAGGAATAGGTCCCCTTTGTGAATTTCTGTAGGGTTTGCCCTTTCTCCTGCTTTCCTTTACTGATCGGTATAACTCTCAGGAGACATACCAGAAATTATATTTTCTGAAGTTCACCATCCTCATTCTTTTACCCTCACCACTTTTTGCACTTGGAATTGATTGTAATCTATTACAGAGGTAAGTCATTGATTGCAAGATGCTTTGACTTTTTAAATGCAACCTGTAAAACACAGATCCTAATACTGGTGGCATGCAAGTATTCTTTGATGTGATAACTGACAAACTTTGTTAGTAACAGTCATTTAATCAGAAACACGAATACAGAATTTTAAAAACAGTATTAACTCATGCCAATCTTACCAGAACTGATATGAATCTGAAGGGACTTTATCCCTTTAGCAAGTGGATGAAGTCATAGAATAAACACAGAATATAATTTTCATCAGTCTTTTTTTTTTAAAGTTCAATATAAATTGTATAGACTAAGGTAAAGAATTTAAAGACATTAATTTTGAGAAGATTATTAGTATTTGAAATTTACAAAATTTATTTGGAATTTAAATCCCAATTTGTAAAGAATAGTTTCCCACTGAACTGTTAAACAACTTCAAAAAGTTAAGACTATGAGGATTAGCCATAGGGAATTGAAACAAATGGAATTGATTGGCAAAGCAGGAAATACAGAGGAAAAAATGATAACTTTCAAAAGTCAAGTTGAGTCACTCTGGGTGAAAGAAATTAAAACAAATAGTAAAAGGTTATTCAGCTATATAAAACAAATAGTAGAAGATTCTTAAGCTATTTAAACTAAAAGAAATAAAAGAACAAGCAAAGTCAGTGTGAAGATAGGATTAAGGATCTTAGGTGTTGTCTGAAGTCTTTGTAAATTGTTGTCCTACTTTCAGTAAAATGGGAATGAAGCAAGAGGTGGCTAAATGGGCAGAAAAGTGCAGAAGTGGAAATTACACCAGACAGGCCAGAAAGAAAACTTGGAGTGTTTTATGTTTGAAGTCAAAGGAACAGTACTGCATCCATAAAAGTATCACAGAAAAACTGACATGTGAAATTACAAGCTTTGTAGTAGGGCAAGTTCTTGATTAAAGAATAGGCAATGCAGTTTGTGTGTGCTAAAAGACAGAGAACTGACAGGCAACTCTTGCTCTGTTAGTCTTCTATTGGCATCATGCAAAACTTTGAAAACAAAATTTTGAAGCAGGGATTTATTAAATACATTAAGGAAAATGGAAGATAGAATAAGGCATATTGGGTTTTATTCTTAGGGATAAATCGTGACACACTATCCAGGGTTTTGGGTTTTTATTTTTGCCAATTAATAACAAAGTGTCATCTGCTTAGATTAGAATAGTAGCATGGATAAGGAACTGGCTAGAGGGGAAATGAGAGTGAGAAATGCTTAAAAAAGATCTGCTGGGCTTTTAGCAGAGCTTTTTGAAGGATCAGTCTTCAGATTCATAACATTAAATATTTTCATTAATGAGCTTGACATAAATATTAGGAGCATGTTACAAGAAAGTCGACAGGCACTGTCAATACAGAAGGAACTAGAACATCATAAAGGACTGTGTTACACTGAAGTTTAGAATAAAAAAGATAAGAATAAATTTAATAGTGCAATTAGGAGGCTGTACAGCCAAGGGCTGAGGATGAGAATGACTAGGAGCCTAATGTCTGGAATTAAGCAAGAAGAGGATTTGGAAATAGCAGCTCATCAGAGGGTGATGGTTCCATGAACTGGGTAAGAAAATCTGATTATGAACTGAATGCGAAAGCAAGAGGTTAATTGTGGTTGTCCAAGTTGTCACTTCTAGTCTCCTGTATGCTTTAATGTTTTGGACTGTGGGGGTTATGTAGAATAAATTGCATTTGAATCACATCAGATACATAGTGAGTGTCATTGAAATGTTCATGGGGAAAAACGGGCCTGCCTTCAAGTAAGATATGGTTAGTGACCAGTACAAGGCTGCACACTGAGCCCAAATGCTGAAAGGCTAATGATTAGGTGTGCCCTCTCTGTTGTGTTTTATAAGTCATGAAACACTTCTATGTAAAATAGCATCTGACTGTGTAGTTAAAACTGGGTTGTATGTGCAGGAGCCAAATAAAGTTTTGAAACCTTTTTTAGGCATTTTAAATTTAAGTGCCTGACTGTGCAATGCCTGTGTTTGTTTTATGGAGTGTATGATCTATGGGTTCTTCTATGTTCTCTAGCCAACTCTATGTGCCTTACTTCAGCCTTCTATTTTTACAAACATTACTTGGGGAATGGGGTTAATTGAGTGCCTGGATGTTAGTTTCTGTCCTTTGTTTATTTGTGTGGATCATTTGCATCCTGTCTTTACCAAGTAACAAGTTGTAGCTGATAGATGTTGATTAAGGCTGTTAAATATCTTTTTAAGGTATGTGCTCTCTGATCTGCTTTCTTTTCACTTGCTACTGATTCAAGCGCTATGCAGACATGAAATTGCTTTGAGACTGATTTAGCTATATATAAAATTTCCAAAAAAGAATGCTGATTTTTTGATGCCCTTCAGAAATACAATGTTAACATTTCCATCATTTTGTGGGGCTTCATTGTAGGTTTGTCCTTAGCTAAATGATGTAGCTACCTTTTGTTTTAGCATTTCTAGTTTTTGACTGCCCTTCTAAGACTCCAAATATTCTTAAAGTTTCAGTCCCTTGCATAAGTGCCATTTTATCCACCTTCTTTCTCAGAGGTGGATGGTGAAAGAAGTCTTTCACTGCTGTGTAACAAAACAAAAAGGGCTGTTAGTGAAGCTAGCTTAGTATCTTTGTAACTCAGTGTAGCTCATGCTGAATCATCAATACTTTGAGAAGTGTGGATTTAATGAGCATTTGTATCTAACTTCTGAAGACTGAGCCCATAAACTTGCATTTTAAAGAGAAGTGTTAGGGGTGAATTCACTTTACTTTCGCTTCTGTCACATCTGAAGTAATTAGTAGTAATACATATTGAAAATCTTTTAGTATTGAATCTATAATTTTTGGGGACAAACTTCAATTTCCTTATAATTCCACTTCATTTTTGACCATGCTTGGACCATTTTTCCTACCCTATACAATCTGCAAGCTATCTTTTATTTTTTTAGTGTAAAGCTTTCAGAAGAGGCCAGTGAATCGCAGCCACTATTGCATCCACAGTAACTATATAAGAGTTGGTTGAATTTAACACATTTTAATTGCATAAGAAATCTTGTTTACATCCAAAGATTGTAACAGTGGTGGTATTGGTGAACAGCAATAACATAAAAGTTGCACGTCTTTTAC
The DNA here is from genome assembly GCA_024865655.1 of Emberiza elegans. Taxonomy (NCBI): domain Eukaryota; kingdom Metazoa; phylum Chordata; class Aves; order Passeriformes; family Fringillidae; genus Emberiza; species Emberiza elegans. Next base: position 69,200,795 of record JALJVW010000206.1, read on the forward strand.
AGAGTCCATTAGAGACAAGAGGGCAGTGTGCATCAGAGTAGGTGGCCATTTCTTGTGCTGTTGCTTATGCTTTCTCTGGAGTTTTTCTTTTTCATTTGTTTTCCTCTGCATTTATTTTTCAGTGAATGGCCAAACAATGTGAGAAGGATCTTGCATATATTTGTAGCAATAAGTCTGAAAAGCTCTGTTGCCACCAGGGCTCTAGAAAAGCTGTGGAGAGGTACAGGGCGTTGCTAGGCAACACCGCATGGCCACAGATAGTATTTTTCTTTTAATTTATTTATTCTTCAGTTTGAGTGTGTCCTGCTTGGAGCCATTTGGGTAATAGTTAAGCAAGCACATAGAAATCAGAGAGCTGCAGGAGTGGAATAAAGGAATGCAATATAAAAATGTAAGGAAGGAAAAGTCACGACACATAATTAAACGACCGAGAGACATGAAATAATTAGTAAGGACTGGAGAGAAAAAGTAAACAAGCATGAGGAAATAAGAGCAGGAGAGAAAAAAAATTAAGTTATGAAATAAAGAGAATAGAAAAGATAGGGCACTATTGAAGAAAAATTAAAAATTGAAAGCTCAAACACTTTATACACAAGGGGAACAGGGAGCTTGCTGCATAGGAATAACAATTAAAAATCAGAGATAAAAATGACTTCAAGAAGAAAAGGGAGAAATTTGGTAATGATGTTAAAAGAATGATGATTTTTGTTTCTTTTTGATTTGCATCATCCTGTTCATTCCTATTACTCTGTTTGCACATATGCAATAGTAGCAGTGACACACAGGAGCTGGGGACTGATTAATAAGTCCAATATGTTTCCCAGAGAGGAAAAATAATTTAAAGTAAGAGTTTCTGTGTTATTTAGAAATTATTCAATCTGTCTGTTTGGAAATAGCATTTTCAAAACTAGGTTATTGCATTTTATTGAAAAAATGTGGGTGATTATACCAAGGGTGTTAGGTCAAGCACTGGTTGCACAGAGGGAGTGGGTTGTTCATACTCTCTGAGTTAAACACGATAAGCAGGGGCAGGTCTGTCCTGTGCAGTGTTCAGGGAACTAAAAGGCCTTCATCTGCAATAGCTGGAGCCACTTATAGGCTTGGATAGCATAGCAATGTGAGGAAAATTCTGTGCCAGAGCCAGCCTGGCTGAGGGACCCATTTAATTAGCTCCAGAGCTGTGCTACCTGGCCCAAATGTCTTGAACACTGTTTGTGGGACCTGAATTCGTCTCCTCCAAATAGCGCTAAGCCGAATTCAAATCTAGGAGTCTTGCATTGCAGTTCTCTTCCGGTGTATCTTGGCTCTGTATGGCCCTGATTGCTTGGGAATTTCTGGGAAGGTGCTTGGCTGGTGCTTTGTTCATATTCACCTCAGCTTGAACATAGCAATTTTCAAGATACTAACAAGAAGAGGAATGCAGCAGCCTGAGCTGTCTGAAGATAGGCCTAGAAGGTTTTGGGAGATGAAAACTATTCAGACTGAGACATGAAAGCTTCCAAAGAAGTAAAAACCTTACAAAGAAGACAGTAAATGAGATACAGAACCAGAAGAGTGCATAGTGCCATAGTGAGGTATTGAGTAGTTAGTGCTTTTCTCTCTAACACAGTAAATGGAACTGAGACCTGAGGCAATATATTTATCCTGGATGCTGTTCTCAAGCTACACGTGAATAAACAAGCAGCATTACAGCAGCATTCTCTTAATGCTCTTTTGAATGCCTTGCTGAAAGGTGTAGCTACATATAAGCCCTGTTCATTTCTGTGTGTAGGAAAGTTATTTTTCAGCTAATTTTTAGGGAAAATAAGTCAATACCACTTATTTTCTTAAATTTCTTTTGGAAGTTTCTAAAGCTTGTTAAACATGCATGGTATCTTCAAAGAAGATTGCACTTATTTGAGCAGTTTTCCTTAATTTTTGATTATGCCTGTGTGTCTGTAAATAGACGGCACAACAGATGGTGAAAACTTCATAGGATCTGCAACCATTGTAATAGCCTCATACCTGTGATTTTCTGAATTTTTTTGAGAGAGAAAAAGCATTTAAAGTGTTTGTACTGTCCTACTTGGTTGTTTGTTTCCCACACTGTCCCCACCAAGACTTAATTTTCTGCCTTCTTAGCAGTGAGTGTAAGCTTTTGTTTTGACTAACTTGGCTTGATGCATGATATTTAAAAATAAGTAGTTGTGTTGACTATTAAACAGCTTCGTGAGTCTTTCTGCATTCTTATTCATGCTTTCCTTTTTTTCTTTTGCATTTTCATTTGTTTTTTCTGACTCTGTATGTTACAGAGACTGAGGTTGCTGTCTTACTCTGTCTTTTGCAATAAGGTTTGAGATACCAGTCATTGCTAAGCACAGTAAGGGATGCATTTAATTATCGTAGTTTTTGCACAATTTTTTTTCTATATGGTATTTTGAAAACAGAAGGAAGATTTTAGAAAATTCTAAATCAGAATAGCTGATTTAGCCATTTTAGATGGCAATGAATATAAAATGTGCTTAAATACTTGGCTTTTCTGGACATCTCAGTACATGTCCTTTGAATCTCAAAGAAAATTGAAATAAAAGAGAAATTACAGCCTGTTTTTTTTCCAAAGACATGATTTGTCAACCCACTTATGTATCTTCTCCTGGCATGTCTCCTGTCACCTACAGTTACTTCTGAGTTAACAGACTTAAAAACATAAGAGCTGAGGTAACATTTTGTTCATTTTGTTGGGTATTTGCATATGGCTTCCATACTTTGTAAATGAACTTGAGATTTTAAAATATTATTATTATTATTATTATTCAATATTTTATTATTAATATTCTTTTTCTTCAGGTTTTCACAAACTATGATAGTGATGAAAAATCTGAAACACAATGCCAGCATGTAACACAACTGCGCCAAGGTCTTGATACAAGGGTTCTATTTCAATGTCTGCAGCCTTTTTTCTAGTACTTATTTCTTTGACTTGGATAGACACTTCTCAAGTGAATTGAGTATTTCAAATTATTCCTCTGAGGAAATTTAGTCTCAATTTCATATTTTACTTTATTTCATTGCTACTCAAGTAGCAATGTGATACTGATGCTAATTTTAGATAACACAAGAACCCAGAATATAAGTGTATATACTCTTCTCTGGATAATTCACCTGGTCAGGTACCTGATGATATCTTACAATACTTTTTGTGGAATTGTTTCAGTGACAACACTGAAGTATTTCACATATTGCTGTTTTCTTCTCCTAAGCCAAGCAGACAGGATGGGATTTTTCCCACTCCTTCTACAGACAGATAATTAAATAATAATATATGAAGTTCATTTGTGAACTATGGACACCATACACAAGCATACAAAAAAATCTTACCTCAGCTCTTATGTTTTCAACTATATGTTAACTCATATGTTAACTCAGAAGTAACTGTAGGTGACAGGAGACATGCCACGAGAAGATACATAAGGGAGTTGACAAATCATATATCTTCAGAAAAAAAATAGGCTGTAATTTCTCATCTATAAACTCATATTGAATACTATTTTATGGAAGTCTTTTAGCTGTTGGAGAGAATTAGGAGCACCTGATTTAGTAAGGAGTTTGTGGAACGGGGTGGTGCACGTGTTTCTATAACTGGCAGTAGAAAGACACAATCTAAGATGTGATCTCTAAGATTCGGAGACCAGGACCTTGGCATGACCTTGCTGTGGTGGTTTAACTGCAGATGGCAACTTAGCAACACAGCCGCTTGCTGACCCCCCAGTGGGATGGGGAAGACACACAGAAGGGTAAAAGTTGGGTTGAGACACAGACAGTTTAGGAGGTAAAGCAAAAGCTGCACATGCAAGCAAAGCAAGGAATTGATTCAGTACTTCTCGTGGCAGGCAGGTGTTCAGCCACCTCCAGGAAAGCCAGGCTCCATTGCACATAATGGGGACTTGGGAAGAGAAACACCATCACAGAATCATTAAAGTTGGAAAAGCCCTCTAAGATGATCAACTCCAACCTTGGCTACATACCGCCATGCCCACTAAACCATATTGCAGAGAATAGCCACTTTGGACCTCCCTCCTTCTTCTTCCCCCAGCTTTATGTGCTGAGCAAGACTCCATATGGTCTAGGGTATGCCTGTGGTCAGCTGGGGTCACCTGCCCTGGCTGTGTCCCCTCCCAAATCCTTGTGTACTCCCAGTCTCCTTGCTTGGGGTCTTGATGCTGGGCAAGTGCTGCTCAGCAATAGCTAAAACATCCCTGTGTTATCAACACTGTTTTCAGCAAAAACCCAAAACACAGCCCCAGAGCAGCTGCTGTGAAGAAAATTAACTCTACCCCTCCCAAACCCAGTTATTTTTGGCAAGAATCTTATGTGAAACCATGAGAAATAGCTGAAACAGATTAGCTTCTGCAGAACTGGTTGGGAAATATTTTATTTACTTTTTTAAAATATTGAGGCAACAGCACAATGAAAGAAAATGTTTTGATGTGGCCTGTCTGAACAATACTGATGTTGGACAATAAAATGTGCCATGTAGGAGATGAGAGGTGGCATCCTGGGCTGAGGAAGCAATCTTGTTACATATAATTTGCTTTTATTCCACTACATAAGGCAGGACCATACTGTTTCAGGATGGCGTTTAAGCATTTAATTGTAAATTTAATTTTTAAAAAACTTTCATATTTGATAATTCTTTAGCTATGCATGAAAAATAAGAGGTATCCTCTAAGTTAGTACTCTCAAATATGTGGGGTTAATTTCTTAAATTCTTGATCATTTGGGTTCTAAAAGAGCAAGGACTTTTGGGTATGTTTTTCCTTATAGTCTTTGTTGAAGGTCAGGAACATAATCTGTTCCACAGGAGTGCAGTTCTACCTATGTTTTAAAGATTCTTCCTTTTTTTCCCAGGTTATGAGCTCTGTAAATGTTAATTCTCAATATGAGTCTGGTCTTTACCTGCATAGTCTCATTTTATTTAATCTCAAAGAGTCAAGGGAATATTTACCTAAGCAGAGTAAAGAATCCCTGGGGAAGAGCAAGCAGGGTTGAGGTATGTGAAAGTAATAGGAGGGGAAGGGAGTATAGCATTTGGGATTTTTTTTCTTAGTCATTAGTTATATTTTCACTATCAAGTAGAAATAGTATATTTAGAAATTCTGTGAAGAGCCTGTGTCTCTTTATTTAAACTTAATGCTCTTAAAGAATTAGATTGTAAATTCATGTTGAGAATACCAGGCTCTCCAAAAGGAAAATGCAAGACTACAACCACATATTAAAAAAGAAACAGTATTTAGATGAAGTTTTTGATATTCATGATGTGTATTGTTCCCTGCTACAGAACCCTGTCCCATAAAAGGAAGCAGTCTTGCAACTGTCCCTTCAAATGCAGGGGGACCAGTAGTTTCTTGTAAAGTCTTCTCATTCATCTGCTGATTAAGTTTAACATTTGTTTTGCAAAGAGAAAGATAAATGTGGGAGGCAAAGGTTTTCCTTTTTTTTTCCCCTCCCTGAACGTTTTTTTTTTCCTGTCTTTTAAAGCTGAGTCACAAGAGAAAGGAGCATTATAAATTGTCCTATCTAGTTAGCGGCATCACCTGTGCTCTGTGCTCCATTATTATTTCCAACTGTGCCTCTCGTTTCTTGCATATCTTTTGTAGCTCTTTATTCTTTTGAGTTCCTTGGTCTACTATTTTTTGTGTTGCATGCTTGGTCCTTTCAGAATGTTTTTTCTCACCCTCCTGTGTATCACTACTATCTGATGTGTTATCCACTGCCAAAACACGTGGTGTGTGCATCTGCTCTGACAACAGCAGGTTGAATTCAAGGAAGATACCATACCCTTATGTGAACATGAAGGCTGTGATAAATTTGCCACTTGAAATTTCTGCGTGAAACAGCATGAAAAGGAAGTTAGCAGAATGCCATGTCTGCACTGAACATCTTTCACAGCACCAGTAAAATTGCAAACTAGAGTGTTAACTATGTTTAACAAGTAATTAACGTCTATATGATTACCTGTCTTTAAGGATTAAATGTGCCATATTTTGAACTGGGAAAAGTTAAAAAATCCAAAATTGTCTGCTTTCATTTAAGAATTTACAGTTGCTTTAACTGTAGTATTTCTGTAATAATTATTACCAAAACTCCACACTTGCAGTTTCAGAAAACAGCACATGCATCACTATTTCCTGGTATCAATTCTGTATTAGCAATATATTCTGTTTGGGAGAAAATATGATACTTGTTCTTGAGTTTGCATGTGTGCTATTTTTAGTGCCTTAAATTAATATATTGCTAAAAAATCCTGAGAAAATTAATATGGTTATGCTAATAAGGCATTGATTAAAGCCTCCCACAATTCCATGGAATGATTTTTCTATTGATTCTTATTTGATTACTAACACTTAGGCTAGTTTTCTCTTGGAATTCTGCTTTTTTGGATGTACTAATATCTATACTTTTCTAAGAGCTTGTCTGGACAATGTGGCTGTATCACGTAATGAAAAAAATGTTATAACAAATATTCATGTATTATGAATGACATGCAGTCAAATGTTATGTAAATACCTGAGGGCTCAATATACTTTCTGCTGATATTAGGAATATGTATGTATTTAATTTTTTTTTTAAAGATGATCTGTTTTTCCTTTGTGAACAACTGGTCAGTTAGCAGTTTAAAGCTGCCCTTTCCCCCTTTTGGAAAAAGAACTCCGTGAGAATGAGTCACAGCAAATAGGAAGAAGGAATTTAGTAAGCAGACACTGCAAAGATTATAACATGTTACAGATAGGATCAAACAGTCCTTTTATGTGTTTAGTTTTTAAGATTGTTCTTAAGGTAAGGCCCTCTGGCAAATGGCATCAGTTTTGTTAAGTTGCTCAGTATGAAGACTGTTTCAGGAGGCTTCCTGTATGGAATACAGCTATTGGCTCTTGAATAACATTAGAATAAATGCAATATATGTAAGTCATTTTACCCTATAGCAGATGGGAGCTTAAGTCATTGAGAGAAGATCAATGGAATCATTTAGCTTTTTGTGTTGTTTCAGTGTAGAAAGACAGTCTGTTCCAAATCAAGAGAGGAGTCTGCTAAGGATATTTAGGTTTCATTGAAATAAAGCACAGTTCACATCAAAAGAAGATGTGCTATTTCAAATTCATAACAATTGACTATTAGTCTGTTTTTAATATTTTTCTTTGGCATGTAATCCTGTTTAATTAGATTCTACTCTCTCTGTTGTTTCAAGATTCCATAAACTGGAGTCTTATATACCAGCTGCTAAAGCAGGAGTTACTGTCTAAATGATATTCACAATGAGTATTTGGAAGGTTTACAATTATACCCTTGCTAATAAATTGTGCTATTTTCCCCAACAGTTTTAAGTGCTAATCTTCAGAAGGCATTTTAAAATTAGCTAAAATTCTGTCAAGAGATTTACAAAAATTGTTAGCATGAAGATAATTATGTCACAGTCCTTGGACTCCATCTCTGATTGTGTGCATAAATCAGAAAATGTCAGCTGTGTTTTCCCTTAATAATTATCCTTGCAGCAATATATTACAGTTTGGATTACTATTATAGTGTTGCTTTAGGTTTATAAACCACAAGTTTGTTATTTCTGAAGTTTTCTGCTGATGAAATAATTCACATTTCTATAATATGTAATATTTGTGTTAACACTTCATATCTATCAATAAGAAGATCAATGTGAAAATCAGCATTCTACACTTTTTTACATAGTCCCTCAGAAACAGTCAGCTTTTTTGTTACTATTTTGTTAAAGGAGGTCACTTCAATAGTATGGCCAGCATTTTCAAAAGAGCTAGCTGATGTGGTCACTCTTGTAGCATGTGTGGAATTTGAAGTTTTAAGGACTTTTTGGACCAATTTTTGGAAATCTTCCTGCTGAATTTGTCCCAGATGTAGTTATTTACAGTAGATTTTGTAGGTCCTCAACAGTTTTGGTAATTTCTTGTTAAAACCTACCTCCTTAAACATAATGAGTTGAAATATCAGCGTGAGTTAATAAATCCTTCAGAATTTGGACCAGGTTGTCTCATTTTAAGGACTCAGAAATTTAGGTACAAATGCCCTTAATAAATTAAATTTGTCAGCTTAAACAGTAGGAAATTGATACAACATACTCTAGGAATCTTTCTCATGGGTTACAAAGAAGAAAATGGGAAAAATGAATTTGTTTTAGCATTAGTAGTAATAGCAAATTTGAACTGAATAGGTAAGAGCTGTTCTGTCTTTCGACTGCTGTACATTCCTTATGTTAAATACTCAGGAAATTTGACATTAAAAGTGTGAGATTTACTCAAGCTTTCTAAGAAAATTTTCTAAAGCCTATACAGAAGCAATGAATTCTGAGAATTCAACACTCATAGTACTAACCTTAAAAACCTCGTTCATGGAAGAGAGATGGTATTTCAAGTAGGGCTTTTAATTTGGCAGTGTATCAACAAGGATAAGAGATCTACTCAACTTCAGTGGTGCAGGCTGCCTTAGAATAGGTCTTTCACTGTTGTCAGTACAAAAGATTTTTATTTCTCAACTATCTCAAAATGTGTGTAGAGGAATTATCTGTAATTTTGAAAGTCTTCTGTGAAGTATTTCAGGATGGATTTTAAGTAGCAGGATGTGGCTTAGTGTGACTCCACTCTTGTTTTAGTACTTGGAAGATTTATGGTTGATTTCATTGGGAGTGGGGTCATATTTAGCCCTACTGTATCACAGAATGGGCAAGTTTGAGTTATGGTTTTCCAAGACTGACTCTTACTCCTGTTGTGGCTGAGCAGAGGCAGCAGTGCTTTTGTCATTTAGGGACATCCTCCCTGGTGACACCAGGCAGCAGAATGCTGTGCTAGTCTGTTGGTTTCTGAGCTACTTCTGCCAGGTTCTTCATTTGACTAAGGGGCCAAATGAAGAATTCCTTTTCGAATAAGTCAACAAAGAAGGCTTTTTCATCCAAGGCAAAAACACAGGCAAGAGAGCTAAGCTGATGAGTGTTTTTAAAGAGTGTGACTTCATTTTTGCCAGAATATCCTAGGTTTTTATTTAAAACCTTGAGGGTTTCTTTATTTCTATTGCTTGAGCTAGATGATTTCTTCAACCACTGTCAGAGTACTTTGGACTTGTCACTTGAAATACCTGAAAATACAGAATTGTGAACACATAGTCTTTGCTTCCAAAGCTTGCAGTTTATTTTATTAACAGAAATAAATTGTAGCAGGGAAAAGTAATATTTTTGTAGTTATGAGAGGAAAAGCTTTTCAACTTGTTCATTAATCTTCCTTCTTCTTCATCTTCATACACTCATTATTCATCTTTCTCATTTCTGGTTATACATTTTACCAGTCTGCTGTGTGTCATGCCACAGATAGTTGTGAATATCCAGTCCACATCTCCATTTTTAACTAGCTGTCATGAATCTTAAGATCTCATACAATAAATAAGCCATTTATTTATAGATAAAACAGAAATACTTACCTCCTGCTCTTGCCTTTTCATGAAAGAATTCCAAGTATTTATCCTAAAATCCTATAAGAAGCATTATTTAAACTTATGTGGTTTTTTTCTGTGTAATGGCATTTTGACTTATGATGACCATGTCCCTAATTGCAACTCTGTACTTACTCTTCCTCCCAAACTTCTCAAGGATGATATATAATTTAGTTTCGTGTAGAACTATAGATCTGCCAATGGCAATAACATATAGACTGCTATATAAATATTGAATCAGAGAGTTAAAACTTCTAGACTGTATCTATACCCACAAAAAATCACTTGGCAGTGAGCCACCAAGAGCAATTTTTTCATTGCTTGCATTTTGATTTTTTTACTTTAGCTGTTGCTCAAAATGAAACACCTTGGACTTGAATTGCTCATTAGACTTAAATCTATTGTGATGTATTATGGGCCAAAATACACTGTCCTATGCAATATGCTTATACATATGGATTATTTGGTAGAATGGATAATAGAACGAGCTCAGTTTTTGCTAGTGATTTAATAGTTCAGAATGTAAAACTCACCCTGGTCATGGTCTACTGAAGTTTCCTCATTTTCCAGACATATTCTTCAGAGTATTCTCGTGCTTACAGTTTCATTTCAAGCCTTTCTCAGAAACTGATATCCTTTCAGATGATCTACAGTATTGCATGTGAGATGACACTCAGACACATGAAGTGCCATCTATGCACCTGTAGCTGAGCTTGTATTTGATATTTCAGACACCCTTTTCTCCTTCCTCTGAGACAATCAAGCATACTTGCATGAGTGGAAAAGCAGTGGGTATCATCAGCATTTGCTTACTCTTCTGTTCAGTAAAAATGCAGTAACTGATGGCATGGTCCTATGAGACCATTCTCCTTCATGAGTTTGCTTCTGGCTCAGTTTTTAGCTCATTTTCTTCTAATGACTTTATGGTTTACTCTCCAACTACTGTACCTTGCATGAGAGCTATTTGGCTTAAAGTAGCTGAGAAAAATACTGTCCAGAAAGAATTCTCAGAAATGTAGAAGTAAGTTCATCTTCTTGCCAAGTGAATTGGTACAGCATCCATTCTTTGAGTCTGTAATTTTTTTTTTTTGTTCTGGGTTATCTGGTAATTTTTATATTGGGTGTATAGTTAAGATGGAGTATTTTGTGTTTAGGGCTAAATGATCACAGCATTTTCTTTAGATTTGGGCCACCTTTGTTGTCCTTCAGCCAATTAACATGGTATGGTCTATATAGACAAATAACAACTGAATTTATTTCAGCATTTTCTACATGGACAGGACCAGTTATTTTAACTTGTACAATCTTGAGATGAGTTAGTTCTGTTTGATAAAAATCTGTGTGCTTTGGATAGTCGGTCATTTTTACATGCTTTATATCACAAGGTCAAGAATGAATTGTGTGATGCTCAGAGTTTTTGAACCTGTAGTGAGGTGCTAGTGACACAGGATTGTTAAAACAATGGATCTTGGAGCAATATTCCAAATTATGTTTCCTCTGGCTTCTATTTCCCTGGAGGATGGGAGGTTTAATTTTGCTTGCACAGATACTTGCATCTTAGTATTGATGAATTGAGAATCCTTCATTAATTAGTGTTGTTGATTTGGATTTATTTTATGGATCTTAAATGACTAGCCTGCCTGTATGTGCTTGGAGCTGGAGGTCAGTGTATGCTGATCTGATTAATGGAATACTTCATTGTACAGCTTCCATATTTCTTTTTCAATCCCTTTGATTCTTCAAGTATGATTTTGCTATGCAAAGGACAACTGGTTGTAATATAAACATACAAATGAACAATTCACTTTAACTGTAGGACAAGACTTACTGTAACCTGTGTAGTTTTTTTACAAAGGAAAAAAATGACAAAATATGTCAAATATGTGTAGCTCTGTTAATTTTTCTGCTCAGAAATGTATTGTTGAAGCATTAAAACTTTGTATTAAAAGATCTATAATCTTATCTAAAAATAATGATAGTTTAAATGTTAATTGGGCAAGATAAAATACATTGCTAGGTCATCTATAAGAATCTAATAATTTCCTTTTCAGTGATGCTTTTGTAGCCTCAGATTGAATGTAATTATAAAAATAAGGAATCAGTGCAAATAAGAAAAAAACAATAGATAACTCCTTTTGTATTTATTATAAATAGTTTTAAGATATGGTCTTAAAAATGAAGTCACTTATTAAATACTATGAAAGCAATATGACCAAATAATAGTGCCCATAATTTATTTAAAATTATGGCTACATATAGAGCCTGGCAATCCTGTCTTTGAGTTTGTTAGCTATGGGAGCTGTTCTGCTTGCAACTTGTTTCTTTTGAGCCCATATGGCAAAATTATGCCTCCCAGAGGTAACTTTTGGTATTGGAGAAAGTTGTTTAGAACAGGGGTAACCTAAAAGCCTCCTGTATTGATGAAGCCTCAAGAGAATATAAAAATCCTATGGAAGATGCAGATGATTAGAGAATTCTTGTTTGCTGGTATTTCAGACTCACTTTGCACCAACACAAATTACTGCACTTCCCAGCATCTTCTGAATCAATTTTACTGTCTTTGTGGCAGCAGAAGAAAAGCATCAGTGCTCTGAAGTAATGGAACCAGTCACACATTTAGTAATAATTTACAGAATATATCAAAGTTTTACTTCATTTGTTCTGACAATATTGTTTGTTTCATATTACTTTTATAAATATTGGTGAGCTCTAATCTGGAAGAAACATTGTGGTTGAGGTGTCTGTAAACAATTAAGCTTTTCAATTTCTGTCTTATTTTAAAAATTAAATAGGAATTAAATATGACTGGTTTGTTCAAACAGCCCTGCCTGTTCTACTGGGATGTAATTTATAAATTTTATAATAATAATGAAACTGTTCATTTAGGTTTTTATTCTCCTGTTTGCGTGCTATAGCAGTATTGTAGTCCCACACAGAGATAAATGAAAAAAAAATTAAAGAAAAAAATGTACAAATTCTATAAATTTAATTATGGAAAATTTATAAGATTATTTCCATGACAACCATATAATAAGATTCATGTTTACTTTAATTCTGAGTTCTCAATGTCTTTTTAATGACTCCCATGTAATTAAAACAGAATGCATAATTTGAGGTAACGTAGTATAAATCAGTTTTGTTTTGCGTGATGCTGAATACTGTTAATACTTGTACAATGAACTGTTTAAGAGCCTTACATGGATATGTCCATTTGTTATTTCAGCATTTTCTACATGGACAGGACCAGTTATTTTAACTTGTACAATCTTGAGATGAGTTAGTTCTGTTTGATAAAAATCTGTGTGCTTTGGATAGTCGGTCATTTTTACATGCTTTATATCACAAGGTCAAGAATGAATTGTGTGATGCTCAGGGTTTTTGAGCCTGTAGTGAGGTGCTAGTGACACAGGATTGTTAAAACAATGGATCTTGGAGCAATATTCCAAATTATGTCTCCTCTGGCTTCTATTTCCCTGGAGGATGGGAGGTTTAATTTTGCTTGCACAGATACTTGCATCTTAGTATTGATGAATTGAGAATCCTTCATTAATTAGTGTTGTTGATTTGGATTTATTTTATGGATCTTAAATTACTAGCCTGCCTGTATGTGCTTGGAGCTGGAGGTCAGTGTATGTTGATCTGATTAATGGAATACTTCATTGTACAGCTTCCATATTTCTTTTTCAATCCCTTTGATTCTTCAAGTATGATTTTGCTATGCAAAGGACAACTGGTTGTAATATAAACATACAAATTAACAATTCACTTTAACTGTAGGACAAGACTTACTGTAACCTGTGTAGTTTTTACAAAGGAGAAAAAAATGACAAAATATGTCAAATATGTGTAGCTCTGTTAATTTTTCTGCTCAGAAATGTATTGTTGAAGCATTAAAACTTTGTATTAAAAGATCTATAATCTTATCTAAAAATAATGATAGTTTAAATGTTAATTGGGCAAGATAAAATACGTTGCTAGGTCATCTATAAGAATCTAATAATTTCCTTTTCAGTGATGCTTTTGTAGCCTCAGATTGAATGTAATTATAAAAATAAGGAATCAATGCAAATAAGAAAAAAACAATAGCTAACTCCTATTGTATTTATTATAACTAGTTTTAAGATATGGTCTTAAAAATGAAGTCACTTATTAAATACTATGAAAGCAATATGACCAAATAATAGTGCCCATAATTTATTTAAAGTTATGGCTACATATAGAGCCTGGCAATCCTGTCTTTGAGTTTGTTAGCTATGGGAGCTGTTCTGCTTGCAACTTATTTCTTTTGAGCCCATATGGCAAAATTATGCCTCCCAGAGGTAACTTTTGGTATTGGAGAAAGTTGTTTAGAACAGGGGTAACCTAAAAGCCTCCTGTATTGATGAAGCCTCAAGAGAATATAAAAATCCTATGGAAGATGCAGATGATTAGAGAATTCTTGTTTGCTGGTATTTCAGACTCACTTTGTACCAACACAAATTACTGCACTTCCCAGCATCTTCTGAATCAATTTTACTGTCTTTGTGGCAGCAGAAGAAAAGCATCAGTGCTCTGAAGTAATGGAACCAGTCACACATTTAGTAATAATTTACAGAATATATCAAAGTTTCACTTCATTTGTTGTGGCAAAATTGTTTGTTTCATATTACTTTTATAAATATTGGTGAGCTCTAATCTGGAAGAAACATCGTGGTTGAGGTGTCTGTAAACAATTAAGCTTTTCAATTTCTGTCTTATTTTAAAAATTAAATAGGAATTAAATATGACTGGTTTGTTCAAACAGCCCTGCCTGTTCTACTGGGATGTAATTTATAAATTTTATAATAATAATGAAACTGTTCATTTAGGTTTTTATTCTCCTGTTTGTGTGCTATAGCAGTATTGTAGTCCCACACAGAGATAAATGAAAAAAAAATTAAAGAAAAAAATGTACAAATTCTATAAATTTAATTATGGAAAATTTATAAGATTATTTCCATGACAACCATATAATAAGATTCATGTTTACTTTAATTCTGAGTTCTCAATGTCTTTTTAATGACTCCCATGTAATTAAAACAGAATGCATAATTTGAGGTAACGTAGTATAAATCAGTTTTGTTTGCGTGATGCTGAATACTGTTAATACTTGTACAATGAACTGTTTAAGAGCCTTACATGGATATGTCCATTTGTTGCAGAACTGTGAGAAACTGGAAAATAATTTTGATGACATCAAGCACACGACTCTTAGTGAGCGAGGAGCACTTCGAGAAGCAATGAGGTAAGTCTGGGTCACCATAGCAACAGTCACAGATGTGGTAAAGAAAGAGTCATTCTTCATTATTGGGGGAACAAATGAGTTCATTGCCACCATTCAGCTCTATTCTCTAAGGTATTAATTTGTCAGTGGAGAGGCTTCCCTTGAGGCTGTACTTTGGTTTTGAAGCTGCATAAATGTTAAGCCTGACTGCACAGTAAAAAATGTAAATGTTTAATTTGTTATTTAAAATGCTTAAGGGGTGCCTTGCTTTATATTTATACTAAACTGTGAGTGAATGAAAATATTGTTCATCTAAATTCTCTAAGTGTTAAAGCAATTGTACAATGGTGTCTGAACAAACCTGTATTTGCTTTAAATTGAATTTGGTTTTTATGTATGTAGTTCCTGTGAACTCTGATTTTATCACCAAAATTACGTGATTTTGGTTTTGATAATGGAATGTAAAAATCTGTCAGGTCCTTTATGTGTTGTAGAGATGTATATTTTGTTTAATATCATATTTTTCCACTTAATACTTATTAGAGGAGGTTAAAATTAGTCAGAAGATGAATTTTCTGCCATCCTTACTTGCACTGCAGAGTATCTGGGTACAGGACTCCTAAGTCCTGCCAGATACAGTGCCTGGAAAAGGGAGTGATTACTGTGCAAAAAGGCAGTGGAATTGAAGACAGGTTTTCTAAAGTAACTCACTGAATAATCAGGAAGATGTTATTTATAGTATTATCTGTGAATCAGAAAATTATATAAGCTTCACTTTTAAAGGTTTTGAAATTGGATAGTAAAATCTAATGATGCAAACATAGTGCTTCATCTCATTTGCCTGATCTCAGACTAACTTCTTACACTTGAACCAGTGCAGTAAAAAGTAAAAACAACAACAATCCCTTTAAGAATCTACTTGAAAAAATAAATACTTTGACTGTGTCCATTATCCATTTAAATTTATGGATGTGTGTGAATGACTTGATTTGCATGAATTACATTCACGGTGCTTGTCTCATGTGCACTGACTGTTTGAAAAGGTATTCTTACCTGCAAGTATTCTGCACATTTCAACTACCAGTACTGCAAGTAACTGTAAAAATGATGGTATTCACCTTTCTAATAGTGATTTTTGCTTTATGCTTGTGTTACTTCATATGTTTAGGGTTTTCTCCAATGTGGTTGGTCATCTGTGTACATAAATCTTGCATCTAGTGTCAGAAAATGGGAAGTGATTTAAAGTAAAGATTTGGGGAATTTTTGGCAGATGAAGCTACCTTTAATATTTCCAACAAATTGGATTTCAAGTTGCTGCTGTCCTGTAAGACTGTTCAGGTTTGTGACGTTTTGCAATACATGACTCAGCAGGGATAATACTTTAAAAACTTGGGGAGCTGACAGCTCTTCCGTGATCAACATTGAATAGCAAGGGGATCTTTGGCATTTCAAAGGTCATGTTTCTGTTACAAAGCCTGTTTAGAAGATTCTTGTGATTCTTTCCTGTGCAAAAGCACTCACTATCTCATAAATTTGTACCCTGGCTATTTCTGCTAGTGTACAAGCCATTCTGAGAAATAGTTATTGATTGTGAAGAGTGACAGATATTGTGCAGTGCTGGAATTCTCTTAATTGCAGTCAGTATTGTATGGTTGGTTGTTTCCTTAATTGCTTTTTTGTTTTGAGATAAAGAAAATATCTGACTTACTAAATTTATACTGTTGTGTGTTTTTATAACATACTTGAGTGCCACATGAAAGATGCAAAATGTTAATTTAGAGAGGTATCTGCATGTAGGTGAACATGTTTTTCTAAATGTATGTAAAACTTTGTTGTTTTAGGTTGTACAGTTCTTTCTGCTGTATAGTCACCTCATTTACTGGGTGGGTGCATTTTTCTGTTTGGATCCCAAGATTATCTGTCCGTGTGTAATTCAAATGGTACATTTTTATAGATTCAAGTTCATTTTTCCTTTCCATGACAAGAGTGGACATTGGACCAGGCATGGGAGGACATAGATTTGCTGACCTCAGTATTATGAAGTGCCTGCCTCCTTTGGGTAAGGGAAGCTTGTGGAGAGGGTTGCACGTTGCACAAAAGCACTAAAATCATGTGGGCATGAAAGCAACAGCAACAAAAAAATCCTAGTTGGATAGCTAAGTGGATATATGTGGATCTCAGATGAGCCTTAAGTTGAGTGGGCAGTCTGCCCAAATCCTCTCTGATTTCCCAGAGTGGTACTACTGGTCTGCCAGATGAGAAAGACAATGAACATTTTTTCCCAGTGCTCCTGTTTGGAATGAGACCTTCCATTTTAACTTCATCTTTGAGAAAAATGGCCAATTTAATATGGGTTTCAGTACACTTCTAGTCTACGAGTATCACTGTGCTCTGCATAAACAAATACTAATATCCAAGAAGCATCTTGTTCTGTTTCCAGCTCTTCAGTATTCAAATTGAGGACTACATGAAAATTATCTTTCTTTTTTATGTATATAGATGTATGCAAAATAAACTTTCTGAAGGGTTTTGAAATTATCACAAAGCCTATGAACTTTTTCTACTTCTACTTTACACTTATTTTTAGATTTTGAATGAGATAATGAGCTGATAGTAGTTTGCCATTATTCAGTATAAAAAGAGTGGTGCTCTAAGAATTTGATTTACTTGTGATTGCACATAAAATCCATAAAGCATTCAATTCATTTAATGTTTTGCTTATTTTGTTAATGTACTCCAAATGTTTTATTTATTACTATATTTTAATGCAGCTGCAAAGCTGAAGTAAACAATAAAAATCCATTAGTTTTTTGAATTGGAGCTTATAAATGGACAGACTATTGCTTGCTTACCTTGAATGTGTATATGATAAATTAATTGCATATTTTATGTAGTAACTTGTCAGAAAAATATAGCTATATACCTATAATGTCAGGTTGCATAAGTAAGAGCACTTTGTTACTTCGTTAAACAAAGCTCAATTTGTTTTTAACATATAATCAGTGGGAAAAACCTGGATCCAAATCATCAGTAAAGATTAATCTAGAATTTTAAAGGAGCTTTTAGACTGGTTTTTCTGCTATAAGGAGGTAAGTATTTGAGGAGCAGGAGGTGCTGTAGCTGACACTGGGAGTCTTTTCATAGGTGGTGAAACCAGAATGTGGACTGCTACAGTAGGCATTTCTAGGGAAACTAGGGTAGAGTAGCCTTGAGGAGTCTTAAAATTAAGCGAACTATAATGATACCCTGCCCCCTCAAATTATAAGGTAACTTTAGGGAGAAGTGTGGCAGGAATCCAAACTCAGTTATTAATATCAAATTAGATATTAATAAATTACTAAGATAAGGTTTAGTGAGTTACTGGGTTTAAAAAGGACAAGTTTCAAAAAGCAGCAGACATCAGCGGGCAGGAATTCTTTTTCTTGCTGAATCTGTTCATTCTGTGTACAGGCATTCATTGTTGTCATCAAGAGAGAGAATCAGAATTGATGAAGTTGGGAGGTTGAAAATGATCTAAACATGTGGTCTCTGCATTCTTTTGATTGCATAGCAGCAAAATATTTTTGAGCATGCATCCCCCATATTTGTGTGTTTGTACATGTTTTGCCACTATACTAATATTTTGTTTTATAGAACACACCCCAGAATGGAAATTAAAAAAAAAAAATAAAGATGACATAAAGACTACTTAATTAAAAAAAATTAATTTATTAATTGCACAGAAAATATTTTCTTCCCACATTGACATGGTTTGTCGTGCATACTCTGCTTTGGAGATTATTGATGTGGACTGTCTTTCCAGCTCAGGACAGGGTCAAGTAGAGCAGGTTGCTTAGGGCTGTGTCCAGCAAAGTTTTTTTGCATCTTCCAGGACAGATGTTTCACAGACTGTCTAGGCAAACATCCTCACATTAAACAACAGCAAAATTGAAACAAAAAAAGCTGCCAACACCCTCCCCCTCACCTGTGTTTTTTTTTTTTTTTTTAAAAACCAGAATTCCACTTCAGCTTGTGCTTGTTTTTTCTTGCCCTTTTGCTGGGGACTGCTAAGAACAACCTGGCTCTGTTGTCTCTATTTCCTCCCATCAGATATTTATACATTTGGTAAGATCCCCCCCTGAGCCTTCTCTACTCAAGGCTACATGTCCCCAGGTCTGTCAGCCTGTCCTCATATGACAGACACTCCAGCCCCTCAATCACCCCAGTGCCCCTTTGCTGGGCTCCCTCCTGTACATCCCCCTTCCCCTTGGCCTGGGGGACCCAGCACAGGACACAGCACTCCAGATCTGTCTCACCAGTACTGGGCAGCAGAGAAGACTCTGCACTCTCAACCTACAGGTAATGATGTACCTGACACAGCCCCAGGTACTGCTGGCCTTTGCTGCAAGGACTGTCTCATGGTTCATCTTGTCCCTCAGGACCCCAGGGCCTTTCCTACAAAGCTGATTTCCAGCTGGTTGTTTGCAGCCTGTACTGGTGCCTGGGGTTGTTCTTCTCCACGGGCAGGATTTCATGATGGGTTTGTTTGTTTGTTGGTTTTTGTTTGTATCTTTTTAATGTGGTTTCTGGAGGCTTGTTCCTCCAGCCCGTCAACAGCAGCCCCACTTAGTAGGTGGTAGATTGCTTTTGAATGCTGTATATATGTTGCTACGTGTTCTAGACCCATGTCTCATGTACGTTTAATGATCCTGGTGTCAGACAAATGAAGCCATGGCATTTCAAAGCAAACTTTTTCCAAATCTAGTGCTGCAGTTGCTTGCTTACAGAGTTGGTAAGCCACCATGGTGGGTTAAGGCAGTGAGCAATCAGCAAGGCTGGAGAGGTGTTAATACGTAAATGGGTCCTAATCGTAGGTGGATATGGAGATGGTCTGTCTTGTGAACACTGAGTATGTGTGAAAGCTTTGCAAGTCAAAATTAAAGCTAAGTATTCTTGTGTAGTCTTCTTGTTATTCAAGGAAAATTGAAACATATTTATTCGTACTTTGAAATGGGAAAGTTTGCTATCTGTTTAAATCAGTATAAAAGATACCAAAGTTCATTTAGAATTTTCTTTTGCATTCATATATTTGCATATGGTCTTAGATAATATGAACAAGAGAGTGAAGCTTCAACTGTGATTTCCAGTTTGCTAGAAACACTTTCTGTTAATGATGATATTCACTGTTGTCTTGACAACTGTGCAAGCTGGGGTTAGTAATAATCAGGCTTCTTTTAATATGGTCTAGACTCTCAGATGTATTTGACAAATAGTTTCTATGACTGGGCAAAACCCAAGAAAATTGCAGCATAAGAAGTTCCAAGGTTTCACAAGTATTCATTAGTTTGCATAGTAAAAAAAAAAAAACAAACCAGGTCTGCAGTGTAAACTACAAAACACATAGTAACCTGTGAGGAGTGGCTGAGGGAGCTGGGGTTTGATCTGGAGAGGAGGAGGCTCAGGGCAGAATTTACCATTCTCTACAACTGCCCACAAGGAGGATTTAACAAGATGGGTGTTGGCCTCTTCTCCCAGCCAAACAGTGATAGGACAGGAGGCCATGGCCTCAGTCTGTGCCAGGGAAGGTTCAGGTTGGACATCATGAGCAATTTTTTCACTGGAAGAGTTGTCAAACATTGGAACAGGCTGCTCAGGGAGGTGGTGGAGTCACCATCCTGGAAGTGTTTAAGAAACAACTGGATATGGCACTTAGTGCTGTGGTTTAGTTGACAAGGTGGTGTTTGGTCAAAGGTTGGTCTCAATGATCTCACAGATGTTTTCCAAACTTAATGATGCTATGAAAGTAGCCACTAGCCTTGTGTTAGTGTGTTTATTTGGGACTGAGGGAGTAAGTTCAAGTTTCTCTTCTACCTTCTTCTATATTTATATTTATCTCCAGTGCAATCACTTGAATACTGCTTAGGGCATGCTTTTTGGGGAAAAGCAAGTGACTGATTCTTAAGTATTTAACAGAAATGTTGTGCTGCTTCCAAACTGCAACAACACTTTGCATATTGGGTGGCCAGCTCATGTTCCTCTGATATATCTATCTCAGCACCAAGAAACACCCTCTGCCACAGAGGACATATTAATTAGGTAAGCCACTGATTGGATTATTGATTTAGACCCTTATTTAGACTGCAGTTGGCTTAGAGATGTTCCCTAAAAAAATTAGCTGCAGAGGTGTTCTCAGAGCGAAAACAAAAAATCCCATAAAACTGTGGAGTTGAGGGAATGTCTAACTTGCTCCCCTTGGAATTTATTTTTGATATATGCATCTTCACAATTTTATAAATTTACCATATTATTAATAGCATATGGAGATGAGATGCTGCAAAATGCTAGTGTTTTTAGTCGTGTTTGGTGTTGCATAGAAATGCATGCAGAATGTTAAAGCACTTGAGAACTTTTAATAGTACTTCGATTATAAAAACCCATGTGGCTATAATTTTGAGTGCCATTTTGAAATCAGAACTTCACTATCATTCTTAGTTTACATTACAGATCAAACAGATTGCCAACATCACTTGCACTGACGAAGCATTAGCCATATGCCTTCGCAGTGCAGGGGCTGCCCTGGATAAGGATAGCTATGACTAACCAAGCTGCTTATGTGCTAGAAGCTGTTTAGTGGCATTAACAAGGCACTGTCGAGCTGTGCCCATGCAATTTTACCATGCTCTTTGTTGACTAACTAACTTCTGAGTCACTCACTAGCCATCCTTTGAGAGCCTGGGATGAATTCCTTAGATCCGGCCATGATGGAATAATTTTGGTCTGTAGACAGATGCTGCAGAGCTGTAACACCAGGCATATATAGGAATCCATGACATTAATGTAATTATT
This sequence comes from Emberiza elegans, assembly GCA_024865655.1. Classification (NCBI taxonomy): domain Eukaryota; kingdom Metazoa; phylum Chordata; class Aves; order Passeriformes; family Fringillidae; genus Emberiza; species Emberiza elegans. Next base: position 69,222,345 of record JALJVW010000206.1, read on the forward strand.
TTTGTGATAATTTTTGTAACTTGCATTGTTTTTGTCATTTCTATGGAAAGTTAAAGAACTTCATATTTCATTTTACAGCTAAAAAGAAGGTTCTGATACGTGTTAAGGCCATTTTTCAGGTGTCACTGAAAATTTTGTGGAACTAGTGATAATGCTTAACTTTGGCACTAAAGAATGTAACTGCATTGCCTTATATATATTTTCCAAGTATAAATCAAGAAAATTATAAAGTACCTTATTTTGGGCTTGATTGTGGTAGACTGTTCTGTTGAATATCAGCTTCATAATGCTTTCCCCAGAAATTTTAAAACTGAAAAGAATTTCCAAGTTTGTCAGCTGATTGCTGCACATCCCTTGTTCAAAGTATTGTATTTAATTTCTTTAATTTATGAGTTATATATTTTTCTTTGGTCCAGTGATAGGCTGGTTTATTTAGAAATTGCAGAGGAGGAGATTAAGATAAGTTAGATTTTTTTCCTTTGAATGTTCCTTTAGTCACCTAGCCAGGATAAACTGACAAATACAACTTTCACTGATTATGTTTCTGAATGGCAAATGTGAAAGGATATTGATTTTTTTTTTTGCTATTCCAGTTGGCAATGTAGATTTGCAGTTACTTTATATCAGAGGTTTGAATTATGCCTTGTAGTGTATATAACTTGTATATGGATATAGAACAAAAGTGTTGTGAGCAAAATAGCAAAATAAATAATATTTACAGGTTTGGAAACCGCATTATAATTGCTGCTTTTGTTGTTACACTGAAATGTGCTTTAGGAAGCATCTTACATGAACATTTTGGATAAAATCTTGTATGTTTCTCATATGCTCTTTTATATGTATTACTGTGACTGAAATATGCTTTGGGTCTGTTCTGAGTATGGTAAATACAATTTTTCTGTATTTGTATGTAGTATTCCCAAGAAATATTTCAGAGGGGAGAGGAAAAAAACCACCAACTTTGTGACACTTCCACTGAGGAGAGCCTAGTTTTGGTTTTGAAGCATTTATTATTATGATTTAAAGAAAAGAATTGGATAACAGTCAAAATCTGGTTTTTAACAAACTGCAGGAGATGTTTTCTGATGTTGGTGGTGAAAGAGATTTTGAAAACCACTGTGACAGATGGTTTACCACAAAGACTCCAAAGGTGGCATGCAGGGGGTGCAGCATTGTACCTTTCAATGACTAACAGCCACTCGTGCAAACAGAGTAGAAAATTACACTACAGAATTTGGAGTTCACTCCATGGGTTCCCTCTTTGTTGTTTGTAAAATGCAAAGTTTGAAAATATTTCTGAAATGTTCTTCTTTGCTACCATTAGCATTCAGGAAAATGTGTTCTGAATTGCCAGAGAGACGATGTATAAAATGTGGACTACTAGCCTATACACTTCAAAAAAGGTTTTGGTTCATGAAATATAAATGTAAAAAAAAAAGTACAGATATGAGTGAAGAAAATCTTCTGGTGGTTTTGCTATGAGCCATGGCTTTTTGTAGAGTATTGATGCTTGATTTTATGTTGCAGGGCTTTGGATGGTTTAGATAGAAGGTTGTGTTTTACCATTTTAAACCATAATGAAAGTTGGGGATGTATACAGAAGCTAGGTGTGTTGCAGCTTTGGCAAAGAAGTCAGATGTTTTAGTGGAAGATGTTGAAGCTCATGCTGTTTTGTTTAGAAATCATTAGTTTAATCTGTAGCCTGTCTACTGAGAGTACCACATTCCACGTGTATTTAACAAAGGCCATTTCCTACAGTTTTGTCTGCAGTCAGAAACCAGTCTGTCTTTACAAATGCCATTTTACGTAAATCTGCACTTATTTATTTTCAGACATTTAGTGTAGTTCTCAAAAGCTTGAAAAAGTGTAATTTTTTTCCTCCTTTGTGTTGTCCTTGGACTTTCTGTTGCAATAGATGTCTTTGAGTACATTCTCTTTGGAGTTCAGGATACAAAGCAAAGCTAAGTGCTTGAGGAAAAAATACAATCTTCATTGAAAATTGCATTTTTAGGTAGTGCGTCCTTCCATTGTATGTTGATTGTTGCCAGGTAATCATTATCTTTTCTGATTATGGTGGTGTGCTGATTTGGGTGGGATACATTTAGCTTTCTTCACAGTAGCTGCTCTGCAGAAAGCAGTGTTGGTAACACAGGGATGTTTCAGCTATTGCTGAGCAGCACTTGCACAGAGTCAAGGCCTTTCCTGTTCCTCACCCTACCCCCCAGCAAGGAGGCTGGGAGGGGACCCAGCCAGGACAGCTGACCCCAAGGGACATCCCAGACAGGTATGGAGGTGTATGGGAAGAAGGGTGGGGTAGACATTCAGAGTTACAGTCTTTTTTCTCTTCCCAAGACACTAGACTGCCAGTGTAACATAGTGAATGCATTGCACTGGTTTTGCTTTGCTTGCATATGCAGCTTTGCTTTACCTACTCAACTGATTTTGTCTCTGCCCATGAGGTTTCACTTTTACTGTTCCAATTCACTTCCTTTCTCCATCAGGAGAGTGTGAATGAGTGGCTTGGTGAGGCTTAGTTGCTGGCTGGGGTTAAACCATGACATGTGTTTAGAACCCCTTGGTTATAATGAACTGTTATTAACTACTGCTAGTTACCTTTTTTGCTGCTTCTCAAGAGTTCTAGTTTTTTTTATATTATACCGGCTGTTGCAGTTTCTGGATGTAAGAGCAAACATCCATTTTCCTAGAAATGTTTTGTGTGTTGGGGTGAGGGTGTTTCAGAGATTAAACTATGGGTCCAGCTGTGCCCTAAGATATTTACCTTCCATCAAAATTAATCTGTCCTTCCCCTGTAGACTTCTGAATTTAAATCCTGTTTATTTACTTGAGGCTGTTTGGGAGACCAAGAAAAGATTATCTAAATTTAATGTTCTAATGGAATCAACCTGTTTATTGAAAGTAAGTCTGTAAAGTGTATTGGACTTTTTTTCAGTGAGACAGTTGTTAAGATACACTGGAATCAGTACCATACATGTAACTAACTGGATACGAAATTTAACAGAAACCGTTTCCTATCATTATTTCTTCAGAACAAAGATACTTTACATAGGAATCTGTTTCATTGGAGCTTGCTGTTGAAAAGTTGATGGACAGCCATTTAAGCCCTAGACCACTTTGTTTTTCAGGACACCACCACAGAGGCTTTCACTGCTAGTCCCTAAGGCAAGGCTACTAAATCTCGAGGCATTTCTAGGACTGAGGAAGGTTAGGATCTCAGGCAACAATTTGTACGGAGAAGCTGCTTACAGAGTGAAGCAAACATGAGAGTTGTGGCAGAGAATAAAGGAACAAACTCTTCTGGAGTGACGCCTCCTGCCATCTTGAATGCCCAGTACTGCTTATCTGGGGTGTGCTTTGTATGGTGCACGGAGTATTGGCAGTGACGAGGTTCTTTGTGGAGCAGGCATTTGAAGAAGGCTTCAATTTGTATGCATTCAGTGTATTTAGGTTGTTCAGCATTTAGTTCTGGTTTGGTCCAACACCAAAAATTAAGGTGATTTGTGGTTTTTTGGTTGTTTTGCTGGGTTTCTTTTGTCCCCAGGAAGAAAAAAAAATGGTCTTTTCTTTAAAATAAATCCTGAACTGTTCTAAATATCACCATAGAATTGCACCAATTCAAATGAATTTTAATAGTTGATCTGTATATGGAGTGGAATGTAATGGAAAGAATTATAATGTGATTTCCATCAGAATACTTAAAAAGACTCGATTTATAATCTGATACCATTACAATACAATAATCTTTTAAAACAAGTTATTTTAAAATAGTATGACTACTTTTTAAAGTCCTATTTTTAATAGTATTAAATATTTCTACTTTGCCACATTAAAAATTAGGGATTACTATAACCATATATAGTACTTTTTAAATTTAATGAAGTTATTACAGCTGCTATATTTATAAAGACTATTACTTTTATTACTACTATCAAGTAGTAGTGTTTAATGGTACTGATCAATGCCACAAATACTTTTCTTACTGCAATTTTGCCTATTGAAGATTTTTCCACATTTGTGGTCATTAATTAGCATTAACCAAGCATTTCTGTTGTAATTGTTAATATGACAAATGAAGAAAAATATTTTTAAATTGGTATCTGACAGTATTACTGAAAAGACAAGAAAACACTTTGTAAGGGGTGTTTTAAAATAGAAAAAAATATATTTATAAAATAATTTTTCTCTTTATCCTACCTGATTGAGCAAAAAAATGGTTTTCCTAGTGCCTCTTCTTGCTTATCTGTGTTTTTCTAATGAAGAGAAGATGCACTTGAGCACGTGCAGAACAATTTCTGTTCCCAGGGAGCTACAGTGGCTTGCTTGGCTCATGGCTGGCTGTTTCGTGTTGGGCTGTGCCTCACAGTATCCACCCCTCAGTTTTCCCAGTGCAAATTTGCTTGCATGGCAACTGCTGGTGCTGTTAACCCTCTTCTGTCCTGAAGGGTATTCCCTTGTGGCTTCTCAGATTAAATATTTAATTGGGCTGGGAATTGTTCTTGTAATTAAAGAACTACACAGAGCTGTTTAAAAATACTTTACCAGGAATGGTTATATATTTAGAAGAGATTGTGGCTGCACTGAGTGTGTTCCACTGAAGAGAGCTGTAGCAGCATGGCTGAGAACCGCTGGCCGTGTGGCTGCAGTAGCCTAAACAGAAGATGCTTCTTGAGTGCATCTTTCAGCCTGCACTGAGGTGCAGCTGGACACTGAGCAGCATGTGGCACGGCTTCTCTCTGGGTACTCAGAGGAGCACAAATGGCTCCTGTGTGAGTCACACGTTCAGTCAGGCCTGCAAGGTGCTCAGTGTCACCTCCCGGTGCCGGTGCCAGCTGTGCAAGGCAGGGCAGTTGTGTGCTGGGTGGGGATGTGCTGCTCCCGTGCTGTCCCTGCCATGGCTGGCACAGAGGGCTGGCACAGGGAAGCCTCAGGAACACGCATGTCCATGGTGGTGGCCCTAGCCTACAAGACCAGGTTACAAGTAAGCTGAAATAGGCACTTTACAGGAAGGGTTATGTCAGGCTTAATGCCAGCAACAGTGTTTTGTTGTAGAGACCCTCTGCTTCTGCGCCACACTGCTCATAGGCACAGTCGTTTTCAGGTGTCTTCTACAATCAGAGATGTGGCCATTCTAGGCACAAATTCTTCTGTGGGCAGAATCATAGGGAAAGGCTGGTTATCATCTCAGAGGAGAGAGACCCACTCTTCACCCAGCTGCAGATGAAATCCCTGATTTTCCTTTTGTACTACAGGAAGGCATTTAGCCAGCAGGGACTATACAGAATGATTTTTTTTTTTTCCTTTTTCTTAGTTTAAATAGATCTGTTTCAGTAAGTGTAAAACTAACTCCCTGCTTCTATGATCAGTTTTTATTCCTTAATTCTGTTTGGGTACAATGGATGAATGAAGACTTTACCTCTAATTTGGAAAAGTCTGAATAATCTTTTTGCTATCGGGAGTGTTAACTATTCTTTCTCCTGCCAGTATGACAGTGTCATAACACATAAAATTTATTTTGTTTTAAAACTAAAACAGAAAACAGGGTCTTGAAATGAAAATTCTCTTAATATTTTCTCTTCTATCATACTCATTTAATTCTTTATGTAAAACAAGAATTCATTGCTTTTGTGCTGGGAGCACGAAGCCACAAGTTGATAATGGTAACTCGATGTTTGTAATATAAAGTGCTGTTCCTGTAGTGTGGTCCAATTACACAATAGTAAAGCAGGGATGTAACACAGCAATGCTGCTTTCCTATTTGTTTCAGTAAGTTTAGCACAGCGGGAAACGTGGCATTCTTCCAAGGTAATGCGTCAAGCTTACAGTTGGATGGAAGTGCCATGGAAATTATTCCAAGTCTTCGCGTGCCAGCTAATAACTCTTGCTGAATGTATGCGACAATTGTCTTGTGAAATGTATTTGATGTCATTTCATTGCGAGGATTTTACATTTTAATTTTGAGATATTATGGTGTTCTAGAGATATTTGAAAAAGTTTTTCTGTAGGTGCTACATTTATGGCATTGTAATTTTAGTAATCAAATGCAATTTCTGTCTGGTTAGAGTGTGTACACCCTTTTAAAAATCCGGCTGTATCTTCTGAAATCAGAAAGAAGTACTCCATTAATTAGATCAAATTATGTACATTGTTCCTCCAAAAATGTCCTATTTTTTGAGGAAGAATATATCTAAAACAAAAATCTTAACTGAAAATATATTCATGATAGCAACAGAATGTCTCCTTTCATTTTGAAGTGGGGAAAGTAATAATGTATCAGCCATTTGGCAGCTGGGGGAAACCAGAACTGTCGAGGCATCTTTTTTGGTAGTCCTTTTGCTGTAGAGACCTGGGGGTTGGATAGCAATCAGAATATTTGCAGTTGCTCTTATTCTTCACTAGTTTTCACATTGCTTTAAAGCCATTCCCCAAGTCAGTAAATATCACTGTTGCACTGTGGCATCAACCCACTGTGACTGTCTTAAAGATACATTGATACTCTTTACAGCTTGGAACAGTCCTCAGCAAAATATATACATTTAAAATATCATGCCAGCGGCGTTATAAATAGCTCCATGGTATATTTTTTAATGTTTCAAGTGTGGTGAGGAGCAGCCACTGCTTTTGGAGCATTAGCAAATAGTTCACAATTAAGGAGTTAATCTTTAGCCTCACTAGCAGTCTTGGAACAGAGGGTGTCAGTGCATACTAAAAACAGTATTGGGTTTTCTTTTTGTGAACCACAGAGGGCTCAGAGTACATCAGTTAGTTCCAAACAGGCTATTGAATGCTATCATAGGTAAAAATACCAGCTGTACTGCACCTGGTTTGATTTTATGATTATAAAAGTAAAATTCCTCCATCTCAGGCTTTTTTTTTTTTTAATTAATCCCCACTGCTCATTTTCAGTCAGTATTCTTAGAAGGGTATCTGACACCTCTTGCTCAGGGACATTTTCTCTGTGGTAGTAAGTTTGGGCATACAATAAAGATAATAATTACTACTAGTGTTTAAAGCTTTCCAAAGGTCTTTAGTTAAATGCATACATATACCTTTATTGAAGCATTTCTGATGGCCTTTGGCAGCACTGATCCAGCAAGTGGAAAGTTCATTGTCATTGGCAGTGTTTGTTGTTCCGGAGGGTGTGTTTGTTCTAGCTGGTGGTAATTGTTTCAATGCTGACATGTGAAGAGTATATAAAAGAAAATAAAGAGCAGAGGAGATGCACAGGGGTTAATCAGCCAACCGTCAGCCTTGGCCCATGCTCCTGCAGGCAGAAGTAGTATCAGGTTTGGGGGAAAAAAAAAGACTACTGAGCTGAGCATCAAGACCTGCACAGGTCCAGCAAAGCGAACTGCAGACAATTATGAATGGGACTGAAATTGGGAATTAATCACTACTGATATCCCATAGTAATTCCTACTAGCATCAAGAGAATCAACAAATTCTCCATGCAGTTAATATGGTGAGCTTGCTGACTGCAAATGTGTGCTGTGTATGTTGTCAGCATTTAAGGGTCCTTGTGCATGAGAATTGCCTCACGCAGTGGGGAGTGAAAGAAGAGCGTGTTGAGTGGACGAGGGTACATGCTGATTTGGCAAAGGATATAGGATGAATTCCTGGGTCAATAGTGATAATGATCAGAGTGCCTTTCTAATGAATAATCAAGTATGGGGTGGTCAAAATTTTCCTCTCAGTAGTGACATAATTTGGCATAGTAAGTGCCAATATTTAATGAAGAATACACATTTGGGATTGTCCAAGCTGGTTTTAGGCTCTTACAGCTGCTTTCATAGCTTTGAAAGCTCTCTTTTGGATTGTAAAAAAACCAAAACCAAACCAACCCCCCTCCCCACATTTGAACATTACCTGTCAGGGGTTTTGGGGACAGCAATCACAAAAAGAAGATCAGTCAAAGATAAAGATCAAAACCACAGAGTGACAAAACATTCTTGTCCCTGGATATCCTGGATCAGAGTATCTGCTCAACACCTTGCTTTGCTTTGATGACTAGTGCTGACACTGAGATGGTGCTGCTTTTTCAGTAACAAAACTCCAGCTGAAGCCCTGAGTCAGTATATGTAACATGCTGTGATATTTTTTCACCTATTTCCTTGCAGACAAACAAACATACAGTGAGAGAACAAGTCATGATGGCATGCTTTTTGAATGCTACAGGCAGGCCTGAATTAGAAATAAAAAATGAAATCCAAATTCTATGAAATTAAACAGCATCTTTAATCCAAAGCCTCCTACCTACTGCTGTACAAAGCAGAATGACTGGAAAATTTAAACTTGGTCTTTTGTTTATTGTTATGAATCACTCATTAATTCCCTTGTTAAATTTCTTAATTTAATGTTTTCCAGACCTTCAATTATTGTGGCACTGAGTTTTCACCAGTAAATTTGTAATTATGTCTGTGCATTGTGTGGCAGTGTTGTCTTTTATATTTAGTGTGGAATTCCTTTGAGACAGTAATAGTGCAAAATAATTTTGAGTGTTCAGAGGTGAAAGGACTGTACCACTTAGATGAAGTGAGGAATATTTCTGAAAGCATAATCTACGCTGCTATTGCAGTCTTAAATATGTCTTAGTGCTTTATTTGCTTTAATATTTAAAATTAGAGTTAGATGGTTAATGTTGGAAATTACTACAAGAAGGGAAAGGAAACTTTCAGCTTTTTTTTACTGCATCTTGGCTGCAGTTGGAACAATGGGTCAGTGGCACTAAGTGTAGTCTGTTAGTTTGCTCATTTTATTTTACCTTTCCTCCAGTGGATGGATAACAGTCAGTTAATACCTTTAATAATCTTTTATTCACTTTTTAATATATTGAAAAAAAGTAAGAAAAAAAAAGCAGTGGGGAGGATTTTTTCTCATCATCATCACTGTTTGCCAAGTTATTTGTATGTAGAGGGAAGATTCTTTTGGTATAATCAATCTGCTGCTACCCATTTTACTGCCAAGCATTCCTTCTCTATGGTAGCGTAATGTTACCTAGGGAACAGCTTAAAGCTGACACATACAGTGGTGCCACAAATTAATTTCACAGTTATCAGGATATAGGGTGATAACAACAACATGAGCTACTGTGAAATTACCATTGTTCCTATTGAGTTACAGTGTAATTATTACTTTTGTGGCAACTATGCAAATAACTCATGTCAGCACTGTAGGATGGGATGTGCATTCCTTTCTCTGATTCAGTACTTTGTGCTTCAGAGACATCTTTATGTGCTATAAACTAGAGCTCTGCTTTGAATTAAAAGCTAAATATGGTTATATCTTCACAAAAAAGAAAGATGAAAAACAGAAAAGCAATACTTAAGAGACTAAAAAACAAAATCTGTTGCAGTCTGTCCATTATCACCTGGAATCAGATCTGCAAATATGTGATAATTTAATAGAATAATAAACACACTGTTATTCTTTCATTGCTTCCAGAATGAGAGTTGGAACCTTCCGTCAAAAAGGGAGCTTTGAATTAGTTACTTCTGTTATGGGATATTTTCATGTTTCTTTGCTGCCATTTTGGTTTGGTAAAAAGGACAGGTGAAGAGATGTTTGATTACATTTATTCTCATTGACAAGTAGGAAAAAAAATTGTGCAGCAAGGTTAAGATGCTGTTTCCAGTATATAAGATGGAATGTATCCTGGACATTGGACCCTGGTTAAAACAAAACAGCTGCTGAGGGTTAATGATGGCAGAAGAGCAGGTCACATTGTGTGGTGAAGCTGGCACAGGTGCTCCTTGTAGTGCTTGCTTAGAACAGAAAGAAGTAAGCATTGGATTTTCAACTTGCAATTATGTGTGGATAGATCACCATAAGGAGCTTTCAAGAATGTTATTCTAGATGTGGCTAATGACCAGATTTTCAAAATTGCTGAGAATTCAAGAGCTTGTAATGTTTAAATATTAAAGAAAGAATGTTTTTCTAAATGTGCCATTTAGAAAAACATCACAGCTACTATTGCATGTAAAGAATGAACAAATGAAACTTGATTAAATAAGTGTGTAATCATCCAAGAGAAAATCTATATGTGTAAGATAACTCACTATTATGAAAAAATGAGAGCCAGATAAATTTCCCTGTAGGACAAAATTCTGATGATGGGCAAGTTGTCTTTTTTTTTTTTTTTTAGAGTTTAGTGAAACTTCATTGGCAAATAACAGTAATGTAATGATACCATCTGATTTCACCGCCCCCAATTTAAACTCTTAGTTTGTATTTTGTAGTATATAAAAATGAAATTGAAGAAAACATTTTTTCATTTTAGTTACGACTTTGCAGATACTCTTTTGCAAAAGAGCATTTTTTAATTAATTTTGAAGTATTGTTTTAAATTGCAAGTAGCTTCCAAAAGGAATGTTTCCTCAGTTCTTGTTTCACTGTGTGAACAGAAATACTGAACAGCTTGATGAGCCTGTTTCTGTGAAGGAATAAACATGAACAATGTTCTGAAGGAGCTGTTTGTGTCCGTGAGCATTTCTAAAATGTCTGTCTGTACTGTATCACCAAGATTTGAACTGGAATAGTTGGGGTATTTTTCACTAGTTTGAGAGTTGTAAGTCTGTCTGTAGAAAAGCAATGTTCTGTTTCTTTCTTGTTCTGGATTTTTTTTTTGTTGGATCAACACAATCTGCTCAGGTTTTGCACTGATGGAATGTAGCAGTACCATAAAACCTTTGCAACTGATGATCTGGGGGGAAGTAATCACAAGATAAATAAACCTTATGTTATGGCTCATTTATTATCCATGTGATGAATAATGGTGGAAAAATGTGTGATAATTAATGGACTAGCTTCATGGAAAGACTCCTGTTTATCATATGGTTGTTGCTCTTTCTAGTGGTTTGCTGACAAGTATATTTATTGCAGTATGAGGAGGTCACTAATTAATATGGATATTAGTAAGGCTTTGTGATAATACTCTGAAAAATCTGATTGTTTAAAAATTTTCTCTCTGTCCTCCATTCAGTTTTTTTGGTTCTATGCATTGAAGAGCTAAGTCAGTATTTGATGCTGCATTATTGCCCAGGTGCAGTAATCTTTAACCCATATATGTAGGGGGTAGAATATAAGAAAATAAAGATAGTGTAGAAAGTAATCTTGCCCCTAAGGAGTTGCAGCTGGGCCAATTATCAAAGATTAGGAACAGGCCTGACTTTAACAGGCCACAGCTGTGACCAGTGGGAAGAAGAGTGCTCTAAAAGCTGGGCGAAAAGGGAACTGGGGTCAGTTGGCTGCTTTGAGAAGAAGAAAGAGTCAGTGCTCTGAGGAGCTGCCCATGAGAAACACTGAAAAGGTATGGAACTTTTGTGATGAGGAGAAAACAGTATGGAAGCCCTGCAATAAAATGGCCACACATATAAATTACATATGAAAGAAACAGCTTGGGTTTAGCAAGAGTTTCTGGAAGATCTGGTGCAATCCTTGCATGCTTGTTGGGAGTCAGCCTTGTGGAAGCAAGTCATAAAGGTTTAGAGCCAACAAAGGTGCTCATTGTCCCAGTTTTAGGAGGGTTTGGGGATCAGGGTGGGTAGCTGTGGTACTGTGGGGAGCTTCTACTGGAGCCACAAGTGACCCAGAAGTAGAATTTTATTAGAAAAATCAAATTATGTGTTTTTTATACCTGATGACCCAGATACTGCTTAGGATAAGTGTTATTTATTGACAGCTCTTTTAATATAAATAAATAAAAAAGTTGAGGTTTTTTTTTTTGGAAGAGTGTAGTTTTGAACCATATGATAGACTCTTTTGTTAAAATGTAATTGCGACCTACCACCACAACTGCTTGCATAAAACTCTCTGGCAGGCCATAGAACAAAAATCAGGAATAATTTTCTTACAAAATAGATAGTGTCAATTATTTTGTTGCTTTTGGTGTCATTTACTTATGGTTTCTTAGCTTTACTAGACAAATAATGCTAATTATGTGCTGTATGTTGAGATACATGTTGTTTTAAAAGAGCAAGGAAGTTTAGATCTCTTCCCATGTTTTCAAGTAAGAGGATGATCTTAGGTGATTTCATGGATTTCTTCCCCCTCATCCATGATGACCAGTTTCAGATATCCTAATAAGGAGATAGGAGTGGCCTTTTTTTTTGGTGTTAGGCAGCTAACCTTGTTCCTTTCTGTTCCTTTTATTTTTTTTTTGTCTCCTGGTTACTTTTTAGTAGTTCCTCTGTGTGTCCCACTAGCACTTCACTAGGGAAGAGGAACTGAGCCAAGTCCTGTACTGTAATCTTTCTTCCTTTGCTTATGGAATAGCTGTAGGAAAGGTGGTAGCTTTCCCGACTGATCTTACATTTTCTTCTACAGTCTCTGTGTGATTGATGAGTGGTCAAAGCTCTCAGCAGGAGCAGCCTAAGAACTGAGATCCAGCCCTGAGTGCCAGGGAAGCGGATTAGGATGTGGTGGTTTACAAAGGGTCAAACCCAACATAATAACTGAGTCACTCCACGGCTGCATGGTCAGTTTAAGCCTCTGAAGTCAGGTCTGTAAGCAGAGTCCTGGGAAGGTCCTTTGACAGGTTCTCATGACCCCTGTCACACACAGGCAGCCTAATCTGAACTGGAAATACAAACTGAGCTATAGTAGTGTGCACTGTAAGTACGGATAAGTGGATGTGGTATTGGAATGGTGGTGTGTAAATCTGAGTAAAATCTTTTTTCAGCAGTCTTGCTGGAAAGGGCATCAGAATATAAGATAGCTGTTTTTATGTTTTCACAACTGACACCACTTTTTGCTTCATGCTGTGACTGGGGAAAAAAATGAACCATGTGAGAATGGGAGAAGTACATAGCTATATTTTACTTGATGGAAGGTGAACTTTTAATGTGCAATTTGCATGTCCCTTCCTGTTTGTCACAGGTGCTGACACTGAGAGCACCATGGCCATGTGCTTACTTGAAAAAGCTTTCCTTGGAAGTTCCACCTTCTGGAAAAGACTTAAAATGGCTTGACTGAAATTGTGGCTCTTTATCAGATTGAAAACTGTGGTCTTCTTGTTTCAAAATAACAAACCTACAATTTCTTTATGCAGGGCCACTGAAAATTAACAATTATCATCTGTGCTCTGAAGAATATAAATAGTTCCTCCAGGGAAAAATACATAAATCAGTGCCAAATCTCACTAAATTAAAAAAACAAATAACCTATTTCATTTTGGCAGGGTTGATAATGTTCTGATCCTTGGCTTCAGGGCCAACATATTTTTCTAGGTCTACATAGAAAGATGTTCATGTCATTCTGCCTCTACAGTAAATAAAAAGCTGGATCAGCTCTCCTATGTTGTCTGTAATGAGTTCCAACTGGAGTACTATCCCTCCATCCTTGGCAGCCTAGGCAGTTTTTCAGTGGAAAATATTCTGTTTTTCAGAAAGCAAGATTTTTAACCTCTTGCTTGCTCAGAAAGGTACAGACATTGTAACATTAGAGATTACCTTAAAAACTGCGTCTAAATTTTAAGATTTATGGATGTTAGTGTATTTTGTGTTTAGCCAGAAGAGTCCTTCTGACATGTCTTATTTCTTGTTTGGAGAATGGACTTTCTGCTTTGTTCTTTGATAAAGCCTGGTACTAAGAGTTGTCTCATACCAGTTACTTCTATGTGATATAAATTTCTTTATCTCTCTCTCTCGTGCTCTCTCTCCCGCTCTCACTCTCTCTCCATCTCCCCCTCTGCCCTGCAATTACTTTGCTCAATAGTCTTTTGTAATGTTTTTTCTCATTGAAATACTGAAGCCTGCAAGAAGTTAGTTGACGATGAAATGATTTGCCTGGTCAGTTCACCTCTGACCAAGGCAACAAGTTCAGCAGTAGTGAAGTTTTAACTGAAAGCAATCTATGGCATTGTATATCAAACAGTGCCAAACAGGTAACACTGTATTACAGCAGAAATGTGATCTATACGAGCTTCCCTAGGAGATTATATGTGATTAAGGAATTCCTTGGAAAAGAATGAACCCTTTTCATTGTTCTTCACTAAGAACTGTGACAAGCTTGCTTTGTCTTCCTATTTTACCAATTTCGAGATTCTCATGGTGGGTAAATCAGATCTGGCACATCAGTGTGCTGCTTTACAGCTATGAATTCCTTCCCTCAGCACACATGGAAGACTCAGGATGTCCTGAGCACTTTGGCCAGTGCTGAGAAAGCTCTTGCATTTAATTTTAAATGAAAGCAAATTCTTGTGCTTAAACTTGAACGTGAGCTTCAGTGTGTGCACAGCATAGACCCACAGTGCTTGTGTCAGTAAAGGTAGTATCTGTGCTGTATGCTGTGTTTATGTTGGCTCATGGAAACAGGCTCAAGCCCTAGGAATTCAGGTGTTGCTTCTTTTGAGATGATGCCCTGCCACGTGGCCAGTGACCTGCCCTGAAGCAGCTCATTTGTTGGAAGTTCTCAATGGATCAATCCTGAGTTTCATCCAGAGAATACCTTCTAAGAACACTAATACTCCTGTAACATCGTGGATAGTCCTGATCTTGTGTGAGTACATTTCTGTGAGGAGTAGGATTAATAATTAATGCATGTTCCCTCAGTGTAAAACAGGATAATCTCTGACAGATGGTGATTTTTAACAAGAACATTGCAGCAATACAGCATGAAAAGCATGCTTTTTCTGTGCCTCAAAACTAAAAGATGCTTACACGGAAGTATGTAAAACCTGCATGGCTTTCTTGTACTCTGTTACTGGTTTCAGATTATGGATACACTGAATTTTTGTGAGGTTGTAATAATAGTGGTGGTCGTGTGATTTTGTTGAATTTCATGGCATTATAAAAATGTCCGAATACTTCCTGTGTTGTCTGTAGATGAGCAGCTGAGAGAAAAAACAAATTGCAATAGTAGCAACCTATTTAAAAAAGTCTGTCAAAATATTTTTATCATTTTTACTATTATGGGTAATATAAACATACAAAAGTTGGGAGTTTTAGTCATTATATGCCTTCTATGGTGTTTTTGAGGAAATAAGATAGTTAATCAGTTCTTAATCTTTTTGTGCTATGAAATGCTCCCCAGAGATCTGGAGGTCAAACTAGGCACCCATCAGTAGAGTCAAGCTGTGCTGGTCTCCAAGGGAAGATCATCTGTCTTTTCCTGAAAGCTGCAGAGATGTATATTAATGAATGATTGAATGGTTGATGTGCTGTCAGGTGCTCCTCCAACATCAGCATCAGGCTGATGTACGAGAAAGACTGCCTGCTATGTTACAAACATGTTGTATATTTAGATTTTCTCATTGTATGTTAAGAACTGTTAGAAAAAACCATGCACCATTGCATACTTCAGATGGATGGGTGTCATTGCTTAAATGAAAGCTTTGAATCACAAATGTATGTGCAAGTAGCTATTTTCTTCCATTTGTAAGATACTCAGCTAACTATTTCTCAGAATGAGTAATGTACCATATATAGCACCAAAACAGTGTCTGTAGTGCTTTGTATCATTCTAAGCAGAAATAGATATGTTTATTGAATACCGCATCTAGTTTGCATCATTGGAAGTATCCATTTGGACCTTCTTTCTCTGGAAATGGGATTTTTGAAATGCTGCACATCTGTTCAACAGAATATATTTATTTTTTCAAGTTTATTGAACAGTATATAGTATTTTTCAAAGAAATGAACTGAGTATTTAATCAGTTTTTATATTGAGGGGGCTAAGAACATATGAGAAAATCTTTTAGATTACCAGGTCAGATAAAGTACCTGGTAGTTATGAGACAGTGGAGGGGAATTATTAAAGTCACTTAGGAGCTGCCACTTTACCTTTCTAATGCCCAAGAGCACCTAAAGGCTGCCGGGCTACTTAGGCTGCACTTCCATAAAAGAGCTTCTCAGCACTGCCCTCTGTAGTAGCTTTCCAAATAGGCGCTTCCTGTTCCACATGGATTCAGTCCCTCCAGGTTGACCAAGCCAGATGTACAGAGGGAACTTAGGAACTCTCTGATACTTAAAGCTAATAGGTTAGAGGTTTGCTAGGTATTTCATGTGTTAAATATGAGAGTTCAAATCCCTGCTCTTCCTGATTTTTGAGTAAGTGCCTTAATTTAGAACCTCCACAGCTTAGGGCTCAAATATAAGTTGTCCGATAGTAGTTGCTGTGAAACGGTTTTGATTTTTTTTTTCTATTTTCAGATGGAAAAGCAGAGCTTAAATTTATTCCCTCATGAGCAAGTGCATAGTGGTAACCTTTGGTAAAAGGAAGCCATGGCTTTCGTTTGTCTCTGACCCTGTCAGATATTTAACAACTTAACTCTTAGCAGCTAGCATCTTGGCTGTTTATTTGAGAATCTCTTACATGAACCCCTACCTGCTCTGTCCATTCATTTAGTGTGCGTTAGGAGCATGAATATCCAAGTTGGGTTCAAGAAGTCAACTTTAGGTAACTTTGGGTCTTCAAAGCTCAAATCTTGCTTTTGAGCAGTCAAAAATACTGCTTCAATACCTGCATTTTGAATTAATGGAAAAGGAATAGCACGTGCCTGAATGACTCAAAATAAAAGCTAATTTTCTGAATGAGAGGTTATACTGCTGAATCTAAGATTATTTTAAAATACCTCTTAAGTTTTGGAATGGTGAGAAGAGCCAATCTTACTTCTGCATCTTCAAGCCTGAACCACCACACAGTGTCACCCAAGTGATTTTAGCAAAGGTAATTCCCATGTGTGTGGCAGTGCAAGTAGGTGTATTGCAATTCTCAAGATAACTGTTATCATTCTAGTCCTGTTTGTGTTGAGGTGAATTAGAAACAGCTCAAGGGGATATAATCTAGCATGGCTGGGCTCCGTTTAGACTTCAAGGCCCCTTAGATTGTATCCACAAGTTTTTTTCACCATTCACATCTCTGTTTTTTCACAAATCTAAGCAAATGAGAGAGGATAACCACAGAGAGTCTAAGAGCTGTGTTAAAAATTACATATCTGTCAGGAACCCCCAAGAATCTCTGTCCCTTGGGCATATTTGAGCTCTTACTGTTCTTGATTTAATAATTTGATTCAAAATCTTCAGATGAGAGTGGATCAATAACTGGGTGTCTGCCTGGGTAACTGACTTTGTCTCCTTTGAAGTAAAATGAGATTTAGTTTTGTGTTTTCTGAGTTTTGAATACACTCATCTTTTAACACCTTGTTTTATATTATAATTGCCATATTAGCATAAATTATCAAAATAATTCCTCTGGATACTTTACTTGACCCTGGACCATGGGAGAGAGATTTTATGATAGGACCTATCTTAATGTCATCTCTGTTTTAGACTGCTGTGGAGACTTGAAGCAGTGTAAGGAATGACTGGGAGCTGTGTATACTGCTTCCCACTCTGATATCACTGGGATGAGGCTCTGAAAGGCCTGATGATTGCTTCAGGTGTATGTGTTATTAGTGTGGAGTATGTGTGGTGTATGGATGTGTTTCCTAAGTGCTCATCTCACTGGATCTACTGGACAGAGACTGGAAGTGCATTCTGCACTAAAGGGCAAGAGCTGAAGCAGACAGATCCAGAAATACTCTGCATAGCAGAGCCATGAGTGAAAGGGAAATAGTACAGTAAAGCAGTGTTCAAAAAGGGAGAGGTATGCCTGTCCTCCCCGTGTGAGCTGGGTATGACAGTGTGGTACTGAACAAATAATGGTGGTATCTACAATTTCACTAATCTGTAAAATCTATTGTCTCCTTAGTTTGTGTATCACTTCATTGAGATCAATTGGCGATTGACTGTAGTAGAGTGACAGTTGTCAGCTTTACCTATGTTTACAGACCAAGGTAAAGAAAAGAAGTTGATCTTTTCTGCCAAGTGAGTAAGTTTCATAAGTGTGTTTTGCATCTGAAAGACTGCTCTCACCTTCTGGAAAATCTTTTAAAAATCCTAATGACTACAGATTTTTGTGGAATGGTAGTCTGAAATCTGGTTTCTTTTTCCTGTAGAAATAGATTGCCTTGTAAGAGTATAAAAAAATTTGAAGTTCTGAGTTCTGTTGGTGCATGGCATTAGTACTGCACTTTTTAGTGTCCAGGTTAGTTATTGTAGCACAGTGGAAATGCTCAGAGAATATTTCTGTGGAGTTAGGAAGAGCCTAACAGCAGTTTATTGCAAGAACAAGGAAGATTGTTCTTGCTGCACTGATTTGCAGCAAGATTATTAAATATTATGGGACTTGCTAGGCTATGCTGTTATTGCGGTGGATCTGGGAGATATATTGAAGTTACCAGCCTTACACTCTGTTTTTATTTCATAGCATTCTGGTGTTGTGAAGCTGAGGGAAACTTGAGTACTTCTTCACTTTCTGTAACTCCAGAAACTCCTGGGCACGTTGCTGATGAAAATGCCTCTCTCATCAATGTGTACGGGGGTGCTTGGGCTTTGGAAAGAATTTGAGTAAATAGCAAATGAAAACTTAGGAGCGATGAGACTGCTTTGTACCTTTTCTGCCACTACAGTGCAGTTTGTCAATATTAACATGTATTTCCATGCAGGCAAATCGGATGGGACTTTAACCTGGAAAAGTGATCATTATTATTAGTATACAATTGTAAAAGAAATCCCAATTAATGCATGCCAAAAATTTTAAGCTTTTGCTTGTTATTTTTTATGATCGTGGTGTGGCATAGTATGGTCTTCACATGGGAAGGGCTGCAGTTCTTTCTTTGTACTGATCCTGCTGTATTTACAGCTCTATAACTCACTTTGGGGAAGTTTGTGGTGCTCATCTTGCAGCTGGGATGTGCTTTCAAACAGGAATAAACTGTTGGTCCTTTGTTCCAAGATGGGACTGGTGAAGCATGAGCAGTTGTCTGTAGTGTCCAGTATATCTTTATTGGGTTCTTGTACTAATGTGTTCTCATTAGTGCCTACCTTTTTACTTACAGTTTGTAGAGCCACTGAAAAGAGAAGTCATGAAAATAAGTTCATGTGTAATAAATATTTTCCAGCTTTTTTGTTGTGGTTTTAAACAACAGTCCTGTTAAAATTTGTGTTTAAATCAAAGATATTGCACTGTTAGACGGAAGTTACAATGTCACCACAATTGGTATGATTTTGTTAGTGTTATATCTGCCACATGAAACAATTGCCAAATCAAAGTCTAAAAGTGTGAAAAAAATTAAAAGCTCTAAGTACATCTCACTAATGAATTCTGATATTTTTATCATACGGTAAGTCTGTTCTCAATACAGAATTCCTGGTGTTGCTTATAGACTGTATTTGGTAAGAGGGAGTGTGGGTTTGTACAATGCTGCTGTCTGGCGCTAGTCAGAATATGCCTCCTCCTGAGTAGACAGCTGCTGCAGGAATGTCAAGAAGAATCCAGGTTACCCTTCCTGTGGCTTCTCCAGGTGCTACAATGCCTGAAGGAGGTAAAACTTTTACAGATGTTAGCATCTGCAACAGAATAGGGCTCTGTTGATTAAAACTGAATAGTCTAACCACCTTAGCAGGAATTAACCCAAAGTACTCGTGCACTATGGAAATGGCATTTTGTGTTACCGATAGCTTCTTTCTTCCTCCTCCTCTCTCTGTGTTTTAAAATGAATGATCTGTTTTTTCTACTGGTAGGAACTCTTGACTTATTTTTTTTTCTATATTGTCAAACTATTGAATGCAGTCATACTTTGAAAAATAAAAATATTTGGATTAAACTGTTTTGCACCAGAATTAGATATATGTTTGGGGACTGCAGCATTCACTTTACAATCCTGATAAATATCATTTAATAATAAATAGAGTAAATGAATCTGTAGTAGGCTGTAACTTGCCTGCTGGATGGACATTACAGTGGATGCATGGTCCACTCCTCTGCAGGCAGTACACATAGTGCTCATTTTAGAAGATCTGGAAAACATCTCTTTACTCAGTGTTGTAAGAGATGTGTGTTTTCTGTACTCTGGAACAAAGTTTCATATGCTACTTTGCATAGCAGAGGGTGAAGCAGCAAAATTTGGTTCTGGAAAAATGGCTGAAGAAGGATGAATCTTATGTGTAACTGACCTAGAAATGCAGCTCTAGCTATGATAGGGTAGGATGCAGGTGAAATTTGTGAGGACTGGCTGTGTGAGGATTTTATGTGGGTGATCCCTTCCCTATCTAAGATGTACTAAGGATATGAAAAGTATGTACAGTTGGAGGTAAATAGCTGTCCAGCTTCCAAATTCTTTCTGGTAGCATTTTGTGATAGAGGTATTTCCAGGCAAGCCTAGTTTCAGGTTTTAAGAGAACCACTTTTGGGAGGAATTTTTCTTAAGTCACTTCAAGTACTGAAGGTTCCAAAGTCTTCTGCTGTCTACATCTTCTGTTAACTGGCAGCAGCTTTCATTTCATACATCTAATTGTGACTTATATCTGGGCATATTCTGGTTTTTGTATTTCCTTGTTTCCTGTTCTTGATAATGGTTGTTGATACATGCTTAGTGTTGAAATCTGTATATTACCTACTCGTTTCTGGAATGGGGAATAACTGCATTGGTTTCCTGCTAACTTGTTAGAAACTCATGAGGATATGCCTGCATGCCACTTACCAGTATAAGTGTTTGCCTGGTTTGAGACAGCATTCAAGATGTGCATGTATCTATTTTAGAGAGACTTACAAGGACCAGTGATTTTTAATTAGCTGGTAGGGTGATGCTGCTCTTCTGAATGTGGCAGTACAGCACCGCTGTTGTGCTGGGCAGTCAAGGTAAGGGACCATCGTTCAAGTGAAAAGCTGCTCGTGTAATTCCTGGCTCTGCTGTGGCTTGGATCTGGTTACCTTGAGAGCATCCTATAAGCATCCTCTGCATCACCAGGCTTTTTCTGGAGCAGGGGAAAGCTGGCAAGAACTTTCTGTGGTGTTCATTCTTCTACTTTTTTTGTTTACACTAACGTTGATACTTTGAAAGGTGAGAAAAAATTCAAAGAGAAGATAGGCTTTCATTATGTATTACAGATCAAAATAATGTGGTGGTTTGTTGGGTGGTTTTGTTTGTCTTGTTTTTTTCCAACCAGGATATAAGTCCAAGTTTTAGTTTATAATGTGGCTGCTGATGTTAGGTACAGTTCAAAAAGCGCCAAAAATTTAGCTTCTTGCATTTCTTCTGCACTACACATAATGTCTTGTAACTTGAGGCTTCCCTCCAGCAGCCTCACACTGCTCCGAGGACATTCTTGGAGGCTTTATCCTCTCTTAGTGCAGTTTCACTAAAACACAGACTTTGCAGCTCGCTAGGTACTGTAAGTGTGAACACCCCCTGTCACCTAGCTCGGCTTCCTGTAGGCTGGAAGTACTTTGGAAATTGTAGCGCTAAAAGGCAACTTTCAGAAGGGACTGATGGTTAGAGGCAGGAGGGCTTCTCCTCTCGAGTTAAGTTGCCTTTTGGCAGTGTGACTGTCGGAAAATGTGTTTAACGTGCTGGCTAATAGGAAAACTCTGAGGCCTATCATCCATGAGCCTCGCTTAATACCACAGATGGTTTAATTTAGAGATTGCTAAAGTATTTGAGGGAATTTAAGTCTTGTTAGGTGGAAGGGTCTTGTTTCCTTCTAACAAATTCCCTTTTATGGAATAACTTTGGAGTCATTCAATAGAACTATTAGGTACCATAGTCAAACTTCAGTTTCACTGTGTGCATCAGACAGATGGATGCTTTGCATGACAGGTGAGAGTGGAGGTTTCCTTCAGAATTGTTTCTTTTCAGAGTTGTTTATTTACAGACTGCAGCCTCGGGATAGTACTAATGCTTTTGTTAGCTACTGATTTATGCTAGCCCCAATCCAAATAAAACATTTGATTTGTGCATTCTATTTTAAACAGGTGTACACATGCTTGCTCCCTTCAGACATACTGTATTTTATCAACACAAGGGATTCTTACTTCTTTTATTGCAGTGTGTAGTGACTACTGAGAGACAACAGTGTAGCAAGAAAGTTACCTAACATTAAATTCAGACAAGAAGTGATAGTCTGCCATTCAGAATGTCTTCAAAGTGTTTCATGCAGCTGGAAAACATTTGTGTGACTTTGTCGGAAGAAACTGTGAATATTGTTTGGATTCCTATTTAACTGAAAAAACCCGACAGCTTCATTTTAATACTGTTTCTGGTATGTTTGGTGATATACTTGAACAGGTTAAATAATTTTATTCCATGTGGTAATCACAGTGTACAGAGCACTGTTTTGTTCAGTATATTTTGAATATTGTCTGTTAACATGCATTAATCTTCAGGGTTTTTTTCTTTAAAAACAATCCTAACACAGAGCCCCAGAACTTAGATGTAAAATAAAATGATTATTTAATGTAATGATGCAGTATGTACCCATGCAAAATTACACCTTATTTTTGTCATGAAACTGAACCTACTAGATACTACTAGCAGAACCTACTAGATACTACTCCCTGTATGATTGCTGTTGCAAGTTGATCAGACAATCATTAGGGGAAAGACACTACAAAAAGTCCTCTGTAGGATTTCTCATTAGTGTGAGAGTATATTCTTTATTGCATGCTGTACTTGCATGTAGTGGAGGACAATGTAAAGTGAACTGAGTATTGTAAATGTGTAATGTTATCCAGTCTTTCCTGTTTACCACTAATTTCAAACCTACTTTGTGCTTTTTGTTTAAAGAACCATAATAAGAACAAATAAGACTACTTAGTTTTCTGAAAGTGTTAAGTACCAAATATGAATTTGCTTTAAAAATAACAGGAATTTGGCATATCTTCAAAAATTTTTGTGGACTCGTAACGGTGCCGGTCACAAGACCTCTCTGAGCAGTAAAAAAAAAATAAATCTCAGTTTAGACACTTGAAAGGTCTCACAAGTTACATCTCTTTCACCCTAAATATAAAAAGCATTTTATTATAAGGCATAATGCTGATCTTTTCTGTTGAGGCTTCATCTGTATCAAACAGAAGTTGGAAAAAGATATGTTCTATACTGTGAGATTTTATACTAGAAAACAATTGTTTCTTTTGACATGCATAAATATAGGGTTTTTTTTAATAACTGTATTTCACTTCATTCTCATGCAAATGTTAAATACAATTACCTTGGTGCTCCAGTCAGTGTTCATTCACAAATGTACAATATGAAAAAAAGTGATGTAACCTGACATTATTTATTAAGGCATTTTCTTTTATCAAAGGAGATTTTTAAAATGTCATTAAGGAACGGAATCTCTGAATTCTGAATATATAATGGTTCTGTTTACAGGTTATTTTTCCTTTAAAAATGTCTAACCAATAGGCCTCAGAAGTCTAGAAATAAAACTTCTTTTTTACATTCATATTAATGTCTGTGACAAGAATTCTTCATCTGACACTGGTCTTGCTGATGTTCAGTTGCAGCCTAAATTCTAGGGAACTTCTGAATTGCCTTCACTCTTCAGAATAAATACAAGTAAACATAGCAAAAATGTTGCTACAACTTCGCCTTGTGGTTCGCTGAAGCTAAAGACAGACCTCTCATTTACTTCCTGGGAGCATGATTTTGTTTGCTTGGAACAACAGGTTGGGAGTTATTCTCTTTATCACTGTAGCTTTTAAATAAAATTTTTCAGAAAGCTCTTGTTAACTTAAGACAATATAATCAAACTTGATGGTCCAGTGGCACGCCCAGGACTGAGGGATAACTTGGTGGTTCTGGTATTGCCTGGGAAGCTGGGATACAAGCGGTTTCTGTGCTGCAGGTTGCTGAAACTGCCAACATATTCTGTCCCTTAGTCCTTTGTTGTCAAAACTGAAATAATATCTCATTGCTGTGTATCTGGATAGGCAGAGGAGTACAAAGCAAGAGTGAGAGGTGCTCAGGTGCTTTGTTGAGGGTGACTGGGTAAATGTGGGTAGATAAACACAGTCTTTTGTACAGGAGTGAACTTGCATTGTCTGAATTCTGTGTTGATAGGGGTTAGCATAGCTCTAGGGACCCTGGGAGGGCAGGCAGGCATAAATGGTCTTCAAGCAGGTGGTTTAGTTATCTCTTGTACTATCAGAGTCACTTACTGAGATTGGAAGGGACATAAGGAGGTTGTCTAATCCAATCCTCCTATTCAGAACAGTGTTGACTAGAGCAGATTGCCCTGAGCTGTGTCCAGCCAGGTTTTGAATACCTCCAAGAATGGACACTTCACAGTCTCTGTGGGCAAACAGAAAATGTCTCAACCTCATACTGAGCCTAAATCAACTGGCGGAATAAGAAATGGACAGAGCTATTTTTTTCATATGTGGTTATGGGCGCACTGACTTAGCTTTACTACTTCCAGATTCAAAGTGAAGGGTTATGGCTTTGCTTTCACCTGGCCCACTTCCCCAAGGAAGATCTGAACTGTGCTGAGGGTTGGACAACACACTGAGAGTCAGTTATATTCTTAGGGCTGCTGAGATGTCTCAGAACAAATCAAAGACCCTTGTATTTTAAGGAACTAGATTTCTGCATTCAAAACTGTAACAGATCTTTTTCAGGATGAACACTAATCACAGGAGTCACAATGCAGCTAAGTTTTATGTTAGCAAGAAGTCATGGTTTTCAAAATAATGTTTTTGAAAAGTGGCTCATTGATTCATGACACTGGGTTCAGGTATCCGTGCTTTTATCTCTTGGTTAGTGAGGCAAAAGTTGTGTCACCTATTTTCAGGTTATGGTATAAGGCTGGGTTCTGAGCCTACAAAAAATGCTGCTGGTCTCTATTAAAGAAATAGCAGTTTGTATCTGGGCAGAAAAATTCAGACTGGTTGTGTTAAAACATTATTTAGAGATAAGTTTGTCACATAACCCAAGATGTACCAATTTAGTGATTTAGTACAACAGAGCATGCATGTTCATGAAACACTATGTGAATTTAAACATTTTCATTTTTGAATAGGACTCAAATACCTGTTTTGGCTTAAAATTGAGAGAGAGAGAGAGAGAATGTAACATTCTGAAAAATCAGTGAATTAATATTAGTGGGTTTGCAGCACAACTGTAGGTTTACAGCAGACTGTAGGTTTCTGTGCTGTAAGTACTGGTCCCAGACTGGCGTCTGTAGCATTCTGAAACACTTGGCCACTTGGAATAGGTTTGGCATGAAAAACTTGGCCTAGCAAGGTGTTTTTGTTTAGTTAATGCTTGCTCCTGTTGGGTTTTTGTTTTCTTTTTCTTAATCAATGTTTTTCCCACTTATATTTCCCCACCCCTGGATACAGCATGTCAGTAATTGAATCTCTTATTTCTCCAAGAATAAGGTAGTAATGTCATACTTTATATTCATGATAAATTCATAAAATATTTAATAGATACTAGCAAGAGCCATTATGAACTGACTGTGTAAAAGGATGGAATACTGGAGGGCATTTGTCACACATAATTCATGGCTGATGACTAAACTAATTTCAGCTCTTCTGGTTGAGTTGGGTTGAGTCCCACGCCTTACGTTGCATATATTGTAAGAATATTGCAAATGCTGGAACTTGGTTTTTTTTTTTGTCTTAATAGAAAGATAACACTAAATCACAAGATCTGAAAATAAGTCTGATTTGCTTGGTCTTTTGGAACATAAAACCTAGTTAAAATGTTCAAAATACTATTTGCAATGTGTGTGTTGTGTAAATGTACACAGACCATAGTAATGAGGTAGATGCATTAAGAAAAACCCTTCTTCCTTCAAAAATGATGGTGCATACAAAGCAATAGTATAGTTGAACTATAGTTGAATGATTTTTTGTCTGAATCTAAAACCAAAATACGATGTTTAATTTTTTTCATGGAGCCTGTATCTAATTGAGGTTTATCTCTACACGAGGACTTTGGCTTATAGATGGAAAAGTGTATGTTGGAGGAGGACAGGTACAATGTTACTGGTGTGGCAGTAATAGGATTCATCCAGTGAAGAGATGACTTCAGTTTAAAATATGTCAATAGTAGTGTGATCAGGAGCAACTCAGAAAAAAAAGCTTTATATTTTCACGCTAAGCAGAAAAATGCTAGTGAGTGATATACTCCTGCCAGGTTGATGTTGAGAGATGTGTTAGGAGGTTGTGTAGAGCTATTTTCAGGTTAGAATTATCACCCAAGAATTTCATTTGACCATGTAATATTTTTTCATCTTCTCAAAGGCAACAAACGTGCAAAGTACAGTATACATTTGACATGTATTTTTAACTATGTGCTAGAAAATCACTAATTTGCACTAATGATAGGGAGACTCTTTTATGAATTACTGAATCGTGCAAATTAGCAAGTGAACAAACACAATGAAAAAAGAATAATGTATCACATAGTGTTCTTAGTCTGTTTTGACATTTGTGGTTCAGTGTTAACTGTTTTTGCCAGTACATCATCTTGTGCAGTGCTAGTAAACATATTCAAGTGTATTTTAGGAAAGATCATGCTGAGCTATCGGTAGAGCATTTTTCCAGAGCAGTGTCACTCCCTCTTTGCTGAAACCAGAGGGGGTTGTTTTGCTATATCTTATATATTGTGCATATTTCTATTGCTTTTGTTTTGAATTGAGGACAGAGTTTTGCATGGTTGCGTTTTGTAAGCAAAAGAGTATAACTTAGGTTACTGGATCTTAGCATGTGTAAAGCACCAAAATGGATTTGTAGAGAGGTCTTCCAAAATACTGTCAGGAACTCTGCTCTTAATTCTCTGATCTGAATTATTTTTTGCATTTTGGGAATTGATTTTTTAAAAAAAAATTCTCTTTGAGTGATAACTGTCAAAATCCTGTCTCTGAAAAGCTCCTGCTCTTTGAAGGGGCTAAAGAGACTGATCATGAATAAGGAAGTGAAGGGATGAAGAAAAGGTAGAACTTTTACTATTCTTCATTCCTGTCTTCATTTCCAAAAAGACAGACTACTTATGACTGGAAAAATATCCTATCTGGTTTTGCAATAAAATTACTTCAGTGTAGGAAACAATAAGTAGAGGCTATTTCCAAGAAATTGTTTCTGGTCATAAGAGAACTAATAGTACATTTCACATACTCAGTGAAATGGGAAATTAAAGAGTGGATAATTCTATCTTTCTGCTATTCTAGGCTTCCAAAAGAAAAACAAATTGCATTGACTAAATTAGAAGTGACTAAACACCCTTTAGTTGCATTTGTTGTCCTCTGTTCCATTGCTTCACATTACGTGCTTGAACACATATTGACAGCACCACAAGCACCCAAATGTGGGTTTGAATTTATATTGATAATCTTTGTTGAACTCACTAACTTCAGTCAGAGACTGAAGATGAAACCTAAGTAGCTCTAGGAGCCTTTCTTGACTGAGCAATGTTTAACTCTATCCAGCCCATCATAGAAAATACAGCCCCCAAATATACCTGAAATGGGGTTGGAGTGGGATTCTAACACAAAGTTTCTTTCCTTCTTCTGCTTAAAATTTGAAAGGCAATATCAAGATACCTTCATGAGCTAACTGCTTTTAAAATTGCTAACCAAGCAAATCTTGCCAGAAAGGAATCTGATAAAGCAGCAGCATCATTCACAATCAAAACTCTTACTGGTGTACAGTAACCCCAAACTGGAATATATTCTGCTGTGATCAGATCCTGGCCAAGGATGGGGGGGAACAATAGGTAGCCTTGCCTCCTGACATCTTGGAGCTGGGGATGCAGGAATGGAGCAGACTGACAGTAGTAGCTGTCAGGGAGGTTTTCTTGTTGGCTTAATTTATAGCATGGGTACAGAGCTTCAAGATTCTTACTGCTGAGAAATTTAATAAGAGCTGTGTGAGTTTGCAGCCAGCAGACTTGGGCATTCACCTGGAGTAAAGAAAACAATTGGCATCCCTCACTGTTAAGGAAAAGAGACACTGGTAAGTAAGCTGTACCTGTGATTGTGTTGGTATCATAGGATCCTGTAAATCCTGATGTATGAAACTCTGGAAGTTATTGGATGCATTCATTAAACCCTAATGCTTCTGGGTTAGAAAGAGCAATGCTAAAATCAGAGCATCGAAGTCTGGGATGCAGGAACAGTTGGGGAGTTGCTAATGGGTACTCTGTGTGATTTTGTGTAGAGGAGGTACTAATGGAGGGTGTACAAGGAGAAGCATTTTGTACTGATTCCTAGGCTTTCTGAAATGTCTGTGTGACTAGTCTGAGAAATGCAGATCTTTGTGGAGGCTTTTTATATATAAATTTTAATATTTTTCAGTAATTGTTTTCAAATAACTGCATAAAAAAGAATTGCCAAAAGGCAGACATCTGCTCATTTGTAGCAAGCACCACACTCTACCAAAAGAGAATATTTAAATCCTTCCAGCGGGTTTTTGAAAATGCAGTGCCTTTGGGAAATGCGAAGAGTGTGCTTTTCCAGCCACACTACATTTACAGTCCTGGGATTGCTGTATTTGATGTAGGTTTAACAATTTGAGCATGTACAAAGAAGAACAATGCCACAAATTCAAGAACAAGAGATCTATCAATCTGTCGTGAACCAACAGATTAATTTTTTTATGCATCCTAAGATTTCTTAAAGCTGTGTTTCCTTGGAAAAAAAAAACCACAAAACCCAAACCAACATTTCTTTTTATATTTTCCAGACAGCACTTAACTGCTGAACCATCACAGAAAATGTATTCATTCTTATGCCATTAACTTCAGTATGGGAGGAAATGTGACAAATACTTCTTTTATACAATCTTCTCAAAAGGATGTGAAAATTCTCCCTGCTTAGCTTACAAAGGTGAAACCTAAAATGCAAGATTTTTGTGCCTTCCTTTTGGCAACAAACATTTGTCCTATTTTTGCAAACACTGATTATTCTCAAGTTACCCTCCCCAAGCCTTCTTGACATTGAGAGTCCAGAGTCTTCTCTATGTTTAGCTCGTAGATGGAGTTTTCTTTGCCAATATACATTGATCTAAAAGGCCATGCTGTAGTGCTCAGAAATCGAACTGTTTTTAAAAGATTTTCACGTGGTTATCCTTTGAAAAACCTTGTACATATTTCATGTTTTAGATCCTTTGGGTCCTGTTATTTTAACTATAGTTCTTTTTATTTGTCCTAATTTTGGGTGCCTGGTAAAATGCTGAAGTAGCTTGCATGTCAGAGGTTTGCATGTCAGAGATTTCTGCACTGGAAGAAGGAAGCTGTGAAGAGGTACAAGTATACAGTAGGGTGCTTCTCTAGGCAGCCTTGCTGCCAAAGGGGTCAGGTGTTAAATTTATTTGGTGATCTACAGAAAGCCTTTGTCAGTTTTGTTTGTTTGGTGGTTTTTTTTTTATTGCTTTGTTTTGGTTTGGTGTTTTTTAGCTGGGGGAGATGCCCAGCTAAAAAAAATGTGAATGATATATTGGTTTCACATAATGTGAAGTCTGGACAGTGACTTTCAGCTATGTCAATTATTCACATTATCATACTGTGAATGCATGAATATTATAAAATTTTTCCCAGTGAAGGTGGTTATAGCAAAATTTGGATATAGCACATACAAGACCAATCATTTAGTCTTAATGAGTTAGTGTATTTCCCTCTTGCAAATAATTAAGGCTGAATTTTCATCTATCTACTATTAAAATGTTACTTACATCTTTAAACTCAAGATATAAAGAATGCAACATTGATTCTTAGTGCAGTTTGTTCAGGGTTTGTTTTCACTCTGTGCTCACCCCTCTAGTTTCCCTCTGTGATTTCTGTAATTGTGTCATGGCGCTCTTTCCATTTGCTGAGGGGATGCTGGTTTTGAATCTTTACTCTTTGAGTAAATTTAGGGTAGAAAAGCAAAGCCAAATAATTATCTTAAACATCAATGCATGATGTTTAAGATAGTTAAACAAATAATTGAATTAAATCTTAGTTAAAAATTAAGATAATTATTATATTTTTAAAAAGATGCCTGTATATTATAAGCAGGGTAACATTATTTCCTTATGACTAAATAATGTTCCAATTATTTGCAGTGTAGAAAATCAGAACTGAAATAGCAGGCAGATTTCCTTTTTTCTGGGTCGTGATGACTGAGCATATTGACAAGTTACAATATCACTTATTAAAGTATCTTAAACCTCCTCATTTGAAAAAGAGGATGAAAGACAGTCCTTGTACACATGCAGTTTCTAGACAAAATATTAAATCTTAGAATCCTCTGCTGAATTCTCACCGTTTCCAAAAAAGGGAAAAGACAAGAGCAGTGGCACATGGTTCTCAAATCTGTAGCTGCAGCAGTTTTAAGTGAGGAAGGGTGAGGACACTGGGGTGCTGGGAGCTCACTTCTGGAAGAGTTGCATGAGGCTGGCTTAAGAAACTGCTTAAGCCTTTTCATTATAAGCAATTGAGTGGTCTGACTGGGTCCCACTGGGGGCTGCATATATTAAAATAGAGCACAGTTAAGCAGTCTGATAATGAACTGTAGTGTTCATTGTCTGGAAGGACTGAGCTTGATTTACTGAGGAAACTCTGCCTTTCTTTCCAAATTTTAAAACTTGGGAAAAGGTGGTCAGCTGGGGTCAATGACTTATCTCCTCCGTTAGAAGAAGCATCTTTATCAGGTTTGCAGTGGAAAGGTGACTGACCTCTCGATTTTCTCTGGAGTTCTGAACTGTAGTAGCAGCCAAAACAGATAATTCTTTTTTGTTTCTGCAAATGTGAAAGCAAGAGCAACTGAAACCTTTGAAGTTTTTAGTTTTATTCTGTAGTTCGGTGATTTAATTTCTGCTTCTGCCTGCCTCCAGATTATGCCCAGTGTAGGATCAAGTGTTCAGGTGACACCAACAGCAAAGCTAAAACCCTCCTGGTCTTTTGCTTCCTTTTCTCCCACCTTCCTACCCCTTGCTAATATTAGCATCATGTGTTGGGAAATGCATTGTGTGCAGAGATCAGTGCAGCCTGACTTGTGAACCCCTGCCAGGGTTCTAGATCTGCATTCAGTCAGATCTGTGGATAATTGCAGGGTGATAAAAAAGAGGGAGTTGGGGAATTTTTTGGTGCTCAGATCTTAAAAAGGGAAGCTTCAGCTGATTATGCTGTTACTGCCTTTCCCAAAACTAATTCTCCGCAAAAGTTCTTTAAGTCACTGTTCTGTTAATTGTGATAGAATTGTTGGGCATGCCTAAATTGTAACACTGATTGTTGTGCTGTAGTGAGGCAATCCATTTCTTCTGGGTTTGTAGTTTTAATTGAGAACATTTTCTTAAATTTTCAATTATTGCATTTTAGGTTATATTGTATCAGATTGTTTATAAATGTTATTCTTAAATTTAATCATTTTTTTCAGTGCAAATAAATGCTGGATTTGTGCTCCTGATATTATATATTGAACAGAGTGGTGTTTGTAAGATGTGCATAGATGATGAAGGCATTTTGGGAGAAAAACATTGACTAAACTTGTGAAGTGTATCTTTCCTGAAGTGAACGCAGAGGAGTTTTGTTGACATTAAGATAAAAAGACACCAAGTGTTTCATATTTTGGAAAGGTAATTTATACAGGACAAGAATCATGCCACATAAAACTAATTTCTGATCTCCTAGAAACCCTAGAAAGGATACTTGAAATAAGTCAAAAAATCTCTAACACTTCTGGGAGAATAGTCCAGGCGAAAGAAGATTATTGTGTACAGGACAAGCCATAATAAAAACTGTCAGTTCTGTCAACCTTTCTGTCAACGGTCTATAGAGGATTAAAAAGATATTGAACATTGTGTAACAGCTGTCTCTTATGTGAAAGGGATCACTGTTGTGGTGAACAGAAATGTATCCATTTAAAAAGTTCCATAAGGCCGGGTGTGGCTGGGCCACAAGTGGCTGCTTTGGCAGGTAAACTGCTGCTTTCAAGGACTTGAAGAGCACAGTGCAAGGTCTAATAGGTACTATCAGTGTTTTATCAACAAGTGGGTTTCTTGTGTCTTTTACACTACTGGAATTGTATGGGTACTATCAAGTTTATTGTCAAGCAGGAAACTATATTGTGTTCCTATGATGTTGAGAAAATGCTAATTAATATGTGGTGTGAAATTTAATTGAGTGTTAACAGAGAAATTGCAGATTGACTTTTAAGTATTTGGTTTTTGTAACTCTAAAAACTTCAAGATTTCAAGATTTTCAGCTCTAAAAACTTCAAGAAATAAAAATAAATATTTATATATACTAATATAATTAAACACATATTTTATATTCATTATGTATAATAATATAATTAAATATAATAAATAAAAATATTTTGTTGGCAACAATAAAACCTTTAACTAGACATATTCTGGGACAATTTAATGAATTTTGAATGTTGAAAACACAGCAATTTCATAACCCTTACCGTGAAAGAAGAAAAAAGGGGACCATGCTTAGAATTAACATTGCTGTAATGGGTGGTTGCACTTATTTTCATCATCAATATAAAGAAAAAAAATATTTCTAATACGTCAAAAGGATTAAACAGTCTTCCTGATTTGGCATCAGCTGATATACATGCTTTGTGCTACAGTATTCTGTAAGCAGAACTGTGTTTCCTATTTTTAACCCCTCTAATGTATATAACAGCTTTATTTTTATAAATTATAAATCTGAGAAATACAGTTAAATTAATATATACAAGTTATATACATGAAGTGGGTGAAAGGCACTAATCTTTTTGGTCAATTGCAAAATGATTGGTGAAAAATTCTGTGTCCCAGTAAGGTGGCAGGAGAAATTTAAGGAGAATACAACTTCCCATGAACTGTCTTGGAGCAGGCTGCTCCCTACAGTGCAGTGCAGACAGAGCCTGGCTGTGTTCCCACTGCTCAGCAAGGGGTTCAGAGGAAATCCCACCAACCTGCTTTTCCTCTGCTAGGCTCCGTTTGTGGGTCTGATCACAGACCAAGATAGATCTGTCCAAAGTATGCAGAAGACGTGACATTAGGCAATGACAGTTTTAGTGCAGAAATGGAGGTTTCTGATGGGCTGAGTGGTGGTTGACAACAACTCAGAAGATGGACTGTAAAATGACTGGTGCATGCTTTCCTACACCACTGTCATTGATACCTGATGATAGACAGTGGCTCCTTTATTATATTATCAACATTGTCCATTAAAATGAAGTTATGATGGAAGATGATAAAAAGTTACAGAACAGAGAAGTGGAAAAGTTTCAGATGAATGGGGAAGAAAGACTACAGAAAACAGGAAGACAGCCAAGCAGAAGCAAAGAGGAGAGGAGAGTTCCTGCACTCAAAGGGGATTCAGAAGTAGATGAGAAAAGAATTATGGCTGTGTAGAGAGCCGAAGAAGAAAAGAGAAAGATGAGGCATTGATGAATAGAATGATTTGGAGCCTATGTCCATATGATTCACCACCTCTTAAGTGTCCAAAAATAACCTTGTCTGTAAGTGCCATTATTCTGCACTAGGGTAGGAGGTTTTTGTGTCTAAAGACTAAGTTTCAACTCTGATCATTTCTTCTTTTCGATAAAAAGCACCTCCCTTATGAGTCCCGTAACTGCCAGCAGCAATGCCATGTCTGTCTCTAATCCTGTAGAGTGCCTCTATTTAAAATTTGCTTTCTCTAGTCATGTGAACTTACAGACACAGAAGTAGTGCCATTTTATGGATCTGCAGAAGGCTTACAGGACTTTAGGTGACTGAAGAGGCAACAGCAACAGTGTGGGAGTCTTTCCTGCTTTCTTTAGATATGAGCTAGTATTGCCAATTTACATGATACTGAATGTTTGGTTTCTTACAGCTCCTGTGCATTGCTAACAGGCCAGGCATTTCTCACAAACTGAATTTTTCACATGTCATTCTGCAATATAACCTAAAATTCCACTGCCTTTCACCCAGTGTTAAATATCCAGGATGAGGATATCTACTTGTCTGTATTGCTGTGTTTTGTACAGTTTCTGGTGCCCTTTTTACTAGAGGTGTTTCTTGGCAATTATATTTGTTTTTTCTGTAATCTAAAATTATTTTTACAGTTTATTCCAATTTAAGGTTTTGTTCTCTTTGCCACATTGTACTTTGCATGACTGTACTTTGCATTGTATATTGCACAATAGAGTCCTTGGCCTTGCATGTCAGAATTCCTTTTTCTGTTTCTTGACTTCTGATATTTCTGTATCATTTGTCTTGAGTACTCATCAGACCCATGTATCAACTGTTACAGTGTTTTGGTATTTAAACCTGGCAAAACATCTCCCAGTTACTTTATAATCCTTTTCTCCTCTCCATTGAGAAATGCAATGAACACAAAGACAAAACAGTGTGGGATTTTTCTCTGTGAATGTTAGTTTGGGGTGTGTGGTTTTTTGTTTGTATTTAATTAGGGAAATAATGGCAGCTTTTTTTTTTTTCAGCTGCCAACAGTAAGTTTTCACCATTGGCATACCAATTCAAATAGTGGATCTTTATCCTGGCAGGCCTTACCTTTATTAAATGAGTCTAAATTTGTCCAAATCTCAGTTTAGGTTTGTCCTTGACCTCTTTCAGTACAGCAAGAAGCAAGACCAAATGGGGAGTATGGCTACAGGATTAGCTATAAGTAATTAAAGGATTGAACCTAAAGAGAAAAAGCCATATTATGCTTTGTGCTCTGGCCATCAAAGGCAAGGGGCATTCAACTTAGGATTTAGGTTTATTTGAAAATAATAGATTCATTTCTTCCTGACATGCAGCTTTTTTATTTCAGGGCTTGTGTCCCCAGCTCAGGGTTTAGAGTGGGTGCAAGAGATTTGGAACCAAGAAGAGCTTTGGTCGGGTCAAACTTGGGTCTCCTGTTCATGCTGACCTCTTATTTACTGGGTGCAGTTAGCTCTACCATTCTCTTAAAGTTAATTGACCAAAGCCTCAGAAAGTACATACACACCTTCACTGGGGCTATTTCTTGGAGTAGAAGATAAAGTTTTAGAAATTTCTACGAGTACTAGAGCTGGAAGCCTTTTTTCAAAATGACTGTTTATGTCCTGCAGAAATGAATTAGGATTCAATTCGCTTCTAAACTTCTGCCAACACTAACCATGATAAAGGTTATTTGCTCTGTTTTGTGATACATGAAGATTTGATGGGTTATCAGCTAGAATTTGTTGAGGAATATTATTCCAGATGATCTGTTTCACCCCTGGTCTTTCAGCATTCGTGTGCTTGCAATTCAGGTGATGTTATTGCTAGTTACATAGACAATTGTTTACTGCATTTTTAGGCAACAATACAACTAAATTGTCCTTCTTTGTTTGGAAGCAAAAGTGTTTAAAGAGCTGGCCTATACCTGGAAATGGGGCTGTTGGTCAGATATTTCAACTTTAAAATATTGCGTGGTATTTCAACAACTGTACAACAAAGCTATTAACTGAAGATTATCTTGGCTATGACTTCCTTTTCTCTTCTGCAGTGCAAAGACTGTGGTGTTGCCTTTTATATGGAAATTAATATGCATGTGAAGTGAATGTGGTGTCTTTTAAGATTCAAAGCAGCCTATGTTTCTAAAGGAAATGCTGTTCCATGAGCAGTGGGAGAAGAATCCATAATATAGGGTGTTTTCTGATAGTTGGTAGGATTTTTCCTATATTTTTACTAAGAAATGTTGAGATAATATATTCTCAGATTAGCACAGGTCCATAGGTGGTCCAGAATGTTGTTTTTTCATTTTTTTTTAGTAATGAGCATGCACCTCTTCATTTAATTTGCTAGGAGCTAATGGGTGAATTAGAAATATTTATTCTAAATTTCTAATTAGTTTACAATATTTTGAACCAAAATCATCGTAATAAAATAACCTTGTAAAATGAAGGGTGGGATTTCTCAGGGTGGGAGCACGGTTGAAGAAAAAGAAAGGAAGTATAATGCTTAATGTTTCTCCACCGGCGTATATGCATGTGGAACTGAAGCTCATAGTAATTGTTGGTGTGCTCCCTTAAGCAGGGTATTTTGCCTGTGATTTTTGAAAGGATCAATCACTTGCAGCAATTTATGTAATAACTTTCTGGTGTGTGACTCTAGTACTTTATTTATTCTTTTTGCCCGATTCACCAGAATGCAATACCTTTGCTCCTTTGTACAGTAAATGCGCTCTGTGATACCTGTGATGGTATGGTCAAAGGATAATTTATTGTCAGATAGAAAAATAGGTCAACACTAATGTCACTTGATGATCAACCCCCCAAGTTTAATAAAACACCTCACCAGCATGCATTCGGCACAGTGCTTGATGTTTTATTAGGACTACAGTACTTTACAGTACCTAGCTATAGCAGGCATGTAATTACTGAGCTGTCATGGTGATAAGTGGGATTAATGGCAGCCTGGTGCACTTTAGTCTGCAGAGTGCCTGGAAGATGGTATTATTATAGGAGAAAGTCTGGACTGGCATATTCATGGCACCCTCCCCTCCTCCCCAAAGCTCACATTCAAGTTTGCATTACCTGCCCCTCCCAGCAGCTGACATTTTCAGCAGCTGTTATTTGTGAAGCAGCTCAAAAATCAAAAGAGAAATAATTTGGTAAAGATGCTTGCTAGTCTGAACGAGTAATCTGTACACATCTTATCCTGCCAGGTGCCATGCAGTTTTGACATGAGATTGTTCTATATATAATCCACAGAATGAATTTTTATGTTCAGTGTGCTTCCTCTGATTTTGAATACAGGACTGTTGTATTTTAAAGAAAACATCACTGAGGAAAGTGAAGAGTAAAAGAGTAATGGAATTGATGTCTTATTTAATTGCATGATTTTGAGTTCTATTATTTCCTTATTGCTACACATGCAAACTGCTCATCTGAGTCCTCATAGTGGTATTATTTTGTCTAGTGCATCTCCTTTTTTGCTGGCTTTGAGTACTAGAACTTTCCTTTTTTTTAAAGAAGAAAAATTCTTGTTTGCTTAGAGACCACAACCTTTTGAGGTCTCCCTGTCCCACCTTTCCTTGTTAAGACTTTTTTAACATGTACCTGTCACAAGTAGTGCTGGGCAGTGTTATGTTCAGCTGCCGCAGCTAAACCTGCCGATGCTTTTCTGACATCCCACCTAGCTGAACTTGTAACCCAGTGTGGTGTTGGACTCAGGTTTGGCTTCTGCAGGTTTCCCATCTTTTGGAGCCTGTGAGACCTCTTTACTTTAAGTATATCCTCTGGGGCCTTTTTTAAATGACTAGCCTTGTGAGAAAATCCAAACAGCCACTACCACATGTGCCTTCAAATTTTTCTGGTGCCATATTGTCTGCAATACCCAGCTAGATGATAATGAATAACAAGATGAAAGGCTAATTAATCTTTTACTTAACTAGCTTTCCCTTCTCTTGTATTCCACCCTTAACTGTAACAACGACAACAAAAAACCCCTGATATGTGTGATTGACAAAGTCAGGACAGTGTTTTGTTGCAGGTATTGCAGTTGTTTATTTCCTTTTAATGTAATCTTAATTTCTTTCAATATAGTCCACTGGCCTCTTGCAGCTTTTCTCTGTTTTAAAATACTCAGTTCCATAATGTTGTTACCTACTACCGAATAAAAATAATTAAGGTAGACTTGTAGAACTTATGTAAGTATCTGGGCTCAAATAATATGTAACAACCAAATTTTATTTCATTTTGCATCCATTGTTAAACCCACAATTTACATTAATTCTGACTGTTACTAAAGCAGTATCAAAAGAGCATCTGGAATAACCTAATGAATTCTGAGACAAGTAGAGAGGCATTTGACCTGTGATAATCATTGATCTATAAAACCAAGGCTGTGTTCTAATACCTTTTTGCCTAATAGAGAACCATTTAACTCCTTCAGCTGACTTTTATCTTTTTTAAGGTTTGCTTAATGCAAGTTGTGTAGACTGTCCTCTGTCCTGAGGACTTAATCCTTAGATGTGAGTGGTGCAAGCAACCAGATCATCACACCCCCTGTATGACTATGCAGAAACAGAAAATCAATCTTTATTACTTAGGATGTTTTGCCACCTTATTGCTTAGTTAGGTTTTGTCATTAGAAATGACTGGAAGAAGGTCTTAGGGATTTTTGTTGAGGGTATGTATAAGACTTCTGAATTGTTTTCAGAAGTCACAGACTTATCACTGGAAATTAATGGAAAAATGACTTGAAAATTCATCAGCTATTCTTATTCTTTGGACATAGAGTAAAAAGTAATTAGTTCCTTTGTGGAAATACTGTTGCTTTTGTATGTCTGATGGTCCAACATTCAGCATTTAATCCATAATGAGACTTCCAGAACTTAGTTAATAAATTTAGGTTTACAGCACAGGTGTTTTCAAATAGAAAAATGAACTGGTCAGAGGTTTAGCAACCATGCATTCCAGGGAAAAAAAGTACCTCTGTGTAATTTGAGGTTTTTCTAATACTTCAACCGATATTGTCTGTGTGCTTGTAAATGGTACCCTCTGCCTTCCTATGTAAGGTGCAGTCAATGAAACATAACTAATCTGTGTTGACAGTCAATAATGATCATGTAGTGCTTTGAGATTTTAAAAAGAAATTCTTTGTAAGTGTTTTGCATTATTTGTGACTTATCTTTTAGCATGTTACCTTGAAAACCTTTTGCTATTGGCAGCACTTGTATTCCATGTCTGCTTGACATATTTTCTTTTATTCCTAGATGCTTAAAGTGTGCAGATGCCCCCTGTCAGAAGAGTTGCCCAACTAATCTGGACATCAAGTCATTCATCACAAGTATTGCAAACAAGGTAAAGTCAGGTTTGCAGTTGTACATGGCAGAAGATAAGATCTAATGTCCCTTTGTAACTTGGTGGAAGGGGTAAGTTATTTAAAGGCAGATTAATTTTGAATTCTGTGTTGCTGTAACAGAGCAGAGACAATAAAAGTGGGGTGTCTGCTGAGCTTTGAGAGTTGTGTTTTGGCAGTGCTATACTGGAATAATATTAGCAAACTGCCTTGAGGGTTTGAGGTAGTCTTTGCCTTGCTGAAGCCAATGAGTACATGCTTATGGATTCTAATAGGACACATTTAACCTGTCAGGTGGTCAGTGAGGTGGATCAATCCTACAGAATTCGGGTTGTTTGATGATGACTCTTAAATCCTCCTGGAAGCTGCATATGCAGGGTAAGACACAGGCTTTGCCCTGAGCAGGTGACCTGATCACTCAGTGTTTTATCAGAATGTCTTGCTCTAGAAAAGAGTTGCAGCTTACTACTATTCTCTCAGTAGATATAAGTTGTTTTGTAGAGAACCCAAAGTATCTTAGATTACTGAAATGTAATCATAGCATGTGTTTTTGGACTCTGTCCCTGCCTATCAATATCTTCTGTATCCACTCTGAAACTTATGATAAAAGGTACAACACAGCTTTGGTAGTTGCTTTTACTTCATGTTTATATCTGGTTGCTGTGTAAGCAGCGGGAAACATTCACGCACAGGAAGCTTTGAAAAGTTGAATATTCGGTTTCTGCTGTTCAAGATGTTAAGATGGAAAATTGCATGCCTAAATCAGTACTGCTTCTGTTAATTCCAGTTTCAAGTTTGAGTTTATGTACAGTCTTACGCTCTTCTTTCTCTCCTTACCCTATAAGAAGAACTCTTACATGGTATGATTGTGGAAGCATTTCTCTGCAACAAGTCTAATGCTCACTTTAAAACCAAACAGCCATAAAACCAAACCAAAAGAAGAAACCTCCTAAAATTAGAAGCTAGTAAAACCGTGCTTAGCAAGTAGCTGAATTCATGGGCTAAGAAACAAGGCTAGAGAGTAGTGCATGCCCATGGTAGGGGATTTGGAACTGGGTGGTCTTCAAGGTCCTCTTCTAACCCAAACCAGTCTATGATTCTGTATTTGTAGCCTCCATGTCAGTGGCTATGCCTCCTGTAATTCATGTCCCAAGCAACTTAAGGAAACGAACAGTGCTGAGAGATCCCAGCCTTGACTTGATGACTGCAGTCTGCTGGGTTGAATTTTCCTTTTGATGTATTAGTTTGTGATGTCTTTGCTATAAAATATCTCTTATAACAAATTCTGTTATTCAGAAAATTACTGGAAATTCTTATGGTTCACTTTATTAATGGAATCTTTTTATAATTGTAGGTATTAACGGATGTTTTTACAGTACTACATTTTCAAACTCCTTGCTTTTTGTCAAAGGTACCAGGTGAAGTTGAGAGGGAGGGTACCAAAAGTTGCAATGATTCACCTGAAATCATGACCTGGCAGAATCTGTGTAAGAGCCCACTACCATGGCTGCTCCTGTGGTGTCCTCTGCTCTCTTTGATTCTGCTGCTGTTGTCATACCTGCACCATACACTTTTAGAGCAGATCGAAGACAAGAATAGTGTGCTTTTGAACACTAAAACATAATTTATAATTTTGATAGCTTTTAGTGGAACCAGTAAGTAATTTTTCACTTTGTTATGTGTTTTGCTGAACTTCTATTGAAATAATAAGTTAGATATTATCATTCAGGAGTCTGAATATTCAGCTTGATGAGAATTTCTGTATTATTGTCACTGAAGTTCTTGCTTAAGATGATCAAGGATATTTTGCATGTCATTGAATATTGTTTTCAAAATGATAAATTTGTTTTTGCTGTTTTCATTCATATAAATAAACTTCCATTTCTAATCCAAAAGCTTATAAATATGAATGATAGCTTCTAGAAGAAATAAATAGGTGAAACATAGAATGTTCAGGTGTTTGAGGTCAATAGATTCAGGGAATTGGGGTGCATTTCTAGACTTCGTGAAGATTCGTGTTTGAATCTCTCATCACCCACTTGAGAAACTTGCTTCAGCTGGTTCCCCTTCTACTTGTTTAGAGAAGATTGTGTTCAATAAATTCCCTGTCCTTATCCTTGTGTAAGCAGTATTGCACACAGGTATTTATTTAAACATGATTCATTATTAATACAGACTATGTAGACAGCAGTAAACTGAAAATGAATTACTTTGTCAGGTATTAAAAAGCTCTGTTTTATGTGGTTTGTTTTGTTGGGAAATGGCTATAGCAATCATAAAGGGTCAGGGATTCTTGTTCTCTTAAGCCTGAGGCTTTTTAGATATTTACAGGCCATGTACAATGTAGCTGTTCTGGCTGTTCTGCCATTAGACCTGAGCTCTGAAGTAGAAGAGGGACAAGGGAGGAGGGTTGTTCCTGGGTTGAGAGGGTAATTGAATTGCCAGACTCAATGAGCCTTGAGCCTCTTTGAGAGAAAGGATGTCACTTACGCTGTATTGTGTTAGCTGCTGTGACTCAGTAGAGTTTAGGCCGCAACTTCCATTCACTTTTTCCATACAAACTGGATTACAACTCCACTTTATAAAGGTACAATCTATTCCATTGTGTCTTCTCAGTTCATGTTTCTCAGTTCATAAAGGCCGCTTGCAATTGTGTCCCTCAGAGATCAGACTTTAAATTCGCCAGGCACACTTCACTATTTTTGTTTCCAAACATCAGAAGAGGGCAAACAAGAATTCTGACTTCCAGCTGTCCTCTTTAAATACCACCACATTACAAAACCTGTATTTCTTGCTTTATAATGAACAAGTACTGTCATAGTTGTTTATTTCTTTAAAAAGAAAAAAAATACACTAAAGAAAGTCCAAATGTGTTCAGCTGCTGCAGGAGAAGCTCTTCCCCCCAGCCCTGAAGTAGTACCAGGAATGATTTTAGGATTTTATGCCCTCCTTTTCCCTGTGTTGATATGTCAAAGCAAGAAGGAATTTGTAAAATGGAGCTTTAGCACTTGTCATCCTTTAGGACTGGCACAAGCAAATGTTTTACAGCAGCAGAAAATCCTACAATTTCCCAGAAGCATCTCTCAGCCTGAACACTTGCAGGATGTGCAGCTTTTCTCCTGTTCAGCAAAACCATGCCAGAGAAGCAGCCCTTTAGAAAGCAGCAGCTCCTCACATGCTTTACCTTTGAACTGCTCAGAGGGAGGGTCTTGGAGCTTTTTGTTATCAGATCCTTTATGGTTTGAGTAGTAGCATTGAAAAACTGTTGGTGCACACAGGGATATCAACTTTTGTTACACAGCACAGGCATAAGGAATGAGTGACTCAGCCTTTACAGTCTCAGTCGGTAATGAAGGACTGGGGGTCCAGAAGTATCTTTTTTGTTATCTGTACTCCTAGAACTCACTTTGTTACTGTAGCCCTCTGTGACTAGCTCTCACAATTTTATTTCAAGCCATGCATTAATACAGTGGTTCCTGACATTGACTCTACAGCTTTTTCTGTGTTCTGAAAGACCATCTTCTCCCACATGCCTTAATGATGAAGATAAGCTGGTTTGCTCTGACACATCAGCTTTTTTTAAAAGACTATATGGAAGCCAACATTAGAAAAAGAAGAAAACCAACAAAGAACCCAGTGCCCCCCCAAAAAAATCCCAAACCAAATGAAAACTCCACATTGGAAAACAAACTCAAAAAACAACCCAATCCCCAAAATCAGCAAAGCCATGCTGCCTCTGGATAAAAGGTAAAAGGTTGTCCCTGGGTTGTGCAGAACACTGGGAGGGAAATGGAGGAGGGAAAATTAATGTCAGGAGCAGTAGAGAGAAACTTGTGGAACCCAGGGGAAAGTTTTAGGATTTCAGAGGAATCTTTAGGTTTAAATGAAACCAAAGAGAATTCATGTGGGATTTTCAAGAATGAAATTCTGTTTTTTCAAAGGAGAAATTGGAGAGGGGACAAACTGGAAGACAGAGAAGGACACAAATGGATAAGGGCAAATCTGAAGTTTGGGGGATTGAGGGAGTAAAGGAAACAGTGTTTGTGGTAATACTCTAGAAATAAAAAAAAAAAAATGAAAAGTGTGTAGACAGAGGAAAAGAAGATACAAAAAGTTGTGGAATTGCTAAAAGAAAATAAATGAAGAGAAGATTGCCACAGAGAAAAGGGTGTTGAGAGACATAGGATTATGACAGGTGAGAAAAACAGAATGATGGGGTTTTTTCTGTGCCAGAGGAACTCTGACTAAATTAACAAAAGACATCTATATGCCATTGCAAAGACTGTAGAAAATGACGAGTCACAGTTCATATGAAAAATACTGTAGGTGGGGGTACTGTTAATACAATGAAGGATTGTGGAAGTCAGAAAGCTGCTAGGTGGCTGGTAGTAATTATATACAGATATTAATCAAAATTAATCTTTAAGTAGTACTTTGAGGCCCCAGGTTTTTCAACAGTGCTGTTTTATTCAGCTTTCTCTGTTAATCGTTGTATATTTCAGGTCACTATATAAAATAGTAAGGAAAAAAAATAATTTAAAAGAAAAATTAGGAATGATGTTAAATTGATGCACATGAAACGGTGACTTTTCTTGAGATGTCTGTTTGTACTTAGTGTAATGGAATGGCTGACAGCTGGTTTCAGTCGCCGTAGTGTAATTATGTAGAATAGACTTTTGCGATGACACTATGTCAATTAAGGAATCTCTCACATTCTAGACTACAAAGGACAAAATGACAGTACAAGATATTTCTTCCGTTCTTTTTCATAAAAAGATAGTGACACTGTGTGAAATTACAGTCCTGTTATGATGACACAAGTCAAATGATGTGAAAGATTTCTGGATTGATTAAAAATCATCAGCATTATAATATAGAATATGTATGATTTGATAAGTTGCTGTTATGTTTTGTTCATTCTTCTTCGGAAGATATTTGGGGGGGCTGACAGACTGAGGGCGTTTCTTGTTATATTTGAACTGGTGTGTGTCAGTGTGAAAAATGCTCCTTATATAACAACGTACTTTAAAAAGTGACTCTTCGGTCTGTGGAAATGTTTTAATCCAATACATCTTGAGTAAATTTTAAAGCCATTGCAGAACATGAACTAGAATAGGAGGTGGTGATATTTTTCCATGTATTTTGCTATGTCTCCCTTTTTTAAACTTAAATTTAGATGGAAAAGAAATTATGACTGTTTTCTTCTTTCCTTTTAAAGTAGTCACACTGTCTCCAAATTCTGATAAAGTCAGTCTATTAATTTTTATTACATAAAGCATAATGATGCATTTTTTTAGGGTTTTTTTTAGAAAACTGCAAAATCAAAACATCCTGATGCATAATGAATTTATTTAAAAAGCTCTTGAATTGAATTGAAAGAAAGGATGCTATAAGCATTTCCTGATAGTAAATGAAATTTCTTCTGGTCTCTCAGTATTGATCCTATCTGTTTTAATAGATTTTTTTCAAGTAAAAAACAGTCTAATTTGCATGCAAATTATATAATGCTTCCAAATGATACATGTGGAGATCCTCTTCTGCGTGTTTTCCTCTGATTATTGATATCTGTTTAAGGCTTCTTTTTGTTCCCTGTGTTAGCAATGTAG
Organism: Emberiza elegans; assembly: GCA_024865655.1. Taxonomy (NCBI): domain Eukaryota; kingdom Metazoa; phylum Chordata; class Aves; order Passeriformes; family Fringillidae; genus Emberiza; species Emberiza elegans. The sequence goes on from JALJVW010000206.1 coordinate 69,266,522, forward strand.
TATTTATTGACATTTTGTTGTAGGAAACCACAAAACATTTTATCCAGTTAGATTAATTTATTTCCATGGAAATGCACGGGGAAAAAAGATTCTGTGAACAAAGGCAGGAGCAGACATTTATCTCATTAAAAAATTCAGAATTCTAGTTTTAGACTTGCTTCCTCTGTGACGTCTGTAAGAAACTGGCCAACTGAGTCATCTTATTATTTAAACATCTACAAAAATTACTCCGAACTGTTAAGGTAGCTTGCATTATTCTATGCACTGAAGTAACTGTGTCATTTTAATGAAGCCAGCCTCCCTTTAATTATGATCCTTTCTCATGTACAACATGTGCGTAGTTACCAGCCTGCCAGGTCTGCATGTCTATTTTATATGCAGCCTACTACACACTAGTTTTGTAAAATGAAGGGATCAATATTTTTTAAAATGTGAATATTCTATGAATATTTTACTTCTAATGTCACGGATAAATATAATGATCATTAATACCTGCTTTTAGCTTAAAAAGGATAAAGCTGCATAACCAAAATATTTGTGTAATTAAACATTTAAGATACTATACACATTCTACAAGCTCTCATTTAGTATTGTACTACCATGCTTTGTAGTTTTGTAACACAGTTTGCATAACACCACTCAGTGTAACTTACTAGACTTACTGAATTTATCTGTCAGTGTTTGTCAAGTATTGTAAAACATTTTTCTAATTTTTGGTATGTTAGATTTTAAAGTAGTCACACTGTCTCCAAATTCTGATAAAGTCAGTCTATTAATTTTTATTACATAAAGCATAATGATGCATTTTTTTAGGGTTTTTTTTAGAAAACTGCAAAATCAAAACATCCTGATGCATAATGAATTTATTTAAAAAGCTCTTGAATTGAATTGAAAGAAAGGATGCTATAAGCATTTCCTGATAGTAAATGAAATTTCTTCTGGTCTCTCAGTATTGATCCTATCTGTTTTAATAGATTTTTTTCAAGTAAAAAACAGTCTAATTTGCATGCAAATTATATAATGCTTCCAAATGATACATGTGGAGATCCTCTTCTGCGTGTTTTCCTCTGATTATTGATATCTGTTTAAGGCTTCTTTTTTTTGTTCCTGTGTTAGCAATGTAGTATTTATTGACATTTTGTTGTAGGAAACCACAAAACATTTTATCCAGTTAGATTAATTTATTTCCATGGAAATGCACGGGGAAAAAAGATTCTGTGAACAAAGGCAGGAGCAGACATTTATCTCATTAAAAAATTCAGAATTCTAGTTTTAGACTTGCTTCCTCTGTGACGTCTGTAAGAAACTGGCCAACTGAGTCATCTTATTATTTAAACATCTACAAAAATTACTCCGAACTGTTAAGGTAGCTTGCATTATTCTATGCACTGAAGTAACTGTGTCATTTTAATGAAGCCAGCCTCCCTTTAATTATGATCCTTTCTCATGTACAACATGTGCGTAGTTACCAGCCTGCCAGGTCTGCATGTCTATTTTATATGCAGCCTACTACACACTAGTTTTGTAAAATGAAGGGATCAATATTTTTTAAAATGTGAATATTCTATGAATATTTTACTTCTAATGTCACGGATAAATATAATGATCATTAATACCTGCTTTTAGCTTAAAAAGGATAAAGCTGCATAACCAAAATATTTGTGTAATTAAACATTTAAGATACTATACACATTCTACAAGCTCTCATTTAGTATTGTACTACCATGCTTTGTAGTTTTGTAACACAGTTTGCATAACACCACTCAGTGTAACTTACTAGACTTACTGAATTTATCTGTCAGTGTTTGTCAAGTATTGTAAAACATTTTTCTAATTTTTTGGTATGTTAGATAATTGCACAGTAAAGATAGGATAAATGATTAAATAAAATAGAATAAAAGGACAAAAAGATGAAGCAACTCAGAGCAACTCAGGCATATGAAGCCCTGCCCAGAGCCCAGCCTCTCCACACTGCAGTGTGCCCTGGCAGGCAGGAGGTTTGCAGATGGACTTGCTCTCGAGGCACTGCACACTTGTGGTAGCAGCACATGGCAATATCCTTTCACTGTGAGTGAGCGGGAGCAGTGGCAATGGGAACAGTGCTTACACTGATCCTCAGGAATGTAGAAGGAGAATAAGGGAACTTTGGCTCTTCTGAGAGAGTGTTGTCAGTTTACCTATGTTAAAATTAGCACAGAGTAGTTATGTTTTGGCAGACCATGAAACCAAGTCCAGTCTGAACCTGTGCTTCCATTTCATCTCTAGAGGTGTCCACGTTGGCACAGTCAGAACACACTAGTGAAGCAGTGCAGAAGCCTTGCCCTGCTGTTCTCAAATGCGACTGTCTTTTGATTTATCATTAAAATTATTTTAGGTGCTAAGAGTAGAAGATATATACCAGTTGATACAATTTATTTAAGGTCTTAGTATTTAGCATGGCAATGTAAAGTGTACTATGTAGTTTTTGATATTCTTATTTGAAGAGAATGCAGCTCTTTTTTTTTTCTCAGATGCTACCACTACTAGTGCCAGCTGCAGGAACTCATGAGCATGACAGCAATATCTCAAAACTTTCCAAATCATGTCTCTATCTCATATACTCAATCACGTTTCTCTCAAAGTAAGAGTTCAGCAGTAGCTGGCCTTACCCCTATTGAGTCTTCACTTCCAGCCTCCTTCTTACCAAACTCTGGTATGGTGTTCTGTGACAGATTTCCTTAGATATCCCCTTAACAAACTGTGGTCTTGGTCCTATACCCCTACTGACCCTGGGCCTTTCTCTCTGAAGTCAATTGTGCCCTGTCTTTCTGTAGCGTAGCTGTGCTCAAAGTCTGGTTTGAGCTTTCAAAAGAAGTAACATGTGCCACCTGTGTTGACGTTGTCTTGGCGCAGTTCAAGTGTGAGAATAGACTTCATATATGCAAGAAAATTAATTTTAAAAAAGGAACATTTAACAGCTTTGCTTTATAGGCGTAATAACTAGGTCTGTATATAGATTTTAATTACAAAGCTGAAAGATGTAGATGGTCCTTAATGAAGTTGCTTAAATAGAAATGCGCTTTGTTTCCATTGAACCAGAGTTGAAGATAATAAATGTAATGATACTGGACAACGCAGGAACGAAAACTGGAAGTCTAATATGTGTGAAACATAAAAGAGAACAAAAGTTCATTGAAAACCATTTTGTCTTTGAGTTAGTGAGAAAAATAACCAGCACTAATTTGTAATTATTCCTTTCGAGTAGGAGAAAGGAATGGCTAGATGTAATTGCCTGAGGAACAGACATCTAGTGCCACTTAAGATGCTGCAGGGTAACTAGGCTGGTCTCATTGCTGCTTTGGAAAGATGTGGGTTTCCTGCATTGATTTTCACCTCTGCTGTCTGCAAATTTGTGTCAGTGACATCTCCAATATAGCTGGACTTCTTTAATTTGCTGCCAAATTGAGCTTGCAGGTTTCTTTCTTCTTTACAGGTTTTTTTAAGCATCCCTAATAATCTCTGATACCAAAACAGTATAACAATCTGGAGGAATAAAACTGTTTGCTAATACGTACAATTCCATTTTAACTAATACTTCTTTACATTGGAATAAATGAGAATTGGGGCTAATAAAATGTCTTACTAATCACCACAGGGGAAGTGGCTGAAGGTTCTTCAGAACAGTTGTATAAAGGGGTTGCCTGTTCAGCCAGGATTAGAATTTCAATGGGATTTAATACTGTCTAGGCAGCTAGTTTGTGTTTCCAGATGAGTGAGAGAGGCTCATGGTCTGCCTTAGTAGACCAGCAGCTGTAAGCAAGGAGTCCAGTTATGTTTACAAATACATTTCTTGAATGTTGGCATTTTCTTGGAAATTTCTGTTTGTGTCTATATGATCTGGTTTAACTTTAGAGAATTGCATGCTCAGTCTAATAATATGCCTGTAGTGAATTTCAACCTCCCAAACCAAATTCTTGTTACCCATTGTTGGCTAAATTGTCAGATCTTGACACTGCTCTTTTTATTCCTAAGTGGATTCTTACTCTATGTGGCAAAGTATACTGTATGATTTCATTAATGTAGCTGCAGAACTGCCAACAGTAGTTCTCTCCCTTTAAATGACACTTAGGTAACTCCTGGCATTTCCTCTGATTCTTCTTCTTAAGACAATTATCTAGCTGAAAAAAAAAACAAACCAGAAGTTGTTTTCTCATGGCATCAGACACTGGGAACTTGCTAAAGTCCATTCCTTAGAGTTTTAGTATGGAAAGAATCCTTGCTAGTTCTCATATAGCTGGTGACTATTCCTTTTCTGAAGAAGTCCACTGAATATTGAGAATCTTTGAAGTTGTGAATTGTAGGTAACATCTTTAATTAGTTCCCTGGTTTATGATATAAGGAAACAGGAGAGTAAGTGATTGCCCTGATCAGTATGTGTAGAGAAAAAAAAGATCAAAAAGAATTCAGTACTGCAATATCTGCAGGTGGCTACATGGAAAGTCTTCTCATCATGTGTCTGGGAAAATTGGCACTACTGGTCTGGTGTGAAGGACAGGAATATCAACAGAGATGGTGTGCACAGATGTGTAAAATAAGGTTTTCATTCCTGAGCTGTAAAGAACTGGTAATATAACCGGCACTTTCTGGTCACCCTGTAACAAGGGTTGCAACTCAGCTACTGCCCAATTGACCTAGAAATTGAGAGAATATTTTCAAGTACATAATGCAGCAATTGTAGTTTTTGAAGGTAGATTTGTTAAGCTACTAAAAATCCTATAACCACCTCAGACTGAAGATGCTTTTAACCATTTTGCAAGATAGAAAGCAAAAATTTACCTTTGCGTAATCCACAGTTTTTGCTGACTTTCTTCTCAGTGTCTTTGATGGGATTTTGCGTAACATGTTAGTAAATTTCAGTAATGTCAGTGTTATTTAACACATATGTTTATATATTATTTTATTACAGAATTCTCTCTTGAAGGTTTGTATTTTTGCTTCATTGGTATGTGACTGTCGTTTTTATTTCTTCTTCCTTTCTCTTTTTCCTTCAGAACTACTATGGAGCTGCAAAAATGATTCTTTCTGACAATCCACTTGGCCTGACGTGTGGAATGGTGTGTCCAACATCAGATCTCTGTGTTGGTGGCTGCAATTTGTATGCCACTGAGGAAGGACCAATTAATATTGGTGGATTGCAGCAGTTTGCTACTGAGGTAGGACTTGCAAATGTCTTAAATTCTTTGTATGTACTATTGAGTATTGCCCATGGTTACCTTTGTTAATGATTTTTTTCAAGAAAAGTTGATACTAATAAAGTTAAAGCATAGAAAGCTGGAATAATTATCCTTTCTATTACAGCACACTCAAATGCTTAGAAATGCTTTTATAAAGCAGTACATTATAGGAACATAAGGAACATTATTTGTGAACAAGATGGTTCTTTAGACATATTGGTAGTTGAGACAATTTCTTTTATAATGAAAAATTTATTCAGGTGAAATTGTGGATGTTGCTCCATTGTAGATTGTAGGTTGCAGAGGGGAAAAGATCAAGTGCCGCTGTATCTGTAAATGCATATTAAGGAGATATAGAACTGTTCTGGGCATAGGGTAGATTCTATAGCAGAATAATGTGGTTTTGTGCTGGCTTTGAGACAAAGGATAAACTTCATATGATTTTTTTCTTCTTAATGTGTTTGTTTATTTTCCAAACCGAAGTAAATACATAGTTTGAGGTTGACCTAAAATACATGTCCGTGTGTATCTATTTTTTATAGGTAAGATTCACAGTGTATGTGTGTAAATTTACTAGTTCATAAAGGTAGGTGCATGTTTTGGCTATGGAAGCAAAGGTTGTTACTTGCTGCTTCACATTAGAAATTCTTTGCATGGGTTTTTGTTGAGCTTCTTGTGCATTGCTCGGGATTATGTAGTTTTAATGCTCCAATTTCTGTCTGAAGAAAGAAGCAACTACTCGTTTGTTAATTTCTTTTGAGGGCATGGAGAATTTTTACCTAACTCAAGGTCTCAGATGTTACCTCATCTGATCTATCTGAAGTAAAATTTTGTAAAAATTATTATTTTGACCTCTGTAAAAGTGGGGGAGTTATGGCTATATTAAAATCAGCATATTCATGTGTTAGGAGTGTACATTTTTATGCAGTCCTTAACTAATGTGCGTGTCCCTATTCTCTGTCATGAGCCATTTGGCTGATCTTATTTACAAACATACAATGAAGTTCCAGTCAACTTTGCAAAGCCTGGGAAAAAAACAACTTTGTAGAACAGACCAAAATAGAAATGCAAATAAATCTGGAAGTAACAGATAATGTCTATAAGACCAATATTTTCCTCTAGTGTCAAGCATAGACTTCACACTCTCTTCTCAATGGCTGTGGGTCATGATTTGATGAGCAAATATTACTACCTGCTGCTGCTGTTCTCCTTTTATCTCTGTATCCCTCTTTTCTTCTCTCCAGGAGACTTGTAAATCTTCTGGAGCACCTGATAAACTTTTCTGTTAGCTGTTGCTGAATCTTCTCTCCTCTCCTCTCTGTCATTTAAGTAGTTATCCACTTCATTTTTCTTGAGATTTGAACACACAAGTGTGTTCCAAGTTCTCATTTACAGGATGAGAGTAGAGACACTGAACTGCATCAGTTCTGTGTGTATGTTGTATAGTTGGACTTTATCAGTCAAGAAACACTTTTATTAGCTTTTCTTCTAGTGGCCTTTATTCTGTATATGTAAAAAGCTAGTATTTGTTGCAAAGCAGAAGACTACTTCTTTCCTTAACTCTCTCAAAAAACCAAAGATAGAAACCTGAAACCAACTGACCAAACAAAAAAGATTGAACAGTTGGCAAGTAGATCATAAATACAATGGTGAAATATTACTGTTTAGGAACAAAATGAAAGTAATAACTGTTATAATTTGATTTGTGTCTTCTTTTAGCTCTTATTCTATGATTAATAGAGAGGAATTATGACTTGGTAGATAATGCTAAATATCTGCCATTTTTCTTCAAAAATCTTCAGAAATCTATTAAAAAACCCCCAGTGCTAGCATTATGATTAATACGAAAGCTGCAGAGGATTAATAGTTTTCAATGTTTCAAGTTTGTTTAAAATTATGGTAGTTCCAGGAGCTCTAACAGAATAAAATTGTTATATAGTCCTATGTGGCAGCCCAACAAGAAGAATGTTTCAAAAAATGTTATTATCTTTAGTATTTTCATAGTATCTGTGTTTCTATACATCTAATATATAAAAATGGTAAACGAAAAAGATTGTTGTTAATAACCTTAATGTTTACTGCTGTTTAACACAGAATTTTTATGTATTGTAGCACACTTAATTAGTAATAATAGGCAGTCACTTTTGCAATTAGTACTTTTTTACTTTTCAGTTAAATTTTGCTGTGAGAGTAGGTATAGGTGAAAAAATATAATGGTATGAGTCCTTCCAAGTAAAAATCATTATAAAAATATAGATTATAATATTGAAGAAAATGGTAAGATGAAACTGTTCATACAGGAATTGGCCCAGATGGTGTGTTCACGGCTCTACCTGTACAAGTAACTTAGCAATTTGTGTAATTTAGGCATGCAACATGTGTTAGTCTTAATGAGAGCTGCATGGTGATTCTCATGCATGTTGTAATATTTGTCCCACAGGGGCTTATTTACTGGAAACTCCATTGTGCATGAATCCGGTTTTAGGCTTTTTTTTCCCTCGGAATTAGTCTGAGGATCATACACTTGATGCATTATGAGAGTGAGCAATAATAAAATGGTGCAATTGCTAGCTGAGATAATAGATAAAATTGCAGTAAAGCAGGAATGTGGATTTAAAATGGAAGATATATGGGTATGACGTGTGCCCGTTTGTGCTTCTGAACAATGACTGATCATCTGTTCATACTGCAGATAAAGCTCCCTAATTGTAAAATATTTGTCTTGCATACGGTAGAACAGTAAAAGAAAATGGCACCTTATGCTGCCTGCGTTTCCCTTCTGCCCTTTCATAGTTTTGTAACTATGTTTGGCTCATTCTCAAAGTGAATTGTAATCCAGCCTGAGAAAATGTGGATTTTGACAATTAAATGTTTAAGTGGAAAAAGGGAAATGTCCGTTTGTATTTGTGATGTAGAATGTGTGTACTGGGATGCAGTTACCATGGTAACTGTTGCATCTAGAGAATAACATGGAGTAAATCTCACTATTATAAATGACGAGTGTCAAGCTCAGGTTACACCTGCTACTTGCACAGGTCAAAAATTATATTAATGCCTTTATCTGTCTCCTTTGCCAAAGTACTCCAGAACTGGGCAACATCCGTTTCTTGAACACAAGTTCAGTGAAAATATACTGAGATTGCAGTGATGATACATATAAGCATGAGGTATATGGCTGTCAGTCCCAAAATGAACTAAAATCACTGGTTACTCAAGTACAAGTTTGCAAGCTTGTAGTGCAAAGAAGCCAGGTCTATTACCTTACCTGTTGTCATATTAGTAAGAAACCCTCAAATTATTATGGTTTTGGATAGACTTTATTGAATATAAAGGTTCTTTTCTGTTTCTGTTTAATCATTCTGAATGGTGCAGCACAAGCTAAATAGAAAATGTAATATTTTCATCTCTGCATAGTAGATATAAACACTGTATCATTTAGTACTGTGGCTCTTGTGCCAGCTATAGTTCTGGTGATTTGTTCCTCTTTGCAGATACAGTCTGACTGCTGCTGCAGCAGAGAGAAATTGGAAAAGGAAATTTGATATGTGATTTTCTGAAAAAGAGGAATTGTATGGGATTGTATGAGCTTGCCTGCTGCTCACCTAGGGACCGCTCAGCAGAGTATCTGTGCTGGAAGGAGTGTTCTGGTGAGAGACCCGAGTGCTGAACCTCCTTTCTCCCTCAGCCCACCACAGTCAAGGAAGAAATGTCTTACCTGAGGGATTGCCATGGAGTAGCACACTGAGCCCTTGGGCTTAGGCTCCTCTTTGGGTTGCAAATTGACAGCTCTGATCAATCTGTAGTGCAGCTGTGAGGAGAAGGTGGCTCTCATGGGGCTGACACTCCTGCAGTAGGATGGCCTTGCGATGCCAGGCTGGGCATCATCATGGACACAGATACATGAGCTGCATCTGCAAGAGGAGGGGTCTTCTGGGGAGCCAGGACTGCAGGACAAATAGAAAAAGCTCTTTATTTGTCAGTGTTAATTTAAGTGCATCTTTAGGTAATTATATCTTGTAAGTCATGTTGAAATCCATGATAATAATAAATAAAATTTCAGGCTTGTCTGGAGGGGATGGTGTAGTTTTCTACAATAGTTCAGGGGATGAATCTGAGGACTTCTAATTTCTCTGGCCAATGCTGAAAGGTTTCCTGATATTTTGGTAGGTTATATAAACTTCTCTACAGCTTGTTTTACAGATGTTAAGTATTTTTCGGTGTTTAATGCATTTGCATGAATGTTGCTAAGTCCGTTTAGTGGTGGGATTCATGAAATGTTGAGGTTTGGACTCTGCAATGCCCTAGATCCATGGGATATCTTAGGACTAGGATACTGGAGGTTTTAAAAGTCTTTAATAAGAAAAATTTGAAATATTGCAACTTTAGCTCTTAAATTGTGAAGGGAAGGTCACGAACGTTTCATCACTAGCATGTGTCTGTGGAAAAAACTCTTCATGTAGCATCCTATGCTATCCACTGCAATTAAATGGAATTAATTGGGTGTTGATGTAATTTGACAGCTTCAAGAATGTTACTATGCATGGAATTTGCTTTATTTTGCATTAAAATATGTGCAGAATATGATTTTCTTTTTTAAATATTCAACTGCCCCATATTAATGTAAACCAGCCTACAGATAAATATCCATGGAAACCAGTGGGAAAGTGTGAAACTAGTAAAACCAGTTCCTAAATGTTCCTGATTTCATTGCCTGTATTCTACTGTCTGTAAAATGTGATAACAATTCAGTGTATACTGATATATTTCACTGTAAAATTAATCCCAGCTAGATTCTAATGTCTGTGTCAGTAACCGGTATCTCACTGCCTTAGTGAAGGATGTTTAACTGTAAACCTTACTGATAAACTTATTTCTAGAGCCTTTTAAGCATGGAACCAAGCATTATATGTGAAGAATATAAAGAATTTAGTTACCAAGTCAAAACCTGTATTACTAAAAGGTTAAATTGTCCTTCTCTGTGTCCTTCTGAAATGCATCCTTCTCTGTATATCTTGGATATGTGAAGTATGTTTTGATAGTCTCATTTTGTAGGATTAGACAAAAGTTTTTCGTATTTTAACACTGAGATTGATCTTTCAATCTATTTACTGTTTTGTTATACATTGTCATAGTCCAAAAACAATTTTAAGCAATCACGGGTAGAAGAATGGCTTGTGTTGGAAGGGAGATTATCTAGTTCCAACTCCTATGCCTTGGGCAAGGATACCTTCCACTAGACCAGGTTGCTCAAAGACCCCTCTAACCTGGCCTTGAACACTGCCAGGGATCATGGAATCATTAAGGTTGGAAGAGATCTCAGAGATCAAGTCCAACCTTTGACCAAACAACACCTTGTCAACTAAACCGTAGCTCTAAGTGCCACACTGATTGAAATTAGGTATTTTATTTACTTTAAATTGTGTAGAATTTGAGGTAAAAATTCTGAATATCAGTTCTAGCCTGTTTTAATGGTTTAAAATGTTTTGGACTCATTTAAGTTATGCTTACTTTGCCTTAAAATTTTTTTCATCTGATTAGTAAAATACATTTCTCTGAATCACTTGCTACTCTTTGCCCAATGTTGCATCTTTTCATCAAAACATTCTAATACAAGAGCGGTCCAGTGAAGAAAAGAACCAGAATTTTATTACATGACGCTAAAAATAAGCTTTTCCCTATCTGCATTCTCAAAAGCAGCTAAAATGATTTGGCTAAGACTTTCCAGGAAATTTAAACTGAATCAGTTGCCCAACAATTGAAACCACTGTAGTTGGCTCAAGTGGGGCATGTTCTGGAATATGAGTATAAATTCATGTTGTGCATTATTTTTATATATTTTGGAATTTTTCACTTTGTTGAATATTTTGGAACAACATGACCCTTTTGCAGTGAAAGGATGCTTTATTTACAATAGAGAATACAACAAAATGTTGATTTCATGCTGTAGAGAACCATGCTGTAGAGAACATTGGGCAAGTGCACTCACACCTTTACACAGTGAAGTGATGCAAATAGGAGAACTGTAATATGTTACAAATGTGTGAATCAAGACAATTTCTTTTAGTTGTTGGAACTTAGCAGAATAGATTGCCTGTTTTGGTTTGGTCAAATTGGAACTCACTTGTGGACTAAGTCTCCATGTTTCATAAACTGGGATATCCTCTTGGGGGACTCTAATGGACATGAGGCATAAGAAGTGGACAGAATCAATGTGGGTTTAATTTGAATAGGCCCTAGACAGTGAAGTAATGGTAATTGTGTCATATTTGATAAAAAGTTTAAGAATATATGCCTAATGTTATTAATGTCTGTTATTAATCTGTGTATGAGAGAGCCAGAAGGAAAGGCAGACATGAGCATGATGACTGAGGCTTTTTTACTGCAAGACTCTGCTTCAAAATTAATTATTTGGTCTCGTCTTCCTAAATGGGTCTTGGTTAAAAAGCCCTGCAAAACAAGCAAAACTCCATCCAAACACCAAGCAAGAAAGAAATCATGTTTTTGAAGGAAAAGTGGAGAGAAGGGTATTAGTATTAAATTTTACCTGCATCCTGAACATAGTCTGAAGAGATTAGAAGCAGATAGGACAGTTGTATGTAGTGTGCCACTGAACACTTGCTCGCCAGTTACTCATCTATGGCCACCAAAGGATTTATACAGAGGAATTCAGTGATATTTAATTAAGTGACTTACAGTATAGGGAAACTTCACCATGAGATGAGTAAAAATCCTTTGAAATGCATTAAAGCAGTTTGCTATTTTCACACAGTTACCCTGCCAGCCTTAATATGCAAAACTGCCACTGAATTCCAGATGGCAAGATAGTGCCACACAAGCTGGCTGAGCTGCATAAAGACAGTTTTACCCTGTTTGCAAATAGGCAGAATTAAAGTTGACCATTCAGCCTGAACTCCTAGGATTTTCTGCATGAGTGCTTGGTTTCTGAAGCTTAACACTGCACTACAGTAGTGTGGAACTTCAGTGTAACATTTATTAGATAGGTATGACTATTCAATAATACATATAAAAATAGTTATGTTAACAATAAAGTAAATTTAGTAGTAAATTTGTTAAGCATATGCATATTCAGAGTGTTCAATATGCACATTAAATATGCAAGTTATATAATTTTTTTTACAGAATAGCCTTTTTAAACAACTCTATGAGACTAATGAAAATTTGCTATAATTCAAGCAATTTCTGATTAATATAACAAAGCAGACATTTTAGAAATATCATTGCATTTGGGTTATCATAATCTAGTTTCACAGTACAATATGAGCTTTTCAGCCTGTGAAATCCATTAATAACCACATTAAACTTTCCCATATTGTATGAATTGTCAGGTTTAAATGATTCTTTCTTTAAAACAATTATCTGTCTCTTGCTTCATGCAGCTTGTTAAACTGCTGTGTCAATTTACAAAGACTGGGGGAGTTTGACACAGAAATTTTAGAGAGGGAAAGAACTAATCATTGGTTTACCTAGCATGAGTGCTCAAGTGCATATGAAGAAAATGAACATTGATTCAAAATATAAATGAAAAATTCTAATCATGAGTGGAATTGCCAAAGTTTAACTTGAAAACCCTTTGCTTCTTGAGTTCTAAGGAAAGCAAAATCTATTGGCAAGGTTCTAAATAGTTTAAATATGCTATTTATTAAGTCAAATGTCAGTTTATGTATTTTAGAGGACTAGGTAGTAATTAGGGAACGCAGCTCTGCATTGAAATAGGTGGGGAGCAGTGTGGTCTCCTGGTAGTTTTTGAGATTCTACATTGATGGTATTTGTGATACGACTGAGAAATCCCCATGCAATGCACTCTTGAATTATTTTTTCTGCTACCAATATATACTGTTTGGGTTAAACATACTTCCCCCTAATGCCTGAAGTAAAAAAGATGTACTTGTGCTCTTCCATGCTTCTAATGTTTAGTAGCCTCTATGGCTGTATGTCTGTTCTTTTTCCTTTTGTAGATCATACAAGACAGAGACTCAATTCCTTTCTCTACAATTTCTCTAAGTGCAGAGGAGACTGAAATCTTGCTTGGGCAATACAGAATATTTCTGCCTTCACCTCTTACCTGTATATCTGAGTATAGAACTGATTTAATGCAAATCTGAAAAATTGTGTGACATTACAACCAGGTTAGACGCCCATCACATTGGGTTCTATCGAAATACACAACAGTGGGCAGAGCTTGTTCCTAAGTGTTTTTAATAGTCAGGACAGATTGGAGCAGGTCATCACCATTATGCAGGTGAATGAATAATTGGGGCATAGGGAGAACAGTCTAACTTTCAGATGTGTCTACAGTTTTTTGGAAACCCAGGTGAAAAGTGGACAAGAAATTAAATAAGATAGGTAAGGAACTGAAATAAAGTCCTATAAAAATTATCTAAGAGGAGGCATCTAAAGCATAGGTTAACAATGAAAGTATAGCACTGAAGACTAAGTGTAGTTCCTAAAAGACATTTCAAACAGACCTAATGTTTGTCACCTACCACCTCTAAAATTCAAGCTATAAGTGATTTTTCCAGGATCATGCAGGTTGTCTCTTGAAGAAGAAAAGCCTCTTTACTGGCACTATAATCCTTTGCATTATTTGCAGCAGTATTTTTCTACTAGTAAGAATAATTTGTTTGCAAGGAAATTTTTTGGCATTGCAGAGATTCTCTACCATCTGGCTGACTTTGCATTCCTTATCTGTCACTGGTAGTCTGGATCTGTCTTCTCTGTAAAATTTACAGTAGTGAAAAACCTGACTTCAGAGATTTTTAAAACAAAAAGACCCATAGAAGGACCAAACCCTGCTAATACAACATCCCTCACAAATGCACAGATCATGTAATTTGGAAACCTCTATAATGTGAGCTTGCTATAATATATCAGCTATGTGACAGCGCTAGCAGAAGATTCCATCTTGTCAGTCATAATAAAAGTTAAAGAGGGAATGTGTTTAACCTGTTGATTGTGTTGCTTTTCAGGTTTTCAAAGCCATGAATATTCCTCAGATCAGAAACCCTTCCTTACCTCCTCTAGAAGATATGCCTGAAGCATATCAGGTGAAGATAGCTCTTATTGGTGCAGGACCTGCAAGTTTAAGTTGTGCTTCCTTTTTGGCTCGACTGGGCTATTCAAACATCACCATATTTGAAAAGCAGGAGTACCTTGGGGGCTTAAGGTAATAAAACAATGATAAAAAAAGCACTTTTTGTGATTATTGTAGAAAGCATAGCAAAAACTGTTTTACACGCATAGTTTATATATATGACCGCTTGACTTTTAGCATAGGAAGAGAACAGAAGATTTCAGATCTGTAAAAGTCACCTTTTAATTAAATAATTGATCATTCATGTTAAAAGAGGTACAGTTACAGGCAAGCTTTAACTGAAAATCTAGTGGATATCTCCTATATTCTCTTCATATGACCTGTTAAATTCTAGGGTGCAATTGTTATGATCAAATTAACATATTAGAAAATCTTTCAGGAACCATTTTCCTTTATCCATAAAACGAGATTAAGTCCTTGTAGCCCTAGTGAAAGAATGTTTAAAATGCTTTAGATAGTAATTTCATGGAGAGTTTTTGTTTTAGCATGCTTTCCTGGACTACTTTGTGTAAATAAAGGTGACAGTGGCAATCAGCCATCAGTGGATCTGCATTAGCAGACCATAACATATGGGTGAAATAAACCCCGTGCAATTCAACCTTCAAAAAGTTACAAATACATAAAGGAAGGTATGTTTGCAGGTTTCCTCTGTGGTAAACCCTTGGCTAGTATTTGCATGTTGTCAGTCCTCTACACTAGAAAATTAATTTTTGCCACTGCAGTAATGGCTGTGATCAAATCTAATAGGTTTGCTGGAATCCCTGTGTATGAGATAATTCAGACACTGACTAGTAGATACCAAGCCATTCAAAATCAAAATTAAATTCTACAATGTGTGCAAAAGTACAAAATGCACTCACACAATATGTTTAAAAAATAAAAAATATAATGAAACAGAGAGAGAAAGAGGGGTGATGCACTTACATTTCTTAATGCAGCATCACTGAGATCAATAGAGTTGACACGGTTAATGAAATTGATCCATAATGTCATAATGTCAAATACTTATTCAGTGCTCTGCAAGAAAGAGAATCAGTTCCAGACAAGTTGAACCGATTACTTGAGTTTTTCCCAGTGAGGTTCAGAATTATTCTACCTAATTACCAAGGTGTTAATCCATAGGCATTTAACTGTGAAGCTGTTTCACTTGAACTAGTTACCATAGAGGATTGCAAATTTAGTATGTGAAATACCTATTTACCTGTTCAGTAGCACGTTATCATAAATACCAGATTAAAATCAGTTTTGTTGCTGTAAAGTAGTCAGAATTAATAAGAGGATTTTAACAAAAAGG
Organism: Emberiza elegans; assembly: GCA_024865655.1. Lineage (NCBI taxonomy): Eukaryota > Metazoa > Chordata > Aves > Passeriformes > Fringillidae > Emberiza > Emberiza elegans. The sequence goes on from JALJVW010000206.1 coordinate 69,282,141, forward strand.
CTCTTTTTGGTGACAGGTTGGACTCAGGCTGGACTTGGCAATACAATGTAGGACTTCCTGCAGCTGCTTCAATGCTGTAGTACAATGCTACGTGTTGCTTAGTACGTGCTTGTGTATTTGAAGCAGTGTGGTTCTTCATGGTTTAACTTGAATTTAAAATAATGTTTTGCCTGTCGTTTCTCCTAATCCAAAAAGCCTTACACAGAGTTTTGCCTGTTCTATTAGTATCCTCAATGGTTGAGGAGTGTATTTTTAAATGTATTTCTTTCTTTTGAGGCTTAACATGTATTAATCAAGGTCAAATTTGACTTCCATTCACTGTAGAAATGCTCATGTGTGGTTTAAGGGCATCAATTCCTTTTGTCCTTACTTTAATCTTGAAACAGAAGGGGGGCTGGCCTGTGGCAGCAGTCATCCATTATTGCATTTCTAAGTCTTTGCAGCACGTCTTTTAACAAATTTAGGTTATTGATGAGCGTGTTTTCAAGGCTTCATAAACTATTGCAAATTGCTAAGAAGACCAAATCAATTTTGTATTTGGAATCAGCTGTTTATAATGCCAGTGGTTTTGCCTTCAAAGTTTTTTCCAGTTGTTTTTAATTGGGATGTTTCTTGCATCGTAGCTAATTTGCATAATATTGTGACACTAGAAAGTGTCTAGTGATTGCAATTCCTGTGGCGGGATATTTAAATATAACATAAATCCGTGCTTCTCTGAATGTGTCTGGATTTTCATATCTATGGGCAGATTTTCCTACGTTTCACCAGTTGTGTAAAATTTATGCTTTATAGTAGAGTAGGCATGAGCACACCATGCTCTTGCTTAGAGACCAGGAACAAGCTTTACTACTTTTGCTCCTGTCTGTGCCATTGCTTTACAATGTACCAAAATATTTCTCTCACTAGGCCAGAGTTGTCCCTTGAGCAGCAGTAATTTGAGGTCTCTGAGAAACACCAAGCAGCTGTCCAAGCACCTCTGACTTGGGTCAAATTGGAGGTTGATGTGAATTTGTGGGACACTTTGCATCTGCTGCATCCCTCCTCCATCTCTGCCCCATTTCCTTTTCCCCTCTGTCTCTCCATTGCAGGTCAGAGACCGTCTGCTGCTGCTGAAAGAAATTGCATCAAAATTATTGATGTACAATTGACTTTCATAAAAAGCCTATTTTCATAGTTAATGTGCATGCGTGTGGGTATACCTCACAGCATAAAACTAAGTGTTTAATAAGAGCAAAAAAAAGTGTTTACAAATTCTGACAGTGATGTAACACAGCCAGTGGTGTTCTGGGAGCGTGTTGTGGAGACATCATAGGTGGCCTGGAAAATGGAACTTTCCTCTTTTTTTGATTAGATTTCTTTATTGAATCTCTGTTGCAGAATCGTATTGATACATTAGTTTCTGCCTCAGACACCTTTATTATTTAGCATGACCTGTGAAAGTTGTATTGACACATTCATTATATCTGATATTTACAACACTTCTCATTGCACACTGGTCAAGAAAGGTGTAAAAAGGGCAGTATTAGAAATAAGGAAGAACACCAGTTTCTTATCAATATAATTAAAGTTGATTCAACTTCAAAGAAATAAAACTCTTCTGGCCTGTCAAAGTTAGATGCTAAATATGTGTGGTCAATATCAATATGTAAAATAAGCTGAAGTGAATCTCTTGTGCCTCTGCTTTGTTATGGATATTACAGATTCATTAATTTGAAAACAGATTAGACCGTTTGAAGCTTAGAAGTATCTGGGGAGAAGCCTTTATTTTTCTGCATATTTAGGTTTTTATCTTCATTGAACAAAAGTATCTAAAATATAACTTCTCTGTGTTTATCTGCAGCGTGTTTTACAGTAGGAATTTAGAACTGGCATATATAGATGTAATTTTACTGGAGATAAATATATATATATATTAGATCTGTATCAGTAGATATAAACTGAGATTCTATACTTACACTGCAGTTTTTCCCTTCTGTGATTCTGGGAACTTGAAGATGTCATTCTTAATCTTCCCCAGGAGGAAAAAATGCCGGTTAATAAATATTAAGTCAAAAAACAAACACGAAATCAACAGCTGATAAAGTGTTTGTCCATCCTGAAAAATAATGAAAAATTTATGAAGTAGAAATGGAGGTACAGTTTTAAATACCGTAGCTCAAAATAGCATATGTACCACTTTTAAAAAATTGTATGGGAAATTTGATACTCTAGTATTAGATAGGTTAATGAAAGATTGCTATGTCACTTTGCTTTCAGTAGCCATGAGGTCTTTTTTTAAATAGGTATCCTTAGCTTAGTGTTATGTATTCTGGTGAACAAAAGGAATGGAGCTGAAGTCCTTTAGAATTCAAACATAACATATGTTAATTAGTCACCTACCAGAGTGGGCAGTGTTGGCCTCAAGGTACTACCTTTCTGGCCTATATTTTTAGCATTGGATGAATAATGCTTTTTTGTCACTCTAAAAATTAAAAAAGTCAAGAGTCACACTTCAGCGCATTTCCATTCACATATGCCAAAATTAACAAAAGTATGTTATAAGCATTTTAGCAAATAATAATAAATTTTAAGATAATATTTTCCTAATATTTACAAGCATTTTTTTTGTTTTAGTATGTCTGAAATACCCCAGTTCCGTTTGCCATATGATGTAGTGAATTTTGAAGCTGAGCTTATGAAGGATCTTGGAGTGAAGGTAATGAAAAATATATCCTGCCTATGTATAGCTCAAAAAAAAAAAAAAGAACAAGAACTCTGCCAAAGATTAACAGCAAAATGTCATGCACATTAGTAAAGAACGATTAAAAGCTATGCTAGACAGAGGTAGGAAGATGCTTCCTCTTGCTCAGGGCATTTGTCTGTCTCCTGTCTGAATGCCACTAGTTTGGAAAAGGGCAATCAATAGTTCTCATCTGGAATGCCTGCATGTGATTAATTGTCTGTAAGAAACAAATTCCTAAATTGCTTTAGGGGTTCAATGTAGCTATTGCAATGATTTGATTTTTTTTAATCAAGTTTTTTTCATGCAAGTTTGGCACTACTTAAACCATTCATGTTTGATACTTTTTTGTTCCTTCTCCCTGAGTTTTTTTCCCTAATGGGTTATCATATAGTCTTGCATCCAAGTTAATCTTATAATAAAATGCATCAAATTAAAGTGCTAACATGATCATCTGTTACAAACAATAACAATCTATTCAACTTCTTGGAAAGCAATAGTTATGCATTATTCTGTTAAATAAATGTGTGTTGTTTATAGATAATGGAAACAGCGATTTATTGTAATTTAGGACTTGAGCTGACGATTTAGATAGTATTTACAATTGTTGCACATTTTAATAGAAGTTACAAATGTACCACTGGATCAAATTTTTGAGTACCAGGAGGGATACTTTGTTTAACACATTACTAAAGCCTTCTGTGAAGCAAGAAATTCTTGGATTAAATTCTTTCACGTTGATTCTTTTTGAAAAAGCAGTAGACTTTTGTCACAAGACCTGAGTGAGAACATTGTCCTGCCTGGGTTTTTTTAAAAATGCTAGTAAGATGCGAGATAAGGTTTTAAGTGCTACAGGTCTGTTTTTCTACTTTAAAGTTAGCCTTGGCAACCCTTGAAAAGACTGACAGAATGGAGGTTTGGTTAGGGATGGTGTTAAACAGAGCACTGAGACACTTTAAGACAAAATTTCTGGACATAGATTCCTGGGACTCCTCTGCCAGCCTGAGTTCCCAGGGCTCTGTGTTATGACAAGGTCTCCAGAATGGACTGGTAGAGCCACCATGTCACCCTGACCTGCAGGTCCTCTGTGGTTCTGGAGTGCAGCAGAGAATCTCAATGTAAATTTGTTTCAAAGCTCTGCCACTGGTTTGCAATTGACCCTTTGGCAAGCTGGTTAAATAAGTACCTTAGCTTTATGCCTCTGTAAGCTGGAAATATTTTCTGGTGTTTACTTAAAGCATTTCAAATCTGTGGTGGAAGGTGCTGTGTTGTGTGAATGCTCAGTAGTGCTGTTTATTCAAGTAATTCCACTGAAATTACTAAGAATTAGTCAGCTGGATAAGGATTACAGAGCTAGGCCCTAGAAGTATTATGAATCCTCACATAAAATAGTATTGCTTTTGTAAATTCCTTCATTAGGTTTTCATAACACATGTACACAACAGGCTGAAAAAATGTAATGACAATTTATGGAACATCTTTTGTTGCAAGTGAGGATGGAGTCTGTATTGTTTTAAGGATTGCAATAGTACATGACTTTTCACCTCTGATAAAATTTATACTAAATCTCCAAAGACAAAGTAAGTCAGTGTTTTAAGTAGTGTAAATTGTATTTTACCTCTGCCTTTTTTCCCCACCGACCTGAAAAGTATACTAAATAAAATATAGGCAGATTGAATAACAAACAAGATACACAGCGACTTGAAGGCTGAACTGTTAAGATCACAAAGTAGAGAGCTTACACAACAGCACTGCGTTTTGTGAAGTAAATTCACACGTGATATAAAAAAACCTGAGGGAAAACATTCAGGTTCAGAGAGTCTAAGATGTGGAGATAAAAACACACATACCTATGTCAAGAAGTATGAAATATCAGAAGAGGAATCACACACACTTCTTGTGCTCAAAGGCCTTGGGGTTAGGAGTGATGAACAAAAGGTGTGTGTATCTCCAGTTGCACCACCTCTGCACAGGCACTGCCATCCTTGGTTTCCTGAGCACGCAGAGAGCACCATGCCCTGTCCCACACTTAGAGCTCCTCTGGGTGCTCAGCCTGGCCAGGGGCTGCTCAGAGCAGGATCAGTGGTGGAGAATAGCTCCGGAAAAAAAAATTGCAGCTTCTGCGTCTGGAAGCAAAAAGCAATTGATCAGAAACAACTGAAGATTATAGGTGTGTTTTGATTGCTGTGAGTTATTTCTTTCAATAAATGAACATCAATTACTGCACTATGGACACTGCTTCTTGTCTAAATTAGAATTAACAATTGCAAGTCCGAATCAAAACTTATGTCCTTCACAATTTTGAAAACCTTTGTTAGTTTACCATGCAGAATGTGCTGCTTCATTATAACTGCAATTTTTACCAAGCAATTTTTAATTGTTTCAGATAATTTTTAGGAAAGGCCTTGCAGTGGATGGAATGACACTCCATACCTTGAAAGAAGATGGCTATAAAGCAGTCTTTATTGGAATAGGTAAGAGCTCATGGTCCCATACTTTGTCATACTGAAATTGAAGGACTGCCTAGGAATAAACTGGAATTTGTATCTTTGTTAATAACATGATGGGAGAAAGCTTTGACTTGGTGCATTATGGAAGTTTGGAATATAAGAAAAATTTTAAAATCAGGAAGCTAAAATCAGTGGCCTTAAGAGGATTGCTAAAATTTTCAGATTTATGTTACAGATCTTTAAGTAAATGTGAATATAGCCACATGGGTTGATTTATTGTTTGTTTAGATAGTTTAAAATGGATGAACTAAAAATTTGCTTGTAATTAATTGCCATATTGGCCTAGAGCGATACACAAGTTTAGTTTTCAATTTTTGCGAACAGCTTACTACACCCACACAATTACTGAGTCTATGTGTAAGCCAGTGATATCATGCTTGGTTGCTTTTTTTCTTTCATCCATATAAAATGTGCCCCATCCTTTGGATAGGCTGTAGTGAAAGGTACTTATGGAGTGGGTTAACAAAATAAGCTGATTTTGACTTGTACAAAACTGGCATCATAGGTCTGTCTTCTCTCATATACTAGAGAAGTCCTGCACCTCTCTGCTGGTTGAATCATCGCTTCTTTTTAATGTTGGATTAGAATTATTATCCATTTAAAATTATTTTGAAGTACAGCTGGACCCATTGCTGCCATATGATAGGCATGTTGAGCAGGCATTGTCTACAGTTGGTATGAGGCTTAATGCTCTTTATTGATCTAGACGTTGCCTAAGTGAACATAATAGGAAACAAGTTGTCCAACTGTTCCTCCTTCCTATTATTGATTACAGAGATGTAATTCTTAGTACAACGACAACTGTTGTTTACCATCTGGTTATGCAGTATAATAAGCTTTGCAGGTCTATTCTGTTGTGTAAGGATAGCACAGTGTTGTGATTTATGTAATCCTAAATCCTCACATTGTTAGAGAACTTCCATGTAAAGGAATTCTGATGTATCGTATTTTGATGTAATTGTATACGAGCAAATGGTGTGACTTATATTTTTTTATTGTTTTCATCTGTGTCTTTCAAACCACATTGCACAATCTCACCAATGAGGAATTAATTCATAAGCATTTGTTTTCTGTGAGTCTAGCACTTAGGAAAAAATTCTCAGTCATTTTTTTTAACGTCAGCATCGTTCCTCTGCATTTCTAACTCAGAATCTTAGAATAACAGTTCAGTTTAGTGTCAGCAAAAAGGACCACTGAGCACTTCACATAGAATTAGTGTGTTTGGTTTATGTGTCTGGGTTTATTTTCTGACCTTAATATAGCTATGCTAATATAAAATATTTTAATGGTTAGAAATATATTTTTTTATATATATATATCTACAGACAACATTCTGCCATACAGATATTAGGTAAAGGCCACACCCAGAATTTTAATAAACAAGAGAAGGTATCTGAAGCATAATTCTCCTGTAAAGCATATGTTCATTGATTGTACTAGGAAACAGAATATATAAATGCTAATGAAGGATTATGTGTACCTACAAAGTTTTGTTATTGGACACTACCTTGCATTTATGATGCCCTTTCTGTACCCCTTGTCTGCCTGTCATCTCACTTTTGCGGTACTGTCTAAGCCAGTGGACAGTAAAGTGGCCTTGCATACTGGCAGGGAGAGGGGGAGGACATGCTGAGGGGTTGCATATTTATGCAGTTAACAATATTAATGCAATAGAGCATTTATCCGCTATCAGCAACAGCCACTTCTCCATAATGAGACTGAACTGCATTTCTTTTTGTGTTCTTTGCCTACTGAACAAACATATTCAATGAAATACCACATTTGAACATTACTCTGAATCATAGGGGTAAAATAATTATGGAGCTACTTACATAAAATGGAAGATTTATTTTTTGTTGTAATTTGCTTCAGAATGAATTTGTACCTTGATGGAAAAGAAATATGGTAGTTTTAAATTTTCCCTGTTAGTGGAAAAAAGAAGCATATGAGTGTGTAAAAGAAAATGAAATCCCTGATAAGATGAGTACAGTGTGAGAGGACCTTTTTGCAGCAATGTGATTTTTGAAGAGTACACCTTTAGACTTGCAAATGAGTTGGAATTCAAGATTTTCTCAGTTGGGATTGTACAAAATCCATGTGTGATTCATGAAACAGAAGATCACTTGTAAATAGCCAGCTACCTGAGGCAGGTGGAGTTGGAAAGAACTTGAAAACTGTTTTTCACACAGTTATACATCAGTGAAAATCTGTTGCCTGTGGGAATATTGTGTGTGGTAGGGGAAGTGCCCTCCACTGCAGGTTCTGTCGATGGAAAAACAGTAACTGAGGTTTGAGCATTCTGGCCAGTGACCATGTTGAAGAGAAATGAATAGCAAAGGCTTTTGGTGAGAGCTGTTTGGACAGGTGTTAAAAGTGTGCTCTAATCAGCTGTTGGCAATGTTTCTGACATGAGAGGTAAAGCATTTCTAAGTTCACAAAAGGATACAGGTTAACAGACGTATTTGAAATGAATAATAACAAAAGAGTGTGCTTTACTTCAATTCTTTGCTTACTGAAGCATTGAGGCTACGATGGTTTATGTTAAGGGGAAAGATGCTCTCCAGCCAGTAGGTCTGGTATATTTAGTCACTGGCTCAAAGTTGAGAAAAAGACCTTTTACTAGTCTTGAAAACAAGCAGGTGGCCAGTATATGTCTCCAACATTGGACAACCTCTGGGGTCTCAGTGTGAATCACACCTTACCTCCATCTTACCTTTCCCAATTAGGCTGTGAAGACTGATGTGAAATTTGGGGTTATGAAGGCCTATGTTGAACTAGGAAAGACTAAACCCTAGGAAAAGCTTTCATAGTTACCTGGATAACCAGTAAGGATCCAGCTGGGCAATGGCAATTTAAGAAATACACCAAATACACCATGCTTCTGGTTTTCTCCAGCAGTCACAATTTCAGATTACAGCTAACTCAAGTATTAGGGGATAGTCCATGAATCTCAGTTTCTTATATCGAAATTAATAATAGGCAGTGGCATGGGTGATAATTTTTACAGAAACAAAAGGTAGCAGCTAAACAATGGGAGGAGCAATATTCTTGGAGTCTCTACTGTATTTTTTAGGCTTTTTTACTGTCATTTAAATAGGTGCTATTTCTAAACTTAGTCTTAATTCATTGGGCAATTAAAAATGCTAATTAAGAATTAGAGATGAAGTCCTTAAAGTTTTCATCTTGGAATCACAATTCTCTTCCAGTTACAAAACTTTTGGCTTTGTTTTGTTACTCACAAACATTAATTAGTAGGAATTAATTCTCCCAATTAAACTGTCAAAGTTTTAAAACCAACCTCTAAAAGTAAGCATAAAAAAAAAATCCGTCCTGTCCTGATTTGAAAGATTACTCAATGTATTCTGCCTTGAATCAGCTCTGCTTTTTGATAAGAAGGGTTTGTGAAGAACTTGTGTGTGACTGACAAATCAGTTTGAAAATTTTGCTTTAAAAATAAAAAAAGTCTTGCATCAGTTGCTGCCTTCTGTAAACACCATAGAGACTCAGGGCAACAGAGAATAAGCATGCTGAGAGCAAAAGGAGAAATCAATGGAGGGGTGAGGGGCTAGAGGAGAGAGCACATGGTCCTCAGAGACAGCAGAGGAAGGCAGCCAGGGGTATCCTGCAGGGAACAGAGCAGTCTGAATGCTTTGTGTTACTGTGGCTCTTCATGGATTTTCAGAGTGGAATATGATTTTTACCAATAAAAAAACCCAAAACAAAACACATGTATGTGTCTCTCGTGGCTATCAGAGCAAATGCAGAAATACCAGGCTTTTATTCCTCATCTTTCTAGAAGTTCAGCTGCCTTCTTTGGCATACAGGATTCTGTTATTCTGTCTTTTAAGACTCCACAAAGCATTTCAAATCCTTTTTGAAAGAGAAAATATGTAAGAGTTTCTTTGTAAAACTACTTAATTGAATAAAAATGAATGAACTAAATATTTAAAGGACATTCTTCATGTGACATTCAAATTACTACATGGAAATGCTATCACCATAAACATATTTTCTGCAGACTTTTACACAAACCTCTGGCCTTATTCTTTAGTATTTTGTCATAACATTTACATTCTCCTTAGAGAATATCAGATAAAGATATATCCTGAAATATTGTTTTATTTGGCAAACTTTTAAGAAAAAATCCAAAGCCCCCATTCCAAGAAGTTGCTTAAACACTTTAACTTCAGTGTTTGTAGATTTAAACTTGCAGCACTAAGTTTCTACTTAACTTCTCATTGAGTAATGAAGATTGCTTGGTTATTCCTCCATCTTCTGCTGGTGAATTGCTGTGAAGTTAGTTTTATTGTATATGGATATTCAGAGGTCTATTAAATACTGTGAAATGGTCTGTTAGGTGAGTGTACCAAGTAAATCTAAGCAGATTGTTGTTTGAATGTATTCTAAATAGCATATCCTGCTTACAAGGGTTAAAACTGTACAAAAAAAAAATACGTGAAATTCCTTGTGGAATGAACCTTTGTCATAATTGCAGTAATTCATAGTTAATTAACATCACATTCAAACAATGATATAGAAAGATCATGTCATTGATTGGAGTGAAATTACACACACACGAAAAAAGGATTTTAAAGTGCAAGCATCAATGTACCTTGCTTTAAAAAAAAGCTCTGTGAGATTGATTTACTCCCTCTTCCCCAAAAAGTAAGTAATCTCCTCATGCCTGTTATTATCTTCTGATTAACTATGCAGTGCCACCTGGTGTGCAGATGGGAGGACTATTACACATCAAGAGCTCTGTTCACACCCACCCACACAGATATAAACCTACATGGCAAAAAGTGAACAGATGTTCATTTTGCTTGTGCTATACGAAAAAATTGTGCATCGTACTCCTGATTCATAAACTAAATTTGGAGGACATGAAATCTGCATATGGGGCCCGTAGGCCCATGGCCAGCACAGACATTTATGGAAGAAATATGTCATGTTCAAAATAGTTCTCATTTCAGGTTGTGAACAGACTTTTATTTGCTTGCGTCTCTCATTTTGGTTTACCTTGTATTTCTGAGTTTTCTTTTTCTTTTCATCTGCAATTTCACTTACCTCCTCCAAAGGAGGAGTGAAGAGACAAAGTTATTTGAAAACATATCCAGGATTTATCTGTTAGTTGGTTGCTTTTCAGAGTTGATTTTGTGTTTCTTGGGGTTTGTGATGTTGTGGGAGGCTGTGAGGCCCCTTGGTGAAGAGCTGTTTGTCTCAGTGGTAATGTAGCAAGTCATGTAAATGGCAGTGCACCTTGGTGAATGATAGAGCTTGAGCACAGGCATTGTGCAGGCTTAGGCTCTTCGGATCACCAGCTGTGTTGTTGGAGGTTTTTTTCTATTGCTTTGTATTATTTTATAATTTCATAAATATTTTGACACTTTATAGATTGTCAGTTTTGCTGCAAGGAAGCCAAAACGTAAAGACTGGTGGATGAAAGACAACAACTAAGGGAGGAAAATAATACCTTGGAAGGTCGGGAGGAAAGAATGATGTTGTTGGAAACACGATCAGCTAGATACTCAAAATAAATGTGTGCCTGGTATAGTTTCTGGGTTTGTTTTATTGCCCCTTGTAGACAAGGGAGATGACTGTATCAGAATCTTGCAAACTTTAGGTGCTTTTCACCAAGGATGTTAAATGGTGACAACAATGGCCTTTTAAGCATTGGTATCGATATACAGTTGAAGATATTAAAGGCTATACAACCAAGGAAAACACCTGAAATTGTATTTTATTATTGCAAGCTGACATACTCAAATTCATGTATGTGCAAAAAGCTGTGAGCCTTTGGTATTAGAAATAATGAGAATGAAATAATCAAGATGAGTCATGAAGTCAGAGAACTTTAAAGAGTTTGAAGAACAGCAGTGGCAGGATCTGGGCAAAGCTAATTCAAAATATTTCATAATTGCCTTACAGCCCCTAGACTAATATTAAAATTAAATTTTAAAAAACTGTTTTTAAATAAAGATTCCTTGAGGAGGCTAGTGGTAGATGTCTTTGCACTTTGTACAAAACAGGATCAAAACTGCACACTGAACTGCAGCTGCCTGAAGGGAAGTCCCAAGGAAGGTCTGTACAAGTCTGTGCATTCAAGTATAGGAGTTCTTTATAATCTGCCTTCTGGAGAGCCTTAGCTCATGGCTCACAACTTGGAGAATAAATGCCTCCTTCTTTAACACTACATTGTTTCATATCCCATGTGAATAATATTCTAAATGAATTATACAATCAGTTGGTTCTAATACAAAACTTGTTCATCTTCATTGTCGTCTGCTGCTCTTTAATCTAAAAAGTATTGTTATTAAAACCCAAATACTTACATTAAAAAAGGAATTCTGTGAAAGAACCTGTTCTAACATGCTACAGAAGAAGAATTTGAACTTGCTATTATTCCCATTGCAGCTTCTTTCCTGGAGACCAACCATGTACATCAATCTGAGAATTTTTATGCTTGAGGCATTTTTTTCTGCTATTGGCATTTGTAGTAAACTGTTATTTCAGATCTTTAGTTCCTCAGTAGTGCTCTGGATATTGGTGGAATATTCCTCTATATACATTGGAAGCACTAGGCAGTTGAAAGCTTTTAGGGCTAAGATTCACAAAACAGCTTATTTATTATTAATAGTCTTAGGACACTTTCAAAAAATACTAATAAACTGCCCTTAGGCATCCTTATGATATTCACTTGTAAATTACACAGATTTTTCTGCTCTTACTTGCTTATCTTTCCTACCAAAACACTACTTAGCATAACAATCTCTCCTGCATATGTTTTACAAAACACTCTCCTGTCTTTTTCCATGATGCTGGACAGTCCGCCTGAAGAATGGAAAATCTAAATATAATAACAAAATTAATTTGATTCTTATTGTTTTAAGAGGAGTTAATTTTTTCATATTTTAGGAGATTATGTAATCTAACATTATTTAGCACTTTTTTATTTATGCATATATTCTTAAGCATTTTTGTTTGAGGTGTATAAAAACAGAAAAACAAAATGGCGATGTTATATTTTCTTATTTTAATGTTACACACATGAGTGCTTTACCTATAAAGAAAAGAGCTGTGTTCTTGCTTGCCTGTTGTTTCCAAAAATTCACTCCATGACTCAGTTACTTTTATCTTTTAGATGTGCAAATATTAATTGTGCTGCCATCTTTTTACTTCCACATTAATATTCAGAGACAGAATGAACAACCTCCTAAAGTGCAGTTTGGGAGTTGATCCATATCCTTTACTTCAGCTGAGCTCTCTGGTTTTTTTAGTAAGAAAAGTGTATGTGGTTCTGTATAGGTTTAATCCAATCAGACACTTTTTGAAACATTGTTCTACCTAATAGTATAGGAGGACTGCCATAATACAAAATCTGAGTAAGAGCTTTAGAAATTCTTTATTTCCTAAATCTTGTTTGCCAAAGGTAAAACACTGGTTAAAAACTTAGGCTTGTCGCATTTAATTTTTTTAAAGATTATACACAAATAGAATATCTCAATCTTGCTTACTTAGTGCCAATTATTGGTGAGAAGATGACATGCAATTTTTTGTGTTAATGAATTAAGTTTTAAGCAGTTCTTCCTGTCATATTTGTCTCATAATGTTCCTGAATTCATACACTTTTCACTGCCCACTCAGCAACGGGTGTATCCCTTTGTTGAATTCAATTGACAAAGTTAAGACAAAACTGGATTTGTGCTGTGAATTTGTAGTACAACTTGAAAGAATTTTAGGGATTGCTTTAGGAGATCTTCTTGCTCTGCCACTTCGCTGCTTCATGACACTGCTGCCTTGGAAGCCACTGGTCGGCATGGGTAGGGCTCAGGGCTTCCATCTGACCCACTGGTTGTTCTGTGCTTCTCAGTTCTCTGCCTCCCTTTTCATCACTGCTCAGGAGTCAGGCCTTTGTTGGTTTAGGAGCAGTTTGATACAGTGAAAGTCAGTTACCTCACTTTGGGGAACACCTGGCAGTGCTTGAAGCCAGTTTTGGTTCTTCATTTACCTTGGAGCGCAGGCACTAGTGATTCTGTTTCTGGCTGGGATTCACAGTCTGAGGGCCTTTGGAGTCCTGTTATGGCCTGCAGTGGGTGCCCAAGGGCATCCCTCACTCCTCCCTTTAAAGTCAACACATTAATTTGAAGGCTTTCCTCTTCCAGAAGCATTTGTAAGTGTATTGTCCAATGCAGTAGCCTCCATCATCATGGGAAGGCACATCCTCTGCCCTTCATTAGTTTAATGCCATGGACATTTTTATAGGGAGCAAATATCTGAGAAGAAAATTGTATATGTGTGCTATAACAAGTAATTTTTAATTAAGCTCTAGAATGTTTATGCTGCTGTATCTCTGCTTTTGCATACATGCTTGTTGTCCAGGCTTTTTGACCACTTGCTATGGTCATGATACTTGAAAGTTGTTTCCTTACTATTCTAATCTATACTTTTCAGCTAGGCCTCTTATATACTTGCTTTTAGTATGAAATTTAAAATAACTATGCAAATGCATATAATTATGAATACAAAATGAAAGGTTAAGAGGCATACAAGTATTTCTTTGGGTTTATGTGGTATGTTGGTGTGTTCTATAGATTTGAGATCAACTTTGTCGTTCCTTGTGCATAAAGTCACATAGATAGTCTCCTGGGTACTTTTTATAGTATCAAACCTTATTCAAAATTTGACACTTGGTGATCTCATAAGGTGTGAGGTACATGTAGTAATTAAGATTGACTTTTTGTACTGTTAGTGTTTTCAGTGTGTTAGTGCTAAATTTACTATAAATTTTTAAATAAAAATTGTTTATAGGACTAAAACACAGAAATAAGCACACAAAGTACTTAGAGTGTTTGAATAATGCTAATATAAATTGCATGTTTATCTAACAGAGAAAATTATTTTCCAAATCTTGTCCTTCATGCTTTTTATTTTGGAAATCCTTGGGCTGTTGTTCCTTAATTTGTGCTAAAAATGTATTGAGCTGAATATGAACCATTAGAGAAAGTGAAAATGCATTCAATAGCTAGTGTGATAACTCAATATTCCCTCAAATGATCTTTGGTGATCAGTTTCATAGGAAGAAAAAGGAAGAAAAGTAAGAATTTAAAGATCAGCAGATTTCAGCCAATTAATCTTTAATGTTAGTATTGTCACTGTATTGAAATGGTAGTCACCAAGTAGAAACTTGCAGTGTATTACTGCATTTCTAAGAGTTGTCAAGGTTTTATTTGTTACTGTTCGATTGATGTAAAAGGAGATGGTGTAACTCATTTCAGATTTCATAGGATTATTTTTGTTAGAAATGATTTTTTGTTTATTTGTGACCATTGCTAAGAGATGTGTATTTGAGTGTGATGCATTTGTTTAAATAGATTCTAACACAGGTGCAGACTCACCTCCATCAGTAGATAGTAGAATGTCAGTACCTGATTGTTACTTAAATTGAAATTCAATTACTAAGCATTATTAAAGATAATTTCAAAATAATACAATATTTATAGCCTTTTCACTAATACATTGGATTTTTTTAAATGAGAACAGATCTTCCAAATGAAACAGTTATTCTAATTTTATAAATAAACTATTGCTTAGTAATTAGACATTGGAAATACAACAATTCATTATTTCGATATCTGAGTGACTTAGACATGATTGCATTTCTGTTTGTTGGTAAACACAGGCTTGTTGCTCCTATTTTGGCCCAGCACAAATCTTTTGTAGGCGAAAAATGATGGCCAGATTTTTATCTGTGAGAAATTTCTGACCCTGAGTTTAGCTCAGGTGGTCGGAGCATGGTGGTAATGACACCAAGTTTGTGGCTTGAAGCCCTTCCTGGGTCATTCACTTAAGAGTTGGAGTTGATGGTTCTTGTGGGTTCCTTCCACCTCAGTGTGTTCTGTGATCTGGAAATATTTATATTTTGTTAAAATTTATCAAGTTAGATAAGAGTCTCTCCAAAAAAAAAAATCTCAAAAAGACTTTACATACTTGGGCAACCTCATAACCTCCGTTTACATTTTTTTTATTGCTTGTCTCCTTGCACTCAAAGTTTGAGCTCTTGACTGAATGAATTCTCTTGCAGAAAGAAACTTGCAGTTAGAGGAGATAGTGACCATTCTGGGCATGAAGCATAAAGTACTTGGTTGTGGTCTCTGTACTAGTCACTGGAATAAAGTTCCTGCCCGTTTTCTTTCTGTAGTAGCAGCTTGATGAAAAGCTTGGTGGAAATTTGCATAAAAAAATTCCTTCCTGCAGTAGACAGAATCTGAAGAAATTGCCCCTAATTGCTACAACCTATGCCTTCTTTGTGCACAGTTTTTTTCTGGAAATCCCAACAAAACTAAGTAAAGAAAGTTCTGAAATGTTAGCACTCTTTAAATTGTAGGGACATAAGAGTCTTAATACAACCTCTACATTGACGAGTTGATTTCTTATTTTTCAGATGCAAATATGGGCCTTTGCATGTGCTGAATGTGCCCTGTATTGTATTGAGGCATAGAAAATACACATCATATCTCAGTCCCTTCTGTAGACCTGCCAAGAATGGAATATGTTTAATCAGCCTTGGAGGGTGAATAATCCTAGATACAAATGTGGCATTCAACGATCATTCAGAAAGATGTAGAACATGCAAACAAAGTGTTTAGTTAAGGGAGAATTGAGTGAATTGCTGCTGTTGCAGGAGATGGTAGTAGTTTTTCACCTGAAGCATGCTCATTGCCTTTAATGTTTCACTTGGTTAATAACAAAAATATGAATCATGTACAGCACAATAGATCACTGGAAGGAAGCATTGTGGTGTGATGGTCTGCTGGGGTGACACTTTTTGGACTCTGGCTATTGGCATCCTGACTGAGTTAATTCTTCTCTAAAATCATGCTGGAAGATTGAAATGTAGCCCTAAAAGGACTGTGAAAAGCACTGTAAGATGCTGTAGGGAAGCCATACTGTGTTCTTGCTGGCAAATGTTCAGGCTGTTTCTTGAAGCTATAGAAATCTTCATTCCTAAGCACTTGCAGTTGTGTGGCTCACCCAATTTCATTTCTATTCGAGCATTTTGAAAAATATGTGTAACAACCAATAGAGCAGATGAAATAATGCAGATTTTATTTGGCATTATTGGCATGAATCCAGCAATATATCAATGATCACAAGGAAGTTGGAAGTTTCTATCAGATAACTTCTTACTTGCATTGAAAAATATTCTTTAGATTTTCCCCACCAGGATTATGCTGGTAAGGATGTATTGTATCCTGCATACTGTTGTCTGAAATGAAATTTTAATAATTAATCAAAAATGAAATGTATCTTGCATAGTGCCTTTCAGATATGAAATGATCTAGACCAGAAATAGTTTGCTTACATGGTTATGTTTTACTTAGGTGCTGAGAGAGAGCTTTGAAGACAATTTGATTGCATTTTTGTTGCCAGTGTGAAGATCTGCCTGACTTTGTTTCCTTTGGTTCTTAAAGAAAAAATGCTTCTGCTTGTATATCACCCCTTCTAAAACTCCGTGTAGTAGGATCTGCCATGCAGTAGGTGTTTCTAATAAGCATGCAGCAGTAGAAGGGTCAGGGACTAACCAGTGAATAAAAGTCAAAACTCAAAATGAGGTGCCTTTCCTGTTTAGCACTGGGCAGTGATAGATACTGATAATGTTTGATTAATGAGCAGCAGACTTGCACTGGGTGAAAACATCTGTAAGAAATGATTTATTATTTCAAAGGTATTGGAAGCTTACTGTATCTTGTAGATTCAACTGTGTGTGCCTGAATAAAATAAATGAGATGCAACATGTGAAAAATGAAAACACATTACTTGTAAAGGATATGTCACAAGCAGGGTATTTTGTTCAAGTACACTTTGTCACTTTGGGGATTTTTAATGTTGGTCTGAATACAAATCATTTAACTGGCTCATAAAATCAACCTAGTTGGAATTCTTGCATCTATCATTGAGACAGAAATGAGGGTTAAACTTAATATGCTGGAACATCCCTTAAACTTTTTTATTTGGCATCATGCACAGCTGTTCCAACTGTACATGTGAACAGAAAGAATTCTCCTAGCAATGTCATAGGAGTAAAAAAAATGTAATGATGCAAATTTAACATTGAAATTAGGAAAATTAATTCACTTGTCGAGTCATTAAAAGATAGTGTCATTAAAGTTGATAAAGTTTCCTGTAAATATGTCTATGAGCCAATGTCTGATTCTCTTCTCCCTACTCAAGCTGTGTTTGAAGAACCATGACTGGTAGATGGAGATTTTACTTTTGTGTACTTGCAATTTAGTCTTGTAGTTGCTGGGTAGTCTTTTAGCGTGCCTTTGGTTTATGAAGTGACCTTTATTCTGTGCTGTGTGTCAGTGGCTGTGGATCCGGTGTCAGGGCCCTTGGTTCTGTTCAGAGCTGCCATGGAGCTGGGAGCACAGGGAGCTATTTGTTAAATAGATTCTAACACAGGACTCACCTCCATCAGTAGATAGTAGAATGTCAGTACCTGATTGTTATTTAAATTGAAATTCAATTACTAAGCATTATTAAAGATAATTTCAAAATAATACAATATTTACAGCCTTTTCACTAATACATTGGATTTTTTAAAATGAGAACAGAACTATCTTCCAAACGAAACAGTTATTCTAATTTTATAAATAAACTATTGCTTAGTAGTTAGACATTGGAAATACAACAATTTATTATTTCAATATCTGAGTGACTTAGACATGATTGCATTTCTGTTTGTTGGTAAACACAGGCTTGTTGCTCCTATTTTGGCCCAGCACAAATCTTTTGTAGGCGAAAAATGATGGCCAGATTTTTATCTGTGAGAAATTTCTGACCCTGAGTTTAGCTCGGGTGGTCGGAGCATGGTGGTAAGGACAGCAAGTTTGTGGCTTGAAGCCCTTCCTGGGTCATTCACTTAAGAGTTGGACTTGATGGTTCTTGTGGGTTCCTTCTACCTCAGTGTGTTCTGTGATCTGGAAATATTTATATTTTGTTAAAATTTATCAAGTTAGATAAGAGTCTCTCCAAAAAAAAAAATTCTCAAAAAGACTTTACATACTTGGGCAACCTCATAACCTCCGTTTACATTTTTTTTATTGCTTGTCTCCTTGCACTCAAAGTTTGAGCTCTTGACTGAATGAATTCTCTTGCAGAAAGAAACTTGCAGTTAGAGGAGATAGTGACCATTCTGGGCATGAAGCATAAAGTACTTGGTTGTGGTCTCTGTACTAGTCACTGGAATAAAGTTCCTGCCCGTTTTCTTTCTGTAGTAGCAGCTTGATGAAAAGCTTGGTGGAAATTTGCATAAAAAAATTCCTTCCTGCAGTAGACAGAATCTGAAGAAATTGCCCCTAATTGCTACAACCTATGCCTTCTTTGTGCACAGTTTTTTCTGGAAATCCCAACAAAACTAAGTAAAGAAAGTTCTGAAATGTTAGCACTCTTTAAATTGTAGGGACATAAGAGTCTTAATACAACCTCTACATTGACGAGTTGATTTCTTATTTTTCAGATGCAAATATGGGCCTTTGCATGTGCTGAATGTGCCCTGTATTGTATTGAGGCATAGAAAATACACATCATATCTCAGTCCCTTCTGTAGACCTGCCAAGAATGGAATATGTTTAATCAGCCTTGGAGGGTGAATAATCCTAGATACAAATGTGGCATTCAACGATCATTCAGAAAGATGTAGAACATGCAAACAAAGTGTTTAGTTAAGGGAGAATTGAGTGAATTGCTGCTGTTGCAGGAGATGGTAGTAGTTTTTCACCTGAAGCATGCTCATTGCCTTTAATGTTTCACTTGGTTAATAACAAAAATATGAATCATGTACAGCACAATAGATCACTGGAAGGAAGCATTGTGGTGTGATGGTCTGCTGAGGGTGACACTTTTGGACTCTGGCTATTGGCATCCTGACTGAGTTAATTCTTCTCTAAAATCATGCTGGAAGATTGAAATGTAGCCCTAAAAGGACTGTGAAAAGCACTGTAAGATGCTGTAGGGAAGCCATACTGTGTTCTTGCTGGCAAATGTTCAGGCTGTTTCTTGAAGCTATAGAAATCTTCATTCCTAAGCACTTGCAGTTGTGTGGCTCACCCAATTTCATTTCTATTCGAGCATTTTGAAAAATATGTGTAACAACCAATAGAGCAGATGAAATAATGCAGATTTTATTTGGCATTATTGGCATGAATCCAGCAATATATCAATGATCACAAGGAAGTTGGAAGTTTCTATCAGATAACTTCTTACTCGCATTGAAAAATATTCTTTAGATTTTCCCCACCAGGATTATGCTGGTAAGGATGTATTGTATCCTGCATACTGTTGTCTGAAATGAAATTTTAATAATTAATCAAAAATGAAATGTATCTTGCATAGTGCCTTTCAGATATGAAATGATCTAGACCAGAAATAGTTTGCTTACATGGTTATATTTTACTTAGGTGCTGAGAGAGAGCTTTGAAGACAATTTGATTGCATTTTTGTTGCCAGTTTGAAGATCTGCCTGACTTTGTTTCCTTTGGTTCTTAAAGAAAAAATGCTTCTGCTTGTATATCACCCCTTCTAAAACTCCATGTAGTAGGATCTGCCATGCAGTAGGTGTTTCTAATAAGCATGCAGCAGTAGAAGGGTCAGGGACTAACCAGTGAATAAAAGTCAAAACTCAAAATGAGGTGCCTTTCCTGTTTAGCACTGGGCAGTGATAGATACTGATAATGTTTGATTAATGAGCAGCAGACTTGCACTGGGTGAAAACATCTGTAAGAAATGATTTATTATTTCAAAGGTATTGGAAGCTTACTGTATCTTGTAGATTCAACTGTGTGTGCCTGAATAAAATAAATGAGATGCAACATGTGAAAAATGAAAACACATTACTTGTAAAGGATATGTCACAAGCAGGGTATTTTTGTTCAAGTACACTTTGTCACTTTGGGGATTTTTAATGTTGGTCTGAATACAAATCATTTAACTGGCTCATAAAATCAACCTAGTTGGAATTCTTGCATCTATCATTGAGACAGAAATGAGGGTTAAACTTAATATGCTGGAACATCCCTTAAACTTTTGCATTTGGCATCATGCACAGCTGTTCCAACTGTACATGTGAACAGAAAGAATTCTCCTAGCAATGTCATAGGAGTAAAAAAATGTAATGATGCAAATTTAACATTGAAATTAGGAAAATTAATTCACTTGTCGAGTCATTAAAAGATAGTGTCATTAAAGTTGATAAAGTTTCCTGTAAATATGTCTATGAGCCAATGTCTGATTCTCTTCTCCCTACTCAAGCTGTGTTTGAAAATGAACCATGACTGGTAGATGGAGATTTTACTTTTGTGTACTTGCAATTTAGTCTTGTAGTTGCTGGGTAGTCTTTTAGCGTGCCTTTGGTTTATGAAGTGACCTTATTCTGTGCTGTGTGTCAGTGGCTGTGGATCCGGTGTCAGGGCCCTTGGTTCTGTTCAGAGCTGCCATGGAGCTGGGAGCACAGGGAGCTAATGATGGTGCGGACTCACCTCCATCAAACTGCACTGTGTGCTCAAACTGGAGTGCCCTGACTCCAGGATTAGAGAAAACTGCCTTTTCTCTAGTTTTGGAAATAGGAAAGGTGGGACAGTGGAAATGTAATCTGCTCTCCAAATTTTTTCCCTTTTGCTGGGTCAGTGACTGTGAAACACTTCTCTGCAGTGGGTAATGTTTGGAAATTCTGATAGATGCTGTTCCGTATATCTGCACCTATTATGTGTATATACCTTATCCACTTTCTTACTTTTCTGTTCTAATTCAGTAGACAGCTAAAATATTTTTCTTCTTGGGATTCATCACTGTTTTTTAATATGTGTGTAAATGGTAGTCAAAAATACATGTTTTTATGTTGTGCAAACAAAGTATAATCTGATAAAGGTCTTAAAAAAGGTGTGCCAATTTTTGGTAAAATTGGATGATACACTGCAATGTCCCTTGAACCTAAATTCACACTGATTTGTGTGTGTAATTTAGTACTGAATAGCAAAAACATATTTAATTTCTTAGGGTCAAAATTGTTTATCAGAAGTTTTGTTTAAGATCTTTTTTAGTTGATTCTATTCATAGCATTTGATCTGTTCTTCATCTTGTTGTAAACTTACAGGGTCTGATATAGTGGGACTTAAAGAATAGGAAAAAATCATCTTTATCTTCAATTCTTTTTCATGTTATATCTGAAATAGAAAAAAAAGGAAATTAATATTGTCCTCGGACTGTGCCTCCAGCCATTTCCTTAGAGTCCTTAAGTAATGTCATAGCTTTGAGTTAGAAGGTTCTCTTGTTCATGGAGAGGTTGCCTCATCCTCCCATGAGGCCCTAGAAGTTACTTTTTGTAAGATGTACTAGACAGTTAAAGCTATTATGAAAGTGGAGGGCGTCAGGTTTTACTGTCACTGGATTTCATGAAGCAGAGCTCCAGCAGTGACAGCTCCCTCTCTTTAATGTGGAAGCCACAAATTGACTACATTAAAGGAGTGACCTTTCAACCTACAAACCGAGTGGAGTTAGAGCAGCTTGCCAACGATGAGGTCTTCGTAGCATCTCTGCAGCAGGTGCTAGCCTAGAGAACATATGGATCAACAGCTGGATACTAAGTCCTCTGAGCACTCTCAGGATCCTGACCCATTTGTATTTACAGAAGGAGAGGGGGAAAAAAAACCCAAAATCCAAACCACCAAACCTAAAGAAGTAGATAACTAGAATTTATAGTGATGCTACATGGATGTTGCAATAATTTAGTTGAGAAGCCAGATTGAAAGTTCAGAAGCAAAAGCTGTCAAAAATATTGTGAATGTGGTAATTTCTGCACTGAAAAATCTGGATCCAGATTCTTTGGTCAGGCAGCTAAGTCTATAAGCAGTGAAGCACGGAAGAGGTCAGATCTGTTGCAGGTCTATTTGCAGGTTTCTTTTGTAAAAAGTATGCAGAAAGCCAAGCATGATATTTTCCCCTTTCCATGTTTTCCACCAATTTCACAAGAAAATCATAGTACACCTATAGTTAACACATCTTTTAATATCCTTTTTTGCTGTTTTGTGTAGTGATTACATGCAGCTTCTGAATTAAACTGGCTTGCTGTATTGCAGATGACCTCTAAAATGCCACTGAATTAAGATTATGATTAAAGATGGAACTCTTTAAGGCAGTCAGATTTTTGCATGCAACATGGTTTTTTTGTCTTTTTATTCTTTATTGTCTTTAATAAAAATATTAAATCTTTAATATCTTTAATAAAGACATTTTGCACAGTGAAATCTGTGCAACCTTTTGATCTGTATTATTACACAATATTTACAGCAAGTTTGATGCCTGGCCCTTTGTATATAAGCAGAAATGGAAAATGGAAATGGAAGACCTTATAATGGCTTTTCCTTGCAGTGCTGAGCAGGAACCACACAAAACACACTATCACTGCTCTCAGGAGTGCCGTAACTGTGCTACTACTACTTCTTGGCATGTCATCTCTTCTAAGCACTAAATACAACTATTTGTTCATCACCATTTGGTGGCAGAGACCTTTTATTACAGGCACAAGATAACTTTAGTAGTTGTAGAATAGGCAAGCAAAAAGCAAGACAACTCAAAGTTGAAAAGTCAAGTTCATTCTCCAGATGTAGGTCTGGAAATTCAGTATTTGTTGCTAAGACTCTGCAGACAACAAAATTTGTCCCAAGACTGATTTCTGGTTAGGTGACTTAGAAGATGAAGCAGGAGAATAGGAAAAGAGAAGCCTGGTTTAAGCAAGTTTATGTTTGCTTGATATTATAAGCAGACCAAAGAATCATTTAACATCCTCTCTCTCCAGTTTGTCAGAATTCAGTTTAAAAAAATGATTGAGTACCTTTCCTCATGTATGTGTGCATCTGTGAACATGTTGGAAAAGGACTTTATCAAGGGCTGGTCCAGCTGCTGTTTTGGTTGCATTGGTGCACAAGGGGAAGGAACAGTGTCACATGTAAGTAAGGGTTTGAGTCCATGATTTAAGTTCCATGTATTTTGCACAGAACAAGCCCAGCTCACTAGTCAAGGCAGGTTTCCTGGTACATAGTTAAAATAATTTGGAAAATCTGTGGTTGAACATATTGGAGCGATTTCTTGTATTTTAGTTGAAGAATAGTAGAGCCTGCTTGCATAACAAATTCTGTGTCTGCAAAGGAAGAATTTTCCACAAGGACAAAAAAGTATTCTTAAATTTTGAGATTATTTTTCACGATTTTAAAAAAAAGTTCATAAACTGATTCATATCTAAAAAATGTGTTACTAGGATTTTTTGGTGCCTCTTGAAGCTTCTGCCACTGTAGAATATATGTGTGTTTTATTAGCATTTTTAAATTTGAAAACAGATTCAGGACTTAGTACTTCAAATGTGCATGGAAATGAGTGACTAAGGATCCCTCCTTAAGTCAGGAGCTATTCACAAAGTAAGTAGTAGTCACAGATGTTGAAATACATTTTGCAGTCATCTTAGTGGCTGTATTGCATCCCAGGGGTATGCAAAAGTCCTCTACTCTAGCCACTGTTATTTTGAAAACACACTGATTTGGGGTCCTTCAGCTGTCATTGTTTTCCAGCACAGTGAGACTTGGAAAATAAACTGCCATATGCAAGAATTATAAACTAATGCTGCAAGATAAAGTTCATTATGCCATTGTGTGCTTTTAAAATACTGTGCTATTTTCCTCATGTTCTTCAGCTGGGATGGAAGTGTATCTGTAACAGTATGACTAATTATCTTTACATACATTTATCACTAAATAAACTTCACACGAGACAGCAAGATTGTTTACTTGAGCAGTGTAATACTGGGAATGGAAGATAGCTCTAGAACCTAGGATTACATTGCCAGAATGGCACTATTTATTAAGCTATGATAACGCTAATGTTCCTTTTTGATGTATAGCATGTGTGACTTCAGCTGAACTTGTAGAGAGCCTTAAGGATGTTTCATTGAACATTTAGTATGGCAGCAAGCCAGAATACATTTAGCCTAAACCCAGATGACAGGTTGGTAATGAGGTAGTGATTGATGACCACTGCTTCCATATGAAAACCTGCTTGATATGCTGGGGGGGAAATGCATTGCTAGCTCTTTTTATTTCATTCCCTCTGTATTAGTTATTCTTACTATGGAGGAGTAGTGTTGGCTGCTGGTTATTCAATCCTGGTTTCACTTTTGGATGACAATTGAGTACTCAGCTGAGATTGTGGAAGCACAGCCCGATGGCTACATTTATATGTATTTCAAATCCTAATTTCAATGAATTTTTATTGTCAAAATAACTGAAATTATATCACTTATTGAAGCAGCCTATAATATTATTACCTGCCTCTGTAATTTTACAAGTCTTTATGATTCACTTACTATGCCATCTAAATGGCATTTCTTTCCCTTCTGATATAAAAAGAGAAACTTGGCCCAAAGGTTGTAACACATGGGTCAGGCAAACAAGCCTAAACAAAAGACTGCTGATTATTTTGCCTAGTCCTGTTGAATGCTTCTGTGTAAAGACACTGCACTCCTTATTTAGATGAGGGGCAAACTGTGGTTCTATGCATGAAGAAGGGTATTTAAGCCATGTCCTTGAGCCAGATTCCAGCCTGATGTCTGGATTAGCAGTAAGGGTTAGTAGGAGGCAGCAGAGGCCTGTAGGGGTTATGGCCATAGCTGTACCCAGTCAGACAGAGTGGATATTAGATGTCCCCAAAGGTGGAGGATAACTAATGGGGTCACATTAAGGCCTGGTTAGAAATCACCCAGGGATGCAGCAAAGGGCACTAGGGCAGCATAAATATCTAATGTCAAAAGAGACTCATTATTAGTGTTTTCTCGAGCAGAAGTGACTTTTGGTCAGGAAGGGGTGAGGAGGATTGTCACCCTAACCAGAGTGACATTGCACTTCCTCAGAGCAAAAATGAGCAACAAAAATGGGGATCAGTGGTAGAATCAAAGGCCAGAATAAGGAGGTCGTGAAGCAGGGCTGGAGCAGTTTTCATTCTTCTCCTGCTGCTTCCAGGGATGTAAGGGATGTTTTCATGCCCTCTGGAGACAAAAGTGACCGACTTTTCAATGAGGAATGAATGCAGTATTAGAATGGCAGATTTTTGAGGTGAACATGCATTGGACCCAAATGAAGGAGTGAGTCCATGAGCATGCAAAGTAAGAGTTAAAGTAATCAGTAATGCCTCTTGGTGAGAGTTCTTGTGGAATTGCTGTAGTTGACACATGTAAAGGGAAGGGAGAAAGGAGAGAGGATGACTGCAGCGCTGGGCTGGATTGACATATGCAGAGCAGAAGTTTATCTCTATGTGCACAAATGGAAAATGATTATGACAGGAATCATTATCTTGGTCTATCTTGGTCATTTAACTTCCACAAAATTAACACTGTTTTTCTTATTAAACCATACCCCTCTGATGTTTTCATTCTTCTTGTGGCTTTCCCTTTTACACTTACTTGCAGTCTTTTTTGCAAACCTCTGTTTATTGCGTGGTAAGCTCTTTGAGGAGCACTGGTCGTCTTTTTCTGTTTGGCAGGTACCCACATCCCATAATATTCAGTACCAGAAATTAGTATCTTTTGACTTAGATATGTCATTCATTTGAGCTTTCCATTCATTTGGCACTTCCATTCCATAAATTCCCATGTATAGCTGTAGCATCCCCAGGCAGGCATCCTGTGAGCTGCAGAATTTGTCAATTCAAGTAAAAAACTGCTTTCTTTTGAATGTTTTGAGTGAGTTTGTCAAATGTTCACACCTATAAACTGTCCTTAATTGAGACAACCACATTTTGTTGTTCACTGACCAGGACAAGATGGAGCAGGTCCATTGATTTTTACCCTCTTCCTCAGAAGACCTTAGTTTTAACAAGTAGTGGCAAGTGAGGACATAGTCTTTCAGTGGAGATTAATGGCCATATGGTGTTGTTGCTTATACACTGGAAAGCTTAGTTATTTACTGTAAAATCTGACTCAAAACTCTATACGCAAATCAGAAACTCCTACTTGGTTTGTTTCCATAACAACACACAAAACAACATCAATCACTTATAGTAGAGCTCCACACTCCATAATTAGGGATGCAGTTTTAAGAAGTGTGGGAGGAGTTCTGTAAAGTGTTTTTATGTTAAAAACAACATTAAGCCTTGTTCTCACAAAAGCTTATGCACAAACTTCACTTAACAGAATGTAATTAATTCCATTGGCATTTATGGTATGTCTCCACAGCTCTGATGCAGTGTCTGGAGTGACTACGCATGCCCTGCTCTGTCGTGTCTGAATGACTGGAGTTTGAGCTAGGTTTTCTTGAAGGCAAGCTTGCCTTCTGTACAGGGAGCAAATGGGGGTTTACCCCAACAGACAGAGTCACCACTTTACCCTACCAGGCATGGATTTCAGTATGAGAGTAAATGTCTGCAGTGCGACAACCTGTAATATTGGAGAAAAGTGGTATCAAGAAAAAACTGCTTAAAGCACTTCATGTAGGAAAAAAAAAATAATTTGCTGTGTATCTTTTAAATGTAGAATTTAAGCCAAAGAGATATCTACCGTATATGGTATTTTCCACAAGAATCAGGAATATTCATACCTGATACGGTGGCGAATACTCTCCACCCTGTCTTCACTATATCAGTGAAGGACAGGCACTGCCATATGAAGCTGTTACAACATCAAAACACCTTCAGTGAGGCAGTCCCACAGCCCCACTGATGCCTTGCAGTAATTAACAGATTGGAACAGTTTGAAATAATCAAATGCAAAGTATTAGTTCTCCCCTCTACTTACTACTTGGCTAAAAAATGGGGAGGGTTGTGTGTAATCGCATTTTTTTATGTTGTTTGTTCGTGTTTGGGGATTTTTGTTGATTTTTTGAAAATACACATTGTCTGTATTTTAATGAACCAACAAAACATTCTTTAAGTTCTCCTGGCATTTTTGAGGCAATAACTAAAACATTTTCTCTAAAGCATCTTGTAGCTGACAAATCCCTGGGCCCTTAGGCAAGCTGTGTTTGAGTCTTGTTGCTTTCAGCTGCTCCAGAGAAAACACGTGGTATGTGCCTAGGAAGGAAAGGCTGAAGGGGAAAACCCTGAACAAAATGAGGGACAGTTAAACTAGTAGATAAATGAGAGAGAAGACAATAGTAGATAAATGGGAGAAAAGAGTTTTTTTAATACAATGAAACTGAAAAAAATTAAGGAAATAAACAGAAAGAAAGTAGACAGGATAAGTAAACTGGGGAAAAAAGGCAAAGAGGGGGAAAAAAGTGGAAAGACATTAGATTATCCATAAAGATGATAACAATGGGAAGCATTAACATAAAACAGAAGCTCATATACTTGTTCTGGCCACATTTTTAATAGTTTTCTTACTTTGATAATCTAGATGGCAGCTTTCTCTTCAAAGAAATAGAGCAGCTGAATAGAATAAGTGTTTTACTGAGTTTTGATCCTTCCTGTCCTTCATAAAATATTAATTGTCATGTATACCAAATAAGTAAGATCTAAAAGTGAAAAAAAAATGTATTTGCACCGAAAACCTCTCCTGACTGGTCAGCTGTAATAAGTTAAAAGTTGGGGAAATTTGTGTTTTCTGAGGATTTTTACACCAGTTTTGATTATGTTTCTCATTCATCTCAAAGGACAAGCATATTGTTATATCAGTGGATAAATTATGGGATTTACAAAAAACCCCTGGTAATTAAATCACAGCTAAGGTTGCTAGGTGACAAGTAAGAGAAGCTATATAATTAGACATGTCCAAAAAAAAGTCAAATAGTGGAAGGTAGTAATCCTGAAGGAAGGTTGCCATTGTCTGTGCTGACACCAAATGACCATCTCATTCAAATGTGCACTTCATTAAAGAGTCACCTCCTGCTTGGCTTCTGCAGCTGAGGTCTTACTACTCGGTGTGGAGTCGGAGGAAACAGGGAGACTTTTAATTAAGTGTGAATTTTGATTTGCTCTCTGAATATCCCTTTGACAGCATATTATTCCTTGGTTTTTAATATTAGCAATCACATGTTTTTCCCGAAGACAAAGGTAGTAGCTGCCCACTGATTTGTGTGAGTCTCTCTGTGTAAAACCTGTACAGGCTACTGGGAAAATAGCTATGATGTGACACAGTCTGTAGATGTAATCAACCTCCTTAAAGCAAGGAAGGGAAAACAGCTGCAAAAATAAGCATTTTACAATAATTAACAGATGTTGGGGGCTCAATTCCTGTCTCTAGTAATTGAGGAGCTCTCACAGTCCAACAGGCCTTTCTAAGACCACAGAGAGTGGCCTTTCAAGGACATTGCTCCCATCTCCCAGCACCCTGGATGATCCCTTGTGTGGGGCACGGGTGGTCTGGGTTCCTGCAGCGCCCCAGTAGCAAGCAGGATAAGTGTTCAGACAATGCTTGCACTAGCGTGGTTGGAGGCAGGAAGTAGTCTCCGTGCTTCCCACACCATAAAAGTCCTAGCTTGAAGATCCACTCTTCAAGCCTTCTGAAATCCTATTGTGTGAATTGCCCAGGAGCCATCACAACCTTGCTTCTATTGTATGGTGCTCAGCAAATCACTTAAATTTCTTTGCACATCTGTAAAATGCAGGGATAAATGTTGATCTCTTATCTGGATCCTGGATATTTTGAGGATTGACTGTTTATGTAGCACCTTGCAAATAGAAAGTGCAACAAACAGTAAATGCTATTTGTTACTCATGGTATCAAAATAACTCATGCAGCCAAGCGTGGAGTATGGCTTGCTGTCTGCCTACCTGATTTGCATTCCTACATGCAGTGAAAATAGGAAAGTGTTGCTATAATATCAATACCTGCATTTTTATAAATTTGCTATAATATCAATACCTGCATTTTTATAAGTTTTATGGCTCTGCTGTCTGGTCAGAAATTCTGCATTACATCTGCTATACATTTAATTACAAGGCTTCAGAAATTTAAAATACTGTGTTTACTTCCATTTTTTTTCAATGTCACAACACCATTCCATTTATGGCATCTTTCTCATGGCTTCGTTTGCTGAATGTGTAGTTCGGTTAATTTCCTCCCAGGTGCTTAGTTGGATGTATGATTTACCCTTTAATAATAAATGTTCCCCCATTCTGTGAAATTTATGCGATTAGGAATTTTGGTTTCAGCCCAGTGTTCTAAATGATCTGTGTAAATGATTGAATGAATAAATAAGTAAATAGTGAAGTGTCCTCCCCTATGGTGCATCAATAATAATGCTTTATCTTGCAAAGGCTGCATTTAGAAACTATGGCACTTCTTGCCCCTTCAACAGGTTTTTATTCAGATATTCTGAAATATAGCTTAATTCATTATGTTTGTTCCTGAGCTACGAGTCTCTGAAAATGGCTTTTTTCTTTTAAGTTGGTGTTAGAGATGAGCATGGAAAAAAAAAAGTTGTCTGATATATAAATGTATATCTGCCCAGCATTTGATTTCAGGCTCAAATGTTTCTATACTTGTAATCTCTCCCTGCAAAAATTGGAGGGCATGAGCTTTTGGGAAGATGTGTACCTAAAGTTATGGAGCTGTATCTGTGCATATACTTGGTGACACGAGTGCCAGTGCAGGGTTAACCAACTTCCCTCCCACATGCTGTACCTTCAACATGCAGATTTGATTTTGCATTTGAATGCTTAAGTGAATACTTATTTTCTATTTATATGTATACTATAATCAGAAATAAAGAATTCAGAATCAGAGGTAGACTTTGTTTTAGCAGATGATTCTGTTTATCTGAGTCCCTCTCTCACACACAACTGTTGTTGTTGCTAAGGTTAATTAAAGTCATTGTATGTCTAATTTTATATGTAAAGCAAAACAAATTTATAGTTTAAAATGCTTGTGTAAAAATCTTGGTTCCATATAACTGATTTGGTTATGCTGTACTTCTGAAAGATAATTTTATCAGTAGGGCAGTGGATGTACAAATCAAGTTTTCCATCTATGTGGTGGAATTTTTGCATGGACTTTAAGGAAGCTCCAGGATTGGTCAGTATCAGTTGTAACCTGTTATAAAATGACATGAGAAACAGAATTGCATGTTGCAAACATCCACAGCTGTAGATAGTGATCTTTGCGAAGTTGTTTTTAAATGCTAACAATTGAAATAATCTGTGGATGGAGGAAAATTGTATTCAGTTTTTGATTTTAAGTTGTTGTCCTTATCCTGCACTCTGATTTTACAAGGTTATTGAGTCTTTTTTTTTTAATAAGGCAAGCCCAGTTCCATCATTTGCTCAGAAAGGGACTGTGAGTAGCTAAGATGTGCTTTTTGAAAAAAAAGAATGTGTGATACTAATTAGAAGGATGGAATGAGGTTTTGGAGAGAAGACATTTCAGAAATTAGCTCTTGACAGTTGTGTGAGATCTGTGTTTTCTGGTTTTCCATATCTGACCTTTGTTTCTTTGTAGTGTGAGTGGAGGAAGGAGGGGTCTGATTCCTGGTACACTGCCACTGGCTTGCAGAGTTTTGTGGCTGACAGAAACACACCAGCTATTGAATTTCTCTGTTCTATGAGTGTCTGGTACCTCTGCCCTGATAGGGAATACTTTTCTTTTGCCTAACTGTAGCAGTAGATTTTTAAATCCCAGATGAAAAACTCAGAAATCTTTCCATGGCTTAGGACCTCAACCAGGGCATATTTCATGGAATCGTGAAATAATTGGAAGGGGCCTTTGGTGATTGTCTAGTGTAGCCCCCTAGGTCAAAGCAGGGTCAGCTGGAGCAGGTTGCCTAGGACCATATCCAGTTTTGAACATCTCTAAATACATAGGAATGCCTGCTCTGAAAGTCTCCTGGCATTCCTGAGGTTGTTTTCCTCCACATCAGTAATGTACAGAGATACAGATCTTTTGGCAGACAAGGGATGAGTCCCAAAGGTACTTAGGCCCAAATCAATCAGAGTATTTAGGGGCACACCTAGGAAGGGGTTTGTTTGAGGCACTGTACTCAGTTTGGTCTGTAACACCTGTAACTGTGTTACAGTTAATGTCATATTTCTGTAGGGAAACCTTTTTCAAAACTTGATTTTATTGTGAGTGCTTTCACAAACTATCTGACTTTCACTACCCAGCTTGCCGACAAATCCCTACTAGGATTTTCTTCTGGCACTTGGGTAGTCACAGAAGACTTCCAATTATGTTTCTAGATGTGTTTCCAAGTTAAAAATTTTTTGTACTAATGTGAAAATAAGCAAGTTTTTTATGTTTTGATCTTCTGCATATTTTCATTTCAACTCAAAAGAAGATGTTATCTGTGGTTGTATTTTATAATTGCGTCTAATTTTGTAATTATATAAATTTTTTTTACTACTGTCAGAATCTTTTAAAAAAGTTTGATACTTATTAAAAATCCAGTTTTACTATTATAATATTACACTGATGAGTTGTTTCTCCTTTGTGCTTTGTACAGACAATGTTTCTGGTAAGGTAGACATAGATAGAATTCAGCAATTTTTTAGCATAAAGAAATTCTGTAGAATATCTACTTTCCTAATTTATTGATTAGCCCAGGAAAGTTCGATAGCTAACTGAGGGTTTCCAAACTGTCAAAATATTCAGTGACAAGTTGATGTTGACATAATTGAAGTTGAATGTATTCATTTTGTTTTAGTGATCTAGAAATCAATGCATTTTAATACTGACTTTGTTCTGGGCTGGATCCAAAGCACAGTGAAAGGCCTAATGCTGTGAACAACTAAACTTTTTCTTTAGTTGTGCAGCTCTCAGCCATTTCAGGTAGTGGAAAGCATGTCAAGTAGGTAGGTCTAATTATGGACAGAGAGCAAAAGGTGACAGTGTGCAAAGATTAATTTGTGTTTAAAAAATGGAATATTTAAAATAAGGTTAGTCTGTGCTTATATGTTTGCAGTATAGTGTATCCTCAAAGCCTTTGACAGTTTTAAACAAAAGTTACCTTTTAGTTCTAAACACAACAGCAATTCCATGTAATTCCGTGGATCCCCAAACAGTCTTTGTTTCAATGAGCCTGGTTTTGTTACTCTCACAGAAATTTATTTTCAGTTTTCTTCTGATGGATTAGTAGAAAAGCTGCATTTACTAAAGTGCCAAATTCTATATTTCACAAGAAATTAAATCTGTTTTAAAAAGAACGAATAGCACGAGCTGCATCTTAGATTTATGCTAGTGCCATTGGATTTAGGCACTCAAAACTTGAAGAGCAGATTTTATATACAACAGAAACCTGTAAGCAAATTGAAAGTGCTGCTTAGGATTCATAGAGTAACAAAATGCATACTCCATCTCTGACATGATTTGTCTTGAGGTTTATGAAATAATTTTTCATCGGATTATAATATTTAAAGTAATTAAAGATACAATTTGCTATTTAATAAACAATGCATTTTGTAACTTCATTAAAGATGCTGCCTTTCTTAATTGTAATGGTCCAAAAGGTTGTCAGTGAACTGTACATTAACTGCAGAGATAATAATGATTTTATATGCTAATAATTTTTAAATTAATAACTCATGTAGTTTTTCAGCCACATGGGGAAAATAATTTACATTCCTAAAGCTTACTTTGGTATTAACCACTTTACTTGGGGAGAGTGGATATCCTTTTATAAAATGTTCATTTGTTTTACATTAGCACTAATGCAAGCATGTAGGACCCACTGGTGTGAAAGGATTAAAAGCAGCAGCATTAGACAAGCATGAACATTTCAGAGAGAAATCCTTGTTAGAAGGACCTATTGGGACTGTGTAACTTGATTTTCTATTTATTGATCTTGTTTTTGTTACCATTTGAAACTGTTTGGAGAGAACTTTCCTATTGTAGTACTGCAAATACAAAACTCTGCACCAAGCAGACATAAAGGATTCATGTTCACTCCCAGGTAGATTTGTGTGCCTTGGTTGGCTTTAGCATGGGTTGGATGCCTTTTTAGAAGAAACATATGCTTCCTTGGGAGTATTTGCATCATCACTGCAGGTAATTTGAGAAGTCTCATTTTAACTTTCTGGCATCTCTTTTTCACAGAAATCTCTTCATGGACTGAAAAGAGACATACAGTCCTACCTTACTGATGCTTTATCACAAAAAACATTTTTGCTTAAAAAAGTATAAATTTCCCATTTTGAATGTTTTACTTCCCCACCAAAAGAATAAGTTCAAGAGGAGGAGGAAGCTTCTGTGAATTCCTGTGCAGGTATCTACACCTACAAGCCAAGTATGTGACCCATGATCTCCAGTGACTGTGTTTCACTTCATCATCCTGAGTGCTGGGCATCGAGGAGGCATTTGGAGATGTGCACCACCATTTCTCTGTCTGTTTTCTAGATAGTAGCCTTAAAGTATTGGAGATTCAACTGCACTGTCTTTTTGACCCAAAGTCTCAGATTAAGTGCCCTGTCATCATTATGGAAAATGCCCAAGGAAAATGCAGGCACTTGATGAAAATAGCATAATTAGTTTATAAAGATACTCTGTCTTTAAGTGAAATTTTATATGAAATGCCACATATGCTGTTCTTGGGAAAGGAATTCAGATTAAGTTAATAGATTTAAAAACCTTGAGACAATTTGTGAGTTCTTTCTGTCATTTACCCTTATTCAGAACAGGACTTGGTCAAAGCATGAACTTGCTTAGTTACTTCCAGTATGGAAAACTTTGAAGGGATAGCTATGCAGTAGCTGTAATGTTTCTGAGCTGATCTACCTGTGTAGGAGAGTATCAGTTTAACAGAGTATTTTCATGAAAGTCCTTGCTACAGCTAAAGCTCCTTTAAAAGGAAAGGCAGATAAATATGTGCTTAATGATGTGTAGGGGGTAAATAACCTGAGTAAGAATGCTTATTGACCCTCCAGCATGTTATGAGAATATCATATTTGTTGCAGGGTATTCTGTACTGACAATGTGGGGAAATCTGAGAAGATACAGCCTCTGATGACACATACTTATTATTCACCTGCAATTATAAAACTCTGTGTGCTTTTTTTCATAATTCATAGTGAACACTGAAGCATAATCATGTTGAAAGTGTCTCTTCAGAATGTTGCTTTAAAGAAATGAGTAAGAAAATCTTCTCAAATGTTTTGATAGATGATTCATGGCACTGGAGCTGCTGATGAGGAGCCAATATAGCCAAGTCTATAAATATGCAGTTACGAGAACTCTGGAAACATGAATTCTGGTAGTGTGACAGATTCAAAAAGCACTTTTTCTACTGGAGTAGGTTTCTAAAGTTGCTCTCTTCCTGTTCTACATTCAGATGCCGTTGTCTAATTAGGCTAATTGGCTGGCAAATTTGCCAGCTTTTAAATTAAATTAGTTTGGAGGTGAGAGAACAAATACCATCAGAAACTTGATTTATTCTTTCTTTCCATAATAATTGTTTCTTTTTAACTGAGCAGAGCTAGGCTTTATTATTTCTAGGGAATTTCTGCTTAATTTCCTGTATATGACACATTTCCAGAAGAAATTAATATTGGCAGCCTATTACTAAACCTTTAAGCAAAGTAATCATAATGGAGAGACTGACCTCTACCTTACCTGGCAGTAATGGATAAAGCTCTAGCAAATAACAGTTACCTGATGTTATTTTAACAAATTCAGCTTTCCTTAAGTCAGTACATGTGCATTTTCCTGTGTTTCCCATTGCTTCTGAAGATCCAGAATATACTGAGGGTAATGAGAATGAATGATAGCTTAGATGTGTTTTTTCCTTCAGCTGCTGGTTGTATTAAATCTGCAGCTCCTGTGCAGACCTACAAATCTATAACATCCGTTTCAGATGAATTTGGAAACAAGGGGCTGCGTTCTTTTATTCTTGGTGCAGAGATTAAAATTGATCACAGCAGACACAAGGGAGCAGATTTTAGTATCACAGCTCAATGTGGTTAACTGGCATAGTGCAGGGCTCCTGTACTCCTTAACTGTGCACATACAGGTTACGAATATTATTGATTGCAAGGGTCAGGGGAGGCTGCAGGGGAGGTTATGCTGCATGATGCTATTTGGTAATTTTTAAGGGACAAGAGCTATGAACTCTCATAGCATCTGGGACAGGTACAGTTTAAACCTGACAAATGGAGATTTATATTTGTGTGAGCTGGAAAAGCCCTTCAGGTAGAAATAATAAATGGAAATTTGATTGGATGGGGTTTTTTATTATAGGTCAAATATTGTGCTGTAGAAAAAGGGAAAAAAGAGATTTAATTATTACCTTTTCATCAGAATGTACTGATGATAGGTTTTCAGTTATAGATCTGTGCTTCAGGATAATGAATAATGTTTAGAAGCCTTTTCTTGAGGGATCATTTTAAAATATATGTAGAGATGGTTTACCTGAAGTGATTACAAAATGCAGAGTCGGCAAATTATACAGTAGTAGTTACTGAATACATTTTATAGTATCTTTTTGTTCTTTCATGTGGACAAAACCAGTATATAAATATATGTTTTAAAATGAAAAATATGCTAAGATTTAAGATGAGACAACATAATACATTAACAAAGAACTGGAGAAAAAAATTGTTTCCTATATTGAAATTTCACACAGAGTGCTAATTACTTATTAGCTTTTTTTTTGGCAGACCTTGCTGAATTACATTGATGACTTCTACATATGGAAAAAAAAAAAAGATGAATCCTTGTAATGTTTTAAAAACAGGAATGACCAGAAATTTGTATTTTGCAAATATTACTTAGCATGTGGGATTTACTTCTTGAAGGAATAAGTTTTTTCAAATATTTCATATAGATCAAGTTATATACAGTATGCAAAGCTGTGAGTGACTCAGCCTATTGTTTTGTACTTACTATATTGAAACAGAATGGGAGCTATGCAAGTAGTGTGCAGCAGAGGATAGTTGTGGGTTTAAGAAAAATGGCTGTAGATATTTCTATGATTCTCTACTGCTCTCTTCCATCAAATTTAGGAAACAATATTATAAAAATCAGTGTTTAGATTTGCAAAACGAATACCATCTATTGGCTATTATATTCCTGATCTATCAAAAATGCAGGTTGATTTTAGGTAGTATAAATTGATGTTGTCTCAGTATACCTCATTGCAACTTCCTTGCTGTACAGTGCCTGAGGTCTGACAAAGGTGTTATTCCAGAATATTAATGACTTAATTAGTCCTCATATGTTTCTACAGGATGAATTTGCTGCCTTTGATGGTTTTTTCAGCTGTTGCTTTTTGATAGTGTAGAGGCTTAGTATTTATTTTTCTTCATGATGCCAACTAGGTATTTGTGGTTTTTTCTTTGTGAATGTTTATCATCAGTTTTGCTCTCATTTCATCAATTCCCTGTGTATTTATTTTATGTAGCCTCTATTGATCCAGCTTTTCAAGATTTTTTCCATGTTTTTAAATGAAAAATTAATATGAAGAGACCTTTTCTATGTTAACATTTGATTTTCCCTTTATAAATTTTCATTTGCTTAGATTATTTCAATATACCAGCATGGCTCCTTATAAACAGGGCATATTAGACAGTTAAGTTATAATGAGTCTGCTTGGGAAAGATATTGTTTCCATTGCAAATAGGTATGGTAATATTTTCTGCTTTCTTTTAGGAGTCTTGCTCTCAGTCTCACAATCCAGTTTATTTTGCTTTTACTTCCACATATTTGGATTTTCTGTGCCGGGTAAAAATCATTTTACTGTAACATGGTTTCTGAGATGGTAGATTTTTTGGTGTCCTGTAAGTTGCTGATGGGCAGTCCCTGAGGAGGTGATCTTGCTTTGGGGCTGCTCAGCACTGTTTGCTGAACACGAGTAGGCACTGGGACAGTTTCTGTTCCTCTGGAGTGGTGCAGTGTATCACTGGCAAGTATTACCTGGCTGGTGTCAGGAGGAAGCACAGCCCCCTGTCTTTCCTTTGGCAGTTACTGCTAGGAACAAACTTGTAGAAGAAAGAGGGAAAGGAACTGACAACATCAGGAACTGACAACATCAGCTTGTCAGATGTTAAACTTCAGCCTTCCTGGTCCAAGAATGCCCCTGAAAACGACAGCTCAAGTTCATGATGGGAAGTGACCAAATTCCAGTCAGGACTAAAATCCAGTTTAGCTCTATTGTAAGTAGACTGGAGCAAGCTCCGCTCCTGGGTGGAATGATACATTCTTGTGGTAGAGATGGATTGGACTCAGACTGCTAAATGCATTTTAGCTAGTGACCTTTTCAAATTTGTCGCCAGTATAATAAATGTTGCCAAGATGACTTAAGAAAGGTTTGCAGCAATATTCCACTTTATTTTTTACAGCAGACATTTCTTCAGTTACTCTGTATTACAATTTACAGAACTCTTATGTTCTACAAATCAAGATTCATAGTGAACTGTTTCAGTGCTTTAAGTCCTGCAATAAACAACACCAGGCAGAACAGAACCAGAGGGAAGGTAAGGAGACGTCTGCATTCATCCTTCCCTGTGATAAGGTTTGCTTCATAGTGATCTTCACATTTCAGCAAGTTCATTCACTAGGGCTACCAGCTAACTTCCTAAAACCCTCAACTTGATTACTTCAAATATGAGGAACATTAAGTATCAGTTTCCAAACACAGAAGAAAGGCTAGAATTGCCATCTGTTTCTTAGTTTAGAAATCTGTATATGTTTGTACAGTCTAGTACAATTCTAGTGTGTCCTGTACAGAATTATGTTTTAAAAACACTTAGTGATACTGTATGATTCAGTTATGAGGTATGCATTTGAAAAGAGTGCTTTTAGAGTATAAGGGCTCAAAATGTTGAGTTCAAAATCTTCTTGGTGCTTATAGCCAGATATTGAGGTTTGAAAAATTATTACATCATTTCTCCTGATCTTTGTTTTATAATCTTGAAACAGTGATGGTTTTCATTAAAATACAATATTTTAGTCATACTTGAGTGTTGCCCTATTAAAATTCAAAGCACAGGTCCCATAAATTGACCATAATAAAATTAAAAACAGCAATTAAGACTAGAGGTAGGCTGTAGAGGGTAGACTAAAGCCTTGAGTAAGGCTGGACTGATTACAAAAAAATCTGATGAGGGGTGGAGTCTATATCTGATGATGTTGATGAGTTATGGTTCATCTTTGGGCACCGGCCAATATTAGATATCAGCCTGATGTGATCATGGGATCACTAGATGTGGTGAGGGCACACCACAAGGCTGGTTTCTATTCCATGCTCAGGCAAAAACACTGTGTTGTCATAATCCTAATTTCCATCATTTACATGGACTGATTCTGAACTCTGCCTCTCCTTCCCATCTGCACTTTCTGATGTCTAGCTCGTGTGAATTTTGGCTACCCCTAAACTGGGCTTGGAAAATTGGAACTCAAAGAGAAATTGGATTATAAGAACAAATGTAGTGCTAAATAATTTGACTCCCTCACTCCTATTATTTCTTTACCTCTGTGTCTAATTTAGCAACAAAGTAAACTGTGAGTCCCACAGACTGCATTGCTTCCAGGTTCAGCTGCTTATTCAGATGTTTTTAAAAGCCATGGTATGGATGTAGCTGTTCAATTTAGAATGCAGTGCAGCAATTGTGTATGGTAGATGTGAAAGTTGTTTTCACCTATGCTGTACACACTGCTCATTCTAACTTGAGGGTAAGAGAAGGCTAACCCTAGTGTAGTTCTTTTACTTTTTTCCCTTTGCTTCTTATTTTCTGTGAATGAGGCCTTTAGCCATCGTTAGGGAATAACTCCTAAAAACCTTGCAAGCATACATTTTCAAATGAAAATAAATCATTAATAAAAACTACAGAAAAGGAGCAGTTATATTACAAAATTAATCTACCAGGCTTACAGAGAAAACAAATTTGAAGAAGCCACCTGCTGTGGAGATGAGGCAGTAATCTCAACAGCAGGAAATAAAGGGAGGGATGGAGAAAATACAAAAGCATAGACATTAAAAAAGTAATTAAAACACTTATCTCCATCAACATACGTATCAAATAAAAAAAAATCAACCACCTAGAAAACATACTCTATTGAACGTCACAACAGGAAGTAACAAAGCTGTCCCCAAAAAAAAAAAGTCCAGCGAAATGAGAGAGATTCTTTACAAACACAAGCCTCAAAAGTATTTACTGAAGTGCTAATCACTAATGGACTGACCTTGAGAAAAGCTGAGTGCTTGCAGAGTATTTGAAACTTTTCTGAAAGTCTAGATGCCCAGTACCAAGCCTTTAAACATGTAAAGAAAGTTACTCTCGAGATACCAATGGTTGTTTTTCCGTGTATGGTGCATCTCATGGCATGAGTTGTACTGGTGTGTTTAGTATGATCAGCTCTGAGGAACGCTGCATTTGGATTATGCATTTCAATATAGATAAATTGTGCAGTATTGACCCATGGAGAGCAATGTGATCAGTATGGGTGTGGG
The DNA here is from genome assembly GCA_024865655.1 of Emberiza elegans. Lineage (NCBI taxonomy): Eukaryota > Metazoa > Chordata > Aves > Passeriformes > Fringillidae > Emberiza > Emberiza elegans. Next base: position 69,321,776 of record JALJVW010000206.1, read on the forward strand.
TGAATGTGGTGGCTTAGAAACAAATATGTAGAGCATACCCCACTGCATACAAGTAGTTTCTTGTCACGTCTAGATAAAACTATACATTTGACAGTTATGAAAGTTTACAGTTTCAGTGTTACCATTCAAGAAAATAACATATTTAAAACTCATGGTCCAATTTATGCATATCCCAGATTGTGTGACATTAAATAAGACTGCTTTAAATATATAGATTTTGATCTCCAGTTCCCCAGCCCACAAAGGAGACTTGTTCAAGAAGATCAGAGCATTCAGAATTATTAAAGTAGTGCTTATGTCCTTGGATTTACAGTGTGCCATGTACCTTTGTAGTCACAGTCCAACCATATGGTACTTGTTGCTGCAAGTCTCTGGGCAAGTGTGAAATGTCATCAGAACTGCTACATCTGAAATATCTTTGTATGGGCTCACAAGGAGCAAGTTGGAACACTCAGTGTGTAAAAAGGCAGGGACATGGGACAAAGTGGTGCTTTTCTATTAATTCAGAAGAACCCTTTCAGAAGACAAATGGTGGATTTAGAATTTGCCTTCAGAGGGAGATTACTGTAGCTCTGTACCTACTTTAGCATATCCTTTTTAAGAAAAATTAAAAGAAAAAATATAAAAAACTTTGTTAACAAAAAAAAAAATTATCTGTCATTTCCTCTATAAAATTCACATCAGTCTCTGGCTATCAGCCCTCCATGGCTCCTTTCCCCAGGACACATGAAGGAGCGCAGCCTTTTCCTGGCCAGAGGTGCAGAACTGCTGCTGCAGGATCTGCGCTGCCTCCTTGCCAGACTGTGCTCAGGTTTCTTCTGCTGAGTAACAGGCCAGGCTCAGCTTGTCTGGGCTTGGTCTCTCGGATGTTATTTCAGAAGATTTGCGTTGCCCCCAGAGCAGATATGCAGAAAATCAATCCCATGTTTCATCTCTCCAGTTTTGTATGGGATTCTTGGATTTTTCTCCTCATTCTCAGTAATACCTGACAGTTAAGGGCTTCCCACCCAATCCTAGGATTTCCTGTAGAAATAGAGGCTGTGAAGGACAGAAGAGGAGTTTTCCTTGTAAATGTGATTTTAAAAAATCTGGTTTAACTCTGAAACATGGAGATGGTGAAAAGGTGGAAAAATGTCCTTGCCCTCTAACTTTCTAGCTCCAGATATGTAAGGCAAGAACAAATTTAAAAAATAATCCATGAATTTGTGAATGGGGTTTGATGTTTGGCTTCCTTGTTTTAAAAGTTAGGAAAAGGAATGTGCATAGCCAGTGAATCACATTTTGTTTCTATTTTATTGAATTTGGATAAATCTATGCATGCAATGCAATTTGAAAACTAATTTGAAAGACTCAATATAAAAAAGTACAAAGGAAGTGTCTTCACTTTTAAAAAGTAGCTCTTGGTATTTTCAAATACAGATTGCATTCAGCAGCAAAATTCAGTGTTATCACAATTAAAAATAAAGCCAAAAAACCTTTTCAGTTTTTGATGTGAGGAAAATCAGAAAAAAAATATGTTCCAGTTAGTTTTGTCCCTGAAGGCTCCTGTATGTTTACCCTTCACCTTGAGCTCCATTTTGTCTTTTTGTCTAGAGATGCATTTTCAGTCAGCTCCCAGTGAAAACTGTATTTGACCCTTATCAAGGATGAGAGCTTATTTTGTGTGTCAGTTATTAAGATTGGTTGAGAAGTTCATTTGAAACTGCAAATTTGGCCAACCATGTCAGATTTAAGTATTCCAATGAGAAAGTTCAGGCTCAGAAGCATAGCTGTTGCTGGGGAGAGGGGATTTGACCAAAATAGGAGGTAGATATGCAGTGCCTGGACTTGCTTTGGTTTCCCTTTTCAGATCAGGCTCATAGATAGAGTAGTAGCAGACTTAGCTGATTGATGTGTTGACATGCCTGGATTTATTTGGTGCAGCAGCTGAGTGGACTTGGTGTCCTGCTCTGCAAGCCAATCCCTTACATTGTCTATGCATCCCTCTGGTACATTGCCTTGTACATCAGACAAATTTACTCTAATCACTTAGCAATTCATAATCTCACCTGGTCTAGGGAATTGTATCTAAATTTTCTTTAAAGGGAAACAATGGACTTGAGACTGTGCATGAAGAAAATTGATATGCATCAGTATTGTGAGAACAGAGAGTACAAGATCTTAACAGGAGGCTGATGATGTTTTTGTTAATACATATGTGCACATAGATATTTATATGTATATATAGAGGATATAAAAAGTTTGTGTTTTAAAAGCCACTGTTGTAGTGTTCAAGGACTTTGGAAAGTACATGGCATGTCACACATGGGAGAGACTTTGGTGCTGAGGAATTGCAAACTGGAGGAGGAGTTGTGGGTTTCAAATGAAGGAAAGAAACAAAGAGAGTAGTGATGCCTACTGAGATAGCTGGAGCATCTGGAGATGGAAGGCAGAGCACAGCAAACCAGAGGGTCAGGAGTCAAGATGAGTTGCTTTCTGTGCTGCACCTGACCCAGATTGGGACTGTCTAGGTTAGATTTTGCAAAGCTGAACTAGATCTGTCATGCAAGCTGTTATTTTCACAATGTTTCTACTTTCTCTATTCTTAGTAAATGCAGTTTTCCACAGCCCATGAGGCTTCATTGCGTGGTTTGAATATCAGTTCCTTCAGAAGCTTCCCTGGCACCAGCAAGCAAAGCAGCTGAGGCTTCAGGAAGCCCAGGGCTGTGGCTGCAGAAGATGGGGGGCTCAGCACAGCCCTCTGCTTGCAGCAGGGTGTGCAGAGCCCATCCAAGCACCACCAGGGGAGCTGCCTTTCTAATCTGCCTCCTCTTGCTTGCCCTTCGAAAGAGCTGTTCTTCAGTGCAGGGGAAGGAAATAATTGTTATCACTAGATATTGATACAGATTATTTAAAGATGGAAGATGTGGGATAGTGACAGATTGTTTCAGAACATGAAATAGCAAATAATAAATTAAAAAAATCTTTAGATGGCTTGCAAGGGGATTTGGAGAACAGAGAACTGACTTACTTGGCTTCAGCCTAAAAGCTAGGGAAAAGACTTTATATTTTTCTAAGCATTTTTTGTTGGGTGGCTCTTGGCTATTTTGTACTAGTGTGTGAATTCCCTTTTTCTAAAGGATCTTTCTGATTTATCTTCAAAGAGTGTTTCTCTTGGTTCATTATTTTAACCTAAATTGTGTCTTTCATAGGTGACTGGGTTTTTTTAAATTTTATTTCTTCTCTGCAACCATTTGCTCAAAACTGCATTTTTCCTCTACAGCTATTTTTTGTTAAATATTCTCTCTCCCAAGAGGCTGTTGGCTATTTATCAATATTTGATCTCTCTGTAAAGCATACTTCTGTGGGGTGAATGTTTATTATGAAATGGTGTCTCAAAGTCAATCTTACCCATTCTTGATCTCTTTCTTAGCTTGCCTTCTGGCTTGAAGAAGTACTAAATCTCTCTATTTTAATAAAGGTAAATGCAGTCATTACAATAGCAAATACTGAACAGGAAAAGAGATGCATCAGAATCCAGCACAATACAATTTCCAGCAGATGCTTAGCAGAGATCTTCAATCTGTGCTAAGTGTAGAAGAAGAAATCCCCTCTATTTTCTTAAAGTGTAAATATCACAAAACTGTTTTTCAGGGAGTTTTCAGCAAAATGAAAATAGTAAAATAAATAGCAGATAATGCCACGTATATTGACTACCTCTTTGGCAGTTGTTTGGTCATATCAGCCAGGCTAAACATTACTGAACCCAATGCACTCTTAATCCAACTCCTTTTATTTCAGTGATGAATCTGAAAAGACTAGTGATGAACCTAGACAAAGAACATTGCAACACTTCCTTTATTATACTCTTTATTCAGCCTATGGGAGCTAAAATACTGATGCTGTTAGAGACCAAATAGTTTACATTAGGAGATGATAAAAGCAGCAAAAAATAAGTGGGAAAAATATTTTGTGAGTTTCTCTTCAAGTTTGAATGAAGATACATATTAGGTGGAAAGGAAATTATCTTTAATGCAGGCTGCACATCCCCCTAATGACAAGTGTTTCTCCCAAGTGTAAACTGAGGCCTCTGAGTTGGTTTATGGGTATCTCAATAGAAATGGTTGCATTACTCTGTCCTCTGCCTGTAGGCAGTCACTGAGAGCTTTTTCTGAGGTGCTCTTCTTGCCATAGGTGATTTTGCAATATATACATAAAGAAAAATCAATGCCCTTTTAAAAATAGTTTCTTTAATGTATTTTACATATTGTACTTTCAATAGTACTAAGTATTTCTGGCACCCTCTTAAGATATCCATTATTCATTATTCAGTAGCTGAAATTCCAGTCTACCCAGAAAGTACAGCATCCAAAGGTCTTGAAGTTCAGGATGTGCTAGTATTTTTAAACTTTTTTTTTCTCAATATCCAACTATAGATCAGTGTTAGTTTCAGAGCTGGGTGTTCAGCAACTGAGTCATGATATTTCTTTAGAAATAGAGATGGAATTTCAGGATTTTTTCTTTTGCTTTTTGGCTTGTAAGCATTTTGAATTCACTGAAGAGTTTTATTTTGTTTTGCTTCACTGAAACTAATAAATCTAAAAAAGTATTTTATTTTTCTAGTAATATAGTAACTACATTCAGAGTTCTACAGGTTCCAAAAACTTCCTTCATATAGGTAACTCATGAAAAAGTACTGAGTTTTCTCATTAGGTAGTTCTGGTCCTATGCTGTAATGAGACAGATTTTTGTTGCTTAATTAATAGAAAAAGACCCCAAATCTTCCCTATTTGGAAAAGTGCTCTTCAACGTGCAATTCTGCATTATTGTAGATGATAAAAAAGAATGGCAAAAGATGATGGCATACAAATACTCACAGATCAAACCTACACCACTGCCATTTGCCCTCCTCCCCTCATCACTTAAGCTGTTTTTTACTGCCTCATTTGTATTATTTGCTTTTGCACCCTGTTCTCTCTAATTCCTTCCCCTGTATTTGTTTTGTTATGAGTTATAAAAGTACACACATTGTCAAGGAACCTGATTTTCAAGTGCCTGTACTATTAAACAATCACCAGTTATGTGAGCTGCAGACTACAAATGTGATAATTTGCAATATTATTTTGGAAACACCTAAGGGTTTGTGGAAGTGCTTGTATGGATGATGTTTTTGAGAACATGTGTTTAATTCAAAATATATGTTGGTCACTAAAATTTCCTGTGTAATTCTTATGTGCCATAAAATATCTATTTCAGGTTTGCCAGAACCAAACAGAGACAGTATATTCCAAGGGCTGAAAATGAATCAAGGATTCTACACATCTAAAGACTTCTTACCTTTGGTAGCAATGGCAAGTAAACCAGGTGTGTGGTACTGTGTTCTTGTAATCACATTCACTAATTCATTAGCAGGTATTGTTATATCAAACTGTCTGGCTACAAAGCAGCACATCCAGTTACAAAGTACTTTCCACTGAATATATCTGGGACTGGATTTTCTCTTGGTGAGTGGCAACCTCGGGAACATGGTCAGGAAAGTTAATCCCAGAGATTCTAAACTGAATAATCATGTATTCTAAGCTTATGGCAAATAATTTCCCCTAATTAAGTTATATTTGTTATTTTGAGTTATAGTCTAAAGATGACACAAGCTTCTCCTTTGTATGAAGTATCATGATAAAAAGAGTATATATAAGATGGTTTGAAAAAAATCTGATATTAAAAAGGTGTTTCTGACTTCTATAAGCAGCTGATTTGTAGATTGTTGATAAATTATTTTCACTTGATCCCCAGTCATGTGCTGCAGGTTTTATAGGCACATTTAAATCAGCACTAGTTCTTTACCCAATGAACTTAGAGTTGAAGACTCAGGACAACAGGAGTATGACAGGAGTTAATAAGAAAGTGCTCAGTTCATAGGCACCAAATGCAGTCTTGTTTTATGGTTTCACATCTTTCTTTGAGCTCAGAGATAGCTGCACTTGCTCCCTAAGGAGTACAGATGCTTTCAGTGTCCCTGAATATGAATTCATAAGTCCCAAATATGTGATTTCTATGCCACATTTCTTCATGGTCTAGATTGATCAGACAAAAAAAAAAAAAAAAAAAAGTGAAGTTTTTGGTTTTTTTTTTACTTGGGACAGAATGTGATATTTTACATATGACTTAGTATCACTTGTTTTATCTACAAACTGATTTTTTAGCATCCTGTAGGATTGTCTACTTATTTAGTAGACTTTTCTTAAACAATTTTGAGAAACATGTATTCTATGGCAGATTATTCTGCTTATAAAAGTAACATTTATTACCCCATTTGATGCAAAATATTTCAGAAGTGAAATTCTGCATCCCATCTGTCCCATCTCTTAGCTGTTTTCATCAAATGCTTATTTCTGTTTGTTTTCTTAATCTCAAATTAATCTTAAATGATTTGGGAGAAAAAGGTGAGCTTTTGGGTTTTCTTTTTGAAGACAAAGATGTTTAAAAGTAAAACATTGAAAATATGCAGTGCAACACATTTGTAGATTAACAAAGGAAAAGTAAATTCTGCAGAACAAAACTCTCTTGAAACAATTTGACTAAAAATACTTGGTAGAATTCTGAGAAGATATGTCGAAGTTGTGTACTGTAAGTACCTGCCTGCATTAGGATCTATATACTGTGATCCACATATTTCAAAATATTGCAAAGTAGCCCTCTTGATAAGCTAGCAAATGTGATGGTTTTTTTATATTAAGCCTCCAATGGGAAAAAGGATGAACTTGGAAGAACTAACCTTTTGTGATTGACAGTAATAGATAGGTCTTTGGTGTTGTCTGTTAATTAACGTGGTCTCTTTTACTTAATTCTCGTAGTGTCTGTCTGTAGCTATAGCACCTTTTGCTCTTTAAGGCATGGAATTATAAAATAAAATATACGTGTACTACATCCTACTCTATCCTCCTTTTTTCACTGTGACAGTTATCTAAATAATAGACATAATAGACTTATTCATGGTAAAATACATATTCTGCCTGCTTATTAATTCTGAATGCCACTTGTTAATACACTTTCCTCCAAAAAGGTTTCCTCTTGCAAATATATAGCTGTGAATTTACCTGAGGAGTGTGTTCCCAAGAGCAAAGCAGGCTGCTCTGACTGATCCTGTCCACACTCACACTCTAATGGCACTTGGAGCTGCCAGCCCCCTGCTTCACTTGTGCTCTTTCCACTGCTCAATTTGTATGGAGTATTAAATTCACTAAAAATAAATGAGAAAAGTTTTTAGAGAGAATTTCAGACTAAGAATCCTGTTAAATAAATAGTCAATGTGACACCACATTCATGGGTGAGTGGGGGAATTTCTCACTCTGCTTGTATGTCTAAATGAAAAGGATTGTTTACTTCAGTAATACTTGTGTTCCACAATTACATGTGAAAATCTGCTATAGTAGGATACTTGAGTTCAAGTACAATAGGTAAATGGCCAGCTTAGTGCCTCCTGACTGGAACTGTCCTGGACTTGGTGAGAATATAGCTTTGTATTATTTATGTCAATATTTTTCACGTTATAACCATTTGCCTAATCAACAGTTAGTTGTACTTAAACATGTGATAAAGTGCAGTCTCATCCAGGGAACAGACACAGTTCAGTTTTACTTAACTATTTCTTGTTTAATTGAATCATTAAACACAAGCTGTAGCTGATAAATACATAATGTTGTCATTTTCTCCATGTAACATTTTACAGATGATTTATAGAAAATGACTGTAGATTAAGCATTTTCTTCCAGTAGAAGAACTAGGAATTGCTGTAACAATATTCTTTTTCTTCATGTTCAGCTGATGAATAGCTTCAGAGAATCATGTCACCACCAGAACAGTGTCAGTGCTTTATAGAAATCTGAGGGGACTTATATGGTATACTATTACACAAAACTGTAACTAACAACAACTGGTCATCTTTTTTTTTGTTGGTTCTTTTTTTGTTCCATTGTTGTTGTTTTGGTTTGGTTTTGTTTTGGGTTTTTTTTAGCTGGGAGGATAATGAATCAGATGAGAGAGAAACTTACTTTTTGAATAAAAAGATCTCACAATTCTAGTTTCAATCTGACACGACCCACAATCCTACAAACATGTTGTCATTTGAATTCTTTCTCAATAGAAAGATGCAGCTGCTTAGAGTACTGACTATGAAATTATGTATATGAGCATATCTTAAAAGGGGAATAAAACTGTCTTTCAGTAGAGCAGAATAATTTTATAGTGACGCTCCATGCTTGGAAACTGTAAGATGCAATTTTACACTGCTTTGAGTACAAGTACCTTTTGAGCTGTCATGCAGAAATGGCTTCTCTACTTGAAAATGGGGTTCTCCTTTTGTCTCTCAGGGATGTGTGGCTGTCACTCTCCGTTGCCACCAATCCATGGAACTGTGATTGTACTCGGGGCAGGAGACACGGCTTTTGACTGTGCAACATCTGCTCTGCGCTGCGGAGCTCGTCGCGTCTTCGTGGTCTTCAGGAAGGGTTTCACTCATATCAGGGCTGTCCCAGAAGAGGTAAAATTGAATAGCAGCATTTCTGAGAAGGCATCTTAGATACTTCTATGTGGCTTGAAAGCATGCTATAGGCACTTAGCAGACATCTGCTAAAGGTTTTGTTTATAAAAATGCTCTTAACATGTATGAATGTCTATTAAAGATCTGAGGCTCACTTTGTATAATCAGTATTTAAATAATTTTCTACTGTTGTATCTGTTTCCTGACAAGGCAGAGAGATGTATTTGCAAGCAGGGTATAGAATTTCTTGTAAGTTAGGAAATGAACTAAAATTTTCAATGTTGGAATCAAACAGCCATTAGAGTATTGTAGGTAGCTCTTCAGATCATGGTTAGATCCTAGAATGATACCTTCTGGCTGTTGTTTAAGGAATCTCAGTGATTCTGACATTGTGAGCCTATAAGGCCTTGTGAGCCTATAAAAGGCTTTCTTTCTTTCTTACCTTTTCTTTCTTTCTAGTGAGAAAATTACTTACAGTGATTTTGGCTTTGAATCACTGCCAATGACAGTGAAGCAACGCTATTCATTACATATTTCAGCATTCCATTTGATTTTTAGTTTGGCTTTGTACTTTGGCATTTATTAGATCATCTGCACATTTTGAAATTATTCTGCTTTTTCAATTTATATGTACTACAGGAATTTTTTCAGATTTTTTTTCTTATTTTGGTGGTCTTTTTCTGTTTTTTATTTATTTGGTACATTACACTTTAACATATTTGAGAATAGCACACCATCTAGTGCATCTTTATAATGAGATTTATGGTTGTTTGTTCATCTGTTTCAAGAATGTGGGCACCTTAGGTCTTCCAGAAGGGAAATGGAGCTGCAACGAAAGTAATAGAGGGTTTCTTTGTGCATGATTTACTTCTGTTGCACTTCAGTCAAGAGTTCTAGACACAATGAGATTACTGAAGACATTGCACAGACTCATGTGCTATTCAGATTCTTACTATAATCTGAACCAGAATCTTTCATAGAAGCCTAGGTAAATTTCTAAAAGTTGTTAATGTTTCTACTCATCCAATCATGCAGTGGGTCTTGAAAACAGTAAAATAAAAGTAGCTTCATTTAGTAATGGCCATGATAGAATCATGTCAGGTGGGATATTACATGTTCAAAAAAATTGTGTAGATAGCAACAGTCAAATTCTGAAGATTATTGACTTTAACAGTTTTACCATGGCAGAGATTCAGAAGATCGTTAAGTCTGGATTGTCACTCAGAAAACTGTTGCTTGTACACTGTAGTCAGTATTTAATAAAATCTTAATATCATAGTAAACATAAATCAGGGCAGGGACAAAGTTAAAACTAGGCCACTTCTTAAAAGACACATATATTTATGTAAGAGAAATTTTTTGCCATAAAAAAAGTTAAACATATTCAAAGTAACAGAAAAATAAAAAGTATATTGGAGAAATAAGAAAAAATGTTTGAGAAATATTTGCCTTGAAAGTTTACTTACTGCCACTGCTTGATTTGGTAGCATGAGAGGCTGTGAAGCTGACTGTAAGATGACTGTCTGCATACTGGACAAGGCTGATTTCTGCTGTAATAGCATCCATGGTAACATCTTAAGTCAAAAATGTTTCCTGGTTGGTTTGCTTGGGGCTTTTTTCCCTGAAAATGCAGCATGTTAAATTTATATCTTTTATTGCTTCTACTCTACAGATGGAACTTGCAAAAGAAGAGAAGTGTGAATTTCTGCCTTTCCTCTCTCCTCGGAAAGTTGTTCTTAAAGGTGGACAAATTGTTACTATGGAATTTGTTCGAACGGAGCAGGACAGCGATGGAAACTGGAGAGAAGATGAGGATCAGGTTGTGCGTCTGAAAGCCAACGTGGTGATCAGTGCCTTTGGCTCTGTTCTGAGTGATGATAAAGGTAACCCTGACCAATGCAAATACAGATTGCTCTTTTAGCTGCATGTCCTGTCCTTTATCAGTTTTGTCAGGTGGGTCTTGTGGAGGTTACTCCGCTTGTGACTGCTGGTCCTCTTACAGGAGTTTGTCCTTCAGGTACACCTTTTAGAAAAAGACTTGGGGGTCTTGTAACTACTCAGTTCTCTGCAAATTGCTGTATAGAGCTGGAACTCAGCATTGAAGTACAGTTCCTCAGCATATATTTTTCTTCTCAGTGCAAGTGGGATCTCAAAGAAACTCTTGGGAATTTCTTCTGGTCTCATTAATTAACTCTAGAGAAACTCATTATGTTACATCTTTAAGCTGAACTGATCTGATCTCTGAAATATCTTTTTTTTAACTTTGCAAATTAAACAGACACTGAAACATTCATTATTCTGGTTCAGCTGGTCTGGGTATTAGTTATTTCTTGTGCATATACAAGACAACTGAGACTTGTTTCTTACATGATATTTCTTAGTTGCACTTTACAAGGTTTAGTCTTAAAAATTAGCAATTACTTCATTCTGTATTGAAGATACAGAAATGGGCACATTGATGACATTTCAGAGATTGAATGAATTGTCTCCATTTAGCAGAGATGAACATGAATGCAGTTAAGAACATGGGAACTGAGCAGTGTTTAGACTGTTCTCCTTTGACACTAGGTTAGATTTCAGAAGTTCAGGCACATACATTGAATGTGCCTCAGAATAAAAACACTGACTCAGCAGAAAACACACTGATAGAATGAGAAGGTCTTTGGCTTGGAGACAGTCATCTAGGCTAGCAAGTTCTGAAAGCCTTGGTGAACAATGTGCCTGCCTCTCCAGGGCATGGTCATGCCAGCCAATTAACCCATGGCATGTTTTCATGGTCCTTTGGGTATAAATGCTCTGACAGAGGACTTGGCAAGTGCCTCAGATTGCACAAGGCCAGAAAATTTGGAATTCAGAATTTCTTAGCATGATGTACTTTTGTGAATCTTAGCAATCAAGTAAATTGGTAAATCCTAAGTGATGTAGGCAGGCTCTAAACCTGAAGGCACTCGGCACTCCCTGCTCAACATCCAACTGTATAAAATGGTAAACCATCCTGCAACCGTGAGAAGAGCCTGAACCTTCTCCTTCAGCAAAAAGGATTAGCCTGGTATTGTGAGGAACATGTGAAGTGAATACCAGGAGCAGTCCTATCTTGTGTGTGCTACTAATGCTTTGGGGCAGTTTTTTGCATCCTAGGCTGTTTCTAGACAGTGACTGCTCCCAGCTCACTACTCAGGGCTGCCTGCTGGCCTGCTGCTGCCTCCTGCTCTACAGGGCACAGGAGAGAACAGACTCCCCTTGCTCTTAGAGCTGAATTGCTGTGGAAAGATTGTCATTTGTGTGGTTCATATTTCAGAGCTCAGTCTAACCTCCAGGATGCAGAAAGAAGAGCATTTAAGGATTTTTTTTTAAGAGATTCATTAACTACTCTGATGATGGTGTTGATTAACTGAGAATTTTGGCAAATTTTGTTGTTTCTGGTGGTAATTTTGCTTTTAAAACCCTGTGTTTAGGTTTTTTGGAAGGGTTTCTAGAATCTCATGTGGTAAATCAATATTAACCTATTCAATCGATATATTTTGTTGTGATTCATAGACCCCATGATACAGGAGTGATTCTGTTTTCTCCCACGTTAAAAATTATCTCAATTAAAAGATTGAACTTACTGTGCTAAGCAGCCAGTAAGTACTGTGCCATAGTACTGTGCCAGTCTTGTATTTCCTAGGGCACATTCACAGTCTAAATTAATTGTTGTGAGGTTTCTAAATAGGAACATAAAATGGGAGGGGAACAGTCATGCAGTGAGCTGATCATGAGAGAATAGAGTAATTTACTTTGGGGGTGAGCAAAACACCTCAGTTTCATGCTGCATTTTGGGTGAAACTGCTGTTAGAAAAGCAGTCAATAAAAAGGAAAAATGCAAGTCATTTGTGCTGGATGTTGTGAAAGTGAAAAGAAACTAAGACTTCAGTGCACAAAAGGCTGATTTTGAGCATACCATTTCAGTTGCTTTTAAGTCTTTTTTTTTTAGGCTGTCTTAATGAAAGTCAAATTTGCTTTTCACTATTGAGCTGGATTACACCCAAAACTCCAGACTACTTCAGTGTACATAATAAAAATAAATGAAAAATTTAAAAAACCCCCACCAAAACATCATCTTAGTGTCTTGGTTTTTGTTTTGTTTTGTTTTTGTGGTCGATTGGCTTTTTCTAAATGAAGTACACTTCATTTAGAAACACTTCTGTATTCAAGAGATGAAAATATTCAGGTGTTCCCCATCAACAGATGGAGATGAAAATACTTGAGGTACTCAAAACTGGACAATGCCATGAGCAAACTGATTTGACTTGGAACTTGATCTAACTTTGAAGGGAATGGAATAGGTAACCTCCAGAGGGCCCTTCTGGTCTCAATTATCCTGTGACTGGGTGACTCAGGTGCAGGTTGAATAAACATGTTAATTGCTGCTTATACAAAGAGCTCTATCAATTGGCCTAATTCATAAGGCACCTCGGGGAACTGCAAATGCAGTATTGGTATGGGCTAAGATAGCAGGTTATATCCTGTAAAAGCTGGTTCTACTGATAAAAGAATAAAGAAAATACTGTCAAAAGCAGAGAGATTAAAATTAGACTTAGCCCCAGTTCAACGAAGTGTTCAGGGCAGCCTTGATGCTCATGTTGGGAAGTTTTGTAAGAAGCCATAAGTGTGTGGGTGACTGAGCAGAAATAGCTCATAGGTTAGAAAGTTTTTTCTGGTCTATTATCCTCAACAAGATGTTTCCTATTCTTGCATGGTAACTATTAAATTTGCAACTGAGATTCCATGTGTTCACAATAGGTATTTAGTCTTTTTGTTTTGCTAAAATAAAATGCTGATGGTGTTTTTAAGCAGCAGTTCTAGTGGGTATTTTCCTCCCATTGGGAATCATATAAATGCATCACTTTAAAAAATTGACTCCTAGTTTGATTTTATGCTCCTGGAGTTGCTTATAGATGAAACAGTGGAGCCGCCTTCCAGACTGTTTTAAGAAGGTTAACCATATTACTAAAACCAGTAAAAAACTATTGTTCAACTCCAACTACTGCAGATGGAGTAAGAAAAATGTTTTGCTTCTTCTTGAAGAAAAGATTTTTTGCAAGTACAGGCTGCTTTATTTTAACTGCAAAGCTTACCAGAGCCTTCAAACCATCGTAACTGACCCACAAAAGAAAGAGTTGTGAGAGAAATTTTGTAGTTTTTCTTTGGTTATTGCTTTTTTGCTTAGTTTGTTATTTTTGAGGCTTACAATGTGCTAGTGAATTACTGAAATATCTTCTGTCACTATTCCTAATTGCAACTACTGAACATATACATTTGCTGTGTGCTTCCTCACACTGTGTCCAGCCTCTACATCCTACTTGAACACCAGTCCCACTGGTTTTAAAGTCTGAACTTTGAATAACCCTTTTCTGATCCTTTTGATAAGCAAAGGAAACAATAGTTTAGGACTGCAAAATTTTGTAACAAATGCCCTTGTTTGGATTTATTTTCTTGAATGTCCAATGAGAACCATGGAGAAAGTATGGAAAATAGTGCTGAAAATGCACTACAAAATTCAGTGCAGAGCAAAAGACTAAGCCAGGATAGGGGACTGGAAACCTAAGTTTAGTTTGACACTCTGTTTAGTGGGCAGCAGTAAAGAGGAAGAATTAATGTGTAACCAGAACACTGAATCTTAGCATTATAATATCTGTTTTATTTTCTTGGAACAGCAAAAAAGAGGAATGAAAAAATATCCAAGCAAAATCCAAGTACCACTTTATTAAAAAATCCCAGAAGTAGTAAGCTATTTGTGAACCAAAACATGTTTTATGAAAATGTTGGTAGTAGCTAGCTATTGCATCGTTGACTGAAGGGCAAAACTTTATTTTATAATTCCAGGAATCAGTCACAACTTCCAGATATTTTGATTTTACTTTTTGTACAACTGTCATCTTTCTTGGAAACTGCAGCAGAAAACCCCATCCTTACTGCTTCCCTAGAATAGTTCAACATAAAGTAAAGATAACTTTTTCCAAGTTTTGGGATAAGTTTTTTATAATTTTATAGTTTAACCTACTCATAGTTAATTTTTATGTCTACAGTTTGAGAGGTATTCGCTAAGGAACAAAGGAAAAAGAGTTTGCAGAGCTCTGACCTCATAAGTGAAAAAGATTTTAGTTTTCCTTTGATCAAATATAGAACTCCAAATGGCGCAGAAACCAGGAGTTCTGGAACTTGGGAGGACTGTTGAGTTTCTTCATAGAGTCTGCTCAGACAGCTGGGTTACTTTGCCCTCAGAGCCCTGAAGCCTTGACTATCTAATGAAAGAGTAAAGGGGGAGGGGAGGCTGTGATACCCCACCTGGGAATGCCTTGGCATCTGCCTGCTGGCACAGCATCTGCCTTCCACCAACAGGCTTTGAGACGCCAGAGTTGTAAAAAAAATTGTTATTGAAAACTGAAATTTATATACATTCAAAAGATTTCTATTGAAATCGATAGGAGCTTTCCTGCTGAGTCATTTGGAATAGGAGTTTTTCTCCACAAATAGGTTTACTGAATGAGTTTGGGTGCAGCAGTGCCATGCTCTGTAATCATTACCCATTCCCAATATCAAAAAGTGGCCTCATGATGATTTCTAAAGCCCTGTTTACTTAGGGCAGAAATTCTACTCTTGGAGTTGATACATTCTGCTTGCTGGTGACAGAAAACAAAGGCAGTAGCAGTCTGCAGCAGGAACCACTCCTACTGTAGCTGGACCCAGCTTTATCCAGTCAAACCATTTTTTAATCCTTTTCAGGACACTACTGGGGTAGAGGATGTTGGAAGCATGATTGTGCCTTTCTTTATTTGCTGGACATTTAGATTGGGCAGTGTCAGCAGTTAGTGCATGTGACAGCTGTAGTTATACATTTCAGATCAAGAAAGTTACTGTATATTTGTATTTTTCAGAAGTAATGCTACTATTCACTTTAAAGGAATTCTGTAAGATGGATATCAAAAATAACATTAATGAGCTACTAAAGCTAAAATTATAGGAACTTACCAAATTGGTTAAACATAAAAACCATTAAACTGTTTATTGAAGCTTCACAGATATACTGCAGCTAATGAGCATTTCTGCTATTTAAATAAGCCCAAATTGAACACACATTACATAGATGCATAATTAGTCATGGCAGTCACACAGAGACTCACTTTTAAAGCTTTATTTGAGGAATCTTTTCCATTTGATTTGTTTCGTTAATTAAAATATTTTTTCTGTATTCACTTATATTTTAATATTGTTTTTGCAAATGCTATAATTTGCTGCTGTGTTTTCATTTGTGTTTGTTTGCTCTGTGAATATAGTGAACTTGGAAATTATATTCAGCACTGTTCTTTTGTTTGGTGTTGTGTTAGCATCACTTGATAGCAGTAGAATAATTAAATTGTATGTTGTCTTTCATCCAGAAGGATCATTTCAAATGATATATAATATCTCACCAGGCTGGGGCGGGGGGAGATGGCAGCACAAACACAGGATTGCAGCTTGAATTTTCAAGAGAAAAGATGTGTTAGTTTTAAACTTAGAAGACTGAAACTGAGAGGGTGAAGGTTTTTAAAGATACTTTTTACCTCTGTCCCAAATGATGCACCGAGCATTAAATATCTGGTTTGCTTCTTGTTCAGTGTCAAACACCAATTCCGAGAACCAATAGTTCAAGCTCACATTTAGCTCTTGGGCCCTCTCTCACCCTTGCAGGGGCAGAGCAAGGACTTTCCTTTCTGAAGACAAAAGTTCTCCCCTGCTTTGTGCATGTGGTCTGGGAGGTGCTCCCTTCAGCCTCCCAGCTGCACCAGGTATTAGATCCAAATTGTGAGGTTGTTAGGAACTCTTATATAAAATGCTTTTGAACCGTGCCTTTTTTTAATATAACCTAAATCTTGGAGATTTTAAGAAAGAAATAAATAGCAGTTGGATACCATGTCAACCTTGCCACCAGGGAAATGTTCTTTCTTGAATTTAAAAATACTGATCACACAGACAAATCCCCAGGCCTGGAGAGATGTTTCAGGTGAAGATATCTTGGGCATTCTTCACACTCAAAAAGCTTTTGGTATAATTATGTCCAGACAGCTATTTTAGAACAAAGCAATACAAAGAGATTTGAGAAATGTAATAGATACAGGATAACAGAAGTAATACCCTGTTTTTCCACAAAATGAAATAAATAGTCAGAACTCCCAGTTTTACATAATTTCTTTTGAAAAACTACATTTTCGACAGGATGTTGTCCTCAGAAACCTTTACTGCGGTTCAGTCCTGTCTCAGACAGAAATCATCTATTAAATCCCCAGTACCAAGTTTTCCTCTGTTTTTTTCCAAACATGTCTTTACAAGCCTGTACATATTTAACTTGTGAGAGCCGTCTAGACCACATGCTGAGATGGTACCACTGGATGCAATAAGTTATCCTATATATGACAAATATAAGATGATCAAAAGCTTTCTTGAAGTACACACAGTCTGGGGCACAAAGAGAAAGTTAATGTATTGATTTCTGAAGGATTTTTGATAAAACTGCTATCAGCCAACTCTTTCCTTTAAGAAAACACACACAAACAGAAAAAGCCCAAAACCCAAACAAACCAAACCCCTCATTTTCCAGATGAAAAATGTCTCAGTCTGAAGGTTGTGTTCCATGTGATCTTTCAGTAATTTAACAGGACACAATTTCTTAACTTTTTGAGTTTGTTGCTACCGAAATACTATTTTTGTCAACTTAAGCCTCATGTAGATGCCAGGTGGGAGAGACTGTGCGGGCACTAGGTCTTGCAGATAGATTAAATACTTCTGGTAGAAAATCTGCTACAGGCTTTCAGTTTAGAACTGTCTTCTCTGACTCAGGTTTCTGAACAAGTTGTGAAAAATCCTTTGAATTTGAGTCCTCTGGATATGTTTGTAAATGCCAAGGTTGAGGAGGAGAGTGTAGGTGGGACAAATAGGTGACAATGTTTGTGTCTTGCTTCCTGTTTCGTTATTTTGCCCCTGATTATACATAGCCTCCACTTTGAAATACATTTCTAATATGGAAGTGAAAGGAGACACAGAGCCTTGGATGAAAATCCCATCACTGTGATGGGTGGGAAAGCTGTGTTTGAAGCTTGCTCTGTACTGAGGTGTGTGCTGGGACAATACCATGACTTTGCCCTTTGTGTTGGAGAAGTCTTCATCTTAAACTGGCAGGTTTCTCTTTTACATTTATGACAGTGCAACTACATCAGTTTAATTGACCTTGGCAATCTGCATCTGCCAGTGGTATGTCCCCGAGGGACATTGCAATTTTAAACTGCATTTTATTGCAGCATGTTCTGTTACTGCAGACAAAGCTATATAGCCCCCCCCCCCCCCATTTTGATAGAGGCCATCAAAATTTGCTAAAACTATTTATTGAAAAGATTATTCTCTTAATGAAGATACATTGAAGTGCTTTTTGAATGTAGTAATTTAAAAAATATTAACAGAATATTCTTCTGAGCATTTATGTGTATTTAATGACGTTTGTATAATGCCAAGCAGTTTAAATTTTTTTTTTTGTTTTCAAATCTACATTATTTGGAGGAAAATAATATTTCATGTGAAAAATTCCTCTATGTGCTGTTTCCTAACAGCATGAAAAAGATAAGGGCTGTTAATACATGCTCTAAAATATTCAGAAGTTGTAGTGAAAAGATACAAAAGATACTGTCTTCTTCTAACCATTTGATTTTGATTGTGGTTTTATGGTTTTATTTGTAATATGTGTAACATGTTTTGAAGTGAGCCTTTCTTCCAGGATGTTCTGAGTTTGAATATTAAGTCAGGATGGCTTTGACTTTAATGGGAGATATCTTTCTCAGCATTAGATTTTCTTATTGTTATCATCAAATATTTGATAGATATTAGCAACAGTTTTTTCTTTCTTTTATTAACATATTTGTCATTTATTTAATTACAGTCAGAGAGGCCATGGCACCTATCAAGTTTAACAGATGGGGTCTCCCTGAAATAGACCCAGAAACTATGCAAACAAGTGAGCCCTGGGTGTTTGCAGGGGGTGACGTTGGTGGTCTTGCCAATACTACAGTGGAATCCGTGAACGATGGCAAACAAGCTTCCTGGTACATGCACAGATACATCCAGGTGACTTCTTCAAAAGTATTTTTCTCTTTCCCAGTTTTATCTGCTTTTAGATACTTTGAAAAATATTTTCATTGTGGTTTTGATTCATTATACAAATTTTGAGAAATAATACCTAGATTATCTGGTGATTAGAATATTACGTATTCATTCATCGTGGATCACATATTAGAGTTTGGGTAGGTGAACTCAGCTTTCTTACATTATCTTAACACTAAAATTCAAGCAACGTTTTCTTGGCCCCAGCTCTGAATTCCACTCAAGGGTAGTAAGCCTCCCTGCACAACAGACACTGCAAGCAGAAGCTCTAATTGGGTAATCGGGGAAAAGGAGTGAGCTCTGTAAGTATTAAAAAGTAAAATCTTCCAGTAGTGCATCAAGTAAAAATTAACTACTGCCAATATTGTTACCTGAGGAAGACATTTTTAGTTTACTAACAGTTTACAGAGTGCTCAGGTTATCTACACTGGAACCCAAGTTTGCTCTGATGAGACTGATAAACTGGATATAAGAGCTTGACGAAAACTAAATATTAAATGCACAGAGGCAAATAATGCAAAGAAGGATTTACCTGAGAAATGTAATATATACAAACCTGAAAAAACACATGTCTGCCTTTGGTTCTCCTTGCATGTTGCTGACTCTGCCCTAATTTTTCTAGTAGATGAGCACAAAGTGTAGAGGAGCTGAATAGAAACCTCCCGAGACAGAGACACAGCCTGAAGAACCAACTGACAAAAAGTGTGTTCGTAGTGCAGGGAACTTTTAAGAAACATGATACATGATTCATTCTCCCACATAAAGAGATTTGAACAACTGAAGTTGGGACTGTAACAGCTCAATGTCTTTCTCCCCCATCCATCTGCTCAAAGCCTCTCTGATTGCATGTTTGTGCAATTTCATGCTGTTGGGGTCTGATTTCACTTCCTAAAAATACTTCAGCTGAAAGCTTGTTGTTAGTATCTGTGCATATTTTTTCGCACTTGTTGTAAAGCACTGTTTGTGTCCTGCCTTCTTAGACCCGATGAAAATGCTGAGTGTGAAACATCTTTAATCCCTGACTTGCTTGCTTAATTTCTCAATGCACAGTGATTTTGGGTAACTGTGGTAGGGGAGAGAAGGTATCTCCTTCTTTTGTCTCCTTATTCAACCTCTTAGAAATACAGGCAACTCTCCTTTATCATGTTGCTTTCTCCACAAAGCATTTTTTTAAATTTTCCCCCTCTGGAATGTATTTAATACTTTGGAAAAAATCTGAATAGTCATGGCTTGAGAATTAGAATTTTAAATCAAGCAGACTTGTGATATTAGAGCATTTCTGTTACCCTTTGCAGGTTTCAAGGCAGCTTATTCAACCTTACAGTCTCACCAGGAAGCTAATGGGAAAGCCTTACAGCAATCTTCACAGGAAAGTTTCCAAATGTCAAGTGTCACCTTTCCAGCTGTTAGATGAATGGGTTGCCCAAGGGCATTTATTTGGATGTGCAGCCCTTGTAAAATCTGGTTGCTGTGGTGCAAAATGCTGTAATTTGGCAATTTACTTCACCAGTGTTTGGAGCTGGTAGAAATTTTAGTGACTGGAGGAGTTTGTTTTTAAAGAAGTTGTTTAGAGAAGGATAAGAGAAGGATTGTATTACCCTACTGTTTATAGGGACAGGTGTGTGCACATGTGCCTGCCTTTGTGCTCATGCTTGTGCACATGCACTCAGTTCACAGCTGAGCTGTATTCTGGAAACTTCCAAAAGCAAATGAAAAAATACCCTTCCACACCACCTTATTTCCTCTCTGCTGTGAGATTCTAAACCAGGCAACCATCCTGCGAACTGAGTATCTGAATCAAGTACACATTAAATTTTAAATAAATGCATTGATACTGTGTTTCTATTAAGGAGTACGTAGCCATTTCCAAAATCACCAACTATCTCAGCACCAGGATCTATAAATGATGCAGTCAGTCTTCATCAAAATAAAACTATTCCATAGGATTTCTCAACTAGTTCAAGCCAATGTCAAAGAGTGTAACTCAAACCCACCATCCTGACTACTTGCAGAATGCAGTGCTTGAACAGCACGCTGCTTGTATCCCAACCTACTCCAGGCAAAAGGCTAAGCGAACAGATGGGGCTGATATGTGCCCTGAAACTCCAGTCACTGCAAGCTCTGGCACGTGGTCAAGTCAGGCGTGAGATCCAGACTCCAGGACTCTTCAGCAGAAATGCCTTATGTTCAATACTGAGAGTTATTTACAGAAGCTTCTTGGCTGCTCTTATGCTGGAAACTTTCCATCATTAGTTGCCTAAATATCTCCTGCCTCTTAACATATTCCTCCCACTATATGAGGCATAGGTTCATCTCAAAATTGTTGCCTGCAGCTGTGTCAGGTTAGTTTCTATAAACATGACCGGTCAAAGCCTAACTAAGGATAGCTGTAGTAGAACCTGCTAGGAAATACAGTCAGTCTTCCTAGAACCATTCCTTGCAAGTCTTAAGAGATCCAAACAGAATCAGCCCAATTCATGCAACTTTCTACTACTCACGTTTTCTCACAATTCAACCTTCTTTTGTTATTCCATGAATGACACAAAAATTTCAATTAAGTAATCTTAGTGATTTCTTTAGTTTGGGGATTGTAAGCCTTTGCTGTTGTCCAGCAGTGACTTTATGATCCTGTGCAGAAGCAATACAGGCTGCTGTTCTCTTCTAGGTCTCAGTAACCATTCACTTCTTTTTGATGTGTGAATGGGTATAATTAGTTATAGTTATAGTATAATAGTTATATTCAGGGTAACTCACAAAAGTTAAAAGGACTAACTTTTAATTTTCTATGCCTATCTTGAGAGCAAAGACAGTTCCAGTATTTTCATCTTGGATGACTGTGCCAGTCCTAATGCTTCACTCCTGCTCTATTCATGCACTTACCTGAGGGCTATTTTCCCATATATGACAGTCAAGCTGCCATCTTCTTCTCACTAAAATCCCTCTTTAAAAGTGACTTTTTTTTCTAAATCACAGTAAGTTTTCATTTATTAAAATCTATTTTCTTCTTTACTATAACCTTCCACTGTGGAAGCTTCTTTTTTATTTTTCATAGACTGAAATGTACATGATACATTTAGAGAATAGAGGCCTAGATCCCAACTGATATAAATTGCACTTCACTAAGACATCATTCAAGATGAATTTTGAGCACATCACAGTGTTATTTTGAACCACTGTTGTGTATTTTCTATTTTTTCTTTACCTATGCTGTCAGAAAATATATGGGTTTTGTCTCTGAAGAGTATAGAGTTGATTCTTTATCAAGATTGACCATTCTCATATATTCCTTGAGAATGCATTATACATTATTGAGCATGAATATACATTATTTCATAATCAATACCAGAATTGAGAGGTTCCCAGGAAGCTTGAATTTGAAGCCATTAGTAACGTTGTCTGTTTCTTTTCAGGATAACTGCAGGAAAAAATGAATGTTCCTTTGTTTAGCTAGAACAACGTGTGAAACACTAGCAGGCAGCAATAAAGCACCATTTGCAAAAAAGGTGAATTAAAGGCAGGCTCAGGAAGCCTGGCAATTTAGTTGCTTGCTCCTGAATAAGCAATATGTCTGTTACAGAAAAAGAAAGCCAGAAAGGAGCTGAGAAAATCTCTCTCAAAGTGGACCGAGCCCTGAGCAAACCTGCTGTAGCAAGGATGCTGGACAAGATAGTCCCCAGCTGTCCTTCCAACCACAACCATTCAGAGATTGTATGAAATAATATAAACATATTTACCACCAAGTTGGTACCACCAATGGAGAGAGGATAGCAGAAGCAAGGGAAAAAAGACATGTTTTAAGATCAGACTTCAAAATGGAGAAAGCCAGAGTAAGATGGAAGTGTTCAGGAAAACTCTTCCAGGCACTAGCACTTGTGGAGAAGGCTCTCTGTGAAAAATAACAGTAATACAACTACTTGCTTTCACAGTCTATCTTTGTTAAAGGCCAGAAAATGTGGTTAGACCATATCACTCTGGTTAGGAATTTTCTCCATCTAAAGAAAATTAATGTCAAAAATTGCATCAGGTCTAAAGCTGAGTTGCTTCTCTCAGCCCTGCACTGCGGCTCCTGTGCTTTTGCCTTCAGGCCAGTCCTTTACCCTGTTTAGGGTGAAGTAGACCCACTGCTTGCAGTGTGCTGGGGATTTTTCACCACCCTCTTCCAGTCCCCAAAAAATTGTCATGATTGCAAGTACCTGCAATATTGGTAGCTCAGCCGGTTGGCATCAAATTGAGAGGAATAATAGACCACACTTTTTGTCCTCTACTTCTGAAAATCAAGAGAATAAATAAACTCTTGCCTGCAGGCTTTTTTTTCCTATTTGTTTGTGCAATGTCAGGGAAATCCTTCATTATAAAGATGATTTCACTTTCAGGAAACTATATACCATTTTTGTTTGCCAAAAATTTTGCTTTGTAGAAAACAATGCATCAAGGCTTATAAAATACATTTATTTTATAAGCATTGTGCTGAAAGGAGAGAAACAGCCAAAAACGAAGTGATAGGTGGAGGGAGATAAATCTCCAAAGATGTATTGCCACTGACTGCTGAACCTTCAGCTGCATCCTGCCCCTGTGCGTTTTTAGATACTTGGTTTATTCCATTGAAACCTTTCATATTTCGCCCCCTGCCACCTCTGCTTGGGTCACTTCATTATTAGCAAATCATTAGGGAAATACTGTGGGGCTGAGTGCATGTGGGTGGAGTTCTTTGTGGTTCTGCTCTTTGGAAGGGAAGTAAGGCAGGAGCAATGGGCCCCTATATACAGTTTGGGAAGTGGCTTTAGACTGGTTTGAATGATGGCATGCAGGAAGCAAGGCCTATTCCTACATTTCATACATGGGTTATTTTCATGCTTGTGCTTTCACTGCTTTGGTGCCTTTTTTTTGTTTTGTCTTGTATAGGATGTATTTTCTGTTTTACCACAGAATGGTTGCTAAGAATCACTTTCAAGCAGTGTTCATTTTAGGTGAGAACAACTTTTAGAGATTTAATTGTCCTGCTTGGGCAAAGAAACAGTATAATGGAACTTCAGTTTCATATTCAGCACTCTCTGCCTATTTGTCTATAGCAAATTATATTTACAGTTGTACAAGCTGTGAATTGTTTGTGATCAATCCTCAGACTGAAATGTATTCACAGAGAACATTTGAACGATTCTGAATACCAAATTAATTCAAAGTAAAAAATTGCATTTATTGCTCACACGTGTGCAAAGAGTGGAGTTGACCAAACCATTTTCCTTAAGTCTTTCTTTGATATCATTCTGTAAGAATGAAAAGCAAAGATTTTTTTGTAAGAGTTTGAGTTCAATATATCAGTGTTGATTTCAGTGGATTTCCCCACTTTCAGATATGTAGGAGACAAAAGTGCTGGCATTTACAAAACGCTTTAATTTGAATTGTGTGATCCAGGATTTTCTGGTATGGCATTGCAAACCATGTTTTGCAGTTGAAATATTCGTTAAGAAAAACTAAAAAAAAAAAAAGTTAACAGGATGAAATCAAACTCAAAGTAATAAAAAGATAAAAAAAAAATTCATTTTTTTTTTTTTTTTTTTTTTTTTTTTGCCAGTTAACAAAAGCTTTTGAGACATAGAATGCCAGGCTGTTTGGTTTTGGAAGAACTTAGATGCTCCTGGTGTAGAAAAATAGCCCTGTGGGGTATGACATGGAGGAAGCAGTGAGCAGTCAGGAAGGAAGAAATGGGACATGTTTGGCTTTTTATCAAGTGTAACTGCACTGGTCTCCAGCTGAGAGAGGTCACGGTACTGAAGCGAGTTTGGTCCCAAGTGTAGGGATCTTTAGAAATTAGCTTTTCTCAAAATGTCCACCATTAGGGACCCATTCAGGTTCTCATAGTTCAGGCTAGAACAATTCCACTACTTTCAGTGCTTTTAAGCCATCAGAAGATTTGGCCCCAAAATGTGTCCTCTTTGTCTGAAGATTGAAAGATCTGGGGTCAGAATAGTGTGAGGGGAATCCACACAATCCCAAAACAAAACAGGCACGAACTCTCAGGTTTTAAACCAGCCTAGGAAACAAAAGGCACAAAAAAAAGGACAAAAACCTCCTCATTCCATCTGTCCTTTTTTAGTTTTCACAGGTAAAAATTGATTAAATAAGTTCCCTAAAAAAAAAAAATTTGAGAAGCCCAAAAGACAGCAATTTCTGAGTGGCTGAGGTTTTTAGTCTGCTACAGAAAGTCTTCTCCAAAATTCAAGTACTGGTTCTTTTTGTCCTGCTGAAAAAAGTCTTCTTTTTTAAAGATAGAAGGAACTGCTGTTCTCTTGGCTGTGACTTACTAGGAACACAGACAGTGTAGGGCTTCTCTGTGTTAGAAGTTCCTGCTTTGTTTCTTTGTGATTTTATTGAGTCAACCAAAGTGACTCTTTGAGTGAACAAAGATTTAAATTCCATCCACCACAGCCTAATCAGGATGCTGTTCAGTATCCATACATGGAAAAAGCTTTTCTCTCTGCAATTTTTATATTATTGGATTCAATACATACATTGAATGCTTTTCACTGACTCTTCAGAGAAAAGTCTCTTTCAAATGAAAACAATAGTGACTGTGGTGGCACAGCCATAATGTGTATGATATTTTTGATGGCAATCAGACACTAACTTTTTTCAGTCTTGAAGTATATTTATACTACTACAATTAAATATAAACCCAAAATTAGTTTTGCATAGAAATACCATTGTATAGGCTGCATAAAAATCTTTCAAAGTGGGGGAAAAAGGTTTAGAGGTTCAGAATACATAGAGTTAGGGCTGAGTGATCCTCCACATGGTGCTTTCCCCTCATTTTTCACAATTTCTTATACTTTTTTTAGGTTGGCACCTGAGAAGAGAACTAGAAAGGGTCTGTCTGCATACCCTGGTTTTTTTTCAATCTTGCTGTTACTGACTGCTATAGGGAATAAAGATGGCTCCTCAGAAAGGCTGAACAAACCTTTGGACTTAACCAGGCTTATCAGTACAGGATGTAAAGTAACTTTTTCTTCATTAGTTTTGTTACTGTCAGTGTTATTTCCAGCACAGCATAGTATTTCAATATTTCAGCATAAAGACTGTTTGGGCTCAAGATGTTACATAGGTGATTGTTTGCATGTTTTACTGATTTGCAAGTCTGAACACAAAAATAGAGTATTTGAATTTTGGGTTTTATATATTAATTATTCCCTTATCAGGTTTAATAATAAATTGTATAAAAATAGATCAGGAAAAAAAAATCAGTGGTTTAGTGTTGTTTGTTTGTTTGTTTTTTACAGTCCTTATATGGTGTTGCAGTTTCTACAGTTCCAGAACTACCTCTCTTCTATACTCCTATAGATTTAGTGGATATCAGTGTAGAAATGGCTGGACTGAAGTTTCCAAATCCTTTTGGTATTGCCAGTGCAACCCCGCTACTAGTTCTTCAATGATTCGAAGAGCATTTGAAGCTGGATGGGGCTTTGCTGTCACTAAAACATTCTCCCTGGATAAGGTGAGGAAATATTTTAATAGTTTTTTAATATTTTATGTGTTTTGCATGTAACCATATCTTTGTATAATTGAAAAATCTGAATCTTTGGGGAATGGTTCTGTTATATCCAACCAGCATGAAATAGCAGGGAGTGGTTATGGTGCATTTTGTCATCCAACTAGCCTGTGAGCTTTCCACAGTGCAGTGACACAATTTCTGGTTCTGTTTGTTCTTACATTCTTGCCTTATATTGCCCCAACTTCTAATATTATTCAACAATTAAGTGATTTTTTTTTTTTTAATACTGCAATAAAAATGTTTTCTGTGAAGGATCAGAATGTAAAGGGAATGAGTAACAGCTTTGTCACATAACCCATGAAAGGCGGATTCTGAGCCAGAGGCTGCCAAGATAAGCCATTGAACTGGAGGTGCAGCTGCAATGTGATCATGTGGCTGCAAGGGGGAGGCTGGGTGGGAAGTGGAAGAGAAAGATGGAGGCAGCATAAAACCAAGCCTATGAAGAGAAAAACTCAGTGACATCAACCTTCAGTAACATGTAGTGGAGGAGGAAGGAGTTAGAATTAAGTCTTTAAGCCTATGGCTCAGTGTGGCACCATATAAAAAGCGTTTTGTGTAGTTTTAGGTGTGTAATTGCTTGTTTGAATTCAGGAGAATTGCAACTTCTTCTTGCTACATTCAAAATGGTGAAATGAGACTGAGCAAGAAGTTTGGAGAGTGAAAGAAAATAACAGCTTTGATAAACAGATCACAGAGAAAAGAAACAGGTTTTGAGCTGAGATGTAGATATGGTTTTACTTGTGGAGAGAGGAAGAAAAGGTGAATCCTTGAACATAGGCCTCAATAACAGTGTGAGTAATAACCATGTATTGTTAACCAGTAACATACAGTAGTGTGGGCTGAAGAAAGCTTTTGAATTTAGTTTGGATACAAGGGCCTTTTATTCTTGGTTCAGAGGGGGGATATACAAGGGTACTGATGGATGGAGCAGAACAGAGAAGATGAATTTGTTCCTTTTCCACCTTTCCATGGGTAAGTACTATAGGTGAATTAACTGTAGTGGATGCCTCTCTAATATGGGGAAGGTCAAGAGCAAAATGCTGTATTGCTGCAGAATACTGTAAAATAAGTCAGGCTGGGTTCTGCTGTCTCTTACACCTGAGGTAGCCCTGGGGAAGTAAGTGTTCATCTGGATTGCAGTGGAGATTCCAATCTACTTCCCAGGGATTCTTATTAAAACACTTTTTAGGACATAAATGTCATTCAAGTATGTTTACAACTGACTTACATGTATAACATACCATTAGCTGTAATTATTCAGTGCCTAGGCTACAGCCAACCCATAACAAGTACTGAGACTTATTTTTTTATCAGTTTTATTGCTGGTATGCTGGCAGTCCTGCAATAACTGCACGTTGATTACTGTGCATCTCGAGAGCTAAACAGACACAGGCTGAGTTCCAGCTTGGGTGGGAGTTCAGGAGGAAAGACATGCGTGTTGTAGGAAGTGATGTTGGTGCTATACTAAGCAGCAGACTCTGAGTCATTTCTGAAATGGCGCCTGCGAAGTGTTCCACTGGATGCCATGTTCTGGAGGTGTGACTCAGATGAAGGTCTTTCAAGTTTTTTTAAAGTATTTGTTGCAATAAGATATTGCAGGTTTTATTTAAGTTAGTAAGTTCAGAAAAGTGTTATCTAGTGAATTCTAGTTTGGTGATTGTTATTTGTGCTTAAGCTTCCTTCTGATATTCT
The DNA here is from genome assembly GCA_024865655.1 of Emberiza elegans. Lineage (NCBI taxonomy): Eukaryota > Metazoa > Chordata > Aves > Passeriformes > Fringillidae > Emberiza > Emberiza elegans. Next base: position 69,349,699 of record JALJVW010000206.1, read on the forward strand.
GGTATTGAATCGTGTTGCGTCTAGTAAAACTGTGTCCCACCCAAGTGCTGCCTAGTTTTTCTATTATTGTGTTCTTCCTAGTACAGCACTTCCTACAGGTGCTGCAGAAGTTGCTCTTATTTATCAGAGTAACATGGTACTTGATACTTCAAAAATAACTATTTCAAATGGGAAGAAAAGCTAAGTAGGGTACCGCAGTTCTCTGAAGTGATTATTACAGAAAGACTGCTCTTGTTGACTTAATGCTAGAACAAGTTGTTGGTAGAGTGTTTGAAATATTATAGGTTGCCATAATGTGCTGACTTTTTTTTGCTAATTTAGCTTCTGATTATGTAGACATAAATCTTGTACAGCTTTTAGCAGGAAGCAGAATGCTCTCTTGGGCTGTGGTACCAACGGTGGGGATTTCAGACTGAGCTGTCCTGCACTGTCAGCTAGTCAAAGCAAACTACACAGCCGGATCAAGAGCAAAGATTTCCTGATCTAAGCCTGTGGAGTTGGTGGGAGGAGGGGGAACAGCTCCCCAGACAGTACAGTTCCCAAGAGTGGAAGAGCTTCTGGGAAGGGAGAGAGCTTGTTAGACACAGTTTTTGGCAGCTGAAGCTTTTCCACTTCAGTCTTGATTGTATGTGGTGCAAGTAGGATTCTGTGTTCTTCCCTCGTCTCCTCGTTTTATCTGTCCTGGTAAGGCTTAACTGATGGGCTTTTTTCTGATTTGCCAAGCATAACCTGCCTCTGTGGCCGTGGGGAGCTTAGCAGCAGCAGAAATTCTCCCTTTTCTAGAACCAATGACTGAATTTGCCACTGTATTCAGACACTGATTGGGGAAACCAGTGAATTCCCTGTTTACCATGGGCATCCTTTGGCACTTCAGGGAAAGCGACTGATGCAGGCCAAAAATTGAGTGGCATATAGGTGGTGAAAAGCATATACAGCCCAATCACAAATTTCCATGCATTAACTACGGTGTGATGGAATAAGGTCAGAGAGAAAAGCATGATAAATCTTAGAAGAAGGGGATCCAAGGATAGAGATAGAAAGGACTCAGGCTGAAGAGCTGTGATTCTCGTAAGACACAGGATTAATTTCATATGAGCTACTTCTCCTTTTCTCGCTTCCATCATCTCGCACAGAAAGCCCTTCTAAAACGCAAGGCCAGGGATCCCTGCAGTCCATGTACTGCCTTGTGCAGAGGAGCTGTTGGGTAGCAGTGCTGGAGTTCAGCCTCTGGGCTGTAATTTACTCCCCTAGTCTTTCTGATCCTCTTGTCTCTTGGCCTCACCTTGAAAGCTCCACATTCTGCCCAGAGGGAGTTAGCACAGAGCGCGCTGTTTGGTGCTGTGCTTGCTCTCTTTTTAAACACCCACGTACCTTGCTCATAATTGTCTTCATGACAACCTTTGCAGCATTTTCTGTTTGTAGGGTAAGCATTTCAGCTGGGAGTGATTCAGCAAAGTTTGTTCTTGCATACTACTCTACTGTTGTTGAAACCTACAAAAAAGCCAACGTAAGAAATAGCTGAAATTCCTTCAGGGTATTTATACTTCGAAATATACTGCACTCTACATACTTTAGAAGGTGCTGGATATTATAGTGCAGGGCAAATATTAATCATAGGGATTGTACCTGTATGTGTCTGATGGTATCTGGGAGGGAGATAGTGATTTGTACAATTTTATTTATTAAATTAAACATCTTTGCACAGCTGCTTTAGTATCAACTAGATTTGATTTCTTCCAGAAAAGAGAATAGCTGCTTTTGAAATGGACAATCACTAGGAAAGACAAATGGTAGCAGAATAGAAGTGTCTCTTCACACACGTTTTTCTACATTCTTGTCTTCCCTTTTTGACTGCAGGATCAATAGCTCATTGCTCTGTTGGTTCAAATAGTATTTCTGTCTTCAGATAACTGTATGCAGCAACGATATTTGTGAATTCTGTTTGCAAGATACTGAAGGGAAATGGGGGAGCTGCATATCATATGGTCCACAATAAATGGATACCAATTATTACCTCTTTTAGAGCTTAGATGAACAGAAAACTACATGCAGAATGACACATACTGCATTAATTAGACACATAACTGTGAGTGGGAGGGTTTTAGGAGAAGTGTTATAGTGAGCTGGTTTATTTACTAAGAATTTATTAGTGAGTATTGTTTAGAACACAAAATTTGTATTAAAACCTGTAATCAGAAAGTTTGTTTAAACATAGTAGCAAAATTAGTCAAAGGTTATATGAGGTGTGTACATTCCTATGCCATATTCACTACCACAGTGAGGAGTTTATAGCAGAAATTAGGGTTTTATCAGCTGAATTCAGGCTTTGTTGTTCTCTCACTGCCTTGTATGGGCTGTTTAGAAAGATGAAAGAACAACTGGGCTAGCAGAAATGTTTGCTTTGATTTTTAGATGCTTCCTTCACTTCTAAAATTTAATTCTGATTAATCAGATACATCTGTCTTTATTTTGTTGTGACATGCATTGATTTGTGATGCTGTCGCTTTCAATAATGCAGAAACAGTTGCCTTTATTATAAGAACCAGCAGAAATAAACATGCAGACTAACTTCATTTTTAATCTTTAATTTTCTTCATTACATATGGAGCAAGTTGCATGGATGATTTTATAAACAAAGCTACAATTAAAACGAGATTAAATCTGAGCTAAACCATAGCGGAGGAAACTTTCTAGCCATAATATATGTTTATGCAGTTTACAGATGTAGATTACCAATACATTTTCAGAACCATTTCTAAATAAAAATGATTGCTGACAGAGAATTAATTAATTTGCCCAGTATATATTGCATTTCTATGTGTTGTTATTGCAATATACATATTCAGGCTCCAGCTAGTTCTCTCTCTGTACATTTGCACTGTGTGCACCTCGCTTCATAATTGAAGGTGGTAAAAAATCATAGTACAATGATGCATTGTTTTCCATAACATTAGTATTTCACAGAAGTGAATCTGTATTACAAAATGTATATTTTTGTATGATATTGCAGCATAGTAATTTAGATTAAACTAGTTATAATTTATGGTGCCAAGCCAAAAAGCTATTTAAGATGCATTAAAATGCAGAACCATGACATTTGAAATTCTGATGTTCTTAATATGACAAAGGTTATTCTATGGAGTTTTGCTATAATATGAAATATTAATATTTCACAATACAGTTTTGATGAAGTACAATTTGCCTAGCTTGCATATGATAAAGAAATTAAATGCTTACCAAGGGAGTTCAGTGAGAATCAGAGCCCCGCCTGAACATCTGCTTGAAATGTTATTATCCTGTCCTACTGACAGCATCGCTCCCTCATTGTTTTTCAAGATTGACAGCTGAATATTGTACTGATTTCTGCAGCAAATATGTCTAGGTGAACTTTGTTTGGTTTTTAGGAATTTAGAACATGCTTTTGATTTCCATCCTATAATTTTTTTTTATACTCTTGACATTTGTAGATGCCAGATTGAGGTCTAGTATGCTGTAGCAAAGATAGACCATTGACTTGCAACGAAATGCCAGTTGATATCTCAGTAAACAGAAATATTACTATTCTTTATTGTGTGGTCTGTATGAAAGCTGTATGGGCTTGCTTTGGGGAGACAAATGATCAGATTGTTAATGTCAAATATAAAAGGGACTGTTTGCCTTTCTACTAAACAGCATTAGACAAGTTTTATTAACTACATTTTTGAACAGAAAAATGAGCATTTTATGGGATTCCTTAGCACACAAGACTCTTAAGTTAAATTATTTTCTTGTTTTACAAGTTTTAAAAGTTTTTGGTTTTTTTTTAATTACTATTACTGGTTTTCATGTTTTTAGGAGTTATATACTTCTTTTTTTTTCTGTATTTCTGAAAGAATTTTAATAAGAAATACTGTATTGTTTCATAATTTTTGTATTTTTAGATCAGTGCACAAAATCAGCAATGTTTAACAGTAGAGGTAAAGGGCTATGCTAGAGATGTGCTATGGAATGTAATTATTATCTTTTAAAATGCTGTAGTTATGCCATTTTATTTTTTTTTCAGAAAATGTATTATTTAGCTTTAAAAAAAGGAACAAATAATTATGAGTATCAAAGTAGCAGGAAAACAGGCTTCCCTCCTTTTTCCATGAGAAAAACTATTTCTGTGATGTGTTCAACTTAAGGATCAGATCTCATCTCTCTACTTAGTTTTACCCTACCCCATTTAAAGAAGGCTAGAGACTTCTTTGTATGAAAATAACTTCAAAAGCTTCAAAATTGCTGTCTGAGGAACTGGAAAGGACTGCATTGAACTATTCTTTTTTGTCAGTCCATACCCCTGGTGATGTAGGGGTTTGGCATATTTCACCCTGGAAGAATCCGTCTGGAGAGATGTAGCACAGCTTGAACACAGTGAGAGAGAGACCAAAGATCCCAGGACTGAGAGCTTTTACAAGCTTATCAATAGCTTGGCTATTATTGATAAGCCAAGGCCTTTCCTATCACAGCTGAAGTCTGCACCAGGTAGATGCCCACCTTAAACTGGTGCACATGGGCATTGTGACACTAGTGAATTTGCAAGTGAGGTGCTTTGGACCATTCAAAAATCTGTTTTTGCCATCAGTAATTCTGGTTATTTCAACCAAATAACATTTCAAATGCTGAAGACAACGAACTGCATTTTTAAAGCAAGAGTTTAGCAACAATCTGTAAAAAGTTTCTTGGTGATTGTGTTTACTACTTTAAAAATGAAAAATTTCTTACAAGTTCGTGATAAAAATTAAACCTCTGGGGAAATGTTTAGTCCCACTCTTCCTGTAGCATTAAATATCACAGAAATGCCGCACTTCTTCTGCAGTGGGAGTCTCTTTTCTGCACAGTCTCTCATGGAGAAGTCTGTTATCTCAAGGCGTGGAGCACAATGTGACAATTCATCAGTGGAAGACAGAGGGATCTGTCATGCAGGGGTGTTGCACATTGAGTCAGTAATCCTCTTCTGTGCTGAAGGACAGATTTTTACAAACAGAGGATCAGCAGTTTTCTTCCATGTTATCATTTTTTCTGCCATTCACCCTCTTGGAGCAGAGCGAGTGTGGCTGGAACTTTTATGCCTTATGCCTTGAGCTTGTGGCTAAAGTTCCACAGAGTCTAAGCTGGCAATGGCTTACCTTCCTCAGAGCTGCACACAAAGCTGGCCAGCAAAGGTAAAACCAGATACATGTCTAAAACTGGTTCTTGGTAGGCTGCAGGATTCTCAGTTACGTCTAAAGTATTTGGTTTCTATACATCTGGAGATTTTTTACACAGTATTTAGAGGTTGTTTCTTTTTCCTGTCTTTTTGTTCTGGAGTCTGGTTTAAAACAGTGTAGCCAGAGTGCATATACATATATGAAGTGTAAGTGTGAACATTAATCTTGAGCTTGGATATTTCAGGCAGCTTATGTATAAAAGACTTGTAAATCAGTCTTTAAGGTATTTTTTAATCTGAAAACTGTTGTGTATTGTGCTGAAACTTATGGTGCACTTAGATTGTCATAACTGAGGAGCAGTTCGGTTCTGAAAGAGCATCCAGACTGCAACACTGAGGATTTTGCTACATAAGCCTTTATATAAAACATGGCTTCCAAAAGTAGGAGTGTTCATTCCTGCTCAGCAGAATATGTGCTGTTCTAATAGTGACCAGTACTTGAGAGAGGACATAATTTCTTTTCATAGTGCAGCTATTACCCAGTCAGTCAAACAAAATGGATGCAAATTTTACACTGATTAAGAATCAGAACTATTTCTTTTTATACTGAAGAAGCGGCTTTGCTCTTTACTAATTTTGCTTTATTTAACTCATTCTTCTGAAAATACCTGCAAATATTTATCAAGACAGAAACAAGGAGAGCAGACATGCATGATTTCCCAAAACTGCTGAGGATCTGCAGTTGGCCGTATCTGAAGTACTCAACATTTTTGAATACCACATCCTGAATAAACAGGACTCTAAAAAGCAAATATGTAACATACTTGTGTGAAATACCATTCAGCTACATTTTTCTGTGTTTTTTTTTTTTTTTGTCCTTGGAAGATTGTTGGTGATCTTGTAAATGACTCACATATTTTTTTGTCTGGAAGGAATTCAACTAAAAGGGCAGTTTGAATGTAAGCTAGAAATTGGCAAGTGTAATTCTGAAATTTAGAATTTTCACGTATTTTCCATGCTCAATTGAGATTTGTTGCAAACCTTTTTGTTTTGTGCCAACCAACTGCATCTAACTTTCTTAAGTGGCATTAATATATTTTATAATTTATTAGAAAAGATTGAAGGATATTTTTCTTAGTAGTTATATCTAAAACACACCTAAGACAATCAAAGCATAAAGTCATACTTAATTTTTTGAGTTTTGGCATAAATTAAAAACATCCCTATTTTTTGACATTATTATGATGTACTTTAAAAGCTAACCATTGACATTCAGGAAAAAATGAAATCTTTATTTTGTCAGTATAGAATGACAGAAATTTCCCTTCTGTCAAGTCACTGGCTTTTTGATTCTCCCCATTTGATTAAGTGCATGTGTCAGAGTTCAGGTTTTTTCACTCATTTCCACATTCTAATTATAAAAATAAATCCAGACTACCATCTAGACTTCAGTCTAGGGCTACTGAGATACTGAATTGGAATAAAGCAAAAGTGGTTGTCATGATTCAGTTGCTCTGATTTACAGTTCAGCATTGTTGCTGAGGCCAAAGGCTGGCTTGTGCAAGAGCCCAGGTGACCCTTTGTGTCCCCACCTGTGCCTACTGGCATGCCAAGGCTGAGATGCCTTGGGGAGGACCTTCCAGCACTGGGCTCCTCCCTGGCAGCAGCTGGTGGCTGCTGCTCCGGCTGGGCACCTTACAGGGCAGCCTCGCTGCAGGGTGGCTGCTTTTCTGCTCTGCACCACGGGCTGGGGAGACCTGGAGCACCTCATGCAGCAGCTCTTGCCCCAAGATTCCTGCTTGGACCATGCAGTCTTGTAAGATGTTTGCAGAAATGTGGGCCCAAATTGACTGTATGGGGACACTGAGATTGGTGTCAAGCATGTTTATGGTGCTGTACAGCTCCTGCTAAGAATTTTACAGGCATTAGTGGAACTTATGTAACTATCTCTGAACTGGCGTTGTTTCCACACATGAGTTTACAGGTTTTAGCTTGACCATTTTTCAAGGAATTTTTTGGTTATAACAGTGTAGCTTCTGTGTACAGGTGATACACTTTTCTTTAAGTGTTTGAGTCATCTCAGGTCTTGAGTTCCCACTTGGTAAATTAAAAGAATAAGGCTGTGTTCAACATCTGATTTGCCCACACAAGAAGTTAAGAAAGCAAAGAGCTGATTTTTGAATCTCATGGTGATATAATTGCATTTACTCCTGATTGACATTGTTGCAAAAGCAGAATGAAGCCCCATATGTTTAAAAAACCTGACAGGTTCTTATGTTAAAATACCTATTGCTAATCCAAATATGTGAGCGAATTCAAAGTAACATTTCTTCTCATTATTTGAGATACAGAATTACCTAATTTTTAAACTACAATAGTGATTGTGGGATTCTGTTCTTCAGTTAAGTAGTGTAGGATTTTTGTGAATAAATCCTCTAGGGTTAATTCCAGGAGGACACAAGAGTTTTGATTCTGCGAACTTTGGAATTACTACTTTAAGAATTATCCAAAAAGCTCTTGTCAATGCTAATTGCAAAATCCAATTTTCAGTCTATAGAAAAAGGAAAAAGGAACACACATTTTTAGGAATCCCTTAATATCCATGTTATATTAGTCTTTAATTTTAATTTCTCACATCTTGTATTATAAGGACATACAACTTTAGATTGTGTGGAGGATACTTGATACTACTTCACTAATTATTTCTACTTAATTACACTAATGCAATTAAATTATTATTGAGTATTGACATTTTATACTTTATTTTGGCTCTCCTTGTGCATTTTAGACTATGAAGCAATTAATTACAATGCAAGTTATAGGTCTCAAAAGCAGCTGTCACCACTTTTTCACTGTTCTAGAACATATATTAAAGCTTACAATATGTTAGTAAGTTTTAATTTTTTTTTCTTTAACTTCCGCTTGCCTGACTTGGTGATTTAGTGCCGTATAAGAGGAAAAAAAATTAAATTCCTTAACCGCATTACAAATGAAAAAGGCATAAGCTAATGTTATAGCTGAACGTTTCTTTGTTAGCAGCTGACCTTCTACTCCCAGAGAAAAGAAAGTCTTGGCTAGAAGACAGTTCAATAAATGAACAGGCTATATATTGATTTTTCTCCCTCTTCCCTTGTTATGTAATATGATTTCCCTTCCCTTGCAAGGGTTGCTGTTGTACAGGATAGGGCTGGGATCATGGTCGTGGAAGCGTATGGGAATGTGTAGACTAAGAAAGGCTGTCACAGCAGTCAATAAGATCTGAGAGGTGTTGACTAATTGCCTGCTAATTACACAGTAAATTGTCTAATTAAGCTGATGGTTAATTAGGGTACGCTCGCACAGCAGTCTTATGGAATTTTTGTCTGATGTCTGGGAAGCAGCTTGTGTAATTGGCAAACTGGTAAGGACTGGCAGAGCCCATGGCTGGGAAGCGCGCTGCCAGTAGATGACAGAATAAGGATGCGTTTGCACAAAGGTTGTCATGTGAACACGCAGGGGTTTGTTAGCCTTCTCCAGCTACGTGGCAGCCAGCACAACCAGCTTCGAGCTGAGAGCTGCTGGAAGCTGTAAATAAAATAAGCCTTAAGCATGTAATACTAGAAAAGCAGTGACATGTGCTCTTTTATTTTAGTCAGTTTGAACTTTAGATAAACACAGGGTATCAAAATTCTCGTGTACAGAACTTCACCAAACTGTGTGACTTGACCATGGCAGTAATTATGGTATTGTGATCTATTTAGTGGAGTCCCAGAATGATCTTGTTTCCAGGGAACTGCTGTATGTATGTTGTTGTTGAAAAAGTATGGTTGTTAATAAGGATGCTTGCCAGCCATCATAACTATCATGTATGGCATTCTGAATGCACTTTAATTGGCATTGTGTCTGTCCCTAAATGTGACAGAGTATGAGCAGGTCATAATAGTGCTCTGAGCAAAATACGTGTGCACTGCTTTTAACTATAATATCATTCATGGAAATCTAGGTTCCAGATTCTGACCCAAAGCCAATGGAAATGGTCAGAAATAGTAAGGAGAGAGAACCTGGGCAGTACAAGAGTACAGACATAACATTCAGCCAAGCATGAGTTTGTTGTGACTTTAAGTTTTTCATTCACTAAAATGACATGGTACGTGGACTTTATTGAAGTTAATTACAAAGGTAAATATCCTGCAGAATCAGAATTGCACAGCACGTGAATGAGTCTTCACATGACATTGTGATTTAATTTTGAGTTAGTATCTGCAAAATCTATGAACAATATAGCTCTTTGTATATTGTGAACTAAACCAAAGGTGTGTATGTATATAGGTACTTTTTATTTGTTAAGAATGTTTTGATGTCACTTGTGAAAAGTGAAACATAATATCCACTTTGATTCCTGGAAATCACATTTGTTTCAGAGGTCCACATCATTTTATTCCTAAGCATTTGGGGTATGCGGTTTGGGCTGAGTGTCTTTCTGGAAGAAGAAGAAGAAATTAGCTGAATTCTGGATTGCTACTGAAACTTGGTTTTAATTTTTTTTTCTTTTAAATTTAAACCACACATATGTTTCTTCTTCCATAGAAATAGAATTTTAAAACAATCAAAATTTGACAGATTAAATTATACATTCTTTTTAATAAAGCAAATTTTTTCCTGGGATCTTGCTGCTTCTACTTACCTGCATAGTTAATAATGCCTTTATGTAGCACCTTCTATGTAGTGAATGTTAGTTTATGATTTTTCCTTCAAAAATAATTGGGTAAAGTCATGGTACATTAATAGAACAGTCTCACTGTGCCAGTCATCAAACACACAACTCCAAACATTCACAGGCTAATCTAAAAGGCCTTAAACCTTCTCTGAGGGGAATTTTAACAATACTTGTAATGTTGCTCCTCTGTGTATATTTCCACAGAAGAAAATACTACAATTCCCCTGAATCAGATCCTGTGAATTGTTGCATAAAACGAAAAAGGTGAAGTACATTGATTCAAGTCAAAACCATACAGGGAGGCCTTGTGTACATAATTTTCTTTATACTTTAAATTTACATTTAATATTTATATGTAGAATTTTTCCACATCCATCTGCATATATGTAAAAACAAACCTCTTCAATTAATTTGTCTTACTGTTTTTAAGGTTTATTCTCTAAAAGTACTGGCAAAACTGTTGTTTTGTCTCTGACAGCATTTTCAGGAACAAAGCTCACTTCACCAGCCAACCGCAGGAACTGAAAGCATACAGTGCAACCATCACAGTTGCTTTCATTTTCTGTCATGGGGCAGTAATGGATATGTTCTAATGCATTTTATTCTCTGAAGACAAAGAAAGGAGTTCAGAGGATAATTGTTACCTTATTATATCCTTCAAAAGGAATTTCTGGCACATGCTATTATGATTTATGCTTTAATAAATCACACAAACATAGAAAAGCATGTTTCTAGTAATTCACATGGTATAGTAAATGTATGTGTGAAAAGCCCTATTGCAACATGACAGTCTGTAATAAAAATTGTATGGCAACAATGCTGCTGTTAAACAGCATCAGCAGCCAACTTATTTTAGAAATAATTTGTTTTAAACCTACCAGTCTTTTTCATATGCAGTTGTTGGTCTATCTTATATGTCTGTGAAATCTATAGAAATTGGAAACATTTCCCAAATGTCCCTGATGCAGTCTGTCCCAAAGCATCTTCCTGGTCTGTTGTCAGGCCTCATGCTTAAACAATGGAGCAAGAGGAGCACGGGGTCAGTGCGGTGTCAGTGTTGTGTTCAGCTTTATTGCCTGGGATGGTTCTCTCCCTGTGCAGTGCGGGAGGGTTCCTCTTTGCACCCTTTTATTTAATCTGTATATCAAGCCATAGAGAATGTTTAGTAAAGTGACATTGATTGAAGTGTTTTCAATATGTCGAAACTCAGCTTTATAACTCTCAGCTGATTTAGCTGGAGCAGCTGATTGCATTGTTCAAGCGTTTGTGGGAGACTGGGGCATGGTTGAAAGCATGCTGAGCAAAAGTCAATCCAGACAAGATAGGAGTGATGTTGGGATCATTAGAGGAAACATCCAGAGGCTACAGCAAGAGAATTATCAGTCCTTCTGGCTGAGGGATGTAGTTCCATTCCAGGCTGTAGCTGCAACAGCAGATGAGAGCCAGAAGCCTACACCCCTTTTATTTTCTGAACACAAGCTTTGCCATGAGTATCCATGCTTTGTATTTCAAGGTTAACCTACTGCCAGCCTGTGCTATATTGGACTGGGTCTTAAATCTATCCAGGTATTGTTAGTGGTGATGAACTTCATGGCTTGAATTCTGCCAAGGGAATCAAACTGCCCCCAGCCTGTACTGCCTGTTTTGGGTGCACTGGGATGGAGCAGGAGGAGATGCTGGCAGTTCACAGAACCCACTTGTTGCATGTGCTTGGAGCACCTGCCCAGGGTGATCTGTAACAGCCCAAATCCCTTAACTCCATCACAAACTTGAGCTTGTTTTTCCTCCCTAACTTTGCAAGAATTGAGGAGAGGATGAATATTGGGTTTCTCGTTGCTACTGGATTTTTTATTATTCTGTTTAAGTTTATACTGCTGCCAAGAACAGTGTTCTCAGAAGGTCAGTTGATTGCTGCTCTTGTGTAGGAGGTATATTTTAATGACTGACAGGATTACCTGAAATAGTGATTTCACGTGGAGGTAACACAGGTCTCAAACACATAAATAAGCAAAATCTTATGTTCCTGTATTCTGGGTATATTCAAACTCAGATGAATTTCTCTCTTGACATTGGTGGATTTTTTTGTTTGATATCCAGAATTTTTTTTGTGCCTTTAATAACAACAGAATATTGGAATCTATGTCCAAATTTTTGGAATATATATTTTTGAGTGTCACATTTCTTAAATGGCTATATTTTCATCATTTCTTATTCTAGGCTGTAAATCTGCATTTATATTGGTTAAATTTGAACAAATCTATCAGCCAGAACATTCATAATAGTATATAACTATTTCTTTTTTCTAGAAGCAGAAATGCAAATTTAATTTTCACTTCACAATAATACTGTCTATATATAAATACATACTTTTTAACTTGAGCAACTTTACTCTCCTGACATAATTTACATTTTCATTTCTATTTTAACACTATGGTTAGAGAAGGCTCTAAAAACGTGTCAGAGAGTAAGATTATATCTGAGAGTAAAGTACTAAAATGATAAACCAAGGACCATCAATCTCATGACTTCTTTCTTATGCCCCTCTCTGCAATACTAGAAGGGATGCTTTCCTACACTAACAAAAATTGTTCATACTGTGTGTTGGGAGTTATATACCTCCAGATACATAAGCTCTCTCTTGTGATGTTTATTTAATTTCTTTTTGGGTGATGTGTTTTGTGTCTTACATTCCTCCTTTAACAAAATTTAAAAAAAATAGTTCCAGAGAGTGCAAGGATTTAATGATATTTTAAATGATAAAAAATAACAGTTTCTAGAGAGTGGCATATTTCAAACTCTGCTAAAAATATACCTGATGGTTAAATTTATGCAGAGGAGAGACTTGATTCTGTGTCCAACATCCTCCATGTCTAGCCTGTTCAAGGATTCACATTCCTACTAGGTCTCTTCCTTATGTGTGTTCCCTGTCTTTTAAGAAATCTTTTTCCAGCCAGCCATTTCTCTCCCTAAATGAGCAGGTATCATGGGCAGTGGAATATCCATACCTGTTTGGCTTCCTGCTCCTACTGCAAATGTTGGAATACAGCATCACCCATATTCCTGCTTTTCTATCTATTAGTCAAGAGTTCACAGTGTGCTTGCTGATACTCAAACCCACAGTGCTAGTGCCTGTTACATACAAAATAATATGACTTAATAGCATAATTGAGGATGTAGTATTTGCATTCAGAACGTGTGTTTACAGTGAAGTGTCTCGATACTGCCAAGCTCTCAGGGACAGAAACATCAAGTGCAACAAAGAAAAACATTTTTTTTCCAAGTGGTGGAAATGAGAGTTGTTTATTTTAAGAGATCTTATGTAAACGTAACTGGGGGAGGAAAAGCAAACCAGCATTGCCAGCCAATCCCCGCCTGCACACACACATCTTGGCTGGCCGGAGCTTTCCCCTTTGGTGCCGTTAGCATTTTCATTTCAAAAAACGACAGTCTGCTGTGGAGGCAGTAAAAATGTTCAACCTGTGGTTTAAATTATTGATTTTTTTGAATATTGAAGCAGTATTTCAAATGGGTTTTGTTTGAGTTACTTCTGGGTAGAGGGTTCCAAAGGTAATTTGATATCTAAAAGGCTGTGTATTTCAAAGCCATTTCAGTCTTTTGAGTTCCTTCAGCTGATCAGCTGATTGGGTAAAACACCTTATTGTCTCCTGAATTGCAGGTAATAGATAAACTGCAGCTCAAGGTTAGCACGTAGACCAGCACACAGTGCTCTTGCTGATTTCTTGTGTGTACTCAGTGTCCAATCATCTGACAAAAAATACTTCATTTATTTTTAATGCAGTAACTTATCTTGACTTTAAAAAGAAAAAAAAATTGAAATGCTAGTTTTCACAATCAGGATGGGTAGAGGTCTGTTTCCTGTAGCACTGGGCAATGATGCATAATTAAAACAAGGTGAATTCATTATATAAAATCCAGTATGTGTAAATAAGAAGTAGGTGCATGTATTTTCACAAATAATTTGTTACATTGCTGCAGAACATAGTGGCTGTAGTGAAAGAGAAGACACTTTTAAAGAACTCACGTTCTTTCACAAAGGACTGGGTTGTTGGTGGTTGTACATGTACAATGCTTAGGAAATTAGCCATTCTCAGAGCCCTTCTAGTCACAGAAAAAACAAGTAAAAAGCTATAACTTCGATAAGGCTCAGATCTGTCGGTGAAGCCTTATTGGAATGAATATTGGAGTTGATGGGAACTGTGAAAATTAAATTGCAGGAATGGGCCCAGTTAACAAGACTTAATGCACTAATGACACTATCACAGAATAATGGTGTGAGTCAGATTTTAAGCAGGTTTTTCCCTTAAGGAGGCTATGGGTTAAAGAGTACGAAAACGAAAAAAAAAAAACCTACACTAAAGTATGGATTATGCAAAGTAAGTTATTATGCAATTTATTTGGCAAATATGCATATATATGGCATATATGCTTAAATAAAATTAAAATATATGAATATATAAGTTGTGAAAAGATGTATGGCATAAAGAGCTTATGTAATGCCCAATTGGTTTCCATCTTAAAATAATGCTACAATTACAATACAGTCCTACAGTAACTAGTTTGTGTGAGTGTAGTTTAAGAATTTGCCAGATTTTGTCAATCCTCCTGGGATCTGCCCCACAGTGTTTTGCATTGTAGTTTACAAAATCCCTTTAAAATCGTTTGAGTTCCTGCTGTACTGGAGTGTGCACAAAATAATTTTATCCATCCTATTCTAGGTGTGGAGCAAAGAAATCTGCCCTGCTCTGTACTGGCTGCACTAGGGGAAGGTTGTCTAAAATAGCAGAGGTGTAAAAATCCAGACCCCTAATGCCTCCAAAACCAGGAATAAGCAGTGTATACCTGCCTAAATACTTAATTGTTTTGCCCATTAAGTGAGCATTGGCTGTGCTGTATAGATTACTCTCCATACGTGGGGATAAGCTTTGGGCTGAGCAGAGTCTCGGTAATTCCTGGGTGTGTGAGGTAATGCTGGGTGTTGGAGCTCTCCTTGGCCCTGGTGCAAACTTGGCTTCATTGCCCTTGGAGTGAGATTGCTCCTATGATCTGGAGTGTATATCCTATTTCTTAGTGATGTTTTGCAGTGCCCTGTGCTTTAAACTCCATGGTTCCATGGTAGGAAAAAGGAGGCAAAACCAATCCCTACATTCTATTTATCACTACTATAATGATCCCTAACCAAGGACTTCTTGTGGGGCTAAACCCCTTATTCCTCCTTCAATATCTTTGTCCCTGACTTTTTGTGTTTAGCGTCAGGAGGCTTTTGAATCCTTGCCCAGTTTTAAATCAATAGTCAGTTGGAATAAGCAGAGAGCCTGTCAGTTAATCTGCCCTCTCTAGACCAGGACAGATTTAGTCTTAGAATTCCAGGTTTGAGCATGTAAGGTAAGCCTTTTGCAGCAGGTCTCAGCTGGGTGTGCCATTAATGGTGCCAGAGATCCAGCCACAGCTGTCGTATCCTTTCTTGCACCCTTGTGACAGTAATAGTGGGAACATTTACCACAGGCTCCCAAATGAAACCCTAACTCAATTATAGTGTCTAACAACCACCTTCTTATTGATTTCAAGGGAAATGGACTTCATATCTACCTTATCTGTGTGTGCTGCTAGATCCTCTGATGAGCATATTTACTTAACTGACAGACCTGAGCAATGACTCCAGAGAGGGCTGGGGTTTGGGACCTGGTACACATTTAATGAAAGAGGGCATGCTTAGCTTAGAATAATCTTTTCCCTGGCTGGTAAACAGGAGAATGGTCCTGCTAGGGATTTCCATGTATCATGGCTGCTTTCAGTTCTTACAAGAATATTTTAATGAGCTTTGATCTTTTTGCTTTATTAAATTTATTTTATGTCCCACAGGGTGGATTTTTAAAAGCCAATAGAATATGACATTTTTCATGGGCTTTTAAAAAAAGTTAATGGGCATTGGCTAAGCTACTGCTATGGAAACTTCAGGTGAATGTTGAGGAAAACCAGACTTGAGATGGGGCCTCTGTGTCTGCCACAAGCAGATGGGAAACAGGGCTTGTCCTTTGGCATAAAAATTCTGTGTGCACCTCAGCACTTCTCTACATGGATTTCTGCCTGTCAGAGAGGGTATAACATCTGCAAACACTGAATGTTTATTTATTAAGAGCTCAGTCTGGAAAAGCAGACTCAGCCCATCAGGCCGGAAATCTCCACTTTGAAGCTCTCAAGTGGAAAAAGGCATCTCTGTCTAGATTATTGAGCCCATGTGTGGTGCCCATCATGGTGACTGATGGATTATCACACAGTGCTCTCAGAGGAGCTCAGATCTCCAGATGACAGACTGGGGCATGCTGCTTCTACCCTTCCTGAGCTTGGTCAACCCAGAGTTTGCATTCCCAAATGCTCTCCCTGGCATGTATGCATCCTATCCCAAGATCTATATGAGCTGTCTTGCCAGAAAAGTACAGTGTCCTAATCAATCAAAATATGCCAGTAGAGTTTGTTCCATGATGGTGGGAGTCAGAAAAAAACCTGTTAGTCATTAAAAAAATGGTAACTAATTCAGGATGATAGTTTAATTTGCAGTGCAAGGTTTTGAGATGCCTTGCAAGTTGATTCATAGAAAAGTATTTTTGAAAGAATGTTGTCAGTATTTTATTTTTCTTTATTTAGCCTAAATCTGTTCTGAAAAGTAGTTCAGCTACTTTTGTGTCTGTGAACATAAAATCTAACAGTTTGCATGCAATGCTCTTATGTGCGTCCTTACTCTGGTAGCCAATACAAAGAGGGAAATGCTAGGGCTTTTTTAAGAATTTTAAGGTAGATGAGATCTCCAGTATAAACCAAAATCTATTTTAAAGATCCTCTCTAAAATGTAATGCTGAATTAAAATTGGTTTGAATTTCTTACAAGATGTTCAAATGCTGAGTTAAAAATCGCAGGGGCTGATATTTTCATGGTTTGTTTATCCCCCTGATTCTATTATCCAGATCTCTGTATAATCAGGCTCTGAGAATGTGGCTTACCCTTGAAATCCCTGATCTTAGGAATGACCCTTTGACTTCCAGAGGAGTTTTACATAGAAAAAGATAAAAGGAGTATGTTCAAAACAAAGTTAATGTTCAAGAGCTCAGTTATCAAAGTAGGAATCTATGGTTAGATTATCATTGGAATGTAAAGGAAAATAGCCCTTTAAATGCTTCCACTTTCCCTGTACCTCTTTTTTTACAATTTGAAATTATTTAGTGCTACCTGGAGAATTGATACTTTTAAAGTTTTGTACCTAGCTATTTAAATAGCATCCCAAATAGAATTGCTATTGTTTCCTTGCATTTCTGACCCCTAAATACCCAGTATGTTAATCAATGCTTATAGTATTTAGCATTCTTAATCCTAATGGAAAAAGAAAATATGTAAGTAGGTTCAAGACATACCTCAATATTTGCAATTCATCCCCAGCAGAAAATTTAAATACATGCTTGAAGGAAGTAATGTGGCTCTCATCCTAATTACTCAGTCCAGCAATAAAAATATTTTGGATTATACATAAATTGAAATATAACTTTGGTGATCTGTAACTCCCTAATGTTGATTCTTTGTGCAGGAATTTTAACAAGTCTTTAAATATGATTGTCGTTAAAAAAATTTTATTCTTGAAGAGATCATATATTTTTCCCCTGAAGTCATCTAGTCTTCCCTCCTCCTAGGAGAATATAATAGTCTTGATTTACTTAAAGAAATCTGTAGGAAAATATTTTAGTGATAGTTCACAATTTACTAATGGAGTTTTACAAAACAGCCTCTAGGAACAGCTAGAAATACATTGATTATATGGCTTCCCTGTGAGAAAACAGTAATTAAAATTATAACACAGATTCTATCAGGACATGTTAATATTTAATTAGGCAATAAATGAGCTTGGTACAGGTGTCCAGAGTTGTTGACAGGAGCTTTTTTAATCCATGTAGTATTGTCTCTTAAATAAATAGTTACCTCTTTGCTTTTTTCCAGTGTGAAGTTACATGCCTAATTAGCAGCAATTAGTATTGCTGCATTAGAATTATGAGATGAACTGCAATTCTCTTCTATTTTTCTTCTAGAGGAGCTCATTCTGTGGTCTAGTGTGTCTTGGCTTCTAGGTCATCTTGTTAGGAACCTCCCGATACTGCTGCTGCCCTATTGCCTTCCTACAGTAATTTGTGAAGCAATTAGAAAACAATATTATAGAAACTAACATTGAGTTTTCTCTAATGATGATGTTTGAAAAAACTATATTAATTTGGCCTCCCCATCAAGTACAAGAAGAGAATTTGTATTCTCCTGGTAAGCATGACTTCCTTTAGTGACTCTTTCAAACCTGCTGCTGCAAGCATGTAATGTAATTCTTCCTCCTCTTTCCTGGGTCTTATTGCTTTTTAAGGGGTCTTTCCTAACTTGCTTCCTCACTGATTTTCTTAGACTCACACTTCTATAAGTGCCTTTTCAATTTTCATGGGACCATTCAATAGCACTCATCTAGAAAGAAGTCTTAAGAATTGCTACTCCTTTATTTGGTCAATTAAATACATTTACTTCACAACAAGTTGTGATCATTGATTAGAGGACGATATTCCCTAACAGCTGAAAATGGACTAATATTTTTAGATATTAAAATAATTAAATCCGTAAAATAATTAATCTGTTAAGGCAAGCTAGGTTTTTATGATCTAAATCCACTGTAGTCCCAAGGGTAAGTGTTATAGATTGAAGTACTATATTTCAGTTATTATGCATTCCTTTTCAAACTTTTTGAATCTACACAGGTCCATAGAAACCATGGTACAGAAACATCAGTTTAGGATACAGATCAAAAGCTGCAATCAGTGCAGATATTTTATTTGCCCTTGTGCTTCTATTTATTTTATTCTCTTCTCCTCAGATAGGACTGCATCATTTGCATCATGTTTTTCTGTTCTTATGACCTCTTACTGAAAATTAATTAATGTTTTAAGGCAATTGCTGAATATTTTTCCCATCAGTCAGCTAAAGCAACCATTCATTGATTAGGTAGGTTTCTATATCAAAACACCAAGACCCAACAATCATGGAATCATTTAGGTTGGCAAAGACCCTTAGGATCATCCAGTCCAACCAATAATCCTGAACTGCAAAACCAGACCCAAAAGCGAATGTCTGCATACAGATTCAACTTTCTTTCAAAAACTGCAAGTTCTACATCTCTCTCCTTTGATGGGTGTAGTTTTTGATCACAATACATTTTGACAGCAGAAATTTAATCATGTCCTTCTGCTTAGACCTTTATCAGAAAGCTGATAAAATATGTGCTCACACTAATCGCTGGCAAGAAATTTTTAAAATGTCCTTCAGGTTTTTTTTTTCTTTCTCTTCTTTCCATCCCTCACTTCCTTGTCTCACAGAGAAACTGATATAAAGCTGATGAGAATTTGGATTTGCTTTGAAAGCATCTTTTGTTCAAAGACTAATTTTAACCTTGTGATAGAAATTGCTTTTTGTATTCTGTTGAATGTGATATCTAGTAATTGTTTGTCAAGACAAAGTGCTGTAGGCCATAATACATTTTAAAAATTATCTTTCATAATTACAATAAAAGTGCCCTTATATTCTAATGCCTAGAAAACAAGCAAGTATGTAAAAAAGAGAAAAAAAATTAAATGTTTTAATTTTAAAGCAATATGGCCTTGTATTGTTAAAAAGTGGCATTTTTAAACCACTTAACCAAATGTAATTGTTAGCAAAGATCAAATACTTCATTTCCTTATGAAATATACAACTCAACCAGAAAATATTTGTAGATTTAACATAAACATTATAGTTGCTATTCTTTTTTTTTTTTTTTACTTTTGCTCCTAATTTCTGTTGTATTTGCATCTCCTAATTTATTATTTTAGCAAGCTTAGGTTTATAATACTGCATCTTGGAGACAAACTTCATGTCACAATTAACAAAGTTTGGGGGCTGGCTGTTCTTTTAAGCAGGGGCAGCAAACCATTTCTATTTGACTTACTGTGGGGAAGGGATTGTTCTGCAATTATTCTAAAGTAAAGAGTAGAAATTTTTTTGATTCAATACACTGATCTAGTGAGATTATCTAAAGGGCTTGGGATTTTGCTGTCTTCATCACAAGTTATGGGTACTGATGGCCTTCTGTGTGGGAATTGCATTAGTAAGGAAGGTGTGCTGAGCAAGCAGCAGTGATAAAAGCTTAGGTAGAAATGAAGTTCAGTGTCTGTAAATTTTGAAGTTTGTCACGCGTTCTCATGGTTAAATCTTAAAGCACTAATGAGACAGTATAGAAAAACATTAAATATGTGGTAACTAAACCTCTAACTTGTCATTTGTCTTTCACACAATGTGAGTGGCTCAGCAGTTTTTCTCCAAAGTCCTGACACATTGCTTTTTCCCTTATGGGGCTGCAGTTTTCTGTGCTAACTTAGTGATTTGGAACGCCAGCTTACTCGCTGAAGCTGTAGTGTTAAATTGATTTAATAAACACAAATGTGATAGTTTAATGTTGTAAAATAATTGATGAGGTAATGGTCTGTTTTTAAAAAAAATAATATGTATAACTCAGATTATTCAGTCAAGAAATGGAGTAGGATATTAAGGAAGATTTACAAGCACTATTTGTGCTCCAGACTTCTGGAATATACGTACAGATTTGGGTGCTTTCATCTTTGCAAACACAGAACAAACAGACATCAAAAGACAAATAAGAATATTTTAAGGTATCCTTTTCCCCTCTATAGTACAAAAGATCTTGTATGTAAAAGCTGAAGAAGCACAATAGTAAGTTATGGCAAGGTTCCTTTTCAAAATGTGTTCTGTACTAGTGGAGAGATCAGAACACTTAAGCTTTGAATCACCAATGTGAAAAATGCTGGAAGGCTGAGGGAGTTATATGTTTTTAAATCAGTTCTTATTTTGCTGAAGAAACTTAAAAATAATTATTTTACATCATATTATCATTATATACTATCTGTCTTCAAGGAAAGGAGAGCAATGAAGAGGAAAGAGGGCTAGGTATAGACTTAATTCACAAAAACAATAAACAAAAAGAGGTGTCTTTATGGTGCTATATTTTTCATACCTGGTGGTGGAGAGATTAGAGCAGTTTCTGCATGGTGGGATGTTCTGAGATAAGTTTTTCTGTCTGAGTGTTTTTCATTTTTAAAAAATGCCTCTGTGTGCATTGAGGGAAAGAGAAGGAGAGAGTGAGGAAGTGACATAGATGAGGTTTTGTGCTTGTATGGGAAGAATAAAGTCTGGCCTATTCCCTCACTAAAAAAATGGTAAATGCAGGTGTTAGCAATTGACAGGCAGCACTGTGTGAGACATAGCAGTGGTTTGTGCACTGGAATGTGCCAGCCAGGGACTTAATCAAATCTCCTTGGGCAGAAATCATAAGCAAATTTTCTTGCCTTTCTCCATGACCCAGTAAATCTTTCCATGTTTTGCAAAAATCCTACTGTACTAGATAAGGTCTTGTAACTGTTGGAATGGGTTTGTGTTGTAGAGGTCCTCACTGTGCATTTATCTTCCAGTTTGGCTGGAAAAAATTCTGACTTGGGGAAATTCAGGACAGCGAGTCAGTGCTTTGGGCCTCATAAAAGAAACCCTGCAGGGGTGGAGCATGTCTGAGTTGTGATGGAGAGGGGAGGAACAAGTCGGAAAGGTTGTACAGGAACAGCGCTGTGTGCAGTGGTATTGTTGCTCCAGGTTTCACTTGCCTTTTGTGGATGGTTGAAACTCCAGAAGGGGTGATACTAGACACAGTCTGGCTAGACAGCTGAGTCACAGAAGAGGCAAATCATCACAAGACCTTGAGTGAGAGTTGGCAGGGAATTACGAGGACATAAGTCTGTGATGCCGTTCGTATCTATGAGGGTGTGCAAACAGCAGTGAGCCAGATTTCCAGAATGCTTTAACTACTGTGATATTGGGCAGGAAAAGGCAAAGTCTCCCCATGTTTTCACAGAGGTGAAATTGTAATAAGGCTCTACTAGGGAACTTCAACTAGGGTAGTTAGGGAAAACTGAATCTTGATATTGGGGGTTGATTAAAGCATTTAGAAAATAAGCCCTAAAAACATTTCACACATACTAGATATTGAAGTCTATTCAGCCTTTTCAATATATTTTTGAAATGTTGGGGAGAAAGGCACATCATAATTTAGTTAAATAACTGCATTCTTCAGCTACTCTACTTTGTAATTTGTTTAAAGAAGGTGATTTATTGAACATACTAAGGTAGGAACTTACATTTGAGGTGGTTTTTTACATTGCAGTTTACTGTGCTGTAACTTTATGCTGTTTTGAAATACTGGACTTAAATTACCTTAGTAAGATATTTATTTAGGTCTCTCCTTCACAAAGAAGCCATTGTGGCTGCTTTGGTGCTCACTTTGACGTTTAATGAGCAGCAACCTGAGGAATGTACAGATGCATACTCCACTTGGCAAGTATAACGCCCTCCTTTCCTAGAAGAAAGGAAGGTCAAAGAAATTAACTTTGTTAGAAATAGTAATCTGCTCATTGTGTTTAATCTTTTTTCTCATATTAATGAAAAGAAACTGACAATGGTCACTAATTCCTATCTGCTTTCATATGTTAAAGCTGAGAAAAGCTTAATTTGAAGTATGAAGTGACTTTCACTGACCTTGGGGGCCAACACTGCAAGGCAAGTTCTCTGTATGTCTTAGAAGTCTCTGAGTGAAGAAAACTCAGGTTAACACTTCTTACAGTGTGATTAAATGTATTTTTTAAATCTAAAAATCTTATTTTAAACCTTAATTGTGTTGCAGCCATTTACATTGCAGAACACCTGTACTTCAGGAGTGAATAGTTATAAAATTGCTTAATATATTAATAAAAACTACAATTAATTTTTTTCCATATGCACAGTAAAAAATGCCAGGTGTTCTCTTAAACAGCTGTCATGTAAGAGGGTTGATATTCTCAAACCATTTGTGTTTGATGAGTCCGTCAGTGCCGCAGGAAAGCTGATGCCCTTGTGCCCCACCAGTCTGTCAGTGTCCCATTAAGGGGACCCTTCACTGAACAGGCACTGGATCAGAGGGCAGCTCCACTGACGTGTTCAGGGTCACACAGCATAAGAGACAGCCCTTCCTGGGGCTCCTCAATGGAGTGTGAGAGCCACCATTGCCAGCACCCTTGAACTCCCACTAACGGTGTACAGAATAACATTCTTTATTAATATCATAGAAGATTGTCACAGGTTAAAGTTCAAAGATTGCTGCTGATAGTGTCTGGCTGCAAGATTGTATTCAAAGCAGTACATGAATAAGCTCTAACTCTTAACAAAAACTAGCTTGAGGCAATCAGTGTATATAAAATACAGTTATATAAAAATACAGTTCTTACCTGTGGGGGAGAAGGTGGCTCCTTCTGACTTATTCCAGAACTGATGGAGTATTCCCTATCTTCTCCCAATTTTTAACTTTTATACTATTTTTTATATTTGGGAGGAGCATGTATTGTGAGTGGGAAGTTGGGCACGTTGACTGCATTCCATCTGGGGAGTAGCAACCACATTTTCTCCCTATAATTTTTCATACTGTTATAACTGTGTAGATTTCCATTCCTCTTCATATTCATTTCATCCCCCCATTAGCATGTACATTAACTGCAATTTTTGTAGTTTTCTTTAATTTTACCCATCTTTTCCCCACAGCAACCCTGTTATTTCAAGTGTTCATTAACATACTTCTAGCAGAAATATTTTGAAAAAAAATTGGGAAGAAAAAGGATGTTTTGAGCTCTGCAAATCAATAGGAACACATCAGAGCTTTGATATGAAAAATCATACAGATTTATTCTCTTGGTTCTTTTTATATTATTATATATCTTTTATTGTATTTGCCTAGTATAACTACATCAACTGAATAGGCTTGAGGTGGCACAACTCTTGGGAGACTGCTTTTCTGAAACTGGCCTCTTAAAACATTTTTCTCCAAATATTTTTTTTTCTTTTTTCTTAGTTTATAGGAGACATGATTATGAAATAAAAAGTGAACTCAGCTAATGAAGAGCTGTCTTCTTGGTTCCCCTAAAACAATATGTCTGAGAGAGAGGTGAATGGTTTGATTAATTTCTATGTGTCATTAACTTCCATGCCCTCAGATGACAATGCTAATATTCACAATGTGAATTATTTCTCAGCTGATTGGTTTAGGAGGAACACACAATGCATGTACTTATTGCATGATCTAGCACTCTGCCTAACAACTCTTTTGATGCCCTAAAATTTGAAATGCCCCTGCTGTCCTGCTTTCATTGGTCATTATAGACAGCATGGTTGAGATTTTACAATGCAAAAATCTGTGGCAATTACCAACTGCAAATGTGGGCAGTGTGAAGCAAAGCAAAATCCAGAACGACTAGTAAGGTATGGACTGATATATTGATACATGCCTAAATAAATTTAGCTGACTAAAAGCTGCTGAGCATCTCAACTTTATCTTTAAACTGTTGTCTCAAATCTCCCAGCCCATCAGACTTAAGTAGTTTAGAATTCAATGATCTGATTGCAGAGTTCAGAGATTATTAGAGCAAATGGGGCCTGATCAATGCCTTGGGTCATCTTTTCAGTGTGTTAATTAATTAATCAACGGGAACAGAAATATATGTGTAATGCAAATTAAGTCAGTCTCAAGTTACTAGAATACCAGAATTGGTCATACACAGGAGAAAGGAATCCAAAAGCAGCAGGATATTAGTGCTTTTATCTGCGTAACCCCACTTTTTTGGTGATGTCCTGAACTAGAGATATT
The DNA here is from genome assembly GCA_024865655.1 of Emberiza elegans. Classification (NCBI taxonomy): domain Eukaryota; kingdom Metazoa; phylum Chordata; class Aves; order Passeriformes; family Fringillidae; genus Emberiza; species Emberiza elegans. Next base: position 69,374,362 of record JALJVW010000206.1, read on the forward strand.
TGCAGGATTCGTGTGATTGTTTATGCTGTGCTCTCCTGGAGACATGAATAAGCTTTTGTGGCAATGGAAGAAATTCAGTAACTGAAATATTAATGATTCACAGTCAGCCCTTGATTCTATTTGTTGTCACTGCTTCTCTTCATTTATATTAACCCCCAAACCAGGTTCTTTTGCTGTAATCTAGTACCAAATACAGTTTCCCTAATCCCCATGTCCACATTGAATTGCAGTATTTCCCCATGAAACAAAGTAATTTTATGTGGTGTTTTCTGTTATCTTTGCCAATTATTTCTTCAGGTTGTTGGGTTTTTTTCCTCACAGCTTTGTCTTTCAGTGTGGAGAGTTACAAGCTTTGTTCTCCCCTCAGTTTCTCCTTATTAAAAGTCTTCTATCTTTGGTCTTCAGAGTACATGACAATGCTGTGTTGTTTTTCTCAAGGACCATATATTGTCTCCTTTGAATGAGGGAGTTAGATACTTGATTTGTTTTGGACATTGGAGACATTCTTCTATTCTGTATGTGGACCTCTCCTGTCACCTGCATGCAGGAACCAGACCAGCTCATTGCTCAGGTCATCTCTCTGTTTAGAACCAATAAAGGTTTTAGGTTCAAACCCTGAAGTATTTCCTGTCAGGCTTCTTGCTTCAGTTCTGTTGGTGGCTTTTTATGCACACAGCAATTTTTATTAACAATAAAAGGGTTGTGTGCATAGTTGGGATAAAAGGAAAAAAAGTGGGATTTCAGAAAAGAAAATGAATAATCAGTGCCAGAATTTGGCCTCATAATTCCTACAAAGAGGAAAGGACAGCATTCAATTAAAACTGTAGAAGGTAGTTTGTCACAAACCCCATAGACTGGAGCTCAAGGGCTACTTCAGCTGTTCTGCCATCACTTGCTGGGTTTGGAAACAGCAATAGCAATTGGCCAGCCACCAGAATTTCCTGTTACAGTGAAACAACCTGTGGTACCATGTAGAATTCATTCCTAAAACCAAGGGCCATGACGTTGGCTGCGCCCAGCCAATAGATCCTTCACCCAGCTCTTCCCTTGTTCAGCGTTCTCATAGCCATGGCAGGAGACAAAAGATGAAGAGGGTGGTATGGCAAGTTCTGTGTAGGTATTTCACACTCATCTCAAAGAGACAATTTTCTGTTCTGTCACTTGTGTGATTTTATTTTGTGTGTACATAGACAGATTCCTTGAATGATCACATAAGTTATAAATTCCATTTTGTTTCCATGAACTGTGAGTCTCCCTGTGCCTGGGGCTGTCATGTGCTAACAAGAGACAGGAGGAGTGCCAGAGTGTCAGTCATTACAGACTCTTTCCATCTAGTTTACTCTTAACTAGGAGGGGCAAATGAGGAATGAGATCTTAAATCAGGACAGCATATCCCTCCCACAAGGAATCAAGACAAAGCAGCCAGGTGGTAATGTTTGGATTTCAAAGCCAGGAAGGATTTTTGGAAGCAGAAATGGCTTGGTCAGGAAAGATAAAATGATGCACGGACACACCAGTGAGGTCTTGAGGCACACAGGCGGTGGGGAGGCAGTGGAAGTCTCTTCATTGGAAGAAACTGATGTCTGTTCTTCTGGGGAATGGGAGAGGAAGGTCCCTGAGACCAAAGGGGAACTCACAAAATCTCAAGGAAAATTCAGCAGTAAGGAAACGTAGGCAGAGAGATGTATGTGTGTTTACTATTTCATATGGCTTTGTGTATCTCTTGTGGTTGTTCAAGTGAAGAATGGCTGCTTTGGAGACAGTTTGCAAAGTCTGTGCATTCCCTGATTCAGCTCTGTGGGAGCCTGGAGAGAGAAATTGTCACTCAGATCTTGACTGTAACTGAGCTCTGGGAAAGAGATCTGTGTCAAAGCCGTGCGACATCAGCAGCAGATGCAGAGTCTAAGCCAGGGTCTCTCCTTTTAGAAGGGTGAAGAGATTGCCTGGACACCCAAGGCAGACAGGAAAACTTCAGAGAGTTTTTACATGGAAGCAGACAGAGGCTTTGAGAGAGCCTCACAAGAGGCATAATCTAGGCTGTAGCATCTCAGTCTTTAAATTCTTACATGTGGTAAAATGAAACTGAGTGAAAGAACACCAAGGCTTGCATATAGTGAGATAACAAGAGGGACCATTGGCAGCTCCAAGCATTATCTGGCAAACACATGCACACAAGCGAGCCGCAAAATGGAAGTCGGGCCACGTACATCATTGTAATTTGCACTAAACCCAGGAGTAATAATTCCCACCAGCAGACAGGCTGTTAGCTGAGGCTTAGTGCCATGCTACAGTAGCTTTGGAGCATGGGAGAAGGCAGCCCCTGGTTGCTGCAGCGCGGTCAGGGTGAGCCCCCCTGCCGCTGCCCCTGTGCCTGCAGGGCTGGGGTGGCACTGCCACTCCCTGGCTGTGTGTGCTCGCCGGGCACCACGGCCCCTGGGCACCAACAGCTGTCCCGGACGGAGGCAAAGCACAGGCTCATCTGGGGCTATCTGAAAGGACTGAAATGCTCAGGAGGATAATGTGGAGCAAACTGATGTAAATGGTTCCTCTGCATAAACTGCAATTTTTGTAATTTGTTTAGGGAGCAAGGGGAGTGCATTTTGCTGTATGGTTTTGGTTTGCATAAATTCAGAAAGTGTTCTGATTTTTTTTTTTCTGAAAATATAACTTAACTGTTGAGAGGGTGGTGAAGGTTTCGTGATGAAAGGAAAGTAGTATAATATGAAAACGGGGGATTAATGGGGTGTCCATGTTCCCGACATACTAGGTGTGAAAATAGATGAACTGACTAGATTACCTTGTATGATTTTTACATATGTAAATGGACATATAACTATGTATCAATATAAAATATTAGCGCATATTTACTGTATAATAATTAATTCAACTTTAAAAGCAAATTAAGATTGCCTCAAATTTACATACAATGTGAAGAAAAGTCCCTTTATCCTCTGTAACTGCAGCATTTGGCAGATTCAGGAATAAATAATCTTTTGTGGCAAGGGTATGCCTTATCAAACATATGCAGATCAGTGCTAATTAATGCTAATTAAGGTTTCCTGTCTATCTAGCTGGAAAAACGTCCAAATGTTATGAAATCCAGTTAGTATGCCTATTACCCTAATTGTTTTATATGGGATGGTTCTTAATTAAAATATGTAAATTTACCTTAATTGCTATATACTAATAGAGGTTCATGTTATCTCACTAAAAATGACAAGATGGTGAGGAGGGGTACTTAAACAAATAATTCTGATACGTTTGTAAATAAATGACCTTTACTCAAAATTATTTTTAATTGGAAATTGGCAAAAGGAACATTTTGCCATCTATGTTTCTCTTTCGTTTTAAATAATGTCAGAATTTACGGTTCTTTGTTAATATAGATCTGGTGACATCGTGGCTTAATTAAGACTACTAAACAAGTCAACATTTTGTGTGTTTACTGCATGTTTCAAAATTGTTTGCTAACCTCACACTGACCTTCAGAAATGTCATACTTTACAATATTATTCTTTATTTTCAATTTTTTTTTTGTTTTTGGGGGTTTTTTTGATCGTATGGTTTTGTTTGTGAAGTTTGATGTACTGGTGTACTTTTACTGGAGCTTGGCCCATGCCTTTGCAGCAGAGAGAGCTGGACCTCTTTGAGCTTCACCCAGGAGTGTAGGACATGGACTTGGACCACCTTTGGGGGGAGAGTTCCCATGTCTGCTGGGACATGGCTGAGGCCCACACAGGTTTCTGCACAAGGTCTTGTGTGGCTTCTGACCAACACAGAAGCACTATTTGGACAATATTTTGTATGGTGCTTTGTAGGTGTACAATATTAGTGTTTTCTTTATAATTATCATGCCATTTCACACACAGAGAAAACATTTTTCTCCTCTGATGTAAAGAATTTAGTTGGAAAATCTGCTAATTTAGAGAACTGCCCTATAGTTGTAGGGTTTTTTTAAAACACCTGGCACATTTTAGCTTGTATTATATAATATACACCAACAACGTACAGGTCACTTTGCAAAATCCATCTGAAAGTATTTCCTATTTTGCAGGATATTGTAACCAATGTTTCTCCAAGGATTGTGCGTGGAACTACTTCAGGTCCTCTGTATGGCCCAGGCCAAGGCTCTTTTCTAAACATTGAACTCATCAGCGAGAAAACAGCAGCGTATTGGTGTAAAAGCATCGCTGAACTGAAGGCTGACTTTCCAAACCAAGTAAGTGCCACTTAATCATAAAGATGCAAAATACTTACTTGGAATCTCTAGTTTACAGGTCTGTGAAACCCACATATTTCGTATCTTTTCAATAGAATGCAAATTGCTTTATCGACATATAAGTACATTGTTAAAAACTATGCAGAGGACAGTCATGATTTTTTAATTAGACTGGTGTTTACTTTCAAACAGATAATATCAAGGGAAAGAGTTGATTCCAGTGTGGATGCTCAGCAATTCTGTTGAGAATAATTTTGTATTTAAGATGATATGTAATTTATAATAAGAATTATTACTGTGAATTGAATTTGAGCATAAAATGAATATGTGTTCTTTTCATTCTTAATCCAAATGAGAAACATGCTTATAGTATTTTTATAAACAATTGAGTAATCTAGGTGAAAAACCCCAATAGTTCAAGTTAACTTCACTACAAGGATAGAGGTTTGTTAGAGCCTGTTTGGATGTGGGGAGTATCTGTCTCTGAAAGGTAATAATCCCAGTTGGGAGTAATGACACCAGCTAGCTGGCATAAATGGTGTTCTTGTGAATACTGTTCAGAAATACTGTTCTTGTGAATAAGGACAACGAGGTAAAAAGTAAAATTCTCCTCAATCATTATCTTGAATGGATAGAACTAGAAATCCCAGAGCCTGCATATCTTCTGTCTTGAAGTTATTACCTCCATGCTTCAGCTATGAGCAAAATAAGTGAACATTCCTGAATATATTATGACATGAAGATAATCAAGAGTTTTTTTCTAATTCCTGGTGTTTAAATGTGCACATCAGCAAGTATAAAAGTGTTTAAACATTTAATATTGACAGTGAGAGTGCTGCATGTTTAATATCCTACTTCCCTGTGACTGGACTGTGTGTTTCGTTGCTGAGATTCTCGTAACTTTATTTACTGTGACTAAGCTTCATCATAATGAAAGCATGAACCCAAAGATAATATCCTATTCCCTAATTTTGATTTTTATATCCTTTGTAAAAGTCCTGGATATTGCATGCAGGCAGACTGTTAGCCATTTCTGCTGTGGGAATGCTATCCCACTGCATTCTTCACCAAAAACCCCTCACAGCAGTTTACGCCTGAGATCAAACCATTCTCCTGTGTGAGGAAAAGCACTAGGAGCATTTCAAAAGGAAGATTTGAATTTTCTGAGACCTAGCATTGTGTGTGGGATGAAGAAGTCCCACTCTTCCAGAGTTCCTGGGGTGAACATCTTCTGATCATCCCTCATTATATGTGAGTTATTACTTTGAGAATGTGAATTCAGTCTCTGCATGTTGGCTATGGCTGCTACTGTGGCATCTTTGAGGTGGGTAATGTCTGCGTGGGCATAGGGGGAGCAGCACCCAGCAGTAGACCTTGGCATTGCTTACAGGGATTTTTAAAACATGCCTGTGAACTCATCTAAGAACTGTCATATAATTATAATGGTGAATTTGTTGCTAACTGAAAACAGAATTTTGTTCAGAGGAGAAGTCTCTTGGTGCTTATTTTGAGATATTCTGTATAATTACAGCTCGCAGAATTTTCTTCACCCAATTGTTGTTCACTCCTCTAGAAAGGGTTTTTCAACATTGTGTGTTTTATTAAACCCAAAACCAGTTTCTGAGAACTGTTTGTGTAAACTTAATTAACAAGCAAAGAATGACATTTTCTGCTCAAATGAAGGCCAAACAGATGAGGACACAAGTGATTACAGTAAAAAAACTGATCTTACTCTGGCAAATTTTAAAAGCAAATCAAAACTTACACATAATTACTTTTGCTGTGAAATACAAGTTAGAGTGAGATTTATGTTACAGATGAAAAGGATATGAGCAAAATAGGCACCACAGTAGAAAATGATCTCAAACAGCATTCTTTCTCATGCCATTGGGAAGAAGCAAACCATAAAGGGCAGCTAAATTCCCCCAGCAGAGGCGAGGATGTAAAATGAATTTTGCAATGTGTTGTGCAGAAGAAGACCACCAGTCTCAGCTCCTTGGGCAATGCGACTTAACTGTGGCATGTTGCCTCTATAAATCAGGAACCAGCATCTCCCTTGTGCTGTCTTCAACCCCTGTCGTGGGTGGCCTCATTCTTTGTCTCTTCTGTCTTCTGATTCTTGCTTGTAGCTTGCAAATATCTCTGACTGCCAGTCTTTCCCTTTCTGCTCTTCTATTAGCTCCTCCCTTTGATCCCAATTCCACTTCAAGTGGATGAGGGAGAAGCTGCCACCACCAGGAACTTGCTTCAGTGCCACCAGCAAAGAATAAAATATTGTAAGGGTCCAAGCAGAGGAGACAGCATAAGGTGTCTGGATTTTGTGTTCCCTGGTAAAATATTATCAAAAGCTGCTTACTGGGGTCAACCTGCCACAGGTGGGAAATGCATAAATGTCAGTTCATGACTGAGACACACAGTGGTTAAAGTGCTTTAGTTAGTGGGGTGAAAGAACTAACACTAATGTCACAGCAAGTACCACTTTCATGTTTTTTTCAGCAAGGAGATACCTGATTATATGGTGTATTGGTGTACTTTTCAGCCAAAACATGGCTGAAAAAATGACAGAGTATGGTACATTCAAGAAATTAGTTTACCTGGGAAATATGAATTCAGCCAAGTAGAACTCCCCTAATGATATGAACAGGAATCAAAACTGTGTGGAAAAAAAATTGCTTTTGTAGATGTTATGCAAACATCTGCCAAATGTAATCATTGGGAAGTGGCTGAGAAAGTTGAAAAAAAAGAAGTTATAAAGCCTAGGAGGAGAATTTAGTGCTAAAATTTTATATTCACATACTTGACAATAGCTGCAATCTGGCCATTATCTGTGCTGGGAACTGTGAATACTGGTGGTGGCAGCATGTCTTGGTGACCTGGTAAAGCAAGGAGCTTTAGCATTTGCACTGAGGAGAACAAGCTTGAAAAGATCAAGGTTTGAAAATAGTAACTTCTCTGCAGAAAAATGTATACCAAGCTTTCACTAAGAAGGTGATGAACACAATTTCCAAATAGTCTTTCTACACCTTCCTGTAACTGGTGCCCAGTAGATGACAATAAGGTAAACAAATAAGTTAAAAACCTCAATATGCTAATTAGTTTGGGTCTGGGTATGTGCAGGGGGTCACAGCAGTACAAATAAGGGCTTTGACAGGACACTTCATGAAATGGATTGCAGGGGAAATGTCATTCCCTACTAGACTAAGAGAAGTCCATCACAAACAAGCAAATGTCCGAGAAATTTGTACCACAAGAAAAAACTGAGATCTTGAAAAAAGATGCCCAATTTAATATTTTTCAAAATTGCTATGTTAGTATATTGAAGTCTTAAAAGTAAGTTTTTGGCCTCCTAGAGCAACACAAATGAGTTTGATCTCCTGCATGACTCTAGGGAATGTGCATAGGATACCAGATTGTCAGCTGTGACACTGAATCTGTGATTCAGATATCAGTGGCATGACGCGTTGAATTGAGAAACCTCTTCTGCTAGAAACAGTAAGTACTAGTGGGCCCCCAAACTAAGCTGAAGACTCTTGTCTTAATGTTTGTTCTGCTGCTCATGGAATGTTGCTGACAGTCTCTCTGACAGTTACTCAGCAGACAGCAGCTTTTCAGGGCTGAAGCTGTTCAAGATGTATTTTTGTTCAACATTTTGTTCCGAATGTCCCAGGAACACCTGTTGGGAGTAGCCATGCTAGAGAGTGTGAGAACAGATCACTGGATCCCAGGCTGCTATCTATCTTCTTTGTAGCATTGTGGGGTGTTGGTTTTGGATTTTTTTTTTTTTTTTTTTTTTAGTCTCCTGGAATAGTGCAATTATTTTTATATATGATGATTTTTTTTTCTACCATAGAAGTATAAGATAAGGCTGCTGGTTTTGTTTGGATTTGGTCTTTGTGGGTTCTTGGTTTAATTTTTTAAAATTTGGATAACAAACCAGGTTTGGTTTGATTCTACCCTGTGAGGATAGGAGAAAATAAAGGGCTACAGAGAAAGAAAAACAATGTTAACAGGCATATATGAGTGCATTGCTCCTACAAATAAATAATGGTGCAGAAACATGCAATGTTCCAAGAGATGGAGTTATAAGGTGACTGGAAATAGACTTGCAACAGTTATTTGGATATTTTGTTGGGGAGGTTTAATTGATTTGCCAGTGTGATCCCTGAAGTGGTGTCCTCCATATCAATCTTGTTGGTTCAGCTCAGGTTTTAAAAACAGGTTTTGTCTACAGAGTGGGAGCAGCATTAATCTGTTTATATAAACCTTTTTCCTCACTAGTTTGCAATAATAGTAGACCCTGTAATTTGGTTACTGAGAGGGATTGACCAGAATATCTAAAATTGCTGTAGACTCCTTTGAGACTTAAAATTAAGGGACATTAGGTGGAAAACATTTTAAGATACTCATAAGAGGACTCATAGGCTTCACAGCTTTACTGTGAGAAGGTCAAAGTTGTATTTCTCACTAGAGGTATTAGTAATAATTTATTTTTGCAGGTATTATTATAGCCTTTGCTTTTAATGGGTATTAAAGGCCTGTGGGATGTTGTACATAGCATTTGCATTTTGAGATACCAGTCATGGATTTGCTTCAGGTTATGCAAAGCAATAGTTTTGCTCTTCCTAGGCCTAGTTTAGATAGCTTTACCTTTCCCTCACAGAGAAATTATACTTTGTACTCCAAATACCTACTAAGTTGTATCTTCATGCAATAAATCTTACGCATTTTGAATTCTCAGTATCTACAATCTTGGAATAAAACATTTCTAAACAATCAAGTAGGGCCATGCCCATGTGGACCTCACTTGGTATCAACATCAACCCATCATCTTAATGGGGAGGGTATGTGCTGTGCATTTGCAGAGGACTTTGCTGAAAGTCCAGATGCTTCATCAGGTGAACTGAAAAGGACAGATCCTAGGGGGAGAGAAACTGCAAGCTGGGCTGCCTAGAAGCCTGCACACTCCCAGAGGTGCAGAACAGCTACCTGGGCTGCTTTATCTGAATTTCAGGCCCATGAATCACATTAAAAAGCTCCAGAAGTTGTTATTGCTGCAGCTTAAACTTCCCAAAGCCAGCCATCATGGATGCTTGGTAGGAGGTGAAAAAACCCACACAGCAGTTGTTAAATTCACCATATGGAAAAGATCCCTTTCACTACAGAAAACTGGCAGTAGGCCTATCCCTTTAACATCAGAGGAAATCCTAGCTGAAAAGGGAAGGTGAGGTTGGAATAAGGCACTCTCACTCATTGCCTTGTCCAGGAACAGAACCACTTGGCCCTAGAGAGTGTGGAGCACAAGAGTGGCCATAAGGCCTCCATTTCCAGTGACTACTGTGGTGGGTAGAAAGGAGGAGATCTCAGAGCACATGGCCACATTTCCTTTTTCTCTTTGTCATTCACCACAAAAAAAAGGGTGGATGAAAAAAGTAAAGAAAAATACTTCATAGAAAAGAGAAGAAACAAAGCTGCCCCAAAAGAACAGCAGACACATTGACAACATACCTCTGCATGTTCCAGGGAAGCTTTTGCTTTTCCCCCATCCTGAGGGTGTCCCATTGCTCCTGATCCTGGTTCAGCTCTTTGTGAGCCAGCAGGATGCATTTTTTTCATGTTCAGTCCAAGGAGGAATTCAGCAAGAAGTCTGATTTACACAGTGAACAAAACCAAAGGCTAGTAAAAGAAATGTTGATGTGTTGTGACTTTGAGATCATGTTTGCTTATAAGGAAGGAATTTTTTTTTGAAAGACTTTTCCACAACACATAAAATCTGCTTAAGCCTCACATGACCAGAATCTTAATAGAGATGGGTTTGAGTTTAAAAATACAGTGGCGTAAAGTTTCATTACTTGAGGCTTAGGTGTTAGTTAAAAAAAAAAAAATAGAGAAAATACAGGAAAATTCTCATCTATCATCTCATCTACCAGCATGTTTTGATAGTCATGTTGGCTATAGCAGACCTGCTTCAGCCTTGAAAAGTAGCAGAGAAGTGGCGTGGAGTCAATGTAAAATCTCTTCTGGGAGCGAACTGGGAAACTACAGGGTTAATATTTTTTATCATTCTATGCAAATTGTTGAGAGCTGATCTAAAAAAATAGAACTAGTAGAAAGAAAAATAAACAAAAGAGTGAAGAGCTCCCTTTGTAGTATGTTATGCCTAAAAAAAAAATTCTTTGAGGACATCAAGAGAAATTCAGATGATAAAACTGAGCTTGGGTTTCCAGAAGTATTTGCTAGGGTCCTTCACTGAGGAATTTGAAAGAAATGAAGTTATTTTGAAATATATTTGAAATATTTGAAAGAAATTAGGATTAGAGGAAGAAACCTACATGAACAAATAACCAGTTAAACATGGGAAACAATATTAAGGAATAAATAGTCAAATTTCACAATAGATAGAGAGCTGCAGGAAAATTCTTTAGGGGTCTGTACTGTATTCTGTGCTATTCAAAATTTTTATTAACAATCTGGAAAAGAGAGAAAATTTTAAGAATGTAAACTTTGCAGATAATAGTATGTTATGCAGGGAGATAAAGATGAGAGCTGACATAAAGCTTTATGAAGAATCTTGCATTACTGATTGACTTGCCAATGAACTGTCAGGGGAAAAAAATGATAGTATGCAGATGGAATAAACCAATAATAAATTTATATGTACAGTGAGTGATTTTAAGTTAACTGTACTAGGATTACAGTAAGAGAGCACCATGAAAATCTCAGCTTAATGCTGAATAACATCGAAATAAAGCTTATCAAACAGAATTTCTAGGAAAAGAAGGAAACAAAGCAAAACCCATCACTATGTCAGCATGTTGATTCTTTTTTTCCCCCTTCACATTTTGAATACCCTTTGTGGTTCACATCTTGCTGGATTGGAACCAGAAGGGTGATAGGTGGAAATGAGTGATAGGAGATTCTTCACCACATGGCTCGGCAGCTGTGGAGCTCATACTCGTGGGGCATTGCCAGTCCCAGAGGTACATACAGGCTGAGAAAAACCCTCTGGAAAAACTATCCAAAAGCATCACCTCTGACTCGGGGAATTCCTGTGCCACAGATTTCTTAGAAGCTGGGCAAGTTTTTTAGGGAATACTACTGTGAGCTTGCCCTAGGGAGGTGCTGCTGGTGCATGTGGGAGAAGGAGCACTGAGCTGTGTAAGCCATTCCTGGGGACTGGCACTGTCAGAGCACGAAGAGGAGCTCTTAGGTTGGCACCCAGCATCAGAAGCTCTCTCTGCCTCCCAGTCCTGTCTCAGCCTTTGGACCATTGTTCCTGTGTTACATTTTGACAACCTGATTAGCATGTAACTACATTACTTGAACTGAATCTGAGATATAGATATATTTTGTAGTAGTCTGAAATGATGTGCTAAGGGGTTTGTAATTGAAATGCTACCTTCAATTTACTAGAATTGGCTGCATTTCCAGAGGGTCATCTCAGACAATCCCACATACAGTAATACAAGAAAATCTGCTAAAAATTTACCCACAGACAGTATTTGATCATGCATGTTCAAATGACCATGAAGTACACGTCATAATGTTTGATCCCAGCTGCACAATATTCATATGGTATTGGTTTTTTTACTCTAAATTTTTAAAAAATATGATTATTAATCTGGCAAAGAAGTGTAAACGCATACTCTGGCCATCAGTTTGAGGGAATTTTATTTTAGGAAACCACATATCTGTTGCTGGAAACCGCAATCTGTAACTGAAAATAGGACCACATATTAAGTTCAGTGAGATTTTTATAATCAATTTATGATTCAGATGTACATGTTTGTGGTGACGAATTAGGATTTTGGGGGAAAATGTGAGGAGGTCTTTTTTGTTTTGTATTTGGAAACTACTGCTTTGTTGAGAAACTTTGTTGAAAACTAGTTCAGTGCAGAACTGTACTTTCTTCCTAGACATGTTATAAAGCCATGACTTATTTTGGTTGTTTTACTGTCACAGCTAAAGTTTGAAAAATAGTGAGTAGTTCAATAAGGCAGAAGACTATTTGGACATATGCTAAGAATATACTTTTGATTTAAAAAGTGATTTATTGATCTCTGGAAAAAAAATATAAAATTCACAGTTCTGTGTGGACTATGAACACATCTTTAAAACTTTTGCCTTGGGGTAAGAAGTAGGAGAAAATTAAAGCTGTTTCTGAAATACTTCACCAACCATCTCCTAGAAAATGACCCAATCTGTTTGATTATTGGAAAAGACAAACTCCTTAATGGCTAGCATCAGCTGAAGCTGCTTCAGGATGTGCTTTGGCAGTTGCTGCTAAAAATTCCTTTCTGCAGAAATATGTGAGCGGTCATTAAGTAGGAGTATTGACAAAGGAAATGCCCCAAACATAAAGACGGTATGATTAAAAAGATATTTCTGGAATGTAATTCTGCTGACAGTGACATGAAGAGTTGCATATTTCTGTTCATCTTATTAAATTGTGAACATGCAGACTATTATTTAGAGGGAAAAGACAATCTCTTAAAAATCCCAACTGTTTTATCAGTTTGGTGAGTTACTGTGTGTACAATGGAGCGCTTCAAAATGATCTGTGTGATCTGGTTGGGTATCAGGACTGTAGATTGTAGAAATGTCCTCCATAAACTGCAACAAAGGAAATGGCATCATGTGTTAAACCCCCTGTATGCTCAGATATCCATTTCGCCCCTTCAATCTGTGCTTAAAATAGCAATAACAACCTTGGTGCAGGGCATTTCCTGGCGATTAATAACTGGCCAGGGTTAATGGCCCTCAGCAGTGCCTCAGGCCATCAACTCCTCCCAGCCAGTCATTACTCCCTGGGAAATGCCCTTTTCTGGGTAGTTATTGTTTTAATATTAAGATGTAGGTGCCATTGGATGGAGATAAAATGACCTTGTGGCAATCTTACAAAATAAATGTTAAAAATAAAATAAAGGCAAAATTTTAAAATTGTTAAGAGTCAACAACCAAAATTAAAATGTAAAGTTTGTAAAAATGACAGATTCTGCTAGTGTGATTACCTGTGCAAAATACATATCCCCTAAATATGTCTTCCTAATTTCCATTTCATGTTTGTCATAGGCAATTGGCTAAATTATAGAATTTGATGTTTTAAAATGCACAGTACCTTTGACACTCATTTTATTGTTTGTGATACGATTTTAGTCTTTTATGAAACACTGAGTATATGTGATTTAGATAATTCTGCTTTTTCATCTTTCATATTACAGTATTTGTATTACAATAATAATAGGAAAGCAAATGTATACCTGATCAAAGTAGTAAGTGTGTGCTATTCCTGTAGCCCATATTCTGTAAATTCTGTGATGTGGTTTACATTTTAGGCATTCTGCTAGAGCTCTAATGAAGAAAAATATGAAGGCTAGGTCTATATTTAAAAGGCTTGCTCACATACTTATGTAGGCTAAGAATACTAAAAATAAAATGGCATCTAGCTGCTGTCCTGGCAGAACCCAGTGTAGATGCAGTCCTACCACCAAACTGTTTATTTTTGTTCAGAAGCAAGTGCGGCGTTTGCTGCTCTGAACTGTGCCGGTAGTAGGAGAGCTGGCTCTCCGCAGACATGTTCTAGCTCAGACAAGGAAGGCAGAGGCACATGCTTGAATCCATCACAATTAGAGCCAGCTCTTCACTATGATTGACAGCAGCTGGACTATATCCCAGCCTCCTGTGCTTTCTGGGGAGGGGGGCTAGGGAAAGATCTCAAATTCTGAGCGAAATGTGGGAATAAAGTGTTCCAAGATGTTTTTTTCTTTTCTTTATCTACCAAGAGGAACATGTAGATTAGCAGAATTCTCAGTGGGTTCTGAACTTATCTTATTCTACACCCTCAGTACTGCTGGTAGCTTCTAAACTTTTTATACACACTGTGTTTAAGAACTACAACCATAAACTTTTACATAGTCTTCATTACTAAACTTCTCATATCTGTCACAATTCTATATTCTGGATATCAACTCACCCTGTTTTATATTGTAATTATTTTGTTTGGTTGGTTTGGGTTTTTTGTTTAGCTTTGTGGGTTTTTTTGTTTGCTTTTTGGGGTTTTTTGGTGGGTTTTTTTTTTTTTTTTTTTTTTTTGTTGTTGTTGTTCTAATGAACTGTGCTTAAAGGAGCAACTGCTAAACACGCAAAATGAGGGGGCCAGCAGGATCCAAAAAGCAATCTTGTTCTCTTCATACAGTCTCAGTTCAATACACAGTTGTGTGAACACAGACATGCCAACCAATTACCATGGGATAGCAAATTGCAGTGTGTCACTGTGGTAAATACCCCTGTTGGGAACTTGCAGCAAATACAGCCTGATTCAACTTAATAGGAATTTCTTCAATTTTTGATGTAGCAAACCAGCCTTACCTCCTATTTTATGGGGTTTGAAAGAGCACTAGAGCAGCCACTGGCTGCAGGTGTGCCCAGGGTAGGTAACTCATAAATCAGCAGTAACCTGCTGGTGTGTTGAAACCTTGTATGCAGAGCTAGTGGAGATGGTCTTTTGAGTGTTGAAGGAAGTGTGTGACAGTAAGTACTTATTTACTGAACACTTAAGCCCAAATAAATATTTTAAAGGATGGCTTATAGGAGACTTAAGTACATCCTTTGTTGTGAGCCACGTAGGTTAAATGCAAACTAAGAAACCAACAGAGTGCTTTTCTCTCCTGTTTCCTTCCACTACACTTTCCAGTCTCACAAATCTCAGGAAGAATGCTTTTTCACTGGTTATTTTTACATCTTTCTCACATTTCTAAGTGCAGGGTTCCTAATCTATTTCAAATTTAATTTTCCTTTACTTCTTTTTATGTTAAATATTTTTTTATAAAATTGTAGTTACCTTGATTTTTCTGTCTATACATAAGGATGTAATTTAAAAATTTAAGTCTTACGTTTGGAAAAAATGTATTGAAGCTCTATTCCTAAATTTCAGGGCAGCAATTTATAAAAATCTGCTTCACTTTTCTTGCAGTGTAATATGATATGATAGACTTATTCTTAGCTATGCCATTCTTGGCCACCTAGCCATTTATGTTCTCTCTCTATAACTGTATTAAAATCTGAATATGCTTGCAGAATGTTTCATTTAAGTTATATACGGCTCAGATGAGAGTATCTAAAGATTGTGGGATTTTTTAGGTACCCCAATTCTTACCTGTGTGCAGTATGTGCATCTTAAAGCAAAGGGTGGGCATTAAAAATGTATGTGTGTTACATTTGCATTCTCTCAATGTCTCTCTCAGCACACCTCTGGTTCCTAGTAGGACTTTTGCCTTTGATTCTGCCAAAGGCATCCACACTTCACATGATTTATTTTCGATTTATCTTTTTGGGAACACACATACTCACAGCTGGGACATTGATAAAAATCTCACCAACATTGGGGCTTTCATTTGAATGATCATTTGAATGGGGCTGTAAGGCTGTAGAAAATTCAATGCATTTTAATCTTAAAATGTCCAATCACATAGCAGTATGCTGAACAAGTTAGGTAACAATTTTATTAAACTTCCAGATATGCAGTGAAATAGTAGGGCCTCTTTCACTTTCTCAGTATCTTCACATGAGCTTCCCTAAAATATGAAGAGGTGGGTCGAACTGGTGCTTGAGGAGGAAAGATTAGTCAGAAGGTAACTGCCAACTTACAGCCCTTAATTTTGTATCTTTGCTGCTGGAGTGTAGCCAAAAAACTACTTGGGTCATCAGACATAACAGCTAGCGACTTAAGTAAATTCTTATGTCTGCATAGGAAAAAAGCTGCCTACTCATGAGATTTTTCTGATCATACCACAGATGGGAGCACTGCAGACCTGCCATCAGGAGGTTCAGTGCATAGTGGCACTGTTGTTCCCTGAATTTTTGGCCCGGCTGGGAAATACCAGGGGATGATAGGAAATATATATGAACAGATCAACAGAAAACACAGATTTTCATCTTCCCTTCTTGAAAACTTCTGTGCCTGACAGAAAGCAGAGTTTCTCTCTTTGATAATGGACTACTTTATTATAAATTTCACTATAGAAATATTTATACATAAAACATTTTTATTCCAGATGAAGGGTTCTGGTGGGGTTGGATCCCACTGGTCTTGCTTTGGCCATTGAAAAGATAGCATGCTTTTAGCCCTGTGAACATTTGCAGATTGTCTCTGATCGTGAGGCAAGCCTGCCCCATTGATCAGGCAGGTTTGGGACTGTGAAGAAGCTCTCCTCTTTGTAAAGTCCCATAGCTAGACTGATACCTAGGGAAATTGTATTTTATACTATTCATATATAGCATTTAAATACAAATAGTATTTAGGGACTGATAGGTCTCCCCATGCAGCTGGCATATAAAGCCATCAGATAACATCCTGAAGATGGGACAAGCCTTATAGCCTGTTCCTACACATCTTCTTAACTACCATACCCTCACCTCTCAGAAAAGCCTAACTGAATTTTTCTGCAAAACTCAGGTAAATTATCACTGATTTTCAGTATATCACTATGAGGATAATGGTGCACAGAGAGAGAGTGGGTGAGTTGTGGAGGATGCAACCTGGCTGACAAAATCGTTTAGTCCTTCCAAGCATCCCTCTGGCACCAGCAATGTCACATGATGAAGTAGATCACAGGGCTCTGAAGTGTAAAAAGAGAGGGGTTTTTCTCTCTGCTCTCTAAGTCACAATTTTCTCCTCTACTAGCATTGATACTGCTAGCTTTCTTGAGATTTCAAAATCCAAGGAAGTGAATTAAAAGAAGCCCTGGGGGGTTATGGAACAAGAGAAGAGAGAGGATGGACTTCTCAGAGATGCAAAGAGACAGATTTGACCTGGGGAATTGCTGGCTGACGGAATGCAGGGGTTAGGAAACTGTGATGAAGTTATTAATTCTGTGTTTTGTCTTTTTATATTTTCTGCTGAATTTGTTTTCTAATAAGTTAAGCATCTTTGCTGCTGAGTAATTGGGGAAATAGATCTGTATATATCTAGAGGCAGCCAAGGTCTGGAGGGGATCTTAGGGTTCCTTTCAGTCAACAGCTGCTCATTCCCTCTGTGGGAACTGCCTACATGCCTTGAACATCTTTGTCTCCAGTTGGCTTCCCCTCTCACAGGGGCACCCTGCAGAGAGTTGCCTGTGCTATTGTGAAAATAAAAAGCAACAATTAGCGAGGTGCTCAAAGACCTGTGGTTAAAAGGACTTTGTATCTGGGCAGAGAATTTGATAAGAGAAAAATTTCTGAAGGTGGAGGAAAAAAATCACAAATTTGTGCAGCCTTTTGCCAGGCTTGTTTTTCTTACGTGGTCTTGAGAATCAATAATGTGTCAGCACCCTGGTGAAAAGCTTTTGCTACAGGTCATAGCATGTGTCTGAAATATCATAGAATTAGATATATCCCTTTTCTCTTAGCTTTTCCAATAATGTATTGGCCTCCTCTGCTTTCTCTTTATATTAAATCAGTGTGGAAAGCACAGAAATACAGCAGGGGCATGCCAATTCCACAAGGGCTTGCAGGCATTGTTAGAAAGAAACAGTGCCAAAAATTAGTATCTGTCTTCACTCTTCTCTTGGATTCAGCCTTTATTTCCATGTACTCATATATTTGTTTTCACTCATTATCAAAGAGACTAAAGGTTGAACTAGGATAGGTTTCCTATGAAAAATAAAATCCCAGAGATTCTATTAAATTTCCAGGGAAGTCTTTAGCCACATAGGTAATTTTCAATGTAATTTGAAGGGTTTACCTGAAGTACTGAAATTTTCAACAGTCTGTCATAAAATGGACATACTTCTAGTCATGTTAAATATTTGAGCTTCCCTGAAGTGCTCTATACAGGTGCTGTGTTCTCTTTCATTGTACATATGCTTTGGGGAAGTCTTATTCTGTGGTTCCCTTTTCAATGTTCAGAAGTTGCCACATCTTAATTAGAGTGCCCTGAGTCATGAGGGATGCATCAGATCTTTTTTTTTCTTGACCATTCACCTTTTTTCAGTTGCATTGCGAATTAGCAGCACTCTCATTAGGTCACATTTCATTTTCATTTATGCACATTTCCATGTCTGAGATGTGTGCCTGTACATTTCTGTGTAAGCAGGGCCAAGGTATCTCCTCTGCTGCGCTGGTATTGCTGACACAGGGCTGAGTCTGTCATGGTAGAGGGGCACTTACAAACCCAAGCACATCCCTTGTTTTTCTACAGGTGCAGCAAGTTCTAAAGTGCAACCTGATTAGCTTTCTGCTCCCATCAAAGACACAAGTTGTGTTATTTTGCAAAGAAAAATGTTTGTTCATAGCCTTTGGGTTTTGTTTGTCTGAGGGTGTTAGAACCTAACAACTCTAGGCCTGATTTTGAAGTTGTAGCCCAGTGTACTCACTGAAATCCATCGAATAATCTCGTTAAATAGGTGGATTTCATTGATAGAAGCAGAGTCATCATATGAAAATAACTGCCTTTAAAAATAAGCATCTCCATTTAGCCTGGGATTAGAATCTATGGTGTTTTCTGATCATTCTGACCTTTTTTATGTAATACATAGAGCAAATCGAAGCATTTTCAAACTTTTATCATCATCTTTCTAGACTTAGTTGTGTGATAATGTTTGGCCTATTTTTGTGTTGCTCTGTTGTGTCTAACTTCCCCTTCCTTTAAAAACAAATGGAAGATCTCACTATAAAGTATCAAGGCACAGAAAGTGCTTTATTCTGAAGGTATGCTACAGCAGAATAATAAACATACTAACATCCCCTACTTGTCTCATTTTCATATACTCAAGCATATGTATTTTAAGTGCAAGTGAAGGAGGAAAACAATGGATGGTTAGAGATTGTTAAATTATTTACTGGAGAGTAAATTCCCTGTAAAAAGAAGAGAGAAGGGAAGCAGAATTGCAGGTCAGCAGTGTCAAGACATTCTGCGTTGCTTGTCTTTATCATCATGCAGAATCTTTTTATTAAGGCAGTGCAGAAAGAATAGATTTATGGACTGAAGGTACGATGTTTCATATGTCCATATCCATCTAGATTGACAGTTCCTACCAACATGAATTTCCCAGGAGAGACAGTGTTACTGGTGTCAGTGGATGGCATCATTTACTTCAGTGTTCCATTATTAAATTGATAACAAGATAATTCCTCTGCTTCTCAGAGACATGACAGGTTTTACAATTGTTAACTTTCTTATTGCATGGGATTTGATGTTCTAGGTAGTTTTTAATAAGAAGCTTATTTTTATTTCAGTTCTGCAACAAATCAAAATTTACAAGAATGTACAGGAAAAGAGAAACCAGGCTGAGTGTACAAGGCATCAAAATCAGGCTGGTTTCCAGAGGGTTATTTTTATAGCAGCAAATGTTTGTGCTCCTGTTGTTTTTCAATACTGCACATTTGAGTGTTATTTGTGCAGTACAGAATGTTTGCTGTGCTTGTACTCTTTTCTTGTGCAGTGGGTGTTAAAAGTGTTCTGTACATTGGTAATTCTGGCTGTTTTTTGAGGGGGATCATTTCATCAGCCAGTGACCGTTTTGAAAAGCAGAGGGTGGCCAGAGGTGGCACTGGATGGCATAAAGCCTCCATGAACTTTTCTGCTGGCTCAATGTGGCACAGCTGGGACTCATCCTGGACCTGATTCTGTGTAAGAGGCAGGGTTAGAGAGCAAGGCTGTTGGTGTGAGTCTTTAGAAGTGGAACATCTTGAATGGAACAACCCAAAAATCCTGTATTGCTGTTGTTGCTCCCTCACTGCCAGCTCTTTGCTGTTGATAGTGCATCTTCAGACGTGATGCAGAACTGCCCTCAAGTCTGGTGCAGCTATAAGAAGGTACAGGCAGAGAAGAGCAAGCAGAAATTTTGGTGGCTGGATTTCCTGAAGTGCAGGGATATTCAGAACAGATATAGGCTCTGGCCAGTGTGTGTGATGACCAAAATAAATATGGTTATCACAGGCATGAGGATAGAGGATTGTAATTTCATTCTGTATGTTGAGAATTTTTCTTAAATTTGCAGGAATTGACAGTGTTCACATTTAAATCCAGACAGCTGAGACTTTTATTTCAGGCTGTTTGAGTGTACTGAAACTCCCTTACTCCCTGCAGAGCAGTACTGGACAAATTGTAATTGTCAATGTAAAATTTTACTGCTCTCTGTCTTTAAATAGATGTGACCCAAACTAGACCCAGTTGTTGGGGTTTTTTTCCCCGCCTCCTTTTTGTTTTGCAACCTCTTGCAGTGAATTCTGTGTGCTAGGAAAGAAAGATCGCTTGAAAAACATACACAGTGGCAAACCTCATCCTTATTATTTCTTTTCATTCTATTGCATTCATGAGACATCCACATGGAGATAATGGATGAGAAAAAAAACATTCACAAGGGAAATAGATTCTAGTTTAAGCTTCCAGGGGATTATTATAAACAGGGAGAAAAATATTTTAAGGATTATGAGAAGTACCTTGTCAGTGTTCTTTTAAGTAGAACAACTACTAATGCATTAGTCACAGAATTGTGTGAAATGTAGCTTTTTACTGCTTTAGCTACAGTATATTCATCTTATAATGGTGTCCTAACTGGTACATTACATATCCTCCCTTTTCCACCTCCCTTCCCTCCAACAAAAAGCAAGTTTTATTGAGGACCTCTTTGTTCCATGAATGATCAGGAAAACGCTGAACACAGAGCAGTGTGTGGTGTTGCAAACGTGCCTCTGTCCCTTTACAGGCATTTGGAGAAATTGTCAGTCACATAGTGTGGGGTGAAAAGCCCTTGTCTGGTGACACGTGTCACAGTGATGGCCAGGGAGGGACAGCGTCCGCAGGGCAGCAGCATCTCCCACCACAGGCAAAGCAGCAGCTCGCATGGAGGAGAAGGGGCACGGCATCCACCAGCTATGATTGTGGTCTGGAATAGGGAATGGGCCAGGGGTCCCACTGTGCTTCAATCATGCACAGTTTGCAGGCAGCCCACACTCGAGCTATGACAAAGCTGCAATTTAGTCAACCCTCATTTACCACTTACCACACTTTAGGAGCAGCTTCATTGTAAGATCTGTCAGGAGTCTACTTTTGTAAGCTGGGAAGTGTGTGCAGCCTCACACTTGTGGCGCAAACCACTGTAATTAAGCTCACGTCGGGTTGCCACTGAAAATTTGAGGAATCAAAAGGAAGGATGTGCTCTCTGCAGATGCTCCTGGGCTGGGCCATGTGCTGGACTTCCATGAGATAGCAGCTGTTTGGGGCTATTAAATTTGCAGGGTTGGTAATGTGGTACGCAGCATTGTAGGCACTGAAAATATGAGTGAGAAGAGACTTAGAAGCTGAAATGTGATACAATTCTCATTTATTACTTTCCAATATAACCTCTGCCTGTTATCACTTGTAATTCTTACTTTGTTCTTGCTATTCTCTTTTAGGTAGTGATAATAGTCGATATTTTCTTTATAAATTTCCATGTGTGATTTTACAAGTAGATCCAAACCTCAGGCATCACTGATAGTTCCCAAAATGTTCACACATGACAGTGATTATTTCTTTTTCTTGGGACATGACAGTGATTATTTCTTTTTCTTGGGCACTGAATCCAAATGAAGAGATTGTGAAGGTTGGGGAAGAGCAGTCACTTGAGACAGGACAGTTTTGTTAGCACAGAGTGCTGGGGGATATTCTTTCACCTAGAAAATAAGTTTTTTTCAAGTTATAAGAGAACTCTGAGGGGGGGGGGGAAACCATAAAATAATCCCTACCTTTTTTTTAATTTTCGTTATTCCCTCTGAGATCATGGCTTTCCTGTGAACAGTCATGGCAAAAATGTAATTTTTGTTTTCAGTTATTTTTGTTATTATAAACCACTGCTTCTGTCAAAAAGTATGGGCTTAATTTTAAATATGAATCCTAAAACTTATCAATATTAAATAATCCTCTTTTGTACACTCCCAGCAGAATTTTCAAATTTCATTAGTAACACTTGGTGTAACCTAACTCAACTACTTATGAATCTAGTCAGCTGCCCTTGTTGTCTTACAACTTTCCCCAATGAAAAATTTGGTTTGTTTTAAAGCTCAATTGTGCAGATTTCTGATGTACTTTGGATTGTGACTGCAACTGTGAAAATCCTTATCATGTTGTCAGTGTCTGAGCTGCTGGGTTGTTTTTTTGCTTTAGTCGGTTTATAAAAAGCATGAATTTGACAAGATACTGTTTCTAGATAAATTCCAGTTGCTTTGAATTTTTCTCATATAAAATTTCTTAGTCAGATTTGTCACAATTTTTGCTTTTAAAAAATTAAAGTCCTTTAAAAGAGATTTCTGTTTATTTCTGGAGCCCTCAATTTATCTTGAATATTCAAATAGGACACAGATCAGATTTTGTTTCATTAACATTTGACCTACACAGCTATATGAGATTTTTCCCAATTTAAAAAATTATGGTATAGGAGAGAGACTCTTTTTCCCTGTCAGAGGGGAATAAAAGTGTGGGCAGTAATGATTGTGTGTGCTTAATGAAGAGTTTGGTCTTTATGCCAGAGGTGAGCACAAATGGGCACCTGCAGGCAAGGCAGGCACTCATCAAACACTTCCCTTGTCCCCAGACTGCCATCCTGCAAAGAGCAGCCAGGAGGGTGGGTGGGTGGGCAGCCTGCAGGTAGGTGGGTTCATTGTAGAGACTCATCAGAGAAAAACAATGGAAATAATGATGATGATATGTGGTATTTCCTTTTAAATTAGTATGTTTGGAATGTGTTTTGTTTTAAATTAATAGAATGTAACCTCACCGTGTCCGATTTTCTCCATACCTGCCTTACTTTTCAAAGTGTGTTTCCCTCCCTTCTGAAGATACTAAATATCTCCTCCTTCTCATGCAGATAATTTGGGAGTTTACAGTTTCCAGCAATTGTGTGTTGGACAATTTTTCTACACCATACTTTTCAGTATTTGTTTTAAATGAATGAGTCATTAACCCTCAGCATTATGGGAAAGTTCAAGAGAAGTGTTAAAATGAGGGGGTGACAGATTCAGCCAACCCTAGCTATTAATGAGACAGTAAAGCTTGTTTGGAAAACAAAAAGATTAAAATCAAATGTCACGTTACCTGTCAATCAAACTTTCATGTGAAAGTTTCATGTAAGAGGGCCAAATAAACAAGAGCATGGCCAGACACTTTTCTATTCTCTTCTACTTGTGTTTCCTTTGAACACAGACTGAGCTTGTAGACTTCTATTAAGTTCTCTGATATATTTTCTGATTTAACCTTTTAGCTGCTGCAGTATAGTTTTCTGTTGCATTTTTTCTTCCAAACAGCATCCTTCTAAAAAGTTGTTCATGCAGGTGTTTGTGGGCTGATTTCTCTGCTGATCTTTCCACAAATCTATCAACTTCAGTATTCCAGCCTTTGAGTCCAGAACACATGATTTTATTTTAGTCTTAAATGGAAATTAGCACTGTCACCTGAACTGGGCATTGACCGGAGGAGCAGTTAACATTAATTTAACAGTAAATAGCACTGCATGCTACTGGTAAGGTGTGTGTTTAGGTGTCCCGCCACACCCTGAAGAATCCTGTTAGGCCTTACTTTACCTAAAAACATGAACCTCAAGGAACATTTTAGAGGGAGCAGCAGCTAGAGGCAGAAGCTAGACTTAAAAGGTTCTCAGTGTAATGAAAAAGAAAGGCAGTTACACAGAATAGCTCTGGGGAACTGGGGCTAGTCAGTGTATAGGAAATAAAGCGTGCATCATGGGATAAGAAAAGCTGGAGGTTCCCTGGGCCATTCTCGCAGTCCTGCAGAGTTTCCCCACATGCTGAAAGTCTCCTCCCAGTTGCCTCTGGGACACAAAATAGTTCTGGCTGCCTTTCATTGTCCTAAAGTTGCACGGTAAGAGAGTCCAGGGTCTGGATTTGATGTGTCCTGGATTCCTAAGTCAGCTGGAATATTGTGTCCATACACTGCCACATTGGAATGTAAGCTCATGCGCTGATGTCTTATCTACCTCTAAATAGTCAAAAGGCTTCTGTCATTTGTATTAATAGTAAATAACAGCTTCATTCCTCAGACCTCAAGAAGGAGTGTGACTGGCAGTTTCCTGCTTGGCTCTGTGTGTAGGACAGACTTTGTTCCCACTGTGTCACATGGCAGAGAGAATGCACATGGACAGACCTCCTTCAAAACCCAGGGATATCATAGATGAGTTTGTTCACTGTTTCTTGTCCCCAGTGAGGTCTGCAGCTGCCTTTCACTCTCTAGCTCCTGGCAGACAGCTGGTAGTTCCCATAAGCAGGCTGTGCAGTTCGTGTCTAGAGTCACAGTAATGTGCAGTATTACAATAATGTATATATGCTTTTTCCAGGTTCTGATTGCCAGCATCATGTGCAGCTATAACAGGGAGGACTGGACTGAACTTTCAAAAATGGCTGAGGTAATGGTTTCCTAAATGTGTTTCACATATTTTTTTTAAATTATCCTTGAAAACAAGAGCTGCAGTAAGGGATTCATTGAAAAAAACAGATTCAAAGTGAAAAATGAGAATTTAAAACATGTCCATTATAATTTGCTTAGTCTGTGTTTTCATTAAAATGATGGAAATGTAAATTTAAAGGAAATCTGTTCCATAAAAATGGTCCCTCGGATTTTTAAGCAGTACCTGGAAAGCCTTTAGTCTTTGAATCTATATACTTTTTATTTGCATTTTAAGCAAACTGTATATTATGACAGATGCCCTGATAAAATTTAATTCTACCTTTGAGAGCCCAACTTGATCTTACCTTGCCTAGAGGCACACTAGTTTGACAGCACCAGAAGAAATTTTGAATTTAAAACTCTTGAATATTTAAAGTATAAAGGGCTCATTAAATGCTATTCTAGTTTTAATACAGACTTTCAAAAATGATAGCTGAGAAAGTCAGCATATATAATAGCAGTCAGCAGGCTTTCTATAATATAAATCCAATCTTACAGAAATGCAAACAGACTATGCACCTGAAATTTCTATTCAATTTGAGGGAAAAACTATTTAATAACATCTACCTGTGTCCATTGAGAGTAGTATAAGAAATACTTATCAGGACCGCACTAATTTCATTCAGAAGGGTGTCTATATCTGAATGGAAAGCAAAGTTTTTAGGTTTAAATTAAAGCATGTTTTCCACATAAAGCATCTAGAGGAAATTAAAAGCATAGCATTAACAAATTTAGGCAAAGAAACAAATTAACGTGTTGTTATTGCTAACACTACCTTAGATTTAAATGTTTAAATTATAAATATGCTTTTATATATGTATGGATAGAGGTGTGGATATTTTGAATTTGTGTTTTCATATGGCAGAATGTTTCAACATCATTGTTGGTTTATTCAGTGTCCTAAACCCTCCTGTGGTTATGTATGGTGACACTTCTTTGAGCATTTTAAACCTATGAGGAAAAAAGTCACTTTAGGGACTTAGGGAAGTGAAATTAAACATTTTCAGAAGTTAGCTTGGTGATCTTCAACACTATTTCAATTTATACCTGTATTTACCTAATTGACCATGAAATCATATTTTGGAATCTCTGCTTGACGGAAGCAGTGCCACTCTTAAACTGATCAGGAAGAATGGCTTTACTGTGCCTTTGCTCCTGTTTCTTTAATCTGGTGGTACTGCTGCCCAACTTTAAGGCACTTATTTCCAATCTGTGCTTGTATTTATGTTACCCCTTTAGAAAAGAAGTGGTTCTCTAAATGCAGTCAATGATGTGTAACCTGTGTGATAGAACGCTCTTCTGGGTAGTCGTTGGTGTCTGCCCTGTGGAGAGCAGCACTAGTTTGGGGCGCCCTGGAATGCGCAGCTGAAGAGCAGGGAGGATGTTTAATCGCACGCGTAGGATCCTGCCTGGGAGGTAATGGATGTGGCTTTCACAAGAGCAGAAGCCCCAGAAGGTAGCACAGTGTCTCAGCAGGAGGGTGACCTATTCATCCAAAAGGTCAGCTTGTCAGGGAGGCCGACAGCCCCGGCATGGCCAGGCTGGCGGAGCCGGCCGGAGCAGGGAGGGCTCCTGCGAGTGATGGATGGCTTCTCCCTGCTCACGCACTTGGGGAGCTGCTGAACCATGGCCACACAGCAGGCAAAGTTACTCCAGTTCAATAAGCAAAACAAAATGCAGATACAGAACAAAACCCTAGTTAGAGCCGCTGGAAGGCAACAGGAGAGATGCTCATGTCAGGCCGGAGCAGTTCAGAAAGGAAGAGGAGCGTGTCTGTGTGCTGCCCTCGGACAGCTCGGCTCCTTCCCCTTTTAATTGTGACTAATAGAGGGCGATGAACAGAAATTAGCATGACTAATACGTTTGTTTAGACTTTTTTTATTAACCTGTTGTTCTTTAGAAACAAATTTATTTAATGACAAAAGCTATGGCATAGTACAGGTGCCTGCAGAAAATCTGGAGACTGAATCCATTAAAGCAAAAAGGAAACATTTATTACTGAGTTACAGTTCTTCAGAGCACAGCAGCACCTGTGTAACATTGCCTGCCAAAGCTCTTAGTGCTGCTCTTAGGCCCTGTAATTACATTTAATTTTTTAACATTTTCCAGAACCAACTCTTTATTCTGCTTGTATCTTTTTACTTCGTTTTTTACTCTAATTCCTTAAGAATCTTTGGAAACCACATCAGTTTTTGAAGATTTTTTCTCTCTAATGATCAACGTGCTTCTTTTCTAGGGTGTCATATATTTTTCTCTTTAAAAAGAAAAATAAGTCAAATATCTGAAGAAATCTATTTAACATGAACAATAAATGCTACAGGAAAGAGTATATTACTTGAAATTAATTTTTCATTTTTTGTCCTTCCACATGTTTTATAGGTTGCTGGTGCTGATGCGCTGGAGTTAAATTTATCATGTCCTCATGGTATGGGGGAGCGAGGCATGGGACTGGCCTGTGGGCAGGTAGGACTGTAACCACAATCTATTTAATGTCTCCCCAGCAATCCTGCCCTGCCACATTGACAGTTACACCTCAGGGGGCAAGACACAAGCTGCAGATTATCAGCTTGAGATTTTTAGGTTGAATGTGTTTAAATATTTATTGATGAGAGAAAAAAAAGAAAAACAAAGCTTAGAATGTACAAAATGCTTAGTTTTGCTGAGAACAAAAATGCATTATGTATTTGACAAGGAATATGATGAAAACAAATAATTTCAAAAAAGCACTTAGACAGAATTTGTTGATTTCCATTTCAGTGCCCTGTAGATGTCTTTTAAATCACAAGCTAGTAATTACTGCAGAGATCATAATGATTTTGAAGAACATGAGATATACACGCATTTCGTTTCACAATTTTTAACATATGAACGTAGCTGTATTTCAGAATCACAGAAGAGTCCATACATTCTGGTAGTACTGTGCACAGTTAACACCTTCTCTTGTAAGAGCCTGTGTTCTGGTACTATAGATTTGCTGGTTTATTCGGTTGAGATTGGAATTATCCATGCCTGATGTCTGCCATGTAGAAATCTGTTGGGAGTTTATCAGTACATCCCATGGCTTCAGTTAGGAGAATGTGTGTTGTTTTGGCCATGGAAAGAAAATATACACATACAAACCCTCATTCTCATACTAATATTTTTTGAAGTTTGTAGATTTTTGCATGTTTTGGTATGCCTTGAAATTTGTTTTGGCTCTGAAAAATGCCCAAATATAGTGAATTAAAAGTCTTTGAAAAAATCTTGGTACACAGTCTAACAGGAGAGATTTTCTAGAGTTTGACCATCAAAGTTTCTAAATTATGAAGCCTGTTTGATTTCCCATCTTCATACATTTTGGGGACAGGGAGAAGAGGAACAAGGAGATGCAGAGTGGGAATCATGATTATATACCCTAAAGCTGACATGTTATTGTTCACCTGGCCCCTTTGTAGAGTAATCATCTTGCTCAGTTAAACACAAAACTTAGAAGACCTGTGGTGTAGTTGGGTAACTAAACCATTCCCTTTCTGAAACTAGGGAAGCACTAGGAGCTGTAATCAGTGCAACCCTTCAAGTGGACACACTTCAAGCATAGCTTTTTCCTAGCAATACTGTCAGGCACAGTGCCCTGGGCATTTTATTGTTTTCTGTGAACAAAATTATGTCAATCTGGTCCATGCTGTAGATTATTATTTTTAATGAAAGTAATCTGGATGCTTTTTATGGCCAGTGGTCGTTTACTGAAGTTGTGATTAAAAATGGGAGAGAATCATAAAAGCCCTCCACGATAACACTAGCAAAACAGTAGTAGTTATTATTAATTTTTTTTCCCTGAATTGCATTCAAAAACAAATTGCTATTTTAGCCATGTTTATAATGTTTTGAAGAAATTTCCTTCCTTCAGTCTGCAGAGCATAACTCAGTAGTTTGGTGTGTCCCTGCCTGAGAAGGCAGGACACTGTGGAAGGTGCAGTCTGGTCAGGGATAGCCCTGGAGGTTCTGAACTGAAACTGGCTCCTTTCAAGCATGGGGGTTTTAATTTTTTTTATGTGTGTGTTATTTCCAGCTTTCAGTGGTTGGAGTAATGTATGCATGTGAAGTTGCTTAGATGTGTAGTCAGTAGGGAGCTGTCTGGCTACATGAGTTTTTACATATCTTTCAGCTATTGTAAAATCAGAGAAGCAAATGCAAAATCTGAGCACTCGGGGCTATCGTGTGGATTTGTGACTCTCCATGGAGGCGATCAGATCCATAAAGAAGATGATTTCTTTACATATATATATATGTATGCTTTTATAATAATAACATTTCTGTCTTTCCCATACAGTTTGGATATTCCTTGGAATGTTTCATATATACTACTCTTGCTTAAACATTTTCCTGTGTTTTCTTATTTGTCTTATCAAAATGAGAGCTCAAAAAGAATCAACTTCATGAGATGAATAAATGAATAAAACAAGCCATGTTTAGAGAGCCAGATCCTGATGTTCTTCCTCAGAGTTGGCTAAAATTAAATTGTGGTGATTTTAAGTGTAGATTATTAAAGCAAAAGGTGGGGATAAACTGGATTAAGTAATGATATGTGCAACAAGATTTACCAGTAGCCCTTCAGGGGGCTTCCATGCACGGTAGCCCCTGGAGACCCCATCAGAAGATACAAAAGTGCTAGATAATATTTTGGTATTTTAGTTGTTTCCCCCCACCCTCCAGAGCTGAAGTCAAATAGGTCAGACACAGGTGGTGTGGGGAAGACAGGGCTCAGATATGCTCTGAAAAAAAACCACCACTCGATATCTGGAAGTCAGGGCATGAGGCTTTGAGAGGCAGAGCAGCTTTCCTGGTTGTACAGTGAAGCAGGTTTTCTTAAATCTTTTTGATAACATAATCCATGTCTTCATAGGAATTTTTTTCAAGGATTAGGTCTCTTTCATGCCTAAGCACATTAAATCCTCAAGAAACTACAGAAATTGCTGAGATGAAGAATAATGGCATAAAATGTGTATTTTTACTATTTATAATGTCTAACATGTTCTGCCTTTTTGTTGTTGTTAAAAAAAAAAAAAAGGAAAGGAAAGGTTAATTACACTGTCTAGTTTTTCTTCTCATTCCAATTCCTATGGTGTGCCCAAAGGGTAAGTGTAGAAATCTGGGAACATCAGATTTGGTTTTCTCTATCCTATTTTGTTGTCTAGTATCAAACGCTTTCACTGTTTTATATCAACCCCAAATTAAAAAGCATCCTGGTATATCCAAATTATAGATATAAAAATGGGTACTAAGTATGGCTGTTTGTTTTATACTGAATTACAGTTCTCAGCTTTTATTTGATTTTAATTCCAAGTCATTAGTGCAGACACTCTGGCGCCCAAACAGCGTGGCTAGCCAGAGGGTAATATTAAGAGGTATCTGTATTGCTGCCAATAAGTTACTTAAAGCTGGTTCTGTATAAAATGTCAATTATATTTACTAATGCTGATTAATGATAATAAAGTTAAGGTTTGTATTCTTTTGTAACAATCTGCAATGGTATAAAAGTGGATATCGTTAAAAATTGTAATAGAATTTGTCATTACGTTTACCAGTACTAATGCACAGATTTTCCTTGAATCAGATAACCTATGCGTACAAAACATTTAATAGTAAACATAAAGAAAACATGGTGAACAGCAGATTATTATAAAATGGTTCTCACTTTCCCACTATAGTTCAATCCTGTAGTAATTTTAGCATAAAATTATGAAAATAATAAATCAAGCATGTGAGATGGTAGCACTCATATTTCAACGTCTAACTTGTGATGTTGTATTTGTGGTGCACTTTTTGTCCTTCACAGGAAGCCATGTAAAGACGTTTTACTTTTCTTTTTTCTTACTTATCCTTCTAAAAAGTGGCATTGAATATTCAGAATTATTAATGTCATGTGAAACCAACAAATTTAAGTGTTTGTCTTTTTGATTTTGGTCTAAAGGTCAATAGGTCTCTCCAGCTGCTCTGCCAAGAATGTATAGTTAAATTAAGTCAGTAATTTGGGTTTACGTTGCATTCCTGCTAGATGAAACCCCGCGTCTGAGAGCTGTAATGTGCATCTCCCAAGAAGCATGAGAACAAGATTGATTAGTACAAGTGATACCCAAAGGCTTCAAGATAATCAGTGAGTCTTCTTGGCCTATTGGGCAGTGAAAAACCACAGAGGGAAGGAAATAGCAGCTTAAAACTACCTGAAAGGATGTGACAAGATGCTGCAATAGTAGCTACAAACAGGAGAAGGTTATTCTTGGTCATGTCAGATGATAAAGCAAGGGGCAAATTGTAGGCTGAATGTTTCAAATTGTGCATTAGGAAAAGAATTCCCTAACAAGGTGATGCAGATCAGGAATATATTGTCTGGTGGAGCTGTGTACTCTCCATCTCTGGAGTTTTTAGCACTCAGGCAGGCAGAGCTGTGGCCACCATCATGGTGGTGGTGTTAGTGCCAGTCCGAGTGGGACCTTCCAGTACCTGCCCTCCTGCAGTCCATTCAGACAACCATTTCTGTGGATTCACCCTGTTCAGTTCCTCACCAAAGGCACTGTATTCTTTGTACCAGAAATAGGAAATGAGTACTGTATAAAAGGACTTGGGTGTTCACTTGGAGTGAGATAATCAGTATGAACAAGGTCTCAAGCCAAAAGCAACTAATCTCATATTCAAAGATCTTAGCCTTAGTGCTATAAGCAAATATTGCAAAAGTTAATAGCATCCTGGCATATAACTATTTCTCATTAATTAGTCATACCTTCTAACCCCAAAATAGAAAAAAATCTTTGCCGATTTCAGCATTTAAGCCCTAGGTTTGGGGAATGATTTGATTTTTTTTTTTTAGTTTATATTGAAGAAGGAATGTATATGTCTCTTGTGAGCACTGAAATCCAGATTCTGGTGGTTTAACTATTCAGATAATATGTAAAATGAACTTGCTTTGTGGTTCTTTTCTTACCTTTATTTTCATTTTGCTTCAGTGGTACTTGCTACAGTGTCTGCTGCTGGCTGTGCTTATGTTTATTGCCTGCAATTAGGAGGCAAGTTTCATAAAAGCCTACATTGCCTCATTCAGAGGACGACAAATCTGTCAAAAACAAAAAGAAAAAAACCCCAAAGCCCTGGTTACTCTGCGAAGATGAGAGCTGACTGCATGGCACAATTAGATTTGCTCTGCTGTACCTTGGAAATGGGAAAGATGAGGCTGCTTTTTAATTGAAATGCACAGCATAGCATGCTAATTCGCTGTTGCTCTGCCAGCAAGGAGCTTGAAGTATTTTAAATAAATGATGCCCCAAACAGAATTTGATTATATCTGTGTTCATGTGACATTCTACTATCAGCCTACAATAATATGCTGGTTAAGTATAATTCATTGAGTCCTGCAGGCAGTATTAGTTCTCTCTCTTCTCCTCTGTATCAGTTATTGCTACAAATTAATGCAAAGTACAGCAGAGTGGTGCTACACTGAGCTGTAACAGCAGTGTGGACATTGTCACCCAAAATCCAGTATAAACCAGCCTGAGGTTCGTGTTGGTGTTTGTAGTGGAGTTTCAGGACTCATACATTGTGTTGTTCTCTTGCATTGGCACTGTCATCCATTTTGGCTGGTTCTTCAAAATGTAATCCTAGCTGATCTCAGTGTCTTTGCGTCTGCCACTGCCCTCTCTTACTTTGGGGCATGTCTTGACCAAATGACCTCTTTCAGTCATGTTTCTCAGTGTCCAAAGTGTTTCAAAGGCTCTGTAAATTCCATAAAACTGGGTGACTGGGGAGAGGAGGGAAATTGCCTGCTGCTCAAGCAAATGGATATGAAGAGGAGCCTTGGTAGTTCAGCTGAAGGAAAGCTCACCAGAAGCAAGAAATTCAGTTCCTTGGTTGAGGCAGTGGTGCTGTTACTCTGTGTGTGCAGGGATGTGCTGCACTGGGCAATGTTTGCTGGGAGGGAATCTAGGATGTGCAGGGAGAAGGGATGCTGCTGATTGCCTGCTTCAGCTCCTGCAAATGTAGACATAAACACACTTTTTAGCAGATCAGGAAATGTGTTTTGTGGACTTATGTTCACGAGCCCGCACTGATCATGGTCCAACATGATCCTTTATGAAAATTTGGGTTTGTTGTTTAACCTCTTTGGATTGGTTTTTAATCTTCTCATTTGTCAGATGTCTCTTTCTTTTCTTTTTCTATTCCTTCGTTCTTCAGAACTCTCCTTATAAACTAAACCCTTTTGCTGAGTTGCTTTAAAAGTAAAAATTGATTCATGAGCTATTTCACTGGAAATCTGAGCAGGAGAAGCTTGCTGGCTTTATGGTCACTCCTGGGTAAGTGACATCATTCACCTACATCCAGTACCTGAGAATTCATTTCTTTTCTGTTACCATTGCAGGATTCAGGTGTAATTAAATGTTGTGATTTAAATGGATTTCTTTCATGCATCCTTTATGTCCTCATGTATTCTATCTTTTAAAAGGAGACAATAGTTAATAATGAGGTACAGCAGTTAATTGGTGTTTTGTCTAAAGAATTCTGCTTTTTATACACTCAAGGAGAAATGAATTGAAATGCAAAGTTTAATAAATTCATCATCAGAACTCTATTCTGTAATTTCATATTGTGGTTTGACAACATTTAATCCACTGTTATTGCTTTGAAGGATTTCTAATTGAATTACTCAAAAGACAAAATGGAAAATAAAGGGATTATAAATAGTTAAATTCATTTCTTTTCTGTTTTGTTCAGGTAAAATGTTGTGATTTAAATGGAATGCATCCTTTACATGTATTCTATCTTTTAAAAGGAGACAATAGTAATGAAAGTTAATTGGTGTTTTTTAAAAATTCTGCTTTTTTATACACTCAAGGAGAAATGAATTGAAATGCAAAGTTTAATAAATTCATCATCAGAACTCTATTCTGTAATTTCATATTGTGGTTTGACAACATTTAATCCACTGTTATTGCTTTGAAGGATTTCTAATTGAATTACTCAAAAGACAAAATGGAAAATAAAAAGGGATTATAAATTCAGCAATAATGTTAACAGCCGTACCAACTTGCTGAAAGTTTTTAATGACATGCTATGGCTGTTAAATAAGGTTTGAAATACTGTTTATGTGTGGTGACTTATATTTATGTAAGGAAGGCATTCTCTACAGAATGCCTTAGCAAATGTAAAAGTGATTGTGTTTCCTTGAAAATCATGAAGACATGAAAGCTATTTGGACTTGCACTTAATTTTCAATCTTACTATGATGGAATAATTTCTGCTGAAATTCACATTATGGGTGACAGATGTCACAGGGAAGGTTGGTTTGGTCACTATATCAGTGACCTGGCACTGTTTGGCTGTTTTAATGACACTTCAAGATTTTGACTGTTTTAATGACACTTCAGTAGCCTAACAGCAATGAAGTATATAGTGAGTGCTTTCCATAAAGGAACAACCTTTTTTTTTAACTTTTAAGCCAAATAGCAGCCGGTACTTATTCTTGAAATGGTATTTTAATGCCCTGAGATGTTTTCAGAAGAGGGAAATGTAGAAAACTTGAGCAAATGCCCAGGCCCTTTGACGTGCCTTTGGATATGTGATTGCACCATGAGGCATTGCAGTTTTTTGTGATCTTGATATCTGTTAGACAGGATTTAATGGAATCAGAGTGATCACCAGCAAATAACTGTGCAGGTAAAATAAAATATTTTAAGATTGTTTATCTTGGTGCACATTAGTATTTTTTTCTTTCTGTGGTTTCAGTTTTATGCCAGTGTTTGATAAAGTTAATTAGCAATATATTAACTCGTCTCTTCACTGCCTACACAAGAGTTTTCAGGATTAGACTCATATTTCTTTAAATTTTGCCTTGGCTCCTAGGAAAGTTAGTTTGCTGGGAAGCTTGCTCATTACAGTAGCCAAATCTGAATACATGCCCACTTGATGACCATTTTAAAACTGAGTGGCAAATTCTTCTCAAAGCATAGGTTTTAAATTCCCTTTTCGTGTTTCAAAGGTTTATGCTTTCCTTAATTATTTAGTATTTTCTACCTTAGTATTATCGGAAAGGACAGAGCTTGCCTACCTGGCCACAAGAGAAAGTTATTTGTAGCTGCAGCCTTTGCATATTCGAGTTCTGAGCTTCCCTTTAGAATATTTCACGTATGACGTAAACCTAATCAAACCCTTATGCCTTCTAGCAGGTGACCTCTGCATGAACTAAAGAGCTGAAATATTATTTAATCATGCTGCATTCCACTTTTTACAGTGCTATGAGAAACATTATTTTGGCTGGCTAGAAGCAACCAATATAAAATATGTTGTTCTGTCAGGGGTAAAAAGGCATTTTTATTAG
This sequence comes from Emberiza elegans, assembly GCA_024865655.1. Classification (NCBI taxonomy): domain Eukaryota; kingdom Metazoa; phylum Chordata; class Aves; order Passeriformes; family Fringillidae; genus Emberiza; species Emberiza elegans. Next base: position 69,409,339 of record JALJVW010000206.1, read on the forward strand.
TCAACACTTTGCGTAGACCAGCACTGTTAAATAAATCTTTCCAGCTAGTGTGACCAAGAAGTTTATTAATGGTAAATGTGCAGTTTTGTATTTTTCACTTGGAATATTTAAGCCAGTTGATATTGGAACAAATAATTTGGTAATTTGGACTGCCAACTGTGCATCAACCTTTCAGGGCCAACTATTAGTGATCTTTGTTCTGGAAGCCGAAGAAAATCATCTGACTTAAATGCCTTTACTATTGCATTAAAATCAATAGCTATAAATGCTTATTGCTAAAGTTTTAACAGACCTATCATAATGAAACAAAAGAACTGTTTTCCCTATCATGTAAGGTAACTATAAGCAAATATAAAATGTCTTATAGTTAATTTTTAAATTAGAAAGTTTTCTAACAGGGGTGTTTCTTTTGGTTGCTTAGAATAACATTTTCAAATTAAAAACAAGTGAAACACAACCCAAACATTCAGAATAAGGAAAAACGCTATGGTTCAACCACCTTCACAGAGAGAGGAATCAGTTTTCAAAACAAATTCAGTTCTTTTCCTCTTTGTGCTGGGGAGAAGACAAAAAGCTTTTCTGTAATTCGAAAAAGGAGTAATTACAAAGCTGACTAAAGGCAGAAACCGACCTTTCAAGTCTCAGTAGTGCTTGATCTTGACATCTTTCTAATTGCTGTCCCAACACAAATATATGTTTTCTACTTTCCTGTACTGGTCAATCAAAAACCTCCAGCTCATTTTTGACCTTGTCTGCACACGGGTTTTCAGTCATGAGGTGCAGCATTATCCAGAAGGGGTGTAGGAGTGCCATGCTGCTAATAAGGTGTCCAAAGAGGCTCTCCCACACAGCACTTTGATAAATGTATTCGTGAGTTTGGATGCTGACCTATGTTAAAATTGGCAGCTTTTAGATTAGATAAGTGAAAACCCATTGGAGTGGGTTCTTTTTGTTTGGCTTATTTTTGTCTGTTTTTTGACATACGTAAAGCATCATACATTTGTGCAGCTCCAGTGAGTGCTACAATAAAGAAACACTGTAACAAGGTACTTTTCCATTTTTTTAAGAAAGTGACGCAATAAAAGGTTATTTGTCTTGTGCTTTTAGCATCTTTCTAAGGTTCTAATTAAAGAGCTGACATAGGGAGAAATAGTGAACTGATACTGAAGGAGAGTAAGAAAAGGGATCTGCTAAAATTGAAACATTTATTGAAATTCTGATTCTGTAGAAACCCTTTATGTATCTTTTAAGATTTTGCTATATGATTTTGGTTTTAAAGTTTCTTTTTTATATACACCAATTTGTTCTTTCAGTTTTCTAAAGTAGTCTGAGGAGAGCCTGTGACTCCTTTGAGCAGTAGGAGCCCCAGTCTCTTGTTGGCTTTTCTCAAAGCCCACTGTGATCTCTCTCAGTATCGACAGGGTCTCAGAGTTATGACTTCTCAGTTCAGCCATGCCCAAAACTTGGATCTAATCCAGAGTGACTTGATTTAGCCCAGTGACACGTTGGTATCACTGGAAGAAAAGGAGAATCTCAATTAGGCTCCCCAAGTGGAACTCGCAGTGACAGATCTGAAGGAGTAGCTGATCAAATTTTGACACCTTGCTTGCAGCTTTACTTTAAATTAATAAAGTCCAAGCATCTAGGAATGGAGCTAGGTGACAGGAGTTTTTAGTTCTTGTAACTTACCACAGGAAAAAGAAAGTTCAGTCAGGTCTCTCAATTCTCACTTAGATTTTTACTTTAGCAAAAACATTATCAGTTGGGAGTCATTACTCTCTCTAAGGTTGGGGTTTTTTTTTTAATTAAATGTAAAGATAAAAATATGTCTTTACTTTCAAGGGGTAATGTTTTTGCCTAATTGATAAATCTATAACCAAAAGAACAAATGGAGTCTGCAAAAATGCATGGGAATTTTCCAAGCTATACTTCTACATCTTAATATGCAGTATTTTGTAAGCAAAAATGTGCTTGTTTCACTAGTAGGACGTGCTTAGTTATATAAGTCATATGATATCTTCTCAGTTTAAAAATATTATAGTTTTTGTTCAATTTATAAAGGGAACATTTTGCTGTGTAAAAACAACATAAACGTCTTCATTTACTTAGTAGACTTGTTTCAAAAGACTTTTTTTAAAGAAAGAAGCATTTTAGAGTGTGTAAGAGAGTAGAAAATAAGTATGTCCTTGATTTAAATCAGTGAACAATAGTCACAGAGCACATCGTTGCTATGGTAGTTTAGTGAAATGGTAACTATGTGGAATTTGCTTAATTTTTCTCATCTGAATCTCTGATCTTTTAGAAATGCTTCCAAAAACTCCACCTCTACAACCTCCTTTCACATTGAAAAGACCTCTTGTTTCAAAGTGCAAATTAATTAATAAAAGCTGAAGGCTTAAGTGGGATGAAGCATTTTTATTCTCCTAGAACAAAATATGAAATTATTCATCTTTGGATGAATTGCTATCTTGAATGAAGAAGGATTTTCCTGTACCATTTTATGGAAGACATTTAATGAGATTTTGAATTTTGGGGGGTTGGTTCTTTTGGGTTTTTTTTGGCTAAAGTAGTACATCTTGGATCTTATGACAAAGGGCAATACAGTATTGACTGGAAAAGAATCCTGAATTCTGTCATTATCTCTAAAATTTATTGTGTAGCATTCCTATCACATCACATTGTGGATTCTTGCTGGAGGGATATAAGCTCTCAACCAGCAGCCACATTTTTTTGAGGCTGACCAGGCTAACCCAAGCCTCTGATGTAATTTAGGCCAGTTTTTTAATTTTTTCCTAATATATATAGATAGCTTCACATACAACCATGAAAACTGTTATTCCTGCCTTAGGTTAAACTGCTTCATTTCCTTTCTTTTTGACAGCTGCGGTCAATAGATGTTGACCAAAAGCTGTCAAATTTCCTGAGAAATGAGGAAGAATTTTTTACTCCAGATGAGAAGCTGAGTTGTTATTCATCTTCTGTCCTGGGAAATCCTTCCCTTATTTTGACAGGCTTTAAACAAATTGTTAGCTTTAATTAACTTTGAAATGGGACCAATGCACAACCTAAACTGCTTCTTTCCAGGGTGTAAGAAGGCAGTAAAACTAACCACGAGATTCTGCAGTGGTGACTCTTGCTACAGTGATTGACTGTAATTCTGTGTTTTGGTACTGTGGAAATTTTGTGTAGGTTTAGAGAGAGACAGTTTTATTAAGACAATCTTGGGCCTCCCATATGAGGAAGGAGAAGAGATAGTGGTGTAAAGGATAAATATTAAAATACACACAGAAATAAATAAAATGAGTGATGAAGGCTACAGATACTGATGTGCAATGCTTTAAGGTGGAATTCCCATACTTCTACTTTCTCTTCATATTTTAATGAACAGCAAAGGAATAGTTCTTCATAGAGTTAGGTTTTTCCTGTTATTAGGGTTGGGGTTTTTTGGGTTTTTTTAAGTTATGATTTTCTAATGGTTTTATGGGATAGACACATTTAAACTAACAGCTTGTCAGGCTAGTACATCCTCATTACATTTATGGGATCTCTGTAAAAGATGCAGATCCACAGGTACACATAGAGAAAGTAGGGTGGATTGAATATGTGAGGGGTCTACCCAAGTTAACATTATTCACTTTCTAAAGCTGCTCCAAATGCATCCTGCCCCTACCTTTCCACACTGCAGTAGTGCCACTGTAATGTTCAGAGGGAGAGTTCTAGAGAATGCTCTAGAAAGTTGCTCCTGCTGCATGGAGGTTACCAGCAGATAAACAGGGAAGATCCTGTTCTCCTTTTTTACTTTTCAGATGGGGATGCCTTTGGGTCCTCTTGGGCCATCAGACAGCAATTTGAGGATAGGTTTCATTCTTCCCTTGTAGACTATTGTTGAATGAAACAGTAAAGTGAGAGTAGTATATGTATTAAATTTATCAGATGAGTCTTGCAAATTCTCACCTAGAAAGCTTTTCTTATGCTACATCATTCTTGTAATCATAAAAGCTCTCCCTTCTTTTTCCATAGCTATGGGTACTATTTTGAAAAATCTATATAATGCTCAGAATGAGAAGTTACTGTAAAACATTTTTTCATATAAAAAATTCCTCCAATGATAATAGATACAACAAATATACAAGATTTGTGTCTGAAGGGCCAGTACAGAAAGAAAGTCTGCCATGAGAAGGACACACTGTTGTTGCACTTGCCTACCCTTGCCTATCTGCACATAAGAAATCTTATGTCTGCTTCATCTGTACGAAATTAATAAAAAATAAGTCCTCTGTAACTTACTATTAGCATTTAAAATTGAAAACATGTTGAAGTAATTCATTTAGCCATAAAACTCATAGGCAACAAATATACAACAGAATAGTCTTGTGGCCACCAAAGATTTGACGTGTATGAGGAAGATTAGACTTACTCTTGCATTAAATATGATAAACTATTTTAATTACTGAAGCTTTTTTGTTTAGGGTGTAGTCAGTGATAGATGAGGTTTAAGGACTTTGCAAGATACAGCAAGACCTTGTAACACTCATTGTGCCAACCAGAACTTGCCATCCTCACAGCCAGGACAATGGACCAACACACATCATCAGTGTGACCTGTGGTGATAAATCCAATAGGTCTTTGTAATGAAGCCTTCATACATGTGCAGAGTCAGGATTTGGTCTGAGAAAAGCTGCATTTTCATTCTTTCCACAACTGTATGAATCCTTGTCCTCCTCTTAGTGAGACAGAACTGCCAACATTGTTTAGGGACAGCCTGAAGATTTCAAGATATGGTTCATTTTCTTTAGTACTATTTAGACATGATCAACTAATGTGCTCTACTGAGTGTTAACTTTTCTTATGAAGTTCTTGGGGAAAATTCCAAATAGGTTTGGGGTTTTTTTATTACATCATTCAGACTGCTATTTGTATTCTCTCTATATATATGCAGACATGTAGATGTACATGCACTCACATACCTGCTTCCTGAGGAGTGTTTGCACAGTTAACAATCAACATGTTTGTTACCCTAAAGTAGTTGTAATTCTATCTTTTGCAAAATTCCAATGCTCTGAAAATCTATTTAAATCCAAGTATTAAAAATATTTCTGTTGTTAATGTGTAAAGTATCTCATGGTTTAAGGTAGTCCAGAGAATTAAGTGTGCTTTTCTGCCAGACAAACCTTTTCAAGTCCTTATGCAAATGACTTCTGCAAAACTGGGCACCAAAGTGAGGTGATTTGTGGAGATGCACCTCAGGCCAGCTGACTCTCATCTCTCCATTTATTGAACAGGTATAATAGTAATTTTCTACCTCAGAGAGGTGTTCTGAATGCAGTATAAAGATTGTGCAGTAACAGGATAGTGCAAAAATGAGGGCCCTGAAAGAACACTGAAAATAGGTCACAATAAAAATTTTGAAAAATCTGCAGCCAGACATTTCTGTGGTAATCTCATCATGGTTTTGTTTCTTTCCATGAAACACAAGGGGAGGTGACCTACTCTGTGCACAGCATTTTCACGCTGCTTTTTAAACATGCAGGATGTATCTGCCTTGGGGCTGATAGGAGAGGGGGTTCGTCTCATTACTGATGCCAAATGCAATCAGTAGACAACTTGCTGCTTTAATTTCTGAGGACCTATACTCATAGTTATGGTTGTAGTTAAGCTTATCATGTGATCATTTAGAAAAAAAAGGTGAATAGTTGTTTTTCCTCTAGTATATCTACCCATTGGCAATGAGTAGTTAGGATTAAAAGCTTCATCTAGCCCAAGGCTATAATGAATATTCAGGAAAAATGATTCTGTACTGTTGCTTAGGGAAGTAAAAAGACAACCCCTGTAACATTCAAATCTCCTGTGCCTTTGGAATAAACAAGCATTATTTGATTAACAGGAAGACAGAAGACACGCTGATGTACAGCTTATACCAAAAGAGACTTTATATGGTATTAAATTGCCAACAGATTCTTGTAGGTACGGTGCATGAATCAATATTACCTTTTAGCCGATGATAATTTTACCAAGCTTTTATTTAGATGGAATTTGTTTAAAAAAATTGAAATACAGCAGATAAACAAAGTGTGCTGGCAATAGATGTTACAGTCCATTGGAGCATTTGTTCATTCTTCTGGATTGACACACAGTGCAAAATTATGCTACACGTTCTGTTACAATCACACTGTATCATTCTTAATGAAAGAACCAACAAACCCAGGTATGTGTAATGAAAGAAGGTAATTTTTAGCAACATGGTAGACTCTGAACCAAAAGCAGTACAATCCTCTACTAAATTAAGCAGAATAATATTTTATTTAGTTCATTTTGTTGGTTTTGTGAATACAAATGCCCAGCTGTTTTTACAGCTAGTAACATTTTACATATCAAGCCTTTTAGGAAATATTTCTTGACTATGCAAGCTTCGTCAACCACTTTATCAATTATAAGAGCTGCAGGCACTTTGATTAACTTAGATTGGAGTAAAAAAAGATATTTGTATTGTATTAGCACTGACTGTTTTATAATGTGATTTATGGGCCTCAAGATTCATTCTTTCACAAGGTACATGCTTATCCTTGGATGTTTTATAAATCCAAGAAAGAATCGGAAAAAGCGATTTGTGAATTTGGGTCAGTCTTGCAGAAATCCAAGGAGGTGGGAGGTCCTCAATCAGTCAAATTAATTAGGCGAAAGGAAGCTTGTACATAACCTCCTAAAAATGAGGTTTTGGTATCATGCTACTCTCTTGGCTAAATCTGTGCCTGAGTTTAAAACTTTTTTGGATGGGTCAGATTAGTATTCTCAGAAATCTGAAGTTTTGAGTTGCATTTCTTTAGTCAATGACTGCATTTAGAAATAATTCTCTATATCTAATCACTTTAGTGTTTCTCACAAGTGTGTTCTTTTGTGACCTCTGCAATTTGGTCTTAGTCTAAAGGCAAGGAAGCTTCTATGGAGAAGTTGTGCACCATCTAGTGAACTTCCCATGGATTATACAAATGTAGTTTATTCATTTCCTATGAAAATTTTCTGTCCAGTGACATCAGTATCTTCTGGTTTCAGCCATCTGATTGCTTAGAATGCATTTTTCCAAGTCCTTAGTACAAACAGAGTAAGAAATTACAAAATATATAAATTAACAATGACTTCTCCTAATGATCTAAATAAGAAAACATGAAGTTAAACAAAACCAGGTGAGGATATTAGTCCTCTTTGCCAATACATTAGTTGTCTGTCTGTAAAGCACAAAAGCTCTGGTCTTCTGAGGCAGTGGCTTCCTGACAGAACTCCCTCTGTCAGCAGGGATGCTCAGGCTGTGCCCACTGGGCACTCCCAGTGTCACTGCTGGGAGCAGAGAGAGGGGGCTCAGGTGCCTCTCTGGTGTTCACTGCACCAGGAGCAACCCGAGCAGGAGGGTCTGGAGGCAGAGCAAGGAGAGGAGGAGGAGGGTGGAAGGAAGGACCATCTGTATGTTCCAGCACGACTCCATTATAGAACTCACACTGTAAAGGGAAGCAGCAAAATAGGTGCTTCACATAGGTGTGGCACAAGGGCAAACTGACTTTTTTTACGTTAACCAGCATTTTCTTCGTATGAGATTTATTTAATGTGCAAATTAATTGTATAAAACATTATGGGGGGAGGGAAATTATCTTCAGAAATACCTGTTTCAGTTCAGAATTGTCAAATTTAATGGGAATTCTAATTTTTTTTTGTGTAAAATTCATCACCTTTCCAATTTCTATCAGTAACTGTCTCATCATACAACAAAGCACTGTTTTAACTTGTGTTTTGTTATTTCAGTGTTTACTCACTAAACATTCATTTTTTTCCCCTGGAATATTAACTGAAATAGGATCAAAGATTTTATCTCCTTCACTTGAATTTTTGAATTATTTTCCTATTAATTTACCTGTGATTTTACAGGGACCAAAAATGGGCACTTTTCCAAGGACAATACAAGTGAGCCTTTCAAAAGGGCTCTTTCTAATCGTGTGCTGTGCAATCAGATATTTAAACTGTTTACTAGCATGAGAAATAAAAGACCATTCCATTGCATTAATTGCATTAATCTTGGTGTGTGAGAAGTAGAACTGATTGAAAATAAACATCTTTACTTACTTTCAGGGGGAAAAAAAACAAACAATTATTGTTTATGACGAAAGACAAACTAGTTGAATTGTCTTAGGTAGGATGAAAACTGGATTTTATGAAAGACATCTCCCAAAAAGTTATTCAATGAGGTTTAAAATAATTGCATTTTTTAAGGCAGTAGTGTGTGTTGGAGTAAGAATTTTTATGGCAGCACTATAAGCACAACAAAGTCAGCATAATGAGTTATGTGGTGCCAACATCCTGAACATTATCACAAGGATTTCTAAGGAGAAGAATTAACATAAAGGATATACAATTCATGTCTTCTAGAGGGTCTCTCATTTCTGCGTTGGGCCTCAAGGAAATTCAAAGCAGAAATGAAAGTCAAAGCTGCAACTACTTTCGTACTGCCGGTGCAGCGTTTCATGCATATTTCATGGCAGCTGCATGGGCGGGAGATCACCGCTTTTATTGGGATGCCAGCGCAAAGTCTTAGGATTTTACTATTCATGTCAAGCACTGTGTACTTTCCAGGAACACAGCCTGTGGGGTTTTTGTTTGTATTTAGCCATTGGTGTAAAAAGGAAAAACAACAAGGGGATATTTCCTGTGTTCACTAGATTGGCAACCTTGAGTCCGCTGGATTGTTTTAAATTTCATTTAGACTCATCCCATTCTCAGTTACTACATAGCAGTGCAGCTTTCTGAGTTTTACAATATCAAATGGGAGAAGATTATTCATATATGACAGATTTAATTATCTGAGAGAGTGATAAAGACTTAGTAAATATAAATAATTGCTGCAGTACTGATTAGCCTACCCACAGGTAATACTTGTGCTGAATCTTGTAATGGCACCATTCAATTTTTAACCAGAACATGCACCAGGTTCTCCATGCATCAGTATTGCAAATTTTAAGGGACTTGTTGAAGAGCATTATGAATTGCCCACAGAAAAATAAAACAAGAATTACATTGAGCAAGAACCCTTGTATGTGCCAGATGCAGGTGTTAGTTCCACTGAGCTGTCCTCAGTGGAAAGGGTAGCTGATTACTGTCTGCATGAGATGTATTCCATAAGAGAAGTAAATGACTGGAAATCAGGAAAAGCTAGCACTTGAAGATTTCGATTTCTGGCTTTAACAGAGATTTTGATCTTTCATTTACACTATGGCCATCCCAAGTTATTCTCAGAGTACAGAAATGCTGAATTGCATTCTGATAGCCCTGCAACCTCGATTCATCCTTGTTCCGATCAAGGCATGATCAGACAATGCTTCAGATTCACATTATTTTATAGGATACTGCTTGTTTTTAATGTACCTTACATAGAGTGAGTTGTTAGAACTCAAAATTATTTTTTAAAATAAATGGGTAAAATAGTCTGTCATCCAAAATGGTATTTTCCTCTCTCTGGGAAAGGAACATTTTGTGATATCTTTGTCTTCTGAAAAAAAAAATTCCTTTTTTTCACAAATTAACCTTTCTGGAGTAGATTTGCAGTTACTTGGTGTGTCTGAAATAAGTTAACTAATGAGATGAAGCTCAGTTCTGATGTGCAATTTTACAGAATTGCAGCATAGCCACTTAGAGCAAAGTTTTCTATTTCCTTAATACACCTTTTGTTCATACTACTTTTAATTATGTTCTATATTTATCTGGCCTATTTGAACAGGATCCAGAGCTGGTACGGAACATCTGTCGCTGGGTTAGACAAGCTGTTCGCATCCCTTTCTTTGCCAAACTGACCCCAAATGTCACTGATATTGTGAAAATTGCAATGGCTGCACAGGAAGGTGAGTGACTCCAGTGCACAAGTTGTGCAGATTTACTGATTTGCTGTATGGGGTAAGATAGGAACGTTGCTGGAATAACAGATAACAACAGAAACTAATGGGAAAATATTTTGTTTTATGTATTTAGAATAAGGACACTGATCAAAGGTTTCCTGATTTTATTCATGCATGTGGAATAAAGCAATATATGAAGAGAACCACGTTAGGCTGTTAACAATAAATTGTATAGTGTTTCCCTGCACGCTCTTAATTTTGTCATATTTGTATGCTTACCATACCACTGTAAATCCCCCTGTTCCTATATTTAGTAGTGAAAATGGTGTGTGTGTGTTCTGAGAAAACAAAAATACACTACTAGAAGGTATATATATTTTCTTTCCTTAGAGTTTAATGCACAAAGTGGCAGCAAATAAGTTTGCAAGTAGGTGTGTGAATCCATCATTTAGAACCGTGGTAATTGTTTCTTGGTCACATTGCTTCTTTTGTCTTGCTGCACAGAAGCTTTGAGGAGGTGGCCACTGTTTTGGGGTACCTTCAGGTGTTGAACAACTGCTGTAGCAGGTTCTGTCCCACACAGCTGAAGGGTAGAGATCTGCCTGTCAGCCCAAGCATTTCCACATGCTGTCTTATAGCCCTTACAGCTCTTTCAGCTGATGCAGCCTGCCTTGAAGCAAGTGCTAAATTTGTTCTCCCAGGATTGGTCATAAGGACCTTTCTGTGCATCCCCTTGCAGTTTGTTGCCTTTGCTCTCTGGCTGTTTATTTGAATTTCTAGTTATTTCAGAGTTTCACAGGTTTTCTTCAGTATTTTATCCTCTCTTGTTCTTATACACATGATTTAACAAAAAGCAACTGACCTTTTCTTTCACAGGTGGCGCAGATGGTGTTACAGCCACCAACACTGTGTCAGGACTGATGGGACTGAAAGCAGACAGCACACCTTGGCCAGCAGTTGGTCGAGGACTGAGGACCACATATGGTGGCATGTCAGGTAGGTGTTGCCCTTTTTGATGCATGGTACTTCCTTGGAGGCTTTCAAAACATCAGGAGGTCCTTGTAGCGGGCTAGAATATCATGTCTGCAGTCGCACCGAGTCCTTAAAGCTCACTGCTGGTCAATGTTTCTAAGTCATGACAGATGGAACAGATTAAGTGTGAAGGCTCTTGGGTTGCCCTTTCCTTAATGGTAAAGCACTGCATCAGAGTACTGTGATAGGGTCACTGGAGAGGGAAGGAAATCTCTTCCCTCGTGACCCTCGCTTTTCCTCAAATTTTTCATCCTGTCACAATTGTCAGGCCCCACGTTAGACAGAGGCTAATGAAAGGGCATTGCAGGGGGAAATATCAACAATCCAAATGCAGTGTATGTTTCATAGCCCAATCTCCAGCCTTCCTTGCTCCTTCCCATAAGTGCACCTTTTCCAGAGAGGTTATTTCCTCCTCTTCCCACTGTGGTAAAAATGATAGACAGTATTAGGCAAATATATGCATATTTTTGTAGCCTATTCCTCAAGATATACAAGAATATCTTGTGTAGCTCATATTTTCAACTCCTGCTTCACAGTTTAATTTTCAAACCAGCTGCAAAACTTTTACACTCCAGTTCAGTGCCGGTGCACACTAATGTATTAATCTATTGACCCGGTGAACTCTGTTGCTGTGACAACACAAACTTGGCCCTGAAGACAATACTGTGAGTTTCTTGGCTTTACTGGTATGGAGATTAGTCTCCTTGGTGATAAAAGTAGCAGTAAATATACATGAAAGAAGTAATTGCATCCTCCCAATGAGTCAAACGTTATTCTGTTGGACCCGCCTCCTACCTCACCCCAAAAAAGTAATTGGAGAAGACCAGACAGGCAAAAATATCCTTTATTTTATGTGACTGGTGTTATCCTCAGAGAACCATAGGAAATGTAGGAAAAGATGACTTTTAAACAAACTTTAATTCAGATGAGTGTATTCAGTGGCAAATTGTGTTATTGCCTTAGATAAGTACATAGAATTTGGAATTTTTTATAGAATGCTGAAAAGTAAGAAAGTGATAACAATCAGAAAAAATCATTATGCCTATCGCATAATGGTTTCACAGTGACAGTCCAATAAGATGTTATATTTTAATATTATGCAAAATGGGAGGAAGAGGGGAACACGAAGAGAACAGCTAAAGCCCATTTCAATTTCTCTAGCCTGCTATGTTGACAGGAAAAGAATAAAGGAGGTCACAGTGGGTGCTGTGCATTAAAAATTAATAAAAGAACTATTGCAGTAGTATTTTATATAAGTAACACCATTCACATTTTCTCATTTAAGTTGCAATTTGTGAATATTCCTTCCTACCGTAATTCTGCCTAATAAAATCTATAAAATGGCTGCATTTTAGAGAAGTGTGTCTATGTCACAAATTTGAAACATCTATGCAATGTAAATTACCGTGTCCAGCTGCGAGGATGTTCCAGCATTTCTGTGGTTTACAATACTAAATGGACCCAAAGAAAAGTTGCTTCTTTATTTTATTTATATATATATATGTGTGTGTATAAGTACAAATTTTTTTTCTGAATTTTTTTGTGTATCAGAGGAGAGAGAAAATTACATTTTAGGATGCACCATTACCTATGATGCAAATCTGCTTATTTAAAAAATATTTAAAATACTGAAAGTGTTGTCAATTTATTGTGTTTTGAAAGAGTCATCACTGGGTCCCAATGCCACAACTCCTTGCACAAAAGAAAGCCACGGAGTCAATAACATCAATAGCTCGGCAGCATGTTACAATACTTCCTGCTCAGCAGTCAGGTGTAGCAGTATACAAATTTCCAAAAGCAGGGAAGCAATTTTAAATCAGGAGAGCTAGCATGCTTACAAGAAGACAAAAAGTGGGAGAGCGTGTCATCTTGTCAGAGCAAGGGGCAGGGTGGCCGTGCTTCTGTTCCAGCTGTGCCACGGCGGAGACACATGGCCTGCAGCCAGACACTTGACCTTTCCGTGCTCTGTTTCCCCTGTCTGTGGGATGGCAGGAGCACCACTTACGTGCCTACAGGCTTGGTGGGAAGTGCTCTGTGGTCTTGGCATCAAAGTCGCTTCACAGCGTAACATATTGGGTTTCTATTTTGATGTGCGTAAATTTGTTTTATTTTATTATCTGATAAAGTCAGTAAGTTTTTGTTGTTTTTTCCAAATAATTCCTCTCAAGAGAGAATTAATTTTTGAAGTGAAAGACAGCACTATTATAGAAGCAATAAGTCTGGTTCATTTTCAGCGTGTTTTCCCAAAGCACAGCTGGTTCATTGTTCTGTCATGTGCAAACCTAGGGCAGATACAGCACACAGCCAAGCTGGATCAGGCTTTCTGGATTTTTCCATGTGCATAGATTGTGGACTGGCAGTGATGCTCCTGTGGCCCAGAGGTACAGTGAGTGAGGCAGGAGTTCTGTCCCTCAGGGTGCCGCACTCATGGCGCTGTGTGACCGTGGGTGAGGCGGGAGCTGGCCCCAGCCCTGTGGAGGTCTCAGCACAGGGTCCCCTGAGGTGTCCTGGTGAGGTCTGAAATGCACCTTGGATCAACTGTGGTGACCCTCAGCATTACCCAGCCCCTGTGTCTGTCTGCCGGCCCTGGCAGTGACCAGGTCACGGGGCAAGAAGTCGGTCTCCTAAAGGACCAGTGTTCTCCAGGGATTTATAAAGTCGCTGTGTTAGGGCAGTGCAGGTTGCCTTCTCCAGGTGAGTGCAAACTCCCTCCTTTTGAGTTTGATGAAAGTTTCCAACAAAGAGCAAGTAACAAAGATGGGTTAGTGCCCTGCCCCGGCAGCTGCCTGACATTTTGACTGACAGACGTCCCTGTTCTCCAGTGTTCAAAAATGTCCTCCTACATGGCTGTGTACTGAAAAAATGTTTTCCATATAAAATTTCCCCTTGGCCTCTTCATCCCTTCTCTTCTTGTCTGTTTCATGCAGAAGCAGCTGTATGCTTTTCTTCATTTTTGAAGCAGGAATTTTTTTTTATAATTTCTCTTCAATTACTAAATCACATGTAGTTTCCTATAATTTGTCTAACATAGAGAAAAATAATAAGAAAAAAAGTTTATTAACATCATTGCCAAATCCTGAGATGTTTTGAGAACAGACTTCTGTCTCTGTTTTTTAAACAATTGTTCAAAGAAGGAGAGACTTAATGGGATTACTTTGAAAGCCCCATTTAGTTTGGAGTTGTCACAGTCAGTGTTTTCTTGCCAGCCAGTGCTCGGGCAGTGACCTTCCTGTTTTGATGTAATTTGATCAGCTGAAAATTGCTAAGCTGCAAGAGGCATCCCTGTTTCCTCCTTTCTTCCCTCCTGTTTCTTGGCTGGTTTTGACAGGGAGGGATCCTGGTATCCCAGGTTTGACTACCAGGCTGTAGGACTAGTCTCTCTCTTCACTTCCCTGCAAATACTGAATTATTAATACAAAGTGAAACAGCTCTCACAGGATACATGCTCATACCAGCACAGCCTGCTGACCTGAACATGAGGAGAGCCAGATTTAAATCCCAGGTGTGAGCCCAGGTCATAGCTGGGCCCCCTGGATTCCAAGTTTACCCTACAAATATTGAGCTGTATAAAATCACTTAGGTTTTTCTTCTACTTTTACCTCTATCCTTGTGACTATATATATATATATATATACACACAGGAAAAATTTCACTTTAATTTTGATATATTGTTGTTTTTTAAAGAAAATTAATTTCCAATTTGTACTGTGTAGTATCAGATGAATCTAAAGGCTATGGTAGCCCTGCAGATTTTTGTGGCCCTGATATCTGAGAGGACATTGTGATTAGAGGATCCCCCAGTCTTCATCCATTTTTTAAATAATTTTTTAAAAATAAATTTAGAGGAACTGCCCATTACTCAAAAAGCGTAGTTATCCTAATGAAGTCCATACAAAATATGGTTAAGGAAATAATCCTTTATGTTGAAAGAAAAAAATATTAAAATTAAGATACATTTTTTCAAACTGTGTAACTGTCGTATGTGTTTGCAGCATTAGAGACAGTTTGATTTCCATTAAGAAGCTTTTAAAATGGATCTAGCAGTATTTCAGGTTTGAGAATGTAGAATATGTGAGATTTGGTCATGAATTCTTTCTATACATGGGAAGAGTATTTGCAAGGTATTTATTTATTAAAAAGAGGCAAATGGTAGGGGTTTTATCTTCACAAAGAATGATGACCTCTGGCTCTAAAAGACATGTTTTAGTTTGTGTAAGTATAAATTATTTTGAAAATGCTTATTCTGGTATTTTATAGATACCAGAAAAAGTTACCAGGTTTCTGAGAAATGTTAATATAGTGTCAGCAGCTGTACACTTCCCTAAGATTTCTTTCTTTGAAATGTATTTTAGATTTTTTTTTAAAAAGGTTTTTTCCATGAGCTTTCATACTGTGCTTCCATATTCCAGATGTGTTTTATAAAACACATCACATTGCAGCACAATGGGATATCTATTGCAGGCAAAATAGAGCAGAGCTTCTGTTTAAATTTCCATGGTTTTTTGTTCTTTGTCATCTGTTTGTTTCTTTGTTTTTGTCTGGAAGCCAAATCCTTAGGGGATAAATTTATAAAACCATACACTGGACTTAGCAAAAACTTAGGTTAAAAGCAAATCTCTCTACGGTGCACTCACTATGTATTCTTTTAATGCTTTGTTTCAGAAATATTGCAGCATTTTACAGTAGCAGTTGAAATACCTCATGTCTGTGTGCTGTTCTTGCTTTGTCCATTTATTATATACTGTGGTACTTTGGCATTATTTGCACAAATTTATTGTACAGCATGTGCAAGTACATGTACTTTTTTTCCAGAATAAGAGAGATTCAGGAAGCTGTGTGTTATAACCTCATAGCTGCTCACAAGGGATATCAGAAGGAGGATATCTAGGTGGTGGGTTCAGTCATTAAACACAGGAATGTGTAATTATTGGAGACCAGCAGAGACAGTTAATTTTAGTTACTTTCTGAAGTTAGCGGAGCTGTGTTTTTTCAGAAAAACACTGTCCAAGAGAAATTGTGACATTTAAGGGAATGCTTTTCAGGAGTTATTAAATTAAAATCTATACTGACTTTATTAATAGAGGCATATATTCTAATCTGAAATGTGTGAATTATATTGAAAGAGGAAAAGTTGAAGTTATAATAATAAAGGCTGCCTTTTAATTTTAATTCAATGACACATGATTAAAAGAAAAGTGAAAAAACCAACTAAGAGCATTCACTTTACTCATCACAGATCTGTCAGTGACAGTGCAGTGTGGATTTTGGTCAATAGAAATGAATGAAAAGCTGCCCATCACTGGAAACAAAACAAAATGTATGTATGCATAGGCACTCCTGTTTAGTATAAATATTTACCAAGAGTTAAAGACTATTTACATTAACATATATTTATAAAACAGTGTGGAAAGGGGTGAAAAACAAATACATGCCATAGTACAATTTTAATTTTGTTTTATTATTCCTGTTCAATGTAGCTCAGCCATTAAAAGCCCTTATTTGCATATATTATGTCAGGATTCACAAAGATTCCTCTGTTTTCTGTCGTGTCCTTGCAGCAGTCTGATTTCTCTTAGTGTACTGCCATCACTGGTCTGTGCAGGAGAGATCAGAGCCCTAATAATAGATTTTTGACAGGGAGCTCGCCTGCTACCTGCCCTACACAAATCCTCACTGTTCATGTTTGCTTCATGGCAACAAAGCAGACAGAAGGAAAATGCCAAGTGCTGAATTTGAGGTACAGCCCTGCCATAGCTTGACATTTCAGCAGAATAGCAGTTTATGAGATGCATAATTTTTCATCTGGGACTCAGCTGCCATTTTCATAGAGGCTTGCAGCTCATCGACTGACTGGAAGTAGGGCAAAGGTTTACACCATAGATCAAGGTCTACATGCTTCCTATAGCTATTTAAAAATAAGTATTATTCTCTAAATAAGGTTAGAGAACTAAGCATATTTTTTCAATTTTTAATATTTTCTAGCCAATTTCATTCCCACAAAGAAAATACTTTGTACTTTTAGCACATTGATTAAAAATGATCATAATTGATTTCATTCACCAAAAGATTAAATGAGTCCTGGAGAAAGAATGAAGGAGGAGTCTTTACACAGAGCATTTGAACAAAGCTGTGTTTTCTCCTCCTCTTACTTTGAAAAAAAGCTCATTCTGAGCTTGAAACGAATGAAGAGTCTTTACTCCTTGAGTGTAATTGGTTTGTGGTTTATTATTGTTAGAGATTGGATTTAAATTTTCACATTCATGCACATGTACTTGGGAAACAAATGCAGTGTAGGTACATGTAAGTGAGTGTTTAATTTAGAATTACACATCTCTGTGAGCTTCAGTAACAGTTCACCATGTCAGAGCCTCATATAGAACAATGGTACAGTACATTGGATTAATTAAAGAAGCCTTGCAGAGAACTGAATTCTCAGTATGTCAAGATTTCAATTTTATGTTAAATATTTTCTAAAGGCCAGACCCTTAAATCTCAGGGGCTGTACCAAGCAGTGAGCTGTGAATTTAACCATAGGCTAACTGCTAATGATAAGGAAAAGAGTCCAAGTTGAGGCAGCTGTAATACAGTCATTGGATTAGGCTATCAATCACTCTGTTCCCTGAGGAACAGGCAAAGACGACAAAACAGTGAAAAGGGAAATTAGGAAGGGAGGGCATGACTAGAATGAGATTCTTCACCAAATGTATCTGTTAGTTGGCTGAATCCCCCAAGCATCAGACAGGAATGTCCAGCATTGCTCTCAGACTAAAAGCCAAGTATTTGTTCCAAAGTCCTAGAAAACCATCAAATCATCATTAACTGGTGCTGTTCTGTGCAGGCTGCTAGAAATGCAATTGGCTGCATTCTCCTGGTTTAATAGCCTGTAATTAGGTTAATTTCTAAACTGCTGCTGTTGAACACTCTGGATTTACTGTTTATATCAGAGCTCATATGGAATATGTACAGTTGAAATAATTCATTTCACAGTTGATTGGGGGTTTTTATAAACAGATAGCTGTTAAGTTATTGAGTCTGACTCATGGCAACCAAAGGCATGTGTCAGAAAACAATTCATATAAAATCATCAATTCTTCTCAGATGTAATATGAGAATAATAAGAGAAAATCACTATAGTATAGATTGTGGAAAAAGAGCATGGGGGAAAGAGCATGAAGGTTTATTCTGGGTGCAGGAAGATAAAATGGGAAATCTGTTCATATAGCGGTATGATTAACATGATTAAGGACTGAGTGTTTTCATAGGTAGCCTCTTGAAGACACAATCTGATTAACAAAGAATGGAAATGAATAGAGAAGGTAAAAGAGATGTTTCAAAGCAGGCTGGTGGTGCAGAGGCTTGTATTTACAGTAATGGGTATAGATGAACGTACCACAGGTAAACTATGACCTGATAAGGACGTGTAAGTCAGTCAGGAGCAGAAAATCTTTCCTTCTGGTCATATCAGCAAGATCGAACCCAGTGGTGGTGACTTCATCAGCATGAGTTGATTCTTTCCATGTCTGTCAGGTCTGAGAAAAGGTGTCTTATGATCACCTCTTCTAATTTTAAGCAAAGACACACCCCAAAAAATCTCTTTTGTGTCATGTCTTTTGAAGATTATTGTGTTTTAAACTGAAATATTTCTGTTGTAAAAAGATTGATATAATTAATTTCAGAAGTCATTTAACTACTTTCAGTATCTTATGAATTATTTATTTGAAAAGTACTTGGCATTTAAGTACTTTTTAGTTTATTCTAACCAGGAATGAAAATACTATCAAAATTTTCAAATGGACATTAATTAAAATAATAAAAATCAAGAAAAGCTGTGGTGAAGTCTACTGCTAGGTTTGTTTGCCATTAAGTCTCAGCAGGTCTCAGTCTTGCTCACCTCTCTCCATGGACAGTCACAATGAGGTCAAAATATATTTTGACTTCAAAATGTTGCTTGAATGAGGTCTAGAGACTGTGGTGGCATGCAGTATAACTCTCCAGCCTTTCCTAGAACTGAAAGGCTACTGCTGACTACAAAAGTGTGTCTGAACTGAGAGAACTGTGTGCCCTGGGCTGTCCCAATGGCTGGCTGGAAGGGTCGCTCTGGCTGCTGACCTTTCTCTGGGGAGCACTAAATTAGGGTTGGGCCAAGCTTTCCTCTCTCAGTGTGCAGGTGATGCACTTGTACGTTCTGTCATTCCAGAAGTGACAGGCATGTGGTCATGGACTGGAGCACAAAGAAGATGGCTCCAGGTGGCAGACTTCAAGCAGGTTTGTAGGTCTGCAAAGCTTTGTTGCAGTGTGTGTATATGGTGGGTTAAAACCTGTATACTTGTAGAGTTTAAGGAGCTTCAGTGTAGGAGGCAGAGGAAAAACCTGACAAAGTAAATAGGGACCCAACTCATGTGATTTCATGTCGATGTTCCAAGGTCTGTGTTGCTGACAGTGCAGGACCCATAATCATCTTTCCTGCTGACTTGTTATTCCATATCTGACTCAACAGCAGGGCTTGTGGTACAGGTGGTGCTTAAGAGTGATCAATGAGACAAGTGTCTTCTGTGGAAATTACAAACTGTACCTGTCAGTCAGAGCAGAAGCTCTAATTATAATCTCCCCCCAAAAAAAAAAAAACCCAAACCAAATCAAGAATCTGGTAGAATTTGTAAACAATTCTGAGTAACAATTATACCAGCAGAGGTTAAAACCCCTGAGTTTGACCTGGTGTGTCTCAAGCACGTTGATTTTTTTCAGTATTACTTTGCATATTGATTTGCTCTAGTCACCAAGTGGTATATATTGTTTGTAGAGCCCATCTTTATTCTGTGGAGGGCATATTCTCATGTGGAGAACAAACGCATTTATGAAAAAAAAGCATTACATTTACAGATCAAAATCAAAACAGGAGCTAAAAATAATTAGAAAAATGACTTCTTAGTTAACATTTACTAGCCTGGAGCTTCTTGCTGTTCTTCCTTCTCTCTGTGGAACAGCTGTGCTTGCAGAATAGGCTGGCTGACTACTGTCTTCTCCCATCTCTGTGGGGATCCTACCACTGCTGCCAAAGCACCCCAACCTCTCTATTGTGTGCGAGCTCCTCCCTCTGGATCAGCAGCCTCAGCAGCCTCAGCAGCTTGTGCATCTCTGTGAGGATGTTGAGGCTCTCACCATTCCCACCACTTACAAAGCACTTGATTGATGTGTTTTAGAAATGGGTCACAGTGTCTTGAAGAGAAGGTTTCACAGTTACATGGAGGTGTGCTTGCTGGGAGTAATCCTGTTTCAGGATATTTTTGACAGTCAGATACAGGGGTTTAGAAAAAAAAAAGAAGTTATCCTTGGAACAAGTTTAAATGCAAGGCATTTGTTTACACCAATCAGCTTCAGAAGGATATACTTACCTCATTAGTGCTGATGTCCTGCTTCTATGTAGCTTTGAAAAGTTCTACCACTGGTTAGCTATGATTTATTATGAACTCACCAGGGAATACATCTTTATTCACCTAAATCCTGCTAACATTCTGTATTTTCTAGTATCCTGCTTGAATAAGAAATAAATCCTAATGCCAACTTCACACGTAAAATACAGAAGACAAAATAGAGCAGATTTGTTTTACTGGGTAGATTCTGGATTTGTATTTCACTGGGAATCACTTCATTCCTAGCAAATGATTACCAGAAGCATTTATAAATGTATTTCTCAACCATCAGAACATTTTCTTTTAACCTTTCAAAAGAATGCATCTAATATACAGTAGTCAGCTAGGGAATCTGCATTTTAATGTGCCTTTTCATGCAAGCACCTCATTGTATACAATGAGCTGTATAAATGTCCTGCTCACACACAGGGTATACAAACCAATGGTACAAAATCGTTCAGGGAACCTGCTGTTGGAATTCAGTTTTCCAATTTATGATCAATTTGCAGTTTCTGTATTACTGGGTAATTGAAATTGTCTTTCCTATTAACATGCACCATGTAACCATTTTCCCTAAGTTCCATTTGAATCCCAGAAGACAGACATACTCGGGGATTGAGCCACTGTTGTTTGGGTTGAGAGCCGAGGGAGAACTGTTGAGGAGAGTGTTCCACTGTTCCAGAATGAGAAATCTATTGCAGACACAAAGAGAGGGTGTTTTTAATGGCATGAGGTCTGTCCCTAGGATGCGTGGTACCACACCTGACTCAGCACCGAGGTAAGGCTGATGCTGTGAAGAACCTTGTTACAGGCAGCTCAAAATGAGGAGGAAGCTGTGTGGTTTTTGCAAGCAGGCATGTCATTGAAGACATAGCTAACAGTGTCTGTCCATTCACAAATGTTTCATGACCCTATTGAGTGACCTGTTGGTTTCCAAAAGAATGTGTGGTTACTACAGTCCAGATTTTGCCTGGGCCAGGCTTATCTAAATCTTGTCAGCTGTTGCTCTACTTATGCTATTAAGGCCATGTCAGTTGCTCACCTGTTTGAGTACCCCAGAACTGGCAGTGTTTTCACCAATTTTTGGATACATGCCCACTCAAGAGCTGCTTAGCTTTCAATAGTGAGTACTCAGAGAAATCTTCTCATTCTAGGTACTGATAAATTTTGTGTGCTTGCAGAGAAGGTACTGCCAAACAATTCTCATAAGAATCTGTTCTCTTTTTATGTATAAAAGGAGAAATTTCTTCAGAACTTACTCAAGGTGGGATTTGAAGAATTCAGACTTCCAAGGAAGATCTCCTGGCACCTTACTCTGTCAAGAAATATTAGGAAAAGTCTACTATGTGGTACATTCTGATTTATTGGTATAACGGAGAGGTTGTTTGCATCTTTGTTTATAAAAACATTTTAGGTGATTAGTTCTTGGCAGGTCTCCAGAATGGAGGTAAACCCTGCCAGATGTAGGGAATTCTTGCTCCATCTTGTTGTGGGGAGTTTTAGTGCAGAGTTCCCTTCTGTGTGGGGCTGGCACAAAGATTTCTTTCCGGTGTGTTTATTTTTCTTTCAGGCTTAATATTTTGCAGCTCTGAGGACATCCCCAGCTTACTGTCAGAGTCAGATAATATAAAAAGGTCTTAAAAAAAACCAGTCACTCTTAGTCTCTTTTGCAAACTTGGGCTTTTCCAGGGCTGTCTCCTCTGTCCTTTGCTGTTTCTTTCTGTTTCTCACCAATGAGGCTAGCACAGAAGGCAGGCAGCAGTGGTGCTCTCTTCTGCCTGTGCTACCTGCATTGCCCTCCTGAGCTGTGCCACTGCCACGTGTGTCTGTGTCCCTGAGTCCTCTGGGGCTGTCCCAGAGAGGCAGAGAACACAGCAGATGGAAGCAGAGGTGCTAACCAGGTACAGCTGAGGGTTATCCCCCAAGCATCAGGCACTTCACTAGGAGACTCCCAGGCTTCCCCCTCATCCCTGTAGAGATTCTCTCTTCCTTTCTCGCTCCATTGATGCATCAGAAATTTGAGGTTAGTATATTCCTTACATATTAGTATATGTACTGCTGTCAAATGCCCAAGGCAGTGTGCACCTACATTTTGTGGTGAAATTCCAGTGGTTAGGCAAATAAATGATGCGGGATTTACTGGTGCAGCTTAGATTTCTCTTTTTGAAAATGCAGGTGTATGCTATTTTATCCCAGTCCATTTTCTAATCTGATGTTACAGGAGAAAGTGACATTTTTAAGCTTGGCATTTAAATATCTTCCAATCACTTAATGTAAGCATCTGGTGGTTTTATGTATTTTTAAAGCCCTAATAACAGCATTGCAATCCCTTAATGCTGTTTCTCAATTTCTTGTTACAGTAGGTATATGGCAAACATCTTCTGGTTTAAAAAGCTCAAAACAAATTTCAGCAATTTAATCTCAGTGTTAGAAAAAGGATCACAGCAGCTGCTATAGTATTTTGTATTTATGCTAGTTTTTGTAAAGATTCATGACATACTGTCTGGAGCTAAATATTGACAAGCATGCTTTGGCAAGCAAGATCAAGCTTGGTCAGTTAGCACAGCTCAAGTCTCTGCATTGACACTGTGACCCAAGTCTGGAAACTATTATCCTACACCATTTATTTTGGCTTTATAGGTGATACTGTCCACTTGAATTAGGGATTTCTGCTGTATTTTTAATACTGTAACGGTGGATTCATATTTGATTTAGGACCACAGTACTTGCAAGGTTGGTTATACATCTGTGTTTGATGACATCTTCAGTAGTGTATTGTGTATAGAATCACAAATGACAGCATAAAACCTACATGATTTCAAACCTACAAGCCAGAAGTAAACAATGAGTATAAAATAATTTTAAAATCACATTTATCTTTTAAACTGTAGAACAAACCCTGTTCTAAAACTATGGGTCTATGAAAGCTATTGATCAGGAGGGAAGTTTGGATGTGTATTCATTATGTGAGGTAATTTAAGAGATTAATTTTTTGTATGTTCTGTAGGTAGAAAGAAAAATCCACTTTTTTACTAATTGTAAGAGCACTGTGTTTGGAATGCTTTTAGTTTACTTTTTGAATTTCTGAGTAAAGAACTTAAGCCAATTTGGGCTTCTAGTAAACTTGGCATATACATTAAATTGATTACCAGATGCATTGTGCAACATATGGCATTGTACAGCCTTTGTGTGCTTCATAGTATTTTCTTAAATTACCATCATTTGTTTTGATTCCAAAAATGCTCTTGTCTCAGCTTTCTAGTGCTTTGGACTTAAATGCAGGCTTTCCAGTGCTGAACAGATGTGTTAGAGTTTCACATGGAGCATTTAAGCTTTTGTGAGTCTTCCTCTTCGAGTTTTCCATACACAGTATTGTGTCAGCAATAGCTCAAATATCTTCATTTTGGTATGTACACTGATTGCCTAAAATAACCTTCAGAATTCTAAGAATTGTACATAATCAAGAACAACACCGAAGCAACACAGTTTTCCCAAAGATACTGGCCCTAAAGTGAATCATACACGTTTTCTTTTAGGTTAGAGAAAGATAGGAAGGATGGAGAAAATAATTTCTTTATGGGTAACAGCAACAGTCAACCACAGTCCTGTGTGCTTATGTGAACCCCTGTATTTCCATGCCTGAGGCAGTGCTGTGAATGGACATAACGCTTCCTCCCTGAAAACCCACAGAACAAGGTGCATGGCACATTAGTATGTAATTTACCTCTGAGAGGAGACTGCTTGAGTTGATTTACAAAGCATACTCCTAAAAAGTTATCCTTTAAATTACAAGCAGTTTTAGAGAAAAGGGTAAGAGGATATTCTGGGACAAGGGATTTGTGACCAGGAGGACCAACTGCTGCCTCTTCTGCTCAGGTGGAATTGCTCTCTTTACACACATTTCCAGGCCTCCCTGTGTAGTCTTTTTATTCTGGGAGATAAAAATATTATACTTTTGTATAGCATTTGGACATCCTCTCCTAGAAGGTGCTGTGTAAGTGCCAGATACTGCTGGTGTGTGTTTAACAGTAGCACTGTGTGTTCTGATCAGTATTTTAAAATCAACAAACGCTTTGTGGGCCCCTGGCTTTCTGTTAATTGGCTTTTACTTTGATCACTGAAGACCAACAAATGCAGTTTAGGAGTTGTGTTGCTACCATTTTTCTTCAGTGGAAGCTGAGGGGATGAGTAAGTACATCAATTAAGTCCCTTACTCACCCTCTGAGCTACCCTCATTGGATAATTAAAGTGATCTGACAGAGCAATACACTAAATTCCCTTGCACCCCCTTCTGTTGCTCTGAATACATCAAACAAATGAATATTTAGGCCTATTAATGCTGTTATTTTTTATTAATGCAGAAAGCAGAGTTATGATATGGGTGGATAATTTCTTCTTGAAATCAGCACTGAGTTGTGTGGCTGGTCACAAGCAGGACTGATACAACCATGTTTTAATTAGCAAGCCTGAGTAATATATCCAGAGCTAGTAAAGGCCTCTCCAAATAGGGTTTGGCCTTCCTTTATTCCACAAATAGTTTACACAGCATGGGCAAGCTATTATTTTGCTTTTCATTATGCCACTGACTCTTCAGCTTTCAGTATGTTCTCAGCTAAAGAAATGGCATGAAATTTCCTATAATTGTGAAGGTTATAAAAAAGAAGAAGAAAAGAAAATTCTAAATTGTAATCCATGCACATCTAAGGCTTCAACTAAATCTAAGCTATCATCTCTCTGTTGGAGGGGAGTCTTTTTCATTCATGGAAAATTAAGTGTTGTCCTGTAAATTTCATTAAAAAGAAAATATCACAGAATATGCTGAATTGGAAGGGAGCCTCAAGGATCATCAAGTCTAGCTCACAGCCCTGCACAGCACCATCCCCAAGGGTCATACCAGGTGCCCAAGGGTATTTTTCAAATACTTCTTGAGCTCTGCCAGGCTGGTGCTGTGACCACTGCCCTGGGGAGCCTGTTCCAGTGCCTATCCACCCTCTGGGGGAAGAGTATTTTTTTAATATCTGCCCTAAAAAAAAAAATCAAGGTGTAAGGAACTGAATATTTAGAAACGTATGTACCTGGTTATGAAAGCATAATTATAAGAAAGCGTTTTTGTGTAATGAGCACTACATATCTGTCATACAGTGTTTTCATGTCTACAGTAGTTATTAGTTGAATATTTCCATTCTGTGAGCAACTGCCATTCTTGAAACTGATTGATGTTTATGAATAAAGCACTTTTATTCTGTGTTGCCAACCTCTGAGGACTAATCTTATAACCTGCAGTGCCTACAAAGGAGTGATGATGCCTGCTCTTTCTGGAACTAATCACATCTGAAGAAAGTGAAAGGCTGAAAACATTGTGGGTTTTTTCTGGAGAGCTTTAATTGCATTGTAGACTATTCTACTACAAAATGGTTGTAGTGTTTTACCTGACAAAAGTGACACGGGGAGGAAAATAATTTTACAGGAAGAGACATGTTTGAGTATAGGCAACTAACACTGTGAAGTGGCTTGGCTCAAGACAGTGAATTTATTTGTGAGCTGATGAAACCGTGGTCTCAGTTTTTCATTGTCTGACTGCAAAACAGTCTTCTGATAGGGCATGCTGGTTGCAAAGTCTTCACTGGCCTTTCATGAGTTTGTTTTGTGGGTTTGTGCTCTGTCCATTATGACCAACAGATCTGCAATTTCAGAGAAGAAAATGTACAAGAAAAAGAAAAGAGAATGCCCCTCCAAGTGTTTATCTTCTTAAAACCACACTGTCTTGCTAGGGCCTAGAAAATCTTTAATCACGCTTTTAAAGTTTTTCAAAGGAGGAAAGCTGCAAGAAAACATTACAGGCAAGTTAGTAGTAAATATTGCTCAGAGAACTCAAGGTTTGTGGAGATTTTGTGCATTATTTAAATGTTTTCATTCTTACCCTGCCTCTGTCCCTTAGGGACAGATCTATAAAGGCATAGTGCCCTCTGGCTCCAGCGGGAGCTACCAGAAAATGGGAGCTTCTTGTGCCTTCCTGCCAAAATGCAGCAGAGAAAGAAATTGATACTAGCCAACCTGGCCTATAATGTAAAGTCTGAGCTCAGCTTGTAGGAGCAAGTTCAGCTGCTGACACTAAGCTAACTGCTCAAAGCCCCCAGAGACTATATTTGTGCTGTGGAAACCACCTAAAGATGGAAGATTGCTGCTCCAAAGACCCATCAGGTTCTGTATTAAAATTAGGCAAATCTTGAGCTGAAGAACCCTCCCAATAAACTGTTTTCTGCAGGTAAAGTGAGAACCCGAATTTGATAACCAGATTATAGCTGGTCCTGCGACGATCACATCCCATCCAGCCCTCAGGATGAACAGCTCTAGATTTTGCTTTTGATCACATAAATCTTTGTCTGCCCAGATGCTTTTGTGTCAGAGTCAGAAACAGCAAAGTGAAATTCTCAAAGGGCCCCCATGCTTTGCTTCTTTTCCCAACCCTACCCTGGTAGCTGTAGCCTGCTTCCCAAATGTCTCAGAAGAGTCTGGTATGGCACTTCTTTCCAAATGATGACACAGCCCACCAGCTTACAGGCACATGCAGATCCCCACGAACAGTCAAGGTAGGTAGTTTCCATTTATTGCTGGGAGGAAAAAAAAGTGTCATGGAACTTCCTACTCATCCTATGGCAAGCAGAGTAGGGCTGTGTGCTTCAGCTACCTTAGGTATAGCTATCAGTTCTCCTACTCTTGGTTGTGTGAGTCTTGAGAAATGGGAAGTGTTGAAATAAATGGCTATGATACACATAGTGTTGAAATAAACATTTATTTTAACACATTGTATGTGATGAGCCATTTATTTTAACACTTTTCACTTGAAGTGTTGAAATAACAGGTTTTATCAGGGGACGTGTCATCCACTGTTTTATGTATATGTGAATATGGAAATACATCTACTGAGTGTGCATGTATATATATACTCACACAGATTATATGGATATGTAATAATACTCTGGTAGATATGTATGCAGACACTAATGCACAGGCAAATGCAGTGTTTTCCACTCAAATTGAGTCTTTTGTCTCACAAAAATTTGTGTTTGTGACATATTTTTTAATATATCTATGTATCTATAAATAGATCTAAATATATTGGTACATAAAATAAAATTGTTTATTACTGCATAGCAGCAACTGGATGAGATAGATAAAATAGAGGGATAGACAATAAAATAGATAAACCTCAAAATAGGACAATGATTAGCTTGAGTTATGTAAAGCAAGAAAGAAATACTTTCTCTGAGCTTTCTAGCTGTCTAGGCCTGGTTTCTTTAGTTTGCCATAGTTTCTGAAGTTCTGCATCCCTTTTTGTGATGGACTTCTTAGGCAAGTGGTTATTAAACAGGACAAGGTATGAGTCAGGTTTTGTAAATGGCCTGAAAAGTTGTTGTACTGAATTTTTCAGTAATTTTGGCTTTTTAAATGCAGTGTAGGAACCTCAATTCCCTGCTCAGCAGGCAGTCATGTCTCTTCCAGT
This sequence comes from Emberiza elegans, assembly GCA_024865655.1. Taxonomy (NCBI): domain Eukaryota; kingdom Metazoa; phylum Chordata; class Aves; order Passeriformes; family Fringillidae; genus Emberiza; species Emberiza elegans. Next base: position 69,437,157 of record JALJVW010000206.1, read on the forward strand.
GTGTCCTTACTTGTACTAAATTGCCTTTTTTGCAGTTAGAATTATGTATGTGCTAAAGCACTGGCACAGCCATGTGGGCACACACACCGCTCCTGGTTCCAGGGTTGTGTTGACCAGGGTGGAGGTTAAAACCAGCTCAAACAAAGGTAGCACTGCCGAGGCTGACAGAGGCAAGGCTGCCTTTGAACAAATCTGTAAACAGCCAGAACCATTTCTGCCACACTTCAGGTTAAATGTCAGTCTCTGCATTGGAATAAAAGGGCAGCAAGTGACTAGTGAACTTCTCACGCTTTTGAGGGGAAGGATTCAGCAGGAACTCGTTTGTCCCTTTGAGATGGCTGCAGTGATCTTGTCTGGTAACTGGGCAATATTTTCTAAATGTTTGTTGGCTCTTATGCTGGTCTATTCACGTGTCCTTGTCCTTGTATTGTGTCAGGAGCACCCTGGCATTTTAACCACACCGCTCCTGGTTCCAGGGTTGTGTTGACCAGGGTGGAGGTTAAAACCAGCTTAGCACTGCCGAGGCTCAAGGCTGCCTTTGAACAAATCTGTGCCACACTTCAGGTTAAATGTCAGTCTCTGCATTGGAATAAAAGGGCAGCAAGTGACTAGTGAACTTCTCACGCTTTTGAGGGGAAGGATTCAGCAGGAACTCGTTTGTCCCTTTGAGATGGCTGCAGTGATCTTGTCTGGTAACTGGGCAATATTTTCTAAATGTTTTTGTTGGCTCTTCTGCTGGTCTATTCACGTGTCCTTGTCCTTGTATTGTGTCAGGAGCTTACCCTGGCTATTTTATTACTATTTTATTACCTTTTCATTGCTGTTGTATCATTGTTTGTTGTATTGGTTAGCAGTGGCACTCTCTGGGTAGCAGGCAGGGTCTGTCCTGGCCAGGGCAGGGTTGCAGGGCAGGAGGTGCCAGACCTCCTGCAGCAGCACCAGCCCCACCACCCTGGAGCAGCTGACTCGGGCTGGGCAGCAGGAGCAAGGCAGTCAAGGCAAAGAAAGGGCTTCCTGAGCCGCCCAAAGAACATGGAAAGCATTCTGTCAGACAATTTCCAGCTCCAACTCAAACCAAACTAAAAACCATGAGTGAAATTAAATAATGAACGTGTGATGAATTGCAACAGAAAATGCTTTGCTAGGTTTCATGCTGACGACCAAGAAGTATCGACTTTTTGTGAATCTGTAGTTTTCAGTGAGAGAATGGCTTTGTTAGGAAATGTTTAACCACTTCTTGCAGCATTCACAAAACAATTTGTATCTGTCCTCTTGGTTTTTCCTACTGAAGTTTGATATGAATGAAAATTCCCCCAGGTCTCCATGGATAAATAATATTTACAGATAAGAAAAATTTAATTTTTCCCTCTCTCTTCCTCTGATTCTAGCCTTTTTTTAATTGAGAGAATTCTCTGATGAGTACTAAACATTTATTGAATGAGAACTCTGGTGATTTTATGAATTTTTAGCTGAAAGAGCATAAATAATCATTTGTATTAATTAAAAATGGTAAAATTAAATCCTAAAAAGGACACTGATTTTTCTCTGTGATTAGGGAAGTTCAAGGGGTTTTTCTATTTGAGTACCAATTTTTTTAAAGGAAATATGAAGCAAAATTATCGCCTCTTTTTTTTCATTCAGAGGTTTGATTCAATTCTGTATGTATCAGAAACAGAATCACATCTGATGTAAGCTTTGAAATTAAGAGGGAGGGTCAGTGTTTATCAGAAGAACTATTGACACATTATCAGTGTATCAAGGTAGTCATGATATGCTGACAAAAATCCTGTCAGTTGATAGGGTATCAAGAGCCTGCTATAGCAGAGTTAGAAAGAAGTTCCTCAAATCTGCAGAATCATTAACTTTATTCTGAAGTCTTGTGACAAAGTCCTGACTTCTCTGTAGTCGGCAGAACCTTTGCTATTGATTTGGTAGAGCTGGTGCATTGCCCATCACAACTTTTGAACAACATGAAACCTTGAGTAGCCATTAGTTTGATGGTGATGGTGTAGGCCGACTGATGTAGAGATATTCCATAAAAGGACTATTCCCTTGAATTCTCAATTGATACATGAATAACTCAAATTTTCAGTTGGAAATAGCCAGAGCCTGAGTAAATAGTACATTACTGTTAGTGATTTTGGCAAATGGCTATTAATGAGTAATAATGGACTGAAGGATTGACCAGGCAGGGAAACAGGGAGCAGTGAGAAGAGTCATCCCCGGATCTTCAGAAGTGCTGGGCTGTGCAACATTTAGGCTGTGGCAAGGTCCATCCTGCTCTTGCTTTCTGGGAACTCCCTGTATTTTTTACTGCACTAAATAATATGTCCCATTTGCAGCTCTCATAACAACTGTGGATAGTCTTTCTCTCTAAACACGTCTGTTCACTGGGTTTTCTTCTGCATATAAATGCATTCTCTGGTCATTTTGAAGGATGTGGCTGCTACACTGTTTCATTAAACTGCCGCGTTATCAGGTAATTGTTTAAACATAATGCCATAGCACTATCAAAAGGAAAGGTGAGCTAATGGCATTTGCAAATGTCAGGGATTATCTTAACACTTTTATTATAGTTTATAAAAAGTAGGTTCAGGGCATTCCGTGGCAATTATTTCCACAGAAATTGGTTATTTAAATAAATTGCTAATTATCTGGATATGACAGTATTGAAAACCCTGCTAATGAGTTATTTGATAAGTGTAGCTTATGGTGGCCACCTACAGGTGGCAGAAAGAAGAGCGAGCAGAGTGATTGCAGTCAGAAGGAATGCGAGGGAAATGGTTTGTGTGTACCCTGCAGGTTTCCCTGGACTGTTTGCAAATGTGGAACATGTAAAGTGCTTTGATTGCCAGTATTAGGCAGCATATACACTATGCAGAAAATGTCTTAACAATGAATTATGTTTCCTGGGCTTTTTCCCTGATCTCCAAACTTTTTTACCTACTTACTTTCTGAAGCATTGGATTAGTATCTATGATGCCCGAACTTTTCCAGGCCATTTTCCTTGTATAATGCTTTTCATCCAAGTTTATTATTTGCTGTCATTGGGTTCTTTTTTCATCAGCATGATTAATTTTAGCAGTCTGGGACATAACCATGTCAGTTTTCTTCCAAGAAGGTATCTACAAAGGGAGGAAAGGTGACGTCACTTAGATTTGGGGGCTACTTACACTTTTTAGAAACACAGACTTTAGTGGTGACTTATGTATCAGCTGCTTCTTCTTGGTAATATTCAGGCTTAGTGGTTTAAATCTCAAAATTGTAATATAATAGAATGCAAATTTAAAAATAATTTTACTTGAAAATGCACACAGTGGGGAAATTTGGCCCAAATTCATTTTTATTCCATCTAGTATCCATAGAAACAAATATTTGGTTTGGGTTGATATACTATCCAAAGATATGAGAGTTTGCTTTCCTTTAAAGTCTGTTTCTCTTGCTCCTAGAGAGTTTGATAAAGACCACTGAGACTGTTTCAAGATTCAGTCTCAGTAGTATCAGTCTGAATTGACTCTGTTGGCTGTTTTTTAATGGACTGGGATCATCTTTACTTCAAGGCCTCATTAGAGCTACCTCATATAGGCATTGAAAATTTTAAACTATCAAATTGCTCCAATGTATTGCAAGTGGGAATGTAGCCCAGTATTCAAGACATCTGAGATTATTTTTCTCTCATTGCTGGATCACTGGGATCAGAAGATCTGAATTGTTTCTGCTAGGAATTCCCAAAGCTACTGGGTGCTTGAAACTCAACACCAATTTTCTTGAAGAAAGTTTGGCTCTCAGGCGTCAATCTAGTGAACATTTTTGGTGTTTGACAGGATCAAGTCCTCTCAGGACTCCCGAGATAATAAAACATGTGTCTTCTGGCATTGGTGAAGGGTGTTTTACTTCCTAAGGAAACCCAAACAAACAATTAAGCAGGTATATTATCTTCCATCAGTTTGTCATCAGCCTGCTATCCTCAGTGGACAAGAGCAGCTCTGCCCACCTGTGCTGATGAGGGAGAGACATTTGCTTGATGTATGTTCTGCTTCTCCTTCATGTTGTGTTTTCACTATTGGATTTATTTCACTGATAGTCTGAAAAGTCTTATTTTATATAAAACAAAACAAAACAATAGAGAAAGCCAAAGCTCTTTGTTTTAAGGCAAGAAAAAGGTCAGGGACTTTCACATCTTAAAATTATTTCATTGTTTATGTCTTTCCATAGTAGCAAATATTTGCTCCATAATTAATGAGACCTGAAAGAGTAGCTTTCAACAGAGAGTAGCATGTCATCTCCATAGGTATTTTTCTGTCTTTCATTTTTATATCTCACTCGCCTGCCTGAGATCTTGATAAATGGACTTTGTTTATTAAATCTCATTATTTTACAGCAAGGTAAATGATAGCCACATCTAGCATCTGGTAGCAGCTGTAGCACTTCTATCAGGAGAGTACCATATCAGCAGTTTCCTCAGCTACGGGTGCTTAACTAGTGGAATTACAGATCCCAACATGTCAAAGTATGTGGTAGATGCTTATCTTTTAGTATGTGAGCTGTCTTTCAAATGCATGCTGGATTTGGATCTCAGCTTCTTAAATACCATTGGATTTATCAGAAAACGTTCTGCAAATTCCCACTACTACTTACAGATCTTTTAAAAGTTAGCATTAAATCTCCTTTATTTCAACCTTTTAAAAACTCCTTCTCCACAAATCTCTATAATGGAATTTATTACCTTCCTACGTACTTGTATGAAAATGCAGGAAAATAGAGATTGTTAGTCAAATTGAGTGTTCATTTCCTTTTTTTTTTTAAGATTTGCCTTCTTTTTCAATAGCTTGGCATTACTGTGGTTTCTATTGTTTGCATTGTTTTTTTTTTTCTTTAATCTGGTGGGTTGTTTCACCATTTCATTAGGCAGTTGGATCTCTATCACAAGCAAATCACATTGTATTCCAGCCCCGCAGCTTTTGTTGCAGAGGGGGAAGCTTCTGAACTGTTGATGAAAAAATGGAAGGGGGAATGGCTTCAGCTTATGTTGTGCTTGTTCCATATGAGTAGACTAATAAAAAAAATGCTGGGATAAATGGTGAGACCTTAGTGAACCCTCTGATTGTCATTACATCCATTTATTTACTCTCATCAGAAGCACTTCTGAAATGTTTTTAAATTCATTTGGGTGAATTATAAATGAATGGAATACTTTTGCAATCATACCAATTTATCACTAATTTGCTAATCACCAAATGTAAGTAATAACTCATATTTTGAATATCAAATTCAGCTAGTACTAAGAAGTACCTATGTTCCATAATAAATTCTAAGTCTCATTGCTAATTCTGCTAGACCTCATTGAATCATATGCTTGATTTCTTTGGGCTGAATAAAAGCCTTTCTGATTACCTATTGTGTTGAAACCTTAAATAAGCTGACATTTGGTCCTTTTCCTGAACTGACCACTGTACAGAGACAGTCATTTAAGTGAGAAGGGGGCTAATTATATTCTGGAAATATTTTCTTGTGGAACTCTTTGCTACAAGATATCTTTAAGGCCAAGGGTCTACAAGCCTTTAAAACCCATTCAAAAGCAAATTCTTAAGAGTTGTATTGGGGTTAGAAGTATATAAACCTTCATGTCTCAAAGCAGATTGGGAAGAAATTTCCCTGTAGCCACATGATTTCAGAGTTACCAGTGTCTGTATTTATTCATCTTTCTAAAAAACAGCTACCTCATCACACTGAGATTCTGGAGCTGTGTTAGGCTGAAAGCAATGTAGCAAGTCTGATGCTCCCTTCTAGCTTCAATTTCAAAAACTGAATATTTGAAGAATTTCCTGAACTACTGTGTTTTATGAGATTACTTTCAGTGGTTTTGGCTGTGTAGTGTATGTTTTGGCCTGTATGCCTTCCAAAAGACTTTATTTGTAAATCTGTCAGAGCAAACAGCATGGTTTCCTTTTTTTTCCCTCAAGCATATCTCTAGGACTGGACCATGAATTATGTCATAATATTTGCTCTTTGGACACTTAGCAGTCATCCTCTTTTAAAGAATTGTTCTGTTCCTTTCAAACACATTACAATCAATCCAGACCAATCAATGGGAAATAGTCCCTAGTGTCCTAGGGAAAGTTCCTGCTCACCTCCAGATCCTTTCTGTGATCTGTTCTGTTGGGATCTTAGATTCTTTAAAGCAGTTTTGGTGAAATTTCACATTTTTATCTATCAGGCTCTAGTTTTCCTGGAAACATATCAATAGTCCATCTTGGGTTAGGCTGTCCCTTTCATGTGCATAAAGTTTAGTTGCTGTTACCTCATGCAGTACTGAGGGGGAAAAATGGCCTGACAGCCACAGCCATACAGCTCCTCTGGGGGTGATGTGTCCTCTCTTACACCATTGTTGCCCAATGATGGCATCAAATTATCCTAAAGCTTCTCTAAATTAAGTAGAACTTTTAATAATGTGGAGGTTATTTAGAGAAATCCCAACTAGCCTCAAAAATAACTGGAAGTGTCATCTATCTATGCTGTCCATCATTTAATGAGCAGCATCTGTAGGCATATTTTTAATACTTGCATACCATCAGTAGAATGTAGTCAAAACAAATGCACTGCAGACACAGTGTATTAAGAGTTTAATCATAATCCTCTAAATATAGCAGGGGATTGTCTGACTCAACCTCTATGTACCATTTGAAATAAGAGCTCCAGTTTTGGAGGTATTGCCATAAATGAATATACTTTTTTCTTTTGAGAATTTGACTATCATATTAATTGTTAGAGGGAGCTTACTTAAAGAATTTTCTTAATCTACAGGCATGCCGAAGGGGAAACAAAATATCAAATGTCAAGTGCAGTGAAATGGCACTTTTAAACAATTTTAGGTAAACATAAATAAATGAGATGTTTCCTCTTAGTTGGACAGCATTTAGATTCAAAAAATCAACCTGATTCTTTATGTAGAAACATAGATCTCTTTATCTACAGTGTACTGTACGGTAAAGTATTGCTTTCTGTCTCAGACATGGTTAGTCTTTGTTTTGAGCATCAGCTGAAATGGTCAAGTTAGCTTTGCATTGTTCATCCAAATGTTTCTGCTATTTTCTGTATTCCAGCCGCATGCATAAATTGCTGCACAAGTGTTGATACCACTTGCAACCCACTTGGTGTCAGTTTATAAATGAATATAATCTCTGCACCTTAGAATTGGATGTTAGTTCCTGATGTTGCTGTAGCATGAGGGATGTGCAGGTTCCATCAGGGCGAGCTGGGATGTTGCTAACCCAGTGTCCTGGTTTCTGCAGGAAATGCTATCCGGCCCATCGCCCTGCGCGCAGTGTCCGCCATCGCCCGGGCTCTCCCAGGATTTCCCATCTTGGCAACTGGAGGCATCGATTCTGCTGAGGCTGGGCTTCAGTTTCTGCACAGTGGGGCATCTGTCCTACAGGTACTGCTTCCTTCTTTAAAATGTTAATGTTCAGGCAACTGTGATTAAGATCCTAATGTGGCTTTCTTTCAAACATTCGGATAGTGCGGAGTTTCTAGCATTGGAAAGAATTTTCATGTTTTTCACTTCATGCTGCTTGCTAAGAGACATTAATTTCACATGGAGGAGGAGGAGGAGTTGCCAGAAGAAAACTTTGGGTGTTCCAATACCAATCTGGGAAAAGGCTAACCATGAGTTTGTTGGTACTTATTATCTCTGGTTTAAATGATTTTAAATTTAAACATCTCTCTCCCTTGTCATACAAACAGGGTTGACACAAAGTTTAGCTCAACCTGTCTGTTCTTCCTGTATTCTCAGTTTTCCTTTTCTGTAAAGAGCCTTCTCAATGTGAGAGGGCTTCCAAAGAGCACTACATTGGTCTCGCAGGGAGCCACTTTAAAGTACTTTGGTTTATGAGGCATGTGTGTCCCTTAGGGATGTTCATTGGAACAGGAGGTGTAGCGCTGCACTCACTGCTGAGGTGCTGGCCTTGCACGGGACTGAGGTGTCAGCTGCATTCAGCAGCCAGGCTGTTTGCATTGCATGAGGGCTGGTTTGAGCTGCTGGCCTCACTGGCATGGTCCGTGTGTCCCTGTCATGGAAGGAAGCCTTGGTGGCCTCATATTACAGGCACCAGGAAATTGGCTGAAAATCAGCCCCTTACCTCTGTCAGGCATGTCAGGGCACCATTGCAGCATACATGTTAGACTGGCTGAGGAGCAGGTGGTCTTTATGTCCCATTGTTCCATTGTATATTGTTACATTCTGGTAGATGTTCATCCCCTTTATCTGTGGGTCCCACCATAGACAACAGCAGCTGTGGAGCCTGTGAATATCGGCTTTGTGTCACTCCATGGGATGACTAGAGTGGTTTCATTCCCACAATTCACTTTGACATTGAAATTAGATTCAGTGTGACCATCCTTTTTACACAGCTACAGTGACTGCTGTGATTAGTCATTTGTTTGCTGTTTCACAAAAAAAAAAAAAAAAAAGCCAGCTCAATATTTTGGTCTGGTTGGTTTTTAATACACATCAAAGTTAGCATCTCTGAGAGCTGAAGCAGAAGGCTGTTTCTTTTTTATAGACTTGCTATGTTCCTTGGATTTATTAATACCATTTCCTTTTTTTTTCCAGTTGTATTAAAGTGATTCAAACTTTTCTTTTTCATAGGGAGATAAGAGATTGGCCTTTTGTACACAATTGTCTGAGAGTTTCTTCCATATAAATATTAAGTAATGGTGCAAGTTGCAGGGCAGCATTTGTCTACCAAAAAAAAAAATTAGGATTGGCAAGGATTGTTTTTAGTGCTCTAGATGCCTTTAATTTGTTATTGCTAATAGAGCTGCACTTTCGATGGCTTTGTCTGCAGCAATGTTACATGATCTGAATTACACAGAATGGAATGATTTTCTGTTCTATGTCAGCTGTATCTGTTTCTGGATGACTAAAAATCAAGGGGTTTAATGTCCCTTTTGCACTTCTATTTTATATAGATTGTGTAGCTGTTTTTTATTTTTTCTTTTCTTTTCCTGTTGATTTGTCCCAATGGTAACGGGAAATTCTGAAATATGATTTCATGCAGACATCCCAGTCAGTGCTTGAGAGAAAGACTATTTGATTTACAGGACATTAATTATTTTTTTTTAGTAGTAATCAAATTCTCTGAAACTGGCTTCCACAAATGACTTGGATCTATACAGATCTTTTGCCCTGTACAGAACAATTTCTCTTTTCATCAAATTTTTCCCAGAGATGCTGAAAAAAGTCTTATTTTGTTCTTAAGTTTCACCAGTTTAACTTAAATCATCTCTTGAACTGATTTTAAATTCATCTGGATCAAAAATAACCCTCAGTTTGAGTGGTTTATTTCTGTTTCACTAAAGTAGGGAAGTAGTTTAAACTGATCTCAGATAAATAGATTCTAAAGTGGCTGTGTAGGTAAGGATCTGAACTAGTTAAATTGCATCCATTTTAAAATAAACCTTTAGTAAGCTTGATGCTAGATTGCGAATACAGGCCATAAGTCTCTCCCTAATGATGGGAAGGACAGATGGAAGGGAGAAGGAAATGAGTAATCTCTATAGAAAGTCGTTAAAGAAATGCACTTACTGGGACTAGGCTGAAACATATCTGCTTCTCAGATGAGATACATTCTAATAGAAAAAGAAAGCCTCATCTTCACAGGTCGCCTTTGGACCCTAATTAGGATAATGAGGATCATTTCCATTATTTTCCTTCTAAACAAGGTCATACAAATAGCCAGCTGATATTCTTTTCCCTGAATCCCAATCTCACACATGTTCCTGGTATCAAATGCCCAACTTGCTCCTTCAGCAGCCGCAACCTCTGTTGCCTACAGCTTTGACTTTCACTTCTGCTTTCTCAGTACTGACATACAGAGTGAGTACAGAATTGGCAGATAACATCAAATAAAGTGATCTACTGAATGATTCAGTATTTAAGATGCACTGCATAGCAAGTCCCTGAGTTAAGCAGGTAGAAGGTGGGACTGTAGTGGGGGAGTTCTGTATGTGTGTGATAGCCTTATCTAAAGTATCTGCTTTGGATACTGTTGGAGGTGGTTCTGAAGAGACACTCAAACTGACACACCACTGCACATTTTGTGATCTGACTTCACATTTCCAAAGCCACGAGGATGCCTTTTGACTGATCCAGAGGCAGGAAGCAAGCAGCCTGGGCTTTGGCAGTGATGGAGCAGCCTCTGTGCTCCATCTGTGTTCCAGCTGTTCCAAAGAGGCAAAAGGGGCTTAAAACTGGGCTGTGTCACTGCTCTCACCACACTGTTACCCAGCAGTGCTTGAGAAGGGCGGGGGCTGCCAGGTCATCCAGCATTCCACATGGTCCCATACTGCAGAGCAGCTCAGGCTGCACTGATCTATCCATGGAGCCCAGCTCGAGAGATGGGACAGCAGCACTTGCTTGGCCACTGGGCTTCCCTTCCTGTGTCCCTGCAAGTCCTGTGTCTTCTCTGCCATGGCAGCAGGACATTCATGGCCTAGGATGATAAGGAGGCTTTGTGTGAGTTGATTTAACTGCAATGTAGCATATCTGTTAGAGGAAAGGTTTATGAATAATAAATGTTCTTCCATTAAAAGCAAGATCAGGTTTTCCTCTTCAGATATTTCACTGGCAATCAGTTCTCCATTATTTTTTCCAATTGCTTTTATTTTTAAAACATGAGGATTTATTTTCCATTTGCAAAATCATCATACACAGGAATGCAAGCCAGGAGTCAGGCGGTAAGCTGTATTTTGCTTTATGCCATAACCACCTCAAGTGGTATTAAGCAGGTATATTAGGAAATGATGGGGGGAGAGAGTTTCAGGAATCAAAATATGTCCTATCCCCTCCTTTAGAAGATGGAGGACAACATCTTAGTATTGTTGTTCACAAAAAGATTTGGATGTAAGGAATTTTGCAGCAGGTATGGAAAACAAACTAGGTTATTGTAGTCAGTAGGAACTGGGCTGAAGATTTTAGACAGCAATTCAGCAGAGCATTCTTCCCCTTCATGGACTTCAGAAACACTTGCAAAAAGACCCCACTTGTGTTTTAATTTCTTCTTAAAGATGCTGAAACATTTCAGTCATTCTTCAGCTGATTCCATAGCACCATAGTTTCTTAACATACCTGAACCTACCAACCCCTTTTCAGGACAGGCATGAAAATTTAAAAAAACAAACAAACAAACAAACAAAACCCAACAACAACAACAACAAGACAACAACAATCTTAACATGGAGATAATCCTGCACTCGTATACCAGGAGCTCCAGAAATATCTAGAAAGCACTTTTCTGTGATACATGTCATTACTACAATTTTCCAGTGAGGATGAAGTATTTTATTTGTAATTTAAGTAAGCTTTTTTTAAAGCCCCAATTGATCAAAATTAGAGGCATATAAAATTTTTGGCATGTTTTACAACATGTATGTGATTTACCATGTCACACTGAAGGTTTGTTAGATTTTTGCAAGGTTTTGAAAGAGACACACATTTTTTTAAAGTCATCTTGCTGCAGGAAATTAAAATGGGAAACAATTATAGAAAATTCCAGCGGAAAGAGAAAATGCATTATGGAAAAAGCAATAAAAGCATAAAAATATTAAAGTAAAAATCACTTCACAGTAGCCTGTATGATTCAATTGTAGATCAATATTGTGTAGTTAATGCATTAGCAGTAGAGCATTAATTTGCAATTACAGCAGGTGATCTGATCCTCTGTGTTCTGTCCATTGACATAAATGACCTTTTGTTGAAAGAGATTCTGTAGTCATTATTTCTAGCAGATGTAACTAAAAAAAAGAGGTAGAACAAAGGGGTACTTTCTAAAGTATATTTGCTTCATGGTAGAACCTTTCAGCATTATATTCTGGTATGGAATATTTTGTTCATCTGGAATATTGGTCATTTTCATGTAAAGAATATGGATTCCCTTTCAAATAAATGTCTTTTCTCACAAAGTATGGAGGTCACACATGTCCTCTGTTGCAGACATGGATGTCTGTAAGCAGTGATTGAAAATCCACCCATGGAATGCTGCTTCTCAGTGGGGACAGCCTGTGGCTTTGCCCTGAGCTCTTTTTCGGATCCACCTTCATCCTCCCTCGTCGCCCTCTTGTCCTGGCTGGGCTGCAGTGCCTGGCAGTGCTGTTCCTGTGGGAGCTGGGCTCTTGTCCTCACCGTGCTGTGTCCAGCCCATGTGCCCCTGCTCCTCCTCTCTCCCAGGCAGGGGAAGGAGGTGGGAGTGTGCCCCAGAGCTGCCATGAGCTGCATCTGCCCCGTGCCCTTCCCTCCTGCCCAGCACCACTGTGGGTGGGACCTCGGGGATCTGAGGAAGAACAAAACCATTCTGGAAATGGGACAGCCCATAACAGGAAAGCATTAGTGATAAGTTTGCCTCTGTAAGATAAACTCTCCCTCCAACATGAAACACAGTGGTTTTTGTGAGACTGCTTGTAGATTTTTAATATTTTCAACAAGCCTTTTAGTTGGTACCATTTTGGAACAAAAGTCTGAAGGGATTCAGGACAATTTGATTATTATTTTTTCTTCAGCAGCCTTTTTACTGAAGCATTTAGCTGAGAGATTTTTATAGCAGCAGGATGGCCCTTTGTATGTGAATAAACAGGCTTTTCCATCACAAAATCATGGGACTTGATCTACGAGGCAGTATTTTTATTGTATTTGTGCAAATGTGAAACCCTGTAAGGAACTCTATAATTTTTTTATGGCTACAGAACTGCAGAGTAGAGCTCTGGTTCTCCATGCACTTCATTACTCTTCTTTTTAGTCCGTGTCAGTGTCTGTTGAAGTCAGTGAAGACTCTGATACTTTAGTTAAGTGAGGATTAGGTCAGGCCAAAAAATTCTCAGCCTGGAATTACTATTCATGCCATTTAGTGCAGAGTGAAGAACTAAAAGACATTCAAATCATGGGAGTGCAGAGCAGGGGAGTGAGGGAGCTGGCCCTGTGTTTTGAAATTCCAGGTAAAGTTTCTACTGATAACCATTGGGAAAAAAATACTTTGTCTTGCACTGAATAGCCATGATTTTGAATGCAGACAGAGAGTCCTTTGTCTCAGCCCTGCATGAGGAGAATGAAGTTGGGTAGATTGCTGCAAGTCTCAGACGGCCACAGGGTGCCATGGGTGTGCAGAGCAAGGCTGTGCTTCTCCTGCCTGGACTCCCAACGAGCCCACCCTGCCTTTGCCCTCTGCCTGTCCTCACATGGCACATGGGGGGAACACGGGTGCAGGCTTTGCTCCGTGCCAGGCAGAGTGCTCCAGGGGCTGGTGAGCCCAAGAACAGGCACACTTGGGCACCAGCTGGGCACTGGGAAGTTTCTGACACGGGCTGTGGCTTTAGGGGTAGAAAACAAAACCTTTCTGTACAAAGCTGTCCATGACACTGAGAAGTTAAGGTGCTAGACCTGATTCTTCTCTTGTGATTAAAATTGAGGGAAGAATAGGTTGCTGAATGCAGTGTCAGGCTACCAAAATGATATGAGACAAGATTCAAGGGATGGTACTTTAGACCCACCAAGATTTTTAAGAAAAAAAATGCCACTTAAGGCAAAACCACTTTTCAGATGTAAGTCCTTTGATTGAGATAAGTGTAGTCTCCTGTAGAAAGAGCAGTTTTTAGACTGTATTTCCAAAGAAACCTGATAGGTATTTGTTCATCCATTTGAGTATCTTCCATCACATTTGAACTTTTGTGGCCATTTTCGCTGAAACTTGCCAGAAGGGAGAGTGTTTTACTCTAACAAATTTTGAGAAACAGAAAAGGCAGAGGAGAGAGAGTAGCTGCATTCCTTCACTGTAAGCACAAGCACACTATGAGCTCACCTTTATTAGACCTCTGAGAGCCCACATGGGACAGCACTGTGTCAGCCACAGGAAAGGCTTTAATTGGCAGTCACACCTTATTAGACGTCAGAGAACCCAACCAGGAGACACAGAGCTGCTGGAAGCCAGAAATCATTAGCTCCACTGCTCACAGAGCCACGCGCTGAGAAAAGTCTTCAATGGGTACAGCACTGAATGGAGTGGCCCTTCTCTGCAGAGATGAAATTTGCAGTACATGCAGAAACAAAAGAGGGAACAAAGTGCTGTTTGAACATGTCGACATAAAATCCTAAGAAAAATGAATGTGAAAGAGAGAAAAGAGTTGGGACAGACATATCCAAGCATTCACTTCTGAAAACATTTCATTATTTTCTGTTTTTTTCCTAGCCCAGTGCTAATTACAGAAATTCAACCTGTTCTCAACTGTCTGTCTTTGCTAATAAAACAAAAAGTAATTAGAGGACTGCCACACTTGCTCCTTTACAGACTATTGGGAGAGAAATTGCTAATTGATAGTGAGAATCCTCTGTGAGAATTTCTTTTAAAGAAAATCAGAATTTGTCAAACAAAAACAATCTATAAAGTTTTTTTTTTCCTTTTAGTAGTAAAAAACCCCATCAAATTAGAACAGATTTTCATTATGGATTCTTACATGTTGTTTTTGCCACATTTTTATGAAAAGTTGCAGTATTCAAATCAGCACATTGTTAAGTTACAGACTAAATTCAACACTAATAATGCCTTTTATTTTGTTCAGTTTTGCATTAGTTCTACATTTGGAGCTGCTTAGGGGAATTATCTATTAGTTTTCCTTTATTTCTGCTCATTTCACCAGCTAGTAAATGAAGTCTGCATAGATAGGATTGTTATTTCATAAATTTGTAAGAATGAATTAAAGCTCATTCTGTAACAATTGCTATTTGTCATTCTTGTAATGAATTCTCATGCAAAGTAGTTTCAACTATCACTGTATGGTAGTAATTATTTACCAACAATTAGGTCTCAATTGAGCATCAGTTCAAATGCTGTCCTGTAGCAGTCATTCCCAGCCTCTGCAGGGGATTTGTTCTCCTGGGGACAGTGGGCCTGCTCCCCTTTCCTGCCCTGCCTGGGTGTCTACCCTGCTCCTCTGGGTCTGGCAACACAGGGACTTTCAGAATTGAGGGGATGGGAAGAATAATTGCTTTGGCAATATGTTTTTTCTCCATCTCTCCCAAGGATCCACAATAATGCTGGTCCTTTGAAAGCCCGGTAGTGCTGCACCTCTTTTTGATGTGGATTCACACTACTGATGTGGGCTTGGGCTGCTGCTCTCTTGCATGAGCAGGCACAGAGCTGTTCTCCATGCGGATAAAGCACATGGTGTGAATTGACACCGAGTGAGTGTTGCTTAAAGTTTACAAAGTAAATGCAACATGGACATGACTCTTCACAAGAGGCTTGGTTAATTGTTGATTAACCAAATTATAGGCAAGTTGTTTTACTCAGTTCAGGTTGCTTTCAGACATGAAGCTAGCTCTGTTGTAGATTGAGTTCCCTTGAGTATGTGTGGAGGTGACTGGCAATTGAAACTGAAACTGTAGCCAGCTCCTCGTTTGATATTGAAAATAAATACAAGGCAAGACAAGCATAGTGGAAAATGCTGTTTCTTCACTCCTTTCTGCCATCTCCAGTAATTACTTAGGAAAATTCCTGTGGAGTTGTTTTTTTTGGGGGTGGGATTTTTTTGTTATATGTTGTAACTGCAGGGAACTTGTTTTCCAAAAAGGGAGAAGGTAAAACATTCAGTATTGCAAAGCTCTCTCATCGGAGAAGTTCTTGGAAACGCTGTCAGTCATACAAAGAAAACACGTTTAAGAAATTTTCCTTTTTATGTCATAGCAGCTTTTTGATCTTTCAGGCAGAGGCTGTACCTGGCAGTGAAAGGAGGAAAGGGGAAGCAAGCAGTGGAAGAGGCTGTGCTCAGGGAAGGCGTGGTCCCGGAGCCCACACTGGCACAGGAATGCACTGCTGTGCAGCTCAGCTGGGGCTTGGTGCTGGCCTAGCTGCAGTTTGGTCACTGATCTTTCGCTTTTCCCAGTGGTAGAAAAATGGGTTTTCTGCTCAGGAAGGAGGGAGCAATAATTTTTTTCCTGTTACAGCACAAGCCCCCTGACACAGCTTGATCTGACTGATGAGGGGTTCTTTTATCCATGCAATTAGAAAAAAAGAAACAGAGAAAGCATTGTTTTTCTAAACTGTCATTTTGGAAGCTGGCAGTACATTTAAGAAAGGGTTTAACGTCCTTCAATATCATCAGTTATGTTGCTGCTTTTCTTGCTGATATTTATTATTTGGATGGAGATAGGTAAAACAATCCCTAAGGAAACATGGAAGTGGGTTTTTATCTCCGACACGAAGGATTCGCAGGGTCAGAACTATTTTGTTCGCATGAATCTCACTCTTCAGTGGACACAGCAGCTGCTGCACAAATTCGTACAGGCAAGCTGATAGAGGATGAAAGTAATTTTAGCTGAAATATAATGTGAGAGTACTAGAGGGAAAGACTCGCAAGGATGAGGGGTTAATCATTGCAGGAGTGAATTGAGGTTCCAAGATAGAAAAATTGCTTTTCTGTTTGATTTTGAGAGGTCTGCAGCTTTCAAAATTCTGGTCACAGGAGGATGTTCTAAAGTAGATGGTTCTCATTAGAATTTGTTGAAAATTTCTTTGAGGGAACTGTTGTTCATTGACAAATTTCATTTAATCAGAATAGATCTCAAGTTCCTGCTGTGTCTGATTCAGAATGTCCTGGGATGAACACTGAAAGTCTACCCTGGATCTGTTAGGCATTAATGAGACCAGCTTTTGCCTGTGATGAGGAAATAGTTATTCTGTCACAGGGAAGTTTAAACGTGGAAAACTTTTCCAGTTTAGACTGATAATCAAAATTCTAAAAACGTGTGGAATTAACACATTTAAAGACAAAAATATTATTTGGGTGAATCAAATCTGTTTCAATCTTTTTGCAACATATTTTGGTTTTGACCTTTTCATTCCAATTAACTTGGATTGCAAAACAGACATTTTCAAGTTAAATGGAGCCATTACATTCCATGTTGTCAAACAGCACATATTGATAATTCTGAAACTCTTTTCCACATAATTTTCAGAACACCATTCTTTTCTGAAAAGCATGCTTTCCTAGAATTACACTTATTTCAGACAAATACACCTTTCTAAAAATGGGATAACAGACCAACTCAGTTCTAGAGATGATGGTGTTCCTGTTGGCTTGCTCTCAGAAAACAAAACCTTAAAAACACTCTAACTGCTGTGTAATACTTGATTACTTTTATCAAACTACCAGATCTGAGTGACTTAATTGGCACCCGCTATAGAAATTTCTTTGCAGCTAAAGGTTATGGCATGTGGAAATGGGTCAAACAAATCTACATCTACCTGACACAGCTGGTGATGGTGTCCCAGCAGCTGCAGAATCACTGGGAGAGCTCAAGGATTTCATTTTCCAGAACGGTACTTTTAAGACAGAGGCAAGACCTTTGAGTGTTAATAAATGAAATATGATGCGTGTATTTAAAGATAGCTGTAGAACCTCTATGTGCGATTGGACTGTTTACACAGGGGAGCTAGTTCATCTGCTTCCAAAGCTATCATTCATTTTGTAGGTCTGCAGTACAATGCTACAATTTGCTATACATGGCTGATTATGAAGCTGTTTCCCTGACTCCTCAATGCTCAAGGCATGTGGAATCATATTTGTTTTCTTAGGAAAGACGATCATGATCAGCACTTTTATCAGTGTGTGTGCCCACCTACTGCATAAAGGTTCACTTTGTAGTTCCAAGAACTGACAGAATGCTTTAGTGAGATAAGGAAATATAACCATTCCTCTAGGGGTGGTTGACAGGAAAAAACCCACAGTTACCTCAGGGAGCCTTCTGAAAATTCTTGATTTATTCTGCATTTCCCCTCTCAGAGACATGGGATGTGAAATTGCATCATTCAGGGTCCCTTGATAAGCACCAGTTTCCCACTCCCAAACACCCAGTTTAGCTATTTAGATCGAAGATATGTTAATTGGCATTGGAGAACTTAAGGGGAGGGAAGAAAAATAGGTTTGAGTAGGCTAGGAATTAATGCATTGGATAACATTCCGAAAGGATCCCTTACAGTGCTCTTATCTCCTGCCGTGCTCTCATCATCTGATAAGTGCCTAATGGATTCTCAACTTTTTTCTCCTCCTTCATTGTTGTCCACTCAGGACTGCCCAGGGTTGCTGGAGTGCAGTACATGAACAAGACCTGTCTTGCAGCCCCCAGAATCAGGTTCTTTGAGGTCTCTCTGTCAGGAAGAGTAGGCATCCCCTTGGTGCTGGGGAAGCTTCTCTGTAAGCCTGTGTCAGGAGACTGCTGTGGCTTCAGCACACAGAGCTGTGGGGCTCTTCCTGCTGCCCAGCTGCTGCATCCATATTTCCCTACCTGCCTCAATGCTCCCAAAGTGCCAGCTCAGTTTTGCTTGACACCACGTCAGCATTTTGTTGTCCTGTTGTGGAGAGCATCCAAGCTGTTGCAGTGTTTATCCCGTAAGGTTGTCTTGCATGGGATGGAGACCTTCTTCTCCTTTCAAGTAATTTTGAGCTCCATTATTTACTTACATTAGCCTGCACTTTGGATTAGAATGATGATTTATCTCAAGATTGTCTGATGAAATTTCTTGAGGTATAAAAAAAAATCTGAAATACTTCACTGACTTACTGAGATCCACATGGCATAGGACTATCCAGTCTTTTTTTTTTCCAAAATAGTTCTTAAACCTTTTGTGGATGGTTGCATGCTTTTCAGAGCCTGGAGTTATCAGCATCTTTGAATCTTTGTTCTGCGTGTTGTTCCTCAAAGTGTCACTAGTAAGCCCTCCACTCGTTAGGAATTTAGATCTAGGACTCAGTAAAAAAGATTAGGTGGGCTTTTTCCCCACAATTCAGACAATTCATAGATGTAATATTTCAGTCCTTCAAACTGCTTTCTGGAAGCTGTACTAGACTCTGAAACAAACACTAGTTCATTAGCTCATGTATATTAGTTCAGCCATAATGTTTTAAAAAGGCTATCAGCTATCATCCAATTCAGTTTTGCGTCGATCCAGTTTCTGAAGACTTGTTAAGTAACATCCCATCTGCTAACCTCTATCTCTAGAGTCATTTAAGCAGCTAATGTGAGTGAATCAAATCATTCCATCTGTACTATATCAATATTTTGGAAGCTTTCTCTTTTCACAAATTTGTTCTTTAAAACAAAGAGTCTCAAGGTTTTTTCCCGCGATTGTACCACATTGTCTGATAAACCACTTCCCCAGTGTTCTCAATCCTACAACTCTCTAGCAGAAGTAGTAATTAGATAGAAAGGGTAATTTAGGCTATGCATTTAATGTTCTGGTAAGTTGGTTGTTCAACGAGACATGAGGAGGAGGAACCATGGTTATAGAGGCAGCCTTTCCACAGACATTGGTGTCCTGAAGGTTGTATGTACAGAAATGCCTCTCACAGGAGATTGTATTTGTCTGCATGCTCTCACATTGCAGCTCTTGCCACATTATTATGAGCACTGTGTCAGACAACCTGTGCAGTGTCTGCTGCTTTTTGCTTTGGAGATCTGGGCACAGATCTCCAAATTATTTTACTGGGGCTAAAAAACGCACATTTTCATTTCCATAGGCAAGAGCTACACAGCATCTAGATTTTATGGACCAGAAAAATCTCCCTTTAGTCAAGTCAATTTTTGCTAGTTGCCTTTGAGAATAAATCCTAAATTGTGTCTATGCCTGACCTAGCTTATCATAATGCGCTTGCCCTCTACAATAAAATTAGCCTTCTTAATGTTGGCAATTCATATAGATACACAGGTGGGCACAAATAAAGTCCTTCCTGAACCATCTTGCATTCATTCACAGCTTCAGGGTTTTTTCACAAGAATCCTAATCAATAGAACCTAATCAAGAAAACAGTAGCTTCAACGATACATTAAATAACAGGCATTCATAAATGTTTCTCCAACAAGAAGGTGAATTTATGTCTTGAGTACTTATCAGGAAGAATTTTTAATGGGAAAAGAAAGCTTCTACAGAAAGATGATTATTGCTAAAATTGAAAATACGGTATAAAATAGTAAACCTTTCATTTACCATTTAAGCATATCAGAATAAGTATTTCAAAGAGAGTCAACCAAATTAATGGCAAAGCACAATTTTTAATGCATTGTGAACCCTCTCACAGGTATTTCAGAGGAATAATAGTTGTTTATCCCTTTGCTCTGGTCAGAATATTAGAAATTGTGAAGTCAAAGGCCAATTTCTTAATCAAATTGCATTTTGAGAGCTGTTTTATTTACAAAACCTGTACAGTTTAGAACCAAAGCTGAAATTAGTCTCCATCTTCTGGTGAAGCAAGATGGCATTCTGCTAAATGCTAGAATTTTATCATTTGAAGGGGAAAAAAGGCAAAAAGAAAGCAGCCAGTGAGACCCACGAATATAAAAGCATTTGAGATCTCAGAAGGAGTTTAAATCAATGCACTGCCACAGTTACAGCACAGATGAAAGAGCCTGCTGTCTCAATTGCCAGGAAGCTACTTAGAAACTCTCACTTTGATTTTTTTTTTTTGGTAGTCCGTTACATTACCACTAAATGCAATATACGGAGACATCACTGCTTTGATGTTGTACAGCTACAACAAATGGAAACTAATATGGTAGAACAGTAAAGCTATGTGGATTTGCATTTATATATACAAATATATACCCATCAATCTTCTTCTAGACCATGTATCATTGCCACCCATCTGCCTCCTTACTGATACTTCTGTTTTCATAAAAGTGACAATTATTTTACACCCATATCCTGAAGAGAGATACATATATTTCAGAGGGGTGTAAAAATTAAAATTTTCTCCAAGCTATTGACTCCCAGAACAAATTCCTCACTTGCAAAGCCTTCTAAGAATGCTTTGAAACAATTTCAAGTTGGAGAACAACAGGATTCTTGTTCACACAGGTCTTGTCACACCAAGAATACTTACTCTCTTCTTGCAAAACAGCACATTATTGAGCAGTGTAGATTCTCTGACCTCCTCCAGTCTTTTGAGGTGAGCTAGCAGTATATGAGATTAAACACAGTACCTCTTGTTGGGTGAAAGTAGTGTAGAGAAAAACTGACACAAGCATGTCTGTATCTCCTCTGTGGCCTCTGCTGAAACCCCAGCTGTTGATGGAATAGAAATGGTGCAGGTAGGGACTAGGGCTCATTTTTGGCACTGTCTTCCCCATCATCACCTGTCCAGCTGGGATTTTGCCATATAATAATGAGTTTATGTAAAAACTGAAAGTTGCAGGGTGAGAGAGACTGCACAGCCTGAAGAGGACTTCACTGTTTCCTCTTCTAGTGTTACAGAAAAATATTTCTCCTCTGCAAGATCTCCCAAAGGGAAGATGTACTGAAGAGGAATTGCTTTACTGGGTGATCTGGCTGGAAATGCCTCTGGCACTCTGTCCACAAATTCTGCATGGATGGCACAGGTCTTCCATGCAGTCCCTCAGGATATGCTAAAGTTTGGACAGGAACCACTTCCATTTTTGTAGAGAAGGAAACAGAAATAAAACTTAATGTCTGGGTATTTTTCCCATTGCTTCTAGAAACAGCTATGAACAAAAAGGAAAGGTCTTACACAGACAGAGCTCT
Source organism: Emberiza elegans (assembly GCA_024865655.1). NCBI lineage: Eukaryota > Metazoa > Chordata > Aves > Passeriformes > Fringillidae > Emberiza > Emberiza elegans. The sequence goes on from JALJVW010000206.1 coordinate 69,458,735, forward strand.
CAATAAACAGTGCAGGGGATTTGCCTCAGTAAACACTTTAAAAATTGGCATCTCTTTATTGTATAATGATTCTGCTAACAGCAAAGGCGTTTACAATGTTTTGTGACTGATGTAGAAGTACCTGTCACCAGCAGTGAACTTTTCTTCAAAATATATGAATTAAAAGTTTCAGATTCGTGTGAATGTTCAATAAAAATCTTGTAACCCATAAAAATTATTTTACGCGATAATAATCTTACAGTTTACTCCAGTTCCTCAAGTAAGACTTGTAATGTGTCTAGATCCTGTGACAAAGTTAAATTCACTTGTTATGTTTATTTAGTACTAGAGCAGACTGGGTATTTCTTATGAAAAACATCAGCAGGGACCTTTGTGTGCCTCTCCCATCATTGCATTTTGCAGAATAATTTTACTTAGAGTCTTAACCTGTGATTCATTTCACATCCCCATTCCCCAATGAGACAATTTGGCTGTTTACCAGCAGCAAAGCAGGTATTGTATCTTTTACTATCTCAGACATGTCTGTATAGATTAGAATTGTAACTTAAGTTGCTTACAGCAACTTATGCTGAACAGTTTTAGATTTCAGAATACCAAGAGCACAATATCATTGCCCATACATTGCATGTTGGCCTAGGTGCCTCTTTTGGAATATAAAGGGCAATCACTGCAGTCTGGATCTGGGAGAAAAGGAAGGAGATCCCATGTTAAAAATTAAATTGTAGCAGTTCTCTACTACTGGGACAGAGCCAGACAATACAGTAAAACCAAGCTTGTGCAAATTTATTTCCCTGCATATTAGTGCACTATGAATACTATGTTACCTTCCTAAACAGGAAAAATGTAGCACCTTTCTCTTCTAGTCCAGCTTCTAGAGACCAACGCAAGCAAGACAACAGGACAGCAGTTGTCAGCAGTGGAGCTGACAGCTTGGTTGTGACCTGGGCTTTACTCTGTCCCATAGGATGTCCCACAGGGCCAGTCTCTCATCTTCCACAGAAGATACTTTCTACCTAAATGTTTCAGGTGAAAGGCTGGGTCAGTGAACAGCTGAATGTTAATTTACTCATTAAACAGATCCACTTGGATTGTTTAGGATTAAGGGATATTAAGCAGGTGCCATCTCTGCTGTGCCATCCCAGCCGTGCTGCTTGCCAGAGCCGGGGCTGACGCACCGTGTGAGCAGCGGATCCGGGCGCGCTGTGTTCTGTGCACTCCTCCGTGAGCGGCTTCTCTTGGCCACGGGATGCAGATCGCTGCTCTGGCACGACACAGCAGGGCTGTGCTCTCACTTGGAAAGTCTCACTGCTGTTCAGGTTTTCGCTTCAGGGTCTAAAGGGAAGCACTGTGCTTGGTGGGTGCCAGCCTGATGCTGAGGAGAGGGGCTGGGCGGGCAGGGCTGGCTGCAGTTCCATCGGTGTGCAAGGCAGGGATAGCAGCCCTTACACAACACTTCTCACCTTTATCTGCTCCTCAGGTGGTTTAATAAGACATTAAGTGAGAGGTGGTAGCAGCCGTTTTGGGTACAGCAGTATGTGGGCTCGGGCAGCACTGAGCTGTGCAAGGGAGGGCAGTGCCTGCTCCCAGTGAAGCAGCTGGAGCAGAGCAGCGCGGTAATGAGCTGTGCAGGGGCCGGTTCAGCTCTTCTGTGATTTTTCCGGATGCCTGAGTTTGAGTCTCACCTGGTCTATTGCCACTTCCCTTGTGCTGAAAAGAGGACACAGTGTCATTTAAAGTGGTGATTCAGAGGCAGCCAGGTATGATGCTAAAAACCTCTCTCTGTGGTGTAGGAATTGTCATGGCTGATGGGTCATGGCGACCTTTTATCCTGACTTTCTCACCGCCTTTTAAAATGCAGCCAAGGTTTCTACATTGACTGATGGAAGATACTGTAAACCTAAAATACAAATCTCACCGTCTGATTTGTGCAACATAAGCTCAGAATTTTGGAATTTGTCAAATGCATGGCAAAATTATTGCAGTTGGTTTTGTATGTGTTAATGTTTGAAGCTCTCTTGTTCTAGGAAAGGCCCATAAACATAAGTGCTTGCTTTTATCCCAGTGAAATTAGTGAAAGGCATGTCTTTTGCTAATTATCCACACCATTGGGCACCACAGTCTGTAAGCTTTCTACAGAAGAGGAGGATTGTTTGAGACCTCTTCTTTGTTCTAAGCCTTTCCATGTCATGTAGCATTTTTCTTTAGTGCAGACATTTACATTTTTCTTAAAAGTTGCATTCTGCCTTGAGTTCTGGAACTTTCTTGGCTTTCCAGGGAACTGCATATAGTGCATTGCATATAGAATCTCAGAGAAGACAAATAGATAGCTCTTAGTGTGTTATTATCTTCCACACATTTTATATATTATTGCACTTCATAACACTGCACCACAATCTGGAAAACAGTAAAAGCCTCTTTATTTATAAGATTATTACAGGTATCCTCGGGTGTATCTCATGTGTATACATCCTGTCAAAATATTTCAGGATTTTGACAAAAGTGTCTGAACTTGTTTCAAGTGACATGACATGGCTTTTAACTGCTTTTTTTTTTACAGTTTCAGTATTTTTAAGAGTAGATAATAAAAGTATTACCCATGCACTAAAAAAACCCAGAGAATTCCTTGCTGTACAGAAAATATCAGTGGTGTTTTGCAGTTAAATTACCTGTACGGGAAGTAATTATGATGCTCTCTATAATTGCCATTAAAAAAAAAATACAGTCTTGAATCCCGTGGAAGGTATAACAGGCCTAATTAATGCCCACACTGTTTCTCCAGAGAAACAGATTTTTTTGTAATGTAAATGCACTGCATAGAAAATGTTATTGTGCTTATTTTATAGCTTTTTTTTCTCTCGTTCAGCAGTAGTATGAGGTGTTTCCCAGTGTGATGTGTACCTGTCTTCAGGACTGCAAGCTGTATTGTCATTTCTGAAATGGGGAAAACAATAGTATATTTCAATGCTTTTTAAGTGTTGATGTCAATTATGATCTGAAGTGTGTTCCCACGTGAAGAAGTGTGGATGTGTTTGTGCATGTGTGTGTGCACCAATTCATGTTCTAAAGTAGGTGGCTATTTCATTGTTGTGTTCACTGTGTGTGCACGGAGTCAAGGTATTATCAGGAGCATTCCTTTCAGCTTTTACAATAAAAGCTGAATCAGAGGCTGAAAACACTGACACATGTGGAATTTCAGAGCATTTCCAGGGACTGATAATTAATGGCACTCAATCAACCCTGCACCTTGTCACTGATGGCTGATTAGAGTTTAGCTAATGAGAAGGTATTCAGACAACAGGGATTTTTTTATTCAGTTGTTAGTGTGGTTGGGGATCTCTGTGGGTTAAAGCCTGAGCTGATATCCTGCTCTAGAAGAACCAATGTAAATGGTCAGACTGTTTTCTGCTACACACAGTTTTGTGTGTACACGTTAAGCAGGTCAGGGATCACTACTTTATATGTTTATAAAGCTACATTGCTATTTATCCTTCTAAAGTATCTAAATGAAAGCGGCCTCCCAGTTGCACTGAGTGGCAGGAGGGGATTGTTCTGTTCTGTGCCTGGCAATGCTCACCCCATACTAACAGGTCAGTTTAATGAGGGCTGTTTGCTGAGACACTTCCACTGGATCCAGATTCATCTCAGGGCTGTCCAGTGGAATGGCAAGAAACAATGGGCACAAACTGAAACACAGGAAATTCCATTTAAATATAAGAAAAAAGCTGCAAGGGAGGTTGAACACTGAACCAGGTTCCCCAGAGAGGTGTCGTTGGAGATACTCAAATGCTGACTGGATACAGTGCTGAGTAGCCTCCTCTAGTTGACCCTTCTCTGAGCTGGAGGTTGAATAACAGGACCTCAAGAGATGCTTTCCAGTCTCAGCAAGTCTGTGGCTCTGTGATTTGCTAGGCTGGGACCTAGCTGGTTGTGCCCGTGCAGGCTGGGGGGGTACCACTGAGTGTCTGCAGGCAGAGCTGTGAGCACAGCTGGTGGTTTGTCAGTGTGCTGGCATGCTCAGCAGCAGCTCCCCAGCAGGCACATCTGGGGCTGGGCTTGTAGGTTTATCTCTGAACAGCCCTCAGGTCTTGTCCAAGGGCTGCAGCTGGGGAATCTGGGCATGACTGGTGTTATTGAGCCCTTTCTTTCCTGAACTGCAGTGGTGACATCATGACATAGGATTAATCCGACAATAATCCTGAATCCTTGTAGTTCTTACCCAGTGGGGTTGCAGGATGGGTCACCTGATAATCAGTAAATCCAAAAAGCTTGCTAATTCCATATGCTTCTCTGCCAGGATGGAGCTGATAACTGACTTGCATTTCGTAGGTGTGCAGTGCAATCCAAAATCAAGATTTCACTGTCATTGATGACTACTGCACTGGACTGCAAGCTCTTCTTTACCTGAAAAGCATTGAGGAACTTGAAGACTGGGATGGACAGAGTCCTGCAACCGTGCGCCATCAGAAAGGAAAACCAGTACCTAGAATTGCTGATCTGATGGGAAAGGTATGTTGTTTTATTGCCATTCCTGTATAGTAACACTATGTCTTTGTTTTGAATGTAATTCCATAATCATTGTATGCAGTTTCTGCTACTTACCTTGATTAATCACTGCTGCTGTCACAATTAGTCACCAAGTCATTTTCCTTCTGAATATTAACAAATATGTAGGCAGCTTAAGAATACAAACTTGAAATGACTTGGTACAGGCTAACATTTTTACTATAAATATTATCTCTTCAGTGATTAATAACATCATGTCTTTAAAAAAATATAGGATGTAAAATTAAAAATGCATTAGGAAAAGTTCTGGAACTACTTGTTTTAATGAAACTCAACTCACTTCAGATTGATCCTAATATTGTGCCAGAAGCTCCTGGGTGTTTTCGCCAGGATGCAACATTCAGGAGACATGGAAAAACCCTCTTGCACTGGCTCTGAGTAGCTGAGAGAGGTAGTTGCAGACCAGCTGTTAGCTGGAATGAGAGATCAGGTAGAAGTGGTTCTTCAGTCACCATACCTGAGCATCTCGTGGTCTTTCATGTGTGCTGATGCCCAAAACCTGCAAGACAGGCAAGTTCTAAGTGAGGATTGGTGACACCAGACAATTTAATAAATTCTGCAAGATCATTCAAACCTAGAAAGTCTGTGATGAAATGGGAATGTAAATGATGGTCAGCATGAAATCCTAACCTCTGGACTGTCTTTCCTCTCTGCTCTAGTAGTTCCCTGATACAAAAGCATTTTTGGAGATTTTTGACAGATGCACTGGGTTGCAGCTGCCCCAGCCCTGCTCACCCCTCCACCAGGGCACCTGCTGATCCGTACTGCGAAGCAGGGAGGTGTAACTGGCGTCCTGCTGATGCCCGGCTGCCTCCTGCTCTAAGCAAAATACCTGCACAGCAGGGAGGCCAAGCTTTTGTTTCTGGTTACTAGAGGGGATCACTTTGAAGACTGATTTCAGTTATACATCATGCCTATTGATTAACCTTCCAAAAATCTGATGTACGACTGTTGAAAATGCTGTAGAAAGTAAAGAATTACAAAAGAATAGGATTTGGAGTGTCAAACGCCTCCAAATCTCTGCTTATCATTGCTGATGACTGGAATTGGATTTAGCAGGAGATTAGAGATTCCTATATTGTTGTTGTTCTCTGTGGAGCTCTGAAAATTATAACATTACCTTCAAGGAGGAAAGACAATCCTATTCCTAAAGCTCTGGATAATACACTGCTTAAAAATAAACCAAGATATAAGCAGTTTCATTTTCATCTACTTATGTTAAGCAGTTAAACCAGGCTCAAAGGGTTATAGCTAAACTTCTTTCCTTAACACCTGTAGAAACCTACACAGCATTTCCAAATCATGTTACAGATTTGTTGTAATTCTTCTTTCAAGCTACACTCAGTGTTCTGTCTTTGTTTTACCTTTGTATTTTACTAAAGAGACAACCATTGTCAAAGATGTTTCTCCTGTCCTTTTGAATAAGGAAAAAAAAGTAATTTTTAGTCTTTTTCTGCTTGTCACTACATTGATAATTAACTTTAAAAAGGTTGCATGAAAATATGCTTTAAGGAAGCATTTAATAATTCAAAGGAATCTTAACTTGAAACAGGTCACATGAAAAAGAATAAAAACAAAGCCCTGTGTAATCTTGTGTGGCTGGCTCTGTTAGACATTTAAAAGACATATAGAACATAATTTATTGTGTATTTGTATTAGCACTAAACTGTAGCATTGTAACATTCCTACTAAATAATAGCATTTAAAGTTAAGCAGACTGCCTTGTTGATAAGCTATTGATACATTTTAGGCATAAGCTCAGTATAGCTGTTTGTCCAGGAATGAACATTCAAGGGAAAAGGAAGAAAAATAATATAACTCTGGTAACTGGAAATACTGTGATAAATGATCCTACTAGGGGCAATCAAATACAAAGACTTGATATCATTAATATTTATAATATCCTAATTAGCAAGACTGTGCCTAAGCAGTGTTATTAGTGTAACTAATTATGTTATCATAAACTAAGTTTGCAGTATTGTAGGAATCAGTATTCTTACTTTCATAAATTATTATCAATATTGGATTTCATGTACTTGTGCCTAGTAAATTTAGTTAAGTACTGTAGTTTCATCTCAATTCAAACACAAATATCTAACTTGCTTGGCAGCAAGTCATTAACACGTTTGTGAGTCTCTTTCTAAAATGAATTCACTAAAAAGCATGTCCTTACTCTCTGTTTGGAACAGAGAAAAGAACCTATTGATATTTTCTCATAGATAAAATAATGTGTGGGAATGTATATATTATATATGAAGTAAAATGTGACAGTCAAAATCCTGCCTTATAGAAACATAAGGAGCTGCCCCAATTTGTGTTGTGTATACCATGGGATGAAATGCAGTTTCTTCAGTAAGACCTCTTAAGAAGCTAAGCAGCAAATGCAGATGAACATTTGCACTCAAAAACAACAACAAAAAAAGTTAATCTGCTGATTTTGATATGTTGTGGGTTTGATGCAGTAGATTTTAAAATACAGAGGAATCATCCTCCTTTTCATTACAAGATTACTGTTATTTTCAAATAGAATCACAGGAATAGGAAGGTCAGACATTTGACATTTTAGTAATAAGGAAGGGACGGACAATTATTTTCACCAGCATCAAGAACCAACTATTTGCTTTCTGATTGTATACAAATTCATTGAGCCTCTACCAGTTTTAAATAAATTACAGATTTAGAAGCCATTCTGTTCCCAGATAAGTATGTTCATAATGGTATCTGGTTTGATTCACAGTGCAATATTGAATGTTAATGTCTGTATTTTTATGTAATGGTGGACTATTCTTTTTATAATTCATTGTTTGTCCTGGTTTCAGCATCAAACAAATGCTGACTGCAGAGTGTTGCCAGAGGAGGGTGACACAGTGGAGTTTTGTCATGAAATATTGTAGTATTTGATGACCAGAGTAAACTAAAAGATAAATACCTTCTTCTAAATGGTTACTCCTAACCTCAAACTGAAGTTGTCTTGCCATGCAGTCACCAGATAAATGACGAACTGAACAGTTATCACTGTCAGGTGTTACATTTATCAAAATAATTTTTTTCCTAAACAGAGAGAATACTGAAAGTACTGTGCTAAATAGTGTAATATAACAAGCAGTTAAATAGCAAACATAAAATGCTTTGGCTGAAAAAGAGATTCATGTTGATTAGTATCTGTTCATCCTTCTGCATTAATGAAACTAATACTTCTGATAATTTATAGCCCTTGAAATATCAGAAGCACCACAGCACTGGAAAATATTTTGGAAACTTGAGTGCTCTTTTTATGTTTTTCACTGTTGCAGAATCTATTTATTTTTGTATGTAGACCCTAAATTTATCATCTTTGAGCCAGCAGTATTTATTTTCTGATAGTCTTTTCAGTAGCTTTTTCCCTTTTGCTAACACAGCAATTGCTGCTGGAGCCATTGTCCAGGATGTGACCTGTGGTACTACACTGCCTATAACAGGAGTGAGATTCCCACTTAGGAATGCCAGCCTCACTGGTTTCCAGTCACTGGGTGACACAGGTTTCCATAGCTCCACCAATTTTACTCATTGTTTCCTGTGGTTGTAACCTATCTGTAACAGCTCTGAAAAGAGTCCTAGCACAGATACTGTGTCAGACTCACAAAGGTGGCCAAAGCCAGAGTTCTGGCTTCCTTCCTCATTGCTTTTATTGAGTTGGGTTTGCATGTGGGTTTTTTTTTTTTTTTTCTGTGGGAGGACCTGACACTTGAAACCTTGGCACAGGTGACTGTCATTAATATAAACACTGAGTGGCCTTTGCATGGAATACAAGCTGTCAGCCTGTCTCAGATTTAATCTCAGTGTGCAAATCTTGATGCTGAGATGAGAGAATGGCAAAGTGAGGATGACACCACAGTGCTTCTCACTGACTCCTTCAAGGAGGAACTTGTGTAAAAGCACACTTACCTCAGAATGAAATTAGGACTGAGATCAAGTGCCTGATGCAGTCAGGAAGGCAGTTAAGATGTAGTGCACACTCTTACAACCCAAAGTTATTAGGGTGACTGCATAAACCAGAGGAAGGGCACAGTTGGTCTCCTTACAATACAAAATTAATAGAATTATGTTTTAAAATAATGTTCACGAGTTTCTCAGGAACATACATGACCAGGAGCAATAAAGATAACTCTGTTCTCACTAGGTATCTGAGCACGGTGTAGTATTCCCCAGTGAGTCTCACTGTCTCACCTTGTCTGTTTGTTACAGGACTTTTTATTAGTTGCTCACTGATCTTAATCCAGAGAGCTGGGGTGATTGTGTCCCAGAAATGCACTGTGTCAGCTGGTGATCACAGAAGTGGTGCAGTGTGTCTCTGTAAAACCTTCCACTAATGTTGGCTATAAAAATCATACTTAATGCAGTGGCTGCTATACATGCCCGGTAGCTAAACAAAAATCTTGCCATGCATTCAGCAGGTAGGTGTGGGTTTATAGGAAAAGAATATATATGGGTGTTTCATACTTTGCTTTCAGCACCAGGAGTTATGAACAAGTGATATTTGTTTAATCATATCTAAATGATAAAAAAATTAAAAATAACAAAACCTAATAATTTAAGCATCTTGATTCCAGAAATATATAAAACCCCAGAGGAACTCAGTGGGTAGTTCTCAACTGTTTAGGTTGTGCTGTATTAAAAATGTTAAAATTGTATCTGTTTAAAAGACATTTATAGACAGTAGCTTTCTTCATCAGTCAGATGAAAAAGAATGATGCTGTACATGCTTAGTGTATGACTTCAATGACATTTCATCACCTTAAATTTAGTAATGTTCTGGTTTTCTTCTCTGAATGGACTTCCCATTGGAACAGACTTCCCGTTTGGACCAAAATGTTCATTTCATAAAAGTTATGTGTGCCTACTGTGCCTATCTATGTGTGCCTATCTGTGCCCACTGAAAATCTGAGTCTTCCAAACAGTAGAATCCTGCTAAATGCTAACTGTACTGCAGTCAAATCTAAGTAGTCCTTTGTATGGCAGAGAAAAAACCTTGGGAACTCAGCCATGCAAGAACCACTGCTGCATCATAGAGTTTTGTCTGCCTTCAGATTCTTCAAGACCTCTGACTACCATCACTGAGCAGAGGTTTTCACCCTTCATTTTTGGAAGTGCTCCTTGTTCTTTAAGAAAAAATATTTGTTGGCAGTTGTTCCTCTCACATGCTCTCCCTCCTCTCTTCTCCAAGTGCAATTACCTCTGTGCAATAATTTTTGTTTCCTTCTTAAATGTGTTATCACAGAGACATTACTGTAATTCCTGACTGGCTCACTTATGGCCAGCCACGAGTCCATCACTGGCTGGCCTTGGCTCTGTTGGACACAGGGAACCTTCTAACAGCTTCTCACAAAAGCCTTTCCTGTAGCTCCCCCTGTTACCAAACCTGGCCTCACAAACCCAAGAGAGCTGTTTGATCCTCTTTGCCATTAGCTAAAACTTGGACCTGAAATATGGCTTTCAGCCAGACAAAGCCTTTTAAGTATAAGCCAGTATTGATCAAGAAACCTCTTACTTTAGGATATTATGGGAACTTGCATCAGCACACTCAGGGACTCTTGCTGCAAATGCTTGTTGGGTTGCCCAAAAATAAGGCTCTGCCAAAATATGTCTGCACCATTATCCGCGGGAAGATGAGGAAATAAGTCCTTTCCTTCTGCTCCCCGCTTAGCCTTTCAGCTCCTCATCTGATGATGAAAGGCCTCCACAGGCATTGCTTCAGGTGAGATCTGGTGGTTCTCTGTGGGGAGAGCCAGCAGAGCAGACTCTGCACCCCACTGCACAAGTCATATTTACCAGCCTTGCTGCCATTGGTGAACCCCCCAGCCTTTCAAGCTGAGCTCAATTATGAGTCTGACAAATTTGTAGAAAAAAAAAGGACCACTTTAAAATCTTTTTTTCCCTAATTGTTCTATTATGGAAGTTTATGTTTTGATTACCTACAGAGCTGTTTCTCACAGAGAGAGCAGGTTACGTAAAATGTATCTTCCCTAACAGTGAAGCCATTTGCAGTAGAAATGTATAAAACAAAAGGAGCTAGGATTATTAAAGTGTATTTTAAATACTTTAATCTTTGGGGGGTTTATATGTACTGTATGCTAAATTTGCTTTGAGCATGGAGTTTAAAGTTTCAGATGCACAGGCAGTAAATGTGGCTATTAAGAAAACCGTGTATTTCACGCTAACTCCTTGGCTGTGGCAGTTTTAGTGCATTCACTGCTGGCAGTGGACATCAAGCCAGGAAAATCCAACTCCTGATGCAAAAGGATTTAAAAAAAAATCCAGGCACTGCCAAAAATACATAATTCTTTTTTTGTACTCTGCAGTTTGTTTTACTTAGGGAAATGGCCTGGTCATACCCTGCAGCATGCATTCATTACAGTGATCTTTGACTGGCAGATGCAGAGTAATAAGATGCATATTTTAGTGCTTATTATAATACCCTGTCCAAAAACAACTTGACAAATTTGTGATTTCGACAGTATCTCATTTTGCTGGCTGCAGTGCTCTGTGATTGCCTGGTCCACGTGGCTTCCAGATTATGCATACCACCAATACTGCTCATTAAAATGGCCACAGTTCACCAGTTTCGGTAGCTTGGAACGAACTTGGAATGAATTATTATACAACAAAGAGGCTGCTGTCATGCAGAACAAAAGACAAGCAAAAGAGAGCTTCGGCTTAATGAGGCTAAGTGAGTGTCTCCCCTGCATCACCAGCTACTTGATGGCCTTTGAGCATGGATTTTTTTTCTCCACAGGCCAAAACCTTTGGTCTATTATTTTGTGTTTATGCACCTTGAGGCTAATATACATTTTAATATGCTGCACATGGAGAAAAAAATCAGCCATTAGATTAGAACATGTGCACTCCCTGTTAAGTTAATGACAGCCGAACATAGAGATAAATTTAGGTTTTCATATTTAATTATAGCACAGTGCAGTACGTTTAGCAAGGATAAATTGCACTATTATTATGCTTCATTTTTTTTGACATCTTTTCATATTAACCATGCACACTTACCCCCACTTCCTCCCCAGTGTCACACATAATGTCTCTGTGCATCATCCTTCTCTAACACCATTAATTTTTTATTCTGTACAGTTGTATATGTATTGTTGTATTTGTTACTTAGGGTTAGCTTGCTGGCTGGATAAAACCATTCAAAACAGCCCTTGTGTTAGGTGATCTACATAGGCACTAGAGAGAGAAAAGACATAAAAAGAACTGGCTTGTGTGGCCAGAAATGGCTCTTCATTCTGCTCCCAGAGCAGGGTTCCCAGCCCTTCTTCCCTGGATGCTTTCAGTGTGGTGTACACTGTCTGACTGCAGAGGAGTAGCCCCTTTCTCAAGGAACTGAATAGGAAAAACCAGAGAAACAGCGTTTGGAAGAGGTTAAATTAGTTCTAAAGTGGATTATAGTTGGATAATATTAATATGGATTATGGCAATGTTAATATAAAATGTCTAATGTTTTAGGTAGTATGTGGCATTTGTTGGGGTTTTGTACATGTGCTATCTCTGTTTGTCAAAGGTGTTGCTCCAAGAATGGCATCAGGAATTAGGCCAGACATCAGCCTTATAGAAGACAACATGAAATTAAACATGGAGGCAAGTTGGCATGCAATTCAATATTTGAGTGTTCTTATAAAGTTTAATGAGAATATTTGATAGTTTCTGTGCTGCCGTGGATTTGATGGTGATGCTGGACTGTTTTTTATTACCTGAGAATGCTTTTAAGATTTGCTTTCAGCTCTGGTCTGAGCTATTCATGTAGCTGTAGTTTGTGAAATATATGTTTGCATGCTTCACAAAATTAAGGAAATACTGCTATTTTCCAAAGTGGATTAGAGCAGGTAATAACTCACAGGAAGAAGATCTTCCTCCTGCTGTGTGTATAAGCAAGCAGAAGATATTGTGCTACAGGCTTATTCCTAGATTATTCCTTATTGGATAGTTGTTTCGTGACAAAAGACACTGTGGCTTGATGACCAGAGGGTCATGACAGGAATAATAATCACCATATGAAAGGGTGTCTGGATCTGGGTGATAAAGCATTCCTCATCACAATCAGTCAGCACTTGCTGGTGCAAGAATTTTCCTCAATGGCAGAGATCAGCTTTTTCATATTAATTGAGAGCCAATCGGTCTCTTTTCCTCTCCCTCTCCTCCCTCTTTCTCCAACCTTCAGTTCTGTACCAGCTTTTCCTGCTAAAGAGTATTTTCTTTGTCAGGTGAAGACAGATTTTGGGGATGTTTAAGATGCTGCAGTATTTGTGGGGTTGGTATTAGTTACACTCTTTGTGTCCTCACTGAGTAAAGCCCAGGTCAGTAATGACTGATAGCTAATTGTCTGCAGTTCAAGCACTAGAAAATGGGTTGGCAATTAATTTATGTGTGCAAAACTCTTCTCCCTGATTTTGTAAGTGCAGATTTCGATGCAAATTGCATTCATGAAAGCAAGGTTGTGGCTTTCAAAATGTAAGCTATAATTACTAGTCTGAGAACCTGATGATACAAAATTCTTCCTCTAGAATCTACCCCTAGTGAGAGAAGACATTTATTAACAACACTGTGTGTTTCTAAGCAGTACTTCTAAGCATCTTTTAGTTCATTAAGCTTTGGTAAAATGCTTGGTATTACATGAGGTGTAGTCTCACGGAGTTGCTATATCCTACAGACATCTAGATGGCTTAGAAATATCTGTGCAATCAGAAAGGCCCCTTCTGTATCAGGTATTATTAGTAAAACCTGCTTTTATTTATGTGTCCCCATGTTGTTTATGGTACTAGTCACAGACACACATACTGATGTGCAAGAAAAGACTTGGACTTTTACATTCTGAAAGAATCACTATCCCTTTAAGGCTCTCATCTAAAAAAGCTGTTTATTTGGATAGCAAGGTACTCTTGGGCCACAATGTCCATGCAAGAAAAGTGCAAAATTAAGTAGGTGGTATTGGTCATAAACAGCAGACTTAGAATTAATTTTCAGCCTGTTTTCCAAGAACTCTTTTATTTTTATGCTAGTTTTGAGAGGAAGCTTGCAAGAACATCTTTTAATTTTCTTAGGAACAGATTTGGCCCATAAGAATAGCCTCAAGTGTCCTGCCCACATGATGTGTATAAACATAAAGAGGTGGAGAACTCAGTGATGTATAAATATTTGAGGTTTTCAATCAGTGAAGAAAGGGGGATTTTCTCATGTAGAGTGAAAACTCAACTGAGACTGATGAGTTAAATTAGGAGGGGTGGGAAAAAGTGTTAAGGAAAAGTAGGAGAAAAATTATCCTGATTGGAAGAAAAGTGTTTTTGTAGAAATGATGGTGGTTTCCTGCTGTGCTTCTGAGATTAAAGGTGGAGAGGACTTGTAAAGCTTGAATGCAGAGAGTCTAATGGAAGTACTGCTGGGAGAAATTTTGGGTTGCCAGGACTATGTGCTGGACTTACAGACTTCTCCTGTCTGCACAAGTAGACCCTGGCCCTTTTCAACATTATAGCTGTACAATAGGGTTACCCATGGAAGCAACTGGATCCTTACAACATGTTCAGACAGTGACTTACTGTAAGTTACTGGAGCTTTAAGTATCTAACAGTATGCAATTCAAATGTCTTTTTGCTTAAAGAATAAGATCAGACTTAAGGAACATGATTATGATTATGACCTTTCCCATTTACTTTATTTTTATTGCTATAGAAAACCCTTGAACGTTTTTCTGTAGTCTTGTGCAGTTTTGATTCAACCACATGGGTGTCTTAGCAGTCAAAGCTGTACTTCCTGAGTTTTTATGGACGAGTGGACTAAAAATGTCTTTCTGTTCCATTGTCCAAGAGTCACACGTTGGCACAGGACAACTGTCCCCAGTACCTGAATGGGGCTGGTGGCTCCATTTCTAGATGGAGAAGTTGAGAAAAGAGATTTCTGCACTCTGCTGACCTATTCATGCTGAACAAAACTCATTAAGGCCCAAGAACTGTGTTTGGGTTGTTCCAGGGAAAAATTACAGCCAGCCTGTAATCTGTTGCTCCACACTGGGGCTCTGTAATAGTTTGAAGTGGCCTGGCAAGAATTTTATTGATTTCCTGGGATCTCATTCAGGCTGATTGAACTTGTGTGCTCTGATGGTGGATGTTTAAGAACACCTTCCCTAGCTGTTATTAAGAAGGTGGGTCTAATCCTCACCCAGGTAAGACCTTGTTTGCCCTTCATTCAACTCAGCAGACAAGTTTTAATGAAATAGCTCCTTTTATATTTTATGCCATGGCTGTGTTTTTGATTTCCACACTTGTAACTATCCAGTGTAAGTAAGTCAGTATAAATATAACCCGTATATTGGTCAGGATATGTCACATTATGTATCTGTTCTTTCATTAATCATTTTGTGTCTTTCTGGTTTGACTGCTTGGAGTAATTAATACATTCCTTTCTATTACTATGTGGTATTTTTTCCAGTTGATGATTTATTTATATAAAAGCCATAAAATACCTTGTTTTATACACTATGTCTGGATTCATGAGAAATGCAGACACATAACACTAAAATACAGATTTTTTTTTTTAGATCAGCCAGGACAAGGTCTTGCAGTTGAGTTTAAAGTAGTTTAAGTCTAGAACCTATAAACTATAATTGTATTTATTTGTATTAACCATCATTACAGCATAGAGCATTTTATCCTAAATGCTAATCATTACTTAATATTTTCTGAATATTTACTACTACTACACTGAAACTAATAATAATATTAAATATATGCCAAAAGGCATAATTTCCAACTGCAAACCAAAAGTCTAATCTAGTCTCTCCAGCAATTTTTCCTTGCCTTTACTGAGCCTTCTTTCAAATTCTGAGCGCTTCTGACATTTTGAAATGTCATTTCAAAATTTTCCATTTGTAAATTGACAACCAGAAGACTTATTGTAAACACAGAAAGCTCTATAAGCACAAACATATCTATATTTTCCCTTTTACTAAAAATGTATCACCAAACTGTAAACAGCTCGTGTACCATTTCCATTAGGAAAAATGTTTTTTTGAAGCTTCTAAAGTTACCAATTAAAACAGGAGCAACCCAAAATCCTTTGGTGACTGTAGCATGAGTGTGCCTTTTTGTAATCACCATTTCCTAAGGAGCACCCAAAGGAGCATGGCCTCAGGGCTGTTTTGGTTGGTGCAGAACAGGGCTAATGCCTCACACTTCAGAGCTCCCTCTCTTTCTTCACAACAAAGTCATCGTCTTTCATTTGATAGACTGCAGCCATTTTCTTATCAGTTCTGTCATAGCTTGGTTTTGACCTTCAGTTCCTGGTCTGTGGGTGGGCTTTTGTGCCTGCTGCTGGATTTTGGACTTATTTACCAGGATAAAGCAGATGGAGGAAAAATGGTGTTTACATTTTTCCACAAGGCCTAATTTATTTCTCTGTTGTTTATTGCTGAGTTATTTTTGTCTACGTAGTATGAATAGTTTGCAAAGGTATTTATAACAACATTTCACTGATCAACATGCAGTCTGAAAACCAGTTCCTCTCCATCCAGACTGTCTTTAGCTGCCCAGTTCCTAAATGGCAGTTTGGGAGGGGATGCCTCTGGTTTTGACCACTGTTTTGAGTACTGGCTCATAATTCAGCACACACTGGGAATATAATTTTTAGTGCAGAATCGAGCATTTATTGAGATGTATTTAGGTGAAATCTTAACACAGTCTGTTGTAAGAGTCTAGCTCTCCAAATGCCATCCCCAGCTCATCCAGAGGAAGGGCTCAGTGCAAAGTGCCTGGCTGGGTGAGCTGCCCTTGGGATTCTCCAGCACAAGGGGTGCGGTCCCTGACCATGAGCACTAGCCAGGATATGCACAGTGGCTGCTGTGAAAGGGACCGTGCCCAAACACAACTTGCTTTCAGTTCGAGCATTGAGGGGTCGCACAGTGTTAGCAGTCCAGTACAAGACAATTCCATAAAGCAATTGCACTGAAACTTGGAGACTCAAGAATTGCATGGCTAGTGGTGGATCCATCAAAATCTGAGCTCATATTTTGTAGTGTCTCTGCCTCAGTCCTGTAAGGGTACTTTAATTTTCTTCCTGTCTTACAGCTCATAAATGTGCTTCTTTTGAGACCACACCCCAAATGCTGTTGGAAAAGGGCTGTAAAGTTTTAAAGATATATTTGAGGGTATTATCCAAGTATAATAAAGTAAAAAAAACTGCAAAGAAATTGAAGTTATTAAACAACTGAATTATAATTTTAAGCTAAGGATTGTTTTATTGCATATGGGTTCCTACTTAGCTTCTACAGTCATGAAGGAATAGAAATTTTTTTAGAGTTAAGAAAATTAAGAATTCTGATTTCAATGTACTGATTGATTTTAGTGTAACAATTTATTTCAATGTACTCGTAAACATTTGATTGAACAAATAATTTCAGTATATTTCTGAAGACTATTCTTAGCTCAGTCAGTAAAAAAACTCAGTTCAGACATTTACCTATTGAAAATGTTTTACTTGATTTTAGGGAACTATTTCTGGATCAGAGATGAAATTGTTTTCTCATATAAATTGAAATGTTAAGTAATTAAGTAGCATTAAAATAAAGGTAATAGTAAAATAATGCTGGTGAGCAAATTGCAGATACTTTATTTAATCTGAAATCCATAACACCCCAAAATGTGTCTGCCTTCTCTGAAAACCTGGCAGAGAAAGCAACACAATTGTCCTCAGTAGCACTGGTGTCTTTGTATAATATACCAGATGGTCATCTTGAAAGCAAAGGAGGACAGTAGGAAAGTCTGCTGCCTTGATGAGTACCAAAGCTTTACCTTCTCACAGACAGGAGTTTCTGAAATGTACAGTTATTCTAATTCGTGGGGATTTTTCCCCTCCAAAATCAGCTGGAGTTTGAGACATTTGAGCTTTTCCCATGGTCTCTCACCTTCTAATAAATAGTTGCAAAGTTTGAAATATTCCCAGGTTTTCTCTGCCACAATAGCTCCACAGTGGCTGTTCCTGGCCCTCCATGCCCTACTTGCCACCCTGTGCCCATCTGCAGCATAAACTCTGCCCCAAACCGTGAACCCTGCAGTGGGGAGACCTGATAACCCTCATGGCCAGGTCCTGGCCATGTGTGTGACCTGTGCCATGAAACAGGCAGGATAGCCATGAAAATTTTATGTCGTGGTGTTTATCTGGGCTCAAGTTCTTGAGGAATTTTTAAAAGATAATATATGGCTTAGTGATCTGCACTGGAACCAAGCTGAGAGTTGTGAAGTGAGCTCAGCCAGAAAGTTCAACTTTGTTTGTGCCCCAGATGGCTTTATATGCATAAGAACAGTAAGACTTTTTAAAGGCCGTTGGAAATTTTTTCCTGTGATCTATTATAGCTGATGTATCTTAAATTATTCTTCAACCCTTATCACAGCAATCAGGAACTTCAAACAAAGGTTGAAACGTGCTGTGCTTTGTCTTGCTACAGGAGCATGTTCTTCTCTCCAACTTGAAAAAAATAGGCTATCTTTTAAGGCATACTAAAATACAGCATGAAACTCAGTGTCTGTATCTAGTCTTCATGGGGGATGCTTGAGAGGAGTTGGATTATTTTCCAGGGGGAACTTATGGCAGAGTGTTTGTGTATAAATTAACAGCAATGAAAGTGGTAAATTAAAATTGCACCATCAGTTTCATTCTTAGTTCTGCTTTGCATTTCTATAGAAGGATTTATTATTACTGTGATTTACCTTCTACTAAGAGGTAAAAGAATGGAGAGTATAAGGTAGCAGCAGTTGTAATTATCTTCTGGAAATCTCCAGCTTGTTTAAAATGCTGCATCATGTCTGCTCAGAGACTCAAGTTGGAGTGAGTGTGCCAGGCCATCCTCCCTCCATTTTCTAGGCTGGATTT
The DNA here is from genome assembly GCA_024865655.1 of Emberiza elegans. Taxonomy (NCBI): domain Eukaryota; kingdom Metazoa; phylum Chordata; class Aves; order Passeriformes; family Fringillidae; genus Emberiza; species Emberiza elegans. Next base: position 69,477,197 of record JALJVW010000206.1, read on the forward strand.
TCGGCGTTATCCAACAGAGCAGTTCAGCTGCAAGGTTCAGCACTCACTGAAGAAAAGATCCATCTTCCATCTCAGGTGAAGCACTGACCTTCTTTGTTGCCTCCATTTTTTTTTTTTTTCATTTTGTCTCTGGCTCCCTGCATGTGCTGGCAGTGAGGAGTGGTGGTGGTGGTGGTGGTGGTGTGAAAGTCCCAGATGAGCCATCCAGGCACAGAACAACAAGCAGTGCTTGGCTTTTTTCCTCAGCACTGTCAGTAAAAAGATCCTTTGTACCTTCTGTGCTGAAATGCCAGGGAAGGCTACACTCCATGACTCCCTGCCTCACTCCTTGGCTTGCTGGATTTTCAGCAGCACACTTTTATAATGGTGCTGTGTAAGGTGGCTGGATTGGCTCTGGGGCATGCACACGGCTCTGGGCAGGACCTCAGACTCAGGTGATTACCCTGACAGTAAAAGGCACTTTTGCAGCTTTACCTTCTCTGTGCAAAAGTGTATCTGTGTTGCTACTTGCTTTTGTTTTTACAGGAAGGAAATCACTAAAATCTTAACCAAAACCAAGCAGCTTGATCCATACCAAATAACGAGAATGAGAGAGCGGGTGAGACGTGCAAGATAGGTGGAGTTCATTAGTTAAGAGAGACCGCTGGGATACTTTAATGATGAAGGTGGCATAAAACCTTTGCTAGGGAAGGCAATAATATGAAACAAGTGTCCATTTTATCTGGTTTCTTTTGTCCTCTGGAACAGAAACAGAGACACTTAGAGGCAAGCTAAAGGAACCCAATTAAATACTGAAAGGAAATGAAAATGAGTTCACAGTTCTGTTCCCAAGACTCATTCCGTGAATATTCAGTTTGTATTATTTTCAGAAAAATGAAAGACATTATAATTCTCAAGATGTTTCTCATTCTTGAAGAGGGAAACTGGGTGTCTAGGCTGGTGTTTAAATATGATCCATACTCTCAGTAGTGTCATTGGGACCTGCCAAGTATTTGACATAGATCAGTTTCATTGTTACAAAAAATGAGTCAGTGGATCCCTCAAATCTACTAATTTCTGTTGGGGAAATGTTTAAAGACCTTAAAGCAAAGTCCTCTTAAAGGATAAACAATTGATAGTAAATTATATTAAAGAAGCTGGAAGCAATTATAAACAGTAACTTTTTAAAGCTATTATTTCACTTAAGAGTATTAAATCAAAATATTACAATTTGCTGATCTGTCCATACTGGTGTCAGCATCAGTGTCCCTGATGTCAGTAAAGTGTCAAAAAGAAAACTCTATAGCATCCTGAGATTGCTTTGCTTCCTAATTAAGACTACAAAGGCATTTTAAACAGTGTGAAAGGAACCCTGTGTGGTGTAAAGTAGCCATACAATGGACAAACCATGTTTTCCTGGTGCAGGAATTTGCTTTAAGACTAGGTTGAAGATACAGCTCATTCTTTGTCTCATGGTAGAATATTGTTCATTTTCTTGTTTTTTTAAAGCTGTAATTGTACTTCTCCTATTTTGGGGGAAAAAAAGAAAAAAAAGGTGTTTTAAAATATTAAAAAATGCAGGGATAAATAATGCCATACCATGACACCTTTTATGCTTAGCATTAAGCTTTGTCTCTCTAGTTCCAGGGAGTCCCTTATGACAGAGAATAGCATTTTTTGAAGCTAGTTGGATGTTACACTGTTTTACTTCATTCTGCCTGGGCACTGACATCAGAAGTGATTAGATTCCTATAGGCACCTAACTTCAGAAAGGAGAGAAATGTCTGTACTTCCAAATTAAACGTACCCAGGAATATTCCTAGGTGCTCAGGCCAGCTGGCACCAAGCAGCCTGTGCCGATGATCAGAAGCTGTTAGTCTCCAAAGCAGGTTGGCTGCAGGCAGGCTGCCTGCTGGGAATGGCTCCTGGAGCATGCTGACTTCCAAAGGCTCTCCAGGAATTGCCTGGGACACTGATAGTCAGCACAGGCCAAAAGCGAGCAAAAAATGCTGTAACGCTTTGTTAGGATAGATGAAAACATCCTTGTGCCCAGGAACATTCCCAGACACTGACTTACTACTGTGGGTATAGAGAGGATCTTGCAAAAGACTCTGAAGGGAAAAAAAAAAAGACAAGGAATGGCAGTATGTGACTGGGCATGAAAGATGGACAGATGGACACAGAAATGAGCTCTATTAGATATTAGTGAAAATTGCATTCAGAAAAAAGCTCTAACAGCCTGAGGCTTCAAAACCAAGAAAGGCAGTCAGAATTTTTAGAAAATCTCCAGAAATATCTAAGATATAATAGGATTTAATGAAATGATATGAATGTGTGACTAATACACACATATTTTTGTATGGTGTGACTAGTATATATGTGTTATCCAAGTGTGGATGGTTTGAAAAAATGGTAAGTGCCTGTCTTTCCCAATGATATAAAGCAGCTAAGCCATGAGTTCGTTGCATCCCAGAGGCTGAATTCAGTTTGTAGATGGGACAAAGTTGCAGTGGCTCAGATGAGAGCACCCAGAGGTTCTGTTTACATTATGGAGTGGTGCAGACAGGCCAGATAGGAGCAGGGTTGCAGGGTGAAATGGTTGATGCTGCACACTGGTGTCCGCACCGTGTGCATCCCAGGTTTTCTTACTGACTTCGACCTCTTGTCTGCTCTCATGGGCTAAATGCCCATTAGCAGCTGGAGCTCATTGCAGCTGCATCCCTGGAGCACACACACTCACTCAGGTTTCATTTCATCCAAAATAAAATGCAGTTTGTGCTCTCTGCAGCTGCTGCTGTAAGAAGTGATGTGCAGTGTGTGGGGACAAAGAAGAGATTCACGTCAAAGGTGTGCTCTGGTCTGAGCTAAACCATGAGTGCAGAGCTCAGGCAGCAGCACAGAGGCAATGCAGGGCTCCTGGGCATGAGCTGAGGCCACCAGTGGCGTAGAGACAAGCCCTTAACTGCCCAGAAAAGGTTTGCATAGACAAGGAAAAATTTTGTGCAAACACAAATGCATTAGCACAAAGCAGAGGACAGAAATCTGGTAATCGTCTCACATATGGGATTTTTTGCATTGGCAAGAAGAGAGTTTTGCCAAAGCTTGCTTGCAGTAGCAAAAATGGAAAAATTACCACATCAGGAAAACAAACTGACTCAGAAAATGCAACTTTACTCTTATCTGGCTTTGATGCACTACACAAGATCAGAAATAAACTTTCAGTGCCGTTTGCAGAAGCATGAACTTTAAACTAAGAGCAGCAGCACTAAAGCAGAGAAGAGTTTGGATGCCAGCTGGATAGTTAAAACATCAGTAAATAGTAGACAACAGAGACTTTGTTGGCATTTTCTGGGAGTCTAAAACTGCTGACAAAAATGTACAGCATAGAAACAATCAAAAATGTACATGATAAAAACAATCAAAATACCAGCAGGACAACGTTGATTACAAAAAAAAAGCTGAACAAATTTAAATACCAAAAAGTATAGATAACTCACAAATACTCTGCTTTTAACTAAATTAAGTGCATGAATGAATGAAAAAAAATAAAAATGAACAAAACGTTGATTACAAAAAAAAAGCTGAACAAATTTAAATACCAAAAAGTATAGATAACTCACAAATACTCTGCTTTTAACTAAATTAAGTGCATGAATGAAAGAAGCATGTGACAAAACTGGGGCAAACAATTAATAAAAGTTACAGACAAAAAGTCAGAGAGCTTAGCTGAACTAGGTAGCACTCTGTAAGAGCCCCTGTAGCAGAGTATTTACATGGTGTTTTAAATGTCTGGGAAGTCTTCTAGGCAAAGAAAAGCTGGAAATGGACCCAGCCAGGAGGGCACTTGATTGATAGAATGTCCTCAGCACTCAGAGAAAAGCATTAGGGGAAGTGAAAGTAAGGAGAGCATGTCTCACTGCTGAGGGTTTGCAGAGCCGCAGGTCAGATGGGCAGCCAGCCAGCTGTAGAGAAGATGGGAAGCTGTACATGTGCATAGTCTTTTAGCAATTTAACAAGGCATTACACAGACCTGCAGGTGATAATGTACATCCCATCTTAAAAAAGACTTTACAGTTTCTGATGCAATATTAATATATTTGCAAATGTATTAGATGTAAGAATTACAGACTGCAACTACCTCAGTATCTTTTGAGCATCTCTTAGTGTGGATACCAGTGGAATTAAATGCAATTTGATATCAAAACTGTGGTTGAAGAATACCAACAGTATCAGCAAGAAGAACTAATGGAGCTGGCTGGGATCACTGCCGTAGCTGTATAGGTACAGAAACAGAACAGCAAAAGCTGTAGCTGATCATGATTACTTTCTCATCTATCTGCTTGAAATGACCAAGGCAATAAATCTAAAATGAAATAAAATGAGATGAAATTGCATTTGACTCCTGGAGCACTGGGATAATTGCTGACCTCCTAAAGGCTATTACCTACCTCCTAAAAAGTAAAAACCATGCCGGATAGACCCACACCTGAAAATGTCAGTTTGAAGATTAGTGGGATTCATAAACCATCTCACAATACCTTTCCACACTTTCCAAATCTGTACAGTCTCCTGAGGTGATTACTAAACAAAAGCATGCTATGAATACAACTGCTGTGATTTGCTGGAGTCTTCTCCTGCATAAAGGAGCTGTACAGAATACCCCACGGTGCAGCACTGCAGTGTGTAAATGCCGAGGCCATCCCATTGCACAGGGCAGGGCAGGGGTGCGAGGCACAGCCCCTCCAAGGAGGTTTGGACCTCACCAGCAGTATGGGAGCAGTCCAGATCACATTCACTGAGTCATGTGGGCAAGTGAAAATGTCAGTCCTTATCTCCTAAGGGCAGGAAAAGGTATGAGTACAAAGTGGCCATCAATCATTAGAAAGGATTTTATAAAGCCAGAACTAGCACCCCCTCAGTAACCACAGCCTGCAGTGACCTGCCTTGCTCAGCATGTGGAAGGGATTGAGATGTGCACCCCTGAGTTCTTACCAGGCTGCTGTACACAGAATCAGGACAACTGAACAGTTGGTGCAGTCAGGATGCACCACCTTGCAAGTCCCAATACCAAACTGCATTTGGAGCCTGGACTCATTCATTCATATAAATGACCTGGCAACAAAAATCTCCACTTCTCATCACTGCTACCACTGCAGCAAATTGCAGTTCGCCCTGCAGTGGTAGTTGGAGTGGCATGTTGGAGTGCTCTGCACCAGGAGGATTGCATATTTGGGAACAGACTTATGCTCATGGGTGTTCTCTGGAGGCAAGAAATGGCCCAGCCTTCCCAAGGAAGCAGCAGTTCTCTCCTGTGTGGTGCCTGCCCCATCTTTGTAAGCTGCTCAGACTGAAGCTGTGCTAGGAGCTTTATCCATTGAAATACACAGCACCTCTAAAAAATATGGAGAAAAAGAGTCAGGCAGACAGATGACATGGATTATCTATAATAACATAAATTATGTCATCTGTGACCTTTAGAGCAGCACTGCTGTTGTAGACAGCATTAATGTAGAGAAGCTGCACTAAGTAGAAAATTTTGTTTCCCTCTCTGTCTTAATGGTCGAAATGGCCACAGATGATTTGTTTTTGAGCTGTAGATTGAATCACTATAAATACCTGGCATAATTTTAACAAGTTGAATTATGTGAAGAAATAAAAAGAATTTTTTTTCACAATTTAAATGAGGATGAGATTTTTAAATATGGCAGATTTTTGAGTAGCAGTGCTCTGTAGGGCTTGCAGGATCACTCACATATGAAGAGGTTATCCTGTGGTTGTTATCTGGAACTGAGTGCAGAATGGCTGGAGACACGACAGTTTATGCAAGCAGCACAAAAGATGTGTCCACTGTGTGCTCTGTCTCACTTTTCATGGGAGCTGTGCAGCCCCAGGGATGCAGTCAGGCGTGCATGCCCAAGAAGGGCGGCTGGGCTGTGGGACATGGTGCTGGTTCCCCCAGTCAGTGCACGGGCGCTCAGCCTCAGCCCGCGTAAATCCCTGCGTGTTGAGCCACATGGAGAAGCTCTGCAGGATCGGCACCGCAGTTCCTTTGCATTTATTGGGTTTCTTGTGCCATGTCACCCATTTGACCTGCCAAATAGCCACAGTGAGTACACAGTGCAAAGTGATAGGTAAAGTTTATGTATCTCCTTTGTTTATCTGCAAGGAGCACATGAGCAGTGAAAAAGGGAATGGCCTGTTCAAGCAATATGTGATTGTGGTTTTGCTTAATAGCAGAGGCCAAGCTGAATGCATATTCTTGTGAGCCTAACTGTGCATACAAATCAGTGAAGTCTTGGAGTACCAAGATGATCAGAACTCATTTTAAAGCTATTACAGTAATTTAAAACAAGATAGTTTTTTAAAGTACAGTGATGGATGCCTGTAATCTGTATTTCTAATGATTTGCATGTTAGATTTTTAAAAATCAAATTCTTCCTCTGATTGACTTGAGTGAAAATCTAATCAAATTAGCATTTTAGAATATATGACCATTGTAATGCCATATTCAGAATATAATGATACTTTAGATACTTTAGCTGTTATAAAGACAGATAAATATGCAAGAGGGGCACTGTGGGGGACTTGGACTCTAATGAGGACCCTTCTGGTTTTATACATTTGGTTTTTGTATAGTGTCTGTTACTTTAGTACTTACATATTGGTGTTTCCTCACTACTTGATGGTGATGCAAGAAGCTTTTATATCAGTTTAGTGAAGCTCTCTTTTGTAATGTATTATTTATATTTGATTCATAAGTTTGATGTAATATTAATTTTAAAGTGTTTAGCAATTACTTATTTCCATTCAGATCTGTTTAAAATTTTTAATAGCTTGAAATTATAAAAATTATTATCACTTTACTGCACCATTCCAATTTTTTCATCTAGCTATATTCCTTTTTTTTTATGGCATATGTTATGTGTTGCTTTGTCACATTTCAAAACTGCACAAAGGCCCTAATCAAACCAGAATATCCAAACTCTTCATAGGAGATTATTCAGGATTGTCTCATCCTTCCTCTCACCAACTGAAGTGGGAGGTTTGACTATTGAGGGTAGAAGTACTTGCTATTAATGCTATAACTATTTGTATTATGACTCTTAGCATGAGATTTAGTGAGTTTAGGATATTGAGGTGATGATGAAAGGCATTGTATTACTGAATATGAAGACTGAAAGGCAGCAGTAGGCTCCTTGGTCATAACTGCAAGAGTTGACTACAGCTCTTTTGTCTGCACTGAATACTTTACATTTAAATTAGGATTGTGTGAAGTAGAGATGGAAGGATTACATGTGTGAGAGATGAATGAGGGAAAGTATTGTAGTCTGTGCAGGAGGAGGATAAGTGTTGTAGTTCATCTGCCATAAGAGATGGATTACAATGAATCTGAAGTGGAAGAAGGCTTAGATAGGAATTATTAGCAGTGATTTGCATTTAAGTAATCTATTGGTTCAATAATATATGTATAGTTATGCAGTGTGTAGTCTACCAGCGAAAAGTGGAGTTTATTTCTAGATATATTTAAATTATATGCTGTTTACAGTATAGACATTTGGTAATAAGTCTGGAGCTTCCATGCAAAAAAAAAAAAAGATCAAAACAAAAAGACAGGATAAACAAAAACCAAAACAAAAATCTGCAAAGGATCCAGCAGATGGGAAAAGCTCTTACCTCTTTTGGAAGGTTTGATTGCTAGCAGAAAGTACTTGACAGGCAAATTTGCAGCTGAAACACATACAGCAGTGGTGGAAATGCACTTTCTTTGCACACATGGGAAGCAGTAGTTATTTTACTGAATGTACTGAAAGCCTTTAGAGTGGCTTTCAGAATCTCAGTTTCTCCCAGAGTCTGGAAGAGGAGGTTGCTGGTTGCCCTCTCTATTCAGTCTCCCATTCCCCTGAGAGCATGAATCTGGTGGGCAATACCGACTGGACTGGGAATGTTTTCCATGGCCCTGGTGCACACATAGGCTATTGATAAGTATTGCAGGGTCTAGAGCTGTATTTTCACCAGGGGCTGCTGAATTGGAAGTGGAAAAGCTAAGGCAGATGCAGATACTGCTCTTTTAATCTCCTCCTGGCCACAGGGGTAAATTGGTGGGCTCTGTGGTAAAACGTTGAGTTGCTCAAGGAGCTCTTGAACAGATTCAGATGGGTCATTTAGGCACCTTCCTTGGCCCTCAGAGTTCTCAAACAGGGCTGTGCTGCTCCTGGTGGCTGACCCTGCTCATTTAGCACCAGTGGAATTGGCAAACTCAGCTCAGTGCTCACCTTGCTGGGTCAGCAGTGTCTGTGATTGAGTGGCCAGTTGGTAACCACTGGCACCAAGGATATCCATGCTTTCTCATAGTTGTAAGACAAGATTTATTCTTCCATTTTAATAGTCTAGCTGGCATCTCTGAGGCTTCTTTGAAAGGGCCTAGAAAACACCCAGTTCTAGGACTGCTGGAGTCAATCCCATCAGTACATGTAGCCCCAGAAGAGAATGGTTAAATCCAAACAAACATGATTTTAGCAATGGTCTCAACAGCTCAGTTACCAGCCAGCTTGGAGAAGGTGGGTAAAAGTATCTACCAATGGCATTTTCCATGTGATCATGTGATTTAAGGCATTCATATAAGAAGTGCATAAACTGAATGTATAGATATATGTATAAATGGTATATAGATAGATGTGAAAATGTGACTACTGCACTGATTATTTCTGCTTAGGTATCAGTAAAAGTAAAAAATCTTGCTTGAAAAAAGTTTTTTCCAACACTAAGGCTCAACTGATACTGATTCCTGTTTCCTAAACACATTTGAATACAGTTATATTTGCTTGCCTGACAGATATTTGCTAATAGCCATTCTGCTGACATCTTCTTTATGCTGCTGCTTAGCTGACAGAATTTCATCTGCATAAATGGGTGGAAAGTCCTTTCCTCACGTGTCCAACAAACTGGAGACAAAGTGCCTGCCGATGTTTTAATTTCTTTTCCATGTTCTGGTTAGAGAGTGAGAAGAATGCTTTCACTCCACAGTGTCATGAATATGGTAATCTATGGAAATCACAGAAAGCAGGTACTTAAGTTAAGCACATACTGTACTACAGGAATCCCTGATGAATTCAAGTCTCTTCTGTTTAGAGAAGATGTTGTTGTCTATTAAGTGACAGACTGCCAGATGTTCATGAAGCAGCACAGTAATGTGTATCAGTATCTTCTTTACCCCAGAAGGTAACATTTTCTTTATCATCTATGTCATCCTGGCTTTTGATTGTAAATGTCTAAGCTTGCTTCAAATATTAACTCTTTTTGTTTTATTGATGAATATTTCATTACTTCAGTACATTTGTAGAATGTAAGTTGTTGCTGCACTGTAGTAAGCCTATAATCCTAAAATCTTTTCCCTCACTTGGTATATATAAACCAAACATTTGAGTTAGAACATGAAGAATAATTCGTTTCTAATTTGGAGCTAGAAGAGAAAATTGTGGCAGTGTTAGAAAAATTACAAAAGGATAAATAATTGTTATTTTAAATAATATTTTTATCTGCACATTCAAGCATGGCACTGTATATCTCATGGTGAGGTCACTGCAATGTGTTTTCCTAGAACACACATTATTGTTCCATTTAGACTCTGAGTTACTGAAGGGCTGGGGGTTAGTTCACCCACTTCAAATAATCATGGTTTAAAGAGCAGGCAGAACAGTTGAGTAACTAAATGCAATGGTATATACATGCTGTGGGCAGCAGAGGTTACAGAACAAGTATATGGGCAGTAATTGCCGATTACTGAGACAGGGCTGTTTACCAAGCAAATAAAAGTTAAAAAAAAAAAACTCACAAAAAAACTGAAAGGCAAAGTTCTTTTTTTGTAAATAATTGTTGTGTTCTGTCCTTTATGTTGATGGCATTCCCACATCATTAAAGGCACAGATGCCAGGAATGTATCAGCTCTAAGAAACAGAGCCATGAGAACCCTTTAACACAAGGGACAAAGTCTTTGTGGCTTCTTGCTAATGCAACCACAGGGGCTGCAACAACTGATGTTGGCCCAGGAAGCTCTCTTATCTGGTGGAAACTGATAAAGTATCCAATGCCCTGCATGACACCCTTCTGCCCACGTGCTGTGGGGAGGATTCCCTGCTGGAGGTGTTGACATGAGCCCTAGTGCCAGCTGTGACCCCAGCAGCGTATGGGACAGACACTGAGAAAAGCAGCTACATAGAATTTAGCTTTGAATGCCTGAAAGAACAAGAATGTCCAGCAGGGTAACAATTTGCATCTTCACTTTCTCCTTTGCCACACATAGTTTTCATTAGTTAAGCAGTTTACCCATGGGGAAAGCTTGTGCAAAATATTCTCTCCATATATCTATGAATGTGAAAATTGTGTTATTTGCCACCTTCTGAGGAATAGAATTCAGCTGTTGTTGTTCTTTTTGGGTTTTTGTTTTTTTGGTTTTTTTTTTTTTTTATTTTATTTTCCCAGAAGAAACACAAGCTACCTTGACATTGTGACAAGATTTTGTTGTTGTTACTGGTGCTGCTTTTGTTACTGGGACCTTGTGTTTTCTTTCTCTCTGGAAATGTTGGAGTCATGTTTCATTGTATTCTCTGGGAACAAGGAAGAAAGCAGATACTGTTTCAGGAAACTTTACAGTAATCTTTTTGTTGTTGTTATTGTTGTAAAGTTGCAAGAGGATGGAGGCAGACAATTTTTGGTTTATGATGACAATTGTGCATAGTGAGGTGAGCCTGGCTGGATGTTAAGTGCCCACCAAAGCTGTTCTATCACCCCCCTCCTCAACTGAACAGGGGACAGAAAATATAATAAAAGGTTCTGGGCCATGGCAATCAGGTTGGTTGATCATGATTTTCCCTTGATGAATCCATGCTGATTAGTCCTGATGACCTTCTTGTCTTCCCCTTGCCTGGAGATGGTGTCCAGGATCAGTCATTCCATCGCCCTTCCAGGGTTTGAGGTGAGGCTGACCAGCTGGTTGTTCCCTGTGTGCTCCTTGTCCTTTCTGAAGACTGGTGTGACATTTGCTTTCTCCCAGTTCTCAGGCATCTCTCCTGGCAGCCATGACATTTGAAGGATGATGGAGCAATGGTCTCTGGCAGTTCCTCAGTACTTGTGGGTATATCCCATCAGAGTCCATGGACTTGTGGATGTCAAATTTGACTAAATGGTCTCTAACCCAATCCTCTTTTACTGAGGAGAAGTCTTTCTTTCTCCAGACCTTCTCCCTGCTTTCCTGGGTCAAGGATTCCTGAGGGCTGGATTTGGGAGCGAAGACTTCAAAGAAGGTGTTCAGTATCTCAGCCTCCTCTGCAACCCCTTGCAAGGTTCCTTTTTCCATTCAGTAGCAGCCCCACATTTTCCCTCATGTTCCTTTTGCTAGTGAGGTATTCATGTTATCCCAGAGGCACTCCCAGCATTCCTGATGGGCCCAGCCCTGGCCAGCAGCAGGTCCCTCTTGGAGCCAGCTGCCCTTGGCTCAGTCAGACACAGGAGAAGCCTCTCCCTGAACCCCTGTAACCCACCACTACCAAAACCTGGCCGTGCAAACCCAATACACCGTGCCAGCTGAAATCTGTGTCTTCTAACAGTAGATGGCATCCAGCCCCTTAGGAGCAGACCGGTCCCAGATGAGCAACTCATGACTACATCATGGAGACAGACATGGATTTTCCCAGAGTAAGGATCAGATCAGTTTCCAAGTTAGAAATGAAGTCTGGGTCATCTGATGCCTACTGCACTGCCCTGTTCCCCAGCCTGTTCTGCTGCTCAGGCTGCTTGCTGGTGTGCCCATGAAAACTGCAGCAATCTGAAGTGGAGGATTCTCTCTACTTTTAGCCATTAGGAAACAAGCACCTTCTTTAGTTCATAATATGCTCAATTACCTTTAGATTGATCTGTGAATAAATTATAATCAAAACAGACTTACTCACCTTAAAGCTCTCTGGCTTAAGGTTTCATTGTTGATTCATTAAGTTGTCAGTTCTCTATTGGCAGGGTAATGCCTTTTTATATCTGAATAGAGACAGGTTTAGTGGAAGATACTGTTATCTTTAAATGAGCAGGATTTAGGTTTTTTGGCAAGAATAAATTCATCAATGATGAATCCCTGGAGAAAGTACTGAAACAAAAATCACAATGTTGCTGAAGATTTATACAGTTCATCAGTTAAAAGGCAGCTTTTGGAAGCAGAGGCGGGGGGAGGATTTGGATTTTTGTTTTCTTTCTGTAAAATACTCCAGCAAAATATTTCAAGCTTAAAGTTTTGTGATAATGCAATTACAAAGAATGAAATAATTCCACTTAATGTATTTATTTAGACTCCATTCTTGATGTTAGAACACAGAAACACATTGAATTATGTCTATATAGAGACAGATGGATACAAATAATGCAGCTATAGACATCACTGATACAGATATATAAGTAGACAAGAATTATCTAATTACTCTGTTTGTTGCAATCTTCTAAGCACTTGCTGTGCTCCACATATTCATCTTAATTGTTTTTTCTAGGCAGATGTTGGTCTGACAAAGATACCAATGTATGGAGAGTTTAGTGACACTGGAATATCTGGAAATTTAAAAAATAAAATTACTATATAAAGATTATAAAAGCAAACAGAATTAAACACACCAAGCTCTGTGGCTGTGCTTTCATTGGGAAATTTGTTGTTAAATCCCCCATGTGCTTAGGAAGTTGTCCCCTACAATGATTAGAGGCAATTTAATTTTAAAATCTCTTCAATATCCATCTCTTCTGCAGTTATTTCAACATTTTTCCACCTTTGCTATATCCAGTAACACACTTCATTAAAATATTTTTTGCCATTTCATATGGCCTTTGACTGCAAAATGTTTGAAACCGCAGCTCTGAACAATAAGCAGTCTCCTCAACATTCCATATGTCTGAGCATTACTCATAAGGGGAACCATCAATAAGTCCTTCCTAAGCTCCTGAGGCTATATTTTCATGTATTATTTATTGCTATAGAAAAGATTGCTGGTTTTCAGTGTTGTTTAATGAAATTTGGCCTGGCTGCTTGTGAACTACTAGACCTCAAACACATAATAACCAGGCCATTTGTATGGGCACACAGTCACCTTCTGGGAAGTCACTGGAGGCACATTGTGTATGGGCCCAAGCCTGGGCCAAGACCTACATGTTTCCTTAATTATTTTAAATTCCATGCAGCCAAATTCTTGATTGAAAAACAGCAGTGCACAGCCAATATGAAGGTTGGAGAACAGTTTTGTAGATTAATCATCATTTATTTTTAAAATATGTGGATTATATGGTTCCATTTAACTGCATGCATGTCATTATAAAACATCTGAATTATGGAAATGAAGGCATTGCACACTTCTCAAAATGCCCGCTGTACATCCTAGCAAGCAGCTATGTTAGATATAAAAATCTAAATACTTCCATCTCACAACTATGAAAATTAATTAACCTTTGTAATTCACTTTTCACCTATTCACAAAAATAGATTTTTTTCCACACTTTTCTTTAGATCACCTATTTAATTTCAATATTCTTAATGTTTCTGTCTGTAGAAATTGAGAGATTTGGAGTACAGAAAAGTAAAGGATTTGTTCTGCAAAGGTTTGGCTGTTGTTCCCAAAGATGATCTTCAGTCAGGCAAGCCATGAACAACTGTCTCCTCTCTCTACTACTTCAGTTAAAACCTCAGCAAAATTAGCTTTGCTACCTACTCTCAAAGTCAGCAATTCAATTCCTGGCCAGACAGGAAAGAATCCAAAAACGCTTTGTCATCAGGTCTCCTGCCCTCTCAAACCAAAGTTGTTGGCATCAGCACATAAATTATGGAGAGGAAATAGTTCCTCAGTGACACAGCTACTACTTATTCATAGCCAAAAATATATTTCTAATTGATTCAGCCTAGTAGACATACAAGAACACTTTTAATCAAAATTTGTAATTTTTGGAATTCTGCAAAAAGTTTTAGGTTTTCTAAAAGTCACATAGAGAATTGAGTTTATGTGTGTGTGCTTTAGAGCCTATTGATTAGATTGCAATTAGACAAATTCTTCCTTCTACTTATTTTGCTGTTTAAAATAATTCTGCTTTTGCTGTCTTATTTGACTGCAGTGTGTAAGGTCACCACCTCACTCCTGTTTGCTGAAATTCTCCAAGCCTGATTTTCAGATGTCCTAGAACGTTTCATGTCCCGCAACTGCACAGAAAGGAAAGTTTGATGCCTGTAAGGATGCCTTGCACATGACATGCAGGAGCAGAGTTCCCATTGAACAGATAAAATAAGAGCTCTCTGCCAGCAGGCAGACTGAGGCTAGCTCTGCATTTGGAACTGCAGCACCGCCATCCTGCCTTGCTGCTGCCCAGGCCGTGGCTGTGGCCCAGAGCAGGGCTCAGTCCCAGCCTGCAGGAGGCACCTTTGGGGAGCTCCTGGGCACGGTGAGGCTGGAGCTGACCTGCTGGTAAAAATGTGTTGGGACCACAAACCAAATCTTGGAAGCAGAGGAGCATTTCAAGGACGTCACCCTCTGGCTGTATGCTCAGAGTACCCAAAACCCAGCAGCCAAGGAGCTTCTGTTTGTCATAGCAAGGAGCTTGGGGTGCCAGGGTTGGGTATTGTGACTGACAGAGATCATTGAGGAATTTTTCTCCTAAGGATTAGCAGAAGAGCTGGGTAACCTCTTCTGGATTTACTAGGTTTTAAAAAATAATAATTTTTAAATTTTTAAATAATCTGGGGTTTAAAATTCGCATTGAAATTCCCTGTTAAAAAATTGATAAGCACAGCAGTACTGTATCTTGTTCGATATGCTCTTTGAGGTTGTATTATTAGCGTGAATTAATGCCAGCAGCTGCTCAGGCTATGTATCCCCTGTTACTACCTGCTGCTTTCTGCAGTACGGCTGTAGTTTCTGAACAGGCTTGAGTTAGGTGGATAAAATACTTCTGCAGAATAAGGAACCAGTTTCAGGGGAGGAAGGGCATGGTCTATTGCATCAAGCAAAAGTCCATTTTTCTACTATTTTTCGCTCACCTAAATCTGTGATCGTGGCACACTACAGTTTTCCGTGTCTCTTCCAGGTAAGCAAAAGGATTTTTTTGTTCTGGAAGATGAGTGTTTTAGGAAATCTGATCCAGCTCTTTCCTGTTCTTGGGTGAGACATTAGTTTTGCAATTCAGTGAAATCTTCCTTTGGAGTTTACTTAATTGGGTTCAAGGACTAAATGTTCCAGAAAAGATTGCAAGTGGTACATAGAGGAAAATTAGGAGATTGTAATGTGTTTCAGTTCATTTGGTGTTTGTTAGCCTTACTTTGACAGGTTAAAACAGCCTTTGTTATCATACTGCCAAATACATGTTTGTAAGCTTTAAAAGTATGTATTGATTTATTCAGATGTTGGTACAAATAATCTTAAATACTGGTGGAACTCTTCTAAGTAAACTGATACTTTTATGAAACTTTTCCACATAGTATAAAATGAAACAGGAATAAAGTTAGAATTATTTGAATTATTTAACATGATACATTTTTATATATAAGCAAGTATGCAATGGGGAAATAATAGACTGCTGGATGCTGACCTGCAATTCAGCTATTTTTCTGCTGTGAGATATTAATATTTTAATATTCAGTATATATTTCCAAGTCAGATCCCAATGTTCATATTTGATTTTCATTCACTTCTCACTCTGGTGCAGGCTTACTGATTTCAATTTCAGCTTCCTGAATAAGAAGCAAGTTGCAGTCAACAAGGACTCAAGATCTCACCCTTGGGATCAGACTCATCCTTTTACTATACCCCCTTACTAACCATAATCATGTTTACTGATTTTTGTTTCAGAAACTGCCCAGCTTTGGGCCTTACCTGGAGCAACGCAAAAAGATAATAGCTGAGAACAAGATAAAACTGAAGGCACAGAACATGGCTGCTGAGCTTCCTGGGAAAAAACACTTTGTTCCGAAAAAACCCATTCCAGCAATCAAGGTAACAAAAATACATGCATAAGAAGTGATAGGCAGTTGACATGCACAGTCATTTCTAGCAGTTTGAGTTGGTTATTACTGCTTTTAAGCTTGTTAGAGGGCATCAAAGACAATTCTTTATGCAGACTTTCTAGCTTTTAACCAAAATCGATGGGAAATGATTTGTGATGTACGTGTACAGGTATTTCCCTAATGTCATTTTTCAAAATGAAGATATTCAGGCAATGGAACAGTAGTTGCAGATCAAGCAGGAGTGATGCCTCGAAGCACAAAGCAAAACTATTTAGAATTTCTTTCAGCTTGAATGCTACAGTATGAGCTGTTTTGCATTATACCTTTTGATTACGTGCACTGTGCTAAATGCCTCCATCCCTCATGTAGGATCAATGGCAAAGGCTGGTGTTCAGTACATATAAAAGCTGTGTCATAGGTTTAGAGATTGAACTTTTAAAGCTGGAGAATGTTTGTCTAAGTAGCTGATCCGCCGTCTACAATGAGTAAATGTCAAGGTAAAAATAAAACCTGTGACCCCTATCTACTGCATAATCCATACATTGAAGCTTTTCCCTTCCCTTAGGTAGTCAATAAATATCAATAAAATGAAACAGCATGAGCTAATTATTCTAGGTGTTCCCTTTAGAGCTTACTTAAACTTCAAGTCTGAATAGGAAAAATTTTTTTTTTTAAATCAGGATTCTCATGGAGGTCATTTATAAATCGGTATGAAAATTATGTCTGTTGACCTTGTTGACTGTCTTTTTCATATATGGGAGAATATCAGGTATCTGCATGAGCAGACGTGTAAGAATTCTTGAAACAATAAGGCCAAGTATAAAATCAAACATGAGCTGTGGCTCAGAATACCACATAATTCTCAAGACAATATTGCAGCTTACTGATACATCCAGTATTCCAAACTAACTGGTCGGATGGCAGAACCAGACAAGGAGAAATTCTGGATCATCTTCCTGTTTAATTTAATTAGTTTGCCACTTCTGTAGACCTCTCTCAGGTTTTTGGATTGCTTATTTTGGTTTATGTCACACTTTTGAAAACCCCTCCCGTCCTCTTGTGCTGAGGTTCTCTTATATATATATATGTATGTATATACAAAAAGTTCCAAAGAACAGCAATCTACCCTTTTTTCCTCACTATGATGAGCATTTTCAAAGCTTGCTTGACCTCAGAGGTTTCATGGTTCTGTTCTCCTTGCAGGGAGAGTATTGATGTAGGGAAAAAGAGAAAGAAGAAGCAACAGCCAATAACTGCATTTTCAATGAGATGGCTTGCTTCTGAAAACAGCAGAAAACCAAAAAAAACTGATAACTATCCAAAAGCAAGTAAACTGAATGAAGGGAAAAGTTTAGCAAGAGGGGAAAACAGACATGAAGACCAGAGGAAAAAAAACCAACACATTAAAAAATTGAGATCAATAATTTATTATGCCTAACTCCAAGTAGAAAAGCAAAAAAAGATCCAAGTAGTAGGAGACAGATTAAAAAGAAGAAAAGAGAGCCCATTGCAGGGGAAGAGGAAAATGAATTCCCTCAAACACATTTGTTTACACAGATATTGAATGCTTCTGAGTGGTGTCTGAGGAGCTTCTCAGCCAGAGAAATCTTGCTATCATCTTGCTCACCCTGAAGCTCTTACAAGAAGCCAGGCATTGCCACAGCTGACTCCTGGCAGTCTTTCAGTCTGGCCATCTCTTTCTAAGGGAATGTGCTCACCATAATGACAAAGCCAGCAGTGAGAGGAGTTGCATTGGGTTTGCATGGCAGGCTGTGACAGAGGTGGGGCTGTCGGGGTGGCTTCTGTGAGAAGCTGCTGGAGGCTCCCCAGTGCCTGACAGAGCCTGACAGAGCTGCAGGACAGAGCCACCACTGGCCAAGGCCAAGCCCAGCAGCAGCTGTGGCAATGCCTCTGGGATAAGTCTTTTAAAAGGGGGAAAAAACAGCAATTTCAGTCACAGAGAGGAGAGAGAATATGGACTCTTGAGGGATCTGCTTGATAGAGGAGCATCAAATAAAGTCCTGGAGGCAAGAGAGGCCCAGCAAGCTGGTAATATCCAAGGATCACCTCTTCCAAACTCAGGAGTGATGCACCCCAACAAAGAGGAGGTCAGGGAAGCATTCCCAGAGGCCTGCAGAGATGTACAGTGGCTCCTGGACAAACTCAGACACAGCAAAGAAGCCCTCAGAGAGTGACCAACATAATCAAACAGCAGGAGCACTTCCCTGTGTAGACAGAGAGACTTTTGGTTGTTCAGCCTGAAAAAGGGAATGCTCTGGGGGCACCTAGACCTCATTTCCTGTACCTAAAGGAAAGACAGGTGCCCTTGAAAGAGCTATGACCTTTGTCTGGTTGTATTTTTGGGGGGATGCTGCAAATTTCCTGATGCCTCCCCAAAATTTCCTCATCCATCTAATTAGCTATTGGGTTGGTGATATGTAAATTCCAACCCTTATATGAATTCCACATGCTGTCAAATTGCCATTTGTTTGTCAATTTAAAATCCCTCTGTGATTATCCAAAATCTAATTTATTTTTGGATGTCTTTTCCCATGGCTTTTCTCTTTCTTTTGTCTCTATTTTTCAATATTAATTGAAACTGCATATTTTGATATTTGGCAGAGTTGTTTATTCTTTTCTCACTTGTCTGTAATATTAGAAATTGTGCTCCACGTGGCTATGTGCCCTGGATCTTTTCTTTTCACTTGCAGTTTTGTCCAGTTCCCACAGATGTATTTGCCTACCTCAGGTTGCCTCCTTATTGCTTTGATTTCTTTCCTTACATGATCCCATGTTTTTCTTCCTAATAATTTAGTTCTTTGTCCTTCAGGGCCTATACCACAATATTCAGTCACCATTTATCTGCTTATTTTATTTCCTCCTTTTTTTATTCTGGAAGCCTGGCTGTAGAGATTGTTTGGTAGTTCAAACATCCTGGCATAGCTCTCTTAGCTGGGGCATGACATGCTGTTCCACCTGCTGGAAAAATATCCACGGAGATCCTCAAGCTTAAATTCCTTTTGTTTGAAATTTTTTTCACTCTTGTTGGTACAGATACATTGACATGGTCTTTTGCACATACAAATATGCAAGTCTTTTTTGCTGATGTGCTGATTTTTAAGTTCATGTCTAAAAGCCAGCACTGCAGGAGGCATTAGCCACATTTAGTGGCCACAGTGCTGTGATGAATCTCTAAAAGCCTCTTAGGAGGTGAGGAATATTGAAGTAAGGACAGCTCTATTTTGCCATAACTATTTTGTGCCGTTTGGATCCTCCCTGGCATGTATCTGTGTGTTTAACATGAGCAGTTTTACCTTGTGCTTGCCTGCCTGGAAAAGACCATATTGTAAACTTCATCATAAATGTGGAGATGTTGCATATTTCAGGTGGAACTATGCATGTGTGTCCCCTAATTTATGGGAGTCTAAGGCTGATTCTCCCAAGTATATACTCAAACATGAATCACAGAAACAATCTCCCCTGCAATAGCCCATAATGTGCTCATTTCGCTTCGCTTCTCTTCTCTTCTCTTCTCTTCTCTTCTCTTCTCTTCTCTTCTCTTCTCTTCTCTTCTCTTCTCTTCTCTTCTCTTCTCTTCTCACAGTACTTCAGAGAATATTTTCATTACATATAGTGGTAAAAAAAATTTTAGGTTTTAGATATGGGGGGAAATCCTAGAAATCCAAACTTTCTCTTTCCCTCCCTGCTCTGACTGTGGCAGAAGGACTGTCTCAAGTGCCTCACCTCAGCAGTAAAGCAGAATAGAGGGGACCAGCAATGACCATCTAGTCCAACTGACTGACCACTTCAGGACTGACCAAAAGATAAAGCACGTTGTTAAGGGCATTTGTCCAAATGCCTCTTAAGCAGGCTTTGACCACCTCTCTGGGAAACCTGTTCCAGTGCATGACCAACCTCTCAGTAAAGAAATGCTTTCTGCTGTCCAGTGTGAACCTCCCTGGCATAGCTTTGTACCATTCCTACATGTCCTATCACTGAATACCAGGGAGAAGAGAACAGCAGCTCTCTCTTCATTTCCCCCACTCAGGAAGCTATAGAGGGCAAACTACAAACTAGACAAGCCCAAAGTCCTTTGCTGCTCCTCATAGAACATCCCAGCCCTTTCCCCAGCTTTGTTGCCCTGGTCTGGATGCACTCAAGTACTTTCCCATGGTTCTGAAGTGGTGGGGCCCAGAGCTGCAGGTAGGTGAAGCCTGGGCAGTGCTGCACACTGTAGGATGCTCACCTCTTCTGGCTGGTTGTGTCATGTTTGCTGCACCCCAGGACACAGCTGTGTCATGTTTGCTGCACCTCAGGACATGCTGTGTCATGTTTGCTGCACCCCAGGACACGGCATTGCCATGTTTGCTGCACCCCAGGACACGGCTGTGCCATGTTTGCTGCACCCCAGGACACGGCATTGCCATGTTTGTGCACCCCAGGACACAGCATTGCCATGTTTGCTGCACCCCAGGACACGGCATTGCCATGTTTGTGCACCCCAGGACACGGCATTGCCATGTTTGTGCACCCCAGGACATGGCATTGCCATGTTTGCTGCACCCCAGGACACGGCATTGCCATGTTTGTGCACCCCAGGACACGGCATTGCCATGTTTGTGCACCCCAGGACATGCTGTGCCATGTTTGTGCACCCCAGGACACAGCATTGCCATGTTTGTGCACCCCAGGACATGGCATTGCCATGTTTGTGCACCCCAGGACATGCTGTGCCATGTTTGCTGCACCCCAGGACATGCTGTGCCCTCTGGGCTGTCTGGGCACAGCACTGACCCATGCCAAGCTGTGCCCAGCAGCACCCCCAGACCCCTTCCTGCAGAGCTGCTCTGGGTGTATTCCTGCCTGGTGTTACTCTGTCCTTAGTGCAGAATCTGGCACTTGGAGTTGTTAAATTTCATCCCATTAATCATTGCCCAGTGCTCCAGGGCACTCTGCTTCTGTTGGTGGCCCTGGAATGGCTGCGTATTCCCCATCGTGGCTGATTAACTGGAACAACAGCACTGCAGTAGTTATGGGGGCTAGTTTGCCTCTGATTAGGACAGTTCCATGAGCTGTCAGTGGTGTCTCCCACCCTGTTGTCTCTTTCTTTAATCTAGAATCTATCTGTTGGCAAGATCAGCTAAAGTTACTTACACTGATAAGCTGCTAGTCAAACTGCATTTTTTCACTGTTCATCTAGTTCTATAAAATACCTACAAGTTCCTTGGATTTTAATTTAGTTTAAATGAAAACTTCTATCAACTCTACAGTCTTCTGGTTCGAAGCTTTTCCTGAAACACACTCAAGCATATTAAACAACATCATAGCTAAACCACAAAACTGAGACACTTTGTTCTGCTAATGCTTCACCTTTTCTGAGCATTGATCACTGTATTCCAGCCCTTTATTTTTTGCTGTGTTTAGCCACTTCATGGCTAGTTAATTTCAGAGCTCTCTTGTGTCATAGGCCTCTGTCAGATGCCTTGTCAAACATTAAAATTACTAGGGTTTTGGTTTTTTAAGAGGTTTGTTTTGGTTTTTTTTAATTTATTACTTCATAGTCTTCATAAAAAATTGTGATCAATACAAGAAGCATAATTTTCATTATAGAAACCATATTGAATTGTGTCACAAAGGTTCCTTTAAGTGGACAACACTCACAGGCAAGCAGTGTGATTTCTTGGGATTGTCCTATGCACAGCAAATAATTGGACTCAATGATATGGGTCCTTTCCAACCCAGGATATTGTGTGATGTGGTATGATTCTATGATGTGAATTATTTTTTAAGGCCCACTTTAGCTAGTATTGCAGCTGTAATACTGAAAACAAGGCTTAGAGGTCCCTAAAGCCCAGAGACCTTTAATATCATTTTAAGTATTGGCAAAATGTCTGTAATCTTTCAGGGAAAGTTAGTTTTATGTATTTCTAAGCTATCTTATTGTAAGTTGACCTTGGTCATGTACCCTCAGATTCTGGTGACTTTTTATTTTTTAATCCATAGTTTTATTTCTAACATTTCTTCTTTTCATCTCTCGCTCTCTGACCATGCCTCAGCTTTCTTGCTGGAAAAGATCAGGTGGAAGGCAGGTGCCTCCCTAACGTGTGCTCCCTTTGACTTGCTTCATGGCATGCAGTACTGCACTGTGCATGGCTTTCTAATCAGAGGCCTGTGATGTTCATCATCTCTAGAACACAGCGTGGTCTTTTACAGAAGCATCTGCAGGAAGATGGACACAGCAGGTCTACAAGGACCAGAGCTGAACCATGAATTGTATTTACAAACAGAGGTTCACTAATACGATGACTAATGAAAAGCTAATCATCATAAAATGGTTGATAGATTAACATTAAAATGCACCTATTGCAGAACTGCAAAACTAATATCCTGCTGAACAGATCTTCTCCTTGTTTATACTCAAACCCACATCTGCTTAGCTTGGTGACAAAAAGAATTTTTTTTCTGTATTCATTAGTAACCTAAAACTAATGGATTCTGCTCTGATTCTCTCCATAGCAACTGAATTCCCTGACAGTTCCAGTTGTAGGACTACATTCCTTTCCCAATTTTTTCAGTTATGTTGAGAAGAGGAGGAGAGCACAGCAGTAATCAAAAAGAGTACTCTAGGTCCCTGCTGTCACAGAGGGGCAGATTTAACTTCCAGTTTTGGAGGTTTTTTGGGTTGTTCTGTTTTGGTGGGGTGCTTTTTGTTTTTAAATTGCTGCTGCTAATGCATAAGCCAGAAAGAACACAGCTTGACTTTCAGAACCTGGCTTCTGTTTGCAGGTCTGGCAGTTGACCAAAAAAAAAAAAAAAAAAAAAATTAATCTGTAAACGGTGCAAATTTGATCTGAGGCCATTGAGATATACCAAGTGTGGAATCCCATAGTGCCATTTTAGACAGTTGCTGTTTGGAGTGAAACTGCTTTAAACAATGAAAGCTGCACTGTTTATTTTGTTCCAAGCATTTATGATTTGAGAAAACAAGAAGCTCTGAGATGCTGTAAAAGAGTGCACCTGCAGAACATCTTTTAAGTACCATTGTTTCTTTAGCCAATAATGTCTTGAAACTTTGCAAATGAATAAATATACAGTCTTTGCTTGAGAGAGAGAAATGATTAAAAGACACAACACCAATGAGTGTAAATGAGTGGTATATCATTGACACAGTCTTTTGAAATCACTTTCAGGCCTCTAAAGTGCCATCATGCTCCCTATTTGGGATTCTAAGTCCCCAAAAGTGTATTTTTGTGAGCTGTGAGAAGTGAGGCTTGGTTAAAAATGCAGAAATCACCATGCCTTATGCATTGTTTTTGTTATTCCCTTTGTAAGTTTGTCGCTGCAAAAATCAATTTTGATCATGTTGTTTCAAGCAACCATTTCCTGAGCTATCTAATGCTACCCTAAACCTTGGACTGTCTCCCCCATCTCCTCCACCTGTTTCCCTGGAAGGGCATTAACCACCTCACTCCTTTCCCATTTAAAAAGCCTCTTCTAATTTCTAGCTTTGAATTTATTCATGGCTGGCTTACAATCGTGTGTTCTTGTGCCAACATTTTCATTTAACTTAAATAGCCCTTTTTCCTCCCTGATGTATATATAGAGGGAGACATTATATTCCTGCTTTGCCATCAGCTTGCTAGGCTAAACATCTTGTAAGGTTCTTGTTGTCTTCTCTCATAAGCAAGACACTCCATTCCATGGTTGCTGGAGTAGTAAATCTCTGCAACCCACTTGAGCTCTGTGGGTTTTGTTAACATCCAAACAATATTTAAAGAATATAAATGTGAATCCAGAACCTCCCTGAGAAAATGACCTATGCTTTTTAAACATATGGTTTTTTTAGACTGAAAAGCTTTTCACTATCAGAAATCTCCCCCTGATGATACTTTTGCAACACAGGCAGGCAGTGGAAAGCTACTCAATCGTATCCTGTGCAGGTTTTACATAATTTCTTTACATTCTTGAGCACACAGCTCATCACTTTCAGGCAACATGGATTTGTGGCAGTGGGGGCTGTATACACACAAGAGAGGCTCAAGGATACTTAGCATTGCTGGGGCCAGCAGATCACACAAAAAACGTGTATTTTGAAACCTGTAGCTGGTTCAAAATTCAAGGCTTGTCAACAGACAAGCCTACATGAGAGCTGAAACAAACTGGAGCTGAAGTCTACCTCTACAGTATTTCAGCTGACAGAGAAGACTGCAGACACCTGAAAACTGCTGTAAATCCAGTAAATCCATGAATGTTTCTGATAAAGACATTAAAAGAGGGGAGTAAGCAGTTCCTAGGAGATCACATTTGATTTAGTTACCGTAGTTCATCAGTGGAGTCACAGTAAAGGGCTTTGTGTTCAAGTCTGGTTCTAGTAAAATGCATTAAAAATGCACTTTCATAGTAGTTAATTCACCTTTTACAGTAGTTTAAGCAAACAGATTTTACTTCAAATTTGCAGTGATTTTGGACCATGCACAAAATCAGCTTGCACAGCTCGAGTGATGAGTGTTAACTCATTAAGCTGTGCTAACTTGCTCACAGTCATCTGTCCACGCTCATCATGCTGCCTTTAGCAATGTGCCATAGCTGCTTTATGCTGAAAGAGCATTAATGTTCTCTGCAGGTTGCTGAGAAGGACAGGAAGGCTTTTAGTATTGAATGAATGCAACCAAGGTATTTCACATGGCAGCAACTACGGGGCTTGGCAGAGAGAAAACATTTGAGTGTTTTTGGAACAAGGAAACAGTACAATTTGCCAGTCTTTCTGGGTATAGGATTTGGTTGAATTTTCTAGCTCAACAGTCACTAAGAGAAACGTCATAGATCCTAACACTGCATCCAGTGAACAAAGAAATTTGTCTCTTTGCATAAAGATACTATTGTACAAGTGCTGAAGACCAGGTAGACTTTATTCTTTCAAAGTACTGCTTGGTTTTCAAGTTCTTAGCAGACTAGGAAGACAAGGTTGCGCTCATTTCTGCATTTAATTTATGTAGCAGAGGTTTCTTTTTTGGTGTATGCTGTGCTGGCATACACCTTCTGCAGCACTGATGTGGAAGGTTGATGCAGCAAGTTCCTACTTGTGAAGTTAACAGATCTTGCAGGATTAGACCCAGAGCTTACTTCTGTGTAGTATTTGCAATAAATTGATGATCATGTCAGTTGTGCACCTTGCTAAAGAGAGAAGAACTGTTATTGTTCTCTCTCACTTTTTCATTCCTTGCTGTGAGCTCTTAAATCTGTGCTAGTGAGAAATGACGAAAGATGATCTGATTAGAGCATGTCACTCCTGTTTACATTCCATTTTATTCCTTGAAGTTTCACCCACTCATGGCAAAACAACAGCACATGCAAAATCAAATACTAAGTGTGTAACCTATTTGTAGAACGTGTTTTTGTACACAATGTGTACTTCTAGTACTGTTCAAAATGTGCCTGTATGGAGAGTGCTTTGTATTTTACAGGGGGTATGAAGGTCAGCCATTTGGGAAGTTCTAAGAAAAATCCTAACCATCATCAAAATGCAAGGCCAAATCTTCCTCGTTGAAGTACTAGAGAGCACTCCAGTGCAGCTGTGGAGACTGCCTAGGTATCTTATAAGTGAGGCAATAACTTTTTTTTTCCCCCTAGGATGTAATTGGAAAAGCACTGCAGTATATTGGAACATATGGTGATCTGTGCAACACAGAGCAAGTTGTGGCTCTGATTGACGAGGAAATGTGTATCAACTGTGGCAAATGCTACATGACCTGTAATGATTCTGGCTACCAGGTAAGAGCACAGCTGTAATTAGCAGAAAGGCACCATGAGTTATCTTTCTGCTGCTGGGAAGAAAGAATTCACCTTCTGTTAATGAGCAGGTGGTAAAAACAGATGCCCAAAATGCTGCATTCAAAGCCCATCATGCTCCCAGGCTCTGGCTCACAAACCCTGCCTGAGCAGGGCTGGTCCTGGGGGCTGCACAGACCACGTCACTGTCACAGGGCCCTCCCTGCAACTGGGGCTCTTTGTAAGGGGAGCAAATGAAGAAGCCCCAAGCTGAATGGCAGCAAATGTAGCTCTTGATGGTTTTCAGGTTCATGAGGGAGAAAGGGGAGAACACATCCCTTCCCACCAAGGGGCTGTGGGGAGACACGGGCTGGTCTTACTGCCAATCGTTTTTTAAGAAACCCAGATCTTGTTCCCTCAGAGTAACCAAACTAATTCAGGTTTCAGGCAGATGGGGTTTTGTTTTGATCTTGATTGAGTTACAAATCCTTTCTCCAGGATAACTGCCAGGGCTTTTTGAGCAGCAGGTTGAAGCTTGCAGAAATCATTGTGACCAGAAAATGGCCCAATTTTGAGCTGAGACTCCTATTTGCAGCAAAGTATTTCTGATTGCTCAGTATGGTAGCAAGTTGTATGAAATATATCAGCATGTCTAGGTGCCATTCCATGCCAGGTCCACTGGAGCTGATGGACTGGTCTGCAGTAAAGAAGACAGTACAGGCAGATTCATTTTCTTTAAGAAAATCAAAATATGGTCTAGCATAACTTTCATGGAATCCAATATGCAGCAGCAAACAGTAATTTCTACATGGGTGTTTCCATACATCTTCGTCTGAGAAGAGCTTGTCAAAAACAAATATTTTAATTGAGCACCAAGTGTCCTCTGGACACTGTGAGTTTTTGTTTGTCTTGAATTCAGTCTAACCAATAATAGGTCTGATGACTTGAACCACATAAAGTCACAGAAAAAAGTCTTCCATTGCAAATCAACTGCATTTGAAACAAGTATGTCAGAGCAAAGGTTTTTTTCACTGATACAAGAAAATTAATGGTGTTTTTTTCCAAAAATAGATTACTACAGTAGCCTTTTAACTGTCTGAATTTCTTCTTGACATTGCAATCTTCACCTTTCCCCTTACATGAGATTTATAAGGAGAATTATATTTTTCATATAGCCCTTAGAAAGCAAAAGATTGGATTAAGATTTATTAAATTTTATTTTCTGTAACTGGAAATAAAAATCAGCACCAAAAGAACCAAAGTTTAAACCCCCAGAACGTTTTCTAAGCACAAAAGAAAAATGAAAGAAAAATGCTTTTTCCTTATTTAATTAAGGAAATTGAAAAGAAATTAATTTAACAGAATTGCAAAGGAATTCTTAATTGCAAATAAATCAACAACAACCCCCCTCACCTTCAAAACAGCATCTGCTTTATGCTTCCCTTTGTTTCAGAAATATCCATGCTGCTCGACGCAGCTGTCACCTTGTATGACTCCAGCAGAAAAGCTTTCCTTAAATTAAAGTCAGCACTGTAGTCCTGACTTGCTCTCCCTCTTTGAACTCCCTTTCAAGATGTGCATTGTTGTTAGGGAGAGAGAAAGAAAGGAGTCCTCCTTAAATACTCACAAGCCAGAGCTCTCTTTGTGCTCAAGCTAAAGTAAAACTCGGAGATCCAGAGCAGTTACTACACACTTCGTGCCCTTGCTGGTTGCTACAGCAACTTCTGTGCCTTCCTAGTACTGAAACCCCAAATGCCTCAAATCTGCCTTAGGAGCCAACCTGCAGCAGCACCAGTACATCCCATCACCCCCCTGCCGCCCCAGTGCTGACAGTGGTCAGGGAGATCTGCTAAGGCACTGCTTGTTTGTCAGAGTTCAACTTCCAGGTCTCATTTTCCTTCCTAAACTCTTCAAAGTGGATATTCGGTGTTGCTGGTGCTTTTAAAAATTTTTTACTTTTCTAGTCTTGCTTCTTAGATATTGACATTTTGTGGTTTCATGAAGCTTTTGTTTTTGCTTTTAATTGCCATTTCCATTATAACCAGGAGCTTATATCATTGAGACAGCAACTGTTATTTCACATTCAAATACACTTATCACCCTAATTGGTAATGAGGATTCGCTGCATGGAATGTGAGAACTAAAGCAAGCTCTGCCTGCCCCAAACTCTGATATTCCTTTCAAAGATTTGCAAAGAAAAGTAATCACACAAGGCACAATAAGCTGTGTTTTTCTCTGCTGTTTATTAATTAGATTGTTTATGCTGTGCTGAGAATAAAAGTCAAAAGAATGCCTTGTGATGGGGATTGTGCTGAAGCTGTGCAGGTGTGGTCTGGTGTCTCCTCTAAACCAATAACCCCAGCACATTGCTACCTTAGGAAATACTTCCTTTACATCAAGGAGAAATACCCTCTGGGAGTTTAAATATCATGGAGCAAACTCCTCCTTCTGTAACCAGCCCCTGTGGCCCGTGAGCTTTTGCCGAGGTGTGGTTTGGCCCACCTCTCTAATTCCAGCGTCTGGAGAGGGGCTGTTTTGTTCCCTGCCATGGAGCAGTTGCTATAGCTGCAGCGCAGAATCACACCGAGGTGTCTCCAAGCGTTGCAGCGCAGGAGATGCAGACCCTGGGATGGGAGCAGCTCTGACCTTTCCCGCGCGTGCCATCAATAATGTTTATTCCTGCTCGCAGGCTATCCAGTTTGATGCCCAAACCCACCTGCCCACGGTGAGTGACAGCTGCACGGGCTGCACCCTGTGTCTCAGCGTGTGCCCTGTCATCGACTGCATCCGCATGGTTTCCAGGACAACCCCCTACGAGCCCCGGCGCGGGCTGCCCTTGGCCGTGAGCCCCGCGCGCTGAGCCCGGCGGCCTCGCCCCTCTTTGATGCCATTGATTTGCTTTCTCATTAGCCCTTGCAAATCTTCTCCTATAGAAAATGTTATCCCGATAGATGGTACAGCGAGCACTGCTTTCCAATTACTGTTTTTGCAACGTTTAAGTTTTGAAATTACAGAAAGGTGGTCGTGGCTGTCAGTTGTCCACTATTTGAAGTGTAACTTTCTTGTTACAATTCATGCTGTGATTTCAAAACTTCTCTATAGTCTCTTTAATCTCTGTGTATTTTCTGGCTAGAAATATAATTAAGAAAGCATTTTTAATGAACTACAAATCAATGTACAAGCTAACTGTTTTCAAGGAGACCATTTTGTAATTAAACATTACATTTAGTTTTAAAAGAGTTTCTTAGAAGATGTAATTAACTACATAGCGTGCAAACAAAGCGATGTGGCTTCTATTTTTCTATAGACAGAAATGAAAGAGAGTTTAAAATAGGATTTAAGAACTGGATTAATCACTTTCAACTACTACAACATATGGTAGTGTATTTTTATAATCCTTTCTAATTCTTTTTCACACTAGTCACTTTATAGAATAAATTTGCTTTGCACTGACACATGCTGGACTCTTCAGATTTGTGTGTTGCATGGGTGGTTTGATCATTACTTCCCCCCCTCAGTGAACACTTGTAACATCTCTGCAAACAGTTAAAATGGCTTATTAGGAAGGGTTGTGTTTCAGGATTCTGAGAAGCAACAACATTTTTTGCTCCAAGCTCATCCTCTAAATAACTTTTTAATTGTGCCAATTAATGTTCCAGAATGTACACGTTTCAGGTCAGAGATCTGATTGCCTGCAAACGGACTGCACACCCTGCAGGCTGTGTTTGCCAAACACAGAACACAGGGTAAACTGGCAAGGTGATTTCTCCCGGTGCTGTGTATAGTTCTAGCAGTTTCACAGCCAAAAATAACTACAGATTCATCTGTCTTACTAAACAGTATCTCAATTTTAATCCATTTTTCACTCACAGTAGGAACTTTCTAATATGAACATATTGCTGTCTGCTTTACTCCACTTAAGAATATAAAGCCTTTAGTTTCATAACAATAATAAATGAGCTATCAGTTCAATTTCTTATACCATATATTGTGAGCAGCAAAAGCTTTGATTAAAAAGATACCCTGGCTTTTGTTTCTTGATTTATGAATTGAATGCTGAATTATAAATAAATGTTGAAACCAGCTTGGGTGTGCTTGTGATTTTTCTTTTTGCATTTACTAAACAGATTTTCTTTGTAGAGCCTTGTCAGTTGGTGTTTCATAATCTCTAAGATTCACTCCAGGAACCGTTAATGAGTTAACTCACATGTGCATTATTCCATTGATTGCCGAGAGTGCAGACTGTATCATGCTCTTTGCCCCTCTCTGGCACCTCTTTGTCTGCCTTTGACTTGCCTTCCTTTTGCCTTCTTTCCCCACTCACACAATGTAAATTTGAACATTTTCAAGTGTAATTTCATTTAGTGTCCTTGCTCCACCAACACTGTTTTGCTGGTGCTCTGGGCTTGCTGGCAAGCTCAAGTTCAGTGTCTCCACTAACAGTTTTCTCTTTGTATTTTAATGTTCCTATTTATCATTGTGGGTTTTTCAGACTCAGATGAAACAGGAACAGACAGTCATACTGCTTAGAAACTATTTGCTTGCAACTTCTTTAAAGCTCCTAGTGTTGCAGTAGTTTCTTATGTGAGCTACTGTGGACTCACAGGAAGGACAAGTTGTTTTGTGAATGTTGGTGACAAAGTTTGGAGAGCCTCCGCATGAACTGCTTGTCCCTCTGCTGAGGAACTGCCTAAGAAGCAGCATGCCCTTGAGTGGGACAGAAAAAGACATCAAAATCAGATGGTCTGAAAATAACATTTTATCTTCTGAGACAGCAGATGCAAGGAAAGGTAGCATCCTCTGTCTTCTCCCAGGCTGTTACCATGTACTTCTCGTTCTCCATCCTGCCTGCCACGAGCCCTGTGGCTGGGAGCTGCTGTGTCACCTGTGGCTGAGCAGGGCAGCCTCTGCAGGTTCCAGCATCCCCACACCCAGTTATCTTACTGTCCTGAAGGTATCACATCTGGCAGTGTTTGGTTTCTTTGAAATACAGGACAATGCCAAGAGACCTAATTTAATTATCTTAGCACAGGTACCTGATGAATATAGCAGCAAAATCAGAGCTTTTCCAAGAATATTCAGTAGTCACAGGACATTCAGTATTCCTCAGTGGCTGTGAAGTAATCTTTGGAGAGGTAAAGGCATTCTTTGTGAATCAAGACTATAATCAAGACTATAATTTGTTTACTAAAGAAGGAATAATGTCATAGAGGCCTCTTTCTTACTGCCCACCCTCTGCCCCGCTCTTGTTCTGTCAAGTCAGTTAAAGTTTAAGGAAATGCATTCCCAAATGCATTTGTTTCTGACTCTGACAGTCAGCAATAAATCTGTGTGTTGCAGGAACTCAGAGAAATAGCCACATTTAGGTCTCCTGCAGGAATGTCTTAAGTCATCAGGGTAAGGCAAGGTGTAAACAGACAGGGGAGAGAGCCACAAAGGACATATTCCTGGGGTTTATATGATTTTCACATTGGACTTGAGGAATCATCCCATTTAAGAGCCAAGGAAACAAATTAGAAAAATCTGGTCTGGTCTGCAAATTCTGTAGCCAGTTATTAAAAAAGAGATATGAATTTTCAAAGTGTAAGAGGTTCCAAATTAAGCTCATATATTTCAGTGATTTAGTTGCACATTTAAGGAATTATGTATTATTAAAGACATGATGGTTGACATCCTCCAACCCTAGCCCTTGCAGTTTTTAGATATGTTGTGCTATTGATTATTATTATAAAATACTGTGAACTATATTTGACAAATTAAATTATGATAGAAGTGCTCATCCTCTGGTAGCACATTTTTATTCATGTCATATTCCTCAACAGAAAATGCTCCCCATGTTTAGTGGATGCTCTGCAGGCCAAAAATTACTTGAAAAAGCTGCCAAATATGCTTGTGTGAATCCCAAAGCACCCATGTTCACTGGAAAAAAGAGATGTTTTGCCTCGCTAACAGACTATACAGGCAGTTTGGGTTTTGGCCTCTAGGATGAACTGACATAATATTTCCAAGACACTGGATTGGCTACATTAATAGACACATTTAAAAAATCGCACAGGATTTTTAAAATACATAATTTCCTGATTTAAAATGGAATATTCATTTGATCTCCTAGCAAAATTAAAGCTAGTCTTTGCATGAATCTGTTGCGCAGCCTGTGTGTCCAGTGCCGCAGCCCTGCACGTGTATACTGCTGCTTGCTCAGATCCTTTTCCAGTTGCTAGAGGAAGCTTTTTTAGCAGCCATTCATTTGTTGAGTTCATAAAATTTAGCAGGAGCACAGTGTAAGTTGCACACCTAGAACTGCTGCTGTTTGTTGTGTCCTGGAGGACACAGAGCTCTGGGAGAGGTGGCCTGGCAGCCACAGAGTGGCTCACTGTCATTTCTGCAGCCTCCCCACCTTACAGTGCCCACTGCTGCCACCTTTGGCTCCTCCAGCTTTGTTGTCTTTAAGCCTTTTATCTCAAGGTGGCAAAAGTGTCTGCTAGATTCAAGGCAAATTATCCAAACCCCAGCTGAGTTCCATCAACCTCATACCTCATAAAGCTGCTTTGTTTAATACAGTCCAAGATTCTAGCCTCAGAAAAAAAAATGTTAAGCATGGAGATTTCCTATCAATAAGATCTTGCCAATGCATTCTGTAAGTATGTTTCATTATTTATCTACTGTAACATCAGGCTGGACATGTTTTTAAAATTTTATATTTTTCAACGATTCCTAGTAGAAAATATTTTTTAGATAAAATATTTATTTTATTGGCAGAGGTTTCACTTCACGAGGCAGCTCCAGTTCTTTGATGAACTGTGGAAGATAGGTTTTCATTGGCAACATCTGGCAACCTGGCAGACGCTCTCGGCAGCTGGATTGGTAACTTCAGAGTTGCTTCTGGGTCTTTCATATAATTAGTCTGCTTATGGGCCATCTGCGTTGCTTTGTTTCTGCTGTTGCCATTTCCTTTCTTTTCTGAGAAACTAATCTTTGCAGTTGTTACTCTGGGAGATCAATTTTTAATAACTCTTCTTTAGGTTAGTCTGCTGGATCTTGTGCAAACATCCACGCTGCCTTGCCCAGGAGTAGAGATCCTGCTTTTATCCCTTCTTTCTCGGAGGTCTGAATCTGCCCATCATGATTTTTGTGATGTGGGAGCAGATCTTCTCATGGCTATCAAGCAGTGAAGCTGGAGGTCAGCTTGGCAAGTGAACACTTACCACCTCTGCACAAAGAAAGCCACTCTCCCCATTTCTTGCTTAGGCACACTAAAGTTACCACAAGGAAATGCAATTGTTCCTTTTCTGTTAAAGAACTGCAAGTTATTAAGTTTTCCCATGACACACCTACCTGGATGCTGGGGCAGCATATGGGAATTAGCTAGCCCTGAGCAGAACAAAGTCCTTTCTGCTCAGCAGCTGAACACTGCAGCCCTGCAGTTTATCTATCCCTTGACAAATGCTAACAAGCCTCTGAACTACTGGGGTTTCCTGGGGTGCTGCAGAAATACCAGCCCATGTGCCCTCAGCACCCAGTGCAATGGGAGCAGGAAGATTCCCTGTGCTCTGCAGGGAGCTGCCTTTGCAGCCCATGGCAGGGCTTCCTCTGCAGGGCCGCTGCAGCATCACCTTCTGGAGGTGCAGGTCACACAGAGCCCATCTGCCTGCACTGCATGGGCCTTCCACATATGCTGCAACCAGGACCCTTCAGGCAGCAGTTTAAAGCTGTTTCTCATCTGGTTTTGAGGTACTGTGTAAGGTTCAGGAGAATCTTAATAAATTTTTTTCATACAAGTTGACTAAAACAGTGGCAACCATTGATCTGCCTTGTCTTTTTGTAAGACCAAACATTTTACTTCAGCATAGTGATACAGTTAACGTTGCTCCTCAGTGTTTCTGCCTCCAGTGGTGAGCTCTCTTTTATTGCATTTCAGGAAGAGGCAAGCAGTATCAAATGCCTCCAGTGGCCAGCTCACACTCACAATTGCTGATTAGAATCACATGCCACTGACTGGAGGTAATTATCATCCTAAAGGACATTGTTCTCACCTGTTTAGTCTAGAGGCTACTTATCATCACAGCTTTTACTTCTGCCTGTTGCAGACAGTTTTAGGCCTCAGCATTGAAAGCTTTATATTCAATTGTTGAGAAATTACTGCCAATCTCATGCAAACCAGATGGCCTGCACATAAGAGTCACCCATGTTGCTTGTGCAGGTGTAGGAGGCCAAATTCTCTGAGTTCAACAAGGGGAGCCAGTGAATTCTGTTTCTCCTGTGAGTGTGCTATATTGACTTTCATTTGTTTCAGGCAGAGTGGGTGATGTGGTGTTTGACAAATCTCACAGTAACAGAAGGGAGCCAAAGGAGTGGAAGTGCCCCCGTGCTTGGTGAAGGGCTCCAGCCTGGTGAAAGCACTGGGCTGGGCAGTGCCATGACCCTCCCCAGCTCCTGTCCCAGGGAGCCCTGGCTGTGCAGGCTCCTCTGAAGGGCACTGTGGGCACTCCTCTTTCCTTTGCATAGGCTTCAGTAATTATAGTCTGTTCCCTGGCTGTTGGCAAGACCATGGGTCACCCTGCCCATGGCTTTCATGTTAAACAAAAGCAAGCACTGCAGGATTCCTCATTGAAACCTTACGGAATTATTATTTTTAATCAAACTCATATGAAATGCAGGTGGAAAGAACATAAAGTCTATTTTCCATAAGGTGAAATAGCTATCAGGAAGGTGTCTGGGCTGGTGCTGCAGTGGTTACCCCTGCAGGCACCTGCTCCCTGAGTGTAGGAGCTGCCCAGTGTAACACATTTGCTGCCTCACCATCACACACAGAGCAGGCTCTTAAAGCATCCCACACTGCACTCTGTGGATCCTTCTGGAGAACTGTGCAGAGGTAAACCCCTTTTGTAAGTTTATGAGGTGCCAACATATATGCTATTTTATGCTACTGGCCTATTTATTGGATTAGCTTGAGGATTTGATGCAAAAGCTGATGATATTGAAAATACACATCACTTCTATTGTGGCTAAGAAAATCAGCTTTAGAATTAGAGAGACCTTGTATCTGGCATTATGTATGGCCCTTTAGCTTTTTAGCATGGCTGTTCCTTGTTGCTATAGCAACTGAATTAACCATTTCATTAATATAATGGAATAAAACACATTTATTCATTTTTGCACTCACGGGTAATCCACATTCAGCTTTCAGCATACTTGTCAAGCTGTGCCCCTTTCACCTCAGCCCCAGATATTTCTTCAGCATTGCCAAAGGGTTTCTATTTGTATTTCTCCTTGTTGGAGAGAGAGTGAGCTGTTGGTTTTGAAGAACATTATAGTTTTTATAATTAAATTTACCTTCATTTCATTGGTTAGCTTCTGCTTAGCATCCCTTCAGTGGAAAAGCAGACTTCACAAGCAGCATTTGGTGCAGAGAAGAGGTGTTCTTCGCATCAGAAAAGAATAAATCGCTTGAAAGAATGAAACCTGTGATAAGTTTGTAGGCTAAATTTGGCAAGAGGTGTTCTACAGTAAATACTAACAGTGCTCAACTCTGTGTGCTGCCCAAACAGTCGGGTTGCTGTTAAAAGCAGATGGAGTGCTACACTCTTTGTTTACTTTGGGTTTAATGCTGCCCAAGTCATGCCCACACACTGTAAGGGTTATTGAAATAATAGTTTAATTAAAATAATATGTCTGCCCATCAGCAGAAAGAAGCAGGGCTGCTCCCTGTGCGTGACAGCACAGGGCAGTGACAGCCCTGCCTGCATTGCTCTTCTGAAGCGCTTCCATTCCCAGGGCTGTGCTCACTCCACAGCTCTGCCGAGGCCTGGATGAGGTGGGGCTTGGCTGAGCCCCCACAACACCCAGCACTCCCCTTGGCAGCCGGGGTTTGGCCGGCAGTGGCCAAAACAGGCCCCCCAGTCAGCTGGAAAAGCTCTTTGTGACGTGCTGTGCCAGGTGGCCATGGGGGCTGTGATGGTGCAGCCAGGAGCTGGAGATCCCCTCCGCTCCAGCTGCTGTCTGCCAGTGACAGGAGGGGCTGGCACACACGGAGACGCCCAAACTGAGCCTGCTTTGCAGCAGTGATGGGACACTGACTACAACACAGGCTCGTGGCCATTGTTTATCTGCTGTCCTTCCAGCAAAATTACACACCAAATTTCAGCCCATGGAAATCTATCATTACT
This sequence comes from Emberiza elegans, assembly GCA_024865655.1. Taxonomy (NCBI): domain Eukaryota; kingdom Metazoa; phylum Chordata; class Aves; order Passeriformes; family Fringillidae; genus Emberiza; species Emberiza elegans. Next base: position 69,513,119 of record JALJVW010000206.1, read on the forward strand.
AGCAATTCCACATCTGAACTCATTACAAATGAAATAACCTGTCTGATACAGAGGGGGGTTCAGTTTTGTTTTGTTCTGTTTTTTAAAATGTAACTGAGAAGTTAAGAAACTAAGTTTTACTGGAAACAGAGCAGATGTGTAAATGATTTTGAGAAATGAGTTAATTAACTTTGAAGGTATAAATCCCTTCATTAAAAAGACAAGGCATGGAAGTAAGAGCACAGTGGCATATTGCCTGCTATAATATTGTTCATTCACTGCTGCTTGAGTGAATGTATAAATCATATAGTCTACAAGGGCTAGCAGAGTCAGTATCATTCATGTGCGCTGCCTTCCCTACCTGAATTAAATTTTAAGTGCTGCCTCCTAGGCAATCATTGTCTCAGAAATGCCCAAAGACCCAGAAGGACAGAGTTATGTGGCTGGCAAGGTGAAAGGCCTACCCTGGACAGAAAAAGCCTGAGCACAGGGGCTCTGTGCTCACTGCAGATTGTGCTGATGCCATATTCTCCTCATGCCTTTGTTTCTCGTTGTATATGAAAGCTTCCTCCGAGCTCTCTAGAAGTAATCCAGCAGCAATAATGTTCATTTCATGTACTGTGATGCTGCAGGCTAAGAGTTTGGTCTGCTACATGTTCTGGTGACATTTAGCCTTTGCATCGTTTGGTTTTGGGCAACTTGTCATCTGGTGTAAGTTTAGCCAGAATATCATATCATGTAATGGCTAACAGAGCTTGTGGCTTCAAAAACCCTGCATCCAACACTTTTTTCCCCTACACAGAGGTTAATAATGGTACAGGAATTAACATACATTAATTTTTTTTTCTCCAAAAATTTTCTATCCTTTGCTAGAACCTTGGCATGCATTGAAAATGGCAGTTGGGTACTTTATACATTCAACCAATGGGATGGAGTGATTATTGCTTACAGTTAAGTTTCTCTTTCTAATCAAGTCATGTGAGACACTGATAACGGCTGGTTACCTCCAAAACTATCTCCAAAGGAACATGGATCTTAAAGCCTAGCTGGGGAGAGAAATGTGTTCAAGGTACTGATGGATGGATGCACCCTAAGATGCACAGCCAGAGCTGCCTGTAGCTGCTGGGTGTTGGCAGCTGCACTGTGGGGCACAGGGAAGGGCAGGCAGGAGGGTCCTGCAGCCCCTGCCCTGGGCATGAGAACATTTACCTGCTCTTCACCACGAGACTTGTACATCTGCTCTGCTTTCAAGGAGTCTGTTCACAGGCACACAGAAAATCTGTAGTCTGCATGCAGAGAGCCACTCTGGGATGTAATTTGTCTGTGCTGTGTCCTTACACACCGACACATACCCTCATTGCCATCAGCACCAACCCAGCCACATACCTGGGCAAGGACAAGGGAGAGGAAGGGGACATAAAACCCAAATCACACAAGGGCCCTAATGGCATCACAGTGGAGGTACAATGGCTATTTTCCTATTGCAAGGACACAGCCTCAAAACCTGCCGCCTGGGACAATCCCTTGGGATTTCTCTGTTACAGGAGACCCAGGCAGGTGTGTTACCCTGCCCCTTAGCTGGTAAGCCACAGCCTGAGAGGTCCTGTCCAACAGGGCTTCATTATTTTTCAGGATTTCCATTGTTTTTATTTCAGTAAAAAATACATTGGCTTACAAGAGGATTCCCCATTACAGATTCAGAAGCACATTCCTGTAGTGCAGACGTGTTTTGAGGGGATGAATACAGGCACTCATCTGCCCTTCACTGCTCTGAAGGCAGTAGCTCCCTGTCTCCTCACTTTTGCAAATCATGGCTCAGTGTCATGTCTGGAAGCTGGATGAGGAAACAAACATAATATTGGCTCTGTTTGGAAATGGCTCTTCATCTCTCTGCCTGTCTGCTCTGAGCTGTGAGTGGAGTGTGCCAGAGCCCAAATGGGCCCTGTGGTCCAGCGTGGTGTGTATGCAAATCCTTCTCCTGGCTGGTGTGCAATAATTACCTGTGATTATTGCACAGCTCAGCTCATGAGTCAGCCTGGCATGCTCACTGCCTCTGAAACATCACCCTGCACACCTTTCCTGACCTTGCACATCCTATTTCTTTACAGACACCAGCGCTTTCTGTCAGCTTTACACATTCATCACTCCACTTGCGCATTACCGCACACCCCAAATCAAAATTAAGGTCACCTAAAGCATTTCCAAAGCCCTGAGCTGTCTCAGGGCAGGATATCTCAATGACTCCTCTGTTCTGCTAACCCTCAGCAAGCAGCCAACACCACTGGCCCAAGCTCTGCCTCTTTCCAGCCAAGCCCCAGCCCTGTCTCACAGCAGGCTCTGAGCTGCTCAGCCAGCCATGCCATGGTGACAAGCAGGCAAAAGTCTCACCACTTACAGTTCCTGTGACACATCCCAGATTTCTCTGACCCAGCTTTGGCACAGGGAAGCCAATGACATCAGCCAGCTGATCCTTTAAACATGGCAGAAAACAGGGAAGCTCCACCAGCCCATCTGTGAGGTTGGGTTTGTCCCTCCTCTGCTCAGCAGTTCTGTCCTGGCCTGTCTGTGCACTTGAAGAGCAGCCTGGAGCCATTGAACAATGCTGGTATGGTGTGAGCAACCCACCAGGTGTTATTACACTGCCCCTTTGGTTTGCTCAGTGAGTTACACATCAGGCTTACCTGCCTAGATGAAGGTGGGCTGGCCCTGGGGATGAGCAGGGAGGCTTGGTCACTGCGGCAGGGCACCAAGGACACAGCCCAGGGCTGCCTGCAGACAGCTACAAGGAGCTTTGCTTGGTGACACCACTCTCAGCAGCCTCTGCAGCATCTTCTATGGCTGCTGCAAAGCCTAAGGATGAACAGCACCCTGTGAGCCCAGCCTTTCATTCCTGTTTGGTTTCTGACATGGGATTCAGCCTGCTTTAAGGCACAAGTCACTCCTTGGTGTTCAATATGTGTGTTCCAAGAGGGCTGCCTCACTGCTGGGAAGCTGTAACTCGTTGTGCTTGCTTAGAGCCATAAATCAGGCAGTGCCACTCAGGGTAGCCCCTTGGCACCCTGCAGGCAGAGCACACCCCAGCCATGTGTGGCAGGGCAGGAGCCCCAGCAGCAGGGTGGAGACACTGGCTGGGACAGCACAGGGAGAGGATGCTCTGGGAGAAAGGGACCAAGGCACATGCCAAGCATTTAAGAATTTTCCTGACAGCCAGCTGAAAAGATGCAGAACTTATTTCCCAGAAATGAGTGCTATGAATTTGGTAAGAGCTTGCAAGTTTTAGTGTTTACAGATGGCTTAATTTGACAGTCATAATCATTATAGGAGCTACTAACCCAATGGGACCTAAAGGCTGCCAGAAGGAAAGCATGACAATTAGAACAACACCCCATTCCATGAGTGCTCATAACTTAGTAGCATTACAAACACCATCAGGTGCCCTAATGCATAAGCATCAGGTGTTTGGTTAATTGCACTCTTGTTAAAGCAAGCACTAACACCAAGGAAGAAATGGACAGTGAAAATCACACCTTCCTCTGTCCTTTCCCACCCAGCTCCTTGGCCACACAGCTCCCATGATATCAGGCTCAATTGCTTTTAATTCAGAGGGAAAATGCAACCCATGAAATCTAAGGAGTAGCCACAGAGCACACAGCCAAAGAACCTGCCATGTGAAGACATATTCACAGTGTGCATTTAAAGCTTTTCATCATTCCACATGTTCACACCATCTGTGTCACCAAGGGCCTAGTCACAGACTGAGCCAATGACTAAGTCAAGGAAAGGTGTCCAAACCAACCTGCACTGCCTGGAATTCTGTGGTGATGTCCAGCTGCAGAGAATCAGCAGATGGGCAGTCCCTGCTATACTCTAAAAGCTCCTGGGGGTGGGCAAAGCCCAAGAGGCATGAGCACACACACACATGCACACACAAACCACCCTGTTCCTCTTGCTTTACTGTTCTCCATCTAGTACACTGCCTGCCTGTTTTCTTTTTCCAGAGGCCCTGCACTGCTGGATATATTCTTTGGACCCATTTTGAAAGCAGCTTCAGAAATCCTGTAATGTCCACATTATAGGGATGTTGTATTTTCCTTTGACATAGCCCCATCATTATCTGTTATTCCTGCTCTTAAAATCCCACCTGCAAGGTCTGCTGTAGAACCTCCTGCTGTCCTGGGAAAGGCTGACTGCTAAGTCAGTAATCTGCTGAAGGCTGGACAAAACATTGCTGCTGGGATGATGCTGCCATGCTGGACAGGGACATTTTCAGGGGACTGTGCCTGCTGGGGCAAACCATTCCCTTTGCTGAAGAAGTTTTCTCAGGTTCAGGATGTGGGGGTTTTGGCAGAAAGAAAAATAAACCCTGCATTTCTCTCATAAGTGTCATGAAAATATCCATTAAGGATAGAGATGAGTAACATTCAAGTTGAGGGCATTGGATCTTCTTGAATGAAAAGCTGGTTCCTCTCTAGGTTTGGAGTGTTGTATTTCAGTCTTTCCTGCTACCTTTCTTCCTCTGCACCAGGAAAAATTATAGCCCAGTTTAGGCTTAGTTGTCACATAAGAAGTAGGAGGTCTTACTATTGTCTCTGCACCAATTAATACCTAATTAGTGGTAAGAGGAAGAGGTGCAATAGTCCATAATGTACATGAAAGCCAACATTTGGGTGGGTCTCCCCAGAGAGCCACAATCAGCACTTATATTTTAAAGAGAGATTAGGTCAGGACTCCTCACTCCAGCAAAGCAGAAAAGGCTTAGTTTCTCTTGCTTTTGCTAGAAGATGTTTCTATCAACAAGAGAGAAAAACAATTATTAACCACCAGGCTTCAACATAACAGTGGCAGTAGCAAAACAAACTCCATTATTAAACTAACACTTGGTAAGAGCCAGATGATTTCTACAGACAATTTTACATGCAACTGCTAGATGTAATTTGAAGAGTGAGTGCCAAATTGCCATGCTAATTATTTCTGGGCTGATGTTCCCTCTGTGACATAGTGGCATTTGGAGAATGGGGACTAACCAACAAGTGAAGTGCTGAAGTGGGAGATCACTAATAGTGTTTCTGAGAAAGAGAAATACAGCAAATACCAATCTCCCTCTTCATATGCTCACTCTCAATTTGCACAGAGACAATTTAATATGCTGAACTGTTCCATCTAGTTCATCTCTATTTCTGGCTGCCCTGAAAGCAGCGATGCCCACCCAGGTACAGCTGAGGGGGCCCCATGCTCTGGGCAAGGCTGGGGCTGGGGGTCCCTGGCCAGGCCTGGGGGACACAGCTTGCTTAAACCTCTGATGTGCTGGCAGTGAGCTCGCTTAATCTGGTGTGTGAGCAGTTTTGTGTCTGCCTCCACTCCTGCTCTCTCACTAGCAGCTTGCTCTGAGTCAGTTTTTCACATTGCACACTGCAGAATGTGAGATGGAAAAGAAAAGACTGCCTGGCATACAATGAATATTTTTTTGCTTTCTGTTCATTTCTCTGTCATAGTTTCCTTTTTTGTTGTTGATGCAGTACTTTATCAAGTTTAAGCAGCATAATTTTAGTCTGGCACTACAGACATTGTGTTTAGTGAAAAGCAACAGGAAAAGAAAAGAGTAGGTTGGCTTCAAAGGCTTCTAGGTCATATTTTCTTCTTTTAAAAGATCATTTAAATGTGTTAAAAAGAATGATTATGGAAAGTAGAATAACCATTTCATATTTGATTGGGAAAAAATAGCAGATTTATTTAGATTTTGAATATCAAAAGCTGATGGATGACAGTGAGATTTGGCCAAGGAAATAATAAAGGGTCCAAGGGGCAGGAATGTAATTTGTGTCTGCTGAAATGATGGTCATTTGCCATTACCTTGTGCATTACTGTAGCAGAGACCTCTGACTAAGGGAGACATCTGAGCTATTCCCAGTGGGACAGACTGGATGGATCACACTGAGCTGGCATGAAACCACCACCATATCAGTTCTGCATTGCAACAGCACTACCTGGACATATTTTAATTTAATTTACACCAAGATAAGACCACAGAGATCTAATGGGTGGTTTAAGTGTGTGGGATGTCAGAATTGGTGACTTAGAATACATCAGCAAATACAAGCCTGTCTGGGGCCAGGTCTGCACAGTGCCTGTCCAGCTCTCCCCAGTGGTACTGTGCCTTCAGTGGGAACACCCCAGGTCTGCCCTGCAGAGGTGTGGGCCTGCTCTCCTAAATCCATGTTTGGTTTATACCTTTTGGTGCTGTTCTCTATGGGATTCCCCTCTAGAGAAGCTGTATGCAACAGACTGAGAAAATAATGTGGAAATGCAGGACTATTCCTGCATATGCAATGACTTTGCTACTAGGTTGTTTTTTCCTATCCCTGTATATTTTTACTTAAACTCATAACTAATTTAATCCATCCCAGACAAAATCTGTTTGTTCAAGGACAGCACAAACACATGCTGTCAGGTGTCTCATTCCAGCTCCATTTATTTCAGGCTGCATTAATTCCCTTCCCTGCCCCTGGAAACATCCATTCCAGCCAACACCCCCTGGGGGGCTGCAGGCCACAGCAGGTGCCCACCATCCCAGTGTGCTGGTCACTGCCCGACCCCTCGGGTCACAGGAGGGGCTCCACACACCCTGCCCCACCTCTGGGCAAAGCCCAAAGCTGCTCGTGTGCCCTGCAGCACTGGGAGCATTGCTGACAAACCTCCCATTGCTGGGCACAGTGCAGGGCACCTCACAAATATTTCCAGCTCTAACCACACTCAGTTTTCACCAGAGATGATCCTTTGAAGCTCCTGACATCCATTGGCATCACATTCCCACAGCGAAGTGCACTGCTCACAGCCACCCCTGCCCTGCAGCAGTTGTCTTCGCACCCAAAAAGGAGAAGCCACCACCTCCTGGCATGGCCCTGGCACGCTGGGACAGCCAGAAGCACTTACATCCTCTCTGGTGCTACAATTGCTTCAGGATTGCCTCAGACCAAGATGAACTCATCAGTGGTTTAGTCTGTCCAAGGCTAATCTCATTATAAGTAATCTTATTTACCATATGTACTGGCCATAAGACAATTTGAGCTGTTAACTCTTGCTCTCCCCACAAACCAGCCTGACAGAAACACAACCAGACGAGGGCCTGTAGTCACCTAGCACATCTCCATTCCTAACTTTCACATCCTGACATCACATCTCACTGACATGTTGTCTTCCCTTCCCATCCACCCTTCCAGTGTGGATGCCTTTTGTGATTAGGGTTAACCCTGCTAGGCTCAGCACAGCCTCACGTGAAAGACTTTTGTCCACTAACATCTTAAAAATACACCTAAAACACCCCTCCCTAATGCCTTCCCCACTCAGCTTCCATGGGCTGGTGCAGCAGGGATGGGAGGGGACTGTCCCACACTGCTGTCCCAGCCCCTTCAGTGAGATTTCCCACTCCGTGCTGGTGCGTCCATGGCCCCCATGCACACACACATCCAGTCACAGGCGCTGCACGTCTGCTGGAAGAGTCCATACAGCTCCAAGGGGGGAGATGCCCTCAGTGCTGTGACTCTTCAGCCTCTCCCAAGCAGAGCTTGTGACTTTGTTTTGATTTTCTTCTCAAATATGTCATCACAGAGGTTTTACCAGCCCGTTCTGGCCAGCAGCATGTCCATCTTCAGAGCCAGCAGGGGTTCCCTCTGCAGGACATGGTGGAAGCTTCCAGCAGCTTCTCACAGGAGCCATCTTTGTGGCCCTCCTGCCACCAAAAACCAGGCCATGCAAAACCAATACAGTTTGTTAGCATCTGTTTGGGTTTTTAAAAATGTTTTCTTTATGGTTGTTTAAATTATTTCCCATTCCTAAAATGACAGTAGTCAATATTGAATTGAGAAGTCATTTTTAAATAAGCACTCAGAAGTGAAATTTTAATTTCCTTTTCTGAAACAAAAATAACCCAAGCAAAACATTAAATTAGGCTTTTCTTGTCTTTATCCAACATAAATGTATCAAAAGCCTGCCACTTCTGTTAAACAATTTAGTATCACCAAAACACCTTTTTTTCTTGCCAAAACCCTTTCCTTGTCCATGTCCTGACCAGCCCCACTCCCAGTTTTCCTGACAGAGGGAATAAAGAAAGTGAGCTGCTTCAAGGTTTAGGCTGCAGAGCAACAAGGCATTTGGTGTTGATGTTGAAGGACCTTCTAGCACACCTGCCACCAGTTTCCCTTTAAAAAAGGGAAAGACGGTGCTCTTTCCTCTTATAAGACACACAATTAAGGGGAGACATGATGAAACAGGACAAAGACAAAGACATCAGTTCAGGGGATGTCACTGCCAGCACTGTGTGAGTGACATCAGCCCCAACCTCTGCTCCACCAGTACCAACACCCTCAGTGCCCAATTGCCATGGACTTGTCCAGGTCCTTGGCCAATTCCAGCAAGTATTTAATAAATATTCCACAGGGCAACTTGCTGCCTTCTGTACTGTTTCCACAGACAGCACAGTAAGTTAATTTCCACCCATAATATTTGAAAATACCTTAATTATGAACTTAGCAAGTCTGCTTGTTAATGCAATTTTTCCTAAATTATTTCATGGTTGAGTGAGAATTCTGTCATTAAAAAGCAGTAATGAACACACAGAGTGAAAAAAATATGAGGCCTTTGGAAGGCAGCCTTGCAGAGCAAAGGGAGGAGGGAAAGGTCCTGTCTCTTTGGGACAAGGTCTGATCTTAAGCCATAGATTTGGTTATTTCTAACGTTGCCTATGAAGAAGTGCTTCAGCCCTGTCTCCCTGCCCCAGCCTGCTCTGCTGCTGGTCCCTGAGCACTGCACAGCTCTCCCTGCTCTCTGCAGTGGGGATCTCCGCCAGATGTGACGCCATGCAGGATAACCCACTGCAGCACCAGGGTTGGAAGGACACAGAAAATCCAGAGCACCAAGAAGCCAAGTGAGCAACCTGTGCCATGGGGCACGTTGGATGTTTTGTCCAGGCTGAGTGCCAAGGGTAGCAATCCCAGTTACAGCCCATCAGCTCTCCTTTGTTTCTCCAGCTCATGTCCCACCTGGGCCTCATGGTCCCTTCCTCCCCTCCCTGATCACAGTTACAGGGGCCACTGAAAGGCACAAAGGAATGTCACACAGTGCACTGCAGTCTGTGATCTCAGGGGGCACGTTACAGGGAGGAAGGTGGTACTCACACACACACCCTGGGTCCATCCTTCAGGCTGCTCATTGTCACACTGTTTGATGCAGACTTGAGTGTTTCTCCAAACAGCCACAAGCAGGATATGTCCGGGGGTAAGCAGAGCCAGGGATTACATCCACAGGCAGATCCCACCCTGAGTGCCTGAAGCCTCTTGGTTTTTAATGCACTAAAGGGACACAGTCATATCTCAGTTTCTCCAGCTTTCCAAAGGCAAACACTGCAGTGCCTTCAGTCCCTGAAGGACAGATGAAATTAAAATCAGAGAGCAGCTGAATTATTAGCCTCTATACTGAGATATTTTTTATTGTTTCCAAAATTCTGCATATAACACAAACAAATGGTAAGGGTGACTGGGACAGTGTTTACCAGGGAAATATTTGGAGGAATTCGTGTTGGAAGTTTAGCTGTAAACCCATCCTACAGAACTTGGGGATTGAAATTTAGTTTGAAATCATTTTAGGTTTTAGTTTAGTTTAGTAATTTAGTTTGAAATTTAGATTGAAATTAGCTTGACACATGCTGTTGTTTTCAAAGAATGGACACATCATTCTTTTTACTCTGTTTCATGCATTTATACACATCAAACAGTAACATATCTTAGTTTATATATTTATAAGGTGGCATTCTAAAGGATGATCAGAACCAAGGATGTATCTACCAGATACCTTGGGAATCAACTGCAAGGTATTGAGTAAATTGACAAAAAATATTTTGGTTTGTATACAAAGGGTGAAAGGATGTGTAAGTCACAATTGTTTGCTACTATTCTAATTATCCAGCAATGGAGACAGGAGACAAGAAGACAAAGGTTCAAAACTCCCTCAAAGCATCTGTAAACCCAGCTATAATTTGAAGTTCTAGAGACTTCTTTGCTAGAGAAAAATATAACAAGCCCTGTGAATATATCAAAAAGTTGTTTTCTCTATTACAAATGCATTGCATCAAATTTGTCTCCATTTCTTTCCTTCATCTCCAGCAAGGAACTCAGATTTGCATAGAATCAGTATTAGTCATTCCTGTCAAATATCAGCTAGATATAGAACACCAGTATTTTTCTTTTCCCATCTTAACTTTAACTATAATTTTACATATGTCTTGGTCTCCACTGACTGATTTGAAAAAAATCTGAGTATTTAAAGGAATTACACTGGGAACTACTATGGCTTTTCTCTGCAAGTGTTACCCCCACCCCCCCATTCACTCCCTGTTTGTTAGCTATTCCAAGGTAAGCAGAAAATAAACAATAACACAAGTGGCTCTGGCAAGTTGCAAATGAGTTCAGTACTTAGCATTCACTACATTGATGCCTTCCCCAGGTGGAATGGGAAATGAAGAGAGAGTGATGGATTTGCTTGGTGGGTAGGGCAAGGGAAAGGACAGGGCTTGCTACAGATATATTTTTCTTTTAGAAATTCAGAAATGTTTCTGCACACTGACCATTGCAGCCCTGCCACACGATTTGAAATGAAGGCTTAGAGATTACTAGGTGAATCTCACGAGGACAACTTTCAATCTTAAAAGGACTTAACATTGACAGGGAGAAATTATCTTATGGTTCACTACTACCCTGGCATCCCTCATTCATAAACAAGGCCTGGGCATGTGCTGCTCTTCTGCCAAGATGCCCTCTCAGCACTGCAGATCTGAAGAAAACTGTGAGAGAAACAGCAGGAGTAAACCTGGGCCTGACTGCAGAGCTGGGGGTACAAATGAGTGAAATAAAAGAGACCATGATGAGATTCAAAATGTAGGCCAAGCCTATTCAGCTCTTGCAATCAAGTGTTTACCGTCTGCTGCAGCATCATTCTGCTCCCATCCTCTTCCCCTTCATTCTGAACAATACAACACTTCAATCTTCTTTAAATTCAAGGACACGAAGTCCCCGAGTGCCCCTCTCACTGGCGCTGAATAGGAAAACAAACCTGCCTGGCCTCAGCAGCATCCTGGCTTACGTCAGTGATGCAGAACATATTGCTTCAAATGCATCCTCTTCTAGGGGTGCCATCCATCCATGCTGACAAGAAATAGAGCCTTCCCTGCCTTTATCATGTCTGAGAGAGGGGAATGTGTGAAGCAAAGCTGAATGTGTGAAATGCAAATGCAAGCCACTACATTCCAGTCATACATTTCCTACATTGTCTAGGAGCATTGCAGGGCTGTGGCTTGGGGATGCTGATCCCCCCAACAGATGGCACATCAGCCCTACCTATGCAGGAAAGACACATTTCTGAAAAAGCCAAGAGGCAGGAGCAGCATGAGGCATGTGAGAGGGGCAGAGCTGTCCCTCCCATCCTGAGTCCTGCAGATCCAGGCTGGGGATCACAATGGAAGCTAAAGCAGCCCTATGCCAGGTGTTCTATCAGAGACAATACCCCCTGTAAGATTAAAAAAAGAGTAATAATAAAAGATTCTTGCAGGGTTTCAATTGGAAAAACCTTTTTGTAATACATTGTTTGGTATTTATAGTAGCATGTGGAGATTTGCATCCACACTTGCTTTCTACACAAACACTTCTGCATATATGTATGATAAAGTCCATATACAAGAACAATTTGCCACATCTAGGCAAGGCAGATACACACAGCTATAGCTGGTGTCACAACAATTCTATTGAGATGCCTTGTTTTGCGCCAATCTGGTTATTTCTCAAAAACAAATTAACCCTAACAGAGCCTTGTTCTTGCTTAACTACATGCATTGGGCATGGCATCACTGCATATGACTAAAACAAAAAAAAAATCACGATTGAACTGAACCACTGATAAAAGCTTATAGTTTATAAAATTCCTAATCTGAACCAGCTCTTTTTCTAGATATTTCCAGTTGATGACTTTATTACAATGCATCCTCTCTTTCTCAAAAGAATTTGAAAACACTCCTAAGTCCTGTGCATGACTTCAGTGCCATGGGCCTTTACAAAGACATCATGAATCACCTGAGAAGACACTGCAGAACAGCCTGGACTCCTATCCAGAGAAATACTGAGGCAACACCAGCATCCAGAGGTAGCCATGGACATGGTCTGCTCTTCTGGAAGTCACTAAGGTCTCTTTGGAAAATAGGTTTTCATGCAGGAACAAGCCATTCCAGGAGCAAGAGCCGTGCACTGAGTTCACATCTTATCCCAGGATGCTGTGGCACTGCTTGTGCTCCAGCTAGAGCCTGTCCCAGAGCTGAGCATGGCCCTTTCCCCTTCCACAGGCCCTGCTGCTGCAGGACACAGTAAAACACGGTAAAACATGCTGTCTCTGAGTGATGCCATCAAAGATTGCCACAGAGCCTGTGGTAATTTGATATCTTTGACGTATTTTTACTGTCAAACTTATTTGAAATTGGTTGGTATATTTGAAAAGCCCAAAAGGAGGAAAAGCTGTGAGTTAGCACATGTGTAGGATGAGTATCTAGCTTGAGTTTCCTTGAGAAACTGAGTAGTAGTACCATTATGATCCCTGAGGAAATTGTATGAAGATAACTTAATTATGTTAAGGTATTTGGGGATTCACGCATTTTGCTGGTGGCAACTTGAGAAATATCAGTCATTTTTATCCGGTGGATATTATATTTAGTGGGTGAATGAAAAAAAAAAAAAGAATGACAGTGTCAGTGTTTTGAGAAAAATTTCTGTGATATGTTTAAAGTATTTAGTGCATGGAGAGCTAAGAAAGCTGCTGCAACCTTGCAATCTATAAACAACCAGTAAGAAACAGCAGATGAAATGGCCAGTCCCAGTAGAAGCTCCAGAGCCTTCTGACAGGCCTGATTTGATTGATTTTGCCACAGAAAGTTGTTGAGTTCTTTCTTACTATTACTTCTGAGCTGCAAGTACTGCAGTGCCCAGCAATGTGCTTGTGATGTATTTCCTGCACTGCTGCAGTTTGACCAGTCCCAAATTTCCTTCCACAATATCATAGGCATACCAAACAAGCATAACACTAATTTTATCACTAAAACCTGCTTTCCTAATTGCTGACCAAAAAAAAAAACAAAAACAAAAACCAAACAAAACCTTACAATATTGCCAATCTAAAATGTGATCACTTTTTTGATTTCCTGATGTTCTTCATAGTTACTCTGCCTTGGCCAGTTTGTAGCCTTTTGGATGCTGAGCTATATAAGGACACAGCCTTAGAAGTACACTGCAAGTAGAAAAATGGGTGTCAAATTCAAACCTTTAAGGTAAGTTCTTTCATCTACCACATAAAATGAACAGGACAGGACACTTATCTTCCAGATTTTTACTGATTTGTATCTGGTCTGAACTGAAGTTAACCTAGGAAAGAGTTGCATTGTCTCACCTGGATTAGAGCTGTCTATCCCAAACACTTTTGTTTATAAACTAAATTTATCCGGTTTTCACAATGAAATTTATTTGTGAAATCCAATTAATATGTAATGAAGGGGAAAAAAAAATCATCAGTGTTGTGGCTGGACACTGGTGAAATGGCAGGCACCCACGAGAGTCCTTCCCTTGCTCTCTCCTGCCACAGTTGGGCAGAAGAGAGGGAAAAAAATATTAACAAAGGGCTCATGAAGTTAGAGAAGAACTGGGGGGGAAACACTCTGAGAGTTCAATTTTAGAGGTATAAAACAAAGTTATTATTAACAGAGTCAAAGAAGGAGAACAAAAAGTAAAAATAAGCCTTTAAGAAAGGCTTTTTTCTGCCCCAGCCCCTCCCTCCTTCCCACAGTCAGCATGGGGAGACATGGCATCATTAAAATTCATATTTCCACAAGGATTATTGGCTTCTATTACACATAAAGATATTCTCCACAAATTCTGGACAAGAGCTAGAAAAGACCCTCAGAGGATGCTTGTGCTTCAAATAATACATTGACCCCCATCTGCTCTGGACTTACCAGGATTAAACCTGTGAGCTGCCACCTGATTCCTCTTGTAGGTATTTGACTTCAGAACTCAAAGCCTCCAAACCTCCTTAGGCTGCTGTGTAACACTGAAAATGGCTACCAATGGCTTTGCATGGCTCCAAAATTTCATTATAAATTTTTAGGCATGAAAATGCTGTCCTTGGGTAACAAACCTCCCACATCCTACTAGGTTGAGAAGTAAAATATGAAAAATTTTGAGAAGCCACTAACTAGTTTTTCTGCCTGTCCTTTTTTGAAGAAAACTAAAAACTGTTTTGAGGCAATCCTATGCAGAAAACAATTTGCATATGCCAACCTACTTACAGGTCTCTTCTTCTCTCCTAAAGGCCAGCAGTGTCTCTGCCTGATCCAATTACTGCATTGCACAGCTTATCACACTGACCCTCTTCTTTTCTTCCTTTTCTTCAGAGCTGAGCCTCATTAAGGAGAAATATTACTTGTCCAGTCAGTGTTAAATCCAAACTCCTGGGTTAGTTCTGTATTTGGAGGCAACCTTAAGATGAGTGAACTTCCATTCAACACAAAAGCAGCCTCCTGGTACTCACTCTCTTCCATGGATTTGTGCCATTTGGAGTAGTTGTGTTTGCCATATTGTTTCCCCATTTTGTCACTAATAAAGATTAATATTTATTTATGTGTTTGCACATACACATGTTTCTATGAAATGTCTTTCAGTACTCTGGTAAAACAGCAGGAAGATATTTTCCAATGGACTGAAAAGGTCTCTGGGGTATTTTTCACTCCTCCAAAATGTCAGAAATATCACTGAAGTGATGCTTGAAGTGAAAATGTAGCAGTGTCCTATCTTTAAGCTGGAATCATTCTGAGCAGACAGAGGTCCTATTCCTTTAAATTCTTCCTCCCCTTCAATTTCAACTCTCTTGTGCAGCTTCTCAGACATACAATAAGAAATAATCTATAGTTTTATTTCCCTACAAAAGCATTCAAGAAAAATGAATACTCTAGCTTCTCTGGGTCAGAACATTTCCACTGTAACACTTCACATACACACAGAGCAATGGCTCACATACCAATTTAGTTCCTTGTTTAAGATGTAAAAGCAAGACTTGCAGAAGCAATGCACTTAGTGAACTTCAAAGCTCCAGTGAAGCCCAGCACTGCCTGCCTTGGCCACGGCTCTCCATGGGAATGTGCTTCTCCATGGGACAGCCTCTCTCTGCTACTGCCCCACACAGGTAATCCCTCCGCCTTGTCCAGTGCCAGGATGGCTGGATGCATGGAAGGATCTCCTGGGCAGTTCCCAGCCTTTCCTTGAGTCTCTGCTCAGCTGGTCAAACCTATGGCAGGGCCACCATGCTTGCATTACCCCCCATTCATGGAGCACAGCCCCTTCCCAAAGCCAGCAGAGCCACAAAGGTTCTAAAATAATAAACCAAATACAAATAAAACTATATTAAAAACAAAAGCTGAGGTCCTGGGTTAGGCTGCTCCACAGCCCTGGGGACAGCAATGCAAGAAGGATTTAAGGAGCTCTTCAGGAGCCAGCATGTGGCTGGATAGGCTGATTAGCCTTGGCACAGATCCAGTGATGCCAGATCCAGGGTAATTTTCAATACAAATGGGAACACAATGCAGGAAGCCACAACCTATCTGTATGAGAAGTTAGGTCTGCAGAGTTTATTAGTCTGGGCTTCTGGCCACAAGAAAATACCTAATTTGCTTCTGGACTGCATCTAGCCCTGGGAACCACTCAGGAGGTTTTTGCTGGGCTATGTGTAAGCAGTGAGCAGGTGTCACCTTGATTATCCTCTGTTATATATATCTTTAAGCAGGACAGGCTGTTTTGCACCAGCAGCTTTCATGATGCACAATTAGTGCAGATAAATAAAGGATGAGGTGGGCAAGCATTCCTTACATTTATTCTTGCACAGATGAGCTGCACTTTAACCGTAATCCAGCAAAAAGAGCTGTGTCCAGTGTGACAAATAGCTGCATGCCAGGGCCCCCCACGCACAGCCCAGCCCAGGCTGGAGGGGAGGAGCACTGGGAGCTGAAGGAGGATGCTCCATGGGACCAGGGGCAGAGGAGGCCGCCCTGCTGTGGGCTGGAGAAACCCAGCCAGGAGCAGAGGGGCTGTGGGAGCCCACTGGTGCACACACACACCAGTGCACAGGGCCCTCTTTTATATGGCCTTGAAGTTAGCTGCAGACAGGCAAAAGGGGGATTCTTAACATCCTGCCACAAGTCTGGGAAAGAGAGCACAACTCAGGCCTGTTCCTCCCTTCCATTAGTATGCTGGGGAGGTGCAGGAAGGGCTCAGAGCAGTCTGGCCTTGAAGGGATGACACCCAGGTTTTGCTGTCATGCCACATTAAAGCATTGGGCTCCTGTTGCAGATGAAGGTACATGTTAGGTACCACACTGCTCAGTCCTGACAGGACTGTGGCACTTTTAAACATGACCAGAAGCAAGATTTCAGATACCACGGAAGCTTCAATGACAGAAATACAGGTGCTACTAATTTAGGCCCATCAAGGGCTGAGCCTCTGCTCGGTGTGCATTTGGAGGAGCACAGTGTGACAGGTGGAGGTGCTCAAAGTGGGACTGAGGTGTACAGGAAATCTGGCAGTACATCTGCAAACTTCAGCTTCATCATGCAAGTCACTTACCTAAAGTTCATTTTTAAGCTCAAACCCTCCAGTCTCTCCCTATAGTAGAATTTGAATGTCATAATTGTAATAAAAGACACAAAAAACAAACTAAATAAACCAACCAAAAAAACTGCAACCAAAAAACTCCGAACACATTAACTGCAAAAATGTGCACTCTGTTTTTCCTGTGTGAAATCTGGGCACTTGGTGAGTTGATGTGTTCCAGCCAGCTGTGCAGCAGAAGTGCCAGCAGACACACAACCCCCAGCTCCCCAGGCTGGGCATTCTCAAGCCAGCAGCAGCAATCTGGAAAGCAGGGCGGTGGCAGCAGGATCTGTGCACTCACAGACAAGTTTGCACCACTGATGGTATCCAGAAAATGTGCTTACCATACAACTCTTTCAAATATCCCTTCCAGTTCCCACTTTTTTTTAACCTGTGTGCGTGGTGCAGTCTGTGCCAGGACCATGGTGCTGTGTGTGGGTGGTGACCCAGCACTGATCCTGTGAGGCCTGGAGCTCCTGGGCAGGCTGGATGGCAGCAGGATGGGCCACAGCCTCTGTTTCCCCTCTCCAGAGCCCTTCCCACGCAGCCTTGCCTGAATTTCCCAAGCTGCTGATCTCCACTCACAGCCCCATCCATGACTCCAGGCTGATGGGGGCAGAACAGTCTCTGCTTTCCTACAGAAATGGGTGCAAGGAGGCTTTTTTTCCACCAGAGAAATGTTGCCCTTTTTTAGACTCTGCTTCTGTGGGAAAGCATGCTTAAAGCTGTAAAAAGTGTTAAGCACTATCCCAGGTTACCTTTTAACAGGAGAGCATTACCCTCCTCCTTTCACCCTTGTCTTACAGACCTGAGAACACCTGAAATTGCCACTGTCTGTTGTGTAGCCAGACAGAAAAGCTGTGTCTCACATGGCGAGGGACTGGATCACTGCACTGACTTTTATCTTCAGCAACAGGCTCCATGTATATCAGGACACAGTTTAAAAGGAATGATCATCTTTTTAATAGATCACATACTGAGTCGCAAGCTACATATTCAACAGAAAATCAAGCTAATTGCTCATTTCTTCTGAGATATCCCTGAAGGATAATCGACGTCTGCAGAGCTGTTTCTTAGTTGGAAACTA
This sequence comes from Emberiza elegans, assembly GCA_024865655.1. Classification (NCBI taxonomy): domain Eukaryota; kingdom Metazoa; phylum Chordata; class Aves; order Passeriformes; family Fringillidae; genus Emberiza; species Emberiza elegans. The sequence goes on from JALJVW010000206.1 coordinate 69,530,906, forward strand.
AATAATTAAGCTGAAGAAATGCATTTCTCTTTCAAGTTTCTCTCTGTATTTTCTTTTATTCTTCTTTGTAGCAAATATGTCAGAATGAACATAAGCTATTGACTTTAATTAAAAATTAAAATTAGCTCTAGTTTTGTTTGTTAAATCCACAGCTGTAAAACAAAAGAGACTGTCAAGACAGAAGGAGAAAACAGCCCAACCTTTCTGCCAGTTCCCATCCCTGCCCACTTAGCCAGCAAACTGTACACACAGCACGCATCGTCTCCTTCCTGCATGTAACTCAGGAGTCTTCAGCAGGATTTTCTGCACTTGGAATTCAGCTTATAACTACAGCTGTGTGGAATATAAATAAAGAAATGGACTCTACCACATGATAGATTTGTGAATCCCCCAAATTTGATAGGAATCTTCTTTATTAATTTAACCTATTACTGGCTAATTGCTTATGTACTATAAATCTGCAAAGGTCAATCACCAAACAATAAGAAGGTAGAAAACACTAACAAGTCCTAATACAATAAGAATGTAAATCAATAGTCTAAATGAAGCCTTGTATTGCCAATGATGCATGAAAATGTATTATTGTCAGGGACTACAAGCATGGGTTTCACTGAAAGCAATAAAATAAAAAGCCATGTCTTTTGAGAGGAAGACAGTATAAACAGCATCTGTAAATACTGACTGTACAGTGAACTTTTCCAAAAGGGCAGCTTCAAGAATAGGCCCTTTCACTGAAAGGTACTTTCTTGAACAAAAAGGAAAAGGAAAAAGGTGCTGATACAATAAAGAAATACTTGACAAAGACTAGCTCTGAACGACATGCATGTAAGAGAAGAAAACGTTTTGTATATTAAGTACTGCATTTTAAATATATGTAAATAAATATTTCTATACATTTAACTTTAGAGCTGCTTCTAAAGCTGCAGTCTCACTCCAGACAGAATCCTACAGCTAGCTCCATTCAAACAACTGTGCCAAGAGGACAGGGTTATTGCAGATGTGCACAGCTGGAGGAGGAAGCAGACCCCTCACCTGGAGGCTCACTGCACTCTATTGCTGCATACAGCAATTCAGAAAATTCCCATTTAGAAATTCCTGCCTTCTTGAGTTTCTAACTGGTTCAGATGAATGTTAAGGAAAACCACTATTTTTAAACCAGCTCTTAATTCTAAAAGGCTGCTGAATAGTGCTGTGTTTGTAGGAGCGATTTAGCTTTATTGAGCAGCCTGCCACGGGCTGGGTGAGCTCAGAGGAGCCTCGTGCAGCGGCAGAAGTCAGTCAGTCTAGAACCCATCACTGAGAGCTGAGCTGACACACGGCAAGGAGGGTGTTACACACTCATCCCCCCAGCCAGACATCCCATTTCACCTCTGATATTATTGAAGGAATTTCTCGTGGCAGCAGAGGTTTGGCAAATATACTTCTCAAAATATGTTTGTGTTTCTCCATTTTCATTAAAATTCTATGCCAAACTGCCAATTGTGAGGGTCATTTCACTTCCATGGCATTGTTAGAATGTATTTCACAAGCAGTGTAGACAGCACTTACTGTGAAATCTGTATTTCCTATTTTCCTGCTGGTTGGAAAATAGAACACTTAAAATCAGTTGGGAACCTGAAGAGTTAGACCTGCTACAGGCAGGTCTAAATTGCTATTATAAAAAGGTCCATTAGCAGGTTTGATCTGAGCAAGGAGGGTGTGCTAGTTTACCATATTAGTGTTATTTCTTCCCAACCAAAGTCTGCTCATGAATTTCAGCAGTATTGAATTAAAGGAATCTGGTTTTAAGGCCAGGCATGGATACTGGAAACAGTCATACAATAATCTACTCTTATGGTTTAGGCAGAAAAAAAGGAAGCATTATTCTTTCTGAACATTTCCTTCCTCTTTATATCTTCAGATACTCTGCTTTTGCTAAGGTCATTGCATGAATTTAAGACACACCATTCTGGAAACTAAATTAGCCCTCATTTACTGGGAAGTTGAATGCAGCCAGACTAATGGTGGTGCAAATATAATTGGTTCCCAACATGTGTCAGTGTGTATACTCCTCAAGCCACGGAAAAGATGCATTATGGGACTAATTTTTAAATGTTAATGGATATTGGATGTTTGCCAGACACCCAGCTGTGCACAAAACATTGAGATGGTAAATAGCTCTTGATCTGTTTAGAAACAAATTATAATGGCTGTTTGGATTCCACATGACTGAAGGCATGGTAACCAGCACAGGCTCACAGGCTGACCCTATTAACTGCACTAAGGGGAATGCACTGATTTTTAAAATCAAAATAAGAGACATAAAATAAGACTATTAAGATGCCATTTAAATTATTTTAGATTAATATTAAACAAACAACATCTCAACAACAACCCATAGCACCTGTTACCATTGCCTACATGAACTAACTTACTTAAGGGACTTATTTTTTGCAAGGTTTCTTTGGGAGGATGTAGAAAAGAAATGCTTTGATCACACAATTAATTTGATTCTAAAGCTGAGGTCTGAGTGAAAAGCTTACCTGCACTATAGAATAAAATCTCTCCTGCCACACATCAACAATGTGCCTCAGTTAGATGCACCAAGGAATAAGATCCCTCTTCATTTCATATGTAATTTTACATATCATAATTTTAATTTAAGGTCTATAAATATCAGTATTTGCAGGAAATTCCCTACTTGAAATGTCTTACTAATTGTATTCATTTGGTCAGCAAAGCCCAACAGGGAATTTTTAATCAGCTGGATTAGGTGCTTTTGATTACTATACCATAGCATTAGCAGAAAGCACCATTTTGCAAGTGAAAAATATACTAATTGTCAGCAACACAGGAGTGCTCTTTTCCATAAACCTCTGTGTTCAGCAGTTTGAGACAAATAAATAAGACTGTCACATGTATATTAGGTGAGCTTCCCCTTTAGGATTTTGCTGCTGAGTTTGAAAAATTCTGAAAAAAAGTCCACACCAAAATTTCACCATAAAACCTCACAATACAGGAGGCAATTCCAAGCAGAGAGTACAGTTTCATGGCATCAACAGGGAATGACTCAAGACTGCCTAAGAGCTGACTGTGCAACGTCATTAAATCACAGACTGTCAATAATGCCAAATTTGTACTCCCCACGTTACTTTGCAATTGCAGCTTTGTATCTTGAGTTTGTTTTCCCCAGCATCTATCCTGTAGGTTGGTTTTTAACTGGGTGCTTTCTGCTAATTTTGTACCTTACATAGCTCACCCTCTAGGATTAGAAAAACACAAATGTATTAGGAAAGGAAGCCTGAGAGCTGCTTCTCAGACTTCTTCAAAATTGATTTTCTCTTTCTCAAAAGAATGTTGCTTTCTCCAGATGCAGAACATCCATGAAAATAAAAGCATCCTGACCATTAGGAGATGTGCTATTCTTAGAGGCACCATCAAAACGTGCCAAAGGAGGATATTTTTTCCTGACAGCTCAAAAGTCTTGATCCATTCTTACAGAGTAAGTAGAGATCTTGGAGGAATGTTTTTTCCTACTGCCAATTTCAAGTGACAAGAAAATGAGACGACAAAACTCCAAACCAAAGAACACCTCCCCTTCCTGAACCCTGCAAGCTGACCAGCCACAAGAGGAGGTGTGGCCCCATGGAGACAGGCCAGGCATTGCTGCCATCCTCAGCCCTGAGCACACCACTTCAGTGGCACCAGGACAGCCACAGCAGACGGGTTTTGCTCTCCCAAACAGTCCAGGCACTCCCAGGGTAGGAGCCACACAAACAACCTCACCTTCTCCTGCCAGCAGAACATGAGAAAGTCTCAGCACTGTCTGCAGCTACAGGAATACTGGTGAAGAGTCTGGGTTGGAACCTGTGAGCTTTGGCAGTGAACTGTTCTTCAGAGAGGGCAGCTGAGGTGGTAACCACATCTCCCCTGAGCTTCAGCAGGGAGGGCTTTGTGTCTCCGATGCTGCGCTGAGAAGATCTGCTGTGCTGCCAGCTCATGCTGCCTCCACCGATGCCAACAGGCAAACCACGAGGAGACGATGTCCCCCAGGAGCCAGATGGGTGAAAACAAGCTCCTTGCTCATTCCAAATCCTGGCTGGGGGCTTGGGAGTGTGCCCACAGCCACGTGGATTTCACACCTTTATAATGCCCTAGCATCATCCATAGCTGCAAGCAGACAAACAATTGAAGTTCCCTTTCCTAGTAAATCACCGACTCAACATCAGAATTCAGACAGCACAACTACTTCAAGGATCAAGCTATAACTTCAGTTATGTTAGCATAAATCTGAAATAATTCTGCTAAGGCTGGAGAATCTATTCTTAATTTTCAAAAGCAAATGAGAACAGTCTGACCAGCAGCATTCAGGGTCTGAATGACCTACATACAAAGTGTGTTTTTGCAGATACAGAGTAATTTCATTAGAGTACCCTGCAAAATCTTTTATTTGCATAGCTTGTTTCCATTTCTTTTTAGTGTAATGAGATTTCATGATGAAAGTCAAATACAATCTAGTATAGCAAAAGTGCATGTTACACTGATCCTAATAAGCCCAATGAAAATCAATAATGCTGCTAGTTTCCCTGAAATCAGCCTACATAAGCTCCAAGCACCATGTTCTGCCTAGAGCAGAGTATTAGCAGCTTACACAAGACAGATATTTCCTAGTAGAAAATCTGAAAACAGCCACAGTTGAGAAAGAGAAAATAAATAGCTGTTACAAATACCACAAAAAATTTGGGATCATTGCCTCCTGTCCTTAAGGTGTGGATAAAAGATCAGTTCCCTTTTCATCCAGTCACCAGCTGTACCAAAGCCCTGTGCTGCAGGCTGCAGCCTGCATGAGGGGAAGTCCCTGCACCCTGGCTTCTCTGTGCCCTGCAAAAGAAAAACAACATTGTCCACACATCTGCTGAAAAAGGATGAGAAATTTTGCTCTGAGAGCAGAAGCCCCATTTTCACTGGCATAGAAATGAGGGTTATAATAACACCAGGGGAAAAAAGTAAAGCCCGCTGTCTCAAGGAGTGGTATTAAAAATTCAGGCAACCTGATGCAATGAACTTTGCCAAGATGCATGTATCATCTATCATATTTCACTCCTTTTGCTTGCAGCCTGCCCTGCATTCAGTAATGGGAAATGCTGAGCTAAGAGGGGAAGAGAGGGCAGGTCTGAAAGCAAAGACAAGAACACGCAAACGTCAGGAGACAGAAACAGACAACTCATCTATATGTTATATAGTATATCTGTGAGCAATAGCCATCATCACAGAGATTCTCACTCTACATGTATTTCAAATAAAATCCTTCTTTGAAGTTTGCCTCTTCTTTAATAAGCTAATAAATGTAGGAAGTTTAAAATATAATTTACATTGCATTAGCAGGCTATTTTTTATTTGCATAAGAAAACGTTTCTCTGTAATGATCTACCTTATGAATGACCTGGGGAAATAATTTCAGGTTGCTTTAAAATGCAACCATTTGTTTCTTATTGGTGAGTTCAATTTCACTAAAAGTTATGGAGTGAGCAGCAATTTGCAATATTGGATAGCCAAAGGTGCATAATTATTTCCAGTTTACTATTAAAATAATATTTAAATAATTCAGCATGCAGTTGCTCTTTTCTTCTAATGATGTACTATTAACAGGTTAGCAGATTTGCAAGAGCGAGGCATTTTATGAATTTTTTGAATTAGGAAATTCTTACAAATGTGAGCACAAGCTTTTATTTTGTGTAACATTTGCATGGTAAAGTCTTCCCCCAGGACAAGAATAGATTGAATTTTTGCAAGTGTACAACTTCATGTAAGTAGCACATTTGTATTTATTTACCAAATGTAAGTAGGGTAATCCTGAATAAAATGATTGTATATAGGGACCAGGCATAGGTAGCATATAGCAAAATGTGCCATGGCTACATCAGAGATGTCCTTCTGCCTTCCACGGGGGATGGAGCAGGCTCCTTCTGCCTGGTTCAGAGGTTGTAGCAGCTTCTGCCTGTACATCACAGGTGTACGGTGCTGTTGCTATGGAGACGGGCTCAAATGAGCAGGAAATTTCATTTTGATAAAGTTCTATTCTTGGGCAGAGGAAGAAGGCTCTATATTCAGCATCACATATGGCATTTTTAATGTTTGAGACACATGTTCTGTAAACAACAGACTCGAAGAGTGAATTGCATTTTCCCTCCTGATACCAGTGCCTGAAAAGATCCCCTTGGAGCAGGTGGTGCACCAGGAACATCCCTGCCCGGGCTGGGAACATCCCTGCTGGGAACATCCATCCCTGCTCTGTGCAGGGAGCTGGGAACATCCCTGCTGGGAACATCCATCCCTGCCCGGGTCCCGCTCTGTGCAGGGAGCTGGGAACATCCCTGCTGGGAACATCCATCCCTGCCCGGGTCCTGCTCTGTGCAGGGAGCTGGGAACATCCATCCCTGCTGGGAACATCCATGTCTGGGCCCTGCTCTGTGCAGGGAGCCCCAGCAGGGAGCAGGGCAGGGTGCAGGAGCAGCTCCCGAGCTCCCGCCGATCCCGCCCAGCCTGGCCTGGCCATCCCTGCCCCTGGAACCATTGGCCAAACCAGCAGGGTTTGAGTCAGCTGGAAAGTGGGCAATTGCAGGTAAAATGGTTCATTAATCTTAACTTGTGTAAAATATTAATGTTTGTTAAACAAGGAAGTTAAACTTTTAAAATGGAAGATCTTTTCAATGTGATTAAACAGTGCTTTGAAAACAGTGAAATTAAGTATTTCCACTTTTTCCAGTTCTCCACATACCAGGATTTATCAACCCTATCAATTCACTGGGGCTGACAGAAACTTGCTAAGCAATTCTGCAGATCAGAACCTGCATTTTTAGGAGAAAGAGGATTTGACTGAGAGCTGCCTCCCAGTTCTCTTCATTAAGGCGAAAGCAAAGACAGTATCACGGTGTGGAGAGCATCTGAAGTAGTTGCCTCTTCTTTTTCTTTAACCCCGAGCCCTCAGCAGCACCTTCTGCCCCAGGGACATCCCAGGGTGGGGATCCATGGCTTTCCTCAGTTCCTGCCCAAGCCTGTGAGCCTCCTCCATCCAGTGTGTGTTCCACCCACAGAAGGAACAAAATCTCATTATGGGCAAGGCCAGTGGGGGGATAAAGCAGGAGCCAGGGACCAGCAGAGGCCTGGAGATGGCACAGGGTTGCCAAAGGGCAATGGAACCCCTTGCCTGGGGACTGAGGGGAGGAATGTCCACAGGTCATTTGGCAAAGAAGGACCAGGAGATATTTGTGGTGGTGGTGGAGGTGTTTTGTTGTTATTTTTGTTTGGTGACTTGTGGTGGGTTTTTTCCTTTTCAATTTAAATATCAATGTTTGAAAGCTCCTAGCTATTTACATCTAGCAGCCTTATGTAAACAGCTAATATACACAGACCTTTTGGGGATCATGGGAATTTTTTCTGTTCTAATTTGTAACAAAAATACTTTAAATATTAAGGAATTTACTACTACTCTTAGACTTTATGAAATGACTGGAAAGTACAGAGCATTAAAAGCCTTTTAACTCAGAAACACCTTTCCTAATATAACTAATGTCTCACTCAAAAAGCCATGGTGAAACCAATTCTGCTTCTGGCATATATTAAGCAGTAGACATTGCTGGGAAGGCCTGTTGGCAAAACTGAGCCTTTAGCTATGATAATTCTTTCCTTAAACTATATCTTAACTTCCATAAATAACCAATGAAGTGGAATCTCCTTTTGCACCTCAGTATTTTGGTCTTTTATTACAAAAAAAAATCTATTTTGTACCATAATAATATTACTTGCCACAATAAAAAACAAGGATTAGCTTCTCCCCCATCCCCTCCTGCACCAAGCACCTAGACTGCAGTAATATAAAGAAAAACCAAAGAAAATGAAAAATATAAATAGTTATACTGGTAAATTGAAACACTTACTATCTTGGGGGGAAAACCTGTTATTTAAAAAAATACCTGAGATAGTGTCAGGCAGTGTGACAATGAAGATGTCACTACTAAACAGGACTTTTCAGTCCCCAGCTGTCAATAATTAATACATTATTTACACTTGCACATTCTCATTTCCCAGCTTTCAAGATTTCATTTACGCTCTGATCCTTTGCTTAGCAGAAAACTTAACATCATTGCGACCTTCCTCTTCCTGACACCATGCACCTATCAAACAGAGAAGGGGAATAGCATCTAATATGTGCATTTATTAAAGCAGAAGGCATCAGTTACTGGAAGAAGTGACAAATGCCAGTGTTTGCCACAATAAAATGGGAGTGAACCAAAAAGGAAAATTGATTAAGAAACCATCTTAACAATACTGTTTGTGGGGGCCCCAGCATTCGCATGTTTTAGGGAAATGTAGCTGAATGTTTCTAATTAAAACCCAAAGGAATTAGCAAAGTTATGAAAGTCATGCCACAAACTGCAGACAACATTATGTTAAAGACACAACATTTTGACTACCTGAAATTAAGATATCCTGTTAGGTTGAAACAGCATTTTCCTCATCATGCTGGGGAGGCACAGCCATTCCTAGGAGAAACAGTGTCAGACAATCATATGAGATGTAAATCACTGTTACATCACACTGTACAGAAATGTACATATTTGTTTAGTATAAGGATATGCAAACTATCAGCATAAAATTTCACATTTGTTAAAACTGTGCTGTAAGCAAGGATTGCCAGAACATAGGTGACTGGGATAATCCTTTTGAAGTCAGTGACAAGTTTAAGGTTGAAGAGTTAATTTTTCTGTTTTGAAAAACAGGTGTTTTGGACCTATCCTGGCACACTGAGGCCAGACAGTGGATGATCTTGAATTGAGAAAACCACATAAATTTGTGATTTGGGCTCGCAGGAAATTTTCTGTTGACTTCAGTGGTTTTTGGAGCACGTCCTCAGTGCAATCAGAAACTATTAGGAATAATGGCAGCAATAATCCTACTCCAGCTGAGGAAATGCTGGGAAAAGGAGATAACCCAGAGATGCTTTTCCACATGCCAAACAAGTTACTTTGTCATGTTTTGGTTGGATTGAGTTTATGGTCATAATTGAGAAGACCTTGTTCTAAGTCTGTAGAAATGTGAAGCTCTGCTGTTACTTTCTGGTAACTTTGCAGAAGGTGGCTGCATTGTCTCAGCCAAGCAGGCACCTTCTCCAGCTGCAGTTTGGCTACACTGCCAACACAACAGGGCTGCCTCAAGCAGGAGATGATTTCTACAGCATCACAGGTTCAGAACTAATCACACCACCGGCTCCCTTGCTCTCTCCAAGCTCCTCTGCTGAGGGGTTGCCACAGTTCTTCTGTTCTCCTCTGTGGTGGGGATGGTATCCTTGTTAGTCATGCAGAGGCCTGGATTTGGCACTTTCTGGAATTTCATCTCAGGAGCTGTAATGACAGAGAAAACACAGACACACTGGACAGCCTCTGCAAACAGCAGCACCATCTGCTTGGCCAAAAGGAGCACACCAGCCACAAGGAAGCACTCAAGTGATGCAGCCTTGTCCTGCCTAAGGCTGGGCTTTGTCACTGTGTTCAGGCACTGTGGACACAGAAATCCACCTGAGGAGAACCTAAACTTCATTTCACCTAGGCACAAACACAGCAACCACCCAAGGGTGCCACAAAATAGTTGCAGTGATAACCATCTCCCACTTTCTTCTTGTATAGCCAGCATCAGCTGGCACTGTCAAAACCACGTAAAACAGGGAGCTCTGCCTTGACTCTTATAACCACTCCAAAGTTGATATCTCATTAATTGACTTGCCATTGCAGGACATACTGACTCCAGTTTGTGCAGTCCTCTTTTCCTCACCATCAGCTGGTGATCTGCAGTTGGCACTGGAGTGGGCACAGGTTATTGCACCCGTGGTGACTGCTGCATCCTACATCCCTTTCTCTTCCCAACCAGCTTTACAGCAACTGATTGCTACAATGCCAAAAAAAAAAAAAAAAAAAAAAAAAAAGTAGTTAATGTTCAACAAAAGGAAGTTCATACATTATTTTGCATTCGGAGAAATTAGTATCATTCTCTGCAAATAAAAATTTCCAGGATGAATTCTTGCATGCCAGTTCTTAGCCAGGAACACAATATATTGGTTGAATTGTGCTTTTTTGTTAGCAATAGAGATTTTATAGCAGAGGCCCTGGCAGTCTTTATGATGGAGGAGCAAACACTACTGCATCCACTCTGACATAAAAAGTAATCATTTCTGGAAGACTCTAGCACAGTGAAAATTCCAGGCTGTCGACTGGATTCAAACTGGTGAGCACCCAAACTGTGCCCAAATGCCACCCATTTGCAAGATCTGTTCTGAATTCCTGAGCTATTAGAGGAATATAGTGTTTATGAGATGTGCCAGATTGATTGCATCTGCATGTAAATTCTTTTTTGCATGTCACACAACAAATGTACCTGAAAACCAGAATAAAAATTTCTCTCTGTTGTCCTTATCTGTAAATACCTCCTGGACAAGTAATGGGCCAGCTTTATTTAATGAGTTAAGAAAATAGATCACTCTCCCAATACAGTTGTTCCTCAGTTCTATTTGCTCTCATTTCTATGATTAACAGAAATATTAGTTACTACAAATGAAGAGTTTTGCAATATGGGTAATTCTGAAGAAATTTTGTTCACTTATCAACTACGACGGGAAAGTCTAGCTCTCCCTTCATGACCATGCACACCTTTGACTGAGAGAGAACATTCTTGTAAGAGTAGCATGAGAGTACTGCTCCAAAGAATGGCTTGAACACAGCTGAACCCTCAGCTCCTTAGGCTCAAATTGGGAGAAAATACACCAGACACTTTTGAGGACAGAAGTCTGACTAGCCGTGTTTCTGCTCCATAGCATGAGAGTAGTATGTGCCACAGATATTTCATGTATCATTTGGAGGAGGAATTCATTTGTCTGTGAAGTACTGAAGGGGACAGGCTGTAAGGACCGTGTGGCTGGGACAGCCTGCCTGAAGGGAGCAAGAAAGAAATGGCAGAGGTATTTAAAAACAGGAGGAAAAGAAACCATTGATGAGAACAGAAAGACTAAGGAAACAAAAGCAGGAGTGCCAGGGAGAGAGCAGGAGACCCAGCACGGGACAGGGACAGCAGCACCCTCCAGCAGGGCTGGGCTGGGCTGGCCCCTGCTTCCCCTGGCACAGCTCACACTGCCTGGAAACGGGGCACAAAACTGCTGCAATGAAGGGCACGGTACTATATATAAGCAAATATAAATTTTATAGATAAGCAAATGTGTGGGGTTATGGATCTGGTTAAGCAGAGGTGTAAACAGAACTAAATACTAAGGTCAGGTCTATTAACACTCTTCTCCAAATCAGAGGCTTTTTCTTTTTCTTTTTTTTTCCTGTTCTCTTTTTTTTTTTTTTTTTTAATGTTTTTTCTTGAAGATAAGAGGAAACAGAAGCAGCTTTGGTTTTATATGGTCAGGCTTGCTGCTTTTGATAGTTTTGGAACATAGCTGCTGATCCATTTAGAAAACACAATTTGGCAGTGTCAGCCCACGCTGTGTGCCGGTCTGTCATGTGGGGGTGGGGATGGAGAAGGCTCACAATGCAAAATGGAAACTGTGTGTGAAACCACAGTAACTCATCTCCAGAAGAGAAGTTTATGTAAATCACCATTAAAGCCTTTACTCTTGTTTGCTGATAAATTTATAGACATTAGCATCAAGGTAGCAATCAGGATTCATCAGCTTTACTTTTTTATAACCTGTTAGTCTCTGATAACTTCTCTCTTCAAGTGACATACTGTAACATTGTGCGGTATTAAATGATATGCACAAATAAGTACCTAATGGTAGATTTAAAGATGTTGCAGCAGTCCAAGTTCTTTCATTTTCCTGATTATAATGGCATTTGCATAATGTATGAATTCAAACATTATTGCTGTTAAATAATGCATAAATATTCTCCCATGCTGAAATACATCTATTTCCTCTCCATGAATTATTTTGAATGTATCATTCAGTTGTTTTTCTATTTAAAAATGTAGTTAGAACTCTGCATATATCAGTATTATGACTGGAAGAAGTATCATCACAAGTAGTTGGCTAACACTCCAAACTGTAAATGAAGTATACATTATTAAATGGGCCATTCCTTCCTTCTTCAGAAAGCATTATCACCAGAATACAATATTTAGCATTTCTGAAATGTCAGAAAGAAATGCAGGTACATATTTGATTGTCTGCCAGGTCTTAGGAAAGAAAAAAAGAAGAACAACATATTGCTACCTGACCTGAAGGGAATATGAACATGGCCATATATAAAGAGATAAATCTGTTAGAGGGGATTGTGTGAGTTCTTGAATAGGTCTTTGTGAAACTAAGCACCTTCAACACCCATTGACTTCCAATCCCATATCCCCCAGGTGATGGACCCTTTTATTTATATTTGACTCTGTGAAATGTGCCATCCAGCAAACTCTTAGATAAATTCTGTCAACACTGTCACAGAAGTCAGTTACGTCAATGACAGATGACAGGATAAATAAAAGGACTTCAGGATTCAAGTAGCTGAAGTTGAGCACAAAAAATTTAAGTCTGCACAACATCTTACCGTAAAAATGTCAAAATGAAAAGAACATAAAATGTATGTCCCTCCTGGGTCTATAGCCCAGCTGAAATGGTCAAAGAAGGTAAGGAATGAAATAAACACCCAAGGAAACAAAAATATCTGGTCTGTATGCTTACCTAGAAATGTGCAAACGTACAATTTGCGTGCTTCACTCTAGTGTCTTTCCCCCCTGCTTGTGCCATTGCAAAATCTTGTTCATGAAATATCTGCTTTTCTGCAATTGCAGTGCTTAAGTAAGATTTAAGTATTGACTTCTAATTGTGTTTCCTCTGTATTTTCCCTCCTCTAAAACTGGTGATTCTCTTTTTAATTACTTTTTACTTGCCATGTAGACATGACTTAGTGTTTCAATTTGGGCTCTAACTTGCTGGATTCTATTGTCTCAGTCAATTTTCTGTTTGGTGAAGGTAGGAAATAATCACGTCTCCAATAAACATCATCTTTTTTTTTTTTTAACATGTGTCATCTTTTACAATTTTTCATTATAATGCTAAAACATGTCTGCTTCATCAGTGCCATCACCATTACTTTACCCATATAAACCCACACACCTATATAAACATATGTGCAAAGAAACTATTTATTCTGTCAAATAGATTTTCTGTCATTGCTCCTCCCTTTTCCCCTTTACTGCTGTCGATGGTAGAATGGAAATGCACTTTTAAAACCTAATAAATTGATCCAGTGGTGAAATGAACGCATTTTGCTTACACTTCTTTAAAGCGAGTTTGCATAAAATACAGAACATTCTGAAATAGATTTGATCAACTTGAAACTACCCCAAATAAAGCACAGAAAATGTAATTTCTTAAATTCAATACACTTGTTAACTCTAACAAAATGACTGTGAAAATTCATGTCAGTTTCTAGTGCACAGACATCTCAAAAAAAAAAAAAAAAAAAGAAACAGAAAAAGAGAAGTTACTGCACAAATGCTCTTACCATGAATAAAGTTCTTGATTTACAAGCCTGGCTATTACTACACAGATTGACCATGGAGCCATGAGCATATGGTTAAGAATACTCCAGTTTTACTCAGTGAAGATATTTTTGTAGCTGAGCTGATAAGGAAAAACCCCACCCAGAACTGCCTGGTGAGAATTAACTGTTCTTTCCCTTTCCTGTGGGGTGTTTTGTTTCTGCAGAGAGCTGGTTTTTCAAAGCACGTTACACCCCGGTCCTTGGGAGCAGAGCAGCGCCCTGGGGCAGGCGGTGCCCGGCCCCTGCAGGGAGCCCAGCGCTGGCTCACCTTGCTCAGAGCAGCCAGCGCCTCGCTCGGGGCTGAGCTCTCAAAGCCAGGCCATGAACCTGGGTTGCTTCTCTCCGGGAGAAACATCTGCAAGACACAGCTGAGCTGGAATACTCTTTCTTCACCTGTTTAAACAAATTGTCTTGATTCCCAGTGTACAATTAGTGAAAGGCTGGAGGCAAATGGGCTCCCCGAGCAAAGCTGCCCTGTGTGATATGCTGGACTTGAGCAATTTTCACAAGTCATAAAGAAAGGACAAGGCAGGTGGAAAGATAGGCACTCAAGTTAAAAGCACCTTTGTTTAATTCACAAATGAATTAATGAGGTATGAAACTCACCTCCTTATCTCATTGTGGGTTTGCTGTCAGGAGCAGAGGGGCACAGTTCAGAACAGTGACAAAAAAGAGCAGCAGTGTACATCTGAAACACTTCTTCCCATGGGTCCCATGCTTTTGATTGCTGCCTCTAATACTGATAAGAAGTGACAGTAGTTGGATAAAACAATCAAAATTGGAGTTGAGGAGCTTATAAACCTCCTGACACTTCAATAAGCCAAAAGCCAATACAAACTTTAAAAAAAATCATATATCCATTTTGACTCTGCAAGGCCACACAAAGCAGAACTGAAGCACACTCAGAGGGCTAGAAGTTTATCTTCTGATTTATTTTACTCTCATTTCATAAATTTTAAATAAAAAAAATAAATGCTAAATTCTACATGGAGAAGTAAAATCTTTTATAATCTTTTAGACAGTTACAGCCAGTTCTCAGAAGAGCTTTATGCCTGCTGCTAAATGTCTACAAATCAATATTTAATATTTTGGAAGATGAAGTCTTAATTATCCATCTCCCCTTTAAGCATCAAACCAAGTTTCATTGAAAATACAACCATTGTGCTTATTAACACTCCTTTTCCTGTGGGCCAGAGAGGAACACTTCCAAGCACATTTCTCGTTTGTCTGACTTTAATTTCACCTGATCTTATTCATCAGTAAGTTGATCTTGGATGGTTTCTAAAAACTCCTGCCACAATCAATGGCACATCCAAGCACTTTGGGCAAGGGAGTTGTTTCAAGGTAACACTGTGAGCTGAGATTTGCTGTCATTCCCCAGTGCCCCCAAGCTGGCACTTAAACCACACACTCGTTCTTGCATGTGTTCACATGACGCCTCCCACCAGCACTTTCCTGCACAACCCCATTCCAAAAGACCAAGACTTTTGCATAAGAACTTGTGGCATTATGTGCCTAATACGTATTTTAAAAAGAGTTATTTAAAGCAGATAAAATCCCAGCTCAGGGCACCAGTTCAACCTTGCAGCACAAAGGCACAGAGGATGGGCTTCGTGGTGGCTCAGCCATGGCCTGGTGGCCATCCTGTGAGCTGGCCATTCCCTTTTGGCCAGCTCAGATCCCATTGCCTGCTTCTCCGTGCCATTCCCCAGCTGAAGCAGCTGCCAGCAGGAACTGCTGCTGCTCTGCCACAAGTGGGAGGCTGTGAGATGGGATGGTGTCCTCAGCACCTCTGAGAACAGAGGCAGGCTACCCCAGACCAGCTGGTGTGTGGCATCCTGGCTCCCTTTGAAATGATAACCCCTTGGCAAGGTCTTTCCGTGATCAAAAAACATCTGAGACATCTCACAGGGAAGAAGAGGGAAAAATGGAGCCTTCAGGGCATCACGCCTTCAAAGAACCCAGCTGAGCAGCCTGGCAGTCTGCCTAGTGCAGGGAGGGCTTCCCTGGCAGATCAGTGATGAGCACACCTTGAAGTCTCCAGCCAGCTATTTTTATGGTGGCTGCAGACAAGTGGAGAGTATATTGAAGATGCAGTGCTCTAGCAGCTGTCGTTTCTTTGAAGAGTTTTGGTGGAATGGTAACATCTTTTCAGCATTCCTATTTCATACTTGTGTTCAGGCATTAAGAGAATTCCATTGCATAATTCAATGACAATCGCAGGTGACAGCCATCAGTGCAGCTCTGCTGAATCCAAGAGCCCCATGCTGACTTACTCAAATTTCTGGCCACAAGCTACTTCAAGGGATTTAATTTACTGCACAGAAAATTTCTTCAAAAGATTTTTTTTTCCTCTGGATGGAAACTGTCCTCAATACCATGAGTGCACAACAGCTGTATCAAACATTTGGTCCACTAATTAAGAGAACTAGAATAATCAGCTTAGAACTCTAATACCCATCTCTAAATAACTCTAAATGATTTCAAACTAATTTCTACACAAGCACTGGAGAGTACTACTTCTTACAGAGACATGTCCTATTGGTATAACCTGAGGCCTTTTTACTTTTTCTTGGTTTATTTTTTGGGGGGACAATCATTAGCAATCTGATCCTCTACTTAGGGTTAAAAAACAGACTTTTTTTTCTGGCATGAGTAGAATCAAGATCAAACCCTAAATACATGCCTTCCCTAGAGGACCAGGATATGCTGATGTGAGAGATTGCTTCAGCAAGCAGAAAAATGAGCTGGAACTTCTACTTTTGCTTTGTCCTTTGCATTTTTCATACTCTGTATTGACAGCTTCTAGATGTGCAGCATTCTGTGGCTGGTGATCCTTCCTACGCCCATGTACTTGGCTGTCTACAACCCTATTAACCTCAGATTTATTAGCTAGTTTGTCAGCCACTTACACTGTCAACTTCCCAAAAGGCAAATACATCCCAGTGTGAAGATGCACCAAAAAGACAGCAATGGAAAAAAGCACAATCCATCTCATCCTTTAAAACTTTAAAACCATTTAAACAAAAAGTGAATATTCTAAATGCATGCAACAAAGCTTTTAAATTTAAGTCAAGGTTAAAACACATGTAGCAAACTTCAGTATTCCTCTTAACTTCGGTATTCCTTCTTACTTTAAGAAAATATTATTTTCTTGCTATTTTGTATTGCTGGAGGAGAGACAAATTCATTGACTTATCAAAAAAGACCACAGTGGATATTTGGTAGGAAAGGAAGATATTAATAACGAAAAAAGCTATAATAATGAAAAGATTGTTTTGTGTGATAAGGGTGGGCGATAAAACATCTCAAAGGGGGTTATTCTGTTTCTTCTACTTGAGACTCCATACAACAACATGCTACAATTTCATTGCTGGGTGCAGATCTGGTGTATGGACACAGACTTGCTTTATCACCCACTCAGGGGAATGGCTGTGACACCAAAGCAACGTGTAAGTTCTTGACCTTCATAAAAGCCTGGCTCTGCATGCCAGCTGGAGACTGGAAATCAAACCAGCAAGGGTTCAGCAGGAGAGCCTGTGAAATACTGAGATAGGTAGAAAAATAAAGTTAAGTTTTTTTGCTTGCACGTAGGACAAGCAAGGAAACTTTATGAAAAGGTAATGAATACCTTATAGGCTTTCTCTGTGTAAATCATTGAACACTTATTTTTTTAGGCATATTTCTGCAGTTAGGATAGATTTGATAAATAGCGACTTCACCAAGAAACATAATAAAACATCAGCTGCCTCAATGTCACTGAGGCTATTTTAAACAAAACATCCTCCTGTGTTTTCCCTGGTGTGCATCTTGGAAATTTAGGAGGGAAAGTTTGGTTTTTTATTTTATATTGTGGGAAAAAATATGAGAATGCATGTAAACCTGGCTAAAAGGGAGGCAGTGTGGGGGAGCATGTAACAGGAATTTCAGGAACTAATGTTGAGTTTCTAGCCATCCTGTGTTTTATCTCCCCATGCTATCAAGAACTCAGTGGTAGCTATTGCACTAAATGCAAGATGTACTTGGGACAAACAAATAATTTGCAATAAGCTTAAATGAAAAACAGCCTGGCAAAATGGATTTTTTAAAGTAGCATGATATAAAAAGCACAACCAAAATAAAATCCATGATGGTCTACTGAAACAGTCTATTTCACTTATTGAACAAATCTGTTATTTATTGAGAAAATAAAAGGAACAGAAAAGGGAAAGGTAGAAATACTGGAAGTTTTACTGTTGTTTACAATGATTGCAGTTTAATTCTAACAGATCTTCTCCCAACCATATATTTTATCTCAACACAGTTCTTCAAAAAGGGGAAGAAAAGGTGCAAACATGCATCTATGAAGTAACTGGGGTCTGCTTTGCTTTTTTTTCTTAAATTTCCTTGCAAAGATGTTGAATGCACCAAGTCTCATAAAATGCAGAATAGCGTAGGCCTCAGATTGTAGGTCCAGGGTACCTGTGGTTATTGCAATGATGCCCATTGATAAATCCACAGTGTGCAAACCCAGTCCTTACAGGAGTTAGTGCCGACCATCCTGTCCCTTTGGAGACTTTGTACCTGCAGGACATATTTCCAGCATGTTAATTACCAGGGCGCTCATTAACACTGCAGTAAGTACTGCTGACAGCCCTGTAGGCTGCCCTGTGGCAGCAGCTCTGTAGCCACAGAGAGAAACAGAACTTCCCAGGCATCATCCAGGCTGTGGGAAAATCAGAGAAAAGAATGAGAAACAATTCTTATCTTAACTTGCTGCACCTGTTCTTGTGAACATGTGGAATGTGTTATGGAGATTTGTTTACCAAAGGGTGGTTTCTTAATTAGCCAATGGTGACGTGTTTTAAGAAAAGGACCAATCAATTACACCTGTAGCAAACTAGTCCATAAGAGCAATGGGTTTCTTAATAAAGATTATTGATCAGCCTTCTGTAATCCATGGGGTCCATGCCAATTATTACCCAGCTGGGGACCCATTGCTATGATATTGGCCAAGGTCAATGGTGAGGAATCAAGGTATCAGTTCTTTGATATGAGGAATCTATGAGGAGTCAAGGTATCAGTTCTTTGCTGCCCTTGCTCAAGACAGGCCATGTTTCACAGCTGAACTCCGTGCCCCTGGCAGAGGAGCAGGAGGCTGCTGCCATGCAGGAATGGGAACTGAGCCCTGCTGGGTGCTCATGTACATTAAAAAACTGAGCCCTGCCGAGTGCCCGGTGTGCCCCAGAGCTGCCAGACCTCCCCTTGGGCCACGCCAGCCAAGCCCCTCTGGGCAGTTCAGCCAACACTGCAGCAAGTGTGCTGGGCACGGCCACAGAAGGGCCGCTTTGATTCCACACCTCGAACCTTGCTGCGCTGGAAACTGAAAACTGCTAGTTTGGGTCAGAATTACTGCTGGGAGGGAATGGCTCTGTGAGCTGTTCTGTTGAGCAAACTATGGAGAACAGACTAGCAGGGTATGTTTTTGGGGAATAAGGGTGAAAATATTTTTCAGAGAGCATTTCCACAAAACAACCTCAGAGGTTGTCTCTGGGTAATAGGCTGGAGCTTTGTTTCTAAAAATGTATCTATATGTAAGGTTTAATGAAGCTTGGAAGACAGAAATCTGTGCTGGAAAACACTGTTCCTGTAAAAAGGCTTCTTAAGACAGGATGGGAAAAGTGTTCCACACAGGGGTGTATGCAGGCAGATATTTTGAAGTGTTAATTCTTAAAAGTGCCATAGCCTTCTCCTTCTGTGCATAATATTTTTAATACAAGGTATTTAAAAGCTTTTAAATAACAAAGTCTGACCCATTACTTTCCCTGAAATGTACTCAGATGTGCAGATAGAATGGAAGTCTGGGGAGTTCTGTTACATCATATCACATCCATGCATTCCTTTTCCTTTCTTCTACCTATTTTACACAGAAACCTTTCTGAATATAAAAGGAGTAAAGGTAATTATTTTGATTTGTGCTGTCTCATTTACAAGCCTTTTTGTATGACTTTATCAGGCTGACTCTCATAATGAAGTTGTGATATATCAAGCATCCTTCATTTCAAAAATAAATCACACATTATTAATTCTGCATGTTAATTTGATGGTCAGTGTTGATACCCATGTAAGTATATTTTCTAAAAAATAAAAAAATGCATTAATCCCAGTTTTTTCAATTTGTTTCTAAATACTTACTGAATTTGACATTTGTAGCTACATGCGTACAATCAGTTACTCTTCACTATTGTGTTTATTGATTGAAATGCCATTCATTTTTGTGCAGCCAAAAGAAATGTGTCTTAGCCTGTTTCTGTTTATTAAGATGTTGCAAGCAGGAATTTCACTTCATTTTAAAAAGCTCAGAGAACATTTTCCTTGCATTCACTTCACATATACACTGTTTGAAATTCTGAAGAGAATTATTATAGAATGCACTCATTCACCTTTGTTTAGCTCCTATGAGCATAATGGCCTTTGCAGTCCTCTTTGCCACTGGTTATCCAGTGGTTTACACACTCTACACACATGTGCATAAACTGTAATACTAACCTTAAAACACATAAATAAAAAGTTACTTGAAGAAAAGCAAAACACAAGGAATTTGGGAAGGTTAGAGAATTGTAGAATGCAGCTCTTTATTCCAAACAAACCCATTAGGATTTCTAACCTGAAACCAATCACAATCTCTTTAATTGCTATGGCTAAATAGGATTCATTCCCCTCTAGTGATTGAGAGGGAGGATATAAGACTTCTACTGCTACTAGATAACAAAGCAGATTGAAGTTCAGATTGCATGGCTCGTACCCACTGATAATATGCAGTCAAGAGATCATTAAAAAAAAAAAATGTATTTTAAATGTTATAGCAGAACTTCCCTCAAGAAGAAAATATCACAGTTAAGAAATAATAAAGAATTCTTCTGAAACATCATTAGAGATACAGAGAAAGATGGGTTCAGATATGGTAAGAAAAAGCAAAGGAGCAGAGTGACAAAGGTCCCCAAAACTGAAGATAAAACCTACAGCTTGATACTGCAGAAACCCAGACAGATATTAAACCCAGGAAATTATTAGTTCAAACCAATAAGCTTCTGTATTTTTCTGCCATGGAAAGATTTCTGTGTGCATCACAATGATCAGAGGAAGAGCCCTGCAGGAGGGGAGCTGAGGGACGCCCAAAGCGGCTCTGAGCGCTGCCCAGCAGGACCCTCCTGGGCACACACCCACAAACTGAGCCCCAGAGCAGCCCTGGGACCACCTGGCCACCACCACCAAGGACTTGACAAGGAGCACTGATGTATAATGGCATAAAGAACACTAAATAAAAACTGTTTGAAAGCTAATATTGCTTTAGCTTCAGTGGGATAAAGCAATAGCCATAAGTAAGTTAGAAATGGATCATGATGTTTATTTGTCTGTGTCCACATTAGCTGTTGTGTACCACTATTGAAGATTCTTCTTAACCTGCTTTCTGATGCTCAAGTTTAACCACAGTGAAGGAGACAAATGATTGTTAATTCCTGATCCTTTGGAAAGATATTTAAGGTAGCATAAATTCCTTGTGATCCATCCACAATTTATTAGAAGTTTGGAAATGAGTGTTGCACATCTTCCTCCATTTGCTATCTTCTGCCAGCTGTATAAGGACTCAATAAAAGAGTCATCCATCCTCTTTTGTCAACCAGTAGTTCTCTGGTCTCTAGCTATAAATGAACAGCACAATAAATTAAATCTTTGACAGGGAAGATGTATAGCTTCACAACACTCTGATGTATGTTTTTAAGGAGAAAGCATTGAAACCCAGAGTTCCAGTTGTGCTATTGATTACTGGAAAAAATGTGTTTAAATAAAGAATAAAGAACATTTCTTTTCCACCCAGCCTTGGAAATTATTCTAATTCACAATCAGGAGAAACAACAAGAAAATAAGAGGCAATAATTTAAAATCAGGGCAGCAAATCCAGGTGGTGCTTCACACACAAAGACTTTTTTTCATAATTAAAAAGTAGATTACTGATAGTTGAAATGGAAAAGATACTTTTGGAAAACAGAACAAAGAAGAGAGCTTCCTTTGCCTTGCTGTCAAAAGTCACTAAATGAAGTCAGAAAGAATGGAGAAAAGCAGTTACCTCCAGAGATGATTTAACTCCCTATCTCTGCCAGAAACCGCTCTTGACACAGGTACTGTTGAGCTGCTTATCTCTGATGACTAATTTTGAGACTAGGGTAGATGACTGGTTCAGATGAGATGCCTAATATTTAGGCAGCTAAATTTAGGGGAGATGAATCACACTGAAGAGCTTGCTTAGCTGCTGTTAACAATCAATAGCAAGACAAGTTTTATTTGACTGGTGCACCATGAATGGCAAACTGGCCATTTTAACAACTCAGCCATGGCCCTGTCTCGCTGTAACATGCCGAACCCAAACCTGCAGGCACTGAGCTGTTTCCAGCACTGCAGGATGCCTCTAATCCGGGTTAAGCACAGCTTTCTGTATTTATCATCTGAGATAAACTGCAGCCCAGGAAGCCACAGATGTGGGCAGTTTGACTGGGTTGTTAGAATGGCTTTCAGACAAGCAAGAGGAAGGAAATTTTATGCTTTAGTCATTAAAACCACCAAAGGTATGGAGTCCAACATGCATTGGGAGGAACTTTTATCCTGTGAAACTCCTGTACCCTTACCTCTGTGGGCAAGAAACAGCAATACACACAGCAGCTGGGAGAGAGGTGGCAATAGCTGGCACTCAGGAATGAGCTGTAGTTCCAGGAGTCAGGAAAGCCTCTACACTGTGGTTCTCTGCCAGCCTTTAGGGGGACCTCAGCACTACTGGAAAAATCCTGCTCTATATTTCAATGTCTTGAGGAAGACAGGCCCAGACTGAGGCACTGTCCTTTTCAGTGAGCATCAGCAAATCCATATTAGACCAAGATCACAAGTGCACAAAAGATAACTACCCCCAACAGGGCAGCACAGGGATGTCTTTTGTAGATAAAAAAGTCTGTTATTTCCATGTCCATCTTTTCTTGACATATGAACTTTCAGCTTCCAGTGCTGTGTGAAATAACTGCAATTTTCCTTCAAGCACCTATTAACAGTGATGAGCTGACAGATGGGAAGCACGTGATCAGCCCACTCAACTTTCTTCATACCTGCCAAAACAATGATGCTACAGAATGAAACCTGCTCTCATCTTTGGATATTTTCTGAGAAGCTGGTGTGAAAACTTTTGGAACATCTGTAATGTAATAGGAGAATCAGTAGCAAACAATTTGTGAGGTGTCAGCCTGACATTTGTTTCAGATAGTACATAAATAATGGAGATAACAGGAAAGTAGATGTTTTCTGCAATTTAAAGTTTATGCAAAGCGTAATTTTTAAGAAACTTTCTTCTACCAACAATTCACTAATCTGTCTGTAGGAGGCAATTTTCAAGTACTTCCCACACACAGACACAAAGATTACAGGGCTATGTCTCTCTGCTGCAAACCTTAGGCTCCTTTCTATTGAGCACATTTTTGTTGTAAAAGGAACTACAAAAGACTGAGTAATTCTCTGTTTTAAAAACAGCTTTTTAATCAATTTAGTTATCTGACTGGAAGGAGTAACAGAAAAAGAAAACATCTCAGCCCGAGTTACCTTCTCCACCAGCCACAAATTTTTCAAAAGTTCTCTCTGAAAACAAGACTCAGACTCCCAACCTGACAGTCCAGGAAAATGCTGAACTCCTGCAATCAGCTGGAATTTAGGGTCAGACCTTGACTGGATTGCATGGGCACAGAAAGGTGTGCCATGTGAACACTGAAGGTCTTACTTCTTCCTCACACTAAATATGAATTCAAATATCTCCGTTTAATGTCAATGCAAGCCATGCCATCAGCAGGTCATGCCCCGTTTGCACAGGTGGGATCAGGTGGTGGATACAATTCAGCTGAAGTGGGAAGGAGCTCTGAGCAAGGGCCCTGGGCTAAGCTGCATCTTTGTGTTGCAAGTGAAGCAGCCTGGTGAGTGCTCGCCTGGGTGCATTGGTGCCACGTTTCAGATTTAGGGGGGAAGCCCTAAAGCTCACCTCCTCCAGGTTCACCTGTATCCTTCCTGCTCTTACCCTGTATTAGCTAAAGAATTATTGGTTTAGAGTCATTTCAGTTGGAAAACACTGATGCACCACCAAGAAAATATATCAATCCTCCAAAGCAGGAGTCTTCCCAATGCCCCCAAAGGGTTTTTTTTGGTAATCGGTGAAAAACTCTGCCTGTTTCTACATTGCCCCAAAATTCATGCAGTATGGTCCTTGCTCTGAACCCAT
Source organism: Emberiza elegans (assembly GCA_024865655.1). Classification (NCBI taxonomy): domain Eukaryota; kingdom Metazoa; phylum Chordata; class Aves; order Passeriformes; family Fringillidae; genus Emberiza; species Emberiza elegans. Next base: position 69,554,756 of record JALJVW010000206.1, read on the forward strand.
CAGACACACAATAAACTGGCCAAAGGCTCTACCCTCACAAAAGAAATCCTATGCCAGATGGACAACATGCAGACCAGGCACCAATTCTGTGGTGCTTGCATGGCCTCAAATGCATTTGCTGCTCAATCTCTTCAGCATCTGGAAAATCTGATGGCCTCAGGACACAAGACCCTGAAGTTTAGAATGAAGTTCATCCAAACTCTTCAGACAACTGGCAATTAAAATGCATAAAAAGTGTTCCAGAAAACCCAGTGCCAGCTGCTCCTAGGTTTGTTATTGGAAGCACTGTGGTTTCTTAGACAGTATCTGGTTACCTCTGTAGGTAAACCATCTCCTGTTATCCTCCTGGGACAGGTTGTCCATACCCATGTGTTCTTCAGGAGAATGCAGGACTGGGTGCAAGGTGGCCAGGCATTCATCTGAACAGCACCACGGGGCCTCAGGAGCTTGTTAGGCAGCAAGATGACAAACAGTTGGTAGGACGTGGGTAATGACCATGACAACAGTGAGATTCCTGGGAAGAACCAGAGACAACTGGGTGTGTGCTGCAATCCAGGGGTCACTGCAAGCTGCTGTTGGTATCTCTGGCTGCACTAGTGGGGTTAAGAGCCACACAGGTGTGCCATATGTGCTGTTTAAAGGTATCATCAGTGTTTCAAGAAGAACTCAGCACTTCTTAAGAGATAACATAACTACCATTAACCACCATCTCATGTCCTGCAATAGTAACCAAGTTATTTTTTCCCTGATGCAGAGCCTGGAAACCACAGTAAAAGAAAAATCACGATTTAGAAATGGAATCCTAAAAGACTGCTCTCTTGAAGAGAGCTCAGTAAACCTCTCTAAATTAGTTTCTGAATAGCTGTAAATTAACTTCTATTCAGGACTAGATTAAGGCAGGCTGGGTTCAAAGATGCCTTATGAGAGAAAGCCACCAAATGATCCTGCAATCATCCAAATAATCCACCTGGGACAGTCAGAATGACTGAAAGTACAGCTCAGGCCCGTCATCCCCCTCAGGAACACTGCCCAGGTCTGCTCTCTGGTCTGAAGAAGGGAGACGAGCTCTGCTGGGCACATGGGCGATGGCACAGTGAGGCAGAGGCGCTGTGACCCTGCCCAGCCCCGCCCTCAGTGGGGTTTCAGGCTGGTGCTCTGACTCTGGCAGCACCACGAAATGTGCTGCAGCTCTGGGCTCTGGGAGGCAGAGGCAGCTCAAGCAGTGTCAAACACAGGCTACATTTCTGACATCTGCTTATTTGTTGCTTGAGACACAGCAGTACCATATGCGTTTGCACTGGAAGCAAATTTTAAAAAAATATATTTGCCTGTAATCTGGTAATTCCTTAATAGCTTGTTCAAGATTCCCAGAGCATCAGTGCTGTTTTTAAGAAGAATTAGCATCACCTTTGTCTGAACTCCCAAAAAATTAGATTACATTCACTCCAGAATATTCATTTTATATTCAGCCTTACAAGTTTTTTGCTATATCTTGCAGCTCTTATACATGGAGGTGATTCCTGCAGTTTGCAGTAAAATAAAGAGCTTTGCATACATTGCCATACCTCGCCATACCTCTACCCATTATTTGACCTTGTTTTGTCTGTCTTACCCTCACACAAAATAAACAATCTGCCTCCAATGACTTTTTCCCCCACTGGTGCCAGTTTTGCTGATTTCTGTGCCCCAGGCTGGTAGTTCTGACATATTTTCCTAGGCAATCCCAGCCTGATGTGGCATGACTGACAGGGTTACCTGGCTGCTGTTGGCCTTGCCAGACTGTTCCCCAGCAGAGACAGTTTTCAAAGATGAGGCCTGATCCCACTTCCTTGAGTCCTGTAATTTCATTATTCAGAAGCAGTGATAAATATATTGAAAAGACATCATAACTGTCAGTTCTTTGAAACAAGATTCACTTTTAAATTTAAGTGGCAATTTCAAGTATCATATCATGTGCCTAAGATTTGACTTAAGAAAACTCCACACTGTGCATAAGAAATGGACACCTCTACTGCACTATTTAAATCATGGGGGACTAACAATTGTGATTAGTGGCTGATATTAGAAAATCTTCAACTTTAAAAAGGACTAAGGCAATAGCTTACCCTCTCAGTTAGCTGCCTTGGCATAAAAAGCATCCTGACTTGTTAATACTTACACACTGACAGGAAAAATTGAAATGCTAATTACTATAGGTGGTCAGAACCTGCAGAAATGGAAACATTTTCATAAATATGTGCTGTAATTCCAGAATTTTTTTTGTCAAGTGCCTTTTGCTAAAACCATTTCCTGTTTTGAGTATGAATCACAGTGTGTGCTGATTTGGAAGGGACCCGCAGGGTCATCGAGCCCAAGTCCTGGCCCTGCACGGGACCATCCCCACGAGTCACACCCTGTGCCTGAGAGTGCTGTCTGACAGCTTCTTGAGCTCTGCCAGGCTGCTGCTGTGACCACTGCCCTGGGGACCCTGTTCCAGTGCCCAAACACCCTCTGGGGGAAGAACCTTCTGTTATCCAACCTAAACCTCCCAAGACACAACTTCAGCCCATTCCCTCGGGTCCTGTCACTGTCACCACAGAGCAGAGATCTGGGCCTGCCCCTCCTATTCCCCTCACAAGAAAGCTGTAACTGCAGTGGGGTCTCCCCTCAGTCTCCTTTTCTCCAGGCTGAACAGACCAAGTGACCTCAGCCACTCCTCACACAGCTTCCCTTCTGGAGCCTTCACCATCCTCTGGACCCTCTCTAACAGCTCAATGCCTTTTTTGTACTGTGGCACCCAGAACCGCCCCCAGCGCTCAAGGTGAGGCCGCCCCAGCTCGGAGCAGAGTGGGACAATCCCCTCCCTTGCCTGGCTGTGATGCTGTCCCTATGTCCCCAGGACAGGGATGTTCCTCCTGGCTGCCAGGGCCCTGCTGGCTCACGTTCAACTTTGCCTTGACCAGGTCCCCCAGGCCCCTTTCTGCTGTCCAGCCTCTCATTCCCCAGTCTGTCTGTACACCAGGGTTGCCCCACGCCAGGTGCCAAGCCCAGCACTTTGCCTTGCAGAACTCCCTATGGCTGGTGATTGCCCAGCCCTCTCTCTGCAGGGCCTCCCTTCCTTCAAAGGAGTCAACAGCTCCTCCCAGTTTTGGATCATCTGTGAACAGATCTCTGTGCTCAGTGTCCCTCCCACTCCTGTGTCCAGGTCATTAATGAAGAGATTGAAGAGCAGAGGACCAGGAAATGGAGCCCTGAGAAAACCCACAAACAAAGAATAAACCCAAGTGCCTTTTGCTAAAGCTCAAAATTGTACCATTAACATATTTTCTTTTTTGAGTATAGAGTATTTTTTGCTACTGAGAGGGTAGCAAAAAACCCTGGAAATTAAATTTACATCTTAGCAAATAAAGAGGTGGGCACCCACAGAATGGTTTTCAATTGGCACCTTTTATGTCTCCTTGCCCATGACCTGCCTAAAAGTAATGACAATTTTCATACACTCTGCACTGATTTATAGGAACCAATCTTGGGCATAAGGAAAGAGTGAATAACTTCTTCCTTTTACACTGACACCAGCTGTAAATATCTTAAAGCAAAAAATCACCAAGGGAAAGCATGATGCACTTGGAACTTGTGTTTCTCTCCTGCTTGCACTATGATCATCTTAGTCTCTGTGAATTTTCTGCTGTTTCTTGCTCTGGGTTTTTGTTTAATTTTAAACAATTCTTTCTGGGAACCCAACATCCATACCACTGCAGTTGATTATTCTTTTCAGATGGTTTCCTTCACTAACATCCTGAGACTTAATTCTTGTTACAGTCCTCTCCCTACCCCGAGGAGCAAATTTCCTATTGACCAATACTCAGCTCAATTCTGATTATAATTGTAAAGGCACTGCACTGAGATTAAACCTCCTACTTCCACATCTCATGCACAGCAATCTGAGAGGGTTATTAAAATAGACTCCCTTCTGATCATCTCTGTAGACGTTTTAATCTTACATTTAGTGTTTTTATATCCAAACCTTGTTCCTTACACACAGGGGGAAGGGAATTAATTGAATTGGGTGGGAGGTTGATTTGGTGGAGTCCATTGGAACTGAGCTAAAGTATCTCTCATCTATTGAAAAGCATTTACCCTGAATTCTAACAAAATAAGCCCATTTTTAAACTGCTCACTTCAAGGGGAAGAGTGGGAATTGTTTGTGCTCTGTCTTTCCTCACTATTGTTTCTATTATTTTTCTTAAAAGCAACACGGGCACCTGGGAAAAGATGATACAGCTGCAGTGTATGAAGTGGAGTGTGGTTGGGTTTTTTCCCTGCTAATGTTATTTCTAGTACAGAAATGTGAGAGGCTTTTCAGTGGACTCATGGGATGAGAATGGGCTGAAGGAGGCAGTGAGGTAGGCAGTTAACACTACTTCATTTTCTCTCTCTGCCCACTGCATGAAAGCAAACAGCCTGGTGCCTGGCCTCACTTGCTGATTTCTTACATCTTCTCATTTATATGTAAAGGACAGAATAAGTAGCAACAGTAGGAAAAAGAATCTGCCTAAAGCCTCTACTCAAGATGTTAGTGCACAATACAAACTGGAGCTTCCCTGCTAGGTCTGTGAAACTTTCCATAAACCCCAGCAACTCCCAGAATAAAGGTGCTGTAGAGAACAGACTACAGGGTTTGCTTTGGAAGGGATGAGGATCACGAATCCTGAGCACATGGGTGTGCTGCTAGGTTTATTCTCGTGACCTGTCAGCACCTGTGGAAAGATGTGCTCTTCAGGAATGAATCAGGATTTCCATGAATGAAGGAAATGAGGACATGCAGGTGTCCACACCCTGCACTCACACTCCCCATCTTTAGCAACAAGGCAGAATATTTGCCATGAAGGTCAGAGACAAGGACCAACATTAATACTAAACACAGGGATACTCATGTGTCTGGCCCCCAAGTCTGAAGCCAAGGCTCAGAAACAGATCTTTAAATCTCAACATCCTTCCACCTCTTTCAATAACATAAAAATTACATAATAGCACAGTGCTTTAATGTAACATTGACAGCGAGCTCAAAATCTCCTCTGCTTTCCTGGGCCATGTTAGGACTAATTACATACAAGCCTCTAAAGAAAGTCTGGGTGCTTGCAATCCAACTAGAAATCCTGGGAGACAAGACCTTATTTTCTGCTGTGCTTCAGTGGTTGGTTCAGTGTGAACAGCATCAAATGCTGAAGCACAAGAGGCCCCTGGAATCAAAGTTCTCTCTAGCAAGTAACAAGGAGTCACAAGTTCGTGCATAACTTCAGGAACATCAGCAGTTCTGTAGACTCTTGTTCTTCCAAACGTTAAAGCTCCCCTTACTTTTATTCAACCTCCTCACTATTTTCAATTAATTGCTTTTATTTACCAGATTTTACATTTGTTAATCTGATCAATATCAAATTAACCTCACCTTCAAGGTCGTTAGAGAACATGCTGAAAGAAACTGTTTTAAGAAAACCCTGAGAGCAGCACGTACATTTTCCCTGCTCAACACTAGCAATCACCCTTTCTCTTGTCAATTGATCCTTTCTCATTACTAGCCCTTCCTTTAGTACAGCAGTAGATTTTGTGATCTGAAAAACCCAAACTAACTAGCAATTCTGCCATATCCCATAAGTATCTTTCCTGAGAAACAGACCCATACAGATGGAAAGGGACTGGGTTAGAACCTTAAAAAAACCTTTAAGAAACTGATGTGCATTTTGCTTTGCACATCAATAAAACGGAAAGCTCTGGCATGTGCTTAGAAGCGCTGCTACCACCAGCAGATATAACTATCCAGCAAGATTTAAAGTCTGATTTCAAACTGTACATACATCCATAGAAGACACACCCTCAACATCCCCACCCCTCATTTCAGCATTAAGACCGTCACTGTTACCTGGACATCTTGCTGGTAAATCTTGTGATGTTCTGAAAGACAACAAGTCTTGCTCAAGTGCCCCATTGCACAGTCTCTGGTGAGGTCACAGGACATGAAGGATGAAGATGGTTCATCACCAGGCAGCGCTCTCTGTGCTCAGGTTTACGATCATTAAGTCCTTCCAAAGTCTGTGGCTGGAGAAGACAAGGCATTCCTGAAACTGCTCCCAAACCCAGGAGTTCCCAGCGTGCTCACACCTGCAGAGGGCCAACAACAGCATGTGGGTGCTGGGTTTGCCACAGCACCATTACACCTCCAACCAGCAAAGGGAGCCCAAAGGGAGAGCGCGGGGATCACTCACAGGGGAAGGGTCGTGCACAGAGGACAAGGAGGCAGCAGCAGCAGGGGAATAAGGTACAAGGATGCAATGCTGGATGGAGAACAGATCAGGAGAGCAGCTCTCAAAACCAATCAATGTAAACAATGCAAATGCTCCAAACTTGGGGCAGGTGGTGTGATGGATGTCAGGCAGGTGTTAAGGCAGAGAAAAGAAAAGACATTCATGTCCTTTAAGGTTTGGTGTATCTAGGTTGAGATAAATTGAAAATGGAAAAGGAGGCATGATACAGCAAGGGGAAAAAGAGGTGTGAAGTTTTAGAAAAGAATAAACCAAGTCTAGAAGAACTTTTTCAGTTTTTAGTTCAATTTTCTATCTGCTTTGACTCTAAAGAACAGAGCTATTTATACACTCCAGAAATTTAGTACAAGAAGTAATCTACAGCTACCTTTGCAGCATGTAATCAGCTGTAAGAATGACACTGCTTATCACCTTTACATTGTCATTACATATAAACAGAAATATTTCAGTCTATTTCTCAAGAACCTCCCTTATTATAGCTTCTTAAAATAATCCCATAGTACTGAATCAATTTGGTAAAACACCTTTATTTTTGGCTCACTTTCTATGACATCCAGATCCATGTTAATATACATGGCAATTATGTTCTAAGTAGAAATGCCACAATATTTTACTGTATTCATTACTACATAAATATGTAGATTTATGTGCATGGCTCATAAGTAGTAAATATTACCATTATCTGTCACCATAAAGCAGTAAAGCCCTGGCTCATGAAGCACCATTTTTTTTGTCTTTCTCCTCTCACAGTACAGTGATGAGGCAAAAATTAAAAGTCTTTATTTGACAATTCTTACGGCCTTCACGACATATCTGACACCTCAAAGTCAAAGAGAAGCTTTGCTTTAAGAAACGTATGGCATAAATGTCAGCCCAATTCTATAATTTAAAAGCAAACTTAATTCTTAGTATGATTAACAAGGCACTAACACATTGTTTCAAAAGAGCATGTCTGGAAACAGAACCGGAAAGTCCCACCCCAATAATAACCAGAGATTTCAAAAGAGCTGTGCCTGGTGAATCCTGCTTGGACCTAAAGCAGCAATGACAGAAATACAACAAAAGAGGCATGACAGGCAAAAGGCAGGGGGAAAAAAGCACAACCCCCCAAAAACCCATGCAAAATAAGCAGCATCCCAGAGATCATTAATCCATAATTACAAGTATTTTTTTTCCTTTTTCACTGAAGGAAAAACATTAAGTTAAATAACATTACTTAAGCAAAACATTTCACATAGTCCATGAAGCTGATGTAATCCACTTCTTTGGCAGTGTGTGGCAGACCATTTCATAAGATGCTGTTGTAAAGTGATGGGTTATGTTAATTTATGTTACAACTCTGTGTAATGTACAGTATTTTAGTAATTATTAATGTCTAGAAACTAAAGAGATTCCTATGGGCACTTAGGTCAATAAATATCAAGGTGTTTGTTATCTGAAGTCCTAGAGTAACTCAGTATTTCCACCTGTATCTAAAATCTGTGACAGTTCCAGCCTTTAGGGCTGGAACAGCTATATCAACTAAAATGCTCTAACAATGAGATTTTGTTACATTTTAGCTGATCTTTGACTTCAGTTGAAGCAGGCAGAATTGTTTTCCCCCCTCCTCCCAGGAATATGCTCCATCTCCTTTAGTATTTCCATAACCATTCAGTGACCAGATTCAGTTCACCAAAGGGCAAAAACTAATACCAAAAGGGGGGAAAAATAAGACAAGGCACAAGTTTGACTTTTTTGGTAGGGATGCTGTCAGTTTAGCATGTTGAATCATGCAGATAAAGGGCAAGAAGACAGACACCAGAGCTGGCAAAAGACTCCAAGCAAGACTGGCAGGAGCAGAGCTAATCCCTTGAATATCAGCAAGCCTTTAGAACAGCCCAGCTGTAAAGTGAAAGCACCTCCTGAATGATTCCTGGCCACTTCTTGCAGTGCTAGAGGAGCATTTGGCACCTCCCCTCCTTGACAGCCATGTTAGCCAAAGGATAGGAGAGAGAAATAGGTTACATTATTAGTACCAATATATTCAAAAGTGTAGCTAAATCTTTCATCACATTTTGTACAAGGGATCAGGCAGCTGTACATGTTAGACTTTAAAAATCCAGTTGCCATTTTACAAGCATGAAGTATCTTAAAACCAAATTTGGAACAAAGCTGACATCCAAAATATTTGAAACTTGTAACTGTTCCATCTTCCTTACTGCTTGAAATGATTGCAAAAGAAGGTGCTTAAACGCTAACAAGTGTAAGATATTTTGACACTTTAACACTTCTAAAATTGCCAAACACAGAAGAATAAGGAAGTCTGTAACAAACCTGATAACGCATATAAATCAACCAGTTTAAAACATCAGCTCTTTATCAGTAGAAGGAGTTGTTAATGTCTCTCAACAATAGAGTGGTGGCAAATAGGCATTCTGTTCCCTGACAGAGAAAGGCAACTTGATGTACACATACTCACTCAACAGGAGATTTTGTACTATAGATTAAGGCAGCCCAAAAATCAGAGCTCTATTTGTGACAGTTATTAATCTGTGAAAGTGAAGTCTCAGCCACATTCAGTGTCTTATATTATTTCCAGTTTTAAGTGAATCACACCTGGCCTCACAGCGACACACAGCTCATCTGCATTGTGCTGCTTGACAGATTAAAAAAAAACCCTAAAACACTGCAACTTAGAAACTTGTAAATTCATTTTTGAAATTGGAAAAGGAAGAAAGCAGTCTTAGAAAAAAGAGTGCAAGGATATAGGCTGAAACCAACTGAGAGAGGGTACAAGTTGAGGACAGGTGCCCTGCAGTAGCCACCGTTCACACGGTGTGCGCAGAGGAAGCTTTCAGCCACTCATCTCTAGGGAGCTGAAGTTCTGTGTAGCAGTTCAGTATTTAGAGGATTTGTCCTCAGTTTCACTTTCTTTGCACGCTCAGTCACTACATCTGGATGAACTTTCTCTTCTCCCTAGGAACACGGTTCTGGCAGGGCAGATGTCTGCACAAGAGAGGATCTTGGCATGCAGTAGCAGTTGCCTAGATACCACCTTCTAAGTGCCAGAAGCCTGGACTTGTTTTTTCCAGCACAGAAAACTAATGCCTATTGTTCCAAGTGGTAATTCTCCTGCAAGTTCACCAACTTATACATTGACTATTATTAAATTCTGCTAAAATAAACCTAAGTAACATTTACTACAGAAATACAAAGTAGGGGACTGAAAAACGTAACTTTTTAATTACAAAAGCATTATTCAGAGCATAACATTAAGTTCAAAAATATTTTAAAAAACCACCTGCATTTTAAGAGCTTCTCTTGGAGTGTAACAAGGATGTTGGTTACTCAGGATTCAAGCTTGTTGTTAAATCTTAAGTGAAGCTGAAATGAATATAACTTTCAGTATCTATTGACTTCTTATGAGGGAAATTTTTCAAAACAGACTGAAGGGTTCCCAGATTTTTTTAGGGCTACTCAGTGTCTTAATCCAAGAGCCTGAAGTGCAAAGAGCCCTAATCTCATTACAGTACTCACCCCAAAAGTTCTGAAATCATGGATGCAACCCGCTATTGTTACCGAAGGATCTCAGAAGTGCTGAAGATCTCCATGAACACTGAATCTGCAAGGCCTGAATTCCTAGGAACCTAACAGCTGCAGCACATACCCAGGTTTTGCTTCAAGGGTGAGGGCTTGCTAAAGTTTTTGAGTTTGTACTGCTGTCCAGATATGTTGTGCTTTGGTGTATTTCCCATGCAGTTCTAAGCCCAGAAGGCAACTGGATAACTGCTGCCAGCATAGGAAGAATCTTTGTGCCTTTCTTTAGCTATGCAGGAGTGTGGAATGTATGTTGTTTGAAATCACTCTGGGAAAAAGCTATGTTTTACAGAAATTCCATCTTCAGAAAGTGAGGAAGCTGCTGTGGACTGAAAAAGGGTATGTATGAAAGGGTATATTAGTTCAAATCAGTAAAAATCCAAGTTTTCAACTGACTCAAGACTTGCAAAAGCTGGAATTGAAAATTAAATGAAATGTGGAATCCCTTTCCTTAGGGCAACTTATTCAGTAGATCTGTGTAAAAATTTATAGATCATAGCTTGTACAAACCAACAGTCTACATTCCTATGAAAAAAGTTCAGATACTTTACCTGTTTACTTTGAAAACAAACTACTTTTCAAGATTTCCAGGTATCCTTCAGAAAGTTGCAAATAAATGTTAATATTGATCTGTTAGCAAGATCATTTGCACTCTGCAGACTTCAGTTTTGCTGAGCAACTCCAGTCACTTGCCATCAATAATGGGTGGTGATGATTGCCACAATTGACAGCACATCCCTTGGTGGACCAAAACTTGCTGTACATGTACTCAAGCAAGGTATGCCACCTGCAGGAAAAAACCTATTGAGAGTTCACCCACAGCAGTGCAGAAGTGCTTGGTGTTACCATTCTCTAATTAAAAGAAGAATTTTTTCAATTGTAATACGATGGCACCACAAACACCTCTGTTTATAAGAACTATTTTAAGAGCCACCAATAGGAAAAGGTTAACTACTATTAACCTGGTATTTTAATGTAACTACACTTGAAAGAAGATGAGGTTTAGCTCCATCTTCCATCTAAGAGGAACTTGAAAATGACCACTTTCTAAAAACAAAAGCTGACTTTTAAATTTCAGCAAAACATTAAGGTCAAGATTATTTTTTCCCTGAAGTCTAGGAGCAGTGATACAGACCAAGGATGTTGTGTGACTTCTGCCATCAGAGTTTAAACAAGTTACACACACTTCTGATCCAAATGGTTAAGGTCAACCAAAATTTGCTTAAGAATTGGAAAATGGCAGCATCTAGTTTATTTTCTATAATAAACAGGAAAATCTCCCTCTCTCTAAAAAGAGAGGAAAAAAAGGAAAAGTTCCCTTATTTTCAAATATAAACATTGTTCACAAAAAGCTTCCTCAAATTATCAAAGTCAATACCTGAAGGTTAATGTTCAGACAACAAAGCACAGTTTGACGAAAGGAGTATTTTGTTGACACAGCATCAGGACTCTACTAGCTGAGGATTGCCAGTGTTTTAACATGGAAAGGCCAGTATCCCACCACACACAACAAATCACTGGTGCTTGTCAGATGCAGCTGCCAAGAAACCTTTCTTGCTTCAGAAAAGAACAGACTAGTCCAGCATGATTTCAGCTGCACAACTGAGATCTTCAAAGAGTGTTGATGCTGTCAGAGATAAGCCCCAGGCATTAAGGAACTAGGGGGAATAGGGTTAGCCCAAAGGACACTGCTGTACCCTGCCATGGAATACAGTCAGAAATTTTACAGCTTCTATTTTTCATCAAAAAATGCCAGTCCCTGCGTGTCACTTGATGACTCCTCTAACAAATCTCTTCCTGGATCCCACTAGCTCACTTTATCTAGCTCTTTGGCCAGCCATCAGTGTCAATCATCCTAAACTACCCTGACATGTAGCCTAACCTAGGGCTAGAGGCTTCAGGCTTTCAGTCTTGCTGGCTTCCAGGGATGATAAGTACTCATCCTAGGAAAACCATCTTCCACAGAAGTCTGCAAGCAAGTGCTAAGCTCTGACACCCCTGTACCTGTTGAGCAGAAGTGAAAATCCATCACATTTACTTCAGAAGCTGGACTACTTTTTTCAGACTAGTTTGTAAAATACCCCGAACAGAATTATTCAGCCAACATGTCTCACCTTGTCAATAATTTTTCACGTCAATTTGCGCATGAAACAACTGAAAGCAAGCTACTGAAACACCCTCAACGCTCCTCTGCCCAATGCTCTGCTCCGCCTGCAAAATATCCCTTCCCTTCCACTTCTCTGTCCTGTAAGCAGCAACCCCAGCTGGCTACCGCTGAAGCTGCTGCCCGTTAAGAGGGAGAGAACCAGGTCTGTGCCTGTTTGAGAAGTCCTGGCAAAAGGCAAGGCACCGGATCTTCCCTTCCCTCACCCCTAGGAATGAAAGAACTTACTCCTTACTGAAAGTAAGACTTGGACATAGCAAGCCAACGAATCATGAGCATAGAAACAGAAATGCCTTACTACTGGAGACCTTCATCCCCTCTGCCTGCCAGGAAGGACACCAAAGGGTACGGGAGTGACAAGGAAGAGACAGGGGTTATCCTGGGAACAGCACATTCACACAGAGATTACACACACCTCATTTCCTAATGAAACCGGGCTAAAGCTCATAAAACATGCAGAACTCTTCCATAAAAGGAGCGCTAGTTTCAGCTAAGTTTTTTGGGACATTTAAATCAATCTGCATTTAATTCACATTTTTCCCAAGGAAAAAGGTTCTTCACTTTTCCTCTGCTGCCTGCCAGCAGAACTAACCAAGAAAGAATAGATTTTAAACATCACATGCTGTAAACTTTGAAAAGGAAAAACCAAAACAATGTAACCCTCTTCCAAATTTAGTTGATCAGAGGAAAATTCACTCAATTCAGAAAACAACAACAGATATAGCAAGCTGTAAAATTTTTTCAGGTGAAGCAGCAACTCACCAATCTCATTTCGTTAACCATCCTCAAAGACCAAACACATGCACTAGAATTTCAAACCTTAAAATACTCAGATTATGTGATACTAAATAAATTCTTACATTAAAGGAAAAAAAAAAGGTAAAGAAATTCTTTAAAGCTGCATTATTGTGTCCTCTAATTCAACTGCAGGCAGGAACTTTGTCACTGTTACTAGCAAGCCAATGCACCAACAGAATAATTAATGGTTTATCATTCTCTATAGTTAAGATTACTGCAATCTACTGAATGACTAATTTTACCAAGGCCCATTAAGTAGAAAATACCATGCCAAATCCTGTAGTTTCAAAAAAAATCATTCTTTCTTTCTTTCTATCCTCTGTGTGGCTGGAATCACACTAGCAGGCTGCAGCTGCTCAGCTCCCCAAGAAACCAGGAAGGTAAGAAATATTGCAATGTCCTTATACATCTATATCTATCTACATCCCTTTCTACACACAGCAGGACTACAAGAAATGGGGTATTCTGCCTGATTATTTAAAAGAAAATTTGTTCACCTCAGCAAAACTGAATTTCAGGTTGTCTCAGAGTCTGGAACAGAACAAGGACTTCAGTCTCATCCCTATGTAACACAGTCAAACCTTCTGAGCAGTCTTGCTCACTGTAACACATTTGATATTAGGAAAACAATTTCTTGAGATGGGACTAGTGGGTTTATATTCCTGCTGGCAAAAAAACCCCACAATTCTTTTTTCTAATGTTTTGACAGATGTACATGTTATCTGAGCACAGAATTAGACAAATTATCTGGAGCAAACTAGAGTTTGAAATCACAGCGCCTTAAATCCTGCAGATAGCAGGATCTTACTAATCTTGTCATGCTGTAAGATACTAGAAAACATAAGGAAACTTATAAGGAATCAAAGAAACTGTTTTTGTAAAATGGCTCATGAAACTAATTCTTAATATAAAACATTAGAAATGCCAAGCTATAAATAGCTGTATGAACTGTTATTCCTGCAGGGCAAAGGCACCTTTCGTAACATGTTAAATCACAACATACAGAAATACTTTTAAGTGCATTCACTCAGCTTTGAGGTTTTCCCCCAATTTCTAGTTAGAATGCTATAAGGTTTTGGTTTATTTCACTTACATACTGCATTTGCCACTCAACGTTATCTGATCAAAGATCATTTTTGGACTTCTCCAACCAATTTCATTGGTCCACCAGAAAAAAATGTAATGATTCACGAAGAAATAAAAATCAGCAACTGCTCTCTGACAAAATACCAGAATTATTTTAAAAATCTGAAATTGAGTTTGGAGAATCACCCTGCCTATGGTTAAGTTTTACTAACAATCTGAAAACTCACATTCCATGGAGTGTAAGAAGTTATTCATGAATCTTATTTTTAGTAGAATTTTAATAAAAGTGATGCTTTTCACATTCTGAAGAGCTAAAAATACAGAAACTTATTTACATTTTATAACAATAAAAATGTACAAATTACTATACAAAATGCATTACCATCTCATGAAAAACATGTTTTTGAAAGTTCTAGGAATTAGGCCATTACTAAGTCTGTATTTTCTGAAGAGATACCACTTTAAAGACTAAGTATCCATAACCGAACAGTGATTTTCTTCAGATTAATAAAAAATGCTTTCATGACAATTATGACTCATTACTTTTAATTTTGGCTGATACAAATATAACCTCATAATAAAAGCTGCTGAATTTATAACAAGTCAAAGCCAATATATACTTTTTCCCTCGAGGTTTTCCCACAGAAATTTTTAATATGAGAAAAGTATAGAAACTTCTTTTTAAGGAAATAAGCCTGGCAAGAAGAATGTAAGCTACCCTTTTATAAACCCCTATATTTGTACACAATCAGACAGTGCAGATGTTTACAGTTATTTCAAAATTACATATATGGCAATCACTGTATGCTATCTGATACACATTTTCGAGTGGAAACATTTCAGCACAAGCTGAACACACAGAATGGCAAATTTCAAGTCACATTTCTAGTTGAAACACGCAAGCACATTCTGATACACAAAAGGAAATCTGACACACTTTTATTTTAGAAAAATACGGGACATCATATTGTACAGATGAAAAACGTAACAGATCAGCTCAGTCAGACCCTTAACTACTGCTTAAATCACTGGAAATAGTCACATCTGTGTGTTTGGGTGCTTGAGCTGGAAAAAGATGCTGATTCCCAAACTTTTGAGTATGGATGAATAGGATTCTATCAGCACTTCAGACTGGGTGATCACTGCAATACCTGGAGTATGACTTAAATCATATATTGGGTGTAATTCTGATAAAATGCATTTTATTTAACGTATTAAGACTAATGCAAGCCCCTACATTATACCATGACCTTCAAAAGCTGATAGCTATTTACTGATTTGAAAGCCACCCAAAGGAAGACATCAGCTTACAAAGTATTCTGACATCAATGTACCTACAGTGGTTGTGCTGGAAAAGTGACTGAAAAATGCTTTGATTTGAATGTTGACAGCTTAAGCGAATGCTCCAGGATCATTCAGTTACTCTTACATGGCAACTGTGTAAAATCCTATTTCTAACTGAAAGGGAAAAAACCCCCACAACAATCAGTTCAAAGTAATATACTGAAGTGCCCAAACTGTTCTAATATTCATTTGAACCCATGACTCTGAAAAGGTGAAGTATCCTGTTCTCAAACATGTATGGTCCATGGATCTCATGTGAAACTGAAATCCTTTGTACCTTTCACCCATGAGTGTACTGTATGATTAGTAGAAAATCTTTAGCACACACAAAAAAAATGGAAGATGAAACTTGCAGCAAGAGAGCATGGCAAACCTGAGAGATCTATTAGTGCATAAATCTGCTTAAAAACTAAAAAGATAGAAAGAGAGAGCTAACAAACTACAATAAAGGTTATGTCTTTAAAGCAGTAAGTTATAACAGGGTGGGAAATGTTTAATTTGCACATATGCCTGCAAAGGGGTCACTATCTGAAAATAAAGAGTTGGTATTTTTCACAGCATCAGATTTATGGTAAAAAGCCATAAATAGTAGTTTTTAATATTATGCTTTTCCCACCCTGGCAGAGAATAACATGAATTTAGAAGCACAGTAGAAGTGGAAAACAAAGAAGAGAAGAGATAGAAAGCAGCAGAGAAAGACAGAAAAGGTGAATACAGAGCTACAGAAGTGTTTATTGAGCATGCTACAGAGGTAAGCAGAGTACACACAAAATGAAATTAAACAACCATCAAACCTCCCAACTTTGTTAGAAAATTAATTTTTAATTGTGCCACTTCCAAACTATACTGAATTTTACAATTCTAAAGATGTAAAAACTCAACTAATAGAAAATATACATGACCTTTTTTTTCTACATAGATAACAGAATCTATGAATCTTGAAACTAAGTACATCAATTTCAAAAAGTATTGGTCATTTAAACAGAATCAAGGTAAACAGTTCAGACTGTCAGTGAACTGCTTTCAAATTAACTGGATCTGCAGATTCTGAGCCATGTTTATAGTAAAGTCAGATCAATTTCTAAATACAAAATATTTTGAAGAGATTTATTAAAACTGAATATTACAATGCAAGGTAAATTAAGACTAAAGGCACATAAACTTTGGTCCCACCTGGTTGTCAGTTTTAGAAAACTGCCACAAAATTTCCTGCAAGCATCTGCAGCAAACTTTCTTCATCATTGAAAAATACATGCACCATTTCCTGAACTAGCTTGACCAGTCTGTACATGCTCAGAAATCCACAACCATATTCCATATCTTAATTACAAACTAAAGATGGCAATATATATTGAAATGCACGTAAGTCATGTCAACTTCAAAAACATCTACGAAAAATATTCAGCCACAAACAAGACATTACTTAGTGCTGACATTTATATGATACATCCCACAAGAGTGTGTACAAAAAGGTTAAGATTCCACAATGCTTTTCACGTAGGGCTCAAAGTCACAGAAGTCACTTTTTGTCCTTTAAGAAATTAATATTCTGTACCTTGTTAATTTTAACTAATGCCTACATTCATAACTGAATCTAGACCAGAACAATGAAATACAAAAGGCTTTTTTTAAAAAAGAACACATAGCAAAAAGTAGCAAAAATCAAATAAAATCATTTTACTCTTTCAGTGTAATGCATCTTATCCAATTAAAAAGAAAATAAGTGACAAGCCAGCAGATAAAGAAATCTATCAAGCAGGAGAAAACAAAAACTTAACCTTTTTACACACCCCTGCCTAAACATATTTAAATTATCATGTAACAATGTGCCCCAGACAACCAAATTTGCTTTTTACTAGTTATGCAATTCCAGCAGTACTAATTTTCCTTTTTAAGGCACGTACGTCAACTAAGTTGAAAAAATGTCGTATTAACTTGAAATCTTTTAAACAAAACAATGGTTTATCTAAACAACAGTTGAACAGTTGAAAAGCAGTTAACATCACTGCCTTTTTTTTAATTATTTTTTTAAAACAATTGAGGAATGGTAACAGCATGAAAAAAATAAAAAACAGAAGACAAACTCTGGTCCCCACTTTCCTGAACAGTCAAAAGGTGACAACACCAAACAATGCAATACACCTTCATTCTCTATCTGCCTTTTTAAATAGTTGACTTAGAGAAAGAAACTCTCAGATGGTGACTTTCTCCCAGATTGTAATTGTGAAGATCAATCAAAGCCTGAATAGCTTCTTCTACTGTTGACATCTGAAGAAGTGCCATCTTGTGATCTCTTCTGAAACAAAATAATGGAATTAGGAACTTGAACACTACAGGGTTGCTCCTAATGTTTGCAATTTGATATATACTTTTTCTTAAGATGTGCTGAAAAACTCTTTTTTTTTTTTAGAGCTATGTGCAGAAAAGGTACTTACTGAAAAAATTTAAATGCTTTCACAGTGCCTCCAGTGTTAGCAAACAATGTGCGTAGATCCTCTTCTGCTACTGATGGTCTACAGACAGGAAGAAAATCAGCATAAGCAGGAAATCATTAGTCAGTTCAGTGTGCTGTGATTCACATAAATATTATCAGATTGCTGACAGTGAACACTTACGGAATATTGGACAGATGAAGTGTTGCAGAAGGAGGAAATATATTTTGGAAGTTTTTGGAACCAGGTTTCTTGAAGCGGTGCAAAGGTGAATTACCAAAATCTTTAGTCAGCCCTTGGTCATCCAGTCCCTCTCGAGGTAGTTGTACTGTCTGATGTTTAGAAAGGGTAACCCGAATGATCTTTCCATACATTTTTTGTCCATTAAGATGGCTCATGGCTGAAAAAGACAAGTTTACTCAATTGAGTGCTACTTTTCAATAGCTTGTGGTACATCACACATGCAAAGAAGAAAAGCACTCAAGCAAATCAAAGGGGTCAGTGTGCTGAAGGACTAGAATCTAGAACTAGGTCTGCAGACTCTTTGTCAATATTTAATTTTATTCAGGGATCATCATATTTGATTCAGCTATTGAATTCATTTAGGGTATTCATTTAAGTGCAGACCTTCTGGAACGCAAGCGCATGCAAAAAATTTTGGATCTGGTGGATAACCAAGATAAGAGACAGACTAACAAATATAAACATATTTAGTTCACCTGATCTTACACAGTCTAATTTCCAAGTACTTAGACTAATGGGAATATAAACAGAAAACTAATCTTACCCAGCTGTGACTGGTTTCCATCAGCCATCTGTATAAGAGCACTATCTTTCTTATTGTATAAAATCTTCACACGCTGCACATCACCATAAACACCTTTTCAAAGTCAAAAGTAACCCAAAAGAAAAAGTTCATTTTAAAGCCAGCCACCTAAGTAATATATTTTGACATATCAATGGAACATTCAGACAGCAACAAGATCACTCGCTCAAACTCAACACACTCACAAATGAATAAAGGAGATAAAGATTTTGAATAGTGAATTTTGAAAAGAATAATTTCTGATAAACCCTCAAAGCTATGTGAATGATATAAAATTAAAGACCATGCAAAATATATTAGCATGCATTAAAAGAAAATCTGTGTCTATGGAGAGATTTAAACAGCAAAAGAAAAATAGCAAAAGATTTACTATTCAACTTTAAGCCAAAGTGCTAGCTACAAATAAGAATTAAGGTGAAACAAAAAAAACCAACCAAACAAAAACCATAAAAACAAAACCAAATCAATAATAAAAGTATAGTGCTAACAATAACATACCGAAGAGGGTAAACAGACTTTGGGGCGTAACCATCTTTAGAAGGAGAGAAGAGCAAGCAGCGTAAGACAAGAAGAGAGAAGAGTCGAGGAAGAGCGGAGATGAACAGATCATCCATAACGAAGGGTGGTTCCCGCAGAATGGTGAGGTGGTCATGGATCATGGTTTCAAGGCGGTTAATTGGGGCAAGTTGGTCCGAGGAACATTTTGTTCAAGCACAGAAGCATGAACATAGGGAATGGAGACAGGGAACGTAGACAAAGACGAGGAGAAGGGTAAGACAGGGAAGGGCACGGGAATTTGGGTAAAGACAAGGAAAGGGAAGTTGAACACACAGGGAAAAGGATGAAATGGGGGAGGGAATACAGCAATGCAGAAGAAAAAAAAATAAGGAAGTGGGGAACAAAAAAAAAATAAAATATAGGTCAGTACATAGGAAATGTAGGAATTTGGTCAGAAAATGGTTGGTTTATGTACTGTACGAGAAAAACTGAGTAAAATGTAGTCACCCAAGACAAATATGGGTAAAGTACATTCATATCAAGAGTAAACTACAGCATTTCATCTCAACATGAAAATAAATTAAAAAAAGCATGCAATAGAAATTTTTAAATTTAAATTTTAACTGCGTAAGCATGGCTGGTTATGAAATGCAGGCAAAATATCTTTCAAAATGGCACTCTGATCTGAAACATTTTAACATGCAAGACTGTGGATGACAAAATAGTACTAGATGACAAAAAAAGCTTAATGATTTACAGTGACAGAGGCCAGTTAAAAATGGAACAGCTAGACTGAAACAAACTTCCCACATTTCATACCAGCTTTCACAGCCATCAAAATAAATGTAAAGGACAGTAAAAATGCAAAACTAAATTAATCCCTTTAGATTTCAGAGTTGGCAAGAAAGATACAGTTAAGGTGAAAATGCTTTGCCACCACTTTTTTATTTTTAAGACAAATGAGTAACTGCAAAGAAAAAAAAATTACTAAGAGAGACTGGAAGAGTGCCTCGTCAAGATCTTTGGGAGAACCTTCAAAGAAAAATGTGTTAGAGTAGTTCACATAAATTAAGACTCAAAAATGTGAGATACAAGCATGAAATGAAACAGCAAACAATTAGAAACAAAACAGAAATTCTAGTTTACATGATTACAGTTACAAAAGAAAGAATAGTTGGTATTCAAACATGAAGAAGTTACCAAATTTTTCTTAGAAAAAAAAATAGGTAGCTGACTGTTACAGGATATTTTAAGTTGTTAGCTACCTAGGAACAAAAAATGTATTTAACAATGGCTTTAAAATAAACTTTGGGGATTATTAAAAAAAACAGCAAAAATACTTTGAGCTTAAAATCCAAATATAAGAGGCCAAATGCAAAGAAATTATAAAATACTGACAAATGAAGTGTGACTAAAGAGGGGGGGAAAACAAAGTAAAATTGTTTCACTTACCTCTTCATTTAAATTGCTAACCAGGAGGACTGTATTGCCACCAGCTGAAACTCCAGGCATTCCCACACGGCCAGCAGCAGCAGCAGCAGCTGCAGCAGCAGCATTTGGAATAGCCAAAGGACTCAGAGCTCCTGGAACAGCTGCAACAGGAAGCCCTAGTTTTAAAATAAAGCATATTTTACGAAACACACACAAGTCATTTTGAAAAAGTTCCTATATCAGTACTAGGGCTCTATACACCACTCTACACAGCAACAATACCACTGTAAAGTCATCCAAAAGATTGTGAAATGGGTTGGTAAATTAACGTAAGAGAAATCTAGAAAGTTTTTTTCAGATCAAGTCTACAGCGTTATGAGGTATAAAAAGTACTTTCTATTCAAATAACTATTACTGTGCAGGAAAACTGTTTCCACTGCACTCCAAAATGCTTGAAGTGCCTAGTTTATCAAGATGGTCTAAAGTAAATGTTGATTAAATCAGTAAGAATAAACACTAATTGTGCTCTCTGCATCATTACATCCTTATTTTTCATCATTTGAGAGACATTCCTCACTTCAACTTGGTGCTTGACTAAATCCCCAACTGTGCATTTGTCCATGTGAAGAGATTTACACATCTCACAACCTTAGTAGGAGGTGGAGAGGCAACCCTCTAAATTCAAGATTCAACACGCTCTGTGGCTTTAGTAATCTAGTTCTCTGGATTTCCTTCAGCTAAAGCTTCAGTTGTGCCTCTACAACTTTGTTTTCTTCTTCTAGGAAACTCAGACCCCGCAGAGAAATGCTGGTTTTGTCTGCTCACGTCACTGGGGTATGAGCTGAGCATGCTACTCCCAGGATTCAGGAAAGGTCCTCGTGATACATTTGCACTACACGTGGTTTATATAGGAACAGCTTTATTGTATTTGATCAACATTGCCATTTGCACATCATGTAGGTTCAGTAAATGAGAACTATTGTATCAAAATACTTTTCCAGGACACTATGGCATGAGAGATCCCCACCTGAAGGAAAAACAACTCATTTTATACTAGGTCAATAGCAATCACTTACATTTTAGAAAATGTCAAGCTACCAGGTCTTACTAGAGCATATCCAGTCTTCTAGTATGTCTAGACATTTCTCCCTAACCTTAGAAACTTTAGGCCAGTCCAGCATTTTCAGGAGTAAAGGAATCTAAAGAAGACCAGTGCAGTGTTTATGGTTCTTTCCATAGCTGGGCACAGCACAGCCAAGTAACTCATACTTTAAAAGGCAAAAATTCTTCACAGCATGAGACTCTCCTAAGGACATTCTTTGGTCCCACCGAAGAAGTTAAAAACAATGATTTATTAAAAACCCATTCCTAGAAAAGCATTTTCAATTATAAAAGCATTTTCAATTATTATTCTTCAAAACTGTCAGCAACAATCTCAAAAAGGGACACTAGTGGAAAGTGCTAACAAAGAATGCCAGCAATGGCAGCAAGGGAAAAGCTGTGTGAGCCCTAAGCACAACAGTGAATTTTCCAGCACAACAATGTATTTGCAGCTGTAATATTAAACAAATATCTAAATTGTGAGCAACATAAATCAGTATTTGCTATTTTAAGTAGTTCTTATACAAAATATTTTGGGTTTTGTGGTTCAGTATAATACAGCTGTTGTTTATCCAAAGCTTTTTTCTGACATCTATAACTGTTTTGGGGGGGTTGAACAGGAGGGAGACTACATCTATTGTTTCATATGTGAGGTAAAAAACAGAAGAAAAAGAAATTGCCTGTAATCATTCATTTGAAACGAGCTCATTTACTCCACTAGTAATTTTCTCCTTCTTTCAAAAAACATTAAAACTCATTGAATATTGTCCAGTTTACAGACTCAAGCATTTCTGAAACCTTATTTCATCACAGATCAGGATGTAGTAGATGAATGAGTGATGATGCATGCAGGCTAGACCATCTATTTGATTGATATGTTTTTAACTGATTACTTATCATACACAGATCTCATTTTTTGAAAAGGTCAGAAAAATTACAAAGCCACAGCAAATAGCTGTGGAACAAAATTCTTGGTCTGCAGTCTCCACTGTACTTTGATTTGCCATCCTGATTAAAGCAATGAAAAGCTTTTTAATAAATAAAAATAAAAAGAGTTTCTATTATGAAAAAGTTACCATGTAACACTGTTTAGGACTTGTAGGAAACTATTTAGAAATGTTAGCTATGTTGCCAAAATGATCAACTAGTATTAGAAATCTTTGTCACTAGCTTTATTTTAGCTTCCTACAACTACAGATAACAAGCTTTTGTTTTTTTTCAAAATATTAATGGAAACATACAAATATTACATACCTTCTTTCTAGCCTTTTGAGGTCTTTTACTCAATGAAGTTAAAATACAACATATCACATTATTTATTACCTCTCAGCTTATCCTTTTCTGTGACTTCCGAAATGCAAACTGCTAATGCCATTTTCATAGTAGGCAAATTGAAACTATACTAAAAACATATTATCAACTTCCATGAAAACCACAGGCACTGTAATCATCTTAATGCAGGTAAGTAAAACTGACCAAGAACTGGGTTTATAGACCTGTTATGAACCCTTTTTGTGGCTCTGTGTCAAGTAATCACCATCTACTTGTACTGACTAGCTCCTGTCATGCTTCCTATGGCTTTGGGGGAAATAGCAGCTTAACACCTCTGTTTAACAGCTTACAAAGCCACAAGAGTTACATCATCAAGTTACATTTACTGAAGTGAAGCATTCAGTTTACACAGACGGAAACTGAGATACATTTGGTTTGGAATTAGTGCAGATTTAACAACCAAGACTAACAAGATTTACATCCTGTCATTAAAACTCAAGCCACAAAATTGTGTTGAACCTAAATCTCACTTTTGACCTATGGATTACAGTACACTCCTAGAAAGCCAACAACAAAAAGTTGCATCCATGTTTTGTACAAGTTTGCAGCATACAAAAGTGTAACATAAGCAAAAGGAAGAAGTGAGTCCTTAATGCATCTTCTGTCAGCAATCTCATGATATCCATATAAAAGATTGCTACAGCAAGAATTTTTACAGCAATGCCACATGTCCATCTCATGGTATTCTTTCTGAGCATGCAAAAGAACCTGAAGAACAGCACACTAAACTCCAAATGGAGCTCCACTCTTTCATGGGGAAATATGCCCTCTGAGAATCACATGTGACTAAGGCACAGCCTTTGTGTGTATTACAACAGTAGATATGAAATGTATCCTTCAAATGTATCCTGACAATTTCAGAAAATTGTCAAATACAGCGCAACATTCAGTAGCCCTAGCTACAATATTTACCTCTTCCTGGGTTCACATCATTCACTAAGTGCCTTCTATCTTTCATAACAAAGAGCAGAGGCCCCTCTTCCATAGAGTAACTCAAACTTACTTCAGTTTGGCCCAGACTGTACAAAAAACCATGAAATCTATGTTGTTCTTATGTTTTCTTCAGAACAAAAATGGGAAATTATCCAGGAAAGAAAAAAAAAACACTAAGTGGGAAGAACAATCATCACAACATAATAAATCAGCTTGTATAAAAGTAATGATTCAGTATCTGAGTGCTACTACATTTTAAAGAGTGAAAGGTGCTCTCCCCAAAAAACAATTTGACAGGAGTAGGAGCATGCATTTATTATTTTGGTAATAGTCAGAAGATAAATATATCTGTACCTTTTTCAGAGCATTTCACCAACTTCTGATGAACTCAAAGGCTGACAGGATATATAGAACTCCTATAACATAGCACTTGAAGTGCAACTACAGATTTTTTTATTTTATTCACAGAAACTACAGGTAGCACCACAGGGTTTGGGTTTTTTTAACAAAGAGCATAATCTTTCCCCTTTGAAGGAAACCAGCAAAATGTTAGTTTCATAATCTGATATTACAAATAACCATTTAGCATGAAGAAATCATACAAATCATGTTAAGTCTCTCTTACAAATTAGGCGGGAAGGTGGGCAAGGTGGCCACAGACAGGAACACATAAAAGAGGGAAAGACAGATTTTGGGATACAAACTGAACTAACTTGACTTTGTCTAGTACTTTGTGCATTTGTCAGTTTGTCATGCAAGTTTTCATTCATTCTTGCAGTACTTCTAAAGGCAATATGATTATGTTACTACAACTCAGATCACAATCTAGACTGAACTGTGCCTGGGCCTTTGGACACTATTGTAATTTAAGTTGTTAGAAGGATTAATGAATATTTTTATGAAATGGCTTTGCAGTACAGAAGAAGAATGGAAACATCATACCTAGAAGAGAGGTCTCCTTGGCAAATGCTGCAGCAATAGCTGGGTCCAGCGTTGGCTGTCCATCGCCAGATGGAAGGTCAGGGCGAGTGTAGTCCCTGCTCTTATCATTGTTGTACTTGACATTCAAATTCACCAATTTGGAAAAATCAATTCGTAGGGTACAGCAAGCATTATAAATATTTTGACCATCTAAGGCCTGAAAAAAAGATTACAGTTTATTTAAAAGACACAGTAACAGCTGGTTGCACAAGGTTGGGGTTTTTGGCTGCTTTATTTTAAACAAGGTCAGTCTATAGCTTAAAACTGTCTAGCTTAAAACCAATTAAAATGCATCAACCTCTCAACATGATGCCAGGAAGCTCAATGCTCCCTTCTTACCTAGAAATTGTTTTTATGCACTAAAGTGGCAAGGGACATTTTAACACTGTCAAACTTAAATTTTGTCTGTCGAATACAGCTAATTAACCTGCATTCCATAGCACAGCTTAAAATCAGACATAATGCCAAAGAAAATTTCTCAAAAAAAACCAAACAAAACAAAAAGAACAAAAACAAAAAGCCAAGAATCTTACATGGAAAATCAACTGAGAAAAAAACCCCTAGACTTAACTACCATGTTGGACAGCCATCTGTTAAAGCATAATATATACATTATTCCTGCATGTTTTCCTTCTCCCCTTAAAGGTAGTTAGTGCCAAAAATGAGAGAAAACCAACTTTAACTGCTAACCTGATGTTACTAATACTCTTTTTTAGAAATCCCACTTTCACAATTAATTGGTACTTCTGAAAGAATGTGTATTAACATGACAACTAGTACTCTATGAAAACACTTTTGTAAAAAAATCCAACATATATATTCACACACTCATGTATATGTGTGTGTGTGTGTGTCTCCTTATCTCCCTTATCCACCAGGCAAGTCAGTAGCTGGATTTGAGTCCACTTACATTTTGGGCATATCCTCCTTTCACTCTAAGCACTACCAGTTAAATATGGGAGACTTAAAAATACAGAAACTTTTGTAATGAAGTCAGTTTAATTCATAGGGAGTGCTAGGAAGTGACAATGCAGCTCATCTTAAACATTAGCATTCAATCAAGTCATTATGTTAAATATAAAGCTACCAAATAAATATATATATATATGTGCACTGAAAAATACAAACAGAGCAAATTTTCAAATACACACATTAGATCTTTTATTTCACTGAAATGTTAGACTGAAATGTACCACTTCTGGACCTGAGCTAGCTCTTGCAGTTAGCAGGGTTACATCTGCAGTGTACTTGCAAACACATTCAGGTTCTGGTAAGGCTTACTATTTTGAGCTCAGCACTGCACAAACCTTGTGTGCCTGCTATTTTCACAGAGTGATGCATCTGGAAACTGAGCATCTTGCAGACACCCCTCTGCTAGGCCTGGGCCAGCAAGGCAGTCCCCACAAAATATTATCACACCTGACATCTCCAGGGCTCACAAAACCACTTAAAAGAACCATCACCATTGGCAGTCAACATAAAAGAATGCTTAAGTCAATGTAATTATTTTGCCATAGCCTAGAAATTCTAAAAACATATAGAACAAAAAACTTAAGTGGAAAATCTAAGCATTGTATCAACAAATAGCAATTAAAGAAAAACTCCTATTATTGAAATTCAGCTTAAAAATGCTTTATACAGTATTTCAAAACGCAGAACTTACTGTCCTTATTCATAGAGCACAAGCTTAATTAATTAATTCTGTATTGTTGGGTGATGAGCACCACCATTACAGCATACACCATTTGGTAGCTCTTTAATACATGGTGACAAAGCACAATCCAAGACTCCTGTTGGTACTTGGGAAAATAATATCCCTTGAACACTTACACCTAAAAAAGTTTATATTAAGAATCTGCCATCAATTTTAGAAGACTTCCTACCTTCTAAAATCCACTAAGATACGGACTAGAGGAAGGTCCAAATTATCCAGCCAGAGTTTATTTACTGTCAAATACAATGTTACCGCCCAGCAAGGGAACACCCATGATGAAGCAAACAGGTGTGAACTCTTGAGATTGAAAGGATGTATTCTTCAGGTTTGTCTGAATCACAGGACCCAACAAGATTCATACTTTACCTCTCTGTGGAGTCTGTAGAAATACTGACTTGTGGCTTGCAGAAAGCTGCTAAGTTGATGGAAATATTTTAGACTTAAAAAGTAGCAAACCAAGATATATCTGTGTTTGGGGTTTCTAGAGTAGTCAGTGTTTGAAGGGAGCTATGTAAGTAACTAAAACCTCTACTGAAACAGCAAAAACTCCTCCTTCTGCAAAAATCAAAGTGACCAAAAATACATATAAAAGGTACTGCACAAGAGAAACTCCTTGTAGCTGGGGGATAGATGGGCTGAAAGAACATCATGAATGAGAAAGGAAGGAGATGCACTCTTAATAAGCACTGTAGTCAAACTCTAGGAAAGGATTCAAACACCAGAACAAAAAAAAACCCTCACCCCAACCATCTTTACCAGCAACATCATACACCTCAAACAATGCAATAAAGGTTCTTGCCAACCAGCACTTTTCTCAAGATTAAGTGTTCACAACTTAAATCACAAATGTGAATGTGTGTCCTGAGCTCTTACTTGTACAGCAAAAGAATGTGCAACAAATCCTCACTGTTCTCTCAGACATCCTGAAAAACATGACACCAGCCATCCACTAGCAGTGAATGTACATACAAACATTATCTCCAAGAACTCTAGCTACTGCTAAGAAACTTTTCTTTAGTGTATTTATTTCACATGTGATACCATACCACATCACACATGGGCCAAACCAAGGAGATCAAGAATCATGAGACCTTCTACAAATGTGAGCACCATTCTTTGTCTTGCTTGTATCAGCAAACCCAAAAAACTCAACCCAAGATTTTCAGAAGGGTGTTAAGAGCTAAAGGCATAAAAAAACCCCAAACCCAAGGAAACAACACTTACAAAACATACTCCAGCTCAAGTAAGTACCTCAAGGTAACTGAAGGTCATATGGTAAGTATCTCATGGGAGAGATATGTCCCAAATGCATCCCACAGATCTGTGCATCTGAATGGAGCATAAATTGTGCTCCTTAGAACTAAAGATGTCCAAAAAAGCCTAATACAAGAATAGTGGATAATAGCCCTGCAGCTCAGTATCCTATGTGAAGATGTCCTTTCTAAACTATTCTGCAGTAACTACCTGAAGTTCCTACTACATATTTTAGGGCAATGCAGATTGGCAGAGATCTTTTGCAGACTGCGACCAGCACAGTGCTACCCTAAAGTTGTGAGGCAAAACAACTGGAAAGATGACACGTGCAGTCAAACTTCACTGGAATCTTTGAATCACATGCAGGCAAGGAAGGATCAACTGGCCAACTGTAACAGAACCTCTAGTGATATTTTTAACCCGTGCTGGGTCAAGATGACCTGCATGCACTGCATATGAGCCTCAGTCGATTGCCTATAGATGAGTCATTAATGACTGTTAATATCCATGATTTGGCAAGAATACTTCCAGTACATTTGCACAAAGGCAATGCTCTGAATAAGCCAGCTTCTCAGACAGAAACACCAGCACTCTCATCTCATGATATACCGAAGTACTGGTGTTCAAATATTTAAATCTGCTGCTTATGCTAAGAGTACTCATCATTTACAATGAAAATGGGCTATTTTCAATGCTTAGGTATCTCCATCTGCATACAGACATCTCCAGACAAAGCCTTCATTAGCAGAAGCACAGCAGTTCAATGTGCCCTACTCTTGCCCATTCTCAGTTACATTCTCCACCCTGGCTAGACAGCTGCATTATACAGAACCTGAGGCTCCCAGTCTTCACCCCAGGAACACGTAATGATCCAGCCTGAGGGTGGTGATGAAACAAGTATCGGTGGAGCCACTGTCTACTTCTACAGGAAATGAGTTTCTTACAAACAAGTGGAGCAGGAATGAGGTTTTTCACTAGCTGCTCATTCAAATTGCAAAAGAGATCCCACAGGGCTAGAGGTTTCATATTGCACATTCTTGTCAGTGTCACTGTTTTCTCAGAACCTTGAAATGCATAGCATCTCTCCTTGGTACTTACATCACTTGAGTTTTTCAAATTGCTCTTTAACTTCCTTAATAAGTCTTCAATTTCTATTAAGGCCATATTCTGATTTCCTGTGAAGAGGGCCACTGGAAAATTAAATTTCCCCATTATCTTCTACAGTAACTTGGATGGAAAACAAATTGAAAACTTTACTCTTTTACCATGTGCTTGATCTTGAACTCCATGCAACTTAATTGCAGCCACCACATCATCTTGCTTCTACATCCAGATGTATTTAAGCTGAAGGGGTTTTTTTCCCCATCACCTGACTGCTTCTTTCCTTCACGTATTTTTGTTAAGGTGGCACTTCATTTTTTATGACAGTGGCTTAACTGTAAGAACTGCATTTTACTCTATTTAGTTTGTAAAGGTTGGGGGGAAATCAAAACCTTCCTTCCAATTTAGCATCCTTTAGTAACTGCTCTTGATACTACTCTTAACATTTTGTATGTTTATGCATAGATTGGTTAAAATATGAAACCATAAATCTAAGATTATTTCAATTTGACAATAAGGCCCAAACATTACTCTGACAATGACTGCACATACAGGAGTCACTTATTTAATGAAGTTTTGTCATTCACACACACACTACTATAGGTGTAAAGGTACCCTAATGAAAACATGCAAAACTGGAGAAATAAATACATACTGGGTTTTTTAAAACCAATGGAGTCCCACATGCTAGTATCAGTTTGTCTGAAGTCAAGAACAGCAAGAGATTCTTAGATTCACATTTTTACATACCTCATTCTTTCCTTTGTAACTTCTTTGTAATATATTCCTAGAATTACACTGATCATTTTCATATCACTACATGCATTTTGCAGACATCATTTTTCCATTACATTTTCTGACAATATAAATGACTCAAAAATCTAGGTCAAAAGCTTTAACACTTGATGTCATACTTTGTATCAGAAAAGCACTTTAAAAGCAGCAGTAATATCTACTACTGAAAAATAGCTTTCCAAACACAAGTGAAGCCTGAATTACAACCTTCTGTAACAAATACATTTAGCACCCAACTATTTATCAAATATCTCAAATATAAATCTAAATGCCTACAATTGATTTCTGCAGAACTTGTAGGTTATGATGTAGTTTCTGTACCACTATTTTAAACCTGCAAGGTCCATCCCATCCATACAAATTCTTATGTAGTACAGTGATATATTTGCATCTCTCTCGACTCTGAGGCACAATCTAATATTTGATATTATTTCAACACTGAAAAGGACATCCTAATTTAAATTGCATTCCAGATCTACAAGTATTTCCAGACTGCTTTTCTGGAGTAGATTATCTTAAAGTGGGCCAACATAAATCAAGCTGCAAATCATCTCTTCTCTCTTGTTTTCCTCAATACCGTGAAAACTTACACTGTTTTTTGAAAACATGTTCAACTCTTTGTGATCCCCTGTCTTGACCATGTAACAGTTCTTGACTCAATGCCGAGTATTTCATTTGGTGACAGGGACAAAAATGACCACCCTCCATCACTTAAAGTCTTTATTTCAATATAGGTCCTCATTCTTTACAACAGAAAATTAAGACCATTTTTGTCTCTCTCTACCAAGAGGAAAATTTGCCAACTTAGCCTGAGGTGTGAGCTTTTCAATTTTGTGAAGTTCTCAGCTAGTCTGTCATCTACAGGCAATAAGCACTTCCTATGCTGCCAAGCAACACTTAACCAGCACATCAATTTTAATCAGCCTTCCTCAAACTCAGACTGCATGTGAAGGTTTGAAAATACAAATTAATTCCATTTATCTCTTGAAAATTATAATAATAATAAAAATCTCACCTTCCCCTTTGGTTCACCTTTTCTACTGCCACAAATGTGAACATATGCCATTCAATTAATTCAAACCATCTGGTCTAGATGACATGCTGTTGATCTTTGCCATAATTTATCCATAGGCTCTCTCCTGCTATAATGAATAAAACCAGCTACCTGTTCTTGCCTCTCCTACCCAGGATAGGAGAGTTTCCTATAAAACAAAAGCAAGATCCTGCTCACCCATCACTGCTGCAGAGCTTCTTCACACTCTGGTCACATGAGTAAAGTGCGCTCTTTCTTTGGGGCATTTATGGTTACATATAAGTTTAGATTTTGGGTTTTTTTTGTTTTTTAAGGATACTATAACTAAATGCTTTGATAAATCTGTAACTAATCCACAAATCACATTTTTGTATGGATGCTTAAAAGTACCTGCCAACAACAATTCAATAGGGTTACTAAATTTGCTGCTTACAGCGAATTAATTATGCATCACCCTGACATCCTACATTCTTACTTCTGGTTGACATTTTTACTATTGCAGTCTCGCATATTATTTCATTTCTGTGCAGTCTTACTACAACATTTGTTCATACAA
Source organism: Emberiza elegans (assembly GCA_024865655.1). Classification (NCBI taxonomy): domain Eukaryota; kingdom Metazoa; phylum Chordata; class Aves; order Passeriformes; family Fringillidae; genus Emberiza; species Emberiza elegans. The sequence continues at coordinate 69,586,007 of JALJVW010000206.1, forward strand.
ATATCTAAAATATTTTAGACATAGTATCCATAAACATAGTATCATTAAACACTGATTTCACATAGTATAACAACTAACTTCTACTTTTTTTTTTTAATCTCAAAAAATTCACACACATGGTGGAGGAGTATGACACATTGTTACGGCAGTACTCTGTTACATCAACATTTTACAAATACTGAGAGTACAGGAAGATCTCTAGCCTTGGAAGAGAACTATACTTACTTGTTTTGCTTGCTGTGCATTTACTGGATCACCAAACTGCAGTAAAGCTTGAAACTGGTTATTCTTTGTGAATGTGATTATCTTCAATACAGCACCAAATTTAGAGAATATCTGCCAAAAAACATTGTACAGTTTTATATATCTGTTTCTCCCAAGCATAGCTCAACCTGAAGTGAAATTTTACTTACCTGATGAAGAACATCCAGGGTTACTGGATAGTACATGTTGTCAATAATTATTCTAAGTACTGGACTCTGAGCTGGAGTCACTGCACTCTCACTAACAGTGGTCCCACTAATGGGAGCGTTTGATGCCTGCACAGCCGTCACTGCCTGAAGAACAGCTTGGGCCCGCTTTAAAAAAAATATGACAGAAGAGAGATTTTCTTAATATTTCAAGATAACAGCTTGAATTATTAATATAGTTAACTCCAGAAACACAAAATAGTCCACTTATTTAAAACTCAGAACTACAGACATAAACAACGTTAAGTGCAATGCAGTCTGACTCTATGAGAAGAGCCAACAAAAATGAAAACAGCAATTAATCCTTATGTCACATTAAGGAGAGGCTTCAAAAGGCACCAATATCAATCTTTCCAATAGAAAGCTTGTTGTTCTACTAGTAAGGATAAAGAAAGTGAGGATTTTGTAGGTTTCAAGATTCTTTCCTTTACAGGAAATAAAGCTAAACTAACCCACAAACCAACCAAGGAAAAACCCCAACGCTACAGAAAGCAGAGGTACTTATGTTCAAAAGGTTGTATCTCAGCTAACATTTCACTGCCATTTTAATTATGTAGAAGGTTCTAATATGAAGGGAAAATTCTAAACTAACATGTCCAAACTTCTCAGTTTTAACCCAATGAAATAATACAGAAGACTAACAAATGTCAGAAAGTAGTATCCAGAGAGATAAACAAGCTGGTGTCTGTTATCCACCCTCTTTTGTAAAAAGAAAAACAAAATCCTCTTCATATATGGGTTTTTTTTTGTTTTTAAACACAAGCAGGATTTTAGAAATTCAAAGGTAACCATGATACCACAAAAACACACATCTATGTAACTACTTCTACTGCCAAAACTGACAGTATCAGAAACATTAGATGTCTTTTTCTGAGAAAGAAAAAGTGCAGAAAAAAGAGGTTCCATTTAATACTTTCATTACAGTTGCCTTATGAAGCAAAACAATTGAAAACAAGAGAGACAAGTGAACATGCCAGGTAAAAATAATAACAATCATATTAATGCATACTGCATATTTTAAAGGCATTAGAGATACTACACCATTTCATGTCTTACAACTTACATGATATTCCTCATACTGAATCAAATCAATGAATAAGGAAAGGGGGAAAAAAAAAGACCTGGTGAACACCAGTTGGGAAAACAAAATTTACCTCAACATTTAACATTAATTACTGCAACTGTGTAAAAATGTCTTTCAATCGCACTTCTTTTCCCTAATACACAAAACTTTCAAGATAGGCAGATACTCGGCTGAGTTGCATAATTATTTCCTTTCTATAAACACGTATCAATAAAATATCAGTCCTTACAGTGACTGGAAAAGTTCAAACTGTACAACAGAATGAACTACAATTTGTGAAGTCAGTTTTAACATATGACCCTCGTCAGCACTATCTATATATACTTACACATCATATTTCATTCCATTAAAATTAATGTGAGTACATGAAGGAATACAGCACTAAAATATGGTAAATATTAAAATTCTTATGAGTATTTTGTCAAGCAAGCTCAAAATAATATCTAGCATCATACCTAAGTAATCATTTGGGATGGTGGGTAATCTCTATAAAAATAAATCAAAGTATTCTAAGGAACGAGACTATTTAGAAAGACCAACAGAAAAATCAACACTATACTTGATCTGAACCAAAATGTCTTTCAATAGATTACCCTGAAATTGCTTTCAAAGGCAAGGCAACAGCTATAACTTTACTATTTACATGTCCTAATAGAGGACACAATTAATAGAAATTAATTTGGCACTTATGCTGTTTTTTGTATCATCAAAAATGCAACATAAGAAATTAATCTTAAAATAACCATCAGACTTCTGGCATGTTTGAGTCTCTTATCTCTCTATAGTTTGTGTTAATTCTTCAATTCTACTAAAAATAGACACATCTATCTGTATTTGTTGTGAAATAGGTCCTGGAGAGGCAAGAGCAAAATGGAGATCAAAAATGGTGTTTTGTTATTGAGTACATTTGTCTCTAGAGTGATCATTATGGTATTATTCTCCAGAAAAAGCAGATCACAAGCTGAGGTTACCAGTGCTACTGGAGTGATCATCCAAAGCACTGAAATTTAGGCATTGGCATTAGCCACTACCACTAGGAGAATTCAAACTGGCATTGGAATCTCAGGTATCCGAACAAGGAAGTTAATTCTAGCATCCTACCAGTCTCTAAACTAAGACAAAAACTTTGAAGTTATTTAGAACTTTTAAATAACTATTAAAAACACACTTCAGAACCTTCACCTTTTGACATCAAGGACACATTAAGAAAATTTATTGTAATGGAAAGATGGCACAGAAAGCAAAGGCCTTTCAGTGCCACAAAATGGAACAATCATAGGTAAGACCACAGGAGTGTTAGAAGAACACGTGCCATGCCTCATCTTCTACTGTCTGCATTTGTGATACTACTGAACAGCAAATATACCTGGTTAAGTGTGTTATCAGTCTTTAGTTCCTTATGATTGGAATATTGGATATAAATGGGTTGGTTACGAAGATGAGGTGTCACAGCAGAGTAGTAATTAACCATAGTGATAGCTGCTTCTTCTGTGGCAAGTTCCAAAAATGCCTGTAATTAAAAGAATTAAAATTTTCAGTATTTAAAAAGCAGATAATCTTCATATTAGATGTACATAAAAAACCAAAGGGTTTGATAACACATTTTAACAAATTGATATCAGTCTTCAGAAAATGTCATTCTACACATACCAACTGTATTTGCTAAGCTACTTCATCCCAAAAATTCATCAGTGAAGATGCAAGAATAAATAATAATCTTCCAACTAACTTTTTGCTTTTATGTAGCTGCCAACCATTCCCTGTTTCCCCCAAAATTTAATAAAAGATGGTGTAAATTCATTTAAAAAAAATAAAGGAACAAAAGCTCTTTTTTTCTAGAATACTTACTGCTTTTATGACTTACTTCAATAGCATTTTAACAATATATTTTGAAATCAGACAGTAAGCATATCAAAAAACGAAAAGCATCAAATTACCTGGTTTTTCCCTTTCAGCATCAGGATGTTGGTTACTTTACCAAAAGGTAAACCTAAAGCAATAACTTCTGTTTCTGTCACTTCCCCAGGCAATTTCCTGATATGAAGAACACGAGAAGGAGCCCCATCCATTTTATCATCACCTTTGAATTTCTTGTTGTCATTACCATTGGCTGAAAGACATATTCAGACTCTATTTGAAAAGTTTACTGATATTATTAATGCTTAAAAAAATAATTTTAATTATAAACATGAAATTAAATTTAAGTGAGCCATCTCATTTGGTTGAAGCCAAATTCAAGGCTTCAGAACAAATTCTGCAGAGACAGAAAATGCTAGTTTCATGGAAGACAGACTGTTCAAGACTTAGTCATCTGACAGAGACCACAGCACATCCTTTACACCTCACTTTCAGTGAACCATCTCATATAATAACATGGACTAACACATTAATCATGTCTAACAAGGGCTCACATAAGAACTCCAACACACATTAAAGCAAAAAGAGTTAGTGGCTACCCAAAAATTTTCTGAAAGAAATAAAATAGTGGTGAACCATTAATAGATTCCCAAAGTTTTTTTAAGAACTGCTTGCACTGAGGAACAGGACACAAAAAGTAGAAAAGAAACAAAGTAAGACAGGAAGCATCATTAATGCAGGGAAAGATCAGAGTGGAGAAAGGGGATGACCCAGAGGACTGACATCACAAAAAGCTGATGAAACCAACAACTTAAGGTAGGAAAATGTCCCTTCTAAACCAGGAACTCACTCATAAAAAAGGAAAAACCAACTAATAACATGATGCAGCCAACACAGACAGGGAAGGGGGAAGATCCAGATACATTTCCCTAAAAGAATCAGGGAAGCATTAGCATCAATGTACAAAACACCAGAAAGACTATTTAGACTACTCTCCAGAATTCTTGCAAAGAATTACAGCAAAATTCCAACTGGAATTCCTATTGCTGAATAAGCAGCTAACCAGTTGGAAGGAAGAAATCTTGCTTTCGAAAGAAGGACAGAAAAAAATTTATTAACTTTGGTCAAAAATATGTCAGTGGAGTAAACACCAGAGTCAAGAGCTGAAGAACAACACTGTCTTAAGATATAATATTAATGAATTAATCAGTGCTGGAAATCAGCATGCACTTAGACATTAGTGAAACAAGTGATAAGACTTCCCTTTCTTCTACCAAAAAAGATATTTATATTTACGTAAATATAAAATTAAAAATATCCTATTAGTTAAAAACAGTATGTCTTAGAGGTACATCAGTAACTCCATACCCACCCTATCCCACTAACATCCATCCTCCTCCAAAAAAATTTCCATGTCTAAGCTTTTTAAAAGTTCTTGCACTGAAGAACACAAAGTGTTTTCCATCTTACTACAGCAGACAAAACAATAAAAACCTAACATTCAAGACTGGTCAAAATTCAGCTAGCAGTATCTCCAACTGACAATGCTAGAATCCATGCATTCTGCTGAAGAGAAAGACCAATTTTGGTAGAACACAGAAGAGGAAAATTTGAAAAATACACACTGACCTAGGATCTGAAGTCTACACAGGACTCTAACCTGTGCTATTTTGGCAAACATGGTGAGATTGAGCTTCCAGCCAGATTTCACTTGTTCAAAATTATACATTATAACACTATCTCAAAAAGACAGACAGCCAAATCTGGTGGAAAAGTACTTTTACTGTTCACCTGAAGCTCATCACACAACAGTCTTCTCTAGTTCTCAATTTAAATCTCTACAAAAAAAAAAAAAAAAAACGAACAGCAGAAACAAGGCAAAGTATGATAGGCTGGACAACGCATTACAAACAACACGTTAAAAACTAACTTGCAAAGGATAAAAGAATTATGGTGATATTGAGACTACATGTCCAATGCCCTTCATACTCCAATTTTCTGAATAATTTCAATTCATTAAAGTTTCAAAAAATATGAAACATTACCAATCAGAAATGAAAATGAAAAAGTTTTCAAACTAAAGGATTTTGCGAAATTAAGAAACCTCTTTTTTTTTACATCACCATAAAAATATTCACCATGATGGCTCAGATCAGTACTGACAGAACTGTTTTGTCTTTTGTGTGCTTTTCAACAGACAATTTTAACATATTAACCTTTCCACAGCATAACGTCCAGGAATTTACTTTTTGTTACACTGAAGTTCTTATTTAAATTAGGCTTCAGGTAATCCCGGCATTTTTAGTAAAGTTATCACTGGCCTGTATATAATTGCTCACACACATGTATATTAAATGTTTCTCTAATAATTATTTGACAAAGGAATTTATTATTACTGTATTACCCAATTGATTTTGCATCTATTAGCATTGCTACTAATACTGGCATTTTACAGTTTTTCAACTCTTGCTGCAATAAGTTCAAAGAAGTAGCTTAAAAGAAGCATTTTGATGTACTAAGTACGTGTATCTTTTCCTAAACAGCAACTAAGAGCTTTAACTTAGTCCACATACACAAGCCTCTCACACAATTTTATTCTTACATGATCTTAAGCCTCAACTACACTACACTTGTAACTTTTTTTTTTACTTACTGTAAAAAAAGCTATGTAGACAAGTGCCTGGGCAAAAGCATTTATGTAAAAGAGCAGATAAATATATTACAGTAATAGATACAAAAAATACAGAATTAGGCACAAAAGAACATATGGGAATCAGAAACTGGGGACTGGGAGGCTCAGCATGGGAGGACTGGCAACAAGGATTCTCAGTGCTATGGAATTGCCCAAAAAATGTTTTTAGCAGTAGGGCAGGTAAACATCACAAAAACTGTTTATTACTTTATGGGCAAAAGCATCTCTTATACTACGAAAGCTGAACTGGTACCATTCATTAAAAAATTAAGCCCACCTTCTTCAAGTAAAATTTATGCCAAAAGATTGAACAATGGATTTTGGAAGACAGAAGAAATGACCGCGTCAGCTGCTGAATGCAAAGAGAATATGTACTTTTACTACTTTGGTTATCCATTCAGCATCACCTAACAGTAATTTCCTGTCCCAGTAATGAAGTGTGTATCAGACACTAAATATGCATGCACACACACAAGTGAACTTTTCAAGACAGTTGTGGAACAAATTAAATTTAGCTTTTAGGAGAGTTATTGAGAGATTCTGGCACTGTATGACACCTCTCTAACTGTAGTATCTTATTTTTCATTATAAATGGTACTTCTCAGCTGAAGACGCATCATTAAATTGCACTTGGGAATATAAAACCACATTTATGACACAGGAGCACAACTTGTTCAGAGCCATTGAAAGGTGAATTTAACTACTGTTAAAACAACAATCTCATCCTCTAACAAATTTTATTAGCAGAATCAGTGTCCATAAAGGTTAAAAGCCAAGTCAAGGAAGCAAAGTATTAGAGGAATAACATGGTCTTTTGGTAGAAATAGAGTCTATGCCTAAGCAGCAACAACCTGAAAGATCCTTCCCTACACAGCACTTAAAACAAAATTGCTGAAACTTGGGGAGAGGCCAAGGGATGTTGGAGGAGACCTCACAACCTGACTAGTACCTACTGCTGAAACTGCTGTTAAACTGGAGACTTACTAGCAAGTAGCTATTTCATGAGGTAGTTTGACTTTCACTGGACTTGAAAATCTTGATCCAATTCAAACATTTTACTGCTAAAACTTTAACAAAACAAATATGCACTGAAAACAGCAGGCTACAATATTTGCATTGGGAGAAAAAGTTTTAAGAAGCACTGGGAGAATGACTAAAAAAATAGTGTTAGCTCATTTACAAATCAAGTTATAGCTGCAAATGCATAGTTAAAAAAAATATAAACTGAAAAAAATTAGAAACCTAGCCCTGAATCATAGAAAAACTTGGGCTGGAGAAGACCTTTAAGATTGAGCCCAACCATTAACCCTGCACTGCCAAGATCCACTGAGCACCGGAATGGTTCTATTCAATTCAGACTGTTGTAAAAACCCATGTTCTGTAACCACCACAGCACTGACCTAAGTCCTCTGCATCTCTCCACCAAGGAGATGAAGAATTCAGTTTCCATGTGACATCAGGCAACTGTATCTTAAACAAGATGTCATCTTTACTAATGATGTTCAAAGCATTATTCTCACATCCAAATAGGATACAAAAATTTAAATATAATTGATACAAAAGCCACATCCCTGCTGCACAGAGTTCCTTCAATTCAGCACAGATCAACCTGTTGAAATTGAATGCTTACAGGTTGACAAAACCTTTAAATGGCCATAATCTGAGCAACTCAGGTCCTGGCATTTTCAGTGAGAAACTCCTATTTTATTAAACAAAGAAACAGGAACCTATATAAAAAAGCAACAAAATGAACTGCAATATACACAAGGCATATTTTAAATCCAAGTCATTAAATCATTCAAGCTATGAATATTCAATGCAACCAGTTTTTGCAGAAAAACTGTTCTTTAAGTTCAGCCTAAGTCCTAGCAAACAATTAATAGCTTACTACCCGATAATAACTGATTTTGAAAACATATTTTAATAAAATTTCATCCTAGAGGAGCTTTTCTCTGCACTTTTTAAAAAGAAATATATAAATATGACCTAAGAGTTCTGAGACCTTTATTTTAGATGCATGTTTTTTCTGTATCATAAACTTTTTTATGAGCACACAATCTCCTAATACAGAAATGTAAACTATGTGGGTACAGGCAAGAAAGATTTGGATACAATATAAAAGTTGCTTTCACCCATCAGTACCTCAAATGAAAGAAAAAAAATGTAAAAATGACCACAAGACACTGGCTATAAATTCCTGCATATCTGCAGTAGTGAAATAATATATGAATACACATACTTCCTGCAGAAATCACTGGTTCACAACTGCCAGTACATACCAACAACTAACAATTAAAAAAAAGTAACTTTCAGTATGTACATAAAGACAAGAAGCCTAATAGCAGTAGTATTATTCTACTAATTTTTATTATTCTACTAACTAATTCAGTGCTGTTCTACGTAGAAAGCACTTCTTGTTTTACCCTAGCTAAATAGATATGATTTAATGTTATCAACTGTAGAACATCAGACACATATCCAGACAGGAAATAAGTGACTAAGAGAAAGGCAATGCAACTGAAGATATCTAGCTCATTAGACAAATATTAAAATGTTGCACTGGCTACTGAACAGTCATCTGCCTCAACCAACCAGCAACAAACTGCAGACAATCACAAACTGTATAACAGAGACCACTCCAGTTTCATTTCTGGAAAGTTCTTTTCTTAAAGAAAGTTTTCCTATAAGTACCCTACCCCGATAGGGGTAGATAGATTGTAGGAAGGGAGCTGACCAGTGACCTCTCCCAGGCTCCCAAAAGCAAATATACATTTGCTTTGCTTTAGCATGTAAGTCTTCAAAAGTTCAACTTAAAGATAAAATCTGGAATTCAACATGTGTGAAAAGACAAGAAAAGGAGATACTACACTCAAAATACAATAAAATCACATAGAATATGAAGTTGTCTGAAATCCACATTTGTTAACCTTGAAGGTTAGGTTACGTTGGTCAGTGTTAATTACATTTTTTGTTAATAGGGTTGTTTTTGCTGTTTATCACAGACATGAGCCATGTGCATACAAAAAACTTGACCAACCAATATTAAAACTATCTTACACTACAAAGACTATTGCTTAAGAGGAATGAGTTTAATAAGTAAACATAATGAATCAAAGAAAACTTTAATACAGCTTTTAATTGGCACATCTGCACATAGGCTGTGCCTGTTTCAAAATGCACTGAGCATTGAGTTTTCTAAGCAACTATGATAACACATTTACAGAATGGTATAGTAGCTGTTCAATGCTGCAGTCTAACATGAATGCACTTAAAGGATTTTAGTCCTTAAAAATATGTGAAAATACAACAGGCTAGAGTGAAATCCAACTGAAGTAGAACAAGGAGTTACCACAGCATAGCAATACAGACAGAAATTAACTACATTGATAATAATAGCCACATTTTGTTTCTCCCATCCGGAGATTTTTTATTTTTGTAAGTTTCTAAATTTGCGTATCTGTAGAAATATGTCAAGTATACAGTATTGTTAAATTACAATACCTTCCAGTCACATGTAATGTACTTCTTAAAATCTTTCAAATTATTATTAATTGCAATCCATTTGAAAATTTCAGAAGTAAATTATCTAAGTTTAGGCATCATTAATTTTAACTAATAACTAATTTTACTTAATGTGCTAGCAAAAATGGCACATCTATGACACATCTATATTTACTGCCCAAGTTAAATACAGCACCTGAAATATTATTCGTTTGTATGCCTCAGTGCTAATTATTCTGTTAATACAATGAACTACCTACCAAAGTCACTCCTAACATTCCCTGCTAATTAAGTAAAAACAAGATCAACAGTATCATTCAAAGCTCCAGGAGTTTGGTGAGCTCAGCTGCAAAATGATTTTGGAATGTTTCTACTGATCTACTTTACACACACAAACGTGAACAATTAAATTGATGGCAGCTGCAACAAAAAAACCTGCCAATTCTTCTTGTCACTGACAAGCCAATTTTCATAAAACTTTCATCAACATCTTTCACTTTTTATCTACATGCCTTAAAAATTTTACCCTTTTTGTATGTGGATTTCAGCAATGAGTACATGGCATGAGCATCTCCACACAGATAACTCTTCCTACAACTTCCATTAAGCAATCCTCCATCTTGAAGAGCCAAAGCCTCCCACGAAGTTTAGCGAAAAAGTAACCCCTTTACAGAGGGGGTTACTCCTTTACAGAGGAAACAACTTTTCCAGTTTTTAAAGATAAGGGATTTTTTTCTTGCATTTAAAATCTGCAGAATAAACAACTATGTACTTACTGAACATACAGCACTGAAAGGTAAAAAAATTATGTATGTACAATCATTTGCAATCTGCCTTACTAATATCTTCAAAACCATTAGCTATGTCAGAATCAGCAATATTTATTTAAAGATCCTGGTTTCAGCTCTGGTTTCTCAGAATCCTGTTACCAAATCATATTTTAGCTTACTTAAAGAGCCTTTCTAGTCATTGTGCTCCAACACAAAAAAAAATTAACTCATGGATCTTTATGAGAAGATTATGCTCTCTAAAGAAATCAGAGTCAAGCAAGATAATGGAAGAAAATAAGAATAGACTTTGACAATATTTTCAAAAAAAGCTAAAGGAAAACTAGCAGTAGTTTAAGCAGTAGTAAAAGGCCTGTAGTTCTGAGAACAAAACTATAATATACTCATGTCAGCTGGTGTTAAAAACATCAGAAACTTACACATGTAACATAAAAAAAGAACTTCTTAAGCTTAGATATTTGCTGATCTTGTACTTTACAAGCTGTTCTCCCTTGCTACAAATTCTAATCTAGTGGATGGGATCCTTCCCTTAATGTTTACAGAATAATATTCTGCCATACTGTCCAACCTAGTTCAGGAACAAGAATAAATCTTGTATATTTAAATATGAACACTTAACTAATATGAAATTCCTTAACAATGACAGTAATCAAATTTGTCCAAAACAGGGATCAGAATTAAGAGTCATCTTAATCCAAAGGTAGAATTCTGCTCCTTTACAGTCTTAAGACAGCTCTTTTACAAAAGACATAGAAAGTACCTAAAACAGTAACTTCACCTGTAGTGACTGCTAATGTAACTGCTGTCACCGACACAGTCTGGAGGATGGAAACAGATGACAAAACTGTTTAGAAAAGGCCCAAGGATCAGGCCTTGCATTTTGAGCCATGTCCAACATGCTGGCCTTTTTTAGAGAATTGCCAGTGGTTCAAACTATCAGTAAGAATGCAAATCAAACATTTGTTCTCCAATTTCACAAGTCTTTCACAAAAAAATAGGAAAGGATTCATCTGCAAGACTCCCTATTTGGCAGAGAAACCATTCCTCTTTCATGCCTTTCTCTAGGAGAGAAGATTAGAGCAAGAGCATTCATAAAAGCATTCAAGGACTACAGTATTCTCACTAAATGGCAGCTGAATTTAAAAAAAAAACCACAATTCACTGAAGGAACTCTTTCTATGATAAAAAGGTAGAATGTTCTTTTTGAAAAAATCACCTCCAGTCTCACCCATAATGACATCACCCTGAGTTCCACCAAAACCCCTCCCTTCCAAGAAAAGGTAGGTTTTTTTTGACAACTTAGGCATTTTGGTTCAGGTTAATATTTCTAGCAGAGAAAGAAATGAGGCTGTGATTGACAAGACTTTGTTCAAAGTTTAGGCCTGCTAAGGCACTGCTATTGATAACTGCTTTTTTGACTGTGTACACTTTCACCAATAAAAGGCTCAGAGGATTACAAAGACAAACCATCTCTTTCTTCTGTTCTCCTAGCTACCTACTTAGAAAAAGATCACAGAATCAGATATTGGAAATATCACAGTCAAAACCAGAATAGGTTTCTATATTCTCTGGGAAACAATGGCCAAGTCTCATAATAATACCATGACACTTCCCAAACCTAAGAATGAAAGGGCAAGAACAAGTATTAATTTTACATAGGCAGATATCTACAACATGTCTCATTTACAAGGGACTTAATAAATGATCACAGGGTCCCTGAAGCCCTAGAAAATTTGGGGAAGATTCACCATTTTGGCTACAGAAAAAAAAAATTGTTTAATTGACTAAAGTTTTAAATTCTTCTGAAGAGAAAAAGTAATAACAGAACTGAAGCAAAAAGAGGACATCAATTCAGATAGAAAGAATGAGTGAACTTGAACTCATTTGACTTCAGGGGATGGCTACAAAAAAATTAACACAGGTTTCAATTTCACATCTAATTACTTCTGAGTTTACAATCTGAACCTGTGAACTGCGCAAGTCTGGAAAAAGTACTTCCTGGTTCACAGTAAAAAAGAGCTATGGGAGTATATATTCAGAAGCTGAACAGAGGATTTATCCTTCTCTACAGGGGTTTTTTGTGCTACTTCAAAAAGACAAGCAGAATGAAATTGGAATACAATACCAAGAAAATGTTTAAAAAATAGAACACCCAAACAAACTAATCCCCTTTTTACAGACTGCTACAGAGAATGACTTCAATTACAGCACTGCATTCAGATGGTAGGGTTTTGTTTGTTTGGAATTATTTTTCCACCAACCTTCTTTACATATTACTAGATTTATATGAAACTTAATGACAGGCATCTGATACTACAGGAGGCAGACCACTACTCTAACCACTGCTGCTAATGAGATTGTTTCTTGATTTATGGCCTCGGATGCCAAAAAAACCCAAACAGAGAAACCCCACCCACACCAAGAATACTCCCACACACAACAAAGACACTCCCAAGAATAAAACCCAAACCCTTAATCAGCCTGGGAAATAAAAACAAAATGGGAAGCAACGCATCTGTTAAATACATCAAACTTCTATCCCATCCATTAACCTAATGGGATCAAAACATGCTTTTCCATTCTCAGAATTTTTAAGGAAGAATTTGTATGTAGGGGCTGCTTAGACAAGCTTCCATATTTCTTGTTCCGAAACCTCAAAATTATAATTCTTATTTCAATTTTTTTCTTTTATCTCCTTTTCCTTTGATAAATTAATTTGCATTTAATTTCCTGGAACTAAAAGTTTATCTAAAAATATATAGAAAATTTGGTAATGTTTAGGACTTCGTCCTATCTTAATGTCCTCTGCTGACACCCAAACCCTCAGCACACAACTCTTTCCATAGCTGTTTCTTGTTTAAGTAAAGCAAACTGATGAACCATTAAATATTCAGGACTGAAGAGGACATCAAGAAAATGAACAAAAGAAGGACCCCTTTCAGAACCAGAAGGAAGTAAGAAAAACAGAGAAGACAGACATCTTCTGGGGTTCCAAAATGGCTATAAACACACTACACTGCACTGCATTTCTGACTTACTCCAAAGTAATAAACTCGTCACCTTTGGTTACAGAACTGCCAGTGGAAATGGTTTTCTTCTGCTGCCACACTCCTCCACTCAACAACCACACTGTGTCTACAACTGTGCAATCACATGACTGATCAGTCAGCTGCTCCAAGGGAAAACAACTTTATTTTGTTAGAATAGTTTAATGCTGCATTAACTTATTCTGCAGGCGTGTGAGTACTCCAATAGAAGAGTGTAGCAGAAACATGGATTTGGAGGTTCTTCTGCTTTGGCTAAGATGTAGGATGAGAAAGCACAGAGCCACCCATTCTGGCAAGAGCTGTCACCACAGCACCCGAACAGTAACATGAAATTGCGCCCTGAATCCCAACCTCTTACTAACAAATTAAAATGGAAAGAGTCTGCTATTAATATCAGTGATTATACTGCTGACCCCATGAATACAGAAAATCAGGCACAGTAGAACAGTGAACCAGGCAACTGACTGGAAAGTGCAGCAACCCTCTGATGTCATGAATTAACTCCTCCACATCTCTAAGGCAAGGGGGGAAAAAAAGAGAAAAAACCCACAAAAAAAATTAATAGTATGGTAGAAAAAGAAAAAAGAGGAAAAAGCAAGACCTCTGAAATGATCTTTCCAAGAGAACTCAATGTACATTCAACATAAAGAAGCATCCACTGTAATAGAAGGCATTTTAGTGTGTGCCAATTAATGAAAAAACCTTTCTATCTAGCATCACCAGAAAACTGATTCAAGAACAGCCATAGTCACTTTGCTCTGATATTCTACCACTGCGATTTAAACTGAAGGAGCAAAGTGAAGCTTCCTGTTTGAGCAGTGATCCAGAACTCTCTCTTCCTGAATCCACACTGTATTATCAAACTGACACAGTGGTCTTCCCTGTAATGCCCAGACTTGTAGATGACCATGATTAAAGAAGCTGATGTCACACAGGAACTGAGCTGATTACCTTTGCCTGAGATTTTACTGGGCTGTTTACCTTTGCAGCTGAGATTCCTTACTTGAAAGGTAGCTGTACAAGACAGCTGTGATTTTTCATCCCATCACCCACCAACAATTTCGTGCGCAGACATCTTCTCAAAGTTGCCTGTTGATTGTGGGATTATTCTTCTCAGACACCCAAGGTTTGTAGGAAAGAAAAAGTCACTATATTCTAATACAAGCCAACAGTTTATCCCTCTATAGCACAACGGATTCTTGTTTTGGTGTTCTCCCCTTGTAAACAGGAAATGAGTCCAAGTATAAATTATAGATTTCTCCTTTGAAAGGGCATCACTTACCAGTAACTACCATGCTGCTCATGTTAGAGTTCGGGCTACTGAGTACACTGCCTGAAAGAAGTTCGTCAGATCCTCTCTAAAAAGAAAGAGACAGTAAGAGATTTTTTTCCTCTATTTTGTGATTTTTAAAGATGATACTTCCTCTTTTCAGATAAGTGCAACAATTTGAAATCTAAGTAAAGCGGAATATTTACATGGCAATCTGAAATGAGAGCAGCTTAAGCACAGTTGTTTAACCCACCACTGAAATAAAGCCATCTCTGGACACGATGAGAACTGCTGAACAATAATTTTGTCCAGCATTTCAAATTAAAATATAATTAAATAAATTTATTCTACTTCAATAACATTTAAATTAATTTAAGTTTTAATATTTTAATACACATATATATTAAACTATTATATCTAGCTGAAACTACAAGGGAAATCTATGCAAAGAGAAATAAGGAGTTTAGGTCAATTTTAACACCCCTATTTAAAAACAAATATTTAATGATCACAGGAAATGAAGTCAGTTTTCATTTCAGGGACATTCATTTTTTCTGCAAAACACAACTTAGGGCAGGGAATTACATCTTCATTGTAGTTCTTAAAACACGACAAATATCAATTAATGAATGACTTAAAAGTGAGCTGCAAAAATCAGGAAGGTTTATATTAAAACCATACAAGATAACCCTTTCCACAAATGGCAAGATGGGCACTTGACACAGCTGAAGAGGCACTTCTTTTCACACCTTGTTGTTTCTTTTTTTCTTTTATGCCCCAACCCTCTTCATTCTCAAGACTTCATCCCTCAAAAAGCCTACAAAATCTTTATGTGATCTTTCAATTAACAAAATATTTAAACCATCCTTTGAATATTATCTTGAATTTCTTACAGGTTCTTTCCCACTTCAGAAGTGTTTCTGCAGCACCCTTAGGACTAATCCAGGTCACTGCTAAAATGGCAATGAGGAAAAAAACGTTTCTATCCATCCTTATTAAAATAAATGGGTTTAATTCTGTTGTGGACACTACAAGAGAATCAAGAATAGTTAGTGAATATGTTTTACAGGGCACTTCAATACTTCATAATAAATTTGTCTGAGACTATTACCTTCATAGACAGCACAGTTGAAAGACTTCTAAAAATCAAACCCTTACCTTCATCTCATACTGCACTATATTTGTGTCCACACAGAGAACAGTATGTTAAAGTTTATGTATCTGTACTCACATATAGAGCCATTAAAGTTTACCTTGGTTTTCAACATTAGCTCTGAAGAATCTCTATACAGTTTACTAAATGCTCTAAGCTTGTAAGGGGACATAGCAAGCAACAAAGCTCTGTCTATCAAATGAGCAAGAGTTCCCTTAAGATTGCATCATTCCTAATAGCAAGATCAGACAGAACCACGAGAGGGACTATGTCTTGTCCTTTTCCATGTAAGGATGCATTTCTAATCAGATATAACTAAGAAAAATTTAGCTACATAGAACTGAGAAGCAATTTATAGGCAAGTTATAGAAATTTCTGTTTTTCTAACTACACTGCTTTCTACTACTGACATAATATGCAGGTGTAAGTTGAAAACAAACATTCTTCCCTTTCATGTTCTACTCTTTCTAACATAATATTGACAAGGGTAGAATGCTGCAAAGTTGAAGTTTACTAGCAGCATTAGGTTACTCAGTGGTAAGTGCAGTTCTTTCTGCTTGCAATATCCACCTAGCTTTGCTTGGGAGCCCCTGTCTGCTGCCTGGCCAGCCCAGCTGAACAGGCAGAAGTAGCAGCAGACACTGAATCTGTTCATAGTCCAGCTGATTAAGATCATTCACCAGCATTTTCCCCCTTAATACAACAGGCATAAATTTGCAATAGTACAGCAATTACTACATTAACAGTTGAAGCCACCCCAGCACCAAATGAAAGCTTTTCCCAAAACCTGTAGGAACATTATAAATCTGAAAAATTTCAGATTTCAATTGCCTGCAGCTTCAGAAAGTTACTTACAACAGCAACTGCTCAATGAAAGAGTGCAAGAATGATTATATAAACTTCTGGGTCCTAGTAAATCTGGCTTTCAAAAAAACTTTTAATTTCTTAATCTACAGCAGAAAAATCCAAAAGGAGCACAAATTACTCAACAGAGTAGATATTCAGTTCCTGTATTTGTGTTTCATGAACAGTTCTCTCTTCGTTTACAAACATATCATTTTACATTTCATGAACACCTTCAGAGTCAATCACTAGACTTTGTCATTGCAACTTGAAAGTTTTAACTTATTTGCTTCCGAAGAACAATTAAATGTGAATTTCTTGCACTGGCCTGTATCATAAAATCTACACTTGTCTTATCTGCATAAATTAGTGTTCAAAAGTCTGATTCACATATGTACAGGTTCCTACATGAAATGTTCTTCCAATTCCCCTGTGAAATCACAAATGTATAGCAAACCCCTATAACTCCTGTGTCTATGTCCCAAGCTTTTGGTCAAAGACAAAGATCTCTCTTACCATGAGAGTAATGATCATATAGAGATACATGCTTACTTTTCTTAATTGATTCTTAAGCAGCCTAGATCCTTCTGTACTTCAGTATGTAACTTTAGAATCAGCTCTACAGCAAAAGACACAATGGACTTGGATACAGAGTGGTAAATTACAAAATCAAAAGCAGTGCCTGCCTGGTTTTTGTGATTTACTTCAAAAGGGTTGTCTAAAGATCTTGGCTGGCTAGTAAAGCAATTTCATATAAGCATCTAAAGTAAGCCAATGCGTGCTCTTAGACTGGCACAACTTTGTAACACAATCCCTCCCAAATTATATAGACATAAATACTTATTTTACTTACATTTATTCAGCAGAGATAAGGGTGTATTCAATCTTTGGTTTGGGTGCTTGGTTTTGGTTTTATGTGCATACTCTTTTAGAGGGTGCTAAGCCAAAAAGGACTAACACCATGCTCCATGAGCAAAGCTTTTCATCACTCTGCTATGTCACACATTAATTTCAAAATCATAACCAATTTTCCAAGCATCTCAAATATTTAATTAGTCTCAATCACAGAAGTTCTGCTAGTCAAATGGTACAAACCTTTAAACTAAATTAGGTAATTGTATTGAATGTTTCAGAGCTAAGGAAACCACACTCAGATATTTGAAGAGCACACAGAATCAGACTCAAGGAAGGAAGATCTAACAGCAACATTCACTTAACTCTTTTCCCTGTCTGTGCAAACTGCTGTGTTCTAAAGAATCAAAGCAAGTTTGAGATTGTATAACAGTACTGAAGATCACAAATACAGAGATGGCAAGAACATTCTCATCTAAGTTATAACAAATAAAAAACCACACTATGATTATA
Source organism: Emberiza elegans (assembly GCA_024865655.1). Taxonomy (NCBI): domain Eukaryota; kingdom Metazoa; phylum Chordata; class Aves; order Passeriformes; family Fringillidae; genus Emberiza; species Emberiza elegans. The sequence goes on from JALJVW010000206.1 coordinate 69,604,077, forward strand.
TTTCACCATAAACTGCAAAGGAAAGTTACTGTAACAGCAACACAGTAGAGGCTAATTCAATATACATTTTAGCAGGAGGTAAGGAGATTTTTAAGAAAAAAACAAGAAGTACAAACTGCTATTATACTATTAATACCTCATCTTCTGACATCTAGGCCTCAACAGCACAAGTCTCACAAGTCTTCAATGCCATATTTCTATTCCTCCCAATGTCAAGAAGATAAATCTACATAAATCTTCCACAAAAACTAACAACTAACTGCTCAGATCAGAGCTATCTATACCATTTCTGTATGAAACCAGCATCTACCAAAATTAGAGTATACAGAATAAACAAGGGAATTTCCAGGCTAACACCTTGCAGTGAGCAAACCCTGAATTTGTCACAGTCAATACTGCCCTTTCACTTCAGCCCATGTTATCACCTTATCACCCCCATGACCCCATGAGAGCATCTCCATGCATGGTGGGAAAACATCATGTTTAAAGCATGGCATCGATCAATGGATTTATGCAAAACTGACATGTAGGACCACTTTCAAAAAAGATAAAAAATATACCAAATGAGACTTTTAGTGCATATTTAAGTGAAAATTCAAAGTTTGTATATACAAAAATTATTTTACATACTGTAAATTAAAGACACCACTTTGATAGTTTAGCTAATTTCCCTAAGTCAATACTTATTTTTTACACTGTCACTTCTGCAATTTACAAAATCAATTAAACAAAGAGAAAGAAGAAACCCCTAGCTCAGCAAATGAATGTCCTAGGTCCTTGCTTTAAGTTATAGCTAACTCAAAATCCTTCAATATACAAGCTGGATTTACATTGCAGAATCTCAAATTTTTTTCCCTCCATTGAAGACTATTATAAAGCTGTGTGCTATCACAGGTTTTATTATGTAGCTATATAATTTCAGGAAGTCATTACAGTCACACTAAGCTTCCAAGCTAATTAAAAACATACTATTTAGAAGTCTTTGCAAACTATTTGCCTCATATTCCAAATAAGGCTTTAAATACTTAACACATTCCCCAGATTTTATTACATCCAAGGGTTTAGTCTTTTAGGCACCAAAATACTTTTCGACAACTGTTTACATCAGAGACACATCGGCTTTTTTCCCCAATAATTCAGGGCTATGGAGACTCTGATCAAAAGTTTTGGCAAAACCTAACATAACAGTGTATTACAGACAGCAGGTGTAGAAGCACTACAATACTCCTAGAAACAGTTAACTTCTGTTAAAAAGTCAACAGTATCATCTAAAAATTTTTCTTAAACTCGCACTAGAAAATAAAATGATGACACTCAAAGATATTGAAAAATACATTTTTTTTACAAATACTCTCATTTGGGGTGTTTATATTTGCTGATATTAGAAACCTCTCTCAAAACCAAGATAATTCTGCCCTTCCCATTTTCCTCCCTCTGCGTTCCCCCCAAAGGAAAGATAAGTAAGAGAACTTCAGCTGCACTGCACATTCACCACAGTCATTCTCAGCCTAAGGCATGAATTTCCCAAGGGGTATGACAAGCCAGGAGACAGAGCTCGTGGTTTAAGGAAATTCAACAGCACTGTAAAACACTTTATTTCTAACAACATCTGGGAGCAATTTAAAAGAAAGAGCCAGAAACCTGATGGTATGGGAGAGGAATAAGCACATGGCAGTTTCAACCCAGACATGAAAACATTCTCCTCTAACAGTTACACATTGTAAACACACTGCTTCAGTATCTGAAGTAACTTTGGGGACTGGATCTTCAAAACAACAGAAAAACACACTTTGAACACCCAAACAGAGCATTTATAAACTTTGTTCAGTTCACATGTGATGGATTAGAATTTAAAAGGATGCTTCATTTCTAACATGATAAATTTTTATATGAAACACTGCATAAATATACCCTCACATAATCTTTTGTCAAGAAAAAATACTTGATCTGCCTTATGCTCTGCTTATACACACAATTGTCAGAACACATAATCCAAACTACCTTGAGGAATTTGTTACACCTCTCCTAAGTACAGGATCACAGAATACCCATGCAGGACAGGATACATATTTAAAAGAAACTCCATGCAGGTTCATAATTACTTTACAAAGAATACAGTTTAATTATAAGCTTGCTGTTACTTCGCCAGAACCTTATATGCATGGAGTACACCTACTTGAATAATTTTAAAGAATACACCATTTAACTAGACTGGCATGAAATCAGTTAAGGTCGTGAACTCCATGGGTGCTTAGTAACTCACTTATACCATCACTTGCTTTTCATTCAAAAAAGGTTTGTGAATTGGCTACCTAAACATCTGTTGCACAAGCATTACAGTGACAGAAAAATGGAATGCAGCTTGATTTGCTTGTGAAAACATGGCCTGAAGCTCTAGGAAATGGGAAGGGTATTTGCATATGGTATTAGTGCATGCTTTCAGAGGTGGTGCATGCGATTGCATTTCTCTTTGTATAATCCCTCAATTAAGATGCAAAACGAAGTCTTCTGCTACAAATGAAAACTACATGATTCCAAATTACTGAAAGATATCAAAATTTATCAAACAGGTATACTAAAACTTCCTTACATACAGCGAGCATTCCTACTACAGAGAACAAACTAAGTTTCAACATGTTTCCTTTCTTTCCATTTTCAGCTTTCCTTATTTCTTCACATATATTATGGTGACAGAATGGGCATCACCAAAAAAAAAAAGAACTGGAGTCAGTTGTTCTGAGAATAAATATGAAAGCCCTTTCAAATAGGGTCAATTTATAGAAGTTACTGTTATCAGATATCTTTACTGTTAACAGATATCTTTCATTGTAAGAAGTTATTTTTTGTCACTATGGACATGTTCCCCATACCACTGCTGGAAAAACAAATCCAGATGCCACTTCTAAACTTTTGAACATGGTCAGACTTCAGCCTTACTTCACTGCTATAATGCTCCACATGTCTTTTTTGCTGTTTACTGCTGCTAGCACAACTTAAGTATTATCAAAAACAAAGGTTGGCTAAAAACATTATCATAGCTAACACAAGATTAACACCTCTAATTCACAAACAACCCATTATTCTCATATCACTGTGTCTTTGTCTATTCTACTAGCAATTATATTAGACATTCAAGGTTAGCCCAAAACTCTAATCCTAACATTTTAAATACAACAATCACATGGCATTTGTCTGTATGAATAAACCGATTTTTTTATCCTACCACTCCCTTCTTTTAAGCAGCAAAAAAAGTGAAGAACAACAGTGAAGGCAAAAAAATTGAGAGAGTACAAAACTGAAAGAAACAGGCTTGTGAAATAAGTTTAGACTAAATTTTAGAAGTGGGAGTTTATCTTCTGACAATTTGCTAGAATCTGAAAAAATTCTCAGTTATTACTAGCAAAAAAGATTCAGAATATAGTTTTGTAAGAGAAAACTACGCCTCAGAACATGAACTAAAAAAACCAAAGCAGACAACGATCCAAGAGTACTTAGACTGCTACTTCACACTCTCTCCCCTTTCTCCTTCAGTTCCTTTCTCTGCCAGTTCTTAGCTACTGTCCTTCCCCCATACTACCATATTCCTCCATGTTAAGTTTCAGCAACCAAGAAAAAGGGGAACTAGGTGATACTTTCCTGTTTGGAAAACTTAGAAAGTGCTAGGATGTGTTTCTTAGCATGTTCTACCCATCCCAAACACAACCAACTAAACACCACACCACCAATTCCCTCATCTCAAGCGCAATGCAACGGGCGAAGCCCTGAGCCTGGGGGGAAGAAGGCCATGCCCACATCTATAACCATTCCAAAACTCTGTTCACAGGAATGAGCTTTCTCTCCTAGCTACAACTGGGGCTGTCCATGCTTGGCAGCTGAAGCTTAGGGTTTTGGCCAGTATCCATAGCACCATCAAGAAGGTAAAAAATTTCCCAAATGCTGTGTACCAAATAATGCTCCAGGAAGAAATGCCTGGCTCTGTCCTCCTGTCAGATAGAAGAACAGCTCAGCCACTGTGAAACATCCAGTGCACATACACGGAATGAGTCACTGAATTGTTCAAAGCCTATTTACTGCACAGGTACCCATCCCATCCAGGAGAAACATCCATTAGACTGAAGTGGCACACACTGAAACACAGTAGGAGAGATCACCCTCAATATGCACCCAAAGTTCACCTAAGTTATTCCCTACACCTGTGTGACATATATTCCTTATGTTTTCATATCTCTCCAAAGAGTCTTTTAATTCCTCCATAGGAAAGATACATTAATACTTCATACGTCCAACGGCTGAAAAACGCTCTATCACACCAAGTGCCAAATCAGATATCAAGATTAGAGCACTACAGTGTAATGTAAAGAGAACACAAGAGAACAATTCAAAGTACAGTTATTAGATGCTGATGCTCAAAACTGTATAACCAGAGAGTAACTAAGGACCTGATGTAATAAGAACAGAGCAAATCCAATGTACTTTTTAAAAAAAGAAAAAACAAACATTTTATAGGATATGATAAATTTTTGAAATTATGCACAAAGAAATCTATAAAATGTATAAAATTTCTCCAGGGAACTGATTTTTTTTAAATTGATGAACTATGTAAATATTACCATTCCTGGAGTCCTTAACTCTCCTTTATTCAAGTATACTTTGCACAAACTGCTCATATACAATGCAAGTTCACAAATCAGCATCCAACAGAGAGCTAAAGCCCCCATTTCTTCTTGCATTATTTCGCAACATGTAAGGGGTGAACTGTGTGCAGTGACATTTCCCTGCCTCCATGAATTCTAGGTAAGCAAAACAAGACATTACAGACCAAATCAAGTATGAGTTCTCATTTGTATTTACAAGATGACTGGATTGTGACATGTTCTAATGCTTTCAGAAATTAAAGCACGCTGCTCCTCTGACAGATTTGAGCTACGAAGCGTGTTCCCACTGCATATTTTGAATTGCACAAATCTTCACATTTATTCTTTGTAAACCAAGTTCTCAAGTTGTATTCATCATTTTTTCCACCTCCATTTTAAATTTTAAGTTTTGTACTGGTATCTAGTGTTAATTTCTGGTGACTCAAGATGTAAATCAAAAGAAGGCCAAACATCAGACGAACAAAAATGTTTTAAAACAAATTAAGTATACAATACAAATAAATGGCAATGGTTTCAAATTTATCCCTCATTTGTAGGTAACTCTGATTATAAAACTGTTAATAAAGCATTATAAGGAAGCATTCCTTTTACTTTGTACTTGCCTTGACCACATGCAGTCCCCTAAGCTCCAAGGCCCTCCTTTAATGGAAAGACAATACCCAGACTACAATAGTTAATTTCTCTTAGTCTTTTATGAATGGGTTTAAAAATATAACATGTGCATTTTGCTGTTTAAGAGAACAACCAGCCAGATAACAGTTAATATAACTTTTAAAATTTGCATGATTGATGATGATAAAATAAAGCAAATTTTCCAAATAGAAGAGTCACATGTCACCATCCATTTCTCCAAGTATAACTGAATATACCACAAACATGTTTTGCAAGTGATCAGCACATACACTCTAAGTGAAAAATATCAAAGCATCAAGTAAAAGAAATATTCTGGATAAGGCAACTTCTCACAGCTAAATCCCTGCCCACATCCAATGACTATCCAGTCTCAACAAAAGCAGTGCTGGAAGAGCATTAAAATTGCTAATTCAACTCCTTGGATTCAAAACTTAATTCTTACACATTCCCACAGCACCCCATGAAAAAGAAAACTTCCAAGGGAAGGCCAGATGACTAATCCCAGTTGTTTATATACACTTGACAGGCAAAGCATTCCTCAACTTGAAAACATCAGTCCATCAAGAGCAATGAATAGTCACCATAAGGACAAATGTTTCACGTGTCCTTCCACAAAACACGAGTGAAGCTGGCATTACATCACTATGCACACTCAATTAGACAGAAATCCCATTTTCCATTCTTAGCAGTACCTTGAGATAATTAAAGAAGCTCCAGAATACAATCCAGTTTATTCCTCCCACATTTAACAGCTTTCTTCAGGAAATCATCATCCTTATTTATTTGCACTACTTCCATGCACAGACTGTTTTCTTTCAGAAACCAGATAGCAAGTCCACTTTTACAAGCAAAAAGCACAACTTTTTGATACGTCTGAGCTTTTCCTTGTCATTTTTAATCACTGCCTCCAATACACCTGTCTTGCCTTCTTTCTTACATTCATAATATAACTTCTACAATCAGCAGAGGAAAGCAGTTCCATCATCTGAAGTATCTTGATTTCACTGGCTGGCTAGTATCTTAAAATTTGGTTCTGAAATGGCACTACCCACTTAGACATAGTTTGTAACACTCAAGTTCTCATAGACCGAAGTTGCTCACAGTAAAGAGTAAAAGGGATACTGAATCCATTTACTTCTCCTGAAGTGACAAATGTTAGAATTTAAGATCCAAGTAATACATGGTTTACCTGAAACTACTTCTTCACTAGAAAGAAGAAAAATTACTAAAGGTAATTAATGATTTTATTTTTTTTGCCCTGAAGCTGTGTACATGGAGCACAGTTTGCTGATAAAAGACTTGGAACATCCTCAGGTATCCCTCCAAACTACTAAATACATTGCTAAGTTTTAATTAGTTAACACTTTGTCCTCCCAGGCATCAGAGAAATAATCATGTCAGTTCTATTGTGATTAGCTCCCACGGAAGTACCTTAATAATTGCACTTTACTCATGATTCAGAGAGTGAGTTTAAGCTTGTCTCCAATAGTGCACGAACATATGGAGCTGCATAGATCCAGAATCCACGTAACTGACTTCTCACAGCCCTTCCTAGAAGCAAGCTTAGCCAGAAACATTATACAGGTAGATCCAACAGAAGAGCAGCTGTAACTACAGGCTGACTGTATTATGTAAGAACTAGTCCAAATCCAGCAGGACCAATACTGAATCTGAGCAACTAGGCCTTTCTAGACAAAGCTGGGCTTAGCCAGCAGTTAACACTGATCAGCTTCAGGTGAAAAGGCAGGTACACAGAACAAGCTGCAAAGTCCCTGAACAAAGAGTTAACTGTATGCACTAGAAAACTTCTGCTTCTACAACTGAAATAGAATTGCTCTCATGCATTCATAAAGTTCTCTTGTCCCATATCCCTCTGCATAAACATTATTTCTCACTCAGCTACTATGGAGTACTGATCTAATTCCTGTGATAGATTTGAATAAAAAGCGAAATAAATAGTAAATTAACTGCTATTTAGAAGCCCTTTCCTTCTTATGAAAGTATACTAAATTCATAACTTAACTTGAGAAATAAAAGTTACAGCAAAGCAAACACCCACTTCTGTGTCTACATAACAAATTCTAGCTCCCATTTTTCTGTCCTCTCACAGACAGTCACTTCTTTTTTAACTTCAGTGGGAACTGTTTTGAAAAAAGGAAGGGGAGGGACAGAGAAAGTAGGACTTTTACAGGCCCCATGCAACAATGTGGGAGTGTTGTTTTGAAAAAAGTACAATAAATCAAGTTTTAAAGTAAGAAGCTGACACCACTACATTAATTCAGAACCACTATTTACAGTTCAGTGCCGAGAAAAGTCTTTTGTGTAGAGGCTCCAATTTACCTCTAGGGATTTTTGTTTAATAAAGCATACACGGCCCACTAGATATCAGTTCACAATGACCAGTTAAAATCTTCCAACAGGCAATTACTGATGCTCAAAGTAGTTCATTTTGTATCAGCACTCTACCCCCGTATTTGTTAAGTGTACATCCTACCTTCACACCAACGGCAACATCAGTGACAATGCTGTAAAAAAATAAAAAAAAAACCATAAGTCAACCAATTTATCCTCATAAACCAAACTTTTCAATGTCTTGTAATGACAAAATTATGAGGAAGCAAACAGGCAACAAGTTCCCCTAGCAAGAAACTATATTCAAAACCATATAGGACTGGAATGCAAAAGAAACTTTGAAAAGCTACTGAGCTCCCACAGCTTATAGGCCTTTCCAAAGAGTACAAAGTTTCAAGCAAATGTTAGTCCAATGCAGCACTGCCAAGAAATTTATTTAGAAAACTTGGGTTTTTGGACATGGGGATTACAGGGTAGAAATAGAGAAATTTAAAAGTAAGTAAAAAACTTCTCACACACCCCTATTACCTAAACAGCTAATTCAGCAACATAGCTGAACCTTTGTTTGACCTACTCTTTGAACAGCAGAAAGCAATCTTTTTTTTTTAATTAGCTTGGAAAAAAACCCCAATGCATTGGCAGCTACACCTATATGAAATTTAATGAGGTACACCTGTGAAAAACACTGCAACAGGTATGTCAAGGTACATCTCTTCCTTAGAGGTTGTGACATCACCACTCACAGTGTACACCACAATCCTACAAGAAAACTCAGTCCACAAACACATACACACAAAAAAGAATATGGGACAGCATTCCACAATGTAGTACTCATTCGTAGTTCTCAGACAGGATTTGTAACTCCTACCATTATAACCACAACCATAAAAAGCCTTGGGAACTCTCACAGTTGAAAGGTTATATATGCTTAAAGCATACCAAAGACATGGCTTCTCTGTTTGAAGCAGAGTAAACAACCTAATAGGAGACTTGGAAGCTGAAAGCTGATGTATTCACACGGAAGGCTACAGCCAGCAGCCCTGCTTTCCAGGTGCAACAAAAAGCAGGCCTGGCGTGCAGAGCCCGCCCATCCCAGCCCTTACTGTCCCATACTGCCGACTGCTTCCAACCTTCCCTTCTTTGGCTTTTACAGCCACTCCACTGTATATACAAAGGCATCTCTCCACCTGGGGAGGGGGGAAAGCCGAAAGGCTTATTAGGCAGTTTCTGAAAACAAAAGAGCTCGACATCTGGCTCCTGCTGGCATCGCTCCTCCCCTCCAGCCGGCTCCAAAACAAACCCGAGCCCTACAACGCGCCCCTCCTCGCCCCCTGGCCAGGGGAGAGATGCCAAAGGCGGTGGGGAAGGAGGGAGCGAGAGGCTCGGGGGGGCGAGGATGAGGGCAGATCGCGCCTTCTTTACATCGGGACGCGGCGTCTCGGGCTAGGCACTTAATCAGGGGGCAGCCCAAGGCCCTCGGCAATTTACTGGGGGACCCTACAGAGGGGCCCGCGTTACGGAGAGCCTGAGCCCCGTCCGGCCCCAGTCCCAGCCTGCGTGGGGCCTCAGGCTCCAGCTGTCCCGCGGCGGGAAGCTCATCGCTCCCCACACCCTCGGAGACGCCCGCCGACAGCCAGCGAGCGCCCGGCACCGGGACAGGTACCACCAGCGGCCGGCAGCACAAAGCGCGGCAGTGCGCTCGCTCCCAGCGCCCCGGTGCCCACTCACCCGTCCATCGCCGAGCAGGACAGAGCGCGGGCAGCGGGACAGGAGCCGCGCACGGGGAGCTGAGAGAAAATGGCGGCCTGGCCTGCACGGAAACCGCCGAGCGTTGCCGAGTGCCGGGCTCCGCTCCGCGTCCCCCTCCGCTACCGCGCACGCGCCGGCAGAACGCGCGTGCGCCGTGCGTGCCGGTGAGGCTCTTGCCCTCAGCTGCCCGGCCCGAGCCGGCCCTTGAGGCGGCGCGAGCTGCCCCGCCTGCGGCGGGAGGCGGGAGCGGCGGCGGCGGAGCCTTCCCCGCCCGGCCCCGAGCCCGCCCCGCCGCCTCTCCTGCCCCAGAGCAGCGTCCGCAGTGCGCGGGGGGCGGCCACGGGACAGCGCCGAGGCTGCGGGGGGGCGGCCGGGGCTCCTCGGCCCGTCGGCATTCCTTGGCGCCCGCCCGGGCTGAGCCGGCGGACCCCACTTGTTGAAGGGAGAGAGTTTCGGGCTTGGTCCCGGCCCTCTTCCTCAGGGAAAGCGATCAGAGGAGCTCCACAGGGAGCCTTGTCCCCATCGCTCGCTGCCCTCGGCCCCGCTGTCACTTCCCAGAAAACAACCTGTTGACTATATAACTGATCACTAACACAACATAAAAATAATAAAGAGGAGCGTCCAAAGGAACTACTGCAGCGAACTGCGCTGTTTCTTCCCAGAAAAAAAGTGTCTCCGCGGTTCTCTGTAAACTGTCGCGTCAGGGTACAAAATACGTGGCTATTACGAAATACACATTTTCTTCTCATTATCTTTTGCCAGATCTCAGTATTTCATCCCAAATCTTCAAATGTTTGACACATTTCTAGGTTTTCTAGAAAAGCTAGAGAATGAGCTGGTGTATGAGAAGACCCTGGATTGCATTAAAACAAAAAATCAAACTAAAGATTTTATACCTATGAAAGAAAACTTGAAATTGTGATCCAAATGTTCCTGTAAGATCCCACACCCAGAAGAATGTTTCAAAGTATTCAAAACATCTTCTGTGATTTCTATATTTTGACCTAGCAAAAATATCTTTAGAGAAGGTAGCCCATTACTTGATCACACTTTTTGGAGTGTGTCATCAAAACTATTGCAATGAAGCCTGATAAAGAATTTAGGAACCAAAACCTACAAAAGTATACATACATATGTCCATAACTGGAAAATTTTCAGTATGCTTTAATACTTCAGTATCCCCCTCTAACTGACACCACAAATAACTCATAACTGGATTAACAATTAGGAGTGTGTACAAATTCTCATTCTACTCTGCAACTTTTTGTTGTTCTGTTGTGGAAAAGCCACTCTGATTCTCTGCAGCAGTTTACTGTAAATGTCTCTCCTAAATGCCATTATCACTTGGATATCTGCAACTACTTCCTCTTTCAGAAATTGTCTTCAGCACCCATCACTGACCACTAGACTAAATTACTATTATTCACTTTCTTAGAAAATCCCTCTTAAATATTTGATTTGCTGAGATTGTATCTAAAGCTCATCATGTCACATGCTACGCTTTAAGGGTTTTGCCTTCTACGTTATGTTTTGGTTGGGTTTTTTAAGTCTGTGGTTGTAGCATTCTTTCCTGATTACATGTGATAAAGTACTGTGATCATGACAGAAAGTAACATTGAAGACATCAGAGACATAGGAGTGCATGTAACAATCTCCATAAATCCAGGGCGTATTTATATATTTACTCTCTCTCTCTCTCTCCCTAAGTATAATCCCTGTATATTCTGGCATACTTACTAGGCTTTGCACCATTGGAGGTTGGGTTTGTAATTGGCTTCTCCTGTTTTCCATTGCCTTTTGATGCCATATTGTACTGGGATTTTTTTGTCTTTTTTCCCCCTTAAAAATAAATACATCTTATGCATTTTTTTATTGGTAGAAGTACTAATCCTTCCACTTCTTAGCAATTAGTGGAAGATCTAATTTCTATCTTATTTCTCCAACTGCCTAATTTGCTTACCTTCTTTGCCTTTATGGTAATGCCATCTTCAAACCTGTTTTTCTCTTCTGTAATATTTCTTTTTTCTCCTTCTTTCATGACACCTACCAAAATCTAAGTGAGCTAACACTCATTCATTTTATCCTCTGAGTCAGAAGCTCTTCCACATAAAGGAGGCTGAGGAGTACCTGTTGAGTATAGCAGAAAGGACACTGGAACTGAGTCTGGAAATCTGCTTGAAATAATGGATGTGACTTTAAGCAGCAAAACTCTGGTCCCCCACAAAGCATCAATAAAAGTGATAATCAATCAGGATTTTACCTAGAGCATTTAATTTTGAAAAGGGATAAAAAAGATACAAGTATTCATTGTTTCTAATAAAATGCCATGGCACCCTCTTGATCAGTTGTTCATGCAGTGTGGTATTCCACTTTCCTGTTCATGTAGCTTTGCCTTTTTATACTATTAGATCATTTTTAGTACACTTCTGAGTGCCTTGTGAAATGTCTGCTGCATTTGGAACACTGTGATAGCATCATCTGTTTATCTGGTTGTCTGTTTTCTCTGTTGCTAGAGTGTTTTTGCTTTGTCTTTCTCATGTTTCACAAAGTCAGAAAAAAAATTCTTCCCTAAAAACACCCTCTTATCCTTAGTAGTTATCAACTTTCTGCTGAAGTCCTGCATCAGACGTTTCAGAAGGCAGCCGAAATGTCCAGTAAGAGACAAGCATTAAGTAAAATACCTTGAGCAAAGCCCTCCACATTCAGTTGTTACATTACAAAACACACGGGCTTATAAACTCTATCCATTTTATTTTAAAATTTAAGTGTAGATACTATTATCAGCTATTCAAAAGTTCCATACCCTTACTGCTGCAACAATACCTTGTTTTCCTAAATAATTTCCTTTGATCATTGATACACTTAGATGTTTTGCTTTGATCAGTTGTTTCCGTTTTATTTCGAGAACAGCCAGTAGCAGTGTGAGTAGTTAATGATGTTTGCTTCATGGAAGATTGTAGGAATTAGAAAGCACACAAAGATATTTTCTGTTGTACATTGTCCCAGACTGATTCTCTGGAGTTGCTGGCGATAAAACAGCATCCACACGCTCAGAGAACAGCCTGTCCAAGAGTTTGCCTGAGAACTTTTTGACATTCCCAGCATTCTAGGGCAACAAGTCTTGCCATTTAGGAAATCAGTGTCTGAAAAATATTTTCTTTTGGTTGTGTCAAGCCAACCAAAAGAATATTTCCTTTGATGTCCACTAGTTCTCCTAGTTCTCCTTTTTCTAAAAATATAGATGGATCATTTTTCCTGTGTACCTATTCTTGCTGTTCTTGAATGCATATACCTCCATCATACTGTCTTCAGTTATCTTTCAGGAGTTCTAGTACATTTCATGTTTCCTCTATTAGAAGTCATTCCCTGTTTTCAATGATTTGTTTTGGTTTTTTTAATACCTTTCATAATCCTATTCTAGAAGACCATAATGGTTTTCATTATTCAAGTTACACACTCAATGGCTTTATATAGGTGCATAATAAATGCTTTCTGGTTTTATATTATTTTTCTTTCTTATAACACCAATCTCATTTGCATGTTTGAATCCTACTGAGCCATGAGCTGGTGTTTTCACAGAACCCCCCACAACTCAAGCAGTCTTTGCTGTGTGAAAGCCATTTATTTAGATTCCAGGATTTTGCACTAATATTTCGGCTTGTTTTCTCTCTCACATATTACTTCCATTTTTCAGCACAGAATGTAACTTGCCATTTTATCATTCAGTCACACAGTATCATGAGAGCTTTCCACAATTCTTCACGGTCAGCTTTTGTTTTTATTACCATGAATAATTCAGCATCATCAGCAAACTTGGTTGCCTCGATAATCACTCTTTTTTCCAGATCATTTAAGAATATGCTGAACAACACAGGTCCCTGTGATACACTACCAGTGACCTCCCTGTACTGTAGCAAAATAGAACATTTTTCTTGCCCTTCATTTAATATCTTTTATTAATCTAGTATTAATAACTAATAATTAACCGTTTATTAATATATCAAAGAATGTACCTGTTAATCTTGTGTCAGCTTAGTTTCTCTCAAGAGCTTTGGGCAGAGAACTTAAGCTAATTCTTTTTTTAAGAAAATGTTATCATGTTGTTTCAATCAGGCTATGCTAAAGCTCAGTGACTCCTTCAAAGAATCTGATGCTTCTTGCTATTAGAAGCACTTACACAGCAACAACTCTTCATTTGTCCTTATCGCCAAACAGCCCCATTCTTCAGTTTCCCCAAATTGTTAATGGTAGTGTCATTAAATGGTGTTGCTTAGAACAACAGATCCTCAGGATATTATGAGAAAGGTTGATCATTTGGTTTACCAGTCTTTGTTATATTAAACCACATTATTCTATCTTAAGCCAGTCCTTATCATCTTCATAAATTCCCCAGATGCCTTTGAGCGAAGTCCCAACATTTATTAGTAGCTATTCATCTTTTTGTGCTCCTGTAAACAATGTCCTTAATCAACATTTCTTCCCAGCAGTCTATGTTGGTTTTCTTTGTTTTCTTAAACTAAGTTTTGAAGCTATTGTGTAGCTCTTACAAGCACAGTGCCCTAAATAAATGTCTCTTTTCAAGTTCAGGTCAGAACTTGTCTTGCTGGCCTGAATCCCACAGGCTGCTCTCCAGCATTTTATTTCTAGCTTCCTTGCTAGAAAGACAGCTCATCTTGGGCAGGCTGGGAATGTTACTGCTCTCTACCATTTCAAACACTGAAATATGTGGCATAGCTCATCCTGTACTTAGGTGAACATTCATTTGTGTCCAAAGGTCTGCTCATGACAACCAGATTATTATCTCTCTGCCCACTCTTTCTCTCTGGCTTCTAGGATATCCACCTGGAAATTTATTTTCCATACCAAATTCACCTTTTTCTATCACTGTGATTAAAAATATGTACATTTACTTTCTTCAGGATTGGAGATCAGTTTTACTTTTTATTACAAACAATATGTGCTAGCAGTGTTTGCAAACATCTTTCATTCCATAGGGCTTCCTTGGTTTTATCTTAGGTGGTGGAGTAACGATCATGTTGTGGGTCATGTACAGCCATGGCTGCAGCTGTTTTCTGTCAGGGGCAAGAAGTGAAATGAATATTTTTCTTTTGCTTTTTTCTTCTTTTTTTTTCTTTGCCTTTTTTTCCCCCTGAATGCAAAAGTGTCTGTTGATGTTATAAAACAAAGGGTAGAACTTCTCTGCTTCTTAATATAAAAAAATGTAACAATCTTTCTATTGTCACAAGCAGCTGTCTGAATGCTGGCCTGGCTCTCTACAAGACACAGGTGAAATATTCTGGCACCAAAACTGTGATTGTTTTTCAAGTACATTAGTCAGTGGGCAGTGAAACCTAGTTTTTTCCTGACTGCAACGTGGCTGGCCAGTTCTGATGGGGACTGCTCCCTTAATGGTGGTGCTTTTATCAGCCTTGATCTTTACATTGCAGACAGCAGGGCTGTCCCACCTGCCAGGCAGTCACCAAACCTAGGAAAAGATCTCTAAGCACTGTACTTTCAAAATCAATATTTAATGCTTATTTTCATGAGTAGGTTACATCAAAGACCCACAATCAACAAAAACCTGGCTTTAGTTCTTAGTGAGTCCTTCATTACTACTACAGCTTTTGCCAATCAGTGTTCAGGTACCAAAAGTTCTCCATTTGAGGATCAGACAAAGAATACATTTAGGGACTTCAAGATGATTTCTATTTTTGTTCTAAAGTGAAGCTGCCTAAATTTTGGCTATTGATACACATCTAAGTGTATGACTAACTCAATGGAGCTGAAGCATTTAGTCCAGTGATGCCCTGGCAATCGGTAGCTTTGTGCAAAGGGAGCCCAGTCTGTTCCAGTATGTGGTGACCAACTGGTGTCTGAGTGGTGGCAAACATTAACCCCTCATCCCGTAAGCCTGCTTTGGTGGAGGGGACTTTCCTCTGTTCCTCTGCAAGTCAAGCAGATCCACTGCTGCAGGTGATCTAAACTCTTCTGGTTTGACTTTACACTGAAGAGATCTAGACAGACTCAGAGTCATTTTTGTCAGAGGAGACCCCCCAAGACCTCAGCCCTCCTGCCTCCACCTGCTCATTTGCGGTTCAGGAGCCTTTCCTGCCCTATGCCCTGCAGACAGGAGCAAGGACAGGCCAGAGGTTTCAGCCACAGCCTGAGTAAATATCCCCAAACTAGGCTTAGATGTTAAATTAAGGGTGTCTTAAGGTGAATTTTGACTTGCCCTCTATCTAACTCCTAGACCAACATCAGACAGAAGACTTTATGTAATATACCCAATGAGCCCAGTCTTTTACAAGCTCTGAGGTTGCCTAGTTTTGGATATATGATAATTATGATTACTAAAATGGTGACCAAAAACTAATGGAGAACACATTTTTTTTTTTAAAAAATAAACACCGCCAAGGAAAATATTCCAAATCTCCAATAATATAGTAGTAAATTAAAGCAATACGTTCTCAAACAAAGAAAGAAAACTCATAGCAATTTCAAAGAATATTCTTTGCACAGCTAGCCTGAAATGGGACTTTTGCTATTGATTTCAGGAATACCAGAACTTGAACTCTGAACTCAAATAATTTAAAAGGAGTAAAAAGTGTCTCACAGTAATTTTTAAAAGGCCATATAAGTGACAGATGAGCTCACCTTTCCACTTTACCCTTTGATGTTAGAAAATGGAATTATTTTTGTACAAATTTTCCAAAACTGTGCTCTCATAGCATCCTATCCTAAGTTCTTCCACATGCTTTTGCACCTTATGTAGAAACAGCATTACATTCCTGGGTTTTTTTGATAGGGATTATTTTATGGACTTCTACAAGACTGTATAAATTATCAAAAATAATATCACAGAGGAAAAATAGTTTCAAGTGGATGCTGTCCATGGTGGGAAAGATATTTAAAATGGAAACCTTTAAAGTGATACAGAAAATGTCTTCAAAGAGGACACTCCAGAAATGTGACTATTTTTTAAGAAATGAAAATCTTCAAAGCAGACACCTCTTTCTGTGAGGAAATCCTCAAAAGGGCATTCCTCCAGAGTGAGAATCTTTGAAAATGAAATCTCTTAAATGATCTGAAAACTTTGAAAGCAATAAACCATTCCTAAAACTGAAAGCAGTATTTCCTTGGGAGAGTATAGGGTGTTCCTAAAGAGAGAAATAACTGCACCATCATTAACTATAGAGCCGAACAATGCTTCTTCTCTTACAAGAGGAATAAGTATTGTCTTAAATCCTTATCTTCACAAAGTTATTAAAATACATTATTACAATATTTTAATCAATAAATAGTATTGGTGGCAGTATACTCTTTCTCACTGGGCAAGCAGTTGCTGACTTAAAAAGAAATCATTCATTTTTGAATATGTAAGTAAGAAAGTCCATGAATTGGAGCTTGTTGGAAGTATTTCTGTGGATGATATTCCCATGGAATTCCTTTTTTTTTTCCTAAAAGACAGGAAATAGCAGCTTTGCAGTATGATTTTCCAGTTAAGAATTGTATGATTTTTGGAACCTGGATGATTTCTGCAGGAAATGCATATTCAGATGTTTTCCCAACTAGCACATTCCATGGAGTGCTTGCTGGTCAAAAGCTTTACAGGGAAGTGCTATAGAAGCAAAGCGGTGACAAGCAAAGTAAATAGCCTCTATATAGCTTAGGAAGGAAACAATGAAAAGACAATTTGTTCGTTTTGCCACACTGAAACATCATGGCCTTGAAGATGACTGCTGTTAAAGTGTTTCCTTGAGCAATGCAGGGAGGTGGATCTATAGCATCATTTAAAGAGGCTGACTGCTGGGGCACTACACAAGTTGTTGGACTGTGAGTGAGCTGCAGCTGAGCCAAAGCCAACACCAAGCCAGAACTATTTGCAGGGCAAGCCACTGGAGTTTAAAGCACCCTGGGGGGACACAGTCTTTTTAAAATTCAGAAATTCAGAAATTAACAGAGAAAATACATAATTGCTTTCCTCAGTGGCCACCTGGTCTCTTACCCACAAGACTCACAGAAGCAACATTTTAGTCATCTACTCCTGGTGGAGTGAACCTACTATAGTACCACCACCTTCATACTGTTCCTACATCAGAAACACTCAACAAGGGACAGTCTCCTCCCCTTTCCTAGATTATCTTTTCATGCTATCCTCATACACTCCTCACTTCAGGATTTGGGCATCATAAATACCCCTAGGAAAACGTAGCTAAGGGGATGCATTTTGACACTCTGGTTTTTAATTGCTTTACTGTACATACTTTTCCCACTGGTCTGTTTGTCTAGCAGCAAATTTAACTGAGATCACTTAAGCATCTTTCTGCATTAAATATTATAGCTAACATTACTCTTTCAGATGTACTCAGCTGAAATAGTTTTTAGCATACCAATTTCACAGACCTGTGATTTCTATGGAGTGAAGTACTGGGAGGTTCAACACAGGAGGCAAATTTGATCCAACTGACACAACCTATACAACAAAGTTCTTTAATAATAGCCTTTAGCGGGGATGGGGCTTTGCAGTTTAGAAAAAAATAAAAAGATGACCACAAAAAGCAGAAGTTGTTTTCATGTTAAAAGGTAGATGTGAATAGTGGTTTTGCTTACAGCAGAAAAGAAATCCCAGTTGCAAGGACCAATCACCATGTTCAGTTGCTGTTACAGTCTTTTCACTCACTGAATACAGCAGTCACTGCAGCTGGCAATGCTCAGAGAATTTAAGTAAAAGATACAAATACCTTGTGAGACCATTTGAAGATGATCTGCCCAAGTAGCTGCACATAAAAACCTTTCTGCAGCACTGCCTCTCAAAACCAAAACTCCTGACCCAGGCTGCAGGGGTCCCACCAAGCCAGAGCAGCTGCAGGGCCTGGCCCTGTGGGCACTGACACAGAGCAGCCCACGCTGGGGACAGCACAGTGTCCTCCCTGCTGCCACCCCTGCAGCCACCACACAGCCCCCAGGGCTGGCACCTAAACTGGGGGCACTGGTGAGCTTTTGTGCAGCTAAAACTCTCCCAGCAGTGTAGCCAGAGCCTCACATCAATCCTTGAGAAAACCAAAGCCCCTTCCCAGGCTCTGCTCAGGCTGGGACCGGTACATGTACTCCCGTGCTCCAGCTGAGATTTTGGGAGAGGTGCAGCTCTGATCCCTGAATAATCACAAACTGAGACATCACTATCACAGGTAGAATTAGTGACCTGTCAGGCCTTAGGTGGTAAGGTTAAAAAAAGCACCAGAAAGCAATCCATAAACTAATATGTTTTGCAGGGTTTTTTTCTATTTTCATGTACCACAGCAACTTCATTATATGTTAGCTGTAATTTAAAGTTGACCTGCTACAGCAAACAAAAATCTCACTGATGGTGGAGTATGAGCAAGAAATCAAGGCACCTCAGTAACTTTCCTTGTCAACCTAACTCTTGTCTTTTCAAATTGGAAATAATAGAAAAATCCCAATGTTTCTGAGGCTCCAAATATTCTTCTCTAGACTAAATTATATTTTCCATTTAAAAATTGTAAGTTACTCCATCAACCATACAAAGCAGATATAGTTTTCTTTCATATGCAGCATGAAGAGTTACAGAAATGTTAAGTGGTAAAAGGCACAACAACCCACTGCAAATTTGAAAACGGGTGCTGAGAAGAAGAGCAACAGATTAGAGATGGAAGTCGGAAATAATTCTGTTCCTAAATTCACTATGTATCCAGGTGGATATTGTTTAAAAAAAAATCAGTTTGCCATCCCCGAAACTAATTTACTTTATAATTTCAAGAGTAATCTTCTGTGTAGTCTACTGTCCTTTAGGAGTGCTGATGTAGCTGGAGAACAAGAGCAGCTTGTCACACTGCATTACAAACTGTCTGCTTGCAAATTTCAGAGAATTTCTGGCCACTTGTGACATAGTATCTCATTAACCTTTTGCAATATCTGAACCCAACAAAGATATCTGCATTTTCAGAATAAACAGCAGCTATCATCTCAACTTCCATTGTGAATAGCAGCAACTTTTAACAAATACCATCAGCACTATGAGATGCAGTCCAGTGATAGGCTGATTCCTCATGGCTTGGACTATAGTAATCATCTTTGTGTCAAATTTACATGTCTGTATTTCTTTACTAATTTCTTAGTTCAGCTATCAGTCCAATATTGTGCTTGCTGTCTAATATGGTGACTTAGCAGATGTAAAATATTATTTTAAAAGGGCAAAATTGAGTTTACAACCTCTGTAGGCACAGAGCATGTAAAGTAGAAGCCATCATCCTGTAGTAAGTAATCAAATACTGCTGCAGCAGTCCTGGTGCAGGTTTTCTAGGGGATTGGAGTCAGGGCAGTCAGATCCCTCCTGTTTGCTGCACAAGGGCAGGCAGAGCTAAGCCTTGGCCTCAGGGCACAGGAACTCACTGACAGGAGTGAGAAGGGATCAAGGCCACTGACACATACAAGTGCTAGACAGGATGAACAGGGTATTTGGAGGCACAAAAGATCTCCCAGCTCCAACTCAACCTGAGGCAAGGCAGCTCACTCCGATTAAAGGCGTACATTGCTGTACAAAATATAGCTCTGCCCAAACATGGTTCTGAAAGCTGTAGAGACTGCTTACCTATCTTTACAGTCCTTTTTTCAGCTCTGTCTTATTATTTTAATTCAGGCAGGAATTGCCCTGCACTGATTTTCACTCCTAGTTGCAATCAAAATGTTGCTGTGATAATCTCAAACTTCAAACTCAGGGACCGCCAGACCTAAACCCTAAAAACTCTGGATTCTGATTGTCTAACATTGCCAAAGGCAAGTTCTTAATAGTAGGGAAACAGCAGTCACTCATGCTCAGTTAAAGGGAAAAATTTAGTACACAACAGTTCTTATTCAGGCGCCTCATGTTTTTGTTACCAGTAAACAGGGAAGCACCAGGCTGTCATTACAGTATCCAAGGTGTGCCTACTCCTCAGCTTGCTTCTTAATTGCATCATGCTTGCTCAGTGCCCTGTTGAAACCACACTCAGATGAACAGCGCATTAATTGTTCGGGTTAAGAGTAACAAAAAGGCAAAGCCAACAAAAACTTCAGCACTGATTTTCACAGTCTTCTGTTTTCTTTTTGCTCTATTTCTCTCTTTAAGGACACACGCAGACCAAGCAGGTTTGACTGGAGTACTATTTTAGAGAGGTTTGCAACAAGATGTGAAGTTTTATTAACACATAACCTTTCATCCAAAGACCACAAATACCTACCAGTATAAATTAAGTCTGACTTGTCCTCTGTAAAACATATAACAATAATAATTACTATTATTATAATATATTCTTATTGTTGGACAAACTGATTCTTTGAAGTCACGAGAACAACAGTGCAGTAGCTGAGGAAGAAAAAGAGCGTTAGAGTTGAGTCCAAAACTTCAACGTAAGCACAATGTTACCTTCCAAACTGTAATACACACAGTGGAAGTCCTTGGTAACTGGACAGTCATGCCTTTGAATTTCTTATCTGCAACAATAAAGTACCCCATTCAAAAAATGAATTAAAATACAAATTTTATGGGACTTAAAAAAATTGTATTTTGAATTCCCAAGTATTCAAGAAGATTCTGATCAGCTACAGGCTCCTTCCCTTGTGGTGATTTTACACTCTATATGACCAGTTTTCAGTAAATAACATAATGATCTCAATGGTCATGGTCAGAAAGATAAATTTTAAAGCATTTCAATCCTGGAAGTACAGCCAGTCTAATGTATTAAGCTGGCTAAGGTGTGTGAGCTGCCTTACTAAACTGATCTGAAACATGAACTTAGCAATACAAGTATCAAGATTTTTAACTGATTTAGAGACTATCAGTATCTCTAAAACAAAGGACATTAGGTGGAGCACCCCAAATCCACCCTCATCCTAAAGTGATCCAAATATCAATCTATCATGCATGGTGCCAATCAAGAGTCAATAATAAGCCACAAGAATTATTTATAGGTTTGTGTAAAGTATGACACATGTATAGATTCAGTGCAGATTTGGACACTGTCTCACCACAAAAGTAAATCACTTCTCAATAGCCAATGAGTTTTAAGTTGCCTCATTAAGTACAGGAGATTTTGGTGCCAAGTTTACCAAAGGGAAGTAGGCAAAAAGGGGGGCCTTTGATCACCCAGAAGGACTTTGAAATTGCCTCCTAAATTAGCTAAGGATCAATAACACAGGAGGCAAAGAGAGAAGATGTGATTGTGAATGCCCCACTGAGCAATCCATGAGAGAGGGAGGAGGGCAGAAAAGGAAGCTGGGGGTGCCAGCTGGTGGCTCTCTGCAGCCCAGGGTCTCAGGGAAGGCATTGCCTTACAGCATGGATTCATTAGCCACCCACAGACTGTCAGCTGCATACAGAGAGGAAGGACAAGCAATTAAATTTGATTTCCAGGCAAGTGTACTTCTCTTTCTGTATTTGCCATCATAACTTGTTCTATTTTGAATTTTGTAAAGAAATGCTCCACTTTAACATGGTTTCCATCAAGGGCAAGGTTTCAAGGTTAGTAGATAAATTCACACCATTCCATGTCTGTGGCTGTAATGATGCATAAATCCAGCTTACTGGAACCCTTTTGGAATACCCACTCTCTGTTTCTCTAGGTATTGAGAGCATGAAGCATCTGGTATTGTATTAGCTGCACAATTTAGGCAATGGTGACTCAAGGAATTCTCTTGGATGACCTGTATGAGCCATGTAGACAGCGGAACATGCTGAAAGGAGAGAGAAGAGTGCCAGAAAATAACTACATTCCGGGCTAGTCTCTACATTTGCAATTGACAATTAATAAAAGCGGGCAGATTTTAATTAAGCTGAAGGTGATGTAGAAGTTTCAACAAAGCAGCACTGACTCCACAGATCTGGCTGCAGAATTGAAATTGTTTTTAATTCTGGATTTAAGGGGCTTTTATTAAATGTCACAAGAATAAATGTAGTCTGAAGACAGGGAGAGCTGCTCCTACATCCAGGTTTTTATCAAATGTAAAAGTAATTAAACTACGAGGAATTCTAACACAACTCGCAACTGAAAAACATTATACACTGTATTAATTCAGCCTTGATTAAATTTTAACAAAAACTAGAAAACTGCACTCCTGGAAAGAAGATAAACAATTATAGAAGCCTCTCTATGAATCTGTTACATTTATGCAATGGAATTTCTGATCCGATGAGAGGAAAATCTGAGGAACAGAAACTTTCCACAGTATTTCTTTCACAACTTTGTAGAGCTGCCAGAAGAAATTCCTGGCGTGTGTAATGCTGACCACAGCGAGCTGTTAGTTACATACTTGTTCCCTGAGTCACACTCTGAGGCAGCCTGGCTGCCCTGCCTCAGCCTGCATCCATATAAAGAAAGAAGCAGTACTTAAGCACATCATCCATAGCAGCATGACATTAAGAGGGTCAGGCTCTTGCTTGTTGTGCATCACATTCCTCCCAGACCAGCTCAGGTCTTTCTCTTCTTCTGGGCAACCTTCGTTTATTGTAATATAAATAGAAAAAAAAAAAGCTTGTATATTCAAATAATAAGTGTATATGGATGAGGACACAGGCAAAAAGCTAAACATTTATTTTGCTTTTTTAATTCCTAGTTTTAAACCCATCAGCGCTGATAGCTTAATAGCCAGGATATTAGAAGCCAGGGTCCAGAATATCATTTTTATGTGAGGAAGAAATACATGAAAAATACGTGACCTGCAAAAAATTAAAATATTTACGCATAAGTGTAGGTCAAGAGTCTATATTACCCATCTTAGCTTAGAGACAGGAGCTGAAACTGCAGAGCCAGCACTGTGTGCAGCCCAGGCTCCCCTGCAGAGTCCTCGGCACAGGAAAGGACCAGCCAGGGCTGGAGAGTGGAGGGACTCACCCAGCAAGTGGGGACACCGGCGAGCCTGGAGCCCTGCGCTGAGGGTGTCTGACCAGGAGTAAACGAACCACTTAATTCGTGTTTTCCCCAAACAGAGAACCTCCCTGCAGCTGCTGTGTGACCCAGCCCAGGCCAGGAGATGCTGCCTTCCCCCTGCTGCTGTTCCTGCTCTGTGACCAGGGCTTTGCACACTGAGCCGACTTTATTTTAGGTTTATTTACACATTCTGCCAAGAGAGATTACCATACCTCTCAACAGGCTGGAACAGGGCATATTACAAGTTTTGAAAATGCAGAAACTGTGATTTACTGGCAGCACATGCCAGGCTGTGGTAAATTTCTTTAAGCATTGTTTATCTCAGCTTCCATAGTACCTGAAAATAAACAATTAATACTTTCCTGTTAACCATATTAAAGGATGTCAAAATTTTAATGACTGTTGGGATGAGCACTTCATTACCAAGCCTACAGCCAGCTCACTGAGGACGCAGCTTTGTTTGAAGCTTGCTGGAGCTGTGCTGCGGTGCTTGCACTGAGGGGTGAAGCTTGCAGACAACTGCTCCTCCTTTAAGTAGCAGTAACTTCCTCATCTGCCTCAAGCAATTCTTTGGGATGTCACGCATCAAAACACAGCTTTTGTTCGTTCATCCTAATAGGTAGCAAAGAGTTCAGAGTTTTTAGGTTCAGAAACTGATGTAGTCTTGTTTTGACCTTTCTCAACATGCTGAATGCCCTCCAGTGCTCTGCACTGGAGTGTAGCAAGCACAGCAGAATCCCCATCAATCTCATGAAGGGAGGCAGAACAGCTGAGCTACACCACAGTTTGAGAGCACTGGCCCTATATGTGAAAATCTGATGTTGCAGCCCATTTGCTGCAATGGTGGGTGCCTCAATAGCTGCACTTAACCTTGCTGAATATTCAGCAGCTCTGTGTTCCTCAGCACTACCAATTCACTGACACCATTTCATATCTTTTAATTAAGAGTGAGTGGCAATATACCATAACCAAATGTTATCAATTAAAAAATTTTCTTTTCTTTTTTGTTTTGAGTGAGATTGCCATTATCATCCCTATGGCAAAAGTATCCTGTCTAGCTATTTTATTCTCTGGTTAGGATGTAGATCTTGCCAGAGTGACTGACACATAATGTTACACTTCCAAGCCTGTCTAGCCAGCAGCTCCTTGGTTCCCCAGGGTAAGAAACTTCAGCTAATGCCAGATGCTAAATCTGTGTCATGGAGCACTACACTGCTTTGTTTTTTTTTAGAATGCTGCTGTTCTTCCAGCACTTGACAGAGGTACATATCCTTAACATCTTCTGGTGGCTCAAACAGGTGAGACAGGGTAAGCTATTGTGACTGGCCCAGCAAAGGGTGCTGGAGAAATGGAGCTTTTCTCATGCCAGCTCAAGCTTCTTGAAACCAAAATCAAAATCAAGACAAAACATGTTATACTTCTAATTCACTGGGAGATTTTTCAGTACCGGAAACCTCAGGTGACAAACCTCAGACAGAAGAACAAAATGTAAGAAGGCAAATGAAGAGTATATGAAGTGAAGCAAAATGTAAACAACAAAGAGAATGGTACCATAGACATATAAATTAATTAGGCAAACTCTAGGAAAGGTACTCACATCGTATGTTTTAGGTAACTTCTGGCAAATTAAGTATGAAGAGGATGGTTTCACTCCTGATCTACTGTTGGCCACTTATCCAAACACTGGAGCATACCCTATACCCTCATCCACCAGGTAAAGAGAAATTTTCCCGATTATGGGAAGACAATTTGGTCATATGACAAGACATAGTCTATGTCCTAGTTACATGACCAGGCATGAGATCATCATGCAGTAACGCATGGCTTTTCTGCCAGCAGCAAAGAGAGCAGCAGCTCACAAGGAAGATTAGTTGCTCTGGAAAACCCTGAGGTGGGTGTCCTCCGAGCAGGCAAACTCCTGCTTTTTAAAAGTTAGGAGCATAATTTTCCTATCAAACCAGCAGATGGTAATGAAAGGACAATATAATTTGCACATGTAATGCCAGACACTTCAGTATTAACTACAGAATGCAAAACTCTCACTTTCTGTTTGCTGTGTAAACCCATATCTCATTCTGATTTACAAACAAGGTAAATCAAAGTTAAGATTTGCAAGGTAAGGTTAAGATTTGCTTCATTCGGTGTGCCCTGGCCATTCACACAGCAAACGTGGGGGACCATTTCCACAGCTTTGCTTTCAAGGAATCTCAGCTACAAGCAGAGGAATGAAAATGTGACTCTCCAGGCTCCCACAGGACAGAGAGCTGATCTCAGCTGGGCTTCAGCAGATCAGGCTGTGGTGCCGCTGGGCTGCTCTCTTTTGTCTTGCAGCAAAGAGCACAGGGCCTGAGAACCAGCCTAGATGAGACCAGCCGGGGCTGACTGGGCAGCTGGGTGACTGGCAGCAGGGCTCAGGTACCCTAGCCACAGAAAATTCTACTAAACAGTCCACAAAACACAGTTTGCAGTGCAAAGTAGCTGATAGTTACTACTGCAGAGCTGTATATTGTTGCATGAAGAGAAGCTAAACTTTATGATAAAGTTAACGATGTACAGTGTGTAAGTTAGTTAAATCAGCACCTGGAGCACTTCTACACAACTTAATTTAATATTCCAACTCATTAAAAATCTTATTATATAAACCACTTACAGGCTTTATAAACACATTTTAATATTACTAGGAAAAGATATTGATAAAAAATAATTTGAATGCAAAATGCACCTGTAGACTAAGTTGCTCATAGTAAAACTAGCTAAATGAAATTTGCTGTCAGCAAACCTCCTGACAAGTTTTCCTGTCTGAGTTAGAAACAGACTTCTTTTGTGTGCTTGGACCTTTTTCTAATAGAAGGAGTAGGCCAGAGAATTCAAGCAATGTAGATCATAGTACAAGCATTGGCCATAATCCCCACTCTGAGGACCAAAACATCCCAGAGCAGACTGTACAGTTGATTATAACAAGTGATGGAACTCACGTCTCCATAAATTTCTCTCTCAAGCTATAACAATTCTTTAAGATTGAAAATTAAAAATTATACTGGCTCTTAGGACAAGGGTCTACTCTTAATTCTGGTGGAAATGAAGTTTTCATATACACAAAACAATATGTGTTATGTTTAGCTACTAAATAATTGAGTTGTTTCTATTTTAATTGATTATAATACTGTGACATTGTATGGTGATATACCAGTGATATTACTCATTAAAAGAATGACCTAAAAGTAGCATGATTCAACTACATAACTGATTTTTAAATGAGGCAATAGACTTACAGTGATTGGTGTATGATTTATTGTGAGATAGAAGGCAGTAAATGTTTACCATTACCTGTATTCTTCACTGACATTATTTGGAGTTGTTATTCAGAGCATGTACATTTTAGAAGCCTATAATATTTGAATCTTATATGACATTTTTATACTTGTGTTTTAAATCATGTGCCCTAACAAGTTCAAGTAGGTAGAATTTTAAATCTATATAAATTACAAAAGTTGCTGTTTTCAATAACACTTAAAACATTAATCTGCAGATCCCCTTTTTAATAAATTTGTAGTGGTTTCTGTGTACAAAATAAATGCAAAAGGTCAGCTTATTATTCCCCAAAACTGCTGTGAAGTCATCAGAGAATTAATTTTGTTATTCTGTTGAAGCTGCATGCAATCACCAAGGTTCACATGGGTGAAGTATTATTAAGTTCTGCTCACTGACACATGCTGCAACACACAAAATAAGAGCTAAGAAGTGCAGACCACTGAAATTACTCCTACTTGCAATCAGATTGGTTTTTAAAACAAGCATTTCAGACAGTTTGGCAGCAGCCCTGTAGGTGCAGCTAATGGTCCATTCTGCTCCCAGTTTTTCCTGGTGCCCCTCTGCAGAGGTGGCCCTGGCGTGCCGAGGAGCAGCCCTGAGCAGTGGGACCCACCTGGGGCTTTACTCTGGGCTGGGAGCTGCAGCTGGGCCTGAGAGAGGGAGGAGAGCCTGCTCTGTGTTCATGGCAGCCAGACTGGCTGGGGAGGGATGGGGAGCCAGAGCTCCAGGCCCCAGGGAAGGGCAGGCCATGGGATACACAGCTAGTGACACGCTGCTCATTATGAAAATGCCGTCCCAGACAGCAAGAGCTGCAGAGCTGCCCAGGGCTGTGCACATTCCCCTCAGTAAACCCTGGGCAAAGCCAGACTGGGCTGGACTGGCTGCCCTGATTTTGAACAAACTTTGAAAAGTCAGTATTGTATTCCACACAGCTGTGCTATTTCATCCTCCTCTGGTGCATTGGCTCATGACCCTTTCATTTATCACAGCAATAGGTCTCGCATTTACAAGTATGGAGGACTTAAAAAGAAACAGGGGTTTTTTTGTTCTTTTCAATATCTGTTCCATTGATGCTGCCCTTGTGGGCTTTCTGCTGCTGTACCTCACTCCCAATGCAAATGTCATCATCAGGTAAAAATAAACTCTAAGACTACCTAGCAAAGTAGTTTTGTTTGCCTTTGGCAATTTAATATAGCTTCAACATAAAAGTTTGCCCACATGTGGATGAAAAAGCTTCAGTGTATCTGTGTGCACTCTGGAGCTGACTTTTCTCTCCTCTGGGCCCATGGGCTGAACTGATTTAAAGGTGCCAACTCATCTTTTAAGTACATAGCCACAAAGTTCAGCTGAGGCTTTGTGGTTAAATCTTAGCTCAAAAGCCAGAAATCTGAAGTGGCAGCCCTGAGCCTACAACCAAAGTGCCTTTAGCAGTTATTTTGTATGGGGACTGTTGACACAGAGTCCAAGAAAAGATGACAGAGAAAACATAGTTGTAATGTAATTATGATCATGTTCCCATGCTTTTTGTAAATGCCTGATATTTCACTAAAATAACAAATACTCATTTATTGACAGAACTTACTGATGTAAGCCAAAGGCAGACTGAAATGTTGAGGGTTTTTCAAGCCACAGATGTTAGATCATCTCAGGAAAACAACAGCAGGTTGTTTTTTGTTGAGGCACAATGCTGAACTTTTCCACTGTATCTGCTGTTCCATCAAATACGCTGTCATGACCCCAGTTCTTACTGTGATGTGCCAACAAAACTGGTTTTATATCACTTCTAAGGATTCCATAACAAGATGTTATTCACTGCTGATGTATTTCAGTTCATATAAATTCAGAAAGAGTCCATGGCAGGTCACAGTGTATCACCCTGTTATTTTTAGTTCATATACATAATTTACCTTGCTCATTGATACAGGGGCTCCACAACTGATTCAGAGCTGTGGTAGAGGTTCAAATGAAGCCAGTAAAAAAGCTTTAGCATTTCAATCTGTACAAAGTATGAACCAAAAAACTCAGATTCAATTTAGGGGGTGTGAGTTAGACTGGAGATGCTTCACGTGCTCCTAGTAATGCCATGAATGCTACACAACCAAATTCATTAGATAAGGACTTCCCAATTTAGTGGTGAGCCTAAATAAAGAAGAACGGTGCTCTGATGATGAAAAGTACATTTTACTTTTGTTAAAATATTGGAGCTACAATGATCTAACAGAGTGTCTTGAGACAGTTTAAAGATACTGTTTTCATGTAACTTGGCAGGATCACTCAAATCAGTGAGATGAGAAAGGGCTGGCAAATTATCAGAAAACCTTTTGCCTGATAGAATTCAAAGCCTCCATTTCTCGGTCTTCTGAAAAACAAAGGGTGGGCAGATGGGTTCTGTTTGCTCCTCCTTTAATTCTATCAGTTAAACAGCTAACCAACAGACTTACAGTTACTGCATCTTGACATGACAGTTAATCTTTACTTCTTTCATGACACTCATATATTAAATATTGGGGATCAGGTTTTATTTACTGCTCTCACTTTCTGTAATCCAATAAAATGAGTCTTCCCAGCTGCCCTCAAAGCAAAGTAAATCTTCTTTTCTAAACCATTCACAAACAAATCCTCGGTGTTTATTGTCAGATCTAAGCTAGGAGGTATTTTATATGACCACAGGCAGATTACTGTCAACAGAAAAATCAGATGCTACATCCCAAAATATTTCCAAGCATATTTCCACAGACTAGCATACATGAGCATGATATATTTTGAGGCAGAGAAATCATAGCATAAAGTCCTACCATCCAGTCCACATAGTGTATTCCATGTGTTGGATAAAATTATGTGCTAGGGAAGCTATAATATGTAATTAATAATTACCATTTTTGTCTTCTCCTCAAATCATGTTCTTTCCCATGAAATCAGACTTATTTCCTGATCAAGGTACCGTTCTGCTTGAAAAAGGTAAGATGTGAACTATCATAAAGAGAAATTAATAACTTGCTTTGCATATCTGTAAAGCTCTGAGTTAAAAAGGATCTCAGATCATGCTTCATAAACTTTAATTGAGCTGCCTATATCATGCCTGTGACATAGGAAAAGATTACTTCCTGTGTTTTATAGCTAAATGATAGCAAGACAAATACTGATGCAAATCTTGCCCTCAAGCAAATGGTCACAGAATCTCCTCACTGCCTTACCAAGAGAATACTACTGAGCAAGCAGCACTCTGAATTTATTGTACAGGTAGGAAACAAGAGGAAGATGCTCTAGCTTTTGCTGCTAAAGACCAAGGATGTCCTCCAAGGCACCAGAGGAGACAAACAGGAGCCTGGTAAAGCAGGAGGCAGAGTTGTGCAGCTGTCCTCCCCTGCACTGTACCTGTTCCCATTGCTGTTCTGAGGCACCCTGCAGCCCAGCCTGTGTCACTCTGCATGGGCAAGAGGGCAGGAGACACGCCTGCGAAGCACAGCCTCTGCAAGTGGAGAGCTCATTTACACAAAACAAGACGCAGGTAGCACAATTAGCTGCTGGCAGAGGGGAACTTCTCAAATGCACATGAAGTAGAAACCCACTGTCTGTAGTGTAGCAACTGGTCTGAGCTGGATTCTCCCAGTGGTCACCCTTCTCTCTGCTGCCCAAGACACTGGGATCAACCAAGCCCTAATTTCACCTTATGAATACTCTTGCCATTGCCAGGAAGACAGCACAAGACTGCTATGAAACAGGATGCCCAAGTGATCACTTCTTATTCAAATTTCAGAACCACATAAACCCAGATGAGAAAACAAAGGAATGATTTTGCTCCACAGGATGGCATTAAGTGACCATAAGAAACAAGTAACAACCTCACTGAGACAACAGCATTGTTCTATTTAAGTAAAAGAATAAATCTCAAACAGGTATAATCAGGAGTAACAAGACAAGTGTGACAAACAGCAGGGCAACAAGGCATTTTACTGGGGAAGAGGAGGGCATGATTTGATTAGTGCTAATTTTCAAGACATATGACTCTTAGTGGGTTTGACTGCCTCTCATATAAAGGCATTTAAAAATATTTTTACTAAATTAACATTGGTTTTGTTTCCTAGTGAATGCTCTATTTTGTGTTCTGTTTCCAAACAGGCAGGGCAACATCCTTGATTCTCCAGCAAATCCTTGTTTCTTCTTGGTTAAGCTACCAAGAAACAAAAGGTTCCAATCTCACCAGGAGAAATCACTTGTCTTTGCTGTTCAGCTCACCACAAAGCCATCTCCTGTTCAGGCACTTGTTCCAGACAGGGAAATAACTAATGCAACTGCATTTTTTTGAGCCTTTTTGCAGATGTAGATGCTCCTCGAGCTCTGGTGTTCAAACCCTGCCAAGGCACCAATCGGCTTTCTAGGATTCTTGTTCAGCTGTTTATTCTGCCATTTTTGGACATCAATACCTCCTCAGCAGGAATAGTTCTGTGAATAGCCAGAGGAATTTTTGAACTCCAAATAAATAACTGGGAATTTCAGTTTGCCCTGTATTCTCCAAAGTTCTCCAAGGTCACATCCTGCCAGGTTGGAGCACTGTCTCTGACTGAATCTGTCTGAAAAAGCAGATCAGGTGTTGTCTCCAAGTCACTCCCATTCATTATGGAAGAAGGAGTTCTGAGCTGGGGAAACAGGCATTTCTTGTTGCTGCTGAGCTCATTTTCTCAGCATGTGCATGATAAGCAGGAAAGCAGATGAACTCTTAAGAAACAAAGATACTTTTTTAATGCAAATGTTTCCAGTAAGTCAGAATAAGGATAGGGAAATATGGAAAATATAGGCTATATAAGCAGAATTGTTCTTACACAAAGAAACATTTAGTGAGACTTTCCATAAGGCAGCTGCAGCCCTGTGAAGTCAGCAGAATTGTAAAATGACAACATTCAGTGTTTACTGTTTATAATTAGTGACTTATCTCTCCACTTTGACTTCAGTGGCCATATTACTATGTAGGAACCCAGCTCAATTATCCTCATTTATGGATATTTTGAAAACTATCATATCCTAGACATTATAATTCAAAATGGCTTTGTGTGTGTGTATGTATATTTAAAGGTGGCAACATTATGGGGAGGATACATAAAATTTAACTATAACAGCCCTTTCCTAAAAGTGTAGCTAAACTTTTTCTGGAATGAAATTTTCTTGTTCATTATATTTTTAAAGAATAGATTACATTACATTACACAGCTTCTCAGTGATGTGAAATGCAGAACTGAACGTGCAACCTTCTGATGGGCTCCAGTAGAAAGCAGAATTAGTCTGGCATTTAAAGACTACACAGGAAGAAACAGCTGGACCTTTTTGGAAGATAAAGAGCGCA
Organism: Emberiza elegans; assembly: GCA_024865655.1. NCBI lineage: Eukaryota > Metazoa > Chordata > Aves > Passeriformes > Fringillidae > Emberiza > Emberiza elegans. Next base: position 69,636,038 of record JALJVW010000206.1, read on the forward strand.
GAAAGTGCTCATGGTTATGGGAAAAGGGCGTGTTAGAGTGGGACAACATGTTGAGCTGAGATGGCTCAGCTCCAGAGACAGGGTACGATGTGTGACAGTGCCCAAGGCTGAAGGTCCCATCCCAGGCTGGGAAGCCCAGTTGTGACAAAGGTCTGACACTGCTGCCAAGAGAATACTCAGCAAAACAGCTTTGTTTGATACAAAGCTCTACTTTTGAGTCTTTAATTTTTTTTTTACTTCAGAATGCTTTAAACCCTAAAATTTAAAAATTCCCTATGAAACGGAACAGCTGGGAGAAATGCTTTGCAACATGAGCAAGCTGTCTTATCTCAATAAAAATGAACTGTATTCTGGTTTTGACCTTTATAACCTCTTGCCATAGGAAACCATACCATGCTGAGAAAAATGACTTCATTGCTAAAAAGAGAATTAATTTCTCTTCTGAAATATCAAAACAGGTTGAGGATGGGAGGTTTGGTTCTTGTCACTATTTTTTTTACCCACCCAGAAGATCAGGTTCTGGCCATTAGGAAATCCTTTCTGGGGTGATGACAAGTGGGGCTGGGACTGGAAGGCTTTGCTGGCTGGATGCTCTGTCTGGGTGGTGGGACTTGCTGCCATGCACCATGCAGACCTCCCCACCTGAGTCTGAACATCGTGGAGCAGCTCTGCTCCTTTTCCCTAGGCTTAAGTTAGAAAACACACCTGAGATAGTGTGTGATGAAAGGCCATGATCTTGTGACAGATAGATCATTACTGCAGAAAATAATTACCCTTTGCTGATTCCTGAACAATGAGATTAGCATCAATGAGGCTGGGAAATTTATCTGAATGAAAAGGGACACAAAAGACAAACAATGGAAATTAAATCCCTTGGTTAAACAGAGCAATGAGCCACTCCTCTCAAGGCAGAGTGAAGCCAGGGTGCTTCCCCTGCCTCCCTGCTGCAGGAAGAGCTGGGGAGGAAAGAGTGACAAACTACAGCCCCTATGGCATGGGTACTGTACAGGCAGCACCCTGAACAGCTGCCCAGCCTGGGCTGAGCTGCATGTGCTGTACCCTGGCCACAGGCATGACTTGGGAACAGCCCAGCAGCCCTGTCTGGGACACACCTGCTCTGGAGCCACACTGGAATAACCAACCTGGCACCTGGGGATCAGCACCTTGCTGACAGACACATCACTTGGGCTCTTGCAGCTGCAAGAATTTGAGCATATAACAGATATCCTTATGCTTTATGCTTAAAGATAATTATGTGCCTACAAATTCAGGTCTTAAGACAGAAAAGTGGGGTGACATTTTTAGAAGCGCTCAGCGGTGATAAACTTCACTTGTATTGAGGTCAATGGGATTTCTTTCTACGTGTCTTAAGTGGGAACTGAATTAGGTCAGTGCCAAAGTGCTTTGTAAATCAGACCTGTGTGGTAAGCAAAGAGGTACAATGTTTTCCTTGCCTTTAATGGCAGCTTAGGGACATCTCCTCCGATGCAGTGCAGTATGAAGTCCCTCTTCATGACAAAGGCACAAATATGCCTGAAACCCCAAGGTAATTGTGGATATGTGTGCAAAAAAAACCCCTTTTCTATAAAATATGCCTAATAGGTTACAAAATTATGTATTTGAAATTTTAGGATATTATTTAGATATTTTAGGATATTATTTAGAATGTATTTATTTCAGTCTCCAATTTAGAAATTCCCTGCCTAATTAGGAAAAGAGTACACCTGCACTAAGACCAAGAATGAAAAGCCATCTTTCAAGAGAGCAGTGCTTTTGCACTGGAGAACTATTAACCACTAAAAAGTCAGGAAGGTTTGGAATAGAAGAGTTTTCAAATCCTTACCTCAAGCAAGAGTGTCCCAGGAATACTACACCAGAGTAAAGGATAGGAAACAAGAAAAATAATCAGAAAAAAAAAAAGATTTATGGAAAGATTAGACACACAAGTGTGTGTTGAATATGCATGCACAATTGCATGCTTAATTTGCACACCCAATTATTGCCATTGTGCATAAAATTGAATAATTACCCATGAAAATAAATGATTATGGTTATTTACTTCCATAATTACTTGATTTGCACATACAATCATGGTAATTAGGCACACAAATTAGTCATCACACAATTGCATGCCTAACCTTATTAAGAATGAGAATCAATGCATTTATTTTAAATTGCCTTTGTCCAATTTGTACTATTTCTTTTTTCTAGCTGGATTTGGAAAGGATGTATGTACCAGGGCCAAGCCTCCCAGTGTTCCTCTGTCCTGATGCCACCCTTCAGGCATCAGCAGAGCCCACAGAATGTCCCCACGCCACAACGCTTCCTTCGTGAACAAATCACACAGGAAATGCTATAAAAAAGGAAAAAAATCAGTCAAAGCATGGCAAGAAATTGGGAATAACACACTTTTCAAGATGTTACTTTCAATTCAGGAATGCAGTCACTAAAAAAAGTCTCAGACATTTGGGAGGAAGAAATGGGTCATGGTATAGAGGAAACGAAACTTTAATGATTTTTTTTGGCATTGAATCTTTAAAAAAAAGTAAGTGCTATAATTAGTTAGCAGAATGTGAAAAATCTAGAAAAACTATTACATTCATTTTATTGGCAAAGCCAGTTAAGATAGAGATGTTAAATGCCCAAGTCTGCATCAGTTCTTTGCTGCACTCACAGAAATAAAATCCAATTTCAGCTTTCAGATTTGTGATTTCACTTATTAGTCTGAATGTCTGCCCCTTGTAGATGTCCTGTCTCCAGGAGCAGTAGGTGAGGATACCTTTATTAACTTTCCTATAAATCACATTTTGCTAGGAAACATAATAAAAGCCTGGGGAATTAGTCAATAAAATAGTGCTGTTTCTCTATCACTTAATAAATGCCTGGGTCCTGTGGTTGGAACTTGGTATGCTCTCTAATTAAAAAGAACAAATATGAGAAAAATACTGGCAACTTGAAATATTGAGCTGTTTCATGTTTGTTATTGGAGCCTTCTTGAGTACAATTTTCTAATAATTGGACCAGATGGACAAGTAAAAAAATTAGCATGACAGTTTAAACTGAATCTATTACTATATAGAAAGGATCATGCCTGACAGATCTGTGAATTTCCCTTCATAAATCAGTAAAAGCCCTACTGCATTTGCATAGAATCTATATTTTTTTCCCTACCAGTTTTGAGTTAATGCCAAGGTAGTTAATGCTGGAAGAAATATAGGGGTTAAAACATTTTGTCCTTAATGTATCTTCCTTTTTTTTTTTTGGTTGTTGTTAATTATGTGCCTTAATTTAGTTCTTGCTTAATGCACTTTAGAATGAATTGTATTTCTTGTAATTGCTTTATTATTACCTGACATTAGACCTTATGTTAAGCAATCAAAATGGTATGGCAGAAAGAGAAGGAAGGAAAAGGATCAAGATACAGTGAAGATGAGTTTACATCTTGAAAGCAATCACATGGTCCCCAACTGCCAGAAATGAAATATTACATCCTGTGGAAGGAGGGAAAGGAAGGAGGGAAAGGAAGGAGGGAAAGGAAGGAGGGAAAGGAAGGAGGGGTTCCTGAGTGAGCAGCTGGTTGGTCTGTGGGCTTGTGATGGAGTTTTGCTTTGGGTCATGGCAGGTGGGACCTGTTGCCAGGCTGACCCTCTCTGCTGTGCTCCGGAGCCCTGGCCGTGGGGAAGGTGTGGCCCTGGCTCAGGAGGGATGCAAAAGCCCTGTGCTGCTGCATGGGACTGTTTGAAGCACCCTCGGAAGGCAGTGGCAAAGATGCCTTAATAAAACTGGTTAATGCCATTAGACAGGAGCTCTCTTCAAATCCCTTAAAATATTAGATGTCAAAACATGCCAGAAAAATATAGTACCTTTGCAACACAGGCCCATTAGTATTTTATAGGTAGTAAGAGCTTTAAGACTCCCCTATCTTAAATCCTAGGGAAAGCCATTTAATAGAAATAACTCAGGACTTCCAAAGTAAATGTTAACACCTCTTGCTAGTTTAATTCTTTCACAAGGCTATTTTTATAAATCACAAGTAAATGATGGTTTAGAGTGTCATTGCAACCCGCCTGAAGTTAAGTCATGAAGACAAACCCAACCCCAGGAGGTATTTTAAGTTTAAACCATTCATTCTGCAGCTCATGGTCCTGCTGTAGGCTGACAGCATACTAATTCCATGTGCTGATCAAGTGCTAGTCCCATGCAGAAAAAAAAGTATTTATTTACATGCATACGGCTACTTAAAAAAAAAATAATCTGTATATTTCATGATGCTAAGGGGGTATTTGTTTAGTTGATGTATTATTTTCCATAATGATTTCTGATTACCAAAATGCATAGTACAAATGGTAATCAGTGCCCCTTTCAAAGCAAATGCTGCTGCTGAGTACCTCCTATGAGTTTAATCACAGTGTGCAATTCACACCGTAATATGTTATAATTGCTCCCTACAAAGTTGGTCCTGTTTCATTTTAATATCACTGGACTAACTGCTGAAACTCAACATGAGTTCCTCGAATGCTGCATTCTTCATTGAGAATTTTACATACATAATTAATCTCAAATACGGGTACCATAAAAAAAGGTGAGGATTTTTAAATAAATGCCCTTGGGTTTTAATAGCTCTAAAATCAGAGGTGGTACTTTGAAAAGTTCACCCTGTTGGACACTTTACTCTGAGATCCAGTCTGATTGCCATTTCCTTCAGATCATTTTAGCTGTTCTTTTGGCAGGGAAGCAGTACATACTGATGCAGAGTTTATCCTTATTTTCATGCACCTACAAATACCTCTCAGGCCTAGATGAGAACTCTTATGTTACTCTTTACAAGAACTGTTGAAAGTACCCTGGGCTGTGAGATGCAGAAGATACGATGCTGCACAGCACTTTGAGCCAAAGAATCTAAAAGACCAACTGGAGATGGAGCATGCAAGTCACCTGCTGTCAAGTATTTGCTCCTACAAAGTTGGTCCTGTTTCATTTTAATATCACTGGACTAACTGCTGAAACTCAACATGAGTTCCTCGAATGCTGCATTCTTCATTGAGAATTTTACATACATAATTAATCTCAAATAAGGGTACCATAAAAAAAGGTGAGGATTTTTAAATAAATGCCCTTGGGTTTTAATAGCTCTAAAATCAGAGGTGGTACTTTGAAAAGTTCACCCTGTTGGACACTTTACTCTGAGATCCAGTCTGATTGCCATTTTCTTCAGATCATTTTACCTGTTCTTTTGGCAGGGAAACAGTACATACTGATGCAGAGTTTATCCTTATTTTCATGCACCTAGAAATACCTCTCAGGCCTAGATGAGAACTCTTATGTTACTCTTTACAAGAACTGTTGAAAGTACCCTGGGCTGTGAGATGCAGAAGATACGATGCTGCACAGCACTTTGAGCCAAAGAATCTAAAAGACCAACTGGAGATGGAGCATGCAAGTCACCTGCTGTCAAGTCTGTGCAATCCACCTCTGATTTTTACAGCAATAGTGTTATTTGCATGCTCATGGAGCAAATGCCTGCTTTTTGGCTAGTTTTTACATATTTGTGAGCAAGTCTTTGGACTTTCCTGGATAACTTATGTGCTATTCAGGATATTTGAGCATTCCCCTAAAGGTTCCTTGTTGGTCAAAGTGCCCATCAGCTGCCTGCTCTGCCTGACCAGCATCTGGGACACATTTGGGCAGCCAGGGGAGCCCCACTTCATCCCAGCCCAAAGGGAACCCCTGGCAGGAGCCTTCCCTGTCCTCTGGAGCCTGCCCTGGGAGGCACTGCTGGGGTTTAATGAGAGAGCTGGGTGCAGGGCAGGTCCAAACCAACATAGCCTTGCTGTCTGCAACTGGTGGTGCGCTTCCTTTCACTGGGTGAGTGAAAGTTATAACCTGAGGTGGAGAAAATGACAGTGTCCCCATCAAGGTGAGTCACTGGAGCACAACATGTCCCCTGTGTGAGTGGCCTTGTGTCAAACCCAGCAAGCAGAGCCACTGCAGCCTCCAGCAGCCCCCAGAGGCCAGCTCAGGCAGGCAGGGGCAGCACAAGGCACAGGTCAGCACTGCTGGAAACACCTCCTGTCCCCCTGACACCAGGCCTGCTGCAAGTGATACCACCACTGCAATGACACCAATTGCATCAAGCAGAGCAGCTGCTGAAATCATGGAGGGAAGCTGTGGCCTGGGACTGGAACATCATTTAATAACACTGACAAACTGTTGCCTTGCTTTACACCTGACCCTGACCTCCCAAGGGGAATCGCCAGCACAGCACCTTCTCTCACAGCAGACACACACCGGTGAGCCAGGACTCCCATTAACTGCAGCTCCTGGTGCTGCTCCCTCAATGAGGGCTCGCTCAGGAGCCTGCCAGGCATCCAACATCATGCATGATCCCAGGCCTCTCTTGGCTTCTGGAAGCAGTATTTGGTCCCTTTTTGTCAAACAGAATGCACAAAGGTAACCTAGCACATGCAGAGAGAATAGGCACAAAACCCCAAAAAACTTCTAGTAACTAATGTCAACAGTGTGTGGCTGACAATGACTTGTTTGGCCACAGTGCTTAGTGGTGGTTAGACAGGATAGCACATGAAAAGAACGGGTGGTATTTTTGTTTGCCTGCTTGTTATCTCCATCACTTCCCAAACCCTAAAACCTACACCACCGGGCATTTCTCTGAGCCTGCATTGTTCAGCTACTAAGAGGCAAAGTGACCAGAGGGTGGTGACTGGCAGTACCCAAAAGCAGTCTGACCCCAAGGCCAGCCCACGAGTTGTGACACGAGTCCTTGCTACTTGTCCTGCCCCTTGTGCTTTTTTTCTTCTGTCAGTTTGTCTCCTTTCGTTGCCTTCTGTCCTTTTCAGCCACATCTCCTTGTCTCCTTGTCCTGTAACACTGAGTAACCAAAAAAACAATTAAAAGCAACAAACTCAACAGTCCAACACTAATACATTTTTCCTGGGTTTTAGACTAGTGCTAAAATTGCATGCAGTATCTGGCTGTTTTTCTTTCTCTCCCTGTACCAGATTTACCCAGGAGACAGCATATTCCTTCTAAAATTTTATGTTTCCTCCCTGTCTTTTTTCTGGACTTCTGTTGTGTAACACAAAAAACCCCAACCTCTGTTCCAAAGCATTTCATTAGTTAATGCCAACTTAACAAGAACTTGCTAATATCAAATTCAACTGAGAACACTCCATACCACACAATGAATAGGAAACAAGATAACAATCTATTTTAAAAGTTAAAAATTAATCTTATAGGTAAAATATTGTTTACTTCTCCTAACCTTTAACATGAGATGGAAATAATAGCATTTATCAAAAAGGAGATGTGGCACTGCTAAAGGTCACAACTGCCCCTTGACAGTATCATGTTGTAGCATTAATTGCTAGCAGGTTTTTTTCCTGGCTGAACCCCAGCCCTTCATTGTGCCAGCACACCCCATCCCACCCTGGTGTAAAAGCAGAGTTTAGATTTTCCTTCTTTGGTGGAAGACACTTTGATGTTTCTGCTGTGCTCAGGGTAGAGGGGCTGTGAGGGACAGAGCAGCACACTAGAAACATGCAAAGAAAGGGCATAAAGACAATGTTTACATGAGCACTGTGACTTTTCATCCTCACTGAATCCTCAAATAACCTGGAACCACACACAAACACACAACTTTTCTGTTTTTAAAAAATTATTAATACATAACTGCACAAATTTAAAACCCAAGGACGCTTTCAAATGTGAACTTCATAATAGATCTTGCAAAGCTATTGTAACCATTGTCAGGGAGCATTCACGTTTTCAGAAGTAATTAAGAAGTAATTAAGGCAGAAATTCTTGGCTATACCTTGCCAAGGTTTTCTGAAGCTTATTCCCTGAGCTACATTGTTTAAAATGGGGCAAAATACATGAAGAAAACAAAAAACAGCAGCGTGAATTGTAATTACTCAAGAGCAGTGCAGAATAAAGCTTCAGTAAATGCCTTCACAGTTGAACTCAACTGTTTAACAAATGAAAACTCTAATTGACAATTCTGTACCAAAGTGTAAATTTGTCAGGGAAGGATACGCAACAAGTTTTTGGGCTTTGTTTCTTTTTCTCCTTGTACATCACAGTGAGTGCTGTTGTGATTTGGATCTATTACTTCTGAATATTGCATGAAGCTGACAAGCACTTGTCATTTAAAGACCACATGGAGGCATTTAGTTTTCCATTTAGACATAATAACACATTATGCAAATAAGCTTGCCAAGGAAAGCTGGAGGCTTACATGAAATAAACTGTCAAACACCAGTTGCTAATAAATGAACATTTCTTTATAGATTGTCTTAATTTGGGCAACTGGAAAATAAGCGTGACTGCATGGATAAACTATCTTTCAATATGAAATTCTGTTGATCGTGCAGAGCAGAAATCTTCCCAGAAAATTGATGTTCCTTGCCTCGATTCAGTTAAGCAAACACAAAGAACTTTAAGCAACCCTGTTAAATATTTACACTATATTGTAGAAAACAATAAAGGTTTTGAAATTGGCTCCCCACGTTGCAGATGCCGAGGAGAGCTTGGTTGGGGTGAGAGCAGAGTGTGTCCCTTCAGCACTCACCCCACAGCTACTGGGCACTTCCCAGGCTGCTGGCACTGCCTGGCACACCCTGATGGCACAAAATGATGGCACACCCTGCTGCTCACCCCCAAGGGAACCCCCGCAGCCCCACACCACTGCCCAGGGGCCTTTCAAGGGGCACGGCTTCCCCACTTCCTCTGTGCCATATGCAGAGCTCACTAATTCTTGCAAGGAGATCTCAGGCTAACTTGGTCATGAGGCAGCTAAGCAGAGTGTTTTAAATAAAGCAAAAGCCAGGCAGGTGGGAGAAGGGAGGGTCCCAGCCTATCACGTGCAGTTAACTGCGTAAGTGGGCAGCTCAGAGACCCTCACATGCCTGGGCATGACAATTAAACACAGACAATTATAAACAGACCACTATGACAGCAAACCAAAATAATACCAAAAAATAGGGGCTACTAGGATCAAATAAGGGTTTTGTTCAAGTGAACTGTTTCTTCAAATGGAGCAGTAAAAACCAGCCCAACCGATCAACGCATCACCAAACAAACCAAAGTACATCGGTGTTCTACTTGTGCAAATTAAAAGTTAAATGGAGGATGTTGATTTACCAAATCACTCCATGTAAAAATAGCCTAATTGCTCTACATATTTGATATTACTTTGAAGGGAAACTCAAGCCAATGTGTAACTCTAATGGTTAATTTACTATGTCATTCCTTGTTTCTAATTTTTATTAACAGAGTCACATACAGTTGTTTCTAAATTGGCATCTTTTCATCCTTAAGGAAACTACACCCTAAAGTAATATTCTGTCAGAAATCTGCTCTTAATTGGGCTAATCAAGTAGCATTTCCACATTAGGAAGGATGGATTATAGTTTCATTTACTGAGAAGTTCACATGACAGTTGCAGACATTTATATTTGAGTAGCTGGTTTGGGATCTGTCCAAATCTTTCTCTTTTTGCTTCTTTTTAATTAATATTTCAGGCATACAGGATAGCTTCTTCTTTTTTGGAAACTGAATTGAAGGATTTGATTTGCACCAGGCATTTTGCCATTAGGGGAAAAATAAAAAATAAATCAAAAACCTAAGAAGGAAGTCATGAAGTTTTGCTTTGTAACTAACCCAAAATTTTTCTGCATAAGGGAAACTTTACCTGATGAAGTCGCACTGTCCCTCTGCCACATAGCTTGACTGAGGGGGCATTGACTTGCTGGTTATTTTAAGACAAAATTCAGAAGTTAATGCTTTGTCTGGTCTGAGCAATCCCTCTCTAAAATGACCAAAAGAAGCCATATTCAGAGTAATTTGAAACCGAACATTTACATGTAATTTAAGAGCCTTTGCAAAACCTCTGCCTGTTCAAAACCTGACAGCTCAAAACCTCCCTGTCTGCCCATGCAAACCTCGCTCTACCTTCTCTCTCCACAGAGCTTTAATTTAAACAGTAAGGTTTAAATTTAGTTTTTAATAAAGCCTGTCTCCTGCTTGTGAGTGGAACAAGTGCAGAGCAGCATCTTGGTTTTAGTCAGAATTTATCCCTGTGGTGTGAGAATGAGGAGGTATCTGGTGGAATATGAAGATTAATTCACAAGAGGTGAGAGAAAGCACTTCCTTGCACAGGGAGCAGCAAGCTGATGGAGGTGCTGCCACAGGAACCTGGAGGAGGCCATGCCAGCAGGCGCAAGAAGGGTTCAAACACATTCATGGACAGCAAGGTCCCTAAACCCAGGCAGAAGGTTGTAGCTCACAGAGCGCATGGATGTTCAGAAATTACCCAAACTGCCAAATGGAGCGAGGCTCATTCCGGCCTCCTCCTCTGGGGCCCCAAGATTTGCTGGATCAGGGTTCCTACACCCACAGGCAGAGCCTGGAGCCCCAACACGCAGCGGGGGCAGTGCTGCCTGTCCAAGCACAAAGGCAGGAAGGGTTGGAATCAAAGCAACTTGTGATAGAAGCTTACAGCACTGCTGGGGCTAGGAGTGAAAACAAAACCTGAACCCAGAGTAAACCACTTCCCTAGCATGCATTCCCCTGCTCATTTGATCCATGTGACAGCTGATTTCAGACTAGCACCAGTGGCTCCACCAGCCCTAATCCTCTGTATTGTGCGAATGCTGCAGCATTGCCACGGGCTTAGAGCAGAGTAGCACTAACGCTATCAACACTGATCAGCTGGCAGGAACTCGGGCCCAGTTGTGGGACTGTTTTGGTACAGTCTTAGCACCACTGAACAAAACTGCTTTTGAATTTGGGAATTAGCTGATGCAATGGGGTAAAGAGGCAGAACTACTGACTCTCATGCTGGGATCAGACAAGGGCATCAGGGTAGAATTTTATTAGATTATTATTGCCTTGCTCTCTTCTTGACACAGTCAATCTTTCTTGCAGGGTTTGCATTAATAAATAATTACCTATGGCAAGAGACTGAGATGCACAAAAAGGCCTTACAAGTGCTCTCATACAGCAGGCAGCCTTTTCAAAAACAAAGATGGAGTTGAAAAGTTTCACTAATCCGAGCCTTGTCATCTACAATGCTGTTGAAATAACCCCCTAAAGCACTGTTAAAAGGCACAAGATCAACACATCAAGCAAGAATTGGCCGACTCGTAGATGATACTGTCTCGACTACAAGGGCATCCCTTTGTAGCAAAGATTAAAGGGAAAGTGCCTTTTCCTGTATGCTGTTGACTTAAACAACTACCATTTAGCAGTTTGACTTTCTTTTTGTGGTCGAGAATGTATTATTAATGCGCAGTCCTTTAAAGAATGTGCTAAATTCCTCCTGCGTTTAGCACTTACAAAACATACAGAGGGGGAAAAAACCCGCCCGTGGTTTTCACAGTCTAAACAACAACAAAGTGCCTCCAGGATTCATTTTAATGAGAAACGCCAGTGTCCCACCGTGGAAATCTGGAGACGGACAACGCACACCAGCAGATTAATTATCATTTCGGAGGCAGGAACTATGTGGATTTTGTAACAAGGCTTGTAGAAAATAAAAATTCTGTTAATCACTGCGAGATTTGTATTTCCTCAAAGGTACCATTAACCCATAAATACATGTGCCACATACATTCAGAATGAATAGGAAATGAAGGAGCCCTTCCTCTCTCCCCTCCCCAACACTACAAACTAAGAAATTTACTTCCCTTACAGATAGCCATGGCTTTTTGATTTCTATTTTGGGTTGGTTTTGTTTGTCTGGAGGGTTTTTGTTCTGGGCTTTTTTAGGGTGAGTTAAGTATAAGTTTTTCTGAGCTCAACAGAGGCTTCAGTAAGCAAACAGCACGACACTCACTAGTCCTCCACACATCTGCAGGACAGATTTATCACCGCTGGCATGCCATGCAAATGATGGCTCCAGTCCCTGACGGAGCAGTCATTGACTTTCATAAAGGTTTTATGGATTACCGAGTCCAGGGGCATCTCCCGATACCTTTCCTGGACTTGTGGATAACATTTGCAAGGCAAAGCCCTGGTGCAGAAATTCCCTGCTGGAGAAGGCACTTCCCTGACTGCAGCAAACCCAGTTGGCAGCTGACACTCAATGGCCTCAGCCTTCAAAACAGGAGGCGATAAGAGATGGGAATTTTAACAATGCAGTGACTTGAGTCATAACCTCACTGAGCATATTTGATAACTCTAGTCTAATTTCTGGTTGTAATTCAGAAGAGGACTGCATTGTTTTACAAGATAAATGTATTAATCCTTATTCTTCTGTGGTGGGTATCTAGGAGATTAACTGCATTGCTGAGTGTGTGAATTTGTCTGTGACCAAAACCTGACATGAATGCAAACTAAACGAATGATTTCTAAGACTCTTTTGTTAAGGAATAATCTCCAGACAGATGTCCATGATAGCTGAGCAGTCAGTCGCACACTGTATCATTTATTTGGAATTCATACCCTAAATAAAACTGACTTTACTATAATTTGTTTAATTTCTAGCTTCTGAATATTTTAGCCAGTCTTATGTTCTAGCCTTCCCTGAATCACAGCAATTGGAGGGCTCAAGCTCACATTCAGGCCTTTAGAAAACTGCACAGATGATGAAATAGGTTTGGTTCAGCCCTTTGAAGAAGATAGTTTGTTTAAAGTAATACTTTGAGAGCTTCCTGCAGGAAAACAGCTTTCATGAAATGGAAACATCTTCCGTGTACCAGTCACAAGAGTGCAGGAATGTACTTCCTTCTCTTACCATTTCAAATCCTGACAATGCTACTGGTCTTACCCTCCCACTGAAATCTTTATCGTGGCCCCCAGCGGTGGCAGTTTCACTCTTGCATGATCCAGGTGCATGCAGGTATGGAGTGCCCAGCAGCCCTCTTCTGACTGAGCAGGACTTTGGCAGGGGCACACATGCAGCAGCTACTGGCACAGAGAAACCTCTCCACCTTGTTGTCACTGCTTTGTGACCCAGATAGTAATGATAATTAATTAACAGCACTAAGAGTAGGGCTTGTGGTGTTGCATACATGCCAATTGCAGTTCTACACTCAGCAAGTGCTCGCAATATCCCAATATTACACACAAGGTGACAGTGTCTTTTTTTCCTGGGACTAGAAATACATGATGCTACAGGAGAGTCATTAATTCCTCCTCAAATTATATTTTGCAACTTCTGCATTTTTCATGTATGAGGCCTGATTCTGGTTCCCCTGAACAGATTAGTTACTTATAAGTGTTCAGGTAATCCATGCAAATAGATTGTGGTAAGGTTGTTTATTATATTTTTTTCCCTCCTGCAATGGGTACAGAATGTGATTTCTCATTTCTGAACAAGTTTTACAAGCAAGTGGAAAAAGTGTATAACAATAAGTGATACATATTTAAATTAAATTTTTGAATCTGTGTTAAAATTTGTGGACCTTTTAGAATAAATGAGCATCCCCCGACTACTTTCAGAGAGAACTCTCTCTGCATTTATAATTCAAAGTGCCCTAGCTGTCTCCCAGAGTGGGGTACAGAGAACATTGAATATAGATAACATCTTCAGAGAAGCTGAATATTATTCTCTTCTGAAAAATGAGGGGAACAAAGCCTGCATCCCAAGGTGTCCCTTCCCCCCCGCCTGGTGTTGCAGAAGCTGAAGCAGAGGAGAAGGCAGAGCAGGGTGCCGTGGGGACTCACGCTGCACTCCAAGGTGCAGCAGCTGCAGCACCTCTCTCTGTCCCGGGGCAGGGACAGCCTGGCTGCCCATCTCCAGCTGTCCGGGCTGAGGATGCCCGTGTCTCCTTGTGTCTCAGGCCGTGGCTCCCGCTACAATTTCCCACCGCGTGTTCAAGCCTACAGCCAGCTCAGCGAAGAGGAGTGCCCTGGACAGACAGCAGCACTTTCCCCTCCTTACACCTGGGTATACACGGAGAGCTGCAGCCAGCAGGAGCCCAGGGCATGGCTCACCTGCACAGCAATGCCCTCCTCACACCCAGGAACTGCTCTTATGTCACAGCACAGAGCCAGCATGGAAAGCTGTATAACCCAAAGCCTTCTGTGGCACAGGAGCCCTGCTGGGACCCCTGCTCTGGAGCAATGATTTGAACTGCCACTCCTGCGCCCTGACTGCACTGGGACCAGGCTATTAGCAGAGATCTCCCTCCTCTGCCAGCTACTTGACTTTGTAGAACTTCAAATCACTGTAATAAAGCCACAGACATACTTCCCATTCTAGGGAAGTGACCTAAATACTCAACATCCCAGCCTGTCTCCATCTCTGAGTAATTTGCCAAAGGCACAGCTAGAGCAGTGGAGAACACAGCAAGTATGTCAGACCTGGCAGCCAGGCTGTCCTCTCCAGACAGGAGTGTCAGGGCTTCAGGGCCCATCCCCTGAGCACCTGCAGTGTTCCATGCATGTGCACAAGGTGCCAAGATGTCTTTTGGAGGAAGCAGCAGGACTGAGGATGCTGGGCTGCTCTCCATATCCACAGCAGACTAACTACCTTCACAACTGAGCATTTCAGCCAGGAATATTAAAAGCTGCTCTGTTAGAATAAGGAGAATTTAAACAATTGCTATTATTAATTTTAAAATAATTAAGTGAGAAGCCATAAGGCTATCATTTTCTCAGCAGGACCACAAAATCTCTCAGTTCTCTGAAATGTTTTACTATGCCCATATGTTTGGCTACAGCTGAGTCCGACTATAAAAGTATGACATCTTTTAATTACATTTTAATGAAAGCTGTAACTAATCCAATAGCTCATTTGTTAGTACCTTGTGGGAGAAAGAAAAGCTCAAGAACAATCTCAGAATTCTTGGTTTTGGAGTCTGTGGAAAGATACATGTCAATGGTTATGCCAAGTTCCCACAGCATTAGAGTTTGCTGGCCAGTGACCACAAACCATGGACACCTAAACAGGTCTGTGCCTTGGTGTGTCTCAGCTGTGCTCGCCTCCATTGGTCAGCTTTCTCAAACACTGAAGGAAGCAGAGAGTGTACAAGGGACACATGGTCCAGGAGCATGTCCGGCTTGAAAGACTGCTCAGTGATTTCCCTGAGCTTTGATTCAGACCTTTACTGAGCCATCTCTGGGTGAGTTCTTTCACAATCCCTTCTTCAACACAGGAGCAAGATCATTTCAGCTATTACCCACATTGAAAAAATTGGATTTGAGCCTGCAATAGACATAATTTCCCCCATCTCTGAAAACTGACATCTCTTTTATGTTTGTCATCAATAGACTGACTTTTATATCTTGCCTGCCTGCCCTATAGACAAATACAGTCATCATATTCATAATTGCTGCACATTTCTCTAGAACAAGTGAACTGTATCTTGTGGATTCAGGGTGAGACTTGCAGAGCTCAAGGACAGTCTGGAATTGCATACATCAAGTAGTGGGCTCAGGAAAAAAACGGGAAAAAAGCATGCAATTCCAACTGCTAGTGAAGAAATGTGCTTCAGAAAGGAAATCAAGCCTTTGGTGGGCATAGTTTGGCCCCTAGTGGATAGTAATTCTCATTGTCACATTGAATTGGTAGCCTTTGCTTAAGCAAAAGCCAGGACAGAATAACCCTGGAAACTAAATTACCTCCCAGCTTTGGAGATGAAACTTGCTTCAAGCCAGACCTGGAGTGAATTTGCAGTCTAGTGACAGGACTGAAATCTAAACATTTGCCTCCTCAGCAGGACTGCCAATACGTTTAAAATTCACATCCAGAAAGTGAATTCTCCTCTTTAGCTTGAAAATATTCATCTGAATGGAAAGGTCAGTGAACATTTTTCTCTTCCCTTGCTAATTGAGAGGCAAGTCAGAGCTTAATTTGCCAAGAAACCAGGACCTTGTACTTCTCATGTTGAGCAGAAGGCTCCAGCAAATACACCTGATGGACCCACGTCCATGGCATCTCTGGATAGCTGCCATCTTTCACCCCCATGAAAATGACGCAGTTTGCTCGTGATTATAAACTCCTATTGATTTCCAATTTTCACCAGATGTGCTCAAATCCCTTGGGATCTGAGCATTTGTAGATCCCTATCAGTCTTGCAGTGCAGAAACAAAAGTGGCAACATAATTGGCATAGTGGAGCAAAAAGACTCCCATTCTGCTTTCAATTTAGGCCCTTGTTGCAATTTCTTGACAGTAGATTTCTTCTCAGTGCTAATAGCTTCATATAAGGTTCTCAAAGAAAAGATTAAACTTTAAAAAGAAGTACACGTATTTGGGCTTTTTGAACTTAATAACCCCACTCTTAATAGGAATGCTATCTCCAGAGTAGACTGCACTACATAATGTTGGCTTTGTTTGGTTTTGTTTTTCACTAACAATACCAGCTAATGCTTTGTGTGTTCCTGTGCTGCTCAGTCACAATATCTATTGAACATTTGATCAAAGCAGTTCATGGCAGTAAAGCATGCTCGTAACAACTGCATATTTGTAGTATTTAAATATGGCATAGCCTCAAGTTGTTGCAAAAGGGATATTTGCACAGCCTACTGTAGACCCAAGGTGATGCATGTATAATCTCCCCCTGTAAGGTGAAAAGGGAAAGTGCATCAGCACTATTTCTGTTTAGAACAGCTCTTTTCAGCACAGAATTAATTCTGGCCCTCCTCTGTAATACCTGTGCTCCAATCTGAAAATTCTAACTGCTAACACAGAATAGAAAGCTTAAAATGTGCTGAAATACAGAACAAAGCATTTACAGAGGGAAATCAAAGCAAGTACATTTCTATTTTCAGGCAGAAAGTGGCATGGTGTTTCTTGTTGATGATGTAAGGCTCCCCTACATGCAGGGAAAGGGTGGGTGGAACAACACTGGTGTTGCTTGCAGGAAGCAAAGCTGTGCTATTTTAACATCTGCAGAGCAACACCATTTCTGATGGGACAGAGCTCCATCAGGAAGCAAGACTGATCTTAGGCACAAGGCAAATAAAGACCCATTCAGCTCAGAGGACTTGCAGTTTAGTGTCTCAGAAATGCCTCTGAGGGGGCAGTCCCTACAGTGGGAACATCCAAACCAGAGGCATTGTACCTTGTTTAGCCAGGGAGTATCAAAACCTGACCAATACCTAAAGCAACTGTGTTTGTTTGTTGTAAAGCAAACCCACCCAAGCAGACATGCAGGAGATAATTCTTATCTGGTAGAGATGGAGGGAACACAAGTACCCCTAGAGCTTGCATGGTTCTCCAACAGATATTTCCCTTAGTGAACAGCAAGGCATTTAAAACAAGCATCTGCTGTGAATTCCTGAAGACAGATGATTATAAACTCCTCAGAGCTGCATTTAAGTGTTTGGAAATACTTATCACCTGTCACGGGCACTGCTAGAACTGAAACAAATTTAAAGTGTATAAATGTATCTGCAGCAATGAGAATGACCTCAAGATCGAGGCAAAACAAGTTTTCTAAGTTGAAATAATATCCTAACACTAGACATGAGAATATAGGAAGAAAAGGAGTTCATACATACAAATCTTTCTACAGACAAGAAATTCTTCAAAGCTTGCTTTCTCTTTGAAACCATAAATCTCCTCACGAACCTCGTACAGCTTAAATGTGACTGAACACTTGAAAAAAAGCTGGTCCAAAAATAGTTGCAAGGCTCTTACTGTATTAAAAAGAAGAGAATAGTAGATAAGCTCATTCAAAATTACCAGGATGCTGAGAAAGAGTTGCAAGCAGAACATATTCCTTGATTATTTTATATTTAAAGTTTAACTGAAAAATTACAGGTACAGAAACCTCACTACAGTCACCTTAAAAAGGCATATTTTTAATGACAACTTGATTTACTGCCTTTTTTTTTTAAGCATTAACATCAGTAATAGAACATAAGGACTGGAGAGGTCTTGATGGCTTCCTAAGCAAGAGCCCTGTGCAACCCACTGGAACATACAGCACAAATTTTCTCACAGCAAAGCCCATCAGGAACAAAACAAGACTTAAAGAAAAAGGGTTTACTAAGAATAAAGAAGAAAGGGCTAGTGTTTGAGTGTCTCTTTTTTTTTTTTTTAGTTTTTAAAAATTACTCCGGTATAATTCTAGCCAAAAATACTGAGAATAGTTGTAATAGCATCCTGAGATAATACCTGGCACCCTGGGTCCTCAAATGGCAGAGAAGTTCAGATTCAGGACTGATAGCAGTAGCTGGCATGTTCAGCAAAGACAGTAAGAAGCACAGCATGAAAACCTGAGGAAGAAGCCTGTTTTCTAATAAAAAGGAGCAACTCCCTCACTCAAAGGAAAAGGAAAAAAAAGATACACTCATAGCAAATACATGCAGAAATAGAAGCTCACAGACTACAGTGTGCAGTCAATTGGGAGACTAAAGGGGACAGTCACAGGATACTCGCCGTACACTCAGTTAACGTTGAAATTGTTGGTCTGATGTAAAAGGCACTCTAGCTTCAAACAACTGATGAATTAACAATTTTGTAAAGATCTCATTTGAATGACCAGCTCGGAACATTCTAAAAAGTATTCTCTTGAAAGGCTGTATGTGGAAGATCATACAAGTCAGAAAAACATTCAAAGACTCAGCATTCAAAGGTAATTTGATCAAAATATTAAATTATCAGGTGAAGGCACAATGAAACTTGCTTATTACAAAGAGGAGCCACAAAAGATTACAGAAAGCAACTAACTTAGCCATGGTAAGATTTTAAGAAAAGAAATGCTTAGGGCTACAACAAAGAACAGGTCTTTGACCTGTCCTGAAAAATAAACCAGTATCACAGCCCCCCAGTCTTCACAGAGAAGAGCACCAGAACACATCACCTGCTGAATCCATTGCCGCACTCTCATCACACAGAAAACCTCAAAAGCTCAGTGACATCTCTTACTGATGGATCAGAGATCATTAGGACAACTGAATCATAAAAACAAAACCTTGATAAAAATAAAGCTATCCTGGACTTTTTATTTAAGTGAAGTGAGTCCTTTTAGTTCCTCCCTGCTACAGGCAAGAGAGGGAAGGCACTTCCAGCAGAAGAGTCCAGCAGGTATCCTTGATTTCATCAAGTAACCACTGCCTTAGAAAATGCAGGTAGTAGACACAAATGTTATTTTAAAACACTCTGTGATCACAACACAGCAAAATCAGTAAAGTGCTTGTGTTAAGTGAGGACAATGCCCTACCTAGGAGATGGACTCAGGTTCAAAATTCTTAAAAAGAAAAACCAGAGACTGAATAACCTACCACGATGCGAGTCATGCCAAATTAGCGACAGCCGTGACACAGCAGTGGAGCCAGCAGCTCACATATCAAATTGAGATGAAAAATCACTGTGATGAATCAGATGGTGGGTAAAGGCTCAGCATGGAGATAGAGCAGGACCTGGGCAATGGCACTGCCTGACATTCAGAGAGGGGAAGCCACAGGAGTTCAGATGAAGCAAAAGGCTAGAGACAGGTAGCAGCAGATTTGCTTTGTCTGCCATTATTCATCTCTCTGAAAAATAAAGAATGAGAGTTTCACCTTAAGAAATCCTATCTACCAGAACAGTCTGTTAGGGCACAACTGTGCCTTAATACTGTAACTTATGTTTTGGGTCAACTTCATTTGAAGCCAAACCTGGAATGAGAATGGAGGATGATGCAGGAATTGTAGCCAGTATCATAAACTACAGCACAGGCTGGGGTTTCTCAGAACTAGGTGTTCTTACCTGTCTGCATTTCCCTGCACAGATTCCTGCATTTTGTTCTCTAATGTGGGAACTTGTGTGCTCAGGTTCCTACAGCTGGTCATTTTCTCTCAATAGTATAGCTAGGCAGTAAGGAATATTTATTTCAAAAAGCATGACACGATCAGCCCCTTTGGTCAAGAGCTCATCTAACCTCATGCTAAGTGTCTGTAATTGCATAACTGTGTCAATTATCCCACAAGGAGCACTTTGAGCCCTGCTGCAGAAAGGCCAGGGCTGCTCTTGTCTCACCACGACCTCGCCTCACCTGCACCTTCATTAGCAGGGGCACAGAGGGGACAAGAGGAAGGGCTGGTTCCCCCCAGGGAGCAACCAGCAAGGCAGGGGCTCACAGGCTCTCCCCAACAGACCCTGTGAGCCCCATCCCGTCTGAACACACCCCAGCCCTTCCTCATAAAGACTGCCTCGTCATGTCACTTTCTAGAGACTGGAACCCTTTTAAAAATATACTCAGTTTTCTTCAAGGCTCAGCATACACAGACTGAGCCGTTCTTGTTGCATTAATGCTTGTGCAAAGGGAAGAAGTTGCAGCACGTGTTTGAGAGTGGTGATAGGCAAAGTGCAACAGAATTCCAGGTTATAATTCTAGGCATAACAGTGTAGGACACTGTCAACCTGCAATCTGATTTAAGAAAAAATCCAATTTAAAGCATTTCTAAGTGTTGCGCTTGACTGACTTCAAATGAACTCTTAAAAATCATTTTACAGTCATATTTTCCTCTTCTAAAGATGTTTTCCTGCTCTACTGAGTTAGTACACACACAGGAAAAAAAAGAAACTGCTTAGTTAAAAGGATGCTGTTGACACTGCACAAAGCACATACATTTTAAGAAGCAGAAGCCAAATACCTGCTACTCTCTTTCAATTACATTTGTATCAGAAATTAAATACAATGTATTTCAGAGGCAAGCCAATTTAACATTGTTTACCCAGCCTATTGCATATATTAATGTGCATATTGACATCTATGTAAGGTATGTACATACATATAAATACACACACACTGAACTTGCATGGAAAAACAACACTGTGAAGTGTGTGCTATATGCTCTTGGTGATATAACCTAAACTTCTGCTCAGTAATAGCAAAGCTCACAGCATTTCATCCTCATTCAAAAAAAAAAAAAAATCAGGTAATCTTTCATATCCTTAAATGGTCTTATTTGAGGTTTAATTTTCAAACCTCAGTGAAATAAATAATATGCTATAGGAATCAATTCCTACATTTGATCTCAATTTTGTTTGCCTGTGATAGTCTTCTATTAAAAAGTCTCAGTAGAAGCATTCTAATAAAGCAAAGTTATACGAATTTGGATTGAGATCTTTATGAAGTATGAAAATGATGTCTATGAGAATTTTATCATTCTAAAGATAGTAGAAGTAAAATTATGGAAATACCTGAAATGCAGTAGATTAGTTACCTCCCATCCCCCTCTACCTTACTAACAAGCATAGGTAGTCAAGACCTCTTTGCAAAAGGTTTTGCCATAAATGTTTCAATTTGATATTTCAAATCTCTCTTATGCAAAGATGACTCCCATGAAATTAACTCCTTTCTGTTCTGCGCTGCCGTGACAACTCTGGTAATTGCTTTCATGGGGTGAGCAATACTCAGGAAGCATGACTGTTCCTTTGTGGAAGTTAGCAATGCCCCGCACCTGGCTGCAAACGCCGTGGCGTGCGCTGACAGCGCTGCGCAGGGGCAGGCAGTGCCAGCTGCCCTCTGGCAGCACCGTGCCCGGGCACCCCGCGCTCAGAGGGGCTGGCAGACAGCCTGCCACCGAGGGGAGCCCCCTCCCCTTCGCCTGGCCTGGCAAGGAGGCAGGGCACACAGCTGCTGCAGGGATCCTGGGCGCTCCAGCCTGGTGCCCAGCAGAGCACCTGGCTGCGGAGGTGCCCCCGGTCCTGCCCCACCCTGCAAACCAAACCTCGCTGTCACACTGAGCAAATGCCCTGACAGCCATGTGAGAGGAGACAAGGGACCTGCAGCACATGCAACAGGTGACCTGCTGTACCCGGGCAACCTGCTA
Source organism: Emberiza elegans (assembly GCA_024865655.1). Taxonomy (NCBI): domain Eukaryota; kingdom Metazoa; phylum Chordata; class Aves; order Passeriformes; family Fringillidae; genus Emberiza; species Emberiza elegans. Next base: position 69,657,766 of record JALJVW010000206.1, read on the forward strand.
TACCCTCCAGATATAAAAAGAATGGATTTACAACAATGTATTAAAAACACCTTTTGAAAATTAGAACTGCTTTAATACCTCCAAAAAAAAAAAAAAACAGGTAATGCCACCTCCAATGTCTCTCCAAATACAGCAATGCTTGGATCATCTTAAAATTAAATATACCTCGATATTTGAACTGCTCAGGCTCCAGAGCCTCAGCCTCTGGCATTTCATAATACTTAGATAATAAACGAACAATCTTCTTTTTAAAAAAAAAAAAAAAAAAGAAAAAGGGATGGGGGTGGGAAGAAGAATGCAGAGGAAATAGTAGCTGTGAAATGGAATCCACAGTTTCAGACACCAGGTCTCATTAATCTTGCTGATGAATAGGACCTTTATAAAAGGAGACCCCGCAGCCGAGAAAATTGAAAGGAAATAGTATGGAAAGTGAAGCAGCAGTTTCTTGTACAAGTTCTTATATGTTTTAAATTAAGTGGCTTTTGTGGAGGCTTGAGTCAGAAAAACAAATCCGAGTAATTCCTTCTTTACAAGAGAAATGCATGTGGATGACACTGATGCTCCTTTTGCTGCAAGCCTTTTCTGGCAAAGAGATTAGATCAAGAATACGGCCAAAAAAGGAATGGAAATGCACTGTTCGGTGATTAGTTTATGACATTCTACCCTATATATAGTGCCTATTTGGCAAACCCTCCTGCAGTTCTGTGTTTTTCATTGCAAGTGGCTTATATCAGTACTGACATCTTGCAGATGTTAGTAGCTTTGATTTTTTTCCCCCATGTTGCAAATGAGTTGGCATGGAAACAACTCTTTTCTGGCAACATGACATATGATTCAAGGCAAAATGCATTTAACACAGATGAATAGTTCAGGAATATGCCTATAACAAAAAGTCATCTTGAAAGCTGCTTTGCATTTGTTGGTGTTTATGACAACTGTTTCAAGATATTCTCAAAAAAATGAAAAATCAACTGTTTAAGACTAGGTACCAATTATTAATTTCTCACTGCTTAATGCTACATACTCTACTTCATCCTTGATATATTTGTTTTAATAAAAAAAGAAAACATTAAGAAAAGAAAAACATTTTGAGAAGTTATTTTCCTGTTCTTTTAAATGACCTTTGCTGTGTTGATTTTTACATTTAGAGACAGTTTTGTAAGCCCAGATTTAACTCTGGGCCTGCCACAGGCATTCAGGGTGTGCTGCTGCTTCCAGGGACTCCTCAGACCATTTATTGGAGCACCAGTACTGTGGGAGCCCAGCAGTGACTCAGCTTCACTGGCCCTGGGCATTTCCCTGCCTCTGAGCACCAGGACCACCCCCATGCCCAGAGTGGCACTGGTACTCAGGTGAGCTCAGCTGGGGCCGGAGTGGGGCGAGGGCAGCTCCTGGAGGCTGCTCATGGGGGCACGAGATTGGCCCTACAGGGTTCCTCCCTGGCCACTGCAACTGAAGCAGGTCAGGAAGAAGCAGCAGTTCCCTCCAAGCCTGTTCCTAACAGCTCCAAACTGATCTTGAGCCTTGATAAAGGTCTGATTATCCTTTTGGTCTTCTAAAAGTATCTTTGGATAAAAGGTGGGGGAAGCTCTCCTTCCAAGAGCAGAACCTGTGCTTCATGTGGCCAGGGGCAGGAAGGAAAGGCCAGGGGAGAAGGCATTGCCAGCACCTGCTCCCTCCAGCAGACACTGCAGGCATCACTTTGAACAGAAAGCCACACTTCCACCAGTTCCAGCACAGTCACAAGCCTGCACAGACACCCGCACAAGTGAGCGAAATGCCGTGTGACATGCACAGGGCAACCATGGGGTGCCATCAAGTGTGCACTGAAATGCAGTGCTCAGGCAAAAGGTTATAGCCAGCAAAATGTAAAAATGGTTCTGAAGGGCAGTACAGCTCTCGATCAACAAAAATCTGGGCACATCCTTGTAGGACACATACATCAGATAGATTTGTTGGGTGGGAGAAAAAGGGCAATCTTTAAATTTAAAGAGAGTCTCAAAGTAAGAGAGTTTCAAACCCAGAGACAAAGAAGCAGAACCTACAGCAGGGAAGAAGAGATCTTGCACAGGAAACAAGGCACCAGAAACCTCATGGTTTGCAGTCAATGTTGGACACACAAACAGACCTTTTAGTGTTTGTCCAAACCTAATCTGAAGTCCAAACCTTTTGAAATATTATTATTACTGGAGGAGTCTGACAAGAACTCACCTCTGTGATTTAGAGGAGTCTGAATTCAATAAAATTAGCATTTAAATGAACCCAATTAAGAAATGCTTCAAACTGAGTCGGCAAGAAGGGAGTATGGGCAACTTGTCTGTTATAAAGCTCTAAAGGGCTACTCCAGCATGAAAAGCAAAATCCTTTTGGGTCACTATAACCAGAGCAGAAAACACCAGATTTTGTGGGTGGAATGCACTACTTGATAGCACAGATAGGCACTTTTTACTTCATTTTCACAAAAGCAAACAAAAAGTCTTGCCTTGTCACAGCACACACCACAGCCTATGTCATAGTTCACACAGCCACAGTACACAGAGCATCACCATACCATTTCAGAAAGCTTTAAGCATTCACCCAAACAGCATAACACCTTACCTCATCAGAATGCTTCAGGTCTCTGCCCATCCAGAGTAACATCACACCACTCCAGAAAGCTTCAAACTCTGCCCTTCTTGTTCTTTGTCCCAACCTTTTGTCCCCTCCTGTTGATGCATTGCACCTGTGTGCCCTCTATTCCCTTTGGTGGCTGCTCAGTGCCCCTGGGCACTCCCTGGCTCGTTGCTGTCAGTGCTGCTCACAGCTGTGCCCACTGGGGATGAGGCTCAGTTATAGCCCCACTCCCAATTACCACACACTGTGTACCTACATAGCCTTATTTTAAAAAATTAAGATTAATTGGCAAAGGTGACATATAAGATGGTGACTGCTGCCTGCACAATATTCATCTGACTTGCCATTTCTGAGCATTCAGGCTAGTTTGCAAAAAGTACACAATAAACATAAATGTTTGCCACGTAACAAAGGTTACTTGAAGCATTGTTTATGTATTTGGCCTCTATAGTGTGGAACAGCCCAATCATGAGAATAAGAAATATGAATAGGCTCCATTTATTTTACTGGTATTTGAATGCAACTTTTTGACTAATAAATACATCTGTTTTGGATGATAAATTGTCCATTAGAGGAAATTCAGGTGGGTTTATTTTGTGTTCCGTGTTTTGAATAAGCTGCCATGAATGTGGTGTTACATTTATTATTTTATCATTGTTTCTGCCTTCAGCTGAGCAGTACAGAAATAAAATGACAGAGTGAGCTTATAATCACAAGTATTTTAATTTATTAAATAAATGACCTAATTGCTTGCCTGAGATCTATTTTTCTTCTTTCTCTTGACCCTATTGAGAGTTAATCAGTTTCTTGGTGCTAATTAGATGTCAGCATTAGTAGCCTGCTAATACATAAGAGATAATGACACCATCGTGCAAGACACAGTGTCCAACACATGACCCTGTTTCCTTAAATTATGCCCTAAGGATTCATCTGGAAGTCTAAAGGCTATGTAGTTTTACAGCAGCAGTTCCTTCTGCTTGTGGATAGTGGGACAAGTTTGACAGGCAAATGGAGAATTAGACAGGAGATATATCTTACCAAGCAGGGTGAGGTTTTAACAGGAGTGCTACTGACTCTGTTCTTGTCCCACCTTGTAATTTTAGCAGGCAGTATTTGCTCAGTATGAAAACAATCATACAAAGAAGGCTTAAATAACAATTCTGTATTTCTCTTTTATAGACTAACAAACTGCTGGTAGGTAATTAAGACATACATCTTCCCTTTACAACTCCCTAATCCAACCTGTGCGCTCCAGCACGCTGAGGGAGTAGTAGAGAGCATTTTGTGCAGCCATACCTTCATCTGCAGCTGCAGGAGATGCCAGCACAGCACAGTGAGGTTTCACAGGGGCTGTTGCAGCGGCCTGTCTGTGCCAGGCAGATGCAAAAGATGCACAGCTGGGGAAGGGAGGCCCTTCACAAGCAGGTGAAAGCTCAAGCTTATGACTCAGTTTATCACAGCACTGCTGAGCTGGAAGGAAATTCCTCATTTACAGCCTTATGCAATCATCCAGCTCTTGGGGCAGGGGCTGGTGTATCTCCAGTGCCACAGGCTGCTCCCCTCACCTTTCCCAATGACCCACATCCTCTCCCAGGTGGGTAGAATTAACTCAGAGCTGCAGCAAGGCCACATGCATATGACATGCACTCAGCCTCAGAGTGGAAGTGTTTCCCAAGTGCAACAGAAATGTCTTCCAGGAGTGCCTGGGATGAAAACTTCCCAGAGAACAGCAAGGAAACAGCACCCGTAAGGCTGAGAGAGGGATCACGGCAAGGAAACAGCACCCGTAAGGCTGAGAGAGGGATCACGACAAGGAAACAGCACCTGTAAGGGCTGAGAGAGGGATCAGAGCATGGAAACAGCACCCGTAAGGGCTGAGAGAGGGATCACAGCAAGGAAACAGCACCCATAAGGGCTGAGAGAGGGATCACGACAAGGAAACAGCACCCGTAAGGGCTGAGAGAGGGATCACAGCAAGGAAACAGCACCTGTAAGGGCTGAGAGAGGGATCACGGCAAGGAAACAGCACCTGTAAGGCTGAGAGAGGGATCACGGCAAGGAAACAGCACCTGTAAGGCTGAGAGAGGGATCACGGCAAGGAAACAGCACCCGTAAGGGCTGAGAGAGGGATCACAGCAAGGAAACAGCACCCGTAAGGGCTGAGAGAGGGATCACGGCAAGGAAACAGCACCTGTAAGGGCTGAGAGGGAGACGGCAAGGAAACAGCACCTGTAAGGGCAGAGGAAACAGCAAGGAAACAAGGCTGAGAGAGGGATCAGGAAACAGCATGGATCAAGCAAGGAAACAGCACCCGTAAGGGCTGAGAGAGGGATCCCAGCAAGGAAACAGCACCTGTAAGGGCTGAGAGAGGGATCCCAGCCCCCAGCACTGCCCCAGCACAGCTGCTCAGGGGGTGGCAGGAGACCCATGGCTGAGCCTCTCCCCACACACGGGCACTGTGAGCAGGGCAGAGGCTCAGCCATGGGCACACAGGGTCAGCTCACAGGCTGGCTGCAGCTCACTTAACTTTTTGCCAGGGGCAGGGAAATGGGAAGAAAAGCACTCAAGAGCTCTGTTTTATGGAGAACATAATCCAGGTTGCAGTCAGCGCCAAAGGCCCAGAGCAAGGCCTGCTGCATAACCAGGCTTCCTGTAAAAGTTCCTGTCAGGAGAAGCAACCTCACAGAATTTTGGGGAGCTGTTTTTTCAGGTCTTCACCTCCACAAAGCCATGTTTGGAGCTTGAATCCTAGTCCAAGGCAGCAAACCCCTGCCAGGAAAAGCCTGCTGCCCTCTGAAACATTCCCCATCGTTCAACAACCACATATGTTATTTAAACAGGCTCCTCTGTCTCTGAAAGTACACTGAGGGTGAGCAGTAACTTTTGCAGTAAAACATCTACAAATGGTACTCTCTCTGGAACAGGGTTCCACTGCCCATGCACCCAGGGCATTCAGCATCATGGAGGAAAGCAACTGATCTTAATCCAGTCTCTTGGTGTCAGAGACTAAAAATTACCTCATCCAGCAGGATATCCTTTCAGAGAGACACTAGGCCCTCAAACCTTTCTGATATAAATTCAGTGAATAACCCAGCAATAATACCTGCCAGTACAGCACTGTTAATCAGTACTGAAATTTGGAAATAAAGTTTCTGGCTCAACACGATCTCTTGAAGTGTTAAGCACTTAGACAAAAGTTCCCTGCCATCTGGCAGATTCATGATGGCAAAAACCCTCCTGTGAAGAGTCGACCTTAAATGTAAATACATGTAGGGCAGGAAGCAGAGTAGGGGAGAGGCAATGAAATTGCAATCTTTTCATGATGGTTTGCTCTCAAAACACTGTGACCAGCTCTGCACCTGAAAGTCACTAAATGCATTTTCGTTTGATATTTTTAAGTGCTGTTGTGCCTGGGAAGTGTTAATGGCTCATCCATTAGTTGTGACCCAGACTTTACAACTTCACCCTGGCTTCATTAGAGCAATTGAGGGGGTTAATGCACTCTACTTTTATCTAGCAGTTAAACCTCCGAGGTTCATTTGTATCAAAGCTGCCATACAAAGGAAAGGTCTTCTTTGAAGGCCCATGGACCTACAGAGGAGTCTTTGAACCAGGGACAATTCCCGAGGGGAAGGCTGGAGTGGGAAAAGAACCTTGTTTGGTGTGCAGCCAGCAACAGAAACTCCAGAAAGTCACAGCACCTAGCAGGGATCAGAGCTGGAGGAGAGAAATGCTGCCTTACCAGGCTTCTGCAAGAGGCCTCCTGAAAAGTTTTATTTGTCTGTGTTTCACTAACAAATAACTAAAATGTTGTCCCCCTGGCTCAGTGTCAGGTACAGAGTCAGCCTCAGCGCAGGAGGAATTCAGGGGCTGAAATAAGTGCAGCCCCAGGCACTGTGCAGCAGCAGCTCCCAACACTCAGAGCTCATGGGAACGTGGGACTGGCCAGCACATCAGACTGGAAACTTGGGCACAGAATCCCTACACCAGCTCCTATTGCCCAGGTGAAAGTGCTTTTGAAAGCACAGCATGGTCCTTGGGGAGCAGAATCCTCAGCTTATCTACCTGGTGAGGCCAAACATCCTCCAAAATGGCTCATTTTCCCTCCAAAGTGGGAGGGAAAGAAAAAGAATAGGTGTCCTGGCTCACTCATGGACATCCAGGGGGTCTGTGCCTACACAAAAAAACCTGCTGCAGCAAACCCTCTGCACTACTGTGAGACAGAAATAGTGCTGTTGATTACAGGCATTAAGCATGACTAATGCAGCAGTTACCACTTAAAACATACCCAGATCCCATCACCCAGCTCCACAGCTGTTTTCATGGGGCACTGCAACAACACAAGAGAGTGGGAAGCAGTAATCCAGCCCTTGAGAATGCATCTGGATCCTCAGCACCTCCTGAGTGTAGACAGATATGGGCACCAATCCTAGACCTAAAGGAAACAAAATGGAAAAAGAGAAAAAAAGGAAGATGGTGGGTTTTTTTAAAACTCTGATCATATGAAAACATGTACCCTCAAACTGGATTTGCTGTAGCAAGAAACATATGTGAAATTTATCATGTGAGGGAAAGCACTTTTATGAATATAAATTGCATTGTTGAACACACTGTCCCCAAATAGGCAACACTAAGAGCTCTTGCATTTAAAGAAAACAGAATTATGATACCCCAGAGTCCAACAGTAAGTTCAGCAATTGAAGAAGTAGAAGCACAAAGGAACAAAAAGAGAAGGATGAGAAATGAAGGGCAGCAGCGGAGGTGTCCGTGTTCTGCCTTGTGGCATTTCCCTGCTGGCAGCAGAGGCAAGGGCTGGCTCCTGAGCAGCACCCAGGGGTGCCTGGCCTGCAGTCAAGCCCCACTGAGGGTGGGGGGCTCTGTCCTTGTGCGGCAGACAGGAGGGGCACCCTTGGGGTGGCTCACTGGAGGAGCAAACAGAGCAACACCTCCCCCATGCCAGGGCCAGGGCCACATCTCCATGGGGGAACAAGCACATGGCCACAGCACTGTGGGCTGGCAAGGGTGGGGGGGGTCACATTTCAGCCCTGGGTCTCCTCTCACTTCCTTCTTACCATGTGCACAACTGTCAAGAGACCTGGACATAACCACATCGAGCTTTACTACTAATGCATACAAGGGACCGATTTACACATTGCGGCAGTGTAAATATTTGTCAGCTTACAGAACAATTTAAAGACTTTAATTCCACTTGTAAGAATAAAGCTGGGAGGACAAGAGTTAGCTCATGGCTTGAAGAGGGGCATCCCTCCAGAAAGACAATAAAAAAGTCCACCCGCTCTGCCATCTAGCAGATAATAAGTGAAGTTAAGCTCATTAAGTGAACACTATCCACATTTTGGGGGTTTAGTGAAAGGCTGCTCCCAAAAGGGACCTTCATTCATGCTAACTCAAGGTTCCTTGCTCAGGGGAGATTTCCTTGAGACTGGGAGGGAGTCCTTGTCTGACTCCCAACAGCTTCCTGGGTGCTTTCATCAGGCACATGCTGCTCCACTAACCTGGCAAGGGCTCTGCAGCAAAATGGGAGAGGGGGTATGAAACCTAAGCCTGTTCCTCCTACTTAGGGGCAAAGTTTATAACTGCAGATGGAAACTTGCTGCTTGATATTGCTAGCAAGATGCCCAAAATGCAGCATTACCCCTGAGCACATCACAGTATTCAGGACCATGTGCAGCTCTGCTATGAATTATTCTCTGTAAATATCTGCTATATTTAACCAAAAGGAGAACCTGAAATAAAAAGAGAACCAGGCAATATTTGCCAAAAGCCATAGGAAAAATGGAACCAAAATTATTAAAAAAAAAAACCCCACCAGACCTAGAATCAAATAATAATAGATCACTAATTAGAAGCTCTTGTGCTTATTTACTGACTAGGTGATAAGTTAACCAATATATGCCTGACCTTTTAAAGTCATATTTCTAGCCACGGAAGCCATGGCTATTAACTGCTACCAGGGTGCCATGGGATTTGTGTTCAGAGGCTTCTTTTTCACTTTGTTGTTGTAGCCTCTCATCTTTTACTGACATTACACACCACTCATCAGGATCAGTGTCAGAAGCTATAACAGCATCTGTTGCAGTGGCAGCTTCTGCTGGATGAAGAGTCTCCCCCTTTACCTTAAAGAATGTCAATCATTTCTCATTCTCAGCATTCAGACTTGCTCATCAGTTAGTAACAACTTTCAGCTACACCAAACATGATTTTTGAGTAAACACTGGACTGAGATCATTGGAAATGATTGACAGCTTATAAATCACACTTTTCAGAAACCAGTAAGGAAGGGAAAAAACCCTATCCTTTCCTATTTCTAATGTTTCACTGTCATTTGAAACATCTTCTACCTGAAGGGGCATGGGACAAAAAGCTTGATTTGTGACATGCAAAGGCATTACAGGAGGCTTTCTGTAGGATACTTTACAGAGGCCTGTCTCCTTTCTGCTAGAAGCCCCATTGGAGAGGAAGGGGAGGTAAAAGAAGCTAATTAAGGAAAATTAAGATCATTTAACTATCAGACTGGGTGCCTATGTACCCAGTTAAATTTTCCCTCTGGAATAGCTGATATTCATTATTCTTGGCATAACTATCCTCTTCCAATCTTTCTGTGGAGTGTTCCCCACAGCCTCAGTCCAAGAGGTGCCTGAGCAACCCCAGGACCCTGTCCTGGCCTGCCCTTCCTTGGCTGCTGAGGAGTGACAAGCAGGCACCCAAGGGTTAGAAGCTGCATGCATAAAAAGTTATTTCTAAAACCAAACCAAGTGAAACAAATCAATGGACACAAGAGAACAAGAATCTATAAAAGAGAAAAATGGTGGCAAACTCATTTCCAGGGAAGTGAAACTTGCCTCTGTGGGAAGGTGTCTATTACTCCATGCAAGAAGCAGATGTTGTGCTCTGTCTTGCAGGTTTGCCTGCTGCTCCCATGCCATCATGTTTCCCTGGAACATGGGCACTGTTTGGGACTGCAGTCCCGCAGCCCTTGGAATGTAAGCACAGCTCAGCTGCAGCAGCACTCAGCTGTGGTGCTGGGGCTCTCTCTTAGGAAAGGCTATGAACATAAAAATCACAGCTCAAAAAACTAAAAATTGCAAGCAATTGAGCAAGGAAAAAACAAAGTGTCTGCATTTCTCTGCCTCTTGTGTCTGAACTTTTCACTCAAAAGCTTAGCATTGCTTTTCCAGGTTTTCCTTCAGCTTTATTGGAAGTCAAGAGCTGTTGAATCACAAGCAAGCCCGAAGAAAGACACACTTTCCTAAAGTTGTGTTAAATTTAGAGGCTTCATACACCCTATTTTGCTCCAGTGTGGATTAATCAGGCACTTCCTCAGCAGCTGCCTTTTCCTTCCATTAATTAGCAGCTCATGGTGCCATCCTGCAGCACATGCTGACACCACCCTGGAAAGGAGGTTCTTGCTCACAGCTCAGTGCCAGCCTGGTGAGGGGAGGAACAGCTCCAGGAGCCTGCAGGAGCTGGGGCTTCCAGGACAAGGCTTCTTGCTTGGTGTCATTCATTCCCTCTGCTCATCAGGACCCAAGTGCCCGGCTCAGGCCAAGAAGCACCCAGCCCAACAGTGCCAGTGCCAGTAGGCTTCAATGTCACCTGAAGAGCAGGAGCTGCGCTTTAGAAGTTGCCTCTGCCAGACCTTAGCAGTAAGCTAGCAAAATGGAAAAGAGAACATTTTTGCATGTTCTTAGGAGAAATGTACTTCATTATAATGTTTCCTGTAATAGCCAATTTTTGAAAGCTTCCTGTGCTATGCTCAATGCTTCTTTTCCCTTTTTTAGTATTGAGCTTGTCAAAAACTCTTAGGAGCTATCTTTCTTAAATAATAAAAACGCCTTTTTTCTTCTTTGTAGCAAAGTATAGGCCTCTTTCAAAATAGAGAGAACTAGAAATCTCCAGAAAGGATTTCTTACATCAACTCCCTCAAGCAAGGCTTCTCTCTGATTCCTCTGCTAACCAGAGGACCATGGCAGAGCAGAACTGTCTTCACTGAAGGTCATACCCTCTACAGCTTCTTGTCCATTCCTTGTGCATCAAAACAGAGCAGAGATTTACCCCAGGTTTCTAGACTGGCATAGATGGCAATATTTTGAAATGTTTTTAATGGGAAAGAAGTGGATGCTTCCCACAGCGATACTTATCCATTTCAGCAGAAGCTTTTGAGAATAAAAACCAATGGCCCTTTTTTTTTTTCCTACAATAAGAAGACTGTTTTACCTTTTATTTGCTAAGTACACATAGCAAACTACACTACTTGCACAGCTAAAAAGTATCAATATCAGCCCTTAACACAAGTGCTTCCTCACTCGCTGGGCAGGCGCAGCTGCTCCTTCCCAACTCTAGCTCAGAAGGAGCTGCCTGAATTACAGAATCATATCTTTGAAAAAGTAACCAAACAATTTCCTTGACCTTTTTCACCATCTGAGAGTTTATCACCTCCCCAGATAACAGCGTGGGGGGAAGAGGAGGAGGAAGGGGTGGGTCAGGAATTTGTTATCTCACATGCTCCAGCTATGCATAATCTTTTGCTCTTCCTATACAGATGGTTTCTGGAAACTTTCTCCTCCCCCTTCCACTTTCCTTTTAACAGAGGTCCTAAAATATCTTATTAAGAGTCTGATCACATCTATTGGACCCTTCTCCAACCAGGGTAAACTTTATTTCTCTTTCCCTGCTTCCAAAAGCCCTTGGGAGGTCTAAGGTCTGGAGAGAGCTGAAGAGAGGGATAGGAAGAAAGCCTTATTTTAAGTTCTCCTCTTCTGCTTTACAAAAGTCAGAGTTGACACAATAGGAAGAACTTTAATCCATAACAGGGATCAAAAAAGCTCCATGTCAAAGCCAACAGATACCATGCAACCTACTGCTACTTCTTGTCATTCCAGAGAAAAAATAAGTGCAGAAAAGGCCCAAGCATCCCCAGACTGAAGCTGAAGACAATGCAAGCCTGGATTTTACTGATAGGTGGATTCAGTGGGTGTTTTCTGTTCTCAAAGCAAAAAGTCTGCATTTTAAAATGCTTCTGCTTTTTAGTGACAACTCAATATTCTGTAAAGAGCTCTGAATGACAAATGTGGATTGGGCTGAAATCTGAAATTCATTAAAGTGGATGGAAATTCCAAATTACCAGTTTTAAATGTGGGTTCAAAGGAGAATTTGGACACTAGAATTTGTCTTCAGGGCTATGACCCAACTCAGAGAGCTTGGCCTTTTGTATTAATTACCTATTGATCTTTACTGAGCTCTCAAAACCACAAAAGCAAATGCTCAACTTATCTTATAGGAGTTGCCAAGGAGCAAACTAACCCTCAGCAGCCTTTCCACAAAATTCACCCAGTCCCACAACTGTAGCTTGTCATGGTTTGTTTGCCTGCATAGTGCTCAGTGTTTCCAGCTGAGCCTACGACCAAATGTGCAGAAGTGATGAACATCTCTGTTTCTTGAAGTTTAGCACTGTAATTTTGAAAATCACTGCATACAGAAGTGCTGCTTATAGAGTCTTAATGGCAAGATTGGGGCTGATACAGACAAGGCTGGCAGAGAGCAACTGTTGTTATCAGTACCTGTGATTTGTTGAATCTCCTAACTAAGCAATTTTGAGAGATGTGAAAAGTGGTATTGCTTGAAACAAGTGGTATAGAAAATGATGAAAATACTCAAATGTGAGATAATCTTGAAATAAAAATGGAAAGCAAACTCAAAACCAGTGTAGAATGACAATATATTTTATGAACAAAGAAAAGCATGAGTTAGCCAATTCTGGATTGTCTTTTTTTTTTTTTTTTTTTTTTTTTGTTTTGTTTGTTTGTTTGGGTTTTTTAACTTTCTGCACACCAATACATCACTTTGCACTTCCAAATTCAGAGTTCTGGGATAGCATCTCCATAAATGGAATTGAAGTTTCACTTCATGAAGGTTTTCCTTTGTCTATTTTCTATTTATGTTTTACCAATATTGTAAAGTATAAAATAAGTCTTTTAGGATAGATTAAACTGCCACCAGAAAAACATATTCAAAGCAAAAAATAAAATTGGCAAAATTAGTCATTTTCAGTGAAACAGCTTTCCAGGTCAAAGATTACTTGCTGAAGAAACACTAGCTGAAGATGCAGCATTATAAATGGTCTTCTCTCAGCCACTTGTACCAGTGGTCGAATAATTCATTTCTTGGTAAGAAATATGATGGTCTATTAACAGAAAGAAAGATTAGGTGCACATTAATCAAACATTTCAGAGATGTATAAACATGCATACAGCATCTAGGAATATCCCATTACCCTATTTCAGAAGATATATGTAATCAATATTTCAAATATATCTAGTTAGTTTCATATCATTGACTTTTAAATAATCTCCCCCTCCCCCCCTTTGTAAAATAGGCAGAGCTTTCAAAGGCAGCATCAGTAATTTTCTGAAGTGCTGCTTGACCAAAATAAGTATTTAAGCTGGGCTTTCTATGCTGTTCAAGCAAACCAGGCTGAAGACAAACCAATGTGATCTCCCACAAACAGGGAGAAACAAAAAGATTAACTAACTACTGTTATCAGAGGTCTTTTGGAAGAGCATTTCTTGATTTGAAATAGCATTAATTCCTCACCTTTATCTGGCTGAGGGAGCTTCTAAAACATTGGCTTTTCCCTCTGCCCATATTCTAACCATTAAAATACATTGGTGGAAACCAGTCTATTAGAGGCAAAATTTGTTGTTTGTACTGCAGCATTTGAAAACATCAGTCTTTTCACTACTGGATGCATCAAGTAAATATGTTTTGATTTGATAGCTGCTTGTTTCCAAAAAGAGCTCTAGGGAAAGGGAGAGTCCTTTGGCCCATGGCAACATTTACCAGGTACTCTGCTGACAGTCCCTCTTACTATTCCATGCTTCTTGCAGGAGGAGGACTGATTTAAAACAGAAGACTTCCTCATCTCTGGACATCAATTAATACAAGCACAGTAGTCTCTGAGCTCCAGGATGCATTACATTCTTTTCATAAAAACTGTAGCCTGAAAGTCTATTTTTTCCCCCAACATCTCACAAGAAATGGTGCATCTTTTAAGAAGGGCAGTGGAAGGAGTACATAGGGAAAAATACCTGCCTTCAAAACCAATACCCTCAAATCATATCTGATAGCTAGCAGTTGCAATTTTAAAGTAAATCTCCCTGTATGGAACTGTCTCACCAGAGTAAGAGGCTGTTAGTTATTTATTAGTAAATATGGAATCAGAGTTTTCACAGACATGGAAAAAAAGTGTGTGAAGAAATCCAGATGCTATTTCATGTTGTACTCTAAAAAGTCTGGAGTATGCAGCATTTCTTTCATTAGCTCTGTACATTTCCACAGGCTTACACAGCTTGCACTTCAACACCTTTAATATGGTGGCTCTGTGTCGAGGAGCACATTTCTGAGTTCAGTCTGGGAAATGTTCACAGGCATTTGTGTTGGGCTTATTCATAGAGGGATGGCTGCGAGTTGGCTTCATCCAACCGTGGGAGATTTGACTTCTCTCCATGCTGCTGAAGAAAGGACACAGCCATGAGTCACCTAATTGCTTTGAAGCAAATGTGGATTCCTCCTGACAGCACTTGGATTTTTAAGCTCAGAGTTTACCAATGGGCAGCTGGTGTTTACACAAAAATAGAAAAAGAGAGAAGCAGCTACTTTAGAGGTGGTGAAAATGTTGTAGGTCTCATAGAGAAAGCAACATGAGCTCTGGAACCTTCCTGTATTTCCTGTGAATAACAGAAATGACAGGACCATTTGCTGGTGTGGACTCCCCAAAACAGGCAGGAGAATCTACCACAATAGATGGCAAGTTTTGAAAGTTCCCAGAGCAAAGGGGGGAGTGCTTTTTTCCTGTGTATTTTCAGGGTCTTAAAGCACTATAAAATGTGTGAGGACAGCTGAAAAGGGAGCCCACAGCCATGGACTGTCAGAGAAAAGGAGACTTTCTGGAAAGTCTTCCTGAAGAAACAGACAGGGCTTCTATTAGGACTGATGTATGTGTAGATGCTCATGTGACAGCCTTTGGATCTAGATGAAAGACAGCTTGGAGAATCAGGCAATCCAATTACTTCTCTTAGATGCCCCCAGTAACAAAATGACCTGAGTGAGGGACAGTGCATCACTCTTGAGTAAAAACCATGCAGAAGTTCTAAAACACTATGAAAAATAGTCTAGAGCTGCCATGACCCATCACAGCAGAGCTGCAGAGATTTTCATTCTTGGACTTTGAGTCAAGGAACATGCTCATCAGGCAGCAAGGGTTCAGCCAGGAATGTTGTTTTAATAAGCACTGTAAAAGCTAAATCAAAAGAATGAAACATGAACATAATGTTTGCACTTGAACAGAGACATGCCCATCTACTGAACCAGCTCCTTTTGCAGTGTTTACTCAATACCCAGGGAGCCCATCTGCACTTCCCTCCTCAGGCTCTCCCAGGGGAGCAGGGAGCTGTCGGCAAAGCCCCTCTGGCAGCACGGCCCCACACTGCCCAGGCTGTGTCACCAGCCCCAGCTGCCACCTCACACTCCCTGTGGGACTTGTGAGCTGCTGCCCAGGGTCAGCACACCCAGACAGGCCCCCACATGCCCTGCTTAGGGTAACACCCTGGACATCTCTTCCTCTGCAGACACACGAGTCTTGTGAGATGAAACAAAGGTGAATCGCACAATCAAGGGTGCCATCGGCACACTGCTTTCCAAAAGCCAGATTCTCTCCCCCCTTGCACATTGAGCAGTCATGTGTGTGCCCACAAAGCAAACTGCTGTACATGGACATTTACTGGTGCCACCATGTAAAATTTAGCTGGGTGACAAGTACAGTCAGTATATGTAGTATGGCTGTTGGGCTGGTGTTTCAAAGAACGCCTATCTGACTTTGTGAAACAGGTAACCTTTTGGGATTAAAGGAGTTTTTTGGCCCTTGCAGGTGCAGTCAGTTAATGGTTGCTGTATTTTGCCCATGTATGATCATTACTGCTCACATTAACTCTGAAAGGGCCAATAAACAAGGAAGAATATTCTGAGACTTTCCAGTTGCTAAGGCAATGAATTAATCAGCATGTACGTGCTCAGCAGACTCACATGATCCTGCCAAGGCCTACAGCTTTAGGTCTCCTGCTATATTTTTGCCAGCATGAGAGAAGGGAGCAGAGGAATTGGCAGGGAATGAAGTGCCAATGGTTAGGGCTGTAATAAAAAATTTGGAAGGCGAAAGCAGCACCTACTGCAACGCATTCATGTATTATGTGATGTTATAGCATGCCAACAAAATGAGGCTCTTTGCCACCATTCTGTGCAACAGCTTCATTTAGCCTAATTATTGGGTATAAAATCCCCTTGTCCAGTAAGAGCTGATTTCTCCTCCCAGAGTTGTGAATCCAAGCTGAACAGTATTCAGTGCATTTGATCATATTTACAGACCCTGAACCAACTCTTCAACTGACATGACATTGTTTCACTTAAATCATTAAATTTCTGTCTATCTCAGGAGCTGAGTTCTTTAAAAGCTTCTTGGAGTAAGATGCAAACCAGCCAAGCAGCACCGACACCATTTCCAAACCCAAGGGCATCAGTGCATGCTCTGGAGGGCTGAGGACAGCACAGCATAGTTGATATGCTTAGGTGAACCTACAGTTTGTAAATGGTTTTGATGCTGATCAAGCAGTCCAACATAGTGGCTATAAATTAAGTGCTATGATCCCTTCTGGCACATGCAATTATCCAGGGAAAAAATCAAAAACAAAAACAACAAACAAACAAAAAAAAAAAAGAAAGGAAACCCAAACCAAGTTGGCTTTTTTGAGTTAGGAACACCAAATGAAGTGGTTTGGGTTTTGGGTTCAAGTTTACCCACTTATATACCAGAGGTGAGGTCTTACAGTTCTTGACCACAAGTCAGGAGTTAGCCAATAAATCCCATCCCTGTGACTTTCCTCTAGGCCATAGTCATGGGAATATTTAGTGGACAACACTTGCACTGTTCCCTCCCTGAGCTGCTGTGCTGCTTCTTTTTCTCTTTTACAGACAGAAGCACCACTGTGCACATGTACCTAGAAGACAATTTCTGAATACTTTTACACATGCAGTTGTTGCAGCTGGTGATCCATGCCTCCTTTTCAGTTTAGAGCCCCTTTGGTTTCCTAAGGAAGCTGACCTGCTCTGTTATCTGAAGTGAAGGGTAGCCTTTAGCTAGGGCCAATACAACCCCCCACATTCAGTGAGGTTTAGCCAAAGCTGAAACAAAAAGGTGCCTTTAAAAGGTGCCTGACCTTCAGGGTCACTCTGGGGTGAGACAGATCCACTCGAGCTACCCCCACAAGCAGGCAGCTGGAAATCCCCACATCTGGAGCTCTGGGCCCCAGTCCTTACCCCAGACCTTCCAGTCTGGCTTTGTGTGCATGTAAATCTTCTTATCAGTGAAGTGAAGATAATGCCCCTTCAGCACACTGGAGGAGAATTAAATGGATAAAGTTTATAAAATGTTTTATATGTCAGACAAAGTATGTATAAGACCTAAACATTCTTACTGAAAACTCCAGTAGCTGAATATATCAGAAAACTAATCGGGAGAAAGGCATTAGAGACCTGGCAGAGAGACTGATCTTTGGCACTAGTGCTCATGGAAAATCAATTTAATCTCAGAGGAAAGCAGCCTTGGGAGGAAGGTGTAGGTAGAGAAGGCGTTACTCCAACACCCCTCACTACACCTGGAGACTGACCCTGCTCATCCCTGAATCACCCACGGGAAAAGACCATGTTTTGGGGAATCCAATCAAAACCCATGTGCAGTTCATTAGGCAGTCATGGAGAGCATGCAGGCTCAGGCTGTGCTCACAGGCCCTGCTGGACACAGGATGGCATTGAGGACACCAGAGCTGTGCAGCCAGCCCCACGGGCCTGAGGAGATGCTGCTGCTGCCCTCACTCTCACAGAGCTCCAGGAACATGGGGATGGCCACGAGGGTGCTGGTTTCCATAGAGCATTTGGTGCTAATGAGATCAGTGAGCAGCAGTGGGGCTGTGCTGGAACACAGCTGAGGCTGCAGCTCTCTCTGCAGGCTCTGTGGGCACCAGGGCTGGGTGTGCACGGGTGCCAGGGCTGGGTGTGCAGGGGCACCAGGCCTGGGTGTGCACGGGTGCCAGGGCTGAGTGCTCATGGGCACCAGGGCTGGCACTCATGGGCTCCATGCCCAGGGCATGTGGCCACCCCAGGGGTGAGCACAGACGGGGTGCCTTGTCCTTGCTGTGGCCAGGGTGGCCACAGCTCCTGTGTCTGAGCACGAGGCCCCAGGGAGCCTGGCCATGGCCAAGGGCACAGCCCAAGCACTGGGAGCTTCAGGCTTGATCCTGTCTCGACATCCCAAGCACAACCACCATGTCCAGAGCTGCTCCAGGGGCCCTGGGCCACCCCTCCCAGTGCATGGAGCTGCTCAGGAGCCCTGCCTGTGCTGCAGGCAACGCTCAGGGCTGTCACAGCCTCCTTCAAGCCCTGGGGTGACTCAGCCATGCACTGGAGATGTGACTGCTCCAAACATTCCTTTGATTTGAGGGTTATTTTGCTTTTCCTAATAATTTCTTGATAACAATATAACTGGATGAGTCCTTAAGGCCATTTCATGTACAAGATTTATTGGGAATATTACCTTCATATTTAGAGTTAAGAGGGACAAATATTTTATTTCCTTTTTTTATTGTCCCATTATTTATAGAGTTCTCTTTGAATCTTGTAAATACATTTTTTCATTTCCCTTCAGAGTTTGTCTTTCTCTTTGGCAAACATTGATTTTTTTTTCATGTTTTTTCCAGTGAACCTTGAAATTAAAATGTCTTTTTTTGTTTAATTTCTTTTTTTGTACACTGGACTCATTGTCAGCACAGCAAGAGCAAGGTGCTTTGTTAGATTACTGCTGCTTCAAAGCTGCTGAAAGGAAGAGTTGACCACATTTTATTATTTGTGTGTAGTTCCTTCATCGGTTACAATTATCTTCTTTCACAGACAAAGCCAATCCCAAGTTCTCAGCATCTGAAGGAAGCATTTTAATTTTTTTAGTATTTGATAATCAACTTTTACTGTATATACAAGTTTCAAGAATTGTAGAATTATTTGTCCTCTTAGTGGACAAATCACATGCGCAGAAACAGCTATATACAAAAATAGTAAGGTTTACAGGCAGAGAGTATATTTTGTTAGACCAGCTGATATAGTTGGGGGAAAAAAGGAAAAGCTCTCAGTCACACAAGCCCTCAGAAAGCATTTCTATTTTTTCATCCATATCAACTGTTCTAATAAAAAATGCTACTTCTCTCTGCAAACCTTTCCTCTCTCCTATCCTTTTACCATTACAGCTACAGCAACAGTATTTCTAGAAAAAAAATATTTATATAGCAAAGAAACCGTATCACCATTTTCCAAGTGTTTTTCATCAAAACTACTGTCTGTTCCCTTTCCTATAATAGAGATTTTATTTTTAATGTAGAGTATTTTTAGAAAATAATAATTTTTATGATAATTACTTGGTCATTGTCATTTTATCTGCTGTAGCAGAAAAACTCTCTATTACAGAGTCTTCACAAAGAACGTTTTTTTCTTTTGCTAAGTAGCCAGGGCACAGTAGGTTGTAAAATTAAAGGCTTAAATTATAGTAGGGTAAAGTGGTTGGACCTAGGAACACAGATACATTTGTATCCTTGGTAAGCCTGAATGCCATCAGAAAGTTCGGAAATTTTTCAAAATATTCAGCTACAATGAAATCCTCCATAAATTAAACAGGTTTTCTTTAGCTTTGTGACCTAGGGTTATACATTATGCTAGGCAAGTATAACAGTCTATGTTCAAAGGCTAAAGAGCAAGGTAGTAAGTGTTTAAAGCAGCAAGAGTCATGTTTAAAAAAAAAAGTATTTAAAAGTGGATTGTTCTAGGCTATAATAAACTATGAATTGTAAAAGGTTAATTGACAAAATGATACTCATTTAATGCCATTTCTGTAATAGCAATCATTGCTGAATTCATAATTCGGGGGTCTCGCTCTATTGACAATCAGGTTTCCTCAGAAAGACTGCAGTTATTCCCTCGGTCTGTTTAACCTGTGGTAGCTGGGTATGGATTTACAGGCAGACACAGGTACCTGCTGGCTAGAAAGACAAACAGCACTGGCTAGAAAGACAAACAGCATTCTGCAGCCCGGGGCAGCCCAGGGATGCGAGGGAGATTCCTGCCAGGAGCTGACCTTTGCCTCGCTCCCATCCCAGCCCAGCGCTGGCGTGGGCCATGGTAATTACCCTCACTGCACATCTGGCATTCAAGGAAGGGCAGCCTTGCCTCAAGGTTGCTTTGCTTAGGTTCAAATCCCATTTTTGCAGAGCCTCTGACCTGCAAATCTGATCTGTTTTCCTCCAAACCGTATTTCTTATTCAATGAGATACTATGTTAGCAGGGAACAAAACAGTACGATTTTAATAGCAACAAACATTCAGTCAAACTCTTTCCTTGGGCACATTGTCAGAGTGGCAAAGATACCCTCCTCATGACAGAAAACATTCTTTTTTAATTTTTTCCCCTAAGATATTATGCCAAATGGGAACTATTTTGTTTGTTTACTTTATCAATTTTGTAAAAAGCAGCAGTTCCTCAACAGAAGGACAAATGGAGTCACTGCAATTGTTGTTTTGCAGAAAGGACTTCCCAGGCACTGGCTGCATCAGCAGCTTTTGTGAGCAGAGTGCAGTGCCACACAATCACTTCTATCCACGCCTGCCACAAGCTGTAGCCAAAAAAATGGCACAGGCTTGCTAAGAAGGGGCTATTATAATGTCTCCTTAATTATGATTCATTGCTTCTTTTTTTAACAGTACAAACTTGTCAGCTATAACAAAAGATGTTTAAGAAACAAACCTTGTCAAAATAAATGAATTAAGAGCATTCATCCTTTTCCAGAGTGTGAAGAAGTTTGTAAGGTGATAATGAATTCTGTAATGCATTAGCCACACTTCTTAAATGTGTGTACCACTTACTCCATAACTTGCAAAAGTTTTGTTATTTTCACTGAATCTCCAGTTACGGGCACAAATTAGCAAGATTTGATGGTAATTGGACTTTGAGCAATACAGCTAATATTCTGCCAAGGTGTTTTCTCTGTGCAGAAGCCTGTTAAAGTGGCATGGAATCCACATGAAATCCAAAGGCATGCTACCACTGCCTTTGCTGTTCCTTGGCAGAGTCTTGTGCTGCAGAAGGTGTAGAGCGTGTTCTGCCTGCCAGGATCCTGCCAGGGCATGGGCTGTCCCCCTGCACTGGCAGGAGAATCCACCCACAGGGGAATTCTGCCTCAGGAGCTGGGGTTACACCTGATCCCAGGTCAGTGTAGGAGTTCAGCAAAAGCAGGGCCAGGCCACGACTCAGGCTTAGCTTCCAACGACAATTTTGGGTCTGCTTTCCCAAGCCATTGCTTTCTTTACATTTATGGGTGCCCTTCCATAGTGCCAAGAAATTCTGTCCAGGCATGACTGAAAGTGGGCCCAGCAGTATCACCAATTCCACCCACACACACACGGACCTGTGCATGCAGCTCCCTCCTGGCTTTAATCCCTTCCTGAACTGGGCACCAGCACAATCTTCCCACCCCTCTACGAGTCTAACCTTCCAGCTCAGTGACTGTTTTCAGAACCATCTCAACATCTGCCTAAGACCCGTTCCATATCCATGATTTTGTTCCCTCACTGTCACATCCATGACTGCTCACAAGTTTATGGTTCTCTCTATCACTGCACCAATCTTGGTGCTCCTTCCAATTAACAGAGCTGCTGGAGAGAGTCACTGATATGAGAAATTTTTGTGTGCAGTAAGTGAGCACCCAGAACTTCCTCCATGTAAAGAAATCTTTTCAGCAGTGACGTGGCATAGCTCATTTAGCATTTCATCAGATGAGCACTCATAATACTTACCACAAAAAACAGATGATGCTGATGACTTCTACTTATCTAAACCAAATGCTCTGAAGAACTGCTCAGATTCCCGAAGCCTCCTACGATTGTGGCATTTGTTTTCCAAAAACCAAAGGCAGTTTCTGCAGACCCCTTGGAGCAGTGACAGTACTGTCACATTTGGCTGCCTGGGGTGGCAGGGCTCACTCTCACCATCCTTCCAGGTGCTGGGAAGAGAGGCTGTCTCCCACCTCATCACTACACCACTTCCCTCCTGCTGCACCTTGCATAGAAGCACTAATATCACACTGGATCCACGCTTCTCCAGCTCCTGGGCACCTCAGCTCACAGTCCCAGCCTAAAAGCTCAGGTTGAGGCCTGGCTTGGTGGCTGAGCACACACTTGTTTGAGAGGTGCTCTGGAAAACAAGACAAGTTTGCTGTATTCACCATGATAAACCCAACAGTTTTTAAGGAGCTGAGCTGTTTTCAATCCAACTCACACACAGCTACGGACATCTTCAACCCACGTACTTTCTGATTCTGATAGAAATTCTCCCCCCTGCTATTTAGAAACAGACACAGGCACAAGGAGGTCAATACTACTGGGGATCTGGTTTTAGATTTTTGGCATCAGAAGCATGAACGAACAGGGAAACAAAGACTACAGGAGATGCATGGTGGAGATGTATCAGAGGTACAGAAGAAAAAAGGTTGGACGGATATTCAGGGGAACAGTCTGGGACATTGGCCCTTGCCCTGGCCTCTCAGTGATCCCTGGCAAGATGAAGGAGTACAGCACACACAAGAGTTTTTCCTAGAGCAATACAACTCAGCTATCACTGGAGTGTGTCTGCATCCCCGGGAAACGTACAGAGATGCAGGCTACCCAAAAGGAAGGGAAGTCTGTGTATCTGATGGCTTTTTCACAGCCCACTGGGCTGTTCCTGGTACCCTACTGCAATGTGCCATGCAGATGTGTCTCCCTCACCTGCAGTGGGACCAAAACTTGCAGTGCAGAGGAGGAGCCTGCAGTCCTCAGTTATGGAGGATGATAGGAAGCACAGAGTGTGGAATACTGAAATAGCAAAATGCATTTGGAAGCTGCTAACTTATACAGCAACCACTCCTATCCCCACAGCAGTCAAATGCAAGCAAGTGTAAAAGCAGAATCTCACCAGTCTTATTCATTCACAGGGAGCAGGAACAAAATCTAAGCTTCAAACTCATGATTAAAATAGGGTTCTAGAGTGGCAAGTAGACATGAACACTTGTGCCCAGAAAACAGTAGGCTTCAAACAGTTTGACTACCCATCTCTGTGGGAGATCTAATGTGCTACTGGAATAACTGTTCATGGAAGTCAAAAATAATGCCAGCACTGAAACAGTCCAATCTGCAATAATATTTTCTATTAGATATTCCACTGCAACAGCCAGAATTTTAATAAGGCATAATGGAAAAGGCATTTCCTAAAGTTGGGATATGCCATACCTGTTGACGGGCAAACAGCTCACAGGATTCAGCTTACTTCGTGGGAAGAGGAAATTGCATCTCCCCAGAATGGGAGCTCCCCCTTCTGCAGCCTGGCAGGTGCCAGCAGCGAGGACAGGTGAGAAATCAGCCAGGGATGTGCCCTCCATAGTGCTCAGACCAAGCCCCAGTGCAGGCAGTGACTGCAAACCCTCCGTGGGCTCCATCCCCGGGGATTGCTTGTGCCCCCAGACCAGGACCTGCCTCCTGTGTGTGCAGAAGCACAGATTTTTCCTTTCTGGGAGCATCTCAGCCACAATCTCACTCACTTTTCCAACAAAATATGGTGATCTTCACTAGCAACAGTTGTTTCCAGGTCACCACAACATTTGATGATAATGGTAGGAGTAAATGTTTGGAGGTTAAGGTGCATTTTCTAAATGTCCAATATTTATAGTTATGGAAAAAAATCATTAATTGTCACATTCACCTTAAATGATCCACAGGTATAATTGGAGAAGAGCTTCCACATGAAAAATTAGGCCATAGTGACCCATATAAACAAATTCAGTAAGCCACAACAAGCTGCTGGAATCTATTTAAAATACTGCTTTGGAAGCCCAGCAAAAAATACTGACTGTTTAGTTAACTTAGGGTCCATTTCTATCTATCTATCTATCTATCTATCTATCTGTCCTGGTGAAATAAGTGCATGTTTTTATTTGCTGGTATAGAGATGTCAGGTGTTGCTACTGTGGTTCATCCACAAAAAAAATCCATGGCTTTTAGTATGAATTAGGCGAATACTGAAGTGTCTCTCCTACTCTCAGAGGAAAATTCTCTTCTAGCTACCTTATAAATAAATGTTAGGTCTGGTATTCAACTTAGCAGAAAAATACAGCACAGAAAAAAAAGCAGCTCTCAAACATGTTATTTATACAATTTATATACTGACTACAGGAAGAACTGAAATTATTTTCAGCAACATATGTGTAATTTAATATCACCAGTGAAAACTAGGAGCTTACCTGGCCAGGATAAACTTCAAGCACTTGTAATTTTTCCAGTTTTGAATACAGAAATGGGAGCTAAGCAGAACTCTCCATCTCTGCAGCAATTATAGCAGTATTTTCTAGAGGAAAGGATAGAAAACCAAAACTGTGCATGGGGAAAAAATGAACAGAGAGAAAACAAACACTCCCCCACTACCCTACCATCAAACTTCTCTTGAATGGATTCATTGCTCAAGCCAGTTGTGAAACAAACACCATGTGCATAACACATCTGTCAAGGGTTACAGGATACAGTTCACATTTCTTCACCTGCTCTTACTCTGCATAATGCTGTTCCTGGGATCTCACTCCCATCAGCTCCTTCTCTGCTCTGAACAAGGTCCAATGCTCTGACCTTGTATCCTGCAAAACCAAAAACATCTCCTAGCTTGCTGCTGTATTTTTAACTTGAAATCTCCAGACTAGGTGAAAGTATTGAGAGCGTCTGACTCCTGATGACCTTTAGAGAAACTTCCCCCACATTGCTGCCTCATGCACTGAAACCAGAGTCATTCCTCCCACCTGACTGATGTTTCCCACTGCAAGCACAGCAGATGCATGCCAGACTGCTGAAGAAAGGACAAGCCTGAAGAGCACAATAAACTTTCATGACATGGCATGCATGGGCTCTTCTCCCTGAGCCTGGCAGGCAGGGTACACAGCATGCCAGTGTCCTCATGTGCTTTTGGAAAGCAGTGCAAACAGTAATCCAGCTTTGCTTTCCCTGCATCTCCTACTCTGAATTTACACCTCAGTGAGAAAGAAACGGATGGATTTGTGAAAGGGTCCCCTGTTACCACTTCTCCTATAGGTCATGCAGCAGCAGATTGGGGGTCATCGGTGCTGCATCCTGCTCTAAATGCAGGAGCCAGAGGAAGCAGAGATCTGCTGCATAGGCCAAGAGGTGCTGGAGAGCAGCAGGAAAGGAACAAGGTGATGGTAATTTATATCATAAATCAGGGACTAACCCAGAACTCAGTTCACCTGCTTCCTGTGCCAGCACAGCCGCTCCCTCTTCTCCCAGAACAGGGACAGGCAATACTGTCTGCTTCAGCTGTTCCTCATGGGGCCCTTAAAGGCTGAGTTAATGTTCACTAGTTCATCATACAGCCCTCTACTTTCCTAAAGAGTCATGGGATCCAGTCTGCCAGCAATACATCTGCATAAAACAAAGTTCAGCGCTGCTTGTGGTAATAACTACCCTTGCAATCACACAATAGCACCAAATGCTGGGTAAGTGAAAGGATAATTCCATAAAAGCCTGCGAGGCAAATACATATTTTCTCATTAGCATTTAGCCATTAGTCTCAGATCTTAATAACTCAAGAAGCCAATGCAGATGGGCCAGGGTGGCATTAGTGCAGTGACCCTGCGCTGGACAGGGCCTGGTTGCTCACGGGTCTCATCCTGGAGTACATCCTGGAGACAGCCCATCTGGAAAGGTGAGCTGTGCACCCCTGACCCTGGAACAGGCCACTTCTTAGACACCACCTTTGCCGTGTTAACTGAGAAATGTGGCTACTCAACCCGATGCTCTGTGTGACATAAGCACACTGGGTCAAGTGATAAGCCAGATATTTCAGTCCCAGCCCATCTCCATTAAAAAAAAATCCTGTTCATGACTTTACATTCATAAATACTCTCACAATGTCAAGGGATGGGGGGTTTTCATCAATTCATTAGATATGCTCCCATGAATTATTTATATTCAGCGCTAAAAATGGTTCTGAAACATTACAAGAATTCAATATCAGTTTTCACAGTGGGATTTCATCATTTTAGCACTGTAGCATAATAGCCTAATGCAATACTAATACTAATACGATATGGTGCTAATAGGGTACAATGAGAGTTCTCTCTAATATGCAAACATTTCCATGTTGCATTATTATTTCTTTTAAGTTAATATGATATGGTGATAATATGATGAAATGAATTAGTTTCATATCATTGTTTGCATGAGTTGCGCATATTAAAAGAATATTTCCCCCCCTCCCTTTGAATTCACTTGGAATGAGCTTGAAAATTTACCCTGTAGTTATTCTTATGCTAATGAGGCTGTTTAGTAGGAAACACTCCCGCTGTTGCTTAGCCAGCTGAAGAAAGAATAGGCGCATATCACCTCTTGCTGGAAAAAGAATTTTCCTGGCCTGTTTTGAAAGCCTCTGTCCTAAATATGTTTGGTTTAACATTTCCCACTGGCTCATAGATTCATTGCATATTTATGCTAAGTTTTTTGGTCAATATTTATCAGGAGCACTTCTACATAAGTGGGCATGGCTCCCAGCTCAGCTGCTGTGAGGGGCAAGGCACAGGGAGTCACAGCCAGCACCTGGGGAGGTGGCCCCAGAGACAGAGCCATCACGGTTTGTGGGGCCCAGGATGGGTGTATCCTGGGAAGAGAGAGGCGGCAAGGCCACACCCGGGCTCCAGGGTCCATCCCAGTACTCTCCCCTCTGACATTTTGCCAAAGCCTGTGCTGTGTGTTCATTGATGCCAGAAACCAAGCTGGTGTAAGGGTTTTTCTTTCTGCCCCACAAAGCAGAGACTCTACCAGCCCTGGAGAGAAATCCTGTTTGCCCTTCCCAGAAATGAGCTCTGTTCCCTGGCACTTCACACTGATGTCAGGACCCCTTCGTTTCCCAGCTCTGGTGGAAGACCCACGGAAACATCCTACAGATGCTCTGGCATTCTGTGTTGGACACAACCTGCAGGGCTTGGAGCAGCCAAGAAGCCCTGTCCTGACCATTTGCCTTTTGTGCTACAACAGTTAAATGTGCAAACTGGAATGGTTGTAATGGGACTTTATTTGCCCTCTTCAGAGGGACTCACTGGAGTAACTGTGCTCATTAATAAATGAGCGCTGAAATTTTGAGGACTTTTTGGGGATGTTGTGGGGCTCCAATACAGGATGATATGGGAGGACATTCTTAAGTAATTCAGCTAACATTAGCCTGTGGTTCTTTTCTTTCTGACTTCTCTAAGGAGACAGAGGACAATCCGCAAAGTGGCTGAGAACAACATCCTGATCTGCCCACACCCCAGCTTTAACTTCATGTAGATCCAGTAATTGCCTTCAAATCCCAGCACATCCAGCTTGACTGTATCTGAATTCAGACTCTATGACCATTAATTCACATAAAGTTATGCAAGAAAAGTTTACATGTGAGGTTAACAGCACGTGCATGGCACAGAAAACATCCACAAATGTTACAGAGGTTTAAAATGTCATAAATAGCATAGTCCAAAGTTTTTTTAATTATCAGATTTCCAAAACTATTTTACATAATTCCCCGTATAATCCAATCTTAAACTCAGAAGACACTAATGCAGATGACATTTCCTCTCTGTTTTGAATAGGGATTATTTTTTAAGAGGATACAGAACCTGGAAGTATTTCAATAGGTCTGATATTTAAAGCATATTTAATGGCATTTATGTTTTAATCTTCTTACCTACTAAACTTTAAAGAGAGCTGCAAGGAATTCAACAGTGAAAAAAATAATTAGACATTAGTTAGTAACATAAAATGCATAGGCAATGGGTCAGTGGATTCATGAACAGGAAGCAAACAGGAATGGCTGTCAGGGCAACACAGCACACCATGCTTTCCACCCTCCAGGAGTCACACTGCTCACATCCTCTCAACATCCTGAAAGTGTTCAACTGCTTATGGATTTGGGCTACACTGGTGGCAACAGGGTGATCTGAAAGCAATGACCCAAATTCACCAGGCTCTTTATAGATGAGCAGATCAGAGGAATCTTTGCCAGGAAGAGAGGACAGGGGCGGATGAATAATTGTCATAACTTTTTCTGTGTTTTCTAGCCTGAACACTATAGGAGGCCCTTGAAAATATATGCATTGTATAAGTCTCCTTGAGTGCCAGTAAAATATCTGTATTGTATTTGGATACCTGTGTATAGGCCTTGCCCTGGTAGGTCCCAGTTATTCTTGATGGGCTGCAGCTGTGGCCAGTCAAGGTAACTGGGATAAAAGGGGGTGGGCTGGCCAGTCAGGGAGAGCCTTGGAGGAGCCCTGACTGGGAACACCCAGAGTCTAAAGCTGTGAAGATCTGATGCCCATGAGACAACACCAAAAAGGTACAGGACTCTGGAAATATGATAAATACCACATCTGGTGACCCTGATGTGATCACAGAAATAAGACAGCTGAGAGCTGTGGATGGCCTTTGAGCCAGGAACTGGAAGGGATAGGACAGCCCAGAGCTGTGACATGGCCTTTGGATCAGGGAGCTGTGAAAGAATATGGCCTTTGAGCAAAGAGCTGTGTGTGTGCTGTACATGGCCATTGAGTCATGGGAAAATGTATTGTGTTTGAATAGCTGTATAGCTGTTAAAGGATATGTAAGACCTGTTTCTGTACAGCAAAAGGAAAAGGGGGAAATATAGGAGGCCCTTGAAAATATATGTATTGTATAGGTGGCCAATGAGTCCCAGTAAAACATCTGTATTGTATATTTTGGATACCTGTGTATAGGCCTTGCCCCAGTAGGTCCCAGTTATTCTTGATGGGCTGCAGCTGCGATGTCCTTCATTGGGCTGCAGCTGTGGCCAGTCAAGGTAACTGGGATAAAAGAGAGTGGGCTGGCCAGTCAGGGAGAGCCTTGGAGGAGCCCTGACTGGGGACACCCAGAGTCTAAAGCTGTGAAGATCTGATGCCCACAAGAAAACACCGAGAAGGTACAGGACTCTGGAAATATGATAAATACAATAGAACACAACATAGCACCATCCAAGATCTCTTGTGGGCAGACTACTCAGATTAAGCAAATCTCACAAAAGATTATACAAAGTAAACCCTTGTTGGTCTTCTGAACTTTGGAGTTTTAGAAACAAAGTCTTATTCTGATCATACACATTCAGCCCTGCTGCCTTAGGGCTGTTGCAAGTTTGGTGGCAATGAGTTACACCTTGTGCTGGTGCTTGTCTCCCTAAACTTTACATGTACTCATCTGCTGTTTCAGTCCTGAAAGAGCCTGCAGACGACTGCCTGCTTCTTTTTCTTCTCAGACTCTGCCTAACCCCAGGAGCAAGGAGAGACTTCGTTAGGAGTAAAGGTATTAATTAGCAGTGAACCTCTTTAACCCACATGCTCTTTCACGCAGCTTCATAATGAATTCCAAACAACCCTGAGTTGTAACATGACTACTATTTTCTCATATTAGAGCAGACACTAATTCTCTTGAAATCAGAGGCAGTGGTCTAGCAAACACCTCTTTCCAAGGGGCCTATAGATTGGAGCCTGCTGAAGCTTCCCCCCAGTGTGTATTCCCACATGAGAGTGACCATGTGTGGCACTCCTGCAGCATTCCTCCAGCTTTTTTACCCTGTGCCCCCAGCCAGCTTCAAAACACAGGACTAAAGGAGTAGTGATAAACTGTGAATAAAACCTGTTGACCTTGTTTCCACAAAGGATCCCTCCCATTGGTGAGGTGTTGTTAATTCAGCAGTTCCTAGAGCCAGCAGCCCGCAGGTGCTCCGTGCTGTCCCTCCACACAGGGCACTGTGCCAGTGGCTGGGTGCTGGTGGCAGCGTGTGGCACCACGGTGGGCACAGCTCCTGGGCAGCCTCATCCCTACACCCCAGACACAGGGGCACTCACCCAGGAAGATCTTTGTGGAGTTGCAGCTTTTTAATCTCTGTAGTACCAGTGATAGTTGATTTCAGTTATTTATTTCATTAATGTCAATTGAGTGGGACTCAGCAGGGTCATAGTGGGCATCAGCTTTAATCTGTGTCTCTCTCTGGTTAAGGACCAAGACTCACATGTGTCTGAGGAGTCACCTCAGGCTGGCCATCATAAAACACACATTAGAAAAGACACGTTTCAAATATCTGGATGCATACTTATTTCTACATTGAAAGAACTGATTTTGCAAAACCTCCCTGTGTGGCCCAGACAAATTGATGTGATTACTTTTAGCTATCAGTGGGAACAAAAAAGTCTTATGCAACTTAAGCACAATAAGCCAAGCCATTATTCTACTCTGAAAAAATCAAAGATTTCTTGGTATTACCATTACTATTGCTCTGTTACTTGTGGAAAACAATTTCAACTATCAGGAAATAATTATGAACAAAGTCCAGTTAATTATACAAGACATCTAAGCTGCCCTAATTAAGGATTGGGTCAATACTGTTCACTTGGTAATTTTTTTTTTTAAATTGTGAATAGATTTAGTAGAAGTCTGGCTGATAAACAAATAATGAGATTGGTGGTCTAGAAGGAATTTGATTAATAAAATTATTCACCAATTATTTATTTCCTCTGGTTTATATCGTTCTTTCTTCTACCTTAGAACAGGAATAGAAGGAGAGGGATTGCACTCATTGGTTTCAATGCCTATGTTCCTTCCTGTCAAAAACACCCTACAATCCTGAGCCTGAGGATTAAAGCTTTGTTCATGCAACCATGATAAAATGGGGTAACAATTCAAAGCCACCTAAGTCTCTGATGCAGTCAAATTCAGGTAAGATTCCTGGATCCATAGAAGCCTTATCGATTTTGCTGTAAGAACTCACCTTGCATAAATACAATGTTTATGGTATTTGTGCTCAACCATGAAAAAATGGTCAGGGCTGGTAAAAACCAAAACAGACAAGCTGTAGATCTGGTTCCACAGTTGATATCTCCCCACCATTTCTTCAGGAGAATTCACGTAACTCCTGTGGACCTCCAAGGGTTGTGTCCCAAGCCCAGAAACAGGCCACAAACTGGTGGAATGGAGCCCAGCTGCTGTGGCTGCAGAGATCAGCCCCTGAAGGTGCCCAGAGCAAGGAGTGGGCTCGGGCAGGGCACTGGGGGAAGGAGAAAGAGCCTCTGGGCTTGTCTGTGGCTGAGTCCCAGCAAATCCCTGTGTGTTACCGCCTCACCAACGATGGATGACTGCAGTTTAAACAGGAAAACAACTTTACATATGTTTTAAACTACAGTCTGTTCGCCTCATATTTTAGTATGAAACTGAAGCAATTTACTTCCTTTTTAATGGATTACAGAAGGAGCTCAAGCATAATGCTTCTACTCTTGTATGATCAATACCTTTAACACATACATAAATTATTAATATTCTGCTCACAAAATTAACCCCTCTAAGATGCATATTGTTCATTATTCAAAAGAAAAAAACATTTAAGGAATAAAATGTTTCTTTGCATTTTTAGACATTTCTACTAGCTTACAATATAGCAGGAAAATTACACTGTTTATTATTCAATGTAGTATATCAATTATCTTTTTTTTTACTAGTTTTTCTTCCTCCTGTGGCACCATGAAGGAACTTGACATATGACTGTTTAATCAGTCAAAAGCCCATACCATGAGGACTGTCTCATTACATTCTTCCTAGAAATTAATCTGTTTTTCAGATGGAAAAGCTTTGGGTAAGAGGAAGGGGCTGAGCTGATGTAGGAGTTGGCATAAGTAAATATTATTCAGGATTGGTCCATGCAATATTACATCATACCCCAGTACTGTCACCACAGTGCTCCTGCTGATACCTCTGCACCAATGCTGCTGATAAGTAATTAATGTCATGTGCTGTATTCACTTAGCTGCATTTCATTAGCTGAATTATAAAATTAGAAAATAATCTTCCAAAATGTGTCTATTTTTAAAATTCACGTCTCATTTTCTGAATGAAGAGGAAATACAGAGATCTCAAATCTCTGCCTAGGGATCACAAAACTTCAGTGCAACTCTGAATCCAATTTTCTTTTTCCAAATGCTGGTCTTTGTGTTCTAATAGTCTGAATTAGAATATTTTAGCTAAAATGGACAGTTAGTATCAAACTCTGAAGCCTAAAAATGCCTTTAAAAGTTTCAACTAAGGGAGAGCAAATGTGCTCCCACAGAGGGATCAGTGGCTCAGAGCATTGCTTTGTGTCTTGGAGGCTCAAGGAATACTGCAGGCAGCGGAAGGATTACAGAGCTCTCCATCTTGTAACTCTCTGGGACCTATATTCATACCCCATTATTCTTGATTTAATGGAAGTGAATTAGTTTGATAAGTGCATTTTAATCTAAAGAAGACGTTAATTATTTGATCAAATATATTCAAGGCAAAATTTTTATAGCTCTGCTTAACAAACATGAGATAACATGGCTTATTGTTGGTAAAAACAAAACAAATAAGACTTCGCTTGGTGTTTTACTGAGCTGCTCCAGGACTGAGCAGACCCTGGGCTGATACCAGTGTCTGGGATGTGTTTGTAAGCTGTTTGCACTGCATGAGCAGCAACCTCATTTCCACCTTCATCAAGATGTTAGCTGCAGCTATCCTCATTGTAAAGTTTAATGGAACTTCCCATTGAAGTTCCATACCCATGGCACCCAGTCTGGGGTATGAAATACAGAATTTCAGCTCTGGAAATTATCCCTCCATCACGTCCATGTCTATGGCCGTTGCTGCGAAGAGAGCTTCCAGTCCAAGGGTGTTCCAGTCCAATACACTGATCTGGGGGGTTGGGTGGGTTTTGCCTGGGTCTTGCTTGTTTTGTTTTGGTAGTGATTTTTTCAATCAGAAGTACAAAAAAGCTTTGAAACTATGAGACCACAAAAACACTCATGAGACCACAAAAGCACTTCTAGATTTTTCCATTTCCAACTATAAGCCAGCCATAAGAAAATTCTTTGTTTACCTTTCATGGATCCTTTGAGCTTACCCTTATTTGCTTAGTTTGTGCCAATGCTGGGAAATCTTTGAGCAACATCATTTCAAAGGTTCTCTGTCTCTCTACAATAATTTCCTTAAAAAGCATGAATGTATGTCTGAAAACAAATGCTGGATTTCAGCAACCTCTTGTGTAGCCTAGTAAAATAGCAGGAAGAATAACATATAATTAACCAGACTGACTCCTCCGACTCAAATATGTTACAACCTTCATCATTACAAATTTCAACAGATATTGGGATGTTACAGTGTTTAAACATATACATTTCTTTTTTCAAAGTCTAGAGGCAGAATAAATAGCTGCCAACACAGCCAGAAAGTCCCGGCAGACTTACAAGCAAGAAACTCTTATCACTAGTGTGAATGCTAAGGAAGTAGCTGTCTTTATACAATTAAAGTTCAAGGTTGCATCTATAATAGGCTTTTCAGCTGTATTTGAAAGTAATTTAAACTGTTACTCACCCATAACCTTGTTATAGATTCATGGTGTTGAGTACGTAAAGCAGAACAGACTGAAAGGGTCATAATACATTTACTAAAGGAAGAGAGCCTTGTAGCTAGAGAGAATATTGTGCAGGGAGACTACAGAGGTTTGGAAAAGCTGCTTTTTGTGAGAGTACATTTCTCTTACAGCATCTGAATTATTCTTAGGAGATAATTTTTTGGAGAGGTAGTCATGGCAATTTACCAGTTCTATAAAGATATTTTTCTGCCATCCAGCCAAGAAATTAAGTAATTTAGACGTGGTTAGTGTTGAAATGGGTCCTTCTGTTTTGATCCAACTCTAGTAAGGATAGGGGAAAAGATTTTCCTTCAGTAATTTCCATATGTTAAGAGAAAAATATTAAAAAAGAAAAAAAAAAAGAAAGAAAGAAAGAAAAACAAACTGTGATTACCAACTGGTGTTCTCCATAACAGCCTCTGGGGCCAGAAATGCAGCAAATTCTTCCAGGCATCTTCAGGAGCTCCTGTGGAACAGTGATATGATTGGAGTTGTTTTCACTTTGATTACTGGATGTTTCTGACACTGTTCATCCAATACAAAGCAATGTGGGAGCTCTAAGCATCAAGATCCCACTCAGTTTCAGAAATTACAGAAAAGGAGATAGAAAGCAGCAAAGGCAGAAAGAAAAAAGGAAGTGCCAGCAGGCCAGCCTAGTCATTTAGAGTGGCACAAAGAAAACAAGAAAAGAGAAAGAGGGCATTGAATGGGTAATATTAAGTAATGGCATTATGTCCAAGAATTTGCAATGTTGGCTTCCATGCACGTGGCCAAGTCATGTTTCCCATTACAGAATAATGGCAGGGCACAACCCCCTGATTCAGCTGCAATTCATTCTGGCTCTTTTCACCACTGAAATACTTCTGTGGCAGTTCTGCAAATTCTGTTGTCCAAGTTTTCACACTTCCACGAGAGGCTGAAATGGCATCCCTTCAAATTTACAAAATGTCATTTAAAAAGTACTCCTCACCCTATGCTGCTCTTTTCATTTAGAGACTCTGAAAAGGGATGAAGATATTTAAATTCCTAAAGGGTTATTCTCATAACATTTTCAAGAAAGTCAAGAATTTCAGAAACCCTGCTACACCTGTGTAAACTTTTCACTGTACCCATCACACGGCTTTTAAGCGCTTCCAAAGCTCTTAAATACTATGTTACCACAGGGCTCAGTAAGCCTCCTGTATACCTATCTTTTGAAAATAAGAGGCCAAACCTTTTGAGAGTTAATTCTTGCTAAAGAAGCACACAAATCATAGACCTGAGAGATGCAGGTTCACCAAACAGCCCTCGTGGCTGTGTGTACACTAGTGATACACAATGTTACCACCAGGACTTGGTATTTGGCTGCAGCCCTTATTGGCCTGTGAATTTCCCCACAAAGAACAGTTGTTTGGGTTGTTGGTTTTTTTAATAGATATGTATGAGGGTACAGGTTCCCGCATTCATAAATTGTAAACTATATTAAATACACTGAAAATTGACAGATGATGACTGCTGCTCTGCTAATTTTTCTTCTAAACCATGATATGAAAATTCTGGCTAATGGGCTCGTGACAAGACTAAACAGGGGTAATAGCAGACTTAATCAAGAAAACAAATGAGATTCATTAAAAGCTGGCACTCGGCAGATAATCTTTGGAGAGTTCTAACCTCAATCTACGTGTCCCCATCAAAAATGAAAAAAAAAAAATTTTCAGCTGACTTTATCTTGGGCTGTTGAGCCAATTCAATGGAAATTCATAATGGAAAAATATTAGACATGTTTCTCTTTCAAACTCTTTTTATACTCTATCACAGAACTCACCGTAAAGCATTACCTAGAATTTTCTTCATGCAGTTGAGAAGACAAATTATATATAGTTTTCACAACTACCTCTAACAGGTAATTTAAGATAATTTTGCAGTGTTAGGACCATTTCATGGCAAATACTGCTAAGTATACATACACACACACACACACATATATATATCTCATATACATACATGTCTTCCATATGTATGTATGATATAGAAAGCCTTTATATTTATAGATAAGTTCAGTACAAATACACCCACACACCTACCCTGCATTGTGCATTTTTACAAGCTGAAAGGCTGGAGATGGAAGCCAAATGCTACTCCCAATTTCAGAAATACTCTGTCTACAATGAATGAAGACAATTCCCTAAATATAACCATCTTCAAAATTCAGTTTTAATTCTGCAGTTCAGCCACCCATAAAAAGGAAGAAAACTTAAAAGTCGATTATTACTCCCCTCCAACAGCTATTATCTTGTTAAAATATGCACAAAATTACCAGAGAAGCAGATAACTCCCCATAATAAGTACCTAAGTATTTCTTTAGCCAATATCATATTATCAAAAAAGTAGTAAAATCACTCCTGAATTGTAAGGAATACACGTCCAGCCATGATCTACTTTGAATTTAAGAGCAAGAAAAAATAAATATGTTTCAGATTTACTTTTTATTAATTTCTCTTAGAAATGTAAATGCACGGTAAGTACTATCCCTGACAACTGTGTAACCTACCCGAGCTCTCTTGCGGCCAAATGAAGACCTCACTGATGCATCAAAGACTTTTTAATGGTTGGAGAATGTTTGGGATCAGGAACTGGTAAACAAATATATTCAATCTGTTTTGTAATTCCCCTGCTTTGCAATGACACGTTTGTTTTTGCTAGCAGCTCAAGTACCACTGTTAAAACCCAGGATTAGCTACCTTCTCTTTCTTGCACTGGCACACAGTTTATTTGCTCTCATTTGGTTCACTGTGTTCTGCAAAAGCTTATTTACTCTCACTACCACCTCCTAATTACTTTAGGGAAGTCATATTGTTTTGTCATTATGCTCTTCTAGCTCTATTCTGAGCAGGACATATTTTCTGTTAAAGTGTCCAAATTCTTTTCAGGTGGCTGCAGCCCTTGCAGCATGTGGCCTTACACAGTGTCTAAATTTGCTAAGGCAATTTGAGCATTATCAGTCTGCTAATTAATGCCCTATAATAATTCTGACCTTTAAAAATTGTCTTCTAGCACTGCTGCTTCACAGGCCTGCTGTGCATATACTTTTCTTTTTTGGTTTGGGTTTTTTTTTTTTTAATTTTTCCGCCTACACCTTCTGCTCTGAGAGATGTCCCAGCTCACTTAAGTGCTGCTGACAGAGCTTGGAAAAAAACCCTTGTTAAAATTTTGAGGTTTGGTTTGAGGGTTGTTTTTTTTCCTTCCATTTGCTTTGAAGGCTTGATTATCTCAGCTATTCTTGCAGAAAACACTCAGAAAGAGGAGCTTTTGCACTGTGAGAGTATGCTACAAGCTGGATCCTTGGCAAGCCACATCCACACACAATTCCTTCCCCTCCAAGTCAGTCGGTCCAAACACATGCAGATCAAGAGCAACAAAGGAAATGAGCACCTGAGAGCTCTGGGTGAGCAACAGAGAATCTGTGCTTGAGGTCACTTGGTGCACAAGAACTGCTGCTAATACCACCAGCTTTAAGGGATGGCCTCGATGCACAGATTCAGGAGACATTTATGGAACACAGAGGCACCTCCAGCTCTAAGAGACAACCCTTCTGCTTCTGTGACCATACAAGCAACACTTCTGTGGATTCTGCTTGTGACTATCCCTTCCCTGATGATTATTAATATGGGAGTGGCTGCAAAAGATTTATTACTTAAGAATAGAATGAGAAATTTTCTCTGCAGTAGAGTTATTTGGGGGGATACAGATGTGCACCCCACAGCTCATGCTCCTGTAATTACAAAGATATCTGATAACACAACCAGCCCTATGGGAAACCTTTGTATACATTTGGGATTAATCCAGGAAAGGGGAACAATGTGCCAAGTGAGAACCCACAGTAAGAGCACTGACTGTGATCCCAGCACAGGAAAGGCTGTGCTTACGCCTTACTTCCCTCCCCAACTCTCACAACTGAAAAAGAGGGTCCAGAATAATAAGAATCTGCCTTTCTTGGCAGGTTTGTAGGCAGCCCAGGGAAACACATGGACTGGAAGAGTGAAGGGACTTACTGAGGCTGGGAAGAGCTCGTGTCCCAGAGCTGAGGGGTGGCAGCAGGCATGGGTGCCGCTGTGGCACACCCAGAGAGGATCCTGGCACGGGGCCTGTCCCAGCAGGGTCAGGAGCAGGAATCTGCTAGCAGCCATCAGGCCCTGTTGAGCCCATCAAACAACGTTTCTCTCTATAATCACCAGCTGTGTTGAGGTCTTTCCAAACAACAGAACAGCTGGAGCCAATGCTTTCACATATTGCAAAAAAAAGAAGCAGGGGAGACTGGGATAAGGGACAAGGATGCAAGGGAAAATGATGGTTTAAAAAAAAAATAAAAAAAAAAAATCATCCCAGTGATGAAGTTTTGTATGCATTTATGTTGGCAAGGTCACCAACTTGAAAAGAGATGCAAACTTTGTTACAAAAATAATAGCAGAGATTTTTTTAAAACCTCCAAAACCACAGTAAGGATTTTCTGAGAGTCCTGCAAAGCCATCCTTTATGAACCCAGTATCAGGGGTTTCCTGTTATGCAGTTACAAAAGCAGTGGGGATTTTCAAGGGTCTTGCTTGTCACACCACCAGGATTCGGTGAATTTTCTGAGGCACGTTTTGCAGCTGTCAGATATCTGTATCTCTGTGACACAGCACAAAACAGAGAAGAGCTGTCCATAAGAGAGAGCTACAACTGTATTCACCTGAGAACAGAGAGGGCATGTGAACAAAAAGAAAAAAAATCCAAAACATGTCACTGGAAAAGACAGCAAAGGATATTGACCTTTCTGTAGTTTCACTAAGGATGTCAACATGTTATCAAAGCTTAAGGAACAGAAACAGTCCCTTCTTACTCCCAAGGTATTTCTATGCTTTTGTTACCCATCATGAGCACACTTATCTAAAACCACAATGAATGGGAACATGCATACACATGTCACACATCAAACTTTACCTGGACAGGTTTTCTGGGAGGCTGTAAAGACTTTCTTTCTCCAAAATTCTTTGGTATAAGTGCAAAATGCCTCTATCAGGTTGAGTAAATAAACATCATTATCAAGATATTGTGTAGGCAGAAAAAAAATCTTGTCACAGAAACATCAAGATAGGAAAGATGGTACTGACAGAGAGACACTGCATTGGCAAAACTGCCTTGGGCTGATTCCAGGAGATACACAAGAGGTATTTTACCCAGTTCCATCAATACACAGCACAGCATATCAGGAGAAGAGCAGAGAGCACTGGCTGTAACACTCAGCCCCTGAATGCAATCAGACCTCTGATAATCAGACACTTGTTCTGTTCATTGGCTACAGGAGACAAAATAAATAAATATGTGAAACTCAAATAACAGAAAAGGTAAAATCAATATGAGAAATACCAGGAACAGAGAAGACAAAAATGTTGAAGTTCTGACCTTGACCAATGTGTCTCCTGCCATGGGCTGCATTTACCAATGAAAAATCTCTGCAGTCACCAATCCCAGACCTTCATCAGACTCTCAGATCCTCTGGTTTCCAGAACATTTCTGTTTAAATCAGTTTGCACTGCAAAGCTGCCTGGCCAGTTGTGAGCCCTTGCTAGCACTCACAACGAGGTGCCAGAATGATCAGCCACGTGAAGGGACCCTACAGCTGCACAAAGCCACTGGGTGGGAACAACAAAGAGCACACTCAGCTGCCAGGAGCTCCTGCTCTAAGGTGCAAGAGAGACACAGGTCAAAAAGAGCACTGCAAATACAGAATGTGTCAGGCTTTAGACTGCTGGCTTCATGGAAGTAAGATGAAGAAGATTTTCTATACCCCAGGCAAAACCATCACACAAGGCCCAAGACTGCAGCCAGGCTTGGTCATAATTGCTGCTGCTGGCTCTCCATCTACAAACAGGCCACAGATAGTAACACAGATGATTAAGAACAAACACCTAGACTGTTCTGGAGAATGGATGTTGATCTCAAGCAAAAAGACTTTCTTCCTTGCTGCTTTGGAGAAATGTGGGCTATAACATAAAACTGATTCTACAAAGACTCTTCTGTGAGCAGCTTTGATCTCCTACATAGGTCTACCACTCACATTAGCAGGTGCATTCACAAATACCAGCAGTTATCAAACACAAAACCCCCCAAAACATCTAAATGTAGCAAGAAGAAAAAAAAATCACTATTTGAATCTGAATCTGTCAGTTGGTCTGCAGTGTTTTGGTTTTGGGGGCAGGATTGGAAACCCTACCACTGAGACAGAAATCAGTGCATTAAATACAGTGGGGTTTGTGGGGGCCACAAAGTGAAGTGTTTAACCACATTTTTTCCAGACCACAGGAACAGCAGAGTGCTGAAACCATAAGACAAGGGGACTGCAGCCAACAAGTTGTCATCTGAAGCCAGAGGTAATCTGCCTGTGTTCCTGTGCCCCTGTGGCAGCAGGGTCCCTGCTCCCTCCACACAGGCAGGAGGTGCCCCTTGCCCTCATTGCTCAGCTGTCCTTCAGTGACAGTGGCAGCAGGTGGGTATGGTCTGCTGTTCTCCAGCAAAGCTTTAGTAAATTATTAATTTTATCTGCCTTCAGTTTTCTACCTTTGGACACCAGATAGCTTAAATAAGTACATCCCAAGGCTCTCCTGAGAGAGAAGAGAGGCTGGAGGGAAGCACAGCTTTGCAAACGTTCCCCTGGTTTTCCTGCCTGTTGAAAGGGTGGGGGATGAAGGAGGAGAAAGAGATGAAGTTGTCCTTTGACATTTTACATCCATGCCTTACTGAGATAACCTTTACAGACATTTTTTCCCAGCAGATGTTAGATATTTCTTGTGAGCATTTAACAGTGAAACATCATTAAGTAATGACTGGCAATAGAAATTTGTTACGAAAATTTTTAGAGGGGTGGAACTAAGACAAATTAACTTTAGGATTTTAAATACAAAGACAACAAGTTCTCTTTGTAGTAATCCTATTAGTGTGGGTATCCTTTATAGCATACTTGAAAGCAGATTCACTTGGCCTGAACTTACTGTAATGCATTCAAGATGCCCCTTCTCCAACTTTTAGAGAAGCAACTGCAAGCAATTACTATAAAAATATTTTAAGGATACTGAAACCATTCCTTCCTTTTTCAAAATAGGTTTTTCCAGCAAGATCAAATTTTTTTCATATTTAAAAAATTCAAGTACTAGAGCTAATCCTATAATTTCATAAATTCTAGCATCATGAAGAACAAATACAACATCTATATTTTAAAGGTTTACTTGTTGATCTCAAAACACTGCCAAGTCAAAAAGTGTGTTTGTTTGTGGGAGGGTGTTGTTTGGAGTTTTTTTCAAAAACAGTTGTCACCAAAGAGGCAAATTTGCACACACATGGAGCTGCTGAATCCCTCCCAGAGCAGAGTGGTGGCCCGTGCTGCCCTCAGCGTGGCACCCTGCAAGCAGAGCAGAGCAGAGCAGAGCAGAGCAGAGCAGAGCAGAGCAGCTCTCACAGCCATTACCAGTGGTTTGGAAGGGAAACCTGTGCGCTAATAGCTGCAGAGTTTTCTGTTTTCTGCGGGGGGAAGGCCGAGCCTTGCTCCACACCTGCCCTCCATGCTCACGCCTCACTGCCCAGCTTGTTTTCCTTTCCCTCCTCTTTCAGTTGCTCAGCAACCTTTCCGTCCCTTCTCAGGGCCCCCTTTCCATCCCTCCTGTGCCAGCCTGACCAGGCCATGTGCTGCCCTGGCATGTCCCCTGTCCTGCTGCCCATGGAGCAGGAGCTGAGTGCCCTGGCATGTCCCCTGTCCTGCTGCCCTTGGAGCAGGAGCTGTGCTGCCATCGCGTGTCCCCTGTCCTGCTGCCCATGGAGCAGGAGCTGTGCTGCCATGGCATGTCCTGTCCTGCTGCCCTTGGAGCAGGAGCTGTGCTGCCCTGGCATGTCCTGTCCTGCTGCCCTTGCAGCAGGAGCTGAGTGCCATGGCATGTCCTGTCCTGCTGCCCTTGCAGCAGGAGCTGTGCTGCCCTGGCATGTCCCCTGTCCTGCTGCCCATGGAGCAGGAGCTGTGCTGCCCTGGCATGTCCCCTGTCCTGCTGCCCATGGAGCAGGAGCTGTGCTGCCATCGCGTGTCCCCTGTCCTGCTGCCCATGGAGCAGGAGCTGAGTGCCCTGGCATGTCCCCTGTCCTGCTGCCCATGGAGCAGGAGCTGTGCTGCCATCGCGTGTCCCCTGTCCTGCTGCCCTTGGAGCAGGAGCTGTGCTGCCATGGCATGTCCTGTCCTGCTGCCCATGGAGCAGGAGCTGACTGCCATGGCATGTCCTGTCCTGCTGCCCTTGGAGCAGGAGCTGTGTGCCATGGCATGTCCTGTCCTGCTGCCCATGGAGCAGGAGCTGACTGCCATGGCATGTCCTGTCCTGCTGCCCATGGAGCAGGAGCTGTGCCCTGTCCTGTCCTGCTGCCCATGGAGCAGGAGCTGTGATGGCATGTCCCCTGTCCTGCTGCCCATGGAGCAGGAGCTGTGCTACCCTGGCATGTCCTGTCCTGCTGCCCTTGGAGCAGGAGCTGTGCTGCCCTGGCATGTCCCCTGTCCTGCTGCCCATGAAGCAGGAGCTGTGCTGCCATGGCATGTCCTGTCCTGCTGCCCTTGGAGCAGGAGCTGTGCCTGGCATGTCCTGTCCTGCTGCCCCTTGGAGCAGGAGCTGTGCTGCCCTGGCATGTCCCTGTCCTGTGCCCTGTCCTGTCCCCTGTCCCTGCCCATGGAACAGGAGCTGTGCTGCCCTGGCATGTCCCATGTCCTGCTGCCCCAGGAGCTGTGCTGCCCTGGCATGTCCCCTGTCCTGCCCAGCTGTGCTGCCATGGCATGTCCCCTGTCCTGCTGCCCTTGGAGCAGGCATGCCCTGGCATGTCCCCTGTCCTGCTGCCCATGGAGCAGGAGCTGACTGCCCTGGCATGTCCCCTGTCCTGCTGCCCATGGAGCAGGAGTTGACTGCCCTGGCATGTCCCCTGTCCTGCTGCCCTTGGAGCAGGAGTTGACTGCCCTGGCATGTCCCCTGTCCTGCTGCCCATGGAGCAGGAGCTGACTGCCCTGGCATGTCCCTGTCCTGCTGCCCTGGCATGTCCCCTGTCCTGCTGCCCATGGAGCAGGAGCTGACTGCCCTGGCATGTCCCCTGTCCTGCTGCCCATGGAGCAGGAGCTGTGCTGCCCTGGCATGTCCCCTGTCCTGCTGCCCTTGGAGCAGGAGCTGAGTGCCATGGCATGTCCCCTGTCCTGCTGCCCTTGGAGCAGGAGCTGAGTGCCCTGGCATGTCCTGTCCTGCTGCCCATGGAGCAGGAGCTGTGCTGCCCTGGCATGTCCCCTGTCCTGCTGCCCTTGGAGCAGGAGCTGTGCTGCCCTGGCATGTCCCCTGTCCTGCTGCCCATGGAGCAGGAGCTGTGCTGCCATGGCATGTCCCCTGTCCTGCTGCCCATGGAGCAGGAGCTGACTGCCATGGCATGTCCCCTGTCCTGCTGCCCTTGGAGCAGGAGCTGTGCTGCCCT
Organism: Emberiza elegans; assembly: GCA_024865655.1. Taxonomy (NCBI): domain Eukaryota; kingdom Metazoa; phylum Chordata; class Aves; order Passeriformes; family Fringillidae; genus Emberiza; species Emberiza elegans. The sequence continues at coordinate 69,700,528 of JALJVW010000206.1, forward strand.
GGCATGTCCCCTGTCCTGCTGCCCTTGCAGCAGGAGCTGACTGCCCTGGCAGGGGCAGCCTGACCCATCACCAGCTCTCACCGCTGCACTCCCGCTCGGGTGCCAGGGAAGTCTGTCAGCACCCTGTACTGCTGTGGAGCTCCTGAGCTGCTGCTGTACAGTGTTTTGTTTTATAATGGCTCCATTTCACACTCCAATGCAGCTGACTTACCCTACTGTATTTCACTCTTCTTAATTAGATTTTGCTCGTTATTCCTGAGCCCCTCCAAAGCCAAAGCAGCACAGAGCCATGGCTGCTCTCTGTGCTGAAGCAGCCCCAGGGGCTGAGTCCTGTGCTGCACCCACACAAGCTGGGAGAAAGAAAAGTGTGTTTTATGCCAAGCAGAAGGTGTGCAGCCGAGGAGCCTGGTAAAGCAACAGCCAGGGGCACTGGGAGAGGCAAACACTTACTCAGCTGCTGCACCCGTGCGTCCCTTGGTCTCCACGCTTGTCCCACACCAGGTACCCCACTCCTGCCCCTCCACACCCCCTCCCATCTTCTCTTCCCCCCTCCTGCCCTGCACTCACTCTGAATATAGGGGAGTATTTTTTAGAGGAGTGAATTATCTGATAGCTATTATCCAAGGGCTCTCGGTGCAATATACAGCTCCTGAAGCCCCTGGACTTGGAGGAATTTATAGCAGTAGATTGACAGGAAGTTTTTTCTGCAGGTTGTTTATATTATTGTAAGCTGCTTAGGAGGAAAGCTTTAACAGAACACTAGATAAAAAGAAAATGGGTTTTAAAACCTCCAGTCACTCTTCTTTCTTAACTTGTTCTTGAACAAATAAATGTGAGCCCTGGGAAAATACCTGAAGGCACTTTCACAGGAAACTAGCACGGAACATAGCAGAATGCAATGGGCAAAACATCCTCTGCTCAGCATTTGGCAACAAAAACCCCCTGAAAACCTGGGGGAAGAGCAGGACCTGGGCAGTGAGGTCAGACTGTGAATGCAGGCACTCAGGTATGTGAATAAATAAATGGTCCTTGCTTTTTCTACCAGTAGGATCCCATATCCTGCAGTACCGCGTATCTTAATAGCTATTGATTTCTTTCTATATTCTGCCCACAGCTAGAGCAAAATTTCATTCAAATGAAAAACTCATGAACATGCTGGCAGTTATCTTGGGTGAAGGAAAGACAAAGGGCTGGGAAAGAGAACATTAAACAGAATATTCCTTTTAGCATTACACAGAGGTCCCATTCAGCAAAGAAGGACCTTCAGCAAACCCAATGAAAATTATTGCAGACTAAGGACAGAAACAGAACAGTTGCCTCTCATCTGCAGCAATACTGAACTGACACCTTTTAGGAGGCAATTGCACGACTTCCAGTCACTTAATACATCCTTATCTGCCCAAGAGTTTGCCCTGTTGGGAGAAGGGCAGCGCAAAAAAAGCCACAAAATCTCCCAGGTGGTGCCATCTGGCAGCCTGTGCTGATGCCTTCCCCCACCATCCCAGCAGAGGAGGAGTTCAGAGCCCAGGGGAGTGGTCTCTCTGACCACCGGGTCAGGAAGTCCGATGGAAACCTGGGGGGGGCTGCAGGACAAAACCAGGATCATTACTTGGTATTCATGGCAGTCCAAGGGAACTGAAACCTTCATGTGAAGAGAAATGAGAATCAAGTAGTGACTCAGCTTGTCCCACTGGATGATTCCAAAGAATCAAGCAGTCTGAATAAACAATCTCAATCCTGTGGTTCTCAAGTGCTGAACACTGGGGGAAAGCGATTTTCTCTGTCAGCACTGCTGGTTAATAGGGGCAGACCAAACAGGCTTACTTTTAAGTGCCTGTCTTCAGTCTTGAGAACAAAGGTTTTCTCCAGGCAGGGAGAAGATATCAGTTGGCCTAAGTGAAGTCTCAGCAGGAAGTTTCCCTGCAAAATACAGAATTTAAATAATTTATTTGCATTTTTTGTATTTAAACGGGATACTAAGAGTGAGAAAGAAAGAGAAACCTGGGAAGAGCAGGCAGCTTCCTTGGAACTACAAACACAACAGTGAAAGGGCAGCTGAGTTCCTGTGCAAAACATGGTATAAAGCCTGGCAATTCTCAGTGATAAAAATAACTCCGACACAACTCACAGCAAACTGAGCAGCAGCAATTCAGAGTTTACTCAATAAAACAGTACATTTCTTTAGTATATTCTCTAATATTTTAGCATATTAGTTACTGTGTAAAAGGAGCACAAAATGTACAATGGAGATGGAGATGCAGAGAGCTAAAGAGGGACTTGGGATGCAAGGGAAAGCTATTGCAAACACAAGAGAAGACAAAGCTTTTCATCCTGCTATGCTGCCTTGCCCAGCTGGAGAATTGGAGGTTTGGTATCTGTGGTGTTTAAGCATGTTTTTTAGGTAGAGGCAGAAGTGGGCTAAGGAGCCACAAGAAAAGGGAAGGGACCCTGTGTTGCTGGAGCTCATTTCTATAGATGTAGCCACAAATACAGAACTGGAGGCTGGGATTATAGTTCCATGATGATGTAGTTAGCAGGGATAGGTGAACAGACGGGTAAACTGCAGAAGTTTTGAACTCTGCTGAAGAGGCAGATAACCCTCAAAGAGCCACTGATCCCTATCATAGTGACACCCATCCACTCCAGCTCCATCTCTGAGCCCTGCTGTCAGTGCATGGGAACGAGATCCTTTCCTTCAAAGCAACAGCACAAAAAGGGAATCACTGCTCCTGGGCGGGTGGGAGGTGAATTGCTGTGTCCTGGGATGAGTGTCTTCTCAGGCACCCTGCAGCCTTCAGGATCAAGGAGGAGGCATCAGGGGAGTCAGTGGCTGTTTTCCCTGGCTTTGCCTTTTGTGCTGTGTGCGAGAACAAACTTCTGACACCTGTATGGTACAGATGGCTCCATGCTTTCTTCAGCAGTAGCCCTGAAGAAGTACCTGAAAATAGACTGACCTTTAGATTATACACAGCCAACCTGCCTGCTCTTTTAGCTACTGCTGTTGAGTTTTCCCAAGCAATCTCTAAACATAAAATAGGAGTGATTTTAAAAGAAAATGGGTTCATCAGGTCAGTGGTAGTGTAATTCCAGAAAGGGTATGAAAGTGAGGAAGTAATGATAATGCACGAATTGAAGGGCTGATATAATTTGCCACAGCTGCACTGAGGTAAGAAATTGTAAATAAAACTTCCTGTCAGGCTGGAACATAATGAGTTCTCTACCTTTTAACAGTGCCTGCAAAATAAATTAAAAGAAAACACATACTGCCTTCCTTCACTTGCAGATAGTATCTATTTATTAAGGTAAAAGGAACAGTGACAGAGAATACTGCTTCTGCACAAAATACTTGCACTGACTCCAAAGTCCTGGCCACTGCCCAGAGATGAAGAAAGTATGGGGAATGATACTGGCATGGAATAAAGTGATCTGAAATTTCCACTGACAGTAAAATAGGGAGAATAATGGGCACTGGAGGCTTGTCCCTAACCTTCATGTAGCCCTTCTTGTGCTGGAAGGAACAGTGATTCTTCCCTGAGATTTTAGGGAGGAAGAGGACATTTGAAGGCAATGACTGTTTCTGTGAGAGAGGTAGTATTAGTGGTGGTTAACTGCAGCCACTGCTTTTATAACTTCTTAGTGCTTCAGTACAGACACTGCCCTTGCTGCTCTGAAATTTCAGGCTGGACCTGCAAGTGCAGGAAGCCCAAGAACAGGAAGGGAACAGTAGTGCAAAAAGAGTGATGTGAGTAGGACTCCCAGTAAAATGTCCATAGCCAAAAGGGGTGGAGCTGAGCAAGCTCACTAAAGGGCACACAACAGCTGAGTTTGTGAAATGCACAATCACTGGACAATACTTCTTGTAAAACTGTGTGAAGATATCCTTTTACATAGCTGGTAATTCAGATATCCCACCAAGTTTCTGTGAACAGAGGTATGGCTAAAAGCAAGCAAACAAGGCAAGAAAAAAAAGAAGCAGGAAAGAAAAGACTTTTACCTGCACACAACAGGACTCCTCACAGTTACTTCTCATTCCCTTAAACCTCACCACAGGCAGGGACCCTATGTCAACCGACTGATCAAGGCCTCTGTGAACTATACATTTCCATTTCTTATCTAGAGAACAAAATGGGAACTATGGTAACAGAGTGAGGCCCGATAAAGTCCATCAAAGCCTGGGAAGGAAACTCAGTCTCCCTGTGCCTGGAGCCCGTGACCTCGCTGCTAAGGCTCCCAAGCAGAGGGGCACTCCTTGTGACGGTCTGGGGGGATGCAAATAACTCTCACACAGACATAACCCACTGCACAACTGCTACCGATCCTCACCCGCGCTGGGCTTGCTCTCCTGGCTGGAAGGCAGATGCATCCCTCATTTCAGGGCATACCTCTTTAAAGGAAACATCACTTAGCTGTTATCCAGAAACTGAATAATCAAAAGCATTGGAATTTGGATTGGTAATTTTAGCTCAACCTGCTGCATTTATCTTAATCCATATTTATATAAAACACATCTGGAAATTGTGGCACTGTTGTAATTTATAACTTAATGTAAAATACATTTAAAATACAGAGAACATTTCTGAATATACTGCTTTTATAGACAAACAATTTAAAATTTTACAGATTTTCTATCTTCTGAAGAAACAGATAGAAATTTAAAGTATGGAAGAGGAAACTTTTCTCCTATAAAGTATAACAGTTTTTTATAATGCACTCAAAGGCAATTTACTTGACATGACTTAAAAAGTGAATCTCATTTTTACAGTGTAAAATGAGCAGTGTATGGGGGTTTTTTGCAGCATGGTAGAATTCCTGTATGCCTGACAGCACAAAGAATAGTGTGTGAAATACCATGTGGATTTAAAGTGACCAAAAGCAGCGGCTAGTTTATAATTATCATTGCTATAGAACACAAATTCTTTTTGGGGAGGCCTGGAGCAGGGTGTCTTGAGCCTCAGAAGAGAAAATAGGTCATTTATGTCAATGAGAAAAGAATGCATCTCAGCTCGCTTTGTTTTCCCGCAGCTAGTAACAAACTGCATCCTGAGCTTAAAAGCAGGAAACCTGGTGAGGTCAGCTGTATTTCTGCCATTTGTCTTTCCAGGCTGATTTTAAATTCAGCCTTCAAGTGTTACAAGGAGATTCTTATTACCAAAAAAAAAGAAAAAAAAAAGGAAAAAAAAGCAACAGAGCATGGCAGAACACTGGAGAAAGTAGAGTCTGCCCTTCTTCCTAGAGGCAAGGACTGGGCTTGCCTCTAGGCTTCATCTGGATCCTGGCTCCTGGGGAATCATGAGGGTGCAAGCCCGGGACAAAGCCCCTGCCCCCAAGGCTGCAAAAGGTTTGCCCAGCAACAGGGGCTGTAGGACAGAGCCAAGCTGTAATCGCTCACGTTTTCTCTTTTCAGGTTTCTTCTAAGCAAAAGGAATGTTGGTCATATTGGACAGACTGAACAGCAAGGATTGGCACATCCTGTGGTTCTTAATCCATTAAATGGATGTAAAAGCATTAAAAGGAGTGGAAACCCAGGCAAAGTAAAACACAGACACCTGTCTATATTGTACCATTGCCACTAGCTTTGGGAACCTCTAGTGCTCTTACACCCCTGTGTGCACTATCAAGGTACCTGGCCTTGCAGCCACTCAGACTGTGTTCAGCACTTTGCTTAAGGTGCATCCCATAATACCTCCTGCCTCATGGTGATTTAGGAGCATTTGCACTGGAAAAATAGGGAAGAAGTAGTGCTTGAATTGTCTACATAAAAATGCTTAAAAACATACTCCCTTTTGGTATCAGTTGGGCATATGTGATGAATGTTACAAAGACTGAGAGATACAACTTTCAGTACAAAACTAGCATCATCTCTTGGAAGATATTCCTAAGTCACAGACTCTGAAATGGAAGAAAAAAAGGAGGATCAGAATTATTTAAGAGTAGTAAACAAAATGATAAACAGTGGTTTTGTCATGCATTTGCCATATAGCCACAGCTCTGGAATTTTCAGCGCTAGTGTTGGAGAAAGGAAGTTATTGGCCAGATGCAATCTGAATTCTAGTTTCAAATTATTCCAGAACCTGTCCTCTAGTATGTCAGACAACTAATACACTACGGGATGTCTTTGTCACAGCAGCAGCACAATCAGCCTTTGGCCAGATTTTTTCTTAGAAACTGTCACAGAATTTGCTTTATTCTAGTAACCAGTATCCTAATTCTGGACCTCAGAGGATTTCTAAAACCACCATGCAAAATGAACATATGGATTAATTGCAGAAAGAATAGATACTATTGCTTACCTCTGGAAAATAATCAATATTGCAGAAAAGGCTTGTAAGCAGAATTAAAAGGAGAGGTAATTTTCTTTAATTGGTTTTGAGCTATTACGCATTACCAATTTTCATTAGTACTTTCTGCCTGCCTGGAACATACATAGAAGGGGAGAAAGGGATGTATAATATAAAACCAGCTCAGAAAGTTCTATCACTTTTAATATGCTGTTCCTTGCCTGCCATTTTAAATTTTTGTGTGTGTACTTTTCAGCTTTCACGCATTTTAAAATTATACAGTAGTATATCAGTTATAATTGAGTGGCAATAAAAAATATTATTTCTCTCTTTGCTAGATGCATGGTATGCCTGAGTCAAAGCAAAGATTTGTAGGCTGTGGAGAGATAATTTAAAAGCATAATGGCTGCTAGTGCTTGCTTATGTTACTAACTTTGTTTTCTTTTCCCTTTTTTATATTTGTCATATAATTTTTACTGTGTGTTTTTCTCCTCTGAAAGCATTTCAAAAGACATCATAATCTACCACCTTGCCTTTTAGAAGATCATTAGTCACACAAATTGTCATTTAAGCTGAACTTTCCATCTGATGAATTTTCTGTTTCAGCCTGTAAAAAAGGAGACTGAAAGTGGAAAGAGTCTTTATCCAAGACCAAGCCCAGTTAGGAGGGGCACTGCAATGCCTGCCCAGCTGAAAGGATGCTCAAACACATGGGGCCAGGGAGAGGTGTGCATCACAGCCAGGCCATTGCTGCACCCTCCACGTCTAACCTTTGAAAGGCTCCAGTGCCTCATCAAAGCCTATTTTAAAAAAGTGACAGACACATGAACATTTTGAAAAACAAAGATTAAGATCTAGAGTGTCAAAGGACAATCTGAGCCTACAAGAGCAATGCAGGGACCTTCCACCCTGCACTGTTGCCTTGATATGCCACTCAACATAGTTAATGATACTTGGATTTTAGAAAACTGAAATGTACACCTGTGGTCTTCAGATATTATGATATCTTGTAAGAAGAACCTTTCCTACTTTTCTGAAGTGACAGCTACAGGCTGAATTGCAGAGAAGTCAGGCTGCACTATTTTCCAGATGCATTATTAACGCTTCAAGCGCAGTTCCCCCAACCTTGCCAACAGAAGTTTCAACTTACAGATTTTGGGGTTGAACAGCCCTTTCACTTTTCCCTTTCTCCTCATCTGACATCACATTGACCAGCTCATACAGAGCAGCAGAGACGGAAGGAGCAGCATTAGGCAGATACTGCTGATGGTTGCCCCTTGCTGCCCACACCCCCAGGGCACTCCTCATAATCACAGCCAGGTTCTGCACACAGGTTTGGTGTTGCAACAGCATTTTCCATCTACAAAACTCTGCTTCATGCAGTCTCATCTTCATACTTTGTCATTGCAGTTTTCCACATTTGAAGGCTCACTGTAGGACAGAGCCATTTTTTTGTGCCTGGAATCCTGTTTCACTCAGATTTGTTTCACATCAAGACTCTTGTGTACAAGTCATTATAAAAAATGTTTGGTGGAAAAGTAATTTATAAACCATAAATAGAACTACTTAGTCCCTGGTTTTATCAGTGCAGACCAACACAGCTCTTAATTGCAAAACTGACCTGGTCCCAAAGCAAAGGCCAGCTGTGTCTAATCATCCAGGGGATGGACCAGAACACACCGAATAAAGGAAATGGAAAGTAACACCAAAATGTTTTAAGATGTAAAATGACACAACGTTCAATGAACACTTGCCAACATCATCTCTAATTACTGCAGTGATTAAGTAGTAAAGAATTTGGTCCCAAGGGGATTGCAGTTCTGAAGGAAATACGGTGCCATGTGTTACAGAATTCTTTCTTGCAAATCATTATGGAAATCCTGCTTCCTCTGGTTCTCCTAACAAACTCTTTCTTTGCAAAAACCATGCTTCATTTGTGAAGTGCAGAGGGAGTGTAGCTTGCCTGCTTCTGAAGATTTATGTCTTTATTGCCATGTATTCAACTTGCCTTTTTAAAAAAATCCTTTTATGTCTCTAAAGAAAGAAGCATAGAAAGCATTATGTATTTGCATACTGTAAGGGTTCCTCTCATCCTTGCTGAAGAACAAACAGGGAACAGGGGAGGGCTAGATAAAAGCATGGAGACCTTAACGCAGCATGGCAATGGCCTAACAAACAGCTAGAGAAACTGCAATTAATGCAAGACCAGTTTCAAATCATAGTCCCAGGGGACACCTTAGAAGACCTTATTTAGAAGTACTTTCTTCTTTTTCATAATTCTATTAACCATGAGATCAAAATTTTTCCAGCTTAAAAAAACCGCAAAGCATAACAAAAAAAACCTCAGGTTGAATAACAAAACCATTTGAATTGATTTTAATTTACGGGTTTAAACTTTCTGTAACTCTGGATCAAAATGTCTATTGCACAAGCAGAATATGTCTCTCACTGTAGCATGCTCATGTTTATTGTGTTTTATTCTCTCAGCAGGTGTCCCTAGATGTAGATTGTGTTGTCGTCTTTTCATTCAGCAAAGGAAGAGGAAAAAATTCCTTATCCTCTTGCAGATCTAGAATAGGAGACAAAGGACAGCAAGGGAATAACCATGGACCTCCTTCTCTGTTTTGTCCTGATTTTTTTGCATCAGATCCATGTCTCTGCTGTCTTCCTACCCTTTGCTGTACAGAGTTTCCAAACATGCCATGGCATGTTCCACAACGGAATATTTAGCTCTCACAAGGTACTTTTATCAGCACATCAAGGCAACACAATTATCCCCATTTCACTGGTGTGAAAACCAAGACTGTAACATGGTCTGTGTGGAATAGGCATAGCAGGAAATGGTGCTGTGTGTTCCCAGGCTATGAGTGCCAAACACGCCCTTCTGTCTGCCATGCACAGAGAGGTCAAGGGAGAGGAGAGGGAGACAGAGGCAGGGACTAGAATATAACACCCTGGGTTTAAGCTTTCTGTTGTCCTAAGGAGCATATAGAATCAGTTGCAAAATATAAGCAAGATCAACTGATCTCAGACATAACTTTTAGAGAAAAATCTAACACATGGTTAAAGGGGAGTGAGAAATGGTGACCAGCATGGGCAGTTCCCAGCTGTCAGCTGTGCCCCGATAGCCCAGCTGTGCCTGCTGCTGGGATGTGGTCAAATGGATCAGCAGAATGAAAAACAAAACCAGCTACAGTAGTAAATTAAAATGCTTCCTCTTGCCTCTTAGTAGAGATGAGGTTTAGCTGGAAAGGCAACAGATGCTCTGAATTTCAGTGTTTAAAATGAGACATTGAAACTCTTCCTTTTTAGCCAAGTTGTTACGAGTATGGGAGAAGATGCTTTTTTTTCCTCAGCATTGAATAAGATGTTAAACTTAGTTTTTTAAGCTCATTTCATGAATCATTCATGATCAAGTACAAATCCTCACAAACTCACAAGCTTCCTGGTCGAGAGCACTGAACCAGCAAGAAGACTGCTTAGGGAGATTTAATGGGGAATGCCAAAACAGTTAAAAATACGACTGGAAGGATCATAAGCAGTAGGTGAATTCATTGGACCAGAACACTTATCTGTTGCTTCAGCCTCATTTGTACTATCAGCAATGCTGATAATAAAAGTGTTGCAGATTTTGCAAAGAACTTCAGATTCTCAAATTCTATTTTTTTTCTACGCATCTGTAGTTGTTATTTCTGTGAAGGGCATCATGCCATCCTGCAGCACTTGTGACTCACTGAAATTCTTTTTTTGAGACTTAGCAGTATGAAGTTCTAAGTAAGTCATGCAGAGAAAAACATTCATTTTGGATAAAATAGATCAAATTGTGTTTACAGTGACCAAAAAACTTCCAATAAATATTGCCCCCACAAAATCTGACAAGACAACCAAATTTAGAGAGAAATAGATTAGCTGACTGGCAAATGTATTGAAGTGAGACCACATGTTTGGGAAGCACTGAAAGCAGAAGTCTTCTTCATGCAGTTTTTCCTGTCCCCTTTTACACACTCACTCAACTCAGAAGGTGCTCGTTTCTCTGGCATCTGCTCCCACGACCTTGCTGAGGGAGGACACAAACAGAAGGAGGATGGGTCTAGGACAGGCATGCTAAGGGAAAAGGAAGGTTAAAAGGCCTTAATGGTTTTAAAGGAACAAAGAAAACATACCCTGCTTGTGAAATGTCCAGGTGAGGGTTAGGTTACAACAATGCTGCATCAACAGCACAGCCAACGTGGAGAGGATGGTCAGCCTTCAACGCCCCATGGCAAGGAGAGCTGCCTCTCCAGGAAGGGATGTTCTTGCTCTCCCTGCACCAAATTTTCCAGCACTGCCTCCCTAACTTTCAAACGATAGGTCTGGTTCCTTTTCCTTTAAACCACTACTGCCAGGGGTGGAGGTGGGGACATCACCCATCCGCAAGGACAGTGGGGACCCTCAGCTGATGATTTGGGAAATGAACATGCACATTCACAGGCTCCTAATTCCTCAGGGCTGGAAACCTCTAGTAGCCAATTCTTCTACATCTACATTACAGTTAGATAACTTTTGGTTGAACTATCTCCACACCAGACCAGTGCTTCCTGGCAGCAGCGTAGCAAGCTCCCAGAGGCACCAGTCTGCAATTACCTGTCAGAATTATGACAAGAGACCAGGAGTGGCAGTCTGTCACCTCTGTCACTCACCAAAAAAGGAGACTGGACAGAGCCATTCAGTCATGATTCTTCAAGTCCTGTAACACCTGCATGATGTTATCAAAACACGGGAACTATTGTAATCAGAGACCTCACCTACAGCATTTTCATACAAACTGAGTACACCCAAAATGCAATCTGAAATTAATTAAGACTTTTCTACAGCTTGCTAGTTCATATTTTTGTTTGAAGCTTAGGTGGAGTGGAAAGACATGTTAAAAATGCTGATAGGCTAAGCTTGAAATTTTTTTAAAGAAAATAATTGTGCTCTTAAAAAGGCATAAAATTATTCATTTATCTTAAATATCAGCTGTTTCTGTTTTCTATTAAAACAGCTCTGGCTTTCTTTATTACTGCATTAAAAGAAAATCAGGAGGTTTTAATGTGTTAGGCTTATGCTAACACACAAAAAACCCAAAGAATCACATGGTTCCTAAACTGTTCTAAATTGCATTTGAAAAGAAATGTACATAAACTTTCACCTTTTTGAAAGAGTAAAATCTATGTATTGCCTTGAAAAGGGCACTAAATGGCTCCTGCATTTAGAACTGGATGGCAAATTCTTTTGCCTGTGTCTGAGATGCCGCTGCTGGCCTTTGCTATGGTGTCAAGCATCAGCCTTAGTGGCATTGCAATTTCCCTTCTGGAAACAAGTTGGTATTTGTGGACCATATTACACTGAATGAAATTTGCAGTCTCTGATGCCTGCTAGTGGGACATTTGTTACATGCTCTGTTTTGAATGTAGTAATACATATTTCAGTGTGGCACTGCTTCTTCTAAAGATTAAAAACCTCTTAGTCCTTTGAGACTTGTGTCAGCATCGGATTTCATGTGCACGGCAATCTTTAAATATTAATATGGGGCAAGGTCATACTCTCTTTAACCCCCAAAACGGAGTTAGTAAATCATGATCTGGCAGTAAAAATATACAGGGCACATCAGTATTTGTTTAGGGCAAAATCTAAATTTAAATTAAACTAAATTGGCTACTGGTATTTTTATAATCACATATATGTAACATCTTATTTGTGGGCAGGGAGGGAAGTTTGGATATTCTATAAAGCAGTGGTTGAAATATATTTATTAAGATATTAATAAAATCTCTGGCATTGACAACAGAGAAAGAATGTCTGAAATACCAGTTAGATAAACCTAAAGTGGGAATTCTGAAGCTCTTGAGGAAAATCTGCTGCTGTCAGATCCTCTGTTGACTGCAGCAGAATGAGTCAGTTTACACCAGATGAGCAGAAGCCTTTTGGGCTCTCCTCTAAGCTGAACCACTGATTTATGGCATGACACTGGTAGTCTCTTTGACCTCTTTATATGCCATCCGTCCTGCTAAGGAGCAGGGGAGGGGGGAGTGCTGGACCTTCCTGGAAGCCAGGTGATAGACCCAAATAGACTTTCCCTAGGCAAAATAAAACATTTCAGAGTTAAATTTCTTGAGAGAGGCTGATGGGTCAGCCTTGTAATTCTCGATACATTACCATTACATGTTTTCCGGAGCTCAGCTCCCACTGCAGCTGAGGTTCATGCCACACATAACTAACCACATTTGTTTTGCTGCCAGGGGACCTCCCTCGCTACAGAGATGGGGAATGGCTTTAGCCTACAAAAGAGAGCCAGTTGAACTTTGCAAGGAGTCAGTATTGTGAGCCTATGACCTTTCATATGGAGTACTTAGAGGGCAATAGAGAGGTAGCAGAGTCTGGGGACAGAGTCTTCACCTAAACATTGGGAAATAAAGGGAGACAAATCATTTAAATTCAAAAATATCGCAAATGCACTTGTTAAATAGACAGTGAATGTGTGATTCTCATTTAGAGCAGAGAACAGAGTAGTTCAGGTTCAGCATTAGTGATTTGAACCACCAAACAGGCAAGATTTTCCTTACAGAAACATCTGAGACAAAAGGTGATCATAAATAATCAGCTAAAGTAGCTCCATTTTGCTCTTTGCTTTGCTTCCTAAAGTTGCCAATTATTTTAAATTATGTATATAAATTTTGTGATGTGGACTGTTATGTCCATTGGGAGATGTGCTCAGGCTTTTAAACTCATTTCCTCTGGCCCTTTTACTCTGGTCTGAGCCCAAAAGTGTTTTATGGGCCTCACTGGTAGAGGTAATGGGAGTCCATGGATGGGGTCATGCAGGCTGCATTTCACCAGACACAAGTCAGACACACAGAAGTGTGCAGAACAGACTTGGAGTCTCCAAGGTGCAGCAGAAGCACTGGAGTCTCTAACACTACAGCGTGATTTAAGCACTGTTTAAATCAGTCTGTGCCACCATTCGGGGCAGGTTCCTCAGCTCAGCAAAGCTGAGCTTCAGCAGGGAAGATCCTCCCAGAGCATGAACCTATTTTATGCTGTAGCTTCCAGTCTGGGGTCCATGAATGCTCAGGGATCTGTGGATCCATTCTGAAGGCTCTGCAGAGGTAGGGAGGTATTTTCAGTAGGCTTATGTTTGCAATGCAGATATCCACACTTCCACCAAAATCCACGGATTACAAAGTTTGATTTAAGACTTTGCTCCCATATATAACAATTTGATACTAATACTTTGCAGTCCCTTTTTCACAGATAAATTTTATCAACAGGTTCAGAACACTTTTCCAGTGCTCACTAAGCAGCCCTCTCCTGCTAAAAGCTCACTGGAGCTTTTGTAGTATTTAAAACTGTGTGAAAATTCAATCCTGCCTGATTATCCTGAGGCATTATTCATGTAAATCAGACTCTAAACAGAAAAAGATCTTACTCTGAGGAGGATGCAGAAGCAAAACCACAAGACAATGGGCAATGAGAACACCAAAAAAGAGGCAGATTATTTGACAAAATAAAAGATGGAGGAAGGAGAAGGAGAGGGAGGAAAGGCAGGACAGAAAAGCAGCAAATCTAGAAATTAGCCTGTAAGAGTAGAAAGTCACATTAATTCTCTCTACACCATCTCTTTTAGCTTGGAAGACAGAAAGGACAAGGGCTCCAAACATTGCCCAGGTGTGGTGGCAGCAGCTGTGAGCTGGCATCTGGCAGCCAACACCCCTTGGTCCCCAGCCAGCCCTGTGGGATCTCTGCACCTGTGTGGCTCCTGGGGCAGGGACCAGACCCTGCAAAATGCCACTCATGTGACTAGTACCAAAAAAACCCCACCAGGTAAGCACAAACAAAAAATGTGACTGAATGAAAAACAGGTAAGCGCCCTGCTTGGAAAAGGCTCAACTGCCAAACAAAATCCCAAACATATCCTTCAGCACTAACTGTGTAGTCCCTAGAAGACACAGAGCAGTCAGAGAGGGAGGAAACCTGGAAAAGCCTGGTTTTCCAAGATAGCAGAATAGAGCTTTCAGGGCGCTCATTTCAGTCAAACGAGGGAGCTGCTTCTGCTCTGGCAAATAATTTGATTGTACAGCCCCTTCCAGAGAGTGAACAGAATGTCAGCAGCACAAGGAGTCACCATTCCCAAGGGCATCTGTCTGACGGCTGCTTCAGTACCCTGGTGTCTTTAGACACACACACACACAAAATGATCCCAGAGACAGACAGGGCAATGGCCAGGACAGAAAGGAAACTGCAGACAGCCAGTCTGGGGCTGGGTCATCTGAAGAAGTGCTCAGAAGCAAAACCTGCTTTCAGGAGAAGGATTCTGGCTTGTCAAGAGCAGAATTAATGACAAAGAAACAGCAATTAGCATGATTTTAAATATTCCTCTAAAATACACTATAAATCGTTTTGCCCTTGGGAGAGCCAGAACAAAAGATGAGCATAAAACTGCAGGCAAAATGCAAAAGTCTCCATCTCACTGTGCAGGCAGATGGAGTTATTTAGTAAATCCTCTATAGTCTTCTCTCAGCTATAAGGAAAAGAGGGGGAAAAAAAAGCTGCCCAAAGTTTCAGTCAATATTTACCTCTTGGGTTAATAAATTGTGATCCTGACCTCAACAAAAGTCAATATCTTCTGATTATTATACTCAGGCACCTTTTTATTTGTACTCACTCATTGTATAATGAGTCACCCGTTTCCACTGGCAACTTCACTTTCATTTTGAATGTCTGAATTGAGCAATCATTTATAGTCCAAAGGCATAAGACAAAATTACTATAAACTAGAGCAGTAAAATGTGGACATAGGTTGCTATTTCCAGTGAATGAGCAAGCTTGGGCAGGGGGCGGGCAGAAGGGATCAAGGATTAAGTACAAAAAATAGCTGGTTTAAATCCTCTTTTAAATACCTCTGAGTGACAAGGAGCAGAGAGAGGAAAGCCCTGAACTGTGATATTAAATACAATTAGGCTGCAAGCATGGCAGGAAAGAAAAGGCAACAATCTGGCCTGAATAGTAAACTTATTTTAAGGGAACATTAGTAGGCCTTCTCCCTGAAATAAGCAAAAGCAACCCCAGAAAATAAATCCCGAGGGCAACATGTATAAATTCACACACTTTGCAAGCTAAGGCACTAAGACAGATCTGAACATAAGTCACCACACACTTGCTGCTTCATTAAAGGTGGACTAAGCCAGAGCTGGAAGGAGAAAATTCAGGGTGTTATTCTCATAATTATGTAATGTTTTATATAATACCACAGGTGTGCACTGTGCTTTCCTGAAAGAAATCAAAGCACTGCCTCCCCCAGCAAGATCAAGAATCAGCTAGAATCACATTTTGCTCTTCAACTTCTCATTGTTTGAACATCCCCCACTGACTATAATAAAAGCGTTCTTTGGGCTTACAAGGCTTGTGATACTGGAAAGATTTTCACCCACATAACCCACTAATTCCATCTCTTTTTAAAAAGTAAGTAACTTTACCTCTTAAGTTTCTGTGGCTCGACATTATTCTACTATTAATCCCACTCTGGCAAACAGTGGTGAGAGCAGCACATCTCCAGCTTAAACACACCAATTTCTGAAGAGTGAAAAATCAGAAGGAGCAAATTATGATCGAATCAATCATGATCTGGCTGTCTCTGTGAACACTAATAAGCCCCATTACATCACCCTAGCATATTTATTCTAAAAACCACATTAAAGATAAGCATAGCCCTGTTCTGACATCATATTACCTTGTATTGTACACAAAAAGGAGTTCAGTGTGACCAAAGAAGGCAAAGGTGTACTTATGGGAAAATGGGAACAGAAGAAATATTTTCAAACTGGAAAAGAAGCTGTCATTTTTTCAGATGGGACATTCAACCCAATGTTTATTGGTTGAATATGTATTTTTGTATTATCTGACAATACTGTGCTTAAATAGTATATATTCAAAAAGGTGTATCTCATTCAGAAGCAACAGAGTTGGCCAGCACAAGCTTTAGGAAATGGATGTCATCATAAATAGATTTTCCCTTCAACTTCACAAATCCATCTTCCAATTCCCTTGCTATAAGCACATTTTAAATAGAGACCAACAAAGTTTTTTAGACAGCTCATACACCAAAAAGCAGGTGATTTTCTAAAATAAAATTACATAAAAACTGAATTTTAAAAAATTTCCCCACAAGAAGAAGCCACAAGCCAGAGCCTGACCGTGCTGAAGCTCAATATATTACACATTTATTTTATGCTCACAGATCTACTCCTACTAAATTCAGATGTTTTTCACCATTAACTTACTTGAGATCCTTTATTTCCATCTAATGAGTTTTATCAGCAACTGCCACCATTACCACACTGGTGCCAACAAGCAGACATGCTAATTCATGTGCCATTAAACAGCATGCATATCCATAGGGGAAGGCTGGAAGCTGTCTTGGGAATGGAAATGAATGAAGTTCCAGTAGGTTTGAATAAACCTGTGGGCACTTTGTAGCTATGGAAGATTTTCATCTGTAGCCTTTATAATAGCTTGGAAATGGCAACTAATTTAAATGCATCAGCATCTACAGACAGAAACTGCAATAAGGTGGGCAAAGTATAGCCAGATGCTGTGGTTTCTCAAAGCATCCTTCCAGGGACATGCATGCTTTTGAAAAAAATTTTCCTTCATATACTCTTGTTGAAGTACATTATCTTGTAGTGAATGAAAAGCCTCAGACAAAGCATAAAAATCCATAGATTTGGTTGATGGTCATTGGAGACCAAGGTACTCTAAGCCAAACTTCTTCATAGCAACCTTCTCTGGCTAAATTCAAACAAAGTAATTTATTTAATTGTGATGAAATAAGCAAAAATGTCCCAGTCTTCTTGTCCATATTGGGTAAGAGTGCAAGCTGAGCTTCTCACTGATGTTTGGGAGGAAGGCCACAGCACCGTGTGCCACTTCCAGCGTCCCCAGCCAGATGCACTCCTGATGCACCATGAGCACAAAGGTCACTCCACATTACAGAGGAAAATGTAGCTGTGACATATTCAGGGATTACAAAATGTTTTTTCTGTATTTTCACTCTTTGCTACTTAAAGGACAAAAGTCAAAGGACCAAAAGAAATTGTCTGCTTTGTGGAAAGCTAAGGCCTCAGGACACATGGTTTTAGTAAGAGAAAGAGAGCTTATCTGCATGCATATTTTAAATGGGGCAAAATTGAGGATGAGACAATTACCCTTCACTCCTACACATTTCCAGAACAGAAACTGCATAAACAGAGAGAGGAAATAGCATTCAATTCAAAACAAGTCTGTTTTTTTCTGCAGGTCATTTGGAAATACTGCTCTTGTGGGAGGTACACTTCTCGAGGTCTCTTTCACCATACTGAGATCTGACAGAAGAGCAGATAATTTCCATGATATTTCCATGAAGATATAGAGAGCCAGCAGGAGAACTTCTCCGAGGAGGGGAAAGGTCCTGGCCATCAGCCACAGCGCAGTAATTCCCAGCTTGGAATGCCACTGCAAGGGATGCCACCAGGGTGGGAGCACAGAAGGGAACTGAACTGAGTGGCAGCAGCAGGGAGAGCCCCACCAGGCAGCGGAGCAGAGCTGGGACCCAGGGCTTGGCTGGGGTGGTTGTTCCTCTCTGCCCTGAAGCTCCCCTCCTGCCCCAAAGAGCTGGGCACAGGGCACCAGGCACAGCCAGGGCTCCACTGCCAGCCTGGGGCAGCCCCTGGGCACCAGGACACCAAAGGGCTCCAGGACAAGGGTGCCAGCCTGGGGTTGTTTTTGCATCCACAGCAAGCCAGTGCAAAGAGCAGAGAAGATGTTTGCTGTATTTATCATAGCCTGTGCTGCTTAAAGAGATTCAGTGAGTCTCCCAAATTAGTACAAGTTCTGAATCCTAGAGAAACATAAGAGGGTCTTGTGAACTAAGGAAGGAGGCAGATGGTTTCTGCAATGGAAAGCAACAAATTATTTTTGTTAGAGGATTTTTGAGTTATTGAAGTATCCTTTCTACTGGCAGTCAAGATACTAACAGACATAAATGTTATAAAATTGCAATTCAACAGCTATTTTCAGTCAGTCACTCACTATAGGATGTATGTCATTTTAATTAATAAATTTAATGTCTTCAGATGGATGGATTTCTATTTACTTCTATGCTCTGTCTCCTCTTTATTTTTTCAAGCAATAACCTAAAATATAATGTACTGACCAGAGCATAATAGAACAGACTAAAATATAAAAATCATAAAAATCATACTTGTTTACAATACAAGACATGGATTAATATTAGCAAGTGTTTGAAAGCACTGAAAGAACATTTTCAGCCGCCACCTTTATGATCAGTAAATCCTTGCTTTATGCAGAAAATAATATTCAATAAGGAATACAATCTAAATCTTGAATTATATAAAAATCACAACACGTATTTTCCGTGCTCCTCTAAAATTCAATAAATAGTTCAATAGATCATCTTTATTCCTTTCACCCTTCTGGGGAAAAAATGATTCTTAGCCAAAGAGCTTGCAGGCCAAATTTCAATCTGAAAATAACCTTTATAGCTGAGTTATAAAACAATGAGAATAAGGGTTTATGATGTGAAAGTTGATGCAGGCTTTACTGCTTTGGCATGATTGGTGAAGCTGTATTAAAATTAAATAGATAAAATTTTTAAAAAGCCATGCACACAAAAAAACCAAAAAAAAACCCAAAAAAAACAAACAAAAAAAACAACCAACCAAAAAAAAAACCCACCAAAAAACCCCCACAACCTCCCTCCAGGCATTTTCCTCCTGTGACTACATAAAAGAACTGTGTGCTATCACGGCCGAATAAATCTAAAGGCTTAAACCACTCCACCCTTATTATCTCTTCCAAAAGAAAAATGTTTATAATAATACATATATTGACTTCAGCTTTTTGTTCAATAACAAGATTTACTGCCCCACTCTTCAGTCAATTGTAACCTCTTTGGGTCAACAAATCTCGATACTGATCTCAATAGAAGTCAATACCTGCTTATTACTTACCTCCGCATTTAGACACCTATCACAAATTCACATGGGCATCTTGGCAAGCAGGAATTAATACTTTCTGCTTCATTTTAATACAAAATAGACTTTTGTGCTTTTCCCATGGTTATTTTTAAAGCCATGAGATGATGCTGTGTTTTTGGAAAACAATATTATACATAAATTTCTGGAACTAAGGAGGTAGAGCTGTTCAGCTTCTCTGATGTTTCTATAAGAATTCACAGACCAACCTTCTTGCAGTTCCTACTTTTTCTCACATAAAATGTAAATCATTAATCTGGTATTTTGTCCTTACCAAGTGAGAAAGGCAAATAATAGTAAAATTGAAAAGCTAGTTGCAAGTAATAATACACAAACTAATGTCTCAGAAGTTCAACAGAGAAATGTACTAATCACTTCCTTGGTTGCATTTGTGTAATGCTAACATAAAAAATGAGCCTGAAAATCATTACCATGCCTGCATTTGTATATGAATTCAGCCTGTACTTTCAGAGTCAACCTTTGTATCATCTATTTGGTACCTAAAGTGTCAAACATTTGCAATGAAAGGAAAATTGAATCAGATTTTCTGTCTTATACATGAACAGATCAAATGGGTATCTATTCACCCTGCAATCCAAAGGCTTGTATAAGAATCTTATCACAGAGTTGGACAATGAGAAATGCATTTTAATATACTCTCTCATTTGACTCGGTCTTGGAAATTTTGTTTACTTACATCAAGCATGTAAATAGACGGAATTTATTTTAATTCAGAATAGAAACTGAGAATTTACTGGTACAGAAGTCTTGAACACATGGGAAGGAAATGTCAGAAGTTGTGTTCAAAAAAGCCTTCAGAAGCATCTGAAGCACTGCAAGAAACATCACAGTACTGGTCCTTTCTAGTTGTACATGCAGTACAATACTGGTTGTGTCAAACACAGCAGACAACAGATGGAGCAATGACCCTAACCCTGAATAACAATATTTTGTTCTCTTGTCTTGAAATCTTCATTTCAGAACATCACAAATGGCAATAAGAGTATTTTTACTTCAATCAATGGAAGGATGGCAAGGATGGAAGGACAGAAGTAAAATAATAACTAGGAAAAATGTGTGCTGAAGATGTAAATGTAAAATAAATGTTTAAGTTTTCCTTTTTAGCTGAGCCAGTGCAATTCACATAACACCATGAAAGGCTGCCTTAATGTTGCACATTCCCATCACTGTCCTATAACATTTGCATTATTTGAGGCTGTGCAATCTGCTATAACTGCTTTCTTGTGTTTGCCCATTAAATCTCAGAGTCTGAAAAACTTCCATAAATTGAAAACTAAGATGTGGTTTATGCACAGGAGATCCCATTCTCGATTTATTGACACCAGGTTTGCAAACACCACAGGGATAAAAGTAATGAGAATCATGCTTGGACTTACCCAAGAACTGTATTTGACTAACAAGGTGAGCCAATTCAAAATTAAATAGTTTTTCAGGCTAAACAAAATCAATATTATTTATAGGATATGATAGTAGGCCTAAAATAAACATCTCTAGCTTTTAAAAAAATAGATAAGGCTATATTGATTTACAAAACACAAAGCATTAGGCTGCTCAGATACATGGAACTGTCATGTAAAATACCTAGGTCAAGAAACACCAATAAAACTCTCATTCATCTCATTAGCTGAGGAGCACAGTGAAAGGTTAAGCAAGGTTAAAGTGGTCTGTCTAGCATCTGACACTCCTGCAGGATGACACGCTCTTCTCCACAGCCAGGTTAAATGGCCATCTCGGACTGTCAGGGAAGGCTGTGCACTCACAGCAGGGAGGCACCGGGAGCCGCCATCCCCACCACACCCCATCCCCAGCCATGGCTGACCCCTGCTGAGCCCAGCGCATCCACAGTGCCAGCACTTACACCCCCACAGCTGGAGAATTAGATCTGTAGCATGTTTTGACCCAAACCACACGTGGGTATGCACCAGGAGAGAAGGTAAGCCCACCTTCCTCACCCCGTTCTCTCTGCTGTGGATGTCCATGAGGAGGAGGAGCAGGGTAAGTGTGCTGCTGAACATCAGCCATAGTGGGATGCACCCTGGAGTTACAAAGGAAAATGGAACCTCTTCATATGTACCAAGAAGTAGAGCAAAGATCCATCTAATAGGGGGAAAATGCTAAAAGTAAACTGCAGCAGCTTCCACAGAATAGAAGGATTTGGGCTCTGTTCTAGCAAACAGTAAGGATTATATTTATTGAACCTGACTGTAATAAATTTCATTCACAAGAACTGATATTAGCAACACCATCTTGAAATTAAAACATTAGTGCATTTTTATGTGATAGTGTTTAAAGGGGATAGACTTTGGGCAGACTGTAACATGAAGAATTAAGGATGTATTACTGTAATACAAAGGATGACAAAATTAACACAGATGAAGTGCTGGTGGAAACAGCAGAAATTCAACAAAGATCAAGTTTCAGAGTAAGAGAATTTGAAGGAAAGAGAAAGAAAAGTGAGGACTCTGTAAATGAATATATAATAAATATAATATACACTAGTAATATTTGTGTAGCACTAGCTAGATGGGAAGAGGCAAAGGGCAACAGGAAGATTGGTCTAAAACCAGAGATATTCTGCCCTGACTGTGGCAAAGACCTTGGAAGATACTCAAAGGGAAGAAATCTCCATGGAGATTCACAAAAGCTGCTCATTATTATTATTTTGCAGGTGTATTTATACCCCTGCAGAAGCCCTGAAGCCCAATCGCATTTCCTGAATGTCCTAGAAGATGAAATCTTTCTTTAAAATGGGAAGAGCCAAATAAAAGGGGTGGTTTACAATTTTCTGAAGAAGGAGGTGAGCTGTGTGCAGAGAAGCCCCACAACACTGCAACCACGCCATGTTGCTCCCAACTCTGTGAATTCATCTTTTCCAAGAATCTCCTGACAACTTCAAAATATTGCTTACGTCCCAACCCATCATGTTTCAGGTTTTGATTTCAAATATCTTCCCACTGGATTATTGTCCTAATAAAGGATTCTGGATGAGTGTCTTTATAGCCTAGAGAGGAAAAGACACTTAAGGGGACAGCAAATACTGACTTGCTTGGGTTTACTCCATGGTAACATATGCACCTAGTTTTCTGAAAGAGAGTTCAGTTGGTCAGGATATAACCCGTGGTCACTATTGGCAAAACCTGAGTTCCCTCATTCACTGACTTCTATTGCTGCCAAATTTACAGGACTGATTGCAGCCAGCATTTCAGTTGATGATATTTTAATTGAAAATGTTCAGTTGTATTGAAGATTTTTTACTGTTAGCCTTTCAGATGACAAGAGATGATGAGGTTGATGAAGTCACCAATGCAGCCAATTTTTAAGTGGGGTATTGACTGTGAGGGTTATCATTATGGGAACCTCTAAAGTTCCTGCATGTATTACACTAGCAGAAAGTAAAAAGTGCTATTGTGTTATGTATTCTGTTCAAGTTTCTCACCTGGAAATAGTTATGATTATCATCCTTGGACAGGTTTAAATTGACATTTTTATCACAACATTCCTAGCATAGTACTGCGAGTTACTTGCTTGTGAGTAGTTATCAGCCGGCAAAAATTTAAAAGGTGGTTGGCTGAATAAAATTATATACCAAGAGCTATACAAGACAACAATCACAAAAATCAGCCAAAGACAGCAAGGATTCTTTAAATAAAATTTAGAAAACCTTTAGAGAGAAAGGAAAATTATACATGCAAAAGTCATAAATTGTGCCTCTTCATTTAATATTTGATAATCAAAAAGCTAATAATTAAAACCGGGAGGGTTAGGTCGGTCAAGTTTTACAGCTGAGCGCACTCCCTGAGCATGCCCAAATCAACACTTATGAGATTAATTTAAAAGCTCTTCAAATTCTGAATCTCCAAGGTTTATGCTGTCTGTGCATTGTTTGCATAATGCAGTTTTGTACTACTAAAGCACTATAAAGGGATTATTTTCATATTCAGCATATTAAAGATACAGCACAATTCATAGATGCCGTACTGTGCTTATGCCAGAGATAGCAGGTACACCGTCTCGACTTCTGATTATCTACGAAGCAAATGTAGAAACATAGATGTTTTTTGGAGAGAGTGTATCCTTAGTAAAATTAATTCCCCAATGGTTTTATTAAAGTCTGCAAATTGCATTATTTTCCCATCATATTTGAAATATTGCACTTCCTTAATGCTTGCTCTAACCCATGGCATGCCATCTTCCCTGGGGTGTCTAGACATGGTGTCTTAGATTTATGTGTATGATCTCAGTGTGTTACAACATCACTCCTGACTAATGCATTATTACAATACTTACATATATTCCCAAGTGTCACTGTTTTGATTAAAAAATCACCAATCTGCATATGCACACCATCTGTGCTTCAGAGAAGCAAAACATGCAGGATAACATTTGCCTTACTCAAAACAAAATTCAGATACTAATAAAAAACAAATGGGAACCTATTTTTATGTTTTGTTTTGTAAAATAACAAAGAAAATGAATACTGTTTCTGTAAAACAACAGTCCATGCCTCTCACACTTAAAAATATAAGCCTTTTTTCCTCTACACAGCAAGGAGATTTACCTTTAGTAACAACATGCAAACAATTTGCCCTTTTAGAGATAGCAAATAACATGGGAAGGAAATGTACTGCTGCAATGAATTTTAAAAATCTCAGCTCAGAACAGGGGAGTTTTCAGCAGAAGGGAATGTAGTCAGCAGCAAGTCCTTTCTCAGCTGAAAGCTGCAAGAGTGGTTGTAAAAGATGAATGAGACCCTTGCTTACTGGGGTGAAATGCTTTTAAAGGACAAGAATCTGCTTATCTTTGATTGATTGCTCAGTCTGATACTTTCCTTTATAAAGTTTATTGACTACAAGCCCATAAATCAAAGAAAAACAAATCACAGGTTCAATTTGGGGGGCATTGACATCCTGCCATCTTGCAGCAATAGCTTAGAAGTCACAGGGCAGGGAGAAGGAATACAGGGGACTCATGGAGACAGAAGTATCTACTGCAGATAAAATACCATTTAAAATTTTGAAACAATTATTCATTTGTGCCTTATCACATTTTTAAGTCAAAGGAAAAACACAGACAACCAAGCTACCTAGGTTATTATTTTGAAGTCCTTAAAGGCAGAATTTACAATTAAGAGACGTAATTCTCACTATGCTCCTGCACGTCTCTCTGGTTCTGTGAGATTACAGTCACATACCCACACAGCCCTCACCCGCTGGAAGAATGTCACATTTACAATTTAAACTATCAAAGCAAGAATCAGATTTCTACCAGGGGGGTTTGAGGGCTTGGGAAACTCAAAATCTGTGTACTGCAACACCCCATACAGTTGCACGTAAAGAAGGAACCAGCCATAGATCTTGCTCATATGGGGCATACAGTACAATATGACAGCATGATAATACAGATTAATTTGTGCCATTGACCTTGACACACTATTCTATTGTGTATTCTCTTAGAGTCAGCACTCAGGTCACCAGAACATCTGGTGTTTAACAAAAAAATCCCATTCCAAAGTGCTAAATGTGTTGAAACAAATGGTACTGTACTATCATTATACAGTGCAACCTCTCTGCTAGGGGTCTAATTTCAAGGCTACCCTGACTGAACTACATCATTATTAGGGGTTTTGTAATTCACATCCTGCCACAGTACACAAAATACCTAATTATCAAAAGTAGCCTTTTAAAACCCGGTTGTGTTCCATGTGACTGGGACTGACTGTCACTTTCTTTTCATTTTATCTTTGGAGACATCTGGAAGGGCTAAGCCTTCACAGTGCTGAACATCCTGGCCTCGACCCAGCAGAACACTTCAGCGTGCACAGAATGTGTGTACACAGCCCCTGTATTTCAGCAAGACATGCTTTCAGGTTATGCTAGAGTGTGCTAGAGCACCTTGCTGAAGATATGGACTGGCTCCACCGCACTGTTTGGAAGTTGCACAGTGCTCAGTACTGCCTCTACCCCATCTTACACCCTGCTACATTCAGCTTGTGCTTGACTCTATCCTGATGCTCGTCTCTGGGAAAAGCTGATGCAGCCTTTTACAAGGAGGCTGAAGATCTGAGAAATGATTGGTAGCAAAGAGTGGCAGCTTTGTTTTACAGGAGTATTTACATGTTGTTTAACATGAAAAAAAGAGCAAAGGGTGATGACTCTGCCCAGCCTCACCGTCCCTCTGACACCACTGCCATGCCCGTGCCTCCTCACCACCACTCTGCTAGCTCTGCTTCCTGCAGAGATTCTCCATGTAAACAAACATAAAGGTTATTTTTGTAGGATCCTTGGGAATCCCACAAAGCTTCCATGGGAAGGATTAAGCGTTTGCAGGGGTCTGATGACCTTTACCTGACCTGAAGCAGATTGCAACGTCAATTAGCATTTCAGCTTTCCCTGTTAGTAAGGATACACACAACCCAAGCTGGGCTCTTCCCACTGTGCTGCACTTGTGCTGTGAGTCACGGTGCACTGATTCTCCCCCGCTTCACAGATCTGCAAATTTATGTCCCAGCAAAACAAGTATAAAATGCTACTACTTTACTTTTTCACCTAATTTTCCCTTGCTCTGCAAGCCGGGGCAGAGAGGAAACATACTAGTAGGCAAGTACTATGCGTTTGACAATACCAACATGCTTTTAATAAGGTGAAAACCTCGCTGTCAAAAGCATGGAGAATTGCTATAGGCATTTGTGAACTAAAACATGTGAGTCTCAAAGCCCGACAAAGGACCAATACCTTCAGCTATGGAGAAAAAGGAAGACAGCAAAGGTGAGCATGCAGGCATATTTAAAAGAGCAAGGGATGCACATGCTGAGCCGAGCAAAGACAGGGCAACAGCAAGAGGCTCAAGGTCGTTCAGCACAGGAAAGGGGCAGCCCAGAAAACGCCTTTGACTCACAGCAGGGCTGGAGAAGGAGGAGAAGATATCTGTTGTGCTGTGGCTTGAGCCAAGGTGAAGTAATTTCCAGTTGTTTCAAACAAGATTTCTGCCACGAGGTCTCAGCTGATCTCCCTGACAAGTTTATATCTGGATACTGAAAAAAAGAAAAAAAGTAAAAAAACCACAAACATGACACCACTCAATGAGAAGACAGCATTAAGCAATCAGTTGCAAAAGACCTAATCTCATTAACTTCTTCTAAGATTTCAGCCATCAGTCTGTAGCTGGCAGCTACAGGAGAACTGTAGTACAATGAAACATCTTTTAAACATTATTTCTTTCAGGCCATCTTCCTGATCTTTTATACTTGTTTGTTCTGCAGTTTCTTAGAAGTTACAACTGCTGAAGGAAGTAGCGAAAATCCAGAAAAAAAAAAATAACCTGCTCTCCTATGCAGCTTCATGCCGCTGGGTCAGTGATTAACAAAGACAAGGTCCTGCTGCAGGGAAGCTAAATGGAGTTCATTATGGACATGAAAGTTAGCAGGGCCAAAAAGGTGAGACCATAGGAAAGAGGATGAAATAAGAGCCTAACAAGTGTGGATTTTACTCCCTCGGTGCAATAAGGACAGCTTTCAACTACCAACTACTCTAAAAGAAAATCTATCTAGACAATAGTTTAAGATAGCTATTGTCCTATATACTAAAATCATTTTGTTTTGCATATACTCAAGAAAATTAAAATTAAAATGTATTGCTTAAAAAATTTTGTGTTGTTCTGCAATGAGAAATCTTTGATTTGAGGATTATAATTCGGGGTTTGTCCTTTTTCCTGGAAAATTTGGGAAAATGGAAGCATTTAAGTGGAGCAGAATGATGTCATTAAACCTGGATGGGGACATCTACCTCAAACCCTCACAAATCTATGAGTTTGTTAGCCATGCTTATTGCTTGAGTGCTTTGGAAATGTCAGTGCTTCCTGGGGTGCTTCCTGGCAGCAGCAAACTGCCTGGAGAAGGAAACTACAGACAGGTTGCTCCTGTGACACCGAGAGCCTGGAACTACAGCCAGCAGACACTGGGATATGAGTGGATTTTCTTGGCCCTGAAGGCTGTAAGCAATAGCCTGTCTCACTCACAGGTGATTTCTCACCACACACTGGTGGTACACGGCAGCACTAAAAGGATCAGCTCTCACAGGCTATCATATTTTCTCCCCAGAACTGGCAGTGACTAATCTCTCCTTCAGTACTTCTGCTTTAGGACATCTCCACTTTGATTTTACACTGGCACTAACCCCATTGTCACTAGAGAATCTGAAGTTTCCTGCTACACCTGCCAATGTCCTGTACGACCAAAGACCCCATGTGGCTTCACCACAAACCTCCCGCAGATGTGTCTGAGTGCATGGCAGCCAAGTGGTGACATGAGGCAGAAGCTGCTTGAAAGTGGGGCTCACCTGCAAAAGGCATATGTGAGGGGGGCTAGAAAATCAAATACGTGTCCACATAAGATTTCTGATTAACCTCAAGAAATCAGAGTTATGAAAAGTAACAAATGAAAGTCTCAATGAACCTTCAGTTCACAACAGATCAAAGGCTCTTGAAGAGGAGTGTGTAGGCAAATACCTTATACAGAACATGTATTCCAGTAACTTCAAGGTGTAACTAAAAGTTTCAGGGAAACCAGAGGATGAAAAGTGCTTGCAGGTTCTTGGTTCCAGGATTGTCTGACACTTGGAAAACTGTGAAGAGAAAGAAAAGTGGATAAACAGCTGATGAATAATAATGTATTACATAGTCCCTCCGAATAACCACATCAAGGATCTCTGCAGAGATTAGCTCTGCCAATAATTTCACCTGCATGCCAACATCTTTTTTATGTCTTTTGTCATTAGTGTTTTAATGTGGTATAAATTATTAATCATAATTCCACTTTTGCAGGGAGTGGAATTCAGACCTTTTATGAGATATTTAGGGGATGATCTGTTGTCTAAGCAACCCTTAGAACAGGCAGGACAAATCAGATGTAAGAGTAAATTAATGTGGCATTAACTTGTTTCCAACAGCTTGTTAATGGAAACAAATTCAATAAGCATCACATCCAAGAAGGGAGAAACTGCCCCCATTTGTATTGTTGTGCAAAGCAAACCTCAAAATAAAGCAAGAGGATGGACACAAAGAGCTACTTATCATGAGCCTCCCTAAACAACTGCAGTCTCAGCAGAGAAGACAGGGATGAAATACTGCACATCTGAGTAAACTAGGCAAGAGTAAAGAGGAGCCAATGGGAAAAAAATGTAAACTTTTAGTAATCATTAAGAATTTTGATTAAACTTCCTCGGACTTTAGAGTCTCATTGGGGCTGGTACACTAGCGCTCTGTGATTTAAAATTTTTAAGTATTTGGGTGAAAAATCTGTCTTGTAATAGCAAAAAAACCCTAAATAAATCCAAATAATACTGAAATAATAGCAAAATAACTACCATATTGGCATGTGGTAATAATCATTTAAGAATATTGCTAAACCATGTAAGATCTTGAAAATATCATACTTTTAACTTTGCTCCCCACTGTTACATGCTCTCAGACTTGAAGAGAAAATTAAGAACCTTATTTTGCTCAGATAATAACAGTTATAAAAATAGATTAACTGTCAGTATCATGAATTAGTACCACACAAGTATAGAGGCTCAAAGAATGGGTTTAGGCCATAGGCGAAGGAGCAAGAACACAAAGCTTATGCATTGACCTGGGACAGGATACCCACATCACTACTGCAGAAAAATGCTTGCCAAAAATGAAACTTGTATTTAATAAATCTGTGTGCTTTTAAAATCTGTATTTTGTTTTGTTCTACATGGAGACAGTTTTTGATATTAAACCATTACGCACTAGCTACAAAAGCTGATGCTCAAGATAAAACTCTACAGCTTTTAGTTCATGCTTTCAAGTTTTTTTTTCCTTTCCCCTCTTTTTTTTTTCTTTCTTTTTTTTTTTTTTTGAAGAACCTCTGAAACTCTAAATGATAACATGTTTCAAGTAGCTGCTCCTTTCCTGGAGTTGAACAAAATTGAAAAGATCAAAGTTAGTGCAATCTTGTTCAAAGGTGAAGAGGTGAAATCTTATGTGTGCTGGAGGATCAGAGCAGAGAAAAATGTACAATGCTTAGTGTGTGACACCTGAAGCCCACTTTCATCAAGGTACCTCATTTTCATCTGAATTCAGAATGTATTTCATTTAATGGTAAAATAAGGAACAGCACAGGATTATCTTGGTTACAAAGAAGAGAAGCCCTTGCTCAACACTAAAAAGTAAACATCACAAATAGGCGAAAATGGTCAATTTTTTTTAGAATTACTAAGTTCACCGCATTAAATTCTGTATTCCTTCTTTAAGGAACATTTATATAATTGAGTAAGATGAAGCCATTACACTCAAAATGTTTCAAGAATCATACCACTGTTGATATTTTCTGTTGAGTTCCTTGAAAAAAACACTGTGTTTTGAAGAGGGCTGCAGAGAGGGACATCTAAAAAGGGTATGTTTTTTTCCATAAATCTTCATGTGACTGATGTGCCCTGACATAATGCATCACAATGAAATACAGCTGCCAAAAAAGAACTTCAAATTAAGCCCTTTCCTAGAGAAAGAAAAAAAAAGTGATAAGAAAATAGGTACCTTTTCAGCAAAAGCTTTTAAAGCTTTAAAAGCACAGCAAGTAAAAAAGTTCTCTCAATTTTGTCTAAGTAACTAGAAGCTAAATGGGGAGAAAAGGGTGTGAAAAATAATGCTCCAGCCTCTGTGGGAACTGGAGACATACTGAACACAAGACACTGTTACACAGGAAGAAAAGATGATTTTAATGTCCTTGTCCTACCTTGTCATTTCCAAACACATGGAAGATTCACTTTCAAATTATTGGGAAATGTGTTACATTATGCTAATAATGCTAGTCTAAGAATGTTTTTAGCATAAACATGGACTTAGACACGGCAAAGTGGCCATATTCAGAAGCTGAAGTGAGTCGCATTTAAATTGTTTCTTTTTGGCTAAGCAGAGTTTCTTTTGCATTATTGCTATAATTCCAAAATTCCCAAAAGCAATTTGCTGCCCAAAAGCAATAAGCATTATGTAAATATTGTCTGTTACAGGTCAGACCTTGACCTGAAAATCAGGTCTTCTCAGGAGTACTATAAAAGTCTTTCATAGGCAGCCCTGATAGGAGCCACCCCACAGAGCCAAAAGTCCCTTTGTCAAGGATTCACTCAGCACATTTGCACCTAAATTCCCGCTTTTGTTCTCTTTCAACCTCAACCCTCACAGAATGTCTGCTAAAACATTGTTGTCTTCCAGTGGTAGGGACAGAAAATGAACTGCAAAAGCAGAACATGTTGCAGATGCTGGGGTTTGTAGATGGGCATGAACTGAGGTTCAGGGACAGAAAAGAGACAAAGGTGACAAGACGCACAAAGGGAATTTAAGAAAACTCATGCAGACTACCTCCAGCACCATATTTGTGCACGATTAGACTGGATGCAGCTGAACCTGACACCAAACTACTGCCTTATGCTAGGTGAGAACTCATCATCCAAGCTTCAATACCTCCCAGACTAGAACATTTCTAATGGTTCTCCTCTTGGCTCCATAAACTCTACCTCCGTCTATCACAAAGCATGATCTAAAACACACATAAGCAGGTCCCAAAGGGTGGACACAACATATTAGTTCACACATGTTAGCACAGGGAGAGTAGAGAAATGAAGCTTTCATCATTTCTTTTCTGTGTTTCAGGCCACCATTTCTTATTTCACATTTGGGGTGCAGGAAGAATTGATCTATTGTCGTCCTCTGATGTCAGACTCCTGCAATTAATCTGAGGAGATAACTCTGAAAGTGCTGCAGGTAGACTAAATCTCTTGGTGTCAGGGAACCTCTGCACATTTTATAAGCAATGTTGCATTGACAGAAAGTACATTTCACATGCAGCATGCAGCAGCCAACTTGCAAACAGAGATTGTGCCGACTGTGGGTCTTTATGCTTGAATTTGCTCTTGCATTTTGGTAGCATGAAGACAGCTCTATTTGCTGCTTTGAAAGGGTTGAGCTGGGATTTCAGACTTCTTCTGAAGAGCTCCACACAACTGACTTCAGGTATTTCTTTAACCAAGAATCTCTGCAGTGTTCAGATGCTTCCAGCAAATGTTCAAAGCTCCCCTACACACCAGTCACGAACATTGTGTTGCCAGCATGAAGATGGGTTTTAGTCACTGAAGAGCATGCTGCCAGTGCTGTGTTGTGAGGCACAGCCTCTGCCTCCACAGGGCTGTGCCATCCATCTGCACAAGGGAAAACACGCGGCCAGTCCCTGCCTCTGGCGCCCGCGACACTCGCACAAGGTGGGGTAATAGATCAGGTGTATCAGACTGTTATTGTTCCTGGCTGTATTTGTATTTGTTATGGACTATAAACCCTGATGATCCCATGAAGGGTTGTGACCATGAATCCCAATTGGCTGAGCAGTGCTATTTCATGGAGGGACAAGTCCGGCAGTAATGAATTCAGTCAACATAATGATTTCGGTTTCACTGCACTGCTCTGCTTCCTGGGAATCTGCAGAAGATGAGTGACTGTGTCACAATCATAAATTCAGGCACACACAATGCTGAAACTTCTTATAGAGCTTTAAGTCCCTGTGAAATGTCAGACTAATAAATATGATGATCGTATTTGCTATTTGGCAAAAGTATTAATTAACCTGGAAAAGTTAATAAAAATATATTCCCCAAAATTATGCAGCAGAGAAAATATTTTTTCTTATTCATGGTTATATGAATGCAAAATGCCATGGGTTCTTCATCTTTAATACCTAAGGGATTTTTAAGCATATTGCTTCCATAAAACTTGGTTCATCAGTACAGTACACAGCCCAGATATGCATATTTAATTACTTTGAAAGTAATTTACTTGTACAGATGGTGGCATTAGAAGGTCTTACTTCCATTTAAATTACTTCTATTTGGAAAATAATGTTATTTTGCTATGAATCTTGAGTGAAGAATTCACTCTTATTACAGATGAATGATACTTTTCAATTGTAATTAATCTGTGACTAATCTAATACTGCCCAGATAAACATTTTATCTCCAGTTTTACAAATCAAAGCATTCTCTTTCCAGAAGGTTGATCTAGTGGTATTTTATATCCACACCTGAAGACTGGGGTAGGGACCCCAGTCCGTTCTTGGGGCAAATGAATAAAGAGCCACAGAAGAGTTTGTTGAGCATCCCTGAGACTTCCCAAGGCAGAGATGTTACAAAATTGTTTGTTTGCATCTTTCTGTTAGATTAAGCAGGGATTAAAGCAAAAGGGTGCACTTCAGGAAAACACCTACCAAGTGTAAGATTTCAGGAAAACAGTGACTCAATGGGCATGTGTGGACTTTGGGGGAAGCTTTAATGGGCAAAGATCCAAAATATTCTGGGCAGCAAGCTCTCACAGCAGTGCAGGTAGCAGGCCCACGGCTTCGCCATTTCTGTACCCCCCTGCACCACCCAAACAACAGCAATTCCCAGGAGCAGGCAGGTAGCAGAGGCAGGGAAAGCTAGCAGTATATTGCATTACCTCTTACATGCTTCCTGGGAAATTATGTCTGCTTCTTCAAGTGAGATTGTTTTCTTGAATAGCTCTGTAAAAGGTCTACATGTGTTTGTTAGGCTTTCTTCAGTGAGCCCCCATCTTCATTCATGCAGTGGCTCTCTCAAAGGGGGCTGATGTGGTTGCCATGGTTAGCATTCATTTTTTATTGAAGAATAAATGGCCAGAACCCACATAAAGGGCTCCCAAGTGGCCCTAAAATGTGCTCTGCCTTTCCTTTCTGCCATCTCTCCTCAGGACAAAACAATTTTTGACAGTCGATCTGATTTTGCAGGCTTATCCAGAATAGGCATATTTGTCCCTTCTATCTATGTAACTTTAACATTGTGATCTGGATTTATTGCTGCAAACCCTGTGGACCTACTCCATAGAGCTGGAAAGCACCTAAATTTCCCAGAGAGATTTGGGGGAACTGGAGATGACAGGTGAGCTGAGCCACAGTAAGACTGACATGGTTTTGTCACTTTAAAATTAGGAAGAAGGGGAAATGTCATAATTTTGACCAGCAATGCTGTACAACCCAAGCTGGGCTACACCGCCTGGAGTGCAGAGGTTTTGCCCAGGCAGGGCAACCAGGGTGCCAGAAGAGAGAAAAGGAACAGGACACATCACTCCATTAATAAATCTGCTCCTGCTTTAGCAAAGGAGCTGTGGTGCTCTGTGGCTGGCATTCAGCTTGCTGACTGCTTTTCTTTTTAATTATCCTAATTAGGAAAAAACTTTACCTCCTTTGGCTTTCATATATTTACACTTACACAGAATTTCCAATAGCGTCTTTTCCCCAGGAAATCAAGCACATTCGTTTCACTGAGTGTAAAAAGCATCAAGGTCACATCTTTCCATTTTGAATTTTTGTTCTTTCAAACCATCTGTGGTTGCTGCATCTCCAAGCAGACACCCAGCACTCACATTATCCTAGCCACTGCTTCAGACTCCAGCTGCCAGGGCTGCACCAAGCTGTGCCCACAGACTTGCATGCTTGCATTCCTGTGCAAGAAATGCTTGGAGCAGCTCCTGGAGAACCTCCCGGGCTTCTCATTCCCAACCCTTCAGCAATGCTTTGCTCCAAGGGATTTCTCACCAAGTGTTCTTTCTTCAAGGGAGTGGGATCCCTACTTGTCCTCACCCCTTCCTAGGAAGGGTGACCCCACAGACTCCTGCCATCCCACTCCTCCAGCCACACTGGGTCTAACCCTTCAAAGACCCCTGGAAGCCATGTGCCAAACCTCAGCAGTGGATCCAGGTGTGCCTGGTTAGCAGGTGGTGCTGAGCAGGCTGGGGAAGTCAAGGACAGCCTTTGTCTATAGCTGGAGGGAGCAGAGGTTGCAAGTGATAGTCCTGTAGAAGTATAGGAATAAGAGAAGGTGAGTCAGGAATTTGGAGAAGATGGGGAGTACATAGATGCAAACTGTAGGATGGCTGTGGCTGAACTGATCTCAATTACAGTATTTTCTCAGTTTAAGTATGCCATTTTAAAGCATGGAAATTCAAGGCTCCAGTTTGTATTTTATGACACAGAGCCAGAAGCCCAAAACAGAAGAAGCATCTTAACAGTTCTGTTCCTTATTTTCATACAAATTCACACACTTGTAGTCATACGCATATAAAGTCAGCCTTAAACACAAGATCCATGGTAGGTTTTTCAACAAAATAATCCTTTAGACACTGATAAATCAAGCAACAATGACACTGGGATATCATAGCATCACTAAAAATGTCACCACAGTTAACAAGCCTGCTTGCTTCAACAAAAAATATTGGTGAATAATCATCCGTCAGTTAGCAACGCTAAAAAAAAACATGCCTGGTGTTCCTTGCCTAAAAATGATGGGAGTGGAAACATTGTTTTCTTGCCAGGTTATTTTCATTTCAGGAAGAGAAATAACCAGGGGAAACATGGAGAGAAGAATAAATAACAAGAAGCAGTATGAGGGGAAGAAATCCTTCATAATTATGCCACTGCCTCTGCCTTTCTCACTATCAGGTTCCTCCCTGTACCACACTGTGCCAAGCCACTCACACGCCGGGCATCCTCCAGATGAATCAACACAGTGGCGCACGGCCTGGAGCGCACATCAGAGGCACAGAGGAGGTGTTTGATACTGTATTTATGAACAAATCGGAGACAAGAGCTTGGTAGGGTGTTTTTTTTTTTTTGGAGGAGGAGGAGGAGTAAAGAAAATAAGATTGTATGCCAGCTTGGGAGGCAAAACATCTCATTATCTTTTTAAAATCTGTATTAACCACAGACTCTGTTCTGCTTCATCCTCTAAGTGGTAAATTAAAACAGCACACATGCAATCTGTAGATTTGCTCCTTTACCCATCACTCAGAAAATACAACATGAAAGACTGTCTGCACTAATCCAGGCTCCTGCATCTGTCCTGGTGCTGCACACTGGGGCAGAGGGGTTGAACTGCGGCACTGTGCTGCCTGCAGCACATGGAGAGAGCCTCAGGTGCCACCAGGTAAGCATGGCCAAGCACCATCATCCCAGCCAAGCACAGAACTCCTCCCTAATATGGGAAAAAAGCTCAATTTTTGGCAATCTCACCATAGTAATTTCTTATTTTACTTTGCAAAGCAAAACCAACTGATTATGTCCACAAGCCACCAGGTATGACTACAAGCTATAACCTCCCAGTTGCCTGGCAACTTCCCTGAAACCAACCCACAAAGACTCCACTTTTGTTCCAAAGCATTGGTGATGAAACACAAAACCTTTTCCCAAACTATGCTGATAAAACCTTAACAGCTCTTAAGATAAGTTTTCTCGCCAATAAACATCTGCTCAACAGGAGGTGACAGAAAAAGGACTTCAAGGCCCCCGCATCACAAGCTGACACAAAGAGAGAGCTCAAAGGCTCAAGTTCTAGGCCTAAGAGCAGAATTAATCTACTGCATGTTCAGCCTCTTCTACCAAACGTTATCAGCCCAATTGTGTTCTACTGGTGAAAAGAGGATGTCAGGCCAAAAACTTTATTGTGTCCCTTACCTTTTAAGAAGCAGAAGTAATCCTCATTCACAGGCAGGGCTTTGCACCCAGCTTCCTTCTGGCTGCAAAGTCTCCCCTGTAAACACTCTTTTTTCCCTCTTTTGTTTTTCCTCATCTAAAATAGAAAAACCAGATATGGCAACCATTAATCAAGCAAATAATAAACTTAATATCAGCCAAGGGAGAAGACGGAAGTTGAGGAGAGGCAGACAAGACACTCCAGCACATCTCCAGTGGAATAAATGAGACTTTTCTGCAACTGAACTGTAGCTCATACAAGATCCTCACAAAGAACAAAAATTATCACATTTCAAATATTCTACTGGTAAAGAGTTTGATCAACAAGTCATCCGGCACATAGAATATTAGTATTTGCACATATATTGTCATGTGTATCAGGGACAGAAGTTTTTATGCTAAGATGGGTGTGTGGGAGAGCTCCAGAGGTGGAATGAACACCTCCAGCTTGCCCTTTGTGGCTCCTGTTTCCCAGCCTACATCCTTGCAGCAACTGAGAGCTTGAAACAAAACCAGAGCCTCCCGCTAGGGTAAAGAGTGAAATGCAAGCACTTTCCTATGCCAGACTCTGAAGAACATGACTAATAGATACTTTCCTTGCATGAAAACATTTCCCAGTGCCCCAAATATACATTTTCCCAGTTAAAGGCTGACATTAGACTTCAGAGATTGGCTGTGTGTTTTAGGGGATTTAAAGGCCTGGGTGGACTTAAACATGGACAGTGAAACAAAACTGACTGACTTCCTACATCAGACCACTGGTTGAGTGGGACACATCCTTCAGAAAAACACCAAGTTTTGATAGGCATTCCACCAGTCTCAAAAGGCATCCTTTTCTGTGCCTACCTACCTTCACTCTCAAAAACATGTGATGTACTCAAGTTGTAATTTTCCTGATTTTAACCTCAATTATCTGGGGGGTTTATATGCATTTTTGCTTCATCCTCAACCATGTTACAAGTCTTCAGGTAGTGGGCATCTTCACTATACCTAGTTATTTATGCATCCAGTTCCTTGCTGTTAGTTCATCATATTTTTTTACTGTAGATTCAAGTATGTTCTATCTAGTCTCCTCACAGGAAAAATATGCTTTTATTTTTGGGAGGGGGGAAGTGGGGCGGGCGCGTGGGCTTAGTTAAAAAACTCACTCAAACTCCAACACTGTCAGTGATATGAAAATGAATCGTTAGATAAAAGATGTTTTCCCCCTTGTGTTTCTCAAATGATTAAAAAGGCTTACAGCAAGAGAAGGATGCAAATTTCAGGAGGAGTAAATGGCTGTGTGGTTCAGGTAATGGATGAGTTTGGGTATGTGTGCAGGGGGGGTACCTGGGAGTGTATTTGCCTTGTTTGTGTATACATGGACCTTTTGAATGTCATAGTACTATGGACAAACTGTACAAGCCCTAAACAAACTTTGAAAGCTTAAAATGCAGTAAATTATGGGGTTTGTAAAAACAGAAAATAATCAGTAATGGTAACTAAGACTGATTTTGTACTTGAATTGAGTGCTCTACCCCAAAACAAGTTTTCACTTAAAAAAAATCACCTGATGTTTACTGGATTATTTATTGTACCTTTATCTATATTACAGATGCCCGTATAAAAAATGAGCTATTATTTTTAGGTCTTATAAACATATACATTAAATCATGAATCACACACAGGTCTGTATGCAGCATGTCTCTGTGACAGTCACTATTTTTCTTGTACAAAATGTCTGTAAGATGCCTAGCTGGAGACTGCTTTTGCTGGCTAAAACATAATCAGTTGCAGAAAGCTCAAACTTCTGTCAACTGTATGAAATGAGAAGGCAGAGGGCTATGCCCCTCAGTATTTTTATTACACGGATCAGGAAAACAAATTTCAAGAATTAACAGTGCAAATTTTTAAATATGCCAGAGCATGGCAATTCTGAGCACTGTTACAAGTTACAGCAAGGGAAAGGTGTTGCTTTCAGATTTGGAAATGCCTGCTATAGTCTAACCTCTTTGTCAACATGTTTGCAGTTTTGCAACAACCATTTCTAAGTGAATTACCTTATGAAGGAAACCAAAAGGCAGAAAACTAAAGAAATAGGGGTCAAATTCCTTCTGTGAGATCTACCTTGTAAAATTATCCAGAATGTAATAATACCATGTTATTGACTTAAGCACAGTTCCCTGTGACATGCTGCAGCTGACCTGTAATTTTTATCCTACATGTTGCCAGCACTATTAAAATGACACTTGTGAATGTAAATTAAGCTCACAAAGGGGACAGATTGTATGATTCTGGTTTCTCTCAGATGCCTGTAGGCTATCACAGGTTCCATATGTGAAGTAATTATGTTCACTGAAGGAAAGAATAAATGCTGTCAAATTGTGTACTGAGAGAGAAAGCAGCTATTATATTGCAGTAGTCACTGGAGCATTGCCTTAGAAAGTGAAAAGATGTATAAGAAAATAATAAAAAAGAAAAACTGGAGCAGAGCTATATTAAATATAACCTTTAAATGAGTATCTGCTTTTGAATACATATTACACAAAGCTAATATCTCACAAATAAAAAGCATTTTACCTTTTTAATCACATTTTCTTTCTCACATCTAGAGGGCACAGGGCAGAATATTTATTGGAGGGGTAAAGGACAGGTGGAGCATCTTTCAGCTTTCTGTGCTTCCTCAGGAAGAGGAGCCCTCCAAGGCCCCAGAGATGCTGTCCCCACCTCCTTCCCCACTGCAAACCTCCTCCTGTAGGAGCTGTGCAGTGGCCAGCCTTCCTCCCCAGCAGGCAGACATGTCCCAACCCCAGCCCTGCCTTCCCACCCCATCCATCTCTTATGGCCAGCCTCCAAACCTCCGCCTGCCACAGGCCCATCTGAGGGCACTAAGGCGGGGCAGGAGCACTTCTGAAGACACCCTGCTCTGCACAGGCTGCAGCAGGCTTGGAGGAGCTGAGGCTTCTACCATGGAAGCCAACCTAGCTGCTAAAAGGAAAGGCAACACTTCCATCACCTCCACAGCTGCAGTGTGGTCCTGCTGCCCTGCACCTGGGGAGGTGAGCCTATATTTAGACCAGTGAGGTCATCAGTGGACCAGCACAAGAGGAGAGAGAATACTAAGCTGGGAAAATAGCTTTTTAAAGCTTTTCATTTAGAGGGAGCCAAGGACACCAGAAGCAAGCAAAACCGAGTGCTTGTGTGGGTTTGGATTTTCATCCAGAAATGAAACAAGGAAAGAAAGGAAGTTAGGATGCTCTAGAAACAAAACACACATAGAAAGTCACATTTTCTTACAGAGGTGTAACTATGGATGTAGAGGTCATGAAGGAGCCCAGAACACAGAAAAACAGCAGACTGAATTCTTCTTTATGTTTTTACTGCTTACTAGAGTAGCATCACAAAGTTTGGCACTCTGGAGCTTCCCACGGCAATGGAAAGGGGGTATTTCTGCAGCGTCCCACCAGTGCTAGCTCTGGATCTCTGCAGCCTCAAGCCTAATGGGGTGTAAAAAGTAACCAAGGGTGACTTCCCAAAACAGCTGCCCTCCACCCTGCCCAGCCTGTGCTGCTGTTACCTGCATGCCTGTCACTAACCTGGCTGCCCTAACAGCAGCCCATGCTCAGGCTAGAACTGGCTGCTGTGCAGTTCTGAGGAGCAGAGCTGGCTGGAGATGGCACAGCACAGCTATTGGCAACTCACTGAACGTCCTCTGTGCCCAGAGAGTGGCCTGTCTGTGGCTGAGTTTGTCTGTGCTCACCTGATACCCAAAAGCTGGTATGCCCAGGAGACAAAACCTTTCACACTGCTCTCTGGTGGGAAGGCAGCTCTTGGGGAAGCAAGGCACCTGATGGAGCAGAGGAGATGCCTGGAAGCTCTCAAGTCCTCCTTGCTCTCCCAAAGTCACTCTCAGCTCCTGGACAACATGGTATGAAAGCAGTCACACTAGGTCAAGGGGGTCCTTTTCCAAACAGGTGATTTTCCTGGTTGTCACCATGAGGTAATTTGGGTAACTAACTTGTATCCAAGGACCTGTCCTGATTCTGGACAAACATTTTACAGGCAAAGTGTGATCTGCCTTGACCAACAGTTCTCCCTGGAGTCCCTGGTCAGGGCTTCACTACCCATCAAATCCTCGTGTTCATGTGAGCAGTAACAAGACTGCTCTTGTTAATGGCATGGGTTTGTCTCATCAAAGCCACAGCTTGCAGCAAACCATTCTGTGTGTACAACATCACATTTCTGCTTCTGTGAAATTAGAAACTATGGCACTTTTTTTTTGCAGTTTCTTAGGATAAAAAATCTGACACTCAGCTTTTGCAGTCTCTCCATGGAAGCCATTTTACTAACTGCGTATTGCATTTAGTGGAGTTGTTCAGCAAAGAGAAATACTCTGCACTGAACATTGTGCAATTATCCTTGGTTGTTTCTGAGCACACACATCTCCATTACTGAAGGAAAGGGCCACCAGGCTGCCCCACACACTGCCACCATCAGACGCAGCACAGCTCACATGTCTCTACCTAAACTCTCTCTATATGTTAAAATATGAGGCTTACACCTGAACTGCCCATCAGGACCAGGCGCATCCTGTCACTGCCCATCCCTCTGTGTGCCCAGGAGCAGGATAACAGCCTGCCCCAGCCCTGCTCTGTGTTCACCTTGACTGAAAGCACTCCCAAATCACTTGGGTTTCTCTACACCCAGCACTGTGAACAAAGAAAACATGATCCCATCTCCTTATTTTGGTCATTGCTTTTCTACTTCTGTTTCACTTCCTGGCCAGCTACCTCACTCACACCAACACCCTCCTTTGCAGCACCAAACCTCGGGGATCCTCAGCAAAACCAGCTAACTACCTCTTTGTTCAGGGCCATCTTGGTAGCAAAAGGGCTGCAGCACAGCCCAGAGAAATGTCCAGATGCAGATGTCAGTGCAGAGCAAACTCTTCCATCCCCTGCACCAGACCCCCTCATGGCTCACTACTGTGAGTAGTGGCTAAGAGACAAGAGGAGAGCTCCCCAAGCAGAGCACAGCCTGAGCACCAGCACAGGGCTGTGGGAGGAAGCCTCCAGCCATACCTCCAGCACAGTCAACTCATGGTGTGTAGGGGCACAGAGCCCCGTGCCCCCCATGCTGCCAGCCTGCAGCACAGCCCCCCAAGCCCCCAGCCCTGGGAGACACACACCCTGCCACTGAAACCTTCCCAGGAGAGTTTCTGGGGAGGGGATGCTCGTGCACAAATGAACCATCTCATTGTGCAGCCCATTAACACCAGCTGGTCACAGCTGGGTGGGCAGTGCAATGGGCAGACAGACAGCCTGCCTACTTCCAATTAAACACAGTAGCAGTCACACAACACACTCCTGCAACTTCTTCTTGAATAAAAAACCCTTTGAAATCAACTACCATTTCCTAAGCAGCTGAAAACTATTAAACAACTGTTTGCAGGGTAGCTCATGTCATACGTGGGAGGCTGAAATGTAATGTAGAAATGAGAGGGTTTTTCTGGTTGGCAGCACTGACAGCAGCTATAATGTATGACTCTTTCAGATGCAGCGTGGCAGAAGCAGGGTGAGGATCATCCAGTGCTACTCACTAGAGAAATTGTTACATATAAAGAGAAGGCAGAATCAAGGATCTCAGGATCGTGGCAGGAAGGAGGGGCAGGGAGGAAAAAAAGGAAAGATGTGGTTTGCTTTTACAGTTTTAATAAGGATTTGTGGGGTAATGTTGTGTAAAGGTAATACAGCTGGATCTTTAATAATAATAACTAGAACCAACTATCCACATTAACTGACCTTTAAATATTATTGTCCCTTTCAGTTTACCAAAAAGACATTCACTTCAGATGTTACTCAACTCTGTATAAAGATCCAATAGGCTAAAATATGCTAAACTGACATTTAGAATTATCTCATAACACTTTTTTATGATAACTCATATTCTCCCCATGTGACTTGAATGTGAGGGTTTGGGCTCTTTGTTTCTGAAGTATTTTGAAACCATTTCAAATAATAGGCAGATACTGCCTGGACATTCAGGCTGTCTGTAATGATATTAGGACCTTTCTCAACAGCTGAGTAATTACTTCCTTATTATGCTCAAGGCAAGTTGAAATCACATGCCCTGCTCAAGATTTAAGCCTCCATCACACAGGTAAAGGAAGCATTCAGACTGACATTTTACATACGTAACTGCCTTTTTACAATAATGAAAGCATCTATGGTGTGTTGCCCTGATAATCTGTGAAATCAAGACAACTGGAAGCACCAGAAAAATCCCACACTTTGTTGGGGGGAAAGGCAGTGGGACTCGAGTAAAGGCAGATGTATTGATTCTGCCAATGTCGAAACCATTTCCCAGGGCCCGTTTCAGACACAGCCGTGCAGAATGCAGCCACTGCTTGGCAGCACCATGTCCTGTGTGCTGGAGCCCTGGCTGCTGCCCCAGGGGCTGTGTGTGCAGCCCTGTGCCCTGACACCCCACCTGCTGCCCCAGATCTCCAGCAGACACGGCAGCTCAGCGCTCCTCCCCTTCCAGCTCTGATTTTCCTACGCTGGTTAGACAGTTCTGGCCTCCAGGTCCTCCGTCCCCTGCCACATACTCCAAGCACACCTCCAAATGTACCGGGCATCATAAACCCTGCTTGGGAAAACAAGAAAAAAACATTTCTCATTCCTTCTTGCTCCTGTCATGCACAAGAGGAAGAAGTTCAAGTTCTGACACCCTTAAACCTGACAGAAAGCAGAAGTCACCAAGCAACAATAAAGACATAAGCCATCCTTGATTTTTCTAAAGTCAGGATTTTCTTACCCTGCATTTTTCACTCCAGGGACTTTCCTCCCCTGGTTACCCTGGTTATAGCTCAGCTACCTCAGGATCTGGTGAGAGACGGGTCCTTTTCCCCAGCCTTCCTTCAGAGCCAAGAGGAGGGAAAATCAGCAGATTACCAATGTGCCAAGAATGTGGATAAGTAAAGACATGGTAAAGTAACACACCATCCAGCAATCCACTTTGGCATTCGTGGTTATGGTATTTCATAATGCAAGAGGAAGGACTGGTCATTAGTGGGACAAAAGACTGCTAAATGATTAAAAGGAACACATACACCATCAGCAAAGAACTGAAATGGAAGCTACAAAGAAAACCAACGTCTTATGAGAATTTTAGTATTCTGTGATTTCAGCAAAAGAAGCAAAGATAGGAGAGACAAATTATGTCATAAGTGGAAGAAGGTTAATTTCTGTAAACAAAATCTGTAATATTTTCTAAAAACATATTCTAGATACATAGATACAATGTTCATAGGATGTGTTTTGGTAAGCTCGTCCTTCACAATATTTTAAACATTAGCAATTAAAGGAGACAAAGCTGATTTTTACTTTGATACTGCAGTTCATTTCAATTGAGCTAGCAGCAAAGTACATGCAAAATCTAAACAGAAGACTTCAATAAAATGCTTGATATAATCATAGCATATCCAGCTCATGTAGGGGTTCCACTGTGGAAACACACATTATTTATCAGTTTTGCATCTTCCAATGAATTTTAGAAAGAGTATTATCTCTTTTCTTATTTCAGTATTTGTTTAGTGAGTCCTGGTAAATTCTAGGTCAGATATTTTGCACTAAACAACAACAACAACTAATTATCTTAGAAATCCACAGTGATAAGAAAACTGCACAGTAAATATGTCATAACCAGGCAATAGCAGAAGGTAATTTTTTATTTCATTTGCTGTGGATTGCACAAGTTGGTAAATGTTTTCTGGCAGGTGTCCTTCAAATTCCAAAAATAATGCA
This sequence comes from Emberiza elegans, assembly GCA_024865655.1. NCBI lineage: Eukaryota > Metazoa > Chordata > Aves > Passeriformes > Fringillidae > Emberiza > Emberiza elegans. The sequence goes on from JALJVW010000206.1 coordinate 69,744,203, forward strand.
TCTATTTTATGGCATTATCTCAATTTCTATTATATTTGTTGATATCTTTGCAGTGAAACCATATTGTTATTAAGGTTATCATTACAATAGAAAATTGTATTGGCTTTTAAAAGCCTGTTCTATTTTATGTGTATATAAATAGGAACATTATGATCACACATGATTCCCATTTGTCCTTGCTATACTCTTGACATTGCTGTAAATGGAAGCAGAGCACAAAGCCCTTACCGGGGCTTAAAATATTGCCCCTTTGATTGGCTGCACAGAAAGCAGTTTTTCTTTTGTTATGCAAAATCTGACCCTGATGGTTATATACTCTAAAAGGTACAAGCATTATGTTCTCTTTACCTTTGACCACCAAGGTGGGTCTCTGTGCATCTCTGTACTGTGTGGCAACAGCAAAGCACCCAACATGTGCCAGAGGACTGATTTTTGAGGGTTTTGAAGCGTCTAAGAGCAGTGAGGTGACCAGTCCCAGGTGCACGGTGAGGAAAAGCAAGGTTTGCTGTCACCTCCAGAGGGTTCCTGAAGGGATGTGTGACACCCCAGGCTCTCTGAGTGTGCAAGCTGTGTGTGATTTCTGGAAGTGCAATGCAGAAACCCACTGTGGGCAGTGATGTGCCTCTCCACCAACAGGAGCAGCCTAGATTTGCACCCCTGAAGACAACCCAGCCTAAAATTCTACCCGTGCTCAAGAGCAGCCGCCAGGCTGAAGATGGGTGCATGGACCAAGCCAGGGCTGGGCAAGGGAGGACAGACCTGGTGGAGTAAGAGTGACTACACCCTGAAACAGAGATAAGGCCCTTGGGCAGGACAAAAAATCTTCAAAAATCATAAGCAAGGAGTTTCATTAATGAAAGTAATTAACGCCGTGACTGCTGAGAAATCAGACAAGTTCAGATCATTTCCCATCGCCTGATGACCAGCTAACAGCTGTGAACATTGACAGCAATTTTTTTTTTCCCAGATAAGATGCAATTTAATTTCAACATCTTGAAATGTTTTACAGAGTGCAGTTGTGTCTCCTCCTTGCTGACACAACACCCAGTAGTTCAGGGAACACTAGGGCATGTGATTACAGGGCAGATCCCAGTCAGATACACCATATAATTAGGGCTGATGTATGGTGTGCTATGCTCTGAGAAAACCAAGAGTCTGGTCTAAAAAGTTCTCTGAATTGGGGTAATTACAATATTAATCACAATCCATTGAACTAAAGTGGAATTAAATACAAATTTTCTGTTTATATAGTAAATGCTGAATAACAATAAGTTAGCAACAGCATTTTGGTCTGGTTTAACTGTCTAACATCTGGAGAACATTATTACAGAGTCATCAGCCATTTGGCCAGTGCCCAATATGAAAGCAGTTTTACCCTTTTTTCTCTAAACATCAGCACAGCCTCACCAGAACACACATATTTCTCTTTTCTCAAAATAGTATCTTAAATAATTTCAAATATTGTGGAATTTAGATGGGGTAAGCCACTTGTTTCTGTTTAGAAAGCAAACAAAATTGGATCAAAATAAGAGAGCAATTTTAAATATCTAATTTAAGCAAAGATCGTGCTGCTTACGAGAGCCTGTGGTAAAGGCAGTTGTTCCAGCTATTTAAACAATATGATTACATGGCATTTCACAGGATGGAAAAGACAGATTACCAGAAAGTTGAAAACTGTGTGCCCTTGTTCCTATATAAATATGTACACATAACACATCACTTGTTACTACCAAATTTATATGAAGTATAATTTGGTCTTTATTACAGTTGCTGAGCCTGAAAAGAACCTCTTTACTTATGAAGAATCCCTTTTTTTTCCTATAGTAATGAAAAACACAGTTGTCAGCACAATATCCTGACATTCAGGATGCCAGCCTGTCTATACCAGAGTCAGATGTGAAAATAAATAGATATTAAACTGTCAGTCAATGAAATTACAAAGTCAAGAGCAGCTCTAGCTGCGATTCTCTGCATTCTGTTTGATGGACACAGGTGTTTAAGTGTTATGAAATCCAGCAGAGCCTCGGAGTGAATAATGCACCTTCCAGCAGTTCTGTCCTAGCCAAAAGAGCTGCAGTGAGCTCCCCTCTCACCCTGAGGCCACTAAGCAGTCAATGTGCCCTAAGAAAGGGGACAGAAAGGGGACAGAAAGGGGACAGAAAGGACTTCCAGGTTTAGCAGAGCTAAAGCCCAGGAACTCTTACAGTCTGTGTTACAGCACACATTGAGGAATTGAAGCTACACTTCTCTCAAACTGGGAAGGTTAGTCCCACTGGCTTTGCATACAAATCTAAGGCAGATGCCCAAAATCCACATCATTTATTTATTATTCATAAGGCACTTAAAGTCAATCATCTGTCACTAATAAACATTAACACTATTAAAAATTAATGATCATCCTACAGCATGCTGAGACAGATTCTTCTTTCTGTTTGATGAGTATTGGAGCAAAGTACATTGCTTTCATTTACTGACTCTGAAAGTGTTTATGCTTTGTATAATGCTGCTACTTCAGCTGCTCCTCTGAACACCAGTGACCCCTTCTCTTGGAATGCCAAGAAATTATCAGTCTCATGAGAGAAGCTTGAAAGGATGGTTTTAGCTACAAATATGTATTTGCAGGGAGGAAAAATAAATCCTGGATTCAAGGTTATCACACATAGCACAAGCTTTTGTGATGACAGGGCTTTTTTGTCTCCCTTTCCACTTTCTGCTGAACAGTAAGGTGTCTGTGATGGGGGACACGTGTCCCTGTGTTCCCCACTGTACAGGAGGGTCCCGTGCTCAGGCAATATACCACAAGTGGACAATGAGGCTGGAAATAACAGCTCTTACAAGACTACCTGAGAGTCTCACAAGCCGGAACAAGAAAAGGCTTCCTGAAGAGCAACTAAAAAAGCTAACTTCACCAAAGGTCCACACAGTGTCGCAGGGCGCTTTCTTCTCTTAGTGGGTGGGAGGCAAAGCCCACTGCTAAAGAGGAAGAAACAGCTTGCACCTTAACCCTCAAAAGGACATTCCCTCTAAAAGTAAAAATGATACTAAACCCTTTATCTTTTGTGTTCACATTTTCAAATATAAATCTTGGGGAATCCCTTTATGCATTGCTGTCTTCACAGGCAGAACTCATAACTCAGCACTGTTTCCTAACATATGCTCATCATGTTTTGCCCTGCTTCTTATTTTAGCAATTATGTAATTGTGGAAGTGCTGTAACTATATTATAGGTAATCACTTGATACACAGTTGAGTCTCCTGAAATGCAGTTAAATAAATCTAACCAAACCTGCATTGAAGACCAGTTGAGAAGCAGAAGAGAGACAATACAATTGTGTGCATCAAATCAAAGTTTCTGTGTGTTATATCAAACCTCGAAAAACAAGCTAAACTTTAGGTCTCAGTGCTAGTGATATACTGGGAAAACTTGCCAAGATAGAAGATATATTAATCTTCCTCTTGCAATTTACAGTCTAATATTTCAGTGCCAAACCATTTTTCATAGAAAAACAGTGACTGTTACGAAATAGAAAGAGCCTTGTAGAATTAAGTGACTGCAATCATGCTGGTTTTTTTCCCTACTGACGTTTCACATGAGATAACCAATGAGAATTTGCAAAGAACAGCTATCAGAGCTAGAAATGTACTGACCAATTGGAAAAACATGGTGCCACAGGACTACTCCCTCTGCTGAGGACTGAGAAGGGCTCGTGTTCCATACATTTTACATTCCTGCCAGCTATTGCCATTACAAGTGATGCTTGGGGCCAATAGAAAAACAAATACTGCCTTTCAGGGAGCAGGAAGTCAGGAAAAAATGAGAACTCCCTGCAATGTCCCCAACAAGATCCAAAGAAAAGTCTTTTCAGGTACTGCAGGGCATCAGTTAGTGCCTCACACACCATTTTTACACTTGCATACCTCCTGTCTTTTGCAGAGCCACACAAAGGTGGGCAGCTCTGTGAGTCATGACTAGGGAACTGAGACCTGGTCCGGCAATCACACACACCAATAAGCCCCAAAGAACCTCTAATTTAACACTTTTGAACAGAATTAGGATACACAGCCTTAAGACTGTTCTGAATAATACATTTTCGTCATGTCACTTTGTCCTGCTGCCTGCTCTCCACTGACAGTAGACTGCTTCATAATTTATCTAATTTTACCTGAGAATTCATGCACTGACAAGACAAGTTACTCTTATAAACAGAACTGAAATTACAGTCAAGAAGAAGATATATTAAAGCATCATTATTTAAACATAAAAATGCAATGAAACTGTTAACCTTTCCCTAAGGTGAAGGTGTTTATTGCTAAGTTTTTGCAGCACAATTACATTCAAACAGACAAATGTTGGCTGAAAATAAAGCTTTTTTTTTTTATTTACCTAGGGGAAATGGAAAAACATCTTGAAAGTAAGCTGCCTCATATAAAATACTTGACTAAAATCTTTATTATTAAAAACACTAGAATTTTAATGATAACTTTGAGAAAGTCAGCAAAAACATGGCGCCTTTTCTTCCCTTCTTAAATATAAACCATAGCATCATAGACTGGCTTGGGTGGGAAAGGATCCTAGAGATCATTTAGTTCCAATGCCCCTGCCGTGGCCAGAGATCCTTGCGCTAGACCAGGTTGCTCAAAGTCCTGCTCAGCCTGGCCTTGAACACTTCCATGGATGGGGCATCCACAGCTTCTCTGGGCAGCCAGTTCCAGTGTCCCACCAGCCTCACAGTAAAGAATTTCCTCCTGAAACCTGATCTAAACTTATCTTCTTTCAGTTTAAAGCAATTACACCTCATCCTATCACCACATGCCCTTGTAAAACACCTTGTACTGACTTTCTGCAGTGTGCAGGCTGTAATTTATATTCACTTCTAATACAAAATCTGATGGTTTTTTACATTATGCTGTCCAAGTGACATTTCCATAGATTTGTTGCAGTTGTCACAACACAGACACACCACAGCCCCAAACACATCCATAGGGTGGTTCATGCCTCTGCCTGCTGCCCTGGAGCTGCTCCCCAGCCCGCAGGGGACAGCTGCCTGACAAAGAGCTGCCCCCTTTCAGACAGGGAATTCCTGGCACTGGAACTGGAACACTGTCAGCAAAGGTGCTGCAAGAGGAGATGTGTCCCTGGGACACACAGTCTGACAGGCTGCTCACAGCCCCTCATTTCCAGCCTGCCCTCACTGCAGGCTGTCAGCCCCCCAAGCTGGGTCTCTCTGCTGCTCTGCCTGTTCTCCTCCCCTCTGTTTTCAGTCAGGTCCCTCAGGTGTCACCTTCCTCCCACCTGAAAAGACACAGACCTCTTTGCTCCCCTGGACAAAGTGGTGCCACCCCCAGGGCCCATCTGGAGACCCATCAGAGGCCACAGAGATTACAGATAGCCAGGGACCTCGCGTGGGCCTCTGGCACAAGGGGCACAGCCAGGAACCCAGAGCACTACAGCAGGGGGGAGGGCAGCCCATGCTGGGCCCCCAGAAACAGCAACACTTCAGCACCAGTATTTATAAACACAACTGAGGGCTGCTGTCTCTCTCATATGATTGCTGGACCACAAACTATGGGCCATCTGCCTGCAGACTATTATCACAATCTGTGAACAATTAGAGACAGGATATTTCATTTCAGAAAATAGCAAAGTTAACAAAAAGGCACAGAAAAAAAGCTAGAAAACAATCAAAAAGCAAGCAACAAAACAGCAGTCTGCCACTGCACAGAGCCACATTTGCCAGCCCTTGAACCCCCCCAGCTCCTGGACCACCACCACATCAGCCAAGCTCAGAGGAGGGATGACTTCTGCTGCTGCTGAGTGGGTGCCAGCAGCTGCAGCACTCCTCCTGCAAACTCCTGGCCCTGCTCTCTGAGACCTGAGAGCACCATAGTCCTGTCTGTGAGACCAGATCACCACATGCTGGAGGCATGAGAGCAGCCACAGTCCACATGGCATCATGTCCAAGTGACATGTCCCTTTCCCAGCTGTCAGGTGAGCTTGTACCAGAACTGCCAGCCCTTCTGCACTCTCCTCATCCTTGCCTTGCTTACATGGCCCTTGGATCTGAGCCTCTCTAGCTACAGCCCACCCTTTGACTCAGGCCAGATGGGATTCAGACCAAGCAAGCTCTGTACCTTGATGCCCCTGTGATGTCCCCATTGGTCAGACAATGGCTGCTTTCAGGAGAAACCTGCTTGAAATGCCAAGTGGTCAGGGCACACCTGATGGGAATTCTAAGCACTTAATGGCCCAAGGAGAACAGGAAGCAATGGACTGCTGCTCAGCCCTGAGCTCTGCACGGGTGAGATGAGAGACTGCCACCCCTGCCAAGGGATAACCCCAGTTCAGCTGGTGTATGCTCCTGGCTGGGGATCTGCACCTCTACAGAGCTGACACCACTGGATTCCTGATTTCCTCAGGTATCTATGCCATGTTTCAGGTGGGAATCTCCTAGAATGCCCCAAGAGACACTGCTAGATGGGATGGGGAAGCTGTACAGGTGCTGGGGAGGCAGCATGGGATGGCACTGCCAGTGGAGCAGGCTTAAAGGGCAATAAAACCCACACACATGCACAGACTCTGCATCAGTCTTCAGTGTAGTCTGAGCAATTAGTGGATTCTTACAAGAGGAAAATGATAAAGTAAGTAAAAATCCAACTGCCTTAAAACAACAGATACTCCCAATTCATTTCTAATTTATGCATTCTTGTCATATGAAAGCCACTTGCTTAAGCTGCTTTTCTATCTATTTGCAGTCTATTCAGACACACAATGCTCAGTGGGGGTCTGTCTCCATGATTCATTGGCTCAGATTTCCTATAGAGTTTACATGATGTCTACTAAGCCCCATACAGTTTTGTATCCATTATAACCAGGGACAAGCAAGCAGGGCTCAGGAGGCTGAGCATCCATCTAAGAATAGCTTCCTGTCTTCCAGCTCTCTTCACAACAAATGAACAATGGTTACATTTTACGGGCTAGCATTGCGTGGTGAGGGGAAATTAGAGGAACTTGTCTGAGTTAAATAAGGGAAGAAGCATTTAGAGTGAAGCTCCTTAAATGAACAGGTCAATAACTAGTTTACTGAGACCAAAGCACATAGCTAATGAGAGAATAAAGAATTATTCTTGTCAAGAGAGAAAAAGATGCTGCCCTGGTTTTGTGCTAAATAATTACATTCATTATGTTTAAGACAGCCTTGCAAGTGGTCTTCTGCAGTAGTAAATTCATTAGCAAAGATAATAGGCAAACTACTATTGGGGCAAATCTAAACGATTGCAATAGGATGGATGGCAAAGATGGGGAAAGGTAGTATGAGAGCTAAGAGCCAAAGTTAGCTTTAAGTATAATTGAATTTATCTTCTCATCAACTTTAAGACCTCCTTCTGGGCTTGAAACAAGGAGAGAAAAAGGCATTTAAATGAAAGGATATTCACTTGATTCGATTTGTTGCTAGCTCTTCCAGCTTACCAAGCTGTCTAAACTGACCTCTTGACACATGACCACAATTATAAATCCAACAAAAAATTAAAACATTAACTAAATTGGCTCAATGCTTCCAAGTGACAAAATATCTCAAATGTGTCAGGAAGCTATCTCCCCGGCAGACACACTAAAAAAATAACCAGGCTTTGAATTTCCCAAGAACTTCATGAAACTTAGCTGGGCAGCAGGAAGGTTGGGTCATCTTTAATCATGCCCTGCCTAGATTGTACCACAAGAGCTTCACAGACACAAACGCAGCACACTGAGGTGAGCCTGGTAAATATTAGAACTCAATGGAGCCGGTGTGTGGAGCCCAGCAGTGAGACCTGCAGCACAGAGCAGGTCACTGCCACCGGGCAGGGCAGGTCTGGCACACCAACCCTGGGCAGGGCAGGTCTGGCACACCATCCCTGGGCAGGGCAGGTCCGGCACACCATCCCCGGGCACGGCAGGTCTGGCACACCATCCCCGGGCAGGGCAGGTCTGGCACACCATCCCTGGGCACGGCAGGTCTGGCACACCATCCCTGGGCCCAGGTCTGGCACACCAGGCAGGGCAGGTCTGGCACACCATCCCCGGGCAGGGCAGGTCTGGCACACCATCCCTGGGCAGGGCAGGTCTGGCACACCATCCCCGGGCAGGGCAGGTCTGGCACACCATCCCCGGGCAGGGCAGGTCTGGCACACCATCCCTGGGCAGGGCAGGTCTGGCACACCATCCCCGGGCAGGGCAGGTCTGGCACACCATCCCTGGGCAGGGCAGGACTGGCACACCATCCCGGGCGGGCACATCATCCCTGGCAGGGCAGGTCTGGCACACCATCCCTGGGCAGGGCAGGTCTGGCACACCATCCCCGGGCAGGGCAGGTCTGGCACACCATCCCTGGGCAGGGCAGGTCTGGCACACCATCCCCGGGCAGGGCAGGTCTGGCACACCATCCCGGGCATCCCGGGCAGGCAGGAGGACTGGCACACCATCCCGGGCAGGGCAGGACTGGCACACCATCCCCGGGCAGGGCAGGGGCAGGTCTGGCACACCATCCCTGGGCAGGGCAGGTCTGGCACACCATCCCCAGGGCACACCATCCCGGGGCAGGTCTGGCACACCATCCCCGGGCAGGGCAGGTCTGGCACACCATCCCCGGGCAGGGCAGGTCTGGCACACCATCCCTGGGCAGGGCAGGTCTGGCACACCATCCCTGGGCAGGGCAGGTCTGGCACACCATCCCCGGGCAGGGCTCCTCGGCTGCTCTCACCCACACCCCGAGGCTCTCAGCAGTGCAGGCAGCTCCTGCCACCGTGCTCAGAACAGGGCAGAGCTTCAGCTGACAAGGTACAAGGGACTTTTTTTTCTTTTTCAAATGTTGAAACAGCTTTTACTATATTAAACGCGAGAGTCCAAAGTGAAGTTTTTTCCTAAAAATAGCTGTACCACTAAGAAATGAAAATGTGTCATGACTGAAAAAAATACCTACTAAAAAACCGAGAAGGAAATCATCAAATATTTAAGCTTTTTTTCTTTCAATGTAGAATATAATTTTTTTTAAACTTTGTAAAAGTCTTATTAAACTGCCCGATTCAGGTTCATCTGGGTTGGATTCAGTTTTGCCACTCAACCAAAAAGCTGTTATACATCATATCTGTCTAGCTGTTTCAAATGGACACTCAGGGTATTGGCTAAGGACATCCAAAAAGTAGCATTTCAGTAATTGGATTTTGGAAAGACAGAAAAAAAAGTAATTGAATGAAGACCATAGCTGAAAGAAAAGAGAAGAAAAAAACTCTTCTTTGCCAAGTGGAAATGGGAATAAATGTTCTTGGTTACTGCTGCATCCTGAAAAGCCAGAATAAGCCTGAGGCTCCCCAGCAAACCTAGTTCAGAAACCTCCTCAGCTGATCTGTCATTTCTTCTAGGTAGTTGCCTTATCCAGGCAAGTTAAAAACTCAGAATCTAACTCTCTGTGGGAAATTGGGAAGACAGATACATTGTACATGTGAAGAAAGAGAATTCTCTGCCTACACTAAACACTGGGGAATCACCACCTTTGTCATTTCAGGGAGAGGCTGGTCTCTTCCCTCCAGCCATCCAAGAGCATCCACCCCAACAGCAGGTCTGGTCTGCACGGGCTGTGACACAAAAGGCTGCTGGAGATCACAGAGCACAACACCTCTGTGCATCACCAGAGGAAAACCTGTGATCTTCATCCTTCTCTCACCACCTTCTTTGATGCATCCACAGCCTTCAAAAGATGCAAAAAAAACCCCATCTGTGCTATCTAGATAGCGACAAAGCTTTCTTCCTAAAGAATTTTTAATTAATAATTTCTACAGGGAAGATGAAAACAAGAAGATAACTGTTGTGAGTGAGGGAAAGGTGCCAGAGAGGTGTTTTACTGAGGACAGGCTTAAGCACAGACTGGGGAGAAGTTGACGTTTTGTTCTCTCAAAGGTAAAGACTAGACCTGGCTTCCTCACTAGGTTTTTGACAGTTATTAACTAATAAAAACACATTATGCAATCTTTACATTTAGAGACTCAAAACATTCAGTTTTGGTCAGAAAAGTGACTATGAAAGTGTCATCTTGTTTCTGCACTCATCTATTCCCTTAAGTCCTTGCTCTCTTGTCAAAATATATCCACTTTACTCACTAATGTTAATGGGAGCTCTATATGCCAAGCACAGAAGATTGGCCTCTTAAGCTTTACCTATTTGCCTGCTAATAAAGCACACTTTTTATCCCAATAAGCAAGGGAAAGCCAGCACAGGTGCACCACAGTAATATGCATTATACATTGCCTCATGCTGTGCTACCACTGGCAAAGCTGTATTCTCATTCCAGAACTTGTACATTTGGTGAAGGTTAGTGATGAAGTACAGCACAGGTCATAAACAACTGAGCTTCATTTTCCACAACTAGACAGAGCAGCAGGCGCTTAGGAAAAAAATTATACTAGCTTGTAAATGGAACAATTTAATATGGAAGTAACTGATGGCAAATAAACACAGAATGCCAAGGCATCTTATCTGTCACTTAGTTGTACTCTGTTCCTTATATTTCTTTAGAAATCAAATCTAGTAAACTAGAATTTATTCAATGTTACCAAAGAAATCACTTTAGAATGTGAAATATGCTCCTAAGAAGGGAGAACATTGTGTTTTTTCCTGACAAAAACCTTTTCTACAGGTAGTGCATCGACAAGGTCTGAATAGCACAGCCATGGCTAAGATTTTCCAGCCAGGTGCTGGTAACACTCTGCACTGTCATCATTTTACAAAGTAATCTGCATGGTGAAACCTTCTCAAAACAGCAGAGCTTAAATTATATGAATGGCAAAACATCTCCTTGTCTTGTTTCTTCAGTTACATCCCAAGTGCAGAGGTTCTTTCTCCAAACGTGTGATGCTCTCAACATGCCCTTGACCAACTGCCTCTTTTTTAAATGATACAAACGTTCTTGTTACCTGCTGCAGCTAGTGGTACTTGAACCCAGTCTCTTCTAGAAGCTAAGGCTTTATTTTCTGACTTCCTGCAGCAAAAAAATATTCATTGCTTATGGACTCCCACTGACAGGTCAATGCAATCTCAGTGTTGCATCAGCAGCAGATTTGAGTCTTTTATGAATAGATGTGAGGCTTGGCCATAGAAATCTATGTGGAATTCTGGAAAGCACTGAGTCCAAACAAAATCAAGTTGAAACTGGAGAAACAATTGAAAAGACACATTTTTACTTTAAGTGTGATTTCTGGGAAGGAGAACAGCAGTGAAGCAGCATCCCAGGGAGGCTGCATCATCTCCATTCTTGAAGGTTCACTACAGCAGACCAGACAAAACTCTGAGTAACTGGGTCTGGCCTCGTGGCTGACCCTGCTTTCAGAAGGAAGTCAGACCCAGCTCTCCTGTAGTGCCTTCCCAACCAAGGAAGGACTTTGTGGAGGGAAAATGTGTTTCTGCTTGGGATGGGGGGATGATTCCCCCCAACTTACCTCGCCTTCCCAGGTACCCTTATAAAATAACTATGAGGCCTTGATATCTGAGAACCAGCAAAATGAGGAGTGGGGAAATGTGTACATGGATGAAGGCTCTTCCAAGGTGGAGGAGTCACCTAGGGCTGGGCAGCCAACCCCCTGCACCAAACCTTCGTCCATGAAGGAAAAAAGAAAGGTAGTAGCCATTGGTGACTTGTGTTTTGAGGGGAATGGAGGGCCCAGTCACCAAGCAGACCCAACGCACAGGGAGCTGCGCTGCCTCCCTGGGGCCTGCACAAGAGACGCCACCCAGGACACTCCCAGCCTGCTACGGCCCATCCAGTGCTACCCTGCACTGGATTTCCAGGTAGCCAGTGACAAGGTCCCAAGGTTGAAAACAATTCAGAGGGATCTCAGGGCCTTAGGTTAACAGGTCAAGGGATCTGGAGCACAAGCTGGTTCATTTCTGTCCCTCCAGTTGCAGAGAACGATGGAGCAAGAGACAGGGAGCTCCTGGAGCATGTCTGGCAGAGGTTGGCAAAGATGATGGAGGGACTGGAGCAAATCACCAGGAAAGACTCTGTTCAGCTGAGAAGAGACAACTGAGAGGGAATCATACCCCTCTCTGTCTGTGTCTGAAGGGAGGTGTCAGAGGATGGACCAGGCTCTGCTCAGGGGTGCTGAGCAACAGGACAAGAGGCAATGGGCAGAAACGGACATACAGGAAGTTCCACCTAAATATGAAGAACTTCTTTACTGTGAGGGTGACCAAGCACTGGAACAGATTGCCTCTCAGTCTCCCCCACTGGAGAAGTTCCAGAACTATCTGAAAAAATCCCACACAGTGTGCTCTACAATCATTCTGTCTGAGCAGGGAGGTTGGACCAGACAATCCACTGCAGTCCTTTCCAACCTTACCCATTCTGTGATTCTGTGTGACATGAGGTCTCACTCCAAATCATACCACCATCTACAGCCAGCCACAAGTCAAAAGAGATTCTCACTCTGCCCTTCTCTTCTCTGAGCACCCACAGGCCTCTTGCTGATCCCTCCCCAAACACTGTTCTTACCCATCAGACAAAATCCCACACACTCTTTTGTTACTTTCCACAATTCTTTCCTAGAACCTGTAGGGTATAAATCTACAAGCCTTAGAGAGCCTCACTGGTCTTTCTCAGTGGTTTGTCAGAACAGAGACTGCTCTGCAGGGAGCAGCAACAAACACCTCTGATATTCATTTCCAACCATTCAGATTAGCATACTGCATTCACTGCTATTTATATCCTCTAACTTCTTGATACCCATGGCTCAGTGAATGTGTCCTAAACCTCTCCCTGGTTTATGAGTGTGAATTTAGTTTTTATGTTTACTGACTGCTAATGAGGCATCTTCCTGCATTAAACCTGCATAAAACTAGGTACCTACTGTAAAACACTCCTTCCCAATGTTTTTTTGTCAATTACAAAGGGAATTACCATCTGGCAACAATTGATAATGGCCATGAAGAGATGCTCACTATCCTCTTGATGCTTCAGAGTGAATTTAGTTGCAGCAAGTGGTCAAAACATGGCCCTGTGCAAGAAAGAAACCCCTATTGGTCAAATCAAACCACTAAGAACCCTTGAAATCAGGATGGAGCTGGACTTAGCAGATCTGAGCAAAGTGCCATGAAGCACCAGTGCCCAGACATGCCATGGCATTGCCACTACTCATCATCCCCTCTGCACTGTTTCTAGTTTCTGAGTGCACCTTATGAAAGAAGAGCAAGCACAGAAACCCTTGCTGGGTTACAGTGACTCCAGCTTAAGCTTTGCCACTTAGGCAATGCAAAATAAACTGAAAAGCTCCCCAGACATACCTTCGTTGATTCCACTCTTCTGTTGTGGAAGTTGAGGAGACAGAGTTACATCATTCACATATTTTCCTATGTGCAGAGCCAGGCTGTGGGCTTGGACGAGATACAGGGCCTAGGGAAGGAGCTCTCATTCCTTCTTACTCTGCCATGAGGGTCAAAAAACCAAACTACAGTTCAGATTTCCACTACTGCAGGTCGGTGGAAAGAGCAAAACAGCAAATGAGTTTTGACATAACAACCCTAAACTGGTGATGGAAAAGCTGGCTAGCACATCTGTAGCTGAATGTGGTTATTTTGTTTAATGTAAAAAATTCTACTACAATTGTATATGATCTATATTCTTGGCCTTTAAATCAAGGGTAATCCATGGCTTTTAAAATTTTGGTTTATTCTTAAACAATATAAATGGCTGTCCACAGCAGACACAGCTGTATCAGAGGGGAGAACATTGAAAATTTGAGGAAGAACATCTCCATCTAACTGCCTGTAACTGAGAAATCAGCTTTCTTCCCTAGAAAAAAAAAGGTTGACATTAATTAGGTGATTGTTTAACAATGCACGCAAAGTTTCTATTGTGAAACATTATTTTATAGTGAAATATATGCACATCCCCACCTAGGCAGAATCTGATAGAAGATGAAGGAGAATGCAGTACATACCGTCAAATGGATGACAACTTCATATAACTTCTTCTGAGAGAAAGCAGCCTGTTGTTTACTGCATTTATCGACAATCTGTGAAAGTAGACCAGGAATCAGTCTAATTACCAGAGTGCCAGTTGTGCTTGTTAACACCAGCTTTGTGACCAAATGTTATTCCACAGTTGTCACATCACAAGAAGGTTTCATTACTAACATAATAGTGAACAAGATCACATGCCTGGCTATTGATTGATCTGCCACACAAAGGAAGGACGTTTGTTGTCTCTATTATAACCAGTTACATCTTTGTCTGCCCGTATAATATGCACAGGAATGTATCACAAGCAGTTGCTGCAGTGTTTGTTACCCCATTAACAGCCCACTAGGATTTGCAGGCTTTACCAATAGAGAAGAAATGACCTTGCCATAATTTGTCTTTCACGATCTTCAAAAAATTGTTTCCATCAACCTTCCTGCAGTCCTATCAGGATTGAGACTTACTCAACATTTACATTATAAATGTATCATTTCTGCCAAATCAAAAGCTATTTTAATTCTTTCCGCACACAATTGGGGAACACAGCGGGAACAGCAGAAATATTCATCGTTACTGCAGTTGAATGGCCCTGCAAGAACTATATCTTAGACCAGAGAAATGCTCTGCTAACAAGCACTCTAGACAAAATGAACTAAGACTGACCCTCAGAGCATCAAGATATTGCTTGACTGACCAGTCATAAATGCAAACAGCAGCTTTCAGGCCTGTTGCTGATATGAGAAGTGAACAGCCTTGTTTATTTTTCTATGAACTCAATAAATATTACAATACAAAAGTGGATTTGTTTATCATTGTGAGCCTACAGAAAAACAAGCATGCCTCATCATCTTATCTGATGATGAATGATTTATCAGGCAGAACATGAATCTGCTTCTGAGTCTATTTTCCTGTTTATGCTTGTTGAGCAGATACAATTTAATGAAGAATATAAAGTACTTAAAATCTGTCTACCATTAATAGTTTAATTAAACTGACATGTACTTCAAAAACAGAGAGACAGAAAACATTAATTTTGGTTATAAAGGGCATGGCATTATTAAAGTGCAATTAAAAACAACATTCACTTACAATTAATAGCTAAAACAATTTAATTTTTTAACATCTAATTGTCAGTTCTGGCTAACCTAGCCAGCCCAAGATAGTGTGTTCTTTGGGCCTCGTGTGAAGCATGTTACATGGCCAGACCCAAGCACAAGATAACAAGTTGTTCCTCAGCAATGTCTCACTGCAAATGCCCTGACAAAGACCTCACTGTGCCAGGGGTGGCAGAGGGGCCTTCCATGCCCTTGAGGTGCCAGTTCCCACAGGATCCCTCCTGAACCCTTCCACTGGGGCAGGTAAGAGCCTCTGCTGGGGCTGGTGCAAAGTCTAGGGGATGCCTGGTGAGCCAGCTCCTGGTGTTGGGATCACTTTCCATGGTAGAAGCACTCTGCCAAGACCCTTGGACAGACTGAAGAACCTGTTTTCTTCCTAAACTTCATGTCTCACAGCTCTCTCCTTCTGTCCCACTTGATTGAAATTGATCAACTGGCTCAGCAATTATTTGATGGAAGGCACTGAAAAAGAGAAGCAAAGAAAAGCAGCTCAGACACACAGGTCTCATTTTGCTTGGAAAGAGGACAAAAAACCCTCTCCTGCCAGTTTCAAAGTTAAAACCCAAAGATGCAATGTGAGAGTCTGCCAAAGAATTTGTTTAAGATGACTTCTCAGAAGCATAAATCCTTCTTGAACAAAGTAGCAGTGGAAAGGTCCCTGAAATTCAACCTACATTTTTTTAAGAACATAGCAACAAACAAGTTTAGAAATTCCATCTGAATTTTAGGTTCAGAAGAAAATACAGACTTAAAACACAGAACCAGTCTGAAAACGTGAATTCTCTTCAACAAGGAGTTTCAGTACTTTCAGAGATACATTGAGAAGTCAGATTTTTGATGCTTTCCACCACAAGTGAGATGGAGCTGTCCCTCACAGCCAGGCTCCCCACTGCAGAGACATCCATCTGTGAATGGAGTGACCATGCCTGGGTTACACCATTAGCCAGGCACAGGCCACCTGGCAGCTGGGATTTCTGGCATACATTTGGGAGAAAGTTGGGTTTCAAGGATTTTCTTTAGAAATACTATTTAATTAAACAACTCTCAGGAAACCTTGTCCTAATTGCAGTTAAAGAAAACAACAGCTGCTGGCTTTCTTTGTGTGGACAGCATGCCATGGCAAGGTCCAGGACTCTCAGCAGAACTTCACAGGTCTCAAAAGTTTACTCCTACAAGGAAATTGCAGAATTAATATCCCACAAAGCCCACCTATCCTCGAACACAGCCTGGAGCAGATGTTATTTCAGGACTATTTCACTAGTTCCTATAACTTTTATTTACTCATTTCTTTACAAGCTGAGGTGTGGGGAGTGGCTGCAACTGCTCCCATAAACCCAAAAGAAGACACAGCGCTCTGTTACCTCCTCATGTGGAAAGGAGGGAGAAGCCCAACAACATAATGTAAACGTTCACAAGAGGTTTTCTCTGTGCCTTTTTTCCAATCCAGAGACTGCCATCACCTTTGCCACACCACCTGATGGTTGCTGACTCTCTTCTGAGGCCTGGGAAGAGGAGAAATCCTTCTGCCCAGGCTGCAGGTGGCTGAGCCAAGCTGGAGCCTCTGTGATTGAGAAGAGACGTGCTCAGCCTGTGTCTGCCTTGCAGGGACAGCTTTCACATCTGGGCTGACACCGGGGCTCCAAACCTTTACACTGTGCTGCAAGGAGGGCACCTGGACTTCCCCTAGAAGAAGCTGGTTGAGGAAAATGTGGTTTTATCCATGATTCCAGAGACAGCATTTCACTGACTAAAATACTTTTTCACTGCACCTGTAAGCAATATATAAAAAATTAGAATAAAATTAATCAGTACAAAATAATATATTCCTGCACTTCAGTTTCTCCATGGAAAAATATTTTTCTTGATTTTAATCTCTGTTGAATTTAACACTTAAAGTTCTCTGTGGAGAAATTTAAAAGAAGAGTAAAATGGCAAAGAGTGGGATTTAGTAGGATCATTAAAAAATAAAACATAAACAGTGTCACTCTTTACCTTTTCTCTTCTAAAGAGTATTATAATAATCTATTTATTTTCAATGCAGCCATTAAGGCAGGTACCTTCTCTTAAAAACACCTGCACTGACACATCTTAGGGTTTGAATTCAGATAAGTCATCCTCAAAAGAGTAAACAGAATTATAAATGGTCAGAGTTAAAGCACTTCAACCGGCCAGAAGAAATTATTATGAGAATGGGTGCTCGTTTGGAGGTCTGGTGAGGAGTGCAGCCAGTGAAGCACCGAGGAGTGTCTGCTGGGCAGGCACCAGGTGCCCTCACTGCAGAGCGATGAGCTGCCTTGCCACTGGGCAAAGCACAGAGGGGCTGCTAAGCAGCTGAAGCCTTTTGAGGGGTTTGGCTCTGCCAAACCACATTAGAGCTTTGTTCACACTCTTTTCAAGATCTGTAACTAAGATTTAATTGCAGTCTAATACAGACCACCAGAGTAGTCAGAATACAGGATAAAGTAAATGAAGAGATATGAGCAGCCTATACAGCATTGCATATAAGCCAGAAGTGAAATCCCTTGTGCCTGGACCAAGCTTCCGTGTTTGCATGGGGATTTCTACCAGATTGCTACAACCACACCAGTAATCAGATGTTTGCATATAGAGAACAAAACACCAGGCAATTACTGAGCTGTGTTTTATTCATGGTTTATTCACTGTTATGTGACTGATGCAGCCTGAAAGACAAACATCTTATGAAATACTGTATTCATTGACCATGAGTTTCAATATTTTCTTTGAAGACAGAATATTGCCTATCATTTCATACTTTTAAAGTCTATATACCAAGCCTTACCCTATTAAGAATTTTTTTTTTTTTAGATTTCCTGCAATTTTTTTTTTGTGCAAAAACACCTTCAAATACCATAAACTTTTAATCAAGGCTTTGCCCCACATAAAATGCAGGTAAATTATGTCTAAAGCATTCCTGACATATAACTAGTGAGAAAAAACCTACCAAACTGTGTGGCTGTCTAGGTGGCTTGCCAAATGAAATCAAGGCATTAGACATAGACTTTGTTATTATTGTGTTTAAATTAAGCTTGAAATGCCATGCAACTGAAATAAAAATCAGAAGCAGAATTGGGAATCATTTGGTTTCTGAATACTAAATGCAATCAAAAAGTAATAGTACTTATAGATTTTTCACATACAAACAGATTTATGAAACTGATAAAAATCATTTGCTCATTGAACTTCAAGAATCTGGGTGGCTTCTTCTGTGAATAATCAAATAAGTTAACTCAGGTAGCTTCTGTTTCAGTGCTACAGACATACAGAATTTATGTTTAAAAGGGTACTTTTTAAAAGCAAGTAACTTTACCATTAATGTAATTTAAGATAATGAGACAAACTATAGTATTAAAAAGGAACCAAGTTCAGTGTTCACAGTTGAAAAAAAAAGGGAAGTCAGCAATTTTCATTTTGTTGCTAATAAACTTTACTTTCACATTTGCATACACAAGAATTTATTCACAAATCCTGAAGGTGGGAGCCATTTACTTTAAAAATTTTTTCTTTCTATATTTCTATTTCATGATTTTATTAAAATGTTTCTATTAATTTGAAGTTCCTAAAGAGCTTTTTTCAGTTCAGAAAAATCTTTCGGTTGTTTTTCAGCATCTTTGATTACTTTAAGTAATCTGCAGTCTCAGTAAGAGCAGAAAGTTTATTGACTCAGAATTTTCTTGTGATAGCTTTTCAAAACTTAGTATTTAAATGAGTTTATATATTAAGCAAAGTAGCAAAAATGTACTGAAAATTTTAGGGGCCCTAGGGCCTTCTCAAGATGCATGATGTCTCTTCCCTGCTTTGGAGTCTCAAGAATGCTAAATAAGGAGAGAAAAAAAAATCCTTATTTCAGAAGAAGGGAAAAAAAAAAAACCAAAACTAAATACCACCCTTAAAACACCAGATCACGTCAAAACTGTTTTAGCTACTCATAGCTGTGGGTTTATATTCATGTTCTGCTTGCCAATATTTTGGGTAGGATTCTGAAGCTGCACTTTGATCCTTTAAGGACCTCCTATCCCCTGGGCTCAGGTTTGATTCAGTATTGGAAGTGCCAGAACAGCAGCTCCTCTTTGAGCAATCTGGATGAAATTTCTCAAGAGCAGCTTTTCCTGCAATATTTTAAACCAATCTGAATTGAGAAAAGCAGGGACAAAATAAAGAAAATAAACAGAGAAATCAGACAGAGTAAAACCTGGAAGGGGAATGTGGAAAGCAGAATGGGAGCTAGGAAATACACATTTGTGGAAGGACTAGGGAACTAAATGGAGAAACTGAGAGAAACATTTGGAAAAAAAACTGAGGAGCAGAAGGCTGACAGAGGAGGCAAAATCTGTGAGGGGGAAAAGTGAAGAGGGGTAACAAACAAGCACAGAAAGGAACCAAAAAATACCACTGAAAGAGGTGAAGGAAGGACAAAGGGCAGAGAGACAATAACCAACTGCATGAAACAAGAACAACAGAGCAGAGAGATGGTGAGGAAGGTAAGCTGGAAACAGATTAAAAGGCAAAAATTTCACAGAGGGAAAGCTCAACCTATAAAGCTCCATTAAGTTGAAAGGAAATTAGTTTTGAGCAAAGTACAGACAGCACAAGGATGGAAGCATATTAATTTCTTTGCCTTCTCAATCTGCCTTCAGGTTAACAAAGCAAACCCAAAAAAATAAACATCCAACCTATTGGAACTGGTAAGAGGGACATGGTATAGCTACTGCCTTCTCCCTGTGAACAATGCAATCTGCTCCTTTCGTGCCCTGCTTTCAGAACAGCAGGAATAAACAGGCAAAACATAATTTACAGTCTTGGTTTATCTATATCCACAGCCCGTCTGCTGGTTCAAACCCAGCAGAATGTGTGTGTGTGCATTCAGAGAGATGGCTGTCATTAGCCCAACCAAGTTGAGCAAGGTATAAAAGGCAGGACCAGATCAGTAATAAAGTTTACACTTCATTATGGATGTCAAAATCCTTGCTGATTTTTTTTCCCTGCAAGAATCTAGCTTATTAAATTTCACAAGCAAAACCATCTCCGAGTGAGCATTCAGGAATCAGTTACTTGGAAGCCTTCAGGATTAAAATCTAAAACCAGATATTTCCTTAATAAATTTACAGAATTAGAACAACTGGACATATTAACATACATCTCTGTTTTCATGGCTGTAAAATGATTGGATTCTTGTCTCATCAAATTTACATTGTAGAATCTGAATATAGTATGATTAGACATTATTTTAACAACTACATTACAATACAATTTAAAATAAAATGGCCCTTTATATCACACTAATATCAGTGTTTTAAATAACAAAGGGGACTTTTTTTAAAATAAAGGAAAGGATTAGCATTTAGTTTCAATCAGTATAAGCAATGCTGTACCAGTTGGTGTCTCAAAGATTCAGAATTTTATTAATATTCCAGAGATGCATTTGTGTTGCCTCTGGGTACACTGAAAAGCCACTTAAACTGCACTTAAAGCAGCACTACAGGATCAAATTGATGTGCATCAACCATTTACAATAAAACTTGATTATTATAAAGGCATACATATTTGCATAATTACATGTTTGATTTTTTGATAATGCAGCATACACTACAAAATGTTGCTTCATGTAGAAAGGCATCGTCAAAAAGCACCATCTGCTGTAGTGTTTAATGCACTGCAATGTTTGAAAAATTCTGAAGGTAGATTGATGCAAATCAAAGGAGAAAGCAAAAGAGTTTTGCTAGAACAAGGGGCTCAGAGAGGGAGGAGGGGACACACTACAGTACAATGTGGACCTTTTGTTAGGCTGTCATCTGTTTCTCTCTGGCTATTTTTACATAAAATTTTCAGGGGACAAAGGTAAAAGACAACAGAGCAGCACATCCTATGGTCCATAGAACACAGGATTCCTAACTTGAGAGCATTTGGCATAAACACATTTCTGATGTTTTTACTTAAAAAAATCAGTTGTATTTGCAATGAAGGAATTACAATGGAAAAGAAAGCAAACTTAACAAGAATTAATCTTTTCAAAGGAATCTCTATTAAGCATCACAATAGCTCAAAAGACATAGAACTTGGAAGTAAGAATATCTCCATATTTTCTCAATTCAAAACAAGAAGCCACCTGATCTTCAGTAATAACTGACCATGTCTGAGCAACCCCAACAGAAGCCCAATGGGTTCAGGAAGTCGGATGCTAAGATTGCAGAAGTAAATGTGCATCTTTGATTACAAAAAAGCAAGCATTTCTTGACTAAGCACTGTTAGCCCAGAGTTCTTGTATCCCAAAAATATGCATCATTTTGATTAGCACTACATGTCTATCATTTTAATACCTAAGGCTTTTTTTCGAAATGGATTTTGAGACAAGACATGAATCAAATGTAGTTGCAACTGTTTGTAATAACATTCTGCCATCCTGAGGAGTTTTGTGCATGCATCCAGAATACACACGAACAGAGAAAAGGGTCATTTGTGGCTTTTTCCAAGTCTGTTGCTACCTCTGAGCTATGCTGTGAACATTTTTGGACAATGTGCTGAGCAGTAAAGCACAGCACTGAGCCAAGACACGGAGGATCTGGCAGGGAAGTCAATAGGCATGTACTAGCCTGTTGCTTCCCAGTAGGAGCTCATTCCTTCACAAATTGGCCTTTGGTAAGCAGTGTGATTCATTGCTCAGGGACTGGATTACAAGCTGGAAACCAGCTGACAGAACTTGGGCAACTCATTTCACATCTCCGTGCTATCCATTTTCTTTCCTCCTGTTTCTCACATCACATTAGTGGAAAATTATAAAACTCTTCAGGGCAAGAAGGACTTTTTCATAATACAAGTTTCCAGCATGTTGGGTATTAAACAAGCTTTTATCTCTGTGGGCACCTCAAGGTATACCAGGATACAAACAACAGTTGGATTATATTCTGTGTGTGGGATAAATACCAAGTCAATTAAAAAGCATCTTTAACAACACAATCTGACTATAAAGTCTAGCAGTCAAGAACAGCATCTGGCTCCAAGATGTATTCTATAGTCCATGACACCAAAGAGCTTCAGAAACAGATGAAATTTTGTCCAGACACCTGAAGGAAAAATGTGTATGTGTGAATGCAAATATCTCAAAACCTTCTGTGCCCAAACCACAACAGCTTGCATGTAGATTCATTGAAACCAAAGGGATGGCCATAGAACTGGAAGCCCTAAAGCTGCATTGCTGGCCTGTTAGGCTATGCTACATCTGGACTATAATAAATTTACATTCCCACCAAGAAAATATCCACTGTTTTGTAGAAATGAGACAGATTTTGTTTCACATTATGTCAGAATGTGTTTGAGTCCCCTGCTATGCATTAGATAATTAAACATCCAAGTTTCTTACCCTGACTTATCAGGTACAATTATAGTTTGGCATCAGAGATGCTGAACACCCACAATGTCATTGATTTAGATCAGCACTGTGAAATCCAATGCTTCTAAAAAGTCAAATCTTTTGCAGAAAATCTTTTACATATGAAATCTTTTTTTTTTTTAAATAACAAACATATGGTTGTGTGTACACAGTTCATGAAAAACTCAGAAACATTTATCTTTTGGTATTTTCCCCATGCCAATTCATTTACTGGGTTGAACTGGACTGCACTTTGATGCAGTGCCATTCCCTCTGCCTGCACTTGAAGCAGAAACTGAATGGTTTCTTGCTCATCAGGTACCTGTACTGAAGAGATAATGTCATATTTATAACATAGTATTGAAGATAGCCCCAAACTACAACAAAGCCTCAAAGGCATCTGCATTTCTTTCCCACTGAAGTCTCTATGTGAATTTGGTCATAGCACCCAAAAAGGAAACAAAACCAGCCAGGCAGAGACAAACCTTTAGAAACAATGAGTTTCCCTTTTGTGCCTTAATATTCTGCTCTTGGTGAGCTTCTCTGACAAAGTCTGCACTAATCGTTGCTGGAATCAGCACAGCAGCGGCTGCTAAGCAAAGGCTTTTTCTCCACCTCTCTGCACTAGGCAGACAGGGTTTTCATTACATATATCATTTTCAACTTGCTGCAGTGATTCCACAAAGACAGGAGGATTTAGAAAGCTAATGAATGGGGGTGGGGAGCAGGCTGGAGTTGGAGCTTCTGTGCTAATGTTTAAGGCTAGATACTATGAGTGGCTTCACACACGGGGCACTGCCACTGATTTTATTTTCATTGCATGGCACTGACAGACTTTGACAGCCAAATCATTCATCTCTAGTTAATTAATCAAAGTTGGGGAGTGGGATTTTTTTTGTTTGAACATTTATTGCTACAGGATTTAGGGCAAGGCTCGTTGGTCATTGCCTTGCCCTGGTTATTATGGTGTTACAATGACAGCAAAATTATTTATCTTTTGGTTGCTAATTAAGAATAGAAGTGAAGAATAGGTTTGGTCTGAATATACTATAGTATCTAGGGACCATTTACTACATCATAATGAGATGCGAGAGATGCTGTATAACTCAGTACATCTACAAGTCTCTTACTGCTTTATTATTAGGAAAAAAATTCATCTTGTAACTTAACTGACACAAAGTTACCATCTTATAAATAAGATTAACATGAATGAGAAAAACAACATTCCTCTCCCCAGGTGAAAAGATCTACCCCTTTCCAAGCTCCCTTCCAGCACAGAATACTCTGTTTCACCAATATCAGTACCCTAGCTACTGTTCAGCAGTTTGGTCTAACTCACCTTCTGCAGACATGTCATCAATATTGCCTGCCACTAGGGAGAACAGACTATACTGATTACAAAATACAGGTTCTATAAATCTGATTATTTTAATGATAAAACAGGATATTTTAGGCTTTCTTCTCCCTGAAGAACAAAGAACAATTGCAGATTGATTGTAAACTAATTAAGGACCTTAGAGCTATAAGTTGCGAATATAATTTCTTTCTCCTAGGGGAAGAAAACAAAATAAACAAACAAAAAAAAAATTTCTAGTTCCTACCTCTCTGCATAATAACTTCTGATGTGAAGCTGTTAATTCAGATCTGAGTGTTGAATTATGACTTCAACTTTCTCAAGCCATAGTTATCACCAGATCCTGCTCAGCTGCCTCTTTCAATGACCAGCATTCACTGACATGTCAGGCAGAGAGGAAGAAAGTGGTGAACATTACAGAACACAGGCATATGGCCAAGCACAAGCAGTTTTGATCTTTATGGGATGTTATTCTCTGCAACACTTCACAGAAATGAAATAAACACTAGTTGTAGACAGTGGCCCCACTTCAATACCAATTCCCTCCTCAAACACAGGATGTTGGACACTTGAGGAGCCTCAGGGTACGGCACAGCCTTTGAGAAGGCGTTCTCCAGACTGACCACAGCAATCTACTCCCATCATGGCAGGTCACCACTGTCCTCAGAGCTGAATGGAAACTACAAGGATTAGTTAATACCCTTTATCTTACATTTAAGGCTATTCCCTGCATCTATATCCTGCTGCCAATGCTCAGTTAATAGGCTCCTGTAGTGAATAACATCATGTGCTCTGTCAATTATTCATAATGAGACAAGCGTTTTCACATCAGAATGCCAACTTGTAATGTGATGAGCCTGTACTGCACAAGTGTATCAAAGCTCAGTCTCATAACATCACTAGTTTACTAAGTGAACTTTGAACAGGATTTATTCCCCAGTCTGTTCAGTCCTAATTTTCATGAACTTTGAAAATAGAAAATGTCTTCTCCTTGGCAACATTTTTAGATTATCGTTTGTATTTTAGATGCTTGATTTACTGCTACATTGCATTTATTCTAACACATCATTGATTCCCTGTCTCATACATCATATTTAGTTACTTTTTTATTGTATAATTTCTAGGTGACAGTGGCTATCCAGGACACCAACAGCTGATGGATCTAATTTGATTTTGCCCTTCTACCAGTAGAAGTTCTCTTACTAGTTCACTTACTCAGAATTCATTGATCACTCAAAGGTCTTCTGGGATTGTGAAATTTCATTCTCTGTGTCTTTTCCAATTGTCAAAGCACAGACTCAATACCACATCTGACATCCCTGCAGCCTGCCTAGTTCTGCATAACACAGCAGTCAGCCATGGGGTTACAGTCAATGATGGGACTCTCATAAAGGATGACAAGGCTAAATCACACCGACTTCAGGCATGCCAAAAAGGTATATCTTTCTGAAAGGTGGGCTTGCTGATGATGAGCAAGGGGAAGCTCAGTGACAGCCATATCTTTAACAAGGAATAGGAAGAGCTGGGAAAGGATGATTAGAGCCAGAAAAGTCAGATAGTAAAGAATGGAGAAAATACAGAAGGAGTTTTCACAAAGATCCATAGGTCTAAAAGCAAATAAATTGCACTACTTAGTGTAGAAAGATGACTGAATTCCTCTATCTGTGGGTTACAGTTCCCAGCTAAAACACAAGGCAGTGTCCTGCGCACAGCCCATTCAGTTCGGTAGCAAGCCTCATGGAGGGGACTGTCAGAACAAAACCACTCTCAAAGTGGTTGTAAACTCCTTCTGGTCACTGAGTGCACACAAAGAGGCAAGATGAGGTTTCTGAAACTTCAACAAATGCTTATGTTCAGTAAGTCTCATCCTGAGTTTTTGAGAGCAGATAACGTGGAAAAGAAAGATATTGGGAAGGTAGATGACATTTAAAAGAAGCAGTATTAAAGCCCCCATTACAAGAGTAAAGACAACTATTTTGTCAACAACAAACACATTTATCTTCATCTGGGAGAAACAACTGATACTTCCTCTTGCCTAAGGGAATTCTAAACCATGCACCTACTGCAGAATTTTGCAAACATTCATCAATATTTTGGTTTCCAGTTTTGGAACCAATGCATTACCAAATATGAGTTTCTTTCACAGTAACAAACATTATAATCAGAACAGACACTCTTTAATCACAGATTGTTTTCTGAACACATTTGCCAGTCTCATTTCAAACTGTTTGAGCACCTGAGCTTTCATTACTCCTCTCTGGAAAGTATTCACTATCCTAAATGCAGCCAGCTATGCTAAGTAACTTTGCTCTGATAGGCATTGTTCATTTTCTCCTTTTTTCACTCATTCTTTGGAGGACATGAAAATGTTTTTCTCCCTGTGTGCTTAAAATCCTTCCACAAAAATCAGCTGCTCCATCTTCTTGTCATAATCTTGTTTATATTCAAATAGGCACCAGTGTTGCTATGCCCCATCAAGAGACTTGGTCAATAGTTCCAAAAACACAGAAATCACAGGGGAAAGTGATGGGGAATTACATTCCCAGTAAAATGGTATTTAAAATCCCTTGGTTGGCTTGCAGACTATGATACTTTCATTTAGAAATACTGGTTTATTTCAAATGGAATTTTATTCAAACAGAATGAAAGCATAGCTTCTGAGGCAAGAGCTGAAGCCTTGGAACAGAGGGGGAGTGATTCCATACTTAACATCACCTCTCAGAGCTCTGATCACTCTCTATTTTGCTCCAAACACACTGTGCAGCCTTAGTCAAGTTGCTTAGGGGTTTTTTGTGGCCTAATCCCCCATCTTTGAGATAACTATGACTTAGACTCCCTATCTCATAGGCACACAGTGAGGATGAATGCATTAAAAGAAGAATTAATATATCACAATATAGTGATAGGAGTTCAATACTCTGCATACAGAGTAATTTATCTTTTTGTCTCCTGGATCAAGTGTAGTTTCTAGGTGTGTGCAACAATAAAAACCTAATCTATTAATATATAAGGAAACCAAGCAATCTTCATCCCTGCATTCCTGTATATGAAACCATGAACAGAAACACAATATAGAGGGGAAATGCTGGGGTAGAAAACAGAATTTCTTCCTTAATTACAATGGGCTTAAGACAAGGACAGGAACCACAAGCTAGACATAAATAAAGAAATTTGTTTGTTTCAACAGCATAAACAAGAAACACAACAAAACCAAAAAACTGTACAGCAAATTCATATATAAAGTAGATATATAAGTATCTAGACACATTTGAAAAAACATACTCCTTACTGCTATCTTGTGTAAGGAATACACTGTAATTTACTAGTATATGAATTATATACTGTTCCCAGGGTGAAACCTCTGTATTTCTTGCTCCAAACTACTCTGCCTATAAAATAGCTTTATTAGAGTTTAGCAATGTTAAGGAAAAAAGTGAAGGTAATGTCTACAGCTCCAGTTAAAAACCAGATCATACATTTTACAGTGATTATAGGGCATACTATAAAAAATGAGTTTTCACCAAATATTCAAAATTATAGATTTATTCAAATTCCCAGCAAAAAATCAAACTTGTGAATTGTGCAGATTAAATAGCCAATAAAATATTTATTGTTGCACAATGTATATTGTTAACTGTGTTGACTACTTTTCACCAAGGTGCCAGAGAAATGAAAAATTAACCAGTGCAGAATATAAAATACAGGGGGGTTGAGTCCTAGAGCTAGTTCATGAGCATACAAAACAGATTGTATTCAGAGCTGTAATATAGAAATTCTTCAGTGAAGAAGACACCAGAGCTGAATACCTGACAGCAGAACAAAACAGAGAACAGCATTAAAGCCTTGTAGTTGAGGTGCTGCATGCAAATGCAGGGAGAGCTGAATTAATAATGTTGAAGGTCTAGCTAACGTAGACAGTGGCTGTGTCAATGAATGTTTTAATGACATCTTACTAGTTTTAAGGACTAAGAAGTGCATACATGCAGCCTGATGGAATTCTGGAAATACAGTGAACATGTGGTTTAAAAATCTCTTTGGGTTTACAAAAACAAGTAAATATTTTAATATCCTCCTTCTCTGCAACTTCATAAACTGGTCTGTAAAAATCACACATGTGGTTTGAGGTGCATATTCTTGTTTTCAGCATTAACCATAATCACTACCACTGAACCTCCTATTGTCTACCATATAGTCTTTTACAAAATTTACATGAATATTCATTTAAATATCAGCTACAGGGCACCAAAAGTTGATCACGCTATGAAAGGAAAATTTGAATAAAACCCAACAATTTTAAAGTATCTTCTAGATATTCTGAACCTTAATGCTGTGACTTCAAATGTACCTTCTTGTCCTGTTGATTTTGAGATGGCTTACACAACTTCCTGATGGAGGACAGGATAAGAGGTAGGCTGGCAGCACCAGACAGAGTAGGACTCAGGCTGTTGCTCCAGCCATGCTGCACAGAAAGGCACTTCTGACCTGACCTGGCCATTCACAAATTACAGTGGGTAAAAAAACCAAAGACAGCAATACCCTGGAGTGAGGACTTTCATCCTTGCCCTTGGTCTCTCTATTTCAGCATTTCCTCTTCCAGCCTTTAGCACAGACCACACCAAGTGTGGAAGTGCAGTTGCACACTTAGAGTGAGCGTGTCCCAGCCTGACAAAGTGCTGACAAAACAGCATTTAAGCTCAACCTTACTCTGTAGCTGTGGCCCAGCTGGACCCACACTCCTGCCCGTCCTCTTCCACTGGAGCAGATCCCTCAAGCTGGGGGTAGAGACACTCCCTCCTCTGTGGGAAAAAGTCCAGGCTGCTGGAAC
This sequence comes from Emberiza elegans, assembly GCA_024865655.1. Lineage (NCBI taxonomy): Eukaryota > Metazoa > Chordata > Aves > Passeriformes > Fringillidae > Emberiza > Emberiza elegans. The sequence continues at coordinate 69,772,862 of JALJVW010000206.1, forward strand.
AGCAGAAATATGTTCTGCCTCATTCTCCATAGCCCTCCTCATCCTCAAGGCACCATGCTGCTGACAACTGGCCAGGAAAAGCAGCTGCCTCTTGGGGTTCAGAATTTAAAAAGAACTGTCTTTCTCCTCTCATCCCAACTGGTCACACTGCTTGATACTGATTGACATTGAAGGCAAAATATTTGAAAATGAAAAACTTTGCTGAATATTTCAGAATTAGCTATCCCAAAGAAACTGGTCCCTAGGCTATCCTAGCTCATGTTAAAAGAAAAATTAAACAACAACATTTCATAAAGCCCTTGGAGACATGTGCTGGCTTTCCCAGGCCAGGCACACAGCAGCCACAGGTCCTGCTTTTTGAAGAGGAAAAAAACAGCTGGAATTAATTGAAAAATGCAGGTTAGATGTTATCTTAGGATCTTACAGTTCCTGTATTTTCAATTGCTCGTTCTGCCAGCACTTGACACCTGCATATTTTTAAAATCTGTTTGCTTTACACTGAAGCAGTTGGATTGTGCCATCAGACAGCATGAACTCGGTGAGAAACACTGCCATTGTCTGCGTGCTGCTGGTGTGCAAGGCTGGAGAGGGGAGCACGTGTATGCTTGGAGGACAGAAACCCATTCCAGCTCCTTTCTGCTCAGACAGACTACACCATGTACCTACACAACATCAGGGCCAGATCCAAAAATCTGGGTGTCTAAAACCGGGTTCCTAAAATTAATGCTTGAGATGCCTAAAAAACAATCTCTTGTGAAATTTAAACAATGAAGAAGCTCTTTTGAGAGCAGTCAAAGCTTCAGTATTTCTGAATCCACTTTGGTACCTAAGTCCAGGTTCCCATTTTAAGAAATCCTGGACTAGAACCTGCCCCACCTTGATATTTAAATGCACTGCAGAGCAGAAAAAGCTGAACAGGTCTGGACAACCTGCACAAATGGGCAGGCAGCAGCCAGGCAGAGCAGTCGTTCCACCCCGCTGACTTACTGCTGTGGAAGGAACCTCACTGCTGAGGATAAAGACAGGCAAGGAACAGAACATTTGCAGCTTTTTACACACACTAAAGAAAAGGATTAAAAACACCATATAGAACAAAGATTCGCAATAGATCAGCCACACAACTCTGTGGAAGGAACAAAGGTTTCATAAAAGAATAAATGAAAAAAAAATTTCCAGAGACTATAGGCAGCCCTAGAGACTTTTAAGTATTAGTCAGAGCAAAGGCTGCCAGATGCTTCCAGAGTCCTGACTGCCCACTGGGGAGCTCAGGCCTTTCCAATGGGGCGAGGCAGGTCAGCTGGAGACTAAAGGGTACAGAGCTCCCCAGAGAAAGACTTTTGTGTTATGTTTGGGTTAAGTGTGTTTCCTTCACAAGACATGGTCTGAGGCTCCATTATGTTTCCTACTTTTATTATGAGGAAAAGAGTGACACTTTTTCTTTCTTTTGGGGAAACGAAAGCCCTCACTTTGAAGAGTTTGAAGAGTTTTGCAAAAGCCTGATGTCTAGCTAACAGTGGCCAGCTCATGTTAACAAACAACACTGCAAGTTTTGTCTTTAACAAACTAACTCAGCCTATTCAGCCAGAAGAGCTTTCATTCCCATCCCCCATAGATTCTTTCTTTTGCCCCACTCATTCCCCAAAGTAAATGAAACTAACAGCTAAATTATTCTCTTTTTTTCACCTTTCCTCTAGATTCTTTATAGCTTAGATTTTGCAATCTGAATATTAAAGCTTATTTCCCATTTCCATACAAAAGCAGAGTAAGGCAGAGCTCTTGTGCAATAGATAGACACAATAGACACTGTACAATAAATGCCTTCATTGTGCCTTCCTTACCTCTAGCACAGTTCTTTCCCAGCCACAAGAAGTTCTAAGCAGGCATCACCTGCTCATCCCCATGACACTCCTGCAGCCAAGGGAGATGAGCTGCTCACAGTAAAAAGTGCTTTGGCAGCATTATACCATTTTAGTTGTCTATGTTTTTCAGTCTCTCATGAAGTGATAACAGACAAAAGTTCCCCAAATAATAAATAACTAAAACAACATTTGAAGTGAAATTCTCATACTTACTTAGGACTGCTTGTTTGAAGCAACAGCAAAGTGGTTGTGTAGGCAGTGCACAGACTCAAGAATTGGATGTGATATGCAACCAGAAAATCAGTTCACTTTTTGACCATCTATTCTCCAGGGAGCACTAGCAGAAGATGACAGAGATGTGTGGAAAAGAGAAGTTCATTAGTTTAAAGCCTAAGCAAAAAAAAAAAAAAAAATCAGGAACATGTAACAAAATGCAAAGCCAGAAGGTGAGGCTGCCTTTCATTAGGAAAAGGCCCACCACTGCAAAAACACCCCTTATCTTCATGGGAATGCAGCCTACTTTCAATGACTATCAAATATTTCAGAATTGCTTGTTCTAAAACAATTATTTTTAATTTCATTAGATAATGACAGTACAATAAGATGAATACTTCTTACCCTTTTAAGTTTATCTGATGAGATGGCAATATACAACATACACTGAAGAACTTCAACTGTTGGCTTTACAAGTTCTTGCTCTTTAGTTAATCCCAGGACCTCAGTTCAGGGTACTGTAGTGTTCATTCATTCATTTTAATTCTATTTCATATGAAGACAACATAACTCTTAGGTGAATTTTCATGGTGAATCACAATGTGATTGCTATATTTAAGGTCTTGTTGAGATAGAAACGTTTTTCATAGTGATATGTGTTAACATACATATTTCACTCCTTTTTCTAGAAAGGGATGGTGATACACATATATACACACAAATATACATATATACACATTTATAAATTTATATACTTCTATATTTTAAAAAATACCAAAATAAGAACTCCATTAAGGGCAATGATTCATTTACACCTTAAGAGTCTAGCAAACATTGCACCAGGATGTCCCATCCCTGCCCAGGACAGGGCACACAATAAAAACAAGGGATGATCAATTTAAAACTGAAGAATGACTTAACGGTATGATTCTTTTTTTTTTTTTTTTTTTTGAAAGACAATTATTTTTTTTCCTGAAAGATAGGTTGCTTTTCTTTTCATACGTGTGACTCAAAAGAGGTGACTTCAGGTATCTAGTTAAACATAGAAGAGAAAAAAATGGCACATTGTTGTCAGAGGTAGCTAAGGTTTAGATACAAAATACTAAACCTGATACAACTAGATGATAATACTCTAACAGTATTAACCTCTAACAGGGTAAATTACTACAATGAGGTATTTTCCTGCAATTTAGAGAAGCTCTGTTGCTTCTTACTAAATTTTCCATAGAACAAATATATGAAAATATACAAATGCATATGCTGACACCATCTGAAGTGAGCAGCTCCAAGCCCTTTCCCTAAGCCTCCTCCACACCAGCTGACACGCGTTCCCTCTCACTGTGACGTATCCTCGTGCCTTCCCTTTTCCCAAGGGCCCCTGTCACTTCCCAGCCTCACTATGGAAGTGGAGGCTCAGCACACAGGACCAAGGACAGCTCCCCCAGCTTGGGGTGGGTGCTGGCCACGGTGCCAGGCTACACCATGAGGCCAGCAGCGCTCATGCACTCGCTTGGTTTTTCTGCCACTCTATAGGCACACGCAGCCAAGTTCCAGACTGGATGACCTGATATTTGCAGCAGCTTGTTAATAATCAAATAAAAATTCAGTGCATGGGAATAAATAAACATGTGCTCCGTGCAGATCCTGATCACGCACACTACACCTTCTGATATCAAATGGAAAGGAACCACCATTTACCTGTGGTTCTAAGACCAAGTACTGCCATTGCCTAGTACAGTAGAATGTAACTGTTCTGAGACACAAGACAGATGGGATAGGACGATGTGAAGTGCTACAAATAAAACCTAAAACTGAACTTTTAAATATTCATTCTGAACTATAAAGAGAGCTGTGCCTTTTGTGTGCTACAGATGGCTTGGAAATGCAGTGCAAACAAAGGACCAATTTCTGAATACTCATAGCTGCTCTACTATAATAGCTGGAGGCCCAAAACTCCAGGGGTTTGAGATGATTCAACTAGATCCTCTTACCTGCCAAATTTCATCAAAGCAACATTGCTTTTAACATCCTATAAGGGATGAAAGAAATATGAATAGTGTGGGGTTTTTTAATGAAACACAGACTGCTTAAGCTCGAACAAAAAATTACAATATGAATGGAATGTGCAAGGTAAAGGGAAAACCATCATTTTATTATACATACTTAAAGCATCTTATAAGATGAAATCTGTACTTTTTGTGGATTGAAAGATTAAATAGAAATATTTCCTAGATTTAGATAAATGAAGGAAACAAAACCAAAAATAAGCATAATAAAAATCCCTGCCAGTCATAGTCAATGAGAAAGTGCTGACTGATTGCCAAGTACGGCCTTATGTTTAAACCTAGGAAAGACACATGTGTTTCTTTGTAAGGTAGTGGGGCACGACCTCATCAATCAGAGATTATTCTCTGCATAATAGTTTATGGAAAGAAACCACTAATGCCAGCTCCTCATCTGCCTTCCAGACAGAGGCCAGCTGATATGAATACAACTGGAAGGGGACTCAGCCCATGCAGCACTGCTGCTAAGACCATACACTGCTGCATGGATGTAGCAGGAAATTAGCACTTCCTGATGCTATTAGCAACTAGCAAAAATCATAAAGTCTTTGGCTCTAGAGAGGGGACACCCTCACACCTTTTGCATGTATTTGAGCTTCTATAAGAATGGAACTGGAGAAGAAAATCAAAAAGAAAGATGGAGTCTCTGTGGGGGAGCAGGGAGCACACAAGAGAGAGTGAGGATCGCTGAAGTGCCAGCAGTCCTCGAAACAGAGAAGCCACAGAAACAAACATGCAGCACTGGGTCCCATCTAGAAGCCAGGTTTATGGGTAATTATGATGTGCCACTGCCAGCTGAAGGGAGGGAAAGTGCAGGAATAAGAGGAAAAGGCATGAAGGTCTTGATAAAAATGTAACCATCCTGTAATGACAGTGAGAGCCAAGAGACAGTTGCAGTCTGATACCAAGTGATGGGTGAAAGATTACAAGTGGGTTATGTTCTCTGTGAAATCAAGGGAATTGCCAGGAGGGACGGGCAGAGGGAGGCAGCCTGGACAGCAAGAGCTTTTGGGGAAGGGATGGTTGAACTACTGCTGCATTTGCCAAGGTTAGAGAAAAGGGTTCTGACAAAAATCAAGTTAAGATGATGGGAGTTGGGTTACAGGTTTTAACTGCTGGTAGAAAAGACAGGAGAAATGGCAACTTATGGCAGGGAACCAGCCTGATGCTTTGGGGAACAGCCCAGGTAACAGATGTGAACTGAAAGCTTGAAACCTTGCTGCAGAGACACGGGATCCTTGACTGCTGGCAGGAGAAGAGGAAAGAGAACTTGGCAAAGCTGGAGGAATTAGACAAGAGGACCAGGGCCTCCCTTTCAACCATGTTTGTCTGGTGCTGGATCTGCATCCATCAGAGCACAAGCAGCGATTGCAGTCTGCCAGTGTGGCTTGGCTTCTGTTCACAACCAAGACAAAAAAGTGGCAGATGAACTGGGGGGAAAGGGCAGGATCCTCTGGCAGAAAATACAGCTTTTCCAATGACCTTGCTGCCCTTTTGAGAGTAACTGCTTTCCAGGACAGAGTGTCCCAACAGGACACTTAAATGCCTTCAGCACATTACAGTACTCAGAGATAAAACTGAACAACTTTTCATGAAATCTGCCTGCAATAAAAACATCTTTATTGCCCTGGGCTAATGTGTAAGTTAGCGAGGGATTATAGTTCAGCTTCTATAGTCATTTTATATAATAGGAAAAAAAAATCCATAGGGACCTCATCTGTTGGTCCTCTAAAATACAAAAAGAAGTATTAAGCTATATTTAATCATGGTAATAGGCTATCAGTTATTTTCCTAAACCTTCACACTCACTGCTGTCATTCTAGGCAGAGCCAATCAACCTGACTTAATCATCTTCTTGTGGCTTGCTCCACCGTGCCCCTTCCTTTTGAACATATATAAACTCTAATTATTTTTTAATCCTTTACTAAAACACTGGCAAAATGAGTGCTCCCCTTCCAGCATACAGATGTGGAAGTTTCCAGGCTCAGGAGCTGCAGTACTCCAGGGCCTGTTCCCTTGGGGCTGCGTGTCACTGGCAGGGCTTGGCAGAGGGCACCACTGCCTCTCCAGGAGCACTCCTCTCCTGGCTTCTCCTGCTCCTCTTCTAGAATGACAGCAAGCATTACAGTGAGGTTGTATTTGCATGTTGTAAGGCCACAGCGACTGGTGCTAAAATAACATAAACCTAACCCTGAGGTGAGTTTGCTTGTCTACAAAGGGGTGCATTTGAATGCTTACCCAAACTGCCAGCCCCCTTCCAGGATATGGTTTCCTCACAGACAGCCTGATCTGCATCTCCCAAATGCCTTCCTCTGGGCTGTCTCTGCCCTTCTCATCTGATGGAAATGGGGTTCCCTGTGTCTCACTTCCCTCTAGCGTACTCTCACCTGCAGCCTAAATGTACAAATGTAGGCTTGCTTGTGCTATGCATTACTAAGAGAAAATACGCCAAAATCAGAAGACTAGCTTTAAAATTATAAGTTGATTTCAGTGATCACAAATACAGTTCACATTGCAGTTCTGGCTCTGTTCACCTCTGCTGCAAAAAGGGAAGTCTAGCTCTTCATAAAACGCCAAGTGTTCAGTGAGACCCAGAGTGAAGGAGGAGTTATTTTTGTTGGTCTGCTGCCTTCTCTAAAGTCTATAATATAACAATTCATGCATACATATCACAAGAGGCAGCAGGGCTGTCACCACCAGTTTGCTCCCTAATGCCTCATGTTTGCAGTAGCACAGCTGTGTCCCCTGCCAGCTTCTGCAGAGTGGCAGGCTGGGACCAGGGATCCCACAGGGACAGGTGCTGTCCCATGTCTCTGTGCCTTCACCCAAGACAGAGGTGGAACATGCACTGTGTGCTCTTAGCATCTGTTGATAAAGTGGGAGCTGTCCCACAGTGTCCAAGCAGCAGATTCACACACAGTGTCTGGTCCAGACCACATTCACAGACCAACCTCTGTTCCTGAAGCAAGCAGTTCATGAACCAGCTCCCAGAGTTGTCCTAATGCCGCTGACTAAGCAGGACCTGTGCTTCTAAAGAATTCTTGGGCTCTCTGCAAATCCTATTGTTATATAAAGTGTAACGTCAGGCATTATCATTCCTTTACCCTCCCAACCAGAAGATGAGGCCACCAGCATCTCACTGTTCCTCCAGCTATACTACACATGAAGTTTTCACTTGTGTCACGAAAATAAACAAACCAGAGGAAACTCACTCTGCCTACTTCAATGTCCCAATTCCCCAGCCTATGAAAGACTACCCACATTGCAGTATGTTTCTGTCCAAGCCTTAATGGTTAACTCTCCCCCAGGAATCACTTGTTATTGGGGAAAGAAGCACTGAAAAATCAAACCCCTTGCTGCAGTTGTTTATAGAACAGATCACCAATTCTGGGAGATCAATGGGATAAACATGGCCCAAACTGCTTCCTGTATAATCATAGTAAACTTACAAGGATGCTCTTATAAAATGTACTTTAATTGGAGTAGCTTACTTTTTAATTTGCAATTTTAAATGTGAGCATGTTATAACTTGTAGATGAACATTTCTATAAAGATAATTACATATGGCAAGACAGAAAAACTTTTTAAAACATTTTCTCTTGAATGTGTGCCTGAATTCATTTACAACTGTTGCTGCTTTAAACATTTCAGGCAGAATAAGTGGATGGCACTAAACAGCTTAGCTGCAATTATTATGGAATGTCTGAGGTATAATTTCCCCTGCGGTTTTGTTAGGCGTGCAAAATTCATAATTCTGATTTGTGGCAGGTACTTATTACCCATCGCAGGTGGAGATATGCAAATATTATTCTAGTAGGGTTGAACAGTCTTTATTTCTGTATTCAGCTATTAACGAGATTTGTGAGTCTGGTACTCTGGGGCCATTTAATTAATTAGATGGTACAGATAAAATATAAATTGTTTTGTAGGCTACACAATTCCAGTTCTAGAAGATGTAAAATATGGCTAAATGAACTTAGTATGGACTGATTTATTGTTTCATGTATGGCAGAGGATAAAGGAAAATTCCGCCTCTTACTTTTGCCTATATAACCCTGTACAGTATCCTTGCATTGTCAAGCATTGTGAGAAAGGGATGATATTTATTTGTCATTATTATTAAGAATGTCTATCAGTTATTCTCTTTATAAAAAACTTCTGGCATGCATCAAGCAAGCTAAAAAATGGGCATGTTCTTTTATGGAAGCCAATATGTGCATGCTTCAGAATAAGCATGTATTTCCAAGACATTTAGATTTGGTAGGATAATATTGTCTCAAGGTCTGACACTTCTATTTTAAATAAATCATTTCCATGGAATAGATAAGCTAAACTTGCTAGGGGGAATGCAGAAGGAAGCTGCAGCAGTATGTTAGCATCTAGATTTCAAAGAATTCTATTAACTGGTTAATTCACATGCTTCTTTTCCTAAATTATGATCTCTCTATTCCTCCAGAAGGTTTCTGGATAATTTTGAATACAGGAATTGGGGTTAAAAAAAACACAACGTGCTTTTATTCCCCAAAGTGATAGCTATAATGGCCACTATAAAAGAAACAGCATTTACCAGGAGTTACAGCAAAGTACATGGTGAGACATTCACCCTCCCCTCATATGGAGGAAATAAAATGCACAAGGCATGAGACCGGAAATTGTTAGCAAACTGTCGGCATTTAAAGACAGGCATTGACCATTATATTAGTTTTAAATTGCAGGAAAATACTACACTACACAATTACAGTACTATAAACATTGAATGAAAACCAGTTAGTTTTGCTAAAGTAGGAGTATAAACAGCAGTCACTCTTATTGGTTTATTGAACATATTTTGGGGCCCATTCCAGCTGTCTTTATTAGCTCTAATGCAAATGATTTTGCACTGCTATTTTGCCAAGCTCTGGTAGCTGTACTGCTGCAAACAGAGCCTGCTGCTTTGTGTCTGCTGGAGACTTACTGACAAATATGATAAAGGATACATAAAACGAGTAACAATACAGAACTGGCACCATACAGGAAAAGGAAAACTAACAGGGGGAAATTATACAGTAAGGGTAGGAGCTGGTATGGTTTTGTGCATGCAAATCAAAAGCATACAAGTTTAAAATCAGATACAGACCAGGAGTTTCTCTGGTCACTCCCCAGCAGGGTGGACAGAGCTGGTCTTGGCCCTGCAGCTGCATCCTCTGGGACCTGTCCACCTGCCTGGAAGGGGGAAAGATGCAGGGCTGACAGACCCCACCAAGGTCTGGGGCTAGGCAAGAACAGGAAGAGTCTCAGGAAGATAGGAGCAGGCTAGACCAGGACAAGTGTCTGAGAGGGAGGAGAGCTTCTGGCATGGGAGGTCTGCAAGGACATAAGGACTGCATTTTACCCAAAGAAAGAGGTTCTGACTTTGGAAGCATTCTGCACAGGAGAGGTACAAACTCCTCTGAATAGAGCTAGGGAATGACTGAGGAATATGGCTGCAGAAATAAATAAGTGTAAGGTAGAAAGTAAAGCAAATTAAAAGGAGAAGGCATTGATTGAGATCTGAGGAAAAGGGCCAGTCATATTTTGTGGATGAACAGAACTCATCATGTCAGATATTTACTGTGGCTCAGTTTTCAGTAAGAACCATCAATTGGCTATGTGGTGAGAAATTCCCTGAAGCAGAGGAGGCTGCAAAACCAGGATAATGTGTGGGGAAAAGAGCTGTGGGCAACTGAGTCTGAAAATGGGATTTCCAGCACAGGAGAGCAGTGGGTGTTTTCATTACAGCACCAGCACAGGTAACAAAATATTGGATTGTCAGCTGAGAAACTTGGGGAATCTGAGTGCTGGTGCAATGGCAGTGCAAGAGCTATGCCTTCATGGTGCACTTGTGGGAACACCCAAATGAATACTGTGATAAATTGTGAACATATCACAATATTCAATTCCTAAACAAACCCTGCCAGCAAGCACCAGAGACTGAGTGTATAGCTTGTGTGGACAAATGGAGCAGAAGTACTGTGACCAGAACTAGAGAAAATCTCAGGGAGGAAAATGTATTTTGAGTTAAATACAGAACAATATAAGTGACAGTGATATCTATGGAAATGTTTTAATAGAAAAACAATAAATACTTACGGTCTTCAGACACAATGAGGCCAAGTTACCTGCAGGCTTTAGATAAAATGCAGCAACAAATCAAACTCATTTCAATCTCACCTCTCATAGCAGTTGCAGAACATGGACTGTGCCTCCTCCACATAATGGCAAACTGTTTAGGAAAAAAATTAAGTCTAGATTTCCACAGAATAAATACACCAGAATAATATTCTGCATTTCAATACCTTAAATTGCATAAACCATACCCCACGGGTAGAATCTTTAAAAGACCATTCCTGCAGAAGATGAAATCTAGAAAACAGTTTTAATTAAATCTTTCCAATGACTTCATAAAAACCCAGGCACAGCAGCAGTGCTGTGTGCAATACCTCCACAGCAGGCCTGAGCTATACAGTCCAAAATGAAGGAGGAGTCCTAGTATTACCTTTTTTTTCTTTCCCCTAGGTATGCACACAGAAACACATCATTAGTTCAAAACCAATGCACAAATGAGAGATGTGATCAGAGATTTACATCTGTTCGTGGTAGCACAGAGAGCAGTGCCATGGGGCAAGGGCAGTTCCTGAGCTGTTGAGGGGAGCAGTGCTCCATCAGGCATTTGATGCCTCTCAACTCAGAGGGAACTGCTGCCTGCTGGTTGGTGATTATCACCAGCATTTTTTCAGAATAAGGTAAGTAAGGAATGCTTAAGGTGGCACAATAACATCTACCCGGCATAGTGTTTGCAGAGGGATAATGGAGCAAAAATGCCTGTGTGAAGAACCTCTGCTCCACCCAAAGACACTGCTGGGCAGGCATCACTCCCCTCCTACAGCAAGCACTCCTCAGCACCAGAAGCCCCTGGATGAGCCCAAACCTGCATGCAGAGATCTACGTGGTCAGCTGGGAGGAGCCACAGGCACTGGAGGCCATGTTCCTGTTGGGCAGCAAGGCAGGAGCAGGAGGCTGAGACCCAGAGACCCTGTGCCTACAGGTTCAGAGACACACAGCACATCAGCACGAGGGTGTCACTGCACCAAGGTGCTCAGAATGAGCAGCACCACCTGCCTTGAGTTCAGCTGAAAACATAACCCCCCCCTGCCCCCAGAACATTAGCACAGAATTTCTGCACCCCTGTCATGCACACAAAACACTGGCAATCACAAAAGGCTGGGTAAGGGCTGACTGGCCATTTTGAGGCACTGGAAATCAGCCTAAAGCTCTGTGCCATATGTATAGATGATGAGCTAAACCAAGAGCAGAGGATGTACTTGAGAAGAAAACAAACAACAACGAAACATTACCTTGGAGGAAAAATCTGATAAGCAGCCTAAACCAAAACAGTGCCCAGCCCCATCAAACCACAAGTTTGTTGACGATTCCCTGCCTCCTGTTATAACAGCTATGTTTATTCACATATTGTGCTTTTTAAGCTGTACATTCAGCCAGTACAGCTCAGTGTAGCTCCCCTGCCACCACAGTACTGTAAGGCTGCAAACATGACTTCAGCAAGGTAAGATCAATTTACACACACTAAGAAAGCATTCAAAAATTAATGCAACTAATCTCCTGGTTTCACTTGACAGGAGGTAAATTATTGATCTTTGCAATATGAAAGCACCAAAAAGAACAAAATCAGAATGGCACACTTTCATGTGCACCCTTGCCTCCTCTTGTCAAACTTAAAACAGTCATATCCAAAGAGCTGCAGGGAGATTTGAGAAACACATGTTCCCCCTGTACAATTTAATCATGGTGTGAGCAAAAGGCAGATGCTCCAAGAAGCCTGTGGTTGTATAAACAAGAAAGAGCATAACTTGAACCCATGGCACAAACCCAGGCTCACAGAAATACATGCAAAAGACTGGCAGTTTAGGCTTTTGGAGTCTTTTCCTAATGTTTACTATGCAATTGAGGATGTACAGCTCTACAGCCTGGTACAGGCACTGATACATCACCCATGCTTCTCACTCAAGGGACAAGTCTGTTTTATTAACCAAACTTCCTTTTTCCCCATTTTCCCCCCTCTCCTGGCAGCTCTCTACACTGCAGCATAAAGCAGAGCTCCTACAAAAGCACTGACAGGCTGACACTCTGTGGAGTGAAAGCCTCCTGCACAGCAGCCACCCCTTCACACCTACCTGCTTTCTTCCACATAACCACCACAAAAATGTGGCATGGGAATTTCCATCCCCAATAGGCAATATGTAAGAGAGGAATACAAAATATCCCTACTAACAGTCCCAAATATTTTCCCTACTTCTTCAGCGTCGTCATTGTGGAAAAAGGAGCAATTCCTCCGGGACAGGTAATTGCCCCTGGACCCTAAACACACAGCATTACATCAGGCTACAGAAAGTGCTGTGATACAGGTTAAAATCTGCTGATATTAGCTAAAAGAATTATTTTGTTACTCTTCCATTCTGTATATCATGTGCACTAATTCATTATATGGATGAAACAGATTGAATGGTCTGAGCAAAGGAAAGGTTTTCATTAAAAACACTGAAACTATATTTTTCTTTTTTCATTTTGTCTATTTTTTAAGCCTGAAAATTCTAGGTTACACCTAACCTTTTTGTCTAACACAGCACTTTGGCTTTCCAGTGTATTTCAGTAGGAGTCTCACAGCTTCCACCAGGTCCATCCCACTCTTCACAAAGCTTATAACAGAGAAGTGTTCCCAAATTTTGTGTCAAACTACAGCTGTATTTAGTATGGCATATTCAACTGCATCTCCCAAAAATTATCCTGCTCTCTGCTGGAAAGCTTTTGGCCCTGCCCTGTAAGGAGAAACATTGTCCTGCATGTTCTAGCTTTGAGCAGAGTTTGAGCACAGGATGATGGAGAGCCCCAGTGTATTGCTATGGCAAGATCCTTTTTCAAATTGCATTCAAGAGTTAATTTTGCATTCTACTGAAACATGGCACATCACAGAGCACAGACACAATTTCATGGGCAAACCATACCACTGAGAATTTGGCTTAATATTTATCCTAATAATTTCCTGTATTTTCTCTCACTCTTGTCTCATCTCAGATGATGAATAAATTCTCTGTCTTTTCCATTGTTTTATCTCAGAGGTGGTATTGATTAGGAATAGGTCCTTTAGGTATTTCCAGTAATACAGATCTGGTATAATTTTCATCAAGTTCTTTTTTCTGCTGTTTTCTGTAGTACTGCTTTCTCCTCCTGCCTTTTCACCTTCCTTTCAAAGACTGGAAATGAGTGAGATGAAAGTTAATGGTCCTCTACTTACCCTAGTACTTCTGCTAGCTTTTAACTTCAATACTGGTGGTAGTTCACATCTAACCACTACACCATTACTGCCTATTTTGCCTTCAACATGCTCATGTTAACCTGCAAAGATAGTTCTAAAATGAGTTCTGCTCTAAATTTCCTTATAATGTCATGTTAGCGAAATTTTCCCTTTGTTTTAGAAGAATTTATAGCAACACTTTTCATTATTATTCTGTCAGCTCATCCCTTAGCAAAAGTTTTGCTGTAGCCCCACTGGAAAGACTAATATAGTGGGGTTTTTTTCTTTTTTTAATGCTGTGTTTATGTATTTCCAGGAAGAATACTATAGGCCACCCATATTTTTATTCTTCTCTTGTTTTGCAGCATATATAAAGGTCTCTTTCTTTTTTAATCTTGATTGTGTTACTTGATTATATCCCCTTTTCTTGGTACAATCACAATTCTTCCCATCTCAATCCCCTTTTACCCTCTGCTTCTTGCTCCTGTACCAGTATTCACTCCTGTGAACTAGAGAGATGAAAGCAGATGAAAGATACACTTCTGTTTTCTTCTTTTTTTCTTATTATTTTACCAGAAGCTTATAATTTTCTCCAAAAATTGAGGTGTCACAGAGTACTGTCAAAGGCTGAGTAGTTTATCACATTTTCCCCTTGATGCATTACAATTCACTTGCATGTTGTCTACTTTAAGCACTTCTTAAGTATTATTTTCTATGCCCTCAACAACATCCTGAAATGACAGCAGCATCTTCAGCAGCCAGGTTATCTCAGCAGCCAGTGGTTTGCACTCTCTGTGCAGCTCTGTATCAGTGATGCCCTGCTGTACGTCCCATCCCAGCCTGGATGTGCTGCACTGAGCCTCACTGCGGTGCAGTGAGGGAGAAGGGTAATTCCTTTTGGGAACCCCTCCTTGTTTCCCTACAGTCAGTGAGTGCAGCAGTGAGGGTGCAGCATTTCAGCCACTGGGCACTCTGCCACAGTAGCAGCAGGAAGAGTCTCTTGCTCCCGATCATTCAAATCGTTGCATTCCCACCACTGAGGCTGTAAGCGCAGCTTCAGTGCACTGCACTCTGCTGCAAGCGTGGGGTGGGAAAATGCACCTCAACCATGTGCCCAGCAGAGATTTATTGATTGCTATTCGCAGCAGAAAGCTGTGATTTGCTTCAGCAATCAACCACAAATTAGCATGGTCACATCATAGGCAAACTCTTGCCTACCCAGAGGTTTTACATCCTTTCTGAAAGGGAAATGGCTCCACATATGCTATTGTCCTGCTGCCTCCCATGTACCCTTTAGACTACAGTTCATTTTAGCCAAGTGTCTTTCTGGTGGCAAGAACCAGGAAAGAAGGAAAGAATTAACAATAAGATCATATGATTATGTCCTATGATTTAGAGTTGGTATTAAATCCTCAGTAGCATTAGAATCACCGTAGCTTCTGCAGTATAAATATACATGCACGTTACCACAAGACAATTCTGAATAGTACCTCTGTCTAATAAAAGTTTGATATACATTGTAGTTAGCCTTAGTATGGTAATTTAACCTGTAAAAGTTCAGAACTTGTGTTCTAGGAATTATATGAAAACACAAGTAACCAACTTGCATCTGGAAAATAATTTAGCACTGAACTATTTCATAATTGTTTCTAGTATCCTTAAGAGATAGCAAAAAAAAAAAAAAAGACAGGGGGAAGGCTCTCCTCATGCTTCCATTAGTTCCAGAGAACTAATATTCCAGCTCTGAGTTCCAGAGAACTCAGACAAATTAATTTTGGTGTCAGCGCAAAGGGTTTGGCTTCTATATGGAAATGCAGGTTTTGCTCACTACACCACTAACGAGAAATAGAAAATTAAATAATGCATAGGTTCAATTAGGCAAAACAGTTGCTTTTAGTGCCTTCTGCGTGGTACAAAAAACCTCATTGTTTGCTAATCAAATAAAAAAGGTAAATATTTTGTGGTGGACTCAGGGCTACTGTCAACAGGGGAGAAGAAGAGACCTGCCATGGCAGCTGCACATGGGGAGATGCTGCATCCTGCAGGGGCTGGAAGCACCAACTGGAGCATTCCAGCTCCTGGTGGAAACCCTAATGGGATGTCTTTAAAACCTTCACACAGGAAGGCAAATAGGTAATGCATGTAGCTTTGCTTATGCGCATTTCAAGGGTTTGCAGCACCAATTCCACAGAGGTTTTACTACGCACAAAGACTACTTTGTGTGTAACAGTAAGAATATCCATATGAAAGCAGGTCAACCAGCAGTTGGAGGACAGCTTGATGAATTACAGAAGGTCTTATGACATCTTTTTAATTTGATTTTTTATTTCTAAAGAAGAATTTTCTGGTGTGACAAGTACAAGCCAACTATTAACTATTAAACAAAAGGGAGAATATTTCTTTTACTCTCTTTTTGAATGTCAGCACATGTCCCCCTGGCAGATTCCATAAATTCAAGAGCTACCAGATGGCTGTGTAACAGTGATGCCCAAAATACACTCTAGAAATTAAAGAATCACAATAGAAAACAATGAGTGGGTCGCTAAGAAACAGGAACAACATCTACTCTCAGTCATCACTTCCATTAGGTGGACAGAGCAATTTAAAACAGTGCCAGGAATGACACATCTCCCACCTAGAAGAGAGTGGAGCACAGCCTGCCCCAGTGCGATGCAACGCAGCAGCACACTGCAGATACAGCTTGAAATGTATATATTTTAGAAGAGTCGATTTTAAAATCAAGGTAGTGGAAGTGAATAGAAAATGACAAGAATAATTTTCTTGCAGCATTTGCCTCTGGGAATGATTTATCTCCACACACAATGCTCATCTGAGTTTTGAAACTTCTACACAGGATTTTTCTTTTTTTTTAACTAGGTATTTTACATATCCCCTTTTCCAAATCTATACTCAGTTTCTTTTATGATTATAGGGTTTGGGGAATTTTTTTTTCTATATTCAGTAGCTTTCCCACTTAAAAGCAGTGTTACAAGAAGTGTCCTCAGTTACAGGTGTGCAATTCAGTCATCAGGGATATGTAGATAAAAATTATTCACAGTTTCAATTTCCCCCCATCTAGTTAGTAGCTGTTGCACAAAATCTTGCCTGACAATGGTATTTTTATGAAAACTTAACTCCCATCAACAAGACATCATTGATTTAGGAAGCGTGGTCTAAGTGAATATTTATATTCTGAATTTCTGAGAAAAGAAAATGTTACCCAGGAAAAACGTAGGTGCTTGCATGAAGCATTCTCTACAAGAGGGCAGCAGAACACGACTTCAGTCAGACACCGCAGCTTTTACATAAAAGAATTTCAGAGGTGCGAACAGCAGGGCACTGAGTGCTGAGAGAGGCAGGGATCTGGGGCTGCTCTCTGTGAATAGGACAGTGCTACAGGCTGGAGCCTTCACGGTGCAGAAGCACATGTTTACAAGAAGATCTCGGGCTTGTAAACAGCAGGGCTTTAAGCAAGCAGAGAAGAGTTCGTGTTCCTGAGAAGAGAATGCAGCACAAAATGCCCTGCTTCTTCACAGAGTCACCCCGCTTGCAGCTGTCTAAAATTAGAGACATAGCCATTGTTCCAATGGATAATCAGGGCTAAGAGCTTTTTCAGGGCATCTCTTGACAGCCTGAGGGTTGGTACAATTCAGCATGTCAGTTTAGCTGCACTGAAAAGCTGAAAAGGCCAAATTAGAGGTTTTTTTTTTTTTTTTCTGTATTGCGTTACGAAGATATAAACAATATCAACAGGATTAATTTGATGATGAGATTAAAAACACGTTAATGCCTTTTAATGAGATCTATTGTGTTCCAAAAAAAATGGAACTGTATCAGGAGGGAGTATGGGGAGTTGGTGTAATGCGAGTGCAAAATTTGGTGCCCATGTAAGATTTCTTGGTAAATTTTTAAAATTCCCTTTAATCTCCACACAGTAGAGCCTGGAAGTCCATTAAGGAAAAATTACAGTATTCCAGTTTTGAAGTTAGAAGGCACCACAGTAAATTATGTTCCTTCATCAGTCTCTGACAGGCAACTTACAATCCCACATTTCTGAGGAAACAATGCTGAGAGAGCAACACCAGAAATGAGCACACGGAGGCATAGCCCCTGCTAATGGCAGGTACCTGCTGAAGTTCTCGAAATGTGCCCAGCACGGCTATACAGCAAAGTTCCGCTTTGCTTGAATTCCCCAGAAATGGCTCTGCCTCCACTCTGCTATCCAAGACACTGTCTCCAGAAAAAAAAATGGATGATCACAGAAGACACCACAGCAAAGTGGTTGCAACCTAAAGAAACAAAACTGTGCAACCTAGGTTCAACAAATAACAAAGAGGGAAAATAGTAGTTATTAAGCATGCCTCATAATCCACAAAGTAATCATTAAGTATCACAAATTATTCAACAGCTTTCTAAATTTAATTATATAAGGTCTTCCTACAAAAATCCATGCCTTTGCAGTCCAAATTTGAATATGACATGAGCAAAGCATTCCAACAATGTATCAACTACCCCAAAAATTAGATAAAAAAGTAATTGCAAACCAGAGCCATTTTTGTTCTCTATAGCAGTAATTTTATTTTCTCAGCACAACATGCAGTCTGCTATCCATGTTATCAGGAACATACTGGTTCAAAGTTTCACAAATGTTGATTCAAAGTTCAAGTAAGCTCATCCTGTTCTGTATGATCTCAGACAATTACAACATTCAGACTTTATTTTTCTCAGAATCCACTGAGTGCCCCCTCCACACCAAGGAACCTCAGAGGACTCCATAATTGAGATAACAGGCTTTCTAGCGCACCTACCACTCTGCAAATACATGAGTATGATTTTTTTTACTGCTATGACAAGGTTAATTTTTTCACACTGACTTCTAAACTTGCAATTTTACTGTGAACTGACATTTTAATAAGGACTTAACTGCATACCCCACTCACCATCACATGTTCACATGTGCTACAGGTAGCAGAGCCTGGTGCACCAACACATTCCAGGTTAACTGCCTGAATACACTGACTCAGCTGCACTGCTGAGTGCACTCAACCTTACCCTTAGTAGTGACCACCATCTCTAAAAGAAGCCTCAGAAGATGCTGCAGCACCTTCTCCCTCTACTTCAAAAGCCCAAGGAAGCTGCCTAGTCAAGCAGAGATGCAGCTGGCAGTAAATTCATTTCTCTGCAGAGCACCAGCAGAGCCCATGCAGCTCCCCAGCCCTCTGCCGTCCCCACCGCCACCAGCTCAGTCCCCAGCAGCATGCAGAATGCTCCAGGAGCCATCCTGCCAAAAGCATGGTCTGTCATCTTCCTTCCTTTCTACACCACCACAAAGTGCCTGTGCACATGGGAGGAACAGAAAATTACTCCCTTCAAGTGCCTGGGTGGGGAGATGATGTTATTCCGTGGCCTCAGCTCTCCATTTTATCACTGGCTTCAAATTACTGGTTTTTAGGTAATCTCCTTCATTTCTACCAAACACATCCCATGCCATTTTTATAGCCTATGCTCCTCTCCTCAGCCCTATACCATCCCCTATCCGGGCAACAGCTGTACCAGTGTGGTACTTTACATCATTTTAATGCCGTATTTCTTTCTAACTCTCTTGGACGCTACCTTCTTACTGCTTAGGACTGCTCCAGCCTGATGAAGGCAAACAGGATTACTCAGGATAATTAACATTTCTATAGGGCACTGACAATTGCACACAGATTTGAAACCCAGGATACAAAAGAGCAACATCAATTACAATGCTAGGAGGATTCTCATTCATTATCGTGTTTACTTGCAAACACAAAATTAGTGATGCCTGGATTAAGATTAGAAAAAACATAAACTACTATCAGTCAAAAAAATCCTTTCAAGCGTATTTTACAGAACACATGCAGTACCTCTTAAGATATGAAAAATGATGCTATCAAAGACATTCTAATGGAGGGAATCTTTTTCTCTAAGAGTAGAAATACATAGACAGAATCAAGAAAAAGGTTTATGATAATTTATTTAGATTTCTTGCTAGTAATATACATTTTAAAAGAAAAGGCATAACAGGCTGTAAACCAAGTAAAATGAAACTGCAAATTTCAACTTTATAATTCTGAATATTAAAAAAAGAAGTAAAAAATGGGTCATAAACACAGTTTCTCTTGTTTAATAAAACTGCCTCTGAATTACAAAATTACACTTAATTGTTAGAAGCAAATTTAAAAGATAATTTTGCCATATGTTAGAGGTCATGAGATGCAGCTAGTATATGAAAGACATCAAAGTTGTACTTCAGCCGTACAAAGGATAGTTTTTTCTTGGTCAAAAACCTGAAGGTGATTGTAAGGAAAAAAACCCTGCAAGAATTACCAGTATTTAGTAAGTCAGAACCAACAAACAGGAGCCAAGTAAATTCTTTAAACAGAATTAAACCATCTTTGGAGTCACAACCACCCAACTCTAAGTCCAAGGAGGATCCATTCACTCACTCTGAAACAGTTCTCATGACCCAGACAAATTCTTGGCTGCTGCAGACTCCTGTCCTGCCTGTCCTGGTTTCACCTACAACCAAGGCTGAAAACAAATACATCAATTTTTATCCTTCATACAGAATAATCAGAACCATTCAAAGTCTTTCTTAACCTACAAAGTCAATCTAAGGTACAAGATCCAGCTCTTTACAGATCTTACAGCCTGAGACCATGATGTCCTTGGGTTTCCAAGACCGAGGGGATAAAAGAAGCCAAACCAAAATCAAAACCAACAAGCCATTATTTTTTCTCAGGTTTTTTTTTTTTGTGTCCCTGAAGATGAAAATCTGCTTGTCTCCTGATCTAAGTCTGTGCAAAACCAAAACCACCAAGTCTCCAGCCTTTGCTAGGGGTCATTGACTTGCCTGTATTCATGATGTAGGTAATAATTTCTACTTTACTATATTACACCAAACATCACAAAAGTGTAACGGACACAGTGATGTCAATAAATACAAGGAAAGCTATAAAGGGTCTCTGCACATAAAACAGACTTTGGTTTATCAGGCTAACAAGGACCTACCCAGAGCCTCCAGAGAGTGGTTGTACAAGGGTGCCCCAAATTCTAGTCCCCCAAATGCTGGCAACAAGGCATCAAAAGACTTTGAGAGGTATTGTTTTTACAGTATCATCTTAAAGTACTTTCCTCACTTTAGGACAACAACAAGAGTAACAAAAGTCATTCACCGGACTCATTTTGAAGACAAAAGGAAACAACCTAATATTTGATTTTGGACTTAAATTTAGACTTTAACAATTTTTAAGTGAATACTAACAGAAACTGAATTCTTTCTCACCTCTTCTTGTTTACAGTCTCATAAACTGGGATACCACACTACCAGTGTCACGCAGGATGTCATTTTTTCTCTTGGCAAGTAAACATGTGAAAGAAAAGGCATTGCATTTTTAATGATAGTAACAGAGCTCAATAATGTAGTTTTTACCAGGTTCCAAAAGGACAGCTTCAGGTTTCTGATGTACAGTACAATGTCTTTCAGATCCATGTGCATTTTTCCACTCTGCTGAGTTTAAAATGCAGAAGCAGCATATTTCAATATTAGACTATTTCACAGTGCACATGAGTTCAAAACAGAAGAAATAACATTAAAAGCAGTGAAATCAATCAAATGAATTAGCTGAAAATAAAATCAGAACATAAAACAACAGTAGGCCCAGGAATAGACAGGCTGTCTCCTCTTTTACTCTTGGGAGAGATTTCTTTTAGTATGGCTTCAGTCACTCACCCTGACATTTCCTTGGACTCCCCAGAGCCTTGCAAAGCTGGGTCAGGATTGAGCACTGAAGTTAAAAGATGCTTCTTAGCATTTACTTAGCAGTTAACAAGGGAAAACAGCCACCTTCTTAAAGCACAGGGTATCTGCATTTTGTGCAAATTTTCTTAATCTTTCCTCTAATATGTAACTAATTTTCAAGTACTTGCAATTTTTTTAAATCTCAAGACCTCATTCCATCAGGACTAGCTCTCATCCTTGATTCTTCCAGACTTCAGTGTTTCTCCTCTCCAGCATGCTGCCAGTACCAGACTGCTGCTTGGCTCCTGCTCCTAACTCAGTTCTCTTGATTTGAAATAATTTCTCCCTTTCTCCTCAGATATTATCTGCAATGATTGATGGTCGGGAGCTGCGCTGCTCCTACAGCAGCTGGCAGCAGGCAGGGGGAGATAGGGCTGCTGCAGAGACCCCAGCCTGACGTTTCACCTGAAACCCAACACCAGGAGCAGTGATAGCCAGACCTTGAAGACAAGCAGCAAGGGATGTCTGCTGGCAGATCTCCATTTAAAAGCAAAAGCAAATTCACAGTATGAAATTGGAGAGCTCCTTCCGGGCATGAGGAAAGTTTGGGGGCTTCCCCCCCTTCACCAGGCTGCACACCCTTGGGTGGGGTGAAGTGTAAATCAGAAATACATACCATATTTGCAAAATATTATAGCAAAATACAGAGCATGTCACAAAAGGAAAGAAAAATGAGAAAAGGAGTTATGCTTAAAGGCAGCCCTAAAGGGAGTAAACTTCTGGTTTTTTGAAGGAAGAATGAAAGGTTATTGCTCCTACATGACAAGAATAGCATTTTTTACATTCCCCTTTCCAATAACAGCAGCTAAATTCTCACAGGATTCAATGTTTACGCTCACAAAAATCAATTTTTCCCTTTTATTAAAAAATTATGTACAGTAAATTGCCACTACAACACAATCTACATTGTTTAACATACCCTGCTTTGATTTACTGTTCCATTCATAATCTGCTGATGATTAAGCTTCTCAGAAACAATCCACTAGCCTTTCTAAGTGATATCAAGTTGTTTGTTTTTAATCTGCTGAAAATCATCCTGTAGAAAGATGCATTATTGAAGAATTACATTTTAATTTATTTTCACGCAGTGCCTGTGATGGGCATTTGGATTAACAGAGTACAATAATGCTTCTTTATGCCTGTATCTATTCAAATCAGAAATTACCTGCATACACTGTCTCTGATGGTGGTCAAAAACTGTACAAAGAGCTGAGAATAGTGCTTCTTAATATCACACAGCCCTGCTGCTCATCAATGAGTCTTTTTCTGTTCTAATGCTTTTGTCATGTATATGAAAGTCATTATGTAGTTTAGAAAACAGGAGATGAAGTGAAAGAGGAAGATCAGGGACCTGGGATGCATTAATATTCTACCAGCGTCAAAGATATTTCCCTCGAGGGGCTCCTACAGGCCACACTGTTATTACAGTGCCTATCCATTATCTTGTGCTGTACTTGGTATTAAGACAATAATGGAGAGAATAGGATTATGTGCAGATGATAGGAAATGCGAAGGCAATTCAGCAAGATAGGAAATGAATGGAGACATGATTCTTTCCTCGAAGCTGGGAATGGTTTAGCATAGGGTAAGGGAGAAGATAAATGAAGCAAAATGAAATCTTTACAGGTTAGCTGGGGTAAAATGAGTGTTTACATAGAATCCGATGAGTTTAACCTTTTTGATACAGAATATCGCAGCATCTTCCTTTAATGCAGCAGTGTATATGCCTTCAGAGGTCTGGTTTGATCTGAAAATTCACTCAACACACATGGGGAAATGACTGGTATTAATTTGTTAGAGCAGGCTTATGTAATGGAGAACCATTTAATTTGCTCCAATATAGGAAAAATTCTGAACCCCCTCTCCAGATTTCTGTATGTAAACGACAAGCTTGAAAAATTCTGCCCACTAAACAAACAGATAGAAAATAAATAACTTTTTTAAAAGCAATAAAGTAGGATCTAGCATTACCAAGTGAAATGTTCTGCCCACTAAACAAAACAGTGAAACTTTTTAAAAAGCAGTAAAGTAGGATCCATTACAACTGAAAATGATCCCTCTCATTCTCCATTTACTTTACTATTGCACACCATTCCATTTCACAAGAAAGAGTCTGTGGCTATTAGCAAGTTACAAAGGGTAATAATTTTAGGAGCCCAGCAATGCATTATGACAGTGATAAACAAAGACAGGACCAGATTGTGTCATTTACAGACATTTCTGTGGCTTATGTCTGTCATATTTTTTTTAATTAGGATAAATCACACACACACAATTTGCAATAACAGCACAACAGCCAAAAGAGATCATTTTTGCTCCCTAAAGTACAACTATAATTTTATTCTTTTTAGCAGCACTTGAAGGCTTTCCTTCTGTTAGGTTAAAACCCAGCAAAGTACATCAGCAGTGCGACCACCTGAGAGCAGGCAGCCCTCAGAGGGGTGAGGCAGCCGCGCCGCTGCCCTGCAGCCATGGCTGCCCTCGCTGGCATGGCGAGGGCACAGGCAATGTTTGTCACAGGGCTGAGACGCCGCCCTGCACGAGCCAAGCCAACCGAGGGTCCCCACTAACACTGCCAAGAGACAAAACGTGTCCCTGCGCTCAGCAGAGCTCCCCACACAGACCAGCCGTGCCGGAATTGCCTTGCCACAGCAGGCCTGGCCCTGCAGCAGGCCCAGGGCCCGGCAGCGCGGCTCCATGCTGCTCTCTGCTGCTGCCTCCCACTCAGTGCCTCTCGCTCCTCCCTTTGTCTCAGGCCCTGCTGTTTGCCCATCGCCACTCCAACAGTGACTTTCCTTGGCTGGTGCTGTGATGTAGTGATTGCAGTTGCCATTCCAGCTCCGCACCTGATGGCCTCCTGGTCTGTGGCTGCCCCTACCGGTGACTGCCATCTGCCAGCCACCAGCTCTTACACCGCTCTGACCCCACAGCAGGACTTCCCTCCTGGGGCCTCTGTCATGATAAGATTTTTTTTCTCACTGGAGAGCCTTCCTGTGCTTCACATTGTCAGTCTAGACCCCGAGCAGACAAAAATAGTCTTGATGCCCCAGAAGCACATGCCTGTGCTTCTGTACTACATTGGCCACTATCTGGGCAATGGCAGAATAGTTGTGTTTAAAAACCCCTGATTTCTGAGCTTTCCAACACATCCTACACTACTTTCTAACAAACTGTGCAAGGAGGCAAAGCCATCAGCAAAGCAATGAGGGAACCAGGGCCTTGTTAGAGCCCCTGGGTGGGCAGGGTGGCAGGGCTCAGCGAGGAGAGCAAGCTGGCCCAGAGCAGCAATGGAACGTGCAGCAGCCAGGAGCACACCTTATGCAAGGTTCTGCATCCCAGCCCAGCCAGGCTGAGGCTGTGCCTCCCTGCCAGCTGCACCCAGACCCAGCACTGCTCAACCCCCATGGCCCCAGCAGTGCAGGAACTGGGGCAGGGAGCTGCTGTGCAGACCCTGGAAGGAGAAAAAAGTCTGGAAAATGCTAACTTTTAGTATTCACCCATAGATGACTGGTAGCCCAGAGGAAACCCTCGAACACCAAATAGCTGAGGGCTCTATAGCAACAGGCTGAGATAGCAAAACTTCCCAGCTCAAAGCAAGGAAGTCATCTTGTACCAAAGACATTTATTTTATCTTTTTGCCTTATTTCCCCAGTATCAATAGGTGTGAAGTTCAGTCCCTCCATACCTGTGTTTCACCCTGCTGTTCAGTGGGACCAGCATGAGCTGAAAGCCAAGCATTCGCAGTGCAGCTAGGAGTGAGGACAATTGCCTTAAATCATGCTTCCTCATCAGCTTTTAGTGACAAGAAGCATTTCTGTGAAAAGTGAGCATCAGCAATTTTGGATAATTAGGAACATACTTGGTAATTTTACACAACAGCCACGAATATGGGGAGATGTGAAGTAGCATGAGCAGAGCTAGGTGTCAGGATTGCCTCTTGCACAGGCAGGGGGGGACTATGCTGCATGGCTTGGGGCTCTCTGCTCACCAGCTCATATCAGACACCACTACACACTCCAACCATACTACTAGAAAACCCACCAAGAAAACTATCTAATGAAGAGTAACAGTCAAAACAATGTCGTGTGGCTGCCCAGTTACTTAAAGAGTGTTTATAACCATGTTTTAATGCTTCTTAACATAACGAACACTTATTTATATAAATGTTTAATTATGTTTTGAATAAAGTATCAATCTAGACTATCCCATAACGTATTACAGCAATAAGAAATCCCGATTCGTTGTCTTGTCACCTTTTAATCTTAGAAAATGTTGCTATCTTTTATAGTAGCAGAAAGAGTTAACAAGAACAGCCAATTTAATTAATCTGCTCTACTTACTTTGTACACTGCCATTTCTTTCTCAGTTGAGTACAGGCGAACTACACATTTGCACTAGAAATTACAAGTGAAGCAAATACCTTCATGAGTCATAAACTTTACCAATCTCCTACATCAATGTCTCTTGTCAGAAGTTAAAGGCAACCAATTGATAAAGTCACTTTCAAAAAAATATGGATGGATTGAGCTCATTCCAAACTACCAGTTTCAGTAAGATAAAGTCTGACTGCTTTGAATGACCCAGAAGGTTGCCCTAGCATGGGCTCAGACCCACTCTTAGTTTGCTGTATCATATTTTATTGTCTGGTTTAAGAAACCACTTAGGGATTTTTCACCTGGGAAGGCTGACTAGCTAAAATAGCTTAGAAATAGTAAGGGGAAACCCACTCCTCCAGATATTTCCATCCAAAGGCTAAAAGCTGTGCAAAGGATACCACAGTCAACTGCCCACAAGCAAATCATGCCCATGAACAGAGATGCAGCAGGTGGTCTGTGCCCCACACTACAGCCAAATGCAAAAACACGTCTATAAAGGCAAAGCCACAACTCTCATAACTGGTGATCCTGGGGACAGCCATGGACATGGCCCTGCTCTACTCCTCTCTGCTCCCATCTCCCTGCAGGTGACACATCAGGGTAAGGGCTGGGCACCAGCACTGCACAGATTGTCCCCATCCACCCTGTATGCCTTTTGGCTTCTCTGGGACACTGCTGGCACTGTCACAGTGGGACTCCTGCCCCAGCTGGAGTAGAGGTCCCCATATCTGAACAGGACATTTATGTTCCTCACAGCCCACTAAAAATATGGCCAAAGTGTTCAAGAACTTCCCTGATGGGACTTCTGGATCTTCTGGACCACTCAGACCAGCATCAGGCTGGAAAATCTTGGGACTCCTTCTGTTTCATTCTTAAGACCAATGCATGTTCAAAATTGGTGGAATGGGGTCAAGGAAGTAGTTTAATGTTTAAAACTATAATTCAATAGCTACAATTTTTTGCTATAAGGAAACTCCAGGCTTGAAGAGGTTGTTTTCCTGCTTGCTGCCCCCAAGGAACACAAATGCAGGCTAGACAGTCAAGGTTTATGGAGAGAAGTAATATCTTTTATGAGACCAACTATTAGAGTTGGGGGGAAAACACACAAGCAAAGCAGCCATTCTTTAGGTCTGAAACAGAGGTTTCAATCTGCAGCAAAAGCATGTTGGAGAGCTGTGGTCTGGGTTGAAGTTATTATATGATCAATTAGATGTTATGAGAGGAAAGGACAATTAGCACCTCTGGAGCAGCAAATGGGCACAGCACGGGGAGCCATGCCAGAGTCACTTGCTCCCATGGGACAGCAATGAGACAAACAGAGATAGTTGGACACAAGTGAAAAGCTAACAGAAAAGGAATGAAAATTACAAAATTATGTGGTCCCTGCTTTTTAGTATTTTCTAGAATGGGGACTTTTTGTTCGCAGGTTTCCTCTTCAGCTTGTTTTGTAAACATGATTTGAAAATCAGAACATCATAAAAGATGGGTTTTCTGAAAACCATGTTCAGCCTGTGATAATGATGTTTCTACACCTTCTTGAATGCTTGAAGGATTTTTTTTTGTGTATGGGGCTCATTGAATCTCACTCACACCATTTCCATGGATGCACCTGGTGCACTGACTGAAGCCTACCACAATACTGGTACCTATGTGAGTGTGTCCATGCCATGGAAAAAAAAACTGGACAACAGAATGACAAAATAGTACCACTACACAGATTGGAACTGTGTGCTTATCACAAAAATATCAAAATAACTAATAGAAAGCCTTTTTTGTCTTCTTCTTGGCTTAGCTTTCATGGATTGACTCAATTAAAAATCATTTACCTATGACCTGCAGATTAGCTTTTCTCCTTCACCTAATACATTTTAAATTATTGTGGATACCATAGTAATACCCAATGTTCTCTGCAGGGAAGAACAAAAAATTATTAGAAACTCAAAGAGCAAGCAATAAAATTATTATATTGGATTACAGAAACTTCACCGAGTCTAACATAAGGTAAGGATTCAACCTTGTTTTGTTTGATCCAGTGGACATTAAATGCCACTTTTCTGCTGACCTTAGTGACTTCCAGCTCAGAACTGCCACCTCATTAAGGCGATCCCAGCATTTTCATGCATGTAGCTGCTATGGGCAGAGTTGTCCATAACAAATGACCTGTCCCTGTACCAGCTCCTTTACCTATCAGATACATTCAAAGAGAATTACAGGCTGCATTTATTAAACAGCTAACAAGGACAACAAAGAAGGCATAACATGGAGACAGAGTACGATTTACCAGAAATACTGACACTGCCACTTGGTTTGATTTCTGCTCAAACTGAGAGGAGCTGCTGGCTGCAATGCTCAGTGAGAGCCATCTCGTTCCACAGCAAGAACCCAGGATACTGGTGGCTCTCAGACTTGCCCAGAGAAAGTCATGGCACTAATACCTCTCTTCTCCACTCTCTTAATCACTTAAGGCTCAGTCACCCTTGTCCACCAAGATTTGAGAGGGAATGGTATTGGAGATCTAAAATCAGGCTGTATTTTGGTTGACATAACTTAGCCTCCTCAGAAGACAACATTTTCCCTGGCAGGTGATAAGCACCACCTCCCACGTTCTACTGTGGATGCTGCTAATTAAACCACAGTGAAATTCAGATAACTAGCAACCTTTTTAAAAGCAGAACATTACTCATTTCAAACCTTCATCCAGACAAAATTATATTTAAGACATTCAAAAAATCATCTATTTTTCATGCTTTCAAAATTATAATTCTGTTCTAATAGGAAGAAAAGGAAAAAACAATAAACAGGACAAACCACACAGGAACCCAAAAGCAGGGCAAACATTCATAATCATCAGTGGTAGTATTTGGATTATTTGACAAAGTGAATACCACAAAGAAGTATGTTCAATCTCCCTAGTGAAGACAGTCCCTCAGATGATAATGATATGGCATTTTATACATTCTAAAAACAAAACTAGATTTGTAAAACTAATTCAATGCTTGTATACCTCTGGTGGGTGCTCTTTTTAACTTTTGCAATGTATTACATTACCCACATTTGGTATGCAGTGAATTATTATTTATTTATTATTATACTCAATCACACATTGCTGGTGTTTCTGTAAAAGGAGATTTGTTTATATTTAGGATTGACACGAAGACATAGCTATCCCACAAGAAATACGCCACATCCATCAAATCCTTCCATTACTCTGCTGGCTGAAACTTCTGCCCACAGACACATGTAAGGGGACTGACCCAGCCCCCTCCCATTTCCCAATATGTAGAATATTGTTCAAAACAATGGCCATAAAGAATACACAAAAAATTTATTCCCTTTTTCCTCCTTGCTTGCAGTCATAGCTGTCTATCTACCCCGTGCCCTTCCCATCCTTCCCTGGCACGTTCAGCAGGGCTATTGGAAAGGATGCAAGCAGGGCAGGGTTGCCAAAGCTGCTGTCCTGTGGGACCCCAGCTGACCCTTTCTCATTACACTGCAATTCATTTGGGACCTGGGGTGTGTAGGTCCAAGTTTTGCCCTCTGCTGCCTACAGCCCTCGAGCACCCCTAATTACTGTTAGTCAGCTGTTCTCCCCCTTCTACACACCCCTAATCACACTTCTCCCTCATCAGCCTGGGAGCTCTGCAGGGGTCAGCTCTGAAAAAATTTACAGTAAAGCCAGGTTTTATTGTAGTGGCAATTACAGAAAGAGAAAAAGCAATTTAGTCTTTTATGTGGTTCACAGTTTCACTGATGCCATAGACTTTTAACTGACTTGAGTTGTTATGCATTAAGTCACATAAGCATGGTACGCTGTTTGTGTGCAAGGTTTCATTTTCAGTTGTGTGTTCTTGGCATGTTTAATATTAAAACAGGGTTTTTTTGTATTTGGGGAGTAAGCTTTTCCATGAAGACAAGTCTGTAGATCGTCTGCTGTTTCCAGAGAGGAAGTACTTTACAGAATTCTTGTACATGTTTTGAAATTCACTTTGAAACGTGGGTGAGGTTTTTGGTTACTTAAACATATGCATAGGACTTATACAATATGGAAAACAATGCCATTTTTTATTTTTTCTAAAATAAAAAGTAACATAAGACACAGCAAACTCAAACTCCTGAAGCAGAGGCTTAAATCCTCAAATACTAATAATGTTTTTATATAACAACTTTGTTAGTGCCCTCAGCTGCAAGCCAAAGTCACTATAAAGTAAACTTCTAAAACAAGACTGCAGAAGAAAAAGGGTTTTAAAACTCTGCAAAGAATTCCTTACTCCTCTTGTGGTGTAGTTTTCCTAGTGTTTTCTGCATCTCCTGTCACGTGATGAAAACAGGAACCTGGATAAAAGGCAACATGGCCAGTTGAATCAGTTGAGCTGGAACAAGGACTCTCATCGCCATTGGATAGCTCTGGTTTGTTCTGTTCACTTTAGGGGTGAAATCTGTGCAGAAGAATTTCATAATCTTTAGCTCTGATGACACCATTCAGCATTGCATGTCTCCATCTCTGTCTTGGCCAGTTCACCCAACTTGATGACCCAACTTGACAGCTGATGACAACTGTCTGGCATAAAAAATGTCAGTCTCTCAAAGAAAACTGCTTCAAGGACTGGAAAAATGTCTAGTCAATACTTTCTTGTCCCCATCAGGTATAGGATTGAATCTGTCCACACAAGATGAGAGATGTTTCCAACACTCTGCTGATTTTACAACCATGTGAGGCAAAGTTCCTCCCAAGTATCAAATCCTTTTATCTTTGGCCTGCAAAACAGCACAGAGAATGGACTGAGATAAAAGTAATCACCTGAATTATTTTGTTGAGCCTCAGCTTTAAATGTTAGAATTTGCAATTATGTCTGAGGAGTCACTGGCACTGCAGTGCCCAGCATGCAAACAGATGCCAACCACTTACTCTGAGGCTTTTCAATTATTTCTGGGTAGCCCAGTCACAAATAAAGAACTACCTTTGTTATCCTTTGGCATGAGAATGTATATGAACCCCTTAACAAAGGAGTTCTCCCTTATCACTTAACATGGTTACACTAAAACCCATATCAGATTAAGGACATGACTACATGACTATGCTTTAAATAAGCTAGCACTAGATATCTACGTCTGTAGTTTTTCTACAAAGGAACATCCAGGGAAGTTAAGATAAACCAACTAAACCCATGATGATAATGCATGTAAGTCAAAATGCATTAAATCCCTCTGTGGATATTCTCACTGAGAGGTAAAGTAGTCTGACTTTACTGTAAAGAGGATTAAGCTACCATGAACTACAGCCATTTTCCTTTTGAATTAGATCATCCACAGAGGAGCTTAAAGCACTGTAGGCTTGGTGCATTTGCTTCACATGTATCCTTAATTTATCTGAATTCTCCTACAAATGGAACAAGCCTTACTTAACCAAAAGGCTCCTTTACTGAATTTCTGCTGATGTTAAACCACATTACCAGTTTACTTGGTTTACAAACGTCCTATATAAACCAGCTAAAGTTGTTTTACAAACAGCAAAACCAGAGGCACCCTTTTATAGTGCAGAGGAAAATGCCAGCAGCAGGTGTGGAACCTGAGACACCTGACAGGATCACCAACTGCAGTGCTCATCCTAAGCTGTTGCTAATCTTGAAAAGCAAACAATGAAGCAAAACTTGATTTCAGTATTACACTCCATCTGGAGATGTCTTATTAAAGATGAAAAGACAGACAAACAAGCCATTCTCATGGGACAAATTTGGGATGGAAGGCATTTCTGTCCTCCTGAGCTGGGCTGGCACAGCACTGGAGTACTCAACTCACTCACCTGAGGTGCCCTGATTTCAGCTGGGAGAAAGTCAATTTTCTTCCAAGCACATACAGTGCAGTGTTCTGGATTTAGTATGAGAATACTGCTGGTGGCACACGGATGTTTTAGTAGTTGCTACAGTGCTTACTATAAATGAAGGCTTTTCAGTTTCCCATGCTCTGCCAGCAAACAGGTGCACAAGAGGCTAGGAGGGAGCACAGCTGGTACAGCTGACCCCAGCTGGCCAGAGGGACATTCCCACCATGGAATGTCATGCTCTGTAAATAAACTGGGGAGTTGGCCAAGAGCTGCTGATCACTGCCTGAGGATGGGCTGGGCATCGGTCACACAGTGTGAGCTGAACAGTTCTATTGTGCATCACTTGTGTTCCTTTAGACTCCTCTCTTTTTCCTATTATTACTACTTTTTTACTATTACTTTATTTCTATTATTAAGCTCTTATCTCAAGCCATGAGGCTGACCTTTTTCCTGATTCCCCTCCCCATCCCAGTAGGTACTAAGTGGTACTTACCTGCTGTCTGCAGTTAAATCATGACAAGAAGATACATTTTTAGAGGTTAAATCAGATACACGCTGAAATTTATCCATCCCACACTCACAGATTAAATGCTAACTAATGAGCAAGGAAGAGCAATCACTTCCACAGTCTGATACTGACTCTGATGTTAGTTTATCTGAATGATAAATTTTACACTTGGCTAAAATGAAATTGATGCAATTCACATAATTCACATTTCTGGCAGATAATTGAGATGTGGCAAATAAAAATCCAAAAAAAATAAAGTAAAAATACATTAAACAAAGATTCCTCTTGATTGTTAAAAGATAGTTTGGCTCCAAATGTGCTAGCAAACAGAGAGCTCTAACTAAAATACAAAGAAAAAGGCAACTAATTCTCCAAATCCTGTCTTTATCCAGTTTTCTCCACAGCATATACCTGCAACACAGATTTTGTGCTAACCTATCTATTGCTGTTACCTATGGATCTGAGATATTAACATTGACAGAGGGAAAATTTAAAAGAAATCTAACACAGTGAGATGTTGAGCTTTATTTTTTTTGTCTTTGTTAATTCTTGACCTTCCCCAGAAAGAATGAAAAAGAATCTGCCTATCCAAAGAGGCAGTAGCTGCCAGAGGCACTGCTGGTCTCATACCTGCAATCCACATGCCAGCTACAGCAACACCTCTGTGCACCTGGTGCAGAAGCAGCAGCTCTGCTGCCAGTGGTCCTGCAGAAGAGCTCTAGAAAATTCTTTTGCTTTGACTCCAAGCAGGTTACATTTATCCCTGCCGTGTATCTCCAAATAACCAGCATCAAGACTAGGTTTATGTACTAAAACATGGAATAGTTTCTCTGTGGTGATCCACATCAGATTAAAAAAGAGATCTGAGAAGAGAGTCTGGGAATTAAAAAAAAAATAAGTGAAAGGCTACCCATTTTTCAGGAAATAGAGAATATTTCCATCTCACATGTGCTAGTAAAATGCTTTAAATTTGTTCAATCATCCCCTATAAGAAGAGATCATTTTTGTTACAGATCTGTTTCATCAAGCCACCCCAGAAAGAGGACCCCTACAACTCCCATAAATATAAGACCCTTCATACTGTCTTAACATTGACAGAGGGAAAATTTAAAAGAAATCTAACACAGTGAGATGTTGAGCTTTATTTTTTTTGTCTTTGTTAATTCTTGACCTTCCCAGAAAGAATGAAAAGAATCTGCCTATCCAAAGAGGCAGTAGCTGCCAGAGGCACTGCTGGTCTCACACCTGCAATCCACATGCCAGCTACAGCAACACCTCTGTGCACCTGGTGCAGAAGCAGCAGCTCTGCTGCCAGTGGTCCTGCAGAAGAGCTCTAGAAAATTCTTTTGCTTTGACTCCAAGCAGGTTACATTTATCCCTGCCGTGTATCTCCAAATAACCAGCATCAAGACTAGGTTTATGTACACTAAAACATGGAATTGTTTCTCTGTGGTGATCCACATCAGATTAAAAAAGAGATCTGAGAAGAGAGTCTGGGAATTAAAAAAAAAAAGTGAAAGGCTACCCATTTTTCAGGAAATAGAGAATATTTCCATCTCACATGTGCTAGTAAAATGCTTTAAATTTGTTCAATCATCCCCTATAAGAAGAGATCATTTTTGTTACAGATCTGTTTCATCAAGCCACCCCAGAAAGAGGACCCCCTACAACTCCCATAAATATAAGACCCTTCATACTGTCTTATAACACAGATTTTTAATTGCTTTTTATACCAAAAGTGTGACAATTACATCATGCACTACATTACATCATTATTATTCACAATGGAAAATATTTATTTAATCTCTAGCTGAAAAATTCTTTGTGCAAGGAGTTTGAAGAGCACACTGTCATCCTTACACTCCCAGCTCTGTTAGCCTGTGCTTCTACCTGAGGTAGCTTAAACCTCCCTCCATGGCCATGGAGCCCCTCTGTGCCACCCTGCAGCCCATTACCCTGAGGGACAGTGCCAGAGCTCTGCCCAGGAGAGGATGGCTTCCTTGCCAGGCTGTTCCTGCTGCTGGGAACACTGCAAGCCACCAGGGTCCCCATCCCCTTGATCTACCACTGTCACTGCTCACTGGGATATGCTATCAACAGGGACAAGATAAAATGTTCATCCTCAAGTGGCAAATTGTACACATGCCAGGTACTTCTGTCTGGCACAGCTTGAATCTTCTGCCTCACAGGAAAACACTACTTGGGGGCAAATGTGGCTGCAAGGGACCAGTCATTCAATGCATATTTCTCCTGCAAAACTTTCTTCAGCATCTGCACTGCTCTATGATTATCTGAATGCTATTCAATCTACCTCTAACTTGAGTTACATAAGTATATTTGCATCTATATTGTAAGCATTTTACTAAATGAGATGGGACTGCCTATGTAATCATGCCATGACTTTCCCTGAGGGAAACCTGGTAAAATTATGTTCCATTACATTTGTAAAATACTACCCATTAAAAGCAGGAATAAAACTTTTATGATCATGTGAAACAAAGCACAAAAGATTCTCCACCCTTTAACTTGTATCAATTTCGATATGAAAGAAGCATTTTCCAGGCAAGAAGGGAATCTGAATTTGACTTCACTATTACGTGCTTTTGGCTTTGATTGTTTGACAGTAAAACCTCTTTCCAAAATTCTGTCTTTTTTTCTTATTTTAACCTTATGAAACAAAAGAGAAGAAAAACAGTTCATCTGCCTTGAAGAGAACAGACAACTTTGGAACAAATTTTCTTGGGGACTTCTTATTTGTTATTGTCTATGCCACAGAAGAGAACAACTGTTTCTACTGTACTATTCAGGGTCTTTTACTCTTGCTGCTGGTCAATTCATTGTTTTAATTCGTTGATGCTCTGGCAAACTTTCAAGTAGGTCATGGGAGAATTTTAAAAATGAAGCATCCATTTAGAAGTCACACAGTGGTGATGTATATACAGAGCTTCAATTTAAACCATTATTGCATACCATCCTTTTCCTTTTGTAATAATCTATTAAATGCTTTCAAGTATGGAGAAGGAATAGCAACCTGTAGATCTGAATGGAGCCCAGATGACCTATAAAATACATCCTGCCTCACTGCCTGACTAGCTCCAGCTCTCATCTCTAATGGTTACTATTGTTATTCTACCATTCAGACAACCACACACATCAATTATACATTCTTCTGGGTCACAAATCCATTTTCTCAGGCAACATTTTTGTCTTAATGCATGACGCTTCCTTTTCAACCTGTGACCAAAGTTGAAGGTCTCAATATTTAAAAGATATTTCTTTTTCTTAAACTATGTTGATAATCAGAAAAAGAGCTTCATGGAAATCAGAAGGTGCAGCTTTTTGAACTATTTGGAAGAGTGTGTTTAGACCATATATTGTCCCTTTATTACAGCAAATGTATTAGGCAGTACTTTGTGCTTTAGGTGAACATTTTTTCTTTTGTTCTATTGGTGCCTGGCAGCACAGCTATAATTAAATGTCCCCTGCCTTCTCTATTTTATGACACTTACAATTCAGTCATCTTAATTGGACTTTTCCTAAGCATATAAATGGCTGGCTCAAGAAGCAAAACTTTTCTCAGTGAAGCAAACTGAAAAGCTTTCCACAGTGCATTATCTCAGTGACTTCTTTGGAGTCTTTGGCTTATGTTTGCCTTTTTTAAAGTGATTATGATGACAAAAGCTTCAGATAACTATCTGAAGAAAGTCTAAGGTCTCTAAATTAATTTTTTTGCATATACTATTCTCACAAACAAACCACTCATTATTTCCAAAGGAGCAAAGTAATTTCAATTTCATGGTTGACAAAATAAATAGGGATGGGTAACACACTGCTTCTAAGGGTTTCTTGCACATCATGCATATTCTTAAATAAAGAATATTTATTTAAGTGAGAAATATTTCTCAAAGTGAGAAATTCAGGGTAAGAGTCCTGAAGCTTCCTCAGCAAGACGTGAAGGCCAGGCCTCAGCTTTTTCCAGCCACAGGAGCCAGCATCACCCCAGCAGCAGCAGGGCCTCACCTGCAGTCCCTGGGGCTGGAGGAACACACCCACCCACCACCACTCGCTGCAGTGCAGAGCATCTGCCTCAAGGAGATTGCTTCTAGCTATAGGATGCTGACACCAGAAACACCATCAGTTCAACCCATCAGGTTCAAGACCAAGTCAGTGGAGCAACCCCTGCAGCAAAATTGTTGTATTTTCATCATTTCCAAGCTCTAGTCTCAGCAGCCTTCTCAGCACAGAGCCAGTTTTGCTGGCTATAAGATTAGGCTCCTCTCCTGTAGGCACATTGGGCACCACAACAAAATCATGCTATGTTTAAGTCATGCAAACTGTCCTAACTGAGAATGGATATTTGAGATAGACAGTGAATCTTGTAGCTGAATAAGTAACTCCACAACCAAAGAAAGCATCCATTCAGTAGCAGACACAAGCACCTGACAAACCAGAACAAGTATGCAGATGACTACAGAGAAACAAAAAGTGCTTCATTTGTATATGGACATACACATATAAACATTCATGTTCATATAAACACACATTTGAGTACACACACACACACCAGCAGGCACAAACCTAAACAGAACCCTGCTAGCTTGCTTTTTGCTTACTGCTCTCTCCACCCATGAGCTGCTTTCTCAGGCTAGTGTTGCAGTCAGAGCCTTGTGCATAATCACACCAGTCTGATCCTAAAGCATTCTCATCCTGCTCAATCCCTGCTGCCATCCTCATTGGGCAGGTCCAGCTTAATTGCCCAATAAAAAGCAGCTCTTCCCTTAGGAGACCTATGGCCAGGGGTGTGGCATCATCAGGCAAATCCTTTAAAAAGTATTTTCATGTTCTCTTCATTTTTTCTGAGGCATAAGTCAGGGTAGGGGAATCATTTCCAAAACCGGCTTAAAAAAACCTTGTCCTTTTCAAGCCTAAACAGAGGCATGGGATGAGTTATCTTAACTCATTTGTCTTCTTGTCCTGGTTTCTCCTTCCCCTGGATCAGCCAAAGAAGTCACGTGTCTCTAAGGACATCAATGTAGACTGTTTGCAAGGGGTTTTACTCCATGTTCAAATGTGTACTGTTTTCAGGACAAGCCAGTGCTCTGCATTCGGGATCTGCATTTTCTGCAAAATTCGAGAAAGGCTCTTCAGGTGCTAGGGAATATGAAAGGATGGTAATGGAGCTGATCTCAGGCACTTTATAACCATACCAGGAGGACCATATTAATTCCTAGTCTCTGACCCCTATCACCCACTCTGTGCTTTAATTCATCCCACATCAAGATAATTTTTAAAGAAAACTCTTGGTTTACCCTGGTGAGGAGAGAGGAAGCCTTACAGG
Organism: Emberiza elegans; assembly: GCA_024865655.1. Lineage (NCBI taxonomy): Eukaryota > Metazoa > Chordata > Aves > Passeriformes > Fringillidae > Emberiza > Emberiza elegans. The sequence continues at coordinate 69,810,193 of JALJVW010000206.1, forward strand.
GGAGCTGAGGTTGAAGGGATAGCCAAAACTATGCATTGCTGCATTTCACATGGTCACAGGCTTTGGGTTTTTAGAGCAGCCAGTGGGAACAATTTAGCTGAATCCTGTTCAGATCTAGGAAAAGTGACAGATTATTATTTTAACATAGAGGTTTTTGGTTGGCTGGTTGATTTGTTTGTTTGTGGAGGCAAGGGGGTGTGCTAGGTTTAACTTTATTATAACTAAGCCTATATAAATGCAAATACTGTTTTCATAGATATAATTTCATAAAGCAAAACTACCCACAATCTTTAGCAGTGAAATTCAAGTGGCAACTGTGACAAGTAAAGAAAAATGAATGCAGTTAACTTCAGCCATTCCTGCTCATGTGAAAGCTTGTGTCAGTTCCTAAATAAGCTTTTCATTTCCCCTATTCAGTCTGCTGATCTTTGTTGATTTACAGCATGAATGAGCATGGCACGTTGCAACTTGTAGAGTCTATTTTTCCTAAATAATAAAACATTTATTGCAGACCCATCAAGCCTGTGAGTAGCTTTGAGTTATTATTGCAATGAAGTACCATGTTAACAACTCATTTACATTGTTGCAGAAGACTCTGGGTTAAAACTATATGTAATTTAATCCCATTCATGAGAGAGGACTCCCTAAAACATATCTAGAACAAATAAATTACAATTTGATGGTATTTTTCTAATCAACTGTTTTTCAAGATGAAGCTGCCTTCATCAAGTCCATCCCACCCCTCACTTTCCCTGCTGAACAATGGCAGCTGAGCAAACCATTTCCACATGGTGCTCTCAGTAAGCTCCAGCCTCAGGCTCTTCCTCAGTCAAAACAAGAAGAAAGTATATTTAGTGGAGAGCTACAAAGATCTTATTGCTTTGGGAAGAAAATAATTTGTTGGGTAGAGAGTGAGGTCTGTATTCTGGTGGCTCTGAAGGGCCTGGCTACAGCTTCACCATTGGCCTGGGGTGGGTGCCAGCCTTGAGCTGAGGAGGCACAGGAGCATGGGCTGCCAGTGTGCACTGGGCAGGAGCCCCCAAGGGCAGGGCAGTGCCCAACACTGCCACTCAGCCCAGCTGCACGGGCCAGAGAGAACGGAGACACCACATGAAGATGCCTCTGCCAGAGCACTCACACATTTTGGATGATATAATAACAATAACTATGATAATGATGATGATAATAGCAATAATAAAAAAATATTAACAAATTTTTTAAAATCCCCCACAGGACTTACATAATTCTCCATGTACCAATCAGAAATTATCTTTTTAGTCAGAGATTAGAATCAGTGTAACACTTCTTTCCAACAGAATCTCCTTGTTATGGATGATACACTGCAAAACCCATCTTTACATGAGCGCCCTGCAGCAAATGCCCAGTGAGGCCACACTGAACACAGCAGAGGGAAGGACATGATGTCCAGCACACAGGGACACGCTGTGACTGCCTCTGGAGATGGTGGCAGGGTGTTAGAGAGGGCACAAGGCACACAATGAACAGCAGAGCTGTCTCTGCAGTTCCCTGCTGCTCTGCCATACTCAGCTGTGTACCAGTGCTGCTGGCACAGCTGCAGCATCATGCCCAGACTAGCACAGTGTGCTCAGAGCAGGCTGAGCCACCCCGAATCTGATGGGTATGACTCCTGGGAATATGCTGTATGATATCCTGTGTCACAGGATACCCAGGCTAGGACCACTTTTGCATTGTTACACTCTCGTTTTGACAAATACCCGCAGTCAAACAAGTTACTGCTCCTGGTGTCTTGTGGGCTTGTGATTTATTTATAAGACCCCAAAATAATTTTTCAACAGTATTGGTTTTAGTTCCAAACACTTAGTTCTGCTACTTATGATACTTACATTCTTTCCTGAATATAATTTAATTTGCATCCAATAAATCCAAATTTTCCTTGCACAATCTTCCATTTCTATCTAATACCTTGGGAGAGACAACATCACTAACTTCTTCAACTCTCTTGGGTACAGTTAGAGTACCAAAAATTTCACCAAATTTTGACCAAGTCCTGTCTAAGAAATACTTTTTACCACATCATCAGGCACCCAGTCCATTCCTGAGATCATTCCTTAATTTGATCCCCTTAGTCCTTTTTTTAAAGACATTTCAAGTGAACTTCTTAGCATGCTAAAGTTTCCTGTCATTTTCTAAGTCCCTGAAACTGCTTATAGTAGAGGACAGAATATTACTTCTCATCTATTAGTTTCATTTGCAAAAACATTTGGTTTAGTTGGACTTTTCCTAGTACTCCAGGATGAATATTGACTTGATTAACTTGAAAGTCTCCTACTTCAGTTCCATTTCAATCTCCTTCCAGGGGCTGACTCTAAACCAGCAACAAGCACCATTTCCCCCAAAACTGAACAAGCCAGAGCCTCTGTCCTACTACCAGATGCCTGATTTAATCCAGGACCAGGAGCCAGATGTCCCAGGCACAGGTGCCACTTCCAACACATGTGTACCTGCTCTCCCAACAGGCATCAGGGAGAGCAAGGCCAGCAGAAAGCAGAAGCCATGTTGCAAAAACTGATAAATCTGTCCCATTAGTTAGAGAAATATTCCTGCATGCAAAAATCACATTGCTCTTACTCAGCTAAAGTTCCATGGCTAAAAAATACAACCATAAACCCCACATGCTACCACCTCATGTTATTAAGTAATGGTAATCTAATATCATTTCAATGTCCCTTTCACGTCATCCATATTCTTATTCTGCTTTATTTCAAATAAATTACCTAGTTAAAAAAAAATTATTTGAACTGTAAGGCACAAATAAGTGAGCATTATTGTTTGCTGGTTGACTAGATAAGGAGTTAAACATCTAGAGGTGAAGTGGAGGACAATTAATGTACTACCCTGCTTAATTATCACACAATGCCCACTTCTCAGGGAATTAGAGCTATTATGATCTACTCCTGCAAATAAATGAGAATTTTAGCTCTCAGAGGGTAATGCAATAGTTTTGGAAATAATCTTTTTATGAGATTGTGGCTTTATCAGTTATGTTTCAGAGTCAGTATAAACACTTTGTATCATAGGAGAACAATTTCAGACTGGCTTGTAATTTTAATTTCTGTACCCATATTCTGTTAATTCACTTTTCTTATGCTCTTATTCTAGAAACAAAGGGAAAAATTAATTTGCACCCTTACATCTTTTCAAAAACTACTATCATAACAGAAATATTCAAAAATAAAAATCCAAATCATGATTCAAGCAATACAAATTATGTATAAATTGGTTTCCAAAATGACTGAACACCCAGAAAAAGCAGTCCTGATGATGCTCAGTGGTATCCATACACTGGAGGATAACTCAATCGCAGATTCAAAGACAAAGAGAAGAAAGGATATTTCTTTCACAATTTCACCTGATGTTGTAAGACATTGGTTTTTATTCAATTTTATACAAAAATATTCTTTATGGGACATTTAGTGTCAAATTCTTTGAATCTTTATCAACAGAACTGCTGAGTTACTATAAAGCTGCCCAGTTTCAGAGTTTCATATTCACCTTTCCAGCAGACAGAACAAACCTAAACATACACAAATTTGAAAGCAGCTTGACCACAAAAGAAAGCTTTAAGAGACCCAAATAGTGGACCATATGTGATATCAAATGGGCAAGCCATTAGCATCAGCTGTGAACATATTGTACCAACTGGGAATGAAAATAAAACATTCAACTACCAACTGTTATAATCTGTAAATAGTCAAGCCAATTCCTCTGGGTTCCAAAAATATATGAATAGGGTGACTCATTGGGTCCCTATTGTCCTGTTCATAGATAATGCAGCAGATTTGCTCCTAGAAAAAAAAAAAAAAAAAAAAGAAAAACACAGAAACTGTGGTTAGTGAGATCCGATATTAGCAACAGTATTTGTATATTAAAAGACTCTTGGGCTTTTTGAAACTATATCTAAAGATTTCACATTAGGGATAACAAAATAGAGAATTCTTTTGAAGCAACTTTTCTCTGTACAATGTAAAACATTAAAAAAAATATCCCCATTGCAAATTATGTTGAGAAACTGGCAGAATACTAGAAAATTTATAGAGGGCACCAAACTACTGAGAATTCATTGTACAGCTGGCAAGTGCACTCTTACCTACTAGTTGCTTCACATTTAATAATGCATGTTATGAACAGATGGATAGAATGTCAATAAGGCTCTCTGTATCATCAGTGGTAATGAAATAGTGGACTTTGAATGCTTAATAGCACAGAAAACAAAAAGCCTAGAGGAAATTTGTCAATGTCGTGCATGCAATACTTCAGCAGTGCTTTAACACTGTTAGTGTGAGGCCATATGTTTCTTCTAACAGGATCTACTGGAGCTGGGTGCCAAAAAAAGTTTGACACATTTTTTTTAACTCCTACAACATGTTAAGAGCAAATACCCTGTGAATCAGTCAAGCAGAGTAGTCAGTAGAAGTGCAGTATCATTACTCTTTCTTAGTCCTTTTCTCAATGAAAAGAAGTTATGGGAAACTTACTAGTAAACATTGTTCTTTATACCTGTTTCAGAAATATATTTGAGAGTCATCTCTTAGCAATTAAATATAGAAATAAAGGCACTAACATGTGTTAGGCAGTAAATCTTGTTGCCAAGAGCTGAAGATGTGAATTTAGAAAATACTGCAAGTAAAGAAGAAAATATACATAGCAGCACCTAGGCATCAGACACATAAAAAGGAATAAAATAGAAAATTCTCTCTGGAAAATAATCTTAGTCAAAACTCAGCTAAAATATCTAGTAAAAATACCTTGGAATAGTCAGAATGAGGAGATGGCAGCAAGTGGCCATTCTGAGATGCAGACCTGGGAATATGTGGGAATGAGCGCCCCAGGCACAGGCTCTCTCTGTAAAATGGATGGACAAACAGCAGCCTGGCAGGTAGCACCTACAAAGGCTACAAGGGCACCTGGAGTGGTGTTTCTAACCTGCACACTTTTCAGGGAAGCTGTCCTCAATATTTCAGGAAATGTCAGACAGCTGTGGCAGGTAAGCCTCTGTGAAACACTGAGATCTTGAGTTCCACAGTACAACTGGAATCCTAAGCATGTGAAGTCAGCAGAAATCAATGCAAGTTTAACTATTGATTCTACGAGAACAATTAGACAAGCACTGAGTCTCTAACAATCTGAAAACTCCTCAGAAAAGGGCTCAAGTACTCCAGCAGAAAACCAATACTTTCTGCCTTGTGACTCACTCTTAAGTGACCAGACTCTCCATCCATGCCCTTCTTCCCCACATTGTCTCCTCAAAACCTTCCTGGGCTGCTCCAGTGCTAGCCAGTCATGCTGCCCTGAGGTGCACACCATGCTTGTCAGCCAGGACACCCCAAAGTGTCCCTATTGATTCTCAAGCCACCACACAAGACTACTGTGGGATAGGATCTCTACCACCGCTTAACTCAGCTATGTAAACATTCCTTGTGTTCAAAAGTAATTAGAGGTTTGACAGACAAACACCATTCCCTAGAAAACAAGCTAGAAATGACAGCCAAAAGGTGTGTAAAGCCATTTCAATTTCTTCCCCTTTCCTGCAAACCAGAGCACTCATAACTAATAATAATTTTTAAAAAGCATTAAAAAGAAAGCAATTTTTTCCAGTTACCTGCAGCTTTTTGGTCTGTATAGCACCAGTCTCACCAGCATGAATCAGGAGACTGCAACTACTTCCTTGCAGAGGAAAAGGACATGCAGAGAAGCAGAGCCTGTCTCTCAGTGCCAGGAATGCCCTGGCTTGCCTGTGCTCTGAGCTGGCACAGGCTGGATCCCTTCCTGCAACCCTGAACTATGCAAACACAGGACTGGCCCACACGAGTAAGCCCCCAACAACTTGTTACAGCTCTCTGCATTTTCCTGCATGAACATATTTCAATTTCTCCTGAAAAAGGAGCTAAAATTCAACCCAGGACTTCCAAATCAGACCTCAAACTTAAGGAGAGCATCAGTCTCCTTTCTCTTGCCTTCTGTTTCCTGGGAGGTATGCTGAGTTCTGACCTCAACAGTTGCACCTAACAAGAATGAAGTGAATTTTGTGCAAGCTGCAGAGGTACAAAGACAAAGCATTATGCAGGCTTTCTGTGAAGCAGAGCAGCAAGAGGTGAGAAATTTAGAACCAAGTAGCAGTTGGGGCCCCTCACTTAAAACTGCCAGAAGAGCTGTGCATTGATAATTAGAAAGAAAGCAAAGGGACTCATCTCAAATCACTGATGAAAATAGGCTGCTTATCAGATTTCTCATAGTTGGAATCTCCTATGTTCTATGGACCCTGAGAAAAGAGAACATTAAGAAAATGCTATGGTGAGCATCTGACTGTTGTATGGTTTGAAGGTAAATGTAGTTCTCGGCTTAGAAGGTCTTAGGTGAGTTTTTTAAAACCAAAGAATATTGATAAACTGAAGAAATTTTCTTAAGGGGAAAAAAATCTCTAAATATTTAACGTGTGTAAAAGCTATTGAGGAAAAAGGACATAACTAGAAATAATAGAAAGAAAAAGCTTAAGCTCCACAGAGTATCAGGACAGTCTTCCTGATAGCAAGATGTATCAGCCTGTGAAATAGTCTCCCAAGGAGAGATATGGAAGCTTTCACTTGGGATTTTAAAAACTAAAGTTGACATAACACTAAAAAAATGTTCTCAATGAAATAATTCTACACTGGCAAAAAAGCAGACCAGATGATCTATTATGTCTTTTCTAAGTTTCTTTAGGCTTTGATGCTTTAGGAACATATCTTGAACAGCCAAAGGTTATCAAAAAGGAGCTTCTTTAATTAATATGATGAACAACAAGATTACAAAGGTGATCACTGTGGAAGCCTATTATAAAGCATCTCTCTAAATACTAAAAAGGAGATGCTTTTCAGACATTGGAAGTATTACCCAAGACCTGACAAATATAACCTCAATCCTTCAGCTTTCAAATATATGCTTAGTTTTAAGTATGTCCTTATTTCCCATTAATTTAAAGAAACACAAACCCATGTCTGAACTGAACTTAAAAGAAACAGGCTTCCCTAAGAGTCTTTGAAAAATTTCCTACTCTCCACACAGACCTGGGAAATGCTGTGAGTAAGCAAATTTAAGCAAACAATACTATTTGGTAGACATGTATATTAACACCTTTCAAGTCTCCACTAACCTGTTCTGCATGTCCATCTGAAACTGTTCTGTCTTACCATACATTGGCATACCATTATCAATATCAACATTTAGCCCATACTGTGCTTCATTCACTGCTCCAAGATCACTGACAAATAGTTAAACACAGCCATGGAAATAATGAATTGCTGAGTTATGGCTGAGAATGAAAATAAAGAAAAAGTGGGCAGTAAATATAACCTACAATACTTTTTTGTCTTGCCAACAACTTATTAAACACTCACATACAAAGTAGTTGTAAACTATTTCCTTAGGAACATTACTGAGGGTAAATCAGGGCTGATTTAGAAGGAACTCCCCATTTATGTGCTTTAAATAACAACACACTTTTTGTATATATAAAAAACATCCATCCTCTATATCCATGGACATGCAATATACACCTTAAGAATAAAAATATCAAATATCTTTTCATACAGAAAGTTGCATTTGCAAATAAGTGATTCCACAGCACAGGTGTCCCTTACTCTCTCATCATATTTTAAGTCCTTCACCCACTTCCACTAGGACTTTATCCCAAAATAACTCCCCAGTTTGACAGAAACAGAAAACATCTTCACCATCAGTCACAGGAGTTTCTTATAAGGAGAGAGAGTGGGGAGGAGGAGAATCAGCTCATGGTCCACTCTCCTGCCCATCCCACTGCTCCTTGGGCAGCCGAGTACCCCACCACCCCACAGCGACCACTGCTCCCCTTCCTCCCTTTTCTCCCCACACCCTTTTATTTTGCCCTCTTATTATAAGACTTTTCACAAGCATTATTACTATTATTGCCTGAGTTTTACAGCTGGCACATCATCCCCTGCTGCACTAAATCAACACTTGTGAAAGCAGAAGCCTTGGAGTGACTGAGTAGAGCGGCTGCTTGCAGAAGTGTCAATTTGGTGCAGCAGGGGATGGGGTCGCAGCTGCCAGAGAAGAGAGGCCCTATTTTATGCCTCAAAAATGATAAAAATGTCAGAGGGGAAGGAAATCTGTACAAAATATAAAAAGGATGTAGAACAAAGAAAAGAAAGAAGAGAGGGAAAGGGTTCAAAAGAATAAAGGAAGAGGAAAATGACACTGCACAATGGAACAAAATCACTGCTGAATAAGATACAGGATTTTTGTAAGTAGGCACTTTCAAGTTAAAAACAATTCATATGCATATCATAAAATATAAACCTGATGATGTTACCCTTCTGATGGGGGGGAATCTCTGGCTCATTAAACCGAAATTATTGTCTTAACTACATCTGTGATAGGTTAGGAAATGCTTCCAAGCACAAATACTGGGCATAAAAAGGTTATTGCACAGAGAGCTTGATTTTAAGTGGAAATTTAAAGTAGAAGACTGGAAATCCTGCATTCAGAAATTTCAATCAGCAAAAGTGAACAGAACTTCCATGTTCTGGAGTAAACTTGGGCATCTCTGATCTACCACTGTTTAGAGGCTCCCACTTGAAAGTAGTTACCTATTATTTCATATGCTTAAAGGAAAATAAACCAAAAGAAAGTGTAGATCCAAAAGTTCCAATTTTTGCTTTACACACTTATAAATAAAGGAATCTAATGCATATTTCAAATACTAATATCAATAATGTTTTGCTTTTAAGGATTTCCTTTGTTTCTTCTAACCTTCCTCTCTTTCTCTTTACTCTCTATTAATTTTCCAGTGTGTACTTGCAGTAAGGGAAAATAATTGGGCTAAACAGCTTAAACACTTTGCCCTGCTAAGAAAAAGAAAGAAAAGCATATAAGGACACCATTTATCTATTTCCACAGAAAAGTGAATCCACCTTCCCTACACTGCTGTTGTGCTTTGACAGACCATGGCACCCCAGGTGGAGCAGAGGGAATTCCTGGAAAAGCAGTGCTGTGCTGCAGAACTGCCTCGTTCAAGGCTCACAGCCCTCTCAGCTGCACGTTATCATTTGCAGAATTTTTTGCACCTATGAATATTGGAAGTTGCTGCTGGGTCAGCCATGGGCAGAGAGAAGGCCTGGAAGAGCAGAGGTCCCATTTTGCCTCAGCAGTTTATTGAGAACCACAACCAGCTCAGCTTAGTTGAAATGCTGTGCTCAGAAATCCATCTGCTCCCTTTTAAGGCAATAGCAAAGCTCCCTTTAGTCTCCAAAATGTGCCTCTGTAGGTCACCTTATATAAAAAAAATCCAGCACAGATACATGTAAAGAATGAAGAGTGTCATTTCTGTAACTGGTCTTGGAATATAACATTAGCCATTTTTCAAAGACTTTTTGAAGGACCATATTTTCAGGACAGATTTCAAATGTAGTCTCAAAACTCCAACACTTTATCACAAGAATTCATTACTCCCCTTATGTCCATTTCATTTTGCAAAGTAAATTGTACAGTCCTTCAGCTCCTATCACTATTCTGTTGCCCATCTGGCAGTCATCACTCTTTATTGATACTCATGTTTGACTTCATGCTCATAAATCTTGAAAAGATACAACCATCCCTTTCTTCACAATTTGTCAAATTTAAACACAAATATTAAAAAAGGCCACAAAACCCTCCAGCCTCCAACTATATCAATATTGAAGCCAATATTCAACAATGACTTACTAGCTTAGGTATGTGGCATTGTTTTTCTCTAGTGATTAGACTACCAATACAAATAGCACACTAATTATTAAACTAAAACCTCCTCTGTTCAGTTGATAGAGCCATTAGGTGCTAAAAAAGCCACATTTGGGTTCTAGCAAGATTAACACTGTGTCATCTTGCTGCATTATCTCAACATATTGATCTATCAGTCCAATTGTACAGCATTCTTCAGGCTTGTTCTAACCTTATCAAAAAGGCCTCCCAGATCAAGCACAGCTGTTAAGTTGGTTCCAGCTCAGCCTATATAAAACATATGATATGCAAAAACAAGAGCAAAAGATGCACGTTAGGCAGGTCATCAATTCAAACACTGCTCTAAACTTGCTCCTTGCAGCAATACCAATGTAATTGAAAATTTCTTCATGAACAAATTTAAAGGTAGAACAGTGACATTAAGCAAATTAATAATTATCAAACAGATCTGTGCCCTTTTCATTTGCCTTGTTCAGCTGGTAGGTGTTCATTCAGTCCATTGTGTACATCAAATTACAAGAATGCCTCAGACCATCTTCAGAAAGTGTTTGCACAGTATGAACAGTGGGATTAGCAAAGACAGAGCTATTCTCCTCCTGCCAAATTCCTGTCTTTTACAAGATCTACAGTGTTTCCATGAAAAGTCCTGCAGTAAGAACACCTCAGTTACTCCTCAGCATTAAATGTGCTTCCCAGTTATTAAAAAAAAAGGGAGGAGGAAGGGAGAAAGCAACATTTTGCTTTGATCTTTACATAAATCACCTATTCAATGTAAGCACACATGGAGTGTAAAGCCCAAGTTCTTTAAAATGGGCCTAATTTTCTACTGTCACTAATTCTTCCTCCTTGTTTTCCTTCACTTGAACTATAGGCAAAATACCATTGCCCATGCAGCAGCAAGAGTCAATTCAACTATTCCCGGTCCCCTAGGCTTGAAGTTTTGTTCTAGAGCTGTTCTTGTACTGTGCCACTCTGAATTAACAGACAAGAGATTTTCATAGTGATGAAAGTGAACCATGGTTAGAACAAGGACTCAAAAACTTCAGTAATCCCTGCTTTGGATGGGGTGCAATAATAACTGCTCTGTCAAAACCTCCTGTCCTGTAAATTGTGTTTGGTCCCTAGTTTACATTGGTGACAAATATCAGTTTCACTTACCATGACAAATGGCAGCTGCTAGTCACGGTGTTTATGGCACACTGATGTCATACTGGTGGGCACAGTATAACACAATCCAAACAGAGCAGAAAAGAAAGCATATTTTGGGCTTTAGGCAAAATCAGTGTGTCCTGCTAATAGAATAGATCAAGACAATACAGCTGAGCTAATGATATTCTGCATGACAGCAGTTCCCACAGCTGCTAATGCTGCCATGGCAGAACTTCTGGCCTGCCTTCTACAAGTCTTTATTCACACCAGCTTACGCCTCAAAATAAAATCAATAGCAAGAAGCCTACAAGTAAACTTTCCTCTATTACAAAAACTAAAATACATTCAAAAAATATTTCTAAATCCAAATGTTTGTGACACTGGTCGAATTCCAAAAGTTCTTGAACTAACTGATTTTTTAAAAGTCAGAATTGATAGCCTAAAGACTGAAATGAGCAGGTGCTATTAAGAAATAATATTTTACACAATTATCCATTATTATCTGCTTCACAATAGCCTAAAATTGCGTACATATAGCCAAGAGTAACTGTATCCACAGTTACAGGACTACGAGAGGGCATCTCCACGCTTGGGATCTAACTTCTAAGGACTGACATGGCTCACTGGGAGGGCAGTAAGAGTTTGGAGGACACCTAGAGACAGGGATGCAGGGCAGAGGATGTCAGCAAAGGACCACCTGAAGCTGCGTCCATCCCACAGCCCCTTCCTGCCCTGCCCTCTCCACAGCCATACTGCTCACTGCTCCCAGCCCCATCAACACAGAGCAGAACAGGATCTGACCTGCCTTTTAACCAAAACCAGAGAAGTTTTATCTGCTCCTGCTCCCAGCCCAAACCCATGGCAGGGCACAGCCAGCTGCAATGGCCTTGGATGCTGTTTGGTCCCATAAACACTACTAGGTTATCCCTAAAATGCTCTCAAGCACGAGGGGAAAAAACATTGCCATCAATTAATTCTTAGGATAACGACGATTGTGGAAGTGGAGCAAACAGTTATCTTCTGCCACGTGTGTTGCCATGGAAACAGCTGCAGACGCCGTTTGCTCCGAGGGCCGTGCGGAGGCCCAGGGCCCAGGCCAGGCTCCAGCCTGCCGGGCCAGAGCAGCACCAGCTCCCAAAAACCGCTGCAATTTACGCTCGAGCAGCTCTGACCTACTTTGTAAGTAGCAAGTTATCTCATTAATCTGCTCAAAATAGCAGGTCACTCTGTGTGAAGGGATGAAAAACAAAATCCATCATTTCCACTGCAGGAGAACCGCCAAAATGAGACAACTGCAGGCCTGTCACTGCAGCTGCAGTTTCTTCTCTGAGGTAACAAACAGATGACGCGTCGGTCTCTGGCTACAGGTGGGAGACAGGAACTGAAGCCAGCCCCTCTGCAAGCTGAAGGAGAGGCTGGTGCTGCCCACGGCATCCCACCCTGCAGCTGGAGCGCCGAACAGAGCAGCCCTCGCCTGCGCACGGCCCCGCAGGATTCCCCTCACTGAAGGGATCTACAGCAAATTTGGGCAACTTCCAAGAGGGAAGTTCAGCCGCATTTTAGTTACTAGTCAGTCTGCAAGTGGTTTTCTGCTCAACGCTTATTTTTCCTTCTAAAGGACATATGCATAGACTTCTAAACAGCAAACGAAAAATTTAATTAATACTAACCCTATGACTTTTTTGTTTTGCTCTTAAATTGTTCCTTGATCTTTTCTGTATGATTAATTTTTTTTTTTTGCCTTCATACGTGCAGTTAATTTTGTTTTCAGGTTTATATGATGGATATATTAAACACAGCGCATACATACATGAGCATGTTCAGTTAGTATTCAGATGGAGGCATAGGAGAACTCCCTAAAAAAAATCAATATTTCAGTCCAATTATAACAGAAACCAAATCTTCAAACACTGGAGTACAATGTAGCTACCCTAGAGAATAGATATTTGGTTTTCTGACCAGCAGTAAGTTTGTAATTGAACAGCTGCAGAAAAGAGAGGAAACAAACATACAGCAAATTAGTTTTCAAGCCTATCTTCACAGAAAATTTCTACTGTATTGTGCTTTCGATCACAACATGACAAACAGAGTTCCTCCCTTCCTACTCTGTTCTTCTGCAAAACAAATTAGAATGGTCTATAGAAGTTTAACCCATGGTATTGCATAATCCCTCACTCACAGAAGCAAATTAGGCACAAAGTAGCTCAAGAACTGAATCTATTCATGACTCTAAGGAGTGTCAGATTCCAAGCAGTAATTAATTTACAATCCATTTTCAAAATTTTTTTACTGTATTTAAAAATAGTAACTTTTCTTGTAGTCTTTGGTTGCTCTGGATTTTTAAGTGCCCCTGTCATTATTAGCATTGCAAACAGGGTATCAATCAAAAGGACAAGGCAAAATTTTAATCATACTTATTTTAAAAGTGCAAAGCCTGTTTCTAGATTTTCAGAGAGAATGGAGGAATGCATAATAAAATACTAATTTAATTCATATATGTGTATCTGCACCTATTTATATTGATATAATCTACTGCTGAAGTCATAAATGTTTAAATCCATCGACTGCATTTGTTCATTTCCCATATTCAGGAAAAAAAGAAAAACAAGGTTCTTTACCACAGTACGAAGAAAAATGCTCTAATACCAAAAGATCCAATTAAAATAATAGGGCCATTTGTTTCAATAGGATTTCGCACATACAAGAGAAATGCTAACCCTTGGGAGAATGTTCTCAGCTCATTTAACAATATATGTTTCCTCTGATATGAAAACTTTAGCTTTTGCATTATAACATCATTGCTAACAAGGCACACGTATATATCTCATAAGTAGATGGAAACACAAATGTGGGAGGAATTATAATAGTTCTTTATCCATACTGCACTCCTCTCAGGACTGACTTGCATCTGTTGTTTACTCACCTGGGTAGCTTTTTCCTCTCCACACATTTAAAATACACACTCAGAAAAGGCTTGGTTCTCTGAAAGACGAGAAAGTGGTAAGTAAAAAAACTAAGATACACCAGTCAGGGAAAAAAAAAACTATGAAGGGAACCAAAGAAAGAATCTGTATCCCAGTTCCAGGGCTACCAAAACATTTCAAAGGGCAGCTGGCATACAGCTTTTTTCCACCAGCCAAAAGAAAGCCAATGTGCTCCCAGAGCACAGCGTGTTGGGGGACACCTTGGGTAGGGGGCTGGGCAGGGCCACACAGGTGCCAGTAGCTCCCAGGCTTCTGTCAGCAGCCAGGGACAGCCACAAACCTGAAATCTGCAACCCAGGAGGTGCAGCTCTTACCCAGGCAGGTTTAATGGCAGTGAAACTAAAAAGCTAAAATTATTAGGTCATTAGAAGTTTACTTCCTATTTTTGTGTACCTGGAAGAAAACTCTGATTGGAGATGAGCTTTTTATTTTTTAACTGGTTTTATGAGTCAGTTAAAGACAGTCAGGACTAGTATCTGATGTCACTGAACAGTTTCTAACACCTGGATATTTTAACATTGCAATAAATCCATGTTCCAAATTTTCCTGTTTATAACAGCATCTAATTTTCTCCATTTGTAAGAGAAAGTTCAAACTTGAGCAGTCAAGCCATTAATGAGTTAAGATCTATTTTTGTAGATCATTTTCCACTATCAACCCACAAATATTCCTACCTAACCGTGAGGACAAATGTAAAACATAGATCTGAAACATCAAATCCCTAAAAGAATTTAGGCAATAATCTCAAATTATAGATACAGTCCTACAGTCAAAATGTCAAAATTATGTCCAACCAATTCAGGATTGAAACATGACTGATACAATTAGGAATTTCATAAAGCCTACATAAGGGACAGCTCTCTAGGAAAAAGCTGGTGCTCAAATACTTTTTTTCTGCCATACAGTACTTGTAAGTCTAGAACTAAAACTTGCACATGCCTTGTATATTTGATTGACTCCATAAGGTTTTCATCTAAATTCAAAATATAACTGTGTTTAGATATATTTGAACATTTTATTGCATTTAGTTATGAGAGATGAATTTTTCCTGAGAGAACCTAGGGCACATAACATTGCCAGATCATTCCAAACAAGTTAATTCTGAAATGGGCTTGAATCAATAACACAAAACAGGCGGTAAAGCCAATTTTTACGGTAGTCATGGTTTCATAAAATAATATCAAGACAGTCAGATTGTAAGCTCCCTGCATCTCAAACATAATTTGCAACCAACTCTAAGCACAAAGAGGAAATAGATAGGTGGAAGACATAGATAAAAACAAATGATAGATAGATGAAACAAAAGGAACTGGAGGTAAAGAAAGAATGCAGAGTAGTTGCCATTCAATCACAGCGTGAAAAAAAGCCAAACAAGTGCAGCATGTAAGTAATTCAAAGGAAATAGAATGCTTTTCTTTCATTTAGGCTTTAAAATTGTTATGAAAAGCCTCTTTTTCCACTCTATCTGTAAGACATAGGCAGACAGGGGATGAATGTATAAATATGTCACTGCAATACATGGCTTTTAATGAAAATGGATTTTTAATGATCCCAAAAGCTACATTTCTCTCTGACTTGCTCCATTTCCAGACTATCAGCATGAAGTATGCACAGCAAATGCACTGGTTTTGCATGTCCTTCACTAAATCCCAGGACAGCCAAGTGTCCATGCACTGTACAAACCAGAGCTGCCATTATGCAGAGCAGATACAGAGAAGCTGCACGTCCTTCACTGCTTTTATTGAACTTTCAGAGCTCCGTGACACCGCTGTGCCTTCTCCCACAGCAGACCCCAGTGTGGGTTACCTTGCACTCCATATGCATAAATAAAGGATGATGCATGGCAATGTGCCTTGCTGTTGTTCTCTGCCTCAAGGACACTTGTTAAAAGTGTGCCATTCCTCCCACTCCCCCCAGCAGGCTCATTGTGTTGAAGCGCTCCATGGAAAACTCTGAGCACACAAATACCAGAGGATTTGGTTCACAAATGAAGAGAAGTCACAAGGAGGAGAGAGGCTGATGCAATCCATAGCCCTCTTGCTATCTGAACACAGTGAATTCTTCTTTCCAATGTAAAAGTTCCCCTTTCAGTCAGTAATAAACAAAAAACACACTGAATAATGTGCAAAAATGTACCAGCTAGTATAAATACCATTTTTCCTGTTTTTTTCATGTAGGCAATAGCATTTTTTTTAGATTTCAGCACCATCATAGAATAAAGGAATATTTTCCTTACTTTATCACCATCCATGAAGTTTTGCCTACAAATATTTCCTGTAAGACAGGTCCATAGATTAGGAAATGGTAATATAGTTGTCATAAAACCAAGATAGCATTTAAAATTGTCTTGGACTCCCATATTCACTTCATGTTCAATGCTCCAAGGTAAGCTTTGTGCAACCTATGTTACTTGGACAAAAAACATCTCCATGTTTATTTCCTGTGTTATCATTTTTGCTTCTTTGAAATAATAGAAGACAGAAGGGATCACAAAATAGAAGACTGATGGCAAAGATAATGACTGAGTGGTGCCACACAATTGGTTAACAAATGCTCCTATCCATCAACGAGTCAGAGGGCACAGCCTTATGAAGGGCCCCACAGAATCACAGAATCAACTATTTACATCACCTAACAAACAAATTGCCCCCAAAATGCCCCCAAAATCCCCATTTACTGGGCACTTTAAAATTCATCCATTGTTCCATTTTTTCTGCTCTCCTGACTCGGAGTGCCTTCCAATTAGTATTTACCAAATGTCTCCCTTCTTCATTTAAATCAGTTCAAAAACTGCACCTGTTTCATGAGACCTATGTGTGCTTCTGACAGCTGATATTTGAGAAAAAACAAAGAGAACTTAAAAATCCTAGGTAACTACATTAAAATGTAATCAAGAAAGAGAGTGCTAAGATTAGCTCTGCCAGCACAAGACATCACCAAGGCATGTGGCGGTACCCCAGGGACACAGGTGGAGATATTTATATATATATGCATACATATGTGTGGTGCACAGCCTGGGAAGGACCCCACACATCTCATGCCATCAAATGAGGCTGAAATTCAGCAACAGCACACAACAGTTGCTGAGTATCCTGGAGACTCCATATTTGCCTCATTCCTCTAGAAAATAAGGCAAAAAAAACTTGCACAAGAGTGCCACAAAACAAAAAACAACAAAATCAAGCTACATACTCAACGGCAGAGTTCATTTTAAACAATAAAACGTGGGAAGAGATTAGAAAACAAGAAGCAGCCACTGTGAACGACAGCCAGAGGAGGCTATCAAAGCCAAGGCACAGACAGCCACAGTCATTTACCAAGGTATAGATTCACTCCAAGCTCCACTTAAACTATCACTGCTTCTACAGAGTACAGGCAAGGAACCAGATTCGCCCTAAAAGGCTATACAGGACTCTTTTACATACCCTTTTGCTAATACACAACAAAGTACTTTATACAGCACTTTGGTTGCTTCATTTTAGCAGTTCTCTCACATTATCTAGATGAGAGACAATTGCACAATGGCAGGTAAATCTTGTTAGAAAGCATCCTAAATTATAGGGAAGATCTTGCCTCTAAAATACACAGAAAGGATCACAAGTCTATGTTGTGCATGCTGAGGTATTTTCCTGGGATTCTTTAAAGAGAATTTGGTGAGGAAGAGACTTGCAGCTTTTTGAAGCAGTTTCCTTCAGTACTGCCACATTTCAAATTATTTTTCTTTTCCTGGCAGCTGTTAAGGAACTGGAGTTAGTGGAGGAGATTATCAGCCATAGGACTGTCTTCTATGGCAGTCAGCACAGTCCCAAGCCCACAGGAGTTTGGTGGATGTGTCCCGCTGCTGGTCCAAACCCAGGGACTGCGACACGACCCTGAATGTTTGAGGTTTGTGCACATTTCTGCTTTATTTCAGAGACCCCGCCATTCCAGAGTACCCTTAACAGGGTCTAGGCCACTTCTGTACCACAGCTCATACAAATTAACTTCTTACACATTTCTGTCAAGCTAATGGACAAAATTCAAAGAATGTACAACCCTAAAGAGATTTTAATGTGTTATTTTTTAACTGCCTTATTTAAATGGGATCTTTTTTTAAAGCAACATCTTATATCCTTGAGTCATATTTGTTAATTCCCTATTAAAATGCACCCCCTTTCTCACTAATAGAGTGTTCTAAATTATGCTCACACATTTTTAAATTCCTAGTCACTATTAATCAAAGCCATAATTCTCATAAACT
The DNA here is from genome assembly GCA_024865655.1 of Emberiza elegans. Classification (NCBI taxonomy): domain Eukaryota; kingdom Metazoa; phylum Chordata; class Aves; order Passeriformes; family Fringillidae; genus Emberiza; species Emberiza elegans. The sequence goes on from JALJVW010000206.1 coordinate 69,828,340, forward strand.
TAAGCACAGGTTTGACTCCAAATGCAGACAGTTCCCATATTCTGTATGTTTTACACATATTTCAGAGAATGCAAGTTAAACAATATTTAATCAGTCTAAGATTAAAGTTTATTTCCACTGACTTGAACTACTTTTGAACGTGAAAGACCCAACAGTTCTCAGTGGTGACTAGCTCAGTCTTTTTGCACTCTCAGACATGCTACTGACATCCACATGCCCAAATGCAAAGGAATGCCAGCAATTTCAAATGAAATTAGTTTTATTAGTTAGATGTTACTACCAGTGTTAAAGCAGCTCTTCAATGCCTGATCTCATTTTGAAAAATCTTCCTATCTCCTTTTTATTTTCAAAATGCTTCTTATTCCCCTGTTGCTGAGAAAACCTGGCTGTGTCTATAAACTCTCTTATTAAATGTTTTCAAAGCTAAGCAAGGTAACAAAAAGAAAATTGTTCCTCCTACCTTTCATCTATAATTTTCTTTGAAATTATCTAAATACATTGGCTGTACATTTGGGCATTTTTGAAAAAGAATATTTAGACAATAACATGAATTAAAGTTTTTTTGCAATCTTTTAAACACTGCTCTCATAAATATCTGTAAAAACAGTCTCATTTAAGTCCTGGAAAGATGCAGTGCAACCTGCCTGAATAACACTTTTAGGGAAATACAGATGAGGTTCTGGATTGCCAGCTGCAATAAGACAGAGAGCTTCATAATCCAAAGAATCCTTACTAGTTCTTGCAGGTTTTTTTAATACTTTGTTAAGAAGTTAACACAGTAGTAGTTAGATGCATAAATAAAATATTTTTATTACAATCTAACAAAATCACAACTGTAACCATGATTCATTTTTTTTAATAACCTCAGTTCTCCAAGACTTCTGATCCTAATGGGGCAATCATGCATCACTGCTGTGTTCCAACAGAACTATTAGGCTCTGTGCTGTGCTAGTGTAATTGCAGTCTAATGGTTTACACTATCATAATGGTACTAAATATTTTACTAAACAAAGTACAATATCTAAAAAGTTACTTAAATTGTTCCAGCTTTAAGATCGTACATCAAAGAAAGAACTGTTCCTTTCTTTCTGAACTGAGAGCAACAAAGATGTCAAAATTCGTTTCTTATTTCTATTAATAAAGTGCTTAAAACATAACATTAGAAGCAGAGTTTAAAAATTACAGCAAAAATTACTTAGTACAAAATGAAAAGTATTAAAATATTTTGAGGCATTTGGATGCTCTGCTTCAGCAGTGTGGCACAGCTTAACAAAATACAGGAACACTCTATTCAGAGTCTAAGTGGGATTTTTAAATCAGAATTTCTGATTATTCACTTTAACAAAACCTTTAATAAAAATCCCACTCTGTGCAAGTGCAGCAAATCATAAACTAAGCAGGAGGTACCGCACTGATGGTGCAGTTGTGGTCAGTGAGAGCAGCAGAGCAGCAGAGCTGGCAGCAGAGCCCCCTCCCCAGGCTGTGCCCACAGGGGCAGGGTGACCTGCCAGCGCCTCAGCACATTCTGACTCACAAAAGAGCTCCATGAGCTGAGTCAGACTCATTCTGTAAGGAGGGACATTCAAACAGGCAAGATTTGTCAGTCCTGCCATTAACATTCCAGAATACCCCAGCTGCACCCTGCGATGTGCTGCCTTACTCCCTTGGACAAAGCCAAAAATATCTAACTCCAAAAGGAGCGTTAAAGTTAGTACTAAAAGTGCTCAAAGCTTCTAAGATTGCCTCCAGAACTCCTGAAATTGATTTTTAAAGATCTACTTTGCCTAAAGCTAATTTATTCTTAATTCAATTCACTATTTTTATTAAAACCTTTTTTTTTTTTTTTTTTTTCTAGCTAAAGTATTCATTTACAGTATTTGTCAAACACTGTTTTCTTGGAAAATAAATATTTTCTTTTTCCCAAAAATCAGGACTTTTTTCAGAAAAGGTTTTTTTTAATTTGGACTAGGACACCAGGGGTTATTTTTCCAAAATTTTGTTTACTACTAGTATTTTCTACAAAACTGGTCTGCTTAAAAAAAAAAGAGCGAAAACATGTTTGTACTATCTAGAGAACATTTTGTACAGCTCATAACTCCATTATTTAGGGACTGTCAAGATCTAGATCATTTTGTACCTAGAGAATAAATTAGTCCATTTTAAAACAGAATAAAATAAAAATTGTCTTTTACCTGGTACAGGAACTTTTCAAAAAACATGATATATAGTGAATTCAGTTATTTGGCAGTAAATAATCTTTGAGCTTGGACCAAGGTACTAATGACAAGAACTAATTATTGCCCATCCTGTAAGTGAGCAGCTGTAACTCTCTAACACTGATGATACATTCTCTTTCTAGCCATGCTCTGCTCATGTGTAGAAACACCTCTGCAGCAAGCACTCCTAAAGGACTCAATATCTGCACTATGTTTAAAAAACAAACAAAAAAACCAAACAAACAGAAAAACAACAACAACCCAGTCATTTGTTAAGGAAAAATGCTACTTAAACCAAACTACTCCAGTAAAATTACCCAATTTTGCCAAAAAGTATTGAAAATGCACTTTGGGCTTTTATTCCTCATTTAAATTAGAAATACTAAAAAAAATACAGATACCAAAAAAACCCAAGTAGAAAATCTGTTTTCTAAAGATCTCCAGGATTTATTGATACAGTATACACACCTAACTTATAACTCTTAGATAATTACCTAACACAATATTCTACTTACATGGAGAGGTTTAATTTTAATTTACAGTTTAATTGTCCTACTTAAAGCAAGCCAGTCACCTGTGTCACTTGGTGGCTCATAACTGTAATCCTCATTTAATTATTTACTTCAAGGGAGCATTTTAATTATAGATGTTACTGTGTGTGTAGAGTAACTTACACTGGAGGGCAGTGACAATTTATACAGTAGAGTGCTCACCTGAATTTCCAGTGGCCACAACTCCACGTGCAGTGGCTCAGCTGCAGAGCCCACCTAGACTGCTGCGAGATGATGCTCTTCACTTCCCTGGTCTGGGACCACATTTGGGGTGCCTGAAAACAGGCAGGGCCACCAGGGAGACAAAGAGCTTGGATTACTACTGCAAGGCTCCCAGCTGAAATATAAATGAGACAATAATAGCCTCTCACATCTATACTTGACCCTGCAAATCACCCTTGGACATGGGAGTGGGCACACAGCTTGGCTCCAGGGCGAGATCACCACTGTGCCCCATTTCTGTGGGGATCACTAATGGAGTGACAGAACACGAGCTTTCCTCTGATTTATTTCCTGAAATTTCAGCAACCAGTGATTTATGGGTTTCCTAAGATAGGGGCTGTCTATCAGCTTTTTTTAATAGCTATCAGTTGACCAATATTCCATGAAATTATCTAGTATCTACATAAACTAGGTATATTTTTAGCTTTCAAAGGATCACATTGCAACAAGCTCCATCATTAAAAAAAAAAAAGGAGAAAAAAGAAAAGGAAAAAACACTGCTTTGTGTTTGCTGCAAATTTGCCAGATTTGTGGTTTGTTGGCTATTGCTGGGTCATCTTCACAGTAATTTTAACTTCCAAGGCAGAATGTCATCATCACACGAGTGGCACTATGAAATTTCCCTGCTCTGGACCAAGCAATATTTTTCCCTGCCTGAAGCCCCGAGAGTCAACTTTGTTAAAAATTAAAGTGTTTTCAGTTTTTTACATTTGGCACAATAGGGTGCATTTCCCCTCAGGTACACCAGCCAGAAGGGATGGTAAGGGATGCCTTGTCCCCAGGCTTGCCAGCAGGTGACTGGGGCTCTCTGCCTGGGACAGATGGGGACAAGGGGATGCCCAGACTTCTGTTCTACACACTGAAAAGATGTGCCAGAGGGAAAGAGCCCAGGTTCTGCAGAAGTCCCTTTTTTACCATTAAAACAGTTCCAGGATTTGTGGTGTCCCTGATTTACTGTTCAGCACTCCTGATTCACACGTCTTGCTTAATGCCCAGGCAGCCCCATGGGCAGTCAGGAGTGCTTCCAGCTGGGATCCTTCCCTCTTGGAGAAGCTCCTTCTGCAAGCTCCCTCCTACCCAGGAAGAGACACCAAAGCACTGTCTCCCTACCAGGAGACAAGGAGAGAGCTGGTGGGATTCCTGAGGGGCACAGCTCTCCAGCACATCCAGCAGTGCAGAAGGGGGACGTGGGGCACATGGGAGCTGCAGGCCACCTGGTTCTGAGCTAAGTGCCTCTCACAGTAGTCACTTCATTATTAACAACCTCCATATCTTCATAAGATGCTTATCTTTTTCAATAAACAGAAACAGATACTGAAGGTTTTGTTTGGTGACTTTTTTTTTAATATTGTGATGAATCTAAAGATCACTTTCTTTAGTACCTACCTTTCTTCAGTGATAAATGTTTTTCCATGAGCAGTGTCATCACCTACAATTTTTAATCATCTAGATTGTTCTATTTTATTCAGCAACCTGGAAAAAATTTCCTCTTTCTAAAGAACTAACGTTCAACCTACAACTTGTCTGCTGCTTCTTAGAGTATCCTCAGCACAGCCATGGCCCCTAACAACTGAGGGCATTCAGCACGTTCCAGTACTGAGTATATCACATTTCCCATCTGAAATTTCTTACCTCATCAGTCACTAAGGGCCCAGTTTGGAAGTCATTAAAAATAATGAGAATGCTGGCACTTCTCCCAGCAATAATGGCATTGGATTCTGTGTTGCTTTTATACTTTAAGACATTTGTATATATCCACAAATCATTTAACTCTTATCTTTGTACTAGCTTTAATGAAACTAATGGCTGCTGAAACTGTGTGAGTTTTATTCTACTTTTTATTTAAATAATCTTCTGCCCACTCCATCATAAAACAACACAAACACTTACACAGCATATTGCACCACGAAAGCCCCAAAGTGTTTACCAGGATCACTATATCCACCACTAAAATGCAAGCACTTCTCAGTCAATAAACACTTCAGCTGACAATAAAGCCACAAGAGAGTTTTCAGAAGGAAAGCTGAAGAGTAACAAATCCAATTTTCCCAAAATAAATTTGGAACCAAGGTCTTGCATTTTCATCTCCATCTGAATCTACTGTAGCCTTTCCCTCCTAGGACCATGACAAAAAAAAAATCTAACTCCACATTAACTCACTGAGTACCAACATCACTCCTGCAGGGTCCATATCTTACAGGCTTTGACAGGATAATGAGCCCTCAGGAACATGCTCCAGGCCAGCACTAAATGCACCCTTAGAGTTTCAACTAATTGTTGGAAAACACATACTAATGCATATTAAAACCTTAAAAGATTCACCCTTAATACTCAAGGTCTAGCTCAGGGCTAATGTAAATTTCTCATCGCTACACTCTTCCTGATAGAAACACAGACAATTTACATGGTTTGAAATAAATAAGAATTATACAAATATGGAAAAATCTCACCTTCTTTAGATGAGTGTTTATTTGCTCCAGGCATACATTTGAACTGTATATTAAAAACAGACCTGTCATGAGGACAAACACAAAAGTTACAGATCCAGCTCTTCTGCATAGGAAGTGTGATATTTCAAACTGATAGAAATTAATGACAGTATATAAAATGACTCATACATTTTGACATCACCTGCTCACAGAGGAGGTATCTCTAAGATGCAAAGGACTTGAACTCCAGACACCCTGGAAGTCCATCCAGAGTGTGAAAAATCCAGAGATCCTGGACTGCTGCTGAAAGCTCTGTCTTGTTAAAAATCAGTAGAGTTTACTGTGACTAAACAGACTGATTTACCTAGATGGGAGCAGAAAGAAAAGGTAGGTGCAAGTCAAATAGCAATAATTCTAACCAATAATAAAACTACAAGTACCAGAAGTAATAAAAAAGTTCCCCAAATGCTTCATAAGGTGAACTTTAAAGGTGTTTTGATGTTATTATCAGTATATGTGAAAATCTGAAAAACATTACCACTGCACAAAATTTAATCTAAAAGCCCATTCTGTAAGGTTATTAAAAAATATTTTTAAGGCTGTTAAATGTTTAATACCTTTGCAAAATATTTTCTTTGCATTTATTTTTAAGTGCTGGATAAAGTCTGCTTTTAGAACACATATTGCTTAATGTACCCTTTAGTTGGTGTAGCACCTTTAATCTCAAAATATTTCAAGCCATGTTACAAATACCTTACCAAGCTACAAAAAAAATCACCCAGCCATCCTTAGCAGTAAATACCATTAGTTTGATTTTTTTAATCTATTAGTTCAAGGAATGAAATGACAGCAAATCAGCTTTATGATTATCAATCTAGTTTGAAATTATCTACCCCATATCACCCACAGAACTACTAGTACAAGCTACACAATTTAAGCAATAGGTGCAAATGCTCAGGCATTATAAGTGATCCCACCATTTTAAGACATAAGAACATCCTTATGCAGCACAAATAAGGGAAGAAGAATGCCAAAACTGATTTGAAGATAATATTGAACATCAAAGACAAATAACACTGTGGCAATTTTATTAAAATAGAAATATGTTTTTAGAATATTTGGGGAAATTTTATATTCTATTTTCTTCTGCAGGGAATGGCAAAAGGAAGATCATCGTTTTCAGATACCGAAAGCCTATCTGTGGTTCATTATCCAATTAATTGATATGAGTAAATTAGCTGAATCGAGCTAAATGACAGCTAGTTGCTCCACAAAAGCTAGTAGTATATCACAATAAGGGGCTTTCAGAAAATTAGATCAGTGCAGAGGTCCTTCCATTTGAATCTTCAAAGCACATTAAAAGACACTTCTATCTTCACGTTCAGAAAAATAAGCATTTAAGAAAGGGATGACAAGTTATTCATATTCAGAAACTCACTGAGAAGATCACAGGTGTTACAGTAGCAGTGGAGAGTTTCATGGCAAAAGCATGACAGAATTTTTTCATCCAGATCCTCTTCCACTAAATGAATAAGATCTCTCATACCCATTATTTCAGATGCCTCTCTCCTATCTTCCTCAAGGAAAAAGGAGACAGCTGGGTAGCTCTGTTCTTCCATCCCCTCTTACCACTGCACCTGCTGCACCCATTTGAAAACATCCTGCCATCCAAGGTGCTTCTTTTTACACCGAGACAGGAATGACCCTAGGGACAGCTCAACCAATCTTGTTAGTCTCTTATGGAATTACATGGGATCACTACTTTTTCAGGCCATATAAGAATCCTGCTTTGGCTTTGTGCAAACAAAGGACAGTACAGGGGATGGCACAGGACTTAAACACAGCTGAACAACTAGAGAACTGAATCTGGATTCATTACATTGGGAGCAGAGTTAGAGATTTAGTGCCAGGTAATGCAGAAAAAAATTATAAACAACACCCCTTCTGTTTGGATCTAAGCATCAGTTCTAACTAAACTGCAGGGTTAAAATCTGCTCTTAAGAAAAATAATCACATAAAAGTTCTAACTAAACTCCTAAGCATGAGGTCCGCTGCAATGGGAAATACACACTCTCAGGCTGCACAGAAGCTTCCATTATGTGATAAAGAAAAAAGCACAGCTTTTCTTACCACTGAGATGCTTCTCACACTTTTTCATTTTAGTGGTGGTGTGTTTTCCACTCTCCTCCCTCCTGTCACCTCAGAAAATGGCAGCTCAAGTGGACAATACAAGCAGAGGGGACATTTCTATTCATCTCGCTCCTCCCTCATTTTTTGTTTTTGTTGCTAGTGTTTTACATGCATTGAAATAAGAATTTTGCCCAAGACACTGCCTGCATGAAAAAGTCTGTGTCACTCAGGGATTCTGAGCACCAGGTATTCATTGATGGCTTTCAAGTAGATCCTGAAGTGGCAGACAAGAATTTACAGCTGAGGGAGCTGAGGCCGCTTAGTCAAGAGAAAAGGAGGCTGAGGGAGACCTTATCACTCTCTAAAACTGCCTGAAAAGAGGCTGCAGCAAGGTGGGGCTAGTCCTGGAAAAGAAGAAATAGCACGAGAGGAAATGCCTCAATTTGCACCAGGCGAGGTTTAGACTGATTATTAGGAAAAAGTTCTTCACTGAAAGGGTTGCCAAGCACTGGAACAGGCTGCCCAAGGAAGCAGCTGTGTCACCATCCCTGGAGGGATTTAAAAGGTGCGTAGATATAACACTCAGGGACATGGTTTAGTGGTGGTCTTGGCAGTGTTGGGTTAACAGTCAGACCTTAGAGGACTTCTCCATCCTAATGGTTCTGTGATTCTATCTTCCCAAAATATCGCACATGAGCAGAAAAAAATCAAGCCTTTGGTTGTCACATCCAAATGTTAGTTAAGAAAGTGTTTAACCCTGGAGACATTTTCAGAAAATTAGTTCAGAGCCTTTGCACAATGTAATCAGAAGAAGTTTTAAACTCTGATTGTGCAATTAAACACAATATACTCTTGCAGCTCCCATTTATCACACTGCTACCATTTCAAGTAACCTGGCCAACAAAACTGTCTGGTACCTAGGAGTGAAGAAATGAGAAGGATAATGTTCTGTAGGAAAACAGGCTTATCCAACATTTTATAGTGCTAAAAATACCCTTGGGACTTGTTCTGATACCTTGTAATTATGCACACATATCCTGATTTATGGTCCGTGTCTCCCAGCTCAAAGTAGTATGCACTCTGTTTCATATCTTGCCCTATTTATGTGTAAAATACTCAAGTCCGTAATGCCATAAAAGAGAGGACAGGCTCATTGCACATGTTACTATCGATTTCATATGAGCATGGGCATAATCTAATGATCCTTTTCAACTAAGGATAAATATGCACAATTTAGCCTTAAACATATTCAGTGTCAGATCATTTCAACTGCTGCCTTTGAGAAATATGCCTGTGATGTTAAAGATCTCTGCTGTCCAGCCTCCTCCTTAAGACTAGAGAGTGTGACAAAGGAGACAAATTTGTCCAAACTGGAAAAGGGACAAGAAATATTGTCAGCTGTGTATCAAGACACGTACCTGCTTCAGGCAGAACTTGTGAATTCATGTTCCACAACTTCCCCCTGCTTCTCTCCATCTCCACATGACCCTGCTCTCTCACTGACCATCTACATAATGAATGAAGAAAAGAGAATCCACCTTGTCCAAGTGAGCACTACCAAAGAGAGGAGTGGTTGATAGGAAAATCAGTAAGTATTTTACCTGTTACAATTACTGGAAGTATCCTAACTACGAGGTATATGCAGGTCCATTTCAAAAGAAGAAAGAACAACCTGGCTTACATTAAGAGATCTGATTTTCATTCCCCAAGTGTGCTCTGAAATGCTCACACAACCACTGGCACGTGGCTGAAATCCTCTCCTTGGAGATGAAGACCAAAGGAGGCACCCAACATTTATTTGCTAGTGGGTTGTTTTGTTTTCTTGGGTTTGCGTTGGTTTGGGGTCTTATTTTTTCTGTTTTCCACCAGTTTCGAAATAAGACAACACATGCAGACTTAATGTTGTGATATGTTTCTGCCCACATTTACATGCTAATCTTCAAAAAAGGAAACATGGAAAGTGCAATGGAGTGGCCTTAGGTGCTGTCTGTACAAGGAAGAGCTGGAATCTGCATGTGCTAACAAGGGATGCAAAGACCATAGCAGAGAGAAGGATCTTCAAATAACTGTGGATAAAAATCTGACTACTTTTTTTTCCTAACACATCTTAAATTTGGTTGACTGTTTATTCACACCTTCTGCAGAAAGGAGAAGGTTTTGCAGTGTTCTTAAAATAATTTTGAAAAAGGACTCAGTCAACATAAGGTCCAGTTTATCCATGAAATAAGCTCATGTTTTTGCTGACTACTTTTTCAAAAACAATTTAACTTGTAGGCTGAATTCAAGCCTTATTTCATTTCACAACACAGCTTCAATTTTGTGTTTGTCAGTTCTGACAACCCTGTACCTGCTTCCTACTTGTATGGATGCAATTAAATATGTACTAATGTACCAAAATCAACTTGCATTATTAACAATCACTGAAACATAATTAGCAATTCACAGAAAAGGCTGAAAGGTACATAATATTATTTTCATTTATTTATTTCTGTATTAAACTACATCTACTGCACATTGTTTATGCTCCTCTTAGTGGTAGTTCCACATAGTTTTCATACATTACAATAGAACTAATTTTTCCTATTCAGCTTCAAGTAAATTTTTCATTTTCATTTTGGAATTTGTGCATTAATTAAGATGTAGATCAAAAGAATATTTTTCCCCACATGTGCAGAAACCACAAAATTTGTGGAAAAGTAGCAGCCTAGGGAAGGATTTAAAGAGTTCTCATGCTTTTTCAGCAAGTTCACACAGATAGCTATGCAGTCAATTTTGTGACTAACCTAACCAAATAAAACGAAGTGACACTTGTATTTAATAACCTCTTTCAGGAGCAATCTAATCTGCATACATCTCACTTTCCATACTCTAAACTTAATTTTTTTTTAAATCAAAGCAGGTTTGCTTTTCATGACCTCTTTTATGAGTCCTTTATGAACAGTTCCACTATCCATGTTTATTAGCTTTTTCTTCTCTTTTTTATTTCTTTTTTTTTAAGGGTATCTGCATTCCTTCCAAAATAAGATCATTTTTCTTGTCACCCTACTAATTTTTTTAGTGTTCCCTATTTAAAGGGCCTATATATTTAAAAAGTAAGGGCACTGGTGCACCATCATGCGCCAGATATAGCCTAGAAATCATTTTATCCACCCAAATTCAATTAGGTGCTGTGACAGTAAGGAGCAAAACTAGATTTCTTAAGACAGGACCCAACATTTTAATGACAATCAATACCTCCCTCCCAGTATGTGTGAGCTCTCTGATTATTATTATTAATCTTGATTCACGAGAAGCTGAACACTGGACAGGGTGAAGAACTAAACTGTGCCTCTGCCGCCAGTGTGCTGAACTGAATGAACCAAGTGCAGGAAAACAGGAGTGGAACTTGTAACTATCTCAGAGAGACTAAGCCATGGAAATAAAGTTCTTAGCGACACACTGCCAACACATTGATAAACCAGGTGCAGAACAACTTCTTATAAAAATAAATTATAAAAAATTAGAGGACAGAAAGACAGACCATTCATAAAAGCAGACAAGAGAGCTTAAATATTTTTGTTTTCCTGGAATTTTCTTACAAGATTCTCATCAGAAGACAAGAAACGAACCAAGAATTTCTTGAACTATTTACTTACATGGAATGAAGGAGATATCACAGAAACAATTCTACATATAGATGATCTTTAAACTTTCTTTGGTGCATCTGAAAACCCACCTACAAATAACAAAGGTAGAAGCAAACTTAAGTAGCATGAAGCTATAGTACACATCTCAACAGCCTAAAAATAACCAATGAAAGTTTCTACAGCAAATCAAATACACAAAATAAGCTATCACCATGTCAAAAACTAATATTTTTACAGTGATATCCTATAGAAAAAGTCAAAATAACAAATGCCCTGATTCAGAAAATTAGAAACTGTAATGGCATTGCTACTTCCTAGCCATCTGGATCCACAGATATATTTCATACTGCTAAGAACTAGGGCCTAAACTGAAACCAGAAGGACAAAAGAGAGAAAGATGGACATAAGAGAGTCATTTAGCCTCAACAGCCCAAAACTGTCAGGAGTCTACCATTTTTAGCTTGTAAGATAGAGCATGTATTTAGCATCTGAAAAGTCTGGATTTTGTAATAAGCACCAGACTCAATCTTAATGTGCAGAGGATACAGCCTCTTTGTAAGGCATTCAATAACATCATACTTGATCATATAAGAAGAGCCATTTAGACTTCACATATTGAGAAATGGCTCATCTACAAAATATCAGTGTATAGAAAAAGCAAAAGAACACATTACAAAAGAATATCCAGTCCTCCCGATAAGACTTTAAAGCAATATATAATATACCCTGGATTAATACCATATTAATAGCTATGGCAAACTCATACCCTTCCCATTTCAATAGCTTGAGCCAAATAGGGAATGCATCTGACTATCTTTTCAGTAATTCTACTTTTTAAGTGTTATATTGAATCAGGTCAAGCAGAACCCAAGATACTTTATTTCAAGGCTATTTCAACTGTTAGAGCTGCAATTTAAATAGAAAGCAAGTGGTACTGTTCTCTGTACTTTAAACTATTTTAATAGTTTAAATAAATGAAAGTTATTGAAACTGGTTTCCAGAAACGAACTTGAATCATGCACAAATGTGCTGTTTCAATACAGAATAAGATCAGCAGTGCAGAAATGAATTACATTAAAAAGCAAAAATATGCTAAATCAGACAAAGAATTGAAGTTCCAATACATCACAGGTGATTCTCCAGTAGCACATGTTTCCACCCAGACTACACCTATTGCACACAGAAAGCAGAAAATGAAAAGAAATGCTAATCCATGCAACAATGCAGCTTCACAGAAGCAGTGAAGGGCTTCAGTTGGATCCTTAAAAGCAGGCATTGGGGCAAAATAAGATACAGCAGGATGCAAAGGGAATACTGACTCAAAGATAGGTTCCCACCTTCCTGTCTACCCTGCTGTCCACACTCCAGGAAAGAGATGCCTTTAGCATTGCTAGAGTACATATAAGAAAATATATTTGAAATATATATATTTGAGAAATATATATATAAAAAAATAAATATATATTTGAGAGGTTACATGGTGGTGCTTCAAAGCATGTTTCTAAGATCATTCTGTCACTCTCTTTTCTACTTCTTTTTATAGACACCAACCCACGAAGGAAAGACCTTGCTGACTGAAGCAGTTTCTCTGCTGAGATGTGCTACTGGCATAGAGCTGGCAAAACGATACTAAATTTTAATAGAAAGCTTAAAAGTTACCTTCACTTAAATACAAAAGCATACACATACTCCACTCACAGTGGAAGACCAACTGAACAGAAAATAAAAGTGTCCGTAACAACTTCTTCCTTAGCGGCAATAGGAGTCACGTTCACACAGGTATTGCCTCATCCTCCCAGGCCAATCCATCACTGCTTGGGAGGAACAGGAAGAGCTGGTAAGCCAAGCACCCTTGTGCCAGGCTCCCCAGCAGGGCTCAGAAGAGCCTGAGGAGCTGCAGAGCCCCAGGCAGTGCCCACTGCCTGGCACCACACAGCACAGACACGCTGTCCAGAGCCTCTCCAACGCACCCCTGGAGAGCAGCACGTGCCTGCAGCAAACCTCGGCCACAGATCCACAACAGATTTCAGTCTTAGGTACTCATATTTTATATTTCAAATACAACTTTAATCCTCACAACCTGCATCAACTCTCCTTGGGAATGCTAAGGCTTTTATCACAAAAGCTTAGGAGGTCCCAAAATTTCCTCATCCAGCAGGCATGCCCAGAAACATAGCAATTCCAGCAGGTTGGGAAATTCCTGTCTTTGAGGCCTGAGCTTCATTAGGAACTGCAAAGAGTTACTCCCACTAACATTTTGCCCAAGGATATCAGTCCCACAGGCAGGCAGTACTTTTACCTAGAGAGGTTCCATGCAAAAGTGCATCAGCAAAGACCTTCCTCAGCATCAATTATCATCACTGTGACTAATCCTGCACTCTTACTAACAAGAGTGCAATCCTACACTCTTCCATCTCAGCTAGTATGTACAGAAATCAGATACCTATTTAAGGAAAGTGCACTGAACATAAAAGGTTTGGGCAAGAACCCGATGACCAGATATTGCAATTACTCACATCCTGGCTGTAAAGTCCCCTTACAAACCCACACCTAGCTTCACTTGCAGCTCATTCTGTGTCTGGAGTGAAGGAAGGGGAACAATTATACTATCTCAAATCATCATTATTGTTTCAATGATTGCATTAGCATTCTCAAAGCATAAACCACCCACAAAACATTTGAGGCAGACATCTAATGATGGATTTTCCCAACAGAGAAAGCAATTCCTCTAAGCAATAAAACAGTCTGTGAGAAATCCTGCAGTCATAAATCTAGTATTTCTCATTACAAAATTTACATCAGCCACGAAGTGATTACTTCTGAAATTACAAACCCTTGTGGGCAGAAATATTAGTGGGTTACCAATTGCCATTCTCATGAGTCATGAGAAAAGCAGTTCAAGTCATAATAGTCTTGTAAAAAGCAAAATATCAAAAGAATTAATAGTCTTATTATAGACAGAAAATTTAGGGCATCCACATAACAAGTATCTAGATATCAAAACACAAAGGCCAGTACTAAGTTCCCATCGAAACTTTCAAAGGTTACCAAGTAATATCCTAGCAATACAGGTTTGTATTGCTTAGATATTACTTGGTAATATTACAGTTGTATATATACAATTTTTCAACATATCTCCACAAAAGCAGTACCCAGAGCCTTCAAACCTCCCCAGCATTCCCCCACATGGGAGTATGTGCAACGCAATGTGCAGAAAGGAAAGAGAGAGAAGAGAGAGAAGAAGGGAAGCATCCAAGGCCTTCCTCTCTTGCAGAACACGGGCAGTGATTTCAGCTGCCCAGGGGCAGGGCAGCACGGAGCCCCTGTGCCAGATGCTGGAGGCACACAGGATGTGCAGCACCAGGGCCAGTCCCATGCTGCTGCAGGGGAGGGGGGCAAGGGAGCAAGGTGGACCATGCATGAACAAGTTTGCCCAGCTTGCTTGATTCTGAAACACATGGATTCCAGGGCTTATCGGGGAGCTGACATGCCCCTCAGTTTGAGGATAACTATCCTACAAAAATACTTTGGCTCATCTTTTTCTCCTTGCAGCCTTCTCTTCCCTGGGTGCTGCAACCTAAAGGGCTTTAAGGACCACTGGAATTAAACCAAACACATTTCATTAGAGAAAGCATGTCCTTCAACACTGCGCTTGGTAAGAGATAAATGTTACATATTCCTTGAGGAAAACTAAGATACTGAACAAGCACCTTAAACACAGGATTAATCATTCTATTGAGTGAATAGAACCAAAAATAAAATCTATTTAACTCATCTGGACTTGCACTTCACACACATCAAGAAACTTTTTTAGTTTAATTGCAGAGAAAGCAGAAGAGAGATGTTTTCAAGCAGATATACTCAACTGTAATATACCTTTCCACACAGCTAGTTAAACATAGGATGGGATATTGGTTTTGAATGCTCACAGAAATGGAGGGAAAGGGGAAACAAAAGAATAGAGGAAACAGGAGGAAAGGGAACCATAGCTAAAAGCAAAGAACTGTAAAAATGCATTCCCTCCACTTAAAAAGGCAACTGCTCCAGTGGCAGGCAGAAGACTGACCTTGACCAAGTCCCATGGCAGACAAAACTTTGCTGAGGAGCACTGGCTCGATCCCCTGCTGCTAAGTTCAGCTATTTAGTGGTAAGAAGCAACCCAGGAAGGAGCAGAGAGGCCAGGCCCCTTCCTGAGCAGCAGCAGTGGAAGAGTGATGCCAATTCGGAGGCACAGGTGGGAGCTCAGCTGAAGCCAAGGCAGGTCCCAGCCACAGCACAAGCCACTGTCAACCAACCTGGGCAATTCAGAAGTTGTTGTTCAGCATGTTGAATACTGAGGATTTGGACCTGGCTGTTCTTCCTGGAGACTCTGGGAGCTTGACTGAGACCAGCCAAGTGCACACAGGGCTGCCTTCAGCTCACCACAGCCCTGTGAATAGGTACAGTATTTTATTTTTACTGCAAGCCAAATCACTGGCTATAGTGGTACTTGCCTTATACAGCACATTGTAAAAGTTATTACAGGCAAGGTAACAGTAGCAAAAATGCCTGTAAATATATGCTTGCAAAAGAAATTAAGTTTTATTACAAACAAAACTAAACTAAAAGAATAATTCACACAATTTAGTATCTCATCTTTGCCATACCCTATGCACTTCATTTTAGCCATTCCTGGAGTAAGCTGATCACATACTCCGTGTTTATGAGAAAATTACTTCTAAACTATTTTAATTCCTTATCATGAAATGAAAAAATATTTAACACGCTCATGTTTTCTGCCCTAATAACATAGTTGAAATTTATAGAGTTGTAAGATGATATCTCAGTGTGGCATTAGCATTTTGATCTTTGTTCTATTGGTGCCATTTTAGTAGATGATAATCACTTACCGGTTCAAAATATTGTCGTCATAAAAAACACATGCCAGTGTTCCCATAATGCATTTTACCTCTAAAGGGTAAATATATATTTTCTGTTTATTTTCTATTTCACTAGATGTTCATATAAGAATTTGGTCTTGTAGCTGGTTATACATCCGCCACTACCCATAGTGTCACTTGTTCACAATTCACTACAAAAATGCCTTTTTTGGAAAGAAAACTCAGAACACTTGCCTAGAGATTGATAAAAATTAACCATCACATTATGCATAATTCAGCTTTAGGTCTCATCTTTAAAAACCATCATCAGTCAGATTTACTCTAATCTGGGGCTGAGGTCTACTGACCAGCACAGAGGGGCAAGTATCCTCCTTCCTGCTGGGGAAGATGCTCCACTCCTTATGTGATCACCAGCTTGCAGAACAGACAATCCAGGTAACTCCATTGAAATTTTTTCCTTTCATTTCCTTACTATTCTTAGATAGTTATGAAACACATTTCATTACAACCCCAAACCAGAAAATTTCTACTTTTTACAGAGCAAATGTATCTTCAGTGGCAGCCAAGCTACTTTCCCTGCACTGTTAATCCAATGGGACATGACATCACCCATGATCAAGATCAGTCATCTCCACATGAAATTGCTTTCTGCCACTTTTAAAAAGATGCTTAAAGATGAAAAATTATTTTTGATATTAAAGTTAAAACACTTCATCTTGAAACTGTCAAAATGAAAACTTCCAATTTCCTGGATTGTTTATTAAAAATCTCAAAATAGTTTTACTATTTTTCAAAGCCTGATCTGGCAGACAAAGAACTGGGAAGCAAAAATGTTCACTAGATTAAACTATAGTTCTCATACATTCCCACTCCTTCCCCAGTCTGATAAAAAAATAAATAGATATCTATATATGTATATATTTATTTTTTTTCTCTTGGATTTTGGGAACACCCTAAATAGTGAAAACACTATTTCACTCCAAAACTTTCAGAATTCCTTTTGAGTATTTTCATTACCAATTTTAATGAAGAATTGAGATTAATAATAAACTATTAAAATTAATTACAGCAATTAGTCAGGACAGGGGAATTCAAAGAGGGGCATTTTTCCAGAGAGCAGAGATCCATTTTCACACAATGAATTCCCCAACTAAGAGGCTGAACTGACATCCACAGCACCTGGCCCACTGCACAACTGGTCACTCTTCAGATTGCAGTCATGAGACTGGTAATCAGGAATGGAGGTATCAGGCTGCTGAAGCCCTGGCATCCTCACCACTCACAGGCTCCAGAAAAGGAGGCCTCAGAGGGTCACAGCTCGGTGCTTCACCGCAGCTCTTGGTGTGGCTGCGCAGGAGCAGAGTGGGTAGGAGGTGCTCCTTACCGGTGCTCTTTGAGGGAAGTTTTAGACTGTAACATTCACCAACAGAAATGTATAAGTAGCTCACTTGTTTTTGCTGAAAGGAAAAGGTGGGATGTGAAATGGGCTGTTTGAGAACCAACAGTGTATGAAATATCTATGGAAATATTTGGAAGCATATTGTTTTGGTTTTACCTCAGATCATGTTTTTATACACTTTTTTCAGTGCCTTGCACACTAAAAATTAAGTACAGATATAAATTTTATTTGTTTGACAGTGAAAGCTTGAAAGCATTTGGATCATCACGGCATTTACACCTACTTTGATTATTTGAAAAATAATTTAACAGTACTAGCTAGTGTGACAAAATAGATATATTGGTTGAAAAATTTTGTTCTTCCCAGATAAGACTACTAATACAAAATTTTCCCAGTGAGAAATTTTAAAAACTGGCATGGGGTTGTTGGATGGATTTTATTGCTAGTGAAATATATGTTGTGGTGTCATGTCATAAACAGAAAACTGAAGCACTCTTTTTAAATCCTCAGCACTGCTGACACTTCGAACAAGTACTTCCGTATTGGTTTTGGTCTTATCTGTTTCTAACAGACAGCCTCATGCCTTGGAAATCTGACCTGAAAGAAAAATTCAGCCCCAAGTATCTGCTGTCAATTGTGCAGAAAATAGGAGATGACAGCAAAGTCACTCCTGCATGCCAAATTAGATCTCTTTCCAACATCTTCTAATGTCATTATTAGCACTCAAATACACTGTGTCAAAATGTGTCTGTATAGGGAGATGGACCAGGCAACATCAAATTTATCTCTTAGCCAATATGACAAGCTGGTTTTGATTCAGACTTCTGAATAGGAGAGGCTCTTAGGAAAAAAATCTGTTCTATCATGAAGGTTTGTTTACAAACATGGATATTATAATAGATGGAAACAAAAAAACCCCACTGTATTATGCAGTTTCATTGGATTTCTGGAATCAATAGTGTAATAGGAGTTAAAATCATCAGTGTGAGCCTTAGGGTCTACGCTCCAAATAGTCAATGGTGCAATGCAAGGAGTTACAACAAGATCATCTTCAAGAAGACTGTCTACTTCAGAGATAGCCTTAACAGAAAATACTCATTCTAAAGCATCCACATAAATGTGAATTTAAGTGTACCAGATGGTTTTAGAACAATATTCAAAGGATTGAAAAGGAAACCACATCTGCAAAGATTAAATTCCAGTAATTTGTTCACAGATTTATTTCTGACTAAGTGTACTCAAATAAAAGTGAATACCCAGACACAAAAGGCATTTAACTACTGACAGAAAACAATTCCTGGAAAATCAAAGTCTTTCCCTGCAGCACTGAGAAGAAAAAAGAGTGTATCATCTAAATACAGTGCCACTGCTTAACATATAGCATAAACAGCAAACATTACACCTCCATACCCTTTACTTGTACAGCAAAGTTCAGAAGGTTAATAAAAGAAATTAAATAAACCACAACGAAAAAGATTTGGAGTATCATACACATGGGACTATTAGCTAACCTAAAGACAAGAAAAGACTGCTTAATTCCACTAAATAAATGGATATTGATAAACTTCACCTATTCCAATTAGCAAGATTCCTCCTGTTTTTTCATCTTTGTATGACTTCTTAACACCCATTTCATTCCACCAAAGACAATTATTATCTCGTAGAGACAATGGAGTTCTGTACCTTCTCATTAAACTTGATGACTCTTAAAAATGTTCAGGAATATTTAAATAAATACTTCATGTTTGGTTCTTAGTGAGCATGGGAAGCTGTGCTCATGGAATTTAGCATGGTGTGTACTGAAAATGCTTAGGAAAAAAACTACAGTAATAACCAAAGTAGTACAAACCTTTCCACTCCTTAATAAAATTTAATCCTGTATAATAAGAGCAAGTTTGTGCAAATCTTAGCATTCTAATTTCTTAACTTCTTAAAGCAAATGATGTTAACCATGATCAATGCATATTTTAATGCAAAGTATCTCATTATCTTTCCAGAAGTGAATTTTTACTTTTTCCTATGTTAATTGCAAGGACTTCTGAAGTGAATTTCAGAACACAACTTTAACACAGATTTTAATCATCTCATTACCATAAAATGTATAGACACCGTTTCTCATGCCACAAAATGATACCCCTTAATAAAGAAGCTTGGTATCATTTCATTTTCTGTGTATACACTCTATATATGATACACCAACTTTTGCCAGCTACAGCAAAATGAACTCTTATCTGCTCAGCTCATTGCCAAATTAAGACTGAGCAAAAGACATACACAGATGTTTACTCATAACCTTTCTCCCTTTCTATTTCTTTACCCAACAGCCTGCATGTAAACAACAATTTTTCCTGTGCGTTGCTTCCAAGGTTTCAAGTTTTGACTGCTTGTTCTTTTCTATGAAAAGAGTAAACCCTCTGTTGGTTTATATGAAGGGATAGAGAGGCATGGTCCATTTCTCCAACTCTGCCACCTCCCATCTAAGACAAAAAAAAACTTGGTATTATCTTTAATCTCATCACAGAGGAATAAATCCAACCAAGCCTGCCTCTGTACCAGCAGACTAAAACAGAGAAGTCAATATCACGCATATTTTGGGGTTGGGAGCAGGGGCAAAAGACATAAGGACAAACATTGGCTATGGTTACTGCCACTCAATTAAGCCTCTCCAGGCTGTAAAATCTTCAGGGTAATGAATTAAGTCTGAATTACAAGAACAAGCTAGCACAGTCTTGCTCTGTATCTTGAGCTGCCAACTGATATATCCTACACACGAGTCTGCAGACTAGTGCTCCTCCAACAGATGTACCAAAGAAGATCAAAGATTTTTGAAAATAAACTGTAACAAGATATGGGTAGAAGCAAGGTCACTGCTGCAAGTCAGAGACAAATGCAACAAACAAGTTATTGTTTTTCAAGCAGCTCTTTACAAAGACTGAGCAGGGGCCAGGCATATTCACAACCACAAGGGCACAGCATCATAGCTCAAAAGGAAGAGATGCTGCCAGGCAGCCTTGCATTTAGGAAGGAGAAATGCCAGAAATCACTGAGTGGATGTCACTCAGGGTTTCTTGCACCTCCTGGCAGGGAGAACGTGAGCGCCTTCTGACTTAGTTCAGCAGCTGCCTCCCTGTGGTCACAGCAGAGCAGAGCTGGGGTTTCAATTGCTCTACTTTGGTCTCTTGACAGGGGATGGGTGAAATTTTTATACCAGATGGACAAGTACAGGGAAATTAATGGTGGGGAAATACCTAGAAATTCAGTTCTAGCAGGGATAGCATGACATATCCAACACAAGTCATCACTTGTCAGAGCCTCTACCCCAAATAACCCAATCTCTACATAGATACAGGAGAAAGCTTCGTCAAGTACTTCTCAAATGCACTAAAAAAGAGGCAGCCAAATTAATCTATAATCCTAACTTTCTCTTCTATATTCCCAAAGACAGAATTAAAAAGAAAAATAAAATTACTAAAAGTCTAGACCACGTGATTTTAAGCCTATTAAGTATTTCCTGAAAGAGACAGATAGTTGCCAGGGCCATACAGTTAACACCAGAAATCAGCTGCATATGTTTTTTATTTCTCAAAATGAGTTTCTAAGTTATAAATTAGATGGAACAGCCACCTTCTTCCTGTCTCTGCCAAGTAAATGGCAGTAACAGTAGAAACCAGGAATAAAATGAGAAATTGAAGAATCAGGTAACTAAAATTGATTAAAGATTATAACAGTGCTCATAAAAATGTAATGCTTAACATCAAAATGCAACCTCCAGCCCCTTCCTGCACATGAAGAAATCAACAGCTTGAGATGGTGACATGGCATAAAGTAAAAGGTGGGAAAAAGGCACATGATGAATCACTGTTATCACAGATAAAGTAACAGATACACCATTTACCAAACACATCTCCACACAAATATCTTGACATTTAAGTTTGGCTTACAAATACTTCCTGTAGCTTTAGTCACAATTACCCTTCCAGTAGCTTTACAATCCTGTTTACAACATGACAACCAACCTTGGCATGATCTGTGGACGAGAAGGAATGAACTGAATAAACTTCAGCCACTGATATTGCCTGCCCCCAAACTCAGTGACACAGCAAACCAAACACAGGAGGTGGCCACACCACATCATCCCCTTACCTATCACTACCCAAACCCACTTTCTGATTGGATCACCTAACAAAATCAGAAAAAAAAGAGAAGAAAGGAAAAAGAACAGGAATTACCCAATATATCTTAAAAAATTATCAAGTGCAGCAAGTAAATAATGAAGTCAAAGTAACCCCTATGGATACTAAGTACATACAATATAATACTTGATCTTCAAGTCACACAGATCTCTAATTTAATAAACCAGTTGTAATGGTACATAAGATGTGTGCAAGCTTCCTTCAGTTGTGCAGAAGAAAGTTTCGAGTTCAAGGAATAATTAGATTGCCCTTAAATGATCTTATCAGTCTCTCCTGCACAGAGGAGCCAGGCCCACTCATGCCATACTACATGAGCAAACAGATTCACAGACTAAAAAAAGAGTGATACAACTTTCCCTTAGCATTCCTCACACTAGAGACAGGCATGAAAATAGTCACCAAATAAAATTAAACAAATCACTTTTTTTTTTTACTTTTTTTTATGTGTTTAGATAAAACATCAAAGCAATCAATAACACTTTACAGATCATTAAGTTTAATTGATGAGAACATCCATTAACAGAGTAATTTCTGAAACTGTAGGTATTAATTATTTTCTTTCAAAACTTATTACTCATTTTCATGACTTGAAGGCTATTGGGCACCCAGGAAAATGACCATATTAACGTTCAATACTTTCTATTTACTCCCTGTTTTACAAGATATCTTCCAAAGAGCCTCAAAGGTACCAGACAGATCTAACAGCAGTGCAGCCATCACACACATCCCGCAGCACTGCCTATCCTGGCTAACAAATGGCTTTGGCCTCTTATTGACTGTAATCAAAGGGCAACTTTAGAGGCTTTACATAAAATTACCTAGAGCATCAGAGATAGTATAAAGGTCCTATAAGCATTCAGGATCTATCCAGCCTACTTTTCCATACAAAGTATCTTTTTGCACAAGCTCTTAAGAGAATCAACATACTTTCAATGAAAGATAACTTTATTTGAAACATTATAGAGGATGCTTTGTTTGCTTTTGGTTAGTTTGGTTTTTAAAATTAAAACTTCATTTTCACTTTAAAAGAGCAAAGATTTTGACTTTTTTCTCATAGTAGAAAGACTCATGCAACACAAAAAAAATTGTACAAACACAGTTATAAAGAAACCAGGTCCATGGGTATCCTCACATTTCAAAATCAGGCAAGTCAGTCAGACCTAGGCTCTGAAAAAAACCCTAAACACAATTTATTTATATCTATTTTTCCACAGAAAAGCCGTATTCTAGAAGCCAGAGAAGATTATTGACTTACTGTTGATGATTAGCCTAGGAGTTTTACAGATACATTAATAAAAGAAACAATTCTCTGTATCAAACTTATAACTAGTAATGTCAATTTTGCTTTAACTATTTGCTCAATCGTGTGGTTTTGGGACCCACATATAATGTTATAAACAAATCACACCACTGCCTAAGGGAGAAAAGGGTAGAAAATTACTTCAGCAAAAGTGAATGAAAAACACACTCTCTAGCTATAAACTCATATATTTGTGGTCAATATTTAATAGTATTTGTGTAGCAATATTTCTGCAATTAAGCTTATGCACACGGTGCACCATAGTCCCAATGAATCAACACAAATATCACTTTCATTTGCAAGAGTTTGATTTCTGAAAAGAACATAAAATTAACTACAAGGAAATTGGCTACAATAAAGTTGGCTGGTGTTCAGGATTTTTTTTTTTAAGTCATTTAAGGAAGAGACTAGTAGGAAGTATACTTCTCTCAAGTTTGCAGGTCCAGTAGCACAACTTTGTGTTTTGTTTCTCCATTTGTTGTTAATTAACATATACACAGAGTATGAACTAAAGACCTACATTGATAGACCTATTCCCACTTTATGCTCTCTTCCCTTCCCAAACTTCAGGACTCAAAAAGAAATGGCAATAATGGCATTAATTTCCTCAAAAGTCCCCTTGTTCAGGGGCTGAATGACTTCAGGACTGTGTGAATAGTTGTACACTAAGTTTTTCTACCATCCACTTACCTGTTTTAACTTAATATTCTCTTCCAACCCCAATGACTATGATTCTAAGATCACCCAGTCTGCCTATCAGTCCAGCTCCACTGTAACCACTAAACTGTATTATTCACTGCCAGATCCAGAACTGTATTACCCAGTGCCTTAAACACTTCCAGAGTTGACTCCACTACCTTCTGGGCAGCCCAACTACCCTAACAGTGAAAAAAAAATTTTCTAATCTGAATCTTCCATCTCAGCTTAAGGCCATTTCCTCTGGTTCTTTCACTGCAGAAGAGACCAGCCCCCAACTTGCTCCAACCTCCTTCCATGTGGCTGAACAGAGTGGTGAGGTCCCCTGAGCCTCCTCTCCTCAAGACTCAACAAGCCCAGCTCCCTCAGCCATTTCCCATCAGACAAGTGATGGCTCTCGAGCCTTGCTGTGCTTTGCTGGACATGTTCCAATGTCTCTGTGTCCTTTTTGAAGTGAGGGGCCCAGAACTGGACACAGAACTCAAGGCACAGCCTCACCAGTGTGGAGTACAGGGGGGTGATCACTGCTCTGGTCCTGCTGGCTACGTTATCTTTGATCCAGGACAGGCTGCCATTGTGGCCAGAGTGACACTGGCTTTTACACAAGAGGTTTTAGAATCAGAGATTAGTTTAAGTTGAAAGAGACCTACAAAGATCATCCAGTCAAACTACTTTGCAATGAGTAGGAACAGCTTCAACTAGATCAACCTGCTTGGAGCCCTGTGCAACCTGATACAGAATGCTACCAGGGATGGGGGAATCTACCATTGCGCCTAACAACTTGTTCCTGTGTTGCATCAAGCCCTGTAAAAGAAAAATTCTTATCTCTAGTCTCAGTCTATCCTCTGCTACTTTAAAATCAATACCCCCCATCCTATTGCTACACCTTGCTAAGAAGTCTGTGCCCCTCTTCCTTATAAACCCCCAGTGAGTACTGGAATGTTGCTAAGAGGTCTCCCCAGAGCCTTCACTTCCAGGCTGAACAATCCCAACTCTCCCAGCCTGTCTTCATAAGGCAGGTACTCCGGCTCTCTGATCAGCCTCATGGCCTCATCTGTACCTGCTGCAAGGGGTCCCTGTCTTCTCTGTGCTGAGGACTCCAAAAATGGATGCTGCACTGCAGGTGGAATCTCCCCAGAGCAGAGGAGCAGAATCTCCTCCCTCAGCCTGCTGGCCACACTGCTTGTGATGCAGCCCAGGAGGCAGCTGGCTTTCTGGGCTAGAGGCTCACATTGCAAGGACATTGTAGTTATGATTAGCCACATATGGAATGGTGTTATTCTTTCAAAGGGATGCTACCAGCTCACTAAGTATGGATGTTGTCATCTTATTGCAAAGCTCCCATATCTTCTCAGTGGTGTCTCATGGGCAGCTGCTCACAGCACTGACTCCTTCTTCTTTACAGCACAACCAAAAAACTCCAGCTCTCTTCTCAACCAGCTAACCCACTCTTTTATAATACTGATCCTCCTTGGACAGCTGTGGCCTGCTAAGGGCAGGCCTGTTGCTAATCTTTGGTAATTAGTACAGCTGCAACTTTTCAGGGGTGAGATTACCTTCTGCACTATCTTTATTTTCTTATATTCTATCCCCCCACATATGGAGATGAGCCACACTGCTCAGTAATTCCCAGGTTACCCTCTAGAACCAAATTTATGGGCAGGACTTACACTGACAACTCACCATCTTCCTGCAAGGATGGGATGCAGCAGCAGCACAGCTTCTCAATACTCACTCCAGGCTGATTTATTTTCTCTGACCCACCTGCTGAAAAACAAACAACCACCAATATAAAACACAATAAAAAGAAAAAAAAACACCACCACCATCACACACATAATAAGAAACTCCTGTGAAAGATCTTCCCAGCACCTTCAGCAGCAGAGCCCAACACAAAGAAATCACTGACCACCCCTGGCCCCAGCTTTCCACTGAGTGCCACCAGTAATGCTGCTGCTGTCAAGTAGTCACACTGATTTCCTGGGTTTGATACACTAAGGAGCTTTTTGTCAACAGCTTGAGCATCTTTTGTAAGACATTTTTCTGATTCTTTATGAGATTTTTAATTTCCTGTTTGTGTTTGGCCTGCCATGGTTTAAGGACTTTCCTCTACTGTTCATTTGAGCAGGCTTTCCTGTTTCCAGCATCTGGCCATTTTGTTACAGTGCCCTCCACTGAGGTTTCTATCTAGTGAGGTAAGCTCCTCAGGATGATTTAGTATTCTCTTTTTTTTTACTTTGAGATATATGTGGGAGCTTCTGATAACTTTATTAGAATAACTGTATTGTTAATAGCCCTCAGGATGCTTATGCTTTTAGAATAATTCTTCAAGTGTTTGTTCTCCAATTGTCTGCTTGTTCTGCAGATCTTGTACTTAAAATCAATGACCACATTCTGCATGTGTTTATTTTGCTCTCTTCAGCTGTAGAGCTCAATGTGATCTTATGGCAGTCACTAGTTAGCAAGCAGCTCCAGTGCACCACTTGGGAGCACATCCAGAGTAACACCTTTCTGGATGCACCAGGTGTTCTGGGAAGCAGCCACTTTGCACATCTGGATGCATCCTCCTTTTTTCCCATCATGAAAACGCACCAATCCAGTCTCTACAGGGCACCCGCTGAAATGTCTCACTGTTGCTGCCTGTACTGAATTTGCAGCTTCCCTACTCTCATTTCACATTTCCTGAGCACTATTACAGGTCTGAGCAGGGGGCTGGTAACACAGTCTTAGCACTGCATTATCATGAGAGTACGAGATTTCTGCCCACAGTGGTTCCATGGATCTGCTCTTCTCCCATAATATTTTTTTATGCTGTTGTGCTTTATAAGATACTTCCTGTACAGCACCACTCCCTTACAACTGAATGTCACTCTCATCTTTCCTATAAAGCTGATATAGCAGCATTGATTACCCTCCTTTAACCAGGTTTGTTTTCCAAAGTTATTATTTCACACCAAACTCCCTCATCTTACATTATAGGCCTTAAAGCTGGTGGGATAGAACTCAAGCTTTTCCTTTTCTCCATCTCTCATTACTGCTTCTCACTGCCTCTGTTAAGTGGCATTGCAGATGTCCTGAGAGGACTCCCTTTCTTCTTCCACTGTGCTCTTCCTTGTTCCTTGCAGGCTTGTTTGGTGTACCCTAAAAATCAGCCACGCTCCCATGGCAAACTCTGACATTCCTACCCCTGAAGATGCCCCTGCTACAAGAGCATGCAAGACACTACAGCAGCAGCTGCATCTGAGCAATCAGGCCACTCTTTCCTAACAGCTGCTTCCCTACCTTGAACTTGCATCCTCCACAGCAGGGCAGAGGCTGCTGCCATGGTGGAGGCTTCACCTGCAGCTGTGCTGGAGTCCCAGTGCTTTGTGCACAGCTAACTGGGAGATACACGCAGTGCAGCTCTACGAGGCTTCTGCACTTAGTGCTGAAAACAAGTCATGGAAACAAAGCAGACAAGAAGGACAAAGAAGAAAAAACACTGAATGGGCAAGGTCAGGCTATATGAAACCAGCCCTCATCCCACTATTTCAATTTAACTAATATTCACCACCTCATCAGAAAAACCCTGCCTGCATTCTGCACTCCTTCCTCAGCAACATCCATCTGTCAAATTACGCACTCCTTGCTGAGACCAGGATATTACGGCTGCAAGAAAGCATTTAGCCCATCATGGTTGCTATTGCTAAGTAATAAATAATACTTAAGGGAAAGGAAAAAGAAAGTATGAGACTTTTTTTATTCCATTTGACTGAGCTGATGGCCTTCACCTCTTAATATTATGTTATTATTGCTTACAGTAGGAAGACATTTAGCTTCTAAGTGTGTTTGAGACATCTGTGAATGACTCATTATCACTTTCTTTTCTTAGAAAAGATTGGCTTCTGGCTCAACTCCAAAAAAAACCCACTGGAACACCTGGACACCAGAACCATACTGTTGTGACTACTGATCCATCTGCAAAACAAGCTGGCTACCTGCCTGATCCAGGATAGTTCAGCAGGGAGATACTCTTCATGTTGCCCTGTAGCCATGCACCCCTCACCCAGAGACGAGGGGCAAATTGTTAGTTGCTCACTAAATCCCTTGGTTTCCACGAAGGCATTTTGGAAATCAACTAACCTGTAAGACATGTCACAGGTGCAGGCCAGGTGTTGCAGTGGATCAGAAGAAGAACCAGAAACAGTTTTTAGCAAATGAACAGAGACTTTGACAGTAGCAATTTAGTTTCAGTGTGAGACTTTTTCTTATTGACTTGGTTTATCAGTTTATTTCATTACTTATTGAATTATGACTGCAACAAAGGCACCTGAACAACTTCAAATATTTTTAATTGGTCTGCATGACATAATTGATAACCAGAATTTATCTAGAAATACAAACTGCCTGTTGGTTGTCAGTCTACTGTAACAGCTACAAGCTCAAGAATCAAACCCTTTCAAAATAGCCTTTTTTTGTCAAAAGAAATACAGAATGAAAACAGACATTACATGCAACTTCTAATCTTTTTCTCTTTTCTCCCATATAATTAAAGGGCTTGATATTCCAATTGCTGTTTTGCTATTGTTTGTACTAAAATGATTTGCAATTATTCTAAAATTTCTTTCCATATGTAAACAAGTTCTTCCATTACATAACACTACAACTAAAAGAAAAGTTACAATTAGCAACTCATTTTTACCTCTCACAATGGACAAAAATATTTCACACTGGCAATACCTTGTTACTCCTGGCTGAGATGCCAAAAGTATTTTTCCATAAAAAGAAGGATTTACAGGAAACATTTGCTTTTGGTTTGAGAAGTTAAATGTTCTGCTTGCATTTAAGTCTTGCATTAAGTCCTGAGTTAAATGTTTTCAACAACTTCTCTATTTCTAACTTCTAAAGCAAAACAGGTCATGACTTGACAATTTTCTCCATGGGGTACCAGCTTCAAGAATTGTGTTTAGAAGTTCAGCCTTCGGAATTAATGGGAAAACCCCAATTCTCAGTCCAACATATCAGAGAATGGAAAAACATTAAATAAAAGAAAAAATATTCATAATCAATAGACTAATATATTACCCATAATTATTAGAAAATCAGCACAAGCCAGCTGTATACATGACTAAAGTTAAATTCTGCATCTTGCAAAGATGTGTTTGAAGTGATAAGGCAAAGAGAAAAAGGATTGTTATGAACACAAAGTGCTAATCTGCTGTCTAAGTCCTACTGAACCTCTCCCCTAACACTTAATCTAAAATGCTTTCAGCTCTTAAATTCACCTTCCAAAACCAGCAGGAGGTTAAAGTGGGACCCAATGGGAGGTTACATTTATTTAATATTCAGTCCTTTCTCAGATGAAATATTGCAGTCTGTCCTCCCAGGTATTTGTAGAACCATTAAAATAATGGCTTACAACTATTACTTGAAATAGTAGTTCTATTTGTAACCACCATTGACAAAGGGTAAGCAAAGTGCATTAATTTTCTTTGAAAAATACCCAAAACCTTTGCTGTTGAGCACTGAGGGAATGTGCCCCATTAACTAGTTCAATGCTGTAAGCTGAAGCAATGCTAGTATTTATTGTTTAGCTAAAAGGAACCTGTATCTCTCTAAGGCCTTCTCCAGCTGTACCCTCTATGCCTCACAGCTCTGCAGCTCACCACAGATGCCTCCTACAAGCTCTGACACAAGTTCAGATCCTGTATCTTTACACATTAACAGCACCTGTAAATACAATATTAATTTGGCCATGAAAATAGCCAATTTCAATAGCCATTGAAATTGGTTTTTTTTTTTAATGGTCACTACATTTGACAATATGTATTATTGTACTTACATTTTTCTAGTATCCCTTAGAAATAAGATCATCACAAAGAAGCAGTAATAACCCAAAATCCACAGAAGCATCAAACAAGACCTGTCACAGAAATCTTTGTGTCATTTCCGTGACATGCAATGAGCACAGCTTCCTTTAACGCTGCAGATCTCAATTTCAAATCTGCACTCATGCATTGTGAAAAATTTCTAGAAATTTAATTTTTACTTTACTAAGGAGAATTCTAAGTAGTATCTAGAGAATATATTTATCATGTTAAAACAGGAATCTTAAGTGTGGCCAGGCAGTTTTGACTTGTGTTAAAAATTTTTCATTTATATATCATTCTTAGTGACAGTGGATGAAAGAACAATGATAAGTGCTTGTTGCTACCACCTTGAAAGGTATCCTTAAATTAAAAGTAAATTTGATATGCAACACTGCCTTTTATTGAGAACATCCAGTTAATGGATTTTTTTTTGATCCTGTTAAAAAAAATCCACAAATCTACTATTTTTATAATTTTTCAGTCATTAAATAACTACTGAGAAGAATAATATACAGACTTTGTCACGTTATTTTAATTCTGCAACAGCTTTTCCCAAAAAAATGTGTTTGCTCTGATTTAGGTTTTTGCTTAAAAAAAAAAGGTTTAAAACTTGAAGCCAGCAGTGTCCAGTCACTGTGACAATGAACACAACCAGGGCACAGCTTTGGGCCCTGCTGGCTGTAGGCTTCTGCCACCCCCACTGCATGTGGATGGTGCCTTCAAAACACCTGCAGCAGCAGCCCACATGCAAAGGACAGATAGAAAATTCTCAGGTTCCTAAGTAAGACATTCTTTCCTTTGCCCCTAGCCACTGCTGAGGTGAAGCTATACTGCTGACAATTGTTATTTTTTTTTCTCAGATAAGTCCCTCTTAAAAAGACTTTCCTGTTACTGCATCCCATTATATTCACTATGAACATCTGCATATCCAGCTGCTACTTTTATTACTGTCTCAATTCCAGAATTCTTAAAATGTTTTTTCTTTTTCTTTTTTAACTACACTTAAGGTATGAAACACCTATAATTACATTTTATGTACAATCAATTAATTATGATCATTAATTGCAGCTTTCTCAGAAGGAAAATGCTACTGAAGGCCACAGCTGAGTTACATCATTTCAAATGTAGACACATAGCCAGGCAGACAAACTGACTCTCAACCACTGCTCCCACATAACCTTCTAGCCCTTTATTTTTTTTCGCATCTCCCAAAACTGTGAAGTCAACAGCATTAATATGCTACAGGCACAAGCACAGCATCTGTGCCAAATCCAGACATATTCATTTTCACCAGCTACCAGTGACTTTATGATGAGTTTATGAAATAGCAGCAATAGCTGATGATTGCTCTGCTCCTGTCCCAGCACCGAGCAGCCAGAGGAGCCATGGGCAGAGGAAAGCCACCACAGAGACTCAAGAGGCCTCAGAACAGGGACATCACTGCTGCTTGCCTGGCACTAGCTTGCACCTTGCTGCTCTGCCTCAAGAGGCACAGTGGGTCCTCTTTGTTCCTCTTAATGACTTTTTACAGCAAAAATCAAGTGGGAAACACTAACTCTGAGGAAGACATCCTGCAAAATTTCCAAGGATGCCAAGAGCCACCCTGATGTCAGAGCAGCTTGCTGAGCCAGAGAATGGCACCCCTGTTGAGTACAAGGCCCTGGCAGCGCAGCTGAAACCAGAGCTTCTCAGAGGCGCAGGCACACTGGCAACATAAGGGTTATATGTACTGAGGATTCAATTGCTAGTTTGCTTCTTGGCCTTTGATAACCAGAAATCAAATTGCTTTTCTGTTGAATAAAGTATCTTTCAAATTCAATTGCTTATCTCCTCATTCATTCAAGAATGGGAGACCTCAGATTTACAGAAATGAGAGTCCGCAATAGAAATATGCTATATTAGACATAGAAGAGACACCTGAAAAATAATCAAAACACATTCTATTGATTTTAACCTTCAATATCAAGGTATCTTTCAGCAGTCTCAACTGGATCCAGGCTATAAGAATTTCCAATTATTTGAATATCTATATATGGGATAAGCATTTAGTTATCAACATCCCCCATAAAACATATTTTGGGTTGTTATTAGGGCACCATTACTATGAAGAATTGACTGTATTGCCACTTCAGCCCACGCTGCTGCTGCAGTGAGAGCAGCTGCAGACACAGTGCCCAGTGCCAGGACGGGCACCCAGGGCAGGGCAGGGGTGCTGCCAGCAGGGCAGAGCTGCCCGTGCTCAGCTGCACGCCAGGCACTGTGCCCAAACACTGCTCCAGTGCCACAGGCTGAGGGAGGATTCTGCTGAGGGGTTCTGCCTGGTGACAAGTCAAGTTAACATGAAAAGCACATGCGTAACTTTATGTCCCTCAGGTGTCTGCTACACCGGCAATGATGTCTTCTGCTTAACTTCCGAACTCTGGGATTCTGAAAAATTGCTGTGAATGAAGAGGGAAACAAGGGGGTGCAGGTGGTCCCAAACTGCATGCAGGGCAGCCTCCATGGGGTCTGGCAGAGCCTGGAGGCCCTGACCTGGGCACACCACAAGCCAGAACAGAAGAGAAGCCCTGGGGCTCAGGAGCTCTCCAGTCCCACCATAAATTCTCTCTTACTGGAAGAGGAAAGAGGAGGGGAAATCTTTCTCCACAAATACTTCTTCCCCAAAATCCTCTGCCATGGACAACCCAGATGGAGCATGAGGGTCTGTGTAACACTGGCAAGCACACCTGGCCCTCCAACACAGGCATTCAGAGGCTGGGCTGGACCTTGTCATGCCCTGGACCCTGCTGCCAGCACAGAGAGAGCAATGGGAAGCAATGGCTTCAGAGCGGTGTGGAAGCATTCAGCAGGCTGGAGAGCAGCCCAGGCAGGGAGCTGCTCTGCAGGCCTCAGGTGCAGGGCTTCAGCCAGGCAATGGCTTCAGAGCGGTGTGGAAGCATTCAGCAGGCCAGAGGGTGGCCTGGGCAGGGAGCTGCTCTGCAGGCCCCAGGTGCAGGGCTGCAGCCAGGCAATGGCTTCAGAGCGGTGTGGAAGCGTTCAGCAGGCTGGAGAGCAGCCTGGGCAGGGAGCTGCTCTGCAGGCCCCAGGTGCAGGGCTGCAGCCAGGCAATGGCTTCAGAGCGGTGTGGAAGCGTTCAGCAGGCCAGAGGGTGGCCTGGGCAGGGAGCTGCTCTGCAGGCCCCAGGTGCAGGGCTGCAGCCAGGCAATGGCTTCAGAGCGGTGTGGAGGTGTTCAGAGGGCCGGAGAGCAGCCTGGGCAGGGAGCTGCTCTGCAGGCCCCAGCTGCCAGGGCTGGGTCACCGGCCCACCAAGGCAGGGCCCTGCCATTCCAAACCATCTTGCACTGTCACAGCACGATCCCGAGGGGCTCAAGGCATGGCAGCCTCCCCCTGGCTGCTGGCCAGCAGCTCTTCCTGCACCCTGCCCCGGCACTGCAGCAGCTCCTGCACCATCAGCACCAACACCTTGCGTTGGTGCCAGTGCTCCATCCAGGGTGGCACAGAGCAGCCAAATGCTCCATTCACAGAAAGGGCTGTGCAGCACTGAGGAAAGGAAAGAGGAAAGCAAAACGTTTTTTCTCCTTATGAGGACTGCTTGATTTCAGCAGTACCAGCAGTGAGGACTGAGTATTATCTCTCTCCTCTGATCAATCAGGAGAGTCAGCCCATATTTAGCAAAACCAAAAATGAAATTTAGCAGAGCATTATGGTGAAAGGCATTATCACAGACTTCTCTGACTCATTTGCTGCACTGCAGGGTAATACTGTGAAAAGTATTAGTACCAATGCATTTGGTGATTTAAATAAATAAATAAAAATCTTATTTTAATCCTTTGTTTTCTTAGCTTTTTCACAAACACCAACCCAGAGTTTTACAGACTTTCTCTGTAAAAGGGTAAAATTGTTCATTCAAATAGTACTTTTCATTCTATTAAAAAAGAACATAAAAATATTTAAAATACTAATATAAAATTCTCATTAATTGACATTAATGAAACCTCTGCTAAGAGGGACAGTTCCTAATTAAAGGACAGGCACCACATCTGAATGCAGACTAAAATCCTCTAATTTTTACATAAGCTATAAATCCACTGACTAATAGACTACACTTTAAAGGTTACATATATCTCCCCAAAATAAGCTCCTGATATTTCTCATCACTTTTCTTTGACTTTCCCAACTTCACTATCAGAGGTACTGATAGCTGCAGTCTGTTGCTCATGTGGCAGATCTTTAAGAGTCTCTCCAAGCTTTTGATGTTGGGATATTTTTTTTTCATATCAACTCAAATATTACTTTCCTACTTGTATCACCAGTGACCAAGTGAGGGCAACAAGCACTAGAGCAGATGTCTGGAAAGCTCTATCCTACCTTTGCAGCCTCAGACCACAGACAAAGTTCCTTTTGCACAGAGGATCCACTCTGACTTTCTTACAAGGTTTCTATCAGGGTTGCCTTTGAAATTAACAACTGATATGCGACAATAAATCTGTTTGGAGACAGGTATACTTTTAGATTTACTCCACTTTACACAGATCTTCTGGCCAAGGTTTGAAGAGAACACTTGAAAAGCAGACACTAAACAGTCTCCAAAATGTAGCTGCAGAGCCTTGTCAGACACCAGTATTAGATAATTATAGCACATGAAGCAGCTCTCCAAAATTCAGGGAAATTTTGATACATTTCTGTCTGTGTCACCTTTGCACGTACTTACAGCATACATTAGCTTATATTGAGAAAGACTGATATTACACTTAGTATCAGAAACCTTTTCTACCTACTGTCATTATGAGCTGTAAAGTCTAAAAGGATGATTATAAATGAACCTTCCTAAGGTAAAAGCAATGATATAACTTTTAATAGTTTCACAGTTGCACCTTTATCATCAAAAAAAAGAAAGGTACGGTGTCTGACTTTCGTAAATTTAGCTAATTTTAAACATCCAAAGTAACTTCTAATAGGTGCCATTATTGAAAAGATGACAAATTTCTGTGGATTCACATTTTCTTATTAGAATAACCCTTCTTAGATAATCCTCCAAATTTGCCAATGTCTTTCTTATGTCCCACACTGAACCTAGGAGCAGAAAATCTTTATTGTATATTTATTTTTGATGTTGCAAAAGGAGTTTGATTACTTTGTATGCCAATTTACACCTAAAGAGAGTTTAGAAAATGATCTTAATGTACTAGTAAATAGAGAGGTTTGATTAATATCCTTTAACAACAGTGAAAAGAACCACATTTTATTGTACTCCCATGACACCGCCAAGCAGTGGCAGCAATAATCCTTCACCACACTGTATAATGAAAAAAGCACTACAACTTAAAAAAAAAATTACAATTCACTATAGCTTTCCTTTAGAGTGCTATAAAATGCAAGCACATTCACATGACAGTGTGTGCGTGTATATGTGTCTCTTAATAAAGCTTCTCTGAAGGGCAATACAGCATGTACCATGGAAACAGGGGTTGCCATGGAAAGAGAGCTTTTTAGTAGATGGCAAAAGAAATGAGGATTTGATTCCCTCTTTCTCACTTGTCTTAAAAAAAGATATAAATCTGTGTAACTATTGACATCAGCAGAGTTATTCCTGAGAAACGCCAGCATGAACAAACAGACCCAATACGTTCACAGCGGAGAATTTTTGGCATGGGGCTGTGGTGATGTGTACAGCCCTGCATTTCAGGGCAGCTCTCCAGCTATCCCTTACACCACACACAGCTCTGCAGCCAGTCCCCCTCAGGCACACTTGTGACATATCCTTCGAAACTCTGCAGGAGCCAGAGCCACAACAAGCCACAGGAGAGTGGATTTGCAAAGTTGCTGTTCCTCACTGGCTCAATTCTCATGCAGAAAGTGCCAGAATCTTTTACCTGCCAGATCTTTTCTTTGCTTGAGTACAAAATATTTGCTGTTATAATGTACATGGTGTTACAAATGAATGAAAAGCATGAATCAAATTAACTTAAAGCATATTGGTTTTCAGGCATGCTTAAAATGAAGACTGTATTGATGTGTTTCATCTAACTTACTCATTAAAATGGCATTCTTGATGTCCTCATGTTACTGTAATCTCTGAAGCACTGGACAAACAAGTACATTTGTTTATCACTCTTTCCTTACTAAAGAACAGGGTTTTATTAAAGAGATCAATCACCTGTGTACAGTTTAATAGCCTGAGCTGTGCATGTAAGACAGAGCTTGCTTCAATAGCCCACAACTCCTGAAGTATAGAGGGACATGTAAAACCATTTGTTGCTTTAATAAAACAAAATATTTCTCAGAGCTAGCAAGTACCCTATTAAAATTAGCAATTTGAGACAGAAAAGCAGTGCTTAGAAGAAACGAATTCTAATAAAAGCAGCAGAATCAATCCTGTTCGCTTACTTCCATGAGACCCTATGCTTCTAAGCAGAGACACAGAAACACTTTACATGCTTAATGCACTGCCTTCCCTCTTACTGAATCATGCTTATTGTGGAAACAGTCTTTTGAGACTTCTAGCTGTTTTGAGGTAATTGGAGGATTGCTGCCTCTAATGAATGGTCTCCTCATAATGGAGGCCAAAGTGTTCAAAACAATGTCAAAGGCAAAGCGTACAAAGGAAAGCTTTGCAGAAATGCCAATGAACAATCCTGAAATACATTCTTTTACTAAAAGATGATCTTTCTTACTAGGCTACAGCTATAGTATAATGAAGTTGTATTAGAAGAGGAAATAATGTTTTATTAACACTGTTGGATGTTACTACAAATTGCAACAGCCACCCCTTTTATGATGAAAGGCAGCAAAGAAATCTAACATTAATGAAGACTTCACTTTTTCGCAATCAAGAGTCAGTAAATAGCTAAGCTGTTTACTTAATTGTCCAAAATTGTCCTTTTACCTATGTTAGAGTGAAGAACAGGAACTTTCTCATTAGATGAAAACTTGCAGTTCAGTGCCTGTCAAGCTTTTGAGAGTTCTAATTAATTTTTTAACTATTTAGCTTCATAACAAGATTATCTGTTTCATTTGGGGAAAAAATCTTCCTTTAACTGCCAACTTTGATTAAGCAGTGGTTTTAGCAAATGGACATGTCATGCAAAGAAGCTGTTAGCAGCTGTAACAAGAAAGATAAAAGCTATTGAAACAGCATTTTATAAGGAAACAAGCCCACTATAGGTAGCAGCAACTACATGAAAGACTAAGGTGATCAAGAAGTGTTTCCTGGATTTTGAAAATAAAGTCAAAAACACAGAAGAAAACCAATCCTTCATCTCCTATCAGCTGTTCCTGTTGCCAATGATTATGGCAATATTTCACAGAGAACATATGGCAGTGTTTATAGCCATCAGGCAGTATTTCACAGAAGCTGCGACACCATGTGTCCACCAACTAGCCTTTCTGATTGCAATTAATTAGAGAAGCAGGAGGCACTTTTTAAATAACATTACATCTTAGAGATTCCTGAAGTTTCATGGCCCATGTACAAGACTAAGTGACAGGAAAGTCTATTAAAATTGTAACAAGCCTAGCACAGTGAGTCTGTCCTTGAGGAACAACACCTAATAAAAAAAATACTCTCCTTAAGGAGCATAAGAAAGAACAGAAAAATAATAAGCCATTCAGGGTGGTACTTTGGAAGCCTGCAACAATAAGGAAATATTGAAGACCTTTAACAGGCCATTTTATGAAACAGATTCTGCAGAAAAGCTGCCATAGTGAAAGCTATAGAGTTGGTTTATAGTTGCAAGACCCAAGAGGATGTGTACCAAAATTACGTGGGGATCTATTAAGGAGCTAAAACTTACAAAATTAACTGTGGCAGTCGTTTCATGACTCCTATTTTAATAAAAGCAAGGAAGAGAGGAAAACTAAGGGTAATAACTACCCAATAGGTTTTCATGTAGAAGTGGAAAGCTGAGCTTTCCCAGCCAGCCCCTGCAGCTGGATCCAGCACTTCAGGTAGCCCTACTCAAAGATAAAGCAGGGGGGCCAGAACCACCCCACACAGCAGCAATTTCAGCAGCACTGCAGACTATAGTGCAATTATTCCCACAAAAAACAGCTTTCCATTAATAGAGGTATTTTCCCAACCCAGTGCAATCTGAGCCATTAAGAATGGGCCAGGAGAATCACACGAGCTCAATTTTATACTACAAGTGATCCAACAGGCAAGACACCAGTCAAAACTGATGGGAAGAAGTTCAGCATCACGTTCCTGTATTTGAGATTGGCTCATAGCATCCTCTCTCCTTATTGACACCTTTGCCCCCCACAGCCTGCTGCCCTGCTGCTCCTTGATTTGAGTTAGGATTCCATTCCCTGGAGAAATGGAATATGAGAGCAACTTTGGAGGAAGCCTGTCCAGCTGTAGCCTTAGCAGAGCTACTTTCTTCCAAATCTCTAAGTTCTGATCATATAACTGAGCTCACCCTGGAGTCCAAATGTATCTCTTCTCTCCAGACTCTTATTCTCATACAACTTCTAAACACCTTTGAGATCCCACTACATCCACTGAATTTTTCTAAGTTGGCCAGCAACCTCAGAAGTTATTAAGACATACCAACAGTGCAGCCATCCAAGCCTCTTTTCCTTAAGAAAGCAGACTTCAATATTCCTCTGCCATTATATTCTTGTTATTTTAGTATTTCTTTCATTCCCCAAACCTCTAACCTCTAATTTTTATTACAGAATTCTCATCTTGGGACACAGAAATTACAAATGGTGTTGGTAATAATGGATACATTTATTTTTATTATTCTTAAGAGCAAAATTCCACAGTATACTCATGGTGGATCTTGAAAAGGTAAACTAATGACCACAATACACCTGCCTAATTGTAGTACAATAACCTAGGATCTGTTGTTCACGTGTGCAATATGACAGAAAATGCAAGCCATGTTTAAAAGTGTATCAGGCTGTTGAGATTGGTAAAAATCTTTCCTCTGGAACTGGGCAAGCTATTTAAAACTCCAGGTGCAGCCTCAACACCAAGCAGCAGCTAAAAATGAGCCACCACTACACTTGCATGATGACAATAGGGTAACTTTATAAATAAATAAGCACCAAAATAAAATGACAGCTGGCAACTTCACCATCCTTGTCTACACTTTCCTGGAAGCAGAACTAATATTTTGAGCTGTGCATGTTGAATGCTTTCAAGGTTTGTACTCCATCAAAAAAGTTCCCAAACTGCAAGGCTGACAGCTGCCACCAACTTAACAGCTATACTAAAGTTCCTGGCACAACTTACAGTGGCTGCCCTAAAATTTCAGAGTAGCTTCAATGCTGAAAGAAAATTGCAATATATTCCTTAATACAATATGTTTCAATGAAAAGAAGAAAAAGCTCAGAGAGAAATTCCTATGCAATGTGCACCAGCCGCTGTAGTGCCGTTTCTACAGCACTTACTAATGTTATTTTTAGGACAGTAACACAAATGCCACTGATAATCAAGAGCTGTGGCAGGGATCACCCTCCCCATTAAATCCCTCCTTTTGCCCCTTTCAAAAAGCCCCCATGGATGTCCTTCTTTCCATGTGGGCTGGGAGCTGGACAGGCACCCAGCCCATGCCCCCAGGAAGGTCAGAGGCTGCAAGGTCTCCCTTCCCTGCTGAAATGCAAAGGTACTGCAAGGAGCAGCTTACACCCTTGGACTGACCCAACCCAGTGATCCAGGTCTAGCAGATGCAGCCCAAAGCCAGGGGAGGAGTTGAAGGCAGCAGGATGGGCCCTGGGTGTGGGCAGCAGCACCACTCTACCTCAGACTTAGACTCTACCAACATCAACACAGTTTTGGGTATGACCCACTACATACAACTGTGGTCTTTTAGGGGAAAAAAAAAGCCTAAAAGCATTAAGGATTTCAGCAGGAAGGAGGTATCACACACACACAGAGATACTCTACCTCCCACAGTAGCTGGCTGGAAAGATAAGCAGATGAAAAGTAGAAGAATAATTTATACTCCCCACTAGCTAAAGTGGGAAAAATATAATTTGTCCCCAAAACACCAGGATGTAACAACACAGCTTTCTTTTGGACAAAAAAATATTCTTGACTCAACTATATACACAGTTATCCTTGTAAGCAGTCATGCCAGCAGAAAGAGTCATAGCAATAAAAACAAATATATATAGGATACCTGTGAAAAAGCCACAGTTTGAGAGGAGCTCATCTGAGCCCAGCACTCTGCACTAGCCAGCTTTCTAATACCAAGGACCCAACCAACCCTAGGGCCAGATTTGAAATGTTTTTTCATTTTAAATCTGAGATGCACAACCTGGCACCCCCTGGTGAGAGACCACTGATTCCAGTCCATCACCTGATCTGCTGTCAGGCCCCTGAGTGATCAGTAACAAGATGAGAATGAAATGAAAACCAAGATGGTTCTGGCAGTCACACCTCACACCTCTTTGCGACACTGACACTGCCCCGAGGAGCTAACAGAGCAGCTGATGATCAGGGGCCCATCCATTCCGTGTCGGAGAGACTGGGCCCTGCCACTAGTTCACATTGCACAAATGAGAAATAATTAGGAGATATAAATGGTCATAAATGGTCATCTTAATGAATAATTGACTTCTACCATAATTATTAGAGCTCTGATCACCTCCAGAATTTATTTGTACAAGTACCTCAACACCAAGATTAATTTAATTTTCTCTTAGGTTACAAAGGGATTAGATGAATAGCTAATAAATAAAAAGTTTTCCCAATATCAAGCAAAGCCATGGAAAACTGAATCTCATACTCTCTTCCTGCACACGCCTTGAAAGAGTCAAGTTAAAAATGAACAAATCTGAATTTCCAGTTCTTGTTTAACTAACCAAGTAATGCTTTAAAAGTTCATGTAATGCTTTTAGAACTCTTCTAGTAGAACATACATTACTCACTCTGAATGAACTATACCTTCAATGTAGATTACTTAAAGATGTACCTACACACATTGCATGCTATTATCTGCATTACCTTTAACAAGAATAAATGGATAAGACAAAATGTGCTCTTTTTATGCATATGGAATTCGGCAATATTCTAATTTCCTTGCACAGGCTGTTTAGAAAGGAGTGCTGTTATCAGATGTCACAGGCTACTTGACACCTTTGCACATATCACACAGAGGAATGACCAAGAGAATTCTTAGCCTGAGCTATCCTAAACATGACACACTTCAGATTCTTTCTGCATAGAATAGTGATGCTGCAAAACAAACAAACAATTAAAAATCTAAGCTAGAACAAAAGTAGGTTTTGTCCTGCAAAAACAGCTACAGAAATCACACTGAACATACTGTTTTGGAAGAACTTTGAAATAATATTCCTCCATTCTTCAGATGCTTTTTAATGATGCATTAGTCCTTACACCACGTAATATGCTATTTATAAAGACAACAGTATCTTCTAAGTCAAACTGTCTCCTGGCCGATTTACACTAAGGGAGTTTATGGTTTATGTGAGATTGTTAGATTAAACAAAAACTACCCCAAAAAATCTAGAGAAAAAAATATAAATTATGGTAGTTCTTAAGCATTTGAGTGCAATGAAAATGGTAGCAAAGACTACTGCTAATGAAAGTTTCTAACTGAAAGAAATGCAAACAAAAAGCAAAATAAGAATCAAATGAAAGTTGCTTTTTTTTTACTAATAAAGAATTTTCATTTAATTTTTTTTACCCTCAAGAAAGGTCATTTAGAGAGCAGTTTTAAGAATTTTTTTAATCTTCTTCAATTAAAATTATCTGAATGAAGTTTTCTTGTTCTAACCC
This sequence comes from Emberiza elegans, assembly GCA_024865655.1. Classification (NCBI taxonomy): domain Eukaryota; kingdom Metazoa; phylum Chordata; class Aves; order Passeriformes; family Fringillidae; genus Emberiza; species Emberiza elegans. The sequence continues at coordinate 69,869,580 of JALJVW010000206.1, forward strand.
TTCTTTTGGTCAAGACTGACTCAAAATCAAGATTCATCATTCTTCCAAAATGAAGGCAAAACCCATCTTCAAATTGATAAAGAAACACTAAGAGAAAGAAATATACATTCTAACTTATTCACTTTTACCAAAATTCAAAGCTGATTTAATAATACAAACAGTATTCTTACACACCATAACTTTTTATTCAAGGTCAACTATATCCTCATTATCTATTTCAAAATTTTCTTTCATTAACAAGCAAGCATAAATTACATTAGAATACAGCCCAGGGCTTAAAAAAAACCACCCAACAAGAATATTACACTGAGTTCCCAACAGAAATAATTATTCTAAAGAAAAATTAATACTATTATACACCTTTTACAAAACACTTACTTAAACTTCAGAAGTTGAAAAATGGAACACTTAAAACCCTTGTTAAACTACCCTAAAAAAAAAAAAACTTTGGTCAAGTATTTCAAGAGTGGATCTTTCTCCATTATATGCAGGCTGTAATGGGCATACCAAAATATTGAGGCTTCTGATTTTTGCAGTTTGGAAACATGCAGGGTCATGTTTGTACTATACCCAACAAAGGCTACAAATAACTCTTTAGGCACTTCTGAAAAATCAGCAGGGTGGTGCCTACTCCTGAGCTATCAAACAAACCTGAAGGGCTTGGAAGACAAGGGGAAGGGCTGGTTTGGGTTGCATTTTTTACATTACTTTAGGAGAAAAAGAAATAAAGAAAGTACCTATATTTGCCTGCACACTGTAGCTTGGGCCTTCTGTGTGCTTCAACCCTGAAATCCCACAGCCACGAAATTCCACAACCCCAGAGCTGTACACCATGGTCCAAAAGCTGCATCCTTGATAGTGGGTGCTCATCCCCATTTGGGAGGTGGTTCAACAAGCACAACTCATTGGATGAAATCTGGGACTCAATTTAGAGGGAAAGAGAAGAGGCATCTTCAAAAGAAACATTAGAAGCAACATTGGGAGGTGCTTTTTTGTTTGACACTGGTGTTCAGCTCATACTCTCTTCTTTACTACTGTAAAATAAAACACAAGTTTATATCACAGCCATGAAAACACAGAAAAGAGGACTAAGCTGGAAGGTTTTGGCTTTATCAAAGGGCACACTGCATGGCAAATAAGCCTAAGCTGATCTGCTATTAGAATAGAACAGAGTAACTCTCACATGCTTGTACTTGTGTTGTGTCTTTTTCTTCCATCTATTTCCCATAAGATCTGAATTCACAAAGCATCATTTGTGATAGGAAGAACACTAATAATTAGGTTATTTATACTCTGTTCGCATTTTCTTCAACTGAAAATTACTGACTTTAGAATGATATTTGCAAACTGATTTGTATTCATATTTCACTCTTTGGAGGCAATGATAATTCTCCAGGACACAGAATTCTCCCCAGCATTTTGTTCTGAGTAAATGCAACAATAGACTAGTAACTCACAGCTTTAGATTATGCTCCAAAATAGTTGTAAGTCTCAAAAAGGACCGGGGGGAACCAACCACATACCCACAAAGGTTTCATGCTTCTAGTCTACAGCAGTGTGAAAATTGAACCACTAAATCTTTAGGGCAGTAAATGACCTTGAAAACTCACTCAAGATTTCATTTATTCATTACCATAGGATTTATCTGTTCTGAACATCAGACTTGCTTCACCACCATGGACTTGCCTGGCAACTACTGATGTGTGCCTGACCCCAAATACTGTCCTGGGCCAGCCCCAGTCATTGTATGAGGGCACTGCAGGATGGGTACCATTCCAAGGGTCCCCTGCCATATTTGTCCTTTAGTCCCAGTTTGCCAAGCCTTGTGGATCAGCCAAGCCCATGTTACCCTCAGCACATTTTTCCCAGATTTTTGGCTTCTAGCACAGCCATGCATCAAAGATTTAGTGTTTAACTCATGTTTGCTGTCAGCACCCAGTCCTGATAGCATGTTTTGGGTATTAGAAGAGTTTTTCACCAATCCCAAATGACCACTGCATGCAGACTGCTGAAGCTCACTCCTATTTCTTTTAATGTTGAGAGAGTCCTCAGTCAACAGCCAACATCTTGAGCCAGGACGGTGTTCCATGGATGAATGAGGTCCCACAGTTCTGTCCCTCAACTCTAAAGAGTCAACCAGGCACCTAATCCACCTTGATTTAGCCAAAGAGTCGCTGATGTGGGCAACGTGCACATGTGCTGCAGCATGGATGACACACATCACTCTGAAAATGCTCCTGCTGAAGTTCAGCAGCAATAAGTAACAAAAATAGCGCAGCTGCTGCATGACTTGGCACAGCAAAGTCTCTGGGCAGCTGCAGAGCATAAGCTCCCATGCAGGGAACAGCACCGAGATCTCATTAGGTTTGCTCAAGTCATGAGGGTTTGTTTTTTTTAAGTCATTACCATAGTTCTCAAATTGAAAGTTGGAGATTATAAATTGTTACCTCAATCATTTCTTGAAAACCTAGACTAGTTTCCATCACCAAGGGAATTTGAAGCAGACGCCTCAGCACATGGAAACAAAGCAGCAGGACACATTTTACCCTTTCTGCTGCATCACAGATTTACATTGCATCCAGAATCTCTCCAAATATTACAACAGCATTACTCCTTCAGCACAATATATGTTTTCAGCCTCCACTGATCTGAGCATGCTCTGACTTCCAGAGTATTCTTTGAGATCATCTTTCCTACATTCTCATCTCACTAGCTGGCCTCAGGAAAGGGCATGTCGTGCAACAATACCAACAAGTTCTCAGTTTTCTAGGCTCCATCCAAGAGCAAATGGATTCCACTGGGTTATGGATCAGAGCCTCAAAAACATCACTGACCACAAAGCCATGTGGAGTGCTCAGGTTAGATAGAAATGGTACAGAAATCCCTAAACACTAGCCAGCAGGAGCTCTCCTCTGGCCAGACCCTGATTTGAACCTCCTCTGACCCCTCCAACCATTTGCTGCCTTGGCACTTGGCCAGTCTGGTCAATGCTCTCTGAGAGCAAATTCAACAGACCCTCAAAACACATAAAGAAAAGCAAATTTTTGAAGGGAAGCCACTTCTACCAGGACTAATGAATATAATGATGGTGGAGCAAGTCAGCCTAGACAGAAAACACACTGTCAACAGTGAATGATTTACATTGCATCCAGAATCTCTCCAAATATTACAACAGCATTACTCCTTCAGCACAATATATGTTTTCAGCCTCCACTGATCTGAGCATGCTCTGACTTCCAGAGTATTCTTTGAGATCATCTTTCCTACATTCTCATCTCACTAGCTGGCCTCAGGAAAGGGCATGTCGTGCAACAATACCAACAAGTCCTCAGTTTTCTAGGCTCCATCCAAGAGCAAATGGATTCCACTGGGTTATGGATCAGAGCCTCAAAAACATCACTGACCACAAAGCCATGTGGAGTGATCAGGTTAGATAGAAATGGTACAGAAATCCCTAAACACTAGCCCCCAGGAGCTCTCCTCTGGCCAGACCCTGATTTGAACCTCCTCTGACCCCTCCAACCATTTGCTGCCTTGGCACTTGGCCAGTCTGGTCAATGCTCTCTGAGAGCAAATTCAACAGACCCTCAAAACACATAAAGAAAAGCAAATTTTTGAAGGGAAGCCACTTCTACCAGGACTAATGAATATAATGATGGTGGAGCAAGTCAGCCTAGACAGAAAACACACTGTCAACAGTGAATGCATCCTAACAGTTGTTTATTTCTTGGTCCCCTACTTAAAATAAAGCTCTTCTCTTTTTTGGCCTCATAATGTCATGTCAGATTGTCCTTCCTTTTCAGCCGTTTTTCGTTTTGCATGTATTTCATAGGATTTTTTTAATAAAAGTGGAGGTGTTCTTGGCATTTCTGCCACAACAGCAGGGCTTGAACTTAAGGTCAAATTAAAGGAACAGTGTGTTCTGCTACCATGACAACCATTCCAGGCTAGTATCAGGTACTAAGATCCCAAGAATGAGGTGATAAAATCACTACATTAGTTTAATAAACAAGTTCCATTGTCATCATTTTACTATATATATATATGGTTCATTGAAAAAAAAAAATCACATTTCAGAACCTAATTTGACTGGCCTGTCATTCAATATCTAACAAAAAAGAAAGAGCTTCAGAATTATAGGTATATTGAAAACTTATTAAGGCTGCTATAGATTTTTAAGCCATATTCTATGTACACCAAATTTTGCAGACCCTAAAGCAAACCCTAAAATGACATTTAATTTCAATTCTCTCTTTACATATTCATACTCCACCTCAGCCTTTTAATAAATGTATAATTGAATTTTATCTATAAATCTTAATGTGTCAAACTATAAAGTTAAGGGCACACCTTAGAAACTCTTTATACCAAGAGGATGAATGTGAATGAAAGGCCTTCTCAGCACACATCCAAAAGCTGGTGCAGTGAGCTACAACCTGGGCATGTCTCCCACATCCTGGTCCCAAGCCAGAAAGACTAAACACCCACAGTGTTTGCTGGAGCTGGATCCAGCCACCCTTGCAGCTAATGAAGGGAAGAGGATTTGCCAGGCCTGGATGCAAAGTAACCAACACCACAGGGTTTGAGGCAAACACCTTGAGCAGCTCCTGGAAAGCCAGGCCAACGCCAGACAGGGAGAAGATGTTGCTGCATTTATTACTGGAGTGGGAATATCCCACCAGCTTCCCACTGACCCCCTGGGCAGCCTGGACTGAGATGGGCAGTGAAGGTGCCAGAGACACAGATCACCATGCTGAATGAGTGCCCCTGTATCAGAACTGCTAATAAGACAAAGATTTAAAATGTCACTTTTGGCTAGTGCTGACAGTAGTGGCTAGAGAAATAATTAACACTGATTTCCATATTACTGATAATTTTGCAAATGAAAATGAATGGGGCCAAATGGTTCTGAGAATTTAAGATAACTCCAGAAAGTCAGGAAATCCAACAGAGTCTGAGCACTTTATTTGCAAAATAATTTGAAATTACTTTGCATAGTAATAGGATTCTGGAGATATGTTGTTAACCATGCAGAACAGCCACATTGATTGAGAGCTGCAGTAGAGAAAAATAAAAGTTTTTTCCACAACAGAGGATTGCAAGGCATTTGTGACCTTTTTAACCAGATAAAAAAAAAAGTCATCTCAATTCACCCACCACAAATCACCAGCACAACATCACTCAAAAGACAGAGATAGGTCACCAGGCCCCACCAGAAGAGACGCTGCCTGTTTTCATCAGCCAAACCAAAGCAGCAGATGCAGACAAAATTTCTTCAGCATTTGCCTGGTTGCCTTGGGTGCCCTCAGACATGCTTATATGAAAGTCACATCATCACCACAAAAAATTAATCTTTTCGGTATATGAGAAAACATTTAGAAAACATGCTAAAAAATTTGTCTTATTTATTACATTTAATAAATGCATACACCCAATATTTACCTTCCAAATAAAGTCAGATCAACAATGAATTGCTGAGTAACAGAAACATGCTCAGAAGTGCTGTCAGAGGCTGCTGATACCCTTCCATCTCATGCATTCATCTGCCTCTTGGAACCTGCTGCTTGACATGGATTTAATGCAATAGTGTCAGCCTGGCATCCGTGAAGCAAACACTGCACAGGAGTGGCCTATGGTCTTCCACCCACACATCTGCACACAGACTCAAGAACTGTAAGCTGCAGCTGCCAGTTTCTCCTAAAAAGTCTCAGGGCAGGAGGACTAGCTGACCTAACAGGTGGGTTGTTTGAATAGCTTTTGCTATTGAGGACACAGCTAATCCATGGTTGACAGGCCAGCCAGGGGATTTTTATTTTTTTACCTGTGATTAATGGACTTGACATCCATGTTCCCACAGCTTTTGCTAAACATGCAGTTCAGACCTTATTGTTAAATACCAGCAAGATCACAGAAAACTAAACTCTTATGACAGCAGAGTGACTATGCCAGAGGGCAGACTGTTCTGAGACAAGTATTGGATTACTCCAGAAATGTAACACAGACTAATAGTGTACTACAGAAATGCTCATGATCTTGGGCTCCTGAATACCTTGCATCCTTAATACTAGCCTGACCTTTTTGAATAGAAAATAGATTGTGAGAGCTCAGAGATCTAAAAAGATAACATGTTGCTCCAAATTATTCTGGGAGATCATACTCACATACAACATGTTTATCCTATTTAAGTCAGGGCATATGCAATCAACTTGACCTTTCATTTTGTATTTAGTCACTACTCAAAGCAATATGACTAAAGCATTGGTGGAGGTCTCCCTCCTTCAGAATTCTCAGGTTGGAATGTGAGACAAAATGCAAGACTCAGAAATCCTAATTTCTGTTTTTCCTCTACATTTTGCACAGATGCCAATAACAAAAAAGAGTTAAAAGCATGCCAGTCTGAAATAGAAAAGCAGAGTCAGTTCATAAGGGATGCTCTTTAAACAGTTAGCTCTGTCTGAACTATTCTTGTTTTAGACTGAGAAGTATTTTAAATCTTAATTACTAAAGTCTGCAAGACTGTGACAGATCTGTCTTTTCCTTATGGGCATCTTGCCAGGTTGAAGCATGAATTCTTTTAAGATCACCGTACTTAATTAGTGCTTCAGCCAAGTTTATGGTGCCTACATGATTCAATAGACAACTTTGGCTTTGGCAAGTAGATCTGTCTGTTGCAGTTGGGGAGCTTCTAAGGTCAAAGCTATTTTTCATGCATTTTCACAATTTGTCATTATGTCTTGTTTGTGCATGGATTTTGATTTCTCTATGTAAAGCAGAGACTAGAAAACTGAAATTTCCTGGACCAAAAAAACCTTACTTTGAATATTCCTTACTGCATCAATAGTCACCACTTGGTTGTTGATTCAAAATGTTGTTATAGAACCCAGGTATGCATCTACAACGACAGCTCTGTATGGCAATAGAGATAATAGAGATGGAAGAGCTGAGTTATTGTCCAGGAGACTATTCCAAATTCTGAAAAGCACAGTTGGGACACAAGAATGATGTTGTATTAAAAACCAGGAGAAGGTACAGATCTCCTGGGAAAAACAGTCTTCCTTGAGCACTACCTATCACCTCTTGGACGGCATCAGGGCCGCAGAGCACGCCCAGCACCGCGCCATGGCACTGCCTCTGCCCAGCAGAGTCCTGTGGCACAGGGAGCCACCCTGCAGGGTCCCGGCCACCGGCACTGCCGTCCCTCAGCTGCACCTCCTGCACACTGTGCTGGCTGTGCCTGACAGGGGGAGATGGCTGATTAAAGTGACAGGGCTTCAGTCGAGAGAGGAGCTTGTTTTAGCGCAGGCTTGTCTCCTTCAGTAAATCTGTGGCTTTATCAGCTCTGTGCAAGTGACTCATTTAGCCCTGATGGGTGGCAGTCCCTCCCTGGCAGCCCCCTGTCAGTGACAGCCCTCGGGTGCCGAAGCACGGCAGGCTTGATACAAGTCACACCCTGCTGCGAGCAGATTTACCTGCAAAATCATGCAGGGCTCCTTTTAAGTGTGTATTCTAGCCAGGCACAGCGAAACCACAGACTCCATCAGACTTGGTAAACTTTCTTTAGCTACTCCATTTCCTGCACCTCATTTATATTCACTCTGGAGGGTGAATAAAAATAACCAACGACCCAGGCAGCCTGACTACTGTGAAGAAACCACATGAGCCAAGAAATTTCTGAATTTCTTTGTATAACCAAGTAGTTTGCCACACAACACTGGAGTGGCTTGCAAAAATCTGCATAGCCATGTAGAAGATGAAATATTAATAAATTTAATATTGAAATATTTGATTAAATTAATATTAATTCACCATTAAATTTTTAAGACTTTCATATTTCATAAGAAAATCACAGTGAAACTACCAATAGGGACTTAACATGTGAAACCAATTATACAAGACCATTAAGCAATGCCTCAAAAAGCAATCCAAACAGTTCTCAGTGATAAAAAGGAATTAAGTGAATTTTGTTTACAAACCATTTTGTGCAAATTCTCACTGGAAAGGAGATTTTTTTTCACTCACAAATGTATGTATCATGTATATTACTAGAACATGAACATATCATTCTTCTTCAGTTCTGTAATACACACATATGGTCCCTTTTTTTTTACTACAGCAATAAAGTAGAGTAAACCCTCTGATTTTTTTCTATGGTTATTGGTAAATGTTCTTGAAGAAGCTGACTTACTGATAGTGAAAACAAAAGCTTTGACTGCAATCAATTATCTTATGGCAAAGCAATAGGGACAGTAGTGAAGGTTTTTTCAAGAGGGTATATTCAATTTCTGCAAGTAGTTCCAAGTCTCACAGTTAACTTCTTCTTGAGGATCCAATTTTCCTTTCCACAAGTACACCTATTTTTTTTCTATCAATTCTATTCTTTAAAAATCATTTTGATAATATCAGATTCATTTAAATTATAAGCAATAGATTTTGTTCAGTTAATTCCTTTGCTTTATATGTTCTTCTAAGGCAGTTCACTTTTGCCCTCTCAAGTATTCTTAGTGTCCAACAAACTGCAGTCAGAACATCTCAGTCAGTTCACTTGAGATGTGAGCTAGCAGCTCATAAAGCCACAATGCAGACACATTAAGTCACAATGCAGACTCTCTCACTGTAGCATGGCTTACCCAGACTCAAATTAATTTTTCAATAACATTAAAATCTTGTTTGCCTAACAAACAACACTGGACTGCAATGGTGCAGGGGGTTTCATAATTAGATAAAGCCATTGTTTGGAGTCAGACAGTGCCCGTTCACAGTTCAATAAACCACTTGTCACAGTTGCTTGGTCAGAGCAGACCTGGGTGTCAATGGGAACAGTTAACAGCAAGGCAGCAAAATAAATTGGTCTCCTGGGTAAATAAATTGAACATCAATATGAATATGCTTATCAGTAAAGACTGTAATTTATAAAGGTTTTATAAATACTGCTCTATATACACTGATGTTTGAGGAAAATGCCTTTGTGTCTTCTATGTTTTTTTTAAGGCTTAACAATGGCCTTTTGTCCATAAGTTTCATACACATTACTGCAAACAATACAAAATTATGCCATCACTTAGAGCAAAACAGTACTTTGGGTATTTTTCTTAACAAATAAGTACAAATAATTATACCAGATTAAGGTGTGTTTACATTTCTCATGTTTTGCCTTTTGGAAATACACAAGGGAATCAGACAGAAGCCCACTGAATACTACCCCACTTCTAGCCAAGATGAAATGTAACTTCTTGGCTGTCCCAGCACCATCAATGTGTGTCCATTGCTGAAACCTAGCACATGATGCTCTGGAACTAGAATACAAATTTTAACTCTTCATTGTGAGACTACTTTGTCCTTAACTCAAATGGGTTAGATTTATCTAGACTTTTGCTTGTGATTAATCTCAACAAAGCCATTAGTCCCACACAAGATCATATATACTTAGTGCTTCTTAGTCCTTACTTCACCACAACCAGATAAATGGCTAAGAATACAAATTATGCTGAACAGTCTGCAGACTAAAATACGGTCAAAGAAAATTTCATGGACACCTACTGTCTTTTAAGAAAACTGACATGGTAAAAAAAAATCTGAACACAATGAAATTTTTTATCTCTGTGTTTGTATATATATAACTTCAGCTGTTCAAAATTCATGAAAATCCAAATACAAAGGTTCCTATTAACATTGCACCCATTTGCAAAAGTGATCATTATTTCTGTCCTGTGTCTAGACTGAAGAAAAACTGATGGATTTCATTTTCTGGAATGCTTCCCAAACCAAAGGACATCAACAATGTTATTATTTCCACGGAAATAGTTTGCTTGGCCCTAAATCAAATTTTCATTTTAATACATCAATCCATGTATATGTATAAAAAGAGGAGGTAGGAGGGAGGAGAATAATAACATTAGTAAAATTATACATAATTTTGGAAAGAATTAGGGAAACACACTCTGTTTTGCTGTTTCCTTTACTGTTCATTTTATTTGTCTCCTTTACACTACTATAAAGAAAGGCAAAAATATCTATTAGGTTTCAAGTCCAAAGCAATTAATCACATGAAAATTATTGAACTGTTTTAAAAGTTACCTCTTCAAAATGCATAACATGTTTGTTCTTAAAAGATCATTATTTTATTTCAATGCTATTCATAAATGACTTATTGAACTCAAATGCCTCTTTCAACTCTTAGCATCTATTCCAATGCTTCTGAACTTCCTCTGCACTGCTCACCCAACGTTATTTTTCTGCTCCTTTCAAGAGAAACATCAAGCATTCTCTTTTGTACAAACTGCAACACTTCCATTTACCAACCCAAAGAAACAATTAATTAATTTGCTCCTCTTTCTTCAGAGGCAATTCTAATATTCTTTTTTTCTCCAAACATCAAATACCAAACTTTTTACTCTAACTCAGCCCATTCTGTGATCAAATAGCAAGTTCATTTCACTTGAGAACAGCTAGTCTTATTTTTCTTTCCAAAGTGAATCTCAGAAAGCAGCTCAGGTCCAACTAATTACAAGCAGGTTTATTAGAACAGTCTAGATATGGGTGATTTCAATAGAAATCTCTGCAGGAAGGGAAGAACTGCACATTACTGGAGAATACAAGTGACAAGGTCGTTACAAGCCCCCTGTGCCTCCCTGAGCATCTCAGGTCTGTTCTCCTTCAATTTCTGTGTCCTCTTTATATTCAAATACAGATGTCACAGTTTCAGTTCCTCTCTCACTTTCTACTATGTTGGAAAATTAATTTTTCACTGTATCTGAAGGTTGGCTTTAATGATCCTGATACATACTGTCCAAAACAACTTGGAACAATTCATCTGGATTTCTTTTCACAGCCTCGATCTGACAGGATCCTTTCAGGGCAACATGACTTTACCTGCTCAGAGGCATATTTCTATTAAATATTTGCTCCTTTTTTTCCATGTAAATTCCTAAAATATTATTTTTATTAAAATTTCTTAGATTTTTTTCTCTAGCTGTCATCCCAATTTGTTATATTGAAACACAAAATTAGAATTCCCCACACAGTATTTATATAAAGTTTGATAATTCAGGGCCAAATTACAAATATTTTTCAAGACATTTCTCTCTTTTCATATTTTTATTTTCTTAAATACACACAACTCATCAGCACAATGCTGTTTATGCCCACCACAAAAGGAAATTTCCTCCAGGAGGGATCCAAGCTGCAGTGTTCATAATTGAAAACCAGACAAGGAAGGGAAACCAACAAAAAGTCAAGAGCAAGGGAAGCTGTGAGCATGCAGCCCCTTCTAAAAGCATGGTTTTCTATTTAAGTGCATAATCAAGACTTTGACATTAAATCATGCACATAGGTGCAGCATGATTATTTCAGTGAGTCAATAAAAAAGGCATTGCTGTCACAAGAATGAAATAATAATGTGATCCAATAAAATTCAGAGACATCCCTAAAATTACCCAATACCATAATCAGATAAATATAGAAACAAAAAATGAAAGTACAGAGCTCCAGTTAAAGATCAACACTTGGTCTTTTTCCAAGCTGGACAACAATTCCATTCAGTTGTTTAATTTCTTTTTTAATTTGTAATTGATTTACAGTGGAGGATATGCCACAAATTAACCTCATTTCCAGTTTTAAGCCTTTACCTCTAGGAGATAAGTAACACCCCCCTACCAACAAAACCAGCCCACCTTTTTACCACACGAATCCCACTCTGTCTTCCTTCCATCCTTCCACCATTTCTGGCTCAGAAATTACAAAAATCAGACTTCTGTCTTTAGTATTCCCCAAAAGGCTACCATACTCATAATTGAAAACCATTTTAAACTGAAATGGCATTATGAGCATTACTGTACAACTGAAATAGTATGCATATTCTAACAAAAGGCAGGATCATAATGCATGAGTATGAAAGTCCTAAAACATGACACTGACCATGTTAATCCTGGAATCTCCTCCCCCTACTGAAAGTGTGCCTTTGCAGCCCTCATGTTCCCTTAGCACAGCTTTATTTTAGCACAGCAAATAAAGGGAAACTCTTTCTTCTTGATTCAGGCTGGTTTTCCTTCAGGTAGATGAACACTGAAGTAGAAAGAAATTGTCAGTGTAATACCCTGCTTGAATGAAATCACTATGCCTCTTATCACAGAGCAGAACCAAGAAATACATCAATAAATAAAGATGTATTATTCTAGACTGTCATTTTGGTTATTAGGGTAATGTATTCCAGAAGGAAGGGAGGAAGAATAGAGTGCTCTTCCAGTAAATATGTGGCTCGGCAGGTATTAACTGAACAGAAATACTGTAGCAGAGCTCCAATTTGCAGGAGCCTGCAGCAAGGTTGCATTCACAGCAAGGTCAGTAAAAAATGGCAAACACATTAGCAAGTAAGGTACTCTCATAAGTGTATGACACTTTTTCCATCAATATTTTGTGGGAATTTAAACCACAATGATTTTATTATTTTATAAATCTAGGTTAGCATGTGTATAATGACATGGCAGTTCATGCACAGTGTCAATATTAAATGCCAGTTTTGAATTCAACAAGGCATGTTATTAAAATGAAAACTGATTGACATTTCCAAGGAGCATTAGCTCTCCCATAAGTAACTCAGACCAACCCCCTAAAGAGAGCAAATTATGTCCACTTCAGCATCCAGCAGTCCTCCTACACAGGTATGAGCAACAACTCATTTCCACACACACCACTTCTGGATTTAGTCCAATATGATTCTGTCATTTTTAAAATAGGGGTGCATACTACCACAGAGGCATTGGCCACCACTTGTGCAAAAGGTCCAGAAATACCTCTGGCTGTGAAGAATATAGCACACAGTCACAGCTGTAGAGAAAAAGACTTACCAAATTCATTTAAGTATCATATAAAGCTTTGGCAGCTTGAGGAAGAGTAAGAATAACCTGCAAGTGATCAGATAATTTCACTGCTATTTTTCATCTGATTTGTCAGTTAGTGGTTAAATCCTGGTGTAACTAAATTCAACCAGACATGTGTCACTGACTTCCACAGACTAAATATCTCCCACCACAGAGACCTTTCCTGAAACTGTAGTCAATAGAAATGTTATTAACTTGTATAATTGCAGAAAAAAAAGTATTATTACATCCACTAGTCAGTACATAATATGACAAATTATGCTTCATTCAATATCCTGTAATTAAAAATACTTCTTTCAACAGCTGGACCATTTAATGCAGTGAGGCAGCAGTCCCTTTCACACTGCACAAACAATGCCCAGCTAAAGGAGCTGAAAACAGACCATACCTGTGCCCAGTGAGCACACTGTGCCAACCATAACTGCAAAGCTGAGAATGAGAGGTCAGAGCAAGTCAAAGTGGTTAAAGGGCACCAAGGCACGGCTGGGCTGCACCAGCTCAAGGCATTGCAGCAGGAAAGAGAAAACATGGATTTGCTGGGTCTGCAGAATGGTGTGTGAGTGACAGGATGGATTATAAGGGTCAGTGAGTAGTCATGTGTGAGTGCAGCTGAAAGGAGTTTAGGAAATCTTGGAAACTGTTAGTGGGAAAGGGATGACAAGTAATGGGTTTTCAGGGGGAGGGGTGAATGAGAGCTAAAAGATGCCAGCATGGTTCCAAAGACCATGACCAAGGCTCTTGTTCCAGGTCTTCTCTTCAGCAATAAACTTTACTAAAAGATATCTTACATTTATTTTTTTAAATTTTTTTTCCTAGCTGTGTTTAAAGCTCTCAAAATATGTCTCTGATTAATTCTCTGAGCATTTATGAAACACAAGGCAAGATCTTCCTGCATGATCACAGCTATTTGTCTTCCATACACATACCTTTCCCAAATGTAAACACCCTAGAAAATCCAGCCATTGGCTGCCTGCTTCTTGCAGAGCTAAAAAGGCAAGGTATTGACACAAGTCCCTGAACCAATCCTTCAAAAACCATCAAGAGAAGGCAGTTGTTACTAAAGCTAACGTATACTTTGCACAACTCATATTATGAGGAGAAGCGTGTTCCACTAATTTCAACTGGAGTTTAGGGCAAAATTGAGTAGAAGAAGGGGAAAAGTAGATGTCTGAAGTTTACAGGAAACATGACTATTAGTATCTGTGACAAGGAGAAAAACTGAATACCATGGCATTACAGTCAGAACTGCAAGTAGTATTTCTGGTGGTACAGCTCTGGGTCCGTACCCAGAAGAAGTAGAAGGAGAACCGGGAGGTGAAGACAGTGTTCACCAAAGCCCAGATGTTCTTAATCAAAGAGGCAGGTAACCAGCTGGCCCCCCTCAAAGAGCTTTCCACCACTGACCAACACTACCTCTGGTTTTTACACAGCAAGATGAGTATTTTAGCCAGCTCTCATTTCATGTAATCCCATCAGTCACACCTGCATTTATTGAACCTATTTCACTGAAAGCACAGCTGCCCATTTTGGGACACAGAACTTTTCTTCCCCCTAACTGTATTACTGCTATTATCACTATGCATATGACAATATGCATACTGCTATTATCACTGTGATGTGAAATCAGGTACCTATTTACAAGTTCCTACAATGGCTGCATTTCCACATCAACTTCAATTTATCCTGTCCACAGACCTGCCTCCTGCCTCTCATCTGTGCTGTGGTGCATGTGCTCATCCAAGTCTGCAGCTGCAAGGATGGGGCTTCCCTGGAGCTGCACTGTGGCTCACCCGTAGCAATGACTGTCTAGTCAAACAAAGGTAACAGCACTACAACAGAGAGTTCTGGTTTACATTAGGAAGCTATTTTCCAATGGTCATCACACCCAGGTTTCAGTGTTTGAACTTGTCTCTATTCATTGCTCTTCCAGGAATTTCTAAAGCTTGATGTGAAGCGTGGCTCTGTCTCGTCACAGAACAGAGCAGCACAAACTCCTTTAGCTCCTTTACAGTCCAACTGGAGATTCTGCAAGATAGGGAGATTTCTAAAAATTATTATTAGATATTGAAAAAAATTGCTAATAAGTGATCAAATAGATGTGGTGTTCTAGAGTGTGTAGATATTTTGGTTTTGTTTTTGATGAAGAGGACTATCTTTACCCTCAACAAATAATTATCCATTTAAAATATAAGATGTAGATGTAAAAACTTTGAGTCACTTACTGCAGTTGGAAATTACTGATGAGTACTGTTGATTACCACTGCAGTTTTTCAAAAAGCTTTAAGATTAAGAGACATTGACTGCTCTTCTTCTGTCAGGTGCCTCAAAAAGAAACCATGAGAAGAGACACACAATGAAAAACGGCGGGTTATAGCACATGAGACTCCTTATTAAAAACATAAAATGCCTTTCACTCTTGCTTTTATTAAGTCTACTTTTCAAGCCAAATGAAAGTTAGGTGAACCCATTATAATACAAGTCACGTCTAACTATTTCATTATCCACGTCCTGCAGCACGATCGCCCACAGAACACCTTTTGAAAGCTCTGGAGTGACGGCAGCAGGTTGAATATAATGAACAGTGTTACAAATGGGGACATGAGACGACAGGTCTGGTGAAGAAGGAGTCTCCTGGAAACTGTATGGCTGTAATTACTGAGTGCTGGTGCTGTCTCAGTTGGCTTTGAACAAAGGTAACCGCCTTCAGCAAGTTATATTTCCTCAGCTAGCTAAAATGAAACCAGTCAGAGACACAAATATTTATGATACACAATACATAACCAAAGTCATTGTCTGCTTTTATTACCTTTTTTTGTTGTCGCTCTGAAGTCTCCCACATCAACAGCACAAGAGAATTAAACAGTGAAGCACTGAATTATTTTTAAATTAGACTTCCAAAACTAGAATGTTAAAGTCATACTTACAGGAAGATAAAATGCTCTTATTCTGGGCACTATGCTTGCATGCCACCTTTATTTCTCAATAACTCATTCAGTTTGCTGTTCGAGAATCTGCCAAGCAGAAGTCAATGAGAGCTGAGACCCCTGCCTCCCTGCATGTGAGCACCCCTCAACAAACACCCAGCAGGAACAGTTTGGTAATAAAGGGAGCATCTGGTGCAGGAAACATAAGAGACAGCAAGACTGAGAAGAAAGCACAGATTAGCCTGAGCTTTCTCATCCGTGATCTGTTAAATCTCAGAAATGGGCTCACCTGCCCATACAGTAAAATACCAGAGAAGAGCAGACAATCATGTCATAATTAGATAAGACACAAGGTGAGAAATAATATCTCTGTTGAAGTCATTTCTGTTATTATCTGCATGCCCCAACTCCTGTTTCCCTCTTACCTCTTTTCCTGGAGAATCATAAATTCTGAAAATTCATTTCCCAACACTAGTGATAATCATTAGGTTGTATAGGAGAGAAGACAACTGGAGCTATTATATCATTATTCTTCATCTTTATACCGGTTATGGTTTTATGCCTGCTGACAACTAAGTACCACACAGCCACTCACTTGCTCACTCCCCCAGGCAGGATGGCAGAGAGAACCAGAGAAGTAAAAGTGAGAAAACTTGTGGGTTGAGATAAAAACAGTTTAATAGGGAAAGTAAAAGCCATACATACAAGCAAAGCAAAGCAAAGAATTCATTCAGTACTTCAGGCAGGCAGGTGCTCAGCCATTTCCAGGAAAGCCAGGCTCCATTGCTCATAATCCTGACTTGGGAAAACAAACACCATCACAGAATCATTGAGGTTGGAAAAAAACTATTATCAAGTGCAACCATTGACCAAATACCACCATGCCCATGAAACATACAGCTGAGTGTAATCTCTGCAAACACCCCTCCTTCCTTCTCTCTCCCCCAGCTTCATGTGCTGAGCATATCTCCATATGGTCTGGGATATCAGTTGGGGTCAGCTGTGTCCCATCCCAATTCTTGTGTACCCCCAGTCTCCTCACTGGTGGGGTAGGGATGAGGAACAGAAATGGCCTTGATGCTAAGTGCTGCATTAATAGCTAAAACATCCCTGTGTTATCAACACTGTTTTCAACACAAATCCAAAACACAGCCCCAGAGCAGTTACTGTGAAGAAAATTAACTATGCCCCAGCCAAAACCAGCATAATGCCATATTTTTTCAAAGATAATTATTAAAAAAAAACAAAAACAAAAACCACAAATCAAAACCAAAATAGGTTCACAGAGGTAAAATTAAAATTACTACAAGTTTGGGAAAAAAACTTTATAATGAGCAATTAAAAAGAAGGTAAAGTTAGCTAGTGAAGAGATGAATAAAAGATGAAAAAATATGACACAAAATATAGTGAATGGAGTGGGAGAGGTCAGCCAGGTGCACCTGTAACCTGTACAGCTCTTCAATGTTTTCAAAGATTTCATATCACACAATGCTCTCAAATGATACAAGAAGGCAATATATTTTGAAGTGGACAACATGACACATGTAGAACAAGCCTGCAGAAGTTACTGCAATAGTATTTAAGTTGTAATCAAAAAAATCCAGAATTTTATTTTATTTGTGGGTGCCCAGCTGTGGTTCACCTTTCCCTGTGGAGCTGCAGAGTCACCACAGCAGTTCCCACCTGCCCATCAGCCGGTCCTGGCTCTGTTATTGTCACGGGACAAACATGCTGGGAGCGCACAGGAAAACTGGCCTGCAGAGGTGAACTGCCAAGAATTGAAACAGCAAAGCTTTTACATATAGTCACTGTGAAAGAAAAGTTATTTTACCACTATTATCACAACAGGAAAGCGGGAAAAAATGCAGCACAGATTTATAAGGTTTACTCACACTCTCGATCTCACTTTCACTATCCTGCAAGTCCCACATTCTCATTTAAGTTTTATGAATGAGAAATTCATTATAAAAGGGGGGTCCTATTCTTTATTACTCTGTTCTCCCTGAAGAGGCATAACCAAAGCCATAAAGGAAGCATCCTTTGTCAGGTCAAGGATCAAGCCTGGGGAGAGTTCAGGACTAGTGAGAGGACAAGAGGATGCAGGTTTTACTTGCACCAGGGGAAGCTTAGCTTGGACATTAGGAAAAAATTCTTCACTGAAAGGGTGATTAGACATTGGAATGGGATGCTCAGGGAGATGGTGGAATCACCATCCCTGGAAGTGTTTAACTAAGACTGGACATGGCAGAGCATCCACACTTTTACCCTGCCTACCACCCTGCCAAAGCACTGCAGGACAAAAAAAGTACAAGACCTTCATACTAGGCAAAGAAAACACTGACTGTTAGTAAAACTTCACACAAATAAATAAAAGTAGAGAAAAGCAAGTCTAACTGTCAGTACACATTCTCTAACTCTTCCCCAGAGGCTCACATCCTACCACTGCTGTAACTACTGTGCCCTAAAGGCCTCTGTGCTGCAACTACAGCTCTGACTTTTTTAACAGATTCCTGCCCTTCATCACACCTGTTACCACATTACATCCTCCCACTGCTACTCTAAACACCTTCTATTCACAGTATTGACAATGGGCAATTTCACAAGGAGGGCAAAATAAAGCAGCCATGCTTAGTCTGCAGCACACAAATTTACTGACTGTAAACTATGTTCATACTGTTGGTACTACTTAAAAGTGTTTGGCACTGCCAGCAGCCTGAGAGGCTGAAAACCAAGCCTAATTGAGATGTGAAGTTTCAGCTTCCTTTTCCTCCTGTGCGAGCTGTAATTATCCTGCAGGCCACAAAAGGCAAACACACCTGAAACGTCAGCCCATTAATTTTCTGGGTTGAAGCTCTTGAATGCTCCATCTCAGCTGGCTGGCATGGAGCATTAGGAAGCCACAAAACATGTTTCAACATCTACAATGGAAAGCAGCACAGGCCCCAGGCTGCACAGGCATGGAGACCTGTGGAGCTGCCACCCAGCCCAGGCACCCTTTGAGCAGAGCCACCTTGCTGAGAGCTGCATTGCCTGGCCAGACACAGCTGAGCCCAAACCCCAGTGCACTGGGGAGGCAGGACAGGTAAGGGCTGCCTGCATCATCAGCTCCACTCTCCCACCATCACACAGCCATACCATCCATAGCTTTTCCTATCAAACTATATCTTAAAACTACTTGAGTAGGTAGAAGAAGGTAAGGTAAGGTACTGCTATCAGACTGAAATTATTGCATCTAAAATTGAGAAATGCTTTTAACCCATGCTACTAACAGGACAACTCAATTTGCTTTTAGGAAAAAAAAAAATTAAAACTTTCTTGAGAAGCTGTTCAGCTGAACTACAGGTAAGCAGTAAGGTATGATACAGCTTCACTCCAGACACAGCAACACCAGTGATTTCAATCACTGAGTCCTAGATAAAATATTCAAACAAATGAAGTGACAAAGAACATTGAGAGTCTTTTGCCATTCGATAACAGTGTGTCATGCGTGGTTACTGGGGGCATTATTAACACACACATACAGCCAGTGATGAAGATTTGAAGCTTTTCTATATATGAACTAGTAAAATTTTTCATAGGAGAGTCATTTAAGGCATTTGCTATGGATTTTTACAATGATAATATTTTATATGACCAAAATGGAGGGTGAAGGGGTTTTGCCAAATCAGTCCCTAGTTGTACCAAATCAAATACAACAAAAATATCTATCAGGACAATGGCATCTGCTACCAAGTGATTTTTACTACACAAACCATTTTAAGTCAGACTTACGGGAATTTTGAGTGAAAAAAATTCAGATCCTAGTTTAAGGCTTCCAGATTTGTCCTAAAAGTAAGGTGGCACTGCAAGAACTATACAAATAAGGATATC
Organism: Emberiza elegans; assembly: GCA_024865655.1. Lineage (NCBI taxonomy): Eukaryota > Metazoa > Chordata > Aves > Passeriformes > Fringillidae > Emberiza > Emberiza elegans. Next base: position 69,889,249 of record JALJVW010000206.1, read on the forward strand.
AACCTGAAACATATACCAATTAAGTCAAAAACATTCTCAGTTGGGTTCCTCACCAAAAAAAAAACCAGAATTCAAAGGCTTCACCTAAACAGTTTAAAAAAATCTGTGCACTGTATTACTAGTGGTAAATATCCACTGGCTGACATTTAAGAGACGTGGATGGCCAATAGTGATTATTCTTAAAATAACATCTCAAAAATCGTTTAGATAAAGGTTTATATCTCTATATTTCTGATCAAAAACTTAGGATGCAACTGAGAATACATAGCAGAGCAGACATGCCCTACAAAATCTTGTACTAGGAAGCAGTTACAATCATTTTGAGCAGAGATTTTAAAAGAAAAACAAAGAGCAATATAGGCAGTAATGCTAATGTTAGTCCATTCAGACAGCGTTATGTTTTATCTGCAGACTGCCTGTAACACTCCCAGTAATGACTTGGTGGGCACGGCAACATGCAGTATCTTTTCTAACTTGGTTCCCAGTTAAGGAGTATCCATCCCTTGGTTTCTAGTAAAGGAGTATCCATCCCTTGGTTTCTAGTTAAGGAGTATCCATCCCTTGGTTCCCAGTTAAGGAGTATCCATCCCTTGGTTTCTAGTTAAGGAGTATCCATCCCTTGGTTCCCAGTTAAGGAGTATCCATCCCTTGGTTTCTAGTTAAGGATTATCCATCCCTTGGTTCCCAGTTAAGGAGTATCCATCCCTTGGTTTCTAGTTATCCATCCCTTGGAGTTAAGGAGTATCCATCCCTTGGTTCCCAGTTAAGGAGTATCCATCCCTTGGTTTCTAGTTAAGGATTATCCATCCCTTGGTTCCCAGTTAAGGAGTATCCATCCCTTCCTATGTGCTACACCACTCACATTGTTCACACTGCTGCTGCTATGAAGAGTGCTCTGCTGCCAAGTGTGCTGAGGAATTCAGCATCTGTTATGTATCTTTCCCCTATTTAGGGTAAACAGTGTGTATTTATCAAGAACCCAGCTCTGCTGATTAACCACCCTGTTTCTCCCTTGTTTCCCCATTTGAAATTCTCTTCCATAAAATTTCTGCCTGGACTAAATCTTTGCCTGCACACACACCATATGGCACAATGATATAAACGAGACAAGACTAAGTTAATTGATTGTATTAGACCCCATGAAACAGATTTTAAGTTCAGTGATGAGCATTTTTTCACCAATGCAGAACACAGAGGTGTCACCCAAGCCACAGAGCAACAGGCTCTTGCACATACAAGTTATTTGTGCACAGAAGAGAGGAATTCTTCCTTTCATAAACTGGAAATGAAAGAATGGCAGTCTTTCTATGCATATTTGCCTTATGAAACTTTGTCTCCCTGAAGCGTACATACCTAAGAACTGACACAGCCATACCTAGAGCTCAAAAGATATGTGAAGAGCTTTACCAAGCAAAGCAATGAAATTCCTGAGTCCAGCAATCACGTTGCAGTAGCTTTACTCACAGAGAAATTAGAACCAGGCTGAAAGAGACTACAAACAACTGTCTCTGCTTTTCCAGGTTTTTTTAATTACTTCATTTTGGGATTTAGGGATACACACAAGTCAGATAAACATCTCTCATGTAGTTTTACTACCTGTTATGTCTAGCCCCCTGCCAAAATTTTTGCATCACCTGTGATGAAATCCAAGGAAAAGGAAATGTCACTTTAATACAGCTTCCAAATCACACATAACAAGGTATTTTAGAAGAGAATATTTTATATCTATTCAAAGAAAATAGCAAATATGAAGCATTTTTCTAGACAAAGAGAAAAAATATCATAAAAAGAACCTTAATATGCAGTAAAAAAAAAAGAGAATTACAGAGCTGCTGTTGAGCATGGACATAAATCAGATGCTGGTATGCTCCCTGCTGCTTATGTGTGGTGTTGCTCATCACTACCATAATTTATACATGGGGAAAAGGTTCGCATTTAAAAAAAATTAGGGTGCAACTGATTTCAATGCAGATTCAGGAATGTGAACAAAGATACTCACAAACAAGTATTTTCTACTGAGGTCACTGAGCAAATGGGAATTCTCAAAGAGCATGACCAAATCCCCTACATGGGAAAACATCCGTTTCAATGATTTGTTAACTTCTAGTTATTTATACAGTAGGTACAGGAGTTTTCAATTTTAGTCTCCATAATACAAAGTATATTAGTCATACATTCATGATTTTTTTTTTACTGAAACTTTACATGATCTGTCACTATGCTATTTTGCATTATTTTTCTTCTCAAAATGTAAGATTTCCAGCTGGAAACATCCTCACTTTCCAAATATTTCTAGAGCCCTTTGTACTAAACCCTTCAAAATAGTTCATCTTTGTTATTTTTTCCTTTCCCCTCTCTTGCCAGTAGAGGAAGAATCACAAGAGACACACCTGCAACTCCACAGCAGAAGTTGGCTCTGCATCAGTGAGTCCCTGCCCTTGGTGGGTACGAGGTACTCATGGCTCCAAGGGCTCACCACAGCCCTGGAAGGGCTGGGGTCCCAGCACCCAAGAATAAAGTCTTCCCAGGGACAGCCCTCCCAAGTTAGACTGGGGCATCTGTCCCCTTTAAAAAGCAAGCAAACATTTTACTTTAGCCTTTCCTACATGAAGTGTGTCACTACAGAGCAGGGAGCATTCATGGATGCTCCAGAGAAAAGTGGTTTGCTGCTAGATCTGTTTTTTTCTCAGCAGGAAGGGTTAAGGCTCTGTCATGCAGAAAACCAGAACAAATAACATAAGACTGGTGGCAATCTTGCTCCAAGGGAGTGGGGGGAAACTCATAACAAAAGAAATAAATGCAGTTTGCAATGTCAAGTCATTACCAAGAGAAAGATTGTGGGGTAAAGAGCTGCCTGAGCATGCGAGCTCAGGTCTGCCAGGCAGACAGTGTCTCCTTCCTGGGTGCAGGGAAAGGCTGAACACACGCTCCAGGTAAACAGAGCAGCACATCAAAGGCACACCTCGCTCCACCAGCCATTTTCCTGCCTAATGGGAATAACCTGCAGGACCCCAAATACTGCCTAACAGCTTGGATCAAAGAGGACAAAGAAATATTTGCTATACTCCTGCAGAATTGGAGTTTGCACTACAACGAAGATAAAAGACTATTTGTTTGTCCTCATTACATGAAGCTTTTTCAACAAAATAATTAACTGTAGCATAACAGAAAGCTTCACTGGATAAGAATTTTTAAAGCATGTGTTGAAATCCAGCTACTGAGAATGAATTTGAAAGGCCATGTAGAAATACAGAAAAAATGTGAGGCTTTTTTTAGAACTTTATTTTTTTAATATTTTCTACCCTCTTAAAAGCATAACCATCAAAGCAAATAAAAGTTTAATAAGTAAAAAAAACATTTTAAATGAAAAACCATGATTAACTTATTAAGATCCATTAAGTGTATAATTACAAGGATTCTATTACATTAAGATACCAATTTCTTTAAAGCCAGAAATAATACCTGCTGAAACTTTAATTATTTAAATGAGAAGAGAAAAAGGCATGTTATCTTCTCTGACAAAGATTAAAATCAATTTAATTGCTTCTCTGCTGCATTGACACGATTCTTGCTGTGAGTCAAGCAACCAAAAAGGGAAATTAATACTGCAGCTGTTAATCAAGTGATATTTGTGTGCTTCATCTTATTATAGCAGGAGCAAGAATAACTACTACTTTGGAGAGTTTGTCCACACTACATTTCACAGAATTTTTTTGCTTGAAAGAGCATCTTAACTTGAGTTGCAGGCATCTCCAGGTGACATGCAGCCTGAGAAAATTGTATGTTACATTGTTTGATCCCCTCGTAAAAATTGTTCGTCCAAGAGTAAGGTTTATTTCAAATTAAATTCACCCTCAGGTATCTGACTCGCTAGTATGAAATTACCAAGTCACACCAAAAAGAGATAGAAATACAGCTGGAGGAGAAGGTTGCCTATGAATCATACTTTCAAGGAAGAAAGCAGGTCAAAAAAATCAACAATTTCAGTAAAATTAGAACATGCATTTGAAAACACATAACAGCTGAGCACACAGCACAATCCATGGCTTCAATCTGCTGATTTAAAAATGTTTATCCTTGCAGTGCCTTTGTTAAACCTCTGCACCAAGTGAATATTCAGCAACATCTACAGTCGACAAATTAATGTATCTGATTGTAAGAAAAATGGTTTTGTGAGATATTTATGAGTTCTGAAATACAAACCCGTGTGGTACCTCATCATCTCTTATCAGCCCTTGTTAACTTTACAGATGATGAGAAGCACCAGAATAACTGAGGTTGTCAAAACTAATAGATCTCAGAGGCTCAGCATCAGCACAGTTCAGTTCCATCTACAGTCCACTTTTGAGAAATTTTAACTCCTTCACATCTCTTCACTGAGCAGGAACCAATTCCATTACCTGGGCTGTTATTTACTGCTGGCAGCATCAGCCACTACCCCAGATATTTCAAGAAGAGCAGCCAGCACAAGAACTTGTGTTTAGTGGCAGAAAAATATCAAGCAGGTCAATTTAAATACAACCTAAAGTACCATCTGGATCTGACTGGAAATTCTAGGATCTGGGAACAGCAAAACAAAGGTAAGTTTTTTTGAGAAGGGCTTTTCTAGGACAGTATGGGTATATTTGCTAACAGAGTAGAATCATTTGTAACAATAATTCTTCATTTAATGCACTAGCAAGCAATAATTAACTAGGTACAGAGTTAAATAACTGTTTTCCACTGCAAAACTGGTTTGAGTTTTGTTTATTGCAAAGAGTCAGTGAACATGAGGAACCAAATCTCTTTTTCTTCTATATTACTTGGGCAGTTTCATTTTAATGTAGTGCTTTAAACTGAGTATCTGGTCACTTCACAGCCCCTGCCACGGCTGGCTGTGCTGCCATCAGACCACCAGGTTATATCCAGTTTGGCCAAAAGTGGCGCTGATGGATCCCAAAAGCTGGCTTTTAAGGAAGGAAAGCTTCAGTGAGTTTTGATACCAGACTGCAGAAACCAGCCTGGGTGTGGGTTGTGACAGACTCCCAGAGCTCACATGTTCTTGAAACTGAAAGTCAGGGAGCCCCATTTAGAAGGAATTTTGGCTCCATTTTAAGATCTTGCAGATAGGCTCAGGACTGGGTCTGCTTTTGAACACTTATCTTCTGCTTCACTGAGGGAAAAAAAAAATAAGAAAGAACAAGCCTCTGGCTGTAAGACACTCCAGTTAACCACCATTACTGCCTCAATTTTATTTTTTACAGCAAGTGATGGAGCTCCCTCCATCATCCTGGGATAACCTTGGGAAAACTCCCCTAGCAAGACACCAACAAAATCTCACCCATACAAGAAATGTGTTTGACCTATGCACATCCTGCCACTCCCAAGAACCCACTCTGGAAAGGACTGGAAACATTCTGGACAGAATGTTTCTGCTCACAAGGCCAGGGAGGAATGAAAACACCAGACAAGCCACTAAGGATGCTCATGGACACAGCAGAAATTCATGGCAAGTTTATTTACTGTCTCAAAAACTTGGTACATAGAAACCTAAATTTGTAAGTCTTCTGGAGGCTTTGCAAGCTCCCCAAGGAGCTGCAGGAAGTAGAAGGGCAGCACAGCAAGCTGCAAGGCACCTATGCACTGGGCACTGATGGCTGCAGGGAATGCTGCAAATCCCAACAGCCTGGCATACTGTGGAGCAGCACAGCGGGACCTTGGACAAGAGGCCAAGAAATTCAAGTTGCTATTCAGCAGGGGAACAAAGCCAAGGAGTCCAACAGCATCAGCAAAGAAGATTTTTCCTCCCTGCATTAGATCAGACTCAGAAGGAGAGGCTAGTGACACCAATAAGGACAGAACACGAGCAAGAGTCACTGCAACCACGCAGAAGAAAATAAATCTGTCATGGAGATGAGACAGCAATAACAGCAAACTCTCCCTGTGCCTGGCAGGCACGGGCAGCTTCTGCACGCGCTCACGCGCACACCCGCGGGCTCAGATGGGAGCCTCAGCTGAACAGACACTACCGGGGGCTCCGAACAAGCATCAGAGTAAAACTTTTCACTCATCTGACACAGCAAACAAATATATCCAATAACCATCATGTCCTCTGGGGTGTGCAGCAGAACAAAAAAAAGAAAGAGGTTTAGAGAAGGAGATTGATAGAATGAGTCCAATCTTATTTTCCACAAAGTGTGACACAGCAAGCTTCACTTGCTCTGATGCCTGTCAGAGGGTCTTTGTCACCAAGAGACAGTCTGTCCATCTGCTAGGCGAAAGTGGGATTGACTTTAGCAGTTGCTTCTCTTAAGAGTCCTAAATGTAATCCTGTGTCTCCAGACCAAACAGTCGTATTCCATCTTGTTCGACAAGGATAACGTTACACTGCCTCTCTTCTTTCCCTCACATCTTGTCCATCCTGCCTCTGGCTGTGGGATGCCACAGAAATAAAAGAGTTCTTGGTGTGTGCTGTGCAAGCCCTACATTTGGCAGCAACTTTTTTCAATCTACACGGTTACACCCCAGTCAATCAGGGTACCAGTACCATTTATTTGGTCTGTATGGGGCCAACCACCTTACCAGACTAAGAAATTGATTAAAAGTAAAAAAAAATTTTAAAAACCATTCTAATAAACCAGCTGAGAGCCACAAAACTTAGGATATTATTGAGTTTCCTTTTCTCATAAAACATTAAAGGAAAGTGCCCAGGATTGTTGGGTGCACACAATCAGCACTTCCCAGTCAGTTTGGTACTTAGCTTTGGAAGCGCTGCATAGCCAGAAGCTGTGTACGGCTGCTCCCACAACAGCAGAGCACAGGTCTGCAGAAGCAGCAGGGGGATGCAAAAGAGGAGCGTATTTACAGGGCAGGGAAATCTGGTGGGAGGGGTAGAACAGCATAAAAGCCTCCTGGCTCTAGGGTACTCATTGAATCTGCCACTGGGGGATAACATCCAAGCACCTTGGTGTACCTTCAGCAGCCTGCACAAAATGGACTTGAAACCATGATCCAGTTCACAGCACTGCCTTCCCAAAAAGCTATCCCTGGGAGCCCAGAGAGCACCGACTGCATCTGGAGTGCCCTCACCAGCTCCAACACCAGCACACAGAGAAGAGACACAACACAAGCAGGACTGGATGATGCTGTGGGCCAGCCAACACTGCCCCTAAGTCACAAACCCCTTGGAAATGCTTAGTGCTTCACACTGCTTAGGTCCAAGGCAGACCCAAAGGTATTTAAAGAGTCTGGAGAAAGAGAGATGAGGAAAATACATCTATCATTTCAAGAGCTGGTAGTACTCCTTTTTTGGGGAAATCTAGCAAGCAAACACAGTTTTTCTTACTGATATCAAATGAAAGACAACGAAAAGTACATTCAAGCCTTTCTTCTGGACATAAAAATGTTTTCAACCTGTATTCTGTACATTATTGTGAAGGCTCTTTCAGAAGCCATTTTGCTTTTTCCAAGTGCTTCACTTCCACAAATAGCAGACAAACATAGCTTGTAGTTATTAGATATTAGCCTTAAATCCTCCCACTCCTCTCAACAACACCAATTCCAATTAGATTTCTGTATTTCTTTCATTGCTTTGTAGAGATGAAATGTTCTCTAACCACTTGGAATGGTGCCAAGATGAATATTTGCAACTGTAATACACCACAGCCTAAATCCCACTCCTGCTAGAAATTGTGGTGTTTTGCAGTAGAGGCAGGGAGGTGCTATAAAAGGAAGTAAAACTTGGTTTGATTTTTCTTGTGAGTATAATTTCACAAAATACAAGTGGGCCAGAATCAAAGATGATTATTTTCTAATATTGACTATATTTTAAATTCAGTCAAATAAAAAATAATACTATTTATTTTATTAGATAATAATTACTACCATTTCATTATTAGAGAGCACATTAATCTTCTGGTATGGAGAGAGCCTGATCTGTGACAGAAAACACGTGAGAGAACTCTTGCTCCGGTGTGCTGAGAATGGAGTCACATTTCTCTGTATGCCGGCACAGAACACCAAGGATCCTTGTGAAACATTTGCTTTTTCTGGACACTATCAGCCTGAACTAAAGGAGAGATAAAGTGTTTCATAACCAATATTTTGGCCTCAACATTCTTTTTCTCAGCCAACAGCATTTCATAAAATCAGAAACAGTAAAAACAGATTTCTGGTCCCTTCCAGCCTGCCAGGAAGCCAAAGGACATCAGAAGCTTATCAGGTTTCCAGCATCTCCAGCTCTCTTCAGTCACGCGTTCATCTTCCTTTCCTCATGACTTCTTTCAACACCGATAATTTGCAAAAGGCTAGCAGAAACAGGAAGGAGGGAGGGAGCAAAAGGTGTCCCCACATCTTTCACCATCAGTAGTTTTTATGTTCTGGCAGTATGGAAACATAACTAATAGCACAGCATACATCACTCTCGATGAGCAGCCATCATCAGGGACACAAGACAAACACAGAGGGGATGCTCTGAGATTACTGCTGCAATTTAGGGCTGGGGAGCCACACACACTTCAGATGTCTGACAAGATTCTGCACTAGTGGTGCTACAAGGAGGCTTGCAATGATTAATTCATGCTTTACTGCTCTATCACTACATCTGCAGCAAGTTAACCTCTCTGCCTCAGGTTTAACGTCTGCAAATTACAGATTATAATTACAGGCTAGGGATTAATTAATATTTTAAAGGGACCTAAGGCTTGAAAAGGCACAAAACTTGGGGGGGGGACATTTTCAATGATGCCCATAAAAGTGTAATTCAATACTGTATGAAAAGAATGCACCCAGATTTGTATATGAGACACGCTGAAATAAAAGGAAAGAAGAAAACAGAAGTCTTTAAAGACAAATAGCAATTGTGAAAATAAGTATATAGCTTGCTCCGAGCCCTATAAATGCTATGGATTTATGAAAAGAACAATAATATTATTGTAACTCCTGACCACCTTTAGATATGGCTCCACAAACAGTTTCCACCTGGGAGGTTATGTGTGAATTTACAACACATTTTCTACTCTACAGTAACTACCCACAGTATGCTTTTACTGTCCAGTAAATACAAGACAGCTTATAACACATTCATGGTTCAGCTCATGTAACTCCAACTAGATCTGACTCTCAGAACACTGTTATTAAAAACACATGTATCTGAGGTAATGACAACAGCAGGTCCTGTATGATACCAGCAAACAAAACCTGAAATGAAATTCAGTACTGTGTAATGTAAGGCAATGCAAGATGATGTGGAAATGGCCTTCCTGCAGATCTATGCACTGAACAGGCATTTAAATCTTATTATACCCACCCGATCATATTGCACTATTTGGGCACATTTCTAGATAGTATAAAGAAACATTATGCCTGGTACTGCTAATTCCCCACACGCAGCAGATGGTTTTCCCATAGTGAAAATGTGTGTTTCAAAATCAGACCCTGTGTAGGGAAGGTAATGATGGAAACCGTGGCATCACATTCCAGAGATACAGAGCTCAGTCAAAAAAATAAAATAAAAAGCCAAATGCTACATAGGCAGTGAACATGGCAATGATTTATTCAAACTTCTGCAACAAGTAGGGGAGCCAGAAGTGAGATGCTGATGCTTTCTTTGCCTTTATCATGTAGGAGAGGGCACGGAGCTCAGCTAAGGCATGGGGTTCCAAACAACAGAGTTATTTTACATGCCTGGGCTATCAGAAAGGTAGAACTACCAGCCCCAGTGCTAAAGGAAAGCTCAGAAAGCATGGCAATGCCACAGCCACAGCCTCCTGAAGGCAACAAACACCTTTCTGAACACCTCACACAGCCCAGGCATATCAAGCTCTGGCTCCACTGGGCCCAGTGCAGAAACATCTGGTGTTAGAGGAGACAAACTTGGAATTCCTATGAAATTTCTCTATAGGGAAAGAATGTCAGCTATTGCTGTCAGGAATTAAAGAGGGGGAAAAATGTACTCAAGGCAAATTACACCATTTCTGTCACAAACTCCCTGCAAGAACAGGAATTCTTTATTGGATAGAGACTTGCATTTTGGCTCACAAACATCCTCATGAGTTTGTCCCACCCTCCCTTGAAGGCAGCCCTTCCTTGGGACCTGACAGCAACCAGCAGAGGCAGCTGCATTTTACAGATCATGAAAAGCAAAGACTTTTTGTGTCTCTTTAGCCTATAAACCTTTAGGTAGACAAATGGGTTTGGCAAACTTCTCACCGGCTCCTGTGAATTTGTTCTTTGAGACCAGTGTGAATGAGGACAAGCAGATCCAGTATTTTACGTTTGATATCCAATGTTCAACAGGAATTAAATGAGCATGAGGTTTGGCACACAGGGGAGGAGGGAGGAGTTGGGGCATGGCGTTTCCCCCAGATACCTTCCAAGAGACTGTCAAAAGCCTGCATTGTGTATCCCACCCCTGACTCCTGGCCCAAGGAAGCCCTCTCTTGCAGAACTGTCCCTGTGCCACCCCGGCAGGTACAGGTCTCCATGGAGGCTGGGTCTGGTTTCCAAAGCACGGCTGAGCTGAAGGAGGAGCCAGGACTGTCCCGTGAAGCCAGAGGCAGGTTCCAGGTGCCCAGCACTGCCCATGAGCTCTGTGGGCAGCACCCAGTGCCAGCTGTCCTACAGACAGAGCCACAGTTCTAACAGGGGCTTTATTACCTGCAGAAGCTTAATTTCTGCTGTGATTAGATCCACATGGGATCTGTTTGAGACTTAGTATTTCTGCATTGCCTCCTGGGATGTAAGTGAGCCAAAGAGAGAAGATTCACCAGGATCAACTCCCTGCTCTGCCAAAAGGAGCACATCCCATATCAGCTCCTTCAGTTTCCTACACCACAGTCAAAGCTCCTCAGGAAAAAAGTTTTTCATTAAAAATTCCACATTCCCTAAGAAAGTTCCAACAAATTGCCACTTTCTGACATTTGTTTTGTTGAAAAATTTCTGACCAGTTCTGTGAATATAACATTACATGTGCTGCACAAAAATAAACACTTGCAGAAAGCTAGATAATATAAATGTGGAAACCTGTTAATTAGAGCTAAACATATGAAACATATGTCAGTTACTGATATATATTAAAAATACAGTTAAATATAGCAGCTTGTTTTGCATCACTACAGCTATGTAACAGCACACAAAAAAATGAGAAGGGAGAGGGCAACATCTTGGAACAGCATATTAGTGTTCATTTTGGTCACCTTACTGGTGTCCTATTTATATGTCCTAAGACAAAACATCACTGCTTTTCAGGGACCTTCAGCATGTGAAATGCAAGTACCAATACTGCCTGCTTTATCATGGGCAGGAAATCCCAAATCAAAGGTATTTTCTCACAGCTACCAGTACTCAACCATGAGAAAGCCTGACATGTCTATGACAGCAAATTATGTCAGGATTTGATTATACATACAGCATCTATTACCTTGGCACGTGTTTACTGTCCAGAGTCTAGTACTGGTACTTCACCAGAAGTTATAGACACTTTCCTTCAAAGTTAAGAGAGAACAGTACCAGTTTTAAGTGAAGGATGCAGCACATCGTGAACAGAAATGGGCCAAGTAACCTCATCCTCTAAATGCTGTTCTTTGCTGGGCAGTACCAAACTCCTCACGCAGACAGAGAAAAGATGACAAAGCGTCTGTGAGTCAGCTCACTCTGGAGTCATTTCCCAAAAGCAGACTGGCCGCTGCACCACGAGCTTTGCCGCAGGCAGGGAGGGAGCAGTCTGGGACCAGCCACCATGGACCCTGCCAGCACAGGTCTGGCTACCACATCACAAACTCCCCAGCCAGGCAAAGACACATTTTAACACCGGTGATCAAATGTATTGGAGCTGCTCCTGAGAGCATGGCTGCCAGCAGGAACCAAACCCAGAACCTTCAGTACAGCCATACAAGTTGCTACCTCCAGCCCCCAAGTAAAAACTCACAAGCAACGACAAAAATCCACCAATAAAATGCACCCACGCAACGAAACAAAACAAAAAAAACAAAGGAAAAAGAAACCAAACACAAACCAAAAAAAAAAAGGGGGGAAGCCCCACTAACTCCAAAACCCTACACAGCTCCCAGATATGTCTGATCTAGTTTCCAACACAACAAAAACAACTACACTGAAAAATTACAGCAGAATAATGATCCTTAAACCACAGATATTCTGGTCACATTTGCTCACTAACCTGAGAATCTCATTGGTATCCTGCATGATAGAGTTTGCCCTTTCCCCATCAAAGCTTAGCTAAAAAGCAGGCACAATCAATAATCCTTCCAAAACAGATGCCATTTTCTGCACATGCCAAGAGTTTCTTAAATCATTTGTATACTACACTTGGATTTTCTCCTCCCTGTGCCCAGAGGCTAAGTCCTCTTTACACTAAGAGGAATTAAGGAAATCTGAAAGTGTTCATAACCTGAGGTGGGCTGTTTCTATCATAGTAATGACTTTCCTGAATTAGGTTGTACAAACCTAGAACAGATACATATGTAAGAAAAGCAGATGCTGTAAAGTGAACTTGACACACCTAACCAGTAGCTAATGAATTTCTTTGATAATACTAAAGAGAAACATTTAAAATAGTGATAGAAAACTATTTGTTCCTATATAAAGAATTAATACCGCAGAAGAAAGTCCCTTTGAAGTTTTATCACATTTCATCCTTGCTGAATATTCGTGGCTTCAGCAGCTGCCACGTGGAATGTAACTGTCAGTGAGGTGAACAAACACGTAAGCAGTACCACAATGCAGCTGCCCCCGGTAACAGCATTGGTATAAAGCCTTTAGGGGTCACCACAGACCAAACCAGAAATGCACTCTGACTTTATAAAGGTGGGCTCTCATGTCACTGAACACGCTAGCCCATAGACTATAAAGCTCATGTACTAGAGCTTATCACTATTTTTTCCTCCTCCTTCAGAATTCAGAAAAGGGAGAACCCTTGTTCACTGCTCAATTTTGGCTTCCTGTCTGTAAGACATCTCTAACAAAAAACATGTTCAGTTCCTTTTCCCCTCTGGCCCACTCTCCCAGTACTAAAGAGTTGCTCTCATCTCTCCCCACAGCCAGTGCTACCTCAACCCCTCTTTCCCCTTCTCATGTTTTAACACAACCCTCACACACTGCCAGCAAAACACAGACCCTGGAACAATGCCTGTGGGAAAAGGGACAAGGTAAGATCAACTCCCTCATCTGTGCTGGTCTGCAGATTCCATCAGAATACTGATTTCAGGGAGAAAAATATCCTGTTCATTTTACTAGGAAGCTCCAAGAGCAACAGACCTACCCAGATGGACAACAGTGTAATAAACAGAAAGTTGGCAGCATGAAAGGAACACCTGTTGCTGACAAACTATTTTTATTTTAGACTTATTTTTAAGTCTGAATAGCTTGTACTTCTTTTAATTTTTTCCTTCCCTCATAGATCTCAATTACATATAATCACAAGTCTTCAAACCAACTGATTTCCTCAGTAGACAAGCTTTTTCCATAGAAATGAAAGATGATTCTTTTATAAGGTCACTCTTGGAGAGCCTGCCCAAATGGAAATGAAAACATTAACAAAGGCCTGCTCTGTATTCTAGAGAAAAATAATATATGAAAAGGAAAAAAAATCTGACAAGCAAGGGCCAAGTGGAAAGTCATGCTATCTACCCATTCAGCACTTCTGCAAACAAATCTATTTTGTCACCTGCAAGCTTGGCCATAAGCTCCCTGCAGGAATTATAGCTCATGCATACACAAGCCCAAAGATTTTTGTTCGAAGTTTAATCACATAACAGAAAAATACCACCTGTTTACTGTATATGCTACCTCAAGTTATCTCATAGCATCACATTTTTAAAAGGTGAAGGAACCACACAGCACTGACAAAGTGACAGAAATCATTTTAAATGTTCAATTCATCAGTTATTCAAAGAAGGGGAAAAAAATCCAAGGGCAGTTATGCAGGAAGGTGTGCAAATGTGCTGAAGCTTAAGCATTAAAGTGAGGAGCACAAGATCAAATACTAAATTCAAATGAATAATTAGGATTTCCTCCTTCCCCCATTGCAAGAACGTTGACAAAAAGATCTGGAAGAAAAGAAATAGCTGTGTTTCTGATCTTGTTGGGGTTTTTTTGTTTCGTTTTTGTGGTATCAATGGTTATTCCCCCTCCCTCTCAACATCATTTCAGGTCTAGGTAAGAGTGTCACAAGTACAGCCAGCACACCTTTTAAAGTACTTGATTTGCTTGTAACTTCATACCCCTTTGGTTTCAGCCTTTCCCTTGCCTTACCTTGCAGTCTAGAAAGATTATGAGAAACCTAAAGAGGCACAGTCATCCACCTCAAAGAATGTAGGGAAACAGCTGTTTTGTCTCAAAAAGCATCTTTTTCCTCTGCAATTGCATTTCAATTTCACCTATCCTTGGGGAGCCTTGCTCCTTTTTCTAAAGGAAAATAGCTCAAACAACGCAAGTCAGTAAATGGTTTATACTCCACAGTTATTACCTAACAAGTTGGTCAAAACTTCCTCAGACTGCAGGAGCCAGTTCTATCAGACACGGCCCAACACCACTCAGTAACACTCAGGCAGTTTCATGAGAGAATAAAGAAAAATACACATATATCCCAAAAAGCCCCCAGGTGAGGCTGGGAAGCAGTACTGAGGAAATAAAGGCAGGGTATCCCTGCTGAATGTAGTTTTCCCCCTCAGCTGACAGATAATGCAGAGGGAAACTTTTTGCTGCTTGTCACCTCAGGGCTTTGCAGTGGTACAGAGGGTGCCAAGGTCAGCAAAGCTTTCCTGACATATGCACTTATTGCCTACCCACCAGCAGTTATTTGTAGTGCAGGATCTCCAAAACATTTGCTTAAAAAATTATGGGGGCTGTGTGACTACATCACAAGAAAACTGAATTCTTGACATATTATTTAGAGACTTAAGGAGAAAAAACAATATACTAAGCCCAAAGGAGAAAAAAAAAAACCTCAAACCACAAAAGAGGCCACAAAAGATGGAAACAGAAAAAAAATAGTAATTTTCTACATAGGCACACTCTGGAAATGGCTGAATTACATTCAGGGTTTTTTTGGAGAGAACAAAAGGAGTCCAGCTCAAGTCAGACAGCTTGTTGAAAAATTCAGACTCAACAGGTGCAATCAGACAACACTATAAGAAATAAGAGTCATGATATTAACTATAAGTTTGCCCTTAACACCTATGTAATGCCAGCTGCATATTTTATATCACTGTACAATACAGTTGCAATAGTAGACAACCACATCATAGAGAGATCTTGAGCTGTGCCCTCAATCCACAGCTGCACAAAGCACCTCCCCTCCTCTATCTTCCAAGATTATAGCATTGAAGACAGAGAAAAGCCAGCATGTACCAGCCCATCAGCACTGAGCATCCTTCAGGAGAGCCTGGCCTAGATGAGAAATGCTGCATTCCCACCACGTTTTCCCTCTCTCTCAGCCATTTCTTCCTTCCCAGTCTCCACTCCATTGGTTAGAAAGCAACAACCTTGGTCTTTTCTAAAATGGGTCTTAAATCAGAAAAAGCAAAGTGAAACCAAATCTCTACCATGTTATCCTGCATGGTAAGCAGCACACAGAAGCAACCAGCTAACTCCATGTTAAAAGGCTGATGGAGGAAGATTCAAAGCTGCCAGTATCAAGGAAAAGCCACTCCCTTACACCCAGTTTTGAGCAGCTGAGCTAGCAGCTCTCACGTTGGCAGTCCTGTGCTCTGTCCTCACGCTTTGGTGTCCAGTTTCATGCTGCCATGTTGGAATGTTGTATTGTAGAGCTGCTTACCCAGACTCTTCATTGGCCCTGTGTCACTGCTCCTATTACCAGGTCCAAGAAGTTCCAGATGTGCACGTTAACAGCACTGGCAGCTTTTCTAGAGCAAAACAAATATCGTCTTTGAGTTGTGCTAGGCAACACCTAACTTTTTTAAGTGTCCATCCATATTGCTGGGCATAAAGGCAGAGACCCACCTTGGGCCTAAATTCTCCCTTCCCCAGAGGTATACAGATTTGAATTAAAAAAAAAAAAAAAAAAGAAAATCAGAAGGCTTTGTGATTACTCTGTGGCACACTGAGCCTGTAAAACTAAACCCATTTTATTTCATCATATTCAAATCCCCACAGTTCCAGTGAAATTTAATTATACCTTCACTTTGCATAATTAAACAGCCATTTCATGGCTTTCTAAAGCATATAAAATGACTGACGAGTGCAGTGGTAAAACTTTCAAAAGTACTAAGAGATTTGGGAGGCTACAGGTATGTCTAGACAGCAGCTAACTTGCATAAAAGCAGCAGTATTATTTTGTTTGCCCAGTGGGATTAAGCAGCTCTCCACATATGCCACATTTTAGCAGTTCAACTATTTCTGATATTTTATCTACCCCATTTACAGCTAGCTCAAGTAATTGCATCATGTAGAACAGATATATGTAAAATCCTGGTTATTTATCAGATGGAACTCAATATTTTAGCCACAAAGGAACTTTCAGAAGGTTCATAGTTTGATGAAGCAGCAGCTATGAACACTCAGTTGAACCTTTAGCACTGTTTCATGCCAGTACATTAATTAAGAAGCACCATTTTTTTCCTTCCCTCCACACTGAAAAAAACTACATATTATGTGACATTTTTTTTCTTATTTTGTATATTCCCTGAAAAGCTTCTTAGATCAAATTCACCATATTTTAGGTTTCTTTTTTCCTGGGTTTCTGTGCCATGTGCATCCTTGTGATACCCTAGTCAGCCGTGTTTAACTCATTTCTCTTTGAGAAGAGGTGGTAATGAGCTGTGGCATCTCTAGCAGCAGAGCACAAAAGCTTTTTCCAACTTTTTTCCTTTTGGAAAACTGATATTTTGTAAATGCTAGAATAGGACTCACACATTATCAAGTGGTACCTGGCTTTTTCTCTCTCTCTCATTCCCTTGTGTTTTCATAGGGACTGCCTTTGCTGATAGAATGATTTCTGAAGCTAAAGGACACACCTTAAAGAATCCTTTATTTTTACAGTAGCACAGGTGATAGGGACTTTCAGCCAACACACCACGCACAGAACATAATTAACAACAGTCTGCTTTGAGAAAGTATTTGCTTCACATACTGGGTGAAAAGTAATGGTTTTTACCGTTCTCAGAAACTCTACAAAAAGCCTTTACTATGCCCAGAATGTTATCACTTTATATGCAAAATTATTCAAATAAAGCAACCAAGGATAACACAAATTGATTTGCCTATAGCAGACTTTTCTTTTTATTTCAGTCTTGTTTCAACAAGTCAGTAGGCCATAACTTAAGATAGCATTTCTATGCCCAATACATAATCTTGTATCTTGTAAGAAAACCGGAAAAAGCATTGATTAGGATTCCTGTCTGAAAAATACATCGTGCTGCACTTCAAGTAGTGAAACAGGTGTTTTAACTTATTTTACACATTTCCATTCAAATACAATCCTAATGTAGAACGGTAAAGACTAAAAGGAAAAAAACACAGATGGAGTAATATATACATAACGAAATGTGAAAGTATAAATAATGCAAGCATATGGCATACATGTGAAACTGCTTAGATGATCAGGCAAAAGTCAAATGAAAGCAGCATTCCCTGTTTTAATCTTCAGTCATAAGACGGACAATCTTCTTGCACTTTTTACAAAGGTTAGAACAGTCTTTTTTCTTGACAATTACAATGCTCCCTAGACAAAACACTTTTTACTCTAATTTCTATTACTCAGTTTCTAAAAATGCACCTTAGCTTGGCCCAGTCACTGGAGATTGTGCAGAGCACACAGACCTGATCACAGCAGTTTTGTGATGTAGCATTTCCAGAGACCCACATGTACCTGATGGCTGTGCACAGAAAAGGTCACCTAAGTTTATGGCGTGCACATGGATAGAATAGCAATACAGGAGAGATCTCTAGTGAGGAAAAACAACCTTGAAAACACACCAGATTGCATAAACTAAAAATGTTGCCAGAAGCCAGCGCAGACAGAAGTAGAAATTGCTGAAAAACAGTTCTCCAACAAACAGCTGACACACACAAATACAAAACTGAATTTTAAAAAAATAAGCAACCTACTTTTTCTTGGACAATCCAGCTTGAGGAGCTGCTGCCCCAACCATAGCCTGTGACCTTTGCAGACGCACCCTAAAAATCTGCCTTTGACATCAGTTTTAGTTACACTCCCTGGACTGGCTGAGGTCCAAGTGTTTTTCTCTTTTGTGCAGAGAAAAAAACACCAGGTACACACATTTCTTACACTATTGCTGGAAAATTTGCCACCACTGAAATGTCAGAAGTGTTACATCCGTGGCAAGAGAGCAAGTATCTGAGGAGCACAGCCAAGCACCAGGGTCCTTCTCATCCTCCTGCTTTATGCCATGTCCTCTTCTGTGGATGGGGAGGTGACTGCCAGCCATTCACAGGGACCTGTGTCCCACCTGCATTTGCTGATTGCCTGTGCCACAGGCAATAGAGTAAACTACAACAGCATTTGCCACCCAGCTTCCTTTTACTCAAGAATGATGGCACTTAGGACAGGTGGGAAAAGAAAACAGGGAGGAAATTCAGTTACCTGCTCCAGCAATTTAGGACTAACTCCTGGAAACAAAGCTGTAAGTGTCCCTGCAAGTGTCATTGCTACAAAGCCAGCAATGAACACAAAGGATTTAAAAAACAATCCTCTGTTACAAATGCACATTGATTTTCAATAAAGCCATTTGAACATTTTTTTGCTTGGGCTGCAGGTTACTCTGCCACCACTGATTTACAGACAAGATATCCCCATATAATATTATTACTACTATTATTTTGTACGTGTTAAGTATTTTTAAGCATTTCTTCTTCCAACAGTGGGGAAAATAATATGAAAGAGAAAAAAAATAATAGAATGCCATTTGATTTTCCTTTATTTCCTGTTAGAATTGCTTGGAAAGCTGAAAGAACACATAATCTTACCAGATAAAGAGGCATTTGTTCTGAAACAGCAACACAGATCATATTGGCTTTCCACCAGCAATGTCCCTAACAGACTGACCACAGGAAATTAAGAAGAGACAGCTATGAGAAAGCTCTTCTTGATTCATATTCAAGGTGAGTGGCCAGCTTTTTCTTCCTCATTCAGCATCTTTCCACTACAAAACATCCATATACTAGAAGGCTGTCATGCAAGAGGCAGAGGTCATGCAAAGAAATTAAAGTAATACAACTGGCTGATATAGGTCAACCTGGTGATTGCAGACCTTCCAATTCAGGACTGCCTTAATTTGTTCAGCTATCACAGAGGATAGCCCCTGAAAGAGCAATCACAGTAAAAATGCATGAACAGGAGCATGGAAAGGATGCAAAGAGCCCCACCTGTTTGGTGATGCTGGATGCTTCACACACACATCCTGGCAAATACAAAAGGAGGAAACCATAGAACAAAACTCTTGACTATTTTTCATCCACACACAGTACCTATGGGATCTGATTTCACTTTTCAAACAGATGCAACTACAGCTGCTTCCCTTGCAAGGTGTCTCCTAACACTGTTGATGAATAGCCCTACATTTATCTCCCAGGGACGTTGATCAGAAGGGAATCTGCTTTGCGCTCCAGATTTCAGTGGAAGTGCCTAAAACCATGAAACGCCACAGACAACCAAGGGCTCACCTGGGAGGATGGTGCTGTTGTTCTGATTCCTAAATAGCTTTCAGGCACTGTCTAAAGGAAAAGTGAGCATGCACTTGGAATGGCTAACAGTGACAGAGAGGGGTACACACTGGAGGTAGGTCTCTCATTCTGTCTCCTTCAGGTGCTCAGGCCCTCAGCTCTTTGCCGGGACAGCACAGTGAGGGCTGAGAGCCTGCATTAGGGCCAGGAATCTGATACAGTCACCAATTCAACATTTTACCCATTACTATCAGTACTTACTATTAAATATTTAGTGTCAATGTTTGACAGGGGCAAATGACATATCTAAATAATACTTGAAACTAGAGGAAAACAATGAAGCATTTGATACAGAATGCAGCTTTAAAAAAGTAATGAAAGGTGGTGTGATGTAAAACAATATGGGTTTATGGAGAAGAATAGAACTTTTCAAGAAGTTGTTACCTTTCTTAAGAAAAATACAAGTTTCAGTGAAAAGAGCAATATACTCAGCCTTCTGTAGGGTGTTTGATTTGCTAGTCCTGATAGAGGAGATCAAATAATATGGGATCAACACAGTTAGCACTTAATGTGTTAAAAACAGGCAGTCAGGTTTCATCTTAGTAATTTGAAGTAACTAGTTACAGTTGAGAAGTCATCACAAGTAGGTACTTATGGGGAGGACCCCAAGGATCTGCCCCTTGGACATGCAGTGCTGACACCTCCTCAGGACACGAGAGAAAACAGAGCCTCCCCACTGAGGAAGGCAGGAGAGCTGAAGATTAGGAAGGTGGAGAGAAACAAAAACACATCTTTGCTATAGAGCATTCAAAGAGCCACATGCAATTCAGGACAGGCAAATGTACATGTCAAAAACCACAGACATTCTGAAAACAAAGAGTGAAAGCCAAAGTAAAAAAAAATTAAATATATTTAAAAAAACATTTCTCCAGGCATTGGCTCCCAAATTCACTCCTCCTTGTGGTGCAGCTAGTAATCATGCAGCATGGGGCTGGCCAGTTGTCTATTCAGAGTTAGATTTCTGTTTGTAAATTATGAAGGCTTTAAATAAAAACACTGAAGAAAAGGTTCCAGACATTATGTGGTAATCCCAAGGCTCCAGATAGCTAACACAAGGAGAAGGGAAACAAGAGAAACCTCCCAGGAGATGCAGAGAGGATAAAAGGGAATGTTACTCATTCCAGAAAGTGCCCCACTGATGACTTCTCCCTGTTCCTGATGCTGTGGAAAAGTCGTAGATGCCATGAGCATCCCTGCATGTTGCCACATCATTTTTGGCAAGTGAGATCTAGGTAAGAAATGACAGGTCACAGAGTGGACCCAGAAAGTATCCTTCCTCAGGACAGCACCTCAGCATGTGTTACAGTGCACTGCTGCACTTGAAGTGCAGCTAAGAATGTGTTACCTGCCTCTGATTTTTGTGCTGAAGAGTGATGGCTTCGTGTACGTGCTTAAATCAGTGTCAGAATCCTTCACTTCCTGGCTGAGCAATTAGTGTCAAGGCAGGGAAGGGGAGCATATTTTTATTGTGAGAACATATGCCCAGAGAGAGTAGGACTGAGCCCAAAAATCATCAAATATGGTCCTGAATGTTGCCTGAGGGTAAATTTCAAGTTGTGTCAACTTGGCCCACATTTGAAGGAGTAACTTCAGGCAGGCAGGCGGGAGTAACCTGCCAGCCCTGAGAGCCATCCATTACATCCTCCCTGACACAGAAGGAAGCAGGTTAATTTTGATTCAGACAGCCCAGCAAAATCCTACTTGTACAAAGTGAGCCATTCTTCAAGGCTTGTTTTGAAAGGCTTTTTTTTATAATGGTTAAATAACTATTTGTTTTTGTGCTGTTATCAATCATCATGGTGCATGGCCAGTGATAACTGAAAAAATTGGATGTGTTCAGAAAGGAAGAATACCTGGGGACCGGCCTATAAACATCCTTCAAAAAGAAAGCATCCTCTGTGGAAAGCTGATTTTCATTCTTTCCAAACACATATCCTAGACACACTGGCACTTTGTGAATAAACAGTTTAACTGCTTTAATTAAGGCAATACAGCTATGCTATCACATCCAGCCAAGCTAATGTGACTTCTGCTGAACACTAATGGTAAAAGTATTGTTCCCTGAAACTTGGATGAGGAACAATTTTACAAACGTTTTTTTTTCTAGTCTGTCCATCATCACTCTTGTGCGAGAACAAGTTTGTGGTCTCCTCTGTACTGAAACCCACTGAGCTAGAAAATGTAAAGACTAGAAATATCTAGTCATCAATCCCTGTTAAAGCATCACTTCAGGAGACACCCAGTAAAAAATGTCATCGTTTTAAAAGCTGAAGTCTGATATCACCATTCTCCCCTCTCCCTCCTCTCCTTTTCAAGGCATGCAGTAAGTTTCAGCACTTTCAGAAGGAACTGTGTCTATCACAATAGTTGAAACTCTGGCAAGGGTATCTAATTATGGAGAAGGAAATGGCAGTGCTCTATGTTTCAGTGCCTGCAGGCAAAGAACAATGCCTCCTCCTTTAAAAATAAGCAATGAAAGAATAATACCCTACATATTGTATAGGGAAATTCTAGTTAAAGAATCTAAAAATATTTATGAACCTAAGGACAAAATCAACAAGAGCATTAGTAGGATTTCTCAGCATAGGCAAAAACATCCCTGACAGGCATGAGCAGCGTGTCCTGGAGACTTCCAGCAAAATATTTGTTCCTTTAGTAAAAAACCAGCCTGGAGAACCTCATATCCAGCACTGCAAAACTGAGGGGCCAAGACCAAGCTTAGAATACGGGCACTAAATAAAAAGATGACAAAGTTTCAAGTGTAATGAAAATATATTCTCTGAAGATTTAAGCACGCCTTCGTGGCATGAGCCCCTGCCCTTGGGCTCCCTCAGCATGCAGTGCCCACCCCAGGCCATGAGCCACAGCCTCCGCAGCACTGGAGTGTTGGAGTGCACTCCAAAATCCATGCAGCTAGTCCAGAAAAGCTCTGCCTGCCCACAGCATCTCCCTGTTTGAGCGCAGATCCCTACTCTTGGGTTAGCTCAGACAAGTTTACATGAACTGTAGCTGTACCTTTGAACTTCAGTGTAAGTATAAGAAATCAGCTGAGGTGAGATGCACAGCCAAGGCACCCCTTGGTGCTGCTGGTGACACTGCTGGGACATCTGTCCTCTGCAGCACATGCATCCCTAGAGAGAGGCCTTTGTCCCCTTTCTTTCTGACCTGAATCTCTCATGTCACACCTCCTGGGGCACAACAAGGAACTTGGCCAGATGTTTCAATTTCCTCATATTCACAGCTTTGATTACATTAGACTAGACAGGATTTCTCCACTGCCACTACCCAGGGGTAATGTGAAATGAGTTATGAACATTATCCACTCTGTGGTGTACATATCTGATGCCAAGGAAACCTTAATGGGGTCAAGTGGAATTTCATGCTTGAAGAAGCTCATATGCTTGGACATGACCCAACTTGAGAAAATGAGATGCTTTTATGTCAGTAAAAAGGCTTTGGAGGTGTAGTTCCTAGTAGAAAGTGACTGCTGTGTGAGGAAGACTGGTGTAACCCATCCTGAAGGGGAGTCCTGCCTGTGGAGGCAGCTTTTTGTCATTTACATCACGAACTTTATTTGGTACATTAAATGGCTCTTATTCTTTCTGAAAGACTGACTACAGCAGCCTAGCCTGTTTGGTTCACTAATTGAAATGGATAACCTGATCTACAAGAGAAAGAAAAATAATACAAAGTTTCGCTTTTGAGCAGGTGGTAACCACGACTTGGCTCTTCACATGATCTCAGCATTTCAGCTACTTAGAGAGAGCAGAGGACACATCACCTCTTCTTCAGTGAAAAGCTGAAGTTTTGATAACATCCTCTGAACTGTTGAGTAACAGCTGCAGTGAGGTCTCACACACTCCTGCACACAGCTCTCCCCAAGGTGAGTGCCCGCAGTCAAACGAGCGCCTGCAGGTGGCCCCAGTGCCTGACCTGGTTTAACACAGCGCTGGAGCATCAGGAAGGTTTCCCAATGCCCTATTTAAACATGTGAACACCTGATGCCTCTGAAACCTCCACCCTCAGTCAAACCAGACTGACATTGTCTGAACCCAGCAAGTTCAGAAGTGACAGGGACAGAGGAGAGGGAGAACAGTCAGATAGAAAGAGTGACCACATTTCTCATTTTGTTGAGAAACCAGACTAAAAATCATTAGCTAATTAAGATGATCATTCTTGCAGTCGAAACACAATATGTTGGTATTGACTGCTATATGCATAATCAATAATAATATTTAACATTGCTGTAGCACTTTTTGCATGCAGCATGCACTGATTTAATCACTGACCAAGCAGTACAGAAGATGAAATTCTGATGTCTGCACAGCTTTTACATAATGACAAGGGAGACTTGCTTGATAAAGCCTGGACTAGAAGGGGTTAACATGGACTGCACTCTTATGATGAAAGAATGTGTAATTGTCTAAAGATAAAATATATTTATTTTCTTTTAAGCACAGTAGCTTGTCCAATATGCAGTCCATTACATCTGCGTGCCAAAGATTTGATCCAAGCCTGCTCTACATTTATTAAGTTTGCTTTGTGTAAATTTGTGGATTTAATAACAGAGGAACTCTGGGAGCAGAGTGTCCAGCAATCCATTTACTGCTGGCAGAGGCCGGTTACCACATGCTTCAAAGAAAGCACAAGAAACCCTTTGTAGACTTGTAGGGAACAGCCTGTTCAGAGAAAAAGCCCTAATTAGTCCAGAAGATGCCTTGTACCCTGAAGCACAGGAGGCATTCGACAGTAATTAAATATAAAGAAAATTAGCATGTAGTTCATGAACCACACAAGCAAGACGACACAATGCCTGGCAGCACTGAAGTGAACTATTCTGGACGCCTGGAAATTAATACTTTTGTTATTAATGTGACCTTTTCCTCAGCCCCAATTTAAGTCTGAAAGAAAAGGAGAAGGATGGGCATTCAGGAACAACTGCAAGAGAAGCAAAGACTTGCCAGTGACAAACATGGTGTGAGAAAGAGGCAGAAGCAGCAACTTCTGCTTGACCTTGACCTGGCACCTAATGGCACAGGATGCAAGGAGCTTCCCTCGCACCTCCTCTCACCCAAATCCTGTGGGAGACACACCGGACAGCACCAGATGGTTCCCACTTTGAAGAAAAAGGTGGAAAGGATTCCAAACAGCAGCAGAAGTGGTTCAGGGAAAAAAAAAAACAAAATGAATGCATCACAAACGAGGACATCAGCTAGAAAACATGCCAGACGGGCTGGATGAGTGCAGGGAATGGCAAGGAGAGATGTAGAGAAAAGCAGCTGAAATGTGCATTTCCTACTGTACTCCAGTAAGGTCCTACTAGAGGCCTGAACAAAGAGATGTAGAAAGAGCCAGACATGCAGGACATGCAGGCAGGAGCCTGGCAAGCCAATTAAAAAATAGCACTGAAAGGATGAGAGGTAAAATCATCTTGTCAGTATAATCTGAGAGGTAAAGTGTGAGTGCTACAGACCATGAGAATAACAATAGCATCTCAAGTGCAAATAGATACTCCTCCCCACCAACATATGAGGCATTAGAGAGAAGCATCAGTGGATATAAAAAGGATGTGCAGAGTAAATTCAACACTGTTAAAGACTGCAGTGCTTGCCAACAGACTCTACCAGCAGGGCATGTCAGGTTGCTGGTTTTTCCCAAGCCAGGCTACATTTTACAAGGATGGGATGTATGTCTGGAGGGAGTGAGGAGGTTTGTATCTTTTCCACCTGCCTTAGCCCAGAAGAATCTTTCCTTTGGGGCTGTAATGTCTCATCACAAATGTCCCCACAAAGGTTTTGCTCTTCTCCCTATCACACCTGCACCAGAGGACCTTACACTTAATGCCATGAAACTCATCCCACTTATATATTTCAGTGTGCACTGTGACCTATTTCTGCTCACGTCAGTCTAATCCCTGTCTCCATTGAAAGTACCTCCTAATTTTTATCATTCTATCTGCTCAAGACCATTGATTTTTTTCAGCTCTGCTATTATTTTTCAAACTGTATATCAGTTCTCCTTTGGGAGTCCCTGTGAAATGCATCCTCCTACTCGCAGGTCTTCTGTTTTTCCTTTGCAATTAAACTTTTATGGTTTAGTTCCTTGGCACTGCTTAGAGCCTGAGATGTGGTTTCAGACCCTTTTTCCATGTGAGCATGTCTCTGCATTTGACAAGGCATGGCCCCAGTGTCCCAGAACAAGCCCCATAACCCCTGGGAGCAGGAATCTCACTGAGTGACCATCCTTCCTGCTTCAGTGAAGAGTCCTGAAACTTTGGAACAGGAACAAAGGTGAATTTCAAAATCTCAATATTTTTCACAGGAACACAATTCCTATGTCGTTTCAATTTTCATCATTTATAAACAGAGCAACAAAACCCAGGAGCAGTGGGGAGGCAGGGTGGGGTGACTGCCTTGCCAGACCTGGCAGACA
The DNA here is from genome assembly GCA_024865655.1 of Emberiza elegans. Classification (NCBI taxonomy): domain Eukaryota; kingdom Metazoa; phylum Chordata; class Aves; order Passeriformes; family Fringillidae; genus Emberiza; species Emberiza elegans. Next base: position 69,915,379 of record JALJVW010000206.1, read on the forward strand.
GCTGTGCTCATGCTCCTGGTATCTGATACAACAAAGGCACACTCAGCTAATCCCTGCTGGCAGCTACCATTTCAGCTTCTGCTTCTAGTGGCAACACAAGGCAGCTAATATCCCTTTAAATGCCTGGGAGATTCATGTGAAAGGAAATACAGGCACCTAACTGGAAAAAAACACCACAGAGCCATAAATCCCAAGTCAAATTAGGAAAGACCTAGCACAGTATTGCTGGCAAAAAAAAGTGAATAAATGTATAAATGGTGACGAGCTGCATGTTTACAGGCAGTCATCTTTAAGCAAGATATCTTCTGTCTTTAATAAACACACACAGCTTTTTATATATGCCAATGCAGACAAACAAAGCAATCAATAATCCTGCTCAAACAGTAGATACCAAGCCTGAAATGTTTTTTCAAGAGTTTATCAAACTATAAATTTGAAAGCCATAACGCTGTCTTAAAAAGCTACTCATAAATTAGGAATGACACAGACAAGGCATTACAAGTGTACAAAAAAGCAGAACCGACCTTAAGTATAAGAAGGCCACCATAATTATGTGCCTGTTACTCAGACTCTCTCTTATAGATGCTGATTTGCCTGCACTCTGCAGGAAACCAAGGTCTGGCAGTTAGGAGTCACAGCTTGTCTCAGCTCCTCCCTGCAGGTTTGGATGCAGACCCCACAGTCAGTTCCTACATCAAACAGCTCCCAGGTCTGGGGTAGGTGGTCCAAAGGCAGCCTGGCCTAAGCCTTAACGAGAGCTGACCTCAGCTGCAGCTCACCTCACCCATCTCCCACCTTGGTATGGGTCTGGGTGTTTTCAATCACAAGCTGGAGTCCCCAGAGGAACAGGATTTTCAAAAAGCCTGTTTTATTTAGAGCCACAAGACTGGTGAGAATGGAGTTCTCTGATGTGCGGAGCCTATGCTCACTCTCTCAGGCCTCTCCCTGCAGGTCCATCCCAGGGCCAGCTCTCCTTGCTGCTCAGGGCAGGGCAGCCGCTCTCCAGCGCAGGCAGGCTGGGGCAGAAGGGTGGCAGAGCCTGGGGCTGTCACACCAACCCCTCACTGGGCAGGGCACAGGCCTGCTCCTACTTCCCGCTTAACCCAAAAAAACCAGCTTATATCAGTTTTCATTTCCAAGGCTACCATGGCAAGGAAAAGTGCCAGAAAGTTCCTTTTTTTTAAATGAAAGCCTACCTTACGTGTTTAGCTCCTCCATACAAATGCAGCCTAGACCACGTTTCGAGAGGCCCGAAGCCTAGCTCGGTGCAAGCGAGAGAAAAACTCGGGGCCTAAATCTTCTCAAAATACATCTTGAGTGTCTGTGATCACCAATGGAAATGTGCCATAACGCGCATCAATCTAATTCTGGAAGCAAAATGTCCAACTGGATGGCAGATTGCTAGTTGTTTTCCCCTTGCCTGGGGCTACCTGCAGCCCCCTCAGTGCCTCGATGCCTGCGTGTCCTGCCATGTGCGGAGCGCTCGGCACTGACAGGAGCCAGTGCTCCTGATCCACCCCTGCTGCCCAAGGAGCTCCTGATCCACCCCTGCTGCCCAAGGAGCTCCTGATTGAGCCACTGCTGTCCAAGGAGCTCCTGATCCACCCCTGCTGTCCAAGGAGCTCCTGATCCACCCCTGCTGCCCAAGGAGCTCCTGATCCACCCCTGCTGTCCAAGGAGCTCCTGATCCACCCCTGCTGTCCAAGGAGCTCCTCATCCACCCCTGCTGCCCAAGGAGCTCCTCATCCACCCCTGCTGCCCAAGGAGCTCCTCATCCACCCCTGCTGCCCAAGGAGCTCCTCATCCACCCCTGCTGCCCAAGGAGCTCCTGATCAAGCCACTGCTGCCCAAGGAGCTCCTGATGACACTTAAACACTGCAGCCCTCGGTGCTTGCTTTCCTCTCCCTCTCCCCAACCACACCTCTGCAAAATGTCCCAAGCCATTGTTGTCTGTTTCTGTCACTGTGCCATTAACCTAATTAGCAATAGGAAACAAGAAATCAAGACAGTGTTTAATATGCTGAATTTCCAGAATGATTTGCTGCAGCTTTTGTCTGTACACAAGAGGATGTCATAGGAGAAAAGCTGAAAGTTTATCTAAATTAATCTTTTGGAATCAGAAATAACAAACAAATACAAGCACTCAATAGAAAGCTTTATTAATTTCTGCATGAGCCTTGATTTTAATTTTTTGTGAGAAAAAACGTATTAGCAATGTGCTAAGCAGTCAATATTTAAAATTTCAGCATTAAGCCAACCTGTCGTTACATAGCAGAGATATTAAAATATTAACACCTTGTAAGTTTTTTCTTTTTGAGGAGCTGGCCATGACTCTTTTAGCATGTATTTGCCTGGTTTATCAAGTTTAACAATTGTAGTGTGTCTCTGGACTATAAGGCTAATGTAATTAAATCCTATTAACACATCAGGAATAAAATCCTTTAATAGGCACGTGAGGCTTTGAGAGGCAGCTCATTCCTGAGCACATTTAATATCCTTAAATTAAGCAAGTGTGAATGGGAGGATGAATCTTATTAAAAACTTAAATCTGATTATATTTGAAAATTATTGGTTTCTTAATGTAATAAATTATCCAATACAGACTAGAACAAATAATATATCCTAGCTTCACATAACTCCACTCTATAACAAGTGACAAACGAAATTAAGAATGACTGTGGGGCAAAAAGGAAGGTCTTTTTATAAAAGTCATTTTGCATAATGAAATACTTAAATCATTTTAACAAACACTGGGGGAGGGGACGGAAGATATATATGCAGATGAGGGCATTAGAACAGGACTCATTTTTTCTCTTCAAAAAGGAAACTCAAAGACAGTCGGATTGGGGTTTTTTCCTCTAAAAATGCCATTCTGACGAATTTGTTGTAAATTTTGAAAAGAAAAGATGAAGCTTATGTTGGTGGGAGCTGATTCCTTTTCCAGAAGGCTAATGCAAATGTAAACCATCTGCCACACATTCTGCTGATAAAGCTGTACTTCCGAACAATGGACCAACAGCACTGGAATACTAAAACATTAACGCAACATTAGGAAAAAGTTTTGAAAGAGATAATAACTTCCATAAAGTAGAGGTGTTTTAACTGCCCCTTCATGCAAAGAGAAATTATTTATGGTAGATAAATAGATAGATAGACAGATCTGTATATACACATGTTTTCTTATGTAACATGTATGGGTCATAAATCAGGAAAACTGAGGAAGAAGTAAGGGAGTCAGTTAATGAGATCTCTGCTAAGGTATAAATCACATTAAATCACTTCTATAAACAGAAATACCTCAAAGTTTATAAACAGCATTGCTACTTGAAATGAAATCTGGAATTGCCATTAGCCCCTGAACACAACCTCTTCCTTTCAACATGGGGGCATTTCCAGACCTTAGCAAGAAACAGCCAAGCAAGTAGTTGGACAATCAATAGTCTGAGGCCTTTACTCAGTGGACACCATCCAATCCCTAATAAATCCACTGGAAAGTCTCAGTAGATTTTTCATCTGGTCCTATGTGACACATTTCTGAATGGAAAAACTGGGTATGAGAAAGCTTTACTTTCAAATCAGAGTAACCAAAACTATTTACTGTGGATTCATGCAAACAAAAATAGCTGACCTAAAGAAAACACCACAAAAATATCCTTATGGAGATTTAAAAAACTACACAATTGATTAAACAATTAAAAACTTAATTTGCTGATGGTAGGCACCAATATAAGAATTTCTAGTGAAAGAACTTATGATATTTCTATCATGTAATGCACTAGATTAAAAGTGTTGCCCTATTTTAGCACAGTAAAATACTCTCAAGTGCATTTCAGGCTTAGCAGAGGGCATCATATATGTATTCACCAGAACAGATCTGGATATAAAGTAATTTGATCTTAAATTGCTAATGATTTAACCAGAAAACTTCAATATCCAGTAGTTCACTTAACTATGTTAGTTATTCAGGCATCAAACTGGGGGTGGGAGGCCAAAACTGTATAATCACAAGTTAAAATTTCTTTAAAATGCAACACCGGTAATGCAAGAAAACAGCAGATACTTATGTGTTGAATAGACAAAATCAGTTATCCTAGAAAAAACAAAGTATATAAAATAAGCAACTCTCCTCCACCACCACCTTTGGTAGCCAGAACTCATTTCTCTTTAAATCTGAGGCAAAAAAATCCCAAGAGTTCTGGTTGTTTCTTAGATGGATGACAGATTTTGTTCTAATTAATCTAGAGCACTGTGTATAGAAACGACTGCAAAAGCAAACATGTCTATTAACAAAAAGCAGTGATTACTGCTTGGCATTTAGCCAGTAACTCTACATAAGCAATGAATTGATGCCTGCAACTGTCTCAGTGCCATATGGGTTCTGCTGTAGCAATGAATTGGATCCAACGCAAGGTTAAGATGTGTCAAATTTAACTGGGGTTTAATTGATACTGGTAAAGAGGCTCTAAATAAAGAAACAGTGTGTGTGCTATTAGAAACAGGATGCATGTCAGCCTACATCCCCCAGCTTGTTGGCAACAAAACTATGCTTAGAGATCCAAAGGAGTTTCCAAACTCCTCTTTTTTGCCTTTTCCTCTTCTTCTTTTTTGATTAAAAAACAAACAAACAAACAAGACACAAAAAAACCCCAAAACTTTAGGTTAACAATTTTACTATCACTTAATTGGAATTGAAAGATGGAACACTAATCAGGTGGACAGTGTAACCAGCTCCTGTCTTTTACATGCTACAAATTCTTCACAGCAACACCAGTCATTTTGCCCGGCTGAAAATCCAAGCTAGTATTTCCATACAGTTATGAAGAAATATCCCTAAACTATGCAAGTGGCAAGATTGCACAGCTTAATATGCAAGAGCTAAAAGGGTAATGTTACTTCTAAAAAGGATTCTCCTCTCTTGAACTGCAACAGAATACTGTGTGACTCCTAACGTGCCTCAGAAGTTACTCATTGTGTGTGATGGTTATTTCTGTTCCACTGACAGCTTTGGAGCAATGAGCCTTTTATCCAAAGTGACTCAGCATTCTCAGAGCACAAACACCCAAACTGCTCAGTGGGGAACACAGAACTGCCACAACATGGCTTCCTCCTCAGCTTTCTCCTTTGAACCAGCCTGAGCCAAAGGCTGCCTTCACTGCTCTTCCTAGGGTTAGGGTTAGGGTTACACCTAGGGTTGGGCTCATGAAAACCACAAAGCCCAGAGCCCCAGGTGCCCTGCAGCTGCAAAAGGCATCCCAAGGTTGCCATTGCTTATTAATGCCCAGTTATATTATGTGCTGTATATATTTCAAGCAAAATGCAAACCCTGGTCTCATGCAGCAAGGAACACATTGAGAAAACAATTTTTTACTACTGTATCTTTAATGCCTTACTTGCCTGAAAAGTAGGAGCTTGATTTTCTTCCTCTCTGTCCTTTCGAATGATGCCTGTGTCTGAGAGACAAGATTGCCATGTTAGTTCCAATTCCCTAATACTCAGTCCTGTACACTGGAAATCAGTATGGAACACTGCACTCACATCTCCCCTAACTTTTTACAGCCTTTAAATTGCCAGTCTTCTGACTACATTTCTTCAAACAATATTGCCATCTGACTGATATCAATCAAACACATTGCCCTTTGATGTCAGAACTCACAGAGTCATCCCACTTGACTGAATTTTGATTACCTCTGTATTCAGTCAAGTAATGCGCTGTTCTTCAAAAAATAAAGAAGCATAGCCACTGTGCATTTTTAATAAAAAGGCTCTTGGCTCCTGTATTAGGAAAATAATGCCAAAACCATTAGCTTTGATATTCTAAGTTTGCATGTATGTTTTGTTTCCTGAGTAGAGATGGATGTTTTATGGTTTAGTATGAAATGAAGGAGAAGCGTTTAGGGATTAAATTTCTAATATCAGGCTTTCATCTGTTGTTGCTCACAAATTTCCCACATGTCAATAGTCCTACAGTACCAATACAGAGGGGATGTGCACCCATCTTTTTTTTTATTATTTTAAATTTTAACCTGTTCCACATTAAAGCATGAATCAAAAGCAGAAGGTTTGCTCAATAGGGAAGGCGAAAAAACCACCAGATATTAGATTCCCTATTGTTTTAGTCAGGTGCAAAAAAACTGTACTAGCAGGCACAAAGGACAGAAGTCCAGCCAAAACCCTGAAAACCACTGCCCATGATAACTGCTGCATTTGGTATTTTTTTATTTGATAGTTAAGTTTTCCTGGGCTTTTTTTCTAACCTCTGCAGTATTCTCTTTGTCTGCACTCTACTCTTTGCTTCAAAGAATGCATACCTTTGCATTCTGCTACACCCACCTCCATCCCTGCACACTGCCAGAAGGAAGGCAAGAATAGCAGACTTGTGTCTGTAGGTCAGAAGAAGAAATCCTTCCTCCTCAGCTTTCTCCTTTGAACCAGCCTGAGCCAAAGGCTGCCTTCACTGCTCTTCCTGGGGTTGGGGTTAGGGTTACACCCAGGGTTGGGCTCATGAAACCACAAAGCCCAGAGCCCCAGGTGCCCTGCAGCTGCAAAAGGCATCCCAAGGTTGCCATTGCTTATTAATGCCCAGTTATATTATGTGCTGTATATATTTCAAGCAAAATGCAAACCCTGGTCTCATGCAGCAAGGAACACAATGAGAAAACAATTTTTTACTACTGTATCTTTAATGCCTTACTTGCCTGAAAAGTAGGAGCTTGATTTTCTTCCTCTCTGTCCTTTCGAATGATGCCTGTGTCTGAGAGACAAGATTGCCATGTTAGTTCCAATTCCCTAATACTCAGTCCTGTACACTGGAAATCAGTATGGAACACTGCACTCACATCTCCCCTAACTTTTTACAGCCTTTAAATTGCCAGTCTTCTGACTACATTTCTTCAAACAATATTGCCATCTGACTGATATCAATCAAACACATTGCCCTTTGATGTCAGAACTCACAGAGTCATCCCACTTGACTGAATTTTGATTACCTCTGTATTCAGTCAAGTAATGTGCTGTTCTTCAAAAAATAAAGAAGCATAGCCACTGTGCATTTTTAATAAAAAGGCTCTTGGCTCCTGTATTAGGAAAATAATGCCAAAACCATTAGCTTTGATATTCTAAGTTTGCATGTATGTTTTGTTTCCTGAGCAGAGATGGATGTTTTATGGTTTAGTATGAAATGAAGGAGAAACGTTTAGGGATTAAACTTCTAATATCAGGCTTTCATCTGTTATTGCTCACAAATTTCCCACATGTCAATAGTCCTACAGTACCAATACAGAGGGGATGTGCACCCATCTTTTTTTTTATTATTTTAAATTTTAACCTGTTCCACATTAAAGCATGAATCAAAAGCAGAAGGTTTGCTCAATAGGGAAGGCAAAAAAACCACCAGATATTAGATTCCCTATTGTTTTAGTCAGGTGCAAAAAAACTGCACTAGCAGGCACAAAGGACAGAAGTCCAGCCAAAACCCTGAAAACCACTGACCATGATAACTGCTGCATTTGGTATTTTTTTATTTGATAGTTAAGTTTTCCTGGGCTTTTTTTCTAACCTCTGCAGTATTCTCTTTGTCTGCACTCTACTCTTTGCTTCAAAGAATGCATACCTTTGCATTCTGCTACACCCACCTCCATCCCTGCACACTGCCAGAAGGAAGGCAAGAATAGCAGGCTTGTGTCTGTAGGTCAGAAGAAGAAATCTCAGCAAAACTTCCTTTGCAAGCAGATATTTTTAAAGCTGTCCAAACAGAGAGAGCCACTGGCCATCTTCCAATCTGACACTGAGCATAAGGATATGGTGTTTAACTCCTGAACGGGAAAAACAGACCTCTTCCAGGACGAGATCAAACACAGTCTAAGCACATCAAAGATAACTGTCTGCAGAGCAAGTAGGGACCAATGCAAGTCATTTCCTCCTTATATGTTAAAAGTGCTGAGAAGACGGGCAAGATTTACAACCTTAAGAAGGAGGCAGCCCAAGCCACCATCAGGTGAAAATAGCTCTCAAACTTGTGGATAACAGAACTAAAAAGATTACTTTCAAAAGACACCTTCTAAGAAATAGTTCCTCAGGCTGCTAAAATTCTATTTTTTTTTTCTAGCAGAAAGCATCTTTTGGTAGGAAATCAGTAGTTACAAAAAAATCCCCAATCAAAAGGAACATAAATTAAAAACAAAACAAAAAAAACCTCCTTCCCAAACAACAACAACCAAAAAACCCTCTTTATCTTCCCAAGCTACCTAAGCCTCCTTTATGGTCATTTATGTAACTGAGTGGGCTGTGACTGTTCTTGATTTGGTTATTGATACACCTGCAGTACAGTACCTACTAAGAATGCTGCTTAGACTCACTAAATTAGCACAGCTTCTAAGGTCTGTGTTTCAGACAGCTCTGTCTTTTGCTTATGTACCTCATGAAAATTCAAGTCTTTCACAATGCTTAGCTTTTGCTGCACTCTCACTCCATCACTGTTGCCAATACATAAAGTTCCTTGGCACATCAGGGCAGACAAACTGTTTCTCTGGATGGCTCATTTTTCCAGAAATGACATGTGTCACAAAGCAGCTCAGACTCCTTAAACCCTACATTCATTCCCAGCCAGTCAATATATTCTCATGCCCTTGTACACAACCTTCAGTCCTTGAAAGGAAGAAGAATTAACTTTCATAAAATCAATCCTCAGTATTCCTGCATAACTGACTGTACTGTCATACCTGAAGTCTCTGTTTCTCCAAACATCCTCCTCATCCTTTAGGGGAAAGAAAGAGTAACACCAACTTTAGGAATTCATACCCTCAGAATAAGCACATGTATTTATGGAGGTAGGAAAGCACCATGCCTTTGTGGCATGGAGAGAATGATGTCCTCCTTTTGCTGGAGATAGACTCTCTGAACATTCACAGCATCATTTTTCCATTTCTGGGCCAGGAAAACTGCCCCAGCCATTCTTTACAGAGTCTGATCAAGCAATGAGACTTGCTTGAGGCTATACATAATTCTTAAGATTGTACTTTGAAGAATGATTTTAACACAAAAGGGATTTTTTTGCTCCTTTCAATCGAAATGGCTCATAGTGACACTTATTTTTATTGGTCAGCAACATGAAAAGATTAGGTCTGCCAGACATTACAGTACGTGGGTAGTGCTGATCAGAAAAAAAGAAACAAAACCAAAAACAAGATTTACAGCTGTGGGTAGTTTATAACTCTGCTAGTCTTCCTTCTTAGTCTGCCTTTTCTAAGGCCATCAAAAGCTCCTTTGGAGTTGTACTTACAACATGACTTCAACATGTAAAGGGATGTATCAGTATGAGTTTACCTTGCTTCTTCAAAGTGCTGGCTCTTGCAGACACACAGGCTCTCATCCCACAAGGAAACACTTCATGTTTTCAGTATCCATCACAAATGCTCCACTCACTGTCCCAGTTTTATTGCCTGGCTGAGCATGTTTGAGCAGAAAGAGCAGGGAAAATGCAGGTGGTGAGGTAGGAGCCTGGAGGAGGAGGAGAGCAGGGCTGCCCTTGGCCAGGGCTGATGTGGCACAGCCACCCCTGTCACCCACTGGCCATCACAGCCTGCCCTGGGACCTGACCCTGCCCCACAGCAAGACTGGGCTCACCCAAACCGGGAAACCACCATGCTTGTTGCATTAGGAACTGCATTTCCATTCAGAAGCTAAAAAATATGCAGTGCTGTAGTATCCTTCTATCTCCTGTTTCCAGAGCTGCTCACTACTGGCCCAGGCTTTCTCCTTTCTTCTTCCTTTTTTAAATCTAGGAATGCATTTGCCTTTGACCATAAAATAAAAGAAAAAATGTAGAGAACTCAAACTCCAAAACCTTCAGTCTCTAACCACAGGTATGGAATGCTCAACAACTAGCACAAAAGAGCTCCTGAATCATCATTCAGGAAGGAAAAGCACAAATGTGACTGAAATGGCATTTACAAAATTAAGATCAAATCTTGGGCACTTTCTAAAAGCGTTTTTGAAAGAAAGTTGTGTTAGTGGTGCACTAGCATGGGGAATAACTTTCCTCCAAGCCTCTGACAAAATAGTTCACTGAATGATGACTGGTAGATTTTGCATCATTCAGAAAAAAAAGAAATAAAAATCAAATTTGAGTAGCTGAGCATAGTATATATTAACATTGAATGGTTCTGGTCAACTGTTAGAAAGCTGTTAGAAAATGACATCTGCTTTTCAGAAGAGAGCCACACTTAAATGGGACTTTTAAGTCTTACGCGATTCACAATTTTTTCAGACATATTTCTTCTTTCCCCTTCTGATAATCTAAGTATAATTCTGTTGCAAATCTGATGGATACCACTTCATCCTCTGTCAGAGTCATGGTCTACTTACAGGTAAGAGGACACTTTTACTATAACATCCAAATCATTGCTTGGTTTTTCACACTCCTAAAACACCAGTGTCCTACTTCCTTCTTCAGCCCAATCCCAACCTCTTAAATAATTAAGTCCAAGTTTCCACATTATCTGCAAATATAGACATTTCTATTTGAAAGAAGGCAGGAAAATTAAGCACAATATGTCATTCTAGAACTGGGGCGCTACTAAGACATTAATGACAATTAGCACACAGAGAGATATGCAGGCTATGGACTGGTTTAATGGGAGAAAGTCCATAAACTCCCCCAGAAGATGCTTCAGCCAGTGCAGAAAAAATAAAAACTCCAAAAATTAAAAAATAAGCTAAATGCTGCTTATCCACTCACAGACTGGGGGTGAGTTGCCACAGCCAGTTCTTTCCTAAAGCCTACTGAGTACAGAGAAATACAGAGATAATATGAAAGTTTCTTCTGCTGTTTTTTAGGGAAATAATGGAAAACATAGGGAAGAATCAAATATTTTCATTGGCTGGGATGCCCATTTCAGCAATTCAGAGGACAAAAGATTAACTTGAGAAGCTAGGAGGAGTTCAAACTTGCAAGGAGTTTCAAAAGTCAAGTGCAAAAGAGGTTAGCACCAGAGGATACAATAAAAAAGTAGTTTAGTCTATGATCCAAGGTAAAAGCATTGTTCTTTAAAAGCTTACACAATGTTGCAAAACTGTACGGTGTGCTGCCAGCAAACAGCTTCAATAATATGCTTTAGGAATGGCAGCTTTTGCTTTTGGTGCTCATTTAAAAGTGGTTCTTGTCTCTTTTGTACCATGGCTCATCATGTGTTGCTGTTCTGGACCAATTCTTTCCTTTTTGATTCGATGCTTCTTGGATCCTCAGTCTTTTAGCAACCTATCTTTTGATGGTCACACTAAACACAATACAGCAGTACTGCCTCTTGGTATTGTCCTTAAGCATTATTTCTGAAGCCCTGTCAGAGGGATTGACCTTTCACTCTCTTGCTTTGAGCCAACAGAAGTCACCAAAGACCAGGCTGCGCTGTTTCTCTTGGAATACATTTCCATCCCTGAGTTTTATGTCCAAAGGCTGGTAACCTCCCAGAAGTCAAGAGAGCAGCACCTTTCACTGATGCTGCTACAGGCCCTCATACCCAGGGACACACAGCACAATTACACTCCAATGCAAACAACAGGTGTTTGATTGCAGTGAGGGGCTTTACAAACCATGCAGTTTTCAATTCTTAACTGCTGTGATAAGTTATTCCCAGGAAAACTAAGCATAAAGGCTCAATTTTACCCTTCACCAGTTCAGAACCAATTGTTTTATGAACTCCATTATGAAATATTTGTTTATGGACACATTCCTCTGGACCAGAACCTTTGTATTTCTCTACTCTTGGTTAGGATTTCTCTGCCACCATGCCCATCTCTGGACAGACAACAGCACAGGCCAGGAACTGTGATTTATTTCAGTTACACAGCACAATAATTCTGAGTCCATTATTCCCATTCTGCAAGGGAAAATAGCTTTTAAAACCATAATATATACAAGCAGTCAAAGTCCTGAAAAGATACATATTGGCTGTTTTAATTGGGAAATTCAGAAAAGCTTTAGCTGTATAAAGTATTTTAATATGGAAAAAAAAAGAGTAAAAAGAACAAACCATTGAAAAGCTGCATTTATAACAGTTCTGCACTGCCTTCACAGTGGAAGCATCTCTGTTCATGAAAACAGTCATGGACAAGTTCAAAATGGGCTTTTGCTGATATGCTACCCTGAAGGTAGCCAATATTTGGGGGCATTTTTAGAAATCGACAGCCTACTGAAGGCTTGGATAATCTGTACTTTTGCCACTTGATTTTCAAATGCAGAATACAAGCTCTGCAGCCCTTACAAAACATCGCAGCTGTGGAGTGATGAGGGCAAATTCTGACAGAAGGACTTGCCCTACTCCTGGTTCCAGCTGGGCAATGTCCTCACGTCTCAAACATGCAAAGGAGGTGACTCTGCCATTTCATTCATTATGACAATCCTGACTTTAATTCTTCCTAGACATTTCACTAGGAACATGCATTTTCAAACCAAGCGCACTCCAAGCTGTGCCTTTGGCAGCGCACGGATCTCCGCAGCAGTTCTTGGAAACCTGCATTCCTTGCAGAAGGCTCAGCCTGCTCCAGCCCTCCTACACAGCTATGTAGGAGTGCAGGACAGGAGGATGGGTGGCACTGCCCACGGCCCACCGAGCACAGAGGAGCATCTGCACTCGTGCAGCCACATGCTGCAAGTGCACACAGTCCGTTCTATTTGAAATTTTACTGCCTTCTCACATCAGCTCCAAGGGCCAGTAGAATTATAGAGATATCCACAAAGGGGAACAAGAGATGGTTACAGATCCTCCTGCCCTACTGTAATTTACAGTGTTTACATTCCTTCCTGATGGCTGGTTGCTTCCTTCACCACTGCCATGCTTTTACCACCACGACAGAAAACAATGAGGCAAGAGCAAGAGGCTGCAATCATGAGGCAACCCAGTGATAGCCCAGCTAATAACATGAAATAAAACACATTGTGTGTGCTTCCCTGCTCCTGTGAGAGAAAATGATGAAGCACAAAGCCAGCTCTCATCATTCAGGAGTCTGGCTTAACTAAAAAAAAGAAACACCACATGATGGCTGAAGAAAAGGATTTTGGATTGTGCCACAAAAATAGCTCCTTTTTCTGTATTCTATAACTGGAATTTTAGGTCTTCCTTCATTCCCACACCTGTGAAGTTGCCAGGCCTGGTAAAAGCGAAGGGCTCCTACAGTATTCCACAACAAACCCCACTCTGAGCAAGCTGTGACAGCCATCCTGTTTCTGAAAGCACGTGCATGCTGTTCTGCTGTGGATCACTCCCTCCAATAAGGCACAAAGAAGCTCCTTGTTGCACTGTCTATATTCCAAAAAAACCCTGATGACTGTAATGAGGGAAGACAGTTGCCTTCTCCTGTTTACTTATTACCTGTAAGACTGCTCAAAAGAGTGACAATTTTATTGTGCTTAGTCTTTTCCCCAAAAGCTAAATGGTTAGAAATGTAACCAAATAAAATGCCTTTGCGGTCCATTTCGTAATCTTTCAGCTAGATTTTACTTTTTAGTAGACTTTTACCTTTTTTTCCAAAACAGTAAGTATTTATGACCTGTCACAAGAGAAAAAAAAAAAAGAGTTGAAAATCTCTGACTCACCAATGTACAGCTCCTCATCATCACCTCTGACCATGGCTGGATCTTGTCATTTAAACTTTTATTTCATTTATTCTTTGAGCAGTCTGACTTCTTGGGGAAACACAAGAGCAATCAAAACCTAGCAAAATTTAGAAGCATCCTAAATAGATAACATTATATTCAATTTGCCTTTTAAAAATTTTTTCTATTTCTACTATCTCTAACTTAACTGAGCATACAGAGACTATATATTCTTTGCTATTTTATAAAGGAGTTCTTTGAAAATAAGCAAAGGCATAAGTCAATTTTTGAAATGCAGAAGTGTTATTAGTACCTGAAATTTTAGTTTCCCACTGTAAGGCCACATTTCTTTGCAGCAGTTTCATTTTTATCAGGGTTTCAGCAGAGTACAATGCTAAACAGCTGTTGCATCCCCCCAGGCTCACAAGCAGTTGAGTAAAAATCTGCAATTTCAGGAATGTACAATTGCTAGATTTTTAATAAATACACTGTGTCATGCAGCTGTATATGGCAGACTTAGATAACATATTAGTATTAGAGGCATATGCTTATTTATATAACTTCATTCTAATAATGCATTTATACCCTGATTTATATGAGCTTTATCATAAATAGAGACAAATTAAGAAGTGCATAATAGTTTTCAGCTCAGAGACCAGCACCTACTGCTCTGCACAGGGATTAATACCTTACTTAAAAACCACTGTGTAATTTGGAAGGAAATAATCTCTTTTCTCATGCTTGCATCTATCTAGCAAAAGGAAGTGATTAATGCCGAAGATATTTTCCACAATGAAAGAATCTGCTTCCTCCATACCTTTTGATTTACTCCCGCCTATTTTTCTTGTATTTTGATAAAGGACATTGCACCCATCCATCAGGACTGGTCTCAATATTTGTAACTAACCCAGTTCCTGAAGTCCTCAGGCTTCATGCAAACCATCAGCACTTGTATACAACCATATTACCAATTGTTCCAGACACAAAGCAGCTCCTTGCAGCCCTGCAACTCTTTTATTTAGCCTCAATATTTATTTAGCCTCTTATAAGAAGAAATATAATCAAGAAAGGGCGCCAGAATTCATTGTGCAAAGAGATATTCATTGCATAATTTATGGCAGCAGCCTTATTTCCTGCCAGTTGCCACTACACTGGATCACAAGTTGCTTTCTCTCAAAACCAGCACAGCTGCCTTTTTTCTCAGAAGGTTTTCCGACACCCCCAGGACCAACAAGGGGAGAGTTCCCTGCCTGCTGCTCAGCAGAACGCTTTGCCAGGGAGGGCTGCAAGGGGCAGCAGTGCAGGCACGGGGCTTGCCCTGCCACCATCCCCACGCAGCAGGCACCCCTCAAGGAGGCACAAACACCCAGCCAGCAGCGATCCCACCCAGCCCGACTGCAAGACCCTGCCTTCCTAAAAACACAACGCACTCCTCCCTTCCCTGTCCTGGAGGCTCACTGGGCAGGAGCCAAAATCCCAAACCCCCATGGACCCCTTGGTCTTTAGCCTTTCTCCCCTCCCCTCCCAGCCGTCTCTGCCCCAGGCCAGCTCAGCACACAGCAGGCTCAGTTTGTGCCTCCTCAGCCTGCCCTCCACACCCAGCTGCAGGAGGAGCCACACTGAAGGAAGCTCCTACCTGCAAACCAGAAACCACAGCCAGACCTTACAAGCCACATTTAACAAGATTGCTGTCACCTGTTTGGCTATAACATCTGCCTAAAATACAAGTTAAATATAAAAAAATACCCAGTTTTAATGCTAATTTGAATATTTTTACTAACACTTGTTGAAAGGAGATGACAACTTGCCAGGAGCACAAATGCTCCAGGAGACACTGCATCCCAGTCTGACTAACAGCATTTATTCCCTGCAGCTTATAGCTCAAAATGGGATAAACACTGGAAAATCTTTCAACTCACAGCACACAGGAGCCACAGTAGAAAGCAGTGTTTGTTTTAGAAATAAGATTACAACATATACAGTGATTCATAAATATTTGCATTTTATAATTCTTTCTGCAAATGAGTTGGTAAGTCAATCCACATAGGAATGAGATTCTTCCTCTACAAAGGGAATGAGCCACAGAATTCTCACTGCCTGTGAGGTCTGGTCACTTTCTTCCTCTCAGAGCTCTTTCCTCATTTAGGGCAAGTGCAAAGCTTTTGTTTTGCACATCTTCTTACTTGGAGCTTTGTGGGAAAGGCAGCCATTCCCATAAAGCAACAGAAACGGCAGGAATAAAGCAATGTTCAACTCCAAAACAGAGCTGATGTTTCAGTCACCTTCCTGCAGTTCCTCCCCTCTGTTGTACAGAGTGTAAATACTTGGCTGCCACAAAGTCAACATGCTCCAGCTACAGGGTCTAAAGAGCACAACCAGACTTACAAACACTTTTTACAGTGATATTAAAGAAATCCCTGGCAATTCTGAGGAAAGCAAATGGCTAATTAGCTCTCAACAGGGATGCAGAATAATGGACACCTTCGAGGGTGCTTTTCCTGAGGTCCAGGGATACAAAATACCAGTGCCACATTCTCTTCATCCTGCCTAACCTAGGGATATGTGGAGGCTGGAGATCCCTCTCCAGGCTGATGAATGGCAAATCAAGAGTACATGGAATTGTACTGAGTCACTTCTCTCTCCTTCCTCAAACACCCTAGGGAAAAAAAAGGGAGGGAACACAAAAGGTTGAAGAAAAACAATCCAAGCCACAAACCAATAATCCCATGGCAGCCCCAACACAACGTGGTCACCTGCCAGTGCA
Organism: Emberiza elegans; assembly: GCA_024865655.1. NCBI lineage: Eukaryota > Metazoa > Chordata > Aves > Passeriformes > Fringillidae > Emberiza > Emberiza elegans. Next base: position 69,931,731 of record JALJVW010000206.1, read on the forward strand.
CAAAGCAGACACATTACTGGAGACAAAAAACACCTGAGGCAGCAGCTCACAGCCAGGACAGCACCATACAGCCTTCAGCTGTGCCTTGTGGGCCTCCTACTCAGCAATGACACTGCTCTCCCAGGCCTCCAGTGCAAGGGTTGCCTCTCCTAGGAGACAGAGAAGATGGCAGGCGCAGGACTTCACTTAGGAACAAACACTCTCAAGCTCTCCTTTCCCGCACTGCTCTCCAGACACTCCCCTCCACCCAGGCAGGCAGACAGACAGACAGACAGGTGTGCTCACGGGGCAGTTTTGCTCTTTTTCCACTCTGGGCTGGACTCTTGAACAGGCAAGAAAGCACAAGAGACAGGTGGTTGCTGCAAAGATCAGCTGCTGTGTCCTCCTGCTCTACCCAAGGGAAAGTGCTGCCTCCGAGACAAGCTTGCTCTGTGAGTAAGTCAGGCTGAGGAGGAAGATGAGCATACCTAAAAATGAAGGAAAACAAACACACTAACAAACATAACAAACCACTGAAACAACAGGGGCACATGAGGAGGTGCAAATGTGCTGAAGCCAGGCCACCAGCAGTGTGCTGCAAACCACCCTGAGCCAAGGGCACACGCTTCATCTAATGGCAGTAATGGTTCCCTTCTCCACTTTGGGCATTGGTTCTTTTCTTTCCTTATCCTGTGCACCTGGCAAGCTCTATGAGATATCTCCCAAATTCCAGCAAATACACCAATTTCTGACCATTTGAATGAGGCTGTTGCTAAGCAACACCTTTTCCCTTTCTCTTTTGGGTTTTTTTTGGGGGGTCGGTTTGGTTTGTTTTGGAGGGGTTTTTTTTGTTTTGGTTTTCTTTTTTCTGTTCAATTGCACTTACAAGAAAAACAACATAAAATTAACAATCTCATTTTCTTTATGAAAACAGCACCTCAAAAAGCAGCTCACTTTTGTGGAGACTAACTGTATTTCCTATATTCTTCAAATAATGTCTTTAAATGAAAAACAAGCTTCTTAATAACATGATGTTATTGATTCTTACCTACAGGCCATTTTATACTTTTTTGGGGGGGAGGGGGGTCCAGTGCTAATCAGCTTCCTTACATCCATTTTTTCCCTTCCCATCCATACATCTGCTCCTCTGTGTGAAAGACGGAGGACAACCTTTTTCCCTGAGTTATGGTAAATACATGACAAAAAAAAATCCACATAAGAGATGACCCAAATCGTGCAATACTAGTGGGAGATTTTATTTTAATTTCAACAGATTTTGGATCTGAAAGGAGTCAGACATTTATAAATTTCCTTGCAAACAGTGCACATAAACCCATGAAGCTGTTTCTGTAAGCGGCTCATTAATTTAAAAGGGTGGCTGATCCCTGAAGGGAAGACCCACTTCAACGGGAAGGTTCTGATGTCACGCCGGGATTTCATTAGTGTACCGGCTAGGAAAAATGCTGAAATAAAATGTAAATAACTAACTAATTATGCATGCAGTACAAAATGGAGCGCCTCCAAAGTAATTAGAAATGTCCATACATGGCAGTCGGAACTGCAAGCTGAGCACAGAGGGTTCGTGCTCTCCAGCTATGACAGCAGAGCCATCACAGAGAGTTTCCAGGCTGTGGTGGGGCAAAAAGAGCTGGCATTTCCTGAGAGTGCAGCCTGTCACTACATTTAAATTAACAAAATTACAGGGGATTGAGCCATTGCCAAACCAAGACATTCTGGGTTCCTTGTCTGTCAGAGACTCGTGTTAAGGAAGGCTGAAATCTTACACTGGCAGAGAGATAGAAATGCTCAGCAGCATAATAGACCTGAACCTCAGTAAAGACAAATATAGTCCTGTATATTGTGAGTGAAAATGGTGGGAGCTACAAGAGAGAATGAACATAGTGACGAGTCAGGAACTAGGATGTTTCCCCTTCCCTTCACCAATTAAAATTTTCTTTTATTTTCATGTCATTATTCTATCTGTAAAACCAAAGGATTCAATGTAAATGCCTTTTTTTTTTAAGGACTCCTTGTTAGATCTTTTTAATCCTTGGCACAAAGAGATGTAATTTTGAAATTATTTTCCTTCTAATGAAAGTACCGTCTTTGCTAGGAGATGTAGGAAACTTTCTTTGTAGAGAATACAATTATGCAGAATGGCACAAATTTTGCTGTCATTTGTAATCCTAAAACTCCTGTGGAGCTATTGAAGCTACATGGGCATTTCAGAGAAGAATCTATTTTAACTCTTAGACACTCTCTGCTTTTTTACAGCAAGAGCTGTCACTTCCCACTCAATTCTTCTGCCAAGACATCACTTTTCCTCTGCTGCAATCTGAACTGAGCCCTGTTCTGTCACAGTGATGTGATGCTCACTACCTGGGCCAGAGGTTTCATTCTGTACATCAGGTCACACCTTTAGAAGCATGATTAGCAGCCAGAAGAAACACCATGCAAGGCTACTGCTTCAGAAGGGTTTTTCCCTTCTAAAGCCCCCCTTCCATTTTGATTTAGAAAGTGGTAAACTAAGGAAGAGTCACATCTCTTGTTCTTGGCTGGGTGTCGTGGGTGCTGCTGCTTGTCCCTTCTTTTTGGTTATTTGTCATACCACAGTAAAACACCAATCACTTTTAAGGTTCTTTCACTATTGTCACCCAAGCCACTACATTGCCTCCTATAGATTAGCTTTCTGTGCTTCGTGCAAAAGTCTGTCTTGTCATTGCCTTTGTCACATCTATTCACAACATCTTCTACTTCTCCTCCAAAAATGCTTCTATCTAGGAAAGCCCGATTCCTCCTCCTATCTTCACAGATATTTAAAGTATTACATGTTACAAGAGGCTTTCCAGCTCAACTAGCAATAATTTTACATATGTTTGTGTAATTCTTTATATGCCACAGGTCTCTCACATTTAACCCATGCTGGATTAGAAAACCTTGACCCCCATTTCCCCAAGGATGCTGTGTTTACCTCTTTTGCACCTTTAGGTGAAAGCAGAGCTTGGCCACCTCCCAAACCAAAGTCCTGCTCTGAAATGGCATCAGGTCTACTTACTAGGAACTCCTGCAAAATGAGAGCCACCATCATCACACTTGGCACAGTAACCTACATTTTGGAACAGATGAAGTGCAAACTGCTCTGACTGCCTCATTTCAGTGTCTCGCTCAAGTCTGGTTTCTGATGTGTGCTCCTGGAGCAAGCACTGCTCTTCCCCTGCTCTCACCTCAGGTCAGCAAAGGCTGCTTTATTAATAACTGAATTTAAAAGCCAAATAAATTTAAGGCAAGTAAACATTCCTTCCCAAACAAAGAAAGAGCTGATTATCTGATGTCTTACCAGTGCCTTCTGGGAAGATCCCAGGATGATCCTGGGCTCGACTGTGCTTTCTGTGCAATATTTTTTAGAGCGTGATGTTTGTTTACCTTGGGAGTTTGGGGTTTCTAGCCCAGGGCTGATGTTCCCAAGTGTTAAAGGGAGGAGCCTGCCCATTGGGAGAGCAGTGTGGAGGCAGGCAGGGCTGGAGCGGCACACCAGGCTGCCCGTGCAGCCCGCACAGAGCCGGGGCAGGGCCAAGGAGGGCTGGGCTCACAGCGAGCCCGGCCTCACCTGTGCAGGCGGTCACAGCCACAGCGTGGGGAGTTGCCGTGGGAAACCCTGGTTTCCCAGGCAAAGCGCTCAGATGCACGCAGCCCAGCAGCTTGCTCACCGTAAATTACTGTTTCATCAGGAGCTCAGGAACTGATGGGGGCGCTCCTTCAGAGCCTGCTTGAAGTGCTGGGAAATAAACTGGGTTTGGGGCACTGTAATGACACCTGTGCCACAAAAGGCAGGTGTTGGCCAGAGAGAGAAGGGCAGGGGGATGGAGGTGCAAAGGCCACCTGGCACTCCTGCCTTTAGAGCTGCTGCACAGCCATGGAAACACAGGGCAGCAGTTAAGGGAGGGAAGTCCTATGTAGAAAAATGTGTCATGGAAGTAAAATTTCATCCTTAAATACATTGTGAATATTGTGAATTGATTCATCAATTATAGCAGACTTCAAGGAAATCACTACTGTAAGTTCCTAAAACCCACAGGAGTTTTTTAATTAGCCCACAATTTCAAAACCACCTGCAAGTTTAAAAACATACCTAGGTTGAAGCTTAGAATTGAGAACGGGGCATGAACAAGGTGAGTTTGTTGTGGTTTGATTATTAAAAAAAAATCTTTTCAAAGTTTCAGAAGCGAAAAATAAACAGTTGAATAATGCAGGTGCATGCTGCATACCCTTTCAGAATGACCAACAAAAAAGGTTAGAAATCCCTTGCCCACAGAATTGAGTTACCAAAATAGACTGAAATAAATAAATAAACCAAAATCTCTGCATTCAGAGTCAATTACTTCTCTGCCTTAATAAACTCTTCAGAAATAAACATACATTTCTTAAACTAGAAATACTCTATTCTATTGAAGTCACAGGGTGAACACTGGATTCTGAAAAGACAATGGATCCAAAGGGCAAGACCCAAATTTCTCAGGGAAACATTTGCTGTGTGAGCAGAGCATTTACAACTCCCTATGTGCAGTCTTTGGTATTTTCTTTTTTTTTTCTTTCTTTCTTTTTTTAGAAGATAAAGAAGGGGGGAAGGGGAAAGTGCTGCTTCTGGTTTACAGGCTACAAGATGAGATTTGCAACATGCCATATTTTGTGTGGTCTAGCAAGCTACTACTGGTTCAGGGAGCAGAGTATTTGCAACTGTTTTCCTGGATAATAACACCCCCTGCAAGTGTTTTCTAACCGAATCATATAGAAGGGTTGGAATCCAAATGTATAAATACTCAAATAACTTTGTGTTAAAGCAGGTAAAAAGCGACAGAGGGAAAACAAACAAGAAGAAATCACGTTTGAGGAAGAAACCAACCAAACAAACAAAAGGCAAGGAGAGTGACGGAAGGTGCTACTGCCATTTTTCTCGTGCAGTGAGGTGTTTTGTGAGGAGGTTTACATCCCTGCAAGATAATGTTAAATTATAACCATATTTTAGCCATTCAAATCATTAACAAGTCGATTTAAACTATCTCCTACTGAGGACTTGAGCTGGGGTTAGAATACACGAGAAAGAAGAAGGAGCTTCACTGCTTGCTGTATTCTGGAAGTATTACTTAAATTATATTCAAGCCATCAGATAATTATGAACTTTCTTTTCCTTTATATTTATATGGAATATTTATTGAATTGCACAGTGTGCTTTTACAATAAAGTGCTTTTTACGTTGGTTTCTTTGTTCATCCAAAATAAAACTGACAGTTATCCTTTTATAACCTATTCTGAGAACATTTTCCCTTCTTTGAAACTGATTGATGCACTACTTTAAATGTTCCTGCAAATATCGTTTCAATTCAAGTTTCTGCATAATGTAATAAGAAGATAAAAGAATTCTATACTTCAACAAGAGACATTACAAAGCAACTAAAGACATTATCAAGGGCATTAACAAGCTCCTAATAGCAATAAAACCTTTTAACTGTCTGATGTAGAACATGCTCCCACCAAACCACCACATATTATGGTAATTGGCTCCAATTTCTGAATCTTTCATTGTAAAGTTACAAAGAGTTAGGTAGAACTGAAAAATGAACCTGGAATTCACAGTTCAGTTGCTTATCTTCTTTTTGTTATTGTTATGATGGTGTTTTCTCTACAATACACAGAATCAGCATGAGTTCCAGCTGCAGCAGCATCATTTTATAATCTGCTCTGAGGTTCCTGAGTCTCCTCTTATTCTTGTTTCTCAATATTTAAAGGTATATGGTTTTAGTCCTTCCAACAGCTTATCATGTAAAGACTGTTACAATGTGTGAATTAGTCATATTTTGGCAACCTCATTTGCTCATTCACTACAACATTGAAACTTCAGAAAATGAAATAGAACTTAACTTCAATGTTCTAATTTACCTTAGGAAATAACCTGGGGTAAGTTGCTTACTTTTTTTTTTTTTTTTTGGATTCTCCTCTCAAAAACATAGAAGTTCATGCTTCATCCAGGGTCCCATGAAAAGAAATGTAAAATTCAATACACAATAAGAATGAAAGCAGAACCTGCAGCAGAAAAGTGGAGAAGAGACATGAGGCTGTCTGGGGATCACCCTGCAGTGTAAAGCCACGCGTCCTGCTGGCACGTCTGCAGCACCCCACCATTGCTCTGAGGCTGGCAACCTGCTCCCTGGAGAGGGGCAATCCAACTGGCATCTAGAACCATGGTCCCAAAAATAAATTGTCATTTCATGTCTCTGGAACTATCCTGGTTTAAAGGACAAGACACCAAGAAACAATATAATGCAAAAGAAATGCCAAGGAGGAAAAAAAAATCAACCAACCAACCAAAAAATCTTACAGTTTCCAGCCCAAAACTTGGGGATCAGATAGCACAAAACCTGCCAGGCTCCATTAAAATGACAGGCTTTGGGGGCAGATGTGCAAGGTTTAGAGAAGAAACACACACTGGAAACAGCAAACAGGATAACTGGACTACACATGCCTCTCTCTCAGAAGAGGGAGGAACTACCTCATTTCTGAAGTTCTGGCTGATGGCCGGAAAGACAATCACTGGGACTTGACTGAGACCATAAAAGCACAGCATGCAATTTCTACCCAGTCTGGAAAAGCAGTTCTACTATTTCCTGTAGCATTTAATGGCACAATACTTTCATTACAGTGCAAATTAAAGCAATCTTTTATTATTTCCATTATCAAAGGCTGCTTTAATTAGGCTCACTTAAAGGTTTGCTAAGGTTTTTGACAACAGAGCACACAACTATTACAGTTACAAACATGCTTTCAGCATGATCACTGACAAACTCCTGAAACGCACTCAAAAGTAAAACAAAACCAAAGGACAAACAAACTCCTTTTCTCCCAAAACTCTGTGACTGTAGTCCTTCTACTGCAGCTGTTGTAAAAGTTTGGGAGATTAAAACAAAACAAAATTAAACCAAACAAACAAACAACCCAACACTTGAGAAGCAACAGACCAAGGACACCAATTATGAAGGTGAAACATTTTATCAAAGCATTTTAATTACCGTGACTTCACTTTCAGAAAACACAAAATGGAATTTTTGCTTGACGCCAGATTTTCTCCATAAATTGCAATGAAATCTGTAAAGCCTTGCCTTTGCTTATTTCAATCTATTGTATCTCTGGTGAAAACTCATTAACTATTACAAGTGAGATATTAGCCTTGCAAAAACAAAAAATGCATTACTCAGTGCCATATTACCTTACGTATTTCTGCATTGAAGGAACACCTAATGGGGTGGTCTCCAGACAAGATCAACCTTTTGAATGGTAGCATTGCTAGAAACGTTTTAGGGCATTTTAGATTAATTCCGATGTTAAAACAATACATTTTCAAATCATTATTTTACAGAAACCAAGCAGAAAGAAGCCAAGAACTCCGGAGCCGAGAAACAGGAATGAGCAGGCACCACGACACTGTGTTTGGCATACAGCCAGGATGAAACTCGCGCTGACACCGCCCCGCGGAAGGGAGACGCGCCAGTTTGTCCCCTGCGAACGCGTTCCTCTCGGATTAGCGCCGGGCTCAGCGGCACGCGGCCCTTCCCAGCGCGCCGGGACCCAGAGTTTAAATCACCGCGCTCATGCCTCGGGGAGGAATTTACAAAAATTTTGAAAAAAATCATTTTTAAAAAAAAAATTTAAAAAAGAAAAGGAAAAGGAAAAATATCCCGTGCGGCTCGGGGAATTAATTAATTAATTATAGCCTGCATGTAAGGGGGGCGGGAGCGGCAGGGGAAGCCCCGCACGCCGCAGGGAGCGGGCCGGGGGGAGCGGGCCGGGGGGAGCGGGATGCGGAGCTGGGGGAGCGGAGCGGGGGGCGCTCGGTGAGGGGCGGGGGGCGGTGCGGAGCGGGGCGGGGGCGCTCGGTGCGGAGCGCTCGGTGCGGAGCGGAGCGGAGCGGGGGGCGCTCGGTGCGGAGGGGAGCGCTCGGTGCGGAGCGGGGGGCGCTCGGTGCGGAGCGGGGCGGGAGCGCTCGGTGCGGAGCGCTCGGTGCGGAGCGGGGGGCGCTCGGTGCGGAGCGGGGCGGGAGCGCTCGGTGCGGAGCGCTCGGTGCGGAGCGGGGGGCGCTCGGTGCGGAGCGGGGCGGGAGCGCTCGGTGCGGAGCGCTCGGTGCGGAGCGGGGCCCGGGCCGGCCGCCGCCGCCGCCGCGGTGCTCGAGCAGCCCCTGGCGGAGCCGGGGAGGCGCTGCCGCCGCTCCGCCCGCCGAAGGGCCAGCCCCGGCCGCGACACCGCCCGCAGCGGCCCTGCTCCCCGGGACACGTACCGCTCCCTGCGCCGTGGGATTCCTCACCGTCCGGCTCCTGCTGGCACCCAGAGAGGGAAAAACCAGTGGGGAAGGTTCAAAAATGTCTATTCGTCTCGTTAAAATGCCGTCATCTTCAGACAGGTGATTTACCAGACAAGCTGGCAATTCTACAAAAATTTCTTCTCAAAAACTTTGTCCGATCGCGACCCTTGGTGGGTTTAAAAGGGTATGTATGATATTAGGCGTCGCATAGGGACCCCGATTTTAGGCAACGAGCCCTCGTTCAACGAGAAGCCCCGGAGGAGCCCCCATGCCCCCCCTGGCTGCCAGGACCTCCCGGCTCCGCACTCCTGTCCCACACCAGGACATGCGGGAAGCCCAGACTGCTCCAGAGCCCCGGCCTAAACTCGGTTCTAGCAAAGGCTGTGGAGCTCTGCAGACTGAACTGTTCCTTCAGTACACAGGAAAATAAAAGGGGTAAGATCAGACAGTTTCTGGATACAAAAATCAGTTTGGTTATGAGCTAAAAAGATCAATGAAATCAAATAAATCCCTGAAAGGGAGATAAAAAGCTCCGCTGTAAGTTTCTACTAAATGTCACTCTATTTGAACAAGAAGGGGAGGAATGAATGTGAGGAAAGCAAACTGTGTGAATAATCTCAGCCCTAACAATTAATAATTGCTACTTACCTGACATCCAAAGGCCCCGAGAGCTCTGGGGACAGGGCTCTGCAGCTCTCTGCTGTGCAAAGGCTCGAGGGATGCATGTTAAACCCCAAGCATGGGGGCATCAGGCTCCTGCCCGTGGGCTCTCTACACAATCTCTTCTACATCCTTGTAATGCACTGACACAGCGCTCTGGACACACTGAGGGGCACCCAGGAGCCACTGCTCAGTGCTGGGTGCCGGCTCAGGAGCTCAGGCCACTGCACCGTGACACCCTGGACCAACATCTCGCAATGACCTCTTCATGAGGACAAACCAAACCACTGCATGCCATTTCTGCCCCTAATGCTGCCTTTCTTTCACAGGCAGAGCTGTGCAGGCACAGACCCATCCGTGGGTTAGGACAGCACCAGCAGCTCGTGTGCTGCCACTGAGCTGTGGGAACTGAGTGCAGGAACTGCCACACCATACTGCTGGAAGGGAGAGATGGAGCACATCTGCCTAAAACACAAACTCTAGCACAATGCATGACTCATTCTTGCACCTAGAAAAGGAATTGCTTTTGCTCAGGCAGCACCAGCAGCTGAATTTTACATCCAGTTTTCCAGCTTTGTTTGCTTCCTCCCATAGGAAAAAGTGGGGCCCTGCATTTTTCTTGAAAGACTATTCTTGAAAGTTGTCTATTTCACTGTGCCTGCATGGTACTTAAACACACCCCATCATAGAATACCAATTTTTCAAAAATAAGTGGGCAAAATCAATCTCAAAAAAAAAAACCTCAAAAAGGGAAAAAAAAAAAGAGGGAAAGAAAAAAAAGATCTTTAAGGGCCCCATCTGAAGTTACAAATATCTCCAGGGTCATTCAAGCACATAAAAGCAGGTAAATTAGCCCGCAGCATTATTTTCAAGTGATTATCCAACCAGAACAAATGCAAATGGTTAAATTAAATCTAAACACTGCACTGGGCAAACTGATTCTGGGCCAGGGAGTCCACAGAAACCTAAGTGTTTAAGAGTCACAACATTAGCATATCTGCCACTGAGTTTTTGAGCAATATATTTTGATCAACTCTTCTTTTCCTCCCCCTTTTATATTCAGTTGTCAGAACTGCCAGACAATTCAGCTGGGAAGGGAGCATGGGAGTCCATCCTGTCCAGCCTGTGCTCAGGACAGGGTCAGCCAGGAGACCAGACCGGGTGACTCTGGGCTTTGTCAGGCTCCTGAAGAACTCCAAGAGTGGAGGCTGCACAGCCTCCCTGCTGCACTGCTCGAGCTCCCACCCACAACGGGGAAAGTGCCTCCAGCAGGCTGCTGGAAGGCCACCAAACCCATCCTGCATGCCCTCCCCTGGCTGAGCAAGTCCCCTTCCCTCCCCTCTCCTGCCAGGGCTCCAGCCCCAGACCAAGCTGCCGGCCCTTCACTGAAATCCTCGTTAAGGATGTCATTACTGTATTGGCTGGATATCTACACAAGATCTAACAAGTCTTGAGAAGCAGATAATCACTTTCCTCAACTTCCTGGCTTTGCTCCTGCTAAGAGCCCAGGATGCTATCAACCTTCATTTCTGCTGCACTTTTCCACAGAGCTGTCCCCACACAGCCCATCCCAGGGGAACCCCAGGGGTTTCTCCTTCCGCAGGGCACAACGTTGTGTTTGTTGCCATTGAATTTCATGAGATCCCTGGCAGCTCCCTTCTCCAGCCTGGCTAATTCTCCCCATAGATCTGCCCAGGCCTCCAGTATGTTGCTTGGTATCCCTGCCCCAGCTGCAGCTGGTGACACCTGCACACTTGATGAGAGTGCACTCCATCACCTCCCCAGGTCACTGACAGGGATATCGGACAGGACAGATGCCAGGACAGACCCTGGTACCACACTTGTGACATGCAGAGCAAGACCCATCACCCATCACCCCCTGAGACCTACCCTGGCTTTATATCCTCACATCTTTCCACCCATCCAGGTCTCAGCATCCTAATCTGGATGTTTGCCAGCCCCCTCCTATTTAAAAGTGTTTTGTCTTGTACTGACATAACACAAAAAGAAATGTCTCTATCCAAACATCCTCCACAGGCAGAATAAGCAACCCAATCGCTGGAAAAGACCATTACCCCTAACAGAGAGTGGAGAAGTAAGAAAACCACAGCAATGTCCTACACTTGACTTTAGAGACAAGCTTGTTTATGCAGCATTGCCTTATGCCATAAGTGCCTGAGCAATTCAAGGAGTCATTACACAGTGTAACAGATGTTTCAATACTTTACAGATCTAACTAGCAAGTAAAAGCCACTCCATGCTGCTGTCACCTGCTTCAGTGCAAGCGGGCAAAGATTTGAACCCCCAACCCCATTTATTTTAAATCATTAACTTCTTTCTTCACCAATTGCCTCTCCTCTGTCCCCACTGCCTGTGCCTTTGCACCTCCCTGAGCCAAGGCCCCCGTCCCCTCACTGTCCCCAGAGTCCCTGTCTCAGTTTCCTCCCTCCCTTCTACTTTCACTCCTGAGGGACAAAGCAGCCAAAGCCAGACAAGCCAAAACAGACATTTTCCATGGTCAGAGAGACCCAGGGGGGACTCTCCTGACTCTCACCTGTCTCCTGCTGGGGCTTTGCTGCACCTTGCCTCCAACATTTCATGACAAACATTTTCCATTACATTTTCCATTTCCAACTCTCAACCTTTCCATCATACGATTTCAGGTTAAAACAGCAGGAATTTTGTACGGCTTATCTAGTACAATGTGATCTTTCTGTCGGCTACTGAAAAGAGATTGTAGATGTTAAAGCCAAAAGCCAAAATCCAGCTGTGATTCATCTCCAGCCTCACCCTAGAAACTTAACCTCATCTCAAATACTAGAGTTCTTCTAACTGAAACCAAAGGCTTGCACACATGAACCATCATCTGTGACCTTAACAGTCACAACACACTTTCAGCCACCATAAACAGATTTTCCTCAGCTGCATATGTTTTTTACTGATTAACATAGTACAACAGCTAAAATAGAAAATACCATGTAGTTTCAGCTACTGAACCCATATTTAACAGCTGCTCACTGCCCTGTGGGACTGCCAACACTGCTTTTGCTCCAGGCAGATAAAGGAAGAGTGTGAGAAGAGTCACATTGGCTTAGACCACCAGGGCATCCAGGCAAGGGCTCTCATCCCAGCCAACAGGGAGCAGGAGGAGAACGCGAACACCTACAGGGATATTCCCTCTGGCCATCTGTGGGCTTGGAGAGAATGCCTTTATATTAACAAGAAAACATACACGGAGGAAGAACTCCTTGCTGCTGTTTCCCGTTGCATTCCTAAAAAAGGGGGAGAAAGCTTCTGACAAGAACAGTCCTTCCCCAAACTGGCAGTTTGCAGTGCTCCTGTTAGAACAGCTCTTCCAGGAGACCCAGAGCAACCTCATGCCCTAAACCTAACACATAACAGCTCTGCGATGCCACATGATTTATCTGAATTCGACTGGACTAGGGAAGAGACAAATGATATTTCTGCTATTTTAAAACAACTCCCATATTTAGAATTTTTATATCATTTCACAGAAGGCTCCATACCCTTGTGTTAGCTATCTCATCTGTAGCCTGTGGCAGGTTTTTCCATATTTTCCATCTTCCTCGTGTCAGAGGAGTGGTTCCTGAACTGCAGCCCACGAAAACAACTGATCCTCAGGAAAAGGCACACAGGGGTTTGCATTGCCTTTGTAATGCTCAATGAAGTTTAATGAGGAGGACACTCATTCCTCCATTGGCCACTCCTTGCAACTTCATAGTTGCCTGTGCTGGAAAGGCAAAAAAGCTTGGGAGTCACTTTCTGCTTTCTGTTCAAAAGAATAATGGCTTTAAAATTAATTTTTCCAATGACAAAATTCATCTGATCATATAACCAATTAGGATAACTAAGAAATTCACAAAAGTATGTCTCTGCAGCAAATGACAAAGATTCCAGAATTTTTCAAATCCCAGACACTAACTGGCTTGATCTTCTAATTTACACTGACACCACATAACAATGACCTGCCTACATCTGACATTAAGCATAATTTAATGCTTGTTAATCAACAATGAGGGGAAATGTAAGCCCTGCGTTCCTTATCTAATGCTTTCCCTTTCCTCTGCTGAGAGAGTTAGAGGATTTGCCTTGTTCTGTCTATCATCTTCTTTGGTAAATACCAATCACTGCAGTAAATCTGGTAAGCAAGCTGACTTCTGACCTCTTTGTTCATATTTGTGCCATATATAAATATGTTGCTGGCAATATTTTCTGGTGGTTTTTTAAAACACATTAAACAGAAATGCATTATAGAATAGAACAGAAGGGAATTTCAAAGTATTATAAATATAGGATTAGGAAACTTGCCAGCAATATCTATTGCGGACAGCTGACTTTATTAAAGTTCATCAGCATTAATTGCCTCATTGTTGAATGACTTTTGCATGTAATTATCACCAGTCTAAACACAGATTGCCTCAGGTACAGTATCTAATGTGATCGTGCATTCTGAATCCTATTAAAATAGCCAAGATGTAGCAGAAATTATTCTCTCCCTACCAGAAAGGAAGAAGCAACAGAAACAGGGGGAATTTATTTTGTTCTTAAACAGTATTATTTCCCTGTCTCATTCCAATGTTTCCAGCAATACTTTGGTGCCATGGATGCTGAAGCCAGACTTAAGAGATGCCAATTCAATACCAGTGTCATTTATCTCAAGGACAAGTGAAAATTCCTGTGCCCCACTAGAAAGACAATGCCCGAGGCATGATTGCTAAAATGGGCTTTAAACGTCATGCTATATTTTAATAGACAGAAAGATGGATACATCAATGTCTAAAATAATAATTCTTAGATTATATTTATCAGAACAAGGAAAGGCTTGAATTGTAATTTGAAGAAGTCTAAGTTCCAGTACTGTGAGCTAATATCCAAGGAGAGAGGACACATAGCTCCTTCTTTGAACTTCTATGCTGTTTTAAGATGTTTTCAAGATCTAAAGGCTCAGCATCAAAGACAAAATTTTATACTTTTTTTCCACCTTCCTAAAATCTTCACAGCATATTACTATCCCATTCCCAAACCCTACTTTCTCAATAAAAAATAAATAAATTCAATTACTATTCTCTTTTCTCAATGTGCCAGCTCTTCTGAGACTGAACAGAATATACTCTACTCTTTGGAATCATTACATGCAATAGACACATGAAGGATTTTTTTTTTTTTTAATGAAATGGAATAAAAATTTGCAATTTAGCTCGCAGATTTATTTAAAGTCTTCAAAAGGATAGTATTAAAAGCTTCAATATCATCTTAGTTGCTCATCACAGCAAATTCTGTAAATGTCAAATACGCACCATTCTCATGCATATGCCTCCTTATATGCACATCTACCTAGTACCAGCCAGGCTTCTGGAGTGACTTTTCAGAGAAATTCATATTCAAGATTGTGTTTCAGCCACAGATTTAACAGTAATGGGTTTCAAAACTATTACACAGTATTTAGAAAAACAGCACGAAAACCTATGTTGAATGTGGACTTTCAGCACAGAAAAAAAAAAAGATTTTACTGTGGAACACAGCTTCAGAAATTCTACAGTCTTTTCAAATACTACTAAGCTGTTCTCCATTTGATGTTGTCTGTTGTCAAGGGCTTTTGCAGTTCTCTTGTAAGAAAAATAGCTGCAGAAATAAATGCTTGAATAAAGACAAAACTTGCCACATACTACCTTCCCTCACCCCTCCTCACTTTGCTTTCTTTCACAAGTTTATTAACATTAATAACTGGAAGCACTGATGTAGCCTTTTAGGGTATTAGACCAAACCTGTAAATTAATGCATTGGTTCATCACAATTCATTAATCAAGCCTGTGCTGGATTTAACAGACAGCAGATTATTAAAGACACCAAATTACACAGACGAAAAAACCCAGTTCCCAGAGGGTCAAGCTGTAATGTGAATGGTTTTGCATAAAACCATAAACCTGCTATTAAATTAAAAACAGGCAAAAATTATGTCCACTGCTTATCTAAAGTAATTTTTTTTAAAGGGATGCTACGCTAATTTACTTCTTAACTGGTCCTGGTTACACAGCAAAGGACTAAAGGTTAACAGCAATGGCTCCTCTGATGCTTGGTTAAGCAACTTACACCAACATATCCTGACTGAGGTGAAGAAATTAATGAAATTACTACTGTAATTCATTACTAATGGAAAATTGTCAATGCTTTCAGCCAGCAGTTCACACAAATTTTCTGCAGGCATGAAGACCTAGTACAGTGACTCATGCTCTTAGACTTGCTACTCTTATTTCAAATCCTGGCACCATTCATCACGGCCAAACTTTATGCCATGCTATCCAGCAAAGTTGAGCAACCTTTGATCTCAATAGCTGAGGTCTTTCTACTTCTGTGACACAGCTTTATGAAGGAGGAAAAAATAACATGTAATTTTCAGCATCAATCTAGGGAATACTAAAATAGAGGAGAGAGGCAGAATCACTGCAACCAGAATCCAAAGTATAACAAACATAGGAAAGGTTGTAATTTTCTAACTAATGATGCCAAAAACAGTGTAAATTAGTGCAAAGTTTATATATCAATTACCAATTTAAAGGACAATATCTGTAACAAATAGTGAACATTAAGAGTTAGTGAAGAACCTAAACAAGCTTGTCCTGTTGTACTAAGTAGTCTCAGCTTATCTTTATATTCCTCACTAGACCACAAAACAGAACATCAGATCAAGGATAGCAAAATTATCCATCCCAAAAGAGAGAGCTATTCATCTGTGACTACTCTAGTAGTTGTCATCTACAGAAGAGCAATAATATGTACTATTCAGTGACTTTGACATAAATAAATTATTTAATATTACTTGACTGCATATAACAGGAAACTCCTAACAGGAACATTCTTTTACATTAATTTATAGAACAATGTTAATTCATAGAACATTGTTTTATGGTTGTGGAGTTATGCAGGGAGGAAGCTAATAAAGATAATTTTATGATCTTCCCATTGATTTGTTTTTCATTTGTGAGCAAGAATGATACTGTTTCTGATGGCCATAAATACCCACGAGATGAGAACTGTGCAGCATGCTTCCCAAAGGAGCAGCAGGGTTACATTTATGCAAACAAAAATTAAAGTTTCAGTACCAGTATGATTTTCTCCCGTGAGGAAGAGCAGAATTAAAAGAGGCAAGGAAATCCCTACCCCTATAGGAACTCAACAAAGCACATCCAAAACTGCTTTAACTCTTCTGTGCATCCCATGTGAAACAGAAAGATCTGGCACAATGGTAGCGACATCAGCACTGGGGAGGTTTTAATGGAAGAAGATGTCAGATTTGCTGTCACATTCTTCCCTTCCTGCGGGGAGTGGGGCTCTGTGGGTAACATGGCCGCAAAGTCACTGTACGTCACCTATTTTAAGTGACAGATGGTCCCCTCAGGAGAGCCAGTGCAAGTAAAAAGACCAAAGCAACACAGACCAGGGAGGAGCCTTTCTGCAGATACTGCCCATTCCTTATCCTTGTTCTACAAGCATCCATCAGCTGCTTACAGGGAGCAAGTGCTCAGGCAGACAGCACCTCAGTACACTCCAACCAGTATTTCTCAGGCTAAGCTGAGTTCAAAAATTAGCATTTCTCCTAACTCAGAGCAAGGTATTATAAAAGCTCTTACTCAAACTCCAGCTAACCCTGGCATTGCAGAGCACACGGAGAGTAAAGCACTGTGTAAGAAAGTGTCTGCCCCCTTCCCTTTGAGCTGTTCCTGCCACGGATTAATACAGAGCACAGGTCAGAAATGCAACCGAGAAATCACAGGAACAGTAATGTCTTCATGGAAAAAAGATGCTCAGAATGTATGCAGTGTAAAAGCCTCCAGTTATGTTATTTAATACATAAAAATTGCCTAGACTTCTAAGCTAATTCTCACTGAAATCAGATGAGTACTGCCTTTGCATACACATCTATACTGGGAGAATACAACATCCTGCACCAAGTACAGCCCTTTTGCTGGTACCACAGGCCAAATCTGCAAACACTGAAACTTACAGTGCAAATCAGTAACCCTTCTGTCAATTTTTAAAGCATTTTAAAGCATTCTTTTATTTTTATTCTATATTAATGAATTATTTATATCCTTATTTTAATTTTAAAGCATTATTTTGCAAACCCCACTCTAGCATTCAGTGGGATAATACACATAGTCCCATCCTTTATGCCAAGTGTCCCAAATGCCTGGGGGATTAGGGAGACAGCACGAATATGTATGACACTGCTGCAATAGCTGGACTTCTCTATATTACAATCAGGTGAAAACAACAACCAGCAACAACAAAGCACACCTTCTTAGCACTATAGAAATTACAAAGCATTAATGAATGTGTTGAATGCATTCCTTAATTATATAAAACTCTGAAAAGAATAACATGATTTAAATTTATTATTCAAATGCTTTTAATTTATAACAGATTGCTACTTCAAATACAAGTATTAAATCTCTATTAGATTCGTTGAGGTAATGCACTAATATGCATGACTGAGATCTTAAATTCCTGAGCAGCAATAGTGTTGGCTAGATGCAATAAGGATTACCTTAATTAAAACACTATCCTCAGCATCTCAGAAGATTTAATCCAAATCTTTATATAGGGCACATTCATTATCTATCTCCAGTTAATAAAAATATGACCTACTTTGGTTATATTTTAGAATTTAATCTTGATTACCATTTTGTTAATAGAAATAAGATACTAAAGACTTTAAAGACAAGCCAAAAGCAATTTTTCCAGCCTAATTAAAATATTATTTAATGGCCTCAGAAGGAGCTTTATATTTATTCATAACTGTGGATGTAGAGTTTTTAGAAATGTTTTTAAAATATCAAATTAGACAACAGACTCCTAAAAATGTACCTTAGAATAACAAGTGAGATTTATAACCAACGAGCTTAAAGCAGAGCCTGAAGAGATTCAGAGAACTCCTAAGCCCCACAGGGACACTTTGGAACACGCGAGCTGTTCTGATAAGCTCAACAAGACTCTGCACTTCTGTAGGAGGAGGCCCATACCATGTGTCTTTGCAGAAGCAAGGCTTAAATTAATCATAACACTCCAAATGTAGCGTCAAGTTACTGCTAAGTAGTAGTTTCCAAGGAGACATGATGCTTATCAAAATACTCTGATGCACTGCAGGCTGCCAGATCTAAGACAGCATCTGAATGGTTTAGTGAACTTCTTAGCAAAATGCAGCTTATTCTGCTTTAAACCATAGACACAGCAGGCTCAGCAAGAAGGCAGAGTTTTGTGAGAGCAGGGGGAGCTCACTTCCACACCATAAACCTCCTCCTGTACACACTACTGACATATTAAACAGGATAAAACGAGGAAAGAGAGATCACAGCCAGCCAAAGCATGTGGTCAGAGCCCCCACCACTTCCCCAGAGCCACCCATTCACCTCTTTGCATTTCTCAAGCTGAAATTGTCCTTCCAGAGCCTTGCTCAGCAAAACATAGCCTCCCTGTACATATTGCCTTTTCCCTGCAGAAAGGCTGGACAAAAACATGCATCCTACAGAGACAGCATATCCTTCAAATGCCCACAACGGTGTCACCTACAATATCCTAAAACAAAATACTTACTTTTGAAGGTACGAATGTCAAGTGATGGCTGAACACAAAGCCTTGTCCATCTATCACCCACCAAAAAATTCTAGCATAGAGTTCTGCTTGAGAAAATTAATTCAGATTGGACAGCTCTAGCTATTACTGGGTTTCATTTTTTAAAAGGGCTTGAGAGATGAAAGAATCTTGTTGCTTTCAAGAGACACAATGCTTATGGCTTTCTACTGAAAGTGATTATCAATTCATACATTGAAAATGAGAAAGCATTCTGGGTGAACAATGCCACAAACCTCTCACCAGGGTTCTCACCACAAGAGGCAATTCCCAGTTTAATTAAAGTCAGTACACACAGCTTTCTCTTGATCTCCATCATGTAGAAGCCACCTGCTCCAAACAGGGGAACCAAACAGTCAGTGCCTACACTTGGAGTTTACAGAGGTTGGGAGACAAAGTGACATGAGTGACACTGCTCAGAGGAGGCTGCAGGGGGACACACACAGAAGCCTTGCTGCAGTCTGTGGTCTCCACTCACACTTTCTGCTCTAACATACTGTGCTCTGTCTGGCACTCTCTGCTCCCTTCCCTCACACTGGTTTTGGCATCAGTTTCTAATCCAATGTCTTTTTCCTCCTCCTTCATTTAGTTTTTAGTACAGACTCTATTTCTCCTCTATTTGGTGAGAATCTTTACTGGCCCTTGTCAATAAAAAGTGTTTTCCCAACTCTCAAATACAGTTTCAGGAAAAAACAGGGATAATGATGCACTTTCATAGAACCATAGTATATCCTGAGTTGGAAGGGACCCACAGGATCGAGTCCAACTCCTGTCCCTGCACAGCACCATCCTCACAAGTCACACCACATGCCTGAGAGTGGTGTCCAAACACTTCTTGAATTCTGCCAGGCTCTTGCTGTGACCCTTCCCTGAGGAGCCCATTCCAGTGTCTGACTGCCCTCTGGGTGAAGAACCTTCTCCTGATATCCAACCTACATCTTGCCTGACACAGCTTTGGGTCCTGTCACTGTCACCACGGGGAAGAGATCAGTGTGTGCCCCTTGTCTTCCCCTCGTGGGGAAGCTGTAACTGCAGTGAGGTCTCACCTCAGTCTCCTCCAGGCTAACTGCACTCAGTCTAACAGCAGCAGCTGCTGCCCAGAGCCATTTTGATGGCCACATGCCCATGGCCAGCAGCATCCTGTCCTGTGTCTCTGAGTGTCCCCAGCCCCACTGCCACCCAGTGCAGCCCCCTGCCACACACACCCGCGGGAATGTTCTCCACACCTCCCACAGGCCGATGGCCGAACCTGAGGAGTTAATTTTATAAGAGGCAATTTTGTAAGCCTAAAAAAACTGATGACATTAGAAAGCTCATTGTAAATTTTATATAAAGAGGTCTTGTCTCTTTATCATGTACATAAATGTCACCCACTGGAAGACTGTTGTCACAAATGCCTCCCATGAGTGCCAGATCTGTCTGTACACGGCATATAAGATGCTTGTTCTTCAAGTATCTGCACTTTTCAGCAATTATTAATTCCTTAAACATTTAAAACAGACCTTTTCAATTGTGCTTTCACCTCTTGAGGTCAATGCAGCAATCTCAGCTTGTGTGGCTCACAGTTCCCCTTTTAACATTCATTTTCAAAGACATATAAAACACCCAGACAAACCAAGAGTCAAAAGCAGACTCCTGAGGCTAAGATCTGTTTTTCCCCAAAAACTCTTCCATATGTTAATATGGAACCCTTTTACCAGGCTTCATGCATGAGACAAGGGATTCTAAAATATTTCTTATCTCAGGGAAAGCACAATAGTCAGGATTTTTCCCCTTTCAACTCTCAGCTATTCCTCTCCATGAGACCATAGGCTGCAAAGATGATAAGGAGAATATTCTAGCAGATCTATCCCTCTCTCTTCCTCTATTATTAAGAAAACGAAAAAATAAAAAACCCATTACCTCCAAAATGGAGGCAGGCATTTTGTGAGATAAGCCACTCCTCCACATCATGTATTCCACCAAAGGGATTCATACTGGGCTCAGTATCTTCTAATGGTTTCATCAGTTAACATTAAATTGGTTTCAGATAGGAAAACGGAATTTTCCTTGCACTGCACTAAATAATATGCCTTTATAGAGACTCCATAAACTACATTTCTGAAGAGGAACAACAATTATTGTTCCATTTCTATAAGTGACAGATTGACAGTTACATCCCATGCTGTCAGTATTTTGCTGTCTAGTTGACTTTCACCATTTGGTTATTTTCTTACTGCGTAGAAATGGAAAGACATTTCATAGTAAAAAGACAAAAGGATGGTGTTTTGTAGCACAAAGCTCTGGAATTAAGGTCTTCCCATCCTCATGACAGCAAGACAGTCCCTTGTGTCAGGGCTAGAAATGCCCATATACACAAAAGCACCCCTGTAAATTGGACAGTTGATGGGACAATGTGGCACATAATGTATGTGGGGTGACAGTCAGGTGTCCCCACAGGCACTGTCAGTACCAGTCCTCATGCAGCCTAAATCCAGCTCTGATACTCACCCGACCCCTTGTGCCTGTCACAAGGTGGCCAGGAACAACCACTGCTGGGAACATCCTCTGCTCCCTTTGCCTGGACACAACAGACATGGTTTTCCCATTTCTTCCAGCCCCAGGTGCCAGAGGCCCTTCCTCAGTTCTGGGGCCAGCCAGAGTGAAATTTTGCCCAACTGGTGCCCTTCAGCCAGCAGCTGCACCAGCTCAAACGGCAGGAGAAAGCCTGGGAGAGCGCTGCTTGCAGCATGCGCCTGCTCCTGGGACAAGCAAACCTCTGCCCTCTTCTTTAGGTGATTATTGGCAAATGGAGACACTGAAGTAACACCCAGCCTGTCCTGACCACAAGCACCCTCCGTGGGAAGCAATGGCTTTACCATGCCAGCTATAGCTTTCCAGGGAAATGACACTTTACCACTAAAAACCTTAGGATGCTGCCATCATAAGCCAGTCACTACACGTTTATTTACAATTAATATTAAATTATAATTAATAATCACTAGTCCTTTAATTACCATTCTGTCTGCATTCACTACACAAGGGGTTGTGAAACCAAATGGAGCAAAGAGCAACGTTAACCACTGCACATTTCTGATTTTTACCATATTGCGTAATGATTGCCAAGGCTCCAGAACTGCCAAGGCTCCTGTGTTCTCTGGAGAACTTCAGTAGTTCTTCCTCTGTATCCAAGGGTAACTAGTCCCTGTTAGGGAAGCTTCCCTGTTCCTGTCCAGCCACGCAGGAGCCACTCTGGCCGTGCCTCTCACACCACTGGAGCTGGGGCTGAGGCCCCTTCCCAGCTGCACATCCCACACTCAGTCACACCACACTCCCTCACCAGCTCGACCCCAGCTGTCCCAGGGCACAGCCTCAGACCCCTGCTCCTGAAGATAATTTGATCATTGTGCCATAACTAAATAACACAGTAACAGCTGGAGCTGGTGCCTCCGAGGAGGGACCCCAAACAAAGGAGCACCAGGGCTTTTTTACCCCCCACAACCCAAGGGTGGGAACATCTGGAGGTCCTGGGCTCCTGTCCAGTCCCCAGCTGGGCCAAGGTCAAGGGCAACAGTTCAGGCCCTTTCCCTGCAGCTGGGGCTCACCCAGAGCTCCCTGCACTGAATGTATTCCTCAGCACACCTTTGGAACCGCTCACATCATGTTTGACCTTCAGTGGTAACCTGAGGTTTACTGCAGGTTATTTGTTCACATACTAGTTCTTGCTCAAATGTTTCAGTGCATCCAGCATCCCTTCTGGCTTTAACAGGAAAAAAAGAACCAAATCAACCAAATGGCACATGTGCAGACAAAAATCTCTCAAATACATATGTACAACCCAAAAGCTATCACTTCAGATTGCCACAAGCTATATTTTACCATTAATCTTTTCCCTGTTCTGGTGTTCGATGGTGTTTGGTTTTGAAACTTATGAATGAGACCTACAGATTTGTTAAAATTTGTTCCCCCTTCATGGTATTCCAGAAGTATATCCCTTTTCTTTCTGCTGTAGGAAAGCTGGCATAAATGGAAACTCTTTGTTGGCTAAGGAAAACAAAATGAAATTATTACTATTCAGAAAATTCTGACCCCCCCTTGCTGCTAATCCCAAGGATCCCTGCAAAATACTGAATAACAGCAGTTATACTCACAACTTTTTGCTGTTGTTTATTCCACAGCAGTTGAAGTTTTTCTAATGCTTGTGTCAGTTATTTAATGATTTGCTGTTAATAAGACATCTTTAGGGAGCTGTAACTCATTCCTGCTTCAGATCCATAAGAAACTTAACAGTTAAAATTTCTCTCACCACTCTCTCACATTCTACCTAAAGCAGTAAAACTTTTGCTGATAAACAATTATCCACAACTCATTTGTTTCAACTTAGCAATGAATTTCTAGAAAAAAATCCATAATTACAAAAGCAAGAATCAATGTTTTTTCCCTTTTTCACAACTATTGCTAAGAACTGTGTAAAAAAAAAAATCCCACAGATTAGCTTTTCATTGTCTCACTGCTGAAAACTATCCAGCTTTCCAAAACCAGTGCTCTCCAATACTGAACAGCTTCAGCCTCCACAATCACCACCTCACTTTGGGAATGATTACACAATTTCAATTTTGTTACCTTCTCTAATAGACTTGATCTGTTAAGTAAGAGCCAGTACCAGGGCTCCTGTGGGTATTACTGACAGTGTTGCACAGTGAGTAGCACAGCTTTCACGACTGTTCAAAAGCTGAGACCCTAAAAATTGTCAGTGTGCTGCCTGTGCTTCCAAGCTTTTCCTTTAGCTGTCCCCAGCCTTCCAGCACAAAAAGCTCTTTAGTGCCAGCATCAGGCACTACTGAGTAGAAATACCTGTTCTCCTCTGCTAGGCACTAACATCAGCTTCTGCCAGAGCTCAGAGAGATGGCAGCTCTGGACCAGTGGGGGGACATCTTTATTCCCACTCTGCTTTATGACTCTTCTTCTTGTGATACATCTTTTTTTTTTTTCCCAGCTCCAATATGTAAATTAACAGCTTCTCCTGAGATTTTATCTCTGTTCCTTTATTTGTTTTAAAAAGCATTCCCTTGCTTCTTTAAAATTAGTCTGAATGAAACCTGTAGCATCTTTTAGTATAGTAAGAACGGAATACATAGCAAGCTACCTTTCTGCAGCTGCCTTCAAATAAATTAAAAAAATTAAAGGGGGTGAAAAAATAAAGAAATCTGGTGCAATGCTGGCAGAGAAGACACAAATACTGTGCCAAGCACTGACTGTACAGCCCAGAAATTCTGATTGACACCCTCACACCTAGCTGAGTTTACAGCATTTGGCTCCTTGTCAGTGCAAGGGTAACCTGAAATTTTCCTTTGCCACACCAGTACCTCAGAAACATGACTTTCTGGATTTCTTGTAGCTATTCCAGTGGAGTGTTTTGTTCCCCTCCTGTTTTTGCTCTTATTGGATGTGCCTTGTCTAATTAATAAGTTAAAAGCTGCTTCTTAATTCCAGAGCAAATTCTTGATCCAGAATAGGTCTGCACTACTTAAATCTTTTCATGCCACTGACCACCAATATCACCCAAAAATCTTCTTAATTGATGTGGAACTGAAATACATCAGGTTCCCAAGACATTAGACACTATTTGAGCAAGCACCATCTAAAACCTCCATATCATGTGTCTACAGTATCAATGCAGAAAAAGTACTGAAAAATTAAACACTTACCTGTATTCTCTGATTCCACAAGTAAGCAGAATCTTTTTCCCCCAAAAGTGATTTGTTAACCCCCTTAGCCCTTGCTTTCCAGAATGCTCAAACTTTGTAGAAAATCTGCTCCTGGGAGCTGCTGGGCACCTCTTCCATCAATCCTCCCAACCACTTAGACACAACAGCCTGGTTTTCAAACCATGAGACTTTTGGAGTTTGTTGCCTCTACAGAGTCTCTGTCATTTCTGAGTCATTTGAGGACAGTTTCTAAGAACTGCACTAATTCCTGCATGGACAGCCTACATACAGCTCTTGAGTGAGGTTTGTCATTTCTGTCCTCGTGAAAACTTCCACTACTTGTTCTCAGTTCTACATGCTGGTTCTGCTAAAAAGAGAAAATGACAATGAAGCTGCATATTTATTTCAGACATTTCTTCTTGAAGCTTGGATACAGTAGAAACTTTTTTGCTTATACTCCAAAACGTCTTACCAGAGAGAAATCAATGCAAAAACCCTTCCTTTTGGCTTCTCTGAGAGCCACATCACCAGTGTTTTTACTGCTGTCTGTTCCTTTCTAACACCTCCACTTCCACCAAATAAAAAGTCAGCCTCTGGCACAGCTCAATCCATACAGCTCAGCTTCTGTTCAGCATCTCACATGGACAGTGTTCTCACACACAACTCAGTTATTTTACTTCAAAAAAGAATTGCTTTTTATTGTATCTTGGCTGAAGGTAGTCACAGCACCATCTCCCATAAAAATGCACCCTGTCTCTGTATACCACTACAGATGAGTGACTGATCAGAGACCAACAAAATCATTTTCCATTCGTCTTTTTTTAAGTACAACTAAAAAATGGTCAAAGTACATTGAGTTTACCACCTTCAGTCTTAAAATCATGGCACTGATTTTGCTGTGCAATGTTCCCTAGGATTAGCACATGTGTAAACTTAGCTTATTACCCTCTGTGGCACTAACATAAAAGGAGTATCAGAGAGCTTTCCTGATGTAAAGCTCACATCAAGCAGCAGCCAACCACTCACCATCTGCATTGGTGGAATTCATTCCATTGATTCTCTACACAAACTTCAAGAAATATCCAGCTAATCCCTTCGGTGGCAGTTAGATGTTATCAAAAGGGGTCCCACAAAGGCCTGGAGAGCCTCCACCCAGCTGGCACTGAGATCTAGTGTGACACACTGGGTTGGTCTCAGCTCCAGAAAACTGATCCTTGGACAGCCTCCCATAGCTGCAGCAATGTAAAAGTTGACAATAGGAAAAGCAGCACAAAGTAGAGTTAGTGTTTCATACAGAGCTCTTTTATAACAAGTGTCATCCTAAAACAATGCTTTGCAAAGTTACAATAGATAATAATGTATACCTATCAAAAATCATAGATATTTACAATGGGAAACACTAATAAAATATTGACCTGAGCTCCATGATCAGCTACGTTGTATCACAGGATACAAACTGATTACTGGTATCACATAAAGAAACACAAAGAAAATTCAAAAAGTGCAGCAGTTGCTACCTTATTAGCATAAAATTAAAGCATCTGAGTGCATAATTAACTCAAAACATTAAGGGATTCACCTTTAGAGTTCAAAGAATTCCTTAAATTAATGTATTTTAGGCAAATTTTTATGCCACCCTAAAGAGTTCTCTTCACTACAGATTAATACTTTGAAGTTAGACAACACAAACTAATATAGAAGCCAATACATGAACATAGCAGAGAAAAATAGCTGCAACATGCTATCAGCATATTTATATTCCAAGTTCCATTTATGTCTATAATTAAGAATATAAACAATCATAACTCTTGCATAAGATAACAAAAAATTAAGTATACATACAAAATATAATACCATAGCAGAGTGCTGCCAGTGTTGCATGTGTTATACACAAAAAGACAGGAAGATAATGCTTACTACTACTATAAGATATATTAAAGTTGATTCCAGCAGTTGCACTATTTTATAATACAACCAATTTCAGTCTCAAACTCTGGCAGAAATATAGTGAGTGCAACATTTCATCATCTTATTTCAAATGCACTATAGCATGGTTATGTTTGTATTTTCACAGATAAAGCTAAACAAATCAAGGGACACTAGCCTTTAAATCATCCATATGTAGGGTTTATTAAACTATTTTTAAAAGAAACAACGTAAACAAAATATTTTTTCCACTATGAAGTTTCTTAAGGCTCATTACAGTACCTCTGCATATAATTTATACTCATCTCAGTGGGTTTTGTGGGTCAGTCACACCAGAAGTAAGAGACAAATGCTCTTATTATAGGAAAATGAGATGTAACTACGAAACCACAAAAATCAGCCTGATTCACAAAACATTCAAATCTACTTTCATTTATTTTTAATTGATTGTGTCAAGGATTTTCCTATGTGAGTTCTTAAAGTGTCCTGTCCTCCCTGTAACATCAAAAAACAAATTTAGGGGTGGTGGGGGGAAGAATTACTGAGACTAAGCATGAAAACCAGGTGAATTCCCAATACTGATGATGTCATCCATTTATCTCCCTCCTCTGGATCGTTCTTGTTTCCTCAACCTACTTTTTTTCTTCATACTTAATAAGCCAAAGTACTCAAAAAGACCAATCAAAACTCAGTTTTATCCTAAAAATCTTGATTCTTCAAGTTGTCATTCCTATTACAACATCTTTCATTTTAGCCTGATTTTTAAAGGAAACTATGATTATACATCTGTGTTGTCCATACAGAAACAAGCACATTTATACTACAAAGTTTTCCTAGAACTTCTGAATTTAAGTCATTTTAATTAAAATGAGAAGTTAACAACCTGAAAGAAACCATGACGTTGATGAAGAAGGTAACAGGTGAAAAAACGCTATTCATACATTAAAGATTTATGCAAGAAATAACCAATTTATGCACAATCAATACCAGGCACAGGGGAACCCACCTGGAGAACACCATCAGGAATGTATCTCCTGCAGGGAAGGCTTCATGTGTGCTATAGCTTAGAAACTAGCAAGGCCACAGGAAACAAGGCTTTACTGACCATGCTGTTTGAAGAACTGTTTATAACACCCCATCCACAAGAAAGCTAGCTTCTAATTTGTTAAATCACCTTTAATTTGTGGATTTCTTCTTCCTTGCAACTGAATTTTCAGATTCCCATAGTTACATCCACTTCACTAAGTTTTTACACAGTGATGCATTTTTTCCCTTGCTTCTTATTCTTCTGTATCTGCGCATTTTGTTCTTCTGTGTCTGCCTCAGCTCCCTTGGAAGGCAGAACATGCACCACAGAACCCATTCTGATGGCTTTTGTGCCCCAGAGGCTCGCAGGCTAGCTCATCTCTTTCTACAATGAATGCAAACCAACCATCAGTTAACAGACAGCTGCAACATCCTTCCAGAACAGACTTTTAAAATATTGTTTACTTGTCTGAACAGCAGATATCCTCCTACCCTTCAACATAAGTGACTGATTGATAGGTAGGCAAAAGCATTTGCTTTAACAGAATCAGACTGACATCAGTTCTCATGTTCTCTGTGGTCTGAACTGTATCAAGCTGATCAGATTTGTAATTTTCCTGAAGCACATCAAACCAAGCTATAAAGTGTAGTCCTTTCCTACAGTGAATTTAGTGGATTTGTCCAGTGTGAGCTACTGAGTAACAAATTTAACTATGGTAAAAATCCATTGTAAAAACTGCATTTTCCATCTCCTGAAACACAGAAATCATCCAGCTTCTTACAACTTCATTTGGCAGGAAGATGAGCACACATCAGGAGACAGCTGCAACCTACCCAGTTATAACTTTTTGTTTTTAATTGGCTGTTCCAATGCCAGCTCTGGCCAAACAGTTGACCAGGAAGGCATCAGGCAGTAAAACTCAAAAAAATAATGGGTTTAAATTCAAGTGCAACTGGCAGCCACTGACACCACAAATGGCTTTTCTAGTAGAGAGGAAAACTTCATTAAGTCTGCATTTAATCTTGCAAGAAAGATGATCACTTATGGTGCTATTTCTGAAGTCACATTTTGAGATCACACAAGTAGGCAATGCCATTCAACCTGACTCCTAAAATCAGCAGATTTACACTGCATCTGGCAAAATCTTAACAATTTACTTTTGCAGAGAGATACTGATTATGTTTCCTTATGCTGTACATGCACAGGCCTTGAATTAGAGATTTGTCGGATGTGTCACACAGTGTAAGGAGACTCTCTGCAGCTTTTCAAAACTTTATACTGCACTGACAAAATTTTTCTACACCTGAGAACAGCTCGATTCTGGAAACTGTAATTTAAAATACATGTTATTTTAATATTTTAAAGATACTTCTGTTTTATTCTTCTTTGTAAAAGTAAGGATTCATCTTCACATGCACTTAAAATGATAGAAAATTAGATTTTCTGTCCCTCAGGAAGCAATTTCAAAATAATATAGAACGGATTTGTAAAACCTGTTCAACCCAGTCTCTTTTCTACTGAGCCTGAAGTACTGTATGTGGTAAACATGAAATACTCACTAAGAAGAACTTTGCTACTGTATCAGTAAATTTGCATCAGTGCATAAAATAACATGCAACATACGTATTTGAGACACTCTATATTAGGAAAATCACCAAACTCCTGAAAAACTTCAGAGACTTTCAAACAATATAGAATCCTTTATGCATCTGATATTTCAAAGAGTAAAATATAAAACTCTTCCTAGTCTGCTTTAGTTACTTTTCTAGAATATATAAAGGAAGAGGTATGATCTCATGGTCTGAGCATGAAACAGGAAATCAGATCTTACATAATGATTTGCCAAACCACAGTTTCAGAACTAAACAAATAGTACCGGTCTTGCCCCAGAACAATGGAAATAAATTAGTTTATACTGAATTGATCAAATCTGTTTAATTACAGAATACATGAGAGATTTAGCTTCTGACACAGAATTTCAGAGAGCAGTAAAGCACATGTTTAGCAACATGCTAAAGGCAATTGAAATGGAAATGGCAGTACCAGTTACTAAGAAAATCATGAATGCAAAATTTTTATTACTGGATAATTTATCTAGTCTTGTTAGATAACGGTTCCAGGTAAAATAGAAACCAAAGGACACACATTGATAATTGTAATAAATAAGTATCCAATCCTCCCTAGATAAACAGAATTTGCACAATTCATAAAAGTACACATATAATTTGTAACATTATACAGATGTAAAACACAAACTACTGATAAAAAAAATTTACAGGTTGGCTAAGGCCCATGACCAATCCAAATAAACAAACAAAAAATAACTTGACAGAAGCCTTGAAAGATGGAAGACTAAAGTCTGCATATATACTGCTCCAACAGTTTAATTGAATCAAGATATCTGAAGCTGCACAGACAGTAAAACCAGATAAAGTGCAAAAAGACATCTGTAAACTATCAAAGAAAATATTACAATTGGCTCTACCCCAGCTTTTTATCAATTTAAATCCTCCATGTGGGTGTTTTTATAAATTTTAGAATAAAAACTAATATTCAAAAAGACACTTCTAAGTTTTTTCAGGCCTCAAGTGACATGAGCTTTTTATTCAAATCAACCATCTAGTATTTGTAATCAATTAAAGGGAGAATGAAAAATTAGCATATGAACTCCTAAGGGACATTAGGTATACACTGTCCTCACCTATTTAAATGTGTGTTTGCTATGTTTTTTATGGAAATATCTTCATACAGTCTTCCAAAGCAAAATTAATCATGTGTTCTAACAAGCCATCATTGACAAATTCTACCATGAGAGAGAAGAAACAGAGCATTGAAAAACAGGGACTATAAAACAGAGTCTGACTAGAAGACCATTGTTTTAGCATTATTTCTTCCCAGTCTCTCATGCTTGCCATGCAATTATAACAATCAACATCACATTGTTTTTTGACATGAATGTCAAAAAATTATCAGTTCTTAATGTATTAATTGCCTTTTTCTTGCAAAAGGATGACTACTACTGTTATTTCTTGCAGAAAAGCTTCAAGATGGTATTTGCCACATTAGTCCTTTTATCTTCCATCAGCATTTGCAGTCAACTACTGCTTGGTCAAAGGTCCAGTGGTTTCTTTTAATTTTATTTTAAGAGAGGAGGCACAAACTCAGAGAAAAGTGTTGTAAGTCCTGCAGTTTCAAATTCCTTTTGTAGTTCCTCTGGTGCTGAATATTCTTTGACTTCAAACATCTGAAACCTGCATTGTAAAAGGGACATTCATGAATATGCCAGGATTTGTCAGAATGTTATTATCAATTCTGTTACTTTTCTACCCACAACAGTACTAAATTATACCTTTTATGCTGGGACTGTAGTTCTGTCTCACACAGTACTCTCATCATTTTCTCTTTGCATTTCTTTCCACTTGAGTCCACATCTACCTTAGAAGTTTTCTGAAGAATCAAGTACTCCTAAGTGACAAAAAAATAAATCCCAAAATGTTAAATGTCACCTAATATTTCCAAAGTTTAGTAAAATGCAAAATGTAGTCACTCAAAAGGTAGGGTTTTTTTAAACACAGCAATCAAACTTTGGAAGTGCACGACTGCTTCTATTCATCAGTTTTAAGTTAAGCAGGCCTAACTGATTAAGAGAACATGAGTTAGAAAAGCCAAAACATTCTCCTCCAACATCACCATAAAAACCCACCTAAGGCAGTGGGAGTTTGTACCTACAGACAAGAATTTCAAAGCCAAGGCAAAAACCACGTGGTTTTAAGCCAAGGAAAGAGACAGTTAACAATAAGTTAGAAATATGTTCGTTATTAATTCCTCACCAAAAACTTTTCCACTTTCTGGGGCATTTGGGAAATACAGGAAACTGAATCTAGGCATATTAAGGTCAGGAAACAAAGGGATATGGGGGTATAGTTCCAGTGGGAAGCAAAGCAATACAGGTCTACAGGTACCACTGTAAACAGAGTAGAACACCTTTTTCCTAAATACAGAATAAAGTCGCTGGGTCTTCCTACTCTCATAATGATCAATTTGCTTCCAAAATTGTTAATCTTAGAAAAACAGACACAAAATATTCAGACACAGAGGTTTCAGTGGTAAATCAATAGAACTAGTCAGCATTCATTGTTCCTGCACCTTAATGCTGCTCCTGTCACCCTGAAGAAGAATCAATATTATCTTGCCCATGAACATCAGTCTTCCAGTCAGCCTTAGATTTGAAGCCCATTTTTCCACAGTTTTCACATATTTTGCTTTTGCTCTCATGTGATCTAAATGCAAAAGGAGCATCCAGATACCATCTTCTGTTCCTTTTGACAAAGTAGTTCTTTCATTGCAAACTGTTGTTGATTGCTTAATGACATCTTTAAGATGCTGCTGTACCCAAAGAATCAGATCGTGTACCATGGGCTCAGAAAGATGCTTCTTGGCTTCTTCAAGTAATTTCTCTCTCACATCCATACACTGGGCCCTTGTAAGCTGGTCTGAGGTAACAGAAATATCTGGTACAGTTGATGGGTAATTGACTGGTAAATGAAATAACAGCTTTAAAAGTACATGTGTATCCAGCACTTCTTTCACACTGATTTGAATTCTAAATGAGATTCCATGCGTCTCTGGAAAACAGAAAAAAAACCCAACATTAACAGTTTGCTTGAAGTTGAAATACACATATATCATTAAACTGTGTTATTTTCTTTAACAATTCAACTCAAATAATTGACATTTCCTATAAAATAAGAGGGGGTGATTATTTTTTTTTTTCTGCAGGGTGGGGGCTTGCAGCCAATGGCTCAAGCTATACCTGCAGGGAATCCTGAAATGAAACACTTCTATAACATAGAAGAAAAGTTATTAACACATTCTAAAAAGCATTCACACCTTTTGGCTCTTTCAAAGTATAGACAAGCCAGTAATAAAGAATTGTCTCTCTCAAACACATAACTCAGCTTCCACAGCTCAACAGCAAAAGCAAGAAAAGCAAGGGTAACTGAAAATAGAGACTTTTCTGGATGGACTCAGCACTGCCCTAAGTTTACTCCTACAGAAATGTGTAAGAAATGTTGTGTACTTCTAACATCAACACTAATGCAAGGCAAACAGACTTGCACCAGGTATTTTTAAGACAATCATTCAAAAGCAGTTCCACACTAAGCAGAGACTTGGAAAGAAAGAAGTCAGATTCTTTGTTCCCTACAACTTGCAGAGAAAATACACTTAAATCTTTTCTGCCAACTCCTCTACAACAGTTGGACTGACATAAGGAAACAAGCTCTGTTGGACACCTGACCCTAGATACTACATATCTAAATATGCATATACTCATATTAATGTATGTTTATGTATCTTCACAGCTGCTCAAAATCTGTTGTAGGGCTACTTTAGAATTATTTTCAGAGTGGAAAGGATACACTCAGTATGCAGCAGAAAAGGCTGAAGATCACATCATCCTGATAAATCATATAATCAAAGATGCTTAATATGAAAGTTATGTACACTATTTCATTTAATGAAATAAAACCTTCTTAACTAGAAGTTCCACAGAAAAACAATACAAAACTTGACAAAGTAAAAAGCATGGACAAAGACCTTTATTTTGCTCCTCTGTCATGAAGTAAGAGGGTATCAATCAGACAAAAGATGATCTTCTTCAGATGTTCTCTGCTTCACCCCTTTGATGCATTCTAAACACTTCACTCCTTTTCTTTCAAAAATTGCTAAAATGTCAGGTTGATTCACTCCATGAGGGCAGGAGAAGGCAGATTTGAAAGGCAGATTAGAGGAGAGCTGAGTTTCAGAGCAGGTCTTTTGAAGTGACTTGCACTCTTCCCCCTCTACCTTACCTTACCTTCCTTTACATGACAGTCAGATGAATTATGTTTGATTAGTATTACTGATGCCACTAACCAACCTCTCACAGTGCCTCTCACATAAAATGTATGATTTTATATTTGAAACCTACTAAAAAAGTGTAAGAACCTAAAAGTGACTCAGACAGACAGAAGTACTTTAGAAAGCTTATCCAAGGGCTTGTTTTCAAACCTCCTTCCTGGGTCATATAAAGAACTCTCAAGGTCAGAGAAGTCACAAAATAAAATCAGCAAACCCTCCAAACCCAATAATCGAGTTTTAGCAGTACTATGAAGAAGCCTCCAAGTCAAATCCAGTGGTGAAAGCAGCAGATGCAACTCCAGTGAATTCACTGAAATCACACCCAACCATGCCCATATTTACAGGCACCACATGTCAAAAGAGTCATTTCTTGCCAACAGGAGTTTGTCTTCTATCCTCCAAGTGCCTATCAAAGGTTCCAGAATACTTTTAAGACAATTGCATTCCTCAGAAAAACACCAATCTTGGAAGAAGACCCTTGCACATGGTCAGCAGTTACCGAGGAGGACCTCAAGCCTTCCGACTCCTAATTTCTGTTTCCTGCTGCCCTGACAAGTGTTTCCTCCTGGGTGCCAGCAGCAGTAGCTCCTCTGCCATTACACCAGGCTCAGCACACACAATCACAGACCCAGGCAGCAAACCTGCCCTGCATGTCCTGGGGCCCCCAGCACCCTCCTGGCCACCACGGATTGTCTGCACACACAGCCATTGCAGCAGACAGTGCTGCTGCGCCATGTCCCTCAGCTGCCCCACTCAGGGCAGCTCCACCCTTTCATCTGCCTGAATGGGGCCAGCACTATTGAAATCCTGCCTGGGAATCACTTCATTTTAAACTATGTTGCCATGAGATTTTAAAATGCACAGCCTATGTAAATCGAAAAATATTAGTCTATCACCAGCGTAATTATAGTGACAGAAAAACATGTTACCTTTCTGATAATCCTCCTAGGATTTTTCCACTAGCTTATCACAACAGATCTCACCAACTCAAAAGGAACAGAGGGACAGACAGGCCAACCCTGCCCCTCCGACAAGGGCCTCCTGCTGCAGTGCTCTTATTCTTAAACCTGCAAAAATCTCACACCTTTCCTTGTGATGAACTCATCTGAAGGAGGCAGAACAGCCTCGCATCCCAAGGTGTATCACCCTGAGCCACCAGGAAAAGCCCAGCTGTGCTCATTTACATCTGCTTCAGACTTACTTTTTTAGAAAGCAGAATCAGTTCAAAACCTTTGCAGGGCTACAGCATCTAAAGTTTAAATAAACCTTGCAGCATCCATTTTCTGCACCAGCACTGCAGACAGCAGCAGAACAAAGAGCAAACCAGCGGCGCCCTGCACAACCTGGCTCCAAAGAAATATTTCCTTTGTTTGCACATGCTACGAGGGCCCAGTTGTCTTCACAGCAACATGATGATTATTTCTGAAATAAAAGGTTGGGTATGACTGTTCTGCTGGCATTTAATGTGCTAATCAGACCAAACTCAATACATTTTAACTCATTTCCCCCCATAGCTGCATGCTTATCAGTATATTTAGCTCTAGCATACTTCAGATTTTTTCTTATGTTCCATGTCAACCAGACAGATATCCCCCTCCTCTCCTGCCCAAAGGCATTTTATGCAACACATGCAGTCTATTTTTAAATTCAGAAAATGGCACCTACTAACGTACAAGCTTAGAATATCTAAATATATTTTTATAGCAAGCTTGGTGAACAGACCAAAAGAGAACAGATTAACAATTAAATTATGGATTTCTATCTGTAACACTAATCTTTGCAAATAGATATGTAAGGTAAAAAAGATACACTGTAATTAGTTTATTTAAATTCATCCACACATTGGTTTTGATAAAAACACATTTTACATTCTGAATACTTCATTGTTAAATTCCAAAAAGCCAAAGTTTTTACCATACCAAGAGACCTGTAAAAGCATTCTCTTACATTCCTCAAAACCACGAATCCCCAATGGCCTCCTTTTTGATCCCATGGATCTACACACAAATTACTCTTAATGTCTTAGAGATTGCATAACATAACAGTCTTCCTGGAAGTTCTGTCTGTGCATCCTTTGTCAATGACAATTTACATGGTTTGAAGAGCTAAAGCAAACGTAATCTAATGACTGGAGAGCAAGTCAATTGTATCCTGACTAGCGATTCTACAGCTCCAACAAGTAAACTCCAGGAGTTAAGAAAAATCATTGTTGCAAAATAATCTTTTCAATTTCAGCAGAAAACTATGTAAACCAATCAAATACACCTGATCCTACCATATCATGAACACAGCCTGGTTAGAGGTCCTCCAAGATCACATAATAGAAATAAAATAGCCTACTCCCATTGTGCACTTGTGGCGCCTCACTTTATGTCCAGGAAGGATTTCAAACCTTTTAGATTCTAGTAACTTATAAAATCATTTTTCCATATATGAAGCACAGAGAAGAATGTGCCTACATTTTTCAACAGATTTGGAGGAACAGATGTGTATATGCAATGCTCAGATATGCTCACATTTTTTTTAAATTAACATCTGATAAGCCTGGATACTGTTTTTTCAAACTATGCCCAAAATAACATCCTTGGAATTTTCACTTAAAAAAACGCTCAGTTGAAACATTTCATCAATCACACTTTAAAAATACAAGCCTAAATAACCAATTTTTAAAAAATTAAATGGCAGAATTACACACCTGCACTGGAGCAGGAGGTGTGTTGTGTATCTAGATACAAAACTGGTAGTTTTAGATTACTGTGGTTCATTGTGCTCCCTGCAGACACTGCTGCCTTCATCCAACCTCTCCCTCAAGCACAGTCACCACAACAGGACAACTGCCCAGGACAATATGCAGATATTCGGAATATTTCCTGTGAGGGAGACTCCACAAGCTCTCCTGGCAGCCTCCAGCACTCAGTCACTCTCACAGTAAAAAAACTCCCCTTATCAATCTCAGTTCTTTAGGGCTGAATACATACATGTGCAGACAAAATCTGACCACTACATCCATCTTTAGCAGCGTTCCCCAGGACTTCACTGCAGGAAGCTGCTCCCTGCCCATCACTGTGCTGGGGAGCTGGGCTGAACTCTGCAAGAGCTCCCACACACTGGGCACCTGTGGAACACAACACAGGCATACTCTGTGCTTATTTGTGCATGTGTATCTCTCTCCCAACAAATATCTAAGAGTTGTCACATCTGCAGCTAGGCACCAAGCAAAATTTACTAATGGCCTGGATCTAGACACCAACACTTGCATATTATACCTGACATTTAAGCCAGACAGCTGCTATTGTACACTGAACTACTGAGATTTAGTCTCCCTTGCTGAAGGGGCATCTTCAGAGCACCGTACAGCACAGACTGAAAAAAGCCATCTCTTAATACTGTGTTCTGATCAGTGGCCACCACAGCTGGTGCACAAACCGTGAAGGAATCTACTGGACTCCTTGTCTACAGCATCCAGCAAGTACTACAAACCTGATCATTCCACCCACAGCAGACACACCAGCCTCAGTGCCCTGTAAAACCCACAGCCGTACACATCTTGCTGAGGCAGCAGTAACATCTGGCACGTCACAGTGCCCAGGTAGTCAGCTTACCCCAGAAAAATAGAGATAACCCAATGCTTCTCACGCACTGCAACAGCTGTACCCTACTCACTATTACCAGACAGATACCTGGGCTTGCTAACGCGTAAAGATTCCCTTGCTTGTTTGCCTAGAGAGCAGCCAGCCCGCTCCCAGCGCTGCCCCGCACGGCACCGAGCAGGTCCTTGACTGCAACCGAGCAGGGCCCGCTGGGCTCCGCGCCCGCCAGCACAGGCACCGGCGGGGCAGGGACAAGCGACAGCAGCGAGCGACTGCGCCCGTGCTGCCCCGGGCTGAGCCCCGCCGTGAGCGGCCCCGGAGCGCTCCCTCCCGGGGCCCGGTCGGGCCGGGCGAGCCCGCGCTGTGGGCAGAGAGCGCGGGCGCATCACCTGAGGCCGCCAGCACCTCGCAGGCGCCCGGCTCGCAGTAGATGGCGGCGAGCGCCGATAGCTCCTCCCGAGCCAGCTCCGACATGGCCGCCGGCGCGCGCCGCCGCGCCCCCTGCCGGCCGCGGGGTCGGCATCATGGCCGCCAGGGGGCGCCGCCGGCCCGGAGCGTGCGCAGGGAGGGGAACAAAATGGCTGCTCCGTGTCCCTCTGTCCGGCCCTGTCCCGAGGAGCCGAACCCTGTCCCACAACGGAGCGCTGTGGACGATCCGACCCACATGAGGAAGAGCCGGCTCGGCCTCGGGCTGTACACGGATCACAGCCACACACAGCCCTGCAGTTACTAGGATATAAAAAAATATTTCTTATATGCAATTACTGTGGCTTCACAGACCCGTTACCAGCCTTCACACCGAGGTTGTGCGTTGCCAACAGTACCATTATGATGCCTGAAAGATAGGCTAGAAATAAATCTCCATAGACGGATGTCTATAGAGCAGGTTTTTGCTTATTGCAGCGCTGGGGGTGAGGGGAATATCTCCACCTAACTCACTCACCCTTGTCTGTGCTGTGGTATATTTATGCAGTAAGTACTGCTTAGTATCATTGTGTCACTGCAACATCATCACACAGGCTCCGGAACTCACTCACATTGTGTGATCTGGTGGTTGTTAGACTGTTCTTTTGCACTGCGCTTGTGCCTCCCCAGTTTGTCAGGGGTCTCTGATGAAGGCTTCCAAGGTCTTCACATCTGAACTTTTCAACTTTGCCTTCAGAGCATGCACAGTTACGGTGTTCCTTGGTCTGTATGGTCTTAACCAGCCCAAATTCTTTGTTTTGTGGCTAATTGGCTTTGCCCTTGTCAATTTCTCATTAGTACCATACTTACCTATCTCTAAAGCTATCCACCTGGCAAGTCCTTTCTTTTTTGTCTATTCAGCATTAAGCAACTAGTTAACCATATACTAGCCACTACAATATATAAAAAGTTATTTATAACAGGTAATATAGATATATAGGTAAAGTTATGATTCTGGTTATATAGGTATAAAAAACTATGATTCAGGTTATCTAGATATCAGATTATATAGATATATGAAAAGTGATTATTTAGGTTTTATAGATAGATGAGGTTATACTACTATTTTATAACTCAAGCTATATAAGCACCTTGTAACTTTGATCTAAATTATATAGGCATCAATTAACTCCCAGGCAAAATCATCCAGTATCACATATTATTACAAAATCACTTTTAAAAGCAAGGGCTGGGGGGGTTACTTTTCAGGATTTCTAACCCCCCAACTTGTGTTGAAATGACAAGAACTATGAGGTGGCTGAGCAGGGGAGGAGGAAGATGCTGGGAGGGAGCAGCACAGCCAGGCCACTGTCAGAAAGAAGGCCCTGGTGAAAATTAGCCTTAGAAGTGCCTCCATTCTATTATTAAGAACTTCCTTGCCCCGGTCTTTTCCCCTTCTCCTCTGCCACTTTGCATATTCCATTTTACATGTTTAAATAAAAAAGTCAATGTAAATGTCTTTTGAATTGACACTATCACAAGACATGGAGGTCCCTATGAATAAGTTACTGCACTCTGACATTTGGAAGTCATCAAATGAGACAGTATAATGTCAGCTTGATATTTTTCACTCTATGAAAATATCAGCTTCATGTCAAAGATCTAAATTCCATCTTAATGTAATAAATTTTCATGTATTCACAGACAACTGAAAATGCTAAATATTTAAATTTGAAATGAACATCTACAGTTACAATCTGGCCTTCATATTGCATTATTACAATTGAAAGTCAAGATCTTATTTCCTCTCTTTCTTTATTTCTTCAAGCATTGAAGTGTTTGATAGAATTTTATCCACATTCTCTAAATGAATACTTCCCCATCAACACATAGCAAATAAAGTTAAAAAAGAAAAGCTTTGCTTCTTAGTCAGCCTATATTAAGCCAGCTCCAACATCCTGTCACAAAACAATTGTGCCACCAGGATTTTCCACTTTGCCTGACAAGGCAAACAGAATGCAACCTTTCATACATAGGTTAGATTAATCTTCCCAGGGTTATTTGCAAAATAACCTTTGCCTTCCACTCAGTTTAACTACAGCCTCAACTGGGTGTTGTTTCAACAACTTCTAGTGAATATATATAAAATGGTGCATTTGGACCAGTTTTTCCCTAATCTGAGTGGCAAATCAGAGGAGGAGTATGTCATTGTCATACTGTAAAACTTTCATACCTTCTTTATGATATCTCATGGGCAGCTCCTCACAGCCAGCTGACTCCTTCCTCCTTGCTGCAGCACAACCAACTGATTCCAACTCTCTGCTCAACTAGCCAGCCCACCCTTTTATAACACTCATTGGATACACCACTGCAACTCCTCAGGGGTAAGACTGTCTTTAACACTATCTCTTACTCTTCTAAAATCCATCCTCCCATAGGAGCAGACAGATATTTGGAAAAAAGTAAATTTGGAACATCCATCTGTATCTTTTACCATTAATTCCATGACAGCCCCTTTGCCACCTCCTCGATCCTAAGGGCAGGCAGTGCTACAAGTACATCCTCCAGAAGGCATTAAGGACACTAGGAAGTCTAGGGGTCACTGCAGTTGCCCATTTGGGGTTCACAAGACCAACGCTTAATGAGGAACCCATAAGCCCAACAAAGGTGACAGCTGACCAGTGCAACACCTCTGCCTTTGGCACTGCTGCAGTGCCCACATTTTCTGATACAACAGTGCTGCCAGCTCTAATGCAGCCAGAACAGAACAGCCAGAGCTGTCCTTACCTGAGTTAAATAGCACCACCTTTTCAGAGACCTGAGAAAGAAGCTACCATTTCTCTAACAACAACTCTAAGTGTTACTGCAAGGGTAGAAGCCTTACGCAAAGTGCCTTGTACAAAAATGGCAGAGAGAAACCAACAGGAAACCTGTAAAAATCTCTCCAAATAAACTAGGGCAAAAGCCTGAAGAAAACAGAAAGAGAAGCAATCCCACTAATTGTGAAAACACATGATAAAACATGGAATATTTTCCTCCTAGTACTCTTAAGTACAGCTAGTGGAAATTTTTCTTTTTTTTTCCTGTGGTTTTTTTACAGTTTAAATGAACCCATTTAACAAAAAATTTACATTGCAAATTAAAGCTGCCAAAAATTGCATGGTTTGCTGTAAGGTTAAATTCAGCATTTTCATGAGGTTTTGCTTTTCAGTTCTTGAAAATGAGGCAACAAATTCTCATTGATATATAAAAAAATACTTAATTTGTGGGAAAAACAAAGCAGAGGAAAAACCTTTCATATTACTTTTCCTTGTAAGTATTTCAGAAACAAGTTTTTCAAAGATTTGTGATCTAGCAGTGCTTTTTAAAGGCACTTGCATTTATCCTCCATGCATCAAACTGCTCTCAGTCAATTCCCTGAGACACTTAATCTTTTGGCAGATGGAAACTCATTTTGAAAGTGTACTAATGATCAATTAAAGCATTAGCTATCTCTGCAGACAGGAGGTTTATGGGGTCATAGTCTTCAGAAGCTGGAGGCAAGAACAGCAGCATGTTAGCAAAATAGCTAAAACTTTCTGTAGTTACCACAAAATTGGCATAACATGGGAAAAACACAAAACGTGACAGTCTTTTTTTTTCCCATAATATACAGAAAACAAATGTGATAGTTTCTATTTTATGAGAGAGGCCATGGTCCAAACTGAATGTCAGCAAAAAAATTAATCTAATTTTTTAAATTTTCTTAATGAAGCCTAATAACTATCCTAACACTCCAATAAATTTATATAATCCTTTGAAAATTGGATTCATTCTGACTCCAGTCAG
This sequence comes from Emberiza elegans, assembly GCA_024865655.1. Taxonomy (NCBI): domain Eukaryota; kingdom Metazoa; phylum Chordata; class Aves; order Passeriformes; family Fringillidae; genus Emberiza; species Emberiza elegans. The sequence continues at coordinate 69,972,729 of JALJVW010000206.1, forward strand.
AAGTATGGACCCACACTGCAGATAGGCAGACCCATACTGGGGGAGCTGCCATCAGAATCCGTGGCTCCCTGGTAATAATGTGTCATTTCACACATGGCCAAGGCCTCATGATAAGGTCTGGAGTCCAGACTCTGCCCAGAAGTTTCTATGCAATGTGATGTACAAGTAGTAAGACCAAACAGATGTAACTGTCACATTCATAGAAAAATATAAGATTCTTCCTTTAGGAGTTTAACAAGCCATTTTTTCTTGAAGGAGAAGAACATAAAAGTGATTTGCCATCTAATGCAAACTAAAATTGTTGCTTTTTATGACCTGACATGTCTAATATGACCATAGATTCCACTGATGAGAGAATCAATACTTACTTGATTCACTGCATAAAGATCTTTGCATGCAATTTACCTTGTACAAAGGTAGAATGATAAACAGAATACATTTTCTTTCAGTGGGAGTAAAAATGCATGAAGTTGCCTACTAAAAATTTGTAAAAAGCTAGCAATCCTGTACATTTTTAAAACAAACGTGTAAAGATACTTGTGGGTAGGGAAGGGTATGATACTGAAGAGATAAGCACATCTAGCATCTATCCTTAAAACATTCAGCTGCCACATCAAGTACATTGGCTTGTGGAACCTTACTACATGGATTCTCCTCCAGGTGTAAGCAAAGGAGACAGAGAATTAGTGTGCCCTATCATTTAATAAGTGCTGGGAACAGATGTCTTTAAAAAGTGATGGCTCTGAAAGAGCCTCTATAAAAACAAACTTTAGTAGAAGTCCAAATATTAGGAAGTGCTTCTTAGTCTGGCAGTTCATTTTTGGCTGCTGAGCTACAGCAATATATCTGCCTTCATCTCTTGCAATTTGGCACATTAGCTCCTCTTCCCCCACACTTGGATACAAGAGTGGAACAAACACAATGGGAGTGTGTAAGATGACAGACTATTTATGACCATTTTCAGAGCACTGAGAGGTCCTTTGTCACTCTCACACCTTTGAAAGCAGAACTGTATTCATCAGCACATTTGAGACTTCAAATTTACAGAGCACATTAAAGTCCTGATGGTAAATGAATTATGTATACACCAGACAAAATTTCACATTAAACTAGCATGCCTCTTTCACTTCATAATTCAAAGTAGTAATCCAGAACACTTTGCTTTGGCAGTAGAAAGTAGCAATAATCAAGAATGGACACAACTATCTTACAGCAACAGTCTCTTTCTCTTACAGCAAAGTAGGGCAGAACTTTTAAGGCTTAGCTGAAAAATTCTTAGAGGGATTGAAGCTAGGACCATGAGCATAGTATGAAAGGAAAGAACAAAGGTGTTTCTAGGGGACAGGAAAAAAAAATAAATGAGAGACAGAAGAGCTACAGCTCCCCCTTCCAAACTGCCTCCAAAGGCAAAATGCAGGATGACTCGAGAGTCAGGAACTCCAGGCATCCCAGAAAGATCAGCCTCTGAATTATTCCCCAGTTACAGAGCACTCATGTTGGCCAGATGCTAACAGGACAAACTGCAGGAGAGCAGAGAGCTGGTCCCTTGTGACTGAGCAGGGAGGGTGTTGGAGGCAGAGCAGGCAGTCTGGTGCCCCTGCAGAGTGGCAGCAGTGCCAGGCATCCTGTGCAGGGCAGCCACTGCAGCCTGAAGTGACACCAACTGCAAGCAGCCAAAACCCAAACCTGAATGCAGAATGGCTTCCTGCTCCAGGAAATCAAGGTCAGAACCAACTCCTGACTGCATGTGCATGACCCAAGGCCTGATTACAGCTGGGAACATAATGCTGGAGTCCTTTTCCACCAGTCCCAGGGAGTGCGGTTTCTGGGCACTGTGACATCCTTAAGCACACATCTTCAGGGCAGGCCAGGGCACCCTAACTTGTTTCATCTGCAGGACTCAAACACAACAGGTCAAGCAGGGCTTTGATACAGAACACAGGTGAACTTTAGATATCTAAATACAGAACTAATTATAGAAGCAGCTTTTCTTTAGTGAGTGTCTGCATTTTCCCTTTGGAATGTGCACAAGGTTAACCTTAGCTTGAGACAGGTTCCAAAATTCTGTTTCAGCCTGACCACGACTGGGAACCTGATGTCACTGCAGAATTCCCTGAAAGGACTTGATCAGGATATTTCTTTACTTTCTTGGGCTCCATGAACTCTCCAGACCTTCCTATACTTACAAAGAAAGGATATAAACATATTTATTTATGAATATATACACATTTCTTTTAATATAGCCTGAACAATAGTTATTTAGTTAAAACATCCTTCCTAAGGATTAAAAAAAAAACCAATTTAAATCACCATTTTTCAAATTTACATTGGAATTACAGTTTTAATTCTAATATCTATGCATCATGCATCACGAAACCTAAGCTTAAAGAAGAAAACTCCATTTACATCCTTAAGTCTTACTGCTTGTAGAAATTATTTTCATTTAGTCTTCTAGGAATTTTTTGGTGACAATAGTTAAGTTGTAGTAATATACAATAATACACAGTAACAATATCAAATGTATACTCTATAGCAAGATTTTAGTTGTAAAAGACTACACTTTAGTTGTAAAAGACACACTATGTGTGTCATATGACACACGTAAAAGCTCATTTTAATATTTCTTACAGCTAAAAGCACGATCACCAAATACCAAAGTTAAGAAAAGTATATTTATTTGATTTTCCCTTTAATTTAATGACAAAGTAGTACATTTCATTAACAGTAGTACAGAAAAGAATTTGAATCTGTAGTAGATGAAAGGTAACAGGAGATAGTAAACACATGAAATGGCTTGTGACAGTTTCCCCAGATTTAGCAGCAATTACAATTTCCATGCTCTCATCACACTGCCAAAATCAACAAAGCAAACTCATGCTTTTGAAGCTTCTGAAGTACTCCCTACAGTGGTTTAGCCTTCCCATATTTAGTTATGAAAAATACAGACTCCTCAGTGTAGCAAGTTGCCAAACACATAAACCAACAACTACCAAAATAATCCCATAGGAAAACAACCCACCACCCCAAAGAGTACTCCTCAATCTTTACTGTTAGAACAGAGCAATTCCTTCATGAGTCAGTTCCTTCATTTGCTTCATACAAACTCTCTTTTCATTTATCTCATCCATACATTGCCTATTTAGATGGATTTTTTTTCTTCCCTGTTTATCACATATATATATATATATATATATATATATATAACTGAAAAGCTGAAAAAGGAATGAGCAAAGTGCATATGGGTAAGTGCATGGTTTTCCTCTGAGGATTCTGGATAATGTTTATTCCTACCATGCACAACAGTTGTCTCTAAAGTGGGAACTAGTCGTGATCATTAGAATTCCAAAGTAGGAAAGCTTCCCTAATTTTTCTCTAAATGGGAAGTGACTTTCCTGAAACCTTAAGAGGGGCTTCCTTTCAAAAGAAAAAAGAAAAAAAAGGGAAAGGGGAAGGGGAAAGGGAAGGGGAAAGGGGAAAGGGGAAAGGGAAAGGGAAAGGGAAAGGGAAAGGGGAAAGGGGAAAGGGGAAAGGGAAAGGGAAGGTTCCAATGTCAGTTAAACACAGGCCACTTTCAGAAAATGAAATGTACAGCTACTTTACTGTTAAGGTTGGGAAGTTTCAAGAAGGCAGCTTCCCCCATTTGAGAAGGTACAATGTGCTATTCTCTGACTCCTTTCCATTCCCAAGTGTTTTGCACAGCACCTGAAACTTACTGGGTTGTGCAAACTTAAAGCTATTACACTGGAAGACTTTTAAAATTTAGTTTCCCTTACTAAGCACAGACAATGATCAAATCTTTATGCCATGCATCACCCTTAGAAAACACTCCAACCTCCTCCCTTGGCACTTTTGATACCCTTTTAGCCCAGTTATGTGGACACCTGTAATACACCTCGTTATACTCATATGTGTGGCTGTGTAGTCACACCCCCTTGTGCAATTCCTTATCATATAAAAAACCATGCTGTAATAAATATCATTAATGCAGCCAGGATGCCAAATACAGATGCACTGCAGGAGGTTCTTTAAATAAGGCTTAGCTCTGTCCTGAATTCATTACATGACACACATTACGGACATGAAAATACTGTAATAATGTATTTTCTTACATCAGAAAACCATCTTTTAAATATACAAATAAATAGCCATTAAATATCAATTTTGTCCTTTTAGAAATGCTGTTTTAAAAGTGATACTCATTTCCTGCTTCTAGTAGAGTTTTTCAGTTCAAAGAAAAATTGCAGATTAAGGCAGGAGTGTATTCTCCTTTTCTACATAACATACCTTTAAAATACTCATACCACACTACACTTCTTTTAACTGATTAACTGAAGTTTTCTGAGGAAGTATGTATTTGAACAGCTTAAATGTCTATGTGAAAACAAATACATGGTTTTATTATGTAAATAAAACATGTAATTTGAAAGAGTCCAGATCTTTTACTGTTTATTCATCATGGAGGTATCCAAATACTTTAAATATGTGAAATAGCTGATGAAATTTCCAGTTTTCAATAATCAAGTAATACTCAAAACTCCAATCAAAATCAGAATTGCAATGTATTTGGAGCAGCACTGAAGTAAGGAAATGAAAAGAAGGCGAGCTTACACAAAATCTGAGACGAAGTAAGAAAGGCTTCCCAGTTCTTAAGAAAATTAAGATACATGTTTTTGCCACTGTAACTTTATTATTCCATCTGAAACACCACAAAGCATTGGTGTACTTAAGGAGAGATTTCCCTATCCTCCCTTCCCACCCCCAAAGAAGAGTGGTGATGATGAAAGCAATGACAGCTGCAGCGAACCTCTATCTCAAGTCCTGATATTGACAGTCCATTGTCTAGGAGCAAAGTGGTTATTTTCGAGTACACACCACAGGAGCAGTTAGGAAGTCCAGCGCCACCAGGCCACCTTGACTCTGTCCCAGACGGCCGAGAGCGAGTCCAGCGCGGGGCGCACGTCCAGGATGGTGAACTGGTAGTTCTCATCCACCGCCCCGCCGTCGTAGTAATCGATAACGTAGCGCACCTCCTTCCCACAGCGGTCTACGATCCAGTCGTGCCTGTCAAAGGGCAGCTCGTACCTGGAGAGGACAGGGAACACCCCATGGAGACATTTACTGGGTATTATGAACCTGGGAGAGGGAGTCTCATTCAAGATTTATTTGTCCGTAAGATCCCACTAGTACTTCTATCTCCTGGCAATTCTAACTTGCAATACCAGTCCTGAAACATCTTTAAATTAATTCCACACCATGTTTTCAGACACATTTCTCCAGCCTCCCTTTTTGACCAGCAAGTGCTAAGACCTGGCTATGCAGTAACCACTGTACCAGTAGGTACAAACCCCACAGGACTATTTCAATGTTCATCCCACCACATGGACTCTAAAGAGGCTGTCAAGTGCAAAAAGCAGGTGGGGAGCCAAAAAACATTCAAAAAAAGTCAAAAATAGTCAAAAAAAGACTATGGGAGGCTGGAGACCTTTTTTCTGAAAAGACCTACATACCCCATCCATGAACGTATTCTGGCTCTTGGCGAGTACTCCTTTGCTTTGCCTCCAAACCGCATCAGTGATGGCCCACATGGACATTCCCTGTGCACACAATTAAAAATGAAGAGTTTTCACCTGTTAACACAATCTTATTTTATTTATATTTAGTGATTAAACCACTATGGCAATTTGTTTTAGCAACAGAGAAACTGAGTAGAAAAAAGCAACAGTAAAGAATTAATTACAAGTGATATAACCCAACACTTTTTCCTTTTTTTTAAAGCTTTGAAAAGTCATCCAGTTTCTGTCAGCACTTACTGCTGGTATGATAAAGTATCCCTGATCTGCTCCAAACCATTGTTCTAATTTGTAAACAAAGCAGTTCTCTGCAAATCTAATCCACAGATTTAACAGATTAAAGAATAGAAAACCATAATCCAAACTACTCTGTAAAAATGATTGTGGAATTTCAGAGAAAAATTTATAATACCAAATGCTTAACTAGTTTGTGTCTTGTAGGAACAGGGTCTATGCTGATCTAAAAAGTGACAGTCTGGTCACCAGTCACACTAATCTAAATTTACAACTCATATCTTTGTCATAACAAATATTCCACATGTAACAATTCACAGGTACGTACGTAGCATGTAGAGCTTCCCACTTCAAAATCTCCTTCCAAGCTTGCTCATTATTTTGATTATGAATCTTAATAATGTTGGTCATGTCTTCACTTGTTATGTCATCATCTTTCCACCTCCACCTAAAAAATAAGAACTTGAAAACAGTTTATAAACATTACAGCACAACTACCTTCCTAGCTTTATCTGATGAACTTTTGAATGAAGATTTAAGGCTGTATGCAAGACACAAGACAAGTATGCAAACTTCTGGCTCATCTGCTTAAGCATCTTGAGAACCACTTCATTTCCTGTGAAGAAGTGTGGTTATCCAACCTATCATCACAGAGATCTACAAATTCTACATAGCTAAATTAACAGCTTAACTGGATCAGAAAGTTATCAGAGTATGCAAACATCACCACATCCACAGTATTCATAAAAAATGCTTAGGAAAAATCCCACTTGTATTCCTAATGCACAGAAGTCCTGTAGTCTATACATTTTGCAAACACTTAGAAATACTTTCCATCTCTCTTGATGCTGCATTTTGACTGCCTGTGTGCTTCCTTTTCAACTGGCATAACATTAACACATTTCAGTGTTTACAGGAGCCAAACTTGTATGTTCCAAACAGGCTGCTTATGTCATATTGAGTTACGAACCATATCGACATGTAGGAAAAAGAATTACTATTGCTCCAAAAGTAAACTACCTGTATAGTTCACCTGTTAGAGAATGACAAACAAGTCATTACAAAAGAACACGGAAACACCAGCACAGGAGCGTTTTTAGTCTTGCCTACACTAAATTTTTGTAAATACCAAAAACATCTACTTGCAAATTTCCCCAGTTTTAGCAATTTTGCAAAGTTAGATGTTCTCACACAGAACTTCTACTGTCATTTCACAGCGTTAGCAAACCAACTGGCAATCATGCAGCTGGCATGACTGCAATCATGCAAACTTGGTCTACACCTGTACATAGACTTTTAAGAAAATCTTCTGAGGCAGTAGCAGTTGCTTGACATTTTTTACCATCCTCCTAATCACTAGAAGACACATGGCTTTGAGACCAACTCACCCTTTAAAATATAAAGATGTTTATAAGGTACTTTTTTTTAAAGAGCTACTTTATTATTTACTGGTTAAAATCCACCAACTCTCAAAAAAAAAAAAAAAAAAAAAAAAAAGAACAATAACTAATGATACTAGTTCATGGATTCCAGGCTCACAGATACATCTGATAGTTCACAGTGTATTTACCCTTTTCTTAGCATAGCATTCCAGAACATTTGCTCTGAAGGATAGACCCATTTCTTGTCAGAATGTGCTCTAGGAATGGAAGATTCTTCTCTAACAGTTGACAATGGAAATGGTTGACCTGGAGATGGCTGCTGATTGGGAGGAGGCATCTAGAGAACAAGCAGAACCAACAACAAATGACAGTATTAGCATTTTGGTAAGTTACAGCGTTTGAGAAAAATCAAAGCATGATAAATCAACTCCTACAAAGATCAAGAAGTTCAGCCTTTACTTAATTCCACCAAAATTATCTTTTTTTGCAGCAGAACTCTTTGAACAAGTTTGTCATCAGGAGCGTACAGGAAAGATTTCTGCCTAAACTTCAATTTTCAAAAGAGCAACGCTTTTTGTAAATCAGAGGAAATCCTAGAGCTGCTAATCAAAACTCAACCATACTGCTATTACACAGAAACTAAAATCCAACAACGTATCATAAAAAACATTTATGTATCTAGTAAGTAGAGAGCAAAAGATATTTAAAAACAGAAAAACCACCGGAGACAAATTTAAATTTTAATACAATGTTAAATAAGATGGGACTTGTTTTTAAGTAAAAAAATGCACAAAAAAGAGAAAAAAGCAGTCTTAAAAATAAAACAAATAATGTTATTTCCCAGAGTTTCCAGCTTACATAGTAACACTATTTACATTTTTGGGTATAATACTTCAGAAGAAAGAAGACTAAAGAAAACATGTGAAGTAAGCAAGTTACCATATTGCTGGGATCGATGTCATCTTTCATTTGAGCCGCACCAGACTTCACAGGACATGCTACAAACTCATAAGCTCTTTCTTGATGTGCAGGAACATCATCTGTGTTCTCAGTTCTGTGATCAGCAGTCTTCATGTGCATTGGACAACCTTAAACACAACAGTAGTAAACATTTTGCTACAAAATGAAAATTCTAATACATGAAATGGAAAAGTTAATTGAAGGCTCATGTAAATGGACATGGGTATTTCACTACTTCTTCTGAGCTTCTTAACAGTTTTAACTGCTCTCTTTCCTGCATTTCAGGACCCAAAAATCATTATAAGATCTGAGTTTTCTGCGTAGTCTCTGAATGCTGATTTCCTACCCCCCATCCTGGTCCCATTACTGAACTGTTTGTACTTCAGACTTCCTCAGGGAAGCTGACCCAGTGTGTTGACTGAGTCAACAGAAGAGCTGATGTCCTTCTCCAGGCATCCATCTCATTCCACCCTTCTGCGGCCCTTTTCCAAATGCATGGTCTTTAGTGACAACCTGTCAACCCATCACCACCTCTGCAGGGCTCCCTGACCCTCTGTGGCTGTGCCACACCACGGAACAGATTTGTAGGGCCCCTGGGAAACAGGACAACTGGAAATGACCCACAGCTTCTACAGTAAGCACCTCCTGTCTCTACAAACAAAGCAGCCTGCACAGTGTTCTGGTGAACACGTGGCTCCTCCTAAGGAAAATCTACTTGAGAATTACTTTTGTTGAACAAAAACCTCAAGTTTATTTGAAGAATGTCTCCCCCCCTCCCGCCAAGACTTTTCAGTCTTGTTTCCACGTAGAGTTTAGCTCATTTATGTTTCAAGAACGATTACCGCTCATTTTTTCTTGATGCATGGGACATTCTGAAGGTGGAGACGCCGTCTGGTATTGCCTGGATGCATTTGGTGGCTGCTCTGTGGCAGCCGGGGAGGATGCGGACAAACCCATGGCCTCTGCACACCGGGCCTTTCAAGATCAAATTTCTAAACAAAAAGAAAGCAAACACTCGCAACACAAAACTACACTGGCTATTAATTAAGGTGAACGCCAAGTGCAGGTGCAGTGCTGCACCACAAATTAAAAAATTAACTGAAAAACCGATTTAAGTAACAAGCTTCCAGCCCAAACAAAACTCAAGCCCTTAGCAGGGCTGCCCGGAGCTGCTGCCCAGCTCCTCACGGTCCCGTCGGGGCCAGCGGCTCCCGCCCCGGCCCGGCCCGGCCCCCGCCGTGACCGAGCCGCAAGGTCAGGGCAGGCCCGCCCCTCTGCGCGGCCCGGCCGCCCCAGCGCCGCCTCCCAGCGCCATCGAGCCCGGCGCTGCCGCTGCCCCGCCGCGCCCCGCACATCCTCCGCACCCCAATCCTCCTCATGCCCCTCGTCCTCCTCACCTCTCCCGGCCCGGCCCGGCCCGCGCCTCCGCCGCGGCCCCGAGCGCCTCGCGAGAACGCGGCTCCGCTGCACGCCTGCGCCCGCCGGCGAGGGGTGGGCACGGGGCCGGCTCCCCGCCCAGGTCCCGTCCCCGCCTGGGTCCCCGCCCGCCGCCGGGGCCGCGGGAGCGGGGCCGGGCACGGGGCCGGGTCCCCAGCGGCCCCGGGGTGCGCTCTCGCCCAGGGCACGGCTGCCCAGGCGTCGCAGCCCGTCGGAGCCGGGTCCGAACTTGCCAGCGAGAGCGAACTGTGCCAACCGAGGCTTGCGGGAAGCCCCGGGCAGCTGCGCCGGCGAGAGCTGCGTGTGCCCGTACCTCGTGCTGTGGGCTTGTGTGTGAAATCATTGTCCCTTACAACCGCTAATAATTGCTTATGTGTAGAAGGAACCCAAAACGTACTAGCAGGACCGATACCGTAAAGGTGTATCCTTTTTAGTATTAAACTTGAGGAGATAGTAAAGTAATTTAAGATTATTTTTAAACATCAACTAGCCAAGAAAAGTATCACAGCTCTTTAAGATTTCCTAAGCATACTGCCTTATTTGCAAGCCAGAAGATGCATTTTACCTGCACGTGTGAAGTACCGTGCATAACACACAGAAGATGGAGCTCACTGCGCATCAAAGCACAGAATACTGCCTTCATCGCATCCCCTTTTGACCAACAAGTGCTAAGACCCGGCTATACAGTAACCACTGTAATAGCAGCTACAAACCCCACAGGACTATTTCAATGTTCAGCCCACCACGTGGACTCTAAAGAGGCTGTCAAGTGCAAAAAGCAGGTGGGGAGCCGAGAAACATTCATTATAAATGTATAACAATTAGAACTGATTAAAAAAATAACCATAGTTTTTTCCCAAATATTCTCTTTCATTGTAACAATTAAAAATAGAACTAAAAGAGAAAGGAGTTTAATCTTCAAATGACATGGTTATTACAGTAGCTTAGGATGAAGAAAATCCAAACTTTTACATGCCATCTTTCAAAGTAGGATCTTTCCTACTAACAAGGACATTGCCATGCAGTGTGAGCATGAAATAAAAATACAAGTATAAAGCAATACCAAATATTCATCCTTTCAGTCATTTTTGTCCTTTTATAGTCTTGATTACTTAAGAGGAAATTATTTTTTACCCCCTCTGCATGCAGGAATTATTAGCACAGCATATTGAGAACCTTAAGACAGAAATTTAGCATTATGTCAGGAACTGAATCTCTACTATATGCCCTAGAAAACATTCTGATTGCCTCCATCAATTCCCAGTTCAGGCATATTTGTCTTTATTGCAATATCCAAGACTACACTTACACTACACAGTGCTGTGTAAGCAGCACTGAACAATCATTTTAAGTCTTCACTTGCTGCACATACAGAGCCACAAAATAGTTTGGGTTAGAAGGGACCTTAAAGATCCTCTCATTCCAACCCTTGTGCCATAGGCAGGGACACCTTCCCCATGCAAGGAATGAGCAGGAGGTGTCTACAAGCAAACTGTGGGCCTGATGGTAGATATGGCCAGATACAGAGAGGTGAAAAAAGCAATGGGGGGACCATAAATTCCATAGGAATTCCACCAATTGACACAGTCTGCCACTCACTCAAGACTGTGCTAAATCTCTGGATTTAGAGAAAAAGAATGGAGACACAAGGAAAAAGGGGGTGAGGGGTTTAGGTATTAGGTGGTTCAGGGAGTCTGTACCTCTGAAGTACCTCAGCCAATGGGGAAAGAGGGAGGAAAAATGCAGCCAGGAAATAAGGATGAAAATGAAGCTGTGTCCCCTAAAAATTTTGAGAGACCCCATGGGAATGCCCCATGACCTCTCCTTTTATCTGAATAAAGTTACAGAACTCCTCTGTCTCCTTTTTGGACATAAACATCTTGTGTTTGTGGATAAATTTTCCTGACACCACACCAGGTAGCTCAAAACCTCATCCCACCTGGCCTTGAACAGGGGCATCCACAGCTTCACTGGACAACCCGTTCCAGTGTCTCACCACTCTCACAGGGAAGAATTTCTTCCTAACATCCAATCTAAACCTGCCCTTTTTCAGATTAAATCCATCCCCCTTTGTCCTATCACTACATGCCTCTGTAAAAGGTCCCTCTCCAGCTCTCTTGCAGCCCCTTTACACACTGGAAGGGGCTCTGGAGTGTCCACAGAGCCTTCTCTTCTCCAGGCTGAACAGCCACAAGTCACCCATCCTGTCTTCACCTAACGACACTGTTTAATATTAAAGATCCTCCCACAGAGCAACTGAAATCTCTGCTTCTAAATATTTCAAGTCAGGTGCAGAAGGACTCTATGATAAAACAGATTTTGTCTCTCTGATGTTCTCAAATGGAAAATTGCTTCTACTCCTTCCTCTCCAAGTACATAATGCTGTAGATGTCAGTATGCCATCTCCCTGCTTCTACCATCACTCTCCACCAGAAGCAACAACTGCACTATCAGTCATTGTCTAGGTAACAGTTTTCACTATTTTAAGATAAGCCAAGTAGCAAAAAATTTTTTACTCAATGTAAAGGCTTCTTTACAAAGAACACCAGAGTCCCAATCTCAATGAAGCAGAGTCTACCCATAGGTATATTGCACTGTGAACTCCAGAAAAGTAGAGCAAAAGAAGACACCACAGTACCCCACCTTCTAAAATATGACAGATATCCATTGCAAAGATTTTTTTTTAATCTTAGTGCAAAATTATCACACCAATATGAGGAGAGAAACCAAAGCTTTCAGCAAGAATACAAAGAGTAATAAAAAATAGGGAAAAAAATGAAAAGCAGCTGTGCATTCAAATATGACAAAGAAGTGGATATAAAAAAATACTTCCTATATCTTAGGGAAAAGATGTTTCTCACACTTTAAGCAAGATTTGTTGAATGCATGAGTTTAAGAATAGCTCACTGAAAGGCATCCCTTGTTCCCAGCCTGCCCAGTCCTTCCTTCCCACTATTCAGTGTTAAAAGCTGCCTAGTGCCAATACAAAAGCCTCCTACCAAGCCCCATTTTCCCTCCTCAAGCACTTGGAAATCTGACCTATATAGCATCTGACCCCAAAGAACATCTGTTCCCAGAAACTCCCACTCCCTAACAGACTCATTAGTTAATGAGTAGTTTACTACACTAGCAGTGTAAAATCAATACCTTAAGTATATAGTTTACAAATGCAATGAAATACCCTTCAAAAAATGAAATGAAAAAAAAAGTAAAAACACTCTACTGCTTTGTGTTTTCTTCTAGCAATTTAACCACTGCAAAACACAAGAAAACCCAAAGAAACCTGTGCGTGGAAGCCAGTGGTTAAGATATAAAACAGCAGCAATCTCTAGGGATGCTCAAAGAAACCTGTGGGCTTTACCACACAGTTCAAGCTTCCATGCACATATAGAACCTAGGAATTGCCATACTGAGGAACTTAATTGCCATTTTAGTATTCAGTAAGGGACTGTGTAGTACATCATATTTATGATATGCTGACAACAGCAGCTCTTTATCCCCAGAGCCTTCAGAAAACTGTCCAGTCTATGCCCTGACACACGTGGTATTGCAAGACAATGCAATAGAACTATACTATCCAATCCAAAAGTTCTTCCCCAATAACAAATTTACATAACATACATTTCCCCAATATACAAATTTGTAGTTTAAGTTACATTCCTGGCCCCAGTGATGTCCTATATAGAATTTCAGCATTCAAAATTCCAGCCACCTGAGCAACAGTGGGGCTCAGACCTCATACACCCATCTTCACCTTCTTTAAAATAAATAAGATACAGCATGAAATCTCAAGATACCATTAAAGCCAGTTGTTTCAGAATTTAACCCTCCCAAACTGTTCTTTCACGAAGTACTCATTATAGGTACATACACTTTTACCATATTAAGAAAGAAAAATTCACAAAATAAGAAGCTGTGTTCCTTTCCTTTATTATGATGTACCAATACCTTGCATACAACATGCAATTTATTGCTTATTGACATTATTGCATATATCAAAGGGAAAAAAAAAATCAGCCAATATAATTTTATGCAAGCTCCTAAACTGTTCAAACAAAATACAGAAATGCTTTACAATATCACTGAAATGCTAACAAATAATTCAGATTCTTTCTTGCAATAGAACGTAAATTTAAAACCATAATACTTAATAATTCACTTTGTTATGATGGATTACTTTTATCACCAATCTTCAGAATTGTTTTATTGCATGTTTAAGTTCTTGTGCCATGATAAGGATTGCTACTCCAAATCAGGTCACATTACTAGCCGAATTTAATAATGTGATCCTGATATTCTGTGACAGTATTAGAATTTACTGCAAACCAGATTGTCAAGATTTACCAGAAATCAGTTAGCAGAATCTACAGTTTTCATCCTGGCTCTGCACATAAGTTAGATAAACTCATCAAGTTTCTTCTTAGCTAGATTATATAAACATTTTCGAATTACAGGCTCCATTACTTATGCCTAACTTGTAACTCATTTGTTCCAAACAGGTTTTCTAATTTGATTTTATAACTGGTTAGCTGTGCTTATTCTACATAAATAGGTATCTGCCAATATTGAAGAAAACACTTGTTTGGTAAATGCATGCTAGAAACAAATCCAGGATATTTGGATGTGTGCATATTAAGTGCGCAAATTATATAGCCGAGCTCATGATTAGCCCTTTTCCTCCCTTCCCCTTATGATTTGGTGTTTCTTGTGAAACTGGAATAGGATTACTATAAACAAAACCACATTGCATTCAAAATTTTGTATTCTGTATTACAGCTTAGTATTCATATTTAAATGTTGCTTTCAAACCTAGCAAATTTTTAAAAATACCAAAATTTAAAAACTTAGAAGACAATTTACATGCAACATGTTCCATTTGGGTGCAGATTCTCATATACTTAAATATTTATAGGCTCATAAAAGCATGTCCTGTCCACAAGACAAGTACAATGTTTGACATCCCACACATAGAATAAAAATAAAGATACAATACAGAATATTTTATTTGCTTTTATATTTTCAATTTCAGTAAGTAGGAAGTTATAAATAGCACACTGAATCATTATGTGGTTGATACCAAGCCATGCTGATCTCTTCATACTTCACTCTCCTACAGACACTTCTTTTACTCACAACTAGGTTAAAAATGTATATACTTCATATTAAACAGATGCCCTCTTTCAGTGCAGGACATCACACAATGAAACTGTTCTCAGAAGAAATTTTGCCAAAATATTTCTTATACCAAACAATATGATTTATTCTTCATAGCTACCTTCAATTCTTTACTGAGCTATAAAGTGCTTGGTTATTATAAATAGAACAAGACTTGAAAGGAGGTAGCTAATAGGAATTTTTAATGGATAAGAAACCTTACCAAGTGTTACCATCTAAAAGTATGACTTGATGCTTTATCCCAGATCTCTAAACAACACAGGCAGCACATATTTCGTCTTCTCTGCCATAAAAACAACTTTGAAGTTGCTTTCAGAAAATCCTAAGAACTTCACCTAACACAGATTTTATCCAAGTTTGGATGAAGGCTAAAAGTTCACAAATATTATCACTATTTCCATCTGGCTGCCATCAATCAGGGTATCAGCAATGAAGTACCGTTCTTCTTCTGCCTGTATTCCACAGACAGAGAAATCTGACCAGGAACAACCTTTCCCTCGTGGAGTTCTTGTAGCCAGATAAGGCTGTTGTACAGTAGGGTATTAAATATGAAAGGGGCTTGCAATAGCTTTCAGTCTTCTATGCTTGCACTTTTTCATCTGAAAATTCTAGTCCCCTTCTGTTTGCTTCATTGATGACTTTCAGCAGCAGCCAAGAGCACACCAGACCCTAAGCTGGAGTAATTGTCAAGCAGCCCTTTATTTTCCTGACTGGCTCAGCAGAAGCATCACAAAACAATTTTTCAGACTTCTCTATTAAATGGTCTTTTACATAAAGCTTGAACATACATAAACACACACAAAGCCATGAGAAAAAGTCCTCTTCATACAATAATCAACAACTGGTATTCCATTTTATACAGCTTGAAAGTTCTAAAGAATAAAATTTCACTTCCCATTGCGAACAGAGACACAAACACCTAAACCTCTGCTATGTATCTGTCTGCTGTTGTCCCAAGCACAGCAGTAGGAAGACATCTGGATCTCTAGGTGTGTATTCAAAGTCTCCTCCTCCTCTCCTCTTTAAAGCTGCCTGAATGCATTTGCTCACTTGTGTAGGCTTTTACCCTTAGGTTGTTAGTTCTGCAATATGAGTAATCTTCTCCCACAATATTTGAAGCAAAGATGAAAGTAATTCTCTTCCAAACACTGTACCTAATTTAACTTTTAATAAACTTTAGTACATAAATTTGAATTGTTAAGAATTTATATATGAAGCCAGCTCCCCTCATTTTCCTGTGCACGTATTTCATTATTCAATGAATTATATGTTTTAAGCAATTAAGTTATTAAATTATGGAGTTCCCTCAAGACAGCATGTATTTATAGAGGTAAAGTAGGCTTCAGAGATGGAGTTCTTACCACTGAAGAATACCACACAGATAACCCATACAGCATCCCTGTTGTGTGAGACTCCCCTGAAATCCACTGAAACACTCTGAGAAAATGAGTATTTGAAGTATACTTCCTCTCTGCAAGTACTGATTCCACAAATCAGTTACAGAACACCTAACCTACCCCTCTCCTGCAGAGTTCTGAAAGTGGTATTTACTCATATTTTGATGAAAAATTAAAGCCATATAAAAGGGGAACTCGCATTTCTACATACAGCCTATTGGTACCAATAGTCTGTCCCATGATCAGCAAGCTAGTGTCACCTGGTATTGAAGAATGGAAAAGAAAAGAAAACCAAGCTATTTTTTACAAGAGTCACTCCTTCCATTTGATATGCCCACAGAAAAGACACCTGGTGACATACCAAGAGTCTGCTTCTACAATGCATCTATTAAAAAATGAAATTTTAAGCCACTAATAAGATATTACATTCAAAAGCATTTGTTATGATGCTAATTACCATGCATTTACTTTATTGCATAAAAAAAGCAAAGACACAAGCTTACAACATTAACTTTTATCAATATTTCACCACATTTTTAAAGTTAATAAAGTGCAATTAAAAAATGGGTGCCACAGCTATCTAATTTGCTGTATTATAAGCTTTTAATGGCAGGTAAAAAGTGCCCTATATATGACTGTATTCAGTACATCACAACTTTGCTGCCTCTTTACTAAAGTCTTTGCTGAAACCACAGCTGTTAATAGTTCTTTTAATAAGAAAATTTTCTTCTAATGAATCAGGACATAACTTGAATAACTTTTTTTAAAAAATTATAAAATTTAGAGCTAATGCATTGCAAAATAGATTTTTAATTACACTAATTTTGTGCAGCAATCCAAAATACTAGCTGTTCTAAAAGAATTATCTCACTGCCCTTAAATCCTGGATTGTTGGCCAAAGTGTAGTATGCAGAGTTTTGGACTGTTTTTTGTTTCTAAATCTAATTTTAACATCAATTTTGTTATAGCTTAACTTACTTTTTTTCCCCCCTATCAAACACAAGTCTATCTAGAAGTGGAAGAAGTAGGCCATTTTAATGAATGGCCTCCACTGACAACAAAATATTTAAAATACTGAAATATTAAAACCAATGTAAGAAATTATAAATTTCAGAAACTTTTCATGAATTATCACCCTAAGAGTTTCTCCAAATAATCTTACCAATTTTTTAATCCTACTTCCCTAAAAAGAAAAGCAGACTTCTATTTTCAAGCATACTTCTCCAAAATGCTTGAATTTACTCAATATTAGAAAGGAACAAGCTTTTACAAAACTATTAATCACAGGGATCTACTGATGTCAAAAGTAAAGAAAAGATTATTTTGCATCAGTATACTGAAATCACATTTTAAAAGATACCAGGTTCTCAAATGAGCATAAAAGAGAGTCTGTTGCTTTGAGCAGGATGGACTCTGTGGATTTACTGGTACCCAAAGGAGGCACTGCACTCACTCAGATCATACAGCTGAAGAGATGAACTGTTAACTCTCCCAAGGCATAAACAGATCTTTTGTCTGTAGGCTGTAAAGTGTAAATAACCATGGGATCCAAACCCACAAGTACAGACAATCCTTGCTATCTCCCTCAACAAGGCAGGATTGGGAAACTTTTAGAAAAAAGCCTGCCGAGCTGAGCAATGGAACTAGGCTTTCAAAAGGGCATTTTACACAAGTCCAAACAATACTCCCTGACAGCATTTCAGCTGGGGAACTCAGCTCATTGCAGCTGCCTGGGTTGGGAGGCATTTCAGCCCATGCAGTTCTCCTGGGTCTTACATGCAATTTCTGGATGAGGGGAGTACCTAGTCCCTCACCAGGGAGGACAGCACGGGCACTCACAGCTCTGACTGTGGAGGGGAGAGCTCATGTCACCCAGCTTTGTCAGAGCGAACAGGACTAATCACCCTACACACGGTAAATATGCTACTTTTCTGTTTTAAAATAAATTGCCTTAACAGATTGCCACAATAATTGGGATGTGCACTGAAGTCACAGTGAAAATGGAAACTTTTACCACACCTACACCAAGGAAAAAAAAAGACGTTAATCAGTCACAATTCCAGACAAAAGAAGTAAAACAAAACAAATTTACACATAAATATAGCTCTCAAAATAATTTTAAATAAAACAAAACTCAGAATTTCCTCAAATTGTAACACAAATGAGATTTAGGACTATTCCTAGATGGTGAGAATCCTCTCTGATGACCTCCAAGTATTCAAGTTCACAGACAGAGTAAATGAGTATCTATTGACAAATGTGTGGTTTAAAACAAAAAAAAAAAATCATGTCTACAGAGGTCAACTGTTCCTTCTACAGAATTACCATACAGTTTTAGAGGAGTTTGGCACAGTTAATTCAATAGTGTGCTTAGTCACACCTTGGATTTCTGACTTGATTAACATCAAAAATGTGACAAAAACCCTCAACGATTCATATCAAACAGGCCATTTTTGTGATAAAAGAAAAAAGTATTACTTAAAGTTACACATCACATGTACACAAGATTTTTAGATCTTTGCAATTAAACTTTGAATCCAAATAGCCAATGGTTAAAAATACTCTGAGAAGAATTGCAGCACTTCTCAAAGGTAGTAGCAGCAAAGGAAAGAGCACTTCAGTAAGAACTATGCCATTTCCACACATCACCTACAATATTAACTTACAAAAAACGTTCCATGGGGAATTTAGAAGATGTACTACTGCATGTAACCTAGGACAGCACATGGGAATCCTTCCCATCAATGGGAGAATTTCAACAGCTCTTAAGATCCCATGTGGTCTTATAATACAGCATTTTAGATAAAATTATTTCAAAATTTCCCAAAATGGTTTGCATTCATATAAGGGAGAACAAAAAGCAGTAAAAGACTTCATAGAATCAAAGCCAAATTTTTAGCTTTTCTTGCAAAAATTAAAAAGTTGTCAAGAATGAAATCTTGATTATTATTCCTAGAAGAAAACATAGAAACGTGCCTGGAAAATTGCACCATATCAGGAGTTCAGGGAATTTTTCATTTTCTAAAAAAACAGATATGTCAGTATTCACTGGATTTATAAAACATTTTAATCAGAGAAACCTGAGAGAAACACTTTGAACACACTGGTGGACAGTAAGCAGTAACCAGTCTGCTCCTTTCTAATTTCTGATGCTTGCAACTGCTTACAACAGGCATGTGGAGCTCATCTGTGTGAGCTTTTGCTTTTATTCCTCACTGGACAGGATCCGCAAAGCGTGGCCCTGGGTGTGCAGGCAGTGTGGCTAGGGATAGAGTAAGGTCAGTACAGAGGTAATACCTTGTTTCCATAATAGGAGCATTCCATGGCAGAAATGTGCACTGTTTCAGTGAGCCCAAATTATTTTCATAGCAGAAATTTCATTTATGTATGATTTCTAGGCAGATTTTCCATTTCTATGAGTTTTTGCTTCCTCCTGTCCAATAAGACAAATGACCTTGTAGCATCCTTTTGCAATTTTGACCATCCACATCACATTCATAATATCCAAGACAACGCTTGAGATAATCCAGGCGCTCTGGGCTGCAAATCCTAATCTCTGGAAACCTTCTGTTCCAAACGAAGAAATGACGTGGCTGTAATACACAGGCATGACGGCAATCCTCACCACGAAGAACACAACTGTCATCAGCACACCATTGAGGATGTTGGCCTTTGAAGATTTGGGATATCCCAGTACTTCAAAAAACCACCTGCAAAAGAAGTGTTCACAAATACCAGGCAGACTTGAAGCCATCTCATTAAAAATTATTTTGCTTCAAGTTTATTTTTAATTCATCATGTATTCATTGCTTCTACCTTAATAATTTCTAAATTATTGGACTTTGTCTTGGCTTAGTTACAAATCCTTCTGCTTGGCTGCATTTTTTCCCCACCACTCAGGCAGTGTATGAGATCCAGTATACTGCAGAATAACACACAGAAAATCCTGATATGAACTGTGAACCAGCTGACAAACCACATGCACTTCAGTGACTATTGTGTAATATACAATAATAAAACTATATTTTAAAATCATGAAGACATATTTATTACTTGCTGTTATAGTTTATACCAACAGCAGCTAAAATTCTTTGTCTCACTGAAAGCAACTCTAAAATTGCATTTGGATTTGGTAATCCAGACAGAGCTCTAATTTCTTGTAATTGGGATTTTCCAACTGCTTCTATTCAGCCCAAAACCAGAACATTTTCAGAACCAGACATTCTGAATTCTTGATCTTGTCACAACTTGGAACGTTACCCAATGAAAAAAGATAAATCTAAAACTGCCTCTCCATCTACTGCTGGGTCATAAATGGTCTTTAAAAAAGAATTATTGCATATTTATTCCTAGATATAGTAGACAGGCATAACTTATCTATTGCCTAGCACACAGAACCTGAGGGTTGAAAAAGGAACAACAAACTTCTCTAATCCTTTGTCATTCACACTTAAACCAGAATAAACAAGTAAAATTTGTGCAGCACTGGCAGATGGGACCAGAGCAAAATAACTTAAATAACTGTACTCATAATGGGGGGTGGGGAAGAGAATGAAATAATCCGTTTTTCTCCAATAAGATACAAGGCTGAAATGATTTAACAAAAAAGTAGTTCTAAACCTGGTTTTAAAAGTAATTTTTAATTTAATTACCTACAGGTTATAACCTAGGTAATTAAAAATACACTAAAACGATTTTCCAGACATCCAGCTCTAACAGAAATGTTCTAGAAATTCATTAAGCATGCAAGTAGGACAATTAAAATCCAGGCACTCGAGGTGGCAGTCCAGCCCGGAAGCAAGAGGCCTCACCATAGAAAAACATGAAGAGGAAGACCTGACATGTTTGGTCAGATTAACAATCAAAACACTCACTTTCAATGATATATACAATGCAGAATCAAAAATTAATGTAAAAAATGGTTTTCAAACATACTGCAACATGCCAGTATAGGTAATTGGCATCTGTTTAGCAGCTTCCCTTTCCCAGCAAATTAAAAAAAAAAGTCTGTAAATAACAGTCACCATTACAATTTTACCCACCACAGTTCAGAATTAATTACATAAATGCTGATACTAACATTAAAAGATCTAAATGCTTGGCATGGAGACAACCTCCAATTAGAGATCCCTAACAACACAGACAGGAAATACACAGACAGTTCTAAGATTAGAATATCTTTTTATATTTTAATAAGAGCTCTTTTGGTAGACTAAGAATGCAAAAAAGAAACATAATGTAAGTCGCTATCATTATCCTTTACTTACTCTCTTAAGGGTCTGATTCACTTCAAATTTAATGGAAAAAAAATCATGCACTAATGAGATGACATCTCTTAGTACAAGGGACTTTATTATCTCCTGCAGCAATTTCTGCTTTTCTGAGAGAGTGCTAAATGTCAGTATTCAAAGACCCATAATTTCACCATGGGCATTTTAAAAGTATAAAATTACTTTTAAAAGTATAAATTACTTTTAACAGCCAGATATACCACAATTCTTTCTAATCCACACTCTGAAAGGTAAGCATCAGAGTAGGAACCCACATGAACCCAGGATGGCATCCTATCTTGATAGAAGCTGGGACAACAGCCATTCTCTAGGACGTGAATATCAATATAAAACCTTTTTTCATTAAGTTTGAGGAAGTGTTTATTTAGTCTTTGGTTTCTCTGTGCACACAGAGCACAGGCTACAACAGACTGCTATCTCCCACTCAACTGCACTGGGGCAGAGGAGACCAGCCTCTGGAGAGCTCCATTATCCCACCCTGTCCTCCTGGGAGTTCGAGTTCACCAAAATGATGTTCAAAAGGGACCACAGCACAATCTTTTTTATCTGTAAGAGCTCTCAGGAATGCTACAGTGTCATAGAACACTTCAGAGATTAAGTCACAATGCAGCAATGGGCAACAGCCTGTCTGCAGGAGGAATACAGTTTCCATTTGCCTTATCCTTTCTTTATCAGACATCTGGAAAAGCAAGCGATGCCACACTTGTAGAAGTAAAGCAAAAATACACCCCAAAAAGCATGGTTAAGAAAATGCCATCTGATACACTCAAAGTCCTCATCCTACCTTGCAAAAAATTGGAGGAAGAGGAGTGGACTGCAGCCCTGCTCTGTACCAAAGCCCCTCACCTGAGGTGAAGTCTCTGTGGGGTAAATCCTACCCCCAGCTGTGGCCTCAAGGCTACAGAGTAAGGGGAGAGGCCACCCTCCCCACAGCGCCATGGAACTCCAATGACAGCTTTCCCCTTGCAGCAGGACACGGCATTATCAGCCTCCTTTCTGATACAGCAGCACATCAGGGAAAAACACTTCAACCAGCAGCCAGGGCAGGCTCTGAGCTCTGCAGGAGAAGCTTCAAGCCCCTTTCTTCTCTAATCACAGGTGTGAAGATTAACCATAACCATTATAGTTAAGTACTGAAAATAACTTGCAGAACTATTTTTGAAGGCAAATAAAGAATATACATTTATATTATTCTAGATACTAATATGCATATATAAATATTGATCCATGCGTGTGGAATACTGGAAAATAAACTTCAAATTATACAATACAATGCAATTCCATTCTAGGATTCTGATGACAGTATTATCTTGCGTTTTTTCTTGATCCATGATACAAAGAAAAAACATCCATGTTGAAGATGGCTTTATTATAAAAAATAAATGAATATACAGAATTTAATAAAGAATATTTTATTTGTGAATTTTTTGTCTGGTATTTTCATAAAAAGCTGGTATTTCATACAATGCCTGGTCTAATCCAGGAAGGAACTGGGAGATGAATACATTAGCTATACTATTGCAGCTATAGCAGCAAAACATTTTCATAGCAGAAAAGACTTTCATATAGTAATCCTAAGTTCAATATATATAAATTCCCTGTCAGCAGACATTCCACAGCTATAAAAAGACTTCCTAAGTGACAGAAATAGTAATGCAGATTCAGTTTTAAAAGAGCTACGGAAAACCTCCCTAACCACTTACCGCTGATTGACAAAAGGAGTGGAGAACTCTGCAAGGAGACGGAAGTTTCCAAAATAAGCCAGCAGACCTTTGCTCTGGTTAGCAAAACAAAACAGACATAACAAAAATCAACAATGTAGATGTAAAATTGTCATTTGAGCCTTTAAGTATACACAGAATGATACATCATCTCAGCTTCTTTCATGTAACTGAGTTTGCCAGCTGTGACCACGTTTCCTGCACTTTCAAAGCAAGTTTTTTCACAAAAGCTGCAATTGTCCTTCAGGTATCTCCAATCAGTAGCTTCTTACTTCAAATAAATCTTTATAAGACCTACAGTTAAATGGCCATGAAAAGCTAACTAGAGAAGACTTGCACAAGTAGTCATAGATTATTAGTTACCATGATAGCATTACTGAAATAATTATAAACATTTTTGATTTTTCAACATTTAAACAAGCCCAAACAGAAACACTTTATGCTGAAGAAAAATCTCCCTGCATTGCTGTAGGAACATATTTTGCCGAAGTGAAGACGAATTCCCAGCTCTAATCTGACAGCAGGGAAGGGCACAGGAAGCCCTTTCTTCTCTCCTGCAGAGGGCAGGGGCAGCTCTGCCAGGTCCCTGCCCTGCCCATGGGTCAGGCACAGCTCCTCCATGGGCACATCCACTCCACATCCCCTCCAGCTGAGCTCTTTCCCCCAGGTGGCACACACTATTCACTTACACAACTGCTGGGTAAGCAGCACTTTGCAGGTGTAGAGATAAAAAGATGGGTATTTTTAATTTCCTTAGGTTCCCTGAACAACCTATGGAGTGGGTGTCACAATTCCTCTTTCCCCCACCAAGCAAGCAAATACCACCTACTCAAGCTTTTCATTGTCAGTTTGCACTACACCAAAGAGAACATCTGTGTGTTTAACCAAATTCTTTTTATCCCCAAAAGGCAATATGGAAATAACATATTTAGGGGTGACTTTCTCTGAAGGCAACAGACTGAGAGCAACACACTGGCATCCACAGGCAGAGCTATACCCACATAGAAATAAATGCTTTTAAAGAAGCTCACACTAATATTATGCTTTCTGTTTCCTCCAGAAACAGCTAATGAATTTTCTGCACAGAGGATTAGCCTTGGTAGTGGTATTTTAAATTATTTAATATTCAGCTCTAATTCACTTTCATCCATGATAATAATAGTAAATTTAATTATCTTCAACCAGAAACAGAGTATTTACTTGACAGTGTACTTCAGCCCCTTTAAACCCTTGCATGGGAAATCTGACAGTAATCTGGCATCTCAACACTTTTAGTATTATAAGCCTGGGATTCACACAGTAGGCAGGGAAGACATGATGAAGGTTGGAAAAGACCTCCAAGATTGAGTCCAACCATTAACTGTGCTCACCACTAAAGCATATCCCCAAGTGCCACATCCACACACCTTTCCAACTTCCAGGGATGGTGATTCCACCACTTCCCTGAACACTTGCCTGACCACCCTTTCAGTGTAGAAGTTCTTCCTACTATCCAAACTAAACCTCCCCTGGCACAACTTGAGGCCATTTCCCCTCATCCTGTCACTTGTTACCCGGGAGACAGAAGCAGAACATAACCACTTGAAACCATTTCCTTCTAACTTTCCAACTAAATATTCAAGCTTGTGGTTTTATTTAAAACCCTGTTCTATAATCAAATGAAAAGCCCTTCTGTCAAAGTCTCTTTACAACAAAAATTGAGAAAAGTTTTTAATTTCAAAGTTACACATTTTTTTGGAACAACATTGAAAAGTCGTGCATTTACCATAAATAACTGATAAAAAACATTTAAAATAATGATTCAAAGTATGCCTTTCATTAACCAATGAATTTTTTTAACATTAAGCAAGTGAGGTCTATAAAAGGTGTTTCTTTAATCTCATCTGCTTGTGTTACAAGAAAATACAGCACTTACCAGTACAAAATAGTAAGCATACAGAGCTGCCAAGTGATGTATTACAAAAAATTTGTCACCAATTGCCTTCCAGTAGTAAATAATAAGCAACAGATCTACAAGAGAACAGAAATAACTATAAAGAACTATTTATTACACAATCATTGACCTCAGAATAGCTTCTCTACATTTTAGAGATATACCAAGATATGGCATCAGTAGAAACCCTCTGAATTAATGATGTCTGAAGAGAACATCTTCATCCCAAAGACTTTACTTCAGTCAAAGCATTAGACAACAGCATTCTCCCAACAATTTCCATAAATTATTACTTTCCACATCAATGGAAATACAGATGCAGTAACTTTAGCTGAAGTATTTTGCAAGGAAAAGGTGAATCCTGAATCTCATAGTGACCTCACACTTATAACCTCAAAAAAAAGGCAGGTCTGCAGGGGGCATAGCAAACATACAAATACATGCAACAAATGCAGG
This sequence comes from Emberiza elegans, assembly GCA_024865655.1. NCBI lineage: Eukaryota > Metazoa > Chordata > Aves > Passeriformes > Fringillidae > Emberiza > Emberiza elegans. Next base: position 69,998,285 of record JALJVW010000206.1, read on the forward strand.
GATCTATTACAGAGAAGCTCTATATCAAAAAGTAAAGTATATTAGTAAATTTGGAACCATTTACCAAAACTATTTTGCAAGAGGCATTTGGAATAATAAGCATATTTACTTTATTAAATCCCAATTTCCTAATTACTGCAAAAGTGACATAGCAAGTTAGTGTTAAAAAGAAAGTTTTAATATATAATAAGCCAAAAAACCCTAAAAAAAAATCCTTTTTTCCCCATGATGGTCTGAGAATTCAGAAGATCTTGTTCTCTGTACTGGAACAAGCAATTTCTGTCCCTACTTTCTGCAAATGAGTACTTTGGACTGGAATATTATTGACCAAGGTTCCAAATCAAAGACTGTGCCTTTCTAAAGTCCAGAGTTTGCCTTGACCTCTTTTATATTAGCTATCCTCAGGCAGGGTTCTACATCATCTGACATAGCTGCTCACTTCCTATTAATAATTAAACATCAACTATATAGGGAAGTGAGAGAGAATGAGTGGTCAGGTTGAGATGCCTGTTCAAAGGCATTCATTAATTCATAATGAAAGTTTAATGTATAATTACTCAAAAATAGATACTGATTAATTTAAACATGGCAGCTGAAGCTATGAAAAACCCCAGACACTTAAAGTAATGCACAGTTTAACTGAATATGCTGATCACCAGATTATCACTTCCACTGGGTTGAGAAATCCAGTATGAGATAACCAAGTCTGTGGCCCAGTCTCTGATCAGAGACTTAATCCTAACATGAGAGGTTTTCACTGAAAATAGTCCAAGTCACAAGTTTTTGCTTTGATAAGCCAGTATTATCTCCACACAACATAAAAGAAAGCTCCAAAGCATTTTGTAGCAAAATTCCCATGCCAATTTTAGTTGACAGAAAAATTAAGAACATAAAACATATGTAGAAATAAGTAACATACAAAATAAATAATTGCCATGTTTTATACATGACTGAATTTTGGCTTAAAAGAGACTGAAAGATGGGCAGGCAGGATCCATTTGCCTCAGCTTGTATTGAGGGTTACTAAAATTCTTCTGCCAGCATTCTGAGGTCACAGGAAGAAACACTGGATAGAAGAGGTACAAGTGGTAGGCACGGAGAAGAGAGGGCACTGCTCTAACACCTTCTCAGCTGGCCAAAGGACAAAACTGAGCTGGAGCTGGTGGCTGCACATCAAACCATGACAAAGCCCCACAGTGGTATTTCCTCAGTGCTTGGGGAGATATTCCATCTTTGACATCTGCTAGCAACATGCTGTCATTTCACCACAACCCACAAACCCATCAGCAGTTTTAGATGCCACAGTAGAAGCTGTATTGTATACACATACCACATCTTCACCACAGTGGCTCAGGATAAACATATAGGTATAGTGACTCAATATAAATAAACAGGTCATGCTTGCTGTTTACATGTTGCATAATTACCAGAAATGAGGTAGCCTGTGGTAATAGCAATATTCAGCTTCACAATTGAAGGGTCACCCCTGTAAACACACCAAAAATACATAGTTACAGCCTAATTTGCAAAGGACATACACATCTCAGACACAATGCCATCAGGGCACATTATTCTTGGCTCATCAGTAAGAGATTATGCAATCTAGTTAGGAAGGGCTCTAATCACAAGTGAATTCCTTTTCCACCCAAACACAAGACACCTACTAACTACCCTAATCAGGATCAACCCCTGCCTCAGCACAGAAACTGCCCCAAGAGCCTTGCTAGAGATTTGAACTGAAACCCAGCAAGTACTCTGAGCTGGCTTCTCAGGAAACTGAGGATAAAAGAGAACAGCCCAGTCTCTGTCTCTTAGCCCTTTAACTGACACTCTACGTCTCCATTTTTGTTTTCTGCCAATGCTAGAAGTTTGGTAAGGGTGACAAAAATATCTTGCTCAGCTGGTGCTTTTCATATTCATAATCAGATGGATGTTTATAGGGATAAACAGAGTAGAAGGACACAGGAAAGGAATTATTTGCCGGTTCTCTGGAGCCAAAGAACCTTTGAGCAGAAACGCTTTTCAGAGTAGTTTCCACACCTTCTATCCCTTCCCTTTTGGTGCCAAACATTCAGCAGGCAAAGCTCTTAGTAGCACACACACAGCTTCAGTTCCTCTAGAATGTTCAACAAACCCAAACTTGTGAATAAAGCTCGAGAAAGGGAAGCATCCACGTTACAGCAAGCAATGTTTGTTCTTCTCTCCACTGACCTCTGTGCATTCCTACTTTGAGGAGTTTGGTAAGCAAGTCTTCTTTCCTTGGCACAAGGATTGTAACTTAATTTTTAATCTAGTTGTGTTTTGTGTAAATATGAATTTGAGCTCCAAGTGAGTGGTCAACATATCCATACAAAGCAGGCTGCTCAAGAAAAGCTGTGAAAGCAATCCTTGTTGTAAACCTTTCCAGGAAAAAGGAACCTAACTGTGCTTACAGCCACCTCCAATACAAAGTCTGCCTCAGCCAGAACACAGTAAAATGCTATTACTTAACTATTTTTTCTTAATCCTATTGGAATGGAGCAGTGGGAAGAGATTTCCCGTATTATTACAATCTGATCACTAAATTGTACGGCTTTCTTAGTGTCTAAAACTAACTGTTCCCTCAGTGAGAGGGTAGTTCACAGGAAAATAAGACTCACAGAACCAGAATTCTGCTGTTAGGTGAAGAAAAACCATTACTAGAAGAGTCTGGAATTCACTCCATCTGTTAAGATTGGCCGTAGATGTTCTTTTAAAAACAGTTTGAAATGGGAACATTTTTCTGTGGCTTCAAAACTTGATTTCATGAGCTACACATGTTGTGGCCTGAGTGCTTCTTTAGGTTTAGACATAGAGCAGAGACAGATATGTTCTCCTAACTTTAGCAGGAACTCTTTACATAGAGGCCTCATGTTAGAGCTCCCAGCTGCAGCAGCAGCATCTTAACTAAACTTCTCAGGGGTCCCAACACACTTCAGCACATCACCACCAAGACTAAGCCTGTGCTCAAGAGCCTTCATATTTTCCAGAGAACATGCAAAGGACTGAGTATATGAAATTGGTTCCTTGATCATGGTAGACATGACTTAACTGGATAGGACAGGCAATGGCTCACTTCCCTCCTTTTTTTCTCCAGAGAATGGTTACTTTGCATCAAACCTCCTCTGGGCTTTCTAAACCAACATATCAACAGCATATATGGCTGCACTGTCCATCTGCCACATCCCTTCAAGAAGACTCTATGTCAGAATCCCAAATTATTCTTAATAAATGGAGAACTTAGGTCAGGAAATCTGGATGATTTTAGACTAAATTCTATCTCCTTGAATGGAAGGTGCAATGGAATTAATGAGCACTGATGTCTGCAGGCCAGCTTTGATGCAAGCAAGAGCCCAGAGTGACAAACAGGGAGTGACTTGAATAAGCAAATGAGAAGAACTACCTCTTTGGTGATTGCTAAGAAGGCATGTGTGGCAAATGAATTACACATGAAGATGCATGAGCAGATAGAACAAACAAAAGTCCATACAACTGACTTTCTTCAAACTCCTTTGCAGATACAGAGTCATATAAAATGCTAATCAAACATCAAACTTGAAAAACTGTAATGACTATGAAGTGAACAGTCACAGGAAGGAGCCTGTTCTCCTATGAAGCTACAACTTAATCCACTTATTTACGTCTTCTCCCACTCCTTATCTGATCTCTTCCACCTCCACATTTTCTACCATGTGATTCTCACCACCACAAAAACAATTTCTACATCATCTATGTTAGTCTCTAGTACATACAAAAAAAAAAGGAGAAGTTTTATGAGAAGTCCTAGATCATCAAAAAATGTCACAAACAACACTGATGCATCCCTGGAGCTTACCAATGCTCCAGTCCCTGTTATGACCTACTGTATCTATTTTCAGACATTACCTGACAGTAATACCATATTCTCTCTCCACTGAACCCAAACCCTTTGCAGGGTTCAATAGAGAACTTTCCCACAGATATACACTACCCAGATCTGCTACAGCTTTTCAATTCCACTTTAGAAAGATTACTGTAAATAGCAGAGTTTCAGTCATACTGACTTATAGTTACAGCTTATTCTTTAATAATTTAATATGCTATTTCAAATCAACTGCTTGTATTTTATATATTCCACTTCACAGAGACACACTGAACTAAGACACTAATACTGACACAATAGTTATCAAATTTTCAAATAGTACAGACATAAAAATGAACACATCACAACTACAAATTTTAATGGAAAATGAAACAATCATTCAGTACTTAATACACTGCAGGATTCTCTTTTTTTCCTTCTCAATTATGTTCTTTTATTGTGTAACCACAACATGTATGTAACACGCCTTACCAGAGATGGTCAGCATTAACAGCATCATCATACAACAAAATGTAAAGGCAAAACCCTCCAACCACCAGGGCGTGGAATGTGGACACTGTCCTGAAAAAGAGATCACAGTCACAAGGAGGTACTGCCATTCACAACTTCCCCTGCTGTGCTTAAGGTAGGATGCATCCCAAGGCACTCTCAACTGCCTGCAGATACTTCTGTGGGAGACAATCATCTGTTCTCTATGCTGCATCCAACCCGTTACAATGACAGGTGGGAAAAAACAGCCAAGAAGGAGTCTATTAGATTGGAGTGGGATTGATGATACTAGATACCAAGTGAGTCTTAAAAGTAAGGGAGACCTAAGTTTCCTTCAAATTATCCCATATACTAATGAATCCTTAAAGACAGTATGACATCTAGCTCTCTAACAAATGTTTTCTGTATTATCCCATTTGCTGGAAAATGTGTATGCAATTTCATACTCAGATTAGCCTAGGAGTCCTGCAACAGCAGGTTTCTCCTTTCAGGCACCAAGTTAAAAGACCCATAATAAATCTAGTTTGGATTTGGAAGGTGGCATTAAATGAAAAATCCTAAGTTTCAGATAGAATTTCTAGCGCATTTGAAGTAGATTCTGGTTTTCAAAGAGAAAACTTGTATAACTTGGTTGTAGCTGAGTACCCAAGGTATAACAGCTACAGGTTTATATCAATTAGCAGCTTTGTACTGGACAAGGGAAATATAAAATAAACATCACAGTAATCAAAGCTGCCTTGTCCCTACCTGGGTACTAGACACATTTTTCCCCCAAAGACAACAGTCTCTAGTTTACAGGCTGCATGCACAGTATAGATAAACTCTGCATGCTAACAAGCATGCACTTTTAGAGAAATATCTATTTACAGAAGCCCCAGCAGGGTTTCTGCCAGCACACAGGCCAGGGCCCCTCCTGCCCTTTCAGTCCACATGTATTCTTGGAAGGTAGAACAATGCAATGGGCATGGGTCCAAAATGTGTAACCTTCCTGCTCTAGCCATGGGTCTAACACAGCTATAAGCTGCACCTAATACTGTGCAGCTACTGTTAGCTTTCCCACTTTCCAAATGTAATTAGAAAGGAAAAAAATTATGTGAAAAAATATCCATAGGGAATCACAGATACTGTTTGAAAGATGAGAACTAAATTCAGTGCTGTGTAATTGGAAACACCTCACACCATATTCACAGCACCAACAATATACACACAAATGCACAGATGCTGTTAGTTATTATTCCTGTCTTTGTACATATTGAATACATGTATTTGAAAGTCATTAATATTTTAGATGTCCTTAAGGCACTCTCAGGAATCTAAGCTCTACCATGCAAGATTTGAAGAAAACATCTTACTTCCTGCAGAAGACTTTGCAAAGAAAGAGGTTATAATCCCTACTCCATTTCCAGAAGTGGCATTACTATCTACTGGCAATAGAAGATTCTGTAACTATTCATTAAAAAACTGTATTTATAATTTGTTTCAAGAGTGTCACTGCTGTATTTTCAGCAGCTTTTTCAATAGTGTGCCAGAAAATGAATGGAGGTTAGTATAATAAGTAGTCAAAAACTGGATGAGAATAATTAATAATCATTACAGCACAGGCTGCACTTCTGCCCTCTCTTTTTTGAACACAGAAAGAAAATTTAATTATCAGAATTGTAATGATAATAAATAATTTAATTAAAACGTCTACTCTTGTAACACAGGATTTAAAAAGATAAGAACTTTTCTTTTTAAAAACAAAGCAGAGCATGCAATATTAGTTTCTGAGAAATACCTGGAATTTTTGAACTTGAGAGGACAATGCTACAAGAAGGAAGATTTGTCCTAAAATATAGCTCATTAGTTTACAGTTGTAATTTGCTTTTGAAGAGGCCGTTTACCTGAACCTTTCTGTTTAGAATACAAGTTATACACAAGTAGAACACTTGATGGGAGTGAAATAAAAGGAAAACAGGAAAGAAAAGAAAAGGCAGCAGATTTCCTCCTTAACTCTGGACTTTGAAGCTTCTCCATAGGCAGGGCAGAAAAAGGGAAATAGTACAACAGTCCATTTTAATAAGGAATCTAGGTCAAGCTATCAAGCTCTGTATATTTCCTTAGAATTTTTTTCAAAGCTTGCATCCTTTAACTCCTCATTAAGCTGCAAACAAAAAAAACCTGCAATGCTAGGTTGCAGATTTGCTTTTTTATTATTGAATATATTTTTTTTCACAACTACTTAACAGCAGTACAAGCATGTATTACAGGAGAGGTGACAAGAATATATGCACAACTTGAAGAGTTACACTACATCCATGACCAAATATAGTTTTTAACTCAATTTGAGTGTCCATATACTTCAGATGCCAGAAGCAATTACTTTATTGGTTCATAATTCTTAGAAGGTCAGCATGAACAAACTGACAGCATGGAAAATACAGCCAAGAGCTGCAGCTCAAATGCTTGATTCTGAAGCCCTCCAAACTGTAACAATATATTTTCAATGCTACAGCTCATTTCAGGCAGATGCCCTCTTCCAGACCCAGCTGAGCTGATAAAAATGCATAACCATCCTCTGTGCCAGTTTCCTTAGCACTGCCAACAGAATCATTTGTGTGTGCACTCCCTACACCAGTTCAATATAGGACAAAATAACAAACATCTACTTTTAAATAATTTAAATGAAACCAACAGATTTTACTAGGACATAGTAACTGTCTCTACCTGCAGAGCTCTCTGCAGAATAAATACATACTCATCTGCATTCTCTGAACTTGCAAGATACTCCTTGAGCCCTCTCTTCATTTCGGTGAAACACTGGAGTGACAGGGCAGTTTGACAAACACTGTGTTTGGTTAGCAGAGCTGAAGTAACACAAGCACAGCTAGCCTTTCTTTCCCTTCATGCCCTCCTCAGTTATAACATCCACAAGATGCTGATGAACCACGCTTTGTGCCTCATGCCTTCTAACTCCTGAGGTGGATGAAGCCCAGGATCACAACCCATCTGTGTGCTAACATCTACATCCTGCTATCAACCCCCAGGAAAAAAAATGCGCAAAGAGGTAAAAAAGGACATAGTCTGGGGTACTGTATCAACTGAGCAGTTAAACACCTTATAACAAAGTAGCCCAGAGATTTGGAGCAGCTTATTTCTAGCACACTTGTGATGTGTAAAACAATTCACGTTATTATGCAAAGCACTACACCAGTACAGCGCTACCAGGCATGGGGTAAGTTCTCATAAAGCCTATTATGCAATTCAAAGGCCATTTGATGTGGCTTATAGACAATAGCTCAGCTTCACATGGGAACAGTTTAGTTTACTTTCCCTATCTGCCTTATTGTTAACTGGGACAGAGAGGCAAACCTAAGCTGCACTGATACGGTGAACTGGCATCCTACACAGTTGTTCTGGCAGATAGGTAATTATTCAAAGATGGAACTGAAATCAAGATGGTGCCTTTAAGAACACTGCTAGTGGACATTTGCCAGATGGAAGGGCAAGGCTATTTGAGTTGCTAATGCTGCCTAGAACAATGGAAACAACTTTAGAAGTATCCACCTGATACTAAACAGCGCTGAGGAGGAACAGAACTGCAACTAATGCATTTTGAGAGCAGTGACAACCATACAATACACATTTCTGAGCTTTTAATTTGGGAAACATCAGAAAAAACATTTTAAAGTTGTAATAGGCAAAGGTATACTGCACCTATTCATTTCAACTGGAAAACCCTGTGTACTATATATACCCTTTCAGAGTAGTATGTTGCAAATAAAACCTCATTGATCACCCCATTTTCAATTACTATCTTATGCTTCCCTTATGGCTTAAAAGACTCACAGGTCAAACAAGTTTCTAGAAGTCCCCTATCTGAGGGGACAAGTGAAATGCAGGTGGATCCATCCCACTGATGGAAATACAGAAACACAGAGAGAGTGAGGAATGTTTTGGGACTGAGTTTCCACAACTCCTTCCTGCATGTGTACCCTGTGTCTGCTATAGCTTCCCCTCCTCCTCCTGCAGTCTCCTTTCCCTACAACACACATGAACCTGACTCTTTTCAATACTACACCCAAGTGGCATCAAATTCCTTGGAAAACCTTAACCTATATAAAACAGTTTGTAGTGTAGTAGCACCATGTGAATGAACTGCTTTGCTCCCAAAAGCGTAACCAGAGATACACTGGGATTTTGAACCAATTGCAACAGTTTTGCTTTTCATAAGTGTTTGGAAAGGAATTTTTCATCTCTTCTCTTTACTAGAAGCATCACAGAGCATCTCTTCAGTTTATTACTTCTCACCAGTCACTGTTTTATCTTTGTACTGACTTTTACTTGGGCATCACTGTCTAACAAAGCATTTAATGTAAAAGTGTTAGTAATGCTGTGTTTCCATGAAGGGGCCTCAGCATTTCACATGCATTATTTGTCCAGTGCCTAGAGCCAGCCCTCTGATCTTTACCTTTAACCAAGAGGGTTTTCTTCAGTCTTACACATACACACACAGGTGGTTCAGGTGTCCATGATTTCAGGTAAGTCTTTAACTGTTGTTGTTTTGAACACTTTACCTTGAATTCCATTCGATCTTCCTTTTTTGGCTGAGATTGTTAAAACCAGGTGTTATCCGTGTTGACACCCAAGAACTTACAACGTGGAACAGGAGCTGAAATACAGTAAAACTGGCAAGAGCAATGCCAATAGTCAGGTTGCTGAAGGAAGCCATTGTTCTTCCTGTGAAGAGAAGCAGAAGGTAAATTCACGCTATTCTCCATTTAACTATTTTAAGCAAGCACAGAAAGTGTTTGTGACAGCAAACTTATCAACAGAAATATTATTCACTAAAAGCTTCTACTTGTTCAAGGTCTCTACTTAAGCATTAACAGTATAAAAGTATGCCCAAACTTTCAGATACACAAGTTGCCTTTTGGTTTTGTTTTTTTGGGTTGTTTTTTTTTTTAACATTTGCATATTATACATTTTTGTAGCCTAAAATTGCCCATATATTTATATTTTATCTACACAGAAAGGGCAGTGACGACCACTGACCAGGCCAACTGCCAGCTCTGCAGCCTCCCCTCCTGTCCCAAGAACCTCCAAAGTTAAAACTTGTTTCATTATTGCCAGATTGACTGCTGCCAACAGGAGTTCAAAATGCAACAATGCAATCAGATAAGCACAGAAGAGAGGTTTTTGGGTCAGCCCAGAGAAGAGTGGCCTTGCTGCAGCTCAGTTTGTGCACTTTGCAGAGACAGTAACTCCCAATTCCCACTCTGCTCAGTCGAGAGCTTATCCTTGGGATGGGCTATGGGCTATTGGAGCTTTCCTCCTCCACAGATCTCCAACCTCCACACATCTCCACACTCAGTGGACAGCCTCTATCACCAGAGCTGACTGGCTTTTCAGATGCTGGATGCTCAGCTATTTCATGAGGTCTAAATACCAAAACAACTCCAAACAGAACTGTCAGTCTCTAAATGCTTCAGTTGTTTTTCCTGAGTCGCCAGTATTTGCAACACAGAATGATCTTTTCCCAGAAGCCACAAACCTCTGACATGCATCCCCAATTTGACAGTGAAGTGGTTTACACTCCAAGACTGGCAAAAGGTACAAACTCAAAAAATGTCAATTTCTATTATGTTGAACTGGAAAAGGGGAAAAAAGTCAAATGGCTTAATTTCAAATATTTAAATAATTAATACCTATTAAAAACCTGCTGCCACTTATTTCGGTTTTACTTAAGAAAATATCTAAAAATAAAATGAAGACTTTTAGGACAGCATAATCTGATGTTACCACAGCAACCTAATGGTCAGCAAAGCAATACAATGACATAATACATTTGTGTCCACCTTTATTTCATGTGCATTACTGAACAAGTGAACACATCTTCAATTTTTGAAATTGTATCTGCATTGCAGATGGTAAGAAACTTGAACTTCAGGAGGAAAAAACAGAAGAAAAAGTCCACCATAATAACAAAATAATAATTTTTTTTAATTAAGTACAATATTCTTACTTTGGGATGTAAATGGTGAGTATATTGAAACATACTTTCATCTTCAAAGATTTAGAAGCAGAAGGTTCAATGGTCTCAAACTTTTCCCCCTATACCTCCTTCTTTTCTATTTATTCTCCCAGAACTAAAGACAATAAAATAAAAACTTCCTCTGACTAGTGCCCACAGAGCTACAGGTATAAAAACAGAATGCAGGACAAATAAGAGCAGATTTGCTGAGTGAAATCTGCCTCTATCATGTGGCTTTCAAGTGCTTACTTCAGACCAGCTTTAATTCTGTCCTAGGGGCTCCACAATTCCTGGAACATATTTGATGTGCTCCTAGGGCCTATCTTCCTGCCCAGTTGAGCCCAAAAGGAACCCAGCTTGCATGCTCTGGGACAGCTATGCAACACAAATCACAGGGGGCGATTCAGTTCATAAATGCGTTTTTAATCCAAACTAAAATTTTTATGTACACCCACTGCAGTGCATTGCATTAAACTAATTGATTCCAGTTATTTTCTGATGACCTGTTCAAGTGCAGCAGCATATAAGTCCTGCATACTTTTTAATGTTACTCTATCAAAACTTCCAATTTCAATTACAAGCCTGAATATTCAGTATTCTCGATCCTCCATATACTTTTTCATTTGCCTCCATGGATCAAGAAGACACAAAACACAAACCAAACTTTATATCCTTTTCACATAGTATAAAGTACCAGAGACAATGGGTATTAAGCTCAATTTTCTAAAACCTTACCATTTGAAGGAATAAAACAATTTAGTATCTACCAGTTTAAACCCACTTAGAAGCACTGCATGGTTCCAGATTCCAGTTCCATTATCTCATTTTCAACCAACCCCAAGGAGAAAATCAGTTGGTTTTGTACAAATCTCTTCAGAAAAATAGCAAAACCACTAAGCATTAACCACACCTACTTCATCCTTTTCACTATAATATAGCAATTCTCATGATGCTACTTTTTATTCATCTGCAGTGACTACACTCGTATATCTGAGTTTTGAAGACACTGACATAATCTCTTGGACAAGAGAAAACCATGTTTTGTTTTGTTTCCTTAGTACCAGAAGATTATATTAGATTATATTAGGTAAGTAATGTTTCAGCTTTTGAAAGGTGTTCATTTTAGTACACATTATGGTATTAATCAAACCTTGCAAACATCCCTTGAAATGGAAGACTAATCTTTCAAAAGGAACCAGGTCATGCTTATCAAAGAGCAAGAATGCAGAACCATGATGCCCATGAAGGAGAACGGTACAATGGTTTTTAAGTATAGTAAGCCCTCTGTGGTTGGTCTACCAAGTCCAGATAATTTTATGCTTTACCTCAGCAATTAATAGTATCCTATTTTAATTAAATTCAAGGACCTGGTGTAAATACAGCATTTCACACGTGTTCAGCTATAAATATTGTCCCATACCTATAGGTTGTTATTTTCTCATATCCCTAGGTTGCTTTCAACTGTATCCTGTTTAACATGAAAATTTACTGGTTTTTACCAGATTTTCTTTTCATTTACAAGAAAAATTATTCATGTTGCTGAACCTAAACAGCTTGTTGCATTGTGCTTGTTGACTTAAAACAAGCACAATTAGATTCTGATTACAATTTTCCTTGACAAAGTCCAAAGTTAGTAAGCCAGGCAGCTTCAACTACACTGTGATCGGTTTTTTACCAAGTATCTTCTATTAGCTGTACAGCAAAGTCTGATCAAGATACAGAACTTTGTGGATTATTTATGAACAGACACTCTATCACCCAAACTGCATAGTCATTGATTACTGTTCTGTCAGCTGATACAGGGTTTGAGCTAATGGGAGGCTGCCTGGGCAGGTGGTTTAGTGTAACTACTTTGTATGCAGGAAAAACAGTACAATATACAGGTTGGGTCTCTACCATTAGCATTTGCCTTGCTTACCCAAAATTACCCAAATAAACATTCAGTTAGATGTAACTACATATAATCAGAACTTCACTCTTGTAGCTTTTCAATTGAGTCTTTAGGTAAATAAATATTACCAAACACTTGAAACTAACATTTTTTCAGCAAGGTATTGCTTACATGCCTAGTGTAATTTCAGATTACTCCATTGACCCAATAACTTTGAAAAGGTTAATAACACAGGGTTTTTTATCATACTCCATAAGAGCTAAAAATATGATAGTTTTCATTTGCTATTAACATGCAGTGTTTTTCCTGCAATTCTGTTTCTACTTGAAATTTAGAAGAAAAAGCAATGAACTCCTGATAGAAACAAGCTGGCACTTAATGAAAGAGGATTAAGAGGATAAAGGAGCAGGAAAGTTATCAAGTGTTATTCCATCAAATGCATTTAGCATTTAGGTTCTCCTCCTCTTACTGTTTCCACACCACCAAAATAAGAAATGCAACAGTATAGCGAGGCATGGTAAGAAGGTGCAGCGGAAGGTTTAAGGCCAGCAGCCCTTACTTTCTTCGCGGCTGGATTTCCAGATGAGTTGGATCAATTTCCAAACAAGATTACACCGTAAAGCTGCTACTGATACCAGGACATCACATGAAATACTGTGCTCTCCTGATCCGCTTAAAACTGAAAGCCAAATCCAATAGCTGTAAAACTTGTCAGACCAATCTGCAGAGAGCAACACTGGACTACTGACTGTTTCCACATTTTATAATAAGCCCAGTAACAAAAGAAGTGCTGGAGCTCTGCTGTGCTCTCGGTTCTGAATGGTAGATCCTATTCGTCTGATATCTTATTTAGCTCAGTAAGCCGCGTTAAGGAGAAACACAACAAAATTCAAGCCACTCACACTTAAGCCGTTCCCTTTTGTATTTAAGGCTATTCACACCCTAAACTCCACTCAGCCTTCTGCTCTTAGAACATCAAAGCAACGGGCAGATAAACATTCTTCTAAAGGCAGTGTACTCAGGATGAGGTGGCCGCTGCGATACCATTTACCGAATTTCCTCAAACCCCGCTGGCAGCCTGGAGTCACAAAGCCCCCAAGAGGGAACCCGCCCAGACTCGGTGGGCGCGGAGAGCCCTCGAGCTGCCCCCGAGGGACGCTGTCCCCGAGCCGGGCATTACCTCGCTGTCCCGGTCACCCGCGGCGCCCGCCGTTCGCACCGGCCCCGAGCGGCCGCGGGGCAGGCTGGCAGCGGGCAGGCAGGCAGCGGGCAGGCGGGCAGGAGAGCACAACAGTGGGCAGGCAGCGGGCAGGCAGCGCGCACCCTCCGCGCTCGCTCCGGCCGCAGCGGCGGAGGAGGCGGCCCCGCGCAGCCCTGCGCTGTCAGCGCGCCCCGCGCCGCCGCCTGCGGCCCTCGGCCCCCGGGGCCGCCCCGCGCTGAGGGAGGGAAGGGGCCGCTCCGCGCAGCCCCGCGGGGCGGGGGAAAGGGGCCGCACCGCCCCCGCCCCGCCAGCCCCGGCCTCTCAGCGCCCTACAGCCTTCCCTCCCCTGCACACCGCACCTGGACCGGGGTTACGGGGGCTGCGGCGCCGCCTCCTCCTCCTCCATGCCTTCCCCGCGTCGGGGACGGGACAGCCCTTCCCGGGCGCAGGATGCTCCGGCTGGGATCGGGTTACGGCAACCGTAGCCTTAAAGGGGCCGAGCCGCCGCCGCCACCTGCCGCCGGGCGCCGCTCGCCGCCTCCGAGGGGCCGCGGCTTCCCCGGACCCTCCCTGCGCCCGCCCCGCGCTGAGGCCGCCGCCCCCTCTCCGCAGCCGCCCCCGCCAAGGGCCGCGCGGAGCGGGGCTCGGTAGCGCAGGGCGATGGCCCGGGACCGGCCGGCAGCTCCTCGGTGCCGCCCGAGCGCAGCCGCGGGGACAGCGCGCGGGCAACACCGCCCGTGCGGGCAGCGAGCCCCGCCGGCCCCCACGGCTGCCAGCGGAGCCCCTGCGAGCCGCCAGCACGGGCGCTGGGGCCCTGAACGCCGCTGAATGTTCATGGTGGTTTTGCTGGGGCAGGATAAAGGCCGGTCAGTCATAGACCTCACCTTCCAACAACATTTTAGTCACTGTGTCTTTCACTTGCACAGCCCGGTTGTCTGAAATGTGTCATGGGAAAAATGCTGACGAGACCGTTCGTGCCCTAGGAATCCATTTATGCACTCTTTGGGAGCACTGTACAGCACAGAGCCATGGGGAACACACCCATCATAGAGAGAACAGGTATTGCCAATACTTGCCATTTACTAAGTTCAATGCTGTGATTTATGACAAATTAATTTTTTACTTTACATTTTTGAGATGTGTTGAAAAACAGAAGTAATCTTACGCTGACAAAATTAATTATGATGGATAGATGTAGTTTCACCAACTAGAAAATGTAAGGGTCATGACTGTTCCTCTTGACATTCTTCTGCTATCATCCACATCCTAAACCACCTCAAATTTACATTTCCATTAATGATTTCTGATTAATATATTAAAAATTCTCCTCTAACAAAATAATGATGAAGGTGCTACTATACATCTCACCCTATAGTTTAAGCTGCAGCTGATAAGTCATCTACCCCACTCTGTACACTGATCTCTCATGCCAGACATCTCCCACAGCAGGAATGCTCTGGCCTGAACAAAAACTGATGTTGGCTTGCTTTAATGCGCCAATCTGCAAAATGCAGAAACCCAGGTGCTGATTAATGAGGCATTGAGCCATTCCTGCTGCAGAAGTGGGAACCTGTGGGAGGTGGGCAGGGCACACTGCCAGCATCTCTGTTTCCAGCCAGCTTGGCGAAATCCATTGCTGGGCATGAACCAACAACCAGGTGTTTGTGTAAACATCAGAACTACTGAAGTTTGCTTTCCTGTGGACTTGTGCCTTATGACTGACCAGCTTTTGAATTGATTTTTGTTAACAAAATTTTATGAGATGTCCTCAGAAAAGTGAAGGGGATGCCGTTCCTGCTTCCAATCTCCTTCCATTTCAAAAACAGATGGACATAATAATAATAAAAAATAAAGACAGCAATACCATATGAACACAATATCAATACAATCATCTAATTTCTTAGTGTAATTAAGATTAAAACCTCATGTTTTACTCTGATGTCATATCATTCTTGATATAAATGAATATTTCAACCTATTTTCTACTACATCTGCAATTTTTAGTGAATCAGAAAAGCCACTAAATCCTAAGAACTCCATGGTAGGATCATAAACCATTTTTAAGATTACATAAACCATAAAAATTCCAAGAGAATTTTTTCTTCATTAATTCACCTTCCAAAGAACAGCCCTCACTTTTTGTTTAATACAGTATCAGTGACTTTGAAGTTGCTTGACATATACCCTTTTCTCTCTGGAGGTGTAACAGCTGTGACACCAGTACTCCATATGGATAAGCAGTGGACTTCTGGGGTGACAGAGGACCTGCAGTGGCAGTAAAGGCAAGAATGGTTGTCCCCAGACCTGCAGGTACTGGCAAGGACTGTTTCCTCTCATGGTTAAGAAGCAAAGGCCAAAGGCTCTGAACAACAAGCTCTGGCAGATTTAGCTGCTGTGTTTTAAAATATGATTTTTCTCAACTTCCTGAGGTCATGATCATTCTAGGAGAGTACAACAATGAATGCAGGTATTCTTTTAACATGCCAGTCTGTGACCTGGAGTCTCCCCTGTGAGAGTGTAGTAATACCTAACAGCAGAGTAAAATAGACACTTGAGAGTGGTAATGGCTTAAACTGAATGGGTAACTCTGCCAAAGACCACTTATCAGAGCTCTAAGCCTCAAAACCACCTAATCACATTATGCACTTACAGGTTAGGAAGCATCTAGAAGACAAACCAGACTCTCCCAAAGCCTCTCTATCAGGCCTGTGTAGCATACAGCCTACCAAAGAATTCCTCTGGCCCAGTGTGCTGCGTGGGTGAAGAAAACGAGTTTGTCCTGCCTCGCTGCTCTCTTCTTGGCCTGAGATCAGCACGTTGTTGGGCACGCAGCAGACCGTGACCAGAGGCAATGGCCTCTTTCCACAGTCCCATCCCATAACACGTGCCGAGAGCTGCTGACTGTAAAGGTGAGAATGGTGATGCACTGAGGATTCTTAATTCTCTCTACATGAGCATACAGCAGGGTACCTCTGCAAACTTTTGCAAACAAAGAACTAGCTATGGGGAAGCATGAAGGCATTGCAGTAGAAGGGAGACCTGTAGACATGGTTAGATACGGCTACCATATCCAGGTTGTCTTAGATTGGTTGTCTGTCCTCTTTTCCAACCAGAATTGTTTTCCAGGGAGATTTTAAGAACTGCGTATGTCTAGGATTTTGAACTGTGTGTGTCTAGGATTCTTGGTATCTAATAATCTCATCATGGTATTGCATACATGCAGCAGTCTCAACCTTGGATGTCCCATGTCCAGCAATCCCAGAGACCCCAGAGAAACATCACAGGCCCATATTCTATAGGCAGTGTAATGCCAACAAAACTAAGGGAGTGCTCTACCACTCCTGCAAAGCATTGCATGAACAGACCACACAATTACTTTGGGCATTTCCAGCAAGTCCTAAAAGTATAAGGCTTACTGTACTTGCATGATGCAACTGGAGCACCTTTTTCTCCATCAGAAATAGAGTAGCCAGAGGGTGGGATAAAGAGCCAACAGAGCAGTATCACAGCCCAATGCCTGCTGTACAGTGGCCACAGCCTGGCTTTCACAACCAATACACCTCTTCCTCCCTCCCTCCCAGCTGCTGCAAACCAAAGCTGCCCCTGCTAAACAGCAACTGCCAAGAACTTTCCTCAGTAACAGCTGCAGCTTCTGAAGTGAAGCTTCAGAACAGAAGGGAAGTATTGGCAAGGGGCTTGCTAAGGTGAGCTGCACAACAGAGATTTAGCAATACAAGACAAAAATTAACAGTGTATTCCATATCAACACATATGCATAGCAAAGGTAGGGAGGATGGGGAGGTATCACAGTAGCATTTACAGGCAGCAGCATAATTCTGTTGGCTTCTGCTGAATCATCTTATTTGTAGTATGTAAGAGAAAAATAGGCCTGTGCTTTTCATCTATCCTTTAATTACAATAAAACTTCTTGATTATATTGATGATTTTCAACTTCATGTCAACTAGACCCATAAATTCCATAAATGAAGAGCAAATTTGGATAAAATGGATGGGATTTGTTACAACAGGGCAGTAATTGGAAGGCAACCCAAGATAAGTAGACAAAGTCTGCAGTAATCTATCCTCAGCTGAGTTGCACACACCTGTTCTGTACCCTTCTCCTTCTGGAATTACTTTCAGAGTGGCACTTCAAGTATGGTAAAAATTTGTTGTCAGATGACTGCTCCCACTAAAATCTGCAAGAGGGATGTGACCATAAAAGAAAAATACACAGTAACCTTTCCAAAGTATGCCTGTAATTTCAGAATCGTGCTTTTCCAGAGCTGAGCTTCCTTCTGCCAAGAATGAAGCCTTTATCATGGTTGCTGTACTGAAAAGTGAGACATAGGTGAGAAAGAAAAATACTTTTAGAGCATTTAAAGATTATTTCAGTTGTGGTTTTAAATTTACACAGGATGTAACTAACCTTTACCCACTGTAGTAAGAATAGATCTTAATGAATGTTTAAAGCCTGAGCAGTTTATGAAAGGAATTATATAACATGGTGTTGTAGAAGCAGTGGATTGAATTCAGTGACCTAAAAAATGCTTACATTTATTTCTGACTTAGGAAGTTCCTAGGTCTACCTGTCAGCAGCAGAATATGTTCCCAGAAAATCAATTATACATGTAAACAAAAATATCATGGAGATTAAAGAATATATGAAAGAGCAAGCACAACTCTTCTTTCACAACACTGTGAATCAAGAGTAACTTCACTGAAGCCAATGAGTTACAGTGCTGAGTGAGAAAAGAACCAGCTCCATTGTCTGAAAATTACTTGGGCCACCCATGGAGTCCAATCACAAGAACTGCAGGTAGCTAATATTGCAGTATTTAATTCAGAAAGCTCAAGCCTGAAAAGAGGAGACTGAAAAGAAAGGATCTGAATTTGGTTTCAGTTAAAAAAACTCTGAAAATAGCAGGAAAAAGGTGAATGGAAATGAAAAAAATAAAAATCTCCATTTTTAAAAAATCTTCCCTCTCCAAAAAAAAATTACACAGACCAAAGAACAAATCTGTATGCTTTGGGCTTTTTTTAACACCCTGCAGGTACCCAGTTAACAGTGGCTGAGCTGTACGCTTCCCTGAAGGGAAAGTGTTATCTTGGCTTTCCAAACAGCAGCCACATTTTATGAGTTGATGAATACTGTGCTACACCTACTCAGGTGAGTGCTGCAGAACGAGTGTCGCACCTTTCCAGCGCAGGCAACATATCCTACCACATTTTTAGCTAGTAACATACCTTCACCTTCCCTGCTTTAGCTTACTCCCTCTAAACACACGCTCCAGTTTCCATCTGAGGTCAGTGAGTTTAATTTTCCCAGCTCCTGTCACCTCCCACTTGAGAGAGCATTTCTACCAGTAGTACTTACTGTCCATAAGAGAACAAAGGCTTCTTTCTGGAAAGCTGTCTGTTCACGAACCTCTTCCTGTCCCTTCTTCAGTCTTCTTCCAGTTTTTCTGTCTTCTCCATTTGTGTCTCTCATCACACACTGTCTCTTTCATCTATTTACACCTCACCTGCAGCATTACCCTCTCCATTGGTATTATTGTCCTGATTATAACTGTCCAGAAGCTACTGAGGACCTGTAAAACAGCACATTGTGAGCTCACTATGCTGCACTAGAAACCCCTACACTGATGCACCACATCAGCATTATGACAAGACATCAAACCACATTAAGACAGATGTGCTGAGTATTATCCACAGAATTTGCAGGAACACCATCTCTCTTTTTCTTTTCCAGGTCACTGTCTCCTCTTTTTTCCCCCCTTTTCTACTTTATATTCTATTTTACTATCACCTTTTCCTTTCCTGTCACTTTATTTTCTTCTTCCCCTGGTTTCCTTCAGTGTCCACCTCACATTCCTCCATGCATTTTCTTCCCTCTGATGTGCCTGCACAAAGGAGCATAATGGAGGCAGTACTGCAGCTTTGTTAAACGTGCCCTTGGCTCTCTAGTAAACAAAGCAGTAACTGGGTGCATCTTTGGGCTCTGCAAACCAGAAAGGTCTAGAGAAAGTGTTTCATTCCCAAAGGCTTAAGCCAGAGAGCTCTGAGATTTAGAAAAACTTGGTTCCCTAATCTCTGACATGAAGCACACCACAAACAGCAGGAGGAATTTTGAAATAACACCCAATTCTTTTCTTCACATGCACGTACCTCCTTTTGCTTTGTGAGTTGAGGCTCTTAGCAACAAAAGCACTGTAGAACAGGGTAGTGACTAGAATTTGATGATGTCAGAACAGCAGAAAATTGAAAAATATGCACTTTGTAATGGCATACAATTGGAAAGAATAAAATTGGTGCCAAGCAGTGCTAAAACCAAACAAAATGTTTCCCAATAATTCAACATGCAGAGGGTCAGAAAGCAATCTGGGTTTTAATGTTCTGACTGGTAAATAAAACCAGCATAATTCAAGAGCAGAACAAAACAGTGCTTGTTAATACAAGGTATTTTGTTTTATGTGATAGCATCAGATTTTCAGGTAAAGAGACAGAGCACGTGCTTTGGATGGCATCACTTGTCTGTATGCTAAAGATAGCTCCTAAGCCTGGCTTAGCTCAGTCTGAACTTTGGCACACGCCACAGCAGCAGCACAGCGTGTCACTGTGCCTCCTTCAGCTTTCCACAGCTTGGAAAGAATGGCTGGGAAGGATACTTTAATAGCAGATGTGTTAGCCTGAACAGGTCAAGTAGTTTCTTCAGACTATATAATTCCCTCTGAATGCTTTGTCAAATTTTTCAGATTTTTCAAAAACTTTCTATCATGTTTAGTGATTTTTTGATGCTCTGTTAATCTGTGAAAGCCTTGAGGAAACAAGGAACGAAAATTGCTTGATGACACATGGAAAAAATAAAACCTGATCCATACTCATTTTATATATGTCTAAATACTCTTGAAATCTAATTTTAAAAACTGAGTAAGAAAGCAAAAATTGTTTTCCACATAGTTCTCAAAAGCAGTAGTCAATAGTATTTGTAATAATTTTTTTTCAGAGAACATAACTTTAAAATTTATATTTCTTAAGTTTTAATTTCATATTTGGGGATAGATATTAAAGTGGTGTCATACATTGTTTCAAAAGTAAATATAATTTTATATTCAGGAGGTCCAGAATGTATTATTTATTTTTCCTTTATTACTAATAATGAATTCTAGCAAAGCCCCTGCTTTTACCACTGCTACTTGTTAATATTGTGATTATTTTCTAATTTTGCATTGGCACTATTACAGATTCTTACCTAGGGTTTAATTGTTAGTCTGCATTGATATCAGGAGCTGTAGTGATTCCCCTCCCAAGGCCTTGTTCTGTACATTAATTCACACAGACATGTTCCTTTGTACAATTCTAGTCATAGGAAGGAAATCATGCTCTATAGTGTTCTTTCAAATCTAAGATTTAAGACAGCAGTCCTGCTAAAAACATACAAAAAGACATGAAACTACATTAAATACAGCAGTGATAAAGTACAGAAAGACAGCTTGCCTTTCAAATTAAGTGAGAAATTTTGTTTAGGCTTCTACTTCCAATGACACTATTTAACACTATACCTTACTGATTAGACAAATACTAGAAAAATTTTGACTACAAAACCCAAGAATACCTAAAAATAAAGAAAATACAAAATTAATCCTAATTCTATATGACATAGATAGATAGATAGATAGATAGATAGATAGATAGATAGATAGATAGATAGATAGATAGATAGATAGATAAAAAATGTTAAGGTAGAAGAGTTTCACCATTAAAATATATCATGCAAACATTATAAGTGGATTTGAAAAGTCACCTTGTGAATTGCACCAAATATATTGTCTAATTGAATAAATTGCAGAAAAATTGCATTGTGATATACAAAAATTAGAACATCTTGGTTGTGGTTTTTTCAGTGTTGCCCATTTCCTTGTACTTTGCTGTAAACATACACATTTTTCTGTGGTAACTCTACTGGGACTGCTCAAAGAGCCAACATTTCAGCACCTGTTCATCTGATTTGCTGAATAAGGACATTACACATCTGGAGTGCCTCTGTTGATATCCTTCTTCTGCTTGGAAATTATGCTGCAGTGGAAACAGGCATCTCACCACTGAAAGTGGAAGCTTTACAATTAAAGGTTTGTTGGACAACTGTAGTGCACATACACAGACCAAAACATTCCAGTCCAATGTCACGTTCTGCAGTGCCAAGTCAGCTGAGTTCTGGCCACACTGCACTCCACATGTATGCACTCCTCAGTTTCACTTGGAACAAACCTGTTTTCTCTTTTCTGTGTAAAGTACTCTTTAAACGTGATTGCAGTTACAAACAATTCATCAATTAAATAATAGTAATGATGATAATAATAATCATCAAGACTTAGACCAGCCTTTGGCTTGACTATTAGCTACTTAACAATTGCTTGTATATACAATTTTACCAATCTTCCAACACAAACATACAAACAATAAAACAACATAATTTTTTCTTCAAAGTATTCTAAAAAGAGTATGAAATCACATGTAAGGTTTCTTTTTTGAAATTATTTCTATTATTTATTTGCTTTAGTCAGTGTTAGTAAATTGGAAGCTGACTTAAAACTTGTGTTTCCACATGTATAAAGTTTTCTCTTTTCAGTAATATATTAATTACAAGTCATCTAAATAATTAACACCATAACTTGATTCTAAGCAATTGTCTCATTATCACTGTTTAATTCACAGGCACTGGAGTCGACCAGCTAACTCTCCTGACACCTTAATGATGCATTAAATTCACAGTAACTAATGCAAATGGTTTATAATTTCCTAACATTCATTAAAACTGTAATAAAGGCAAGGACATTCTTTCCTTGTACTGTCAAACAGAGAGAGAACAGTATTACACATCACCTGTGCTTGATGAAAAAAAATTCGAGGCATATCTGTTTTTAAATCTTATCACATAATTAAAGACTGTAAAAGTACAGTGCAGAGGGCAAATTATGTTGGCAATAGCTGGACTTTAGACTGTGTCAGCCAATAGGGTTTGCTATGGCTGATATCTTACATATTTTAACTAAACAGATAGAAGAAAAAAGAATTTCATCTTTTGAAATCGTAATATTTTGTCTCACAAGTATCATACACAAACATACAGAAATTAAAACACTGAGATACCTTTGGCAGCCCTTGCAAACTCTGCAAAGAATTCAATTTATCTTCATTGAGAGCTAGTGGAGTCATTGCATTCAATTGTCTTAAATAGTACTTGATCAAATCCCTAAATCCACAGCCATACCTGGCAACATCCCCAAAACAATAGTCAAAAAATTATATATTTTTAAACACAACTGCATGAATAAAAGATGGAAGAAAAATGGGAGGAAAAAAACATGAAAGACAGTGTAGAGCAAAACAAGAAGACATCTTCCTTTCTCTTTTAATATGACCAGTTATTTCCAGTCCAGCATAGCATTAACTCAATGCTAGAGCTTTAGAAACCTAAACAGCTCAGAAAACTGTCCTCACTTTCAACTGAGTAGCATTTCCTTACAGGGAGGGTGTCATGCTTGTAAGGAGAGGAGGGAGACAGCAAAGAAGGATGAGATGCCCTTTCCCCAAGCCTAAGAATGCTGAGGGCTGGGCACTCAAACCCAGAGCTGTGACAGCAGCAGCAGCAGCCCCACAGCTGCCTGGGTTCAGTCTGAGAGAGGAAAAGCTGTGCACCCAAAACAAGCTGAGAGCTTGGTCCCATCTATCTCCCTGCACAAGCAGTGTTCAAGTTTTCTGACAGCAGGAACCCAGGAAAGGCTAAAGCAATGTGCATTTCTCTTCATCCTCCTTACAGATGGAAAGCTCAGGAAAACCCCAGTAAAAAGCAGCAGTGAATAGGTAGAGAATCCTACATCCTAACCCCCAAGTATCCTGCAAGTTTCATTTAACATTACAGATCAGAAAACAGATTTCCAGGAGATTAAAAATAGACTTCAAATCTATTTTTAGGTGTGTTTTTAAAAAAGACCTTATTTTTACAGGCCAAGTGGCCTGAGGCACCCAAGTGACCTCCAGGCCACTCAGTACTTTTAAGGAGTGAAACATCAGTCTCTTTCTCCTGGCCTTTTGGACAGAGAGAAGAGCATTATTTTACACTACGTTACAGGGACTGCTCCTGAACACACTACCCAGTAATTACAAGTTGCATTATATCATGTCAGTGCTGTCTACTACAAAAGTTTCTGCTTCATGAAAGCACACTCAGAATGCACCCAAATGGTTACACCACCATGTGTCATCAAAGGCACGCATACCAGCCCTCCAGACACCTCAGATGCAGCAGGTTAAAGAAACATTGGCTGGCACTGTGGCTCATGCCTGTCAGAGAAAAACATTCTCCTTACAAATTGCTGCTTTGATTCTAAATTCGTACATGGTATTTAGACCCAAACAAATTTCTAAAAACAACCTCCTATCCCAGTTCCAAAGACTATTTTCAGAAAACTTGACATTGCCAACAAGAGGGAAATGTAGGAGTGAAGGATACCTTATTTATTGAGCTGTTGTAAACTCACAATCACTTTGCTATCCGTCACTGAAAATTAAAGTGTAAAGAAAAGCAAATGTGAATGGGAAAGAAATAAAATTTTTTAAAAGTTTTTAATATGGAATAAGTCTTATTATTTGGGGAATTTGGTTCCACATTTTTGGTATTTAGCACAAACATGGTTTAAGTGTTTGCAAGTGCTGAACTTTTATATCTAAACAAAAGAGACTCAAATATATATGAGAAGTGCCCTTATACCAGGAAGCACAGCATTAACTGTAATGTTACCATAAATATTACAGCTGTTATTGATTGCAAATACAAATCAGGACTTCTAAGATTACATTCCTTTAATTCTAATGACTCATAAGAAAGTCTAACTGCACTTTGCCCAAAGGAATTCAAAGTAGCAGCTGTCTAAAGGGACAAATCTTGCCACACACTGGCTCTGATAACATCCTAATTCTTCCTTCAAGTGAGATCAGCCAGTAGCTTGTCTCCAGTTGATCCCAAATGATCTACTCCACTGATTAATTTTAAAATACCTTTCTTGCCCAACCACAGAACTTGTTATAACACTTAGGATGTTATTGCTCTTCTAGAGTCTTCCAGATACAGTTTGCATTTCTAATATTTCTAATATTAAAGAAAAACCCAGTCAGAAGTCTTCAGGTTTTGCCTAATCCAAAAGCATACCACTTCTCACAGTGCTCCTAAAAACACCATAAGCACATACAAAGAAATAACTGCTTCTGGCAAAAAAAAAAAAAAAAAAAAAATCAAGTTTCCTTATGTAATATCTGTTCTTATGAATCACTTCTATGAAAATATCATGCAGAAACTAAGAATATATTTAGATACATTTAAATAAATTACTGAGCTTTAACATGATAAATGGTTCCACATTACAATTTTTCCAGTAGCAAAGCCCAAGTGATTCCTGTCCTTTTTCTCACCCAATTGTTTCTACCATTTTGCTAGTTTACTCATCAGTAGTGCTGATGCAACTGTTTGTGGAGCTGCACTCCAAGCCAAAAGGAGAAAAATGACCTCATTTTAGAAAACAACAGTACACTCACTCTTGTTCATAGGTGTAATTTTAGAACCTGTAATTTGAAGAAAATAAAAAACCCAAACATCACAAGTATTCAAAGTGCCAGTTAAGAAATCATGAATATAAGGTGTATTTCAGTTGAATGGAAAGATTCTTGTTTAAGAGTTAAGAGTTAGATCACTTACAGGGAAACTCAGAAAAAGAATTACTGCCAGATAGCCAAAGCTGTCTACATTTCATTTCAGGGGAAAAATGGTTTTATTTATATTCCAATTACAGCCTTTCCTGTTGGAAACAAAAGAACCTGAAACACAAAGAGCCAGCTTTGCTCAATTCCCTTTAGTGCCCAGCAGTGTAACTTTCAAAGGAGCCAAGCACCCCAGGTACCAGGAGGCTCCCACAGAGAATATTCACATTTAAAAGGAGAGCAGCATGTCTTTCTTTAGAACATTGTCTCACAAGTGGTACATGGAAAAAATACCATACCTATTTTTTCCTATTCAAGGGTTACAGAGTTGGACAATAGTGACAATTATTTAGAACAAGTGTGGTTCATTTCTCCTTCAGAAAAGTTCCAAGCCAACTTCCTACATCAGCAGCAGAGGTGTCAGAGGCAGCCTCTGCACCTGCATCACTTTCTGTCAGACCAAGTGCACCACTTCCTCCCACACCCCCTTTGCTGTATCCGTGATTGTGCAGGCTGGAGAGCAGTACCAGCACTAATCACTGCCTTCCTCATGGACCCCTGCACTCCACCTGCTTCACATCACTTAGCTGACACAGCCATGCTGTGCTAAACTTGGCATTTCATATTAACTTTCATACTAACTGTGCATTTATGCACAGCTGATGCTGAGATGAGGATTTCTCAAGGCACTTCCCAGACTGGAATCATGGCCAAGCATTCAGCACACACCTGGAGGAGCAGACAGCAACCTGCTTTCTTCAGGACTGCTACCAGCTGTTGCACTGAAGTCTCCCAGGTCCGGAACGTGGTATCAAGGGAGTTGCAGGGAGTTGCCATGATGAAACACAAATACACCTAAGTCCTACTGAGAAAAGGCAGGATTAGCAGCGTTACATTGCAAAAGGGATCTTCATGAGCTCTGCTCAGTCTTCACAAAGGAAAAAAAAAATCCTCAAAACTTTTTTGCCACTAGGTATCAAACTGTTGCCTCAGTCTTTAGTTATTTTAACAAATCTTACCAAATTCTGAATCCTCACTCAAGCCTTGCAATCTTCTGTGGATACTACCTGAAAACTATATCCCCTACTCTTGCAAATGTAACAATGAGCTAGCAGACTTCAAGCACCAGCCCTAGGAGTTTACGAGGCAAACTCACTGCTTAGATTTTTAGACTCCTTGAAAGTCAAAACCTTTGCTTTGCATCCAAGAAACTGTCTACTCCAAGGAACAGGTCTGCATCACTCTTAATTTTTTCCTCTTATTTTTAAATGCCTTTCAACTTCCCTGATTTTAGGTCAGTTTCTCATTAATTTAACCAAACACATTTACAGAAGGATTCTGTATTGGAAGGGGAAGTGTGTACATACAGAAGAAATACCATGAAAAGGACAAAAGAAGTTAAAGCTTTTTATATCAATCTCTACTGCTGAGTTTCCAGGACTATTTCTTGGAATCAAATGCCTCATAAAAACCAGTTATTTAAAATTTATGCTAGGAAAAAATAAGAGCAAAGGTCTTGAGAAGTCTTGGAAAAAAACCACCTTAAATAAAAAATTGCTAGCTACACCTGCTGTGGCAACTAGGATAAATTCAACATCAATGACATTTATTTTCATTGAAGAGACTACAAGTGGGGAAAAGATGACCATAGACAAAATTAGTATTTGAATTGTCTAGAGAACTTACTGTTTTGTTTTAACCTAGTAGTCCATATCCTGAAAAGGTATTGTGTACTTTCTTCTGTCATTGACTTGCATTGTCCCTACTTATTAGTTTTATGAAGCTCATTAAGTGGAAATCAAAATGAATTTTGGAAATTTATGCATCATCAACAGAATTTTTAATTAAAACCTTGTTGCTTCCAAATGCAAATAATGACTAGGCAGTGAAATACTTTTTGTGAGGTTACTCATTTGGGTGAAAGACAAGCTTACCATAGTAATACTGTTTTTAATACCCTCAGCTTAAAGCTACTGCAAAATTATATGTTACAGTGACATAAAGAAAGAAACATAATCTGTAGAGCTGTGAAGCATGAATCACAAAGACTCATTTCAGATCCTAAGATGGCAAAGGATTGGTGGAGCTTGTATCTTTTATTTGTAAGACATACAATAACCACTGGAATCCACAACTGGCACATCTTTGTTAAAAATGAGAAAGAAACATTAAGCTTCCAAGGCTGGGACACAAAAAGTCCGATTCATTCAGGAGGAGTAAGAGGAAAAAAACAGCCAGATAAACCATGGCAGGCAGATGCAGAATTGCAATGTGTTTGATCTATTGTGGTTGTACACTTGAGGTACAAGTGCACAGCCATCACGTTTCATGTGTTTGACAACTCATCTCATAAAGCAGTAGCACCAAACCTCTCCATAAAGCTCCAGAGTTCACTGCTCCTGATTCACTGGCCAAGAGGAGGGCCTTGCTCCGTGGCAGATAATTTAAAGACAATGATGGACAAACTCATTCCTAATCATAAAATGCAGTATATTACTCTTTCTAGCAAACACACGTCGCATCTGAGATTAGCTCAGGGGCTGAATCATCGCTTTCTCTCAACAAAGGCTGGATGCTGACAGAGGCAGAAAGAGTGCTGATCTTCTGCTCCACGCTTCTTACTGAAATAAAAAGCTGAAGTATTACCATGAATGAAAACTAGAACCACGACAGGCAGTGAAACGTTAATATTCTTTATTTTACACGTTACTGTAGGCTGTGTAACATTTCAGCTGCATGTAAGCACACATACCTGGATCAGCATCAGTGCATACAGCAATGACGCTCCCGCAGGAATCCATCCATCCGTGCGCGTCATGGAGCTCCCGGCTCCCGCTGCAGCCCCTGCACAGCCGGCTGGGCTCTCCGGGCGCCTGCAGCCCCCGCTAAAGCCGGCAGGGCTCTCCGGGCTCCCGCAGCCCCCGCTGAAGCCGGCAGGGCTCTCCAGGCTCCCGCAGCCCCCGCTGAAGCCGGCAGGGCTCTCCAGGCTCCCGCAGCCCCCGCTAAAGCCGGCAGGGCTCTCCGGGCTCCCGCAGCCCCTGCTAAAGCCGGCAGGGCTCTCCGGGCGCCTGCAGCCCCTGCACAGCCGGCAGGGCTCTCCGGGCTCCTGCAGCCCGTACTAAAGCCGGCAGGGCTCTCCGGGCTCCTGGAGCCCGTACTAAAGCCGGCTGGGCTCTCCGGGCCCCCGCAGCCCCCGCTAAAGCCGGCAGGGCTCTCCGGGCTCCTGCAGCCCGTACTAAAGCCGGCAGGGCTCTCCGGGCTCCTGCAGCCCCTGCACAGCCGGCAGGGCTCTCCGGGCTCCTGCAGCCCGTACTAAAGCCGGCAGGCCCCTCTCGGCTCCTGCAGCCCCTGCACAGCCGGCAGGCCCCTCTCGGCTCCTGCAGTCCGGGAACAGCGGGCAGGCTCGGCCTGCGGGTCCTGAGAGTGCCGGCCCTCATTTCCCCCGTCCTTACGGCGGTATTTCGCCGCTCCGGGACGCCGGCTGGCGCGCAGCGGGTGCTCGGAGGAGCGGGGAGCACCGGGTGGGCACACGGGGAGCCCCTCACGCTACATCACCGCGCCCCGGACCCGCCGAGCCCCGCCCGCCCGCGGCCCCTGCCACCCCCGGAGCCACCACCGCGCTCAGAGCGCGCGGAGGTTTGAACCGCGCCGGCTGCCGTACGGGGGAGGTGCCACTGCCGCTTCCGCGAGAGGTGGCCTCCGCCGCGCATGGAGGAGCTGCCCGTCGTCGTGGTCCTACTCCTCCTTCTCTCGTCACTGTTTGTCCCGCTGGTGCTCCTGAATAGGAGGCGCCGCGGTCGGCGGACGCCTCCGTTCAGTATCCTCGTGGTGGCCGGCTCTGGTGAGTGGCGGTTGTCGCCGGGGGAGCGGGTGGCACCCTAGAACTGCCACTCCAGATTCCTGGAACCACGAGTCCCGGCATGCAGCGCGACGAGCGGTTAGCGTGACGGTGCCGTATACCCTGGTGCATGCCGGGAGTTGTAGTCGCGGTTGCGTGTGTCAGGAGCCGGTGCTGGGGCCCCGCCTCGGCAGCTCCTATGGTGCCGCAGGGCCGGGCCGGGCCGGGCCGGGTGTCCTCGGAGCCGCCGCTTGCCCTTGGGTGGTTTGGTTCTCGATTTGAGTCATTGTTGCGCGTTTCATCGAGGTCACGGTGAAAGCACCGAAAGCACTGGTGCAGTGACCCGTGCAGCTGCTCGCCCTGACTGGAGGTTGCTGAGGGGATGGCGGGCACGGCGCTGCAAGCCCTGGTTCACACACGTGGCATTTTGCAATCTACCCAAACCGCGATGCTGTGATCTGCTTACAAGAGTCACACGTGCATCCGTCAGAGACAAGAATGTCACCCCTCACTAAAGGGGGTGTACACCTGCTTCTCCTTTTTAAACCTTGTTATCAGAGTTGAAGGGCAATTAATTTACCTCCAAAAAATTTATTTGAAAATTTGCAGTTGACAAATACAGGTCAGATGTGGTTTCAGCACCTCAGTATCCCTTTGGGTTTTGCACAACAACTAATTGAGTAATAATCATGAGATCTCTCTGCATCTCAGTTTGACTGGCAGCTTTGTAATTGTTAACGTCATCTTTACATCCACTAGGGCTGGAAATGTGTGTTTTCCTTCAGTCCTTTGGAATCTAGTTAGTCTGTATTAAAAGAATACTTCCACTGTACATAAGCTTACCAGGTGAAATAGTACATGTCAGTTAAGATTCATGTAATGTTCAAGCCTATTCTTTGAGGCTTTTAAGTAGAAATCTCCTGGTCTTCTGTGAGTGCTCAGCTAATTGCAAATTAAAATTTGTGAAACCTTAACAAACACCACTCAGGAGAAAATATCTCCAAATATATTTGAAAAATACCACATGAAATTGTATGGAAAGGTGGGAAAATCTAGTGCAATGCTGCAGCATAGCTCTCCTTGTTGTCAGTTGTTCACCAGCTGTGTTTAACCTGTGCAACAAAGGTCTCTCAGCCTAGTGACCCTGAACAGCAGGAGGTAGTAGGAATACATGGTTTTGGTCTGCAACTTCCAGCAGACTGAAAAGCAACACATCCAGTAAACACATGATGTATTTGTGGGTCTGGTTTCATGTTGGTCTGATGCAGTCCAGCAGATAAAAGGTGAGATTGCTCCAATTCACCTACACACACAATCTTCCTTCTCCCCCCTTCCACTTTAACAATATCCCTCTAACTGCTTTTCAGGAAACTCAAATGACAAAAAAACCAAAAATTAACTCAGCTGCCAAAAAGCCCAGTATGTACAGCCTTCCCTGCTCTCTGGTTTGGTGCCAGTTTAGCTCTGGGACACAGTGACCCTGCAGTTAGAAGGTTGTGAAGGCCCCTCCAAGGGCAGTGCTCAGGGCAGTGCCTGAAACAGCGCTGTTTGTTCTGTCAGCACCCAGCAGTTACACTGCCTGGCTGTCACTGCTGTGCCTGCACGGTGACACTGCCTGACTGGCACTGCTGTGCCTGCAGGGTGACACTGCTCTGGCTGCAGGGGGATGCTGCTGCGCTGCAGGGTGACACTGCCTGGCTGCCACTGCTGTGCCTGCAGGGTGACACTGCTCTGGCTGTCACTGCTGTGCCTGCAGGGTGACACTGCTCTGGCTGCAGGGGGATGCTGCTGTGGCTGCAGGGTGACACTGCCTGGCTGTCACTGCTGTGCCTGCAGGGTGACACTGCTCTGGCTGCAGGGGGATGCTGCTGTGGCTGCAGGGTGACACTGCCTGGCTGTCACTGCTGTGCCTGCAGGGTGACACTGCTCTGGCTGTCACTGCTGTGCCTGCAGGGTGACACTGCCTGGCTGCAGAGGGATGCTGCTGTGGCTGCAGGGTGACACTGCCTGGCTGTCACTGCTGTGCCTGCAGGGTGACACTGCTCTGGCTGCCACTGCTGTGCCTGCAGGGGGATGCTGCTGTGGCTGTCACTGCTGTGCCTGCAGGGTGACACTGCCTGGCTGTCACTGCTGTGCCTGCAGGGTGACACTGCTCTGGCTGCCACTGCTGTGCCTGCAGGGGGATGCTGCTGTGGCTGTCACTGCTGTGGCTGCAGGGTGACACTGCCTGGCTGTCACTGCTGTGCCTGCAGGGTGACACTGCTCTGGCTGCAGAGGGATGCTGCTGTGGCTGCAGGGTGACACTGCCTGGCTGTCACTGCTGTGCCTGCAGGGTGACACTGCTGTGGCTGCAGGGGGACGCTGCTGTGGCTGTCACTGCTGTGGCTGCCTGGCTGGTTTCAGTGTGTTGAGCTGGGCTAGCACACCCCTGCCCTGGCAGGTCACAGCACTGGGCACAGGGCAGGGACAGTGGCAGTTCTGCTTCCAAGGTGCAGCTCTGAGCCAGATCGTGTCCAACTGCATTTTGGCCATCGCCCCGTAGGGTGGCCTTTGAGTGCAGAGCACAGTGTCACTCTGTGCCTGGTTGTTCTGCACAGTGTACAGGACATTAAACACAAACATCAGACTCCCGTGTGACCCTGGTACAATCCCATTTCACTGGAAAACGTCCATCAATACCACTTCCCGGGAGCTGAGTTCCATCCGTGTTATGTAAACAGTCTCAGCCATCCTCTGATTGACTCCTTTACTCTCAGATGATACTTTCTCAGTGGCAGCAGTAATACTCAAGTGCTTCAAAATGAAAAGTGACTGATTCAGCTGAAGAAATGGAAAGTTACAAAATTTTTCACACACTAATTGCAGTTTACTTTGTTTTACAGGTGGGCACACAACAGAAATCCTGAGGTTACTCAGCTGTTTGTCAGAGTCATACTCTCCTAGACATTATGTTTTGGCAGACTCAGATAAGATGAGTGAAGCTAAAATACGTTCTTTTGAACAAAAAAGGGCTGAAACCTTCTCTGAGTCCAAGGTAATTTGTTAAATACTCATGTAAGAAAAAT
This sequence comes from Emberiza elegans, assembly GCA_024865655.1. NCBI lineage: Eukaryota > Metazoa > Chordata > Aves > Passeriformes > Fringillidae > Emberiza > Emberiza elegans. The sequence goes on from JALJVW010000206.1 coordinate 70,030,413, forward strand.
GATCTTGACATTCTAATTCAAGGCAATTTGGAAATGATTCTTTGAAAGGACATTTATACCAGCTAGCCACTGAAGTGTTACTTGTAGCTGTAAGAATACTGGGGCAAAAATATTGCAGAGAGGATTTTTTTTTTAGTTTGGCATTTCCCTCAGTGACACATAAATTTTTTTTCAATTATATATGAAAATATTTTATCTAAGAAAACCTTAATTTAAATTGTATTTGTGTTTCTAGACTGTGTCTTGGTTGTATTTTTAAAATAAAGTATTTAGTGTTTGAAAGGGATGCAAGGCCTCTCAATGTCAGTTTCTGGCTGATGACTTGAGCAAATGCTGAACTCCTAAAACTCATGAAAAAATAATTAAAATATCTTGTTTATTTTTTTCTCAGATGTTTGCTTGCTTTCAGCTTGTTTGCTGCATGTTTAACAGACAGCAGCATAACTGCTGACCTAAAATGTGATCTAACATCCAGTGAAATTAGTAGAAAGTTTTAGTGGAATAAGTACAATGGAAATGAATGTTCTGGCTACAAAAAAATTAGGTCCTTTTGAGCAAATAGCACAACACAGAGTAAATTGATTATTTGCATGGTGTTGATTTCACATAGCGCACTTCCACTGTTTTCAGCAGTGCTGTTGGGACAAAAGACTGGAGGACTCAGTACCAATGACTTTCAGAATAAACCCTGTTAATGTTAGGCAACTGCTGCCAAGGCTTACTAAGGAATGATATTTTTGTTTACTGCAACTTTCACATCTCATTGTGCACCAAAAATGAATGTTTAATAAAGTGACAAGAGGCGTTTCCTGTTCACAGACATCTTGTTGGGTAAATAGCCATTCACACAGTCATACTCACTTACCTGAAGAATGTCAAACCCTAAATTATTAGATTTCTTGAAGATACATATTTTCAGTATTAAAAGGTTATGTGGTTTTCATAGCCCACTTATTTTTGCTAAGCAGCTCCTCTTCTATAACCTCTCCAACTACTAACAGATCCTGTAGTTATATTTTCCCTCAACACTGAAAGCCAGAGGAACATTTTTGGCTGCATGTGAGTTTGATGTCTGGATAACAGATGCTCATTTTCCTTTGACCATTCTCTTTCTACTAAGCAAAAGTATTTAGACTGAAAATGAAAGATAAATTTTGGAAAGTAAATATCACATGCCTGTAACATATATTTGCTAAATTTCAGAGTGTGCTTTCACACACACACAATGTGTGTTTTGTTATTGGGGGCACTGGAGATTATCAAACATTTAAAAATTATGTCTTAGTAGTTTCTTGAAGCTTTGCATAAGTGAAAGGAGAAGTCTGAATGCTTCAACACATGGTCATTCCCTTCCTCATCCTGTTAAGGAAGTAGATTTTTCCAGAACTAGGGACCAGATGGAAGACAAATTACAATAATGATGTAACAGAAAACCAGTGATGTAAGAGAAAATTAAACACACACACCTCCTCACCCCTCCAAATAATTCTCTTTTTGATCTGTGGTCTAGCTCTATTCTAACAGCTATCCAGGGAGAAAGAAAGAAAGCCAGAATGAGCATCTTGCTTACAAGAAGAAAAATGCTGCACCTCAATCCAATAAGCCTCTTCAAAAAGAACTAAAAAATGCCACCTATGAAAAGTCTCTGGTCCTGCTATCACTGGCCTCTTTGTTCTCTATCACTCCCCACCTGTAACCACAACTATTCCACGTAGATGCCCCCAGAGCTGTTACTCAGGGAACCTTCTGTGCTCATAGAGAACCTGTTTCAGCTGCTGGCAACATACTCTAGCAGCAGGGAGACAATTTATTGAAGAACATGAATTCCTATACCTCCATGGTCATGTCTGAGATGAGCAATCAGATTAACTAACCTTTAAATAAACCTCTTCTGACCATATGTTCTTTTCTATTTCATGAGAGGTACTATGCTAAGAAATCGTATTTCTCATTATGAAAAAGAATTATGTAAACTCAGTTCCTTTGCAAGCATTGCAGTGTGTTCAGCTGAGAATATTATAATAATTCACAGGAGCTGCAGTTTTCCACCAGCTTTTCCTTGCATCCTTGCAAAACAACATTAACTATGTAAAGGACAACGTTGCTGGTTTTGAAATTACATTACAGATTTGCCAGTTTGGAACATTTGTTTTCAAATTAGAAAAAAGATTCTGAGTGCATTAAAGATGTAAAAAAAAAAAAAAAAAGATGCAATGACACCATAGTAGACAGGGGAGAAATCTTTTTCTGGTGTCAGACATGCAGTGTTCCAGCAAAATATACAGGATGTACCTTTGGAACATTGACAGCACTTAATGAGAAGAGAGGCTGGGATTACAGAAGCATCTGGCAGTGGCTTCTAAACAAACAAATAACAACAAAACCCCCAGTTTTGTTCTTTAATACCTAGGAGTTGTTTGATGTGTGGACTAAAGTCCTAACATGACATAGACACTGATGTACAGAGTTTCCACCATATTTTTTGAAAAGTATAGATAAAATCAGCTTGATCTTTGCTTGAACTCCCAAGTAAATTCCTACTTTCATACTGTTTGGAGTTCCTGCGAAGCTCTGCTGAAATTATTTGGGTTTTTAATGATGATGAAAATCACCTACAGTTTTTTTGTCAAATTCCCTTTAACACCATTCTTACAGTGAAGGTTCATCTGAATAGTTCCACTGGATCCTGACTGCCTAAAACCACTTTGTCATACCCATATTTCTTGCAAGGCTGAGTACTATGCAAGGGCGTAAACTCCACTTAGAGCATTTCTTTTTATCACCTGAACTCATCCAAAGCTTTGAGAAACAGAGGCAGTGATAACCAGAAACCTGTTGAATAGAGAGCAGGGGGTATGTTTATCTTTCCATATTCTGTTGTCAGAGTAATGCAATTTGAGAAACTGATTATTTTGTTTATTTTCAACACCTGCAAATAAAACATTAAAAAATCACTTTGTAACATCTGTTAATGCCTTCCAGTATCACAACTATTGAAGAAAGATATCACAATGAAACAGGATAATCTCAGACAAGAAGATTAACATTCTGCATTTACAAATGTTGGGGTTTTTTTAATTCTTTCCACCTCATCTATCAAAAATAGTCCCAGTTACTGCTATTCAAGACAGGTTTGTTGTTTGTATTTACCATACAGCTTTTGTTAACATCCTCTTTCAGGGGCACAAATCACCAGGACTAAGCCATGACAATTAGCAATGTGCGCATGAAGTAACCAGGCAATTTTCAGTACTTAGAGTTTCTCACCCCCATGTGAAGTGAGGTAACGACCACTATCCACATGTCAGCAATTCTGAACTCTGCACTGCAGCCACTACATTTGCCTTTCATTTAAACAGTCCAAAATGTCATTGGCATCAGGAGTGCCTTCTGCCATAGCAATAATTCTTAGGTGCAGCTCCTCTCCACTGAGGTAAAGGCACCTGCAAGGAGGGCAGGCAGCCTAACAACTGCTCCCTGCTCCTGAGGCTTCAAGACAAAAGGAATCATCCTTGCTTTATTAATTTGATACCTTTTACACATCGTGAATAATCTGCATTTAAGGAAAGAACAAAGAGTTACTTCTTTACCTATTTTATATTTAATGATAAGATGTTCTTTCCTTTTCTTTACGCAGATATTTTGCATTTTGAATATGCATTCTATCTTTTGAATACTCACTGAGTACTCATTTAAAGGATGGCGATATCCGCCTGTACACGTTTGATGGCGCTCGGCGGGCAGCGGCGGCGCAGGGCTGTGCGTTTCCCGCAGTGTGGATGAGTGAATGAACGCCCGGCAGCTGCGGCAGGCGGCGGAGCGCTCCGAGCGCCGCCGGTGCCCACGAGGTGCCGCCCTCGCCCGGCGCTGCTGCTGCTGCTGCGGCTTGCCGGGGTTTGGGGAACCCGAGGCGGCACCGAACAATAGCTACCAGTTCTGGTGTTATCTCTGCTTTGTTCTTCACTGTATACTTTTTATACACAGTTCCCAAACTAGACTAAGAAAAGGGGGGAAAAAGGCCGGCACGGATGGATTTAATAAGAAGGAGCCCCAACATTGTCAGGAAATTAACAGCTCCGCTCCTCGTGCTCTTTTCCAGTTCAGCCTGGATCGCATTCCCAGAAGCCGGGAGGTCAGACAGTCCTGGGTCTCCTCTGTGCTAACAACACTGTACTCCATACTTTACTCTGTCCCTCTGACCTACAAACGGAAACCAGATTTGGTAGGTAAATAAAATTTTAATTTATTGAGAACTTGCTAATCTGCATGATGCAGACTGCATCTCATATGTATGCTTAAGTTTACAATGCACAGGAAAAGTATTTTTAATTTTAAATTAAATATAGCAGCAATACATCAAGAAAGAGAGAACAGGTTGCACTGCTGGTGAATTAGAATAGCAAATACCAGTTTTCCCTCACAAAGTTTGCAAGTACCTTCAGAGAGTCACTCCCTTGTTATGCTGGTAGAGCTAGCAAAAACAAGATTGCTGCTTCCTGATAGTATCTCTTCAGGATTGCAGCAGCACAAACTATGCCTGAAAGCCTGGTTATCCTGTTGGCTGGACTTGCTTCTAAAATGGTATGACCAGTCTGGCACAGACAGGTTCAGACCAGCACAAATATATACAGATTCAGTTCTTGTGCTTACATGGACTTCTGAGCTACAATGCATATTTATTTAGTCTTTGGCTGACTGACATTAATTATCTCATCTAATGACAAAAAGCATCACTGCTGAAGTAGCAACTCCTCAGCACTTTAGTAGCTTTTTCAAGCTGTTCTGAAAACTGACCTCCCATGCTAATTACATTTCTTTCAAAATATCCCACACACTTAAGTCAGAAGCATTCAGGGTTGTTAGATGGTAGAACTACAATGGAGATAATCAATAAAGTTTTGTGTTAACACAAAAGATAGCACACTGGTCTCCTAGCATTAAGTCTTACAATTTTGTAAGAAAAAATTTTGTTACAGCTGGCTTCTTGCTAGAGTTGTTGTCATCTTAAGGAGTCAGTAATCCTCAATCTAAACTTGAGGATTTTTTAAAAAGTATTAGTTCAGCAGAACTTCAAATTAATTCTTTATGAGGTTTAAAATGCTTAAATGAAACATGTAAAAACTAGTGCCGTTACAAAGTATTTTTCATAATTTAGTAGTAGCATCTATACACACACAGATATTTGTAAGGAGACTATTTTTAAATCCCTCTGTGAACTGCATGGCTAATTCTAAAGAGGCTTTTAAAAGTTTGTGGTGTTTTGAATGTTTAGAGAGGCTGCTGTGAGTAATGTGATCTCATTTGCTTCAATAGTACTGGTCAGTTCCTGTCAAATCAAAAGCTTCTCACTTGCTGGACTTTTCAAACAGTTTAGTGTGAGACAAAAGAAGTAGGGTTTTTTGCAGTTGCTGTTTTTCAAGTCTATTCTGAAAACTGGAGATAAAACTGGGAGAGGGGAGAAGGTGGCATGCTATTCTTTCTGCAGTGGTTTTGATTGGGGCAGTGGTAATAGTCAAGTTTGTTTACATGAGCGGACAGAAAAATGTGAGTAACTATTTAGTAATCACTTTGCTACACCACTGTATCAGTTTATATTTTTTTACATATTGCAAAAGAAATCGACTGGAAAAATCTCACTGCGTAGCTTAATAAAGGAAGCAGGAAGTTACTAATCTAATTCCATGTTTTCTGTTTACCAAAAGAATTTAAAGTGACAGAGATTTACACATAGAGTTATTAGAAATGGTGTTGGAGCTGATAAACTGTGATAAGCTATCAGAAGACTAACATTTTGGAAAACACTTGTGCTTATAAAATTAAGGATATGTTTTAGCAAGACCTTTAAGCCCTTTGCAGTGTTTAAAGTAACCCCTGTCTCAAAATGAGATCCCAAGAGTCTTTATCCATGGTTAAAGAGCTGGAGGGGAAGGCAGACCCCAATTACTTTTTGTCAGGTGCTATTATTAGCCAAAATAAGAGCTGGCAGAAGCATCCCTGGCATTATGGCAAATCACGTACCACTTGAAAGCTGCTTACATACTACTACTTGTATGTATATCTTAGCTTAAGAATTCTGTAAAATATAATAACTCAGAGAGCTGCAAAGATTTTAAAACACTTAGCCAAGGAGACTGTTTCAGGGATTAAAATACCTCACATTGCCAGTGAAAAGACTGTATGGTATGTGAGGCAACTGGTAGTATTTAATTGCCTTTCCACAAAAATGTTTGCAGTGAATTGAAACTCACTCTACTCACTCACTAAGCAAAATGTAATGCCTAGTAATGTAAAGAACTAGAACTAGTCTGGGACAAATGCTGGCACTCACAGGCTCATCTATAACTTTTGGCATGGAAATCAACAACTGAGTTTAGAAACAAGCACAGTATTACATCATGCTGAGAGCTTCATATTTTTACACAGGAGAGCTCATGGGTGCTGTACATTTTCAGTCTAGACACTGGTTTTGTTTAACTGCAGGAGGGAAAGACAGCCTTGCTTCTAAGTCATTTGTGTGTATGAGTGAGCCCCAAACCCTTACACTTGCTTTCAGGCTTGTCAGAAATATGTGTATGCATGAAGGAATGACTGAAGTCTTCTGTAGGCAGCCTAAAGCTAGAGAAACACAGAAGTGTTGCAGTTGTCCAGAAATGCAGGGCAAGCAAAGTACTGCAAAGGGAGCCCAAAGCCATTAGATGCACAAAGGCAAGATTTGGAACAGATAGGGTAGTTATGCCAGCCTAAGCCTGTCTGTGGAGTGCAAATAGCTGCAAAAGGGAAACAGCAAACCTAGCTTCACTGGAGTTACTTGATGAGCACTTGATATGTGCTTTACTTGATGAGCACTGGGTCCCTTTTGTATCTCACACTGATCTGGCAAAGCTTCTTGGATGAGTTTTCCTGAGCAATCAGTTCCATCTAACCCTTCTTCAAGATAGTAAGTTCAGAAAGAACTGAACAACTTCCAGGAGATCTTTGCTGTCTTGCAGGACTTGACCCACACTTGAAGTGGGCCTCCAGAGAATTTAAGAAATGTAATAGTTAGTTGAGTTGTTCAGCTTGAGATCATCTTCAGGAAGCCCATTTCTGAGTTATGAACATCTGCACTCTGCAAAGTCCCTTTAGAGATACTAAGCCAAGTAACAATTAAGATGTCAGAAGTGATGATTGGCTGGTGTTTCTATAGCCAAGAATTACAACGTAAATATCAGTGTGTTTTGCAGGTGAATGTATGGTGAGCAGTTTTTATAACATCTATCTGCCTTAGATAGGCTTCCTGTACAGAGGCCTAAAATTCCAGGGAAGGAAAGGCTTGTGCCAGCACACACTGCTTACACCCACCTTCCCCCAGAAAAGCTTTTAAAACCATTCATCAGCTGCAGCCAGATTTAGCATGCAGCCTCAGAGATTGCAAATTCCTACCATGAAAACAGGCAGCTGGTCAGAGAAGAGAGGTTTCTGTTGTCTTCATTTGAGAGAAAGGCTAAAAAGAAACATAAAACTAGAAAAAGATAAGATCTATTATCTAGAAAAGGATGCAAATCCTTCTTATTTATAGAAAATTAAACAAGCTGCACAGAGATTTTTTCCAAAGATAAAGAAAATTACTGCATCCTACATAGATCATTTGATAAACAAGAAGGACTAAACTAAATTACATCTTTCCTTTAGTATGCTTGAAATCAGGCAGTAGATAGAAGTTCAAAGGAAACTGGTCTTCAGTTCTCTTGCTACTTACAGAACCCTTGTCTTTGGGCCAGTTTGCCAACCCTGCAACTAAGTTTTCAGGTGATCTAGCTTTTTGTCTGGATCATGATTACCCTGCTTATTCTGGCATACCTGAAATCCAAACTGAACATTAAGGATGTGGACCCTACCACACAGCAGAAGCTGCAAAATATTGTATCCAGTCCTTGTTTTCAGCCATAGATGGGTTATGTAATTGGGTCAGTGATTTGCTATCCTTTAATATAATTAAATTCCACCTAGAGTTGTGCAGAAATGCTGCATAAAGCTCCATTCATTAGCAGATTGCACATCCTGGACCCTTAGAACCAGACCTCTTTTTCCTTTTCTGGGGACTCTTCTCAACAGTTCCCACTGCCTCAGGGCTCTACAGAGCCTGAAATAAGTAGATATTTTCAGATGACTGCTGTTTGGGAAAACCTGAGTTAAATCAGGCTAAGAAGGCAGTCCTCCCACATTAGGGCCTCCTTCCTGTGGGAAGTTCGTAGTAAGTTTGCACATTTGCACAGCAAGTACATGTTCTGCTGTCAGAGAATAAGAATGAAACTTCTTTCTAGGAGCCTGAAACCTGCACAGCTTATCATGCTTGTAGCAATCACCTCTTCTTTTATGACTGCACATTCCATCCCACATGCCTGATCCCCTGACTGGTTAAACTGACTGAGGCAGCTTCTGGTTACAGAAGTGTTTGCACAGTAAGTTAAATGAAAGGAGATCATTATTTCATTCAGCTAAGATTTTCCATTCTTTGTGCCCTGCCCAAAATGCCTTAAGTTCATAACACTCTCACAAATTACTGTGACAAATAGTAAGTTATTGTCCCTTATATCATGGTCCTAATTGGAACTTCGTGGAAAGCTACAAAATCAGGGTGGTGGCATTTTTTTCTTTATTCATTTTATAACAAGTGATCTTTGTATAATTAGGACTGTCTGCTGCATTATTTTGTACACTGCATCTTTCCACGGTGTTTATAATTCTTTGGACCAGACTGTATGTCTGATCTACTAATGTTCTTCTAGGATCAAAACAGTCAAAATAAGCAAGAGTGAGAATATTGGATTAAGAACTTCAGCAATACAAATTTTTTCATCCAAAATGAAAACAAAGTGAAGGCATCAAAATTTGTTTAACTTCTCTGTGTTGATGGAAATGAGTCTTAATCACCCCTCCTACCTTGTGTACAGCTTCCCTGCAGCCCCAATGCAGAATTACCCTGTGCTGAGCACAGATAAACATCTGGAGCTATTCCAGTCAGCTGGTTCAAAGCTTTGTTGTAGCTCTGCCCTTTCTGTGACTGCTAATTAGACATGCCTATCGACACTCCTTTTCACAGGGAGGACAGGAGCAGCAGTAAAGATGAACGGAGATCTTAGGTTAGATTTAAGGAGGCAGTTTTAGACGTAAAACAGTCTTAACTCGTCAGCTATCAGGGTCATTATGAACCTAATGAACACCCTGGTCACACTTCATGTATGTTATAAAGCATAACAGTCTTGCTAAATCTAACCACTGGTATGCAGAGTGCCAACACCTCCAGGTTTTACACTGTGAAGATATTTCAGGCAGGTATTTGATGCACATTCTTGTTATACCAACTTCAGTGATTAGGCAGTAGCCCAAGAGATGTTTCATGAACATTTAAATATCATGTTTAGTTAAGCTAAAATACTGCTTTTAAGTTGAAGTTAAACAAATGTCTGATTAATGAAAGACACACTGAGATTTACAATTAAAGGCTCAACTTAGGCCACTAGTAGTAACATATATGAGTATATTTAAAAGTCCTTGGATTTAATTTCTCCTTTTGAATAGAAGTAGGCTACTACAACAAGCAGTACTTGTAATATGAAGAGATATAAAAACTATTTGTGAAGAGGCTCTAAGAGGTTGGATGGTATTTCTCATGGTGGCCAAGAGACTGTGGTCAGGTTCAGATTCAGCCAAGGTGGCATTGCTGAAAGCCAGATAGTTCCTAGTGTTGTAGCTAAAGATGCAGTTCAGTAACTACCATTTAATTTACTTGGCAAAGGTTTTTTACTGAATTCTTTAATGACCAACTTTTTCATCTACACTAGGTCAAATTTCCTCTACTTCCTACTAATTGGTCAGCAGCAATAAACCACATACCCACTCCATAGTAATGTAGGTAGGGAGTTAGTTTATTCAGTTAGTTTATTCTCCACCCTGTATCTGCTTTGGTAATCTTGTTCTTTTTTAACCAACCTATCCATCTCCCACAGTTTCTCAAAAGACTCAATGGTTGTTTTGTTGGTCCCACTGACAGCCTGAGTGTTCATGTAATCTTTTAATAACCAGCACTAACAATTTCACAGACTTGAGCCTTAGTACCAGTTTCACAGCTGTCATTTATTATTATTTTTAAGTGATCATTCTATGCTTCTCATTTTGCATTTGGCAACTAGGCAGGGAAGTTTGCTGATGGAAACTACCACTCCAAAGACCTTTTAATCCCAATGACAGACTTGTCACCTGGCATACAGGGGCAGTTAGGTATGGTGCCTAAGGTTAGACTCCTTAGAAAAAATGAAAGCCTGTGTGTTTCTTTAGGCATCCAAATGAACCTTCCTCACTAAGCTGTTGCCTAACTTCTGACACTCTTAATGACCCCAGTCATATCTTCTCTTTTCATCAGTAAAGCCCTTGGGCATACCCACAAGCAGACCTGAGCTGTTTTAAGTCTTTACAGTGTCAAATAGCCACATGCATAGCTAAGCTCTGCTGAAATCTAGGGGCTGGGAGCTTCCCTCACTGCTTTGTATTCAGAGGCTGATGCAAATCACATCAGCTGGGCCTCTTCCCTTGTCTTGCCCCTGAGGACAGTGGGTTGGTAGCTCTGGGTCAGGCCTAGAAGGCAGAAGTGATAATGCCTAATGCTGTTACAATTAAAACTTACATCCAGTTCCTAGTGGGTTTGCAGAAGCTCTCCTTTTCTCCCATAGAAAAATCCACTAGGTTGGATTTTTTTTCTGTCTCTCCCCAAACCTTTAGAAAGTGAGAGCTGCATAAAAGGTGATGCTTCCCAATCTATTTCATTCTATGATGAAAGTAACACTCAGAAATAAATAGGAGCCCAGCTGTGTAGTGTACTAATTTAGAGTCCTTGCTCTTCCACTTCTCTCTTCCCCACTCTGGCATTCACTAATCTTATTTATCCTGGTTAGGTAATCTGCCTGTAGGACCACACATGTCTCCACTTGTTTTGAAGAGCACCTCACTTACTGGCTGTATTGTAGGATAATAACAACAGCTACTCTACCAGTGAGATCCAGAGGGGAACAAGGAAGGTTTTCATGGCAGTGCTACAGCCTACAGTTGCTGACCAGCCTGAACACAAGCTGTTCCTGTAGGACACTATAACCACCTTCTTGCACCCCTGATGATCCAAGTGATTTAGACACCAGAAGATAAAAGTGTGCCCAGGTATAATTCAGTTCTGCCTTAATTACCTGATTTACATTGGATTACACAGCTAGTTTTGGCTTTTTTTTTGTCCTGCCTTGCATTCTGTTGGTAAGTTCAAACAGAAAATAGGGTGTGAAGTTTTAGCTGGTTTTATATGCAGGTGGTGGAGGAAAGTGAACTGGATAAGATCTTCACTCTTCAAAAAGAATAAACCAGTAGGTAGTTTAATGACCTTTCTATTGTGCAAACAGAACCTGAAATTCTTCTTTCTCCCCATCAATAACAATAATAAGGAATTGTTGGAAAAGGTTCCTGCCTTTTTTAAACTGTAAAAAGTATTAACAATTCTAAGCTAATTTTTCTCAATGTTCAAAACTTGAATTTTCAGACATACTAAAGAGCAAAAGCTCCCATAACAACACTCCCTCTCAACATGCTTAAGTATTTGAGTGTGAAGTTTTTGAAATTGTAATATAATATTAAAACCAAGCAAGGGCTGATGAGCTCATGAAATACTGTAATTTACATAGCAGAATACAAATTAATTCATTGCAGATTCTCTCTTCTTGTGCCACAAAACCAACCACCTCCCCCCATCAAAACAAAACCACACAAACAAAAGAATTCATTATTCAGTAACATAGGAATATCTAATAGGTTTTCCCTACATTGTACTTGCATAGATTTGGATCATTCAGTTAACGCAGCTTTGGTCCATTTTGTATCACTCCACTTGCCTTTGCCTCTCTTAGCTGTCTATCAGCACCACCTCCTATTCCCTTAGTCTGATCTCCAGGTGTTCAGCCCTGTGGAGTGGGGAGCATTACAGTGCCCAGGCAGTGTCCTACAGGTGCTCCAGGAGGTGGCTCCATGCCTGGTAAGCAGCACAACCTTCAGCTCACACATGCACATCCCCACACCACCATCAGCCCCAGCAAGCAGGGCAGGTTTTCTGCTCTTGACCAGGTGACAAAACGCCAATCTCTGCCGAGGTCATTAAGGAGAGCAGCAGGCGTTGCTAGTTCCCTATGCAAAGCAAATTGCAAATTAGTTTTCCACTTTCTACTAAATTGAGGGGGACTTACATTGTCCTCCTTTTGATTGTTGTACTTTGGGAACATAAGTAAACGCTTGTTCTTTAAAAGATGTGCATATGTTTATGTACTTATGAGAGAAACTGCAAGTTTATTGCTTTACTCATTTTTGCTTTGGCCAGTGACATTTAATCCCAGTGAAGCTGCAAGCTCTGCTTTCAGTGTTTTCCCTGGTAAATGTCACTCTGCTACAGTGCTGCATTCACCAACTCTAAAGTAGCTTTTATCAGTAGTGGTGCCATGTGCCAGTGTTCCTGGTGTTCCCAGACTGCTGGCTTAGCTTATTTTCTTTCAACAGCTGTGGAAAATATCTGAAGCACAAAGGCAAGAACTATTCAATTTTTATATAAAAGTGGTTAATAGGAAATTAGATTTACAGAGTTGCTGAAGGTAAATGTTGTATTCTGATCCTTTACTTTAAACCTCCATTAACATACAGCTCCATTTGTTTATTTTACTGTTTACAATTTGGTTAGATTGAATTGGCAGAGAATTTTAGTGTGTAGAACTTCGTTTATAGACCTAGCTGTGAGCCCAAGCAGCCAGTGAGCCAATTTAACAGTGAGCTGGGCATTTCCTTGCATTAGAGGTGCATATGAATGGTGTGGAGAGACCTGTAGCACTGGCTTCTGGAACAATCCCTTACAGCTTCTTGGCAACAAAGCAGGAATGCCCAGTGACCAGGAAAGTCCTTGGACAACTACAGCTCAAGAGGTCACAAAAGTGACACAAAAATTGTCTTTGGCCCTCTTTTTCCCCCTTTCTGCTGCCTCATTAAGGAAGGCTGAACTCAGAGGTTTTCAGAAACATATCTCATACAACACAAATATTCTACAGGCAGCCTTGTAGCTAAAGTAAATAGATTCTGAGGGAAACAGATAAAGGGAAAGAGATTTCTGAGGGAAACAGCATCTGCAAATGCTGTTTGTAAATAGCTGCTTAACCTTGTGGAGGGCCTGGTTCTTTGTTGTCCAATAGATGCCTGCCTCCTCCCCAGAGCATACTGCTGATTGCCATGGGAGATACTGGTATTCTGCTGGTGGGGAATTTTCAAGGTGTAAGACATCAATCATTCTCCAAAATTTACTTTTGAATAGTGCTTTGAAATTCACTAGTAGGACTGCTCATCTTCTCATCTTTGAGGAAGGCTGTAGGTGATTCAGTTCCTTTCCATCATCCTTTCCAGTTTGTGTACAGCAGGAGCTGAACAGCAACATTTCTACCTTACACCTTCTGCAATGGTTCCTCGTGTTTGTAATGTACATACTTGTTTTCTCAGAAGTTTCCCCTGTACATCAAACACTTGAAGAGCATATGATGACACTTGAAGAGTTTATGATGTTGGACTCCAAGCAGAAGGACCACTGGTCTCCCTTCCTGCCGGCAGTGTGAGAGAGAGTAAATAGGACTGGTCAGACCAGATTTTTGGAGAGGAATTGCCACTGCAATTGCAACTACACCAGTTCTAAGCAGGACATGCCTGTAGACACGTACTGAAGGTTAACTGAAGGTTAATTTTTAGTTCTGACTTACAGATCACAGCCACCAGTTCAGATAGGGATCTGTTTGTGGGCTTCAACAGGTTTATAGCAGTCTTTTTCATGGCCAGTTCCTAAATCCAAGCATTTTGGGATGGGAACATCTATAGCCAGAGTATTATATGAGCATTTTGCATACAGAAATCGTATAGAGCCACATCTGCTTTGCCCTGTTTGAACTCATATGTGTGGAAAGGGAAAGAGCAGAGGACATGAGTTATGATCAGACCATGTTTTTTTTAAAGATGCCAAGTCCATCATTTTCCTGATCCTTTTTCCTGCATGCAAGTATTTTTCCGTGGATCAAAAGGCATCTGAGAGTCAGCTTACAAATTATAAACAGTCAGTAGAAAGTGAAAACTGAATGCATCATACCAAAACCTGAATATAGGAGAGGTATTTTATTACTATTCTAATTTTGATAGCTGTCTTTCTGTTTTGTACCTCAGCAAAGTAATAACAGGAGCTCACTGTGGCCTTCAGAGCTTTACCAATAGACCCATTCACTGTTATTTCATTACATGATATTTTGTGAGTACACTTAGTTTGGAATTCACTGTGGCATTTACCTTTATGTGTGCATTTAGACACAAGAATACCAAAATACCAAAAGGGCTGGAGCTGCTGGCCAGGCTTAATAAAGGGGAGAAGAAGGATGAAGTCTATGGCTTGATAAAGACAATGATTGTAAAAATTCAGCTTTTTCTAAAACCGGTTTACAGTTCTCAACTTCTGGGCTCAGTAGAATGTTAGGATGGCTACCTGACCTAAATCATATCCACAACTGGTATATTTTGTGTCACACTGTGGAAAGTGAGGGACCAATGTTTGAGCTTTCATTATAGATGGAGGCTGAAAGTGTGCAGAGCCATTCAAGAAGGAAGACAGCTGGAAGGGTGCCTGAGAACAGGAATGCAAAGAGAGATGAACACCAGTGATCACACAAAAAACCCGAAAGACAGGATGGGTGGGAGACATCTCAGAGGATTGGGTAGAATACAGGCAAATTGATGGGAAATGATGGCACTGAGGAAAGGACAGGGGAGAGGATGGCAACAGAATGGAGAAAGGGCCAGGGAGCAGTGAAGGTAAAACAATATGTGTACTCCAGGTAGCTCTGCTAAGGAAGGGGAAAGTGGAGTTTCTGTTCAGCATATTTTGGTGCACATTTTGGTCTGTTCCCTTAAAACTGAATTTTGAATAGGAAAACAGTAGTTAGACTATATATTCAACTCAAAAAATAGTAAGTAGTAAATAATTTTTGGGGCTTTGGGTGTTTCTTATGCACTTATCTGAAACAGGCCAGCTTCTGCAGGGATGCTGGTGGGTTTTGCTTGCAGACACAGGAGAACAAATTGTTTCCTATGCCTACCTACATTTACACTACAGAAACAAATGTTATTACAAATAGAGATACCTAAACATGCCTTAAGTTACATGTCAGTAGCCATGTACCAGCATCACAGCCAACATTCATGCAAATTAATCAAACTTTCCAGGAAATATGGCAAAATGCATTGTTTAGTTTACAGATATGGAAAAGTTTCTTTTAAATGCAAACAGGCAGCATGTGTGGTTGGTTTATGTCCTTACTCACCAAGCCAAATGTATAAAAACAGATCTGCATTCTCAGTAGATTGTAGAGTAGGATATAAGGTCCCCATGTGGATGTGCTTTAATCAGGTTCAGCAGGAGGTTTGAAACCACAGTATTCTTCTCTAATTTCAAAACTCTAGGATGTAAAGATGATGTGTTCAGCTTCTGACCTATATCATACAAACACAATACAAAATAAGTACATAGTTGCAAGTTTGAAATTCAAGTAGCTGTGGATGTTGATACCCTAAAATTTCAAGATTAAAACTGCATACAGCGCATTACTTTTAAGGGACTCTGAGAAAACATCAGCAAAGTCTTGCATTAATAAATAGTTCAACTGAGATCAACAAAAAAATCAGAACATTTTTAGAAACAGTATTACAGTCTGTTGATTCTGGTCAGAAAACACAACATTACAGTCATCACATCCCCAAGCTGTATTTCTGGGGCTATAATCAAGGCAGAGAATAGTTGAGAGAATTTGGAACTCTAAATCAGTTGCTGCTTTTTGCTGAGGCAAGGTGCTGCTAACTAGATAATCAGTGGGATCTTGCCATGAAGCAGGAAAGGAAATGTTCTGAACTAATTGTTACAGCCCTGAAGCAGAAATTCAGATTTATCCCCCCACCAGTATAATATCTTTCACAAGCTGGTGAACTTGGAACAAAAAAAATTTGAGTTTATGGGGTATAGGGCCATGATTTTATAAAAGAACTCTTTATTTCCATGTAACCCCAGCTGTGCAGAAAAGTGCTGATTACATGGTAGTATTTAAGTTTAGTAAGAAATTTCTTGCCTGAAATCAATTTGGATACCAAGTGGAGTGCCTAATACACCCTGGTTTAAGCCTTGTACTTTTAAGCAATCTGTTTTTCAGTTGAACAATGTCTAAAATTAAAAGAGTACTTTCTTTTATTGTTAACATTTATAAGTGAATTTGAGATCTCTGCTCAAAGGACATGACATGTTTTTACCACAACTCCTTCCTTCTCTATGTTTTTAACTGTCTTCTAGTGTTTATTAAAAATAAAAAATAAAATCTAGTCACACATATCAGCTAATCGATTCTTGTGAAGGTCTAATTCATCAGCACATTTTTGATGAACTCTTAAGTGTTTGGCTGACTTAAGCCAAGGTTCAAGAGGTTTATAACTGGATTCCAGGGTTAATCCTAATTAAATATCTTTGGCTTTATTATGTGCACAGATTTAATGACTGACACAACACAAAGCTGTGACTGAGAGTGGAAGTTGTTTTGGTTATATACCCATGAATCAAGGAATTTTAAACTTTTCCTTCATTGAAATAACTGTGCTGTCTCAGAGGTCTTTTCCTCCTTCATAAACGTAAAAAAAATATGGTATTTTGAATATGGTATTATTTGGTACTTTGAAATAATGTGTTTTGCTTGCCCCTCCTATTTTTTCATATTCACCTGCCTTTTCTGGGTTTTTAAAAATATTTTTGAAATACATTTTTTGTGTAAATGTAATGTTAAATGAATATACACTTAATTCTTTACTGTATGAAAAAACTCATTACTTACTTTTGCAATGTGTTTCATCTCTTTTAGATATTGTGCAATGGACCAGGAACATGTGTTCCTGTCTGTTTATCTGCTTTTCTTCTTGGCCTTCTACGAATAAAGAGAACAATTATTGTGTATGTAGAGAGCATCTGCCGTGTGGAAACTTTATCCTTGTCTGGAAAGATTCTTTACTACTTTTCAGATTATTTCATTGTTCAGTGGCCTGATCTAAAGAAAAAATATCCCAAGTCAGTGTATCTTGGTCGAATAGTGTAACAACAGAAGACACTATAAACTTCACCTGAAATAGACTCTACAAGCTCCTCACTTGCATTCCTGTAGTAATTTATTTTCCAGAATTCCTGTTACTAAATTAGGCTGGTACTTAAAAATGAGACAATAAAGATTTCTCTACATTTAACTAAAATTTGTGTGTATTTGTATTTATTGCTATCATGTAGATCTGTTTGCCAGTAACTCATAGTGGCTCTAAGTCTATCCTGTCTCTGTTTTCATCTAGGTATTCTGCTATGGGAATGGTAATTTTTGTCTACAAATATATATGGGAATTTGTGTGAATGTAACATTTCCTGTAAGGAAACTTTGTGTCATTTTTAAAATTGCAGGCAACAAAGTCTTTTTCTAGCACAACAGATTTTATTTCCTTCATGCTAGTGGTGAAGTCCCTTGTGAATCGTTAGAGAATAAAAGAAACAGTTATATTCAGTTGGCTTCTTGACAGTTTGTACTTTACAGTCTTCCAAAATCCCCAGAGCATTAAACCAGTATCATTTTTACTCTGGTCTTGTCAAGGCTGTCCTTATAATCTGTTGTGCACCTTTTGAAAATTGTTGCTCACTTCTTAAGATAAATAAAAAGGTGACAAGTGTCATGCTACAGGCACAATACTTACCCATTTAAGACAACTTTCTTCAAAGTTTATGTGCAAAAAGCCTTATGGAATCTATGTCAAACAGAGCAAAACTGTCAGTTGGGGAAATTGAACTGGTTCAAGCTCTGAAATAGAGAAAAAAATATCAGTAATAAGGGAAAGAACAGAGTTTCCCTCTTTTCCTGATACCGTGAATTTGACTTCCCATATATCCCGTTTCCTCATTTAAAGCACCTTACTTTGAACAGTACAATATATACTTAAGACTTTGCCATGAAAAACGGTATCCTGTACATTGGAATAGCTTTTAAAAGGAATCTTGTTGGCAGTAAACGTTTGAAAGCATACTCCAGCATTTCACATTTATC
The DNA here is from genome assembly GCA_024865655.1 of Emberiza elegans. Taxonomy (NCBI): domain Eukaryota; kingdom Metazoa; phylum Chordata; class Aves; order Passeriformes; family Fringillidae; genus Emberiza; species Emberiza elegans. Next base: position 70,048,604 of record JALJVW010000206.1, read on the forward strand.
TGGCAAAGTGTAATTCTGCAACTATCCCACCTATAAGGCAATGTAAACACATCTGTCATCTGCACACACAGAGAGCTCTGTGGCTGGCTACAGAAACATAAACAAAGAAAAAAGCTCAAAGAGGAGGAGAAACGCCCTCCAGAGTGCACAGCCTGGCTCTGGTGAAGCCCAAGCAGTTCCTCACAAGGAGACTCAGGGAGGGCTTTTCCTCAGCATCAGATGTCAAAACATTGCAGCAGCTCTTCTGGTAGGGAACTGGGTGGAATTTAGCTCAACAGAAACAATAGTTCCTGCTGTTACGAAACAAGAGTCCAGAGGAATAGGCTGCTTCATGCAGAAAGCCATTAGAAATCATCAGAAAACGTTGTGCAGAAAACTGCTGTCATGGTATTGCAAGGCCCTGTGGGGAAGCCAGCTGTTACAACCTGTCCAACAGGCTTAATAATCCTCAGCATAAGCAGAGTCCTTTGATGTGGTCACATGTGAGAACAGGGAGTTTTGTGGGTTTTAACCAAGATTATGTCTGAAATTAAAGAGCAGTTAATAGGTTGAAGCTATGTGAGAAGGACTTTGTGTAGCACATACTGAGGTCCTTGAAAATGACTTGGTTAAAGTAAATCTGATGTGTCCAAGGGCTTTTTTCCCCTGAACCAAAGTGAGGACTATCTTATCATGACTTTCTGCACAGTTGCAGATAGTTTGATAAGCTGGAGATACACTGGACTCTATTATGGCTAATGATAGTTTATTTTAGAACGGTGCTTTCTGTTTTGCAAGGGAACTAGAGTAGAGGGGAAGGGGACAGAGGTAGCGTCTTCCTCTGCTCTGGGTAAGGGGCAACAACACAGGCTCAACGTGCTGGGCTTTAGAGAAGCCTGGCAGGAGCAGGGCAGTGCAGCTGCCATTGCTGCAGCACAGGCTCAGTGTGCTGGGCTTTAGAGAAGCCTGGCAGGAGCAGGGCAGTGCAGCTGCCATTGCTGCAGCACACCCCGTGGCAGAGCAATGTGCTGGGCTTTAGAGAAGCCTGGCAGGAGCAGGGCAGTGCAGCTGCCATTGCTGCAGCACACCCCGTGGCAGAGCAATGTGCTGGGCTTTAGAGAAGCCTGGCAGGAGCAGGGCAGTGCAGCTGCCATTGCTGCAGCACAGGCTCAACGTGCTGGGCTTTAGAGAAGCCTGGCAGGAGCAGGGCAGTGCAGCTGCCATTGCTGCAGCACAGGCTCAGTGTGCTGGGCTTTAGAGAAGCCTGGCAGGAGCAGGGCAGTGCAGCTGCCATTGCTGCAGCCCAGGCCCAGCAGCCAGGCCAGGCCTGTCCCAGCAGAGCCAGGCCGTGCTGCCTCCATTCCAAGCAGAGCAGGAGCAGCCTCAGAGGCCTCGTCCCGCTCAGGGTTCTCACCTCAGCAGAAGCATCCCTGGCTGCTCCGTTACTCCCTCAGAGCCCTGCCCAGGGCAGGGTTTGGGGTTTTGGTGTGCTTCCCAACTACGAGTTCATAAACTTTTGAGTCTGCCTTTGAACGCTGTGGAGTTCCAGGAATTTTTTTCACCTGTCACCTGCATGGCAATGCTAAAAGAAGAAACTTGCCTGTGCAGACTTGTCACCTCCCATGTAAACACTCTGAAGGTAACAGTCGATTTCTTCACAAGAGGCTGTCCTGAAAAACTGAATTGCTCCAGGCCATCTGATGTGGAGTAGTGTCATTTTCAAGGATTTGGGAAGACTTTTCCCACTTTTCTTCACTGGCTGCCTTCTGGGGGAACAAAGTCAAGAATATCTCAGCCTATGTTCCCCCACAGCATGTTATTTACTCTGGGAAACACAGGTTAAAATAGCACATATAAAGTGGTTTTCAATGCAGATTGTTGGCTATGAGGTGTGGGATGGTACCCAATTCCTGGGACTGCTATTTTCCTAACTGGCTCAAGTGCATACTTGAGTTAAGGGCATTTACTTTTGAGCAGTTTATCATTAGTTCTACCAAGTGAAAACTTGGATTAGAAATGACCCAGAAGTCTCTAGAGTTGAAGCAGTTAGAACCAAAATGGGAAGATCACAGCCTAAGTGACCAAAGCCTTCAACAAAACACTGTATCACAGTCATAGGAGATAGTTCAGAAAAAAAGACTTTGGCTCAAATTCTTCCAAAGGAAGTTTTGCTATCAACCAGAGTGACTTTTCCTTGAGAAGATTATCTCAAATAACTGCTAGTTCTCTCCAAAAGCACAGTGGAGCTGAAGTAAACTACCATTTTGTTGTTGAGAAGCTCTTTCTTATCTTTTGTTTTTAGAAGGTGGGTACAACCAAACAGTCTATTGTTCTAGGGGAAAACTGTATTCTTCCTCTCCCAGAACAGAACAGAAAACAGCTCTCCCAGGGTCTATCTAAAGACTTAAAGGTCACTGACTGGATTCCTTAAGTTTAGATTCTTGGGGTTTGCTAGGTCTCATTTTTTCTCTTAAACACTAATATTATGGCAAACACATTTGCATTACTTACAAGGAATGTTTGATGTGAAATACATTACCTCTTTTTCTCCATCTCCAAAAGAGGAAACAGTAATACCTTATAGATTTGAAGCAAAATGAGAAAGAAATATATTCTTAAAGAAAACAAATATGACTTTATGGAAATATCATCATCAAAATTGGCAGATTTTCAAAGAGGACAGAAGGCATCCAGAAACTCATTCCCTGAGTCCTAGCATGGAAGCCAAATTCTAAATGAATTTTCTTTATCAGATTGTTTTATCTAGATATGCATTAGCTGACAAATACTAAACATTCGGAGTTACTTTACTTTGTTTAGTGCCAATAGGCACCATCCAATTGAAGACATTTTTGCCTCACACTTCAGGGAAAAAGCACAAAAGACTCGCTGTCACCATTTCTCTCTAGCAGCTGTGTCTCTTACATGTTCCTAGTGGAAATGAAGAGTTCTAACAGACCTTGGTAGATGCTCCATGGCTGTTCAAACACACTGCACACACAGTGCTTGTGTCTCCTTCACATCACGTTTGTGTTGCCTTTGCAGGGGGGTTGAGGGAGCTGCCTGGCTCTCAGTACTCTGATAAGCCTCTCCTTTGGCTGGCACCATGTGCTGTGCCAACAAACTCCTGCTTGTTCCAGGAGCTGGGTGAGGATCTAGGAAAGCAAGCACTGAGCCCTCAGGCTGCTCACAGCACAAACTGAGCCCTAGACCTTTCTGAAACTTGAATTTGACTTTTTCCAAAGACCATACTTCCTGATAGCAAAATGGTAGTCTCATGACCAGTATTGTTGAATTCAATAGGAAGTACTCAGACGCAGAGGTTATCTTGCATAAGCTGCTTGGTAAGAACCAGAATTTTGCACAAGAATTCAGGAAAACCAGTAGCTCTCACAGTAAGAGCTTTAGACATTCCTCCTCTCATTGCTGTTTCGTGCTGCAGTGGCAAAGGAGAAGGAAATGAAAGTGACGTATGATACATGAAGATGGACCTTTGTTGATATACTTATTTCAGCTGAGGTCACTTTCTGCAGAGTATAACATTTCCCATTTAGAATTTCTTGTATCTATTTTACTCCCTTGCCCGAAATTTTTTAACACATTTTATAATCCAATTCATTAACTAGTCAGACATAAGTATGCCTGCAACAGAAATAAGCAATCTCACATTTAGCAGTGTCAAGGATTGACTTTAACCATGCATGCATCTATAAAAAGATGCATTTGTTGATTGATAATGTGAGTTTTACACATACCTTGTGTTATCTTTGTGTGTACCTGAGGAACAAAGCTAAACAAGGTGTTTGATGTGTTTGTTATTCTCTAACAAGAGACAGAGCAGGAGTAATAATATTTAACAGGCAAAAATGGGGGAAATGAGGGTCTCTCTGAGGAATGTTTAATGTTTAAAAAAACTTATAACACTTTATCAATTAAGATATTATGCATACGTGTATTGTAAATTGATAAATTAATGAACAGTAGCACAGACATTAGCCCACTGTTCCACCCAGAATGTTTCATTTGCAGTCTGGAGTGCCTTTTTTTCCTTTTTGTTTTTTTTTGAGGAAGTGTGTTGGGGGTGTGATTTTTTAAATACAAAAGTCAGGTATTGATGACCATGCAGTGAGATGACCCAGACAGTACTGGGTTTAGGCAACTGCTCAAAGAGATTTTGTATAAACTTCAGAGGAAGAGAAAGAGAATATTCTTAGATGGATTAAATTGAAACCAGTAGCTCTCACAGTAAGAGCTTTTAGACATTTCCTCTCATTGCTGTTTCGTGCTGCAGTGGCAAAGGAGAAGGAAATGAAAGTGACGTATGATACATGAAGATGGACCTTTGTTGATATACTTATTTCAGCTGAGGTCACTTTCTGCAGAGTATAACATTTCCATTTAGAATTTCTTGTATCTATTTTACTCCCTTGCCCGAAATTTTTTAACACATTTTATAATCCAATTCATTAACTAGTCAGACATAAGTATGCCTGCAACAGAAATAAGCAATCTCACATTTAGCAGTGTCAAGGATTGACTTTAACCATGCATGCATCTATAAAAAGATGCATTTGTTGATTGATAATGTGAGTTTTACACATACCTTGTGTTATCTTTGTGTGTACCTGAGGAACAAAGCTAAACAAGGTGTTTGATGTGTTTGTTATTCTCTAACAAGAGACAGAGCAGGAGTAATAATATTTAACAGGCAAAAATGGGGGAAATGAGGGTCTCTCTGAGGAATGTTTAATGTTTAAAAAAACTTATAACACTTTATCAATTAAGATATTATGCATACGTGTATTGTAAATTGATAAATTAATGAACAGTAGCACAGACATTAGCCCACTGTTCCACCCAGAATGTTTCATTTGCAGTCTGGAGTGCCTTTTTTTCCTTTTTGTTTTTTTTTGAGGAAGTGTGTTGGGGGTGTGATTTTTTTAAATACAAAAGTCAGGTATTGATGACCATGCAGTGAGATGACCCAGACAGTACTGGGTTTAGGCAACTGCTCAAAGAGATTTTGTATAAACTTCAGAGGAAGAGAAAGAGAATATTCTTAGATGGATTAAATTGTCCTTGTGCTATGCAGCAAATAATTTTTAAAGGAGCCCATTAAAAAGTTATAGTATTTTTTTTTAATATTGTGACTTAAGAAGTATTTTAGACCCTACAGTGAAGCTGCTGTGCAAAATCCTACCCCATTCTATGCATTAGTGCACAGTAGCTTCTTAAAATCAAGAAGCCCTCTCCTTGGTTTAGGAAAGGGTGGACATTTGTAATGCTGCATCAACAGTCAGATCTGCTCAGTTAGCATTATGGTAAAGTCGACTTTCAGCTGCCAGGAGCTTGGCAATTAGAGTTTCCTGCTTTATTGTTAAACACTGCAATTGAACTCTGCTGCTTTTCATTTGTGATCCAGCTTGGGATGTCAGCTGACCCTGAAATGAATGTCCTAACCTCCAATTCAGTGGCTTAAAGGATATCTCCCCAACATTCACTGCCAAGATGAAATCCAGAAATTATTATTCAGCAGCAGTAAACAGGGTCTGTTTTTGCAGGCACCCATTTGTAAAAAAGCAAGCATGACAGCTGGGAATTACTGTTAAATGTGCTTTTCATATCAAGACTGAAAAGCAGAATACTGAAAGTAATGTAGCTGTATTTGTAAAGAAGCAGTTAAGTGATATCTTAGTAGCTCTGCATTAACACTTGCAATAATTCCTTTTAAAAGTAACTTCATAAGAAGGCACACTAAGATTTTTCAGTGCAATTAGATACAAAATAAATACCTTCGGAAATTCCTGGTGGATCTCCACTCTTCTGTCACTTTGAGATAGAAGATTACCACTGACAAGCAAAGCAGAGCACATCCCAATTCTAAACATATTTTTCATTAAATTCCAGACTAGAGATAATTCCTGAAAATCTTCATCTAACTTTTTCTTTGAATAACACTAAGGGTAGAATAGGAAGAGAGAGCTGCTTCCATGTAAAGTACTACTTTGGAAAGGCTGAACAGATAATTCTGAGAGGAAAGCAATTATTACTGCTGCCTTGCTCCCCTAACACACCTCCCACCCCCACCAAGTTCTTCCAGGTTTATTGAAGAATCAGAATCTGTGCCAAAGCAATTAAGGTTTTATACTGGTTAGACTGAATTTACCCAGTTCAGGACTGTGCTGTGATGTAATGAACATTTCTATATGCTCCTTTGCCAAGCTTTTCCTCTGAAGAAAGTTTATTATAGACCACAGATATAACTTTATTTTTTACCTGTTTACTTGCAGCTTTAACCCTCATGACCAGGATTTTCCTTGGTGTTTACAAGTAAACTTTACCAGTACTTTCTACTCCATCCCACAACCCCTTTTGGAGATGGGCCAACACATGTGGGAACTGCAGATACAGAACTGAACTATCCCAATCCTGCATTTACTACTGAGCAAGCACACCTAGCAGGCACTAAGGACATCATATTGATACCACTGAGCTTCAAAAAATAGGTATTGCTTGCACTAAAACTTGAGAAAATAAATATTTAAAATAGTAAATCTTTGTTTCAGTTTGGGAGGAACAAAAAAAAAAAAAAAGAAAGGGGAAAAGTACTTTTTTTCCATAGCACCAAAAAAGCACAAAGCCAAAATAAACAAGCAAAAAACACCCAAACCATCAAAAAAACCCCACACTCAACATCTTCTGGAAATTGTGAAGTTTTGTGGGATGCAATGTGAGCATAAAATAGACAAGATTAATGATCTGGGATAAAGTGGCTAAAAACCTCAGCATTCTGTGTTCTGGTACAGTCTCAGTAATCTGAGCATCAGCTATTCCTAATTCCCTTCTCTCCCCCAAGTCTGAATCACATCCTCTGACATTACTGAAGTACATTAACAGTGACATGGATTATTTGAAACCTCTCTTATTCAAACAGAATTGGGATCCAAACTATTGTAATAGCTGAGTTTCCATGCCATGGTAGCCGTCTGGCTAAATGCCACTGTGTCTCAGCCAGTCACTCATGTGCAGCACTCAGCACTCTCTGCTCCATTGCACCATGCCAGTCCCAAACAACCCCTATACAGCACTTGCTGGGTATTGTTTTGCTCCTGAAATTATCTTAATTTCTAAGGATAACTTTATTGTGAGATTTCACAGGAGGATAATGAACTAAAGTTCACAGGCAAAAACCAGCACATTTTCTCGAGCTTGTGAGAATACCTTGTCAGAGGTGGAAAATATTTCTGACAAGGAATTAGTCTCATTTAGAAAATACTGCTGAGATAATTAAAATTGGCAGAAGTCATAGAATTAGGCAGCAAGGAGAACAGTTTTATTCCTTTTTCCAATATTAACATTTTGATTATTAAGACTGGATTTAGATTATTATTACTGGATAATTAACCAACCTGTTAAAATATCAGCACTGTTCAAGAAATGTCTTGTTCCAATAAGTGTGCATGAAGCCATTAACCATCAAATAACTGTTCTGTTCACAGGTCAATTGTAATTATTTTGTGTTTCTCATCCAAATTAATAAATTTGAATAACGCACCATGAAGTTGCATGAAAAAAGTTACCATGTACTACCTTGAATCAATCCTCTTGTGAGGTTATTATTGGGAACACAATGGAGAATGAGGAAAAGAATTGGTGTTAACACACCAGACCTTGAAAGATGTGAATTTGTCCGGACCTGTTAAGGAAATAAAAGGAAGGAGAACGTGCTTAAGTGGCATAAAAATCAAGTTTGGAGCTTCAGGAAGGGAGATAAAGTGTTGAAATCAATCTCAGATCATGCTGAGCAGGCTTCAGCCAAAGAGTAAATGTAATAACTTCTTCTGCATCCTGAGAGACAGAAATTGCTTCTTCAAAATATATACATACATGGAAAGTTAAAGTGGTAGCTAGAAGCCAAGAATTACAAAAGCACAAAATACCACAAAGTTACAGTTTTCTTCCTTTCTTTGATTCCCTCATGCAGTCATCCCCTCTGAAAGAGAGGGCTGACTCGTGAAGTCTCATAGAAAAACTAAGGAAAGTTTCAGGCTTCAAAGTCATTCTGCATTAGAATTAACCTGTTATATCATTATCCTTTTTATCCATTCAGGGTTTAAGAGTGGAACACGTCCTTAATGCTCAGTGTTTACAATTCTGGGGCAGCAGCCCCTTCTCATCAGGGCAGAGGTGCCCGTGGCTCAGGGCGCTCCCGGGGCAGCAGCTCCTGTGAAACCATTGGCCTCTCGCAGTCCTCACAGAGCTGCAGCTCAGTACAGCTGTGCCAGTGCGGGTGTGCGTGCCCATCCTCTGGCTCACTGCTGTGGGGAGGAGAAACCCTGGTGTGTGCTGCTTGCTTGGTGCCAGCCTTGGCTCATCCAGGCTCCCAAGGAAGTGGCCTGGTGAACTTCAGGAGCTACAGTGGGACTGATGGGAAGTTTCAAGAAGAGCCAGCAGAAGCAAAATTAAGAAGAAAAAGGCCACCCTTTTAGATCCAGTGTTTAAAAGTGGCACAAAGATACAGTGAAAAGTTATTTTCCTACCAAAAACTACCTTAAGTTGAGATATGAGAGCTGAGTTGTTTTTTTTTTTCTTCATACATTTGAACTACAACAAAGAAGGAAAACACACAAAGTCTTGTCTTCCTCGCAAGGAGGGTTCTGGTAGCAATGCTGTCCCTGCAGGCATTTCCTTTTGCTGCAGGTAAATACCACTGTGAACAGAACTGATGGAAGTCAAACACTTCTGCACCTGCGTGCTGGGGACACAGCCTGGCTGCGAGGGGTTGGGTCCCACTGGTGGGGAAGTGAAATGAGAGGGAGAAAGGGCACCCTGACCCACCTGCTGCAAGCCAACACGCTGCTGTTCCCGGGCTTGAGGAACAGGACTGTAAAATATGCCAGGCATTTGGGTTGCACAGAAAGCAATCTGAAGTCCTTTGTTGCCTTCTGCTTGTGCAGTGGTTTTTGCAAGTTAAAAACCCACACCAGCAACAAGCCTTTCACCAGGGCAGGGAGGAGCACATGACAACACAGGACCCTCAACAGTAATCAGGTTGCAAGTAAATTATATTTGATTTTTCCCCCTATATTACTATGGAATGTGCTTCAGCATTCAACTATTCTTGAGCTATACCCCCACTGATAAGAATGCAGCTATCTCATTTTAAGAGGAGGTCATGAGCCTAAAATAAAATTTTAAAAAGCAGAAAAGTCTGCCTTAAGCTTATTTATGAACAGCTAGCACAAGCAGGTAACAACCCCCCCCATCCTCATAAAAGTATGGGGGACAGAAGATGACATCAGTGCTAGAATCAATGAAAAAGTGATGGATTAAGAAGGAAACATTTAGGCATTTTAACAAACTAAATATATTGTTTTTGTTAAAATACAGCTTAATCTCTAAAAATACAAACATGTAGATAAATCTTTCCCTTCAGCAAGTTATTTTATCATAAACATGAGTAACATTTATGTCCTTAAAAATTAATCCCAAGGGGGCGTCTTCCCAAAGTTAAGACCTGGGCTCCAGTATTATACTGCCAGAACTGATACTTAAGTTCCCTTCTCAAAAGAAGGATTTGAACAACACACTTTCAAGAAAAGTCTGTGTTAGAATTTGTTTTCTACTTCAGTATTTTAGGTTGGTGCTATGTGATTCTCTGAGCATTTTGGCATCATGTGCATTTCAGAAAACATCTCCATATAAGGGAATTTACTCAAACAACATAGGGAAAACACAGAACACAGATATCAGATAATAATTCCATCAAGGCTGAATTTGGCCCCATGATTCAGTTTGTGGTATTTGAAAGAAGTCTCTGTGCTTAGTTTTTCCAGATGTTGATTTTAAGACACTTGCAAGATACTTTTAGGTAGAATTAATGACTGTTGAGAAAATGCTGTCTTCTGTAGTCTGGTACAGAGGAAAGAGGAGTGGACTATGAACACCTCTTAGTGTCTGCAATTGTTCTACAAGGCAAGAGGATCTCTCATGGGATGAGAATGGTCTGGTAAAGTAGTTGAGAGGCAATACAGCACACATACAGCACATCACATTTAACCAAAGTAACAAGAGCAGAGCTGCATACCCCCAGAATGTTCCAGAGTAAGCAGCAGTATGAGCACAACAAGGTATTAAAAAGGTATTTGAGGTAACATATGAATAAACAGCTTACCTAGGACATGCATTATTTTGAAAAGGAATCCTAATGAATGAAGGATTAGGAACAGTTTTGGGTGGTACTAAGGCTGTTCTGAAGAGTTCTTTCTCTGCAGTTTCAATGCTACTGCCAATGTTTGGCCTTGACCATCAGTAAGATTCAAGTGTTACTGGAGTCACAAGTTGTATTTATCCCACAGCAATTTTAATAACTTTAGTCACGTAAGTTAATTAGGCTAAAACATTGCAGTGTCAGTGTCCTACCTGGGACAGGCCATTTCACAACACTGGGAGTAGTTAGCACACTGACATGGCAGCTTGGGAAAAACTCCCCCAAACTGAAGAGAATTGCAAAAGGCCTTGGTTAGCTCCTTGTCTCAGCTACAGAGGCACATCAAAGGGGAGGAGAGCAGCCCAGCCATGCTTTGGCCTCACCAGGCCAGCTCACTTACTCGGCTTTTTTTTTCCTTAATCCTTAGGAGACAGCACAGTTGTAACTCAGAAATTCCAGAGTATCTTTCCCCTTCTTCAAGGCCCAGGCTGGTGGCCAGCCCTGTCTTTACCCCACCCCCCCCCAGTTACCTGCAGGCCAGCGAGCTCCATGGACGGCAGCACAGCACAGAGCCCCCCGGCTCCCCCGGCTCCCTCCTGGCCAGCCCCCTCCTCAGCCACCTCCTGCCGAGCCTCCCCTCATCTCCTCGGCCACCTCCTGCCCCGCCGAGCCCCTGCTCCCCTCAGCCACCTCCTGCCCCGCCGAGCCTCCCTCATCTCCTCGGCCACCTCCTGCCCCATCCGCCACCTCCTGCCCCCGAGTCCTCCCTCCCGGCCACCTCCTGCCCCGCCGAGCCTCTCCTCGTCCCCTCGGCCACCTCCTGCCCTACCGAGCCCCTGCTCCCCTCGGCCACCTCCTGCCCTACCGAGTCCCTGCTCCCCTCGGCCACCTCCTGCCCCGCCGAGCCTCCCCTCGTCCCCTCGGCCACCTCCTGCCCTGCCGAGCCCCTGCTCCCCTCATCCCCCGGCCACCTCCTGCCCACAGTCCCTGAGCCCCTGCCCCCTGAGCCTCTCCTCGTCCCCTCGGCCACCTCCTGCCCTACCGAGCCCCTGCTCCCCTCGGCCACCTCCTGCCCCGAGTCCCTGCTCCCCTCGGCCACCTCCTGCCCTGCCCTCGGCTCCTCCCCCTGCCCATCCGGGCCCTGCGGCCACTCCCTTCCTTTCCTTCTCCCTGCACTCCTGTGCTTCCAAACTCTGTGGCTCCCACCCAGGAACCTACTCCTGTGCTCCAGGCAAAAATCACACCCACGACCACAAACACACATATTGTGTATGAGGTGTATTTCCTCATCTGCTTCCACCCAGCCCCGTGGCTGGTACCACCATCCTCCCCTGTTCAGAACCCCATTCCTCTCCCCGAGACCAACCACAGCACCCAGCAGCACATTTCTCCTTCCCTTATGGATCACCCTTTAGAGCTCATCCTGGCAAATTATCTTCCTGTACACAGTTTAGCTCTCCCAAACGATATCCCTTTATCCTTCAGGGAAATCATCCCACTCCTCAGCTGAGCCAGCTGATTAAACCAAGGCCCTTTATCAGGATCAGATGGGCAGGAAGGAGACAATGCTCCACCTCAGAGATGGCTGGGCTCACCCCCACCATTGGGACTCACCAGTCACCCCCTTGCACATCTTCAGTCATTGAGCAGAACACAGAAATCAAATGTGTTTTAGAAGTTTGATTGAGCCACATTAATTCCATAGATTATGGTGGAATTACACATGGGATAATTTAAACTCAGGGAGTTTAACAGGACTACACATATGCTTATAATAATTCATGTGCAAGAATATTTGTAAGGTTATGGTCCATGTTTCCAAGAAAACAGACTTAGTCTCTTCAGAGCTCTTTTTCTCTAGTTTCCAGCTGAAGTCATCAGTGCATGTTTATGATATTACGTGTGGTGGCTGAAGAAGTTATTACAATGTCACAAAGAGGATCATGATTTCAGGTGGGGAATAATTCTTCTGCAAATCCTCTTTCCATACAAACAGCCTTAGTAATAAGAAATGTGGAAAAATAGGACAAAGATAAGAGATTTACCCATAATGAGCCAGATTGCCCAGTACGCTCCAGCTGCTTTGTAGTGCATTGACAGGCTTAAATTTGCTTTGTGTTGTCAGAGTGATGCAAAACAGAATGTGATTTTAACTACACTCAAATATTTCTTGTACAAACTCTTCCCTCAGGGTGTGAGCATATTCCTGGTCACAGAATAAAAGGCAGCAATCACCCCAAAACATTGGTAATTTTCTAATCAGATATTCAGCATCAACAGAAAAAAACAACAAATTGTATTTGTGCCCTGCTCAGATGAGGTAAACCCCCCACAAACTACAGGATTTGTTTGAGGATGACTTAAACCTAATTGTACAGCAAGAAAATGGTAGGCCATATTTTTGTCTGCTACTAATCAGGACCATTTTATTCCAAAATTGATGAAACATATAATTTATGGAGCTGAGAAAATCATACCAACTGTAAATGTCTCAAACTTCCCAAGCCACTGTGTACTGCAACAAAAATGATTGAGAGCATTAACAAACAGTGTCCTGATCCAACATCATTTTAGTCAATGGAAACATTTCCAAGGACTTTGGAGGATGTTGAATCTAGGCCTAAATCACATGTTCTCTGAGGCTATGAATGATGAGTTTATCCCAACATGAATGTCTAAAAACTAATGAACTTTCATTATGTTTATGTGAACTGCCATTCCCTCACCCTATTCTTCAGTTTCCTGCTTCTCTTGCACAGTTTCCTTTTCCCAGTGGGTTCTTTAGGCAGTTCTGCTTCCTTTAATTAGGAACAGCCCTGGCTGTTTTCCTTAGAGGCAGCGCAGTGGAGAAGCAGTTTGAGCTGAGCTGATCCACAGCACCACAGCACAAAACAACCTGTGGGCTGCCCTGCCAGTTCCTCAGCACTGTTACAGCCCCACCACAAGTCTTTTGAAAGAGCCCCGTTGGCTTCAGCCAGAGATAAGACCACTTAGTCCTGATATTTTGCTATGGAATCGAAGCACAGACCTGTTCTCTCCGTGGGGTACCAAGTGGGTGGCTAAGTGGGCCAGAGCTCCAGCAGCCAGCCTTAAAGCCTGCTGTGTCTTATACAACCAGTCCTACAAGTGGATCGTCTTATGATTTTTATTTTCAAATCTGTTAAAATTTAACCGTATTTGAAAGGTTACTTTGCGTGCCTAGGGTTACTCTAACACTGAAGGAAACACACTGCTGTATTTTCGGGTCAGGACTTCAGTCAATGGACCAAGTGTTCACTGTGTATCGCTTTCCAGAGCGGCTTCAGTGCCGATGCCAGCCGCGGTCCACTGCTGGCTCCCAGGAACGAGCTGGATCCGGTGTAATCCCGCTGGTATGCCCAGCACGCAAACCTCGTGTGTGCCCTGTGCTTTCCACAGAGGAACGGGACTCCCACGGCTCCCGGCGGCCACTAACACAGCGCAGCGCTGTCCTTTAGTGCCTGAACGCCGCGGGAAGGAAGGAAGGGGGTGACCCGTACAAACTCCGGAGGTGCTGCCTCCCGCGGGATCCGCGCCCAGGAGCACATGGAGGTACAGAGGAGCTACGAGATCGAGACGAGCATGAGCCCGTCGTCCTGCTACATCTCAGCTACGTCTCACTGCGACAATTGCGTGCCTCTTTCCTCCGTCTCCCAGAGTTGTTCCAAGTTTCGCATACTCTAACTTTTAAAGGAATTTCACAAGTAGCTCAGCCCTGCACAGCCCAAGAGAGCGGTTTGCAGGGGCGGCCGAGGGTTTCCCCGGCATCCAGCCCTGCCCGCGGCCGGTCCCACTACGCCCGGGTTCCCCGAGCCCTCCTCTCCGGCGGCCGGTCCCGCTCCGCCCGGGAAAGGCCCGCGGGCAAGCATCGCCCCGAAGGCAGACAGAGCCACCGCCGTGCTCCCGCCTTCCCGGTGCTCAGTGCCGTCATCCCGGTGCGGCGGGGGCTGCCCACCGCGTGGGCAGCCGGGCAGCGCCGGACCGCGGCCGCCGGTCCCTCGCCGAGATCCCCCTCCCCTTCCCCGGGGCCGCCGCGGGCCGTGGCAATCCGCGGCGGCGCATTCCGCGGCGGCAGCCCTCGGTGGCGGCGGATTCCTTCCCGCTGACGTCCCCCCGCTCCGCCGCGCTCCCCGCCCCGGCCGGACCCCGGGCGGCGCCCGGCGGCGGCGGCGGCGGCGGGGGGCGGGCCGGGGGGGCGGGCGCCCCTCCCCGCGGCCCCGCGCCCCCTCCCCGGCCCGCCGGGGGGGCTGCCCCGGCCCGCGCCCCGATTGGCGCGCCGTGGCTCCGGCCGGAGGGGAGGGACTAGAACTTTCCGCGGCCGCGGGCGGACTCTCGTCTCAGCCCGGAGCCGCCAGCGCCTGCGATCAGCGCCCCCAGAGCGCGGGAGCCCGCCGACATGACCCACTTCAACAAGGGGCCCTCCTACGGGCTCTCCGCCGAGGTCAAGAACAAGGTACGGGCGGCGCGGGGCTCGCCGGGCTTTGTCTGCACCGGGACGGCGGGGCGGGACGGAACGAGGCGCTACGCGACGCGGAGCTCCGCTGCCTCCGGCTGCCGGCAAGGATGCGCCCGCCGCCGGCCCGAGACAGCGCTGCCCTTTGCGGCACCGCTCGGAAAACTTGCGGCACCGAAGAGCTGTCAGCGCCGGGCGGGCCCCTGTGCGGAGCCGCGATTCCCGGCGTGGCCCGGGCTGCACCTGCCCGTGCCGGCAGCCCTGGCACGGGACATCCCGCTCGTGCCTTCTCCGCCCGCCGGGATCGGGCGGGGCGCGGCGCTGGGGCCCGCAGCCGTCCCAGAGCCGGCGGAGCGGCGCGGCGGGCGGGCAGGCGAGCCCCGGCGGGCAGAGCCGGGCACGGCGCGGGCGGGCCCGCCGAGCGGGGCGCTGCGCGGACACTGCGCGGGCGATGCGCGGGTCGCGGCCCCCCGCGCGGCGCATTCCATCCGCATGACATCATGGGCACGGGCGGCGCGCGGCCAATCGGCGCGGGGCCCGCACAGACGCGCATTGTCCGCCCGCCCCGCCCCGCCCCGGCCCGGCCCGGCCCGCCCGCGGGGGCGCACAAAGGCGGCGCGGCTGCGGCTGCGGGCGGGACCCGCGCCCCGCGGGGAGCCCGGGCAGCCGCGGGCGGCCGCCGCCGAGACATCGGGGCTCCGCTTGAAAGCGGCCCAAGAGGCAGAGCTGACAGCCGCCGGGCCCCGCGGCCGGAGCCGGTTGTGCACGGCTTTGCTGAGGTTTTTCTCTTAGGAACAAAAGGTGTCTCGCGTTGTCCTGTTAGACTGGCTGCTACCTCGCAGCGAACAATTACCTAATAAGAAGGAAAACCTTGGCAATTAAAACTACACCGCTAAACAAGCGGGAATAAGTTGGTGCTCAGTGTCTTTATTCACAGGCTTAAAATCTAAACGTGGTCTTTAATAACCGGTTGTTTCACACGCATGTCTGGTTTCTGGCTTCAGCAGATCCCCAGATCCTGTTTGACTTGTAGCTGACTAGAAAGGAGAGCAGGGAGAAAAGTAGTTACTTTAAACATTGTAATTTATGCTTTACAAAACAACATTTTGCTTTGGTTTTTTTCTTTATTGGCTTTCTCAGGATGGTTGTGGGTTCTGCTGCAAAGTTTGATGACATCATGTAACCAAATGTCTTCCAGTGGTTGCATCCAGCATCTAAATTTAGTGATTTATCTGCACCATTACACACAGAAACCCCCCCCAACAAACAACCCAAACCTAAAAAAATACTAAGACGTGTTGTATATTATTGCATGTGAATTAGAAAGGAAGTAGATGCTCTTCTACTTTAAAGATTATTGACAAAGTGATGTAGGTTTTACAGGGATCCCTTAATGGGGACAAGATGGGAAGAAGTTCTTTGTTCTTTCTTTCAGTTTGTCATTGCCATCAGCTTCCTTAGGGCCTCCTGAGGAACCGTTCCAAGCCTGTGCATTAGCAGAGGGTTTGAAACTGGTGTAATTCACACCTTTATGCAAAGGGCCTTCTACTTCATCTTGCTGAGTTTTGTTTTGCTCTCATTCTCTGCCTTCAGTGCAAGTATTGCACAGGGCTGGATGTTTTGGGGCAGCTCCAGTTTACTTGTTTGTAGGTTTCTGTTGCGTTCTTTGAAAATGTCAGTGCAGCAGTGCCATAGAAAACAATTCAAGTGCACCAAAGGCAAATTAACTCATCTCATTTAAAAAAACCCAAGCAAACAAAAAGATCCTCCAATCAACAACAAAATCGCCAGAAGAGGTGTAGCTTTGAGCTTTTAGAATGTTGTTCTCTTCAGAAGAGATCAAATTTCAAAGCAATTGTGTTATATACAGGTATATCGTGTACCTCCAATCTAGTATCTTGCATGGCATTGTGGGTTAGCTGTGTGTCTGTTCATCTGTATAATTCCAGAGGACCAGCAGATAATATCTCTGGAAAGATCAAAAATTCCTTTTCCCAGATCTTTTCTGTCTCATGAAGATCTGAAGAATTAGCATTTGAGGAATTCCAACTCTTGGAGTATCAGTTTCTGCTGCCAGTTATAATCACACTTTCTAAAATACTGGCCTTTGTGCAGACTATTGTGTTAAGGGTTTTTTAATGTGCTGTTGGGGCAATGTTTGTAAATAACTGTAGAATCTCCCTGCTTGAATGATAGTTACAGTTAAATACCCTTGTTTGAAATTTTCAGTGCTGATCTCCAAGCAGTGTTTTTCTGCAGTAAATGGACAGCTTCATAGCTATGCTGCCCAAGGGTTCAGCTGTGCTGGATAAAAAAATCCCTTGGTTTTGGTTTTTGTTCTTTATTTGCTCATTTGACATTGTATCAGTGTTCAGAGAGACCTTTTGTTCACCATGGTATTTAAATAGATGAATATAATGTGTCCTGATGCTTTTTAAGCATTTAATTGAGGTCAGGATACAGTCTCTTAAGCTTAAAATTTATGTCTAGTTTGGGGCAGGGTTGGTTTTGGTTTTTTTTTTCCTTTGTTTTGGGGTTTTTTGGGTTTTTTTTTTTGCTTTGTTTTGTTTTTTTCCTTTGTTTTGGGGGTTTTGGGGGTTTTTTTGTTGCTTTGAGGCTCCACCCTTCTCTTGTTTTGCTCCTTACCTTGGTTCACACGAACATGGTGTCTGGTGTCTGTTAGGGATCTCTTTTCCTCATTCCTGCAGAGAAAGCATGGAGTTGGTGTACTGGTTCCCAGCTGCAAGGAAACTTGTCTGCATGAGAAAAGTGTAGGTAGTCAAACTAGTGTAATCCCTTTGAAGCCAATTCCCTGTTTACTTGAGATCACAGAAGATAATTGATCCAAAACAAATATTCAGTGGGGAGCCCTTTAAACTGATTGAAATGGATGGTTTCTTTTGCAGGCAAGAAATAATTTTCTTCTTGAGCAATGGGGGAGTTTCTGCAGTACGTGAGGTTGACATAGCACGAGATGGTGATGCAATTAGAGCTGCAAACTCGATTTTATGTGTCTCTGATTTATGCTCCATTGTCTTGCTGCAGAAGGTGTGGGGCAAACAGGAATATTGGGCAGCAGGAGGAGAGGTTCCAGTCCATTCAGCTGCTTCCTAGTGGCTCCACCCTTCCCATGGAAGTGTTATTTGTATTCGGCAGGCATTTATCTTCCCCCTCCTCTTACGTTTGATACAGTGCCAGTTTCATCTTCATAAGCAAGTGAGGGTGTGCATGCGTATGGTTTGTGTGGGGAGTTAAATTTTGCATAGCATTTGGCTGTTGCATGTCCCTGACTTTCCCTCTGAGCCATCCCTGTGGCAGGAGGCTCCCACTGGGCAGTACCATTTTCCAAACTTTTTAGAGGCAGCAGAGTGACTGCGGTGTTATCCCAGCCCTGCAGCTGCCACCCTGAAAGGTCGAGCCCTAGCGAAATGGAACAGGAAGGGAAACAATCTTTATAAAGTGAAGGCTGTTAGACAAATGAAGCCTGTAAACAAAATACCTCCCTGTTTTGCAAGTGTGCAGGAGGACAGTAGTGTTTCCTGCTTTCCTTCTTGAGGGCAAATACAGATTAATGAAAAAGAATTGAAGGCTGTGGTGAATAATGCAAACCAGTCCTAGGTATGATTATTGTGTTCCTCTTGAAATTGCTGAGGAGAAAATTCTTGTCATCTATTTTACCTGCTACAGGCCAAATAAACAGATTTAATTGCTTAGTCCAGAAATTACTCTTTTTTAAATAAATATTTTTATCTGGAAACCAGATTAAAATCATTATCTTTCAGATTTTTTAATTAGTGATTTAATAGTGAGTTAAGTTTTGGCTCTCTGATTGAACTGTTAGGCCCTTCTTTCAAAACAGAAATAATACCCTTTTCCATTCTTAAAATACAACTCTTCCTACCATATATTTGCTTTACCATTCTGTTTCCTCTACTCTATTTTCCTTTAACAAACCTTTAGGTTTGCTCACTGAGTTTTGTGAACCCTAGGTAAGAATGTTTGCCACTGGTAAAAGTGCATTTCTATCAATGTTGTCTGAAATTATACAATGAAAATTGAGACTGTACTGGATAAAGGCAGTGAAAACTTAGGCTTTAAGAGCAGAGGAGAATTTTTCTGTCATTATAAATGACAGTATAAGATCTGTGCATTCCTTTTCTCTTGTATGTAGACATCTACATAACTTCTAAAAAAGTAATATCTTAATAAACAAGTTTTTAATTAAATTCAGATGTTTATTTTAAAATAAAATCAGCCTGTGTGACTATTTGCATTACACAAATCTTCATTTTGTTGCATGGGGAATAAATAAAAAATCGAATATTTTGGTGCTCTTAGAAATGTTGTCATAGAAATATATACTGAAAAGGGAATTTCAGAGGAAATAGCAGGAGAATTTATAGGAGCAAGCATTAAACTTTAATTTGCTCCAGTTAATTCATGGTTTCTGGTAGTTGATCATGGCTCTTGAAGTTTACATTTCCAAGCTAAATAGCAGTTTCACTGTGGAAAACACTAAAACTTTTCTTTTTGTGTGCAAATTTTGTATTTTTTTCAAAGAACTGTGAATTTCTTCGAGCTGGATCCAGGCATTGGTAACAGATCTGCAGTTCAAGTGAACTTCTTAACTTTGTATTTAATGGTACAGTTTTGATAATTAAGTCCATAGCAAAACTGTCCATGAAACAGAAATATGACCGTGGAATAATTCCATAGCTAAACTTATAATTAGTTGATGTTTGGCACAACAAACGTGCATCACTAAAAACACATTAGTGATAAAAAAGAAAACCATCTATATTGTCAGTTAGTTTTAAGATGCATTTTTTTAATGTATCCAACAACCAATTTAGGAGAATTTTCCAATTTCTTAACAATTTCTTGCTGGTTCCTTGTTTCTGATGCTTAGTTTCACTTTGACTGACAGTGTTAAACATCAGTTAATTGTGTTCAACAGCCCTTGCTAGAAGGTGGCCCTGCTGCCCTGCACTTCCAAATCACTGGAATTGATGTTTTTGCTGGGCAGGTGCTCCTTGGGAACGTGTTTGCCACCTCAGTGCTGAAACGTGACTGTAGCCTGGTGCTGGGAATTTTGCAAAGGATTTTTTTTTAAAGGAACACAGTGAATCACTGGCTTTATTAAGCTCTAGTAACCTATTAATTTGTATTCTTCTAGTGTTAGGTCCTGTGTGTGAAGAGTTCTCATACTCACTGGCAATTGGTATTAAGGCAGATTAATTAGATTTTTTTGTTGTTGTTAAATGAGGAAAGTAATGCAGCAGTGGAGAATCTTAACTACAGTGTTTCCACTCATCTTCATCCTTTACTGTGTGTCTCATGTGTCTACCTTCATCTGTCTAATCCATTTACCACTCTCACTGCTACAGTCTCAGGACAAGTCCGTTCTGGTAGAGCACGATCAAGTGTGGGTTTCCAGTTCTGTGGCTACTTCGGGAGAAGTATTAACGCTACAGCAGTAAGAAGGAACCCTGCTGAGAGGTACAGACTGATGGGGTGGAACCTTCGTGGCATTGGGTTGACAGCTCATAGCAAGGATACATCTCTTACCACGAACAGAAGCAAGTGATTCGCCATGGAAACACTTGTCTTGCCAGCAGCTTGGCTGTTAGTGCCCATTCCTGTTCTGGACACTTGCCTGAGCCCACAAACAACGAGACTCACCTTTGGGAGCCCTTGCACAGCCCCACATGGTAGATGGGCCCTGTCCCCAGTGCCACAGCTCAGGAGGCCCTGGGTAGATCAGGACAGATGTGTGGAAGGGGCTGCCCCAGGGACATGTGGCAGTGGTTGCTGTGAACCCTGCCACAGGAGTTAGCTGCCTCTGCCCAGTGCTTTCAGTCCCAGTAAACCCTGACACTTGATTGCCAAGCTCACCGTTCTTTGGGGCTCCTCACGCCTGAGGCAGCAGTGCAGGCTGCGCTGAACTGCGGGCTGGTGTCACTGCCCCTGCTAAGCCCTGGCTGAGGGGGGCCACTTCAGTTCTGCCTCTCATCCTGCACCCTTCTTCCTAGCAGGAAGGTGATGAATGGCACAGCAAAGCCAGGATTAGCTCCTGCTGCCCCACAGGGGTCTGCTCCCGTGTGGGGACAGCACAGACGGAGCTGCCAGTGCTGCACCAGCATGGGCACCAGCAAATGAGCAGTGAGGGTGTTTGCTGACCCTCCTGGGATGTTTAACCTTAGTGAGCACCCTGGGTCAGCACTTCCAGATTTAAAGCATTTTCTGTCTGTGTATAAGATGTATTACAATGATCTGGTTTATGGTGAATTAATAAACTTTTAGTAAATCTTACACTGGTGTTAATAAATCATAAAACTTGCTAAGGTTAATTTTTAAGGATATGAGATAAGTATTTTGTATCCTTTGAATGCAAGCTCACAGTGTACCTCCTATGACTTGAACACTTCTGAAGAAAGCAAATAGAGCTTGACAGTCATGACAATTAAATGGGATTAGCAGCCGTAGAAAATAAAAACTATGATTTGCATTACAGCAGTGCTTGCTTGTTTAAAATTTACAAATGAATGTGCTCTTTGTGTGGTTTCAGAGTTAGACTTAGTTTAAAATTTGGAGAAAAATACTTATTATAGTCCTGTTGCTGAGTCAATACCCATAAAAGATAGATGGATGGATGCACACCTTCTTGTGGGATAGCAGCACATCACTGATTTTTGTCTCACCTTGTCTTTTTTTGACAGAACATTAATTTGGATGATTTTCTTGCCTGCAAATGGTTTATAATTTGCCTTGGAGAATAAAGGATAGAAACTTCTTTGTACTCAGAATTGTCAGCTCCTGTAGCTGCATAGCATGGTATACACTGGGCATCTGACACGTCCTTTTAAGGCAAACTTTGTAGAGATTCCCATCCCCTATGGAACTGTACAGGAAAGGCCTTCAGTAAAAATGGGCTCCAGGCCAGCACACGTAGGGCAATTTGAAACAGATTTTTTCTAAGTGAGATCATGTGAAAATCCTTCTTTTTTTCTTTAAGAGGGACTCTTGCTTAAAAATGCTTTTTGTAAGTATCTGATTCTAAACAACTGTTAGCTTGTACAGCTGTGTTCAGCAGCAAATACTTTCTTTTGAGTAAATACATTTGGTTCTGCAGTAATGCCTCATAGTAACATGTCATTGTTTCTATTTACTGGGGTTGAATGACAGTGATTTTTCTCAAAAACAGTTTTGACTTTTCTTCAGGTGGGTAGTTTTATGTTTGGGACTTTTTTTTTTTCAAAGCTGCAAAATAACCCTTCCCTCCTCCCACCCACACTCACCCCCTCCTCCCCTTCTTTTTCCACCCCTCCTCAAACCAGTGCAGATTTTAGTAGATACTTAGAGGGGAAACATAATTAAACTTCAGTTGCAGAGAGTTGTACAGAGCTGTCTCTTAGCCAAAGTGATGCCATTCTGGATGTGGAACTGGCAAAGGCTGGCAGGCGCCGGTGCCCCTGGAGGAGCTGGCAGCAAGGGAAGGCCACTGAGCGAGGATGAAGTGCTGCTGTCACAGCCACGGTCCAGTGCCCTGCTTGGACTGTCCCCAGCTCCCTGCCTGTCCCAGCAGCTGGGCCAAGCAGGCTGTCAGCCTTGGGAGCCTGAGCTTACCCTGGTCACTGATGCTCAAGGAAACCAGACTTCAACCATTCAGTGCCTTTGCTGCTTCCCTTCCAAGACTCAACTCTCTATTCTGGGGTCAACACAGGATTTTTCTTGAGGATGTTATTTAGGCAGACCTTTCATTAGACAACCTTTTGGTTACTGAGTAATCCTTAAGGGGTACAGAGAAGTGAATCAGTATGTGGCTTGTGCATACACACAGGACCTGAACATCAATTATTTGCCTAAATATTTCTGCACTTTCTTGCTATTCTGAAATGCTTGCATGAAGATGGAATCTGATCTACTGAAAATCCTAGCTGTCTGAATTATAGATGAATTCTAAACAAATCTTGCCCTGTTTGCATGTTTTTACCATGGCTGTTCCCAAGGATAAAACAGGACATTACTATTGCAAAAACCACATTTTGCTTTCCTGCTCTGCCATTATATTGCTTTCCTGCTTATATTTCCACTGCTACAGTCTCTTATTTATAGACAGCATTATCTTAGTATCCCTGGTTTTTCTTGAATAAGAATAATTTAATTTAAAAGTATTTTTCTGTTGTACCTAATCAGTTGGCTGTATACTAGAAGCATTCGCAGAGAAAGGTAAGGCATCAAATCCACATGCATTTTGGAAGGGATTTGGTTATAGTTAAACGTTCATGGTGAAAAGCAGCTCCTGCCTTGCTGCTGACATGGACCCCAGCAGAATATTTCCCTTCTGTGTTGAGCAGAACACAAGCCAGAGCTCAGACCAGTACACACCAAGCGGGAGGATGTGCTGGAGCTGGAGCTGTACTGCAGCTCCTGTTGAGATTCCCACTGTGTGACCAGCCTGAGCTGCCACTGCCTTGGTTCACTTCATAACACTGTGGGGGATCAATTAGAAGTTCCATTATATATCATAATTGCAAGTCAATACTGTGTTAGGTCAGTGAAGCATGTGTAGTTCAGGCACGTATCTGGTGTGCTAAGACTAAATGCTCTTTGCTTAGTTTTGCAAGAAGCTGTTCCCCTACCTTGCTGGCATTGTTGTATTAATCATGCTCTACACAAATAAGAAGTACAAGTAATTTTTAAAGAAAATAAAGACGAATGCCTTTTTTACTATGGTCTGTCTTAATGGCTGCCTTTATCATTAATAAATGATGGTATGAAAATGTCTTTGATATGGAAAGCTCCTTCTATTTGAAAGAACCTATCTGGTTTTAATAAAAAAGTAAACAATGATTGTGAGATTAAATATCAGCAATAAAGCACTGGTCTTTGAATGGATGGAACAGAATTGGAACAAAATACAACAAAGTTAACATTCAGTCAGTGCACCTGAGCATTTTGTTCTGCAGAACAATAATGGAACCTTAAACCATTGAGGATTGAGACCTCTCACAGTCATTTGCAGCACAGCCTTGCCCTCACATTCTTCTGGGTGGGTATTTCAAACCTGCTCTCAATTCAGGAGTGCAGCATAGTGACCCCACAACTTGGCATCCTGAGTTTGGGATGCAGTGCATCTCCTACCAACCCCAGCAGTGCCAGCTGCTCTTTCTGCTTGTGTTGAATTGCTGAAAAATAGTGCTTTAAAAGTTCCTACAGGCTATTGAATCAGTCTGTTACTTTGGAGTTTGACTGTCTTGTCTGCTTTCTCACTTGTGTTTTCTTCTTTACTCATAAACTCCAGCATAACAGGCTTATGGCTTGATTTGTACATTACTAAAACTATATTAAATAAAAGGTTGAGCTACAAGTTCATGTAATTGTTAATTTTTTTCACTTTTTTTTCACTTTGTCTTACTTTTCTTAGACTTTCTTCTTAAGATGTATAGTATTAGAAAATTAAAGAAACATTTTCTGATGTGTTTATGGTCATTACCCTTTAAAAAAAATACATTGTTATAACACTTTTTATGTGGTTAAAGCACAACTTGTCTGGGTGGCCAAATCCAAAATATTTTTGACTGTTTCCTGGATTATAATCAACCTTGTGCATCACCTACTGAACCTTAATTGGTCAGAGATATACCCAGGAGGGGGTGAGGTAAAGGGCCAGAGCAGCAGATTATTGTTGTCTTTCATTCTTTTTGCCAAGTTCATCCTTGCAATATTTTTCTTGGCGGTAAAGCAAAACAAGACTATGAAGCTGTTGATAGACAAGGTCTTCTAAAGCTTAGGGTGTGAAATCTGCACTACTTGTGCTTCTGCTAAGAAGACTAGCAATGGGGAGAATTATCTCAACCAGAAAAACATGCTATGTGTGAATGGAAGGACTTTGATCTATTACCTTTATGAAAGATAAATCTGGGCAGCTCTTAGTAGCTGAAGCAGCTAAGGAAGTTCTCAAGAAATGTCTTCCACCTAAATTACAAAAATAAAAGCCAGATTGAATTAGTATGTACAAGGATGGATGAGAGGAATCAGTGTTTTCTTTATGAATCCCTATCACAGACACCACAGTGAGCCTGTTCAGCTAATGTGAGTTAAAGGAGTAAAATCAGTGCAGGCTCACAGGCAAGCAAGTGAAGGCCCTGAGCCCGATTCACTGGGAAATGCTGGTACCTCAGCAGCTGCCCTGTCACCTGTGCACGTCCCTGTCACGGCTGTAGCAGGCATCACAGCTGGCAGTGAGGAACCCAGTACCCGAGCTCACTGGGTGGGGGCAAATTAGAGCAATGAGAGGAGAGTCTTGGGGTTTGCCTTTGGAAAAAGTGCTGAGAAAATGCAGCATGGATGCCTCTTTGCTGGAGAGGCAGAAGGAGTATGCATGTTGAGTAACTTTTATAGCAACACTGGAAGTGACAGCTTTCTTTAGCCAACTTTTCTGGGAGGTACGTTTGAGTTACCAGTTACCTGCTTGCTGCTGTAGAACATAATTACTCTGGTTTGGGTTGGTGAAGAGGATTTGCAGAAAAGAAAAAAGGTGTGGAGAGAGAATGAAATAATCAGACTCTGCAGTCTTATTTGGGAGGAAAATTTGAAAGACTTGTCAACAAAGTTGGGCCTTGGGGAAGGACTACCAACTCACAATACAGATTGCTTGTAAAATTACATATTTGAAAGCCATTCTGTTGGGGAGAAAAGGGAATAAACTTAAAAGAATGTCTAATTTCCTGGGCTTCTGTAGTAGCAATAGATTAGAAAAGTGTTCTGAAAAAGATTGAATGATCACTGATGTTACTGTTCATGTTTGCAGGCGCCTTCTAGGCTTTGAGAACTACTGTTCCACCAGAGTTACAGTAACAGTCTCAAGAGATGTTTCCTGGGTTACTAATGGAAAATCGAATTTGTTTTCAGATACTTTGGAATTTTTTTCTGTTTATGCACCAGATTGTTCTCTAGAATTTTTTCCTTTCCCCACAAAAGCACATAAAGTAGGCATCGCTGAGGTCTGTCAGGTTACCAGGATTTTCCATGCAGCACTCAGTGTGTTGTCTCAGGAGACACTACTGCTCATGATGTCAGAGCCTGTCCAGATTTGCTGTGTCATATCAGCCATGCTGGGGCTGGGTTTCAAAGCAAGAATTCCCTTCCCATCAGGGACTAACAGGCTTTTGTCCATTGGGTTGGATCAGCTGTGTCTTAGCTGAGAACAAATTTCATATCCCAGTGGATTTTTGAAGCAAAAATCAGCAGTGGTTTAAAATAATAGATAGTGGATACTACTGGAACCGTGTTCTCTGAAGGAATATAAATAGTTCAGCAATATACAGACTAAATAAACAGAAAAGGAACTCCATACCAAGAAGTATAAAATATGGTGGCATGGCCAGAAGGTGCTGCACCAGAAGCTGATGGCTGAGGAGAATTGGAGTTAAAAGCCAGAAAATTGTGATTTCAGCAAAACATGATGAGAGCAAAAAGTGCAAGAAAAACTTGAGAACGTGTTAGAAGAAGTGAGGGTGTTGCAGTAGCTGCTGGGTACGAGGGGGAAGCAGCATTCAGTCCAAGGGCAGGCCTGTGTCTGAGTTGTTGGTGCGCTCTGGGGGAAGAGATGGTAGCACTGCAAAAATGCAAAAAAAAAATTGCAAAATGTCATAAAATCCTGCTGGACAGCCAGGGAGTAGAACACTCAGTTCTTCCAGCCAGCTGATCTGGCAACCAGCACCATGCATGACTGCAGGTATCTGTACTTGTAAGATGACTTGGAAACTTTGAGGCATGGTTTGTTCTCACTTCACAGAGTTTCAACTGGTGCCTGTGGGAAGAGTGCCAGGAATTTTGGATTAATGCTCATCCATATCTTCTTTCAAGATTGTAGCCTAAATTTTGATTTACAGAGAAAACAGTGAGATGTTGGCAGGGTATCAGTTACACTACACATAAAAAAAAAAAAAAAAAAAAGGTTGAATATTAAGCAAAATGGATACAGCTGTAAAATTTTTGTGCTAAGTAGCATTTTGGGATGTAGCGAGATCTCCCAGTGGTAATGTTAATGCAGTGTTCTCTGCCTTTCTGTACCACAGTCCATAATGATGGGAAAAAATGCATCTTCAAATACCAGGGCATAGTGAGTGGTGGCTTTGAGTTTTTGAAGTACTTTCTTCTTTGGTTTTCATCTGCATTGTCACATTGCTGTTACATTTGGGGTTCTTGGGCACAAACGCCTCCTATGACATTTGCTTTTGCATGCAATCCAGGTCATCATGCATGAAATTAACAGGAAATTTTAATTTGTCCTTATGATGAGTGCTCATTGGGTTGGTACTTCAAATGGCAAGCTTCCCTTGACAATCACCTTGGTACCCCCTGTCACTTCATCTTCTTACCCACTTTCAGTAAAAAGCAAAACTTTTTATTTTTCCAGTCTTGGGTTCCCTGTCTCAACTTACAGAGTGTGCTGCTCTTTATTTACACTATGACTAAATAATCAGTGATTGTCCTTGTGCCACTCTGTCACCTCTAAAGCTGAAGATTAGATATGTAATCTGTTTACAGCACAGAATTTTAACCAGAAAGTTCTGGCTTGCTTGTATAATTAAATTTTTTTAAAAATCCTTGTCCCTCGAATGGGAAGAATTTACTCTGTTGTGCCTTTTTCTTGGTTATTCACATAGCCACTAAGCTCCCAACACTTTTCTTCTCCCAGGTGTTTATCTGTGTAAATTTTAGATAGGCAATTCAAAAGCATGTTCTAGAACAGCAGGTGATGTACAGGAATTCTGGATAACAATTTGGGACTGGCTGTGGTCTGCTTGACTCCCACTTCAGAGCAGTAAGGGCTGTCAAGAGCTTCCTCTGCCTTGATACCAGGAGACAATTCTGCTTTCATCTTTCCCCATGCCATCTTAAACCCTTAAAAGGGGTTGGAAAAATATTTCATCACAAACTACTGCCAAACAAATGAAAAAGAGGCATCAGCATTGGTGTTTTTGGCCTCAGCAGGACAAATCACTGCTGAAGGTAGTGCTTGTTCCAATGCAAAGGATGTTTGCAAAGGCAACGCTGAAACCACAGCAATTCAATTTCACTCAGACAGTTCTGAATTAATAAAGATTGAAAAGTTCATACAGGAACAAATTGCTGATTAAAATTGAAACTTTACAGGCTTAGGTTTTAAAACCCAGAGTTTTAAATTTGTTGTTTTTATTTCCTTTCTGTAGGATCTAGATGTATAAAAATAAAATTAGTATTAAAACCCCTGTCTAAACATGGATTAAATTCTGTACAAGATTAATATGCTCCTATACTTACTAAAAATTCAGTAAGCTTTCTCTACTTAATCTTGTTTTTTAATTGAAAAGTTAGTAATTTTGTGTCACTTTAAGCAAGAATATGGGCCATACCAAATTTCTCCCTATGAAGAACATTAAAATCCAAACCTTAGGGCTCTATCTATTTTTCTGTCCACTTTGGTGAAAAAGCATGTATGTAACCTGTTCCTATGCTACCTTATCTTGGACTGAAGTCCTGGTTATTTCTCTTGCTGTACATGGCCCTGTTCTTTATTTACCTTGGAAAACCAAAATGTACAACCTACTTTGCTGCAGTTTTTACATCTTAAGTTCTGTTGACAAACACAGTTCCTGTAATAAGAGTTGTTGATGTACTTTGACAAGCACATGCTTTTTTGGTTGAAACTTATGACTAGAGAGCAGTTTTTTCAAATGCTTACTAGTACTTTAAATGTAGCATGCTGCACATGAAACCTTTGACTCCTGCTGGGGAGGGCAGGAAGCCTGCAGCTTTAATCAGAAATTTCATCAGAACTAAGAAGTGCAAGCTGTTATTACATCATGTCTAACTTCAAAAGTTTTATCTTTTATACCTGCTTTTTAGCTTAGTAAAAGCTAAAAAGCTTTACACTGCTAGTCCCAGTGTAAAAAGTAGTGCAGTGTGCTTAAACTCTTCCTTGAGACGCTGTTACAGTAATTTTCCAGAGTAGCAGCAATGCAGCCAGCTGAACTCAAACTGGAGATCTGGCATCCACGGAGGCCTCAGCGTACAGTGTGTACTGTGTAATTTGGAAAAGATTAGAATAAAAGGACAGCTCAAAGTCCATATGATATCAGTTATGGTGTGAAGTACTGGTTAACATCATCACTCAAGCTAAACATGCTACAGGCACACTGAGTAACTTCAAGGGACACAGACAGGTCATTAAAGCTGGCCAGCAGAACTTTGCTAGCTTCCAGGAATTCATGAGCTTGATGAAAACAGTGATGATTGTTACTGTCCCTATACTGCATGTGGAGGGAGGGTTTTTACACTCCAAGATCTCCCAAAGAGGGAAGTCCTACCTGAACAGAACTAGGTGTGAGGACCAGGTGTGAAGTTGCCAGAGGAATCAAACACAAGGATTCCAGCCTGAAGCATACATTGGCACAAGCACATGTATATCAGTTTGTCACAGGCAGGTAACACCCAGCCTTTTCCTGCCACAGTCTTAAATCTCCCATAATTTTGACCACTTCTATAAAATTAGTTTCCTTTCAAAGATACTTCTATTAAACCTGTACCTCTGAAGCATTAACAGCAAGAGCAGCATCAACAACTTTATGTATCTTTCAGCATTCGTCAGAAGAAAGAAATGAACAATTGGCTTCCTGCTATCTTATATTAAACTTCTGCAAAATCTTATATCCATTGCTACAATTGAGTCATTTTTACAGTATTATGAAACTAGGATTTTTTTTGTGGCACTGATGATACTGTGAATGAAGCTGCTTGGTATTGCTTTCATCTTCAATAGACAGTATTTTCTTTTGCTGTAGACTTGTAAGATTTAAGTATCTTCCATGAAGGTTCAGTATTTTTAAAGGATCAAATGTTGGCGTATTTTTGATTGGTTGTAATGGAAAAAGACATAATTTTTTTACATTCATATCAAAGCCTCTGGCTTCACCTCATAGATAGCAATCAAAGGAAAACTGGAACATCTCTATATCCACATGTGGAAAATATGAAATATTCAGTAAGAGCATTACATAACCTCTGGTTGTGCCATTGGGAATAGAAGAGCTAAGAATTCAGAAGAAGAATAATGACTTATTTCTGGTAGTATCTGACCTGTCACTCTCCCTGATTAATCCTTTCTCACATGTTTAAAGCCTGATTTGAAAGATTCCACATCTCTAGGTTTTCATGTGGATTGAATATAATTTGCAGAGAAATTAGCACCAATTTTTACTTTTTGTAGCTTAGTTTTCCACCAGCTCAAAAATCAGAACAAAAATAATGCTTTTAGTGGCAATAAGAACTCTCCTCGTGTATAAGTGTTTTTTACTTCCTGTCTCTAGATAACCACTGTAGTGAGACCCCAAGGCAATTTAAAACCTCTTGAAAAGCTCAAGATTTGAAACATGGTAAAGTACTCCAACATAAAGTAAATATCCTTCAGAAGTGATAAAATTCCACCTGATTTCTTCTAAGGTCCCCAAGCAGTGGGGTCAGCAATACTGTTCAGTTCATTCGTAATCTCACATATGGAATGCACTTATTATTAAATGAGGAAAATTTCTGACTTTTTCTTTGCCTGCCAGGAAAGATTAAGATAGCCACACTTGCAGAAGTCTTTAGGGTTCTCACTCTTACTGGCTTTCACATTTACTTTTTTTTTAATATTGGGAGGGAAAAGATTAAACTATGTCTCTTGTTTGTATGATCGCAAACTTAACTTATTTTTAAACTCTGTCAAAAAAAAAAAAAAAAAAGGAAATTAAGTGGCAGAAACACAAGTCCAGTTCTATTCCAGATGATCTCAACTACAGGATGGCTAACACTGTCTTTAAGCTACACTGAAACTGCCCAAATTTTCAGAAAGCACAATGTTCATTATGTCTGTAACTAAAGAATTGTGGGGGACATTAGCTCAAGCCCTGCTTTGTACCCACATGCATGCTGGAATGGTGATTTAATCATAGTATGAGCTGTCAGCATATGGATGATCAGCCCAAATTATCTGCTGTCTTCTAACTGGAGCATCAGAACAGAAAGTTCTGGCCTTTCTATAAATCCTGTTCCTTCACTTGAATTGGTGTACAGAAATAAATTATACACTGCATGTCTTGCCTGTACACACAATTTAAGATTTTGAAGGTGGGGTCACTTTTGCAAGATTTTAACAGGTCCTCTGATGTGCAAGAAGAGTACCATCAGTCTTTTGGGGAAGATGTTTTGGTATCCTTCTCCCTTGCACATATATTTATTTTCACACAAGATCTAACTGGCTCAATTCTGTCCAAGACTGCTTCTTTTCTATCCAGTTGAGTGAGCTAGTTGGGTTCTGCCAGATGTTACTGGGGAGACAAATTAGGGCTGTGATCACATAAGCTTTGCTTCCATAGGAAATAAAAATATCCATGAAAAGTCATTTGTCAGCTAATCACCAGGTTAGGAAGGAGAAAGATGACAGTTGACTTCTTCATACACTATTTTCAAGATGTTTCCCATCCCTTGCTGTTATTACCATCACTGGAAATGAATGTGGTTGTGCTGCTGCAGTGCTAAACTTAGGGGATTGCAAGGGGGACTGTCTGCCACCCATGGGACGAGACCACAGCCATGTCCTCTGAAGCTGTGAGCTCCAGTTAGCTTTTCTAGTCTGCTTCTAATCTTAGCTAATATCCAAAAGGTGGGATTAAAAAATAAAGTCGTGATATTTTCCTTGTCGTCTTGTACAGAATTTTACACCCCAGTCAAGATCTGAATGTAGGAATGGGTTAGTCCATTATCCTGGTCTGTAACTAAGGCATCATAGCACTACTATTACAAATAGTCTAAGGAAAATAAGTATTACTCGGGCAAGGTTTTGAAGTACAGCCAGAGATACAAGAATTTTCCATTCCCCTTAAAAGAAAAATAGGGAACAGAGTACTGTAAATTGTAGCTTGGTCAGTTTGGAGTCAGGGAATTACTAATGCTAGCCAAAATGTAGCAATTGCCTCTATGCAAGTAATTCAGATATGTTGGAATTATAATCTCCTTCAGTATAAATATAGCTGCTAATGGCTGGCCTTTCTTGGCTGAAGTCTTAAAACTATATGTAAAAAGCCTCAGATGTACATTTTGCTCTAATGTGAATGGCTGTACATGAGTTTCTTGTTTGTAAGCAAGTGGTGTAGCTGAGCTGACTTCCTGCACATTAGAAATACTGCAGGTGCATTCTGTGCTTGTCTGTCAGGTTTCTCACAGTGGCTCCCTCACTTCCCACCCTGCTCACTGACCCATGCAGGACAGCTAATGAAGGTGGAAGTGCTGCCAGCCTCTGCAGGTTATTTATCCCACACAATCTTATGCTCAGATAACTTACTTTGTTTGCAGAAAACGTAGTGATAATTTCAGGGATAAAACGCATTTTGTCCAACTTGCCAATATTGAAAAGCATTGCAAAGGTGCCAGGTTTAGCCTGAAGGAAGTTGGAGCTGCTTTGTGGTGCATTCAGGGAAGGGGAACAAAGGGCAGAGTGAAAGAACACGGATGCTGTTGACAGCTGGTGGTGTTGAAGTTCACTGCTTTGAAGCATTCCTTTCACATGGATTGATTTCTAGTGACTGAAGCATAAACTTACACACAGAGTAGGGAAGTCTGAACATCTGGAAAATGAATTTTTAAGTCATCTTTCTAACAACTCTAGGCCTCTGCTTGATGCCTTAAACTTCAAAGATTATTGCAGGTTTTCTTCCATTGCAATTAAAATAAGAGATCACAGCTTATTCCAGAAGAGTCTTCCAGGAAGGTCAAAGAGAAAAGAAACAGGAGGGATAGTAAAGGTTAACGATAAACCAAGACACTGACACAGCCCTCAGAATCCCCAGCCAGATAACTTCATGTTGTAGCAACAAGGAAAAAACTTAGTAGGTCATCTCCATTAATCATAAACTAGCTATAAAAGCAAACCCACTGTAATCTTCAGCTGAATAATTTCAAATATATTATTTGAATACTATTATTCTCATGTAGAAATTTACACGTGAGCAGTAGTACTGATGGCATGGCAATTCAAAATATACCATTTCCCTTCCTTACTTCCTGCCAAAGTATAACTTGACTCCTATATTTTTTGAAAAATCATTCCTTTGTAGCTGTCAAAGACTTTTCAGGATATCTAGGAATTCTAACTCAAAGAAAAACTGCAACATACTTAAAAGTGCTTTTTCCAAACAGACCTTTATACAGGTTATAAATATATAAACTTTAATATAAATTATAAATTATAAATTATATTAAAACTATAATATAAATTATAGTTAAAGGGATAAAGTACTTACATCTGTACTCTGATGTATAAAATACAGTTTAAAAATCCAGCAATAAAATTACTGGATGAGAGCTGTAGCATACTCTGAAATGGAGTTGGGGTGGGGAAGACTTGGAGATTTCTCTCCTGAAGTAACTTTTTGACTGCTTGTGTTACAGATTGCCCTGAAATATGACCCCCAGATAGAAGAAGATCTGCGTAACTGGATGGAAGAGGTGACAGGGCTGAGTATTGGTGCAAACTTCCAACTGGGATTAAAAGATGGCATAATCTTATGCGAGTAAGCATTTATTAAGTAACCTTATTTTTAGGAGTTTTCTACTTTCAAGGAACTAAGAAGGGACTTTCTGAAGATTCCCCTTGAAAAGATGTCAACAATTACAGGCAAAGATATCTGACTGTAGGGTGGGAGACAACTTCTTGGAAACTGTTGGAAAAATGAACACTTAAAATGTCCTTTATATTTCAGCTAAGATTTCTAAGTGTTTCTAAATTTAATGGCATAGCTCATTTCTGTAGTAATCAAATGGCACACAAAAATTCTTACAGTCTGTTGGACTTGTGAGACCTGAGAACTGAGCTAGCCCACTATATGAACCAAGAAATTAACCATTTTAATGCAACTAATAAAGCATGAGTAAAAGTATTATATAATGCCTGCACGGATGGTATAAGGATGAGATTTATTGTTTAAGCATTTCCCTCTTTTTCACCTCCCCAGGCTTATAAATAAGCTGCAGCCAGGATCAGTGAAGAAAATTAATCAATCAAAACTAAATTGGCACCAGGTAAAACAAAAAAAAATTCCTCAGAACTACACCTTTAACCCCCTGAACCCCCAAAAAGTACTTTTGTTCTGTATTAACAAATTTGCTGTGAAAATGGTAGACCTTAAATCTCAGTAACACCAAGTTTACATATGATACCTATCCAAGAGTTGAGGATGCTACAGACATGAGCAGTGTTTAACAGAAGGCAGCTACAGCTGAGGTGGTTCATCAATGGCAGTTGAGTACCTGTATTAAATAGCAGTGCTTTAGCTGTTCAGGGAAGTGCCAGATGGAAGAACAATCTAGAGCCTTATAGCAAGGCCTTTGTCCAGTTAAAAAAAAAAAAATTTTCTTTTTATTGAATCACAACTGAGTTTTCTATCCAGGCAGTGCTACAAGGTATTAGGTCAACAGCCTGCCTATACCTAGACATCTCTGTATGAAGCATCCTCCTGAGAAGGTGTCTGGAACAAGCATTGGAAGGGTTGCTGGGTCTAGCTTAATGCTGTTATGTCAGCCTCCTTGTTTTCTTGCCATTGAACACTTGTAAATACGGGTGAGGATTTTTGTTTTTAAAGTTTTAATACCTCTTAAGACTTCAGAAGAAAAGCAGAGATTCAGTCCTTACTCTTTGTGTTCCACATTGCTTTCCAATTTCTACAGCACGTAGTGCTAAAAGTGCTAATGAACCTCAAGGCTTGTTTGTCCCAGGAAGTGAGCAAGATAATGCCTTCAGTCCATACAAGGATCCCATCCTCATAGTTACAGTTTTATTTTATTCAAAATTGTCACTTGCTGAAGTCAAATAGCATGGATACTATGTCAGATTTTCTAGTTTTGAAGCAGGTTTTAGATTAGAATTTCTCTTGGAAGGGACAGACAGTTGAGACAAGTCTTATCAAAGCCCACTCTAACAAAGTAAATGGTACTCACTGATGGAGGGATGCCAGGCTGGATGACCTCATAGTCTGATTTCTGAAATCAGTATTAAAACTAACAAAAACTTCTCACCAGTCACTCTTAACCATGCCAACTGTTTCATCCAGTTTGCACGAGGCAAAGAACTTGAGTAAAACAAGCAAACAAACCAACCAACCAATACCAGAAGGTTTTAAAATTACTTAATTTCTGATCTGAAACACTGTAGAAAACTGGCTTGTTTGTTTCTATTTAGCTGGAGAACATTGGGAATTTTATCAAGGCCATCCAAGTCTATGGTATGAAGCCGCATGACATTTTTGAAGCAAATGATCTTTTTGAGAATGGAAATATGACTCAAGTACAGACTACTCTAGTGGCACTGGCAGGTCTGGTAAGTATTTATACCTCTGGAGTTGGCCCAAATCCACATGCCAGTTCGGATGCACCTTAC
Source organism: Emberiza elegans (assembly GCA_024865655.1). Classification (NCBI taxonomy): domain Eukaryota; kingdom Metazoa; phylum Chordata; class Aves; order Passeriformes; family Fringillidae; genus Emberiza; species Emberiza elegans. The sequence goes on from JALJVW010000206.1 coordinate 70,083,722, forward strand.
AACCCGTGTAAATACAGAAAAGAGCATCCAGCCTGTCAGGAGAGGACAGACAGTACTGAGAGTCTGAAGTGCAGGTTGCACTCCAGAGAGCTGTGTGCTCCCGGGAGGGCTTAGAGTTCAGAGTGAGGGTTCCTCACTGCTTCCATGTGCAAGCACAGAACAGGGCAGGCTCACAGGAGAGCACTAATCCCTGCAGAATGTCCTTTTGACTCTGGTAGCTTTGGAGTGCTGCCTTCAAATGGTGTGGAGAACTGGTACCTTCTCTCAGCCCTGCCACACAGTGTCGTGGAGACAGACCTGCTTGTGGCAGCCGAGACTTAGAGAGTGGAGACAGAAAATACACTTCAAACACTGAATATTCTCTTTTCCCTCTCCCAAAATAGGCAAAAACTAAAGGTTTTCATACTACAATTGATATCGGTGTCAAATATGCAGAGAAGCAAGCACGAAGTTTTGATGCGGGAAAACTAAAAGCTGGTCAAAGTGTAATTGGCCTGCAGGTGAGTTTGAAATTCAAGTTTGCAGTAATTTGTTACATTTGAGAACAACTTTCTTGCTTTGATTAACTGGGACATTGTTTATGCAAAACCAGGTGCAGAATGACAATATATTCTTATCATGGAAGTAGGAATGAGTTTTTAATTCTTGTAAGCAGTTGTTTGGCTTTATAAGCTCAAGTCACTGCCTGGAAGGTTGGTTTATTTGTTTTAAATCTGCTGTAAGAGTGATAAGGAGGAAAGGAACAGCTAATATTAGCAGCATCATCTCTGTCTTTTAAGGTGGTTTTAAAGTAGGAGTCTTTGGATAGTTAAAGTTCTCTGTATGGTAGAAACTTGTTTTTTCTCTCCTCTTTCCTTAGTAATCATAAAAGCCAAAGTAAAATCTTCAAATTCCTGTAGTAGAAAAATTGTGGCAGTATAAATGAATCATTACTGTCTAAGGTAAAAGGTACTTTTTACATTTTGAGGCATACATCCATTTTAATTGCAATGCAGTTGGGCCTTAGGATGACAGTTGCCTTTATTTTTCCCTTTGAAACTTTTGAAAGGAGAAAGGGTAATATACCACAGGTAGTGGTCAAACTACATGAGGAAAACATGTTTTTTTTTTGTCAGCCATCACAGTTACCAACCATATTTTTTTTCCTTAGACTGTGCTTAATGTACAAATAAAAATAATTTCTTCTGTCCACTTCTTCCCTCCCCCAATAAAGATGGGCACCAACAAGTGTGCCAGTCAGGCAGGCATGACTGCTTATGGAACTAGAAGACACCTCTATGATCCAAAAATGCAAACTGATAAGCCATTTGACCAGACAACGATTAGCCTACAGATGGGCACTAACAAAGGAGCCAGTCAGGTAAGCAGGACTGTGTGTGATGTGCAGGAGGGACACAGGGAGGGACACAGCTCTCAGCCCAGTGGGACAGGACAGCCTGGAGTGGTGCCCAGGATGAGTCTTAACAGGCAGCAGTGAGTGGGTACAGTTCAGCTGTGCTCTTAATGCAGTAACTGAGGGACTTGAATCTCTTATCTTAACCAGTGTGTTCTGTGCTGAGTGTCTTAAGGCATAAAAACATCCCAGTGCTTCTAGAATTTCCTGCTGGCAGTGTTATACCAGGAGAAAACAGTAACTTCATTATAAGTATTAACTAGACAGAAGCAAAAAAGAAATTGCTTACTGGCACTGCCTTAGTCAGAATGCTTGGTATATTCTTTCCAAAGAGGAACATAAACTGGACCTTTCTGCAAGGACTTGGTTCTGTGACTCACCTACTAGTGAACAGATGTTACTGTGCTGTGTTTTGTTATATTTTAGTTCCTACTTTTCAGCACTTTCAATGAGGCATACTAGTGAAATCATAAATCTAGTAATCACAGCTCTTGACCTTCTTACTGAATCTCTACAATCCTGTTTTATTAGGCTGGTATGCTGGCCCCAGGTACCAGGAGAGACATCTATGATCAGAAGCACATATTACAGCCGGTGGATAACTCAACTATTTCGTTACAAATGGGTACCAACAAAGTAGCTTCACAGAAGGGAATGAGTGTGTATGGGCTTGGACGGCAAGTGTACGACCCCAAGTACTGTGCTGCACCCACAGAACCTGTCATTCACAACGGCAGCCAAGGGACAGGGACGAACGGGTCAGAAATCAGCGATAGCGATTACCAGGCAGAGTACCCGGATGATTACCACGGGGAGTACCAAGATGACTATCAAAGAGATTACCATGGCCAGTACAGTGACCAGGGCATTGATTACTAGCTTTGCATCGAAAGTTCAGTATTAGTTGATTATTTTATTCAGTAAGAACGAAACTAGCCTTGTGGAATTGTTACCTGTCTTTCCTACACACTACGCTTAATGTACCTAAAGAAATACTGCCTTACATACATTCCTTTCTCCTTTCTCTGCCCTTTCCCTGTCTAGTTGCCTTTAGTGCTGTAACAGTTGTAGTCTACAGCATAAACAATAACTGCATATGAAGTAAAAGGAATACTGTGAAAGGGGGAGTGCTCTCATACAGCCAGGTTGTTTCGTAAGGAGCTATGCATTCTCACAATCTCTACTTAAGTAGGTTTTTACATACCAAGTTAAGCCTTCATTTTACATATTTACAGCTTTTCTCCGGGGGAGATAAAAGAATCTCATGCTTAAAGTTACACGTGGTCTTTGCCAATTAAATTTAAGATATCTCATTAGTGATTTAATATCATTGCTATGTTTTTAAGGTATTGTTTGCTAATGTTAAGTCCTGCATTAGACATAAGTGTGCATTCGTGATTGTGTATTCATTCCATTATCAACACTGACCAAACTTAGAAATAGTTGTCTTACTAAAAAGGGAGCTTGTACAAAGTCTTGAGCCAACAGAAGTTCCATGATTGATGGTGCATTTGCCTTTTATTGTGCCATAATATATCCATGTAGAAATGCTTTTTTCTTCCTTGAACTGTATTTATTGCCACACTTCTGAAACTGATCCCATTGTATTTTTATAAATAAATATTTTTTTCTTAAAGGTACATAGAAGATCTTGTCTCATTTGTTACGCTACCAGTCTTAGATATTAGATGTCATAAGAATTATTCCCAGATAAGCATCACCTTTGCCTATTTTAAGGGTAATGTAGAACTCCATTCTGTTGCAGTTTGGGTTCATTTTTTTCCACAGGATTTAATCTAACTATCTTGTAAAAATCTCTCAGGAATGAGTGTCACTGATTTAACAGGAGAGGAATGTAGGTCCTTCACAGCTGGGTTCACTTCCCCTCTTCATGACTGAGGTTATGACCAGAGATCCTTAGCTGTTCACTAAATCCCTGCCCTTTTCTCAAGGCAAACAAGGATCACACATATTTATTGTTGCCTCTGCTTCAGCCTGTTGCCTTTCTGCCAGCACTTGCAGAATGCAAAACACTGTTGCTTTAGATTATGTAAAGACACACACCAGTCTGTGCCTGCTGAGTACCTGCAATCCCAGGTATTCAGTTACTGATAGCAGAGCTTTATTCCTAAGTGGAAGATGCTTTCTTTCTCAGCATGGAGTGCAGAGAAGCTACACTAACACCCTGCACTTTTTAAAAGGAAGAAAAGGAGCATGCGTTTTAGGGGCCAATGTTGCAGTTTCTAACTTCTGTAACATAATTCAAGGTTATCTTAAAAGTGTTCACTGCAGTTTAAATGTACTACATTAACATATTAACTGTTTTATATTTGCAAGTTCTGGATTTATGAAGATTTTTTTTTCCTCAAGACTGGAAATTGTTTGTGCATGCTCCATTAATTTCTGTCATCTTTGAATGTGATGTGGTGATCTGACTTTCAGCTGACCTATTTGTTGCATAAGTCTTAAGCTTATTTATTTTACAGAATTTAAATTAGAACGGCTCTCTAGAGGTCACTGGTCCAAGCCCTGCATCTGAGGCAAGAGAATTATTAGCAACAGATCTTTTAAGACCTGCTCTTCCTGAATGATTCTGCCCCTTCAAAATAGTAGTTCTTAATTATTTAGAACTGTTGTATTGAATCCTGAAAAGCAGTTCTACAATCAACAGCAAAAGCTTTTTTGTTTTGATAGTTTGGGTGAAAGCAGTCTTTCTGAAAGCCTGACCATGCCCTCCTTCCTTCTGAAGCCAAATCTTAGGCTTTGAACTGCTTGCCCCTTATGTACTTAAACAGAAGAAACAACACACAAGCTGTTGTTGGTATGCATGTTTCATCCACAGATCCAGTGGAAACACAACTAAATTCAGAGTTTGAAGTAGACACCAAGCAAGACCAAAATCAAGCTGCTTTGCTTAAAACAATAGGCTGCAACACTTGGCCATTTTCTGGTTAGCAGACACCCATAGTCCCTGTCTCCTATTTTTAAGGAACATAGTTATAAAAGTACCTTTCATTCTGCTGAATCTAATCCTCCATAGCTGCAGGAAAGATGTGTCCACACTTACTGGGCTGCATTGCAGGGCAGACATCAGATTATTGGAAGTGGGTTAGCCCAGGCTCAGAAGCAGCAGGAAGTGTATTCCCAGGAGCTGTGCCTCCATGCAGCCTCCTTTACAGCTGCCTGACTGCCGGACCCTGCAGGGGAAGGCAGCCCTGCCAAGCAAGCACTAAATAGCATCAACTTCTGCAGGAGTGCCCTATCCTTCTCACTCAGGTGGAGGCTCCTGCCAGCCAGGAATGCTACAGCTGGGGACGGTTGACACAATTGCCAGAGCAATGTATGTAGGACTGAGAGGTCTTGAGTTGTAAATGAAAGCTATAAAGCTATGCTTTCTGTACAAATATAATTAAAAGCTATATATTTGGAAGTATTCTCTAAAATAGTTCTCAAAACTTACTTTATAATGTAATTTCTGGACTAATGACAATGCAGTATTCCTTAAACAGCATACACTCAAATACAGCTTAACTGGCATTCTTCAGTGCCTTCCTTCTTTAAAAGTTAACCCAGAATTTGTAGGAAGTGTTTGAATCCTTTCTCCTCTGGAGCTGCAGTGAAGGCAATGACCCTGCATTGTAATTGCAGTGAGCAGAACCACAGAGTTGTTGAGATGGGAAGGGACCGCTGAAGGTCATCTAGGGATTTTCTGAAAACAAGGACATACTTAGATAAAAACTTCCCTCCCTTTTTTTCCACCAGAGTTCCTGAGTCAAAGGCCAAAACTTGCAGTGTGAGTACCAAATACAAACAGGAAAAAACCCCTGAATGTGTAATAAGAACTGGGGTTTTTTATCCTTAAAGCAAACCTCTTATGCTTTGTAAATTGGTAAATATCATGTTTACATTGTGAAGACCCTGCTTTCTGGAAGCAATTTTGTCAAACCCATGGCAGAGGAAAAGTTTTGCTCCCTTCTAAGTACCATATCTGCACACTTCTCAGGGTCAGAAAGCTGTTGCTTATTCAGGACTTTTCAGAAGTTCCCACAGCATCCACAAGCCAAGCACAAAAAGTATCCAAGGGTAGGGATTTAAATAAGGAGAGGTGGTGAGTCACAGCCACTATTATCATCTTGCCAGGCAGAAAGTAATTAATCTATTTCTTTCCCTTTTTCATCATTTATCCTATATTCCACAACTTCTTGAAGTGGCTCATATTAAAGTAGACTGAAGTTAATTAAATTATGGATAAAAAGCAAGTATTTCTTAGATTTTCTAGATAACTAGTCTCCTTTCAAGAGCAGGAGGCCAGATAGAGTATTTAAATGAAATGGATTTCTTATTCAGGCATCAGTGAGCTTTTCTGTACATCATTTCCAAGCTGTGACTAATCAAGGGTTTAGCAATCTATTCATTTAGACAGTTCTGAGTCACTTACCTGCAGTGATGTCTCACTTCCTATATTGATACTTTACTGAAATCCCTGGCTGGCATCATTTTCCCACCATAAACCTCTCTTCAAATAAAATTTGAACAAAGAGAATAAAATGTGCCACCAAGTAAAATCTGAAACTACTCCATACTCAGAACAAGGTGGAGCCTACAAAGTGTATTACAGTCAGGATCAGGAAGTTTAAACAAGCTGTAAAATTGCTCACAAGAAAGTGCTGGCAGACTGTTACCAAGTTAATTTTTTAAAAAGTGTCTACACTTGTGTTCCTCTTCTGACTGAAGCCCTGACAGTTGCTCCATTTCCTCCATGATGTATTTCACACCCGTGTTACAGCTAACATTTCTATAAAGTATTATTTATAGCATTTTTATCTCATGTCTGTCCTGTTATTTTATCTCTGTCATCTGTTACTTTGTTAAGCTCTAAATACAGATGCAAATTTTTCTGCTTCATCTTTTCAATTGCAGAAAGAAGGAAGGACTGTTCCTCACCTGCCCTTTGGAGAGGAGCTGGACAGTTTATGTTACAAACCTGTAAAAACCATTCCCAAAGAGTATAATTAAAAGAAAGACACCTACCTCATAACCGCTAATTATCTTGACTACAGAGAATTTCTATCAAGGGTAATTTCCATCAGTGAGCTTAGTCTGTTCCTTAATTGGCTGTTCAGATATGCAGAATGAATCAGGACACAGTCATCTCAGAGCACCTCCTCTACAAATGTTTCTGCATTTACTGTTCTAGGGATGACTGGCAGAGCATTCCCAGAGAAACCTGAAAAAATCATGTTAGCTGCATGACCTTTTTGACTTACTAATTTAGTCTGACAACACAGAAATTTACAAAGAGTGAGTTTATTATCAACTTTCAGACCATCATAACAAATGTAGTAATAAAAATCAGATGTGATGACACACAAAATATTTTATTCATACCAAACAGATTGTGTGTCATTTTACCAGTGCAGAAGATACAACAGACGTAGGGAGCTAATACTTTGTCCTGGGCTATTGGTAACCTTTACTGATATGACTGTTTTTGCTATTGCTGCTCTGCTTCCACACCTCCTGGTGTACTTCACTATTCAAGTCTACAAAGAGAGAAAAAAGAATCAAATAATGTGTAACACTGTTTCTGCATTTAAATGTTGTAAGAGTAAACTGGGAAAACGATTAAGGTTCTTTTGTATCTCAAATCCACAATCTTCTTGCAGGGAATAACACCCACCCAGCCTCTGGTTTCTGTGCTTGGCAAAAAAATAACTAAAGAATGCAATAACAGACCCAAACAATGAAAATATTTAGTACTGTCCCTCACTGTAGTAATAAACTGGAGCAGTGCTCTGCCTGTAGCAGAATGTCCACAGAATTGTGTGAGAGGTCACTAGAGCCTGGTACCTTTTGAAAGCAGATCAAGGAAAACCACCAACATTGGTTACACTTGTGTAAGTAGCTGCGACAGCAGAGGACTTGCAGTACCCAGCAAGTGTGGGTGCCAGAGGAGCTGTTCCTGCAGAATCTTCCTCTAGCAGCCCCCAGCCTGGCCCCCACAATGCTTGGGGAAAATCAATCCTGATTCTGAACTTGCTGGGGCAGCTTCTCAGGTTGGGCAATTTGCAGTATTTTTTCGGATGTCAGTGAGTGAGTGTTGACTCTGAGGACTTTCCCAAGCCTGGGTGTGGGGAAACTCCTTTCTGGCATGTCAGCTTTGTTACCCCATCATAAAACTAAATAAATATATATACTGATAAAAAAGGGAGAAAGAGGAGAGGAGAGAAAGAGGAGAGAACAGGACTCTAAGCTCTGGTATTAGAGGTCTGGAACTTCAGCATAAAATTAAGCAGCCTACCACTTTTCTGACTTTGATACAGAAGGCAGGTGAAAGACTATCTGAATATTATTTATCTCCCACCCCTCTGGCACTGTCCAAACTTTCTCTTCTTCTGCTGGGCACAATGGGGAATGTGAAAAAAAAAATTAGGATCCATTTATTTTGCACTAGCAGAGGGTTTCCTGAGGAGGGAAAGCAATAGAAGAACAGGATACTGGATACAGGATCCTGGTTGCTGTGAGATGTCAGGAGATACGTGATAACCTCCATCCTTTCTTGGAACATAAAGGCAAACACATTAGCTGGCAGGTAAACACATATCCCACGCTCCTGTCTCACCATAGGCTGGAGCTCTGTCCCATCTTCATTATCCTGGAATGGTCTTGTGTTTCTGTGGTTTCGCCCTTCTGTTAACTTGTTACTCTGACTCACAAAGGTCTACAAGCAAAAACCAGGGTGAGAGAGTTTGTGAAAGGAAACCATTATGCTAATAAAAATACCTGGTGAAGGAAGATAATTAGCCCAGGGCTAAGAAACTGTAGCTGGTTCCTGGCTGGATGACACTGAGTGACACTGCAAGGGACTGCAGAGGCAGAAAAAGTGATGAATGCAACTGAGAAAGATGAATCAAAAATCTCTGTTACATCTCCTACTGCAGGAATGAAGTTTCCAGCTGTATGAAATCCCTCCCCCAGCTCTCCACCCACTGCTGCATATTGTCCTGAGGGCCACAGAGCCTCCCTTCCACCCCCGGGATGTTTGTAACCTGATTGTAACACAGACAAGTCAAATGCCTTAATGTGTTGGGAAACTCCAGATTCCTGTCTGTGTTAGCAAACTTACTCTTGATCATACAATGAGGAGGAGTTTGGATGTGCTGCCCACAGTTTTTCCATAGAAGGGTATAGAGCCTGTCCTGCTTGGAAGACTCCTTGTCCCTGTGGGAAATCCTCTCTTCACCCACAGCTCTAGGGCATGGCTAATTACAGAGAATTAAGAGCAGAGTTAAAGAGAAACTACCACAAAGTTTGGAAGTGGAGAAAGGATAGCCTCTGTTTCATGAAGGAAAATTGGCTTAAGAAGTATTTTAGAATTTGGCAAAACAGAGAGGGAAGAACAGAGGTCAAGGCTTCAGAGTTTTCCATTTGGTTTTATATTCCTAGCCAGGCGATGTGCTTAAGTACTATTCTGAAGCAAAGCCAAAGAACATATATCTGCTTTCTTCTGTACAAAGGGTTAAGCCTATCTTTAGGCTGCCTTTTTGTTGCGCTGTTGTTGTTCTCAACAAAATTCTATGACTATTACGGAAACTCTAACAGCAGCATTAAAAAAATAAATAATAACCAAAACTCCAAAACAGTTCTGACATTGTCCTGAAGAAATCCATCCAGAACATTTGTGTCATATGAGCTACTCTGGCTGCTGGTTATTTGTTTTCATGGATTGCTAAGATTTTCTCTTGTTGTGTAGTTTGTGAAGGGAAAGACAGAAGCGTCAAAAATAGCACAAAAGGAAAAAAATATCTGCATCTACAGATATTCTCTTAATTAGAAAGGGATGGCACATATATATTCAAAGGCTTCAGTTACAGCACTGCATCACTATTAGCTAAGTACTGAAGGTAATACAATACAGTAATTACAAGGGTAAAGATGCAGAACAACCTGTCCAGAGGCAGAAGAGTTTAATCAAGAGATAGAAGACAATGTTTTGGCAAAAGAATCTGTAAAGGTATGAAGCAGAGCAACTCAGATTTGCATTAAATATGTCCAGAACTACAGCATCTGTAGGATGTGGAGTGGATCCCTGACCTGCTACTTGTTAATTTTTTCTCATCAGTGTACAGTGAGTCACAAGAAATATAAGCATTAATCTTAGGGCACCCCATGGATCAATTTCTGCAGCTAGCTTGTCTATTTATTTATATCTTCTAATTACCAACAATATATTGAAGATATATCTAATTAGGCCTAAAGAGTCAACCATTACTTACTGAATATGATCTAAAAGAAGGCAGAAAGTCGTAGCTAAGACACAGGAGTCAGAGGGACCCCTTTACTTCAGTTTATAAATTAATGTACTTGTATCCCTGAGTCAATCCTCTTCTAAGGTGTTGGAAAGGAAATGGCATTGTGAGTTCAGATTACTAGGTCTGGGAAAGAAAAAGTGCTTAAAAGCTTAGAATGTCTCAAATATCTTTGCTGTAATCAGTGGGATTTACCAGCAGCTCCTGATCCATAAAGTATGGCTTCTCTGCAGTTCCATCATTTGTTTCCATATCAATAGCAAAGCAAAGGAACATGGCATCTGCTGTCACTTCAAACACAGACAGAAAGCTGTGGGACATCAGGTAGGCAAAAAATCCAACCAGCAACAGAGGAACTACCCAAGCTTGCAAGTCCCGGTGGTAGTTAAACGCCATCAATCCCCCAAAAACAGTGAAGCATACAACAAACACCTGCAAAGGGCAGCAAGAGAGAAGTGCAGCCTCATAATTCATGCAGAAATGTTTCTCATTAAAAAAAAACAATGCCCCCAAACCCTGAGGCAAATACATTACAGCAGTATTTTAAGAGCACATGTCATCTGGGAGATAGCTAAGCAATTTCCAGCATCACATAGCTGTGGCACTTTGTGTTCAATTCCATGTGTAAATACCACAGGGCAGAGGAAACCTCTTGCCATGTATTTACCAAAGACTTGATGCAATTGGAACTGCCAGAGTGGGTCCAAGGACACTGCTATCATATAACAAAATAACTCTGCAAAGGTAAATTCCTCAGATATTCTTCTCTCCCAAAGTTATTTTATAACATTGACAACACTGGATTTAACAAAGATAAACTTTATTTACATTAGGTATATGAAAAGATAATCAAACCTGATTTTTCACTTCATTTTTACAGAACCAATATTTTAAATATTTTTATTTCCTCTTACCTTTCCTAAAAATAGGAGAAAATCTCCAAAGCAGCTAATGGATGCAAGTTTAGCAGAATTCCTTGCCAAAATACAGACAGCATCCTTTGCTGATGTACAAAAATTTGTCCCATTTATGGCTGTAGTTGTATATGCATGCTGAAATGACATAAGATAATAATCTAGTGAGAGAGGAAACACTGATAATCTAGATTTTACTTCAGCAAAACACAAAGCCTTAAACTCTATTTGGAATTACTGACTTTATGACTATAAAGAGTTATTTTGCATAATATGGCAGTTTTATTTTAAATTACTATAATAGTCATGCTTCTAAATTCAAAGAGTTTTTCTACATAATTTCCACCATTGTTACAATAGTAACTAAATAAATTAATGAAGCCACATTTATCTAGTTTGTTTTAAAACACCAAAGTTCTCGACCCCAAAATGCGTGAATGAATATGACACAATTACCAGAGAACACCTGGAAGTCACACTGTCCAAACTTATTGGATATCTATCTCCAACACTGCTGGCCAACTGTGTAAGCAGAACAATGAAATTATGTATTTACTAGGTCATTAAAGCTTGATGATTAAAAAACTTTTATACATGGCTCTTTCAAACACTTTAGTGAAATTCAAGCTTATAGTCATAGCCATTGAACAAACCTTTTTGTGAAGGATTCTGGACTAGACCAGTGGCTGCATCATGTGCCCCACCCCACTCAGAACAACAGATAATTGGGACACTCCCAGTTTTTCAATGTATTGAGAATTTTACATTATATTGCTTGGTGGAAATTTGCCTGGATAGGTGGGGAGGATAGAATATTTACCTTCATGGATTTGATTATTTTTGCACTTATGCATAAATTAACAAGTATGTCCCATTTATGGAACTCCTCAGCAAGGTTTTGAAACTATGTCCAAAATATCAGCTAAGAAAAGCAGCACTCATGATGGATGAAACATATTTTGGGTTTTATCAGCAATTCTTATGAGTAGTTTCCCTTTACTCAAACTATTAGAAGGCAGATTACACTACAAAAACTTTAGTCACATCTGCTATGGTTAGTAAGAGCCACAGTGTGCAAGGGATTACTGTTCTAAAGGAATTTATAAAGCCAAACATGTGCATGGTGCTTACAATTGCTTTCTGCTTCACCTGGAAGTGAAAAAACCCCAGCCCATAAGGGGTTTGCTGAAAGTGAATTATACTGGCCTACTGAAAACCCTTCCTGTTCAAAAATATGGTTTTTCTTACTTACAATTCAAAATATAAAACAATTTCAGATATCTGAGGCAAAGAAAATTTATTTCTGTTGAGTTCAGTTTTACCTCTGCAATTTCTGTAGCATGGCAAAGCTATGACATTGTATGAAGGAAGAAGGAAGGCAGGAAGGAAGGCAGGAAGGGAAGGCAGGAAGGGAAGGAAGGGAAGGAAGGGAAGGAAGGGAAGGAAGGGAGGAAGGGAGGAAGGAAGGGAGGAAGGGAGGAAGGGAGGAAGGGAGGAAGGAAGGAGGAAGGAGGAAGGGAGGAAGGAGGAAGGGAGGAAGGGGAAGGGGAGGAGGAAGGAAGGGAAGGAAGGAAGGAAGGAAGGAAGGAAGGAAGGAAGGAAGGAAGGAAGGAAGGAAGGAAGGAAGGAAGGAAGGAAGGAAGGAAGGAAGGAAGGAAGGAAGGAAGGAAGGAAGGAAGGAAGGAAGGAAGGAAGGAAGGAAGGAAGGAAGGAAGGAAGGAAGGAAGGAAGGAAGGAAGGAAGGAAGGAAGGAAGGAAGGAAGGAAGGAAGGAAGGAAGGAAGGAAGGAAGGAAGGAAGGAAGGAAGGAAGGAAGGAAGGTTGGTTAAATGCAATCAAAGAGTTTCTGCCTTTTTATTGTGGATATTATTTATATAAAAAATAGGGATTTTTCCTCTGATAGTAAAGAAAAAACCATTGACATTCTGTAAATACTGTACTTACATATTAGAAAATACATCCATAGATGGAAAAAGTATAAGTAAAGACCATGGATCTATTGCCTATTCTATGAAAACATCAGAGACACCAGTGAACTCTTCAGAAACTCAAAGACTATCTGCATAACAATATGTTTAAACAAGCAAGCTCTCTTCATTCCTAAATAGGAAAAAATGGTTTCTTTGCTGACTTTCATTTATCCTGAGGGTGTTCCCTTCCTGGCAGGATGCCATCACACCAGAACTCCCAGGATGTGGCAGCAGGGAGCTGCCAGTGCCAGGACACGGGCAGAGATGGCCTCACATCACACTGCCTCTGTCTGCCACCCAGGGCTGTCACTGCGGATTTCAGACATGGACGGATTTCTCTTTATAACACGCTGTGAGTTCAGTCTCTTTCACCATTCCCATTAAACACACAGGGAAATGAGACACAAAGTAGAAAAGTGTTTTCTAAGTTTGTTTTTGTACCTTAAGAACTAAATTCACAGAGCAGATCCTGATCCGGTGAGGTCAGTATAAATTTTGCCAATAAATTAAGCAGAGATTCTGTATTCATTATAAATTGCAAAAAATGTGTTTTAAAAATAAAAAAGAATGTTGAAAAAGCACGTGAGCTTGTACAAACATTGTTTCCAAACTTAAAATAAATACTCATTTGCTTGCACTCTTGAAATAGCCACTTTGGTATTCAAAGAATGTGCAATGAAAGAATTTCTGATATTTATTAACCAGAATGGTTACCTTGGAAAGACTGAAAATGACGCTGGAGACAGTACACTACCTGAACAGACATTTGTTGTGTTACAAACCAGCTGATAAAAAATAGCATTTATAGCAGTTACAACTTAAACAAATAATGTAAGTATTACCTAATGATAACACTCAAGACATAAAGGCAGCCAGGTAATAATCTAACATTCTAGAATGAATAGCAGAGAGGCAGAAATTAATGAACTGCTGAAGGCTACAAAACTAGTCAGACATATGTGAAGCAAGAATATTAACCAGCACAATTGGAAGACTCAGCCAAGTGATCTCCCTCCACCTTTTAGCAAAAAATACATTTCTGAGAAAAAAAATATTTGAAGTGTTTCTTGTTCAGCCTAGAATTTTTTTTCCATGCACTTGCCTCACAATTTTCAAGTTTCTCCTACAGACCCCATGTCCTGATCCCATCCAGCCACATAGAAATCTAGGTTCTCACTAACAAAACACAACAAACATTTAAGTTAATATACATTTCCATGCAATCCAGCATTGCACAAAAATGAGCTCAAGTGATTTTTCATTCTTACTCATCAAGAAACACCTAACACACAAGTTATTACCTATATTTGCAAATAATTTTGGACTTTCAACTAAAAAGCTTATATATCCCATTAAAATTGCAGGATATGTGCAATAATCCAAAGCCTTTAAAATTAAAGATTGCTGTGAAGGCTAAGATGGTAGACCATGGCCAATTAAAAACCTGTTAACATTTAGAAACAGGTTATTTAAATATGTGTTGCTACAGAATGTATTTTTCCATGCACAAAAGCTTTAGTGGATTTGAAAATGTTTGGGAGAAGGGCAGCAGGAATGATCCAAAAGGCATGGAATGTCTTCTGTCTGGGGAACGTGAGGCTCTTCTGTCTGGAAAAGACATGACTGAAGGAGGATGCAGCAGGAGACTCATGAGAAATGCAGAGAGGCTGTGTAGGCTTAGCTGGCTCACTGCTCCTTCCAGAACAAAGGCCAGGCAGGGGCAGGACAGTATGAAGCATTAGGAGCCAAATTTGAAAACAGACAGTATTCCTTCTCACCATAAATCTGCAAACTGTGGACTGCTGGGCAAAGGATGCTTTAGCTTCTGAAAGTTCACAGGAGCTCAACGGAGATGGGGAATTTCAGGGAAAAGAAGTCTGCTGAGAGTTATTAAACACACAGAAAACACACAGCTCAAGAAGTCCCTAGGTTGAAAACAGATTCAGAAACAGCACAGAGACAGGGAAATATCCTTTTGTTCTACCTGAGCATTTGCTCACAGTCATTGCTGAAGATGGGATATTGAGCTAGAAAGAGATTCAGTCTCATCTTATATACACATTATAACTCTTATATTTTTTATCTTTGCCTAATGAATTGATCTTTTACAATGGTAGTCTCTGCTCTGGTGACAAGCAAGTAATGGTGGCATTGATAGCATTGAAAGCACAGGGGATAGTGGATTGGGATCAGCATTTATCCTTCCACCAGCAAGTTGATCTCATATCACCACTTCTCTGAAGAACACAAGCCTCTTCTGGCTTGGGGCCTGGGAACTAGACACTGATTTCTCAGTGTCAGGATGAATAAATAGGGAATGTGAATGTTTACATATTTCCAAATACCACAGTATGCAAAAAAAAATCTATTTAAAGAATATATCCTTCTGTGCCTCACAACACAGAATGTCAAAGGTCTTGGAAAAAGTGACCTGGTAGTTTCATGAGAAAGGCACTGTGGCTCAGATCCAGGCTGTAAGTTCTCCAATTGTTGAGAATAATTGCTACTTTGTGTAAGAGCTGAATTCAGTCCTCCATTCTAGGGCTTGCTTTCATAAAATGAGCTTGAGGAAGAGAAAATTGCCATAGCAACAGAATCTTCTTAAAAAGGAAGAAGGAGACATGCTGATCTCTCATCCCAGTTCAGCTTTTTCTGCTCTGCTGGTGTTTTCATCCCAATCTGATTTTATTGCTGCCAACTCTCCTGGGGGCTGCCTTGGTCAGCCACCCCCAGTGCAGTGCAGTGCAGCTCAGGCTGCTCCTTAAAGTGCCTTAGCCTGCAAGTGTCACTGATGCCAGTGGAAGCCCTTCAGAAAACAAAATCCAGTGGTAGCAAGAGGCAATGAGTGTGGCTGCTGTGCAGCAGGTAGTGGTCTGGTGAGAGAGTTGTATCACAACTCTCAGATGGTGGGAAATGAGAGCAAGATGGGCCTTGTGAGGCCCCGCTGAAGAAATGAGGACATGCAAGACTGGAAGGGACTTCCAGCTGCTCCAGTGCCTATTTCAGATCAGCATATGATGCAAATCTTCTCCTAAGTGGAAAACCCCTTCTTTAAATCCCTTAGGACTTCCCCTCTCCCCGGCCTTACTTGTGGAGCTGTTCCAGACAGTTGTCCTGCCGGTCCTTAGGAACCTTCCAACTTCCAGATGACATTTATTCATGAACAATTTATATCTACTCTACTCTACTCTATTTTTCTGGTGATCTTGTCAGGCTTTTACCCCTCCTTGCTGTGTCATAGATGGCTAATGGGCTTGCTCTTGCCCTTCATTTGTGACAGGATATTCCAGTCCCTTCCATGAGATAAGCCTGAGCACATAAGCAGCAACTTGTACAATGGCATTTATCCCCTTCTTTCCAGTGCAAGTGTTTCATCTTGTAGCTTCCAGACTCACCCTGTGCTTCCTGCAGCCTTGTTGAAAAAAGGCTATTGTCCTGTGGCTGACAAACACATGGAGAATATTTTTCTCCTCCATTTCCAATCAATAAGCACACAGCTAATACACAAATGGTTCTTTTTTGTTCTTAGGCTAATTACTATCTGTAAAAACCTCCAATAACCTCCTGAATTTTCCCAAGCAGTCCAAAAAGCACAACTTTCATTTATTTCCATTTCACCCTATATTTTCAGTCTGGACTTACTGGATAAAATTTTCTGTATTAGCTACTCCCTCCATGGCTGTCATCCAGTGGGTAGGACCAACACAGCTTTTTTTCTCAGAGAGTAGTTGGGTGTCCTTTCCTGCTGCATCAGTGTGGGCTCCACTTCCATGACAGGGTTGGAGCAAAAGGATGCTGCTTTATGTGCCCATTGCATGATGATTACATCATTACTGGGGTTGCTTTAAGTGCTTCTGCACTTAGTGAGAAAATGTTCTTATTTAGGATTTCTGAAATAAATCAAACTGAAGATTTCCAGAGAGTTGTTCATAAATTTCTCTACTTAAAAGCACAGAATTACATGTCACTTGCTTAATTGCCTTTTATTTTCTCTTTCTCTCTCTTTTTTCCCCTTTTGTTTATTCTTAATGGGATAGGGAAGAAGAGAAATGTATCAAAGTAAGAATTAGTCAACTTTGTTCAACTCTATTCCCTACATGGTTCATCCTACAGAACAAGTTAAGAGCTAAAGATTTTTGTTTCCTATTATCATATACACAAAGTCTGTAGAGGGGAGATAAGCTTTTATAAAATATTATTTCAGTGTAGAAGAAAATTTTATCCTTGTACTTTCAAGAGGATTGAAAAATTAGCTCTATATCTAGAAGCAATATTGCCAGTAACATTAAAATGCATTATTGTTTTTGGGAGGAAAAAGAAGTAGTTGATGGGGTGAGGCACAATGTGTTTGGCATGGAGAGAACTGTGCTTTACAATAGCATGCTTGAATTTTGGTTTTATCTAGGTGAATTCTCCACAAGGCATTTAACTGAAACCTCCCGATAGGCTTCCATCCAAAGTTTAAGAGACAACCAACTGCTATGGATATACAGCAATTAGACAGACTTGCTTTGGTTGATTACACTGGACAATTGCTTGCTGTCAGTCCCCAGGAAGGGCCTCTGTCCCAGGAAATGGGGCTCACACCCTGCTGAATTCATTGACTGAAGGCTGCAGCACTGCAGCAGCCATGCTGATGAACACAGAAACCACACCCTGCTCAGCAACCCCTCAGAAACCCAGGCACTGTACTTTGGAGCAGTCACTTTGCCAACTGGCTGCAGATGGACCTAAAGCAGACACAGAAAAGCAAAACTATCCAGTTGTATTGTTTTTAAACAGTCACTGCAACAAGGCTGTAAAGGGAGAACATGGGAGCGCTTCGATGTTTCTAGAGTTAAGACTGCCATTACAACTCAAGAAAGCAGGAGAGAGACAGACCTCATAATTCCCAAATCACATTAAAAACCATTATATTCTTTTTACAGAAGAAAAACTTCAATCTCCTAGATTTTACTTGAGATGATTGGATGTGTTTATCTGGAAACATACTGAAACCATCAGAGACAGATAAAAAATCTGTGGTAATTCTGACAAGTGTTGGCAAGCAGAACTGTCAAGTAAGGATAGTGACTTTATATTCAGAAAGCACTTTTCAGCCACAGAACCCTGAGTGCTTTACAATTGTTGCTAATGGATTATACACACACATGAATCACTTTGCCCATGACTGAAGTGGAACAGCTTAAGGAGTGAACTGTTTTACAGCACATAGCAACACTACACCACAGTTTAGCACAGGATCCAGTTGCAAATCCAAGAGAAATTTAGGAAGGCTGAATGCAATTGTCCACATTGCAATCTGCACAGGGCACTGGGCTTACATTACCCCCCCTGCAAACATGACAATAGCCAGCATCTAGCACAGCACTCTGTCACGATGGGAAGATGACAGGGTAACTCTCTGGCTTGTTCCACTTCCAGGAGAGCTGAGCAAAACCTAACTGAGCCTGCAGAGAATGAGTCACTCCAGGGATGCATGCAACCATTAAAGTCAGCATTAAATATCACATGCAGGGTGGTAATGCAGCCCAGAAAGTACCCTTAGATAACAGAATAGAGCACTTGGTTGATTCTGCCTGGGAAGAAAGAAGCTTGCATTCTTTCACCAGGGTTACTTTCTCCAGCACCTGTTTCTCATCTGCCAAGTCCTCAGAGGGAAAACAAAGTACTGTTTAATCCTGATTAAACTTGTGAATGAAGGAACAGAATGAATTTAAATTACCTAAGCAGTTTAACAACAGGTTGAAGAAAATAGTGCAGAAGTGATTGGATCTTCTTTTTTTTTTTTTAGAGCTTCAGGTAATTATATGCTTTTCATTAAAGTGAAAATAATGCTAGAATAAAAAGCAAAAGAATAGTAAATAGTAAGGAATGCTAATGTACACAATGATCTTTGGACCAACTTTTACAACAGCTGTTCCACATTTAAGGTTACAAAAAAATCAAAATCTGAGCTTAAAGAATACTTCTTTAAGAAAATGTTAGAAACACAGGTACAATTTTTTAACCCCTCCCTCCCAAGTCCTACTCTCAGGTCTGTGTTCAACATATGTGGGAAATTTCTACCTTGCTCCTGGCAGCTTCCATCAATCTCAGCTCTTAAGAGCTCACTACTTCTGTTAATCAAGCAATATGTCAAAGCTGCTTAAAACTGCAGACATTTTTTTTCTTTTTTTCTCTTCTCTTCTACACATGGCCACAGATTTTACAGAACCAAAGACTAAGACCTTCAATCATGGTAAAAAAAATAAATTAATAAATAGCCTTGAACAGATTACTTATAGGGGGAAAAATGAAACAAATAATCAGATCCACAAATTACTCAATGAGTTGCAATAACTCAAGACCAATGTTTGAATTCCATACAGATAGAAGTTCTATTAAAATCTTGAGGCCCGTTCTTGCTTTTTTTCCCTCTAATTATTGCCCAAACTTCCCTGGATTTGAAACATGTGGGCAACCATCACCTTTGCTAAAAATATATTCAAAAAACAAAACAAAAGAGAAAATTTTATTATGATCATTAGATTTAAAACCACAACTCACATAAACCCAGAAATCTGCCAACAATAGAATAGGAAACAGGAAATCTTTAAAGGGGAAAAGAGCTACAATACAGCTTTCTGAAACAAAAGGAAGAACATTATAATAATTAATTCTTTTAACAAAGACATGGCAGACAACAGCTGGAGAAAGTAAACACTAGGATGCTGGATATCTTTTGAAAGGCAGGAAGCCAAGCCAAGGGGAAAGGGTGACTACAAATGGAAAGCCTGGAGGCAAAATGAATTCTGATATTCCTCACCAAGTCACTGACTATAAGACTTACCTAGCAAATGTAAGCCTGGAAAATTCAGAAATTTCACTGCACTAGTATTTAATCTATGGTGAACTAAATTGAAAACTCTCTTAATAACTGTCCAAGACTAAACCTAATTTATGCACCTACTTAAGAGAAGTCAGACCCCTTATCAGGATTGTCTTGTTTACTTCACTACTACCCTCAGCAATGAGAACAAAGAGCTCAGCATTCAGAGGGTGGAATCAGTGTGAATTTGATTCCCTTTCCCATTAGGAATATCACAGTTCCCAGAGATAAAAACGAGGCAATGACAAAGACAGAAACTAACTATTTACAATTATATGCATAAATCTGGAATGCATTTGGAGAAAAGAATTGTGAAGGTAAAAAGAGGTGTCAAGTATCTGTAAAACTGCTGTATGTCAGAAATCGTCCATTTCCAATTAAAACATCTTTTAAACAGTATCCAGACTAGGCTGAGGGATTGAGATGACACAGCATACCTGGTTAAAGTATCTTAAGCAACTTTTCTGGAAGCAAACCCAGCAGGAACAGCAGTTGAACAGGTGCTTTGCATTCTTCTGCAATAAAATGAAATGACTGGTTATTGGACACATAATTAGCCTCAAACAAAACCACTGTTCTAAAAAATTTGCTTTACAGGTGACTGACTCTTCTAATAAAATTTTCATTTAGGCAGCAGATATTTCCGTTAGGATTTTAGGAATAGCTTTTAATTCAGACTGTTCAATATTAATGACTGCAGAGCTGTGCCTTTTTTTTTTTTTTTCCTTCCTGTGGATGGAAGATTCTTCTCTGGGAAAAGAAAATATGTGCTCCAAGAAGCTTTGTGAGCTAACAGCTGCCTGGGGAGAAAAACAGGCAGGCAAGTCAGTAATTCTTAAAGCACTTCACAGTGATCAGGGAGTACAGAGACAGACTTTTAACCTGATTATCAAAAACCTTTCACAGTTCTGAAATGACCGGTACCCTACTGAACAAAAATAAAAGAATGGGTAGAAGGGCTTATATGAACAAACATGTGTTTTAACTCAGAGCATTACATTCATTTTTCAGATCAGGAAGAAAAATCTTGTATTAGAACAGGCTCGTCATAGACCACTGAGCTGTATTAATTTCATAGCAAAAACTGAGCAGTAAAGCTTAAAGTTTGTTCCATGCTCCCCCATCACATCATGAGCTCAGAACAGCTCATCATGGAGATGATGCAAGATAAGAACAACACACTTGGTATCCAGAACAGCCTTCCAAAATTAAGTGCCTGTTTTTCTCAATAAAAGGAAATCCAGTTCAGGGATACTCAGTCTTTTTAATCTTATTTTTCCAAAGGTCAGAATGTTTTTATCTTGTTTTGGAAAGCAGAGACTTCCAGTCACTATAGAAAACTCAAGTCCCAACAGCTACTATTGTTCAAGCAGAAACCACAAACCTCCCAATTTCTTCCAAAAAGGTTCATGAAAATATTCCAGGAATAACTCCTTCAAAACCGTGACTGTACATGCAAACTCCTAACAGAGAATAATTTACTCTTGCTATACATTGCTGGAGAGATGATTTTACTAAAGCTATGTTATCTCAGCAAGGACTGTTTGTTAAAAGCCTAGAGCAAGGGATCTCACCTACAATCTCCTCTCTGATTCTGCTTGAAGACTGCTGTGTAGAAAAATCTGTAAATTTACCTGCAAGCTCACAGGCCCCTGACTTCTTCTCTGTTCATAGAGAATGGCAACAGTTTTTGCAAGGGTGGGGAAGTCTGTGTGAGCTCTACAAGAATGCAGGGTCACTTCTCCATCCTTTAGTGCAGCTACTCTGGCCCTCAGTGCAAGGGGCCATGGCCTGTCCTTTCTGCCATGCCAAGAGCAAGGCTGGGTACTCCCAGGGGAACCTTCCCAGGACCAAGCACTTTTGAGTCTCCTTAGCAGCAGTTACAGCTGTGGGGCATGCCACTGAATGCCTTGGGAGCTGGACCAAAAGGAGCCTGCAGCACAGCGCTGCACACACAAAGAATCTTTCTTTGCTATTTAAATCTACAGTAATTCAGATTACAAGGCCATGAAACAAGCAAGCCCACTTATCCTGCTTCCTCTAAAGGCAGAAAATATTCTGTCTTCCCACCTACTGTCTTTATACAATGTTCTTAGCACAACTCACAAAGTTTTATAACCAAAACTTTCATTTGAAAGCAACATAAATCCAGACCACACCTTTCAAGTGTTTTATGACAAGAAGTTTTTATTTAGGCCTTCATAACCTATAGCCAACACATGCCTCATAGTAAATACATTGTCACTGTAAATGTAAACACCCTGTCATAACTATACGTGACATGCTTCAAGGCCAATACAAACCCTAGAGGAAAGACCTACATTAAAATATTTTCTTAAATCTTCTCCTAAAATCAGAACTGTGCATTCCTAACAGTCCTCCCTCCTTGCAAAAGGGCCAGAATTACCTACAGTGGTGTGCTTCCAGCAGAAGGTAGATGTGGAGATGTACGGAAGGAAAGAAGAAGGCAAAAAAATATTCAAAACAGACCAGGTCTATGCTTTACGTGTCTTAAAAGATGTGTCTTGGATACTACAACTCCCAGGAACAGTTCTTATTCCATATATTCTTTCTATAGAAGCATATTACAAGGCACATGAAGTATTTTCTCTAAAAGATTTAAAATCTAACAATAGCATTCTTACTCCTGCTCCTTAAAAAAAGAATGCAGAAAGTTTTAACAGAGCAATCTGCCAATTTTTTCTTTATACTTCAGAAAAACATGTGTATAAAAACACTAAATAAAGGTGAGTTTCATATTGGTATTTTCTGCTTTTAAAATTATCAGACTTTGAGAATAAAAAGGAAGTATTGATATCTGAGTTGGGAGAAAAAAGCTTTCCTAATGAAGAAAACATGATAAAATATAAAATCCATCTATTAATAATAGACAGTAATAGCAATACCATCTATTTTAAAACAAGACATATACTCTTCACTTCTTTGCCCCATGATCTCATCTTTAAACTGCTGTTTTTATAGTGTTACAGAAGTATTTACCTACCTTTTGGTTTAGGATATTGTAAAGGAACAGGAGAACAATCCTTGGTATTCTCAGTATTGTGATTAGAAATGAGCCTTTTACAGCAGTTCCTAGATGGTAGCAGAAAAGAACTGATATGGAAGACAGGACTGGGTGAGGTGGTGGGTTATTTTTATTTCTAGAAAGAGAAACAAACAAATTTTAAAATGGTTTAGCAATTTATTTAAGGTAGATAAGCATTGTGTATTTTCAGTATTTGGAAATTTGAAGAATTAAGCTGTTACCTCCTTTTCTAATTAATTGACTTCATGTGAATGTTCACCTTAGTCCAAAGAAAAACAGCCAAATTTATAACTTCTGTGTTAGTTTAATTCCTAAGAAATTACTATTTTCTGGAATGGAAAAATATCTAGGAAAAAAAGTACAATGGAAAATAGGAGAAGTGAACAATATCTGAGAATACTCCTTGAACACCTCTTTCCAGTTTCTGTTACTTCTCTTATTCTCTGCAATCTTTCATTTAACTCTTGGTTCTACAAGATTTTAGTCTGAGGGAATGAATGTACTATTTCTTCTTTAGTGGTAAAATTAAAACTAGAAAATAAAATCACAAGTTCTCACATATAAATTTGAGAGCTACTATCTACTTTTATTATTGCAATTTGGCCAAATTTTGTTTTAAATTTTTTTTTAAATTATTAATTTTTTTTTCCCCACAGAAGAGGCTTCCTTTTAAAATTGAATACAGCAAAAAATCAATATAATTCTATATGTTTAGGATTATAATCTGAACTAAAAGAAACTTGTAGTTCTAGTGCACACTAACCTGTATTGTTTTGGAAAAATAATGCCTGCCAAAATCAGAAAGCAAAGCCAATAAATGGCCAACAAGTTTTATTACTTTACTTCCTCTATAAAGGTCAGTTTAATGTCAGTCATTTACAGACAGTAATATGACACAGCTCTCAAGAATTTATATAAACCTCATGAAATCAACTTAAAGAGATTCCCTCACCCCTTGTCAAATGCTGGAAAAAAAATCAACTAGATTAACACTCCAAGTACAGTTAAAAATATTTCATAGGATAAAAACCCATACGGATCAATAGTCATAATTAGACCTTCCATAAAGTAAGTCTTAAGCAACTGGCCCAACCATGAAATATTTAGTTAGGCAACAGAACCAGCAGCAGTTTGACTAAGTAGCTACATAAAGATCAGACATAATATCACAAATAAGAAGCTCTGTTTTCAGAATTGATTTCTTCAAAACCTCAGTTATCTTGAAAAATCAGTAGTTTGCACAATCCCCACTTCAGAAATGATTTAAATCATACACAGTAAGTTCAGAAGTGGGATTATAGTTCTGCAAGAATCCTGAAGGTATCACTGCAGTTCATTCAAAACACAAAAAACTTTGCAGTGGAGAAGTTGTATTTCAATATGTGAATATACCACATTATTTGAAATAGGAAATTCCAGCAAAGCAGTTGCTACATTTATTATTTTTGTCTTAAAACCAGGGGAACAGCTTGGGGGATAGTGGAATTTTATACTGAATAAGGCAGTTTGGGTATTTTTTAGAGTCATCAGGTTTCTGTGTTAGAAACCCATGCATTGTAGTGTGGATGAATTATTCTATTCATACTGAGCCGTTGTTTTTTTCTCCCCAAAACACTTCCTCACATATGATAGTGTTGATTTGATCTCAGAATACAAATTATTAAGTTTCTGCAAATTAAAGGCTAACTAGTGATAAGAAACACAGAAAGAAGAAAATTTATTCCTATGTTAATAATGTACTTGTTATTGAAGAGAAAAATGAAAAAGGGTTTTGATATTTTTAACATGACTAAATTATGAACAGGAATGTAAAGAAAAAATTAAAAATTTAAAGCTTAGTTTAGATAAATTTTTACATACTTGGATGTTTTTCCACAGCTCCTTTTCCTAGCAAAGGAACTAGCACAGGAACAGGGTCTGACAAGGATTTTGTTTTGCCTCCAAACAGATTAGAAAAAGAACAGATTTTCCTTGTAATTCTGGTTCAGAGTAGGAGACAAGAAAGAGGCTAAACACAGCAAGAGGTGATGGTTATGTCTGTAAACAAGTTGAAGACTGGCTCCAACCTTCTCCCATTGCTCCCAAGGCTGAAGTTTCTCCCACCTCTGTGCATGATGTGGCTGCAATCCTGAAGGGGCTTTAGCACGGGCAAACAATCATTATGCAGTGGATTCTGTGCATGTGAACTCATCTGCATGTGCACAAGGTATCAGGGAAATCTGGGAATCTGCCTGACTGAATAGAGCCACAGCTTGCTTTTCCTCTTTATTTCTGCATTATGTTATCACGAGATTGTTTGATTTACATACAACACTACTATTCCAAACTCCTGTGGACCTGTATTCACTATCACATTATCTTTTAATAATTTTATTTCTTCACTACTGTCAGTTGCCTTCATTTACTTGTGAGCTCTGTGACACAGTCTCTTTCTTTAACACTAAGTTCCTTGAATCAAATGATCACACAGGCATCTTTGCTTTCATTTGAAAAACATTTTTTGTGAGAAGAAAAAAATGTCATCTTGACACACCCAACAGACACAGACATTTGAATGGGAAAAAAGGGAATTTCTTAATTTTTTTAAAATTCTCTTCTTAAGAGTTGTGCTTACAGTTTTCTTCACTTATGTCTCACCAATTCCAAAGACTGTCTAAAAATAACTTTAGTATAAAATACTTCAGAAATGTTAAGGAATGAATCTTCTATTCCTCAGGTAAATATGAATCTCAAATTTTAAACAAACACAATAAATTACAAGATTTGTAATAAAACAAACATGATGAGACTAACAGAGACCACACAAACTGTACTGCACTTTTACCTTATCTCAAAGCTACATGGAACAGGTCTGACTACATACTACACATGATGGTGGCTCTTTTAGGTCAAGTATGTAAGTAGGACAAAGCATGGCCATAAATATTGAAATACATTTGAAGAGGAAGCCTTTAAAAGTTTGTTCTAGTTCATCTCTCAATGACTTTGGTGCACATCCATAAACCTTCATTTTTTACTTACTGGGAGAGATATGTATTTCACTTCTCTTGGAAACTGTGGTACTCAACACTTTAGCCAGGTAGATAAGCCCAACCCTTAATTTCAAATCTGTGCAGTGATATATGTGCACTGGAGCTACCAAAGAAGCTCAGACACGGACAGAACTGTGATGCCTGTGATGGACTGAGTCACCTTCCTTTACTCCCAGAGAGGGGGAAAGACTCATCTCCCTGCAAAGGTAAATAGATACATAACACCTAAGCACATCAAGGTGAGAATAAACCCTCATGTAAAACACCAATTATAACAAAGAAGGCTTTTTAAAAGACCAAGCCCTTTCCACAAGTTGTAAAATGTAATCATTAAGCAAGAAAATCGACTTATTTTTATTAAATCAATGAAATCTTTTGTGTATTCATATTTAATCTAAAATAAAAGAAGGCCAAATCAATTTCAGTCATGGTATTACAGGCCAAATAAACTTCTCCTGTAGAGCTAATCCAGGTGGAATGACCCCCTGCCCACCCCATCTGCAACTCAGCCGCGGCTGCTGGCCGCGCAGCGCGCCGCTGAGCGTGCTGTGGAGGGAGATTTCCGCAGGGGAAGGCCATGCCATTTCCTCAGAGCACTCACAGGACAAGAAGAAAGCCTGTCTGTAAGATCCCATAAACAAACTCTTGTGACATGCCTTTATGATGCAGCCCCAGGGAACACATTAAAAACACACAGCAGACAAGCTCAGAGTTGCTGGAACAGCTCAAGATAACTCCTGCCCTTGCTGGTGTGGCTGCTCCTGCAGCTAAGCACCCTCCTGCTCTGCATCTCTGTGGATCTGTGCTGACAGCCTAAAGGCTGGGACAAGGGATTACCACCACAGACAAGTTGCATTTCCCCTTGCAAACACAGCCCTCTCAACAGAGCACAGGTCACCTGGCAAGCAAGAGGAGGGCTCAGTGGTATTGTACAAAATGATACCAATACAATTGGGAGCAGGAACCTTCTGTACTTGGCAGCCAGTTCCTGCAGCAGTAAAAAATAGCTGGAAAGCGGAAGCCCCTAGCAGAGCAGTAAATGTCATCACAGCAGTTTCTACAGGTGCTTCCCTGCTCTGCACCAACAAGATATGGACAGTGCCTTTGCCTTGGGGATTTACGTGGTGTATTGCACCAAACATGTGGTGTATTGACCAAAATGCAATGGTCAAACTGCCCATGAATACATGAAATTACCAAGGAACAATATATTGCTTCTCATTTGGAGCTAACACAGTCTCCTGGAACAGGGTGCAATGCAGCCTGTGCCTTCCAAATGGGAATTCCCCCAGAGCCAACAGAGCTCCAATATCAAGGCCCAGTTTGGCCCAGCATCTCCGGCAGCAGGGGTGAGTCACATTAATATCATGCCAATTGTAAAATCTTACTCAAGACCTTGCAACAAGCAACATTATTTTATAGTATGGATTCCTGATATTGACACAAATTGCAGTCTAATTGGGACTATTTTTCCTAGAAAAAGATTGAAAGTAAATGCTGGAAAATCCCCAAAACTATCAGGGGCAATTCTGTACTCACCTGTTGAAATAACAAGTGACCACTGCCCCAGCAATGACCATTTGCTGACAGGCAAGAATGAATTCACTAGTCCAGATAAGGCCAACGAAATGATACCATGTCATGTAGCAAATTCCAGACAGAGCCCTGTATTCTACTTGTCCTCCCGAAGTGGCCTGTGCAGTACCTGAAGTTGGGATTACACCACTGTGTTATTGTAACATGTCACACAGGGGGGAAAGGAAAAAGAGGGACAGGGACAAAGAAGGACATGGAAGCACTTCTGTGCATGTTCTCTTAACTTCTCTTCAGTAAAGTTACAAAAAAAAAATTCAATGCTATTTAATTCTGTCCATTCTAACAAAGTTAGAGAAACAACATTTTATAATTCAACTTGGATTTTTAAAAATAAAATCTCACAAAAAGCAAAAGATCATGTTTAAATTGGGATTGAAACACAGCTACCAATAAAGGAAAAAGGAAAGCTACATATTAGTAAAGATATCTGAGAAGACATTACTCTAGACTTGAGTAATCAAATAGTTCAGAAGTAAATGAAATCTTGATTTCCATTATTCAAATTTGAAATAAATGCCTAGTTATGAAATGCTTTAGGGTTTTTTTGTAAGAAGCAGAAGAGAAAGACTACAGAAAAATATTCAGGATACATAACATACTGTTGCAGCAAAACAAAACAAATATTTAAATTGCTATTACTAATCAGAACCTGTTCTTTATACTTTGCAATCTTTGTACAAAATACAGGCAGATACATGTAGGGTCTCTGAGGGGGGAAAAAAGAAAAAAGCAGATGGTCAATGCTCCAATATTACTACTGTATCTAGAAGCATGGATAAATTAACTTATCCAAGCTAAAAACATTCCTTCCACTTCTGTTACCAACAAAGAACGTATTCCATATTCATAGATGGCTTTTCACAAAAGGTGGGGTCAATTCAGATTCCTCAACAATCAAACCTTTTTTCTGTGCAATCCTATTTGTGGCACTTGACTCTGAAGAGTGGTCAGGGGATAATGGCATTAAGACAATTTGACTCTAGTAAAAGGTCTCTAGGTTCCTAACATGCTATGTTTTTTTAATTTTACCAAGCCTTAAGTCTACTAACCTTAAAGAGAAACACGTTCACCAAATAAAACAATCTCTGGAGGTGAGTAGTTTCTTATTCCAACTCCATGAAAGAAATAACAAAGTGAGACAGAATTGGCTATTACTGCTCAAACAGCAATATAACTTAAGCTTAAATACTTCATGTATTCATTTTGTGGACTTGGCAGTGCTAGGTTTACAGCTGGACTTGATGATCTTAAAGGTTTTTTCCAAGCTAAAAGGTTCTATGACTGTGTGTTCTCTTACAGGACAGCACACCCCATTCAAGTTCAAAACCACCACATATACAAAGCTATCTAGGAAATGGTTCCTTTCTGGCCTGTTTTTCTACAGCCACAGATTTCTTACTCAAGAATAACTAAAAGTAGAAACAGTAAAGATTTGTTTCAGCAATACCATCAGGTTTAGACAAGCTTTTTTTAAGTTTTCAGAAGCAGCCTTTTAGTCTGTAAATTAAGAAAAATATCCATCTGTCCCATAGTAGCACTGCAACATTATTTTAAAGTTCTTTGAAAGATAAAGAAAATGCTAAATGGGCGCATAAATATAGACGTATGTTCTAGATTTTTTTTTTCTTTGATGTTAACAATATTGGCTGAACAGGCAAGCTCTCTCCAGTGCTGTTTGGTTGGTCATTCATAGAAATAATGTAGTGCTTCCAATATATTCAAATGAATTTTAAGTCTGTGAGGTGCAAGATATTTGATGGTTTGAAAAAGCTACTACTCAGATCTCTTCTCACAAACTTTCCCTCATTCCTCCCCATCCTGTGCCTCACTGGTTTTAAGTTTGCAAAAGTGAGGGTTTTTTAAGGTGAGTTTTTGAGGATATAATAATTTGCTTAAGTCATTAAAATAAGTGAGGCACCATATAATTATGAATTCAAGATATTTTTCATTTCCCATATTTCTTCCAGAGGCTCTAGACTGCCTTTTCCTGCAGCACACAACTAGCCAAATACACTCATTATCCATAGCCCACAGCCTTCACCAAGGGAACTCAGATGTCAGTGACACACAAGGTGGCCTGCGTCTCCATTTTCATGCAAAGACATTACACCATTTGGTAGCAGAATTAAGGACATTTTCCACCATACAATCCACCTGAACATTTGTTTTTCCAAAATAGACCTGTTCAGGCTTTGTTTCAGTAGTGTTGTCATGAAGACTGATAAACGTTCATATGGCAAGCTAATCCTGTTTGCTTTTTACCAGCCTACTGAAATAACCACCTGCAGTAATAACAGTAATGGCTTTGTCTTTCCTGGACAACCTTGCACCTGTCCATGTGCACAGTGCTGTGCTCAGCTGCACAGAAATCAGGCAGAGCCATCTGCAACTTCACCTTTGATCACTTTGCTGATCGGGTAAGGTAAACTAATTTTGTTATTTCACAAAAATCTGTTTAATGATATAAACATCTCTGTCCAGTTTCCTGTCTTCTGGGCCTACCACACATGCCTGATTTTGTCAGCAGAACTACATGCAAGGCTATTTTTCTATATCAGTATCTCAGATAAACTTTAAAGCTGTCCTAGATAACCTGTCAAGAAAAGTGTATGCCATTTTCCTCATCATTGTGCTATGATCTATCTGTTCACACAAACTAAACTTTTTCAACACAGCCCTGAAATACAGTTCAATCTGTCAACAGAGTATTTTTCTCCAAGGGCACAATAATGAATCCTCCCAGTGTACCATACACTCTTAGCGATGACATTAAGAACCCAGTAAAGAGCTGAACTCCCACATCTGAACCACCAAATCTGGAAGCCTTTGATCCAGTACAAGTGTTGATCTGCTGCCAATACTTCAAAAGAAGTAATGCTAACAAAGCAAACAGGCCAAGTGTTTGCAGCAGACGGCAGGAGAATCTCCCCTGGGACTTGAAGCAGGGCAATGGGACACCAGTCAGTGCTGGCTGTGTGTGGCACCTTCAGCTGCATTTTGGGACTGCCACACTTAGGTCAGATGTCCTTCTTCAGCAGCTGCTGCTCTGAGGCGTTGCTGATGCCTGCAGCAACAGGCTGCTGTCAGAGACAAAAAATTCCTGGGAAGTCTAGTCCAGCAATTTCCTTATCACAAACAAAGAGCCACTGAAAAGAAAATACTGAGAGCCTGTTTATCAGTTCCTGTTAACATGAAAATATGCTGTGCTCCTCCTACTGTGAGGAAAGGTTCTGGAATCATACACTGAATCTTAGTGCTTCCTGCAACACAATCTATTGTGTTATCTTATTTTGTGCTTTTTCATGTAAAGGTATTTACAGGTAAGCTACCTGACTGCAATTGAAATGTCAAGGCCCCTGCAGGAAATACATTTTTATTGCTCATTTTGCTGTTGCACGGCTTTATGCGACAGTTCTGCTACTCGTTTGCCTCTAGGATGCACCTTCATTACACAAAAAAATCACACCACCTTCTCACCCTACATTCACAGTGTTTACACCATGCAGACCTCACAGCTCCTGCACTCTGGAAACCTGAAACACATTCTCTGCTGTGCCACATGGCCACTTCAGCTCTGCAGGGAAATACCCAGAAATTGGCAAACAATAAAACTCAATAACCCTAAGACATATCAGCTTTTCCAAAGAACAGCTGAATTCCATTCCTAGCCAGCTAATGGTTCTAACTGGTGCCACTGCTTGTGCTACCTAAAGTCTCATGAAGTCTTGGCATTTCTCCTAGTTTTCTAGGTCTGGAATTCACTCTGTCTCTACTGCTCTTACAGATTCTGAATTACCAAGGTACTTAGGCAGGTGCCTACCCTAAAATGCATAAGTAGTGCCACTGATTTTAACAGGATTATCCATGTGTTTCAAATTAGTCATGTGCATAAGTACCTTCCAAGTGCAGGCTATAGGCTTCTATAGCTCCCAAGAATTTAGGATTTTTCTCACAGTAACACTAACTTTTGGAGGAGATGTACATAAGGTGCCTGCATGGTCGCATAATGATCAGGTGTGCCACAGCTGAAGCAAGGATCAAGTGCTCCAGAACTGTTAAGATGCAGAGACACCATAAATATTATATAACTAGTGCAGATTCAAAGAAAATGTTAAGAACAGGTGCAGCACAGCAGCAAGCCAATTTTATTTACCCATCTCTCTGTATTAGACAAAAAGACTAGTGTCTTTGTAAACATTTCATTTTTTCAGCTCTCTTGGTATATTTGCATTTAAAATACAGCCTGCACAGCCCCAGAAAACATATTTGTGAGAAGAAAACGTCAAAGTGTCAAACCCAAGAAAATCACCACCTGTATTTTACAAGCTGAATCCTAGACAGGCAACTATTTGTCAATGAAGAAAACAAATTGCTCTGTGAGAGAAAGCGTATCTTTGGAGATCTTCAGAGAACTACTCTCAAGTAGTGCAAAAAGTCCCCAAAACTCAAAACAAAAAGAAATGTCTTCCACTTACAGGACAATTGTAGAAGACTAATAAATAATACCAAGGTGTCCTGTCAGTGCATTACTAACCACACGGTACTGTATGCATTTGTCATTACAGGATGTGTGGTATGTCATCCCAGAGCAGCAGAACGGTGAGCTGCTTTAACAGACAGCACTTCAGAGGACTCATATTTGGGTTGAAAATTTGAGCGACAACCTAATGGAATATTCTCAATACCAGATCTCGTTTAGCGCTCGTCGCCCAAGATCTGAATCACAAAGCACATCTGAGGTAGAGTAAGGGACTGGAACTCCAAACAGCAATCCTGACAGGGAGCTGTCCGTGCGCTCAGCCCGCGGGCCGGCTCAGGCGCTGCGCCGGCCATTCCCCGGGGCACGGCGGGCTCAGGGGCAGCGCCGGCCATTCCCCGGAGCGGGCCCGGTCAGGCGCTGCACCGGCCATTCCCCGGAGCACGGCGGGCTCAGGGGCAGCGCTGGCCATTGCCCGGAGCGGGCCGGCTCAGGCGCTGCATTGGCCATTCCCCGGAGCGGGCCGGCTCAGGCGCTGCGCCGGCCATTGCCCGGAGCACGGCGGGCTCAGGGGCAGCGCTGGCCATTGCCCGGAGCGGGCCCGGTCAGGCGCTGCGCCGGCCATTCCCCGGAGCACGGCGGGCCGAGCCGCCCTTTGTTCCCCGGAGCACGGCAGGCTCAGGGGCAGCGCTGGCCGTGTCCTGGAGCACAGCAGGCACAGGCGCTCCGCCGGCCCTGCCCGGAGCCCAGAGGGCCGAGCCGCCCTTTGTCCCCCCCGGTTCTCCGGAGCCGCTCCCCCGGCGAGCGGGCCTGAGGCGCTCCCCGCGGGCTGCGGCGCCCCCTGGCGGGCGCGGGCGCTGCTGCTGCGGGCACAGCGAGCGTCCGGCAGCCCCAAGAGCCCCCATGGGCACGGCCGGGCACAGCGCCCAACCCACCCGGGACACAGCCCGCACAGAGCGGCGCCTTCCCACCGCATTCATGCTCGGCTTTTAGCTGAGAGGTGATCTGGGTTATTTGTAAAATGCACACGTGCTCTTCTAAACATTAACATGCTTCTAACAGGAAGATCTTACAAGGACTGACATCTGCACTAAAAATAGCCGGCCAGAATAGCTCTATCAAAATCTATGTTTTACTAGATTGCACATAAAAGCATATATTGACCTTCCTTTCTTATGCTAAGTCTGAGATAAGTAATTTCTTTCAAAACTGAAACTTTATCATCAGTCTGCTGTGCAGTAAGTTTGTGCTGTCCTCTGTTTGCATCACTTGCTGAAAAGATCAGCATTCCTTTTAAGCTAGAAAGAAGACAAAACATAAAATACCTTTGAGCTGCACTATGAATGTAACAGCAGGTAAAAAAAATTAAAATAAATAAAAAAAAAAATTTAAAATTAGAAATTAAAACATTTTTAGAAATTATCAAATCAAATAACTCAGCTGTGCAACAATACTAGCCCACATTTTGTATGCCAACACCAAGAGGTCACAGATTTAAGGAGAGAATTTAGGAAATGGATAGCACTCAGTCAGATACATGAAAAGCATATGCTTACCTGCAGTTCCTAAGCTAAGCAGTACAGCAACCCAAAATACCCAGAACAAAATGAGAATCAGAAAAGTCCAGAGTGGCTGGAACAGGAGGAAGGGAATTTTGCCAATGATTTTGCCAACAATTCGAAAGAGCTGTACAGAGAACGGAAGCCTCTTTCTTAGTACAAATATAAGAGAGAGCAGAACAACCTGTTTCAGGAAATAAAAAGACAAATTGTTAGGGGTTTTACCTCAAGAAAATTATCAGAGTTGCCAAATATGGGATCAGAGGATACAGATTTCACAAAGACATGACAACAAAGCAATTCATACAATCTTAGTACACATTAGAAAATCCTTCCAAGACATTGCCTGTGTTCTCAAAGAGCCTGTGGATTAAAATTTATTTTCCTACAATAGTCATTGCTGGTTTTTTTAACAAAATAGGATCCATAAGACTTTAATTCATCTAATGGAAACTGTCTGTTTTGCTTTATAGCAAACATAAACAAACATTACACACTGCACATTGCTTTCACATACCCTGCATGTCATGAACTTGTAAACTTTCTTTCTACTCAGGTCAGCTTGCCACTGTTCACTTTCACAATGGTAGGAGAACCAATCCTTTCTCGCAGTCCACAACCCAACTAGTTTCTGAGCTATGTATGTATAGGAGCAAAGCAGACATAAAATGAAAACTTATCTAAATAAATTATCGTCTTCCCAAAGTAAAAAACCCAACCCACCAATAACAAAACCCCAAGTCAAAAATCCCACAAAATCCCCAGTTCTTTGTATGTGACAAGGAACTATGAAATCTTTAAAGCAATAAATACAACCAGTGGCAGTTCCTTCATTAGGTTTTTTGCCTGCTCTGGAAAGAAGCCACCAGCTCTGAAGAGAAGCATAACCTGCAGCAGTGGCTGGTCCCACAGCTCTGCAAACAACAGTCAGTTGCACTGGAACACACAAGCATTCAAAGAAACTTTTCCTTACCTTTTTAGTATCAGCAGATGTAAAAAGGTCATAACTTACAGAGGATATAAAAAAAAAAATCTGGTCTGTGACACATTTATATCTGTCACTGTAAACTGTCAGACTGTTCATATCTGGCAAATTCCATATGGATCTTACTCATCTCTAAGACAACAGGACAACTGCTTTGACAAATGTCTCATGAAGTACAAATTGACTGCACCCTCAAATTGAGAAATGGCTCCTTTTAACATTGCAACATCAAAGTGAAAAAACTCTCTTCAGAAGTTGCAAGCCACACTCAGATTTTCTGTTGTAAAACAAGGTCAGTGAGAGAAAAACAGAATTTAACCCCATAACTGGAGGTCTAGACAATGCTGCCTGCATTTCAGTGCCCCTTTCATTGTCTCAAAGAGCTGCCACCCCTTTCTCCTGCTGACAGGGTGGGATCAATCCACAGATCTCATGTCCATACTCAGCCAGTGCCCTGTGCATATTCAACATGATTCTCCAGTGAGCTGCTGCAGCACAAAATGGGCATGGAACACAATTCTGGCATTTTTACACCAACAACACTGACACAGTTTGTACAGGTTTGAAGTATGGCAAGGCTGAAAAACAAGTTTCACAATGAATATATAAAATTATTTTTGTAGTTGTAATGGGGGCCTAAAAATCTATTTGGAACTAGGGACCTTTAAAGTCCCTTCCAACCCAAACCATTCTGTTATTTTATGATTATATGTGAATGAATGTAAGAAGATCTTAGAATTTACTCTCATTTTCCAATTTTAAAAGAATTAGGAATTATTTTTATTGTTGCAGAACCCCTGTAGTTCAAGTTTTCAAGTTACAGCCCCTGCCATTGCTTAGGACAAAATGCTACTTACAGTGATGATTGTTGAGAAGATGGCATATCCAAGTAGGAACTTTACATTTTCCTTTTCTGTTTCCAGTTCAGTGCTGGGGTCATTCCTGTAGTCGTAATGGAGCCACCAGAGCACACCTGACACAACTGAGCAGAGCAGAGCAGCGTGAGGGCGGGCAGGGCACACTGCTGCTGGCAGGATGATGCCTGCCCGCCCTCCCTTCCCAGTGTCCTGCCCTCCCCACCCTCCCCCAGGGCTCGGGAATTCTGCCAGTCACCAAAGTGAGCCACAGGATCAGTGAGCACAGAGAAACTTCCAGTAATGGCTTGTCGGTCTGAGGTAAAACCGCAGCAGAACATTTGGATTTCTTGCAGTTATCCCAAAGCTCAGGCATGTAATTTCATTGTGGAGATCCAAAGCTAACTTCCATGGAATGACAAGCTTTAGCCAGACACGTTCCTATGGTTCTCCCTTCCTAAAGCAGGCAGCATGAGTTCACTAAGCATTCTTTGAAACAGTAGCATTTTCATAACTGCATTCATCTGCCAAAAGAAATGTTGTTTCTAGGCATCTATAAAAACAATAAACATCGCCATCATCCTAACACTCAGCAGCTGGAACAGCACAGCCAGACCTTGGCACCAAAAGGCAAGCAGGCCTCAGCTTGGAAATAACTCTGGTAAGCTGTAGGTTACTGAGGATGGCCATGGAAATAAAGGATAGCTGTTTGTTCAGCTGCTAATCCTTCGAATTATTTTTATTGTTGCAGAACCCCTGTAGTTCAAGTTTTCAAGTTACAGCCCCTGCCATTGCTTAGGACAAAATGCTACTTACAGTGATGATTGTTGAGAAGATGGCATATCCAAGTAGGAACTTTACATTTTCCTTTTCTGTTTCCAGTTCAGTGCTGGGGTCATTCCTGTAGTCGTAATGGAGCCACCAGAGCACACCTGACACAACTGAGCAGAGCAGAGCAGCGTGAGGGCGGGCAGGGCACACTGCTGCTGGCAGGATGATGCCTGCCCGCCCTCCCTTCCCAGTGTCCTGCCCTCCCCACCCTCCCCCAGGGCTCGGGAATTCTGCCAGTCACCAAAGTGAGCCACAGGATCAGTGAGCACAGAGAAACTTCCAGTAATGGCTTGTCGGTCTGAGGTAAAACCGCAGCAGAACATTTGGAATTCTTGCAGTTATCCCAAAGCTCAGGCATGTAATTTCATTGTGGAGATCCAAAGCTAACTTCCATGGAATGACAAGCTTTAGCCAGACACGTTCCTATGGTTGTCCCTTCCTAAAGCAGGCAGCATGAGTTCACTAAGCATTCTTTGAAACAGTAGCATTTTCATAATTGCATTCATCTGCCAAAAGAAATGTTGTTTCTAGGCATCTATAAAAACAATAAACATCGCCATCATCCTAACACTCAGCAGCTGGAACAGCACAGCCAGACCTTGGCACCAAAAGGCAAGCAGGCCTCAGCTTGGAAATAACTCTGGTAAGCTGTAGGTTACTGAGGATGGCCATGGAAATAAAGGATAGCTGTTTGTTCAGCTGCTAATCCTTCAGTACAGTGAAACAGTAAATATACTTACACAACAACCCAAACACAACCAGTGCAATCAGAGTATGGATGAAGAGGGTCTGAATGAATCTGAAGGCTAAAACCAGTATCAAAGAGAAGGCTGAAAAATACATAAAGTTTGAGTGTTACAACCCTTTTCATTTTAAATATAAATTTAAGGTTCTTGTAGAATTTTAGCTGTTATTTTTAAACAGTAATCTTACTAGCAACAGCATTTAATAAAGCTGGCAACCTTTTCAACATGTAAAGCACACAGTTACCTCTAACTTAAATAATAAGAACTTATAGCTGATACATTTCACCACGGGAAATACTAGCTTTTTAATAACATTTTATGTAAGAGTTAAGTTCAAGTAATCATGCTGATGTAATCTTTTTCTTCAACAATTTCTTACAGTCCTCCAAAATGAGGTATATAATCATGTCATGGACCACAGAATCTGACAGAGATCTGCATTTCACCAGTCTATTAAAAGTCTCCTGATAAAATCTGATCACTCTTCCTTAAAAAATAACTGTGCCCAGAAAATATGAAAAAAGTCCACTTTTGAATTAAACATATAGACTTGCAAGAAACATTTTAACCTTTTAATTGAATATCATTATCCCCTTTTTACTTATAACCTTACCTAGTGCAAGGACACTCAGTCCTATCACAGTATCTCTTCCTGCCAATATTCCACTCAGAATTCGGTGAAAAACATCCATTTCATTAACCATACTTATGAGGACAGAGGCGTATTTGGAATAGCATTCAGGATTTTGTGGAACACAGCGATTAAATAATGGAAAGGATTTACTGCAAGGTTGGAAACAAAAGTGGTAAAAAATATTAAATACTGGACAAACAGTTTAAAATCCACAGAGATCCATCCTGCCAATTCTCCACAGAGAGCATTCTGTTATAAAGAGTAGTTTTATGTGCAGAATAAACTCCTTAACAGTGTCATGCCTGTATCACTATACCAGAACAGATCCATTCAAGATCAGCCTGAGGAAATAAATTAACAACTCTCTCATTCACTATCACCATCAGCACACAGCTCCTATTCCCATTCTAGTCTGGCTTCATCTGCTTTGCTCCCATGTGTTTATGTAAAAACAAAGCTCATGCTAACATAGCTGTAACCTATGCTGTTGTAGATAATTCTAGATCAAAACCACTTTGTATTGCTTTTATGATATTTAAGCATTCTAAAAGCCACACCAAAACAATGTTTGCAAGGTACAATTAATGGCACCAAATATTTATACAAAATTATTTGGCACTCCCAGCCAAGCTTCTTGCATATATTTATTGTCCCACTTTGGCAGTGCTGCCTTACAACAGCCAATGGCAGAATCATACCTGAAAAGGAGAGGTTTTGTTATCAACAGCTAAAAAATTCACTAACCATCTTTCCTTCTACCATGTAATAATACTACTGTGCAAGATGAATAGCTTTGCTGAGTTCCTTGACAAACAAAAAAAAGGCCTAGAAAGTTGAGGAAATAAGTGAAACATGCCGTATTTTTTCATCAATTTACACGCTGTCCTTTGATCCACTGTATGTAATGTTTTTACATGTCTCCTGCTCTCTTCATTTTGTTTTTCTATTTTCTGCTGTTCAGAGCAGATGAATTAGCTCTGCAAATACAGATATTCCAATTCTCTGCTGTATTTTCATGACACAGTGGAACTTAAAATCATTGGTTTAAGAATTTTGACTCACAAATGCCAGATTTTACAAAGACAGCAACATCCACAGATCTGTGCTTCAAGCCATCTGGCTATAAAATTATTCTGATGGAAATTTCTGGGCTCAGGAGAAGAAGCAAGGCCAAAGACCACATCCTTGGCATTGAGGGAGAAAGCAAAATCTGTGCAGGAGCTAAGCTGTTCCTCATATGGAGTGCTTTTTCCTAATTTGGAAAAGGAAGAGGAATGGAAGGGTAGAGGAATAAAGGGTAGAGGAATGGAAGGAATGCAGTTCTTGTTTGTTCTGTGGGACAGGACACTGGCATGTTCACAGGCACATAAAAGAACTTGTAAGGATACACAGACCAAAAAATAAATAAACAAAAGCAAAACCAAAAAAAAGCAAAACCATCCTGACTGTGAAGCATCAAGCCAAACACAAAATGTGAGGAAGTAACAATCCATAAGAAGCTGTTTGGACTGAAGGAGGTTGTAAAGTACTCAGTCATGCTTACCTTGGTGGAACTGGCAGTGTGGGACACAGCTGAGCTGCCTTTGGATTTACTGTGTAACTGGAAACATTCAGGTCGTAAACACAAAGAAAAGAACCTAAAAAAAAAGAGAGAGAAAAAAGTAACTTAAGATTAGTAAAAAATTGAGAGAAAACCACATTAACAGCTAGTTTTTATTTGCACTGCTGGTTTGATCCCATAGCAGGCCATTTTCCTCCCTGATATTCCATTGGGAATGTGAATAGCAAATTAAGTAGTTGAGTAAATCTAAACCAATCTCTGCAGAATCTTCTGCCTTCTCAACCACAGTTACCACTTATGTTCCTGGAGGGCAGGCACACTGTTTGCTCCATAGTGCCATTAATCCTTGCTCACTAGGACTAGAGAAAAACCTGAAATGATGGAAGCTACAATAGAACCAGGCCCTCCTGAGTTAGAACAGAATACATCTGTATCCAGAAACCTAACTTGTGCTGGGATCTAGGTGAAATATTTCCAGGTTCTCTGCTCCATTATACAGCACTCCTGGTAAAGAAAGGCTGGGCAATCCAAGCCATTCAAAATGCAAGACTTCTGCCTTGACATAAACATGCAAGCAGTTTTAGCTGGAATTTGATGCAATTATGTTTAGTTTGACTGAAAATACTTATTTAATCTCACAGGTGTTTACAGCTTTCTGCAGATATGAAATTATGTCAAACTACCCCAGAATTAAATTAAAACAAATATTGTCAATCTAAATAGCAATCCCTGCCAAATAGAACAGCAAAACAAAAAAAATAATGGGATACTGACCTCCAACAATAACAGCCATTACTATTCATTTGGTCTGAAGTTTATATACACCCCATGAAATAAGGCTTAGGCTACAGATTATTTTATTTACATGTTGACATGAATAAACTGGAGCTTCTTTCACATAGCAGCTATTTCTGGCAGCATTTTCATCTTGAACACCAGAATCAAATAAAATTTCAACGTGTGTCCTGGTTTTGCTGCGAAGTGAGTGGCTGTGTGGTACTTAGCTGCCAGCAGGGGTTAAACTACAACAAAATGCAATAGCAAACATAGGGATCTGATGTCTAGAGGGATAAATCCACTTGAGTCTTCATGGAATTAATAATTCCACCACAGTTTTAATTACATTTAAAGGAGCCAGTTGGACAAGAGTCACAAACAACATATGAACTCTGGTCACCTACTGGCACCCCCACCAACCTTCACTAGTTCATTATCAACAGTCAGTTTTCTGTTACATAATCTCAGCACTGTGCAGGAGTTAATGAACAACTTTCTAATTTGCATAAGAGAGCTGTAATGTTTCTAGAAACTATGGGTTTGAAATAAAGCAGAAACAAGACATTTTATTTTCTGCTACCATGAACTGTTCGGGAAATTAATGGTAAGATATGACTCCCTAGTGTAAGAGCCATAACAAAAACAAAGTAGAACCTGCTCAACTGTTCTACAGATACACTGAGGTACTCATATTCCCTGTGGCACACCATTATTCCTTGCAAAACTCTGTAGATCTTCCAAAGAGTTGAGTTGCTGTTGTGGACAACTTGACACGCACAAGGAAAGTGAACTGATTTTGGGGCTTTGTATTTCCAGGCTGCATGAATTCAGAAAGAACACATACCTAGAAAGAAAAAAGATCCTCTTCTCAAAAAACAAGCTTTCTTGGTTTTTCATAAATTTAATTTCTGAACCTTCTTTTTTAAAGTGCTACAAAGCAAGTGAAACTTTTTCCAGAGGAGTCAGTGGAATGACTGGGAGCTTCAATGTGCAACATCCTTAAGTAGAAAGATTTGCCATATAGAATGACTGCCTGTTTGGCTGATGTCCCATTTAAGATCCTCGTTAAGAAGGCAGCTGCATAAAGCATAACAATGCAGCACATTTTCAAATTCTACCTTAACTTTTTAATTTCACTCACTCTTCCGCACTATTCCCACCTTTTTTGCCTTTCAATAGAACAGTGTATAGTTACACAGATGTATATGACTGACAACTAGATGATGTGAATTTTACTAAGTTCTCAAACATTTGATTGATTTATACATTATGTGATGCACTTACTTTTTATTAGTCATGTCCAATCCAGAAAGATTTGCCCCTTCTACAGGAGTGTTCTTCCGACCACATACGTTCCCAAAGCTGTCATATCCAAGCACAAGTCTTTCTGCAGCACCAGCCACCACAGCATAGCCACTTATAAACATCTGTTAAAATATTTTTTTAAATGTGAAAGCATGCTACCATAGCTTTTCCTTCCTATTCAATAAATATTCCTTTTAGGTCATGCATTTTTGCCTTCCAGTTGCAAACAGCTAAATCTAAAATTCACCCCTCTGCACAAGGCCAGAGCAAGTCACATGGGCAACTTTAGCCCTAATGCTTCCTTAGAGCTTCCCTTCATCTATTGTTGAAAGTAAATTAAGCAGAATAACACAGGAGAAGGAAGATAGACGTCCTGATTAAAATAAGAGGAAAGCATTACTAAGGTGCTGAACACTGTTCCTAGTTATGTCATGTGTGTCACTAGTCAAGATCACTCAAATGGTGATTTTTCATATGCTCACTGCATCTCATGTTACAGGGTGACCTTCAAGACACACTTGGACAATAGAACTGCTGCCATGATGGGCCCTTGAAGCTGCTAGTGAATGTAATCAGAAGTATTTTTAAACACAAAATATATTTAAAATGGAGATTACCTGAAATTTCAGTAAGGAGCACTCTTTCACACATGTGAAAAGCCTGTAGAAAGCCACACTGTGTAGTATCACTTAGGTGACACTGCCCTGACCTTTTAGTTGTTCTGCTGCCAGATCAAAGTTCCAGTAGATCATCTTCTTGTAAACCCCAGAGGTAGCTAAGTACCTCTGCTGGGCAAGTAGCAGCAATCCTCAGTCAAAATGAAACACATTGTCCAGGAATGCAGCTTAAACCCTCCTGAACATTGTGAGGGCCAAAACAATGCCTGCAAAGAACCTTTGCAAGTGCCAAGAGGCAACAATTCTTCTGTGAAACTGGTGGAGTCCTGAGTAGTGCTTTACCCAAGGCTTATCTCCCCACCACTCCAGCTACTGAAAAACTCAGTGATGCAAGCTTCTTCCTCTGTCCCATGGGGTGCAAGTCACATTTCACACACACCAAGGACAATCACTAAGCTCCGTGGCTATGTGCCGACTGCTG
The DNA here is from genome assembly GCA_024865655.1 of Emberiza elegans. Classification (NCBI taxonomy): domain Eukaryota; kingdom Metazoa; phylum Chordata; class Aves; order Passeriformes; family Fringillidae; genus Emberiza; species Emberiza elegans. Next base: position 70,125,679 of record JALJVW010000206.1, read on the forward strand.
GCCACAGCAAAGCTCCCCAGTCCCGCATTAACCGCTGCTGCTTTGAATGAACAGCTGAATATTGCCTGTGCTCGAGACAGATTACACAGACCAGCACAATGCCTTCTAACTTCAGCTTTAGAGCCTTTATCTGGGCTTCTACTTTTAGAACTTGTGACTAAAGATTGGATCTGGGCAAAAACATGTCTCATACACAAACATGTACGAATGCTCTCAAAACTAAAGAAGCACAATCTCATTTTTGTTTTCAGCACTCTTATTTTGATTTGTCCTTCCAGGAAACAAACAAACAAACTGTGCATGCTTACCAAACCAGCCCAGAAAAGACAGAAGAGGAGCAGCCAGAAAATGTCCGTACACTTTCTGTAAACGGCTGGTCTCCATTCCCGTAGTTCAGAAACACTATCTCCAGAGTCCTAAATAGAAACAAAAAAAGTTCAAGAAAAGAAAAGAACAAACTTCCTGTGAAATTAACTCAAGTTCCAGAGGGCGGAGATTTCAGCAAGCGCGTAACTTCGCCCTCTCAGTGCGGAACACCTGGCAGCTCTGTGCCGTGGAGAGGCGCGCTGTCCCCGCACCGCCCGCTCTGCCCGCTCTGTGCCCCCCCCTCTGCCCGCTCTGTGCCCCCCGCTCTGTGCCTGGAGAGGCGCCTGTCCCCGCCCCCCCGCTCTGTGCCCCCTGCTCTGCCCGTTCTGTGCCCCCCCGCTCTGTGTCCCCCGCTCTGCCCGCTCCGTGCCCCCGCTCTGTGCCCCCGCTCTGCCCGCTCCGTGCCCCCGCTCCTGTGCCCCCCGCTCCGTGCCCCCGCTCTGTGCCCCCGCTCCGTGCCCCCGCTCCGTGTCCCCCGCTCCGCCCGCTCCGTGCCCCCGCTCCGTGCCCCCCGCTCGCTGTGCCCCCCGCACCGCCCGCTCCGTGTCCCCCGCACTGCCCGCTCTGTGCCCCCCGCTCTGCCCGCTCTGTGCCCCCGCTCTGTGCCCCCCCTGTCTGTCCCGGGCGCTGTCCCGGCCCGCGCTCACCTGCCGCCGGCCCCCGCGCCGTTCCATGGCCGCGCCGGGCAGGGCCGCGCTCCGCAGCGGCGGCGGGCGGGCCCGGGGCGCAGCCGGCTCGGCGGGACGAGGCTGCCGGGGCTCGGCTCCAGCGCCGCGGGGCCGGGCCGGGCCGGGCGGCGGCACCTCCGGCAGCTCCGCCCGCCGCTGCGGCCGGGCTGTGCCCGGGGCCGCGGGGCCGCTGCGCCGGCGGGAGGGAGGGGGAGCGCAGCATTGCTGCCCCGGGGAGAGGCGCTCGGGGGTCCGGCAGCTCCTCCACAGCCGCAGGTTTACACAGGACCCCCGGCCGGGGCGGGAGGTTTATATTTCCCCCTTCATTAGCTTATTTCTGGGAATAGCTGAAGATTTGTCACTGCCGGCACACAGCGGGGGCTGTTCCGTCCTGTAAAGCCCACTGACACCGATACCCGTTCGGCTGACCCGGCTGCATTATCAATACACAGACAGTCATAGACCCTTGTCAGCTTCTCTTTGGCCGTAGTTTGTACAGTTACATCACGCTGACATGCTGCATTATGCTATGCATACTCTCATCTATGTTCATATGCATTTTGCATGCACAGGAATAACCTGCAACAACAGGAATAACACCAAATTAAGTCAATCCATGTAACTCAGATGTCTGAGGAATGCGGGAATTATTAGCCACTTTTAATAACATGTTTTCTCTGTGGCTGTCCCTGTTGTCGATTTATCTTTATGTTCACTAAATTCAGCTCAATCATCTGGAGAAAAATACAAATTGGAAGGATGTTAAAAGTATTGTTTTGTCCTCTTCCTGACAGTCAGTGGAACAAATGAATATCCTCTTTAAGAAGTAACACACCATCTGCAATTGAAAAAACATTGAATTAAATGGAAGCTGCTTTGCAAAACTGTTTAAGAATTGGTCCATCTTGTGTAGGAGACGGAGCACTAGGCTAGTCGTGTCTGGAACAAGAAAGCAAAACAAAGCCAATGTATTCCAATTCTCTGGAGAAAATGCAGCATGAAACCTTGGTGACAAACTAGCATAGATGGAAGTAAATAGGTAATATCAGAAACTGGGCTTTTACAAAAAGGAGTGAATCTCTGCCCCAGAACATTTGAGTTCTTCTAAGCTGACTGAAATAACTACATTTTCCCACAAGGGTAAGTCATACAATGTTTCTGAAATTGACATTTTAGCTGTTTTGACAGAACCTGCTACAATTCCAATTTAAATTTACACATACTTCCACCCCCACCTCCTCCCCCTCCCAAGAAATGGTTCTGATGAAACACAGCAGGAAAGATTTCTAAAAACTGCCTTACAGAGGATTTATTAACCGTTTAGTTTCCAGCTAGCTCATAGTTATTTTCTTTATCAGTATTTTGTCTTTTAATGTTCATTATTCATCAATTTTGGGGAGTTTTAAGAATTTGGATGAAAATTAAAATAAAATTCTAAAACTGAAGGAGTAGTTTTGTGCTTATAAAACCTAAATAGAGAAAATAGTTTTTCCTTCACTTTCTGCTGTTGCACTTTAAAAAAGTGTGGGAAAAGTAATTTTCCCTTGAAATACAAATGTAAAATTTCACAGAAAACATAACATTTTTTAAATAAGATAAGTTAATTTTTTATTATATCAAGAAAGCTTACCAAAATATTAATAACCTTTAACCTGGACAAAAAGTATTCTAAGACAGAATCATTATCTGATTAAGAAAATTAATCTTGAAGAGCAATGCCAGTAATAAAGGCCTATATTAGAATCTGATGACTTGCTGTCATCACATGCTAATATTTTGCTGTTGGTCTGGCACTTTTTGAAGGATCCTCTTTAAGTTTTGTGTTCCAGTCTTACTGTGAATAGAGGAAAACAGAAAATGGAACAGATATTTTTTAATTAACGCCAGAATCCAGGTAACTGAAGTTCATGTAAAAAAATTATTGGAATCAGAAGTAGAGGCCTGATTTTACTGAGCAATATCAATCAAGATTCTTTTATTTCTTCAGTTAGATTAGGAGCAATTATCTTAGAAATGCTAGAAAATAACTCACAATTAGAATAGGATTTTTAAAAAACCAAAAAGCAAATTAAATATTTTAATTGCACTGAGTTTTTTTTTCCTGAATTTCAAACATAATCAGATAAAACATTTATTCTCCTTAGTAGCAGCTGAGTACTTTTATGCTGTGTCACTAGGTGGGGCTCGGCTCCCAGTTTCGAGCTCCAGCTGAGCATTTGAGATGGATGCACAGAGCCTCACACCACAGTGAGCCAATATTCACAAATGAGGAAGGATCCTCATGCTACAGTTGAAGAAAATACCAGGAAACAAGTCTCAGGTTGGATAACAGATTTAAACACCCACATGAAAAGTGTAATACCAAAAGCTCTTGCTTGTTATTTGTCCAATCCTGCCAAAAATTGCCCAAAAGATTGATTTTGGGTTTTGTCTTACCACTTTCACAGGATAGAGCCTGGTTCTGCAGCTGAGTCATTCGAGCACTCTGTGAGGAGCAGGGAGCTTTAGAAGTGATATTTTGTAGTGCTGAAATAGAAATGAGATGAAAATGAATTCTGGAGAAACAGTATTGGATTAGAGAACTGGTCCTCCTTTGTGAGCACTAATGACTTGGCCAGAGAGGTGGCCACTGGCTTGTGCTCTCTCTCTCTGGTGAGAAGCCCATGTTGGAGCCTTTGGTCTCCCTCCCCTGGTCTACATGGACAAGATGCTGACTTTATAAAATAAATATCTTCATTTCAATCTTGTATCCAACTACAGCCGCTTCCAAGGGAGATTGGTATCATGAGGATCCACATTCACTTGTAAGTCTGCACTGATCTCTCATGAATGTAACATTTCTTGTAAAGGAAAAGAAAATATTTTCAATCTTGGAGAACCAAGGAACTCACAGTGATTTATTTGAATTTTAAGACATTTTTTAATTTTCTAACCATTCAACCTGCTTGGTGTGTTGCAAGTGGGGGAACCACAACAAGGGAGACTAACATTGATGCTTGTGAGACTACTTGTAGTTTTGAAAGCTTTTGAAGCTGTTTTACATGTTACCCATCTTCAGACACGTTTATCAGCAACAGAGATGAGCAGCAGTGTAAATTCATGGGTGTTTTTCAACTTTCTGTTTTTCATTAAGTGACATAGAATATACAGAAAAAATCAAACATGAAATCAAGCTTTCTGACTCCAAGCTTTAATAACAAAGTTCTAATTATTTCTTATGACTGTAGTTCATCCACTGAGAATGAGTCCTGGTGCCGCCTGCACTTAGGGCTCAACTTTCTTACCAAGAAACTTCCCTGATTAAAACTGGAGCAGGAATGTGGACTGGGAGAGGAAGGTGCTAAATGAAAACATGACAGTTCCTTGCTAGACTGGTAAAGTGAGATGACTATCCCTATCTGTATCCCCTTCTGGGTCAGACAAGGAACAGAGACCAATTATTTTAATAACAGGACACAGCAACTGGGAAACTCAGCTTAAAAGCAAACATTTTCTGCCTAATTAGAGAAGGTGCAGCTGAGCATAATTTCCATTGCTCTCAAATGATCTTGCTTATGTACAATAGCTGAGCAGGCAGGCACTATTCTCTGTAGGTAGCTATGCTTGGAAAATTCTGAACTGTAACACCCAGAAACCAAACATAATGCCTCCTATTATGCTCAAGCTGCTGCTCAGGTTTGCATTCTAAATGCAGGTGTTTATGACCTCATCTCTCTTGGACCATTCAGTATGAAATTTCTCAAGGCAGGTGCCGAAGATTTTTGGAAAACATCAGCACATATTATTCAGTCACTTTTAAGAATGAAATTAAAGAACCAGACAATATGGTGTCCCTTCTTGGATAGTAGTAAAGAAATTATTACATATTACTTCATCAGAGATTTTTAATGGACAAGAGAAAAGAAATGCTTCTAGCTTTTTCTCATATTTGAGAAAATTCATCCATATTTACCCAAACCACTTTGATAAATCATTGTGTATGCTCAGTCGATCTGTAGTCTGTGCCTGCATGGTGTACCCAGGGCCTGGCTGAGACAGTCTGGGCAGCCCTGAAAGGTGCTTCTGACCTGTCACGGACTTCCACTGTTTCACCTTCACATCAGTGATTGTCCTGATGGAGAGCAGGCACAATGGACAAAGACTGCTCCTGAGCTGAATGTAAAGAAAAAGGAGAACTGGGGATTGCTGCTGAATAGGTTTCTGGAGTTGGTAAGGAATACTTTGGTTGATAAGGAAAGCAGGACCTAGCAGGTCTCTGACAAGGATGAGGGATTCAAAAAGCCAGTATCATGAAAGCATTTAACCTCAGGCTGTAGTCAGTGGGCCATTGTGGCTCTGTTGAGCCACAGCAACAGACTGAAAGCCAGGACTGGCTCAGCAAAGACACCAGAAACAGAAGAGAAATGGAAGTCTAGGAGAGTAGGGGAAGGACTGCCAGAGAGAGGAGGTGTGGGGAGGACGGGCATGCAAGGGACAGATTTGAGGAAAGGGTGGGGCTGGATGTGAGTGAGACTGAGAGATAGGAGGAAATGGCTGAAAAAAGGAGGCCAAGATTGAAAAAAGTAGGACCCTGAGAGCTGAGGGAGGCTAGAACTGGTATGGGGAGGCATAAAACTGGCCGGGGAAGAAAAGGGTAGACAGTGAAAGCTGTGTGGGCATAAACAAGCCATAGCACAAGTCCTGAAGGTACTTAAAAGATTAAGACTGTGTGGAATGATCAAAAGAATCTGGGTCTGCCACCACTCCCTTTCACAAGCAGAGTATCACCTTTCTTCTCCTGTCAGCAAATATCCTCAGTGTTGGCCTGAGAGTGCCAGAGTGCCCTGGCAGACTCAGGCCTGGCTATCAACCCAAAGCTCCCAGCCAGATTTCTGATCAGAGCACTGCCACTGCTCCTCTGGACCCACGGGCAGACTTCTGTCCAATGCATCTAAAGGGTCCAATCTTTCTGATGACATGAGTTAGTTTCTTTATTATGCTCCATGCTCGCTTCTCTGTTTGCTCATATGTTTGCTGATCATTTACAGCTGGACTTTCTAAATACTTTGTTATAATTATAAAAATGCACAGAAGATAAAATAAGCAATATTTTTTCTAGTAATTTTTGAGATGTTTTACTTCTCAGCCTTCTCACTTGAATGTAACAAATTAATAACCAAATTAATAATAAAATTCTTCTGGATATTTCTAGTGCATTGAGAAGCTCTATTTTTATTTCAGGATAACGATTATTGAGTAGATTAGCCAGCAGTCTAGAAGAATGGAGTGTGCACATCTTACTGCCTCTATAGTTTTAGATTATTGCTGCAAACCACCATCCCTCCTGTGATTTACCAAACATATGAATCACTCAAGGAACGAGTATAATACCACAAAGTTAATTTGTTCCGCTTGCCACACAAGCATGCAGACATCTGCACAAAGAGCCCTTTCATTCCTCACAAGGTAGAGCACAGCCTGACCCTAGAAAAGTGTTTGCTGAGTTGAACTTGATAATAAACTTTAGAGGTGGCTCATTTCAAGGTCTGAGAACAGAGCAAGAGAATCAATGTTTCAGGATCACATGGAACATTACCTACCAAGCCAGACAAGGCTGGAGCTGTACTTTTGTGGGAAATCAGAATTACAGTGTGCCCAGGGCTCTTACTGGTAAATGGCGTGGGTAGCAGAAGGTGAGGTTGAACTGGAACAACTTCTGTGTTTCAGGGCTGTTCATGTCCCTCTCTGGTCTAAAGAGCAGACATGCCAGTGCATCTGAGTGTCTCAGTACAGAGAACAGACAAGCTACACTGCTTTTCAAAACACCCCCGCAAAAAGGCAGGGAAGGGAATTGCTTGAGTTTCAGAGGAATTGAGAAGTGAAAGCTGTGGATTTGTAAGGTTGGGAAAGGATGGCTTGTTCTGTAAATTATGTTAATGGAAGGAAGGATGGAAGATATTCTTGAGAGCCACAAAGAGAATGGAATAACCTAGGATAAACCCAAATCAAAGGGTATTGGGACGGTGTTCACAGGGGTTTTCAGGTGAGGGAAGAGACGAGAATGTTGACTCCATGTTCAGAAGGCTTGATTTATTATTTTAAGATATATATTACATTAAAACTATACTAAAAAGAATAGAAGGAAAAGTTTCATCTCAGAAGGCTAGCTAAGCAAAGAATAGAAAGGAATGAATAACAAAGGTTTGTGTCTCGGACAGAGAGTCCAAGCTAACTGGGCTGGGATCGGCCATTAATTGTAAACGTCCAAGATGGGCCAATCACAGATGCACCTGATGCATTCCACAGCAGCAGATAACCATTGTTTACATTTTGTTCCTGAGGCCTCTCCGCTTCTCAGGAAGAAAAATCCTAAGAAAAGGATTTTCATAAAAAGATGTCTGCGACACAGTATTGCAAAAGGCTTCAATCTGGACCACATGGAGCATGTAGAAATATCTGTGACCTGCAGAGTCAGGTTTAGTTCTGAATGAAAACAATGAGATGTTTTCATTAGTTGGGTGGAGACCAGGGAAATGTGGTTTTTATCAACACTAAGATAAGCAGCAGAATCATTACAACGACTAGAGGGAAGTCTTTTCTGAAAGCACAAGATGCTTCACTGATATTTTAGCTCTTGTAAGGACAATTTACATTGATGGAGTCAGCTACTGAGTGTTTGCCAGAGAGAAATAGTGGTGTTGAATCCAGAGAGACAGCTTGGACTGTAGGGCGAGCGCAGCAGGAGCGGGTGTCCCCGTCCCCCGCTGGATGTCACTGTCGGGCAGTTCTGTCGCTGCGCTTTGCCGCAGCAGCGCCTTGCAGCTCCGCCTGGCAAGGCCGGGCACAGCGCATCGCTCAGCTGCAGGGCATGCTAGGAGTCTGCAGTGCCATTTGTTGGAGCTTCTAGTTTTGGACTTCGCGAGCACTGCTTTTCCACCGGTTCCTCTAGTGGAAACAGCCTAATTTCATGGATTTATTGCCGCTAGATGTTTATTGTACTGAGATTTGACAGCATGTCCAATTCTCTCTGTGTTAATGAGTTGTCTTTTTAAAACAAAGCCTGCCAATATCTAGTGAGGCTTGGGCAGCAGCATATATTATTCTGCTTTTTCTTCCCCAAAATAACACAGGTTTTATTTAGAGAAAGCATTAGGCCATCTAGTTTATTCAAATGTAATGCTCCCAACAACAGCACAGGCAGCCAGCACAGAATCTACTCAAGTTAGTGGTCCATTTGTAGATTTCATTGTATTCACTGCACAGTGTGGCCAATTACTTTACGTGAGAATAATCATTATTTTAGTCAGGAGTTCCAGGGAAAGGGTGTTCATGGACAATAGTGTGTTTTGGCATAAGTTTTATACAACTAGACAGGATCCAAAGTTCCATTGCATTGTATGTTAAAAGACTTAAATATCTTCATTGCCTGAAAAGGGAATACTGAACACCCTGCTTTGCACAGCCTGTTGAGAGCAGGAGGAAAGGTGATTATCTATTTACTTAGTGCCAATAGGCTCCCTTGTCAAAGAATCAGCGATCTGCTCTCCAAACACTGATGTTTGAACAGCACGTCCATAAGATCAGTATGTGGCCAGTCATACTGAGTCAGATAATGGCCCACAGATGTCTGTTATTCATCTGACCGCCTCTGTACACTACCTTTGGTTTACCTTCATTTTTTTACAGACACTTCTCATAAATTACCTGCTCAATTTATGTTTTGTCTTAATCAGTCATGAGAAGAAAAATCAACAGCGAGTGGAATACAGTAATGGGCCCAGCAGCCACTGGTGGTGTTACAGACTATGAGATGGCATGACTTATGTAAACAGTTTATTCATCTCTATCAAAGTGACATTGAGTCAGCATTCTCCCAGATGAGTGGCTCTAACTCATAGAAATTCTGCAGTCATTCTTAGGAGCACACCTAGTTATAGGGTAAGAGTGCAATAGCTGAAATATTTGCTAAGAATTGTGGTCCAGTTCTGCAAAACCTAATTAAATGTGAAATAGCTAGAGAAATAATTCCTACTCTATTAAGAATTCTTGGAATCTAATATTATAAACAACTTTTTTCGGAGAGAGGAATCCCGAAATCTAATGTTCTTTCCATTTAATTTTTTCCCATTATCTGAAAAGATATAGAATATTGTTACATGTTATATATTAAACTTTCTTACAAAATTTATCCTGCACATGTGCATGAAGTTCAGGTAGGCAGAGCAGCTGAATTCTAAAATCAGAAGCCCCATGTCATTGGCCAGCCCTACTCTGCTCTCATCCATTGCCTGCTGGTACTTCCAGTATCAATATGTAGTTTAATACAATATGTAATCACTTTGTGCCAATGTTTCCATCAATCATTTAAAGTGAAAGAAGAAACAGTTTTCCTTTAATAGTAGGAAGATCAGTATTAACTAATCTTGTAGCATTGTCACTAGAGTTAATATTTTTCCATTACTAAGATTAAAGGACTGCATTCTTTTGAGACTTCTTTTCGAGTAACATTTCTGCTTCTGCAATAACAACTCATCACTCTGTTCATAGTGCTTGTCATAAACGATCTTATTGTGTGAAGTGTTTTTGTGGTGTTAGGTAAAATGAGATACAGTCTTACACTGAGACCTGTGTAAAGCAAAATGTACATAAATGTCTAGATATTGTTGCAGTTTTGATTTATTTTAATCTTTACACATGAACTGAGGCCTGTTACTCATCTGTTGTGATTAAACCATAGAACACCACTATTCCTAGTCTGTCACATTATGGGTAAAGTCATGGGATAGCTACTGTGCTTTGATAGCATTCATGCAGTAAAAAAGAATTAGCACTCTCCTAGCTGTTCCCAACACTTGTCCTAATAACTGTGTGTCATTACAGTGGAGAAGACTATTAGGCAATGTTTGATACAAAAACACTCAATGGAAGGTAAAAACTTCTTTGAGCAGCTATTTGAGGAAGCAAGATTTTGCAGCAATCATTGCGTGCTTAAAAATGGAAAGATATTTTGAAAAAAGGATGTTGACCCTCTTTCTAGTGACTAAAATTTGAAATTGTCAAACCGACATGAGCAATGGCAGTATAACAATTTCCTGTCCATGTAACATTTGCACAACATAATGTTGCTGATAACACGAACTAGGAAAGTGCATAACCCAAAGGATGTGGATGTGTCTGGGAATTCCCATGGTCCTTCCTGTGTACCAGTAAAGGAATAAGACAAAACAAACATCTATGGACTAATCATGCAAACTCTTATTCATAGAGTTTGCTCCTCTTCACCTTGTTGATATGTGAACCTTACACTTCAGTTTCCCTGTCTCAAGTCAATTAAAAGTGATCCAGATTTCTGTCAACACTTGGCTCAGAGAATAAATGTCATATAAGAAACTATTCAGAAATGGATTGCTTTGGGTATGCAACTGTTCTAGGAGAGTTAGAGGCAAAAGGTGATTCTGGTCTCTTTTTGGCTTTTCTTTGAGCCCATAGAAACCCATGGACTGTAGTGGTCTGGCTGGCATAGCTCAAAATGAATTATTTGAAAGCTCACCAGGACACACTGGAGACCTGCACTCACACTAGGCCCCATATGATTGCTCATTTCTAGAAATTTGTTCGCTCATTTTTCAGGCAGAATTTACACAAGGTTTGGGTTAAATGCAGGGATATGTCCTTTAGATAGTTCACCCTTTCTTCTGTGCCTGACCTTCTGCTGTCCAGCAAGTATTTTCAGCCCTCCCTGCCTCAGTCCTGCCTCTTCCTTGGTACACTGGCAGCAGCTGTGTTTATCTAATCTCCTAAAGCACCCTCCAATCTATGGATAAAAGCATCCTGGCTTTGCCACACATGGCTTTGTTTATGGAATTTATCTGGCTGTGGTCTGCTGTGCACCACACCCAGTGTAAGGAGAAAAATACATATATTGCATATAAGTTGTAATTTTGATAGTACTCATGTAACAAGACTATTGAAATTTTAAAACTAGTGGCCAGTGTATATTTCCACCTGATTTATTTTTTAAAAATTCAAATATTCCATTTTTACTGCGTTAGTAGTCACCAAAACCAAAGTATTTTTATATTTGATAATGTAATCTTAATAAAAACATTCAACTGTGATATGTTTCCCTCAGGAACCAGCTATCTGCAAAGTTTCAACATCCACACCATCGGAAGTCACAGTTGGATCCAGATTTCTTTGAATTATTTTGAAAATCAGCAATAAACAATCGTTTTTATGCCATCTTTCCATAGAATAATGCAATTTCCATTCTCGCTGGTCCCACAGAAGTATATATTCACTTTGTATCTGATACTTTAAAAAGAGAAAAAGGCATAACCCACAGAATTTTAGCAAGTGTGGTCTGCATTACTTATCACTCTTCTTCTTAGAGGGTTATGAAACAAATACTGGGGGCCAAAGTAAATAGTGTTTCAGTGATTGTATAACAGCACATGCCATGGAGGTTGCCTGTTAAACAGATCTGATCAGGTCTGTTGGAAGTAGCTGTAAGTTTTCTTACCCATATTAACAAGCTGTACTCCGTGTTTCATTTTGTGTTGCTGTTGAATGCTGTAAAACCTTTAATTAAAACTGGAAGTGTAAAGATAATTTCCAAACATGGCACTGTGTTCCTTTATACCTTATTTTGAAAACTCTTCTGCAGATATGTTTGTAAACCAAGCCACTAGTCACGTCTTTCATGTTGCAACTTGCTTTTCAGGCATTTCCATGAGAACCCAATGCTGGTATTTCACTATTCTACAACAATTTGGATTTTTGTAAGTATCTGTATCTTTGGTGACTGGAAGGAAGTTCCTCCTTGCTCATACTCAAGTTTGTTGCAACTTATTAAAATTTAGAAATCCCCATGTGTAAATCTCACTTCCTGTCTAGTAGTGATCAGTGAAGTAGCTTTTTAACAGTGCCTAAAGAAGCTAATTTTTTATGCAGCTGTCCATTTTTCTATGGATTCCATCTCTATATATCACATGGCAAAGAGTGCTAGGTGTAGTATGGAAAATTTAGTGAGACAGAGAAACCAAAGCAACAGATGTCTCAAAAGTTCCATGGTCAGAAGCAAAGGCTCCTGCAACAGGAAAGTCAAGGAGGGAGGGAGAGGAGAGATGCGCCTCAGGACAATGATATTAAATGCTTGAGTAATCAGGGAGAAAACAGACTTTAGAAGTGTAGACAGAAAAGTTTCTTGGACAATCTCCTGTAATTTTTCTTTGTTTTTACTTACAACTAAGAATGAATATTATAGACAGAATGAATTCAGAAGTCTTATGAGTCTCCTAGTTACTATTTCAGTGGCAAAATAGAAATGGACTAAATCGTCCCTGTCTATTAAGAAACATTCAGAAGGAATAGGAAATATTAAACAATGGAACAGGAAGGTTTGGGGACAAAACCAAAACCAGGTATTCAATATGATTGTCATCTGTCATTTCTCATTGTGATAAGGGAGAAAGAGAGATGTAGAAAAACATACTCTGGTTGCTAATATTTGCTGCCCTTCCTGATGTCTCAACAAATTAATTCTGCACCTCACGCCTGGACCTCTCCATGGATGGAAAGAGAGAGTCAGAGAGTCCCTGTTTTCTGTGGTTTGTGCCTATTTATTAATGGATTTTGAATCAGCCATGCTGTTAGTTACTGATGCCATCCGGGCTTTGATGTTCTCAGAGCACAGAGCACGTTGTAACAGCTCCTGAGATGCTCACCCTCTCTTACAGTACTTACTGTGTATACATTTTCCTCCTAAAATGAATTAATTGAATAATGATTCCTATGACTGATTCAGATCTTTCTTCTGTTCATGAAATTACACTGGCTAATTTCTTATTTCATTTTTTATGTTGTCTTTTTCAACTAATAATTTTAAAAAACTTTTTCCCCTTCACTGATGACCAGGTCTAACAGTTAAAAGTAGTTAAAAATAGTTGAGTAACTGATAGTTAAAAACAATATTAAACCTAATAACTGATGCCTAGATTTATTTTGACTCAGGCTACCCACTTGCCAGCATCTTTTCCAGGGATATATAGGCCTGTTTACAAGTGTGCTGGGACTGTAAAATTATGGCCATAACCTGAAAGTAATGGCTCTTTGAGGATACAGGTGACCAGATATTTAGAGTTACAGGGCATTCCTGAAAGCAAACATGACAAACCAGTTGGTTACCAGCTGCCTGCATGGCCACATGTACCTTGTACAGTTCTCTAAACTAAAATGTGAATTGTTAGATCACAATATTTTGAACCTTCAGCATGAATGTGAACAGCTGAAGAGCAGTAAGGAGGGGTGGATATATGAGCAGACAATGGATAGAAGAGCAGACAATGCAAAATTATCCATCTGTGCTCTGATTCATAGAAATGAGTCGCCCAGGCACAATGAAAGGTGGACAGTCATTACTCTGTTTCATTCTAAAAGAAAGCAAAATAAGAATGACAGAAAATAGAATATGCAACAAGTTCCTTTTTTTTTCTCTAATATACCCCTTTTGTGGTTTATTTAATCTTTTTTTTCTTTTTCTGCCCATTACACCAAAATTGAAAAAAGAAAGCAAATTAAAAGTAGATAAAGGGAAAAGGAGTGTTAGAGACTGACTCACTCTGATTCACAGCCTCATCAAATGGGGCTTGCAGAGTTCAGGTGGTCTAAATTGGAGTAGCCTTGTAGTTACAGCATAGTGGACAGACAGAAAATGTCTCTGGAACTGCCAGGCTGGAATTTTTATAAAAATTAAAATTGACTGAAACCTGTTGTAATAAGAGTTGAAGTGGACAAATGTATGTAGTAAAGTATTAAAAATAAATCTTGTGTGTATGCCTGTACTTCCAGTTGAACCTTAGGCAGAAAGTAATCAGCCTGTTACTGAGAGGCACCACTGCAGGTCAACAAGGCAACAGAATGCAAAATGCAAAATTACTGCAAAAAGATTATTCCTCTGTCCATCTCACACATACACAGCAGCGTGTGCAGAGTTGTGTCAGTGCTTCCTAGCAGACAGACTGCCCACAGGCTCCTACAGGCTCAAGAGTCACATGTTGTCTATACTCCCTGTATTTTTCATCCATATGTGTAGAACAGCTAAGCTGTAATGCTGTAAAGCAATAAATAACAGTGTGCTTACCCAAACAATTAGAACTTGTTTATCTTCCCTTGAAATTCCAATTAGTAGTGGGTTGCATAATGGCTTTCCCCCATTGCAGTCAAGCATCCACCTTACCAGAAAAGGCAGCCAACACCAATCTAGACTAAATAGTGTGTTCATCCCTGCAGTGGTGGGGCACAGCACAAGAGCAAGGTTTGCCCTGACGCAAGGGTCCTTATGAGACAGAGAAGGGGCCCCAGAATATATTCCAGGACCTGACTTTTCCTCTGGAAGGGAATAGAAAGAATCATTGTGCTCCAGCTCCTCTAAGCCATTGTGCTTTGAAAATGTAGCATCTGGTCCAAAATCTAGTAACACTGGGTAATATAACTGAGAATACATTTCTCAAACTGTGTAAAATGTATTTGCTGTGCTAATTATTCTGTTCTAAGGCTTTAAGAGGATGCCAGATGTGAACAGTTGAATGAGGGTCAGTGTTGACCAAGGTGATCTGATCAAGGATTTGGCACTTTTGCAGGATATCTCTTTGGTATTAAAATGTTAGTCATTATAATATGGATTATTTATTGTCCATAGAATTAGCCTACAAATATTTTCTTTCCTATTCTACTATTTGCTGTTACAGTGCTATTCCATTCCCAGAATTGTCAGTAATCATCTTTCTCTGTCAGTTAGCTGTTGACTGATGTAGAAAACAGTGTAAAAATTTCTGAAGTCAATGGGGCTGAAAGTCTGTAAACAATGCAGGAAGGAGCTATGCAGCATCTTTGCATCACAAAGTATTTACATAACAATCATCTCTAAAGCATATCCTTTAGGGAGCAGCTGCTCCAAACAGTCTTCCCTGATGATGGCTTAAAATTAACATAAAGTAAACTCATAAAAGTGGAAACAAGAGACATCATTAGCTCTCCTTCATTTATACCACACAGAGTCCAGCCTTTTTCAATTTAATGGAAGTGTTTATTCCTCTGAGCAGACTGTGACTGCCAAAAATAACAATTTGATGAATGATTAGTAGCAGTAAATACAAAATGTTTATATCATGTTATGTATGGAGCCCTGAAAAAGCCGTAGCAATATTGAGTCATTGACTTGATTAACTTAACCAGACATGGAAGATGTCTCAGACAGGGGAGGTGGTGCTAACACAGGATGTGCCCTCTTTTCAGACACACACTGAGGATGGTCACAACCATTATCTGCTTTGCCATTTGCAGGACATTGCTATCTGAACACAGTCTGAGAAGGGAGGCTTGAGGAACCATATGTAAGTAATGCTGGCTTCTGAGAGGTTGTATTTATCTTGCAAAGGCAAAAATGCCTTTCCAAACTAATAACACATGTTTATAACCAGTTCTGATGGCACTCAGTTCACTGCAGATGTTGCAGATTCACCCCTGGCATCAGAGCCAGTCCTGTTTTCTGCAGGATGAAACTGATGGAACTTGCAAAGGATGATGCCCTTTGAAATCTTTGTGCTGCATTTTGATAAGATTTTTTACTGAAATGTTTTACTAGACAATGCAGGAAATGGGGACATGAAAACTCCTCAAACTCCATATCCCTGAAGACAATGAAAGAAATACTGAATCAATTTGAAAACGTAAGCAAATGGATATTTATGTTTTAGAATCATGAATATTTCAATGTGGGGGATTTTTTCTGATAATGTCAAAATGCCGTACTTCGGCTTTCTGGTTCTTATTTTTTCCAGAACTTTATGAAAATTTCAATATTTCACTGTGATGAAAATACATTTCAGTGATGGTGTTCTCCATTCTGATTCTTGCATTACTGGCTGAGTTGACATGGATCTACATTGTTTTAGTATGTCTGAAGCCCAAGTATTATAAGAGTTAAACGTCCATTATTATATAATTCTGTTAATAAGAAAATGTTCTCAATGCACTAATAAAATACTATAAGTATAATTGAAATGTTCACTCCAGGTATGTCTTTAAAAAATAAAGATATTTTATTTACTATCTCTCAAAGTCTGTATAACCTAATACTTAACTGAAACTCTCCTCTGCCAACTGAGTCCCAGAGTTCGAAGGAGATGTGGATTTGCATCTGAGTTTTACGACTCTCACTGTAGCTATTTATTAAGAAGGATCCAGACACCACTGGAACTGCACTTCAGACCCTAATAATTGATTTGGCAATGCTAATTTTAAATAAGTAATTTAAAGAAACATAGGAACAAGTCAAAACAAGACAAGACTCTATAGCTAGAAATAAAGATTGCTTTTGATTTTTTCTGATGATCAAAAACGAATGTGCTTAGATAGTATATGAGAACTGTCTTGGTTATGATGTCAAATCTGAAACTAGAAAGAACTTGATTCTTCACACTTTCACTTACTTAAGCAGACAGGAAAAAAGGAAAGAATATCAGGAAAAACATGTCAAATTTACTTAATGACATAGGAAGAACTTTAGAAAGATAAATCTCTTGTAGTTTAAGAGTTTTTGTAGCTTAGGAATAATGATAACCACAATTCTCAGTGGACTCAGTCTATGTTTAAGAAGATCAGACTACAAAAAGTAAAATCTGGAAAACACTTAATCATGTGAAGTTAGCTACAGAAGCTATAGAGAGTGAGTCACAGCAGGTCAGTGCAGAGATCTGCCACCCCAGGAACCATCTGAGTGTCGTGATACTTGAAATGTTTTCCTGCATTTCATTTCACACCTATCAGACAGATTAACAAATAGATTTCTACACTCAGTGAAGCATAAACTCAGTGTTCATCTTAAGAGAATAAACCACATATTAGTGAGGTTTGGACAGTATCTGTGTTGAGTTTTTATGTGCCACCAAGCAGTAATGAAATAGGACAGTGGGACTGAGCTCACAGTTTGTGGAAAGGCAGATGGGAGACCCGGAATGTGGAGTGCTGGGAGGAGGTGTGGTACAAGTGTGGGTGCAGCACAGAGCTTCGGGCTGAGAGACCTGGTAGGACAGGCAGGGCAGCACTGAGGAGCTGTGACCTCGTGCTGTTTTGGAAGCAGAGTGAATATGGTGGGGTAAAGCTTAGGGGCTGGGAGGATGATTTGAACCAGGTGTGGTAAGAAGGCAGCTGGCAGGGTTCCAGGGGCCAGGCAGGGACAAAGGAGTGAGACCCGGGGCAAGGGAGGAACATGGGAATGAACCTTGGGCATAATGAGGAGGTGCAACTCATGGCACCACCTCAGATGTGGGGCAGGCATGGAGGCGTGGGGCTGAGGAGAGCCACCAGGATGGGCCAGAATTGCAGCGAGTCCCTGGCAGGGCTCCAGAGAAGCCGTTCCCCAGCAGCGCTCCTGCAGCACAGGCACTGAGCTCGAGGGACGGCTGCCAGGCCCAGCGATGCCCATGGCCGGGGACAGGAGCGGCACAGGCGTGGCAGCCAGGGCGTGCTGAGAACATGGAACAGCACAGCGAGAGCCTCCGGAATGTCGAAATGCCCAGACCTTGGTTCTGCGCCCACACAATGATAAAGAGGAAGGAGAAAGCAAGAACTCATACAGAGCAAGTGGTAACGTGCTCTGTCCCATGATCCTCCCTTCAAACACTTGGCAAAACATGGGTTGCTGTCTACACTGATTTGTGTCAAATGGCAACAACATGTCTGAGGGTCCAAAAACTGTCTTCAACACACCACAGAGCAAGGCAGGAGACTGCAGCCTGATAATATATTTTTTTTGTGGCAAAGTTGATTGAGCAACTTGTCATTTTTTCCTTTTCGCCTTTCCCATCTACTTAGCTGAAGGACTGCTTTTAATAACTCATCTGCCATGGGACAAAGTACACTTCTAAATTATTTTCAACAACAGAAATTAAAGAGTTCACTATAGGAGGCCCTTGAAAAATATATATAGGTGGCCAATGAGTCCTAGTAAAATGTATCTATATTGTAATCGAATATCTGTGCATAGGCCTTGCCCTGGTAGGTCCCAGTTATTCTTGATGGGCTGCAGCTGTGATGTCCTTCATTGGGCTGCAGCTGTGGCCAGTCAAGGTAACTGGGATAAAAGGGGGTGGGTTGGCCAGTCAGGGAGAGCCTTGGAGGAACCCTGACTGGGAAGACCCAGAGTCTAAATCTGTGAAGATCTGAGGCCCATGAGACAACACCAAAAAGGTACAGGACTCTGGAAATATGATAAATACAACATCTGGTGACCCTGATGTGATCACAGAAATAAGACAGCTGAGAGCTGTGGATGGCCTTTGAGCCAGGAACTGGAAGAACAGGACAGCTGAGAGCTGTGGATGGCCTTTGAGCCAGGAACTGGAAGGGATAGGACAGCCAAGAGCTGTGACATGGCCTTTGGGATTAAGGGAGCTGTGAAAGAATATGGCCTTTGAGCAAAGAGCTGTGTGTGTGCTGTACATGGCCATTGAGTCATGGGAAAATGTATTGTGTTTGAATATCTGTATAGCTGTTAAAGGATATGTAAGACCTGTTTCTGTAAAGCAAAAAAAAGGGGGAAATATAGGAGGCCCTTGAAAATATATGTATTGTATAGGTGGCCCGTGAGCCCTAGTAAAATGTATCTATATTGTAATTGAATACCTGGTAGGTCCCAGTTATTCTTGATGGGCTGCAGCTGAGATGTCCTTCATTGGGCTGCAGCTGTGGCCAGTCAAGGTAACTGGGATAAAAGGGGGTGGGCTGGCCAGTCAGGGAGAGCCTTGGAGGAGCCCTGACTGGGAACACCCAGAGTCTAAAGCTACAAAGATCTGCTGCCCACAAGAAAACACCAAAAAGGTACAGGACTCTGGAAATATGATAAATACAGCAGTTTCATGGCATATTTATTATTGCTTTTATTGCTATTATGCCTTTTCTTTCCCCAAAAGATGTCCTTTTCCTAATTTTAAAAAACCCCATGAATTATATACTCCCTATGACAAGCTAAAATTTAGCATCTAAAACCCCCAGAGAAATGGAAGAGTTGACTCCAACATAAGAAACTTGCTGAGTAATGCTACTCATTAATAAAATTCTACTCCAACTCATGCAAACCACATCCTTTATAAACAGACCTCACTACTCTGTGTTGCATAATGTCTGTGGCAGTTGTGCTCGTTATCAGCTTTATTAGCACTTAATAACTACACAAATATTTTCCAGTTCTTTTGCTTGTTATGTCTGTGTATGGTTATACGAAACGCTGTGTCAGAAATTGCTATGAATAGGACATTCCTTAGCACTGAGCAGTAATCCTTCTTTAGAAAAAAGAGGTAATTCCTAATTGAGCTTTTTTCCCTTGGATGATGCATGCATGCTTACATATACACATATGTATGTGGCAAGTGTATGTATACATAGATATAGATACAGATTCTGTAGATATACATAAATCTCAATACATATGCACACTGCTCTATACCAAAATATGGTACTTCTGAATGTTACAGTTCATATGTCCTGTAACCTGCATATAACATATTGCACTTAAAGGATTGTACAACCAAACAGCATTAAAGACACATTTTAGGGTTTAATGCCTACAGGTAAGAAGATAGAAATAAACACCAAAAGAGTTAATTTTGTGCCATGGAAAATAAAATTTTATGTGGAAAAATAACAGTGAAATCAAAAGGGAGAGGCTGCTCTCTATCTACCTAACTAAAAACATACCATATCTTAGTTCTGCATTCTTTGTAAACATTAGATTCCTATCCAAGTTGATAAACCACAGTAAAGTGAAAGTTGGGATTTAAAGAATCTATTCATACAGATTTATGCATGAATATTGACATGACCACAGCATTTATTTTAGAACACTAGATCAGAGAGATGATAGAATGTTTACCTCAGAAACAGATCTCACTGTAACAAAGAATTTGTACAATCAGTGATCTTCCAGGTCTTATTTCTTGTGTTGGTCAAACAGTTTCATGACTAAAGATGCCCAGAAGCACAGTAAAATGTGCAGGCTATGGCTCATATACTATCTAGCACATAACCTCTATACATACTGGAATGGGTTTATAAAAATATGAACCTAATTTTCTAACATTTATCAAAAAATGTAGTGAAATCTCAAGTATTAGAATATGAAACAGCAGCTAAATCTGGGATGTGTTCAGCTGTGAAAACAAGAGAACACAGTTTTGTGTTTTAATAGAGGAGCTTTTCAAGTCATATAACATTTAGCCATTGTTGCTTATGCAAGAGAAACTCTCTCTAATCTCCCCATCAACATATACTTGGTGATTTCAATCTCTTTGCCAAAGGCTTTTCTCCACTGACCCAGAAGTTTTGCTTATTATGCGCATGACTTTATGCTACTTGCTTTGATGTGTCACTACATTCAATCAAATTGTATTTCTATTTCATGTGACATTTTACACAACTGTGAGAAAAGTTCGTGTTTCTCACTGCTACTTTTAAGCTGAGCTAATATGGAAATGAATATGACATCCTTACAGCAATATAAAGATATATGTGTTTGTACAGACAAACAAAAGCAGCAGAGCTGACAGATAAAGTTTGCAGATGTCTTTGACCAACACACTTAGCTTCCCATGACCCCATTTCCTTATCTAAGAATGAAAGACTGTACCACCTAGACTTCTACCTTCCTTTGATAGTGTTGTTAGTATAATTACTTTGGTTTGCTTTCTCCAAAATACCCTGAAATCTAAGAGCAAATATAAAGACATGCTCCTTATGAGTGGTCTGGTAATAGGGAAAGAATACTGAATACCCTTACACCTCATCATTCCCTGCTGGACTCTACCACAGGGAGGAAGTCATTTATGGAATATTGTCAGTAATCATGATGGTGCTGAACTACTTGAAGATCATTAGTTTGGGTTCAGAGGCAGGGACAGCTAAAAACTTCAAACTTGGGGATGGGTTTAAATGCAGGGTAGGTATTTAACAGTATCTTTAAACTCTTGGTACCCACCAAGATTTTGAAATCCTAGCTATCCCTTTGTGAAAAGTGATTATTGTCCCCAAAGCATTTCTGACAGTCACATTTGCTTTTACTTGCAATAGAAATAACACAAGCACAGTGTTTTTCAGAGAATTTCAATGCCTTGGGTTTTGATGCTGGTCAGAAATCCTAAGTCTTTTAGGCTGTTAAATCCTTTTTGTAGCATATGCAAGTATGGTATGAGATAATCCATACTAATATGGATTAGTTTTGCACTAGTTTTAAAATTGAGGTTACTATATTTCAAAACTCTTTCCTAAGCTACTGAATTTTTAAAGAATGTGGTTTTAATAATGATGGTGTAAGATATGTCTGTTTGCCTGATGATGCAAATCATAAAGAATGCATGGTGTTTATTTCTTTGTTCATTTCTGAGCATTATTTCAGGTAGTGCTTGAGACTATCTACATGTTAGACGTTCTGGAGCCTGACTACTTACAGGATATCGGTCTTTATGCAGTATTGTGATAACCAGAATGATCCAGCACATTTTTGCCAATGAAAACGTCATAGACACAGAACTCTCAGTTTGGAGGTTTATTTTGAGAAGGCCTAGTCTTGTTGACTTTGAAGGCATGAATCTGTTTTTGTGGGCTTTTTACACAGGGTTTGTTGGTGGGAATTGTGTTGAGTTCTCCTGAAGTGGCATCTGTTATGTATAAACAGTTCCCCACATATTCAGACTACACTTTGACAGCTTTGCTCATGTAGTGATTTAAACATGAGTGTCTTTATAACTGAACTGTGTGTCCAGACTCCCTGAACACAAGCACTGCTACGTCTGCCCAGCCCATGCCCACTGCCCGCCCCCTCACACTGTGCAGCAGGGTCAGCTGCCAGCCAGGGTGCCGTGCTCTTCCACAATTGAATCTTTCACACACATGTGCCTGACCAGAAGGAAACATTACCAAATCTGTCGTAAGCCATGCAGGTACCTAGAGCACATCAGGCCCCAGCTCGCCAGGGCCTGGGACTTGTGAAAGTTTCCTTTGGCATAATAAAAGTAGGCTATATACCAAAGCAAGGTTAGAGAGTTGTTTCATACTAGTTCCCAAATAAGTAAGAGATCTTTCTGTATAAATACATTGCAACTTTTACAATAGACTTTGTTGAAATTTGCTATTTCCAAATACGCTGGAAGAATCAGAAATTCAGTATTTTTGTCTTCCTGTAGGGTCTTGGAACAGACTGCTGGAGTGGGAGGCCTCTGGCAGAGTTCTGAGTACACAGGAATCACACATTAAGAGCAAAGTTCCTATGAGTTTGGAAAGATTTTCAGCCATATATTTGACTTTTAAAAACATCTGCCTTCATTCATTTCCAGTGTGTTTATTTAATTCGAGGCAGATGTCTCTCATTAGCCTGCTGGTGGGGCTTGGCTCCCTGAGGCAGTGTCATGCTCTCCACTGCTCGCTGTTGCCTTTTGCATTTCTGAAAGAAGAGCTTTCAGAGCTCCTCAATAGAACAGGAAACAGGCAGAACAGCTCAGAAGCCACACTTTTTTCTGCAGTACAGTTTATCAGTCCACTTACCTATTTACAAATCTCTATTTGGATGACATATTTTAAGAAATTGAAAAATATGTTACTGGATGCCAAACCCCTCCTTTTTCAAAAGTTTCTGCTAGTGCACTTTCTCCTCATTACTTATCTGGTTTCTTTTTGCAATAAAGCTGCAAGTAGATGGGTACATTCCTGGTACCAGTTGGGTCTATGTGACTGTGGTTGGACTAGCTGGGTTTCTAAGGAACCAACAAGCTGAAGTGCTGGCCCTATAGCCAGCAGAAGAGATCAAATTGCTTTGTTCAGCTTTCTTTTATCCAAACACTTACTGTATTAGGGGAATATTAGGGAAAACACATTCTGCCATAATAATTTGTCTGTAATGAAGCTTTTGCTTTCACCAGTGTGGGAAAAGAAACTTTCATCTGGCTTCAGTGCTGGCTCCTCAAGTCTGATGCAAGGGAGTCATTAGAGTTACTTTTTTTTTTAGCTGGAATTCTGTGTGATAGGGAATAGGAAAAAATTAATTAAATGTCTCATTTGTGGTTTAAAATCTATGCCAAGAAAATGACTGGAAAATTATTAAACTAAAATTCATATTTACAGAAAGAAAATATTTGTATCAAAAAATATCTGGTGTTTGCTTTCTGGTAGTTTTACACTTTCAACCCACAAACTATCCAGTTCATTTTCAGAGATTAAAAGCCTATTATTTTTTAAAATTCAGAATCTTTCACTACATCAGTTCTCAAATGCCTTTTATTTCTCTGCTGTGTGAATCTGGAAAAGATTGATACAAAAGTGGGAGGCTGTGGAAAAGGAAGAACATCTGACTCACACAATTAGAAATCATGGCCAAACCATTTGCAAGGAGGAGGTAGAATGTCCTGGGAAAATTGAAAACTACTTTTTGGAAACAAGAAACGCCAACTGTGTTCAACGGGTCTGTGTGAATCTCTGTATTTGGTGTACTGCTCTAAACATGTACTCACCTACACACACTAAAAATTAACACAAGTAACAACTGAATTAATGAAACCAATTAAAATAAATGCACCTTTGAAACCAATTAAAATAAATGCACATTTACTAAAGTCTCTTTTTGACAGAATAGTTTGGATATTTACATATTAAATTATGTATATATATGTAAATATTAATAAGACTTAAATTCTATTTTGCTTATTTAATTATTTCTTTTGACTAAGAATCCATTTTTATGCTCAAAATTATGTAATCAGTTGTTTAATTTAAAGTTTGTACCCAAAGACAACTCTATTTGGAAAAGAAGGAACCCCTTTTTGACATTTGGAACTGTGACAGTACTCTGCAGTTATGCATGTGACTTGAGCCATTGATCATAATTTTTTCATTACTAGATAGTTTTTATTGCTTATTTACCTATATAGTATATATGCAGACCTGTTTTTAACAAGCAAAAGTTTATACGGTGATGTCTACTTTTAAATGTGTGAACACCTGAGTTTTAAACTTTTCCTTTGCACATGAGAAGTTAAGTAGCCAGGGCACTGTAAGTGTGAGAACTTCAGCAGGGCATATGGGACCTCTCCAAATGTGCTAGAGTGGAGAGGCTGATGGGAGAGGAGCTGCACGGACACGCTGCCAAGTGCTGGCTGAGGTCCTGGTCCTCAGGGGTGGCCACTGTCACCTATAGGAGAAGCAGTGCAAGAGGTGCTGGGTGCAGGGGCAGGCACTGAGGCTTATTCCCTCCTTATTACACCCCAGACTGGCCTAAGAAGATTTACTTTTTTCATGCAGCCAGCTGAATCACTTCATTCTTTCTGATCTGACTAGCAAGAAGGGCAGAAAGGTTTTCTGTTGGAGTTGTGACAAATGTTGCTTGGGCTGGGTTACCTGACTGCAGTGGAAAACAGGAACAATACAGCTGTTGCAACACATGGATCCCAAAGAGGTGGTAAAGGGGAAGCAATGTATCTTTGAGACAGAACTTGGACCTACTAGAGGTTTGTATTTCAGCTACAAAAGGCAAAATATCTAATGAAAAATTACTTAAAAATGGTACTGGGCTACCAACTGAGAGTTGGGGGAGCAAAGCATCTTGTAAAGTGCAAACCCAAATGTTAATGTTTTTAGCCACTTTGGCTTAAGTTATCCTAAGTGGTTCTTGTCTTGTTATCAGATGACAAAATCAGAGGCTGCCTCTTTGTGTGGCATTTCATCCTCTACTTCAGAGCCTAGGGAAGATCCACCAGACTAATGCTGTGTCAGTGTGTATGTTGGTTGCTCCTGCGATGATGCACATTTCCAGCCTCTGCATAGGAAGACAAGTAAGGCACTAACAGTGACTAAGCAACTGTGGTACCCAGTAAGACCCAAGTCTGGGCTGCATGGGCCTGGCTCCTGAAAAGATTCTTGGAACATTCAGTGGAAAAACACTGTCCTTCTCACTCTCACTTGTTGATCTTTAGCCAGTATCCTGCTCAAAACAGGAGGGAAAGACAGCAGGGAGATGTCTGTAGCCAAAAGGAACCTGGGGTGGGGCAGGGGGAATAAAAGCCTTGGAGTGCAGTGTAATACCAAAGCCTGAGGAAATATCTTGGAAAGCAGACCACTCCTGCAAACCCTCTGTGACTGTGTGAGACTCTGGAATCAAGATAGATTTTGTCCAAGTTCAGAAAACCTTGTGTTTTGCACATGTTGTTCAGCAGATGGTTGATTGGATTCAACCTTTATTTTGAGGTTTCCTGGGGATGAAAATCCCCAACACAGTGGACAGGGAATTGAAAGCACCCAAAAAGAAACAATATGTTCTTTGGGCTTTTCACCATTTGAATGACTGTGTGGAAGGCAGCCCAGCAAAATACTGGAGTCCTTCTGGGAATACGATCAGAGGATCTGTTTGTTCTTTGGTAGTAAATGCAGTATCCAGATCTAATGTCAAACCCAAATGTTAATGTTTTTAGCCACTTTGGCTTAAGTTATCCTAAGTGGTTCTTGTCTTGTTATCAGATGACAAAATCAGAGGCTGCCTCTTTGTGTGGCATTTCATCCTCTACTTCAGAGCCTAGGGAAGATCCACCAGACTAATGCTGTGTCAGTGTGTATGTTGGTTGCTCCTGCGATGATGCACATTTCCAGCCTCTGCATAGGAAGGCAAGTAAGGCACTAACAGTGACTAAGCAACTGTGGTACCCAGTAAGACCCAAGTCTGGGCTGCATGGGCCTGGCTCCTGAAAAGATTCTTGGAACATTCAGTGGAAAAACACTGTCCTTCTCACTCTCACTTGTTGATCTTTAGCCAGTATCCTGCTCAAAACAGGAGGGAAAGACAGCAGGGAGATGTCTGTAGCCAAAAGGAACCTGGGGTGGGGCAGGGGGAATAAAAGCCTTGGAATGCAGTGTAATACCAAAGCCCTGGGGAAATATCTTGGAAAGCAGATCACTCCTGCAAACCCTCTGTGACTGTGTGAGACTCTGGAATCAAGATAGATTTTGTCCAAGTTCAGAAAACCTTGTGTTTTGCACATTTTGTTCAGCAGATGGTTGATTGGATTCAACCTTTATTTTGAGGTTTCCTGGGGATGAAAATCCCCAACACAGTGGACAGGGAATTGAAAGCACCCAAAAAGAAACAATATGTTCTTTGGGCTTTTCACCATTTGAATGACTGTGTGGAAGGCAGCCCAGCAAAATACTGGAGTCCTTCTGGGAATACGATCAGAGGATCTGTTTGTTCTTTGGTAGTAAATGCAGTATCCAGATCTAATGTTTACTCAACTTCCTGGATGGATGAAACACTAGAGGGGTCCAGGAAGACATGACATTATATAACTACAATGACACTGGCAAACAGCATGGATGCCAGAATTCAGAGCTACTTGCTGCATGTTCTAGGCCTGGACAGGTTCCTTCTCCTGTTTAGAGAGAGTCACAGTAATATTTTAGAAACTGATTTCCAGGCAGGTGATACACCTTGGCAGTCTCTAACAACAATTTCATGGGCAGAGCAGAGCTTTTGCAGAATGGGAGTCCCCACATGAACTTGACTAAATGTCGAGACAGGCATGAAGAGACAAAACACATGAGGTAAAGCCTGAAGAATTAAACTGCATTTCATCAAGAATTAAGATAAGCCCTCTTTAGGTCAGGTAAGATTTTCACTGCAATCTCCTGTTCTATTAAGCAACAAAGGAAATTTTTGGGATGGTTTCAATGAACACGAAACCACTACATGATTTGCCCACAATGCGAAAGCACAGAGTAGCACTGTGGTGTAAACCTGTATAGATGCACTTGCGAGACACAAAGCCAATTGTAGAGCATTTAGAGTTTACTCTGTAGGTGGCTGCTTCTAAATGTTCTTACTCCTGTGGGATTTTGGTTGCTACTTGGTGGCTGACATCATTAATTCCTCCTTTACTACATGTGTGTAATGCAGTCAGTATAAACTCACTGAGAAAAACTTGTACATAATGCTTCCAAGAGATGCTTGTACTTTCTTTGCCACAGGTAAAATTTACTTAACTTTTTGTATTTTTTGCCATTCTATTGCTTTTTAATTTATTACTAAGCAGTTTTGAATAGACTGAGGAGTTCAGTGTCACAATGTGAACTTATTCCTTATTCCAATGAATACATACATAATAGAACTGGGTTCTCTGACAGTATTTTTGTTGGAATAGTACTCAGAGGCCAGAAAAAGCAATGGAATGCACCCCTGGCATTCTTTTCCTTCAACATATTGCTTGCAGATGATGATGATTAGAGTCATAAAATCTTCACCATTTCATGTGATAAGAAGGAAGGAAATACAGGTTTGTATAAAATATCTGTGCAACAAAAAAGCACATAGAGGAGACGTTAACTTCATCTAACAGAGCTGCTTAGAGCTCCCAGGGAGCTTAGGGCAAAACATTGTAACATTTACTTTGCAAAATGTATTTAATAAAGTAATCCATTTCAACCTTTCAAAGGAAGAACCTGAAAGTAAACTAATTTCTGCCCTTTTTTTGAGGCACAGAGATGCACCCATGCTAAAACACAAACTCCAGCTATTGTTCTAATCTGTTTCACGATACAAAAACACAGGAATTTTGCTATGAAACCTGTCTAGCAGTTTAAATGGAACTGTTTAAAAGGAGTAAAAAAAAGTGCATCTTTTGTCTACAAGCTTTATTTCTTTTGTCGAAGTAGAATTAGAACTCCATCTACACCATCTAGAATTCAAAAGCAAGAAAAAAGAAATTAAGTGGAAAGAAAACTTTCTTTCCCTCCTAATTTTGAGGGCTAAGCATTGTAACTTGATGGATGTTCCTGGCATTTATATTGTACACCTAAAAGAACCAAAGAAAAACAGAATACCCAGAAGAAATACTGTGGAGTGCATGCTGCCTTTGTGATGGGAAAACCAGAATGCAGGTTTGGCTATGGTTTTTCACCCCATGAAAGCATGATCAGCTGAGAAGTTGAGTCCCAGGGACCAGGACATCCTTAGAACCTCACCTCTAGGACAAAGTTCATGCTTGGGAACTAAAACCAGTAAGACATTCTTGGCAGTTTAGCAATCTCCAGTCCTGAAACAGATTGCAGATATGATCCAGATGTGAAAGCCAAGGCTCCACAGCAGCAAGCTGAATGAGTTAGAAAGGAAGCAGACAAGGCTCTCTAGCAATGTACTGCATGTATCACACACCCTCTAAAGATATATATATATATGATCTATGTATGTATGTACTCTTTGCCAATTACACATTCAAATAAATCAGTTTACTAGTGAAAACCTATCTGATAGAAAATTGATGACCATTCCTAAAATTGCTTTTTTATAAGGCCTTCATTCAGAGTTGGAAGAAACATTATTTCTTGCATAATTTGTTCCACTTGGCCTTTCAAAAAAAGATGTAGCAGATCCAACTAAAACAAAAAAGCTAAAGCAGTAAAAACCTAGTCAGATTAATGGAAAGGAATGGAAATCTCACATTCCATGTCTTCCTCTGGTGTTATGAAACAAAAGTCATCAATTTTTTAGAATCTATTAATCTCTAACAGATTAACAGGCACACATCAAGAGCTGCAACATCAATTGACTTTATGCTACAAATGCAAGGAATATACGTCTATATTAATTTGTGCTCTAATTTAGGAGCATATAAAAAAAATTGCTCAGTTCTAAACCTTTCTTAAAAGAAGTAAGCTCCATCCTTAAACTCTGTGCTGCCATATAGACAAAACATCTTATGTGGTCAGCAATCAAATAACTTTCATTTCTGAAACAAGGCCTTAGGCAATTTTTAGGAAAGCAGCTCTTCTTTCTGGAAGGGACAGGCATGACCTGATGGCCTACAGATGTGTTCTGAAAACTGCCTTTGGCTGTCCTCACAGGGCAGTGGATGGCCTCCCATCATGAGATTCCTTTCACATATGACTATTGCAGTTTATATGCTTAGTCACTACAGCTATAAATAGTCTAATTCCTTGAGGAAGATCTCCCTCTGAAAGTGGCTGATAAATTTATCAGCCACTTTCAGAGGGAGATCTTCCTCAAGGAATTAGCAACAACTTGAACACATGGCTGGTTCACATAGCACTTGTTAAAACTTACAAAAATGCAAGTATATAAAGTAGTTCCCAAAAAAGCCAACAAAAAACAACTGGATTTGCTGCCCTGAGCTCCCACAAAGAAATTTAGCTTTTAGTGGTTGGTGTGGGAGGCAATGGTAGGAAGGAGATGGTAACAATTTCTATTCAAAGTTCCAGCCTTTTCCAAGTCTGTCTTCTTTTGGAACTCACCACATGTATTCTTTATTGCAAAAATCTGTTAATAATTATAGTTCTGCAGAAAGCACTCTGGTTTCCGTATCAGATTCCCATGGTTTCTGCTGGGAATGGTTCTTAAAACAGCAGAAAGGAGCCTCTCCTAACCCTGTGCTTAAGCATTATTCTCAGTGTGTTGCCAATGATATCACATTTCTGTTATATTGTGGTTTTACCAGAAAACCGTGAATTTCATAGTCAAAAGACTACAAGATGGTCACATCTAAAGCTCATTGAAGAAATAATTGGAAAAAGACTAATGTTAACTTCAGAGGTTTCCAATTCCAAAGTGTTCTTTTCACCCTGTAGTTCATGATTCCTTCCTCACTTTTCTGAAAAGATGTGAATTTGAAAGGGACTGAAACCTAAATTCCAATCTCAAATTCTTCACATATTTTGAAGATGTACTAACTGAGGTCTGAATTGTGCAGCTGACCCCACACTAATGGCTGAATCCATCACCTCAGTGAACAGGCACCTTAAGTGTGTAGGTTATTTGTGCCTCTTTAAAAGCCTAATCTGTTTGATTTCCTTACATATAATGCACTGAAGGAGGGGGAAGGGGAAAGGTCACATGTAAACTAAAAAGTTTGACCAATGGCTTGCCTACAATTAAAAGCAGAAAATCCAAGTCAGTAATATTCCAATTCCAGTTGACTAAACCAAAATTTGTTATTATGGAACTGTTGTCATCTTTATTGCAAAGCTCCATACCTTCTTGGTGATTTCTCATGGGCAGCTCCTTGCAGCACCAACTTCTTCTTCACAGCACAGCCAAAAAACTCCAGCTCTCTTCTGAGCCAGCTAACCCACTCTTTTGTAGCAGTCATTGTCTTATTGGACACAGCAGGCCTGTTGCCAATCTTTGGTGATTAGTGCAGCTGCAACTCCTCAGGTGTGAGACTACCTTCTGCACTATTCTCTTACATTCTACCCCTCCACATGGAACTATACATTATTTGGTCTCAATTTGTTTAAATGAAACCCTCAGGTTTAGAAAAATTCAGACATCTCTTCATTCCCTTTCTTTTTTAGTAAGAAAAAGTATTTTCCTAGACAGGTAGCATAACAAAATATCTGAATATATTTTGCTAATGTTTAAACATCAGTTTGAACTTTCTGTATGGTTTTTGGTTTTGCTACAAATGAAACTTCTAAAATGATCTTCATAGTGACAAAGAAATAACTCCATTTTTAGAGGACAGTTTATCTCAAATCCCTTTTCATTTCATACACATACTAAGAAGCAACTCCTCTCCCATGGCATTGCAGATTTGACTCACATACTGTGATGATGAGCGGAAAGCGCTCTGTGCTCACAGCTGTGTTGGAACTGCTATGAAATGCCTTATAAGGTATTGCCCTGGCTGGGTCTTCAACATATTTTTCTGAGATGGTTTTGCATGATTTGCACACAATAAAAAGTTGAGTAATCCAAAACCTGCAGATGTACAATGAGGAAAAGGCTCACAGGGATTAAGTAATGTAGGGTTTTAAACATATAAACTAAAAAAACAGCTATCAGCAGTCTCCAGTGACATGGCTTAATTTGGTTTGTTATGAGAGATTTTTGAGTCTTTATCTTTTCACTTAATGAGAATAATAAAGATTTTGGAGAATAAACAGAGTCACAGGTTCAGCCTAGAGAAGGAGACTGAGGGGAGACAGCATTGCGGTCTGCAACATCCTCATGCGGGGAAGCAGAGGGACAGACACTGATCTCTTCACTCTCCCAACCAGTGACAGAACCCAAGGCAATGGCCTGAAGCAGTGTCAGGGGAGGTTTACATTGATATCAGGAAAAGGTTCTTCACCCCATGGGTGGCTCAGCACTGGGACAGCCTCCCCAGGGAAGTGGTCACAGTCCAGCCCAACAGAGCTCAAGGAGCGCCTGGACAACGCTCTCAGGAACAGGGTGTGACTCTGGGAAGTCCTGCACAGGGCCAGGAGTTAAACTCAGTGGGATATTCTGGGATTCTATGAAAGCTTCATTCCACTTTCTGCTTCATATTTGAGTCTGCATAATCCAAATAAAAATACCCTTCAAAAATGGGGAACAATCCCCATTTGAAGAAGCACAAATACATGCCTTATAGATTTTAGCTGTATTTAGTAGTAACCACAGATAAAATGCAGAAGGTAAAAAAAGTACTTTCACAAAGCCTGTACTCCCTAATGTATTCTATATCAGTCATGTTGCTTTAGGATACTTTAATTATACCCCTATATAAGTTTATTTTTCAGTTCTTCTGAAGAGCTGCTTCATCCAGTCTATGGTGTGAAATATTGAAAGATCATGGTAATATCTCATTGTAAATAATTGGTGGATAGCTAAAAATATCTTTGTCTATACCATATATATACATAGGTTCATCTGATCATACACTATCCCTCTCTATGTAATTTCTACTTTTTTTTCAAAATGCCTAATTATCCTCATGAACACCAAGACCTCAGTGTGGTGCCTCCACACCAGCTATAAAAAGATGCCTCAGCTATAAAAAGCTGTATAGATGAGACAGTGTGGAGGAAGGAGACATGAGATGCAGGACAATGGTGGCCTTGATTTTTAGACTTGGGCCTTATGTGGAATGCAGAAATATGCCAGAGTTCATAAATCCCCTTCAATGCTTAACAATTTTTCACATTTATACTCTGAATATTCTTGCCCTTTTGCTGATCAGGGCTGTTCAGCTGGACTCCTGTTCATCTTCTCCCCTCTAGTCTCTGGGTTTTAGGATCATTCCCTCTGCCCTCCAGTCTCTCTTGTCCATTCCATTCAGTGTTCCTTCTTCTCCTTTACTGTGTCTCCTTTTGAGTACTTCCCCTCTGTCGTGGTTTGAGAGGAAGTAAGTTTTCTGGGATGCTATGGTCACACCAATAGGTGTTCAGATTTTAATATTGGCACCTGGTGGGGCCAGTAAGGACATAGGATACGCCTCTGAGAACACAGGGGTTAAAAAGCAGAGCGCTCCCGGGGGAAGTTCTCTTGGGTTTTGGCGGGGAAAGAGTTCGGATCTCTCCCTCGTCCAGCTGCTCCTGCTGAGCGGGGGAGGAGGAAGCCATGTGGCTGGGTGAGGTAGGCCAGGCCTCGGACAGAGATGGGAGGTGAAGAGGCCCCGGCACGGAAGGGTGGGAGAAGCACCAGGAGGTATCGGGCAGCCCTTGCCCAGGAGAGAGAGAGAGTACAGCCTGTGCCTGGACTGTGCTACCTTGAAACTTGATAACGTGTGCCGCCAGCACAGCCAAGAAGGAGAAGAAGGGGAAGTGCAGCAAGAAGGTGTCCGGCCGCTGTGGGAGTCTCCGGGCGGGCAGAGCCCGAGCTTTTACCCCTTTTTTCAGGTAATGAAAACTTTACAGAACGTTAACCTTTCCTAGAAGAGAGATAGAGATGAAATAGAGGATGAAATGGGCAAGTATAATGAAGGTTCATGTAAGCGAAAGATGCGGAAGAGTAGAGAAGAATCTTAGGTGGGAAGAGATGATGGAGTGGCTTTAGCTGGACTCTTCTTGTTATAGCCATGGACAGAACCGTGTTCCTTGTGACACAGAGAATGCATCCACGGGGAGGCAATGGCTCAGAACCAAGAGGGTTCAGTGTTGGTACCCCTCGGCCCCAGGGGGTGAAATCTAGGGGGACAGGTGTCCCAAAGGTGAGACTGTGCTCTTTTTGGAACGAAACAAAGCATCCTTAAAAAAGACGACCCTAGAAGCAGCTCTGGTCCATGTTCAGTGGTGAGAGCACTGGACCTGGAAGGAAAAAGTCACGATGGCAAATGTTCTCCGGGCGGTGCCATGAGTGACATGGAAACACACAAGGTTTCGACGGGGTTTCCAGGGGGAAGCCTATGGCACAAGAAGGACTCCTCTCCTCTTGATGAACTGAGAATGATTACCTAAAGGGTGGTGATGGACCGAGAGTTGAAATTTGGGGGATGGATGTATTGGAATTTGGTGGGGGGAAGAGGAATTGTTTTGGAAAGTTTTCATTTTCCCTGTGTGTTTCTTGTTACTTAGAGTTGGAGTTTAGTTAATAAAGTTTTTCTTTTCTTTATTTCTAAGTGGGGGACCTGCTTTACTTATTCCTGGTCACATCTCACAGCAGAAACCAGGGAGAATGTATTTTCATGGGGGCACTGGCATTGTGCCAGCATCAAACCATGACACCCTCTTAGCAGAATTTCATCCCTACTCCTAAGCATTCATGAGCCACCTCCCGACCATCCTTAATTTCTTCCACTCTTTTTTAACCTGCTCCCTTTCTCTCTTAATAGGAATCTACACAAAGCTGCTTCTAGAATAGCCTGATTGTAACTACCAGGAAAACCTGTACTCAAATACTTTCAGATTTAGTGCTGCAGTCCAAAGACCTCATACCTATTTTTCAGTTACCTCCAATGCTCCTGTTAAGAACAAGCCGAGCAAACTTTTAAAAAAAAAAAAAAAAAAAAAGCTGCTGCACTTACAATGTTCACTGAAGTTCTTCAGGGGCACAGGCAGCCAGACAATGGGGAACATGAAATGTCTGTGGACCACACTGTTTTCAGGAACAGTTTTCCATGTAGTTGCACACAACTATCATTTCCAGAAAAGAGCTAGCATGCACACCCTTTGGTAAATGAGACAGTCCTGACTATGAATTTGAAAAGCAGGAAATTACCCTTCATGTGACAGCACTTTGTGTGAAAAAAGCCTTGTACCTGTGACAGTTTTACAGTTCAGCCCTTTGCCATTGCCAGCATGTTTTCTATGTTGCCAGGACAACTCTTGTCCTAGCATCTGAGACAGAAAGTCACTTAGGATTGAGGATGCCAATGACATCAGTGGGGTCAGTCATAATATCTCCTGACTTTATTTATTTCCTTGCTGTTGATGCAAATTATATCCCCTATACCAGTTCTACTTTTGATCAGTCACTTCCCACCAGCATCAAAACTGAGCTTCACAGAAGAGGCATGTAACTTAAAGCTACAGTTTGGATCCTTGTCTTAAAGGATCCAACTGTGCAATCCTCTGTTTGTTCAGATGTGCTTTTCTTCTCAGCTGCTCGCTCATTTCCCCAGATACAATGAAATACCCAAGTTGCCCAATAAATCCTCTGATAGAATGTTATTTTATGGAAGCTTGTACAAGAAAAGCCAGCAGCTTCTAACCTTTTCAGGCTGACTAATTTCGAGTCCATTTCTTTATAGGCAGAGGTGTTAGTCATTGCTCCCCACTGTTCTGTTCAGGGGTGTTGCCAAGCTAGTTTATAGTAATGCCATCTTTTGGAAGACAGCTGTATAGGTCCAAATCCCCCTTCATACCATAATGCTTTTGCAAAGAAGGCTCCATTATTCCCATTCCAGCCATGCCTAGACACAGGTGCATGCAAAATCAGACCTTTCCCCTTAACACTGGGGTATCTGCTGGCCATGCTTATGAACTACATTTAGTGCCAAAAAACTACCAGTGCTTCCAGGGCAGTAACATCTGAATTCTGGGTTCACTTCAGGAGAGGCATATCGAGCATTCTGTTAAACAAGTCCTGTGACCAGATGAAGAACAGCTGCCTGTGTGCCTGGGAAAGGAGAGCACTTCATCCTGCCAGCAACGGGGCACAGTCAGAGTGGAAAAGCTGCTGGGGTACAGCCTGGGGCAGTGAGAGGGAGACAGGAAGTCAAGACAAGTAGACCAGGAGACTGCTGTGAGAAGGGGATTCACCTGCTGCAGGGAGCAGCTCTAGGGCCAGTATGACCAGTGATGGGTAGAAGGCAGCTTTAATAACACGAGGTAGGAGCAGACCTGTTCAGTTGGTCCTGCAGACCAGATATCTACAGTGGTTTTACAGACAAGTCCTAGAATAGTCCTGTTACCAAAAAGGCCAGCTATATTAGTGCAGAGTGTCCAGGAGCAAAACACAGCAGAACGGTGTTTTTCTATTACAGATTTACACTCTTCTGGCTTGTTATTTATATAGCCAGTGATATGCAATCCTATTGATGTACAACCTATCCTAAAGGAAAAGGCAGATGTGGCATGGAAGGGCCTCAGGTCCTCCTCACATTTCTGACTGGCACAGCTCAATATTGTGTTTTCCTATTTCCTATACCCAGGAGGATGTTCTGTGGCTTACTGAAAGGATGAGACTAGAGACTGTACCAGTCAAAGTGGACTTGTCAATCCCCTGAAGAAGAGCCATCTTGTCCTTCCCTTAATGAACCAGTACCCCAGGAATTCTGAGCTGCTGCATATGTAACAATATTCAAGATAATTCCATTGCATTACTAAACTCACAAACATGAAGAATTTTTTTTTTTAGGTATTAATAATAAATTCCAGACTTTTTTTTTTTTTTTGTGCAGTCAGCCTCTCACCATTCATTCTGTGGTGCAATGATAAAAGAAGGAAATGAGAAATGGAAATTTTGGCACTAAAAGACAAGCTCACAGCAGAATGAAAAGGAAGTATCTCTACAGACTGATCATGGAAGAGATGCATTACAGGAAAGCAGTGTCAAAAATCTTCTCCATGAATTCATATATGAGGATAAGAGAGTTTTTACCTTATATTCTTTGTAATAGCACAAAATGTGAACTAATATATTTAATCAGAAAAATGCAAATGCATTTTATAAAACTTTTTGAATTGGCATGTGTTTATTTGATTTCATTTTTACAGTGAAGCCACTTTGGCTCCTTTACTATGGCTTTATTTTAGATCTTGATCACTTTTGAAGAAAAGAGAAGAAAATTGTATTTCAGTTTAAAAGCCTTTGTCATCAGTAATATAAAACTTCATCAGCTGGACTACCAACACCCAGATTTGGTCTCCTCCTAACACTGTGTCAGCTCTGAGCCTTGTTGCCCTTGCACAGCCAATTTGATCACAGGAATAAAAAAATTGATAGTTTGGGAGTTTTTTTATAGTTGGTTCTTTTCTCTTTTTCCACCTTGTCACTGCACAGGCTATGGGAAGAAAAAAATAATTCCATTTATTTCTGCTTACTCTAATGAAGCACACTTGATCTTAGGAGAGAAGTAGTAGCACAAATAACAACTAAAGCCACAATGAGTAATTTCAGTAGAAATTAAGTAATTGAAAGAGCTCCTTGTGAACAGGACACATTGTGATACATTCACTCCAGAGATTTTCAACATTGGAGTTACACAAAGATTGAATGTGGCCAAGGACAAGAAACTTGATCATGCCAAGAGGAGTGGCATTTAATATGTCAATACATACATCAGTCATCAGTACAGGAACCTGATACAGCAAACAACTTCAAATGCAGCTGGACTGGATAATCCCTTGAAAAATGAACTGAAGTGAGCTCATCTGTGTGGGTAAACTAAACCCATCAGAGGTCAAGGAGAATTCCCCAGAAGCGGTTATGCAAAAGGAA
The DNA here is from genome assembly GCA_024865655.1 of Emberiza elegans. Classification (NCBI taxonomy): domain Eukaryota; kingdom Metazoa; phylum Chordata; class Aves; order Passeriformes; family Fringillidae; genus Emberiza; species Emberiza elegans. The sequence continues at coordinate 70,162,435 of JALJVW010000206.1, forward strand.
CAAACTGTACCCACCTATGAGAAGGCATGGAAACGTGCACTGGGACATTTCCCAAAGTGTGGAGGGAAAATGAGCGAAAAGAAGGCAGCAAAGCATAATCAGGCCTTAAGCTCTCTCTTAAGGATGGTGCAAAGAGAAGATTTCCAATGACTTGTCCTTCCTCTTGGTTGGTGGGATTCAGGCTGCCCAAGACTGAACAAATGACCCCCATTCAGAGTGAAACTTTGAGGAAAAAAAAGTACTGATGAAAGCCTATAGCTTAATGGACATTACCACAGGAAACAGCTGGGATGCCATAGGGATTTATGACTCTAATTCACTAACTTGTTGAGCCATCTTAGCTCAGGACTAAGCCTTTCACACTTAGTCTTCCTGATTAAAATAGACTAACTACTAAATTACAATTCCAAGATCTCAGTATTTGTCCTGAAGCTTTCAACTACATAAGTTGTTTTTACAATCTGCCTTTCTACAACATTTTGAGTGATTTTCCCATAAACTGTGAAACTTTGTTATTTGCATATGATACCTTTGCCCAAACAACACAGGTTTCATTAGGTGCATAGAGAAGATGCCAAGATGCATGATCAGATTTTTCTTTTCATTTATCTGTGATTAACTGACATGTCCCTAAAGCCATTTCTGTGAAGGAAGCAGCCCGGACCCATCCTAGAGGTTTTAAACTTGCAGCTCAAGGAAGTGTCTGAGTAACAGCATCTGCATCATAAAGATATTTTGCCATTTTGAATAATCTCGAACATTAAAAATCCCATAGTAACATTTAATGTTCTGCTTTGCAGTGGCCATTGAAAAATTGCATCTTATTACTGATCTCTAGATTGTCTAGCATTAATTTTCAAGCACTATCTGGCATCATAAGTGTGTCTATGACTTAAAAGAGTCACCTCTTCTGCAGGCAGTTTCTTTTGGGTTAGCAGCAGCTGTTTCTTGTTCTTCATATCAACAAGTAAACAAGTAGAAATTATTATCAATTGAAGTTACTATCGAAGGAAGGCATAGTTTTCTATTCAAAAATTTTTTGTTATTATACTAATTATTTTTATTACACTAAAAGGAAACAGTTAAACTCTCCATTTATTGCTCATTGTTTCTAAAAGTGACATTGGATTGTGACTAAAAACAATTGGAATAATTGAGTAATTATAGAAAGTAAAACAATTAGAAGAGATCATTATTTTTCTGATTCTATGACTCAGATCAGCTCATCTGTCTAGCCAGGAAAGAGACAGAAGTTATTACAAAACATAATGCTTTGCTCTTTTTTCTTTTACTCTTTGGCTGGAAGGAAGGACTACTATTATTTCTCTTGTAATCACTTGCATTAATTGTGCCTCTAGTGCAGTACCAAAATGTTTTAAATGTATGGTGGTATCATGCTCTCATCTATGCTGCCTCAGTTCTAGGAGCCAATCTAGTAGAAAATTACTATTTTATATTATCAGTTTCCTGGCAGTTTATCTGTCAAAATTGTTACACCAAGTGTTTATGTCAAAACACATAAGTAAATAGGGCTGTGGCAAGACTAAATTGACTTGGCTGAAGTAATTCTGGAGCTGCAGTTTCACTGTAGGATTGATCTGAGTCTAACATCTGCAAATGGAAGCATCTCTTATGAATCTGTTTACTCTGTGCATCAAGAATGCCCTTGCAGGTGACAATGATTTACAGTCTCAGTTCTTTCCAGCAAGACAAAGCCAGCAAACAGCTAGAGATGTGTGAGTTTACTCTAACCTTGCTTCTTGGTGTACTTGTAGCAGTGAAGTTATAGAAAATAAAGAAACATAGCATATTGGAAATGTTCAAAACTTTAGAAAAAAGGCCAGGTCAAAATTACTCCTACGGCCTCGGGGGTGAAAAGCAACGTTCAGCTTTGCAGTGGCAGAAAAGAAGATTCCAAGAATGAATCAGTGAGGGGCCAGCCAAGTCTGAGCAGTCTAGGTGCAGTAAATGGGGACTTTGGGGCATGCCAGGGGTTGTCACAGGGGGTGACAAAGGTTGACAAAGCTTCTCCAGGAGTGGGAGGTTCAGATGTTGCCTTAGACTCACAATGAACTGTGTGACTGTGGAGGTGGCTGTGGTCTTGTGACTGAATAGGGATTCCCACCCTACCTTACTGTCTCCCAGCATTTTCCTCATCCTCTTCCTCCTCTCCAGACCTCAGTACAGGAACATCCCCCTGTCTTATCCTCCCCCCATCTCAGCCCTCTAGCACTTCACTCCTTGGTGCCCATGCCTGGCTCAGCTCTGATGCATTTCCTCCTCTCCTTCCACCATTCACAGCATGTGAGACACCGAGGGAAGCAGGGAACTTTTCCAGCAACATTAAAGCTTGGGATTATATTAAAAATGGCTCTGTATGCAATGTACAGTGCAACCAGCTCAGAGAGGGGTCATACAACTCCAGCAGGAGAACAGGAGGCACAGCACAGGCCCTGGGGTCCCTCCTGTGCCTCATCAAAGCCCCTCACGGAGCTCTCCTGCTCCCTTTCAGAGGCCTCCTGTCCTCACATGCCACTTGTCAACAGCTGCTCAGCCCGGTGAAAGACCCAGGGACAGAAAACAGAGCAGGGGCAATTTGTTTCAGTGCTCTTTTGTTTACAGCATTCTGTTCTAGTTTCTAAAAGCTCTGAGTGCCCAAGCCAGGGGAGTTCTTGCAGCTCAAAAGAGCCTTTCTAAGCTTCACAGAGAGATTATAGCCTCTACACAAATCACAGAAAAACAGGGAAAAGCAAAACCAAGCTTGGCTGGCACTGGCTTTTTCTGACCCAGTTGGGATTTCTGCCCAAACTCTCCGCTAAACAAAATATCATAAAATCATTCTGCACAGAATTTTTATGTTATGTCAGACTGGACTTTGACCCAAACTAAACAAAATACTCACTGCACAGTGTTTTTACATAACACATCCCTTAATCTGGAACATTTATGGCACAGATCAAAGCAGTGGAAGGCTACAAGTCCTTAACACAATTAGTTTTTAACTGCTCCAGTTAATATCCATCTGTATCACTCATAGGCAAATAAACCTATCTCTTTTACTAAAATTCTCTGTGTTTTGATTTAAACATTTTTTAGTGTTTTTCCTTATACATTTATATTATGCATTATGTTAATTAATAATATCTTATGTATTAGCAGCAGTAATTACAAGTGTTTGAGACAATTGGAAGGTCTAAAGAGAAAAAGTGGCCAATGTTTTAATATCATTGATTTTACAACAAGAACTTCAAAGGACTACACAACTACAGACCCATTTTAAAATTCTAGAGACATTTAAAATTTAAAATACTGAATTAAATTTTCAGCTAATGTGAAGTTGTATAACTGCAGAATACAATGGAACTACAATGAATTTATTTCATCTGGGGATCAAGATGATAATGACATGGTGAAATAACCTGAAATAACCAATTGAGATTTTATGTAATTTTTTTACTCTGGTGATGCTTTGAAATTGGGGAAATTTCTTTAAAAGATTTGAAATTTCAAAATCTTGAAATATTTTTGCATATTTTGCTTTTATGCAACAGAATACTGCAAGAAAGTAAAAGATTGCTATTTAAATGAAGACGTATTTGCATATTTCTAAAGAAATTGTGCAATCTTCCCCATTTGGAAATCTATGTGTCAAACTGACAGTTCTTCTGTTTGGAGATGTGACTTCACTGACCTGGCCATCCCTATGACATCATTTTCATGAAAGCAAATTATTCTCTTCAGTTTGGTCTGGGAAAGCGAACCCCAGAGGAAGCACTCCCAGTGCTCCCAGGCAGCCTCATCATTGCCTTTGTCTAAGGGATGCAGTTGCACACTTTACACTTCTCATGTAAGAATCTATTTTCTAATTCTAAACAAAGGAATCTGAGGATCAGCATATTCCTTCAGCAATATTACTATTTTCAAGTGGAAAAAGCAAAAAGTTTGTATATCTATTTGTTTAGAAAATAACTTCTAGGGCCTCAGATTTTTTAATTAGAGGAAAAATTGATCGGTATTACAGGCATACTAACCTCTCTCAACAAGCCTCCTTCTCCCAGTGCTAGTAGAGTTTAAAAAAAAGATATAATCATATTTTTAATTTAAATATTTGAACAGCTTTCTCTCCTTGCCACATTAAATCACCAAAATAAAGTTGTCCAGTGTAAGCTGCAGGGTCACAAGTTCAGTAGCTGAGGAGGTTTTTGTGCAGTTGCTAAATCCCCTGGTTTTGTTTCCTCTACCCTGAGCCCACTGTGCTCACTAGACAGCAGCTGCACATGACTTTTCACACTTAACCCCAGTCCACTTAGCACATGCAGACATATCCACAGCCCCATTTCTATTTCACTTCACGTTTTACCCCTCTTTCTTAATATATTTCAAGACTGAGGAGTCAGTGAAATTTTGTCTTCTGAGTCTCTCCTTGTAACGAGACAATGAAATATACCAGTTACAGTATAGTATTCACCACTTACAGTAGAGAATCCTGTCTATAACGAGTGCCCTTATAGCAGACTGCATCTTGCAGCAAGTCTACCCAAGATGCTTGAAAAACAATCACTGTATTTCCACAGTGCTCTCATAGCAGTAACCATAATCAGTTGACAGCATTAGTAAAGAAATCTTCTAGCAGGTGTTTCTCACTGCCTGAAATGAAAACCTCCAGAATCAAACCAATTTCCCTGCAGAAGGACCCCACTCACAGTGTCATGTCATCACAAGCAAAGGAAGAGCTGTTTTCCGTGCAAACTTCCTGAAACTTGCAATTTTTTCTCTTTCCCTCATTTCTGAAGTGATGTCATTTCCCCAGTAATGGCAGATTGCAAACTGCAAATTCTAACACTAAAGAACTAGTCCCTTTCAGTTTCAAATGCTTTCATGTTCTGTCTGCTCTCCAGGTAATTTCTATGGACATTCCTCAGAATACCTAAGAGAGTAACAATAAATACTTCTCTAAGACACATACAACTCTAGCAATATAGTGATAGTATCATTTTGTATCTTACCTAAATAAGTTTGTTCTTCGCTGTAGATAAAATTCAGCTATTTCATAAAGACATATGTATTTGAATTTTGACATCGAAAGCTTCAGACCAAACTTCTGAATTCTTATCACACTCTTTTCTACATACCTTACACGTCTAGTCAAGTCTGTTGATTTGCACACAAAAAATAGCAATCATAACTCACTCCTCCTCTGTCCTGCCTTACATTACAAAGTCAATATTACAGTGCTAACCAGTGGATTTAACAGATGTGTGTATTTAGATTAATTAGCATTCAACTTTAGCCTAAATTATGAGGCTTCTCTCTTTCATCTTCCTGAATAACCATTAAAATTAAGCTGGGCTACTCTGGAGGGCCATTGAGAGCACAGGTGTGTTCTATCTCCACTGACTGAAAAGGGGCTGAGGTAAAAGTCCTAATCTCAACATTTAAAGTTTTATATGTTCTGTATGTTGTAGTTACCTTGTCAGAAACACTGGCTTTTAACTCCAGAAATGTTGCTCTGAGTTCAGGTAATGTATAGTAAACAAGGTAAAAAAAGTGTTATGACAAAACAATCTAATATATCTCACTTCTTTTTAACAGTTTTAGCAAACCTATTGGGGTTCACTGTAGTTTCACTATGTCTACATAAAATGGCAAATTGACAAGTACTGATCATTAAGTCCTTCTTTAATCTTTTGTAAGGTTTTAGAGTAGACAGAAAAAATGTAAAAAAAACCACCTGTAAAATAAGCAAACAAACATAATCACCAACAGACATTTAATTATTCCTGCCCCACCAAATGCCCAGTCTTTTGGCACAAAAGAGGCCCTTATTGGAAATAAACTGTAGGATGAAAAAGCCCTAGGATATTCACTAATCCCAGAATGGCAAGCAGACTCTAAGGCTCTCAGACTGCTCCACTCTGCATGAGATATGTGTGACACTGTGATGTATGAGAAGAGTTATTTCCAACACAGAATTATCAGTGGCTTTGTGCAAGTCACCACCCACATTAACTACAGTAGAGCTGAAGGTTCCACAAGTGCTAAACAGATCTAATAATTTGACCAGGGGATCAGAGATTCCAGCTGACAACAAAACCTCGGAGAGTTTACCTTTTTCAAAAGTAACACTTTTAAAAACTCCCAAACTATGATGGAAACTCCCAAACTATGACCTCTGTGCCACCTGCACAGAGACAAAACAAACACAAGCTTAAAAAAAGCTATTCAGGTTAAAACCAAGTTTGAGTACAAGAGCCAACGAGTACAAGGTGACTATCAGTACTCTTAGGCTGATTCTCAAAGGAATTAAGTAACAATTCGTCACACTTTAGAAGAGTCCTAGAGTGAGAAAAAAATTTCCAAACTAAATGTTCTTAAATAATTTTTTGGAAGCATTTTTTGGAAGATTACATTATTTGGTATCTGCAATTTGGTGTCACAAATTACCACAGCTCTGTGTTCCAACTTTTCTTTGATATACATCCCAGCACACTAACATTGTATAGCAGCATATTCATCACGAGCTTACAGTCATAGCAAATATACTTTTACTGCTGCCTTTTGTAAAAGCTTTTAGGGAAAATATACATATTTAAAATGTTATTATCAATCAAGTGAAAAGTGGTGCTATTACAAAATCTCATTTGTTAGACTTCCAATATGTGCCTTTAAAGTGTTGCCATTAATAAACTTAAGTGTCGACGATCACAATTAGGCTATGTTGATGAATAGGGAATATTTAAATACTTGAAGCTGAAAGGCAATTCACAAAATGCTGCAGACAAAGGCAACTTTATGAATTAAATCAAGAGCAGGATTACATCAAGGCCTTTCTTGTTACAATTAGTCTAGTCAAGTTTTGAATTGCTGACAGAAAGCCTATTTCAGGACAAGTTCCATTTAACTCTTTTTACCAGCCTTAGTGGTAATTCCAATGCTTCAGTAGTCATCAGATTCATTGATTTTCTCTTTATCTGTCTTTATCAGGCTCTCTCAGGTACTTCAAGGAGAGGTGAGATACTTAGACACTACACTTTTTCTACTTGCTACTTGATTATTTGGTGTAGAAGCAGGTGTGACTGCTTATGTTTACATTCCACGATGAAGCTAACTAAATAGTATCCACTGTTAATCTGAGTTACCAATACTATAGACTATGTAAAAGAAAAGAAATTAAAAATACATTTTTGAAGTCACAATATGACTGTATCTCCTGCTCCCACCCTCATCCCTGTGGAAAAATCATTCTGGAGAAGGGTACACATGTGACCAGCTACAGCAATTGTAATACATACAATAAAAAATAAATAACAATACAGAGAAAAATTATACCACTGACTATGGAGATCAGTGCCAAAGCAAGCAACAAAACACATTATTCTGAAGAAAGGCAAAGATACGCTGAGAGCTGCATGACAAACAAACCACCAGGAAATAAAATCTAAAAGGAACCCAAGTTACCAAACTGCAGCCAGGCATTTTGGCCTACACTGTACAATTTACATAGAGGCCTGTGACTTTGCTGCATTTGATCAAGCAGCCGTCACCACACCATGAGTTGCGCAGCCTTTTCAAGAGTCTGAAACTAGCCCTCACTTCTCATCTTGACCCCTAAGGTGAGGGAAGCCGGGGTAGTTGGATTTGACAAGCCCTAGTCTGTCTGGAGTACTTTATTATTTGTTCACTGGGAAAGAATGTTCTTCAGTCCCGCACTCTGCTTTGCGGCACGTCCTTGTGCGAGTCATGAAGCAAAACCGGAGAGAGCCTCGCTCCCTGTACCACCCACACTTATCTCTGGAGTGTCTGCTGCAAGTTTCACTGAAGGGCAAGGTAGTACCTCTGAACAGATGCACAAACACACGTCATTAAGCAATAAATGCCACCTTGATCACTTTCTTTATTAGTGCCAAGAGCTTTAATCTCTTCAGTGGAATGTGTGTATTAACTATAACAGTACACACCCAAAGTGTCTCACTGGAGTTACGAATCCCAATCAACATTACATTAAATAAATATAATTTCTCTATCTTACTACGATGAAACATTTCCTATTGGTCTATTTGTCTTGCTGCGTACTGAGACATAATCTCATTGTTTTGTCGTACTGCTTTAGTATTTTATCTCAGGTGATCAAGAATTCCTTGGGCTTCAGCCTACTTTGGTCACTGGGTCAATTGGCTGTGTCTTACTACAAACACACAATTTCTGTTAGAGTCATGAAAATTTTCAATTTTATCAACGTGTCAAGACTGGAACTAAAAATGTCACTCAGGAAGCAAATTACCCTAGATAACATTTAGATTTATCAGAAGTAATCAGAAGCCTTACAACTGCAGCATTGGCTAAAGCTATTTCCTAATACTGTGAAATTTTTGAAGTTACCACTGAATTCAAGTTTGTGTCATTTTACTCAGTGAAGCAAGAAAACTTGTACTGGTGTAACTGAGCCCTAATATTTTAAGTGTAAATTGAGGGGTGAGGAGAGTGCTAGCAGATATTATAGGATAGGCATTCTTTACAACAAAAAAAACCCAACCAAACAAAAAATGGGTCAGATCCATCATTCCATTTGCACACAAGATGCTCCCTTCACAGCTTTTGCAGTTTGTCTGTAATGCCTTAAGATTCCTAGAAAATCTATGAGATCAAGTGCTCAGCAAGGGAAAACATGATACTCATTTTAATGCATGTCTTGCTTCCTCTGAATTCTTGCTGGAATTGCGAAAAAATGTCCCTGCTGATTTCATATAATATTAAAAACATGCAAGAATTAATTATTTGGGTGGATTATATTCTGAAATTACTTGCACATTTCCCAGTTTGACGTGTTTTTTTAATAAGGGGGTCACATTCCTGAGTTAGAATTCCCAGTAATAGGCAGTTTGCATATGCACTACTGTTTCTGAGAGCATGCTGCCTACATGAGGAAATGGTAACATGCATAGCATAAATCACATTAAATTAGGATCCAGCATTGCATTAAGGCACAACAAAGAGTGTCTTAATGTGCTGAAAAGCTACAATGTCCAAACTTCCCTTTCTGTGATGTCACATCCTCTTCTTCAGAAATCCTGTCTCTGTTTCTCATGTACTTTTCACCTGCTGCTGCACATGAGGAAGTACATCAAGCTACACTGCAGCTCCAAAAATGGCACAAAAAGGGAAAGTGCCCTTGGCCTCAAATAAAGACCAAATGACAAGCAAAAAACATCAAAGTTTTGAAACAAAACCCTATTACACAGTTCTGGTGCTGATTACTGATGTTGGCTAGAGTCGAAGAAGAATAAAAGAAGATAATTTGGTTCTTCAAACACATTAAAATATGTGCCGTAGAATTTCAGAGTATCAATATCAGAAAATTTGAAATGGATGTTTTGCACAAAGCTCCTCTGTCAAGCTGAAAGTGGTACTTAGCAATATCTCAGTGTTTATCTATGTTTATATAGGTACCCACCTGGGAAACAGAGAAGAGCTGGTTCTATCCCAAAGTTAATGCAGATTCATAATTAAGCACATATTAAATAAGAACCAAAGTTTCCTTCCTTTTCACGTGTAGCAGTGCATCCTTACTGGTCATACCAAACATGAAAATGCACAGGCAGGTTTGTGTATTTTTGTGTAACCCCAGAGACACACAAGACAACATGAGGCTTGGAAAGTCTGTGAGATACAGACTGTGCTGTGTGGTCATACCCTGCCACCCCACAAGGGTTAGCAGTTGGGAGTGCAGCTATTTCTTGTATGAAAATGATCATGCTCTAACATTTTAACTGCAGATATGAGTAGAAAAGTTTTGTTGGCAAATTTAAAGCAAGATTGATGTGATATCCAACCAGCTGGCTGTGAGAAGATAACATTAGCTGATGATTCCTTGACACAGAGGTACTGGTCCTGAGAAGGAAACAAAACCTATGTATGACTGCTTCAAGCCTGCTAACAAGGCAGATACTATTGCCGGCAAAGGCAGGTCTTACACATCTAAATGTCATACACTTTGAACTTGATTTTCCTCTCCTTTCTATCATCAAATTAAATCCATAAAGCCTAAACTACCATACAGACAGTGTAAACAAGATTTGAATATGTGTGCTTTCAACAGAGTTGCACAACTACACAAAGATTACAAATAAATGTAGTTAATTAGAACTAAATGATCTAAATGTTCCAGGTTCTACGGGTTCAGACTTGTTACGAACTACATACCATCAAATTATAAATCTAGGTTATAATTGAAAAATCTTCTGACAACTTCTCTCAGATCTAGAGAGAATTAATGCTTCTTTACTAATGGAAGGTAGTTTTTGATCTGCCTCAGTAGTAAACCCTTTAGCATTCAGACAGCTGTGTAAAGTAAAAATTAGTAAAGGGTTGGGTCATTCATCTTCAAATCAAAGATACTTGAATGAAAACAAAACAAAGAAGGCCATTATACATTGCAGAATAATTCCAAGACAGATGACAAAAATACTTATAAAGTTGGAATTGGGTCTCTGGGTATATCCAGTTCAAATATATATTTTGCAAATAAAAAATGTTGTTAAGAGAAAATGAAGATCCTGAATGGACAAATATTTTGACTGTGAAGCTGGATTTATGATGAAAACTTTTGTAATACAGTTAAATCTGTGTAGTTTTCTTGGTCAAAGGATTTCTGTGTAATTCTCTGCATACTCCAGCCATAGTGCTGTTAGAGGTCAGTTCACTTATCTGGCATGAGTAAGTTATACCAGAAAAAAACAGGTTAAAACATATGTCATAAATATATATGTGTCATATTTTTTCCTATAATAATTACCCCTGTCTATGAAAACAAGTGCTTATAAAACATTTCACCTGGGACTATTTTTCTGAAGGATAAATAAAGTTAAGAATACAAAAATAACATAATGTTAACAATATCTCCTTTACACTTAAGAGCCTCTGTTACTTGCCCCTTTGCTACTGACAGAGATCGAACAGGGAGGATTGGTGGAACAACCTGAAAGGAGATGGAGAACCTAGCTGGGTGAAGGCAATTAAAACCCACAACTAATAGGGGAATTAGTTGCTGGGCAACAACTGTGGAAATGTGGAAAACATGCCATATTTTTCAAGTGATCAAGGCAAAATACACAGCTGTTATGGACACCAACCAGAGTGACAGTGAAGCTTAAGAGCATTTCTAGCTGCAATTTTCCTTCTTAAAAACAGAGTTTTCCTTCTGAATTAAATTAGATCAAGTTATGAATGTAAGTTACAGGAGACAGTGAGAGGGGAGGTAGCAAAAGAGACCAACAAAAGCCAGTCCCCTGCCTGCCTTTCTCAAAAGGGAGTCTGCACTGCTGATTGCTGGCAAAATATCCAAAGAGGCAGAACAAAACTTGCCTGTTTCTTTCCTGGCAGCAAGAAAATATGCTTCCCTGCATACTTCTGTTAGTTTCTTTTGACTTTGAATTTCTCCTGTGTCATCAAGGCTTGGTCCAAAAAAGTGTCTGACCCCATTCTTCCTTTCAAGTAGCACATAAAAGCCTTTGTGAATCTAGTATTTTATGTTTCTCAGAATCCTGGTTCAAGTGAATCACTGAGCAATGCATTAGTCAATTCAGGGGCAAAGGAGGCCGTATTTATATTCTGAAAGTGTTTGAGTTCCAGTTCTTAGTGCTCCCACCCTTCATTCCCAGAGAGAAGTAGCATAATCTTTATCGTAAGAAGGCTTAGGAATTAGCACAATCGATGAAAGAAAATTCTCAGTGCATGCTGAATTCAAAAGCCTTGCTAAGAATCAAAACCTTAGTTATGTATTTTGCACACCACTACACATGACTTCCCAATTAATTCATCCGGTCTTTTCAAACAAGTAACAAAGAATAAACACTGAACTTTGAACAAGTTTGGGGTTTGGACAAGAATTTATAAAGCATTCAAAAATATTGAAGCCAGAAGAACAGAAGAATTAGATACAATCTTTCAGATCCTGGGGACATAGCTTTGGACTCAAGACAAAATAGCAAAGTTTGGATTCAAGCAGAATTGTGCAGTAAGAGTTTAAATACTATATTAAAAGGGTTTGGAAGCTGAAATTCAGCTAATTCTGGACTCTAGCTCTGGAATTCCCCCTCTCCCACTGAATGTCTGTCTCTGCCTGGCAGTACTATGTGTTTGAAAAGGTAACACCTCAGAGTTCAAATTCCTCCTGAGATTTTAAAATTCCAAGGTGATACAATCTCAGCTCAAGCCTCTGCTGTTTGTCAAGAGGTGCCTATGTCAAGCCTGCTTCTCAGAATAAGAGGAGAGAGGGAGGGAAAGCATCCTGTGAAACCTCTGAAAAATGCAGTTCAAGATTGTGTTTGCCTAGCCAGGCTACAGGTTTAATTGAAATACTTTGAAAATCTTGAAGCTCCAACAAAGTTATTAACAAAGTTAAGTAATATTTATGATTGAAATTGGGTAATCTAGATGATAATACAGGCTTCTTTTTCCTAAAGCATTTCAGGAAAATTTGTCAGAGCTGATCATGAAACAACAAACACGGGAAAATAGAAACACTAACAAGGACTGCACCAGGAGATCCGAAGATTCTTTACTATTCTTGGGGCTACTAATTAATCAGTACACTCTTACCTGCCTTCAGTGTTTTGCAATATTGTATTTGATAAAGGAAAAGATTAGCACAGATGCTACAGATTATTCACAAATAAGGGCAAAGCTGCCTATATCTAGTGAAATCTTTGCAAATCTTTCTATATCTTTCAAAAACGAATGTGCTGCCTGCACAGAGAGTTGTGATTGAGACCCAATGCACATCCTGACCCTTATCAGCACAAAGACATCTTCTAGGCAGAAACTATGCAAGTTGTACAGTCAGTTTTTTCCCCTGCATCAGGACTTGCACTAGAAAATGGGAACAACCTCCAACAAGATTAACTTCTGGACATGCAGGTATGTGATTCAGCACGAGGCACACTGCACTGTATCTGTATACCTGAGTGAATGTAAATATGCTTCTGCATTATTATCAGTCTCAACCTTGGTTTATTTACTTCTCCCTTCTGTGTTTATTGCACTGATTAACAGGGGAAGACTATCCCTGCTTTGCATACTTTTTGAACATTAGCATTATTGGTTTCCTGAGAAGTTAGAAAAGGAGACACACAAGTCTACCAGTCCTATTTGTGTCTTGTAAATCATGTTCTGCCAAAAAGAAAAGAAGAAAAAGAATGAATGAGAGGCATAGCAAGGAGGAGCCTGCAATAAAAGCAGAGAATAGAAGACTGCTGAGATCAGGAAAGAAATTGAAAGCCAATTCTCCAACTGATTTTAAAAATATTTTTTTCTGGGGACCTAAATGAACTCTTCAATTTTACTGCAGCCCATGAAAGATTGTGGGGAAAAGTGTGAACCCAGAGGACAGGACTGTGTTTTGTAGGAAAGAATGAGTAGACCACTTTAATCTAGTAAGAATTTTCATTTTTCTTATGTCTTATGCTACATTATCCTATTTTTAAAGTGTATAATTCTGGGGTTTTTTCTAAATGTAAGTTAGCTTTGAGTTTATAAAACTCCTTTAAGTGCTAAAGTTCACAGCATTTGGAAAAGCAGAAGTACTTCAGAGTTTGCACTAACCTGTTACCTGCCACCAAGAGACATATTTCTTACTACTGCTTCACCAAAGCACCAAGGAGCCTAAGTTTGGAATCTTATAGAAGGATGGCTTTGACTTTCTAGATGTCTTAGATTGCAAGGGGGTATTTACTCTTCATTTGAAAGGTATTTTACCTTCTATTCTAACAACTGTTGTACCAATCAGATACCAACCACACTGTTTGGAATCAAATCCGGAGGTGGGGGGAAGAGATGTTCCAAGATGTTCCTGTGGGTATCAGCAGGAGTCAGTGTGGTTTAGATAATGCAGACAGATACCAGGAAACAAAAACTGGGCTGATGTTATTTTGTAGTTAAATATCATGGGGAAAGAACAAGATAACTGTACTAAAATAAAATCAGTTTTTAAACTTAAAATCCTAGACCACCTAGCTGTTAATAAAATAAGTTGAAAGGACATATTCTGATAACAACTGATCAGTGTTATTATTTTGTAGTTTTTCTTTATTCTAAGGAAAACATTCAATGTAAGAACATATTTCCTCTATGTACTTTACATTTTTTTCAAATACACTCACAAAGCTCTAAGCACCACTAATCCATCAGCTACATGTTCAAAGGCAGCAGTTTGGAATGCCAGCATTCAAGCTGTACAAGAGATCCTAACTTGACTCCTAACACCAAAATACAAAATATAATGACAGTTGTTTTTAAATCCTTGAGACTTTCAGTGTTCAACATTCAGCCCTCTGCTACAAACCACACAGCTTTTGTAGCTAAATGCTGGTTACTGGATGTTTCTCCTCAGCCCTTTGTACTAATCCTAAATGAATACACACAGTCACTGGAAGTGCACCCAGTGGACTCTGTGCCCCCAGTACAGTGAAAGAATGTATTTGGGTGCTGGCTGCTACGGGAGGATTGCTCCACACAGGAATGTGGAATAATGCCTCAGCTAGCACCAGTTTATGCTGTAGTTATCTTGCCATTAAACTGGCTAAAATTAAAATTGTTCTTACATTCAAAGACAGAGAACGAGTATGTCTGTAAAAAACAGTGCAGAGATACTTGAGAAAACTCCTTCAGACGTTGTTGAATTAGATCTAAGATGTTTCTTTCCCTTTGTACTGGACAGATTAGCAGCAGTAAAACCCCTTTGCACGTATTTTTTGTCAGGGCTAAAATTGTTTACATTGTTGTATAGTTTTTTTAAAATGTCACTTCACAGTGATATTTAATTATTCAGTAAGCGTGCGCAATTATGTCAAGTTAAATAGATAATTCTTGTAGCATTTGGATAGTGTCCTATTGGAGTAGCAGGCTGATTATGTCCCATTACCAAATCCAGAATTATTCTCAATAGCTAATCTGATCCATTTTTCAATTATCTTTAATCTACTGACTCCCACCTGAGCAAAAAAGGCAGCATCAACAAAGTAATGTAATGGTAAAGAACAGAGATGCAGGGTATAAAAGAAACTCAATTTAATTTTCCTGGTTCATAAAGAATGGGGTTTTTGTTGTATCAAATTTCTCCAAAAGAGAAAGCCATTTTACACGAAGATTAAACATTACAATAGCAAAGTCAAATGGAATGCTGTTTATCTTTTCCTCTCTCACAGTTCCTAAGAATAGGTTTAATGACAGCCTAGGGATCACATTTGTTCAAACTGAAGCTTTGTTTACTTTACCCATGGAATTGCCTAACCTTTCAAGGTGTGCTCATACCATTTGTGTAATTTCAAAAAACACTGAATTTGACTAGCACTACCTTGACTGAGAAGTTATATATGTCACATCTAAAATTAATAAATCCATATTTTTTAATAATCTATAAGAAAAGGGAGTAAGTTTTACTAACAGTTATAACTGTCTAGTAAAATGGATTCATTTCAGTCCTGAAATTTAAAGACTCATGAGCTGAGACTGGATTCAATATGGAAAAGAAAGGAGGCTACTTTTAATGTACTATCTCTTTTAAAATAAGTTTTATTTATTTAATATTTATGTTGCTTTTTTTTTTTTTTTTTCAGTTTTGTCTCTTCCTCACAAACTCAGGCATGAGAAGAAAACCTAAATAAGTAAGGTCTGGTAGTTGCACTTGTGTCTAACAACACTTGGGAAAAATAAATCTTATGGGGCAGATGCATAGGAACTGGAAGGTTAAGATATGTCATTAAGATTTAACAGGGTAAGCTAAATACCCCAAGAGGATAGTTGACAGTTGGGACAGAACACCTGGAATAAAGGGAAGACAGACTGCATCACGGTGTCAAACAACAGATTCAATCTTGTAACACTTTGGTTTGGCTAAACTAAAGCCTTTGGGCATGGAAGGAACCAATACAATTCAGTGTCTCCATCTCCATAGTTTCTGTTGTGCTCCAGTGACATTTATTACTGCTTTTGTAATTGCTTGTCCTCTTGCAGGAGAGAGTTCCTAGTAAACAAACCCAACTGTTCCCAGGACCCTGGCACTCCTCACAGCACAGCTGTGCTATTGCTGTAGCCACTTGCTCTCGGAAATCTTTCAGGCACCAAATCAACCAAAGCGTTGTTTAAATTTTCATTTATGTGATCTTATTTACCCCAAGGCATCGGGTTCACAGAAACAAAATGCAACAAATATGTTGGTCAAATTCTTTTTCATGAAATAGTGCTGCAAAACAAGATTTTGAAAAGGGTAATAAACTCATCACACACCATTCTGTGAGTGAGAAACAGGAATTTGGAGCTAACACCAAAGCAATGTTGACAAGAATTCTCAGAGTGGAAAAGGCTCAAAGCCTCCCTCCCTGGGATGCCTGTCCTGCCTCCCAAGCAGGCATCATTTCCACACAGAGCCCATCCAGACCCAAACACTCCCAGGAGATTTGGTCCTGTGCTAATGTCTCTTTCTAACACATCCATGTCATAAGGTGTGAGGAGATGTGTGTATAGCCAACATGGTAAAAACACACATTTTGAAAGCAGAATATCAGAAAAACATGCAAATATTCACTTCAGAATTTCTACTATCAACAAGAAATTCATATTGTACCTGTGATTCCCCTGTAAGAAATATCTTTTGTGAGTTTCAATTTTCTATCAACTTTGTTTATTCATTACTTTTTTTCAGCAAGTGAAAGGAAGATCCATTAATGTCAGAACTGGATTTAAATTTTTAATTAGTTCTATCCAGTGTTAAGTGAATGTGATTTTATAAAACTGTTTTAAAATCACAGAATAATTTATAATAGTTTAGATAATAAGAAAATCGGGGATTCACATGTGAAATTTTATGGGAAAATCAAAACACACAGCTACTTTTAGGTATAAAAGTTGATGCTCCACTCCATTGCACTGGTTCAGTGATTTTGCTCACCAAAGGGAGCCCATACTAATTGAGTTTCTGTGCATCAAAAAAGGAACTTAGTAACTAATTTTACAACATTATACAACTCCTCTTAATTACAAATACTGTTTCTCAGTGGTATTTGTGAGTTTGTGAATGCATTTATAACACAGTATTTGATAAAGCAGGTCTGCAAGAGAAATGCTAAGATATTTATGGGAGCAGGTACTAAATTACAGGTTGATACCCAAACTTGTGGGGTTTCTAATGACATATACTTAATTGTACAATTACATTATTTACCCAATCATATTGATCACTAAGACAAATTAAACAAAGATTTAAATTTAAGATAAATATCAGGAGCAATTTAATTGTGGAAAAAGTTCTCAGTGATTTCAAATCCTGCTCACACAAATACATTTTACACTATCAGATATGATGATATTGATGATATTGATATTCATCACAGAGTGATGAATGCTTTATAGCACCAGAGAATTTCAAAACATTAATTACTATTACAAAATTTTACTTACAGTCTTGCAAAACCACCAGCGTAAAGAAACCAATCTGTCACTGATGTCACCTGAGGCATTCCACTTCAGTAATTATATATGACTGTACAGAAAACATGATGTGGCAATTGCTTTGTTAAGCAAAGATTTGTAGCTCTCTCTAAGCAAACCAGTTTAGAGACTTGGCAGGTCATACAGTAAAAATAAATGCATGTACCTCTTTAAAAAAGAATGGAGTTTCACAGATTTAGCTTTGCTTTCCTCCTCACTTTTCCCATAATCAATTGGTTCCATAGCAAACATATCAAGGAAAGAAAATCTGTAGAACCTGCTTGCCTTCTGGCAAACCCTCCAAATGGGTAACAACCATGATTCCACCCAGTTCACCAGACTGAAGATGTCACAGAGTGGAAGAGGTCATCTAAACTAAATTGTGCAGCCAGGCTTGCACTTTTGCATGTCTCCCACATATTCTAAACAGTCCCAGCAAGATCTTCATCTCCATCAATAGAAATGTTCCATTTATTTCAACACTGAAATAGATTCATTTGACTTGCTTTGGGTGCCTATACTATAAAATATGTACTTCACCTTAGGAATGAGTTTTTTCTCAGCTGATTCTAAATGAGCACAGGATGACTAAATGGGTTAGAGACGTACAGAGACGATGACTACATTTTGGCATTCCAGATGAGAGCCAAATACTTAATTTCTAGACAAATTGCCAGAGCTTTACATCAGCAGAAGGCTCACCTGCATGTAGCAACATATGTTTGAAAGGCACAATTTTTCTGTGTTAAATGAGCTGTTGAAATCCCATAAAGTGGGCAGAAAATGTGACCAGAATGTCACAGTGAAGTGACTGGCTGCTGAGCAGACTTCAGAGGCTTCAGCCCATGTCAGGCTGTGTGAGGTTCCTCTCCTCTCCCACGCTGGTTAGTGCCTGGAGCCAGGCAGGGCTGAGCAGTTCTCATTCTGTGGTCAAATCTGCTCTTGGCCAAAGAAGAGAAAGAGGACCAGAGGTGGCAGCAGTGGCTCCTCACCTCAGTGCTTCTCCCTTTTCCATCACGCCCTTGCCATGCCAACCTGATCAACTCTGGCAAACTGGTGTCCTCCTTCTCTGCCTTTAATTCAGCCATTTCTTCCTGAAGTGGTGGGGCAGTTGACTCCACCGACTCAATTTTCACTGGTACCGAACACCCTAATGGGGGGGTAGACACATAATCGATTCCCAGCTGGAACTTCCCTGCTTCTGCGGGTTTGCCTTCCAAATGAGCTGATGCTACAGCTGCTATCTTTTTCTCAGCGTGATACTTTTGTAAACAGTTACTGCCTGCCACAGCTTCAGCAGTTTCTTAGCAGTTTTGTTCTTATCTATAACCAAATCCCATAATATGTCCCCATATTTCTGCCACTGACTAACCTCGAGTAATGTCCCCGATCGGTAAAGCAACCTCGCGCCTTGCCCAAAGCAATTAACCCTGCTAACTCATTCTTAAGGTCAATATCCTTTACTCCCCGCTTTTCTAAAAAGCGTATAAAAAAATCAAGGGCTACCTCACTCTCCATTTTAGCCAGCCGGCAACTGTCCCTGTAAACATCGTTAGTGCAGCCTTTTCTCTTGGGTAGCCCAGTCGGACGGCGGACCCCTTTGCTCAGGTCAGTCCAGGCACAGACTGGGCATCTAACGCCAGCGTTTGCCAATCTTCTGCCCCCCGGTCACTGCATACCGGTGCTTTTCCGACGTCTCGTTGAAGTCAGGATCAGAAGGTAGGGTCTCCCAGTTATTGATCACGTCCGGGGTCACCATTGGCAGCGAGGGAAGACAAGCAACCAATCAATATGATTGGTAAAGCAAGCTTCAGTTTATTTTGAGTACACTGGTACTTTTATATTGCTTTCCAGTAATTATGCATACTTGTCGTTAGTTTATTAGTTTAATTGCTCATACATGTTGTGAGTTTTATTGGTTTAAAGCAAAAGATTACATTTACATATTCCTCCTACTTTGTGGTTATGCATACTTTATGGTTTCTATTCTCATTGCTGTCCTTGCTCCTTCGACCTTGTCAGCAGGAAGGATACAGCATCTTCCTATCATGGCGTGTGGCCTGGTTATGCTAAGTATGGCTCACCTATGCTAAGCTTCTAAATTAACATGTATGCTAAGTTAACATGGAGTTTGCTTGTACAACATTTCCACGGATCCATGGCCCTTTTCCTCCAGCCATTCTTCCACAAATTATGACACAGGTTCTACTGCACGGTCTGTTTGCTCTTCCTGCGGCAGAGTCCTGAGCTCCTGCGCAGCTCCCTCTAGAGCTTGAGCATTACACAAGAGAGCCACAACCTCCGCCTGGGCAAAGGCTCTGGGGGACACCGCGATCGCCACGCACAGCCCCGCAGCCCGAGCCTCGGCAAAGGCTGAGATTCGGAATGCCTTCTGTCGGAAATTCCCTGCTCCTCTGAAAATGGCATACCTTTCCAATGTGACCTTACAGGAAAAGGGTTAACAGCCCCTGGTTTATAGGAGAGGTGAGGTACTAAGCCTTGAACACCTGAAACTTACTTTCTGTCTGGTGTGACCGATGAGCCTTGACAGGGTCCGCTACGCACGCTGTGAGGGGATGGAGGATGTGATCTAGCTGGAGCAGCTGTGTCCAATGTCCTGTGTGCCAAGGGAAGGACTCACATATTTAGCCCTTCAGAATGTACGGGATCAGAGTTACTTAACCCAACATCGCTTCTGCATGACCAGCTGCCCCACACAGCAGCCACTTCCGAGACGGGGTGTCCCTCGACAGCCAGCTAAATGTTTGCAGAGGATGAAGCTGGCTATCCAGTGGTGTCCAGTTTCACCAGAATTCCAAGAGGAGAAGGGAGGGGCGGTACAAGTGCCTGATGACACCAAACAGGCAGAGGGACACGGACCGCACGCATGTCCAGGTGTGCCCTCACGTCCAGCTCGGCCTGCGCCGGGGATGCGGTGGCGGGGCTGCATCCCGCGGGATACGTCCGTCCCTCAGCGCCCCTCCCTCCCTTTCCTCGAAGATCCCCCGCTGTACTTGCTCAACCCGGAGGTGCCCGGGCGCTTCCGCCGCGCTCCGTCCCCTCGCCCCCGCTGGGCGGCCCCGGGTGCGGCCTGGGTCCCGCCTCTGCGCGGCCCCGCTCCATATATGCGGCGGCGGCAGCTCCGTCGCCGCGCCCAGGATGCTGCGTGCCGCCGCCCCGCCGCGGGCGCTGCTGCTCGGCGCGCTGCTGGGGCACCTGGCCGCCGGTGAGTGACGGCCCGCGGGACGGGACGGGACGGGACGGGACGGGACGGGAGGGATGGCGCCGGCGATCGGTCCCTCGGAGCCCCAGGACGTGGTGTCCCCGAGGGAGTCCGAGGAGAGCGGCCCCGCGCCATCGAGCAGGGGACAGGGACGCTGGCCCACCCTGCTCAGCGCTCCGGCTGCCGGGGGCCGGGCGCCACTGCGGGCTCCTCACTGGCCGCGGCCGTGCTGGGAGCGGGGACGGCCTCGGGGGTGGGCAGCTGAAGTGAAGTCGCAAGATTTCCTCCCGTTGTTCCCAGCTCCGAGCTTGTCGCGGGGGTTCCAGAAGTTACAGGGTTGCGAGGGGTTTTCCATGCGGCTTCGTCCTAGGCATTTCCCCGAGGCAGCTGTGGCTGGCCAAAAATGTGCTTGAGGGGGACACGAGCTCATCCCGGGGCGGCCTCTCTCAGATGCTGTAGGCGTGTAGGGTAACCACTGATTTTTAAATATACTTTATCTTTCCTAAATATGTAAATGGAAATCCAGGAGCTAACGCTTTCTGCGGATAACAGCTAGGGGTGATTTTGAACTATGCCTCATTTGTTCAGTGATTCATTCACGAGAATGTTCGAGCTTTTGTACCTTCTGCAGAGGTCTTGGATCAAAAAGGAACTCCAAATTAACTCATCAGTTTCAGAATTACAAGACAGAAAATAATTGTCTTCTCATTTTTCACTTCTGCCTGGACACATTCCTTTAGTAAGATGAGCAGTCCCTTCCTAAGGGCAGGACTGAGCCTTTTTCCCCAAGAAAACGTTTCCAAGTTGCAATTAATGGCAACTGCTTCATTTAACTGAACAATGACTGCAAGGAAACAGGAATTATATATAATATGACTGATGGCACTCTTTTCTGTATTTAAAGGCTTTGAAGACCTACCAACAGCAGTCAATATAACTTGGTCTTCAATCAATTTTAAAACTATACTACAGTGGCAACCAAAACCATCAGGCTACTTCTATACTGTAGAAATACATGGGTAAGTAGATAACACCATGATATGTTCATTAATGGCAATTGAAGAAAATTAAAAGAGTGTGTTTGAATACTTCTGAAAGGGAATGTAACAGGAAATGTAACAGCTGGGATTTAGGAAAATTGTCTAATACTTCTTAGTGTCCAACTATAAAGATATCAGGTTTAGACTTCTGGTTTTGCCCACTTCGGAAATGGAGAGATGAGCTTTAGATCAGTATTTCAGTTCTGGGGTTCGGTGCTGCTCGAGAGAGCCAGCCAGGATACTTTGAAGGAGTTGATACTCAACCTGACATACCACATATTAGACAGAACTTTACCTTTTTATGTCTTCCAAGGTGTCTGGACTTGTGTCTTCAGTCTTGGGAGGTGTCTAATAAATGAGTCTGCATTTAATTCTAATCGGTGAATCACAGTAATTAATAATTTTGTCTTGCTGGGTAATACTAAAAATTACCTTTGTTCATTTACCTCTGTCAAGATTTCCTCTGATATTGTGTTTTATGTAAGCTGTAAAATATTGTAGATATAAACATAGCCAGCTTATGTGAAGTGCCTAATGCCTGTTTCAGAACTGCACAAAACTTTCCATGAAGTTCAGTAATAAATCTGTGCTGGTTTTAGCTCCCATTTTAATACATAGAGCATTATTAAACGTGCCCTAAAGGGAAAACACATCATCAAACTTCCTACATATTAATGAAAAAGTGGTAATGTAGTGTCTACTGTCTCTAAAAGTGGCATATAAATGAGTGTTCTCTCATGACTAAAAAGTGAAATACCAGTGTAATGGCTTAATGTTCTTTTTAATTCTTTAGGAGTGATTAGATTAATGGACTTAAAAGCACACAGAACACATTTTATGATATTTTTGAATCTGGAGTTTCTTTCCAGACCTTTTGCTTGCAAAAAACTGAAATCTTTTTAGTCGAGATTCAGTATAGAATCAGGTGTAGTTCTGCAGCAGAGGCATCTCTTTTGACTGAAGTTGCTGTTATGGAGGACGTAGGATTAAATGTTTCCTTTCTTTTGTATATATATTTACAAAGTACATTTGTTTCATCAAAAAGGTCAAACCTCTATCCCTTTTCAGTGCATTTCTTGTAGCACTGTCCCTCACTGATCTGTGACAAAAGAAATCTGATGAAGTGAGAAGGGAGTTCAGATGACTCTAAACAAGGAAACTTGATCTACTTTGAGAAAAAAACACTTTGTTAATATTCAAACAGGCAGCATTCGCTCTTCCAGTTGAGATCACACAATTTTTGCTCTCCTTAATTCACCAGAAAAAAGAGGGAAAAGAATTGAAGGAGTAATAGCTAATCTGTTTTTTGTTCCTTCTTGTGAGGAAGTAAAATGAGAAATTAACATTTTTCATAGTCTCATTGCTATTTCACAAGTAATGGACCTGCTTTCTATCATTTAAAAATCAAGAGAAGTGCATGGTTCATGCTTTTTGTCAGTGTTTTTAAATTGTAATTCTGCAATGAAATTTGCTGCTACTGTCTGGTTCTTAGTGGCATTTGCATAGATACAAAACCAAATGTGTCCTATAGCACATTTCTGTAATTAATATTGATCATACTTGATTTACTGAATTCTGCTTTGAATTGTGAAATACAGCTGTATAGGATAGTGGCTTTTGAGCTTTTCTCCTTTTAGCCTGCAAGGCTGTTCTACTGGATGAGGGAAATCCATACAGTTTGAGGGGGAAAATACTTTTTAACGTATCTAAATAGATAATACATATATGTCTGGTTCAAAAGTATTGACATTTCCTTCTTGCTCTTTTCAGACAGACATCTGACGTGAAGAGAAAATGCATACTGACATCAGAAACCGAGTGCGATGTTACTGATGCGCTCAGGAATGTAAAGGAGACCTATACAGCACACATACTGTCTGTAGGGCCTGAGAAGATGGATAACTTTGAAGAGCCACCTTTTGAAGTCTCTGACAAATTTACACCTTATAGCCAGAGTAAGTAGGATTATCAATTAAATCTTACTATAAATTTATTTTCAAGATTAATTCTGTTGATTTAAACAAGGTTTAGATTGAGCTTAAAGGTTTTTTCCTATAGATTCTTACGGTAACCATGCTGATATTGGAAAAGAAGATATTCAGGCATAAAGTTTTCCCTGTTGTAGAGGAGGGTGAAAGATTTTAGTTACCATTTGTTTCTCACTGCACTGAGTAGACCATTTAGTGAATATTATGTACTAGGTGAGGATACTTGTTCACAATCTAGGCCTTCACTGGCTTTATAAACTGGTAATAGATTTGAGAAGGGAAGGTAATAGAGGGTGGAAGGAAAAAGAGCATGCCATATATAAATGATGTCATTTTTTAAATTCTAAAAATCTTTGTTTAGCTGTTATTGGAAAACCAGAGATAAAGGATTATTCACAAAACGGTTCCAAACTCAATGTCGTGTTCGAAGATCCACTCACACCATATATATTTCCTAATGGAAGCTTTATGAGTATTCAAGATATTTTCCAGCATGACGTGGAATACAAACTCTATTACTGGAAAGATCAAAGTTCTGGAAAGGTAAGGTCTAACTCTAGTCTTTGTTCTGTAATAATTGTTACATTCTATATGGTCACACAATTTCTGTGCTACCTTCAGAGTTGACACTTGGAATATTTTTTTCCTTTACAGAAAGATGTAACAACAAAAAGCCATAATTTTGAAGTAAGTGTTGACAGTGGAAAGAACTACTGCTTCTATGTCCAGGGAATCATTCCCTCTCGCAGAGAAAATCGTAATGGCCAAGAAAGCAGGGTGCTCTGTACCAGTGTAGGAAGGAATATCTTAGATGGTAAGTATCAGATGAGGTTTGTCACTCAGTCTTTAATATTCTAACAAAAAACCCACATCTTTAAATTCTGGTGCCTGCAATGAAATAAACTATTTAACAGTTGGAGCATTGAAATTCATGGGAAGAACTCACTTTAAGTATGAGTCCACCATCTTTACTTGGAGCTGGTTTTAGGGTTTTGCCCAACTGTTTTGGTTAAAATGTCTGAGTTGATGACTGGTGTCTGAGGTTCCAGATGTCATCACTAGCCTTCAGCTTCATTTTTGTTTCCAGTTGTTTTCCTCGGATCCTTCCAATAGCAGGTGCCATAGAAAGTGCTTGAAGGATTAGCTCTAAAATATAAAAGTGCTGGAAACCTGCATATCCATTTACTTGTAGAATGAACTGACCTTTAGTTATGCCAAAAGCAGATGATGAGAGTAAGACTTTCTTTCCTGTTCTGAGGTCAGAGGTTGGCAGATAGACTTTTTTACTGGTAAATAAGTTAGCAAGTGTAGGTGAATTAGCCAGCCATTTCAGACTAGCCATTTGGATAACAGTTTTTTCAATATACAGTCATCAATATTACTTAAATAATATAACATTGCTGTACTGTATCTTTCTTGTCCCTGAGTAAGAATATTTGCACTCTAGAAAAACTCTTCTAAAATGGCAAGTGAACTGAAATTAGCTTTCTTATCCAGAGAATTTACCACAAAAGTGATAAATTGCAAGTTCATTAAAATTTAAATAGAAAAATCTTCTCTTGGTCTTTTTTAGCTTGTAACCTTGAATAGATTTTTACTTGGACAAAAACAATGTACAGGCAGGGGGAATGGTTTGACTTATTCTTGTGGTGTTAGCATGGTACTTCAGTGCACTAACTAAACTAGATTAAAACCTAGAGTGAGTGAGGTAGAATAAAACTTCAGTTCAACAAATTCATGTTAAAATCTATTCGGTTCACACTGATGTGGTGACTCCGCTTCTGTAAGACTAACATATAGAAAGCATTTTTTCATTCAGTGGAATGAGTGCTAAGAGTTTGTAGCACCTTGACATTGTGGGTTCTGATAACTCAATCTTGGATTTCTTTTCCTCTACAGAATATGGAACAGAAGTCTTTATCATCTTAGCAGTGATAGCAGTTGCAGTCATCACTCTCGCCATTGTCCTTCCTGTGGTTCTGTGTAAACGCAAGAAAGCAAAGAAATCAAGAGATGTGAGAGAAAAGAAGCTGCTTAATGGTGTCTAAGGAAAAAGTACTGCAGACACTAGTGGCAGAGCCAAAGCAGAAAAAAACCCAACAACAAAAAAAACCTAAAGTGGGTAATTGAGTGGAGCCTTTTAGGCTCTCTGAAACAGGAATTCTGAAACCCAAACTTTGTGTGGATTAAAAAATCCACTAGACAGTACAGACGAAAAATCCAGACATCAGGAAGCCCTGTGTCATGAGTGGCTAGAGGCTGGAAGAGCATTCTGGTGATCTGTTACAATCATAGAATTATAGAATGTGCTGATTTGGAAGGGACCCATCAGGATCATCGAGCCCAAGTCCTGGCCCTGCACAGCACCATCCCCACGAGTCACACCCTGTGCCTGAGAGTGCTGTCTGACAGCTTCTTGAGCTCTGCCAGGCTGCTGCTGTGACCACTGCCCTGGGGACCCTGTTCCAGTGCCCAAACACCCTCTGGGTGAAAATCTTTTCCCTGATACTGAACCAAAACCTTCCCTGACTCAGCTTCATGCTGGTTTTTTGAGTCCTGTCACTGGTCACAAGATTGAAGAGATTGGTACCTGCCCCTCTGCTTCCTTTGGTGAGGTTATTGAAGTGTCTCCCCTCAGTCTCCTTTTCTCCAGGCTGAACAGACCAAGTGACCTCAGCCACTCCTCACACAGCTTCCCTTCTGGAGCCTTCACCATCCTCTGGACCCTCTCTAACAGCTCAATGCCTTTTTTGTACTGTGGCACCCAGAACCGCCCCCAGCGCTCAAGGTGAGGCCGCCCCAGCTCGGAGCAGAGTGGGACGATCCCCTCCCTGCCTGGCTGTGATGCTGTCCCTATGTCCCCAGGACAGGGATGTTCCTCCTGGCTGCCAGGGCCCTGCTGGCTCACGTTCAACTTTGCCTTGACCAGGTCCCCCAGGCCCCTTTCTGCTGTCCAGCCTCTCATTCCCCAGCCTGTCTGTACACCAGGGTTGCCCCACGCCACGTGCCAAGCCCAGCACTTTGCCTTGCAGAACTCCCTATGGCTGGTGGTTGCCCATCTTTAAATTGCCAAGGTCTCTTTGCAGAGACATTTTTCATAGACTGTTCCCAAGCTCCTTCTATTGTCCTGTCAAACAGGATTCTGAACTAGAGGTACTTTTAACTTGATCAGCATGGCCTTATTGAGCCAGAAGATTTACGGTACTTGTGAGGGGAAAAAACACTACTTTTGAAAAATAGGTGTCCTTTACCTAACTAAAAGGAATATTTTTGTATGAAACAAACCCTGTATTTATCTGCCTCTTAACAATATTAACTGGTGAAATAATCTGTTAGTTCAGATGCGACAAAACTGCTACTATTATTTTTGCACTTCTTGGATAAAATTAACTTGGTCTGTTTATCTTTGGAAGCAGACAAAGGTAAACAAACTGAAACTACTGCACTGGCAACTTGTAAGAAACACTATTGAAGCAGGTACTTGCTCTTTATCTGGAAAGTATATCCAGTTACACTACACCTAGAGTTATATAGACAGGGGAATCTGATAGTTTCAACTATGTGTTAGAACAAATACTTTGCAGGCTTTGACTCAATAGTAACTCACTTCAGCAAGCACTGAATAGGTAGCAGTATTTACTGCATTTTCAACATAATTTTTAATTAACAGATGAAGAATGTTTTCTGTGGTGTAGATTCAAATCATCTTGGTGATGGGATTTGGAGATACCTGCTGCTTTGACTTTTAGTATTTATTTTATAAATCAAAATCTAATTTGTATACTGGTGTTATCTGTATTTATGATGGTAATTTATACTTTTCTAGTGAAACAAATTTATACTTTTCTAGTGAAATATACTTTTCTAGTGAAACGTAAGTCTTTCTTTTCCTTTTCAAAACAACGTACAGTATTCATTCCAGAACTAAATTAAATACATTTAGGAAACTTATTTTGGGACAGCAGTGTAGGCAAGCTGCCACAATCTAACAAGTGTCTAAAGCAGAATACCAGGGCACCTGCAAGGATAAAACTAGGAGGCCACAGTTCACAAACTGGAGGTTTTGAAGAGCCCTGAGTCACATTTCTGCTGTCCACTTACATGGGCAATTAGTCAGGGTTTGCATTCACCGCTTCTCCTTCCATTCCCACAGTGCTGCCTGTACTTGTGCTACAGATGTTCATTCAAGGCATTATGGGCCTGCCCCACAGATGAGAACTGTTAATGATGGTGGTCAGCATACACAAACACAAAAACTCAAGAGAATAGAAAAAATCACCTTGTAGTTGGAACTAACTGGTTGTGGATCTCAACACTTTATACATGGTTTAAAAGAAGATACCCACTGTATTCATGAGAAGGAATACCTTACAAAATTATTATTCCAATGAAACAATTTGTACAGAATTTTAATTTTTCATCCCTCCTGTACTATAGCTACCATCTGTGTATGGGTTAAAACCCCTGGGAATGTGTAAGTGTGGTTTATGAGGGGTTTTCTTGGGTCTTTAACTCCTCTTTTTACAGAGGGAAGAAAAATATCAGAATTCCTCCCCAAAACCCTGTTTACTTCGTGTTGAGCAATAAATGCTTAATGCATTTTCTGCTGATGCATAAACCTTGTATGGAGAAGGAATCTTACAACAGCAATCAAAAACATGAGAGCTCGTGGGAGTCAATTTAAAAACATTCCAAAACTGTCATCATTACTTCCCTTCTCCGAGGCACTCTGATTCCTCAGCTTCATTCACTGCCAGACTCACAAAAGGGAAGAGCTAATAGGAAAAGGAAAGCCTGTAATTACAGCATAGCATTTATTAAATTAGACCATCCAGTTGCTTGTCATAAATGACACAGTATGCTATAAATCATACTTCATGACTTAAAGAGATTCTGGGTTTGTTCTGAATATGGGGGAGGGAAGGAGGGGAGAAGAGACGCCCACAGAAATGCAAACAAGTGCCTTAAATGGTAAAAGAGAGACCCCTGACTGCACCAGTTCTGGAAGTCTGAAGCACTTCTGTTTCCTAGCTGCAGTATGTTATCATCCAACAATGCTGAGTAACCCGAGTCACGGGGCTCACAGATCCTATTTCAAAGAGGGTGTTTTCTGTTTGTGGAGACTGTAGAGAAAGGGGCTTCTTAATTGCAAACTTCTCTAAGTTCTATTTCTTGGGCTGAACCCACACAAAATGTTTTAGGCAGAGACTTTCTCAGAGTATTGGGTTGGGCACAAGTTGTTATACCAATAAAGGTGGTGTCACTAGGAAGAAAGACTAGGCCCACACATATGGCCATTTCAGCACTGTATGGATTTAAGATGAAGGCAGACACACAGGGAATGGATATGAGAAAGGAAAGGCTTTTCCTATGCACGTAAGTTCCCTGGCTCCTCTTCTAAGCAGGTTTCTGTATCTGTAAGCAAGCATGTTCCTACTGATGCTCCCTATTCCCCTGTTCCACTCAGCTCCCTCATCTGAAAAAGGTACCCATCTTTTTCAAGTGGATAAATACATTTACATAGCTCCCTCACACAGTATTTGTGTCCTCTCCTTGTACAAGTGAATGTGTAACACTGCACACTTTAACAAGCCTGCTTTAAAACCACACTCTTCCCCACACAAGCAAATAAAGGCTGATGCTGTTCTGCTGCTTTTCTGTCAGCCCTAACAGCAACACAGACAATAAAATTACTGCCATTACTTAAAATGAACTGTAGAGAACTTCATAAGTGTATGATGGATATGTCAGCAAACAGCTTAGCTATTTCTAGCAGACTCAGCTTTCCAGTGTGAGAAGGCTGCTGCTGAGAGGCATGTAATGATAAGAACATGATTATGAGCTTAACTTGGATCACTAGTTATGTGGCAACTCAGGACAAAGAGTTTTCGGCATGAAGTGAGAATAAACAGCTGTGATAGATTACCCTGTCAGTTCAGTTTTATAAAGCTGATTATTTTGCAGGTTAGTAGTGATTGCCACAGTTTCAGAACCTTGTAATATACATTACCAGATCCAAGAGTCAATTGAATAGTCTTCTAATTACACAGAATTTATTCACATACAACTAACCATGCTTTCTATAGTCCACGTTTGTCCTGGTGTGCATGCTTGAGAATGACAGGAAAAGAACAACCTGCTGGACAGGACAGAAGCAGGAACTGGTCAGCTGAAAATCTTTCCACAACCCTTACATGTGGTGTTACTCACCATGGCATATGCTCCCTCACAGACTACGCCCAGTCTGTCCCTTACAAAGACAAACTGCCATAGAGAGCTGCCCTTCCCTTATTTGATGTGTGTGTCTTCCAGTGCTCTACAGCAGAACTTTTAGCAAAGCTCAGGACATAAAGATGTGCTACAGATCTCTTCCTTACAAAATATATTGAGAAACCTTCCCACCATGAGATCTTTCTGCTTCTTCTGGCACAGGCCCTCATTCAACCCACGGAGTCTCTTGCAGCATCCCCCCAAAGGACCCAGAAAGAACATCTTTCCCTCTAACTCCTCAGCCTCTAACTGTAGCTGAATTAGCCAAGTTCACAGCAAGATTTCCCTCAGGGATGGTTTCTTCCAGAAAAACCTGCCAATACCTGGTTATAAACATGCAGCCACCTTGACTGCCTCCAGGGTTTGACAGCCAGGCTGTCTCAGATGTCCAATTGCAGAGGTTGTGCCTGTTTCTCATATTTTTAAAAGTGACATATTGTGTGACTGGCTCCTGTAAGAAGCTTGACCTGGCTTCCCCTGGCTCTTTTGTTGATGTTTCCCTGCCTCTCCTCCATCCCCTACTGATTCCCATCACTTATTTTTCATGAGAGATGAACCCTCTGTCTTATTTCTTCAGACAAGTAGGCAGGGTCTCATTTTAATCATAATATAGAATGTGAATAAATCCATATCTCTTAATCACAATCAGAAACATATTAATAGCATGGAAGCATTCTTTTTTTACCTTCTACAGCTCCCCTTGGTCAGTATTATTGAGACAGTAATTTTCAGAACATTCACTAGCACTGCTCCAAGTACCTCACTGCGCCTAATTAAAGTGTAATTTTTTTAGTTTCTTGTTTAAAATAGCAATGAAATTATCAACATGAACTTTACAGTTCCAGATCTCATTTATACTCCCTGATACATTTTCTTCTCTTTTTATTTTCAAGTTTTTTACCTTATTACTTCAAGAAATATTTAAGCAGGTAAGTACTGGCATTGTTAAATAAAAAAAAAAATTCATTAAAAGAGGTTTAATTAAAACTCACCTTCATTTCAACAGAGAAATATTTTCCCAGTGAGATCACATAGTAATTTTTAAATTAGTAATTCACTAATTACACAACTCAATTAATCAGCTAATGTACTAGAAGAGCTAGAGTGACAAGTGAGATTTTAAAACCTACTCCAATAGGAAGCACTCCTTATTCAAGGGAAAAAATGTGGATTTGTTAGTTGAGTTTATTCATTTTAAAGAGTGCATCCTTGATTAACACAGAAAGTTTTCCCTCTGTTGCCTTCATACTTTACCATCCCTTCACCCCAAATATGTACATCTCCACAGAGATAATACTCAGTCTGATTTCCCAGCTCTCACCTTGATTCTTACATGATGAGAGCGCCGAGGGTGCCACCACAGCCGTGTGTCAGTGCTGCAGGGCCGTCACCCTGCAGCCATCCATGGGAGCAGCACCCCTGCACATACAGCTTCTACCCTAAGCCATCGCCTCAGCAGGAATTCTGCAATCTGTGTCTGCTTTCTGTGCTTCGTGAGCCTAGAAAAGGTGACACCAAGTGGTAAAAAGGGGCATAATCAGCACATTAACAATCCAAATGTTTCTAAATGATTAACACACTGAGATCCAGTTTGAATCCAGATTTCACCAAAATTTGGAGGAAAAGGGCACAAGAAATGTATTAGCCACTCTCCTTTTTAATAATGAACAGGAACAGAGAGACTGAACAGCTTAATACGGATCTGATATTAAGGGCAGGAACATCTCTCTTCTCCTGAACACCTCCCATGTCCTATACAGTGCTTCCCTCTGACAGCTTCTCCAGGAATCTTGGACTGCAATATACCCTGTGCTGTCCAATATTCAAACATCGCTGGAAACAAGGCCCCAGTTAACAATCCATCAGTACTTACCTAGTGCTTGCAAGTTGGTGTTGAAGCCTGCACAAAGCCATACTCCCTTCTCCTGACAAACTTCTTTAGTCTCAGAAAGTGAGGAATAGCTCAGAATTAGAATTTCATGCTGACTGTTAAGCTTCTTACTAGACTTTGTTTCCTCAGTATCCTTCAGACAGAAAACAGAGTCCTCTTACTGCCCTTTTAACTCTTAGAGGAACAGACTAAGTACCTTACAGAAAGAACTGTAGTCTTCTAGAAGTACTGGAAAATGTTTTACTACTGCTGCACATGTCATAAATTGAGCTGTAGAAGCTCTGTGAATTATGCTTTCCAAACAAGCTATGTTTGGAACTGTGATAACATACAACTCCAGTGGCAAGGAAAATAAAGGCACCGGTAGGAATATCTGGAAGGCAGTTGTGTTTGAAACTGGGGCTATTTTGGGCCATATGTGCTTTGAGTTCTGCTGAGCCTGTCTTGAAAAAGCAACCCCAAAAAAACCTTTGGAAAAAAATGAATTTCCATTCCACAGCCAGTGATAGGCACAAGAAGTCAAAACATGTCTCAGCTGAGAGGCTGCTCTTCTGCACCTGTCTCTCAAGCCGGTCCCTACAGAAACAGCAAAACACATGCTGCCTGCAGGGGCTACTACTGTCTGTCAGACACAGCCCTACTAAAGTTCCAACACAACTATTTTCATAATTGAAAAAAACTTAGAAGGTTTTTTTTTTTCTTAATCTAATTAGCATTATGGGCTGTGATTTGACCTTGGCTCTAATTCCCTACTATGCTCCAAAAAGCTTTTCAGAGAAGTCTTGTTGCAATATATAATATTGCATCCAAGTTTTAACAATCCTCTGGCACACGTGTTTTGGTTTTTAACCCTTATTTTTTCCCAACACATTAACCCCTCTATAGATACTTCATCTTTCAGTGTTACCACATGTGTCCCATCAGTTGCTTCTGACATAGCTGTGTTTAGCTGTTGCTTTTGTGCCAACACATTCCTGCAGTAAAATACTACAATTAAGTAAATTAAGCTAAAGAAACATTAGCTTATTTTGGGGAGCACCTTTACACTTGTCATGATTCACGGTGATTAAAAGTAGTCAATTGTTTTTTAGGACCTACTTGTACTAACCCACTCAGGATAAGGAGATTAAGGGTATATTTGGTTACATAGAATGCCTCTTCAATTGCACACATGGATTGTCTTTCAAAGCAGTCTCCCCCAAACTTTCAATAATCAACATTAAAAAATTAGCTTTGATTTGGGCCAAACTCTTAAGTCGCTTTAATGGAGAAAATTTGCTTAGTCACGTAGGCGGAATTCCCTATTTCTCCCCAAGTAAACGAGTCTCAGCATTTTTTTGGTCTAGACAGAACTGACCTCGTTTTTCCAGTTCTGTTCTATTTTGGTTCATCATGTGTAGATGCCACTAGTTTCCCAAAATGAGAGAGATGGGTGGGAAATTAAGGATGTTGGTTTGTGGACAAGCAGAGCAGGGAATAGAGCTGGGCATTACAACAAATGTGCTCCTTCCACCACTAAAAGCAATTGTGTTCAATCTTTATGGTTCAGACTTGCCAAAGGTCATTAAGAGAGAGGTTTCTAAGCAGTGTAAAAGGGACTGTGATTAAGTCTTGTTTGTGAAAGATATACCCCACATAAATAGTGTCCAAGTCTCCCTTCTCTCCCATATAAAAATGCCAAGTGGATGATTATTCTTGCATTGTAGCATTCATTGCAGGATTACTGGCAAAATGTCTTCAGTTTCCCAAGTCAATCCCCAAGGAATTTGCTTAGGCATATTATTCCTATTTAATCCCTGAATTTATTGTAGTTTCCAAATTACTCCCTTAAAACAGCTTCTGTCTGTGAAGTTCCAGGCTATTTGTCACCTGACTCTGCTTTTGAATTCAAGGAAAGAAAATTATGCAGAAGTTCAAAGAAGGCTTTGAAGATAATATTTTTTCTAAGTTTTTTAACATGAAAGACAAGCTGCTTTCATAATAATCTAATTTGGCTATATTTCTGTTTCAAGATGAATGGCAGAATGGTTTGGGTTAAATAAAACCAGTTTCATCCTCTGAATACAAGTGACAGGATGGATTTCATCAGAACATAAAACAAACATAGGGACCTGCAATGTGCACAGCCACTCTAAACTTCCCAGTGAAGTTTTAGGCATCATAATATAAATCCGACTGTGTCCAGACCACTGACAAGAGCCTTAAACCACAACATGTGAAGGGAAAACCAGCCAACCCACCTCTTCCTGACACAGCTGCACATCCCTGATTAGTAAAATCAAGAAATCTCTCTCCGTGCTCAGGAAAGAGACTCGTGCAAACCATCTGGCTATATACACCTAAAAAAGAAGCAAGAGATTATACATAGAAATAACTGCTTTGAACAGCAGCCTTGTAAGCAGAAATTTGAACTTCTACCCTGTTGATTTTCTTAACAGATGAAAGTTGTGGTTTATTTTCTCTATAAAACCTTGCCAACCTTTTCACCCCACTATTTTTTACAGTGGGATTTCAGATGATCATTACCATGGATGATTCTATGGATATCTCATAGTACCAACGACAGTTAAATTTAAATTTTAATAATGGATTTTTAACTTCTACCTTAATGTATCTAAAAATAAATTTATGTATTAAACATCCCCTCCAAAACAGAAATTACTTTCTTTCCTCCTCTAACTCATCAATCTAATGAACAACACTTTGATTTGTAAGAGTGCATTCTTGGTCAAGACATTTTCCTTCAAAGGGAGGTCTACCCTTTAAGAATGCTTTACAATGCACTTGTTGCAAAACTAATCTCAGCTAAGAAAAGAAAAAAATTCATACTTGTTAGCATTAAAAAACACTGATCACTTAAAAATCAGCCAATTCAATCATATCTTGGCTGCACTTTTACATTATTGTGTTTTAAGTATCCTGATAGCTGGTATGTCTACCACAATGAAGGAAAACAACTAAAAATTACTAAAACAACTAAAAATTACAAATACAATAAATGTGGAAAAAGATTAACTTATTATCCTCAAAGTACAAAGATTAAGGAGCACTCATAAGAATTACACTTATTCAGGCCCTTCTAAAATCAACAAAGGGAAAAGAAGTGGCCAGAAGACAAAGGAGAGGCCAGGCTCACAGAATATTGTGAGCTGGCAGGGACCCAGAAGGATCAAGTCCAGCTCTTAGGTCAATGGCTCGTACATTATTAGCACCAGGCTACAGCCAGCTGAGCCAATCCAGTGCAGACCCAAAGCAGATTAATGCACCTACAATCCCATTGCTCTAAGCATGGGCCTTCAAGAACTGAGTTCACGTACTTGGTTAAGCCTAAACTGGATGGCATCACCTGGCTGATTCCAGGGCAAATTTCAGACAGCACTGCAGCTTTTCAGCTGTTCACAAAGACGAATCGGCTCATTGAGCAACTCAGCATTTGCTGCATATGCATTTACTACAGAATTCCTAATCACATCATTAAGAAACATGAAAAGCCTAGATATATTTTATCTTTAGATTTTTTATTATTTCAGAGGCACTTAATGTCTTACATTTACATAGCGCCGTTTTCCCCTCCAAAACACTTTACAGTATTTACACACAGGAATGTTTCCCACCGTTGAAATGCAGCCATCTGA
This sequence comes from Emberiza elegans, assembly GCA_024865655.1. Lineage (NCBI taxonomy): Eukaryota > Metazoa > Chordata > Aves > Passeriformes > Fringillidae > Emberiza > Emberiza elegans. The sequence continues at coordinate 70,197,963 of JALJVW010000206.1, forward strand.
CTATTTCCAGTACCATCTTCAAAGCACCAGCAATTTGAGACTGAAAGTATTCATCAGTATGTTGTCTATTAAGGTAGTTCAGAATTCCATATCATGAACTTCCAACTTGTGCTATTAAAGAAACCTAACTAAAATACAGTATCACAGTGCAATTCTGCAACAGAACTGAGACTTCCATCATTTCCATTAGATTTTTTTACAATCTCTCATTAGATCAAGTCTATCTCAAACACTTTAATGTAAGGCCTTTCAAGGATACCAGCATCCTCAGTTTCAACAAACTTCATAGCAAAAGGCAAACCTATTCCTCCTTGGTTTTGAAGATGGATTTTTTTGTTTGCTTGTTGTTAGTTTTAAAAATAAATACAAGATTACATAAAATTCTGTTACATCCAGTAAAATTGTAAAAGTACAATTGGGATTGGCTGCTTGGGGCAAGGTAAGTGTGCTGTGTATGGTTTTACTTGTTAGCATTAAAAACACATTAAAGTATCCCAAGTTCACTTCCACTGCAAAAGACTGCCTTAATCACAAAGATCATAGCAACTTTCTCAGTTTAGAGAATTTTTCTTTGTCTCTCTAAAAGGCTACTAAAACATCCTTCCAAGAGAAGAAGTTGCATTTGTGCTGAGAACTTTAACAAAATTGTGTTTTAAGTATCCTGATAGCTGGTATGTCTACCACAATGAAGGAAAACAACTAAAAATTACTAAAACAACTAAAAATTACAAATACAATAAATGTGGAAAAAGATTAACTTATTATCCTCAAAGTACAAAGATTAAGGAGCACTCATAAGAATTACACTTATTCAGGCCCTTCTAAAATCAACAAAGGGAAAAGAAGTGGCCAGAAGACAAAGGAGAGGCCAGGCTCACAGAATATTGTGAGCTGGCAGGGACCCAGAAGGATCAAGTCCAGCTCTTAGGTCAATGGCTCGTACATTATTAGCACCAGGCTACAGCCAGCTGAGCCAATCCAGTGCAGACCCAAAGCAGATTAATGCACCTATAATCCCATTGCTCTAAGCATGTGCCTTCAAGAACTGAGTTCACGTACTTGGTTAAGCCTAAACTGGATGGCATCACCTGGCTGATTCCAGGGCAAATTTCAGACAGCACTGCAGCTTTTCAAAGCTGAACACAAAGACAATCGGCTCATTGAGCAACTCAGCATTTGCTGCATATGCATTTACTACAGAATTCCTAATCACATCATTAAGAAACATGAAAAGCCTAGATATATTTTATCTTTAGATTTTTTATTATTTCAGAGGCACTTAATGTCTTACATTTACATAGCGCCGTTTTCCCCTCCAAAACACTTTACAGTATTTACACACAGGAATGTTTCCCACCGTTGAAATGCAGCCATCTGACTATTTCCAGTACCATCTTCAAAGCACCAGCAATTTGAGACTGAAAGTATTCATCAGTATGTTGTCTATTAAGGTAGTTCAGAATTCCATATCATGAACTTCCAACTTGTGCTATTAAAGAAACCTAACTAAAATACAGTATCACAGTGCAATTCTGCAACAGAACTGAGACTTCCATCATTTCCATTAGATTTTTTTACAATCTCTCATTAGATCAAGTCTATCTCAAACACTTTAATGTAAGGCCTTTCAAGGATATAATTCTAAAATATTATTCTTTTTTATATTTTCTTTATAAGTCTCCCTTACAATCAAGCACAGAAGAGTATTTTTTTCCCTTCCAGTGTATTTAGAAACACCAAGTCCTGGCCCTAAGGAGATACCAGCATCCTCAGTTTCAACAAACTTCATAGCACCTAAAGGCAAACCTATTCCTCCTTGGTTTTGAAGATGGATTTTTTTGTTTGCTTGTTGTTAGTTTTAAAAATAAATACAAGATTACGCAAAATTCTGTTACATCCAGTAAAATTGTAAAGTACAATTGGGATTGGCTGCTTGGGGCAAGGTAAGTGTGCTGTGTATGGTTTTACTTGTTAGCATTAAAAACACATTAAAGTATCCCAAGTTCACTACTCCACTGCAAAAGACTGCCTTAATCACAAAGATCATAGCAACTTTCTCAGTTTAGAGAATTTTTTCTTTGTCTCTCTAAAAGGCTACTAAAACATCCCTTCCAAGAGAAGAAGTTGCATTTGTGCTGAGAACTTTAAAAAAAAAAAACCCCAAACCAAAAAACCATCCCACACCAACCCATCTGGCATCCCTATTTCCATGGTTACACTTTGAAAAAGACTACAACCTCACACACAGCATGCTGCTACCTGCTACGTTATGGCTGATGTGAGAACCTGAATGAGCAGAACCAAGAGATTAGTGAAATCAGGCACCTATCTGCCTTCCTCTAAAACAAGCACAAAAATTATTCTGGTACCTTATTCTCTGGAATATGCTATACTTGAGAGAGAAGCTTTTATGATCTTGATTGATGCATTATACTCAGATTCCACTGTGGTCACTAGATTCTTGTACCGGGACAGCTGTTTGCATTTGAGTACTTTGAAAGAATACTGACAGGTAGGGGCAAGAACTATGATAAAAGGAAAAATATTAACAGGTAGCAATTTCAACATGAAAGAAATTTCCTAATTAAACTGGGTAAAAATTAACAAACAGCAGTGCAGCCAAGTACATATTCATTTTATAAAAAGTAGGGGCTTTTTTAAATCTAAACCCTCAATAAAAGATGCACAAATCACAGATGTATTGCATATTTTATGCATGCCTTCATGTAGTGCATTCCTATATTATATCTTACATGGAACACTAAAAAAACTACTAGACCTTCACTGTACAACAGGTATTATATTTTTTTTTTGTTTTAAAGCCTAAGCAGCAATTCAGTTTGAATTATACCTTCCTATTCCCTGATCACAAAAAACACCTTGCTGCATTTATGCTTGTCAAAGTCAAATGACAACGACAGTAATCATTTGTATGGAAAAAACAACTACAGTAAACTATTGTAATAATTTGGTTCCTTTGAGGGGATTTGGAAGCTGGAACAAGAAGGACAAAGAAAGGACTGGAAATCCTTACAAAACACAGAGAATCACTAGTAAATAATTTGTAACGGAAATCAAAAAACATCATGACAGTCAGAAAATAAACATGAAGAATGAAAGCATTGTTTCAGGCTTCACAGTCCAGAAGAACAAACAGAGAGTACTTGCTTTCAAATTCAGACATGAAGGGCAGTTAAAATTATAGGATCATAAAATTTTTTTGAAGAGGGAGAAAAGGAGGACCTTGGAAAAAGTAACCACTGTATTACAGGACTGAACACAGGACAACTGTCTGCTATTCCACAGATTAACATTTTTGAGCTCATTATAACTTCCACCAATTTGACAAATGCCTGGAGCCACATTCTTTTCTCTGTTCCTTCTTGTGGGAGTAATTTCTTCAGAGCTAAAAACATTCACAAGCTTCTTTGATACAAGGATCATCACTTTTCTTTCCCTCCCGTTTTTTCTTGTGGGTCAGTCCTTTCCTCCCTCAGCGTCCTCTCAATTCTTCATTACCACAATATTTCTTGGACAGAAAAAGGACAGTTGGGTTGGAAGATGGAGGAAGCTTTTGTTAAACTGGAAGAGAAAGGGACCTGAGCTGCAGAGAGAACTCCAGGGACAGACAGATGTTAAAGATAAATCCAAATCCCAGCAAAGAACAACCATAATTTTTTTTTAAACACCAGAAGGAATTAGTTTTGTCTTTTAGTTTCAGTTCATCCTTTTTCAGCAAGGGCACATTGGCTACATCACAAGGCTTGGACAAGGAAAAGGCTCTTTCATTGAACAGGGCACAGATCTGAAGATGGGACAATGTCCTGCACTGCGCGAGATCTCTCTGAAACATGCATAGAACAGAGCAAAAATCCAAGACTGCTTTGCAGGAACAAGAGAGGTAGCAACCCTAATTTTAACAGGGCTTTTCACCGAAGGGAAAGAAGGTCTACAAAAGTCAAATCAGCTGATTTCAAATGGTTTGCATCCCAGGATGAATCAGGTTACACTAATTTAAGCCCAATTTAATTTAGGCAGGTTTTTAAACCACAAGAATAAGGACATTCTTAGTACGTATCAATAATTACACCAACATATACACAATTAGCAATATCCTACATAATAGTAAATGCTTAACAAGCTGAGCAATTTTATGGTACATTGTCTGACATTCTACACATTTCCTGTAATCATCAATCTCTAGCAGTTCAGTTCATGACTTTAAGATCCAAATTCAACTGTGTCTTCAGTTATTTTCTTGAACTCATAGTTTCCTCGGCCATCCATATGTAAGTAGAACTGAAAAAAAACAACATATGTTATTAACTAAAAATTACCAGCTCTATAAAGACCAAAATAAATTATAATAAAAATAAAAATTTAAAATATATATTTTAATATATTATATATATATATAAAATGAAAAATTAAAATATAATTTTAAAATTTTAATATTTAAAAATCTTCAAAAATGTTTGAAAAGTTTGAGAGGGTAAACTTAAAATCAGAGGATAAGCTGCTCTCACCTCACACATCATTAAATTCACCTGCCTCTGCAAAAATGTTAAACTGTATCTTTGCATATGGTACATCAGTCTGCTAACAGCCATATCTAGACTTAACACTGTTCTCTTGGGTTTTGTGGGGCATAGATTCATCCCCATGTATGAATTCATTATTTTTATCCACAGGTACAGTCTGTCTGCATAAAAAGAACAGTAAAATCTTAGTTTGCAATAAAAAAGTCTATGTCTTAGAGACTTTTTTTGAAGTATAAATGTGTTAGATATAATGAAAGCAAAAAAATCTATGGTGTTTACTGCATTCTAGTTCAAGGATTTTTTTGATCTAAGAAATCAGACTTAAGCAAGCCTCTCATATTTTATAGATACATTAAAAATTTTTGGATAGCATTATTTCATAACTAAAAGCTTAAGAATATTTCAAAGAGTAAAATGAGATTATGAAAAGTAAAACCTTATAAAAATCCAAACAGAACATGACCTATTAGGATGTAAAATGATAAAACCTCGAATCACCAAGTCAGTTTCCTACAGTCAGTCAATAAAACGCAGAAATAGTCTTAATAAAGCTAAGATTACATACATCATGATGTTTCCAGAGTGACTTCCTGTGGGAAACAGTGAAGAGAGTGATGCCAACCTATATGAAAAAAATACCCATGAAACAGTTAATTCTTCTCATAGCTAAAGTGTTATTAATTATTCAGTATTGTATCAGATGAACATCTTAAATTCATAACCAAAAACTACCAGACTATTATTAACACTACACATAGCTTTTATTACAAGATTTTGTGGGGGGCACGGGGGGAGCAATCAGGAGGGATTTATCATTTTTAATTGATTTCACTATTCTTTTGCTCCTAAAGACTTGTCAAACATAGAATTAAGTGAGTAAAAGAGGCAAGGCAGGAAGCAGGAATAAAGGAATTTTAACAACAAAAAAAATTCCAAACCCACAAAAGCAGTAATCAATTACACACTTAGAGTGACAATTTAAAGTGAATAACCTCCCTTCGTTTCCTTTCAACTTAGCCAACTATTCATCCCCAACAGTAGGAGCAAGGACAAAATGACTCCGATGATAAAGCAAGATAACATTTTTTCTTTTTGCAAGGACAGCCTAACCAGGAATTCTGTTTTTTCAGCAATGTGCACTAGCCACTTGGCAAGCACAAATGAATATTCATGTTAACAGAATAAGAAGCATATGGAAAATAGAACTTAAGAATTGTCAGGGTATTGATACCAATGTAGTAAAATGAGTTCATGAAGTAAGTAATGCTCCTTCTCCAGCAGAGTCCTCCCCTAGTGTCCATTCTCTACTCCAGAGGTCTCCTTCAGTTTCAAGCACATATTTCAGTGGCTGCACAGCTTTGCTCCATTATCATTCTGGAATACTGCTATACTCAATAACTAAGGTCATTTCAAGCCCTTTCTTTCCCAGACTAGGGTGTGAAATTGAATGTTATTGATTTCACATGGCACTACAGAGAATATGAAATGGTGAGTTTAAGACGACAAGGAAACACAAAGCTATACAACCCTATTTCCTAGAGTGCTTGGCTTGTCATATCTCAAAATAGATGCAAATGTGACCTTCCAACCTTTCATTTCTGTTGCCCTGGCCAAAAGAAGCCTTTTGAACAAGAAAGTGTGCTACAATTTTAGGTTATTTGGTGCTACTTGACATTCTAAGACTCTGTCTGGAAAAGTAAGGTTACTTAGCACTTAGTAAGAGTTCTGTGTATATCACAGAGGCTACATGTACATCTAAATTACCCTGGGACTACAAAATGATTACTGAATTCTAGCATGCATAAAGTTGTATGCCCCTCTAAGCTTTTCTCCAGTTTTTTTTTTTAATTTTTAGTCTGCACTAAGCACAAGGAAGAGTGAACCTGGTACCATTTTAGGTTTTTTGTTAATGTACAGAGAGATAATTCCAGAAACAAAGAGCTCACCTTTCGGCAGTGGCTGTAAATGTAGCCCTCTACATCCACACTAACAGCACTGGTGCATTCATCCAGAATTGCAAACTGGGGCTTATGATAGAACAGCCTTGCCATCTGGAATGCAAGCCAAAAAAAAAGGATACTGTGGATACAGAATTACCAGCAATGGTGCAGGGTTAGAAGTTAAACTAAGAATTAGTGTCCAAAAATCTACTATGGAAAAGGAATTAAGTTGTTACCCACTGAAACCTGAAAATCCAAAGGCTGTACATTATCTCAGATTTTTTTTTTATTCGAGACAATGTTTAAAAGCAAGTATGTTCTTTTAGATTTTGAGCACAAACTCCACTATTTCCAGTTGTTCCCTCAGTATTTAGGTATTTCACATTTTGGGAGTTTCTTCTAAGTCAAATAGTAATGTTCCATAAATAAAAATAGCTTACAATTCAGATTTTATTTTCTACTTATGCTCTGCATTTGTTAAGCATTTATGCTTTTGAGACATACTGCCATTCTCTGTTTTTCTCCCCCGCTGAGTACATCCATCCAGTCCTGAACACTATCCCAGCCTCCTTCACGTTCCAAGATTGGACCCAGCTGGACATTATCCAAGTACTCCTTCAGCACCTTTTATGGAAACAGGAATGACAAATAAAGTTCACATGAACTTAAAACACAAGCGGTTGAAAAAGCTATAAAAGATTATACCATAACATTATCAACCCTGGTAAATATCAAAGTCCTATTAAATGCAGTGCTTTTCATAGCAGTTTCAGTATTTCTGAATTGGAAGCATTATTCATCCTGAGCAAGACAAAGGGTTAATGAACTAATTATCATTACCTGGTCAGAAATCCCTTTCTTTTTCTGATCTTCCAAAGTATCTGGATATATAACTTGATCTCTGAGCGTTCCAAGAGTCATGTATGGTCTCTGAGATACAAGTGGAACCAAAAAGATATGTCAAATATTTCCAAACATAGTCAAAGTACAAAGAAAGAGAACATTATTATTGAGTAAAGTACTTGGTCTCACCTGAGGAACATAGAACAACTTTCCTCTTACAGGTTTTGTTAAACGCCCACCAAACAACGGCCACAACTGCAAAGGGAAAAAGATTAAAATGTGACAAAAAAGTCCAATTATAACCATGCTCTGCATTCTCCCATGTTTGTTTTATAAAGTTCCCTTACCTCACCAAGAACACGGAACAGGGAGCTCTTCCCACACCCATTTGGCCCACAAATCAGCACATTTGCACCAGATCGTACCTAAAATTGCAAAGCCAACACATAAAAGGCTAGTGAGAAAGTATTGCTGGAAGTTTCTAAAATCTGGTATCATTCTATGCTTGTTCACAACTTTCTGACATTACAATGAGCAATTTCCAGCAAAAACTAGTTTTTTTCCCCAATTGGTTTAGCACCGACAGCAGCTGGAAGAAAATGAACTTGTAACAATAAAAACTTTTCTGGGTAAAATAGCTTATTGCCTTTTTTTAAAACAAACACGACAATTTGTTTGTACTTTTCTTATAAACAGGATGACCTTTGAAGCTATCATCTTCCCTTGAAAATTTTATATTAGTATTGTTCCCTATGATACTAAAAAACTTACCTCAAAGTTAAGGTCTTCAATCAAAACATCTCCATTAGGTGTCACCAATGGAACATGATCAAACCTGTATGTATTGCAAAGTTAAAAAAGAAAAAACAACAGTTGTCTAAAAGAAGCTAATACTGCATGTTTACTTGAGAGATTTAAGGCACTGGGAAACACCTCACCAGTACTTCATTCATTCTCCCAATTGCCAGCTATGAACAGCTAAGGAAGTTCTTGAAACCCTAGCTTTTAAACATCTACATCTACAGGCTTGGTTTTATCCCCTGTATTTTTTTTTTCAATCCTTCTAAGCCTTTGGTCTCCAAAACAGGAGACCATCTTGTGGACATAAACCTACATTTAAGGATGCATGGCATTTTAAACCTAGTAGTGAAGTGTATCTCACTAGTTCTATAACATGCAATGAATGACTTCTCTGCTCACCTCCCCCTTGCCTGTTTGAATAATATAATAGAATAAAATCCATAACTAATATATTTCTAAGAGGAAACAAGATGGTCTGAGAAGTCATATTCTAAAGGGCAGTAGGAATGTTACCAAAAACCCCAAGTTCAGAGAGCAGACTATGTCATCTGCCAATACGAGAGGATAAGGATTGGCTTACGGAACAGAAATGCTGAGGTGGGATTACTAATAAATAAAGTTCAACAGGAACTGCACATTGTAATAACAGGTATTCAGCCCTCTATTAATGGTCACAGAGAGAAAGACTTTAAAAAAGTCTACTTTAAAAATACTGAACTATTGAACTTGAGGAAACTTCACAAACATACTTGATAAGGTTATCACTGTTGATAATTTCTCCAGATCCAGGTATCAAAGACAAAGGCTGCTTTTTATCTCCATCTTAAATAAAGAAACATATATTAGTGACTGAAATACTACACAGAGATGACATATTGCATATTATAGCACAACTACCTTTTTCTTGTGATATCATTGTACGCTGATATTTGCCACTGTTCAAGTCCTTCAGAACCTGCATTAATTCTGTGATTCGAGCTGTGAAACTTAAAAAAAGAAAAAAAATCCACAGAAGGTCTAATAAGCACTCTGTCAAACTGCTAAAATGACAAAATTATTCAACCCAGCACAGAAGCAGAATGTTTACATTTTAGAGTTGCACCAGGTTGTCTAATATGCACCATATTTTAAAAGCTCCTTTTCCTGTAGTAGCCAAATTTTACTTCTTACAATAAAAAAAAAAAAAAAGTTTTGCAAATAATCAATACATAATTGACTCAAGAGCACTTGACAAGGTTTCAACTATATGTTCAAACTGCATGCTAGCACTATCAAGAGGTGAAATTTCTAGTGGACATAACAGCACATCTTCAGATGTGTTTTCAGCATAAAATGTTTTTAATTGCTGAATTTTTAGCATGCTGCAAGGAACAAAGCACATAAGTTTATTTGAATTCAAAATCAGTTTCTGAAATTGAGATGAGAAAGATTCTTACTATTAAGCTTACCCAGCCAATCTTGTCATTTCACGGCCTGCTAGGACTATTCTGCCCAAAGCTTGAGACATTCTCAGTAGCATTCTTCCACTTTGGTAGTAATCCTAGAGTAGAAGAAAGTTTCTTTACATGGACTAACAAAATTTAAAATTTAGAGGTTATTTTAATTCTGGTCTATTTACCTCCAAAAGCTCTGCATGAGTGCTATTCTGATGACGGGGATCTGACAGGTTCAAAAATGGACGACTAACAACCAGGTAGCCGACCACAGTGGCAAGGTCTGCAGTTTAAGAATAAATATTATGCTGCACATTAATTGAAACAGTAAGAAAAAAGACATTTCTTATGTCAAAAGTTTGTTTTGTTATTTATAGGAATCCATTAGCACGTGAGACATACTTACATTTGGCAATGATAGTATCAATGAAACCCATAGAGAACCGGAACAGGATGAAATTATGCAAGTGTTCCACCTGGTAAGTTACAGAAGAAAGAAGATCAAACTCTACCAGTACCTGTTTTACTATCTTGTATCAGACATTTGGTTCCAAACAATTATTTTTCAGTACCTCAGACAAATTAACATGCCACTAAGTGTGGTAAGCACTGTACAAGAGTCCCTGCTGGCAAAGACTCATATTTGTGATCAAAACAACCTACACATGAAATTAAATAGTGAGAAGAGTAATTGTGTGGTGGGTGACAAGGAGATAAGTGGCAAGAGAAAGGCCATTCTAACAGAAACTTCTGTTCTGCTTATAGCCTACTAGCTATTTTTTTAATCAAATGAAAGTAGCAGCAAAAACATCAAGCCACTGTAAGTCCATTTTTATGAGCACATATCAAGAATCATCACAATAGAATTAATTAAGTTTTGCTTAAAATGTTTTAAGAAATAAAAGAGGCTTACCAGCTTACGGAAAGTCTTGTGAATAGTCTGTTTTTCTCTCAAGTTTCCATTATAAAAAGCAATTTCCTCACTAAAAAGAAACAAATAAAAGTAATGTAACTTCATTTTGTTAAAGACAGTCTTTGAAAAAGCCATAAAATATGGGAATATAGCACTTTCAGTTACTTCATGAAATAAGGGTTTGTACTTTTTTCACAACAGAAGAACACAGAATTATCGTACCCCACTCTGTCTTGACTACGGAATATAATGCACATACAAATTACTTTACAGTACATAAAGATGCAAACACTTGGCTCAGACCTGATAACATCACACTTCCCAAGTATATTTTAACACACAACTTCCATTTACCCTACAGTACAGTCAGTTGTGTCTGAGGAGCCAAGCAAGTGTATACCTGTTTGTAATGAGCCGTGAGTTGACATATCTGTACTCCCCTTCATACTTCTGTTCTATAATAGTCATCTTGCCAATTGGTCTCCTTAAACGTGTAAGGAAAAACCCTGAAATAATCAAGTAGGCCATCATGCTAGCTGGACCCTGTGAATATCAAAAAAGAATAAAAGCTTAGGTGGTCTCAAATGACAGTACCTGTATCCAAAGTGCCCAGAAAGCATGAATCCCTCAGTTCTCACCTCCTATGTGCCTATGTTGTCAATTACATTCACAATTACATCACAATTCCCATCATGTCACCTTCTTTGGTGTTGTAGATACTACTTCACTAATTTTACTAATTCTCTGTCCCTAGATGTCCTTCCCACCCCAGCCTTCTATTCAGGTTTTTATCACCACCCAGTGTGACCTGTCCCCTACTGTCCTAGATGACTTCATTAATGATTTACTGATACCCTCTCATTTCTTCTCCCTCCTTTCTGCCTACTTCTTTCTCTGTACATTTGCTGAAGTGTCACACAGCAATCAGTATTTCAATCTCACTGTCCACTGTTTCCTGGTCTCTCAAGCAGTCTTGGATCCTAAGTTCCCATAGATGAAGGACAGATGATTAAATACCACTGAAGCACCGAATGGCATAAACTAAATTTGGCATAAAGTGCACACAGTAACTACTACAGAGAGCAGAACAAAGACATGTGAGACTGATAGTTACCAAGGTTCAGTTAAGTCTTAGTGCAAGTCTGTCTCAACAAAACTTGCACCATGTGACCCACAGCTACTCCTTTTCAGCTCCTGAACATTTTTGATAATGCATCATTTCACTAATTTGAAGAACTAATTCTGCAATTATTCAGCTTATTGAGTCTTACAGCTCAAGCAAGAAATGGTTCCCCTTCATACAGACTGCACAGAAACAGAAAACTTATTTTCACCTTTAAATGCAATTCATGCAAGACAAACAGTTAAAAGGGTGTTGTACTAAATAGGATTTCTAAATAAGTACTAGAAGAAAATAAAGAACTTTCTTGGTCCTGCAAATTGTTGATCAAATGCCTGAAAATACTGGTTTTTATTTTGCTTACCTCAAAATAGAGGGCACATAAAACATTAAATGTAAATGCCTATTTTCAGTATAGCTCTTCAAATAATGTAGGAATCCCCAATTACCACCTAGAGTTTTCCTCAGATTCCAAACAGGTACAAGGCTATAACCAAAGAAGGGAAAATGTGCTTATAGTTCTAAAAACCCCACTCAATTTACCTGTGCTCCTATTGCACTTGTTAGCTTGAAGATGTACAAAACTATATCCAAGAAGGGCTGCAAGAAGCATAGGAAAAAAGGCTTAGAACACAAACACAAAACCAATATAAAACTGTTCAGAAGCCATGTACCACCCAAGAACAGTTACAGCTCTGTACTAAAATACTGGCTAGTCTATTGTACAAACTAAAAGCTAAGACAAAAGGAATCTCAACCACATGACTTTTTCCTGAAAACACTGGCTCTAGAATTGAACATAAAAACATCATGATCTTCAGATAAACACATACCATATGAAAAGAGTACTTTGCTATTTTAGGTCTGTAATGACACTCTGCTCACTTATCAAAGGTGGGCTAGAACCCATAATAATTTAACTGAAGTAATCATGAGAAATACTGAATGAACAGATAACGCCATATATTTGGCTGTGTATCTGATAGGAGGAATATTCCAAAGTTCTGTAACCTCCCTCGCGAAGCTAAAACAGCTGAACTACAGGTTTTGTATTCAGGTTTTCAACAAAGTAAATTGTAGTTTACTTATACTCAGCTTGCATAAAACACATAGCATCAAAAAAATCTAGTCTAAAAACGTCAACAGTATTCTCATTCACTACCCAATCACCTTAAAATTCACACCAGAAACAGAGAAAAGCTTATTCAACCCAATCTCCCTACACAAAAAATATTTGTGTGTAACTGAGAGCTAGCCATTGTTTTTCTTCTGAAAACTATCTACCTGAGAGAGCAAAGTCATCACTGTTCATCTGCAAAACAATGCTCTATGTTCTTTAAAAGAAAATTTAATACAAATTACAACAACTTGCAGCAGTGCTTTGGTCATGAAAGCAAAAAGAGTATGAAACACTACAGCATCATAAACAATTTTTTTAGTACCATACTACAAGCAATTGTTGTGAGCTGACACCCCCATCCCAAATGCCTACAGCTACTACTCAAAGTTCTCTCTCAAAAGACTTACCTTGCTAAGGTTTGAGTACAGGTCCACTACACTATTACAGAATTTTTCCACATCCTGTGTAAGGAGTTGATCTGGATTGGCTATTCTGTTGTCCAGATTTCCCATTTTGTAGTATGTATAAGTTCTGAAACAAAACAATTGCTAAGTGGCAGGGAAAAAAATTCATTACCTGGGATTTGAAATAACTGGAACACCCTTGCTTCATATGACTGAGATGCTAAGTAGGGCAAACATTAAATTACTGTATGGAATCAGTGTAGCTTGTGCTTTTACCTGACTAAATCCACATTAAATGATACAGGATTGCTTAGGCATTTAGGCTCCAGGATGTCTGAGCTGAAGCTCAGGCTCATGCTGCACTGCTATTGAACTTGGAAAACCCTCAAACACTTCTACCACAGCTCATCTGACAACCAAATTTCAGTCCAGAAGGAGCTGCTCAAGCTCATGCATCCAATTCAGTCTTCACCATATGCAGGCACCTGAAGTACTTTGGAATCTGACCCAATCATGGAAGCAGTGCAGTGCACTTTGTCCCCCAGTTGAGCCAACTTTACTGTCTTTGTATCTATGGCATATGCAACCTGGATAAGCCACTCACCCTCAACTGCAAGTTAATTGCAACCTTGCAATCCTCTTACTATGTACTTAAAATTAATTGAATCAACTTACAAAATCTGTAGACAAGGTGTTACTTACTTAAGATATTCTTCATAGAGGTATCTGGTAAGTCTTACTCGGAAGCAGAGCTTCAGTTCATTTAGACCATACTTCAGAAAGTTATTCACTAAAGAGATCTAAAATAAGAGACAATATTTAACTAACAAGAGCAAACATACATCAATTTGCAGCATAAATTGTGTAAACGCTTTAAAACAAATCAATTTTTCCCTTGAAGTCAATAATGCCATAAACATACCTAAGACCAATCAAACAGTGTGTACAGGACCACTGCTTAGGTTTCTGTCTCCAGGTCCCAGTGGATCTCACCACTTAAGATAAAATACATTCATATTACACATTTTCAGCTCTTCTGATAAACTCTAGAAAAGACCCACCATTTTACAACCACTACCTTAAATCTGTCAACTACTTTTAAAATTTACTGCTAACCAGATTGCAACAATTATTTCTATCTGGTGCAGATCAGAGATGTCAATAAACTGAAGGAAAATTAAAGCGTGGAAGAAAGCATAACAAAGCTGTGAAAAATGTAAGAAATATAAAAATTAAAGTCCAAAAGAAATCTTCATCTTCAATGGTGCCAAAAGAATCCCAAACCTATAGTGAAAATTGCCATCAACGAAACTAACCTGAAAACCTGAACATAGCTGTTAAAAAAATAGTTGCTACCAATAAGGAAATATGCTGATAAAGTCTCCCCATGGTGGAGCCAGAAAATTAAATGTGTTTTCATACAGACCTGTATGTAAAACAATTATTTCCATAGGTTTTAAGACACTCATTTGAGACCTTTTCCTCAAAATCTTCATTTACATTTAAAATATGTTCTACTAATAGGTCAGCACAAGAAAAGCACTTACAGCAGGCATTGCAGCAATGAAGTTGAACAAGTATTTCTTGAAATCTTTTCTGCTGCGGCCAATGATAGCACTGTAAATGACCACCAGCTAAGAGTCAGTTACAAGAGAAACAACAAAGTATAAACTTGCATGTCTTAAATGGAGAAACTCTCAGGGGACCGCAAAGAGAAAACAAAATCATCATGGAAACCTGTAGCATCAGCTGCAGGATCCAGCCTGACACACTCGCAGACTGAGCAGTTATCTCCCGTCTGCTCCTCTGTAACTGCCCACATTAAGGGCTCAAAAATTCAGGGTCACAGAAATACCAGTCCTTTCCCTTCTCTGCTTTCACAGATTCTCACAAGAGAAACAAAGCAGTCCTTCCATTCTACAAAGCACCAAATGTCTCTCCTCAAACACAGTATCATTTTGAATTTACAGTTCAAGACACATTGTGACTTGCTTCAATTAGCAACAAGACCAGCAAGAATAATCAGAAGTCTAAAAACTACTTTCTAACATATTAAGATCAAAAGCTTTGTTTTTATCAATCTAAAGAGCAAACAGCTCAGTGGGAAGAAATACAAGTCCTAATAGCCACACAACATGTCTAAGTCTAAGACATAAAACCACTATTCTGAAGTACCTTTTTGGACATTCAGATCAACAAGATTTAGAGTCTTCAGTGTACAAAATGTTACCAAATGAATATTTAATAAATAGTTTAAAATATTAATCAGATAATTTTATTGATGAACAAAAATAATTTAATATATTTACCAAAATATAGTGGTCTCTCCCCAAATTGCAACTACACCAGTTTTCCAACAGTTTTAAACAAGCAAGCTATAAAATGTCCAAATACATATTCTGATAGACAATTTTCCCTGTTAAACACATGAGAGAATGTTTAAAAATAACAAATGTATAGTTACCTTTCAATGACTGTTCCATTTTGAATCATCCAAATATCACAGTAAGTTCGGACTACCAGCATCACAGCGATAAGCAACAAATAACCTGTCTGGTACAACCACAGAAATGTAACAGTTAAATAATGGCTAAAATTGACCATTTTTTTCAGTAAGTCACCTAACTGTATCTAACAGAAAAGTACTGCTGCCCTAGCTAATGTAATATTTACTTACTTTGCTGGAAATACATTAGCACACAGTACCTTAAATAAAGTGACTGACTACATTTTTACAGTGAAAGTTTGCCTTTTAAAAAGCTGTATTTGGTTGATACA
The DNA here is from genome assembly GCA_024865655.1 of Emberiza elegans. Lineage (NCBI taxonomy): Eukaryota > Metazoa > Chordata > Aves > Passeriformes > Fringillidae > Emberiza > Emberiza elegans. Next base: position 70,213,856 of record JALJVW010000206.1, read on the forward strand.
TATACTGGACACACATTATAAGATGGAGGACTGCAGGAATAAAAAATTTATTGCAATTCTAAGACACCTTTCTGCCATAAGGTTGCAAGAGAACTCTGACCATCATCTACTCCAACTCCCTACTCAAAACAGTCACCAGTCAGACCAACAGTGCAGACAGTTTTCCATGCACTTCACTGTCCACTCATCCAGCCAATTCAGTTTGGCTGTCAGGGTATCAATGTATTCAATATCCTCTGTTCTTCCCTTCTGGTATCAACGTATTCAATATCCTCTGTTCTTTCCTTAACCACACAGCCAGTTCTCTCATCACTGAAAGCAATCAGATTAGTAAGGCATGATCTGACATTGGTAAACCCAGGTTACTTGCAATCACTTTTGTGTCCCTTTTGTGGCCAGAGTTAGCTTACAGGAAGTTTTGCTCACAGTCTTGCCAGAAATATGGTGAGGCTGACCAGCCTGTAGCTTCCAGTAAACTTGTTTTCAAATATGGAACCAAGGTTTGAGTTTTTTTGGGACTATCCCTAACCCCTTCTAATGGCCCTGACCTTTTGAAGCTGACAAAGGCTAGCTCTGTGAGCACTCTCACAGGCATTTCCATCCATGCTTCTACCTTCTGTGCATCTCCTTTTTGTAGCTGGGCTGCTGAAGGTCCCTGTCTACACTCTGGACATCACAATTCACTGCTCTTGTGCCTGATGTATGTTTAAGTTCCTACAGTTCATTGCTCAAGTTCCAAGCTTAACTAATGCTTTGGATCTTTTTTTCTTTTAAAAGTGCCCTGGAAAGCTTGAGAAACATGGAGGCACTGATTTTTACACTGCATAGCTTTCCTGAAATGATGCTGAAGAGAACTTTTGACAACTTCATTTTCTAATACAGGTTGGCCTAGCTGTAAGTTACTAAATCAAAAAAATGAATGAACTGCATCCTGTTTAAAGACAGGAAGCTTTCGCACACAGAAGTGTACTGCCTTGTGCAAGACAAACCCAGATGCCCCTTTAAAAGTTATGCTACAACAGTAGTTAGCAGCTGACAGTAAATGGCCTATCTTGTAATTGAAAACAGAACCTTTAGTGATATAACAACTGAGCATAATGTAGACTTTTATATTATTGCATTGCTATTTTAAAACACATAGCACAATTTAGTCCAATTTAAGTAATGTATATGCAGTTGTTTAAATTCTGATGTAATTTCAAAAGAGACTTGACTCCAGCTTTATTTCTTTATTTATTACTGCAGGAAATGCTTACCTCTTTGCACAGTGTTCTAGGGACCATTATTTTCAGGATTCGACATATTCGTGCAATAAACACTCTGTCCACCATTGCTCGCTCCTTCTTTCCCTCTTTCTGCTGCACACAGAACAAGAAAAGTGAGAATTTTTTGTATTATTGAACTGTTGATGTGATATTTTCGCTACCCAAGACATTTACAGCTACTTTCCTTCTGCAGAATTTGCAATATGTCCTGCCAACTTAAGACTTGCTCAGACAAGTTAAGTAAGGAATTGGGAGCTATCAAAACAAACTGCAATAGTACAGTACTAGCAGGCCTGTACTTCTAGCTGTCTGCTGTATCCTTTCTTTATTCTTTAGTATAGTTTAGTACAGTATTCTTTTATATAATACAGTATAATAAAATAATAAATTAGCCTTCTAAGAGCATGGAGTCAGAGTCATCATTTCCTCCCTTCATTGGGGGTCTCAGAAAATACAACGTACACCCTTCTATTCATCCAGTGCAAGCCTTTTTTTTTTGTTTTCAGCAAAGATATAAGCATGGAATCTATTCATACCATTGTAACACCAGAATCACAGACTCTGCCTTTTGGTCTGTTTTATTTGACTCTGAAACAAAAATCTTAGCTTAAAGGGATTTAGCATATCCCTTTTAAATAACTGAATTAACAGACACACAAAAGATCAGGGAAATTACAAACCTCCTACCAGATGTTTGAAGAAATTTTTAATTTAGAAACTGTGAGACTCAACATCTTGTTCCATACATTTTTCTTTTACATAAAAAATAAACACAAGTTATACCAAATCTACACACAGCTGTTTGTCTCTATCTATACAGAAATCTTACAACACTGGTCCTTACAAATCCATAGGGCAATTATAGATAAAAGAACATTGTGACATCAAGAATTGATTGTGGAGTCAAACTTCAGCCTCTTGAGATTAACCTGATTCTTCCATTTGTTTCACCAATGCAAATCTGAAAGTATCATTCAAACTGTACTTGCACCGTAGCCAAGATTAAACTACAGTGATAGGACTTCAAGTTTTAAAAAAACAGGTTTATTTAACATTATTAAAGAATATTTGACATGAAGAAAGAATTACCTCATTATTCTGCAAAGCTTGTTTTCCACTTCTTTTACTGCAGAGAAAAGAAAAAAAGTATTTATTTGTTATTAACACACTTTTCTTTGTCTTGATCTCTACACATAAAAGACAGAGAGGAGCCACCTATTTCTTTCAGGGCAATACAGCAGGGCTACCTCCTATACCAAACCTACATGCTGCTGTTATACAGCACGTGTAATGCCAGTGAAACCCCACTCATTCCAGCAACCAGTTTCACGTAGGAAAACCAAGTCTCACCCTTTCATCTCCAAGTTCTGCTTTACCTTGGCTTTGTATCATGAACTCCAAGGGTTTTTCTGTTTCTCACACATACTTTACAAGCATGGCTACATGGTTCAACTGACCACAAATGAAAACTACAAGAATGCAGATCCAGCAATCCAAGCAAGCCAACTTTGATGTTCCACACTATCTACATAAGCTAACCAGATTTGTTTTGCATTGCATTTGACTTCAAAAATAACACATTTACTACACAGAGAGATTATTTGTTCATAAACATGTGCTACAGGGGAAAAAAAAGCCAGCTCCTGTGAAATCAAGTTCTTGCAAAGATGTCCATTTAAAGGGGAGTTAGTTTTTAGTCTATTTTCCTTCCTCTGCATTTAACAGAACAGTTAGTAGAAAAATATTTATCAACTGGTGTTAAACAAACATTCAAAAGCACAACACTATTCTTTTGCCTCTATTTTCAAGAAAGAAAAGCTGAACAGTAAGGCAGTTATGTTTGTCTTTCTTCTTTTTGGAGCACTCAAGCATCAGACAAGCACATGAAGCTGTTTGGAGAATTTATGTAGTTTAGAAGAAGCCACCAACTATATTAAACCACAACTTTCTTAACCATGATATTATAACACTGAGAGCAGGCTGCCTTAAAACTACAAGATTCATACACTTTCAAGGCAGAACCTAGGACACTACAAGAAAGCAGAAACTCCTTCAGTCTACAGCACTACAACAGGAGCAGACTGCCACACAACAAGCTATCCCACAACTTCATCAACAGCACCATTTCACACTTGTGTTTTAGAGCTCTGCCAAGAAAATAACTAGAATGAAACTGCGCCTATTTTAATTTATGATGATTAGAAAGATCGATGGATGTCACTGACCAATAAAAAGAAATAATTACTATGAAAAACAGAGGCAAGGTAGCAGAGGAACATGAGAAAAGGAGAAGGAGGGAAGGAGGAGACCATGAAAGAAGGGAGATCCACCAGTTCAGCAAGAACTTAATTACAGGTAACAGAGACGGAAGTCTGAGAGAAGATAAAAATCTTGTAAGACTACTTATGTAAAAGACAAAACAAAGAATGAATATGAAGGGCAGCAGGGGCCAGATTGGGGGAGAAATAATAGAAGTTCAGAAGAGATATAACATTTAATCAGGCTGTGAGGGCAGTAAATCTGTGGAAATGGTAACAGGGTGTAAAGTCTAAGAAACAATCCAGTTGGAGACTACATCCTGGTGATGCAAGAGCAATGTATTTCTGGTACAAGAAACTTCTCAACCCATCTTCTAATTTTACAAAACTTGAATATGGATCAGTCCAATCACATTTGGTTTGACAGTAGGAGGAAAGTTGTATTCTTAAGCATGAATAAGTAGTGATCAAACTATGTGGTTATTTCTCTAGATGATTCATGACTTATTATAATGTAAGATGCTGCTCTTCCATAGATGCTGTAATGATTCCTATAAGCTTTACTGCTTCAAGCTCTGCCAGTGTTTGAAGTCACAACACTCATAATACACAACTATTTCAACTTTAAAAGGATCAGAAGTGAATATATTAATAGAGTAATCTATTAGGTAGATAAGGCCCAGAATTATTCTGTCAGTTAGTTGAATATCTTTGATGTATTTATTGATACATTTTTCCTACAGTAGCTGTTGAGAGAAACTGAGCAGCCGAAATTATTGACTGAGCTGAAACTGATTATCCATTAAAGAGAAAGGAGGATTGTTCAGAAATCAAGATCTTACATTTAATAATAAACTCACACTTAATTAGCATTTATAGTTATAAAGTTTAAGACAAAAATGAAGCATCTGTAAATTTAAAATCTAATAAAAAAAGAGCTTTAACAGTGTTCTGTTCTCTTTTTTCTAAAAAAAATGGTGCAAACTCAAAACAAGACTAATACTTCAAAAAGTATGGAAACAATCTTACATATGAAGTTTAGAAGAAAAAAATATGAAATGTGCCTACATAGTTCTCATTTTATTTGCAAATAAAGACTCTGCCATAGTTCTGCCTGGAATAAAACCTTTCCAGTCCAATACCTACTGGCACTACTCCAGACTCCATTGTACTACTGTAGAACTTTCTTTGTGAGAATGGTGGTTGCATTCCCAATGAATTTAAAGACTAAATAATATTCTCAAATAGTCAGCAAGAATACAGCAAGACTATCTGGTTGCAGCAGAGAGCTCTAACACTCGGAATAGATTCAAGCTCTCCATTATTCCAGACCTCTCATTTACATAATGCTGGAGCATCACAAGCCTCAGTGGTGGAGGAAAGTAAGTGCTACATGCTGGCAAAGTTCTCCATTGCAAGTAACTCCCCTGGTACAAAGCCATTGTTCCTTCACAGACAAGGGGGGATGACAATGAAAAGGTTTTTGAAAAGGGTTATCCAGAAAACATATAGAAAAAATAAGAAAAAATACAGCAGTAAAACATTTCTAATGGTGAATCAAAAACAGTGGAACTTGTCACCATATATTTTCAAGATCTAACTGCACAAAGCCCTCCACAAAGCAGTCAATTTAATGTGTAAAATTTTTTTAAGACCATAAAGAGTCTAGAGGTATAATGGAACACATATCACCTGAGGAAGTTTCAGGAAAAGCAGCATTTCAGATGTAGCCCATTATTTAACTGCACAGAGCTTTTACAGCAAACAGATACAGAAAGCAAAGAAAGACATCAGCAGTACCTGGGATGACACAACTATACCAAACCTGTCATTCATACATGCATGGTAACTGAATAGCAACTCTCTAAAGAGAAGTAAATAAGTAAGTAATTGCCCAGTAGGCAGGAGGCACTATAACAAAACACCTTTCTCCTACACTGAGAAACATGATCAGCCCATACCAGCAAGATGCTTTAAAGAAACTAATGGAGTTTTGGGACTCTGTACAGGCATTTGACAGCTGATCCAACTTCAAGGGCAGTATGGTAGCCCAGCAGGGAAGGGAGTCTCCAAATAAGTCTCCAAATAAGTATTGGTCAGAGCACTGGCTCTTGGGACTCTACTTACATACCAGCATTCTCTGGTATATTCTATTCTCTCTAAAGAAACATGCAATAATACTGGTTATTCAAACAGAATCATTCTCAAACTACTGAAGTAGAAAGTGATTTGAGAAACTGTGAAAAGCCTTCAAGAGGCCTGAGCCTTCTTACTGAAAGGTCTCAGGCACACTAGTTCTGTGGTATTTAGTAGCAAACAGGAAAAAGTTAAAGGTTTACTGTCTTTAGAAATACCTGTCTCCATCCAGAACAAAGTTCAAAGTTCAGAGGAAGCAATCTACACTGAGCTTAGCACAACAGGGAATTGCAGGTGAAGAGGGTGATAAGCAAGACGTGCTGTTTAATGACACATTATGAGAAAGTAAGGGCTTTAAAGTGTTACACTGTCCTTAACTAAAAAAAACCCTATAAATTTCATTCACATCATGCTACCTTTCTTCTGTGGAGTTAGGATGACTTGCACCTGCTCAAGACAGCACAAAGAAAGAGTATCTGGTTTAGGATTTAGTGTAGCATTTCAGAGAGTTGTTACCTCTAGGGAACCTTTGTATCCTGCAGACCTTACATGTTGGAATGGCACTGTGCAGTTTTCACAGCTTCCAAAAATCACACAAAATAAACAATTTTGCAATGGTTCATGATTATTTGTGCAGTTTTTAAGGTTAGTTTTGGACTCACTAAGACATTGTAAAGAGAGAAAAAAATTCAAATGACTAAAGATGCAACGCAACAGTGTGAATAAATAACAGCTACAGTGAGAAAAGTCTGGTGTAGCTGACAGGCAGAGTTTCATAGTGCATGTCTCACACAGAGGGGTAGAGAGCAACAGTACAGTTATTTCAGGTCAAGGGCAGCAACCCTACTCAGAAGCCTGGGCACAGTCCAAAAGCATGCCCATTTACACAGTACACTCTGGGCACACACAGAAACCAAGAACAGAACTTTCTTGGCTCTAGATTGGTGGCTAGTTGCAGCATAACCAAAAATAATGTGAGAGGAATGTATTCAGGCAAGCAAGAAGGGGACTCAGAAGGTCAGAGAGAGCTGTTACTGCAAACAGGAGCTCTGCACTGCTAAAGCTCAAAAGGTTCCCACAAACCTATGAGAAGACAAAGCAGAACTGTTGGAGAGGAGATTTTAAGTTTCAGCAGAAGAATGCATCTCAATATCATATCTTACATATAAGAAAAACCTCAGCACTATTAATTTTGTCTTAAGCTGTACTTGGGCCTGAGCTGCGGCTGCAGATCTCCTTCATGGATAACAGTGGAAAAAGATTTCTAGCTAGTTTCCTAAAAAAATTTAAAAATATTTTTTAAAAAAGTTATATACTGTCACACACACTTACATGATATCTTGTCTTTGACAGCAAGCATTTTATGCAACTTAATTAAGACAGAAACCACTAATTAGCTAGCCAGGCCCCAAACAAAGGCAGTCTAAATGCTAGGATTAGGGCTGAGTCATCTGGTTTCTCCTGTCTCCATACCCTCCAGCTGAATTCAGGTTTCCTGAGCCCCAGGCAGGTTTTTTCTACGACTGCATTTTCAGTGTATTTTCTAGTAATCCTATCTGTCTTTTTTTCCCCCCCTCAATGTTAGTGCACTTACTGCAAGTAGTAAACTGAACAGTCACACTCACATCTGGATAAATTTACTTCACTGTAGTTACCATAAAGTTGTTTTTGTTAGCTGCCACCTTTCCTTCAAGTAACACAGGTTCCCTTTAAGGCTTTTACATACACAAAAGCAGTCTATTAATCTGCAGCAATGTAATCTCACCCTTTCTATCAAACAGCCATGACTCAACTAGAACAGGTCGCTCCATTTGAAGTACACTGGCAAAGCCCATCCAAGGACATTCAGAATCTAGAGAAATTACACAAACTAACAAGAGAGAAGAACATTCTAAATATACACAAATGGAATAAAAATGCACCATCTGTTTCAAGCTACAACTACAACTTGCTATATCTAAACCCCTATTTTATGTTTGAAAGCACCTCTGAGCATTTGGACGTGTGTCTGTCACCCCTGACTGCAACACTGTCACTGTATGTTCACAGGCTGTGCAGCTGAGGACACAAGCAGGGACATCTACTGAGCGAGTGACATGTGCTGCCACTCAGTCAGCAGACGGTGGCTGAGGAGCACAGTGACAGGCAGGAGCACAGGTTAAGTGTCACCCAAGATGAACTGTGCAAAACCCTACTTGGTATACACTGCCTGCAACTCGACATCCCTCCACTCAATGAGCTTTCCCCTCACTTTAGGCTTGCCTAACCTCTAAGGCCCCAGGCACTATTCTTGCTTTATTCATTTTTTCCCCAGAGGTGGGATGCCATCACAGGGGTTTCAGAAATTCAGTTTATATCAAACTGTGTCCATGTCGTAGCATCTTCTTGGATTCTAATGAATGCAGCTAGGTGATAGGAAAGGCCCCACGAGCAGATTCTAAAATATTTTGTCACCTTCCCATTCACTACAAATGCCTTCCTATTACTCTGAACTGTTTATTCCCTTTCCCTAACCTTGCAGTTTGAAACTCTTTACCCATACTACCTTCTATTACTTCTTTCAGTCCCTCCCTTCCAGCAGAAAGTTGTATGACTTAAAGATCTTCTTTTTGAAAATAAGCCAAGCTCATTCTCTACTTTTGTAAGTACTTTATTTTAAACTACATGGATACTCAGGAAAAATTCTTATTAGAGGGGTAATGAAAAATATCCAGCTCCTTTATGTAACACCCCTTAAGGTTTTAATTCTGAAGCAATCAAATCTTAAGTAAATATTCTGTAACTTCTTGTTTGAGGCAAGATTAGGGAAAGAGAATAAACAGACTTTTTTTTCTGCATTATAAACCCAGGATAATGTAGTTTCTCAAAGAACTTCTCATTACTCTAAAAAACCTCAAATATTGTAATTGAAGTCATAATTACATTTAGATACCACAACTTCCCCCCTTCCAAGAGGACATAAAGCTTTTGTAAGGAAACAGACTTTTTGAGAGCAACTTTGAAAAAGAACCAATGTATTTTTCTCCATGTTTTACTCCAAAGAAATAACACTGAAAACTAACAAGTTAAACAAACAGTTCTACATCACTCTACTTCAGAAGATTTCAGAAAAGTGTAGTAATAAGGTGCTGTAAATTGCAAGTGACACCACCTCTCAGTTCTGCAAAATCAATGAGCAGTGTAATACCTCTTGCAGAAAACATCTGTGACTAATCCAGGCAGTACTAATTAAGTGATCTTTGACCTAGTAAGGCAGGTTGGCATAACACATACAGCTTAATTATTCATACATTACTACTTTATATGAGTTGTACTGAACTTTGCCCCTATTGTTTGACAGCAGTAAAGTAGGTTAAAGTTGCTACAGCTCCTTCCTGCTATCATGACTATAAACTGGTTATTCTATATAAAAACAAACACATACAACATAACGAGCCTGTCACATAACTTTCTTGTTACACATTCAAACACACCTGATTTGCTAAAAGATGATTTTCTTTTTCTCAATTCGTATGTTATTTTACTTTCCAAGTTTAACCAGCAGCAAACCTATTGTTGTCATTCCAGCAAAACTTTAAAAAGCGCACAAAATCAAACAGAAAAATATCAGGTACTCCAGAAATGCATGAAATAATAGTAAAATGTGAAATGTTATTTTGAACAAAAAGTATGTGCAAGAATGTATTCTAAAACTATGTGAGGAAGGAAGAAGTTTTGCAGGTAAAGTTCACAGTTGCACTAGAACACTTCAATGATTCACCTGGATGTTAAGCCCAGCATTCTGCTGGTTATATTCAGGTCTGCAACATCTACCTTTGCCCTTACAAAGCTCAAAACTAGAATTTCACCTTCCAGAATTCAAGAAGTTGAAATTCACCTCACACTAACATGGCACAATATTTGCAGGCATTATACACCAAGGTTAACAAAGGAATTCACACACACAAAACTAATTCACCTCATGGATTTTAGCCAGTTAACCTCAAGCAGCAGATACACTACCAGTCCTCTTCCAGACTATCTAGATTGCCAAGTGAAATTCTTCACCCTAGGAGTAAGTACAAAAATTTAGAACAGCCATGCCTTCCCAACTTCTTCCTCTTCCCAGAGAGTCAGAAATATAAAACACCAATGTTAAAGGACACACTAGGCCCTGCAGATTTCAAAGGTTTTGCACTTGTTACTGTATGTCAGCATCATATACCAGCACAAGAATGCTGAAAATGTAAAGATGTGGCAAGAAGACAATCCTTTTCAAAAGTATTCTCTAATTTACATCAACAACAAAACATGAAGAAATGAATGATACACAAAGTAATGAGACTAAAGGAGGATAAGGCAATGGTAATAACCAGATGCTTTTGTCTAGGCTGGTGATATAGGCAATGTAGCTTACCTACTGCCTAGTCTTGATAGGTAGCATTCTGTAAGGCTCCTGGCAAGGTTTGCCTCACAGGGAAACATGGAGAAAAGAACGAAGACCAGTGGGCAAAAACCATCCTCAAAATAGCATTCAAGCAGCAGCACAGCTATTATTGAAACAACCGAATGTTGGATGTTAGCGTTTGGAATCCATGGCCACAATACAGTACCAGCAGTAAATAAGACCTAAGCTGTGGAGGGACTCAAAAGTGTAAACCAATACATACACACAAGTGAAAAATCAAGTTTGTAAGCATGGCACTTACTTTTGCAACTGCATTTCTAATAAATTCAAGAATTCAAAATGACTAAAGAGATTACAGAAGTAAAGGACAAGGTATCAGAAAGACTGCAGTACAGAGAGAGCAGAAGGGACAGATCAAGTCACGCTCTCACAAGCTCATGCATCTGTTGAATTAGCTGGAATGTAACTCATAAGTTATCTTCCTTTCACAATTCCCACTAGTCTTGTAATAATGGTTGGTCTGCCTAATATAGATGAAAACCTCAGATTTTTAACACTATACCTAGCAAAACTGAAGATCCACACAGGAAAGACACATTCCAAAGAGTCTTCAGCATTTAGGCTGGCACTTTCCATACACTGACCCTCAAGCTAATGCATGCATTGCCATTGTCAAGTCCTGCAGATCAACATCAGAAGACATGAAAGCAAAACAGTTTAATGGGGACAGCACAGGACCCACGTAATATCTACTTCAGGTATAGGGAGATTACTCCAGACAAGTTCTAGCCTGCTTCTATCAAATGAATGCTACTAACAGTGGGAAAATATTAAACACACTTCAAAACTACATTGGACCTGCATCTATGTTTGAAGATGTGCTCCAATCTGAAGGTAGCCTGGTTTTTGTGCTCCAAGATCATTCCTCAGTGAAGGCAAAGCAAGATAAAGTGTGGACAACTGAGGTTCACTTTAAAAGAATACTCTTGGTCTGACTTAACACATAACCACTCCTGGAACATCTGCATGGCCCAGTATTTCTTACAAATACTGCTATACTAAGCAGGAAAACCTGAGCTCATTTTTGTGCCCTTCCACACAGCTTTTCTGCTTTTTGAAAGTGAAATTTCACTCACTGAGGCAGAGATATTTGAAAAAATCACTCTTCCCTATGAGTCTGATAGAAGAGTAACTTGCAGCCACAGCTCAGGATCTTGTTTTAACTGTCATGCAAGAAACAATGTAAGGTAGCAAATGCATGACTTGTCAGCGGGGTATCAATGTCTGCCATGTTGTGTGACACTTACCCAACTTCATTAAACTCCCACAGATATTGTGCATGAGTGGACTTAGGTAAAATAAAACTGGATCCTTGCTTAATCTCAGCTATGTTATTACTTAAGTCTGTTGAGTAAGTCCATCTCAGTATTTGGTAGTGCTTACAAGACACCTGCAGGCACTATAATATCGCAACACATCAGGTCCTAAGCATATAGTTAACAACTTACAATCTCAAATACAGTAAAACCGTGAAAGGGCTGAGCCTGCGATACATTCTTCGTCTGCCACACTTTGCAATGCCAGTGCTTTGTAAGGCATTAACGAATACACATCCTAGAACCATATACCTGTAAGGCAACCTCACAGAGAGCATCACCACATTCGGCCCCTTTGATACCGCCGCCCGTGTATCTTATTGTCACACGGCAGCATTCAAACAACAGCTGAGTCCATCAACTGCCTATGCAGACACGGTCACCCCTCGAAGTGTCAATACTCATTCCTAGTCCGGAAAATAGAAAAAGCCAACATAATTCGGGGAACAAGGCGGCGGTGGTTGGATGCTCGCAGGAGGAGCACGGACCTCACGCCGGGGAAGGCGTGGGCAGAATCAGGCTGCCCCCTGTGCCCAGGAGCCGCCTCCCGGGCAGATGGCAGCGGTGGCAGCGCCCTGTGTGTGGCACAGAGGCGCGGCTGCCCCTCTGCCGGGCCAGGGCCGTGAGGGCGAGCACAGCTCCCGCTGCTTCGGCCTCCCGGCGCCGGCCCCGCGGCTCGCCCGGCCCCTCCCGCCCCGCGGCCCGGCCCGGCCCGGCCCCGCGCTCACCCGTGCTGCGCGGCCGCCCGCCGCTTGCTGAGCAGGCAGAGCAGCGCGCAGGCGGCGGCGGCCCCGGCGATGGCGGAGTGCCGCGCGGTGAGGAACTTGCTGTAGGCGGCCATGGCGAGAGCAGCGCGGAGCCGCCGACCGAGCGCAGCCGACCCAAGCAGCCGAGCGAGGGATGCCGGGAGGGGGCGGCGCCGCCCGGCCCCGCGCCGGGAGCGGGTTGTGCAAGGCCGGGACGGCAATTACCGCTCCCTGGCAGCCCCTGGCAGCGGGCGGACCCCACGGCAGGGCAGGAAGGGGCGTTTCCTCCCGCGCCGGCGGGGCCGGGCCGAGCCTGTCGCCGGCCGCCCTCGCCCGGAGGTCGGGCTGAGCGGCCGAGCCGAGCCTCCCCCGCGGCCCGCGGGTTAATCTGCCCAGGCACCTCCGCCTGCCGAGCGGGCTCCGGTCAGCCACTGTCCCGGAGCCCTTTGTGTAGGGGTACTGGGGTGATTCCTGAGTGTGCGCTAGAAATGGCTTGTGAATGTGGTAACGACAGAATAAAAATAAAAATTTAAAAAAATATATTTTAAAACGTTTTAAAAATTCAGGAAAACTTTGATGTAGGTTTTGCCACACCTTGTCTTTTCTCTTTTTTTTTTTTTTTTTTTTGTTAGTGCCGTGAGAGGAGCTGCCAAGATTGGCTGTCAGGCAGAGGGTGGAATGAGTTGTCACCTGTGTAAGCACAGGGAAGTAATCGCTATAAAGAGCAGAGCCATGGCAGGTAGAGCAGGAGATACCAGCTAGCTTTGTCCCACAAAAACCAGTCATACTTGTACCGGTGCTTTTTCCAGCAGAGTTAATAACAGATTGGCATGTCGAGCTATAAAAGCAAAAACAGCCATGCCAGCATAACTGTATTTACACTGGATCTTCCCCTGTGGTCATAGCCTTCAGAAAGATGCCTGATAATGTATATGAAGTGTCTCTACTTTCTGTGGGAACTGGTTGGTCATGTATTGAAAGCCTGTATTGATGCCATGGTTAACACTGAAATGACAAAACTATTTCTCTGATTAAACTTAAACGCAGATCAAAATGCAGGTGGAATCAATGTATTTATTTTTAGTCTTGGAAAATGTTCTCATGCAGGCTTTTAAAAACATGTGAATACCTGTGAACGTTGTGCTTTTTTTAGTGTAGCACAAGAGTGTGCACATAGGTCAGTCCATTTATCAGGTATTCCTATTTCTTCCAAGTATTTCTGCCTGGACTAGGAGGTCTGAAGCTGCAGTTTGAGAGGTAATCCCTAGTTCTTCATTCTGAATCACCACATATACTCTTCATTCTTGCTCTCTTTCCCTATCCTTGGTATCATCAGGCATTTTAAAGCAAGTCTATGTTTTGGTGTAAAAGCTGAAGTCTCAAACTCTCAAATTGTTAGCATTCTTTTAGAGCATTAGAGTCACAACTGTTGAACTTAGTTCTCTGCCACTTGTTCTGAGACCTTAGACACATCAGTAATCTCCCTGCTTTAAATATGTACAATATGCTGTACATTGGTGGCTTTGGTGTGGGTGGGAGGAATTGTCAACTATTTGAAGTATTTCAGAACCTCAGTATATAGCAGAATCACACAGCATTAATTAATTCATGTTTTATAAGGTGAATGTTTGTGAAAATACTTTGGTTTTTAAAATCTTAGATACTTTGAGAGTAGGTGAGCATGAGAACCTAAAAAAGAGGTACTTTTGGTATCAAAATAAACTTTTTATATTAAAGTAATTGCAAAAAGAAAAATTCTGTGAATTTTCAGGTTTATGAATCTTTGTAGTACAGTTTTGCTGGTACTTTTAATCTCAGTATCAGCACAAAGATCAGGAATGTTCTGATACTGTCTGCTTTTCTTTACAAGTCCTCTTCCCTCTTTAAGCTTAGGTTGGTTGTACCCTTCCACAGAAGTTGCTATCTAGTATGGCCTAACTTTGTTTCCATGAACTGTCCATCAGCTGGGGCCGTGCTGACCTTTGTTGTTTGCATGTCCGTGTGACTGGTGTTCTGCTGTTTGTCTGCTCAGTGTCCTTAGCCCACTTTCTGACACTAGCCAATACCATGACCCAGTACATATTTTATTTCTCTTCTAACTTTTCCTGAAATGATTTCACACATGCCTATCATTCTCTGAGAAACTTGTCTCATGCATCCAGATCTCCACTTTGTCTTTTGCTGCCTCGATTCTTGAAAGTTGCTTTTTTCAGAATAACTTTTTAAACACGATTGACAAATGGGCACTTAGTTCAAAACATGAGATTTTTATTGATCCATTATTTCATCATTTTCCAACAGCACTCATGGCTGAGTGTGGATGATTTTATGTGGATGATTTTATCAAAACTCCTTGATAAAATCATCCACACTGATCAAATGTTTTTGTGACAAATGCTCCTTTTTTTTCCCTTCAGTTTGAGATCTGCTGCATTTCAATACTTTATACATTGCAGCCATATTGCTTTCTTGATATTCTTTGTACAAGTCAACTGTGAGGGTTTTGCAAAGTAACAAATAAGAGCAATGTTAATTCAAATGTATCTCAAATGTAAAATCTAGAGGTGGAAAGGTAGCTTGGAAGAAACAAAGAGTAGTAGTTCGGTTACCTGTACTAATAGTACCGTGTCTAGTTTCTCTGATAAAGCAAGGTCAAATTAACAACCATCTTTTTAATACAGTCCATGGTATCATTCAAACTTCTTACTAGATAAGTAGGAACATCCATAGCAAGCAATCTGTTTAAACGAGAAAGTGCACTCTGGAAGACTGAAGCATGTAGGAAGAAAAATGTATGTTTACTACTGAAATCTTAAATCCCTGTAATGGACATCAGGAGACCTCGTAACAGGCAGTGTTAAGCTGGGCTCCTGTGTCTCAAGTGTATCTGCCTAAGCAGTTCTCCTATTTCCCAATTTAAAAAATAAGTATAATAATGATAAGCAGTAACAATATTGCTAAACAGTTCAGATTTTCAGTTCATGTCCTCAGCTACTCTTGATTTTAGATGCTTGAGTTTTAAGAAGTCAAAGTCAGAAATATAAGAAATTACTACAGGGTGAATATTTGTCCCACTGATAGTTATGTGAATACATTTTACTTAATGGAGTCTAGGTTAACAAATAAGAAGATGCTCCCATTTGGTTTCTCCCAGAACAGGAAGAACCTGTATTATTTGCTGTTGGCACTTGGCATACAACACCCAGCTATATTCTGAGAACAACATGTCATCTAATAATTAAATGAAAAATCATGTTGTTTATTGTAGGTCCAATGCAACATATAAATATCATGGAGCGCACTTTACAAATATTGTGAAAGTTGGCAGAAAAATTAGATTAATTTATGTAAGCTGAGGTAAACTGTAAGATGCAAACTGAATCATGTAAATTCATCAATTTTGAAGGTGATTTGTGTAGTGCTGGACTCCGTTCTGCAGATTTACATTTGCTTAATTTTAAGCAGATGTATATAAATTCAGTGGGATTGTTAACTTTTTAAATTTTAAGTAATGTCGGTGGTATTGAAAACTTAATAATTAGGGGAGAAAGAAGGAAAGTTCCAGGGATTGATGTGGTCTCTTTTGTGAAATCTGTGTTATCTCCTAGATATATCACTTAGTACTAGAATCTGGCATGGTTTACAGGGAAATAATTAAACTGTTCTGTTAATGCAGTCATCAGCACAAAATGATAAGGTTTTGTCTTTCCACTGAAGTGCTACAACAGGGTATTAAGTTGATGTTTCACCGGAGGAGGTTCTACATCTGAAGTTGAGCTACATTATATCATGTATCAATTCATATATGTGCAAATGGGTGTATATGAATAATGATACAGATTATGCTCAATAATCTTATTAAGCCTTATTAATACAACTTATGTCTTCCAGCTGGTATCATTATATGTTTAGTCACTTCTTAGAACTTCAAACTCCAGTGCAGGTGAAGTAGTGTAGATCTGGTATCAAACACTCAAAACCCATAAGCCTCCAATGCTGACTATAATGCAGGTTTGATCTTCAGAGCAGGGCCTACAGGGTGAAATTGAAATGGACATAAACTTTCTTTGATCTACAGAACACAGAGAGAAGACAAGCTTCCATTTCTTTGTACCTCCTATTTTCTCTTCTTGTTCTTGCCCTTTTCTTACCCACCTGCTGCATGCCCCTTAGATGATTGGTGTTACAGGGACTTTAGATATGAGAAGGTAGTTTTTCTGAGCAGTGAGTAAAATCTGGGAGTAGCATGGGCAGAAGAAGATAAGGGGTGTATAGAAAAAAAAATGCTTAGAAGTACAGAGCATTGGCTTTTGAATTGATGCTTGCAGACCTTCTGTGCCGTTACTACTTCACTTTCCCACTGATAAGGGTACTTTTCCTAATCTTTATTAACTGATGTTGTAACCCACAAGTGCTAAATTGCTACACACAAGTCTACTTTGTGCAATTCCTTGATTTCTGTCTTGCTTTGCTTTATATACTTGAGTTTTTTAATGTGACTGTGATCTGGCCTCTGTACAAGCAACTCTTGCTTCTGCTTAATAGCTTATGCCTTTCCAATATAAAAGACAGCAGATTTCTTTTTATAAGCAGACTTCATATATTTATAAGTCTGGGTGAAAATACACAGGAATTACTGTTATTATACCAGACTCAGAAATTATCTGGTCTTCTTTCTGTATGTGAATAGTTATGTGATCCTCTTAGAGACAGTATAGACTCCACATATCTGCTTTCTTAGCAGATTTTACTGCTAAGAAAGATTTTCTTGGATTTTACTCTGACTTCAAACACACAATTATTTCATTCTAAAGTATGGTGTTTGACACCCATTCTAATTTTTCATGTCAGTAAGCATAATCACTCATACTCTGCTGGTCCAGGAAACACACTGGTACTACAGAGAGAGAAAACACCTGATTTGTACTAAGAACTGTTTTATTTTCCTTACTGTTTTTATTTGCTTTTATTGTTAATTGGCTTCCGACTTCAACATTTAGACAAAAATGTCTCAACTAAGCTGTTCACATTGATTCTTAGAATGCTGACATTCCGTTTGTGAGTCAGTTTAATTGGACAACCTGTGTAAAGTACAGAATTAGATTTTCCTCCAAAATACATTACTCTGCATTTACAAACAGTTTCAGTTATGATTTTGAGCTTCTCTTGCCTACCTTGTTAGGACTAGGTGAGTGGGTAGAAAAATGGAAACTGAAACTGGATGTTCCTGTTTAGCTTGTTCTGAATGGATCAGTGCTCAGTTTGATCTTGATAGCTTTTGGTGATCTGAAAGCCAAGGTATTTCACTGCTCAATATTTATTTCTAGCTTATCTCAAATGTTGTATTATTTTATGTTTTATGAGATACATAATAAATAGAAGACCAGATGTCGTTGATGTTACCTTCCTTATCATACCTAGAATAATGCTTGGTTTAAAAAGTTTTCCATTTATCATCCAAAAGTGAGAAAACAGAAGGAAAATCTTAAGGAACATTTTATGGAAAAGGCATTCATGAGCAGTATCATGGATCTTTGCAAAGCCAAGCTGTCAAGTTTGATATCTGAATTCAGTAATTTAAAGAAAGGCATTTAAAATATGTTTACAACTAATATCTCTTTCATGGATAGATCTCTATTTCTTTTATTGAGATTGCCTCATAATTCTCTTATAAACAGTGCTTCTCAGCTGATTATATCTTTGTTCTTTAATGTATTTGCTGACTTATAATGATGCAAACTGAAAATTTGCATAAATTTTCTGTCTCAGCTAAGATATCAATTTATTTAATACAAATGTCATGCCAATGTGGTCCAATTATTTCCCAGAATGAAGCAATGGGAAAGTATGGGTTTTTTCAGTATATTAATAGAATATAACAAGCTTTAAGATCATTGTATTTTATCACCATGGTTTGCAACAGAATTGAGTTTGGCAGAGACTAACTTATATGAAAGCTTTTGGAAAGCTGTGTCATCATTGTTTGGTTCCTTCTAATGTCATGGAACTAATGTCATGGTTCCTTCATATTTCAGGTAATGGAGCTTAAATTCGTAAAGTTCTTCAAAAGCGACTCATCTCTCTCTCTTGTATTTGGTCATAAGGTATCAGACATCAGGTTTAAACCATAGTAACTTCAGCAGACCCATCTTCCCATTTTCCAGGAGCTATGACCACAAATACATACCATGATGGCATGTTCTTTGAACAAATATAATTTGTTTTTAACATTGGTAATGTAGAAAGAATGCTAATAGAACAAGGATTTTAGTACATTCTATCTGCATATCTATTTGCTTAGTATCAGCAGCGAGGGTCCAGTTTTACATTCCACAGAACTCTTCTCCCTATTGGCATATTCCTGGAAACTTGCCTCCTGCTTCCTCTTATTACAGGAGCTTTCAAATTATTTAGTATTAAGTGCATGATCCCCAATAAAGTTCTGTCATTGGTAAACACAGTAGTCCTTATTCATTGTTTTGTATCAGTATAGTTCAGATCTTTTTGAGAATTAAAGTAAAATTAGAATTTCTCCTCTGTATGCAATACTTGGATTTGCATTTAGTAACACTCAGGCTCAATTGCCATTTTGCTCCACACTCACCAGCTGAAGAAAGGTAGACGAAGGAGCAGTGTCATAACTTGAAATGGATTTCTAAAACTGAAGTCTTGTCTCCGCCCATTATTTCACAAGTTGGCAATTATTATAGCAGCCCTTCTGATTAACCATGTCAGAGACACTGAACATCGTAGGAGCCTAATGGTCTGGTTTTATACACTAATAACAGGTCACATGTGGTATTCATGCAGCATTAATGAGTAAGTTTTTCATTTGTTCCTTCACACTGACAAATTACTGGCTTTTCCGAAATAGATTTGTATGCCTTCTATAACAGTTCTTAGCCTTAGGCTACCAGCTGTGCTGGAGATTCCATCATTTGTTATGTTCATGTCCCTCACAGTTGCCACAGCTCAGCAGCCTGCACCGCACTCCAAAGCAACCATGCAGCATCTGTCTCCTCCCAGCTCAGACTGGCCAACCTTACATGTCATGTTATCCACGTCTCTGCAACCTTCCTCCATACAGACTGGGCAACCTGTTGTTGATCAAGCACTGTGCAGGCTCCAAGGCTTTTTCTGCAATGGGTTTTGGTGCCAAAATGCAGCATGAAATGGTGACTGAGCATACTAACAGTTTTTGACTTTCAGAATTATCCTACTGATCTTAATGCAAGCAGATAAAACCACCTTAGGAATGAGAGGAATGCCTTAGGATGAGGCAAGAGTGAGTGGAAGAGAAAGAAATGTCTTGACAAGAAATCAGTGAAGAAGAAGTACAGAAACTGGAGTGGCTTAACAAGATGATATTTAGGAAAGGAATCTGAGCCATGTTGGGTTAGGAAGGCAGAGGAAGGAGGACCTGGAGACCAGTTGGGCAAGGAGATTACAAGGGTTGGACAATTATTCTGGCATTGGGAGGGAATTAAATGATTAGACGAGAAAAGCCAAGTGGATATGGGTTGCAAAACAAGAGGGTGACATTTAGAACTACTGAGCAAAACAGAAAGGAGGTTTTTAGAGTTAGTTGCCTGGAGAAGAAAAAGGGTGAAAGAAGGTAACTTAATGAGGTGTGAGATGGAGTGGGCTGGACCAGAAGCTGGGCTGGACTACTCAGGTGGTACCTGAGCTACCAATTTTGGTAGAGGAGGTGGGGGAAACATGGTAGAATTATTTGACAGGGAGTTCAAGTTCAGTTCTTAGAATCATGGAACTATTTAGGTTGGAAAAGACCTTTAGGATCAAGTCCAGTTTTATAAGTATGAAAAAAAAAGGTGGAAGTTTCTGTAGGTATATGGATATGTGTGCATGTGTATATCTATATCTATAATCTATATCTATAATATACAGAGATTCACAGACATACTTATTCCTTTCTCGGTACAGAAAAAAAAATAATTTCATAGGAAAACATAAATAGTGAAGTTTTATCTCATTCCAGCAGAAGGAAGAAAAATATTACTCTTCAGCCTTAAGGGATAAAGTTGCATGACTCTAAACAACGTGAGAAAATTCTCTGTTCCTTCCTACAGGAGCTACACCCTAAGCCACAGCTGAAAGCTCACCCTCTCTGCCTGCCAGCTAAGGCACAGTTTATAAGGTAGAGCAGGATTCTTCACTCCAGCTCTACAGGACTGAATTCAGACAGTCCATCTTAATGCAGAACATATAAATAGAAGATACACAGGTTAAATGTGAAGTAAATAATCATCAAAATTACATCATTCCAATTCAAAACTCAGCTACCAATTGCACTGTTATCTGAAATGAGAGTGACTTTTTACCACAAGTAAAAACATGTTTCCTTGTTATTATCACAGCTTAATTAATGTACTGAATGTTCACATGCCAGTTTATTTCCCACTAACTTGGTGGGAATAGCACAAACAGGCAGCAGAAGTAACCAAATACTCTATGGACCAAACCTCCAGTAGTTGTGTATAACTAAGCAAAATGAAATATAAACTTAATCCTCCTAATTATTTTGTTAAACTTAGTTGGGCCAAATATTTGACCTTCAGAAACACCTGTGCCCTAATTTTTAAGATTATTATATATTTTCTTTTGTAATCTGGAATTTTAAATCATAGGGCTTGACTGACATGATTACCTGGGAAAATGAGAAGCAGAGCAATTGTGTTGTCTGGACTGTATTGTTGAAATACCTTCCAGCCCGAGAAACCCTGGGCAAAGGAGGATGAATAAAATTGCTAAAAGCAGGCAAGAGATCAAGGCATGCAAGTACTGAGTAGCTCTTACAGGCACATTTTGCAAAGTTAACATCAGGTACCA
This sequence comes from Emberiza elegans, assembly GCA_024865655.1. NCBI lineage: Eukaryota > Metazoa > Chordata > Aves > Passeriformes > Fringillidae > Emberiza > Emberiza elegans. Next base: position 70,234,874 of record JALJVW010000206.1, read on the forward strand.
CTGAAACTGCTGTTTCACAAACAGGCTCATCTTCTGTGCCATCTCACAGCTTAAAGAAATTGTTCCAGATGCCGGGGGACCTTCAGATTTTAAGGAACTTATGTCTCTGGTTTTTCCAAGGCCTCCTCAGTAAAAAAAATAAAGCATTTTTTCATAATGGAAATTAGGGTTATGTAGCACAACCATAGCTGGTGCTCTCTCGGCTCTGAGAAGAGAGTATCTGTGAGGAAAAGATTGCATGCCTGAATCATGTAGGATCTTAGGGAAAGCAGAACACTGACTCCACACTGGGCGAAGGAGGGAAGCAAAGTAGTAATTGAAATCTCAGAAGAGAAAGTTAAAATGCGCAGCAAGAGTCTGGAGAAGGAGGAAGGAGAAAAAGAGGGAGGTCATTTACAAATGTAATTTTAAAGTCATAATAGTTTTCCTTGGAAGTTCTAGAGGTGGATATTGGAACCTCCCATACACAGTAGCAAGTCTTGGTCTGCAAGTTTATTTGATTAAATTGTAGTCACATAAGCAGTACCTCACTGGTTCAAAATAATTTAATTAATCATCCAGTCTTTTTACACAATAATCCAAACCCACCTTAAGGTTCTCCAAAAATTCTATATTTGTCACCTGCCTTTTGAACACAAAATGCAATTTCACAGTGAACATAGTGGTAATATTTTGAGGATATTTTCACTTGTGCTCTTTGAATTTGCTGCATTTCAGTAAAATAACAAGTCACAAGTGAGCTATTAGAAAAGTGAAGCAAATGTAAGAATAAGGGTTAAAGTGCACTGAGGTTTGCTTCAAAGCTACATAGTTTTTATTCTTCAGAAGTAAGATGTTATATTGTGTCTTGTAGAACTTAATTCCATTTCATGCCTCAATTTCTCGGAATCAACAATTTTTTCAGCATTATATTAATGATATCTTCTCATTTATTTTGTCAGTAGAGCACTGGTAACATTTGTGTCACATCATTAATGACAACATTGGATTCACCATTAAAAATCATTCTATACCTGACCACTTTTACCCAGTTCTTCCCTGTACTATAATCCTTATAAAAAATATCAACTTTCCCAACTTAATTAATAAAATTCTGAGTATCACCATGTGTTTTATTAATGTTCACTTCAATCATATTGTGTGAAAACATTGTGTTTGTCTAGAAAATCAAATATAATCTTGCCTACTCTGATTATTCAAGACTTTACCATTTGCCCTAAATTATTGCAGACAACTTAATTCAAATTCAGGGGCTTTTCAGACATGAGTAGTTTCTGTCCCTTTCCTCCTTTTTACAGTGAGATACTGTATTGCCTGTCTCAATTTATATACCACCCTGACTTTGTTGAAAATACTTTGCACCAAACCGATCCCACAGTTTTATTCTAGTTTGTTTCAGAATTTTGGAATGAATATTTTCAGCCTATCTCAGTAGTTCTTCTTCAAATGCCTATCTCCCAAATCTATATTTTATTTGTTTATACCATACTAGTTGTAGATTGAGGAGTATATTAGGATCAATTTTAGAATAGTAGGGAAAACTCCCTTCCCTTCAAACCATTTTCCCAAGAACAAGGTGAAACTCTGCTGGAGCAGCCAATGTGATGCTTGGTCACAGAAAGGGCAATGGATCTGAAGCTCCAGGACGTTCTGGTGCAGCAGTCACGGGCAGGGGACAGCGCCGGAAGAGCAGCTGGAGCCGTGCAAGTGCCAGGTGTGCCACAGGATGGTGCCACAGCGTCAGCTTTGGCCGGGTGCAGGCTGTGGAAACCCCAATGCTAAAGGAAATTGTGATACACACTTTATGGACTGCAACGTCTGCACTGGCTGTGCTCAGCAGAGATAATTTAAATTCTAAAGGTGGGCTATTTTCTTTATCTGTACACGCCTGATCTTCACCCCCAAATCTCCTGTACATATTTGGAGGGACTGTGCACTAAGCACCAGCTTTTCTCTGGTGAAACAGCAGAGCTCTCTTTGCCTTCCCAGCTTTGATTTTATGGCATGTCTGTAAAACACATTGTGCAGAAATAATTTTAGTAGCCCAACTATTGAGCTATTAATTTACATATCTCTTTTCATTTTATTTACCAAAGGTGTATTAAATGAGCATATTCCTTCTGTTAGTGGTTAAGCCAGTCTAAGTCACTGTTGATCTATTTTGGGTAACATTTCAGTAGTTATGGGAGCAGTAGAAAAACATATTTGTACAAGAGACCTGAGAAACAGATATTCCATTCCTTTCCTGTGGTATGATAAGGTTCTTTAAATGAAGAAAAAATAAGTTCCCGAGAACATCTATATAACTAAGTGGTTGATGTATCTGGAGAGTGATGTGTGAGATAAAATCAAAGTGAATTAACACTGTAAGGTGCTTTTTGTGGTTTATCACAGAAATTTATCTTTTGAGCTAAAGAATAAAATTATATCATTAACTTGTTTCTAGTAGGAGCCCTGTATATGATTAAGACACCTCTGTCACTCAGGTGAAAATAGAATTGCTAATAACTCTCTTGCTTATCATCCTGGTTGTGGTATTGCACATTTTTACTTACTTTGTTCATCATGATTTTCAAGCCTTAGAGGTCTTCTGGTATTGCTTACTCTTTTTTCATTTCTGCAGTGGACATATGAATGATGAGCTACAAGTGGTTTGTTCTGACTTTTATTGTAGTCTGTTGAAATTTATTCTATCTAGGCAATATTGTGAAAAGATGCTGTCTTACCAAAATTCCTGATATTTCATCAAGCTGTCAAAATGTTGTCAGTTAAAACACTGTTTTCAATTCCATTCCAGAATTACTGTTAATATTTCACTTCACTTGGATAAGAATCAGACAACACAAGTGAGGTTTTAAAGCTTATTACAAAATACTTCATAAAATATGGTAGAAATAGAACGAGTGCATAATAATGGCAAACTGTGGTTTGAGTCCATACACTTAAGTATTTTTATTTTTTTAGTCTAATTGTCTAGCTACTCATTTGGAAAAACAGATAAGCTTGTTGTTTTACTACTGATTTAGTAGTAGTGATTTGAAACTGGAGACTCCTTTACATTCTGTGTGAATGGTAACTATAGAAATGAGAAATTATGACCCAGAATACTGGCTGACAACATTTTGTGACAAGAATTATTGTCTCAATAGCTTTGCCAAATGTCAGCTGCTTTGTGGAATAACCCTGAACACCTGATCATGGATTGTTACGGAAATTTCCCTATTTCACCACCAGTGAAAGCAAACCAGCAACATTCCCTTCTCCATGCAGACCTTTCATTGTAAGGAAGCAATTAAAGATTTCACTCATAGCCACAACTTATTACAATAAACAGTTCCTCATCTTTCTCATATCTGTTCTAAATCTTTAGGGAGGAATTATGTTTGATGACACTTATAGACTCAAACTTCTATAGGCACAGTTACACCCAAGAAACTCATAAATCTTCACATGCAAATGAACCCATGAAACTGCTTATGGCCATGGGGCTGTGTGCTTAACCCACTTTCATCTGAAAGGAATCACAGTGCCTCACTCCCTAGGTGCTACATTAACAGACAGGAACTCAGGCAGTGGCCTCCAGGTGAAGACAATTAAGCTATCCTACCAGATCTGGAATGTGTTGGAAGCAATTCAGTGATTGGCTGTAAAGGAAGGAAGAAAGGAATGTGTCCTGCTTTTCCTCCTTAGGGCTTGCTACCACCCTAGGGATAAGGGAACTGTTTATTTTCCTCCTGAAGGGGTTAAAAAAAAAAAGAGAGTTATGTTGTATGTGAAGCAGGTGATCTGAACAGCTTAACCCACTTACTGTATCGTATAAATTCAACTACATTCCTTTTTACAGCTTCTTTCTTTTTAATTGTGTGAATGAAAAGTAGGAACAATCTGATCTACCTTATCATTTGCCTTTAAGCTTCTGTGTCCATGTCGGAGGCTACAGGAAATCAGTGTTTTACCACTGAAATAACAAGGAAAAAGTAATTTAAAAAGAAATGCATTTATGTTATGCATTCCCAGTGCAGAGATATAGGTCCAGAGTGGTCACAGATTCTCCCATATTTGGTAACACTGCTGCTGCACACTGAAAATTGAAAACAGAACTTCACAAAGAGGGAAGAAAAAAAATCAGTGGAATTTTAACTACAGGCCTGTGCACTCTGGCACCATGGTAAACCACAAAAAGCACACACAAGTGTGCTCTAATGCATTTTGAACATGTCTTCCTGTGGTCATTTTGATGTTCAAGATCATATGGTGCTGCTATTTCCTTCTCTTTTCCAATTCATTTCAGTTGTTGCACAGTGGCATTGATGGAAAATCTGTTCCTGCAGCTTGTTCTGATAAAGCCTGTCTTCCCAAAACAGGTTTTGTGGCAGGAGCCAGATTCAGAAACCCAGAATGAATCTCAGTACAGTAGATTTGACTCTCAGATATCAAAACCAGCAAAGAAAATTTTAAAAATGAGTAATTCTTTGCAGTGTCTGTTTGTAAAGCTGGGAACACCCACTGCTACAGAATGTGTTTGCTAAAAATTAAGTTTCTGGAGAGGATTACAGGAGTTCATGGGAGAGGAATTCACTGAGAATTACTAGATATAGAAGTCATGCTTGGTTCAGGAAGTTTCTCAGCTGCAAATGGCTGAAAGATCAGGAAAATATTCCTGTCCAGTGTTTCATATGTTTCTCAAGCATCCATTCATGGCTCTTATGAGAAGCAAGACACTGGATCTACTGGACTCTTGGTTTTACCCAACCTGGTCATTCCTATTTTGAAGCCTTACCTACATAAATTCTATGTTCTCAGGTTTTTACTACTGGAAAATCCTTGCTTGTGAGATCAAGTACCAGAGATTATCAAAAATCCCTTATAGTAGTGAGATTAAGCTATAGCTTAATTTATTTCTTACATTAATGCCTTTACTTTTGAGTATGCTAGGTCCCACACCTTGGAGTCTGTAAGATTAGGACCTGATCTTTAATGTTTGTGTCTTTCACTGTTACGTATTTGCTATGCATGATAAATAATGTTATTTTTAAAAAATCCTATTCTACAGTACCTTTAGATATGTGAGTATAGAAGAAAAATGGGGGTATCTGTTATTAGTCTCCTTTTGAGGCATTAGCTGTGTATGCCTATATTCTGAGCATAGCAATACATCCACTTTGAAGACAAGATAGCTGTTTGTTGTACAGTATGTGTACACGTGACCATAAAAAGCAGTACATATTTCTCTCTTTTATTTCCTTTCCAACTTCTACTCATCAGAGAAATTTTTTCTCTGTCTGATTTTGACCAGTTTTGTTGAACTTCTGCATATCTCCTACCTTTGAAGTCCCTTAATATTATCTCTGAGGATTTTCTTTTAGCTTTCCAGATTGAGCCCTGCAAGACCATTCTTTGACATTCCTTTTGATGTTTTAGTAGGTCACTGACATACAGCTTTTACCTGCCATCAGACTTCAAAGCCTGTAATGTTTGGCAGCCAAGCCTGTCTCGGGCATTTTTCTACTGCTTGGGAGAAGTTACTGAAATTAGATGGCAAACGCTCCAGCAACACTGGAGTCACATTCCTATGCTGAAGATTGCCAGTGTGGCTTTGTTGATTATATGCTGCCCATGGCTGCATCTGGCACTGGAGGCTCTCTGTCTGAAGAGGAGAGTCTCCAAAGCTGTTCCACACAACACGGTCAGGGTGACGAGGAAGGAACCAGCCCAGGTTTGTGATCTGCCTTTGCTAAAGTCCTCAGGTTCTAGAAGAATGGAATTTTCATCTCTGTAGGCTCTTACCTGCTGGGACTGCCCTTCCAAGAGCAGCTGTCAGCAGTGTCTGCCAAAGCACAAGGACTCCACCTGCAGTCATCCTGCCTTGACACAAGGGCTAAGGCTCCTCACAGAGGCATCCCATCTTCAATGGGACCCCATCTTTGTGAATCCTGGGACCAGCAGGGAACTCACAGGGCATCCCCACGTGTTCCTACCAAGACAATTTACTCCGGAGAAAGCTGAGGAGGGTCTCCAATTGGAGCACATTCTGCCATAGCTCAGGCAGTATCAGCAGCCTTTCCATTCACTAGATTTGGAAACCTACCAACTTGGGTTTCTCATTCTTGCTGTTATCAAACACAGTACCATGCTGCTAACTTGCCAATGAACCAGTCATAACTGAGACACGAACAAATAGGGTTATTTATTTGTATTTGATACTGCAGTCTTCTAGTTACATATAGTTTGGATTTCTCATTAAAACTACCGATTTGTAAATAATATTTGCTAAAAAGGAACTCCTTTTGAATAGCTATAATTTATGGCTTTTCTCAGAATAAAATGTTAAAGTACTGTGATTTTCAATACAGTGAATTGCAGTCTATATTTTTATGCTATATACATAATCAAAAGTAATAGATATTCATACATTTTGTTAGTAATAGATATTCATATATTTTGTTAGCCCACAACTGTATCGCACTGGATTATTTTACCTAGGCAAAATGACAGAAATAGATCAGTCTTATTACTTTAATCCTTCTCTGATAAGTATCATATTTCAAAAGATATGCTGCTCTTTTAGATACAATGTTATTTTCTCAAGTTTATATATATATATATATGTATATATACATATATACACATTAAATAATAATGGTCCTGATTTTGTACATATTATTCAGTAGTGAGTTTCTGGAAGAGCAGAAAGCATTGCTTCCATTGCACAAGAAAATGTTATATAATACTAAATAACATGTTGTATGAAACAAGTCCAGAGTCTGTTCTCACATCTGTTATTCAAATATTATATTGCCATAGCATCTGCTGTCTTGCAGCTAATCAGATTCATCACTACTATTTAAAGCAAAAACAGGAAACAAAACAAAACAGAGAACTGTTGGTGTTGGATTAGGAATTTTTGGGACCAGTCCAGTGAGAGACTGATGAACTATAGCACTTGGTGTCTCAGCCCATGGCCTACAGGTAATTCTGCATTAGGCACTACACTCCCTTTATTATTAACAGGAAGATTTAGGAGCCTCATTTTAGGACAGCTGAGCAACCTGTGCCCTGGGAAAAGAGCAGTTAAGGTCAGTAGGAAATTCCCTTCAGGAATTCAGGTGCTGTACCAAGGCTGAGAGCCACTGAGGAATTCTCCCTCAGGACCAGGCATCTACAATTGGTCCACCAGAAACTGCATAGAGTTCACTATTTTTACTGAAGCTTTTGTACAGTAATTCAGGGATCAGCATACTCAGAGATATGTCAGAGGCATTTAGTACCCTGTCTTTAAAGGGCCCATGCCTGTATCTTTGCTATATTTCTATTTATTTGTACGAGATCTGTTCACATGAACAAGTCTCACAACTGCATGGCAGATGTTTCTTTCCTCTGTAATTACATCACTTGAGTGGAGATCCAATATTTTGAAAGAAAGGAAATACTGATGGGTGGAAAAGGTCAGTTAGAGTAGAAAGTCTTCTCAGAAACTCTGTCTGAAACTCATATTCATGATCAAGAAGCATTCATAATTGTCATTGACGGAGGCGACTGGATTTTTGTAGCTGAGAAATACCACCCACAATTAAGCAAATTGTTATACAGGACTGGGAGTACAGCCCTCTCCTGATGCTAGTCTAGAAACACGCCACAGAATTCTCATGACAATATTGCCACAGGAGACTGATCTGCATTCACTGACACAGAAGACACTGGCAATAGCACTGTACTTTCAAAACCTATGAACACATTATAATCACTTTAGCAACTTCATTGAACAATATTATACCCTCTAGCATCTATATGCACACCAGTGTTTAATAAAGTGTAATGTCATTTTAAAGACCTCCCTTAATGCAGGTGATTAAAATGACTGTATCACAAAGCAGACTGTAATACTTAATTTGGTAAGAAGATGTTAGAAAGAACTTGACCTAGATATTCAGGTTACAATGTCCAGGATGAAAACTACTGAATGAGCTCCTTGTACAAAAAATACATCCTCAGGTAATGTGACCAGCATAGGAAATTCAGGAAAGCTTGAGATCCAGCCATTATAGCTGGATTATGTTTTCCTAGCCTTGTTAATATTATAGTCAGATGCTGCTTTTGTAGTTAGAAAGAAGAGTAATCACATAGCTCTATTTTAGCATAGAGCTTCATTATGAGCTTTAGTAAAGTATATCTTGCTCTGTGGCGATGAGAATAACCTTTATTTCCCAGTCCTTTTTCCTCCAGAAGTACCAAATAGTGCCCATTAGTAATGCACAGGAGAGTGCAGCTCATCACCTTTCCCTCATCGTATCCAAGCACTCAGCTCTAGCTGTAGTTGAGATAAACTTGTAACAACACACAGGCACAACAGTTCAATTTCACCACGATTAGCTCAGTTGTCCTTACTAGCCAATTTTGGTCAGCTTTATGCTTAGACTACACTCATTAAACAGTGTTCACTTGTTCACAGCAAACATACATCATTGTATCTCAAACATATATACTGCCATAAAAACTGAATCTGAAACAGTTTCTTCCTGAACAAGATGCATAACAGCCAAGGTATCAGCAGTGCTGATCTTTAGCTGAATCTCTCTTTTATTTGTCTAGGCTCCAACATAAAAATATGATCTCTGGCAACAAAACTGCATTTGGAAGCCAAGTACAGTCCGTAAGACTAGCACAGAAAACCCTGAGCCACAATGAGAAAAACCATTCCAGCTTCCCCTTAAGCAGGTTGTGAGGTTTCAGCTCCTAGCCCATCACAAACTAGTACACTTGGGTTTGCCACCTTCGAGGCAGGCTGTACACGCTCTCTTGGCAAAATGGTCTGAGTGAACTGCAACACCTTTAACCATAGGGGTTCTTTTAACCTAGATCATTTTGTCAGGGCTGGATTTAAACAATCATCACACAACATCAGAGGCAGCAGAAGGAAGGAAGAGGCAAAAGCATAGATCTGGAAGGTAGAAACCACTTAATCACATGTACTGCATTTGATTGCTACTTGAGGACCTTATGTGCTCTCCCAACCTGAAATACACTGTTCTCCCTGGCAGAGAACTATTGTTAGAGGAAAAATGGAATGTATGTTAAAATAGGTACACGCTCTCTTGGCAAAATGGTCTGAGTGAACTGCAACACCTTTAACCATAGGGTTCTTTTAACCTAGATCATTTTGTCAGGGCTGGATTTAAACAATCATCACACAACATCAGAGGCAGCAGAAGGAAGGAAGAGGCAAAAGCATAGATCTGGAAGGTAGAAACCACTTAATCACATTTGATTGCTACTTGAGGACCTTATGTGCTCTCCCAACCTGAAATACACTGTTCTCCCTGGCAGAGAACTATTGTTAGAGGAAAAATGGAATGTATGTTAAAAATAGTTCTGAAACTACTGAAGATTAAGAAGTTTATTGCTACATTAGAATTGACTTACTATTGTATTAACAATTAATGAAATTTTGGGGAAGGAAAAGTTTCTAGCCACAATTTTTTACCTGATTTATCAAATTCTTTAAGTACTAAATACTGTCAAGAATATGCAAATGAATTTTTGCTTTGAGGCTGAGAGCAGCAATAGCCAGCCCTTGCAAAAGGACTTTGCGTGCTCCAGAGCAGTGAGACAGAAACCTAGCGACAGCAGGAGTCCCTTCAGCCCCCTGCGGGCCTGCTGTCCTGAGGGCTTCCAGAAACTGGCTAACACTGTATCCTATAATCGACTTCCAGCCTTAATTCGCACGGCAAAGCCCACAGAAGCTGCATCACAAGCCCCTTGTCCTGCAAGGCAAATCCAGCAGCGAGAGCTGTGCTTGCCGCCTGTCCCAGCCGGTGCTGCAGGCCCGCGGCCCTGTGCGCCGCGGAGCAGGAGCCGCCCGGCTGGCAGCCTTTGGCAGGATACCGCCTGCAAGGAGCTCCCAGCCAGCCAAACCTCCTGCTCCTGCAGAAACAGCCTGTTTCCCTGCTAACCCTTCATTGTTGGGCTTTCTCTGCCTTAAATCCTGCTGGTACTGGTAGGGCAGGTGGGGCTAACAGAGCCGGGGCGGTAGCTCCAGGCCTCCTGGCTCCCACAGCAGCAGGTCGCTGTGCCGTAATTACTGTTGGTTAATCGTGTGTTTGGCAAGCTGCGAACGTTCTGGAAGTCATTCCCTTCCTGCAGTCTTTCCTTTCATTCCTCACCACCCACTGTTGTCCTTGGCAATTGCTAGTTAAGGTGGAAGTTTCTTAAGAAACTGCTGGTTAAAAATTTGGAAATAGGGTGCTGTATATGCCAGTGGCAATCCTTTTCCCTGCAGGATCAGCAAATGGAGTTGTTCTGTGTCCAGTTGCGTTTCTCTCATTGTGCTTCCAGTTTTGCATAATGTTTGAGGAACAGTTTGGGGTGTTATGTAGCTCATCTAGAGCAGGGCAGGATGCCATACAAAAGAGGGAAGACCAGGGAACGAGTTTAAATTAGGTCAGTTGATGTAACTGAAAAGAAAAAGTCAACAGTTGGGGGCATCAGTCTGATAATAACTGCTTTACATTAAACTAAAAAACAGCTAGATCACCTGATAGAAAAACCAGATAATAATTGTGAAGTAGAAGAGAGACTAGTGGAGAAGAGGGCTATTGGCAAGGGCAGAGGTAATTGAATGAACATCTCCCATAGAAAGAGACCTCGTTCATCACATTAAAAAGCATGGAGGGATTATCTTGGGGGTGAATTACAATGAGCCATTAAATAAAAATGTCATTATTTAGTACATGCTAAAGCTATGAATTTCATTTCTCTTGCTTGTCTTTGTGGTCTGCCTTGAAGACTAGTACTGAGAAGAGAGGGATGGCTGATCCCTGTGTGAGTGGCACATCTGCAGGAGATGGGGTGCCCCTGTTTTCTATCAGTTGGCTCTGCAGGTTCATACCAGTCCATAGTGGCTGCTGTAGTTTCACCCACATAGCTCCCCTAAGGGCATCTGCTGCACTGACTGAAATGTAGGGTGTTCTAGGAAGTGTGCATGAATCTTTTATCTTGATGGGTTCTCAGGTAGGTGGGTGGTATTTATTACCAAAAAGATCCTGTGAGAAAAAAAAAAATTCTTTTATAAACCATCAGTAGATGCAGTAGGGCTGGGGGAACAATTTTTTAAAATTTTCTAAGACTTTAAACAAATAATTTTCAGGTTTGCATTCTAGCTGTTCTTCAATAACAGTTCACTTAAAATATAGCAGTAGGCAGGTTTTATTTTACTAAAAATGTCACATTATTTCCTTAAACAGAAGCTGAGTCTTGAATGGTTTTCTAATATACAGATCGTGTTGGCCTTTTGCCGGAGCCTGTATATAAATTCTTGGCAAGAAATGGTTTATGGAAATAATTCTTGAGAGCAGAATGTTACTTGTTGGAATGCAAGCAGAAGGTAGAAACTTCTACCAAGTTACCTCTCTAAGTAATTAGTTAAAAATTATTTAAAGTGATGCTCAGCATGGGGCCAGAGTTGGGTTTCTTGCTGTTGCTTCCCTTGCAGATGTGGCAGGTGACAATAGCAGCAAATATCCAGCTCTGTACTGAGTGCTTACTGATTGCAGTTACCTATCTGCTCATAATTTATATCTTCCAACTAGTCTAAAAAATCTGGCACTTCTGCACGTAGATAGAATAGAGGCAGTACTTTGAAACTGATTTCTTAACAGAAGTTACTTTCCCAGTTCTAGTTACATGAATGCTTCTATCTAGAAATGTTTCTTCTCTAAACAGTGATTGGAGGCTGCAATGTAGAGCAGCTTTCATGAGGCAGGCGTTTCTCTGGATTTCAAAGACACTTCTGGTTGAGTAAAGTAAGGAACAAACCAGGACTTGGAGTTTGGGGTTTTTTGTTGGTTTGTCTTTTTTAAATTGTAACAGAGATATGCTATAGCTTTTATTTCACTGTGTGCACATGCTCTGTCAGGAAAAAAAACACGTTAAAAGAATCACAGAAGTGGCTCTTACAGAGTTGGACATTTCCCTAGCTGCTTTCATGAAAATACAGCATTTTAAATGAAAACAAATTCAATTTCCGTGTCTCTTCTTGGGGACTACATTGTTGAGACAAATTACCCCAGTCTTCACTATTTACCTAATAGCTCATTCACAGTAAACTAGGATAGTTGAACAAAGTGCAGAAAAAAAATACTTTAAGCAACTTTCACCTGCTCAGCTTCTGTTAGTGCCCGGAAGGCTGCATTAGTGGTGCTGTAGAGTACACTTGGCTAAAGAGGGGCATTACCCTGCAGACTAGTAAGGGGTGACATACAGCAGCTGCCAGACCCTAAATCCTCTTCCCAGTTTATCTGCTGGAGCAAAAGTTGTGATGTACAACTGGCCTTTTATGCAAGACATATTTTCTTGAAGGTAGATCTATTTCCATTTCTCTTTCATGTAGTATTTTCCAAAGCAGTTTAGGAGGCAATCAGCACTGTACAGTCTGAGAGATGGTTGCAGCTGTTTTGTGCTAGATTTGATTCAGGGGGAGTGCAGACAATCTGTATTCAATTTGGCAGCCAAGCTGAAAATGGGGAGGGAAAAAAGCTCTGAACAATGAAAATGCAAAAGGACAATTGTTTGTTGTTTTACTTTGAGGAAAACCCAAAACTTCACTTAGCATTCCCATAATGCAGCATGTGGGCTCAAACCCTTTTTTCAAAAGATGTTTGAAGCTAGGCCTCCCACAATGTAGAACACTTTTATGTTTCAAATCAAAAGTAACTGAAAAAAATATTTCAAAAGCATAAAAGCATAAAAAACATAATCCTAGTATTTCTATTTCTTTGTCACTTTCATCACTTTCAATTTCACGTCTAGAAAAGATTTTTTTTTTTTTTGGCAAACAAACAATTCACCAATAAATTTGCTGATCTCTTGTATGGACCCAGGTTAGCTTATGTGGGAGCTGGCATGAGAGTGACAAGACTATGGAGGGGTTGGAGCATATGAAGTGTATGTCTACTTCAGTAGAGTATATATGTACTTGGAACAGCTGAGTTTATTCTTCCCAGCATTTTCTAAAATGTGCTTGGGAATGGTGTAATTATGGCAAGATAAAGTCACTTCTATTTTCAAAAAGAGTGTCTGTAAGGAAGAGAGACTCTGCTGTAGCTATAGGCTTTTCTTTTGAACAAAGGTTTGGCTCACTAAATAGTCTCCACTGCTTTGTATTCTATCTATTGATAAGTATAGGTGGAATTTCTTGTTTATCTTTTTTATTGTTTTTGAACACTTATCTAATGGTTTCAATGACTTTTCCCACAATAAACCTTTCTTTTCCTGACGATGTGATTGTTGATTGTACTATTTAACCCACATTCTCTACCATACTTCCTTGTTTTCACATTAAATTAGTTTACAATTGTTTACTCTGGCCTGATTTTGACACTTGCAGTATCGATTACCTGAATGATCAAAATCCTTTTGAAGGTTAGAGTATTGTTTTTTTTTACTTTTTTCCCCATGCTTACAAGACTTGAAGAATTTATAACACTGAACTTCTAAATTTACATCACATGTTATTTAGAATTTTTCAAGGTGAAGAAAAGTTTTTGAACAGTGCTTAACATTGACACGAGAGATAAGAAATGTCACAACTTGTTTTAGTTTAGTTGTTTAGTTTCAGCTTTTATGAATTCCAAAAGAAATTTAATAAAATTCTTCCAGTGGAATAAATAATGGCAAATATGAAAAGGAGGGAGGAGATTGGTGCTCTAACACAAAATCCTGCATGGGAGTGACTGGGAAAGGAGGATGGGGAAGCGGAAGATGTAAAGCCTGAAACTGCTAGGGTTAAGGAACTGGGCTAGGGATTAGATGCCAGGGGCTTTGATACATTTTTGAAAGTAAGTCCTAGTCCAGACCTTGGGCATTGGATCTAAGATTCCTGAATTTAAATGGCCTTTTAATAAAGAGAAATAAAGAGTGGGATTGTAGTCCTTCCTCCAGAAGATGGAAAAACTACTGCTGCCATCAAGCACTGTGAAATGATGTAACAGAAGTCTGTACCCAGGTCTAAAGGTCGCGGTGTTGCTGGGAACTGAGTTTCTGTATGATGATGCAAATTTCTGCTTTTCCAGCTTCTCTTTCCTCTTAACCAGAAAAAGTGCATATATCTGCAAATGGAACTAAATTCAGAAGATAAATTATGCCAAAATTTGGGCTGTCTGCAGCTGAATCCACACCCATGCTGGGGATATAGTCTGAGGTTATATAGTAATTTTCTTACTGTTTTCATGTTCAATAAGTAGCCCACAGAGCTCATCCAGGAATAAAAGTGGGCTGAGTTTAGTAGAAAGTGTGTGTGTGCACACGTTACTCACTCACAACAATACTGGAAGCCGTTCAATTAATGATAAACTGGATCCAGGAATACAAAACGTGGGAGGTTGAGCATGAGAAATTTATTCTGCGCTTTGCCACGCTGTTTGTGTTTCTTGTTGGCCAAATCCCTTAAAAGAAAAGCCTGTTTGATAAACACCACGTAGCCCGAATTTGGACTTTTCCTCCCTTTTGAAGCGTGTTGCGCGTACAGCAGGGGCTGCTGTGCGGCTCCTTCGCCGGCGCTTAGCGGGCTCGCGGAGCGGCCGTGGCTCGTGTGGCTCGGGGGGCTCCGTTGCCGCCGGTGCCGCCGCACCTGCCCCGCTCCGCCCCGCGCGCCGCTCCCGCGCACCGGCGCTCGCGGGGCTCGTGGGGGCGTGTCCCGCTGCAGCCCCGCCCCCGCAGCAACCGGCCAATGGCGGAGCGCGGGCGGGGCCAGGGGCGGTGGCGACCCCGGGGGCGGCGGCGGCGAGCGGGGCTCGTTGAGGGGAGGGCGCTCCATGGGCAGCGGGGCGGCCGCGCGAGGGGCCCGCGGCGGCCCGGCTGCTGCCTGCGCTCGGCCGCCGCTCTCCGGTAAGCGCCGGCCGCGGGCACGCTGCGACGGGACGAGGGCGGGCGTCGCCTGTCGCCGCCGGGTGGAGCCGTGGGCGAGCGTGGGGCAGGGCGCCGGTGAGCCGCTGGGGGGACGGGGGCGGCTGGAGGGGCCCGGTGCGAGTCTGGCCCCGGCGACCCCAGCGCCCCGCCCGGCGGTGCCCCGGAGCGGTGCCGGGCGCCTCTCCGCGCGCTCACCTCCGCCCTGCCGCCCGGTACCTGCCGCGGCCGCGGGGAGTGCGCGCCCGCCGCGGGGCCGTGCGGGCCGGGGCGGCCGCGGGGCGCCGGGAATGCGCGGCGGGGGCAGGGCGGAGCGCCGACCCCCGCCCGGGGCACCGGCCGCGGCCCTGCCCTCCGCCCGCCGGCGACATGGCCCCTTCTTTCCTTTCTTTCTTGCTTGCTTTTTTTTTTTTTTTTTCTTTCTTCCCCTCCCTACTGGGGAGATTGTGCTGGGAGAGCAAATTTTTGAAATATCTGGCGCTTTAGTTTTTCATCTTTTTTCCGTCGGGACGGGCAATGGCTCGCTGTGAGCCAAAGGAGTCTGGAGGCGTTTATAACAAAGCTGGTGGATGCTTTTCGATTTCAAAGCCAGAGTCTCCTGAAGAAATATGAAACACTTCTCAGTAATGAAAGGCATGTGTTCTGGGAGGGAAACGTTCCCCATCTGCCTTGTAACACAGGAGGAACAGACGTAAGGGCTAATATTTACGAGGAAAAGGTGCCTCTTGTGCTAAGCTGCTCGGTTTTGGATTTCGCAAGTTTTGCCCGCTTAGAAACACTTTGTCATCACTTTTACAATTTTCAGACTGGTGGCATTATTGTACTGCGTGTACCAAAAAAAGGCAACATTTCTAAAATAACACAGTTTTGAAAGCATGGACTTGCCACTGGAACAGGTCTAACACCTCGTGCTGCTTAAAAAGCTGATTCTGAAGCTGGCCAGACTTAAAAGAGGCATGTCTTTTAAATAATATGAAAATCTTTCTCGATATAAATAGATATCACACTTGTTAAGAGGAGAGAAGGTTATGTTTTGCCTCTAATTGTAAGGCAGAATTGCAAAGTAGCTTTGTAGCCATGAGAATTATATGTGGGAACAGAAGAAACTTGCTTAAACACTATGTTTAATGTAAACCTCACTTCAATCTACTTGAGGTGTTTGGAATTGCTTAATTATCTGCATTATTTGTGTAGCGTGATGAGTGTTCTTATACATACTGACTTTAAGCAGTAAACAGAAATTAGAGCAGTTAATTTGTGTTAAATTCTGAAGTTTTCTTCCCTCTCCCCCTGCACACGCTCCCTGGAAGGCTTGCACATTAATTACAAAAACAACTGCTTTGACCACGTTTCCTCTGATATTTTTAAACTGCAAACAGAAATAAAGCAGAAATAATGGCAAAATAATTGAGGTGCATTAGAGTAATGCCTATTGGAATTCATAGTGGGAGTGTTCAAAGTGGTAAAGGTGCTACTGCTTCAGTTGGTCTAACCAAATATAAACATATGCAGGAGAACCCGTTTAAACCTGTATTTTTTCGTTTATAGCAACTTTTATTTTTAGGTAAAGTAATTGAATTTGAAGATTTGCTGCAGATGTGTCTGCAGCCCACATTAACTTTTTAGCTGTTGTGTTCCAATTTGGTCTTGGGGTTTTTTTCCCCTGTGGTGTTTACGCTATAGTGTAAACACTGGGAATTTCTCCTGGTGTTGAGAGAACAACAGCAGGCGTTGTGGGAGCTGCTGGAAGTGTACCTGACTCTGCCACCTGCAGTTTGCTTTGAAATGAATCGCTTAACCTAACATGGCAAAATTTTCAGTAGCTTTCTGATTTTTTGTTGGGTTTTTTTTCCCTAAAGGAAAGGAATGCAGGTAATTTCTTAGTTTATACTCCTCCAAATTTGTGCATTTTTATGGTAGAACTTTCAGAGCAGAGCAACGTCATTCAAGATAACTGCACTGACACTTGCAGACAAACTTTGATACTAAAATATTTTTTAATTTTCTTCATTTTCCCATGTCTTTCTTTTGATTGCCTTTCATATTCATAGATAACAGGCTAAAAAGCCCACGTAACTTCTTAGAGGATATTTTCCTTTCTGAGACAAACTGTGATAGGCCATGGTTTCTTGCATGGCACACTGCACGAAGAAAATTCATGCCTTTAGATCAAGGCTGTGTATTATCTTAAGAGACAGGATGCTGAATACAGCTTGATGGTTCATGCTGGGGGGATGTTGATCATAGTCTGTATCACATCAAGTGTTTTTGTGATTGTATTCAGTTGAAGTAACATTTAATGGTTAAGAATAGGTCTTGGTAAATGTAGAGAATGCAATTTCTAAATATTCATGGAAGAAACTTCCCATGTAGTAAGCGTGCATCATGATTAGCTTTTGAAATAATTTTGGCATGCTGCTGTTTTTTTTTTTATGCAACATTCTATCTTTGGTACAAATTTAAATAACTTCAAATAGTCAAAGCCTTTATAATACTCCGTTGAGCGTTTTTATGTAAAGCAGTAACATCTTGAAAGAACTTTTGGATCTTGTCGGTGCAAAAGTATTGCTTCACATATAATTCTATACTAATCAGCCTTTTTCCTTCTCTTCCACCTCCTTTTTCCTCCTCAATTTTTAAGGGTTTCACCTTTGGCTTGCCCAATGGCCACCAAGTGACAGAGAGTGTTGACTGCGGGAGCTCTCCAAGCGCGGCGGCTGCTGGGATGTTGCGGCAGAACGGCGGGAGCAACAAGCGTGGTTTGGGATTAGCCCGCCTGTCTACCTCCAACTTCTTCACCATCTCCACTGCAGGACACTGGGCAATGGGGCGCAGCACCAAGAGCAGCTCTCTGAGCAGTATTAGCTCCAACTCTGACTGCTATGATAGTCCTGTTGTGGATCCAGAATATATCATGCAACTGGTGAACGATGTCAGAAAATTTGCAGATGTGCTACTATATTTGAAGGAAGCCTTTCTTTCAGAAGGTGTGTCAGTTGTTCTTAATTCTTAGATTTTTCTGAAACAACTCCAGTGTTTTAACTAGTGTTTGCTGTGGTTGTTTCCCCCTGCCCTTTACCTTCACCATTTGTCCTCCCTTCCTCTTCCCTCCCCACCCCCAGCATGGTGATTACAGGAAGTGATGGTTTTTAGTTTGGGTTCTGCATTTCCTCACCAGAACAGTGCAATCTGTTTCATAATCATAACAAGGGAAAATCAGCTTTTAGCAGGCTGTCTAGGCTGATGCTTAAATTTGTGAGACCATTGACTGATTAGTTTTTTGACCACTCAAATGGTTAAAATGGTTTTTGTAATTCCAGACAATTCTCTTACTATTTTGGTTATATTTCAGTTTTCTAGGCTGATTTGGTTTTTGAAAATCTTCCACAGTGGTAGTTTGAGTTTTAAGGTAGAATATAACTACATTGTATTCCTTTGCAAGAGAAGTATTTACTGTCTTCTGCCAGCAGGTGGAAACTGCAAATTTTCTTCCTTGCAGGAGGTGTGTGTGCACATTGTGTTCCTGTTCCTTTCGGGGCAGTACCACTAGTCCAGTTTTGGTCATCAGCAGGAAAGCTTTTATCTGAATTTTGTGAGGTTGTTATCTGAGCTGACAGCCAGAGCAGCTTTGTGTAAGATGTCCTCAGTGGTGAACATTTGCAGTCACCTCTGTGTTCAAGTGGGTGTGCACACAGCTGAAATACTGCTGCTAAAGTGTGTGTGAAGAATTCTTAAAACAGCAATAATTTGACACTAGTGATCACTTTTATGTCCTCATAGTTTTTGCTGAGCACACAGGATGAGCAGAATTATTTGTGAGGTGTCTGGTGCCTACTGAGAATGAAATGGGCATTCTGTAGCAAAGGTCTGTCAAAACACTGAAGTGTTCCCATTGCCATGCAGCAGTTGTTAACTGCTGGTCAGTTTAAAATTTTGAGGTCAAAAGATCCAAAAAAACTAACATGGGAAAACAGTAGTTGTCATCTTACTTTTATAATACGGTATAGAATTAATTTGTGAAACTCTGTTGTCCATTTCAAGGATTTATAATTTTTAAAGGAAAGATGTTTTCCTTCCATAGTTGGGAGTTTTCTTTTTGACCTTCATTCCTGTAATATGGTGAGCTCTGTAATGCTGGCCATGCTTACTGCTGGCTGGAGACAACCTCCTAGAAGCTGCATAGTTTGGTTTGCATTTTCTAATTTTGAAAACGTTCACAATTGTCTGTCCAAAAACTAACAAAAGCTTACCAAGGTGGCTGAACAGACTTTTTGCACATAAAATTGTGGTTTGCAATGCTTGCAGCTTACAACCACCCTGAAATTAGTTACGTCAATTATTTGAAGATGGAATCAGTTGCAGGATAGGAAATTAATTTCTTCCTTTTTGGAAGCATTGCATCAATGAGTGTTTATATTTGCTTGGTATGAGAGAGACTCCTTTGCTTGGCATGCCTAGAGACTCCTGTAGGTCTTTTAGCTTCTAACCATCTTTCCCTCAGCTTCTGGATCAACTGTTAGTTGTTGTGTTGCCTCTCTGGCAGATTTGTCTAAACTCTGATGCACAGTAGCTTCAGGCTTGACCCTGTGGCTCCCAGTTGTCCCCCTTCTGCTGCTGGGTCCTGCAGTGGTTGGCAGCTGGTTCCAGGGGGTGTGTGCCTTCAGTGTCACTCGTACTGACATCAGTACGAGTGGTACCTGAGCTAGCATAGAAGAGTCCAAGAGTTACTCACCTGTGCTTCACTTAACATTCATCTGATGAATCTTGGCTGACAAATCTAAGAGATTTTGGGTTATAACATGCGTTTGTGTCTAAACTAGAGCATAAATGCCTTGGGGTTACAGACTTGAACAATGTTTTGTTATGGTACCAATGCAAGTTGATTTGTCGCATGAAGAATAAGTTGAAATCTCTTGAGGGGAGTATTTGGTAAATGAAATGTTCCATAGATTTCAACGCTGCTTCTCTTAGCATTCCTTATGCTAACATGATTTCATTTCTTACAGTAGTCTCATTGTCATAATGCTGAATAAATTTTTGATACCCATCAACAAAGGGAAACCTAAATCAACAACCAGCTGACCAAAGCAGCCCAAACCAGCAAACAAAACACTCTGAATGTAACTGTAGAGTTTAAAAGTTTGACAGCTGTTTGGACATGAGGGAGCTGCAGTTGTCTCTTGTGTTGAGTGAAGTACCATATGTTCCTTACCCTTCAGTTCTTGCTGTCCTTTAGGCCTTGTACTCGTTGGATGTAACATTCTGCATTAGCGATCCAGTCTGGGGATCACTACAAAATCAGATACTTTACTGTTGTCTTCGTTAAAGGAGAGCTCTGGGCATTTTTTGAACCTAGGTCAATGAATCCAGTGCTGTTTCACAAATTTTGTGTTTAATTCTGCTTGATGCCAGGCTGAAACTGGTGGTTAGTGCAACTGATGCAGTTAGTGCATCAGTCTCTTGGTCCAGTCTTCAGTTAAATTTCCAGATGAGCAAGATTGTCATGTGGCTAGTACTAGTAAGGACAGTTGTTGTTAATGTGTGTGTTTGAACTGGAAGGTTGTCTTCAGTTGTAGCATTTGTATTTTGTGTAGTTAGAGACAATTGAAATTTATTGAGAAATCTCAAAATACGCCTTATTTATTTTCTGATAAGAAGAAAATGAAAATAATTCCCTAGCAATTCCTGCCTGGAAGGCCAGACCTGAGAGTGTATGCTGAGTTAGTACCCAGAAAACTCAGATAATTTCCTATAATTTATGCTGTTCTTAGTACTGTTCATTTGGCTGTTCAGTTTTATGGGTGGCATTGTTTTCCTGATGTGCCCCAGGTTTATGTCTTTCTGTTCTAGTTTACATCCTGAGTACAAACTGTTAAGACCTAATGGCTTGAAAGTTGGTGAGTTTTCTCTGTGCTTTGAGTTCCAACAGTAACATTTCAGCAATTGGCTGAGAGTGTGAGAACTTTATTGTAACCTTCAACTTACACCCCTCTTTGCAAAGGTAGGACACACAGGGAACTACAGTATAAAGGCTGGAGCCAATCTCTGATTTTCAGAGTGGTGGCACTGAAGATAAAAGAAACTTCCTATGGTAAAAGGAGTTTTAGGAACTGAGAAATTGTTTGCTTCCCATGGAGACCTGCTGTGGGCTTAAAAACCTGACCACAGTATTGAAAATATTCAAGATTTTGAAGTGTGTGAGGTATATTTAAGGTAAATCCTGTAACTTGAAGAGGTTAGTTCTTGTCCCAAACATGCAGGACATGTTTACTCTTACAAACTTTTATTAGTGAATCTACCAGATCAAAAAAACATTGCTTACTGCATTGATATGCAAAGTTGAGAGTCTATTTAATAGGTGTTTATGTATGAGGTTGGTGACTACAGTCCAAGCTTTTACTGCATATAATAAATTTTACTGTTGCTTCAAGTAAATGATGTTACTGTGTGGTCTTTGCTCGGATGAGATTCATTTTCTCACGCAAAAGAATATTTAGGACACAGTAAAATATCATCTAATTATGAACCGAAGTTAAGTATTTAATCTTTAAACAGTACATAGCAGCTTTTGATTGTATTGCATTAGAGAGGAGAAAGCATTCCTGTTTCCCTGCTCTGAAGGTACTTAGCTACTCGTTTTGTGACATCTGCTACTTTTTTTTTAGGAATGTAATATATACCATAAGGTCTGCCCTTGAGACTGTGGGAAATACTGTGTTTCATTGTGAATAGCTCTAAGGGTAAAATTTGCATGGGGTTTAAAAGTGCAGGAATAATTACATTTTAATATGTAGTCGTCTTGATTGTACTTTAGAATATACTTTGGAATTTTTGCTTTATCGCAAACTTTGAAGTAATCATCAAAGTGTGATATTGTGTCCTTCATGTGGGTAATTCTGCATCCTTTTAATGAGCAAAAACTTTTGCTTGAATTTCATCCTATCTTCAACAAATGTAAATTGTAGTTCATTCTAAAATACTAATACGCTCTTTTTTTCTCAGGTATATTAGAACCAGAGCAGCAAGATAAAGCTGTTATCTTTCATTACAAGTTTCTCTGAGGTTCAGAATGTGTCTGATTTTTTTAGTTTGATTGATTTTTTTGTTTGGGGTTTAGTTTTTGTTTGGTTTTTTTGGTTGGGGTTTGTTGGTTGGTTGGTTTTTTTTGCCTTTGGTTTCTGTTTGGTGGTTTTGTTTTGTTGGGTTTTTTTTTTTTAACTGAAGCAGAGGCGAAAGTACTGCTGCAGCTGGATGGCCTGGTCAGGAATGTTTGCATTCTCTTTACAGTAGCACCAATACTTTCAAACCCATCAGGAATGCTACCTAACTTGAAACCTATCAGGTTGTTATTTTTGCAGGATAAGATATTCGCCCCAGTGGGACAATTCTAAAGGTGTCTCAAGGTAAACAGTTTCCTCAAAATGAGGAACTTGTAATCTTTAGTGACTTCAAAACCTTCTTTTAGCACCACAGAAATTTGTGTTAATCACGTACTGCTCTAAAAGCCCAAAACCATTTACTGAATATAGTGCCTGAGGCTCAAAGGTGAATGATTTCTCTTCAGCCCTTCCTGGCTTGATAATGTATATTGTCCCTATTTTTAGTATGATTAAGGCACTGCAGTATTTTTAGCATTTCATTCATTTCCTTATTTTCTTATAGTCTAAAATACTACTGTCCTTTTTTCTGAAGCAGTGTTCTTGAAAGTCAGTTTGTCCTGTTTTGCTAGGGAAATCTGAAGCTCCTTAGTTGCTGCAGTGAAGATTACAGATTGAATTTATGATAATTTTAATACTAGGTGTAATTTTCTGTTTGTTCTTTATTCCAATTTTGAGGTTTCTCAGTGAAAGGTGCTGTCTTTGATACACCTTAAACTAGATGTATTTACCTGTCTGACACCTTATACTATTAATGCTTGGTAGGTGGGCAAACTGCTCTAAACAAGGATCTGATAAAGTATTTACTTTTCTTTGCAGCAGTTTCTGGAAGCAACATTTGGGAGAGTTTTTTATATTTGTTTTGATTTGAGGGCAGTTGGACTGATCTCTTAAGACTTTTTGTGGAAGATGGGGCTGGTTTTCTGCTGGGTAGTATTTTGTTTGATAGGTAAAAAACTTTTATGAGACAAGGCAAAGGAAAATGCTGTCAGGGCAGCTAACTTTTGGGAACTGAGAAAACAGTGATTATCAAATGTGTAAACAACCTGCTTGTGAATTATTAAATGACCTTTGAGAATTGCTAGAAAAAAGCAGAGGAATCCATGTGATGTGTAGCATGTTGTTTATCTTATTCCATGTAGCACAAAAAAGAAGGAAAACAAACTGTCTAATAACTAATAAATAATATTACGAATTAAAAATAGTTGAGGATGTTGACAAATAGTAGAAAGTGGAATTTTAATGTTTATCACTTCCAGAATCTGTCCAAGTGTAATATGTTTGCAGTATCTGAAGAATAATTTTGTGATTTATTATTAAAATATAGTATTTAGTACTTTGTAGCTCTATTCAAACTTGATCCACAAGGAACTAACTGCATGTTTAAAATGCATTTGCCTGTAGTAAGATTGTTCATCCTCTTGCTGAACCAAATTAGATGTTAAAAGGTGAATTCTGACAATTTGTGTTTGCTGCTTTGGATGTTATGGTTCCCATGGCAGAATTAGCAGAAGTGCCTGTTTGAGCCTCAGTAGGAGGGAGGGCAGGACTAAGCCAGGCTGGGGCAGCTGCAGGGAATAACTTCTGATGTGCTCCTGCAGAAATTGCCTTTATTTTCCCCTCTCCATCAGCGGCTTAATTGTTGATACAGTTCTGTAACTGTTTGAAATCCTCCAGATGCATCTAAACCTGCTGGTTTTTTATTATAAAGCTTGTTATGTTTGGGGTTTTGTTTTAAACATGCTGATAGTCTATTTCCACAGCAGTTTACAAAGAAACTTCTATGTGAGCTGCTGTGATCTCACTGTTCTCCTTGACAACTGGTGGTAGTTCTCTGGTGGCTGCATAGCAAGCTGGGTTTTGGGGCAGATCTACCTGAAAACTAGTCCTAGGAAGAAAGGAGCTAGTTTTTAGCTGGATCAGTTCCATGAGCTGGCTGTAAGGTTGTACTGAGTGCGAGCAAAAAGGGGGAAGGTGGCTGGCAAAAGAGCAAGGGGCCAGAGGTTAAAGTGGAACAAGTCTGTGAGGCTCTAGGCAGAGTCGGTGTGGCCCTCCAGTCTGGCGTCACAGCATGCACTGCTAAAACCTGTATCAATTCTTTTGTGTCCTTTATTGAATGCTAAGTTTGACAGGGGTTATTAAAGGTGGGGTGGTGGTGGGGAGAACAGCAACCAGAGGATGCCCTTTGTAGATGACAAATTAACCAGTCACCTTAGCACTGAGCTTTTGGCACCCTTGAATTTGACAGACATCTTCTAAACTTGCCTTGCTGAAACCTGCTTCTTACATGGACAGTCTGTCTGCTTCCAGTCTTTCTGACCTGGAAGTTCCTTAGTACACCCTTTCACATACCTCCAAATAGTAGTCACTGCTAGGTAGCAGTTCTATCAGTCTGAAACTGAAATTGTCCTTTCACAAATCTGAAATAGTCTTTCAAGCTAAAAGATGTGAAAGATATAAACAAGTATAAGAACAAAGTAAGTAGTTCCTTGAATTTTCTTGAACAAGTAAAACTATTGCTAAGAACTGAAAGGTAATAGTAGTAACTTTTTAAAAGAGGTTTTCCTGGGTTTTTTAATGGAAAAACTCAGAGGAAAAAAAATTAGACAGGCTGCTTCTTTTAGTGTAGCTGTCAGACTACAGCAAGCTGGAGACCTCCTAGTCATTTTCCCATGCTTCCTTTACTTTCACACTGTCATTTTCTGGTCCCTCTCTTGGACATGGAACACTGAGATCCCTGGCCCTGAGTCATGTTCCTGTCCAGTTTCCTCAGAGTTGAGAAGCTAGGCAGAGAAAGTGTGATGTAGAGCCTGGATGAAGGCAAACCCTCAGCAGTGCAAAAAAAGGTATTTTAGTCAGTTTATGGGAGGCAGGCATAGTTATGAATCATAGGTTTTCCCCAGGAACACATTAATCTGGGAGAGCAAACTTCCCACCTTCCTTTTCATTTCACTCCAGATCATCCCCCAGTCCGTTTGCCCAAGCCTCCTGTTTTCTGAGTCTGCTGGCTGCAGGCTTTAGTCAGGGAGTCTTGGACTTTCAGACTCTGTGAGCAGAGCCAGAGGAGCTGGGTATTTTGTTTGGTTTTGCAAGTTTGCAGTGGTAGTGCACTGCTTTATTCATCTGCAGTCCTCTATTTCCACTATTCTGAACAAGAGGAAAAAACCAGCCTCCTCTTGAAGTTGAGTTCAAGCAAATCTAGTTCTTCTTAGTCAAAGTGTAAGCTGCCTGTTAAATGCTGGTTGCTAATGTTGGATAGTAAATGCTGTTTCTTCAGGTTCAGAGAAGATTGAAGTTAAATAATAACTTAGTGGACCAGGAGATAAGTTTGTGGCTGATAGTACTACCCCTCCCCCAGTTGCATACTCCACATTCCTTCAGAACAAATGTTCACTTGTTGCTATAGTGTCTAAGATCAGCAGTCAGGAGGGGGGGTGTCTTGAAGGCTCGTGAGTGTTTAAAATGTAAAATCAACCCTTATGTGCAGTCAGATATTTTGGTTGACTTAAATAATTAGCATATCTTTCTTTAGAAAACTCTGAGCTGGTTATAAGAGAGCACAGGCATTTTTTCATTCTTATGTTGCTTTTGAAGTGCAAAAAAAATGCAATACAAGGAAAAACTTCATTCTTATTCCTTTCCACATTTCTGATGTATGAAACAAACAGCTCAAAACACTTAGAGCCTTAGTTGGATAGAGCATTAATTAGAATTAACTTCCCTTTCCATCACAGCAACTAGACTAATGGAACTCAAATGACAAGAACAGCAAGATGAAAGGTCACTAGTGAGGAAGAGGATGAATTGTAGTATTTTAATTTTTGAAAGTAAAGCTAGGTCTTTCAACAGCTTAAGTAGCAGGAACACTTGAACCAAAAAACAACTTGTATCTCTCAAAGAGCTCTGTCATAACATCTGAAAGATAAGAATTGACCCATATTCAGTCTAAGTCTTGTGTTCTAAACAGCAATTCCCATGTACATGTAGGAGCTCTTGTGTTTCAAAACAGAACAAAAAACACTTGCCATAAATTAGTTTCCCACTCTTGGCAAAATGTATTATAGCAAATCCACAAAAATATTCAGTTTTCTCATTTTGCTCATGCATCAATTTATCAAAGTTGCAACATAAAAGAACATCAATGCAAATAATTTTTGTATGCCTGACAGCATAGAGTTAACAGTTGCAATTGTCATCTTAATGATCTTGACTTCATGAAGGTTTCATGGACTAAACCATTTCTTTTCCACCAATTTTATTGGAAGTGTTTGTTCTTCCTATTTATGTAGCTGGGTCACAGAACTGAAGCTGACTTGTTGCTTAATTCTGAGCAAATGTTCATCCAATCTGACAGTTCTAGTGATCTGATTGTTAGAGCTAATGTCTTGCTAATGGATTAGAGTTAGAACAGCATGGCAGGGTAGGAGATTTGATACAGAGCCTGGACCTTGATTTTTGTATGTAGCTGTTTCCCTTCCCTCAGGAAAATAGGGATTTTATGGGGCCTTATTCCTTTGTCTGCCTGAAATGCCCCTTTTTATGGAATACGGACATGACTCATGTAAGGCTGTAGAAAATACTTATGTGTGAGTTAAACTTTCATCTTAATGGCATTTGTTACAGAACAGTGTAAATGCAAAACCTGGGACTGGAGGAATTTTCTTTTGTTGAGGCTGAGATTTAGCTGAACAAAGGATTTTTTCCTTTTCCCCATTTTTTTCTCCATTATTGCTTGAATAATTTCTTGGACTAATTTTTAAAAATATGTAGGAATTCCTTCTTGCCAATTACAGTTATTTTTAGTTGACAAACCAGTTTTAATCTTAAGTTAACAAAGCTTACCTCTCCAGTCTTGTTTTCTTTGTCATTACTGAACTACTTCAGATATTTAAGCTATTTTAGTAATATACCATGTCCCCTTTTTCAAATATGCTGATTCTCTCTGCTGTGTATAACTTTGGTTCAGGGCCTACAGGGGGGTATTGCAGCAGTTCATGCTGTTGGTGGTACAAGTTCTGTTAGTGCTACTTCTCTGAAAGACACAGAATGACCCTGGGATTGTGGAGCTTGCCACATGTACCTGCTGAAGGGAAGGGGAGGTTCTTATTTGGGAAGGAGTCAGGTGCTCTTCAGAATCTTGTAATGTCTCAGTCTTTCCCTGGTTTTAGAAGTCTGCAAGATGGGAAAGACCTAGTGAGGAAATTTCAGCAAAGATGCACTAACAAAATGAAAATGAAAAAATAATGGAAAGTGTCAGTTGCAGGATTGTAGATCAGTAAGTTGCAGGAAGTATATTTGTATGGTGGAATTAAAGCACCTACATGCCTTTTCAGAAAGAGGCTTTGATATCTTTAGGACTTGGCATTATACCTAGCATGTCCAAGTCCTTCTCTAAGTATTGTATTTAAATTTTCCCAGTTTATGCAGATGTGGTTGTTTTAGGGCTCTGTGTTGTGAGGGAATGTAACATCTCAGTTAATGTTCTACTTTTGGACTACAGCTATATTCTTAGCTCTGCTTTTAAGCTCAGATGTCACTGAATTAGTTATGGACATGGTATTCCTGAAGCATTCGCTCAAAGACTGCTCAGTGTTCACAGATTTATCTTGCTGTTTTAGTGTTTATGGTGGTATGAATGGATTCTTTAGTAGAATGCTTTATGTGGGGTTTCTTTGTTTGTTTTTCCTGTGGACTTTTGGTTTCATTAATTTATTGTGTACAGGGTATGTGAGTTGTTTTGTTCTGCCACAACTGTGGAACTAAAAGGACTGTCCAGAAATTGTCCAGTGCTGACAACAGGTGGGGGAAAAGGTGTTTCCTGGAATCACTGAAGTGATGGAGGTGCAGACCAGTGAAGACTGGCAGTCAATATGGTCTCAGCTCACAAGTAGGTTATCCACTCCCAACAGAAGAGCAGTTGAGGAGGCAGCTTTTTTGAGGGGTAGTTAGTTCTATATGCTTTGTTCTGTGTTGAGTAAGCTGCAAATTGTTTATCTGAAAGCTTAGCAGCACACATGAACTGTGATAGGTAAGTGAAGACAGTTTGTGAAGGGCTTTGAGCAAGTGACTGTGATAAATAGCTGATGCCGGTGCTGAAGGGGAAGCTGACAGTAGGGTTCAGACTGCAGAGTGGTCAGATTCAATGCTTTCTGCTATTCGTGTTTAAACCCTTGTGTTAAGAACAAGCAAACAAATTCAGCAAGCAATGGAGAACTCCTTCTGGCTGTAGTTGGCTTCAGATGATGGCTAGACATGAGATTTTAGAGAAGGTGGCTGAGAACTTAATTTGGAAAGAAAGCAGTAAGTCTGAAGCATAGAAATTCTTGATCTAGCATTTTACTGCCTGGAATGACAACTTCAGTGGTACTAGGGAGAAACAGATGGGTAAATCCAGAACCACAAAGCAAATGAGTTCTGCTGTGTTTCTCACCTTTCTGTTGCAAGGTATTTATGAAGAAATACTACTCTGTTAAAAATTCATGGTGAAACGTACAGTGAGTTACTGTTTTTTGGGAAGTGCAAGTGCCAGTGTGACATCAGTTGCTGCCTTAATGATGGTGTTACTGTGTTTTCTCTTCATACAAAAATCTTCAAAAATGTTTTGGTGTGAATTAACTGATATCAAAACATTATATTGCAATGGAGATTGACTGCTCCTGAGTTTAGTAAATGGGAAGATTTTAAAAGTGTTTTCATTGGACCATTCAAATGGCTCTGTCGCTATGTGAGTTATGCAGTCAGGTTTTACTCTCTTGGGTGGTTGTTTCAGCAGGACATCAGTGAAGGAACTTCAAATAACCCTTAATCCTTTACGTTCACCTGTTTTCTAGACAATTAATGTTATCAGCTGCTGCTTTAGGGACTTGAATACAACTTTAAACCTAAGTTGATTTTAAAGTGTAACTTTTTTCATTAATCAACAAACTAGAAATGGACTAGTGTCACATCCTATAGCTGTCCATAGTTGTGTCTAAAAAAATCCTTTAAAATAAATGCACAAAATAACACGCCCCTTGTTTAACACCATATTATCTTGTAATCCTGGCTTTGTGTGGTCTTTTGAAAACTAGGTGGGCAGGCAGCAGTAACATGGCTTCTTCACTCAGTCAGTGGTTTAGGCTGAAAGTGGAAGGAGCAGGCAGGTAGATCAAACAGCATTTTAGATTGAAATTAACATGAGTTAAAGGTTAAGTATTGTTTGATCATCCCTTGATGTTGGTTACCAAAGATTAAATTAATTTTATTTAGAATTAATAAACCATAATTTTCATACTACTCTTCCTGTTTGCCAGATCATATGGTATGATTAACTTGCTGGAGAGTCCTTCATTTTGTGATTTGTTCTTTTTTTAAATTTGTGCTGTAAATGTTGAGTGAATATTACTTCATATACTCTCAGAACTTGAGCCAGTATGAAAGGAACATAGTTGCTTAGAGCATAAGAGTTCTCATTTAATTTTAACAGTGTCTTCCATTGGCAGCTGTTCAGTCTAGTGACTGTTTGACTAAGTTTTAGTGAAATATCCTTGAATAAGAAATAAGTAACTAGTCACTATTAGATGTATGGTTGCCTGTCCCAATGGATATGATTTTTTGTGACTGATCAGATTATTGCTAATGTATTCATACTAAAGAATATAGCCTTATGTCTACTTGACAATTTACAATTTTAGCTTAAAATGAGTCTTGAAACTTCTGAAGCATTATCCTCACCTAGATTTATTCTAAATCTCTGGGAAGATTCAGGGAAATGAATAGTGACTAAAATGACCATGTAGTGTTTTCACTCTCATTTGTCAGAAATGGGTAAGTAAGGAAACACTAGCAATTTCCATTCATTACTGATTTCTGGTCTCTAAATTTTGGTTTAATAAAAAATTAAAGTATTCTAAAGATTAATTTGTGTGGCTGAACACACCTGGGTTAGTTGACTGGAATCTCAAGACTAGTAGAATAAAAAATTTACAGGCATGTAGTGTACAGCATATTGAAACAAAATAAAAACTGCATTGTGGTAGTTTTTTACTGAAAGGCTTCCCCTCTTCAACAAATGGGGAATTCATCTATGAATCTAAATGTGAGACAAATGTGAAGTAACAACTTTTCTGCTATCAGTTGGCAAACCAACAAAAGGAAAATATGTAACTGCTTTCAGTGTAAGCAGAATTACAAGATTTTGATTATTCTGATGTATTTTGCATATACACCTATTTTATTAATGTTTGAAAAAATTGTTTTAAGACATCATTTTTTTGTAACTTTAATTTCTGAAAATTAATTTAGTCTGGGTTTGCTCTAAATATGTGGTCAAGAAGGACTTCTTAGAAAAGTTTTGAATTCACAAGCACAGAATTGGCCCATAACTAAAATGGGGTACGAATGTTAGCCCAGTTTAATGAAAAACAAAAACCAACACAGCTCAAGGTTGCATCAGAGGCTGATCAGCATGGTTAGTGGTTGAATCTAAATGGATAAATTGTTGTGTTTTGGCCAGTCCCTAACAGTAAATGACAAATTTGAAAGGGTTATTTTGGCATTTGTGATATATAACAAAAAGTCGTCATGCTAGCAAACTTGACCTGGAAGCAATAACTAATGTGGGATAGTTTTTGTGTTCTATTCAGGGATATTTTTAATGCAAAGATTGCAAGCTTGCATATACAGGGTGCTTATTTCAAAAAGTAAAGACAAAACAGTTACTGTTAAAATTAAAAAAGAGGTAAGTACCAGGTGCTTTTTCATTTCACCCTAAATTTGTGCAACCTGACTTTACTGTTAAACTACTAAATTTATTCTTAAAGAGACAATTAACTTTCCAAATGTTAAATGCTTTCTTGTATTACAAAAGCATTATTTGTGTGGAATAACTGGAATCAAACAGTGCTGCTTTCAGTACTGTATTCAGTGAGCTGTTTGCAGGAAGTCTCAATGCATTCTCACTGAACTGGGTCAATATTGCTCTTCTCAAAAGAAACCCTTACAAAACTCTAATGCTTTTATTTCAAATATAGGCATTTGAGTTACTACTTTTATTACTTTGTTTTCCTCATTCCTAATCAAACTTCGTGTGTCCCGAGATTTTCCTTGTTGAAATAATTTCTTAACAGATTCTTTTCCATAAATTGTTATTTTTTGCTGCAGCATGATGTAGTTAGAGCATTGGTTGGAGCACATGCTGCTAAAGACTATGAATTTAGTGTGGTGTGTTTTAGTGATGCCATGACAACAGGGGTTGCCATGATACTGATGAACAAAAAGGCTGGGACTGGCTATCTTGCTAATTTGGAAGCTTCAAACCCTATGTTCCTAGACAGAGGGATGGGTAGGTGGCTTCTTATTCTGCATTGTGCACAGGATAGAAAGGTGATGGCTCTCCCAGACCCTTCTGCAGCTTCGAGCCTTGCTAGAGGTTTTGCAGAAATAAATTCTTCCAGGAATTCTCTGAGTGAGTTTTTCAGTGAATTAAAATGTTTCCTTCCTTACATCTGCAGCATGTAGCCAAATAATGAAGAAATATGATCACTAAGACTGTTGCTTTCTTATCGCTCCTGAACTATGACCACCAACAAATATCTCTACCACCATTAAAGGAAGAAGTTTTGTTCATTTTATATCCATACAATCAATGAAAATCATGTCTAACTCATATGTTTACTGCCTAAAAAAAGCTGCTTTGATGGTAGACTAGAGTGCAGGGACATAGGTAGCTTTGCTATGGTCAAACCACAAGCAATGTAAAACTTGCTCACTGTGTGTTTGATTAATTCTTGTGGTTTTTTGAATGTGGTAGTGAACTCTGTTAAATCAAACAAATATGCCAGGCTGTTAATTGTGTTAGAATGGGGCTGACAGAGATAACAGGCAAAAAGAAAATGATGGTTTAATCTGGGACTGTTTGCCAAACTGCAGATGTAGGAATTAGGTGATTTCCACACAGTTTATTATTGTGTGATTGTTTTGCCTACTCTGTGATGCCCACTGGGAAGTCTCATAGTTTGGATCAGGTTCAGACCTGAGTGCTGACAGTGTCCTAGTATGCAATATGGACATAAGGGAAGATGATAATAATGAGATTTTTAGATAAAATCTGTTTTACTTTGTATCAGCTTCATTCCAATGCTGGTTTTTTTTCCTGTCCTGGGTGGCACAAGTAGTGACCCCATGTAATCCTTCTGTATAGTGTAATTGAAACAGGATATAATTTCCTTAAAGGTCAAAATGAGATTTTTTTAATAAATAGATTGAATGGTCTCTTAGCCAAGATATTGGTCTTGAATATTGAAATGATGATTACTCAAGCCTCTTTCTGAGTCCTTCAAAGACTGAAAGTGATGAGAAGCTGACTGTTCGCATCCTATAAGGTGAAACTTTTTATTGAAGTTCTGGATCCAGATATTGGGGAAATTGTTTCCAAGTTTGTGTGCTTGTTCTTGCCATCATCCTGCAAGATTATTTGACTGGCCTGTTTGTCCTGAGAGAGGTTAGGATTCATAGAGAAGATGTGAAATGGTGCCTAAAACTGGAATTCAGATTATTATATTTCATTTGAAGGGGAGGTGAGGTACAGACACTTCAGCTGATCCCAGGAAAACAGATTTACAAAGGGAGTTCCCAAAATGAGGACTAGACCTAGTGAGGTTGATGGCTACCATGGGCATTTGGGGGTTCTCATCAGTTGCATTTATTCTACTGGAAATGTCCAGAGTGAGTTCTCTGTAGATTCTGATCATACTGAAGGCACAGTGTGTTTATGAAGGTAGATGCAGAAGATATTTGTGCAGAACTCCAAGTTACCTTGTTTATAGTAAGATTTTGACCAGTGAGGTGTTTCTGTAGACTTTGCCCAGTCTAAAGAGATTGATGTGTGTATATGAACTTGTAGAGGGCTGCACAGCCATGTGCACACTGCGTAATGTGCTTGAAAATACTGGAATGCACGATGTAACTAACCACATCTTCCTAATTGTAAAAAGATCCTAATGGAAAGCTGGACATTTACGTGTTGGGAACTAGAATATCTGCTTTGACAGATGCACATGCATTCTGACTCAAAGAATTTTGCGGGGATGTGTTACTTTTCAGTTGTTTTATCTAGACTGCTACCCTGTCTTTCTTTAGTGAGACCAACTTCCGTTCTAAACAAACATTTAGCCACAGCACAACAATAGTTGTATTAGTGGTTTCCCTTCTTTTGGGACTGGTGGAAATTAAGTAGTAGAGAGTCTGCTGCTGTTAAAAGGCCTTAATATTCTATGTGGAGAAGCAGTAAGTAGAATTGCATGTACATCTCCTGTAGGAGTCTGAAGAGCAGTGTAGTGGGGGAAAGACTTTAGTCTGTATTTAAACTTATCCTGGCTAACATTTGTTGACATAAACAACTTCAGAAATGTTTGGGCCAATAATAAATCAGGTCAGACAAAAGAATGCCAGCCAACTGACACAGCAGTGCCTTTCCCAACTGCGTGTATTGTGACCAGCCCTGACTTGGCAGGGAGGGTGACTGGTGCTGACAAGCTTGATGAGCAAATTTGATTTTGTTTTGCATGAATAGAATCCATAGCTGTAAGGACATTATTGCTTAGTAACTTATTTCTCAAAGGGAAGCCTTTGTTTAGTATGTAAAATTAGAAAATAGGTAGATTATACTTTTAGATTAAAGATGTGTGAGCGGTTAGAAAATGTGGTGACCAAAACCATTGAGGACTGGGATGCCAGTGACAATAGTGTGCTACTGTGATGGCTTGGCAAAGAGACTTTCCAGCTGCTTTGTACTGTCATTCTTGTATATTAGACTTGTCAGCTTTGAATGCATGCTTTTTCACCCTGTTCTTCTCTCTCCACTTCTCCTACAGAGTATGCTTTCATTTGGGAAGAGTTTGTTTTCAGCTCTTGTAAATGACAGTTCAACCCCTAGTGAAAGATTTTAAGATAGGCTACTAAACTCTATCCAAGCCTTTTTTTTTTCTCCTTTTCAGTTTTAAGAGCTGGTTCTCTCCTTTTGAGAGGTAGGGGGCTGGCTCATTCCTCCAGGAGATTGCAGGAAAGCAGTCACCTGAGTGAACAGCTGAGCTCAAATGCCCAGAGAGGACCTCTAAGTGTTACAGGATCACTGACATCATCCTGCTTTAGACTTCTGTGGATTTTGCCTTTCATGCTGTTAAGCTTGAGAGAAGTTTTAAAACAATATGGCATCCATTGGTGGAGAATTTCCTGCTGACTTCATGTGCATCAATGAATGTGTACAGCAATACAAGGGACAGAAGAAAAACTGAAAGTAAATACTTTTTGTGAGTACTTCAGTTAGATTGAGTTGCTGCAGGAACTCACTGGAGACACATTTCCTTGTGCATTCCTTTCACTGTATTTGTTCTACTGTGGTTTTGATCTCAGCCATTTTGACTTCTTACCATTCAAACTGTTTCTGTTCATCTGGCATATTTAGGCTGTTTTGCTACCTGAGGTTTCTAAATCTGTCCTGAACAGGAAATCTCTGGTTTAGTGTCTGTTTGGTCTCAGTTATTGTGAATGCAGTGTAGTTGTGGTTCCTGATGCCTTCTGCCCCCACCTCTCCCCAAGCACCGCTTGTCACAGATCTTTTGTCTTCTGGAGGTACAGAAACAATGTTTCAGATATTTTGTAAACAAATGGTACGGTGATGGAATACAAAGAAATCTCAGTTGGGTGTAGCCTTTGCTTTTGAGAATACAAATAAGTAATCTCCTCCTTGAGTGCATTATTTTAGTGATAGCGTTCTTCTGGATGGGATGATAAACATTTAATTCAACTCGGTGGTTGTTTTTATTAGCATTTCCCTTTGAAGCTTATTACTGCTGTTCCTGACTTGAAGGGGCTTGTGTCCACTTCAAGATTGTTCTTTCATTTTTCCCCTTCCCACTTATTTTGCCTTTCCTGCCCAGGTCTGTTGTTCTGGCAAGATGCATTATCAAATTTTATTAGTATTGAGTCAGTTAAAAATCACTATATGTAGGTGTAAATGAAGATGAAGCCACAACTGGGTGGTCTTTTTTTTAACAAGTTACTTAGAACTTTCCTAGTTTAATGCTGAGTAAGATGGATTTTCCTAGACTTTTCTATGTCCTGTTACTGATAGAGCTTGCTTGTCCCTTCCAGCAGGAAAAGGGGCTGTGAATGGTAGATAATTTTTACCTTTGTTTACTTCCGTACTCAAGGTTTTTTCCTTTTACAGTGTATAAGCCAGTCTGAATTGAAAAAAAAAAAAAAAAAATCTGCTGATATGTGGCATGTAGGGGAATAAAGCCTGAAGCATGGTGGCCCTTAGGAGGCTTGCTATTGTACCTCATACAAATATATAAAATTTGTGTGTAGCCTCCCCACCTGCACACCTGACAGCAGTGATCCACTATACTGATGTGCCATGTTGTACTATGTGGATTGCTCATAAAAATTTAGGTGCCTCTAGCCAAAAATGATGTCTTGTCACCAGAAAAAAGTGGCTCTGAGTTGAAATTATTCTCTGAGCAACACTGGATCAATTTGCACTGTACTGTGATTGTCTGTATTGACCTGTTTGTTATGGCCACAGACAACACAGAATTGCCCTGCTCGGTGGGGAAGTGAGTCAGCTTCTATTAGATCCTCTTTTTCTTTTTCATAAGCTAGACTTTCCTGAATTTGAAAGCTTTTTACCACAACTTGCAACGCAGCACTCTAGCGCATGAGAAACTTTAATTCCATGCACCAGCACCTCTTCTGGAACAGAACAGATTGTGCTTTAACCTGTGCTGTGCATGCAACAATAAGTATTTTGTAAAAAACTTTGAGGTTGGGATTTAGAGGCACATGGCAAGAGGCATGTGCTATAAAAAGCATCACCATTTTGGAGTGTGTTTGAGAATATTTTGATTTGGAATAATTTAGATGTTCAGCTTACTTATCAGGACTGACATGCATAAAGACAGACCTTTGTAGATCTTGGCTTATATACTAAAGATGCTTAAGATTTTGTTGATACTTTAATTAAAAACTAACCAACATTTGCCAGAAATTTTAATTTACAAACATATATATATGGTGTTGAATTTGTATCAGGTGAAAAATGGCTTAATGAACAATCAGAATCTGCTTTTGTTGATACCTTTTTTCATATAACTAATTATCAAAATGGTGGTTGATGAAATTACATGAGAAAAAGTGATGGTTTAATTTAGAAACTTTAGGGTGTTGTTATAGAATTTCCCCCCCCCTTTTTTTAAAATATACTTTCTTCACTTTTTGTGAGAAATAAGTTTGTGTGAATGATGTACAATATTGCAAGTTTACTATTGGTAGCTGCTATTATAACTCTGGTTTTAACAATTTCTTTATTTTAAGTAGGCTCAGCTTCAATATGGCCTAGAATTCCATGCAGCTGAATACTCTCCATGTGTTTTGTAATGTGACTGGGTGTCAATTCACTGTTTTAATGTAGTCTCTCCTTTACTTTTTTTCAGAAAATCATGATGGCCTGCATCAAGTAGTACATGAACGCCTGGGGGAGTTACTACGTGTTTTAAAAGCAGTGATAAATAAACACCAGACTCTAAATTCAGTTGATATTCTTAGTGCTGCAGGAACAGTTATTGCAAAAGTAAAAGGTAAGGAATTACTGTCTTTCATATTGATGGAAAATTGTAATTAGTGACTTGATTGGCTTGGACTTATAGATAGAATTCTACATATACAGAAGAAACTGGGTTTTTTTTAAGTGTAATGCCATAATACTTGTTTTAAAAAATGCCTTCCCTAAGTGAAGACTAATATTAAGTAGCTTCTTCTGTCATTGATGTGATAAAATTCTGCTTATAGGAAGCTATGTGCAAACCCACATTGAATTCTAAAAGCATATGCCTTTGATTTTTAAGGTTTTCTTTACCTGAATATCACAGAATAATATCACAGAGTAATAAACCTGGCATTTGTCTGCTTTGAGATTTGCCGAGAATCTTTGCCTAAGTTTGTGAATCTGTAGGGATGGTATTGTATTTATATCAGGTGAAGAAATCTCTGAGCCATCCAGATCTGCATAGTTGAGGAGTTATAAATTCCACAAGTGCATTGCAGCATGTGTCAATAGCAACAAAAGTGTTGCAGACATGTAAATACTTTCTGTTGTTGATCTTTGCTACTGCAGTTCTCAGCGTGCCAGACAAATGCAAATAATGAAGCACTCAATTGCTCCAGCCCCAGAAACCTGTTCCTTCTCTGTGTAACCTTTGACTGCAGCTCTTCTGCTCTGGCGTCTGGTATATTACTGTGGAACCAGCTTTGAGTAGGGTTAAATCTCTAACTCTTGAGTGTGTTAAATCATGTAGGATATCTTCCTTCAGAGACACACAGTTTAGTTTTTCTTCTTTGTCAAGGCCTTCCCTCTTGTTTCCTATTTATCCTAGTATGTCTGAAATGTGTTGTTGATTCAGTAAATTGGGAATATCAGTTAAAATGCTAATGTGTTTAGCTTCCTGATTCGTATATATTGGATTCTTCCAAGCTTCTTATGGATTCTTCCTGTTGATATATGGTTTTGCCAGTTTGTTTGATCTTGACAGGTAGTAGCAGACTACTTCACATGTTCTTTGTGTTACACATAGAATTTCCTCTTGTTCTGTACCTGTATTTCAAATGATCATGGGACAGACCTATAACTTCTGAACTTGCTTTAGAGGTTTGTACATTACAGCAGAAACACAGAGAATATCCCTTGGGGTGCTGTTTGCTTCTTGATCATGGGGAGAGTTGAAGTACACACATACAGTGGGAGTCAGTGTTCAGTGAACATGTTAATTGTTTAGTGAACATAATTCTTCCACCTCCAACAAGCTGTTTCCATGCTTAAGTGCTGTGGTAAGATGACTGTGTTCTCTATTCTGCCCTGATTTCTGTGGTCACAGGACAATGATCAATTTATTTAATTTAAGAAATGTTGAGGAAAAGTGACCTAAGGTATGCAAGTAAATCATATATTGTTTTAGAACTGCTCTCAAGCTTAACAGCATGAAAGGCAAAATCCACAGAAGTCTAAAGCAGGATGATGTCGGTGATCCTGTAACACTTAGAGGTCCTCTCTGGGCATTTGAGCTCAGCTGTTCACTCAGGTGACTGCTTTCCTGCAATCTCCTGGAGGAATGAGTCAGCCCCCTACCTCTCAAAAGGAGAGAACCAGCTCTTAAAACTGAAAAGGAGAAAAAAAAAAGGCTTGGATAGAGTTTAGTAGCCTATCTGAAAATCTTTCACTAGGGGTTGAACTGTCATTTACAAGAGCTGAAAACAAACACTACTGCCTTGATATTTGTAGCCATTGATACAAACAAGTACTTTGATACAAAAATTTTGGTAATGCCTGTCAGTGTTTGCTCAGACACATACTGTATTTGTCACATCTCTGGAGATGGAAATGGGGAGACTCAAGACTTCAGCACTCTTTCTGACTGGTACTTCAGTCCTGCTTCTCTGTGAACAGTGAAGCCTTTGCTTATGAAAACAGACTACGGCCCCCAACAAATCAGTGGTAAATGTGAAGGCAGTTTGCCTTTAGCACCTGTTTGGTTTTTACAGCTGTTCTTTTTCTGAAGATCATACTGCTCCAAGTTTATATTCAAACTGAAGTGTAGGACAGCTGGTACTGAGAAAGCGGAAATAAAAATACAGCACATAGTGGTGATTATAAGCATATCAGACCTCAGATTTGCTTACTTTGACCTGTGTGTAACACATGCATTCACATGTTTTCAGCTGTGGTTATTTCACCAGAGGTAATGTAACTTTTGAATAAACAGGAAGCTACAAGAATGTGAGGAGCTGGTAGAACATATCCAGTATCCTTTTTCCTCTGGCTTCCCCGTCTTTGTTAATGTGACATTATGAAAAGTTCATGTGACTCATCTGTTTCTTGTCATTGGAGGACAGAACTATAAAAAGATATGGAAGCACTCAGTGGTTGGATTTATGAATAGGAAGAATATTAACCTGACATGGAAAAATTCTGATGTTTATTTAGGAGAGGATGAAATAGAAACAACCTGAGATTTACACATGATTCCACCTCCTGGTTTTTGAGTCTTTGCATAATGTCAGAGTTTCAAATCCAGTTTTTCTTTGGAACTTCATGTAGGGACATACTGCTGTTATAACAAACAAATGCCTTTTGCTCTTCATTAAATCAGTTACAATAACTTTGGAACATTAGTGACTCGTGAAGTCCTTAGTGTCTTGTGAAGTGTTCTCATAACTATGACAAGTTACACTGTGCTTTAATCAAAATGTCCAGTGCAGATGGGCTACCCCCCTTTAGATTACTGCATGTGTGAATATTTCAAAGGCTAACAAAAATTAGAGTGCCTGTAACCCTCTTTGAAGCTTCTTGGCCATTCTTCAGGACCTTCAATGGGAATGATACCAACATGCCCCTCATTCTGCTTTGGGTGTTCAGTGCTTTTCCTTTTAGATAGTTTGAAGGAAAAACTAGCTGTAACATGTTACCTGAATCATGCTATGGGGAATCATGCTTGGCAGTACAGGTTTGTCAGACTTGTGCCATTTTGGACTGAGGTTGGAGGAAAATGGCAGTGAGAAGAGTGGGACATGACACATTTGATTTCTCTGGTTATATCTTGGACATGACATGCCTCACTGGGCCTCTCTGGACTCTACTACTTTTACATGCCTACTTGAGTGCTTCATGAAAAATGTCTTTTAAATGGCACCTCATTTGACCTGGAAGAATTGAGACTTACCAAAGCATCTTGCTTGGAACCTGTTTAGGCTCCCATTTCTGTAAGTCACTTCCC
The DNA here is from genome assembly GCA_024865655.1 of Emberiza elegans. NCBI lineage: Eukaryota > Metazoa > Chordata > Aves > Passeriformes > Fringillidae > Emberiza > Emberiza elegans. The sequence goes on from JALJVW010000206.1 coordinate 70,274,733, forward strand.
ATTCTGGCACAGCATCATGTTCGTAGTTGTTATTTTTCCACTCAGTGCCTTTAAATAGTTGATGGCCCCAGAGTACATGGTTCTCCTGATCCCATGCTGAATTCAAGTTTATACTCTTCTGCTCTTAATTACACCCTTTGACTTAATCACTAGAATGAATACTGATTCCTGGTAAAGCTGAAAATTACACTTGTCTTGTAGAAGTTTCCTATTTCAGCATAGACTTTTTTGTAGTAGCTCTGCATCAAAAAGAAATACTTCAAACAAGAAATAAAAAACTGAAGTAATTCAGTTTTTTTGGTGTATCTGTGATCTTCATTCAGAGCAAAATTTATTATGGAGGGAGTAGGACACAGTTCCTTGAAATTGTCTTGTTGGCATCCAGCTGAAGTTGCCAAACCTGGTAGTACGTACAGGTTGGTGAAATGATGTGGCACTAAGAACTAAAAGCAGAGCAGTAGGGCTTGGACAGCCTGTTCATTTTCTCTAGAATACAAGAATATTCTTCTGCCTATTTCCAAAATCCTTACTATTACTCTTTTTACTTATGTTCCTCTTCCCATTTATTTTACATGTTTTTGAAGAAGAGATGTAATAACAAGAGGTATTACAAGTCTTTGTTTTCAGAGAGGGAGTGGTCTTTTGGTCTCTGTTGCGTCTTTTGTTTGCTTGGGTGGTTGTTTTGTTTTTGACATAGTTCTGAAAGGTTTTTGAAAGCATTGTTGAGAGTTTAAAGACAAAACTGGTTGCAAAGGTACTCAGTTCTAAGAAGTTGGCTAGTTGCTTACTTCTTATAAGTCAGCTAGCAAAGCATGAATTGAGGATGTATTCTTGTCTAAGAAAATACATGGTGATGCTATCATATATATCCATCATGTATGAGAAAATGGACCTGCAGAGAGCAAATTCTGCAAGCTTGTCCAAGGCTCTGCAGACAGCTGGCAAGGCAGCTTTGCTGCTGTCAGTCCTGCACGTGTGTGCGGGCAGCAGGCTTGGGGCAGCGAGTGAACTTGTGCCGCCTCCAGCGTGGCTGTGTCCCATGGGCTGTGAGTTCGCTGGGAGCTACCCCATCACCTTCTGAAGGCCCTGCTTGCCCTTGGGTCTCCACAGCTGGCAGCCTTTCCTTCAACGTTTTTAGAAGCATTGCTCAAATGTCCTCAGGCAATGCTTGAACTTCTAGGATTCTCACTTCCAAAACCTTCATGGCTGTTTTGGGTTCCCCAGCCTGATCTGTGCTTGATTAAAAAAAGTTTTGATGGCATGAGCCAAGAGCTGAAACTGCAGCGTACTGCAGCATTTTAATGAGATTGCCAAACCCACCTCAGTTTGAAGACAGCTTTAGAAATAGAGATGCACTGCAGGCTAGGCTTGCATTTCTGGTACTGGATTTGGGTTTTAAAGTACCACTGTCATATGATTTTTTGAAGTTCATTATGTGTCATTTGAAATCTTGCTGTAAAGAGTTGTCTAGTTGTATTCTTGCTTTGAAATCTGTAGAACTATAGATAGATAGCTGTCATTTCCAGACATGGCAAGATTACTACAGTTCATTGTTGTCAGTAGCTATTGTGTGCAGTCAGGATGTCCTGGGGAAAGAGAGTGCGTGGTTTAAAGTTGACGTTAAGTACATCAGCATTCCAGTGGTGGTAAGCTAGAAAAAAGCTGGTGGTGTTCTACTGAATTACTGAGAGATTGGACTAACCTGTTTTGGGAGAAGTGAAAAGAAGTAAATCTGAAAAATTTGAGATTTTTTATTCCTTTTGTGATGGATCCTGAAAAGAGAGGATTTCTCTGGCATATGAAGTGTAAAGCTTAACAAAACCCTTCCTGGAACAGGAAGGCAGAGTGAAACAGACGGCATTTCTTTAGGGAAAGGCTCTATATTAATGTCTTGTTAGCTAAGTGAAAGAAGTGCTCCCTCTCCGAAGACACTGCCGCTAAGGGATATACAAATGTTTCCATGGTAAGTGCTTTGAATACATAGACAGTTTTTGCTAATTCCTTCTAATTTTGAAACAGTTTGCATTTCATGCCAGCTCTTAAATGATTTTTCCAGTCATTAGGGACTGGTAATCAATAGGTCTCCTTGTGACTGTTGTTGCTTAATGATTTGGAATGCAAAGTTTAGACTTATGCACAACATTATTTCTGGAAAGCTGAGGTTTTTGACTAACCTAAATAAAAAAAAAAAATTCATTGCTATTTACCAAGTTATTTTAAAAAATAAAAATCTGTGGAGCTTTATCGAATCTCATTTCAAATAAAGGTGCCAGAGGCTTTTTTTTTTGTAATTACGAAGTGTAGCCGAACAAAGAGGTAGGAGCAGCTGTAATTTAGTAGTGAACTGTGTCAACAGAGACTGGTAATGTTATTATAATATGTGAGAATTGTTTTTTTGCTGTAGGCTTATTACAACATTATTTTGTATTTGCAAGTAATTGTAAAAATAGCCCATGAGAAAAATATGTATTTTCTGTAATGGCTTTGTATAGAAATTGTTGTTATAAAATGTTGATCAGTCTGTTGACATACTTTGTAAAAAGGAATGGATTTAACTGTGTTACTTTACTGGTAAAAAACTTTTCCTTTCACAAAGGAAGTCTAATGGGGGAGCAGATTACTGTACTTTCTTTGTTTGTTACCCATTAGTATTTAAGCACCTGGCAGGAAGTTTGAATACTTTTTAAGATTAAAGCTTGTTAATTTGCTGAGAAAATTTGTATAGAATGGGCAACATTTTGATATTTTATTTTTATTGCTTCTACAAGTCATTGTAGCCTATGTGTACTTGAAACATAAGGAAGACAAACTAACCTTGTTAGATTTTGCAAAAAGTGATGTGAGTTGAGTACCTGTATGTGTGTCATTGCAGTACCTCTAAAATAGGTGTGAGCATGTGTGATTTATACATCTAGAGAACTAAGAGTATTTCATTGCTTAAAAACCAGCAAACTGAAAAAAAGAAAACTGAAAAAAAATGCTGAATTGAAGTTGTCATTTCTCACAATGTAACTCTGGGAAAAACTTCCCTCCAGAGGATACAGTTTCAGCTCAAAGGAATGTATGCAGCTTTTCTACAAAAAGTCTCCTAGTCACCATTGATTAAGGAGTTAAGTTGAAACCAGACAAAAACGGTTGTGCTTTTTGTCTTGTCCTTTCTCCCTCTTCTTGTTTAGTAGTTGTTAATAGAAACTCTGGATGAATCATTCTTCTTGTCTCAGTATTCCAGCTTGTTATAGAAGTGTGCTAACTGTGTTGAGTAGTTAAATACTTGATCACCACTTTAAATCATCTAATTTGTCCAGCAACACTCTTCTTCCTATTTGGGACCACCAATGGTTACACTGAGTTTCTTCCCCACTCTAACAGGAAAAACTGAGGGGCTTTTGCCAGACTGTGGAGCTAATAATTGAAGGGTTTTGCACTGGACACCACCTTTTGATAGCTTTCTGCTTGCCTGTACTCAAACCAGAAATGCTGTATTCTGGATTGCATTCAGTTGAGGGGGCACCCCCACAAACTACTGCTCCTGTTTGGAATTTTGAAATTTCTACTCAGAAAAGAAACAGCTGTTTCAATATCTGACTGCCTTTGTGAGCTGCTTTGTGGTGGCGCTGCTGCTGATTTGACTCTGGTTGGTAAATGACTGGTTTTGTTCATGCATTACCAACATTTCCACACAAAGCTGCCCCTTAAGTGGGAAGATACAGGAAGTGTAAAAGTAATCTGATTTCATTGAGGGAAGCATCTGGATTGTGTTAACTTTTTTCCTTTAGTGTTTACTTTCTTACTAATCTTCTTTAAAACCATGTTTTTTCAATTATTCAGAAAAGCATAGTGTTGCATGTTCTGTAGGAGACTTTGTGTATAAAATTTGTCTCTAGGCCTGGTAAACTTGCTTAATTGACCCCACCTCTCACCTTTTGGTTTTTTTTTTTTTTTTTTTCTTTTGTAAGCGGTGAACTTCAAAGAAGTTAATGAAGAAAATAAGAGGGAACTCTTCAGTGAAATATTTTCTTCTATTGAAACATTGGCATTCACCTTTGGGAACATGTAAGTTGGAATCCAGAAAGAGTTTTTAAAGAGCGCAATGGAGCTGAATCAAATTAAGACGCAACAATAACAAAAGCTTTAGTTTTCTTTTGGACAAGTATTTTCTGATAAAGTAATTTTAATTAGCTCTACAGCATTTTACTGTTTTGGGTTTTTGTCAGTTTGGTTTTTTCCTTAATAAGGAAATCTAGGATGGTACAGATGTTGCAGAGAATATAAGATGTCTACTAAAATGGTTTGCAGAGCTTTTCAAGGACTTAGTAACACTATCTGAATCTCTGAATTCAGCGATACAGAATTGCTTGGTGAGGTAAAGTAATGAAGTAACACAATTCTTTGTTTTTCTGGCAGTGTTTCAGACTTCCTTATGGGAGATGTAGACAATGGCTCGTCATTGGGGCTTCCTGTATCTCGGAGAAGTCGGGTAGGCTGAACACGTTCTCTCTGAGTGTAAAATGGTATCTGTTAAAGGAGACTTCAGTTCACTGAAACTCTCTGTGTCATTGGGCTGGGACACTTGGAGTCATCTGTGGTTTAAAACAAGATTTCAACCCAGGAAAAATGTGTATTCAACGTTTCAAATACTTGAATGTATTCTCAATTCTATATGATAGCAATGACTTGACAGGGCTTCCTGCTGTCATTGTTTTGAGATTTTAAAATTGGTTAAGTGAAAATAAATGGGGAAAAGTAAGATACTTGAATGATTGCTTGCTGAAGTAGTTAGACAATTACCTGCTAAACCTGGAAACCAAAGGGTTAAGGACTTCATTTTGGCTTTTAAAGACTCGTATTTACGACAAAAACACATTTTCTTCTTTCAGAGCCCACTCTGTGCTGTAACTGTTTCAGCAGCAATTTACTAAAAGAACTGTCAGCTTATAGGTAGTCAAAGAAAAACACTAACATTTTAAACTTTCCTTTAAACATTCTGAAAGTATGATTGAAAAATGCTCGGTACCAAATTCTGTTTTGAATTTCTGTGTATTGAGAAGCAGACTTTCAGATAAATTGAATAAATTTAAAAGTTACAAACAAGGAAAATACAGTTGATAATTAGTGTGTATTACAAGCTAAGTTGCAGCAAGGTTAAAATTGTTAGATTATGCGTTTTTTTAAAGGCTTTGTTGAAACACACTGAAGACTTAGCTTTTCTTCACACAGGCTTGTGTGCAGCAAGCCATGCAGCTACAGCTCAACAGTCTTTTCAGATTTCCACTGTGTTTGAGAATCCATCTTTTCTCTCATGTGTGTTATCACACAAATGCTACTTCTGTAGCTGCTACAAAACTTATCTTCATAAACAATATGGAGGCTACTCAGAAAGCTGGTTCCAGCAAATTTAGGTCACTGATGAAAAATATGAAATAAAATAGCATAGAACCCAGCATCTCATGTAAATTACATGAGATTATTTGAATAAGTATTGGTTTATCTAATTCATTCACCAGCAGAAGGAAATTGCTGAATTTGCCAACATCTTAGTCTTGAAATGGTTTTGCATTGCTTGTGGAAAGAGATGGTCTTATATATTGTATTGTGAAGTGAATGATTGGTTTTTCAAAAGATTGCTCTTCTGAACCATGGGGGTGAGGGGAAGGCCAAGGGGAAATTTGAATATATTGAAATGAAGGAAGAATTCCATTCCAGGTGTTTCAGAAATCAGCATCTATTTAAAATTTTGGTTTTGCAGTATCTCATGCTTTTCCTGATGTGAAGGTGAGCAATTACAAATTTTGGAGCAGGTAGGGTGACATACTTCAGTTTCTTGGAAATCTGTCTGAAATGCATTTTCATTGAGGCAGATAAATACACATTTAACAGGTGAATCATTTCACTTTGATTTACAATTCAGAGAGAAATTTGGAGGCCAGCTAGGAGTTGAGTGTTAACAGGAGTTAAATACAAAATATTTAATAGCTGTTTAACTTTTGCTGTACTTGTGCATGTTCAGTGATCATAGCAGCTAGCTGTATTTGAAACAGAGCATAACATTTCGGTAGAATTTAACATGTAAATACTCTGAGGGTTGATTAAGGAGAAATATTTTAATTGCCTCTTAGTTAGGGACCTCCCTAATTAAGCTGATGAGGATGGCTCCAAGGAGGGGGGTGGGCAGAGCTGATCTTGCTTCTCTTGACTGCAGGGGAGTCTACATTCTTTACTTTAGGCATTCCACTTGGAAGCTTAAGTTAAATGATATGTATACCCCCCTTAGCAAATGTAATTGCTCTCATTTTAGTTCTTGCAGTTCAACCAGATGTACAAGGTGGAAGCAAAGATATTTTTTAATTAAAAACAAAAGCATTTTAAAATATACTGGAAGAGACCAGACAGACATGTCTGACCTTTCATTATTCAACAAGCTATTTGAATGCTATTTGATGCTGTGCAGATCTGAGAGCATAATAAAGGATAAAATTTTCAAAGTGTGTGAAGAGATTTGCCTGTGTTAGGGGGAGTTGGGTAATGAGGGGAAAAAGAGGCAGAAGAGACAGGTTGAAGTTGGAACTGAAAGTCAGGGTTTTCATTTTGCTAGGCCTGCTGGGATTGGGTTGCTTGCGGGGGGGAAGCTGTATGGATCATGTTCTGATAAGTTGTACATAAAAAATTTGACAAAGAGAAAAGCATTTGTTCATGCTTGCTTCTAAAATGTGGTATTACATATTAGCAGTGGGTGAATGAGAAAGAATGGGTGACCTTTGATTAGCTGCATTAACTAGTGTGCATGATTTACTGGAGAGGAGTGAACAGTTTTCAGATCTTACAGAAATGGGAAAAATTTTTAGGACCAGAACTTTTAAGTGCATCAAGGTAATATAAAGTATGGAGGTTTTCTAATTATTTTTTTTCTCCCCTAACAACTTTTAAATAATCTTGAAGACAGTAATACTTTATAGAAAATCTGAACTAAATCTAGGAATGTTCAAGCTTTCTCTGCAACCAAATATTGATCCATTGCTAAATTCAGATGTTAGGGGTTTTTTTACCAATTTAGTTGGGGACAGCTTTGGATAGATTTCCCACCTGTTCTGGAAAACCCCTTCCATTTTGTTGAAACTCTCTTGTATTAGACAGCCACTGTAATAGCAACAAAGTGGGTCTTTAGGCTGTAATTTGATTCTGTTTGATGTCATTGATGATTAATACCTTGCATGTTTTGGTCTTTGGAAAAGCTGCTTCTGCTGTGAAGTAAACAATGACTCTTAAGAGATTTTTATGTGATTTATGATCAGTTTTCATTTACATTAAAGAACACCAACAAACCAAAACTACTTTTACCATTGATAACTCTGCTCTGTTTTAGTGAATGTCAAATGCTGAATTCTAAATGGAAATAAGCTGTTCCTGCAAAGCTTAAGGACACTTTGCAGCTATTTCTTAGCCTTTGTTTTCTGTCTGCTTTGTGCTTCAAAGTTTTCAAAAGTAGTTCATCCACTTAAAATTATGTTGGGTTTGATGTCTGTCTTTGTTTTGGTTTGGCTTTTAAGGGAGTAGTTGTTATAAAGTAAACTTCTTATTTATTTAAATTTGTTGAGTAGTCTGGTCTACAGCACAGTCTTAGAAATAATTCAGCTTGCACAATTCAAGGGGTAGCAAAATGCAGTGAGGACAAAGGTAGGGATGACGTGATGTGCTAAATTCCTTTTATTATTGGATTACTTTCTGTCAGGTTGTACTGATTCTCAGGGTTTCATTAGCAAGTGTTACTAGTCAGCTGTTGTGCCTACAGTGCACCACCTGCAAGTAATTTACAAAAAACTTTATTCCCTTGAGGAAGAAATACAGGATTATAATGGCTTGTAGAATGGTGTCTGTTTTATGTATCTGGCATTAAGTCTGTGTGAAAAGGTTTTTAAAAGATAGATAGGGATTTAAGAAAAGCTGAAGCTCACTTAATTGTTTAACAAATCTGGTTGATATTTAACTCTTTCATCACAGACTTTCAAGATTATTGATGTAAAGGTATATAATGATTCCTTGCTATTTAATCTTTTTCATTTGCCAGCAATGGGGGTTTAAAAAATGTTGTGCCTTAGAGGAGAGGGAGTGATGGTGCAGTTTGCTTTATCTGCTCTATGAAAAAATAGAGAGGCAGCTAATGCCATTTATCTTGTTAGCTTTTAGTTCCAGTGAGAGATTTCCTTTGCTAACTTAATTCTTTATTTCTTGTACACCAGTCTTTTGAGAATCTTTCTGTGGAGTCTGGGGGTTCACTGCATGAAAGGGATGATATTCAAGGTAGGTCATTCATTTAACATTGTAAACACTCTTTTGTAATCTGTGGGGATTTTTCTTCTAGAAACGTTTTAAGTGGCTTGGTCACTTTTTACACCTATGCTGCCTTTACAGCTTCACTGGGGAAAAAAAAGTTATTGCCAAGGTTTCATTCATTTGTAAATAACAAGCCCAGGCTAGGGTTTGTTTTTTTTTGGCGAGGGGGAAAACTAAGGCCTGAAGCACCTTCTGTGTGTTGGCATACGATCGGTGTTTGTTGGGTCACTTTCTTGAAGAAAGTTATGCTGACCATATGACTACTCCAGATAAAACACTATGACCCTTTAATTTGTTCTAAAACCTCTGTCAGTCCTGTTTAGAGTCAACTAGCATTAAAGACCAACTCAAGATCAGAGCTGCTTAAGCATTCACAGTTGGCTAATACTGGCTTTGCTCTCAGTGTGTGGTCATGTCTAAAAATCACTTCTTTGTGTTGGATGCTTTATTTGCAGGACATCTTCGAGCAGAGGAGGTTGATAGCATGCTCCTAAGAAATGACAGTGGAATTGAGTCGGCTCTGTCCTATGCTAAAGCATGGTCCAAATATACCAAGGATGTAGTCGCATGGGTAGAAAAAAAGCTTAGCTTGGGTGAGTGGCTCTTTCTGGCATTTAATCAGCTTTGTCATGATGAAATTAAATCTGTTGTCAGGCCTCTGTGCTGCAGACTGTCAGTAATGTGATTTCTAAACTAGTAGCTGTTCCGCTGAAGTGGACAGAGCTATCATGCATTTCCTACAATTAAAGGCTTGTAACAAAGTGAAGGTGGTCCCCTCTGTAGTCTGTTTGTTAAAGGAAGACTGTAAAAAGCATTTAGCATGTGTTGTAACTGCCGTTGTGTTATAATGTAAACAGTAACTGTGAAATTTTTTTAACAGAAGTGGAGTGTGCTAAAAACTTAGCAAAAATGGCTGAAACTGCTAAAGCTGTTGTTGGACATCAGGTGAGTGTATGCCTTAGGGACTTTATCTTAGTCTTAAATCTTTATTGGATGGCTTGCCCAGGAGTAAAACTCTGATGTTGAGGAATGAATTTTTAAGCTGAACAGAACTGGTTTATATGATAAAGCAGTGGTTAAAAAGATCTTAATTTAACAAATGGAAAGATGTAGTGGAAATTTGTATATATCATATAATTCTTGTTGAATATGCAGATCCACAAAATTCTTTTTTCTGACTAATTTTGTGTGCTTTGTGATTTGGACTTCTAGACTTTTTTCCGAGTAAAATGAATCACAGATGAGAAATTAGTAATTTTATACATTCATACCTGACATTCATACTATTTCAGTAAATAATTTACTAAATTTAATTGAAAATCTAGTTCAGTTATACTGACATTTACAATGTCATTACAGCTCTGTTTTACCTAGAACATGTTTTGTGTAATTTTAGGATTATATGCCATTCCAGTCAATATTCATTAATGCTTTTCAAAATGATATCGAGAACAGTCAACTTTGGCAACAAACAGCTGCTGCTCTCCAGTCCAACAAATTTGTGCAGGTATGTTTAAAAAAAAAGAGACAAAAGTATATGTAATTTATAGAATATTCAAAAGCCCGTATGCCTTTAATGTACTCCTTTAATATTTCCTATCTAGCCTCTTCTTGGAAGGAAAAATGAGCTGGATAGACAAAGGAAAGATATCAAGGACCTTTGGCAGCGAGAACAGAAAAAAATGGTTGGTAATTCTTTCATATCTAACTGTTCAGTCTAGAATTCTTCAAAAGGATGAAACTTTCAAACTAGCCTGTTCTGCACTTGCATTCACCCATAGTCTCTAGAGCTTGGTGAAAGCAGATGTAACTGTCAATTTCATGGCAGTCTGGCATTTATAAGAGGTTGTCTTTCAATGTCAAATACTTGGTATTGCAGCATACAGACCTGTGCATAAGCCTCTTTAAACATCACATTAAATAACTGAAAAATTAATGTTTATTCTTCTCCTTTTTCCTCTGGCTGCATTCTGCAGCAAGAGCTGGAAGCTGCTCTCAGAAAAGCAAAGTTGCTCTATACCCAGCGTCAGGATGAGTATGAAAAGGCAAAATCCTGCACTGCTCGTGCTGAGGAGGAACAGCTTAGCTCAAGTGGAAGCTTTGTGAAAGATTTCAGCAAGCAACTTGAGAAAAAACGAAGGCTAGAAGAGGAAGCTCTTCAAAAGGTAAAGAGGTTTGTTCCTTGCTTTTAAAGTTAAGTCTATACTGGTTTTATTCATGTTTTCCCAAGGAGGGTATTTGAGTAAGTTGAGTTCACATTTTTCATTTTAATCATGCTACGTTCCTTTGGGTTTTGATCTTAAAAGGGAATCTCAAATACAAGCATATTGAGTGGAGATTTTTCTTGCTTCTAGTATCACAGCCTGTCGTCCATCAACTCTTTATACTTGTGTTTTCTTTAGGCCGAAGAAGCCAATGAACACTATAAAGCAAGCATGGCAGAGGTTGAAGAAAAAAGAAATTATTTGGAAAGCTTTAAAAGTGATGTTTTAACACAGCTTCGGGAGCTTATTTACCAGTGTGATCTTACTCTTAAAGCTGTAAGCATGATCTTTAAAGTACATTTTGCATTGCTATTTATATATTGTTAGAACTAAGAGAAGGCCCCATAAGCCCCATTTTAAATGGAAAGTTTTCAAAGGACAGATGTCATGCCAGCAGTAAAAGAAAGAAAACTTCTAATCTGTGTTGTCTTTCTATTAGGAGTTTAAAAAAAAACGTGTGGGGGGGTTTTGAACATTTCTGGGTGTTTCATAAGCTGTTGCCTTGCAAGCACCCTGACTACACAATCCATATAAAATATCTCTTCATAATTTTGATGGCAGTAGTGTTCCTCTCTTGCTAGGAGTGCAGCTTTCTTTGCTTAGATTAGTGCATTAGCAAAGACGTTTGGATCAAGCCCAGCATGGATATTAGCACACTTCAGCCTTGCTGGCAGTCTCAATTACTGGAGGATCCATTATGACTAGTAGAGTGTACTAATTTATTGGTGTAATGGGGAAGTGATGGTCAAAACTGCATAGGACATGCACAGTTCTAAAAAAAAAAGCTTGAAGAATGTAAGAACTCATTATACCAAGAGATGTTTGGGGTTTTTTGTTTGTTTTTTCTGTTTGTTTTGTTTAGATGAGACAATGAAAGTTTAATGCTGGCATGGGGAGGGAAAATAAAATATCAAACTTAACCCTGCTCCACAAGCAACCCTAAAACCAACCCATAAGAGCAGTAGAAAGTGTAGACAGACTTGTCAGTTCAAGTATATTTAAATTGCAGACTACTTTGTAACCCAAAAGCTGGTGAAGCAGTTAGGCAGTGTCCCCCTTTTCTGATCTCTGGCATGTGATATAATCTTTTAGAAGTGTTAGGTAATTTAATGAAGAAAGTGTTCACTTAATCTGTCTGCTGGGACAAGACAATACAGAGTTGATCTGGGTTTGGAATCCCAGCTACTTCAGTATTGTAGTGATGACTAATATTCACTCCAGAACATGAAAAAAGCCTTTCTGATAGCAAAAGCCCTTGTTGTTTATCTTGATCAACCCAAAGTGAGAAAAAAAATGGAATTGCCTTTGCTAGTGGAAGGATTCAATAACCCAGAGAGGAGAGAAATACTCATGTCTCTATTACAGATGAAGCTTGTGCAAGTCTCTTGAAAGTTGACTGTAAAAAGTAACACGTTACTATTTTCTAGAAGTTTTCTAGTCTTATTGTTCAAATAATCTTTCAGCTAGGGTATTAATTTGAGTTGACCAAAGTGTAAGTGAAATATTTAGTAAATGATCTACAAATAATGAAAATATTTCTCCCAACAGGCAACAGTTAACCTGTTTCAGCTGCAGCATGCTCAGGTTGTATCTCTGCCAGTTAACTGCCAGTCCCTCTGTGAGAGTGCCAAACTCTATGACCCTGGTCAGCAGTATTCAGAGTTTGTGAAAAGTTTGCCAAAGGATGGTGTTCCTGTTGAATCAGGTTGTTTTGAAACCCAGAATTCCCAGGTTGATGGGTAAGTGCCAAAGTACAGGTGGCAACTGCTTGGTTTAAAATACAACACTTAGGCATATGTGTTTAACAATCAAACAGTATTTTTGGAGGAACTGAAGGAATCTGGGTGTTCTACCATGCTTTACTATTCTCTTAGTCTCATCTTTTAGGTGGTAGATTATATATAATTTTGACATTAAAATCTGCCTCTGAATTCTAAAGCAGAATGTTATTTCATGCAATAATACTTGCTAAAGCATTGACAATTGTTGTGCAAGACTTGACTTTTTACTGTTTTAATATAGATACTGGTTAATACACAAAAGGTGTATGTTTTGGATTTGGTAGGGTTGTGTGGCAGTAGTACTTGAAAATCAGAAATTTAGAAAGTCTGAAGAGGTAGTTTTCCTCTTCCACAAGCCTTGCTGCTACATACAGTAGCTTCTTTCATACTGTTTACATTTGGCAACTTTTGGCAGGAAATGTGTCTCGATTTCTATCTCATGCTATGTGCCTAAAAAAAGCTCAGAATCCATTTGTAGGGACATGTTATAACTTAATTATTTTTTCCAACCTGTATGAAATAGAAGTTTTTATTATTAAACTATGAAAGATCCAGCTAATGTGGAAGTAAAGACGTCAAGATAAAGACAGCTCCTTGTGGCAGCATGCCAAGTGCTTTTCCACCTTTAATTTGTTGTAAAATGGTCATCTTGGCACTAAAGCAGCAGAATATCCATTTCAATCTGTGTGTTTCACAGTTCTACAGGAAAGCGTCGTCATCGTTTTTCAAAAGGAAACTAAATACAAAAACCCAAATGCTTGAGTCAGACTTCTACCAACAAAAGGCAGGAAATTCAAAGTTAAAGCTGAGATTCTTAATTCTTGTCTGTAAATTTCCTGCCTTTTAAGACTGATTTAGGCTATACTCATAAACTTTGACTTTGGGGGATTTAACTATGTAGCTCCCTGAGAAACTGATGAGCGTGAAATTTCCAACACTTGGTGTGCTCTCCCAGCTATTTACTGCTTGACATTTATAGGAGCATGTTTTTTCTCCTCCTCTGCCCACCTTTTATTTTCTTTGTCACAGCCTTGTGATTCATCATGTACTTGATCATTTTTATTGTTGATTCTGCATTAGTTTAAGGGACTGTTCTTGAACAAATGCAAATTTGAACATTTTTCAGTCTCTGTTTCCCTTAAGCTTGATAGGGTAGAAGTGATTAAGGAACAGCTTCCTGACTGCTAAACTTGGCCAGCAGGCTATTTTGTCCCCAGGGTGCTTCAGCATTTTATGTTAATTACTGTTAACATTATTCTGTTCTTTCAGTGAGAGCAGATTTTCAAAATGGACTGACTCTGGCAGCTTCAACACATTTTCTGTGCATTTAAAAAGCGCAGTATTTGAACACCTGTGTTTATAGGTGGATGGTCCTGATGGCTGGTCAGAGAATCTTTTGGAGGGGAAAGCATAATCATAGCATACAATGACTTCTGATTATTCTTACCTTCAGATGAACAAATAGGCTGTTTTTCCAAGTCTGCAAGATAATGTTTATAATACATGAAGACATGGAATAGCTGATTCTCTCTGGGTGGAGAGAAAACACTGGAAAATCTCACATACTTAGTTGAAAATAAATGGACACTCTTAATATTTTTATTTTTTAATTTTGGAATTTAATTGTGAGAATGACATGTCAAAAATGTATGTTCATTAATATTAATTAGATATAGCATTTTTTGTTCCCAGGGATTAAAAAATGTTACTTTTTAAAAAAATGCATTACCTTTCATGAATTTTTGTCTTATTCTTCAAATCACTTTTTTTCTTTCTGAAGGGTTTTTAATAAGCAATCAACAAACAGTGTCCATACATCCCATGGTAACTTATCTCAGTGTTCAGGAGATTTTCCTGCTCAGGCATTAGATGATGTGGGAAGCCCAGTTTATCATCGTTCACAAAAGGTTAGAGAGAAGAGATCTTCCAGCAACACAGATATTCCAGGTAGTTCTTCTATATTTCTTCTGGAGCTCAGTCTCTAAATAATTCTTTTTTAAAGTGTAACACTGAAGGATTAGAAATGTATTATGAGGTTCAAAGCCTATAAAACATAATGTACTTGAGCATAATAAGAATGAATGGAAAACTGCCTGATCCTAGATCCTTTGACAAGAAAGGTGAGATACAATTCAAACAGCAAGTACTGTCAAACTCAGTGGACTAAACTCTTTGAACTGAAACTCTAGCAATTGAAAATCCATTGGTTTTGTAATTTTCATGTTGATTGCAAGCCCTCTGCAAAAGCACAGTTGTCAAGTTTCTGAAATGAATTTTCCTAGCTCTTGAAGCTTTTACAGGAATATATGCCCTGGGGTTTTTTCACTATATTGCATGTTCTTGTAACTTGTGCAATTTTTCCTATTTTGAATATACTCTTAGTTTTCAGTTTAAAAAAAGGTAAATTTTGACATTTGGAATTTGTGAACTTTCTTTTCAAAAGCAGTGCGAGGGCCACCACCATTCAGATCGTGGTCAGTTGGCAACCAGAGTGGAGGAATGTGCAGTGACTCTGAAAGTGCAGGGGGGAGCAGCGAGTCCCGGTCCATGGATTCTCCATCTGCCAGCCCAGGTACAGCTGCCCTCACTGCTCTGCTAACCTGAAGTCTTTTCCCTGCACTGTTTCACATGAGTGAAGACATTGTTAAATAAACAAGTATTGAGCAGAGCATGTAATGAAAAATGAACACTTGGGTGGGACTGATACTTACAACTTCCTGAAAATTTTTCTCATCTGCTAGGGGATTTTAAAAGACGACTTCCCCGAACACCTTCCACTGGGACTATGTCATCTGCAGATGATCTTGATGAAAGAGAGCCACCATCTCCTTCAGACTGTGGTAATGTTGTTTCTGAAGTCCTCAGAAGATGCTTTTTGTTACATTGTGTGGCTTTTCTTTCCAATATTTTTAGGAAAAGTACTTTAACAAGGTGTGATTGCCAACAGCTTTGTTTTTCAATACAGTAAGCATCCACTTCATGATGAGAGATGAAGAATAATGTTCAAGTATTTATATGTTTAGGTTACTGTATGGAGAACCATAGAACATTTCTAGTGTTGTCACCCTTTTGAGGTAAAGCAAATGATCCACTGATCATTCCCTCCAGACATTTGCATTTAAATTTAGCTCCATAGTGATTTATGTAAGATCACTTCTAAACTTGGACATGAAATGCACAAATACATAGAGGTGATAAGTGGCAAATTGGGGAAAAAGTGGAACCAAATGTTTAGGGTAGTAACTGAGATTTTCACCCTTTCAGCTAAGATAAATTAGTCCAGTAATGTCTGTCCCAGATTTTACCAGGCCATTTCCAATTTTCAAATGAATTTTGACTGTATAACGACAATGTTGCCACAGGCATTGAAACCTGAATAACTGGATTATCAGGAATAGTTCTGTTGTATGTCTACAGTACTTACAAACTAATTTTGAAATATTTGTGGCACTTGCTCAGTAAAGCCCTTAGGAAACTGTTTATTTAGCCCTTACTTCCTAAATGTATACTTTGCCTTCTAGGAAAAAACCTGTGGTAAACAGCTTTAATTCAGATCTAGACTTAAAGTATGGCAATGTGTTACTGAATGCAAGCTTTCACTTAGAGTGATATTGTTTAATCAATGCTTGAGCATTTAAGAAGCTTTCTAGGCAATTAACTGAATGTGATCATTTAAAGTTATCTGTAAAACAAAGGGGTTTGGTTCACAGAATAATTGATAGCATTTTAAGTAAATTGCCTGAAAAAATTTGGACACAAAAGGGACCAGTTGCTATTCTTTTTAGTTTTAGAATCCTCGAGAAAATATTTGATGTTGTTACACAAAACTCAGAATTAGTGATTCTTTTTTAATTTATTTTTATGAGGCTGCTGCTATGAGTGTATGTTAATTCTTCCTTGCTGCAAAATATTCCTTTTTTCAAGTATTTGAGAAACACTAAAGGCCAAAACAAGCTATCTTTCATCCTCTAGTACAGGATTTCGAAATGTATAAAATTAAACTTCCATGAATTGTTGCCTGAAATGCAGGGCAGTTGGAATTAAATGTCCTAATATTTTCACATTGCCACAATACAGGAGAAAACTGAATACCTAATAAGGCAAAAAAGATTGTTTGATTCTGCTTTTACACAGGATTGTTTGATAGCTAATGTCTCTATGTGAACTGCAACATACTGTTGCCTCCCTGTGATTAAAATGTTTTTGATTACTTTGAGAGTTGCCATTACTTACAGACTTGTGTTCTGCAGCACAATTCTAAAAAATCAGAGTAACTACCATCCCAGTAGTAAATATTAAAATGACTATAACAGGGAAATTCTCTTCAGGTTTAAATGATCTCACATCTGAAACTGCAAATTCTCCAGGACCTTTTAGAAATGCTAATATGTCCAAAGCAGCACAAACACACAAACTACGGAAGCTGAGAGCTCCATCTAAATGCAGAGAATGTGACGGCCTAGTAGTATTTCATGGAGCTGAATGTGAGGAGGTAAGTTAAAAATCAGTTTTAATTGCTGCTTGGGATTTATGTAAAGTTGGGAGTTCTGTTTCTGTGTAAAAACTGGAGTTTGTGTCTCGTATATGTACCATGAACTTAAAGCAGAGGCACACCATACTAACAAATTTTTTGCTCACATATGGGTGAGAAACAGCAGAAATATTTCTATGGTGTCAGATTATATCAAGCCATGTGCTTTTTTGTTTCTTCTCCTATAGTGTTCACTTGCATGCCATAAAAAATGTTTAGAGACTTTAGCTATTCAATGCGGGCACAAAAAACTTCATGGAAGGCTTCACTTATTTGGCGTGGAATTTGCCCAAGCTGCTAAAAGTTTTCCTGATGGCATTCCTTTCATCATCAAAAAGTGTACGTCAGAAATTGAAAGCAGAGCACTGAATGTCAAGGTATGCCCGAGTTTGTTCATGCTTAAGTTTGACGCAATCTTAAAAAAAAATTCTCTTAAGATTTTAATGCTGTCAGTATCATTAGTATTTTACAAGTTCCATTCAAATTGAAATAGAGTTGTGTTCATCTTGTAATTTTAGGGCATCTATCGTGTGAATGGAGCCAAGTCAAGAGTTGAAAAGCTTTGTCAAGCTTTTGAAAATGGAAAGGATTTGGTTGAGCTCTCAGAACTCTATGCACATGACATCAGCAATGTTCTCAAGCTGTATCTCCGCCAGGTATGGAATTGAGAGGTCAGATGGAAAACGAATGTGCTGTAGTATATTTCTTCAGTACAGTACAAAACAACCACGCCTTTTCAGCACTGCTACAGTAGCAATTAAACAAGTGCCTTGTGTAACTGCGATGGCTTCTTTATTTTCATGGAGCCTGTGACAAGGGCTAGGAAAAGTGCTGGGATTACAATTTGTATTCTACAGGGAAATTGTGCATAGCAAGCTTGTTTGTCTAATCATAGTAGAGTTTGTTTCTAAAACCTTTCTGATTAGTGAATTTGCTTGCCTTACGTGGAGTTTAAAAGATTCCCATGTTCTTGCCTCTTCATGCAGACAGATGCTGATATATTGCTGTTAATACCTGCTAACAAAAACATCATAAAGCACTCATAGTGGTCATGATGTGTTCATTATGGAGGGATTATCCATCTTTTTCTTTTAAAATAGAGCTTTAAAGCTTCATGATTGAAACTGTTTTAGAAAACTCAATATGTATGTGAAAAAATGAAGCTGTGATGTGGCCCAGTGAAATTATTGAGTCACTCTGAAAACTTGTTAATGCTGGCTGTCAGGGATGAGCATTCCAATCCTATGATCATCACCATTACATGATTTGAAATCAACTTTTTTTTCTTGAAATCTTATTTCAATAAATTGTGATAAATGCTCAGTCCCGGAGCTGTTGTAGGAAAGGGTTAGCAAATGATTTCTGGAAAAAGGAAAATTGGGGATTGAGCTAATGAACAAGGATTAAACAATGTCATCATATACGAAAAGATGTTAGACCAGAAAATGTTGAAGAAAAAGAGGAAGGAAACAGTTAAAATTCAGGTTTAAGTATGTTTCTGAAATGCTCCTATTTCTTCAGCTTCCGGAACCCTTGATTTTGTTTCGACTTTACAATGAGTTCATTGGACTTGCAAAAGAAAGTCAGAACGCTAATGAGGAGTTGGATGCTAAACAAGCTAGCCCCAAAGCAAAGACAAGACAATCGCTCTGTATTGAACTGAATAGGATCATCATTAAAATTAAAGATCTTCTGAAACAACTGCCTGTACCAAACTATAACACTCTGCAGTACCTTATTGGACACCTTCACAGGTAAAAAAATACTATAAATGCAAACTGATGCTGAAAAACTGATGCTGAAAACTGAACTGCTACATGCTGCATGCTAGGAATCTCTTGTACCTTTTTGATGACTGTTGAGGAAGAAGTCACATATGCCTTTGAAGACACTGTTCTGTTACTGGAGTTTTTTCCATGTAATGAATTCCCAAGTGAGAGAAGAATATGAAAGGGAAGCAAAGCAGGGAAAGCATTGGCCTCTATTATTTTTGATTCTCTGCTAGCATTGGGGTCAGTAGTAGTTAGTGTCACATGCAGGGATCTAAATATGATTTAAATTGCAATGTAAGAAAGATAGGGCAGTGATTTTATGGCTATTAACAGAAAATTGAAACTTGTATCATGTCTCTTAATAACCATTCTTCAGTCACGTTTCACTTTCTTGTCCTACAAATGGTGGTCTGTATGATGATCTACTAAACCAGTGATTGCCTATAAAAATGGGTAATACTGGATTATGGCTGTGTTATTACTTACAATGAGAGACATTCTTTTTCCCAACCCCAGAAATGCCAAATAGCCACAAATAACTTTAACAAATAGGACATAAAAACATGCTGTGTGGGAAGTTCAAGCCACTGTTAAATGTGGTCTGCACTGAAGATTCTGCCTGCTTACCAAACCCACTCTGTTTTTTATTGTTTCTTACCCTCTTTAGACATAAGATTTTAATATCAAAAGTATTTCTGAAGTAATAAAACCCTCTAACACTTGGGGATTTCTTTTGGTTTGTTTTTTTCCCACTCTTTGTGCAGAGTTACAGAACAGTGTGATGAAAACAAAATGTCAGCCAGCAACCTTGGCATAATATTTGGCCCAACTCTGATCAGACCGCGTCAAACCGATGCTACGGTTTCTTTGTCATCACTTGTGGACTACCCTTATCAGGCCCGGGTAGTGGAGCTGCTCATAACATACTATGAAAAGATATTTGATGTCTCATTGAAACCACTTCTGAGTGCTTCTCATGCTGAAGAAACAGCTGGTACAGTCAGAGTTGCTTTATCAGCAGATGAGAGGGAGCTGCAGCAGCAGAGGAAATCATTTGTTGCTGTAAAGGAAGTGAGTGACACTTTTGCTGCCACAATGTTACCTGTGCCACATTAACTTCTGTGTTAAATTCTGGAGCATTCCAGAACATGTTTCTAATAAGTCTTTTTGGTTTTTTTTTGATAAAGGGTGCCTTTTTTGTTGACTTCTCATTTACTTCTGCTCTGACTTTTGTTAGCAGGGTATTCAAATAGTTCCATGTGAAAGAGCTTCAGAAACAGCTGCACTCTTTCTGGAATCAAAGAATAGCAAGAATACAAAAGAAGAAGCAGATATATCTGTAACTGGTTAGTATGCTGTTAAATCTGGGTATGGGTAAATAAAGGAGCCCTGGATGCTTTAGATTATAATGCATGTAGGTCTGCAGTATAGCCATAAGCAAGTGATAAAACCTGTTCACCACTGTTTGATACATTGTTTATTTTTTAAATAGGAACAGAAAATTAAATCTTCTAAATGCTTTTAAAAAATTGTGACCGTGTTCACAGGTTTCTCAGGTTGAGGGAAGAGAAGAGGATTTGACTCCATGTTTCAGAGGGCTTGATTTATTATTTTATTATATATATTACATTAAAACTATACTAAAAGAATAGAAGAAAAGATTTCCTCAGAAGGCTGGCTAAGAATAGAATAAGAAAGAATGATAACAAAGGCAGCTGTCTCGGACTCTCTGCCCAAGCCAGCTGGGCTGTGATTGGCCATTAATTAGAAACAACCAACATGGGCCACCTGTTGCATTCCACAGCAGCAGATAACCATTGTTTACATTTTGTTCCTGAGGCCTCTCAGCTTCTCAGGAGGAAAAATCCTAAGGAAAGGGTTTTTCATAAAAGATGTCTGCGACAAGAAATCTGTGTTTATGAAATCAGAGCTTAAAGTATTTGGGAAGAGAGTATAACAGTGGTTAGGTTTCTCCCTTGTTTTAAAGAAAGCAAACAAAAACAAGTCCTAATTATGCTGTGATTGTTGGTTTCTGAAATCCACTACAAGGCTGTAAGCTAATACCCAGCAATTTATGTATTTTGACCACTGTTCACCCAAAATACGTATCATTGCCACTCACTGGAACTACACCAGAAGGCTCTGGAAAGAGTAATTGGCTGGCAAAATCATCAGAGTATTTTTGATAACAGTATTTTTGCTTTAAAAATCCCAGGTTTGCTAACCTTATTCTAACTCCGAATTTTTTTCTCTGTTTATCTGCCTATGCTACTGCAGGGGTTTGGTTTAATGTAGGTATGATTTAATGTACTTCATTTAGGAGTAACTGTACATATTCCCTTTTGATTGTACTGATTTTCATCTAATGTTACCACTTCAGTCATGTCCTGTACATCAACAGTGCGACATCCTGAAACATACTAAAACTGAAAATATTCAGGGATGGCAAAGCACCAGCCAGAAATTGAAGTGTCTCTGTGTTTTCTCTTTGGTTACATCTGTGCAGTATGTGTTTTACTGCTAGTGAAATGCTTACATTTGGTTAGAGTAGGCTGTTGCTAGTATGTATACAAGCTATGCCTAAAAACTGTTATCCTGTTAAAATACTAAC
Source organism: Emberiza elegans (assembly GCA_024865655.1). Classification (NCBI taxonomy): domain Eukaryota; kingdom Metazoa; phylum Chordata; class Aves; order Passeriformes; family Fringillidae; genus Emberiza; species Emberiza elegans. The sequence continues at coordinate 70,296,020 of JALJVW010000206.1, forward strand.
TAGCAATGGGTCATTGAAGTCTTGCTGATTTCTCTTGGTGAAAAGATGCAGTCACATCTGTTTGTGTTTCTAGGTGATGTTGTGAGTCCAGCTTCAGAAAAAGACAGTGATCCATTCATTTCTCTAGGTGAAGACCCCTGTCAAATGAACTTAGTTGCTGTAAAACCCAACCGTCAGATGGGCAAAGTTCCGTTGCGGGCTCCAAGGACAAAGGCAGCGTCTCGCCCTGTCAGCCTGCCTGTGGACCGAATACTGCCTCCCTGTGTTTTGAATGAAAGAAATTCACGAAATGCAGGGACAGTAAGTTCAGAGAAGCTGGGCAGAAGCCCCACTATTGAAGAAGTGTCAGAGGTGAAGGCAGTCCCTGCTGTTGATACCTGTTGCAGACTGCCTTGTTATGACAGCCAGATGCTGCGAAAAACTTGGGACAAGCAGTACAAACAGTATGATATCACAGCAAGGACAGCAATGATCGTGACTAATGTGCCCCAGGAGATCCGAGCACTCGAGAGTGGAACTGCAGGTGCTTTATCACCATCAAGCAACCTTGGTAACAATCCAGCTAAAGCCATTCTTCCTAATAAGCCATATTCTGTTGTCGGGTCAGGAAGGACATCAGCAGAAGAGAATGGTCCTGATGTTAATCCTCTTGCTGCCTTTAGGCCACCAAGAACATTGCAACCACCCCCAGGGACAGTTTTATAAACCACCCTCTAACAAATCAAAAGAAAATGGAGATGATCTTTCTGCTAAAGCTTGTGCACCCACCAGTGCTAGCTCTGTGCTCCCCCAGGATAATACTGTGAAACTGGCTAGGAGCTCTGCACTTCTGTCAGGTGATGAACAAAACACAAATGAACAGAAATCTAGCTCAGAGGATAGTCACTCCACAGATCTGAAGCCTGCTTACCATAGACTGAGACCAAAAAGGATCCAAGAACTGGAACACAGGGAAGCTCATTTTGTATAGGATGCAAATTCCTCTTGGACTATATGCAATTTCGTGATGTTGCCCAGTGGAGGCTTCCCTTTGCCCCTTTATCCTTTGCCCTCCCTTGAGAATCCCACTTTTGTGCCATATTGGAGTTATTTTTATATATGCAGCATTTTAAAAATGGGGGGAGGCCTGGGGAACTGTGAATTAAAGAAGTCAAACCTTTTGTAGTTCAGTAGCTTTCAATAAAGATGTAATACATTCCCAGTCTAGACACATGGGTTCATTGAATAAGACATTGAGCTTCATTTCATTGTGTGGAATGGAGTGCTTATTCATAGAGAAGCAGCTATTTTTCTTAATAGATGTTATAATAAAAATGGAATGTTTAGTGTTCACTGTCTAAGCATAAACCAAAGCTTGTGCTTTGCTCTGTAAAAGCATCTGTTCATTTTTCTAATCTGTGCAATTAAAGCTTTGCTTTTGAACAGGCTTACATACTGGCCAGCATGGCTATAGTTATGTATCATATGTGTATATTTTAGGCAGACATGGTTATCTGTTGCCAGTTTTCTATGTTGTCACTTTAATCTTTTTTTTTTTTGCTTTGTACAGCAAGGATGCACTTACTGAGCTTTACTATTCAGAAGCAGCCATCAATTCACATCTGGTCTCTTGTATAGCTTAGTGAGTGGGGCAAACGTGCACAGCCTGTTTCACTTGGGTGCCGTTCTGGACACATTCAGTTGCCCTGGTGTTGTCTTTCCCAGGTGAATGACAAGGCAGTGATTTGCTTGCTATAGATCAGTTTTACCACTTAACCTGGTGTAACTGAAATTAAGACCTTAGTTTCTAAGTTTCTGTGAAACAGATAAAAATAACCAAAAATCAGCATTAGTAGGTGCATCTAATGGTTTTCACTTTGTATTAAATGGTTTTTATGTGTACACTGTGTTATATTTGCTTTAAAATATATTAACGTGTTAACATTTCAGTGACTCTATGGCTTCTATATCTGGATTTTCTTCTAACTTATTAAAATACAGATGTTTGGCCTTTGTAATAGTGTAGTACTCTCCTGCATCTGTCTTCTGGGACTAGGGGGTGGCATGCTTTTATGGGATTACAATTAGCATGACCCTTTCTTGCATACTATAGTGTACAGTTGTTTTAGCATGGTACTTTCTACTGATGTAAGCTCCAGGATGAACTCTCAAAGGATGGCAGAAATGAAGAATCACTTTTCTGTTTCTGCAACAGGAAATACACTAGACTTCAGTACACCATTACCTTGGCCAGTCTTTGCCACTGGACTTTAGTACACCATTACCTTTGCCAGTCTTTGCAAAACGCCACGGATAAAATCTCACACTGTTTGGTGGACATAATCTGATTTCTGTTTCTAAAACTCACAATGCTGGACTTTGATTCCTTGTCACATTTCCACAGTAGGACTTGCGTTCTTGGCAAGGCCGTCCTATCACTGGATAGATCTGGCCATGCTTGAGGTAATTTCTTGGGGAGCTGCCTCTTATTACAGAAGAAGTGAAAGTCCCAGATGCTGCTGTCTGCCCAGACTGGTGTTGGGAGTTGCAGAAGAAAATATGTGGAAAGGCTTCTTGACATAGATGGGAATTTGTTGTACTTTGACAGTGGAGGAGTGGACTATATATACCCCACACAACTGGTTAATGAATCATTAAAGACAGTGTAGTGTAACTTCATAGCACAGTTGTGAGAGGATCAGTGTTAATTAGGACCACCAAATAGCAAAATAATCTGTGAATTACCATTAAATTTGTCTGGCTATATTTGTTCAAGCATATCTAACACTGGATATAGTAATAGCTTAAGAAATTAATTAAACTTCTCAATTTAAGAATTTCTTAATTTAATAAAGTTGTTTCAGCTACTGTGATGGAGGTCTCTAGTACTCCCCAGAGCAGGCTCCTGAGATAGAGAATTACAACAGTGAATACTGACCTGTGAGAAACAGACAAACATTTCTTATTCAAGTCATAATACCAGTTATTACTGGCTCTTGCCATACTCCTTTTTACATAACATCTCCTTCCATCTTTTGCTAGTCCTGAAGGTTTCTGCTCTTTTTAAGGTGTTTCCCACAGCACCACAGGTGCAAGTGGGGTGAGCCGGGCCCAGTGCCTGTGGGCGGGGATCTGTAGGTGTTTTACAAACCCATGTTATTTCAGGAAAAACATCCATTGCAGATGATGGTTTACGTGTCCCAGCTTTATAATGCCTTCAACTGTTTTTATGTAATACAAGCGAAGTAGCAAGGACACGACTTTCGAAATGGAAACCTCTGGAGCCCATGTAAGTGTTACGACCCTGCAGCCCGGCGTGGCGGCAGCGCAGGACCGCTGCGGGCTGGGGCCGGGGCGTTCTTTCCGAGCCTGCCCTGCAGCCCGGGGGCACCGGGGCCGGCGCGGGGGGCTGGGACACGGCGGTTTCGAGGCCATTCTGTGACTTCTTGATTTGTCAATTTCCGTAAACATTTGCACGGTGGCGTCACGGCCGTGCTGGGTTGGGGCCCGTACGCTGAGGGCTCGCCTGCCCTGTGAGGGAGCGCGTTCGGCGGCCGCATGAGGGGATGAGGAGGCGGCCGCGGCAGCGGAGCCTTACGCCTAGTGGAAAAGACTTGGTTTCCTTTGGAACTGGAAATGTTTCCGTTGGCCCCTGTTGTTTCTTTTGGTTCAGATATAGCTTTTCCTCTGTCTTGCTTTGAAATGGCTTCACTCCAATGGAGGTGCAGCAATCCTACCCACCTGCCCCAGGTGCCGGGGCGTGGATCATGCAAAATGCCAGAACCCGGCAGCTTGAACTCTGGGGAGGAAACCTCTTGCTGTCAGATTTGTTTGGTAATTGCATTTTCTGAAGTCGTAATGCACTGCCTCATCCCTCTTTAAGCTTTGGCAGAGTACCGACTTCTGTAAGTTGCTGACCTAATTAGTTGTGACAGCTGTTTGTTTAGTAGGGACTCTGAGGCTACCAGAACCACCCTTCTGAAACCATCTTCTCATACAAGGGGTTTGTTCAGATCTGAAGAAATACAGAAATATCAACATACTGGTGCCAGGGTTGATTGTGCTTGGGTAGGTCATATGGGATATTTGGGAGTATTTTTATTCATGAGTCCTTAAACTCGCAGATGGAGCTGTTCTGTATCAAGCAGGGGATTAAAACAATCTCCTTACAACTGAGCAGTGTTATTCTGCGACTGCTAACTGCACCTAAGATATGTGTTTCTTTGCTGCCAAGCTGAACATTCCTTCAGAAACCTTTCTCTTTCAGCAGTTCTTACAGATGAGGTAAGCTTTTGTGGTAAGTTTTCAAGGTTTTTGTTGCTTCTGTGTAAGAAGTCTGTGTTTTGCTTGCAAATCCATGAAGTCTTTAGCTTCCGTGTAGCAGAGGCCTAATGGAGCTAATCTGAGAGCTGACACAAAAGGCTCTGCGAAGGCAGTGCACGTATGGTAGCGTTGGTAACCCAGCTCAGAGCGTGTTTGCACTTTCTGAGTGACTTCGCTACATACGCTGCGGCTCACCATACAGAGCGGACTCAGAGCACACAAAGTTTGTTCTGTTTGGGTGAACCTAAACTGGAACGTGTGCTTCAGCACCCTACCTGATATGCTGCAACTGCTAAAGCACTTTCAGTCCATGCCTGGAGCTCATCTGAAGTACCCCTTAGGCAAATAGCGTATGGGTGCTTGTTCCTCAGCACCCACAGTTTCACTGTAGAGCTGCTCGTGTTGGGCCATCCTGCTTGTCAACATACACATAATATGTTGGGAAAATAGGACAAACCCAATATTTGCTTCCCATTTCGGGGGGGGGGGGGCAGGGGAAAGAGGGACAGGGAATGTGTGCTATTAACAAATGGTGTTATTTAGAATATTCATGGAAGTAAGTTTTGCAGGAGGACTCTTTGGAGACAAGCCTTTCTGAATAAAATGTTCTTATCTGCGTGCCTGTTTATATTCATAGAGAGAGGGGAATTCATTTTCTAATTTAGAGATCCAAAGGGCCCTTGGAAAGTGTTTCGCTCACAGGTAGAAGAAAAAGCTATCCTAAATCTTCCAAAATGTTAAATGTTTGAGGAAGGTGAATGCTAGGAAAATCCTTGCTTCTCAGGCCTTATGCAGCTGGATGGCAGAACAGTGTTTATATGAGGTGAGCTGAATTACACCAGAAGTAGAAAGTATGCCATGTGTTTCTACTGTTTTGTGCTTGTTTATCCAGAGGTTGGGGTGATTAGCTCACTGCTGGGTTTGTATAAGAATGGAATCTGTTTAAGATTCCACATTTCTCTGTGTTTGACAGAAGAGTCTTATTGTGATTGTCGTTGATTCATAGAAATACACCTTTCAAACAGAAGTTCCATGGGGCCTTTTCCTCTTCTCTCTGATGTTTTATCATTTGATCGTGGTTTGACAGAACTTCCCATTGTTGTCTTTCAGGTTACATAGGAAACACCTAAAAAGCTTCAGCTTGGGTTTCCCCCAGCAGTTTGAGATAGTTGGGTGCAAAACTTAACTTGGAAAGCCTCAACTTGTATTTGTGTAGTTTTCTTTCCATACACATAGATAGATCTGTTTACAGGATACATTTATACTCACCCACTCCTACAGTCAGTCTAGGCAAAATTGTGTTAGCATTGATTGTGTTATCTTTCTAGTGAGCCTGTGTCGAGGAACATCTTCTACATGCATAAAAATGTCTCACAGGTCAGGAAATGCTGGAAAGCATTGTTGAACATTAGAAGTGCTGGCCCATGAGCACACCCAATACACCTAAGTGTGGATATTTGCAAAGCTATCTTTTCAGGTAATTTTAAAATTCTCCTTATTTTACAGAAATATTTGTTTGTGATACTGGAGAAATTGCTGGGGATATTTTTATGATTTGCTGGACAAAAGCATTTAATCAGACTTAATTTTTTAGTCAAAAGTCAGGAATAAGCCTGGAAATAAGAAAACAAAATTCTGATATTTAAAACAACTGTTAAAACTATGGCATATCTGTGTGAGGTAAGGGGATATCACAACACACATGCCATGTGACCCCATGTATTGCATATAGGTGCTCATGAAGCATGTCACAGGGATTATTAGGAGATATCTACTGTAGGCACAATGCAAGAACTGTCACCAAACATCTATTTCTACTTCCTTTAGGTCTGATATGTAAGTGGAATGTCTCATGATTTGTTGTTGCTGGTAACAAACTACAGCTCTTTAGCAAATAGCTAAGTTATAGTGATGACTGTGGGTAGAGTTACACTGAAATTGTGCAGTGTGCTCCTTAAGTTGAACTGTATTTTACCCTCCCATGTATAGTGATAGGCCCTGCATAAGCTTTCTCTGCTTACTTCTGAAGATCCCTTTGTAAAGCTAAAAAGTAGAAATGGGTCACAGGAGCAGCAGATGTAGTTGACCATAGAAAGCAAAATATCCCCTACCATCATCCAATTGTGATGTAAAAAATCTAATTAGGAGAGATTAATTTAATCTGTTAGAGCTGTCTCTGAAAACATGTGGATAGCAAAAAGAGATCAATTTTCTTAAAATAACTTGCCTTAGGATTTCAGAGATGAAATGCTTGTTTGCTGGATAAAACAACTAAATTATCTGTTTGCCTCACACATTGTGGTAAGCCTTAAACCCAGTCTGCAGCTGAGAAGCAGTCGCAGTGCTGGTTTCTCTGCTTTGCACTGCCATTAGTCAGAGTTAGCTCCTATCTGTGGCTTTATGAAGCTTTGTTTCTCTGTCTAGATTGAAGCAGGCTGTCTCTTACCTGTGATAGGAACGTATGCTCAACAGAAATTAGATCAAAGCCACTTTTACAAGAGGAGGTTGCCATAAAACCATAGAATGGAATCATTGAGGTTAGAAAGGACCTCCAAGTTCCAACTTTTGACCAAAACCACCACATCAACTAAACCATAGCATTAAGTGCCATGTTCAGTCATTTCTTGAACACTTCCAGGGACAGTGATTCCACCACCTCCCAGAGCAACCCTTTCAGTGAAAAAAATTCCTCCTGATGTCCAGCCTGAACCTTCCCTGGCACAGCTTGCGGCCATGCCCTCTCATTCTATCACCGTTTGCCTGGGAGAAGAGGCCAATCCCAATCTTGTTAAATCCCCCTTGTGGGCAGTTGTAGAGAATGGTAAATTCTGCCTTGAGCCTCCTCCTCTTGAGACCAAACTCAAGCTCCCTCAGCCACTCCTCACAGGACTTGCTCTGCTGCCCCTCTCCGGGCTGGCTCCAGCCCCTCAGTGTCTCCCTGAGGTGATGGACCCACAGTGGGCACGGCTCTCCAGCCATGCCCTCACCAGTGCCCAGTACAGGGCACAATCCCTGCCCTGCTCCTGCTGGCCACACTGCTCCTGATACAGGCCGGGATGCCCCTGGCCTTCTTGGCCACCCGGGCACCTGGCTCATGTTCAGAAGCTGTCAACCAGCACTCCCAGGCTCAGTCCCACTGGGCAGCTTTCCAGACATTCTTCCCCCTGTCCATAGTACTACCTGGGTTTGTTGTGACCATTTGGCAAATGGTTCTCACACTAGCCAATCTCCAGTCATCTGGGACTCCCTGGTTTGTCAGGATGGATGATAAATGATGGAGGAAAGCTTGGTGAGCTCTTTTGCCAGTTTCTTCAGTACTCCTGAGTGGATCCCATCCTACTCATAGACTTATGAGTGTCTAAGTGGCACAGCAGGTGACTGACTATGGCCTAATAGATGGCAGGGGAAATTTTCTGCTCCCCATCCCTGTCTACCAGCTCACGGCAATGGTTGCCCTGAGGATAACCAATCTTTGTGTTGAAGACTGAGACAAAGAAAGCATTAAATACCAAGGGCTTTTCCTCATCCTTGGTTACAATGTTTCTCTCTGCATGCAATAAAGGATGGAGATTTCCTTTGACCCTCATTTTGTTGTTTATGCATTTATAAAAACACTTTTTATTATTTTTCACAGTGGTTGTCAGTTTGAGTTCTAGCTGAGCCATTCTAATTTTCTCTCTATATGACCTAAAAACGTCCTTGCACTCTTCCTGAGTTGGCTGCCCCTTCTTCCAAAGGTTGTAAACTCTCTGTTTTTCCCTGACTTCCAGTGAAAGTGCCCTGTTCAGCCAAGGCTGGTCTTCTTCCCTGCTGGCTCACCTTTCAGCACATAGGGATGGCCTGATCCTGTGCTTTGTTATCATTTGTGCCAGAAGCCAGGTTAGAGCGGGTGGCACGAAGGCCCAGCGATGGTGCTGGGGAAGGTGCAGAGTGCAGTGCTCTGCTGTCAGAGCTGCAGTGGGCTGGGGGAAATCTAGAGTGTTAAATTCTGTGAAGCAGTTTTGTGGAGGATTTTCAAAGATGTCCCCAAAGCCCTGTGAAGGGGAAAGAAAAAGGCAAGCACTGCCACATGCTTTTAATTTTTTTTTTTTAATAATGAAGGCTGGATTGTTGTTCAGCTTCTACTTGGAAGAACAATCACAGGGAAACTGTGATAGTGCTTATATAGAGTCATTGCCCAGCATGAGCACTGGTAGGAGGTTTTGCTACATTGCTGTTTCAGATGCCCTTTACAAATGAAAATCTGTAGGGAATTCAGTGTTCATTCAGTTCTTAAGTGTAGTGGTCTTTTTCTGATTTTAGGAGAGTGTTGTTATATATGTAAATGAACTTCTTTTTTGGACATTAAATTTCTTTCAGTGCCTACTCTCTTTCTGATTGCAGCCTTCCCAAGCCAACACTGATTTTATGAGCAAGGGCACTGCCTGTAAAGAGTGAAGATAGTTCTCCACCATGACTTATCACTCCAGAAGTTCGTGTTCCTCCTCAGACCAAGTGGAGTTCTCCACACATTATTACTAGGTACTATTCTTTATCATGGTTCTACTGTGCTGTTTTATTATATTGTTTTACTCTACTTAAAGTAGTAAAAAAGATTTGTTGTGATAAATGATACAACAATTAACTGCCTTCATTACATGCAAGTCCAAGTTAATAGCCAGAATCCATGTTCATGCCTTTTTTTATTCTAAAGAGATGTTCTTCCTCTCTACTGCTTTTCAGTGCTGATAAATGTGTCAGAGGAAGTAGCCTCCAAACAAAGGAAACTCACGATTTTTCATGCATGATAGTGTATCAAGTGCAAAATTAAATGGTGCAGACAATGAAAGGAACCGATCTCTGTGATAACATAACCTTAAATTAAGAAGAGAAGGCTGTTATTTTGCTCTAAGGTCTGTTTCTGATGTCAGCTGAGAAATGGCAATGCATCCTTTGCCACAGGTTGACCAGAAGTATTGATGCAGAAGAATGAACTTCTTTAGGCAAGTCAGACTTCTGCTCTGGAAGAACTGGATCCTTCGGAAAAGACAAAAGGTAAAGTATTAGTCTTTGGATTTCAGGTTTGAACCATGCACTCCACTGGTACGTTTATCAGCATGTAAAACTCTCAAGTCCCTTAGAGAATCACATGTGATCTTTGTAGGGGCCTGTTGTCTGGCATCTTGTCTGGTGCAGTTTACAAAGCTGCTCTTTACAGACCAAACATAGAATAGCTGTGTTGGGATTTTCTTTGATAAATAATATTGTGTACCAGAAGAGTTGTGGTTAGAAATATTTATATATTTTCACATAAAAAGATCTGTTGTTAGAAAACATAATGAGCATCATTCAGCTCAGGAGGGTTTGATTCCTAATTTTAGATTTGCTCTTCGCACTTAGCTGCTCTTTTAGATGTGATTCTAGTTAGGACCTTACAGTTCACACAGCTTGTGTGTAAGGCCTTACTTATGTCATTCAACCAAACTAAAAAAGACACATACATACTCTTAGATCTTATGATATTTCATCTTACAGCAAGACTTCATTGCAGAGTCAACAGTTGATCCATAGCCAATTTAAGCCTCTCACATTTATATGGTCTTATAACTGTACTTGCTCCATTACAGCTCTGTCCGGATATTACATTTCTCTGTGCATGTTTCTGGGATTTCTGGCTATTTATCATGTGGTTCTGTAGGATTATGGGCTGCTTTCTGATACTTATAGTGAATCCTGAGACACCTTTTTGTCCTATGGATAAGGTCCACAAGAAAAAGTCAGAGATCTGATAGCACTGGTCTGTCCTTACCACATTGTGTACCAAGTTGAAAGAAAGTTTCCTTGGGCTTCAGACTTCAACCTTTTCCAAACTAGTTAACTCAGACAGAAAGGATCTACCAAATTCAAGTCTGAGGATTTTATATTTCCTGGGGATGAAGAATCAACATCTGAGCATTAACACAGATTAACTCTGCAGCAAAGGTGGACCAAGGAGTCTCACCAGTTCTTGCCCCTCTGAGTCTGAGTGTTTAGTGTGTGTCCCAAATGGATGGCAATGGAAGTTGATCAGACCTTGTGGACCCTGCTGGGAAGGGTATTTAGAGTGTGCACAACAGCTGTCAGGTTTCCCTCTCTAATAAATGTGTCATTTGCCCTTTGCTGCTGGGAAGATTTTGTCTGCTTTTAAAAAGATCAGGCATGCATAACTTCCTAGGTGGTGGTGGGTGGGTTTTTTGTTATTGTTCTGTTTTAGAAAGGAAAACCTTAAGAGGAAAACTATGAAATAGAAAATTGTTGCCTAGCTTTCTACCCTTTTGCTGTGAGAATATGTTGTGCTTAACTAAAGCTGTTAGACAAAATTACAGTGAAAAAACAGGGCAGCTCCAAAAAACCTGTTCTTAATGATGCTGTGGAGTGCCTTTTGCCCAAAACATTCCCATATAACCCATCTTGTCTTTGGCTCTGCTGCTGTGTGCATTATTATCATGTATTTGGTACCTGATTGGGGAGGAGGGAGCAAAGGTCAAGAAACAAGGAGCATTTTCCTGTACTACAACCCTGGTTCTGAAGATATTTTGTCCTGGCTGTTACAGGGAGGAGCAAAAAAGTGCCATGTGTCTGAACACAAAAATCCCATTACTGTTCCTCAGAGCCCAAGGCCTGTGTTACGGGATCAAAGGATTGTAGTTTCAAACCTCTGCCAAAACACACAGAGGCAGTAAAACAAACTGAAACACAGGAGTGGAGGAAACAGACTCAAAACCAGGCAGGATGTTGCTCTGTGGTAAAGCAATGCCCTTGATTTTCTGGCATGACACAGGAGCCGGTGACTGTTCTAAGTGTTTTGAAAGGTTTGGGCAATAAAGTGCCCTTTGATGGGGTCTTCTGTGTTATTGAATAAGGTGTTTGACCTTAATACATGCATTTCTACAGGTATTAGGAAATTAATAGCATGGAAATGAATAATGACAAAAAGAAGTGAAAGTAAAGGTCAAAGTATGTAAAGCTTATGCTGCAGTCTTTTACTTTTGGGTAAGCAGAGTGTACAGACAGCCTGCTAATGAACCCAGCAGTGTCAAAGTGTGATTAAAATGATCCTTCTGTCACTTATATCTAATCCTTGTTGTAGAGTCATGCACTACCTCCTCCCTCTTTTCACCTCAGTCAGGATGTTTAGGTATTTCATTAGAAGAGATGGAGAAGCCACTGAGCACTGAATTTATAGTGATGCTTTGTGGCATTCTGACCAAATCCTCTTTTGAGTTTCCTTCTCAAATGGTGTGACAGGCCATGGGCATGTGCTGCACTGGGCTTTTTTGCTGCTCTGAGTGGAGGTCTCATGCCTTTGGCCACCTAATGACTCTATGATGGTCTATTTGTAAAATTTGGTATTAATTTGCTTTTTTCCTTTTTCTCCAGCTTCGTTTTCTAGTGGAGCTTTTATGGCCTCTGTCATTGTTTCTTGCACTTGTCTGGCTGAGGAGAGCTAATCCATTGTATCGCCAACATGAATGTAAGAATGTTTCAGATGTTCTTATGATCTGACTTGTTATGAGTAATGGCCAGGTGTTCTCAGACAGAGGTTTTGGGACCTGCTTGTGGAGTGTTACTATCCAGTGGTGAAAGAACAGACTTCAGTTCAAGTAGCTTAATTATTTGTAGCCATGTGGTGTAAGACCTAGCAGTGAAGACATAGAAAAAATGTCTAGTTTTACTGTGAGATGCTTTCTGGTCAGACTTACCTAAGGTCTCAAGGTGCTGCCTAGTTTTGGATTTCCATAATTCTGTTACAGAGAAAGTACTACCTCACTGCCTATTTAAATAGGCCTTCACATTACTCAGAATTTGTTTCTGTTGAAAATAGCCATATTGCTTGTATTGGTGACTTCTTTTTTCTCAGTTAAGGATAAACCTATGTGATTCCTAACACATTCCTTCTGTAGAGAGCCAACTCATTGTGCTATTTATATTCACAAAGGCTGCATTAGAAAAGATACCTAACAATTTCTATTTTGTGTTTCAATACTCTAGGTCACTTCCCAAACAAGGCAATGCCATCAGCAGGAACACTGCCATGGTTACATGGCATCTTCTGCAACATGAACAATCCCTGTTTCCGCAGCCCAACCCATGGAGAGGCTCCAGGTGTAGTGTCCAACTACAAAAATTCCATGTAAGCAGAGCTGTATGTGTGAGGCTGGGTTGCAGCAGTACAGGCCTGCTAGGGAACTGCTAGTGGCTTGCTCTGGGCACCTCTTGGGCAGTTATGGGCATGAATGATGCAGGGAGAAAGGCTGGAGTATCCTTGCTTAGAAAGGTCTCTCACCACACCAAGGAATATTTTAAAGAATTGTTCTGTGGTGTGATTGAATAGGGAAGATAATAATATACCAGTGTGCAAACAGTGGAAGACAAAAATTTTCAGTTCTAGCACTTTGGTTTCATGCTAAAAAGGTCAACAAAGTTGAAACAGAGCTGACAATGGTAGGTTTAAGCCTTTTAGAGAGAGATTTCAATGTTTGTCTCTAGGGAACACATGCTCACTTAATAAAATCCATAAGAATTTACTTACTGAATGTCTTGGGACAAACCTTTTTGGTAAAAGAGCATGGAATACCTAAGACTTCTTTTCTCATCACTAGAGTTGTCCCTTCTGAATGAAAGCTCTGATGAAGTAGCAGCAAATAAGAACCTGCACTGCCACTTCTTATGCCACTTACCTGTTTTGGCTATATACTTGTGAGACTTTAATCAACACATAACCTTCAGATACTAATTTGCAAAATCGGAGGATGGGAGATTTCCAGACTATTACTGAAAAAAGGCTGTGAGAGTGTTTTATTGCATTATTCATTACAGCTGAGTCATGAAAGAAAGTATAGCAGACAAGGACCCTTATAGTAAAAAAAACCCTGTCAGCCTAAATATGCTTCAAATCTCCCTGTTGCAGAGTCCACTTTGGAGCATCCAATGATTAAAATTCATGAGCTAATAATGTGAAGGCCACTGAAGCCCCTGTCATGTGAAAGTCTGTAATGTGGACTTAACTTAGCATTTGACCTTTTGTTCCTAGTGAACAGGATTTAAAATAGTCAGCTGAACATTTTTGGTGGGGTACAGTCAAACACACAGTGATGCTAGAGGGTTCTGGTTTCTGTTCATTCTAGCTTTTCTAGGTTGCTTCTTACAGAGCAAACTGTCGCTTTGTCAGTCCCAGTGAATTCAGTGCAGTACAGCAGAAGTAAATTCATTGTGTTCTCTGAAATAATTTGGTCCTTCCTGTTTGTTGTTTCCTGTAAGCTAAAATGAGTCATGGGGACTGAGATACACTATTGCATGCATGGAAAAATATAATACAGTTGAAGAAGTGTAATGGCCTTACCTGATAGTTAGAATTTCTTATGCTTGTTCATAAACAGAGAATCTGGTTGCATCCTTGCTTGATCTGCATGTTCTAACTCAGAACCAGTAGTTGAACTGCTGCCTGTGACTGTTTGTTACATGTGTTTTCCTGCTCCTCCTAGAAGAAATATTCTGAAGGGACCTAACAAACTGGGGGAGACTGATGTGTGAGATGAAGGGTGTTTCTGTTTGTGAATGATTCCATGTCACTTGCTAGGCATGAGCATGTGCCCAGAGTGCTCCATTCAACTGCTGGAGCTGGGCTTGGGCTAGAGCCAGGGCAGATTTGCACTATAACTGTGAGATACAAGTTTTCTGGGCAAGGTCCTTCGTCCCCAGAAAGACCAGCATGGCTAATGAAAAAATGTATGAATGGCCAATCTTCTGCAACACCAGTAGCCCTCTTAAAACTTCTGTGGACTTTCAAATCAAAGTGAACCCCAGGCTATCAGAAACTGAGGACAACTCTTCTCTTCTCTTCTCTTCTCTTCTCTTCTCTTCTCTTCTCTTCTCTTCTCTTCTCTTCTCTTCTCTTCTCTTCTCTTCTCTTCTCTTCTCTTCTCTTCTCTTCTCTTCTCTTCTCTTCTCTTCTCTTCTCTTCTCTTCTCTTCTCTTCTCTTCTCTTTCTTCTTCTCTTCTCTTCTCTTCTCTTCTCTTCTCTTCTCTTCTCTTCTCTTCTCTTCTCTTCTCTTCTCTTTCTCTTCTCTTCCTCTTCTCTTCCTCTTCTCTTCCTCTTCTCTTCCTCTTCTCTTGTTTGGTTTTGGGGTTTTTTTTTTACTTGAAAGGCTCTCAAGAGTCATCACTCTTAAATTATTGTTTCTTCATTATTTCTCCTTTTAGCCTTGCAAGGGTATATAAAGATGCTCAGGAGCTTTTACTGGAAACCCCTGAAATCCATGACCTTGGAAGAATCTGGGAAGAACTGATCATTATGACTCAGTTTATGGAAACAATGAGAACTAATCCTGAAAGAATTGCAGGTAATTGTTGTGTTTATATCCTTTAGACTATTTAATTTTTCCTTCTGAGAGTTGGATAGTAGTTACTTTGGAGGCTGGCAGCATTGTAATATATTTCACATGTAGGTGTTGCTCTGCTTACTGTTAGGGTAAGTTAAAATCTGTTCAGTGACAAACCCCTGTCGTTTAAGGGAAAGGAGAGAGGCAGTCATCTCCTTCTACAACCGTCTTAAATGACAGTAGACAAAACTCGAAAAGCATGGTGATCTCACCACACAATGTAAAACATGGCTTAAGAAATGTCATTGATTATCATTAAAGTAAAAGCAGAAGCAGTGAGAAAGTTCACTGGAAGATGCAGAGGAATGGAAAACTAGGAACATGTCTGAATGCCAGGAGCATAACCCAGAGAAGTGCTTAGAGGTACTTTGTCACAGTCTTAGCTAAACCAGGTTTGAAACAGTGAAGAAGGAAACTCTTCACGATATGTTTAGAAAACATTGAACACTTATAAACAGAATTGCAAATTCATTGCATTAATTTTTATTTAAAGCAACTTGCCAAACTCAAAACACAGTCCTGGGGAAAATAGGGAATGGTATAATTGTAAAATTTTTGGACTTGAAGTATAGAATTTGAAAAATTACTCCTAAAACTCAAGGTTTAAAAATGGTCTGGCTTTGTGAATTGTTCTGTCCCTTTCTCAAATCCTTTGTCACAGGAATAGCATTCTTATTAAAATTAGTCACTCTCCACATATTTTTAACAGGATGTGTATAAACCATCTGATACACATGGTCCACTATCCTATCAGTGGTTTATAACCAGAAGTAAAAAAAGGGATTATCTCCTTGTAAATAACAGTGAGACAACCAAATGTCCCAGAATGTAAACAAGAAATCTAGTATAATCTGAGCTGTTGTTTGTACTCAGCCATAGAAATCAAACATGACTATTTAGAGGGGAGGAAAAGCCTGTCATGCCATGGGTTTGCTGTGTATTGCTAAGGGGCCACACCCCATGGTTTAGGAAGTTGCCTTTGCATCCCATATCAACTTTACTCATGAAATATAGAGTACATTCCCATGAATCCTGTGACATGTAATGCTCCTTCGGAATCTGGGGAGGTTTAGATGTGTTTTACTTTAAAAAAAGTAGAAATTTGGAATTTCCTATTATATAAAACAGTAAAAAGTCAGTTCTGAAGCTTAACTAAATAAAACATGAATTACCATCTTTCTTCACACAGCAAAAGTTACTGAAAGATTGGCCATTTAAGCTGTCTGTGTTTATAGCTTACGACTATCTCTTTTAAGTAACAATCTTAATCAAATAGATGCAATGTTCAGCAAGGAAAAATTTGCAAATTCCAGAGTTGTGATTGCCCCTTCTTCTGATTCCTGAAATCAGACCTTCCTCTTGAGTCCTCCTTCCTTGCCCCAGTCTGCCTTTGCTCTGACACTTTTGATGTTTTCTTGTGGTGTGCTTTTTCCTCCACACTGCCTGGATGCCAGGAAAGGCATCAGTAAGAACATGAGAGACAGACCCCTGCTATTGTTTTCAGTGTTTACTGCTTGAATAAATATGTGGAGAAACAATTGAAGAAGTTCTCAGACCCTGTAGCCTCAGGCCAGAATATGCTTAGTGCAGATGGAATTGTGGAAGTTAGTTGGCAAACTCTGATAAGATTCAGCTCACAGAATGGAGTGCATGTTTATTAGAAATGTCTAAAGTTACATTGCCTGTGTCAGTAGGATACACACTGCTCTTGTCAGTTTCCCTTGCCTTTTCTAAAGACTAGAAAAATTAGAGCTATTCAAGCATTCTTTACCAAAGTCTGCAGATGCTGTGTAAAGGCACCTTTAATAAAGATATAATTTACTTAAGTTATAATAAATATTTGATGAACATCAGCAACATTGTTTCCAAGCTTTTCTCTTGCACCATGCTGAGGCAGTTCTCACTGATACGATTTGCAACAGAGACAAGTTGTAAAAGACTGTAACTGTTTGATTTTAGGAATAGCGGTATTTTGAGTGTTGTTACAGACAGTAGCAGGGAAGTTGGTGGCCTTTTACATGTGACCAATTTAACATCTTACATGTGTCTGATTTAACAGTGGGGTCTCACTGATTCACCTGAAGAGTAGTTGTTAATCTAGTTTAATATCAAGCATAAACTACATTTTATGCTTCTCCAAAGAAATTGAGTTTTTTCTCATGGAAGATTTTCAAGGGTCACATTTGCAATGCTAGAGAATAAGGTTAACTAACTAAAATTGATTGACAGCAGTGATAAATTAGTGTAAATGTAAAGGGTTGACTGAAGTTATTTACACAAGGCTCAGAAGAAAGGACACTAAGAGCAGTAGCATACTTGAATCTGAACCTTTAAAATAAAGCATTACGTCAGAAAAAGTCAGACAGTTTTAGATGCAGTCAGGGCTGCTTTCAATGTGTCCATTGCTGTAGCCCTAGTCTGAAACATCTTTGAGAGATCAGATATGCAGAGCCAGAACACTCAGCATTTTCTGATTATCATTTCCCAACAAAGGATTAAAATGATTTTGAATTGCAAAAATAATTTTAGCCCCAGTTAGTCACGACTAGGTATAAGAGCCAAAGCACATTCTTTTTGCAGGTTTAAGCCAGGATATGAGCTGTTCTTTAACTTCCTTTGTTTGGTATCTCACTGATCTGTGCATTCTTTTTTCATCCAGGAAGAGGAATACGAATTCTTGACATTTTGAAAGATGGGGAGACCCTCACTTCCTTCTTGCTAGAAAATGTTGGCCTCACAGATTTTGTTGTTTACCAGCTTATTAATGCTCAAGTGCGCCCTGAACAGGTGGGTAGAGTTTAACAGCTGCTGGGCTGTTATCTGTGAGGAACCAATCTCCTGGCTCTTTGTGCAAAGTAGCCTCAGTGAAGGCCTTGGGCCCAGAATAACTGATGCCTTATGGGTCAATTGCTCAATTTCTCTGGTTTTTGTGAATCTAGAGGAAGAGATGTTTGGTTTGTCTTTAAAAAACATTTTTAGAATACATTAAATATTAAAAAATCATTAAATAAACAGCAAAATCCTGTTGTTGCACCCAAATAATGAGCATCAAGAAAAAGTACTGGCAGGTACTGCATCCATCCCCATGACTGAAGACTTGACTCAAAAACATAAGGAAGCTGTGCATCTTTTTGAGATAATAGTCCTGATGAGAGAAGAACTATGGGAGGTTCTTAATTTATAATTTAAATTCTCTGCCCTAATGTCAGCATGGTAGTGTTTTGGTATTGTCTCACATGAATAGGTGGAAGTGGAGAAACAGACCCAGTTTCTTAGATTCTGACTGAAAGATAGATCTGCTCAGAAAATTCAGAGTGAAAAGTGCAGATCAAATCCCTCCTGAAGCAGCTAAGCAGGGAACTATGTTTGACCAAGTCCAGGCTGTCTCTGTTTCTGCATGTACATGCTGTATATGCTTCTGCATGGTGGCTGGGAGCCCTCTGAGGAATGCTATATTAATGAATGAATGTTGCTGAATTGGGATTCTGGAACAATTTCTACACTGCATTAGTGTGGGTGGAAGCAAGTGAATAATTGAGGCTGAAAGACACAATTCCTCTGTTTCTCTGCCACATAAATGCAAATTCTAAGACTGTGTGGGCAGAAAGAAGGAGGGCATTCATGACCTTTCATGCAGTTCCTTTTGTGCATCACAGGTTCCACTTAAGTTATAATAAATATTTGATACTTATTTGCAACATTGTTTGATTGGTTTCTCTTGAACCATCCTGAGGCAGTTATCATGAAGCAATACGACAAGATCAACAGAGCCAAGTAAATTGAAAAAGACTGCATTAACTGTTTGATTTTAGGAATGTTGAAAATTTTGCTTTGTGTTGTTACAGGAGAATATATACAGGGAAGTTGGTGGCCTTTTACTTTTGACCAATTTAACATCTTACATGTGTCTGATTTAACAGTGGGGTCTGCTGATTCAGGAGAACTGAGTTGTTAATCTAGTTTAATATCAAGCATAAACTACATTTTATCTTCTCCAAAAAAATTGAGTTTTTTCTCATGGAAGATTTTCAAGTTTCACAACACCAATGCAAAAAAAGAATAAGGTTAACTAAAAAATTGATTGACATTCAGTGATAAATTAGTGTAAATGTAAAGGGTTGACAGGAAATTATTTACACAAGGCTCAGAAGAAAGGACACTAAGAGCAGTAGCATACTTGAATCTGAACCTTTAAAATAAAGCATTACGTCAGAAAAAGTCAGACAGTTTTAGATGCAGTCAGGGCTGCTTTCAATGTGTCCATTGGAAAGCCCTAGTCTGAAACATCTTTGAGAGATCAGATATGCAGAGCCAGAACACTCAGCATTTTCTGATTATCATTTCCCAACAAAGGATTAAAATGATTTTGAATTGCAAAAATAATTTTAGCCCCAGTTAGTCACGACTAGGTATAAGAGCCAAAGCACATTCTTTTTGCAAGTTTAAGCCAGGATATGAGCTGTTCTTTAACTTCCTTTGTTTGGTATCTCACTGATCTGTGCATTCTTTTTTTCATCCAGGAAGAGGAATACGAATTCTTGACATTTTGAAAGATGGGGGACCCTCACTTCCTTCTTGCTAGAAAATGTTGGCCTCACAGATTTTGTTGTTTACCAGCTTATTAATGCTCAAGTGCGCCCTGAACAGGTGGGTAGAGTTTAACAGCTGCTGGGCTGTTATCTGTGAGGAACCAATCTCCTGGCTCTTTGTGCAAAGTAGCCTCAGTGAAGGCCTTGGGCCCAGAATAACTGATGCCTTATGGGTCAATTGCTCAATTTCTCTGGTTTTTGTGAATCTAGAGGAAGAGATGTTTGGTTTGTCTTTAAAAAACATTTTTAGAATACATTAAATATTAAAAAATCATTAAATAAACAGCAAAATCCTGTTGTTGCACCCAAATAATGAGCATCAAGAAAAAGTACTGGCAGGTACTGCATCCATCCCCATGACTGAAGACTTGACTCAAAAACATAAGGAAGCTGTGCATCTTTTTGAGATAATAGTCCTGATGAGAGAAGAACTATGGGAGGTTCTTAATTTATAATTTAAATTCTCTGCCCTAATGTCAGCATGGTAGTGTTTTGGTATTGTCTCACATGAATAGGTGGAAGTGGAGAAACAGACCCAGTTTCTTAGATTCTGACTGAAAGATAGATCTGCTCA
Source organism: Emberiza elegans (assembly GCA_024865655.1). Lineage (NCBI taxonomy): Eukaryota > Metazoa > Chordata > Aves > Passeriformes > Fringillidae > Emberiza > Emberiza elegans. The sequence continues at coordinate 70,315,885 of JALJVW010000206.1, forward strand.
GAAAATTCAGAGGAAAAGTGCAGATCAAATCCCTCCTGAAGCAGCTAAGCAGGGAACTATGTTTGACCAAGTCCAGGCTGTCTCTGTTTCTGCATGTACATGCTGTATATGCTTCTGCATGGTGGCTGGGAGCCCTCTGAGGAATGCTATATTAATGAATGAATGTTGCTGAATTGGGATTCTGGAACAATTTCTACACTGCATTAGTGTGGGTGGAAGCAAGTGAATAATTGAGGCTGAAAGACACAATTCCTCTGTTTCTCTGCCACATAAATGCAAATTCTAAGACTGTGTGGGCAGAAAGAAGGAGGGCATTCATGACCTTTCATGCAGTTCCTTTTGTGCATCACAGGTTCCAGTTGGTGTGACCAGTAGCCAAATTACTTATTTGCTGTATTCTTGATTGGTACCTGGTGAAGCCCTCTCCTGTCCTCACTTTATCATGAAGCAATACCACAAGATCATACCAAAGCCAGTGTAAATTGATACATCCTATGCATTTTCACACTTCCATGTCAGCTGAGATGTTGAAAATTTGCTTGCTGCTTGTGACAAGGAGAATATATACAGATATCCTGCTGGGTTTTTCTTTTCCTATTAATCCCATACCTCTTCTGCACCAGAGGTCTGCTGTGTCAGGAGAACTGAGTGCTGCTGTGTTAGACTCTATTAGCTCCCCAGTGGCATTCATTCATCTCCTGCTAAAAATTCTGCTTGCCAGTCTATGCAGGACTGAAGTTTTCAACACCATCACCAAAAAAATAATTATTGAAACCTGTGGTGTCATTCTGCTGTGTTTTCTGTGCTGATGTAGAAAGAGATGTAGCTCTCTTTATGCAGGAAATTAAAGAAATTGAGAATTGGTTAGAGGAAGCTGGAGGAGATCTGGGGTTAAATACCACTTTTGCTGCCCTCTATGCAGTTTCCTTGTTAGCAGTAATTACAGGGATACAAGATCATCTCACCAGAGCCGATTTACAGCTATGAGGAAAGAAAGTGCTGTGAATACTTCTTTCAGGTGAAAATGATGCAGGTGAAAAACCAATCTCATAATTTTAAAGGCACAGCAAGAGAATTATTTTCAGTAGGAATTGAACACTGCATTTTCTCTGGGGAGATAATTTGCTTCATTCCAATAACCCTTCTTCATAAGCAAGTTGCTTGGGCTGGACTTCTGCATGGTTGAGGTGGAAGTTTCAGAGCCATGACTAGACCCTAGATCTATGGTTGTCTTAATTTTCAGCCATGATAGTTCATCTCCAGTTCTTCATGCTGCTCTGCCCTCTGTTAGCCTGCTTATTTCTGTACACCCCTTCCCCCTGCTGCTCATGGCACAGAGCTGATCAACCTGAAAGCAACTTGTTTACAAAAGCCTGACTGTTGCCAACAGCTGGCTGGAGATCTAGGTCTGAGCCGCCTGGGAGTCAGGAAATGACACACAGAGCTGAAAGCTAAACCTGATCAAACAGCCAACTAGCTGAAAAAATAATTTGGACTTCATCTTGCCAGCTTTGGCTAAACAGTGACACATTGATTAAAAAAAAAAAAGTATTGACGTTTCCCTCTGAGAGCCTGCTTTTTTGAGTCATTCTAAGATAAAGATAAGAAACTGATGTTAAAGCACAACAATAAGAAGTTCAGGAAAGATTGGCAGCAGCACAGCCTACCGGAAAAATTGGAAGGGTGGAGGTTTGATGTTTTTCTAATCCCATCTGTTCATGAACATTACTGAAATGCAGTTACAGTTTGTAAATAACAACTCCTCTTTTTTTTCTGTGTTTATCCTTCTTAGTGATGTTAATGTCACTGTTTCCTCATTTCACAAGTCAAATCAAGGTTCCCAGGCTGCCTCCCTGTGCAGTCCAGTTTCATTGCAGTTGACACTGCCTGATGAGGACCACACCGTATGAGGCGTGTATGGTTAAAAAATGCTGTTCTTACCACACACATCCCCAGGACATAAGTGACCCAGCAAATATGCTAATTATTTCACTGACATAAACTAACTTAATTCCAATTCAAATGTTCAAATTTGAGGGAGGGCAGGGGTGTGTGGTTTTGGAGGTTTTTTGCAAGACAGGCTGGATCTGTTAGTTGAATTCCTTCTTTTGCATTCTGCCTTTCTCCACACTTGTCAAACTGGTGTTAACAATGCCTTTATAGCAGTACAGCTGTAGTGATGATAGTGCCTCTCAGATACTTCTAGAAATTCACATCCCTTTTTTGCATCATAATTCCAAAATACGATCTGTGTGTAATTCAGAGGCCTTTCTTTTTTGTAAACTGCTGCTTCATAAGCTGAAGCTCAGGGCAGTCATGGCAGATAAAATACAATGGTTTTCACATATAAAATTTTGATAATAATGAATTTCCTAATTTTCTTAGATAAGAAATAATAGGCATCTGTGTCTGACCTGGTATAGATGGGGTGTGTTTTTTCAATCCGTATGTCTTAAAGACTGGAATGCTCAACAGATTATTTTTCTAAAGAAAATTATTATACTGGGTAGATTTGGTAATTTCTAATAAGAAATTTAATAATTTCTTACTAAATTCATTTAGTCTAATGATACTGTGTCAGTGCATCATTCCTGCTTGTCTGAAAGTCTGTGTTCATCTAAACACAGCATGCATTTACAGTCATCACAGTGTTCTGAGCAGTGTTTTCCTTAAATTTGCACTGTGAAAGGAGATGGACAGAGGATGGGACCATTAGCTTATAAGCAATTTCCAGGGCTACTTTTTATTATATTTCCATGTACTCTGTGTATTATAAAGTAAGTGGAATTTATTCATAGACTACAAAGAGCATTCCATAACAACAATGTAAATCCCATGTAAATATACTCATTTCTGTAGAGTTATTCTGCATTTACATTGGTTTTAACTATAAACTAATGCATTTCCATTAGTTGAACACTAAAGAGAAAAAAATTGGGCTTTTTCTGTTCCATGTTTATGTTAGAAGTGGTAATCAGTAAATGGGTGTGATTTAATGTAAAATGGCTTTGTAAATCCTGGCTGTGTGCCTGTGCAGAGTGACAGTGAATAATGGCTGTGGGAAGTGTTGTAGTGAAATAGTCATAACTGAAATAGAATGCTGAGGGAAATCAAGCTTGAGAGTGAGAGGTATTGGCCTTTTTTTTTTTTTTCCCTTAGAGCAAGTAACAACAAAAATATAACTAACCTGAACATAAAAGGTAGAGTGATGTAGTACCATCATTTGGTGCTGGGAAAATAATTTCAAGCAAGCTGCAGCTATTCCTCCTTAGCCACAAGGATGCGTGGCATGGCTTCAGGTGTGCTTAGATGTGAGGAAGGGAAGATGACTCACAGGGACTTTTGCAATGAAAGGAAAACCACTAATGAGAAGACAAAAATGTGTCTGAAGGCAAGGTGATCTAGCATAGCATCAAGTGAAGGTGATTCAAGGGTTCATGCTTCAGCTGACCACGTCTCTGCCGTTCATTAAAATATTAGCAGGGGCTGATATTAAACTGTCCACTTTTGATAAATTTTTAATTGTTCCTGACAGTATGCAAGTTTCATAATAATAAGTAAAACACTGGTTTTGTTTGCAGTTTGCCTATGGTGTCCCTAGCTTGACTCTGAAGGACATTGCTTGCAGTGAGGTGCTCCTGGACCGCTTTATTATCTTCAGCAGCCGAAGAGGTCTCCCTTCTGTACACAAGGCCATGTGTGCCCTGTCCCAGGACAGTCTACAAAGAGTAGAAGATGCTTTGTATGCAAATGTTGATTTCTTTAAGCTATTCCGTCTGGTAAGTATTAACACAATTAAAACAATTAATGAACATTATTGAGATGCAGTTACAGTTTGTAAATAACAACTCCTTTTTTTTTTTTCTGTGTTTATCCTTCTTAGTGATGTTAATGTCACTGTTTCCTCATTTCACAAGTCAAATCAAAGTTCTTTTTTTTTCCCCCTTAGATTTCATTGCTCTTCAAGAATTTTTTTTTTTTTTGTAATACATCACCAATTTTCCAAGTGGTCTTAGTTTATTTACCCCTACAAATGTAAGGTTATGGATGTGTGATTGTTAACCTACCACCAGCAGGACACCAGATAGTTCTGAGTATGTTTTGGAATGAAACAGATGAAATTCATATTACTGCAGAACTAAGAGATTCAAATGCAGTTTTTAAATCAAAGTTTGTGTTGAAATATTATCTGGTCTTTCCAGTCTGTGTAGCAAAACAGTGTGTGGCAAACCTATAGAGAGTCATGAGGATTCTGGAAATACTGAATGCAGTCCATTCTGTCTTTGCTCTGTCCAGCATGACAGAATTTTATATGGCAGTCAAAGTCACGGTGCAGCTTGAGCTGGTGTAGCCATGTGAGCCATTTTTAAAAACCCAAACCAACCAAACTAGGAAGTTGTTCTGGCTTTCATCACTCTTTCTATAGAAGCTTTTCCTTACTCCTGTTCATTTTCTTTGCCCTTCTTTGTGTTCCTGTTTCTACTGGGACCTTGCTAGGAATTCACCACTTCTTCAGCCTTGGTTTAGTATGGAGATATTATGCCACTCTATATATATGTATAAACATGGATTAATATTATTACTTAAAAGTATATAATCAAATAAAAATTATCTCAAATAAATAATTATAAAATGGCATCATTTTCTAGTATTTCATTTGTATTCTGCACACTGAGGTGATGCTTTCAGAGAACTATTAATAAAGGCTCCAAGGTATCTTTCCTCACAATAGCAAACTTAAATGTCCATCACTGTGTATATATCTTTCATATTTGTTTCCTTATGATTTTGCTTTGCATTTTTAAACACTGAATTTAATTTGCTGTTTTTTACCTTTAATGTAATGTCATGAAACCATCACATTGTCAGTTTGCTTTATAGGAGCAGGCAGGATATCTGAAAAACTCCTCAAGTTGCATAGGAATTATTGGTCAGACTCTTCTGCCACAGCAGTGTAGCACTGTGATTAATTTAACATGGATTTTGTTCAGCTCTGATTTTCCCAGAACTAGGAACAGAATATACCAGGAGCTGCAATTGACAGACCAGCAAAACACTGTTTGATTATAGTAGCATTGATAGTCAGTCATTGTGCCCATATGATTTTACCAACCCTGATAAGAATTTGTCATCAGCTTCTGAGAGACACTGCTAAAAATATATTGTCTTATGTTTTCATATATCTTATGCATGCTGGAAGTAGCAGAGAATTAATACTACAGTATTTCTAAAATAGATTTTCAGTATTTGAGTTCTTCAAATGAATATTCACAATGTACTCCCCAGCTTTTTTTATAGGTATACAATTCCTGTTCCTCAGAGTTTCAAAAAGACCAGGTTAAGGCAGGTGCTCCAAGAACCCTGTATAATCTTTGCACAGACTGATTCCCCTTGGGAGACAAGGAAAAGTGTATTTTGAAGCCCTGCATGTATTCTTCCTGCCTGAATGTCAAGTGATAGATCAGAACACGCTAACATGAGCTTTCCATAAAAGCTCTCGCCTTTGTGATTCCCTGCCAGGTACCTACACAGTGCAGCTGTCTTCTGCTTTCTTAACCACCTACTGACTGAAGGGAATGGCAGGCAATCAGCAGGGTGTGTAGGCGTGTTGGGGAAGGCTTCTTAGGGGCTTGTCTCATAAATATCACAGTCTAGCTATCTGCTATCTACAAGTCCAGCTTTGTATTTTGTTGTAATAGCAGAAGAAATGCCTGAGAAAGCCTCAAGAGTGCCAGCTCTATGTGCATATGTGATTCTTTACACAGCTGACAAAGAAGTATGCAGTGATGCAAACAAAGTGGTATGTGGCAGCATACCATGGTGTCACCTGTTTCTTTTAAGTCATTGATAAATAAAATATAAACTTCTACTGAAAAGGCAGTTTGGTCAGTCTGCAGGAGCCTGGGAAAGTAATGGTTTCTCTCAGGTTTGACAAACACTGAGGACCAGACTGTCCAAAATCCAGAAGTTTCCAAAGTATAAAGTTGTACAAATTATTTACCTCCATGGCAAATGCGGGCTTCTGTATCAAACCTTTGCTAAATTTGGAAGTCACCAAGAGTCTGTATCTCTCACTGGAAGAATAGCTTCTGTGAGAAGCAACTTCTCAAATGTCCCTCTTACTGCATACCTCCTCCGTCTTTGCACCTTTTGTCATGGTGGGCTTAGATGAACAGAACAAATCCCCAGATATATTTTAAGTGGCCTGTGTTTGTTTCAGCCTATATTAGAAAGAACATTCACACAGACCTCTGTGTGTCTTGCACATGGGTACTGGATTTATGGCCCCGTAAGACAGGCTTATAAGACATTGTTCCAAATAACTCAAAGAATTTGAGCTACAGAGACGCCATTTGGATTTTCTTCTCATTTTTTTTAACTGTTGTCCTGTAGAAGGTTGTGCCTATTTTTTTTGTATTCACAGCTTCCCACTGTGTTGGACAGAAACTCACCAGGTGCTGACCTGAAGGCTTGGGGGAGGGTGCTGTCTAATGTCTCCCAAGCAGTGCAAAAGGTAAGTGGTCTAATAATAGATTACATCACTTTTCTGTATCACTCATAGTCCTTTTTTTGATTTGTTGTTTTTATGTTCCAGTTACCCGCTTTACCAGAAAGAAAATAGACTTGTTGGGGAAGAGCTGATTCCTTAAAAAATCATTCTTCTCTCATTACAAAACAAATGTAGATGTAAGCATTGGCAATTCTGAAGTGTATTCTTTTCTTCAGAAAAGATATGAAAGAACAAGAACTGAAAATGATGCCTGTGACCAGGGCAGAGGAGAGGAAAGGATGAGGTTCTGACTGCATTCACACTTTACCATCTGGGCACAACTGCGACCTCACCAGATACTTACTTGCTTTGAGGGCTGCCATTAACCAAGTCTTGTCTTATTGCAGCTGGCCAGGAAGCCAAGTGTTCAGGACCTTTTGAGGGTTCTGCAACCATTTCTACAAGATGGAAGGCCAGAATCCTTGGGCCACTTGGTGAGTTCCCTATCAGATCTTTTCTGTGGCTACCCAGAAGGAGGTGGATCCAGAGTGCTTTCCTTCAACTGGTATGAAGATAACAACTACAAAGCTTTCCTGGGGATTGACTCAACAAGGAAGAAATCTGGTTATCTTTATGATAATACAACCAGTAAGTGTTCCCATCAATCCATTAAGAAACTCTCGACAGGTGCACCTTATGTTCAAGTACTAGCATAGAATGTTGCTTTTATAAATAACATTTTAAAGCAGTTGATTTAGGAAATTAGAGCCAGGTGAAATTATTTTACTCCATACTTACTTCATAGCTGGAAGCAGAGAAGCCCAGGACTTGACAACTGACAGAAATATCCATTTGTTTTTAATATGGAAGGCATAATCATAGGCATGATCATAATTAAGACTGTTCCTCTGTTTTATCTTCTATTATATGCTACTGATATCAGGAAGAACAAAATGTACCTGAAGAAGGTTCAGGAAAAGACAGTATGGCATTCTGGAATTAGTTTTCTCCAAAGTATTTTTCTAAACTTTATTTTTTCTCCTACCTTGTTTGATGGCCTCGGGCACGGGAGTTTAACAATCTCTCCTTTCCAATAATAGTCAATTTGATACATGGTGGCTGTTATTTTCCTGCATAAAAGTACATCTATTTTGTAGCAGTAATGTTCTACAGCATGATTACATTTTATATAGAAAATATTTCAATTTACCAATTTTTGTTGCTTTTATTTCTTCATTATTTATTTCCTCCTATTGTAATAGGATATAATGCAAAGAAGAACCAATTTTTTACCATTTGTTATTTTGTCTTTTTATTATGTCCCCTTCTGTTTGCTAGTTAGTTTTTCTCTACACTGAGCTCACCAGCAGTTTTTTCTGTACTACTACTCATGTCATAGCTGGTAGTTCTGTGTCCCTTCTGCTATGATAGATATGATTGCATGGTGACAAAGCACAGATGGGCACTTTGCTTACAGAGGCTCCTACCTTTCACTGTTTGTGTTAATACTTGGCTCTACTTATGCCTGAGACTTCCAAAGAGGCCCAGTACTCCCTCTCTTCAACCAGGAAACAAATTAATTGAATGCTGTCTAAGTAAACTAATTACTTCATAGTGTAGGGGTAAGATAAAAATATTTACATTAAATGTTTAATTTTAAATTATTGTAGGATCCAGTTCTGAACTGTTCCGGAGTTCATCTAAGCCCACAGGATCAGCTTTGTATGAGTATCAGCTACAATACAAAGGGACTAAGTCATTAGGAGTAAAGCAAATAAAGCTCAAACTGCTCAGGCAGTTCTGAGCTGTCTCGTTTCCTTCCATTTGAAATACCATGTAAATAATAGCAAATTTCAAATGGTTATTTGTGTTTGCTTTTCCAATTTCCATAGCATATTTTACAAATCCAATATCTATTTAATAGTCTTTCTGTCCATTCAGTCATTGTACTTCTGCATTGCAGAATGTGCTTTAACTCATTCAGATTCAAACTGTCTGTACTGCCACTAAAAAGCCCTGCAGGATGTTATGTGTGATAGGATTTTAGTAGGGTTTTACATAAAGACTGTCTTTCTTTCTGTCTTTAGCACCCTTTTGTAATGCATTGATCCAGAACTTGGAATCAAACCCTTTAACCAAAATAGCCTGGTATGCTGTGAAGCCCCTGCTGATGGGGAAAATTCTCTTTGCTCCTGATTCACCTTCTGTACGGGAAATTGTAAAAAATGTAAGTTTTGAAATACAAAAGTGTATATTTCTAAAAAACTGTATCCCAAAAACATCTTTTGAAAAACAATCACCAGTGACAGTCAGCCTAATCAGATTTTTTTCTCAAAACTCATTTGTTCTGATGGTCCTGAGAGGAAGGACAGGTACTCTGTTTAAAAAACAGGAGACAGGTCTTCACTGATGCATCCCATCTTGATCCATGCTGCATGGTTTTTCCAGCTCACCCAAGCAGCTTTTTGTTGGCATGATTCCACATTTACACCAGTAAGCATAGTAATATTATTTTTACAGTGGTAGGAACATGAGCAGCTCTGTGCCAGTAAATATTTAAATGGAGCAACTGTGAGACTTAGATAAGCTTATTGAGAACTAGCACTGAGATATTGCAAACCAATAGCAATATCATGGTTTATTATTTTATCTTTTGAATGCATAAAGAATTTTCACTTCATTAAAATAGGATGGAACCTGGACTCTTCAGCAAAATGCTTGAAGTTGGGTGAAATTAATCTGAGTGCTTAAATCAAGGTTGACTATGACCCAGGTTTTGGCCACCTCATAACCAGCAATTCACTACTCTAGAGATCTGTACAAGGCACAGAACTGCTGCTCAGATTTCACACAGAAAAACATCAGATTTACAGCAGCTCAGCATTTCAGGTCTTAATAGCATAGCTATGTGAGTATCTGTCTTTTCCAGCTGCCTTCCATTCATTCATCTACTCATATCATATTCCTGTTTACTTCTTAATGGAGAGAGGTAGTCAAGGAGAAAATTCTAAATAATTTTACTGAAAATCTAAGTATTTAAAGGAATTGAAATTAACTAGGCTTAATGTGCAATTGTTTTTTCCATTACATATACCACAGAATTTTATCTTAAGTGAATTTGATTCAGGCTGGATTTTACAGATTCTTTTTCTGATGCTTATTAAAATTTCTGGTATTTGAACAAGTTGGATAAGTTTTGAAGGTAAAAACTACAGCTGTCTAAGTTAGAGGGCCCCCTATCACCAAATCCTGGATAGATCATAAATTCTGTCTATCTCCGTAGATTTCTAACATTCTTTTAAATCTGCTGTTTTTTTTCATCAGGCAAACTTCACTTTTGAGGAGCTTGAACGCCTCCAATTGTTGACCAAAGCCTGGGAGGAAGTAGGGCCTCAGCTGTGGCACTTCTTTCAAAACAGCCTGCAGATGAACATGATCCGTGTATGTTATAAATTATCAAAGATCCTCAGTAAGAGCAGCTTTTCACCATCTTTTATTTTTATTCATGGAGAAGACAATTAATTTGAAAGGTTTGGCCAGAAGCAAGCCTTTGCAGCAAGGAAGCTGTGGCCTTTAAGGCTGTTGGCTGCTGGGCTTGGTTTGAAGGCAAGTCATAGGTGCATTACAGCATCCCTGTGGCAAAACCTCGGATCTGGGCAGTCAAGAATCTGACTGATGATTTCTAATAAAGGCAGCAATTGCTGCTCCCCTGCCTCCCCAAAATATCTTTCAAGAGCAGACAACTTGATTTTCTTGAATTCTGTATAGGCAAAGAAGGCAGTAAGACCATATTTTTTTGGGGCCAGACAGAAATTTATTTTGGATTATTGCTTACTTCTGCATCATTTATATTTGACTTTGATCAGCTGCAATTACTACCTGTAGTTAAAGTTTATAAAGCAGTTCATACTAGAAAAAACCTTTTGGTTTCCTCATTTTTCTATATTGTATTAGACATTTATAACATTTATTCTCTTGCTCATAAGGAAAGAATGCAATAAATAGTCAAGGAAAAATTTCTTTCCATCCATTCTTCATCCAGTTATGCAATAACCCATTTGTAAAATTGATTCTTTAGCATACCCTTTGTCCTTGTTCATGTATTGAAAGAGTTATGGAAATGGAAACCTCTCTAGCTAAACAGGGCATTGAAAGACAATAATTGTGACAAAGCTGTCATATTTTTGTTCAGGACTCTCTGAAGCACCCTACAGTGAGGGACTTCCTGAACAGCCAGATGGGTGCGGAAGGCTTCACCGCAGAACAAATCATCAACTTTCTGCACAACGGATCTTCAAGGAGCCGGGAGAAGGGAATGCTGGACTTTGACTGGAGGAACATCTTCAGCGCTGTAGACCAAGTTCTGCGTTTGCTCAGTCAGTATTTGGAGGTAAATCTAGCCCTGCCCCTTCAGGGAATAGTTGTAGAGGAGATCTTAAAGCCAGTTAGGCAGTACTGGGGTAACAGACAAGAAAGTTAAAATCATAAAATCTTTGTTTGTTTCAAGTTGAATCTCATTATCAAAACCATGTGTTTAGAATAATACAGTGACACAAGTACAGGAATACTTATTATTGAAAAAAGTTCAATTTGATGGTCTTCAAATGCTTTACTCAAAATGCTGGTTGAATGTTTGAACACATTTCAATGCTGAGAGGCAGAAAGTGAATGCAAAACTTTAAAGAATTGGTTTTTTGTAAGTATTAATAACCAGCAGGCCACTAATTTCAGCAAGGTCAGGAGCAGAGGAACAAACAGTTCTTTGGTAAGTCCCCTTGCAGGTTTTTAAGCACCTGATCAAAATTCCATTGAAACCAATGAGGGAGTTTCCACTTGTTCTGTGGTCCCTTCTGACAAGATGTCTGTCTCCTTCCTGCAATCTGTACCTCTCTTCCCTAGCAAGTTGTTTTCAGTGATGCCTTCTGAGGATTTTTGAGAGAAAATTGGTACCAGTTATAGGCAACAAGACTAAGCCTAACTCCTCATTTCAATCCAGTTCAGTCTAAAAGACCATTTATCCCTATCAAGAAGGCAGGAACCGAAAGTTTATCTGCCTTTCTACAGCTAGTACAAGAAGGAACAATAAAGGCTTTGCACAAAGCTCTGCTGATTCGTTTAATGATCTTTTTGTATCATGTTAGCAGAATTATTTCTTGTCAAACTGAGCGAAATATATTGTGTGCAGCAGGTCAGTGCTGGAACATCAGTAATATCAGAACAGTTACTGTACCTGGTGATAGATCTTTGTGTCCTAATGTTCTTTGTAATGAGCTTATTCTTTAAAGTCTGCTGTTTACACAGAGTTGTAAGCACTTGAGAATGTTTTCCCACTGTGCCAGACACAATGGCAGCAAATAGCTCCCTTTGGGGCATAGCCTGCTCCTTACCTCCATAGTGCGCAATAAGGACAGCCTGTTGCCAGCACCTGTCTTTGGCAACTCCAGGTCTCTGCTGCAAACTGTGATGCAGCTGAGAATCCCACAAATTATGCAGTGGCTGCTCCTCCTCACCATCCCAGGAATTTCCTGTTCTTCCCTTTGATTACCTTTGGCCACAGAACAGAACTGTTAGTGAGAGCAACACAGTCACTTCTTTATGTTTATTGTTCTCTGGTTTTATCTTCCAAACCTGTTCTTATTATTTTTATTTTGGTTTTGATTTTCCCATTTTCATTGGACCATTTAAAATTTTTAAATAATTACTGGGAGTAGATTTGAAATAAATTTCCCTAAGTACTTGAAAAATTAATTTTGGTATAGTGAGAATTATGAAGACACAGACTGAGTTCAAAATCACTGGGGGAAAAGAAAAGCCTAGGTAGAGCATACAGCCTTTGTTTTGAATGCAATTCATGCTAAGATAAATAAATTTTAGCTCTGGCTCATAGATTATTGTATAAAATGTCTTTTCACTTTCAAACTGTGTGAAATATTGCAACACTCCCATCTTGGGCTATGTTCTTATACAAACTTTGATTTCACTCTACTCATGGAGAAGATCTATAAGCATTTGTGTTTTGTGTTTTGAACGCTTGCAGCTTCCTTTACTGGACCCCTGGATAAGAGCCTATGCTGCTCCTCAGCCCACTCCAGGCACTGTCTGTTCTGCAGTGAAAATCTAGACAATTTCAGTTGCTGTCAGGATCATTTGTCAGTATCATTCTCACAGATTCCCCTGGAGAACTGTTTGAGTTTTTCTGCAGCTGAAATAAGTATCTTGAAAATCGTCCCTCCTGATAAAGAAACAATAAATAATCCTCCAGACCCTGCAAAGACACAGTTCCACAGGAGGGGTTTGCTTTGCACTCACTGCCACTTTTGCAAGAAGTCAACTGAATTCCTAAACTCAGTTAACACCATGTGGGATAAATGTATCCCCAAAAATTAATGCAATATGATCCATTGGTCTGATTTTCTTTGTCTTCTGATATGCAGAGTTTTCTGCCTTATTTTGCTTTCTGATATGAAATGCCACATATTTTAGTTTTCTGAAGCAAAAGGGGAAATGAACACCTACAAACAACTAGGAAGAATAAAGCCACAAAATAGTGTTATCAATTTAAGCACTGTTCTGTTGTGATTTTAAAAATATATTTTCGTATAGATCCCATTAAGCTGTGATAATATAAATTTTAAGGGAAACATAGCATGATTTCTCACAGGGAAGGGTTAAGTAAAGGAGTCTTTAAGATTAAATAACAAGTACCAGTATAAGCCCTTTGATGTAGACTAATTTTTAATTATTGGCTTGCAAGAAATGATCAAGGAGATAAGATCAAACAAGTTAGCCTGTTGGAATTTTATGAAGCAAAGAAATTCAAAAAGTATCTTTCCAGTCAATCAGGGTTTAAATACTTCGACTCTCTGTTAATATTTTGCCAGTTCTGAGGGGCAGAAGCTAAAATACAAACTTAAATTTTACAGACAACTAATGCTGGAGTTTATAACATTCACAGTCTTTGTTTTACAATGTCTGCTAAGTAGGACCTGAATGGAGGAACATAAAGAACTTAGGTTTTGTTGAATTTTTGTCTTTTATGTGCATTGATAAGAATACAGCTTGTAGTAATGACAGAGACGAAGAAAGAATACCTTTTTCTTGAGATAGCCAATAAAAAATGACACATTATCTGAAGTCAGCAGGTAAATCGTGTCAGAATTCAGCAGGGACATAATATGACCAGTTAGATAAATCAGTTACTTGTCTGGTGTTACATAGGAATAAAGGCTGAAATACCTAGGAGACATTTAAATTTAAATGTATGCTGTGACTTTTCCTAGTGCTTCACTTGAGAAAGTGCTTTTCATCTGAAGTCCACAGCCAATGTTCTTTTCTTACAGATCAATCATCCTTTAGCTGTCTAGTATTCACTCAGGCACTTCCTGGACTGAAGAAGGGAGGAGAGAGTCATCTTTGAATAGTTTCATCATAAAGCTGAAAATAACAACAGTTTCAGTTGAACCTACTTTCCTTTTCTGTTTTCAACCACTGGTGTTTGCTTTAATGTATACCCCTTAGGATTTTAATGCCATGCAAGTTTTCTCTTTGTGATTATTTGTAGTGTTTGACCTTGGATAAATTTGAAGGTTATCTTGATGAAACTCAGCTGACTCGTCAAGCCCTTTACCTGCTGGAGGAAAACAAATTATGGGCTGCTGTGGTTTTTTCAGACTTAGAACCTACAGCCAGCAGTCTGCCACCACATGTGACATACAAGATCCGAATGGACATAGACGCAGTGGAGAAAACAAACAAAATCAAAGACAGGTATTTACCTGATAGTGATTTGTCAGTTCATGCCTGCCATAACATAAATATGAGAGACATAAGGGTGTTGGAACCTCTGTTGGATACATATGTAAAACCCAGCTGTATTTGTTAATAGTTATTGTATAGTGCTGTGCAGAATCCATCTCCATTTACCAGGTGCTAATATAAATGGTATCACTCTTGTGACAAGCCAAGCAGTGGGTAGGTGCAGGAATACAAGGCAAAGGGATCATTCTGCTCAGAATCTGTTCAGTAACCTGCTTCAGTTTATAGATGGCACCACCATTGGGAAAGACAGACTAGGAAGTCCTGCATGGATTGTGACTCAGCTCTCCTCCACCTGGACAGCAGAGCTCTGCTGTTCCTCCTCAAGTCCCCACCAAACAGACTCACTTAAAGGGATATAATTTCTCAGGATTGTCTACAGAATAATATAATGGTATCTGGTAGTTGCAATTCCAAATACAGTTATTTCTATTCTAGAACAGTTATTCTGCTATGGGACTAATTTATGTACATTTTAGGCCAAAATTGCTATTCCAAGTCAGTGCAGAGAAAATGAAAGGGAAAAAAAGAGCTTCCACTTTCTTAAGCAATATGGTCTGATAGACCAAAGTCTAGAAAGTCTAGAAAAGACAACTCCAGGCAGTGTCCCTACAATTTCAGTTGCTATGATTAATTAATTAATTAATTAATTTGCTGCACAACCCTTCCCTAAAGTCACTGCTTACCCAAAAGGTTCCATGTGAATTTTCTTTTGAGGTACTGGGATCCTGGTCCAAGAGCTGATCCTGTTGATGATCTACGTTATATCTGGGGAGGCTTTGCATATCTCCAGGACATGATTGAGCATGGGATTATAAAGACCCAGACCAGCACTGAAGTGCCATTGGGAATTTATCTGCAGCAAATGCCATATCCATGCTTTGTGGATGATGTGTGAGTAAAAGCAGTTTGTCTTAATTCTGTTGAATGCTTGGATTGCTGGATGGTTTAAGGTTCTCAAGCACTAGAATTAGTCGTAAGTTATGAATATCCTAAGGTATAAATGCAAGAGTAATAACTGAGACACAACTGAATTAATTTGGTTTTTTCCCTATCCTGTCATAACCCAGACTCCACAAGCCACCTTTGCCAAGATTCTACCCCTAATCCCAATCCTGGCCTTTGTTTCATCCAGTGTCCCAGCCTAAAATGAACTCAATACACCAACCCCTTAAAAGCAGCAGTTTTTTTCCAAATTTCTTTCCTGTTCACTGTGTGCTTGCTCCAATACTGCAGTCTGTGGTACTGCAGCTGTCCTGGTATACATTTCACTCAAAAAAAAAAAGGCATTAGAGAAATCTTTTCATAGTTCTGTCAGTGTGCTCTGTGCAGACAAATGCTACTACTTCTGATAAAAGCAAATTGCAGACACAGAGATTGACCTGCCATTCCCATCACTCATTACGTGTTGGTCTGACAAAACACCACCCTGGCAAGCCTGCTGTCTATTTCTTCACCACTGAGAATATTGCAGAGGCAGAAACCCCATCTGTGTGAAAGTTCTCTGAAGCCTGCAGTAGCCACATGCAGTTCAGGGCTGGTATCCAAGATCAGTGATGGCTTCTGCAGAGATCCTGCTCAAGGGCAGCAAGTGCATCCTCATGGGAACCTGTAGGCTGGGCTGTGCCTAGCCTAGTGCTGGTTACATGTATCCATCCACAGGCAAACCTCAGCGTGCCCCCGGCTGTATCACAAAAGCATATGTTTGTTTCTCCAGACCAGATTGCTTTTCAGGAATTTTTTGGTGAAAAAGTGAAGATTTCCCTTTGTTTTGAAACTGACGTAGCTTTGATAGCATATGGCAAAAACTTAGTTCTGTAGGGCTCAGACTTAGGAAGCTGAAGACTTTTTTCTCCTTGCCTTTAGCAACTATGAGCTTTTGGCCTTTAAACAATCAACACTGGATTCCCCAAACCCCATAACACATAGCAGTGTTAATTAGTAGTATTAAACAGCTCACATAAGGATGAACAAGTACCCTGGGAGCCTGAATAATAAAACCATCCACATCAATCCTAACTAGGGAGAGGGAGATGTATTCCCTCATCTTCTTCACCAGATAACTCCCCCGGCACTGCAAGGCCATCAATGCCAGGGAGACATTGTTTATGTTAACGTGTTCCCAGACTCAGCAAATTGAAGAGATAAACAGTGCAGCTGACAAGCTGTGTCCTGCACAGGACCTTGTTAAAAACTCCTGTAACTATTTTTTTGTGTGCTTAATAGAAAGCTGCCTCTGGCTCAGCCCGCATTGTGTGCCAAGGGCTGCAGTGGGTTGGCAGTGACTGGATGCCAGGTGCCCACCAAGCCTCTCTATCACCCTCTTCCTCAGCAAGAAGGGAGAAGAAATTAAGATGGAAAACAGCTCATAGGTCAAGATGAGGCTCTTTACTAAAGCTAAAACAAAAAATAACCCAAAGATTCATTCACTATTTCCCATCCAGCAATGTCCAGCTGCTTCCTGGAAAACAGGAATTCAGCATGCATAGCAGTTGCTTTGGAAGACAAATGTTGTAAATATCAAATACCCCAACTTTCTCCTCCTTTTTCTTAGATTTTACATCTGAGCAGACACAATATAGAATATCCCTTTGGTCAGTTTGGATCAGCTATACTGGTTGTGTCTCCTCCCAAGATTCTGCTCACCCCCTGCCTAGTGGCGAAGTGGGAATGCTGAAGAGACAGCTCAGATGCTGTGCCAGCACTGCTCAGCTGTAGGCAAAATACTGGTGCATTCTCAACACCTTTCTAGCTATCCATGCGAAGCCCAGCACTGTGAGGGCTGCTATGGGGAAAGGTAACTCTGTCTCAGCTAGATCCAATACCCTGACTCATGGTTTGTATGAATTTCAGCAGCCTTGCTGGCAGTATATGATGTTTTTAATGACTAATTTGTTTCTCTTGTTGGTGAATCTTTGGAGCAGAAAGACAGTGACACTTCCATATTGTTAACCTTAACATATGTCTTAAAATATTCTTTGTAGATTATAGTAAAAGCATATGGAAATTCACTGTGAAGAGAGATGTATTTTCATGAGGCACCAAATATTTTGTAGCCTTCAATAACCCTTAGAACCTCTTTGTAAAATAGAAATAACATTCATCTGTCTCATGGGAATGCAGAAACCATTACTTTATTAATATTTAGAATGCTTGTGAGGTTTACTAGTGACATGCTATTGATGTTTGGACTGAGAATTTACAGTTCTGTATTTAATTAAGGCATTCTTCCCCACTCCTTTTCCTTTTCATTTTTGCTTTTCATCTAATATTTCTCTGTTTTACCTAAATTAATGTATTCCTTCTTGCTTTGGTAGCTTCATGATCACCTTAAACCGCGCCTTTCCCATCTTCATGGTACTGGCTTGGATATATTCAGTCTCCATGATTGTGAAGAGCATAGTGCTGGAGAAAGAAATGCGTCTGAAAGAGGCCATGAAGAACAGGGGCATAACCAATGGCGTGATTTGGTGCACTTGGTTCTTAGACAGCTTTTCCATGATGGCTGTGAGCACATTGCTCCTCACAGCTCTGATTATGGTAAGGATTGCTACTCTCAAACTCACTCTTGTGTTTGCACTCCTGATACCAGTTTGCTGTTGAGAAAGAATAGTAGCCATTGACAGGGAGATGTGAATGGTGGAGGCCTGTCCTGATCATAGCACGTAGCAGGCACATTCTTCTAAGCAGACCTCATAACAGCATCAGCACTTGGCAGAGACAGAACAATAAATGCACTAGTAAAGATTTATTGTGGGATCATAAAAAATACATCAGGCTGGTTACTCTGTATATTGTATTTTCTGTAGGCAGATGCAGATCTCCCAATAAATAATGTGTTGTTTTAAATCAAAGAGATAATAATTTGCAGAATTTTAATCCTGTAATTCAGGACATGTCATTAATTTTTAATATCTAGTGCTTGTCTGCTTAGAAACTGTGCAACTATTTGAATGGAAAAAGAGACTGCAAGAACAGAACTTTCAGGAAAACCTAAAAAACATCCACCTTTTGCTCCAGTGATTCAGAATTACTGTATTTTTAGAACTGTTCAGGACAGTTCAGATGTTGTCTCTGAGGACTACCTTTTGTCTCCATTGCCTGAGAACCAAGCTTTATATTGAGAGCTTGCTGCTGTATTTTATCATATAAATAGCATTTTGATAAGGAAGAATGCCCTTGCATCTTTTCTGATGTGGGGAGCTGGTATTGTATAAATACTTAGTTAGGGTCCAAGCTGCTCTGTCTTACCAGCACGTCCTGGTGAGTTATTGTAGTTCCTGGTGTTTCCATTGCAGCTTGAGTGGATAGAGAAAGCTCACTTTATTTGCTACACTGGTTTAATTAAAAATCAGAGGGTAATTAATATCAGAGGAATGTGCTTGTACCTGTAATTCACTTTCTTTCCCATATTTCACTATGCCAGTGTGAGGCACCTTTGTAAATACATTCTTATGAGGCATTGCATTCCTGTTGATAAAGAAATCAGTCTCTAAGGCCCAGTGGCATGTTGCAACCATGCTGAGACCTATTTATAGCCTGAAAGACCTATTTGAGCATTATATAAATTGACCTAATAAATAGGTCTCAACATTGGTTTTAAAGAGTACATAGATAATTGGCAGGAGTCCCTGTTCTTCTTGAGAGAGAGAGCATTTAATCCACAAAAGCTCTAATGAAGAAAGGTCAATAAAAGTTCACCCAGTGGGTCAGTTAATACGCAAGGATCTCTGAGAAACTGCATTTGGATTCCTTAGATGTGATATGCTTCTGTTTGAATAACATCCAGGTGCAGAAGATTTATAATTTGCCTGTGGTTTTATTGTGGGTTTTTTTTTAATGTGTTTTGTAAAACTTCCTTATCTTGTCTTTTCTGTACGTAAAGCAAGTGGATTGAGAGGATGGTGTGAAGAGATAAATGAAAGTTTATTGTAATATTTCAAATAGTTTTATTTAAAATGCATGAGTTTCCAAGGGGCAGATCTTGCTTGGAATCATTTACTTGTTAAGACAGGGACAGAATGTTTTCAGTCAGTTATGAATTTTGTTCATTCTGTTGTACTAACCTGAAGTCACAATCCAAGAGCAGGGAGAAAGTTAGATGAAGGATTTGTTATTGTAATGACCTCAGTTGTTGAAACTAATACCTGGAAGAGTTAGAAGTCATATTAGGTGAGAATGACTGGCTTATTACTCTTTACCTGTTACATGTTGATAGAAATTCTGACCTTTATTGCTAGCAGGAAGCAGCAATACTTGTAAATTTTTCTGTTTTCCTTTTGCTTGCAGCATGGACAAGTGCTACATTATAGCAATCCACTTCTGTTCTTTCTATTCCTACTGACATTCACCACAGCCACCATAATGCAGTGTTTCTTGTTCAGCACCTTCTTCTCCAAAGCAAATCTGGCAGCTGCCTGCAGTGGAGTCATCTACTTCACCTTGTACCTGCCCCACATCATCTGCTTTGTCTGGCAAGACCGTCTGACTGCTAATCTGAAGATCCTAGCAGTAAGCCTTTCACTGGTTCCATGGCATCTCTGCTCCCCTTCTCACAGTCCATATGTGCATCACAAAGTATTGCACGCCTCTTCCTCTCGACTTTTTTGACTCAGGGAGGAGACCTCTAAATCTCTCTTAAATAATTAAGGATTGCAGGTGTGGACCCTTTAGCAGGCCTAGTTCAAGAGATATCTTCACAGCTTTTAGAAAAGCCAATAAAATTTATTTTATGTTTTGAATTCTGGGAAATTAGCATACTTAAATATTTTAAATGTTTTGAATATTTCCTTGTAAGTCAAATCTAACTTCTGTTATGTTTAATAAATATGAAGGCAGTTCACAAAATAAGAACAGTTATCTTTCTCATGAGCTATAACCTACTTATCACCCTATGTCTAAGCATAAGAAGACCTCAGGTTCACATTCCTTCTTTGCCTAACCATAAAGTTAGGAATTGAACCCCAGTGCCAACGTTCTGAGAAATACCTTTCATCTAAAGAGTTGTAGACATTCTCCATGCAGTGCTTCCTTCTTGCTTCTCTTCCATTTTAGGGAAGATACTTAACTAGTCAGGGGAGCTGGAAACTTCTTGCTGTTTTTTAAGATGGAACCATGATCTTATAAAATGACTCAGATTGATTTTCTGTTGCCCAATGAGTCAGGAAGGAGAGCAGGTGTTTTAAGTCCAGTCTCCCCATTTTTACCAAGCATTCTAACAGCATAGGTAAAGGAACTATCTTTTTGTTTCACCTACATAATCAAAGGTGTACCCTGTAAACTTCTAGATGCACCTATAGTTTTTCCAAACAGACATTAATGAAGAAAAAACCAATCCGTGAGAGTTTCCTGGTAGTTAAAAAAAGTACAGCCAAGGTTGAATTCAGTCTATTATAGCTAAATACTGCTTAGAATTGCAGAAAATTAAACATTACAGGCCAATATAAAAGTAAAACAACTTTTGTCATGTCATTTGTTATGCAAGTTTTAAAGTCCAGTCCCTAGAAGTCAGAGGGGTTTTTTGTTTGTTTTGGGTTTTTTGTTTTCTTCTTGTGGTGGATTTTTGTTTGCTTATTTGTTTTGGGGTTTTTTTGCAAAATGTCCCTCTGTCAGGGCTGAATATCTTTTTTCCTTTATTCCAGAGTTTGCTTTCTCAAGTAGCTTTTGGGTTTGGTACGGAATACTTGTCACGCTATGAAGAACAAGGTCTTGGCCTCCAGTGGGGTAACATCAGAGCCAGTCCCTTGGAAGGAGATGAATATAGTTTTCTTTTTTCCATTAACATGATGATTTTTGATGCTTTTCTCTATGGAATACTTTCTTGGTATCTTGATAATGTTTTTCCAGGTATGCCAGTTTCTTATTCATACAGAGTAGTGGTTAATTTCTGCAAACTGTGCTCATCTAATCAGTCTCTGTGTATTTCAGTAGCAGAAACAGGGTGTTTGACCTTGTAGACTAAGAATCTTGTCCAGTTTAGCACTACTGGTTTATTAGGGACTTCCACTTTTCTCTCTTTCTTTTTTCTCTCTCCTGTTTTATTCCTGAAAAGAATGAAGAAGGAAGAATAAAAAGGAGGATGTGATTTCTAGTCCTGTTTTATAATTTAAACAGAAAATAAGTCTACAAAAACATCATCTGTTAAAATTCAATTTGTGTACATACTTTTCTTTTGAAGAGTCTCAACCATTTGTAGTGCGATTTCTTTAAATTTTTAAAAATATGGATTTGACAGTAGATTAGATTTTCTAATTCACATATGTACTTTGGCCACATTATGCAAACTGTTTCTTGAAGGATGGTACTGTTTCCTAAGACACATGCTGTGTCATTGGCAGTTGTGAAAGTTCCTGTGTGGATTTATTTTGTTTCTAAATGGAAATCATGATTCTAGTACAAAGTCACAGAAGGACTTTCTTTGTTATCAATTACAAAATTCTGGAACCTTCTGTGTGAAAAAATGATTTGTCCTTCTAGCTTAAATGGTTATCTTGCTTCATATTTAATATTGTTGCAATGTAATAACTGCCAGCTCTTATGCTGTACAAGCAAGTGAGCTTTCCTTTCATCAGTGTGTTATTCCTGCATGTGAACTGCAGTTCCAGAAGGTGTTCTTGGCAGATGGCTTTTTTCTTTTTTTCTCTTTCTCTTTTTCTCTTTTTCTTTTTTCCTTTCCTTTTCTGCAACTCTGTTTGTTTAAAGAAGAGTGGACAATTGACTATTTGCATGAACACAGCAGGAACTAAACAATAGAAATTTCTTCATTCATAGATAAAATTTTTTTTTTTTCTGTCCACACTTTACACAAAAGTAGCATCCTTCAGGGCTTCTAATTAGTAGCTTCACTTGCTCCCAAGATTTGCTCTGTCTTGTCTTTCTGCTGCTCTCTTTCAGTAGAATTTCTCTGTCACACATATGCAGCCCTGCCAAATCAATGCTGTACTACTTGAGGTTACGACAGGAATTCCCTGGATAATTCCTTGAGCCATCTGGTTCTAGTCCTGCTCAAGTCTGCTCTGAAACCAGCCACCCATTGGCACAACAGCCCTTTGGCTATTTGAGCATTCTTCTCCATAATAAATTTCACTTGGGTTTGCAATCATCCTGAATGAGAAGCTGGTTTTTTTTGGCCACCGGTTTCAGAGGGGAGTAATCCAGTCCATAGGAAGGCAAACTGTTTGTGAATGCAGACAGAAAATTTCTGTGCATGAATGGGAGTAAAAGTGGTTGGCTGAAACACAGGTAGTTTCTCTTAATTCAGAAGTAAGCAGACACTTTCATAAGCAGTGGTTTTCAATTAATAAATAAAATTGACCATCTTTTTATGAGTATCACAGATTTCCCTGCCTGTTTTGAATAAGTAACACAAAGCCAATAACATTCGGTTCACAAAGATGCCAGTTTTAAACATAGAAGCTCAAATTCCTGCATTCTATAAATCAATATGATCCAGGAAAGCAATGTTGACTTCCAGTAAGTCTGGTCTGACCTGCCAAGAACTGGTAATGTTACTGTGCTGTCTCTTATCCAAACTGAATTAACCTGTAACTAAAAAAGCCCATGTTTGTTTAAGAAGAGGATTACACCATTGTCACTTTTCCTGAAAGTCTGTGTGCTGAAATAACAGTCAGAGTGTCTTTTCTCATTACCAATTGTAGATTCAGCCCCAGGGTAATAAGTGTAAATTTAAAAAGCTTTTCAGTCATGACAAGCCTCAAGCGTTAAATGGGCATTAAAAGAAAGTCCCTGAGTGAGGCTAGGATCCCACCTTGATCAGTGAGTTGCTGCCTGGTTGGTGAGGATTCAGGGAGTAGCTTCATTCTGCAATTAAACTACTTTCTACTTAAGGTAAGGCAAGTCACATTTCCTGAATATTTTACTGCTGTCCAAAAGCAAAAAAAAACCTGTTAAGAAAATCTGTTCTATCATGTACTTGGTACATGGTTTGACCTTCTGATATGCAACCCTAGGACTGCAAGTGTTTATAATTAGACTTTGCTTAGATGAATTTGTACCTACTGCAGAATGAGGTTATGAAGTGCACTTTACCTACTTATTTTTATTTTAGGGGACTATGGGCTACCACAGCCTTGGTATTTCCCTGTGCTGGAATCCTATTGGCTTGGCTCCAAAAGCCCAGAAGCTGAGAAAACAGCAGCTGCTGATGGTGAGTTCTTTTAAAACTTTGTGCTTTAGAAATAACTTCACTGATCTGCTTAAAGGTGACTGCATAATATTTCCATTATCTGGCCTGCTTCAAAGGTAGGAGACTGCCATACACTGGGAGTCTTGGCAAGTGCCTTTGAACTTGGAGTGGTGTGCTATCATTAGAGTTATTAGAGGTGAGTCACTGTTCCATCTGAGAGCATTTAAGGCCTGGCTTAACAAGCAGCATCAAATCCTCACTCTGTAACCAACAGCTTTTGAGACATTCAAGGAGTTCTTACTGCTCAGCACAACATCCATGAAATGTTAATCTTACACTGAGGTTCCCTACTTTTCTAAACCTGACTCTTTTCTGCATAGTTTGACACTCATTTAAGTCTGTTTACTTTCTGCTTCTAAGCAAGATCATAATCTATGCCACCCTTGTACCAAAGTGAATAAGCTCAGTAAAGAGCCAGCAAGTTGATTAGGAGCTGGAGCATGTCATGTACAAGATGTTCAGAGAGCTGGGTCTGCTCAGCCTGAAGAGAGAAAGTTCAAAAGAGCTAGACTTCTCAGATGTGTCTAGTGGAAGGATGAGAGGCAAGGGATGTAAACTGGAAAACAGGAATTCAGATTCAATACAAGGAAAAAAATCATTATTATGAAGGTAGCTAGAGCACTACAACAGGTTGTTCAGAAAGGTTGTAAAATCTCTGTCTTTGGAGATAGTTGCCGTGATCTGAATTGGCAATTTTTTTTTTTGAGGATTGAACGGGAAGTCTTTGGAAGCCATTTCTGATCTAAATTATTCTATTATTATCTCAAGTAGCCTGATTGTGCTGATTGTTATTTCATCCTCTCTTCTACAAAGCCCTTGAAAAGCTCTAGGCTTAGGACTATTTCTTTTTCCTCAAAATACCTCTAGGGATATTAAATTTTTGTTAATTAAATCTTGATTACTTTTGGTTTATATAGAAAAAAGTCCAGAGTCAGAAGGTTGTGTGGATCAGAAGACCACGGAAAGGGAAAAAAATGAAAGCAACTCAAATAAATCTGAAGAACCTGAAAAAACAGAAGAAAAGAGTGACGGCCAGGGGAAGAAGGATGGTAAAAACAAACAATGTAAACACAAACGAGAAAAAGAACCCGGCGAGCAGGGGAAGCCTAAGACAGATGTCCAGGACAAAGATGAAATTAATAGTAAGGAGAGAGAGCAACCTGAGTACTTCTGAGATACTATACTCATTGTACTTCATACGAAACTAGACATAGCAGTGACTGGCATATAACTGCCAGAGCTAAGCACGAGAGAGACATTGACTCTTATTTATTCCTCTACATTCATCATCCCTTAGAATATGTTAGCCACTACACTTAAGACAGCTGGCTTCCAGAAGAGCTCCCTAACTTTTTTTTTTAATCATACAAATGCAGGATGTTTCTTTGGCAAGTTAGTTTTCTTGCTGAGGGAAGCCTCAGAGCCACATACATTGACCCTTTAAAATTAAACAGAACCATGACTTCAATAAAAATACGCTGAGGGGAATGTTCTTCCCTCTTAGTCCCTCCCCTCTTTTTTTTTTTTTTTTTTTTGCCTATCTTTAGTGTGTTTTGCATCAGTAGGAAAAGGCTTGTTTCAAAAGGATTTATCTGAAGTGCTCTGTGTGTCTGTCTGCAGCCTTTTCTGATGCTGACATTAGCCATCACCTAAGAATTCCTGAATGACCTGTCTTGTTTTCAAGCCCCAATGTCTTCTTTTGTGGTGAGCCAGAGGAGTTTTCTGTATGAGATGCTCAGAGGAATGCATGTGGATTCTGTAGCACAAGTAACTGCTACAGGCAGCTCTGAGCCCTTTCTGACTCTCTTGAAAAGCAAGAGATAAAAGTGGGGTCATCAGAGCTCCTCACGTAGGCACTGAAAACATGCATTCAGGGTGAATGGAAACAGGACAGGACTTCAAAGGAAAAAGACAGGCAGAGGTTAAAGGTTATTTCAGCCAATCTTCTCCTAGTACTGTCTTATCTTTTTGGTGCATTACTTCTTAGTTCCCAGGTTCCAGCTGCTCCACAGCCACAAAGGAAGGGCTTTCTGCCTGTCACTGCACAAAAAAACCCCAAACCTGTCTTCCCTTTCAGCCACCCAAGAACTGGGAGGCATGAGGAGAAGGCAAAAGCAGACCTAGTACAGTTCAATGACAATGAGGATATAGGATCAAAATGGAGAAATATGAATCACAAAAAAGGGGAGTTCAACCTTCCACCAGTGTCCTTCAGGTGATGCAAAGCAGATACTGGGGGAGATCATCAGAGAATTTGCCTCATAACTTGTCAGTGAGTCTTGCAGACAAGATTATGACACATATAAAAGCAAGGAAGGTGCCTCAATTGCCAATATATGGTTAAACTATCTAGCCAGACTCCATGTGAACTTTTGTGAATACAGAGTTGTTGGTATTTGTCCCAGCAAGGTGAATGGAAACCTAGATTCTTTTCACAAGTCAAAAGAAAAGTTACTCATAAAAATAATTTTATCTTAAATAGTGCTACCCATTCTATATTGATTATTACAGCTGTTCTCTCATGTACAACAAATTTGGAACCTTTTCCTGAGTCCTGCTGGTGACAATAAGGACAGCCACACAAGCTGCTGATGGATGTGAGGCTGGTTTTGCCCAGCTCACATTGGCTGCTCTCCACAGAGGCCTGCTGGGTACTGAACAATTTAAGTAAACTGCAATTGCAAAATAAGCCTTCTACAAAGCCTAAAGCATTCTGTGTAAACAAAAGTGGACAGGGTCTTTAGTTTCAATTTCTCAACTCCCATAATTCACATTGCCCAAGGGCTTAATTTACTTCAAAGGAAGTTTGTTTTGTCTAGAAGCTGGTGCAATAAAATGTCTTGATGGTGCTATTTGCAATAATGCATTTTTAATCCTGAGAGAAAGCCATCTCATGTAGTGTTCATGTTAGGTACTATCTAAATCCTGACCTGCTCTCAGCAATGGGGTAAATTTCACCTACCAGGATTAAAGGCAAATTTTTTTGTTGTTGTGTTTTGTTTGTGTTTGAGGGAGGTTTTTTAAGCATCATGGTCAAAGAATGCACAGCTGGGCAGATTATTTAAATGGCAGATTTCAGCCCAGCTAGAAAAGCAACCTGCTGCTTGTTTAATGTAATCTCTCTGCCTATCCAAGTATTTCCAGAAAACAATTCCAAATAATCTTCCTGCTACACAATGAGAACAGAAATCATGTTCAGTTTCCCCTGGCCCACTGAGTTACCTGTCCACAGACCACCACAATTCTGGGCTCTGCTTCTCCTGTCATAGATATGAGGGTAAATCTAAATAAATTGCACTGCAGTTAGAAATGTGGCCTTAGTTTTGTAGTGGTGTGACTTGGAGAATCTGGCCTTGGAACACGGTTATTATGCTGGGTATGTGCTATTGCTTCTGCATTTACTGATGTGTTGTCATCATCAGGACTAGGATTAAAACAGGTGCTTTTATTCTCTTTCCATTTTTGATTTCTTGCCTTTCAAGTAAATGCCTTCTTTGAGCCTGAGCCAGCAGGACTGATTCCAGGAGTGTGCATTCAGAATCTGGTGAAGATTTTTGCGAACAGGCCCAAACCAGCAGTAGATGGGATAAATATTACTTTTTATGAGGGTCAGATCACAGCCTTCCTTGGTCACAATGGAGCAGGAAAGACGACCACCATGTAAGTGTCTTCTTTCAGAAGAAGCAAATCTAGGGCGGTGCTCTATTGCTGGGGCAGTCTTTTCTTTTCACTCTTCCTTTGTCTCTCTATCACCCCTGCAGCTGGCTTGACACACAGCATTAGGCCTTTTCCAGACAGGGAAATGCTGCCCCTAGGCATAAAGAAGGTATTCTGGATTAGTTAAAGCCCTGGGAGGGAAGTTATGCATGACACAAACAAGTGAAAGTCCAGAGAAAAGGAAGCAATTCTCTCCCCCAGAATTCATTTCCAATGGCTAAACTACCATAGGTGAAGAAAGAGAAGGATCTTCCAGCTGAAAGAAAAAAATTTGCAAGCCACTACATTCCACATGTTCTTGGTTTCTCTGACTGGCTCTAGGTCAGTCACATCTATTGGTCTGTCTTCAAGGAAATACAAAATTCAGGGCCTCTTTAAATAAAATGGCTACATGCATGCAAGATCCATGTCCAGATTAAAATGTTCCTCTAGTCCTAGAAACCAAGCATCCTAGGAAGCTGGACTTCAAGGATGTTTCATTTTCTTTATACAGAACCTTATTTGGCAAAATAGGATTCATTGGTGAGCAAAACCTCTTATAAATCTATGACAAGTTCACTGAATGTTGAAAGAATTGAATGTGTTTCATTATTACTTTTCTCAGTAGAATACTTCAGGGTTTTTCAATTAAAACATTTTTATTTCAAAAGCACTTTAAATTGCCTTATGATTTTTTAAATTGTTTCACAAGGATTATATTCAACTCAAAATAAAAGCATCCTAATCTGCTGAAATGTTTTGTGATTTGAGGGGGTTTATTCTTCTGATAACCAAAATTTTTTATTGCTTTGAACTTGTTTAAACTGAAAAGTCCACTAATCACCCCAATCTATTAAGAGATGCCACCCATTTACAACATAACATTTGGTCTTGTAGTTTACAGAAAATAAAGATTTAGGGCATGAGTCAGCATGGCCAGAGATCTCAAACCATTATTCTTTTTTCATCCTATTGAGCCTACTGATTTTAGACCCATTTATGTGGAGGGGTGATATAACATGCTGAACTAAAATAGTTTCTTGATGGAAGCCAGAACCATATAGACAGTTGTATCAAAAATTACATTAGCAGATTCATCAGATTCTCTATAGCCGATCAAGAGTACTTATATTCATGCTTTCCACTGGGGTGGTTTCATCAAGGCCTGTGGTAAGAAGTCATCATGCTCCATCTAGTGGAATCTTGTAATGTAGCTTCCTTACCTAGCACAGAGAGATAAGAGAGGGGGCATTTCCTTATTTGTTTTCCCAGGTCGATACTGACAGGCCTCTTCCCTCCCACGTCTGGAACTGTGCTGGTTGGCGGCCTGGACATCCAGACTCACATGGACTCCCTTCGGCACAGATTAGGGATGTGCCCTCAGCACAACATTCTATTCAATCAGTAAGTGTCACTCCATACTGCCTTCAAGGAGAAGCATCCCAGTCTGCATGTGTGAGAATCCCCAATGCCAAAGCAGGAGAAATCTCCTGCATCGTTTCACTGGGAACAAAGTTTCTTAGAAAATAACACTGCTCCTGGTGTTTTCTTTGGTAGTGTAGGCTGGCAGGAATTATCCTAGAGGTTCATGCACTATAATTTAGGACCACTAAAGCAAAAAAATCCAAATTGACAGTGCAGTAGCAGAACATCTTTATGCCCATTTCTTACTACCACTCAACCACTTACTGCCTTCTCTGGTGATTTCCAGCTTCACTTCCATTAGTTTGTGTTCATCTCAACAGCAGACTCTCTTACATGTTATTCTCATAGATGGATGGTTTGATACCTGCTATACCTGTCCCTTTAGTAGCAGGTTCTGCTTTGAAAAGGCAAAGAAAGAGACTATGACCTCCAAGTGAAGTGTGTTGATCCCAAAGAAGATCTTTTAGGGTAATGCAATCTCTCTTCCTTTGGCAAGCTAGAGTGAATTTATTGCTGCTCGTGAATAAAAGCACTTTATTCAGTTAACGTGCCTTCCTGCCTTTCTGTCTGCTGTCACAGCCTTACTGTAGCAGAGCACATCTTGTTTTATTCTCAACTGAAAGGAAGATCCAGGGAAGAAGCAGAGCAAGAGCTGGAAACAATGCTGGAAGACATGGGCCTCACCCATAAAAGAAATGAAGAAGCTCAGAATTTGTCAGGTGCCCACAAGAATTTTCTATGTTTAGTCCTTCTGCCTTTTCTTTGTCTCTCATAGAATCATGGAATGGTTTGGGTTGGAAGGGATGTTAAAGATTATCTAGTTCCAACCCCTTCTCATGGCCAGGAACACCTTCTGCTAGACTAGGTTTTTATAGCCCCATCCTACCTGGCCTTTGGGCAATTATTGGTCGAGTTACATATTTGAGGCCATATTCTGACATATCAATGTGCCCTGGGGGGATGCTTTCTTTTGAAGGAGTAAATGCATCTGTACAAATAGTGAAACTGGCACAACCTGTCCCTAAGGCTTCTATGTCTAATAAATATGCAACAAATTCAAACATACTTGAACTTATTAGTTTAAAATAAATATATGTATAAAAATTGATTAATATAACAAACAAAACGAAAAAACCCTCCTATTATTTCAAGGCAAATGAAATACTATACTATCATTCTGCCCCACTGTATGGATCTGTGCTCCATAGTACTGTATTATTTGGTAGTAGTTTCTTCCATTCTGAAGGTACAAATGCACATAGTGTATTTGAATAACTCTCACTTTCAGATTCAAAGGCTAATTTGAATAAACAGCCATCTGTTGTTATACTACTTTGTCCTGATTGCAACTCCTAAAAAAAAATTGGTTAGTTTCATGAAAGAACATGAAAACCTCATATTTTCCTGCTTTCGTTTCTGGCAAAAAGCAGAAAATGCAATGTGTTGATGGAAAATATATTTTTTATATATATATTTATTTATTTATATATATATATAAATAACCTGGTTTGAATTTCAGAAGAAAAATTACTATTAATTTATCTTTGCAAAAATGTGTCTTAGGAAGGGTTTCATTTTATTTGTAGCAGTTTGTTTGCACACCAAAAAGCAATTTTAATTACATCCCTATGACTTATATAACTCATCTTATGCTCCTGGCTGTGTTTGTCCTCTGGTAGGTGGAATGCAAAGGAAACTGTCTGTTGCCATTGCTTTTGTGGGTGAAGCAAAAGTGGTAGTCTTGGATGAGCCCACTTCTGGAGTTGATCCATATTCCAGGAGATCTATCTGGGATCTTCTGCTGAAATATCGCCCAGGTAAGAGATTTGAGAGTAGAAACTTTTATTTTTTTGGTGGGATTTTTTAAACTTGTCATAGATGCAGTATGTGCCTGCTGTGTAAACTGTCCATGAGTAGTGGGATATGAATACAAGCAAAAAACACTATTTGAACAGAATGATTGTGGCAAACTTGGGACTGGCCTTGGTGCAGAGAAATAATTGCCAAAAAGCTAAACATGGTTTTGAGTTCCAGAGAGAGTTCATGCCTTGAATATTCCTCCTTGTTCTTTCTAGGCAGAACCATTATCCTGTCAACCCATCATATGGATGAGGCAGACATCCTTGGAGACAGAGTAGCCATCATATCCCAAGGGAAACTCTTCTGCTCAGGCTCTCCTGTATTCCTAAAGAACTCTTTTGGCTCTGGCTTTTATCTCACCCTTGTTCGCAAAATGAGAACCACAAAAATGGGAAGGGCTACAGTAAGTATGGGTGTAGTATGTGTAATTTGAGTAACACTTGCACTGCACCAAGGTAAAAAGCACTTAAGTGCTGCTTGACACTATGTACAAAACTGCAGTTAATCACATGATTATTTAATGATGAATATCATGTTGGCATGGTTTGGGTTGGAAGGGACCATCTAGTTCCAACCCCCGTGCTGTGGGCAGAGACACTTTCCATTAGACCAGGTTGCTCAAACCCCATCCAGCCTGGCCTTGAACACTTCTAGGGTGGGGCATCCACAGCTGCTCTGGGCAACCTGTTCCACTGCCCTCACAGTATAGAATTTCCTCCTAATACCTAATCTAAATCTACCCCTTTTCAGTTTAAAGCCATTCCCCCTTGTCCTATCGCTACATGCTTGTAAGAAGTCCCTATCCAGTTCATTTGTAGCCCTCTTTAGGTCTCTAAGGTCTCCCTGGAGCCTTCTCTTCTCCAGACTGAACAACTCCAGCTCTCGGGTTGCCTTTGTCCATATACAGATTCTTGCTTTTGCAGTACACTGATTTTAAATATCAGGTAGTCTGGTAAGTAGCTCAGACACCAGAAAAGTCTACATTTATCCATAGCTAAACCAGCCTCTCACAGCTTGAAAAGCATGGTTCTGGGTGCTTTCTGTTGACATAGTGCTTCCAGTCCTAGAAGCAATACAATCTGAACACTCATGGCCCCTGCTGATTGCATTCCCCAGGTATCTTGTATGCAGTTTAGAGTTAATGTGTGCAGATGGATTTATGTTTTCTGCACTGCTCAATCCAGTCTTCAGATGATTTTCAGTATACTACATTCAAGATGCTCTGGATATGACATATTTTTCATTGACTCAAGCTGTTCAAATATTGACAGCCTTTACATCCTGTTTTGATTGTGTCTGAAGCACTTCAATGTTTTTCTCTCCATGCTAGTCGTTTTGTAGCTGTGGATCTCAGTGCTCCTGCTCCTGCTCCAGCTGTGTGCACAGGGGTGAAGAAGGAGCTCCAGAGCTGGAACTGGATGGTAAGAAGCAGGATGGTTCAGCATTCCAGCACATAGCTACGTCTCCTATAATGCTGCACTCTTGTCTTAAAGATCAATGCTGCCAAGACCCACTTCTTTGGTCCTTGTGGCTAACATTTGTATTCTATTGTAACGTGAACTTAATAAGGGTTCTTTGTGGGTTTGCTTATCACTGGCTCTTTTTTGTATATATGTGGTCTCAGGTACAGATGGTGAACTGGAAGTTTGTGTGCTTTACAAGTATGGTGTTGAGTTTTGTGTCATTTTTAAATTGAAAACTGAAGCATATCTACAGAAAGGAAATAGACTTTCTCAGAAGAAAATGTAATTTTGGCTTTTCTGCATAAGATAAGAACTTAAGTAGATGTTACTGAAGATTTAGTTGTGCTTTATTAACAAACCTGATGTAGCTTCCTGCCACGAAGTTCCAAAGCATAATTAGTAACATAGCCCAGTCTAGTGCAGAATTAACTGAGGTATCTGTGAGTTATGTAATAGAGCAGTACCCTGTCAGTGCAAACAACAGCTTTTGAAATCATGCTTAATATGGTTAAATATTCATTCTATGAACACTGTTTTGACTTTTCACAGGAGATCTAAATGAGCTAGCAGAAGTAATCCACCATCATATCCCAGAAGCAAAATTAATTGAAAGCATTGGTCAGGAGCTCATTTATCTTTTGCCCAATAAAAATTTTAAACAACGATCTTATGCCAGTCTCTTCAGAGAACTGGAAGAAACATTGGATGACCTGGGACTCAGCAGTTTTGGAGTTTCAGACACACCACTTGAAGAGGTAACAGACAGATTAAAATACCTACTGACCTCACCATAAGCACCCAAAATGTTTACTGAGACTATTCCTGTTCTTAAACAGTTAATTCCTAATTCCTAAAATGTCCTTCAAAACAAGTCCCATAAGCTGTGGCACATTTAGAAAATCTTTGAGAAGGGCCTAGGGAAAGGATCCAACCCTTAATTCATTGTAGCCTCATGGAGCCTGACCCATTAGCCTGAAATGCATCCTTTTTTTTTTTTTTTTTTTCTATTTTTGTTCATTTATTTTCTGAGGTATTTTCTTAAGAGAGCTCTGATTATTGATAATAATATGAAGTATTGAAAATGTATTGAAAATGTATCCACATTTTCTTCTTTTATATTGAAGTATGATGTATTGTGTTCTGAAGGTCAGGTTATTGTAGCTATTCTTTTCCTAACCAGAAAATTTATTTCTCGTGGCAGGTTTTCCTAAAGGTTACAGCAGAGGCTGATCCTGAAATGCAAAAAACAGGTAGATCCACAAAAAAACCGAGATCCACAAATGCATATTTGATTAACTGTTCTTGGGACTGCTTTTTATTCTGAACACGTTATAAAGAGGAGTTTCAGAACTTTCAGTCTTTTATGTGTTCTTGACAAAATAAATTTTGTCAGCAAATATCTGGTTTTAGGGCCTGACATGATAGCTGAAAAATAAAGATTAAGTCAGCAGAAAGACTTCTATTTAGGTTGGAGGAGGTTCTTAACTATGCAAATAAAAGTAGGGTGTCAAGCACCCAGATGTCAATGGTTTTAGCAGTTGTATAAAAAGTACTTTGCTGACTATTAGTCCATAAACTACATAGATGATTAAACTGGTCATCCTGCTGAGTAAGAGGAGAATTAACCTACATGATGTCACTAAATAGAACCACAGTGCAACAGTTGTAATTAAAGCAATATGGAGATAGGATGTATATGGTTGGTAAAATCTCATTAAAATGACTGTGCTACTTCATGTATGGAAGATAAAGTGTCTTCTCTGATGTTTCTCATCTTAACCTAGGAGATGCTCAAGAAAATGGTTCTGCTCTTGGCAAAACTCCTACTGAGAACAAAGCAGCTGAACAAAGGGCCCTGAAAACCAGTGATACTTCTCGAATGCCAGTAGGCAAACCAGCAGATCAAAATGAAGGCAAGGGGTCCCGACAGTATAAAGGCTTTCAGCTTGTACAGCAGCAGATCAAAGCACTGCTCATCAAACGCTTCCACCACGCCTCCCGCAGCCACAAGGACTTCCTAGCACAGGTATTGACTGACTTGTGCTGTTCTAGGTTCTTTCCCACAACATTCTCAACACCTTCTTTCCAGCAATGATGGCCCTATGGAAAGCAGTGGAGGTGCTGCAAATGGGTAACAGTGCAATTATGATTCTCTTTTGCCTCCTATTTCTTTCTGCCTGGAGTCTACCAACTGCACCAAGTTCATGATTCTATCACTACCAGCCCAGTGTTTTATTTTTAACATAATGCAGTTCTGTAACAACCAGAATCTTAAGCAAAAGGGCTGGAAATTAAATTGTTGATGTTTAGGAGTTAAACCAGATTGGATCTGAGTGCTCCCGCTTTCCTTCCTTTGTTTACACATATTATGGGGTGTGTACAGTGTCACTCTACAATGTTTATACAATAACCTAATGTGAAGTTTTTGTGTTCCCTGCAGGTTGTTCTCCCTGCTAGTTTTGTGTTGCTGTCTCTAGTATTTACAGTCATTATTCCTCCATTTGGAGAATATCCCGCCTTAACATTACACCCTTGGATCTATGGACAACAGTTTACTTTCTTCAGGTAAGAGGAATCACATAAAGTACATCTGTCACACATACACCTATGTCTCCCTAGAGTTTAACATTATGGGGCCCTGTCTCACTGCTTTTTTCTCATTCTGTGTGATGTAAGAAAAGATTCACTTCACTGGAATAAACAGATTTAAAATAGCTTGAAATTGATGCAGCTGGAGAATACAACTGCTAGTACATCTAACAAATAGTCTTTCAAATATCTTTTTAATTTCAGTATTCTCTTCTTCCTACCTGATTTCAGGACCTCAACACTTATAAAGTTACATATCCTATCTAACAAGAGATCCAGGCAAATGAAAATGCAGAATATGTTTTTCCTCTTCTGCTTACTGACTGTGACAGCACTGAGAGAATAGCAGTGAGGATTCAAGCCTTTTTTGAAGAATGCTGCAATTGGACTTTGTCAGAAGTCAGCTTTAGTGTTAGGAGAAAAGAACCAAAGCCTTTCAACCATCTCAGAACATTCTGGGTTTTTACATAAATAAATAAAACAATCGAATGATAAGCATTTGAAGGGGGGCAGTTGGTACTGCCATATGGTTGTCCTCCTCTAGTTGCTATGTTTATTACAGTACAATAGTTTGAAAAAATATTTTATAAAGTCCTATCTTATTCCCTTAGCAATGAACGTCCTGGCAATGAGCAGATGGTCTCCCTTACTCATGCTTTCTTGAATAAACCAGGATTTGGAATTCGCTGTATGAAGAATCAACCTCTTTTGTAAGTTGCTAGCTATTTTCTCTTGAATGACATCCTAGCAGGATACTTCTAGTGGAACTTGAGTAGTGAAACAAGAATGTATTTGCTTGACTGTTCACAAGAGCCAGTACTTCAGATGTGTTGTTTGCTATATCTAATATTGGTCAAAAGTAACAAACAAACAGCAAGATAAACTGCCACTGGATTAGGAATGATTCACAGTGCTCAGTCTAACTGACTAGAAACCAGCTCATGCAGCTTGGTATTGAGAGTTAAGCAACCTTGAAGCTTATGTCAGTATGTCAGAACCTCACACCCAGATCTTCTCAGCTTCCCTGGCTCTTTCCATATCTGAGTCCCTTTAGGTTCCTCCAGTTCCCATTGGTGAGTTTGGAAGCAACAACTTCAGTAATCACTCAGATTGTGAAATGGCCACAGGACAGTGTCTATGATTTGAAATTGTTCTTATTCTGAAGTGAGGGCAACATTAGTAGAGCTCCAGCTTTTGTTGTCCTACCTGCTTAGTCTGTGAGTCCTGCTTTGGAGCCATTTGTCACTGGCATTTTATGCTTTGATATTTGTTCCTGTTCTCCTGACTCTTTCCCAGCCATGATATCCAGCAATTTGATCTTCCTGGTTGTCCTCTCTTCTCCCGTTCCTCTCCTCTCCCTGATATAGCAGAAACAAAGAGGAAACTGTAAAAAAAGAAAAGATACTGCATGAGAAAGGAAAATTATAGTTTCTTCACAAAGATATGTTCACTGCAGATTTCCAGTACTAAGGGATCAAACACAATCCCCTTGTTCCTTCAGTGTCCTATCTGCAAGCTGAAGGCAGTAAACTTGGCAGAGACATGGGGGGAGATTATATTTATTCATGTGGACCAAATACTTTAAAATATTGTTCTTATTCAAAACTCACAGGATGAGGGCTGAGGGGGGAATATCTGCTATGGGCATTGTGATTTTGTGGATTTGTGAGTTCTTGTGGACTGTTATCTCTGCACAGCTTGAAGCTCTGTACCTCTCCACAGGAACTACCCATGCAATAACATGCCAACTGCCTGGAGCACACCTGCTGTCCATCCTAACCTAAGCAGCCTCCTGCTGAGCCAAGAGTGGAGCCCCGAAAATCCATCACCTTCCTGCAAGTGCAGCACTCGCAAGAAACTCACTATGCTGCCAGAATGCCCTGCAGGTGCAGGAGGTCTCCCACCACCACAGGTTGTGTCCTTGTGCCATAAGTCTTTGTAGAAAAGTTTCATGGCAAGTGCTGGAAAAGGGATCAGTGTCCAAGCATCTTGCCATACTAATATACATGGAAGGAGTTGAGTACATTCTTTTACAAGAGAGCAAGACTTGCTGGAATTTGGAATTCAGTTTCAGAGGTATAGGAAAAGATTGCCCATTTAAATTACTGTTGATTACTGTTTTCATCCAAATTGCAAACTTTTCATATAGAAGAGAATTACAAAAATTTGAACGATTTGTCCCATAATTTTAAAAAGTATTTTCTTTTGCCCTAGAGGACAGTTCTATTTAGAAGGTTGCCTTTCTTCAAAGGAGGGAAGGGCAGGAGGGAGAAAGAGGAAAGAAAAGAAAGAAAAAAATGTCACCATTGAAAAAAGTCAAGTGTGGTCCTCTCATTAAAATGGGAAAATTAATATTCAGTGAACTCCAAATTATTATTTTTTCATGTATTTCAGTTCCATTTCTTTCAGAAATGTTTTAAGCTAGCAAAATGAATATTTGTATTCATGCATATGAAGATGAGTAATTTAATAACCACTGATGCTGTATGGCGGAAAACAGAGCTACATTCCCTCCTCTCCTATTAATGAACGATCTTAGTAGTGTCCTTTATAAAATGTGCTTGCTCTTTTGAAGTGCAAAGGAAAATTACAACTTTTCAGTGTTTGCATTTAATAAATGTTTTTCTAAAAAGTTAAACAGAATTGCAGCCACTCTCAGAGTAATAGCTTGCTAATTTAATGTCTCACTTTGCACACTGTTCATCTTTAACATTCCTGTTTGCCAGGCTGAACACACTAGCAAAATGATTAAAATATTTCTAATTTTCATGGAATCAGAGAATCGTTATGTTTAAAAACAGTTCTAAGATCAGGTCCAGCTGTTAACCCAGCACTGCCATCTTCACCACTGAACTCCATCCCCATGTGCTGCATCTCAACATTTTTGAACACTCCAGGGATGGTGACTATACCACTTTCCATGACTCATTCTGTTTGCTTTGATTTTTCTATCACTGTTTACAAAACAAAGTTGTTTTAAATATCTGTAGAATTCCCATTTATTAAGAAAAAAAAATTGATAAAGGTTATATACCTTACATCATCCCAAGTTATTTCTGATTTCTTAGTAATCTCTGTCCAACAGAAAGTTGAATTTTGCTGATGGCATGCTAATGTATTTCAGAGACCTTTAGTCTAAAACTTCAATTCCAAGATGCAATTTTTTTTTCTTGTGGAGATTCTAGTCCTCTAAACAAAATGTATTTATTATAATATTATCCTGATAATTTTGCAGGATATGATAGTTTTGTAAAACTTGTCAGAAAGAAACAGTTCACTTGAGTCTCCAGGAAAGCCACGGTGTGTAAATAATTGTCAACAGAATTATGTTTAAGCATAGGTAACTCAATTAATGAAGGCATTATGGGGATTGCCAGTCTTCCCATCTAGAATCAGCTGGATGTCTCTAATGCGTCTTCTGTGTCATACTCTCTCTGGACAAATGCAGGAACTTCTGGAAAGTTCCTTAGATTTGCTTTCTAGGTCATTATCAGATGATTTCAGGTTGCAATCTTTGCCATGTGAAACTGCCCAGGAACCTCTTAAAATATATTCTACTTTGGGATAAACTCAGGAGTATTGTTGCTTGGGGAAGCAGGGGTTGCAGGATGAAGAGGAGACGAGAGGGTTGACTCCATAATTAGAAGGCTTGATTTATTATATTATATATATATATATATTACATTAAGACTATAGTAAAAGAGATAGAAGGAAGAAGTTGTCAGAAGGCTAGCTAAGAATAGAATAGCAAGAATGAAAACAAAGCAGCTATCCTGGACTCTGTCCAGGATAGTTCAAGTCCTTTGATTGGCCATTAATTATAAACATCAGAGATGGGCCAATCACAGGTGCACCTGTTGCATTCCACAGCAGCAGATAATCATTGGTTACATTTGTGGCTGAAACTGCAGGTCTCAGAAGAAAGAAATCCCAAGAAAGGATTTTTCACAAAAGATGTGTGTGACATCAGGAGTGCGAGGTCTCGCATTTCACAACAATCCTTGTAAAATACTCCGCAAATGATGTCATGTGTCATCATTTTCATACTTAAAAAAAATTCCTTCAAACTATCTAATGTGCTAGTGAAGGTGAATTTTTTGTATTAATTTTTACCTAAAGTTGCTAAATCATAGGAAACAATCTCTTTTTTTGTTTGGTCGGGTTTTTTTTTTTTTGACTGGAGCCTGAGTTGATTTGAAGTTTCCTACTTTCAGATTGAAGAAAAAGCCTTGAGCAGCCCTGACCTTTGTTGCAAAGACCTGTTTCAGAGTGACATGCAACTGTTTTGTGTTGCATGCATCACAAACTTACTGATTTGTTCTAAGGTCTTAGTAAAGTAAGGATGTTTAGGTTAGAAATGACCCTCGAGTGATTGACCCACTCTCTGTCAGTGATACTGTGAACCTGAACATTTTCTCTGAACCAAAATGACTTTTTCTCTTTTCCTGACAAACACTTAATAGCTTAAGACACTCTGAACTTTATTGTGATTGATTAAGTTTTTGTTTCTTGCCAGAGAGTGCAACGCAGCACAGAAATTCTTCAAGATATGACCCACAGAAATATTTCAGATTTTCTGGTGAAAACATATCCCACTTTGATAAAAGGAAGGTAGGAATAAATCTCTATTTCTTTTTCATATGTTGTATTTTGTACCTGGTGATGAAATTCTTATTTAATAATGGCATAACACCTGATTTGTCACAGTATTATGTAGATTTGAGTACCATGTCCACATTTCTGATAGAGGACTAGAAGAGGCTGATTTTAGGGGACTTAAATATTTTCAGTTATAACTATTTGTATAATCAGGTTCTACTTTATAGGCAGAGCTAAGTTTAGGTGCTGATGGAATGCCGTGTTAATGGTGACAAAAATGGTGCCTCTGCACAGCTCTGGGGAACTGCCTTGCGGAGATATTACCTTGTCTCCCTGAAGAACTGTAGCCACACTAATATGACTATGTGCCTGATTTAATAATCACTTGCTTCCCAGAAGTGCTAAAGAGCAGCCAAAGGACAGTGATACATCCATCCTACTGATAGCTCCTCAGCTGGCCCGTGTGGTAATTAGCTGTGCAGTGCCCATGGCCTGTTATCTCTGATTCAGGCCTTGCTACTTTTTCAGTTCCCAGCAGAGTTCCTGAAATTCCCCTTATATTAGCTATGAGCTGACTGCCTTTGACTGATTCCCCTTAGCATGTGTCATAATTGCTTTAGATACATCTTTTAAAATCAATTAATTGTGGATTAGAATAGCCCAGTATGTGTCACTTTAGGAATCTTGCTTGTCTCTGTATGAGTTGGAGATGAATCATGTCAGAAAACAAATAGCCAAAAACACACTGCAAGGAATACCAAAAGTCCTGCCAACTCCACAACTCAAAGTAATAACCAGCTGACTGGAAGTATGCAAAGTATAGGAATTCAACTCTCATTTTTATTTAAACCTAACGTATCATTGACTTTGGTTCTGTGCATTGAGAGAGGATTCTCTTTATCTGTTTCAGCTTGAAGAGTAAATACTGGGTCAATGAGCAGAGGTAAGAAAACAATTCACAGATTAAGGTAGTAAATAGAGGAACAATGTCTTTCTGTTTAACCAGGGAGCCTCACAATGTGTCTGCAAGTGGACAAGGGAAATTGTGGCAGAAATTGTAAAACAAAGACATGGTTTCAGTGGGAAATAGGCTGGGAATCAGGAAGGGTCTTATAAAGACAAGGGGCTATATTAGTTTGAACTCCCTGCAGGAGATGAAGGCAAGGGGCTCACAATGGAGCTATCAGAGCTTTATTACCTCCAGGAGTCAAACCAATGGGCACCGTGTGGTGAAAAGGTTTGACACAATAGTACAGTATACTGTGCTACTGTGTAATATGAATTATTAATGATATGTTTCTCTTTACTAGATATGGAGGAATCTCTATAGGAGGAAGGCTTCCAGTCCTTCATGTTTCTGGAGATCAAATTGTCAGTTTTTTAAGTGATCTTGGCCGAATGATGAATGTGACAGGAGTAAGCAAGAATTTTAATTTTGTTTGGTTGGGTTTTGTCCCCGTACTAAAGCCTGGTTACTGCAGCATTTAGCTTTTTCATTTTGTTTTAGGGACAAGCTTCACTGGCTGCTGCTAAAGAAATTCCTAATTTCCTTAAATACATGGAAACTGAAGATAATATTAAGGTATTTGCTAGAATTAGTCTGCTAACTCTCAGTCTTTCTTGACATAGACTTCAAATTATGAGAATATTGCTGGTGGTATTCCCAAATGCAAGAAGAGTTGAAATGCTATACTTTAGAAATAATTGGTATTAATGCTATATTGCATACTGTAGGTAATTCTTATTCATAATATTTCATATGTGAGATTTTTTTAAATCATGTTCTTAGTGCTGCTTGCTGTCTTAAATACTTTGAGTAGTACACTAAATCTTAAAATGTGCTTCTGTGAAATCCCCTGACAGTAGTTGTCCAATGCTTTTAAAAGCATAGTATGTGAGCTCCTCCTGCAGGACTGTGCCTAGGAGCTGTGTACTCCTGGTGCCGGATTCACCCCTGCTGACAGTGCCCACCAAAGCAGACAAAAGGCAGCCAAATTTTCTCCTGTAGCTTAGTGAAGACAGTAACTGAGAAATTAATCTCTGATTTCTGACTCTTTTAGGTGTGGTTTAACAATAAAGGCTGGCATGCTATGGTTAGTTTCCTCAACGTAGCCAATAATGCAATCCTCAGAGCTAATCTGAGAACTGGCCAAGACCCTGAGGAACATGGGATCACTGCTATAAACCATCCTCTGAACCTCACCA
The DNA here is from genome assembly GCA_024865655.1 of Emberiza elegans. Taxonomy (NCBI): domain Eukaryota; kingdom Metazoa; phylum Chordata; class Aves; order Passeriformes; family Fringillidae; genus Emberiza; species Emberiza elegans. The sequence continues at coordinate 70,357,232 of JALJVW010000206.1, forward strand.
AGGAGCAACTCTCTGAAGTCACTGTGTAAGTCTGCTTGTTCTCTGCTTCTCTGCTTCTGACTTTTACCCCCCCTCTCCTGGCAACTTGCAACTTCCAGCATGCTCACACTCTGAGGAGAAAGTTCAGTTGACAGAATGTGGGGGCCCTTACCTCAAGTTTTATTCTAAGCAAGAATCTATTCATGTCTTGTTACATTCACATGAGATTTCATTCCCATCCAACACAGGAGCTATGACCATTGGATATACATTATTGCATGTTTCTATTGATTCCTAAGCATGAAGATTCTGAAATTTTTGTTCATGCCCAAATCCAATACATTTACTTCTGAAATAAAACCTGTAATAAAAAATTGAATGAGAACTTGTCCATAATTGACTACAGGTCAAGTAGTTGACAGCCCACTCTCTTGGTGCCAAGGACAGCATGAAGGTTCATTTTTCAATGGCATGTAGTAGGGTTGGTGTATTCCCAAACCTGAAAGTCATAATTTCTTGAAAAGGACATCCCTAAAAAGACAAGATTTTCCACTCTGCCATTAAGTTCATAGTTCAATGAAACCGAAAACTTTGCATTATAGCACAAAGGCAAAATCTGTGCTTCATCTCACTGTCTCCAACTTGCCTTTTTAAATTTCTCTTTTCCCTGCTTCTGGAGCACTTTGGCTATTGTGCCTAAATGTCTAGTTTGAGATGTCCCACACAGGAAAGGTTGTCAAACTGAGATATATAAAGAAAGTAAAAGATCAGGGAGTGGTGCCATATTTGTTAGCTACAGTCCTCAAAACATCTTGAAAAAATATACTAGCACATTTTGAAACTGCAGAAGTCTTCTACTTAAAAAACAGCCTTGCTGCTTCTAGACCTTCAAGCACCCTCCAGAGTCCCCAAATGGTAATATAGTGTTGCATTGCATCCATTCCCTTGCTCACATTCCCTTCTTGTGCTCTGTTGTAGACTGACCACTTCAGTGGATGCTGTTGTTGCCATCTGTGTGATTTTTGCCATGTCCTTTATACCAGCCAGTTTTGTTTTATACTTGATCCAAGAACGTGTAACAAAAGCCAAACATCTCCAGTTTGTCAGTGGTGTGAGCCCTGTTACCTACTGGCTAACTAACTTCATGTGGGACATAGTAAGTAACTGCTGGTCTGACTGACAGCCCTGCTTACCCCGGGTGTGCATGAGCTGAGGGCAAATCAGTGAATCACGTGAAGGTGATTCTAAGCATTGCAAAGCATTCATTTCTCTGAAGTGTTTCTCAGAGACCATGCTAAGGATCTAGCCTCTGAACTAATTATATATGTAGAAATTAATTCAGGTGCACAACTCAGTCACCTAATGAAGCTGTATTTTTTATAGTCTTAAGATTTCTAGCCCTTACAATGGAATATATATGAAGTACAACTTACTACATCAGGGAAAATCTTCATTGCCTGGTGCTAGTCACTCCTGTCCTCTAGAAAACCCAAAACATATTTTAAGATGTTCAAGAAACCTAAGTGGGGAAGATTCACAGCCTGCTGGAACAGTATCTAGAGGCCTGACAAAATACTCTAGTGTGTCTAAAATGACATATTCATTTAGGTCACTGTATCATGGTCACTGGGTTATTTCAAAAAGATTTATACCACAGGTAGAGACTTGCTTAGACAGGGCTCAGTTTCCCTCCAGCCACTTTGCCATAAAAGAGAAAATTCTTTGGCACAACAAGGGCTGGTTCTCTGGCCATGCCTTCGCAAGCAAGAAAGTGGACAAGGAATTATGCAGTAAGAAAGGCATAAACATGGAATTGAAAAAATTAAAAAGAAAATCAATATTTGAAAAGCCCAAAACTCTTCAGGATTTGGAAGGTGTTCTCTCAGGAGAAGATAAAGCAAAGCATCATTTTAGTAAATGAGGGAGAGAAGCAGGTCCCAGAGTTCTTGTTCCCTGCTGTTCACAGCAGCTCCCTTGACAGGAATTCTGCCTGGCTGTTGCTCTTGACAGCATGATGCAAAGGCATGAAGTGGTGTTAGCAGTTCAGGGAAATGCTGCCTTCCATTCTGCATGGGGAATTCCGTGCATTGCAGTAGAGTAGTGCTGCTAGTACTGAACAGAGAAAGTGAGCAGTGGCCAAGCATACTCACTTTAGCCTCTTCTCAGGAATGTGGCTCAAGTGACTAGCTCTGCCATCCTACACAGCCTTTGTTTGCATCACCAGAAACTATACTTCACTTGCATGGCCACTTTTTTGGGGAAGCCTGGCAGCCAGACTATGAAATAATGGATTCAAAAATCATAATCTAAGAAACAACAATATATGTTATATTTTTGATTATCAGTCTGACAAAAGATGTCTTAGAAAAACATTTAGTACTAAGGCCCCACATTTCCAGTGACTGTTGATCCAAAAATTCAGTATGACTAGTCTAACTCAAATTCTGATGTTCCTCAATATAAATTCCTTCTGGAATGATGTGGAATGATGTAGGATCTGGATATGTTTATGGATATGTTTGCAGCCCTTCTCAGGTCTCACACATTGGTCTTCCCCCTGTGCTGTGGCAGGTGAATTATGCACTGAGTGCTGGGATGGTTGTGGCTATATTTGTTGGATTCAAGAAGAAAGCATACGCGTCCCCAACCAATCTCCCTGTGCTCGTTGCCTTGCTGCTCCTCTATGGGTGAGTGTTCAAGGTTATTGCTTCAGGGGGGCCCTGTATTTCACATGGAAGTTGTCATTATATAAGACATAAAATAACATTACATGGAGATGCTGCTGTTTTCAAGGTTAAAAGGGGAGTTCATTTTTTGACTCCAACATTTATAGATTTCCAAGTGACAGTGGATTGGAGGGTGAAGGTGCCACTTCTCCAGTGACACTGGAAAAACCAACAGCCTATCAAATTTCTCCTCCTCCATAAAAGAAAACAAAACAATAATTTATTTACAGAGAGTGTGTGAGAAAATTTGTTACAAGACTGTAAACATCAGTAGGCTTAGAAAATCTTAAAAATCAAAACAACAGAAATTACTTCATGTTGCTGAGTTTGGTACTTAGTGGAACCCAGCTTTGAAGAACAGAGCTGGATGGATCCAAAACAGGTTAAAACTAGATTCTTCTAGGGGATATTTACATACTCTGTCTGGCTACATGCTGCAAAAGAGATTCTTTTGTCACTGCCTGCCTTGCATTTTTAAGCATCAAATGTGATCCGTACAGGAAAATATATTTGTTCAGTTTGCTGATTTCATCCTTGTTTCTTCTTGGTGTACATTGTGTAGGAATTTAGTGGTTGTTCATTTGCTGCATTTACAGTCTTTCAACATTCAACATTTCTTTGTTTCTTCTTGGTGTACAATTCACTGAAATGTGCGAAGATACCTGGGGTGATAGCAACCTTGCTAGCATTGTTTTCTCAATTTCAGCAGTGTCTTACGCCCTGCATTTTAATAGCAAAAAACTAAATCTTGGATTTAAAGACTAAAAATAAATTTAAAGCAGAAAAAATCTTATGTAGTAACCAGGGAGAAAATACTGTGGTGGGTTAGGGGTTGGTTACACCATTTTGTTATACTTGGGATGGGAAGAAAGCTTAACTTTGTGTTTTGTTTAGGCCAACTGACATGAGAATATTGAGAATTTATCATAGTTTTTTTCTGTTTCTTGCATGCAGATGGGCAGTAATTCCCATGATGTACCCTGCTTCTTCTTTCTTCAGTATCCCCAGCACAGCTTATGTTGCATTGTCTTGTATTAATCTCTTTGTGGGAATCAACAGCAGTGCCATTACATTTATCCTGGAATTATTTGAAAATAATCCAGTAAGTAAAGTTTTGTAATTTTGCTGGATGCCAGGCACCTCCAAAGCTTCTGTCTTACTCCTCTCCACAGCTGGACAGGGGAGAGAAATATAATGAAGGCTTCATGAGTTAAGGACTGGGAGAGATCAGTCCCCAAATACCATCACAGGCAAATATTAGAGATATTAGTTGAATTTATTATTTAAAATACCTGTTTTCTCTCTTTTAAGAAAACAGAACATCCAGTTTCTCTGAAATGACAAAGAACTTTTCCCTTATACTGCTGTTTTCTTAAACAGGTCTGGTTTAAACAGCTTATGTTGTTTCTGTTTCTCACAGTCTTTGCTGAAGTTTAATAAAACATTGAAAAATGTACTGCTTGTCCTCCCACATTTTTGTTTGGGCCGTGGACTCATCGACTTGGCCATGAACCAAGCTGTGACTGAAGTATATGCGAGGTTTGGTAAGTAAAGCCAATAAGAAAAAGTTATGGCAGTGTCACATGTCCTGACCTTGGATGAGATGTTTGGAAGGATTAACTCAGAAAAGTAGTAGATTTTTCATCTTTTCCTTCATCAGATGGATGAGAAGTATGAAAGTTCACCTTCTCTGAAGGAATCACAGTTCCTGATAGTGCTGCCAGAACTCTGCGGCCCAACCAGCAGTCTGCATTGGAAATGAACCCATTTGCTCCATGTCAGACTCTGGTGTCTTTTATCCTTTGTTTGGAAAACCCTAAATCACTACAGGATGATTTATTTTTTCATTTCGTTTGAATACTTCAGCTAATGTTTAAAGTGACTGTTGTTCTTCAAATGCATTCTCTTGGGCTATGGTTGTCTTTGATATCAGACAACTTCTAAAAGAATAGTCATACAACAGAACTCATCTGTTTTAATTCAGAAAATGTGTGTCTTTTCACATAATCCATGCAAGTTTTGTGTAATGATATCCCAATTAGTGCGTATTCAGAGAGATTATTTTTACTCCCATGCAGCAGCTGAACTTGGAAAGCATTTTGTTAAGACTTCTTATAAGACTGGAAAATTAAAACTATTGCCTGATCATGAGCAGATTAAGTACAGTAATTCATTATGATTATGCTTTTTGTTCTGAGGAGTAGTGGGGTTTTTCAGCAGTATTTCACATTCCTTTCTGGTGCCCTTTCTCCAAAGGTGAGGAGCATGTTTCTGATCCCTTTCAGTGGGACTTTGTTGGAAAGAACCTGGTTGCCATGGCTCTTCAAGGAGTTGTGTTCTTCTTTCTGAATCTCTTTATGCAGCACCGTTTGTTCTCCACAAGATGGTAGGTCTAAAAGTTCTATTAATCTTCCTTATTAAAAGGATTACTATTTTTGTTATTCTCTATGTCCCTCTTTTCTTCTTTTTGTTCTTAATTTTTCTCTAAATGTGTGGCTTTTTTTGTTCTCTATTTACTTACCCAGTCTTAATTTATTGATATCCTGATCCAAAAAACATTTACAAATCTGCATTATCTTAAGAGGATTTAAGAATATTTAATTAAAGAAATTAGTTTTCTTGAATTAAGGGTTTAATGTAATTTTTTTTCATTTAAAACAATGTAATAGCGGGATTATAAAATTACCTGGAAAGTTTGTAGTGTCCTCAGTCAGGCTAGGTACTAGCTAGTACTATGAGCTACTAGCCTGGCATCCCAAGACAGCAGTTCTAGTCTGTGGCACAGGACAGCTGTATCCTAGACATTATGGGAACTTCCCCTCTGTGCTTTACAAATGTGCCTCTCCCTTGATGAAAAGAGCTACCTACCAGCTGTGAGTGGGTCATTCACTTCTGTCCAAGATTGCCAACAAGAGTACTAATTGGTGCAGTTATAAAAATACTTTTTTGCAGAGAGATCTACTCAAAATTTCTAAGGACCATCACTAGCTACTAAGAGTAGCTAAATAGTGAAAGCTGTGGCTAAGGGGCAGATTATTCTCACATTAGTGACTGACAAGGCATGTTCTTTTGAGCAAGCCATTTCCTCCCTTTTGAGTATCTAGAGATTAATTTTAAAGGTCAGGGCTTCTCCCAACAGCAGGAGTAGTCCAGCCAATTGTGAAGTTTAAACGCCACTGCTTCCACCAGTCACATTTTTGGCAGCAGATTAGCCATTGTTTCACACTGTTATTCTAACTGAACCCAGGGCAACCCAGTATCTTGGGTTTTTCTAGGTTTGCTGAGACTGCCATGTCACCTATTATTAATGAAGATGAGGATGTTGCAGAAGAAAGAAAAAGAATTATGAATGGAGGAAACAAAACAGATATCTTACAATTACAAGAACTGACCAAGGTAATATTTTGAGAAGAGTGGAAAAAAAAATTTATTCCTGTCTCAGTTCTAAAGTTGCCTCATCCCAATAGCATTAAACTAAACAAAAAATTCTGATGATTTTCATTTCTGTAGATGTCTTGAAATAGGAACTTTCCTTTTTTTTTCCTCCCCCCATCAATATAGATTTATGCAGGTCGACGCAAGCCTGCAGTGGACAGACTCTGTGTTGGCATCCGTCCCGGAGAGGTAGGTTGTTCAATAATACTGGATTACATTCCATGGATCAGTTCCGATTTTATGCCCCCACTGATTTACAAGTTGGAAATATTAAAGAATATGATAATTTTTGCAATTTAGTGCTTTGGCCTTTTGGGAGTGAATGGTGCTGGCAAAACAACAACCTTCAAAATGCTGACTGGAGATACTGATGTCACATACGGAGATGCTATAGTGGCTGGCAGTAGGTAAGTACCTTAAAAAAATCCCTGTGACAGTCCATTTACCAGCATAGAACTGTCCAGATCACACTCTCAGTGATCCAGCAGCTATATGCACTGAGATCACAGGTAACATACAATTGCATTTGATACCTTTAACACTTGTAAAATCTGTAGGTAAGTTGTAGTAATGCTAACAGTGGGACAAGGCAATCATATCTAGTGGGAAAAGCTCCCAAATATAAGATAACCCACCCAACAGGGTACTTTGATCTGAACTTTGGGACTTTTCTCTGGCTGTTTCCAACATCTTGTTTACACAGTGCTGGCATAATGTCATAAGTTATTACAGTGTGATCTGGTATGCACTTATGTTGGTTAACTTCCAGGCTGTGTGCCTTGGCTTGTTAGGTGTAGTTGGGTTTGCTTCTTTGTCCATTGATGTGATTTGAACATCAACTCTTTTGTTGCCAGGATATGGTCCTGCTCAGCCTGTTCTAGGTGACTCTGCCCAGGCAGGGTCAGTGGACAAGATAACCTCCAGAGCCCCCTTCCAACCACACTCATTCTGTGATTTTGTACTTTTCCTACTACCATTGAAGTGTTAGCCTTGTGCCCTGCCTGTCTGTTGCTAGTGACCATTTTTTGAGCTGAAATAACTGCTTTTTTTTCTAGGTATAAACACTGTTAAAAAAAAAATAAACCCAAGTGGCTGTTTAAAGAACTTCTCATTAAATTGGTCTATACTTTAACAAGAAAATGGGTGAGAGAAAATGGGCTTACACTCTTAACCAGGACTGAGCTGACTTAACACAACAATATACTCCTTGCTCTTATGAACAGACAGATATTTTTGTAGCATGTTTTATCAGGAAAAATTAATTCTCCTCTTACAAGAGTTGTTGTCCCAGAAAATAAGGATTTTATTCAGTGTTCTTCTCTGTCTTAGAGCTACTATTACAGAACTACAACTGTTTTCTTTGTCTCTCCAGTATATTGACCCACATTTCTGATGTCCATCAAAACATGGGATACTGCCCTCAGTTTGATGCCATTGACGACCTGCTCACAGGACGAGAACACTTGTATTTATATGCACGCTTGCGGGGGGTTCCAGCAGAAGAAATTGAGAGGGTAAAGCACTCTTTCTTTTGATAATTACAGTTATATTTGTGATGATTAATGGTGCTCTTAACATGCTAAGAGCCAGAATTTCCAAAGTGTGCTCATTATTCTGTGTATTGAAATCCTGGGTGTGGTTCCTGTCATTTGGACAGTTAAGTAACAAGACCACACTATCAAATGCAGGCTCCCAGGCATGAATGGGATTTGCAAATCTGTGGCACCAACAGTGGAAGGCCAAAGATGCAATTGCTGTGTCTCAGAATGGCACTGGTTACTGTTTAGCTCTTGCCTTTAAAGTTGTGTATGTATACGGAAGAAAACAAGAAGATTGCAGAAGAAAGTAATTTAAATTCTTGCACAGATAGAAGTCTACAGCTGAGACTGCTTTATGGCTTTTCCTTACCTAGTTAGAACACCCCTCATCATCATCATAAATACTTTGTACTTCCCTGGCCCAATTCCAAAATGAATGTGCTAAAGCCCAGGGAACTGTCGTGTTTCTACCAGAAGAGGGATGTATCAGCAATCCTGTCTGTTCTGCATTTCCTGCTGTGTCAAACAGATGGTTTTTCTCACAGGTTGCTGAATGGGGCATCCAGAAGCTGGGACTCCCTGTGTACGCAGACCACCTAGCAGGGACCTACAGTGGTGGCAACAAGCGCAAGCTGTCCACTGCCATTGCCCTGATAGGCTGCCCACCACTCGTCTTGTTAGTAAGTGTCATGGAACACAGCCCTGGCCAGTTCAATATAACATCTCATAACACTACATGCTAAAGAGCTGCAAAGGGTCCTTTCTGCCCTCAATTACTGCTATTTCAATGTAATTTTGAATTAATTTCAGGCATAGTCTGGAATATGTAACTATGTTTCTAATGGACCCAAAGTGATTACAAAAAGAAAGATTTTCAAAAAAGAATGTGTTGAGATAAAATCTATAATCCAGAAAAATCTGAATTTAAACTGTTGTTGAGTTTCAGTTTGCCTTTTCTTGTCAGAGTGTAGCCACTGATATCCACCTGGCTGCTTTATCCAGCAGAACAAAGGAAGATGCCTACCCTTTTCCAGCCTTCAGTATCTTTGGAATAAATTATACAAATTTATACTAAACTATATAAATGCTGAAATATAGTTCTTGCCAAATAAAATAAGTACTCAGATAATTGCATATCTAAAGGGAAATTCAGTATGAAATTACTACAGAAATTCTTTATTTAGACTATATTCTACCACCTTAATTTGTATGTCTGTGACTTTTAGACACAGTCACTTTTACTTTGCAAAGTCTGTGGAGGAGTATTTTAATACATATTAGTAGCCTCGTTCCTTGTACCATTTGATATGCCTTTACATGTATTCTGCCTGTAGTAAACAGTCAGATAAAATATTTCCTCATAATTTCTTAAGACAAGATGCTCAGTGAAAATTTTTTGTATCCTAATTTTGTTTACTTTTTCTGTTACTTACTGGGTTAGCTGACTTATGTAGGATCAAATCCTTAGGTGGTGTAAATCAGAATGACTTCACTGATTTCTTGGATTGAACAATGTCCTATATGTTTATACAAGTCAGACAACCTGGTGAGAGCTCATTGCTGCCCAGAAAAGGCACTCCCTTCCCTGTAGCTGTGCCCCACAGCACTGTATTCCTACCTGCAGTCCGTGGTCTTGTTTCCTTTCTGCTTTGTGCCAAGAAGTCCATTGGTACCCACTCACTCCTATGCTTCTCAAGGACTATGGGCTTTCTCAAGGCACAGATTACTGTAGAGAAACAATCACATGCTATGGTCCAAAAAACGACCTGATTCTAAATAGATTTTCCATGTTTTATCTGACCCTGATTGCCTTAACATTTCCATTACAGGATGAACCAACTACGGGGATGGACCCTCAGTCCCGGCGCCTCCTGTGGGACTCTATTGTTGGCGTGCTCAGAGATGGGCGAGCAGTGGTGCTAACCTCACACAGGTAAAAACAGTTTGAATTCAGACTCTGAAAGCAGCTGAAGTACATCTGTTGGCTTTTATCTCAAATATCTCTTCTCTGTTTTGAAAGTATGGAAGAATGTGAAGCCCTCTGTACTCGTTTAGCCATCATGGTACAAGGTACCTTCAAATGCCTAGGCACAATTCAGGAGCTAAAATACAAGTAAGTAGAATATTTTTATAGTGGTTTTTAATGGGAAAATTTAGTGTATGTGACATGTACTATTCTTAATATAAGCAATTGAATGGTTAACCACACCTATTTCTGGGTGCAGCTCTGTTGTATATTAGACAACCTGACTAGATCTCATTTCAAGTCTTTTATGCTACATACCACTTCTGCAAGGCAAATACAGGGCTTCCTAAAAAGTTGGATCTTATGCAATACCTTTCGGATACTGTTATTGTTTTCATAGCTGCAGAAAACCAATTTCCTTCCTGAATGATGAAACAACCTCTTCACCCAATTCCTAAACCCACATGTCCTTCCCAGGTTTGGAGATGGCTACATTGTCACTCTGAAAATCAAAGCTCCAAAGTCTGGGCTGCCTCCAGATCCTGCTCCTGCTGAGAAATTCATACGCATCAACTTCCCAGGGAGTTTCCAGAGAGAGAAACACTACAACATGCTGCAGTATCAGATTTGCTCTTCCTCTCTGGCTAAGATTTTTCGATTAATAATCTCCAATAAGGAAAATTTGCATATTGAAGAATATTCTGTGTCTCAAACAACATTAGATCAGGTGAGTAAAAAGTAAAACATCCATGAGAAAGCCTGTCTGGTGAGAATTAGGCAACATAATGGGGATGTATCCAAACTGAAGGACTAAATTGTTTAGAGAATTATCTCACACCTCTTTCTCAAGCAAGATTCCCAGGCCTCTCTTCAAGGAGGGTGTATCAGTATGAATCAGTAACTTATTCCCTGTGTAAATAGGTGCCATGTGAAAGCTGGTAAGACAGCATTTCCCATATGACAGAATTCACACAACCCATTCCTTCAGGAGGAGCAGTCTGAGCAAGGTCAGCAATTTGAGACTGAGCTGAGAATAGCATTTTATTCTAAATAAGAGGTTTGGACTGTGTTTTGTCAAAGATACTGTGAGAAGCAATCAGACACACAAAACCTAGGAAGTCTACTGGGAGTTTTGAAAACACCCACTTGCCAGAGGGTATTGGCCCCATCTGTCTGCTCTCCTAAGTAACAAAGGGTCCACATATGCAAAGCCATTTTCAGTGGGATTGCTAGAGAGGCATTCCTCGCTGCCTTTCAGCTTCCTACTAAAATACTCTGTCTCCTCTTTACTATCACAACCAAACTCATACTGTGCAAACCACACAAACCTGGCTGAAGCCATTTCCTCCTTAAGAAAAAGTAGGATTTTACTTGCAAGCAAGTGCATCCAAAGGAAGGAAGTTGCAAGGAAGTTTATCAAAATAAAGGAGGAACTCATGATCTCAGCTGATAATGCAGAGTCTCAGTTCAGTTGATGTCTGTGGATTGCCCTTTTTGTCTGTTTCCTGCAGAGCAGTCATTCCACTAACTCATCCCAGTTGAAGACATGGTGACATTTTCTGCTTTCCTCACACAGGTTTTTGTGAACTTTGCTAAACAGCAGATGGAGGATGAGGAAATTCCTTTGCATCCACGTGCAGCTGGAGCCAGCCGAGAAGCCAGGGTGTCCCCAGCTCTGCATCAGCAGGCAGTTGCATAGACTGCTCCTGCAGCCTCCAGGCTTAGTGTGTGCACAGTGCAGGCATGTGCCATACCAGAGCAGAGCAAGGGGAAAACAAAGGTTTGCACACTCAGTATTACACTGGGGTTTTTTGCACCTTTCTGAGCACTGTGCTCTCAACACCAACAGCCCTAGAAAGAGCCAACTACTACTGCTCTACCAGTAACACTACATGCTGAGAGTGTCAAAGGAAAGGCAGGTCCTTGATATAGAATACAATTTTCCTCAAACATAAAGTCCATGATAAGATACAAGAAGAGAAGTCTCATTCCTCCTTGTTGACATATAAATTACATCAAAGATGGATTCTCTAGCTGGTACTTTCAGGCTGGCAGGTTTTTCTTCTTTAACCCTTATGTCAACTGCTGCGAGTCAGGAGACAGATCCCAAGGCTGAGAGCATTGCCCAGCTTAGAAGCAGATTCCTGCTGTGCTGAGTGCACGGGACTATCAAGGTCAGAACAGTGCTGGCTGATGGGGCTAGTCCTGGGAGATTGCTTCACTGTCTCACCAGGCTGCCAGTGAAAACAGACGGTTGTCTCAGAAGAATGGAAAGAATTAATTCAGAGCTCAGACCCAGACAAGAAACTTGCTCTTAAAAAAATATTAATTAAAATGATCTCATACTCATCTTCAAGTTGCCTCAAAGAGAGGCCAAATGTCAAAATGGAGATTAAAAAGAAAGACAGTATGACCAAATCTGCCAAAAGTTTTGTTTTCTTGCAGAGACATGGAAAGGTCTCTTTGTTACTAAACAGGATCAATTTTTTCTTCTTTCCTGCAACTGGACATTAAGTGGGTGTAAGGTGTGAACAGGGTCTGTGCTTTCTACCTCCTCAGAAGGAAAGCTTCAACTTGCTAGTACTCCACACTGCACTCTGTGAAAAATCATTTGACATTTAATTCTTTTTTTCTGGTTCAGTTTAACTAGCGGAAAAACAACACTGAAAACAAATTCATAATGATGTATTGCTTCAGTTATCTATCATATCTAATCATTTCTAAGAAATCTTCTCTATGTTATACAGAATTAAAATCTGGGCCATGTTTTTTTTTGCTTTGAAAGATATTTTTCTTCAATTGATGTAGATTTTTTTTATAAGAACACTCTTGCTTTTTACTGTACAAAATATTATGAAACTTCAGCAACCAGCTGTAGCCTTCTCTTTTCGCCATTATTATTTCAACTGGTTTTAAAATAGATTTTATTGCATATTTCACCCTTACAAATAGTTGCAAAAGTCTTTCTATACATCTATTATAGATAAATAAATTAATTATGAAACAAAACAGTATCTATGCATTCTCTTCATATTCTAAAACAGCTTTTTTAAAATGTCATTCAGATAGATTTCAATAGCCTTTTTTAACTAAATTTACAAAAAACCCAACTAAGTCCCACAGAACATCCTGTGACAAAGGAAACACAGGAAGTCCAAAATGAAGCTGATTTTTCTCCCTGGCTCCAAAAATAGGAAGAGCGTTCCAAGGACTAGCAGTCACTTCATGTGTTTACAAAGTGTATTAAAAACTACTGAGAGAAGCCTGATGAAAAATGCTGGGTAAAAGGTCAGTTAAGGAGATGTTATATCAAAACAGGCCAGATATCAAAGATATGGCATAGGTTAGATTGCTTCTGAATCTTATTTACTAGTATGCAACTACTAATGAAGAAGACCAAAAACTAATAAAAAAACCCAGCACAGGATATTACATTCACAAATACCAAGAATATTTCTTACTTAAGATTATTTTGGCAAATTAGGTGTTAGACCCAAATCAGGTTTTTGAGATACAGCCTATTTCTTTATTCCAGGAACCATTCATATTCTTTGGTAATGTTATCTGTTACAAAGCACCTGCCTCCAGGCGCACACTCTCTTCACGTCAAAGAAGGCAGATCATGCAACTGTCCTGAGGCCAGCTGGGCCTGCTGGCTGAACTGAGCTCTGTAGTTAGCTGGTGTGTCCTTCTTCCAGAGTACTTCAGTCTTGCAGAATGCCACTGCTAAATTTGGAGCTGCTTTTCAGCACAGACTTCTCAGGATCTCTGATCCATCAATCTAAACAGACTAGTACAGAAAAATCTAAGTCAGGTTACAGTGAACTGCAGGGACTTTTTCTTTGCAGCTGTGCAACGAAGCCTTATCTTTTAAGGTGCTTCTGAGTTGAAAATTCTTGAAGGTAAGGAAGTGTAGCTTTCAAGTGCATACAATTTCCCTTAGCAGTGGAGATTAACATGCACCAAAATCCTTTTAATTAATTCATTTATTTGGCAGGACATTTATGAGGTTTTTCTTCTTGAAGTTCTGTGCAATATTAAAATTGAGCCTTCTTTTCTTACAACAAAAAGGGAATAATTGGCATTCTATGACTTGGATAATCCTTGAATTCTCTTAAGTAGGTGCAGTGTTTATCCTTTGCCCAGACTGTCATCTGAATGAAGCAAAGCAAGGTGAACAGTCCCACTGGAAGGAAGGGAAAAAAAGATACATTTTATTATCAGATTTAAAACATGCTCCTGCTGCTGACATCACTTCAGGTTGAAGTACCAAAATATTACTCACCTGGAACACACTGAGTCATGATAGTGAAACTGATCCAGGTCCCCACCTGTTTTGGCCAAGGAAATTTAAAATATTTCTGGTGACAGCATTTGCATTTATGTCTCTATTGATCAAAATAACCTTGTCCTAGTATAGGTAAATAAAAAAATCAAGGTCAGCCAGATCAATTTCTATTGTTAATGACCTTTAGTCAAAAAGGTGAATAGTGCCTTATTATCACAAACAAAACCTTCATATTTGCTTCCACAGCTATTACAATGACAAACTTTAAAGCATTAAAACAGTGTCCTTCCTGTTTCTCTGCCTAATTTGTATTCATCAGACCTCCATCACTGTTAGCAGTGGTAACTTTCTCTAGTGCAAGGCCCAATGCTGTTCACATTAACATCTTTTGATCTCCACTGAATTTCAAACCTGACACTGTCCTTCTGTGCAAGAATGAATGTTAGACTGAGTTGCACTGACTTTATCTGCTTTTGAACTCAGTCAGGAGTTGGCTCCTTATTAAGGAATATGAAATGATAAACTGATTCAAGTTTCTAAAGCAGTCACCACCAACACAAGTGATTCCATAACTTAAAATGGGGAAGAAGACTTTGGCTCATTTTCTCTATCACTGTTTATTTGTCTGACCATTATCTTCCTGCCTGCAGTGATATTTCTAGGCTCTTACATTATAAGTCCACCAGACACCTCCATCCCCTCATTCCAACACATGTTCAGTGACAGCCTCCCTGTTCCTGGCTGCAGAATTTGCCCTGCTTTACACTGCATGTCTTTCTAGCAGCCACATGGAAGCACTGGCTCAGGGTTAGGGCTGTCCTGTGTAAGGTTAGTCACATCAGTACTGACCCAAGGGAGGGGGAAGAAGAGACAAATTCTTGTCCACAGCCTGATTTCATGGGGTTTAGGGAAGGAGGGGAAATGTACTGAGCTGAACAGATTCAGAGGTTTCTTCCATGTAAAACATTCTAAAGGAAACAAAAATGTATTCAGCAAAACTAAAATCTGAACATCTTGTTTGAAAATACATACCTCATATGTATAGTTAGGGCAAGATACAAAGAAAAACAGCCATGTGAAAGGATTCTTTGTTGGATATGGGATCTTACAGGTTTTGGATCCTATAGATTAGAAAACAAATCAAAAAATATTCACACTCCTAAATATATTGTTTCCTGTAAAGACAATCCAGCTCTGCCTACTTCTGTGTCTCATGACTGTCAGAGGGACAAACAGGATGTGTGAAGAGAGGATGTCCTCCAGACTCACAAGAGGAGTGGGATACCTGTGAGGGAACTTTCCCTTGCTCACCAAAACATAGCTTGTAGCAGCATTGTTTCCTTTTGCACTGGCAGTATAACCAATGTAACTGCTTCCAACACAACCCAGCCCAAACAATAAAGATTACAGTAAATTAAGAAATGCTGTTCAACAGTCTGATGTCAAAGTCCTTATACTGTCTGATTTCCCTTAGAATCCAATCTTTACAGTGCTGAGCAACCTGTGCTCCCACAGCAGTCAGCTGACAGTATCAACACCCCCCAGGATCAGGTCTTTCCTGAAGCAGAAGCAACTGAAGGAAGTACTGAATGGCTGCACAAAACTGAAAATGATTATGCAGTTTTTACCATTTCTCCAGAGGTCACTGAGTGCAACGTGAATGGAAAAATTTCCAGCTTCACACAGCTGCAAGAAAAAGTATGACAGAGTTAAAAATGTTCTTCCTTTCTGTTTGTTTTTCTTCCTTTTGTTATTTCCTGGGGTTCTTTAAAATATTTAAGAAAAGAAAAATAATCTATTATTAACATAATAAATATCCTTTACTAAGACTACTGACAGAAGGATGAAACATCTCCATTCAAATATGAGTCCATATTATATTCTGTTATATCTTTATGATATTTTTAAGAAACCGTGGACTCCATGTCCAAAGTATCAGATTTACTACTTACATAATCCCCTTGAAATCTAAATAAGCCACAGGGGATAGAAGTGAACTTGAGGATACTTGCTTTATTTTTTGATTATTCTTATGCCTTTAAAAACATCAAAAAAATTATTTGCATAGTCTTGGTTTCTCAAAAATTATTCAAATCCTAAGGATTTGAATAGTTTGGTCTCTAAGTAAGTTTTCTTCTCTAGAGTATAATTGCTATGAGTCATGAAATATAATTGACTTAGCTTCCTTCACTGGATTTAAAGAATGCTGCCCCAATCAATTATGAAGAGAGTGTATTGAAATGACCCATTTATATGATTATGGACAGTCTCCAGTGTCTGCAATGCATAACTATTAGCAAATGACTAGTGGTCAGAGCTCCTGAGTTTATTCCCAGCTCTGTGCTTTCTGTTAAGGAGTTTCTCAATAAAATGTGAATAGATTATGACCTCACAGAATTTTCATCTTGGGAAGCTGCTTTGGGATCCTGCAGTCACTGATGATTAATTTGTCAAGGCAAGTGAGTAGCTGATGTTGTGCACAAGTTACACATACATAGGAAAAGTCTTTGTATGGACATACATCTTATTGGCTATACTGACTTTGCTTCTGCATGTTTGAAGTGTTCCTAGGAATTGTGAGAATGAACAGTGACTGGAGAATTTTGAATCATAAAGAAAGCTATAAACAGGTTTTGAAGCTCAGCAAAATGAAACTTTATCACTGGAAATTATCAGCAACATACTGTCTTAGTTGGCCAGTTCTCTGAGATTTATGATCTGTTGTGATTCTTAACGCTCAATAACACAGTTCACAAAACAAAATCACTGGCTTTTAAACACAGGGTCACAAACTTTTAAATATGAGAGATCATCCCAGCAGATCAATATCCTAGTCTTGGAATGGACAACGAATCAAAATATTCCTTTGTGTACAAAATCACATTAAAAACTGATGGATTTATCTGTTTTGCATGCAAGTGGTCAGCTTTAGTGGTATGTCCCAAATGTCCTAGTCCTAAGGATCTGTTTATCCTATTCACTCCTCCACTTTTATGACAGAAGAAACACGGCAAGATATTTTAGCATTTTATAGAAAAAGCAAGAAACCTACCAGAAACATGATCACAGCAAAATTTATCTGTTTTTTCCCATAAGCTATTAAAAAAAGAGTTTGCATGTCATTAGTACTAGTACAGGAAGTACATGCATAAATACTTAAATCATCGAGGGCTGTTTTGCTACTTACAAGGAGGAGTGTAAAGAGGATGATTGATGTAATATGCAAGCCAAGCTGCAAATCCCCAGTAATACAAGCAGTTCTGAAAAATAAGCAATTTTTTTTTTGTTTTAGTACAGTCTTTTAGGCCATTATTCGCTGCAAGGACTATTGATAACAATGGATCAGGACAATCCTTCAACTTGCTGATAATACAACAAGAAATGGCAGTACTAAGTGTGGTAGGTGGGAGCAGGTAACGGGAAATAAGAAAAGAAATGGTACTAGTAGAGTTAAGATTTCTTCTAAATTATCTTGGAGCTGTTAAGTTTATAAACAGCTTTAGAAAGTATGATCATATGACTGAAAACAAAATTATCTTGTCTGGCAAGCCATTGGGCAAAGCTGAAGAGCATAGAGACTGTATGTTAAAGAGAAACTTGTGTTGCTGACCCCTGGGACTGCAAGACCAGATTTGGGCATTGTCCTCTCTTCTGTACTTATTATTTAGCACTGCCCAATATCCTGTCCTCTTCTCCTTCACCCCATCAGTTTCTTTCTTTCCCATGCTTTAACATTTTCCTGCCTGATGCTTTCCTCTACACTTTCACTCTGATTTCTCTAGTTTGTCCCTTTTGCTGCTGTCCTTGTATTCCTGCAGTGCAGTTTCCACTCTCTAAACTCTGATAACATAGCAGTCACTAATGGCTGTACTGACACATTCCTGACCAATCTCAGTGCTTGTTCATAGGCTTCATCCATGAAAAAAACTACTTACAATGACAACCTTTACCTCTTATTTGGCCTCCTTCGCCCTGCCTCCTCTGGGGTTTTTCTGACAGTCATTGCTGCTTTGGTGTCTTGGTGACACGCTATTGTCTCCTTCCTTATATATGTGTAGGTGGGAGGGAGGCCCTTTCTTGGGGCCTTCCTCTTCTTTGCTCTGTGCTCTGACCTCTAGGTGCCATTCTCTTGCAGACAGACTTTAACCCTCAACAGTTCATACATTTGCGTCTCATCCGTTTAGTCTTCTTTTACCCAACCTAGTGCCTCAGTTTTTGATGTATTTGGGTATGTTTGTTTATCACCTGGACTTCAGCAAGACCACAACTGAGCTCTTTATCTTTCTTTCATCACCTCTTCTTTTCTTTGCCTTATCTTTCCTTGCATCCTATTTTCAATTTTGAGCAAAGCTTTGATCCTCTTACTCTTTCTGGTCCTCTTTCTTTTTCTTGGCCTTCCAAATAGGTCCCTATACCTTAGACATTCCTAGGTGTATCTGCTTTCTCCTTCACCACTTCCTTTTCTGTTCATGCAGGCAAAAATCCCATCCAAGACTCTCCTGCCTGGTTTAATTTTTTTTGTTTTGCTTTGAATTTTGCAGTCTTTTCCCCCTGTATATACCAGAACTGCATTTCTAGCAATAATACCCTGGAAAAGTGATTACCTCAGCGTCTCCAACCTGCACTAGCTGACTGCAGTGTCTGATGGTGCATTTTTCTGAAAATGCTGGTGCCCCCTCATCTGCTGCAAACAGCTGTATCAAACATTCAGTTGCATTTCCAATTTCTTCTCGGGGTTAATTGAACCACTGCAGTGCCCAGAGACCTTAGACAAAATGGATACCCTTTTGGGTGTGCTGTGATAAAAGCACTTTGTATGTCCTTGTACTGAGATTGTGTAAGAGATAGCTGATGAAAAAGAGCAGGAAATGCAGCAGAACCAAAACAATTATTCCAGTGAGGGACAGTATAGGTAGTGTCTTATCCATAAACTACTGTTTCCTCCCTAAAATCAGCTTCTTCAACAGGCACTTGCAATTTACTGACTACTGTACAAACTTAGGTTGAAACAGTTTCTTGTAATCTTGGAATGGCATCTTCAGGAAAACCTTCTCCTAGCTTCAAGTTGGCACAAGATGGAACATATGGCAATGGATTTCAGTGAAGTAGAATTAAATAAATGAATTATCATGGCTCAGTCCCCAACAATACATGTTCTAATTGAACGGAACAAGTGCTAATCACCCAAATAACATGATTTGCTGCAAGACTATTCCTCAGTTATAAGAAAAGAAACTTCAAGATGAGTGGGGTCTACCACTGCTAAGGACCTTTACATTGATACCAATGTCCAGCTGCCACTTGAATCTGCATTCCTCATACAAATGCCTCCAGTGAGGTTCAAATAGGAACATACAGATTTCATAAACTCACTTGGAGAAAAGAAAGAGTTTCTTTGAATCCTGAATAATAAAGCTTTACAACAGTCTCTTATAATGCTGCAGGTCAAGTTCAGATATTGCAGGGATCCCATAAATAAATTATTCCTAAGTTTCCAAACTTAATTAGGACCTTTGTCTTCTCCACTGCAATTGACAATCTTGACAGTTCTTGATATCCTGCCTATGTTATTCATGACCAGTATGTACCCTTCTGTTTGTCTTCTTATATTGTCTTCTGGTTTAAACTGTATTTATTTGGATCTCTTTCCTCCAGATGTTCTTCTACAAAGTGATGATATTCCTTCTTTTTACTCATAAAAATGTTCATGGGTAAAGAAAGACCATGTAAGACCAATCATGAGACTAATCTTTGAGGAATTCTTCTGGTACTTCCCTATTATTAAAGGTCTGACTGATCTTTTTTTGGCACAGCCATAATTATCTTTCTTTCAATTAGTCCTTTATCACCACACAATTTTTGTATTAATGCCTATTTTATTCACCCTAAGGAGCTGTTTACTAGGTCCAGATAAATAAGGTATTCTACCTTTCCAATGACTAGAAAAATAACATCTTAGAAAAAAATATACTGTTAGTATGCTCTGCTTTTGGTGAAGCTGCTGCATTGTAGGGCATAATTTATTCCTAGTTCCATTTGGGAAAAAGGGATTAAAATCCCATCTCTCATCAATTCCCATCTCAGATTTCTGCTTATTGAGACTGAAGTATCTCCTGTACCCATAGCATTCCACTGCACTTAGGAAAGAAGCTATCTGTATCTGCTGTGTATGTGATCAAACCCTGAAAGTAAGAAGCCTTGTCTACCACTTCTATGTGATGGAAAAATGGAAAAGAAGATGTGATGTTTTTCATACTGCCACAATTTTGGAGTAACACCAAGGCAAATTAAATTATAAAAGCAAATGAAACCCAAGCATTGCTAAACAGGTAGAATAAGAACTGTGAGCAACTTTACAGATGAAACCAAGTGCCACCAGCCTGAGAAGATGGAAATGAGGAAGTGATCAGAATGACTGGTACAAATGTCAATTTTAGCAACAAGAGTTTGTATGGTCTGAAAGGAACAAGTAGTTGTCAGAGATGGAAGTGAGAAAAAAATAATCACACTGATTGTTTTTTCAAGGTAAAGTTGCTCATTTATTTGCTGTTTAGCATGCATTAGCTACAGTTGTGTCAAGAACAAGAGATCTGCAAGACCTGTTGTGTCAAGAATGAGATCTGTGAACCTTTTAACAACTCTTGCTGCAGGAAGCACAATACATTTCTAGGGAGGATTCTTTTGGAGGGCCACTGCTCCACTACAGACCCTCCTTTCCTGAAAGCTATCACCTGAAGGACCAGAGCCACTGGACAGCTGTAAGGAGTTAGCCACAAGGTAGAGCTTCAGCTGCTACAAGTGCAAATTACAAGGAACTGCCTAAGTCCCAATTGTTAAAATTCCCAAATGCTTTTCCAGTTGATAATCTCTTGTCTTCCTTGGAGTAAGTTATACTTTTGACTACTACTGTGTTCTCTGTTGCAAGCATTTATAAAATAACTACAGCTTATGCATAACCATGCAGTCACTGTACTACTTCTCAGACACCCAGGGAACAGAGTCTGCACCCCAAGAGCTGCCCTGTGCCCCAGCAGCACTGGTGACATCAGGGAATGCTCCTGTGGAGAAGAAAATGCAGAACAACTGAGCTGCTTTGCACTGGACCAAGGTAAATTAACAGTTCCTTAACAACAAAGAGAATTTTAGGGGCAAAGCAGATATAAAATTACTATTACAAAAATAGGTTTTTTTTTAAGAAAGCAACTCTCCCACCATTGTGCCTGCCTGTACTACCTTTAAAGTTAACTTGTTACTAAAACATTCACACCCAAGGACCTAGCTGAGTGAAAAGGAAGGGTATGCTGAAGGTTTAAAGTTCTAAAAAGTAATGAGACTTCTATAATATTAGTAACAGTATGACAGGATGTGGGTTATACAATAGTGACATTAAGAAATCTTCTGAAAGAAGTTGGGGCAGCTTTATGGGTGAGATGTGCTGTGCATTGCTACAAAAGCCACACAAAATGTCTGTGATGCAGAGGCAGAGCATAGGCTGGCTAGGCTGGATTTGTAAGGGCAGCTGAGGGTAGATTCTGGCACAATTTACCTTCACAATATTCCTCAGTGGCATAGTCCCACGGGAGAATCGATGAACAAATACTGTTTCAATCAACCTTTTGATGTAGTGGAAAGAATGGCAGATACATGCCAAGCTAGAAACAGCAAGACAAAAGCATTTAAGAGTGCTTAAAAAAAACATATGTGGCAAGACATTTGGAATAAGACTACAAGAAATACTGCTCAAGCCTGCAAATGGACTTACTTAACTACTGGGTGTGGACTTGATGTAAACCTCTCATCCAGTCCATAGACAAAATTCATGCGGAAATAAAACACAAAATAGATGAACAATGGGCCTGTATATTCTATCAAAAAT
This sequence comes from Emberiza elegans, assembly GCA_024865655.1. NCBI lineage: Eukaryota > Metazoa > Chordata > Aves > Passeriformes > Fringillidae > Emberiza > Emberiza elegans. Next base: position 70,379,040 of record JALJVW010000206.1, read on the forward strand.
ACCTGCAAAAAGAGAGAAGATCATTAGACAGCTGAATTAGATGATGGTTTTGCTTTGGTCTCTTTGTGATAACTAATGCAGTGGGATAAACACCTCCACACATCCAGGATGGCATTAAGAGAGGCAGGGAGGGAATAGAAGGTTTGGTTATGAAATTGGTAGCCATGCACATAAATATTTTGCAATTATTTGCCTCAGTTGCATTCAAACAGCCATTGCCAGTGCAGCAGACAAAGTATGGGTATGAAAAGGTAACAATGCCAGCCCAGAGATCATGACAAATAGGCATGCATGTTACATTTAAGCAGCTCTCACCCTTCTCTTGCACTCAAAAGCTGTTGCTTTATTTTGGTTTAAAATGAAATTTGGTGAAGAATTTGTCTTGAGAAATAGGAGTTCTGCTTCTACTGAATGAATTTTGTTTAAACTGGAAACACAGCTTGTAAGTATTCACAGTGACCCCATCTGTGTGAACAGTTAGCACAGCAGTTGTCCTGGGAAACAATAATTTCATTCTATGTTCAAACAAGCTTTAATTGGAATACTAGAAGGAAAATAAAAAGAAAGGAAAAAAAAAAAGAGAGGAAACCAGAGAAGCTATTTCTCTATCTTGAATTCATTCAGATAGGTGTGTATTTCTTAGGAATATCACTTTAAATTGAAGTTAACTTTGGACCAAATACTAACAGCTGAATTTTCCACCCATCTATAAGTGAGGAAGGTAGGCCCATACCTCACTTACAGAGAAAGAAGGGAAATTGATTGTACTTCTGTCACAAACAAACAAAAACCCAACAACTAAAGAAAGCAAACAAAAAAGAAACCCAAACAATCCCAGTTCTCTAATGAGTTGTTTTAGAGTTGTTTTGATACTCAGAAAAGTTGGGTTATTGACTTCTGTTACAATCAGCATTTTCTCTGGTCAAGATCAGGTTTGCTTGTAGATGAGAAGCTCATCTTTTTTATTTGATAATACTAAAGTATTTGTTAGTTTATATTTGAATGAAGTAGCTTGAAGGGCAGGGAGAGCAAAAGATTATGAAATGGTAGAAGCCTGGGGTTACTCTGCCCTGTGATATTTTGGTGGATATTAATGCACATGTGTCTTGAAGTCTACACTGCCATTAGAAGTCTTTGTCTATCTTCTTGGGTTTTGGATTGAATAGCAGCTGCTTTATTTATCAGCATCACATCCAAAGTAAAGATGTGAAGACTCAGTCTTGCAAAACATATTTGACTTTTAAAATTTTATCTCCTATTAACATTCTCTTTGCTATTTGTAATCAACACAGGGTTTTATTAATCTCTCATAGCTAATAAATGGTAAATATGCCTTTAAATTATGAGGTACTTCTCCCTTGACATCGTGCTGTTTATTGGAACTAGTGTAATACTGTGCAGCAAGGACCTTCTAGAGAGCTAGAAGGGTCATTGGTCAGCTCACTGCATAAACAGCAGCACTGTGTTGCCTGCCAAGTGACTTGTGATAAAATTTGCATTTGAGCTAAGACAGTAAATATGCAAGGTCTTTGTGGATGGCTGCTAATATTGCAGAAATTATCAGCTGTCATTGGCCTGTCACTGGCATCCTGGGACACAGTCACATGCAGACAGCAACTAATCTTAATTTTATGCATTTTCCTGCTGAAGTCACTTCAAGTACTGACATGTGAAGTTGCTCCAATGCCTCTTTGCAGGACAAACTCAATGGAGTATAATCCTAATTTTGTCAGGAGTTACACAGGTCCGGTGGAGCAGATTGCCAAAGGCATTTACATACCTAGTTCCTAATGATTTTACTGTTGATGTCCATTTGACAATCTGCATTTTAGTTCTGTAGAGCCAACCGACCCTGCAGCAGGTTTTCCACTGCTGCTCTCCCAGAGAAATGAATAGGCATTCAATCTGTCACTCTTTCCCTGATTAAATGAACTGAAGCAATGAGGATTCATTGCCTGCATCCACTATCAGAGCAGACATCATGCAGAAATATTGGAGAAACAAAAAGTGATGTAAGGATTAACTGTGGAAAACTAGCCATTAAAATGGCTCAGACTTGAAGCAGAGCTCACCGTAGTCCATCCTATCTGTGGCCCTAAATCTTTAAAGTATAAGGTAGCAGTTGTGCCAACAGGGAGGTGCTGCAGGATTTCTTCATCCCTCAGGGACTTTCCTTCTGAGAAGGAAAGAAGTAATTACATCTTAGTGACATTCAAGTCCACTTTGGAAGCACACTGGTTTTATATGGTGCTTTATCTATGAGACTCCTTGATGTGATGTGGGTTTATTGGACTATCACTAAACAGACCAAGAATATTTACACTTAATTTTTACTTATCCCTGTAATCACATATAAGCCTGGATCCTCTATTTACACCAAAACAGTTAAAAAGAATTCTCAATCCTATGTGCCTGCCTAGTCTAGTAGATATTCTTCATCACTGCCAACAGCAGAATTTGTTGATGGGCCAATGCCCTTTATGACAGTTCCCTGGCCTCCTAGTCAGCTGCACTTCTCTCTCTCTTCTGCTCTTCTCATTGCTCATCACCAGACAAACAGAAGATAGGATAAGCTGTGTTTGGAAAACTCTCCTATAGAAATTTTCATTGCCTTTCTTTTCCCAAACAACCAGCTACAAGGTGATTCCACTGCACTTGAGCTTTTAATGCCTAGATTTGGAGGAATCTCCAGAAGGCCAGCATTTTCTCATTTATGCCTCACTACATAAATTCACAGAGGAATCTGATAAGGGAGACTTTCAAAGAAGGAAACAAGATAATCATACATCTCTTTTCCATGGATAGATTTTACACAATGAGCAAATCTTCACCAGCATACTTTTAAGGGATTGTTTAAATAAACTTATCCTTAATGAAAGCAAAGGAAGTGTTATATTTTAGCTAAGATGAATTAACACAGTTTGGCCATTAGACTTTCTTTTGTGGACTCAGGCCATGTAAGAGGCTTCTAGTAGCAATACCTACAAGTGTATTAATGAAGTCAGCCAGCTGTCATCAGCTTTGTCAGCAATTGCTATGTCCACAGCAATGTGTTCTGCAGTAGCTTCCCTCAAAAGAACTGTAATTCCTGCCTGAGAACAGAGGATTATGTGAATTGATAGCTCAAACTTGCAGCCTTTTTTGGTGCTCCAGCTGAGCATCATCATGGAGATCATCTGACAGCAGCTAAGGGCAGTGAATATCTAGATCCTGTGCGGCCTCTCTGGAAAGCAACAGTGCTCAGTAGTTAGAAAGTGCATTGGAACAATGTGCAAGCTCCTGAGTTAATTACCAAGCACCAGGGTGTAACTGTGTTTCCTTCCAAAGAATTGTATTTGTTCTGGATTCTCTTCAGTTTTCACAGTGCTAATTAACATAGCTGGAAACAGATTCTTAAGTGCCAACACCCTTAAGTACACCTTTTGTGCCAGGGCCCTGCTCAGTTTAGTTACTCCAGACCTCACAAGTACTTACTTGGATCAAGTTTTATTGACTGCCTTGCTGGGTACCACCGAGGATCTGTAAGACCATACAGAGTTGTGTGATACACAATGTTCAGTTTAGATCACCCACTACTGTAATGAACGCAATACAACAAGATGAGCTTCGTTTAAAGGTTTTTATAAATATTTATTCAACACTAATATAGGTGATAATTATACAGCAGAAAAAAATACAAAACTGTATCAGGATAGGATAAAATAATTTTACTGAAATCTCACTGTGATCACATTCATGTGCAGGTTATCAGCATTATGTGTGCATATATTATGTTTCAATTATGTAATTTTTTCCTATTTATCTACTGGATATTCTGATGTGAGCTGCTGCAGAAGTTATACTCACATAATTTATGGAACATCAATCTGATCTCTCTAATTGTAGCATTTGGTTCCACCTAGGCAACAAAAATATTGTAAATATAAGATGCATATTTTGAAAAACAACTACTAGGTGTAAGACTATTAAGCCAAATGGAAATGTGACTTAGACAATGTAACTATTGCATATAGGTGTCTAGCCTTGGCATGAAGGATTCAAAGAACTGACAGGAAAAAGGCAGGACAATTTCTGACACCTGTTTCAGAGGCAGCTTCTCTAGCAGTGATCAAGAGTTACTATTACAGCAGTGACAATTTGATGGTTTTTGAGTACCAAACAACGGGCACCCTCTTAGTAAAGCAACTTAATGAAGGATAACTGAAGTTGTCCTTTTTGCCCAAAACCTCCTTCTGGAAAAGGGTTGAAATACACTTTAGTCAGTATGAAGTTTGCATAATCATTGCAAGTGGCCAAGGAAATGCTACCAGAAGGTTAAATACTCTTCATAAACACCATATTTACTTAAGAAAAGTTAATAATTTCTTAAGAAGTCACCTAGTCTTTTAAGCAGATTTTGGTTTTACCTTATCTAGGAAGCATAGCTGTTTCTTTGTCTCCCAGTCAAGGATTTCCACCTGAGAGGACACAAAAGGATAATTAATCATTATTGGCTAAATAATGTGTAAACTCTTAGCTGATTCCCAAATTCATAATTAATGTGACTCTCAGAGTGGGATACCGTTTTTCTCTGATCTGTGAATTGAGTTTAAAACCTTATTGATATTTTCAAGAGACAGCTTCAATCACCAGTTTCCAAAAGCACTCAGCTTGGGGAAAAAAAAAAGCCAAATTAATTGTCTTCTTGGATATATTCAGTAGCAGAAGTAGCTAAGTGTTTGATCAAAAAAGTGATCTTGAGTATTTTCTTATGCTAGAGCAAGTGGAATAAGTAAGGAGTAGAGAAGTTTCACAGGAATCACTAAGGAACAGTACTTTATGATTCATAAAAATAGAGTTTGAGAAAAAAATTTAAATGTATCTATATGCATATAAGCAAATACTCTGAGTACACAAAGCTTGAAGATTTTTGTGTATTGTTTCCAGAATATTTTAATTGCAAAGAGAGTGGAAAATATTGGTGGACAAATACAATATAATGAACAAATGCAGCTAAATATCTGGGCTTCACAAACACTTAAACATTTGTTATAGAAATGGTCAGTGTTACTTTTGTCTCTTCAATCACCTGTTTTATTAATTACATATTAGCATTTTATATTCCAATCAGAGGTTTAGCTACAGCTCTGAAAAGAAAAGAGCAGTTTATTTCCATGATCAAATGCAGTTTGGCAAAATGTTATGATTTGATCAACAGCCAAGCAGAAAAGTCCCCAGACATTTCAAAGCCCAGTTGCAGCAGCTTCCTAAACCTCATTGCAGTTGTTGAGGTTTTTATATAAACATCTAGCATTAATTATGTTTGGTATTAACTGGCCAAGAGAATTGATTAATATTAGACTTCAAATAAGATTCCTCACTAAAAATAGGTGTCACAGTTCAGTATCTTTCTCAGAGGGTTGCTTTGAAGAGATCACTTGGTTGGAGTATCTTATTTCCTTGTTTCACTTGTCCCAAAGGGTTCTCTTCTGGCACAGCAATGGAGCACTTCAGCTCCAGTCCCACCTATCAAATCTGATCTCCACAAGGAACACTAATGCCATGGTGGTTTCTGCCTGTGCACTGTAAGCTCTGACTGGGACATTGAGGGAGAAAAGTGCTGTTCCTCCTTTGTGATACGTGACAAGTAGGTGATGGATTGTTGGGATATGTTTTCCCTTGATTTTTTTATATTTAAAATAACACATATTTCCAGTTTTAATGTCCGTTTGTGTGAAATCTCCATGGGAAAGCAAATGAAGTGGATTCCTTTCCCAGAAGACTATTCTTGAAATACATTATTCTGACACTTGCAGTTCACAGAACAAGTACAGGGCAGAGAGGGGGCTGTACACCCCTTTTTGTCCCTCCTGATGCCAAGCTGCTACAAGGACTATTGAAACCTTTGGTGTATCTCAAAGCTCTTCTGTCAGTAAATACCACTGGGCTGCCCTGCAGACTGCAGCAGTGCCTACACTTTTAGTAGGGTTCTTCCTATTCCATACCCAACCCAAATATATATATTTTTAATCAGAATCCCCCAGGGCAGTTCTATGGCCTCCAGTGGTTGTATTAGAGAGATATTCTCCAGGTCAATTACAGTGGTCTAAATATCTTTCTGCCACCTATGGTATTTTAGCTGGGTTATTCTTGCTAGGCATAAGACCATTCTGAAAATTACAGAGTTTTTCTTTTGCTCTGTGGTTTTCATGGGAGTGGCTGTACAGAAATCTCTGTGAACCTTTAGAATCAGTGTGGAAAACAAACAAATAAAGCTTGATTCCACTGTTATTTGGTTCTGTTCCAGCACAATTCTTTCAAATGCCAAACTGTCATACTTGCCTATACGGGTCCATGCAAATAGCTAAAAGAAGCTATGTCTGTGTCTGGATAAAATAGGAGAAAATCTAGACACAAGAATTTTTTTTTCACCATGAGCTAGGCAAAATATGACAAGTTGCTTAGAGACGATGTGGAATCTCCATTCTTGGAGACATTTAAAACTGGGCTGGACAAGACCCAATGCCATTTGATCTGGCTGTATCTGCTCTGAGCAGGAGTTTGCATGATTTCCACAAGGCTCCTGCAACCTAAACTGCTCAATGTTTCTTTTTTTTTTTCCTCCCACTTCAAACATTCAATTTACTTTCAATTACTTTCAAGATCCAAGCAAATATCATTCTTTCCCTTTTCAGAAAGATGGATGCCAGAACACAGCTTTAGATTCCAGTCCACAGCAAATGGTGCAGCAGCAGAGTGAAAGCAAGGTGACGGTTTCCTCTATCACACCTCTTAGATTTATCAGAACATCCCCCAGTGTAGGTGTTCCCTGCACAAGGAACAGAAAAGCCTGATCCAAAGCAAGAAATGGTAGTTCCTGAACATCCTGGCCAATCCCATGAAGCACCCTAGCACTGAACACAGTGTTTCCAGCCTTGAGGCACAGCACCAAGGCAGTTAATGCATTGGTTGGCAACAGTTTTTAGACACCCGGCAATCTGTTCTTGGAACACTTACTGATGGGTAGCATCTCTTTTAAACATAAATTGTTTGGCTCAGAGAACTTCAATTTCATTGTGTTTTCAAAGCATTTAGCACAATAGGACACCAACTGTTGGCCTGCATTAGTGCAATATGACTTACAGTCCATTTATTTGGTGAATTTTTAAAGACATTTTAAACTACAGCTTCTCTGAGACTACTTACAGTAGAACTTAATCAATAGGCAGGTTTGTGCAAGACCTTAAAAACTCTTTTACAAGTGACTACAAATATATATCTTTGATTAGAAGACACATTTCTTCAATTGCATAAGGATTAAAGATCTATAGTGTCATTAGTAAAAAAAAAAAAATCTTGATTATTAATGTTTAGAACAGGTTGAGGGCAAAGAACAATCAATACACAATATAAGTAGGGAAAAGTATATTCAGCTGTTAAATTTTTATTCAGAAAATAAAAAAGTAAAATAAAAGTATTCATAAGGGGAAAACAGCTGAGCAAAGTGTTTAAAAAGAGTTTTTAAGATGTAGTGTCTCTGTAATAGGATTGCAAAAATATAGTTCACTTGGATTCCTGCATTTTAAAGCCATAGCTAAAGTGCTAAAGGATCAACAGATCTTCAAAAATAATGTGATAACTATTAAGGCAATACTGACACATTTATCGTGTTTGTGCATCTTAGAAGCTTAATTTGAAACCATTTGTAATCAGCAGATTGAGTAAACTTGAGTGAGAGTTTATAAGCCCTGACATAAGCATATATTGTATTGATTTCTTTTGAAATTACTCGGTTTAAAAAAAAAAGTTTATTTCACAGTATAGGACCCAACCAGTCTGAGAAAGAGCAATGCAGAATGAATTCTCCCTAAACTGTCAGAATGCTTACATAATCAGTTTATTTGAATTTAACTCTAAAAAACCAATCCAGTGGTTGCCACAGTCCTAACTGTGGCAAACTGAATCTTTCTAAACGTTTTTCCTATAGAATTATTCATTTTCTCTATCTCCTTTGACTTTTCTGGTAGACTGTGCTGTTCCTGAACGGAGTAAGCATGCCTTAGTGTGATCTCACATTAGGGCATATCAAGAATAGTTTTCTTCAAGTCAAGAGTTAAGCCAAAGGGAGATTGCTGTAAGTGTACTTACACTGAAAATTCTGTTTGTGCTGCTGCTTTACAAATGACTCTCAGTCTGAAGCTTCTCTTGCACCAAAAGGTACAAACTGTAGCAGAGGATGGGTCTAAGGATCCATCTAGAATTGGTTTCTGAAACAGCCAGCAGCAGGTGACTCAGAAAAAGTAATAAAACAGGGCAAGAATGTAGTGACTGAGGGAAAGGGAAGAGACAGACACAGTGATTTTGATTCTCCTGCATCAGAAGTGCTGCCTATGTATTTAATAATTTTTCATGGATTTCTTTCTTCAACTAGTTTATCCATTTGTCTTTTAAACCTGTGTAAACAGTCCTAAGGTAGGGAGTCTCTCAGCTTAGCCACATGCTATGGGAGAAATTCCCAAACCAGAACCAAGGCAAATGTTCACAAAGCAAAATTTCATCATCTTACCTGTGGAGTGATGAGCCTTATTCTCTAAGGAGTCCAACTAAACAAATCCTTACCTCTGAAACAATGGCTCATATTTCACAAGACTAGAATCTTATTGCATTATTTCACTGTGTATACATGAAGGATGCCCATACTGAAAGGGTTTTCTAAAATGAATTTTCACTTTTGTAGAATTTAGATGTCTAACAGGTTCACAAGAGATACTCTAGGTATTTACTCCTCAGCTTCCTAAGTTCTGCTCTTCTGCAAGCCAGTGTTCGACCTGTGCTGACACTCACACTGCATTTTTATTTCTTCCACCTGTTTCTGATTTGTTAGTTAGACATGTTCTCATCTAAATCCCCAAGGATATTGGTCCAGTAAGCATCTTTATCACAAGGTCAGCATAATGCACAGCATTTAGATTCTTTCTGAATGAAACTAAACTGTCAGCAAAGGAGATGATCTAGTTCTTCATACTTCACATGTAATAGTTAGACACACTGCCAGGAAGTGGGAAAATTGCTTTGGAATGTCTTTTGCCATTCCCCATTTCTCCCACAGGCAGACCAAAAAGTACAGGCAGGAGAGGAATTCAGTGAAAAGGGCTGTCTCCTACCAAAGAGAGAGCCTGAATTTCTGTCTCTCTGGGCTCCTTTTATCACTGCTCCCTTCCATTGTAATTCTGTTCAGTATTTCTCTACAGCAGATATCTTCTGGGATATCACACAGTAAAGAGATAAGAGTTGAAGTAAACTTGGATACCCTGACCAAATTGTCCCATCTGACCTTGGAGCTGGGTGCCTAACCCAAAAACATTGCAAAACCCAAGTTGCTTTGTGGACCTGGGCCTAGGGATGCTAACAGCTAGAGCTGCAAATGCTCATCCTTCAGAAAGACATGGATTCATTTATATAATTGGCAGAGATAAAATGAGTCAGCAAAAGAATAGTCAGGAAGGAAAAGGAAGGAAGGTCTATTCACTTGGGGGGGAGGCTGATTTATTTTTCAAGAAAGGAAAAGTTGTTAAGGCCTTCACAGTGAGTTCTGGTTCTTCAAAATCTATGAGAACTCTTCAGCTTTTACTACTATGAGATCTTGCAGGATACACAAGATGAAAAGGAACCTCCACCAGTTAATACTGACTCAGTGCATATTTACTTAGGCTGGCTAACACAGAGCTGCATGTTGCCAATTTCCCAGGCATACTGAAAAGTCACATCATTCACTGAGTATCACTGTCACTATGAAGCACATTGGAGTGCCTCCATCTGAGAACCTGAGCCAGCTTTGACTCAACACTAAGTAGACATCCAGGTTTTCCAACACCACTGCACAGCCTTTTCCTTGTGCAAGAGAATATTCACAGCCTTGGGGCTTTAGTTTATGGTTGTTTTCTATGTAGCAGAGTTATACAAATTCTTTGTGAAATCACAATCATATCTTTGTATCAGCACTGTGTTTGCATTATCAAACTTCAATATTTCTAGTTTCATTACTACTCATTGTGCATAATTTGCTGTAGGGATGTCAAAATGTACATACAGTGTATATTTTTGACAGGAAATTGAAGAAATTTAAGAGGTTTTTTTTCTTTGTTTTTTACCTAGCAGCATCAAGGATGGATCTGCTGCCTTTTGAAAGTGCAGGAAGATTGGAAACCCTGGTAATTTTAGAGAACTTATACAGACAGGTGAACTTACAAAACTGGTGGTTTGGTTTTTTTCTAAGTACACTTCAAAGAAGACCATTTTTTCCTAATATAAGACTTATAATTTCACATGTAGCTTTCAAATTCTGAGTAGTTCCAGATACTTCCTGCCACTGAATGTTTTACTATCAAATTCTCCTATACAAAATTAAGTTTCTTTTCCAAGCTTCACAGAGGAAAAAAGACAAACTGCTGTCTTTTAAGTAAAACAGTACAACTAAATGTTGAAGTGTTGGTAAGTGTGGGGAAAAGTGGTGTTGGAAGAGTAAGGGATAATGTTTGCCCTGTCATCTCATCTCTTTCTATGATAATAATCTTTATTGTTACTTGTAAAAACAGAGCAGATGTCTTGAAACAGCAGGGAAATTTTCAGTTGTCCCTTTAAATGACTGTTCAAATAGCTCATATGTGGCCTTGTCTTTCTGGCAATTCTTGGAGGATACAGCATCTTGAAATGTTCTGCAGTTCTGCTTTTAGCACTTGCTCTCAGTGCTCTTACTTGCTGAGGCTTTAGGCAGCATAGCTCTGAGAGGGAACAGCCTTTGTAACAGGAGCTGTGACATCCCAGCCATGCCAGCCAGACAGCAGTCGCCACCCCCTTACATTCAGAGGGTTTTCATCACAGACAGAAGAGGGAGGGAACTTTAAATGCCAACAAGGGGGGCCGGTACATTATTGCTTTTAGGCTGTACTGCACATGTCAGTTCAATCTATCATCAGGGAATGAAGACTCCAAAACATTTTTGGGTATTGCTGCTCACAAAAGGCACTTACCATCCAAACTAATTAAGGAAGCAAAAGTACAACTGTGGCTCTTGTGACACTAATTCTCTACAGTATGAATATATTTGTTCAAGGATCTTTCCTCTAGGAAATCAGAACACCAATCTATTTTCTTTATATGAAATGCTTTTGAAGACCTAAACCTGTCAAGTAAAAAGAAATAGTACAATTCATTAGTCTAACTTCAGAGCTCTACTGGAGACATTTACATCTGAGCACATCACACAGGCATCCCTCGTAAGGAAAGGAGGAATAGAGGCACTGTTAGGATAAACAGTATCATAAGCTCTGAAACAAACCTCAAATAGGCCAGAAGAGTTGCTCTCTACGCAACTTAGAGAATTGAGCACTCCTAAAGAATATTAATCTAGATACAAGTCTCTGTCATACATCTCTCAGTCTTCAAAGTTGAATATCCTCAAATTATCAGGTGCAGTATTTTCAAGTATATGCATATTTATTTATAGTTGTCCTTGAGAAGCTTCTTCTGAACTATTAGTGATTAAAAAATGAGGCGAAAGTAGAAACAAACCAACATCTGAAGTAAAGATGACAGTTTGGTGATTGTGAAGTAATTTGTGATTCTTATCAGGATGCACCACAGAAGAACAGTAAAGAGTAAGTGGTATATAAATGTTTAGGGGAAAGTACAAATTTATACAGTTCCTCAAAGAGGGAACCCTAAGGTTTATAACAACAGTAGAAATTCTGCCTGCCCTCCCCAGGAACTACTGAGAGAAGTGGGATACTCACCTTCTCTCTTTACATAGCTCAGCTTTGAATGTGTGGTGGGGAAATGCAATTCAGGACTCAAAGTCAATGAATTTATAACAGAAAATAAATCGGGGAGAACAGTGCAGAAAGCAATAGGGAACTGCACTGTGGGTGCTACTTAGGCAGTCTTCGTCCACATCCTAGCCCCGAGACAGCTCACACACGGGATGAGCTGGGCAAATCTGTTTCCACCCATTGTCTGCTATAAAAAGAAAAGGACTAAGACATACAAGGCTGACATGTAAATTTATGAATCATGCTGAGTTTGCTTTAGTATTGCTTAAACACAGGATCTTGATTTAGGACTCCAAAGACCTGGATCTCCTGCTATTGTCCTGCATAGTGCGACTGAGCAGGTCATTCAACTTTTGTGTGTTTCCCCATCTGCAAAATCAGGTAACAATCATGATGTCCGTGCTTTTGAGGTCTTCTAGTAACTAGTGCTCTTCAGGAGTTCAAATAAGTCTAGGCAGAAGAGCAAACCTGAAGTGACTAAGGGCAATCAGAAGGGTATTACACACGTGCTTGCTCCTGCATTTGGAACTCACAACAGTTTGAGTTCTACCTCACAGGTAGAAATCCATGAGGCAGTAAAAGCTTGGTTGTTTTTCCTAAAACAAACCTGTGAAGCCAACACTGCTGACGAAAAAGCCCGGTGCAGGTGCATACCTCACACCCGAAAGAGCCATAGGCAGTTTATTTTGCTGAATTGTGATGTCTGGATCATTTTTATATCTTTGAAAAGTAAAACCTGGACTTTTAGGTCATGGCGGGTTACTGAAGGAGTAGATGATTTTCAGAGGACTTTGGATTCTATTAGTGTTATAACAACAACAGATTTGTAATTTGCACGGGAGGAGGAACATTCCTCCCTTAGTGCATTTTTTTTTAGGTAAGTCATGATTGAGAAACCCAAGTATAAACCTGCAGAAACACATTCAGGATTGCTGTAATTTATCTTGTACAGACCTGTTTTTGTAATAAAAGCCGCTCTATAGTTTTTTTTTGTATTTGCTAGCCTAACTAATTCTAGCAAAGAGTCGGTGTGGTGTTTATGTAAGTGGATGAGATGTTACCCTTGAAGCTCCCCAGGTACACGTTACTCTGCGCTTTCTGTGAGCACAAGGAGCTGACTGTAGTAAACTGCGCCCGGCTGTTTTTCATTCCCCACTCAAGATCGAGCGCTCCCTGCAAGCAGAGGGCTCTTGCCCGTATCCGCCGGGCAGCGGGCGCCGCACCGGGCGCCGTCCTCTCGGCCAGGGCACCAACTCGCCCGCCGGCTCCCTGCCGCCCAGCCCAGCCGGCCCGGGGAGGCTGCCGCCCGCGACCACGCCTGCACCGGGCCGGAAGGCTGCGCGGGACGGCTGCCGGCGAGGGGCACAGCGGCCGGCCGCGGGGTTTTCCGAGAAGTTGGGGACAGAAGGTGCCGAGAACATTCCTCGCTCTCGCTCTCTCCGTAGGGCTGGGACGCGCTGCCAGAGCCAGCGCAGGCTGCCCGCGGTGCTGCCCTGGGCAGGACCCGCGAGAAGCCCGGAGCCATTGAGCCGGCGCCTCCGCGGACCGCCGAGAGCGCCGGGAAGCCCGGGGATTTCCCCCGCCCCGCTCTCCGGGAACACGTCCGAGGAACACCGGGGACGCGGGGAGCAGGAACGGCGAGGGGAACGCGCCCGGGGAAGGGGAGGACGGGGCGAGCGGCAGCTGCTTTTGCTCCCTCGCCCCAGTGAAACCCCCGGGGAGCAGCGTGCCGCTCCGGGCCCCTGTGCCCGGCTCCGGCGGCGGTCACTTCCCTCGGCAGACTCGGGAGCGGCTGGCTCCGGCTCCCCGGCGCTTCAATGCAGATGGAGGGGGAAGAGAAAGGAGCCGGCCGGGATCCCGGGCAGCCCCGTCCTCCGGCGGCAGGATGCTGCGGGACCTGTCCCGGGCTCGCCTCGCCTCGGCCGCCCCCCGCCCCCAGCGCCGCCCGCACCCACCTCGAAGAAGCCGGCTCTGCCGCCCATTCTGCGGGCACCCGCCGCGCCGCCCCCGCCGCCGCCCGCGGCACCTTCCGCGGGGCCCCGCGCTGCGGCCAATCAGGCGGCGCCCGGACCCCCGCCCCGCCCGGGCCGGGGCCGCTGCCCGGCCGTGCCGGTGGGCGGCTGCTGGCAGCGCTGCCTGCCGAGCCCGCGGCGCTGCCCCGGGCAGCCGCAGCAGTGCGCGACCGCCGGCACCTCGCGCTCGCCAAGTTCTGCAGCTCCCGGTGTTCAAAAACTGCGGGAGAAGAACAATATGCCACCGGGAGTGACATTTCATTCAGAAGGGTGATTTATTTTCCTTTGAGAATTACTGCAGGAAATATTTTTCTTTTTAAAGAGCTGAAGTATCTTAATAAGATAACTTGAAAAATGCAACTGATCGTGAGCTAGAAGACATTCTCCTTTCTTTTTTTTTTAATAGTTAACCTGATGTTTCAGGGGTGATTGGACTGACAACGGAACTGTGCTGAGGAGATCCCTTCTCCTCCTGTGACGCGCTCCTGCCACTGCTAAGGATTACATGCGTGGCATAAAGCAGTACAGAGCTGACTGTTTTTCCTCCACCCAGTCTTCATTACATGATATCTTTTCTTTAAGAGCTAAGGTAATTAAATATCAACAAAATCTACCAGGCTACAAAAGAACATTGCTTTTTCACTGCCATAAATTTCTATTAGATAGAAAGATTTATGCTATATACTGTCTGAAAACCTTCTGCTATCTCCAAGTTTAACCTTCTTGCACATATCTATAACCATCAAAGCTACTGAAATATCAAATAATAAATTTCACCAAAAGGCCTCTACTGGAAAGCCAGAAAGCTGATCAGAAAGCCCTAACAGGACATTATTCATTATTAGTGTAAATATGGGCAAATGCAGAAACATACACTGCTTCACAAGCTAACCCTGAGACCGGAGAATTAACGTTTGGGCCAGGTTAGACATTCTGGTTTTTTATGCTAAAAAAAACAGAGACAAAATTATTGCTTCTCCAAATAGGCTGGCATTTCTTTCAGTACATTTAATTTCCACATGCTCTGTAACCATACAGAATCATGAAAACATTTCCCAACATGAAAAATTAATCAGATCGCAAATATAAAGAACATTTAAACTAACCTTCTGTAGCAGAAAGTAATCAGGCAGTGCTTCAGACTGACAGAAGTTATGCAAATTGGTTCCCTCTACTAGCACAATACAGCTTGAGGAAGAAAAATCTATTAGAAACACAATTCAAATTCAAGCTGACTGCAAAATTGGAATTTGTGGCTCACTGTTCCATTTAACATGAGTTACAGAAGAAAAAAGCCACCCCCCTCAACTCTCCAGTACGGAGGGATTTTGGTCAGAATGTGGTGTTCCAGAAGTCTCCTCATCTTAAAAAAGAAAATACTTCCAAGTCACAATCCTTCAGGATTTACCCGGTGTGTCTTCACTGGAACCAGCTGGTGTAAAACTGGAGTGCTGCCCTGACACTGGTTCACTCAAATGCAAACACAGCCAGAAGGGGCAAGCATTTGGATGCTTTTTCTGGGCCTTTTAGCTCGGTGTCTGTCAATGACTACCTGTTGGTGGAACGTGTCACGAGCACAATTCAGATGGTTCCTCTCATTTACTGAGCCTGCACAGCAGCCACAGCCCGGCGCGGCCGGGCTCGGGGGGTGTTACCGAACCCGGGCCGCTACTACCGGGCAGCGCCACGTGTGCCTTGGGTACTCCGTTGGGCGCGATGCCGGGTCGGGCTCCCGCGGCCGCTGGCCCTCGGGGCCGGACCGATACACGGACCCGGGACCAACACACGGACCTGGCACGGCCACGCCGCGACGCGCCCCGAGCCCGGCGGCGCCGGGAGTGCGGCCCCGCCCCCCGCAGCCCGGCCCCGCCTCCCGCAGCCCGGCCCCGCCTCCCCGGCCCAGCCCCCCAGCCCGGCCCCGCCCCTGCCCGCCCCTCAGCCCCGCCCGCCCTCTGCCCGCCCCGGCCCGGGCTGCCCCGGAGGCTGCTCCCGTGCTGTGGCCCGGCCGCCGCCAGGGGGCGCAGGCCCGTGGCGGCCCCGCGCCGTGAGGCAGCGCGAGGCGGGGCGCGCTCCGCTCCGTGCCGCTCCCGCGCCGGGCCCGCCCCGCCGCCCATTGTCCCCGCGCCGCCCCTCGCCCCGGTGCCGGTGCTGAGTCACGGCCGGCACGGCGCTGCTCGGGGCCGTAGGTGTCGCGGAGAGCCCCCCGGCCACCGCCTGAGCAGCGCCATGGGGACCGAGGGCGCCCGTGCCCTGCTGGAGCGCGCCGGCACGCTCACCCTGCAGACCGGCAACCTGCTCAACTGGGGCTGCCTCCGCAAGAAGTGCCCGGCCACCCCCGGCGAGGAGGTGAGGGGCGGGCCGGCGCTTCCCTTCGGGGCGCTCGGCGGAGGCCGCCCTGGGGCGAGGGGCCCGGGCCGGGCCGCGGGCGGGCTGGCGGCTGAGGGAGCGCTGGGCGCCGCTCCCGGCGGCCCGAGCGCGTCCGGAGCGGTTCCCGTTCCGGCGGCGCACGGCTGGCCCGGTGCCCGTCACGGCGAGGAGCGGCTCTGGCTCCCGAGCGATCCGCTTCCCGGTGCCGTCGGGAGGCGCGAGATGGGAATGGCAAAACAGAGTTTTGCTTGTTTGTTTTCGTGCGTTCGTTGTGTTCTGCCCTGTGGGGAGGCCGGGGCCCCCGGAAGCACTTTGCCCTGAGAAGGAGAGAGCCCAGCCTTCTGATCCCGGGAATGAAGGATTAAACACTTACAAATTTAAGTGCTGTCTCTAATGGCAAAGGGGATCCCTTATACTTTTCTAGTAAGATTAAAATATGCATACTTACGAGCTTGCATTACACATCATGCAAGTTAATTTCTTCATAGAGACAGATCTTGGGGAAAGTAGCAGTTGTCTTCTTAGAAGCATAGAGCTGACATTCTTTGTTAAGAAGTTGAAAAGAGCCTTTTAATCATCACCTTAAAAGTACTGCCTTTAGCGGTGTGTGTCAATGCTTAGGATAGTTCTCATAAAATGTCTGGAGATGCTATGGCCATGAACTTCAGAACCATCATATTTGCTGTTTTGCCGTGGCACAGTAATCTCAGAATGGTCACTTAATAATGAGAAAAACGATGGGTTTGGCTGATTATTGCTATGTAATCACACTAGCGATAACCTAGAAGTTGGTTGGTTGCATATTAATCATGCACAAGTGGAAGAAAGGTGGCAGGGAGGATGATGTAACAAGAAGAAAGAATTCATCATACTCTGTTGAGCTGTCATGTGGTCCTAACGTGACCACATAACCTTTTGTTTGGCCTGGTTACTTATTAAACATTCTGTGATCCATGTGAAATAGGGCTGGGTTCTGTAACAAAGACGTAGCTGTGTCATGATGGGCACCCTTGTGTGGGTAGTTTCTGGAGGGCTGTTAAGTAAAGAGTGGCCAATGTGCATAACTAATAGTTAAGGTACTAAAATCCACTTGTTTACAGAGGAATCCACTGGCTTTCCAGAGCTGGTGTACTTCCAAAAGCAAATGGGATTATTTGCAATCAGCTTTTAACTCCTCTCTTTGGTGCAGTCAGTTGTCAGTGGCAGAATGTAAGCTAAAATTTTGCAAACTGTGAATGCCAGCGTTAGGAGATGCAGCTATGTTTGGAAAAGCTGATCAAAGCAGTGGAATACACGGCTCTTTCCACATGGCCTGAGGGCAGGGGAGTGGTGTGCTAGGGAGTCAGAGGCGGGTGCATAGGAACCACAATAGAAATATGTCCTGTGGCAGTTGCAAAGCAGCAGCATATGAAAATTTAGTACTGTCTCACTTGCCCTCAGAAAAGAAAAGATAACAATATAAATTGTATCAAAATAGGATTAAGAGTTATTTTATTAAAGGGTTATTGTGCTTAGCCATTTACTGGGGTGGTCAATTCTTGCCTTTTGGGTCCAGGGGTTTTTATACTGTTTTAAATGATGGGAGGAATGTATAGTATTTCTGTTCACAAAGTATTGTTCCTGTACTGTGTCTGGTATCAGGCAGGGATGTTGACTTCTAGTTTGTGCATGGTATTAGAGCTCCCTGAGTTGGGTGTCATAGGAAATGGCTGCTTACTGGTACACAAAGTAGGTATGCACACAGTTATAAAATACACTGTGGAAAGCGAAGTAAAGCAGCAGCTGGTGGAAGTACTCCTACCTGTGGCAGGTGGCAGTCAGACAGTACCTGTGCTTAACTCCTGAGATGGATCAGAGGGAAGCTACAGCACTGCTACAGCTGCACCACTGGTACTGTATAAAATTAGTTAGCTGGTTTAATAGTCATGTCTTACTGCATTCAAGAAAATCCATGATCAGAATCTTAGCCGAGTTTATTTTGCATCTGTGGATGAAGGAAAAATGCAAGTGTGGCATAGGATCTGTAGGTTCCCCCTACAGTGATGGAGGACTTAAAAGCTCTAGTGGTTTTGCTTAGTGGAGTAGGTAAGCAGTAAATGGGAAGGGTTGTATGCATCTTAAAAAGAGAAGGAGTTAATACAATGAGTTTTTAGTGGTTTATTTTCAAGTCTCATTTCTACAGTGTCAGGGCACTTGTGCTCTTGTCTGACTACTTTGTAACTTAGGAATTTCTGTGCAAAAAACCCAAATCACCCCATGTCTTAGTTCTTGCTTGCTTAGCATTGTACTTTCCTTTTAAGATGGCATTAGTCTGAGAAATAACTAAAGTGCAGTACTTGTATTGCTGCTAAAACTCTATGGAAGAGGAGAGAAAAATATGTAAATAAAGCAGTTTGAGCAAGTTTCAGCTAGAAACTATAAAGGAAGAATCTTCTGTGGGGTGGTGTTGTTAGTTCAGCTGTGCAGTCTGTCCTGCCCATCTCTGTACTGTTGTGTTTGTGTGTAGCTGGAACATACCCCGCTTCAACCAGGAAAAAATCTTTTGTAGGTGCGGGACTGCATCCAGAAAACACTGACTGAGTGGAGCTCAAAGATCAGCCAAGACCAAAATCAGGTAGGAGAGGTGTTATGCCTCTTACCCATCTTCCATGTGAAATCAAAGGTATAAAGAGTTGGTTACACTTCTAAAACTAACTACTCAATCTTGTTCCAATAATTCTAAGCCGTAATTTGTGTTTTCTATATTAGGGTCTTATAGGGCCTTTCATATGCGTTCATTATTTTGATATCCCCTCAGTGATCAGGAAGCCTTAGATTACTTCCTTTCTGTCTTTGCATTTTTCTACTATTTTTGTTTCCAACTGCAGTAAGGCACTTGCTTTTTTTTTTTTTTTTTTCAAATTACCTAAAAACATTCTTCAGGAGCTTACTGTCTCCTCTTGACATTGCTCCTAAGTCTCATGTACTTACTACAGGAAACACTGGAGGTTCTGGAATGTTCTGTAGCTCAAGCTATAGAAAAAATAAATCCTGAAGAAAGGGATGAGTTGAAAGTATCAGGTAAGAACATAGTCAAAAATCCAGTGTCATGAAAAGATTGCATATGCAGTCATTAATAGGATATTCACAGATGGGGTTTTTTTGCTCTCTTCTATAATTGCAGAATCAAATTACACTATTGCACACTGTTCTTAAACATTGGCTAAGAAAGTCTTGAATTCATATTTCAGATTTTAAAGCAGCTCAGCATTTTTCTAGTTTAACTTACATCACCTCAAGATATTTTAAATATATTTTGTGAATCTTTGACATTTTTGAAGCAAAATATTACAGATAATACTGGAATTAAGAAATAGCATTGGAAGCACATATATTTGCATAACTTTTCCAGGTTGAATATGATGAACTTGAAGGAAGCAGTCCAAACTAACTCTAGTACATTTTGAGTCTCAGTAAGTTGTGAAGAAGTGTTTGTACTATTACATTTGGGGTTCTTACACAGATTGTTACTGTTACTGCTTCGTGTCTTGATGCTTTACAGCTTACTACATCATCTAACTGGATGATTTCTGAGACTGCACAACATCGAAATTTAAGAGAACGGTGTCTTTATTGGGCAGTCACCTTTCAAAAAACTGGGTTTTTTTCCATTTTTTTAAGCAATTGGTGTATATTTTCAAAAATCTTTTCCCCAAAAACTCATTAATAGTGACTATAGCAAAAGTAAATGGCTGTATATTAGTAATACCTGGCTTGTTTAGTTGTTGATTCCAGTTTGTTTGAAAATAGCAAAGCTTTTCATCGTTGGATCAAATTCTTCATCGATCAGAGATGCAGTTGACCTGGGTAAGTGTGGAACTCAAGTTAGGATTTCTTTTTTACTCTAGAACTTAGATGGAAAAAGTTCTGATGTTATTTCTAAGAGGTGTATTTGGTCACTGTCGCAAGTGCATCCTGTTTTCCTATGAAGAGAGACTTAGTTAATCAAGTCTGTTTGCACAGTAGCTCAGTCAGTAAACTTATTAAATGGATTGCTGTGACCTTGGATCCACAAACTCAAATCTGATTCCTTGCTACAAGCAGGAGCAAGTTTCTATTACTTCACACAAAACTTGTTAAAAAGTAAATAGCATGTGATGTTTTAATAGCAGTGATACAGCCATTCTTGCCAGTGCTTGTTAGTTGCAGTTAACATCATGAACTTTGCTGCTGACTGAGTAGTCTTTCAGAGATTGTTTAGGAAATAAAATAATGTTGCAAGTAGCTGGTGAAATAGTTAGGTTTTACTGAAAATGCCATACAATGTCTCTGCATGAAGTTCTGTTGGCCTTAGGTAGCAGTAATTGTGAGCAGCAATGAACTTTACTGTTTTGGAAGTTTGTTGGGCTTAAGGGGTGACCAAACAAGAAAGGGCCAGATACCATTATTCTCTATTAATACCCCAGATAATAGCTTATTTGTTGTAATTTTTACCACCATTTGTCAAACCTACAATATTGGACTCCTCCTCTTGAGGAAAATAATTAGCTCAGCAGTTCTACTCCGTTTGCTGTGCTTAAGAGGCCTCAAGACTTGCATTTTTCCTAAAGCTCAGTGAGACTCCAAGACTTGCACTTTTCTAACTCCTCACACATATCAAGTAGTTTTCCTAACCCATGTCCTGTACTTAAGTTATAGTTCAGAGTGAAAGCTACAAATTTTAGAAGAAACGTAGAGTGAAGAAATAGAGACTTGTTTATCATCAGTGTCTTCAGATAAAAATACAGTTTTAATATTAAAAAGGAGGGGAAAGCTTCATGCTTTTGTTCATTTTCTGTTGGTTTTGTTTTTTGCTTTCCCAAGACCTGAAACTGAATCGTGGTCTTCACCTGTATTCTTGACTCTTTGCTAAAAAGGTTGCGTTATTATTCTTGACCTCAGATATGCTCAGAGTTTCAAATGGTGAATGGAGAGCTAGCAGAGTGAAGCAGGAGGTGTGGTTTTTGCTAAATTTGAAGAGTCATGCTGTTTATGTTCGTATCTGATAGAAGATTTTGCAGTGTCTGTTCTTTTTCCTCAGCGTGTTCTGCCCTCGGAGTTGCTCAGTTAGACTCAGTCATTATTTCCCCACCTCCTGTTGAAGATGGAACTAACCTCTCCTTGGAATATTTGCAACCTTATTGGAAAGAACTTGAAAATCTAGTTCAAAACAAAAAGATTGTTGCCATAGGTGCCTCTGACCTAGATAAAACACTGTTAGAGCAGCTGTATCTGTGGGCACAGGTGAGAACCAACTTCCTACTCATAGCATTTCTTAGGACAGAGTAATTGCTTGCTTTCTTGGCTGACACATTGTTACAAACTTCTCTTATAAATGGTTTTTATATAAAATACTAATTAGCCCTGTTATTTTCAACATTTTGTGTATGGTCGTAATGTTCAAGATGGGGGAGGTTCAAATATGACTGTTGTTTGTTCAGTGTTCTTATGTACTGACCAGCAACAGCTGGAAATCACAGGTCTGTTCAGAAGCGGGTTCTTTGAAGTACTGAAAGTTTGAGGATTGAAGAACTGAAAGTTTATACTTAGGAAGGAGTACAAACAGGACTCTTAAACCATCAGATTTATTCCAGTGACTCTGAAAATGTAGCTGGTTTTGTTTTAAGCTGTGTTACAAAAGGAAGGATTTCCCCTTGGAGAAATGATGTTTTAATGGTAAGTGTAAATGTAGAGAGGAAGGCAGGCTCTGAATGAAATGGCACAAGACTTTTCTGTCCAGAGTGACATAGCATCATAAAATGGGCTGAAAGGTCATTTAGTTCCAAGCCTCCTGTCATGGGCAGGGACACTTTCCAGTAGACTACGTTGCTCAAAGCCCCATCCAACGTGGCCTTGAACACTTCCAGGGATGGGGCAGCCATCCAGCACTTCTCTGTGCCTCAGCACTGTCACACTGAAGAATTGCTTCCTAATAGCTAAGCTAAGCCTGCCTTGTCAGTCTAAAATTATTCCCTTGTCTTATCACCATATGCACTTGCAAAAAATCCCTCTCCAGCTCTTTTGTGGCCCCTTTAAGGTACTGGAAGGGCCTCTTAGGTCTCTCTGGAGCCTTCTTTTCTCCAGGCTGCAAAATCCCAACTCTCTCAGCCTGTTTCCATAGAAGAAGTGCTCCAGTCCTTTGATCATCTTTGTGACCCTCAGTGTTTTATGTACACTGAGAGAGGGCAATTGCAGGATTTAATGACCACCTGCATGGTGATCATGAATGCGGTTTGTGAGGAGAAAGTCAGTGGAAGAGCATCCCTTTTAACTTGATCTAATCAAGCACTTGCCTGAAGGCATGGAAGATTGCAAATTAATATATCCCTAACAAAAATGGGTTTGGATTTTAAAATCAAGTATTTTTTGAACTAACATCCCCATAATGCTTTTACTAGAAGTGGGGGAAAATAAGGCTGCTGCTGTTTCAGGGGCACAGCAGACAGAAAGCCAGAGTGCAGTGAGTTTGCACTCATCTTGATATGGAAGCACCTGAAGTTAGAGGCTACTCCTGTTTTGGGCTGTGTGCTGCAGGGAATTGCAGGTGTTGCAGCTGCCTACATTAATTAGTCAGGCAGAATTAATTAGCCTTGCTCAGACTTCAAAACAATGGTCAAAGACAAATTGTTCAAAGCAAAATTTCTGTTGTCATAGAAGGTGTGAGGGAAACAGCTAATGTAAGTACATTAGTATTTTTTCTTATAAAAATATTTTGTTACTCAGGTGAAACCAAGTAGTAATCAGGTGAACCTGGCTTCCTGTTGTGTGATGCCACCTGATCTCACAGCATTTGCAAAAGAATGTGACATACAACTGCTAACTCACAATGACCCCAAAGGTAAGACTTTGCTGATTAAGTTAACAGAAGACTTCTAAATGCATTTATTCAATAGAAAATCAGGAATAATCTTTTCCTGAACTTCAAAGTTTGTTATATTTGAGGCCTGAACCAAGGATTCTCAAGGTCTCTCCTTAATAAAATATTTCTGTTAAGTTACTGCTGTTGCTTCCTCCCCTCCCCCCCACCCCTTTTTGAATCAGTCTTGCAGCCTTGGATAATTTCTTGAAATACTTCTAATCAGAGAAAATAAAATAAATAGAAAAACAACCTACTGAGCAATTTGTACTATGTTTATTTCTACAAAATATGGAATTAAATGTATTGCCGAAGGCCAGTAAATGACAAATGAAAGTGTACTTGCCTGGAACTTGTGAAATAGATTACATAAAAATGTTAATGGCCAGTTGATTTTTGAGTAGTTTGGTAATACTAGATCTGTAAAATTATTACGCTTCAAGTAGGATTCTCTCAAAGTCTTGACTTCTTAAAATAACATTATTACAAAAAGAGTTGTAAATTCTTCACTTTTTAAATGCAATGATTTATTTGCTAAATGAATGAAGAAATTGGAGGCTTTCCTTTGAACTGTATAACTGAGTTACCAGTTCTCTACAATACTCTGGGATATAACATTCATTTCTCTCAAACATCATCAGTCTTCTTCACTTAAGAACACCTTAAGAGCATAGGACACTTTAGCACCTTGTTGGAATAATAAAAAGTCTTAAACAATATTTAGTTAAGTCCTTCTCTATGTTCTTGGTCATGATTAATTATTCATGATGATGATACTTTGCCTTCCTTCTCCTTTCTTTCCCTTGATCCCAAAGAAAAAAGTATGTGAAGTATTTATTATGAAGTATGTACTTCATAAGTATGTACAGTGGTAATAAGTACCACTGTTACAACTAATGAATTTCATCGGTGCCTGAGCTGGATTTATCACTGCTGTGGCAGCATGCAAGATGAATTTCCATTCAATCTGTCAATTTCCATTCGATTTCCATGTCCTCTGAAGTCCAAATGCAACTTGCATTTTAATCAATAGTATTCACTGAAAGTCATGAAAATTAAGGAGAAGAGAATTTGATAGAAAACAGCACAAGTTGTGATTCCTTTATGTGCTGTTTGTGCAGCCTAACTTTTCTGTAATAGTCAGCTGAAGAGTATGGAGACTATTTTTGGTGAGCACTCCTCACCAAAGACATTGTTCTTTTGATGAACAGTCGAGAGGAAACTAGGAGGATCTGTACTTGCCTTGTTTCTTGCTTTTGTGGCATTTAAGCCCATTTTTCTTAAAGCTTTCTGGGCTTATGGTTATTATGAGCCCCCTTATGGGACATACTGTGAATGTTGACTTTGCAGTGACTGCAGAGGTAACTCTGAATGCTCAGTACTTTACTGATTTCAGCCCTATGCTTTACTCACCTCTGGTTTGTCTAGCTAGTTTCTCAATCTAGTTTTCTTTTTCTCCCACTAATGACTCTGCTGATCAACTGAATTTGATATTCCAGAGTCTCTGTTTTTTGTGAGAAATACTCAGTGTTGCAAAAAAGTGTCCTGGAGATTTATTTTGTAATGTTCAGCTGCTTTTACCCTAAATGCATTCTGAAAGAGTGGATCTGAAAGGTATATGGTACCACTTAAGATCCTGACTGTAGGAGAAGGCTTTTCTTACTAAGTGTTGCTTTTTGCAGCTGTTTACATGATATTGTTTTAAGCAAAAATATCCCTTTTTAACTTCAGAATTACTTTGTGAAGCAAGTTTCCAAGAAGTTCTCCAGGAAAGCATCCAGAACATGAAAGCCAACAAGTGGATTCCTTTATGGCTTCTGCGGTATTCAGTCATTGTTAAAAGCAGAGGAATTATCAAGTCCAAAGGCTATATCATACAAGCTAAAAGAAATGCATCTTAAAACACTGGTTTTTGTTGGTTTTTTTTTGTTTTGTAAAGGCTGTTTAAATTTCTTTGGGATGGGGGAACATTGCATTTTTCATAGAAAGATTTTTACAGCATTTATAATGAACTACCAAAAGTTGTAATTATTCAGTGTGATGTCAGTAGGAGTGTCTGTAATGTTCCAACACTATTTTTCTTAACTATTGATGGGTTTATTCAAAATATTAAATATTTTGGGGCTTTTTTTATTGAAGTTATCTATAGAGTAACAGTTTAAAATAATTTTCTTTTTATGACCAGTTCACTGTAAAAATTATCATTATATTTTAGCTGCCATTAGGTAGCATGGAGAAACATATATTTTTGGTTTTTTAAAAAACAAAATTCTCTTAAATCATACTTACCTGGTGAATACCTGGTGAATACATTTCAAGCATTCAAGGACTAGCTTTTATAGAAAATTGTCATTTTTTTAATGATTCAGTACCCCCAAAAATTAAGCTGTTATCTCATTACTTGATATGTATATATAGTCAAGTCAGCTATTTAATTTGTGGGTGTGGGAAAATTGGTTTATTTTTAATAGAGTGGAAAAGACTCCTATGATTTAGAAGAAAATGCATCTTCCAAATTACTTTCTGATTGTTACTTGAATTGCTTCTGGCTTCTTTGTGCCTCGATATGCTTCATTTAGTGTTCGCACAAGTGTGATGGCATTTTTACTGTTTGAAATAGAAAATGTATTAATAGTGAATGTTTAAAGTAAGATTTGAAAACAAGCTATGAAGAAATCTGTTTATCAAAAATTGTGCCTGTCTCCTTCTCAACTGTGGCTTGTTTTTTTGATACTTGTGAACTACACAAGCAATTAGCCAAGTAGAATAGACAGTAAATGATGATGCTGTTCACTAAAATTAATTACTTCTTGTGTGGTTGCCTGGGAAATCTGTTGCTTGAGTGCCACTCAGGAAAGATGAAGCAAGGCTTAGCCTGAAGTTAGGTATCTTTCTGACTAGCAGCAGTTTAGCACATTAGCTTTTTAATCCCAGAGAGACTGCTGCAGCTAAGGCAAGGCTTTTGGTTTAATGTAGTCCTTCTGTCAAAAAGGCCTTTTCCTTTCCTTGGCCTTTAAATGAGAGTAGATGCCTAAAGTTGTAGTTTAGCAGGAACTTTGATACCAAGTGTCTAAAATAGTAAAAAGGGGCATGGCCTCATACTGGTAGTAGTCATTAACTTTGTTGTACATATTTTGAGATTTGGACTGTAAGGGAATGAATTTTCACCAACATCTTTCAAATTCTTCATAGAGGCAGCAAGTGGAATTTGAATGCTTGTAGGTAGTGCCTGGAGTGTCAGCTTCCTAAAATCCATTCCACTACGTTTAATGATCAAGGTTTTTCAAGGTACCTTAGTCCTCAGATACCATTTTTGTAGTGGCAAATAGCAGGAAATTTTCTTGGCTTATTCAGTTCTCATGAAAAATGAGAGAAACAGGGAATTGAAACTAGTAATGCATCAATAATAAAAGTTTGGATGTTTTAATAAAAATGTAGCAGTTTTTTTAATGTTGGGCCAGTGTGCATCAGAGTTCAAAATTACATTAGTTTAATTTTAAACTTCCCTACTAGCTCTGTGCTGTGTGCTTATGATTTAACCACTACTTGTAAGCTCTGTCTGTATTTGACTGGATCTGTACCTAATCAGAGCTGCATGTGTGCTCAGTAGTTTATATTGAAATGCTGCAAAACAGGAACTGTGCTAAACCGATGTAAGGCTGCTCTAATGGGATGATTTATTTCTCTTCTGTAAACTGCTAATAGTTTGCTTGCTGTAGAAAAGTACCTTTTAAGACGTGGCATTTCTAGAGTCACCAATAGCATTACACTTTATCAAATTACCACATTATCTCATTCGTTTGGTTTGCATCAAGATGGGTGAGAGGGGGTTTCCTTCCATGAGAAACCTGAAAGTTTAACTAAAATTTGAAACCCCCGTAGGCATTTTAGTGCAGCATTTTACACTTTTCCAAGTGCCTGCAGCCCGGGACTCCACGGGGTGCCGCGCGTCACGGGGCCGGGCCGGCCCCTTCTTCCTGCTGCGGGCCCCGGAAGGAAGGAAGGAGGGCAGGGAGGAAGGGGCGGGCGCGGCGGCAGCAGCCGCAGCAGCAGCATGGTGAACACCAGGCGGGCGGCGGCGCGGCGCCGGCAGCCGGGGCCGCGGGCAGGCGGCGGCAGCAGCAGCAGCCCCGGCGATGGCGATGCCGATCCCGCCGGTGCTGCGGAGGTGAGCGGAGCGGGGCGGGCAACGGGAGCGGGGTGGGCAGCGGGCGAGCGGTGCAGCCTCCGCACGGAGCGCGGTGCGGGGCCCGGAGGCACGGGGGCGGTGTCGGTGCGCCCGCCGTGCCCTGCAGCCGCCGGAGGTCGTGGGGCCATTTAGCCTTGGCAGTTAAAGGCAGGCTTATTTTCCTTTGCATAACAGATGTTTTAGCATTTCTCTGTCAAAGACCTAAAATTGGTTTTGGACACCATTTTGGGGCACATTTTGATAGTTGATAGTATTTAGTGGTTTATAGTTGAGGAAGTCTTTGAATATTTCTGAACGTTTTTTTCTGGATTTGCTTCCCCTGACAACTTGACAGAACTTTTCTGAATTAGGAGATACTTGTTTATATTTCTTAAAGGCTGTGTGTGTTTCTTCTGCCCTGATCAAAATACAGTAGAGATAGGGAAGGGATGATTTGTTAAGGCTTCTTCCTCATAGATAGGGCTACGCAGAGATGTGTGTTGTGAGTTTAAGTAGATTTGTGTAAAAAGATAGTTAGCGATTTTTATAGCATTCTTTTTATGTATTTGTTTTATCTGTCAATACCATATATTTTTTTACTCCTTTTCTAGGTGGGATCTGCTGAAATTAGTACTCCTGTGGCTAGGAGGATGACTAGAAGAACTAAATCAGCTCGTAAGCCAGAAGTGATTCAGGAATGTCAGTTTGAAGAGTTGGAACATGCAGAAATGAAATCAGATGTCAGTGATAGCTCAGAGATGCAGATCACTAGGAATGAGAACACAGCTGTTCCATCAGCACAATCAGTTGCTGAACCACAAGTTGATGGTTACGTGTCAGAAGCAGAATCCAACTGCTCTTCTGTGTCTGGTCTCCAGACACCTTTGTTTGTGAGAATTACACGGAGGCGACAAATTGTAATTCCTTATCAACCAGATTCTGCTGACAAAAAAAGACATGACAGTACAGCTTTTGTAAATAAGTTAAGTAGGATTCAGGATGAAGATGATGTCTCTGAAGCTGAGTCTTGTTCCTCTGCTGTTTCTGGTGTCCAGATGCTTAATGTTCCCACAAGTACAAGGAGGAGACAAAGTAAAAAGAAATTGCAATCACACAGAGTTCCTGAAGCCCAGAGTGAAAATACTTCTGATGCAGAATCGTGTTGCCCAAGTTATCTTGTGGAACCATGTGCCACTCCCAAACGAATTACTAGGAGCATGCAAATGAAATCACAAGAAGAAAATACTAAGCAGACGGAGAAAAAAATTAGATTTGTTTCAGAAGATGAGAATTTAATTGAGGACACTATTAAATCTGACCCCATCATAATTTCTGATTCTAGGCCTATTGCAGAACTTGTCAATGACACAGAAAATGCTTCCACCCTCATTGATGGTAATAAAGAACCCAGTTCACCTAAAAGCAAATGTGCTAATGCAACCTGGAGTGAAGATGCAAAAGAAGAGATTTTAAATGATGTGGCATCCAGTCCTACAAAAACAAAACTAAGTGACACTAAATCACCTGAGAAAAAAACAAAAAAAATTATGCAGTCTGTTGAGATAGACCATTCAGATGCAATATGTGGCCAAATACAAGAAGATCAGAGTGAAATACTTGCAAGGAAGGGGAAATTAGAGCATGTTTCTGTTTCTTTGACTGACTGCATGAGTCCCAAACAATTCCTAGAATCCCAAGGACAAGTAACACCAAATGAAAGTAAAAAAATTACAGAATGTGAAAGAGCAGATGCTGAGACAGATGCACAGCAGTCTTTCTCATGTGATGATAAATTAAGGAAGAGTAAGCAAGGAAGTGCAGTGAGCAGCCCATCAATGGACATGGTTGTTGCCCAGACGACTAAAAGCGTTGGTAAGAACAGGATGCTTAAAATTGATGCAGACAGTGGTGACAACCAAACAGAAGAATATGAGGTATCCCACAGCAGTGAAAAACCAAGCAGTGATAATAACTCTCTTGCATTGTTTCTGAGCAACAGTGAAAGTGATGACTCTGAAAATAGTGATGTGGCAGACATAGATACAGTTGATGAGCATCTGTGTTATAAAAATTCAGATGAGAAAACTCCTTCCTTCAAAAAATCTTTAAAAACTGGTTCCCTGCATGTTGAAGGTCTTTTTGTAATTGATACTGAGCCTGGCATGAGTTCCAAGCAAAACTATTATCTGGATGATGTAGACCAAGACAGTGATGCTAAAAGTAAGCATGAAGGAGGTGAAAAAGATAAAGAATCAGACTTGGAAGAGGATGAAGAGGAATTGATAGATGAAGATGAAAAAGATGAAGATGATGATCTGTTGAAAAATAAGGTTGATGTGTAAGTATCTTGCTAGGAATAGCTAAAGAATCTGCGTTTCATTTAAGAATATGCACATTAAGTGCAGAATAAGGGACTAGTCTTATCACATATGTCATGTTGCTGCAGAAAATGCTGTTGCACATATTATAAAATATGAATATGGTCCATAAATTTAGGTTTCGGGATTATTTTCAGTTTTGAATGTAGTAGGAATAGAAATCTGAAATTTTTTTGGCATCTAGAGGCCTTGTATGTGTTCAGCTTAGAAAACAATGTAAAGCTGATCATGCTGACTGAATTGGTTATTCAGGTCACAGTTCTGTTAGTTTTTTTTCCAGTTGGAATCCAGTAGATAACAAAAGGTCCAGCAAATTCCTTACACATTGCCTGATTAGATAATGCTTTTTAAACAGTTGCATATAATTTTACATGTCAGTTGTTGCTGTACTGTGGATGGTGACTTTTCAGGTGAAACCTAGGATGGAATCAGAATAATTTAGGTGGAGTGATACTTCTTGAATTCTTGTTCTCCAGCTGCTGCTAAAATCCCTTCTTGTGTTTAAAGCAAGGAGTTCTGTTTTCTTCATACTTCTTATTAAGAGTTATAGTATTTTTACTACCAATATGTTTGGGGTTTTTTGTCTTTAGCTAGCAAGCCTGTCAGAATATAGAAGGATGCTAATCATGAGTTCTTCTGGCAAGGTTAAGCAAATTTAAGAATTCAGTTATACAGAGGATAATATCTAAGATGAGAGTCCAGCATTAGAGTTAATACGAAAAATTTGTGGAAGTGATTCCACAGGTTTTTTTAATACTAAGTCTTATTTCATATAATGGCATGAATTCTCCCGCACCTGTTATTTCAAAACTACATAATCTAGATAACAACACTTAAAATCATTGCAGAACTGAACCTAATTGGGAAGAATAAGAAAAATATTTTTTCTGTTCATCTTCCTCAGAGGACAATAGAAGGTTTAGCTGCATGCGTGTTACAATGTTCTAATAATTAACTATTTCTTCTTTAGTTTACATCTTTCCAGTAGCATAGACCCTGGTTTGAATATCAAGAAGCTTGGAGGTTTATATATCAGTTTTGATGCAAAAAATCAGAAGCCTAGATCGAGTGCAATTGAACCACAAAAGAAGAAGGACCAGGTAACATGTTTACAGTTATTCAGTTATCTGTGACTATAGTAACACAAAGATACTAATCTAAGAAGGTTGGTTTGTTTGATTTTAAAGAAGTATCCTTTTCATGGTTCATTGAGAACTTACATTCTCTTTGACCAGTGTGCTTTTACATTTGGTTTTAATGGTGAAAGTTTAAATATACCTGACTTATCAGAAACTGAAAAATAGTGCAAATTCTAGCATTACCTTGTAAAGTAAACTGAAGTTGATTATACCTGGAGTTTTGCCTAATGATACGCAAGCTTAAGGTCTGCTGACAAGATATTTAGTCCATAGCCAGAATGAATTTCAGTAAATAAAAGTCTATACCCTAGTATGGACTTAGCAGGTTTTTTTTCAAAAGCACCCTTTGAAGTAAAGGGTATGTGTTATTGAGGCTTTTCTTTGGCTCATCCGTGATAGTCCTCTTTGCTCCAGAGGATTTGCTGTCTCACCCCCTCCAGGGCAAGTCAGCTTCTTTCTGTTGTCCAGTGTTCTGTTTTGAAGATCCTTACTGCTCATGTATTGCATTAGAATGCTTGCTTAGATTCTGCATGATTCCTTCAGTAGGTTCTGAAAATACAGTTAAGCTGTAAAATTTGTATCAGTGAGGTGGCTCTCTAATGTTCAAAAAAATTCTTACAGCTCTTGCAGAAGAGTGTAATAACTCCAGACTTTGAAAGAAAGGAATGTGTCCCACCCTACAGGGAGTCACTTCACCAACTAAAGAAACAGCGCAGAGTAAGTGAAGAGCTGGTAATGCCTCAAATAATGAAACAAGCTGTGGTGGAAAGCTGCATGCTGGGACCCTGAGCATATCCAGGCCTCACTGGAAATGGAGTGAGGAACTGCAGTTTAGTGTCTTCTTTGAGCTCTCCTGTGTAAAGTCATCCTTTCAGTCACAAGCATAGTGAGGTGAACAGCTCGTACAAATCTGTTATTGATGCAGTGCTGATAACCTCCTTTATAATAGTCATAAAATACGTGTTTTAGGGGTACATATTTACATTCTAAATGCTTTATCTATCTTTTGTAGGGAGGAGTTTCCTTTTCTGTCCCGTCCTAGTTACTGAATGCAAATTCATTGTTCTTGGTATTGCATCTTAGGCAGAGCGAGAGAAAACAACAGGTGATGGCTGGTTTGGTATGAAAGCCCCAGAAATCACGAGTGAACTGAAAAATGATCTGAAGGTTTTGAAGATGAGAGCTTCATTGGACCCTAAGCATTTCTATAAGAAGAATGACAGAGATGGTCTCCCCAAGTACTTCCAGGTAAGGAAGCAGCAAAAGGTGGCATTGTACTGCTAAAGTTTTGAACAGCTGTTTAAGGATACCCAATAATGCCTATTTTGTAGGTAGCTTCTATGTAAATTTAATTTCATATCGTAATTCTTAAAGTGTTTTGCTTTCTTGGCTGGAGTTTGCAACTATTTAACTTTGTGTTACATATGTATATATGCTGTTGATGTTTTTTTAGCTTTGGCTGATCTCATTGAGCAAATATCTTACTGAATCCATATTTTGAACCCTCAGAGGACTAGATTTTCACTGCTTTTTTGGAGTACTGGCCCTTGTAAACAAGTGTGTAGAAAATAATTGGCTTTTATTTTCTTACTAGCTAATACAGTTTAAATGGAGACAGCTGCCTTTGTGATAAGCTGAATTTTTTGCTGCTTGTAGCTCTCAGCTTTGAAATTGTTTGTATCAATAAAGAAATTACTGGATAAGCTGTAGAAATAGGCCTCCAGAAACTTTGAATAGTTAGCATGCTTGAGGAAATGTTTTCATTTCTCAAAATATTACCACTTCACTCTGAAGTGTCCAGAGTGTTGTATGTGGTGGAATTAGAGAAACTCAGACTGAAGTGTTCCACATAATTAGATGCAGGCAGGTTGATTTTCACTGAATTAAACATGTACTGTGTGTATCTTTACTGCTGAGAACTGTGAGAGCTGACTGACATGCTGGTTGGGAAAAATGTGATGTGTTTCAGGATGAGGCCCTTGTATTAGGGCTGTGGAGCCCTGATGTAGCCCTGATATAGCTGCTGTGCAGTCATCTAGCAAAACCACCAGGAGGAGGGACTGGAAGAGGTTTAAGGTGGTCATAAAGGTTGCTTTTCCCTTATGTTTAAAAGGTTTAAAAGTTAGGAACTTTAATGAATTAAAGTGTTGATACAGCAGTCCAGCATTGAAAACTGTACAGTCTTAAAGCTCAGGCCTTCCTCTCAGCACTATGCAAGGAGACCAAAAGGGACTCCTCATACAAAACATGACTTACTTAAATGGGTTTTTTGCACTTTTATTAAGTGGCTGTCATTGTCATCTGCTCTGTAGGTGTCTTCACACTTGTTGCTGGGGACTAAAAAAAAAAGGCAAAATAATCAACATCTTGCTGTTCATGTACAGTAAGAATGTTTTCATTTTTGTTTTCTAGGTTGGAACTGTAGTTGATTCTCCCATAGACTTTTACCACAGTCGAATCCCTAAGAAGCAGAGGAAGAGAACAATTGTGGAGGAGCTGCTTGCAGATTCAGAGTTCAGAAGGTATTTAAAAGTAGTTCTGTAATTCTGATATCCCATGTAAAAGCGGATTCTTTTTAACTCTGTAGCCTTTTCTTGTTTTATTCAGCTTGTAGGGTGGTTTTTAATACTTCAAAGAAAAAATTTTAGTCTTTTTAGCATTTCCATAGTACTGCAGTTTAGAAGGTCTAAGGAACCTTTATCTAAGGGGATAATTAGACTGAGATAATGTATATTTCATCTTCATGAAAGGATTGTATCCAACTTCAGCCATCACTACTGGCAGCCACTCTTAAAGACTGGTTATTTTTTCTTGGCATAATTGACAGAAAAGAGCAGCCTGTAATTCTGTAAATGTTGATATTATTTCATTTTATAAATACATCAGTCTGCCACCTGTCATGGGAATCAAAATTGTGCTAGAAGGCTTACTTGAGCATTATGATTGAGTTCATTAATGTCTGCACAGCTTACAGTTTTTGGGAGTAGATCATTTCATTGGTCCATTTTGGTATTGGTTATTACATGATGTTAATATTCACTTCTCCTTTCACATGTTTTCTTTGAAGTGGTGCATGATTTTGGATTGTAGCGTTAATTTTGTCAGACTTGTAAATTTAACTATAATGCTGGGAAGGCAAGTTACTGCATCTATTTCTTAAGTAGCTTTCTGGTTTGACCTGATTTATTAGGTATTTATTAGCAAGTAGTTTTAAAAATGAATGTATTTGAAATTTGATCAGTTAATTTATGTTGTGGCTAATTAATCATATACTTCAGCATTAGTGCATATATTTGTCAGATTTTGGTGCTGCATTTAAAGCCTCAGCACTACTCAGTGTGCAGTGTCTGTGGTACTCATCAGTGCAGGTACTCAAGAGTCTGTTAGAGGAGCTCACATTCAGCAATTACCCTCCTTGTTTAGTATTCACCTCAGTTTTCCATCTGCCGTAGAGTAAGGTTTATTATCCTAAGTGTGGTGAAAAGGCACTGTAAAAGTGGCTGTAGTTTCTTCATGGTATTGTGGAAATGGTTGAGTCTTCCCCTTGTGAGCAGTAGCAGTGTTTCAGCCAACTGTCCAAAATGTGACTGCATATGTAATGACGACACCCCCGCCCCTCCCCCAACCAAAATTAATTACAAAATTCAACAGAATTTACTTCCAAAGCAAATTCACCTGCATTTATCATTGATCCACCTGCTGATTCCCTTTACTTACGCATAAGTGTATGAATCAAAGAAACTGATTCAGAAAAGAGGAGAAAACTCAGTTTGGCAAATAATGTGCATAGAGTACTGTCCATGTTATCTTTTTCTGAACTTTGGTTTGCCATGCTTAAAAGTAAATTGTCTATTTTGTTCAGATATAATAAAAAGAAGTATCAGGAGATCATGAGTGAAAAAGCAGCTTTTGCAGCAGGGAAGAGGAATCGGAAGAAGAAGAAATTTCACAATTAAGAATTGAAGAAAAATACCAAGCTGGAACAACTTGTTTGTTATAAAATTTTCTTACAGAATGCTTTGGTTGTGGTGTTTTGTTTGGTTTCTTTAAAGATTGCAGGTGATGCACAAATTGATGTTTAGGGAAATTTTTGCTGTGAGAATAAAGCTAGGAAACTTTAGAAAATTATCAGGTATCTCAAATTCATTTAGATTTTTAAATTGCTATTTATTTTAATTAATATTTATGTAAAGAGATAATGATATGAAAGCATATATTAAATCTGACTAAAAAATTGAGCTTCACGGATTGTGGTCTTCTCAGGCTTCAGACTTCACATCAATTAATTAGTAAATTCATTTTAAAGTTATATGTGTAATTCATCTTGGCACATATTGTGTGCTAGAATATATTTTTTCATGACTCGTCAGAGGCCAAAACTATAATGGAAGGTATTGAAAAATGGTTTGGTTGTGAAGGGTTTATTTCAACACTGACCATAATGGTATAGAGAATGTCCTGGAATTCAGTGCCTACACATACACTTTTTTATTTATGTGTGTATACGTTATAATATATATATTATTTAGAAGAGACAAATTACATATTATTTAATAAATAAGTAATACTTATATGTCAAATTTTAACAATCATATTTTGCTTTTAATAATTTTTACCATTTGATTATTGTCTAATGATATTTTTGGAAATAACATTGGCATCCATTATGTAGGGTGTGCTGTGCAGATTGTCTGTTAGCTGACCTGGAATAGCTCAAGCTGAACAAATGGAGTGAGTCTGGAAGGCCTCTGCTGCCACTGCAGTGCCACAGATGTCATTGGCTCAGTTCCCCTTCAGTGGCAGTTCATGACCTTTGGTGATTGTCAGAACTGCTGCAGTGTTTGGTTGGTTTTTAATGACCTGCTCATCATTGCTGTTAAAATTAGTGGAACTTGGTTGCTGCCCTGAGATAGCAGAAAAGATGGATAATAGGAGAAATTAAACTGGCACTACATTGTCTTAGGTGGATTGGGTGATTGGGATATAGAAGTCACTGTCAGAGCACCAGATTGTTTCCTTACCACAAGAACACTGAATCTTAAAGGTTGCAGAACTTAAGCAAGGAGTGCTTAACTATGTTCTTGACTGATGTTTAACTGTCAAGTTTTCTCCTGAGAATTAGTTTTTTTAAGGATTAGTTATTTATGATGAAAGGAGCATTGTGGTATGTATTAACCACCAACTGATGCTTGAAAGAAATTTTCCTCAGATGCTTTGGGGTGTTTTTTATCATTCCAACATTGTGCATAATGTTTTACTACCAGAAACAGGAATCTAGAGTCCTTAAAAAGTCTTCACAGCCTGGAGATGAATGGTGTCACAGTAAAGTGAATTCATTGGGAAATATTAAACAAGTACAAATAGAACCACCTGTCCCCAGGTCTCAGTTAATAATGCAGAGGCTATTTTAATGCAATGATATTTATGCCAGTATCTCAATTCCCAGTAAATTATAAAAAAGCCAATAAAAACAACTATGGCATCTTGTTCTCTGGCAGAGACATGGAAGCACAAAAAATGTAAACTGAACACTGAGAAGAAAACAAGGCACCACAGTAGTTGTCATTCTGTTGCATCCTGGGGTGTTCAAGTGCAACTTTGGAAAAGTAGCATGCAAGTCTGAAATACTTTGAGAAAAATGCAAGCTGTGGTGTTACACAGCAAGCAGCAACTCCATGCCTATTGCTTGGGCTGCTCAACAGCAGTTACTTCATGTGCAGCACAGCTGGAAAGAGATTTGGCTTGTGCTCTATGTCCTTTCCTTTGATTCTTCTAATCCCTTGTGTTTTGCCCCACCCTGTGCCCAGCAAGTGCCCATGTTGTGTGCAGAGGGATGGGATGTGCTGTGTTCCAGGGCTGCAGAGGGTGGGATGTGCTGTGTTCCAGGGCTGCAGAGGGTGGGATGTGCTGTGTTCCAGGGCTGCAGGGGTGGGATGTGCTGTGTTCCAGGGCTGCAGGGGGTGGGATGTGCTGTGTTCCAGGGCTGCAGAGGGTGGGATGTGCTGTGTTCCAGGGCTGCAGAGGGATGGGATGTGCTGTGTTCCAGGGCTGCACAGGGTGGGATGTGCTGTGTTCAGGGCTGCACAGGGTGGGATGTGCTGTGTTCAGGGCTGCAGAGGGTGGGATGTGCTGTGTTCCAGGGCTGCAGAGGGTGGGATGTGCTGTGTTCCAGGGCTGCAGAGGGTGGGATGTGCTGTGTTCAGGGCTGCACAGGGTGGGATGTGCTGTGTTCAGGGCTGCAGAGGGATGGGATGTGCTGTGTTCCAGGGCTGCACAGGGTGGGATGTGCTGTGTTCCAGGGCTGCACAGGGTGGGATGTGCTGTGTTCCAGGGCTGCAGGGGGTGGGATGTGCTGTGTTCCAGGGCTGCAGAGGGATGGGATGTGCTGTGTTCCAGGGCTGCACAGGGTGGGATGTGCTGTGTTCCAGGGCTGCTGCTGTGTTCCAGGGCTGCAGAGGGATGGGATGTGCTGTGTTCAGGGCTGCACAGGGTGGAATGTGCTGTGTTCCAGGGCTGCAGAGGGTGGGATGTGCTGTGTTCCAGGGCTGCAGAGGGATGGGATGTGCTGTGTTCCAGGGCTGCAGAGGGATGGGATGTGCTGTGTTCCAGGGCTGCAGGCTGGCACTCACAGGTTGTGTTGGCCGGCTTGGCCTGAGCTGGTGCCTCAGCCTGTACATGAGGCACTGACCAGAGCACCTTTCCTTAACCACCAGTTTATGTTAAAGCAGACACACGGGCTTTGAAATTGACATAAAGGTGAAGGTGCTGGAGACATTAAAACCCAAATGCACCATGATTGCCTGTGATATTAGATTACTCTGGAAACACAAAAACTTTCATGAAGCTCTGCCTATCAATTATAAGTAGTATTTTCTTTTAATGGCAGAAATATTTGTGCTAATTTGTAATTCCACCTTTGCTGACTGATGGTTAATGTGCCTGATGGTGTGGTTCCTTTTCCAATTTTCCTTTATTGCTTTTAAATAAGCAGAATTACAGTTGGAAAAGTCACAATTACAGTTGGAAAAGTCACACCGGCAGGATTAAAATAATTTATCAAGAAAACACAAATTTAATAACTCAGGAATAATGAATCAGATTAATTTATTCCATTCTGAGCAAAATCAAAGGTGCTTTGTTTATTGCTGCTACTGTTTTGTTTTACCACCTAATTAAAATGGTTCTTCATCTTCTATCTGTCGGTAAACCAGAAAATATTGTGTTAATTCTGGTTTGTGCAGTTTGTGGGCATGTTTCGCTATTTGAAACTAACCAGAAATGTATCACGGTGACCCATGGTAACTGAAGTGCCTCCAGGAAAGATGAAGCCTCGGTTTTTTAAGTAAAATGTCTTTGGCAGACGGTCCTGCAAGCGTAGCGGCCCCACGGGGCTGGTTGTCGGTTCTGACCGCTGTGGCGGAGCTCGGGCCAGGGGAGCAGGAGCAGAGCCCTTCTCCCGCAGCGTGAGGGCGGCAGGGGAAGGAGAGCAGAGCTCTTCACCCGCAGCGTGAGGGCGGCAGGGGAAGGAGAGCAGAGCTCTTCTCCCGCAGCGTGAGAGCGGCGGGAGAAGGAGAGAGAGCAAGAGCCCTTCTCCTGCAGCGTGAGGGCGGCAGGGGAAGGAGAGCAGAGCCCTTCTCCTGCAGCGTGAGGGCGGCAGGGGAAGGAGAGCAGAGCCCTTCTCCCGCAGCCTGAGCGCGGGGCCGGGAGAAGGAGAGCAGGACCCTTCTGCTCCGCCTTCTCGCTGGCGGTGAGGAAGGTTCGTGTCGCCGGGCCGAGCGCACACGGCAGGTCCGGTCGATGGCGGCTGTCGCCGCCCGCTTTCAGCGTTCCCCAGACCGCCAGGCACGGCGGGAGGCGGGCCCGGAGAGCCTCGCTGACGGGAGAAGGGCCAGGCCAGCGTACCGGATATCTGCGGCCGTGAGGTAAAAGACAGGGGAGCGCCGGGAAAGATTTCCGCCCAAAAGGCGTAGGGAGCGGGGGAAATTTATTTTAAAAAAAATTTTAAAAAGAGAAGACACGACTCCGCCGGGACTCGAACCCGGAACCTTTGAATCCCTTCAAACCCTCTAGAAGTCCAATGCGCTATCCATTGCGCCACGGAGCCACCTGTTGGAATCTTCTCACCCCGTCAATAGAGCCTGCGCGCGCCGTCATGCGTTAGTGCCGAATGTTTCGGCTTTTTTTGTCTTTCTTTTTTTCCAATTTTATTTTCCTTAAGCAGCATGAATAGAGTTAGCCGTACACAGTGCTGCGCAGACGAGTCTCCCGCAGCCCCAGCGTGCTGCCTGAGCTCTACCCGCAGCCCGGGTGGGGCCCACGGCTTCCTGAGCAGCGCTCACACCCGGCTGCGTCCT
This sequence comes from Emberiza elegans, assembly GCA_024865655.1. Classification (NCBI taxonomy): domain Eukaryota; kingdom Metazoa; phylum Chordata; class Aves; order Passeriformes; family Fringillidae; genus Emberiza; species Emberiza elegans. Next base: position 70,418,139 of record JALJVW010000206.1, read on the forward strand.
CATTTCTTACGAAAGACCGACTTCATCAGTGATCACAATAAAATATTTGTTGGCATCCCACTCTGGCGTTTCCAGTAGTGATCCTTATGCTCGAGGTATATAATTATAATCCACAATTGGCCTTGTATTGAGGAATTCTTCCTCCAGACGTCCATAAATGCTCGGTAGCACCGCCCTCCCCCATGGATTCCGAAAGAGAAGATTTTTCCATAAAAGCTGTAATTCTAGCCTGAAACAAGTCCGTGATACTATATTTTTAATAATGAATAGGCATAATAGAAACCCCAAGAGACAAGAGTAGGAGGTATTCTTTCTTTAACCCTGCAAGTGGAGCCTGTGGCCTGCTGCTCGGGGTGGGGTGCGGAGCTGCCGGCACCGGCCCCGGGAGGGCCCTGGGCAGCGAGGCCTGTGCAGTGAAACTTTGACACCCCCGTGCTGCACTTTATCGTAATTTAAAAGTACAGGTATCCATTAGAGTGGAGAAAAACATGTAAATAAGCACGCCCTAAAATCTAAGGAACAAGGAAGCTAATCACACCGATGTGAATAAACTGGCTCGGATCCACAATCGCCGAGGTATTGCAGCCAGGGCTGAGACACCGCGTGTAATGAATAACCGCGGTGACTCCGGCAGTGCCTGCTGCGCTCCCCAGGGAGCCGGCGGCTGCTGTGCCTATGGCCAGCACTGAACCGCAGCTCCTGAGCTCCCTGGTGACCGAATAGCTCCTGCACTGCTGCCCAGAAAAGGAGGTTGCTGAAAGGCTTCAGCAGTTACAGCAAGTACCAAACTGAGGGTACAACCCCCAAGCTAAGAGACTGTTGTTGAGCCAGAACATTTGTAAACAAACCAAGAATCACTAAGCTGTACAAGATTCAGAGCAGGTCTGGTCGAATTGGCAAGCTTTGGGTCTTGCCACAATTTTTTGTTATGGACAGAGCTCTTCATAGTGCTCCTGGTAAAGGCATGCAAATGTGGAAAGTTTGACCCCTTAAAGCCCTGTACTGCAGAAAAGAAACAAGTCTTGTTTTTAAGAACTGAGTTGATCTTCAGAATAAGCTTAAATTTATGTTTGTGCAATTCAAATGAACCTCTTGTAAGTAACTATGAATCACTGTAAACATCTTGTAGTTTGTGGACACCCAGGCATGTTCATTGAGGGTTGCAGTGAGTGTTGGTGCCTCACCAGTGTGATCTGGTGGTGTGGCACCTTTGGACAGCATGGCACTGAGTGGCTGCAGATGGCGAAGAACCATTCTTTTTGTCACAAGACTGGTTCTGAGACTCTCATATTTTCGTTGTGAATAGTTGGTTTATAAAGGTAGATAAAGGCTGGTTCCATTCATGCGGGAGGACTGACTAGGGAAACGTTTGGAATTTTTCTAGAAATTTTTCAAAATATTCAAGTCGCTTTGCTTTTTTATTCTGTAAATGTAGTGCCGGTGCAAAGTCCCCCTTTGCCTTTGGACAGCAGATGGAGCTACTGCATGAGAAACAGGGCAGCTCACGGGTCATGAACTTGCGGAATGTGCTCAGAGGCAAAACCCACCGATCTCATTAACCTTTGCTGCCGTGTGTACCCAGATCAGTCCTTTGGACTTTCCCTCTTCTGAGACTGTCTGAAGTCCACTTCTGTTGCAAGCTGGCTTTCATTTCAGCTCCTCTTCAATTTCATGTTCTTTATCAAGGAGCAGGAATCACTTGGAATAGAGTTGTGCTGGGTTTAGTTACTGGCACTCAGAGAAATTTTGCTGAGCTATTTTGCTAATTTTTAAAGGGAGGAGAAACTGAGGTAGGAATACTTTGATACAAGACAGGAAATTAATCAATGGAGGCAAAAATTATTATCATCATATATCAGTCTTCTATTGATTAAAATAAATCTAGACATTATGAAATTAAAGTGATCTTTGAGAGATTTTTTACAACATGATTTTCAACATTAACTTCTGTTAATGCACTGTAGTGCTATGTACTGTATATCCAAGTACTTTCGGTAAGATTTGAGCTTTAAAATTAATTTAAATGGCAATTTCCAAATTTGTAGGGCTTCCACAGACATTTGTTGGGAGTACCACCACCTTTCTCTAAAAACAAGTGTGATTAATACACTTTGTGAAAGAGGTCAGAGAAGGCTGTAATGTATAGATTACCTAAATGGGACCCTGACACCATCTCTACATTTCAGGGAGGATTATTACAACTCTACTGCTCTAATGATTCATCTGCGTAATGCAGCAAGAGAAAGCACTCTTCAGACTGGCAGGAAAAAATGCTGGGATGTACAAGGTCTGAGGATACTGGAAAGAACTCTTTCAGGAAGGGTTTCTTTTGGTAATTGACAATTTGATTCTTTTTTTTTAAATTTATTATCTTAACATGAAGATAAATGCTCTGCATTGTAGATGCTTCTGCATCTCTGCCTTTTCCTCAGGGAAGGGTGTAATTGCCATGTGACTGTCAAGGTATTGGAGAATTTGTTTGTCAGACTGCCAGCAGGAAGCTGTTAAGAACCTCTTCCAATTCTCTTATTTATGGCTGTTGTTGACCTAATGCATGTTCTGCCCTCTTGAATATGTTTGGGTAGACAGGAGAAATTCCCAAGAGCAATGCCTTTGAGAAGCTGGGGACACATGATCAGTTATGCCAAATCATCTCTACTGGGGGTTATAATGTTCATTCTGTGTAGTTCTATTAACAGATCAGGTGCTGCAAAGCCATTTACTTCAAGAGTGCTCCCTGCCAGTGCCAAACCTGAGCAGTCATACGGCATCTCTCAGAGCACTGAAACAGGACATTTGGAGAAGTCCCAGCTGGTGCCTCTGGCCAAAAGTGGAGCACATCTAATTTACAGAGAGATGGGAGTCTGTTTCAAGACAATTTCAATGTTTTCAGTGTTTTCTGTTGTTAATTTGATCTGTTTTTTTCATCCTGGCAGAATTCCCAAATTCTAACCCTGGGTTTGTCTTGGCCCTGAAGCATGGCAAGGCGAGCAATTCACATTTTCTTGTAGGGAATCCAGCTGCAGGATTTTAGCTCCATGATATTTCTATGGACAACTCTTCAATCACTATTCATAGCCTTTTAACTGTTTGAGCACATTCTTCACCTTTCTCTCTCCTGTTCTTTTAGCCCAGGTGTGAAGGAAGTGTGACTGTGCAGCGGACCCTGCACAAGCGCAGTTGTGCAGAGAAGATGCTCAGCAGTTCTTGGTTCACACACACAGTGGACAAGGAAGATCATCAAGCACCACTGCTACAAAGGAGTGACCTGTGGATTCTCTGTCTCCTTTGAACAAAAAGATGTCAATAGAAGGACATCACTGCTGGCTCAGGTCTCTTGTACCCCTGCTTGCTATCTACCAAAAGGGAAACAAATCTCTTCCAATTTCACAGATTGCAGAAAGATCAGAGTGACTTCTTGTGAAAATGAGCATTCTCTTGTAGACAGGTAGAAATCTGAAATTATTTTCACACTGAGAGAAGACCTCAGGGCTTTTTTCTGATACAATTGCTACTGGAGTGTAGATCAGGGATGCACAGGAGCTAAGGAGCTAACTGAGGAAAAGGACCTGTGACAGCAGGCTTTGTACCATCAGGAAAAAAAGGAGAGATCAACAGAAAAAGCAGAAGGAATTTGAAGTTTGTGCACAGTTGGAAAACTAAGATGTCATTAGAAATAGAAGTTACCTGAAATGTATAATTTAGTTATTACTTTCTTAGTAAAGTAATTACTAACCTTTTAAAATTCAATTTGATGCTATCAAATGGTTTTATAAAGGAAGATTGATTGCAGAATTCCAGTTGTAGGTAAACTGACTCATGGTTAAATGATTTGGTCAAATATGTCTGCCAGTCCCTAGCAGAGCCAGCTGAGCTCTGACTTAGCTATCTGGAGTTCTACTCCAATCTTCTTTTTCTTATTTTCCATCCATAACATTGTATAATGAGTGTGATTATGTAATGCAGTTAGATTACTATTTTCAGAAGTGTTGATCTGCCAAATTTATTGCTAGTTGCAATAGTCTGTGCTCATTATTTGACCCAGATTTACCATCATACTGGCCAAGTTAAAGTCTGGCTAATTCATATTACAGCTGGAAGACCTAATTTACCATGTGTTGAAGATAATAGATGTATGAAAGGAAAGTGAAAACAGCAGAGTTAGTTCATACACCAAGTACATTAAACTTTGTTCTTGAGAATCTTTGTTGAAATGACTGTGTGAATAGGCAGCTGCATCTCATACTGGGTATGCTCTAATATTGGTTTGATCAGTGCTTCAAGACTGACAAATGTAAAAAAAAGGAGCTTTGTGTCTGTAAGCACAGTAAATTTGTTTTGGAAGTCATTTAGATATTGTGTAAGTGAATGCCATGTTGCAATCTTGCACTAAGGCCAAAGCAGAGCACCAAGTTCAGACTCCACTTTTGTAATCTACCAGTAGAACTTTTTCCCTCTTTTAACAGCCATAGTGGAAGACACTGAACTAGCAAGTGATTTTTATAGCTAATCCTTGCATAGTCTTTGCTCCATATTCTCCTTCCAATTTTTGTATCATAAAACCAGTCATTGAAGTTAATGCAACTTATCACCCAGCAGAAGTTACAGTATGAAGAAATAAAAATCTGCACATCAAAGAGGCTTCTGTGCAGACAGAGCAGACAAAAGGCTCCTTTGTGATGAATGTGCAGCGTTAGCTCTGCCATTCTAAATCAGCAGTGAATTTTCTTCAGTTCTAGCACTGAAGTAAAAGAATGTCCTTTGTTCTTGTAGGGGGTTTACTTTCATTTCCAAACTGCTGGCAGGCAGTAAGCATTGACTTAACACACAAAATTAATTTCCTGTGTTCAGAATCGTGATCTACTTTTATAGAGGTGTGTCTTGGTTTATTCAAATTAGTAATAGGTACCAGTCATTCCTGCAGTGAAGTGAAACAAGCAGTGATGTCTGGAAATCATAGGAATCACTGCTAACAAGACCCCTTATTTTTTACCACACCCTCCACTGAGATAATGTATTGTTGTTGTTATTTGTTGTTGTTATTGCAATATATGACTGTAGTACCTGAGTTTGCAATCACTAGGGTTTGGAATCTAGGAAAATAGTATGAAACAGCCAAAAGAAATACCATCACAGCTCCCATCCAAAATTACGGAGATTAGGGGAGACATTTACACCCAGATGGAGGGTCAGGGACATTTCAATTAGGTTTGAATACAAGTGGCCTTTTTTCTATAAACTTGCGACAAAATTATCACTTGCTTTTGTTAGTGCTGTGATGGCAAGATACTCCTTTGTGTGTCTAAAAAGGGGAATATGGCTTCTTAATTTAACTTCAAGGATTATTCTTATTCACAGGTAGTTTGGAAGGGAGATAGGCCCTTTTTGTATTTGGTATGAATTTCTATGTAATTGGTATTTCTTACATAGACGCCTTTTTGTCTGTGCGGTTTTTTTGGGGTTTTTTTTGTTTGTTTGACAGCAAAGCACTTCTGATGTGATAGGTCTCTTCCTTTGTGTTATATCTAAAAGCAAATTAGTGAGCTGTTGATTTGCATAATGAGATATGGGTTTGTTAAGGTCCCAGTAAGGAAGACAGACTATAAAATATCTCTTAAAATACCATTTGTTGTGGCTAACACTGTAAAGGAAAAGGATAGTGTATGTAGTTTTATTTCCTTCGAGATGCTGAGTTGTGTAGCATTGAACAGGTCCCACATCAGAGCTCAGCACACTGGGCAGATCGTGTCCAGGGAAAGAGCATCTGACATTTTGTTTTTCTGAGCTCTTACAGGATTTTCTTAGGACAATTCTATTTCTCATGTCTACTGTCAAACAGAAAGTCAATTCACCTAGGGGCTGTTCGTTGCACTTTTAGATGAAGACAAGGACACACGGTCAGTGTAAGAGCGGTGTGGAGTGAGAGGCACGTGTGGGCCCCTCTCCTCCATCTGGCTGCGTCCTGCGGCCACGGGAGATGTCCCAGCAGAGCCTGACGCCAGCTCTGCATCAGCACAGCCGGCCTGCGCCTCCTGTGGCCGTCACCGATCCTTCCCGCAGGCAGCGGCGGCGCTCGGGGAGCGAACAGCCCCTGCGGAAAGAGCCGCACGGTGATGCACTCACACGTCTGGGTTTCGAGAGCACCCAAGTTTTCAGGGCAGGTATACAGCCTGGGGAGGTGGGCAGTGATCCCAACTGGAACTTTTGGTAACTTCCATATAATCACCATAATTAATACTAATACCACTAATAATAATACATTATAAAATATACTGTGATGCCTGGAATAGATAAGTTTACCTCTCCCTATTAGTTTGTTGAACTCTGGACCGATGGAGGGTGTTTTTGAGCTTGTGCATAGTTTTACATTGACATTAATTAATTGATTTTGTTGGGAGCAGGGGGAGTGGTGATATTTGGATTTTCTTATTTTTTCCAGTTTATAAATAAACTTTTTTACAATAATTTTTAGTAAGAAATATTTTTTTTAAGAAGTAGCCTTCAAAACTCTCAACTGAAAGCAGGATCTTCTGTATTCCGTAATGGCTCATTGGCAAATAGATGGCACATTTTCCACCTAGTAGAAAAGTAAAAATAATAATTAAAATTAAAGTGTGAAAAAGTTTACTCAACACAGTATTCAACTTCTCCTTGATTTAGGGGAAAAAATCCAACCTCTCTGCTCAGTTATCGTCCCTGTGATTCATCAGCTGCTGTCTCCTGGGCAGGTCTGACTGCTGATTGGGCACAGCTCCTCAAGGTGTGTCTTTCGTCAAGAAGCTTTTGCTTTTTAAGAGCACACAGTAGACCGTGATAGCCTCCTGCTATGGTAAGAACTGTTGTATGTCTATTTATTAAACTGTACAGTCTTGCTGTTAGAAACAGTGCTTGGTGTTAGTAAGAAATGGTTAAGTGTGTTAGCAGATGTTTCCAAATCCACTTTTTGTGGGTTTAAAACCTAGAAAGATTTTAATTTTGGATCTTAATTGTGACAGCTATTGTTCAGTATGCTAGTAGTGATTTTTTTAAAATTCTGAATTAAAGTAACTGTGAATATATAATAGTGAGGGGTATTGTCAAATCCAAAGAGAATTAGATTAAAATATTTTTTGTAATGTTGTAATATTTTGAGAGAGAAATATTGATAATATTTTAGATGGTTTATATTTTTTATAAAAATTGTACGTGTCAACTATTTTCAAGTTAAGTAATACAAGGAAACTTTCTTCTCATGTTGCATTATCTTCAGAGCAATTTTATTTTTTCAGAGTTATGAATTGGCTTTTTTTTTTTGGTGAATTTATCAATCTAAATTAGTTGGATGACAAAATTAATCTGATTTTCACATATCTTTTCAGTTGACTTTGAAAAAATAAGGGAGAATCCTGAGGGAAAATACAGGGATATATTAGAAACATTTTTACTTTGTAATTGATAGGTTTATGTCAGCTAAACTATCAAATAAAAAGATGCAATCACAGGGATTGAAAAAATTTGAAATGTGCTACATAGAGAAGTTTGTGTGTAAATGTCTGTGATCCAATACTGCTGGAGGATGGCAGAAGAGGCTGGGGAAAACAGCAGCTGTAATACCCAGCAGGGTAATGTCTGCTCTCCTCCTTCACAGCAGCACTGCTCAGAGCTCAGTGCACATGACTGTACTTGTTTCAGCTCTTGAAAAATGTTGCAGTCATGGCACAAGCACCAACTTCTTTGTGAGGGATGATACCTAGGAAAAGGAGAGTTTCATTTCGGTGTTACCTAAGTAAAAAATTAATTTTAGGATAATGCGTAACTGAAAACAAAGAACCTTTAAGGATATATGATTTAAAGAGATATTTAAGAAGTAACTCTTTCACGGAATTATCAAAACCACAAGGTTTTTGTAGATATTCAGACAGAAGTTTCTTGCTATTGAATTACATGGATTGGGTTCTAGTTCCTTGGCATATTTCTTGGTTTTAAAAGATTTTATGCTTTACAATTTTGTGCTTTAGAATAGTACGATTCTTTGTTTATGTGCTTGAGGAGTGTCTTCACAGTTAGTAAAGTTAGAGTGAATTTTTTCTCAGAATTTTAACTCTGAGCACCAGTCAACACAAGAGGTGCCAAAATACAGGTAAAATCGTGTTATATACATAGTATACTTTTTCTAAACATGGTTGTTTTGATCTCTCCCAGCCTTTTCTTGTTTGCATATTCACCTTTGTGATACTGCAATATCAGAATATCCCTCTTTCTAGGTGTTCTTGCAATGACACCAAACACATTCTTCTCACCAGCAGCTGGCACCATCAAAGAAAGATTTTTCAGTGTGCAAATAAACTTAGCTACAACAGCAATTTATGTAATTTATGTCATGTTCTTCTCTTGCTTGTGCTGGCTTTAGTTCTATGTGCAGGGGTCAGAGACTGGTTTCTATTTCTATGTGCCATGCTATCAGCAAAGAAGGAAGATAGTAAGAACTTTGAAATGCATTAATCATTTATGAGCAAGACCCTCATGGTGCAATTAATTTAACCATTCCTTTACTTAGGTGATGTTTTTTTGTCTGGGATGAAGCTTTAAGGATCCATGTGTATCCTACACTTCAAGATCATTTCCTCAGTCTTGCAACCAGTTTGCTGCAACACAAGAAGAACCAAAGTGCAAGTACGATTGATAGAGGCAGATGTGCTTCATGAGGTTAGAAATTTGATTTCTAGAAATGAGATGTTGTGCTTTTGTTTCTTTGGATGGTGAAATTATGAGATACTCTGAATTAACATATTTTTAGGTGGATTTTGCTTTCAGAAGATGAAGCATGCCACACCTTAGAGTCCCTACTGCAGAATCACCACACTGTATTTCTAGAGTTGAGCGTAGTTCATCAACCAGCTAGAGAAAGATACATGTATCTGCTAAAGAATACTCTCAGACAGCACTTGTACAATTGGAGTCCCGGAAATCACTCAGCAGTTCACAATCATTGTAATGGTGGGTCACATCAGTGTCTGCTCTGTGCATGTGATTCAGTCAAGTGTTTGTAAAAGAGCAAATACTTACTTGTGTCTTCCTCTTTGGCCACATGCAGTAATAAGCTGAGTTCAAACAGCAAACTGCTCATCTAAACTTCTTGAAAACAGCCATTAATTTCATGCCCATAACTTTTTCTATGTGTCCCAGCAGCTGATTGCAACCAGCAGTGCCCGTGTTTGGACACTCACACATCTGATTTATTGCACTGAAGTTCCACATCTCAGTGCATTATTGGTTCCTGCAGTAAATGGCACTTACAAACTGTGCAAGGATTGCAGAATCCTTTGCAATGGATTATATAATTTGAATGATAATTAGATGCCCGGCTAAGTACTCTTTTTGCCATATAAATGGGTTTCTGAAAAAAAGGAAAATAATCTAGTCACTGTTGGAGTCCTTTCTGTATATTTTTAATGAAAGGCCTCTCACTTTCTTTGATGGAGTAGTGTCTTCAGATTAGTGCTGCTTTCTTAACTGTGTCTAATCTCATTTGATTTAAGCATCATGGAATAATAAAAAATCAATGTAGCATAGGTTTATTTTGAAGCCAAGCAGGGGGCTAGCAAATCAATAAACATCAGTTCATCATGTTTAATTAGCTAACAGAAATTTTCTGAAACCATTAGACAGGATCTTAACAAACAAATTGGATGTAGGCTTATTAATTTATAGTGAAGCTCTGGTGTGAAAACCAAAAACTTTAAATCTGACTCTGTTTTCCTTTACACAGAAATTACAAAACAGTTTGTCTGTATAGTTTTAGTAGCTCCTTCAATAATGTGAAGCATTTCTTTTAGTCCCATTCCACCAACATGTGAAGTTTAAAAGATTAATATTTTTCTCAATCTTTGGATCATTTACAGAACTAAAAGAACATAAACAACTCAGAAATTCCTTTACATATCAATATATCAAATGCAAATATGTGAACTGTGCGGCGTTAGAGCTGTGACCTTCAACCAGACTCTTAAGTCAAGAATTTCTGTTTCCAAGGCTTCTCATTCTTGCTGAGTATTTTCCTGGCATAATGTATGGATCTTTTGTGATGTGTCATTTGCTGGAGAATGAATGGAGGCCCTCTGGCTCATTTATCCTACTGTCTCACTTGGGATTTGAACTATTTTGCTAGAAAAGAATGTCTAGTGCTCTCACTTTCAACTCTAATCCCCCCATCATTAAGCTTGCTGTAGCAGTTTCCTGCTGCATAACTATTTTCTCAACTATAGAGCCTAACAATGGTTTTGAAGAGTGACTAAGATTTACAGGATATTGTATGCTTCTGCTTCTGAAGCTCTTCATCATGAACGTGTTATATCTTAGAATGAGAAAAAATACCTCTCTTTTGAGTACCTTTATTTCAATTCTTCCATAAGCTTTTTTTCCGTTTGGTTTGTCTCTTGTTGCACTGTCCTTGTCTCAAACAGTTGAAATTAGGGCCAGCTGATACCTTGTCATGACACTGACATAAAAGCTGTAGTAGACTGAAAAGCACTGTGGATTGTTTTGGTTGGGTTTACTGGGGCATGGTGAGTTTGTTGTTTAGTTTGGTTTTTACAAAACAAAACAAAACAATATTCACTTTGTATGCAGAAAGATACCATTTAAGAAAAATACTATTATTGAATATATCTGTCTTGATATCCAAGTTAAGGAAATTATTACTTACTGTAAGATAATTTGGGATTTTTTTTCATTACAAATCCCCAATATTAGTGGTTTTTTCTTACCCTACATCACAACTTCTCAAAATATTAACAATTTTTTTCAAATTGCATACCTCTGCTGTTAATTTTCCCTTATGACTTGCCAAAATAAAGCTATTAAGAAAAAATGCCTTGAGGACAGCATCACTTTACAGGAATTCAGTCAGAAGACAACATACCAACTGATGCAATTCAACTGTGGATTTTTTTTTTATTAATGGAGAGAAAAATTATGTATTTAGAAAATAGAAACCTATTATCTAGGCAACTCTTGATCTACTTCTAGAGCTATTAACATGATTACAGACTCTTCCACTAGTGAAACTGCACTATTGCTCATGTAACAGTCAGGAAAAAAAAACAAACAAGGAAAATTTTAGTCATTCTCACGAGTCAGCTTTTTCTCTAATCACGTTTTAATGCAGGCTTTCAGCTATTTATTTTGGTCTGTGTAAGATTCCTGTTCTCCATTCTCTTTACTCTCCCTACTTAATTCAACTTAAAATTTTCTTGATGTCTTTTAATCAGGCTGGTTTTAGCCACTGCTTTTCTTCCTCTTTACTGCACCTCACGTTTATCTGTCTGTGCCTTTCTTATTAATTTTTAAACCAAGTTTATTTCCTACTTTTTGAAAATAGTACTAGAAGGATTCTCTAGAAGTGGAGTCCATGAAACTGTAAGAGGAAAAGTGAAAAGTTAAAGGACAAGATAACTTGAGGAGCAGGATAAAATAGAGTTGTTTAGTTACACCAAGAGAAAGAACAACTTCAAAAAAACTGCAATAAAATTTTAAAATATCAGAATTAGCAAAAATGGTCTAGGAAACTAATCATGTTACTTTGCTCATGAAGTTTGAGGACCATCAATATGTGCAGTGCTCTTGACAGGTGTTCCACTGTTTTCTCTGTGCAAGTTCTGTACAGCCATGCCCAGCCATGTCATTAGAACTGATAGCAGAACTTTTCCATATAATGTTAAATATGGTATGGATCATTCTTCATATTGTAGCTTAAAGTACTTGAGAGACTTTAACAGAGTTCTCTCAACTATACACTTTAGTACAATGACTACTGTGTTACAGATTGGTATACTTCCTTCATCAAATTTCTAGATTTATCAGTGTGACTTTTAAAATTAACATAGGTACATGTGGTAATAAAGTGCAGGTTTTACAGTACAGTGCTGTCAGTCTGGAAACTCGCTTACCCTCCTGTTCCAGCAGAGATCAGAGTCTCTTCCCTGCAGCAAGCCTAATGTAGGCTTGCTTGGAAAGCCTGCTATTGAGCAAGCCCTCCAGGACAGGAGATGAGCTGGTTCTGGTTTAGTTCCATTTGTGGAACACAACTGCTGATGTATAACACAGGTCTGTGTTATTTTTGCATGCAGATTTAGTTCTGTATTGTAAACACTAAGAATATCTTTGAAATAGGTGGGATGTTAAATGAAGGGAAATATATCAAGGAAGAGTTGTTGTTAATTCTGCAGAGAGTTGTAACTAAGCCATCTTTGTCTTTTGCTCTTCTAATGTGAATACATAAAGCTTCAGGCAGAGGAAGCATTTAATAAGTTAAACTCCAACGCTTAAAAGTACTGAAACTCTCCTTTCAGGTTGCACATACACTATAAAATTTGTGATGAGTTTATCTGGTGATTGCAGGATTACAGCCAACACTACCAAAGGCAAAGTAATGCTACAGGTAGGAGCCCAGTGCTTCAGCTGCAATGCATTAGCATTTTAACCCAAACTAAGATACACCTGTGTCACTGACCAGGTGTTCAGATATTGCTGCAAAGTAAGGGCTTGGCTGAAGTAATCAGCTTTGTTCTGAACCTCAGCTGAGCTCCTCTAAGTTACACTTGAGAACCAAAGTTCTACTGGAAGATGTCCTGCTTTGCAGTAGGGGGGATTATCCTGGCTCTCCACTCGTGCTGTTCTTGGAGCAGATTGTTACAGAATATGGTGAGGCAAGGCTGGAGAGCTTCTGAGGAAAAGGATCAGTGCACAGCACAGTGTCAGTAGGAGCTTGTTGTGAGGACCTGCAGAACAGAAGTCAGCGGGTAAGGAAAGCTCAGTGGGGGTGACTGAGAAATCAGTAGAATCCAGCCTCCATTTAAGGTTGCTTCATGGTTTGGATGCAGTAACACTGCATCACAGAGTAGGAGGGAGGCAGGAAGGGACTGGAAAGAAATCCTTTGTGCTATCTGCAGAAATACCAATAAAACCGGTATGTAGATAGATTTGGTAAGGAATTAGGCTTGCTACCACAAAATTAATCAAAAATACTCTGAACAAATTTGAATTGGCATGGCAAGTTTAGACTGGCTCAGCATTTTGTTTTATCTACCTGTGGTGCTTTTTATCTGTCTCTAGTACTCCTGGCACCACCTATACCATATCTTCAAAGGGAAAGGAAGTAGCTCTTTGTTTATGAGACTTGACCTGCATTTAAAAAAATATGACTAGTAGCATTTTTGCATCTACGCTCAGATGATTCAAAGAAATTCCTGACTTGCTACTAGTGCTTTCTCCAACTGGAACCCAAGTATTTTAACATTGAAACTTGTTAACTGTTTGGGTCCCAAGGTGTGCTACAAACCAAGTTATTGCTTTTTGCATATACAGTCACATGTAAGTAAAGGATCTGTCTGATTCCCATCTTTTCCTTTGTGGCTGAGCTCTCCATAAAGCAGTTTTCCATATATTACAATTTTTAGCCCAAATTGTAGTGATATTCAGCCATTTTTTATTGCTAGTTGTCTCAGTGCAAGTTATTGTGCAAGTAGTATTGTGAATTCTAGCCCTAACTGCCATGTATACAAGGACATTCCATTTAGATAACAGAGAAAATATCAATCTGAAATTAACATTTATATTGAAACGTTATTTTTTCCAGCTTTGTGCCCAGTATCTCACAGAATCCTTCTCATTGAATGCAACAGTTTATTTTAATAAACCTGTTTATTTGATCTTGATTATCTTAAAGATATTTTCCAACCAAATGAATCTGAGGTTTCTATTTCTAAGATGAGATTCTATATCATCTTCAGGAAATACACTACTTATCTTCTCCTTTAAATTATGGGTTGATTAAAAAGAAACAAATCAGCAAGTGATTTTACTTTCTGAGGGTGTCGAATTTAAAACTAAATTATTTTTCATTTCAAGGTTAATTTTTTTTAATGCTTATCATGCAGCTTTTTGAACCTGGAGGTAGCAATTAGTATGTTATGTTCTGCACCTAACCCCTAAACAGTTCTTACTACTTTGTTGTAAAATAAAAGTCAACAAAAATGAGTGCATAAATATATAGGAAAATGTACCAGGCATGACTTTGTGCTTGGAGTACCAGACTAATGAGGAGGAGTGAGAGGCAAAGAGTAGGGAGGAGAAGACAAATCCTGTTGTTAACTACACACTTCAGGATTTAGAGCAGCCAAGCAGGAGGAATATTTATACACAAGAGCAAAGGCAGCTTGCAGAGTAAAAGGGCTCAGGACTACTAAACTCTTGCAGGAAAGGAGAAACCAAGCCAAGAGAAACTAAACTTTTTGTTCTAATCAATTTCAATGCAAAATCACCTTGGCTTGCTCAAACCACATTTGCCAGTATCTTAAGCCAAGAAGATTGGTTTAGCACTGGGGTATGTGAGAAGTGCCACCAAAGTCCTTCCTTCTGTTACGCTGCAAAACTGCCACGGCCATGTGGGTGCAGAATGAGGCACAACTTGAGAGCACATTTGTCTGTTGGTCATGATTTAGCAAACACACCTGTGATGTACATTTTGTTATTTCTCCTGCCAGTTTGGTTCTTATCACAAATCAATTTTGTTAGATTAGACAGCACTCAAATCCTAGAGTTAATTAGTCATGTGAATATCTCAGCCTTTAAAGAAAAATAAACTGTGTTATTTGTAGAAAACAAATTTATAGAATTTCTTGAAAGATAGACCTAAGTTAACCGTAAAGTTTCAAACAGCAGAAGGCAAATAAAAAGAATATTTTTTTAATTGTGGATTTTTTTTCAGAGGTTCTGTGTCTCTGAGCAGCCTTGTTAAAAATATGGCAGTCCTACTATTTCCTTCCTATTCTGAAGGGTAGAAGAGCTGAAGAGCAATGTATTAAATGATAAAACATTTCAGAAACCCATTGCAGTAACTAGAACTTGAGATGGGCCATGGTCCTGGATCTGCACATTTTTTTAAAAAAACATCCACTGTGCAGGGGCACAATTTTGTGTTTTCAGTAAAATAGGGCCATTTCATATATCCAGCTTAGCATCTGACCACTCAAATGGTAGATTGGTGCAATGGAGGTGAGGAACTTCTGGGTTGATATGGCTGAGGAATTGAAAGGGGCAGGACTAGAATGTTGAAGTTGGATCAGTCCACAGTAAAATGTTAGCATAGAATCACAGATGTAAACTCCTTTTTTCTTCATCCCTTCTCCCCACAGAGAGCTTAGCATGCTAGCTTTAATCAGATTTATGATTATATGGCATATGTATTTACAGTCTGTTACTGCTGGGTGCATGATAGGCTCTGGCTGTTCAAGCTGAGAAGCAGCTGTGGAGTCCTTTCAGCAGTGAATACTGGCTCCATTTCAGCACTGAACTAACACACTGCTTGTGCAGGTAGGACGAACTCCCATCTAGCTACAAAAGACCACACAGACACACAGAAAGAGGAAAGATTTACTAGGCAGTAGTGACCAACCTTTTCTATTTAAGTGTTTGATTATCTTAGTTCTATTTATTCATTTGAGTCTGATCACATAAATACTGCTACAATTAGCTGTAGCCTTCAAAAGATCTGCTAAGTTGCTTGTACTGAATGTATTTGGAGATCTGTACTAGTCTTGTCTGGTTATGTGCTGGGTTCATTATTACCTGATTGCTGTCATATCACCTGCATTAAGCACAAACATTTGCCATTTCTGGGAATTTATGTTTCAAAAAACATACACAGTAGATTAATTTTAACTTTAGACCAATGGCAGGAGAATGTACAATGACCAGTCTGGCTGTAGAGATAGAGTTAGGATTCTGCCCATGCACTGGGCCAAGTATTGTTAAAATCTGCAAGAGCAAAGTGACACTTTCAAAATTGTTTGAACTAACTTGTACTAGTGGAGCAGCTCTGTGCCACAGCTGCATTCTGTGTGCAATGCAAGAACATTTGCATGAATGGACCAAAAGTCTCTTCCTAGGACAAACTTTTGCTTATAGAAGTGTTGTAAGAATCTAAGTATACAGGGATATTTAGTACCACAACTGCTAGTAATTCATCCTGTAAGAATTTTCAGAGATCTTGATTGTGTCTGTCTTTGTTTTAAATAGTTTTTCATTTGTTGTTTTAACTGCATAGACCATCTTTTAAATTCATTTATCTTTTTGCTACCCAGGACATGAGTGACATCATGTTTCCAATTGAATAAGATTGTGTGAAAAACTGCTGTTTCTGTTTTAGAACTTTGGCTTAATAATTAAGACTATGTTGATGTTATGAAATGAAGAAAGTTATGCTCCTGTATGTTAGGAAAAGAAATGAGGTGGTTAGTCTATGCCTTCCATAAGCCATACATAAAAAATGATGAACCACTGTCTTAGTTGTTTCTTGTGAGCTACGGGTGATAATATTGACATCCCACCAAGTAAATATACCTGATTTGAAGTCTGACATAAGGATAAAGTAGCTTGATGCCTGTGGCATTTCTTGTGAGATGTCTGGCACGAAAATCTGCTGTGTGGTTGCAGAGTTGCTGAGTCAGTATGTATTTAACTCCTGATGGGTACTTTGTAGACTATTTATCTTTACACAAACATTGGCCAGAACAGCATATACAAGTTGAGTAATGTTTTGTATTTGTTTCTCTGTAGTCTGCAATTTGCTAAAGTTGGACTGGCATAAAAATCCACTAGAAGTATTGCTTCAGTGCCTAGACTGCCAACAGTATTTATGTTAATAGTTTCTTTTCAAAGAATCCAATATCTTTACATCCTTCACAACATTTCACCTAAAATATATTGACTTAATTTGAACAAGGAAACATGAAGCAAATCAGGGACTAAAATAAATTAGAGTACTGATAGCTGTTCAGCATATTACGTGATACTGCATATTCCTAATAGCTCTGTCTGCTCTGAGCTATTCTGGTAAAACCCCTCCTCTAGGTTCTGGCTGAACAGCATGTGTAATGTCTGTGACAGTCTGAGCCTTGGAGAAGGAATTGGGTGAACAGAGTAGTCTATTCAGATAAGTGTAGGGAACTCATTCACATGGAAATCATTCCTGGCACTGTCGAAACAAAGTATGAGTGAAAGAGGAAACAAAAAGGAGCCACGGCGAGCTGCACTCCCAGCAGCAGTAAATCAGCAGAGCTTCATTGTTCACCATAAATGTAAGTTACTTTACATCACATCAGTCTCACCCACAGTTTTAAGAGATGGTGGTGACACATAGTCCTGCAGTAAAAGATTGCTTTAGATAAATTTGAAATCTGATTCTCAGCTATGTGTAGAAACCATGTTATACCAGTGTAACAGCAAGCTTTAAAGTGAAATTATTTTCACCTTCCTTAAAAGCCCATAGATGTTTTTTTATTGTACTGAAAAGTTGGATGAGACTTAGTTTAATTAAGTAAACGGTAGGAAAAGTGCAGAGCTAGCTAGTTCCAGCAAAAACCTAGCATGATACTTAGGAAACCTGTATGTTTCTGAATTTTGTTGTGTCAGATGTGCTTCCACTAGGAGGAGTTGTCATCATATCCTTACCCTACAAGATTATCAGACTTGTGCTTTAATTTAACTCATTTGATGAAAATGTGATAGTTCACCATGTGACTATAAACAGCCTATAGAGTTTCACCTATGTCTAGCTAGCTTGTAGTACACAAACTTCTAATTGGTGGCAATATAAATATGAAAAAAAGCTTTCAGCTTATGGTATCCTACAAGCAAACTTATGTTTGTCATTTACATTATGGCAAAAATTAAATGGATTTCTGAAAGATTACAATTCATTTTAAATTTAAGTTTTCCATAGAACTTTGAGCATTTCAGAGTCTTAAATTATGTTTTAATAGTCACAGTTAGAGGAAAAGCTTGAAATGAAATTCCAAGAAAGAGGAAAGAAGAGTAAAAGTTAAATCTTATATGTATACAGTCTCAGTTGTTTTGTTTTGGTTTTTTTTAATATATTTTTTGTTTAAAACTTATGTTGTAAATACTGATTGTGACTTTGAAATGTGGTGGTGTAGAAGTTTTGGTGGGACATTCTTTCATTTGTATTTCAAATTCAATGTAATAGAGCCACTGCTTGAATTTAAGTGCTTGTTTTGATCTGTTTGCAGATGAAGAGTTGCAAGATAGTGATCTATTTGGTGGTACAGTTTTGCCTTGTTTCTGTTACTGTTTTCCTGTACTCATCTCTTTTCAACAAATCATGAAATATGATTCTACTAAAATGTGTGTTTCGGTCCCTTTTCAGCAATACAGCATCTGCCTGGAGTCCCATGGGGTAAAGAGATAGAGACCTTAATCAAGCCTGTCCTTTCATTAAGAGAGAAAGGGACTGTTTAAGGATACATCAACTTGGTATGCTTAAAAGACTTTCAGATTGTTCTAGAGAAAGAAAAAAAAAACCCTCATATTTTAAACCTCTTGGGGGTTACAAAACAGAACTGAAATTTTCCATGCAACTTTATCATTTCTTGTGTTCAAGGGCCCTGAGTTTTGCAGTGAATCAAAAAGCTACAGTGACAGAGCTGCCACTCCCTAGAGAATTGCCAATCTTTTTACTGGAGTTGTTCCCAGAATACAGTTGGCCGAAGTGAGGAAGTCTCTGCCTCAGTTGCTTTATTTTGCAGTCCAGGATCCATTAAAGGGTTTATGTTTGCAGGCAGATTCTGTTCTAGATTGTAGAGGTGTCCATAACCTGTAGCAGGATTTGACTGGATGCTTAATGTCTCAAATTTTCACTTTTGCTGTATAAGCAACTCCTTGCCATTGCTTGCTTTGTGGCAGCACAAGGTTTTTTGTGGATGTATAGTGAAGGAAAGAAGACACCTGAGCTGACTTGAAATAACAGCCCCTCTTCCTGGGCAATTTTCTCTACCAGGTCAAGTCTCTCTCACATCTTCTTTTGTGATTTTCTTGTGTATTTTCTGCATATTATAACAGGGATTTATCAGGGGTACCACTTTGATAATTTTATTTCTTGGTTTCATTTTGTCGCACTATCACTGCAAGAACATAAGCCTTTTTTTACATTATATTCTTATGCTTTCTTTTCCCTCTTCACCCTTGATGCCCTGTACATAAAGTTTCTACATAGGTCACATTCCCATCTATGAAACTTCCTTACTTAGGTAGTTCTTTGCTTATAAGATGTCTTTTGATGTAAGTCTAGAGTTGGAATATGGTTGTAGTTATTATTACATAATGAGTAATTGCATTTCATGCAGAGTTAACCAAAACATCAAGGTTTTTCATATTGTTCCTATCTGAAAAAAAGACTGGAGATCATTTACTTGTGATGTCATCCAGTTTATGTGCAATGTATCAAGCTCTGTTCCTGTGAATACAGAGAGGAAGGAATTTTTGGTCCTAGTTTCCAACTCCTTTTAGCCACAGCTCTTTGGCCCAATAAGTGCTTTCTCTGGACTGACCAGTGCACAGCACCAGTATTTGTTTGATCAGTGTCTGCCACTTTGGTTCTACTGGTGGATTGCTTTTCAGGTATTTCTGCTGCTTTTGTCTCTTTCCCAATCTTGTAGGTGCCCTTCCCTTTTTGTCGGCAGAAAAGATGGACTTGGCTTTAGTAAAGACTTTAGTAAGTGCATTACCAGCCTATAGCTCCATTAGGTTAGGAGAACCTTGTTCAATTCTTAACTGCAACATTTATTTAAGGCAGTAGGCCTTAAATAGTGTCATTGAAATTATGGCAAATTACCATTACTGTAAGAACAAATCTCAGAGAAGGTTACTTTTCTCAATAAAATTTTAACACTTCTGTGAAGATGAAGCAAGCTTTGGGGTCATTGACTGATACCTTCTGGCTTTCCCACTCTGCCTTTAGGTATTCCTTTTATAAAACAGTTATCTTTTGAGATTTTTCCAAAATACATAGATTGACTGTCTTAAATTGTAAATCTGTATTGTATTTTCAAAAATTAACTGTACTACTTACAGCATGTCTTACACTTGGCAAATTGTTTAAAGAAGAGAGAGAAGAAATAGAATTATGACCTGGTCTGCAAAAGAAGAGGTAGTTTTTTTGTATTATGGTGGTAAGATCTCTGAGATGTGACATCACAAGCTTCATGACCACTTCCAATTTTTAAAATTTTTTAAATTTTTAAAATTTTTTTAATTTTTCATTCTACAGCATTCAGAATCTGGCACACAAATGACAGAAAATTCCTGCCACTTGAGCATGCATCACAACACAACATTCCTGAATGAATTGCTTAGTTAAGCGCAAATAGTTGTGATCAGCAAAGGGGACAGACCTTTGCTCAGTGTCATTACTCGGTGCCACAACACAGGACCTGAGGTGTGCATGATGTTGCATGGAAAGGTCAGGTTTATTGAGGCTGTAATTTAGAGGGTTTGTTGATTTCATTAATGACAGAAAAAGATAAAGGTACATCTGAAGTGGAAGTACATCAGGATCTATCTGAAAACAAAACTGATGGGCCTTTCATTCAAGTTAGGAAAGCATGCCAAGTTCAAGTGATTAAAAACCTTAAGCAAACTTACTTGGGCAAGTGTCCAGTAAATCAATTTATACTAATAAATTATTTTGTCACAGCAGGAGGACAGTTTTAATGTGGAAGTACAATCCAAGTCAATTTTGCTGAAAGAGAAAAGGCACAATAAGGGAAATTACTTTCCAGATGAGATGAAATTGCTGGCTCTGCTGACTCACATGAGTAATTTTGCTGGGGACAGGATTATACCATGATATGTGGCTTGAGTCATAGTACTGCCTGAATCCCAAAGGGAGACTGAAAAAGGAGCATGAATTACTGTGCCTGGAATACCTACTATAATCACACTGTGATTTGGAGTTACTTACCTTGTGTCTGCAGTAATACAAGGCAACATCAGTAGCAACATCTTTTAATGGGATACTGTGATAGAGGAAAGAACCAATGATTTATCAGTCTAGTAAAGCATTGTAGTGTGAACAACTGGATTTAAAAGCTACATATAAAACACCTTTCTCTCTGCATTTGCATCATGTGTGCCCCAATATGCATGACTGCACCTGTGAGAGAGAATGCAAGAAAGCACTCTGAAAGCAAAAGTTCAGCTCAGTAGATCAGAGCTGTGCTAGGAACCCCCCCATTATTGCTAATTTCATAACCTTTTAGCAGTAACTTGATTTCATAAAAGTCTCTGAACAGGTGGTGCTCAGAAACAGAATTACACAAACAGAGGTGAGATTTAAATTGTTTCTTTTTATGTGAAAACCCCTGAAATGGTATAAATTATATGGATAGTTGCAAGACCTTCCATGTAAGGAGTCCAGAATAACTTCAGTCTTGAACAGAAGTCTAACTGATAAATAGAAGCAAGTCATGTAGCCTTAGTGGTTCTATCCCAAAAATCAGGTGACCTGACAAAACCTATGATGATCTCTTTTTCAGGTCCCTAGATGTACAGGAACTGACTTTTTTTGGAATAGATAAATAGAACAGAGATCTTGTATTTCTCTGCAATACATGCTGTCATTTTCATTTTTCTTCCCTTCCTTTCCCTGGAAAGGAAGTATATTAATTTCTTAGTAGGGAAAAAATATGTGCCCAAAATCTGCCACACACTTTGCCAGTGTGTTCATAATCATATTTTGCATCTTAAAAAATGTTTTCATTACTTGCCTTAAGGAAAAGTTAATCCTGTTTTCAGAGATAAAAATAAATAATGTAAAAGTAGAATAATAGGAAACTCCCTCTGCCTACAACCACATCTTATAATGATATATTTAGTGGGTTTTACCATTTGTTTTGCAATTCCATTTTATTCTTAAAGTTGATAAGGCTATGAATATATCTTGAGTCCTGACCACTAGGCTGTACCCTGCATCCAATGAACAGTGTACTATTGGTTAAATAAGAGTTATTTGAGTTTATTCACCAAAACTACAATTAGCAGAAAGACCAGAAAGACAATTAGTTGCCTTGTGAAAGAAAGGGATTTTTTTTCTCCTTCAACTGTAGGAACAAATTTTTCATTAAAACAAAAAGGATAAGTCTACCAAGGTGTTAGCAAAGACTTAACAGTATGTAAAAGTGTGCCATAATAATACCAAAATAATCCCATTCAAAGGTGTAATTGCAGTGTATTTGAAAGTAAAGCATCTTGTATTTCTTAGTATCTTATCATACAAGGGTATGAATTTTGTTTTGTATGGGGGTTTGGACAACAGGGGTATTGGTATTTTGGTTTGCATTTATTTGTTGGTTTGGGGGTTGTTTTTTGGTATAAATTAATAACAGCAAATGCAGCTGGCCAAGTAAGATTAGATAGCCACAGTTTATCACTGTATTGTTAAAGATAATGCTGCTCTGTGGAAATTCTAGGATTCCTTTCATGCTTAGTGCAAAATTTTTCTCTGTTCTGGGATGATAAGTGTGATGACTTCTACCAATTACTGTAGATTCTAAAATTGTTATGTACTAATATGGAATCTTAAGTATTCACAATTAAATATAAAATATGTAGTCTTAAAAAATAAATTCTTACTGAAGTTGTTAAACAGTTTTGAAAAAAGGTCTTTTATGGCAACAAATTTGAAGTCTCTTACTTTAAATGTATGAACCAGAAAAGAGGTATTTGTCCATGGTTTTATTTATGTTTTAGCCAACCAGCCGTGGTTTTCCTTTTATCTCTCTGAGAATCATGTGCCCTTTGTGCTGATGATCTTGCAATCTGAAGGTACCTGTTTAAAGCAAGCCATAAATGAAAAATGTCAGTGGCTGAGCTTGTCCTCACCTCACATAAGAATGTTCTGTGTGGCTTTCACATTCCTCAAGGAAATTCTTTTGTGGTGTGTCAATTAAATGTGTAGATTTTCTGTCAATGTTACCCCAGAAAATACTCTCAGTTACTGGAATGTCACAGTTCTTTAGATGTATGCTCATTACCCATAGCCTACAATATTTTCACAATAATGAAAAATCTGCAATAAAGCAAATAATATAACACAGTATTTCAGTGGATAATAGAGGGATTTCACAAAATGTGACTTGTGAATTAGCATTTTTGTCTATGAAGTGATAAATTACAGCTTCCACAGTGTAACTGTGTATGTGTCTCTGAAGCGCAACCATTTTGACTTTTTTCCAAGGTTGAGTACTGAGGTAAAATTCACAGAGACTTCCAAAACATTTTGTATATTGCTAACTATTGCCATTCTAACAGAAATGCTTTTAAAACATTTCTAGGAATGCATTGTCCACTGATACAATTAATGCTGCTACTGTGGCCTACCTTCCTGCAGAATGGTATTTCTACGTTTGCAATTTTTATTTTAAAAAAAGAAGAAAGACATCAAAGTTTTTCTAGTGTTCCAAGAATGATGAAAATGCTAAATTACCTTCCCCATCTCACAGAAAGCAACACTGACTCTTTGCTGATCATAGCATGTCAGAGTTTGGGGCAGCTTCTTGTGTGTTCAGAGTAAGGAGATGTCTTAGAATGTGTGGTTTGTAGCTGAAAAGTCATAATTACAGTCACTTTATCCAGAGCTAATGAGCAGCTACTTCTTCTCAAGTATAGATAAGAGAAAGATCTCAACTAAAAATAAAATAACATAACAAAAATATACAATTCAATGCACTAAGTGTCTGAACATGAGCATTTCCTGCTTCTGGCATCAGTGTTCAGACAAAAAATGTTCAGCCCGCCAGTTACAGATATAGAATTGGGCATCCTTGAATTGATTGCTCAAACTTGCACATAGACATGTCTTCAGCAATGCAGCAATTCTTGGAAGCTTAAGTATTTGTCTGTGCAGATCTTGCATAAGTGCTTGCATGGAGCAGTGATAGCAGGAGAGTATTTTATGTCTTTTATCTTCTGATGTCCATCATATGCCCATCTTAATGTCTGTCTTTTATTTCATCTTAGCAGCTGGTGAAAAAAATAATGAAAAATATTTTAATTTACAGATAACTCAAATTCAAATGGCATAATGAGAAGAAACTGTGAAAGTCTTAAAGTTGCTTTTTTCCTTAGAAATATTCTGTAACAGGTTGACTTTAGCTATGTTCCCACCTTGGACAAACACCCAGCACAGAATCTTAGTCATTTTGACTGTCTTACAGAGAATGCAGTTTCATTCACACCCTTCATATTCTTACAGAAAATGTTGTTCCTTTTGCCATTCCTCTTCATTTAATGTCTTCATGAGTCACACATGTAAGAAGAATGACATTATCACTGAATGAGTACTGAGAAACATTCTTTGAATAAAAAGGCTGAGTATATTTTAATTGATACTGCAGTATCAAGTGACTCTGATTCATCTTCTAAAAGATTAATTCAGCTGCAAGAGCTAAACAAAATGTAGTATTCAACATTCCCTGCTTGTATGAGGATTACAATCAAACAGTGAATTAAAGGTAAAAATCTTAATGCACAGATAACTACCTCTTACCATGCAGCCAAAAAAGGGCCATTATAGTGGAACTTGCATGTGTGAAGTGCTTTCTGAGTTCAGCTAAATATTCCTAAGCAATGTTATTTGTAATTTGGTTTTGTTTTTCAGAGTCATAGGCATTGGGAAGGAATAGATAATGAAGTATCTACCCATTTCTAACTGGCTGGCCCAGCTTGGTCTTGCAGAATATTGCACACTCTTTGAACAATATGATGGTATAGAGGTGAGAATTGTCCTTTTTCAATAAAATTCTTGAGACAATGATCTTTAAAGCAACTAAAAAAACCCCAACCAAAATGTGCCTATAAAAGTTTCTATTGTGTTACCCTAAGCATCTGCTCCTCAGTACTGGAGTTATCAACAATCTCAGTTGTGCTCCTTCTTACAAACTTTTTGCTGAAGTCCGAAGAGCGAGCATATTGCATTTGTAGTCCTTTGTTGTCTTTATTGGAGGATGATGTTGGGATTTGGAAGATATTGAATCTTTGAGGAAAAGCAGTGGGACCCTCTGTCACTGTTGCCAAAGCTGAAAAATCGTTTCTACTGACATGTTAATTCAACATTAGTACCAGCTTTTGCATTTGGGCAAACCTAGAAAGGAATAAATTTGAAGTAAGAATTATGCAACTCTCTACTTTCATGTTATTAGCTACATATGAGTTATCATTTGAGAAAGAATATTACATTCTCAGACATGACTGAAGGTCTCCAACAGTGAGAACATTGTTTTCTTCTAAAACAGTATTAGCTAGTGACCTAAGAAATTGAGGCTTTTAGTAATTTGAAGTGGTTTTAGTTTGAAAGAAAGATTTTTAAATTACAGTTTCAGAAATAGTGGTTCATGCTAGAAATTCTGTATCAATTGTCATATTATTTACCCAGTGAATCAATCTCATTTTGTGTTTTGGGGTGTGAATTGCAAATCTCCATTAGAAAAAGCCCCTTTCAGTAACATGGCTTGCTAGTAACAAAATACTGTACATTCTATGTACCTCTCTTTATCTTATTTACAGTGAAAACACAGAACAATAAAAATATAAAGAAATATATTTTGATATATTTTCTATTTGCTCTGAAAGTTTTCATCATCAAGTGAAGTTTTGTACCCACTTATAAATCAACATCAAATTGAAATTATGTTCTTCCTTATAAATAATGTCTGGAGTTACTCAGCAGCTTATTTTGAAAGTAAAATAGTAATGAGTTTTTGGAGAGAAAGTGGGTTAAAGGTAACAGTTCAGGTTTGATTACTCAAATGCATTATATGGAAATTCTTGTTCTTCAAAACAGTGTCACAACTTATGTTATCTATTTTTACAGTGAATATCCTCTCCATTATATAAAACCTTCCTTTCTAAAATCATTATTCCTATCATTTTGTGCTGAGATTTATCTTCCTTCATTAATTGATGTAATTGGAATACTAGCACTTTTGGGGATTTTTTTTTTTTTTTTACTCAAAGGAATCATAGTTTTCAGAAACTCTGCAGCTAAGTTGATCAGAGTTGTTTTGAGAAAAAAACTGAGAGACAAAGAATTAATGTTTTAAAAGAAAAATGTCTCATTCCTATAATGATGCACCGTATCATGACATGGAGCCTTCATATAAAATAAGAATGTACTTATATTTGCTGTTAGATAACTTATGGTACCAGAAACAGCAAACATATCTAAAAGACACTTGAATTCTCCTGTATTAATAGTATAATATTGTCCTTACTCTGGTGTTTGCTACAGGACTTACTCCATCTTACGGAAGTTGATCTTAGAAAACTTGGAATTGAAAATCAAGGCCACCGAACACACCTCATTTCCAATATCCTGCTGCTTCAGGAGGTAAAACAAAAGAGAGGTAAGTGTTCTGTGCTGTCTCCTAAAGACTGAGGAATGAGCTAAGGCAACCAGAGCTTCTCTGTCCCAAAGGATGATAAACAAATACCCTGATTCTGCCTGGGATACTGCTCTGAATGCAGATCACTCAGGGACTTTACACAGACAATAAGAGGAATTGTGAATGTTTGATTTTTGTTAAACTAATGTTAAACACTTTAGCATGGATTTACAAAATAATATACCCTGTATTTTCTATAAAGGTTATTATTTGGAAAAGGTTTCACTTTTATTTCCATTTCTATTGCTCTCACAATCTTCATCTTAACAAAACACAGTAATGGTAACATACCATAATTGATGGAAGTCTATGTCACAAATATCTTCTTCATTTGGCAAGATGACATCAGAAGGTCTAAACCAAGCTAATTTGTGTACATCCCAACTTATCCCTGCTGAGGAGAGGATGAGTGCTTGCATAGTTCTGACCCTTCTTTTCCATTAGGGACTTTGCTGTGAATTAAGACTTGATCACTGCATCTTTTGTTGTTTTTATCAGCTCAGTGTCAAAATTCAACTCAAATTCATAAGAGTTGGAACAAGTCCTGTAAGGCATTTTAGATGGAGTAGAAGGGTATAGTGAGAAGTTATTCAACTATGACTTGTTGTACTGGATATTTTGAGAATTGTTCACAAGGTAATGAGATACAAATGAGATATTATGCATTCTGTCCAATAATTCTTCAGATCACTGCCAAAGGCTTTTGCAAATTTAATGTGAAGCACTTAGTTATTTGGCTAACAGTCCTGCTGCTACGTTCTCTTGGTCAAGATAAGACTTTTGGACCATGTGTAGAAATTGATTATTCATAACATGTGTTTAGCTACTGAAGTTCTTAGTAGGAACTAGAACTGATTGTGTACAAGTAGGTCACTATTTCCTCAATGTTTTCTGACAAGCTCACTATTGATTTAACAATTACACAACTTCTACAACTCATAGGTTTGACTGTCTTAAAATATGGATGTAAATATGATGTTTTTGTAACTGCTACTGTGAACACATTAGGAAATTATTTCAGTTGATGATTGCAGTGAAACTGGATGTGTTTCAATTGGTACCTGATTTTGTGTGCATTGGGACTGTGTTTCGTAATCTTTTCAGGTACTGAAGTGTGGAATGTATTACAGTTGTCAATGTAGCACTGTTTTTCAGGGCTAGTTTACAGTTTTCCAGTGTAGCACTACACTTTTCAAACTGTCATTGACATGGTAAATTGATTTGTAGATAGTTATGCAACATTTCATTCAACTCACCAGAATGTTCCAACTCACGATTGTTCAGCTTCAGATATCTTAAGCCTACATCAAATCTTGATGTACTGCTGATGACTTCAGTGAATATGAATTTGAGTTGAAAATTTTCCTTTTAAAATGGTGTGTGCGTATATTTTTTTTTCTCTCCAGACACAGATTTTGCAAAGTGGCAGCATGATGCCATTTTGGTTTTGTTTTTTCTTTTGGCAGTTAATTGCTAGAACTCTTTAAGCTAAATTCTAGTAAAATTAGTGCTGGTTCATATTTTTATGGGCATTTATCTTGAGCAATATCTCCATTCACTGTTGGGTTTTGGCTAATGATAATTAAATGTATAATTGAATTATGTGCTTGAAAAAAATACAGACACATTAATCTCCAAATTCTGTTACACTAGGATATTTGCATCCTCAATTTCTTTGCCTGTTGTATTAAGGATTTCTGGGAAGGTTGAAAACAGATCAGTTCAGTCAGTCATACATGAGTGCAGACTGGTTTGTTTTCACAGTAGGGACTAATGGTTGTTATCTGGTCTGCAGCCTATTATGACACGGTTTTGTTTTGTGTCTGTCTTTGACAGAATGCTGTGTCTAGGAGCAAAGTGCCTAATCAGTTACACTGAGGTGCTTGTTTTCCAGTGCTGAACTTTGCTGTAGTCAGACATTAGAGAAAACTTCTTAAATTTTGTATTCTAGTAAATAAATGCTAATGTCCTACTAATGTACTTACAGGACCAGAGCAAAGGCTATCTTCTCTGTTTGCTGTTATTTTGAGCTCTAAACAGCAACATTGTATTTGGTGCTGGTTCAACAGTTTCCAGAGAGTGCTTCAAGTGATAAGTCACTTTAATAAGTAAGCATTTTCACAGGGTTAAAAGTGACATTAAATTTTGGGAGTATTTGTGAAAACATTTTCCTGTTTTCTAAAATATCTTGATTCCCAAACTACTTTGAACAGGATGTGTCTCAGTACATTTGGATTCCATTTGGATTCATCCTGTCTAACTCTAGCTACTTGGGCTGTGTTTCCACAGTAATTAATACCAAGATCTGTGCATTGACATAATGCCCAGCAACACATTAGAGCTGGATGAAACATGCGCACATGATCACATATCTGTTGAATTAGGCAGAGTACACAATACAAAGTTCACTGGCTTGATGCTTTTATGCCATTTTTATGGCAGTCAGTGATAGGGAAGTGAGTGGGGCAACTGATTTTTGAGTGGCGTTAGCTAATCAGTCGGAAAATAAATATTCAAAATTGTTACGCCACTTCAGTCCAGCAGAATAATAGTGGATCCGTGATTTGAATAATGGGGCCCTGATATTTTTGATCTGTACCAGAAAACTTAAATGCTGCTGTACTGTTGACTGTAATTGAAGCTACACATTCTGGTGCTTTTGCTCTTTGAAACATTACAAATGCAGCCAGAGTGCTTTGGGGCAGTGCTATGTAGTGTCAACCTGTCAGATTCCAACCTCATGCTAAAGCATGCTGGTATCTTTGCCAACAGAGGGAGAGGAAGCTTTGAACAGTTTGATCTGCTGTGACAGAGGTGGCATTGCTACCTGTGTGGTCTGTTTTGCTCCTACTGAGAGACACAAGTGTTTGGAGTTTTTTGCTTTCTCTGTTTGAGAAAGTCAGCAATGTAAATGCTGTTACAGAGTTGTTAACAAACACCTCTGACAGTACCATTTCATCTACTGAAAGTTCCAAATTTTCTTACTGGTGCTTTCTCACACTCTGTTTATCCTTGCCTCTACATCAGTTGTTTGAAATGAAAAACATCTGTCACTGGCAAAGAGAGGCTGGTAATTCCCCTGTATCTGAGACTTTTTACAGCAACATGGAGAAACAGAAACTTGCAATAATCTTACATCCCCAGTAACAGTTCCACCACTGCTAAAAGCAAAGAGAGGAAAACAGACCTTCTGGTAAAAAGGAACCCAAGACCTTGTCCAACTTCTTTCCAGTTTAAGGTACCATTTACCAAAACTAGTCAATAAAAGAAAACTAGATTTAGTGCCATTTTATCAGTGTATTTTGAACTTTTGAAACAGATCTGTCTAATCAATGCCAGCACAAGTTGCTTCACGTGATTTTCAAATTTTAAGAGGGGGGAAAGGGACACAGCATATTATTGCCACAGATTCTGTGTGGTTTATTTTTAATAATTTTTAAAATTATTAATTATTTTTTGTTCAAGATGATAGTTTTATTGTATTATAAATGACAATGAGTTGAGGTAACTCTTCAAACTCTCTTGCTGTACTGCAACATTGTTTGCAGAATGATCAGCTACGGGACATATCTGCTTGCAAGCTTTTCTGAGGCTGGGGATTGCAAGGTTTCTGAACACCAACTCCTAACAGGTAACTCCTTGGGAGTTTCTGAAGGACCTTGTGTCTCCAGACCCAAGAGCAGTCAAATAGCAAGAGATCATGTTGGTAGATTTATTATGGAGGTCTGGATGGGTGCTGACTAAACTAGCCTGTTTCAGCTGGCAGCCAGGGAGGACTTTAGAAAGCACAGTTGCCATAGGTCATAGTCTTCAAAATGAATATTGTCAGATTCCAAGAGCTGAAGCATTTTTCAAGTCATATTGTCATTTTTATTTGTCCTGATGTCTTTGACTAACTTGAAGAATACCAGCAAATAAACTTAATTTCCTAGCCAAGAGCTATGATCATTACTTTTTCTATGTGCCATCTGTGGGAGTCAAGGCTTGAATGTATTTTGTTTATTTGGGTCCTTTTTATTCTGAGACAAGTCTATAGTAGCAACTTGTTTTGACTTTTGCTTATCAGGACATCTACATGTACTGCTGTGTGAGCAATCCACACATGCCATGTCCTCATCGTGTGTAGTTGCTTCTGAATTTTATCACTGCAGCTGCAGAGCAGTGCTTTTGGAGTAAATGGGTTTTCTCCTGGCTATTTGAAGAAGACTGGAATTCTGACATTTAAGGACAAATTGCAATTTTCCAATGAATCCACTTCTTGTGTCCCATTGTTTCCTTTGTTTCTGTAAGCCAAGCACATTTGAAAATGGTCTCAAGAACTGGCAAGTACTCCTATGCCAAGTCTTGGCATAATTAAGCATGCAAGCGATAGCAGCACAGGTCTTGGGACCTGTGTCCCAGTTGTGTTCCTCCTCACTTATCTGTTCAGTTAGCTGCTTTTCTGGGTGTCTTTGCAGGTGAAAAGATGCACCTGTGCATACTCCCCTCCTTCAGAAAGCAGAAATCAAGGCTGGCCATGGAAAGCCCCAGCAATGTGTGATGTGTGGCCAGCAGTGGCCACTGCTGCTCTCTCAGCCTCCCTCAGGTTGGTGTCACCAAGGACAATGCTCCAGTGCTCCTGTCTGTGGCAAGGTGATGCCATATAGATAAACAGATGGCTCAGGGTACAGCAGGTTAGAATGAATGCTGGTGGGGAGGGCTTGACAGAGGTGCTGTGCTCCTTTCAGGACATTGATGCTTCCAGACTTTGTCTCACAGCTCAGTGAACTCATTTCCAAAGTAGATAGAAAGTATGAAAACAAAAGCTTTGCAATGAGGAATCTAAATCTAATCTAGTTTAATCTGGTGAGTAACTCACAACCAGTGGAGCTATTGTAGACAGTCCTGTGAATTTTTCCCTCTTGCATCCTGTAGGCAAATTCTCTTTAACAGCTTTGCATATGTAAGGATGGGTTCTGTAAATTGTTAAATGTGAAGACAAAGACCAATTTTCAATTTCACCTGAAGACAAAATAAAACTTTAGGAAAAGAATGTAATGACTCATGCAAGTAAGAGTAATCACAGTTTAGGCAAGGCTGCCCAGCTACAATCCCATTACTTAGCATGTAGTCATGCTCCAGAGGAAGTTACTGCCCCTTTTCTGGTTCTTAGTCATAAAAAAATGACAAACATGACACTACTTCCTATGTAACTACAGTGCCTAAATATTTCCTGAGTGATTAGAATCAGCCAGTAGGGACCACGTTATGTGCTAACAGATCAGAGGTTTTGGCATGGTTTGAAATGTCTTTCACCTGAACTGTGGAACATGTGGTTTAGATACAGGAGCAAGACATTTTCCTTTAGTCAATGAGGAAAATAATAGTTTGCACTTGTGTAGCATCTTCCACTTGATAAGCTGATAGAGTACTATACAGTGTTCCCTGTGAAAAATAACTACCACTGTGATGTATGTTGCAAAAATGTTAGTATATGTCATACAGGAAGTAGGTGGGTCAGAATACTAGAACTGAATGTGGACTCCACATATCTCAACTCCTCTTTCTGTATTCTCACCCTAATGCCATTTTTTTTGCACTGGACATATTGGTGAGGCATTTTGGTGTCCAACGTGAGATCACAGTCTGGTGTTCTTTGGTTCCAAATTTTCCGTTTGGGGAAAAACAATTGACAAAAGAACAGAGTGAGGTTTTGGTGTGCAGTTAAGCCTTGTTTTATGGGAAATTAGTTTGAATTTAGACCTGAACTTCAAGTCTCTGTTCAGTGCCAATAGGATGATACAATTTTTTTGTGGAGAGAAAAATATAGAAGTCTGTCTGTCAGCATGCCACAAGTAGTGACTTATGTTCCAGCACCAGTGAATGGATCTTTTTGAAAGCTGTTGTGTTTCACATTTACCTCAACTTTTTTGCTTTGGAAGTTGTTGTAAAAAGTGTGTGGCAACACCAGCACTGATAATGTTTCCCTACAGCTCCTGCCTGCCTTAAAGAACTGGTGTTGCTATGAGAAGGGAAACACCAGTCAGAAATGCTACTGAGCCTCCTTTACCTTAGTTCACTCAATAAATTTAATTCTCTAATCTTCTGTCTCTGTTCCTTACTGAATATTGGAGCACTACTTTCTGCCTTTATTTTCCTTTCTCTTATTTTACACTAAACTTCATTTTATTTGAGCTGTCTTATGCAAACATTCTACTCATATCTATGAAAATTCCTAGACTTTCCCAAGAATTTTGATCTCCCAACACCAAGTTCAGCAACTTATGTGATGGCTAAAGAATCTTGTCTTGATCAGCTAAATGTTTCTTAAACTCTAGCTACACATCAAATGACGGTCCACTGTTTTTTCTGGTTTGAATTGCTTCATTAAAAATAAAAAAATCAGTTGCTGTGAGATATTTCAGATAGCTGACATGGAAAAATTCAGTTTTATGGACAATGCATAAAATGTCAAACTCTAGAGAGGTAGATGTCCTAATTCTACCCAGTACCTAGAGATGTCACTGAGCTAAGACATGTGGAATTTTAATCCTGATGCTGTCATTACTGGATGTTTAACTTAGGGTGAGAACACCAAAATTTCATTTATTTTTGATTATTGGCTTGGTAATATGCAGAGGTCCTGGAACATAAATAATCTGATCCTTAATTGCATTTATCATTTAGATATCTTAGGACCACAACTTCAGCAACATTATGTAGTCAGGCTCTGAAGTAGATACATCAGAAGCAATTTATTAAAGCTAGTCATGGTAAAAATGGAGAAAGAGGATGAAAGGATTGAACATTAGAGGGAAATGAATATAGTGCATGAAGAGGATCTCTCAAAACAGAATCACCATACAACCAGTAGGGATCAAATGTTTAGTGTCAAAATCAATTTAATATTTGGTTAGGCAGAAAAGCATTTGCCTCTGGAAAGCTTATGCAAATAGGATAACAGTGAATAGGTTTGAAAAATGAAATCTTATGAATTCTGATACACTGGAAATTGAAAGAACCTGAACAACTGTGGTAAAACCAGAGAAATGTTGGCCAGGCAGCCTGAAGGTCTCTTTCCCAATGGGAAAGAGACAAATATTCTGTTAAACTGATTGAGACAATGCTTTAAAAGTCAACTGAGTGTGCCTTGGTTTGTACTAAAGCAAAATCCCTGTGGCTGAGGCAATGGTACAGCTGATGCTGCTTGAGATAATTAGTTGAAAATGAAGGTTGTATCTATAATTATCTCGTTGTTTTGAAGGTATATTTTACAAGAGGAGGGTAGATGACCATCTGTTCTGGCAGTAGCTCCAGAATCTGTACAGCTATTTGACCCTTTGTTGTAGAAGATGCGTTGTATCCCACCAACCTGTTGCACAAATAACTTCGCGCGGCTTGGTAGGATGAGGGGGGCGCCGACCAACGCAAGGAAATTGTGTGTGCGGAGCACGTAATAGGCTCTGAATCGCCCGAGAACAGGGTGGGTTTAGCGAACTGTTAATTTTTGCTGCAGTGCTAATTTGAGAGACGAAATTACGGAGGCCAGGTTGTTAAATCCGTGGGGAGGGGCACGGGGAGCTCAGGGCCCGCGGGGGGCTGGCGCGCCGGGGGCTCGGCCCGAGCGGCGCGGAGGGTGTGGCCGGGGCCGAACGCAGCGCCCGGGGCTGCGCAGCGCCCGCAGCCGCCGGAGCCGCCCCCGCCCCAGGTGAGGGGCACCCGGGGGGGCTCCTGGGGCGGGCGAGGCACGGAACCGGGGCCGGGCTGTCGCGGACCGGGCAGCGGGCGATAAAGCGCTCGGGAAGGCTCCGGTTGAGTCACCCTTAAGTAATCGCGCTTCTTTGGGGCGGGCTAGTGCTGGCTACGCGCCGGCTCCTGCCGCGGCACGGCCAGACCCGGGGCTCTCCCACAACGTCCCGGCTCGTTTTCGGGCAGCTCCGCACCCCTGTTGTGGCGGGTCCGGCCTCCGGCCGCCCCTCGCGGCTGCCCGGCTGCCCGCTCCGGTTCCGCGGCCCCGCGGGAGGGGCCGGCCGGGACAGACGCTCCCGCCGATCCGCTGGACGCCCGGAGAGGAGCAGCCGTGATCGGAGCCGGTAACTGCGGGGACAGCGCTGAGGATGCAGAGCTGGCTTGGTGTGTGAGTGAGTGTGCGGGTGTCCCCCCGTCCCCGCACCGCTGTCGGGGCGGGGGGCGCGGGAGCAGGGCAGGGCTGCCAGAAATGCCATAGCTGCGACAGTGACGACCGAGACGTTGGATTCAAGTGCTTAGGTTTTGTGGGCGTTGTTCCATGGAAAGCTGTTAAATAAGTATAAAACAGTGCTGTGTACTCGGGATACCGAGATACTTCTCTGAGTAGAGAGAAAAGAAACGCTGTGTCCTTTTCCCCCTCGTCTTTTGAAGAGGAGAGGGCGCAAAAGCACTTCTTTCCGTCCGAATTTGTGATTTCTGAAAGGCGGTGTTAGTTTGAAATAGTAATGCTGAAAAGGTTTTTCATTTAAAGTGGGTTGGGTTTTTTTTTTTGGGGGGGGGGGGGTGGTTTGTTGGGTTTTTTTGGTTTGGGTTTTTTTTTGGTTGGTTTTTTTTGTTGTTGTTGTTGTTTTTTTGGGTTTTTTTTGTGGGAACAGAGAAGCAGTCAAACTAAATTGCTTCCTTTACCAGAGAAGGAACAAAAGGTTGTATTTTAAGCATTGGCTTAAAAAACTCTTAGATTTGACTGTAGCCTTGGTAAAGTTCTCTGTTTCTGCCAGCAAAATGGGGAGAGAAGGTTTATTTCAAGTCAAGGTTTCATATTGTTCAGGAATACTCAGCTGACTGATTAGGCACTTGTATTTCAGAGATAATTTCATGGCCAAATGAAGAAAGCTGTACTTATTATTGAATAATCTTCAATGATCACTTTTTCTTGGCATTTTTTATAGGTATGCAGGCATTCTACATGTGAAAATTTAGGAAGAGAAGTATGGGGTTTATCTGTTTCTCTCACCTTGGAAAAAAAGATATTTCAAAAATAATTTATCCTGGGCTGTGTGTTTGCTGTTGCTCGAGAATAGTAGTTAAAAATAACATTTTAAATATACAGCTCAAGGATGTGTGGGGGGAGGGTGGAAATTGTGTGGCATATATAAAGAGAGAGGAGAGCATGAGCATTGTGAAAGCACTTCAAGACCCTTTGGAAGCAGTGACCTGACTAATCTTGTGGGGATGTTTGATGTTTGACAGACTCATGTTTTTTTCTGATAGTAGCTTAAAGCCTTTGAACTACTGCATGTGCTTTCTCAATCTATGTCTCTGTATCAGAGAGGCTGTAGGTTCTTGGACCTTAATATTTTTCTCAAAGTCTTGTGACGTGTTTGCTAGACAAGCTACTGCATCAGTTTCTCTTTCTCATCACAAAAGCAGAAAATACAGGTTGCAGAAAGCTGCTTCTAAGCCATTTTGGGGAGCAGAAATCCTTTCTTTTTTGTTACAATAATGAAGAATGCTACACTGCTTCTAGGGAGACAACATGAAATCTATGTTGCATTTATAATAGCTACAGTTTTGATTGTATTTATTCCTATGGTATGTTAACTTTAAAGGCTTTTAAGTCATGCTTTTTCTTTTTCCCTTATTTTCTTATTGCACACACACACAAAAAAAAAAATCTGGGGAAATTAATTTACTTTTTTGTCCTGGTCTTGACTTTCTTCACCATTAAGAATGTTAATTTCCTTTTTTTTCTGTGCACATCTGCGTAGTACATGCAAATATGCCAAGAAACTTAGCAGGCTGAAGAGAGTAATGGATCTTCCACTTGTTGAAGTTTATTGTTGCTTATTTCAAGGGAGGGATGGGAGATGGGTGGGAGGAATTTGTGAGGAGGTTTGATGTGGCAAAAGCACATAGAGTTTTCACAAAAGTTGACTCCATCTTTTAAATACCTGAGAACACACAGGTGAATATCTTAAACCATGTTAAAGCCCTCTTAGCTTCATAGCATCTATAATGGTAAAGATTGGTGATATGAGAACACCAGGTATAAACTCCAGTGATTTTGATCTATGAAAGAGAATCACCAAAATGCCAGGTCAATAAGACTGTGAGAAAAATGTGGGTCTTTTAATGTCCAAAACTGATTTAGATCTGAGTTTTGAAATAGCTTAAGAGTTTGATTTGGAATTCTGAAATTGCTTTTCTGTTTCCTTTTCTGAGGTTTCCACTAGCATGAGTATAGACAGCCTTGGAATGTTTATTGTGCCATTCATGCATCCCTGAGGCTGAACTGAAGATTTCCCTTTCCTTCACTTCTTTTCCTGAATATATTGAAATAAAAAAGTAGAAGCCACTGCCATTAGTTGTGTTATGCTGTGCTGTGGAAGGGGCACTTAATGCTATACCTGAGTCATTTTGAATGAACCATCAGAACACTTCCTCAGACTGTGTGAACATCAGAAAGATTTCATGAGGACAAGCTGAGCCAGAAAGTTTTGATTTGCATCCCAAAGATGGCACAAGCATAAGGATATTTAGTGTATTGTTTTAGGGAACTGAAAGTTGTTTCATTGTTCACGTTTATTTTTGTTTTGAGTAATGATGTGGAGAAGCCAAATCCCAGCTGTTTGGACTTGTTCACCAGATACGTATTTTATTTTATGTCCAATCTCCTACTGTTATCCTAAATGCCATGTTGATATGAGAGGCCTCTTCATTTGTATTTGCTCACACTCATTCATAACAAAAAACTAGAACCTGTCAGAAGTTACCTGGAAACCTTTCATGCTTTCAACTTCTCTGAATTCACAATGTGACTCCTAACAATTCTGTTCCCATATATTCTTCCAAGTTACAAACTTAAGAAAGAGAAGTGCCACTTTATGTATAAATACAAATTCATTTGCCTTTTTATTTTTTTATGTGCAATTATATTGGCACAAGTCCATCTTGTTAGCACCTAGTTGGGAGAAATTTGCATGACTTCTGGCATGCTCTGTTTTGTTTGTTGCTGCATTTTGACAAATAGAAATGTGTACAGTTAAATTTCAGTTCCTTTTGAGCCAGTGTTCTGTTACAATTTCTACCATTTCTGTTGTTGATTGCATAATGGCCAATGTTCAAGGCACACTGTCTCTTAGGGAGTAAAATGGGAGTAAAACTTTCAGGGTTTCTATATCTGGTAAAGCCAAACATTCTTTGAATCATATACTAAAGTATTTGAGACATTCCAGAGTCTTCAGCTGAAGAGGCTTCCACTTTCCAGTGTTTATATTCAATACAAGAAAACTGGATGGATGGTTTGGCAGGACTTTTGTTGCCAAGGTGATTGTTGTAGTTCTCTGTTAATATTTATGAAGAATATATAATACAGCACATGGGCAAGCACATAAATGTGTGGTGGAAGCTAGCAAACCTGTTGTTCTCAGTTTTGTTTGGGTTTTTTTTGTTTGGGTTGGGGTTTTTATTTGTTTGGGTTTGTTTTATGAGGTTTTTTGTTTGTTTGGGATTTTTTGAGGGTTTTTTTAAGAGGTTTTGTAGGGAGGATTGTTAGAAATATCAAAGCTGCACACATACTTGTGGCTGCATGTATTGCAAGTTCTTGAATGTAGATATTTTTGTACTAACTGTGGAACTCTACCGTGATTCCTCAGAACAGTACTCAGGTATGAATTGGAGGATTAGGTATTGATTTTGTAAGTCATGTGAGTACTACTGAAAAGAAGCAACTATTAGGTCAACTCTGGGAGCTTGGTTTTGATTCTTAAGGGCTTCTTAGGAGTAGGGGTGAAATAAAAAATGCTATACAGCAGGGGGTCGTTTGTTGAAAACTCTCAGACTGTTGGATTGAAACCTGGCTTGCTGTAAGAACCCTTGTGATTGGGTTAGGAGAGTAATTCTCAGCTTTCTTTGTGGATCCTCAAACATGAAGTGGTTGACAGTTTCATGTCACAGTAAATCTATTGTGGACTCATCATTAAACCAAAGCTTTCTATGCTTACATTGATTACAGCTTGGGTCTGACACCTGCTTGCAGGTGATGTGTTCCATTTCAGCACAGCCATAGGAACCTTGCAGGAAAGGTTAAGGAGAACTCTCTCACTGGATAACCTGAACCAAACCAGTTGGAATGCAGAGATTTGAGGGTGGCTTTTATATAAACCAATAAGAAAATACAATAATTAAACACAGACTCTCAGCAGGCCTTGAAAGAACAGCAACATTTGTGCCATATGAGCCAGCTAGCTTCCAGTTTTTCAGAGTCCATAAACAGGGTTTCTTGCTTTTCTACAGTGAATACACAAAGTTGAGTTTCAAATGACTGTGTAAATTATAAGAAGCCTTTCCCCCCCAATTGTTAGAGGTAATTTATATCATTCTATTCTAATAATGAAGCTGAATTTACAAGAAACAAACTCAGTGAGTTTGCTTTAGCTAGAGAAGGTTGCAGGTTTGTAGTAAGCATTTGCATTTTAGATCTTCATATCTTTATACCAGTTCTTTTGCTTAGAACAGTTGTTATGCAAAACTAACTTTACAGCAATTATTGTGAAAATAATTATGTGATATTTTTAATACTTGCCAAAACTAGCAGAAGCTGTGTCCTTCAACCACATTATAAATGGAGAGATGATTTAGTCTTTCACATCACATCAATGTGATAATTTATGGCAGAATTTTTGTGAGAATGTATTTTGGTTTCTTTAGGATTTTGTATTTTATTTGGATCTGCATGACAAAAAATGTCAGTTCTTTGCCAACACCTCAAAACTTTTCTACTCTTTTCATCAAGAGATGTGACCAGAGTCAAACAGATTCTCCCTAGGCAAAAGTGCTATTTCCAGAGACTTTTCTACTATAGTGCATAGTACCTGTGCTCTGACAGAGGCTTGACAAATTGAAAAGTAAAAAAAAAAAAAAAAAAAAAAATTACTAAATATTTATTGTAGGACTTTCAGTACAGGAGAATTGGGAAGGGCTTGTTGTTGAAGTCTGAAAACCCTGGTGAATCTCTGCAGTGCAAGTGACAGGAAAAAGCAGAATTTTTACATACTTTGATATCAGCTTTAGCATTACTGTAAAAGTTAAGCCAGTTACTATAACCTCTGAGTAGAAGTAACAGTGGTTCAGTGCAGAAACATTTTGATGGTAGCTGTGATGCTAAGGCTGGAGAAGGGAGTGGGAGGACTATAGAGGCACCTCTGTTTTCCTTGCAACACCTGTGCATTCCCCAAAACAGGAGGAATTCTTGTGCAGCTGTGAGCTGCTGACTTCCAGGCTGCTGGGCCTTCAGGGTGTTCATCTTATTTTTCAGTATGGAACTTGACCGATGTCAGAACAGATTCCCCCGTCCATAACTGTTATTTCCAGAAGCTTTCTGCTTTCTGAGTTCATATCAATCTCTGCAGCATCTGTGGCTGTTCCAGTTTCTATGGGAAGCCCCTGGCTGATGAACACCTGGGTTAAATAATACAGGGCTGGTTGCCCTTTAGGTCTGGTGGTGTGTTCCATAGAGTGGCTTTTGCAGGCTAATACAACCACATAGGATAAGGCAGCAGTTTGTCTTCTGCAATACAACGCTATAAACTGAGCACAGGGCAGCATTTTCTGAGGAACAGAACTGTAATTTGTTAATGAGCCTGAAGTGTTTGTCTCACAAAGCTTTTTGCTCACGCTAACAGAAAAACCTGTACTGTATGGCAAACTGCAATTGATTGTACCAGAGACTGACAGCTATGCAAATCTCTGTGTCAACAGCCATTTGAGCCAGCAGGCTGGGCATGCTGAAGAAGAGAATTCCAGTAATCTGCCCCTGCCCTTATCTTTTGGGTAGAGCCGTTTAGTTTACAGCCTGTTAGAAATATGTGACCAGTTATCTGCTAGATTTATTACTTGAGCAAGACTCCTTAGCAACAGGTTTTTCCTCACACTGTGCCAACTACTGGGTTAAAAAACATATTCTTCCAAACCAAGCTGTAGTGTCCTTTATTTTTTGACAATATTCTTAAAACTTTGCTTGTTGTCAGTAATTCAAGTTGATGTCTGCGTCTACAGAGGATGTGAAAAAGCAAAAAAGAGGAACTTGGATAAAAATAGGGAATTGTTCATGGCCTGTTCTTGCATATTTGTCCAGACTGGTTGTTTTTGGTTGGGACTTCTAATATGTATAAAGCTACATACATGTGTGCTTGATGTGCATTGGCAGCAGCATGACTGGGTCTTGAGGTATCTGACTGCCTCAATGCAAAACAGAAGTTCAATTTCAGATACCTTTGTTAGTCATGCTACTTAACTTCCTTTAAGGGCTTTGATGATTGATATACAGTAAGAAATCTTGGTTTTGTTTTTCCAGAACCAAAAATGATAGCTGCAGGAAAATTTTCAAGTCTTCCCAGAAACGGCCCAGTGAACCAGCAGTTCTCATTAGCTTCTTCCATGGATCTTTTGACCACAAAACCTTCACCAATTGAGCATCGCTCAAACTCCTTCCAAGGCATCTCTATCCATGGCACTCTGCCCAGGAAGAAGAGGGGAACAGTTCCCCCTAGGTCTTGTGATATGTTCAGCCACGTGGGAACGTTGCCTTACACCAGAGCATGGCAGCAGCCACCATTTGTACAGGATGTTATAGAAGAGTACCCTCCAGAAAATGGAAAGAGCAGTGAACTCCATGCCAGGTATGTTGTAAAATCTTAATTTCCATATGTTAGTTGTATAGGGATTATTACATATTCTTCTAGGCCTCTAAAGACCCAGTCATAGGTATGGCTATTAACTATAACTAAGTTTTCTCCCTAGTATTCAATTTCTGTCTCAATGGAAGACCTAAATAATATTTAATGACTGTGTCTTGCCTTTGCATGTTTAAAAGGTATAATATTGTGGGTACTATTCCCATGGAGGAAATTTTTTTAAGTTACTGAATTGATTTGATATGACCCTTTGCATTGTAACAGAGCAATTTTAAACAAGTCATAACTATGCAAACTTGGTTTTGATTTGTCTTCAATGCAATATGGATGGAGGGCTGAAGAAAAGGAGAGTGGTGTTCCAGTCCCTCAGATCTTGAGTTACATGTAGGCCTTTTCATGAAAACTTGGTGGAACCCAGTGTACGTGGAACTAATGGCAAATTATCCCTGTTTATTTTTCCTGCCTGACTTTGTGGTTAATATATGCAAAGCTTTTGAGAAAGACCTATACTCTTTTAGCTATCCTTTATTTTTGGGAACCTGTTATCACTGATATTTCATTGCTTACAAAAAGTAATTAATTTTCTAAATGTCCTTTTTTTTGTTTTGTTTTGATATTGAGTTCTATAAAATGGGAAAAATTACCTGCTAACACAAGAAAAATTCAGTGTAATGTAATGGATCAGTTAAAGACATAGAAATGAGAGAATGGTTGCTTGGCTGGTGGAGTTAAAGGCTGAGAAAAGGTACCCAAATTATAAGTTTTAGATTAGAATTTACAGCCTTGCTCTGTCCATCACTACAGTTTTTGGGTTTTCAAGTCTTGTGAATGAAGAAGAGTTCTAATTAGGTAAGGTTGTGTGTGTAGAGTTGTTTTCTTATGCTTTTTGCTTGTGCTTTATGGGATCAAGCTTTCTTCTCACTTAAAAAGAAGACGTCCTTCCCTATACCCTATTCATTTTAAAAGAAGAAACTACCTAAGTGGGTGTAGTACTCTTCTGTCACTGATCTATGAGCTTTTTTTTTTAATGAACTAGCTTTTAAACATCATTTGCTTCTTTTATTTACAAAAAATAAGCCAGACTGGTGAGAATAGGAAAATAATAATGAACTGTATCTTTCCCTAATGGAATTCTTCTGGTTCTGAAATTTTTCTGATGACTTGGAGAAATTATCTTGTCAATTTTCAATGCAATAAGAATATGTTCTCTTCTTCATTTGTGAATGTACATCTCTGCTAGTTAGCTCAAGGGGGAAAAAGTTTTCTTTGTTGAATAAGCTGACATCTGAGTTTTAGAGTCTCTTGGAAATAATTAAATGCCCAGAGTTAGAATCAGCTGAGCTCTTGAAAGGTAGTTTTGTTAGCTAAAGAAGAATTCACTCTTGAAAGTGAAAAATTTCACTTTTAAAAGAGAATTCTCATTTTAGCATGTAAAACTAAAGCTGCTTGTGGGTAATTTTATTTATTATCTGACATTGATAATTAAACCCAAAAAAAGCTTAACTGTAATTTCCCTTTGGCCCAGTCCATGGGTTATCTTTATTTACCTCTGCCTTGTATTATGGTACCTTTACTTAAAGGAAAATTGTTCAAATTCCCATCTGTTGCTAGAACCAGTAGCTTTTTTTTGGCCTGTGTCATGTAGCTGCCATCAGTAAACCCAAAATTTCCACTGTATTCAGGTGATTATGGTCCTTCACGAGTGACATTACAGTTTAGCAGACTTGTGGCATTTTCATGCTTTTTCATTAATGCAGCCAAATGTCCCTCAAATAAACAGGACCTAAAAGCAATGCAGAATTATCACTGTAAGTTTGAGTGTGGTGATAAAGCAGCTGTCAGAGGCCTGTTTTGACAATCTATGCCATTTCAGTTGGATGTCAACAGAACTCAGGTAGTCTTGGGTTAACCAGTAGTTATCTCTGTGAGTCTGGTACTGGCTCTGATACAAACATACTTGAATGTTATCTCATAGTAGAGATGCAAGGAATTTCTGAGACATTATAAAGATGGAATAGGGCAAAGACATGCAAATATCCCAGAGCAAAACTAGATTGCAGTATTGATACCATACTGTCTGTTTCATGAGGCAGTGTGATTGCAAGAGAGAGCAGAACAAAGGATTGCTCCTTGGACTATCTGTCAGCTGACAGCTATAGTATTCTCTGTTCCTAAACTCATCACCTCCACATTCACCACTAAGTGATGTCCTCAAGTGCCATATCCAAACATTTTTGAAAGCTTTCAGGAATGGCAACTCCACCACTTCTCTGGGCAGTCTTTTACAATGCTTTACAACCCTTTTAGTGGGAAAAAATCCTAATAAATGTCTTACTAATAATCTAAAGCTCCCTTGGTGCAACTTGAGGTCATCTCCTCCTGTCCTCTCATGCTGACAGTTGTTGCTTTCTTGGTAAGCCAAACTACACACCAGGAAAGAAGAGGAGAGAAGGGCATGAGGCAAATACTGAAGAATTTTTTTCTCCAGTTGAGGTTTGAGTTGAAATTAGAACTGTTGCAAGATACAAGAGTCACAGAATGCTGTGAGAAAGAAATGTATCTTTGATACCCCACTGTCAAACAGGTTCTAAGGTTGTTTGTGGGAAGAGAAGTAATGCAAGTGGTGTGATGGGTTCAACATTGTGTTGTCAGTGAGTCAGGCTAATAAAGATGTGATCTTCACAATCAGTTAAAAGACAGTGAAGAAAAGATACTCCTTTCTCAGTACTGGTAATTCCTCTATTGCCTACAAATAGCCTGCATTCCTGTTGAAAGAAACAGGGTTTGTGACAAAACTAAGTGAAATTCAGTTTAATAACAGCTCCAGTGTGAAATCCTAAATTGTTAAGAGGTCAGAAATAGGATCTGGATTTGCACAAAGTTAATGCTGTTGATGGCCATGATACTTTGAAAAAAATTAATGTCAATTTTAGGATGGACAGTTTATCACAGCAATAAAATCAAAGCTAGACACAATATCTTAGAAATAAGTTTATTAAGTTTTTTGTGCAGTTTGTAGAGTTACATGGCTTTTTTTAAAGCCCTTAGTATTTCAAAAGCCTTAGTGTCCACTTAGAAATTTAGTATTTGAAAGAAAGAAAAATGAGTTAATTTTGCCTTTGCCCTGTATGTGTAGTGTAGGACTCTTTAGATTAGAATTTTGGATATTTTGGGAGAAATTGTGTGGCCACACATTTGCGTTTAATCACTATCTTTCCTCTGCTAAACCTACCCCTAAGAAGTGTTGAATCACACCATCTGCCAGAAATTATTCCTCTACGTTTTCATGCTAATTAAAGCTTTAAAACAAAGTTGACATTAATTTATACTGGTTGTTTCACATTATACAGGATGTTTGTGAGTATGTGCTGGTTTAATTTCTGTTTACCAGCTCTCTTTGCAGTAGCCATTTCATTTGCTGGGACTTGTAAAGACAATTTTTTGTTCAAATTCCATTTTTTGTCTATACAGACATTTAAAAAAATCG
This sequence comes from Emberiza elegans, assembly GCA_024865655.1. Classification (NCBI taxonomy): domain Eukaryota; kingdom Metazoa; phylum Chordata; class Aves; order Passeriformes; family Fringillidae; genus Emberiza; species Emberiza elegans. The sequence continues at coordinate 70,462,544 of JALJVW010000206.1, forward strand.
AGTCACTGATAAAGAGTAGGGTTGTATTGTTCAAACTGGCTTGGAATCAAAAGACTTCGTGCCTTTCTCTAAATAATGTAAAATGCCCTGGGTGCTTTGTTTTATCACTGTTCATGAGAGGGTCTGACCTACCAACTGGTGCAAATTCAATTTTTTTCCCCTGTTTTTGAAGCTTTAGTTTTAACTGTGTATGAATTTGAAGTGTTGAGTTGTGACTACAGAGCTATAATTTTAATCTTTTCTTCTTTGCTTCTGTTTTAATTTTCTATTCTCAAGTCCAGTAAATTCCTAGCTATGCTGTAAGTACTGATTGTGATTATACTTACAACACTACTGTTTTTATTGTTGTGGCTACAAACAATTCATTTTTGTAGGTAGACAAGGCATAGCAGCTTTTTTTTTTTTACACTGCCAAGATATCACGCATGAATTGTCCATATCAGTTTTTTTGACATGGTTCAAGCATGTTAAAAAAGAAAAAGATAAATCTGGCAAGTGTGAGGAGCCATGGAAAAAAAGCTTTTTATTAGCTTGATTCTTTCACTAAGGAAATGGGCAGACCAGTAGCTCTTAATATCTTCCAATGCTCATTGAACCTTGTTGCAAAAGATGAAAATGTGATAAATAGCCTGTAAGGTAAAGTGCATTTTATAGACTGGCCCTAGTTATCTACACACGGGTGTGAAGAATACACTTATTTTGTGTAGTTCTGAAAGTATGGTAGGTGTGTATGACTGGGTATTTAGCTCAACTTCAGTCTCTTATTTTGGGTACTAGTCAGCAGACTTTTTCCCTCTTGTTTTTCTATGTCAGCTGTTTCAGATGAAGTGCTCTCATCTAGCACTGGACTTTGTCCTGCTGTAGCAGAGAGTAGAGTAGATTAGTCTATCTGGTTGTTTAGGATGTTCTGTTCTCTTCTGAATTTCTGATCTTCAAGGCTCTGCATGTTTGGCTGGATGATCCTCACATACTTGTCTCATCTAACTCTCAAGGAAAAAATAAAAATATGTTCAATTTTAACCTTGACTAATGCCACTGACATTAACAGGGTAACTTCATCAGCATAAAACTAAGCAGGTGTACTGTTCTCTGCAGTGCTTGCCCTTGTCCTTGGAGGGCAGAACACTTGGAAGTTGGCAAGGTGTTAGTCTTGTAGTATAAAGCTATGAATGACTGAATTCTGCATTCCCAAAACTCTGCCTGTTCTCTTAGTGCTACTACCACAATAGATCAGGCCTTGAACTGACAGTTGAATTCTAAATGAAAAGAGTTGGCAAGGCTGTGCTTGGTGAGGACAACACTATTCAGGAATTTGCTTTATCCTTGTCAGAATTTGCAGCCTGTTTTGCTTCCCCTGATGCTGCAAATTCTGCTTTTCTTTGGATTTGGAGAATGGGGTGGATCAGGCATTTGGACAGCATTTATTTTTTTCTAACTATTGATCTTGAAAACATGATTTGTTGGATAATTTAAATGTGAATTTGTACTACTTTTTTCTATTAATGCTGTATGTACACTTGAAGGATTCGATGCACTTTGAAAATGAAAAATAATTTTTATCAATGTTTTAATATATCAAGTAAAATAAGTATTTTGTATGCTTCCTGTGGGGAGTAAAGTGAGTAACACTGGGGGTTTTTTGTTTATAAAATGCAATGTAGTTCTTCAAGTATGAAAATATTACCAGGAAGAAGACCAGTATCTTGGTTCCCTTTTAAATTTTAGGATAAGGTGTGGAGGGATTTTTATAAATGCACAGAATTTTGAAAATAAAAATTGCAGTTTTGGTGTAATGCCTGAAACTACCTCTTAGTATGAGTTTTGTTTTTTAAAAAGCCTGAACCAAAATGTTTGTATCTGGTTGTGTTTCTTTAATAAGAGTAACACAAGTTGAATTTGGGGCTAGTGAATATCTCATTGACTTCTTCCATGCACAGGTTTTTCAAATGGAAGAATTCCTTAGATGCTGCCAGTTTTTCGTGCTTTTTGTCACAGATTTTCCCATTCTTTCTCTTGTTGTGTCCTGTTCACATGTGCACCTGCAGATCTCTGCTGTCTTAGAGGTGGAGCAGAGCTACCCACTAAAGCTGGGAGATGTTTGTGGTAGAAGGAATGCTGTGTTGGAAAAGCAGAGAATAGCTAATGTTATCTGCTTACATTCAGTATCAACTCCTCTTATCCTTTAACTCCAGGGCTTCGTTCTGTTTTGGCTTGTCTACCTTTTCTTTTTAGCCCTTCTGTCCATTGTTGGGTTCAGATTATTCTGTTGTGAAGTTCTACTTCACCCTTTTGTTCCCATTTGATGCTCACATCCTCTTTCTTTGCTTGGTGGACAGAACTGCAGATCCAAAGCTTCACTTCTAGATTTTTATGGGGATTTTGGAAATCTGCCCATGTGGGATCTTCAGAGAGGGAAATGAGGCAAATAGGATGAAATGTTTCAAAAAGAGAGACCATCTCTCCAGTATTAAAGACGAATTAAACCACAGTCCTTCAGCTTCTGAGCAGAGGAACTGAAGCTCCTTATGGAATGAACACAGTTGTATCATCATTTGAAATTAATTGTGGGATCATAACCTTATTGTTAATGAACAACTTGGCCAGGTAAACTTGATCCCAAATTGCTCAAAGCCCCTATCAAAATTGCCAGTGTTGTTTTTCAAAAATGTCCTGAAAACTTTTATTTTTTCTGGCTGTTTCATCTTTGAGCAGAGGACACTCTATGTAGTGGAAAGTTTCTTCTGTCACAGCCAAAATTCCTTCCCTGGCTCTGCTCTTTTCTGGTCTCTTGTGTAAGTGTTATGGAGTGCCCTATTCAATTGTACCTAGTGCTATATTGCTTCCTCATCCTGCCTCCTGTTCATATGTGAGCATTTGGCTTCATTTCTGTCCCTTTTGTGCTCTAAATAGTAGTTAAATGTTACATAGGGGAGCATATTCCTAATGCTTGCTTGCCGTATCCAATGCAGAAAGGCATCTGATGTGGTGATGAGCTTTTTTAAGTGGGCTAAGGGAACAGACAGGAAGGGAGGACAATTCCTCCTCTCACTATTGTCTTCTTCAGTGCTAAAGCCTCATGTCAGCATTCCTATGCTTCAGTCCAAATACACATTCCTGAAAGATCCATTAGCCAGGTGAAAAACCATACTTTGTGAAAAAAGTGTACCTAGAATTAGATGCATTTCAGGTTAATTAATGGAGACTGATTCTACTGAACATTTGTCAGTGGGGTTTTTTTAATATGTATATTCATTTTTTAGATTTATATTGATTTTGACCACTTAAAATTTTGTGGTACTTGGTTCAGGATAACTGCCCAGCAACTGAAACGCTCACTGTAAAGAATTGCCAGCTGAAGATATAAGTCAACAGGCAACAGCACATCTATAAACCAATTTGTAGTTACAGTGTCTGTTTTGGATAAGCAATAGTCTTGCTGCCCAACCGTTATTTTCATAGAATAGGTCTTGGGATAAAAGATTTAAGAAGGGCTTTGAAGGACAAAGTTTTGGCTTTGGTGGGCCTAAATGTTAAGGAAAAGAGAGGAAAAAGAATGGAGGTGGCTAGTCTGAGCTTTTGACCAGGTTGTAGATACTGGTACTGTGTGTGGTGCAGAAACAGAAATTCTTCTGGAAATGGTAGAAAAAATGGTGTAGATTTTCCTGCTGCAATAAGTAAATTGGAGCAAGTAGGAGGGATGCAGATTGAAGTGGTAAAAGTAAATTGCTGCAACATTATATCTGCTGGGGCATTCTGAACAAATAGGATTGAGATTTTATTTAATCCAAGGAAAAGTACATTGCATCTCTTCTGGAGTTTTAATTACTGGAGTCCCTGCTGTTCCTGTGTTAGCTGCAGGTCATCACACAGTTAGTCATAGCAGTTTGCACTTGTTTCCACTGGTGTTGGAATGAGTCATGTCCATGGTGCTGTGCAGCTGGAGGCAGAAGGGCGGAATGGCCTCAGGAATGCAGCAGAAGTGCGTGTGTGAAGCAGAAGCTGCTGGGGGATAAAATCAGTGGATCTTTTGCTCTAGTTTGCAGTACAAATAAAATCAGTCTGTGCTACATACACTGAAACACGCCATGTCCAGCATGCTCCAACTTGCACCTTCATACTGAAGTAGTGTGTATTTCAGACATCTACAGAGATGGAGAGATTTCAAAGACAAGCTTCACTTCTAGATTATGGGGATTTTGGAAATCTGCCCATGTGGGATCTTCAGAGAGGGAAATGAGGCAAATAGGATGAAATGTTTCAAAAAGAGAGACCATCTCTCCAGTATTAAAGATGAATTAAACCACAGTCCTTCAGCTTCTGAGCAGAGGAACTGAAGCTCCTTATGGAATGAACACAGTTGTATCATCATTTGAAATTAATTGTGGGATCATAACCTTATTGTTAATGAACAACTTGGCCAGGTAAACTTGATCCCAAATCGCTCAAAGCCCCTATCCAAATTGCCAGTGTTGTTTTTCAAAAATGTCCTGAAAACTTTTATTTTTTCTGGCTGTTTCTTCTTTGAGCAGAGGACACTCTATGTAGTGGAAAGTTTCTTCTGTCACAGCCAGAGTTCCTTTCCTGGCTCTGCTCTTTTCTGGTCTCTTGTGTAAGTGTTATGGAGTGCCCTATTCAATTGTACCTAGTGCTATATTGCTTCCTCATCCTGCCTCCTGTTCATATGTGAGCATTTGGCTTCATTTCTGTCCCTTTTGTGCTCTAAATAGTAGTTAAATGTTACATAGGGGAGCATATTCCTAATGCTTGCTTGCCATATCCAATGCAGAAAGGCATCTGATGTGATGATGAGCTTTTTTAAGTGGGTTAAGGGAACAGACGGGGAGGGAGGACAATTCCTCCTCTCACTATTGTCTTCTTCAGTGCTAAAGCCTCATGTCAGCATTCCTATGCTTCAGTCCAAATACACATTCCTGAAAGATCCATTAGCCAGGTGAAAAACCATACTTTGTGAAAAAAGTGTACCTAGAATTAGATGCATTTCAGGTTAATTAATGGAGACTGATTCTACTGAACATTTGTCAGTGGGTTTTTTTTAATATGTATATTCATTTTTTAGATTTATATTGATTTTGACCACTTAAAATTTTGTGGCACTTGGTTCAGGATAACTGCACAGCAACTGAAACGCTCACTGTAAAGAATTGCCAGCTGAAGATATAAGTCAACAGGCAACAGCACATCTACAAACCAATTTGTAGTTACAGTGTCTGTTTTGGATAAGCAATAGTCTTGCTGCCCAACCATTATTTTCATAGAATAGGTCTTGGGATAAAAGATTTAAGAAGGGCTTTGAAGGACAAAGTTTTGGCTTTGGTGGGCCTAAATGTTAAGGAAAATAGAGGAAAAAGAATGGAGTTGGCTAATCTGAGCTTTTCACCAGGTTGTAGATACTGGTACTGTGTGTGGTGCAGAAACAGAAATTCTTCTGGAAATGGTAGAAAAAATGGTGTAGATTTTCCTGCTGCAATAAGTAAACTGGAGCAAGTTAGCGGGATGCAGATTGAAGTGGTAAAAGTAAATTGCTGCAACATTATATCTGCTGGGGCATTCTGAACAAATAGGATTGAGATTTTATTTAATCCAAGGAAAAGTACATTGCATCTCTTCTGGAGTTTTAATTACTGGAGTCCCTGCTGTTCCTGTGTTAGCTGCAGGTCATCACACAGTTAGTCATAGCAGTTTGCACTTGTTTCCACTGGTGTTGGAATGAGTCATGTCCATGGTGCTGTGCAGCTGGAGGCAGAAGGGCGGAATGGCCTCAGGAATGCAGCAGAAGTGCGTGTGTGAAGCAGAAGCTGCTGGGGGATAAAATCAGTGGATCTTTTGCTCTAGTTTGCAGTACAAATAAAATCAGTCTGTGCTACATACACTGAAACACGCCATGTCCAGCATGCTCCAACTTGCACCTTCATACTTAAGTAGTGTGTATTTCAGACATCTACAGAGATGGAGAGATTTCAAAGACACTGACTGAAGAAGGCATGTGATCCATCTGGTCATTTTACAGCAATTCTGTCTCTTTTAGCAGCCATGTAACAGCTTGGTAGATTTTCAGGGTCTCAGGCTCCCTTTGAATCTCTATTCTCTTTACTCAGATTTGGCATTGGCACCATTGGTGTTGGAACTATTGAGAACATAGTTCTCATGATTTCTCTTTCAATGGGGTAGAAAGGAGATTCTTTTGAAAATGTCCCCAGGAAAAGTCACTTTAAAATAAATGGACAAATATATTTTCATACATCAAATACTGGCAATGTGTCCCACTGTTTTTCCCACAGGTACAGTTATAAAAGTGTGAAGTAGCACAAAGCTGACTCAGGGCTAATCAGTTTCTAACACTGTAAGAATATTTATATGGGAGTTGAATGATAGGGAAGATTTGGGCAACTTGATGATACTGTTGTGTCTGCACTGACTGCACTGCACTGAAATTCTGTTAAAGTTATCACGGCTAATTTATAATTGTAGCTGATATTTCTGTGAGGATGCCAAGGCCTGGAAAATGGAGATGCTTCATATGGCTTATGTGTGTGATGGTCTGCAGGATTTTTTATAGCATCAAGAATGAGAGGAGGTAATGTACAATGTTAGAAAGGTGGAGGTTTTCATAGAATCAAACAGCTAAGGATTACAGCGTATCTGCTTAAAGATTTTTTATTGAAGCAGTCCTATAGAGAACTATTGGACAAATTACAGAGTGAAAAATAGATGATGTCTGAGTTACTGAGATTCTGGCTATTCTCTAGCACTCACTGAACTGAATAATGGATGTTGGGATTGAACACCAGGATTCAGCTTTTCAATTCCAGCATTGATTGTATGTAAGAATTTTATCAAATGTTTTAGAAGAATGACTAGTTACCAGGATGTTAGGGTTTTCTTTACCCAATTTTTGTGTTTGATTGCTCATTGTCTTCAAATCCTTGCAAGATTTGAAACTGGCAGTATGGCAGTGTTTAGTTTGTCATACTAGAAGTATGATTCAAGTTGCTTACAGTGATTTTTTTTCCCTTCATTTTTGCTAGTGACTGTTCATGGTGATAACTTCAAAAGGGCTTTTTTTTTTTAATCTTTTAATTCTCCCCACATATTTGGGTATTGTTCAGATGTGTTGAGAAATAGAGAAATAGCATCCAATAACAGCTGAATTCTGTCCCCTTTTCTCATCTCAGTCAGCTCTAGTTATATTTTACAATACAATGATTATTCCTATTTTCTGGGAAGTTATGTTGTTTCTCATAGTGGTCCAGTGTATCACTACTTGCTCATAGACAGTCAAAGCCAACCCGTATGACACCAAACTCTTCATTGTTGCAGCAAATGTTGCTGTGGGGAGAAGAAGAGGGAAGCAAAAGAGCAACTTCACATTTTCTGTTTTCTTGCCTTCATCTCTTTCTGGGCTTGCTGAAGCACCACACTTGTTTGCAAGCTCTGTGTATTTTCTTGGCTGTAACAGCAAGAAACACATACATGAAAAAAAAAGCACGTAAGAATCTTGATAAGAATCTTGAAACTGGAGTGAAAAGAAATTGAGATCATTTCCAAGGACGGCCAGGGACAGATTAAAGGGTTGTATGTCTGCAACATCAGCCAGTATTGAAAAAGGGGTTGTCAGATGTCAGTCTCAAGAGAGAATGAATGTGTTTCTGGCTAGGAAAAGCCTCAGAATCATGAGGGCTAAGATTCTGGTCAGATATTACTGGAGGAGTGTTTTTGCTTCCACAGATTCCACACAGACCTTGTGTGTGTGGAAGAGGCAACAGAGGATTTACACTACTCAGGAGAATACCTTAATTGCATATAGCAAATGAGGTGCTTTTTTTTTGTCTTTTTTGTTCCTATTAAAAATGGGCTGGAAAGGGATTTTGTTTTGTCACAAAATGAGGTGATAGCAAGAGGTGGCAGCAATAGCAATACCCAAAATAGATGTGGGAGTCTGCTTGCATCCCTCTCAAATTCCTTTCTGTGGCAGAATGGGTAAAGAGCATGAAGCCAATACTGTGTGTCCTACTGCATACTTACCTCAGCTTGAGGTCTTCTGAAGACTTCTCTGTTCCAGGGACATCATTCTGTTATAAATAGGCTTTTTATCTGAGTGGAAGTAGGTCTTATCTGATTATTAGGAAACCAAAATGCACAATAAAATCCAATAATAATAAAACTGTGAACCTGCAGTTTACACAGGACTGGTTGACTTACGTGCAGACTCTAATACATAAAATGTAGGTAAACAGGTGCAAATGAATACAGCTGTAAAGTCAAGCTTTTTATGAAGACAAACATTAGCACTATTTGAAAGGTAATAAAATCTGATGAAAGATAAGAAAATATTATTGAAACCAACCTTCAGTTAAATCCATTCTGAGAGATGGCAGAACCTGCTACTCTCTTTCATCTGATCTGTTAGTCATCTGAAAGTATTAATTTTTTTTTTACAGATCTTCTAATATAATAAATGAGAATGTAGATTCATAATTTTTTAAGATTCTTTGAGGGGGAAAATGGAAAAAGCCCCATACCTTATATTTTTCTTAACTTCATGACAACATAGATGTCCTTCACTGGTAGCCCATGGCATAAAGAAATATCATTGCTAACAGAGAGCTGAGATTCAGGAGTTAGCTTTATTTGGTTGCCTTCTAGTTATTTGGGCTAACTGCTTCATCTGGTTTTCTGTATGTAATGTGGTAGGATTGAGGTGGAATCAGATGACAGGAAAATGCAGTAGTTAATCTTTACTATTAGTTACTGCACATCAATAAAAGTTACCATTCCTTGAAAATAACTTCAAAAAATTTGCACAAAGATGAACAAGGGAAGATGGGGGAGAGAGAGTAGATCAGCTTGGAGACAGGTATCTGAGATGAACAGTGCTCCAACATAAATATCTTTCTGTATGACTCAGGATGAATGGCAGGGTTTTGTACATTTTGTTGTGGGTCTGCTTACCTGATAAAATACTACCGTTCTTGTGAAGATACTTGTTACACCATCCATTTCCCAAAGCACTTCTGTCACGAAAGGAATGCAGGTCACTACTTCCTCTGCTCTCTTCTGGATGTCCTGCTTTATATAGCAGTAAATAAACTGTTTTGTCTTGAAGCTTTTCTACCTCTTTCCTTTTGCTTTGGCTTGATCTATCCTAGAGAACATTTGCCTGGTAACAGAAGGTGGAAGGAAACAGTGGAGTCAGTAGGAAGGCTGTTCTGCAGGAGTGCAGACCATAACAAGACACATTTGCTGCCACAGTAAGCGGGTTTGTTCTTTCAGAGTGTGCTGCATATGCTGTGCTGGTAGACCCTGTGTCCTGAAAGATTCCACAGGCAAGTGGAGAACTAAACTGAAAAGTTTTTCAGTAGTATTTGGTACTGGAACTACTTCCCACAGATCGTTTGAATGTGAGAAGAAATCAGGCTTGCTTAATGACTTTGCTGAACTGATTAAAAATGGGATTTTTTTTTCCCAGTCAAATTGAAAAGTATTGAGAAGAAAAACATCTCTTCTGTTTCAAAGCTTTCTTTTCTTTTCCCTCTGCTTCACCCCTGTGTTCTCTGCTGTGCTTGTACATGCTTTATGCTCATACAGTTATCAAGCTGATCCTTCTTTGTATATTGCATAGGAAAAAGTTTCAAGTGCTCCAAATTCTATTTCCATTGAGTCTAGCTTTTTATTCTTTAAAACATCAGCTGAGAATGCAATTTGACCTTGATAAATACTGAGATAATATGAAACAGCAACACATGATACAGCCTGAACAGTTGAGCACCATCATTTTATGGGGAAGGTATTCAGTATCCTGGATTAAAAGCTGTTAGGGAACCAGACTAAAACTTGAGTATCAAATGATAACACAGTTTTCGGATCATATGCAGTCACATTCCAAACAACATGGGGAATTCAGCAACTGTTTTCTGGATTGATTAATTCCAGTGTAACCCGAATTCTACATTTTTGAAGGTGCTTATTGGGTTTGTAGTGTTACATCTTTGCAACAGCTACCACCAAAAAGGATCCTGTTTCTAAATTTATAGAGCTCTGTTGTCCATGTGGCAAACTTGATTGCTGTAAGAAGTGCCCGCTCTCTCTCTTTAAGTTTGCACGGTTTTCATTGTGCCTGTTTCATGTTTCTAGTTAAGAGCAGTACCACGTGTGTCATCCTAGAAAACATCCAGTCATGTCCTGCAAACTCTGTTAATCTGCTAGTTCTCAAATAAAAACAAATATACAAAATGCTTTGAAATAGAAATAAAAATAAACATATATTTTATGGAAAGAGTTGTAACAGTGCAAGGTTCTTCAGTTAGGCTTCTGTGCCCTTTGCCATCTGTCTGTATAGAAAACCTATGATGAGATTTCTATTTTTAGATTAGGGGAATGACTTGATTATCTGACGTTCAGATAATTGTGATGCTGAAATTATGATTATTTTGAGAACTTCTTCTTTGTATAGAAAGGGAATGTAGTACTTTCTACTTCCTATAAGCAGTGCCCTCCCAGTGCTATTAGAGGCAGTAGCTTAAATGGGAAAACATAAAAGCAAATAAATTCAAAAGCCATTGGGAGAGCACTCCTTTAAATTTATTTCAGATATTTTGGGTGGCAAGTAAGTATTCCAGCCATCTGTTGAAATGTCAAGTTGGTTTTTTAAAATTTACTTAAAATGGTATAATTAACTTTATTTCTCAAATTAAGTACTATTGGCTCCACTACCTGTCTTTCTAGAAGAAACCAGTGATTTATATATTTGTTAAAAATTAGATAGCATAGGCTATAAAGCTTTAGCACACAAGTTTTAACAAGGATTTTAATGTGACCTAGTAGCATATTGCTCATATTAATGCATCTCTTCAGTATGAGGTTATATTTGGACTTATCATTTTTTTGTTTGTTTTTCTGTCTGTCCTTCTCTCCTGGCACCATTTCCTTACAGAGATCAGAATATTCTGGATCCTACGTTGGAATATGTCAAGGTAAGGTACTGTTTCTTACCCTCAAAATATTTTATTTGGTCTATACCCAGCACTGATAGAGCATTTCTAGTTATTTGTAGGTAAATAGTGCAGCTGTCTGTCTTTTGGTACAGAGACGCTAAATATGAATGTCAGACTGTTTTCTTCCAACTTCAGTGAAATACTTGTGGGCATTGTACTTTGGGTGTAGGTTGCATTTTAATATGGAGCTTCTTTACAGTTACATAGTGACTGCCTAAATTCTTGCTTTGGTTAGCAAATTAACAGAAGTTGTATTTTTTTTTTATGGATTTCTGGGGAAGTAAAGAAACACATCTGAAGATATAATGAAAATGTCAAATTTAGGTTTTACAGTTTTAGCATTATAGTTACTAAAATTACAGGTAAAAATTCATTTCTGGTCCAAGAAGTGGGTGCCACAGGAGACTCTCAGAACAGCTGCTGAATTTCTGGTCTGCACAGGTAGTTCAGTGTTGGGAGGTCCCTGGCCACAATCCCAGCCTGAAGTTGGGATATGGTGGGGAAGAGAAGGTCAAAAGCCTTCTCAAGAGCATTGTGGAAGAGGCGATGAAGTGGTGGACACGTTAATTGCTGTGTTTAATTTACTGTCTCTCACTGTGCTGTACTGAGTATGCTGTTACAGTTTTAATAATGTGACTGAGTGGAAGGCAGAGGTATCATGTGCCAGTTCATCAATATGTGTCTTGTCTTGTTTCAGCAAGTTCTGTACTATAAATGTGGTTTCTGGGCTTTTCAACTTTCCTGCTAGAAGCTTGTCTTGGACTCTTGTCAATAGCAGTGGTGCTAAGCTTGGTTATTAAAACTTTGATGTTGAGGAGGAAAGCCTGGGGAAAAGAGAGTTATAAGGGAGAACACAAGGGTTACCAATGCCTTCTCTTCCCCTTCCTTTTTCAGTTTTTCCTGTCTATATCTCTACCTTTAGTGAACTTCGAGTTTGGATCCTAGTTCAGTGGTTTTATAACAGGAATTCTAGACAAGAAATCTCAAACTACAACTTTGAAAAATATGCAGAAATTTCTTCCTTATAAATATAACTCCCCAAAACATTTTTTTGTCTGTAAAAGTCTGGGTTGCTAATAAAACTGCTTCTAAAAATGTGTTCTTACACAGAAATCAGTCAATCATAAATAAAGGAGATCTCTATTCAGTTACCTCTAACTTTTTTTTATCAGTTAACTTTAACTGTAAAGGTTGTGGGTAAATTCATAGCAACAGGATCTTGGACTCCCTTTGTTGGCTTCAGTTTTAGCAAGTATGTGTTCATTGTTTTCTGTAACTTACAATAATGTAACTATTATATTGATGTTGATAAATTTTCCAGATTCTCAAATACATTATGGTGGCAGGTATAAATTGTCAAGCCCTAACCTTCTCAAGCTGAAAAAATAGATTTCTGCAGCATGTTTATACCACCCTTGCCATTTGCACAGGTCTCTTTGGTGTGTAATCTGTACATATGTAGTTTGAGCTAGCAGGTAGGCTTTGACAGATGTTGCTTAAGTGGTAAAAAAATACCTTAAAATGAAAAAGTGATAGTAAGAGAAGAGGGAGAAAACAGCAAGAGCACTTTTGGGAGTCATATTTTGCTGGTTCAGGATATGAAAGTTCTGAGTAGCACATTTATATTTTCTAGTGCACAGGAAAATATAGTTTGTGTTGTCTCTCAACAGAGAAGTGTTGATTTACTGAATGAAAACATAAATAAACCTGAGTATGAAGCATGTGTGATGTATCACTCATACAAAAAAACTCACACTGGAACTAATTGTACATGGTAATTGTGAAGTCTTGATACTGATTCTTGTTTCTCTCATGTTGCTATTCAGGCTGGAAAGAGAAGAGACACTTTGGATTAATTTGCCTTGAAAGAATTACATTATCGTGAAAGTAATACATGGCACGAATTTAAGTTGTGTTAGGGTAGTTTGGCTGCTGGCAGTTCTACCCGAGAGTTACAGTCCCAAGCAAATTGTACCATGTCAGGGCCCTGAGGGCACTAATTGTTCTCAGGTGTCCTGGCCAGCCTCACTTGGGATCTCCACCCACACCCTCTTTTATCAGACTGCACAGTCATACCTACTCTCTTCAAGGCAAACAGCTAGTTTTAAACTAACTAGATTTAAAAAGCAGCTTTACAGAAAGAGCTGGGCACAGAGCTGTGTGCTGGTTTTGGTTGTGTGCTGGTTCACAGTGAGAAGAAAATCATCATGTCTGTTGAGGCCCTAGTGACTACAAGCAGATAGACTGATGGTAAACTTCAGAACGGACTGTAGCACTTTGCTTTTTAACAAGCCTTTCCTTGCTGAAATCAGGTGACTGAAAGTAGTATAAACAAATCCTTGTATTCAGAAATACTCTGAACAGAGGAAAGGCAAAATAAATTGATTTTTTCTGCTGTTTGTTCTGTTCAAGATGCAAGACAGAAAATACTGAATATAATATTTTTAGGAGAATGTTCTCTATAGATGAACTGTGATTTCTATTTCTTTAATTTACATTGCTCACAAGTTGGGGTTTACTACGTCTTGAATATTGATCTATTAGTTCATTCAGTATATAAAGAGAGCTAATTATGCAAAAGCAAGTTCTAAGGGGGGATGAAAAATGTACTGATTTGCTGCAGACTGAGTATACTGAAGTGTCCATATGGCTTCAACTCTTCCTTTGTATTCACAGTGCTGCTGAAACCATGGTCACAGTTAAATGGCTCTTTCAAAAAAACCCTTTTATGGTAGAAGTGAAAACAGGCCAGACTGCTTTGAGTCAGGCTGCTACCCAATTCATGAAAGAGATTCAGGGACACAATAGCACGTTGTACATTCTGTGAGATTTTTACAAGTTTTATGAACCAAATAATAGATCCATTGGTAGCCTCTGCAGGTTCTTCCCACACCCTGAGTCTGCACATCCACAGAACAGATTCCTGCAGTAAGGGAGAAAGAATCAAGTGCTGGCAGATTAGAGTGTGTCAGAGAGCTTTTTGTGAGTCATTTTGATCAAATTCATGTGAACCAAAGATAGCTTTCTGTCCCATTCCTATTCACTAGAAATACTTCAGGATCTTTTTATAGAAATCTGTGCTGTAATCATTGAAGCTGTATCAGGGTGAAAAGAAACAAAGAGAGATTTCTCTCTTCCTATCAGGGAAACCTTTCAAGCATTTCCTCTGGAAATAGTGCTTAATAATTACAGAAATACGTATCAGCAGTGAGTTGATAAATATTATTATGATCTGACATTTTGGAGTTATATTTTATTCCATTAGTGGAAAATGTGCAAAATTTATGACTGTCTGCTCAGCATGGTCATGAGGGAAGTTTATATTTAGATTCAGATTGGAAAGAACTGTTGCTGGTTTAAGGAAGTTCCAGCTGCAAAAAAAGTGTCTTGTAGACTTCTGTTGAAGGATTCACGTTTGTCTCAGCCCCACAGTATTATTTTTTCCCTATCTTTACTCTTCCTTGATTTTAGAAAGTGAACTGTGATAGAAATTACTGTCATTCATCATGGATTTGGTTAGTGCAACTGAAAATAAAATTCTGATGACATTCCAGTGTGTTATCATTATCTCTAGCTTTGCAAAATAGGGCAGTGTTTTGTGGATTTAATTCAACTTCAGGGACCTTAGATCAAGTTCTGAGATTTATTGATGCAGTTTGTATAGTTAATTGCACAAATTCATAATGTGGATGCCAATCCAATATAGGCATGGGTGTTTGACTCTCACAGTTCTACTGGCTGAAGATACTATGGTAAGAGTGTGATCAAAAGTAAAGTTTATATGTGTGTATGTCAGTTTACGAAAGTTTAGGAAAAAATCTGTGTCAGCATGACAAGTAGCCACAGTTTGGGAAATAATTTTTCTTGATGACAGTGAAATTTCCTTGCAAGCAGCCTTTTTTTAGACATGGAAATATATCAGAGAAATCCCCACCTCAGTGGAAACCTGGCCAAGTGCAGTGCATTGCTCCCTGCTGTGTGTCACATCCTGCAGAGACTTGCCTGCTGAGATGCGAGCTGGGGCCTGTGAGCCGAACGTTTGTTGGGTTTCTGCCTTGGCTGACAGCATTAAGTAACAGAGCTGGAGGAATGCCTGCACTAAGGCACCACATGATCAGGAGGTTCTTTTTGAGTCTCTAGGGTGGTTTAAGGACTTCTTTTCCACATATTTTGCAACTTCAGCAAGGACAACAGTATCCCAGCAGGTGCAGTTATCAGATGGAATGTGGTTTTTTGAGGAGAGAAGCAGTATGTGGCCAACTTGGACTTTACACATCTCTGTCACTACAGATTTGTCATCTGACTCAGAGATCATCAGTGATGTCAGTAAGGCTTCAGACAGATACATTTCCTCTCTTTTTGTTTCTCTGCATAGCAGGAACAGAAGCTTCACAAATGCTCCACAGCAGTCGCCTCTTTTATGCAAGCTGTGTGATTCAGACATAAAAGATTCTGTTAGAGCCAATCTAACGTTAAATGCGTGTAATTTTCGGTCTCAATGGAACCTTCGGTTTGATTTTTAAAGGGTGGTTGCTGGTTGTGCACTGCCCTCTGCTGGAAAAGAAACACTTGACTGGGTATTTTTAATCGAGTCATGGTTATTCAAATCATATTTCACAATAATTTCTTCGTAACTTTCGTAGGATCCTGACTGTTGGAAATTGGTTGCTTTTTCTCAAGAGGCACAGAATAGGAGGGGGCTGGATTTTTCCCCTCCTCCCTGTCATTAAGTTATAGAAGTCCTCCCCTAGAGGGAAGTTGACAATTTTTTTTGTCAGGGTGCCTCTGTGATTGTCAGAATAGATGTTCTGAGGGCAGCTACTTCTTCAAGTATGTATGATAATTGTTCCTAAAATAATTTCATCAGCCCAGGAAAAAATTTTAAAAAAGGACTTAAGGAGGAGTTACATATATTGTTGAAATTCAGCAGCTCTAAAGTATTTAATTACCCTGAATGGTGGGAATCTTGCCCTGTTCATTTGGAGTTAAAGAAAACGTACTTTATTTGATATAATGCAGTTATTCATTAATTAGTGGTGTAATACAACACCCAAGTTTCAGTATTTTCTCATGTTGAATTTTATTTGACCAGCAGGCTGGTCTCTGAAAATAAGACTGAGTCAGCAGTTCTGCAATGTGTTGGCTGCAAAGTGATGAATAAAATGTAAGCTGTGCTTGCAGTAAATTATGCAGGAATTATGATTGTACAGCTCTGCAAGACAATGCACTTTCAGTCTACTGTCCTAGTTCATGTTTCCCTAAAACAGTGAACCCCAAGGTAGCCTGTTCCTGTTAGGAGCTATTTGCTCTTTCCCAGCCCCCAATTCCTGAATGGCCTGGCTAGCTCTAAGATCTGGGTTTTTCTGTGGTTGGTGGGGTTTGTGGGTTCTCTTGGTTGGTTGAGGTTTTGGGGTTTTGTGGATCAGGGGTGAGGGAAGTTAGTGTACTGTGAGAAGGAATTTTTTTTTCTTTGTGAATGATAATCCTTATATTAATTGAGTCAAGTGGACAGCGGCTTTCTAATTATTCTGGCCTTCATTATGAAGTCTTTTAGCAGTACATTCCCCTCTCCTGATGCTGAAATGGAGTTTAGGATATTTTGGTTATGGGAGCATCTTCTGTAACGCTGAGGGTGCTTTAGTAAACATAAAATGCTGATAATTCTTAGAGCAGCAAGCATCTTCTCTGTGCGTGTTAATGGTTAATCTTAACATGTTATCTTACCATGGATTTGACCCAGTTAATGTCTGTATTCTACTTCTTCTGTTATTACTCATTAACTCTCAAGTGATGTCTGGTCTAGAGTCCTCAAAAACCACTACATGCACTGATATTTGAGTTGAAAATTATAAAATTACTTTGCTCTAATTTTCTTGGCACCAATAGTAACACTGGTGGCAGTGGCTACTTAGTTGAACTTCTCAATATCTTTGTTAGAGGATCAGTGACTACTATCAGGTCTTATGTACAGATGGAGAAGCATTTTGTACCTCAGGACTTCTATCCCATGCTTCAGATTCAGACCTTTCCAGAAACAGACCTGGAAAGGTCTGAATCTGAAACATGGGATAGAAGTCCTGAGGTACAAAAAACTGGTCTTATTTTATCTCTAGTGATCTTGTGAAACTTGTTGGAAAACTAATTGCCTGTTTTCTCTAAAATATTAATCCCAGTGGCTCTCAAATGCTGAGATTTATCACAGAATGGTTTGGGTTAGCAGGGACCTCAGAAGATATCTAGTTACAATCCCCTGCCTTGTGCAGGGACACCCTTCACTAAACCAGATTTCTCAGGGCCCCATCCACCCTGGCCTTTTGGTAATGTACCCAAGTCAAAATGTCTGTGTCAGTGAAAGCAAATATGGGCACGTGGTGATGTGCATTTACTTTCCAAAGAAAGAGGAGAAAAAAGGGGGGCTGGTTTATAGCTTTCATCTTTTTGAAGATGGACTAATAGCAAAAGCTGTCAGATGTTTATATTTAGCTCCATGCAACACCTTACTGTTGATCTTTCACTGTCTGTAAGCTCATGAGCCACAAGGGGGAGTGAGAATATTACGTGTGGAGAGCAGATGATGATTTTTTTTTTTCATTAAGCATTTTGGGTATCATACTGATAAAGCCTAGAGAGGTACAGCTCCTCATCTCTCAGAGCTGTGTTTACAGATAATAATTAGAGTAAGACTGGTCCATTGTGTGTGTGTGTCCTGCCTGTTTTTGGAGACACACTGAGATACAGTTTAGCCTGCAGAGAGGGCAGCAGGAGGAGCATTGGGAGGTTTCAGTTGGGATTCAATCACACTGCTGTGTGCTGGCAAAGGAGCAGGTTGGCCTGACATTTTTGTATGGTATGCTGGCCAGCGAAGCTAGTTAGACTAATGACAGCTAAGTCAGCAGGAAAGAGAAGGTATTACCTGTAAACTGTGAACTCATTCTGAAAGAAAAGGAAATTCGTGTCTTTTCATAATTTTTTTTTCCCAGTCCAAGGAACAAATTGAATGAATAATAGGTGGGACGTTACAAAATTATTTCATGTTTGTACGTGGGTTGGCAGACAGTAGGTGGAGCTCAAGAATACTTACACTAGTTTTTGGTAGGCTCAATTAAACCTCCTGGTGTATTCATCATAGGGAAGTGTCTAGCAGGAAAGACAGACCTACTGCCAGATTACTTTGAAAAAATTTGATCTTTTAGTAATAAAACATATGAATCTCAAAGGCATTTGGATGTCTTAAAGTGCAAATTAAGACCTAGTAGGAAGCTCATAAGCAGGTTGGGTATTTATTTCTTGCACCTGCAGACCTGGGTTTTTATACAGGGCAGATTTTCAAAGAGATTTATTCAAACAGCAGTGTAAACTAAATAGATGCAAATTCTGTTTTCTCACTATTCCTGTACAACTGCAGCTTATTTCTGAGACTGCCTCATGGAACCACGATAGAAAGGAGGAAGAAATTAAGCTGACCTCTCCCACACCACACCTTGCAATGCAAACAAGGGTAATTACAGCTGCAGCTCTGTCTGTTGATTTATAATCAGAAGCTGCACCAACAGCAGCATGCAGGAAGCGAGGTTATCTCAGAGAACATGGGAGAGTCAGTTCTCTTAAGAATTGAGACAGGAATGGTAGGACATGAGCTGGGAGATGGGACTTTATGTGCCTGCAGACATTTGAGTTAGGAACAGATAAAAAGCTTTCTGACAGTGTTGTCATCCCCTTTCTTCCACTTATTCTACACTTTAAAAGTTGGGCACTACCTGTATATGGAAGCATGTGCCCCCTGAGCTTTGTTAGAGGCAACGTGCCATATCTGCAGGACTTACTGCTAAAACTGACTGGGAGTGGACATTGTGAAGATGCTTGCATGGACAAATTATTTATCAGTTGTTCCCAGTTTCCTGACTTTTTCATACATTAAAAAGAACAAACAACTAGTTATGGCAAGAACTCTTACATATTAAATGAAAAATGTTTCAACTGAGGATTTAAGTTACTTTATTTTCTTTGTTTTTGTCTTTCAAATTTTACTCCTGTTGTACTTTCCTACAAGCCCAGAGCTGCCATTTTGTAGCCATAGGCACTCAGACCATAGCTCATGCCCTGTGTAATGGGGACGTGTCCGTGGGACGTCACTCGTTCAGCAGCAGTGCTCTGGGCTGGATCTAATCAGATTTGTGCTCTTGACCCTTGTACAGTGCTTCTTTCATTTACAGCTGGCTTCCTGCCTGCATTGTTTACTTCCATTTAGTGCAGTGAAATGTAAAGCATTACATGTGTTTCACTGAATATTGTTAGGCTGATTTAAATGCTTAAATGAATAGAACATTGCAAAGCAAAGTGGCTAGCCAACAATTCCTTCATCTAATTTAGTCTGAAATTATTTCTCTTTCTCTAATATGAAATCCCAAATTATGATCATTCTGTGTGTGAATTCTAAGCACTCTCATTACCATGACTGATATTTGGTTCAAAATAACCTCTTGTAGCTCTGGAGATTGTTTTGGTAACTTCAGATTGCTTGTGAGTTTTCTAGCATTTATATTCTCAAGGAGTGTGGTTGCTTTACTTGAGCCACTTAAAATCCTGAAGCCACTTTGGTTTTTTTCTTGTTTGACCAGTAGGATTAAAGCAGCCTAAGAAGGTTCCTGTGAGCAGGTTCACACTATCCTGGGTGAGCACCTCAAACTCCTGCATATGCAATGCGCTGTGAGCAAGCTGGACACAGTTTAGGTGTGTCAAGGGAACACCGGGTAATTTGAAGTAGACCATGAAACTATCCTAAATAACTTCAGAGGCTTTGTAATAACAGATGGGGTTAGCAGAGACTCCTTAATTTCTCTTCCTAATGGGCTATTAGGAGCTCAACACAGAATGTATGTTCAAGTGTCCTTGAACTGGCCATGGATTTTATGAACTTAAAAATCCTTTCTTTTTAAGCTTGGTTGTCAAAGTTATGAAACATAAACTAGCCAGCCCTCCATAGAAACGATGAAGGGATTATCAGATAATTTAAGATTCTAGGAAGAATCTTTGAAAACTAAGAAATAAAGCTGTTTGTTGACCTTTTGGTGCTGCAGAGCATTTAAAATGCATCAATAGATGACTTAGCAAAAGGATTGTATTTGATGTTTCTAAGGTACTATAAACAGGTTTGTTTCTCATGTGCAGAGTCCAAAAACCCAAAGTACCAGCAAAAAATTGAAGGCCAGGGGAGTGAATATATGACTAAGCCATCCTTTGTTTCTCTGAGTCAATATTTTAAAATGTAAGTCCTTAGCTATGTATGAAGCATGATTGGAGCAGCCTGAAGGCTGTCCTCAGTCATGATAGTTATTGGTGCAGGACATACCATACCATCACCCAGAGATTTCTCACATACTCTTTGAGATTCCTTCCTGTAATATTAATTTTCATACTGCTGGATCACAGTGTCTTGCAAAGGTTGTCATCCATTCATTGAGCTATCTAGGCAGAAGTCATACTAACCTTAATAAAAAGAAAAATCCCTTTAGTTTAATTTTTGAAACATTTAAAATTTACTATTTAAATAAAGTATTCCTTTTCCTGTCAGTTACACTGTTGATAAAAAGCATCAGCAGCTGCTGTATGGAATTGTACAGTGTTCGTTTTTAAGGTTTGTTATTTCTGGCATTCTCTCAACATACATAATTTTTCGTTCTTTATTTCATTGCAGACAGGAAATAAGGAACTGGCAGTTACCATTTCTATTAGACCTGCCACTCCAATCCTCCTTTTTTTAAAAATTTCGAGGTTTTATTCTTGATGATGGATTAGAACCTTTGTTCAAATTTCAGTTTAGGTTTACACATTGATCGGTCATAGTATTTCTGTCGGGTTTTTTCCCAGCCCCATAGAGAACTCCTTTTTGGAGCTTCTCTTTTCAGAGCAGAAGTGGTCCACCTCATTTGCACTGCTAAGTCAGCTCTTTCTGCTGCCAAAATAGCTAAGTCATCCTCATAGCCCTTCTTGTCACCTACTGTTTGCATTGCTTGTCTTGATTGTTTCTGTTCATAGTCTTGCAATGAAACCTTAGTGTGTGATATTAATACTTTCTTGCCAGCATTCTAGAGCAAAAACACCTTGACTCATGCAGTCTTCAATTTCATTTCCCTTTTTATCATTCCTCCCTCCTGCCCTTCCAGTTTTAAAATTGGATTAGGGTGTTATTATGAGAATTTTTGATTAATATTCTTTAAAAATACAGTCTTTTATGAGATGTCCTGCACAGTACCAGAAAATTTCAGTCAAGAAACAGGCATCACAATTGAGGCTTTTTTGTTTGAAGTTTCGCAGGGTATCTTTTAATCTTTTCTTCTCTGGCTACTTGCTAAAGCAATCCTGTGGAGTTCCTCAAAGTGGAAAAATAACTCAAAGTAAATTAAAATATGCTGCAGTACAGTGCAAAAAGAAAAGGAGGGTACTTTCACATTCCTGTTATATTATCTATTCATTCATTGTTTGAGTTGGTCATAAAGTACTCTTCAGCAGGATTTCATCTTCAAAGTCAGTATTTTCAGCTTCTTTTCTGGCCAGTCTTTTTTCTTGCCAGCTTTATTACTTTACAGTCCATTTAATGTTCTGTTCTTGTACTCCTACCTTGTTTTCCTTTTCTCAGAAGAGTCTCTGGCATAACATCTACACACGGCCAAGTAGTCTGGCTACCCTTCTGAGCATTCTGGGCTTGGTGCTTCACCTGGTGGTAGGTACCTGCAAACCTCCCATGATCAGATGGATGAGACAACTTTACACATCACAATTCCATTTCCTCATTATCAACACTGACGTTTCCTCTTCTTTTCAGGTAGGCATTCCATCCCATTTTCCTTGAAAGGCAGTGCACTTTTTATGTCTTTTCTTAGTGCTGCTCCTTGGTTTGTGCACCAGTTCCTATTGCTAGATGCAGGCACCGAGGGCACTTTCCATTGTTCAGTCAGCGTGGGAAGGAAGTACTCTATTATTAGGTGAGAGGTACCTTGCAAGTAATACCTGAGGCTATCAATAAGTATTTGTGTCCTCCTAATTATGTCATATACTTGTTGCTGATGAAAAAGACAAATAACTATTCATTTTAACCACTCCTTGGGATTAATTTGTTCCTAATCCAAGATCTAGAATATCTGTGACTTCCATAATTTTTGGTACCACCCCAGTAATAATTGATTGATCTCTTCAAAGTTTCTCATTCTTAAGTGTTACAGGCTGTCTTGTACTGCTCAGTCCAGTCCATTGGTTTCCTTTCACCAGATCTGTTAACTAGGCTGCTGTGGAGGTGATGTCTTGTCTCTTACAGTAATTATAATTACCCAAGTTGTTTGCCTCTTTTTTGCCCTGGTTCTTGAGAGAGCTTTGAGGTATGTCAGGCAGATTCTTTGCTGATGAGCAGTTTGCTGACTGGTCAGTAAACTATGGGCTGTGCTGTCCAAGAGAATGGAATCCCAGGCATAAATAAACTGCTGCTTTTTATTTTGTTGTGGTGCTTACTTTTACTTTGCCAAGTCAGACGTGTTCATGAATTCAGTTCTTTCTCAAGCAGTTTGCATAATGCCATGGGACTACCACCAAAATAAAGCTGTCCACTGAGAGTTTTAAATAATGAAGGTACCTTGGTTACCTGACAATGACACTGACAATGTTTACAGAGTTGGTTTCTTGCTAATTTTTCAAGGACTGTCTGCCAGAAGATTCCTAATTAAAAATAAACAGATTTACCATTTTCCTTGGTTACCGAAGCCCAGTTGTCAAACAGTAATCAACTGCTTTTCCTCTTTTTTTTTTCTTTTCTGTGTGTATAAATGGTGATGCAGTCAGAGATGTTGCATGGTTGAGCTGGAGCAACTGATTAAGCCTTTCTCAGTGCTGGGAGACAGTCAGGTACTGTAACTCATCAAGAAGGGAAGTTTGGCTTGTACTGATGCCTTAAACGCATCCCTGGGGCAGGGGTGCCAAGCTAGAGGAGTAGGATTTCACTGGTGAGTGGAACAGATCACATGAGGATTCTGGCACTCTCTGGATGGCGTGCTGGAAGCCAGCGCTCCCTGAATTGATGGGATCAGCTTCAGCTGTGGGAAGTGTCCCAGACTGATATGCGAGGAGGGGGTGTAGCAGCACCGGTAGGCAGTAGTGACACTGAAGAGCTGAACCTCAGAGCATTGCTAGTACTGACTGTTTATCTTCGGTCCGGAGGAACCACAGGCAGCAGAACTGAAAATGCCGAAGGATTATAATGTTTTTCAAATGCTTATTGCAGCACTTTGCTGCTTTTATCATCGTAAGTCTATTATCAGAGTCAAGGTATGTGCTCTTTTCCAACTGCAGTGTGCTAGTCAGTAACCTTTCAGTTTTTGTTTACAAGTGTTTGTTTTTATACCATGGTTGGGTACAGAGTGTTTCTCTTTGAAAGAACACCTTTACAGTTCACTTGTCTCAGAGAGAAGCTTGAACAACTTGCAGTTTTGAGCTGGCTGTCTTTATGTTTAGGGACTAAGTAAAAATGCTCTCTAAGGAACTTGCTGAGGAGGATTTTAGCAAATTTTCACATTTTCAGAGTTTAACTTTATCAGACCATTTGGTTCCCTAACTTTTTTCACCTATATAAGGAAAACACAGGCAGTTGTGCTCAGGATTGCAGGTGTTTCTTAAATGCCTCAGACAATTTTAGATTTGTCCTTATATTTTAGATATTTTTAAATTGCAAGATACACAAAGTCATATACTCCTAGGAAGGTTTGGGTTGGAAGAAGTCTTTGAAGGTCATCTAGTCCAATCCTCCTGCCATGGGCAGGGACATAATTTACTCTATGCAAAAATGCTCCATATGCACTGTAAGTACAGAAAAGCCTCCATACTAATTTTGTGTCACAATGACAGAAGTGTCTAAGTGACCTGGGAATTGTTGTCATATGGGGCATCTAACTACTTTTGATGACCTGTGAGTGACACTTTTAAATCTTTTTATTTAAGATTAACATGTGAATTATTCTTTAACACCGTGGAGCACTTGCAGTGAGGAAGGATGTGAAGGTTGCTGTCTTCTGGCCATGGCTTTGAAACTTTCATGGAAGCCCTCAAAAGTTGGGAACAGCTATCCCCTTCTCTTACCTTCAGTGATTTAGCCTTGTAACTGTCCATTTCTGAAAGTGGGGTGTGGGGCTCAGTCTTTTGGGCACTCTGAAAAAGTGAATTCTGGTCAGATTGGCTTCTTCTGAGTGGGACAGATGTCAGCAATTATCATCACAATAGAATGCTAAAGATGCTCTATTGTGCTGTAATTGATTTTCATTCTTGTTTTAAGGATTAATTCTCCAGTTCTAGAACTTTTTAAATGACATTGGGGTTTATTGTTGGCTGTCACAGCAGTTAGAAAACTTGTTCTTGACCATGCAGATGCCCTTTATTTAACTTGGCATGAATGTCAAATACCTAAAATAACGGTGCTGTTGTCATGGCAACTTTCCATTTAGTCTAATCCATATAGTCTCTAGAGAAACTGAAACATTAATAGTGTTTGCTGTATGGAGGGTGAAAAATAAAACCGTTTTATGTAGAAACAAATTACAGTTGGGATCTTTCAAAAATAATGTTCTATTTAAAGAGATTTGCAGCATTTAAAATAGATTTGAATGCATGTGTTCCAGTATGCAGATTTAGCAATAGTTAAATTTGATGAACTGCTATTTGAAGAAGTTTGGATGGTGGGGAACTGGGGTGCATTTGCTGAAGAGAAAGTGGCTGTAGGTATAGAAACAGCAGGTCGTCAAATCAAGTGTTGTCTGCACCTTGGGGCCCAGTGGTGTGGATTCTGTGAAATGCTAAAAGGCCTAGGATGCTATGAACAATAAGATGGTATGAAATAAAGTCATCAGTTTTACATTTTATTTTATTATTATTATTATTAACTTTTTAAAAAATCAAGCAAAATCAGTTTGTGTAATTAGATTAAGTTAATTCTTGGTTTTAGTAGTAATTACAAGTGTCATGAAATGCCAAATTGATCCATAAATAAACATGCTGAAGTTCTCAACTACCCCTGAGAGATTCAGACTTTTTTCTGCATTGAGTTAAATTTAATGTGTTATCCAATTTAATTGAAAGCAGTATATGGCAAATCTCAGAGGTGCCTTGTTCTGTCCCACCAAAGCACAGGAAGCAGTACAGCACTTGAGCACTCATATTTTGTGGCACTTAATTTTAGTGTGTGAAACTGAGGTCTCAACAGCAGATATTTGGGTTATTTTCCCATGCATTAATAGAAAAGATAATTATCTGTGCAGAACATCTGAACTTGGATCAACTCATTCTTCAGTCATGATGTGTCGGTACCTTTAATAATCCCATTTGGCTTGTTATAGCCATTTACTGTAAGGTCAGCTTTTACATTGAGGGAAATAGAGAAATTCAAGGCAAGGGGGCTCCTGTTTGTGGTTAAAAAAGAAGAAAGTGAAGAGAAAATACTAAATTGTGACTTGTGCCACTTCCAAACCAAAATATTTTTGTTTAAATTTGCATTTTTTGGAAGAGGAGAAGTAAATTAAGACTAAATCAGTTATAAATGGTGACTTTAAAAATGTGGAGGTCTAAATTAATGAAACCAACTTTGCCATAAGACAGGGTTTTTTTAGTACTAGTCAGTATGGTTGTCATGATCAGAGGGGGAAGGGCCCTAAAGTTCAAGTATTTTCATTCTTAATTCTCTGCTGTGATTCACCCTCAGCTGAAGCTGTACAAAAGGGGAAAGCCACTCCAGTTCTCAGGACTGCCAAGTGTTAGAACTGGCAGCAGGCTGATGGAGCACATCAGTGAGTAATGCACTAATGCTGTGAATGTGACATGAGTAAGAAGCCTTTTATAAGCAGCTCCTTACTCTAGTGCCATCTCTTATCTTGGGTGAATTTATATGGGTAAACACTTTTTATAGATAGTAGATCTTAATTAATATTTCTTCAGTGTGCAGTGATCTAAATTGGGCCACTGGCATCCTCAGGCTTCATATATCCAGTTTCAGCATGCGTGTGGAGGCAGTTTGGTTTGATAACACGTGAGTTACATGGAATCACCACTCAGCATTATCAGTCTGCCTTTCAGTATTAGATTTGTTATTGTTGGAGAGGGGCAGATGTGAAGAGACTACTCAAAATTATGTGATATTTTGTACAGCTCCCCAAGCTTTGATTTCCCATTGTCTTGTTGCAGAGTTTGAGTTTTGATGAGTCTTATAAGATTCTTTTCAATTTCCCATCATAATTTTATAGTTACACTGCAGTAAAAGTTTGATTATCTTCTATCATAAATATGTAAATAGCATAGGGTCCCCTGGTGCTCTGCTAGCGACTTCTGTTTGATAGGAATGGGAATATTCTTCAGTAGGTATTTATGTATTTAATTTCTTGGTACTAGCTATTATTTAGGTATGTCTCAGATTAAAACAACAACAACAAAAAACCTTACATAACTGCTAACATAATTTACATTTGGAAATGCAAATCTCTAGGGTCACTGAGTGGGGGATTATGATTTGACTAACACTCAATTCAGGATTTCTCAGGGTCTGTATTCCAGAAATGAAGCTCTCCTAGCTCTGAATGTGGTTACAAAGAAATGTGAGGATTTGTTGTAAGTATGGTGGTGTACTGGAAAATGGTTGTAGAATTAAGTTTTCCCATTACCTTCACTTAACATTAAACTGATCTTTGCACTAAAGGGCTTTTTTTAGTTCCCTCATTCTAAATAAGTATCTTGCTTATTAGTTGTCATGGTTTGAGCCCAGCTGGCAGCTGTGCTCCGAACAGCCACTCACCCACCCCACCCTGGCAGAATGGAGAGGAGAATCAAAACGAAACCTTCTAGGTTGACAAAGAACAGTTTATTAATTGAAATGAAGTAAAATATAATAATAATAGTAAATAATAATAATGAAAGAGGAAAAAACCCCAGTGATGCACAATACAGTTGTTCATCACACACTGACTGATGTCATTCCCTGGACTCCTATCAGCCCTGCTTCCAGGTAATTCCCCATTTTATATACTGGGCATGATGTTCTGTGGTGTGCAGTATCCCTTTGGCCAATTCAGGTCACTTTTCATGTCGGTGCTCCCTCCCAGCTTTTTGTGCACCCCCTCACTGGCACAGCATGAGACACAAAGAAAGTCCTTAACTTAGGATAAACATGACTTAGCAACAATCAAAACATCAGTGTGTTATCAACATTGTTCTCATACTGAATCCAAAACACTGCACTGTACCAGCTACTGAGAAGAAGTTAACTCTATAACAGCCAAAAAATTGGCTGCCTTCCTGTGAACACAGGCAATTTCTGTTGTTCATAGCAGCAGAGTGAGAACATGCACATGATGGAGTTTATTTGGTTTTTAAAGAGCCATTGCAGTCCTGGGAAAAGTTTTCATGATAATTTGTTATCTTTTCATCAGTAACCTCAGAAGCTGTCACCAGTTACCTGAAGAAGCATGCAGAAGCCTGGTGGCTGCAAAATTGCTATTCTCCTGTATTTATTCATATCTGAGTCAATCACCCGTTCTGTACCTCCTCTTACTTAACACAGCACTTGCTGTAGTCCTGTGTGAACTTTGTGCCCTCTAGAAGGTTACAGAAAGCTGCCTCTGTGAAGAACGTTCCAGCAGCTATGGTTCAATTTCCAAGTCAATCAGAATATGGATTCCTGTCTTTTTCCAATTAGTTCTTTCTCAAACAAAAGCTATTCAGAAATCACTGTCTGTTTTTGTTTTGTGAGGCCCTGGCCAATGATGCTGCTTTTCTGTACAGGAGAAAATAAGATTGGCAAGAATGTTTTTGAGCAATATTGGAGCATTTGGTTCTAAATGTAAATGCTCAGTGCAAGTGTGTTATGTTTGGTGGCCAGTTAGTAGAGTTATAGTGAAATGATACACATTGCACTCATTATAAATTCATGTAATTGTATATTTTTAAATGCTTGTATTCGTAGTGACAGATGGGCAGTCTGGTTAGGATCACAAGGGCACAGGATTAAAGACTGAAAGGATCTCTGCAGCCAGTGAATTATATATTGATCCAGAATTGGAACTTTGACAATAAAATGTTAATTTTCTGTATGGACAAGTTGACTGCTCTGTAGTGGCTTGGAATTAGAGAAATTTTGTTCTTTTTCACTTTTCCAGATGTTCTTGGTGTCCAGTGTCTCTGTGTCCTCTCTCTTCTTTACTGTCTCAATATGTTTGTCTTCCCTCCTGGTGTTTCCTGTTCTTGCCCCAGTGTCCCCTTCATATTTTCTGTCAATTGGTCTTTCTGTGAAATTATCCACTTGACTAAAAGATATGTAAATCTCACAAAATTTAAGTTGTTCATTAATCACAAAGTTTCTCCCATCTCCTCATTTGTTTGGAGGCTCTGGAGTACCTAGTGATTTTACCCAAAGTCACAGTTCAGCATTCATGGTGTACTTAAGCAACACAGCAGGCCTCCAGTGTTGGAGAAAAGAGGGATTGATGAGGAATCTTAAATATGTTTGGTTTAGATGGATTCAGTACATTTATTAAAACTTTAAACAAAGTACTAAAATTTTGGGAAAGGTATGGACTTTACTTTCTTCCTCAGACCACACTTCAGTTTTCACAAAGCTGTTCTCATTTATCCCTAATAACCATTTTATTTCCTTTTTTTCCTGAAACCTTTTTTCCTTCCAGGCAACAGGAAATCAGGTGGTTCCAAGGCTGCCTGTTGGGCTCATTTAATTGTCACCTGGCAGAGCTGTGTAAAGCACCAGGAAGTAATTGAGATTGGATGGCAATGGCCCCTTTAGTCTTGTACCCGGAACAGACCTTGGCTGGGCTTTGCGTAAATAATGCTTTGCCAGAGGGATACAGAGAGAGATGATGTGAATTTTGGCTTCATCTGAGCTGAATGAGGGGCTCTAGCATGACAGATTTTGGACCACTTCCAAGCAGTGTCTAAAATTAAAAGCCTTTCCTTCATAATTCAAATTGGTTTAGGGAAAAAAATAAGAAGAAGAAGAAAAATCCACAACCAAACAAAAAACCTTAAACACATACATAATAAATAAATAAATAAACCAAACACATCATCACCTTAGAGAGTAATTAGTTAATATCAATATAGAAATAACTCTGGGACTTCTCTTTGTTTACTACCAGCCTCATACAGTACGTTATTCAGCATAATCTAATGTGAAAAATTCCATTAGGATGGTTGACACAGGAGCTTGGTACGGCAAGTTGTCTTTGAAGAGTGCCAAGCACTCACGTGAAAGTAACCCCTTGGATACAGAAGCAGCAGATAATTGTGAGAAATTCTCATTAAAATACATTGACAAATTTCAGAGGCATAGCATATTGTGGTAGGTAAATAAAGTCCTCTTCAGATTTACCCTAAATGAGATCATAGTTTGATGTTTTATTTCCTTAAACTTCGATATTTTCCAGGTTTTGGTATGCTAGATTAACATTTGCCTGGGAAAAAAAAAGTAAAATAATGTGTAACATTAAGGATAGCTTGTTACATCCCAAGCACAGTTTGCTATTAGATTAATGGCCCTGAGGTGGAAATCCTTTGTGAAATATAATAAACTGCCAAGGAGTTTCTTAGTTTATAACTTTTGACTGAAATTTTTTCCTTCCTTCTATAATCTTGGCTCTCTAGGTTTTCCACGGTGTGTGTAAGTAGGCTTGAGGGCTTTTGCCAGAGGGTGATAATATTGTATTACTAGGTAGTTATGTATTTTTATTTTAAGGACCTGTTCACAAAACAGATCTGTTCACAAAAGCTCAGCTTGGCAGAAATATCTTAAAATAGCACAAGGACTGGAAACAATGCAACTAAAATGTGAACAAACAGTTCTGGAAAGCACACACTTACGGGGAGTTCTTTGTAGGCCAGGAAAAGCATCTGTATTTGAAAACAGTGGCTGCTGACTTGTTTTGCTTTTTTATTCCAGGGTTATCTGACAGGGTTGTTACTATTAAAGATCTCAAAGTATTTAAACTGGAAGCTTCCCTGTATTGCTGCAACCATGTTTTGTTGAAAAATACATGGAAGTCTTTAGTTTTTCCCTAGATTATTTTTAAATTTCTTTTTACCATCCACTTCACTATCTAGTTGTAGATGTAAATTCAGATTCTGTCATTGAGTAGGAGCCAACAAAGTGTCTTAGGCAAACAAATGAAACAAGGAGATAGTAGTAAGTGAAGTTTGTCACTGTGAAGTTAGTGCAAATTTACAGCCCACCATTGCTGCCCATTAACTTTTGGGTGTTATTGGGACATGGTGCTGAAGGATCTGCATCATGCCGTGTGGAATAAGCCACCTTTTCTTTTGAAAGAAAGCCCTCTGGCCTAGCTAATAATTGTTGTAAGCCTACCCTCTTCTTTATTTCCAGGCTCACATGCTTGCACAGGCTGTGCCTAGAGTGATTTTTGAGTCTTGCATGATGTGGAGTTCAGTGTCTGCAGAGATTCTTGCAGAGCAGAGGTCTTGTGCATAGAGTGTAGCATAGAAAGGTGTTGGCTGCTCAGATTACAGACAGTTCATCAGTCACCACTGTCCTTTAGTAGGTTCTGTAAGAAATCAGTGAACAAAAAACTGTCCAGGAAGACATGCTGTTACTGAACTTGCTTACCTAGGCAGTTTTTCCATTGTGTGTGCTGGGATTTGTGCTAGCCACTGGAGTTCTTTCACTAAGTTCTGAGTTGCATAAAGATTATTTAAGTGTGTTTGCTTCATCTCAGGAGACGTCTGACCTCTCTGGCAATCAGAGTATATTCCATGTGGTAGATGATAGTGGAGAGGGTTTTTAACAAACCGATAGTTATGAATGTTAACCAAATCAATTTAGTTGGTTTGGATTCCTTAAATGTTTTTCTTGCTGTGTTGTTAGATGTAGTTCAAGTTCAATATATGTTTCATTAGCTTCATTTGAGTAGTGAAAAATCCATTCAACTACCAGAAGAAACTTTAGGTTTTTGTGCTGTATTTGTAATTAATGTGTATCTCTAAGTGGATCATCCTGCTGTTTTTAAGATAATTCATGTCAGTACCATGGATGAAACTAGTCCATTTCATCCTTTGTAGGTCTTTGGTTTTTCATCCTATAGTTCTTTTTGTTGGCTAAAAGTATAACTCTCCTAAAGCTAATTCAGATACTGCCTTTGTATCTCATAGTCTGTTCTATTTTCAGTAGCTCTGCCTACCACTGAGATACAGTGAGATGCTTTTGGAAAGATGGTAACAATTTCTGTAGTAGCTTTGGGTTCTTTAAGATCTCTATTCAGTCAAAAGCATCTTTTGAATCCTTAAATACGATTAAAGTAGTAGTTCCTCTCAGAAGATCAGCAAAACATACTGCTCTGACTTTAAGATCTTGTTACACCATTGCAGCTGGATGTTTTGTTTACCCTGGAGGGGGTATTTTAAAAGTTCCCTAGACACTCCTTGTGCAGTCAGGGGAAAAGGTGCTTTTGAAAAGCCTCAGCAAGTTTTGTAGCATTTACACACTCAGCTTGTGTAGATGCTATAAAACTTGCTATCATTCTCTAAGACGTGTTGTAGTGAAAGGGCTGTTAATTTTAGAAGCATTGCCAGTCAGCTTTAAATGGCTTTCCAGCCATTTGAGTTGGGAAATACAAGTGATAGGTGCATACCAGAGGTCCTTCACCTGCGCTGGTCTGATAGGTCACAAGGGTTTGGAGTGGAGGGGGCATTTTTGGCCTTCCCTGACTGTTTTGACACTTGATTATGCTTTTGGACTTCAGTCCTCACCAAGCCTCTTCTGTGGCTCCTCGTACATCCAGTACATCCATTCACCTCTTCATGTTGTACATGGGTTTATGAATGAGCCCTTTCAGTGAAGGTCTTCTTTCTCTAGTGGCATGGTTTCTTTCTGCACATTCTCATAAAGCTTGGAAGGAGTTGATGCAAAACTTTAATGTACAAAAGCACAAAGAATTTGCTCCTTGATGAAAGTGCTTGTCCATTTTGTATCAGATTCGTATAGACAAATAACACCCTATTCTGGTTCACAGAAGGGAAGCTAAGGTGAAAAGTGATTCTTTACCAGCTTGTTTTTATCTTCTGCCTTCTGTTAGCTACTAGTGTTTGCCTAAGAAAAGCCTTAGTTTTCTCTGGGAAAAGCAGAGAGAAGAGGACAATTTATCTCAGAATTTCTCTGGGCTCCCAGCATGTTTAAATTATCTTGGCAGCAGGATGTCTCCTCTGGCATTATTCCACCAAAAATCTGCTGTCTGGTAATCTGTTGTAATTCAGTCTGCCTGAAATTGTAGGGAAGGTCGTTGAAAGAAGTGTTAAATGTGTGCCACCTGCTCCCACAGTTAGGTGCTGTGAGTATGCACTGTGAAGAAGAAATTCGTGGAAAGAACAGGAATTGGTGGGCAAGCCTTCCCAGCTCTTTTTTAAATAGTGCATGTGTTCCTCATTTGAATCAGTGTGTCAGTTAAAGGAACCCATGAGCTTTGGCTCCTATCCAGACCTAAGAAAAAAATCCATAATGCACGGGAGCAAAATGCTGCAATTTTGCTGGAGGCCCCCTCTCTCTCTCCTTATCCCTCTCTTTTTTTTTTTTTTTGATGGTCTTTCTCTGAAGAGAGGGTATACTCTGATTCTTTGATCAGTGTTGAACATGTTCTCAGGCTTTTGAAACTTCTGAGCACAACAAAGATGGGCTGGAGTCCCAGCCCTTGGAGAATGAAAGGAAGTTCAAAGTACTTCCCTCCTCTGAGTGCTTATGAAAGAGAAAATGTGGCTACTCCAGAGAAGATCCTGCACCTCACTGCTAGCAACACTGCATCCATAAAGATTAGCCAGCCAGAGTGGGCCAGCATGAAAGCTGTGCTCCAAAAAGAGATGAAGACAGAAATTTTCCAGAAAATGCAGAGTAGTTGTATAGTGGTGGTGGAGATACCTTCAGGCAAAACTCATGCCTTTTGTGCTAAGGGGCAACAAGAGCTTTTGTCCTTTAGGAAGAGAACATCTTGGATGTGCAGGTTTAATGACTGTTAGGAGTAAGCCTTTTAAGATTGAAATTTTACTTTGGCAAATTAGTTCTTTGGCAACAGAAATATTGAACAACTAAATGTGTCCAGCTTAGCCTGTCTTGATGCATTTGGAATGTCCTTCACTAGATGGGTTCAAAGGGGACTGCTGGGAAAGAATCTGAATTTAAAATGGAAGTTGAAACAGGAGGAAGAATGGTGGAGCAGGGCATTTGGGTCCAGCTCCGTATTTTGGGATATAGAGTTCTTATTGGAAAGAGGAAGTAAGAGAAGTGACTTTGTAGGTGTGTCACTATGAGTTTGGTGCACAGGCAGAACACTGTGCTCCATTCTGCGCGGTGTAGAACAATCACACGTTATCTCACACAATGCTGGGCTTTGCAAACACAGTCTGGAGAGCAAAGCCAAGCCAGCCTGCTGAAAGCAGCACCTGCATTCCAGTGCAGGTCATATGATGGAAGTCATAACCCAGGTAAAATGTTAATCACTAAACTTGGCACAGTTGAAGCTTTTAATCTTTTATTGCAGTTTTCTAGGGAGAGGCAAGTTATGGACAACAGCCCGGAAAAGCTGAAGAAGGAACTGGAGGAAGAGCTGCAGCTGAGCAGTGAAGACTTGCGCAGCCATGCCTGGTACCACGGACGCATTCCCCGGCAGGTACGTGCTCTTTGCTCTGCCAAGTGTACTCTGAGCTTCTACAGACTAGCAGAATCCCACTGATGTGCTGTCCACATCTCTGAATTGATTTAGTAGGAACATAAAGCCTATTTGTATGAAAGCTATGGTATTTATCACAGCTTGGCATAAAATGAGGCAGAGGAAGGATTCAGGGCAGACCCTGGTGGGAAATAGATACATTTCAGGATTTTTGTGCACTGAATAAATCTGGAAATGGAATTTTAGCTTTGTATAAGAGTACTATGAGCACATATTGTTTAGAGAACTCTGACATTTATTTGTTCCAGTATTCTTAATGAAAGTTAAAATGTTTATTTTCTTTCTTGCGCTTGGAACTTGGGGGAGAGGAAGAAAGAACTACAGCAAAGTCAATTCAATCACTTACATTTTGATCCTTCCAAACGCAGTTACAGACGCGGTAAGGCTGAGGTTGGGTCGGAGCTTCCAGAGCCGCTGGAGCTCCCCCTGCGGGCCTCCCTCAGCCCCGGGGCCGGGCCGGCTCCGCTGCCACACCGGCACTTGGCTCTTGGTGTCCTTTTTATCTCATGAGAGGAATAACTCAAAACAGAAAAACAAGGTGTTTCTGACTCTTCCTAGTCAGCAGTATTTACATGCAGTGTTCACAAAGAATAAAAAAAATGAAAGCTTCTGTGACATAAGGTAACAATGAAAGGGCAGAATCCAGGATCTTGTATTAATGGCTTCTAAATTTCAGTGTGACTATATTCAGATGCTTTAAATTTAAAATCCTGCGTTCACTGCTTTCCCTTTATGCCTTCTTTTCTATTAGCAAACTAGAAGAAATACACATGCAAAAATGGGTCAGCTTCTGGCTGCTGGCTCCCTCCAAGAAGCCCTTTCAGATCTCTGTTGTGAGATGAGCTTTTAATTAAGAATTGGAGACATAATTCTCCTACCACACTTCATGCTTTGCTTTGTATTTGTGACTTTCTGTATTCTTGCAGAGTAGCCAAATTAATTCCTGTGTTTAAGAATATTTTGTTGTAATGTATTGTTTTCTGATTCTGGAAGTAATTTTTTATGTAATTCTTTTTCCTCAAAGGTGGCAGAAGGCCTAGTTCAGAGAGATGGAGATTTTCTGATTAGGGATTCTCTCTCCAGTCCTGGAAGCTTTGTTCTTACCTGTCAATGGAAAAATACCCCTCAGCATTTTAAAATCAACAAAACAGTTCTAAGACTCAATGAAGCCTACTGTCGTGTTCAGTATCAGTTTGAACTGGAAAGTTTTGACACTCTCCCTGGCTTAGTCAGATACTATGTTGGGAACCGCACGCCAATATCAAAGCAGAGCGGAGCAATTATTTTTCAGCCTATCAACAGGACTGTGCCTCTCAGGTGTCTTGAAGAAAAATATGGTGTAACTCCAGTCCAGCAAAAAGAGCCAAGCACCCCTGGAGGAAAAACGGAAAGTGCAAAAAGGCTGAGTCTTGGTATATCCAGCATGCAGTCCCCAGAGCAGAGCATACCCAGAGGAAATCTTCTGAGGTACCTTAATTTTGCTGTCCTTGTGGAAGGAAATGGAGTAAGTGCATCAGCTCCTGGTGGAGGTGATGTGAGTTTTCAGTCTGACTGAGATGGAATACTGGGCATGAGGGTTTGCTGATTTTTAGCAAAGGATCGGCAAATCCACAAAGTGAGAGCAAATGTAGGCTCTGGAAGCACAACAGCACTGCAGTGACTTGGCAAATCCTGACCATGTAAGACAAAGGATTAAAATAACATCTTGCTGCTGTTCCAGAGCAGTCTGTTTTTCCATAGTTGACTCCTGAAATAAAAACTCCAAGTGTGGGATAATGGATCCTAATTTCAGTGTCTGAATCAAAAGTTCCATTAGAAAGGAAATACCTTCATAAATGCTGCAGGGTGACACATAGTATAGCCCATTTACTGCCACTACAACAGCAGTTTATGAATAAATGAAGTACCTCTTATTATCATAAGCTGCCCAAGTGGAAAGCTAATGATCCTTGCACTGTTTATGATATATTCTGGCAGTTAGATATGTGTTTTAAGTGCTGCATATATTGATATGTTTTTATTTGCATTTTTGTTTACCCTAGAAACAAAGAAAAAAGTGGTAGCCAGCCAGCTAGTTTGGATCACGTTCTGGAGAAAAGATTCCCTTTAAAGGCTCACCAGTCAGAGAGCTATCTGCTAATAGGTATGTTTTGTAATTAGAAGTTTCATATTTAGAATTGGTGTGTGTCCAGGTGGTCTGTTACTCTTCAGCGCAAAGTGAGACTGCTGAATTTTCTGAATACTGTAAATACATTATATTAATGGCCACTGTAAGCTGTGTTAACACACTGCTTCTCTTCAAGTCAGTGGAATGGGATTTTTATTTACTATGCACCAGGTAGTTGAGAACCTTTGCACACAACTCAGCAGGCTTCCACACCAAAGAAATGACAGCTGTGGTTGGCATTAATACTTTTCTTATGGTATTACATTTTCTCACTTCTGCTTGACAAGAACTGACTTGTTTGACTCATATCTTTCTGACAAAACATTTTTAAGTAGAAGTGGTGGTTCATGGAAATTCTGGTAACCACTTTTTCTCAGGGTAAACTATGCAGATGAGGTAATGTTTCTCACTAGGAGAAAAACATTGCTATGGCTTTTGTACTCAGTTCTGTTCTTCCATCTCACTCAATCTCTACCCTCCATCCCTTTTGCTTTTTGTTCCTTTTGCTGCTGTTTGGTTCTATGGCCACTGTCATCCTAAGCAAGGGATCCAGGGTGTGATAACCCTTGGGGCATTTAATTTCTCAGATTCTTCAAAGGTTTAAGCAGTTGTTTCCATACTAAAACACCTGTGTATAGAAGCTTGCAACAATACATCTATTCCCATATGGACAAACAAGTATTGACTTCCAGGGCTGCTTGTTTTGAATACGGTATTGTTAAAATTCTTCATGCCTATTGTAGGAAGAGTTTTCATGACAAAGAGAACATTAAGTATTTGTACAGTGAGACTATATTTTGATAGGAAGAGTGTGCTCCTGTGTTTTAACAGTGGGATGGACAGACATTTATAAGGCAAGTTTCTGTCCCTCTATTTGAATTGATTATTTCAGTCCATAGCTGCAGATACTTTTATTTTGGTACTACAACAGCCTGAAGAGTTCTGGTGTGCATTTTGTCATAGGATCCTTTGAGCAGGTCCTGTTATCATATTGCTTAAGGGTGGTGACAACCTGGGATTTGGAGTTTTTGTTTTCTATCTGTAATCAAGCAGTAACACCCACACAGTGCAACTGGCCACTTTGCTTAGATACCAGCAAATACCCCGAGAATTGCAGGTTGGGGATGTCTGACACAGGACTCAATCCCATATTGGATGCCAAAGGTACAGGATGAGGCATAAATACACAGAAGTACATGGATCCAGCTCTTCAAACTAGCTCTGTTTCACAAAAAGATTGGTATTTCTGAAGTTCATTCCTTCCATACCTTAGTGTGGGAGGACTGTGGGAAGTTTTGCTTTCATCTCAAACTTGTCATTCTCAGAAATTACTCATCTTGTATGTGATACAGCTGGAAGTTGCTGTTTTTATAGAATAGATCAGGTTACAAAGAAGCCTCCCATTCCAAGCCATGGAGGCCATCCAGCTCTGACAGGATAGCCTATGTATGCAGCAGGGACTGGAAGTATTGCCAGTATTACCACAGAATAATACTATGGTGCAGCTGTTCCATGTATTTGGGATTTTGGAAGGATCAGCAAGTGAATGGAATTTGCTGGCTAGGTCATTCCTCAAAATACACAATTTTCCCAGCAAATAATTGACATGATCTGTCAATATTATCCTTAGGAAATAGCATTAGGAGATGAACCCTGGCACAGGCACCAGGAATTGTACCTATTTTGGCCTTCTAAAACACTGTTTTCCCCTGCAGGTTCAAGACATCCATCTCGATTACCTGAAGCAGATGCAAACTCCTGTCCAAGCTCACCTGCATTTAGAACAGGCAGTGAACCATCTCTAAGCCCCACAATTGTTCAGAAAGTCATCTCAGAGTCACAGCTAGGGGAAGCTCTTAGAGGATCAGACAGTCAGCTCTGTCCAAAGCCTCCCCCTAAACCCAGCAAAGCCCCCCTGATGAAGCCCCCAGATTCTCCTTTGGCTTCCCACAGCTCTGAAGGACACTACTGTGAACTAAACTCTGCCAGATATCCTACAGCAGCAAAACAGTCCTTGTGTCAGAAAAACAGCTATGTGGAACATCTGGCACAAAAGGAGAGGGCAACATTCAGGAACTCTGAAACAAGCTATTTGATCCTTGATGATGATCCTGCAATGAACCCTGCAGATCCTTCAGAAGCTCCAGCTGAGATGGCTGAAGAAGACAGTATCTTTTCTGCACCTGTTTATGAGACAGAGTCTAGTTTTAAACCAAATGATTTTGAATCCAAACTACTTCCTCCTGAAAACAAGCCATTGGAAACATCCATGTTAAGAAGAGTTAAGGAGCTCTTCACCAACAATAACCCAAAGATTATTGCACAGCACATTCTTAGAATGGACTGCAAGGTAAAAAAATTGTGTTTTATTTTATATTGTGCCAGTTTAGACTTTTTAAAGAACTGATTTGAAAAGAATGATGGGTAGATTGCAGCTAATGTAATGTTTGTATTGCTTGCAGGAATTTTAGGGTGTTTATTTTCCATTTGAAGAGTAAGAATATTCACAAACTCTTTGGACTAAAGCTCTCTCATCATGCTTGACGTTAGACTCAAGTTCTTGAAGTTCCATATGTCGTTTAAATCTCCTATCAGTTGCTGCATACCTGTGATTCAAGCCTTTCTCGTGTATTGGAGGAAGAGCTCTCTATGCTGTAAAGCACTGTGGGGAGAACTGCTCACAACAGGAAATTGCTGGTTAGGGCAAAGAGCAGGGAGACATTACCTGGTTGCCACATGGTCATTATATACAATGTTCAGTGGAATTAAATATTTAAACTTCCAAAACCAGCTGCTCTTCTAATCTTTGTCTGAGTTCCTCTCTTACAGCTGGGTAGGTGGTGTGGGAAAATAGCTGTCAGGACTTGTGCTCTTCTCTCCTGTGAGAGAACTGTGCTAGTGGAATTGCTCAGAAAGATGTTAAAAACCACAAAGAACTGTTTTTCACATTGTAGACTTTGGTCAGCTGCCAGGAGATCAGCTAATGGATCAGAATGACAGGAAAATCATCTCCTAATGAGATGATGACTTTAAGTAATTATAGGAATGTAACTGCATTAAAGTCTGCATTACTTTGCTGGCGTGACTGAGTGCTGTACATGCTGCAGAGCAGCCACAGGAACCAAATGCTATGGTGGGTTTCTAGCCCCCAAGCTTTGTTGGGCTTTGGCAGTTTTAGTCTTTTTAACAAGAGCTTGAGAAGTGAAACACGTGGCTACGTACTGGGCACTGCAGACAGGAAGGGAAGTGGGAGTGGTGATGCTCCAGAAGCAGCCCATCAGTAGCACACTGATGAAGGTCTGAGGAGGGGGCAGTGCCCTGGAGCAGCCAAGTGTGTGAGTCCTGCCAGCTGCTGGGGGCCTGCCAACAGCAAACACAGCTTTTGCCTTCCTCAGTAGCACTGCTGGCTGCTGCTAGGTGAGGCTTCATGCAGCCAAGGTGACTCAGGAAAACTCAGCTCCACAACTCCTCACTCTTCTCAGAAGTGGTAGATTGAGGTTTCTTTACTATGGTTCCAAGACTATTAACAGCATTCTCTAACATTGTAGTTTCAAAATTCTGTTTTTCCTTCCTTCCACCCGCCCTAATTTATCTTTAATATATTGTTAAAGAGTATGTTGCTTAAAGGCATAGGATATGCATGCCTTAGAGAAGTAGTGAGTTTATACCTATGTATATAATATTCAATTAGCTCATTATTAGACTCCTTATTTTAAATACTGTAAACTTTGCAATGGAACTAAGGCACCAAGTAGCCTGATGGAATTAATTAAGGGTCATTGGAGGGCTTTGCATAAGCAGATGTTTGGATTTTGGAGCAGGAACAGTAACTAGCTGGGGCAGGTAGAGATGTCTGTTTGATGTTCACCTCCCAAGTGCTGAGCCAGTGCCCGTCATTTACTGGCAACTTGTTGCACAGACTGCTCTGATAAGAACTGCATGATGCAATGGGATTGGCCTGTGAATTGGGCCAGAATGAATGCTTTGTACTGAGATCCCAGGCTAAAGTTCATGTATCCTGTGTGTCATCAGTAGTTCAGTTTGCCTTTTAAATAATGACATTTCAAATAAAGAATCCCTCATATGGTAAGTGATGAGGTAAGTGTTTGCCACTTGCATACCTGTGATGGACTAGCAACCAGTGTCTCCAGGGGCTTCACTCCTGCTTCTCTAGAAGTGAAACAGGTTTTTCTACAGTGCTGTTTTGTACTGGTGAGGCTTGTTATGCAGCCCGGATCGTTTTCATCGTTTCACAGCCAAAAAAGCCTGCTGATGGGTGATAACCAGAATATTGCAGGCAGATTGGTTAGTAAATATGTTAACATACAGGCCTTAAACCAGCAGATAACCCTACACCATCATATTAATGTGGTTTTGCTTATTATTAGCAATTATAATTGCTATTGAGATAACCAGTAGCTAATACAATCTGTTTAAAAGGCAAGGACAAATTGGTAAGGGTGTCAGCTTTCACACACTGACTTCCTTTTTATAATTAATCTTTATGAACTTTTATGAACCTAATTCATCTCTAGGACCCTGTGGTGTAACCAAAAATGTTCTGAGCAGTAGTTTTTTTAGAAAGGGAAAAGGCAAAGCAAGCATGTATGTCCTTAAGGCAAAGAGCAGTGCCTCTCTGACAAGGATTAGGCTGAGAGCGCACTGCATTTCCTGGAACCTGCACAGTAATCCCTTTCTGGAAGCAGAGGATGGAGTTTGAGAAAGCATTTTGGTTACACCTTTTATGTTTTCTGATGGCTCTATCATTTAAAAAAATATTTCCTTGGCTTTTTTGTGTACGGCACTGAACATGCATAGGTTAAAACTTTTCTTTGATGCCTGTATTACAGTGTTGCATGCTGTACACTTAGCTCTGTATGCCATGCACTTACATGGAGAACTTCTCTGTGGCTAGAGTTTTCTTTGGGTGTTTTTAAATGTTAAGTTTTAAAATTCATGAAGAGTTTTTTGCACTTCACAGGTGGCAAGGATAGTAGAAGTTTCTGAAGAGATGAGGAGGAATATGGGAGGGAACTCTGGTCTTGAACTGATCACCTTGCCTTATGGACATCAGCTGCGCCTTGACCTGATTGAGAGGTAAATGTTCCTGTTCCTCATTGCCAGGGCAGGTGGCCAGAAGCTCAAAGCACGGCTGCACTGTCCTCATTTCCTTCAAGAATGCTCTCCTGCATGTTTCCTAAATTCACATGTACAGTTTATTTACTGGTATGGTATGTACATTTGCTTTGATTAGGAAAGGATTCCTTAAGGTCATAAGGCAACTGTCCCATGGAGCACAGGCAAAGGGGGAAAGGTGTTGAAAGCAGGAACAGCTGAATGCCATCAGCTTTCCTTTACAAGCTCAAGGAAACTAAAATTCAGGGGACCTATAATCTATCTGAGCATGTAAGTGTGTGTGTGAAGAGGCTGAAAGGTAGTACCTGTTTGTATGTGGCAAGAGGCTAGAGGATCTAATAAAGAAAAAAAGTATTAGCAAGGGTTTCTGAAAAACCTCTGCACAAGCAAGGGGAACACTTAGGGTGTTCTGATCTACATTTTCTGCTTCATATTTTAGTAGGTTGATTGCTGAGGTATTGGGGGGCAGGGGTTACAGGACTGGAATGTGGAGGACAAAGGGAACTTGGGCAATTTTCCCAGAAGTGTTCATTCATTCAGTGCTTGAGCAGAATTTCGTATAGTTAATAGCATCTCAGGAGAATTTATTAAAACATTAATTGAAAGCCTGTGTCTTTATTCCATATGTCATTATTGTGTTTGGTGCAAATATGTTGGTAAGACTAAGTTTGCTGAGCATGCCAAGATAAAAATTCACCTTTGAACTGATCTTTGAACACATGTAAATTTAATAATTTGTAACTGGTTGCATGAATTGTTTCACTTGCAGGCACAATACCATGGCAATAGGAATAGCTGTTGACATCTTGGGTTGCACAGGAAATGTAGAAGATCGAGCAGCAACATTAAACAGGATTATCCAAGTTGCTGTGGAGTTGAAGGAGTCACTAGGGGATTTATATGGATTTTCTGCTATTATGAAAGCACTGGAAATGCCACAGGTAAAAATCTGTTTCTCTTTATGTTCCAAAATGTGGAGTTGTTTGATGGCTTATTTAATTCAATTTGAGCAATTTCTTCAAGACTGGAGAGAGCATCAGAATAGGCTCCGTGACTATTCTATGACTTTATGGCTA
This sequence comes from Emberiza elegans, assembly GCA_024865655.1. Classification (NCBI taxonomy): domain Eukaryota; kingdom Metazoa; phylum Chordata; class Aves; order Passeriformes; family Fringillidae; genus Emberiza; species Emberiza elegans. The sequence continues at coordinate 70,504,689 of JALJVW010000206.1, forward strand.
GCAGTGTACTTTTCCTGCTGTGGACCCAGTAATGGGTACTCTCTATTTTGCATGAACAGGTCAGTAGACTGGAACAAACCTGGACGGCTCTAAGACACTGTTATACCCAGACTGCCATCATGTATGAAAAACAGCTGAAACCATCTTGCAAAGCTTTGCATGAAGGACAAGATGAGTGGACAAGTGAGTATAAGTGACATGGGTTTTAGCTGGCATTTTAACCCTCTCTTTACTGATTTCCTGTGTGGGGAGAGAAGACAGCTGCTCTTTCCATAGCTGTGCAGTGTACCTTAAAATTACGTAAACTTGTGTAATGCCATATGATTATGAACAGAAGCAGAGTGTGCCAGCCAAACATCAGTATGTGTTTGTGTTGCCTGTATCCCTGCAGAATAGAACATTCTTCCCACATCCCTACTTCCTCTGTGTCAAGCAGAAACTGACACATTGCATCATCTTGCTGAAAAAACAGGAAAAAAAATCTCTTCTCTGGCAGATTTTGCTTCTTATTTGCTTTGTCTGTTAGATCAGAGGATGACCAATAAAATAAAAAGAATGGGTTAGGTAATTCTGGGCAGATTAGGTGCCCCTGTGCCAGACTCACTGTAGCTCTAATTTCTAGAGGGACGCAAGCTAGAGAAAATAATTTCTCAGAACATTTCTCCAAGAGAACAGGTAGACAGTGAAAACTTCTAAGCTGCTTGGATATTTTTTATTGGAATGACCAACTTTGAAAATGTTTACAGTAATTCAGCAGGACTTTCCCCTCTGGCAAACACAGCTTTCCAACACCAGTAGGTGTTGGTCTTCTTCCCCAACCAGTTCACTGGAACTTGATGTGACAGGTATATTTAAGGTGAGGTTTTTGAAGGCTATCTGTCCTCCATTTGAAAGATGGAAGACAAATAGTAGTTTCCAACTTAGAAAAGGACACTGCAGTTACAGTACCCTCTTCAATTAACAATAATGTCTGATGATGAGAGATGTATTATTTTTACTCTATTCCAGAAACTATCAGTGCTCCACAGAACAACATAACAGTGCCACTGCTGATGCCTCTTGTTACCCTGCTGGAGCGCCAAGCTGTTGTTTTTGAAGGCATGGAGCTGTGGGAAAGCAGTGACCAGAGTGGTGAAATAATGCTCAGGCACCTGGGCACGGCGCGCCTGATGGCACAGCACGCCGAGACCTTCCGGCTGAGGGCAGAGCAGCTGCTGCAAGGTAGGACAGAGACAGGGGGCTGCTGCACTGCCAGCCCAGCTGGGGCTGGTGCCTGCCACGGGCCCCTGCAGGTCCGAGAGAGAAATCCTGCTCTTTGGCAGGAGCTGAGAGAGCAGTAAGTGTCCTGCAGGACATTCAGTCTGAGGACAACATTAATATTGTTTAAAAGCAGACAGTAAATTACTCATCACTACAGCAAGCATTTTTGCTAAACATACTCAAAATTCTCATGACTCAATATGCTGACCCTTTTGGCAACTGAACAGAAGTACAGTGCAGACTGAGGATAACTTCTTGTCTTCTGTACAATGTAAAATTCCTACTCTGATTATTACAATTAAAATACCATCCCAAGAGTCTTTACAACAGTGCAAGTTGCAGCACTGAGATTGTGACCACTTATGGCCAGAAAGCAGCAGCATGTTAACATTGTGACTTTATTGTTCAACTTGCAGTGGAAAAGTTAAGGGAGTGGGGAGAAATACAGTAATTTCTGCAGGCAGCATGTATACATCAGTAATTATATTTAAGGTCTGACTACAATGACAATTCTAGACATCAGAACTGAGCAAGGCTAGCCTATCCCAGTGTTCTTAGAGTGTTACTGGAATGTCAAAGCTGGAAAGGTTTTTTCACTGTTCTACGAGCTTGTTAAAATCATTGTGCAAACAGAACCCAGTGCACTACAGCTTATTTGGAGAGAAGATAATTTAAAAGCCATTTCTACAGAATAAAAAAATTACGTGGTGGTGATACTGTGGCATTCTTTTTACCTACTAGGTTTTCAGCCAGATGAAGAGCTGAGTGAAATCTTCAAGACAGAATTTCAAATGAGATTGCTCTGGGGTAGCAAAGGAGCACAAGTTAATCAAAGTGAGAGATACGAGAAATTCAGCCGGATCTTAACTGCACTTTCCCGAAAACTGGAGCCTCCTCCAGTGAAGCTGGTGGAACAATTAAGTATATAAGACTCTGGAAACACTATTTAAGTGATATACTTGAAATAATCTTACCATTCTTATGGCAATTTGATACTGCACAAACTTCTTGCATTTCACAAGATGTTTAAAACTTTTAACTGCACAATGCACACTTGTTTTAAAACTACTGATTTCTAAACAAATTATTTATTTACTGTGTCACCAAGTCATTTACTGATCCCTCTAAACAGTTAGGTTTTTCCCTTTATTTCCAAAGTTGCAATGTTTTAATGATGCCAAGGAGTAAGGGCATTGGCATCTTAAAATGAAGCAAATAGTGTAAATAAAATGATAGAGTAATTATCTGACACGGCAGGAAATTTGTTGTATAATAGTCCTTTAATGAATATGAAAACCACTGTAGATAGAATTGTATCTTTATGGAGACTAATTTGCATATTTACAAATCACAGCAACACTGCAAGTTGCAGAAATGATCCTTTATCTGTAACCAGAAGGCTCAGACTGCACTGTGCCTATGAAAGCAGTCTGTGTATGTGTTGGGACAACTTCCCCTTTTTTTAAGACAGCCTCTGTAGTACTTCAGCTTTTGCTGGGGCCTGCACAACAGCTACGCTGCCAGCAATGAATGATGAAATGGCAAGAACAAACAATCTAGATAATTAAAATGCTTTCAGACATGAGTAAATGTGGGTGTATGTATGTATTAAACTTGCATCATTTACTGAGGTGAATCACTTTGGTAAGTACTTTTTCCTTGGACGAAGACAAAGCATAAGGTGTTACCTCTTTTTTATAGGACAGCAGCATGCACACAGTTCATTATACAAAGAGTCTTAGCAGCAAATCCCACTTTGTTCTATACAGAACTGGTGGCAGAAAGTTGTTCTGAGATGTTGTACAAATACTTAAGTCAGAGCTGCATGTGCTTGTTGTTAGTAAGCCTATTTCTTACAGCACTGGAGTACTGGAGTAGGATGACAACCAAACCAGCACCAGATCTGTTCCTCCCACCTACAGTCACAGCAGAAGTTTTTACCTCCAGAACAAGACTTCACAGACCTCATACTGAACATGTGCCTGTCAGTCTCAACAGAAGACAAATGGGGAAGCTAATTACTTAGACCATGAAAAGATTTTTTTATTCCATGAAAATATTCTCAACAGAGAACACTATTTTTAAACAAAGCATTTAACATTTAGGAAATCAACATGTGCACAAAAAAGGATTAAAAAATTACTGGAAAATGTCTGATTCTTTAAGACAACTCACATTCAGCATTTTAGAGTAAGTGATTTATAAGCTGTGCAAGTACAAATGATTTTTCCTATGTTTAATAACCCTCATACAAGTTGCACTATCCCTCCTGAAAGCAACCTGCCTCCAAAGGAAGCAAATCCTGGTTTCAGAAAAACAAACAGTAGTGTGAAAAGAACATTTAGTCTTTTACCAGGAAGTGTTATTACTGACCTCTGAGGCTGTTAGCCAGGCAGACCACAGGCCCTTAACCAGAAAATACATAGATCACATTTCTTCCTCTTCACAGAACTACGGAATCACAGAATATGCTGGGTTGGAAGGGACCCACAAGGATCACTGCGTTTTCTCCAAAATAAAAAAAGTACTAACTTTTAAAAAAGGAAAAAAAAAAAAGAAAAAAAACCCCAATCCCAACAACCCCCCCAAGAAGCCCAAACCCAAAAAACTACCTAAGTAGTTTTGTCAGTATTGAATAATGTCACATTATTATATAAATAACCCTGTATACAAGCTCCAAAAATCTAAACTTTAGAGTTTAATAGGCCCCATAATACACTAGGTCAAGCTGTGTAATAGTGGTATACATAACAAAAGGAATAAACCTCTACACAAGTCACTCAAATTCAGGTTTACTGGTAGTACAATTCCTAATAACACTGAAATGAAAAAGAATCCAGCACTGCTGCATCCACATATTGCTTCAGACCCCAGAAAAACAGGATGTTTTAATTAATTATTCCATAATACACTGCCAAACAGCAGGTGGCTGGGTTGACAAGCTTGTGTTGATGTAAGTGTCCCTCCCCCCAACATTTCTAGTCTAATTCTTATCACCCTAATCAATCAGGTATGTATTTATTAATAGAACCACAAATGGGAGGCAAGACAACATAAGCAATAGGGGCACTGCAGACAACTATATTTACACGTATAAACATATCCAAATTTCAATTGTTTACAAGTAAAAGTGCACAAAGATCATTACGAAGTATCACTCAAATGTCACCTGGTCCATACAATGAAGCATCACCTGGAAATGGACTAGCACTGCAGTAATTGAAATTGGAACGTCATAGTGAAAAACTAAAAGACAGTTTCCATAAAAATCTTTTAAAAAAATATTAAAGTCAAATGAAGAGATACACATTTCAATGTATAAAATTCATGGATGCACCATGTATCCAGTAAAGTAGAGCTCTAGAAAACACCTACCGTGGCTACCTCAGCAGCTGCAGCACTGTGAAAGAGCTGAGACACAAAGCCCTTTGTGGGATACTGTAAGTGGTAGTGTTGGCAAACAACAGATTTAGGCACTCTAGTTTAAGGCAGCAGTTGAATGGCAAGTGGTTGACTTCTGAAAACAGTCATTGACTTGCAGTGGTGAATCCTCTGGTTGTGCTCCAGGCTGTCAGTGCTCACAACAGGTTACTGAAGGGCTGAAGGTGGACCACAGTTCTAGGAGTTTCTCTTGATTGCATTGTAGGCTAGAGCTGAGATGCATTATTCCCCCAAATTAACAAAATACCTTACAGTCGCTTATCAGTTATGCCAAACATCTGGAATGTAACGATGGTTGCAGTGGAATTGTTATAGCAGCATACATGGATACTGGGATGAAACTCTAGTGCTGAAGATATTTAAAGAAAATGATTTGTTACAATACAAGATGAGCAATGATGGCAAAGTGTTACTCAGAACATGCCTGACTGTCCTAGGCATGCAGGAGGAGGTTAACGGCGAGCATGGAGGTGGCACAGGCAGACTGATAACTGACACAGGGCTCTAAATGACTGCCAATAAAAGTGAGTTGGAAATGAGCATCATTGAGAAAATTAAAATGTTGCACAAGCTAAAATATAGTTTGTGCACCTGCAACAACCTAGGACAACAAAAATAAAGCAATTTTAGGAACAGTAGCCTTTTTGCTCTGGTTATGGAACTCTATTTTCCTGCACAAACTGAAGATTTTGTAGTACATCCTTACCTATATATGGAGATGCTAAGATGTTAGTGACTACTAAATGTATGTCTGCATGCATTCATGCAACTAGCTTGTCCCTTGGGCCTCCCAGTCTAGTACCCCTCCCCTCCCCACCCCCACCCCCCCAGCAGCTGCATGTAACCTCCTTCAAGATCTCGCCCATTTTCTCAGAAACCCGCTTCAGGAACCTGCAGTCCAAGAGGAAAAAGAAAAGAAAAAAGTTACTGAAGGCCTTTAGAAGACAGAGAAGCGTGCTCAGTTCTAACAGGCCATTCTCATTGGCTAAACATTAGCCTTCTACTTAATTCCACAAATTCTCATTAGAAATACAAAATCAGCTTTTTTTTCCCAGTAATCAAGTTGTGCAATGCAGCTTCCAATCCTCAGTGACTTAACAATGAGGATAATTACTGCAGATTTAAGAGACTGTCTTCAGACTAAACACAATACAATTCCAAGACTTAGTTTACAGGCACAGATTAAGAATATAAAATCATTCCCTCATCAGGAGCAGAGAGTTTCCAGTAAGACATCAAGCATTACATGTGATCTTTTTTTGTTTGTTCAACGTATCTAGAGTTAAAACAATGACATCATGTCTAACACAGAACATTCTACATTACAAGTACTGAAAAGGAAGGAGATAGGTCAGTGGACTTTCTGTCCTTAATCATAATGTTTTTTCCTGAGTATTTTTGTGGAACTTTCAGAATCAGAAAACATTTTCCTGTTCAAGAAGTGAAAGCTGCCAAGTATTTGCTAAGGAAGGAAATTAATAATTTTCAGTAACTGAGTTCAGTTAGTTATTAGAGGAAAAAGATCTCTGTTTTAAGAATACAGTTTAAGTCATAAAAGTGGGAACAGTAAATCTTAGAGATCTTTAAAACTTAGTTTTTATAGAGAACTGAAAAAATACCTAAGAATTCCACAGAACAAGCAGGAATCTTGGTCTTTTTCAGTTCAATAGCTGAACTGGATTTAGTGCTTTGTAAAGCAGGAAAGCAGAAGACATTGGTCAAAATTACAGACCAGAGTAAGATGGATAATTTAATATGGTCATCTCTGAAAGAACTACAGCTAACTCCCCATGGAAACAACAGATCATTGCTGACTTCTGATTCTGTAATTCTTTCCATGAGCCTGTACAACTTACAATTTTTCCACTATTTTCCCTGGGGAATGTACAACTGAGAGCTGCCAGTTTTAGTGTTAGATATAGGTTACTGCACCTTTGCTGTTTTTCTCTAGCGTTACATCTATATATGATGTTGGCACATAGCCTTCCTCTCCATTATGTCTTCGAGCTCTTGTCCACCCATCTCCTTTGTCCTCCTCAATAATGTACAAAATTTCCCCTTCTTTCATTGCTAGGGTGCCTTCATTATGACCTGGGAAGAACAAGAGGCAAGGAATTCTTACTGTTCAGACAGAATTTCAAGTCATCTTTTTCCCAAGTCATAGTTTCCAAATTATATATAAACAGGAAGCATGAAAAATCTGTGCAAGAGAACATATGGCCAAACAGAAAAAAACCCAGTCCCAATTTGTAAAGCTGAGTATTTTCCAATAGCTGTGCTAATATTTATCTTAAAACAGCACAAGTACTGCTCATGAATTAAAGTAATTTAAAAAGTACCTTCATTGATCTTTTAAGCAATTAGTTACACATGTAATTTGCTTTAAATGATTTTACCTGTCTTCTTTATAACAAATCATCCATGCCTTACAGTCGAAGAATCTCAGTGCACATGGTTAACCTTACCATCAAATGGATATATTGCCTTGCAATGTCCTATAGCTGGTAATGGGTCATCATCTTCAAACTCATCATCAAACTCATTGGGATGAGCGTGCTGCTGTGGTGGGCCACGAACTTCCTGGTTGGCATCATCCGTGTAACTCCCTTCAGGGCTACAATGCAATGATGGGAGCATAAGGACCCTCAGGAGTTCTCAGCTCCAAAACTCACAACATCTGCACAGCAAAGTCTGTGCAGCACAGAAAGGGCAGGTCATGGATATTGTACTGCAATTTCTGTTAGCAGCTGTTATATTACTGTCAGAGGTGATTACTGAAAAAACGCCAGTAAACGCTTACACTGAATTCTGCTTGAGAAACAAAACAAATTTGACATACCTGTCTCCACAGAACCTGGAAAACTAGTGAGCCTTATGCAATGGAGTAAGACAGGTTGAAAAGGCACTGCTATTTAATGAGCAGGTGTTTCAATTAGACTATTTTTAGATGTTACCAGAATGCCAGGAAGAGACCTTTAGAAGTCAGAACCAGTTAAGATTTTCCTTTAGAAGGAAAGGAAATTTGTCCACTTGGGGATGATAAGTAACCCAATCACTCCTGTAATCTGCAGAGAGTTGTACAGACTCTAGCACAGGATCTAAAAAGTAGAGACAGAATAGTGACCTCTCTCGGCCCTGGGTGACAAGGTGGTTGATGTCGCTGCTGTGCCGCCTGTCGCTTCTGGCTGCTACTTTACCTTCGACTTCAGAGAGCCAGGCCTTGGGGGAAAAAAGGCAAATACTGGTGTCAAAGAAAAATTGATTCTAAACCAGCACATTGAACAAATGCATTGAACTGCAGACAGTTCACAGCCACACAGAGATGTCAGATATCAAGTCTCATCATTACTTCACACAAAGCATGAACCTATAGTTTATGCTTAGCCTATGCTCGTTACTAGCCTTAAGGAAAAAATCTTTAATTACATGTGAATTTCAATAATAATATATTCTTCTGAACAGTTTACATCTTTAATCCTGTACATCTTTATTCTGGCTAGATGAACATACTTGAAAGTACAGCACCCCACAAAAAATTGTATCAGGACATCTACTCTTCAATCAAGTAGTTTTTCTGGGTGCTATATTTAAAATCTGTAAGGCAAAGTACAATTGTACCAATGATTTACATTTTCCAAGAAACTGGTTTAGAATCTAACCTCATTCTTGTGTATTTCCATCCGAAGACGGTCCATATTGCTCATAGTCTCAGTTAATTTTGGTTGCAAACTGCTTGGATCACCCATCTGCGGATTTTTTTCATAAACATCCTTCATCTTGATGAGGGCATCTCTAAAAACATAAAAATCATTACAGTAATTAATTATGCCAGTATTGATTCATTAAAGCTAAAATAATGTGTATGAGATCCTGAACTGTGATTAGATATCAAGCACAGCAATGAGGAACTGCTGGTCTTCATACCATGCCTAAATCCTTTTCCCATTCTGTCATCTCAGCCCTCTGCTTTCCTTTCTTGTGCTGTGCACAGGCACACAAGGACTCCAACTGTTGACTCTTACCTGTCCAGTCTCAGTACTGTTTCCATACTGTTTGTTGTATACAATTTCCTAAATATTGGTCATGTTCCATTCTTAAAGCACAAAGTTGCAGCTATCTGGCTCAACTGACAAACACATCTTTTAACACACCATTTTAGAGCCAATGCTCCCTATGTTGTATTAGAATCAAAATGAGTACTACAGTAAAGCAGAAGGAAGCAATATTAACAGAACCTACATACAACAAACCAGGAACTTAAAAAGGTTTATTAATAGCCTGTCTCCTAGCTTTTGAAAACTGCTGGCTTAGGTAGAGGACGTCAAAAAAAAAGCAGAGAGAGAACCATGACAGAACCCCCCAAAAAATGCACTCACTTTTGGTCTGTTTCCTTCTGTAGCTCTCTGTTAAGTTCATCAATTCTCTGCTGCAGTTTCTTGCGTCTTTGTTCTGGAGGGAGATGGCTGAAATCTTCTAGTGCAGGGCCCTGCAAGCAGAAATCCCATGAAACAAGCTACCGCATGCACAGCTCTGGGCAGCTGAACTGACATACCCACACATGGACAGTGCTCACTGGAAGCAGATGGACCTTCTTAAAAACTCTACTTGACAGACAGCTCTACAAAAGACTGCACAGAATAAATGCATGTTCTTGCTGCCAGAGTGGAGTCACTCAGTCAAGGTGCTTTCTGCCTTCTGTAGCAGTTGGCTCACAGAGGTAACTCAATTTCTAGACTTTATTTTTCTCAAGTCATATACCTCCTCTTACATCCACTGCACTTAAAGAAGATTAAGAAAGGACAGAATAATTCGAGTCAGAACAAAAATCTAAGATGCGTATATAATAATTATATACATATATATAAATTGTTTCTTTCTCTGGACTGTGTTCTGTGGTCATTTGGATGGTATCAAAAGAACTATTATAGTTCTCTCCCAGAACTTTAGCAATCCTGGAAAACATTAAAATTTACAAAGTTCTGATAAATTTTACCTCAAGTAAAACTGGCTCACAAAGCACAGAAAAAAACTTTGTAATATCAAAATTATTACTTGAATTTGTTCATTTGACTCAAAACTTGCTCAAATATTCCAAGTCACCTTTTTAACAGGAGAAATAAAAAAAACCAACTTCAGGGAGGGAAAAAAACCCTCTTCCCAAACTTAAAAAAAAAATAAAACAGCCAATTTAAGACCACCTATTGTTATGAACCCAAACCTGCAAACTTGTGCCAGGATTATAATAAGCAGGATAGAAGGGCCTGGATATGAAATGCATGGGAAGGAATATTTATGTATCTTGCAAGTTTGTTGTGAAAATTCTTCCCCTCAGGGTGACAGACACTGACAGTGTTAAGAAGAAAATATGGTACATGTCTTACTCACCAAAGGGTTGGTTTGTTGGGGTTTTGTTTGTTTGTTTGTTTTTGTGATCCCATTTGCCTAAGGAAGTTGGTTTTAACCCAAGAAACCCACTTGCCATTCCAGTAACCCTCCATGGAGGCAAACCAAACTGGCCAGCATTTCTTTCGTCAAGAAGAAAGTGTACAGAAATTTGACTGTTCAGATTTTGACACAAGCCTTAGGCTCAGATGCCAAGTTTCCAACACCCCCCCTTAAGAACTTCTCACTCCCTCAACTTTTCTACACTTGTAAAATCAATCTCATTCTTTTTAAGAAGGGAATACAAGACATGATAAAAGAAGGAAAATCAAGATAGGATGTTTTCAAAATAAAGCAAGGGTTTTCTTTCTGGAGGAAGAAGAACACACAGTGTGTATAGTCTCAAAGTCCAGAGATGAAAAATGACATAAACTCCCTATTCCCTTCAGAAAGTCTCCCAAGAAAACACTGCTAAGTGGAGTACGCTACAAAGAAACAAAAATACAATCATGTCCTCTCTATCATTCTTCCTTACAGGTTGGTTTAAACCAGAGTATCCTAAAATGAATTAGAAGAACAGAGGTTTTTTTGGGAATTTTTACTGATTTACCCTGATATACAATATTGATTAAGGCATGGTTTTATTTCATGTAACAGTTTCCTGTATCTCTAAGCATAAAGGTCCTCCCCTGCAAATTTTTCTTCCAAATTCAAAGGAGTGTAGTATTCAGTACTACTTCTTTTCACAAATTTTATAATCTTTTCATATACATATTTTATGGTGCTCAAACAATTTTCCTAACAAAGAAAAATCACCAAGTATTTCCATCATGACCAAACTGTGAATACTGGTCAACTCTAAAGTTGCAAAATTGCAGATTTAGTTGCAGCCAGATCACAAATCTAATAGCCTTACATTAAGCATGGATGATTAAGACTGTGCATATGAGTGGAAAATCTGAAGATGTATTTCAGCACCTGACTTAAAGCAGTTATGATATGGAAACACTCTCAGATTATTTTCATGCTATCTCAGCAGAAGTACAGCAGACAGATCAGCACACGGGCTTACCATCTTCACCGACCACTGCACAGTTCATTTGAAAACAGAAAGAAACGGGAAATTATTCACATGCAATGACCAGTTACCAAAGTGACTAATGCCTAAAAATGTATTTTTAAAAATCACTTAAGGATTGAAGTTTTCATTTATAAAAAATGCATTTTACTATAAGCACAAGAAAATAATTGCTTTAAGAATTACTGATTAAAAATACTAGGTGACAACGGGTACTTTTAACTTACAAAATTTTAACACACAACTTCATTAAACTACTTTTGAATTTCAGTGTTCTGAATAAAGGGCTGAGCCTTCTGTTGTAGGAAAAGAAACACACACACAGCCAACATTACACAAAATAGCAGAATTTGATGATGATGGACTGATCAGGCATATACAAAAAATTTGTTAATGATAGCTCAAAATCCACTGCAATTACTCTTATAAATGTAGTTTTTGCAATGTATTTAGTTTATTATCATAGCAGATCTAGAATAAACAAAGACATTTTTAAAGTCCAGAAGTATTTAATTTTACTTTCTGTAAAAAGCATTTGGGTCATTGCTGTTATCTAAAATTGTTTTAGTCCAAATAAAATTGAAGACATTTAAAGAGTAAAGACTTTATCCTTAGAAGAAGCAAATAAAACACGAGTGCCAGAAGCTGAATCTTGGCTTTAACATTCACAGCATTTTGAAGCTCTACCACGCTTTTAATGATTTGGACAACCCTTTCCAGAGAAACATCAAACAACTTAGAAGACAGATACCTCACCTGCACTTTTGACCCTGAGCAATTTTTAAGGCTGCTGCTTGGGGCACATACATGACATTAGAATTTCTAGCAATGAGGGAAGTGAAGCACCTTCAAACAATACTTTGGTAGGAATCTCAAAGTCCAGAGATGCAAAATGACATCAACAAACTTCCTGTTCCCTTCAGAAAGTGTCTTCCAATAAAAACTCTGTTTAGGTTTACAGATCACTGCTGATAATGCAGATATTTTATGTACCAAGTGGCATCAAGCACAGACCTCTCACAAGCACTAACACTGTCTGGAATTAAGATTTCAAAGGAGAAGCCGCAGCAGGTACCAGCAGCACTAACACAGCTACACTGGCTTACACCTCCTGTCAGTAACTACTCTACAGCTACTGTTTGCTGCTCTTGCTCTGGAAAATGACAGGAAAATGGACTGCATGAAGCACAGAGTGGAGGGACTGTGATCTCCAGCACCCTGACCGAGATCCTGTACAGGGCCTGTTGAACAAGATGACCAGGATGCTTCACTGGCTGATGGATGCCAACTCACAGATAAAGCTCAGCAGAAGCAAAGTGAGCACCATCTTACATGGGCAGATTGTCATAGGACAAAGGGGAACATTTTTTAACTGAAAGAAGATAGATTTAGATTAGATGTTAGGAAGAAATTCTATATTCAGAGGGTGGTGAGGCACTGGCACAGGTTGCTCAGAGGAGCTGTGGATGCCCCATCCCTGGCAGGTTCAAGGCCAGGTTGGATGGGGCTCTGAGCAGCCTGGTCTAGTGGAAGGAAACAACACAGTCTTTGAGGTCCCCTTCAAACCAAACCTTTCTATGATTCTCTGGTTTAGTATTTCTGCATTTCAGTACCACTTGGAAGTAATTTCTCAGGGACAAAACATGTGGGAAACAGCATCACATGCTATTAAGCATTTAATCATTGTATATTATAAAGATAAGACTGATCAATGAGATACAAAAAAAATTCTATTACTAGTCCAGTATACATTTAAGTTCAAAAGACTTTAAAAATATGCAATAATGTGGTATTTGTTAAAATGCTTCCAAGGAAATTCAGAATATATATAAATTAAATGCTCATTTTTGAAGATTTTACAGAGATTAAGTCTTTAATATTATGATACATTGGAGTGAGTCTACATCTGCAAGGACCCTAGTGATGCTTCCTAATGTTAAAGAATTATTAAATGTAAATTATTTTAAGAACGTACTAATTCAATTTTATAACATGAAGAATGTATTTAAAAATCAAAGATTTGTTTCATTTTCCATTAACACTCTATAGTAGTTAGATGATCTTTCCCTTCAAGAGAGGTTCTAGAACTACTGGTGGTACAAGGTGATGACTGGTGAGGCAGGAGTCAATACTTGTAGTGACCAACAAAATCAAAGTGTAATCAATCAAGGCCTGTGCCATTCCACCAACTCCCTAATGCAGGCAGCTCCTCCCTGAGCACTGAAGAAGAGGCATTACCTCCACAGCCAGACCCAATCAGGATCTAATGACTCGGACGGGAAAGGAGACCCTGCCTGCCACACAGACCTAGAGGAACACAAGGATTTTCTAAAAATGGGAGTGCTACAAAAGCTCTCTCCAAGGTATCTGGGGGCCTGAAATTAGATGCAACAACGTGACTTAAAGATGAATAAAGTAAATTTTAACTGTTAAACATCCTGTTTCACAATGACAACAAGGGAGCCTCTCAATTGTAACTTTACTGCAACAGAGCATTGTTGTACCTTGATCTCCACATTATCACAACAGTCAACCATTCTTGATGCACATGAGATAGCAAGTCCCTATTGTCTTGAAATACCAAAAAATTATTAATTATATACAACCAAATGCATCCAATTACCTTTTTATTTGGATTAATAAATACCACTAAACAACATAAACTGGGCAGCCTGTGCTTTTCTGACATAACAGGAAAGTGCCAGTACATTTATCACTAGCACCATAAATGTTGCTAGGAAACCACTTCATATTTCCCTTCTACTAGCTTCCAGACAAATTCTATTTGCAGAATATACTACTGTATTAGTAAATTAAAAAAATAAGTCTCTGTGGCATTTGGTAGTATTTTTTTCAATAATTCTACCCAAAAGAAACTAGGACAAACAAGAGCAACTAATTAATCAGAAAATACATTAATGCTGTAATGTTTTTAAAAAATCAGTATTTCAAAATCTGCCATCACCATAAGCTATAGCATTTGATGTACAAAAGGAATTAAATTCTCCCTTAGTTCAGTGTCTCGTAATCAACTTCTACTATTTTCAAAGTCAGCAAATAAGACATTGGATCTGTCAGATGATTTTTGTGGTGACTGTATATCCAATGATTAATTACTGAAAAAATATGTTACATGATGGTAGGAAAACATCTGTGAATGTGAACAACAATGAAAATCAAACACATGCTGAACACCCTCTTTATAACACCGTTTTTAAGGCATGAGATTTTCAAATATGATAAAGAATATTTCTAATTTTTTTCCTTTTTAATCTGTTAGTAACTTCTGAATAGTATGAAGCAAAGTGTCCTAAAACTGACCTTATGGCTGACATGTTGCTTTTAACTAAGTAAGCCTTATAATGAGGGTGAAGAGCATTAGAAAAGCCACATCACAAACACACTGCTCATAGCCCATCATGCATTTCAACTTGTTATCAAACTTACCCCTCTTTTGAGGCTTCTGAAAGAAGGAATTCTGGGCTTCCCTGTTTTTATGTCACTCATGCAATAATGCACTGGTTCAATGGAGAATATGGGATACTGGGACCCATTAGGAGTACTGGATGTGTATAAACTAGTAGGGGTTAGGGGTGGGGATTGTGGCTAATGTGGAAATAAAGAAAGCAATAAATAAGCCAAATGTTCAAAGTGATTTTAAAATGAAAATTCTGTCTTACAAAAATAAAATTTCCATCCAACACAGAAACAGGTTGTAACATTCCAGACACATTTATACTATAACTGTATTGGGTTTAAAAGGCTTCTGTCATGAATTAATCTTCAGAGTTATGGGTTGCTGCAGAGAAGGAAGGAAGCTTTAGCCTCAACACTGGCACAAGATCCTAACACAATCCCAAAGCTCCCTGTCTCTTTTCTTAAAACAGCTCTGCTATTGCCAGTTTAGTTACTATCAACCCTGGAAGCTCAAGCATTCCTGCTCCCTACTTCCTCCTACATACTGTGATCCCTACCAGGTTAGCCAAACCAGAAATATTTGGTACATCTATAGAGAATGACTAAAACAAAAAGTATTCTCAAACTCTGTCCTCAAGCTGGACTGACACAATGG
Source organism: Emberiza elegans (assembly GCA_024865655.1). Lineage (NCBI taxonomy): Eukaryota > Metazoa > Chordata > Aves > Passeriformes > Fringillidae > Emberiza > Emberiza elegans. Next base: position 70,519,922 of record JALJVW010000206.1, read on the forward strand.
CTGCATGGCATTCTTAATATCATCCCAATAACCTCCTCCCGTTTTTTCAAACTGCTTCTCTCATTTTTTGTCTCTTATGCCTCTGCTATTCTTGCCCAGTTCGATTTTCCTCTATTTCCGCTGCTGCACAACTCATTCCCTTTACAAAAGGCTTTTATGTCTTTGACAACATTAAAAATAGGTAAAGGGATACGTGGAAGTCAAGACCAGCCATAGTTTCAGCTAAATGAAGGTCCAAAGACCCCCATGAATACCCCAGCTGTAGTAAACCAGCTGATTTCATAATAGATAATTTTAAAATATATTTTAAAACCTGTGAATAGTATTTAGAATTAAATATGTATCTTTCAGTAAATATTTTGCTTCCAGCTGTTGTAGAGCACTCCTCCATCCTCCCCAAAACCAGGTGAAAATCAGGGACAAAATCTTTCATTTCATCCAGGTCCTTAGGGAAGAAATGCATGTAGTACGTGCACACACAAGTCACACCAGTGTGATTCCATAGAGAAATTAGTAAGGCTGACTCCCTGAATGCTGCACTCAGTGAGTGAGCCAGGGAGAAGAAAGAGTAGGGCAAGCCTTGTCAGCTTATTTCAGCTGTCATCACATTAAGGGACTTCTTATAAACTACAGCAAATGCCAAGGTCCAGGCTGAAACCAGGGTACATCTACCTAAGTCTCCAAACTCTCAGAAAGATGTCCTGTGGTCAAACTGGCAATTGTGATCTCATTTCAGAACAGGCTGAATCTCACCCACCTCTGCAGACAAATGCAATATATACGTCCAAGTATTAATGCATGCTATGAATCATTAATTATATTGCATGAAAAGGAAACAATCAGTTTTAACACACAGCTGGAGTTACATAATATACTGAGGATGGAATAAAGTATCAGCTGTATCCTTCCTTTCTGTAAATACCTACTCTCTCAGAATATTATCAACTGGAAAATAAATTCTACCATTAAGAAGCCCTAAGAATAGTTTCCTGTAATAAATTACAGAAACTGGCTTGGAGCATTAAAATAACCTCACAAAAATTTGTGGGAACCATTAAAACAGCTCAGTGATATGCTCCAATATTAAATAAAGACAAATAAATTTAAATATGTACATGCTCCATTCATTTATATAGCTAATGATCCATGAACGCATCTTGCACAGAAAGTCTTAATTGTAACTCATAAGAAAACAAAGTAGTGATTTCAATGCTTTCATTTTTTTCTTGAGCATTGGAATATTTTTACCTAGCTCCTAGTAATATTTCTTCTAGTACATTTACCTTTATGGAGCTTCCACAGTATGTTTTACCAGTGACAGATTATGAATTTTAATGTTCTCAGAGAAACCTCAGGAGTTTTCAAAACTTGCAACAGGTGTAATAAAAAGCTATGTAGCACTTCTACATATAAATGTGACATTTAGAAGGGGGTTGCTTTTTGTGCCATAACAGACAGATCTGAACTCTGCCCAACTCCAAAGTATATTCTCCCCTCTCCTTATTTTTACACTCACAATTAATACCATTCCTATGCAACCACAGAAGTCTTTACAGACTCTTAAAACCTTACAGTAATGGGAAGCTACTTTTATCAAATAACTATTAAAAATGCTTCCAGACACAAATTACTAGAAGAAAAACTGAAAACTTCCCCAGTGACAACTTGATTTTTACCATGGTAAGCACCCAAACCTACTCAACCCTTCTGATCTCCTTACACATACTTTAAAAGACATGGGCAGGCAAGAGGAAGATTTTTTAAAACTACATTAATTGCTGCTTCCATGCACTCTCAATATTGAAATTTTAATTTTCCAAATAGTAATTTCTTAATCGTTACCTTTGGTTTCTTTCCAAATAGCCACAGCTTTCCTTTAGCCTTGCCAACTGTAGTTTTTGTATCAATTCTCATTCCCTCTTGCTTTGGTGTACTGATGGTTCCATCAGAGATAGTTCTGTAAATATTCTGACTGTAGTCTTCAAATGGAAAATCTCCAGGAGGCTCAAAACCAGATTTGAAGCAGTCTATCACTAGTTGAGAGTCCTAAACACAGGACATTAAGGAGTTTAAAAAACAAACCCATCGAGAACCAGAGAGAAAAAATGGAGACATATTTTCCATTTAATTGCAGAGATGCACAGAAAGTAAGAGTGAGCTCAAACATACACACTTTTGGATAGAGCAAGTGAAGATAACATTCTTTTATCTCAGCATTGTTCATGAGTGTATAGCAAAGCAAACTCTGCTATTCAGAATATTCCAGCAAATACTTCCCAAGGGTTACCACGAATTTAAAACAGGGCCAAACTACTTTCCACCTTTTAATCATTGGCAAAACACTAGCACTGAAATGAAGACAGAACTAAGAAACTAGATGTAGTAAGATAAAATAGGACAGAACCTGCTGCAGACAAGCAGGACACAGAATTAATACTTTGTTAACTGAACATCCTTCATATGTTTTAATGTCACATGCAGGGGAAAATAATGACCATGGTATTGCAGGATATTTTAAGATAACCAAAATAATGTGTCCAAAATCACACCCAATGAGAAAGTGTAAGAGATATTCAGATTACACTAAATCAATAAAGCAGAAAGAGAGCAGACAAGAAAAGCAGAAGTGGTCCCTTCTGCTGAAATGGAAGTCACAACACTTTTAGAGCAAATATTTGGCAAGAGAAAGATAACTGTACAGGGTAAGTCAGTCCTTCCCCCCCTTCACAGCTTCTGTAGCAGTTCAATTGCTCACACACATTTAAAGAGTTACTCAGTTCTACTTACTCTATGTTCATCAACTGATTTTGCTGCAAGGATCATCCCCTCCAAGCATTTTGAGATAATTGGAATAACCTTGCGCTCAGAGTCAGCAAAGCCTTTGTAACATTCACTAAGTTTGATAGTCCTCCTTTCATCCATTTCTTGAAGTTGCTGCAAGTGCAAAGAAAGATAAAATAAAGCTTTAATTTGCTGATTTTTTTCCTCCTCGATCCTGACATATGCAGTTACTGTGGTCACCACAGCATGGGACAGAATTTCTATGCTTCCCCCAGTATTTTTATTTGCTTCAAAAAACAGAACTTAGAAGTCCTTCCAGACACAGTCTTAGGATACCCAGTACAATAGTTATGAAGACTTCATGCTATGATTTCTAAAAATCATGTAATGGATGGGACTTTATTTTCCTTTTCCTTTTCCTTTTATAAAGCACATGTACAGTGTTTACAGGCAACTGTTTGAAGTATTTGTTTTATGCAAAAATGAGAACCACAATGAAGAAATTTTACTGATTTCTACATCTCCTCATTCTCTCCTTCCAAATAATTCCTCTCTGGTGATAAATATATCCATGTTGCTTTTATTATTATACCTTCCAAGCAATATCAATTATTTAAAATACAGGAAAAATAAAAAAAATTAAATTATCTGCAGTTTAGACACTCTGATTTGAAATACAAACCATTTCCTTTAGCAGTGTGCAAGAAAATAAAGAGAAGAATACCATTACATAAGACTTGCAATCCAAGTTTACTGGAACAGAACAAAAAAGAATAAATTTAAGAGAAATACTATTAAGGTAACAAGCTCTGGGCTTTTCACCTGACTGTGGAAAACACCCCAAACAAAACCAAAAATCAGTAAAACATACCACTGGCTGTCAAAAACTGGATAAGAAGTTGGATCTTTCCTCTATCTACACTGAGGCAGATGTCTCAAACAATATTCAATTTTGTCTCTCTAAGACAAATCAACCACCTAGACGTGCTAAACCCTTCTCCAAGGTTTTCCCATAGAATGTCACCAAATACTTGCAATGAAGTAATAAAAGTCCCAAGAGAATGCAGGACTAGGCCTTTCTGCTCTTACTGTAGAGTTCAAAAAATATGAGTAATATCTTACAATGATAATGGATCTTAACCCTGGAGAAATAAAGGCAGTAAAGCAAAAGTCTGGTGCAAGCTACAAAGGTGATCAACCTGTCTCTGCTGGGAGCTGACTGCAGTGCTCGGATCAGTGTGTGAGGTCAGACCCACTGTGGTGCTGCTTAACAGTTAAAATATTAGAAAATTCTTTAATTAGCCAAGGTAATTTTCTCCTGTGAATCCTAGACCTTCTAGTAAGGATTAAAAAAAAACAACAAACTGACCTGTGCTGCTGGAAAATATCAAGCATATTGAAGTTGAATTCCTCCAAATAAACCCAGTGTTTCACATTGCATTTCCTCACTCCCTGTCCCAGTACCAGTTCCCACCCATATTTCCCAAAATGGCTGAAGGTACATGCCAACACACTTCTGAACTCTCCTTACCTGATGCCCCCAATTATTTTAAACTGGTTTTTCAGTTTTGCAAAGTCCATGTTTTTGAAAGAATGCTAAAAAAAAATCTTATTAGTTACATAAAGCATCTCAAGAAATCCCCACTTCAGATGCAAAGTATTGATCTTTAACTTTTTTACTTGGTTTAGAGAGACCTGTGGATTGATGGAGCAAGGACTAACTGGGGGCTGGGAGGGTGCTGGAACTTCTGCTTTCAATGCAGCCTTTTTGAGCCATGCATGAGATCCATGAAACCACAGCCACCGTCAGCTCTGGGCTGTCCTTCACCTCAGCACAGGCAGAGCATCCATCACACACACTCACAAGGATCCTGACAACTACTGATCAACCCTTATTAGAATGATTGTTTTAAATGTCTTCTGCCACCCCCCAGACATCTCAAGTGTTTATTTTACCAGACCCTTTCAGAAATATTTAAACAAAGAGTCTACAAAGTATAAAATCTTAAGAGAAAATGCAACCAAGCATTTTAGTTAGAAATCTAAGCATTAGTATGGTAAGCAGTCTCATGAAAAAACACAAGTTGTCTCAAGATTATGGTAATTTCTTGATAAAATGATCCACTAAACCTAAAAAAACAGTTTTTAATTTTAAAGCCTACTTCTTCATTAGAAAAGGATTAGACATACTTTATCGTTAATTCTTTTACCTTGTAAATCTGAGGAATGACAATGTAGTAGTGTTTGTGCTGTTCCCCATTAAAATTCTGTAGTTGTGCAGCATATTCATTTTTGTTTTCATCAGCCATGTGTGTGCGCAGGTTTAACTGTTGCTTGGCCTAGTAGGAAAGTGTTACCAGGTTAAACATGTCTTGTACTTTTCAGTGACACACAGCATTATTTTATTTTATCAACTGTGCAGGAACAGTAGCCACAAGTCATCAAAACCAACAAATTAAAACTGTAGTCACAAGTCATCAAAACCAACATCCTTATAACTGAAATATAAAGAATGTTGAGACTTGACATATACTGACACTCCAAAACCTCATTTGTTATACAAAGAGAAAGCAATGATCACTCCCTTAGCCAGACTGCTAAATGTGTATCCTAAAACCCACAGAAGTGACTGACTCTAAAAACCACGAGGTACCAAACAGCAGACAGCTGCCAGTTAAAGGAAGACATTCAGCACAGCCATCCAAAGGGGTTCTCATGAACTTTAACAAGGCCAAGTGCCAGGTCCTGCATGAGTTGGAGTGATCCCAAGCACTAACACAGGCTGGGAGAGAATGGGGCGAGAGCAGCCCTGAGGTCTGGGGCCCCTGCAATGCATATTCTCAGCCCACAAATACTCCCAGCCCACAAAGCCAACCCTATCCTGAGCTCCACCAAAAGCAGTGTGGCCAGCAGGTCAAGGGAGCTGCCTCTGCCCCTCTGCTCAGCCCTCCTGAGACCCCACCTGAGTGCCCTCAGCACAGGAAGGAAATGGACCTGCTGGGAAGAGTCCAAAGGAGGACAAAGATCATCAGGGGACTGGAGCAGCTCTCCTATAAAGACAGGCTGAGATTTGGAGATTTTCAGCCTGGAGAAGCAAAGGCTTTGGGGACACCTTGGAGCCCCTTCCAGAACCTAGAATGTCTACAAGAGAGCTGGGGAGGGACTTTTCACAAGGACAGGTAGTGACTGGGAAAGGGGGAATGATTTTAAACTCACAGAGGGCAGGTTTAGATTTGACATTAGGAAAAAATTCTTCACCATGAGGTTGGTGAGGCAGTGGAACAGGCTGCCCAGAGCAGCTGTGGATGCCCCATCCCAGGCAGTGTTCAAGGCCAGGGCTTTGAGCAACCTGGCCTAGTAGAAGCTGTCCCTGCTCATGGCAGGAGAGTCCTCAAGGTCCATTCCAACCCAAACCCATTCTGAAGCACACACCTTTCACGTGCTGTCTTACATGTCACTGGAACTTTGATTTTGGACACAACATGTAAGCATGTTTTACACACAATGTTACCCATTCAATGAAGATTGTTTCAGTACTGATGATTAACATGTAAATGAAATACAACTGATAATAAAGAAAAGCCACCACACCCTTACCTTCTCAACATCAGCCTTTGTCGCATTAGTGTCATTGTCCAGTCGCTCATAGCTTTGCTGTGCCTTCTCTGCCTCTCTGCATTCTCTCTCAAATTTCTTTTTGCTCTACAAAAGGCACAAACTTACTGCTTCAACAGCCACTATTCCAACATTAATCCTGAATTCTAAATATCAAAGCTTCCATTTAAGTATCTTAAATTCACTAAGTCCCTTTAAAGGAGCACATTGTTAGCACAGCAACTAGGTCAACTGAATGATTTTGAAGGCAGTGTGAAGGACGTATCTACACTACAAATCATCAGTATTCATGTCAAGTGGCACAGCTGCAGGTAGCACAGACAACAGTATCCAATATACTCGATGTTCTCTATATGCAGCTGTTGTCAAGACAACTGCTGTAGGAAAAATTGTTGCAGAATTTCACATCTCTAGAGAGAAACTGCAACTGAGACACTGAGCTCTTGCTTCACAGCAGAGTCAGGTAACTGAGGTGAGTGTGTCCCTTAAAGGCATCTAAATGTATTTTAAAAAACTGACTTTGCACTCAGGTAAATAAGGCACTGTACTGCTTGAGCTGAACTGTGGAAACTATCTTGGTGAAGAGATAACATCTAAAACTACCACATGTGCTTCTATTTTGATCCTCTGGTGATGAATTGAACTCTTTGACATGATAGGGAAGCAAGACCCTGCTCATCTGGGACCACAACAACAAAACAGGAATTCACTTCTCCAGTACTGCTTCACAATAATCTGAATCAAAGGTATAATAATTTTTTAAGACAAACAACCAAAATATCAGAATGCATCTTGAACAGACTTGGTTGATTTTATATTTTCTTATCTTTAAAAGCTTTTGTTTCATGAAAAAGAAGCTAATAGTTTGTCCTAGAGACATTCACATCCTGCATTTACCTGTTAAACAGTAATTCTATCTCCCAAAAATACAATATCTATAGTGGTATTCTTGAATATACCTAGGAACAAGCCCTCAAGCTCAAGTCAAATTCAGTGACTTAAGATTTCATCTTCATATAAATAAACGATCTTTTTTAGTATCCCAAGGAGAAGCAACAAAAGCCTGTACCATGCTAAAACCAGATTCCTTTATGCTGGTTATGCTGGATAAAAGCCAAGGCTTCTCTCAAACACAAACACAGAAGCTGTTTACAGGAGAGTTTTTTAAATCAGGGAACTATAAATATATTGAACTGTATTATGCTACTAAATTATTTGTACATTTAGTAATATACCTCAGTATTAAATCTAAGCAAGAGAGATGAAAACAATTCCACTTACAGGCAGTATATCTTATTTAAGTTCAACAGGAATAAAATCCAAACACAAACTCACATTATCCATCTGTTTCCAGCACATGTCCAGATACTGCTGAGCCTTTCGCCCTTCCTGAAGATGCTAAAAACACCACAAATAAATTAAATTTGCCTGTATTTTTAGTATTATTACCATTAATTAGTCCCTGCTCTAGTTGACAGCCTATGATGTGCAGTATCTTCCACAAGTTACCCATACTCTTTGGGGGACATTACTTAACATGCAAGAATTGTATCACAGATACTGTGGTACAGTGGCAAAAAAAAGGTTTCTAGCAAATACTGTCCTCCCAAGATAATAATTTTTAGGTTTAATAACTGGTATTATTGTATATAACATTATATATTATAGAAAAACTTTAAATGTGTTTTATAAATGTATCACAAAACCTATGTATTGTCACGTTCATCAAAATGGGTAAACAAATACATCAGTTCACTGAGAGACATACACCTTGATATGCTATTTTCAACTTTAAAACCACAGAAATTACCATTTTTCTCTCAGTTTTCAGATCATGAGAATATCTCATCAATTCTCCATACACTCTGTGTCCCATTTCTTCTGCAACTACTTCTCGCTGTCCCGCATAGTCATTCAGCTCATTGAGGATGTTAAAAAAGGCAATACACGAAGTAAACCTGACAAAAGCACACACACACAAAAAGTTAGGCAGCTTTTTAAAATGTACTTATTTTAGTATAGTCTGTACTCCTGATTAAATAAAAAAACACAGACATTTTACAATAAACCTTATCTTAATGGTAATTGAGTTAGAGTAAAACACAAGCTGGGAAAGCCTATGTTAAGCCTAGCATGTACTATATGTTGCAATGTCTCTTCAAACACGTTTTACAAGAACAGGGGGTTTGTGGATGGAAAAGAAAGAAGAAGAATACTACCTGGCAAGCCCTGTAGTATTGTGGTATCTCCTAAGCTGCCCCAGGAGGGGGCTGAGCCTGGGAAGGGATACACCCGTCCCTAGGCTGGGAGCTGAGCCTGCTGCAGAGATGATGTGCTTGGAGCTCTCCAGGGTGGAACATGCCAACCATGCCACTGCTATGCATGCCGATGGGTTTACTGAACAAGTTTGCTATCAGCTCTGGAGACAGCTGCCTGTTTGCCTGCCCACCTCTTGGCTGGAAGTAAGGTGCCACTATGGCTGGCACTGAAAAGGGGGGAAGAGGAGGGGCAAAGGGTAGAAAGTGTGTGTGGAAGGGAAGAAAGGGGAAAAAAAACAGGCACCACATTAAAATATACATCTTTCTCTCTTTTAATTGTGGAATACTGCCATCTCCATAGGCTTGGCTTTTGGGAATTTCAAATGCCACTCTAGCACTGGAAAGCCTATTCCCTCAGGTCCAGGATCTTTACATAGTTAAAAGAGCTAGAGGAAATCCTACTGTGAATTCTCAGGCACTCTGCACAGTATGTGCTCTGGCTGCAACCTGAAACTTGCCCACTTGTTTTATTTCCTAAGACTTACCCCTGAAGAAAAAAAAAGTACTGTGCTTTTTCAAATAAATTTTTTAAATGGCTATGGAATGGACAGCAAAACAAGCCCATTTTGATAAATAAAGTTGTTTAGCACAAATTGTTCCTCCACCAGTAGACATCCACTTGTTTTGTCTCCGGAGTCAAAGCAAGTCAGCATTTTAAGAGCTCCTCTTGCCCATAACATGACAATTTGTGTATACTAATGTCTCACTATAGAGATGCATGGCTACAGTTGTATTGCCATAAAAATGCACTGAAAATCTCTATTACTAAGCAAAAAACTAAAGCCTAAGGACACACACTTGCTTTTCTTTAAAAAACAACACTAGTCTGTGCACATAGTAAGCTAAACTTCTGCTTTAAAACTTTAAGTTACCTAAAGATTATTCTGGAAGGAAGAAAGCACAACCTGCCATGTCTACTACATTAAAATACCAATGGAAGTAAACATGCTTGAGAATTATAGCAGAACTGTAAGAAGCCAAGCACAATTCTTTTGTTGTCATTACCAATTAAATACTTTATTTAAAAAATCCATAAAAGGACTGTTAATTTTCACTTTTTATACACAGAACTTGAAAAGGACATTTTTACCTGGGTTCCTCATCTTTTGGTGAGCGTTTAGGACAGTACTTCTTAACCAGATTTCTATTAAAGAAGAACAAAAAAAGATCCTATTTTAGAGTCTCTTTTGAGAAGACACACATAGAAAACTGCATGAACAAGTTATTTCTGTTTAATGTTCTATAAACAAATCTATTCCCTCTATCAACTTATAGATAACACAAGGCTGAAATCTAGTGTGTTATCCAAGTTTTACACCACTCTGACCTAGAGCAATTTGCAAACATTTTAAAACTTCTACTGCAGTGAGCAGACACGAAATGCAGAGTTTGTTATTTAACATCCTATTCCTGCATGCAGAAGGCAGCAGCAGACGAGGACAAGGCCAATGTACAACCACTGTGTCAGACAGACAGTGCACACTGTGATGTGCCACCAGCACACAACTCCATTCCTGAAGGAAGCTCTGAGAACAGATTCAGGTCAAAGATTTTAACCACACTGTTTCCAAATCTTGAATAAGGACATGCCCAGAACAGGTGAGGCAACATGTTTTTTCAGAAAAGAGATTTTACACTTTGTCCTACCATCAGCACTGCAAATACCCAGATTTTAGAAACCAAGCAAATCTCTAGAATCCACAGGACCAGCACTTAGCACAGTATCACAGTCCAATTTTTGAAAACACTGATATGAAATGACCTGCTTATGACAGAATGCAGGAAAAAAAGGAATGGAGGAGTTAAGAGAAGATTCTAGGAGAAAAAATCTGGTTGTGTATTTCACCTCACTATCTCTGTAACTTCAGTTGTTATTAATTATGAACTACCTTACCATTAAAACAAAGGGGCTAATTCTACTTTCATCTAAAATAGCCTTGTACAATTTCTCAAATCCATTTATCTGGAAGTCATCTCTATGGTACAAAAGCCCACAAAGTGAGATTATGTCCAGTCACAAAGCATACACCACAATATGAGTAGGCACTTGGTGCAGAAATAGTAAACTCGGATCTTTTGCCTGTTTCTGTATCCTCCGAGATTACAACCAAAAAAACCCTCACCATTATAGGAAAGGTCCTTTTTATATCAATATGTACTAAGAAATGAATAAGCACTGACTTCTTAATAAAAAAGTATCTACACATTTTACAGTAACCTGCTTATCGAAGTTCAAGTAAGAATCTCTTCTCTCTATCCCCAGATCCCACTGCCTACTGTTAACATTCCACTTGATAGGGATTAAATGTAGACATTTTTAGGAAAATGCATAAACAAAATAGGAAAAAAAAATCACTAAGTAAATTCCCTGTGTTCCATTTTCCCTTACATTTCTGCTTTGTTCCTCAGTGCTTATTAATGAATAGGAAATTCCTAAAATTCATGTTATTTTTATTCAGAAGGTGAAATGCATAACACACATAAAATGTTGTAGCTAAGCAACCATGCATGAGCCTTTTCAAGGGAAGATTTTCAGAGTTGTTAAAAATGAGAAAAGAAATTACTTACTAAAGCCACACATTTAAAAACAGCAGGAGGGAAGGGTCATAAATACAGATTAGTTACTACTGAGCTGATTTTTGTTCTGATTTCATTCTTTAATGCAATTGTTTACTATTTCTAGAAAGACATAAATATTATATAATTCCTTCTCCTAATAACCGCAAGATTCATTAGTAAATCCCATTTACCTTTGGATCAAAGGAACACACAGGTTTGAGACACTGATCAGGATTTAACAGCACAAGGGACAGTAATCAATGGAAATAAATATAAAATGACAGGTTTTAAAGATCAAAGAAAAAAGACAGTGTTCATGTGAACAATTATGCATTGATAGCTTTTCCAATAAGTAAATACCAGCCCCTCATCAAAACAGAGATATTAAATTTGAATTGCTGAAAAGCACATGTTGACAAGCAGCCAGTATGAGCACAGATTTGAAGAGTGAAGCATTCTTTCAAAGAGGAGCCAGCTGACACTCATAACGGAGCATAACATCCTCTGACATTTCAATCTAAATCCATGCCTAATTCCCAGAATTCAGATATGGACCTGGACTAGTTTATAAGAAAATTGTACAAGTAATTGCTGATCATCATAACAGAAACAAATCTGTAAGATTAATGCCTTTGCTTCCTATGAAAAGTGCAGCTGATGACACTTTAATCCTCTTTGGTAGTAAAGTTTAGATGGCTTCTATCACAGTCTGTCTTATAGCCAGCCATTTGGAAGCAGATTTTATACAGGAATAACTACATCCAATTGTGCTGCTCCTGTAATTTTATTAACCTCACTTCTTGGTATAAATTGGTCTCAGGTCAACACCAGTGAGACAGGAATCTGATTTTTAAGAGAAGTACCAACTCAGTCACCTAGGCAGAAGCTTCAAAAAGCACTTCAGCTGAGAAAAATTACTTACAATCAGGTGCATAGAACATCTACGCAAAATTTTACAGATGTGTTAAAAATTGTGTTTATCAACTCAAAACTAAGCTTTCTTCAGTCAACTAATACAGCACATAAAGAACAGAAGCAGCAGCATCAACATGGTACAATTTCTATGAAGGCAGCAGCTCAGGTACTGTGGTATCTGCTTGTACTAAATCACTACAGCCCCTATATCGTATTAACAGTAACAGTTAACTGTGTTTAGTAACATCTCATCAGAAACACTGGAGCAATCAATCTTAAAAAAGTGTAACGTGGACCTCGAGTTTACAAAGCTGAATATCCTTGGAACCATTAAGAAATCACATGTTTAAGTTTATAGCAACAGGACTATGAAAAAAACCTGCCACAACCATAATTGAATAGTAACAAGCAGTGTAAAATCTCAGCTCCAATCAAAAGAAGAGAGTCTGGAGAAATGATCACACGTGGTGATAATCTGCATACCCAGCTTTACATTTGAGCTTACACCCATTTTCAAAAATTTTCCAAGATTATGCATATAAAAATGTGGAAACTGTCTCAGTTGACTAGACATATGCATACATTCATACTGTATTTACACAAATATCACTTAAACACAACAGTATGCAGAAGGAACATGAAAAATAGATTTGATCAGAGTAACCAGGTACCTCCAGAGATCACAATGCACAATTTTAATGGGCAACAAACAGCTTAAGAACAATCATAGCTATTTGCTTTAAACCAACAATAGAGAAGCTGACCATATTCAGAAATTTTATTCCATGGTAGTTTCATCTCCAGCTGCAGGTATAACTTGTATTACTGCCTAACATCACACAAAGTGGAACTCCTCAACTCCTTATGCTCAAGTGTCATAATGCTTTAGACAGGATGAAAAGGGAGTGAACCTCCAGAATTATTTTGTGTGTAATGATATGGAACAAAACAGACCTTCACATTGCCCCTTTTAGGAAACAATGCTGGTCAAAAACAGCATCTGTGAATTCAATTTAAATATTCAGTCTAGAGCCCAGTAGTTTGGCACATACTAAATCTCATTTTTTCCAATTAGAAAATAAAAACTAATTAAACAGTCATATCATTAAAATGCAACATGCTAATATACCCTGCAATATCTTTGTCCTGATTCACATTCCCGTAACTTAGTAACAGCCTCTAAAAACCTTTGCAAACCTTGTGGTAACACAATACATTAGTTGAGACCTACACCACATAAAAGTTTAGATTTTCCTTTAAGTTAGCTCAAACAAAATCAAATTACACGTCCTTTTTTGTTTCAGAACACATTATGTTGCAGGCAAAGACAAGACAAGCTGTCTAAGGGCGTTTTTTCCCCCCACAGACAAATGAGGATTCCCCAATTTTATTGTAATTTTTTCAGTATCAAAGAAGAATAGTAAGGAATTAAACCTAAAACCAGCATTTGGAAAAGTTATCACTTCTGGAATTACTTGGCAACCATGAGATGCAGCACCTGCATACAGTAAGAATATATGAGGAGCTCAAACAGCCCCTCATATGCTGTACATGCATCACCTGCCCTCTCCTAGAAGACCTGGAAGGGCTGTTGCACCTGGGAAAGGCTCATCACTAAGCTGTGACGGTATAAAGAACAAAAAAGGTTTCAAATGCAAGGGTATACACAAAGTGAATGTGAATTTCTGCCAGGAGACTGACTCTAATAAGTGAAAACTGTTATGAAAAGTTCACTCAAGTTTTCATCCTTGGGTTTAAGTCTATGAGAAGATCCATCAATGATCTCAACATGATGTTCATGGTCCACACTGAAACCAAGACCGTAAAAAAATACCACCATACATCACTAGCTGGATCTCCTGACTAAACTTGGCTTTCCTTGGTCTCCCATCCCAGTACTAAGAGAGCCACAGAACTACCAAGAAATGACCACTTCCTGTACTGTTTATACTCTACTAACCAAGGGCAGTATTAATCTCAGTTATAAAGTTCATTATGCAAAGAGTCTCAAACACTCTTTTTCAGATTGTTTTCCATTACAAAAGGAAGAAACAGTGATGTACCAGAAATTTCCATTTGGGATATTAATATCTATCTCACGAGCCATTTGCTGCCAATATTAAATTTACCAGAAACACAGTCCATCCCACAAGATCTTCTCTCTCAGAACTTCCCAGGACCAAGATGCAGGCTGGCTAACTCTGCTGAAGGTGACAATTTTACTTGACCTCAATCCCCCCCCTCAATCACAACTATGTTACATAATTAAAAACAGCAAGTATCCTCAGGACCAATGACGGCTGAAATCAAGTTTTTATCATGAGACAGTTCATTACTAAAGAGTCAAGTCTCCTCCAAAGAAGATATATGCAAGAATATCAAAGAGTAACTCATGAACTGGTCTACTGGCAGAAAATCAGTCATCCTGTGATGTGTGTGCTGTCCAGCCCCTGGTGGGAAGCAGGCAGGAAGTGCATGCATGCACCATATAACGTGTGTGCAGCAAGACCTGTACTTCCCAGAGCTGTCATACTTACTGCACAGGGACAGTCACTCCAGTCATCTGACAGAACGGGTACGCGACAAAACCTTTCATTTTTGAAAGACACTTCAAGAAAAATCAGTTTTACCCAGAGTAAAATGCTGAACAGAGAAAATTTCCTATTTTTAGTCAAATTCTGAAGTAATAATGTGGTGTCTCATCTTGCTAGCTGTGGAATGAGCCTTTAAATACAATTAAGCAAAATGGCATTCATTAATACTATTCAAGGAAAAGATCTTGACAGAGATCTGTGGAAATAAAATACATGTCTATTTTTTAATAGACAACTGAAAACAAAACACGGCTGCAAACTGTGCTGTGCATGCCTCCAACTTTCCTTTACCTCAAGTTCTTCTATCTATACCAGCTTTGGAAAGTGGTATTTATTTTCTTCCTTCCAAGAAAAAAAATTCCTTCAGTAGAACAATGCGTTATTATGTTAGGTGAATATATATAAGTGGATGAAAAAAAACTGATAAAGATACCAAAAGGAAATGAGCAGGTCAGATACAGAACATCCATGTCCTCAGCTGGGAACCTCATTACTGTATTAACGAGGAAGGATTTCTCAGTTCTCTATCTAGTGACAATCTGGTTTGCAAATGATGGAAGAAACCACAGGAGAGAAGTTGCTATCAGTTTCAGTCAGACAAGGGTACGCTTGCAGCTTCAGTTGAATCCCCAAAGGAATTCAGGACAATAAAGATGAGGTGAAGGCCAAGTTCACAAGAGTGTCTCACTTCCAATTTCATTCTTCAAGCACTGTGTGCACTGTTGGTAAAAATTAAACTACTTTATTCTGAAGAAATAACTTTATTCTGAAGCAGCCATTTCATGGCTGCTACTCTCCTTGTATGATCCCTGAAGGGAAATTCCTATTGGACCTAAAAGATGTTTCACTTGGCATCTAGAGAACAGAGCTAAGACAAAGGGTGGCTGGGGTACAGTCTCACCCAAAGGGACAAGACCTGCTATGGAAAGGGTGTGCTTTAAGGACAGGAAGGTCTTGCTGTTTTCTCAAGTTCAACTCAACTATTTCAATCAGATTTCTTAACACAATATAGTGTAGCTCTTGCCAATTCAACATGAGAAATTAATTAGTAGCAGAGACACACACACACTCTCAAGCGTAGATACAGAAAATGCACTTTACAGCAAACATGCTAATAGTCTGTGCAAAAAATCACTATGGTTTTCCGTGTTTTGAATCTTTTAATTTTAAGCCTTAAACCTTTTTAGTTCAAAGATCTGAAGGGTGGGTGGGAGAGAAGGGTGGGAGAGAAGGCAAAAACAAGCAAGCAAGTGCACACCCAAAGATAATTTTGTTTTGGACTGGTCTGTTGTGAAAAAAGCCAGTGATCTAATTCACTCTGTAAATGAAAAACAGTCATTAATCACGACATTTCACATTCGCCCACCAAGTGACACAGTGATTTTAAGTAACTTTTAAGATCCACTTGCAAAGAAAGAAAACCTTACCTCAGTTGTTTTGCATAGTTTTGCTCAATTTCTATCCTTTCTTTTACAAATTTTGCGTATTTCTCCAGGAAGTCAATGCCCCACTGTGTATGCTTGTCCAAGTTATCAAACTGATCCTTTAAAAACAACAGGAAACAAAATTACCCAGAATTAGTTAAGAATCACAGCAGCACCAGATTTACACATATTTATTTATAAACTCTGCTCTGAGGGAATGCTTGCTACTGGGGTAGAAGTCATTAAAGTTATAAATCAGTCAAATGTGTGTCAAACGTATCAGCCATATATACCAGAACATTAGGTCTCATGTGCAGGAACAGATCTACCTCTTTTTATTAAACACCTCTAAATACTTGCATGTTAAGCTGTAAGCAGCCTTTCATCACTTTCACAATGCAAATCTTTTTTTTTTTTTTCTCAAAACCCTTTATTTCAAAAGTGCATCTTTTCCACCAAGATAACAGACCCAACCAAAGACCACTATTAGATAAATAAGAGACAGCTCACAGAAGAGACATCTGGCAGCTTTGAAATGCAGGAAATTATAATTTCATTGGACACAAAAAATTGCTTTCACTCTTAGGATTACCTACTGAAAGAAAAATAACAAATTTTAGCAGCATGACTAAATCTGGGGATAGTCTGCATATCAAAAACATTTATTAAATCAAAATTATATACACAGCTCATGATCAGCTCTAGCAGGAGATTCCAAAGAAAGTAAACCTGTCCTTAGTAATTAAGGAAGTTATAGCAAACTAAAGGCAAAGAACAAAAAGGAGAAACAATAAAAAATAAACTACATTTCCGAAAAAAAGGGAAAAAAAAAACAACTTGGTTTAATGTATTAAAAATTCCCCATCTTCAAAACCAATCTTTCACTGCACTCTGTACTGATCAACAGGTGGACAATACACTAATTAGGACAAGCTGAAAAGTCAAAAAGCAAGTGGAAATATGGGGGTTCAGAATTGGAGAATTAGGCAGGAGAAAACAAAGGTATAAAATGCCACCTAGCAAATATTTTTAGTCTAACACATACTTGCATTTTATGTTACAATAATCCAACACAGTGAGAAAATGAAGGATTTTCAGCTTTCAATAGCATTTAAAATCAGCAGTTATTTAGTAATCCAAAAAGGCACATCATAGTTTGCATCTCATAGAAGTTGAATCCAAATACACTTCACAGTAAACGTAAAAACTAAAAATCAAAATAGAAAAAAAGCTAAGGAAGCAATTAAGTTCACAGATTGATTAACGTGCACCAAAAAAGCTCTGAAGGCTGTTTATCAGAGTCTATCTCTTGCAGACTCAGTGGCTTGCCTGAACCTAATGAATAATGTAGACTTCTAGCACTAAGAACTAAAGCTCAATTTCAACATGCAGTAGGATGATCTACAGCTAAATCAAAAAATGCCTAAAATGCTGTAAGACTCAGGGAACACATATTCACTTAAAGAGATAGCAGGTGAACACAGCTACATAAACAACAAAAATAAAAATAACAAGATTAAGGTTGCCCTCCAGTGCTGCCTTGCAGGTGCCAGGATCCCACACCCCAGACTAACAACCACAGCCATCAGCACCTTGAACACTTCAGTCCAATGGCATGCAAGTACTGCCACCAAAAGCATCCACCATGTTCTACCACCAGCCTCTGCACCACTCTCTCCACCAAAATCACAACCACTTTCCCTGATGTTTCACCACAGAACCACAGAAACAGCCGAGAAATGGGAGAGGGACTCAAGACAAGATTTCAATGCTTTTGGGAAACCATGGCTGGTGTCTCCCATTATTCTGATATGTGCACTTTGCATCAACTG
Source organism: Emberiza elegans (assembly GCA_024865655.1). Classification (NCBI taxonomy): domain Eukaryota; kingdom Metazoa; phylum Chordata; class Aves; order Passeriformes; family Fringillidae; genus Emberiza; species Emberiza elegans. The sequence continues at coordinate 70,537,960 of JALJVW010000206.1, forward strand.
GACTTTTCCACTCTAAATAGCTTATGTCAAATAAAGTGACATTTCTGCTACTGCTTTTACATGCATGGTTTGAGTGTGGGAATAGGCAGAGACCAGGCTGTGGCATCAAACCACATTTGCAAATATGCGTAAAAATACGTCAATCTCAAGAAGCCTTTTTTACACTTCACTCATTTGTGTAATTACTCTTACAAAATTAACCTAGCATCCAAAAGTAGTTTGTAAAAGACGCCTCTGGCATGAAGTCAATACCTAATACCATTAAGAAGAGCTGACTTCCTTCAGCACACAGCAGAACAAAGCCTTTGCTGTCCTACTTAAGCTCTTTAGACCACAAAGCTCTCATTTGCCGCTAAGGTTTCATTAGCATTAGGGAACACCACATTACTTATGTTTCCAAACATGCAACCAGAGACAGTGGCTTTCCAAATATTCTGTTGAAACAAAAAAGGACTCCACTGCTCAAACTTCCTTCAAGGTCTGCTGTTAATATGAAAATTACATTTGACAAGCTATCATGCTTTACTACAAGGATTTCATCACTGATCATATAACAAAAACTTTTTTCCCCTCAATTCCTCTTCTTCATGTGATTCTAGAAACAGTATGTTCTGTGCAAAGACAGCTTTGTTTGATTATCCCACAAGCTTCAGAATTTTTCAAATTCTCTATAAACAATAAACCAGAGAATATAAGTCTGTAGCTGTAAGAATCACCTTACACTGCTCTGTAAAGCCACTGAGATAAATGAGCAAAAGATAAAGGCAACATCAGAGAATAAGCAAAAAGGCCTGGCCTTTTCAGAAAGGCTTCCAGAGGGGAGTCACAAATTTACTTATTTACTTTCAATCTCTCTCCCAGAGCTCACATTTGAGCTCTGGGCCTCCAATAAAGCAAAAAGCTTCATTTTTGAACACAAACAGCAAATCTTCCAGACTGCTACAAAGGAAATCAAACTAATGCACTGACATATAAGTTATGTCTTCAATGGAAAAAAAAATGGTCAAAAATCAGGTAATGCTGTTCAGACAAGAAAACAGACCAAATATTTTCAATAAAATTTAGGCCTGTAATTTCAAAATAAATACATCAGTGTAGCAATTTGGCTACCTCCTTTATAAGAAATATGAAAACTGCATTAACTAGAGATCAGCAAAATGTTATTTAAAAAAAAATTAACATCCTACAACATCTGGCTATCTACACCTTGATGATGATGTTCTCAACAATATTTCCAAGCACATATATAATTGCTGTTTGTCTAATAACTGCCCACAGCCCTTGCCAGCTGAGCAGAAAATTTTTGTAAAAAACTTCATTAAAACTGCAGCTGACTATTATTAAAGTGATTAAGGTCAGCTAATGGATGGTGGCCCCACGTAGAAACTGCCCACTCAGAAGTGGAATGTAGTCCAAAGCCTCTCCACTACAAACAAACAAGTCTGACACTTGACAAGAAGTTTGTAGTAGGTCAAAACAGACTATTTCAAAACAAATGCCACCTACCTAAATTCTACTTCCAGATTATTTACTGGAACCACACATCAATGTTACAAACACTCCAGGTTTGCAGCTCTAAACTTATCATGTGTTTGCAGATACCAGGAAGCTTCAAAAACAGCAGCTGAAGCATCAAAGCCAAGAGCGAACCTGACTCAAACCTGTACCTAAGACACAACCAGACTCTCCTGGGTTAATCTCGAGATTTGCTCTCCTCCTCTTACTGACACTTGTTTTTTCTCCAAACAAGCCTTAAGAACCAATAAAAAGAAAAACATGGGAGATCTCTTCAGAGGGATGAGCATGCTACAGCATAAATACTGGATGTTTAGTCTTCCCAAAGCTACCAGTCCAGACATTGACTAGTGTGGGAGTTTCAAATGAAAGACATTCAACAAGATTGAGATTTTTACAGGGTTAATGTTCCCAGCTTTCATGAACTTCAGAAAGCAATTCTACTTGTATTTAGAGCTAGGATTGTGGTATCATTCTGTAAAAAAAATCCTTCTGTTTCACTAATTTATTCCTTTACAGTATGTAAACTAGCTAACTGCATTAACATTGAATTGCTTTCAAATTAGTCTCCCATTTCACTGACCTGCAGACAATACAGCTGAAAGCTTTAAGAATCACATTAAATATTGAAGTACATTGACTTACAATTTCAGAAACCTATCTCAATTAATTACATCTGCAATATCTACTTAATAAAACATTTTATTTGAAATGAGGATACTTTGCCTTAATTTTTCTACCATCATTTTATTCTCTATTGACTCAACCGTTCATCATTACTTCCATACTTTTATCTGACCACAATTTTAGTCTGCAGTTACCCAAGTGATCTTATTTGCACTTCTGAAACACTGGCTCAAGATGAAATTTTTTCCCAATTCTTTGTTCTCCAGGCTGCACAGCCAGTCTAAACTTCTAAGTCAATGAGTGGGAAATTAAAAACTCAATATTATCTTTTGCTTTCTAAATTCTTAACCTTTATGCAGGTTGGTATAAGGAAATATATACTATGACAGTGTTCAGAGAATGGAAAAGCAGCAGCCAGGTCTTGGCTCAGGGGGAAAAAAAATCAAAACACTTGGCATCAAAAAAGCCCCAGTGCATTTGTGGACAAAAATATTGTATTTTATTATCACCTTATGAAAAGCCATGACTTAACCACAAAACTGCAAGTCCACAGAAAGCCAAGTGAGAAAACATGGGTGATCAGGTAACTTAACACCCATTTTAGCAGTTCTCGTTTACTCAATTTATGCCCATGAGGCTTTATCAAATGAACCTGAATTATGGATAAATTTAAATAATAGGTTAAATTCTGCATAATGTCTTTTTATTGCCTGCATGAGCAGCACTGCAGAAGAAAAACAGACTGTTTCTTAACACTCTACTCAAGAAGTTCAATATTTTAAGTTACAATGCATTAAGTGACTATTTAACATATTGAGATTTTATAAAATTAAGAATTTATGAAATGGCTGAATTATGAAACATTATGCAGTTTGGGTTTTATTTTTTTTTAATTTTTATATAATGATCAATGTCTTCAAATTATCCCCTATTTTACCTGGCGGTATCTCCAAGTAAATTTCTTCAAAAATGAAACAAAACAAAATTAATATCTTGCAGTGTTTTTACTAAGACCTACCTGATGCACTACATTAAAAGTTATGGAAACCATAATCATCAATGAGTAGATTAATGAGAACGGACCAGTGCAATATATTATACCTTTCCCTATTTGTCTTCAGGACAAGTTAATTAGAAAATTGCATTTTAATTAGAGCATGTCACACTAATCTACTTCTGACAATGCATTTCAGTTTCTCTTTGTGGATAAGTCTTCACTGTCTGTTTTGGGTTTCTACTTTGGTCTCTATCTTTATGCATTCCTGCTTCCTTTTCTATCTTTGGATAATAGCTCTTTTATTTTACTGTCTGAAGTGATTATCATTCCTCTCTATTCCTGCCTGTTTGTTTTCATAATTATCAATTTGGTCTGGTCTTTTTCCCTTGCAACTGCAATGTGCTTCTTCTAACCAGGCAGACAAAAGCTGCTTCCAGCTAAACAGTACTTTATCTTTTCAAAACACCCTGTTAGCTTCACATCTGAAAACTAACAAAGAGCTGTTTCTATATCAAGAACAAAAAAGAAAGTGCTTTGCTTTTCTGCTTTCTACGAGTTCTGGATTGTAGCTCCAGACTAATCTGCAAATTGTACCTCATTCCCCTCTGAAAACAATCTAGGTATTACAGTTGAGAGAGGAAAAATGTGCTGTGAGCAAACTTAAAGGCTAAGTATTTTATAAACTAAAAGATTAATATCAATTAGAAGGTTCAGGGTGGCAACATCAAAAGCCACAGTGACACTGGAAAGAAAGCAGAGGCGCTCAGTTTAAGATGAGAAAAAAAGTTACACATTCATATACAAAAAGAGTACTTCACATTTAATTTCATATTAAAACAGAAGTTCACTATTGATTATACAGGCATATGTACAGGATTCTATGAAGAAAATCTGCTGTCTTTTCGAGTCATGAAAAGAGGAATAATTCCTAAAAAGAATTTCAGAAAACAGTGTGTAGGTTGACATTCAGGACATGGAGCTACTTTGCTTGCAAAACTTCAGACACTGGTATTAACAGTACACTCTGCTGTAGCTTGAAAATATTTAAAAGAGAAACTCTGCTAGAAATGTACAGTCTTAATATGCAAAAGGAAAAGAACAGTAATTTCGAAATCACTTTTAGCTGGACAAAAGACTACTTTGCTCTGATTAATAAAGAATTAATAAATTCATAGTAACAACACAGTATGAAAAATCTATTTGCCTGTTAAGCTTTAGTATATAATTTTGAAAAGCAGTATCACTGTCAACTTTAATTTTAAAAAGTCAATTTCTATGATTAGAGAAATATTTGCAAGATAAAGTGAGCAAAAAGCTCAAAAAAGTACTGAACCACTGGAGATGCAGCCATGCTGTAAGATAATGCATACAGCAAGTCAGCTTTCTAAAGCAAAGCGAAAAAGGAGAGCTGCAATTGAGGAAGAGAAAGACAAAGACTTTTTCTCCATAAAGATGTTCCCAGAGCAGCAGCAAAGGAACTGCTTTGGAAACTCCAGATGAAAATCAGGTCTGGCAGGAGGGGATGTCTTGTTTGAGACCTACCAACTTCACAGGTGTGACACATTTAGTTTCCAGGAAAGAGCAGGAATCTGCCACAGACAGAGTATGTGTGAAAACATTTTAGACAGCTTTTGAAATGAGCAGCCATAATTACAAAATAATAAAGTTTTGCTTCTAGAGATTAACAGACCAGCTGAAAAACATTAGAGATTACAACTGTGCACCCCAGTTCACCCATGCCACTGGATGGACCAGAACTGGACTAATCATTAGATTTTACCAGCAAGTTTCCTACCAGCAGAGCAAACTGACTGAAAAAGTTCACAACTGGGACAAGGAACAGCACCGTTAAGGCAAGAGAGGAAAGGAACACACTGCCACAGAGGGCATCTCAACAACCACTCCTACTTGCCCTGTTAATGAATAATCTCCAGAATTCTTCAGATTCTTAACAGATGGTCACATTCATAAGGACTAGAACAGGAGATCTGCCTCATTGCACCATGATGCAAACTGAAGTGAGGGAAACATCACTTCTGTGCAGTACCTGCAGGTGTGCTCTCTGCTTCACTCAATGACCCCGCTCTGCAGTCCCACAGCCTGCCACACACTGCAGGGAGGGCTATTCCCTAAACACACCACATCTTCCTCCCCAGCAAGTTCTACCAACACAGTGTGTAGTGGCCAGAACACATTTCCAGGCCTCCTTCCTCTCTGCTACCCATCATAGCCTCTTCACATTGTGCTTGTCAGTGAACAGGCTCTCCCCTGCGGGTGTGTATCTTTACATGCAAGCTAGGAAGGAGGTAAGAACTGTGCCCCAAGCAGTCAGTAAGGACTCCCTTACCACCACCACTTGAGAAAATACAAACACACACATACACACTCATATGAAGTGAGTATCACTGGATTACAAGCATACATAAAATATAGATCAGGAAATCCTACTTTGTAAACTGGATCAGAACCCGCTCACTTGGTTCTCAATCACCCCCTTAATTTCATTCAACTTTTAATTGGGAAGATTTTTTTTTTTTGAAGAAACTTAGCCCTATTTTTTTCACATATGTTCCTAATAGAGATTGTTAGAATACTTGAGTTTTATCTGCATTTGAACCAAAGCTTAATTCTGAAACACGTTCTATTTTATGCTTAATTCCCACACTAACTTAAAACAGACCACTTTCAAACATCTCTATCCAAGACAATAGCAGATCCCAAACCATGTATTTTCGAGCATTATTGGATTAAAATAGTTGCCATCTTAACACAGGGGCAGTATTACACTTGCCTTGTATATACAAAGGATATAATTATGTCCATTCCCCTAAACACCAAGAAATCTTATTTTCACCATAGCCAAGCCAGAAAACAGGCACTTCCTGAGTCTTCTGGGAATGGCTGAAGGTTGTTAATAAACAGGCTGAAGCATGAGTACATTTTAGTCTTAGTTATGTCACTTGAAATAGGAGACAGGAAGACTATGTTTAACCCTAAATGAAGTAAGTGTGATATCATGCACCACAGGGAAAACATGCTACTACTGTTTGTACAATGCTTAGAGATGCTGTTGCTCATTATAAGAAATACCTGGAGAAAATCCCATCTTTCCAGTAACGCTAGAATAATAGATTATAAAGCAGTGAGACTATAAATCAATGAAGTAGTAGAATACTGAATTTGCTGTATGACCAACAGCCACTTGAGGCCTCATGTGAAGCAGAAGTTCTGTGCAAAACCAGCATATTTACTGCATGATTAATGGTAGCCTACAGAAAGTCTGCAAGAACAAATTATCTGCCTTGGAAAACACTGATGCAAGACTTTTATTTTTGAAAAACATGTAAACAATCATTTAGTTCTTCAGTTACAGAATATTATTACATGACTTGACACTCTATGTACAAGGTGAATGTTTTAGTGTATGACTAAAGAACCCTTGATGAAACTACTGAAACCTTTCAAAACTTTTAAATGTCTCTCCACCAACTACAGATACTTCCACAATATTATTAAAAATGCATCCACGGGAGACTGGCTGACCAAGCAACTCTGACATTCTCCAGTTCCTGCACATGTGACTTAATCTGTTTTTGCATTCTAGAGGATCTGTTTTTTTAAAACTTGTACAAACAAGAAAGGGATCTCACCCACTGACAACTTCTTCAATGAAGGGTTAAATTCCTGCTCTGGCCAGTCTGGCATAGCATCTAACAAGCAGAGTCTGCAGTGTTTTTTTCCTCTCCATACTTCAAGGGAGTGAACAAGACAAGAAGGGAGTAAGTCTGGATGTTACAAAGCAAGGCAATAGGGAAAGATAGAAGGTTTGCAGATGGAATGTTACAGAGCACCGAGATGCCCTGCATCACAAATTCAGAAAACAAGATCTGCATGTGCACACAGAACTCTGTACCAACTGTATTACAACATGTCCAGCTGCAGTACCATGGGACCCAGCTTACACTGCACTATTTAGTGAGTTTTACTGAAGTGCGACATTCAAAATAACTTTGTTTGCATATTAGAGGCTATTCTAATATGCTTTGCTACAGTTTAAAACTACTACAGTGTCACAGCTCTGAACTCATCAAAAAGCCAAGATGCCTGACACAAATTTAAAACAGGGAAGTACTTTCTGCCAGATGGGGGAGGTGAAAAAGAAGGGAGAAGGCAACTTCCCTCTAGTCCAAATATCACTTCCCTGTATTTATCTGCTCAGCTATTAAATAGACTGTAGGAAACCATTTTCAACTGACTTAAAAGTTATAAACTGTTTAACAAATATGATGGAGAAATCCCAGACAGACAAGTGAATTTAGTGTGTTTCACACTTAAAAGATGCATCTTTAGGCTTTGTCTCAACAGAATAATGAGAAAGAAAAGAACCTATGGGTTGAATCATATTGTTTGTGATTCTGACAATTAGGGTGAATATAGTGTAAAAATATCTATACAGAATCCAGGCACTGAGTACCACCAGTAGAACTTCATTTTAACATAGAAAGTGAGGTATATATCCATGGTGTATTCATTATAACTTCCCTCATATGTATTTAATGAAGGTGCACATTATTTAGCATCTTAAACTCTTGTCAACAGCTCCCTAAAAACACATTTCACGACACTATTTCTACACAGCAACTGGAGTGAACAATGAACTAAAATAAAACTTACAGCACAAGAATACAACAAACATATCCTGCTCTTAACTTTAAGTTAAATTTCTCACAATAGCTGTAATTACAATACCCAGTAAACCTGCAACAACTTGGCACAGGAGTAATATATAGCGGTTCTTCTTGTAACATGAATCTTCTAGCTCCAAGCACAGAGACCAGACAAAGCTCCTCATTCAGCATAGCTCTGATGAACTGTCTCAGCTACTCTTTCCTCCTACATGCAGAAGCTATAGTGAATGTAGCTGGAATATAGGAAGGTATTTCCTAGTGTTAGTACCAGCTCCCATCAGACAGACTTCAGAGAAAGGCATAAACCTTACATTTGTTGCTACTGATATTCAAAAGACAAAACTATAACTTCATAGCTTGTAAACAAATATCTGCTCTTCTAAACCACTCAGAGTAAGATACCTATACATAGGTATTTTGATCATTCCCTTCAATTTTATTGAATTAAATCATTAGCCTTTTATGGCATAGGAAGGGCTGCAAATACTACCAGAGTTAATCACCAGGGACTGTTCTGAGCACACTCCCCACCAAAAGGGAGCAGACACTGCTCAGTACTTCAGAAAACCAGAGATCACGGGACCAGTTATGTAAATAGTTACAGAACTGGAAGGCTGTTGACTGATTTGCCATATGCTGTTTGTTTTGTCAACCCAATGAACAAGAAGATTGTTCTGTAACAAGTCCTACCGAAAAGTGAACTTCCCTTTCCAGTGTCACCTGTAAATACACTTCAGTGTTTAAGAGAACAACTATAGTAGCCACATCTTTTTCCCTTCACAAATATCTTACTAACAACAGTAAAGACTTTTCAAACTTGATTATAAAACCAGATCCATACACTTAAGAAGAAATTAACATGGTAGTAAATTAGAGCCTTCCTCTACTTTCTGGAACATTATTTCAGAAACAGATAAATATCCTGACAGAAAACAAACCAAACACACACACAAACCCCAGAAACAACAAAACAACACCCAAATCCAAAAACCTAAAACAAAATGGAAACCACCACCCCCCATGTCCTTTATTTGCAATGGAATCTACTGTACTCATTGGTTTTGAGGCAAAATTCATAGTAACATTAACATAACTGAAAAAAGAATTTAAACTAAAACCAGATGCTATTACTGGCACCTTCAAAACAGTGGAATTTTTCAAGATTTTGTAATTCAGATAACACTTAAATGTAACACAATTGTGCCATGTATCAGTTTCTCTCAGAGTTTTTAAGATAAGAGCCTAGAAATACACAGTAAAGTCCTCCTATATTTCACCACAGCCTCTGGAACCATAATCTAGACTGTAGGAATAACATTATTCATAAAACCTTTATTTCTTGTAGAAATGTACTTCCTCTGATAAATCAAATAGTACAAAAACACATACTGTTTCCCTTGGTTAACAAGGCATTTTTCCTTAAATTACAAAGAAAACAAGAAGAATAATGTAATTTAACCGTAAGTGCACTTCCATTAAAAAAGTTACAATTTTAAAAATGTAAAACAACCCTATTACAGCATATCTGAACACTGAAGCTTGTACTCAGCTTTTTGTATGCAACTTCAATGTTCAGATATGCTGTAATAGGGTTGTTTTACCTTTTTAAAATTGTAACTTTTTTAATGGAAGTGCACTTACGGTTAAATTACATTATTTACATTCTTTACAAAACATGTCCCAAGTCCAAACTCTTAACAGCTCATTTTTCACACTGTTTCTGTAATCCAGTATATTAAAAAGACAGTGAAGTCCATAAATATATTCTGCACCACTTCAGGAACTCCATACTGAAAGCCAGCAAGTTTATAGCATAATCAGTGTCCATACTTCTGAAGCAATTCAGCACTCACATTCAGGACAGAAATAAACACTGGCAATAGTGACAGCAGACACATCAATTTCTTGTTTGAGGGCAAATTTCTTTTCGAGAGTCAAATGAACAGTCAATGTAGACATTAAAAGGTACTTCAGCAGCAGCAGTTATTTCCTTCATGACTAAACTGATAAAAATACAAGGGTATTCACAGTAAAATCCAGTGGAGATCTGAACAATACAGATGAACAAGCACCAAATCTCAGTACTTTATCCGTGACTGGACCTCAAGGTTCAAAACTGGACCTAGTACTTTCATTTATATTTATATTTATTTATCCATGAGCTGCATGAAGGGGCAGATGCATCCTCAGCACATTTGCTGGTGACACAAAGCTGGGAGGAGAGGCCAACATCAGGATAAATCTCTGTAAATAAGCAATGGTTTAGGAACTGTCAAAGAAACACTAAAAAAATTCTGGCAAACAGCCTCAAATATTGAAAAAAACATGACATAATGAGAAAATCAAAACCCATTTCTTTCATATTACATAAAACTGTTATATATTTTATTACACTGAGTATAAAACTGAAACATCTAATTGCACATGGGAATTTCAACTTTGTTTTTAACGTTACTAGCTTGACTTAAAAAAACACTGAAAATTGATGTTGCATATGTGGGGAGCCTTAACATGTAATATCTTAGCAAAAACATTTTAAAACCAGTGATTAAAGCATGCCAACTTGTAATCAAAAAACCACCATGATTCTGTGGTAGAAAAAATTATAGCAAGTGCCTTTTCCCCAGGTATCTCTTTTTTTAGTTTTTATGTCATTACATATCATTGTGTAAAACCATCCATATCTTTTAGAAAGAAAATTAATGAAACTAAAATTAAATGTAACCAATTAATTTGTAACAGCCTTCTGAATTCAGTGCATCTTTAGCATATATGGAAAATTAAAGACACTCACCAGTCAACTACTTCTTTTTCTAAAGAGAATGATTTGGAAAGGAAACTATTTGACACTATTGTTCCCATTAGCCTCAAAGAAATACTAAATATTTAAAACATTCAAAAGATCATTTATCAAAATATATTTGACTAAATTTTGAGTGTTCTTCTTATGGTATCATATACATATGACAAAACAGTCACAAGGAGTATTCATCTCCCATATGTCCTAAAAGGTTTTATAAGAATATGCAAAAGTATTACTCTTTTATGGGAGCAGAATGCATCATTTGCATTAAAAAAAATTGCAAGGTTAATTGTGAAAACAACATTTGTTTTCATATCAAAAAACCAAGGATAACCAAAAAAAAGCAACATCCAAGCAACTGTCAGATTAACTAGGAGATATGGGAGCATGATCCTCTTCCCACAAATGAACACAAGTCAGCAAAAAAATCAAACCTCTTTTCCAATGACATAATGAAGAAAAGCAGTCAGGGAAGCCACAAGTTTCAGGTTTGACTTACAGTCTGATTATGCCTGCATGGTTAGAAGTTGAAATGCTAAGTACAAAGTACTACAAATAGTCTATCAAGATCATAAGAAACACTTACATATAAGGTCTTAAAATTCACATTTCCCAGCATCCAGTATATATAAACTAACAGCAGTATTCCCACCTAATGTGTGCATAAAGGTCTGTAGAAGCTCCCCTTTCAGAATTAAAACTCAAGGTTGAAATTTGAGTTTGGAGCACTGATATGGTTACCTCATTATTGTAAAAAGCATGAATCCTGGCTGTTCAGCACAACCACCTTAAGACAATTACATGTTTTCTCAAAAATTGCAAGGGATTTTCTACAAATTATGTCAAAATGTATTCATTACACAGCCCACAATTACAGCCTTGAAGTATAAAGCAGACAGAACATGGAAAAACATTTAATCTAAGAATCACTAAGCTTAAATACCACCAGCATCTCATCTTTAAGACTATTTTAACTCTTTTAAGAAAATTATTTCAGTTTGACTATTGAGACTTAGTGAAACTGAATGACAACCCCGCAGAGCCAAAATAACTAGAAGTCACTGGGGCTAAGAGATCCAAGCAGGAAGAGCAGGTAGCACACTGCCTAACCCCACGTTTGTCTGCACCTACTATTCAACCTACAGTTGAATACACAGAGCCAATCCCTGGTTTTACAGAACTCCAATTCCAATCCACTAAGTGGGTGTTTCTTCCAGTAAAACTTGTTGCTGCACTCAGCTACTCCTACCCCACTGCTTCTCTCTCAGAATGCAGAACATAAAGCTCGAACTTGGGGAAATCCACTGGGATCTCTCAAGTGCCAGGCTAGCACAGGAGGAACTGCAATGCTGTTCCTGGAAAGATGATAATTATTCTCCCTAGCACCAATACCAAAGTGAACACATTTCTAAAAAGCCATTTCGAAAAGAAGTTACCCTTGTTATTAAAGAGAGGTTCTTAATATTAACAGGGTCTCAAACTCGGGGAGATAAGTTAAAAGATCTAGTTTATGTGATTGCAAAATGTCAGTAGAAATAACAAAAAGACCTCACAGCTTTTACCAAACAAAGAAGCAATCAAGATAAACCAAAACAAATAACCCACAACCCTGTCTCCTCAATCTCAACCTAAACATTTAATCAGACCACCACACCTCTTGCTGCAGGAGTAAATATTTGAGTATCATGCAGAGCCAGGATACTTCACACAACTGCTCAGCTTGCCTCACATGGTGACATTTCTAGTTAAGTTTCATGGAACTGTACAGTCTACATTTCCCTCACATTACTACAATGTAGAAAAATCCCAAACATTTGGATTTTCCTGATAAGTTACTATTTATTGTCAAGAAATTAATTTTTCCTCTTTAAACATGCCATCTTCTTAGACACAAAACCTAACCAGATATTCCAGTCTGGTTTTTACCATTTTATTACAACATGCTGGAGAACTTTCCAAGACAAGTTCATCCTTTTCTTGCCCTCCTCCAAACAAATTTGTATCACCTTTACCTTATTGCACAGATCTTGAATGTCATCATCTGTTGTTTAGCCAATTTCCTAGATAATAATAACCACATTTACTGAGATAAAGCTTTTCATTAAATAAATTATAAATACTCTGAAAATAAAATTTTCACCATTCATAAATCCAACTACATATCCCTGTTCTTCTAACTCACAGTTTATAGTCAACTCATTAGAAAGATCCATTGAATTAAATAACATCAGTAATTGTTGCTGATTTAAATAATGCACAGAAGCTACAGGTAGAGCTAGTTTGCAAATATTCCCTTTCTCAAAAACAAAACAAGGCTTGGAAAATTTCCTGGTAATACAGTATTTAGTCTCACACACATTAATGAGTTCCATTGATCCTGTGAGATCTTTGCTCATAAAATGAACAAGCATTGGTAAAATTCAGTATATGTAAATGAGTACCTGCATTACTAGGCTCCAAATAAAATAGGTATTAGGGGCATGAGGGAACCCACATTTGACTCTACAGAACAAAAATTATTTTATCAGTTATCCTTAGTGGACCTTCAAACAGTTTTCCATTTACTAATCACAAATTTGAAGTTGTTTTTAGGGAAAAACAAAGGTAAAACATTTCATTTAAAAGCATATAGTGCACATCATATATTTGCAGCTACTGCACTTTACTGGTTTATGCCTTTTACACTAAAGTCTCAAATTTTAACCTTTCTTTCACTTGATTATTTGACTTCTTTCCTGAATCTCAAATCTATGTCCATCCTAAAACTTGTTAACAACTTCTCCTTTTTTTTTTTTTAAATCAGTCTATTTCTAGCCATTCCAATATCTGCAATCTCTAGGCATTCTCTACCCATCTCATTTCTCAACCACACCACATCCTGTTCTCTGTACTGAGAGATTATCCTTTCACCCACATGTTTTTCACCCAGCACTATCTGGGTGCATTATCTCTCTCACATCAAACATTAGCTTCTTAACCTCACTTTCAAGGGCACTGCTGGCTGATTCCCGCTCATTACCTCATCATACCAAAGGATTATTGTTGCTTCACTTGAGACACCAACACTCCCTTGTACTTTTCAACAAGTATTTCCTGCATTCTCTTAGGTTGTTTGGGTGTTCATCCCCGCCAAACACGACAAAGGTTCCCTCCTCCATTGGTACCCTTGGCTTGCCAGGCTCAGCCAAAGGAACAGCTCGGGGGCTGCAGCTGAGATCACTGTCCACTGTGCAGAACAACACTGGGCTCTGCACCGCTCTCATCTGGTACCACCACTGCGTGACCCAGCCCCTGCTGGAACTCAAATTAACTGGACTGAGGATGCTCTTTATACTGAGTTTGTGCAGAATGCTGAACAACACAAGGACACTGTGTGACTAATAGTAGTAGGTTCTACATAAACACAAACATAAAATACACTCCCATGATTGATTTCAAATGTCAAATACCTTAAATATTCCTCTAATTGTGACTGGCATCACATAAATATGGGGGAAAAGTGCAGGACAATTAGATGCCATAACAGACAGCTGAAGAACACCTTATCCATTAATCAAAAGGATTAAAAAGTATTGGACATTATAAATATTGCCATCTCCTCTTCCAGAGTATTCCCCTGCTATAGAGACAGCCAGCTGATCTGGAGCACAGGTGCTGTCTGGGGTTCACACACATCCATTATTTTCCCACTTGCTGCCACAAAAAAACCTCATGCCACCTAGACCAAATGCTTATTTGAAGACATTATTAGAAAATATTATTGTTATAGGCCTCCTCTGAAAGAAATGAGGCATCTGGGCTAAAGACAAAGTGTACAAGAAGCATACCCATATTCAAAGAGAACACCCTCCAATTACTCTACCAACCAGAATACACAAAGTGAGGTTTTCACACCCACTCGAATTGGGTGATGAGAAAGAATCCAGCAATCAAATGCTCTCTTTACAAAGGATTTACAATGCAGATGGGAGATCCAAAAGGCACACCCATCTTCATCACCTGCACTCACATCTGGTTACCTCAAGTACGCCAAAAGTTAAGGCTGCCTCTCAACTCTCCAGTGCAATTGCTGCATATTTCAGGAGTTCTTTAGTACTTTAATAACTCCAAACTCAAATCCAGTGGATGTAATTTCATTACACAATGCCGAAAAAGTATCTTTTACTTAATATGGAACTGCAAAAAAGCACATTGTATTATTTCTTGTGTGCCAGCCAGGGAGAAGCTATTCTCATGACACTTGACTCCGGAATAAACATTTGAGTATCCAAATCACAGCAACCATACCAGCTATTACTTAGTAAATTAACTTTACCCCTCCAAAACCAGGATAAAAGTGCACAGGTTACTTTCAACATTTTAAAACACTGTATTACTCTTACACATATGTGCCCTTACACATAAAGAATATTAAAGTATTCTACAAATATTGCTACAATATTAATTTGATTAAAACAAATGAAGTATAATCCAATTGTACAACCCAACTACCAGGGACACAAATGTTTATTTGCCAAAGATGACACAAGAGTTCCACATTAAAGCCCAAGAAAAATTCAGGTCCTGCAATATTAGCTTTTAGCTCACAGTAAGACTGCATTTCTCCTTCAAAAGATGTAAACAGTAATAAAACTACATGGAAACGTAAAAAGCACAATGAAAACAGTTTAATCAGTCCAGTGCCCTGTTCATTGCAAATGACAAAGCAGAAGCAGAGTCCTGACCAAAACAAAAGTATTCATGAATCCTACATGTAACTATTTCAAATTTCCACACAGTAGAAATTTTCAGAAAATTCAGTACACCTACATTTCAGCCCATTATGAAATGTAATACTCCTCCCACTTTCCTCTTAGACTAGAACTGTAGCTGAAAAAAACCCCAGCAGCGCAGAAACTTACTGCAGATAATTCCATAAACAAAGTCAGTGCAGAGGGTCTGCATTTTAATGAAAACCAGAAGGCTTTTATTAGTATAATACTTTTTTTCCCTTCTTTTCCCATCCAGCTGAAGCACTGACATCCATCTGAAGACAAACCTCTAAACCTTCTGCCAAGAGAGCACTGGGACTGGGGTACGTAAACTCACTAGGGGCAAAATGAAACAATCTGACTGGAATTTCAGCTGTCACTGAACAGTTTGTTCACCATTACAAGGAAAAAGCTGAACATATCTGGACTTCAGGGAATTCTTTGCTCTACCAAAATGAACTCAAGTTCTTTAAAAAGTATGCACACGTGTTGCATGAACAATGAAAATTTAATCTGAACTGTGTCAAATAACTTCCCTCCACAAAAAAACAGAACACCCTATGTTACTCAATTACTAGCTTTACCAAGAACATTAAATAGTGCTCTGCAAATGTAAGGACTGGAGTATTTAAAGATACTATATTGACAAATGAGGGTCTCATCCAGATCAATCCAGTGTAAGAACTAATATAAATACAACACTAATTAACTTTTAGATATCAGTACATCTACAGCATCAGTGATTAATCTATACAAATAACAACAAACCTTCTGTCTTCCAGCATTTACCTGCAAACAGCTGAAAGCACCAATCACACCTACTGGAGCAACCCTCACCTCATGAGCATATTGCCAACAGACTTTTATCTTCCCACGATTTTTTCCATCACAAATTCTGAGGGATTTGCCACTCCAGAGATCATTATTTTGACAGCTACACATTTTAAAGAACTCCCCAGCCTGGCTGAGATAAAGATCCTACAATCTCCAACAACCTTTTTACTATTCTCACTCAGGAAATCAAATGAGAGCTGCAGCTTTTAAAATCTGGATCCAGGCAACTCTCAGATTTTGTACTATCAACAAAGATACAGCATACATCTTTTACCAGACAGCAATACTTTTCCAGTGTTCAGAATTTCCAGATTAGTAAAGTCCCATGTATGTTTGTACAAGCTTCACAGAAAAGCATATACACTTCCAAGTCTGTAAACAAGTGGGGCCATAAATAAAAACACATGCCTTTCTAATAGATATCAGATGATAAAGCTTTCAAAACTCAAAAAAACACACTTTCTAAACAGACAGTCAAAGACACATGTATGCATTCTTAAATTATGTTCAACATCAAATCCAAACTGATAAAGTCTCATGACAATGACACACCCCTTCCTGGAAAAAACAGTAAAAAGGTCAGATGTTTATGAACCAGACAATTGCAGGAAAAATATGGACAAACATTTCCAACTAAAACTCATACAATTGTTTTCACACCAAAGCCAGAAGTAACTACACTTTCAATAACCAAGTATTTAATCCTTACATAACTTTCTAGTTGGAAATCTCAGGTCTTCCCAAGGCTGAGGTAAGCCACACAACACAGCCTGTGAAAGACTGGAACCTCTCAGCGATCAGCATTTTATGCAGCATGTCACCCAAGACAGGGGAAATGTGTAACCATCCCATGCATCTGGAAAACACTGTAACCTTACGCTGCAGCCACAAGACACATTCCTTGCACACACTGGCAGCCCTCAGCAGCAGGAGCACCCACTGAAGGGACAGTCTATACAGAGCGCTGTTACAATCTTTAGGTTAGGTTGACTGAGAAATCTAGGGACAAAAAAAAAAACCCTCCACATATTGTCTTTAACAGAGCATATGTTAGCACACTGGAAAGTAAGTTTACAAAATAATAGGACTCAAAAGCACATAAGAATTTCCATATGGGATATGGCTTGATATTTAGAATTATTTACAGTGGTTTTTAATGTGTATTAACAATGCTAGTAACTACATAACCACATCCACATTAACAGTCAAGAAAGGTTTCTCAGTTTCAAGAGAAAAACATTTTTGCTTTGAAAAAAACTTATATTTAGCTAAAAATAAATTTTCTAATCTAGTGAACAAAAATACAGTAAATTACTACAACAGAAGTATGCTACATAATAGTTGCTTTTTGAAGCTAACTCTTTCATGTTTACATTCTGTGGATGTTTTTCATATATAATTACACTTGACAACTTTTAAGATTGGACAACATCACCACATGATTTATCTTCTACAAAAAAGACTAAGATTTTAAAGTAAGAGGAAACAATGTCTGAAAGCAGGACTGAAAGCATAAAAACATTTTAACAGCTTTTGAAAAACTACTGATGCAACCCAGTTATTTAATATTTTTAATAATAGAATTTGGGTTTATGCACAGAATGAATTTTATTTAAGGAAAGATTAAAAAGAGCACATCAGCAAATATACTTTGATGTTTCTTTGGTCCAACATAACTAATTTCTAAAATACTACTCTACAGTGCCAGTGGTTTCTTAATTATAAAAGATGGTGTGCTTCTGGCCCCAAGGAGCTCACAACAATAGTATCATTAAATCTTCTATAGCCATTTCTTTTTCATCATGAAATCTCAGCACAAAAAGCCCTCAGCAAAATTTCTGTTTTAAATATTTATCAAGAGGTGAGAAACAGATGGCTAGACTGGTTCTACAGACTGAAAATGTTCTGACATGGTATTCAAACTCTTTTTCTGCCAACTGCCATTAAGGAGTTCACAGGGGTTGAAACAACAGAACGAGCATCTGAAGTTAAAAAATATCCTTCCTGGTTGGTTTGGTTTTTTTTAAGAGACAACAAAAACTCTTTAATTTCCAAAGAAGCCACTTCAGAGTGCCAATCACGCTGTCTCCTCTCATTACACCAAGAACTTCATTATCAGCTACACTCCAGTCTCCAAAGCTTAGTAAGCCTTTCGCATCAAAGCAAACGCACTACATATTTGATTTAGCAGCACAATACCCCAAGATGGCAATAACCAGATGTATTTTTTAAATATTCCACGCTAATGCTATTTGTACACTTCACACCCACCACAAAAAGAACTCCAGATGTACAGAAACATACACACTGAACAGATGCTCATGCTGAGAAGATTCTTAAACATATCATAATCTATCATTTTTATTTCCAAATATTTAAGGTTATTAAACCCCACCCCAATTTTAGTCCCATCTATCTATTCTCGCCTTGGATATTGCAGCACAGTGTGATAGAAGTCAGGGCACTTTATAAAGCAAAAATGCAAATCTAACCACAACTTCAATGTATAAACCCTTCTACTGCTCATCAGATGAACCTAACTGTGCAGTATTTGAAAAAAGCATGACAAACTCCAAAAAGTTAATTCTGAAAAGTAATTCTATCTAAATAAACAGCAGCAATTTTCTATAACTAATGAAGTGCAGCAATGCTACTTTGCAATTACGTGCCACCTTTCTTCAGATGATTACTGCTTTACAAAGGTTATCTACAAAGAAATTATATATCAGAGATAGGAAAATTTGGCACCCAATATTAAATTACATTTCCACTGAATTAGACAAGACTTGCCTGTGCTCTGAACTCTGTTCTAACCCTTAAGAGAATATTATGCAAAGCAGTTCACCAAAGTATCTTGGGTCCTGTGTGGTCATACCATAAGGAACATGCGAGAAAGTGACCACAAAGATACACACACCGATTAGAATAGAACTATTTGTTGAATACTACTTTCAAAGCATAATCAAAATTTTCTATTGTAGCAAGAAAGTAGAAAAGGAGAGTATATTTCCCACAGCACAGAAAATGTTGTGGAATGAAACAGTTCTAATCACAGGATGGCTTAAATGATTTGACATTTATTTTGTTATTATTAATTTACATTATTCCATACAATGCTATCAAAAGAAACACAACAAAGAGCGTGCTTTTTGGCCAAGACACACTGAAAAGCACCACGTGCTTCAAGACATACACATTTGGTACAATGCACACTCACTTTGGAGAATGGTGGTGTACCCAAAAAAAAAAAAACAACTTGCTTGAAAAACAAACAGCTATCTAATTCAAAGAATTAGAAAATACTGGTCAAGCAAAGAAAATATTTCCTTTGTCCTGTCCCTGACGTAACCATTTAATTAGCATATGTATAATTTCAATAACAGAATTACTATATTTAATAATTACCACATAAATACCCAACATGAGTTGCTTTCCTAATATCTCCTTAATTTTATTCTAGCTCCTTATTTGTTTCTATATTCATCTATGCTCAGTTTTTTACTGTATCCAAAATAGTATACAGTATAAAACTCCACAACCATTTTTAAAAATCCTCAGAACTGTGAATCAGCATAAAATATCAAAAACCAACATGAAGAGATACAACTTAAGAAGGCAGACTTAAGGAGATATTAAAAAAGCCTGATACAGAATCATCAAATTTGCTTCAATGATTTAGCAAAGCATGTATATGTAAGTGCAAATGTTTTTAAAAGCTGTGATCTAGATACCAGACTTAACCCTTTCTGAGCTGAAAGCACTAATGAAGGAGAGCTTTAGGCCCAATGAGGTGACCAGAAAACCTGAGCAGAAGAGGTTTTCTTTCCTCTGCAGCTGGGGACTGAACACCTAGTGCCCTGCTGCCATCAGCCAACACAGAGCAGCTCAGGCTGCCTCCTGAAGCTCCACTGATGCTCTCAACAGGGAATGATGGAGGAATTGCTACACCAGAACATAAATATGCCTAAGAATTTATTTTTATCTTGTTCACAGCTCTCTTTGAAGACTCGCAATACTGCTTTTCCTTGGGTTTTTAACCTAGATTTAAGATAATTCTTAATGAATTTGGTTCTGTGCCAGATCTCCAAAAAGTAATCTTTACTTGCCCAGCACAAGTTGTTACAACAATTAAAGTTTCATGCTTTTTACAGTAAGTGAAGCACTGAATATTCTTCCAGCTAAGAAACTGGTTTGATTTATAACACAGTAGATTTTTAAAGTATGATTAAATTCAATTTTAAAAAAATTTAAAGATATCCCATAATGCAAAAACTTGAATTGTCAAAGTCTAGTTACATAGTTACAAACAGATTATTTTATGCAGCAAGTTACCTCAGTGTAGCATTGCAGGTCATCTCCAGGTATCAAGCAAAAAATATATTAAATTTTGCTAAAAGAGAAGTATTGCAGTAAAACTTTTAGCTTAAAATTCTGGCATTATTTCTTCCAACTAATGCATAAGAATTAGTGACTTAGAAGAAAAGAAATATAGTATGTCAAAATAAACTTCAACTAGTTTCACAACACCATGAGTTAAATGCCTGTCATTAAAAGGAAGTCTGGGGTCAACATCCATCTTCTTCAATATGTTTCTTAAACACAGAACAAAGACAAGCACTTTCATACAAAACCGACCACAAGACAGAGTATAAAACCTTCAACTGTCATTTACAAGCCGAACAAAAAAAAACCAATTAAGAAGCTGCAAAAATGAGCAGATCTGAGTAAGCTAAAACTCTGTTTTCTAAAGCAACACATATTTGAGTGCTTACAGTCAGTGCTCACCCAAATGCCAACCCCACTCCTCTCAAGTGGCACTCACCCCTCACCTGAAATTCATACAGGCATGAGCTACACACACACTTTTGTGTGGCCAATATAAATCCCAGCTTTTACTTACTCCTCACTGCCAATGTCTCAACAGTTTTAGATTTCAGGCCTGCTACAGCAGCGTCATCAGTACTTAAAAAGCATATTTTGTCTGAATTCTCAGTGTGCCTACAAATCCTAGTAAAGTACAGGGTACTATGCAAAACAATAAAGTAACCCCTAAATACCTTTAAAGCAGGCTTCTCCGCGTAGTACACGTGATGCTATTACATCTTCATTTTGCATAATCAGACACAACTCAATTCAGGTGGCTGCAGGAGCTCCGCGGGCGCTCCCAGTCCCCCGCCCCACCCAGGCAGCCCGCCCGCAGCCCACGGCCGCCCCGGCTCCTCGGGCAACCACCTGTCTGCGTGTGGAGATCTTTGCTCCTCCAGAGACTGATGGCCCTGCACTACAAACACTGATAAAGGCATTTAATTCAATGCTAAAAAAAAAAAAAAAAAAAAAAAAAACCAAAAACCAAACCAAAAAACCAAAAACCACCTGTAATGTTAGGTCCAGATTAAGAATTCCTGGACCAGACTTCAAGCTGCAACGTTTATCTTTCTGTTTTTTTTTTTTTCTTAGCATAAGCCTCTGCTTCACAGTCTTTAAAAGCAAATAAATGCAGGGCAGGCGGCATTTAAAGCGGGGACGTTAAACACTCCTTGATACTATTCTTTTTTTATGCCTAAGCATTCCCAGGACCAGCGTTAGCTCCAGCAGCAGGAAGCCTGGCAGAGGAGATACACCACCCCGCCACTGCGAGCAGACACCGCCGTGCCCCGCTCCGGCACTCCCCCGGGAGAAGCCCTTCTGCCGTCCTCGGCACGGCCAAAGAGCCTTCGGAGAGAAGAGGGAAGCTTTAAGGAAAGAGCTAACGCGAGACAGAAACTGCCTGTCTCGTTGCTGCCAATTTTCGTATTTAAAACAAACACAATGCAGGGTTAGCCAATATTCTGCGGTACTTTTAGAGACAAAGCTATTCAGTAGCTGCGCCTAGTTCGGGCCGGCAGCTGAAAACGCTTCGCTACTCTGAGCAGCCTGGCGCTTCTCGGGGGTGCAGCAGTTGTGCCGCCGCCCCGAGGCTGCCCAGTGCGGGCCGCTGCCCGAGCCGTGCCGGGAGCGCGGTGAGGGCCGCGCCGCCGTGCCCCGAGCGCGGCGCTCCGCCGGCCGCACACAAAGCGTCCGTCCCGCCGTGACCGCGCCGGGCGGGCGGAGGGCGAGGGGCCGCCCCGGGAGCGCCATGGCCGCGCAGGCGGCGCGCGCACCGCACCCCGGACGCGGCGCTCCCGCCCCGCCGCGGCCCCCGGCCCAGCGCCACCGCCCTCCGCCAGCGCCGGACCACCGCCCCGCCCCAGCCCCTGCCCGCCGCCCCTGCGCCGAACAAAGCACGGCGCCTCGGCTCCGGCCGCTCCGCGCCTCCCCGGGGCAGCCGCCCGAGCAGACAAGGGAAGGCGGCGAATCTCAGACACAATGAGAGGAGAGCCGGGACTCACCCACAGCTCCGTGCCCCAGCTCATGGCTGCTCCGCGGGGAGTGCCGGCTCCGGCAGAGGCGGGGATGAGGCGTCGGGCGGCGGCCGGGGAACGGGGCCCCCTCAGGTAGCGCCGGTGCCCTCGGTCACTGGGGAGCGGCGGCGGCGGCGAGCAACGACGTCGCTCCCAGCTCCAGCTCCGCCTGGCTCGGGAGGGGGAGCCGCGGAGGAGACTGGGAGAGGGGCGGGTCCGGCTGGAGCGGCGGGGCCGGGACGGGAGCGGCCGGCGCAGCCCCGGAGCCCCGAGCGCCCGCGGGGCGAAGGTGTCTCGCCCGCAGCGGCCCCGCGTTGTTACTCATTAACGAGGCGACGGCGAGGCCCCGGGGCTTTGTCCCGGCCGGCTGCGAGGCCTCCCCGCCTCCCCAAAGCGCTGAGTCACGGCCGGCAGCCGCCGGGCCCCGGCTCGCCCCCTCCTCACCGGGCACCGCGCCGAAACACAGACGTAAACAACGATTTCGGTATTGTTTACATCACAGCTCTGTATGTAAATCACAAATTGAGATGGTAGGAAAGGTGAGGTGCAAATTACTACAAATAGGAGTAAATAGTCAGAATTTGTTTTCTCTTTAGAGCAATGTAACAAAATCAAATTTTTCTGGTGATTTGTAGACATTTTAGGAGAAGGAAACTGCAGCCTGTATCATGGGTACATTAATACAATATTTAGCTACTCAGTAATGCTTAAAAAGCCTAATTTTATCAATGAGAGGTTTTCCCAGGACAAACAGGATTCCTTCTTTCCAGGCAGCTCTCCCTGAAAAACACCTTTACAAACCCAAAGGTAAAGCAAGCATCGGGGGCTGCAGGATGTTCCAAAGATTCTGAGTAATTTCACAACCTCCGGAACTGATGAGAGGCTGCTCTGAAATACTCTAAAATAGGACAGGTGTTAGCACAGCAGCTCTGGGTGTTCCTGCCTTTTAAGAGAACATGTCCACGATAAAGAGAAGCAACCAAAAGGTATTCCTGAGCAGGCTTTGAACAAGGTAGCACCAGAATAGGAGACTATCGCTGCACCAGAGCACTGCTGCAGTCTGGCTAATTATTCATCTTTGGAGGGTAACAGTTAGACTTGGGAAGTCAGGCTGATTACAAACTGTACACAGTAACATAGTATTTCTGGGACCCAACCCAGTGTTTCTGCAGCCATTGTGATTCTCATTTTGTAGAGAATTAGTACAAAATCTGCCTCAAAGGATGAAGAAGATTCCAAAAAGTCAAGTGCAAAGCCTATTTCTTCCCAACATATTTCAGTAGTTTTATTGGTGTTTGAATTTATATATGGGCACAACTATTTTCAAGATTGCTTTGTGATTTTTAGTTGGCTTTTAACCCATACTTCTTCCAAAAACAGAAGCACATATATGTATCAGGTAGATACATAGAGATGTACATTTCATCATTACTTACCTAAAAGTCAATCAGTAAAGATTATAGATCTTTACTTACTTCTTTAATAAACTACACAGGTAATGAATTTGAAGTTAAGAGACAAAAAGCATTTAGACAAATTATTGCAAGATTTGGAATTCATGAACAGTATATTAAGACCATGTGACTGAAACAAAATTTTAATTCATTGAAAATAAAGCAGAAGTCTTAGCAGCATAATACTTACCACTTCAGCTTAGTGAGAAATCCGACACCAGTCACTGTTACCCCATTTTCCTGCTTAAGCACACTCCTGCTTTAGGAGATTCCCATATAAATCCTGAGCTCTCCTCCAGTTTAGCAGTTGAGGATGTGAAATGAGCAAGCTGTAAGACAAGGGGAAGAATCTACCACATCTCTGTGGGACATTACCAGAAACAGTAAAATGAATCACTGAGAATTGTGGCATTGTTTCCATTATCAGGGAATGCAACTGACCCTAAGCCTAGAAAAAATTAAACAAATATTACCCTAAATATTTTACTCTTCTAGTCACATCCTTAAAATCATCCTTTGGAGGAGGGGATGCAACCAAAAGGACTCGAGAACATATTAAAGACATATTCAAGTAATGTTAAATGCAGCAAAGGCTTCATGATAAATTGAATAGTTCTAGTAGCCTCGTAAACCACTACCTTCTTCTGACAGATGATGACAACTTATTTTTAGCTTAGAAAATTTACTTTTATATTTAGATGTTTCCCCCAACATTGACTCATTAATGCAAGCTTTAAAGAAAACTGCCCAATTCTGCATTTGGACTGAATCCACATAATTCTAATTATTACAGTAGTTGTGGATTTTGTTAATTCTGTTCCCTTTTCAACAGAATCTACTTGAGTTTCCAAGTGTACCTAAGGATATTATCTTGGCAGAAAAACAATCTGAATCATTAATTTGGAGTGGCAGAAAAGCTGTCTGGCACTCCCTGTGGGCACACTTTCTAAAGACAGAAGCAGCTTAGCTTTCCACTGCCACAAAACTCAGCAGGACCAAACAAATTACTTCCAAATATCTCTGTCTCAGTGTGAGGTGCCATTAATCCTTTTCTCTGCTAGCCAGCAGTCTCTTTGTCATATTAAAATTGGATTTTTACTCCACAAAAAATAAGAAGGGTTGAAAAAACGGTATTATCTCTTTCTGCTTCAAAACCAAAAGAATTTAGCTCCCTCCTTCCTTTGCACATGCATTTCCCCCATCACCAGCACTCTAAGTGTTCCAATTTTAAAAAATATTGATGTCCATAACACTTCCATGTGGTGAATGGGTAATCATTACTTCACAGCTCAGGAAATATTTTGAGACAAAAGAATAGGTGTCCTGACACTTCAGTTTGTGCCCAGCTCCCCCCAGACTTCCTGTGTCTCCCAGAGCCTGGTTAACCATAACCAGTAGAATGCAAAGTGTTGGGAGCTCAGCATCTGCCTAGAGACTTACTACCACTCGGTTCCTATTTCAGCTATTAGGCAAAATAAACTTATGGTTTTACTCTGAGTACTGATTTGTTTTTTATTTAAAGCAGAAAATTACCAGGAAACTGTCTTAGCTAGACCACATTAGTTAGACGTTCTGCTTCAAGGCAGAAGGAAAATTTCATTTATTAGTGCGAACTCAGCCGCTGCTTGGAATGCCCTAATTCTAATTTTTCTCCTATCTCTGAATTTTTGTGGGAAGAACTGTACCCCTCCATCTTTCCCCATCCAGTTCCTGTACTGAAATGGATTTTACATAGCAGAAGAAAGGCTTGTTTCTTTCTTTTCCCTCTCATCTCAGCAAACAGAAATACATCAACAGCAACTGGATAACAGAACTGAAAGGACACTACAAACACCAGCTATAAATAGGAGGAAAAATGAGAACTTCCATCTGCTTTTACAAAACATCCTGTGCTCACTTTTTTTGCCTGCACTATAACCAAGAGCACATCTTTCCTTGCCATATGTAGCAGAGAAAATGTGTTGTCAATCAGCATCAACTAGTAATATTATAAGTACTAACAGCCTTATTTCACAGCCATCTTTTTTTCCCAGTGAAACAAGACTATCACATGATAATTCAGCATTTCCTTTTGATAATATAAACTGTATCCCAACCCAGAGGCTGGACAATCACAAAGTATCAGGGAACACACCAAAATCATTACTTTAAAATATGATTTTCAACTCTCTAATGCTTTCATTGCTTGCTTGAATACTATAAATCCATTTGCTTCCACTGTACATCCCTTCAGAATTATATCAAAACATAACCATAAATGGCTTTGCTACCTTAATTTCCGCTACCTCCAGTTCATCTCACCCATGTCTTCTCCATTCTCCCACCAACCGCTTCTGTGCACATTACTTTAAATTAAAAGAATGCCAAGCTGTATCTAACATGCACAGTTAAGTATGGCCATGGTGAATTCTATATTCATTTTTTTTCATTACCATATTATCTACAGGCATAAAGATTATTATAGCTTTTAGATAATAACCAAAAACTTGAACAGTCACTGCTCTCGGCATCAATAGCAGCTTTCAAGCAGAGTGTATGGATTGGCATACATATCAATAACGAAAGATGGGAGACTGTCATGGTACTAATTCAAGCTACAGAAAAATGAATAGCGGATGAATGTGTAGCAAAGGATCAGCACCACCCATTTTAAGATTGGCTAAGCAATACTTTACTATCATCTGACTTTGAATGGCAATCAGAAACAAATGTATGTGCAGTTGTGCAAAATGTGCCTTACACATCCCAGGTTACTGTTTAACCTCCCTAGCGAGTTTTAGTTTCGAACTGGTTCAGGCATTACCAGCACAGAGTGGCTCGGGTCACCCTCAGCAGTTTGGGCACGCACAGCCCAAAGCCATGTATGTCCTGGGCTCGACAGCCGCCTGCCGGCAGCGCAGCCCCGGCAGCGCCACGGACACAGCACCGCCGCCTGCTGCCGCTGCCGTCCCACTGAACGCCTGCGAGTTACAGTAACGGGAAACCGAGAGCGCCAGCGACCCCTTCATTGTCCTACCTTCCACGCAACTGCAGCTCGTCACTTCTCTCCCTTAGAGCATTTCATTTCTGTGGCCAGGGGTTTAATTTCATGCGCACTTCCCTTATTTTACGTCTGGGGTGGTTTCTCCTCCTTTCATGAGAAAGTTGATGTCCATTGCATAACAACACATTTAATTGATGCGTTGGAAAAATTTCAAAGGACCACGATCTGTAGGGAAACTCAAAAGTTATTCACATGTCAAAGAAAGCTCTTTCCTTCCCACTACTAATCACATTAAAAGAATAGGAATCAGGAAATAAATCAACAATGGGAATGAGAGCAGTGTGCTGTGCACAGAATAGATACCCCACTAAGCAAATCATTATTTACATTTCTATCTCTCCATATCACTTTAGTAAAGATAGCTACAACTCAGTTTATCATTGTTATTTGTTCTAACCGAGATTCTGATCAGACACTAACTGCAGGAATTTTCAAACAATCCCAGAGGAACAAAACCAAAAATAAATCACTTAACAAAGAAAGAATTTTGGTTTTGTGACATTACACTTTTGAAGCTCTATTTAACAGAATTCAAAGTGCAATGCTTGCTCTTTGGATTTCAAAGGCAGATCAATCCAACAGCCAATTGCATCCTAGTAAGAGACTTTTCTGCCACATCCCTTTGTACATTTTCCCTTTGAGACAAGGTTACATGAAAGGGAAGAATATACTCAACTCATCAAGACTGTTCTTTTCCCTCCCTAACACACTCATCTTCTAGTGGCCAAGGCTTTTCCCTTTGGATTTACCACTATCTTGGTAAAGATAGAAGTCTCCTTATGTTCAGATCTCATGAGCTGATAAATTTCAAACAATTAAAGACACAGAACTTAAGGGTTGAGTTGTGCTGCTACTTTGTGTCTTTAATACCTAATCCATAAAAAGAAGTTATCATGTCACTATTTCCTATGTCCTTTTTTCGCATTAAAAATGCACTATTTTCAGCACCAAATAAAAAATTTTATTCAATTTGAGGAATAAATTGCCCCTCTGGCATGGAATATAGAGACCACTGAAGCAGGTTACAGAAATATATCCCAACACAGATGTGTTTGAAAACTCTCAGCATTCAGAAGCTTTATCCTGTGTCCATAAAGGAGAAACTTTTAATTATGCTATTGTAACACAGTCAATACTAGAGATTTCATTTTAGGGAAAGGGGCAAGTCTCAATCCCTTTTGCACACAAGTAAACCAAAGCCACAGCTACAGCAATGAGTGCAATGTCCCCCTCCAGGCCTGCCTGCTCCTGCAGTTCTTCCCACAGCACCGTGTGGGACCATGGCCCAGACCCTCCCATTGGGAAGGGATCCCTGCCAGCCCATCGCCTTCCTGAGAGCAAAGCCTAAGCGGTGAGTTTTGCCTCAGAACATCCACTAGCACTTTTGAAAAAGGTAAAATAGTACTTCATATTTTTTTACACATTTTGAAAAAGATAACTCGTTAACAGAAGTGATGTTTAGACCCATTTTCACATCCTGCAGACAGGATGAATACCTTCTCCTATTCACTCAAAAACTGTCCCTTCATTTAAATGATATAACGTACCAAGATAAACTAATTTTTTGTCCATAACATTTTATTTTGTTTACAATTCTAGAATATTTTTTTAAACAAAGACATCTCAAAAACTGTAAATTTTTTCTAGAAATGAAAATTATTGTTTCCAACAGTAGAACATATTGAAAACAAAAAACGAGTTATTAATGACTTAAAGGTAATGAGTTAGTTGCATACAACTTGCCCAACAATCCCAGACAACTAAATTACCACAGGTATAGAATAGCTAATCCATCAGATAATATGGAAGATATAGGTAAGTACATACTTAAGATGCAACTGAATTTAAATTCTGATTTTTACCTGCTTGAATATTAATTATCTGTGTGTGCAAATGGCACCAGTTAGGTGTTTACATTACAGTAGAATAAAAGAAATATATTTATTGGTCACATTACTCCTTCATACATATTTTCTACAATTTTTACAGAGTGATGTCTCCTTTATTGCAGGCTGGCATGGTGAAGACTGTCAGATTTTGCTTTACTAACACTGCCACTGCCCTGACAAATTTACTTCTCTTCCATGGATTACACTCCTGCCTAACTGAGAAAACAAACTACCTGAAACTAAAACAACATTGAATTTGATTTCTAATTCAGTTGTGGTTTTTCACTCTGAGCTGACAGAATGAAACTTGAACACAACATTAATGAAACCAAGTCCTGGTCCATAACCAGTAATCCCAAGCATTACGCTATTACAAATAAATGTTTTCATCTCTGACAATGACTTTAACAAGTTTGTTTTCCCAATTATTTGCTTTCTAGATGATTCACCCTACCCTGAAGATAACATCTTTTTCCTCTACATAGCGCACCACCTTTTAGTTCTGTAGCATGTGAAAGTGTTAACTTCAAAGCACAATGTAACATTGCCCACACCTGATTAATACTTGTATCATGCTTTGAAGATGTAAAAGTTTATGATTACTGACTAGTAAGTTTGGAACTAATACCAAAACTGGACTAATTACTACTGAAATGAGTGTGGAAATCATTCAAAGTTACACCATGCAATATTACTGCTCCAATGTTAGTCACCCTGGGTGGGGGCTGAGGGAGAAACCAATTATTTCCTTTGAAACAAGACCAAAAAAATCTCTGAAGTATTACAAAAATTAACCATATGAACATTCAGCCTTAAATGTAATCTTTACATAGTTTAATATGCCTCTTATAAATCTTCACCCCAGATATGCTGTAAAGCATAGTCGCTGTTCACATTTAAAATACAGGAAAAAACCCAAACTGGTTGTAACAAGTATGGTCCATCCTTACCTGAACTTTTGGTTCAAGCTGTGAGATAGAACTCTTCATGTATTCCTGCAGTTGATGCAACAAGAAATCATGGCCATGACAAATTAGAATCAAACTCTTTCCCCAACATATGCAGGAGCATCATCTATTACAGATTTCCAGATTACTGAAGTTTCTGCTAGGTTCACCCATACAGCAAAACCTGTCTTTATTGGATTTATCCATGACTGATGTGTGGGATTAGGTGTATCCAACTGGATTCACTGTCTAATTATTTTGTTGCAAAATCTCCACTCCCCAGGTATTGGCTTCAGTTGTGTTACAGCACAGTACCACAGAACAGAACATTTTCACTCTGCTTCTTTCCAGAAATGCACAGCTCTAGCACATTTGTTGCCCCACATACCCAACAAATGGAGCAAGTACTTCCAAAGCCATTAATAAATTCTCAGTTACTGATTTCTGTAGCATTGGTGGCATGAAATCCAAACCAAAAGCACTCATTTAAGTCAGGAAAAAATTCAAACTAAGCACAAACGTATTTTGAAAAGGAACCTATTGGTCCCGATTGCCAGCAAACCTTAATGGGCTGACAGCAAGGCTCACAGGCACTCCTCTGCATCAGTGAGCTGCATCCATCCAGCATCCTTTAGTCCCAGATGGCACATGTACATGAGTGTCCTTTTAACGAGTCTGAGGGCTCCAACAGCCAGTACTGACTGTAAGTAAAATCCATCAGAACACTGGCCAGCATCCCACTGATGTGCTCTCACCATAAAGCTGCAGAGTACAACTTTTCCACGTTAGACAGGTAAACAGTATAATAACAAAAGTAAATTTCACCATAGCATGCTTTATCTTTCATATTACACTTCCCCTCCTCCTCTTTCCATATTGTTTGGTGCATGGCTTACACAAAATCACAGTCCAACCCTAGGAAATGAAAATGAGGCACACATTTCAGAGTAAGGGTTTGGCTGTTTCACAGTGATCATTAAGTCACTTTACTTGGCATTGTTTCAAATGCCAAGTCACCTTTACTCGGCTTTGTTTCAACTGAAAACAATCTTCCCATACAAAATGATCAACCAAGCATTATTATTCACAGTCCTTTGTGGAGGTACTTTTACAAAATCTGAGGAACATAATTTATATTTGTGGTTTTCAGGGACATTTCCCATTGTGGCAGAAATTCCAGTGTTTCAAAACATAGCTCAATTAGCCACATGCAAATACTGAAATTCAAATACCATCTAAGGCATTTGATGTTTAGAATCCCTAAGATACTCCTTTAAAAGTACCTCAGTGTTTTAAATACAACTACATTCATTATCCACATCATCATACAGATGTGCACTTTATTAAAGTAATAGAATAGAAAGAATTCATGAGTAAGTCACTTGAGCACTTTGAAAGTAATTATGAAAAACCCACAGATAATCTCATCAATTCAATATTTAAGAAACAGACACATCCTTATACATGTTTCTTGTGAGACAAAGCAACAATACAGTTCACTAACCAAAATTTATGCTCTGTGTACCTTGTGTACCAAAATCATCAAGGGTACTATAAATTCAGAAATCTGTCTTCACTGAGCAGCTCCTGCATGGAAGCACAACAGCAAAGTAATACAAAATTTGTTTGTTGAAAGACCAGTGAAGATTCTCCCTGAAAGTGCCAGAGTTTATTTTCATACTTGGGGAAAAATGGCTGAATAAGTAATCTCTAATCATGACTACATGAAATTAAATTTTTACTACCTCAGCCTCTGCCTGTAGTCTTTCACTTTATGAAAGCATTTCAGCAGCTGGTACACTACAGGGCTTTTGTACAGCTTCTCAGGTACAGAATGTCAAGTTATAAAAATACATACATACTAAATGCAATTCCCAAGAGGTAAGAGAGCAGGTCAAGCCCAGAAATGTTGTTTGCAAGCAGTAACAACCCCAGTGCACAGCAATCCAATCCAACAGCACTCCGGCTGTAAAGACTTCAGGTCACAAAAAGTGTCCAATAAGTCAAAATAAAAACAGGGCTTCAGTAGTCTTTTTCTTGTTTATAAAGGAAATGAAGAAGACAGACTGTTCATTAAATATAAAAGCAATTTTATAAAAACACATCAGAATTTTATTGCTTGAAGAATACAGCATATGAAAAAGCACAAGAATGTCCAAAAAGAAAGGTCACAAAAATTCAAACATTACACCATACATACCAGATGCAGTAAAATGTTAACCTGATTTCTGCATCAGAAAAGAAAGCTGTGAAAATATACCTAGTATTATTTAGAAGGAAAAAGACTCATTTAAAATAGAAAGTGTGAAGGTGTTACAGTACAAATTAGAAAAGCCAACACTGCACATTAACATTGTATCACTAGACTAGATTTTCTACCTTTGGTACTTAAACCTTTACAGAAAACCACTTCCTCAGTCAAACCTTGCCTAACATATTTTATGTGGTATCCAGGAAAGTTGGGTTTTTTTTCGTTTTTAAACTTAAACATTCAAACGAATACTCTTCTGAGTTTTCACTGCATAACTGCTTTTAAAGACATGTTCACATTTATTCAATATGCAACTTAAAACATCTCAAATTTAAATCAAAAGTCACTATGTGACTGAGATCTGAATACATGCCAATTGTATCTTGTTCACATCTTTCTGTAAAAATGGGCCCACCATTTGCTGTTTGCATCCTGATGTAAACAGACTGCTGCAGCCCTCCTCAAGAGTTCCAACTAGAGCAACTCATGAGGACATCAGTTGGTAAAACCATCCCCATTGTCTGAGAGCTTTGAGGTCATCCTCAGCAGCATGCAAGTGGCTTTTCTAGTCTGCTCAGATTAGTGTACCAGAAGATATGCCAGTATTACTTCAAGTAACACATTAAAACTCAGCAATGGACACTACTGTGCTTTATTTCAACACAAAGGACAGCTGCTCATCCATTAAATCAACAGAACTATCAAAAGGACAAGTACATCATTTCTGTTTCATGTATTGCTGCTGATCACTCTTGGGGAACAATTTATCAGAAACCTGGACTTACCTACAAACCAATCTGAGCGAAGAAAATGTTGTCTCTCAACAAGATATCTTAGTAATCCAGTGGCAATCTAGTCTGGAGAATGTTAGCATTATGCTGACAATGACTAATCAAGGTTAAATAAATTCTCTATTTTTTGACAAACATGCTGTTAGGGTCAGCTTTTGCCTTCTTGGTCTTAAATACTTAATCACTCCCTGTCACATCAGCAGAACAAACAATTTCGTTTCTTTAAGTTCCAGCTTTATATTTCAACAATATGAATAAATCTGGACTACAAAATACCATCAACAACAGTTAACATTAAACTGGAGTGAAGTAATAGAAGAGTTAGTTCTTCAAACCAGGCAGTCTTTGAAGTGAAATACTCAGTTAGGACTGTCAAAAGGATGTCATAATAAAACCATGGGTTTTTTTTTTCACCCCTATACAAAAAAAAAGACTGAATTTGTACAACTCCTATTAAACATACCTTTTCCTAGCTTGGTGAAAATGTATAATTTTCAAATTTTAACAAGTGTGGTATTCGAGCATATATAATATTTATTGCCATATACATCCTCATTTTAAAAAGAACTAAGAATTCAGACTCTTCTATGCTGAACTCTACTTTTTTTTTCATGTTAACAGATTATGTCTACTGTACCACTCCCCCAAAAAACAATTAAAAATTCTAAGTAAGATTTTATAGTTTAGTTAAAAGGGAAGAAATGCAAATGTGGATTTAGAGCTTTTTGTATAAATCTCACTATATTTTATAAACATGTTGTTTATTGTAACACTGTTTATTGATCAAATAAATGACGCACTGCTATCTAAAATTTCCATATACACCATTAAAAATCCAAAGTTGATATGATACTGAACCTTAAATCTTCAAGAGTTCAAAAAAGACAGTTTATACATGTACAGCACACAACAGCAGACACCCCTAGAATACCAACTGCCAGTCCACGATGCATACAAACTTACAGGTAAGCATTCATTTCACTGTTTTCATTGTGCAGGAAAAGTATTTCTTAGTAAGACAACTCAGCTGGTGATTTTCAGATATCATCTTCATCATCTTCATCCTGAGAAGATCCTGCCTGATTGGATGCACTGGCTGAGGCAGCAGCGAGCTGTGCCTGTTGAGCTGCTTGTTGCATCTGTAGCCATTCCTGCTGTGCCAGTTCTGCTTGCTGTTGTCTAGCCTAGAGACACGAATTTAATTGTTAAGGCCATACATAGCTCGTGAAGAATCTCTATAACAGATTCTCTTTAAACACACTTTTATCTGTACCTGCAGATTCCTTTTTTTAATATATTTTTTATATTTTCTTATCAATTGCATATGCAAAACCACATTGAGAAGTACCTTAATAATTTGTACCAAGAAGTTTAGCTATATTCTCTCTCCTTCTGAAGACACCACTGTTTTGAGGCCTTACACTTACAAAAACAACAGACAGAAACTAACTAATGAAAAATTGAACTGAGGCTAAGCAAAGGAAACTTTAGACATCAGTTTCAAGGGATCTTAACAATTAATCACAGTTCAGAGATGAGAACAGCATTGCTTTGTTGATTACAAATGCTAAATTATGAAATCATCCAACTGAACCACAGAGGCACACATTATCACAGAAACAAAGCAAGCCATTATCTTACTTTGCTAAGCAATCTTTGCAAAACAGAGCAAGGCATGGTCTTCTCAAATTCAGGTATGACAAGTGAGTATGGCTTTGCTACAGAAAGGTACAGATTTCTACTGAAAAGTACAAAGTATTCTATGACAACATTTCGAATAGCTCAGCTGATGAATCGTCATTTTTCTGTCGAGGGTTTTCACTTGTATTTTGCTAACTCCTTTTGATTTCAGCAACATACTAATTGATTGTGTTACAGTTATGACTTCAATTTCTATTTTGAGTGAATATTAAGAAAAAGTTCTCAAAATGAAAAATTTCCAGTCTATTTTACTCTTCTACTTCTACAAGTCATCACTAAGACTATTATAATCTCCTTTCTAATCCTACCGCACTCACTGAATTTTCCTATTTTTTTCCAGAGCATCAAACTTTTTTCAGTTTTGCAAACTATTAAGATGCCAAAAGATAATGTCTGGAAAACAATCAAACCCTGTTTGTCAACTTAGCAATGTGAAAAAAAGGGGAGCATTCCCTTATTATTACAAAGTGTCACATTTTCCTCTGTTCTGCCAGTAAAAAAATACAGAAGTAGAAATCTCTTCCCAATGAAAACTTTTCAGTATTTCAAACAAGTGGTAGCACAGTTACAAGGGTGGAACACAATCTAAGACGCCGTGCAGCAGCATCTGTCCAGGTAGGAAGGCACAAAGTTTATCAGCCAGGAGGTAACAGCAGGGCTCCCCACTGAGCCTGTGCAGTGAAGGTTACTGTACACTCAAGAGAGCTGACACACGCGCATGCTCCAGGAAACACAGCTCAGCACCTCACACTGGATGCATCACTGTCAGTGCCCACCCTCACAGCCACATCTGTAATGACAACACTTCACCGTTCCAGAAATGGGGAGAGAAAAACCCATACACTGAGAATTCCATTGAGCTGGATTGACCAAGAAGCTCTATAAGCATCTGGTAAACTTAACTCATTTACTGCACAACTCCAGTGGGGAAGCCCCAAAAAATCCCCAAATCTATGAAGACCCTTGTCTTGCACAAAAACTTAGACATGAATATTGGGTTAAGACATTCCCTGACTTCAAATATTTACAATATTCCAAGCCAGAGGAATAACAATAACAGGCAGGTATTTTCAGAATAAAGCAAGAAGTCAGCATTAGTGTCATGCTCTAGAATATTGAAAAGATTAACACAAATAAATAAGCATGCATGCATGTAACTATTTTTAAGACTAATTACAGTAGCTCCAACAGCACATTACAGATACTATTTTTGAAAACTGAGACTGTCATCCTTGAATCTAAGCAAACATTTTCCATATTACCAAACACTATTTTTAAAAAGCATTCATACAATCTTGTCAAAGTGGCATGCACTGTCTTAAATTAGAAGTTAAGGAACAGTAACAGAATTTTAAAAGAATATTCTTCAAGTTGTCATTCCTTAGACAAAGTGTGGCTTGCATAAGGAGGTTTCAGCAATTTTTTTTAATTTATTTTTTTCAGTGATACTCTGGAGCTAGTACTCCCTTAGTACACTTTGGTTTTGCTGCTTTTTTACTTTGCCTATCACGCTGAGTTATTTGCACAAAATAGTAAGTAAAAAACAGGTATCTAATATGTACACAATGCCTATTAGTAAATCTTGTCCAAAATCCAGAAGCAGCCATAATGGTCCTTCTAATTTAGTCAAACAAGAGTTAGACACATGTGACTTGATCGTAACTAGTTCACTGCAATAGCTACATGCTATGCTGAAATTTTAAATGCCTTAAAATTCATCATGCAATAAAGAATAAAGTAGTTGGCATGCCATGAGATGAAAAACAACAGTCTCAGCAAGATAGAAGTATTGCAAAGGGGAGAGAAGGTCACAGTAATCAGACATTAACTGAATAAGCATTTTCATCAGAGGAAATCAGAGTAAGCAAAGTGAGAAAATAAGACTCTGGCCTTGGTTAAGAGAAAAGAGAAATACCAGATAACTTTCCAAGCTTTTAGTTTAGACAGTGGCCTTGTCAAACTAAGAGAGTAGTCGAGAGAAAGATGATAGAGAAAAATAAATAAATAAAATCGGATTCTAGTCAAACTGGGAGATGATAAACTACCTGGGAAAGCTGGAAGGGGATCAGGCTGGGATGTGTGTGTGTGTGTGTGTGTGTGTGCGTATGTGTGTGTGTACACTATTTGCAGGCAAATGCTTTTTCCATGCCTCAATGGCCTCTTTAAAAATTTATGCATGAATTCACTCAATTATAGTCTTGCCAAGAATAAAGTTTCTTTCCAAGTGTAAGAAATAACATTTGTGCACTGATGGTCAGAAACAGAAAAGCTATTTTCACTTTTGAATGCTTCAAAATGGGTAATTTCCTAGAAAGCAGCTGTTATTCTTTCACTTCATCAACTAATTCTTCATGTATTCTCCATGATAGACTGGAAATACTCAAGTAACAGCAAAACCCCATGCTTTTTAAAGCTAGAATATGAAATGTATGTTCACATACAAAGTCCTGTATGTCAAATCACAGAAGTATCAAGTAGCAGCCTCTTATTTGTTAACTTCACATTCCCCAATTCAAGCAGGTCAATAGCACCTTAGATGCCACATCAATTCACAAGGAAGGGGATATTTCTTGAGGTGTGCACATGTTTGTGTGGCCCTGGAACTGCAGCATGAATTATTCCAACCCCATCAGGACAAGTATTGCTTCACTTACTTGTGCAAATAATTCCTGTTGCTGCCTTAGTAGCTCTTCTTCCGGAATGCCGAGGTTCTCCAAGCGTGAACTGGCCTTTCTTCTCTTTAGTGCTACTGTTTTGCATTCTTGTAAGACTTCTTTGACTTCACTGATATAGGAGCCAAACCCCAAACTTTCTAGCGCTAGAAAGAAACAAAAAAAAGAGAAAAGACATTGTTTACCTTTTATAAAGTTTCTGATAATAGATACTGATTTGTTTAGTTAAAAAAAAAAAAAAAGGCAAAACATTTGGTAACTTTCCTATCATCTGGTAACAAAAATCTCTATTCTTAAAAAGATCTGACAGCTATTTTACCTCTCTCTTCTGCTAGGTCCTGTAGGAATACATGTTTTTAGGCTAAAAAAATTAAGGTTCGTCAAGTACAACCCAATCTTCTGCACTTGCAAAGGATTCAGGGCTTTCAGATCCACTGTGCTAGAGACAGGCATTTTTCTTCCAAAAGACCTCTTTTTCCCATCTTTTCTGTATCAGAATTGACAACATTTATACAGTTAAGAAGTCCTTCCTAACTGAATTTCTATCTGAATTTTCTCTCAGAGATTCTACCTTTCCAGGTTTGCAAGTCTTCAGTAGAAGGTAAATTAGCAACCTATAAAAGAGCAGAAGTAATACATGTAAAATGATCACAAGATCCTTCAAAAAGGCAGAAATAAATAATATTATGTTGGGTTGCTGAATTTTAATTTTTGTCTTTTAAATCTAAATTCCTCTATATCAAATGCATAGTTCACGCATATAAAGCTATATAAAGATATGTATAAGCTCTTTATTGTTTTATTTCTCCACAGAACTCCTTCTATTTATTTCCAAATGAAAATGCATTCAGAAGCTAAAATCTTGCACTTTTATCTGCCCAAAGAAATCAGTAAAGAAGCTATATCTTGCAACAACAGTTTTTTTAAAGAATGCAAAGGTAAGACAAAGGATTATAAAAACCCAAGTAGCACATGTGACAAAAGGCAGTTTCCTCATGCACCATTTACTGACATGCCTCCACACACACCCAAAGTGAACCTATTACAGAATATACTGGAAACATTACATAAACACCAACTCTACTAGAAACAAGTATCAGTTTAATAAAAAACATGGCTAATTTTCAGCATTTACACAATTCAGAGTTTACAATACAAGAGTTGCTTTGACCTTTATCTTAATTTCAAACTTTTGTGACAAGCTATTTAAGAAATAGCACTAAACTGCACAAAAGCAACCAACAACTTGTTACAAACAAGATCTTTCTTACAGTAACTCAGACAATATTCTAGCATCAGTTTTGTAAGCAACATTTTCCTAGCCATAACTACAGCAGCACATCATGGTACCATAATCTAAACAATAACCCAAAGGCATTCTCTAAGTTTTCAGCTTCCAACTTGGACTAAAGGAGACAACTCACACACTCTTCTTCAACAAGGCTGTGGGTGCTGCCCTCTAGTCATACCGCACTGCCTTTCCCTTTAACAGAGAACACCTGGCAAAGAGATTCTCATCATACTTATTTCTTTAAAAAAAAAAAAAAAGAAGTTAAAAGACAAACTGATTTAACTGATTTAGAGATAATCAAATTACTTCAGAGACAGTATGCCAGTTCAGCCTCAGCCCACACACAGACGCTGGAAGCACTTCTTCCAATCAGCACACAGTTTCTAGGAGATTGAGATTTACCAAAAAACTTCAGAAACTTGTTTCATCCAGCCTCAGCAGAGAGGAGGCAAATCCATGTCTCATAGTCCAGAACTGGTGATCTTAATACTCTACAGATATTTAAGAACTCATTCAATTTTAAAATGTAAACAGTATATACAGTAAACTTCTTTAAGTCATACTTTTTAAACCAAACTGAAGAAATCTACGAGTCTAACATCACTAAGACAAACCATCATGGCAAAACCAGAGGTGTTTGTCTAAAGACCAGGCTTGGCAATCTGCTGCATCAGAGTACAAGCAACTGCTGAGTCTGAAGTTAACTGCAAGATGTGTTTTTACAGAAATTTTGCATGGTCTTTAAAAGAAAATAAATTAATGGAAAGAACTTACAATTGTGAATTGAATACAGCACAGACACACACAAAAATAAAATTCAAATCCCCCATGTGATACAACCAAGACAGATTTTTACAACTATTCAATATAACAAAGTTATGAAGAACCATAAATGGTTATGATTTATGCATCATAAATCTACTGCATCAAAATTCTACTGCCTGTGAAACAACTTACAAAATTTACCATCTTCTTGAAGCACATCAAGGCTTACAGAACACATATGAATGGAAGGAATATGAATCCCTCAATACCAGCATGGTGCTAAAATACGGGACAAGTGATTACTACTCTGTAAGAGCTGCTATTTCATCAAAACTCAACGCCTTTCTATTTTTTGAGTCTTAAACATATCATCCTACCCAGACTGCTGAAAATTCAGTATCTTCCTGAGGCTAGAATTATGCCACCAAATGTAAACAGCTGAATTCCAAAACATAGCATTTGAGGGGGATAACACAACTCATATTTACAAACAACAGATCACAATTATCCTTTCCCCAGTTTCCTCCTACTCTTAATGACTACATGAAGGTGCAGGTCTCTGAGTAATCAGTGACACATAGTTAGTACTACTTTTATTTTATAAAATCAAGTCATTCATATCTGAGACTTTTAAATTTTTATCCTCCTTTCAAAGAAAAAAAGAACTTCCAAAATAAAATCCCAAACATGCACAGTTGTATGGGACTCTTAAAATTAAATGGTAATATACATACTGTCAGTATCCTAACAGCCCATGAAGAGACAAGATTTGACATCAGTCCACAGCCTACCTTACTGCACAACAGTTCCATACAGACCAAGTAATCAAAGTAACCAACTTCATAAAAAAAGGTGATTTTACAAGTCATCATTTTCAAAATCCACAAAAATTGCATTTCTTATAAAAAGCCTGCTTTGTCACAAGTCATATAACACTCAAATGATTCTATTTTCTGTTCCAGGATGGAAGAATATTCATTTGCTTTCTAGAGCTGCAGATTCACAGCTGGGTTCCGGATGGTGGAACTCAACAATAAACGTGGAGATCTCCACTTACAACTATTACATAGTCTTGATGATTTTGGGTACTCTCCAAGAAAGCAGTCTTGCATTTTGTTACCAGCAGTGAGTGTTGGCATAGTCTGAGAGAACATCTATCAAATCAGGTCTCTAATGGGATGCAAGAAGCCTCTGCTTTCCCTTCCCTATGCTGTTGACAGCACTGTGCCAGTGCCACCACACAGTAACAAGCAAGGACCTCATCTATCTGAGGTATAATCCAAGGGTGGGGAGAGAGCTCCTGCTCAGCACATGGCCACACAGTCACTTGAACAGGGCAGCAAAGGAAGGGTGTCTCAAGCACCACTGTGCCAAACCCCCCAGCACAGTGACCAAGGGCAGTTTCACCTCACCTCCACAGTGCAGTGGCAGTGTCACCAACTGCAGAGTGCCTCTTCCCCTTCTTCTGGCCCAGCAAAACACCCTT
This sequence comes from Emberiza elegans, assembly GCA_024865655.1. Taxonomy (NCBI): domain Eukaryota; kingdom Metazoa; phylum Chordata; class Aves; order Passeriformes; family Fringillidae; genus Emberiza; species Emberiza elegans. Next base: position 70,578,845 of record JALJVW010000206.1, read on the forward strand.
CCTGCTTCTTGCTCCCAATCTAGGAACTTCTTGTTCACAGCCCCAGTCAGCCAGCAAACTCACCTGAGAAGAAGCCCTGCTCTGCCCTAAATTCTCAAAAGCCACAGGGTCACTTGTATCTGCAATTGCCAGATCCGGCTCTCAGAGAGTACCAAAAGACTCCTCTGAGCAACACCTTGTGCTGAGGCTGGACCAGGTGTGGCCATTAGCCTCATTAACTTCTAAGCATTCAGAAGGAAAAAGATACATGGATGACCACAACAAACAGATTTCAATTGACTCATTTGTTACATGATTGTCGTGAAGCTGCTGCATTAAGAGGAATTCAAAATAGCAAGTATCTAGAATGTATGAAGATGGATGAAAATGCTGAAATACTCTACCTATACACACAATCACTGTTTCCAAAACTAGCAGCCAACACCCTCAAACTTCACAGAGGGATCATCTGCCAGCTGACCAGTATCTGAAAGGAGCTAATAGCAATTACAGCTTCCTTAAACCTAAGCACAGCAGAAAATCCATTCCATCTCTAGAACATTACAAAAATTGATACATTGCAATATTTTACTACAAAGTATAGATTTAATTTGAAAATAACTTTTTCTAGCCCTAAGACGTGATAACACAAGGACATAGAACCCAGCACAATACTTGGCATGGGACCATCTGCTGATGTTATGCACACCCACTTCAGTTTCAATTTGTTTTCCAAAAAACCCAGACCAAGCCTAGGACAGCAATAGGTGAATTTTTTTCTACAGACCACCACTACTGGGTACAAAATACTTTCATACACAAACTCTTCATTGCCCTCAGTCTTAAAGATCACATCTATTCCTGTGTTAAGAACTATCTTCAAACGTTTTTTTGTGGTGACTTGAAAAAACTACCCATGTATTAAAGAGCATCACACCTGAAGTATGTTTCCACGTGCAAGCACAAGTTTTACTTTACATCCTAGGCTTCTGTGATGGAGCTACTTTACTAAACTTGCAAGCTTACATGTATTTCATCTAACATTAAAGCTTCTACATGCTACATATTTTCTTTTGTAGTACATGACCCAGTCAAGTACTTGAACCTCTTCTGGTGAGCAAGCTAATAAACTTCAAGAGAACCAATTTTTTTTTTTTTTTTTGCCTGAACAGCAAATATTGCTTAAAAAAATCATACAACCACAATATTTTTTAAATTAGCTTGATACCATCACAGCCCTGAAAATAGCTGTACTACAAATGCTGCTGTTAATATCTCTACTAGGCAGCCGAGTAAAGTACTCTTCCACTACTGCTGCTATAAATTTGTTTGCAGCAAACACCGGTATCAACAGCCCCGGCTTAAGAAGCAAAGCAAATGAGTTCTGACAAAAAACTATACCTAATGCAGACTTCAGGATGAGGCAAGAAAACTCCTCATTTGCGGCAGAATTTAAAGAAAAACAAACGAGACAGAGAGAGAACTCGCCTTTTATTCAGGCAAGCAGAAGTGCAAGTCAACAGCACAGAAAGATACAAGGGTATAGGTCACGTTTAAATGCTTTCTGCAACAGATACGAAGATCCAACATTAAACAATGTGACTGTAAGGACAGCCCTGAAGGAATAAAACTCTTTAGAGATTACAGACAACACTACCATGGAATAAAGCCTGGGACCCACATAACCAATCTCCGACTATGAAGACATTTACTACATTCAGATTCTCAAAACACGCTGCTATCCACTCGAAAAAGCAGACCTCGTTTCCCAGGTATGAGGAAGAGATTTGGTGACTTCACTCACAGCATCACAGGTTCTCTGAAGCACAAAACCGGAGCTGGTCCTGAGCACAGCCAGCAGCCGCTCTAAGCACACAAAGACAACCTCTCCTACAATGCGCCTGGCAAGCCGGACAGCACACGCTTCTCCTCCACACCCTCACGAGCCCCTCTGCCTTTGTGTCCTACGCAGCTAAAGCCAGCGGAGAGCAAAGGAGAGCAGAAAGCGGCGCGGGACAGGAGCGGCTCGCAGGTGCCCGAGCCGGCAGCGGCACAGCGGCCGCGGAAGCTCACCTTGTATGACGTGTTCCGGGGAGATAGTTTTCTTCTCCGATTTGTTGCAGATCTCGTTGGCCTCGGAGGAGATGAGGTGGATGAACTCAGTGCAGCAGTTGACCACCAGCTCCCGGGCGTCGTTCGCCACGCGGACGTTGGGCAGCGTCTCTTTGATCATCTTGTTGATGGCAGCCCTGGGGATGGTGAGGTCGTCGTCGTTGCCGGACGACGAGGCCATCCTGGCTGCGCTCGGCTCACGGGCTGCGCTCAGCGCCCGCGCGGGGCTCCAGGGCGCGGGGACCCGGCGGGGGCGGGCGGGGCCGCGGAGGGCGACGTCGCCGAGGGGCGGGGGACGGCGGGGGCCGGGCCGGGGGTCGCTGCCGGGCCGGGGGTCGCGGGGCCGGGAAGCGCCTCTCGGGCTCAGGGCTCCCTCGGCCGCGGCGCCTGCCACTGCCGCCTCCGCCACATCCTTCGGCCGCCGGCGCCGCTGCCTTAAGACCAATGTGAGGGGAGGCGAGCGGCGGAACGCCCCGCGCGCGGCGCGGCTCGGCTGGTCCCGGCCGTGCGGCGGCCGCGAGGCGGAAACGCTCCAACTCCGGCTCAACCTGTGAGGGACGGCGCTTCCGCCGGAAGCCGGAACAGCTTCCGGCGCCGGGAGCGCCGGAAAGGCCGCGGTGCCACGTGCGGGTGGCGGCGGCAGCGAGGGGTGCTTCAGCCGCCCCCCTGAGCCGGGAGCCGCGCTCGGGCTCCACCCGGCCCCCGCCCTTCCCCTAGGTCCCGGCAGTGGCCGGGGATCTGACAGCCCCGCCAGGCTTGTCCCCGAAGCGGGACAGGCTCGGTGCTTCATCCGCAGTTAACTCACGATTTGCAGCCAGGGCTGGTTTTCCTCGGCAGCCAGCCATCTATTACACTCTTATTTTCTGCTTTCACTCCATAACCAGTAGTGTGAGGGTTGTATGAGACAGAATTAGGAGACCACGATAGTGTTTGTGGAAGGTTGATTAAACCCACAGTCCTGGTCTTGCCTTGCAAAGGGAAAAAAAGCGCCCGGGAATGCAGCCCAACCCGAGCTGCAGGCCAGAGACAGCCACAGCTGAGCGACACCGAGGAGCTCCCGGCAGGCCCAGCCCTTCTGTGAATGCCTGTGCCCAGTACCCTGTACCCAGTACCCCTGCGGGCCCTCAGCAGGTGCCGAGGAGATCTCGGGCAGCAGAGCGGAGTTTTGCCAGGCTCCCTTCAGCCCCAGCAGCTCTCTGCTGCCATTTAATTCCCGCTTTCTCCTTTCAGCCTCGCTGCTGTTCACCTCTGCCGGGCTCCAGGCACTCGGTGTTTTGCAGAGGTGTGAGTTAGGAACTGCCTGGGGCCTCCAGCTGTGCATAGTCGCTGCTGCGGACGCTCTCGTCCCCTCAGTCCCCGGCCTGCCGCCCCAGGGAGGCCCCTGCATGCCCCTGAACCCCACCAAAAGGGTCACAGCTGCCCAGCGAGCCCTGCATTACAGCCCTGCATCAGCTGCAGCGCTTGGTACCCGCAGGAGCTTTGAGCTCCTTTGGGGACAGGCAGGGCAGGGCGGGGCCGCTGCAAGTCCCAGCACGGAATTCGATTTTGGCTCTGCGAGACAGTGTTGAGGGAAAGAGAAGGACAGCTCCGGCATGGGAGGGAGCTGCGCTGGGCTCTGTGGGTGAGACAGGGACAGCGGCTGCAGTGCGCTGAGGAGCCGCAGCCCCGAGGGACACCCGGCCCGTGCCTCAGCGGGCAGAGGCGGGCCCGGGGTCAGGGCACGGGAATGCCCCGGGCAGCAGCGGGAACAGCCCTGCAGCCACGATCCCTGCTCGGCCGCGGCCCCTGGGAGGACTCGGCTGAGAACAAGAAAGGGAAAAGACCTGCTCTAGATGATAGAATTTTGGTTTAACACATACTTACTAGGATAGCTTGGAACAAGAGGGTTCTGTGTCAGACACCGAAAGTACTGAAGGCATTGAGTGGATTGAGATTGCATATTACCGACAATACTTTGTTTTCAAAATGTAGTACCCAGACAGTAAGAAGATATTTTATTTTAGGATGCTCTAAAAAACCATTTTATTGCTCACTAAGTGCAATATGCTAGTAACCATTGCATATAAAGGAAGCATTCCGAATATTATAATATATATGAATAATAACTATTCTACTAGTTACACTTTAAGATTGATAAGACTTTCTCTTACATTGCTGATAAATAGATCTGACTTTGGAAATGAGAATGCCAGTGTGATTGAGTGATTACTGTACCAATTCTATCCTAATAAGTAAAAACATGTTTTTATTATATTAAGAATCTAAATAATTTGCATACTGTACAGCTCTCAGTGTGTATTATATACAAGTAAGCATAGGAGGTCAGGTTAGTATTGAATACACAAATACCAGTGAGTGCTCCTGTTCCTAAGAAAACATCTCTGGAAAAAGCAAACACTAAACAGAATAAAACTACAGTTAGAGGATTTTAATTGCAAGGTTCTGCAAACAGTAACATTCAAGAGATACACATTGAAATTAATATCTTAGCTAAGCTCAAACAAATATCTTGCATGCCTTTTCATAATTACAGAGCAAAGGCATTTGAATAACACTGTGTCATCAGTAGCTACAAGAAGTAATTCCAATTTGCACTATATAATCTCATTCTTATTGTGAAGGTTTTCCCAGGTCAAAGCTCTTTCTGCTTCTCCACCTTAGCAATTTGATGAAGTTGAGACTTGCACTGAAGATTTTGTCATGCTGGAAAACCATTTTGTAGAATATGTCAATGGGTAGATCTCCATTTGGATCTGCATACTTCAAAGTTGTCATTGGAGTATACAAGGTGTTGGTCTGATGGCGAAAAGGTGGATTTTCTGCAAGAATTATCTTTACTGTGTGCTGTAGAGAAGGAGAAGTAGAATTTTAAAAGAACCTTTACCAAGATAGTAAAGTAAAAACCAAATTTTCAGTGGAAAAGTAGAAGAATAAAGCGCTAGAATTATGTAAAACACTGTGTATAGTTTTATTAGAACATCATTAGAAATTCTTCTTGAAATATTCAAAGGTCATAAGAAGTATTTCTCATTGATTCTTTTATTTCTGTTTCTCTATACCATGGCAATAGCACCTGACAACCTAGTATCCCCTGAGCAGTCTTCCAAATGATTGTGGGTTGATATGCCCACAGCAGGTAGATCCTCTTTTGCAGTTCACTGGTAAAGGATTAGGCCAGTGCCTTTTGCAGCAAGATCTGGGAATCTTCAGTTGACACTGAAGCTATTCCTTAGCAGCAAACTCCTGAAATCATCATCCCCTCCCAGAGCTTGCCTAAACTTGTCTTCCTGCAGGAAGCTCCAAGCACCAGAAACATCCATGTTTCTTTTATTGTGCCTTGTTGCCCTGGGGTGGCTGTGTGAACTTGCCTCAGCGGAGGGATCCTGAGTGAGATGGGAAGGACAGAGCTTAACCAGGGTTGGGAACCCTGGGTGGATGAATGGGAACAATGCAGAATATTAAGACTTCACCAGAGGATGTAAAGGGCATCTAATATCTCAGTGGTATTAAAATTACAATTCATAGTTATCTTCAATACTTCAAAATGAACATTCTTTTAGTATTTTGTAGACTTTTGTTTAAAGACTGAAAATTCTTTTGAATTAAAAAAAAAAAAAAACTTTTTAATTGTGTACATTACATTTAATTAAATTGAATGCTTCTACCAGAAAAAAACCACCAACCAACCACTGCATTCATAAACTGCAAAAAAAAAAAAACAACAAAGAAAAGAAGATTATTTTTTCGATGAGTTACCTCTGCAACCTCTTCAGCACTTTGTCCCAGGCTCTGGAAAATTTGTTTGTAATTTTTAAGGTAAATATTAGTAAACATCTCAGCTGTTTCTTCATCTGCAGCTGAAAGATCCATTTTCATTCCATCTTCAAAAACTTTTCTTTCAAACTCTGTAACCACTGGGCCTGGTTCAATCAAACTTAACCTGTTCAAAAAAAAAAAAAAAAGAAAAAAGGTTAACTGGTTGTGACTATTGTGACTATCCTCCATGGAAAATACACCCCTCAATCCTTCTCCAAAAGGAGCACTGACAAATTGCACTAGCAAACAGTATATAACAGCACTTTCTGTAAAGGCAATCCTTACTGCATCACTGCTGTCCTGCTCCTCCTACCCACCCACATACAGGAGTAGAAACCTGCATAGTTTAATTTTTACAGAAGTGTTGTAACTTAATTCATGACATAAGTGAGTGCAGTTGTTACCTGCTGTCTCACAGCTGTGGAATCTAAGAGTGATTTATTCACAAGGACTTACCAGATATTATGAAAAATAATTAATGGATAGTAACAAATTCATTACTTTCTGGACCAAAGGTTTCTTTGTTTCTCATGATAATACTAGATGTAGCTGAAAGAGTTGGGGAATTGCCCAAACATGGATTTTTTTTGTCAAGCTGTTAGTGTGTCATAATTTAAGATCCCACCGCTATATAATAATAAATGCAATACAAAGATTTTTACTGTGGGTGGACAGATTCTGGCTGCTGCCAAATCTGAAAGTTTTTATTTTGCCCAGTAGTGTATTATATAGCAAATCACTGAAATACAGTTACAGGTCAGATCTTTCCTGGTTCTTTTCTCAGGCAGTGATAACCCACCACTGTGTTTATCAAAGCACTCCTTGGGGTTGGGTCTCTTACTGGACTTGAGTTCTTCAGGGGATGTTCCAAAAGCTCTTCTTTAGAACTAAATCAAGCTGTTGACCTTCACAGCAGAATTCCAGCTGCTGCTGGAATTAAAGCCCTTTCTCTTCCATCACTCTTCCCATTAGACCCTGAATTTGCCTTATTATACTTCCTTTTATAATCTCCTTTTGCTATATCTTATACTCTTGAAATCTCATTATGAATTGTGGTATATCCTGTGTATTAATACATTTACTTTAAATCCCTGCAAACTTTGCAGAGCAATATGCAGATTCACAGTTCTCTGCCATTCCACAACAGCAGCTGTCTTTTTTTCCACAAGACCTTAATGCTCAGACACACAGACATGCAATGGACATTTACCAGTCATTGGAGTTTGCACGAAGAATAGTAACAGAATTACATGAGTGTGAATATACATGTGACAAATCAAACCTGAAGTCCCACAGATGATGAACAGAACTGGTCTCCTAAATTCTATCTAAAATGTTAGAATAGTACATCACACTTCTCCCTTCCCTCCCACCTCCCTTCATTACAGGTATCTCACCCTGTAACATTCTGATGAGTTTGCACTTGCTCAGTCTCTCTGATGAGCCCTTGAATGTTTTTATCTCTGAATTGCCTGAGAAGGCCATTATCCTTTCTAAGGGGAAAGATCACAGTGATCTTATTTCTGTGATATTGTATGTAAGAACCTGTTTTCAGAAGCATTGCAGGAACTATATTTTATCCAAAGCTAAATAGCCTTTAACTTTTCAACAGAACATGTTTATTCTAACATCTAGATCTTTTTATTTGCTTATGTAATGTGAAGAGTGTGGGCATTTCTATGCCTTTTGTGATGTACAGTTTTCAAGGGCTTCTCAGTCTGTTTAGCAGCAAGCTTTAAAGATTTTTTCCTACCTCTAAATATATTTTAAACTATCTAAAATACAATTGACACAAGTGGATCGATGCCATTTACACCAATGGATCAATACTTACTGCAGTTTGAACTTGAGTGCTTGTATAGCTAAACTTTCACAGAATCCTTCCACAGCAAACTTAGATGCAGCATAAACATCATTAAATAAGATACCTGATGGTACAAACAGAACATCTTGAGAATGTGATTTTATCCAACATACTAATAGTTTGATTTTAAGAACTCATCCCAGAATTTCTACAGTCATGCTGAAAAAACATTAGAAAAATCCTTGTGCACATTGAATCTAAATACTAATTTTTGAATATGTTCTCAAAATTGCTAATCTAGCAAAGATGCTTGACTAATGCTTTTCCTCCCCCTAGCTGATGCTGTGGTCTCCTTGGATGATATTATTTTGTAGTCTAAGATATGAAAGTGTCTGTAAATATAATACCATCTGCATTATTTATCAGCAAGACTTTAATAGGCTTTAGATGAAAACAGAGGCTGAGTGTAATGCAGGAGATACAATTATGCAAGAAATCCAGCTTGCATTTGAGTGATTTCAAAAAAGCACTACATCAATCCATTGAGGTCGAGGGTAAGTGTTGTATTAAAATACCAATTCTTGGAGACTGATGGAGGACCCTTGCTCAGCAGAATAATCCATGTAAGATCAATGTCACAGTTGTAATTAAAAAAAAAAACCAAAACAGCTAGACAGGATGGGACACAAGAGTAGGAATATCATTATCTGTCACTAAAATTTGACTCTCGAGTGTTGTGAGATGAGAAACTTTACAAAAAGGTGGTACAGTTGTCCAGGATTGGATTATATTCTCTTACTACTATGCAGAACATAGTAAGCATGTTTGTCTGTTCCCCTAATTTTTTCCAAGAGGAAAGAGAAAAGTAATTTTCTCTTTAGGGCTAAGCCCTATTCTCCAGATAATAAAAATACAACAATAAATTTTTAAAAAATTATAGAGTTTAAGTTAAAACTCTAAAACAAATGACCAAGTGGGTTTTGTTGCTAAAATGCTGTGAGAAAACCTGTGTACTCTCAAAGTACCTGGACGCATAAAACTCACCAGGTGCTTTTCATGGTTGGACCTTCAGCATTACAAATCACAAGAGTCAGATATGCCAGCTCCTACTTTTTTTTTCCCCTAAAAGGAGGAAAGCTTTGGATTTTGAACACTGAACTCTTAGTTCAAGTAAAGAGGAAAATCAACTTTACCTTGTATTCCCATAACACTGCTTATTATAACTATATGCCCACTCTTTCTCCTCTTCATGTCAGGCAGGATCTCCTTCAGGAGCCGAACCAGGCCAAAGAAGTTGGTGTCCATCACAGTTTTCATTTCCTCAATGCTCTGACATTCAATGGGCCCAATGAGCCCCATTCCAGCATTGCTCACTGCACAATATTGGAGACAACAGCAAGCAAAAACATCAATAAACATAAACTTGTAATCATTATTGGAAAGCATCTGAAAGGAATGTGAGGATTAAGGTTTAGATGATCCTAAATAATCCTTAAAGAAAGCATTAAAAGATGTTAGTCACTAGAGCGTTCCGAGTACATTTGACATTTCTATATGTCTTTATTTTTAATTGTACTTTTAATCAAATTTAAATTATCTGCTATTTTTCATTTTAACTAATTTATTTCTCAATAGTCCTTCTTTAAAAAAATACAAAGGGATTACAGAAAAATGAGTCAAGAATTACTAGTATTTTTTTATAATTCAGTATTGAGAATCAGTAGCTACAGTCAATACCCATAAGAATTAATAGAAATCTTCAAAAAATGACAGACCAAGCCATATTTTGGTCTGTTTTTTGTTTTATTAACATTCATGTACCTTCAAGAGTAAGTACCTCCCCAACAAAATAAACAAACACACAATTCCATTGATTTCTACTTGCCTCCTGGATATTTATAATTGGGGAATGATGACAGGACTGGCATTCTGCTCTAAAAGTAGTACATCAAATTAGAGTATAATAATTTTGCTGAAATTCTTGCCAAGCACTGCATTAATAATTAATCAGAAAAAAGGCAAGTCCTTAATTTCCTAGTAGATAAGATTTAATAGCTGATGGTGTAAGCATTTCCACTAAGACACTAATATTTATTTTTAGCAAAACAATATGAAAACACTTGTTGCTGAATGATTTGCAAAGTACAATTTCAATTCTCAATACAAAATAGAAATATCCCTATTTTTTTGCATTTGTTCGTTTACTTGCTAATTCCCAAAGCTGTTGCTTTCTTAGTACAGACAGGTACTACCTTCATTGTAAAAAGGGCTATGCTTCATCAATAGTGTGGAAAGTCTTGCACATAAAGGCGCCAGTTTAGGCAAAATTTCTCACATTTACTAAAAAAATGTATGGTTTTATCCAAGACACTTCCCTGTGATCAAGTTTCTCCTTTGTAAACAGGGAAAACCAGCTTCCCTACTTCATGGAAGCAGGGTGAGATTTAATCCACTTATGTCTGCTTGAAGTCTTAAGAATCTTGAACTAAATACACTATGTAATTTTTACTACTTTGATAATTTAAGTAATACACTAATGAAACTTCTCCAGGGTATTTGAGACAGTGTTTTACAGGACTCTGGTATCTGTTGATAGCACACACATCCTGTACTTGCCCAGGACATCGATCCTTCTGTCAGGGATGCTGTTCACACAGGTTTTAATAGACTGTTCATCACAGACATCCAGTTGTTTAATCTCCAGGGTTTTGCCCAGCCTGTGACCTGCAGCTGCCTCCAGTGGCTCCTTCTTGGCCAGGTTCCGCATTGTGGCGAACACTGCAACACACCCAAAATAAAATCTTCACTGTGCCACTCCTACTGAGAGGTGTTAAAGAACAGCGCTTTTACATCCAGGTCTTAATGTCAGCGATAGAAACAGATAAAAACTAAAAGTTCAAAGATTCTATTTTCAACATATATTGTCACTAATTTCCCAGTCTGGTTCTGAAATCCTCAAGAAATTAAAAAGAAGAAGCTATGCATAATGAAGAACATGGAGTGTATAAAGGATAATACTGTTACCAAAATATTAAAAAATAGGTACCAAATTGTGCCACTAAATTGTTTTTAGGTACCCAAAACCTAATTCTGGATTCTAGATTTTCTTTTTTTTTTTTTTTTTTAAATCACCACAATATTTAGCAGGACAACCATTGTATTAAAAAGTGAAAGACATAATTCTTTAGGTTGAAAAAATATTTTGTAAGCTACTTCTCAAAATTGAAATTAGTTATTATCGTAGCCTAATTGCTCAGAAAGCTCTAGATCTGCATCCAGTCAGTTAGCAGTAAAATACTCTAAGTATGAGAGACTGAATTACCACAGATTGCTGTGTTCACCTTGCCATCCGTTTTCAACCAGAGCAAATACCCTGCTTTGCAGCAACAAGACAAAGACCTTTTGTTTACTGGCCTACTCAGGCTTGGAATAATGAAATGTGCTTTAAGGAAAAAAAAAAACTGTTTACCTAAATTACTTTGGTCTTCAAATGGGCATGGGCCTATCTATATATGTACAGATTTTAGTAGCCAGAAGCAAAGCTAATCACAGCTGTGGATGTATATCCAGAGCAGCATAATATTAAAGATATTTTCAGATATGTGTTTTTTACTACTCCTTTTTCAATGCATGTGTGTGTACACTATTCAGTTCCAATAGTTGTTCCATTCCAATAAAGGTACAGAAATATCAACTGCTTACAGAAATCAGTATACTTTCGCTGTATTTTCTTGAGAGTAGAAGAGGAAACGAACCAGAAACAAGTCACCAAACTGAATACAACCACCTGTTAAATCACAGAGAAAAAAAACAGCATCATCTCAAGTAGTATGTTTTTGTAAAGACAAAGAACAGATAGATAATTACCTTTAAATCTTTTCTGTTCATCTTTTGCCATTTTTACAGCTATTGCCAGCCCAATTCCTGAGGAGCAACCTGTAATGAGGACATTTCTTCTTGCCATTCTCTTCACTGAGTGGTTCAATTCTTCACAGGAGCAACAACATAAATGTAACTACAGCATAATGTGACTGGCCTTTAATACTATCTCCACCTTCCCTGAGTCAACAAATCTGAAAATGCACACCTGGACCTTGCATGATTAAGGGATAATCTCCAAATAAACAAAATAGAAGCAGATGCTCCTACATGTGCTTATAATCTGCATTATCAAAACTGATTAATACACAATTTGATCAATCTATAAACTGAGGCGCTTGTAAACGACACGGATTGTTTTTAATAGAATAACCAGCTTGCACAGTACTGGCAGGAAAAGCCTTTTCCACAGTTACAATTGGCCTGTAGTGCTAAGTCCTCCACTCACAGCTATGGAAAGTAAACTGCACCCAGAGTGGGATCCCTCTGCTAAAGCTCTTCAGAATTCCTACACCTAGAGCACCCTCCTGGTTCTTTTACAACACATTGAGGAACAGATTTCTTCCCTAATGCCTTACTATTGTAAGAGTCTTAATAGGCATTACAGAAAAAAAAAAACCCAAACTGCAAAATGGGATGTGGATTCTGAAAGAGACAAATTGTTGGACAGACTCCTGACATTTCCTTTTGGCAGAGTTCCCAACCAAGAACAGAGTAAGTTAGCAAGCATGCTGCAGTGGAGAACTGACAGGAAATGTTGAACAGAGAGCTTCACTACATTCCTGCTAAGACTGAAGTCTCAACACTTCTGATTCTGCAACTGACATGTCAGAAATTCTAAAAAATAAGAACTAGCCTGACGTCTAGGTTTTAGAGAAAATATTTTATGCGTAAACTGTGGATTAAAAGTGCACATTTGGGCTGGCACTTCAGTGCAATTCATGTTTAACATACAGTAACTGTAGGTATACTACATTCAGGAAGAAAATCAGTCCCTTGTTTCTGTCCTGAGTGACAGGAAAAAGAAAGACCGTAATAAGCAATTAGCCTTATGAACAGCATTCAGCTAATTGCAATGCCATTATACACAGTAAAATGTTTTTCAAGACTTAACAACCCCATGTAAATGCAACACACTTCAGAAGAATGAACTTAGTGTTCCAGGATTTGCACAGATGTAAATTGGTTAGGAACTCAAGAAAAGTAGGACACCACAGAAATATTTAACTGAAATTATGTTTTAAAAAAGTCCATCCTTTCCAAAAGAAATAAATTGGCTTGAACAGTGTAAGTGGAATCCTTAACTTTTCAGGCAAGCAACAAAATGGCAAAACATCTAAAGATAAAATATAATTATGATTCTCCTTATTTATCAGGTTTGATAAATAAGAGTTTAACCAGATAAGTTAGTATACAGACAAAATTTCAGTGCAAATGCTATTTAGCTGATTCAGAGATTAGGCAAATTGCTTTTGCTGTTCATGCACATTTATATTTAGTGCATGTAGGAGGAGCAAATGAGGCTTAATACAATGCTAGTTAGTGGAATTCCATTAGTGTTGTGATGCAGCTGTAATTAAGGATTGGTTATGTTTTCCACTTGAAATCCTGCTTTGAAGGGCTTATGTATTCCACTGCTTTAAAAAAATCTGTCCAAAATTTGATGCATACACTTCTAGGCTGAAGACAAAGTGATGTGCATAAAGATAGTTAAAAATAAAAGTAGTTTAATTTGCAATTATTTCACCAGTCAACCAAATTCCAAGATTTTCCCTTTACAGTTATGTAGAGAAAGAAATAGCTCTATTTAAAACACACAGTATATTTATTTCTGTAAGTAACAGTGGTTTTTGTCACATTATAATTTTCACAATAGCAGAATAAATAATCTGAAACTGCAGAAATGCTTTAGATGAGTGTATCTTGGCTTGTCAATGGTGGCAGAATGTGTGGCTGGTCTTGTAGAACCACTTAATGTGGAACATGTGGCATTTGTGGAACGTGTTTACATGAAGGGAAAGAGCCAGTACTGCCCAAGGAGTTCAGCAAACTGCCACTTGCAGAGTTTCTGGATACCCCAGATAGATTTGTTGGCTAAGTCATACTTTTAATATACAAAACTCTTAACTGAGGCCTGGTATTCAAACTGAAATACATTCAATTCTTTTCCTCTTCTTTACATCAAATAACTTTAGTAACTTGATTCCTGAAGTGTGAATCACATGTCTTAATGCACACAAATCCTGTGTGCATTGATCAGACTTAGACTGATGCCTCAAAAGCTCATTTGCAGTTTCTGATGCTTATGTAAATATAAAAGTGGGGCCACCAGCCATTCATACCAGCTCAATTGTGTAATACTTTTGGAAACCTGGAAATAAATATGTTTTAGAGTGCATAGTTATGATGTGAATTTAATCAATGGGAATTTTTGTATGGGTTTTTGTTTGATTAAAAACATCAAAAGAAACAACCTCAAGCTTTTTGGCCCTGTCCCACAACCCTGTGCATCTTAAAGATACTGCTTGGAGTAAAGCAAGCAGGTTTTGCCAGTATTTATGATCAAATCAGTGTCCCAAAACATCTTACAAACAGGTAAATTTTAATATGTTGCATCTGCATCACTGCATTTGTACAAAAAAAGATAAAATAGTCCCGAACAAAAATTGCTAATAAGGTAGTACCATTGTGCTTTTAGTTAGAAGTGATATATTAAACAAGTACATAATCTAAAAACCTTTGAAAAAGATGACAGCTGAAATTAATCCCTACAATTAAAAAAAAAATATTATGAAGTATAAAAGATAAATTAATATTAAAACGATATTATATTAAGGCAAAAATCTCATCAACACCTGGAAAAATAAAAAGGTTGTCTTCTGCTTCAGTACAAATAATTACATGCCTTATTTAGAAATACAACTTTAAAATGTCCTCTTGGAATGCACAGTGACAATGCCAGCAACAGCATCCCTGGGCTGCTGCTTTGTCCCATGGGCAGCAGCAGGCATTCCTTCACAATTCTTGCACCTGAAACAAAATATGTGATTACCATAGCTAAATCCATTTGTACCAACATGTTACTTTTCATTATTGAACTTTAACTTACAAATTCATGAAAACTAACAGCAGGTCTCAAGTCCATGGCTGTCATCTCAAATTCTGATTTATGTTATGTTATGAATGCATTTTTGTTCACTGTTCTTGTAACTGAAGTGCATTTGCTTTCTCCAAGAGCACAACTTACAAATTTTCCAATACCATATTAAGTTCCAGCAGATAAGAAGGAAAACATTATGTAGAATATTTTTGAGAAGAAATCTTCATATGCAAATCCCTGTAAGAATTTTTGTACAGTTTAAATGAACACTGTCCTCTGAAATAACTCCTCTGCACGGGGCCTAAGGTTTCATGCTGGATTGCAATGTTGTTCTTAAGCTGCTAACAGTTCAGGAAATGTCTGCAGAAACCCCAACAACAGTATCAAGGTATTAAAAGGAAAAAACCCTGTGATGTCCACTAACACTGAGCAAGAAAAGCAGCAAAACAAATGTAAGCTGTGTATAGAAGTAAAGGCAGCCAAACACAGCATGTTTGAGGTTAGGGGTTTTTTTGTTAGTTTTTAGAGCTTCACCCCCACCCCTCCTTTTAAAAACAAGTGAATATGCTGGATCTAATTATTCATTTATAGAAAAAAATAGAGTTTTAGGTGTCTTTAGGATATATACACAGCAGCCATGTTTACATTAGCTAGGGCTGGAGCACAACAAGAGATTCTATCAGCCACTACTATTTCACATCATATTATACTAAGGTTCTTCTTAATTATAAATTTTAAAAGAGGTTATGTTGGTCTCTGTTTATCTATCCATGTTTAGCTGGGTGCTTATTCTTTATGAGGAATGCTATACATACTGTACAGAAACACTTGTAAGTAGCATATAAGCAGCTTACAGCTAACAAATGAAAGATTACAGTAATTTTTTTAATGCTATGCAGTTTTTAAAAAATGTTGTAAAAATCACTTTTTAGAAAAGTCAATCATTGTAAGCACTAATTTTTTCTTATATCATTTTAATACAATTTTACTTCTCATTTCAGAAGGAACTATGGTCACAAAAAATTAGCTTGCTGTAAATCCAATCTGCCTTTTTTTTTTACTAAAGAAAATTACTTTGATTTCCCAGAAAAATGAAAAAAGCCATTCTTAATGTTCAGCAAGATATTTTTGGTTCCTTTATTTGGAATATTTACAGCTTCTAAGGGTAGCCAAGTGCTGTATTGTTACAAAATCTTCACTACAGATTGAAGCACAGTAAGAACAAAGAATAATTCAACTGAAAACTCTGTGACCTGGTTATTTTATGAGTCCCAAAGGGACAGAGTGGACCAGAACACAAATCAACCCTCCCAGCAATTCCTTCCCTGAACTGATTTATTTTCTGTAATAAGCAAGGAAGGCAATGTATTAAGAAGAAAAAGAATGAGACAGACTGTACCCCTGGGCAAGACATACACACTGCCGCTCCACCCCTTTTCCCTAAATAGATTAGGCAATTTATTTTTTAGAACTAGGACAGAAAATTTCTGTGGAAGTCTGGTCGATCAGTCTGCAATGTGTTACTAATGGAGAAAGTGTTGTCTTACATTATGTTAATGTACTTAATTTTCAAAGAAAGAAGGAACCATATAATATTCTAAATGGAGCCAGAAGCCCTCTGCAACATATTTCATGGTTTACACAGAACATTTCCAAAATCCAGTGGTTATTTATCTACTTCACTACAACGAAAATAAAATTTATTTCCTTATCCCAAGTGTTGGAAGGAACATGACCAGAGCAGGTCTATTTTTAAAGCCTTTTGCCTCTTCCTACCTGGTATTCCTTAGCAAAAACAAGACAATTTGTCTGGAAAGAAAGAGTCTAGTCAGCAATTGTACAGGGGCTAGCTAGGAAATTCTTTCTTTCTTTCAGAATCATCCCTTAGGAAAAGTTAGAAATTGTTGATGGTATGTGGAAAGGTAGCAGCAGTCCCTGTCCTGTTCTTGAGCGTCATCAATAAGCTAACAGAGTTCAAGATGGAAGAGCTGACATTGCTTTAACTTGCAGTGAAACAAATATATAAACTTCATATTCAGCTGTGACACAGCCAAGCCCTCATGATCTAGAATACAGACCAAAGGCCTTTGGTGTTCACACAGAAATGAGGCTTCTCTGATCCCTCACCCTGGGGAAAACAAACACATAAATGCAGCATAACCAAAGTGGCAGAGGCCATCCTGGCTTTGTATTTATCTCTAGCTTGGAGTCATCCTTGACTGAACTTATTTCTGCAAAAGCCTGTTTATCTCAGGTCCCATTTGCGCTTGTAGAGACTGATTCATGCACCAAAGCCAAGATTTGTGTAATTCACAAAGTTAGCTGTCTTCTCAAGTCCCTCCACACACTCCCATCCCCTAGGCCAAAACATTCCCACTTCTCCTTCCTAGCAGCATGCTGGAGCTCAGGGGCCTTTGATGCAATAATTTTCACAAGACAGGTACCTAAGTCACAAGAAGCTCTCATCATACAGCATATTGTTTGTTTCATTTCAAGGAAGACCATATCATCCATAGCCAGAAAATCAGGTCCCTAAAGTTATCAGTAACCAAATTTCTCCATAGAAAGCAGACAATTATGAGTTTGCCATAAAATCTGTAATTTAAAAATAATTAAACTTCGGGGATTCTGGGAGAAGTAATGACACTTACACTAAAGAGACACCATATAATTTCTCCTAGGCAGTACAGTAATGGCATTAAAATTGATAATTTGTTGTCTATCCAAGGTATGTTTTACCTTTCCAAGAGCTTCTAGGATATGTTGTTTTCTTTCATTCTCTTTTTCTTCAGCTGATTTATTTCCTGATCTCTCTGGAGCAATTCAAACTCCTTTTCACGAAGCTCATCTTTAGAATGCTGGAGTTTCTTCTCTAAACTCTCAATCTGAACAGAAAATGCAATTAAATCAGAACCAATATTTCACCAAAGTCAGAACAATTTTATTTTAAAAAAAAAACCAAACCCACAAAACAAACAAAACTCCCAAATATTGTCAGTATTGACCCTGACTTTGGATTCCTCTGTCAATTTTTCATTTTCTCTACATTTTCCTTTACTAAAAGAGCAGTTTGGGATCTGTATCATATCAAGTGAAAAATCATTTTTCATTTTTGCACTGTTATAGCCTTTCAAAATTTATAGTTTTAACTGACAAACATCTATTTTTACTGGTACATTCCTTCCCTCTCCCTACAATAAAAAAGAGGTTTTATCTTCTAGATTAAATCTGGCCAGCTATTGTGTCACAGGATCAGACTCTCTCATGAAATGAGCTGCCCTTTTTTAGGGAAACTGTGTTTTTGATTAAGAAGCATTACCTGTTTATTGCATTCCTTAATTTCCAACTCTGACTTCTCTAAATTACACTGTAATTGAATTATTTGTTGCTCCATTTCTCCCTTATGCTCACGAACTGTCATATCCAATTGTGCAATCTAGAGGTAAAAAAGGAAGAAAAGGAAATATTTTGTTATGAACTAATATGCAGATTTTAAGAAGCCATATTACAAACTATGAGAGCAAAGTGAATGAAATTAATCCTCTGTAGCCTCAAGAGCATTCTCTTGAGTAGTCGATATAAAGCTACACCCTAGCTATTTCATTTAAATAGTGGCTAAACATAAAAAGAAAAGGAGAAAATTGGGAAAAAGTCCATAACTGAATAGGTTAGGTCCTCATACACACATAATGCAAGTTATCCTTTTCAAAGAAATATGAGTTGTTTACTATACTAATCCACCTTGTTAGGAAGTGCCAATTTTGCCAAACCAAAAAAAAATTCAGTTCATTGAATGCTTTGATGACTTCCTGGGGCAGTTCACAGGTACTGTGGCAAAAATACATGGCAAGATCTGTTCTCCTGACAGTGTCAGTTCTTTGAACAGACTTATTCAAATCCCACTCCTTCTCTCTGAACCTCAAATATTCTTGGAGACAAAGGCTGGTAACTCCTTTAGGAAGAGGTTTATTATAAAGTGACAGAAGCAGAATTTTCCCATGATGGGCATCAAATCCTGAAGCCAGACCAAAAGTCTGAAAGTATTTCAAGTGAGCTACAGAAATTTATTCACAACAAAGATACCATTTCATATTTAGAGGCTGCTTTAATGTGAATCAGATAAGCTGCAGTGCAAAAGAAGGAAAGGAATCTATCATCTCCAAGCACCCTTCAGCACAGACCTCTCGTTCCTCTTAGCAAACACCAAGATGAGAACAGTTGCCCCATGACTTTATCACTAATGAAGAATCTTGGGACAGGATATGGCGTAAGGTTTCTGATTTTCCTGGTACATAAGGCTTCAACAACATACAGCTGCTTTGAGGTTGGCACTGTGCCTGTAGGAACCAGTAGAGTTTGAGAAAATGCATCAAAGCAACCAAACCTAGCAGGCCTAACCCAACTTGTTATAAGATATCTGCTGTATAAGAGGAATAATTGTCAGTAACATGCTTAAAAAATATCTCACCTGAGCTACTCTTTGTTTTAGTTCCCAATTCCTTTCTTTCAGTGCTTGGTCCATGTCAAGGAGTTCCTGCTTTTTGTCTTCAATTTCATCCTTGCAATACCTGAAATTCTCATACATTTAATTGCTTAATGCACATTCAGTTGCTTAGCTTCAAATATCCAGCTTGAAAATCATGAGATCTATTACTTACTTACAGCATATTATCCTAAAGGTAAATTGATTGCAAGGAAACAAATCCAAATAGAATAATTCTGTTAATTATATTCCAGGTGGGGAATTCCTAGTAACTTCATTATTCAAGTTATTTAATTGGCTATATCAGGATTCTTTACGAAAGAAAGTATCATTAATTTGTGGTCAGAAAGGAAACTGGACAATTTGACTATTCTTATGATTACTTCACAGCTTTAAGATTCTGAAAATAATTTCAGCAGATTTTGAAACAGAATCCCCCAAAAAGAATTCAGCACCACTTTCAGAAATTAAAAATGAGCTGAAGATTTCAAGTATCAAGTTTTCTGATGGCCCCAAGCCACCTAAAAATTATAGAGCTGCTAAGAACATTAAAAAACCCCATCCAAACCACTTGCTGTTCTTAAGGAATAACCAACATAACAAAGTTTTCATGACAGAAAAGATAGCAGCTCACCTGAGCTCAGTTGTTAGATCCATGATAGCAATGTTCTTCTCCTCCACAGAGGACTGTGCATTCTGTAATGCATTTTGCAACTCCTGGAGTTGTGTCAAAGTGATCTTTAATTCTCCACAGGCATTCTGTAATGCAGATTCCAGTTCTGCTATTTTCTGTAAGGCTTTCCTGTGGCAAGTCTCACTTTGTAGCAGCTTATCTTCAAAATCATTCACTATTTTACACACATACCACAAAAGAGAATGTTTAATCATCAGTACATCAGGGTCTTCATGCAACACCACTACCTAGTGGTCATAATAAAGTTTAGTATGACTATTTTATAGAACAATCTAGAAAAACAGTGACTACTTATATAAAAAGATGCTTATGGTACCTAAGTATTTCCTAGTTCTATTCAGTTCATAATCAACAATTGACCTGAAACATAAGGATATATCTAAAAACATGTGGCCAAGGAGGCAGCGCAGACACAGTATAGTAACTGACCATGCTGTGCTAGGAATAGTGCAGGCAGGATTGCTGCTGTTTCTCTGGCTTAAAACAATGGTCCAATTAAACTAAATGGAATTGGAATTTTGTTTGTTGTTTCCATAGACTTGTGGGGTTTTCTGTTTATTTCAAAGAGCTGCATTTTTTAAATAGCATATGCCTTTATTAAAGCTAAGTGTCTCATTTGACTATTACATTAATAATCTGCATTACCAATTTACAGGGAAACCATTTAGTATTTCACCTGGGGTGAAGGCATATATCACAAAAGTGAGAATTTGCAAAAATATGTAAAAAAAGCTTGTGATTTTTTTGGGTTATGGGAGGTGTTGTTCATTTGGGTTTGGTTTTGTTTTGGTTTAAGAAGATTATCAGTTTGTGACCCTTATGTACTTGATTATGAAAGGGGGGGAAAGAAAAATGTCCAGTACATAGAGGGGAATAGTTTAATGAAAGGAAGCCTGAGAAACGAAATAGCCAAATTACCCTCATTTGCCTTTCTGTTGAGCTCTGATCTTGCTTCTTCCAGAGTGATATCCAATTGATTTATCTGCAGTGCTTTGTTTGCACCATCTCGTTTTAATTGCACTACTTCCTTTTCCATGCCAGTAAGTTCATTCTTGCACTGATCCATCTCCAATTTCATCTGTCTAAGAGAAGCAACCAGAACAAAATAAACCAAGGAATAACAAGAGCAACATGCTCTAAGACAAGTATTTGTGAATAAAATGGAAATAAAAGTCATGTTAAGTAGGCTTTTCTTGTAATCAAAGCTATATTCTTTAAGACTAGCAAGCTCCTGCAGAATGTACTCTCTACAATTACAAGCAAGCTGATACGGTTATGATTTGAACTGCTTTATGAAGTGCTATCTTAAGGCTAAGTAGGTTGCCAGGACATGCATTAATTCCATTGGAAAACTGTTCCAGAAAGTCATGCCTCTGCTAGTCAGAAGCTTCCCTTCTGATTTCCAGTCTGTGCTGCCAGAGACTGAAGTGTGAGCCCAGAGCTGAACAGCATTTCCAGACAGCAAGGGTTCTGATCCATATGCCCATGTGCAGAGTCCACCTCTCATTTATCCTAAACCCACCTGATGGTAGAATTCAGTTCAGCCACCTTCTGCCTGTTTAAATCTGCTTCCTGAACAGCTAGGTGCAGTTTCTCCTCCACCTTTCTCAGCTCATCTTCTGCACATGCTTTCTGCTTCTGGAGCTCTTTTTCCAAAGTAGATACCTATTGGAAATGGCATTTAAAGAGTAGTTGCCAAATTGCATACCAAAGAAATACACATTTTTGTCTTCAACTCACATAGGGAAAGTTTTTACACAACAGATTTCTTTATAGTCTGTATGTAATTTAAAACTAAAACTTGGCACATTTGAAAGAAAAATAGTTTCTAGTAAATGCAACAAGATGCAAGTTTCTGAATTTAAATGCACCTCTACTTAACTGCAGCATAGGGCTTGATTTTCCAAGTACCTAGCCACTCTAACACTAACTAGAATGTCTGATAGCTCAGAAGCTGGATTAAGATAAAACAAGCCACTAAACTCGTTATTTTACATATATCAAATAACAATTATCAACTCAATTATCAAAGAAATATTCCGATTTTATAGGTATTATGAAAACATAAATAAGGAATTTAATTTTCTCTATGTATGTAGACAATTCTCACCATACTGTACCTGTTTTTCAAGTTTAATTTGATTATCTTCCAACTCCCCATTTCTAACAGTTTCTTGCTGTAACATTTGTTGCTGATGATGCAAAGTTTGTTGCAGGAGAATATTTTGTTCACTCATGTCCTGAATAGTCTGACCTTTAATTTTTACTTCTTTCTGCAAATAATGAAGCTAAAAAGACATTTATTTTCCATTACAATAAAACATTTTTATTTGCAGTTGCTTCAGCTATTCTCTCTTAATGAACACAGAATCACACTTGTGATGCAATAAAACTTTTGTATCTGAATTTAGTTGCATTACAGCTTCAACAGTACATAACAGATCTCATAATTCATCATTGTATTATGTTCCAAACAGTGAGCAAAGTAGTAACTTTCTCAGTCAGTCCCAGGTTTTGATTCTTGCTTTCTTAATATAACTTGTCAAAATTTTTAAAACATACATAGCAGATTTTCAGTTAGAACTACTTTTCTTTCTGCCAGTCCTCTTTATTTCTCAGAAAGTCCTTGTTTTCCCCTTGAGATTTTGCTCTCAGTCCTCCCCTTTATTTCTTTTTGCCTGTATGACAATAGTCATTCCAATAAAAAAAGGAAATTTGAGTGCCTAACTTGTTTTATGGTGACTAATCTGGTTTCTCAGTGGTGAATGCTGGAACTGTTCTGGGAGCAGGAAAAAAGGGAGTGTTCTTGAAAAAAATAAAGCCTCACTTGCTACCCTTGATGTTTCACACAGGATCCCATCCCTTCATATGCAATATAGGACCAGCAGGGTTTAGGGCTCAGGAAGCAGCAGCCAGTATCACAGGTTT
Source organism: Emberiza elegans (assembly GCA_024865655.1). Taxonomy (NCBI): domain Eukaryota; kingdom Metazoa; phylum Chordata; class Aves; order Passeriformes; family Fringillidae; genus Emberiza; species Emberiza elegans. Next base: position 70,601,640 of record JALJVW010000206.1, read on the forward strand.
ATGTATGACAGACCCCACAACTCCCATCAAGTTAATCCTGTCCAGGGTCCAGCAGCCTCCACTTGACTGAAGCCTCTCTCAGCAGGGAGGCCAGCACTGACAAGATCAGCTTGCTATAGCATTAGTTCACCCACAAATAAAAACTCCTTCTAATATTTAAAGTTAACTATTTCTTGCTTTCAAGTAGTAGTGGAAAGTATTATAAAACTCAGGGTTCTAGAAGTAAACATTTTTTTATGCCCAGGACTTCTTCCCCATTAAGACAGTTGAGAAACACATCAATTTTGTGCCCTTAATTTAATTTACAAGAGTGCTCTCTCAATTTTTTTCACGATAACGTTTTGCTTCACATTATTCTAATTTTGTTACCTCTTTCAACAATTCATTTATCTTAGTGCTTTCTTTCCCCTTAAATTTCCCCATGGTTTTGAGTTATGATTTTTCCCTTTACCCTCATAAAATGTATCATTTTTCCCAGCTTACTTCCCATCCACAGGTCCTGCTGCAAATTTTGGCTGTCATTTCACCAACTTTTAGATTAAATCAATCATAACAAGAGTTCTTTGCAATACAGAAGAGTTTTTAAACAACTTGTTACCTCTTCAGACCTTTCTTTCAGCTGATTTTCAAACATCTCTTTATTTTCTTGTGACTGACTCAAATACAGTGCAACTTCTTTCTTACATACATTTAGTGCTGACTCAAGTTGTTGTACCTAGGGGAATGCAATACACTATTTAAAATTGCACGGCATGGTTTGTATTAAGTGGTCTAAAAATTGTATTAAAAGACAGCTTTGTATAAAACATCAGAAAAGTTACATTTTTATCATATGACTATTAAAACAGTCATGGAAGATTACAGTAAACTTTAAAACTGGAATAGTCTTCAAAAATTTAAATTATTTGTGAAATTCGAAATTATAATACTTTAGACTGTGTTTATATCAGATGAGACTATCAGTTATCTGATATAAATCTATCTGTCTTGAGTATCTAGAATTTAAAAGCAAACATAGGGTCAATGCCAAATCATTAATCCATCATGTTTCATTACATATAGAACTACATAAATAAATTTGGAATTATGATCATTGGTGAGTTGGCATGCAAGTTTTTGAAAAAAAAAAACCCACTCACATCTTACTACAATTCTTTTCCAGAAAGTTCCCAAGCCGCATGATTTCCCTTTCTGCACTGGGGGCCAGTGCCGGAGCTTCACCAAATGGGAAAGGAAGAGCTTTGAGCAGTGTCAACACTGCCAATCTATTTTACACTTCTAGTGCTCATTTGGGTTTGAGTAATCTCTAACAAATACCTTATAATCTTGAACTGATAAAAATTATCACAAACAAACCCCAAATTTTAAGGCATAGTAATTAAGCTTTTCTTAAACATTTGGTTCCAGGGCTAGGATTTGTCATCAATAAGAATTGTGCTGAATTTAGCTGCAGAATGTCTAATTCTTTCAATTTTGCAATCAGACTGCCAGTTTTCTCATCTATACTGGACTTTGTATGTCTGTCCCCAGCTGATTCAAGAGTTTTTTGAAGAGAAATTATTATGTGCATTAATTTTAACTCTCTGTAAAACATCCCAAGTACTGCAAAGCCACTTGGGTAGCAAATTGATCCTACACAAGCTCAGAAAGAGCATGGAAACAGCAAAATCCCCAGTATCTTCTCCCACTGATATCCTGAAGATTTAATCCTTGCCTGGGGTAAATCTGCACTTGGCATTGGTTTATTAAAATCCTGTTACAAGTGTTGCATGGAAAATGTTTATCAGGCAAACCCTAGGAAGGGCTAGAGATGGCTAAAAGCATGACCAACATTACAGTATCACATATGTCTAAAATGCATGCTATACATAGACCAAAAGCATATATAACATTAGCTCTGTGGGACAACATTGGACTTTGAGAGTACAATAAGCACAAGTTTGCCCTATTTGTAACTACAGTAATTGCATTAAGCAATTCTGCATTGCATAATCTCATACTGTAGGTTTCATCATTCTTCTTTTAATTAAAAGAAGAAGACAAAAAAAATGCAACAACAGATAAAAAATAAATACTTCAGACAAATAACTTCTGGAATATTTACTTAAGAGAAATTTATATAAAACAGGTTTTCTATAAAAGATAAAAGGAAACACACTGTTACTGCAAACTTTAAAACAATTACTTGAACATTACAGAGAAGTTTACTAACTTTGATTTTTTCTTCTGTTAACTGACTTTCCAGCATCTTCAATCCTTGATCTTTCTTGACATTTTCATTTTTCATTTCCTGTTTTTACATTTTTATTCAAGAGAACAAAATATAAATATTACATAACATTCATCTAATGTTATAAAATTATAAGTAATTTAATAAAAACTGATAATCAGGAAAAAATGCAGACCAGCGTATCTAAAACACAATTGCTTGTATAATGTATTTGTGTGCATGATACTCTGAAGTGAATTTGGCTGCTGAGAGATCTCTTCATATTCTGCAGCAGCAGGCACTATTAAAAGGAATAAAACATTATCACACTAGAACATTATTGCTTTTCCACCTAGTGCAGGATTGATGCAAACATTCTTTATCCAGATCTCTTTCCTTTCGTTAGAGAGAGAAGCCCAAGGGGCAATCCACAGGCATAAAGAGAATGCTAAGACAGAAAATACTGAAAGGTCACTAAAATTTGCACAATATATAGAAGTAGCAGTAATTGGCGACTACACTAGATTCAGTCAAACAAGAATTAAGAAGCATAAACATCTTTCATTTTCCCCAATTTTTCCATGTATTTATGGATATGCTGTCCATTATTTTCAGTCACTTGCTTGATTTGCATTTAAAGAAAGTCAAGAGCCAACCTTACCTCTCTGTTTCCTATCAGCAGCCCATCCAATGATTCAATGTGATGCTGTTTATGTATAACCTCTTGTTGTAAAATAGATATTATTTTCTCTTGTTCAATGACTTGTTGATGTTTCTTCTCCAGCTGTGTCCGAAGCTGTCCATAAGTAAATAGCAATTTATTCTTTTAATAAAAATGTATTCATCTAAATATGTGATTCATATTTATTCACCCATCATTTTTATAATGAAAATTAAATACATTACTGCCATCAGCAGCATTGCATATTATCAAGAAATCTCAAGCACTTCATTCCAGAGGAGAATGAGGGCAGACAGAGTGCAATTGTCACCAGCCAACACAATAAGACATGCATCCATTCTTTACTAAAAGATGCGAAGCTTCTTAAACAGCAAGAAATAATCACAGTTATATTTCTAATCACATGGAGAAACATTTCTTCTCTAGAGACTGAAAAACCCCTGAATGCAGATGCTCCTAAGGCTCAGTTTGGCAGAGCTTCAGGCAACAAGAACATTTTTAGAAGCTGTCATGTTTAAACCCAGTAGGCACTAAAGTTATACTTTTTTTCTGTGTGTTTGGAGCAAAAAACAACAGAACTCTTCCTAAGTCCTTATTTCTCTTCAGTTGAGCAGGATATGAATATTTCAGTGGGAAAGTTGTATAGCTAGTTAGATGGAAGATGTAGTAAAATCAGGGAATGTAGGGAGAAGAAAGAGATTTTAACATAACATTTTAATGGACGTGTCTCGAAATTACAAGATAAATCAATACAGGAAAAAGTTACCAAGTATAACACTCATACATAATACCACACCATAAAGGTCTTACTAGGTCAATCTGTTTCTCCATTTCTTTGTGCTGCTTGAGGTGAAACAACTTTTCATCTTCAAAAGCAGAAGTTATTTTCTCATGTTCTTCACTGATAGTTGTTTCAAGCTCATGAATGCATCTGTTTTTTCCCTGGGAAGTGGCAACAATAAAAGGACTGAATAAAAACATTTAGCTTTGATATTAAGTTATTTGATCATCTGGTTTCTAGATTCCATAAAGGAACAACAAACAAAATTCTGACTTTACACAGAGCATGTGTCATCTCCAAGGATGTCAGACTTGTACCACAGGTACAGAATGTCAGTAAATGCAGCCACGACAGACACAAGGTGTCTGCCAAGATGGATTATGGCACAGGGAACTCCTGACAAAGACAAAAAGAAATTCTGTGTTCATATCAATAGATGGAATCTTTAAAATACCCTTTTGAAGACTTTTTAATTTACAAATCTACATGTATGTCACTGAAACAAATGGCAATTCAACAGGGCCTGATCCTCATTGAATATGGGACCACAAGGAAAACATAACATGTTCATTAATAACTTACACATTCAAGGGCAGGGAAAAAAGGATGATTTATTTCAAACAAGATTCTGTTTTTAAAACATGTGTTCCTAAAATCTGCACAGATTATTTAGCAGATCTGAAACTCCACACAGTTTGAATACAGGGAATACTACTGCCAAGTTAAACTTTTATGTCTTTTTAAATAAATGTGGTTTCTCACTGAGAACATTTTACCATGAGTTCCAGTTCCAACTCAACATTTCTTTCTGCAGCAGTGGAATAAGCAATAGTCTTTTCTTCCAATTGTTTCTCAAGTGCAGAAAGCTGAGAAGACTTCTTTCTTATCTGAAATTAAATATGCACAAAACAGCATGTAGACAACTGTTGCAGTTTTATTCAAATATTTGTATGCACTTTCTTACCACCAACTCCATTTTAGCTACTACTGTAGTATTTTTAATAAACTGTTTGGTTGATTTTGTTGAACTATTATATTTTATTACTTACAGAGAAAGATTCAGGACAATTTACCTACAATTTATCCAATTAATTATCAGTGAAATGGCTTTACATATTTATAACATTTATATTCATTATTAGGAAATAACTGCAAAGCCCATTATGCTAAACTCTGTAAACACATTAGCACCAGAATGGAAACATTAGCAATTTAATTTATTCACCCTGAGAAAAGCTGAAGCTTACATTTTTTCTTTTGTGACTCTCTGGTAATGATCTTCATCTCTGGCAACTACAGTAACATTTAATGAGAAAAAATACAACTGTTCCTTCAACCTGTTTCCTAGGATTACCCATTAATTCAACCACACCAAAGCATCAAGACTGTGCATATTTTCCACATAACAAATCAAAGTAGTAGCAGAAAAGTCTACTAACTTTAAACAGTATTTCTGACAACTAACCCTACACCAGCTTTAAAACAGTAATTCTGACAACTAACAAATTAAGGTTGATCAGCCTTTCTGCTTGCTGAAAAGCTTAGTTTGAATTTTTCTCAAATAAATCAGATTTTAAAATTATTATGACAATTGCAGTTTTTCCATAACTATTGCCTTAACTATCTTTGATTGCTGAACTGAAGACAAAAAGGCATATTCTTTTCAGTGCTATTTAAAACTTACTTCTCTCTCCAAGCTGTTAGTTTTTGAAGCCTTCTTCAATAGGTCTTCCTGTATGGTTTGAAACTGACTGGTTCTTTGAGCCATGCTGGTCCTCAAGGCAGAATTCTCATCCTCTGCTTTTATCAGTTTAGTGCGTAGCTCTTCTATCTCTTTCTGGAATTTTTGCCTCACCTTTTCAAATTGTTTGCTTATAAGTTCCAACTGTTGACATTTTCTCCTCTCTCAAAGTAGAAAAAATAAATTTAAGATTAATTTATAAAAGAACATGCAAACCCATAGTGTCAATGGAATGATTCATGAAAACAAACAAAAACCCCAAGAAACAAACAAAATAGACAGTATCATCATATAGGTGCCCTGACATAATTTCATAGAGCAGTCCTAACAGTAATGACAGAAACAATCAGAGAAGCACTAACAGCAGGATACAGAGATAAGAGTCAACAAAAATACAGAGATTTTAGCACAATCTGCCTAAAGAAAAAAATACATGGTTCCATTTCAACACAACTCCTAGCTCAGCTATTGCTGAACAAGTAACTTAAGCAGCCAAAGAAAGAAATATATTGTGTCTGGAGAAGTTGACAGTTTCCAAGGTGGCAAAATATTCCCTGTTCAAACAAAGCATACACGCTGTATAACCACCTTGAACCCTTGCAGAACATTTCTGTTCTGTGGATTAATTAGACAGAACTGCACAGCTGTTTCAGCAAGCTTACCTCCTGGATTTCTGGTCAATTTGACAGGCTCTGTTTCCAGGTCACATAACCCGCTGCTTCCTTGTCCTTCATTACTGTTAGAAAGATGCTCAGCTCCAGTACAGACAGTTAGGTTTGCATCAGGCTTTTGAATTTCTGCTTCTTTCATGGCCAGTCCAATGCTATAATAAAGAAGGAGACAGCTATTTAACATTCTTTTTGCATGTTAATTCTAATAGCACCTTATTAAGTGCCTAATCTTGCCATAGCTCAGTAACCAGAAAGTTATACCTTAGGTCTGCAATTGGAGGTTTACTTGATTCACCACAAGATTCAGAGGTAGCTTCTTTTGCTGAGGAACTCAGGAGCCGGTGTTTGAAATGGTGCCATTTAAACTAAAAGTTAACAGAAAACAAAGATCAATGAGAAATTAACCTTTTATTACTTCACAGCATCCTTAATTAATGTGTTATACTGGCATATAAATTTTAAGATACATATACCAGGCTATTAAAAGTTTGGATAATTCAATCCTTAAAATGATTCAAAACATAATACACTGTTAAGACTTTTTCAGTTACTCTACCTCTTCAGGTGTACTTAAAGACAACTGAGAAATAATGGTTTCCAGTATATTGAGCTCTTCTCTTGAATCCTCTATTTCTTGATGACATAATTTCAAGTGGTTCTGTTGCTCTGCAGTAAGTGCTCTCAGCTCTTCATTTTCACTTTTTAGAGCATTTTTCTCTTTAAGGACAATTTCTTTTTCAGAAAGTTCACTCTCAAGCTTGATGATCTTCTGATCAGACTGACTCAGCATCGATGTCATTACAGTGTTCTTTGCCTCTAGAGATTTAATTTCTTCTTTTGTGTTGTGATTCTCTTCCTTTAATTGTCTAAAAAGACATTTAAAAGGTATTTTCATTACTAGAGGCAGAGACTTACTGAGGAGACTCAGGCTAATGTAAAGGTGTTCATACACTGCCCACTCTTGCCAAAATGGCCTAAAGAACAACAATTAAGACAGGAATGTGAGTGTGGACAAAGCATGTAAATTGAATAACCCCAAAACGTCTTTGCAGTGTTTGTCCAAACCTAACAATTACAAAGACAATCAGCTGATGGTTGTATTCCCTCATTAAAGCAATGAGGGAATTACCAAAGAACTTCTGAAAAGAGTTGGGACAGAGAGCAGTCCAAAGCAGGTCTGACTGTTCCATGAGCTGCAGCCAGCATCACAACCTCACTGAGGCCTGAGTGCAGCCCATGGCAGCAGCAGCAGCCAGCTGGCACTGCAGGGCACTGGAGCTGCCCAGGGCAGAGCACAGGGACACAGCAAGGCAGGGCAGCCCATGGCCCTCAGCAGCAGCCAGCGAGCCCAGGAACAGTGCCCCAGAAGGCTTGGGGGGCTTCTTCCTGGGAATGGGGGCAGCATGTGCAATTAAAGTATTTAAAAATTAGCTACAGAAAGTGAGGAGAAATGTATTGAACTATATGAATTGAGCAGAACATTCACAGTTGCAACATGCAAGTGCTTGTAAAAACACTGTGCAGAGAATTTTTAAAAGCCTCTGTGTTACCTCAGTTGCTCTTCTAGGATGTCTAGATCCTTCCTGTAGCTGATACACTTATCATTCAACTTCTCTCTTTCTTTTTCACAATTAATTAAACGTTCTCCCAAGACTACTTCTTCAGCTTTAGCCTTAAAAAGCAATTATTTTTTATTACTGTACAGCAATAAACCAAGCTTTCATGTCAAGAGGTTATTTTTAAAATAATATTATGCTCTTTCTGGTAAGTCAGTAGATAATACTATTGCTCACTATTGTGAAGAGAAGGCAAGAGGCAAAGAAATTTTCTTTTCCTGTCATTTAGGAAAAAATTAACCTAATATTTTAGGGTATATTTGTGGTTGTCAGCCTTGTTCCACAAGGAAAGAAGTCTAACAAAACAAAAATCTCTGTAAGAAATAACTTATTTTCTCCTTCCACAAGGCAGGAACGATTAACAATTCTGATTGTTGGAACTTTGGGAGATGACTTCATTTTCATCTCAGCTCTTCTTCAGCACATGTTTCATTGAACAGCTTACACATACGGAAGAAAAAGAGCTTTTAAAGGATCTTGTATTTTTAAAATGTAAACTTCCCAGCTGGCAAGCGGGAGACCTAAGAAACAGCAGCAGTACTGGGATACTGCAAAGACGCAGACTCCAAAGATGCAGACCATACAAAGAGAGTGCAACATTACATACCTGAATTTATCACTACAAACACCTGCTTACCCTGCCCCACTTCTTTAGGGCTTTGCCACCAACAAGTGGAAACAATTGACTCACTGGTGAGCCTGTTGCTATTGTCTGCCTGGCCTATTGGAAGAAACATCTTCACACCATGGCAAATACAAGCGAAGAAAAAACTCTCACCTTTTCTAATTTTTCAGTTATTTTTGCTTTATACTTTGTAAAAGCCCTTGTCAGCTCCTCCACATTCAACAAAGCTTCATTTCTTTGCTGTTGTGCTCTGTCAAGAAAAAGATGCAAACCATTTATAAACCCACAAACTCCAGCCTGTATTACTGTAACTATCTTCTCCAGTTACTAAAAACAACTACTGCAGTGATCGCTCCAGGTACTTCCTTTCTTCTCCCAACTTTCCAAGCCCCAGATATCACACTGTGAGACTGTGCTCCAAGAAAGAACCAAGAGTCCCCCTGGTCCCCTCTGTCACTCCCCAGCACTGGCCCTTCCCCTGTCATAGCTCATCAGGGAAGGAGCTGCAGAGTGAGCTCAGCACAGCTCAGGTGTGCAGTCTCTTCAGGACAGCCAGCAGGGGCCCCACAGATTCCTGCTGCTCAAAACCATTCCTCTTTTCCACCCAGGGGCTGGGGATGGGGCAGTGCCTCATCTAAGTACAGCCAACCCCCAGATTGGGGTGTCTCTGTCTGAGGACCAGTGCCCATTTGGAGATGGCAAAAGTATCCAGAGAAGGGGATAAGAGCATTTCAGAAAAAAAAAAAACCAGCATTAGCCTAAAGCACTTCAGGTTGCCTGTAAGTAAGTTGTTGCAATTAATGATTAAAAGTAAATCATAATAATTGTTGATACTAACCATAACATCATACTTAACACCTGGCAGAAGCTCAGCTTTTCTGAAGTACAAAAATATTTACATTTACAACTAGTAACTAAGTACAGCTAGTTCCAGCCCCACATGCTCTGAAGGAGCAGCAACATAAAGTAAAACATTTCTTCAACCAGCAGTGCAAGCACCACAGTATTTCAGGGTTTCTTTTTGCCATAAGAAGGTTAGAGGTAATTTCATGGGTAGAGGCACAAGTCAAACAAACAGTTTGCATTCAAAAGGTTCAAGAAATGCTTTCCCAAGCCATTAATTCAGGTAATTTTTTGCCCCATGCAGTTAAATTAATAGGGAAGATAAGGATATTTTTATTTATTCCACTCACTTCTTTAAAATTATATTTTGGAGGTGATAGATAGGACTGTTCATAGCAGCTTCCAGCAGTCAAATTCCCTAATTCCCAAATTCCCTCCAGTAGTGACAGAGCCACTAGGCTAAAGAAGGCAATAGGAAAAAGGAAAAGAGAACAGAGATGGAATTACAGCACCCTTTTCAACAGTATCACATAAGTAAGATTAAGGATAACATAAAAACGTTCTCTTGATTAAGTTGTTCTTTTATCATTTTCTTCACACCAAGGAATACTGCTGAATACCAGCTGCTGAGTATACACTGCAGGTTCTTGCAAGACAAGTACAAAAATAATTCAGGAAAAATATATTCTGGACACTGAAGCTTTCCACTGCAGTACCTCCATTCCGAAGGAAAAACCAGCTGATAAACTGGGCATTAAAGTGTTATCAGCCTGCAGCTACCAGCTGATCTCAAGATTTTAAACGTGCCCATTTAAGTAATCAGTACCTTACCACAGAATTTCCCCTTTTTTAAAAAATAACATCCTTAAAACAGCAAAGTAATTTGATTCCACAAAGTAAACCACTGCCAATGGAAATAAGCACTTATGGTCTATTATTCTATGCTCCATTTATTAAAATTAGTTAATTACCTCTTTCCTTGCTTGCTTTGTTCAATTAACTCAATTTTCAGAATTTTATAGCCGTTTTGATATCTTTCCAACATGTGTTCTCTTTCCATTGCTGTTTTCTGACTTTGATCTAGTCTATCTTCTGCATCTCTAGCAAATAAACAAAGCATAATAAAAAAAATAAGTTTTTGTAAAGAAAATAGATTTCTGTTGTTCTTTAGCGCATAGAATGTTCCAGAAGTGCTAGACAAACATGCTGTAACTCCCAAAGCTAGGTTAGGAGCACCCAGAGTCTGCAGATTCCCCAGGAGTATGCCTGCAGTCTGAGTGGTATCTAAGACTTATCAATAGGCACCAGGTGTCACAGCTGCCAAGGACCCAGAGAGCTGACTTTGTGTCATGAGCTCTGATCATAGAAATCATATTTTTCCTGCCAAGAGGTGTGACTGGGAAAGAACACTAAAATATAAATTTAACATAAGTATTTTTTTTTTTTTTTTGTGAAGACAGACTACTGACATATTAATTGAATATTCCATAACGTGAGGTTGTAAGGCAAGTTGACAACCAGGTATGTCTTCCTGACACCTCTGAACAGCAATTACATCAGTTTTATTTTGCCATTTGCTTTGATTAATGTACTCATGGAGAAAGAATCCTTTATGTTACAAAGAGCAGACAAAGGTCATGTTCAGAAATTTGTATGCTTGTTACAAGAGAATCTATGTGGCCATGTAGCAAACAATCACGCCAACCAGTTGTAAAGGCACATTCCTATTCAGCACACATTACAAACTGGTCTTTATTATTTTTTCTCAGTTTCTTGAAGTTCATTCAGCACAAACTAAACCATGTCCCTCCTCCTAGAAATGGCTCTGAAATGAAAGTTTCAGACCCCAGATTACATGACCCACAGAGTACCAGAAATTATGTCACCCCTAAAATGAGACTGGACTAGCAGGAAGACAACAATAAAATGTTGATTTGAAAGCACACATTACTTCAGAATTTTATCTTGAGCTGAAACTTCTGCTTCCAAATTTACGATCTGTTCTTTCAACTTCGGAATGCTGATTAAATGTGTAGCTAAAGCAGCCTCAAGATATGAAATCTGAAATACAAACATATTTGGGGTTTCATTAACATTTGCATATATACAGGTGAGAAACAGAATAACAATCTGCTTACTGAATGACAGTGCTCTTAACCCGACTGTAAATTATGTTTGTTCATCTACAACACTTTAACTCCAATTTTCTGCTCATTTAAGATTTCTTCCAGTTTCAGTGTGATATTGTGTCTAGCAAAATGATTTCTTTATAGGTTGATCTTGTCTCTTCCTTTTCCCCAGAAGTTTATATCCAAATACTACTTCTTTCAGTGCCAGGCAATCAAACATTTTGTTTATCTATTTATTTGTACTGTTTTGGAGATAACATTTCTCAAGCAAAATCCATGAAGCATAGCTATATTTTATTAATATTACATATAAACCAAATAAAACAACACAGTTGTCCTGAAATAAACCTGTACAGACAAGTGTAAACTAAATCAGTAATGATTTATTAGATACAATATTCCCTTTTAACTCATCTTCACTTTTTCCAAAATAGCAATATTAATCCAACCTGAGAGATCAACTATTTTCATTTCCTACACAATTGACCACTGTGCCATTATTATTCCCATTAATGTCTCAGACACATGAATGTACAGTACTACATCCATTACTGAACTATTTTCTTTCATACTGTGTTTTTCATTCTGTGGCTTACTGTCTTTAGACTAAACTTTGGAACATAAGTAGATGGAAGTCATAATTAATATAGTTGTTTTGCCCATGGAGAAATAGATTCCAAACTATTCTGTCCATGATTAATATTGATTATGAAATATATACTAAATATTAAACTTCCACAGATTAAAATAAGACAAAACCCAGCACATTCTGCTTGGAATTCTAAACTCAAAAATCGTGGTCACTGGGTGTCTTGGGATACACTAAAGATACATACTTTTGTTTTTGACTGCATCAATTCAAAGTTCATTGTTTCCATTCTGTTCTTCAGGTAGTGATTCTGAGAAGTCAAAGATGCATTTTGCTCATGAAGGGCATCCAACTTCTCCTGAAGTTGTTCATTTTCTTCCACAGTTTTATCCAAAGTTGTGGATACAGAGTAAGACTAGACATAGAAATATGTTTTTATATATATATATATATATACACACACACACACACACTCATATAAAAACACATCATAAAATCAAAAACAGTGTGGGTTGAAATGGGAATTTTAAAGGTTATTTACTCCAACCACCTTGCAAGGAGCAAGGACAACCTGATGCAGATCAACTTGCTAGAGCCCTGACCAACCTGACCTTGAATGTTTCCTGGGATGGGGGTCCTATGGCTGTGCTGCACCACCCTCATGAGTAAAACACCTGCTACATCTCATCTAAATCAGTTGAAAATCGTTCCCCCTTGTCCTTTCCCAACAGGACCTGCTAAAAGCTTTGTCCTCATCTTTCCTATAAGCCTCAAGCACTGAGAGGCGGAGTGGAAACTGCCCTGCAGCAAAGAACTCAAGGGATACTATGTTTAAGGTGCTCACTTGACATTGCCCGATTCTACAGTGTATCTACTCCAAACCCAGCAGCCAAAAATCCTCCAAAACATAGCAAAGGATAGAAAGGCAAAGTAATAAAAAGGAGTAATGAAGAGAAATGTTTACTTTGCATTTTCTTTGAAAATCCTGGTGAGATGTTCTCCCAGAATTCTTCTTACAGCTGGAAAAGCCTTGACAATCATAATTGGGCTGTACAAAGTCCTGCAGAAGGACATCTGTAACCTCATCGAAGCAATGGCTGTAATATTCCCTTGTACTAGTGTTTGGAGAGAGAGTAAAAAGTCAATACTGCTTTTTTTCTTTATTAGGTTGCTTATAAAGACTATTCAAACAAAAAAGCAGAAAAGGAGCTAATCACAGTAATCCATCACACAGGATACAACCGAGCTATGCTTCAGAGACAGGACACAGACACATGTGTCTCATTCCCAGACACACTTGTACCTGGAAAGCTCTTTCCCTACAGTTTGTACGTTTTTTTCAAACTCATACCTGGAAAGCTCTTTCTCTACAGATTGTAGGTTTTTTTCAGTTCTCCTCAGCTGATTCTGTAATGACTGCACGTTTGCGAGCAGGTCGTCATCAGCATCACTTTTAGAGCAAGTCCACATGCTACATTCCATTGGTAACATGCATATGGCTAAAGTAATATTTAATATTAAAACACTGTTAAATGGGCACAAAAACTATTTGCAAAAATAGCAAGAAAGGAAAGGAGAAAAAAATACAACAAAGAAAAACTCAATTCCCAAACGTATACATTTCACACACTCCTCCTTCATACGTTCATTAGATAAAAGTAACAAATTGTCTCTTTTGTGAGGAGTTCTGTGTGCATTCATGAAGTACAAAAAGCTCCATGACTTGCCATACATGAAAACCGGAAAAACCTGCTGCACATTATTTACCAAAAATCCGTCACGCAGCGCATCCCAGATCTCTGGCAGTCCGGTGCACCTGCCGGGGAGCCCGAGAAGCGAACGGCGCACACGCGAACGCGCTAAACTCGCCTCACTGCCCGTGACCAGCACAACGAGAGGCGAAAGCGAACCGGCCCCGGGCGGGCGGGCAGCACCAGAGCCAGGGCGGGGAGCGCCGCAGGAACCCGAGCCGGAACCCGAGCCAGGGGCCCGGGCTAGCGGAGACCTGCGGCACGGGGCGCTGGCGGCCGTCTCTGGGTTCCGAGCAGGCCGGTATCGGTATCGATATCGGTATCGATGTCGCAGCCGCTCCGTCCCCGCCACAGCAGCGCCGGCGTCGCTCCCGCCGCGCTCGAACCGCGCGGGGCCCTCACGGCGCAGGCGCGGCCCCGCCGCCGGCGCGCTGGGGGCGGGAGCAGAGCGCGCCGCCGCAGTGCACTGTGGGTGGGCGGGGCGCGGCGCTGCCGGGGCGGCGATTGGTGCGGCGGGGCGGAGGGGGCGGGGCGATGCCGGGCCCGCCCCGCCCCTGGGTGCGTGTGCGCGGGGGCTGCGCGCTGCGGGCGCTGCCGCGATGGGGCCGCGGCCGCTGCTGCTGGTGCCGCTCGGGTGCCTCGCGCTGCTGCTGCCGCCGCCCGGTGCCGCCGAGTTCAGCCCCTCCCTGGACAGCGACTTCACGTTCACGCTGCCCGCCGGCCGCAAGGAGTGCTTCTACCAGCCCATGCGCAAGGAGGCCTCGCTGGAGCTCGAGTACCAGGTCGGGTAGGGCGGGAGGGGGCGTTTCCCCGCGGCATGTCCCGAGGGGAGCCGGGGTCCCGCGTCCCGCCGTGACGGCGGCGCTGCCTCTGCCCGCGCCCCTGTGCAGCGGCTCCGCCCGGCCCTGCTGCTCGCAGCCCGGTCCTGCCCTCCTGCGGCCCCGGCCCTGAGGGGCAGTGCCTGCCCAGGGACCGGTGGCTGCCCCGAGCAGTGGCTGCGGGGCTCCCCCGCCCTGCCCGCAAAGCCGCGCTGGAATTGTACACTGTTAGAAGTTCAGCCTTACGGAGTTAAAAATTAACCTACCCGCCTTTGTAATTGTTCTAATACGTTCTTTTGGTGGTTTGGGGAATTTTTTGTTTGTACTTTAGAGGAGCTCAAGGCGCCATCCTTTAAAAGGGCAGAATGTAGAAAGTTCAGGGTTGTGACCTTGTGTTGGAGCCCTAAAGCGTGAGGAACTTGTGCTGATGCACAGAGCCCGTACTTGCCTATCTTTGTGCTGATACGAAACACCTTTCATCTCAGCCATGAACGTTTTACAGAAACAGCCCAATTTAACAAGCTATCGTTAAGATTTTGCTGTCCTTCTTGAGAAGAGTGGAGTTTTCCAGAGATGTCTGGGCTAGATCTCGATCTCAGACATTTTCCCCCCTCACAACAATTACTTTTTCCCCATTTTAAAATAGGTACAGTGAGGAAAGCTGCGCTGAATAGTCTCCCACCCTATTATGGTGCCTAGAAATGGGCCAGGATCTCTCTCTCTTCCCCTCCATCTATTTTTCCCCTCTGTTTCCCAAATGAAAGACAAAGCTGAAATTCATTATTTTTTCTAATTTCTAATACTGTTACATGCAGAATTGAACAAGAATGAAAGAGCTTTTTCATTCAAGCTTTGAGTCCTGTCTAAGCCAAACAGAAGTTTATTTTGCACAGAGTAGGATTTTAGTTTGATCATAAGCTAAATAAAGACATTATTTTAGAAAGGACTAGTGTGTATAACATTATATACGTACCTTATTTCTACTCAGGCATAAATTTCCTAGCACTACTGTTAACAGTAATGATTTGGTTTTCTATTTGAATGTGTAGAAAATGTGCTTTCTATATTACTGCAAATATATTTATTTTGTACTTAGTTATATTTGTGGCTAAACCACAAGAGTATTTTACACAGGATGCAGGTGATTCTCCAAAGACATAAGTAAACACTATGCTAATACAAAGAAATCAGTGACAGCAGCTAGAGAAATGCCAGATTTTGCCATCTCTTGTTGATATTTTTACAGGTTGTCTAACCCTGCCTGTTGATAAAACAGCATGCATTCTTAGAAGTAATTATGGAACGTCTCAATATTAGCCCAGCCTGGCAGGTTTAGATTACATTTAGTTTAAGATTCTGAAATTGCTAAAATGCTTTTAGGTTGAGCTGTTCTTCCATCTGTTTCCAGTTAATTTGGTGTCAGCTCATCTAGACAGATTAATCTTTCAGATTATTTTATTTGCCTGTTCCCTTACCTAAAAGATTTGCCTTCCCTATAAATGTTGCTGTCAGCAATGCAAACAGGAATTTAACTGGTCAGAGGTTGGTTATTTTTGTTTGTTTCACAGGTTCTAGATGGAGCAGGATTAGATGTTGATTTTCATCTGCTCTCCCCAAAAGGTGAAACTCTAGTTTTTGATGAAAGAAAATCAGATGGAGTTCATACGTAAGTTTAAAATCTTCAAACTCAGAAGTGTTACATAAAGAACTTTTCTGGTTTCTTTAGCAAATATAACTAAAATGAAGGTTGAGTACTTTCTATTCCTTGCTATTACAAAAGACTTTCTAATAGGACAGTTTGAGAATACCAGTTTTCTTTTTATAAACACTGAATGCTTTTTACATTAATTGTACCATGAAGCGAAGGGTATTTTTATTTTAGTGATAGTTGTTCATGTTCAGTGGATAAAAATAATTATGGAGTTGAAAAAGGTCTCCATATCTAATACCAAAAGATCATGTGAGTCATACAAATAAGAAGCTAGAAAGTCCCCTATTTTTCCAGTCTTTTTGCCAAAATATGTAATATTTGCTGTAATTTTACTATACAGTATAAGAATTCCACTTATTGTGTATTTTTGTAATGATTAGCAAAGATTCAAAATCCCCCCAAAAAAGTGAAAGCAAGCTGCTGTCGTCATAATTTTGAGCCTTTGGAGGCAGTAGGATTGTTTTGCTGTGACTGTGTAATCTGTAAAGCATCTTTAGAGTTCTATTTTTATACAAAAAGAAGATTGGGTTATTTCTAAGTGCACAATTGTCAGTCTTAAAGGGAAGGGTATGTTTACAAAAACTGACTTTCTGAGAACCAGCACAGAAAGTGTAGTTAATCATGTTTTGCTTATATACACAGTGTGGAAACAGAAGATGGGGATTACATGTTCTGCTTTGACAACACATTCAGTACCATTTCTGAAAAGGTGATTTTCTTTGAATTGATCCTGGACAATATGGGAGAAGATGGTCAAGATGAGGAAGATTGGAAGAAGTATGTTACAGGCACGGATCTCCTAGACATGAAGTTGGAAGATATTCTGGTTAGTATTTAACCTTTCTTTCTATTCAATGTTAGAGCATTTGGAAAAAAACCTCAGTGTCATGTGGCCATTCTGCCTTGGTCTGTTGTGTCATCCTGGAATGTATTCCAGGTCCATATATTGCTTTTACTAATACAGGAAGTCTAGCACCATGGATCTCTTGTTTACACACAGAAACTTGAAGATTTTTTCAGAATAGGCCCTTCATCAGCAAGAAGAAACTGCCTAGCTCTCAGTCACTTGCTTCCCAATTCAGCTTCCTTTCTTCCTACTGCTAGAATGGGACATTCTTCCCTAGCAGCAATGAAATGAATACTTGGAGCATTGAAGTATTATTTAGTCCCAATGATGTAGTTGGAATTAGTGCATCATTTTTATCAATGCTTAAAGATAAAGTACTGTGTTAGCCTCTCCATCACATCTTTGCAGAAGTATGGATTACTGTTTCTATCTTCAGTAAATTAGATATTTCTATATTAGGTTTTTTGCCCCCAAATTTTATTACATCTTTTCAGACTAATAAACAGAATGAGAGTTAATTTGCATAAAATACAGGTTCATCTTTGCTTAAATTGTATGTTGAGCCTGTTTGATGTAGGATTCAGACTACTGCTGAGTCAAAGCTCTTATTCCCTTTATGATCATTAAATATTGAGATTACTCTAGAAGCAAAGGATTGCTTGGTGCTCCAGTACCACTGTTCTTAATGCTTGGTAGGTTGCAGTAAAGCTATTGTTTGTTTGGTCATAGCTACAGACATTGGGTATCTTAAAAAAACCAACCCAAAACCCCAACATCTGCACACACCTACTGAATACATCATATGGAAAATCACAGTGTATTATTTGTTGCTATAAACACAATGCAGATTTTTAAAAAACAAAACAATATTTAAAATATTTTATAGGTGTATGATACCCTTTTAAATAATAATAAAACCAAATACAGAATCTGGAAATCTGACCAGATCTTTAAAAGTAGCAGTCCCAACACTTAGAAAATAGGAAAATTTCTATGTGACGTTATGAAGAAAATCCCACTCACACTAATCACAGAAAATACTTGAATGGATTTGATAGATACTTGTTTACATACTGGTATCTCTTCCAAAAGGAGAAGAAATGCAGAACCTATCTTTGGGAGCCTTGAAAATGTTACAAAGTAGGTAATTTTTGTAAAGTTAAGATTAGTATTTAATCCCATTGTTTACTTAGCTAAGTATTACTTTCCCTGCAAGCTCTATGAGGACTAACATAAGCACTTAGTAGTTTAATTCCTTAATGAGAACACATTTTCTGGCAAAAATAGGGAATTACATCTTTAAGTTTAAAGCTCTTGTGTGGTGTTCATTTTCCCTGTTGTGTAACAGTGAACTTTACCATCTTAACATTATTTGGCTCCCCAGAATAGCTATTTTGAAATATTTTTGTTAAATATGAAACAGAGAAAATGTTACTGCTGGCTTTTAGCCTTATGGTTTTGGGGATTTTTAAAAATTATTAGCCTCCTCTTACTGCAAATGTTACTCTTCTCACTAAAAGTTACTTCAGGATCCATAATTATATCAAGAACATAATTCAGCACTGCATGAGATCAGCTTTTGTCAGTATCTATTATGTGGTGGGTGAAACTTCAGCAGATCATAGGACCAGATGTTTACTTACCAAGTGCAGAATAAAGTGTGAATCTTGAGAGCTGCTGTTGTCATCTCTGGAGTGTTCATGTACTTTCTCCAGTTCCAGGGTCACACTTTATGTCCTTTCTAGGACCTCCAATTGTCCTGTTCAAGATTTATTGTCAAAATTCTGCTTTTGTATCAAGGCTGAAGCAGCCAGTGGAAACAGCAGAAGCAGACAGGAGAGTGACATTATTGTAGTTTTCTTTTGCTACAGATATATAGCCTTGATGGTAGTTTCCATTTTAAAACCCCTTAATTTTATTATGCAGCAGAAAAAACTCTACATTTGCTTGCCATTACATAATATGTTTTGAGACTAGTTCTGCAGATTCACTACTTTTTATTAGTCCAAATAGGTTTGATTTCTCTCTTACCCCCTACCTAGAAAAGAGAAAAAACAAAATTACTACAAAACACTAATGCTACATTAATTCTTTTTAGCCAGTACACAATAAACAGGCTGGACAAATTAATGAAAACTGTGATGATGTGTATATTTTAAAATGAAATTAACTCTTCACCTGTCAAGACATTAAATTACAGATGGTAACACAGATGTTAATAATTTTGAATTTGCTGCAAGATGTACACTTAATTCAAGTTTTTTTTGCTAAAAATACTCTTTTGTCACTTACCAGGAATCCATCAACAGTGTCAAAGCCAGATTAAGCAAAAGTGTCCAGATTCAGACCCTGCTCAGAGCATTTGAGGCTCGTGACCGAAACATACAAGAAAGCAACTTTGACAGAGTGAATTTCTGGTCCATGGTCAACTTGGGAGTAATGGTGGTGGTATCAGCTGTTCAGGTTTACATGTTGAAAAGTCTCTTTGAAGATAAGAGGAAAAGTAGAACTTAATATTCATTAATGTTCATATTATGATCATAACAATATAACAGCTATGGGGGAGAAGGGAGCAATAAACTACAGTAAAGACTATAAAGACCTTTCAGATTGTTTTAAGAGAGTAAAAATCAGGTTTTCAATTCATATTGGGCTTTTTGGATGTGATAGTGCTGGTCTTCTTTGTGTTTGGGGGTTTTCTGTTGTTTTTTGTGGTTGTTGGTTGGGTTTTTTTTAAACATGAGCATCATGCCTCTTCCCAAGCTCTCCCGTTTTTCTAAATGCTACTAACTATTTTTTTGTACTTGTAGGATTTGTTAACGATTGTTAATTCCTATCTTATGCATAGCAGACTTGGTGCATATGCAAAGTAATGTTAATATAACTGTCATTATCTTCATTTTCACATAAAAGTTTAAGTAGTAACTTAGACATTGGTTTAGTTGCTCTTAAATACTGTTTGAATTTACATGTGCCTAAGTTTACAGGATTGGTAGTTACTGTCATTTTTCTTCAAAGTTACATGTTTTTTTATATCCTTAGTTTTTGTTCTTTGGCATCATGGAGAAACACTGGGTTAACTATGTAAGAACATGAGATCTCTTTTATAACAGATGACTAATATCAGCACTTTAAAAAAAGCACCATCAATGTGAAATGTGAGGCAGTTTTGAAAAACAATTGGAGAAAATAGATACAATTCCTGTTCAAAAATCCTTCTGTTGTGTAGTTGCAAAATCCTGTTTTCTTTTGTGGCTGTTACATGAGACAAGTGACTATGTGGTATACAAAGAAATACAGGCACACTTTGAAGTATGACTTGCAAATTCTTAGTTACTGTAACCTCATGGAATTGATAATTATTTTAAAAAGTAATTTCTCATGTTTTTTTCCTTTTAATAAAGGCAGGGGTTGTTCATGGTATGCCAAAACAAACATTGATTGTTGTAGTCTCAAAATCCCTCTTCTTTTCCACTTTAATACAGCTATGACTAATGTTAGTCAGGTGGCTTACATAGGCATATAAAACCAAAGCTGTTCACCTAAACTTTCCCTTTTTATTCACCCTCCCAAGTCTTTCAGCTGTGGAAGTACATTCTTCATATAACCCATGTTTCTGTACCTAGCTGTTCATCTGAATAAGGCACAGATCACAGGAGCAGTAAGTACAGGCCACAAGTTTTATGATCAACTGAATATGTAGTATTCACATACTCTTTAAGACAAAGCTAAAACCAAATCAGAAATTTATGATATCTAGGTAAGTGGATTTTAACAGCGTAGTGAGGGTATAGAGTTTTTGCCAAAACCCCTGGTGCGTGAGAATTAACTTTTTTAAGTAGTTTGAAGTTAGTAATTTTTACAATGTGCCAAGTCATTGGAATTTCTTGTATAAATGTGTTAACTGCATTTCATCATAAGAGTTTTTAAAAAACTTTATTAAAAACACTTTTTAAAAAAGTGTTTTAAAAACAGTATATGTAGTAGTGTTGTGCCTGTTGTGGGGTCATCTGTATGAATGGCAGAGTTGCAACTTTGAGACTTGCTGTGATTAAATAGTGTTTTATGAATAAAAACAGGGTCAGTCGGGGCATTGAAGAAATACATTGTTCAAATGAATCAGATGCTAGCAAGGGCTACAGAACATAGAAACAGCACTTCGGCTTCAACTTCAGAGAAGAGGACCTAGCAATAATATTTCTAAATAGTTTTTATAAGCAAATAATAATTATTATTACTATTACAGAACTTGTTATAGAGGGCTCCAAAGGCTGTTGAGCTACTTCATCTTTCTGCAAAACTGTGTCCAAAATAAGACTGTGTCCCTTTAAAGTTTTGTGTATCTTGCTTCCATATGATGCTTTCTATTCTAAACTGCCCAGAAGTAGAATGATAAGAACAATATCTAGGAAAAAATAATTCATTCAGCTAAAGTAGCAAATAATGTTTTCCTGCCTTCCCCCGTCCCTCTCCCAGTAGCACTATACCATGTTGTTATCTATGCTTGCATCGCCACGTGTGATGCTCCAAACCATCTGCAAAATGCTGAACCAGCTCTGGGAAGCTGCGACTAAGACATCTACCTCTGCTCTCCAAGCTACCAGAGTCAGGATTTCAGCTCAGAACTCCAATAGGTAAGCTCTGCCAAGTTTGCCAAGGGCACCTTAAGGGATTGGGTTCCCCAGCTGCTCTGCTGTGCCTCTCTGTAGCTCCACATCAGTGGCAAAGCTGTGTGGTGTCCCAGCTGAACCTGCTGCTGGCTGCAGCTCAGTGTCTCCTGTTACAAACAGCCAGCTCTGGGAGAAGGAAAATACAACAATTGGCAGCAGAGTTCATCTGGAAGAAATTATTGTTCTGCAACTAAGAGCTCTGACTGTGTTTGCTCTTCATTCAACATCCACTATAGAAAATGAAAGAGGGAATAACTAGAAAGGTTCATTGACTTTGGCAGCTGGAATATGTTTATGATAGGTGAAGGATTTGGCATTCAAACTTGCAGTAAAGTAACATTGTACTTGGATTTTGAAGAGTAGATTGCTTTCGACTGTATAAAACTTACAAAGGAGAATATAAATTACATTTCTTAATGGACTTTTTCTTCTGAATTAAATGTTTTAAGACTTGCAGATGTTGAATAATTGTGCAAAACTGAGATTTTCAATAAATCAAGTTTAAACCTGTGTTTGTGTTGTTTTGTAATGAAGGAAGAATGCTATGAACACCTATGAATACTGCAAAAGATGAAGGATGCTAAGCTAACAGGACATTTGGTCTTAGTAATGCAGCTTTTTAATTTCTTCCTTGTGCAGTTTTCAAATTCTGTTCTTATTCATGGCAAATATCAACTCTATCAGTGCAAATAATTTAAGATTTACACAGGCATCAGATCAGAAAGACACCAACCTCTGGGCTTTGTAAGAAAGTATTTAACATACTTAACTGTATTTCAGCAGCAAACATCAACAGGAAATAGTATCACAATCTCAAGCTCACAATTAAGAATCTCATATTAATAACTAGTAGTAATTTGTATTAAATCATATATTTGTATTATTCATAAAATAATACTTCAGATCCCAAGAATAAAGCTCAAAATATTGGAGCATTTTTTTCAGCTAATGAAGTAAAACACGACAAATCCAAGCTTGTTTATCATTGCATAAGACTCCTGAGACACCGGGGCCTGTCCGGAAGCCTGCAAACCACATTGTGAAAGCAATGAAACAGGAACTTCCTTTATGCTGAGTTTTGAATCAATGAAATAGATCATGAAATGCTAAAGTACAATCTTCTTGTCAGATTGGGCAACTAGTGGTAGAAGCAACAGTGATTTGACTTGAAAAAGTACATGAGCAGTAAAAACTCTCAAAAGCTATTTTTGGACACAGACATGAGAAATACCTGTAGAAGTTCCCTTTTCTGATCTAAGCATGCACCATGAGAAATGCCACCTTCTGCCTTCCCTTCTCCTGTGCACACAACACAGCCTTGTGCCTCAGGCTGGCACACTGTTTCTCGTGCTCAGCAGTGCAGCACGGCCTTGTTTAACTCCACTTGTTTGTCAGGGTGCAGCACCAGCCTCACTCCATGACCACATGGTGCAGTGTTAAGACCACATTTTTAAAGATTTTACTCAATTAGTGACAGCAATTACTTTTTTTTTCCCTTATGGAGCTTTTTTTAATATTTATATGGCAATCTCTTCTAAAGACTCATTATCCCAAAAATTCAATTAAGACAGTCTGAAACTAAGAAGGCTGAGCTGTATCTGATGTCTTTAAAAACTAGCAGTTTCTTTCCTGTGTTTCAAAGACCAGTTCTCCTCAAGACTTTCATTTGAGAATTTAGCAACTTGTGGTGTAGACAGGAAACACATCTCTTAGTTACTGCTGAGAATTGGCTTCTGTTAAGCCCTTCCTTTTCCATGCTTTTCCCCTGGCTCTAGTAGTACTCTCACAGAAATTCATTATTCATACAGGAGGAATGCTGTATGAATAACGCAGTACAGAGGTGAGTAAGCACAATTTAGACAAATCACTACAGAAATTAAAAATGCAATCAAAAGCTACATAACTTACTGCTTTCAAAACCAACCATTCACATAACTGTTGATTTTTATCACAGACAAGGAGAATAAAATAGTAATAAAATAATGAAAAACAACTTAGAAGTAGTGGTAAGTCCACCTACACTGCTGAAGTTTCACCAGAAGCATCTGAATTACATCTCTCAGACTATCAAGTGCTATAACTGACAACAGTTAAGAGACTTGGAAGCCATACTGTTCACAAACTCCTTTCTTCCCTTTGTGCATACCAAGTTTTCTGGAAACAAGATCCATTCTCATTCTCCATCTGGCACCTGCTAAAGTGGAACACAGGTACATAAGGAAAGCACAGATTTTCCAAAAGAAATGTTCTAGAAGCATATATCTATACATTTCAACCTTATGTACGGGGACCTGAGATTAAACATCTAATAAAAGTCCTTTTATGCTTAAGGATTTAATGGAGTTAAAACCTCTCCGGTTGTTCATTAATTCCCTTTCCCACAATTTCCAACTATTATTGATGATCTTTAGAATTTTACCCTTAGTACTTTCTCGTTTCTGCTATCATGCAACCAGTTTGTGAAGTTATGAATACCAGATTAGAGCAACCAAATAACACAAAGCAGGCAACCAGTAATGATCATGAATGAGAAAAACAGGTAAATAGCAAAGCAGTAACTATCCCACTGGATGGTGACACAAGCAAATGCAACAATAGCCAAGTTTTGGGAGTATTCATTAGAGAATGGCAAAGCACAAATGAAGGACTTGGAAGTGGTGCTTATAGAAAAAACTTTATTTAGAGCAAGATATAACTATTAATTAGCTGCCTGCTTTAAAATAGGTTTTGAAATAAATTAGCTTGTTAAGAGTAAAACTGCAGATGTCAGGCTTGGAAGGTACTGTGGTGAACATTAAATAAGCAGAAGACTGGGAAACCAAAACCACATGGAAGTCAATCAGTGCCAAAAACTAAGTAGCTAACAATGGGAAGTAATCTGAATATTGTCAAATTGAGAAGTTGGAAACATAAATTAGAACAAGAAAAAACACACACTGGTGAAATAGTATCAGTAAACAGATTAGAAGATTATATTAAAAGAATGGTATGAACTACACCTGTATTTGAAGAATTAGTATCTGCTGGCAAAATATTTTGGTACTAATGTAAACCAGAACAACTGTTGATATTATAGTATATGGATCTCAATACTGAAATATGTACAAACCTGATTTTAAAAATAGCAGAGATGGGCTAGCTGAGAACATGAAGGGATTCAAAACAATATAACACCAAGACAATACAAAAATCTTGTTTCATTGTTGCTGAATGACAAAATTTGAAGACAGCAAAAGCATCCAATTTCAAGCTCATTCTCAGACTGTGTACAGCTTGTACTGGTATTGGTCTTTTGTTTTCCTTTCTATTGTCCTGTACTACCTTTGCTAAAAGTCAGTTGTTTCCCCCTCCAATTTCCTTCAGGGACTCACTCGAAAGGAGACTCTTTTCCCCTGTCTTTCATTTTACCACACCTCACCTATAGATGATCTAATTTACAAAAAAAAAAAAAAAAAAAAAAAAAACGACAACAAAACACCAGCAAGCTTTTCTACAAACATTGCCAACACCAAAGTTTAACTCATGCATTAATGTTTTCCTAACTAAACTAGGATATCAATAGATCCAACACCTCAATATGGGTACTTCAGTTCAACATGTTTCAATGTTTCCTAAACCCTTTTCTCAATTTCTACAAAAAGTAATTTTCTTCCATTATGCCCTTAACTGGAGTGTTATTTTTCTTTCAGACAGATGTGATCCAACTAGAGCTGTGCCTGAACATATTACCAGCATAGCATTTGCAAGATTCCTCCTCTTCCCTCTGTGTACAGAACTGATGCTTATGTCCAGTTTATCGTTAGCACTCTGTTCTGACTTGCTCCATCATCAGCCTTAGTATGTTCCATCTCCATTCACCAATTTCCTTTTAAAATATAACACTAAAGATCACTTTAGTAGGATGTTCCAAAGACAAACCATTTTTCTGTTTATTAAATTATCTCCCCAACCCCTAGACAATAAAGTGCTTGTCCTCACCTTTAAAGGCCCTTTTTAATGTACTTGTTTTCATCATGTTAAAATATTGACCTTCATTTCATGTACCATGCTTAGAGACTTTTCAAAATTCCTTCGTAATCTCAGTCAAAATGCGTTATGCATAGAAAAACCATAGTTTTATTCAAAATTCCTGTTGAAGTATTGTTGAGAACAATGATTTGACAAATAGTTTGCTATGATGCATATCTTACAATTCTGACCAGCATTGTGCCATTATTTCTTTGCTGTCTTGTTCATGCGATACCTATATTTTTACAACTGTCATGAGAGACTTCTCCTATCTAAATACTACTGTAATACAAATAAAACATAATGGAAAAATATTAAATATACACATAGAAATGGTTCTAAATCAGTGACCACAACAAAGTTGAATTACATATATTTACACACATGCGTACATACAATGATCGAGTTATACCAAAATGAAATCATTACATACAGCAACATTTGTCTTTTTCCTTTAGACACACTGCTACTACATACAATGGAATTCACATAAAATGAGAAAGGCATTTGTAGGTGTGCTTTAATTACTACTCTAGCTCTATTTTCAGCAGCACTATTGCAGCATTTTCCAGTACATGACACCTTGTAACAAAGCATCCCTCAACCATAGCTGGAACACCAGTTAGTGTCTATGTGCAGGGCAAGTGTCTCCAGGACAGGAACAGGAAAGCTAAAGATTGGGAAGTGATGGATGGGAGGATGCCACCAAGTATGTGCTTCACAAGAGTACAGAATCAAAACTCATTCTTCTCTCTCAAAAAATACACACATTTAATGTTGGTCTTTTAATTCTAAGAGAAAAGCAATTCCAAAAATACAAACTGAACATCAGAGTTAAGTCAACCACCATAATAAAATGAAAACAACATTCACAACAGTTAGGTCTATGGACAGCTGAAGTTTGACAAGTATTTTCTCCCACACCTCCCCCACTTAAGTCCCCAAGTACATTCCAATATTTATCGTTAAATGAATCTTTATGAAAAATACTGCTGGTGTTCACTTAGAATTAAAGGACTTGGATAAAGTGAAACAATAAAGACAAATACAGATGGTGTGAGTAAGGTTACAAAGGCTTTACATTTTGCATTATCTCAAGATATAAACATTCAAAAATTAACATGAAGTTGCTGTGTTATCAAAATATTGCAGCTATAGGCAAGGCAACATTAAATTAATAGCTGAGGGTGTGAGAAAAAACCCACACATTTTAGTGAAGGTAAACAGAAGTGGGAGTTTTTAATTAGCATTTTTATAAAGCTAATATAACCCAGCCAGCCATAAGCCAAACACAGGATAAAGAGCTTTCTCTGCTTCCTTTGGCTATAAGGTGACCAAAAAAAATTCAGAAAAAGTCACCTTTTCAAGATGTTCAAGATGAGCAGAGAAAGTCAAATAACCAAGTAATGGAATAAATAAGTACTAACTCAGGCAGTACACTTTAAACCACTCTGTCATTTGCTAATGTTACATGATTTTATTTTGGTGGCAAACTGTAAGCATGTAAGAAAACTAACCTTATACAGTACAGTGAATAACCACCAAAGTAAAAATATTCTTCTGTTTACTCTTTGGCTAAAACGCCCTCAAAAGTAGCAGACAAAGAAAAAATATCTAATACTGGCAAGAGACTTTTTGACTTCTTTTTTAACAAGTAAAATAATCTTACCAATTAAAAACTTGGTACATTTTATAAACACAAAAGAGGTAATGTTGTAATAAAATCAGTAACGTTACTTCAAATGGCAACATTTGTTGACCCTGTGCAATAATACACTTAATTCATACTACATTTATCAAAATATGACTGTTTTACAGGTATGTAGAAATCCTGCACAACTCCTGTCAACTTACTTTATAACTGGGACATGAAATTTACAATCAGAGTGCCACAAGAGCTTTCAAATTGTTATATCCAGTAGAATTAATTTCAAAATCTTCACATCCTGCATTATTTTTTATTGGTTAATTCAAATGGAAAGTAATGGAATGTAGAGCACATGACCATCATTGACTGCACCCACTGCCAGAACACGCTGCACTGGTTGGACACTTTTCCTTAGTACATAAAAAGCAACAGCACCCAATAAGCCTGAGAAGAAATGCTGCTGTGTAAATACTGGCAACTATTCCTGAAAAAAGAATTATGGGATGTATTCTCAGAAGCCGACTGATCCCATAATTTGTATTGCATAGGTCACAATCACACATCTATATACAAGCCAGGGCTGTGTGTGCATATACACCTCGGTATACAGCACACACACACGCACACACACTGAATATATTAAGAAGACAATGAAGTCTGGTCACAGAGCAATTTACAGGCTCAATATATTTTTTTTTTTTTTTTTTTTTACACTTTGTTTGAAAGAAAACTTCAGTATTTTACAGTCTTCAGTAGGCATTATATACACTGCACTTATGAAATCTAGAAAGTATTGAAATAGAAATACATTTCTGCAAACATTTGGGTAAGAAAACAAACCAAGATTTCTCAAATATTTGTGCTATCTACATAATATTTTCTCTAAATCACAATAACTGTATCCATGGAATGTTCTCTAGAAAATGTCATCTTTTTTTAAACACCATGCACATTTTTAAACAATTGTAACCCAAAATATCCCAACCTAAAACAATCTAACAATGTTCAGATTAAAAAATTTAAGTCTCAGATCAGATTTTAAAAAGATAAGTCTTTATCACAAGAGCTGTAATGATAACAATTACATGTTAAGGCTAAACTGGTTTTGTTTTGTTTTTTGTTTTTTTTCGAAACACATTTAAAGACCATTTCTCTCGTGGCTCTGCATTATGAGCTGTACTTACAGATGACAGTGCAGTGAACATAATGTTCAGTCCTAGAGTCAGGATGCAGTTGCTCCTTCCCACTCCACCAGATACTGCACCTTTCCATCAAGTGTCACCCGACGAGCCAACACACGGTACTTTTCCCCACAAGCTATTCTACCTGCTGCACCAAAGTAACTAGTGATGGAGTTCTTCAGATGATTGAGCTGTAACTCCTGATCTGCTAAGTTGTTAAGTATCTCTGTATTGAGTTCATCATACTGGTAATCTTCCTTGCTCTCATCATCTTTGACAATTTCTGAATTTTGAGTCTGGAGTGCTTTTCGTGGAAAGCGGCCTCTCCTCCTCAAATGTGGTATTGCAGCAGGCCAAGTTCTTCCTGTTCGAGTCCTTTTTCTCGAGTCAGATAAACTACTGGAAATAAAACCCCACAGCATTAACTCCAAGGGAATTCGACATACATGCTGTATCATCAGATATTTCCATGCTGCTCGTGTAATAATTTTTGTTGGTTTTCACTCAAAAAACACTTATTGCCTACAGATAGGTAACTGTAAGTATGACACAGTTGGTAACAATTTCAGAACTCTAAATTAAACATGAGCTACTTGAAAATTATATTAATAATGCACACAAAAATGACTGATGAAAGCACCCAATAGCATGAACCAGAAAGGGGAGACAAAATCGTAAAACCCATGCATGTCAATAAAAGAGAAATTTCTATTTGCTGAACTTCAGAGAGGGAAAAGTTTTTACTTGTGGAAAGGCTCACTGCAGTTAATAATTTATTTATAAACTCTGTGCCAGAATTTTTTCATGCTCTATTGACTGTAGAAAATCACAGCATCCTTAGCATTTTATAACATGAACATACAAACCTACAAAAACAAAAGCTGCTAAAATTAATTCAGAGTACATCAGTTCTTTTGTGACCACTAGCAGAAAACTAAGCTCAGCCAACGTTTGAGTTTAATTCTCTTCAGTAAATGTCACTTAGCCACATATTTTATATCAAAATAACATATTTTGGTTAGCAAGTACCAAAAAATCCTCACTCTGAGTTGAAAACAGAACTATTAAAGACAATTTTTGACTCATCCTATTTCTTTGTGTTTCCCCATGCTATTTCAAGCTCTACTCTGAAAAAATTTTAGGAAAATTAATACACTGCAAATCTTGATCTTTTTAGTAGATAGAGTAACTGAGTAGTTACCTATAATGTCTGGAAATGTTAGATGAGGTAGTTTCTTTCATACTGGCAGCACCTGTGGATTCCACATCTGAGGTATTGGATGAATGTGCAGTTCCATCAGATTTCCTGTTTTGCAAGATAGCAGGTTTGCCAGGCAAAAAAATAATCTTACATTAAAAACTGAGCTGACATCTCAGAAGCAAACAGATAAATGGAATGGTGTTACAAAGTTTCATGGGAGGGATTTTTCATTTTATTTACCCAACAGTGCAGGGTAGTTCCAAGGCTGGGTTCTCTATCACTGGAACTGGTTCATTATCCTAATGGGGGGACAAAAAAGGTACTTCAACTTTAATTTTTTAATTTATTTTATTTGAGAACAAGGGGGGGGGGGATATAAATTAACTTGTTATGTTTTTCTTCAACATTTATGAGGCAGTTAGAAGGAAGGGAAGAAAGGGGAAGAAATATCCTTACCAGAGGAGATGACTCTGGAGTTTTGTGAATCATTTTTCTTGTATAGGGACCGGGTGGACGACCTACTGATTTTTTTTTCCCCTTTCTTTCTATACCATTACTTAATTCCCTAGAAGAAAATTTGTATTTTATTCTGTATTACTGATGATAGTTTTCATTGAATACATGTTTTCCTTTGGCAATGAAAACAACTAGATGCTTATTTCTAAAACATTGTATTAAATGAGGTGATTCCGGCAAATCAAAATTTGCAGTTACAAAAGCTGGTTTTGTCTTTATAGTAACATATAGACTCAATGTATTTCTAGGGGCATTACTGATTCCCAAATGTTGAAGAGGAATGAACAAGTATTAAATATCATTTATTCATTTGACCACTCTTGGTGAAAAAGATGGCACATTTACCAATACAAGTTACTATTTCACAACATACTTCCTACTGAGTATTCTAGTTAGATTATTGCTTAAGAGATCCAGTAAGGCAAAAGGTTTTGTTTCCCAAATGACAGCAAAGTTGGGATATTTCCTATTTTTCTTACTGCTAAATTCCATGTTGATTTTTTAGAAGAATCCTAATAGAAAGTTAACTATTTTTGGTCTACGACCTTGTTCTCACAAATAATCTGCCTTTACAATTAATTTTAAAAAAAAAAATTCTACAAAGAAATGGCCTTTTTTTGGTACCAAAAATACCCCAAGTAGCTCCAATTAACCACAACACAGCTAGAATGACTGGGTTATTTTACCTCACATCAGGGATTGGTTTAGATGACTTTCTGCCTTTAATTTTGAACTCATGTGAAGTTCCTTCTGGCTCTTTATCAGCCTTTAAAGCAGCATTCGGTGGCACAGGAGGAACTCGAATTCTCAAGCCAAACAAATGCTTCTTTTTCTTTATTTCTTTTCCAGACATAAACCTAGATGGATGTTAAATTAATTGTTAAAGTTCTAATCCCAGGGAACAAAACTTTCACAACAGCAGAGTATGTGCAAAACAAAATTATGCAAAGAGAATACTCATTTAAATGCTACTTTATTGCCCTCTTTACCCCATTGCAATCCTCCTTCTCAAAAACAGAATGTGAAGTGGAAGGAGGATGGAAGTTAAAATGGTTGTTTCTCTTGGTCTGGGTCACAATCAAAACAGCTATGTCATGTTGTATGTAGTTTGTAATAGAAACATTATTGAAAACTTAAAATGCTATCTACAGCCAGAGTGATTATCACAGACTGAAGACCATAACCTAAGTCAGATTAAACAGGCAAACAACATTTAAAACAACAAGTATCAATAACTTACATAGTCTTGTAATCATTTAATGCCTCCAGGACATGCTCATATCTTTCAGATTTTGGTGTGTCTGCCAGCTGTAAAGTATTAAGAAATCATTTAACCTCTCAAGTTCTTTAGTAATAGAAAGATCCCAGTTACTCTTAAGTCACTGTAACCATAGATTTGAATGTGAAGTACTTTAAGGAAATATTAGCTGTGCATATTAACCATAATCCCATACATTTTGTGATTTACATCCACAGAATTAATGCTAGGATCAAGCCCAGGACATAGAATGAGTTTCACTTTTAAGAAGTACAAGAAAAATATCTCCAAAACCTTTAGTACAGTGAAGGACTATAACACAAGATTGCTCTCCCAAGCAATCCTAACAGGACTCCCAAGATCCCAACAATCTCCCATGACTCCCAACAAAAGGTTTTCTATATGTACTCCTAAATTAATTGAAATTGCAAACAGAGGGATAAGTAAATAGACAAAAGAACCTAATTATTTATTATAATTATGGCAAAATCCTGCCATAGGACCCAATTCATATTTTTTAATACTACTCAACTTGATACAAAAAAGAAAGAAAAACACTCAGAAAAATTATTAGAATAAAAAAAAAACCCCAAACCAGTAGATGTATTTTCATGACCCTTTAGCTAAGACCCACTCTAACCTCCCTCCTTTCACCAAAGCCTAAAGTAACTAGTCCCCATCAAGCTTTCAAAACATGAAATCTTCTCTCTCAAAAATTGCATAAATAATCACAGAGAAAAGCATAACAAGTATGGTGGTGACTATCACATGGACACAACATTTATGTACCAGAATGTAAAATTAGATAAATATAAATGTAAACAATCTACTCTTCAATTCAAGCAGAACTATCATTATTTTCAGTTGCCATGCCAAAACTTGTAAATTTATCTTTAATTATAGAGCTGTCAGCAGTTTAGAAGCTTCCCTATCAATATGAATACTAAAGACCAGACTGTACAACATTTGCAGCTCAAAAAACCCCACAAGAAACTCAGGATCAGATAATTTTTAAAGAATACAATCCTCACCAAACAAGACAGAGAGAAAAGGTCAAAGAATTCAACATGCTAGCAGCTAAAAATAAGCTAATAAATGTACTCATAAACCCCAACCTTTTAGCATGATTTTGGGCAAGACTGATAGTTTACCCGACCACCAAAACTAATGGAGGTGTTCAAGTGGTTTTAGCCAAAGAAAGTAACAACTTCTTTTTCATCTTCACCATATGCATTCCGTTCAATCCACTGCTATCTAGAGGTCTTGCAACGCTAAACTACAGAAAACTGCCACATATTTATTGCTTTCTAAATAACATGTTAAAAATTACTGGCTTCGGAGTTCTGATAACTCCACCATTTACTACTGTCTTACCTACAGCTAAAAGCCTTTTCCTCTTACTCAAGTATAAAGAGGTAGAGAAAGAAACTAAAATGTCATTTTTAACAGCGGCAATTTAAGGAGATCGCAAAACCACTAAAATCATTATATTGTACATGTCAATTATTTCTGTGACTAATTTCTGTTTCCCTCATTTCCCTAATTAACTGAAGTTAATCAGATTTTTCAAGCCAATTTTTGCAAACTTCATGAAAGACATTTAATATCTGTTCAGAATAAGGTATTTAAATATCTGCAATACAGCTTGTATGAATTTATTCAAAATCCAGCCCTTTAAAAGTGTAACATTCAGACTTCACATCAGTAGTTCCCCTGAAGGTGCAGAAATATTAAAGAATTGAAAATACAAATTAAAGAAGTGAGTTTACTTGTTTTGGATCGGCCCTTTCCTTCCTCCCCTTTAGTTACGTGATTTTCACAGACTGAGCATGGATGGATTGGAAGCAGAAAGGGGAAGAGCACAGAGAGGAGTGCAGCCTTTCAGCTTCTCCAAATTGGCTTATGTGCTCCAAGTCAATGACAGCTCCACCCTCCTCATCCGCTGCTCTGACCAGCCACTCCACATGACATTATGTTAAACATAAGGAATATTATGTTAAATATATGGAATATTATGTTAAATGAACAAACAAATTTCTTCTACATTTCCCTCAATACTAAGAAAAACCAAATTCAAACTTAAATACAGCTTACATACTTCTTAAGCTGTACAGGAAGATAGCTAAACAATGCATTCTATTGAAAAAATGCTGTGAAAACTACGTTTTGCGTAGCCTTTTTTTAAATTCAAAGCTCAAGACTTGATATGACAGAGGTATTGATTTTATATGACTTAGGTAAAAATATGCCATTAAATTAGAGTCATGAATACATATCTGGTTTACTTTGCTATGTATATGCCATACATAGCAAACCAGATATGTATTCATGACTAATTTTTAGTAATGCTTTAGTGTTTGCTAAACTTTCTATCAAACTATTGACATTGATAGTTTAAAATACATATCTTTGGACTATTTTCCATTATTTATGAAAAACAGTTACTTATTTAAACCAAGAACATACACTTGGTTCTCAAATTGTGAGTGCTAATAAAAATAGACTACAGTTATATGAATTTACTGAAGTATAGAAGTAGAATGTACTGATAGAAAATTTCAGCCCATTACACGCCATGTATTTAAAAAACCTTCAAAACCCTAAACAATTTTCATGCACAAAAAGAGTACTTATTTTGCTAGCAGTATGCTTTGAACTTAAGTCATAAATTTTTGCATCTAACCTCATATGCAGAAACCAAGATCAACACTGGCCCTCTTAGTTAAATATGAAGTCAATCTACTTGATTAAATGGATTTCTTTTAATGCTAAGATAAATTCTCAGTAATTAAATAGCTGGGAAAAATAACTAGTACAGTAATGAACTAAAATAAAAATGTCTCAACAAGTAGCTGAATCCAACTGCAAAAGGATCAAAACCAAACTGGACACAAACTGACCACCCCCACTGTAAGAATTAGGAAGGAAAGAAGAAATCTTTGAGTAGAATATTTAACACATAAACAATGTGTTACACCTTAGAGACACTGAATGTGATCTTCACATGCAATATACTCTGCCTTCAATTCTACATTTAGATTTTCAGGTCAGAGCACATGAAAACATCAAAGTAATAAAAGAATTATGAAACTAAAACAGAATGTAGATATGCAACAGAATAAACAGCTAAGTAATGGAAAGTCACCATGCAAGTTATTAGTTGCGTAGGTAACTTGAAGAAATTTTACAGTTTAGAAAAATATGCACCACTTAAAAAGCATTCTATTTCTGCAAGGAAATAATTTTTTTTATTTCATTACTTGGGATCATCAGATTTTAAGGTACTAAAGGATTTAACATCCAGAGTAAATCAGTTCACAGTTTGTCAATTTTCAGGACATATGTATGCACTGTGATTTAGAAACAAGAAAGGGTATTCTACTTACTTACCTCACCAGGATGCAATCTATCCCAGTTTTCATTAATGTAGGCCATAAGTTCAAGCTCCGAATCAAAATATTTCTTTTTATGAATAACACTTAGGTTGTAAAGGCATAGATGTGCTATATCTACCCTAGAATATTTGAATTAAAAAAACAGAGAAAATAAGTCTTTTTCTTCCAATTGCTTTCCTTTGAAACAATTTAGTAGAAAAGATATTAGCATTATACAGGTGGAGGAACACAAAGCCCAACTTAAGACACACAATCCAGACAACACTAAAGTCTCCTGCAACTTCTTTTCAAGTGATTCCTTCTGTTTTGCATCTCATTGTCATGATATTTTTTTAACTCCAAAACTGGTCTGGACCATGGGATATGTAAGTAAGTCCAAATTCATACCTGAATGTATCAGTTCTGAGTTCATGCAAGTATTTTGGTGAATTAACATTTAACAAGGGAATTTCCACCATGTATCTGTTAGCACTAGGTATATATCCACTAAATTGGATATAATTTCTATTACAGACTAGTTTCCATTAAGTCTATTCAAGAAAACTATTCTAAAATATATCAGGATGTGTGCTCTGGTGCTCAATATGTTTGGCTTAGATAATACAGCAGGATCCAAAACCTGCAAAAAACACTTAACTTAGATATCACAGTCTTCACATACACAACAAGTGAGTAGTTGCTTGTTGCTGCACTGAATGATCCCAGGATTGAATCCCAAGAGCATGCAATCACAACATATGTCTATCCTTACAGATAAACTTTGAAAGAGATTTATCCCTGATCATACACACAGCAAGAATGACTCAGGAAACAGCTCAAGCTAACAAGCAGATTTTCTTTTTAGCAAGGAGAAGAACATCAAAAGGAAAAGCAGAGCATATATCCAACTCACCCTTTTTTTAAAAAATTCATACTTACCATCTCAAGGGTAAACGTTTGAGGTATTCTGGTCCAGAACTGCAAACTGAGCAAATGAACGTATAAAACCTAAAAATACATACAAATGTATATGTACACGTGTCTGGGTGGTGGGTGTTGATACACACAGTGTTTAAACACTGATGATGAAAAAAAATCAAAGTTAAGCAAGCTAGAAACACAGCCATACAGTATTTGTGAGCCCCTTTATTCTTTATCTTACTTTAGCAACTTCTATAATCTGTGCTGATTCCTAGTGGGCCAGATACAAGGTACTTCTTTGATTCCATCCTGCTACCACTGCTTCAATCTGCCTGAGAAAGACCCTCAACCTGTGACTGTATCAGTTAAGATGCTCTGTAATGTCCCCAGCACAAAAGTGTGAATATGCATTTCAAGGACCCATACATTCCTGGGTCCTAACTCAGTTCCTTCACACAAACATTCCAGAAAAAACTCCCACATAAAACTATAATAAATAATGAAGGAAATGCTCTTTGGTTCTCTTCTCCAGTTTTCCTCTTTGATCTGCTGCAAGTGCTCCAAGTTCCTCTTACAATAAAAGCACAGACCAGCACTCTTTTGTTTCTTTTTGTCCTAA
Organism: Emberiza elegans; assembly: GCA_024865655.1. Lineage (NCBI taxonomy): Eukaryota > Metazoa > Chordata > Aves > Passeriformes > Fringillidae > Emberiza > Emberiza elegans. The sequence continues at coordinate 70,638,049 of JALJVW010000206.1, forward strand.
CTCCTCACACATGAACAGAAGATGCAGAGTTGCACCTATTGTATAAAGGATTTCCACACAAAGTAAAGGCAGTAACAGCTGCAATCCAATCTCCATTGGTCACCTCTCCACCACCCACCACTGCATCCTGTTCAACTGAGATGAAGAACTGCATTTTCCTAGCACCCAAACACAGGCTGCCTTGTGTATAAGCTTCTACTCAAAACTCAAGCCCTTTTTGAAAAACACTTGTGTTATGGATGCCCTAATAAAAGCTCATATGTGAGATTTCCCTCACATTCTAAATAAATACAGCCAACAAAATACAGCTTAATTTTCTTACCTGTCACCAAAAAGCATTGGCTTTTGGAGGCACTGCACACAAGCCTCATGAAACCACTGTTTACATTTGCAGCACTGCAACATCTTTAGATACCAGCTTCAACAACAGAAAAAGACACAAGATGTGTTTAAAAAGTTACTGAAAATTGTTACTTCATTACATTTAAATTAAATAGGAAGGGATCCTTTGACCCAAACTGATTTGCAGATTATAAAACAGTCATCCCTAAGGATATTTCAGTAACATTTAGTTCCATAATGAATTCCTAAGAAAGACAGAGGAATAATAAAAGATAGCCTTGTAAAAGAACTAATTAAATTATTAAATTAAGAAAAAACCCATTCAATTTACTCTGATATCCACCTTTTAATTCCCAGTTAGAATTCAGTAGCTCTATACAAGCTCCTTCTGACATACTGGATTTAGCTTCCATACTGGATTGTACTTTCTAAAGCACAACACAACTGCATTATGTCACAAACATTTGTTCTGGGGATCCAACTACTTGAATCCTCAAAAGAAACCTCATAGTTTACACCTTCTCCTTTTTTAGCTTCTCCCTTGAGAAAAGGAACCATGCAAAACTGGCAGCCATGTTTGTTGAAGTCTCAAACCAGAGCTCTGTCCTGCGTGTATACCCTCAAAACCTTTGCTTTTGTGTGGGATTATTTCCTTGCCTTGACCTCAAATCTACCATGCTATCTTAGTCTTTCGCTCATTCATGCAGACACCAGAGTACTCATCTCTATCTGCTTAAGAAGTCGTCTCTTTGCCTTTCTTGTAAAAAAGAACCAGCAGAGGACTCTGTAATGCCATAAGAGGAAAAAAAAACCTTTCCCCTGTCAGTCACTAAAAATCAGGACATGACATTATGATATAATCAGAGAGCTGTCTATTCCAACAAAATTTAATAAACTAATCTCTGGGTACATTTATTTTTGGGACTAACAACAGAGCTTAATTGATATCACAAAAATTCTGCCTAGAACTGCAAGATCATCAACAACTTCATCCAAACTCAACACATCAAAAGTAGCAACACAAAAACAATTTCTTGCTCGTTACAGAATGTACTGTGATGATCTGTGATGGTTACATGACAAAATTAAAACAAGCCAAAATATTTTATGGGAGAAAAGAAATTAATATATTTCCCACTGTGAGACATTTCAAAAACTTATAGAGAATTCAAAATCCCACTTTGCATCCAGATATGTACACACAACAGAAACAAAAACTAACAAGTTCACAAGGAAATCTAGAAGAAAAGAGTCCAAGTTTGTAGCTGCAGTAGATCAAAGTTCTTATATATTATCCATTTACTTACTCTCCAGGTCCTCCACAATAGCAGTAACACTGCTGGACGTTGGTTTTATGACCTGCATCCCACTCAAGCTCTGTTGCATTATATGGTAACGTTTGTTTCATGACTTGCAGTGCTTTGGCATTTGGTCCTTTCTTAAGCGCACCACCTCTCTGGGCCACAACAGATACAGTAGTCAACAAAACCCAGTCATGTATATCTGAAACTTTCAAAGCTTTTCATTTGGTTTTAGAAAAGTTTTCATAACTTGCAAGTCAAATATTTTCAGGTGTATTTATGTTTTTATACTAGCATGTTTGTTTAAAAATGTAACATTGTCAATTTCTAAAAAAAGCATTACATCTCAATATACAAAATTTGAGTTCAGATCAAAGATAAAAAAGAAATCACTGAAAAAAATGCCATATCTTTTTATTGTTTCAATTTCAAAAACAAAGGATGCATGCAATATGAAATATATTAACTTTTTTTCTAGAAACACACCTTTGTTGTTGTTGCAAATACACACTGTCGACAGAGCCATTTGTCATCTGAATCAATCACGCTGGAATCAATATTTGGTGTGTGACACAGCTGATGGTAACCTGGATGAAAAACGACCAGCCAAACTGTTATTAAAATGACAGAAGCTTACACAGAATTAACTATGTTGCCAAAAGCACATAACTTAATGCAACTATCAGGCATTATCCATCATTAAGTGCCAAAAGCCTGAACAAAAGAATTGGTAACACATTCAAAATGGTCTTTTAAATTTTCTTAGTAGAAAAAAATAATCTTGACTTACAGAAGAGGTGTTAGTCACTTTAACATGGATTATCATCTTTCACTGAGCTGTTAATAGCCACTAAGGGCTACAAAATTTAAGATCAGTTGAGCAGTCAGTCATAGCCGGGCAAATATCCTCCTTTGTGAAACAAATCAAAACAGCTTTTAAAATGCAGTAAATAGAAAAGAAAATCTAATTACCTTGCCCACATTTATCACATATAACCATTTCATTTGGTGCTTCTGAATACTCTTCCTGACATATTGTACAGACCATTTCCCCACTCTCAGTGGCTCCTAGACAAAGATGAGATTGTGATTTTTTTTCAGATATCTGCAGTTGAAAAACAGTTACCACATGTATAGCCTTCTTTGTAATTCCACTTACAGATGCATGCATTGTAGAAACACATTGTTACAGTGACAAACCTCTTAATAAGACTATATTCAGACATTTTGTACAGGCTGTGTTATAAATATTTATATCACTTATGATAAGATATCAGATATTTATAGGCTTTATATTGCCTACTGATTATGCAGTCCATGTTTCCTCAACATCAACAACAAAAATCCAGTAACTGAATAAAGAATGCAAATTAGGCTAAAAATAAAATATCTGAGTTGGAAGGGACCCATAAGGGTCAGCAAATTGAAATTTTCATACTCACTGATTAAATTTTGATAGTTAGGATAAATGAATCAGATTTTAAACTAGTATTACACAGAAGCAGAACAGCATTTTTAACAAGCTTAAAGAAATACAGCAGTTGATTTTTTGCTCTTACAAATAGAAAGCTTTTGCTTTAAGTAGACATCAAGAATCAACAAGAGCCAGAGCAGATTTCCATTGTGTTTGAACAACGAGGAAACTGTAACTGATTTTCAGAAGAAATTCTCATCCGTGCTTCATTAGCATTAGATTATAAAAACATTAACTAATATCGGAACGTCTGAAAACCAATAAGATGTTATATGATGGGTGCCTCACTTGATAACTACACATTTCTTTATATCACATGAATACTCCAAAACCTGCAATGGTTTCTTATGTGCAACACTTATGGTGCTCCTTTAAGTGTCCAAACTCTGTTCAAACATAAGATTGACCAAGCTTTTGTTTCTTTCCGTATTAAGTCGTTTCAACTGAAAACTTGGTGTAAATTAGGGCCTGGAATTTTCTGTTAAGGCAGATAATTAATCCACCCCCACCAAACAAACTCAAATGTGATTATTTTTAGAAGTCACCTCACACATGTGAAAACAGACAAACAAAAGCCCAAAACAAATCAGTAACTTCAATGACAGTTGTTTGAAAATATTTTCTTATTTGTTTAATTTTTGTTCCTGGTTCACATTAAATTATATCACTCTTCAGAATAAAAGAATATAATAATCTTTTTTAATAGGTAACAGTAATCTAAACAAATAGGATACCAAACAATGACTACTTCATGGGAGTTCTTGCCTGTTTGTATGTCCTTCCAGAGAACCCAGGATTTGGAACTGTCTTCAAATATAACGAAGCAGTTCTGTTTCAGTTTATTTATCTGAAAGACAGAAATACAGTGGAAGCCATGAGTAAAAGCACCAAACAGAGGAATGTATTTAATACTACATAACTGAGCCAATAATACTGCCATTTTCAACAGTATGCAGCACTTTAAGACTCCAGTGAAGTTAAAAAATGTGATTACCTTTTTGATAGTTCCAAGATAAAACAAGCCATCTGACCATCTAGCTAGGACATCCTGACCTTCCTCAAATTTACAAAGTGGCTTTTTGGCTTTCTGTCCATCATGGACTGACAGCTTGGCCAGACACGCTGAGCTCTTGTGGCTGCGACGTGAAGGAGAGCGCTTCTGGACCAGTGAATTTCCCACCGCTGCGGAGTCTCTACGGGGGGCAAGCAGGAGAGGAGGTAACCAGGACTGGCTTAAAGGAACCACTGGAAATACCAACACAACAACTCCAGGGAGCAAAATACCTGCTTGTCTTTTATAACTTCACACACCTTTAGTAGCAGTGCCTCTGCTACCATGCAAGTGTACGCTTTCTGAAAGGAACAAGTGAATAAAAGAGAAGTGTTCTAGGAAATCAGCTAATGCAAGTGAGGATGGGGATGCTCATCCCCAGCTCAGAGACTCTTCATAAAATCACCAGAAGCATTGAAAAACATATCAAAAACATTCAAAAAACATTCAAACAGAATTACTTATGCAAAACTCAAATCACTGCCAGTTTTCTAAAATTCCAAGGAAGCTAAAAATATCCCAAGCCAATTCTAATTGCATTACCTTGGTTGGGAGAGTCCAGCTTGAGCATTATGCTGGCTCAAGGTACACACTGAGGTACCTCCAATGCAGAACCATGCAATGCCACTAAGCTTAGCTGCAGAGCTTTCCAGCACAGGAAGAATTTCTACATGTGGAATTTCTTATGTAAAATCAATTTTCCTTGTTATTTTCCACCCTTACTCTAACAGAGAGGAAGGAAAAACAACAGATCTTGCGACCTTTCGTCATACATGAAACCCAAAATTGTAAGTTATTTGTATCAATAAGCATTTTTCCTCATATATTCCACAACATATAGTCTATCTATATGTAAGTGTGGATACATCAGACTAGCTGTGAAACACAACACTTCAATTAAAGCAGTAAAATAGAGAAAATTATAAAACAGGACCACAGATTGCACAAGGAAGAATTTCACAAGTAATACTGAGAATTTGAGACTATGTAACAAAGTTACCATGTGTGTATCCAAATGTATGTTCTCTAGAAACTGCAGGTATGTGTAACTAGGATGCAAACACAGTTAGGGAGCAGGGAATTAAAAAGGATACAGTCAACTGAAAAGCAGTTTCACCTCGCTCAAGATATCTTAGGTACATTATCAGCACCAGAAACATTTGAATTAATCTCAAAGCATAGACAAAAGCAGTAAACTAATTAGTGCCCCATATAGTTGGAGAATGGCTATACAGATAATTGAGAAGTTGCTCTGCAGTTCCAAAGAGAAAAGAACCATCTCTCTAAAGAATTTACTACTCACAATACAATAATAAAACTAGAAAGGTAATGGCTTCAAATACCACATTAAACAGCTTAAACCAAGAAGGTTAAGCACAAGAAAATCAGCTGCTTTAAGCATATTTATAATCTATGTGACACTTAACAATGACATGACAGTAAGAGCAGCTATAATGGGCCTCTGGCATCCTCATGCACAACTGGGCTGCCAATTTAAGTCCTGCTTGATCCCAAACACAAAAATATTCAGATGGGTGACCAGGGCAGACCAGAGGAACAAAAAAATCCTTTGGCTTGGTTCACAGCTGACACCTTATCACTTCATCTGACATCCTTCATCACTGCATCAGAAAATTAAACTGCCATTTTCCATCTTCTCTTTTCATGGTGCAACAACATTCAGACCCAACACCCAGATTTCCCAGATAAAGAACCTTACCAATTCTGCTGCTTCTTACACAAAAGCTGATTCAAGTTACTGCTACTTTTCCTCAGCTCTACTCTAACCTCTGACAAATGAGCCAGGACACATGCAGCATTCAAAATAGGTTTACTATAACAGAGTTTTAAAAGCCTGGTAGCCCAGGACACTTACTTTTTGCTTTCTTGGCACTAGCATCTGGTTTAGAACTGGTTTGACAGAACCACACTCAGAGAGGTTCAAAGATTTTCTTTTAATTTTTTTCTGGGGTTTAAGACCCTAGGAAAAGCTAGGTTAGCCTAGCTAGGCTAGCCTAGAAATAGTAGCTATTCCTGCTACAAGGCAGGAAAAATTACACTTCTTTTCCAGTACTTGAAGAACTGTGTGAAAGAGCTTGTACCAAATACACAAAAAGACACAAATTCATTTACCACAAACAGTAAGATTGTCGCTTTCAACACAACGGTGAGCTTTATTTTTTGAAAAGTCTTCAAAAGCATTCTTTTAAGTACAAAGGTATGGCTCACAACACCACTGAAGCACAACAAAAAAAAAAAGTGTGCATCATTTTCTGGCATAAAACACTTAAATGAATCTATACATTCACTTATGCAACAACATAAATACACAGTAGCAGCTTCAGCCCCTGAAGAACCTTGATACCCAGCAAAGTTGTGAGCCAATAAACCAGGCACTTCTCCATTGTCCACACTGCTCTCTTTGTGAGTGATGGCAGTGCTGAAGTGACAACTGAACAGCTCATAAAGCAGCTCCTGCTGTGGCAGTTCATGGTTTATCTCCGACACTGAAAATAGGGTTACTTATTACAATAGGCTGACAGTAACTTAACAGTTGCTTGCCACATGGATAGGAAGTTTCTCTCCAGGGAAACACTCTCTCAGTGATTTTGACTGTGATTAAGTAGGAAATCAACTGTTTTAACAAGTTGACTTTAATGAACAGGACATAAGTTACTTAAAGCAGGTGTCTCTGAAGTATCTTCTGGAGCCACTGCACAAGAAATGCAGTGCAGACCAGCGTAAAAGCCACATGCATAAAATGTTACTAACTTGCCCATCTGTCTTGTCACAGTTCTGACTGTTGTACTGGAATGCCAGAAAGTCACACCTACCATTAAAATAAAACTTTTGTTGGAAGTTCAAATGCAAACTGAAATTTAAAATTGGCAAGCAAGACAATTAAAGTTTTGACATTTTCCAGCAACTTGCTTTCCAGTCTTCCTTAAAGTTAGCTTCATTGCACCTTCCTAACATATAATATGGTTACCAACAAAATTAGTAACCTTGAAATAACAATTTCCCCACCATCTTAAACACTTCTCTCCAAGAACTTATAACTGCACAATATCCATCAGATGCACTCTTTTTCAAAAAAAACTTATACAATATAAAGATGGACATTATCTCATTTAACTTTCACAACCAAGCTACACTGTACACCATATAGTATGTATGGCTTTACATCTAACACTCAATATTAAGTATGTTGTGCTGTATTTTATTCTAGCACTTAAAATGCAAAACCAAAAAAAGTACTTATGTACCCATACAATCTTTCAGAAGTTAGTGGTGGCAGTCAGTATAATGTGCCTGCACACTGATACACGTTTGAAAATAGAAATGCCCTTCCACCTTTTCTTGAGAAGTTGATGTCAAAGTACTGAAAATGCTCACTGATTTACACCTTGGAGTCTAGCCCATAGCCACCAAAACTCTCAAGCAAGACAGGCAGATGGATACCTTCTATTCATCTACTTAATGAATCAGTTTATAATACATTGCAGAAGCAGATTAATCGTCATCGTCAACAGGAATGGAAAACTTCCAAAGTGAACTACCTAAATCAGTCTGATTTATGAACCATAAGCAATTACTGTGCCTAGCATTGTATTTATCAAAATTAGATTGGTTAGTTTTGACTCACTTGTAACTCTGGTGTTCATTTGGTACCTCTGTAGCTATCCTACAGAAGGAAGAAGTGGAAAAGCTAGGGGAAAAGATGTGAAGAGACTGCAGGATTAAAAAGACTGAGCATTCTTGTTTCCAAGTGTCTTTTTCTTAAAATCATTCATATTCCTGTACTCTTTCAGTCTCAACAACTGCTGTGAAAAAACTTCTGTTAAGAAAAACTCCCTTGACGGGTGGTTGGTTTTTTTGTTTGGTTTTTTTTTGGTTTTTTTTCCCCCAGCCATCTCATTTCACTGATCTGTTTAACAGAACTATTTGTAAGCGCAACAGAATAAATGCAAACAAGCAACTTGGGGGACAAACCCCCTCAGCTGGCACTGCCAGACTGCATGACTGAACTAGTCAGGTTCACTAACAATCCATACAATTTCAGGAAACTTTTTGAGAAGAGCTGCCTATTCATAAACAATGCAACAGTAGCAGATGATAGCTACCCCATGAGAACAGATAGTTTTTGGAAGCCTTAAAGATACTAAGTTTTAACAACGAAGTGCCCAAAGAACACTAAGAGAAAATTTTAATCCACTGAGAAAACTCAAAGTGGGACAAATAGCTCCTATTATTTATTCCTAGTAAATACAAATCACAGCAAAAGGATGACTACTTTAAACATTTATCAGAAGAGAACTCAGATAGAAATCATACACAGGACATTGTACTAAGACAGCCCACAGACATGTAGGATCTATCTCAAAACTGGAAATGTGGTATCCCACAGGAAAGGAAAATATAGTGAAAGACCCTATGACAACTAGAGATAATCACTTCACATTCTGGAAGTATGATGTTACTGCAGATTAATTGCAATTTTTTTTGTCTGAAGTTGCAAACTAGCCCTTTATTAGGGAAAAATAAACTATGAAGAAGTTGAAAGATGCTGTAAAATACCAACAGTCTTCTCTCCTTAAAACAGGAGAGTTAACATTCACATGGAATGAGGAGAGTGGAGGTGTAGCAAGGGCTCAGAATACACAAAACTCATAGCAGTTTCACACATGGCTTATCCAATACAGTAGCTTGCTCCCTTCCCAGCAGCTCTGGAATAACAAGCTGGCTTCTCCATCAACTTCCTGTTCAGTTTTCTTTCCCTTAATATGAATTCACTGACTGATATTTAAAACAAATTAAAGTACCTCACAGCGAGATCTGGTGACGAAACAAGCCAGGTAGAAGTGCTCACAGCTAGAAGACACCAAAAAAGGGACATGAATCTTGTCTGAGAGTAATAATCGTAGCTTGTTTACCCAGCTCCACATAACCAAGCTCAAGCCATGTTTCCAACATTGCCTGTGACCTGGACGTGGTACCTACATTAACAGCTGGAGAAATGTTGGATCCTGGCCACATTTTTCTTTTAGCTTCCCCACTATTTATGAGATCCCATACCAACCACTATCTGTGCACTGCGGCAAGCATACTTTCCTCCTTCAAATAAAAAGATTCTGCTGGGCCAAGAAGCCAGTCAAAATTAACAGGATGACAAGTCAAACTCAGGTTAGCTTCCTCCACCCCAACCCAGGTCCAAACCTCAGATCAGGTTGATTCAACAAAAAAGAAAAAAAATCATTTTGCTTTTCATAATACCAACGTTATTGCAACAGTCACTTTTCAGTTACACATAAAGAGGCTAGTATATTAGTACATTGCCATTAACTTGTATTAAGCAAAGGATCAAGTACAAATCCAGATTACAGTCTATCCTCTATACTACTTCATAGACTGAAATGAATATTGCTTTTCCAATGTGCTGTGTCATACAACATCTACAAAACACAATTGAAGGTCCTTATCTTTACACTAGTTTGCATGCTGGTACAATCAAAAGCCAACTATACCAAAGAAAGGCAAGGGGACTATCATCTAGGCATCCCTCAGTCTAGAAAAGCAGAGAGTAATGACTGGGGGATAAGAAATAAAGTAATTTTGATAATGTAACTCTTGTTTAGGATAATACAATAATTCAGGGCAGAAAGGCTCTCAAGAATTCTCTAGTCCTGCTCAGCATAGCATCAGCCATGAGGCCAAACCAGGCAGCCACGAAAGCACCCTGGCCCCTGTTTCACTGCTGAGCTGCCATCCTAGGGAGAGGGGACGTTCCCTCCCCCATTACAATCTCTCTTCTTCCAATGTGGATATGTTACCTCTTATCCTCCTGCCATGTACTGCTGTGAAGAGACTGACTGCATCACACTGATTCCCTCACAGGAGCTGGAAGGCTGCAGTTATGTCTCCCTGAAGACGAATGAAGCTGGTTCCCTAAGCCTCCTCTCACAGAGGAAGTGCTGCAGTCCCTGACTGTCCTGGTGGCCCTACACCAAACTCCTCTGCTTTGACGTCTCTTGCCGTGGTAGCACCCAAACACAGCATTCTGCTGTGATGCTGTCTAATGACTTTGCACAGAAGGAAACAATCATTTCCCCTCAGTCTTCTGTTCTTATAGCCCAGGATACCACTTGCCTTAGCTCACAGGACAGTGCTGGCTGGTATTCTGCTTTCTGTCAGATCCCCAGACAATCTTGCAAAACTGACTCCCAGCCAATCTTAGCCTGGGGTTCCTTCTTCATTTGTGAGTTTTTAAAATAGATCCATGCTTTCAAAAGTATATACATCACATTAAGAGACAGAAGTATAAAAATTTTGCTTCTAAGAAATAAAAAAGTGGTAATAAAAACTAAGTGAGGTCCCACACCTTATTAATGTGATTAGCAGTTATGTCTATGAATCTGTTGCATAACAGAAAGTTCAGCCAGAGGACTGAAGGGAAGTGACTGTTTGTGACACAAAACTTGTTAGACAGCATCTATCTAGATTGAACACTGGTTTTGCTCTCTGGCCCTGTGAAATATGACTGTCCTTAATAACATTGATGCAGACTGTTAAAAAGAGGCGGTCACCAGGGTAAGTGTACTCCCATGTTCCTTATACTACAATCATTTGAGATTTTATTTTTGCTCACATTCTCCCACAAGAAATCAAATAACTGGAAGTGTTTTAAATCTCTTTGATATAAGTAGTGAAGGGATTAGAGTTTAAAAGATCATTACAGAGTAACACATTTAGTACGTAGGGAAGAAAGAGCAGTCGTGTACTGCAACAGTCATTTGTTTGGGGTTGATCATGTGTTTGCACATGAAGGTATAGGGAGAAAACAATGGTACTGGGTCACGAGACACCTTTTCCGACCATAATTCCCCTTAACTGTGTCCTCAGCACCCCTATGAATGCAGCAACTGCCTTTTGCATTTTTACACTATCCAACTCCAGTATACACAGCAACAGACCTAAGGGAGAGTGAGCATGCACCCCAGCAATGAAAGAAAGAACAGACAACATGCTACCTTGCTTTGGGAGAAGTGGGGAAGGAAAAGGATTTCAGAGCTGATCAAAATCCCATAATGATAAGTTTTCTTCTTTAAGGTTATTCTGCAAGAACAGCAACCTCTGTAAGCATTCCACAGAACTTAAAAAACAAACAGATGTAAAACGTAAGTAAAGTAGTGATATCCCAGAAGATATTTAGTTAATGCAGTATGTCCAGACTCATCAGGAGTGCCCTCATCATTAGCTCTCCTTCTCTCAAGGAAAGTTAAGCGTCTTGATTTCACTCCTCCATGGAGGTTCTCTCTCCAGCCATACCTGTGGTTTCATAATTCTTCTCCTGCTGTGTTTTGCTCAGACACACTTCCCCTCCATTTCCGGCAAGGAAGGCCTGTGAAGAAGGTGAAACCAACTCTGCAGCAGGGCCAGTGGCCGCTCGCACAAAAATGCAGCCAATTCACAACTTAAGCCAAAATTCATACTGGCCTCTAGTCACATCTCCGAGCTTCCTTCCCCACAACTCAGATAAGGAGCACAAAATGTGCTTCAGTGCCTCTACATTAATTCACATCCATCTCCAGGGAATACTGAAGTCCACTGTCTACTAGAAAATTAACTGGAACTTATTTGTTACAGCTGCACTTCTCATAAATTTTACCTGATCTCCTGGTGCAGGGAAGGACAAACATAACTTCATACTAACTATCATTACATGTCTCTTTCACCTATTAAAAAAAAAATATATATACATACCCTGCTGACTAGCCATATTAAGTCATATGAGAAGCATCTACATCTGATTTTAAATTCTTTCCAGAACAGAAAAGGAAAGTCGTTGGGAAGCCACACACCTTTATTTGACAAAAGAAGGGTTAACTGTGGAAAACATTACTACATTATACTCTCAGCACAGATCCACATTTTACAGCTTGCAGCTCCTTGCAAAGATTCTTCTCGTTTTCACTACATTATGCATTTCCTTTCATATGTTCGATCTCTGTTTTCCCTTATTTTCCTTTAAATGAAAATCTATTAACTCGTTAACTTGTATTCTAATAATACAGAAATAAAACATTTTCACCTCCTCTCTTAATCTCAAATGCCTTCAAATTAAATGCAATTTGAGCTCTCAAAAAAGGGACAAACATTACCAGGTTAACTTTTACCAACCTGATTACGGATCAAAAGAAACAAGAGGGAAACTTTGTTTGTTCCTATCCCGCACTTTTGGCAGTTTGAGTGTATATCATTCATCACATTCCCTTACACTAAGTCAGGAGAAAACCATGTCATTATCCATTGCTACGCTTGACCTTTTAAAGTTATGATAAGCTGGGCCTATCACAAATTCCAGAAACAACCATAATGCTACACTGCTTTCCTGGCAGAGCCTTTCATTTAATTATGCAGGCCCTCTACTTCTAATAGCACCCTGATCCTTTATGGATGAACAACAACCCCTCGTATTTCAACACTAAAATCAGCGTCCAGAGCATCCAGCACAGAACCATATTGTTCTCTTTCACTAAAAGAGGTATCAGCCCATTCTTTCCACAGAATTCAATACCAAAAAAAGGAAAACGCATTACTGCATATCCTTTCAGCCAGCAACAGTTATCACATTTAAGTGGACTAAAAGCCTGCTGTGCACATTCAAATCATCAAGTCTGACAGAAATTAAGAGAGGAGGCGCTTCAAACAAACAAAAAAAAAAAAAAAAAGGAAAATAAAACAAAGCCACACCAAAAAAAAAAATCCCGAATAAACAAACAAAAAGAAACAGAAAAAAACCCCAAACACAAAGTTACCAACGAAAACCACTACCTCTTTGTGCTGTTCCCTTCGCACTCGAGCAAACGCAGCCTACCCGGACAATATCCTTGAAGGAGAAGATGGAAATACAGCTGGCGCGAGGCTGCTGGCACCTCACCGCTGCAGCCCCCGGCCCCGCCGACCAGCCCGCTGCCTCCCTCCCTTTGTTTTGGTCACCGAGGAGCACCGCTGACCCCTCACATTCGCCTGCCAGCGGCCGCTCGCAGGGAGCTCCCTCCCCCTCCTTCCCTCCCTCCCTCGCTCCCAGGCCTCGGGCTCCCCGCGCCGGAGCGGGCCCCTGGCCGCGCTCCCCGCCGCGCCGCCGGGATGCGGCACCGGCGCCCGGGGCTGCGGGGATCGCGCTCCCCCCACCGCGCGGGCCCGGCCGGCCCTCCCTCCCCCCCACCCTCACCTCATTCGGTCTCTCCAGTGGTGCCAACCGCCTCATACAGGGAAATCGGCGAGCTCAGGAGCCTCCCCCGGCGGCGCGGTGCGGTGCGGCCGGGCGCTCGGTGCGCAGCGGGCCCCCGGGCGGGGAGCCGAGGCGGAAGGCGACGAGGGACGGTCAGACCCGCCTCACGGGCAGCCCGGCCCCAGCGCAGCCCCTCGCCATTTTTGTTTCCCGCGGAGGAGGCGCTGGTGCATTCTGGGAGCACAAAGGGCCGCGGCCCCGCCCCGGCGGCCCCGCCTGCGCCGGCAGCGCCGGGGGCGGGCACGGGGCCGCCGCGGCGGAGGGACACGGGCGCAACCGAGCCTTGTCCGCTGGTGAACAAAGAGGGACTACTTTAGGCGTGCGCGCCCGGCGCGGATCTGTGCGCGTCGCCGGGGCTCGCTGTGGCTGGGCCTCTCATTGTTCCCGCCGCACCTGGGGGGATGCGGCAACCCCGGGCCCCGCCGCTCCGCAAAACCCCCGGCCGGGCTCGGGGAAAAGCTCCCCGCCTTGGCGGTGTCGGCCCTGCCGTGTGGAATGACCCTGGGTCCGCCTTCTTGCCGCGGTGGTTGGCGAGGCGAGGCCCGGGCCGGGTACCGGAGGCTGCCGCGGCCGTCCCGTGGGGAGCGGACTGGACAGTGTGCTCCTCTGCACTGACTGCTCCTCTGCACTCATATCGGGGTGCTGCCATTTTAGGAGATGAGCTGAATCAGTTCCACTTCTTAGCAACAGCTGTACTAGCTAAGCTAATGGAACAGGCTGAACAGGGAGGCCGTGGAGTCTCCTGGATTCATTCAAAACCCACCTGGACACATTTCTGTGTTACCTGCTCTAGGTGACCCTGCCTTGGCAGGGGAGTTGGACTAGATGATCTCCAGAAGTCCCTTCCAACACTAGCAATTCTCTGATTCTGGAAATACCTTTTGTTTTCCATCATCGTGTTTTGTGTTGTTCAGACTCCAGTACTGGGCCCGTTTCTAATGAAGTGTTCACTAAGGTCCACATGGTTAAGCAGGGCAATTGGCCCCATGCCGTGTTTATAAACACTGTAAAGCTTGTCCTAACCATGTAGGGGCCTTTGCTGTGTGCAGCTCTGCCCTGTGCAACACCGGAGTGAAAGTGCTCCCTGGAGCAGATTTCACCAACTGGTGTCGCTCTCAGGAATGGCTGAACTCAGATGGCTGGATGGTGAATTTAGGATTCCAATCAGTCTCTGCTCAAACTGCCCGAGTTCTCAAAGCCATCTTCCCTCTTGGGATAAGCCACTGAAACTAAGGTACTGGAGCAGCTTTCCATCCCTGGAAAAGGGCACAGGGAGGGAAGCCTGGGCAGAGCACAGGTTTAGTCTGGCCAGTTTGTAGTTACATCAGAATAAAGTAGTATTTATAATCAAAATCCCTTTTTCAGAGTTGTTTTAAATACAAATTTGAGGGGATAGTTCTCCCTTGGATTCACTAGCTAGACACTGGAGTCGTGATGGTCTGCTAAAAACAGACTTGGACAGCACAAAGCGCCCTGTTTGCTTTTTACAGATTTTCATGTATGGTGAACAGCAGTCAGGTACTGTTGGTGCTGAAGGCAAAGGGTTGCCAGCTGGAGAAAAAAAAAAAGACTCAATCTGAAGTATATCCACATACAAATTCTTGGTTTTTAAATCACAATGGTTGTGTGAGAACCAGTGTTAAGCTAAGTTAAAAAGCAAACTTTCTAGTCATCAACAGAATAAACATCAATAATTGGCTATATCACAGCTTCCTTTTTCAATGTCAATTCCCCAGTACCCTGCAGAGATGGATAAATTTGAAGAGTCCAAACAATGGCATTTCCCTTAGTCCTTCTCTCAAACGTTAATGTATTTTTTGCAAGTTAGTGTTTTTTATATTTTTGTTGCCTCAATGCTGACGTAAATATTAAACAAGCAAACCAAAACACACAAAACCCAAAAGTGTAAGTCAGCAGTGTATGCAGATGAGAGCACCAACTGCTGCACAGTATTATTTGCCATTACCTTATTGTATCACACCCCATAACATCAAAATGATACCCTTGAACAAGACAATACTGTGAAGCTTATCCTTGTACAGATGGTTGTCATGACCACAATTCAGCAAGGAGGGAAAATTAGATCCCAGGACATTTTCTCTGCATTGTTTAAGCACAGAAACAGCAAGGAAGCTCATCTGGGATCTTCCTATCTTAAATCAAGATAAATATGGTACATCCACTTTTACATAAGCATACTAATTAGCAAGACAATGCACATATGCTGCATTTATTAGAGCTTAACTCAGAAAATAATCTTCAATTTCAAAATTTAAAAAATAGGCACCTGATAAGATATGAAGAATTTTGTATTAATTGTGTTATAACTAGCTAACAACTGTAGTAATTATTCTCTCTTTATGCTACAGATATAAAAATAGCACCAAAAACATTTTAAAAGAAACATCTCTAAATATTTTTCTAGATAGACAAGAATATTAATAATTTTTCATCCTCACATAACATCAATAGAGAGGGAAATAAAATTAATATTGTTGGTGGTAAGGTACCCTTTACATTGGTCTTCACACAAATTCATGTTTTTCCTACTACAGGCACTGCCATTTCTTCCTTTTTTACCTTCTCAAGGATCAGAGAATCCTGAAAATAACTGCCCTGTACTCCATCATCTTATTGTGAATGTCATGATCTTGCCCAATAAATTTTAAACTGTAATACCCTCTTAAATGTGTTCACTGTCATTGTGGACCCCATTTGACTGTTTAGCCAGTCAAATACTAGTTTTTTTCTAGTTAAATTCAATGTATAGAAAAACAACATATTTGCCCCACTAATCCTAAACAATTATTTTTTTATTCTTAATATTTAAAACTCTGCTAACTTTTAAGATAGGGTATTATGAGTATTCCAGTCCAATTTTTTTATTATTAAGTCTCTAAAGCCCTTCTGCAATACATATATTAAACAGCAATTCCTGTGTGGGTTAGTATATGATCTCTTTGTATCACAATCTATATTAGCCTTTGAACTAAGCTACATCTAGACTTGAAAAATCATAAGAGGGTTGTTTGCCTTCGAAAATTTAACATTTAGCAATGTTGTAACTATTCTTTAAATATCTCTCTGTCACTGTTTCTCAAAGCACCACCGACACTTTAGGAAGAAACCAAAACAACCAACTCTGCCTATTAGCTCTGCATCTAATAGCAGACATTTCAGATGCTTGACAAAATGTTAAACAAGCTGACACTTAAAAGGTCCTTAATGCTTCATTCACTTAAAATTTTATTCCAGGTGTGTAACCTTGCTGGAATTCCTTGTAAAACATAAGCCAAGATTTTGTATGACTGAGTGATCTTTGGTAGGTGGACAGATAGCTCTTCAAATGCTCTAGAATTCATCATTCAAGGCCCTTACAAGCTATTAAATGCTCACATCATTTTGCTATGAGCCTTTAATTGTTCCTGTGTTGTAGCTCATACCCTGCCATGGCCGAATTCTGTTTGCTGGAAGTGGCTGAACAAGAAGCAATCCCTCAGTTCTCATTTGTGTAACAGTGCAGAAAAAAAAAACAAACAAAACCAAAAACAAACAAAAAACAAAACAAACACACACACCCCCCCCAAAAAAAAAACCACCACAAAAAAACCCTTGTTGTAGACTGAGATGCTCAAGGACAGAAATAGTAAGAGCTTGAGACACAGTGTTTCTGCATTATTTACAACATCTTTGGGGATGCTAGTTAAGAGCAGGAAAGGCTTTTATTGTAAGAGATTGTGTCTCCCATCTATCTTAGTTATACTAACACTGCTTTGTACCTGAGGACAGTGAGTGAGTCTGAAAGAGAAAAAAATACGTGTTGGACTAGGTTTGGCCTTGCTGAGAGTGCTTATGTACGAGTTACTGTGTTTTTACTGCTAATACTGATTTTTTCTGAGTTGATGACTTAGGAGCAAATGTAGCAATATTTTAGCTCCACAAAATAACTGTGAAAGAACTGCAACTTGTTACTATTCCAGTTGGTGGGAATTTTGTGACAGTATGCAAGTATGGTTCTAAGTAATCTTTTTCTCCTTTTTCTTGTGAGACCAGTTCATAAAAATCTAAGCTCATTATCCAGAGGTGGAATTTAAGAAAGGTTTACTCTCTGCCTGCACTGTCATTCTGCTGCTATGGTTGTATAATTGCTTCCTTTCAGAAAACAAACAGCTGCCAAGTCTTGAAATTTTGGTTAGTTGCTTGGATCAGAGATTCCAGTTCTCAAACTCCCTGAGAATTCAGTCATGCACCAGTGTGATGCATTCCTTCCCCTCCTCTCTACACACAGATTTCAAAGCAGTTGTTGAAGCTCTAGCTAGTGAGTAAAGTTAAAATGCAGAGTCAGCATTTCAGAGCTAAAGCCTAAGCAAGCATTTTATTCTTTCACTTTAGCTCTGCTCTGCAGATTTGCAAAGTAATTGCAGTCTCAAATATTTTACATTGTGATGGGCTGTATCATAACTTCTTGAGGACTGGAGCATCATAGTGTTTTACAGTAAGGTTTTGTCTGTCAGCATCTGTGCTCCTCTGTGGATTGTAAAAATGTCTGCTAGAGCAGAATTTCCAGGCCCTTTTGTGGTTAAATTTTGTAGCCATACAGACCAGACTTACCTCTTAACTCTAAACTGAAGTTAAAGAATGCTTAAGGGCCCCTCAGGAGATAGTTACATGACAGAATATTGCTATTTCATCTGCAGTGAAAAATATGTTCTGGACATGAGTCTGGCTGGAGGGAGAATTAGTGCAGCATTCCTTCTGCTCTCCCACCAGCTGGTATGTGGTATGGGCCTTCAAACAAGCTTTCAGCAGGTCTGCCAAGTCCCACTCAGATGGAAAATCCCTCACTTCTTTTATTTTATTTTCTTTTATTTTTGTTTTGTTTTTCTCCTACTTGATAGCATCTCTTTATTTATGAAGATGGAAACAAAGTCATTTTGCAGAGTACAGAATGACAGGACCCTGCTAACACTTAGCAGAGGCTGAAGAGCTGTTTGCAGCCCAGAGAATTCAGCTGTGGGGGCAGAAGACAAGGCAGTAGCCCCTTCTGCTGCCAGCCCCAGGGGGCTGCACAGAAAGAACCGTAAGCGGTCCCAGACTGACACACCAGCTACGTCACCAGTTGCATGCTTCATTCTTGCAATGCTTATGAAATAATCATACTGTTACACTTGTTAACTTTGATATGCTTACTTAAAAGGTGCAATCTAAGTGTCATTGTTTTAGCTAGTCCAAATGTAATAGCTGTTGTCACACACATATTTTGATCGCTCCACGCTGATGTCATGCTCTCTCAGACTGAAAGCCCAAATTTTGTTCCAACACAGCATTCCTTATCTGCATTCAGTTAAAAAAATAAGTGTAGAAAACAGGATCAAAATCAGTTCTTATTACATCAGTCACTTATTTTCTGTTTTGGCTTGTTTCATACCAGCACTGAGGCAGATTCGTACCTATACAGTCCTGACTCAATCCCTAAAATTTGGGGCTGCTGCAACATACAGGTTTTTCCTTTTTTTTCCTTGTGCTATGTTCTTTTGTGATGAGTCTCTAAATATTAGTTAAATATCCAGTCATCTCCTCTGCCAGCTTTTGCAGTGAGGTGGAATGTGAATTTCACAAAGCACATCAAGAGCTGGCAGTCCTGCTGCTTCCCTCTCAGTATGCTGGGCTCCCACTGAGCCCACGTGGGTGCTCCTCTGACTGGCTCTGTACCCTCAGCAGTATAAGCTAAGCCCAACAGCAGTGGTTAAAATGTTTTCTGATGTTCAGTCCCCTGAGCCTACTCCTCCCAGAGGCAGGGGAGGCCTGGGCTGAAAAAGGGGGTGGGGAACAGAACACCAGCAAGAGGCTTTAAATCCATCTTTTCTCTGCAGTTGTAGCTGAGGGTACAGTTACCTGACTCAGCCACTTGTCCAACAGCTGCTGCCATCTAAGGTTGCAGTCACTTCTGCTCAGGGACATGCTGGCTCTCCCCTGTGCCAGGAGCCATGCAGAGGTGGCAGCTCAGTGAACTGCTCCTGCTGAAAAACATTAACGTATATATGTATACCTAACACATACATGTATGTGTAAAAATAGGTTTGTTTGCAGACAGGTCAGCTTGAAAACTTCAGGGGCCTGGGAGCTGAGAGCATGTACATATTGAAAAGGGAGTACAGAACTGAGGTAGCAGAAGAGGTGATAAAAATATTCATGTCAAAATGGAAATACAGAGAGAAAAGGCTTATTTCCTCCTATGTTTAAGTTACAGGATGAAACACCTACAACAAGCCAAAAGGGAAACATAAACTGAGCTTCAGTTTGATCCTATGGGCTGCCATCTCTTTCAGATACCCAATACATTTCCATGGTCATGGGCCGCTTATGAACAATTGAAGTACTTCTGTTATGAGACAAATGAGCTGCTGCTTGTGTGAGGAGAGCAGAAGTTTCCAGGCAGGACTGTCAAGTAGGCACAGTGGCCCTGTGAATTCAGTGCTGCTGAGAAGTGCCATGGGCTCAGCCTGGCGGGGCTGAGGGCCACCCTCACTGGGCACCGCTGGCCACAGAGGGTACTGATGGCTCTGCTGTGCCCCTTTGCACACAGGCAAGGTCCATCCACCTGCCCTCGAGAGATGCAAAAGAGAATACCCAGAGCTGCCATAAGCAGATGTGAAGAAAAGTTTGGGACATGAAAGACCACATTCAAAAGCTTGTCAATATGAAAACACACTAAAAAGCTGAGACAAATTAAAGAAGACAGTGCACAAAAGGGAAGGCCTAATAAGCATGTGTGAGGATTATCTAAGTCAGAAGTCAGTTTGCTATAGATTAATTCTCCTTCAACTTACAACACACTGTTGTCAGCTTGCCTCTCCCAGGAACTTTACCAGCTGTCTCAAATTTCTCAGGTAGGATCAATTCTAGAGCTGTATTTGCCAAAGATAGAAGGAAATGTAGGCAAGCATGGATAAGACACTGAACTAATGTGCAGGAGGCTGCTAAAACTAGAGCTGATTTTTTTCTGCCTTGCCTGGAATTCAGCAGACCAAAAGGTCAAGTAGTGATGGTCTCCAAGGACTTTTTAATTTACTGCAGGTTCTAGGACGTAAAATGCCTGTGACAGTGCTATCATGCTACTAAAGATCTAATGCTGTATCAGATTACTGGTGTGATTTAATTACCAACGGATAGCTTGAGGTGAAAAGGGCACCCTTACTTGCTAGACCTGTAAATCCAGGTCTTATTTTAATTTTTTTTTACATCAGAAAAAGCAAATTTATTGAAAATGTATTTTTCTTCTGTTTAGAATGAACTTTGAATCTCACATGATGGCTGGGAAGATGAATAGGGGGAAAAAAAAGAGATTGAAAAGTTGAATAGTTACCACTCTGCTCTGGTTTTAAATTAAAACAATTTGTAACCATTGATTCCTGATGGGAAATTATATGTGTAGTGAGAGTTTGACTGGAAGTAAAACTAGATATAAACCTATATCTTCAGTTACGTAAATGAGTCCAGGTTCAAACCATGCTGTGCAGAAGGGGTTTTTATGTACACAATGAGAACAAGAAGCTGGGATAAAACAGGTAAAAGCTGGGATGTCAATACCCAGTAAGCCTGTTTGTTTGTGTATAAAGAGGAAGTCACAAAATAAGTTGATTGAAAACGCTGCAAATCTCACATCAAGGTCAGTCTAAACTATAACAAATTATTATTTAACAAAAATCTAGACAAAAACAGAAAAGAAGTATCTGTAGTAATTTGAAATATTTTCACAGAAATCACACTATTTGTGTCAATGACAATGACTGCATTGACCAGCTACCGCTTAACCCTTCTTAGAGGTGTGAAGGTCTAACAAAGACTCTCTGTCTTCAGTTTACCTCACCCACTACTTCTTTTTTTTCAGATATACTCCCAAATCCCATCCAAAATTAATGTTGTGGGTTGGAAATGTGCGTTTGTGAATTGTTTCCTTTTGTTCAGCTACACTGTAATACAAAAGATCTAGAAAGGGTCTGATTGCCTGCTCAATTAAAAGAAAATGTTTGATCTGCTGCAGCTTGTGTCTGAGAGTGATGGTGGTGCCATTTGAACGCTGTGTTTGGAAAGAGGGCTCTGAACACACGTACAATGAGAACTCAGGGCAGGCACAAGAGTTCCACTGTTCACATGACACTGAATATATTCCCTTTAGCACAAAAGATATGTGTTCAGTGTGTTTCCTCTCAGATAAGAAAAGATTTAATTAACTGCAACAGCTTATTTCTTATATATTAAGGCATTTTAGCTTTTTTTTTTGTATGTAAAATGCAGCTTTGGTTTCTTTTAAACAGAATACAGGGAATCAGATGATTTCTGATGTAGATTCATACAGGGCAATCTTAAAATGCATCTTTAAGGCCTATGTTCTTACAGATACCACACTGTCAAATAACAGTTACTTTAGTTGTAGTTCCCTGATGCATTTTCTTTAGCAGCAGGGCTGCTTTAAGTTCTGACCACAGTCTGCTTCTTGGGTGCTCTGCACACACCCTTAGTGCAGGCAAAAGCTTTGTTCAGCTGTGCTGCAAATTTCATAATAGATATGATCCAGGTTAAAAATAACCTCTAATTAAAAACAATTAAATAATATTGATGGGTGGAGGGGTGGAATCATGTGTCTGTGATACAGAAATAAAATGAGCTGGGATGGGGCAATGCAAAAATACGTTCTTCTGTTGTGAACCTCAGTGTTGCCGTTAAAGCATGTAGCAGAACTGATCAATGAGAACTGCAACACCAGACTTTTAGAGACTTGTAAGAACTGAGCAGAAGCCTAATTTGACAAGGTATTTTTTACCATATTGGTATGGTATAGCCCGTCTATAACTGTATTGATACTTACCTCAAAGTTTAATGAAACATAGAGTTAAAAATAATACTGCATAGTATATTAGCATAAGCTTGGTTATTTTTTAAATTTTATTTTACAGCATTTTAAACTGTTACTGCTCCAAATTGCCTTCTATCATTCATGTAGGGAAAAGAAAACACCTTTAGAAATGCTATAACTTGGCATTTATTGTGTTGCCATTTTTTGCTGTGTTGTATGGATAGATAAAAAATCTGTTGTTCAGAAATATGTACTATTACACAGAAAATAACCCAAAGAATGTATTTTATACTACTGAATTTATTCTCTGTAATCTTAATGATGTAAGAAAATGTGTGTGTGAAAGCAGCTCCCTACTTTGCTTAAAACAGCATTTTTCCTTCTAAAAAATTCAGTCTAAGAATAAAATAGTTTTACTTAATTCTAGCAATTATATTTACAGTGGGAATTCCTGCTAAGTACTGTGGAAATTTAGATGTTGACAAATTTAAAATAATTCAATTACTACTTAATGCCTACTGGCATTTTCAATCAACAATCCCACAGCACTTTCCATGAAGTAGACTCCAGGAATTAATTAATATATAATCAATACATTGCCTACTCTAGGGATGGAGAAAGGCATATGCTCTGTGCCAGGAATATACCTGACTGTCCGTTTGTTGTTTTGTTTATTTAAAGTGAAGCAAAAACTATTTTATTTAGAAAAAAAAACCAGTGATAAACACTTAAGTAGATTAACTGTACATATATTTATTAAGAATTTGGAATTTTAGTAATATAGATGCGGCCTTCATATGTGGTGATAAGATTTTTAAGAAAGTTTGTGTATTACAAATTACCTCAAAATTGCCAACTTCAATAAGCTACTACTAAAAATACATTCAATATTTTTTGCCTAAAATTTGATATCTTACAATTAGAGGTTTTCTAAAAGGAAATATTTATTTCCTAGAGATTTCTTCTAATCATTACTACTTTTTCAAGGGTGTTGCCAGAATCCTCTAACAATTCAGTTCAAAATTTCTGGATTTCATGTATAGAGGTTTTGAATGTAGCCAAAAACGTAAGACAAAGTGTTATGTTTTGATTAATTTTTATCAATATCATGTTTGATAAGGCATGGATATCTTACAATTAGAGGTTTTCTAAAAGGAAATATTTATTTCCTAGAGATTTCTTCTAATCATTACTACTTTTTCAAGGGTGTTGCCAGAATCCTCTAACAATTCAGTTCAAAATTTCTGGATTTCATGTATAGAGGTTTTGAATGTAGCCAAAAACGTAAGACAAAGTGTTATGTTTTGATTAATTTTTATCAGTATCATGTTTGATAAGGCATGCCAATACACTGTATTAATTTTGCTTATGGGGCCAGATTTCCAGTTTCATTAAAGCCTGTGAACTGAAGCAGATTTACTTGTGTATGTTTTAAGGCCTGACACAATGACTAGCAGTTCAAATTCCTCCATAACACAAGGTTTCATTCATTCTGCCCAACAAATCACTAGGTTGGAGTATGTGTTATGAGGAGACATCAATTTGAGGGCAAACTTGAAGTGCTTTTCATCATATCCCATTTTAAGTAGTTCCTGTTTCTGTTTCTACCACTTCTTCCAAATGTCAAGGTATTCCTGCATTTCTGAATATGGCACTCTGCAGTGGCATGCATAATCAAAATGGGGAACTGAGATGGCTTTTTTCTTTTTCTGTGTTATTTTTAATTTGAGTTGAACAGACAGTTCACCATTCAGCTACACAAAGAGCTGCATGGCAGAAGAGAGAGAACAGCATGGGAGTAGGTGTAAGTAGTAGAGGATGGGCAAGGAAAGGGCTTCACACAGCAGCTCTGCTGTCTGTAGTTGCTCTCCTGCCCATTTTTCTCCTCTATACCAGAGCTGGCAGAAGGCAGGGCAGATCTGTACCTCACTAGCTGAGGTTCACAGTCTAGCATTTTAGCAGGAACTGGCTTCTCAGGCAATTAAAGCAAATGTGCTCGACTGTGAACTGAAAGAGTTCCGTTGTGGAAATGTCCTCGGGCACAGGGGATGGCAGGACAAATGGGGGTAGCAATGCATTAAACCATTGCAGCTGATTTTCTGCTCTGTGCTTAGGTCAGAGCTCTCCTAATGCACCACGTGTACTACCCTGCTTGGTGATTGTTCCAATACTGTACTTCCTTAGGAGTTAAAAATCAGCATCTTCTCATCTTGACCTTCTCATATCAGTATGCACCAGCTTCAGTACTGGAATCTACTATTTAGAACCTAAGAGGATTTTTTAAAGAGTGTGGGCTAGGACTTGGCTATTTTCTAGCTCTCTCTTTTACCTTATAAAGTAAGCAGGAAGGTGCAAGTGTTAATTCAGGGGAAGAAACTTTGGGAAATGGGGGTACGGCATGAAGAAAATGCCAGCTAGGCTGTTTATTAGAAAGTCCATAAATAGGAATTAAGAACTAACATTTCTATTATAAAAGGTTTGTGGTTTTTAACAGATTACCACGAGCATAAAATAACAGAATAAATAAATCTTTTACTTCAAGTAAAAGAAGTTCAGAGTGGATTATAACTTTATTTTCCTCTAATTCAAAGAAGGAAACATCTGGGATAATTAAGTAAAATAACCATGTTGAAAATAAGTTATCTGAAAATTATAAAAGGCTTTCCAAACCAGAAATAGAAATAGGGTAAAATTCTTGAACCTCACAACTCCAGCAATTAATAGAGGAAGTAGACTTGAAAGCACAAATATGCACAAAGGAAACCTAATTTTATTGGTTGATTGAATCTGAACTGTGTTGTCTCTGTAGACTTTGGAATACAGACATGCAAACATAATGCAAACTGTTATTTTGCATTTGCTTGCAACTGACCACCTTCAAGTCTTTTCTTCTGAGTACAATATTTATGGGGTTTTCTTAGTCCTCCAATGTGTACAGGATTTTTCTATTCTGGATTTTTGAAGACTTATTTACTCTAGATATGTTGTGTTATAAAGACCTATTCACCGTAATGTTTTTTAGTACATTTTGAATTTTAAAAAATATATCAGAATAAAAGAGTAAACATTGTGTCCCTCAAAGCAAAGACTTGTATGTCAAATTAATCACTATCTCTGAACGTTTAATAACAATGATTGTATCTAATCTCAGTCAAGAGCTACAAATGAGTCACATACATTTATACAATTTATCTGATGGTAAAACTACAAGGAGATGTGTTTAAATAAGGTAAAGGTTTCAGTGGTTATAAACAGCTTTTTTGCTCCCGTGTAAGTCCAAACTATTGATGAAAGGAATTGGAGTTCTTCTAACCTCTCTCAGAGGAAAAAAGAGTCAAGATTAGTTTTTAGTTCAGATCATTGATTCAGTTCTTTATACAACAACAGGAATGTTTGTGCCAGCCCAAGGGAGAAGGTGGCAGCATCTGCCTCAGCAGCAGGGTGGACTTATGTGAGATTAAAGTGACCGTGTAAATAGAGCCTTAGAAATGAAACCTGTTGGCTGTTTCCTCAAATAGATTAATGATTTGTTTATACCAAGTTAAGGGACAAGGGAATCCTTAACAGGCTGTCTCTGCTTTCTGGATAAGAGGTGGCACCACCTACTCATGCAGTAGAAGCATTAGCATTTGTAAGAATGTGAATAGGAAATAATAGGAAATCATCTATTAGGATAAAATTAAATCTAATACACTGATTAAGTCAGGGTTCACAGAAATTTGCAAAGGGGAAGGAAACAGTGCCTCTCTCTGAAGGGAACATGAGGGAAAATTTAGATATAAAGGTTGGATGGATCCCCAGATCTTTGTTCTCATCCACAAAGACAGGCCTAAGAAAGTAGAGTCTGTATAAAAACAGACTCCTAGACAGATATATGAGCAAGTAGATAGCTAAATGGCACAAAAAGAGAGAAACATCTACATTTTTCTAGACTTTGTTTTAGGAATTGCAGATAATTTTATTTTAAATCATTACCATATTATATATTGTGTAAATACACTCATTAAATGGAGCTACAAAGCTGGGCAATGGCAAATGCTAGAGCATTACATTCTACTGGCGCTGTAATACTTTAAGACTGTGGTAGCTGCTCAGGATCATAGAATATTTTTAAGCACTTGCAGAGCAAAAGAGCATTAATCTAGGAAGCTGTTCTAGGCAGATTGGAAGTTAGTAAAGCTGCTGTGAGAAAGAGAAGTCTTGTGATTATTAACATTAGCCATATATCCCTGCATATAATATAATGGTGGGGAGAATGGGTGAACCCTGAGGATTTGCCATGGAGTCTCTTCTGACAGCATTTGAGTTAAATCAGTATGTGGATGCAGCTGCTTCAAATAACTGAAAGAAGCAAGCCCAGCACCACTGCAAATAAATTAATGTTTAACTTTCATGTGATGTTAAAACCTGTATTACTTGCTCAAGTTACGGAGACTTGCCTTCAAAAGAAATTGGATAAAATTATTTATTATATTTTAAAGGTGCACATTACACTGACTATCTTGAAGAATCCAGATTCTTCTCGGTAGCTATTCAGTATTTTCATCTGTCTCATATATTCATTCCTTATATTTCTAGAATTCCTGGATATTTCAATCTTTGCAACTATTTTTTGGTTTTTCTGGGTTATGTTAATATGTAATACACTCTAAGTTGTTGTGGAATGTAAGAGGTTACTACAAAACCACATTTATCTTTTGACACTGTGTGCGACAAACACTGCATTGTACAACTAGCAATCGATTTCTATCTTACACAAAAACCCTACATTACTAGAATAACATTTAGTGTTGTTATAGCTGGATAGGAAACTTAAGAATTAATAGGTAGCAATAAATCAGCATAACTTCTACTGCTTGGACATTAAGATACACCAAAGCTTTGGTGTGGGCCTACAAAAATGGATGATGTGCGAACTGCAGAATGGAAACGTGTGAATGGAAGATCATGTATCAATATGACTTATGTTCTACCTGTGTGGTTTTTCTGCATCTGTCCCCCAGTCTTTAGAACATTCCTTTGGGTTTCCACATCCTGTGAGCACCAAGTCAGTGCATGTTACATGAGGCCTGTTCTTGTCATGGCTTATGTGGCCTAGCTTTTCATGGGAGTTGCCTCTACTGAAGCTTAACCAGGAATTGAAGAAGGCTGAAACAGACTTATTTTTTAGCATTTACCAAAGCCTGGGCACAAAGAGTACTTGAAGAAGAACTACACATTTCAGTGCTGGAATAAAGCACCTGCTTTCACAGATGATGAAGATCTCATGTACTAAGTGAAAAATATATCCCCTAATGAACATATGCCAGGAGCTGTTTGGATCTAGATGGAGCAGGAATGAAACATTTAGATCCTTGCCAGCCATATGGGACACCAACATTTCACAATTACTCCCAGCCTGTCATTTCAAGGCTTGGCCTACAGCACTGGAAGAAGTAAGGGCTTGAGATTATTCAGCAAAATGTTAAAATGTTTTGCTCTGTGGCCTCCTCTTGCGTTGCTGGTCTGTTGCATGCCCACAACCCAGCTAAACTTGTGCAAACCACTGAACTGTAGAGGGAGGTGATGCACAAAGCACAGCCATCTGGGCCTGCTGAATAGGAAGGGAAGAAAACCCTGTGAGAGTCGCTGGCTGTTACACTGGCTGTTCTGCTTTTACAGAAGTGCCAAATCTTACTAATTAATTTTCAGATTTATACTTCAGGGTGACTCTGGCAGTGATGATTATGTTATTCAAAAAACAGTCACAGACTGTTCTTGAATCTTCAAGCACAAATCTCCAAATTCTTTGTGAGCTCCTAACATTTGGTTTTCACGTACACATCTTTCCTTAAGAGTAAGCCCTGCCAAAAAGAGTTAGCTTATCTTTACAGTAGTATTTTGTGACTCATCTTTTCATCAAAGCAGTGTTCTTTGATAAGTGTACTGAATGCTCAAAGCTGTAACATGCTATGTTTGTCTCATTTTTATCCCAACACCTTGGCATAATCTTTGTGCCTGAAGTCTCATAGACGAAAAGCATCAGGACTGGAGACTCTCAGCTTCTGGTTTAACACTGATCACACTGCATTACAAAAAGTCACAATCAATTCATAAAGGCAAGAAGGTTGGGCAAAACCCAAAACTTGCGTAAGAAAGGATGATTTTACCTGAACTTAATAGTGTTCCTACAAATTTCAATTGGACTGAGGCTTCCCACAATGTATGAAGGGCTGAGAGATCCCCTGGTGAAGAAGAAACAGGTAACATTTCTCCACTTTATGGCACTAGTGTGGAATTATAGAATGGTTGGGGTTGGAAGGAACCTCAGAGATTACCTTTTTCCAACCCTCCTGCCATGGGCAGGGACAACTCCCAGTAGACCAGTTTGCTCAAAGCCTTGTCCAACCTGGCCTTCAACTGGGACATCCACAGCTTCTCTGGGCAACCTAATCAGGCTGTTCTTACCAACCTCACGGTAAAAAACTTGCTCATCTGTGTTAATATGTATCCAGGTAAACACTCCCTCCTTATTTTGGAGGAACTACTTCTTTTTGGGGGTTTGCGGGGCGTTTTGGGGTGTTGGGGTTTTTTTTTAAGGACTGTAAGGAGCCTGCAGCTGGTTTTAATACCCTGCCCAGTAAATGACAGGAGCCTGTTCGCAATCAACGACACGCGTTATTTATTAACTGACTTCTCCATAATTGTCCCCAGACAGTGCCCCGAGCACTTTCTGGCAGACACGAAGGGAACTCGGGGGTGGCTGTCGGTTCCACGGGCTCTGAGCAGCCCTGGAGAGGAAAGGGACGGGGACAGCCCCGGGGGCTCGGGGCGGGCGGGGCTCGCCTCGCCGCCTCAGCCCCGCCTCGCTCCCTCGCGGCTGCCGCGTTCGCACCTTCGGCACGGCGTGAGCGGCGGCAGAGGCGGCAGCCGCCCGCCCTGCCCGCTGACAGCCGCCGTCTCTCGGCGGTCCCGGTGCTCGAGGCAGCCCTTCCCGCCGAGCCGAGCGGAGCCGGCGGCGCGGCTGCGGCGGCAGGCGGGGGAGCGCTCCTCACCGCTCCGCCTCCGACCGCCGCCCGCTGCGGGGATGTGTGATTGCCATGGCGAGGCGGCTCTTCCCGGGGGCCTGGCTGAGGAAGCCCCACTCCGCGCAGGTAGGCCGGCGAGGGGCCGGGGCCGGCGCCCGTCCCTCCCCACAAAGTTCCCTCCGGAGCGGGCGCCCCCCGCAGGGTTCTCACCGCTTCCCCCGGCCCGGCCCGGCGCGGCCGCCGCTCCCCTCCCGCCGGCGCCTGGCGGCGGCCGGGCTCGGCTGCGCCGCTCTGCCGCTCGGCCGGCGGGAGGCGGCGGCGCCGGGCACGGCCGGCCGTGTCGGGGCACGGGAGCAGGTGGCGGCGGCCTCGGGGCCGCGGTGCCTCTCGCCGCTCGCCGGCCGGTCGGATCGGGCCTCTCCCGCCGCCTGCGGGCGCAGCGCTCTCCGCGGAGCGGCCGGCGCAGGACCTGTTACGCGGCGGGCGGCCCGCGGCTGCCCGGGCTCACGGCACGGCCGGCGGGGCAGCGACACCTGCGGCACTGCCGCGGCCCGGGAGCCCCGAGCTGTGCTCCGCGCCCCGGCTTTACACCTACCGCCCGTGCTGCGGGATCCGTCCTGTCAGCGCACGGACCACAGCCTGCAGGAGCAACTCGTGCCCTTTTTTGCGTGTCTTTAAAAATTAATATCGGGCACTTTTCTACTGCTGCTCCATGCATTTCCTTTTATGTTCATAGACACACTTTTGTATTTCTATATGCAGGTACATGTTTGCATTACTTCAGTTAGCAGGGTAAGGATGTTTTGGTTGGAAGTGCTGTGGCTGTTGTGTTGTAGGAAGTTCTGCAGTGAAATGTTAGTTGGTCATGACGTTGTGGTAGCTTGATGGTTTATCCACTGGGTTTCCCCTTATCAGCTGGGTTGTATTTTAACTAGATTGTAATTAATGTGAGCATTTGTTGAGTTTGAGGAGCTAAATAATGTTTACTTTTCTTATATATACTGCTTATGTGTTTGTCATCTGTTGATATGCTTAGTGATCATTGGATTAAAAAATTTTAAACTTCACATAGGTGCATTTTAAAATCTTGAATGTTTGAATTTCTACTCATTTGGAAAAATTCCAGATAAGGAGAAACCTTGTTCTCTTTCTGGAAGTACCTGGAGTAGGGTGTAATGTTTGAAGAGAAGAATACAGATCTAATTTTACCCTCTTCAGTGTTTGTTTCATGGTATGTATCTGCCACTCTGGGTCCATATCACTTGGGTTCTAAACTAAAAAAGATTACTCTAGATCTATTTACTGAAGTAGACACTTGTACAATATTTGAATTCCCATGGCATAAAGCTTTCAAAACAAACAAAAATTAATAATCTATACGCTACCTTTCAAATTAGGAGTGTCCAAATTGCCTCCTTTGCCTTGATAGTCTCTTTCTTATCATCATATGGCAATGTCTGATATTATTCTTCTCTATTCTTCTCAAAATTTAATTTAAGGCCTTCCAAGCAAAATATGTTCCTTTAAAATCCGCTAAGAAACAAGAAGACCACAAAATTATTTATTAGAAAAGCCAAAGAAGTTAAATGTTTGTTTCTATTGCAGATTAAAAAAAAATTCTGATGGTGCTTTCTTATACTGAGAGCTGATTTTGCATATTCTACGGACTTGTTTTAGGAGAGCTAATAGTGGCTTTGTGACCTTAAACATATTTTTCTGTGTTAGGAATGTATGTTGATATTTGATGCATCCACAGAACAGCAGCAACTATCAATATATTGGCTTTTCTTGTCACTGCGTGTTACTGTTGGCACATGACAAATGTAGTCGTGATTTACGCTGATTGCTAAGTCCTTTATTGAGATTTGTCTCCAAAGAAGCCAAAGCTCTCTAAGCAAGTGGTAGACTTAACTCAAAGCTCTCTAAGTAAGGGGTAGACTTAACTCACTGAGGGCTGTGAGCAAGGTGGAAAGACTTGTGCAATGTTTCTATGCAGCATTTCAAGTAGCACGCCAGGGGAGATGTTTGTACAGTGGAAGGTTATCACTGAGTGAATTCCAGCCTTTGCTGGCTGGTGTTCCAGACTTCTTGAACATTATGTTGTGAAACGAATTGCCAGAACATCAGGTTCTGTCAGACAGAACTTAATACTTGTTCCAGCTTTTCTGCCCCAATGGGAGCAGGATGTTATGAGCTGGGTTGCAACAGATATTCTTTGGCAAATGTTTTCTTGCTCTACACATGCTTTAGGTTTTGTGCAGAATGCAAGACCCATTGGTAATCAGTTGACGGTCTTTGAGCCTAAAAAAGATGTCCTGCCACGTGTCAGCTCATGTAAAAGGAGCAGGGCACACACTCTTAGCTATCTTAGCTCAGCCCAAAACTTAGTGTTAGGTCCTCCCTGAGTAAATGTTAAAGTCCTGTCACTACAAAGAATAGTAACTCTGAAGTACAAAGCTTTGCC
Source organism: Emberiza elegans (assembly GCA_024865655.1). Classification (NCBI taxonomy): domain Eukaryota; kingdom Metazoa; phylum Chordata; class Aves; order Passeriformes; family Fringillidae; genus Emberiza; species Emberiza elegans. Next base: position 70,669,837 of record JALJVW010000206.1, read on the forward strand.
ATTGCTTAGACTGCAAATCATGTAATAATAGAAAACAAAACAAAAATACCCTAAAACCTGAAAAACTTTTAAACACCGCTAAAGACCACAAAAATAATTTAATTGTATTTATAGGAGTTTACAGTTAAGTGATTAACACTGGGATTTTGTTTGACAAGGACAGTTAATGTCCCAGGTTTAAGGGACGTTGTCCTGAAGTTCTTTTCTGATAGCTGTAGTTACCTCAATTGTATTGTGAGCCTGAGGACTAATCAGCAGGATTTTTTATGACAAAAATAATGTAAAGAGCACTTGCATGTGCGGAAGTTTGACTTTATAGAGTCTGGATCAAGTTTACAGCCTCTTTAAAGGTGCCTCATGGACTTCAGTAATGTACAAGAGACTGTCTTTGAACGGCCAAGGAAGAAGCAAGTTTAAAGCCCCACATAGAAGAAATTTCCTAAATAATCTCTTTGCTCTAAGATTTTAATCCCTTCTGCTCTGTGTAACCTTTAAAGGAGAGATGTCCCATTTTCCATCTTGGTCATTATTTTATTTCAAAAGATACCTCAACGGTGTTTCCTCACTTTGGTTACTCAGGATACAAAATAACTCAAGACACTGGCATAATCATAAGCACGCACCGTCTGCTTTTAAAGATCTGAACGTGTCCTGTTCATGGCATCCAAAACAGTGTGGGCTAATGCTCTCAGACATCATGTCAGCCTACCTGAAATGCCTCCTGTGAGAGACAAATCAACCTGAGCAGAGAACAAAATAGAATTTCTAACATGATTGGCCTACTTTTTTTCATCTGTCCTTTTCTATTGCAAGCATGTAAGACAAATGGAGCGAACAACTCTGATTTGGAGAAGATTACTACACTATGGTTATGTGTAATACTTTCCAGAATTAAACTCTCCGTACTATTAAACAAAGAAACACTTTCATACTCTTTAACCATAAAAGTGTTTTAAATAAAAAGTACACTCACCAAAAATCTGTCAAGTTATGTTGCATGTTGATTCACTACTCTCCATATGCTTTGGAGTGCATCCAGGCTTGAGTTTAGCCAGAAGTGGTTTTCCAGTTCTATTTCAGGGGATGAATGTCTAATTATTATTCAGTGCATATGACTTAGCAGAATATACAAGTGATGGAAGAAGTTGAATCCGTAACATCAAGCATTGCAAGTGCTTCCCTCATTCTTGCATTCCCTGGCTCATGTTGAAGTCTTGATGGAAGAATAGAGTTGAAAAAAGAAACTGTTTCCTTGTTTTGAACACTTTCTTATTTTTTTTGATAATTTTGGAACTCTGTCATTCTGTTGCCCTAAAAATGTTCTTATGGCACGTTTCCTGTCAGTTTGTCACAGTTTCAAATGGAGTCCATCTATATGTGTTGTTCCCTGAATGCTGTCTGGCACTTCCTGCTCAGAAACGTTCCAGTGCTCTGCAGAGCAGTGTAGGTCCCTGTGCTCAGGGTGCCTCACCCGTGTGGCCAGAGCAGCTCAGTGAAGCCCTGTGCCTGTGCCAGGGAAGTGAGGTACGTGTGTCTATCTCACAGACCTGTTCTGGGGAGAACATGAAACTTTGGTAGGGGAATGTATGGGAAGAAATCAAATAATGGTCGTGCCTTTTGCTGAACTTTATGAGGAAGTCCCTGTAAGAGAAGTAATTCCTTTGAAGCAGAGAGTGGAACCTTGTTTGTCTGTAAGCAGAGGGATGCTGTTGTCCATGCTCTGAACTGGCTGGGCAGCTTCTGCAAGTCAAAAGCTGCATGACTCCATTGGCACAGTGCTGAGCTCAAAATAAATCTAGCTTCTCTGGAACTTCCTGCCAAATACATGAGGAAGTCAGATGGCATTTGGGGAAAATTTTCAGTCTCAAGTACATTCTCTTTCAGCCTAAGGAGGAGGACAATATATTCAGTATCCATACTGGGAGAATGGTCAATATTCTGCAGTGGTCCTGAGGCCTGCAGGCTGCTGCTGGTCTCTGAGGTTGTACTAAATGGATACAATAATACAAAATTTCATTAAACAGCACTGTGGTTTAAAATGTATTATAAAGGTTCATGGAAGGATTCAGCAAGAAACACTGAGGAATGAAGAGGGTTTGTTGTCCCAGAAGCTTCAGTTCCCAAGCAGTTTTTACACATGAAACAGTTTTCCCTAAAATTGTCTGTTTTATTTCTGTTGATCTTCCCCAGATTTTACCAGTGGTTTTCTATGCTTCATGTTCTGCTACATAACAGTGTTATTAGAAACAGCTTTAAAAAAACCCAAAATTATAAAACCTATATCTAAAAAAAAAAAAAATCACTGGAATAAAAAGTTAATTGTAGCTCTCTCCTGTTTTAACCAGGTAGTTTTAAGATTGTCAAGTGAGTGTGTGTGAAGGAAGGAAAGGAATGCACAGCTGAGGCATGTGGCAGGACCACAGCTTTATGGATTGGAATCACCTTTGGGTCTTTTGAAACTGACTTTTTCTGGATTTTTTTGTTTCCAAGAGAAAGGGTATAATGCATGCTGGTTGTTTGTTATGTTTTAATAAATACTTATAAATTACTGCAGTCTTTCTGGTTAAAAAAATTGCTTATTCACATCTGCTGCAGTTCTGTGTATGTATGTGATGGCAAAACTGATCATGATTACTACCTTTCTTGGAACCTTTTCCAAACATATGGAATAATTTCTCCATGATGTACTGTAAAGTTAGGACCTGTTAATTTGCAAAAGAGATGAGATCACGGGGAGGTGTGTTATGGATGCCTACAGATGGGGACAGAGGGGAGAGATTGCTCATTCTTCTCTTCCAATACATGAACTAGGGGGTCTCAAACAAAGCTAATATGAATCAGACTGCAGCAAAATGAAGTCCAGTCCCTGACTGCAGTAGTGGATAGTAGATCTGTGAATTAATTGTTAAGCTTGTTGTGGATGCTTATGTGGATTTTTAAGGGAATCTGGGTAAATTAGTGAAAGATTTGAGATTTACTAAATATAGAGTATCACATCTGGCTTAGCAAGTTCTTCTAGAGGAAACTGGGAGCACACTTGGTGTATATAATATATGTTATCAGCCTTCATTAGCATCTTTTTATAGCTAGTGCTGAAGATCAGGATACTGGTAGAAATGGATCTTGTACTGACCAAATATAGCTGCTCTCATCCACTTCCTTATATCCTGCTGCTAAAGCTGATCCTGATCTTCTAATTAGTTTCTGATCCTGATGTGAATATGAAAATCATCCTGTTAGCACACCAGACTCTGAGGAGGAGAAAAAAAAAAGAAGGAAAAGATCAAAACATCCCTCCTACTTTGTTAGACGCTTAGCTCTCCCTCAGTTCTTAATTTATAAATAGTTTTTCCTTCTGCCCCTGTGACAACTCTGTATGTGAGGCCACAGAAACAACAGGAAAGTTCTGCATACAGTTGAGGGTGAGGCTACTATAGAAGAATTTTATTTGCATAATTAATGCTGTCATTTCAAGGAAGGAGTGGGAAGAATTCAGCATACAGAATCTGACCCTGATATTGACAATCTGCTCATTGTATCTCTATCTTGCATATTTACACATTAGCACACATTATTTTTTTACCAAATTCCTGGTCTGTTGGATTTGATTTATCATGAGTGGAACATAGGTAACTGGTCTTAGAGAAAAATGCACTTAATTGAGCTCTGGGAGTTTATGATTTTGATCAAATTGGTTCCTGCAGTCTGGCTTGCCCTGTGAGGGTCTGATACCTTTTCTTCTATTTATTTATATCTCAATTTTCCTTCCACTTACATACATCAAACTGACCTCCCCTGTCAGTTTTGCTCACTGAAGGAAGCAAATGCTCCATATAATGCAGTCTGCTTATTTTATCACTGTGAAAGTCAAATTCCTTAGAGATGAAATAGTACGTGGTTTTTAGTAAATGAAATAGTAAATGTCCTGCTGCTCAGTGAATTACAAACAGTATTTTCTGTTGTGTGCTCTAGGTCCGTCTGTCGTACGTGCGGATCAAGTATCTCTTCATCTCCTGGCTGGTGGTGTTTGTTGGCAGCTGGATTATGTATGTTCAGTACTCCACCTACACAGAACTCTGCAGAGGCCATGACTGCAGGAAAATAATTGTAAGTGTATTTAGTATAGCTTTCTCAAATGTTTGACTAATTCAGTCTGTGCCACATGTGATTTAATCAAATTCTCCTATTCCATCATGCTGATGTAAGATTACAGCTCCAGTTACAGATAAAACCAGTTGTGTCTCTTAACAGTATTTTAGCACAGGGTATTAAAATTTTTTCTTACGTTTTTCTTTCAAGACTCAGGTGTTGGAAGAGATACAGTTGTTGCCTCCTTTCCTAGGCAATTTGTTAAATATTTTTCTCCCTTTGTTTCAGTGTGACAAATACAAGACTGGTGTTATTGATGGATCAGCATGTAGTAGTCTTTGTGCTAAAGAAACATTGTATTTTGGAAAATGTTTGTCAACACAGCCCAATAACCAGGTAAGGCTTTACTCATCCAACCTAGTTTTATTATTTCCCACTGAAATGTCATTGTCTAGAACGTCAGCTTAGTGTCAGCAAATTGAATCTGTTTACTACAGATTATTTCAAATTCTGTTTGCTGTGACAGGCAGAATGTGTGTGTGTGTGTGTGTGTATATATACCCCCCCCACATATACATATACACACCTATACAAAGAAGATACACAGTAACACAAATTAATATATATAATATGCATCTGTATACAAGAATAGAAATTAAAGGGGTATATGGTTGTTTTATACTACACGTATATATACAGTATATCCTAAATCCTGCCACAGTTTGCCAGACTGTGCACACTTTGTACATCATACTGCTTCTCTGCTATCCTGCATCCCCAGTAGAAGCAGCAGCCTCGTTACAAGCTATGCAAAGGTGGCAGTGATGCCAGGCTGTTCTTTGGGAAGCTGTGTTCTGACAATGAAGTGGCTCCTGCAGCAGTGGCTGGTTTTGTTCAAATTGCCCATTCATTGTCTGCACAGAGGATTCAGTTCCTGATCTGTGTTGACTCTTAAAGCAATGGTTGGAGGACAGGTGGTCTTCAGATGGACTTCTACAGTGTTTTTTACCTTTCCTCCTCTTTTTCTGCATAGATCTATTTAGGAATCTGGGGAAATCTGCAAAGTGTTATAAAATGCCAGATGGAAGAAGCTGCTCAACTTGATTTTGGTACTGACCCAGAACCAAGGAAGGAAATAGTCCTATTTGATAAACCAACAAGAGGAACCACTGTTGAGAAATTCAAAGAAATGGTATATGGTCTTTTTAAAGTAAGTATATTCTTATTTAGTCTACTTTGACAGAATGGCTTGTTTTCTTGAAGCTGGAGAAAATACCCTGTATGCTAGAAAAATAATCAGCACAAAAATAGTTTTTCCCGGAGATGCTTATCATGAAGTTTGAAGTAACTAACTATCAGGGCTTTTTCCTTACTCTTTAAATGATGGAAGCTGGCATTCATCTTGTATGTCTATAGATTTTGCTAGTATGGGTATACAAAATATGATGTAAGGCTGATGTCAGTTGTCTTGCATTACAACAGCTTTGTAACAATGGTGAACAGCAGATGTGTGAGGGTGGTTTTAAGGAAAATTTGGAAAAAGTTGATCTGTCTAGCTGAAAATAAACCAGTTCTGATTCCAGCAATGGCTTTTTTCTCTGTAGTCCTACAATGGAAGTGGTTACATCAAATAACAGAACTAAGCATTTCAGTGTAATTATGGGATTTGTACTCAGTTTTGTCTTGGTACCCTTAATAATTGGACAAAATGTAATTCATAACATTATTCCTCCACATTTGTAAGGTCTAATCAGCTGAAAACTAAACCTGATCTAAATTTTTTAATTCTTCATACTTTTTCTTAGAGAACAATGAACAAGCTACTTGATACAATTTTTCTGAAGACTGATCTGATCAAGAACAATGACTGAATTTTAATATTTGCATTTTGAAGTGCAAAGATAGTTCTTTCAGAAGGTTGTATGCTCACTGCCTATGAAAACAGAACAAAAAGGAAGCTTTGCAGGCAGCTGATAGCAGCTCCTGTTACATCCATAACCAACGAAAACCACAACATATTATTCCTATTATTCATAGAAGGAGAGTAACAGAGGCAGTGACAGATGGATTGGGAGTAGTTAATGAAGTCATACTTAATCTTTTTCATTTGTTGCTTTCAGGCAAAACTGGGTGAACAAGGGAATCTTTCAGAACTGGTTAATCTCATCCTGTCTTTCGCTGATGGAAACAAAGATGGAAGAGTCTCTTTGCCAGAGGCAAAATCTGCATGGGCACTCCTGCAGCTAGAAGAGTTTCTGTTAATGGTGATCTTGCAGGATAAAGAACATACTCCCAAGCTGATGGGTTTTTGTGGGGATCTCTATGTGACTGAAAGAGTTGAATATACCTCTCTGTATGGAATCAGCCTTCCATGGATTATAGAACTCCTCATTCCCTCTGGCTTCAGAAGAAGCATGGACCAGTGGTTCACTCCATCTTGGCCAAGAAAGGCAAAAATAGCTATAGGGCTTTTAGAATTTGTGGAAGATATTTTCCACGGACCTTATGGAAACTTTCTTATGTGTGATACAAGTGCCAAAAACTTGGGATACAATGATAAATATGATTTGAAAATGATGGACATGAGAAAAATAGTGCCAGAAATTAATTTGAAGGAAATAATTAAAGATCGTCAGTGCGACTCAGATTTGGACTGCATTTATGGTACAGACTGTAGAACATTATGTGATCAAAGCAAAATGAGATGTACCACTGAAGTAATTCAGCCAAACTTAGCAAAAGCTTGTCAGCTCCTTAAAGACTATCTGCTTCGTGGTGCTCCTTCTGATATCCATGAAGAACTAGAGAAACAATTGTACTTGTGCATTGCCCTTAAAGTCACAGCAAATCAGATGGAAATGGAGCATTCTTTAATACTCAATAACTTAAAAACTTTACTGTGGAAGAAAATTTCTCATACAAATGATTCGTAGCTTCTCCACCAGCAGAAGAGAATATTGATGCCTGCCACTAGAGGTGGCCTAAGACATTTGATAAAAACAATCTGCACCTTTTTAAAAAGATATTTCTTTACTCAGATTTTATTAATGGTTCTTTCAGTCCTGCCCTTTAGTCAGTAACTCAGGACAGGGCTTGTCAAAGAACGAACACGCCACTGAATGACCTGGCAGAGGCCAGAAGTCCTTCTGCTGTTCAGTGCTGTGTTACAGAAACAAGAACTCTGCATGCTTGACTGTTCTGTGCACTTTGTCAGATCTTGAACAGGATGAAAGTGTTCACTGTGCCACCACATCAGCTGAGGGAACATCTTCCATTTCTGTGAAAAACATTGCTCACTTGTGAAATACCTGCAGAGGATTTTTTCCTAAGTAGTTTTATGAAGAATCACCACTACTGCAAGTAATGTGTCCAAGTCCAAGCTGCTGTTATGAATAAACTGAACTGTGAGATTGAAGTTTACTAATACTTTGGCATGGCAGAATTTGCACATTAAATAATTTTTAACTGTGGAAAATTAGAATTTTATTCTAGAATGGATAGGTTGTAATATGAGACAAATCAGATTCTGTTTACACATTGTTACCTCATGCTTACATCTTGAATGTTTAAGTAGTTTAACATTTTTAATTAAGTCATTGTATGGTGAGCCCTGTGGGAGCCAACAATTTTAGAGTATTATTTCTTAAAGTCATCTATATGGTTTAGCAGCAATACCAGCATCTGTTTCAAAACTTCAGTGGAAACCTTTAACCCAATTTAAGCTGTAGCAAACAGTAAAAAGCAAGGACTTTGTGGACTAAGCTTATAGTAGGAAAACTGAATTTTTAAAAATACTGAATAGCAGACGTGTCCAACCAGTTAAAAAAGAAAGTTTGCATAGTGCAGGAATCTGCAGTATGACACGAGAAACAAAATTAATAGTTGTGGATAGTCTTGTCTCTTAATGGTCCCTCCACATTTAGCTACAGACCTGTACTGTAATCTTCTTAACTACTGCAGGAAATACATAAGCAAGAGCTAGACCTGAATTTTAGGACAGAAGCTGGATTGTTCAGGATTGTGCAATATTGCTCAAATGGGAGCCTATGAGGTATTTTCCAGCTCATTCCTCGCTGTTATTAAGTGAGCTGCAGTGTGATACTATTCTTTTTTTTCTAGTAGCATCTATGAGTCACTGTTAAGACTCAAGTCATGAGTAAATAAACATCACCTGATCCCGGTACTCCACAAAGCATGACCACTCTACCACCTTTAATCTTCACCCTTGTATTTTTCAGATTTACATCTGTATTCATAATTATGCAGAATTGGATGTCTGTAATATATCTGAATACATGCTCAATACTTACCTGTTAAATGTTTAATTTATAAATGCTTTAGGTATAAAGTTGTTCAATCTTTATGATTTAAATGGCAGTCATCGGTATACTTCTGAATCCTGGCCCTTTAATTCATTTTCAGCAAAGGTAAGAACAAGCTTTAAGTATTTGAAAGGTTAACTCTCTAGGGATCCTGTCTTAAATGCATTCCTAGAATGATGACACTGAAGTACAGGACCACAATAAGGTTAATTTATCCATACCAGATGTAATAATATGCAGCTTGGGTTAAGATTGTTTTGTGAACATCAGCCTTTTAGTTTAAGAAATACTGTGCTCATGCTAATTATTGTCTTGAACTTGCTAATGTGCTCCAACTATGAACTAAAAAGTATTTGTAACCAGCAATGCACTAGAAGTGGAAAAGTGGTCATGTTCTTGTGAAAAAATCTGACAGCTACTTGGGCAGAGATTACTTAAAATACCCAACATCACTGGGTATCTTAACTGGAGAATATGTTTAGTAGTGCAGTTTGTTGTACACAATCTTCATTTTTATTACTGTTGCATAAAGTTGAAGCTTTCATTGGGAAAAAAATACACTTTTGTTTACAATAAATCACAGGCCTCTTTTTTCAACAGCAGTATTTACACCAACTACCAGTATCTTAGAGCAAAACATTCCTCCATGTAGCCTACTTTACTGGTGTTTAAACTGTGCAAACAGTTTCTGAGTCTAGTGGAAACCTACTGGCACACAGAAGTGCCTGTGAAACTGAGAGGAAGCAAAGGAGCAGGGCAGGACAAGGCTGGTGGGGAACACTTCTCTTCCAGGTGGCTCAACCTGCAGAGGGAAACACAGATTGAGCTCTGGGAGGGAGCCACCCTTTAGAAAAGGAGATGAAAGCTGCTGAGTGGTGAGGTGGATGGACACAGAGAGGGGAGGCAGGAAAAGACTGAGGAATTGCAGACTGGCATCAGGGGAAGGAGTGTGAGGACATAAAAGCCATGGGGTGCTCCTCAGAGGAAGTATCTCCAGTTGTTCCTGCACCAGGAATAAACTGCCTTGTGGAACCAGACATTCTGGGCTCTGCTAAGGGAACCCTAGGGGTGAAGTGGAAGGGAACATGGTTTGGTGAGTGTGTGGGGAGTCAAGGAGAAAGGCTCTGGTGTCTGAGTCTCATTAATGTTTCCTTAACAAGGCCTCCAGACTTACTCCTGTATATGCAAATTAAAGTGAATTCTCTTATCAACTAAATAACATGAAGTATTCAGTTCAAGACAGTACCTGTTTCAGTAGCAGCCAAAGCTTGGAGGTGATAAGTGCCTGAAAGCCTAAGGTTACATTTGGGCAGGGGCTTTACAACCCATTGTGACTGCTCCTGGCCTTTTCCAAAGCTACATCCAGACTCCCCCCAAAACATGAAGTATGCTGAAAGAATTGTGAAATACAGGTGCAGCCTTTAAAAAAAAATTAAATCTTTCCCTAGTTAGAAGCAGAAACTCTTATACTTAGTCCTTGATACTAACCATGCTAAAAATTAATTGAATTTACTTCCTCCTTCTTAGAGAAGTAATTCTGATGCAGCAGCCTTGGTCTTTGAAGTTTGTCACCTCTCTTCTCTGTGAAAACTCAATTCACACAGGACTTTGAGAGGGGAAAAAAACCCTTTCAGATACAGAACACCTTATAAAAAATAAAAATAATAAAAATATTCTCTATTTTTATAAACTATATAAATAAGCTGGTCTTACGCAGTTGCTTCCTCAATAAATTTATTGCCACTTTTTCCAAAGCTTCACATAGAACTGTGGAAGTTGTCTTAGCTCTCCGTTCTGCGCTCCTGGGCCCTGAGGAAGCTGGCCTTCTTCTGAGCAACACGGTCTTTCTTCTGAGCAAGAGACATCTTGGGGCAATTCCATCTGTAATGGAAGCACAGTGTGCAGTAGATCCAAAGCAAAAAAGTAGCAGTGCAACATAACTGTGATTGAGAGTGCAGCAGAGAATATATTCCCACTTCTGTAACATGTTTTATTTCCTCATAATGATTTAAGGCTGTAGTTAAAACACCACAAAAATCATGGCTGGACAGTTCCAATTTCTCTGGAGGTAAACTCTGTATTCTCTGTGACTGAAGCATAGACATTATCAAGCCCAATGCAACAGCTGTGTATTTCCTTCTCACACACCCTTAAAAATCAAAATCATTTGGTAGTGACAAAATAGTCAATGAGCTCTCAGCTGAAGAGAAGCAGCTTTCCCACTGAAAACACTGGGACCTGAAGGTACGCACTGTTCCAGCTATTCAAGCCACAAACATTCTTCACTTTGATTTTTTAAATAGTTAAGAGCTCTTGAATTTTATATTCTGCTGCTAAATTTAGCTCTGAAGTTATACAGAACTGCTTGTATCTTAATCTGGTCCAGAACACAGAACTAATGACACAACTGCAAAAGTGCATTATTTGTTTCACTGTAACTAAGGTATCTCCAACAGACAAGTCACACAGATGTTAGAAAGAATGAGAATTTTACCTCTTTTTCTTGACATCTCTCTTAGGTTTCTTTTCATGGACTGGATTATCCCGTATAGCAGCATGGGCTTTTTTATACATTTCTTCCATCTTGGGAAAAAAAGAAAAAAATTAAATTTACCATAATGGTGCAGTTGTAGGTTTACCAGAAATCCAAGATCCCTGTGCCTGCATTGTCCCCAGGCATGCAGTTAATGCTGTTCTATCCCAAAGGCAACTCTGGCTCCATAATGGCACAAATTTTAAGAATATCTTTGCTGGTAGTTAATTAAGACCACTAGATCTCAGCTGTGAAAAACTTTTTAGATGTACAAAGAGCAAGTGTCTATACAGAATGACCTAAATCCTAGACTCTCTTCGTCTGAACACAAGCTATAACTACTATTTGTTTAGAAAGCAGATGAAGTTGGCATTTACATTACTTTCTTTTATAATTTGTTAGAAAAAAACTAGCAACTAGTTAAATTTATCCAAACCCCAAAACCCCATGGAAGTGAAGGGATAGAGAATGAAATTTGCTGTAGCCTAAAAACGGGATATGAGAGAGCTATGTTTTAAAGCTCCAAGGTCACTTACTAGGAGAACCAAGCAAGAATATTACAGGCAGCAGGACAAACCATCTGGAAGGAGTTTAATACTTGGCAAAAACTAGAAGAACCACCTCTGTATTCTTATCCATCTTCTAGTATTTTATGATCTCTAAAATCTGAAGCAGTACTAAAATAAAGTGTATTACAGTCTAGACCTTCACAAAACGCTACCTTGGGCTCTCTCTATTCACCTGAAATAGCAGAACTCCCTTCTAGGGTCACACAAACACTACCACACATGTGACCCACAACCACATGCTCACCCACAGTTAAAAGCACTACATCTGCAGAAATGATATGCTGTGGGGCAGGATAAGGAAAGAGTAGATTTGTACAGAAACTTCTTATTTAGTTTATTGGGAAGGGGGGAAAAGTGGTCCAGCACAGATTTTAAGTCTGATTTATAGGCAGAATATGAAGTTTCACAGCAGGCAAAAAGATTCCACTTTCAGAAGTTCTGCACTAATATTAGAGCCCATAATGAACAAAAAGATATTTTCTTTGCATGGGTAACATACAACATGAGTCACATAATGCTATATTATCAGACTTATTTGCATTATTAGAGAAGTCCCTATCAGCATCTCTATTTAAATTCCCGAGCTCCAGCTGGAGGAACCTTACCCCATCAGGTGTTACATTGTTCTTTATGTACTGGGAGAACTGTTTCTTGTAGGCATCTTCATCCTCCTCCATCAGGTACCGCATGTAATCAGCCACGTTCTGGCCCATGATGTGCTTGCGGTGCACCTCAGCATTGAACTCTTTGCTCTCCGAGTCGTAGCCAGGGAAACGTTTGGTGCTGTCAAACAGCAGGTACAGTCACATTAAGGCTCTAACGCAGAGGCTAAGATGCACACTGAAATGGCTCATACATCAGATTCTCCTACAGATAACTGAGGGATAGAACCCTCTTATAAAAAATAAAAATTGAAGTTTTAAGTTCATCTCAGCTGCCATCAGTCCCGTCTTGAAACACTGCAGTACATCAGACACACGCTGTGGACCAACTACAGCGTGTTCAGTCACTGCAAGTATCATCATGTAGCAGCCAACTCAAAACAACTGGACAATTAGCCAAGAATAGGACAGCATGGGAGAGGGTAGGAAAACACACAAAAGATCTCAATAGTTTCTTTCCTCCACTGCTGCAAGCAGAAAGCAGCACTCAGCTGTAACACCAGTGTTAGCTAACAGTCAAAATATCCATGTGGAAATTCTAAAGGAAGGTGGACTGCTCAGACTTAACTGCTGCACTGACAACTGTAGCAAGTACCAGTGGATTTGTACCTGGTAAGTGATTTTTTCAAAGTGAAATTAACACACAATTAATTTGGTGAAGACTTACACCAAGCAAATACCCTTTGAAGATTTGATAAGGGCATTCACTTGATTTTTGGTAAAACCAACAAGATAGTTCTTTAGTTTCTACAAGTTTCATAACATCTCAACACTTGTAAGATTCCCAGCAGCACTATCAAAACTGTATTTGTAGATTAAAAACCAATCAACAAAAAACCTCCAAACTAGAATCTAACTACATAACCATTACCTTGTCAGCACAAAATTATTTCAGCATAAATTGATTAGTGTAAGTAGACTGTCACATACAGAAACACCTCAGGCTAACCGCAAAGAAATTCTTTGTAACACACATTACCTATGAGGGATAGACAGCCCACCGTCCACTGCACCCTTCAGAGCACCAAAGACTTTGTTTCCAGTGGTAGTTCTGGCAAGACCTGCATCCAGGTAGCATGTAAAAGCACCAGGCTTGCCATCCACACTTTCCACATTGTATTCATCGCCAGTGACTTCAACTTGGCCTTCATAGATCTTATCAAGGCCAAATTTATTCAGAAGCTGTGGGGAAAGAAAACACACCTTTGAAATTACCTCCATTTATTGATATTAATTTAGAATTACTACTGCTTTAAATTGTGAATTTGCAGTAGAATCACGTTTTTAACAAATCTGTGTACAAAAAGTATGTACCCAATACTAATAACAAAGATTCTTAACAAACACCACTGTAAGTGTGTCCTTTAAGTTCCAACCTTCTGTTCCTACAGGTACACCACTGAACTTATTCAGGAACCCCTGTGGAAAATGGGTGGGTGCTGTTTATATATTTTCGAACTCTACAAGGTGCATTTCTTACATTTTTATCCTCCCTAGCTCCCTTTCTCCACCAAACTTAAGGGCTGAAGCATGGAAGTGGGCTGCTGGAGCTGAGACTGCATGCTATCATAGCTCTCCCTGTGACTTGACAGTCACAAGATGCATCAAATCCATGACGGTAAAGAGCAGAAGTTCTGATTTTGAGAGCCCCAAAGGCTTGGTGGGGTGCCACAGCACTGAGGGAAGGGTCTCCCCATTCCCTGAAGGAGCAGCAGAGCAGCAGCCCCAGGCGTGCCCGTACGTACCCTGCGTGCCAGGAGCAGGCCGGTGCAGTAGGCAGCAGCGTAGTTGGTCAGCCCCACCTTGACGCCGTACTTGGGCAGCTCGTGGGCGTAGGCAGCGCACACGATCATGTCCCCCTCGATTCTGGCATAGGCAATCTGGCAACACACAAACGTTAGGGCTACATGTTCTTCCTCTGACACCTACTCAAGCCATGCTGGATCAGAGTGTGCAAAAACTGCCAAGCTCTGCATGCAAGCTCAAGGAGTGCTGCTGCTTTGGTTTGTTGGGGGATTGTTTGTTTGCTCTTTCTTCCCCCACTCCGTGTTTTGTTTGTTTTTGCAAAAGGAGTCATCAACTCCTCAAGTAAAACACAAAGAATTCAAACCTGTATTAGACCAGCTAAAATGTTTGTCAGCAACAACTGGTAACTACGTTTCCACACAGACCAACAAGCCAGAAACTGCCTACAACAGCAACCTTTCAAAGAATCATTATGAATGGGGATGAATTCTGTCCCATTTTCTGATACATTTCAAAAAACACAAGCAGCACGTCAACACTGTTAGTAACTTTATGGAATGATTTTACTAATCATGGTCTGAGACCACCATCATCCCAGGGTGTCCTGTGGTACAGCAGGACTATCAGAGAGGTTTCTGCTGTTCATTTCAGGTATAGAATCTTCTCCTTTTGACTCTCACACCCCCTCTACACCCAAATGTAGCCCCATTTTTTCAGGATTCTGACATACTGGAAAGTCACATGTAAGCCCCTGCAACCACTGATTTTCATTTTGAGTTTCAAAGATAAAATAACCTCATTAATGACTGAACTGTTCCCATCAGATAACTACTAGTTGAAAAACCAAGTTAAACTTAGCTGCTTTTTTTTTGAGCTCAACAACATATATTTACTATAAAACAGGCATTCCTAAGTTTTAAACTTCAAAATTAGTCAAAACATTCTAGAAATCGAACAAGAAAAGTGAGCTACAGTGAGGAACTGCATATGATGCTACACACAACCACATCCCAATGAGCACGAAAAAGTGCCTGTTCTTGTTTACAAGCCTCCTTCAATCTCATAGGAAAGTCATCACAAGGCCTCAGAGCTTCATGTCAGCCACACAACACGGAAACAGAACTCTCAAAGGAGAACCTTTAAACACAGCACAAGTCAATGCAGGTTAACAGGTCACACTGTCAACTTGGGTGTCTTCAGCAAGCAAAAAAGGCCTCTTTTTGAAGCCCTTTAAATACAACAAAAAAAACCCCAAAAAACCCCACCAAACCCAGAGATATCTTCCCTCTCCCAAAAAATGTTTTACTTGGCCCAGAATCATTAAAGCAGTATAATCTCACATAACAAATAATCTCACAGCAAAACCACTAACACTTGTGAAGCTTCTTTTCTACAATGCACACGGTGTATTATTGAAGCTGTGGTAACACTGAAGATTGTCCTCCTCTAAGGAGCTGTTTTACAATGCAAACACAGTGCAGATCCGGCCTAAGACACCCCAGGTGCTCCAAGCCTCCCTCTCTGTGCTGACCTCACCCTGGCAAGGCTGGCAGGTAAGCAGCAAACCCCACGGGCCTTACCTGGCAGATGATGTCTCTGTTGGTAACACGCACAATCATCCTGTATTTAGGAGTGTTGTACTTGTTTTTATCTTGAATAACCAAACGTTTGCGAGCATAGTAGTCTGTTTTTCCCTCTGAAAAACAACAGTTGCGGTGTGCAAAATGCGTGCATAGAGTAGGAATATTCACCAAGGACATTAATTGTGTGTTACAGGCAATTTAATAATACCTCTCCTTCTCCTGAATTTCACTTGGTATCTCTTGAAGTACGCCTTATTCTTGACAACTTTCACAAACCCCTTGGATAAGAAACAAACTATGTGTTATTAACATATAACCCTGTAAGTCAACACCATTCTAACTTAACGTGCCATGAATAAAACCATAGTGCAATCAGGAATTAAACAGATTTTCTTGTATGTTTAGATAAAAAGAACACCATAAAAATGAAATGGGAAAAAAAACCAGCCGGCACATCAAACTCCATAAATTTTAGCCCTCCACAGAAACTAACGTTTCAAGAGAAAATCAAAGTGTCTCTTTTATCAAATTATCTTTTAACTGAAGGCCCGTCCGCACGGACAGGAGCAACGACCGTGCTCATTTCCTGTCACTCCCGCACAGCCGCGACTTCTCTGGCCCGTTCTGCCACGGAGCCGCTTCCCCCGCAGCCCCCCGCCCTCAGCCGGTCCGACACCCGCACCCCGGGGCCCGGCGCGGCTGCTGCAGGGCACCGGGGGCTGTATCAGCCCCGGCCCCCGGCTCGGCCCCGACCCAGCCGCCGGTGAAACCCCGCGGCCTATGGGGACAGCGCAGCCGGTAACGGGGCTGGGGCCGGGCCCCGCTGGAGCCCCTCAAACCGCCCGCGGCGCAGCCCCTTCAGAATGGCAGCCATTGCCACGCCGGCGCCGGGCGGCCGCCCCGAGCTCGCGACAATCGGGCTCCATCCGTGCGGACAGAGCGGCGCGGCGGCCGCGGAACGACGGACGCGATGCCGCCGAACCCCCCCGTGCCGGTACCGACCATCGTGCCAGGCACTGTCCGGTCCCTGAGGCCGGGGCCCGCTCCGCACAACGACTGCGCTCCGCAGCAAACGGGAAAAGGCCGCGCGCCCCGCGCAGCCGCAGCTCCTGCCCTGCCCGGCGGGGCGGGGCCACGCACGCCCCGTGCTGCCCCCTGCCGGCCCGGCGGACCGACCGCGGGCAGTGCGAGCCGCGCCGCCGTTACCAGCCAGAGATGTATCGCAGAGAAGGGGCTTTTAAACAGAAAACAATCCATGGATTTGATCCTTTAAAAAGTCACCATTTAGGTATATGTTATAGGATTCTAATTTCCGTAATTTTCTAGGGAAAATTCTCATAGCCCATCAAGCGGCAAGTAATTAATTACATCAAACCAACGAAAATCTCAATTCAGTGCTGTTCCTACAATAAATTGTAGCTGCTTGGGATTATTGATATTTGATGCATTAAAGCCAGAATATAAACTTGCACATATATATACACTGGATCAAACAGGTCAAATGGCATCAGGTTTCTTGATGTTGTCAGGCAATAGTGAATCTTCATTCCTGATGCATTTGTCTGGTTATGCTCATTAATTTCACTAAAAAATACAAACAACCCACTTAGCTAGTTACACATAAGCCAATATTAAAAAATATTAGCTTGATATAAATAACCAAGAAAATTAAGGAAAAAATAAATGTTTACTACATCAGGCAAATACCAGCGTGGTTCCCACTTGGTAGGGACCTGCCAGCTTCGGAAGTAATTCAACTGTCTGAAGGGATGTTGTAGCAAGATGGAGATTTGCCTCTCCTCCCTGGCAACCAGTGACAAGAGAACATAGGCTTGAGCTGTGCCAGGGGAGGTTCAGATTGAATATCAGAAGGAAATTTTGCACTGAAAAGGTGGTTAGGCTTTGGAAGTGGCTGCCCAGGGAGGTGGCATAGTCACAATCCCAGGAGGAGTTCAAGAAATGGCTGGATGTGGCGCTTACTGCCTTGGCCTCATTGGCAAGGCAGTGATCAAAGGTTGGACTCAAAGATCTTGGAGATCCTTTCAACCTAATTGAAAGATTATTCTGTGATCTAAGAATGAATTTTAGAAAGTTCAGAATTCTATGTGCTTTTCAATTTGTACAGAAAGTATCTCTAGTAGAGCACTTATTTTTCCTCCCCCTGGCATATAAATCCAGTCTTCAAAAGTCTGCTGCTACTACTGGATGATTACTTCCATGACAAATGTCTCACAGACAATGGTATCATAAGCAAGACTTGTTAGTCTTTTTGTTACACAAAGAAAAACAAAATCAATTTCTTGTTCTTCTCTGTAAGAAAGCTTTTTACTCCTCAAATAGCTCACCACGGCAAAAGTCAGCCTGTTAACCTGCCACACCCACATGCTTTCTTGCTCATTGCCACCCTGCAAAATGGAGACCGCAGCTGGGTTTGTTAGCCCCACCCCAGCATCTCTTACAAATTCAGGGTGAATGGCTCCTCTGGGCTTTTTTCTCCTCTGGCTTCTAATGGCAATGTTTGTTGGAAGGGTGACTGCTATTCATACACACTCTGAACACGTTAAGGTAAAAGCTAGTATTTTAAATGCCTTATAATGAAGTACCTTTTATTCTTATCGCATTGATAGGGGGGAAAGTATAAGCTTTCTTTTTTTCCTTTAATGCTATTTCTCAATTTCTCTTGCATGTGGTATTTTTACTTAGGTGTGTTCTGGAGAGCAAGGTATCAAGCAGGGGTTTTAGAGCAGTGTCAAGTACTTGTAAGTCTCTTGGACTGGCAAAACTGATACTTGAGCAGCATCTCCTGCAAGCAGGACAAACGCTCTCCCTATTTGTCTGCAGAGGACGCAAGGCAGTAAGGCTGTTGTCTGTGACTGGACTGACCCTTGTGGTCACTTGTAGTAATTGTTTCGGATCTTTTTTGCTGTTCTTGCAGGAGTGACAGCCTTATTTAAAAAAAAGTTTGGCTGAAGGCCTGGCGATAGCCTATCCCTGCTATTGCTGCATACTTTTTTTAAAAGAGTGTATTCTTTGCATACTTGTCTATAAAGTAGGGTTGTAGAGTACTGTACGTATTCTGGTAGTGTTGGAATTACTTTAATAAACATTTTTAAAATTAAAATTATTTATTAAAGGTCTTATTAGAATTGTTCCAAATGAAAATTTCTGTATGGTTTAGTCTAGGAGTCTCTACTCACTGTAGAAGGACAATGGCAAATGGGCTCATTATTAGATGGGGAGCTGCTCCGGGCAGACAGTGTCTCAACTGTTTGTGTAACCTAATCGGCATCTGGCTGAAACGTGTCAGACAAATGAGCCCAGGGACGGGCCCGTGTAGCCCGAGGCGCCGGTGCTCCGGAGAGCGCGTTACCGTGCGCAGCTCCTAGCGCAGAGCCGGCGTTATGGAGATGCCCGGGCAGACACTCTGATCACACCAAACCCGCCTTTCCGCCGAGCAGGGGCCTCGCTTCGTGTGGCGGCGGAGCCGCGGTGGCTCCGTGCCGCTGCCGTGAGGAGCGAGTGCGGGCGGCGGGGACGCCGTGACCCGGGCCCGGCCGGGGGCTCGGCTCAGGGCCGGGGCCGTGCGGAGGCGGCGGCGGCGACACAGCGAGCGACCCGCGCGAGGGCAGCACGCGAGCGACCCGCACGCTGCGGAGCCGGCTCACCGCCCGGCCTTCCAGCGTACGGCACCGGGAGCCCCGAGACCCGCAGGGAGAGCCGCGGCACCGCCCGGGAGCAGCGCCGGTGGGTTCCCGCTGTTCGACCCGCAGGCTCCGGCCGCTCTCGGGCAGCGCGGCGGGGCAGGGCCGCCGCCGCCCCTCCCGGGGGCCCGCGGGGCAGGGGGGCTGCCCCTCGCGGCGGCTGCGCGCCCAGTGCGCCTGCGCGCGGCGCGGGCAGGGACGTGGCCCGGGAGCCGGGGCCGGCGGAGCGGCGCGCGGGGCTCGGTGGGGCGCGGACGCCGATGCCCGCACGCGCCGCCGCTTCCCGCCGCGGGCAGCGCTCCCAAGGTGAGGCGCGCCGGGCGCGCGGCCCCGCAGCGGGGGCGGGGGCGGCCGGGCCCGGGCGGGGCGCGGCGATCGCGGTCGCGCTGCGCCGTCCCCTCGGGCGGCGGCGGGGCCGAGCGGTGCCGGGACAGCGCCGGCCGCCCCGCCCGGGCCCTCCTGCTGCGGTGGGCGGCGGAGCGGGCGGCGCTGCCGGGCAGGGAGCGTCGGCGCCGGGCGGGGTGCGGGGAGGCCGCGCTGCGCGGCCCTGCCCGGCTTGGGGGCCGCGGGGCCGGCGTGTCCCGGCCTCTCCGCGCCCCGGCCCGGCGGGACACGAGTGGGCAGCGGGCGCGGTGGAAGCGCCCCGAGGCACTGGCCGGGGGACGGGCCGCGGCCCGGCGAGCCTCCGGCGGGTCTGTCTGCAGAGGGCGAGCTCTGCCTTGGCTTATCGGCGGAACGCCGGGCCGGGAACCCGCGCGTCTGTCGTTGTTGAGCGAGATAATTTTCGGCTTTCAGATATGATAGATAACTCCTGCTGCATCAGCCTGAACGTGATTATATAATGACGGTAGAAAGTCGATAATAATGTTCTGGCTACTTACATATTCCAGGTTTAGTTATTCAGTTATGGCCGTGCTTCTGTGCTTCCATGTAACACCTGCTAATCGTCAGCATTGATAAAGCAGTTTTGTGGCAAAGGAGAAGTTGGCTTATACGATTTTCAATTTCCAGCGTGACCTTCCATTAACACTGCCTGCATCAAAACATTGTACTCCATATCAGTCTAGGATAGCTTTCTTTTTCGAAGATCGCATACAAAAGATGAAGAAAGGAGGCACTAATACAGAGAAGGACTGATGATATTCAATATATTTTACTTATCTCTAAATTATTTGCAAAATTTTTTTTAACTTACTTTGCTTCGTGTTCCTAAAGGAAATGGCAGTTGGATCTTGTTTGGTTTACTGGTAGATAGCATTAAAATGTTTTTATAAATGTGCCTCTTTATTTTTCTTCCCTTTCCCAGTGTGAGTTGACAGCTTTGATCACAGCTCTGTATTTATGCTTATAAAGATTTAAGGCTTATTTTGAAATGCACAGATATGGTTCTTTCTCAAGTAAGGATTAGGAGAAGAAATAGAGACAGTCAGTGAAAGAAGGGCATGATCAGAAGGAAAGCACTCAGTATTATGAGTCAGCATTGCTTGAATTTTATCAAGTGGGCTGACAGCAGCTGTAATGATTGTCACTGAGTGTCCATCCAGCCCCACAGTACTTTGAAGAGGAACAGATGTTTGGAGAAGGCTTCAACAGAACAGCCCTTCTTTCTTCCCATATCTCTTCCTACACTCCCACAGTTTGAGGCTTAAGCACTTCTTGAACTACAGCTGGTGGCTTGGATATTTTGTTTTGGTAATGTTGGTTTGTTTGTTTGTTTGTTTGGGTTTTTTGGAATTGCTCTTCATATCTTTGTCTTCTGTGGACTTGTTGAATTGCTGTTGAACAAGTAAGCAGGAGGTGGTTGGAGCAGTTTAAAGGAAAAGATAGGAGAAAAGCCCTTCCAGATTTATGGCAGAAGAAGGGATGGAGAAACTGCCTAAACAGTTACTGTCAGTTTATTTTCTGGGTAAGACTGATGGTAAACAGAGAAGTTTTAAAAATGGGAAGACAAGTCCTTTGTCATGAAAAAACTTTGCTTTCATGCTTGCTTTGCTATTTCAAAGTTGAAATATCACAATTTAGAAGGAGGAAAACAGCTGAGTTGGGGGTATGCATACTTAAGATTGTTTACTCTTTCTTACTCTTAAGTTTCCTCATCTTATAGAAAAAAGAAATTCTAATGCATAAGAAACAGACAGAATGTAACATTTTGCATATAATTTTAAGTGTCAAGTGCATAGTTTATAAGAAAAAAAATATTTTCTGGTTGATCCAAGAAACAATAATAACTAACCCTGAATTTATGAATGTTGCTTTCTAAACCAGCCTATACTTGCTTTGATTATAGACTTAACTAATTATTTTTTGTAAACCAAATTTAAACAGTAACAGTTTTAGAAAAGGCAGATAGTAAATATTATAATAAAATGTCATTTAAAGTAGTGAAATGCATTCCCTGAAGTTCTTGACTATGTCACTGAAGTTTGTAGGCAGCATGCTGAATTCAGCCTTGTGCCTTCTGTGTTTGTAACACTGCCCATCACATGTTGCAGTGTTTGGGCTCCTTTAAGCTGGGAATGCTGTTCTGCTTTCATTGTAGTGATCTCTGTTCGAGTGTCTGTCCATTGCAGTGCATCCTTTCCTTCTCCAGCCAGTGGTGGTTGCATGGAATGGGTAGTTGGTGATGGATAGAGCTCTGCCTCTGCTCGTTTTACTCGTGGCTGTGATGTGGTTTTGTCATGCGTGTGTGCGCGCGGAAGCAGTCTGCTCAGAGCAGCAGAAGTGATTTAGTGAATTGTCAGTTTTCCATAATTAGTCTTAATGTCACCTAACTGCTGAGAACTCTGGAAACTATTCAGTTTAGCCATCAAGTAGTGTTTTGGGGACAGCCTAGGAAGTGTTGAGCTTGCTCTAGGGTTCAGGCAATGGATCTCCTTTCAGTCACAATGACAGTGATGATGTTGGCAGCGTGACTGTCAACTTTGCTGATTGTCTGTAGGAGTGATCCTCCCCAGTCCCAGTGAGGCAGCTGTATATTTGGGGTTGAAATAAAATACTAGGGTGGGTCTTAATTCTAGACAAGAAGTAAGGTGGTGTAATAGAATGCCTGTGGACACCTATTTTGTCCTAATTTCCGACTTAGAAAGCAGCCAGAAGCCATCATCAAATATCTCTTTGTTCTTTTGCTTGAACAAACCTTACCTGTCTCTGGTGGGTTATGTTACTTTATCATCTTTGTCTGACCAGTGTTGCTCTGCTTCTATGAGTCAATCCTTAAAAAAAAGAGAAGGAAAAATCCAAACTTAGTATTTTGGTAGTAGGCTGTGTTAATGTATTCTGCCATATGGTAAGCAATTGATCTTCCCAAAATCCTGAGTTTTCTTGTGGCCTTTTGTCATGTCTAAATCTTAGTGATTCTTAGCATAGCATTAAATATCTGTTTGATGACATCATAACATGATCTTAGAATTCTGACTCATTAGTATCTTATACTGCATTAACTATGTATTTTTTTTCATTGTTTTCATCAGGCTGGCAGATGGGGTCAGTCTTTCAGTAGTGGATTGTTGTTGCCATAAATTACTGTGCACTTGTAGCTAAGATGTTAGAGGAGCTTACTGTTAATTTTTGTTAGAGAAGGCTAAAACTATCAAATGTCACTTAAAATGGGTGTAAAAAGTTGTTAGTTAGCCAAAACCTAACATTTTGAACATGTAATGTTGACATAACTATTGTGTAGAAGTTAGTTTTATGTGTGTCACTTTTCATGCATTCTTCTGGATTATGTGTAGCTCAAGCAGTGAACTACTTCCAGACATAGTAAAAAAAAAAATTCCAGCTTCTGTGCTGTCTGAAACAGCAGAGTGAAAACTCAATATTCGTTGCACAAAGTTGTTTTTTTCCTCCATTAGAATGCATTACTGGTGGAACTCTATGGGTTTAGCTGAAGTCTTATTAAGTATTTCCCAGCCCTTTGGAGAAAGAGTTGTGGTCTGTCTTTCTAAGACAAGATTGCAAAAGCAAGTTTAAATTCCATTATGAGATGCGTTAAGTTAAAATGGACCTGGGATTTTTATGTGAACTTCTTGGTGTCAGGCTGACACAAAAAATCATCTGTGTTTCATTGATCTCCTTTCGTTCTTCCCATTTTGAAAGAAGTAAACAGGCCCTTTTTTCCAAATAAAAGTGCAGAAGTCAGTGGCCAACTAATCAGAACATAACTGACTTCATTTGATGATGAGCAGAAGCATCATTTCTCTGAAGAGCCATTTCCCTTTTCTTTATTAAATATCTAAGGAAAATTAGATTTCTCTGTGCTGTGCTCAGAGGAGGCTGCTGGAGTGCTATTACAGGCTTGAATAGCATGGAGGGAGACCCTGCCACAGCCCAAAAGCACACTGCTTCCAGTTGGGCTCTAAGTGCTTGTGTAGGCAAGTCATGGCTATGGTAAGTAAATTAGTGGGCAAAGTTGAATATTACTGGAGGACCACCGATGATGGCATGGATTGCGTTAAAAGAATTGACTACTGATGTGTGCAGCTGTTTTTATATTTGCCTTGTTTACTGGATAGCTTGGACACCTTTCCTATGTGGAAATTACTAAGTAGTTGTGCTTCTCGCTGCTGAAACTTTTACATTCTCTTTCTTGTCTGTCAGCAGCTGCAGGTTGCAATGAGTTGTAGTTCACAAGAAAGGCTGGCTACCAGTCAGTCATTTAGAAACTGTTTCACTTTGGAGTGTAACTGATAGAAAGGTGGCCTTTTAGCTGATCATTTGAAGGAGAGGAATATCCTGAAGGTGAGGGTCTCACCAACCTCTGTCATGTGGTGTTTTTTTTTCCTTCTAGGAAGTAATTAATTACGTTTTAAGTGTTACCATATTGCACGAGGGACATGCTTATGTCTGTTGGTTTGTCCATTAAGTCTCATTTCATACATCCCTTTGGGAAGGGAACTGTGCCCAGCTTGGTTAATCAGAGATGAGCATTTTGGTTCTAACCTGCACACTGTGTTTATCTGGTCTCTGTAAAAGGAACATTAGACCTAGAAAATTCTTGAGCTGCTAGTATGTAAACAAAGTTGCATGGAATGGTAAGTTTTCATATATCAGATACTAAATCCTTTTAAATTTACCAATTGAACTGCTTGTAATTTTTGTATCCTTTTTAAATGAAGAGTTGCATTAAAAACATTGGTTTTGATTAAGGGTCAGTGACTGTTTAAAAATAGGGCTCAGTTGTTTCTCACTTCCAAAATATGGACCTAAAGCTTTTAGTAAATTTAACTGCATTTGTGCACTTTTGTTTATTTCTGTCCTAATGCAGTGTAGGTGCCTCCTTTCCAGAAGGAAGCTAGGCTTTGGAGAACGAGTTGGAAAGTAAAATCTGTAGAAAGGAGCTATAATTATTAACGTGTGTGTTACTCTTTTGTAACTGCCTGATGATACTTGAGCTCCAGTTAAATAAATGAGTTGCATTTTACTGAAAAGACAAAACCACTAAATCTTCCAATCTATTGCATAAAAAAACTTGACAAGGTTGATTTTATTTTAGCTGGTTAATCTGATTGTTGCCTCTGTTTTGTTAGCCAAGGGGATGGTCCTTCAAGTACATGTGTGTGCTGTTGACATGCTGAACCTCAAATGCAAAGAATTTTTGCATACTGAGGTCTTAGAGATCAAAGGAAGTTTTCTGTTAAAGGTTTTTAGTGTTTTAGTGTAGCCCATCAGTATTTTCTCTTGCAGCACTGAGGACCTTGGGTACAAAAGCACTGTATGTAATTATTTTCCCTTGGAAGAAGGCCTCAGTTTCTTGAAGGTTGTTACATTCCTGTATCAGGCATGAAACTTTTTTTGCTGAAGGACTATCTCTAGATGGACAGAAGATAGTGTCAGCAAAAGCACTGTTGGTTTATCTTCTTAGCACACTGGGACAATGCCTGACAGAATGTAAACCACATTGGACTGCGGAGGTAATAAAAACCTGGAATTGTTCTTGGAAAGAAATGACATTTAGTACAACTTGGTCAGTGATGGAAATGTTACTCATATGACTTACAGCAATGGTTTCAACCTGTAGTGAGTTGCTACAACATTTCTAATGAAGTTCCTCTTTAAAACACCTCATATATTAATTGTACATGTGAACTGCCACTTCACCTTTCTCTGGGACCATCAAAACCCCATGACGTGTTAGTCAGATGATGAGTTTTAAAAATGATGCTAAGCTAAGCTTTGATAGCCTAAATTTTATACAATCTAAAATGTTAGACTGCTTTTTTTTTTGTTTCAGAAAGACTTGGAGAGGTAGTGTGTATGTATCAAGGGAAATGGAAGCTAGGGAATAGTAGCCATGATATTCCTGACTACTGTTAGGTGATATTGCAAGAAAAATCAGGAGTATGAGCATAAGTGAGGACTTCTCACTCATGCTTTGGCAGAAATCAGTTATGAATTTTTAGTGTAAAAGACCCAAATGAAGCTTTTAGTGAGGCCATGTTTGAGCCCTCAATTAGGATTTTAGCTTGTAAGGGAGCATGATAGCTGACTGACTCACCAGCTACATCTCCTGCATGTGTCATTGACTGAGTTGGTTTAATTTGTTCTACAGATATTAGAATGCTATTAACTGTGAAGCAGGAAGGAGACTGAGTCTATGGAATGCTATAAAACTGGCTTGAAACCACATATGTAGTTTCAGACCCAATTATGTCAGACTTCTTTTTGTATGTAGACTAGTATGGAGACTACTTCCTGTATTCTGGAAGTTCCTATTTCTTTCTCTTTTCATGAAAAGAAGAAATCATTGAAACAAATTATACCTACAGTAGTGTTTGTGTAAGGCTTGCAATTATTTTTACTTTGTCATGTTGTAAGAATAATTGAGACAGTATTTCAAGATATCTGTAATCTTTTGGGTAATCAAGATATAATTGTTTGATACAAATGTTCCTCAGGAAAATACAGGAAAAAGATAGTAAGCAAGTTCAACATGTACAGTGAAATACCTTTTTAAAAGAAATCTAAATAGACTTTTTTAGAAAAAACAGATTTTGTCTGGCAAATGCAAATACAAGGAGTGCTAGCATAATTAGGCCTTCTGTAATGTGATGCACATTACCTGGGTATTCTCAGGGAAAGAGGCGTATACATTTGTGTGTAATGTGGAATGTTGCAGTCTACCTTTAGCTGGCCTTACTTAAAATATTTTATGTGCAGCTTCATTGCAGTATTCCTTTGAGTAATTTGGAAAACTAAACACAGTATTGTATTCCTCTTGGGAATAAAGCCCTATAATCATCAGCTAATTAAGAATACTAAATATAAAGTTGGGATTCTGAATTTTATATATTTTAGTTGGCATATATATATGCCACATATCATGCATCTGTGTTTAGTATCAATATGAATGTTTATTATCTTTGCAATATTTTAGAGGATGTAGCAGACATGTCTGTGTCTTGCTTGATTGACTTACCAGGTGGCTGAGAGTTGCTGGTAGTTCTGTTTTCCCAGTGGAAACTGTGTAAGAGTACAGTCTTTGGTAATTAAGTCTTGTGTCCCCCCCATCGTTTTAAAGATCAAAGTGTTCAAACTCAAAATTGACCTTTCTTTAGGAGGGATCTGCATGACCTTAGGCAGGCAGAAGGCAATGAATAGTTCCTGTGCTCTGGGTTCCTTGGCAAGCTGGGAGCAGTGTAGCTGTTAATAAGCCTGGGAGCCTGAGTGAGTGCCTGCTTTGGAGCTGGGAGATGCCTGCTCAGTTCCATGTGTCCTCCTGTGCAGGGTGAGGAAGATGTGCCCCTGCCTGCTTGTCTCCAGACCTAGCCATCTTCAAGGGATGGAGTTGGAGTCCCAAGAGTGGGCTGGAAGTGGCATTTTTGTTCAAAATCTAGGATAAATTGACAGGTTCTTGAGTGATCCACCTCCAGAGAAAAAGCACATTTTTACAATTGGTTGATTCTATTTTTGATCACACATCAATAATAATTAGTAATAGCTTGAGCATCCTGATGGTGTTCTTGGTGGTTTGGCATACATCCCAGCCAATGTAGGTTACCTTTTGTGCTCTTTGAAGGTAACTTGGATTTCAGCATCCAAAAAATGCTGAGAATAAGAAGGAAACCAATTCTCTTTGCAGAGTTGAAAAATTGGCTGAGGTGAGTTGAGCAAAGAATGCTGTTCATTGGGGACTTCCAGCCTGGGCTGGTCAGCTGAGCAGGGATAGAGAGCTCCCTGGATCTGGGAGGTGTTGGGACTCAGGAGCAGTCTGGGTCGAGCTCTGTGTGTTTTCAGATAGCTGGCTAGAAATTGTTTTGGGGTACTAATTCTCTGGTACATTCTGATGCCCCTCTGAGCTGCCCTGAGAAACAGTATTGGTAGGCACATTGTTTTGACTGACTTAACTGCTGTCTTGCATGGTGTTCTTGACCATGTATTTTTTTTATATTCTTCACACAATTGGCTTCTTCACACTTTTGAGTTAATTTTAATGCCCAGTGGTATGTTGGTGAATGAATGTTAGTAAGATTTTTCATTTCTGTCCCTATACTACCTCCCTTCAGCTGTCTTACTGTACAGTATAAGCCTGCCTCACCATTTGTAGGCCAGATTGACCTTGAATTTTGTTTTATGCCTTAAGTCTTTCCAGTTACTTTACTTTGTGAAAAGATAAAAATTGAATGTATGATTTTTCTTCCCGTTTGCACCACATAGGGTATTACTCAAAATCATTGCTTTTCTAATCCTTATACCTAAGATTCTTAGAGCTGTGACTCCTAAAGCCTGCTGTGTATGGCAGTCATTTTACTGTGTTAAGATTGGCCCTGGTTCTGCCAGCATTTATTTTTGGAATTACTTGTGATATTTTAAGCAGTTTAAAGCCTTTGAGAAAATAATCAGTCTTAAGTGAGATGTATGGGTTACCTTCATTATAATGTGATTTTATTCAAAGTGAAACAGCAGTAATTTATCCTTTCATAGCAATAGTGAATTAAGGACATAGACTGAGTGAAATATTAATGCATGTATTAAACTTAGAATTTTGAAACCTCTAGTAATTTTCATTCCTTTCTTTTATAAAAGATGGTGTCAAATGCTAGTGTTGGAAGCAATTTTTTCCAAGATTATATTTAAAAGATATGTGTTGGGATCTTTGTGTTTTGGGTTGTTGCAGGGTTTCCCCCCTTTTTTCTTCTTTTTATATATCTGACTTTTGCTGTCCAACTGTGACAAGAACCAACTGGAACCTTTCTGATGCTTATGTTGGTATCTTACTATCCCCACCTGTGGTTTGCATCCCTGGCTCTGAAGACTTCCAGCAAAATTTGATATCGTTTTTGGAATGAATGCTAAGCATGTGGAAATTGGAAATTTCTTCTAGGAGAGCTCTTAGGTGTCATGTTGTTGTTGGAGAGTAAGTGGGAAGGTTGATTACCACTTGTTTGGGTTTGGCTTGTGTTGTTCTGCTTGTTTTCTGAAGACATTCAGTGGGTCTTCTTTTTGATATGAGATGAAAATAAAATACTGCTGGATTTGATTGACAAAAAAGTTCTTTGTAGCATTGTATCAAAATAAAAGCTTCTGTTTCAGCAATCAGTCACTAAGTCTATATATTGTGCTTCAGATAAATGCACAGTATGATGAGATGGAGTTTTTTATTTCAGTTGAAATTTTGCTTTAAATAGATTCTATTGGAGGATCTTGGAAAGGGATTTTTTTCTTCCCTGTAGCTCAGTGTCTTTAGTATCTTAGTAATTATTCATAGGCTGTACTGCAGAATTCTTTGTAGCATTGAGTAATTCAGTGTTTTGAGGAAATCAGCAAAGTTCAAAATAAATAGTTGCCAGCAGCACCACTTCACAAGTTCCTCTTCAGCCTTGGTTTTGCCAAGTTTTAACATTTGCTAGGCAGCTAGCTCTTCCTCTAAGGTGCACCTGGATTTCCTCTGAGTTGGGCTGGGGAAGGATTAAACTCTGAGTTACTGTGTGTCTAAGCCTCTTGTATTTTCAGATGCTGAAGGGAAGCTCTAGTGAGGCATTCACTGGAAGATGCCTCCAACAGCTGCTCTTCTGTCCATTGCACTGGTCAAGAAGTAGCAGCAGATAATGATCAGCACCGGTTAACCTTTGCTTTCCCAGCCCCACTGCTTCCCTGACTCTAGCAGCACCTCTCGCTTTTTCCCCAAAACCCTGGGGACTGTCCAGGCGGTGGCAGTGGGACTGGGGATCAAGGACACTTGGTGTAGGAGTGACCTGAAGAGAAAGTGAGGAAAGAAAAGAGGCATCAGTGTGATGCCTTACTGTGAGACTTTCAGCTGTTGTAGATTTATGGGCATAGAGTCTTGGTGACTGTTTTCTGCTCACTGGCAATGTTCAGTAGAGGATTCTTGGTGTACATCAGAAATGTGGCACCCCTGCTCCTTGTTCTGGCATTATAGCGATTAGTGAAGGCAAGCACTGGGTGGTCTGGGGGGTTGCACTGATATTCTGCTTCAGTGTCCATCAGTAAAGTAGTTGATTGTTTCTATATCTATATTTCTACAGTTTCTGTGCCATTATTTTAGTTTATCAAGATGTTTTACAATAAGCTTTTATTTCTATTTATTTTTATAATGGAAAGTCGGAGCTGATCCTGGATCCTGTGGTATTTCTGTACTGCAGAGATGAGCTCTGTGAGTATACATCAGGAGTTTCTCGGGGTTTGTCTTTGTGGATTAGCAACATACTTGCATGTTCCTTCTATAATACTGTATTGCTGGTGATGCTTGTGTTACTTCTGACAGCCTTGGGCTCCTGGAGAAATAAATAATCTTGGTGTTGCTTTGTGCATATTGTATATTTTTTCCTTTGTTGGATGCAGCAGGTTTGCTGGAAAAAGGAGTTTGAAAAAGACAACTTTTGCATCCTGTTCTTTGTGTCGATACAGGTGGCGACAGACAAGGTTGCAGGCAAGCTGAGCTCCACTCTCTCATGGGTGAAGAACACGGTGTCGCACACCGTCAGTCAAATGGCCAGCCAGGTGGCGAGTCCATCTGCCTCCCTCCACACCACATCCCCCTCCACCACCCTGTCCACACCCGCCCTCTCACCATCCTCACCAACACAGCTCAGCCCCGACGACTTGGAATTACTGGCTAAACTTGAGGAACAGAACAGGTGAGTGGAAACTTTTTGCTCTTCGATGTACAGTAATGAGACTAAAATTGGTTTGTTGCAATTCTAGCATAGATGCTGTTAAAGGGGAATTAGTTAAAAATTTCATGGCACTGAGCTTCAATTTGAAAGCCCAAAGATTTAAGAATTTGTATTTTTGTGCTGTGTTTTTACAAATTATATTTTTGTGAAACTCTAGAAGGTGTTTCTCTACTGGTTTTACAGGAGTGTTTATAGCTGCCTCTAATAGTAAGAAATTACACTATGATTTTTAGTATCCAATTTAAAGTAAAGAATCCCAAGGATGAGACTTGTGTATAACCTTCTTACCTTCTAAGGTCATAATTATAATTTCTATTAATTTATTGAAATCTTAAATATTTTCTTAATTCTTTTTTCCCACTTTTATCCAGTTCTTGTTTCAGCTACATAACCTGTTATGTAGAGAGATAGAACCATGTTCAGCCACCTTCTTGCTGTTACACTGGTGGTGCCTGATGCATAATATCTTAAATTAATTAAAAGTAAATTCCTGATCATTTTTTTCTGTTCATCTTACCTTTATGTATAGAAACAGTTTTAATGGTAGTCTTTCCATGTGCCTATTTATCTGTACCATGTACAATTGAAGATGTAACTTTCAGGTGGATCAGTTGCTCTTGATGTGCACAGTGATGCAAATTCACAAGACAACTAAGAAATTAAATTGGACTGTATAATTTCTTAATGCTGAATTTTAAGAAGCCGTACTCATTTGCACTTTTGAGGCAGGACAGACTCCTAAGTCATCTGTCCTTTTGCAAAATCTGGTTATATTTGACAAGTATGTTTCAATAATTTTTGAGAGATTGGCTGTTAACAACTTGAGCTCCAAGTAGATTTCTAGACTTGGCAGTTAGCTTCAGGGCTTTATCTACTGAACATGGCTACCCCTGAGCTGTAGTGAAGGTTTAATAATTTAGCTCAAACTAGCTTCTGTTCCAGCTTCTATGAGTGCTGCCCTTTGCACTGAGGCAGTTGAGGTACTCTGGTTTTGATTGGGTTGGGTTTCTTTGGGGGTTTTTTGCTTTTGTTGTTTTGTTTTGTTGTTGTTGGTTGGTTGGTTGGTTTGGGGAGGGGGAGTTGCTTTTTGGTGGATTTTTGTGTGGTTTTCTTTGCTTGTGGTTTTTTTGTGTGTGTTTTTTGGTTTTTTTTTAAATATTAGTTCTTATTCTTGGTTGGGAGGGGTTGTTTGGTTTGGGGTTTTGTTTTAGTTGGTTTGTTTATTTGTTTGGTTTTTCCTCTGCTGAGTCACTTCTGAGGGTAGTAACTTTCAGTGGAGGAAGCAAGTAGCTGGGGGGAGGAGAAGCAATGCCTGTGTGTCACCAGGCATGTCTTCTCCCATGACTGCATTCTGCAGCCTGATAGCAGCACAATTTTAAGGGAATTTGATACATCTGTCCAGATTTTGACAATAGAAGGAAGCTCCTAGAACCACCTCGTACACTCTTCCTTGTCTTCAAAGATGAACTCCATTTAATTTTTGCTGTGCAAATGAAAAATTATCAAAAGAAGCCAAAAAATAGTTAAATAGCGCTTTTTTGGAAAGCTAATTTGCATTTAATCTGAGGCTTTCTGGTTTGTTCATGACTAGAACAACTAACTTGCATTTGAAAAGCAAACTGTTCTTTGGACTGCTTATCTATGTTGGAGTGTAATGTCTTTACATCCAGAGCCTTCTCATTAAGGCTTGCAGTCAGACTGCCTGGCTTGTTGAAAGAAAAACGTGAGCTTGGGCTTTCTGTCTCCAGTCAGCTTTCTTCATTTAGTAGGTAAACTAGCCAGTCTTGTCTGGTTTTATTTCCTTTTAGCCAGATATGTTAGTCCCACACTAGTCTTGTGCGTGAATTCTATTTGGAGCCTGCCCTATCCAGTGTGTCCTTGCTGATGAGGTACTGCCCTTTAATACTGAAATTCGATGCTCTTGCACTGGCTGCACTGTAGTTTCAGAACAGTTTGCATCTGCAGCTTAGCACAGTGGCACTTTGTTGACAATTGTACTCTGTTCACAGGGAACCATTCTTTCTGCTTGCTGGAAGAAAACTGCTGCTGTGGATGTTTGTAAAGGTTTTGGGCTTTTTGTAAGCTTTTGTCAGAAGGAGAATATGAATTAGGTAACAGTTAGAAAAGGGAAGAACTCAAATTGTTTCAAGCTATGTCTTGTAGCATTCTGTAATCTAATTATACTGAAAGTCCCCACAGAATAAAGAGGAAGCTCAGTCCAGAGTCCTGGTGGAACAGTTTGGCATTAGTAAATCATTTATAAAGTTTTAAGTGAAAGAAAACAGTGACTAAACGTCACAGAACTTGCGACTTACTGTGAACAGAACTTCCTGTTTTCAAATCTAAGGACAATGAGTTTATCCAGGTAAGGTCTAATTACAGAAACTTAGTAAAACTTCTACAGAAACCTGTGAAAACTGGAAGTGCTTCATTAGAACCTTGTTTTTATAATCTTAATGTTTATTCTATGCTTTTTCCTCTGTGATTACTTTGAATTTGGTTTTGAGGCATTGTCTTGGATTGAGTTTCAAACTAATTTTTCATTATGGATCAGTATAAGCCAGGTTTCTAAACATTTGAGTGGATTTTTAAAGTATTTTCTTTAAAACTAGAT
Source organism: Emberiza elegans (assembly GCA_024865655.1). Classification (NCBI taxonomy): domain Eukaryota; kingdom Metazoa; phylum Chordata; class Aves; order Passeriformes; family Fringillidae; genus Emberiza; species Emberiza elegans. The sequence goes on from JALJVW010000206.1 coordinate 70,702,788, forward strand.
TTTATGCATTCCATCAATAAATAGAAAATTATTTTCATTTTTTAAAAATAAAATCCCAAATGAAAATTTGTCTTGGAAAGGCTTTTTTTTCCCTTTTTTATTTACTATTTTTCTAAACAAAATACTCCTGCAGAAACTGCTATTTATCTTCATGAGTTAAATTATTTTTTCCCTTGCTTTCATAAACACCAGTAGGTGAAACCTGGGAACAGGGAAAATTAGTATAAATAAATTCATTGTAGCAGAAAGCTTAAATATTGTGGGTGTTTCTGAGATTTCTGTACAGTCTCAGATACAATATGCCTTGGGCTATAATTTGTTAAATATCTAAAACATAACCTGACCTTGCTGAAATGCTGGGGGATTAACTTTCATACTAATTTTTGAGAACTTATTCAGCCACATGGCTCTGATATACTGATTTTGGAATTCTTAGAAGTTAAAGCACAAATGAAACTCATGGTATAGTGAAACACTTCCAAGTTAGTCTATATTCTTGCTCTTACCTAACACATGGTCCAAAAAATTTCCCCTGCTTATGGGGCTTGATATTAGTGGAGGATAAACAAAGCATTTCCTTTTTGCCAAGTCCATGGCTGCAGCAACCAGCTCTCAGGGAGGTCTCCTCTGGCACTTGACACATCTTTGTTTGTACTTTGCTGCTGGGCAGCCCCAGAGGTTCTCACGTTTGAGCTCCTCACTTTAATAGCACATTCATTAGCTCCACCAGTCACTTGTGTTGCCTTGTCCTCGGTCTGCAGATCTGGGATTTCTCCCATGAGTTTATAAAACACCGTGTTGATTTGTGAGCAGTTGTCAGCAAATATCAGTTGTTTTAAAATTGCTTCTAAGGTTTTAATTGTTCTGTTTTTATTAATACTGTCAATTTTCAAAAAGTGTAATCAGGTAGACTTATAGGAGACTAACTTTTTGTCTTTTAAATGACTTTTTTAAAGTTCTGTGACATTTGATGTTATCATTGAGGACATTTAACTTCCTTAGGTTTTCTTTGTCAGTGTTATGCATGACAGCTGTGGGTGACATTTTTTCTGTTTCTTAAAATGCTGCAGTGTGAACTGTTCTATCTGCAGATTTACTTGAGATCTCAAGAGAAAGCAGTAACATTGAATGGTTCTTTTCACATTTAGTCCAAATGGATGCTGGTGAAACTGTTTCACTGAACCTCTGTGTGCGTTCTTTGTCAAGAAAACAATTAATAGTGCCATCCTTTGATTAGAAGAACTTGAATTTGGTTTTTGTGTGCTTTCTTTGTAGACTCTTGGAAACAGATAGCAAATCCTTACGATCAGTAAATGGGTCAAGAAGAAATAGTGGATCTTCCCTTGTATCTAGTTCATCAGCTTCTAGCAATCTCAGCCATCTTGAAGAAGACTCGTGGATCCTGTGGGGGCGGATTGTGAATGAATGGGAAGATGTACGGAAAAAGAAAGAAAAGCAAGTTAAGGTAGTTGGAAACTGGTTTTTTGATTTATTTTAATGTGATATATGTGATACTGTTTTATCTTTGTGATAGGCTTATTCTTTTTAAATTAATATGTAATACAAACTTCCAGTTGAATCTTTCCATCCCTAAGCCTTGGTGCTTCCTTTGTAACCTTCCTGTGTGTTGTCACCCAGCAAATGTCTCCTGCTGAAAACCAGATGCATTTACTGTATCTTGAATACTAAAGCTTTCAGTTTACCTCTGATGAGAGATTTCCATGAGTGCAGGGATGATTAGCTTCCTGTTTCCAAAAATGGAATTACTGAAGATCAGCAGAAGGGCATCTGATAGCTTGATGCTCTGATTCCGTATGTGTATGCTATGCTGCCAGATACTGAGCAGCTCTCTTTAAAGCATTCTTAATAGGGGAGCTGATAATTCTGCTCAAAGGCTACGATGAGTTTAGGTTTTGTTCTTGCCAAGTGTGTTGACCCCAGAGATGACCTTAGGCTGAAGAACACATAGTTTCTAAATTCTGGATGGATTGGATGAACTTTGTCCAGTGTGTCCAGTCTGGGTTAGTTGTGGTCATGTACAGAAGTGGGTTCAGTTACACTTTAAATTCAAACCAAAAAGCATTTAGTGCATTTGAACATATCCATATTTCAGTGGCAGCAAGCAGAACAGCGTGGGATTTTTTTGTTAGCAGGCAAGTCTGTTCTGCTTTGGCTCTTTGTTGACTGTAGTCTGTAGTTTTATGTGCAGAATACAAATGTGTCAGGGTCTTTTGAACAGTTTGAAATGTGTGTCTATGAATAGGTTGTGGGAAGGCAGAACAATGGGCTAAAGTAAAGTATCTTTTGTATGGAGCAGTTGTGAAGAGAGCATGACTTGAGAGAGGAAACAAGGGAAGAAAATGAACTAAAGATATCCTGCTTGCATAGGAAAAGCAGTTTCTGGAAAGGTGTTCCAATGGGCCATGAAAAGAAGGCCACAGGAATCTGGCAAGAGAAAGGAAAAGTGAGGTGGTAAGATGTGGTTAGAATTTGTTTGAACATTTTCAAGTGTCACAAGTGTCACTTGTTTTTACAGCTGGCCAAGTACAATTTGAGGAGTATTTGACTAACTTTCAGGGAATATTTAATTATATTGCTGGCTAATATATTGAAAACTAGCCACGTTTTCCTTTGCTGTTAAATTATCAATATTTTTTGTTGAAAGTCAACCTTAACTGTGAGTCTGCATTTATGATGGAATATCAGAACATCCCCACCTATTCCCTGATTGTGACAGTAGGTAAATAGGTAGCAGCATAGGTGTCTTTTTGTCCTGGCTGTAAAAGCTGATCTTAGGTTATTAGAAATCTGGTAAGTTTTTTAGGTTTTACGCACAAATGTCAATACCTTCCTCCAAAGATGATGTGTTTGATCCTTTACATCTCTCAATTCACTTCAGAACTTGCTTCTTGTTTATGGAGCATTTCTGAAGGATGAGTCAAGTCCTGCTGTTCAGTTCCCATGGCACATCCAGTAGATGTCTCCTGCTGTTCGTTTTAGGAAAGTTGGAGGGGTTAACTCTATTATTCTGTCAAGTAGGTACATTAACAAGGCAACAGCAAGAAGTTCCTTGCTTTATTAGTACCCTTGAGGGTTTAGATGGCTGTTGTACAGTCCAGTTGTGTTGTTGGCAAAGGATAGGTAGATACAGTTGTGTAAAGCTGATGAGTTAGGGTTCTTGTCTTGGATTGGGAATATTTTGGGAAAAACACCTTGGTGTTGTGTTGTAGACAGGAGAACTAGTTGGAGCGGTGTTACTATGGTGGTTCTGAGGAAGGATGGATTGAGAGCTTAGGGATATTCAGGTATGGAAGTCAGTGATGCAAAACTCCTGCAGCAGCGTTTGAGCTTAAGAAAAACAAAACTTGAAAGGAAGTGTCTCTTTGAAAGTTATCAGTGATGTATGAATTAATGGTAATGCTGGAGAAGTAGGAGAAATATGTGGAACAAACAGGAGGAAGAGGAAGCTTTGCAGAAGAGGAGGTTACTCTAGCTTCAGAATAAATAATAATGAAAGCAATTAGGGGACAGAATACTTGATAACAATTCTTAAGGTACAAAAAGGAAATAGTCTTGAAGAGACAATTTTCTAGGTCAGACTGATTCTAGTTGCAGAACATACCACCAAGAGTCTGTTAAATTCCTGAATAATGCTTCTTTGTCAGTTTTCAGATCAAGCAGCAAGACTACTTGTCCTTATGATTTCTTAAAGGACAAGTAACAGCTTCTTAGCTGTACTCATCTGGGCATGTTTGAATTGTATAATACCTCACAGAATTGTTTTTCAAAAGATAAAGTAAATTTAGTTAATTTAGTAGGTGTTAACTTAGTGGTTTTTTGGTGCAGTGTCTGAAACTGCATTCAAATACTTTCTTAGAAGATAACTTGGAAATCCTGGCACAACAGAGAAATTTGACACAACTTGTCAAGTTTGTTAAATGATAGCTGTACTGTGCAATTTTTTTGTTGCTGTTGACTGTGCTACAGTTAGTTCTACTTTTTGTCATTTACCTATCTTGGAAGTAATTTTTAGTCATGATTTCTTAGGTCTCAATGACTACAAATATTATTCAAGGTGTTATCTTCAGTAATCTTTCATAAAATATGGACGTCATTGTATTAAGTTCTGTTTAATGGAAGTTCTTGTATAAAATTATTTGAATATTCTGTTTTTCACATAGCTTGCCATGGGTAAGGAACTATTTTCAGTAGCTAATTTAGCCACTAAGAGACTGCTTACTTTTGTGAACTTGATAATCCCACTAAATTTGGCATTATAAACTGTATGAGGAGTTTTTGCCATGATGTAAATTTTTTTTAACTTGTGAGGAACTTGTTTTCAAGCTTTTTTTTTCTCTAGGTTTATTTTTTGTAATATTTTCAGGAAATATGAATTGTCTTTTTGTGCCTTAGGAGCTGGTTCGAAAAGGGATACCTCATCACTTCAGAGCAATTGTTTGGCAACTTTTATGCAGTGCTCAAAGCATGCCAATTAAGGATCAGTATTCAGAGCTTTTAAAAATGACATCTCCTTGTGAAAAATTAATAAGAAGGGACATTGCTAGAACATACCCTGAGCATGATTTTTTCAAAGAAAAAGATAGCCTTGGGCAGGAGGTCTTGTTCAACGTAATGAAGGTGAGTTGGTATTTCAGCCCTTGAGAATGTACTAGCAAGAGCATGCACCAGCTTGGATTGCCTTGTATATAGAGAACTTGCACCAGTTTCATGTGTTATGAGGTTTTTTTAAACCATAGACACTGGGATAGTTTAACAAATCCCATTTTAGTTTCGATGGCATTCCTGTACGTTCTTTTATATCTCACAAGGTAAAAAAACCCAAGTTGGCATTAAAACAAAGCCACATACTGACTGCTGATTGTGTAATGGAATGAAGTGTGCCATGATTTAAAGTAAACAGTGTTGCCCAAGACAAGAGCGTTGGCAATCAGATCTAGTATTCAGTGTGCAGGTATTTCTGAAGTGCACATGGCAAGGACAAGCTAATGTGCAGTGGTTCCAGTGCCCAAACATAAAACGAAAATGCCAATGTAGCATTGTTTGCATCACTTAGTCTTCACTAGAGGTTAAACTTTGAAGGTCAGGCTTTTCCATAGAACATGGTTTCAACAGAAAAGTTGGCAGATTTCCAAACCATAGTAATTCCATAACTCTAAAACAAAGATGCCACCTGCATGGAGATCACTACATTTCATCCATCTGTAAATAAAACTGCAACACTTATTTTTTCTGAAGACAGCTTGTTTCATTATCAGGTCTGTCTCCTTTAAAAGTAGTACTTTGTGAGATTTGTATGCCAGTGGTCTCTCTGATCTTTTACCAAATTCCTGTAGTTGAGAACTGCCTGGGTTTTTGATAGGTATGCCTTAGGTTAGCTTTGTATGTGCTCAGAGAGCAGAGTTTGTGGCAGCAGGTAGAAACTAGAATCTCTGACTAAAATTTCTGGATAGGATGTCTGCCCTTGCTGGATTTGGGGAGAGGAAGAATAAGTTACTAACAAGATAGCAGGATGAGCCATGATTACTTTTCATTGATAATGAGGTTTTAATTGTTGAGAGTTTTAACTTTATTTTCCAGGCTTATTCTTTGGTGGATCGTGAGGTTGGATACTGTCAAGGAAGCGCTTTTATAGTTGGATTACTGCTTATGCAGGTAAAAATATTTAAAAATATGGGAACCTTTTAAATCCATGCTAGAATGCATAATATATTGTGGTGGTTTATTGGAAATTTTTGCAATGGTTTTCCTTCATAATTTTGTTACATTGGAGCTGTCAAGAGCCGCTTTTTAGTCTGGAAATAAAATGAGATTTACTTTGTGTCATTCTATTTGCCAAGATACTTGTATTGGAGTGGGAGAATGTATTTATTTTTCAGAGCTAAGGTAGGATTGCAGGCTTGCAAGCTATTTTGGTGAGTGAAATTTCAAAAATAAATGAACTTCTTATTTCTCTTCTATTACATGGAATCTCCTCAGAGTTCAAATGAAACTACGCAGTTGACTTGATTATCTTAAAGCTTACTTTGTATTATTGGTTTTTGGTTTATGACAAAGTAGGTTATATAGTAAGAAACTTACAGACCTCCATTTCAGTTTAGAAATTATTTGCTAGAATTTAATATATAGAAAAGTTAATTGGAGTAATTGGCTGTAAATCCCTTAAACAAAACAAAAACCTCAAAACAAACAAACCAACAACCAAGAAAAAAGCTCTAATGTGTGCACGTGCACACACACACAAAACCCCAACCCTAAATCCTCCCAGGCATTTACTCTGATATATCATTATATTTGTCCAGAGTTTTTACTGTGCTTTTTTGTTTTTGATATAGATGCCAGAAGAAGAGGCATTCTGTGTGTTTGTTAAATTAATGCAAGATTACAGACTACGAGAACTCTTTAAACCAAGCATGGCTGAACTGGGCCTTTGTATGTACCAGTTTGAATGCATGATACAGGTACATACAAAATCTATCAAACTTGCTCTTCAGTAACTATTAATGAGGAACTTGGGAGTTACAGCTCAAGAGCAGGCATGTCTGTTGGCTAACAGGCTGCACTCTTGACAACAGCTAGTTTCAGAACTTCACAAGTAAATGCATGTGGCTCTGAGAGCAATTTTTTTAAACCTTTGGCAGACAGTGACTGGCTTTAAACACTGAAGCATGAGGATTTGTATTGCTGCAGTTTAAGCAGATGAATGTTTAATTCTGTTTGGATTGAAGACTCTGAAAATCAAAGTCTTCATAGTCAATTTATAGTATCTTAAAAGATGAAAATTGGGAGGTACCCTCATGTCTAGAATTGAAATTGTTTTCAGAGTTGGAATGCAGGCTCTTCTTGGTGAGGCTGATGGAGTAAAATAGGTTTCTGTTTTGTGATCCAGTTTCTAACATGGTGGTCAAGGGTGAGATATCACATAGCCTTAGATTTTTCAACTCTTTAGTAGCCCATTCTAGTTATTACTCAGGGGTTTACAAGCTTGACTTCCCCTTAGGATCAGGAAGTGTTTTTGTTATCTGCTTGCAGGGTAGACATGCATGGTTATTGATAATGATGAGTCATATCTTTCCTAGTCCTGTTGCTAGTACAGACAGCTCCTATCTGTACTAAGTATCAATTACTTTCTTGTATTCCAAATTTGTCAAAAACACATCTGCATTTTAACTACAAGCAGAAGCTTAACATACTTGTGTATTTTATTCCTCTTTCCAGGAACATCTTCCAGAGCTTTATGTGCACTTTCAGTCTCAGAGTTTTCACACTTCTATGTATGCATCGTCATGGTTTTTAACTATATTCCTTACTACTTTTCCACTACCAATTGCAACGAGAATATTTGATATCTTTATGTCTGAGGTAACTACTAATAGCAGTCATATGTTATATTTCAAGAATAGCTGTTGAAAGCAGTTATTTAGGTAGTGGTATAAATCCCATCATGATGGACAAATCTCATAGTCTTGCTTTTTATTTCTTATGCTGATCAGATTATTTTAAGAGAAGGTGTCTGTGTATGCAGTTTGTCAACGAAGAGCAGCCAAGTCACTGAATGTTGGTATTGTGTGTGGCTTTGTGCTCTAAGCCTGTTGAAGTGTTCCCAAGTCTGTTCTTTCTGGGTGCAGTGCATTAGCATTGCATGCAGCAGGGACATCCATTCCTCAGTATTATGGTGAGTTTGCAGTGGAAATTAATGCTGCTTTCAGGCTGAAGTTGGAGTTCACTGGGGATATGCAAGCCAAGAAGGGGGAGTGTTAGTTCTTTTAATTGTCCACATGATGATGGCTGCCAAAGAAATTTAGGGAATTATTCAATATCGTTATCACAAAGACACCTATGCAGTGTTTAGCATTAGAGCTTTGCACAATTGTAACTAGTAACAAATCATAGCTTAATGCTTGCCCTGCAGTCAGCTTTGAGAAAGCACTAAGTCAAAGGTGGATCCTTTCAGCTTGCCCTCAGGACATTTCAAGATGGGTATATAGTGAGACATTCCTTTTTTTTTTTCCCCAGTAGTTTAACTGCATTATACTGTGTCTGAAATGAAAATAGCTTTTGTGAGAAGTACTGGGGATTTTTCTACTAGATACACTTAAAATGGTAGATAGAGCTGACCTAGAGAATTCCTGTCGCTCAAGATTTTGACTCATCACTAACTTCTCTGAGGGAGATGTCTGGCATCAGGACAAATAGCCAGATTGCTTGTCCTTGGAATAAAAAAAGAAACGCAGAAGGAATTTGTTGAGAGATTTTTTTTCAGTAGCCCTTTTGCTTGTGCTTAGTTGGGTGAGATTTCCAATGTTAGTAAATAGTAGAAAAGCTCTGTGCTGTTGACAATGGCATGAGTAATTGTTGGATATTTTTGACTTCTCTCTTCAGGGTTTAGAGATAGTATTTCGAGTAGGTTTAGCATTACTTCAGATGAACCAGGCAGAATTACTGCAACTTGACATGGAAGGAATGTTACAGGTAAGCTGTGGTTGTAATAATTTTAAGAGATATCTGAAATGTGCAGTGTGTGTATTTCCTGCAGCTGTTAATTATATGTAATCTTGTGCTCTGATTGCTTTTAGCACTTTCAAAAGGTCATTCCACATCAGTTTGACAGTGGTCCAGACAAATTAATCCAAGCATCTTACCAAGTCAAATACAATGCAAAAAAGATGAAAAAGTAGGTATTACATTTTGAGAAAATACATTATACTGTTGCCAAGTTACTGTTTGTTTACCCTTAAGAATTGCTATTCGGTGTTTCATTTTGAATTTTCCATCTTTACATTTTTAGGGGATTTTATACTAAATAAACAGTTAAAACTGCAGTTCTGTCTGCAAAAAAATGATTCTAAAGTAGTATTTGCTGTTTTTCTTAAATATAATAAAGCTATAGCTCATTTACAAAAACAACTAAAAAAGCATTTGAAGAAAACAGTGAATTATGGGGATTTACAGCACTTGTGTAAAAAGGAACTGTGTAGGAAGGTTGGGTAGGGGGTGGTTTTCTCCTGTGGTGGGAGGGGAGATTGTTTTTGTTTTGTTCAGGGTGAAAGGAGATGAAAATTTTGTGATCTGGCCTAAATCCTGAAGATTTCAATGTTCAGGAACTGGAAGAATAATTATGGTGCTAAAGAGTGCATTTATAATTATAAATTATATATAAAAATTAGTGCTGTTGAAGATACAAATTGATAAAACTTTGTAGTAACGTTGACAACAGTAAAGCAACTTTCATGTGGGGTTGAAATCTTGAGAATACTGCTACTTGTTGTTATTGTTAAGGTTAGTTGCATGTCTCTTCTGCCTTTGGTAAATTCTGTTTTGATTAGCAAGCTGCAGATAGTGTGGTTTGCCAGGGTTGAGTTTGTTGGGTCACTCATTGGTTGTAAAGTATCCTGTCTTCATTGTTGCACTGCTGGTTGTGTCAGTCTTCCAAACTGAATTTGTCAATCTTTTTCTTTTATTTTTCTGTCAGCAGCCTATGATCAGTAGAATGAGCAGTCTTCTCTAAAAAAGGAGTAACAACAAAGCTTTCAGGAAAAACATTTTCTTTGCAAACCAGTACAAGTGTATGCAGTTGAAAATCCACCATTCCAAGTCTGAACTTCTGATCTGCCTTCTGTAGAGGCATTGTTATCTCAGCTTGTGGGTTTTTCTTGCTGCCTTTTTCATTTGGTTTGCTGGGGAAAGGCTATAATTGGTTTATATTTAAGGTATTTTTCTCAGATTTCTTTGCATTTTTGTCTTCCAAGCTTTCCAAGCTCTGATTTCTTTTGGCTGAATCTATTGAATTGATGACTGTATTGCATAAAGGGGTTATTAGAGAGTAGCTCCAAATTGCTGCCACTGTAATGTATCCAAGCAAGCTCCTGCACTTCAGAATGCTGGTTCAGTCTGTTCATATCTACTGAAATCTGTGTTAAATTTAAGGTCCAGTCTAAGCATTTACAGGAGTGCATTTGAGAGGCAATATCAATAATCTGTATCTCTGTTCTACTGTTATTTGTTAGGTATTACACCAACAAGTAAATTATCCACAATGTTTCTGATCACATTTTACTATTTCTAATTTTTAGGCTAGAAAAAGAGTACACTACAATAAAGACAAAAGAAATGGAAGAACAAGTTGAAATTAAAGTAAGGAGCCCTCAACAAATTTATTTATAAATAAGCTTAATTCCTAAATGGGGGGGATTACACATGTTTGATCTCTGCATGTAGCAGGACATAATTAAGGCCCCCAAATTCTTTCAGCATTTATATTTGGGATATCTGTTCATAAAGGACACTTACAGTGAAATTATTGAGACTTCTGGTGGACATTTAAAAAATCTTTGGGGACCTCCTGTACTTATTTCTTTAGTATTTCCTGCTGGCAAAAGTTTAATAATAGATGCCCTCATTTATCAGAGGTTCCAAATATGCTGGTTTAGATGTAGGCGCTCCACATGGAGGTTTGTATGACACATGTTAAGATGGACTTCATAGAGTGCACTTAAGTGGCTTGTCTTTGATTTTAAGATCTTGATTTTTCTTATGCATTGGACCCAAATTGTGGCATCTTCTGTCTGCAGTCACTTTTTCTTTTGGAGCTTTTGCAGTTAATACAAACTGGGGGAAGAAAGCCAAGCTGCCAGTGGAGTTTGTTTTTCCCTTTTTACTAACTGACCTACTTCCTGTATGTACCTAATCACTGCATCTTTTTGCTTTTGTGACATAAATAGGCTTTTAATGCCTTTTTTTCCTACTTCACTTTTTTTTCACAACATGCTGTTTGATCTGGATTTTCTTCCTTGTGGTTTTAGCCAGTTCTATGAGAAAAGGCAGTGGGAGAAATGATGTGCAAGTGTATTATATAAAACTTTGGTGAGGGAGTTAGGAACAGCCTTCCTTCTTCCTGTCCGCGGCTAGTCATTTTGCCTTTCAATGTCAGTTTTTGAGGCATCAGTTCTTGAGATGAGTTCTTGAGAAAAATTACTGTGAGCTGCACTTGGGAGCACAAAGGTATTAGGAGCCTTTTCAGGCAGTTTGTTATTGCACCAGGCAGTGAGGCAGTTAGCAGGAATACCTGCTGTAACAGCAGCTGAAATCAGATTTTGCAGGGCTCAAATGACAGCTCTCTGCAGAACAGGACAGAGTAAAACCATGTGAAAGACAACTGTAACTTTAGATTCTAGTATATTAACTCATTTCAAATCCTTTCTTGCTTCTTGCCACCATTCCCCCCTAAAAAAGGAGAAAGCAAAAAACCTTCCTAAAACAAAAAGCATGAAGCCCACCCCAAGAAAAAGCAAGCAAAAATTTGTGCAAAAAACCCCAACCAAACAACGCAGAGTTATCTGTTTCTAGGCCCTACTTTGGGACATATGTAAATAATTTCTGACTTAGCAGAGCTTCTTAGCAGAATAGACTATTTTAGGGGAGATAGAACCATATTTTGAGTTGGCCTTTTAGCCTGGCAGAATAAAGCATTTACTGAACTGATATCCAATCCCCTCTTCTGAAGGGAACGGATCTTTTCTGTCTGAATGCTGAAATTTACAGGAAGTGCACTTGTAAAGTATAGAGTTCAATACAATTCTTTCTGACTTTTGGGACATTTGAGGTAATTCTCAGTATAACCTTACAAATTAATATAAATTCTTGTGAAGGAAACCTTGTAGCTGCCTCATTAGGCTGTCATGCTGCAGGGAGTGCACTGTCATGTCCCTTAACCATGAAGACTTTGACCCTGTTTATGAAGGGGAGGCTGTCCAGTCTGGTGTGGGTTAAGCCCCATGGTTCCCCTGCAGACATGCAGCTTTCAGCAAATGCAACATAGATGCTTTCAAATAACATGAGATGTGTTCTTGTTTTTGCTGTACCAAGCTGTTTAAACTCATGTTTTGAGCTAGTGCATAATATGAAAGGATATTAAGAAGGTCACAAATTATTTTTGTGTTTATACTGATTTTCATGGATGTGATGAGATAAAAATGTTGGTAGTTTGCTTTGCTTTCATCAGACTTTCAATTCATAACTTGAGAAATGGATTTGTGAACTGTTTACCTTTCAGAGGTTACGAACTGAAAATAGACTCCTAAAACAGCGCATCGAAACACTAGAAAAAGTAAGTATGTTGGGGATTAGATTTAATCTCTGTTAATTTAGACTTTATTGATGGCAACTTCATTATATGAAATGGGAATCTTGGAATTATAGTTTACTGTTTTCCTGATAATCTCTGGTGTTAACTAGCAGTGCTTAGCCAAATAACATGGCTATCACCAAGCAATAAAGGTCAATGCTTTAAATATGGAAGGTTATGTCTGCTTCTTAGTGATTATAAAATCAAACATTTTGACATACTCAGCTTGTGTTGTGCTGTTTTCTTGCTGAATTAGAAGCATATGTTCAAATTCCAGAAGACTCCATGAAATAGTGGACTGGTTTGGAAAAAGGTCATTGTGAGAGAATCCTCAGTTTTGAAAATCTGAAGTTGCTTGGTGTTTTTATGTAGGAGCAAAATGACAGACCTACCAATGACCAGAGGGATGTTGCAGCATTCATATTGAGAACATGAGCACTGCCATTCATTCCTTCTATGTGGTTTTGAGGTTTTGTGGCAATTCTGAGTACCTGGTGGGGAGAATATCCAAAGACTTATTTCTCTTATGTTTAGTCTGAAGTAGTGTTTTGTTAGTTTTTTTTGTAACTGACTGAAACTTTAAAAGTAGGCATGAGTACTGCTGTGGATACGTTGCCAACTGTTCTCCAGTGGCCTCTGCTGTATCCTGGTATCAACTTCCTGTGGCAAATTGCATCTGAGCGGCTCTGCTCAGCAATGAGAGCATTCCTGCCCATCTTAAGCACCAACAGGGACCATCTTTCAACAAATGGGATTGAATGCTCTTGTGAGTTGCAAACAGTTGTTCATGTTTCACAGGGAAGAAAATGGTAATGTTTCAATTGAGAGTGACATAATTGGAAGACGACACACTAAGGATGTTAAACCCCAATGCAATTTCTTGAATAGAAGTTGGTTGTCATATTAACTGGTTTCAGAATTTAGTTTGGAAAAGATGCATAATAAGGGCACATTGTGAAAGTTGTGACCAACAATACAATTTTATGAACATTTTTATTTCTAGTATTGGAGATTTATGAAATGGATGGAAAAAAGTAGGCTCTCTTTAAGAAGCTTGAAGCTGTAGTGAATCATTTCAATGACCTTGGTAAATATGTAATAGTTAATATACCCTCGTTTTATACTTAACTTGTAGAGGTTTGAAATATTTTTTTTTTAATTCTAAAGTCCAGGATGAACTGCTGCATGCTAGTTCTTTTGCAAATTCTGAGCTTAGAATTTCAGAATTCACCTTCAGATTATCCCAATCTGACTGGAATTAAAACAATTCAGAATTGGAAAATATTATCTATTAATAAGAATTCCTGAAGATCGTTATCATCGCAGCGTTTGAAAAACATCATAAAGTGTGAAAAATACATTAAATTCTTCTGTTGGAAACTTACTTTTAAAAGATTTTTCCTTTATTCAAACCCATCTGATTTAGTTGTGATTTCCTTAGTGTACCTTAACTTCTAAGAAATAGCTCTTATCTACTACTTTGAACTTCAATTTTAATAAAAGCTTCAAGGACAAAGAAGGTCTGTGAATAGATGTATTTCTCTGTTGTAGAATGTTCAAAAAAATTGAGTGGTTTCAGAGGTGATAAAGTAGAAATTAATTAAATGTAACTGCAGGGCAGTAGGGCTTGTCAGTGTGCAAAAATGATTTTTTTTGCAAAAGTTTGGCAAGAAAAGAGAATCTATGAACTGCTGAATGAGTCAGTGCAAGAGTTCAGTAAAACAGAACATTAGCTGTCATAGTTGACATTTCCTACTTGTCTGTCAGTTTGCCCCATTTAACTGTCCTGCTTCATCTTAGTGGAAGCTGTAGTTCTGCATGAGTGCCTTGGTGCTTAGTGGAGTTCCCTCTGTGCTCAAATTATGCCTTTGTTTCATGTTGTGGGGGGACTGTAGATGGTGTCCTGCATCTATCTGTTCCTTCTATCAGATAATGCTTTGGTAACTTTCATTAATTCAGGAGGAAGCCACTCAAATAAAAGCAACCAGTCTCCTGTAGGTGAATTTTAAATGTTACAGAAATCTGGCTTTGAAACCTTTTTGTATCACAGATAGACTGTGTTAAATCTGTTGCAGAAAAGGCTGCTTCCTGGGATCTTCGGACTCAGTGGCCTTCATTTATATGAAGAGTTGTTAATTCTGCAATAAGAGTTTGCACAAAAAATGGGTAGAATTTGGGCATTTTCTTTCTATCAACTCTCGGTCTTTTTTGTCACTATTATCAGCCCCTTGTATTTTGGTTTCCCTTTTCCTCATTCCTGTCTGAATTTTTCCTTTGTAGGAAAGTGCTTCCTTGGCAGATAGATTGATACAGGTATAGTCTTTTAGTCTTTTACTGTGACTCTCTTCCTACTCATAAAAAAACCCAACTGCTTTAATGCATGCATATTTGCATGCTGTATTCTATCCCTGCTTTGCTGATTTGGAATAAATACAGAGCTAATACATCTTGCTAGAAACTTGTTTAATTTTGTTTACTAAAAATATATAAACCCAATATCTGCACGTTATAGTAATTTTCCTAACCTATTGTAATTTTTTGTACAAATTCCTGTGGCAAATGGATCCTATGACACTGTATTAACAATTAAATGGAATATTGTGAACCTCAATCTGTGCATGTACAACTGAGTAATAATGCATGAAAAGAATTTTATTGAATGCAAGTACAAAACTGTGCTTGCTAAATGGATGCTGAACATTTTAATAGAGTACTAAAGCAGCTGTTTAGTACTACTTGTCCTAAAATTTCTACCAATTGTACTCTGTGCTGTTTGCAAAACCAATCTGATTAAATAAGCAGCTAAGCATCACAAAGGCAGTTTTCCTTGGATTTGTCTTCAAGTGCTTAAAAAATAAATTATGTCCTAAGGGACAAGTGACAAGGGCCCAGGAGGCTGAGGAAAACTACCTCATAAAACGGGAGCTGGCCACCATCAAACAGCAGAGTGATGAGGCCAATACTAAACTGGAGCAAGCTGAGAATACCATCAGGGAGCTCCAGCAACAGCAGCAATGGGTAAGGAGCCTGGCAGCACATCATCTCATTTTTCCCCCTCACATGTATTTATTTTTCCTCATCATTATATGACATGGTCTCTGTGCTGTCTTTGTAAACCCCTGTTCACTGTGATTTGCATTCTTAAAATTACACAAATTGGATTAAATGAAATTTTGCTCTATTCTACTGATAGATGAGATTCATAACCCTGGATAGGTGTAAGTTATGAGTTAATTAAAAAAAATAAACAACATACCTGCAGTGAAACACACCAAGCAAAAAGCCCTAGAAACCAACTCCAAACACTTCCACCACAAAAGAAATACTAACAAAAACCATACAACCTCTGATAGCTCTTAATGCTAAGAATCTAGTCATTGCAAGTTGTGTCAGTCTGAGTACTCAGATTTGAGGATTGATTCACTGTGCCCTTACCTAGTGTGTAATTCAAGTCAGTTTCTTTCATGTTAATATTTCTTCTGTGTACCCATACTTGTTTTTTTCTGAGTATGCTAAAATTTACTGCTTGCTGAAGTAGAAGAGTATCATCCCTGGTTTTGCAGCTGTAAAACTTGATTTAAAAAAAGTGTGTGTTTATGGGCATATGGAGCAGGAAAATAAATTTGAGTAGCCTTTTATAGTGCTGTATTTGTGTGCACTCTGTGTTTTAGGTAGTAAAATGTTCAAGACTTCTGACTGTTGCTGTAACACTGAAGTTACTTTCCCTTAGACACTTGAAATGCTCAGTATCTTCCCTTTGGGGGGGACGGGGGAGGCATTTTAGCAGCTTAATAAACTGTGCCCTACTGGTGTTGATGTGAATGTCTTCATATTGTTTTAAGTAAGTGGTATCCAAGTACTTGTCTGGAGTCCTGGGAATTTCAGGTGTATGACATACAGCTTACTGGAACTAAGTATACTGCAGCTCCTTACCAGGTTTCTTGTAATCTTTCAAGTGAAATACAATGAGAGGCATTTATAGACTTTTGGATACCCAGCTGTTTTATCCAGCTGTATTGTCTGATTACAATAGTACACGTGCCTTTGGAATGTATTTTTTAGAGGCATCCGTGTTAATGACCTGTGTGCAATGAAAAGTTATTAGAAGAAGACTAAGATACTGTATTTATTTATTTGTTAAATGGTGGGAATATGAGTTTTAAGGCTAAAGTCTCTATGCTGAAGACCTTACTGAGTACCAGTGATGGGGAGGCCTGACAGGTTGCCTAGGTATGGGAACTGATCCTGAGTAAACCTTAGATAACTGTGGATTGTAAATTGGCTGGGCTGGAGCTGCGGGTGCAGACAGCTGGATAAGTACTGCAGGAGTGGGGAGTAAATGAAATTCGGAGCACACTTCCTTCTTTCCGTGCTTGCAGCATTGTTTTCCTCCACTTAAACGTGAACATGGCTGTAGGAAGTTGTCTGACTGTGCGTGTGGAACTGAGACTGTAAATCTGTATGGTTATAGACAGATTTGTGCACAATAATAATAATAGTGCTGGCTTATTCTGAAGTGGAGGAATAGCACTCTGGCTTTGAGACCAAACCGAATTAGACAGTGTGGTGAAAGAGTTAAAATGGTTTAAGTGAGAAGCGTTTGCGAGCTCCTGCTGCGTCAGTAAGACGTGTAATCTAACAGGCTTTTAACTGTTCCCAGGCATGGGAGTGGGAGCAGCAAATGTGAGCTGCGTGCGTTTCCGGCGCCACCTGGTGGGAATGCGTGGATTTATTTGGGATTTTGGCATTTTACTGTCCACTGGTTAATTTTTTTGCTACTTGCTGCTGCCTGTGGCTTTGTTCTTGGCAATACTCCTTTTCAGTATTGTCTTGTATCTGCGTTAATGTTTTCTTCTCTAATTATTTCAGCTTTGTTTATTGCTAGCAAAAATGATTGCACTGTAAAGCTGTAAATCACTGTGTAGTTTCTGTGCTTATTTAAAGATACAGCATCTATTGTATATATTTTATCACTTACCTCTTTTTCAGTCTTGAATTGTTTGTTTCAGCATGATAAAACACTGTAATGTTTGGATATGAATCTCTGAATAGAAATATATGGAAAGAACTGCCTAAAGGTACTTGCAACAGCCTTTTCTGAATAACACTGTGGGATAAAAAAACTCACTGTTTTGTTGATAGCAAAAAATTATCAAAACAATAGTATCTCTAAGAAGGTTAACATAGCCTTTGTAAAAA
The DNA here is from genome assembly GCA_024865655.1 of Emberiza elegans. Taxonomy (NCBI): domain Eukaryota; kingdom Metazoa; phylum Chordata; class Aves; order Passeriformes; family Fringillidae; genus Emberiza; species Emberiza elegans. The sequence goes on from JALJVW010000206.1 coordinate 70,720,129, forward strand.
GGTTATGCATATGTATTTGAGTGTTATCAAGGATTTATGTCCTCTGTTCTATGAGATTGGATAGCATAGGTTGGATGGCTTAAGTATTGAAAATACTTACTGGATTTGTGTCTGAAGAAATTCTCCACCGCAGCACTTCTGAATAGAGAGGTGGGTAGAGGAGTATTCTTTTGATTGAAGCCCAGCACCAGAAGGCCAAATTACATACAAGTTCATTTTTTCCTGTGCTAAACTATTTATAGGGAGTTTTTAGTTGAACCAGAAAGACTTCGTTAAGAAATGTGAAGTTTACTTAAAGAGGGAATCATTATCCTAACAAATGATAGTAACCTCTCTTTTGCTTGTCTAGTCTTTAAATGTGGAAGCTTGCCAAAGGCGAGTCATGGTGTGTTTCCAAGTGATTAAGAGGGAGGTGGCTTCTTCCTCATACTGCTGGTAAATTGAGAACTGCATAGAGGAAGTTTTGCCTGACTTGAACAAAATATGGTTTTCTTTTGAGGCACGCTAAGAGCAATGGTATTTGAGGAGTTAGTGGAAGGGGTAATCAGCCTGTTGTAACTTACTCCTGATAATGATGTTCTGAAAGTTTTATTCTTTGTTCTTTTCCCCCTTATGTTTGTAAATGAAAGGGATAGCTTCTTGCTGGATGTAAACACCTCTAGAATGCAAATCTTGTCTTTCCCTGTGACACTGTAATTGTCTATGATTACCCAGTTCATCAGTCTGAATGCTTTAAAATTGAATCTGATAAACTGGAGGCTAATCAAGCTAAAATTAGTTCACATCTTATTTTTAAATAGGCTCTTCAGCTATATTATGTGAAGATAGACTTTTAATTGACTAAGCATTCAGATGGAAGCATATGCATTTTGCAAGGTAATTTATAGTGATGTATTTGGTTACTGTTACAGCAACTTCAGAATGTGTAGTTTCTTTTCAGGAACTCATGCTAAAATGACTGATAATAATTAAGAACATAGTAATTGGGAATATATGCTTGTAAATGAGTATTGCAACTTTATGAAAGGCTTCACTTTATTTTACAGTATACTTACCTAATACTGTGTTCTGATTTGTAACAAAAAAGCAGAAAATAAGAATACTGTATTTAGGGAAGTACTACAGTTAGTGCTCAAATGTATAAACAAAGTTAGCTGGGAGCTGCTGAGTCATCTGTTAAGTGCTCTTCAGTATAGTGTACTGGAGAAACATGGTGTAATTATGTCTGTCATCAGCCAAAATAATATTTGGTATGATTATGTTTAAGAAAAGTTGGGTGGAAATAAATCCAGTTGTATGAAGCCCAGCAAGGACTTGTTTCTTTTAGAATTAAATGGCTGTGGAACTACAGTTTTAGTCCTTTATATTACTTGCGTCTCTTCAACATAGGCAAGAAAGTCTTACTGTGGTTAAAAAGTTTGGTGCCTGAAAGTCTGTATTTGCATTGTGGCTTTTGTCAGAAATTCTAGGGCTTAAGGCAAATATATAAAAGCAGATCTTTTTCCTGCAGTCAGTTTAAAAGTAGTTTTCAAACGCTGTTTTAAATATAAACTTGTGCTACTTTTATATACTAAATTATTGAAAATGTGCTTTGTTTTACTAGGTAACAAAATGCACAACTTCTAATTTGTGGGTCTTGATTTCTTCAGTCTGTTTTGATCTTGGCTGGGGTTTTTTGTATATCAAGACTTGACTTAGAGTTTGTTGTGGCTAAGTAAATAAGTACTCTTAACGTATTCCTTAGGCAGGCGAAAACTTAAGACAGATTTAAAGAAGTCATGGCTCGTGCTTGAAACTGAATTAATAACATTTCTTACATTCTCCATTACTAATTATTTGATAAACATCAATTAGATTTTTAAAGAATATACTTACATTATTGCGAAATCAGCATGTATTCAGTTCTTCAAATCTGCTGTTTTCTCTCAATGTCCTGGAGAACCCTGCATTTCCTCTCATTCTGTGTGTATTACAGACAGAAATCTGGATCATAAAATGTGGAGTCCATCTAAGTTGCTGTGTGTGTAGTGGGATGAACCTGTACAAACAGCCAGGGAATAAAAGAGTGGTTGTTTTTTCTCTGCCTCTGCACGGTGTTACATGAGGTACTTGTGTTGCTACATGATGTGAAGCGACTGTAGAAATGAATCAGAATTGCCCACCATCCTCCTCATTACACTCAGATCAGATCTGCCTCCACTGCTTGCTGAGGCAAGAGCACTCTGTGGGTTGAAAATGCTATGAATTCAAGTAGGATTGTATAAGGGAAAAATTAGTATTAATGTACAAGGATCATAGTGTATCTGTGTCCCATGTGTGTTCATGTGCCCAGAGTATGCCAAGGGCTTAAGCGGGCAGTGTCAATGACACTAAAAACTGCCTGCCTGAGCTGCCTTTGCCTTTTAATGCTTTGTGCATATCCCCTTCATTACAGCTTACTGTAGGCACATGTATACAAGAAATAGAGCAGCACTAAGAGTAGAGTGTACATTTTGAATTTGGATTGTACTGTAAATCTCGACAAAAGGTTTAATTGGTATGCAGAAGTATAAAAGCAAAAAAAAAATTCCTTGACTGTATAGTTACATTTAAATTCTTGTTTTGTCCTGTTTGCCTTTTATTTATACATAAAAAGTCGGAGTGTCACACCCTAACAGAAGCATGTGAAACTGAAGACTTCTGTTCATTTTTTGACTGTTTTTTAGATGCAAACTATGATGAAACTTTAGATGAAACTGTTTGATGCAAACATAATGTAAGACACAACTGTATCTTTAGTATAATGAATAATCTTTTAGAAGGTGAATTGTCAATTAAAACTGAATCTATGAATCCAAGCATAGTATTTATATTTCACAATGTAGTTAATGACACCAAAAATATGTTATTTTCCTCTAAAATGTAATTTTCAGGGTAGCTATGTAAACACAGTAACTAAACAACTACACTTTGAGGATTTCAATGCCCACTTTTTTCTTCAATCAGAAATTTAAAGGCTGATTTAGGTTGGTGTTGCCTATCAAGCACGTTTGACATCTGTCAAACTGACAAGTCATTTTAAAGGGACCCAGGAAAGGAATAAAATGTATTTTTCAACTATTGATTGGGGGGAAAAGTTAAGAGAGTCTTTTAAATAGAAGTGCTTCAGTTGGATATATCTGAATCTCAGAAGGAATACGTAGTGTGTGAGCAAATGAGACCCAAGAGCTGGAGTGAAGAAAAAGCCAAACCAAAGTCATTGTGCATTGAAGCATATGTAGGTTTATTTTAAAGCCAGGATTATGGAAGGATTCTGTTGAATTGGAGTTCAAGTGAACAAGGATTGAGTGATACTTATGCTAACCTAATAATTTGTCTTTCCCAAACATCTTTTGCTGCAGATCACAAAATAATTACAGATAGTTTGAGAATCTTTCAGTTTGGTTGACAATGAGAGCAAAATATGAGTTGCTGCTTGTCAGTACTGGTAGGGGTCTCAGTTTTGTCAGACACATTTGGCTGTGTGGAGGTGCAGTTGTTTGAGAGACAGGGCAGTAGGGATATGTTGTTAGCAGTCTGGACTGACATGAATAGACTTGTATATGGTAAGCACTTACGCTGGTACTCCGGATATTAAACATTTGAATGTACTTGTCCCGCCAAATCTGGTATATAAAACCCCTTTCAAGCAATCTGTACGTGATACTAAACATATTTTGCAAACTTTGTAGCATAAATGCAGTTCACGATACAGTGAAGACTTTGTGCTACAGCTGGAAAAAGAGCTGGTCCAAGCCAGGCTGAGTGAAGCAGAATCCCATTGTGCCCTGAAGGAGATGCAAGATAAAGTTCTAGAGATGGAAAAGGTAAATCAAACCAGGACCCTCTATACAGAGCAGCACTAGAAACAAACTACAGGTCCCTGTCCTTCCTAACAAGCAGAACTGTGCTCTAGAATCTTCTCTTCTATGCTTCTGTGACTGCAAGATGCTTTTCAAACCTGAAAGTACAACAATAAAACTAAGGTCTGTTTGTGCAGGGAAAGGTTTGTGAATAACTGATCACTTTTCTTCTATTCCTGAAGCTTGCTGTAGTGGAAAACTTGGATTCTGGTGAAGTCCTGACAGGAAACATCAATTGTTTAAAAATCATATCCTGCAACAAGAGCAGTGGGCTTAGAGTGAGCATTGAGATGATGTGAAACTAAATATTTTGGAAGGGGTAAAGAATGGGTTCAATATTACCATTCCCATTGTGGGCAGGGAAAGAATCCCTTATCCCTTCACTGCTCAGTATCAGAATCTCTACTGCTTTTTGGGTGCCATGCTAGCTTGTAACTTACTGACGTCAGAGTTCAAGCTGTACTCAAACCTACTGTCAAACATTTACCTTTCTTTGAAGCAAAGTTTAACTGCAAGATAAAAAAAACCCAAAATACAATAACTGACCCGATAAAGCATGCTTTTCAGATCCTGTTGTACTGACTTTGGAATTAGTTTCCTTAGGAAATTTTAATGAGCTATGTACCCAGGCTTTGGAGCTAATTAGATTAACTCATTGGAGTCACGATTTATTTTTCAGTTATCTGATGGGCTTAGTATTAATAGGGTGGTAGTTTTTACTGTATTGACCATTGGTAAGAATTCAGGTTATAAAGTGTTTTTCAAAATTCTGGAGACTACTTAATCTTCATGAGCATGGAGACAGCATACAATGAAAACTTATCTGTGAAGAAAAACTGGAATAGTGGGATTAGTTCCAGTGCACCAGACAAACTCAGACATACAGTAATATTTCAGTGTGTCATAATGAACTTATGCACATGGCAAAGTGGCTGTAGTCCCTCAAATTCCTCCAGTAGAGCTCTTTACTGCTGGTAGTGATGAGTTGTGTAATCTGGGGAGCTTCTGCTGAATAACCTGAGACTTGCATGGCCACAAGGACAGTGCCGTGAGCATTCAGAAACAAACCCTCTCATGTCCTGTATTCGCCAATACTCAGATCCCAAAATTCCCATGGAATGCTAACCAATGGCTGCTGTGCTGTGTTCTGTTAATGTTAATTGGGTGCTTTACTCAACTCTCAAGAAAACTTGACAACTGTCACAGTATTATACATCTGCAAAAACACTTGATTTTGCTGAAAACAACTACAGGGAAATAAAGTGATGAAGAACAGTTCAGCTTTGAATATTTGGTGACCAGTGATTTGTTGTAGGGATATTGTAGACAGCCTGTCTGTTTTCTTCCCCTCTTGTTTTTCTCCCACATTTCCATCATTAGGATTTCGTCTCTGTTATGCTTTTCCTGGTGTTTTCATGTTTTCTGTTTAGCCTTCTCTCACCTTTCTGCTTCTTCCTCATGTGTCCTGCACTGTTCATCTCTAAGACTTCTTGACTGGTTGTTGTTGATAAATATTAACAGATGGTTCCTTTGTCAGCATATCTGTTCTCCTTTTCAAAGGCTGATGACCTACTTCCTAAAAAATGAATTTCCATTTATTATTTTTCCTGTAAACCTAAGTAAAGTTATAGCTTTAAGGTGTAATTTCAGTTCATTGTTGCTTTACTTTTAATCAACTAAATCAAAACTTTCCAGCTTACTCTCCATATTTTGGTAGTGTGTTCAAGTATTGTAAATGTAACATTTTGTTAGGGATACCATTCAGGGAAATCTTGAAGGAAGAATACTTAGAACTACTACCTTATAAATTTTTCTTTGTAGTTAGCAGTTGGAAGTTATTTATACACCCAATATCCAAAAGCTTAGATTTTTTGATGTTTTTTATTTTGCAGAGGATGTGTACTTAAAGTTCTTGTAGTTATTTTTGCACGTCTATGTTCTTGGACTGGGTTTCACTAAGCACAATTTTATTCAAATACATATTTAAGAGGATGGTCCTTGTTGCAGAGGAACAGCTCCCTTCCTGATGAGGAAAATGTTGCCAGACTACAAGAAGAACTGATTGCAGTAAAATTAAGAGAAGCAGAATCTTTGATGGGTCTCAAAGAACTAAGGCAGCAAGTCAAAGATTTGGAGGAACACTGGCAGGTATGGGTTGCAATACAATTTTATGAATTTTTGTTTTCAATGATAAAGCATAAGACTATAAAATTTTGAGATACTGAGATCAAGTAGAAACTAATGATTATGGATCAAATTGCTGAGGTGAGAAAATCCTTAAATACAGCTGTCGCAAGAAACTGAACTTCAAAAATATGTTAGAAATTGGTGCCTAGTTGTTATAGATGGCAGAGGGCCTGTGCTACCAGCGAACTGTGATGGTAGGAGGGAAATACCTGATCAGTACTCCTACTTTGCTGCATGTTAAAAAGGGCTAGAAATAGACAAAAGTCTCAGGATATACTTGCAATTCACTGACTTAATGTAGTTGGGAATTATTGTGTTCAGTTTTTTTATTGTCTGTTCTTAAAACCAGTATGTTTCCATGGGATCAACAGGGGAACTCTAGCTATTTTTCCTCATATAACTGAGACCTTAGATGAAGTAAGGGAGCACCAGGAATGATCAGGCATTACCAGCAAAACCATGCTGTTTTTCTAGCGTCACCTAGCTCGTACCACTGGAAGATGGAAAGATCCTCCCAGAAAAAATGCAGTGAATGAGCTGCAGGATGAGCTGATGACAGTGCGCTTGAGAGAAGCAGAAACCCAGGCTGAGCTGAAAGAGACCAAACAAAGAATGATGGAGGTGGAGACACAGGTATGTTATTGAGCACTGGGACTTGTGAATTGAGCTGGATGCTAGCAGTTTGCTGTTGCATAGTAGATACCTGCTGATGATGATGTCCACTATCTACAGGCAGGACCTCTGTTCCAAAATGTGGGACGTTTTTACTTCTGTTAGATGGGGATGGGAGAATCTAGTGCATACAGTCCAACTTGAATGTCTCTTCTTCAATCTTTTCCAGGATTATGCTTCTTGAATTTCTAATTTGGATTAGTTGTTAGACACTGCATGTGTGTGCATCTTAAGTCATTAAACCTTAACAGGTGTAATAACAACAAAAGTACGTTTAAGGTGTTTTAAATTTCACAAGTCTGATTGGCAGTTCTGATAATAGTAATGTTTAGCTGGCTGTGTGTTGTGTGCTTTCTTTTGATGACATTGGTGATTGATTTTCTGCTGAGGTCCTGAATCTGGTTACTAAGCTGGAGATTCAGCAAAGCAGCTGTGTATTGGTTGGGGTATTTAGCACAGTTTTGCCTTTAATGTGCCAGAATAGAAAAGCATGGGTTATGGCTGCTGAGGTTTGTGCAGAAAAGACGCTCATACCTTGAATGCTGAGATTGTTTTTGTATAACTAGGGAATAAGTTGCTAAGCACCGGAAATGAAAATACACTAAAGTGGTGAGTTCATATTGTAGTAATAAACTTTCACTCAAGTTAATAAGCACAATGTGCTGATGATTGAGAAGGATTTGTATGAGGCTTCTAAGAGATCTTCCCATGAAATACCTGCTAAATATTACTTTTTGAAAGAGACCTATGCATCCATAAAACTAAACAAACAACAGCTTTACTTGAAAAGGTTCAGCAATTCCAGAAGCCAGGAGAGCATGTAAGGATGTGCTATTGAAGATAGATGAAGCCAACTGCAAGGCATATGAAGGCTTCTTAATAACAGAGGCACCACTTTGTCTATACCAACTGAACGAGTTTCCTCTTGCCTTACTTTTAAAATTTTAAAATTTTTTTTAAATTTTCACTGATGTGTCAATATTGTTTTGGTCAGTAGGGGGCGGAGGGATCCTGCTGTTTGGCTCACATGTACTTAAGTTCTTCTCACTTCAGTGTTACACATGGAGTTTGTATGTACTTAGGCTGTTCAGCTGTCATCTGAGAAAAATGCCATTCCCCTGGTATGGTGTGCACAGCTTTAGGTACAAATGCTGTGACTTGTACTTGTGCACTGATCTCAACTAAGGTACCACATTGTTTTCAGGAATTCACTGGGCAGGGAAATCTGCAATGTCAGTATTTCTGACATTCCTGATCTTTCCTGGATGCATAGTGTAGTTGGGATACAAGTTCACAAAATCGGCCTTACCTAGGCAACAAATTGGGAAAAAAAGATCTACTGGAGTGTAGTGGAGCTTTGCAATAATGTTCTTACAGTGAGTCGTCTGTTCAAGAGCAATTTGAATATCCTGGTGATAAGCAAAATGTTATGCAGTCTCTTCTGATTACCCTTGGAAAATGCTGAATGCTTTTTCATCAAAAACTTGTTATGGTAAATAATTTCTAAGTCGTTGTCAGACTTTAGGGAGTTAGATTAATATCCTTTCCTTAACATGTATTTTGTTTCCTTTTTTTGGCCATGCATTTCAGAATCAGATCAATAGTAATCACTTACGAAGGGCAGAGCAGGAGGTTACCAACCTACAGGAGAAGGTGCAGTATCTTTCTGCACAGAACAAAGGACTCCTGGCTCAGTTGAATGAAGCAAAACGTAGACAAGCAGAGATTGAATGCAAGGTAAATGACATCCTGAAAAGAATATTTGTGTGCTAATATATGTACATTTTAGTCTTGTCTACCATTATTGGATAAAATTGTGTCTTAACTGAGAAGCATAAATCATAAAACCAAAATTTTTTTACTGATTTTGCCAATATCATTTTGAATTTACTATCTCACAAAAACCACTTGAGGTTTTGACAGAGCTGCTTCTTTGTGGTCCCACAAAGATAAACATTTACTTTAGAGCATGGTTCTAGTCAGAAAAGTGTCTGTGTATAATATAAAAAGACTCCTCAGCAACAGGTTTTCATTTTTCTTACAGTCTTGCCAGTTCCATTTGTTTCTAGTGGGACTTGAATGTACAGTCCAATAAAGAAGTAACTTCTGCTGACTCACCAAACTCCATCACAAGCTTTTAGGAAAAAGACAGTGAATCTTAACTAGGAGAAATTGCTTCTACTGACTTTCTTGTTTGCCTCTGGTTTCCTAAGTACTGTTTTTTTACTGCTGAGATTAATTTTACTGATTTTTTTTTTAATAATCATAATCTTGGTGATGCCTTTTTCATATAACCCATAATTTTGATTAGTTTTTGATACTGAAGGTGCTCATTAATCCCTAAGAGATTGAGGATTGAGACTGTGTAATCAATATTCTGGTGTTATGTTGACTGTGTAAAGAGCAATATGCCTTTAACCTGATTAATGAGTTAGTACACATAAGTATCCTCAATGGGATAATACATTTGTAGAACAATGTTCTAGCATGGGCTAGAGAAAAGTGTGCTAGTAATAGAGCACCTTACTCTTTAGAGATTCTGTGAAATTCTGAGAGTAGTTATGGTGAATAGCCAGTGAAGTATCTTCACTGACATATCCTAACATTAGATCCTGAAACTTGTTTTGCAGCTAATAGAAAAAAGATTACAATTTATACTGTAGGATGTTTTACAAGTAGTATTTGATTATATATCAAAACCAACAACAGTTATTCCTGATTTCTATTAACTGATGTTGGATTATTTTTTTTCTTCTGTTTTTTCAAGTTGTTTGAAATCATACTCTAGTTTTATTTTTGTCTTGGCTAGGTAGAAATATTTCTACTGTCTCAAAAAGTATATATTTAGGTTTCAACTCCAAATAGATGCATAATAAACTGGTATGTTATTTCAGAAGCTTGTCTTTTTCTTTTTAAAGATGTCTTGAGATGCTTAAGCAGAAATTAAATTTTTCTTGTAGCCAGTTGTATCTCATACCACCTGTATAGCAACTGTTTTTGCCACAGGTGTGTATTGTGTTTTTCCCTTTTTTATCTGACTACTGCTTCTAGAGCAAGGACTCAATTTGAAATTTTTTCTTGAAACTCACCCCTGATCTTTCTAATCAGTTATGCTAAAGAATTTACAATTTAAGGTTTGTGCCCCTACCCAATCTTGTCTTTCCTACCATATCAACTTCTGTGGTAATTACTGAGAACACGCTCTGTTTCAGAGATAAAGCATCAGTGCCATCTAGAGCAGCACTATTGACTCATCTCTGATGCCAAAGTCAAACCAAGCCAGTCTTTCCTTCAGCTTTCAGTTAAATACATGCAATCCTGTGGACTTGTCGGTTTGGCTTTATTTAAGCAATCGTGCAACAGAATTTAGCAAGAATGGCTAAACTTTGTCTAGCACATGATAGATTTCTCTGAAATGTGCTCCACTGATTACAAATGCAGTTAATTGGGTTCTGTAGATTATATACCTCCAGTACAGGAATATTTTTAAAAGGAACCAAAACCAAACAAGTAGCATGTTTAGAAGTAGCTCCTATGGATAAGCTTTGATATGTTTGATTTTATTTTAACTGTACTGTCTAATGAAGGGTGATTGAGTACTGCTTGTTTGAAGCACACATTAAAATAACTGAGGTACTGGAACTGATTTGCAGTAAATACAGTTTAGTTACACCAGTCTGCTATAAAAGTAGGTGTACCTGAGCCTAATCTGTCTCTTCCCCAAAGCTGTTTGCTCTTCAGCTGATAGTATTGCTCACTAATTATCTGATGCTGCGTTCTCTCCATGGTTGTACCAGGCTGCTGACAATATAATATTGTTTTATGCTCTGAAGTCTTGAGGACTTGCCTCATGAAACTTTTTTCTTTTTCAAACTCAAATTACCTATAATTTATAGACAGATTAGTGGGTTAAGCTTACAGTGGGAGGCCGATTGTAGGTTACATGCATTAGTATTTGATTCTAAAATATCTTTGTTTTATGCTCTGACTAAGATAGCTGGATTAAATGAGGTTGAGAATACATTTGCTTTTGTATTTAATTAATTTTTTAGGACAAAGGAAATTATTAAATTAAACTCTTGTGTAACTTTGCTATTTCTCTGTATAGTCCAAAATTAAAGCATGAGCTGGTTTCTTTTATAATGTTGATTCTTTTTCTTAATTTACAGTATAATATTTCTGGGAAATAAGACAGTTGTTTTCTGGACCTTGAAACTGATAACAGCAAGTTTTCATATCTGCATAGATTTTTTTTAATTAATATACTTTAGAGTTTATGTTAGATTATTGTATACTCCTCCTATGGGTTAAAATTAAATTTAAGTTCTTTAGAATAGTGGTAGTTTGCAGAGCAGTATATTAAGTTTTCTCAGGATTTTGAGTAAAAGCAGTGCACAGTCTTTAATCAGCTAAAACTGGTACAAGTTAGCTCCCCTTTATGACTTCTTTCAGAGTAAAGAAGAAGTGATGGCAGTACGGCTCCGTGAGGCAGACCGCATTGCAGCTGTGGCAGAACTCCAGCAGCACATTGCAGAATTAGAAATCCAGGTAACGAGGGATGGCATTAAATGTCAGACTTGATACTGATTAGATTTTGTACTTTGTGAGTTTTTTTCTTCCTCTGCTGTGTTTCTTCATTAGCCTACTGCGAATACAAGACACTGCTTTGCCAAGTGGGATAATGCTGTATTGCTGAATTCCTCTACAAGCAAAGTCTTAAATCGAACTCGGGCACATACCTGTGAGCTGTTAATAATTCCTTTTGTACAAATACCATGTTAAAGGCAGCACTCTTTTTAACTCTGACTTCTGGGGTTTTTTCCCTTGTAATTGGTACTTCTTACCAATTAATAGATGGGATTGAAAACATCCTCTGTCCAAAACAGATGCATACAATTTTGATTCCAGCAACCATTTTTTCTTCTGTCCTTACTCTTCTGCTATGATCAGTATTGAGGGACTTACTGTAAAACTCTTACTCCCTTCATGTAAATCTTTAAAGCAGAAATATTTGCTGCTACCACGTCACTGTAGGATCTCAAGATGCATCCTTTGGCCTCTGTGTTGTTCCTTATACTTTCAGTTCCTTTTGGAGCTTTCACCATCCCATGAGCTTGCAGCTCCCTTTATGAGAAAACCTGAGATTGCCGTGCTTTATATTTTCTTGGCTTTGGGAAATCATGATGTCTTACTGTAGTCTGACCTTTCTATAATCGTATACTTTTGTCCTGTCTGAATTTTGATGCAAAGCTTTTCTTGGCTGTTTTTACTAAAATCTAGTTACTCTCTGGTTTACTTTTTGTTAAACCTGGTATTGCTATTGTGTTTCTTCCCTCTGAAATCTTTCCTTTGAGGTGATGATTTTATTATATGGTTTCAAAGCTACCTTTTGCCTATGATTTCTCAACTAGTTTTTCATCTCTTCATATATGGAATGTGCAAATAAATTTCACTGAGCTTGCATAAATAGTTTTGGTTATATTTCCTCTAGTGCAGCAGGCACTAGACTTATTGAAAGTTAAAGCAATCATTTCTTTAAATCATATAATGCTTAGATAATACTGTGATCTATACATTAGAAATACCTAGATAAGTATGGTAAGCATTGCATATGAATAATTTATCATCTAGTAAGATAACAAGAGAGTAGCTGAGTTAAGGTCAATCTTCTGCTCAAATTGACATTTTAAAAAAAGAGAGGGGAAGTTTAAAGGTTACTTCAAACAATGTGATTTAGTAGGTGAGAAGTGAGTACTCATTTTACATTATTTGTACTTTAGCACAGACTTCAAATGCCATCCTGCTTCCATTATTTGAAAGATTCACATCTCTCAAAATGTAGTCAGTACCTTATGAAATGGTGAATCCCCTAATGATCAGTTGGGAATTTTTGGGTAGCTGTCACACAATTCAAATTGTGTTAATTTTTAGTGTAAATGCATCTGACTTGGTTTTCTGTGGTTTAACTGATCAAACCATCCATGCTCCATCATTTTATTGCTCTCTCCTATTCCCATTCCATATATCTGCTGAACTTAGGGATCCCAGAATTGCATGTGGATTTTTATACCTTGTCATAAGACAGAACTACAGGAATGTAATCTATTTTGTGACTCCAGCTAATACATCCAAAGATCACACTGTTACTGTTTTGTCATTATATTGCACTCTCTCAGGTTCAGTTTATGCACATAATCTCTCCTTCCTTTTCACAAGTACTACTTTGCACAATGCAATTTTTAGTTATGTTTTTATTATTCTAGGTATTTTCTTTCCTTCCAAAGTGCATTTCAAGTCCCAGTCTTTATGGTATTCTCAGATTATCACCTGCTAATTATTTCTTGAGTTTGATCTCAGTAAAATTCTTGATTTTCTTCACAAAAGTGAGAGTGGCTTAGCTTTCTCTGTATAGAGTGTGGAGTATGAAGTAATTTTGTGGCTGAGGTTCATGCTTATTTGATGAGTTTGCACTGTTAGGTTTTTGGTGAACATCTGATCTCAAACCTACACTAGCAGGAAAGATAATTTCTTCAATTGTGAAATACAGATTTTAGGTGTGAACTTGATAGTATTTAAAACAAATAATTTAGCAGAATTATTTTCTGCAAATGTTTTATTTATTTATTTTTGAGTACTTGAACTGCTTTTATTGAACTGCGGTAGATGTCTGGGTTTTTTAAAAAAATCTAAGCAGATATTTTTCACCAGTGTGTTTTGCCAGCAAATATGAAACTTATGATCAAAACTTCCTTTTTGGGTACTCATGCTCAAAAGCCTTTGAAACACTGCACCAAAAGAAATGTAATAATGGAGTTGGAAATCCTGAATTCCCAAAGCTTGTGAACCATAAAACATGCAATTGATAACAGGGTTTTAACAAAAGTGAATTTTAAAGGAGATTGAAAATCTAGATAACTTCTTCATCACTGGAGAAAGAGCTGCCTCCCACTCTCTTCTGTTCAGCTTGTAATCAGGTGACAGCTGTAATTGCTGTCACCTGATGTGGGGAGCAGAGGCCCTTTTAATCAGAACTTGCCTTAATGCTTGAAATGCAATATTTAATACCAGAGATACATTTAGCCAGTCTTGGAGAATAGGCACAGTGCATCACAAATAGGTCTGCTTGTCAAGCTGTTTCAAAGCTGATAAAAATGAAGGGAGGAAGTTAACCTACCACATAACCTTCCCCTTTTTTTGAGGGGGGTGGTGCTTTTCTAAGAAGTTCAAGGGATTCATTGCCAGGTCCACATGGGCCATAGCAACGCTTAACCTAAATTGCAAGGTTTTCTTTTAAAAGTTTATGTAGGTGTAGGTGCAAGACAGTGATGTTAAATTTGTAATGCAGAGTATCACTACTCCCACGTAAGAACTGATCTGACATCACACACACACATGCTAGATTTAAATCACAGTTTCTGGGTCACTCTTAGTTTTGGTTAGTAATAATGACAGGGATGGAGAGTGAACTATCATTCAATAACAGATGTAATTCTGCAACAAGTTGTCAGTTTATTATGTTGTTAAGAAGTTATTTCTTAATATATTCTGAATGTCACCTTGTCTTGTTTGAGCATTCTGTTCATGATGCTGAGCTTTTAAACTTTTGTGTAAGCATATTGAAATGCAATGAGTTGTCCAATACATGATGGATATTCTAGGTCTTTCTTTAGACTTTCCGTGCAAAAATAGCACGGAATTGAAGTATAACTGAAGTTTAACTTAGGTTGCACATACCTAAGCCCCAGAAGTGGCAAAGAAAAACCCTGATGTTGTAACCCTGTTATGTGGAAACAAAGGTTTACTTTGTCAGCATTTGTTTACTCCTCTATCATGTCTGTATTTTTCTCTCACTTGCCAGTTCAGCTAATGTTTGGGAGGTAAACACAGAATCACAGAATGGCTTGGATTGCAAGGAATCTTGAAGATCTTTTTCCAACCTCCCTGCCATGTGCAGGACAGTTTTCCCTAGACCAGGTTGCTTCACCATCTTCACACTAAAGAATTTCTTCCGAATATCCAATCTCAATCTACCCACTTTTCAGTTTAAAGCCATTCCCTGTTGTCCTGTGACTATATGCCCTTGTTAAAACTCCCTCTCCAGCTCTCTCAGCTGCCTTAGGAAAGGGCTCCAAGGTCTCTGAAATGAGCATACATAGTTCCTTGTGGTTGCATATGGGCAGCCCTGCTGGTCCACTGATGTTGTTTTGGTTTTTTAAGTTTTTCCTGACAGTAATTGAAATAAGAATAGAAAAATTCAGGCAATGTTAAACCAGTTACAAGCTGCAGTCACTCAGCTGCCTAGGGTGAGGAGCAGTAGGCCAGTGGAAGTGTAGGCAGGTTGAGGAAGCAGAGTGGGACAGCTGTAGCCTCTGCTTGGTAGCTTGATTCCTTTCCCTCCATTTCCATGCCGGCTAGTGACTGTAGTATCCTCTTAAATTATCCATGGCTGGGTTGAGTTGGGCAGTACAGAGCATACTTGTAATATGAAAAATTAGTTTTACATCTGAGTAATCTTAAAGCAAGAACTATCCGTAAGAATTAATTCTTCTTTTGGTTAGGTTGATCTGGACAGACAGTAACATCACTTCTTGCTGCTGTGTTTCCTGGCAGATTCAGAGAATTTTGTCACATTTACCCTATCTCTAACCCAGTCAAAGCCCCTTTGAGAACAACTGTAAAGGAAATCCATGATTGTGCTAGTAATCTCTCCACAGCTTAAACTTTTAGCACTATTTCTTTAGAATGAAGCCTTTCTGTGACCTCTGTTTAATAACTTTTCCAAGTACTGACTTTTCAGTAAAGAAATTGTTTCCATCTTTTCAAATTACAGGAAACCCTTTTTTTACTCTTATCAATAGTGGTGTGTGATGTTAGTGATGTGTTTTTTGAAAGTCTAGAATGAGTCACTGTAAAGTCACTGAAAGGACAGTAGTTACCACATCTACCCTTCTGAATACACTTAATTTACATTTTTAATGCAGTGTCTTTTGCCACAAAGTAAGAATTTTAAAGCCTCTCCTGAAAAGAGGCTGAGGCAAGTTGTTACCATGTAAGTATTTCCAAGTCAGAAAAGATCAAATTAAGGGTGTTAGGGAAGCATCCTATCTTCCAGTCATTTTTAGTAAAGATGTTATCTGAGGAACAGACACTTGTCTAGTGTGCCTGGAGTTGACTGCCCATGTAAATATTTTTTTTCTGTGATTTTAAGTTCACAGTTGTTAAAGTGAAAACAACCCCAGATGTTTTCTTATTATTTAAAACAGCTTATTTTCTTATTGATGTATATTTATTTTCCTATCCAATGTGATAATTGAGTGTTTTAGAAAAGTTGTACTCCTCTTGGGATGAAACACCTGCAACTGGAATTTGGTTACACTGATCTTCTGTGTCTTCAACTTTGATCAAGCAGCAAAAGCCAGCTTAAGGCCTCCAGTGTTTTTCAGGTGCTAAACCCTTTTTTATTATGAGTACTAAACTTGATTTTGGGAGGCTGTTATACAGTAATGGTTTCAGGTATTTTAGATCAGCATTTTTTTAAGCAGTCTGTCCCTGCATTCTTGTGTTGCCAGCTATGCATCCTGGCCTGATCCTAAATGAATTTGAAAGGTCTCCATATGTTCAGGAGTTCTCAGTAGCATCATGTGGCTTTTTGAGACTAGCTGTTGCTTCTTTGCAAGATGCTTTTTTCTTAGAAAGCCAGACGAAAGAGGATTTAAGTGTGATATGAAAAACATGATTCTCAGCTGATAGTTTTTGGTGGACAGAATTTTTTCTCATTTTAAGGAGTTGGAGTGTAGATTTTTCTTCTCAGGAGCTCTCAGTGTAACTCTTGGTATGCACACAAGTACAGTCACTCTACTACTTCACAGCAGGATGAGAGAGGTGAGAGCTTCCAAAACTGTGTAGGGGCCTGAGTTCTGTTTTAGCAGTCGGTTTTTTTGATCTATAGAGCTCATTTCCTGCTTGGCTGCCCGTGCTACTCCCACTATATACACCGCCTCTGGGGCAGGGAGTTGGACTGTGGATTGGCTGAGTACACTGCTACAAGCACCTGTCCCTGGGGTGGAGGTGATACCTGCCACGAGGGTGTTTCTTACCCTGATACAGATTTCTAACCCTGGTGCTGCTGTTGGAGCTGGTCTGTCAGAAGAGACTAAAAAGGAGAAGTTAAAAGTCTTAAAAAGCATTGAAATCAAGATGATGAATCTTTAATTACAGTGTAACACACCAGTTGGCATTGCTTTTCTAAAAATCCTTCTGGGAAGAGGAGGTAGGCACTGCAGCGGTGCCAGTACGCAGACGCCGTACACCAGGGGTGTGGGTGTAGAGATTCATTCACATGTGACTACAGGATCTTTTAAACAAATTCCTACATTCTAGAATTGACTAGCTTTCATTATTTTGCAATTCTGATAATACCAACATTCGCTTATTTATATGTTCTCTGATATTTTCTCTGTAAATTAATTTTAAATTTAAAATTACTATGATTTGCCTAGCAACCAGCTAGTTTTTGTTGTGACTTCTCCAAATATCACAGATTTGTTATAACAGTGCTCCCCCTCACCCTCAACCACCAAAAAACCGAGCCAGCAACCCACATCCTATGTGAATAACTCTAGATTTAAACAATTTAACATGGAGATTACTAATTACTTATGCTATTCTCTTTTAAAAGGTGTGACATTCATACCTTAAAGACTTCCAAATTGTAAGTGGAGCCTTAACATTCAGTTTTGAACCCTTACTTTTGATTTGAGTGCTTTCCTCAGAAGTACAGAGCTGCTCAAGCATAGTAGTCCAAAACTATTCAAGCACGGTATACAAGCAATGCAGAGTTAAATGTCCTGTTCCTACTAAAGTAAATGCCAAATAGGAAGCATTAAATGAAATTAAGCTGCATGAAAGCAGTGTAATTTTTCTTATGTCAGTGCAACTGCATAGTAACTGGTAGTATGGCTTCACCTTGACTACTGTGTGCAGTCCTGGGCTCCACTATTTCAGAAGGATGTGAAGGTCCTTGAATGTGTCCAGAGGGAAATAGAGCTGGTGAAAGAGTTGAAAAGGAAGTCCTGTGAGGAGAGGCTAAGGATTTTGGGCTCAATTTAGTTCAGAGACAAGGAAGCTGAGGGGTGATGGTGTCAAGCTCCCCTAGTGAAAAACTACTGTTAAAGAATACTACTACCAAATTTAAGTTCCTCACATTCAAATTTGCCTTTGATTAATGAATGCTCATCATAAGGTGGGAATTATTTGCGTTAAGTTCAGATTACCTTCTAACATGAAATGTCAATGGAAGGTGAAACAATTTGGAAGATCATGGTAATACTTTGTACTTGTATAAAAATGTATGCGTTGATGAGAAATATCAGTCTCATTTCACAGTATTAAAGAATATTGGGTAACTTAAAAATCATAACATTAAAATTTTAAAGGACTTTTTTGTTCATTAGATAAAGGTAAGCTTTCAGCTGTCTACTTGTTATTTGTTCTCTAAATTAGATTATTTTGATAGAAATTAAAATATATTTTAATGCTGTGGTGTCTGACTCCTGCATGTTTTTCAGTAGTTTGCTACCACACTTGCAATAAGAATCTTTAAAAGACAATGGCATGATCAGCTTAGTAAAGTATACTTTTCTGTTGGTCAGGGATGAGCAGCAGCTGTAAAGAAGACTCTGATATCTTGTAGTAATTTTTTTCTATGTCATCCTTCCAATTTATCCACTGATGACAGACTGGTAGCCCACAGAACACAGGATTATTTAATTAGGAAGATGATTTTTTATCAGCAAGTTAAAAGGTTCAGCTTCTGATCACTTGCATTTTGAATGTTGCAAGAGGAAGTTACAGCATGACCTTTTTAAAAGTACATTTGCAGAAGATGCAGGGTTACTTTTTTTTAGTTTTGTGAATTGCTAGCTCTACAAAATCTGTAGTTCTGAAAGGAAAACTGAAACTTACTTGCCTTTTAGTAATAATGGCCACCTTGCAAGCCAGGCTTATGCCTTCCATTCAGCTCTAACTGACTGTAGCTACAGTCAGTTCTTCTGTGAGCAAGTACACACAATTATTCTGTAATACCTGCATTGACTTTACAGTGTTATTCCTAGAATAAAAAGTAACCATAACACCACTTCAATGTAATGGAAGTGTGTGGAATTCCCTATATGATATATATAAACAGCATTCAGCTGTTTGTGTGCCAAACCCAACCTGCTAAATGTTACTGCTTCTGCTGTTAGTTAATGCAGACTGACCTTGGCAGCGCCTGTTTCACAGCCCCTTGTACACCCAGTTTCTACATAAGCTCAGCTGTTTATTGCACTTCTGTTTTAGAAGGGCTATGGCACCTCTCTCCTACTTCTGCTAAAACTTTGCTTTATTGTTGTATTTTGATTGCAGAGTGTGTAGTGACATAGTAGAGTCCATAGAGTAAGAGGCTTAAATGGGAAAGTCAAGATTTCAAACAAAGGGAAAGGACTTAATAATTTCTCCCATATATTCCTGCTACCTCAAGAGATCAGGTCATGCTCATTGTGTGGATTCTTAGTATCTGACAGCAAGGAAGATTTTTTCATATGCTGATGTATTTTTAGTCTGCAGGTTATGTTGCTTTTGTTTCATAGGCCAGTAGTCATTCTTGTAGAGAGAGATGATGGGGTTAGACTGCATTTGGGGTTTTTTAATCAATTTAGGATAGAGTTGTTCTGCATTTTATTAGTAGCAAGTAGAAGACATGGAGTGCATTCCTCATCAGGGTGATTATTTATCTCAGATCTGCCAGGTTTGGTTCAGTCACATTAGGATTCCCTTTAGGGGCAAGATGGAAACCAGTGCTGCAAGCATTCAGTGCAAGTGAAACCTTTTCAAGCATCCTGAAATGTAGGAGCTGCATTTGATTGACAAATTAGGGAAATATCCTATTCATCTTAATCTATTGTTTTTGTTAGTTTTGTTTTTTACTTGCCAATTTTTCTGTATGTCTCTTGAACCATTGGTATTAGGGGACATTCATTTATACTCTCTGGAACCCCTACATGACAAATACCACAATATTTTGGATGTTACAATTCTTCTTACAGGACAAAAGAAGCTTGTCGTATATATTGTTTCCTAGTGCATGTCCCGCGAAGCAAAGAAATAATTGTGTTGTTTAATTGGAGACAAAAGAAAATGTCTTGTTGCCAAATGTAAACTTTAATGAAAATAAAATACACTATGTTCCATGTATTGACAGTGTTCTGTGGGAGCGGTTATTAAAATGCAATCTCATGTGCATAGGATGTGGATTCCACCTGTGAAGCTGTTAATTCTTCCTGCTCCTCCATAGAATCCTGTCTTGTGCTATTGAGAGTCAGCTTGGTCTGAGCCACTGTCACGTCTAGATAGCTGCTGTAATTTCAACCAAATGAAAGTGCTGGGTGGTGTCAGAATAGCTTCTGTTCATAAAAAAAATATGCAGACAGTTAAAATAAGATTTTTAATATAGTAGATCTTTGAATAATTTGAATATGATTCCTTTTTTTTAATCAAAACAGAAAGAAGAAGGAAAAATTCAGGGCAGCTTAATAAATGTGTCCAGAGGGAAACAGAGCTGGTGAAAGAGTTGAAAAGGAAGTCCTGTGAGGAGAGGCTAAGGATTTTGGGCTCAATTTAGAGACAAGGAAGCTGAGGGGTGATGGTGTCAAGCTCCCCTAGTGAAAAACTACTGTTAAAGAATACTACTACCAAATTTAAGTTCCTCACATTCAAATTTGCCTTTGATTAATGAATGCTCATCATAAGGTGGGAATTATTTGCGTTAAGTTCAGATTACATTCTAACATGAAATGTCAATGGAAGGTGAAACAATTTGGAAGATCATGGTAATACTTTGTACTTGTATAAAAATGTATGCATTGATGAGAAATATCAGTCTCATTTCACAGTATTAAATAATATTGGGTAACTTAAAAATCGTAACATTAAAATTTTGAAGGACTTTTTTGTTCATTAGATAAAGGTAAGCTTTCAGCTGTCTACTTGTTATTTGTTCTCTAAATTAGATTATTTTGATAGAAATTAAAATATATTTTAATGCTGTGGTGTCTGACTCCTGCATGTTTTTCAGTAGTTTGCTACCACACTTGCAATAAGAATCTTTAAAAGACAATGGCATGATCAGCTTAGTAAAGTATACTTTTCTGTTGGTCAGGGATGAGCAGCAGCTGTAAAGAAGACTCTGATATCTTGTAGTAATTTTTTTTCTATGTCATCCTTCCAATTTATCCACTGATGACAGACTGGTAGCCCACAGAACACAGGATTATTTAATTAGGAAGATGATTTTTTATCAGCAAGTTAAAAGGTTCAGCTTCTGATCACTTGCATTTTGAATGTTGCAAGAGGAAGTTACAGCATGACCTTTTTAAAAGTACATTTGCAGAAGATGCAGGGTTACTTTTTTTTAGTTTTGTGAATTGCTAGCTCTACAAAATCTGTAGTTCTGAAAGGAAAACTGAAACTTACTTGCCTTTCAGTAATAATGGCCACCTTGCAAGCCAGGCTTATGCCTTCCATTCAGCTCTAACTGACTGTAGCTACAGTCAGTTCTTCTGTGAGCAAGTACACACAATTATTCTGTAATATCTGCATTGACTTTACAGTGTTATTCCTAGAATAAAAAGTAACCATAACACCACTTCAATGTAATGGAAGTGTGGAATTCCCATATGATATATATAAACAGCATTCAGCTGTTTGTGTGCCAAACCCAACCTGCTAAATGTTACTGCTTCTGCTGTTAGTTAATGCAGACTGACCTTGGCAGCGCCTGTTTCACAGCCCCTTGTACACCCAGTTTCTACATAAGCTCAGCTGTTTATTGCACTTCTGTTTTAGAAGGGCTATGGCACCTCTCTCCTACTTCTGCTAAAACTTTGCTTTACTGTTGTATTTTGATTGCAGAGTGTGTAGTGACATAGTAGAGTCCATAGAGTAAGAGGTTTAAATGGGAAAGTCAAGATTTCAAACAGAGGGAAAGGACTTAGTAATTTCTCCCATATATTCCTGCTACCTCAAGAGATCAGGTCATGCTCATTGTGTGGATTCTTAGTGTCTGACAGCAAGGAAGATTTTTTCATATGCTGATGTATTTTTAGTCTGCAGGTTATGTTGCTTTTGTTTCATAGGCCAGTAGTCATTCTTGTAGAGAGAGATGATGGGGTTAGACTGCACTTGGGTTTTTTTAATCAATTTAGGACAGAGTTGTTCTGCATTTTATTAGTAGCAAGTAGAAGACATGGAGTGCATTCCTCATCAGGGTGATTATTTATCTCAGATCTGCCAGGTTTGGTTCAGTCACATTAGGATTCCCTTCAGGGGCAAGATGGAAACCAGTGCTGCAAGCATTCAGTGCAAGTGAAACCTTTTCAAGCATCCTGAAATGTAGGAGCTGCATTTGATTGACAAATTAGGGAAACATCCTATTCATCTTAATCTATTGTTTTTGTTTGTTTTGTTTTTTACTTGCCAATTTTTCTGTATGTCTCTTGAACCATTGGTATTAGGGGACATTCATTTATACTCTCTGGAACTCCTACATGACAAATACCACAATATTTTGGATGTTACAATTCTTCTTACAAGACAAAAGAAGCTTGTCATATATATTGTTTCCTAGTGCATGTCCCGCGAAGCAAAGAAAGAATTGTGTTGTTTAATTGGAGACAAAAGAAAATGTCTTGTTGCCAAATGTAAACTTTAATGAAAATAAAATACACTATGTTCCATGTATTGACAGTGTTCTGTGGGAGTGGTTATTAAAATGCAATCTCATGTGCATAGGATGTGGATTCCACCTGTGAAGCTGTTAATTCTTCCTGCTCCTCCATAGAATCCTGTCTTGTGCTATTGAGAGTCAGCTTGGTCTGAGCCACTGTCACGTCTAGATAGCTGCTGTAATTTCAACCAAATGAAAGTGCTGGGTGGTGTCAGGGAATAGCTTCTGTTCATAACAAAAATATGCAGACAGTTAAAATAAGATTTTTAATATAGTAGATCTTTGAATAATTTGAATATGATTCCTTTTTTTAATCAAAACAGAAAGAAGAAGGAAAAATTCAGGGGCAGCTTAATAAATCTGATTCTAACCAGTACATCAGAGAACTGAAAGATCAGATAGCCGAGCTGCATCACGAGGTGAGTGATATTATACTACAGTCTCTGATCACTTGTAACTTTTGTCCTTTCACCTGTGGCAGGTTCTGCTTATTTAATAGTTATTACATCTTCAGTACCTGTTTTTGCTGAAGTACATTATTTTAAATTAATGCAATAAAACTCTTATACATGAATCTTGCCTTTATCTTTCAATGTAAGAGAACAAGATAATTATTAGTTTTGTGATTTGACATTAAATGAGATTGGCATTTATGTTCCATCTTGACTTTTTCCTTAATTTCATGAATTGATCATGTTCATGTTGCATTTACTCCATTTGGAACTGCATATATGAAAATAAGCCCCTTGATGTCTTTATTTGCTACAACTGTTAAGGCCACTCTAGTTAGATGCTAAACCTCACTTGTGCAAGTTGAAGAATTCATGTGTAAATTTTCTGGTTCTTGCTGTTGCAAGGATGAATTTTATGTGGTAGTATACTGAGATTGCTTAAAAAAAAAAAAGGATGCTTGCTTAATATCAGTTAACAGATTTTTAACTTTTAAACTGCCAAAACCTTAAATCTATGAAATGTCTGTCTTCAAACTTCCTTGCTCTAATAGTTGTAGTAACTTTCTGTTAGTTAAAAAGATCAGAAGGTCTTGAAACCAAAATGGCTTATGTAACTCCTGTGCTCACTAGCTCATTTCAGTTCATGCTGCATTGTGAAGAAATGTCTTTACCCAATACTCCATCATGTGCAAAATGCCTGCTCATCTTTGCAGTAGAGTCTCTTTCTAGCCTTTTCATACAGAGCTCAGAGAGTGTTGCTTAAAACCATACCATTGAAAAGCAATTCAACCTAATTGTTGCCTTTTTGCTTTTATTAAGCAAACACATCCTTTCTTTAAGTGTAGATAATGTTTTCATGACAATCTGAGTAGATCCAAGCTTTTAGGATCAATCCCTTGAGACTTATAACACAGTTGAGGATCTTGGAATGTTGTCTATGCTATAGATCACTATGCTATAGATGGACGGTAGTCTCTAGGGTCATCAGTCCAACACCTTTACTAATCATTAAGCTCACTTAAAAACAGATTTAAAAATCAATAACCTGACTTTCTCCATTAAAGCACTCTAATTAGTTTTCTTTGTTGCTTGCTTGAAGAATTCCCAGAAAGCCAGATATTTAGTGTATATTTTGCATTGAATAAAATAAGGCACTGCACTGACTTTTTCCTCTGCTCACTGTAGGTTTAAAAGGTAAGAAACACTGCTTTGGGGAAAAAGTAGAATTAATCTTGGAAAGCTGTTGCATCATTTTCTCTATACAATCATTTCTTATATGCCTGGCTGAGCAACTGAATTGTCATGAAGGCAAGCAATATTGTACATCTTTAATATGTATAAGTTAATGTGAACAGGTTGGAAAGAAGATGAGAGAAGATGTTCATAAGCTCGCAGAATAATGATAATTCTAAGTAATACCAGTGATTTCCTAAACAGTTCATTCTAGTCAAGTCTTTATCAGCATTTCAATTTGGCAGAAAGGAAATGCTGTGAAGAACATGAATTTCAACAATAGCACAGTTTGAGTAATTCCCTATAGAAGAGCACTCCTCTTCCAGAGATGTGCTTTGTGGTGGCTAAATTTTTAATTTCCAAGCTAGGTAAACACTATAGGAAGGAAATCCTTCCAGGATAGATAGGAATGGTAAGAAGAAATGGTTTGACTGGATGATTTTACAGATATTTTCTGATTAGTCATTCTATGATTTTGTGAAACTCTGTATGTAATAGACATGTGCTACCTTGGCAGCATTCTTCATGCTTTTTACACAGACTATGTTCAGGCCTGGAAGTCTTTGTTTACTAATGACTTATTTTTCCCTTCCCCCTTTACTGTTTCCTATTTATTTGTCTAGTTTTTAAATCAAATCTTAAGAGGGAAAGCAGTGTTTCCTGCAGTCTTTCCTCAAAAAGCAAAATCTAAAGAAAATGGCAACAGGAAGAGGCAAAAATGTTTGCTCTCAACTGCTAAATGTTAGAAGTATAATTCATTCAATGCTAGTTAAATAAACAACTTCCTTAAATCTGCACTGAAGTGTCTTCATGCATACATCCATTAATGGCCGTGCTCTTTGTTTTTTGGCTAGCTGCTTTCTGATTCTACTTCTGCAAAAGCTAAAAGAAACGTTACACATTTGCAAATGCATCTTCCTGAAGATAGGGTGATGGTGTATGTGACATGCTGACCACAATCTCCCAACTGGTTACCTTGTAAAAGGCACTGGAAAAGGAGCAGAGCTCTTGGTGACTGTATGGTTACCTTCTAATACATTGTAATTGTGGAACTTTAAACTGCACAAAAATGCAAATGGTAATTAAAGCAAAGCTTATAATTTAAGGTATGGGTGGGATGGATATGCGTGAAACAAGGTGAAATGTCTTGGCATGGTCATCAATGTTGATTTCTGCATATCTAACTTTTTTCCCCTCTCCAGCACTGCATTTTTACAGATTTTTTACACCAGAAAAGTTGCAGGTTCTCCATCTGAAAGATGGAACAAAATAATGACCAAATCCTGTATTGAATACAAGTATCTGCTGACTAAGTCCATATTCTGGCCTTTGGACAAACGCTATTTTGTGCCTTTGGCCAGCAGTATGAATGTAAATGTTTCTGTGTCAGTGGAGCCTGGAGGAGCTAAATGCTTTAATTCTATTCTATGATATCCATCAGATGGCAGTGATACTGAGTTTTGGCAACATCATCATCCATCCTAATTGCAGAATTCTTGTGAAAGGTCTCCTGTTCCACCAGTGTTTGCAAGCCAGGCTAGTAGCCAGGCACAGGGAAATCTGGAATATCAGTGAGGAACACCAATAAGGACAGCAGAGAATCACTATTACTGAGCAGTGTCCAAAAGTGAATTCTTCACTAAAAGGTGGGTTGGGGGTGGGAGTTTGCTGTGGGACAGGTCCAACAAGCTGCTGCTGTACCATCTCTCAGCTTTCAGGGTGAGAAAAGCTTGGCCCTTAGTATTCAGATATTTCTCTCACTCATTCCAGTGTGATAACCTAAATCAGCTGTGTGTTGGAACTCTGCATGCTGTATCAAATGATTAATCAATGGATTCAGATTACAAAGTGCAATTGGTTGGAAGTTTTTGTAAGTATAGGCAAAATTTCTGAAAAATCAAATTAAATTTGGTCATGTTTCCTGAGCTCAAAATTTTGCACGCTTCTTAAGAATAATGCAGCTTTCAGCCAAAAGGATAAATTTAAGCTGTTTTTATTACTCACCTAGGAATAGCAATGCTACAGTCAGTCTTCCAATAATGTTATAAGAAGACTTATTTGCAGTAAATTCAAGTTGTGTTCCTGTTTCTGAATGAAACTACATGGAAATGGGTAGTATGGCACCCAAACCTGAACCAGTGAGCCACATTGGTATTAAATGCACAAATTAATTAAATAGAAAAAGATGCCTTTTTCTTGCTATTCAAACACTGTAAAATAACTATAAATGGAATTACTGGATTTTTGGCTTGTTCTAACAAGCTGCCTGCCTGATTCCTTTTATACCTAACCAGAGGATTTCTGTAGTATGGTAAGCTGAGCTGAATATTAACTACTTCAGAGTAAGTATGAACACTTCAGGAGAACAGACAAAATTTGGAGCTTTGAGAACATTATAACCAGAAGTTGTCAACTTCTGCTCTACTAGGCTCTAGACTTGTGTAAACTTCTGCTTTACTGATGAACACTGCAGTGTTAGGTTAATGGTTGGACTCTGTAGAGGCCTTTTCCAACCTTTACAATTCTCTGATTCTATGCACATTGTCTTAAATCTATTTACATGCACCTCTTTCTTTGCACTGATTTAACAACCAAATATGGGTTAGAATATAAATATTAAATATAATTTTGTAATGTTATGTAAAATAGTGAATTAATTCTTAAATTCCTCAGTGCAACCATAACTCCACTCAGAAATCAAGTACATGTAGATCAGTTATTACTTACTTGCATTTTGAATTTTAGTAAACATATCTGGTTTTATACTCATTCCCTAGAAAGTTACTGACAGCTATCCCGTAATCTTTTACACAACCTATCAGTTTTCAAAGAACAGCTGATGCATACTGAAAGGACACTCAGATTGAAGTATTTCTATTTAGACAGTAGCTAATCCCGTGATCAGTCACATATGTTAAGTGCTGTACTTCCTTTCCTCCTTATTGGCTGAGTTTGTGATTTGTTTGGCACAAAGTTGTTAGGTGGTTGTGACTTAGGACTATATTGTTGAAGGCTGAAACTATTGTGAAAACCTGAAATCATCAAGGATCATCACAAATGTGACATCATGATGTAAACTTCTTTGAGAGCTTTCAATATGTCCTGGCCTTAGACACTGCCTTTTCAGAATCTCATGTTCAGTTACCGTTTGTTCTTTCCATGAACTGAAGTCTTTCCACCTAGCATTTCCTTTCTTTTTCCTTTTCCCTCCCATTCTTAAAGCTATCTCTGCAGCATTCTTGACTTCTAGCTTAGTGAGATTTTAACTTAAAATGCTTTCTCAATGTGCAGCTCCTGCAGGCTGCGGCTTCTGTGAAGCAGCTTTTGTTACTCTTGTCAGTAAGTACAGAAGCTTGGCTGCCCTATGTTTGCTACAGGAGAAATAAGGTGTAGTGATCAGTCTGTTCTGCCACTTGACTTCCCAGTTTGTGTGCTTAAACTCATGTAGCGTAAATGGCCTGAGCACACAGACCCTTGAAGGTTGTCCTGTGCTTAGATACTTTCAGGCTGCACCAGGAATGCTAACATTTCACAGAAGTTGCCTTTGATTAGATACAGAAATGTTATGTGAAAGCAACTTCTGTGAAACATTTTTACTGTTCAAGAGAATAGATCACTAAGTAGTTAGTACTGAAGTAAAGCTGTTAAACTAATTAATACATTGAAAGTTTAGCCTGTTACAAGTTTCCATTAAGTAAATTTGAATGCTTAAGAAAAACTATGACTATTGAAAAAGCTGTTACTCTTTTAAACACAAATCATATTCTGGAGAAACAAGGAGGAGGTTGTTTGTAGTTTCCCACTTTTCCTTTTAATTCAAACTGAATGGAATTAAATGATTTATAAACTGCTGAAGTTCTGCATTTCATGCACTACCTCTCTGTATGTGCAGTCACTTTATATATATTACCCAGCAGCTGCTTCTGCTTCCTGTTGGATGTTGCAAGGCTTGTATGTGTTACCTAGATTACAGGGGTGGTACAAAAGATTAGAATTGATGTGCTTACCCACAAACTACACTGGCAGACCACAAGACACCTTTGGAGACAAAAGCAAGTGGTTTCCAGTCTTTCAGACTTTGTGATTTAGGACTGAAGTGCTTAAGTTTAAGTTGTTTCACATGAAATTTTACAAAGTTTGCCTTTGTCGCACTGTTAGGTGATTTTTGTCGCTCTTGGAATCCTATAATGTGTTTGTTTTGCTGTAAAATCACAGGTTTTTATCTTTATTTACTATAGTATTTCAAACGTAGATTTGGTTTAATCTTATGACATCTGTCATATTAAAAGCTGAATTCTGCCTAACATATTGCTTATACAAAAGCAAGTAGCCTCTACAGTTTGGGATTGTGGATGTGTATTGGCTGTCTGTGTTAGAGGACAGCTTTATGAGGGAACAGCAACATACAGAACATACAGTGCTTCCTTTACTTAAGACATTTTTTCCTCAGAAAGTAGGAATTTGGATGTTGAAGATAGCCCATTTTTCAGTTTTACTGTGACATCTGTGCATCTGCATGGACTGTTCCACCCACCATGAATCTAGAGAGATGATTGCTGGAGTTTAGGAAGAATATTGTGAAAGTACCACTACATGTTTTATCTTTTTTTTGTGCATGCGTCTGCTATTGACCAATGTCAGAGGGAGAATACAGCGTTTTCTTCTAGCTGTTTCTTTCTAGTGAGAAATCCTCTTGACAAATAATTAGTTGCAATATTTTGAGAAGAAGCAAGGATAATGTGCAAATCTTATGCAGATGTTTGATATTTGAATGAAAACCAAAATTCTGATGTTAGTGTGATACACTGGTCCAACATTTAGAAAATGCAACTTGTCCAGCATGGACAAGTTATCGATATCTCAGCACAGCTGATGGAAAAGAACAAGATGGCAAATAACTGGAGCATTACTATTCTGCCAAAATAATTTTCAGACATTTAGAAGACTTTATGATAGTCCCTTTAAATGAAATTTTGCATCTTGACAGTGCAGAAAATGGGGTGGTTTTTAAAGGTATTTCCCATTTCAGTATCTGAAAACTTGTTGGCTCTTTGAAGAAGTAGTGAGCATTAGTTTACTAATCTTCCATTTCTACATAGGTATAGTTTATCTAGGAAATGGATCTGATATTATGTCTTAAGAACCTAATGCAGTCAGTAAGATTCTGATATAGGTGTTATCTCTTGGTCTGATTGTGCTCCTGGTGAGCTAACATTTTAAGATTGGCTTAATGAAAAGAGATATAAAAGTTGGAGATTAAATACTATGCTTTTAAAAGATTTTGCTTGTGTAAATAAAATTCAAGACACTTTAAGTAATGACTTTGAGGATAAATAATGCATAAGTTGTGACCAACAGAGTAATTGGTTATAGGCTGAATTATGGATACATCTTGCAAGTTGCATTAGGTTTCTAGGCTTTCACTGCTGAGACTAAAATGGAGATGGGAAACTGAACTTGTAGCCATCAGTGTGAAGGATTAAAAAAAATTCACCTATATGGACAACGCTATTAATACCTAAATAAAATTCAATGCACTGTAGTACACAGAATGAAATATTAAACCACATCAACAGTCTTAAATACCATAAACTTATATGGTAGGTAAACTGTGTTTTAAGGCTTTTCCTCCTTGTATTTTTTATTGTTAGCTAATAATCTTAAATCAGTTAGTGGTTCTGGGCCCCAGCACAGATTGATCCAGGTTGTACCCTGAAGACATGAGGGTATGTCTGTACAAGCAGTAAAATGATTTCTGCATTGGCCATAGCTGAGAACAAATGATGATACTGCTTGTGGCCCATTGGAGTAGCACAAGATGGGCTGGCCACTTCAGCAGATTCCTAGCTCCGCTCTCTCTCATAATAATTGCATCTGGGCTTGATGATGGGATACCAGTGGGAAGCAATATTCCTTTCCTCTGGTAATTTTATTATTAGGCTTCTATTGAGTCAAATTCAATGCTTACCAAATCAAATGTTTTCTTATCTGATGCACCACTAGACTACATTCAGAAGCAGAGCAAATAACTTGGAGTAAGTAACATAGCTTTGCATAATGGAAATGAGGAATGACTGGGAAAAGTGAATTCTAGTTGAAGTTCAACCTAACAGAAATGTTTTTAAGTTCTCTGAGGAGATACGTAGAGAGAGTGACAGATAGAAGAGGATCAGGTCATATGTGCAAATGAGAATGAGAGATCAAATTTATCACCATTTAAGTACCTGAAGAACAGAAAGAGGTAACATTTCTTTTATCAGAACTAAGGCAAAAGCAGCAAGGCCCAAAATGTCTCATCCTCTTCCTGTAATATATGCAATTAGATATAATGTTCTTTTACTCAGTCTCTTGCCAAGTTATTCTCCCCGCCCCGATTTCTTTTGGAAGAAGTGTACTATTCCTTTTTCATATAGTGCCAGCACAACTACATTTGTCTTTTGGAAGCTGACATTTTACTTGCTCACTTTGATAAAACCAGCTAAGATTTGTGGGATTCATTCCAGTAAATTTTTACTTCAGTCAAATGTTTTCCCTTCATAGTTCTTAGTAATGTTGGTTGAAAGTCCTGTATTAACTCTTGTAAAGCATTTGTTTCTCAATCCAGACTGAGTCACATTAACATCTTCTAATAGATTTTTTACTAGACATGTGCTTTCAAAATATGTGACTCTTTATGAATGTTTTCTTACTTGATAAGAAATGTTGTCCCTGAAAGGAAATATGTTAGCCCTCAGATTTACAAAGTAAGCATTTCAGCTTGTGGTGGAAGTTTATAGCACAATAAATCATGTGCTTTTCCTTTACCATATCTTGCAAGAACAGTTGGACAAGAGATGATCAGATTTTTCCCTCCCCACAAATAAAGCTCTTGCAAGGACAGCTAAAAAATGTAGTTGCTTTACTAGTATGTGTCAAAGTTACAGAATGTCTGTGCTGGCAGAGTCTGATTTAAGTGGTTGTGGTCAGTCTGAGGAACCTGTGATGTGATAAGATAGCATTTGTGAGGTCATGTGGTTTGCAAACACCCAATCTAATGTAGCAGCTTTGTCTACACAGGATAGTTAAATATATACTCTATACTTTAGAAAAGTGAATTGTTTTATTCCTTCAACTCAGCTTGTCCTTATAAGTGTTAGAGATGTTATACTGGCTTGGTAATACCCAGATTATTCCTGAAAGACTGAACTGATTGGGAGATTTAATTATTCAGTAGCTTTCTCCAATTTAATTGCCCTTAATAAAGCAACTACTTTTAGAAACTATCTCACTAAACAAGCAATCGACAGGCAGATGGAATATACAATGGAATCCCTGTATATTTTATAACCATCATTTTTTAAATTCAATTAACTTTGAGTGGTCACAGTGTAATTAACAGAGGCATGTTACACTTGCCCTAAATGACAGTATTGATTCCATAATGATGATACTTCATTCCATGAATTGTCATCTTTGTGTCAGATAAGGTTGATTCCTCTCCCTTCCCCCCTGGTAACACCATCAACAAAATATTTTCCATCCCTCGTGAGGGTGAAGAAAACCTCTAAATGTGATCAATATAACCAGGACAGTGGTGTGGTCTTCCTTAAATGGAACAGGTATGACTTTGTTTACTTGGATGAGGGCAGTGGTTTTTGGTATGAATCTTAACTGTTTCACTGCCACTAGTGACAGATTGAATTCAGTGCTAAAATAAATGATTGCTGGTGATTGCTGTTTTTATAAACATTTTCCCCCTTCTTTGTGCTGACTGTCTCCTACACATGACATCTCCACATCTGTCCTGCTGAGCAGTGTAATAGTTCTTGATTGCAGCATTAGAGATAAATATAGCTAGCTATAATTACACTGTGTCCTTTAAATTTTGTATGGATTGCCAAAGCAAGTAAACTGATTAGAGATAAAGTTATTTCTCTATCATGGCATTATAATGGTCTTGATTGTTGAAGCTGTGTGACCTGTCTGCTTTACTGATTAGAGCTATGTCAGGGTCTGTCATGTTTTTCTACCTATAAATAAAATTTGGGGGATTGAAAAATGGAGGAATTGAGGTTCTACTGGTTTATCTGAGTAGTTGTTCCTTGCAAAAACTGTACTAGCACCCATACAGAGGTGCCAGCTCTGGGACAAAACAAGCTCAGGAGAACATTACTATATGTTAGTTGGTTATAGGTCTCTGTAAGCTTATCTGAATATAAGCAGGCAAAGAGTGGAAGTGTGGTGGAAACACCTCCTAAAATTCTTTTATCAATTCGAGTGACAGTCAGCACAGATGAAAGTAGCTTCTGCAATCAGGGGCAGAAATGTTACTTAGTCCATTTAAAAATGCTGAGTTTAAGTCCTGCTTTTAAATTACAGAGTAAAAGTGTGAAATGCTCATTTCCTGTAACTGTTGCCTGTAATGGGTGCATTTTCAGTCTCTATCAGCTAGTACATTCTAGTTAATACTTGAGGTTTCAGTGACATTTGTATTTATAGATGCATAAGGTAGGGAGAAGGAGGATTGAGATTTAGGTGTTTTTTTGAATGTAGTAATTGCAGTACATGAAGTGTGATTGCACTGCTGTTTTAAAATATTTTTGTTGCTGTGTCCTGCCACCAAACAAACACATTGTAGAAAGAGTTGTAGAAACTGCTTCTTGTAGAAAAAGTTTCTGGGAACTTTCTATAAATAACTAGCTAGGAGGTAGAAGGAAAATTCCTAGGTCTGTCATCCTGCAACTTCCTTTGGAATTGCACACAGTCTCACTACAACAAACCTGTCAGCTCTTATAAAAATTCCCTCAACAAATAAAACCTGACACAGTTACTAAATGCTGACTTCTTTTCAAAATAGCATTTAAGTTGGGCATTCCTCAGTGCTGTTGCTATTTCAATTGTATATTTGGTACCTAACTTCAAAGTTAAACTTGATTAGACTGCACTAGATCAAAACCAGATACTTAACCATATAGTGGAGTGATCAAAAAGTCATGACCTCCCATTGATCGCTTTATTGGTTTCCTGTTCTGATTCACTGGAAACCTTCTGGTCTGAACACTTGTTGCTGGTTTTAATCTTTGTCACGTTTACAGTGCAGCGGACTTGTCTATGGTAAAACTGTTCTACAACATACATTTAATTTAGCATCAGATTTCATTTTATCTCGAGTACTCTCAAAATGATAATGTTGCAAAAACCCACTTTTTATAAAAAACTTGAGTCAAGAAACTTAAGAGCACATTCAGAGCAGCATGAAATAAACATGTGGACAACTGGAGATTAGCTCCAGTGGATTTTATTCTGTAGATTTATTTAAGCTTCCTGACAGTTATAGGGATTTTGTAATACATTTTGTATTACTCTTAGACTGATTATGACAGCTGGCAATTTAAAACAGAAGCCAAATATTTAAATGCTGATAAAAAAACCCTAAAGCCTGAAATTACTCAGTCTTGGAAATTCTCTGCTGCTCTTTTGCTTTTCACTTACAACACATTTATCTCTTTTTAGTGGTATGGTCAGCAAAGTTCATTTGAGATAAATATTTCAGGTTGTACAGCAATATGTTGGTCATCCTTTTAAAAGTATGAGTTTCAAAACCAAAGGTAATAGTTTCCTTAAAGAGGAGACTTCAGTAATTAATCACATACACAATCTTGGTTTCCAAGGAGCTAATGATAAGTGGGGCAGATTCAATTTATGCTGTAGTACCTCATGACTGTTGCTTTTAAGCCTACTGTAGATGGAAAAGGGAAAAAAAGTCAGTCCAGAGGGTTTTTTAACTTTTAAGAATAGCAGCCATACTGGCACAGCCAGAAAAAGGAGCCTAGGTTTTTTCAGATATTTAATATTGCTATTCACCACTGTTCTGGCTTGGGCCCACAGGAGGGTTATTGAGCCTGGAGTTTACTGCTTGCTCTGATTTCCGATGAGCTACTCTTGCCAGTTTCAATTTTTTTTGCTGCAATTGTTTGAAGAAATGAGAAGTAGATACATGATGCTGCAGCTATATTAGATTGAATCAGTTTATAAACTCCAAAAATCACAGAATTAACTAGGTTGAAAAAGACCTTTGAGATCATTGAGTCCAATCTGTGACCTAACACCACCTTATCAACTAGTCCATGGTACTAAGTGCTGCATCCAGGCTTAAAACCCTCCAGGGACAGTGCCTCTGCCACCTCCCTGGGCAGCCCATTCCAATGTCCGCACACTCTTTCTGAGTGAAGTGTTTTTCCTAATGTCCAGCCTAAACTTTCCCTGGCACAGCTTAAGCCTTTGTCCTCTTGTCCTGTTGCTGGTTGCCTGGGAGAAGACCCCTATCTTGCTATAATCTCCTTTCAGGGAGTTGTAGAGTGTGATAAGCCTCCTCCTGTGCAAGCTTAACAAGCCCAGTGCCCATAGCTGCTCTTCATTGGGTTTGTGTTCTAGACCTTTCACCTGGCTTGTTGCCCTTCTCTGGATGTGTCTGAGCATCTCAACATCCCTCCTAAACTGAGGGGCCCAGGTCTGAAAACAGCACTTGAAGTGCAGCCTAACCAGTGCTGAGTACAGGGGAAGAATGGCTGCTGCATTGTAATACCTGCTGGATGTAATATTTGTCTGGACTGGTATTTGTGTCCTTAATGGCAACACCTTTCCTACTAATTCCGTTGGAGATGCTCCACTTACTTGATTTGCTGTGATAAGCCTTTTCCAAAAGAAGTTAGTGGGAGTTTTTTAAAAGAGGTGATAGTGTACTACTCTGTGCCTTAAACTGGAGTCATCTTGTTACAGTGGGAGAGTCATCACTAAGTAGCAGTCAGCTGTTAAGTAGGATAAGGGATCCCATTAGATGCTGTGGACAGTCTCAGGAATTTTTAAGAATTCCAATTAATTTGCTTTTATTAATGTTAAATATGATTATAATTTAATAGATCATAACTGATTTTTTTATTGACTTGTAGTTTTCTAAATCTCTATTTTCATGGTGCCAAGTTGACAATATTTTTCTGAATTATAAGAAAGGTATTTGAAAATCCTTATGACTTGTTTCTTCAGCTAAATGTGGTTAGATCATATTTTCAGCAGCATTCTGGTTTTCTTTTGAAACATGTTTGGGTTTTAAGTAGGAAATCTTATGAAGACTTTCAAATGTTACTAAGGTTAGAACACATAAAGAGGGGAAATTTGATTTTTAAATTCTTCTTACAAGTAAAAGCACTGAGAATTCAGGGTCTTTATTCTTTAAATAAACATTTAAATTTATATACTGCCTTCTGCCAAAACCAATTTTATTCACCCAAGTCAGTGGTCACATTTCCATCTCACTTCTGTATTTCTTAGTTATCTTACTGTGATTAGATTTAATATTTATTGGCAAGCTTTGTTAAAACCTGTCTTTATTACTTTGGAATTGAGTAAATTTCAATAATTAATTACTGTTTGAAA
Organism: Emberiza elegans; assembly: GCA_024865655.1. Lineage (NCBI taxonomy): Eukaryota > Metazoa > Chordata > Aves > Passeriformes > Fringillidae > Emberiza > Emberiza elegans. Next base: position 70,755,729 of record JALJVW010000206.1, read on the forward strand.
CCTTTTAAAGGGAGAAGACAGTAGCATTTTAGTTCCACTTTTCACCACTGAACTCCTAGCTTAAAACCTCACAGGTTACAACAAAAAATGTCTCCCAGAGCTTAAGTCCAAGTCCCAGTTGAAAGTTTCACAAAGTCCCAGTTGAAAGTTTCAACCTATGTTCCCTACTCAAAAAACCCAGAGGGACTCATAAATATAACTTGCTTGCAACTGACTATCACCCTTCAAACTTGATTCTATGATTTAATATGGAACACCTTTTGAATTGTTTAAAATTTCTAAATGTCTCTTTACTGTTTCTCCTTCATGCCTGGCTTGATGAGGCAGTCAGCATCAGGTAAGAAAGTTATTTTAAGGTTCAAGGATCTGATTGTTAGCCTTTTTTCAGCTCTTCTATATTTGTGGAAGTACACTGTTACCTGTTAAGAGTATGTACAGTTTTTTTCATACCTTGACCAGTAGACATGCAGTTTGTCTTTAAAATGCTGAATTCTTTAGACACAAAAAGATATATAAATATGCAAGTTATTAAGATTTTGTTGTTGATTCAGCTGACTTTTGAAGGGATAATGATGACATATATTTTGATCACATAATGTTATTAACCCTTTGAAATGTCCTAAAGACCATGTGAATGTGTTTTAGTAAAAAACTAACTGGGTTTGAAGTTGCAGTCATCTAGACAATATGACCTGGATTTGAGAACTAAACGCAAAACACATGGGGTTTACCAGACCTGGATTTTTATTGGTTGTTGGGGGTTTTTTTTTTGTTTTTTTTTTCTTTAGAGATCAGATTTGAGATTCTTGCAAACTGAAGCAGGAAAAACCATGTTCCTTTAAATGTTACTTGTTGGAGTGACAGAGATCTAGTTCCCTTCACATGAAGGAAGGCCAGACCCAAAACTGAAAGCCTTTAACCAATATCGACTGTATAAAAGAGAAGAGAAACTAAGAGACCCTGGGGTGCAAGTCCACACTTATGCTCAACATGGTTGTAGTTCCTTCAGGGATAAGTATAGAGTAGAACTAGGGTATGGGGGGAGTGTTTGGGTTGGATCCACACATCCTGCATTCCAAGCCCTTAGTTGGATTCCCCATTGTCTCAATATGCTTGGCTAGATGAATGGCAAGATCTTAACCTGATGCTTTAGTTCCTACCTTAAGCTGTTTTCCCATGTTCAAATAAAACACTGACAACAAGAATCTCAAGTCTGTCTTAAAAAGCTGACAAATTAGTAAATTAGTTTCAGTGTGAATAAGGTGGTTGTTCATCTATTGCAAAATCTAAGCCATACCTACACAATGGCAAACATAGAATTGCTAGTTACAAATCAGGAAAGATGTTTTCAGTTGGTATTGAGTCCTCTGACACTGGCTTAGCATGCAGCGCCAGCCAAACCAGACAAGGCAACATTGGGCATTAATAGGAAGTGTATTAAAAACCAAATAATGGGAGTTCTATTGCCACTTGATGTTCTAGATGGATGTAGACAATTTAAAGAAGGTGTGTAGGAAAGTTAAAGGGAACTGAATGATGGTTGTCTTGATTAACACCTGTTTATGAGAAGGTAAAATGGATTGGAAGTCATCTGCTCTAGAGAGAAAACTGAAGAAGATACTATGATTAAAGTTTCAGAATAATGACCACAGAACTGCTTTTCACCACTTGTTCCTGCATTATTAGAATCTGGGGGCACTTACTAAAACAAGTAGATTAGTTTAAAACAAATAAAGGAATTTCTGGAATTTGTTGCCACAGGAAGATGTGGAGGTAGACAGCAAATTATATGATCAGTCAGGGGCAGCTGATCTGTAAATGTATGCCAAAGCAGCTAGAAAAAGATTTCACTACTATGTGCTACAACAGCTTCTGGCCAAGTGAACGGAGGCTTGGCAATATGAGTGTCCTGTTGTCACTGTTGGAGACACCCTTTTAGGCTGATGGACCATTGCCCTGAGCCAATAGTACAATAAAGTTCCTCCCTTGAAAAAAGATACTGCTTTTTATTTTAGAAGTGTAGAGCCTCACTTGCTAGACTGTAAAATTACATGAGTGTACAAAACTTAATTTTAGGAAACCTCAATTGTAGAGCTTTATGCTGGCATTAGCCATTGGTATTTAATTGCATTGACGTACAGGCTGTCTGCAAGTTGTTTCAAATACTCTGAGAAGCCATACAAAGCCTTCCTGTTGCAGTAAAAATTCCAAATAATCAAGCTCCTTCAGAAATGCTCCTGAGCAAATATTAGGTTGAAGGGCCCCTGAACAATCTTCAACTATGAAAGTAGTACACTTGCCCCTGTCAGTGCAGTCTAGCATGCTGTTACCTTCCTCACTGCCCAGGGATGATGTGGGTTTGAGTTAGCCTTCCTTGTGTCAGGATCCCATTGTCCTCTTCAGCAGTTGCTGCTCTCCAGCCTGTTGATCCTCATAATACAAACAAGGTCTGTGCCACAGTGTTCTGGCTGAGGTGGCCATTTCTGGAGCAGACAGAAATTCTGGAGCTCTGTGACCATTGATAAATGTGTAGTGTGGATTCTCTGCAGTGTGTTATGTTTCTTCACAGCACTCTGTTTCCCCTTACATGTGAGAGTGCTTGAGAAAAAAGGCAGCCAAGTGTAAAGCTGCCAATCAAAAGCGTTTTGGAAAGTCAGAGATTTGTTATTCTAACAAAAGGATGCGCAAAGATAACGCAGGGTTTTCTGAGACTCCCTTTAGGAACTGGCAAAGGCTGTGTCTATTCATGATTATCTTCAACAGCATTTTCCACAGACTCCCATTTGGAACAGTTGCTGCCTAAAACCATGAAACCATGATTTTGTCATGTTACCTAAATAACTTCATCTAAAGGTACCATGTTTAAGTCTTCACAAAAACAGTTGAGGTCATTGGCTTGGCTGAGTGTTCCAAACAACTAACATTGAGTATCAGCTTTATAATTTCAGGTGAACCAATGGCTTAACTGTACAGACCTAAAAGCATATAATTTCTTACTCTAATGTGAAGTTCATAGTCACTTGTACAGCAGTTCTTTTTTTTCCTGTGGTAAGGGTGGAGAGAAATTGTTGGGTTTCTGTGTTTTATTTTCCTAGTGACTAAAATTGATAGCTGTTTTGGAAAATTCATGTGGTAGCTAATCTGATCATATTGCAGGATATTTTCAGGAATAATATTTCTAAATAACATAAGAATTTCTGTACCAGGCTTTCTGCATCTAGATATATAAGCTAGTAAAAATTATCTGTTCCCGATATATATTTATATTTGATATAAGCTGGTTTTGCTTGCATCATGAGTTATGCTGTACAAGTGTGGAGCTCTGTTTTTCTTGTCTTTACACAAAGTCCTCATGAAACAACAGCATCCTATGTGTATATGAAGAAAATGCAAAAAACTAATGTTAGTATGCACAGTAACCACAAAGGTTTAGATCTACATCATGTACCCATATTCCTAACAGGGATTTTTTGCTATAACATCAAAATTTGGAGTTTTTACATGCTAACATGCAATTTAATGGCTTCTAGCATGATTATGACTCTGTGATCTTTTTTCAACTCCTTTTTTATTCTCATCTTCTGCACAAGCCCGTGGTAAGTACAGAGATGCCTTCTTCCCCAAACGGACAGGTAAAAATCTCCTATTGGTGTCAATACCAAGAACATACAAGCACTTCTTACTTATCAAAGTGAATATTGCCTCAGATTTCTGAAACATCAAACAGATTTTGGTAAAGAAGCTCTTCAGCATTTTATTCCTTCTATTCTCCAGGTCTCTTACTGAAAAAAGACGCTTCCAAATTAGCACTAGGTGCATTTTTTAAGCTTTTAGAGTGACATCAGGAAGGTTCTATAATCCATTTTTAATATTTATCTGCATCCTCGGGATTTTTTATGTTAATATCTCAGACTGTCAAACTGACCCTGAGGTATCTTCTACTAAAAGCTAACAAAAATTAAATTCTAGATCAAACAAACCAAAACACCACAAAAACAACCCACCTCCAGAATGTCTTCCATGAGTTGCAGTTATTTTCCATTAAATTAATAGGAGACTTGCCAAACTTTAGTGCTTTGAGTCTTAGTTTTGAGTGGTTTGAATGCGTGGTTGAAATTGTGTATCACTCTGCAGCACATTGAATTAAGATGTTATCTGTGGTCAGATAACAATTTCTGTCTTGTTTGACATTCTCTTAAAATTGCAACTACAATCTCTTTATGCTGTACAGAGATGTTTCTCTCATACTATTTGATGTGAAATCTCCTAGGATCTGAATTAGATAATTAAGATACTTAATGTTACAATGTAGACTGAACTAAACATTCTCTTGGGGATTTTTTTCTGTAACTCTGAGAAGCTGGCAGTATTTACTGGGGACCCTGTTCATGGAAGGGGGTGCTTTCTCAAGTAAGAAATCAGGCAATATGAGAAAGAATGCAGCTGTAAAAATAAAATGTTAAAGCCAAAAGTGCTGTCGAAACAAACAGGCCGCTCTAGAAGACAGAAGCCATTCTTGTGGGGATATTGAAGATGCAATAAAAGCAGAATGTCTCATTACTGATTCTAGGTACCTTGATTATTAAGCCTTAAAACTATAATACTTGAAGTGATCATCAAATATGCTACTTTCTGATCTTTCATTTTATCTAGTAAGAGTTCAGTGAGGCATTTCTTGAAAACACACTTGTTTTTTTGGTTTGGTTTTTGTTTGGGTTTTTTATTGCTGGACTCTTGAGCTGTGATTAACTATCAACTTCCACTTTTTCTAACAGATCAAATGTCTAAAAGGCCAGAGAAGCTTCTCAGACCAACCCACTTTTGATGGGATTCACATTGTCAACCATTTCACAGGAGATGATGAATCATTTCATTCTTCTGATGAAGATTTTCTAACTAACTCCATACAGGAGAGTGGGGTGAACTTTCATCTTCCCAGGAGGACTGGTCAGATGTCTTTGGATCACACACTTGTAGACAGCAGTGACAGTGATACTGAGGAAAGTGCCCTTCAGACTGGGAATTCAGACAAGATGGTTTCTAAGCAGAGAAGAACAGAATCTTACTCTACTACTGTGTGATTATCACTGTGACTAGCACTGAAGACTTCCATATTTCTTTAAGGCTGAAATTTTGAGGGAACTGGAACCATCCAGCAGTTTGTTTAGGTAACTATTGGATTTGGTCTGGCCTGTGATAAATATATATAAGTACTGTCTATCTGCCTTCTCTCTTTGCCAAATCTTGCTAATGACATACCATTGCCATAAAACAGGCTGGGAAGAAGTTGATGGATGACAGTTTTGACAGTATTACTGAATGTTCTTTGGTTTAGAAACTGCAAATATATTATTTCTTTAATGTGTAAGAAGCAGTTTTGCTGTTCACAAACACAGGAATTATTTTCCTCAAAAGAAATTGCTTTTGTGCAATATTTTATGCTCTGAACAAATGTGTATGTTTTACATTGTTATCCTTTTGTGATCAAGATGGACCCTAGTAAACCATCTGATCATGACACACATATATATATAAAATTATCTTATGCTTCTCAATTAGTTTTGTTTTTTTACTAAAGTTATTGGATGCCCACAGAAGGCTTGAAAGGCAAGCCTTTATCTGTACTACTTCATATATGCAAATAATGGTCACTAATGTCATAAAGGTGTTTTTCACCATTTTCACTTAAATCTATGTGCATCTGCTTTTGATGTTGGTAAATAATAAATGGTCTGAATATGTTAATTACAATAATGTTTATTTTGTACATATTTATGTATCTACACCAAGCTGAAAATGTACATTACTCCATTTTATATGAGGAATGTAAATGTTGTGATATTACTGTCTCTGGTCTTCTAACAGGAAAATGAATTCTGTATATACACACTAAAAGTGAATTACTAAATAAAGGCAAAACACTAACTTTGCATTAAGTTTCAGCCTAGCTACACTAACAGGCTCATGTCAGAAATGCTTGTTCAAAACACTATTGACTGAAATCTTTTACCTTCATGTATATGTAATGAAAATAAATTTTTCATGATTTAACAAGGTTGCAGCATTTACTGTTTAGTCCCTTCAAGCTATAGTCCTTGGTTACCACATAGTTACTTGCATAGGCTCTAGCTAGGTTCAAATAAGGTGAAGAATTATTCATGTCTTAGTTTTAATAAAGACACAGTGCAGTGGAAATACGTTCAGTCCTGTTAGAGTTTATATTACAGAGCTATTTAGGAAATAAACAATTGGTGTCACCACCAAATCGCTGTGATTGAGCAAAGCAGTAAGAGCTGAGCTGAGCAATCTGCTTCCAGGCTCCTGAAAACTGAGATCCGGTCAAACAGCCTGAGCTTCTTGAACAGAACAAGATATTCTCCTGTTGCCATATGAACATTTATGTGCACTTGCAGACACATTCTAGAGTCAAGAATATTCTGTTATTGCCATCTTATGTAATTAGGCAATCCTTAAGACTTCTTTTAGGGATGTTTACAACTGTTCTATTAAATAAAAAGTAGCAATGCAGAAGTTTGGTGCTGATAGGCAGTGTGTATGTTAACTGGCTTGTTACCCACAAGAAGCAGTGTAGTTGTTCAAAATTGCAAAAAGTGTGGAAGTGTTCTGCTGAATGCACCTGCTAGTCCCATTAGGCATTTCCTTTCCCTTTATTTCAAATGTGTTTTCAGAAAGAAACAGGCTGACTAGGAGATACCAAACGCTCAAAGAATAATAAGGACTGTATGGAAACAGCATAGTATGGGCATCTCAACAATATTGATAACAATATATCTGCCTAGGTGCAATCTAATTTAAATCTTTAAGCGTGTGGGTGACAAATTCCTAATTGCTAATTTCTGCAGCTCCTAACTTGTTTCACTATTTCTGCCAAACTTCCCCACATCCTACCAGTGAACATGTAGCTCCAAGTACAGCCTGTGGAAATTGCCACTTCTGACTTGGATTAGTTGAGTGATTCCTACTCCTGTTGAAAATGTCATGTATGCAAAACCAAATCAGGAGCACTTTCGTTCACAAATGAGTAACAGTTGTCTTCTTTCCTTCCAATGAGCATCTGCTAACTGATGTTTGCACCTGGATCATTGTTGCCCAAGAGGATAGGTGACAAATGTCTTGTTGCCTGTCATCAGTACCAGCTGCAAGCCTCTCTTAAAGGTAATGTTCTGTAATAAGTGGCAAGAGTAAAATTCAGTTGGAGGGCCATAAAAACTCTGTCTGTTTGAACAGTGAAATGTTATGATTTTGCAATAACTGCCTTACGGTTCAAGTGATAGCAAATGAGATTAGATGGCAAGGGTTATTTCCTGAACTTTTGTGGTTTTAAAGTATACAAATAGAATAAATACTGATACTGAATAATAGCATAAATAAAAATATGCAGAAGTCCTTATCCAACTGACTACATCTCTTCTAGTGATAAAACTGAATCACTGAACGTACTGCAGTTTCAGACTTGGTTGTACACTGACTATCTTAGAAAGACAGTCCAGGATAGTTCCTCAGAATCATTCTGCTTTTTCTCCAAGTCTTCTGGCAAATAAATGACACTAATCTCTTTGTCTATGTATATTATAATTTGAATATATATCAGAATAATGACAAATCATTAACATAATAGACAATATATATAATAATGTGTCAACAAATAAAACATGCTAATTATGCTACACACCATGACCTTTCTTTCATTACCTTCTAACAAACATTGTTATTTGCTTAGATTTGCTCTTGCATGCAGGCTGGAAAAGCTCAATATGAATACTAAAAGCATAAGGTAAAAAAGCATGTAAACTCTGAATTGCATAGTACTGCACAAGTGACCGAAACTTCTGGTGCCCCACTCTGAAAACTATAATTCCTATGAGAACATTTTGCATAGTCTATGTTCTGTAACTATTGATTCAGCTGTTTTCACTATGGATGTACATTCTGGGTCCACTCCTTCCCAAAGCTGGAATCCCTGTTTTCATCCCAGCCTTCAACACCACAGCCTACCATCACTTTCCCTCTCCAGTTTGTGCTCACAGTGATAATTTTCTAATCTGCTCTGGGAGCAGCAGAAGTTTCTTTGGTTTCCCCAGCAATCAAAAAAATTGCAATCAAAATCACTGATTAATTTCTGACATATTTACAGCATGTGTTTATGCCACAAGGAGGACCACAGAGAAGGTAATGATAAGATGCTGGGAGAAAAAAACAACAAGCAACATGTTAAAAGTAACTTTGAAAAAGTTTTGCAAAGGTAAAGACACACTTCCCAACAGAATGCACAGTGCTACAAGTTCTAGCAGCTTTTCATAGTGGAACTGTTCTGCATTAACTGTGATCCCAAGTTTTATCACTTTAAAGTGGGTATAAATTCCCCACGGTATCATCCTTTTTGCCGCCTTCTCCCAGTCCTGGCTCCCCCCGCACAGGAAACTGCTTCTCCTCCCCTCCGTACCAAGCAGCTAACCTGTCAAATCCTGTTCTTCAAATCCTTCCTCCTGTGCAAAGTGTCTCATCACTTCTGAACGCAAAGATCTCACCTCCAGCTTGACACCTTTGGTGCCTCATCTGATGTTTTAGTTCTAACGCTGACACCAGGCAGCTACTAGAAACCGTGCAGTGAGCTTCACTGAGTAGCTCTTCAATCTTAAACACGACTATAACATAATCACATCCTACTTTAAACCCCTCCTTTTATTTATTTTTTCCCCTCTCTTGTCACTATGGTATAACAATCATGTGCCATTGCATTCAAATGCATCTTACGAAGTTTTACTGTTTAATTTTGAATATCACGCTCCCTTTGAGAGAAGTATTAGAGTAATTTCGTTAAAACCCAGCCTTACATTTCCCATTAATTACATCGCTGTGCCAGCTCTGGGCTTGCCGTATGGCTTTTCCACGCTGGACCGCAGAACACTTGGTACTGTCACACAGCTCGGCACTGCAAACGCAAGACCATCTCAGTGGTTACTGAGCTGCGGCACAGGTCACACCGTAAACCAAGAATAAAAGCTGAACCCCTTCACCTCTGCTCGGCGCGCTGGTAGTGCAGGTAGCAGCTCCTCTCGGGGTGGGAAGAGCCCTGGGACGACGGCTGTGGGAGGCTGCTGAGGGCTCCCCTCACGGCTTCTCGCCTCGCCGGCTTCGCGGGCACGTGACGCAGCAGCCCGTGAGCACGAGGCGGCCGCGCCCGGCCCCCGCTACCGCCCGTGCCGTGCGGGCCCCGCGGGCAGAGCGGGCTGTGCGAGCCCTCACGGCCCCCGCTACCGCCGGCCATGCCGGGCCCCGCGGGCAGAGCGGGCTGCGCGAGCCCTCACGGCCCCCGCTACCGCCCGGCCATGCGGGCCCGCTGGTCAGAGCGGGCTGTGACCCTCACGGCCCCCGCTACCGCCGGTCGTGCCGGGCCCCGCGGGCAGAGCGGGCTGCGCGAGCCCTCACGGCCCCCGCTACCGCCGGTCGTGCCGGGCCCCGCGGGCAGAGCGGTCTGTCGCGAGCCCTCACGGCCCCCGCTACCGCCGGCCGTGCCGTGACCCGCAGCCCGCCACGTCCCGGCCAAAGCTGCTGCTCGCGCACCTTCCGGTGACAGAGCTAAAGACAAAGCTTCGCAGGTAGCCTCGGGTGGGCAGCGCCCCGCTTCCCCCGTCCTCACCGGCGGCGTGAAACAAATCGCCCGTCCAGCCGAGATCCGGGAAGGCAGAGGATGTGCTTCAGCACGAACTGGTTTTGCAAAACACGAAACACGGCCAGTTTCGTACCATTTCTCCTCTAATCGTTTGAGAAAGCTGACACCCCAGGAGCCGGAGATGCGTTCCCTGTGCCCGTGCAGCACCCACATGCACACGAGAGATTATATGCTGGATTTAGCATTTGCTTTGTTCACTCGTTTGATTTATTTGTTTCTCCTGAAGGGAACCTGATTAGGAAGCAGTAGGTGAGAAAGGGCCGTCCGCAGGTGGGCTGAGCACAAGGAGCTCAGCAGGGTGCCTCCCGCAGGACAGCCCCGAGCGGAGCCACTCGGCGCCCGGCAGCCCATCCCGCTTCCTGGAAGGCTGGAAGCACCGTCCGAACGGAGATCACCACGCCTTACTGCCCACAGCAGCACCTGTACACATTTTAAATTTACATATATACCCTTACATTTACATATAAAAGACGAATGTGTATTTTCTTGTAACCAGGTCACAATTATTTATGAGCGTTACTAGTAATTTAATGTGTTCTGGTGCTTTCATTACACAGTCAGAGAGATGTGTAGCAAGGTAAACGAAAGAGCATGAATTTATCATCCCATTTCAGAAGCAAACGAGAGACTCTTTTGCAAAAAGTAACAGTGAGTCAACGAAGACACACGAAATTACACCCAGTTGTTCTAATCTGGTTATTTCTACTGATTCCAGCATTGATTCTTGAAGTTGAAGGCGTGAATGATCTTCGGAGTAATCAACCTAAGGTTGATGGCAGCAAGGCGACCGCGGAAAATAAAACTGCTGTGCCCAGCACCAGGAACTTTCCGGCAAAAATGAAGCTATCGGTCGTGTTCTTCAGCTTCCTTTTGTGTCACAGGAAAGCATCATACAGTTGTTGGACAGTTTTACTCGAGGTGGTGTTCACTTGCTTAGCTAGATTTTGGGAAGTCAGGTTAGTCCTATGAACCTTAGGGACTCACAAGCACCAAGTGGCTAATTTTGCTGTGAATGCTTCGGGACTGGTGGTGAAAAAAAAGCATCTGGTCTCAAAGCCAGCATACTCCTGAGCGTGAGGGTGGCTGAAGTCTGCTTCTCTCGTTTCTGAACGGGAAATAGCGTTAAACCTCGATTCGCTCACTGCAGTGTCGCGCTTTAGTCGACCCTACAGTCACTGAAACGAAATTGCTGATGGCCTGAGATATCTAAGACCGAAGCCCAGAACAGCCTCAGAAAGATACGGAAGACCTAAGCCTGACTTCCTGGCTGCATTAGGAGTCCGAGATCAGACCTGGAAAACTGTATTTTGGGGTAGTGTGTGCGCACAAAGCAAGGTGAACCCTTTTCTTTTTGCAGAAGGGAGCAGGCTTCCCCGTTGTGCAACGCAGGGGTCCCCGCTAGCGCAGGATGCTGCCTGATGCGAATCCCGTTACCGTTCTCGTCGCTGGTGCCCCACGGATCCTCCCCGAGTTAGCACCTGAGCACCGGCACGCAGACGAGGAGGAGGGCAATCTCTCCCCACTTTGCTCGGCTCCGCTCCGCTTTCGCCTTAGTGTTTGAATCGCTGTCAAGCAACAGTAGTCGGGAGGGCTGGGGGGGGGGGGGACGGGGGGGACGGGACGGGGGACGACACTTCTCGCCTACCCCTTCCATATTTAACCATTACCTAAATCCGAAGGGAAATGAGCAAACCTCTAGGCTTGGGTCTTAAGGTATTTTCAGCGCCGTTGGGCGTATTTATCCCAGAAGAGTTTTCCACAACAAGTTATTTCCAGCCTAGGAGAGGTCTCCGCGCCCAGGGCCGGCCTTAGCCCCGATAACAACGCCATGCACGACCCGACGGCGGCGGGAGGTGTGTTCCCCCGCTGCCGGGCCAAGGGCAGGGGATGCGGCGCCGAGCGGGCAGGGCGAGCGCCGGCTGCCCCAGCCCCTGCCCTCTGCCCGCCCGAATAAATCTGTGTTTTGAATCTGTGACTTGTTCTCGATGCGGAAGTCGAAGGGGATCCAAGAATAGTTCAGATAGATGTGTGTAATTTCTAGAGCAGAACCCCGAGAGAAACGAAACGTCCGATTCCAGAATGACACTTCGATGTCACTTCAGCGAGCTCTGTGAGGTGGAATACGGTAAGACGTTTTCATTTAAGGAAAACTGAGAGAGAAACAGAGGCGGGGAACACTACTGATTTGTGAGGTTTTGGCGCTTTTTGTAACTTTTTTTTTTTTTTTTTTTTTTTTTTTTTTGCAGAAGCTCCTAACTAACGCTCAGGAAGTGGAATTTGTGGTTTAGGGGGCCGAGCTCTGAAGGAGTTGAGAGAGACAGAAAAAAAAAAAAAAAAAAAAGCCAACTCAAGCACCATTGCTCCTTAAAGAGAGGCTAAATTTAAAGTCACACAAATTAGCAGGCTGCCGCGCACACCCGCTCCGCAGCCCAGCTTTCTTCGGCCCTCCAAATGGGTAAGCGTTCTCGCTTCTCTCGCCTCGCGTGGGCAGCGGCCGGCGGGCGGGCTGGGGCGGCAGCGGCCCCTCTCCTCTCGGCTGGGACCCCGGCGCCGCTCCGGCCGTGCCTCAGCCGCGCGGCCCGGCGCCAGCCCCGCGCCCCCGCAGTGACGGCCGCCGGGCGGGTGCGGCCAGCGGGAGCCGGGGCGAACGGCCGCCAGGTGGGCTGCGGGACTCGCCTTCCCACGGGCCTGGCACTTGCCTGACCAGCTCCGGCCTTGGGAAGCCGGCGGCGCCTCCGTGGCGTGACTTTTGGAGGGAAACAGGCGGCAGGAGAGGCGCCGGAGCCCGGAGCCCCCAACGGCTGCGGCAGCCGTTGCTGTCAGGGCGCGGGTGGGTAACGCGTTATCGGGCCGCTTTGATTTCTCTGCCCCCTCCGTGCGGGCCCGCTGGCTGGTAGCCCCTGCTCAAGGATGAACGAAGGCACAGGTGGGTCCGGGCAGCAACGCTCCCAACCCGGGGGCGGTGCCTCTCCGGCAGCGCTGAGCAGCCCTGCCCCTGCCGGGCGCGGACGGGCCGGAGCTTTCTGGGGCAGCCAGTGCCGCCACCTGCGGGGCAGTATCTGGGCCCCAGCTGGTGGGCTGGGGCTCTTGGGGCTCTTCCCGTTTGCAACCCTTCGAAGTCCCCCAAACGAACGTGGATTAGACTCGCAAAGTCAAGTGTAACGGCAGAGGCGGCCCGGTGCTGGATGGGTTAGAATGAACCTCTCCGACCTTCTCCCGAAGAGTCGGCTCGGGGTAGCTTTGTTTAACCCGGTCCCCCCCGACTCCTGCAGGAGATTTCCCACCTTGTCTCCCTTCCCCGCCCCGGCTTTCGGCGCTCGCAGCTGCAAGGTGGCGCAGGGCCGACAGCTGCGGGCTGGAGGAGAGATTCCGTTTTGTTCGTTTTCGTGTTATCGTGGTTCGCGCGGGATGGGTGAATCAGTCCCTCCGACAGCAACAGCCTCTCAGGCGCCAGGTTTAGGCTGCCGGGTTTGTAACGACTCCCCCTCCCATCCCGGTAACGACTCCGCGCCGGCCAGCCCGTCCAGGGTGGTGGGACGTGAGAAGCTGTTTCGGATGGCGCCGGTTCTGCCGTGGCTGCCGGCGCAGGGGCAAACACGGAGGCGCGGTGTGCCCACTTGGAGGGACGGGATAACACCCGACCGCACTCCCTTGCTCACTCAGCCCCCGCTCGTCCGGAGAACGGTGCCCAGCTGCTGTTATTGCCTTCTCCCCGCAATCCGGCAGCGGCTGTCGGAGCGTGTCCGGGGCGGCCCCAGGGCCACGGTGGGAGGAAGGGGGGTAAAAGGCGTTGGCTGGGGGCGGTTGGAGGCTGAGTTATCTGCACTCCTGGAAGAGGGGGCGAGGCGAGCGCGGCCGGGGGCGGTGGCCGAAGCCACCTGCGCGCTGCCACCTGGCACGCCGCCCCTGGCGAGCGGCCCCTCCTGGCCGGCGCCCCCGGCCCTCACCGGCGGGCGCGGCGCCTTTCCGCAGGTCGCCTCTCCGCCGCCGCCCCGCAGGAGTTTCGGGGGTGACGCTTGCTGCCGCCGCAGTGCCCGGGTCTTAGAGAGGGAGTGCGGCCGCGCCGGCCGTGACAGCACCCCACCATGCCGAGGTCCTTCCTAGTGAAGAGCAAGAAAGCGCACAGCTACCACCAGCCTCGCTCCGCTGACGAGGACTACAGCCTGCGGCTGGAGACGGTGCTAGCCCAGATCTGTGCAGGTAGGAGTCCCTCTGTCGCATCCTCACTCGGAGACTGCCCACCTGCCCGACATCACCTCGGTGCTCTCGACGCCGGGCGGTCGCTCTGCAGCCCCTGCGGGACGCCGGAGGGGCTGATGCGGGCTTGGAGAGAGTCGGGCATGAAACCTTGGCGGGAGCGGGCCGCGCCGGAGGCGGTTGGCTCCCACCACGGACCCACACTGAGGAGTTGTCTCCTTTGCCCTGCAGACCCCTGCAAGATCCCCGAGGACACGGAGCTGTGCCGCACCGCCCTGCCCGATCCGGAGCCTTCCCGGGGGCGCTTTTCCCCGGAATCCCACCTTACCGAGGCTGCCGATGGCACCTCCGAGTCAGCGCCCAGCTGCGAGGGCAGTGTCTGTGACAGAGTGTCCGAGTTCGAGGACTTCTGGAGACCTCCCTCGCCCTCCGTCTCGCCAGGTAGGACCGGGGCAAGCAGCGCTTAGCGAGGGGCCGGCTGCATGTCCGTGCCCGTGCCGTGGGGCACCATGCATCTCGTGGCTATGCGCCACCACCAAAAACGAGTATAAGGGACAGATTTGCCTGTTCCTTTTAAAAATTATTATTATTTTCCCCCCAGATTTGCCAGAATCTGTTCCTTCCCCTCGTTTTCGGGTTCCCTCTTTCGGGTTGCTTTTCCAGTCCGTATAGTGCTGCTGAGGGAGCAGCAGGTGACAGGCTTCAGCAAGAAAGTTGCCATGACATGGGGTGTTATTTTTTGATTTGTGATTAATTGTTAGAGGCAAGCCAGGTTATGTTTAATAGGTCCTAGCATTCTCCTGCAGGGTCGTGCCTCCACAGAATTTTTCAGTCTTTTTAGACAATATAGGCAATTTCTATACCTGCAGTAAACAGAGCTGATTTTGTGTTTTGTACAGCCTGCTAGACATTTTCCTAACACCCTTTCTTTTGCTATTTGGTTGAGGGTTTTCTTTTTGTTTTGTGTTTTTGTTTTTGTTTCTTTGTATTTTTGTTAGGTTTGGGTTTTTAAATGTTTGTTTATTTTTCTTTTCTAAAAACACATTTGTAAAAACCAGAGGGAAAAAACCACAATGATGGTCAGATTTAAACACCCCAAATCCAGGAAACTCACACTTATGGCTGCAGTGCCTGTCTCTAGCTCCCTTGTCCTGCCTTTGATGTGGCTGGAGCAGTGGAAGACGCTGTCCCCCGCCTGGCACAAATACTTATCTCGTTTAAAAATACAATGGTGTCATTTTAGAACAAAAATACGTATATATATATTACCTCTTTTTATTGCCTCGATTAAAAAGAGACAGCTGGAAAAGGGACAATTGTTGTCTTGATGAAGGAAAAACTGTGTCAGCTTTACCCTCTGACAGCAGACGCCCGCAAAAAAAATCCGTTTGCCACCCTTTCCCACTTCTCTTTGTAGTGTCCATGCATACGAATGGCTAATTGTAATGATTTGAATTTGCATTTTTAAAGCCGCATCTTCTTTCAAGAGTCCTAAGGTCCGTTAAGGGGACATTCAAAATGCTGTCCAGCATCAGCCACAGGACACTTTCAGTCTGTGCAAATGACACACCAGACCAAATGCAGCATTGCTGCATTAGTCTTCTGGTAATATTTCTGCACAGACTGTAGCAATGTGTGTAATTTTTGTTCTAATGAATTTTTCCTGTTCTTCCTTTTCCAAAGAACTACAATTTCTGCACAGGAAACAGACCATTTTCATGGGGTGTCAAAAAGATAGATGTAAAATAGAGCAGGTATTTTATCAGGTCTGCTCTGCCTTTTCCTCCTTCCCTCTCATTTCTTCCCTCACATTCATCAGCTTTGGCCAACCATCAGGCTGTCCAGGGAAGATAACTTTAAAAAATGAGGATGATGTCCCCAGATCAAGATTCTTCAGGGTGGGGTGGGCAATCCTGGGGCTGTCTGATCCCATTCAAAGGAGGTTTGGGAGGATATAGGACTCCAAGCACGTAAGAGCTTTATTAAACGAATCTCAGTGCATTGAGAGAGGTGTTGTTATATTAATGATGAAGGCAGTGGCAACAGGATTAGATAGTTGGGCTTCTTCCCACAGCTTACCTCCTCCAGCCCCTCTGCCTTCCAGCTGCTTTGTTAGACTCAGTGTGAAGCTGGAATTTGTGTCTAGGTCACTTCTGCAAGATGCAGTGGTGAGAGACTCTATTTCTACAATTGTTTGGATGAGACACAATTTTTGCACTTTTCCAGGCAGAGCAGGTGAGAAATCATAGTTCTCAATCATGCTGAAGGTGTGTGTGGTGAGTAGTACTACCACTCCTGTATCTCTAGAAGTGAACATAGGTGCAGGTTGCACTTCAATATACAGTGAAAGCTGTATTTGTTTCACTTTGGTCTTTGAGTGCTGTGCTGCTGATGTAGGCACTCATACAAAAGATAGACATAATAGCTGTTAACTCCACCAGTGTAAATCAATTTATTTAATCTCACTTTCTACATGTGTCTAATCACACACATGTGCATATGCAGAAGGGGCATGGGAGCTCAGTGCAGCATTATCAGTAGCCCCTGATGAGCCTGTTTATGCTGCAGAAGGAGAAAGACTTTTCCGGGGTATAATGGAGTTGTGCAGAAAAATGTGGTGTTTTGTGTAAGAGGATCCTCCAATCTTTTTTTTGCTGTGCATATCAATCTGTTCCCAACCATTTAAGGTTGTTTGTCTTGCCTTCAAAAACAAGCACTGATTTTTTTTCTCCCAGAAGTAGTCTCTATAACATCTGCACAGAATTTCTAGGAAAATGAGGGAGAATATTTCTCTGTGTCTCTGCTCCCCCCTAGATGCTGTGGAGAAGAGGCAAATACAGAAATGCCTTGCAGTGTGGGAGAGCAGAGTTTGGAGGTTGCTTTGCCACTGAGCTTGGATAGTTTGAGTATACTGCAAGGAAATACTCTGCATTTGTGCTTGAGAGGGCTCCAAAGCCCATGTGAGGTGATGGAAGGAACATTGCACGCAAACTGATCTGTGGTGCAATGTTCACTGTATACTGTATTGCCAATTCCAAGGGCTCAAAAATCAGGTCAGCCTTCCCTCTCACTCAATGAGCTGGCT
Organism: Emberiza elegans; assembly: GCA_024865655.1. Classification (NCBI taxonomy): domain Eukaryota; kingdom Metazoa; phylum Chordata; class Aves; order Passeriformes; family Fringillidae; genus Emberiza; species Emberiza elegans. Next base: position 70,772,705 of record JALJVW010000206.1, read on the forward strand.
CAGAAATCAAGATTGTAAATAATACCTTATGGATATTCAGTTCTAGTGTTGAAATATTGAGGGTTTATGTTTTCATGCTTTTCTTACAGTTTGAGCTACAAGTTGACTTTAAAAGGAAAAAACCAAACTTATAACAAGAACAAACAAAAGCAGAGCTGAGGGCCTGATGAAATCATGCCATTTCAAGAGCTGGGACTTTAAGATAGGTTTGAATTTTGTGATAAAATCGTGAGAGATGGCAACACTGAAACTGGTTGCAAAGACACAAGATAGATGATGTGATGCTGACCACAACTTTGCAGTCAGTGCAGAACAGGAAAAATCATGCTGAACACCATGTCAGCTAATTTGATTTCATCACTCTCTTCAAACGTCCCAGCTGGTATGTGTGCATCTATTTCCAACCAAAAGATTGCTAATTTCAATGGAAGAATTTGAGACTGTTAACATCTGAAATTATGTAAAAGATAGAAAAAAGTCAAGTCATTCAAAGCTCAATTTTAACCTCATTTCCTACTGCCTTCTGTAACCCATCAGTGACCACTTGCCTATGCAGATGGATAGCCTAACACATTGTGCCTTCTTTGCCTAGTCCACCCCCATTTATCTTGGTTTGCCAAAGGCTGAAAAATCCGTGGGAGCTGACATGAATAAGTAAGAGATTCATTGTGGGTGGACAAGTTTCTGGTTAAAGGAGGTTACTCTGGAAGCCCAAGTTATAAGGGAAGCCAATATCTCTATGAAGACATCAGCATTTCAGTAGTTAATTGATTCATCTCTTCCTTGCCTCGCTAAAACTGTTGTCCAGTGGAGACATTTGACTCTCCCAGTGCTGCTGCCTGTGATGATAAGGAGTGAAAGCAGTGCACCTCGGGTATTAATCAGCATCTCTGGCAGACATTGTTGGGGTCTGGTGCCTCATGTTCCATTCGAGTTGTGCCTTCCACCATGTGAGGCTCCTTGAGCAGTTGTGCCTTTAGAGACTCCTCTCAAAGCCTGTGCTCCTGCCATTGTATCAGACTCTGCTCTGGGCCCCCAAGTGTGACTCATGTGCCCACTGCATTGGTCAGATGCCACTGCTGAAGGCAAGCCTCTTAGAGCCCGCTGAAGCCATTGGAGCTTGCCATGGTGGAAATTTGCTTTGATTACGACTGCTAGGAAAATGGGTTTGTGTCTTTAGGTTTTGATGTGACCCATTGCAATCATTTTACAAAGCACTGTGTTTTGGGTAGACTCAATTTCTTTATATGGAGAACCTCAGAGCAATCTGAAACAATTATGATTTTCTTTCAGATGAGAAGTAATTTTTTTTTTCTGAAAAAGTGAAGCATAACCTCAGAAGCTGTTACTTATTTAAGTTATTCTGCAGTATAGTTATGGTCAGTTGTGGCATGAAGCTGAGAGACTAGATTTGGGCACTAAATTGTGCAACAAGTTTTTTTCATTTTGTTGACCAGGTAAATCTCAGTGCATTTGCTCTGTCTGGCACCTCTGTAATGTTATATTTGCGCGCACACACACACACACACACACACACACACACACACACACACACATATATATACACACGCATGTGTATGTGTGTGTGCATGTGTGTGATCTCCATCAGAGCTTAAACATGTGAACTGTCAGCTTTGATGTCCATCTTGGGATACAGTAGATACATGTTTCTAAGAAGCTGCAGATAAAACTCTAGCAAGTTGCAGACCGAGTTGTTCACAGTTTTGCTAGTCAGATCACTGTGTACACATGAGATATCCAGAGATGGAGGTAGACAAAATTGGTGTTTGCTTTAAATAATTTGGTTGGAGTAATAATTGGGTAAGGAGTTAGTACTGGACACTCAGATTGTAATATGCAATATAAAATGTCCTCCCATTGAGATGAAAGGGCAGCTTCAAAGTGCAGTACAGGGGGGCTCTGGACATAAGCCTGGGTGCTGAGACTGTTCTGCCTCATTATAGTGTGGATTGAAGAGACACACCAATTCCCGTGCCCTTGTGTTTCCACAGCCTCGGAGAGATCTGTGTGTCCGTCCCTAGATGAAGCACCCCCTTTCTCGGTGCCCTTCAAACCCTACATGTGGAACAGCCTGGGTGGCTCCGAGCTCAGGCACCTTGTGCAAAGCTACAGGCCCTGCCCGGCGCTGGAGCGGACCTCAGCCCTGGGGCTCTTCTGCGACCGAGGCTCGGAGCCCGCCCTCTATGGTGCCGAGTGCAGCTCTTCCCTGGGACTGTATGGTGACTTCAGCTCCCCGGGCCCGGGGCTGTTTGAGCGGCCGCCAGCAGCAGCTCCTGGACTCTATGCTGAAACACAGCCTGGACTGCAGCAGGAGAAGGGGCCAGGTGGCATCAAAGTAGAGTCTGACCTCTTGTGCCGCCCACTGCTCATCAGCACTGGCTCTTACAAGTGTGTCAAGTGCAGCAAGGTAGGGATCCCTTTCTCCCACACTGGATATGACTCCCCCTAGCCCTTTCTCCCTGGCAACCTTGACGCTGTGCACTCTATTTCCTCAGGTCTTCTCCACACCGCATGGCCTTGAGGTACACGTGCGCCGCTCACACAGTGGCACGAGGCCCTTTGCCTGTGACATGTGTGGCAAGACCTTCGGCCATGCAGTCAGCCTGGAGCAGCACAAGGCTGTGCACTCGCAGGTGAGAGCAGGCAGGCTGCCAGGATGGACGGCTGGGGGCCAGGGCCAGCTGCTCTATTCTGCTGGCTGGGGAAGCCACGAAGGCAAATACAGGGCAAGGAGGCAGGGACCTATGCGGAGGAGGAGAAAGAACGTGGGAGAGCTGCAGTGGGCAGTTGTAGGTGAAGAATATGGTGACAATCAGAGGAAAGGGTAGCCAGTTAGTGTGCCGAGGAGCTATCAGGTAATTGAAGAACACAGGCTTTGTTTCTATTCTTCAGACCTTGCTTGCGTAGTCTGTATTAAGCAATGTGCACTTCTGGTGCTCAAGAAGAAACAGAAAATAATAAATGTTCACTCTCAGACCTGGAAATTGTAGTGCAGACGTTGGCTATTTTTTTAACAGCTAAAGCAACTCAGTGTGATTTCTTCTGATGCAGCACTCCTCATTCTTTCTCCTCCCTCCCACAAAGAAGTGAGTCTTCCCTTGTTTGTAGTAATTTTTGTCAGTGCAGGGAACATCTATCTAAACGACCATTCAGGTATAGGGCACTGACTTCACCCGTCTCGACACACTGAGTCACACACCAAAAGAATATGGTGGTTAATTTTGGTAGGAGGACTTGTAACATTTTCCATCTGCTGATACCATGCCATATTTCCCCTTCCCCACCCACCTGACCCAGCAAATCTTCCTTCTTCAGATTGACTTTTGGAGGATAGAGTTACAGTAATGTTTTTTTGCTCTTTATAATTTTGTGAGTGTGCAACCAGCAGAGCACACAATGAAGGGAGATATCTCATTATCCATGAAACAATGGTGAAAAGAGCAGCACCGCAAAATGTGTCCATGGAGGGGACAGCATTTTGGGGAGAATGCATTAAAAGCCAAATAAAGAGGGTGATTCTGTGAAAGCATTGAAGAAATCAAAGAAGGAAGAGGAAGGTGCAATGGAAGTTGAGGGATGTAAAGAAGAGATGATATGTATAAGAAACTGATGGAGAGGAGTGTGTGAGGGAGAGGTGAAAGACAGTAAGGTCTTAATGTGTATGATTTTATATGTTAAAGTAGTAAGCTGAAAAGCTGTTTGTCCCAGGTGCTCTACATACCTTCCACTTGAATTTTAATGGAACTAAAAAAAAACCAGTTAGTTGTTACCATGCCAGAACTCAGTCTACCAGAGGGATTTCCCAAGAGACCCAAGCAGCCCTGGGCACCCACTTTCCTGTGTACAGTGGAGAGGTGGCCTCTGAACAGTGCTGCAGCTGTTGGGCTTCCCAGTAGTGATTGTGTCTCAGGCCTCTGATAAAGTGTGTTGGCAGACTCTGCCCAGTCCGTTGGGGTTGCTCCCACCTGGCCATTCCTGCCAGCAGGAAGAGCTGTTCAATTAAAAGCACACAGCTCTAGGAGAGGATGTATTATCTTTTTTATCATGTGGTGCTGCTATCAAGCCGGTGTTAACATCTGTGTAGGCCAGTCCAGCTCTCTGTAGAAGTGTAAGTTCTTGCTAATGCAGAAGGGGCAACACTCATGTGCTGCTGGGCAGTTTGCTGCTGATGGGATCATTGGTGTGATATATGTGTCTGGGCTCATCTCTCTGCAGGAACGCAGCTTTGATTGTAAGATTTGTGGCAAGAGTTTTAAGAGATCTTCTACTCTCTCCACCCACCTGCTCATCCACTCAGACACCCGACCCTATCCGTGCCAGTACTGTGGGAAGCGGTTCCACCAGAAATCTGATATGAAGAAACACACCTTCATTCACACAGGTCAGCCCTGCAACTGCTAGTGTCAGCCCCAACACAAGGGCAGGTCTCAGAGGTTACTCTGCAGCAGTCCATTCCTCCTCAGCTGGGACAGCACGCACACCTCCCTATGTCTCTCACTGTCCTGCTGCTGTTCATGTTATCTGAGCTGTACTTGGGCAAAGCAGGGTGATCTGGAGGAGGTTTAATGGACAGCAGCTGCAAAATAACCTACAAAAATCCTCGCAATCCAATCAGTGTTCCCTTAATAGGATCCACCAATGTTTATTCACAGGGCTTTTGTGTAAGATGATTTGTAGAGTATTATATTCGTGTGGCCTTGATTTACAGCTGAGGTCCCAGGAAAATGACAGGTGAATTTGATTACAGCATTACTTTTTGCAGGATCTACCAATTTACAATAGGAACAACAGGAGTCTCCTCCTCTAGATCAAACACTAAACTAGAGGGCCTAGGTCTTAGTCTAAATATTTGTTCAGAGATTGTCTGCACTTCCACCTGGACTTTCTGAGAAATGGCTACAGTTTGATACAGAATAGAAGGAGAGGTGCAGAGTTCTCAAGTTTCACTGTTACTAATAAACATGGAAACTAATATAAAGTGCAGGTGAATCACCAAAGGAAATAGTTTCAAAAGTATCATTCAGTGAGAAGGCAGGTTTATCAGAAATCATTAAAAAAATATCTTGCCTTTCAGACCTGCACCATTCACTTGAAGTAGAGGGAAATGAATGTGTAAGATACGGAAGAACCTGTAGACATGAAATATCAGTTGTAGTGGACAAACGTACAGTTCAGATGGTCAAAAGCCTTTTTCCTGATAGTGGCCACTAGCAGATATAAAGGGTGAAGCCTAAAAAGGGCAAATATGTAGAGTGCTACTGTATGTAGCACCGCTTGGCTGTGACTTTTCTAGGTGACAAGCAGTGAATAATAAATGTTACTTATAAAGATTTTTCACTGAATGTTGCTGGATGAAAATGAACTGTTTATGAAGTAATACAAAAAGTATCTCCTTAGTAACTTTTTAAAATTATGCTTGATTAATTAGAATTTCAGACAAATTCTGAATCAGTCAGATTATTTTCTTGTGAGATCAGAAACTGCCTGGGCTTTTAAATTTCTAATATAAAAGCAGGTCTTTAACTGAACAAGGGATTCCTTTCATATGCACCATACACTTGTGAAATGAGCCTTAAGCACACTTTGCATTATTTTTTTGATTCTAAGAATCTGATCTTCAAACACCCAAAGAGTTTGTTGTTCCCAGCTGAAGCCAGTGGGCTCTGCAGGTGCAAAGCCACTCTGAAAATCCGGCTTGTTATTGTGGTTGGGTTCCCTTTTATTTGTTATTTGATAATAAACAGTAGGAAAATATACTTAGGTCCTGCTCCCATGAAGTTTTGTCCTGACTCCTCTGTTGAAGTTCTAGAGGCTGTATTTATTCCCATTTACATAATCTGCCTGCAGGAGAACTTCAGGGCTCTGACTGCTAGCATTGCAGTGTGGGGAACATAGAGAACCCTGGATGAACCCTGCCCTTCGGGATTCACTTAATGGCCCTCACACCTCCCTTGGGGACAGATCCCAGATCACTGGGTTTGTTTTAACAACTTCTATCCACCTATTCCACTTGCCTTCATGTTGATGGTATAGTAATCAATGTCAGGCATCCATCTCTTTTCCAGGAGTTCCTCATATTCCTAGGACACAAAGCCAGGTTAAACATCACAGAGCCCATGCAGACAAATACACTCACAAGGCGTGGTGTCCTGAGAGCACTCTGTGCTTCAGGCTACTCTCAGGACTATGCTGGGCTGATAGAGGTGCATCTAAGTCCAGGCCTGCTCAGCTGCAGTAGAGGCTCCGCTAATGCTCTGTCTTGGGCTCCCAACTCCATGTCTTTTTGTGAAAATGACTTTAGGTAATCACACAAAAATCTCTTTGATAAGCTTTAAGTACCAGTGTATATTTGCTGTGGTCTCACATAAGCAGCTGTTGCCTCTTTCACAGCCTCTCTCTTTCCCACCTTCTGCTTGCAGGTGAGAAGCCTCATAAGTGCCAGGTGTGTGGAAAAGCCTTTAGTCAAAGCTCCAACCTCATCACCCACAGTCGGAAGCACACAGGCTTCAAGCCCTTTGGCTGTGATCTGTGTGGCAAAGGTTTCCAACGAAAGGTGGATTTACGGAGACACCGGGAGACACAGCACGGCCTGAAATGAGTCCCAACTACAGTGCAGAAAGCACTACAACACTATGAGAACAGGTTCCCTTGGCTTCCCTGCTGGACCCTGTCTTGAACATGGACCCTGGCATTACCTTTCTGAACAGGAGCTCAAAGAGGAAAGAAGAGGACAGAGCCATGTGTTGACAGCTCAGCCTGACTGACTGTGAAGGGGGAAAGTAAAGGCTGGGGTTTCTCTCTTTCTCTTTCTCTTGTTGTTTCTGAAATAACACTGAAATACAAGCCTTTTAGATATAAAGCCTAATACTCCAAAGATGGATAAGCTATCAAACATCTGGAAAATATTTCTCCCATGGCCATGATGAATGCCTTCAAGTTTTCAGTAGCTTGAATCAGCTGGCAGGAAAACATGGGTATAGCAGTGTTTACATGGGGTAATGACAGAGAGCCATCAGCACCCGCCCCGGTTGAGTTCAGTGCTGAATGGGTTCACTCTTGGATGACTTCCTGTCAGGAAAACCTGGAGGATCATGACTGTGCAGTGTGACATCTTGCTGGTTTTTAACCAAAGGTACCAGCTTCGGTCTGATCCTCTCTCACTTATTCTGGTGCAAATCAGGAGCTGCATTAACAGTTACAGAGAGGTCCTTTTTATCCTCCCTGAGCCATCTCTCTCTGTGCAAGGCCCGACTGCCAGTGTGTTTGAAGCATGGAGGGCTACTTCTTCCTACATCCACTAGGGAGAAGGAAGCTTGTGAAAGACCAGCAGAAAAGCCAAAGCACAGAATTATGCCTTAGAACTAGAAACCAATCCAACAAGTGAACCTGCCTGAGGAGGGCAGGAGCACCAGGGAAGCACAGACTTTCTGTCCAGAACCATTACTGGCTTCTACACTCTGGGCTTGTTCTAATAACTGGAAAATAGCTACTCAATAGCATCAGTTGTATATTTGTTTTTGGTTTTTTAATTTTTAAAGGGAAACTTTCTGAGGTGGGCAGGACTTACTATAAAAGTATAATTTACTTAATTTGCCTTAACAACTCTGCATGTACCTCAGTTAAAAAAAAAAAAAGCTGTTTTTACTTTGTTGAGAAGTTTGTAAATGTCCTTATTTAGATTTTATGGAGTGTCTTACATTTCTTGATACATATTTATTAGAACAATGTTTTAAGTTAATAAAGTATTGAGGATGGTCCAAAGTGATTATTATTTCATGCGTAACTGCACATTTGTGAATGTCAGCCATTACAACAATACACCACAGTGACTGTCAGGGAATGCAGGCACAGGGACTGTAGCGATTAAAGAACACAACTGCCCTATTTATTTATTCAATTCCTACTGATTTCAGATAAACATTCATGCTTTTGAGGACAAAGGGTATACCATGGCTTGGACTATCACTATAAAAGCATTTAGGGGGGAAACCGCAGTTTTAAGGCTTTGCTTTGGAAATGGAAATGGAAAGCCAGAAGGCCTTGCTTAGCCCAGGAGCAACTTGAATGTCTCCCACAAGATTAAATATCTGTGCCTGGGAGTTTGCAGGGACACCTGAGCAGCAGGTGCATCATTTATACTTAAGCCTGTTGGGACTCACAATATGGCCTTTTGCCTGCCTTGTCAGCAGGGCTGGCTCCATCTGGCAGTTGCAGCCCACACAAAAGAGAAGTAGGCAGATGACGGAGGGGTCCCTTGTCCTTTTCCCAACAGAGCACAGCATGGTAGCCTGGCTTTTTACATGTGCACATAATCTTGTGTGCCCACATGGGTATATACTCATGTTTCCAGCTTTGTACATTTATTCTGGACAAACCCAGTGAGCAGAGTCACCCTGTGCCCTGCTGGGCTGGCCCAGCCCTGAGGCGCCCTTCCCACCCAAGGCTATGGCACTCACCTGCCATGGTGCCAAGGAAGTCCTCCCTGTGCTTCTGCTTTCTGCCACCCTTGAGAACTTCGGTTGGCTCCCCAAGGGGCTGCCCTGGCAGGCTGTGGCCGTGTCCCCTCGGGGCTCACCTAGCAGGCTGTGGCTGTGGCTGTGGCCGTGTCCCCTCGGCGCTCACCCGGCAGGCTGTGGCTGTGGCCGTGTCCCCTCGCGGCTGCCCGGCAGGCTGTGGCAGGCTGCCCCGGCAGGCTGGCTGTGGTCGTGTCCCCCCTCACCCGGCAGGGGCTGTGGCCATGTCCCTCGGGGCAGGCAGGTGGCTGTGGCCATGTCCCCTCGGGGCTGCCCCGGCAGGCAGGCTGTCCCTCGGGGCTCACCCGGCAGGCTGTGGCTGTGGCCATGTCCCCTCGGGGCTGCCCCGGCAGGCTGTGGCTGTGGCCGTGTCCCCTCGGGGCTGCCCCGGCAGGCTGTGGCTGTGGCCGTGTCCCCTCGGCGCTCACCCGGCAGGCTGTGGCTGTGGCCCCGGCAGGCAGGCTGTGGCTGTGGTCCCCGTGTCCCGGCAGGCTCTGTGGCCGTGTCCCTCGGGGGTGCCCAGGCCGTGTCCCCTCGGCGCTCACCCGGCAGGCTGTGGCTGGCCTCGGGCCGCCGGGTGCCCAGGGCCGCCTCTCACAGAGCAGAAATGCGACTGCAATCACAGCAACCAGGCTGAAGGGATGTGGCACAGGCATCGCAGGAGGTGACAGCTGCTCTGAAGACCACATTAGACCCATCACGCTGGATTAATTAATGTGGAAGGTCAGGGCAGGAGACTCGGTGGTTATAGGGAAGGCCTGTGATGCCCGGGGTCCCACCCAGGCCAGGGGAGGCTCCAAGGCGTGGCTCAGCCCGTGGCACAGGCCGGCTTGGGGCTGCCCCAGGTGATACTCAGTATTTATTTTACATGGAAGCTGTTGTGGATGGAGTGAGTGCTGGCCAGTGGTTCTGGGTATGGGTTGGGTGGGGTGCAACTGTTGCCTCCAGTCCCTCTGCCCTCAGGAAGACCTTTCCTGCCAGGCACAGCCTCCCTCCTTCCTCCCTCTGGGCAGGCCTTGCTCCAGCAGGCCCTGAGCGGGTTCAGTTGTTGGTATTCACCTTTAAAAGTACAATAACAATGTGTGCTTGCCCCTTTGGAGCATCCTATTTCCAAACAGTGCAACCAGTGTGGTCTGAGTCTAGTGCTGCCCACAGGGTGGGGTGAATGGCCAGGGAGGCAGAGTATGGACACAACACAGGTGGCAAAAATGTTTTTCTTCATGGGAAGAAACTCACAGGTGTTTTACTGGTTTAAGTGTGTCTCCTCCCAGAGCATGTTGCAGTTAGTGGTGTCTCAGGGCACAACTGTTGGGCTACAGCTCAGATCCAAACCCCCTGAAATGTTTGTGTGTTGTTGCATGCGAGGGTGTTCCCATGCCCCCAACCCTGCTTGCATGAGTGCAGTTGCTGGTTTGGGTGAAATGCAGCACCCATGGAGAAAAGTAATGGCTTTAAGGTGGAGAATTGAAATGAAGAAGAGGAAAAGAAGATTTATCTGGGGAGAATCAGAACAGGCTACTGAGAAGCTGTGGAGCAAGTCTGAAGATTGGAAATATCTCTCTCAATGTTATTACTGTGTGCCATTAAAAATGCATTATGCATATTACATGACCCATTATTCATGAAGCAGGTTCCATACCTTTTGTTTGCCAGAGTAACAGTAGAAAGGGTAAGGAGAGACACTGGAGCACACCTTTGTTTCTTTCTGTAAATTTTTAATGACACCTCTAGCTAACCAGTTGGTGAAGCTCAGTTCCTGCATAAAAGTGGAAAGGCAGAGCTATCTACGGGACAACTAAGCCTTTCAGAAGCTAATTTGAGCTTGTGTTCATCCACACCAACAATGATTAAATTACCTATCAAGTGTGCAGAGCTATCAGGATTCAGGGCATTGAAAAATAAGGTGAATTTATCTGATTGATTTAAAAGACATGGGTGGAACAAGTGGATTATAAAAATAAAAGGTCTATTCCTTATAGATATTATAGAAGTACCTCTCTGGCAAGCTAAAGAACTTTTTACTTTCCTTCTAAAAGTTGTTTTGGCTGTACAGAAAACAAATTTATTAGTTGGAATCAAAATGCTTTATACAAATCTGTTAGCAGGCTGAATTTATTCATGAGGCAGAAACAAAGTGCCTTATTAGGTTCCATCCGTATGCCAAGCAGAGATGTTTAAAATTAAAATATGCAAACATCAGCTGTGTTTTCTATACAGTCAGTTTCCAAAAGCTGATAGTAACACTCAGATTGGATATTGCAACACAAGTTAGAGAGCATCTCTTTTGAGTCTTGCTCCTTCCTCAAGCAAAACGTTTGTTGCAGTTGATGGGGGAGGGAGGAAGAGGTTTCTAGAATAAGCCTTGGGTGAAAGATTGCGAGACTCGTGCAATTCTGCTTGCCAGCTGTGCTGCTGTTGCATGTTGACAAAGGTGAGCTCCTGAAGCCTCTGCATTTTCCACCTGTAAGAGAGAAAAACCAAACAGGTCAGTTGTATCAAATTCGTCTTCAGCATAACCCCAGATCACATCAGGAATGGATTTTGCCTTTACTCTGTAAGATTTGGGTCTTACTCTAAATAGTGAAACATAGCTCAGCATACAGCCCTTTGAGGAAATTCTGATTTAGAAAAGCACTGAAATATGCATGTAAGTCAATGGAGTGTGTCTCTAGCAGAGACCTTACTGGATGCTTGCTCAGAGTTAAAATTCCAGAGATTTTCCCTACTGAATCTTAGACCTTACTCCTTGCCAAGCCACATCCTGTCTGTCTATTTTCACCTGCAGTGGAGGTGGCTTCTGAGAATGCCAAGGATAATTTTTTTTTAATTGTCAATAGGCTAGTGGTAGTTTTCAGTATTTTTTCCTCTGAGTAATAAAGCAGTCTAAATAAAGATTTCGGGCATGTAAATATCTGTTATGCATTATAAGATGTGTAAAATGATGGAACCAGATTTTAAAGGTATTTGTGTATCTAAAGTTGCAAATATGTCTGAATGTGGATTGGATATGAGTATCTAGTTTTGTCTATGACTTCTTTACTGGGGGAAGGAAAATGAAAAAAAAAACCCAACACATGAGTCTCAGAACATTTATTGAGTCTGTGTCACACCAGTTTGTGATATGCACAACATACAGACTGTAAAGAGAGAGCACATAAATCTGAAGGAAATGTTTCCTATGTTATAAAAATGCTGGTCACACCTTGTTGGAATAATGGTGCCTAACAGATTTACCTGGAACATGTGACAAAGCTTTCAAATAAGTTAAAAGCAAACCACTTTTACGTGCTTGTTCCAACATGCTGCTCATGCTGCTTCTCATCTGCTTTTTTTTTTTTTTTTGTAGAGGTGACATGACAAAAGAATGTTGAATAAGGCAAACATATAAGGAAAATAATGTAACAGGTATTGAAATTAATTTTTTTAAATACTGTGCAGCAACTTTTTGACACATGTGGGATACCCCAGCCAGCTGGATACTAGAGTGCATGGGGTACATCCACCCCAGCTCACTGAGGCTCAGTGTCCATAGGCACTGACAGTTGCTGCAGCAAGGCTGGGCTCCTCTGCTCAGGCAGCCCAGAAGGCAGCTCAGCTGCTGGCTGGTGCTGCCAGCTCCCTCTGTGGCACCCGGCTCAGAGGTGGCGGCTCCGCCACCACGCTGGCACTGGCTGGCAGGAGTGCAGCACTGCAGGTGCTGAAAATGGTCAAGATATTCCATTGATTTAGGTACTGTAATAGGGCCAGCTGGCATTAAAGGGAAACTGTAATCCTCTGAGGTGGCAGACAGTTCATTATGATACATAACTTATGTTTTACACTTTTTCCCCCCTATGAATAATACATTTCCAAAGCTCACTGATCCACTCAAGGGAGGAATTCAATGGGGAAAAAGAAGTGTCATTGCAAAAAACAAGAAGTTAACTCCCAATTTTTTTTACTATTTTGTATAGGAAAGTTAAAGTGTTGAAATGAAGAGCCACAACAAATTAATAGTATTTTATTATGTGGTCAGCCAGAAAAGAATAGACATTACTTTGGTCTAAATTGCTTCCAAGGACTCCTAGCAATTAACTTTAACTTATTTAAGCCAAGGGATCTTATGTTGCCTGTTATACCTGCTAAATTCTCAATTTCACAGACTATCAGCTCTGCCTCTACTATTGCCCTTTGCCTCCCTGAAACACAGCAACATGGACAGGCAGGCAGGAAGGTGAGACCCAAAAAGGGAATGGGTGAAAAACAGTCTTGATCCTTTTAATGTAGCTGTTCTAACTCTTTGAGGTGCTGCAGGAATGATGGTTGCAGGTAGACATCCCTTGTTGCAAACGTGCAGTCAGGGAGCTTGGACCTTCTGGACCAGGATGCTCTTGCTCACACTGAGTAATAGTGAGTGTGAGTCAGGGTGTTGTCACCTCGAGCTCTGAGAGCAAAGAGCTGGGTCTTCCTGTGTGCTTGTGCTGGGCTTTGTGCTGCAGGGGCCTGACCTTTGCTGAGCTCTGCTGTGTACTCTATATATCTGCTGTCAGTTGGTTTTGGAATTATTTGTGTTTTCAGTAGCTTAAATTAACATTAATGGCAATTGAGAAGAGTCTCCTTCCTGTGTGATATTTCCACCATGGCTGAGGTGTTTTGCTTGTGAGCTCCTCTACTAAGCCAGGTAGCCTTGCTCTCTCCCTGCCCATTTTTCAGCTGGGCCTGGCTCTGGCAGGGCTCACTGCTGTTTTTCCCTACAGACATTTGGCAATCTTTGGATTGATTTCTGGGGCCAGTTGAGGTGGTGAGGCTGTTTGTCACCTCTTGTCTCATCCCAGGCGAGGGGGGGTGATCTTCCAGCGGGTGCTTCCTTCCCAGTTTCCCCAACCCAAGTTGCGTCACAGACCCTTGCAGGGATGGAAAAGAACAGTTGCATTTATGGGAGGAAGGGGTTTTATGCAAGTGGTGTGAGCTATGTCCTCTCTTACTTTTCCCTAAATTCTAAATACGTCTGTCTGAAACCTTTCACATCACTCACCATACTCCAGGAAGACATGGGGCCATGGAAGAGCATGTGCCTGATTAAGTGTGAAGTGCCTCAAACTGCTAGGCACCAAATAATTGCAGAAGGGGAGATGCTTGACTGTTACTTCTCTCTTCTGAGACTGCTGTGGTTTAGTTTTTAACTGTGGCTCTTTCCACTTGCCATTTGGATGTCAGTTTTGTTCCTCTGCATGTTCGGTTGCTGAAATCTCATGTTTGAGCAATTTTTTCTGTGAATGTCTCTGTGTTGGAGAAGGCTGCCACAGCCTTTATATTGATGCTTTGGCAAGGTTAAGGACTCCTGGTTTTTAGATCCCAGTAGTGACTGGAGAGCCAAGATGCTCTCTACAAAATGCAAGTAATAAGGAGGTATGGGTTCTCACCCAGAAACTGTTGAATCCTCTGAGTCCTGTACAGGAAAGAGTAACACAAAACGACAACTGCACTGGCTGAGTTGGGTTCTGCTGCTGTTCATCTGAACCAGGGGAAATGCTGCAGTTAAGCAGCATGACTGGATGTGCAGCATGTGTTACAGTGAGGGTGTCTGTTGGTACCGCTAGTGAGAGTCTCCTAGGTTAATGTTATTGCACTGTCTTCAATCCCTCTTCCTGTTAGCTGTGTGGTGGGAATTCAGCTGACAATCACTGAAGCTCCCTGAGAGCACAAGTACTGGCCTGTGTATCAGTCTCCAATGGTGGTACCAGTGCCTCTTGGCCAGAGACCTGGCAGTCCTGAAGCTCTGGTGGGCTTTGTTTTGCAGGGAGGGCAAAAAGGGTAAAAAAGCCTGTCAACAATGACAAAAAATTGTTTCCTTGTGCTTCATTTTCCTCACCAGCGTAGAAGCCAAAAAACCAGGCCTTGTTTTCTACCCAAAAAGCTGCTTCTCCTCTTTCTCTGGCTGGGCTGCAGGCATTGCTGTGCCTCTGCTGCTGGGGGTGACTCAGGGCTGTGCATTTTCCTGGCCCCCATGCTGTGAGGAGGGGAGTATCACCCACATGTGAGAGCTGGTGGCAGTCAGCCTTGCCAAGAGCTGGCTCCTGCCTGTGGGCCCCCAGGCAGGTCAGTGTATGGCAAACACAGGCCTGTGACGGTGGAGCCCTGCTCCTGGCCTGTGGTTTGGGTGCTCTGTTTCCTATTTCTTCAATCCCTTTATCCCAGCAAGCTGCTCTTACGTATATTGACAAAAAAGAGTGGTAACTGAAATTGGGTTTGTGGGCTAAAGGACCTAAAGTGCCTTTTTAGCACAGCCCACAGGGACGTGACAAAATCTCTGATCACCTTGACACCACAGGCATACTTTTGAGAAGTTTCATGTTTTCCACAATACAACAAAATATTTTGTCAGCTTAAACAATTGTAATGAGCCCAATTCCTTATCTGTTGATTAGCAGGTTTTAATTGTTAGCTCTGACAAAGCCTTGTTAATGGGACTGACAATCTGACTTAATTTTATATGAAGCCCTGAGGACTGAAACTCACTTCTGTTAGACAGAAATAAACTAAACTGCCCCTATGTGTATAGGCTGTCCAGGGCAGAGGAGCAGAGGGAGCAGGGAAGATGCCATCAGTACAATAAAGTCATGGGCCAGAGGAGATTGTGTTTAAGTCACCTGTCCATGGCATACAGAGACCTGCTAAGGACTCCTTGTGTGTGTTTGCAGTCCTATAAACTTGAAAAAGAAATTTAAATTAGGGTAATTGCGCATCTTGCTAACAGTGGTGCTCAGTTTTATGTTGTAACAGTGGTTGCCAAAGAGGTAGAGGAAACTCCACCACAATACTGAGAGAAAATGTGTGTGCAGCAAGTGCCTCTGGCACATCCAGGCTCTGGGCAGCCACAGCCAGAAAGGTCAGGCTAAAGATTCATGAGGTGGTGCTGGACAGATTTGATCGCTCCACAGGAAACCCTCAAACACCTTGAAGAGGGACTATAACCTGAATATGCCTTGGGAGATGGAGTACTCAAAAGCATGCTGCAACCCAGAGGAGGGAATCCCAGGCTGAACTCACTGAGACACGCAGAGCTAAGAGCGTGCTGGACTGTCAATCCTTAGCTGGGGAGGGAGCTCCTGTCCCTGTCAGTGCATGCTGGGGATGATGGCTCAGAAGCCTCTGGGCATGAGGCATATTGACTGTAACATGTCTAGAGTTCCCTAGGCAGGGAGAAACCTCAAATGGCCTTTCTAGATTTACTGCTGCATTAGGAGGCTTTACATGCTGTTGTGACACTGAGTCCTGAGCTTAACTACCTTACCATGAGTGCAGAGAAGTGTCTTTCTAGGGCTCCTTTAAAACAACCTTAGTTCCTGAACTTGTGGTGTGTTACTGTGAAGTGGCCTCTGGTAATGAACTTGGAATATTTTCAAGGAAACATACGGCTAAAGATTCATCTCTTTCCTAGTGCTGGTTTAACTGATCATGATGTTGAAACCATTTGTAACTCCCCTTTTGGGAGGTGCAATGTTCCTGCAGCTCAGTGTTACCAGATGAATTGCAAGCTTAGTCACTAAGTAGATTTCAGGGTTAGTTTTCTGCAGAGATTCACAGTAAGCCTGTAGGTAAGCTGTCTGGAAGGATGGGTTGGGTGCTGTAGTGGTCCTTCATGACCAGGAAAGTTCCAACACCCCTGAATTTCCAGTGGGGTTGGGAGGCAATCATTAGAGGCGGGTGTATGTGTGGATCAGTATGTGGCTTGCTGGTTTTTCTTGCTCTGGGCAAAATCTGTTGACTGTTCAGAGGGTATAAGAGCCCCAGGTGTCAGGTGTTGTGTATCTGATGAAAAGATTCACTTGTGGAAAAAGACTCAGCAAAATGTTACTCTTGTACTTCTCAAGTGCTGTTTGGGATGTGCTGCTGATTCAATCATTTTAAGAGAGGTGCTTAAAGGGCATTACTATGAATTTCCAGTCCTAAAAGAATAATTCTGTTCTGTACAAAATTCTACCAATTGAGTTTGGCCCTGAGTGGTCCAGCAAACAAATATTTCACTAGTGTTTTTTCCCTGCAAATATACTGTTCTTCCTGCAAATGTACTGAACAAAATTCAGTGGTTTTTATTTTCTTCTATACTTTGGTAAATACCAAAAAACCCCCTTCTTTTCCTTCTCAAAATTTGTTACTTCCAAGAACTCTTCTGAAGGGCCCCCAAAATGAATGCACATCAATTCCCAAAATGAAAATAATGGATAGTAGGAATAGCCATGGGTTACTGAATGGTGCTGAAGTCCTTTCCCTCCCTCCCCCAGTTTCCATAAGGAAGCTCTGTGACTGCCAAAGCTGCACCTGACCAATGATTTTTAGCAGGAGAGAGTAGATGCACATGAGGAATTGACAGGGGAAGGGAGGGACCTAAGAATTGAAAACGGAAGGTATTTAAACCAATCGAACTACCTTCCTTTTACTTTCAGCCTTCTAAAGAAAGGTGTTTCTCTGCTTGGATGTGTGCTTTTGATGCGTGTTTTTTACTGGAACTCTAATTTCTAATTAGCCGGGGAAAGAGAGGTGGGAGAGGAGTGGGCAGTTACCTTCCCTTCTCCCCTTGGAACAGTTTGGAACATTTCCAAAGCTCCTGTCAGCTGTGGGCCACAATGGTGCTCAAGTTCTTGCAGAAAGCAGCCCCAACACCACATGCCAAGAACTTTGGAGGCTGTGTCCTGAAGCAATAAGCTCAGTAGTTGTTCTCTAGCTAACAGACCTTTTCAGGTTGTCTTCAGAGCAGGAATCCATGGACCCGTTAACGTCTCAGCAGCGATCCTCAGCCCTTCCTCTATCATGTGGTGAGCTGCAGGCGCAGGGATGCACGTGCACGCCCAGTCTGACTGTGCATCGCGGCACTTACAGCTGCTTTTCTTCCTGTGGGTGAAACCTTCACGCGCACTTCTGGCATCTGGGCACATTGAGAACAACCTTGCAAAGTAAACACATCCACCTACAATTTTTATTTTCCCAAATCACTCCTTTAGCTAATGTTTCAAAGATACATACGCACCACATCTGGTGCAAACCAAATATTTTCAGTCTGTTGGATCCGAGTCAATATTTGCCCAAGGTATTACAAAGACGGTCGTGAAGCTGTGACCGGCTAAAGGTAACAGTGCCCTGGCTGAGGATTTGTCTTGGGGTTATGTGTGAGCAAAGGGATGCAGAGCTTTGTGATGGGGAGTCCTGCCAGCACTGCTCCTGTGGTGACAGTGCTTGTGGCTACTTTCAGATGGCCCCCTTGATGACTGGCCCCCATGTGCTCGTGCAGCCAGGGCTTGACTCATCACTGGTGCTACTGGAGGACTGGCACTGCTCATGCACCTTCTCCAGCCCTCTGGGCATTCCCCTGGGAGAGTCAGATGCAATGGGGACATTTGCGGGATGGCTCCTCACTAGAGTGAAGGCGGTGAATAAATCAGTGCATTCTGTCATGCTGGCTCAGCTCCTGTTTCAGATTTTTGCACCAAAGTGTTTATTTTGTGTATCTTGCGGGTTCCTGGTGCCTCTGCAGTCTCTGTGTAGGCCTCCTGCTGACTGATGTGCTGTACTTGCCATCAAGTTGTGGAAGTTGGCCTGTCAGAGCTGAATCAATCCTAGAAATGCTATTAAAATCTGACATGCTTTTTGGTCAGTTGAGACTTGCTTGAGTAAACAAAGGTCAAATCTTCAGTTTCTTTTTTGGTACTTACATAGTTCTATATAGAAGCTAACTCCCACTGCTCCAAGAGCATTTTGAAGCTGACTCAAATGTGACAGATTTCTCTTACTCTAACTGAAATTAAAGAACAGGAACCTGACTGTAGGACGACCTACATTTAATATGTCATATTTAGTGTAAATCTGAGTGGTCTGTGCTCTAAACAGAACTGAGCATGTTTGCAACTCTGTAACTCAGTCAATGATGTGTGGATTGCATCTAGTTAGTACTGCAAGAGTCTCACTGCTGCTGGTGGAGTGTCTCTGCAGACTAAACTCGGCAATGATCAGTCTGCTGGGGGAAAAGGTCATTTCCTGGTCACTGCTGGCTGCTGGAGAGGCCAGGTCAGTGGGCGTTACTCTTATCTTCAGCACTTCCACTGCAATTCTGTGTGGCTCAGCACACTTGGTCTTTGTGCTTATTGCAGCATCTGTTTTTCACTTTGTTCTTCCTCGAGGCCAGGGACTAACATAACACTAAGGGCGGCTCTTAAAACTTCCTGGAGAAAGAACTCATGCTAAGTAGCTGCACACCTGATTGTGGTCAGCCTGAAATTCATTGCATTAAACTGGAAGTGACATATCCAGTGCTGTAACAAAACAGTAAATCCTCAGAAACCAGGGGTGAAGGATGAACACATTCCTGGTTAGAACCCAGCCTTAGTGGAGAGGGGAGGTTATTGTGAGATAGAAGCCTCCTTGCAATGGGATTACACCCTGCCTGACTGCTCTGTGGTTTGAGGTGTGGGCTGCTCCAACTAGCAGAACACACAGAGTAGGGTTTGACAAGTCCTCTTCTATTTTGTAGCAAGTATTTATTTCAAAATCCTCTTTTTTGATCTTCTTGTTGCATTTAAAAAGCAGAATTGCTTAGTGATTTTTTTTTTTTTTTAGATTTTGGGTGACTTAGCAGTCATTATGACCTAAGAGAACTTGTTCATGGTGATTGCTGTATGTTATGAGCATATAGGAAACACTGTGTTTAAATGTTGTGTAAGAGTTGGTGCTGTGGTCCCTGCCTTCATTTGCCCGTAACTGTCAACAAAATAGGTTCAAGTCTCTTATGTCAGTGCTTGACCTGTTATGTTGCTGTGTGCTGGGGTTTACAGACAGTCATTGTAGTTCACCCATCTTTGAGAACGAGATGTTGGGCAAATGTCACGCTTGCTCTGTGCCCTCCTCCTTAGGAAGCTGCAGTTACCTCTCATGGCACCTTGGGTGGGACATCTTCCCTTTTCCACACTTCTATTTGCTGGGTACCTGCAAAATCAATTTTTCCCAAGGGGACAAAAAGCACCTGAAAGTGTTCATCCCTCTGAAGCTGCTGTTGTGAGATGGGCACTTTTGTCTCTTCACCTCAAGGTGTGTGACAAGGAAATGAGACCTATACCTGGACAAACAAGGGAATCTGGACATTCCTTAATGACCCTGCCAATTCCCTCTGCCTCGTGCTTGTACCTGCATGCCTGTGAGTGGTGTCTGGATGACATCACTGTGTTTGCTTGAGCAAAGCAGTGGCTCAGCTGTGTGCCAGGGAATTGCTGTGCAGCCAGCTCCAGCTACTGACTTGGGACTGGCACACAGACCAGAGGTCTTTTGAGTCCTGCCATGTTGGTGATGGCTATCAGTTTGGTACCTCTCCTGCCCTTTCATTGCTCCGGGACATTAAGCCTGTAGCAAACATCTTGGGTTTAGTATCGGAGTTTTACCTCTGTCCAACGTGCATCTCCTACTGCAAGCTGTGAACACACAATTCAGGTTGGTGGAGACTTTCAAGGGCTCTGCAGCTAAATTCCCTTAATTCCCTTTGGTTCCTTGCATGCAGGAGACACAGGTGAGAGCAGTCAGGCAACCTCTAGAGTCCTCCTCCTCCCACAGCCTCAAAACACCAAGTGCCACAGTTCAAAGGGCAGGTTCTGATTCAAGAAGTGGACCAACACCTATAGATACAGTAATGGTAATAACACTGAAAACACTGTGCTGTATTTACCCACTACTCCAGAAATAACAGATGTGCAGCAGTAATTACCTAAACACTTAATTAGAGATATGGAGAACTGAGTGGTTGAGAGTATTGCTTTCTAGAAGTAATTTCTGAACTAATACCTAAATCTACAGAGAAAAGTGATTTCTGAATGCAGTCATGAATTATGCTGCTGTGACAGGATGTTGCGCCCCATCTCAATCTGTTTCATTCTTAGAGGCATGCTTTGCATAAACTAACAGAAATCACACTGGTTATAAAAAACCCGATTTTAACACACTCCAGGTCTACCCCTTAAGTAGGACCTCATGATAACCTTACATATTGATAGAAATATAATTCTGTTAGTGCATTTAGAAGTGCAAGGACTTTTTTGTGGCTTCATTCAGAATTGCACCTACATAGGGTTTCAGGAAGCCTAATGTAACAGTCAGATTAAGTGCTTTCTTGCCTATGGCTATTTTACTGGAAATCCTGGTAACGAAGACCTCAGAATAAGCTTTTGTGTCAAAAAACCACATTTTCAGTGCTTCCACCCTGGAAAGGGATGCAGTGAGAGTCTATTTCTCTTCTATTATTGATTATTCATTGCAGTTCTCACTAGAGGATAGAAGACTAAGCCATTCTGTCTCGAAATGTCAAATCTTAACCTTTGTGCAAACTTTCTGAAGTTGAGCAAGCTGTGTGAAAATGGGCCACTGTGATTGAATAACGTTAATGTGGAAATAGTTAACTCCCACACAATGCTGTGTTTCACCATCTGCAACATGGTTTGGGTCTGCAATGGTTTCACAGGTCTGTGATGCTTGTGCAGATTTTGTGGTGGTTCTCCTATTTGTAATTACTACTGTACTTAAAGAAATGTCTGTACACTGATAAGCAGTACATAACATTGATACATAGATGCAGATGCTAAAAATATAATTACACTTTTGTGCTGAGCATTCAGCTATCCAGCCTGACTTCATACCCTGTACTCATAATTGCTTTCAGAGCCAGATTCTCACCCTGCCACAGAGATTTTTCTTTTCTCCCAGATGGGTTCTCTTGCATTTGGTTGTATTAAAACATATTTTGTGACTGTGTGAATCAGATCACTCTGTAACACTGACCTACCCTCCTTATCACCCTATGGCTCCACGTGCTCTAATGTTATCTGCCAATTCTACTGGCACAGATTTTTAACATGACACCTTCTTCCCCACACCCTTTCTCTCACTGTGAGCTCACGTCCCTCCTGTGTCAAACCTCTGCTGACATCCTGCTTTTCTTCACTAAACCTCTGCTGAAGTTTCCACACGGCACCTGGTGCTGGCCCTTCCTTACCCCTCTCTGAACAAGAGTTAATCCCAGGCAAGTTCAGTACCAGGTTTACTGTCACAGACACACTGCAGGTACCTCACCTGTTATGCCGATAGAATTCATTGCATGAAAAAGTGCCTCTACACAGATGGCCTGGATTAAAAAAATACCTCCAACAGCTGCCCCAAACCAACCACAATGAGTCAAAAACTAGTATTTACAATCTTTGCTCATAGTCACCCCCATTTACTACTGGATTCCACACTGAGATTCAATCATTCAAGCTGGTTTTCCATACACTTAATGTGCATCCTTGTTATTTTTGTTCTCCCTAATAGAAGGGTTAATTTTTAGTAAGAATGCCTGGTAGAAGAAACTCAGGATTTGCAATCTTACTAGTTTGTAATAACAATTTCCACCCATGCCCAATCCCCATGCATTTATTTCTTGCTTTGTCATTCCTAATAACCACAACTACTGGGTTGTACTAGTAGTTAACCATGTGGCTTAGGCTTCCTTGGACCCTAATACCCTCTTTTACTACTACAAACATACTGAAGTTCACTGCTGCTTTCAAACACACTTTGATTTTTCAAGACTCTTAAAAAGTAACATTATTTGGTCTAGCTCATCCTGTTTTCTTTCTTGTATAGCCTAGGGCAGTCCATTTGCCCTAAGTGGCCACATTATCTTTTCCCCAAGAGCCACTTACTGTTAGGTGGCCTCAATGAGCAGCTCTGAACTAGAAGATCTCAAGCTCTCAGACTTCTGAGGTGTAACTCTCTCCCAGCCATCAACTCCTCTTACATCTGTAGCCTTGTCTTCTTCAATGGGCAGAATGGTTATAAATAGAGAAGATGGATGGAATCACCTAGATTCCTTAAAGAGCTCAGCTCTTCCTCAGTTCACTTTTGAGGCCAGAGCAAATGGTCTGCTTTAGTCTCTTATTTCAAAGTGCTTGGCCTCAACATACTTAACCATGTTCAAAACTGAGTCTAAAGGTTGCAGTGGCTTTATCTACAGATATGACCCAAATCTGGTGGTGATTACTTATGAAAATCTGACCCAGTTCACCTGTAACGTTTCTGTTTGGTGTGCAGCCAAGTTTACAGTATCAGCAACATCAATGCAAAGCAACTGATATGGAAAAATATGATCAATGGACTTTTATTTTTCTTCAGCTCTGTGTAGGGTTAGGCAAAAGAGTAAGGGGGGCATTACAGCACGTATTGCCAAAAAGCAAGCAAATGTATTTTGAATTTCAAATGCATGTTCTATCAGAAGGGGACGTTCCTTTGCAACATGGTGGGATGCCTGCTATCAGTTTTGGTACAAGCTGTGTTAATGCCCTGGCCAGGAGTGTGGATAGCAGGAGCTCAGAGTGTATTTCTGGCTCTGCAGGTGACATAAGTCCGTGTGCCTGGATGAGTCACTCCACTCCCCTTTCACTTTCTTTTTCTGTGAAAAGGGGTTTAGCATCTTTGAAAAATGCTTTGAAACTGATGATCAAACTTCCAATGGAAAATCATTCTAAAGGAGACTGCTAATGGTAAAGAGTTCACCTCAATGCATGTAAACATTCCACAAGGAGACCATTCGCTCAAACAAAAAAATTCAGCAAATAAAAATAAGCATGATCCTGTGAAGTCACTGATCAGTTTGATCCATCTTCAGTGGTGAATTTGTAATCCTGGTCAAAGTTCTGAAACTAAACAATTTCTTACAACGATTAATTAAAAGTAGGAATGCATCTCTTTTTTTAGTAAAAAAATTTTCCCAGAGGTTGCATTATGAAAGGTAATGGCCTTGATAGGTAACAGCCTATGGAGATACAGGGGCTGTTAATATGGGGATTCTCACAGAGCAAGAAATTCTGAACAATGCAGTTACTGCACCAGTTCATCACATAATGAAATTTAACCCATCTTAAAATGAAAAGTTACATGACACTTGATTTTCTTCTTTTTTCTTTCTTTCTTTCCTTCTCTGTTTAGAAATGTCAAAATGAAACACACTGACAATTTGGACACTTTTTCAAGTTGAGAAATTAATCAAAACCAACTTTTTCCTGCAGAGGTTTCATTTTCAACCAAGCATGCCGCTTCTGATTAAAGAAGTTGCATAAAAATTCTTAATCTTCTCTGCGCAGGAGTACTGCTGTAGCTGTTGGGTGATTCATGCCTGTTTTAGAGACAGCTTTCATAATAATCTATAGGTGCTCTTGTAAGACTCTTTATACGAGTACTTTTGCCTGTGCACAGGTCATGTGGCCCATGGGGCCCTTCCAGTTGCAGAGCAGCACCTGTAGACAAGGGCACCAGACCAAGGGCCCACTTAGGAGGAGCAGAGGGACAGTGGGCCCGTTTGCTGTCCTGTGCAGGGGGAACAAGCCCTACTGCAGGCTCCCCACAGCGAGTCCCTGTGCCCCTGCGAGGTGGGAGGTACATGGCTGGACAGAGCCATCCCTTGCTGGGGGCTGGGAGCAGCAGGAGGGGTGGGAAGCCCAGGGGTCTCCTGCTGGAGAAGATGCCTGTGGGGTGGGAACTTTACAGCGACACATGGGGAACAGGCAGGAGGATGAGTGCTAACTGTTGGAATTAGTGAAATGGTATGGCGGAAAGGAATGGCCATGCGCTGGGATGGGAAGAACAGAAGGATTTGGAAGAAGAGGGGACAGAAACAGAGTAGAGATATGAAACAGGGTGGGGTGATTGTCCATAATTCCAGCTTTATACCCAGTTGTGAATTTTTAGTAGAAGTTTTTCAGAAGCAAAAGGTACAGAGTATTATTTATGGAGTATTATCTGTGGAGTTCTGAATTCAGTATTTTTAAGAACCTGTGGCTCTTAGAAATTGTACTTAGATGGTAAGAGCAGATACTCTTTGGCTAACCTGCAGGAAACTTCTTTCCTCCATTTGTAAAGGAAATAAGGATGTGAAGATATGTATCTATGCTGTTGTGCTTCCATTCCTCCCTCCCTCATGCTTCTTAGCACTGGTGACTTTATCAGCTTTGCTTCAGGCGAATTCTATCTTGTATTCAAGGTTATCAGATAGAGATCAACTAGGAAAAAAAAGAAATCCAACTTTTGACTCAAACTCTTAAGGTATAAATGATGTAACCCAGAATCCAGCATTACTCCTACACAGATCAGTCAAGTACCAGAACTGGAGGTCAGTGTTTCACCTTTGAATCACCAGATTAGAAAAAAGAGACTTTCCTTCAGTGAAGTCTAGACAACAGCACTACTTATAGTTAGATACTGACAGAGCCTTCAAGGCAGGTAGGTAAATGTTTGTAGCTACAGTTTAAGGGTTTTTTTAATGCTGTGACAAATTTTGAACTGTAGAGAGGGGATAACATGCAGTAAAGTGTGAAGTGTGCTCGACAGTTTAAGAAAACAGCTAGCAGGTCTTGAGTATTTGAGCGTGAAAGTGATCCCTTCATTCTTTGCAGGGCAGTATCATAAAACCTTTTAGATAAGTTATGGCATTACTTCCAAGCCAAATTATGGGTATTGGATGCCTTAGCACTACAGCATTGAAGACTTAATCTCGTCCCACATCGTGGGAGAAGGGATGGCTTGCAGAGGCACTACAGCTGAAGAGCTGTGGGTCCTGCTACAGCCTGGCCACGGCGAGCTGCACTGTGCCCTGAGCGCCTCCGTCCCGCAGGGCCCGCGGCAGCCGCGGCCCGGCTCTCGGCCGAGGGAGCTCTCGGCGTGCTCCAGGCAGCCTCGGGCCGCGCCGCACAAACCACACGTTCCCAAGGCAGTGGCCTCGCTCGCCCCGAGTAACTCAGCCAGCACAGCAACACACCCATGCTGCTTTTCGGCAGAAAGGAGACCCAGCTCGCTCCCACAGCAAGGCTCCCTTCAGCTCAGAGAGAGAGAAAACTTAACAAGGAAATCAAAAGTTGTTCACATTAATCTCTTCTTTCGGAGAACACTCTCTGCTTATAGAGTAAGTGAGCATAAAAATGGCATTTGCATTCTTAGGAAACAATGCCTGTGCACAGTTTGCAATGTTTCAGATTCATTCTTTGGAAACAATTTGTGTGATTTATTCTGTTTTGCTTCAAGCGTGATTCTGTTTTTCTTCAGGGCTGCTTGGGGTGTGTGGTTTGACACTCAGCTTGTCAGTTTAGCATTGTGAGATTGTGAGTTTTTTGAAGAGGGCACATCTGTGGTTATAGAAGAATAACAAGAAGCATCAGATGTTCAGAGAACAAAAAAGTAGAGCTTGGGAGGATCTTAGAAATGAATACTTAGCAGAGATGACATATATATGACCCAGAGCTGTAGAGGGCGAATGTGGTATCTGTAAAATCACTTATTTTTCAAGTTTTCAAATGCTCTTAATTATCTTAATAAGGAACAAACACTTCAATACATTTCTAGTTGTGAAATTTTATAATAAGCCAAGGATCTTAAACAGCAAAAGTAACTTAAAAAAAAAAATTACTGAGAGCCCATAGCTCAGGAAAAAAAGTACTCTTCAGTACTCAAAAAAGCTTTTAAGCAGTAAAAGGAAATGCTGGGATTGCAGATTTATCCTGTGTATTCCCAAGACTGCTTGGGAGTAATTAAGTTAGATGGACATTTAACCAGCCTTTGTGCAAGAAGGAGTCAAGTCAAACTGCAGAGGGGTGTAGGCTTATGCAGGTTTCTGTGTAACAGTGAACTGGATCTAAACCTTGTTCAAAAATCAACAGCCAAACTGTTTTTGACAGTGTCTGCCTTTGTAAAAGTGCAATTATTATTCTAGCTTAACCACCCACATTGTTATCAAAAGGACCATAGTATTTTAAAACTTATTTTAAAATATTTTTAATATTTCTCCTATACTGAAATCACCCTCTCTTTTCTGGCTGTATAGGTAAAGATACTACACCAATACAACTGCTTTGCACCTTCTCAACAAAGTATTTTTAATGGATCACATGCTTTGAGACCAAGTCCTCAATCTGAAACTTTTGAACAAGAAGTGCAAAAGTTAGTAATTATCTTCATGAATTCTGTGCTAAAGTGATGTTCACTATTTCAACTGCTGAAATAATGTACCTACACTTTGAAATACAGTCAGCCTTGCTAAATCAGTACTAGCCACAGATTTGCAACCATTTATTCCATTTATTAAATTATCAAATCAGAAGTGTCTGAAAAAGGTTTTCTCCTGACTCTGGATAGCACTTGCAATACTGAGGTGTTTACGGAAAATCCTGCTTAGTGGCAAATCCTGATTAGGAAACGTTATCATTTTTCTGCATAATAGGTGAGATAGGCGTGCCTAACATATGGTTGCTATAAAATACCTTAGATGAGTCAGATCTTAGCTGACAGCTGTAAGCAGGATTGCTGTAGCTCCTTGGATAATACTACCAATTATGGTCCTTTTTGTTACTTAACTACTATACTGTTAAATTATATTAACCTGATTTGTAGACACTCCTGTTTGAGTAGAACAAAAAGGCAAGATTTATGATGTAAATCCTGATCTAATGTTTGCAGCTTATTAAAGCTGTATCCAAAGTCCTTCAAGCTCTCTGTAGTGATGACTAATTCTAACCTAATTGTAGGACTCCCCAGAGCCTTCAAGGCAGGTAGGTAGATGTTTGTAGCTACAGTTTAAGGTTTTTTTTTTAATGCTGTGACAAATTTTGAACTGTAGAGAGGAGATAAGTTTAAGGTTTTTTTAATGCAGTAAATTTTGAATTAGAGAGGAGATAACATGCGTAAAGTGTGAATTTTAAGAAGTTTAAGAAAACAGCTAGCAGGTCTTGAGTATTTGAGTGTGAAAGTGATCCCTTCATTCTTTTGCAGGGCAGTATCATAAAACCTTTTGCCACACAGCAACACCACCCATGCTGCTTTTCGGCAGAAAGGAGACCCAGCTCGCTCCCACAGCCAAGGCTCCCTTCAAGCTCAGAGAGAAAACTTAACAAAATCAAAAAGTTGTCACATTAATCTCTTCTTTCGGGAGAACACTCTCTCTGCTTATAGAGGGCGAGCATAAAATGGCATTTCTGCATTCTTAGGAAACAATGCCTGTGCACAGTTCAATGTTTCAGATTCATTCTTTGAAACAATTTGTGGATTTATTCTGTTTTCAGCACCATGATTCTGTTTTTCTTCAGGGCTGCTTGGGGTGTTGTGGGTTTGACACTCAGCTTGTCAGTTTAGCATTGTGAGATTGTGAGTTTTTGAAGAGGGCACATCTGTGGTTATAGAAGAATAAACAAGAAGCATCAGATGTTCAGAGAACAAAAAAAGTAGAGCTTTGGAGGATCTTAGAAATGAATACTTAGCAGAGATGAAAACATATATATGACCCAGAGCTGTAGGATAAGTTATGGCATTACTTCCAAGCCAAATTATGGGTATTGGATGCCTTAGCACTACAGCATTGAAGACTTAATCTCGTCCCACATCGTGGGAGAAGGGATGGCTTGCAGAGGCACTACAGCTGAAGAGCTGTGGGTCCTGCTACAGCCTGGCCACGGCGAGCTGCACTGTGCCCTGAGCGCCTCCGTCCCGCAGGGCCCGCGGCAGCCGCGGCCCGGCTCTCGGCCGAGGGAGCTCTCGGCGTGCTCCAGGCAGCCTCAGGCCGCGCCGCACAAACCACACGTTCCCAAGGCAGTGGCCTCGCTCGCCCCTGAGTAACTCAGCCAGCACAGCAACACACCCATGCTGCTTTTCGGCAGAAAGGAGACCCAGCTCGCTCCCACAGCAAGGCTCCCTTCAGCTCAGAGAGAGAGAAAACTTAACAAGGAAATCAAAAGTTGTTCACATTAATCTCTTCTTTCGGAGAACACTCTCTGCTTATAGAGTAAGTGAGCATAAAAATGGCATTTGCATTCTTAGGAAACAATGCCTGTGCACAGTTTGCAATGTTTCAGATTCATTCTTTGGAAACAATTTGTGTGATTTATTCTGTTTTGCTTCAAGCGTGATTCTGTTTTTCTTCAGGGCTGCTTGGGGTGTGTGGTTTGACACTCAGCTTGTCAGTTTAGCATTGTGAGATTGTGAGTTTTTTGAAGAGGGCACATCTGTGGTTATAGAAGAATAACAAGAAGCATCAGATGTTCAGAGAACAAAAAAGTAGAGCTTGGGAGGATCTTAGAAATGAATACTTAGCAGAGATGACATATATATGACCCAGAGCTGTAGAGGGCGAATGTGGTATCTGTAAAATCACTTATTTTTCAAGTTTTCAAATGCTCTTAATTATCTTAATAAGGAACAAACACTTCAATACATTTCTAGTTGTGAAATTTTATAATAAGCCAAGGATCTTAAACAGCAAAAGTAACTTAAAAAAAAAATTACTGAGAGCCCATAGCTCAGGAAAAAAAGTACTCTTCAGTACTCAAAAAAGCTTTTAAGCAGTAAAAGGAAATGCTGGGATTGCAGATTTATCCTGTGTATTCCCAAGACTGCTTGGGAGTAATTAAGTTAGATGGACATTTAACCAGCCTTTGTGCAAGAAGGAGTCAAGTCAAACTGCAGAGGGGTGTAGGCTTATGCAGGTTTCTGTGTAACAGTGAACTGGATCTAAACCTTGTTCAAAAATCAACAGCCAAACTGTTTTTGACAGTGTCTGCCTTTGTAAAAGTGCAATTATTATTCTAGCTTAACCACCCACATTGTTATCAAAGGACCATAGTATTTTAAAACTTATTTTAAAATATTTTTTAATATTTCTCTCCTATACTGAAATCACCCTCTCTTTTCTGGCTGTATAGGTAAAGATACTACACCAATACAACTTTGCTTGCACCTTCTCAACAAAGTATTTTTAATGGATCACATGCTTTGAGACCAAGTCCTCAATCTGAAACTTTTGAACAAGAAGTGCAAAAGTTAGTAATTATCTTCATGAATTCTGTGCTAAAGTGATGTTCACTATTTCAACTGCTGAAATAATGTACCTACACTTTGAAATACAGTCAGCCTTGCTAAATCAGTACTAGCCACAGATTTGCAACCATTTATTCCATTTATTAAATTATCAAATCAGAAGTGTCTGAAAAAGGTTTTCTCCTGACTCTGGATAGCACTTGCAATACTGAGGTGTTTACGGAAAATCCTGCTTAGTGGCAAATCCTGATTAGGAAACGTTATCATTTTTCTGCATAATAGGTGAGATAGGCGTGCCTAACATATGGTTGCTATAAAATACCTTAGATGAGTCAGATCTTAGCTGACAGCTGTAAGCAGGATTGCTGTAGCTCCTTGGATAATACTACCAATTATGGTCCTTTTTGTTACTTAACTACTATACTGTTAAATTATATTAACCTGATTTGTAGACACTCCTGTTTGAGTAGAACAAAAAGGCAAGATTTATGATGTAAATCCTGATCTAATGTTTGCAGCTTATTAAAGCTGTATCCAAAGTCCTTCAAGCTCTCTGTAGTGATGACTAATTCTAACCTAATTGTAGGACTCCCCAGAGCCTTCAAGGCAGGTAGGTAGATGTTTGTAGCTACAGTTTAAGGTTTTTTTTTTAATGCTGTGACAAATTTTGAACTGTAGAGAGGAGATAACATGCAGTAAAGTGTGAATTGTGCTCGACAGTTTAAGAAAACAGCTAGCAGGTCTTGAGTATTTGAGTGTGAAAGTGATCCCTTCATTCTTTGCAGGGCAGTATCATAAAACCTTTTAGATAAGTTATGGCATTACTTCCAAGCTGCTGTTCCACGAAGTGTTCAATTCAGCTACACACACCATGAAATTTAAGAAGGTAAAAAGTCCAGAAATGGCATTGATTTGATGATGCAGGATGTACCAGCCAGTAGCCCCAGTGGCTTTGTGCTCTGATCCTTGCATGCAGCTCCCACAGGTAATCACAGTGTGCAAAATGTACTGAAGAGTTTGCCTTTCAAGTACAGGCTACTGCAGTGTCCTGGGGACTGACTTGCAAGCAGGGACTTTGCCTTAGAATCTGTGCTTCTTCTCTAGCCTGTTGTTGGAGAGGAGCTCTTTGGAGTTCTTGTCTTGAGGGAACTGCAGGATAGCCAACAAACAGGGGGACAGCTGCAGTGTACAGGGGCCACACTTACTGCGCTGTTGTGATTGATTAGCCTTACCAAGTCTAGGAGTTTAGTCCACACAGTCAATTCTCATAGAAAAGTTTATCTATTTTCTTCAGAACTCCAGCTTGCACTTTGCTCTACTCTACAGCTACAAGCAACTCAGGGGGAATGACTTTATCACACATGTCCATCCATTGCTCAGAGGATCATCTGCTTTCCCAGGCTTTTTGAAACCAGACAGCCTAAATGAGGAATGCTAAATGAGAGCCACCTGAAGATACGTGTTTCCCACACACATCCCCCACCTCCCCAAATCCTGTGTAGCACCACAAATGCCACAGCTCACGTTCTACAGCACCTTTCTGTGCAGAGAAGTGCTTTTAAGATGAAGAGTCACAAAAAGAAAGTTCACAAGAGGAAAAGTCTCCACCAATATTACTTTCCGCCTTTGCTAATGGAAGGCACACCCACTTCCTTTGACTCTAATCAGAGGAGGGCTGGCTGTCAGGTGGTAGAGATACACAGTTGAGAAACAAGAGGTCTTTATAGTTAGGTGCCTAGCCCTACCTTGTATACCATCTGCTTCTAATGGAAACTTAAGACTTGCCAAAAGGAGAGGCTGAGTCTGTGTTTTCAATATTTAATGATCACTGGAAATGACAGTTCAGCATTACCTGCTGTCCCAGTGAGATCAAGCTAAACCCCACACACAGTACTGTGTGCTCACATGCAATTGCAGAAATAAACAGTAAGTATGGAAAACTTAGAGGCAAACTCTTGAACTAGGAGTGTGACCTAATTTCAACATAGGGGCATTGTTTTGCTTTCCCTAAAGACTGCCACTCACTTGAATTCTTTTGGTGTTAACTCTTATAGGTTAAGAAAAAATTGTGTGAAGTAGTAGCCATCAAAATAAGTGAATAATACGATCAGATTGCTTAGAAACTCCCCACTGTGCAGAGGCAGGTCCCCCTTCAGTTTTGTGCACACTCTACTACAAATTACTCCAGGGAGAGCCAGTCTACTGTGTCAGCATTCTCACCTGACTTTTCTGCTTTCTTTCCCCCATGAGGGAACAGGAGCAGAGGCATTACCACCATCCATTTCATAAATGCACTAAGGTAAGCTTTGAAGACCCTAAATTTAAGAGCATCAATTCTGTCTGAAGCAGATGAAGACAGGCAGGTACCTAAGTTTGGATGCCTAAATTTAGATGGTATGAGTATTGCTTTCCCTTTCTCTCTTCCTTTTTCTTCTCTCTGATGTGCTAGTTCTTTTTTCTCAGCAGTTAAAAGAGACATGTCCGGCTGAGCTGCTCATCCCCTCCTGCACTTGGTAGAGTCCAGGTTCTCTCAAACTAGGGGGAGAAGGGTAGGGCATGGAACATCAAGATTCACCAAACCGTCATTTTCCCCCTAAAACCACAACAGATGTCTCACTTTTAAGCTACTCACTGAGACCGAAGAGTGAAAACACAGGTGACTCTTGTATGTGTTGTGTGGACACAGCCTGTGAGGCCCCAGACACATCTCATGCATGTACCAGCACCTTGTTGCTCCCTGCATCTCCCTTTGAAAGACAGGGTGGATTGAAATTTCCAGCCCTGGGTTTGGACAGCAGCAGAGCCCTGTCAGTTATGCTGAAGAACTTTTTTGTTTTGATAGTTTTCAATTAAATAAATCAGGCTCTCTTCTGCTTGTTTTAATGTAGGATTTTGCATTACCATATCTAGCTTGATTTGCAAACTTCACACAGATTCAAGGTAATCTCTTAAAAAACCTGAATGTGTATGGGTTACATTATGACTTTTTACTTTTCTGAAATGGTGAACATCAAATGAACCACTCTGACTTCTCTTTTTCTGTCCAAAATGCAAGAAAAGTCACTAAGCATGGTCAATGGGCAAAAATAATCAGATGGCAGCAGTGAAGGTCTCTGTGCTAGGAGATTCAGTATTAGAGTGCATTGCTTACACTGAGAACATTTACCAGACTGTGAACTGAAGTTTCGTGTGACAATAGACACAAAAGTCTTTCCATCAGCCTCTTTGGCCAGCATAAAGTCTACTTCGAATAATGGTGAGAAAATGTGACTCTGTGTATGTGCTTGTTCTCTTCCTGAGATTATTTCATTACAGCTATAGAAAACTTGGTAAGAAATCCATTCTGTGACATGCAGGTATGTGTCACACATTCCTCCTTTAAGGCAGAACAGCTGCAAAAGCATGAAGCAAGCTTTGCTTCAAGCTTTAAACTAAGCTGTTCTTCTATTCTTTACTAAATCAATTATATATGTCAGGGAAAAAAAAAAGAATCACAATTTAAGTCTGGTTTCCTTCCCACCCCCCTGCTATTAAAAGAAACACATCCTACTCCAATTGCTGGCCATGGACCAGACAGTGCTGGATGCTGTACATGGTTACAGCAGTGGACTTCTGAGACTTTATGATCCTTATCATCTAAGGTGCTAATGGCTTTGCCAAGTTTATGCCCTTTTGACAGAGCTGTTCAGAAATAGAGGTTTCTGTCCCATTTCCCCTAAACCCCAGATCCATGATGTCTCTCCACACCTGCAGCTCAGAAGTCAGTCACTACAATTTAGTGTATCTGAGATAAGGCTGAAACCACCACTGACCAAAATGTCAACTGCTCTCATCTGTTTAACTTACACAGAAGGAAAAACAGTAAGCACAGAAACAAGGCCACAAGGAAACAATCCATCTGCCAATATAAGCAAAATGAGAAGGGGCAGAACAACACCAGAAACCAGCTGCATAATCTTCTGTATTATCTTCTAAAGGACAGATAGTTGTGACAGAAATTTGCTTTAAGATAAAAAATGATATCTAGATTTGACCATTTCTAATCAGTTAGGCTGTTACAAAGCATGCTCATAAGAAAACTACATAAATGAACTGAATTTTTGGTATTTGTGATTTTTATACACCAGTTAAGGCTGACAGTTTTGAAAGATCTTTTTGGGACGAGTCTATAGCCTCTCTCCTATTCCAAAGTATTGGGCACATATGTACACTTTCTGCATTTATTTACATGTGTGTTATGTCTAACGGAAATGAAATCTTTACAAGGAAGTGAAGAATATCCCTTCGGGTGTTCCCAGCATACTACAGAATGTTCTTCTGGACTCATGGATGGAGAAATGTTATTTTGTTGTTGTAGGGCAAGGAAAAGAATGAGGGAGCTTACTACACAGCAGTGAAAGAAGAGATGCAAAAATCCTGAAAGCTGACTTTTTTAAGCTGCTGAGGCAGACAGTAAAAGCAGTTATAGTGAACCCTGATAGAGAGGTCTTTGAGCCTGAAACCTATTCATTCTTATTACAAGACTATACATTTCCTACACAGTAGGTGCTGAAGACCAAGCCTAAAAATAACTACAAAAAAAAATCACACCACTAAACTGACAGGAAGTGTAAAAACTTTCCAAATGAAAGCCATCAAACCTGATGAAACACAGTCACATTCCTGGTATGATGTACACTTGCAATGCCTTCTAGGTGTACTCTGTATGGCAGAACTGTTATGAGGTAATCTGTGCCCCAAGGTAAACACGCATGGAACAGAGTAATGGCTTGCTCAGAATCTACTAGCTAAAAATAGAAATTCAGTCAACTTCCAAAATCAGAAGTGAACAGATATAAATTCAAGGTTTAAGTTCTGCTCAGAGTATCATACCTATTACTCAGTCTTCTATAGAAGTTTATCTTTTGGTGAGGTCTTGACCCTTCTTTCCATATGTATCAAGTAAACTTTTCCATCATGGTACAAAACCAATGTAACATCTATCCAGTAATTCTTATAAATATTGTATCAGACACACTCTGATTGTAATGGGTATTTTTCCCCCACTACATACTTAAAAAAATGTATAGCTGTAATTCTGCATTCAGGGTTATCCTAATTCTAAATTGTTGCTTTTACAACTTACACTGAAAGTAACTTCCCATTACAATGTAAATTTGGAAAAGTCAAACATTGCCTAAATAAAGCCTACTGCTCAGTGAGCTTCCATGGCAAAGCTGCATGAGCTTCTCTGTGTTGGGGGGAATCTACCCATATTTACTCTGATTATCATGAAGGAACCACACAGCAGTGAACTGCTTAAGTCTAGAGTTCCTTTCTGGCGCCCAATTACAGAAGCAAACCAAAGGAATAAACTTTGTTTTTTTAAATGGAGTGAATGTGTAGCAGCCCTGGTAAAGCTTGGTTCAGCCTTACCTAGAGCTGGCATTTGCTTCAGAGTAAGCACTGTCAGTTACAACTTTCTTCTCCTTTCTTCTCGAGTCTCTCAAAATACAGTCTCCTATGAACTGAGAACTATGCAATAAAACATGGAATCATTAAGAATATTAGTGGACTAGTTTTAAAGTGCAATTCATAATCACTTAGTGACAGAAGCTATTCCAAACATACTCAGCCTAAATAATACAACTCTCTGAAATGAAATGACTACTGAAAGCAAAAAATTTTTAGTTATTAAAATATATTTAAGAAGTCCAAATTAGTAACAACTAGAGTCTGTTTAAAAAGAACTTTTACACAGGTTCAAAGACCACCCCTTTTCTTAGAAGGGGTGAACAGGCTATGAATCAGACATATTTGTGTACTGTGGTCATCATTCCTAAAGGTTCCTGCTCCATGCATGAGGGCAACTGGAAAAATGTCAGCAGCACTGCTCTTACCATTGGAGGCTCACATGCTCTTTCCCCTCTCTTTCCCTGATGCCTGTAGACAAACTTTGACTGAAAGTGTCCAAACCAAGAAGGACCAAACCAATTCAAATTCCTTTCTACTGATTTTAAACACTTTTCAGATGATCCATATTTTAACTTCCCTTCATAACTTGAACAACTGCGGTTAGTCAGCTTCTTCACAAGACTGCAAAATTCTTACCCATAGGAAGGAAATGAAAAAGCAGAAATGCAAGTACTACAATTCATACTAAATTTCATTTTTCATTTTAAAAAGTTCAAACAACTGAAGATACTCTTTTGTTCTCTGTTGAACTATTTCAGGTAGTAGGAGATGCTAAGATGATCATGTTATTCAGTGGGGAACAAAGGAGTGAGATCAGTAATGATACTATAATCTATATTCATTAAATCAGTTCGGTATGATCAACACAAGGTATTTGCTCTTAAATTTTCCTGCCTACCTGGAATGAAAAATGTAATCTCAACATAATGCAAAAAATACGCATATCTTAATTTCATATCACAAAATGGAACATAACAATTTCATTGTAATAATTTAAAAAAACCTGCTGAGTCTTAGCCATTGTAGCCATGCAGACATTTTTTTAAATAAACTGTGGTAGTAAAAATTCCTCAAAATTGCAGTAAACCAACCATACATTATCAAAAG
Organism: Emberiza elegans; assembly: GCA_024865655.1. NCBI lineage: Eukaryota > Metazoa > Chordata > Aves > Passeriformes > Fringillidae > Emberiza > Emberiza elegans. The sequence goes on from JALJVW010000206.1 coordinate 70,808,641, forward strand.
GTGTGACAAGTAAGCAGCTGGCATTTACTGGAAATTATTTACATTTTATTGTAAGTCACAAAATGATGACACTCATTTCCATACCATACATATTTCTTTACTTTAAAATGTGCTTCACACATTTTCTGCTCCAGCTGATACAATCTGTAGTTACTGTACATACTTACAAAATGCTGAACATTAAACCTGTGGTTAACCAGCTTGGTTTTAAGACACACAAAGTAGCTTAAAGTTGACTGACCATTCAAGTTGTCAGTCCATCCTAAATATTCTTGTTAAACTTTCCAGATCTTCATTTTTGAAGTGCAGTTCTTCCAGTAATGTGGTCAGGAACTGTGTACACATTGGGCTTGTCTGAGTATTCTTGAAAAGTGGGGTTGTTTGTGACAATCTGGAAAAAACCCAAACATATTTCATACAGTAAAGCAACTTTTGAGTGGCAGATGTTAGAAAGCAAAGCTTGTGAGTTCAAACAGTATTGAAGAAAAGCAGTTTATAATGTCACATTTGATTAATTACACTACATAATAGACTGTATGTATGATATACAATATGAGCTGTACCAAAATATGATTTATTAGTATGTAGTAAATAAAAAAAAACCTAATTAGAAAAAATGAGAGTAGTTTGTATGCCTCTAATCAATTGTACATAGAGGTTATATAATGTACACAGATGTCAGAATAAACAAAGTGCAGAATGTACAATTAGACATATAAAAGGAAGGATCCCAGTCATTATTTGTTTCTTTACCAAAAAGCTCCTAAACAGACACACAGTGAAAATTATATACTTCTTCATATGACTAAAATATAAAAAGTTATAAAATTCCTCAGTTTGGAAGGAGCTACCACTATGTAGATCACCTACATATATAATATCTGTATGCAGATGAGCTGAAATACTGAGCTGTTTGTTCCCATTTGCTCTTTAATTTATCTGAATATATTTTTATCCTGAAGTCCTTCCTTTTCCTTCTAATTCTATTGCAAAATATTGCAAAGGTAGTAATAGCTGAATCTACTTCCTAAGCCCAAATATTAAAATCTTTAATGAACAAAATCAAGTATTAAAGCTTATGCTGAATGTTAAGAAACTTCAACACCAAAAATTACTGACAAGATCACTTAACAAGAACTCCTATCCCAGCTACAGTTACTTTGTCTCAAATACTGTAGATAAACAGTGCCATTGATACCATAAACAAAAGAGTTATTTTGGAACACATTTGTGCAATGATGTACTTTTAATAAGAAATTCAAGATGGTCTGCAGCTTCCTAAAAACCTCCTAGCTCAGGAAGTCTTCAAGTGAGTAACAACTGAGATCAATCTCCCTGCAGTCACTGGTATTAAGACCACCTCCACTTGAAAAAAGCTGCATATGACAGAAGATTCTTTTAAATTAAGCAAAAAGAGTGATAAAACACAACGAAAGGACCTTACTAGACATCGTAAATAAGAAACCCTTAATAAAAAAAATAATTTACAAAAAAAATTAATGATAAAAATATTTAACTTTTAATGAGTTAAAATTACTTCCCATTTCTTTGTGGATTCCATTTCAGTATGTACATTTAGCTGAACAGTTCAGCTCTCAAACTCTGACACTTGGTGAAAAGGACTTTCAGAGGTGCTCAAAGTAAGGGCAAGGTGTGGAAAGAAATGACTTCTGCATAAACTCTGCTATTTATATAAAAGAGAAGTATTCAGAGTGGAGTTCGTGATTTTGGCTGAGGCCACTGGGTTTGTAATGCACTCCATGCCAGCCGGACTGAGCTGTTTCTTTCCTGGGGGAGGCGCTGGGGTCGCTCCCCGGGCTGGTGAATCAGAGCGGCCCTGGCCAAGGCAGGCCGGCAGGAGGCTGCGTTTGCATGGGGACGGGAACACAGCAATGCTGTCAGAGGATCAGAGGGGCCACTGCAGAGTGTTAGGCTGGAGATGGCGGGAGGAAGACCAGGAGATGCATTTCTGCTTGTGTTCAAGTCACCCTTCTCAGAATGATGCAGGCTGTATATGAAAAAGCCTGGTGGCAGAACCAGTCATGACTTCCTGAGTGCTGGTGTGAGGAAGCTGTAGCCCTGTAAGCCACTCTCCTGGCCGTGATGTAGATTTACAAGCATTTTCACTTGAATTTTCTTAGTCCTGCCATGGGCTTAAGAGGATATTAACAAGGACATTATTTTTCAAAAACAGCAGAAAGCTTGTGCAGTTTTAAGGATTACTCTAAAACCAAAACGTTTATTAAAGGTTTATTACCATGAAGCTCACATGTTTTTTTTTTTTGGAACTGCAGTTGGTGATATTACATAGTTTCATGAATTACAAGCATGTCATAAATGTCAGACCCTGTTTAAGACACACACTGCTTAAAGAGTAGCTATTATAGGTTACATCAAGAACGAAAGAAAAAGGTATTGCTACTTTCAGAGAAGTTGCTAGGTATGAAATATTGAGAAATGGAAATTAAAAAAAGTTTTAGACAGGGATCATTTTTTTTCTTACCTAAACTTTGTTTTAAAATGAATTAAGCTACTGGTTATCTGATAAGCAAAAGACTAAACCAACAAGTCACATGCAGAGAGGCACATGCAAGTTTGTAGCAATTAGTTAAAAGTTGCATCTTGATGGGGTAACATGTTAAATATTTATGAATCTATGTAAAAACACCTTTCTCTCGGAAAACTGTGCCCTTTTGACCTTTAAATGATGCTTTAACTTGTCATTTGAAAAGCAGTTACCATCTAGTACTTTTCTAGTTTCAGGTGGCTGCTGCAGCAAAAGCAGAAGCTTTTGTCTGGGAAAGGAGCAAGCAGAAGTTGCTGGTTTGCATGGAGTGGTAAGTTACATGCTCTAAGTAACACTGGTCCAATGTATATTTGAGGTACTGCCCACGAGAGTATTGAGGGACTGCTTAACTGAATTAAACCTTAATTGTATGCAAACAAGCCAGAACAACATTTGGGATCAGTATCTTCAAATCACAGAAAATTACAATGATATTATCTCTCAAGAAACTATGATGACTAATTCAATTTAATGACATACAGGATTTCAGTTCAAAGATTGTAGAATTCCCTTGAAAGTCTGCAGCATGTTCTACAGATGTAGAATATAAACAGGAAATAGGATACTTGGGATCACAATAATAAGAACTGGCTAGTGGACCAGTGGAAAGAAAATACAAATTTTGCTTTTCTGTTACATTTTTCACATGTTGCAGCATTAATTTGGAACAAACTTTTATGAATTAAGTCAAAAATAAGAAAAGCTAAAGGATTAATTGATTTTAAAATAACCACCTACAGAAGTACACAATGTAAGTGTTACAGTCCAAAATTACCATTTACAAATTACCAATTACACCCATTCTTCAAAGGCTTGCCTTCAGCAAGAGCTACTAAAAGGAAATGTTCATGCTCATATCATGGAAAAGTAGTATATCAGACTTGATGAGAGTGTTGTTTCCTGCACACCCACTTACACCATATGGTAAACAGGCATTTGTAACGTTTAAAAAGTGTTAAAAATGTCAAACTCTATCTGATTGATACAATTTGTATTTGCTGGCTATTCCACATATGTTATATGTTCAAGAAAAAAAACCCACCAAGGTGAAATTCATGTGAAGAATAATCAATTATTATCAAGCTATTAAAGGACATCTGGCTACCACAAAATGTTTACATTTTCAGCTGAGTGCTTCAGCTCAAGACCCAAGCTTTCTATGAATCAGGTGCCTTACAGAACATTTGGCAAGTATATCTAGGAGTCAAACCTCAATTATTTTTAGGAATAAGTTTCATTAATTGATATGGTAGGGTGCGCAACTTGTTCTAAGAACTATGTGTACCTTAACGAAGACAGCTGAATACATTCAGAAAATAGAAAACTTTTATGTAATTAAAAGCATTAATTGACATTTCCTATCTAGGGGTATGATTATTCTTTCTAAAAACCCAGACCAAGTGTCCAGTACCATCATTCCCCCTGCTACTGGATCTCAGGGTAAGCTTTCTGGACTTTCTGTTTAAGATGAATTCTGTGATTCCCTTTGAAAACATTAAAAATTTTCAAAGCCACCATAGTGTTACCAGTCAGTTACAGCTCTTTGAAACAGACACCTGAAAACAGGGGTAAAAATACAACCACATAAGAGTCAGGTTCCTTTCTGCTCCTAAAAATTGGTCACTTGAAATTATACATAAATTGTTGAGACTTTGAGTGCACATAAATTGCTCAAATATAATGGAAAACACTTATGAACTCATGAAGAAAAGCCATATGTTAATTCTCAGAAGACTAGTAATAAGCTCCTCCTAGAAAAACATAAACATTGCCAGTCTTCCTAATTTTTTTCCAGTGTTAAAACCTTGAAAAGGAAAAGCCACTGGTTGTGGCAGAAGCGATGGATACAAACACATTTTTAAGTTCTTTATGTTGTTTGCCATGCATGGAATTTGAATAGGAACAGAAGTATAACGAGAATGATGGAACAGGCAAGAACTACTCTCTTTCCAGAGTAAGCTTTGGAAAATAAGTTGTCTTTCTGCCAGTTACAGGTATTTAAGCACTGTGAATAAGACTCTTAACATCACCACCACAACATAAGGGTTGGGTTTTTTTATTCTCTGTTTCTTTCTACCTTTTGTTTTAGTCAATTTTTAAAGATCAACATAACCAGGATCATTGATAACTAGTTTTCTGTCAGAATGATGGAGTTGAACTAATGAATGATCACAAAAGTTTCCTTAACACTTGTTTCAGAACACAGAAATGAAGCAAGAGCTGGCAGCACGACAGGCAGCATTTCCCCCTTTCCCCAATAAAACCACAGACACAGACTACTGCATTTGTGCTACAAGGATGCCAGCAAATCTCTGACCAGTAGGGTCTTGCTCCAGCTATAGCCATGCAGATAACCATGCCATTCTAATGGGTTCTACTGCATCAACACAGAAGTGCTGGCGTGTTTTGGTTATGTGGGTTTTTTTAACACTCCAAATATATTTGCACTATTCTTAAGTTACAGATCAGATGGGTGTAGCAATGCAATAAAAATGTTACTAATCAGAAATGCCTTTCTTTTAATATAGCAGCCTTATAGAACACAATTTTAGATTCTATTTTAGTTATGTTCCTTTTAAGGAAGTCTCCAATGCAATTGATTAAATAAAAGCAATTGTTTTGTTTAAGACAACTGGCTAGACTGACTCAATCCAACAAGTGTTACACATCAGCAATAAAACTCAGTGAATTAATGTGCACTGCAGCCCACAGACCATGCGCCTGTACATGCAGCTGTAGTGCTGCATGTATCAATCACTCACAATAGTGCTTCAGCTGATGGGGTAAACTCCAATGCTTGCTGCATTTATCCATCTCGTGAATCCCTACCCAAAGGCACTCAGACATCTGGGCAGAGGAAGTTGAAACCATCACTGTAATTTTCCATGTTCTTCTAATTATATCGGCTTCTTGCTTAATTTGAGGTAGAATCTCTCACTTCCAGTATCTCACTAGGTCCAGTACACTTGTCTAGGGACTGCAATGTTGTTAGTAAAGTATCTTAAATCCCAAAGCCTGGTGCATCCATCAGGCCAAAGTTAGTATTGGACAGAAAGCTGAAGCACTACACGAGCCTAGCTGTAAGATAAAGATGGAACACCAGGGAGCTTAAAAAAAATTATTAACTTTGGTGCAATTAAGTGGTTACACTTAATTACTATGTTTAAACATATGCTCAGAAATTAGAAAATATGACAGCCTCAACTTACGTAATTTAGCTGTTATGTTTCAATGAAAAAAACCCCAAACCCCTACTTGTTTCTTATAACTTTAGCTCGAGCATGATTTAAAAAACTCAGCATTAAAAAACCCCAAACCCTTAAAAGCAAAAGGCTGTCTCCAGAGTGAACAATTTCCATTAGAACACATTAATATTTGACAGACAATCTTGAACTGGAAGCATCTAACTTACAAACAAGATGCAAAAGTATTTAGATGTATCTTCAGAATTGAGTCTTTTAAATTAAACCATACTAGTACTGTAAAAAAGTAATTACAATCAGTGTCACTTGCAACTCTGCAATTAAAGTAGTCTCTAGTTTGGGGCCTTTTGTTAACATATCCAATCAGTCAAAGAGGAAACTGGCATTCAGGGGCAGCTTTCTGTAATCTCCCCCAATATATTTCTATATTACACTTAATGAAATATAAAACACTGTAAAGCGTGCAGCATTGAACAGCAATAACTGGCAGAAATAAACAGGCAATTTTCTCACTGAGATAAAAAAGCCACTTCTGGTCTAGTTTTAAATATAGCCTGAAGATCCTATTCTCATCATAAAGACAAGAATTTTGTAACTGAAGTGCAACTTATGTTTTATTTATTATTTAACTTCCTTTCATTATTGTGTACTGACTTTCCCGCAGAATCCAGCACAGGCACTTTAATCCTCTGAAGGCAACAGAAACTAAATTATTCATGCTTTAAAATTTTTGTCCACTGCATTTAAATCAATGCTACCAACAGTGATTCAAAATCAACGGCTGGAATTCCTATATAATCCAAGTGTACAGCAAAAATTAAGGTACATTCCAAATATTTTGCTAATAACAATGGAAGTGACAAAAATTCCAGGACCCATGACTCCTTTAAAGTCACAGTAATAATATGGAATGGTTTCATTTGCCTCTTGTTATAATGACATTTAAGAACACTATTTTCAAAGACTTAGTCATTTTTAAATGACTACCATTTGCCATCAATACAAATATCATATATGTCTGGCAAAAAACAATTACTTTAAATTATCTGCAAAACAGCACTTCCAGATTTCATTAACAGTGGATTAGAAATACCTTGAGCTAGGCAAGAAGACTAAGGAAGCACTAAAACCAGCTCAATAACATCTACAGTTTCTTATCCAGAGTTCTCTTCTACAAAGTGTAGTGATCAGACTTTGTTTCACTATTTTGTACAACAGGTATGACTGCAGGATGATTTCCTCAAGAACAAGTGGAGCATGGTACACATCTACATTACTGTATTCCAAAGATGAGTTCAACGTTAGCTCACAGACACAGAGCATTAGAACCTCTGTAGTGTGCAGTTTAAAGCCCCAGCATTCAGACAGGGATTTGTTCCACAAATTTTTAATTTAGCTTACTTATCAGCATAATACCAAGGCAAAAAAAAGTTCCCAATATGAACCCAGAAGAAATCACTATCAGCTGTTTCTCCCTAACAAATCTAAGTTTCTTATGTACACATTTCAAGGACAGGCTTTGTTTAAAGAGCTCAATTTATTTGAAGCCTGTTTCCCGCTAACCAGCTGACAGATCAAAGGTACTTCTCAGTTTGATCATTTATTCCCATTTTCCCCTCTTCTTTAACTTAGTAAAAGTTTAAAATTTAGTACATTTAAAATTGATCCTCTCATCCTTTTCAGTCTTCTTTTCCTTTTTATGTTCCACAAGTTGTTCCTGTGACACCTCAAATACTGAAATCTATGCCACTGAAATATCTGGATTACCTAGCTACATGAAATTAAGCACAGGTATAAGTCTCAGATTAAAGATCCCAAAATGTAAGATTTTGAGAACCTGAATCTCTTAAGTACTTTGTAAAATACACAAACTTTGTGTGAACTATTGTGCACATAAAGTGGAACAATTTCATATCTAAAATATGCCTTTATATTAAAATCTGATACACTGTTTTATATCTATCTCTCTATATATGTAGCTCCATTTTTGCACTTCATTATTCCACATATGGATATTCCTTTTGATCCATTACCTTAGTGATATGTAAGTAGGAAAAAATTCAAAAAAGATAGAATAAAATATACTGACTTGCAGTAAGTTAAAACAGCTACAATGCAATATGCTTAGGTAAATAATGCCAACACTTGACTTTATAAAATGTACTCACCTGTGCTCAGTTACTAGGGAAACAATGATCATAAAATTGATCATAGCTTAGTTTCACAACTTTTTAACATTGTAACTTGATTACAGTCCAGTATACAGATCAAGCACCTGTAATAATGCAGCTGAGTAAAGAGACATGCTAGGAATAGCCTTGCTTACACTGTGTCCAAATTTTTTTTATTCAGAAGTTAAACATAACCTCAACACTTTCTACTTGCCTTTCCCAGTTTTGAAAATAAATGCCACCGTGGTTTTGGACCTCTCAAAATGAGGTTCTTAGAAATCCCTGAAAGTTAAGGATTCTTAAGCATCTTTTCCCAGAAATAACAGCACACAGCAGGTTTAAAAAACCAAAACCGAAAAACCCCAAACCCTTTTCCTGCTTGTTTAATTTCCTAATCTACTACCGGCGTGATGATCTCCAGTAAATCACTTTTCTACCCTTAATGTCAATCTTACCAACTCTACAGCAGAACAGCACTATTAACACTGATTTGTGAAAGTCCACTGAACTGAACACAGGCCTAAAACCAGCAGAATACGTGGTGAGGTTTGGAATGAATATGAAGAGCCAGATAAATCTCAACTATTCCTTAACTTTTTAAAAACCCTAGTACCTCATCTCAGAAGTACTGGGTTTTATGATGAATTAATTAGATCTATTCAGTGTCTTAAGATGCTCAGATGGACAGAGGGTGGAGGAGAGAGCAAAATGTGCACTTCTGTGGAACACAGAATGTAGTGTGGCATACATCAAAATGAAACATGCTCTAAAATGAAACAAACCTCTAAACAACCAAGCATCTGCACTTCTTGCACTGATGCTGGTTTTGCACCTTAGTATGCAATTACACATATACACTTAGCAGTTTCTGCAATAAACCTCCACATGCTGGTTGGTTATGGTTGCTACCAGCCCATTAAAGCACACTCTTCCTGGTGGGGAGGAATGGGAAGAGACCATGTACTGCTGCAGACATGATTGTTCCAGATTCTTTTTATTGTGCCAGGCAACATTTTATGAAGATATGATTATGTTTACTTACACAACATTCTGGTTAATTGACTGGCTGCCATCTTCTTATCCTCAGTATTTATTTTAATTATACACGTGTAAAAAGAGCCACCTGCCCTGCTGCTAAATGCACTGGCTTGGATTGTCTGTAAATTCTGAGAGCTTTATCATAGCCCACTGTCTAGAGAAAAACTTATACATCATCTTGGGTGATCTGCATTTCCTTCCTTCCTTCCTGCCTTCCCAAAAGAAGCTTTTCTGTTTTCATAAATATGAAAAGAAAACATTTCAGAAAATGCTGTACATTTTTGCCTTCACTGTTAACATCTTACTTCAGAACTTAACTGCCAGACTGGATGAGTGCCACTGGGTGTCAGAATGGTTTTCTATCTCAAGAAGTAACGTGAGAAGTAATGAGAAGTACAAACTGCCTTTGCATTTGATTCCTGCAGTATCAGGGCACAAAACCAAGTCTCCACCAGTGTACTGCCCACTATTAATTATCACATAAAAATAATTAGGCTCCTCTCTAAGTTAATCTTCTCCTATCCCCTTCAAATTTTCATGTGTCTGAGTAATTTTTAGTTTATTCCTCACCACTGTGGAATACAATGACATCAGTAATATTGTCCAATATAACATTATTGATAAGAAAAATAAATTCCATCTATTTCCCCCAAATTACATAGACAGTTGGGTCCTTAGGTAGGGTGAAGCATACGATGTTAGTCTGAATGCCCACACATACAGCTGCTGGGAACATGCAGATTTCTATCTCTTGGAGGGATTTCCAAGCCACTTGGCAGGCAGCCATGCCCCTGCTGGGGGGGCACTGGGCAGCAGAGGTGGCAGGTGCAGAGCTGACAGCGTTCTGAGCCAGCCCTCCTGGCCCCATGCAGCACGAGTCCAGGACACTGCGGGTGCCAAGGCTCCACTCCTGATGAAGCAAAGCTCCAGCACTGAAAAGAGGAATTTATTATCCTGGACTCAGAGAGATTGTGCTGGGCTTACATGGAAGTTACACAGCACATCCCAATGTCCCATTCAGAAGCTACCCATGAGAATACCAGTATGGAAAAGACTGCAGCTGTATGGGCTGTGATGAAATTCAGTGTCACTTCCTGCAGAACATCACTGCAGCAACAGTGGGGGTTTTTGTTCCAGGAGAAACACCTTCTTGGAAACTGTTAAGGTTTCTTCTATTTTCTCCCTTATGAAAGGGGAAGATAATTAAATAATTTTAAAGTTGGCACTGAATAATACCCCAATTAACAACACTGAAATCCCTCATGGCACTGTTCTGTGTATGTTTTCTAAATAATACTGGAACATACCAGAAAGAAATAAGATAATACTGATCATGTTCACAATATGCTAAATAAGCAGCTTCAAGTTTGCTTAGAAATTGCTGGTAAGTAAGCAAGCTTAATAGAAAAAACTGCTTAAAAGACCTAAGAACTGCTTAACAGAAAATCTATCTGAATTCACACTTACCAAATGACTGCCTAAAATTAGGAGAAAAAGGGAAGAAGTTTTTTTTTAATGCATTAAGACAAAATTGCCTCTTCTCTATGTCACAATAATATATATTATAACTACAGATAAACACAACACTATAGCAAATGCTTTTATAAAATTACTCTTTGGAATCTTGGTCTTGCAAACTCAGCTCTGTTTCAAAATGGAAAACAATTCTATTTCTAGGTTAATGATGAATGATTTTTCTCAGATGAAACCTGGAACCAAACTTCCATCATGCTATATAAAATATCATCCAGCTGACTTGTATGTGGTTTCTGTAGGAAAAAGAGTCACTCTGCAAGTCTGATTCATATCCTATATGTATTTGTACATTAGATTCATACATTCTAAACATTCACACACTTTTAGATAAGAACACAGTAGTGATATCAGAAACATCTAAATTCCTCTTAAAATGATTTAGAAATGTCAGTGCTGAGCAACAGATGTGCTCTCGTGTGCAGAGGAGTAAAAACACACACTTGAACCCAAGATTCTCCAGTTCCTGAACTGTTATCTCCAAGAGAGTAAACCTCTAGAGTACATCTCCACATGACACATTTATCTAAAGTGGCTGCACACATATAATGACGGCTTTTGTTTAGTGATCATGGTCATTTTGAGTTTGTTTAAATACTGCAGCCAAATGCTTATAAACTAATCCCAGACCATTTTGAAATGCTTCAAAGCTTTTAGCGGGGAAACCTCTTGCATAGGCTTTGCAGATGAAGCTGACCACAGTTCACTGGAAGCCAGCTCAGATAAGTAAGATGAAAGCAGACATTTCCTGAAAATATCTTGAAAGCTTTCCATTAGTCTGTGCCAGGGGTATACACTAAAAACAGAAAGTGCCCATGCTTGTATAGCAACCAATCCTCCCACTGCTTTCTCCATTCTTTCTTGAACTACTGTATTTATATCTATTTATCTGCTTCATTTGGTATCTTACAAAGTTCTTTGGCAGAAAAAGATGCAACTTCTGCATTCTAGCTTACAATAAATTATAAAGCAGCTATTACGAGAACAAAAAATTATATTTAACATACTAAGCAATATAACAGGAAAAAACCAAAATCAACCAGTGCCAAAAGTACTACAGATTACAAATAAGTAAGAAATTTGATGTACAGATAATTTTTAAGAGTCGCCAGCTCCACGACAGGCATGAATACCACTGTTTGAACATAAAGCTCTGTCTGTCAAAGTGTACTCTAACAAGGTCAATTCAGCACTGCTGAATGTGCCATATTCATAGGAGTGCCTCAGGCTAGATTTTCAATAAAGGCAGAGACTGGCTGTGTTCATATTTTATACAATAATTTGATTGAATAAAAACAACTGTTCCCTAGGAACATGAAATACTCCACTATTGAAATTGCCAACATTTTATACTTTGAGACATGTCACTCTGTCTAGTTCCAGGCACTTTATTTCAATGAGAGAGAAGCCCAGGTTTCTTTCAGTAGAATCAGTAGACTCGAGGGCACATAAGTACTTTCAGCAGCTTTTCAAGGACATGAAGACCATGATGTGTGCCTAGGGTCTAATTTAAGCACCAAAATTAGGCATTAATGATATCCATCATGGTGTATCCTCCAAAGAGTTAATATGCACACTCAAACAAAGAGAGGAGAGCACGATCATACCATAATACACTAGAATTCAATACAGCCATAATGCTAACAGTTATTCTGTCCAGTACCTTACCACAAAAAGGGTTGGGGCACTCTGAAAGGGCTCTGTGAAGTTAAGAACACCAAGTCCTCAGCACACACTAGCCATATATGTTTGAGAAGGAAGTGGTGAGCCACAACACTGATGCACAAAATAGGGTGCAAGCGAAGTCCAACAGTTGCTACTTGAAACAAAACAACTTTGTCCCCTTTAATACAAAACAAAAAATACTTGAAGTCTTAGATTTTTTTGAGGTATATCTTGAAACCCATGCTCACTCTGCCTTCTTGCAATCCCTGCACCCTGGGATAGCTGTAGTATGGTGTGGCACCCACCTGGGAAGAGCAAGCATTACACTCTACCTGGGTGCTGCTTATGCAGCTTTACCAGTTAGTGCTAGCAGTAAAATGGTTGTGGAATCAACAGAAATATGATTGGATTTGTCATACCTATGTCTGAAACCAGGTCGAGACCTGTGAATAAATGTGAAAAGTGTGTCTGAAGCTACTAAAGACCCCCTCTGAGTCAGGCCCCACACAACTATATGATCTAAATAACAGTAGATGTGCTACAATGTGCATAATGTCTTAGTACAGCTAAGGGAGAAGACTTAGATAGGGTGCAATTCTTTTAATGAAAATTACTAGCAATGTATGACAGGTTCCTTGGCAGACTGCAGGAAGTGAGAAAGGGCCTGAGTGAGGACCTGTGAGGGATTGTGCACATCCTCATTAGCCTTTGCACAGTCCTGGCTTCCACTAAATACTCAAGCTTGATTAGAATTTCCAAATAATTAAATGTTCTGCTTTAATCTTTCTAGAAATAATGCAAGATGCATCATTTTATTAGAGAAATCTTAACACTCATTCTATCCCAGCTACATTCTTCCACATTCTCTCCTAAGAGGCAGCAGAGAGAAGTTGTTAAAAATCTCAAGATCACGTGCTTGCAAGAACCTTACAATAAGCAGAAATCAGCAGCGGTTTTATTTATCATTTCACTAATATTATAAATAAAATCTACTCTTTTTAATGATTAAATGTAATTAATTTCTTTAGGGATGGAACTTTAGTAAGCCAAGGTAAAAACAGACTTGGTTCTCTGCTTATACTGACTGCTACCAGGACTGCCTACTACTTGTATAACATTTTAAAGCAGCTGTAAAACAATCATTACTTATGTAAACATTTACAGCTCATCATATGCAGAGACCAGCTACATATTTTAACTTCTGATCAAAACCAGACACCATTTCCTTAGCTGTACAGAAACTACTTGAAAAATTCATAAGATCTGTTTCACAAATTACCAATTCAACCATAAGAATATATAGTAAAAATGACAAAAGATTTGTTCTTACAGTTGATAAAAAATTTATGCCAAGGCATTCAAGTAAAGTTACTTTCTGTGTTCTGATTTAATGAATCATTTGAGCGGTATCTGGCTGGGTGACACAGATGTAAGGCTCGCTGAAGCCTGCTCTAATGCCTGCTGGTACCATCTTCCCTGGGACAGCACAGCCAGAACAATGTGTCAGACTGAAGTAAGATCAAGGAAAGTAAGTGCAGGGCTGGGCATGCCACGAGACTGGCCCACAATACTTCCTGACCTGTGAATGGCTCTAAGTACCTCTCTGGCCTACAGGCTCCAGTGACCCAGGAAGCCCAAAAGAAGCAGCAGCAGCAGCGCAGTCATGAACAGACTCGGAAATAAAGATTTGTGCAATCTCGTAATTCAAGCTCAAGACGTACAAAGATTGGTTGATGGTTTAACCCTAATGGAAGGCAGAGCCTGACACTGTGAAACCACCAGTGATTTCTTACACATTTAACATTAGTTCACCTTTTAATACAAATTTCTATCCGTTTAACACACTGCAAAGTTTGTGTCTTTAACTTCAGAAAAGTACATGAATTTGCAAAATACAAATTAAGGAACTCACTTGATGCATATGAGTACAGCCTTTATATATCATGCTTCTGTGCAGAAGTTTACTGAAAGACACTGTAATACAACTGGGCTTCTCATTAGGGAAATCATTGTAAAGAATTTAATTCCACAAGTAAGTAAAACAAAGCTAAGGAGGACTGTAGGCACTGTGGTACTTAACCAACAAAGCTAATCCTCATAAAAATAAAATACAGGGTTCCAGTATTCCTTGGGAGGAATTCTCCTGCTAAAACAGATTTCCCTTTAAAAGAAGTTTGCTAGAATACTTATACTTATTTAGAAGCACACATATCTTTATAGAAATAATTTGAGTTTAATTATAAAAGTAAAGCCTTTTAAGAAATTAGAAGCAAAATGAGAAATGAAAAGCCTAACAGTTATGCCAAGTCCAATTAATACAATATACATGTCATTTTGTCCTAATGTCAGAGAGCAGAAGAATATATGTCAGCAGCAAATGGAAAAGGGTGAATTATACTCCTACTTCATCCTGCAAGGTCTCTTTAAAACCCCCTAAAGCTTAGCTCTTCTTTTTTCTTAACATAATTTTGTCTATTGATAACATTTGATGCAACAGGGAGGATTCTGTTTTGTCAAGAAAATTTTGTTCATTTGCATGAAAGAAATATTTCTGTTGATTCTACAGTTAGTTCCAAGAAATCTTTCTTTTCTTTTACCTGAAAATTACATCTTGTTCCAATAGGCTAATAAGACAGTTGCACATAAGAATATTTGACATTTAAGGGTACTTACACAGATAACAAAACAATAGCAATGAGAGTCCATTCAGGCATTTTGTGAATAATATTTCTGTTTGTTAACCTGAAAAATAATTTTTTAAAAGTCAGTACATTTAAAAATAAAAGTAAGCGGATTTTAACAGCTGAATTTTAAGTCTACCATTAATACACTGAGTTATAAAGAAGCAACTACAGCTGTATCTCAGCAATTCACCGGCTCTTAAGCTTCCATCATCCTCTAATGGAGGAATTGCAGAATTGTCAATGTCCCCTTTTTTTATATGCAAGTGGGATGGGAAGACTGAACAGAAGCCATTTCTTTTAAATTGCTCACAAACAGTCCTGGCTGCTGTGAGGGCCCAGCTCTCACTCAAACCCCTGGGAAATTCTCCAGAACTGACATGAGTTTTTGAAAAGATGGACCTTCTTACACTTAGTTTCCCTGCTGTTGGCTTCAGATCCAGATTTGCTGTAAAAGTTGATGTGGACACAGACTGATTTTGTGGTAGTGACAATTCTCTGATGAGCCTTGTTTTTAAAATGGAAATCCAGAATTCTAACTTATGCAATGGGAGCCAGAGCAAATATAAGAGCCATATAAATATAAATGAAGTGTGAATAATGAACCACATAGGTGTTCAAGTAAAGTGCCGCTGCACTGGATACCAGCTGACCCCTTTGGCTGAACTGCCTAAAAGACTGGATCTGCTTTAAGTCAAGTACTAATCTGTGTTAAAACAATTCATCTGTGAATTGTTGTCTCAATTTAGGCAAGACCCTTCATATTCAAAACAAGCAATTTCATGGAAAAGTCACAGTCAAAAATGAAGCTGTGGCTAAGCAGGCACTCAAAAGAGCCAGCAGAACTATTTGTATTCAGGAAGGTGGCACCATCCAACAGATCAACTGAGGGGCAAGTGCCTCCCCATGTTTGCTTCCTTCTTGCTTTCAGTTTCCTTCCCACGACCTTGTACAAATTCAGATCCAGAATGAAGATATCCTGTCACTCATACCCACTCCTACAGGCACTGGTGAGGATGATTCATTTCCAGCAACATTCTATCTAGCAACAAATTCAAATCCAGGGTTTTCTTCCTCGGTAAGATTTTAAAAAAAATTACTTTGGGCAAGTATATAGTTAAAGAAAAAAAAAACAAACAAAAAGACTAAAATTTGAGAAAGCAGAACTGTTGGTAGCTGTCATTGTTAAAATTAAAATTCTAGTATTTCCCTAAAATTATATTCAAAGTAGTCATTAAAATGTAGTTATCAGTAAGATCATTTATAGTATGGGTCTGCATTTCTCTATTTCAGAAAGATATTAAAATTAATAAAATAAATTTGTAATGATCAAAACAATATTATTCCATTTTTATCCTCAAATCTTTAAACCAAAATAAGATATTGAAGCAATAATTACTCAAGTAGTGTCTCAACAATCTGAGTTTTGTTCAATTATGAAAGGAAAAACAGTGTTTTGCACTACATACAAAGGAATTGTCATATCAAACCAGAACTAAGAATTCTGGCAAATACTGATTATATTTGTTACTAAAAGGTTCATTTTAGCAATTATTATTTGAAACACCTAATGGATTTAGCTGGCAACAAAGTTTGTACCTGGTAAACTGTTACATTTTTCTGGCTACAGAAAAAGAGCCAAAACAAAGGCTGAGCATCTTGACTCAACACTGATGACAGTGATAAACACTACCAAGAAATGCCTGATGGAATCATCTTGACAGGCAATTCATATGTAACATTCCAGTTAATCTGTTATGATGAGACATAATGAAAGAGACAGCTCCAAGCCACCTGGGGAAACTCTGTCAAATAGAGAAAGCAGCTTTATTTCAATGCTTTACAAGGAGTTATTATTGATTAGAGCACAGGAAGGTGTCATTCTTGTACACAAACTGAGAGATGCAGTTATTTGTGTCAATTAACTCTTATTCAATGTTAGTATTGATTGGCAAGGTCTGAACACTAGTCATTGCCATCAATATGCTATTTCTGAAGGAGGCAGTCAAAAGACACAGATAACCAGCAGGACACAGCAGTATGGATGTGCTGATGTACTGCAGTCACTGCACTGCATGAACAGTCAGGCTTCTGCAACTGAGTAACCTCTCAGTACAGCACCTGTCCTAAAACACTTGTGCAGCTGGAAAAATAACATTTCAGACAGATCAGTGTAAAGCAAGCAACCTACAGGTGTGAAGCCTTAAATAATAAGGAGCAGTGGAAGGGCAGTCACTTTCAAACAAGCTCTGTGTCAACACCAAGGCCTCTGAAGAGCAAAGCTTTCTGAAAACAGGGAACTGTGGGGGCTCTGTAGAAATGGTTCATTAATTCTTTGTCTTGCCTCTAGCCAAAACTGTTACTTCAGAACAATCCATGAAAGAGGTCACTAGATTTCTGTCCTAAAAATATAATGTGGAAATGTTAAAACTGTACAAAACTTTGTGCGTGTGATTTTAGTTTTGCAGTGAAATCTTTTCTTTTAAACAGTTTGGCCAAATTCTCCCCAACCTACCTAGAGAAAGAAAACAATATGCAACTTCCCAAAATGGAATGTGCCCACTTTCTTAGCCTGTGCAGGGCAGGATACACAAGCCAGGAAAGTTGGAAGATCCCAAATAGCTGTGTGGGTTGCTCTGTTGCTGGTTTGTGGGTGTTGTGGTTCCCTCCAGCAGGACACGCTGCAGCCACCCAGCAGGTCCATGCGGTTTTCACACTGTGAGGGAGCCTGACTGAGCACCTGGATCCAAGGGCAGAAACTTCCAGGATAAAGGACTAAAGAGTAAGATGCATAAAAATTCCATCTCAAATGACCTCCTGATAACTGGCTAGTGCCCAGCCTGCAAGGCAAGAGAACTCCAATAGGGAAATTGTACGAATCCAGAGTAAATAAAACAGTAAACCCAGCATCTTTGCAAATGCAGCAGCCTCTCCTTCCTACATCCAGATTCCCAGGTAGAGGCATATATAGCTGCAGTTCAAGGATCTGTCCTTCTGTAAATCTCAAACTGACTTCATGGCATTAGCACGCAAAGCTGTGACTTCAGGGGATCTCAGCTACCTGTATTTTTTCCAAAACTTGCATGAAGATGAGTGAAGCTTAACTAACCCAGGGCAGCACGGGCAAATACTGAAGCATATATTGTTTCTCTTTAGGTTTGAACTAGACCAATTTAATCATAAAAGACAGCTTTTCTACCTCCTGGAAAACAGCAACATAATTACATACTGAAATATCATTTAGTTTGATGACAACCAGCAAAAATAAGTTACTATTTAACTTTAGGCTTCTTTTGAGAGAAGCCTAATTACTTGAGAAAACATCATTAACATCCTGATACTCCCCTACTTCCAAACAGAACTTCATCTACGACCAAGTACCACTGATTGACTTGAAACTCAGAACGTAAAATTCCACTTAACAAGCGTAATAGGTAAAATAGGTACAAATAAGTGTATATACCAGATAACATATATAATGAGGATAAATAGTTAAAAGCTAAAAGACTGTCTTGGACACATGATAAAACCAAGTTGTAACAAGAAGTCATGAACACATCTCACATCTGATTCATTGGTGGAGTTCAATGTCAATGATAAGCTCCATAATGGGGATTAAAATACTTGCAACCATAAAATACAGATGGAATCCTATTTTCAAAATGAAGTATTATGCCTTAAAAAAAACCAATCACACGTTAAAAATTCTTTATCCTCGATTTATATATAAGAAGCTAATTTTCTCTTGATCTTTTTAACAAAGTGCCCTTACACACTCTGGAGAATTATTTGACATCTCAGTTTTCGTAACAAAAGCTTACAGGCACTGAGGGACTTTGTTTGGGAAGAGCTCTAACCATTCTAAAATGTCTCCTGAGATCTCTCTAGTGTGTTTCTTAGCAGTGGTGATTGAATAAATGCTGCCCAAAGGAGGCTGAACTGCAAGTGTTCCTTTAAAAACCAATGGAGCTGAAAATCGTTGTTGCTTAGTTCACCACATGCTCTTTTACCCTTCTTCAGCTAAGCTCTACTACAGCCATGTGTTTTACCTACTACCCTTTTTGGAAAGCTCTGCAGCCTGAAATATCTTCAGTACAAAAAGCAGGAAAGAGCACCAGCATTTATCAGTGCTCCTCCATTGTCATTAAGCATTTGAACCACATTAACAAAATAACATTTGAATTTCTACACCCTGTAAATACAAGTATAATTTAAAATTTATCCCATGTCTCCCTGCTAAAGCATTCAATCCAAAATTCAAGAGGCTACTAATATTAAATAAACTTAAACCTACACACCAAACTGGAGATTCAAGTCTATGCCTTCATCTTAGTATCCATGAGCTAGCTTTCAGTAATGCAAGACAGAAAAAAAAGGCCCAAAGGTTTTTATTTATTCTTCCCTATTTCCTGTATTTTTGTATTATTTTGCTATCAGTGACAACAAAACTAAATTTATTTTGAGATATATATTATATTATTGAGATATATATTATATAATTAATATATTATATTAAGGCTCTTTAAATTCTTGTATAGTGCCCACAAATTTCTTTAACCACCCCCACCCAGAATCCTGAATTTCTAAGCAGCTGATCTGGAATCTTCACAGTAAGACAACCCCAAGAAGTTGCTACCATTACCTTCAACTTACTTCCTAACAAAAATGACACAAAAAATAAACTCTCAAAATGTTATCTAAGAGATCAAAATAGATTAGGGGAGGCCTTTAAATTATGATGAACTACTTCTGCATGAACCAGGAATTGGGTTAAAGTCCAAATGAATTTGATTTGGTTCTATTTTGTAAACCCACAAGTGTGTGTGCATATACATACATATACATGCATGTGTTTTAGAAGTCTATTTTTGTTTCAAGTCTCATTTGCTATAAATCACTGACAACTTTATAGTCATGCCCCATTGTCTCTGAACAGCAAAAGTAATTTTAAATAGAAGCTCTGTTTTTGAGAACCTCCAGGCCTTCTTAGATAACTAATTAAAAATAGTTTGAAAGACACCAAATGTAGTTTCTCTACTTTTATCAATCCACAAGCTAAAGTGACTATTAAGCATTTAAACTGCAGAGCAACAAAACTATTTTAAAACAAAGACCTTACTCAAACAATAGCTATCTATACACTATATGCAAAAACATTTTCACTGGTTTAAGTGGTGTTGTTAAAATAAAAGGCAAGTTAGAACTTAAAAAGACTGCAATCACAGAAACAAATTCAAATAGTATCAATGTCTTTATTTAAAGAGATCGTGCACAGAGTTACCAGAAAGGAAGGGAGAATCTTCCACACTAAGAAATCCTGCAGAGAGACATCTGTGTTTTAGTGGTGTCCTTCCAGACACAGGGTAAATCATAAGAAATTGGGTAGAGTTGGGTTTCTATTCACCAAAGCCCAGACTCCTTGCGGCAAATGCTACATGAATGAGTTCTGGAAAAGTTACATGTAAACCTCATGCAGGCTGAGGTTGTGCGAGGGACGTTTCAAGAGTGACAACAAACATGCAGTTAACAACTGCAATTGCTCTTTTCTGACAATACTTGAGGATGAAGAACACAATCTAGGTCCAGGCTATGAGAGTTGTCTCCCAAAGAAAACCTAAGAATGCTCAAAGAAGTTACCATTCTGTTTTCCCTCCTTCTTTATCTCACTGCTTCCAAATACTGCCTTTAGTCCTACTGACTGAAGCAGAAGCTTCACCTGTGGTGATGAAAAGTGCCCACTGGATCATCTTCCCTTTGAAATCAGGAACAAGACAGATCCAACTGACTGGGTCTAGAAGTTAGTGGTAAAAATTATTAATCAGATTAAAACCATTTAGCCCAGCTGCAGGGAGCTAGAGCAAAAGAAAGGGACAGATCTCAGAAACTCACGCTTAATAGGAGGTGACGAGGTAGCAGAACCTTTAAAAGACTCACCAGCATCCTCCAGAGACCAGTGGCCTAGTTTTTAAAAATCTACAAATACTCCTGGTGACCTAGCCACTGTCAGGAGCAGGGGAAGGGCTGATTTGTTAGTCCACAGGGAATGCGACATTACCTACATGAACACAGCAAGAGAAGGGCAAATCTGCAATAGGGCCCTCCTCTCTGTGCCCAAATCACAAATCATTCTACAGCATGTTTAATTCATGCATTTATAAAAATCTCTAAGTGAAGACCAATACTCACCGGAAAGTTTTGACAAGATTTTTTAGCTCTGTGTAAACATCACCTGAAGCAATCTGAAGAGGGCCCAAAACTGCAGATAATCTAGAAGGCAAAAGACACCAGTCAATATACATTTACCTCTCTTTCTCATTTCTTCTGAAGTAGGACTTCCACCAAAGCTCATCAAGGTTAGTAAAAAGGAAAAGAGATTGACTTCTGTGCAGCAGAACAGGCCTAAAGTTTTCAGTTCAGCTCTCTGTGTGCTGTTTGGGCCAACATCTTCTCTTCACCACCGCTTGTTTTTAAAAATAAGAAGCTCTAGTTCTGTGTTAATGTGGAGAATTAAATATAATTCTACATACATATACTTACTAGTTTCACCTTTCAGTTCTGAAAAAGTATTTTTACAATTATGAGGATCAGAACTACAGGCCTTATAAATTTTTTGAAGGTTTACATTTACTTGGCTCAAAAATAACAATACAAAAGGAAGCTGCATGTCTAAATGGGGTATTCACACATAATATACCTGCTAACCTCAGACTCACACAGATGCAACAGAAATGTCAGTCTACTGTGAGCTTGGTAGATGAAATCTAGATGATAGCTACCAAAAAATTTCAAAAGAAAGAAAAAGACAGGTTTCCTTCTTACTTATCTGTGCATAAAAAGGATAGACCACACAAACTGCACTCTTTAACTAGTTGTCAGGATTCCCAAATGATGGAAATAACATCCTTTGTTTTTCACATTTAGGATTAAGCTTTTGCCTCTATTTACTTGTTAAATAGTTAAAATTCTCTTGTATTTGAATATCCACTGATTTGCACTTATATGCACATAACACTTACTGCATCAGTATTCTGGAAGACTGCATATTTTACAAAAACTGAACACAGGGTTTTTATGATGCTGGACATATTCATTGCTTTATCACAATGAAAATTACTTCTTGATTGTAACAGAACAACTGCATCAGCTCAGAAAATTTAAAACAATAGACATTTACAGACAAGACACTTGGGGGATGGTTTGATTCCATGTTTGTGGCCTACCCACACATGGTGCAGGTAGAGAAAAACAGAATAGGATTTTTCTTTTATTTTGTCAGGGATGGAGGGCTTGGTTGTGAGGTTTTAAGTTAAAAAAAAGGGACTTCTGCAAAGCCTAGTCTGGCCAGGTTACACAAACTACAATGACAGAAAAGTAAATACCACAATCAAAGCCAACAGAATCATGACCTTCAAACACACATTTATCTGCAGTGCCTTGACAATGAGAATATCTTCAAGGTTCTCCCAACTTTGACAGATTCATAATTCTAACAGCTACATCAGAAATGCCTTAATCTCTTTTGTGTGATGCCAAAGCCCTTTTATGTATGTGAAGAAGGTCTGATGTTTGCAAAGTTTTAAGATCCAATTCTGAGGGCCTTTAGTGGCTGTAGCTAGGGGCATACTGACACCAGCCATCCCAACACGCATTAGAAACTCTCTCTTTGTAAGACCTATCTTAAACAATTACAAGGATTTGTTTACAAGTAACAGTATGCTTAATGTACAAGACAAATATTTGAACTCTTCTCAATCAATTTCAAATTTTTTAGTCTAAACTGAAGCAGTTGGTACCTGCAGACTGTGCAAACTGGCACTTACAGCTGGACTACAGCTGACTGTTGCAGAAATAAGTAAGTCCTTTAGGGCAATAATGGGTTATGACTAGGGCCACCTAGAAAGAGCCAGGCCCATCCTTGGATGCGTTTTTTACTTAAAACAATGATGAACAAGCACAAACTTCAGACTGACATTCACCAAAGTAAAGGGTACTTACGCTTTTCTCAGTTTTTCAAGGACAATTCGCTTCCTAATCTGCATTTGTGCATTTGAATCAACAAGTGGGAAGGTGAGATCTTCCTGTTGATCATCCTGTATTAGACAAGAAACTTTAACAGCCATAACCTAGTGTTTAACTGAAGTCAGTAGATCAAAAAAGTCACAGATAATCAATAAATATTTAAACATTAAATAACTCTTATCTCTGAAAAAAACAACCCCAAACTCCTTTTTAATGGGCAGACACTTGCATAATCTGATGCAACATACAGTATGCAGCTAATGGAATTTTCTTTCTCCATGTGAGATACTCATCCACTTATAACAGCAGAAACAAAGTACTAATTCTTTGAAAGGTCTATTCAGGCTTCATAAAACCTCCACACTGTTACTGCAGACACTTACTCTGTCTTTGCTGGGTTCCTCTGCTTGTGCTTGTGTTGCTGCCTCCTCAGCCAAGACACACCTTCCTTTATAGAACTCTTTTACCCGGAGTTCTAGGAGCTCTGTTTCTTCTTTTAGCTTTTCATAACTAGGCACAGGCTTAACTATTCCACCTGAGCCTGAGAAAGGTAAAGAGTAGTTCAAACTATTTTCAGACTCCCCTAGAGCAACAGTGCTGAGATCATCAGGTGTATCCAAGTCATCCTCATCAAGTTCTTCAGTCTCCTGGTTGACAGATGCTATGCACTCTGATGAGCACAAAGAAGTATAGTTTGGGCCATAGAGAAATTTTAAAGTTTCCTCAGTTCTCCATTCCATAAGTGTTTGCCTAAGCACTTCTAGTAAACTGCCTTTGGAATTAGCTGGATGCCTCACTTCAGGGTTTTTATGTTCTGTTGACTTAGCTAATGTTCTTTTAAGATGTTCTGCTCCTCTTTTGCTCACACCTAGAAAAACTATCTGTGATCCATATGTATTTTCAAAGATTTCTGAAGCACTTGATTTTCCAGGAGCAATATTGTCTGAAGGTGGTGCAGTTACTTCATTATGAACAGAGCAAGCGTGTCTTTCTTCCTGAGTGTCTAATTTACAATGGGAGAGTTGTTCAGTGGCTTCTACCACATCTGCATCTTCAGTTTTAGGGCTGGCATGGACTTTCTGAGCAGGCTTCTTTTTGAGGATGCTTTTTCTGTGCAATTGCTGTGCAAAATTGGCTGAACTTGACTGACTTCCTGGTAGGACAGAGGAAATAAATTCTTGTTCAGTATCAGTACTGCTGTCACTGGCTGTGTCATGAGAATGAGATTCACATGGATCTGAAGATATCCTAGGATTTTCAATGTCAGATGCTTTAATTACTTCATCACGTAGTTTCACCTCTTCTCCAGACTGTCCACTACAAAGGAAAACACAAATCATCAGTGAAATAAGAAATGGCTTTTATTTGCAATAGCTTCTATTCTCGTGTAAGAATGATAAACAAAGCATTTCCCCCCTTATAGCAGAAGTGTAACTTTTTGCTTTAAGAATCATGTGCTCTTCTAAAAGTCTTCTTGAACTCTAAGAGTTGTACTATTCTACAATCAAAATGACAAGCATAGAGACTTTGTGGAGAGGTGAGTTCTCAGCTGATTATTGGTAGTAGGAAAAGAACAGCATAAACAAGATATTATTAAAGACAGCAGAACAATGTCAGACTTAGTATAATGAACAGTGCAATTTTAAAATGAAGACAGGCATGTTAACATATGTAGGAATATCGTACCCTTAAATCAGGGGGACAGCTGAGCTGTTTCAGCATATATAAGTTTGCCACCTAATGGCAACACGTTGCTAAAGAAAACAAACAGAAAGTGCACAATGCACAGCGAGGTACAGCGAGATGACAGAGTAGCGTGATTTCATTTTGGCTCATATAGACCTTTTAGATTAAGAAGCACAGAAGCTTTCATCACATATAATTGGCACAATTTCTTTATAAAGAATAGATGGCATAAAATATTCAAAGTACAAACAGTGTATTTGTTTCAGATTTCAACAGGCTCAATTAAGACACACAATCCAAGAGCAGCTGTACACTAAATCATACAGATCAAATATGCTGGGTTAGAATCACAAAGGAAAAAAACCTTTGCATAGGTTCTAGTAAGGCCTTTTTTATAACACAACAAATCAAAGATTTCCTTTGCATCTGCTATGATGCTAAAATAGCTATAAGTGCATCTAACAACAAAAAGAAATTGTTCAGTGTACCTCCGTCCCTCCTTCAGCAGCTCTATGTCGGGTGGTCTGGAAAAAGAAAACAGAATGAACATTTTCCTGCTAAATCTCTTGAAATACACATGAAAACAAAACCAGTTGAGTTTGGAAGTGCCATCTGAGGATCTGAGAGTCCAACACCCTCTGTTCAAAGCAAAGCTAGCAAGAGGAGGTTTGTGCACTTGTTCAGGGAGTGTGACTCGTGTGCCTGCAGCACAACGCTGTAACAGTGAACACAATTTAACACAGACACCAAGTCACACAAAGGTTTGTCAGAAAGGACCTCTGGAAGGCTCTAGTCTCATCTCCTGCCTGGAATGCAACTGTCACCAGCACTAGGTTAGGTCAGCCACAAATTCATGAAGTTTAAATCTTGAAAACCTCCAGAGATGGAGATTTCAAAATATTGCTGAGTATCCTGTTTCATTCCACCATAACCTTAGTACAGTATTTTTCCAAATGTCCAACCTGAACCATTCATGTGATTATCTGTGGCCATCAACCAAGAATAGTTTGGCTTTGTAATCTTTCTAAGTTTTTTCAACTAGCTGTACACTGCTTTCAGATCACCCTTTGGTCTCTTTTTCAAACAAGTGAATATGCCAAGATCCTCATAGGATCAAATCATAGATCATAAAGTTCCTATAGTAAAGACAATTCTGGGCTATTTATAGGAAAGTGTTCCAATTAATGTAAAAATATAAATATTCATGATATTTTTACTTATTTTAAATTTTACTTTGTTAAAAATTAAGCTGTGAAGTTATATATTTTTTAAAGAAAACAGTTTTCAAAGGTTTCCAGAAACTAAAAATATTACTAAATAAATTCTGATGAGTTTCTTTCCAAAGCCCTACTTGCAATTAATCTACTTCAGTTGTGAGGCAGCATGACAGTCCTCTTCCTCTTATCCAATACCAAATGTTAAAAATCTAATGTAGCCTATGACTGAAAGAAAACCTTTTAAACAGACACTAAATGCAAGTCAGTGTACTAACACCTTTCAGTATATAAAAGACCCTGCAGGAAAGCTGCACCACTCATATCAATACACAGAATTTGGAAACTAAAGGTGATAACATAGAGTGATTTAAATTATTAGCTCCATATAATTCTTCTTTGGAGTTTTAAGTGGAGGTTGTAGTCTTTTCTGTCAAAGGAATTTCAAATATTCTACTGTGTCAGTGTGTATCAGTGCGTGCACGTGTATGTGGTGTGCAAAGAGGTGTAGCTAGCCGAGAACTATCTGGGAGTTTGTTGGTTTGTTTTTTGAAAAGACCACCTCCCCACCACCACCCAGAATAAATAATTAACCATGTCAGGCATGAAAGAACTAAACACTTTTGATGTGAAGAATAAAGGGAGATTCTAGAAACACTTTTCTTGATGACAGCAAAACATCACCTCAAAAGCACTGGTAAACTTAAACATTTAATGAAGAGTCTAGTTTTACCTACTAGAACACCTCAGATCTGATGAGGCTGCTCTAAAGCTCTTCTCTCATTGATCATATATTTCATATGACACATGTAATTCCAGCTAGTTTCTTTTGTTGAAACCCAGGGACTATGAGAAGAGGCATCTTGGAGAATGAAAGCTCAAGTAAATTTGCTGAACATTCTCTATGCCAGTCTTTGTTGTTCAACAGTGACACCCACTGGCTCCATTGATTATCTGCAAGCCCGTGTTATCTGAGATGGGAACATGGACTGCATACACTGTTCCAAAATGTGTATTGCAGGAAGAACAAGACATGGACAATCAGAAATTTAGACTGGATAAAAAACCTTTTCGTGTTGTAGACTGCTTTCAGATGCAAGCATTCACTGTCTAAGCTTAAAATAAATGCCAAGTGCTGTGCTAAAATTAGAAAATCTCTTGTAACAGAGTAAGATCATTCCAACCTGTTTGTAAAAATTCAATCCCAGTCAGTCCATTTTAAATAGGAGTTAACTAATATTTCTGACTAGTTTTCCCTCTAAACTAACATGGTCACGTCTGCTAAGTAGATGAGAGTAGTACTGAACCATGCCAATTTCTGCAATTCATACAGCTACAACACTTCTAAAACAGACACCATGCTGAGCTAACATGTTCACATCAGCTCCCTCTGCTCCAGCCAAATCATTTTGATGTGCTGCAGCTCTTAATTACCACTGAAGATGCATAGAGAAATAATATTCTCAAAAGATGCAATGAATCTATAAGATTATACTTACTTTTCTTCTTCTCTCATCCACACTGGACTTTTGGAAATTTGAGCTTCAAAATATTTAGATGCTTTATAGCAAAAGTTGCTGCAAAAGCACTGGCAATGAGAAGGCAAGAAAACACAACTAAGGCCAACTTTAATACATAGAAAAGTACAACAGTAATTTCTTTTAATGCCTGTAAAATTAAGTACCAATACATGTTTCTTTTCAAGCCTATGGCCAGATTTTTAGTCCACCTGAGAAACACAACCTGACAAATAGGTCCATCCCATTCCCCACAAGCCACATTAAGCTGCTTTCTTCCCCATTTTTCTGCTTTCTGGACTTTTATTACACACTGAGAAGCAAACCAATGTTGGATTCTATATAGCAATAATTTTTTAAAACCCCGACAAACCAAACTCTTCAAAGAGGAGCCCATAACTCAAAATGCTGTTCATACAGTTTGAAAGAAGTACAATAAAATTCAGATGTCTAATAATGAACATTTTGGTTAGCAACAGAACCTGGTATTTTGCAATACTTAGAACACCTAAAAATTTGCAGCATCTCTGAAAAATTGATTTGCCAACTTGCATCACAAGGGAAGAACACAAAACATCCCACTTCTTGTTGGAATCTTGCCTGATTGCTTATGAAAGCAATTCCTAAAATTTTGTGTATCCCAGAGTTTTAATCAGAGGAAAGGAATGCATACTAGTGACACTGAAGAAATTTGTTCTGTAACTGGAAACATTCATGTTACAATTTAGTGTCTGTGTGCCTGTAGGCGATTGTGTATCCTGTGAAATGGCAAAGATAGCTTTAATGCAACCACATGTGAATACGCTTCCAGAAAGAAACATCTTGTGAAGAGTTAGGTTTTATGTTGAAAAGTCCTCAAAAAAGAAACCTAATGTTCCCCAAAAAAGACCACTGAGGGATATGTAAGATGTAACTTGTACTACATTACTGCAAACTTCAGTGATTGAAAAGGATGTGCACTTTGACCCTACTAAAGCTCACTGACTATGCTGGAGCAAAATAAAGAACACTTCTTCACAAATGCCTTTAACAGATCAGCTGGGCCACATTCAAACTCCTATCCAAGTAAAACTTTCCATCTTATGTTTAAACTTAGAAAACCATGTATTTTGTCTCACCAAAGATATCATTTAGGAAGTGAAATGCACAAAAAATTTCAACAGTTTGTGAAAATTATTTTCATAAGAACCAAATATATTTGCCTCTGAATCAAGCAACTGTATGAAGGCTGTTACAAAATGCATTTCTGCTGTTGCCCCCATTAACACATTCTAGAAACACACTTGTTACCATACCTTTCTTTCAGTGATATCATAAACTCTGTTCGTTTTTGTTGAAATTCTGTACTTCTGCTTTGGCACCTAAAATAATATAGTTTCATCAGCAACACTGTCAGTTCCATCATGAGTACAGAGAAAACTTCATTCTTAATTCACATATTTGGGTATGTGCAAAATATTCTATTTAACTGAACTGCACACTACAACCAGCTTTTCTCTCAATTCTTCTGATGTTGTACCTTCTCAGATGTAAGAATGGCAGTTTATCTTTAATCATATACATCTCACTAAGCAGCAAAAGGGAGCTCCACAGCTATAAGAAAACCAGCGGAGAAAACCAATGGAGCTACCATGGCAGAAGCTTTCCTCATGTGTAAGTGCTGAGCAATTACAGACAGGTCCTTCCTTAATCCAGATCTATTTATGTGCATGTGAGACTGAACTGTCAGACCCCCACAACCACCCAGACAAACCCAGAGGAACTTATGCAAACTGTAACAGTTTTGAAATTAACATCTAAGCAAATAGATGAAGTCCAAAACAGTAAATAATTTTGTACATGAGTAGAATGTTTTCAGATAAGCACATATAGCACTGATATTACATCACAGGTTATCTAACTGACCTCTGAGTTCTGCTTAAGCTCTCACAAATCACACCTAAAGAGGGGTGACTTTCATATTGGCACAGTTGACATACATTTTCATAGCAGATATATATGCATTCACATAAAAATACCCCTGCACTGTATTGTTTTTTCACTTCAATCTTGCTCATAGACATCTGTTGCTATGCTGACAGAAGAACAAGATTTCTAAGTTTTTCCATTCACAAAGGAAGGCCATGAAGTCACAACTTGTTCATCTTTATCCCTGTCAGAACAGATATACACATTGTGATTCTGATCATACAGTAACTGATTCTGTCATACAAGAATGACAGAATGCTATCTACTGATGAAATTTCACCTTCACTTCAGAAGGATTATACTGAAATGGAATTATAGAATGCCTGGCTCCTTACTTGACAGTAATCTGTGCTTAATATTCTAAGTTTAAATTTAAAAAGAAAATGCAAGAGAATAAAAATTGTGAAAAGATTCTTTTGATAACAGCATTAAGGAAAAGGAACTTACATTTTCCAACTTATTTTGACATAAAGGATAACCACACAGTTTGATGATAGATCGCTCATCAACAACATCTTTATAGTGAGATGGAGTAATACATTTTCCCTAAAATGACAAGAAAATAGTTCAACAACAGATACTGGAAAACTTGCCAGTTTTTGTACTCAAAACATCTGTTAAGCATATAAATATCTTAAATTTTTTAACAGTTATCCATTAAGTTTAATAAACAACATTGAGAACCTACACAGTAGAAAAGGTAAAAGGGTAAAGAGAGAAGGAAAACAGATCTGGGCATTTCTTTTTTACATATACAAAACCTGCATAGTTTTGCCTCTAGTGTGGCACCTATTTCCGTAACTTTCTTCTATTGACATGTTTTGTACACCTATTAATCAGCCTATTTACAACCTTAACAAGAATAATCATCATACCATTCCAGCAAAACTCTGCTGCCACATAACTGTGGTGCTTTACAGAGACTTTGTGTACATTTACAGATGGTATGATGTGAACCTAAATTTTTACAGTTCATCTGTCAGTCCAGAACCACAAAGGCTGTGAGAAAAGAGTGAGGATTCATTAATGTACACAGTCCTGCAAAACTAGGGAATGTTTTCACTACAGAACCTTTAAAAATATGGAAACTGTTACCAGACCTGGTACAAGAAGGAATCAACGGTTTGGCTATTTCAAACTGCAGCAAATTGTTCCAAAAACTTTTAAAACAGAATAGAAACTTACAACACCTACACAATTTAGAAGGAACTCTTCAGTAATATCCTCTTCCAGGAGCTGCTCAACAATAGACAATGCTTTTTTCTCACATTCAATCTTGTGTCTCAGTGCAGCCTCCAGAGCTGCTTTCCTGTAACAGAACAGACACTGAATGATACAGAGGGCAGATTCCCATAAACAATTTTCTAATTGTATTTTTATCTTTTTTTTCTAAAATACAGCTTATATTTTGCTGAATCACACCATGTTGGCCAACAAAGCAACAAGTAACTGGACTAGTAATTCTGTTACAACTACAAAGGGTTACATATTTTACACTGGTTTGCTTTATTTGCTGGTCAAGAAAAGTATTGACTCTTACGATATTGCAATACACTCCCCAAATTTTCTTGCAAGAGGGAAATCCAGAACTGGCCGGACAAAGAACCTGGGACAATTTAGGGAGTGTTGTCAGGAAAAAAAGAACTGTGTAAGACATGAAGAATGGGAAGAAAAAAATAACTAGGACATGACTGTGAGGTTACAAAGTAAAGGTAGGAATAAAATGAACAAATGCCTCCTCCTGAGTGTTTTTTGATGTAAATAATTATAAATGGCAGGTACATAAAGAAGTTAAGACAGCAAAAAGCAAGCATTACACAATAAAGAAATACAATTTTGGATGTTAGATTACAAACTTTGAGTATATTACACAATGCTCAGATGTGCATGCTGTTAGAAGTTACACAGCATCACTCCAAACATGTCCTACGTGATGCTGATTTACTGAAGGGATTTACTGAAGTTAATCGTGGTACTCTGAGAAAGCAAAGCCTCTGCAGCACAGAGACTGCAATTTCAAAGAGAGGTAAAACAACACAAATACCACATACTGTTCCTCAGAAATTATACCTTTGAGCAGCATCTTCATTTTTCTGAGCAGCTGAATGCTTATTTCCTAGAAATCAAATATATGAATATAGAAATTAGTGTACTTTCTTAACAGTCAAAGATGTCGGAACCTGAAAAATACTAAAATCTCTAAACTGTAAGCACAACCAAGATAATTTCTTAGTAATTATTATTGCTTTTGATGGCTGTGATTTCAGTAAGCTGGTATGCAGCAACCAGTTAGATACACTTTTTAAAGTGTGAAAACGGACAGGCCCAACTCGTCTCATACTCTCATTCATTATGTTCTGTATACAAAAAAAAAGGGGAAAAAATCTGACAATAATTTTGTGTGCGCCACACCCCCCGTGTCTCTTTACCCGGCTGGTGAAGCCCAGTTTTACCCCGGCCGTCCCCAGAGGGGCCGCACCGCAGGGCTTTGCTCCGGGCCAGCTCCAACGCCGGCACCTGACACGGAGCCGCTATTGCCGCTCTCGGAGCCGCCCAGGACGGCGCCGTGACCCAGCTCCCGAGCCGGGTGTCCCGGGCAGCCGCTCCCCCACGACAAGGGCAACAGCCAGGGAGGTACCGCGCTGTTACCCCGGGAAGGACGCAGCGCTCCAGGCAGGGCTCAGCGCTCGGCTGAGCGACCGTCGTCACAGCCCATCCCCGCCGCTCCGAGCGGGCCGGGGCGGGCCAGCCCCTCACGGCCTGAGGGGACGAAGGGTCCCGGGTTCGCCTCGGCCGGCCCGTCCCTCATCACGGCCCCGCACCCGGCCCGGCACAGGCCCAAAGAGCCGAGCACGGCCGGCCCGCCGCTCCCCTCGGCATGGAGACTTGGGCGAGTCCGCCGCTGCGCCGGTCTGGGGGCACAGGGAGAGCCCAAAGCGCCAGGCGGGGGGAGCGGAGGCTGCCGCGCGATCCTGGCGCCCACCTGCGCGCCGCCGGCGGGGCTTGCCCGTCCCGGCCGCCATCATCGCCATCAGCGCCGCTCCGCCCGCTGACCTCTCACCCGGGGCGGAGCCGGGAGAGGCGGCAGCGCGGAGCTGGGGGGTTCCTGTGGCAGGGACTGAGGTAAGGTGAAGTGAGGTGGTGCCGCTCTCGGCGCCGGGTGAGGCGGAATCGCGGAGCTGAGGGGCTCCTCTGGTAGGGGCTCAGGTGAGGTGGAGCTGAGGGGTTCCTCTGGCAGGGGCTGAGGTGAAGCGGTGTGGTGCCCTTGTAGGTTTTCATTCAGCCGTATGTTTACAGGCTGAGGCTGGCAGCCTTTTCGTCCCAGCCTGGGTGTTGTACCGCCCAGAGAAGGGGCCGGGTATCTGTTTATTAGGAGGGAGTTTGGTGAGTATTAATAGAACGTTTCACATGATTCAGATGCTGTCCACTTGCCGCTGAAACCTCCTAAAAGATTCATCTGGAAACCGGATTAAGTATTAAGGCCGGAGACCATCTGAGAGCTCAGCCAGTAAATCCCTGCAACACGGTGGGTGCTTGGGGCACGTTTCCAGGCTGTAAGTACATTGTGAAGTTACTGAGGGCTTCAGTACAGAAAATGCAACAGTACTGGCGTTCGAAAGTATGTTAAGTTCTTTCGGTGGGATTAGTAACATTCTGTAAAATGAAAAGTACTTCAATAGTACAACGTGTGGTGAGAAAGTATGTGGTAATAATCTGGTTAAAATGACGGGCTAGAAAGGATAGGTTTCAGTGACATACAGTTGTCAAAATGGACCGTGAAGAATAGAAAGTGAGTTGTTTATTCTTTGAATAAGAAGGTCACACACAGATGCTTTTTAAGCTTTTGTGAGTTGTCCCCTTTTGTGAGCATCTAGATAGGTTCTTTATCTGTGTGTTGTTTCATGTAGGTGTGCTGGTGTTTGGCCAGCGTCAGCCCACCACATTCGGTCAACTGTAAGAAGAAAGGCTGAGGACATTGCATGGAGATGCCTGTGTTTTGATGAATAGTTATCTAATTAACCAGGTGTAGGGGTAATTGACAGTCATAGTGATCTTATAACCAGGTTTAGGCCCATGGCATTACTTAAAACCATAAAGATTATAACTGCTGCTATGATATATCACATAGGATAACCAGGCTTGACTGAATTTGTAATTCATGGTCCTGGCTACATAAAACTTGGTACGTACTTGACATTACTCAAGTGTATAACTTTGTTGTTTTTAGCAAGGTGTAAAAGGCCACTGAACTAGTCCAACCTAGACACTAGAAAAAAAAACCAACAAAACTGCATGTATAATCTTTACTGGGCTGTTGCTATAAACTGGCATGGTGTTTGGATCAGTGCCTTCACATTGCAGATACCGGGTTAGTGTGTTCCAGTCAGGGCTGAGCAGAAGCTCCTCTGGTCAGAGGAGTCACTGCAAATGTAGTGTGTCATGCGTGTGCACAGTTGGTGTGCAGTGAGCCCAGACTTGCTCTGTGTTAGCTGCAGTTTTCCATGTATGTGTCACTGAAACCTTCATGCGTCTTAAGATGCCCAGATAGTACTTGAAAAATTGTTTCCCTGTACATAGAATGCAGGTTGTTTCCTTTCTGTAATTATGTCTCCTGCAAATATGGGGAGTAGAATAATATAGCATATACTTAGTAAAAATGAATTTTCCTTATTCTAATTATGTAGTCTTAATATTTGTCTAGATTGTTCTTAATCCTCCATTAACATTCTTTTTTATAATGTGATTATTTTTCAGCCTCTGTTTTAAGTTTGTGTGATATAATACTGCCCTCTTTAATTTATAATAAATTTTCATGCCAGAAGAGCACAGTCAAACTGTAATGGCAGTTGATGAACTTCAAGCCATAATACAAAGATGCGTAAGTAGTTTTCTTTCCTGAGAAGTAACAAGTGTCAGTAGTGTGAGTTTCTTTTCATGTATTGAAATTAAAGCCAAAATTACCTCAAAAGACAAGTCAGTTGTTAGTAGAACTCTTCATGGGGCAGCTAAGTTCAGCCTCCATGTTCCATTGACTTCTCTGGGGTGCTTATCCCAAGATACTTGATTATTTCTGCTTCTTGGAGGTGGAAGTGTTCTTGTACCTAGGAACAAAAGCTGGTAGTTGTAGAAAACACATCTTCCAAAGACAATGCTGTAGTCTACACTTAGTGCTATTGAAATACTGCCTTGTCTTCTGTAGTAACTTGGTAGCTTTTTTAATATCTGAAAAATGTATAAAAGTTACAATGCTATGAAATACTGCCTTGTCTTCAGTAGTAACTTGGTAGCTTTTTTAATATCTGAAAAATGTATAAAAGTTACAATGCTATGACATTTAATTTTTAAATGAAAGCATGGATTTTCTGATTTCTTAATTGACTTTGATAAGTATGGAGTTAAACATTCATCTTTTCTTTCTAGCAAATTCTGGAAGAAGCTGATTTCAAAGGAGAAGATTTTAATCTGTTTCAGGTAGCAGGTCAGAAGTGTTTGGAAGATGGATATGCAGCTCAGTTATTAGAAGTAATTCAAAATGAGAAAAACAAGGTGAGTTGAAGTTTGCTCTACATATTAGTGTTTATTAACATCATTAAATATAAAACTGCTAATTATGCGGGAAAAGCTACTTTCTCTGTGGAGCAATGGCTGTACATATGAATAGCTAATGAGTTGCTCTGTGTTAAGTGCACATAATTCTGTATTCAGGTAGCTCACAGAAACCCAAGTTATGGTAATCTTAACAAAGCCATTAATAACTCTTCTGTGAGTGAAGCAGAGAGAAAAGGAAGCACAAAAGCATAATGAGGAGAAACAGACGGTGTCCCACTTCCACAGGACAGGGATTTCAGGTGGTGTACTGGGTCCAGCTGGCACGGAGTTGGCTTTCTTCATGGCAGCCTGCATAGTTCTGTGTTTATTTGTGACCAAAAAGGTGCTAATAATACACCAGTGTTTCAACTATTGCTGATCAGTGCTTGTGCAGCATCAAGGCCTTCTCCCTTTCTCACTCTGTCCCCAGTAAGCAGGGAATTTGGGGGAGGCACAGCTGGACAGCTGACCCAAAGCAGTGAGATGCTCCATACCATACAACATTGTGCTCAGCAGTAAAGACATGTGGGTAGGGACCCATTCCAAAGCAGCTGTTGTTTGGAGGCTGGCTGGGCATTGGTCTCCTTGTGGAATATGATCTGCAGCATTCCCCATCATGCTCTGCTGTTTTTTCTTTTTCACTTATTACATTGGTCTTATCTTCAGAGTTCCTCTGTTTTGCTTTTATGACTCTCACCCCATCCCAGTGAGGGACAAGAGCAAGCAAGCAGCTGAGGGGTGCTTAGTTGCTGTTGGGGGTCAGCCTACCACAAATGGATATAATAATACTGGCCATCTGTAGGAGGTGCTAATTTGAAATACTGTTGTCTGTGGGCATTAGGGATGCTGAAACAATATACCAAATTGAACAGAGATAAATAGGAAGTTCAGAAAGAAAGTGAAGGGTAGAATATTTTAGCAATGTTACATGGAGTTCATAATCTGTTACAGGGGGTTCACAATCTGGTTTTGAATTTTGTGAGTTTGGAGTGACAACTGAAAGTCTAAATCCCCTCATGAATAATTTGTCCAGGTGTTCTTTCAGCACAACTCCTCTGCTCAGTCCCATTTTAAATGTATTGTCATGGACATTTAGAAGTACATATTGACATGTCAATAATTAGAAGAAAACTATACAAAATATGCAGCTGTGTTTGTAGGTATGGGCAGAGGATACAATGTGTGTCAAATTATGGTAACAATTGCTAAATATTGAATAACAGTGACAGTAATGGTTACAACCAGGACATTGATCTGTTGTTGATTTTGGTCTTTATGTATACAATCTTTCTGGGTTTAAAAGACATCCAGTTTTGGCTTATTCTCTGAATATCTGTTTTTAGGTTATCATCAAGAATATGGGTTGGAATCTCATTTCTCCTCTTGTTAGATGCATTTTTATGTATAAACAAGAAGATGATAAGCGAGAACACTGCCTGAGGATACTAGATCAGTTGGCACAGGTATGGTTTTGAAATGCATGGTTATGATACAACAATGTTAGGGAAGTTCTGCACAAAAAGGGGTTCAAGATCATTAATCCATGAAGCTAGTACACCAAAGGCCAGTTACATAAACATGTTTATACAATTTGATTCTGACAATATTTGCATAATCAATCTACATCACTACTGGGTAAGCTGCTCTTAGTTTAATGTTCCCTCACCTCAGTTTAAAGGTACAGAGAATTCTGAATTCATGGTGTGTGTTCAGTGGGTAGGACTCTTTGTTTGGAAGTGGTAGGCTCAGCATCAGAGGTATGGTGTTCACATGAAAATGAGCTAAGTTGATCTGAAGGACACAATCTTATCTGAGTTAGCTAGCTTGAGTAAAACTTACAGTATGTTGCTAAATGTCTTTTCTAGTATCTAATTCAAGGTCTCTCTTCATGTTCTCTCTTTAGTTGTTTCAAAATCATGCTGCAGGACCTTGCCATTTTCCACTTATCTCTGTCTGAATAGTATTTATTGTTCTCTATTCTATGATTCCCTCAGAAAATTCTTTTCCTTAAATCATTCACCCTTCCTCAATATGAGAATCATTACCTGATGATTCTGATGGAGTAGGAGCAGAAAAATGTTTTAACCTGTAAAAGACTCATTCTCTTTCATTTATGCATTCCAAAATCAACTTGCAAACTTTATAGCTTGAGTTAAATTCACACTCAAATTCTAATTCTCTCTCTCCTCCGAAAAATTACTTTGCAAAGGTACTCTGAGGGTTTTACAGCCCACTCAAATCAGGTTTAGTGTCAGTTTTTACTATTAGATGTTTTCAGCTCATACGAAAGTGTACACACAGGTATGCTCTACAGTGGATGTTAATTGTAGGCATGTACTTAATGTTTCATATTTGTTTTCTTAAATCTTATCTTGCATGTTCAGATCTTCTCTGTTGACATTCAGGAACTTCTGTATTGCATGTGATTTGATTTTTTGAGTATGACCATGGTTATTTAAAAATATGCATTGTTCTCCTCTTGCAGCTCTGCAATCCAAAGGAACTCTTTTTGGGTTTACTTGAGCAGATTGAGCAGACCTCTGGAGAGCAAGTGTGTCAAACCATCATGTTATTGCTTCAGCCTTTGCAGACAGGTGGGATTCACTTTATCATGTGATTTCTGAATTAAATTACTTTCTCATTTATTTATCAATTTAGTTTAGCCTTTGCTGGAATGGTTTCAGAATAAATCTGTCTTGACAAGATTTACAGTCTATTATATTCTGCAAAATAACACAAGGCATGAATTTCATACTTATATTGGCCTGTTAGAAAAACATTTTAGATGGAACTAATAGCATCAGTCAAAAAAACAATATTCAGCTATTTTTCATCATTTACAAGAATGTGGTCCTATGGCAGTTATATTTAGAGGTGTAAAGCACTCCTACTGTTCTTGCAGAAATAGGGAATCACAGGGATTTGTGAAATTCTTCATTGTTTGACTTTTAAAACATGCAATTCTATTTTTTATAGTATAAAACTGTAATTTTGATTTAAGCATGTTGAAATACTTTATTGGCGAGGGGGAATGTTATTCTGGCTTACACATGAAAATTTAAAATGTTGGGTTTGGCCACTCTAAGTTGGTAGCAAGCAGTAGTTTCTGTTGTCTTATATGAGATGAAATGAAGTGTTGTGTATCAAGTTGAAGTCTGACTGTAGCAATCTCCAGGATATGGTAGTATATTATGTTAGAATTTAACAAGATAAATATGTGGTGTTTTGGATAGCCAATCTGCAATTAGTCTGCACTGAGTCCAGTTAAATGGTGAGCCTCTGGTGCTGCTTCCTCAGTCTGGGAGAGTATCTGTTATTTTTGCCATGGAGTAAAAACCAGAGTCAGTTCTCAGCAGAAAAACTGGACTATTGTCTCTGGTTTTGCCAAGCACAAAAGGAGTCCAGTAATAAATGCATTTTCCAGGTCAGATATGTATCATTTCACTTAGCCCAGTTCTAGAAAACTTTTTTTTTAGTCCCCATCCTGGTGCTGTGCAGAAAGGAAGAACATTGAAATGTGTGTCAGATTTAATATCTGTTATTTGCAAATACATGGCCATGTTAACTACAGTATATTGAACTAGGTGATGATGTTTAGTCTTGCTGGATTTGCTCATGTGATTTCAGGTGTCAGTCCCACTCCTTCCCTGAAAACAAAATGTTTTCTTTCCTAGTCACGTTGTTTTTCTTCATGTTTTCCTCTATTAAATAATAACTTAATGTCTCAAAATGTTCTCTCTTCTTTCCCCCTTTTTTATTTTCTTTTCCCCAGTGCTTTTGAAACTTCAGAACAAGAAGGCCTACTCAGTGGGTTTGTCATTGGCCATGATTATGAATCAGCTCACTCCTTTACCTGTACCTTATACAAAACAACAAATACAAGAAGATAAACTTGGTCTCTGTCAGTGTTGCAATGCAGTGGTGGACTTTGCTAAACCTTTTGTGAATGAAGTTGTTAAAAATATGGAAAAGTCATCAGAATACAGTGACATGGAGCTGAAAGAAGAATTAATAAAATTGTGAGCATTTTACGTCTGTGCTATATGTTCCTGTAACTTAACAAAATGAATAGTAGGCATTTATTATATAGGTAGCAAATAAATAATCTCTTAGTGTTTTACAATGCTGCCAACATATATCTAACTAATGTGGTATTTTGATAAAGAACCTCTAAATATATTTTATATATTCATGCTTTCTGTTTAGGAGAGGGAAATGGTACAGAGCTATTAGTTGCTGCATTGTGAAGCTGAGTTGGTATTTCTCTGTTCCTCAAATTTCCAACAGTGAGAATAATCATAGTCTGGAGGTGCAATCAAAGTAAAGCTTCTACAGGAGATGTTGGTTTTTTTTTTTTTTTTCCTCCTTGGAATATCTTGAATAGCAGCAGCTGATATGAATATAGCCATTACTCTTGGTCATCAGTGACACTATCATAGTCTGTATTTATGACTGTACTGGTGATTTATTCCACCCCTTTGTTTTTCAGCTGTATGCAAAGCCTGAAATACCCATTATTGGCAGCTCAGCTAGAACACCTTGAGGGCATTGAAGACCATCCTTTTCGGCATTTTGCAACTGAAATTACAGTGAGTGCAGTGGAAATTGATTCCAGTGTGTGCAGAGCCAGTGGTCCAGTTCACAACTAACTGCCTGTAATTTGTTCTAGTGCTCATTTTGATTTCTGGATTGCTTAGTGGGGTGACTTAATGGGCTGTGTAAGTTATATCCTGCCTTTCCTGTTGGGCACAGTCTAAAACCATGTTTTTAATGCTAATTATGAATTATCTTTTCTTCTCTTTCTCAATAAACTTCTGTTTATGGCTTTAGGTAGTGAGAGCTGAAGCTAAGGTCAGTAAGTCAGACTGTATGACAGCTTGCATAATCCTAATTTTCCAAAATGTGCCTTCCTGGATGTTGGGTATTCAGCTCCAGAATAGTGAGCTGACCTTGATCTCCCCATTTCTCTGTAATGTGTTCAAGATGAGTTATGTCCTGAGCCACATGAAGGGTGTGAGTGGGTAACCCCTGCAGCATTTCTGATTTACAAATGTGAGGGCTTCCTTGTGTTCTGCATCATGACAAAGACAGGCCATACAAAGCAAATCTAACTTAAAATAAGGGTTTGTCTTTAGCAGCTAACATTGTGTTCCATATTGATTAATGAGAAAAAACCTGAGTATTCTGTGATCTGAAAAACAGATTTTTACAGAGATTTTGTAACATCATGTTTTCCTGAATCTCTTGTTACTCATAGCACTGGGGATAAGGAAGCTGATCTAGGAGTTTGCAGATAGTTTTCATTCTCTCTTTTGCTAGCTTCTGTGTGCTTGACTTTGCTATTTAGTAACATTTTTCTAATACTAGTTATTTTTCCTCCAGGATTTTTGTGTGTGTGCATATATCATAAATACCACATATTTATATATTACAAACATAACATTTATATTAATTTATATGCATGCTGTACAAGAGAATGTATGTAAATACAGTTAGAGCTCTAAAACTTAATTGGCATACAGTTATTTTAAAGACAACCATAGGAAATATCTTTTTATTTTTTAGGACATTTTGTGGAATGTAGGAGAATTGATACCTTTAGTGTTTGTACATCATAAAGGCAAAAGTCCACACTGGGAGAATCAGGAGTTTGCAGACATAGAGCGAAAGAATTCTGCTGATTCTTTGGCATGTCTGTCATACCTGATGTTTGTTCAGCATTTTGGTGTTGAATGCCTTCCAGTGGTTTTTAGGTAAGAACTATTCTTTCTTGCTCATTGTAAGTCTGTACTTTGAAGATTTTCCCTGAATGGAAGAGAACTTTATTTGTGAATAGTTATGAAT
Source organism: Emberiza elegans (assembly GCA_024865655.1). Taxonomy (NCBI): domain Eukaryota; kingdom Metazoa; phylum Chordata; class Aves; order Passeriformes; family Fringillidae; genus Emberiza; species Emberiza elegans. The sequence goes on from JALJVW010000206.1 coordinate 70,849,335, forward strand.
GAAAACTGTATTTCAGTAGTATTAATTTTATGTCAACATTTAAGCATTTATATTTTATGTAACTTATATAAAGTCCTGCAGATTAGTCTAGTGTAGTTGAATTTTAGATGAGCTGTCATTGACTACTATGATTAGTCACGTGCTGAAAGTTAATGTGTATTAATTGTTCATTTACATATCTATAGACAGTTTCCCCATAAGAGTTCTTAACAGTGATTTGACTTAGAATTTTTTGTCTATTTGAAAATCAATAATTTTAGAAAGATATTTTATTTTTTTAAAAGAGTACTAATCCTTTCAAATATATTAATTATGTGCAAATGTATATGGCTTATGCAGTTTAATGTAGCTGGATTCTTCTCTTCTAGTCCTTCATACCTTCTGCTGTGCAATATGACACATATTGAAGTGCTGCTGAAAAGGTAGGGTTTGTGGAATTTGCAGGTCTGGATTTGCAGCTCTGAGTGTGATCTTTTACAGTAACTCATAAAAACAAATTTGAAATATAGATAAGTTCAGAGGAAGTTTATAGAATTGAGTATTAAAATGGTAAGTTTCACTATAAGATGGCTTCTCTTACTAAGAAGCAGATGTTGTCTAAATGTTTATGTATTGTTTTCATCTTGTATTATACTATTTTTAGAAACTTTATTCTGAAAACGTAAAATTAGTAGTTTAAACACATGAAGAATAATTACAGTGTATACTTACTTGCCCTTCTACAACAATTATTACTAAAGGCAACTGTTGTGAAAATATTTATTTGGATGTATTCTGACATGATATGCAAAATGATTAAAGGTCAGGCTTTCAAAAGGAAACCTAACTTTACTGTATATTGTGATTATTTCACCCTCCACGAGCAGCAGTGTTACCAAATAGCTTCTAGCACTGCTATGGAAGGCAGGTTTCCTATTCTGACTACTTACCATTTCATTTTCCTTGGTGATCAGTGTCTCAATACCTGTGGGAGATGACACTGCTTTTGACCAGCTATAAATACTGAGGGGGAAAAAAGTCATTTTTGACTGTGAAGTGATGAGTCTAATGTTCAATTTGTCATCAGCAAGTTTATTCTAAAAATCTTTGGGAAGAGTAACAAAGATCCTATATTTAAAAAATGGAATGAAAATTGTTGAGGGACAAGTTAGTGTTGACCTCTGTTCTACTATTTCTTCTGAAATATCAACTGTCTTTTTAATTCACAGCCTTAAATCTGATTTTTTTTTCTAGAACAGAAGAATCTGTATTATCTAAAGGACTCGTAAGTTGCTTTTTGAAATTAAAATTTTGACGTTAGAATGTTTTATTTTTTCAGTTTAAGGAATGGTAAAACTTTTGTTTGTCCTTCTAGGAGAGGTATAAATGATAGTTCAGATAATAGTTCTAGAAATATTTTGAGGCTTAAGTATTTTTCAGTCATACAAATACCTCTATTTATTAAACTTTGCAGTCCTGCATAAATGTTTAAATTACAGCCATCACTTATAATTGCATCTGCTTGGAATTTGCAATATCTGAATGAGTATTTCTGAGTGAAGGCTGTTTTAGCCATGAAATGTTAAGCTGATAATGTCCTGTACATGTGCCTACTGTTGACATCTTTCTTTTCTTTTCTGCACCTGCAGGATCTGTTTGAGAGCTGTTTATTGAGAATGGAAGATAACAGCCTTCTCCATCACTATTTAGAACTCAGAAGCTTTATTAATGTACCTCAGGTAATAAGAAGCAGTGTACAGGAGTCTTCAAAGTTTGGTTAGAAATCATACCTAGCTGTCCTCTGGGTGTTTGAGAAGAGGGCATCTTACTGGACCTTTACACACCTGTGCTGTTCAATTGAAACCTTCAGTGTCTTGCTATACAGAATTGTCTTTGCTACCTGCTGCAGCATGAAGTTCCAGTGACAATTAAAACACACCCAGTGTATGTGCAGGTGCAGGTGGGCACAGATTTAGGTGGAAGGTGGTGCTTGCTCATTTTTGTCTCCTTGCCAGCCTTGGCTACATTCTTACCTGGAACCAGCAGCACAAGAATAGTGTTCTTGCAGATCAGCCCTGGGATTCTGACCACTGAAGCAAGCATGCATTTCTCTGATGAGAATCTTCTATTCCCTGGACATCCCCGAGTGTGCTGTGGGGTTTTTGTTTGTTTTGTTTTTTTAGTCAGTGTGATGTAACATAATAATCTGTATGTAATTATAAATTGTATTTCCTTTCTCTGACTGCAGGATTTGGTGAAAATTATGACCCTTTGTCCCATGGAGCATATGGTATGTTAAGTGGCCTACAGAATCAGTTGGATTCTGAATGCTGAGTTAATTTTTTTAGAATTCATCTGAAACATCTCTGTTTTCTTTAGAGAAAGAAGAGTTTAAATATTTTGCAGTTGTTCATAGACAAGTTTGATACAGAGGGAAAATACACATTATTCAGGTAAGCATCCAAGCACCAAAGGTAGTTTGTGTAATATCAGCCCTAGTGCATCTTAATTGCACCAATACATTGATCTCTGACAGAATTTCCATCTGATAAGCCGCATTAATTTTACTATATTAATGTTTTGATAAATCATGAATTTTAATTGCCTCATATAAAATTAGCTGTCTTATGTAAGCCAGTGTTTAAAGGTTACATAGTGATACTGTTCTTCTGTGGTAAAACTCCCACTTAGCTCAAAACTTAGATAACATTCACTAACTCTATGGGCAGCTTTAAAGAGACAATATCTTTGTTTTGTTTGTTTGAAGGTGTTTACTGAAGACAAGCAACCACGCTGGTGTGGAAGGATACATTATTAAAAATATAAAGGATCAGATTCACTTAGCATTAATGGTGAGGCTGTTACCAATAAATACCAAGTTGTCTTCTCAAAATTTTGTCAGTATGATATTGAGAAAATGTCTACAACTTAAAGTTCCAGTGATACATTAAAAAAAACTGCACTTTGAAAAGACACATAATATTAGAAAATTTTATTAAAAACATTACTTTGGCTTTTTCTGTCTATGAATATTTAGGTTATAATTTTACAGTTGGATTTTTAATGGCACTATCTTATTGTATTTTTCTAATAAGTTTTTACCTTTTCTGTGCTTGAAAATACATTTATTTCTTAAAGTGAAACTGCTCAGTATATTGTTTTATCCCCACAGTTCCTCATTTTTAAAATATAATTCAAATATTACAGTTCAGATAGAATTATTAATTTTTTCTTTGCTTTTATGATGACAGTCAGCATTTTATTATGAGTGCTTTGCAAATGATAAATCCATCAGGAAGAGCTGGGCTAGATCAAAGCCATTTTAATCTCATATTTTATAATAATTATACCAGAAAGTTGGGAAAGTTAATTAAAACTATATGATTAACTTTCTACTATGCAGTTTCAGAATTCTCTCACTACGTTTCTTCCATTTTTTTCCTGACTGACAAAAAAATTTAAAATTATGAAGAGGCTGTTTTGTGTACTTCATTCACAGGTCAATATTAGAAAACATTTCTTACAGGGTTTGATTTTTTTAAAAAACATTTCTGTTTTTTGCAAGTTATTGTTACAATATTTAAGAGCTAAATTTTGTACTCAGCTGAACTTCTTGTATTTTTTTTTGCAGAAGGAGTATGACAACATTTGGTTTACAGGACATCACCTGATCTCCCTTTTAGATTTAGTACTTTCACTTCCAGAAGGTGCTGAGACTGATCTTCTGCAAAACTCAGACAGGTGAGTTGGAATCACAGTTACAAGCTTTTCTTCTTTCTTCATTATTAAAAAAGGTTTTAAACTACCTTACTACAGTAATGTATGCTGTCATGTAATTAATGAGGTGACAACATCAATGTATTTTAAGATTTTGCAACTAGAAATGGAAATGGTCACTTATTTTAGCCAGCTCTGTGTAGAACAATGTCACAATGCCATTACATTAATTTTGAACAATAAATAAGGATGTCCTCCTCCATTCCCCAGGGATGTAAGACTTCAGATGTGAAATGACATAACTAATGGGTAAAGCATTATTTCCTCAGGAATGTATGGTTTGTCAGCTCTCTGCAGAAGCAGCTGAAGGAATAAAAGCAATGGGGTGTGGTGTCTGATATCATACAGGGGAATAATAATTAGATGCAACCTACAGTGCAAGGCATCTTTGAGGCAGTTTCACAGATTGCTACTGGGAATCTAGAATCTCATAAGTAAGATTACAGATCCACCTGAACAGTAAATAATTGCATTAAAAAACCCCAAACAACTGAAATGTGTCTGAAAAATCTTGTGTATATAGGCTAGGTCTTCCTGTATGATAAGTAATACGATGCTGCTTGTGCTTGTAAATCAGTGGGGAGATAGTGTCCAGATGGACATGCCTGCTTAAAGAGCCCAGAAGTATGATGGTTAACTGTACTTGTTATCTGGTAAAAAACAACTACTAATCTCTGCTCAATGGTATGGTAAAACAAAAGCAAAAAAATTACTTTAAAAAGCACACTCAAAAGTAAAAATTCAGTACAGTAATAAATAAAACTGTCACACTAGTTTTATATCAACTTTGGATCACTAGTGATACCTATTATAAATTCTGTGATAAGGTTCTGTCTCTTGAGAGGATTCTTTACCTCACAATCACCAGCCCTCTGCAATCTGATGGCAGTTTCAGTTTTACTTGCAAAGTGTGAATTAATGTATGGACATCACTACACATGGTGCTCTAGGTGGAGCTGTACTGCTCCAAAGATGGGAGGTTGCTTTTTGTACAGATGGGTTTCCATATCAGCATGTCTGGCTAATGGACAATTAAAATTACCATCCTGGTAAGATGTCTCTGTGTGTTTGTAATTCACAGGATTATGGCATCACTGAATCTGCTGAGGTACTTAGTCATTAAGGATTGTGAAAGTGACAATCAAGTACGTACTGTTTGATTTGAAAATGATTGATTAGCTGAGAGGTGGATTCACGTGAACTCTGTTATCCTTGATTCAAAAAACATGGGTTTTGCATTTTTCTTTGAAATGGCTAGTTCCCCAGAAGTGATGCTTTCATTAAGACATAAGGAAATATGTGATATGGTCCTTTTTTTGATGAAATTGTTTGCATAGATACTGTTCCTATAAACAAACTAATCCTTTTACTCTGCCTGTTGAACTGATCTATCTCCATAACAATAGAGTATTTCACCACAAAATCACATACCCAGCAAGTATTCTCACATAAAAAAATGTTATTTTTGCTTATTTATTTGTTGGCATCCCTTAAGCCACCAACTGGATATCTTTATAGCAATAATAACACAATAATATCATTTACTGTTTTCTAAAATACAGAAAAAAATTCTGATCTACTTTTAGAGTAATTTGAGATCTAGGAATAAATTTTGTAAGTACCCAATAATGTAATTAGAATAATCTAATTAGAATAACAGTGAAATAGCTAGTACTGATTGCTGAAACTGTAATGAAACTGAAAAGCAAAAATAGCTTTCAGTGGCAGCATTTCTAATTTACTATTTATTTAGTTATTTTACTAAATTTACTATTTATTTATTTATTTTACTATTTATTTACTAGTTAATATTGGTAAACTGTATCTGTTTGTCATATTTAAGGGGTGATTACTATTCAAGTACTCATAGTGGTCTCCTCAGTTACATGTAAATACATAGCTTTGTAAGAAAAGTAAGAATTCCTCTTTTATTATTAATAAAAAACAACATGTAGTAGCACCCAGCTGCTCTAACAGTGCTGTCTAGTACCTGGTAAAAAGAACGTCCATGCAGTTTGAGGGAAAAATAGCATCACATCTTCTGAAGATTTTCCCTTAAATTTAGCCTCTGTCAGTTCTTGACTTCTTCCCTGTCTCTCTTCATACAGTGCAAGTGAGGCAGAAAGAAAATGCCTCCTTCCATGTCAGTTCAGATATTTTGATTGCTGTGTAGTAAGCGTTTTCATTAATCAAGTTTAAAAATAAGTATTTTTCTAGAATGTTCCTTTTTAAGCCACATTCTGGTGGAAGTAATTACTGTTCTTATTTGAACTGTTAACTGTGTCATCTAGTATTAAAATTTGGTGAATTTTCCACTGTCGTTAGTGGATTCACTGTATTTAAAATTAAAAATTCTTATTTTTATTGTCCTTATTCTGCCCTTTGAGGATACTGCCTGAAGAAAGGAGTTGTATAAATGGCTCCTTTATACAAAGCAGCCTTTGTGTCTTTGGATTTGATTTCCTTCTACAGCAGTTTGTAGCAAACCCAAGCTTATTTTCCTCTCTGTAACCCTGAACAGCCTTGGTTTTGAGCATCTTTCCCTTGCACCTCCTGCTTCCTGAATGCCATTATTGTAACTCCTTTCTGCCCATGTCAAACGGGAGAATTTTGTTGTCACTGTGGCTGCTGTGCTGAAGGATGGGAGAGTAGCATATCCAGTAACATTCCTACAGTGCTTTTAAAATGCAATACAGACAATTGGGAAGCATGATATTTATCACAACTTTCATTTGACATCACAATACAGTGTTAATTCAGGAAAGTTAATTTAAATATTTGTTTTGTTTTACTGCTGAATTATCTGAGAGGAGCCTACATCTGCCGTTTACTTGCTGTAGAGATTTTAGCCTGAGAAAGGGCCTAGAACCTCCCCTCCAACACATCCAGATTCTTTCAGCTTTGCTTACAAGAACAAGCTGAAAATGTGAATTTCCATTGCTGTAGTTACCATCCTACACACTCGGTCCTCCCTTCCTCCCTATCTCTGCACTTTTTTTTTTGTTTCTGACTGCTTCATCAGCCAATCAACAAATAATGGACGGGAGAGGAAGAGGAGCTGAAACACCCATCACAATGCTGCTCATGCTTCAATGAATGAGTCTGAACTATTTTTTTCTCTTTTCCTCCCAGCACAGAAGTATGTTATAAAGACTAGTAAAAAAGCTTGTGCTCAAAGCTTAATATTGCAATGCTTCACTGAAACTGTTTTGTAACCTCCTCTGTTCTGTTTGACCAGACTGGTGTATGGACCACACTTGGCAAGATAGAGCAGAATTTCTTAAAACCACTGCGTGTAGGACTCAATATGTCAAAAGCACATTATGAAGCAGAAATTAAAAATAAGAAAGAAAACAGAAAAGGTCAGTTTTTGTTGGTTTTTTGTTTTTAGTGTTGTTCATATCTAGAAACTTTGGTAATCCTTTGGAAATGAGGAACTGGTGAATGCTGCATAGATCAAGTTTTATTTAACTGTTGCCACTATTCCAAATTTCAAAAAACAATTCAGTAGTTGCTGTATTAAAAATTTTCATAATTGGTCAGAAATATCTGATCTTACCTGTCACCACATTAGTACATCTTATGGAAACTTGACAGAACTGTCGCATGAAGACCTTGAGAACTTGTTCTGCATTTATATTTTTGATTTTAATGTTACAAAGGAAAAACTAAATTTCTCTGAATACATAACCCTTAGGTTTCATACCAGGTGTGGGAGGGTTAACGAGAGAAGAATAAGTCACAGTGCTCTCTAAAGCCTGAAGCATTACATTCATTTTTTAAAATACATTATTTTTTTAATCTGACACACAGAATCAGGTTCTGCTCTGGGTTAAGCAGGCACATTGCATGGGGCACAAGAGCTGTAGCTGCCTTAGGCAATCTCTCTGTATGTCAGATCTTCTGTTCCTTGTGGTCTCCAGTATAATTAAAATAGCCCAAGGAATTTGTGTCTGCTACTAAAAATGTCAATACAGCTTTTTGCCCCTAGTCTTATCCTCTTCCATTGCAAACTATGTACTTACGAGGCAAAGAAGGGGACTTTTTTTCTCAAGACAACCTGTGTCTATGTCTCTAAAGGGAATCCTTCAAAATTAATCAGGAAGCTTTTTCTTAAGTCCCTCTTAAAGTTCTCTAGCCTTTGACAAAGTATAAAGAAATTTGAGTTTGGCAGAGAACATCTAAATTGTAACAGTAAATGGTTTAGCTTTCTTCCCTTGTGTTTAATCTTTGTAAGCATTGCATTGAATTTCAAATATGTGGTCTCAATGTAAGAGGTTTTCCCCTTATTTTTCAGACCTGTCCTTGTAGTTTAGCCTGCTGCAAGTAATCTGTCTGAAACAGAGGAGCCTGCAGCCTTTTCTTAATAAAATAAGTATTTAATGTCTGGATTCATTAAGTCAAGCTAAAGAACTCCTACTATCTCCCTGGATGTGGAAATACTAAAAATTTATCAAAAATGGGCCAGATAACATTTTATTTTTCCTTTTGAAGAGCATGTGAGCTCTATAAAATGAGTTCCAGTTGCAGATCTTGCCTGTTCAGTAACGTAGGCATGTGTGTTACACAAAGTATAAAGATATCACCCGACTCCAACTGTCTTCCTTTTAAGGTTCAGCACCCTCTGTCACGTGTTTTGTCAGTCCCTAGATTTCTGTTCTTAACAATTACTGTCATGAAATGTTGATATTTTAAATATGCTTTTAATTCTAAGAGTCATGTTGGTTTCTTCATGTTTTCTTCTACAGAGGCACAAAGTTCTAACACAGTTTGCTCTGTAACTGTTAGTGGGGAAAAGATGCCTGCCATGACTACTGGAATGCAGCTTCAAGTGAGTTTGCAGTTCCCTTCAGTCACTCAGAAGTACTGACTTTTTTTTTCAATGTGGAGACAAAAGTAAATATAAAATGGGTAAAAAAAATCTAATAAAAATAACACTCATCTTTCTTGTCATTTCAGGTTTTACACTCAGCTCTCTTCACATTTGACTTAATAGAAAGTGTTCTAGCTCGGGTAGAAGAACTCATTGAAGTGAAAACAAAAGCTGTAATGGATGAGAATAGTTAAGGCAGTTGAAGTGTTTGGATTAACATACTCCTGACAGGATCATCGGACTATGAGACTTCAGTTGCAAGGGAGGCTACAGCCCTGTAAAGAAGAGCAGTTTAGAGTGGCCTCCAGAAGAACTGCAATTGCTGCTCTTCATAAGTCTCATCGCTGTTCTTTTTTATTTTCTTTTGCTCTTGTTGCATGTGATTTGCAGATATGGTCTGTTTACTCCTCTTTAGAATTTGATGCTTTTTTCTCAAGTTTAGAAACTAAAAAAAAAAACCAAAACAGGTGTGTTCTTCTCCAGCAAGGAGGTATGGTCAGGCATTTATTTTTTTAATTTTCAGAATTTGTTGGGTAGTAGTTGCTGACTGGTGTTGTGAATTACAAAGGTTTTTATCAAGTGATTGAAGAACCATTAATTAAAAACCCTGTTTAAGCAAAAGATATTTTTATTAGCACATTTTAATGTTGACAAAGAAGCTTCTCTTTTTGCAGACAGGACTGTAAGGTACAGATAGCTAAGACTATAGAATATACTATCTACAGATAGTACAAACACTGTGGTAAAGGAAAACAGGTTTTAAGAAAAACAACCTTGAGCCAAATAAGATGTTAGAACTTATAACAGATAACACTTATGCTTAAAAAACAGTGTAAGGTTGCATACATACAGCTGCTGTTTTTAGGGATACCTATATTTTGGAATTGTTTTGATCATCCTTATCTTTAATCATACAGCTTTCCTTAAGACACAGTAAATTTTTTTGAAATTTTTAATAAACAGATGAGCCTCTAAGGTCAGAACCAAGTTAAAAATAAGGATGACTTTCCTATCGAGCAGCTAAACCACTTTTTTCCCCTCCCTAGAAAGCACATTTGGTATCAAGTATGCTATTTTTCATTGTATAGCTATTTAATATGAATTTTCTTGCCAAATGCATATGTTGTATGTAGTCTTTTGAAATGAAGCTATATTTTTAAGAACATTCTATATTTTGTTTAAAATGTAGCCACTCTATTTATGAATAAAAAACCCAAATATTAAGTTAATTATGGTGCGATTGGTACTCCTGAAGCATCTTCCAAACTGGACTTTTTTCTATTATTTGGGCTTTTGTCATTTCTATTTTGCAACGAGTATCATCTGCTTGTGGCTTGGAAGTTACCTTAGAGAAAAGAAAAATGAGTAGAACAAAGTGACTTTAGGTAATAGAATATTCAAGATTTTATTTTTCCAATAGTAGAAATGCAAAATTATTTAGCAGTGAAATTTGATTTTTGTGTTCACAAGTAGGTGTTCAGGAATGCTGTACACAGAGGTGATTGTATTTCAACAGGACTTAACAGTAAGTGAAGACATCCTAACTTAACAGTGGTAAATAGGAGCCAAACAAGCTCTTAGATATCTGATTTCTTTTCTTAGATGCTATTAAGAGCTATTAAGTTACCTTTAACAGTAGTTTAAAGACTCAGCTAATGCATCAGAGCACCAGTCCTACCTTCGTGTATTAATGGATTGTGGTCAGTATAACCTAAAAAGTTCCATTAAGGAAAACCAAGTATTTTATAGTTTTTGGCTTTGCCTGAGTAATACATTAATATTTTTAAGTGTATGCAACTGGACTTACCTTAGCCATAGTTAGCATTAATTTAACAGTTTCAGCAGGATTATGAACTGGTATTACACGTAAATTGCTGCCCAGGAATCTGCACATCAAAATAAATAAGATTACTTTTAGAATATGTATTTAATTTGTTATGCCATAAAACTCAAACAGCATTCCCACATGAAGTAAACAGCTTTTTAGTGTGCAGTTTTACTTACAGGGAAGGCTGCTTTTATTCTGAAAGGCCAAGTGCAGCATTCATGCTGTTTGTAAAGCCATCTGTCCCATTTCTGTACTACTTATTTAGGTGGGATTTGGAAGGGCTCATTTCTTTATCTAGGTCTCTTCAACAATCAATCAGCACTTCTTAAGCATGTGTACATTCAGAGAGATCTAAACTCTCTTCTGTGATATTGCTGAAGACTCTCCTCAGTGGCAGTAAAAATATTTGGTTGTTTTTATCGCTTTGGAAGAGCACAGCAAAGTATCTAAAAACACTGCTAAAAATACTTCAGAATTTGAACTAAATCTTTATAGTGTACTATAAATAAAACAACCTGTATTCCAGACATGATTAAGATAATGGGATAATTCCACTTATTCACTCAGTACTTTAACCTAAAATTATTTCTTTCTATAAATAGTGTTATTAATATGCATTCATTCTTGAGAAGGGGATCTGAAGATTTAAAATAGTAGCATGAGTTGTTATTCAGTGAGATTATGGAGGAGAGACATCAAAGCTTAGGCAAGCTCCGAGCCTCTCCCTAAGAATTGCACCTTAAGTGTGTTGTAACAATGAATTACCTTTGCTGCTGTTTTCTGTTGTAGAGCTAAAACAGGAGAGGGACTTCACAGCAAAGAATGAGGAATTTTAAATAACCAAAAAGAACTTAAATAATGTAGATGAAGTGCCCAGCTGCTCAGTTGCACAGTCCCCTGTGAGCTCCCCTTGTGCCCGCCACCTGTTCTTCCTGCAATCTGGCTGATGACTTGGAGTCATTCACATTAGGACCTCCTGCTGCTAAGGTATCTCAGCTGAACTTGTCTGCCCTTGCTTCTAATTAGCAAAAATAAATGTTACAGGCACTGTCCTCTAAGCATAGGCACTCAGTTCCCTGGTGAGTTTTGCTAAAATGTGATGTAGGAACAAGGGTTGGATTTACGTTTTGAGATTAGGGGAATAAATTGATGCAATTTGGCTCATATCAGAATGGGCAAAACAAAGCATGAATGAACAAAATGTAGCAAAGAAACAATGACATGTACTTACCTAGATCCATGAAAATAATTCCTAGAAATAGTTTTGCTTCCAATAACAGCAGGTCTAAATTTAGTGTTGTGTGGACAGAATACTGGTCATTTGAACATGTCTTGCTTTTCCTCCAAGGTATTTAAACTTACCATACAGATGTACTAAGGTTTTTTGTGGAATGCTTATTTAAGCTGTGATGATAAACACTACTTTTCTCCCACTTCCTCCTTGCTATACACAACTCTACATAAAGTGTTCATGCTGTTAACAAGAATCCTGTGGTTTTCTTGTTAATAATAATAAAAAATATTACTTCCCCAACTGCAGCAAAACCATAGATAAGCAGAAAGAAGCAGTAATAAAAGACAACCTGTCAATACTAAGGGGCTTTGTTTTTTAACAAATCCAACAGGTAGATTCAAAGAACATGGCACAAGTTTCAACTCCACCAGGAGAAGCTCAGTCAGTGATTTACAAACAGTAGCAGAACTTCAAGCTGCCAGGTAATAAAAAAAGTACATGCATATAAATAGATAGATAGATAGACAGATAGACAGATGTAATTGTCTTTTGTCAACATCAATCTGATATTGCTTGCAATGAAAAAAAAATTAGTTTTAATAAAATTACCAGCTTGCTAAATGGAATACAGTTCCAAAACATCACATTTTAGTCATCAGCATGTGCACAAAACCCATTGTTCATAAACACAAAGTAGATTGAGAATTAGCATTGCCATCTCCTCAACAACGTGGTCTTGCTGAATGGTGGCTGAACTTTTAAAACCTCTCATGAAAATTTACAACATTTTCACAAACAGGTAATAGATTTCTTACATTTCATCTCATACACTCTTTATTCATCAGCATTTGGCAGTATGCCCAGGATTTAATGGAACTGGTGCTTAGTTACTTAAGGAGGTAAAGATCAAAGACTTGATTAGAATAGTCACTTCTTTGAGGCCAAGAGTGACAACCAATTGCAGTTTGGGCTACTGTACCTACAAGAAAATAGTTCTGACTACAAGCAGGGAGCACAACCGCTGTTGTCAGCTGGTATGTACTAAAACATGCAAGTTTTCAGACTTCATTAGAAATCAGAGATAAAAGTTTTAAACCAATTTTAATATAGTTTTATACTTTTGGTTTAAAATAACATTGATTATTTAATTGTTCTAGCACAGTGTAACAGATGCTGTTCCAAATAAACATTTTAAAAGCTGGTAAAAAATCTGCACTTTACACTACAGCCTTTTCTCATGACATAAACTTGTCTGCTCTGTTTTGAAAGTGACCATGAAAATATGGTTATAGAGCTAAGAAAATTGTCTAATTTTCCAATTAGAAAAAAAAAAAATTTAAATAGTTACGCTACGTAGCCCTAAAATGATTGAAAGGAATATTATTTGCTATGTTTTGAGGAACATCCTCTTTTGTTACTTGTGAAATGTCAGATTGATTCACTTGGTATTCTTTTTATTTGCTATTAATAAACAAATGCTTTAAATAATTTTTTACAGTGAATTAGTAAAATAAAATTGTGTATTCCTGAAATAATTCACAAAGGGTAAGGTTGGAAAGAACCATAATCTGTCAACTCCAACCTCCCTGCTCAAGCAGGGTCATCCCAGAGCACACTGCACAGGGTTGCATCCAGATGGTTCTGGAATATCTCCAGTGAAAGAGACTCCAGAACAGCTGTAGGCAATCTGTTGCAGTGCTCAGTCACCCTCACAGTGAAGAAGTTCTTCCTCGTGTTCAGGTGGAACTTCCTCTGCATCAGTTTCTGTTTATTGCCTCTTGTCCTATTTATTCCTAAAATAATATTTCCAAATCCAAGACTGCTATTTCATTTCTTCTTAGCAATATAAAGTTCAGTTTGATGTTGAAATCATACCTCCTCTGAATCCTGAACATGACACTCCATTCTTCTGGTCCATGAAGAGCAGCTGACAATACCAAAAAGCTGTTCCGATGGATGTTTATGAACTGCTGAATTCTTTTGGAAAACTCTTCTTCCCCTGTCCTGAGCACGTCTTGAGTGTCTGACAGAATAAATGCAATGCCTATTGAGGAAACTGCTGTAAGTGTACAGGTCATGGCAGTAACGGGATTAAGTTCTCACCACACATTATGGAAAGCACAATTCTTAAAGCAACCATTAGTTTGAAACACAATGAACAGAACACGAATTAATTTCCACATTGCTGACAGGGAGATTTGGCCAGTGATTACTAGTAGTTTTCAGATAAAACTACAAATATCTCAGGTTGCTTTCCTACCATAACATCAAAAAACCACCAACTATTCCATCTACTCAAACAAAGTAGATACATCTGCAGGAACAAGCAACTGCTATAATGGAATGAATTTGGGGCAAATGCAAAGGCTGACTGAAAAGCTCAGGAAGTCCTGCTTCTAAATGAAAGAAAAAGCTGTAAAATCTTAGAAGTTAGCTAAACTCTCTACCATGAAAAATGAACTTACATCTCTCTCAACCTAAGTTGTTGTGAAAGGGAAAGTTAAGGCTGAAGTTTAGGAGGGTTAACTAACACCTGAGAATACGGATATGTGCTAGTCCTTAGAGTTCAGGCAAATGGAAGTATCTCATCTACATGTCTACAACATCTTCTGTTCTAGAAAGGAAAACCAGCTATTTCATGTTTACAATTTCAGTGATGTCTTAATCAAATCCACTCAAATAATCCTTTTCTTGCCTCCTCTGCCACAACTAGCAGTGCTAATTCTACTTGGAGGCTGAAAGCCAATGGCTCTTACATTTACAGCCATGTATACTAAACATCTTGATGGCAGCTTGCATGCTTGTGGCATTTAGCGTGTTTGCTCAGTTATAACACAAATTTACTGAACAGTTTAGCTGATGATCACCAAATCTCATATAGCTGTTCTACAACATGTCAAAAAAAAAAATTACAATGAAAGTGGTTAATCCCCAACATTATCTGTTTCATCCTCTGATTTACATTCAATCGTAGTCCAACTCCTTCCACTACTGCATGACATCCCAACAAGGTAGATTTTCTTCAGTTTAGTGTAGCCCACAACTAAATGACTGCCCTGACTCTGTACTTCTTTGGATTTTATGATTCAAAAGCATGAACTTTAAAGTAGTGTACCAGAAAGAGGAAAAATCACAGATCCACTTTCCACTGATTCTGAATATCGAACTCGGTGCTGTTGCCTCTGCAGAACTGTAGAAATTTCGTGATCCTAAATAAATGTTAAAAGGTTATTTTGAAAAGTCTTCAGACAACAAGTTAGAAATATTCTTAAAGCATCAGCTGGACCACTACAGATAGACCTTTGGCACTGTTGTTCAAAAAGTATTTCTTATTCCACTAAAAATTTAAAAAAGTACTAAAATGTTAAACATGATCAGTTTTGAAGTATTTGATTGGAAGTTACAAACACTGAATAACATTTATGTATGTGTATGTTCAGTTGTCTTAGGAAACTCTTGCATTATGCATAAAGAAGTTTTTTTTAATAGTCTGTTTTGGTAAGATGTGCTAAGAGAGGATTTGCAGAAGTGAGGATCATACAGTAGTGTGCTTCTGTGACTGGTTAATTAGGCTGCATTATTTTCACAGATGTCAGCATCTCAGCTGGAAAACCATTCAGAAATTTTGTATGGGACATGATTTTCTTTAAAGCTTTTTGACAGAAAGCAATCCACACAGGAAAAGTAGAACATTGCACTATGCAGCATAATCACCTACAGAATGGAATGTGTTTGGATGTATTTTTCAGCCTGCAAAAAGCATTTCTGCAGTATGTTCCACAGAAGCTGCACGAACACACATATATTAAAGGTTAAATCACTGAGAGTTTTTAGCTAATAGCATGTTCTTTAAACTACCCATTCACCACACAGCCAGCCTGCTTACGTAGGGAAGTGCCATGATTTAGTGGAAGAGTACAACAGGAAATCTGGATTGCAAGTGAACCTTGAAGGAGACATTAACCAGCAATGTCATGCTTTCAATTGTCTGGAAAGGGCACGCTCAGTGGCAACTGCTTGTAAGGTTTAGCTACATTTTGCAAAAACCCCTCAGCTTCAAAGCCACTGCTGAATTATTTAATGTACAAACATAAATAACATCTATATGAAAATGATAGCTCACAACCAAAACTGATACAGAAAAGCTGTAGGTGCACAGGTTTGTGGTAATTGGGAATGGGGCTGTGGCTGAGCCTCATCCCCAGAGGGCACAGCTGTGAGCAGCAGGTGAGCAGCACTGACAGCAACGAGCCAGGGAGTGCCCAGGGGCACTGACCAACCACCAAAGGGAACAGAGGGCACACAGGGGCAATGCATCAACATAGGGGGGATAAAAGGTTGGGACAAAAAACAAGAAGGGCAGAACTTGCAGCCTTCTGAAGTAATGTTACTCTGCATGGGTAGAGACCGGAAGCCTTCTGATGTGGTAAGGTGTTACTGTGTTTGTGTGAATGCTTAAAGTTTCTGAAATGGTATGGTGATGCTCTGTGTATTGTGGCTGTGACAAAAAGCCGTTTTGGATTTGTATTCGGTTCCCTCCATTGTTTTGCTTATGAGGAGACCTTACTAAGAGCAGTAGTTTTGAGTTGAGGTGGGGGTAGGAGTGAGTTATGCTGGTACAGCTGATGAAATCACTGCCATCCATTACCTCCCACCATATTATGGCACAGACACGCACAGTTTACAGGCTGTAAACTCCAAAATGAGCAGGCAAGTAAGTATAGGCTTTAAAGTGAGGTGATTCAGGAATTACTTCAAGATGGTTCACCCACTTATACAGCAGAGATGGGGTGATAACCTTGTCAGTCAAGCTAGCATAGACATCCCTGCTTGTGAATCAAAGCTCTCTTGCCTCTAAATTCTCTCCAGCTGGCATGAAATTGGCCTCAGCTGCAGAAGCTAATTACCAGCTTCTTGACATACCCTTTCACTTTACTTGGGAACAGAGTCAAGGCTTCTGATGTTAACAGATAAAAAATAGGTATTAATATCTGTAAGACTCAGTATTTTAAACTGAATTATGTACTTACAGGGTAATTGTCTACCCCCATTTGATACTGCATAGGAAAAATTAAAATATTTAGGGAGAAATTCAGAAAAAATTCAGCAATATTTCTGATGGTATTATTTATAGAGCAAACTGAAAGAGGCATCAGTGCAGTGCAAAAACGATGAGTCAGGAGAATATCCTAAAGCAGTGTAACTCAGAATAGCAGGTGGCAAGAATACTAAACAGATATGGAAGTAGCTAGGAGAAAATACAGTTGCACACAAAAATAACCAGTATTCTAATAGAAGCAGCTTCAGACTAATATCTGGTTTATCCTGAAAAAACTGTATTCATTGCCATTGAATAAAATATTTCCATATACGTAATATAGGAAATTCTTTCAGCCTTTCCTAGTGAGTCAGATGCTGGCCTTGACAAGGGCTGTCCTACCTGCAGAGCTGTGCTGATAATGACCGTCGTTATCCACCTTGTCTGCTCCTGCCCACAACTTTCTGTCATTTTTTCCAGTGGTTTAGTAGCTCTGCAGTGAGGTGTCTCCTCTGAGAAGTTTGGGAGAAGAGAGACGACAAATATTTCCCACCAGTTAACGAGGTGAGATGTTTGAAGCACAAAGACACCTTAAAGAGCTGATGAAAAACCAGCGGAGCGCCGGCAGCAGCGGGAGGAGGCCGGGAGGTTCCTCTCAGCCTTTGTGCCGGCCGCTCCCCATGCCAGGCGGGCCCTTCTCCGCCCCGAACCTGTCCTGGGGCAGCGCTGGAGTCCTGCGGGAGGGGGCAAAGCAAAGGGGGAGCCGGGCGGCGGGGAGGCAGCGTGGCCCGGCCTCAGCCTCAGGAGGAGCCCTTAGGCCTCACACCTCACCCTCAGGCCTCAGCCCTCAGGAGCAGCCCCGCGGCGCCGGAACCCGCGGCTCGGGGGAGTGCTCGTAATGGGCGGCCAGTTCTGCAGCTGTTTGTGGGTAAGAACAGGCCAAGTTATTTTCTATAGAAGTTATATGAACATAGTTTCACAGGACGAAAATGTAAAAGCAAGAGACTGTTGTATTGCACTAAATTAGGCATGATTTTTTACAAGAGAACACCACTTTCAGTGAAAAAGAAATACTGAATGTGTTGAAGCTTTTTTTAATCATGTAAGAGGAAATAACCCTTCCACATGGTCGAGAAGAGCTGGGATGCTGAACCATTAAAAGCACTGGTACCCAGCTCTGCTCTTTAGCCAGGCATGAGTCTAGCTTCTCATACTGTCTTCTGAAACTGGTATTTTTACCAAAAATCAGATATTTCAGTAAAAGCTTTTTCTTTTTAATAACTTCTTAGGGCATTTTTAAATAGAAAAAACTAACCTCATTTATGTATTTTTTAAAATGTAATTACAAAAAAATACAAATACTGGATTTAGGCTCCTGGTAGGTACCTTTTTTCCCTGGTAGCCACTTACTGTGCATGAAGTTGGACACCCCCAAACTCAGAATATCACTTGAAAAGCATCCAAGTACAATGATGGGTAAGTGTGGGACAAAGAGAAACCCAAATCTTAACTGAAAATGCTTCCCATCAGTATTTTGCTTCTGGTTGTTATACATTTCTTCGCCTTAATTATGTGTGTTAATTATAGTTGGCAAATATTTATACCAGAAACTATTTCTGCTTGTCACTTAGATTTGACAGTAGCTGGTTTTTGAAACAAAAATAGGGTTTGTTCTGAGCAGAAGGGACCCTGGACCCTGCACTGCCTCCTGTGTGAGGGCTGCCCTGGCCTAATGCTTGTCTGGGACGTGCTGAGCCTCTGGGACTCTGCCCAAGGGACAGTTCTGGTAGAGGTTTGTTGTGCAAGACCATTTGAGTATTTCACGACTTGGCTTTCTTATTTTTGAGCCTGAATGTCAGTCAGAACACTAATTAATTAAGTAGAGCTTGGATTCAAAGAAAATAGATTTTCCTGAATTGTGTGTTCTTCAGAGTGTCCTTCTCCACAGTAGTTTCCTTTCCCAAAAGGGACTTTTGAGGAAAGCTATCTGATGAGCTGAAGTTATTTTCCTACTTATTGTTACCTCTGCTGTGACAATTTCTGATATTTGGCTAGTCTTAGCTTTAAATCTCAGAGGCATTTCTTTCCCACATACCTACGTGGTGCATTTCACATAAAGGTGAAGTTGCAGGAGAGAGAAAAAACAGGGCTGAGTCTGGCAGCATATCAAATATTTCCTGGAAGCAGAATACAGGACCCCACTTAGGCAAGAATAGAAAGATTTTGTGATTAGAACTCCCCTATGATGAAGATAATGGCATAAGCATTTGAATGAGTAACTAATTTATGACAAGGCAAAATCAATAATCCAATTAGTGTTTCTCTATGTTCTCCTGGCCCATATGCTGTATGTTATACATCAGCTCCATTGTTTTTCTGTGGGACTGTTACACGGGTATCTTCCTCTATGTATTTTTATATGAAAACTGATTGTTGATCTTCACACACATATCAACTGTCCTGTTCTCTGATGACACAATCAAAGAAAAATCAGTGTTTTCCTTTAAAGGAGAAAAAGGAGTGAAGGTTCACTGAAGATGGAAAAGGAAAGTAATTTTTTTTGCTATTTACAGGGCACAAATAAAAGTTCATGTCAGCATTCCACAAGTTGAATGAAGTACAATGACTCAGCATTTAACTTACACATAGGATTTATTATTTTCTGTCATACAGAAATCAGCTAAGAACCTTGAGCATGTAGCAGGGGGAAGAAGGGTTGTAGGACTATGCAACTATACAGATATTCTTGAAACAGAACACTATGTTGACAAAAATTCATTTCAAAATAGGATTACTTAGGCCCCAGCTCGTTATCTAGGAAAGCAAGCAGGTGGGAATTATGCAAGCATTTGGTTTGAGAGCTTAACACCCTCCCCTTCCCTCCACAGGATTGAATGGTCAAAATATTCCAGGACCATAAAGCCATGGACTACAGGTAGTGACTCAAACCTTTCTTCATATGCATCCCATTATACATATATTGGATTAATCTTGGTTACTAGATAATCCAGATACATCATAATCCAGAAAATAGAGACTGAAGGGTTTTTTTTTCCTGCAGATATAGGAGAAGATTTTGTTATAGGCAGGAAGTTTGATTTATAGGTGGGTTTCTTGTTTGTGGATATTACCTCCTTTTATGAATGTTACAAAAAGCTTTTTATACTACCTATTCTGAATCTGGCATGTACACAGAGTTTGTCCTTCTGTATTGATCTTAAGCACACTGATACAACTCTACTGGCAGGATGTCATGTCACACTTGAAAAAGGGTTATTAAAAAAAGTGGAGAATGAAAATGACTTCATTAAGCACAACTGTAAGAAAATGGCAAGAATTCCTATATTAAGGATTGCATAGGTGAGGATATTATAGGTTAAAGTAAGTTGGTGAGATCAGTCTCAAAAATGTTTTATACATTTAAGGTACATGGGCCAAAATTTTTACTCCAGTAACTAGTCTGTCTGTCTAGACACATAAATAATGTGATCTTCGTAAATGTGCATCTGATAGCACTCACACTGACTTAGGTGGGAGCTGAGAAAGAGTAGTCACTGTCATTGAGTGCATAAATACAAAGTATGATGGACTACCTGGATAACTGGGCTGAGTCCCAAATTTGTGCATGTGACCCTCTGTTCAGGTTCATCAGAATTCACACTCTAGTCCAGTTAACAGTCATGATCTCTAAGTGTACAAACCCTATTCTGACCATCACTGTCCTTGTTAAATGTATCTAGTTACTGAGTTACAGTCAGCACCTCCAGGTACTGAGGTTTGGGTTATTGAAGATGTGTATTCATATTTTACAGTGCAATAGAGAAAGTACTTCTGTTGCATGTAATGCAAAAATTAGGTTCTCAGGACTTTGATTTCTCTAACTGGACAGTCTTCTGAGCAATCATTTAAGGAGAACAGGGAAGGAATTTAATGGAATTCCATTATTAATTATTTCATAATTTAACTGCATCTAGATGGTTCATCAGGATTAGAACCTCATTAGGTTGAGTAGTGTATAAAAACACAAGTGTGCCCAGTGCCTGCCCCCAGTGTCAGCTCCATTACCGTCTCTGAAAAGAGAATGTTAAGCTGAAAGCCAGTCTGCAGATGTGGCTGTGGATTCACTTCTGTGTTTGCAGAACTGTGGCTTAATGGAGTGCACAGGGCAGATTGCAAAGAGAAGTATGAAAGGAAGGTCAAATGCAAGAAATAGGTGTGTGTGCATGCCTGCTCTGTATAGCTTCTACTAACTGGTTTTAGTTATCAAATGTAAAAAACCAAATTTGTAAAAAAATTACCAAAGTCAGTATTTTTCACCAGCTCATATCCAGTTCTTAGATAAATCACTTTTCTCTGTTACGGGATTAGCTTCTTTAAACACACAGTAGTGGGAAGAAGCAAAGTTTTAAATTAGCTAAAGAAGACATTTGAGCTGTCATTTTCCCAAAGTTGAACATTAAAGCTTATTTTTAAAAAAATCACATATAGCTTTTGTTCAAGAGAGAAAGATGAAAATCAGTATGGATTTTCTGAAAGAGATCAAAGCTTCTAATTATATTTGATTTCAGATCTAAAAGCCCATTTCCAGAGAATCATCTGTTGTAATAAAGCTGCAATACTTCTAATTTTATCTTTTGTCCTCAGTTCCTATGTAGTCCTGGCAAGAATGTCATCCATCAATGTAAAAATGTTAAATCACCCCAGTCATGAAATATTAACAGAATGCATACAATTATGACTCCTAAATTGAAGTCTTTCTAGCTGTAATTTGTCATACCTACAATTTTACAATGTTATTAGTAGAATAAAACTAGAAAACTATGAAATATATATATATATATATTGGAAAAATAGCATTTCTAGTACATGCATTATTATAGACAAGTCCTGAGCCTCATTCAGCTGAGGATAATAAGAGGGTTTTTTTGACATTAGTGAAGCAAAATAATGAATTCCTAAATATCTTGGTTCTCAGCAACAGATGAGCAACAGAAGAGCAGTTCTTAATCCCTTCATGCAAAGGTTTAGGTTTTCTGGAGCAAAGTAGAATTAGCATGCTACTTACTATTTTCCAGATGGCAATAATGTATATTGAAATATATATAAAATAATCTCCTACAGTATGTACCTACAACAGGTATGTGATTTAAAAAAAAATAATATTCCCTGAAACAAACTGATAGACAA
Organism: Emberiza elegans; assembly: GCA_024865655.1. Lineage (NCBI taxonomy): Eukaryota > Metazoa > Chordata > Aves > Passeriformes > Fringillidae > Emberiza > Emberiza elegans. The sequence goes on from JALJVW010000206.1 coordinate 70,871,251, forward strand.
TGTCCTATGGACGGTCTTTGGGAGAAACATAGGAAGGTTTCTAGCCCTAGTTCTTCCAAAATAATAATAAAATTTGCCATCTCAAAAATTGAGTACAATTTTGAAATAATTAAAAACTTTAAAAAGTATGTTAGAAGATTATTAAACATGTACAGTTCAGTCACATATCATCCAGAACTTAAAAATATTGCAAGCTAGCCATGTTTCTTGTACTCAATTATTAATATTTTCCAATGACACGTAAAGTAGTTTTATTATAATGAGAATAGTTTAATCTCAAATATCTGTTTCCCATGAGCATTGTATTTCTGCCGGCTGACTTTATTATCATTTTATATGCTATGGATGTTGATGAGGCCCTAAGAACCCCATCTAACTTTGAAGTTACCCTTGCTTTTAGTAGGAGGTTGGACTACAGACCTTTAGAGGTCAGTTCAAGCCTACATTTTCCTGTACTGCTATGATTTTTCTGTAATTCTTTGATTCTGGAGGAAGCTTTTCTAAGGGAAAAACTTAAGAATTTATGAAGTGTCCTTTCCATTACCCCTACACCACAAAAGCAGATGTCTGGGTTTTTTATGCACTTATCTGATCACTTGTAGCAGTCCAGACTGCCTGCTGATCTCATTTCATGCTTACTTATCTCTTCAGATCTTCACTGTATGTCTCAGCCTCTGCATTTCTTTTGCTACACTACATAAACATGGTAGAATCTCATGCATTGAAAAAGCAACCCAAAATATATTATTAACTGCTCTGCTTTTCTAACTGTTGTTTCTTTCTTAGTGGTTAGGCTCAGTTTCCTTCCTGCAGTTCTGACAGGCTCTACCAAACTGCTGTCTGTTGCCTTTGACTCTGTGGGCCAGTTTCTCATTTTGACTGTAGCCCCTAGGAACACTTTCCTAATCAACCTCAAAACTGGCATTTTATCCTCATCTGCCTTGTGGGCTATGTTCAGTGAAGCCAGTGGTGCATTTTCCTTAAATGCTCTCATCCTCATTCGACTACTGCCTCCATCTTTTTATTTCCTTTACTTCCCTAATTTATTTTTTTTAATAGATTATTTGGAAGAACTTCCCCCTCCCTGCCTTTCCTGTATGGTTCCAAGTGCCTGGCCTTCCCTTTTCTGTCTACAGTATATCTGTTGGTGACTTACTCCACAAATACAATTTTAGCTATTGTCTGTATGTAAAAACCCTGCAGAGTTGCTTCTCCAGTCCAGATTAGACTCATTTTCCAAGTGAAAAAAAAGTAATTATGCCTACAGATACCACTTTTGGAGGTCTAGTCTTTTTTAAAACTAAATACATTCATCCATGTAAAACGTCTTTCCTTATTTTTCACTTTCATAACATGTCATTCAAGGTAGGCCAAATCAGGGTCATTATCTGAGACTGATTGCCAAGTCTTCTCCTTTAAATGTCACTGATAGTTCACTGAATGTGGTGTTACTCTCTGTAGGATACAGCTGTCTTTGCCCATTCACAGAACTGTCTCAGGTAAGCTGTCACTTGCACCTGTTAACTGCAGCCTGGTCTTCTCAGGCTTTGACAAAGCCAATTTCACTGCTCTTATTCCAAATACTACTGCAAGGGGAGTATTCTGACTGTGCCATCTTTTTAGTTTCCTCACTGACACCCCTTCACTGTTTGCTCAGATGTATCTATCTACCTTGTCTTTGCTTTAGAGGTCTTTCAGGACCTCAGAATCATATTCACTCGGAGCCCATGGCACCACCTTTGTTTCTCTATGGAGTTTTCAAACAAACCTTTACCCATTCTCTCCTGTTTTGGAGAAGAGGTGATAAAATCACTGCCAGGAGGTATGAGAAGGTCTCCAAAGAACTCAGGTGACTGATACTATTAAACAAATAGCTACCTACATCTGGCTTAAAGCTTGAATATTCCCTTGAAGGAGGTCAGGGTCAAACAGTTTAGGCAGCACATAAGGCTGGTCAGGATTATACATTCTTCCAGCTCCCCTGTTAATCCAGCCTTCAAATCTCACCCTAAAGTTTCCCCTTCTTGTAATGCATACGGGAGAAAAAATGACTATTTAAACTGATGATGTGCTGAAACCATTGCTAATCAGCTAGACAAATATTGACACTCTCATTTTACTTTTCCATTCATGTGCATTTTTTTTTGGTCTTCTGTCTTATCTTGGATCCTAAGCACTCTGTGGGCAGTCTTTGTTTTTGCTCTTTGTTTGTACAATGTCTAGCCAGTGGGATGCTGGTCTGATTAAGCCTCACAGGCGCTCTAGTAACGCGAATTAAAAACAATACCACTTTCTATTCCTGCTACTCCTACAGACACTATCTGCCTGTGGGAAGCTGAATTCTATGGCTGCCTCTGTACCAACTGAACAATACCATATCCTAATCAGCAGGCTGCTGCAAAACTGGTAAAGGAATTGCAACAACAGAATTGAGGACTAGAAGAGAGAAGCTATTTGAAAGTAAATTAGCAAATAAAAAAAGTAAATGCAAAGACAAAAACTACAATTAAAACAACCCTATATGTGATTGTACCATACACTTGAAATTTTGTGTCAATTTTCAGTGTCACTTTATCAATTCAGTAAGAAGTTAAAATTATGGGCAAAGTGAAAAATAGACAAAAGGATCCCTTCTTTCACTTTCTGTCACTTTTCCTTTCCATCACTTCATCTTGTTTAACATGAGAAAGCCCACTGTCAGGATATCATCAGGATTTTAAAGCTGATTAAACTTTTTGGTAGACAACTTTAACTTTAGTGCTTTACACAGACATTAAAAACCACTATTCCTTAGCCTTTTGTAAGAGCTTCTCTTGAGCTTCATCTTTTACTATGGCCAGTACTACAGTTCTCTGTTTTATCCAAAAGATTATCACCTACTGATGTACCTTGTAAACGCTGAAGGTGAAAAATAGGGGTTTTTTAATGTTTTGCACTTCTAAAGGTGGTTTTAACTCCCCCAATATGAAGACTGGGTTAAATACAGAGTATTACATTTATAATATTTTGAATTACAATATCTCAGACTATTTATACTGCTGCTAAAAGAGCAGATGAAAGATTTTTATGATGATACTGAACATCTTCCTTCCACAAGTTTAGACTCTTCCACTGACATAAAGAGAAAGGAAGGTTTTCCTTTTTTCCCTTACCTTGCCATTAAAGAACAAGATAAATTTATTCCTCCATTCATTTTGAGAATAAAACATTACTTTTACTTATGTATCAGAAATTCAACAAAGTGCCTTGCTAGATAAATTATTTTGCCTCAAAGATCTTTATTCTGTCAAATCCAAAGTCATAACTTCTTTAATCATACACTAGGGCAAGTTCATATTTCCACAGAACTGAGTTTCTGACAATGAACAAAAAGAAATGAAGTTTGTCAAGTTAAGGTGCACTGCTGGAATTGTGCAAAAGCTTGCAGAACTGACCGTGTTGTCAGTGGTTACAGTCAGCTTAAGCTGTGTACTTCTGCAGTTTCAACCAGAATAAATGTTAGTTAGCCTTGTACTCCTGTATGGCACCCACTCCTGAAGGCACTTCTGTTAATGACTAAGAGGAGGTAGAATACTTCCTTTTGAGATTTGAAGTTGTGTGAAAAACAAGCACTACTGTTTCCATAATGCAGATATCTTAAGGAGGTCCAACCTTTACCGGATAAAAGACCTGTATGTTTCAGGAGTTCTGACTAGGGAAGAATTATGAGAAGTTTCTCACTCCTTCCTCCCCTGTCAATCAGAGAAGACAATGATCAGTCCTATCCACACCCAAAGAGCCAAAAGCAGCAAAGTGATCTCTATATCCTATTTCATTCTGAGTCAAAAGAAATGTTATGGTGACATTTAGTCTCAATTTATAAAAGCTACACTAGAGATAATAACGAAGATACAATAATCCTATTACCACTCCCAAAAATGTGGCATCTATGAAAACACACAAAACCAAATTCCTGAGAATCTTGCTATACTTCAGCATGAGAACATGCAAGTGTAATTAATTAATGCCTGAAGGTAATTCTAGTTAACATCAGACTTCAGATGTACTTTTGGAGACATCAGACATGCTGTTTCTTAGAGCAGGAGCAACATTCTACCAACTCCTTTGAATTCATGCACTATGCCATTTAAAATATATACTTAAATATGTGCATTTTCATGAAAGAAACAGTGGTCTTCGTACAGCACAGACCCTGTGAAGTCTTAGATTTGAGAAAAAGGCAATTAAAAAATTTATTGGAAACTTCTAAACAAAACAAACCAAAATACAAAAATCAAATCTGGAAGAAACAGATGAAACAAGCTGCTCATATTAACAAGGTCCAAGGCAGATTCAGATTGAAACATTTCCTTTGAATATAAGTATGTTTTTCTGTCATTTAAAGTAGTGTTGGCACACATCACCTTTTGACACAACCATTCTGAATCTTTATTGTTGTAAAACGAAGTCACCATATTGGAGGGGGAAGGAGAGGAATAGGTCTGCTGTAGTGCATTCATCTTTAAATTGTTGATCAATGAGAACATTAAATGTCAAAAAAGAAGATAAAAGGGAAGGCAGAAACCCAGACTTTTCCTTCATGTTATCTAGTTTTTCTAACAATTCTAGAAAATACATGCTCAAGTTCATTTTTAGAAAAGACATACATTTAAGTTTTGAAAAATTATTGTACTTGTGATTAAATCTAGATGATAAGTTAACATATTTACCTCATTTTATCAGAAAGATTGCCTCAGTATCAAGAATTGCTCGTTCTTGAATGATGCAGTATTTCATTAAGGTATGGAAACAACTCATCAAAAATAGATTTGGGGAATGGGTTGGAGTTTAGTTGCAAAGAGCTGAAACCTTAATGATGGGTTTCCAGTTCAAGAATTGTCCATTCCCCTTGAGGGGACGAGCAGTCTTCAGATGAAAAGCTCGCCACGGTAATGCTTGCCGAGGAGTCGTCAAGTGGAGACATGAGCTCAGTCCACCTGCTGAATGTGTCAACCTGGGAGGTACCCTGAGGATTGGAACCATCTCGTGCCAGAAACAGTGTCTGATTGATAAGACATTGTGCTAAGTTAAGGTCTTCAGGAACAGAGTTTTTGAAATCTATATGTGAGTCCTGCTCAGATAGCAATTGCCTGAGTAGAGTCCAGTCCTGTTCTGCAAACTGTTGATCTTCAAAATCCATCTCTAGATCTGCTGTTTCTGAATCCATCCTCTGCTCAATTGCTTCTCCAACATCCATCTCATATATTGGAGAAAGGGTTTTTGAAGGCCGATGTTCATACATGCAGGTTTGTGCCATTGTGTCATAATCATCTATGTCTCCTGAAATAATTCACAATACTGTACAATGTAAAAATTGTAGATGATCCTCCCCTCAGGGCTGTGTAGAGCAAAATTTAATTCATTCAGGAAGGACAATCCAATCAGGTTAAAAAAGGGGGGACGGAGGGTTATACAAAATTGACAAAATTTGAGGCATTTATTTCCTATATAAAAACAAAGTATGATTTATAAATTAAGTTAAAGCAGCAATCACCACTGGTAATTAACAATAACCTCCATAATTAAGTTTCTGATACAGAAAATGACAATGTAAATATACACTTAATGCACATGAAATTTCTCGTTTACTACATAAATTAAATTTAGACCAGGAGGTGCATAGAGGGAATTAATAGAGAATGATTACTGAATGGTGACTTAAGCTATGTCAGCTTAGAAGAGAATTAAAACCAAAATTGTTTATCCACAGGCTTATTTCTACACTGCACATGCAAGGGCAGCTGCAGGCAAGGGCAAGCAAACTTAAAAAAAATAGTACAACTTTTAATGTCTTCTTGTTCTGTGGTCTGGCTGAACATAGATCATCATCAGTGTTTCATTACTCTCGAATACACAATAGTCGTAATCAACACTATTGCATATTTTTGATGGGATAAACAGACTGAATTATTGATATAAAGAAGACAAAACACAAAACTAGACAAGTATTCATCTAGCTACATGAAACAAGTTAGAACGTTTTTGTATATAAGCATCAGTTCTAAGTATAATCTCTCTTTAGGAAATAAGCTTTTACTGGTAAAATTTAGAATTTTAGACATCTCATAAGCTCTAAAGCAGAGTTCAAACCTACTCCCACTGGTGTATATGGCAAATATTCAGTTATATTCAGTGGGAGAATGATCCAAATTTGTATATAATATATAAATAAATAAGTTACAACAATAATGCATATAGCTGTTCAGGTAAACAGTTCAGTGCGCTTTAGTTAAGGTTATTACTTTAGTTATTGCACATCCCATTCAGACATACTATATGTTGTCAAGCAGACAAAACAAATACTAAGATTCCATCAAAAGTTGATGCTGTCAGTGTTAGATTGGATCACAAATAACTGAAGTACAGACAACTGCATCCAATCTTTCTTTTAGCATTACAGGAAATCTCTTTTCTTGTAGTCAAGTTTCTCATTGAACAGCAGGGTATTGACGGATATTTCAAACAGACAAGCATTCTCTACCCAAGTGAAATACTTTAAAATATTTAAATACTGTTTCAGCCAAAATTACTTCAGTTCAGGATTCAATCCCAGACAAATTGCCAAAGTTTTCCCTATTAATTTGGTTTTGAATGACTGAATGTATCTATTTCTGTACATTACCTGGAAGTAAATCAGTATTATCGCATTCAGTAGTTGCTGGTTGACTGTCTATCACTTGACTTTCCTGAGTCAGCACCTGATTCTTACTGGCTTCTACAAGTTTTGCAGAGCTGCTTTTTTGCACATCAGAATTAGTTTCTCTCTGCTGAAGATCCAGATGACATGGTCTTTCTTGAGATTTTGCATCATTGTCTAAGTACTTATTGCACTGGTGAAATTCAGTAGCCACCTCATTCTTCATATTTACTTGCTGGTTTTCTCCTGGATGTGGACTATCTGCTGAATGTACTTTCTCTGGGCAGTTTTGTTCAGTCATTGAAGCACCTTGATTCTCCTTTCCTGGGATTTCAGTACCCTGAAGATTCAGGACAGAACTTCCACTTTTATCCAATCTATTGTCTCTATCCTTTTGCTGTTTGCTATTGAGGAATCCCTCTTCAGTTTCCAATGAGTATCCTGAATAAAATGCAGTTCCATGGTGCTCTTGAGAAACACTGTCAAATACTTCTGAAGGAGTAAGAGACTCTATGGAGTGCTGACGTGAAGTGTGAGTTTCCGCTTTATCATCAGCTCCCAATTCTTCACATTCATCTACTGAAAGTAAAACAGATCGTTTGAAATTTTTCGTTTTAGAAAACTCCTGACTTGCAGTATCATTTTCTGTTGCATCCTCAAAAGCTAAATTATCAATTCCTTGGAACTGTTGAGTAGGAATATTTGATGGGGGAAAGTTTTCTGCAACGTTCTCTGCTTCAGATCTGTCATCTTCTGTTTCATCAGCAGAAGAAGAAACTTGGTCTGCTTCCTGGGTAAACTGAGCATTACCAAAAGTAGAACTTTTGCTTTCTCTAGTTGTGGTCCGTGAACTCTCTTGATGGGACCAAATTTTTCTTGGTATTTCATCATCACTTGTTGAATTAACACGAAAGAGATCAGAGCCCTCTTTTTTCATTTTCACTTCTATTCTCAGGCTGCTGTCATAAATTTTTAATTCCTCGGGTGTACTTGTGTCACTGCTGCTTCTTCCAAGAAAATCATGACATAACATAGTGCTGCATTTAGAAATCCCTCTTTCATTGGATCCCTCATCGTCCTGAGAGCCTCCGGCATCATAATCTTCTGATCTTGGTTTTATATCATCAGAGGATGTGGTTGCACTGCCAGTATCTGATTCAGGGCTCTCTTTTGGATCTACAGCACCAGTACTCCAATGGTCCACAAAGGGAATTTCTGCATTTTCATGGTTTTCTGGCATTTCCATAGGCTCTATAAGCTCTGTGTAATTAGGTGAATATTTTTCTGTTATTTGTTCTGTGGAACATTCTGAAGCATCGTCTACATCTGTTGTAACTGATTTATATTCAGTCAAGACTGTATCACACAGTTCATCAACTGTAAGAAATCCTTCCACATGGATCTGAGAAGATATCTCATCCTCTCTATTGGTTACTTGGGAAAAGCTTGACAAAGCACTTTCGCCATAGTTATGACCTGTTTCAGAGTTTATTTTATCACTCTGTTCATTACAGACTTTTGCTGCTTTTGAATCTTTCACCAGTTCTCCTAAAACAGTAGCCTTTTGATTGGTTTCCTTGGAAAAGTCTGAATATCCATCATTGGAAGACTGTGCATGACAGTGAAATTCATCTTTGTCTGGATCTTCAATCTTTCTAATTCCAGTCTGATCACCACAGAGTTGTCTAGTTTCCATGTCATTTTTTATTGAAACATTCACTTTATAAACAGTTTCTTCTCCAATTTGAGGAGAAGAAGATTCGGATTGTATTTTGTATTGCACAGTTTCAGAAGAATCTGGTAATTTTTGTTTATTGGATTGACAGGACTCCAGCAATTTATTGTCACTGCTACTTTCTGTGGCAGGTTTTAAAGATTCATTTGCAGAATAGCATTCATTATTGTCATGAAACTGACCTGCCACAGCATCAGCCGTGTTTTTCTCAAGTTTCTGTCCTGAACCTCTGTGCTCAGAGGTGTGCATATTCTTCTGGACAACAGGAGAATCACTCCTTGAGTGCTTTTGGGCAGAGGACTGAGATTTTAATACAGCTGTTTTCTGTTTTGTGTCTTTACTATTCGTAATCTCAGCATTCTTTGATGGAACCAGAGTCTTAGGTGTTATTTTTGAAGTGGCTTTTGTTACAGGTGCTTGTGATTGTTTAATACTCTTCTTCTTAGCTGAAGGATGCTTTTCTGGCAGTGTTGTCTGAACCAGGTTTTGTAACACATTTTTTTCTTCATTATGTTTTGGAGACATTCCTGATTTCAGTGAATTTGGTGATTCCCCCTGAGGTCCTAACAAACAGTCAAAAAAGACTATAAAGGTTGTATGTGCCAGTGACAGTATATTCACCAATTTATGTTAATGTTTGGTTTATGTTAAGAAACAAGTTACTCAACTTCTAATGTAACTAAGGGATTTAAGGCTTGTTAAAGAATTAAGATTTGAAATAACAAATAATAGACAAAAATACCATCTTGGCACCTTTAAAGCAGTTCATAGAAAATACATACAGGAATCACTTCAGCCTGTAACTGAAGCAGTCATCCCTAAAGTAGAAAGCAGCAGCTCTCTAATAATGCATACAAACACTACACAGCAGCTTAGCACAGGAAGTAATGAGTACTGTATTCAATTATATTATAGAGGAAATGAACAGAGGCAGAAAATAATTACATTAGTTATAATGTGATTAGAATACCAGAGTTAACGTCCCTGCTCAGTCAGAAAATACTGCAAGATCTTTAATGACCACAAATTGACAGAACCTGTGTCTTCTATATCACCGTGCATTTCAGATAATAAAACTTGAATATTGGAGCTCCATCCTTAACACCTTGTATCCTTCTAAACCAGTGTTTCCTTTCTGTTCTACAGTGGCATTTCCTACCCCTGCTATCAGTAGCTGTTGAAATTGAGTATTTGTTTGGGGCCAGTATCAGCCCCCAAAAAATAGCACTACTGAGAGGGGGAGATAGGAAAACACCTAATTAGGGAGGCATAAAGCAGTCTGCAGTCCAGATCTTTTGAGGCTTATTACAGATCCTCAACGTACAGAATTTCAGTTGAGCTCAGTCATGCTTCCAAATGCAGAAGTGCAGGGGATCAGCAAATGGAAGAACTCTGCAATGCAGATTAAACAAGCAGAAGAAAACACTGACTGGCAGTGAAGAGCGTCTTTTAAGTATTTTGAAGTTGACACATTAATTTGCATTTTACAGTTTAGGATTGTCACCAAAGTGAAATATGGAAAAAACCCAGAATTCTCCAGAAGATTTTTCCAAATATTTGCACAAAAAACCAAACAAACTTCAAAGCTTTGCATAATAGTGGCAGATCATTGAACCGCTGTGTGAAACTTTACCTTGGTTCTTGGGAGAATTGGTAGGTGTGTTTTGAGTCTTTTGCTGTGCTGCAGAACTCATACTCACATTCCCTTTTTTCTTCGGAACAGCCTGTACATTTTGATCATTACCCCCTTTTCCTGTTGGTTTTTTTGTCAGACTGCAATGAAATCATTATATCCATTATTTCCAGGCTTAGATCTAGCAATGTTTAATTATATTTAAACAAGAAAAAAATGTGTTTCAATGTGCACATGTATATAAACATTGAAAATGCAACCTAAAAAGTAAACTTTGAAAAAAAATTAAATATATATCTATATTTTTAATTTATATACACACATGTATATATAATGACCTATTTCACAATGTCACTTCAGCTGTGTCCTGTCCAGTTCAATCTAAACTATTCCAGAAATGGTAAGTTTACACCACCTTGTGTAGTCATTAACTGTTCCAGTGTGCAGAATTCTGAATGACCTATAACAATTTAAAAATTATTAACATGCAACAGTCCAACACAAAAGCCAAACCAGTTTTATCTTTACAGCAATGCTGCCAATAGCTAACTCAAATTGTTTTGCAAATAACATCCTACAGACAACCATTCTCAGAGTAAAAAGAACATCTAATGATAAGCTTAATAGTTCACCTGAAACCTTTCTTCCCAAACTTATACACATCTATGCACACATCTGTGTAGCAGCTTATTGCTTTGTGACATACCTGCTTGTTGTGGCATTAGCCTCAAGCTCAGTCTTTTTTTTTTTGGTGGTGACTCCATTTGATACCTTCACAGATACCTTTGTTTTCACTACTGTAGAGTAAATTCAAAGTTAATTACAGAGGGAAATGAACTCCACATAAGTACCAAAAAAAATCTAATATACGAAGATCAGTTATTGAGAAGACCATACATGCTAAACAGTAAAATGTTTACTGTTTTAGATGGCTATTAATTGACCAAAAAGTCAGTTTATACTCATTTACAGGGGAAGAATGTAACTCTTATCAATTTATAGTAGATTGTCTTAAAGCTTCCCTGGCTGGTTTTCAGTGTATGACCAGCCTGAGACCAATCAGAAGAGGACTTTAAAGTAAGAATTATAAAAAAATTACCAGTCTGTTTTTTCCCTTCTTCTGTTGATTTATCCTCTTTGGGTTCCTCTGTCTGTTCACCTGCAGTCTGGATATCCATGTTTGAATTTGCTGACTTGCTGGAAGTTGCTGCCACAGTCACCAAGGAGGGAGATTCCTTCCCTGTGGTTTTTTTCAATGGCTTTGTTTTGTTCTGCATGCTTGAGGTTACTGTCAGCACTTTAGGTCTGGCACCTGCAACTTTTCCTTCATGGTTCCTTAGTCCTTTGCTGCTTCCTGAATTTTTTTGTCCACTTGCAGATGATGTCTTTTCTATATCTTGCTTGGTAAGCATGCTTTCAGCCTTCACATTTCCATTATTTTCTATTTTTGTCTTTATAACAGCTCTGGCCTTTGGCAAAGCAGCTTTTTCCCCAGGTTTGGAATCCTTAGTAATCTTGGAAACTAATTTTTTGCCATCTTTTCCCTTTACTTCCTCATGCTTTGAAGTCTTATTAACAGTGTTTCTATTGGTGGATGCATGTCCAGATGCTCCTAATCCATCAGATTTCATTTTATCCTGATTAGTGGAAGAATCTCCCCAGCAATCTTTCTTGCTGTGTTCTGCCCAGGAAGTATTCCTTATACCAACAGATGTACTTTTATTTAGCTAGGAAAAAAAATGGCATCAGAAAAAAACCCAAACAAAACATACTTGTAATGTATGATTTTACAGGATGATTTTAACCATTACCAAACAGTGTATCCACACAGTAATGTCAATATTGGTTCTCTCAGGTAAAGAGGAACTCAAACATGGAGAATTATGTGCATGAAAGGGAATCTTTGTGATACCAGTGTCATTGCAATGTATGTAAGACTGTCAAATCATGTGAAACCCATACTGGTTTTTTACAAATTAATAATGTAGTTTTGAGTGTGAGTTTCAATAGAAGAGTTGTTGAGGGCACTAATAAATATTTTTCAGAGCAGGGAGTGTAACTGTCTCAGTGTTGTGGCGGCTTGTATTAATAGCAGAGATTCATTAGCTCAGTAGCAAACCATTTGCTCTGGGAAACAGATGAGTTTCATTATGTAGCAAGAGAGGAATGTGAGGTTCTGAACACAAATTCCTGCCTTTTATTTGAGCTTATCTGTTTGAAAATGTTGCAGAACACAGTCTAAGATGTTTCCAGTAGTCATTACTGATTCTGCAGAAACAAGTTTATAAGAAAATACAGATTTTTCAAAAACAAGTTCCATAAACAATATGGAAAATAAGTATCAATTTAAACAAATAATGAAAATAGCTTTGTTGGCAATTATCTGAATGTTTTTAACGTTTGGATATAAATGTTTACCTGAGAACTAGTGAATACAGGTTTTTTGCCAAGTCTTCGGTCATCACCCTTGTCAAATGCAGCTGTAAAAGGAACAAGCAGTTTCTTCACTGTTTGGCAGGAAAGAAGGGGGACAGAAATCAAGCCAGCCTACTCAGTTAACATCATTCTGAAAGCAGAAAGCACTTCTTTGGGTACTGATTTACTCTAGAAAGGCTAATTTTGGTGACATGGCAAATGTTAAGTGGAAATGCATGGTTTTATGTTTGGAACAAAAAATGTGGGATCTACAATGACATCACATGGCCATAAGCAAGTTACTTAACTCTTCTGTTCCCCATGTCCATAGTAAGATTTTTGTTTATTCAAGCTCAATTCATTTACAGCCAGCAGTGCACTGAGACCTTTAAAAGTGTACAAAATTTACAAAAAGATACCTTCAAATTTAGAGTACTAACAGCTTTTAAGTGTGTTGTTAATTATAAAGTATTTATTTATACTATATAAAGAAAAGATTAATTACATTAAAGTAAATTACATTAGTTTTCAAAATCGGCAAAGCCAGAATACCTAAATGTACACAGTAAGGTCATAGTGCCTCTTTAGATAGCATGCAGAGTAATGTCATGAGAATTATCCCTGTGATTGTCATGTAGAGTTTTCAGGCAGTGAATGCCTTTTTTTCCATCTGATGTACTATGGGAGGAAAGCAGTTTTCAACAAAGCTTTTGAATCAATTGCACTTGTAGAACACAAAAGGGATATTTATAGACACTGTACAGACCCAGAATCGATAGGTTTCATTTATGTCTGTATTCATATTTCAACTGGAAAAAAGGTTTTGCAAAAAATATATTAAAAAATGTAGGCATTCAGTGCCTCATGTTCTGATGTACTATACATGGAAACATTTTTTATGTATAATACAAAAATTCTACTGAATGCTTGCTAAAGATAATAAAAATAATTTTTATATAAGTCTCTAAAAATCACACAAAAGGTATGCTGAAAATGGCACCCCAGGGATCTAATCCTTTTTCTAGCAGTGACACTGCATATTAATACATACCAATATATTAAGACAAAATCGTTATAAACTTGTGCCTAAGAAAACACAAGACAGGCTGTAAATGAAAAAACCACAATATCATCTCTCTTACTTTGGCATTTTTCCTCCTCTATTATAGCCTTCTAAATCTATATAGGCTAAATTTCTAGGTGCAAAGCCACCACCAGAAATCTTTAAGATGAAAGTTGATCTAAGTTATCCTACATGCATTTCACCTGAAGATTAAAATTTGTCTAGCAATATTTTACAATTGCTTTGCCTGTAATTAAAACCAGATAATTCATGCAAACATTTCAGCCTTTTCATATATAAAATATATGCAACTTTAGTCAGGATTTAACCTAAAAGAAAACAAAACAATTTTTGGCAATATGGAGTTTGGAAAATTAAGACACACCTTGATTTTGAATATTTTTTCTATTGAAAGCTCTAATGTAAAGAAGCCACAACATCGTTCACAATAGGGACACGAGCATCTTAAAAGTAAACCACCCCAAATGAGAACAACCCACCCTTTTTTCTAAAGGCAACTCCTCCGCTTCTGAAGGATTTTCTAATCAAGAAGCAATCTTATCCCTGTTCTACAGAGTAGTATGAGATATTACTTGACTACATTCCTAAATCATGCTTAGAAAGACTGTCACTGCATCTTTCAGCATGTAATTGTGGAATAAAATTTGCATCTACCTCTAGGTATATAATTATGAAATTGCTACTAATGTCTTTAAGGATATAAAAATGTTCACATCTCCTTTGAATCAAGTGATTTGAATTCAGAGCAGTATTTAACATTATTTTCTTTTACAACACTGTACTGTCAAAGCTAATATTAAACCAGAACCTGAACTCCATCATCAGTTCCACATCCTCAGAATACTCGTGTACTTTAAAACAAAGGAGCATTCAGAACAAAAAGTCCTTTTTGCTGAAGTGCTGTCTGTTCAAATGTTGAGAGCATACCATGCAGCTCCTTGGGGCTCTCTGCAGCAGCACACACAAGATCACAATGCCAGCCAGCCGAGCAGCCCAGCTAGCTGCATTTGCTCCCAGTGCTCAGGATGAGCATTATGCAAGAGACCAGCAATATTTATACATCATGGAGAAAATGATGAAGGACAGAAACGCAGTGCAGGGAATGCATAATCTGCTTTGGGCAAATTTAATTCATCCACAGCTCTTATCTCCTTAAAAATGAGGCAGATCAGGTTTTTAATCCTACTGCAGTGTTTTCAGTAATTTATAGTAGCTGTAAATAAGAATAGAATGCATCTACATGATGGTGGAGGGGTTCTATCATATATACTCTTAAAAGCAGGGAAGACTTTTCACAGAAAATTACTTACTGATGCCCATGTTTGAAACTATCATGCCATCATGCTTCTATTCTAAAACACCACTTCAAAACACAAAGCAGCACAAATTTTGCTTCAATTTGTATCAGGCTCCACAATTTTATCTGCATTGTATCCACTGAACAGATTGCTAAAAAATTCTAATGCCGTTTGATGCCAGACATACCTGCTTGTATTTTCTGTTGATGGTCTGGCCTCATCAGCTTCCAGCCTTCTGTGTGACGAACAGCATAAAAAGACTGAACCAGGAAGACCCAGAGCTTATCACGCAGCGCCTGGATCTTGCACGTAAAACCCTGTGTTCAAGTAACAAATCAGCAGCTGGCGAGGGGCATATTGTCATAGCAACCAGTCATTATTCCTTTCAGAATCTACTTACTCCCTAAGCTAGATCAATGATGTCATCACTTATATTTTATAACGGTCTGGTAGATGGAGATGCTGTTTTTGAAGGATTATTGCCCACCACAGTGATTTTTTTCTATAGTTTAAAACCTACAAATTACAGCACTAGTAAACACTACATTGCTCTCATTGCTCTTTTTTTCCGTTTCTTTTTTTTTAAATGAACCCCATAATAGCTCTTCACTCTCAGCTGTGTCACAACAAGGTCAAATACTCCAGGGAAAAATAATGTATTCGATTAAATTTTCATTGCTTTGACCAAGTTAATCTATAATAGCACCAGATTGCAGTAATTAATGTTTCATTTATTTTTTATTCTTTGTCATACTGTTTATGAATTGTTCCCAGAATTAGCCAACCACAGCTTAAATGTCATTATTTAGATTGTATGAATATACACGGTATGTTACACACATGGAGCCTGACACCTCCACCCAGTCCAAAACACACACTGGATTAAGTGTCAGCCCTTGCTTTAGAGGACAGTTTAAAAAGAAAGCTTCACGAAAAGCGGGGGAAATATTTAGGAAGGAAGAGAATAAACTCTCTTCCTGTGAGTTTTAGGTAATGCAACATTTTGCTAAGTTTTTCTCTTATCACAAATTTAAAGTGATAGTAAAGATCAATAGAGCAGTGTTGCCCATAGGACTTACGTTTTCTGTAATACACAGGAGGTTTTTTATTGCCAGGATGGGGTTTCCCTTTAAAGTAAACAAATGCCTATGTTTTCTGTACTTCCAAAAGGACTTTGGGTTTATGCAGATGCTTTTCTGTCTGACCTCAGTTGCATGACTGAGCCATCTGAGCTCACACCGTATCATCTGATTTGAACCACCGCACAAAACTGTACCAGAATAGTTTTTCTGCAAGCCCTGCGCATTTAAGCACCTACCATCTCCTCCACATTTGCGGAGTCCAGCAGCTTATCCACTGCTACAAGAAGAAAGCAGCTATTTTCATTATTAATGCTTTTTTCAATTGCATTGAAAATTAGCTCTAGGAGGTCAGGTTTGCTGCTCATTGCCTGTGCCTGAGGAAACAACAAAAGGCAGTCGTTCAAAACAAAAGCATGTACTTTGTATGCAAAAGCATTGCCGAGCAGAGAGGATCTGCTATCAAGCTGTGCAGGAGGTATTCCAAAGCTGAGCATCTTCTTTTGTATCCATTCCACAACCCCACCCCTCTCCAGGCCTCAGGCAAATTATCCTGAGGCCTCGCTCGTTAACAGAAATTTTAGGAGCAAGCGCATAGTGATGAATTTACAGCCCCATGCAACTCTGGATCCAAAGGCAAATTGCATTAACATTTCCTTATTTTTTGCACTCCTCTGTACATATTAAAAAACATATTTCACAGGAGAAATGAACAGGCTGGGTGACTAGGTAAATTCTCACCAGAACCTGCAGCATTGCCACGTTTGTGCAACTCCTGACAGAAATCAGCAGAAGTTTGAGTACACTGCTCTCACTCGTAATCTTGTAAATCTGGGCTGTTTTTCCAGGGGTCTGAAAGCTTTTTTAAGCAACACAGAAACTGTCCCACTAAACCAACTGGAATTTTTGCTTAACTGAAGCATGTAACCTGAATGCAGCATTAGCACTGTGTATCAAAACATTTACATGCTTTAAAACAAACCTGAAAAAAACCACCCCCAAAACTCTTAGTTTTGGTGGTTTTTTTCTTTTTTTTCCATAGAAATGTAATTCAAAACAAAAACTGAGACTATTTTGGTAATTTAGCAGCCTGATCTTTCGAAAATGTGATATAATTCAATTTATTTGGAAGCATATAAGAACTTGAGGGCACTTTTACCTGCAACAAAACAGAGAAGCCTTCACTTTGTACTATGTGTAGGAAGTTTGCAACAATAAAGGTTACACATTCCTCGTGTAGCCGTGCTGCCAAGGCCACAGCTGTCTCTGTCCATTTCACTCGGGGCAGGCTATTGATCAGCCGGTCACTCTCCATCAGACGGAGAGCAGCATTCTTGTGGTTCTTGAAACAGAAACAGAAATTAGCCTGTTGCCAAGCAATTACCTAAAGAACTGCTGATTGTAAAATAGCATCTGTTCAGTTACTGAGCTTTTACACAGGGATCCAATCATGTCATTATTTCCCTTATTTAAATAATTTTTGGGGTTTATAATTCTTAATATATTATGTGCCTTTGAAACTAAAGCAGAAATAGAAATCTCTACTGGTTCAGTTTTGCCTGAAGTTAGGTAGTAAAGTTTTAAAGTTTTCAGGAGCTTTTATTATATTTTTTCAACTGCGTCATTATACACTGCAGTCCTGAAGAAAAAAAGGCAAATGTTTGCTGGAGAAGCTGAATAGAGAAGAAGATCATAGGTCACTGAAAGATATAAAAAATTCTTGAATAAAACTGCTAAGTTGAGGTTTTAGGTGAGTGTGGATGGCCTAGCATTCCAGATACAGAAAAAACTTTTTCATAATTATGAATCCTTTTGCGTTATTTAAAGGAATCAGACAACAAATATTTGTCTTCCCAGATGGAGTTTTAACTGAACTTACCCTCTTTGTTGTCTAAAGTTTCTCAAAGAAAAGTAACTGTTACATTTCTAGTTACCTTTCAAACATGCAAACAGAGTTGCTGATATTTATTATCCTTGTCTGTGTCTTTGGTTCTTTCATGCATTGCATCAGCACAGTACCTGAGGGCAACTTCTACTGGCTAACACGGTTACTTGAAAAGAACTTGGAATTTATGGTTATCCACATTAGAATGGCTTGAAAGATCCATTCAATGTGACCTAGCAGGACACTGATAAATTATGCAGTAACACTTGAAAAAGCAACTATTCAGATAAATATTTGACACAAAAACCCTTACTGCAAATTCAGATCACAATCAAATTCGTCCCATGCAAGTTAGCAGGGAGTACCTTCTTTGTGCATATTATAGTTAAAAGATAAAATCTGACCATTCATTGTTAAAATATACTTTAAATATTATTTTACTCATCTCTGGGCAAACTCAGTTTGCTTCTCTGCAGATCATATAAATTAAGAATTACATATATGCATATGGTTTGATTTTGCTCCCACTGGACTCAGTTACAAGCTTTTTGAATTGTCTCAAATTCAACCCCTGCTCACAAGGCAATAAGCATTTACTCCCATTAGATACTTCCAGTGAAATCTAAAATGCCTTCATTGACTTTTAATTAAATCAGCACTTGGTAGAAGTGGTTGTAACTGAATTTTACTTCTCTTATTGTACATTTTTCCTAACCATTTTAAAGTGGAGTCCACTTTACTTATCTCTAAAAACCTAGTAATTTTCTTGCATGAAGTTGAGGTGTCAGGGATAGGCACACATAAAGCACCTGGACAGTGCTTCAAAAGATACTCCCATTTTAATGTTTCTATGTTCATCATTGTGGTTTCCCAGGGATTGTCCCATCAACAATCTCCTTTTCTTTGCACCTGTTTTTTTTTTCCTCTAAAGGGCTGTCACATAAACTAGGTTTTATATTTCCATCATCAGTAAATTAAAGGATCAGCAGAGTTACACTGTTTAACTGGGTGTGTTGTTTAAAGTTGTACAGAAGAGAACTCTAGCAGCAAAGAAAAAGGACTGTAAATTGTACAGTAGTCCCTGCAAAATTAATGTCAGACCTTTTCTTCTTCATTCCTCAAGCAGGCTTAAAGCATTTTTGCAGATTGTGAAAAACTCCCCTGGGAATTTAATCAGTTTTTGGAATGAGTGTCTTAAATGCTGAAAGGAATGCTCATCAGAACCATTCTCTGGGCAGAAGAGGCTTATGTTTTATCATTTTACCATTTAACTTTGTAACTCTAGATGCTTTCAAGACTTCAGTCCATAAAACACCAGTGAATGTTGCAAAGACACACCAACACAAATTTCAAATCGTTAATATAGGAACTAAAATCCACTTTAGTCCAAACTGCAAAAACCTTCCAGCAAAGCTGGGTACACAAAGGGGGCAGTACCAAATACCACAGTGCCCTGGCTGTTCTGCAAATGCTGGCAAGTTTGTGTATTTCAACACAAACTGTAACCACAGCATCTTTACTGATTAAGGATTAGAAAAAGTAGAGGGGAAGGCCTGAACATTTACCTTTCAACTGTCCCAATAATGTTGCACAAGGGCCTAAAGAAGAACATAGAACTGTGTCTACATGTGCTTATAGCTACAGTACACACCTGAGGTAGTCTGGAGCTGGAGGTGGGTGGTGGTTTAACTGTGAACAGCTGTAGATCAGAATGAACTGACCTGTATCTGAAAATGTTACTTGAAACTTCTCAAATTTTACACTATGTATGGTACACATTGCTAGGTGTAATCCTAGGAACAGCTCAGTATGCTGATAGTGGCAGAATATCCAGCATCTTAAGATACTAGACATACTCTTGAGGTATTATGTCTGCCATCTTTATTCTGTTGGATTTATGCATTGTGGTAGAACTGGTCAGGTTTTATAACTGTGGATATTCTCAAGCTTCTCTGGATCACAGAATCACAGCTGAGCTGAAGGATACCCTCACAGATCATAGGTCCAGCTCCTGGCCCAGCACAGCACCATCCCCCAGAGTCCCACCCTGTGCCTGAGAGCATTGTCCAAACACTGCTGGAGCTCTGCCAGGCTGGTGCTGTGACCCCTGCCCTGGGGAGCCTGTGCCAGTGTTCAAACACCCTCTGGGGGAAAGAACCTTTACCTAATATCCAACCTAAAGGCACATGGCTCTGTACTCTGTCATTTTTCAGGCTTTCAGGTGAATATGCAGTTGCAGCTGCTACTCCTAGTTGAACTGCTGGCCTCAGCACTTAAAGTACTTCATCACAGAAATCCTGAAAAAAAGGGCACTCCCAAGAAGACTTCACAGTCCTTTCAGCAAGGGGTAGTTCTTGGCCAGAACCATTCAAGAGCACAACTCTTGAAACAGGGCTATGTTTGACAGTCCATGGCCACACCAGAGCTATTTAGTGTGGGTAACACAGTAGCACAGACACAGGGACAAGGACTTAAGCATGAGATGTGTCACATATTTAGTTGTTGGGCTGTGTGCTAGAACCAAAATCAGGCTGTGAATGTTACCTGAGATAGTTAAATTACATTTTGTTTGTGACAATCCACATTACAGTTACATAGACAGTCATGTTTGGCAGCAGCTCTACAGATTTACCTTTATTTCTACGTACATGTTACAATTCAATGTATTTACAGGTGAGTACTTGAGCAAATTTCTGTTAACAGGTCTAGTTCAAATCAGTTACCTTAAATCAGCTCTAAGCATAGTTCTATACAGAAATACAATTAGAAAATACTTAAATTCAGTCAGGTCTAAATTGAACAATGTAAGTAAGTGCTACAAAAAATGAAAGCTGAGCTTTGGGGGGTACTAGTGCAGTACTGTTATCTGAGAAGTAAAAGATATGGAATGGATACTGTACTGCTACTTTATTTTTGTAAAGTCAGCCTGCCTGTAAACAAATAACTTGTGATCCCTGATAGCCAGTGACTACCTGAGGTCTGAAAAAAAAAATGAAATAAATTTTTTTCCAAATTAGAATACAGGCAAAGATGAAAAGGCAATCACAAATGATGTATGCCACCACATAACACAGAAATTGATACAATGATTTCCTGTTTCTCACTCTGCAAATACATAATCAGAGAATGACAGGATGGCCTGGGTTGAAAGGGACCTTACAGGTCCTCTAATCCCAGCCTCCCTGCTGTAGGCAGGGACACTTTCCACTAGACCAGGCTTCTCAGAGCCCCATCCAATCTGGCCTTAAACACTTCAATAATGTTGCATTATGATGTCACAGTTGTGTTTCATAAACATATTTTTCTATTATTATGGTGGACTTGGATGCCACTAGACTGTCTCATGAAGCATAACAATGACATTTCACATCAAAATAGTCTTTAAAATTGTTATTTTAATTGGAACTTTTACATAGTATAAATGTACTACAGACTTAAGAAACTGTATTTATTATCTCTTAAATTACATTGTATAGCTAAATAAAGAAAAAAATTACATTGCTCTATTTTTCTACAAAGCACACTACTTACCAAAGAGTTAATCAACATAACAAGACAATTGTTCTGAAGTTCAGTAGGTAAATTGGCAAAGCTTTTCTCTGAAAAGCATCTTGCAAAATGTTTTCCTACCCATCTGTTGAAAAGAGAGCCATTCTTAGGTAAGGAAGATGAAAAATGTTCTATCTTCACTTGTTAGCATAAGTGATACCTCTAAAGTATTGTGAAGAAAAAACATTTAAAATGTAGACATTTCATATGCCAAAATAAACCCTATCTTGCAAAATAAAATAATTCCAACAGAAAGCAGATAAAAACAATTTTATTTTACTTTACTTACTTCATGCAAGCAGCATATAGGTTTTCCACTCCCAATGAATGAGCAATAGCCATGCACTCTAGTACAGGTTGCTGTTTGCCAGGAACAGGCTAGAGTTGTTAGAAAATTATCACAGTTATTGCACATTTGATTTACAGAAACCACACAGAAATACAAAATCTTCAGTTCAAAGATTCAGAAGGAATGTCAGCTGCCATGGTATTTAAGTTTGTTTGTCTCTATGTAGTCATCTATTTCCACTTGTCAGTAAAGCAGAATTCAGCCTCATGAGCCTCATGTGTCGAAATGCTCAATTCTAAGCAGGTGTTTGTTTTTAAACCAATTTTTATTGAACAGACTTTTTTTCTAAATATATGTCCATGAAACAAGAGATGCAAATATATAGCATTTCCACATGCCCACCAAGAACAGTTACATTTACAATAGCACATATTCAACTACCCTGAGTGTAATTTAGTGCATTGAATTAATCATGGGGAATACTGCTTTTAATCAGCTGGGGTTTCCAAGTGTCTATAAATAGGTGATGATATCACAGGCCTTACTCCCACCATCTATCCCAGATTCACACCTGAGAACAGGGACTGTTGACTTCAGCCAGCACCTTGATCATGTAGTTCTTACATATCTTGTCGCTGTGGTTTAGTGTTAAGCAATAGATTTGAAATTCTCAGGCTCTGTAGCTCACCAAGTAGCATGAGAAGTAACATACCTTTTGGAAAAAATTGCAGTAATCTCTTTTCAAAACATAGATAGCTACTTCTTTTAGTCCATCCAGCCCATACATGTCTGCAATGCCCAACATGTGACTGAAGAGAAAGCAGTAGTGACAGGAATTAAAAATCCTTGTGATATATGAATTTTCCTTACAGGACAATTTACATGCTACCTTTACCTCTTGGCTCAGTCAGAACTTACTGCAGAAAGAGACTGAGAACCAAGTGTAACACTTGCCAAAGAATAATCTTCAAAGCAGAAACATATATTAACCTAATAATAACCTCCCAGGCATTGGGTTCAGCCTGTATAAAAACAAGCCTCAGTCACTAGCTGAGAACTGTTTAGAAGACTCTCAGTTTCTCTATTTTAAGGATAGCAAATGAAAAAAATATTTGTGCCAGCGGAGTTGGAATTTTGTAGGGTTTTTCCCAAAGATTACATAAAATGTTATTGATGACATTCTTAAAAAACAGAGTGAGCAAAATATTAATTATTTTATGTAATAATCAATACCATAATTTTACTTTCTATATAAATGAATTGGCTAAACATTGATATTGGGACACATTATAAACAATTTCATATTTTTAGGAAATGGTAGCATTTCAATGTTTAGTGGCAAGAGTTCATCACCTACTATATAAATGGTTTCAGAGAATAATTCACAATTTTCAGATTTTACCTCACTAATACCGGATTATGTATAAAACTGTGATTAAAAATAATCCCAAAAGAAAATGCCAACATTTACATTAGTTGCTATATACCATCTTTCATGGATCTAAGAGTAATTCACCTTTTCATCACCTTGCATGATTATTCAAAAATAAATTAAAAGTATTAACTGTTATACACATTGTATATATATTGTCTGAAAATGAAAAGGAAGCTACAGGCCAATTAGGAATTATTTTGGTATAAAACATTATCCCGTTTTTCACTCTCCTCATAGAGTATTCCAAAACCAGCTGGCAGACCTTTTCCAGTAGCTGTCAAATAAATAACATTTCTTCAACAGCTTTTTTTTTTTTTTTTGAGTCTTCCTTTTGATTTTTAACTGAGAAAATATAGAACAATCAGACAAGCACAAACTAAAATTAAAAAATGATAATAAAATCTGACATATACCCAACATCAATTTCGTCTGGGAAGTCCAAAATAGCTCCATATATAGAATGCAAGACAACATTCATTTCTGCATGGCTTATGCTGCAAAAAAAGAATGAAAAAATACAAATAAAGACATGCCCATAATAAAATGGGCACAAAATCACATTTCTTAGCCAAACGAAGTTGGCAAAAAAGTTGATACAACATTCAGCTGCTCTGTGAATGGAAGGCAAATGATCGGATAAAATTAAAGCAATAAGATTTTGCAATACAGAAGTATCTAAATGGACTACACTTGGTGTGAATTTAGCTAATCAACAGATTTGCTGAAACTTTCTAACACTTCAGGTCTTTAAAAATAAGCACTAAGTAGACTAATATTAATAACTATATTATTTACACTGATAATATAGAAGGATTTTTTCATCATTGCCAAGCTCTTTACCAGCAGTAAGTCAACTATTAAGTAACTATGTATTTTAAAATTGTTTCATTGTAATTACTCTTTATTTTATATATATTTTTGTTCATGCAACACTAAAATATATATTTAGTGGTTTTATTACAATGCTAAGTAGAAATGTTCCTCAGAATATTTAGTGTTTATTCAGATTAAGAAAGCTGGCAGACCTACACAGCAGTGTTTCCATCCTTTCACACTCCCAGCATCCTAATGCAGAAAGGCACAGAATGCCTCAATGATGGACATGAGCTGAACAACACTTTCTTGTACTTGTGCACATACATTTTTGTGTGCAGTCTCCAGGACCCACAAGTGCTGGATGTAAATGGAATATTCATGCAGAGCTAAGACCCTTTAAAACATCAGACAGGTTGAAGCAAAATGGGTGACTAAAAGCAAAAGAACCCAGTGCTGCAAATGCAAAGAAGCAAAATCAGCACAGCTGTCTCCCTGTACAGCAGCACACACAACAACCATAAAGGCAGCGAGGAGGAGTTTCCCCGCAGCCTTGACAGCTGTTACCTTAAGCAGAATTTTCATTATTTCAGAGTAAGCCATATGTACTTCATTTATAAGTGTTGTAGAAAACAGGACAGAAACCAGCACTAAGCAGAAAAGTAAACTGGAAAAGGTAAAATTATGTATATGACTCATAATAACAGAAATTATGAGACATTGGCATGAGAACAGTCTCATGTAAGGATTCAGTACTTCTCAGAAGAATGCCTCTACTGAAAAATAAGGATAAAATTTCTTAACCACAGAGAAATCAATTACAGAGAGATAAATGTAAACACCAGAGTAATTGGTGACTATCAGCCTCTAAAACATCATAAAAATGAAGGAATAAATTAAATTGCAAATATATTGCTTTACAAGGATTTGGAAGTTATAACCAAATCAACAGATAACCTTTATGATGTTGCAGCAACATTACTACACTGCCAGGAAACTAAAATGAACATTTAAGAAACTATCGCTTGGCCAAGAGATTTTATATTAACACAAAGTTCCATTTTGCAGCACTGTAAGGTACACAGTTCTTTCTGAAGAAAACTGAGTCAACCAACATCATGCCTGATTAAAAAAAGCTAACATGTACATGGATCAGTACTCCTCTGCTTTTAAAGGAAATTGAATGTATTTCAATAGAGTTTTCTGATACTGAAAAGAACTCTAACCTACCTACTGAAAAGAACAGTCCCCAGCTTATCTGAGAAGTCTTAAGTATTCATCCTACAGTGACAGCTCCATTATTCTCATGCAGAAAGCCATGGTGAGCAAGCCCACTAGATAAAATTGCTTTAGTGTATGCTGCTGAAATATCATAATTAAACACTATTTAGGAAATGTTATTTATCTTTACATTGTAAATATACTTATTGTATAAATAAGTAGGAAAACACATTGTTCAGACACTCATGGTATTTTTCATGATGTACAACAAGAAGTGAAGGAAAAGAATTCTCGAGAAGATTGTGAATATTCAAACACTCTACACAAAAGCATTAGTGCCCTTCTGCTGATGAAAGACTTTTCTGAATCATCTGACAATATTAACAAATACACTACACACAGAGTTTCATCCTGAAGTCAAAACAGTACTCAGGAAATGTATCAGGCTGGAGAGAAGTGTCAAGGCATATTAATCTGCAGCGCTCTGTACACAGCACAGTTGTTACATATTTGCAGTGATTGTAAATTGCCTACCTTTGCTCCCACACGACTTGCAGAGACAACACTTACCCTTGAAGAGTGATGTGCTCTTGAGAGCTCTCAGCCCAACTTCCACTCAGCATAGCAGCAAAGTAACTAGATCTGGCACATAAAATGGCCCTGAGAGAGAAAAAGTAAACATTATTCCACTACATACAAATATTCATGATGAGACTCTGATAACATTGACTTAAATCTTTGCCCTTTATGCATTAAGGTGTCAGCTGTGTACTGCATGCCTTTTCTCCCAGTATGTTTGGAATTCCAAAATATGCTACAGAAAAAACCAAACAGTACACTATAAATTTTTCAGTTAAAGCTTGTTTTTAGTATGACTTTGAGATTCACACTGAGGAAATGTATTACCACAAGCATCTTCCTTTTATATAAAATTTTACATTTATTTCTCCTGTTTTATTTACCAAATTAGAATAAATAACAGTTATTAAATAAAATAAAAAACCAGTTTATACAGCCCCATTATAATCATATATATATAAATAATTACATCCTGAACATATTAAATTCTTTTTATATTACAAAATGTGTATTTATCAAAATGATAAGTATGTAATGTCATGTATTCAAAATCTTCTACATACCCAAAGTCAAACAAAACTTGCTTTTAGCACATGCAGGGACAATATGATGTGTTTTTACAACAAGAGCTGTCAGCTACTTCTGTTCACACTTACTGCCCTTCTATATTTAAAAGGCATATAACTGGCTGTAACAGGGCTAATTCAGTTTACTACCACATCCATAAAAGAGAATAAAGAAACCCCAGAGCTGCAGTCTGTGTAGCTCAGTATCTCCATCAGTATCAGTATCAGTCTTCAAAATATCAGGTAAGAAGACCTTTGCAACAGGGCTCTTAAGGTGGAAGTGCAGTGGCAGAGAGGAAGACAAGATAGTGGATGAAAACTGCTTTGTGATTTCAGTTTTCCATATCCACACCAGTTACAGTGTTAGCCTTTATGTACCTTATCAGGCTTACTAAAGCCACAGATAATATTCTCATACATAGAATTTTTTCATTACACTTTTTAAGCCTCCTATTATTTCTAAAATTAGCTTATGTCATGTATTTCCTGTGGCAGAAAAAGCAAAACGTTATATTAGGCTTGAGAATCCTTTCTGTTACATGTATTTGTCTATTAAAATGTTTCTGAGCACTCTCATTTTGCGTAGGAAGAAACATGAAGAATACTATTTATGGTCTCTTTTACAGTCATTTTATATTCTGTATTCTCTCATCTCTCCTCCCTCCTCCTGCTTCAGAAGTCTCAATACTTTAAATTAGAAACTTCTCGCACATTCCTCCTGTGAGTCATCCAGCAAAAATAATAACAACAAAGCTTTTACTGAATGCTTCATATCTTAGTGAAATACATCCACATGTAAATGGGTATTACATCCTAACCTGAAGTGCATGAAATTCTGGGTACACACACAATCTTT
Source organism: Emberiza elegans (assembly GCA_024865655.1). Lineage (NCBI taxonomy): Eukaryota > Metazoa > Chordata > Aves > Passeriformes > Fringillidae > Emberiza > Emberiza elegans. The sequence goes on from JALJVW010000206.1 coordinate 70,898,364, forward strand.
TTTTAATAAGATACAATAACACAGTATCATAGAGATATGGAACACACTTATCTCCAGTTTTTTATTCTGTTAGAAATAAATTTTAGTAATGAACAGTGATCAAGCAACTTCAAGGGCATAGTTAGAGTGGGTATTTCAAAGACTCATTTTAAGTAAGACAGGTACTCAGCAGAATATGGACAAATACGCAGTACCTAAACTTAAATTTTATCAGCATATATTTTTAAAGTATATGGAGATACCAAATTATTTTGAAATAAATTTATCTGTGCTTTCCTACAGTGATGGTTGGTGCCAGTTTTATTACCAACCGAATCTTACTTGCTTCATGCAGAGCTCTGTAAGAATGCAACACTAGGAAGACATAAACCAGCAACACTCAAGTATTGGAAGTTCACAGGACTTCATGAGAAGGTAAGGAATACTGACACAAGCGGTGGTGGACTCTGGGGGCCTAGCCTGTCTCCTGTTTGAGAACTAAAAAAAAACCCCTTACAGTAAGTAAATCATGTTTTGCTTTCACCACAATGAAATTGAAAGTTCCATTGCCCTTATTAGCTCCTCCTGTTCACATGACCTAGTGCTAAAATGAGCTCAAGTCCTGTGCCTATTTCAGAACATCCTTGTTTTCTCTATGATTTACTGCTGTATTTTTGATGCTAGTTAAACTAGATACATAGCTCTAGGCAGTAAGTGGCCTAAATTAAAGCTCTGCTGATAGAAGCCCTTTGTTGCACTATTTTTTCTGCATTAAAGCACTTGTTTTTCAAACTTACGTATCTGAGAACATCTAATGTTAGACCAGAAGAAACAAACATTCTTTACTACACTTCATTCTGAAAATGTAGCATATATCCAAATACACAATTGTGATATACCTTCTCTAAAGATACTGTAATGTCAGTAACAAACTGTCCCCTAGTTTTATGTTGAGAAAGTACTAAAAGTAATGGAGGGTTTTTATAGTCCCTCTCAGTTACTTAATATACTCCAACGGAACAAAATACAGGCTGTTATCTCAAATGTAAACAGACTTACATCAAAGGTAGAAGGAATGATACTGACACTTTAATTTGGTTTCCTAAGCCACAGGAGTACAATAAGCCAAAGTTCTTAAACGGTCTTGGACTTTTGATCTAGGAGAGGCTCCTGACAATCTTTACATCTACATAACTGAAGTAATGAAAGTAAAACCAGATTTTGTATGCACAGATTCTGAAGAGCCAAAACAAAATTTACTTCTCCAGAAATTTTCTGCCTGTATGGAAATTTGAAGAGCCAAAACAAAAATTACTTCTCCAGAAATTTTCTGCCTGTATGGAAATTTTATTCAGCATTAGTAACTGAATAGTTTATTAGTAGATTTTTGTTTTCTTTACAGAGCACAGTTTTTAAAAATTATTTTGTTATTTATATATATATATATATACACATAGTTAGTAAAAAAATCTCCAAGTGTTTCCATAAGTATTTACTCAATATATGAGATTACAGTGGCAATCTTAAAACTGCTAGAAGCACAGTTGTTTTCAAAATAGTGGCAGTTGATGATAAATTATATTCATTAATATCAAAGTACAGCCACTCCACACATAAAACCTAAAACCTGTAACAGTTCACAGCTACAGAACAGCACCAGCAATAGCTTCTTAGAGATAACAGTAACAGCAGCATTTTATACCAGATGGTTATTGATTGAAAAACTTTTTACTGTAAATACTTATGTACCTGTGAGCTTGGAAATTTTTGCCTTCTACGCATATATTAATATCTGGACAACAGCACTTCTTGTAGAGCATCAATAAGTCTTCTCCTAACACAGATGCAGTTTCTACTTTGGAATTACCTGTATATAGAGAGAAAAAGCTGTTTTCACTTGGTGAGGTGTACAAGAGACTATTGACAGCGCACAGACAAAATATTTGAAAAGAATCTGACATAATTAAATTTTTTCTTATTGCATATTCAAGCTTTTCCTTGAAAAGTTTTCCAAACATCATCTTTTACTTCTTATTTTGACTTATCAGGAACTTGACCAATGCTCCCTATTTGGTATCTACAGAAGAGCTACAGTTACTCTTTCATAAAATCATGCACCCAGTTCATTCTTTTCTGCAGAGGTCTGGCACCTCTGCACTGAAGAAGAGCAGCCCCTGAGGAATTTTGGGGAGATGCAGTGCCACAGGTCCCACCTGAACAGATGTGCTGCTTGAGCACTGGCACTGACACAGCTGTAGCAGCCAGCACTGCTGGGGAAGATGCAGTTAAACACTTCCTTGTATTATTTCATTCAGAGCTGTAGCATGGAAGATTCTGAAAGGTTCCAGAACCCTCCTACAACAGCAGTGGAACCAGTGCAATTTGCTAGGAAAGGAAATCAAGGGAGATACTCTGCTGTGTGGAAGTCCCACATGGTAAAGAGTGGAGCTCACTGTATTCCAGGGAAAAGACAGGACATGGAGATGACTATGACTGATTCCTGACAATTCTAGATTTATTACACCACACACAGACTGGGAACTGTGCCTGCTTAACTTCTGCAGCAATTCATTTCTTCAAAGTGTGAGATCATGAGGTGGGCCAGAGAAAAGAATATCCAGCTGTGCTGTAACGATAGCTTTAATTTTGCCTGCATTTTTACAACTGTAGAAGTAAAAGGGTTTGAGCAATTATTTAAAAGACAAAAAGAGAAAAAAGTGCAATTCCAAACCTACCTGCAGCAGCTTTGTTGCTTTCTGCATCAATGACGGCTTCTGGAATTTCTTCCTCAATACCAACCAAACAAACAACTCCTTTCTGCACGGCTCCACTTGGAGTATTCTGATCAACTGGTGTTCTTTTGCTTTGTCCAAGACAATTTATATTTTTTTGAGTGTTGTGAAGAGTAGTAGTGTTGCTTTCTTGTATTATCGTCATAAACAGCTCCTCAATTTCTTTAAGATTTGTATCAGATGAATACAGAATCCTAGAATATGATACTAATTTTTACTCTCATGATTTTTCATTTGAGGAAAACAAATAAAAAATTACATTTTTTAAATCTAACAAAATCCATGACCAGAAAACAAAGAGTTGGACTCTCTTGTGCTTAAAAACCCCAACCTTTATAAAAATGTATCTCTGGAAAACTTATTTCTGCAAATGCTTGAAAAGCATAAACAAGCACCACAAAATACCAAAACCATCTAACATCAAGATTACAGTAAAAAAATCATAAAAAATGTATAGAGGTAGAAATGAATTGGAGAAATAAATTTTAATTTCAAAGGAAGCACTTGAAGTACAAAAACTCGCAGTTAAGATTACCCAAGAACTTTCACTTTGCCTATCTAGTAATTCCAGCTTCCCACTTTGCCATCTGTTTCACCAGCTTATTTTTGGCTCAGGATCTGGAAAGGCTAACAAAGCCTGCAGTCTGCGACTGCAGAGATCTCACATTTATAGAAACATACTGCACTCCAGCACAGACAACATGTCTTATCCTTGGTTTCATACCATCTAGATGAAGTTAGCAAAGTTTAACAGAAAAGCTACAGTTCCTTTGGATGCAGCAGAAATATCCAGAGATCTGCTTTAGTCACTCACTCCATAGCAAAGAGGCGTTTTTGTTAATACTCAGAGAACAGTAATTTGAGTGTGTTATTTGAACACTGTACTCTGACGGGGCAGAAAAAACATACAAAGAAATCATCTTCCTTCTTGAGTCCTGTATTTAAAGGATTGAGATAAGTAGTATTTTTTTTTTGTCTATGTGATACAGGTCCTCACCTGGAGAGAAGAAGAAACAAGAATGTAGGGAATAAGAATGTTAATATTTTTTTAAATTTTGAAAGCACGCATCAGGAAAGGATGCAAAAGGAACAATAAGATTTCACATGGAAAGAATAAGATCTGTGGACCTTTTTCACATGTGATTTTAAGGTTGTTGTGTATCTGTGTGCTTTCAGAACTCCTAACCTATGAACTGACCATCTATTGCTTTTCAGATTTAAAGTGCTTCCAAACTAGCATAATAATAGCATAAGGGAAAGACAAGTAAAAACATCTGTACTGCTGATTCCCTTATGCCCAGGGAAAAGAACAGTTGTGCCAAAAAAATCCACCTGCAAGTGCCACAAAAAGCCCTTTTTGCAGCTGATTTGTTTTCAGGTTCCATGAATGAATCATTTAGAGAAGATACTCCTTGCATGGTAAGGTACACCGCATCAATAGGCACAAGTGGTAAAAGGATAAAAGGGAAGGACCATATCAGAACAGCCTGTGTAAGCTACAAAATTCCAAGAACATGTGAGGCAGGCTATTTTTCTGAAATAAAGTGGTCTGCAGCCACAACCCCCCAGGGGCCATACACAAGCATAGATATTAACGGTATGATTGCTGAGGTGTAAATTCAGTACACATATGCATAACTCAGGTTTGTTTCCTCCAAAATAGCCATTATCCAATGGGGACTATGGCAATCCAGCAATTGGGAAAAAGAAACTCATAGATTATTTATTTGGAGAAGTATTTTCCTTTTTCACTACTTTATAATCCAGTGTTATCCAGCAGAACTCTAACTGGGAACTGTATTTAAAGAACAAATATTCACAAACATTCTATTTGGCATAACTTGTTTATGAAAACCTCACATGCAAGAGAATATCATGCTGGAAATAGTGCTAATCCACCACTTCTGTAGTGTCAGTATGATACTGTGTAATTTTAACAGGTACCCCACCTTATGGCTTGGGGTTTTTTCCCTATTCAGAAAAGAATCTGATAGACATGAGCAACAGTGAGTTTGCAAGAGGTGTGGCTAGGTGGCAGATGAAACAGGAACAATGGTGCAGGGTATATGTTGTATTCATAGCAGTCACTATAGCTGGAGATTTTTATACAAAGGAAAGGTGTGCATACATAGACTCTACATGCTGTCTAGAGTTTACCTTCTAAAAGGTTTCTGCCTACACTTAAACAAGATGTAGCATCCTTGTCCTGCCTGATACAGAATTCTACAAGCATAACATGGTCAAAGGCTTGGCTGGTCTTTAAATCAATTGCTGGTATTGCAAACTAACCCCTGTGGCAGTAACTGTCACAATGACAATCGTATTCCTTTGTATTTGATTGTATTTATTGCTTTTTAACTGGATTTCACTGTCATTAGGTCCTTCTCTGTCCTTCATTGTATCGGACCCTCTAACAGAAATATTAAGAGACAATATCTAGATTATTATTGCTAAAGCAGTATTTTGTCCAGCTGCAAGAGAAAATAAAAAGCAGTTTGCCTCTCAGCAGGCAAGACAGTAATAATCTAATGATTTGTGACAGACAGCCATCGTTCAGGGATGCTGAGTTTCTCTTCTTGAGGTACACTGCAGAACCCTGCCAAGGCAGGTATCTCCAGCCATCAACGTACTTGCAACTGTTGACATTTTTCTAGTTGTGTCCTGAAGAATGACAGAAGGCTATTGGAGGGCAGAGTCAATATTGCATTAATTTCACCTGGGACAAATGTAGTGTGCATAGTGTCTACAGTATGGATGCTGCACATCTGGGGACCAGAAGTTTCCTCCTGGTGTCCTCAGATAGTGCAAGTGTACAGAGGGAAACAAAGCACTGCTTAGGTGCTCATCTACTTCGTGCTGAGGCTATGCAGAAAGATCAGCATGAAGTTGACTATGTCCTGTCTCCTGCTCAAAAGAGGAGGGAAGAGGAGCTGCACAGCCTTCAGCACACAAGTGACACATGGCCCATTTCAAGTGTCCTGATGAAGGGAGACAGAGGCCCACAGGAAGCATGCCTCACTGAGAGGCAGGCCAGATATAGCTCGTGAGAAAATAAAGTCCCCAAATCCCCACGGAAAGATAAGTTTTACTTGGGAAAAAAAACCAAAGCTGAATACAAACAGGAAAAGGAATGATATTTTGTTATAGCTTTGATCAACTCTGCAAAACTATTACTAGTATTTACTTCTCCATGTACACAAGAAACTAGAACTTTTGTAGAAGACAATAACTTTCTCTCAGGAGCTCAGCTGCAGCTACAGGTCTCTGTTACAGCTCATCATGGCAGTTTACATGCTCCAAGAACTAGGCTGGCTTCCAGTACAACTAAAGCTCCAATTTAAGGCACTGTTTTGCACTTACAAAGATCTAATTAATTTGCATCTTAACAGTAAGAAACCACTGAGATTCAACAGCCACTGATACTACTTGATCATCTGAACAATGGATTAGGCTCTTTTCAACCAATCTTTTCTTTGGTCCAAATAAGTTCAAACTTCAGAGCACTCTGCAAGCATGAATCTCCACAGAATGTGCTAGGTTAGAGGACTCAAATGGTGAAGTATCAAACAGCACTGAAAACTAAGTTAAGAAAAAGCACACTTCATACACAGCTTAGAACATATGGGGAGGTTCATTTCAAGATTCTAAACTCACTGTGAGAAGACACAAGGTTTATAATTAGTTGAGCTGAGTTTAAAGGTGTTTCCCAATACCATGCTTTTTGGAGAACATGCCAACTTCAGACATCACTCTTTGCCTTACAGCAAACCCAGACAAAACTGGAAGCAAGTATCAGTGACATATTAAGTGCTTAGCATTAGGAATACAAACCCCTGATATAACAGTATATAAATAATTATTCAGAATAATTGTTTCAAAATTAATTTAATTTTTTAAAAAATTGCATTATCATACTTCTCCATGAAATTCTTCTGTAACACGACTTAGATGAATGTGAAAGAAATTAATGGCATCACAGTAACAATGAAATCAGGAAAAATACAAGACAAAACCCATGCTGTTTTATTTCTTACCACTTGTTTTGCTAATGCTCCTGCCAGGCTGTGACAGTAACCCAACAAATGCCTGGTAATCAACCTGCTCCACTACAAGGATTCTATGTTTCAGATATTACTCTTAGCTTAGAAAGTTTTCTTTCATAATTAGGTTGTGTTTCAAGGACTAAACTTTAAAACTGCAACACTAGCCCGTTGCTCTTGGCAGCAATCTCAGGAGTCTGCAAGTACCTACATTTTCTAGGCACATCCTGAATTCATGTGAAATCCCAGAATGATTTCTTTCTACCACTTTGCTCCTGGTGCATTCCTGCAAGTGCCGATCAGCTCTAACACCAACTCTTTTTTAGGGAAAGTAGGTGGCAACACCAGAGCTTTGTTACAGAAAAGCAGTTCTTTGAAAACAGGATTAGAGGAACTTACAAGAAGGAGGATTGCAAGGTCTGGTGGCAGCACCAGCCAACACCCCTCATGAAACTCACCTAAGGTTTGGAGCAAGACACGAGAGATGTTGCATATGTGGCACCGGGAAAATAGCTGGCAGTGCAAAAACATGCTGGCCCTTGCACTAGTCCCTGGGGAGCAGCCAGCCCACACACCTCCCTCTGGGATCCCAGCTTGCACCGAAGCTAGGCTGTGTTTGGCCTATGGTTCACTAGGACTTGAGAGATGAGTTTTGAACTTAATGCATTTTCATCCAACTTGCTGAAGTTCTCCTTGATTCCTCCATAACTTTTTAAAATATGAGCTGAGAGTTGGGTTTTATTTGCAGTTTTCATCTGGGACTCTTCCTGGAAAGGGTTGTAGTAGGCACAGACAATATCAAAGGATTTTTGCTGTTTTTTTTCTCTTTTTCTATTACAAGTCCTTTACATACACCCTAAAAAGCACCCTAACGTGGAGAGTAAAGCCATGTGCAAAGGACAAAAGCAGAGGAAAAAGAAGAAGTTACAGAAAGTCCTCTGCAAACTCCGCAGGAAGAGTGCGAGAGTACTGCCTTGAATGGGAAAAGCTTTAAAACAGGTGCTGGCACCGGGAGAACAAGAAGAGGCAGGACACAGGAGCGGTGATGCTGAGGCCAGCCCATCGATCCTGCCGCGGCCGCGCACTCACCGCAGCAATTCCCGTAACTCCGCGGGTTCCAGGCCGTGCAGCTGCAGCTGCCTCCCCACCAGACGTTCGCAGAGCAGCGGCGCCCGCGCCAGCAGCACCGCCCGGTGCACCCGCACCTCCTCGTCGCCCACTTGGAAGGTCACGTCGGAGTGGGTCCCCTCCGCCAGCAGCCTGCGGGACGGCACCGTTACCGCGTGTCCCCGCCCCGCCCGGCGCCGCCCCGGCTCGGCGGCCGCCCCGCGCCCACCTGTCGAGGTCCTGTCGGAGCTGCTCGGCCAACGCCTCCTTCAGCCGCTGCCGCTCCGCCGCCGCCGGGCCGGGGCCCTTCGGCGCTGCGCCGCCGCCGCAGCGCGCCATGTGCCGGCCGCCACTCCGCCCCGCGCCCGGCACGGCGACAGACACCGGACAGTCGGTGCCTTGGCGGCGGGCCGCCGCCCTCACGGAGAGCGCCGGGACGGCGCTCGGGGCGCGGGCAGTAACCGCCCCGGAGCGGGAGCGCCGCGGGACCCGCGCCGTGCGGGACGCGGCTCCTTGCCCGCGCCGCTTGCGGGGCGGGGCCAGCAGGGACTTCCGCCAATGAGAGCCGCTGTTGCCAGTCTGGCCCCGCCCCCAGTAGGGGGGTGGGGTCTCCCCGATAGGGGCGGGGCCTCACTGATGGGGCGATGCCTCAGCCGGCCGAGGGCGGGTGCCGCCGGGAGTGCGCCACCTACCGGCCGCCGCTCCGCCCCACACGCGAGGGCCGCTCCCGCGCACCAGAGCCGCTCCCGCCCACGTGAGCCGTTCCCACCGCGGGGCGCTCCCGTACTCGAGGGCCGTTCTCGCGCTCGAGGGCCGCTCCCGTACTCGAGGGCCGTTCTCGCGCTCGAGGGCCGCTCCCGTACTCGAGGGCCGTTCCCGCCGCGTCCCCAGAGCGCAGCGCTGTCGTGTGAGGGGCCCGGCGTTCCGCGGCCGCCCCTGCCGTGTGCACCTGCCGCGGGGAAGGAAGCGGGGCGGGCTGCGGTTTCCGAGCAGCTGTTGGTTGCTCTGCAGGAAAATCCCTACTCCCCAGCTCTGTCTGTCTTGTCACAGCAAAACTGCTGTACAGGCCATAGAAGTCTCTCTGTGCCACCTCTTGAGACAAGGGAGAGCCTTTCGAGCTTCATAGTGTAAGTAAGAGAAGCGCATAACCATTTACGTTCATAAGTGCTGAAAGTATTCAGGGGAAAATGCTTGAAAGGCAGGTACCAGTGGTGGATGGAAAGAAGCAAATATAACAGCACTGTCGTGATCCTGAGGAGACTCTGCTGGAATTTGGGGATGAGAGCAGGTCTCCATCCATGAGCTAACCCTGGGCAGGCAGCACCGCTTGGTCCTTCCTGGCGAGGGTTACACTGAGGGTTACACTGCACCCACACCGAGTGGGACACAGTGGCTCGAAAGGGATGACACACTTGGCAGTGTGGGGATGTGTTGGGACTCTCCAGCATCTCCCAGCTCTGTTCTACTTTAGCGTGGGCAGTTGTTCAGGCTCACCTGGCCTTCATGTCTCCCTGAGTGGCCTCTTGTTCACCTCTGATTCCAGGGCACTGTGCTTGCTCTGCAGGTGGAGAGGGAGACTTTGGAAACCTGACAGGCACGTGACACCTATTCTGAGGTCTTGTATTTTTGCTTCTTTTCCCATTGTAGTTAGCTTACATTTTTCTTCTCCCCTACCATCACATGCAAGTTAATTCTACCCTTTGTGTTCATAATCACTGCGTCTCTTCCTCCTATAAACACGGGAACTTGGCAGCAGTTCTTGGAGACAAGAACAGTAGTTGCTGACATAGGAAGGATAATGGCAACAATGAGGCATTATTTTCAAAAATTGACAACAATGATAGCATGAGTGTCCAGGCTGAATACCAGACCAGACGCTTCAGCTATTCAAACTCAGTTCTTAGCTTCAGCAAATCTCTCTATAGGAAGACAGATGAAGTAAAGGGAGTCTTGTAAGTTGCATTTTATTAGACAGAGGTGGATTTGATACATGTTATATCTTAATTTTCCATTGTTCTTGTTCAGACATGTGGAGTGTACAGGTTTCCCATTTTTTAGTCAAGAAAGAAAAACACATTGCGCAAAGCAGCTGCATTCAACAATACAACAAGATACGGATCATTATTCACTTGAAGACTAGAAACGTACCCAGAAAATTTTCAATCGTTCAGTATGCTAAAATATAGATAAAAAGAGTTACTGTTTAATGGTAAAATACATTAAAAAAATTCAGGCAAATCTAGAATGAAAACTTGTGACTTTCTTCAGTATGGCACCACTCTATTTTTTCATTATAAATTTGTAAAAGGCACCACACATTACAACTGTAAAGCAAGGGAGAAAACAAAACCAAGCAACTTTCCATGATTTTCTTTCTGTACAAATACATATGTATTTTAAGGCAGGTGTTTTTATGTGCAAAATACAAGTATACAGGTAAAACCAATGTTGGTATCATATATTCTCATACTCACTTCTTTTAGCTGTACGATTAGTGTCCAAATGTACAGTACAATGAAAACACTTCTCTAACAGAGCTCAAAATAGAAGGCAGGCTGGAAATATGGCCCTGATAACAATTAGGTTTTAAATCCGAAGAGCTTTTATTTAGACCCCTTAAAACATATACAAACAGTCATTCTCTTTTTCTTTTTGTCTCTTCCTTAAGAAAGGTCCATATCAACTTGTTCACTATGTCAGGTTGATCCTGCTGGAGCCAATGACTGGCTTCTGACAAAATAGTTAATCTGAAATGATTTTTAACATAAATCCTTGTAATTTCTGCCATCTCAACTTCCATAAATGCATCTCTTTCTCCCCATAACAGCAGGGTTGGCATGATGACTTCATGGTTCTGCAGAGGCAGGCAGCTTGAAAAATAAAACACACTTAGTTAGGTCTTATTTAATAAAACATAGAGACTATGCTCTGTAAAAAAAGCAAGAAAAAGAAGGTGACATGTCTTAGTTTAATGTAAAACAAATGAGAGTTTGAAGACATTCTTCCTCTCTACTTACATGCAAAGTCAATAAATGTTAATAAAAGATCACTTTAGATAGTAATTTCGTTTTGATTGATGATTACAAAAATTCTTCAAATGTCCGTTTTTACCAGTGGATTTAAATCTCATTTTGCAAACAACCTGACCTCACCCACTGAACCACAGCTTACTCATAGTACCAATTTTAAAAACTGATAATCTAATATCTGATTCTGTGCATTGAGACTAATCTCTTCACCTTTTACTCCAGTATCCTGGATCTCTTCACTATTAACATGTCTGTTTTCTCACCACTGTACAGTTTACTGTTTTGTGCCTTGCAGGTTTGCAGCCTGACTGTAAACTCTATCAGGCTTTATACAGGCTTTTTTTCACAGGTTTTTTTTGTCACTTTTCATTGCCTATGAATTGCATTATATTTCTGTTCAGTCTGGAATATGAGAAATTATATCATGCCTGAAATTTCCAGAAATTGTCTTTAATAACAATTAATGCACAGATTTCTCATTTAGAGAGGGAAGTTCCATTCGTGAAATATTAGTCTTTGAAAAACAGACTCAGACCTTCATACAGCATTGTTATACAGTTTCTCTGTAAACAGTGAAGTACTTAACTGTTACAAGAGAACTAATGCTATTTTCTAAACAAATGGTTTATCAGAAGAAATTCAAGTTTCAGCATCTTACCTATCTCTCTTAACCAAGCATGATATAAAAAATTTATGGATTTATTCTTAAAGTGTTTGTATTTAATATATAGTGAAAGGAATGACCACTGTGCTATTTATAAAAAAGATGTGCTGCTGGTGGATGGAAGTAGGTTATTTTCTCTTTGGAAATAACATTCCAGAAAAATTAGGCTCTGAAGAACGCACCTCCAAAGTGGACAGTAATGAGTCAGAACCCTTTAACACATAGGTCGCCAGTATCAGCCCACTGGGAGTTATGGTGAATACAAGTCATTAGCATCCAAATATATGGATGCTTAATGACTTAGATGAGAGAAAGGGAAAATTCCAATCCAGTTTTCATATTTAACAATTCCTATCCCATAAGACCATCAGAACTGGTGGCAGGAACTGAGTGACTGATCTTTTTGTTTACTGCATTGTGGCTGACAGCACCTAAATAAGATTCTCTGAATTCAGTGCAGGTGTACTTTCATTAGAAGAATAAAGCAAACAATGCACAAACATACACACAAAACACATGGAGGAATTAATAGCTGTGAAGATACTTTCTGACTTATAACTGATACTTCACTGTCTTTTTCTGAAACAATAGTTTAAAGGTTCACAACTGTTCCATTTGTCTGTGGGTCTCAGAGCAGTTCAGCTGTCACAGGCACGTCACTGCTGCTGGCAGAGGAGCATCTGGTTAATGTGCACACGCACTGGAGCGAGGTGCTGCGGCCGATGGAACGAGCAGGGCTCGGGGCGCTGGCGCCTCCTCATCAGCCCGGCCCGGGGCTGCTGCAGGGCGGGGGAGCCGCTGCGCGGGCAGGCAGCGCTGCCGTGGCCCTGGGACATCCCAGCTGATGGCATCGGCTGCTCTCTGCACAGCTTTAATAATGTACTGTTACCAGCACAGCCATCTCATTTATTCCCCACTGTCAGCCATGCTTGGGGTTAGCTTTCTGCTTTCTCCTTCCAGTTCTGTCTCAGCCTGTACAAGGCAGCACCTAGCTCAGGTCCCAGTTTTCCTCACAGTGTTTTCCCTGCTGATTGCTCTCCTGACAGTGACACAGAAAGATCAAGAAAGGTGGCAGTAAATTTGGACCATGGAAAATGAAAAATTATTCTACTTTGAACATCTACTGCCTGAGTTTAGGGAAAGAAGGGAATTGCTGTTTTAAAGGATATTGGAAAGCCGGTCTTTTGTTGGAGAAGCATGCAGGACATATATCACTGATGAAGACTGGAGATGGTAAAGGAAAAACAAATTCAATGCCACTCTTCTTGATATAGTCTAGGTTAGGGCTATAAGTAGAATATATGCAGAATTAAGACTTTCTGGCCCTGTTTTTGGTAGGTAAAAAAGGAGGTGTCTGTCTCTAAGGCCATGCCAACTCCTTTCAAGAAAGTTAAAACTGTTAGAAAGCTGTTTGAGAAAATAAATATTAATCTTGCAAAAATATTTCCTATTATGATGATATGTCTGTTTTACTCTATGAAGGGATTCTGCTAAGAACAATAAAGGAACAAAAAACCCCAAACCCAAATCAAGTTAGGTTGGTTAGTTTTAGCCTTAGTTATAAAAAACCTCTCCACCTTTCTGAAAAACAGAAATAGATTAAACACAATAAAATTGTGCCAGATATGGTTTTGTAAAGTTACAAGTAAGGGTAACATACTTGGATGCCATATAATCTAGTAGTATTATATAATAATAAGCTCTTGATAGGTATTATCATAACATGAATTGTAATGCAAACAATTAATTGATGTTAATTTTAAAAGTATTATTTAGAGGTGGATTTTTGGGATTGCCATGGGGGCTGTGAATGAAGATTTTTGCTTTATTAGATTTTGAAACAAAGATTTTCCTTTCGTGCACTCTGCTTGTTTTGCTGTTTTGTGTGGACACCTCTCAGAACACACCTGGCCTCTCACTGCTTGGCTGGGCCTGTGTCCACCTGGTGAGGCTTCAGGAACACACCTGGGGGTTTCCCCTGGTCCAGCAGCAGGAGAGGAGCAGCAGTAACACCTTTGGGCTCCAGGGGACTCCCTAGAATGTTTTCCTTTGCTTATACTGACCTGAAAAGAGTTCTGTAATGGTTAATGGGTCCTGTTAATGCTCCGGGTTGTGAAAAGACATAGAGATAAGCTTCAATATCCTCTGCAGTTAATCTGCAGCCTTTCCTTCCAATTCCAGTGGCCTGGCTGGTAAATAAACTTTTCAGAACCTACAAAAGCAAGAAGAAAAAGCTATTATATAAGATAGCTAGAAAATGTGATTTCTCTCCTTCAACAGGACACATCTTTCTAAAATCTGTTTATGCATATTTATAAAATCTATTTCTGTTCAAAATACAATGAATGGTTCAAATGAATTTTTAGAGAGCTATGTGTAAAGCACAAGGTAAACATCTCTAGTAGAGCTTATTCCAGAATAATCAAGTACAGAGAAATACCAGTATTACCAAATTGCTGCATCCTACCCTGCTACCTGTGACAGGCAGGTGCAGGCCTGTGTTTATTTGGGATGGACCCCAGCAGGTGGCAGGGCAGGAGGGAGGAGGATTCATGGCCTCCCTGCTGGCTGTGCCCTGTGTGTGCAGCACGGGGAGCTGTGCTCGGACTGTTGGTGTGTCCCGCATTTTTGTCCTCTTCTATCGGCTCCTGCTCACGTTTAGGTTATACCAAGGGCTGGCCTTGGCTTCTCGGGCACAATTCATCACCTGGCTGGATGCAGTGCCCAGCCTCCCATACTGGCTGTCCTGTGCAGGCTCTGAGAGATAAGACGATGTCCCACTGCACACAGGAACTTCAGACAAGTCAGCAGGAACTCCCCAGGCACCAGCGGTGTCCCACTGGTGCGGGCACAAGTGAAACCAGCTGACCCTCAGCACCTCCCAGAAATGCAGAAGTAAGAGTTAATCTCAGAGACTCTAGGTACTTCTATGCTACTTTATCTAAAGCTTAAGAAGAAAAATCAGAAGCCTCCATATTTTTTCCAGTAATTATAACTACATCAGAAGGGATCAATGTAGGTGGCAATTATTCCATTACTCACAGTTACATATATAAACAAGAGCATTCATTTTGCTCACCTTGAAATCATTTAGTGTAAACATGAATTCAGGAAACCATGGCATTTGGAAAAAGAAGTAGTAACCAGATTTAATCAATTGTGATGGATGTCGTAGAATGTATTCTGAAACAAAAATGTCCATGAATTAAAAATGAAAACTGATGGCTCAAACAAAATTACTAGTAATATTACTATTTTTTAAACTTAAAGGAATGTTTTAAAAATATTACATTAAAGTATGCTGTGTGACAAAAGATGATTATTGTTTCAAGAGTAAAATATATGTTGTGGTCATTAAAAGGTACTTCTTTTATAAATGTTAGTAGAAACAGCCAGCAAAATAAAAGTTTGCCAAAGATTAGGTGAGGACAGCAGCACTGGAGAGTTTAATTGCATGGTAGTTTTTCACTTAGAGATCTATTTGTGTAGCTAGTCCAAAGCATTTTTTTTCCAGATAGGGAATAAAAGGCATAAATAGGTATTTCTCTCATCAATGATGTGATGCACAGAAATCTGTAGATGATGATCCACTGACATTCTAAAAACTGCATCGCTACTGTTCATTGAAGTATAGAATTTTTCTAAAGTGTCTTTTTGGCAATTTCATGAACTGTAATCAAGATTACATAGAGTCCCTTTTCAAAGATTTTTACAGTCATTTTAAAAGACATAGCACATATAGCAAAAGAGAATTATATCTATCTATCTATCTATCTATCTATCTATCTATCTATCTATCTATCTATCTATCTATCTATCTATCTATCTATCTATATCTATCTATCTATCTATCTATCTATCTATCTATCTATCTATCTATCTATCTATCTATCTATCTATCTATCTATCTATCACAAACTTGCATTGACTGGTTTTTTTTAAATTGTAGAGCTGTGTCTCCAGTGAGTTTCAAAAGCCAACACTGACATTCAAATACCTAACTTCCTCAAAGCAAGCACACAATGTGCGCAGCTACTAGGAAGTCTAGAACTTTTCCTGTACAGGTGCAAATTTAGGAATACAAAAAACCACATTCCCAACACAGGACATCTTTCTGAAATATTAATTCTGACAGTGAATAAAAATGAGTTTTAAGCCAACAGAAATTGAAGTGTTAGCTATCTTCTAAAGTTTCATATCTTATGCATTCTTAAATTGCATTATCCATTATATTTTTCATGATGGACCATTGTCATCACTGATCACTTTACTTTTCTGTACTATTTATAAACTCTGTGTTTTCTTTTAATCCAAAGTAGAATAAATTTGATGTAGGGAGAATTTATTACGCTACAGAACAGATTTTGTAGTTCAACAAATATGCAAACAAATACTATAATAAAATGGAATTATTTTCTCTACAGCCTCGCTCCTGCTCTCATTGAAAACACTGCAAAATCTTCTGCTTTCATGTGGAAAAAAGACCTCTCCATGGGTAAGTGTGGATTTACCACCTGGCAAAATTTTCTTTAGTATCTTAGGAAGGTGCCCAAGAATACTGTGAGAACAACAAATATGGATGGTGTGGCTGATCCCACAGTGTAAGGTCAGATTTACATTCAGTTGAAATGAAAATTAAAGTTCTGCTGAATATTCTTAGCTATTTATGGGGAAATGGGGTGACTTTTTAAATGGAGATATAGGGTAAGGCCAGCAATTGAAAAAATTCAAGTTAATGAGATAGTACTTTCCTTTTCATTACTGAATGTTTATATAATTCCTATGAAATGTTTTGTAATTCTGGCTAGTAGACAAACTCAACTCTATCACACAACAAATAGTGAAACAAGTCCTGCTTCAGCAAAGTACTGGTATATTCCTGAGCATCTATAAAGTAGCCTGGAAAGACTTCTTCCAATGAATATTGTATCAGATCACAAATTGTCACTTGTCACCTAAATCAGGATGTAATTCTAATGTCTGATTCACATTCATACAAAGACAGGCTTGTGCAGATTTAATAATGCAGTGTGGCCTTTACCAAAGTGTAATACAATATACATCCTTCTTTGGGAATTATTTCCTGATATATATAACAGTAAGAAACAGTGATAAAGTGCAACAAAACAGATTCATGTGCTTGAAAATTATGTTTGTGGACCCTCAAGGATTAAAAAAACACCTGTAACTTTTGTGGCAAGCATTCCCATTTCCTCCAATAAATTTATTTTCAGAAGTCAAATAAACACTTGATATCTTACTGCTTCATAAAATATGTGAGAGCCATAGAGCTTATCTACTGAGGCAGGCTGTTGGTTCTCAAAGCAAACACAATCATGACCAAAATGCAGATACTTTGGATTAACAAAGAATACTGTCAAACTTACCTGTAAATACAGAAGGATGAGGGAAATTAACCACAATCAGCTTAGTCACCATTTCAGGGTAACATATGGCCACTAACCAAGCAATCATTCCTCCCCAGTCATGGCCAATCAACACACACTTGTTGTATCCTACCACATAAACACAGACACATGCTTTCATTTCAAAGGAATTAATAGCCACAGAAATCAGCTCATACAATAAAATCATTATTGGACTGAATAGGTGGTTCAGCACATTCATTAATGTAACTTTAATACTGCACCATTTCCATTACTAATGGTCAGAAAAAATAGGGCACTGTTATAGTTTAAAAATTTACAAATATGTCAAAGTATTTAATTGGATGATTCAACTTTAACTCTACTACCTCCATGTCACCCTAAAGTCACTATCAGATAGACACTTCAGGCTGCAGTCACCATAACACAAGTACACTCGCCGTGTTTAGGGAGTTTGGAATTTGAAACTGCAGACAAGAAGACTGAGCAATCTCCTGAGCACCTCCAGAATAAAAATAATCCTAATGTATTTCTCTGAATATGAGAGGTTATCTAAGCACTCAGTGGCATCATTGTGCAAAAAGTGGTCATTATACTTAGTAGCCATATATAAAGCATGTGTAAACACTCCCATTTATATACTTAGGAGGCCTGTAGCTTTTCTCCATATGCTGTTTTGTTGGAAATTTTTTAAGTTCTGGACATTCACATACTTATTCTTCCATCAATAAAAATTGTATTTTAGCAGCAATAGAAGTGGCATGGGCCACTTCTAGTGACCAAGTATTTTGAAAGCTCTAACAGTCCTTCTTAAACCATTGCTGGAAAACAACATATTCTAGTGTAAGATACCATCACCCTCCTCATTGAGGACTGGAATGGTGAGCAACAGACTACAAATGAAACATATAAAAGCCAAGATGTTCAGAATTCTGACATAAATTTGGACACAGTTGTCAAAGAGCCTTATAAACCCTCTTGGATAGAAATCTTTTGGAGCACTTTTGATATAATCAAGTTCTCCAAAAGAATTTAACTTGGGATTAGGACAAACAAAGATAAGGCTCTGAAGTGATTTTCCCCCAAAAATTTAAATCCCTCTGAAATTGAATTATGCTGAGAGCACTTCTCAAGCATAGCCATGGCATTACCATGGAGATTAACACAACCAGCAAAGGCTGGAAAATGTCAACACTGTGTGAGGACTGCCTGCCCAATCTTTTGCCAATACTCAAACATCAGAAGCAAAGCAGAATTCAAATCTCAGAACTTGAATCACTGCTTTATTATTTCTCCATATGAAATGCAGTAAATTATTTTACTATGGCTAGAATATCCAGGGAATTAAAATTACTCAGAGAATGACAATCTAATCCCTTGTGTTGATCTTGGTAGGGAAGGGAAATTGCCTTCACCAGGGGTTACAATTTATCACCCAAACAGGGACACTTCAAACTGAGCTGGAGGGGCAAATTTTGCACTTCAGCTCTAGACCTTTACCCTGTGTATTTGCCACAAAGAGCAGTGTGCCCCTTGTTCTCCCTTCTGCTCTCACTGTTGTGTAAGACAGAGTGATTCAGCTCTTGAGAACTGACAGGAGTAGTATTGTGCAAAGGGTAGCATTTTTGGAGGGTTTTTTTTCCCAATACAGCAGATGAACTCTCACCATCTCTGTAAAGCCCACAATACTTATTATGTCTTGTTTGTGCAAGAAGAATGTAATCTGATATAAATTCCTTGGTCTGCAAGTGCTTTAAGACTCTAATTCCGAATGTTATCCACTAAGGCAAGTGATTAGGAGGAAAGACTTGTTAAGAGAAGAACCATAGGTTTGTACTGCGTTTTACAGTACATAGGAATTTTCTTTTTAAAATTCCTGATGAAAAAACCGTCTTTAAATATTGCTTATACAGACATACACACTGTAATTAGACAACACTTCTTCATTTATAATTGTCCAAATTATATTAGTATCCTTAGATTTATACACCTCTGCAATGCATATATTAAACAAACAAACAAACAAACAAACAAACAAACAGTGCTAGATCTTTATATGGGTTTCTTTTCCTAGAAAACCAAGTCATTTTTGAGTCAAGTAGGTTTTTCTTCTACTAACGCACCTAGAGATTCCAAAATATCCTTTATGTCTGCTATCAGGCAATCTAACTTGTAATTTTCTTTGTGGGGAGGAGCATCTGTTTCTCCATAACCTCTCAAATCCAGGGCCACCACTCGATATTCACTTTTAAATTCCCGCAATTGATGGCGCCAAGAATACCTAACAAAGGGGAAAAAAAGTTGGAGTTACAAGGTCAAGTAGTATGATACCAAAAATGCACTCAATGCTTTTGCACCCAAATATTTGAGGGTAAACTAGCATGGCTTTGTTTGCTTTGAGATTCTTTTTCCTTTCTGTGCTGTGCTGATGGTCCTTTGTGGCTGCAGTAGTTTTGTGCTCCCATCTCGAATCCCCAGTAACAAAGCGCAGCTGCCACATAGGGGACATGGCCAGAGCCAGGGTTTTTTCAACAATTCCTGGAGTCTGGCACAGTCCCTTTACTGCAAAGGAAGGAGGCATAAACCAGAGCACAGGGAGGACTATTCTGTTTTATCCTTGGAGCCATAGTAGCATCAAAAAAATAAGATCTGAAAAGCTTTCTCTTCTCCCTGGCTTACTCACAGCCATGTTTTGCAATTTTTTTCTATTCAGAAAAAAATGTCAGGTAATTCATACACTAAACCAAAGAAAGAAATCCAGTTAATAACAAATGATCTTGGTGAAGTTTATAGGATTTATCCTGTGCACACTTTCATCTGTGTCTCTGTACCAGAACTGTTGCAGAACAAGCTCTCTCAATGTGTTGTTACTAGGCAAAGTACTTCATCCTTGTGTTTCTATGGAAAAGAGTGATAGCATTACATACATCAAAAGGCTTAAAAGGCAAGAACTAAGGCAAAGGCCTGGGCTATTCCTCGCTCTGTAACTGAATGTAGTGGCTGGATGTGTGTTATGAAGCAAAAATAAAAAGAAAATGGTGGGTCTTAACCTGCAAGAACTACCTGTCCTTTAGCTGTTATTGAAACCAAATAAATTTTAGAATAGCCAGTACCAAGACAGACATAGTCTTATCTTACACTGTACTAGAAAGATGTATGAAAAACATGATCCTTCTGGACATATATAACAGTGACTGCATCTCTCTGTGCTAGGATCTAGCTTTTACTTCTGCTTGTTTCAACAGTTTCAGAGAAAGGATATATAACATTTGGATCATCAGTGGTTGTAAATGTGATGCACAGAATTGTATATTAATCCAAACAACATCTGTATCAGACCATGGGCTCTTCCACTTCACCTTTGCCTCCAGCCTATTAGGGACTTTGAACTTCAATAAGGTTACAGGAACATTCACTGGTATGAATCTGTTTTCATATAAACAAAACAGTCAGAACATTTTCATTCAGTGCTATATAATGTGAAGACAAGGTTTAGCTGAGATCTCTGGAAATGAATTTTTACAGGCGTTATATAATGACTTGGAAGCTGAATTTGCCATGGTAACTGTTGCAGCTATTCTATATACTTCAGTAAGAAGAAAGAACCAGGCCCATAAATACATAAATAAACTATTTTTGTTTTCTGAAAATGTCTACAAGCTATTCTCATCCTCTGTTTTCACAACAGTCCATCAGTCTCCAAATTTCTGACCTATCAAATGGGTAGGTTTTATATTCAAATAAACCTTTTTATCCCATATGATATATAAATATTGGACAATTGCTTTGCAAGCAGAATTTGGAAATGTTGTGAATGCCTCCATGTTCATAAGGTTGAATCTATTCTGAAACTTTCTGATCATATTTTTTCTAAAGGGCAAGTAGTATAAAATGTAGCAGCTCACACACAACTTGTAAGTACTCAGCTGCCTCAACACATTATGTCCAGTTTCAAGTATTTTATTATTGACCTTCCACAATGTATCGATTTTCAAGTTCTTATGCATCTAAAACCCTCATTGGCTCTGGTGTGTTACATTCACCTTCAGACATTGTCTATCACTCTCAGTGGTCAGTATTGTCTGGTTATATTTGTCCTAGTTACAACCTTGAGACACTTGAAGGCAGAGGATTTATTAAAATTAAAAACTGTAATTGTGGATAAAATCCTTTTTTTTTCCTAGACAAACAATACAAATTTGATGCTGCTTTATAGCTCTCTTAAATTGTGGTTATTTTATCTTGTGCTCTCAGAACAATCACTATTCCTGAATGAAAAAGAAATCACTGAGTGAACGAATAACCTAACACAAATATTGGTAATATGATTGGTTTACAGACTATTAGCATATAGTGTTCTTTTTAAAAACAGTGATAGAAACTCTTGGTGGTCCCAGTGACCTACATAACAGGTTTTTTATTCATCCCTTTTGAATGGTCAGACAATACAATCTAGTAGCTGCCACTTATAGCATGACTCACTATTTTAAACTGTAAGAATTACTTTCTGCTTTTTAAAAATAATATACCTAATCTCAGTAGAATATGTATATAAAATGCTAATTTCTCCATTACTATTCCCCCATAGGGGAAATCAGCTGTAGTCTCATTGCCTGTGTTAGAATATGCTTTATGCAAGATATGCATAATGTTTGAAGAGAATATGCACTGACCCATCTAACTGTCCTTTCAATCAAAGTTTACAGCTTTAATAATTTTAGATAGCAATTTATTACTAGAATAATGTCCTTCTTTGAAAATTTAACGTAACAGAAATGTGGCTCTGTCCCATCACCCTGAAGGGCATTAGTACCTAGGGGAAATTGCTGAGGGAAGAGAACTGACCTCTCTTCTACTTGGGTCAATTTAGCATGGCATGACCTGAGTACAGACTGGAAGATCACAGCTCCAGCAGTGGCCTCTAGCCCCACAGCTGAGTTTGGTGAGGAAAAGGATCGTTTACCTTGCTGTATTTCTGGCATTAGTACTTCCCTTATTCCCTTACTGATTTTCCTGTGCAAGTTCTGTAAGCCATGCTTCACTAGTTAAACCTGACGACAGCCTGAGCAATTTGGTTAAATCATTGGACACATGACTGCTTTTCATTGTAATAAACAAACATTTAGGATTGGGTTTGATTCATCATTCATCTTGTGATGAACTAATAATAGAACCTTTTTCCCTGAGTAGCATTCTGAAATTAGGCTGCACAATAACCTATAGAACTCATAGTTCTTCCCCTCCCCTAGTTAAAAATTAATGTGTAGTATTTTTAATAAATGGAGCAATCCTGATTGCACTTAACATATAATGGATCCTTATTTTAACACCCTCTGCTATAATTCATAAGTTTAGCCATATAGTACAAGTACTATCAAACAGGAAATTTGTTTAAAATCAGCAGTTCCTTCACAAAGTTTGCAGGAAAGGGTACATACCTGAGGAAAAATGGATTGACAGTACAAAAAAGATGGTTGGTTTGTGTTAGTCTGAAGGAACTTTTTTTGTGGATGCAGCAGTTAAAAAAATGTTTCAATGGTTCATTGCCCACTGAAACTTCATGCCATTAGTATTCATAAATACATATAAGGGATCACACTGGGGATATTTAAGCAGAGGTGTTCATCCTTGGGTGTCTTATGCAGCCTCTTTTATAATAGAAAATGTTGAAGGGAGTTTTACCAGAATTCTGGAAAGCCATGAAGCAGCAACATGAGTGGTTTGCCCCTCTCTCCAGCAGCCACATAGTGGAATCGTAACCCTGAATCCTAAAATAAAAGAAAAAGAAATGTGTTTATTGCTTCATAGAACTGCTATTTTGGGATTTAAGAATAAAGATGGTTTCAGACCACATTCTAAGAAACAATGTAGTGCACCTAAAATAATATCAATTATCCATTTTGAAGCTGAAGCCTTCTTTACTTCTGAGATCAGGTATCTGCTACACCCAGGCAATGCTGAGTATCCCACACCCTGCACAGCCACCACAGCTCCTTCCAGGAAGGGCCATCCCCAGTACCTGCCAGGCTGTGCCTGTGTGCCAGCCCAGCCCGGAGCACACAAACGCTTCTGACAGAGCACTGCCACTGGGAAATGCAGGCTATTGTCACAGCAAGCACACTGCTTTCACACTGACACCAGTCATGTGCTTTATAGAAAGACTTTAAAATGCAGAATACTTTAAATGCACTTCCAATCTTTCAGTTAGCTGGTAAGATTATGCAATTATTTAAAACCATCACATTGCATTCTGGCATGATAAAGGACCATGTGGATTCTTAACAACAAAAAGCAATCAAAACTAGTAACCAGAAAGCAAGACATATTTGTTAGTTTTTATCATTCTAGGATTCAGACTCACTTGAGAAAATTAAGCTTTAATGTTATAATCTTCTTTCTGCTGTGTCAATAGTCAGTTTCTGATGCAATTTTAAGGAATTGGGTCTTATGAGAATTACAAGCAGGCAACTTACTTATTGTAGAAGCTGAACACTGAAATGCTATTGAAGAGAATGGATGGTTCAGCAAGCTTGTGCTGACTGAAGGTCAAATCCAGTAGAATTTAAATAAACTGTGATTATGACCTAGAGGTTTTACTGAATTCTGACACAGAAGTAGATAGAGAAGTTGGGAGTTAGCTCACAAAATACTGTTTAGATGTCATGTGAAAGAAACTGCAGGAAGAATGCTTGTACAGCTCCTGAACAAATGTCAAAGCCTGCACTGTCTCTGCTATTTGAAAAAAGAAAGAAAAACCCCATGCCTTTGCTACACATCAAGGTCTAATATCAGGGCAAGGATGACAAATGCATGAAAAAGGTTTTATTGCCAAGATGCTTCAAATGCTCTGACATATCTTTACACTTTTAAGTCATTAATGAGCTCCAAAGCCATTAACTTATATCCTCATTCTTGAAAGGGCTCTGAAGAGGGAATTATTTGGATTTTTAATATTTGCTCTGGATATAATAGAGACTTTTGCTCTGGATATAATAGGGACTTTTTTTTTTGCCCCTAATTACACTGATATTTCATCTCTGGGATGCCAATGAACTTGAAGTCCATAGAGGTAAAAATAAATTCCTAGTAAATTTTGGGGCCAGTACATCATTTTTATCATTCTCCATATCACTCTGCCTTTAATCCTTTTATATTTAAAAAAGTACAAGTATCTCAGTCTTCTTCCACAGTTTGTCATTTAGTGAGTAACAGGTAAGCCCTCTTCCATGCTGCTTCTTTCAGTCAGCGTCCTCTTGCTATTTACCCTCCATGTTTTTATTCTAATCTATTTGTTGCTTTTAAGGAACTCCCTTTACTCCTGAAAATTCTATTCCCACTTGTACAGCAGCAGTTTAAATATCACATGGCCCAAACTAAGCCCATCCTGGACTTTTTCAGTTGCTGCTGTTTCCTTTTTCCAACCCCCAGAACAGACATAGGATGTTGCCACCTTTTCCAACACTGGCTGTTTTATTGAAATTTGAATGGATTTGTTTGGAAAGTAATCTATTAGGCTGCTATTATCCAGCAGCAAGAGTTTCTTACTTCCTGAAATGAGTGATCCGCTGTCATATTGACAGCAATTTGATTTGCCCCCAAATGCTCTTCTGTTACTGTCATCCACCTCTTACTTCCCCAGCAGTCTGTTCATTTACTGCTTTGTGGTACAGGAAAAAAAGAACATGTCATATGAGTAAAAAGCCCACACATGCCTCCTAATGATGTTAGCAAAAGAAAACAAGCAAATCATGACAAACTGAGGCTCACTAATTTATATTAGTACTGCCTGGCACAAAAATATCTGCACAGAACCCTGGGAACAGAGATCTTCATGCTTATTTTATGAAAAATAGCACTTGACAAAACTTGCTATGCATTCTCTGCTCACCTATAGCTGCAAAAGAAGCCTAGCTAATACAACTTCATTTAGAGCATTCAGTAAAGAAGCAAATCACAGAGACCTGAGACAAGTACACAAATTGACTGGTGGCTTAAACTGTACAACCTGAGGGACAGCAATCAGCTTCTTGCTCTACGTTTTCTCTGTAACAGTGGTGCACGAAACGAGCTCCCCAGTGCATCTGGGCAAACCGTAAACAGCAGAGAGCAGAGGCGGTGCAGGGAGCGGTGGGCTGCGGGATACCCGGGGCCAAGGAACCGCTCACTGCCCACCCAGGGTTCCGCACCCGGGCCGGCCGGGCACCGATCCTCCCGGCCTGAGGCCCCGCAGCTGGGCCGGGCACAGCACCGCTCGCCGGGGCAGCGCAGGCAGGTGCTGGATGCACCTGTGCAGCTGTGCGAGCACGGACGGCAGGGCAGGCGGGCTGTCCGCGCACCTCGCACAGCCGGGCAGGGCAGGCAGGGGTGCCGTGCACAGCGCAGCTCATACAGCCGGGCAGGGCAGGCAGGGGTGCCGTGCACAGCGTAGCCCATACCGCCGGGCAGGGCAGGCAGGGGTGCCGTGCACAGCGCAGCTCATACAGCCGGGCAGGGCAGGCAGGGGTGCTGTGCACAGCGTAGCCCATACAGCAGGGCAGGCAGGGGTGCCGTGCACAGCGTAGCCCATACCGCCGGGCAGGGCAGGCAGGGGTGCCGTGCACAGCGCAGCTCATACAGCCGGGCAGGGCAGGCAGGGGTGCCATGCACAGCGTAGCCCATACAGCAGGGCAGGGCAGGCAGGGGTGCCGTGCACAGCGCAGCTCAAACAGCCGGGCAGGGCAGGCAGGGGTGCCATGCACAGTGCACCCCGCACAGCAGGGCAAGGCAGGGCAGGCAGGGGTGCCGTGCACAGCGTAGCTCATACAGCAGGGCAGGGCAGGCAGGGGTGCCATGCACAGCGCAGCTCATACAGCAGGGCAAGGCAGGGCAGGCAGGGATGCCATGCACAGAGCGGGGGTGTGTGCCTGCGCGCCCAGCGGGCCCGCTCCCCCCGCCCGCTCCCTCACCTTGATGCGGACGTAGCAGTGGGTGCCCAGGGAGGGGTCGTTGAGGCAGGCGGGGGGGTTCTCCCGCACCACCCAGCGGAAGGTCTCGCCCGGGCGCCGGCCGATACTCCAGAGCAGCCGCAGCCCGGCGATGCAGGCGCACACCCCGCAGTAGCTGTAAACCAACGCCCAGAAGAGCAGCGCCCGTGCGGCCACCATCACCCGGCGGGCGGGCGGAGGGCACGCAGCGCCGGGTCTCGCCATCGGGCCCCGCCGCCGCCGTCCCCGCCGGCCGGGAGGGGCTCGGAGCGCCGCCGCCGCCAGGAGCCGCCCGAGCGGAGGCACCGGGAGCGGCGGCGGCGGCGCGCCCGCCCCGCGGCCCTCGCCCTGCGCCGCCGGGCACAGCGCCGGGCACAGCGCCGGCCGCCCGCACGTCCCGGGGCTCGCCGGACCCCGGGCGGTGCGTCGGGGGCGGCGGCGCTGCTGCGGGGGTCGCGCCTGCCCACGCAGGGCTTGGCCAAGGAGGGCTCTGCTCCCCAGATATTTGGCGGTGAAAGAGGGAGAAGCCGTCCCTGGGGCGGCGGGGCGCGGCTGTGTCACCTGCGCGCTCCGGCAGAGCCGCCAGACACATCGGAACGCGCTCGGAATGTCATTGGGAGCAGCGGCCGCGGCCGGCGGGCCGCCCCCGCCGCCGTGCCTGCCCCAGGCCCCGGCGGTCGCGCTGCGCGCTCCGAGCGCGCCCTTGAGCGCCCTTACCTTATTGCTGTGCCAGAGGTGGATAACTACCGGCATGGGGTTGTGTGCTCGCACTGTGGTGTTTTTCAAGACTTCATTCTTTCACTGCCGTTTCACTATTACCTATTTAAGGGTGATTTTGTAAACGTATTTACAATTTTAGTTATTATATGCTAACACTAGTGAATATTTCTTAAAAAGATAAATCACCTAAACTTAAGTCCCTATCGATAGCTCAACTCCGGAGGGTTGATGGAGGCTGAACAGTCCCTGTCTGCCCATTAGTACATCACTACAAGCATGACACCAAGGAGTCATTGTCTCATACAAGGCCACAGATGCCAGGGTAAGAAGAAATCTCCAGTCTGTCTCCTACTAACCTACTGATATGCAGGGTGAAGGGAAATTTAAAACTAGAATGGCTCATGTAGTCCAAAACTGTAAGTAGAAGTGTAACTATATGAAGCAATTGATTTTACAGGTTGTAAAAATGCATTATAAGAAATTACAGTTTATTAGCTCTAGAAGATAACAAAATGTGTGCATGGTAGGTGCTGACTGCCAGAAAAGTATAATGAGCTTCTATGTCAAATCCTGATCTAACTCACTGCATGGCCTGCTCACCTTTACTCCTAGAACCTTTCCTTCTCAGACTAGAGGATATGGGCAGGTTCAAGACTTTTGGAGGCCATATGAGAGTCACAGCTTATATGTAGGCCTACGTGCAGCTTCTTGCCATTTGAAGAGAGCAGGGTTGCCAAATTCTATGAAAAAAAAAATGTTCTTGGTCCAGATGAGTCTGTAGGATTAGAACTTTACTTCTGAGAAATATTTTTGCTCTGTCCAGCAGTGCAAGTAGAATTTCATACAAAGACACCATCCATCTGTTAAGTCTAAGATGTGTGATTCAATGAGCTAGTTTTAAAAAAATTGGATAAGCATGTATGCAGACAGAATATATATAATTTTTCACTCTGCATGGAACACAGCTTGTAGATGACTTTTGTCTGTAACATACCAAATGCTTTCTCCTACTTGTTCTAAATTCAGACTTACAAATATAGACACTGATGTTGAATCCTAGGCCCTTTGAAGGCAGTGACAGAATTAATGCTGGTTTCAATAAGGTCAAAAATTTTCCTTTTTTAGAAAAAAACAAATGAAATTAACTGAAACAGCAGAAAGGAATGTTATAAATGATGGCCTGTTACTGCGTGTTTATGATTTTACAAGTTTAAACAAATTTAAGCTCTAATATGAATTTATTTTCTATTACTAAAGATAACATTTTAGGTAGCTATAAAAAGCTTCCAAGCTTGCTGTTATCTATAACACAAATGAAATATCAGTGACCTACACCAGCTGCCAATGCTGAATAACACTGTTCATGATCCCTGCTCCTTGTCTGAACTCAAGCCTTACAAACGTGAGGTCAGGAGCTTTATCAGTCTGCTGGGGAAAGAGGTGCAGGGCTGTTTAAGGCTCCCTCCTTCTCTTGGGCAAGAAGAGAAGGAACATCAGATGCAGATGATTCAGTTCAGACACCGACCTCTGCAAACTCCAGTAGGATTGCATGAATCATGCCTACTGAGCCTGAGCTTTCCCTTCGTGCTCAGATTACTCACGCTGCCAATCCTAGGATTAGAATACAGCTCATTTCTTATGCATCAGACTTTGTGCTAATGACCTTTCTTGTAGGGAAGAAGCCTTTGCAACTTCTCAATATCAGACTAAGCAGCAGCAGAATTTTCCCTGAAGTGCACCTCAGTAAACCAGTGACCCAGTTAGATAAATTAGGAAGTTTGGCAGGAGCAAAACAACCGATGCTGTTGTTTATATCATGGTAGCCATCAAATTTCTTAATGAACCAGTAATAAGAATTAATTACTGTAAAACATCCCCTAAGAAAAATTGGAAAACACATTTGAAATCCTGAGTCTGACCACAAGCTTTCACTTGCCTTCAAAGAAAGGTTGATGAAAGATTTAGGCAGGGCAATCAGAAAACTCCTGTAGTCATCTAGAATACAAGAAGGAATAAAGATGGAACCATGTGCCTTATTATACAAAGGTATTTGGCCATGCTACGCAGTAGTTCTTGTACAAAGAAAGAAGCAGGGCAAATTTTTTCACAAGAATAGAACCAGGTCTGTTTTTATTTTATACATCATTAACTACCTCAATAGTTATGTCAAACTTCGAAATTATGCAAACTTTTGGCTATGGAGTTTAGCTATGCCATCTTGAGGTAGTGGGCATGGATCTGGCATGAGGGCTGGGAAGAAGGTAGTACTGGTGACCTAGCAGTTCTGAGCAGTGTTTGTACAATGAAATTGCTGCACACCCTAATGCAGGATTTCTGGGCACCACCTGTGCTGCCTTAGCTTTCCTGTTTTCCAGGGAAGCTGTAGAATTTCTCTATTATTTAGGAACACTTTGTACTCTAGGACCACACTGTCCACATATGTGTACCAAACATGCTTGTACAAGGCAAATACCTTCCACATTTCTCCCAGGATTTTGCAGAAGAAAGAATCTTCTACCTGTCATATGAATAAGAAAAATTGAGAGCCCCACCAATTATTTTCTGTCTTTACATTTTGATTTTCTCATCTTCTGCTCTAAATTATTGTTGTAGTGGGTGCCAAGCCAAACCAACCCCAGGGCAGATGGTCTTACGTGCTTTGACAGTGTGCTTTGCCCTCCATAAGGTGCCATCTGCCTGTTTATCTTTTGTCAGCTCAACTAATCCTACTTCTCTGAGAGACAAAAGAGGACAACTTTTCACATCACTGATTTTGCCTCTGCCTCCAGCCTGACCAACTCATAGTTGACAGTAATTAATTTACTATATTCCATTTATCAGTGACAGAGGAACTTCTAAAAGCTAATAACTATCTTACCTTTAATTTATGTGTAGACACAATCTACTAGCATAGACACAAGTACGCAAATGACACATTAAAGCAGCTGTTTTCACAAATGATAAAGGTCAATGAATGGTGTAACAGAACTTAGTACACCTTGTATCTGTTAGGTAACTAACAGTTTATTTAAGCAGCTTGTTGTTTGCAGGGGGATCATTTGCCCAAGTGGTATTTCTGCATCTTTGAGCATGTTCATGGCTTTGGGCAAACAGTCCTTAGAGGCGTGTTACTCACATTTGGAGGCCATCTCCCTTACCTCTGGATTCAGCCTTCTGTCTGGGGACAGGAATTGATTATCCTCTCCAGGTGACTTGGAGGTTTGAAATAAAGGGTTTGTCACATTACCATTAGCAGCACTGACGTTGTGACCCATCGTGACAGCATAGAGTCATGGAAGCTGGAATTAGTTTTTGAAAGGACAAAAGCACCAGTTCATACCAGCAATGTCCATACAGCTGTATCCAATGGAGGAAATGCTCAGAGGGAATTCTTGCCCTTCCCTCTGTCACCTCCTATTTCCAAAGCAAGAGCTCTTGAGCTTGCATTTACCCAGAGAGAAAGTATATCCAAGTGACAACAAGGTGGAGAGTCCTGGATGTGAACTGCAGCACTTTATTGCAGGACAAATAACTCTTAACAATATATAAACGACAAATGAAGGCAGGTCACTTTTGATAGGGATATGAAAGACATCTTAACAGCACCACTTTACATTACAACCCATCTTTCATCCCAAATCCCTGTCCTAGCCAAGTCCTCAAATCTCTCAAACAGTATACACTTGAACATGCCTCCAGGCCAGGACATCCCTGGACATTTCACAGGGTGCTGGCCCAATCTGAGTGTTTGTCATACACACTCTTTGTGCTATTGAATGAAATAATACCATTCCAGCAATGGTGGAGTTTGAAGATTCATGACTATATCGAATAATATATTGGGAACTAGCACTAACTCATCAGCCTGCTACCTGAAAGACCAGGCTACCATTTCTTGGCATGCTTTGGCTGGCATTTTTGAATTTAGAAGCAATTTGTTGTCTTCTCTGAAAATTCAGTTATTTGTAGAAAGTTTTATTCACTTAGGTTACTTAGTTTGGTTGCCTGTGGCAGAACCTCACCACAACTGGCAGTGTTACCTTTGCTTTTCATCCAGGAACTTGACAAATTGAAGTTCTCTGTTGGGAGAGAGTTTTGAGTTGGGAGGCTCAATGAGATCGGTAGTCTCCAAAGTGGAGTGTGGGAATAAAATATTGAATACAATTTTTAAAATTACAAAATAAAATAATAAATAAGCAGGGTTAAAAATAAAACAGAAATTAAAATATTATAATGTAATGTAAAAAAATATACTAGTACAGTGAAATATTGTTATATAATTTATAAATTAATAAATATACATGTCTTGGGGTCCATGCTTAAAATATTTAAATGATGGGGTACATGGCAAAAAGGGTTTGGAGACTACTAAACTAGATTGTCTGAAGGGGACCCCTTTCACACAGCATTTCTGTAATACACATTGTGTTTTGGTAATAATGCCATAAAACAATGTTTTGTTTGTCCCATATTTATTTCCCATACCTGTATAATCAACAAGAATGTGTAGTTTTTACATTCTGGTTTCTATGAGAAAATTTTTCAACACTAATAATGTCTTGCATCAATCAGAAAATCTTTCAAACTGGAGCCAGTTTGCCATAATTTCTTCCTGAGAAGAACTAGAACTATGTGGCAAACATGTTTGCACCCTTATCTAAATGTTATGTTAACATAAAATGTTAACATTAAACACATCTGGACCTTAAAATACATGCAAGAAGATAAGATTTACTGATGAAATTAAAGAGTTCAGGGAAGTTTTTTTTGATGATTACACATAATGTTACACACCCCCTCATTAGAAAGTATCACTTCTAGAGAGATCTTTTTATCACAGCCCAGATTTTGTACAGGTGTGTCACAGTAAAGTGATTTTTTGTAATATCAGATATAAACAACAGATGAAACTGTAATCAAATGAGCAACTCCATTCCACTGTGCAGCAGAACAAATTACATGTTATAAACAAGCAGTGAAAAGAAATAAATCTTGTGACACTTCAGGTATTAGTGAACAAGCTTTTAATACAAAGCATTTTAGAGAAGATCTTTAAAGTGGTCTTAATATTTAAGATCCTAACTAGTACAAAACTATGCTGGTTTTAGTAGTTTGAAGTTAAATTCTATATAAACTACTGCTTTCACTCAAGATATTCTTCGAAAGATGCCATAATATCTCTCTGCAGATTCACATCAATTATCCAAGCTGTCTGCAAGAAAGCAAACAAGTGGCTTTTCAGAGTAGTCAGACATTAATGGATACTATGCAGGTCAAATATTTAATGATTTAAGAGAAAACTATAAAGCATCTTCTCAAAAATGAATGTCTTCTCTGTTATGACAAGTTTGAGTGTGTGTGTTGTTGAAGCGCTCAGCAAAGAGCTGAAGGATGAAAGCTTCAGTTGAACTTACCTGAATCCAGCATAGTCTCACACTGGTACTTACATTCCATTGTACAACACTATGAATTTTTAAAAAATGTTCAATCTAAAAAAAGTAGCAATTAGAAAACACCAATTACTGTCACCAGTAAAACCAGTTAGTTTTAAAAAAGCTCAGGCCTGGTATTTCACACCAGAACAGTATGACTAGCACTTTTGTTGACATGGAACACATTAAGGAGGATGGACAGCTTGCAACACTCAAGGTTCGAAATTATTTAGAGGGCAGGGACTCCTCTTCAGAATATTATTTTACCACACAATTATTCTAAACTTATGGGAGTACTAGGACCAAGCAGATAGTTTTCATATCATGCCACTTGAAGACATACTTTGAGTTCCCTATTGCATTTTCTGCACTAACTCTTCAGGTAGTAACTCTTCAATCATTCAGATAATTTGAAATAAGGACCTGATGTAATATTTATTTATTCTATAGTAAAGTTGAAAAATAAAACAGTTTAGCAAGAGCCAGGAACTTACTGCTTCCTTCCTCCTGCGTTCTTGTTCCATTTTTCTAGCCAAGTTACGGTCTTCATCAAGAATACGTTGTTGAGCTTCAGGCAGTTGACTCTTAGGTATTTCTTTTTCAAGCTCACAGTCTGTCACTGCCATGCCATCCAATCCTGTGCTTTCATGGCCCCTTTAAAGACAGAAGAAGAAATCAGTATAGGATAAAAGTTCTTTTTTTTTTCATTACAACCTGATAGAATTCTGCAAATAATTTAAATCCGTGCCTAGCACTTTAGGTGTGGGTCTCTCACATTGTTTCACAGTGACTTCCCTTCACAAGAGTTATGTGCACACAATTGTTGGGCTGTAGTAGGTTCATGCTTCCTGTGTCCCATTTCTAATCTGTATGCATGTGGGATTTATAGATATACTACACAAAATTTACATACACTTGCTTTGAAATTCTTTATTTTTGGTTACTTTCTTGGCCTGTGATGTTTTTTTCTACCTTCTTCCTCTTCAATTAGTTATTTGAGGTAGATTTCACTAACTTCTGAACCAGGAGTATACTCTTAAGTCTCTCAAATGCTCTGATTATTAAAATAAAACCATCCAAACCATTGACTTATTCTAACACAACCAGCAATGGGCAAGGGCAGGAGAATTTAGGAACCAGCTCAGATCTATCTTTCACAGGGTGAAAGAGGCAAGGGGAAAAAAGCAGACTACTGGAGAGGGAAATATTGCAAACTGTTTCCAAAGGGTGGCAAACAAACTCCAGGATATTACTGCAATGCAGTAATTAGTAAACAGTTATTTATCCCACTCAGCATGGCCACAGACCTCAGGGCACTGCCTGAAACAGGAGCTGTGAACAGCCAGGGAAGCAGGGGCTTACTGAAGGTGCTTTTCTACAGCAATGCAAGGAGTTCTGCTGTACAAAGTGGTGCACACTGGAACCCCTGTATAGCTATGTTAACAACATGCTCTCAAAGACTGGACTGTCCTGTGTCCCCTTAGGAGAGCACTGAGATGAGGACATTCCTGGCTGCAGGTGTAGGAAAATAGGACAAATGTGAGCTCTGGTCATGAGTGCTCCAGGGGACCAAAACATCTTGCCTTAGTACCCAAACGAAAACCAAACTCCCCTCCATCCAAAAAAAACCCCACCAAAAAAGCACACACAAAAAACCCCCCAAAAACCAAAAAAACCAACCAACCGACCACCAACCACAAAATAAACAAAAAAACCCCCAAAAAACAAACCAAACCACCAACCTCCCCCCCCCCCCAAAAAAAAAACCCAAACAAGCAAACAAACAGAAGAAACCCAACAAAACAGAAAATCCAGAAGCAAACTAACAGCAACAACAAAGGAAGAAATTGCTAAATTGCTGGGAAGATTCTCTGATGCTGAAGTAATACTGATTTGAAGAGAAAAAGCTGCTCTGTGCATTTTGGATGTGCAGTTTTGCTTAGTATGGTACAGCTCCCCAGTTTCATCTGACATGTGGCAATTACCTAACCCAAACCCCTTGTCCCTGAATAACTAAGCCCTCAAGTATCAGGCAAAAACCAGAATAATACTTACACAGAAGTAGTTACAAATCTTTTGTTTTCTTGGGGAAGATTTTGCAGCTCCCTTTCAGCTTGCCCAAGAGACCTTTTTGACTCCTGCACTTGCCCACTCCTCTTTAGTACTGCATCCCTGAACTGATTGAAGCTCTCAGCAGATGCTTTTATTGGAGCTGGAAGCTTCATCGTTTTACACAGGCTTACCCAGGAATCTACAGTCTTCAATTCTGTATCCTGAAGTTATCAGAAAAAGGAAAACACAGAAGAGGAAAAAAAATACTCTGCAACTACTTTACATGCCTAGTTCTTACATTAGCACAATGTTGTTTGACTAGACCTCTTGGAAATATCTACACCAAAATATCCTTGCTTTGGCAGGATATTACTGCATGTACAGCAATCCAAGCAGATTTTAATAACTAATAAATTGGATGCTTTCTCATCAGCTTTGGGAGTCTTTGGCAATATACCAACAAATGTTAGCCTTTGTAGCTATTCTGACTATTTAAGTCTACCTCTCCACTTTTTCATTTCAGAAAACATGAATTCACAAGGCTGAGTTCACACAAGGTCCATTGACAAGGTTTTAATACAGAGAACATCCATCTAATTTCCGTACACAATCCTTACACAACAATAGTTTTACATTAGGCTTGTGGGTTTTGTATGTTCCTCTGTGGCATTTTCTTCATAGCATAAATCAGAATAAAATCAGCATTCTTAAGAAATCCTCCTTCAAGTAGCAGCATGTGTTTATGAAGGAAATACACAGTTTTGGAATTGAATTCAACGTGTTAGTTAATAGTTTTCTGAAACCTAAGCACCTAAAGAAAGAGCCTAGAAACATTTTAGTTCAATAGACAATATAGAAAACTTTTTAGGTCCAGGGGTTGACATGATCTAGTATTAGTAATTTTAAATTAATGTTTCAAATTAGCTGATTACAAGAGAAGAATTTAGTAGATGAGGAAAATCCCTCTGTCCTTCCAATTAAGATAACTTACTGCATGCCAGGAGAGATTTTGCTCAACTGTCACAAATACCTTTAGTCATTAAAAGTGCTTTGTCTTATTTCAGAACAGGTTTTCCAATAGCACCAAGACTATATTCCACACGACTCTTATTTTTTTACTGGATCAGTAAAGGAAAGCATACTAATAACTTGGATATCAGAACTAGATCAAGGAACACTAATTCCTTGTTTAAATATTAAAACTAGATGAAACAAGACATATTTTAATAGAGGCAATATGGGCATATCAAATATATTTTTGTGTGTGTGTATGTATCTTATATGCTTTACCTTCTGCAATGAAGAGAGTAATTTGTTTGTTTTAACACTAAAAATGAGATAAATCTCTACAGATTATAACAATGACAAAGGCCTATTGTACACTAAATATTCTATTTGTAAAAGAACAGATTTTTAGAGAAGATCTAGGTCAGGGAGTTATTCAAGCTAGTAACTACATTCAGCCTCTTCTCAAATAGAACTTGAACATCACTTACCTTTCTTGGAAGGAGTTCAGACATTGGCTGTGGTACATTTCTATCATTAGATTTATCATTGGGTGTACAATGACCTGATGGAAGCATAAAAAAAAGACTTTGATCATGTTGATTTTATAGACTATTCTTTCTCAAATTTAAATGATAAATATTTAGTCTTTCAAGGCATTGACTTAAAAGCTTACAGTGCAGTTTATTATTTAGTTCAGAATGACAGAAATTCTCCCAAACATTTCCTAAGCTTAAGTTGCCCTGGACCACTTCTCTCCAGTTTTGGGCAGGAAACAGTATAGCTAGCTCAACTCTAGATGAGATATCAACTCCTGGTTAATTCTAGGAGAGGTCCCAGCTGAATGCTTTCATGGTTTGGTCAGGAAGGCTCAACACAGCACGTTGCCACTTACTCACTTCCTCCCCTTCCCACCCAGCCCTCTTTCCTTTTGATTCCAGCTTTAGGAGTACCTGATTGATCAGGCAAACTCATTTCACCTACAGCTCTCAGCCCTATTTACTTTTTTTAAAAAGCAGGTAGGTCAGCTATCAAGGGCTCGTCCTCACATTTCCAGTAGCCTACACATACACAAATACTTCATGCTGTTACTTCTTTATTATTTGAGGGAAAAAAAACCCCAAACACTATTTTCAAACCAGAGATAACACATTTTCTCATTCAGCAGCAATCCCCTAGTGTAGTTTGAGATGTTTCATTATTTTAGTAAATGCTTAATAAAAAAACTTTAGGTAATATGTTGACACTTTTTTTTAATTATGCAAAGGATAAGTTTTTGAATGCTTGAATCCAGAATGCTGGATTCAAAGCATCAAACCCTCAGGCAGTTTGTCATCAAAGGGGTTTTCAGAAAGACCTCACAGCCACAAAACTTTGTTAGCAAAAATCTTAGCTGAGGCCATGTACCAATTCCAGCTGCTGCAAGTCTAAGCAAAAGGGGGCAGTAGATGTATGGCTTGGTGTGTTAAGACCCTAAAATTAATAGAAATTCATGGAGAATCAAATCTCCATTTTTAGAATTGCTTTAATACACTGCAACTGCTTAGCATTATTCTTTGTCAAAAATAAGAATTCATCACTGAACAGGCTCTGCTTTTTAATTTAATCAAGTTTTCAGAAGCTATTTCCCCCTCTTTCTCTAGGTGTTCTAGAGGACAAAAAGTAAAGGAGAAGCCAAAACAATTGTGTCTGGCAATACTGGACACACAGAGCATGGATGTCCAGTCAATTGTTTAGTTGGAAATATGTATGAAGTATAGAATGCAGCTTTCAGAGGGCCAGTGTTCTGGTAATACTTGCAAGTTTATTCCATAGTGAAAGTCTCTTTGACAGTGATTTGCTGTCAGATCCTTGTCCCCAAGGATAATAACTCAAAATACACACAAAGTGTTCTGGGAAAAGAGGTCCATGAAACTTCAGCAGAAGACATTTCAGAAGCCAGTGAAGTTCAACAGATTGAATCATCAATTCTCAGACTTCATGGTTTACTGGCTTATATATCCCTAGTGCCACATTCTGAAAGCTAAATTCTTAAATCAAAAAGTAATTTTCTTTATGCATTTTAACACAGAACAAGAACCAAACATCAGTTTAATTTCACTTTTTTTTTGTTTTTCAGCAGCAAATAAAAAAAGGAAGAGCAAGGGAAAGCTGCATACCCAACCATTATCCTGCAAACTGCATAATATACAAGGTATTCAGCTTGATATTTATTTCTTTAAACCAGTTTCTTGTGCATTTTTAACTTTGCAACCCTGATAATGGCTACAGTTTTTATTATGACATTACATACTTTGTTCTTGACTTATAGATATTAAATCAGCAGTTCTCATGCTGGTCTTGTTTTGCAGTTTATTTGATTTGTCTAGATGTCTTGTTTCCTCAGCTTGTTTACTCCAGTCAGCACTGTCAACTTGGAAAATGGTGTTGGACACCTAGAAGAGAAGCTAGACTTGAAAATACGTTCTTTATATTACTTGTGTTTAGCATATGAGGATTATTATACAGCATCAGGATTAAAGGTTTAGAAGCTTAGAGCAGTAAATTCTTGCAGCTCTAGCTTCTGTAAACACCAAGGAAGGAATAGATTTCACTCATGGTAAACAAAGAAAGTTCATAAATCAAGACTTCAGATTTAGAATATGCACAGCTCAGCAATCCCAAGTGATGGAGTGGGTAGAGCATGAGAAACTAATACAAGATCTTTAACCCTTAACACGGTACAGCAGAATAAAGTTGTCATAAAGGCAGTTGCTGCACTCTAGCTTGTGGCTCAGGGTAAAGGATGACTGTGATCTTCAGTGCAGTGGTATTTTTACTCTGTGCAAGATTACTCTGTGTAGTAATCCCTTGAACTAAGAACAGTGCTGCACAAAACTGAGTCAATTTGCATTACCTGCTACCTTGAACAGTGGACACCAATGGGAAAGGGTGAGCTGCTTTTCATCCTTACTTGCAGGACACATTCCTGTGCTCATAGATTCAAGAGGCAGTTTCTATCCATTGCCAAAAATAAAACTATTACAGCCTGATTAAAGCCTGAACCATGTTCAGAAGGATTATTAATCATTGCAGGATGGAAGTGATCATGCTACAGTAACATCAATAACTTCCTTTGCTCCACAGAGGCCCTTCTAACCAAGATACTCTCCAAGAACATATTAAGACACAACTCAACAGCCATTAAATATTTTACAACCTCATCTAGACCCTGAAAGCCCCGCTTTCCACAGCTTTAGGAAAAGGTATGAAAAGCAACACACTTTCCCAGTAGAGCCTCAGTATGGCTGAGTTGTGAAATTGATATTTCTACAAAACCAAAACACAATCTGCCTCTAAAGATTTTGGTTTACAGGGTGGACTTTTAACCTGTAAGTGTGCAAGGGTTACTTAAATTCAAGCTATAGCCCTGAAAAGAAATAAAATAAGCTTTATAGTACACTATAAATGTGATCAGCCAAACTTCCCTTTACAGGCAATAGGCAATGAAGTAATATCCTGTTAAAGGATAAGAATCACTTAATTACTGGGGTTTTAGAAAACTTTTGTTGTAAACCTTAAATGGCCTTCATAACATCAAATTCAAGCCTGAAGTACTGTATTACATCTTATTTCAAGGGTAAGAACATGCTTTACAGATGCTGTTTGAAATTAATTCATTGGAGAGAAGCACATATTCACCTCTGGAAAAACATTTCTGGAGTGGGTGACAGAAGACTGATTTGTCTTTGGAGTGCTCTGAGGAGTTTGCTGGTCTGGAGCATCACACAGAGCAGGTACAGCTGAAATTTTACCTGAGAAAGAAGTAAGGTATGATTTTCCCCCTGTCATGTAAAATGCAGTCCTACATCTCAAAATTAGGTCACTGTTTAGATCTGTGGAGTAACTCAGTATTGAGATATGTATTCTAGCCATGTGATTTCAGTTATTTTAATTAGTTTTTAATTGATTTCTCAGTTAATCAGCTACCAGTTCATGCTGTCTTCTACCAAAATCTCAGAAGTGTCTAACATTATTAGACTTTTTTAAATGAGGGAGGGAAAAGAGCTCCTTGGATCAAGCTCCTAAGCAACTTCATGGATCTGATGTGTCTAGAGAACAACACTCAGTTCAGAGGACCAGTGGCACCAAGCCTTCCATTCAGCAGGGAGGCATTTCAGACATGAACTTGGGTAGAGGGCAGGGGTTCAAATATCTAATCCTGCCTCAAGGTGTTCAACACTTCTGTAACTCCAAGTTCATTAAGGTATCCTTTTCCATCTCATTGGAAGGAAGCATGAACACCTCCTGTTTTGAATACTACTTTGCCCCACCACAAGTGTCCCAGTAATCTGAAACCCCTAGCCAGTCCTCAGTGCTCTCGTGCTTTAATTTACATCATGCTCTTTGGTAATCCACACCCTACAAGAACGTGTTCAGTTATCCATGTGCTAACCTTCAAAATTCCAAGATAAGCTTGTTTGGCAATACAGGCATCCTGACAGCCCTTCTTTCCTCAGCAGTCAAATATAGGCATAAAGGTATTACCTGAGAGAGTCTGAGTGTTTTGTTCTGATGGATTAAGTGATCTACACTGAAGCATTTGCAGTGCACTGGGAGGCTGCTGCTGCAGTTCAGATGGTCCATGAATTTGCAAGCTGCTAGTAAGAGAGGAGGGCTGTGCTTGCAGACCAGCACTGCAGGATGTCCTCTGTAAACAAAGTGGTATTCTCTATAAAGAGACTGCAGGAGTTAATACAGCTAAATTCTTTTAATAGTTATTTGATCCTCTTTTCCCACCACTACTCATTTCCACTGTTTATCAGATTCAGTACCCCTTGTATTGTGATACTGCTCCATATTCTAAGCATTTAGATGACAAAAAGCCATGAGGTAAGGTGCACTCACTGCCTTGGTCTGACAGATACAGAAAACCCCTGGGCACAAAATGTAATGTGAGGATTTCAAGTATGATGTTTGTTGCTACTCAGAAGGTCAGTAAGGGGCTGTTACAACTGACCAAGCTGAAGCTCATTTCCTGGATCCTGTTTTCTCCAGTTTATTGCTGTCATTCTGTCACTGCAGAGGCTGAAGCTCTTAAGCAAAAAGAGGGTGTTGCATAATTCCTTCCCTGAATCTTTACTTATGAAGATGCAGAAGGAGCAGCTGAATAATAAATTTGCAGCCTAGTTTCCTGTACTTTAACGGAAAGTCAGTCTCTTGCAAGAAGAATGAAGGTTTGGCTGTGATTTTGCTTTGAAATTCAAGGTTTCTGTCTCTGGTAGCTTCAAGGGAAATTCTTAAAGGCAGCTAACCTTGACAAGAAATAACACCCACTGTATAATGCAGAAATAGAGCAATTCAATCTAAGAGGCATTAAGAATTATTTCTAGATAAAACTGCTGTTGGTTCCAATAATACCATAACAATAAGCAACATTAAATTATCCTGAAAATAAATGTACAATGTATTTATTTTCAGGCATAGAGGTGAGGGTATTAATAGATTAAAAACATTACACTGTCTGTTAGGTCAGTTCTATACTCAGAGATCCATCTGGAGACTATTTACCCTTTTTTGGGGTGAGTGGGATACCTGGAGCATTCTGCCCTTCATCAAACACAATCACTACAATGATAATAAAAGATAAAAACCTCCCAGTATATCTGTTTCTATACAGATGCATAAGGTATTTTTAAAAACAGCTCATGGGACATTTTCATAACAATCAGTCCTTCAGAACAAATAGCATTCAAGCCATATTCATTATTTCCTGATGAAGTTGCATAATTTCTGTCACCATTGTATGTTAAAAATGATTTAAACAAAGTTATTTGTATAATAAATTTGTTATTTGTTTAGGGCAAAATCATTTATATCCATTCCAGGCAGATTTACCTTAGATTTTTCCATAGAATCTGGACATTTCTGCCTGGCTCCAGTCTGTTTTGAACAGGCTTCTGTAACTGTAAATACAGTGAGGTGGGCAGAAAAAGGGGGATGGAAAAAAACCAAATCAGTCATTCACATATGTTTCATTATTCACACATGGAAGGTGTGAGTTGCAGTTGTACCTATAGTCAACCTCACAGTGAAAGGAACATTCTTGAACAGTTTGACTTGAGCTTGATGTGTTTAGAGAACTTCTCCCAGGTATAAAAAGAGACCACAGTTTTCTGCAGGATCAAGGTCCCCATTGCCATTGATTCACTGTGTTTGCTCCCCCTGCCACTGCAGAGGGTTGATTATTCATCTCACCCTATACCTCATATGGAGATCTACACTGCAGACCTCCAGTTTGGCAGATATATTCTGTCCCAGAAAACTAAAAGGTTCTTTGTACACAGAAACATCATTCAGTGTTCTGATGCTGTAATACCTTTAAACAAACTTGAAACCTTTTAAGCACCAGGGTGGATTTTGCCTCTACAGTTAATGCTGTAGGCACTTTTGTTGCTCAGGTCACCCTTCATGTGCAGACCAGAAGATGAAAATAAAGTGAATCACACTTTCAAAAAGGGATCAAAGCTACATGAGTAAGCTATAGCCCTATAGTCAAGTGTCCAGGTTAGATACAAAGACCTTTTGCTAGCTTATTTTGGTCCCTATAGATTTTCACTGGTAAGTTGAAAGGATGTACTGGGAGTTTGGTTGTCATGTGTTCCCTGGGATCACAGTATTAAGGCATTAATTTCATTTCATAACATTGGAATTAAGCCTTCAAAATGGAGTGAACCAAACCTAAGATTACTAAAATCCTTGGTAAGCATGCAAAACAGTAGATGCTAAGAGAGAAGATATTTTGCCTACACAAACACAAAAATAAACTTTCTAACCTGATTCAGAGTCACTGCTATCTGAGGAGCTAGAATCACTGCTAGAGCTGCTGCCAGAATCTGAGGAGCTGCTGCTGCTGTCACTCAGCCTGCTTGGCCCAGTACTTGACTCAGCATTGTTTTCAACTGCAGGAGGAAAAGAAAGAATTCAGAACAACCTGCAATGAAGCAATTCTTCCTATACAAGACTGTGATCAACCTTGGTTTATTCCCCCAGGCAAGAGTTCATTTTATTTCACTTCCTTGTCCACTGTCCATTTAGTAGTGGACTTGAAAACAAAGACTTCCCTCTAGAGAGTAGAGGAGTGGGATTTACCAGTAGCAAGCTATTTGATTGAATGAAATATCCAAGGAGAAGCTGTAATCACACAGTTTACAATTCTGAAGTAGATTAAAACAGTAGACTTAAGACACAAATCAAGCAATTTTCCCCCATAAGCTTTCCTGTGGTCAAGAGCCTGTGTGCATGTTGCTGCTGCCAGAGTTTTCTGCAGAGTTCTTTATCTACAGCCAGCTCTTCCTTCCCTAGCCATATGCACTCCCAAAATTGCCATCTTTTGCCACCTCCCCACCATCTGACTATTTTGCATCTGCAGGGTTGATTTAACTCAGCTTATAATGATTTTGGACTCAAACCTTTTTCAAAGTTTTTTCTCTGTGGAAGCTTCAAAAATGAGAAGTTACATTGATACCTGTTTCCCTGGACACAAGTCCAGATTTAGCTCTTGTAAACAAGCCAGATACCAGTTGTAAAGATTTCCTTGGCAGCTTCTTCACTGTCCTCACAAGATATAGTTGATAATTTATTTCAGCTGCTTAAGATTCTTTGTAGGATATTTTCAAGCCATTATGCACACCAGACAGGAAGACTTGACTGAGCTAATGCTGGATACACATGTCCCTGTGTCTTCCAGAGCTGCTTCTATCATGTCAGCTGATTTTACATAGGATCTAAATAGATATCCAGTGGAGGGCAATAACAGCACTCACTATTTTAATGAGGAACTGCTTGACTTATAATAGCAGCATTAGCTGCATTGATCCATTCTCAGCCCCTGATGAGAACCATCAGTAAGTGTACAGGTCAAGTATGCACTGAATTTCTGGCTTTGATCTTGAATTGCTTATTGCCTGAAAAACTGAATTTTTCTCCTAGGATACTTTAAGTCTAAGATAACACAGCACACCTGTCACTGATATACAAGTTTTGTTAGCATGACATTGCCATGTAACAAGTATTACTAGAATTGGTTATTCTTGTCTCTCTAAACCACAGGAAGTTAATTGCAATCAAATAGATTGTGTGACCCTCCACACCCCACCATGTTTTCATATATTAGCATAGGAGAATTGTTCAGTACCCCTTAATTTCTTAAACTGTTACCATCTTTACTTGTAATAAATTATTAGGTGCAGGAATAAGCAAACTGTTTTAGACAGGATAAATAACTGACCAAATTTGCTGCTGTGACTCCAGCTGACTCAGCATAGAAAGAATCCTGAGACTATCAGTGGGAAGCTTAAGACCCCACCTCTTGTGAGGAGAAAATCTCCAGATACCTAACAGGACTAAAGCCCAAGGGAAGAATTCCACTTTAAGCTATTTCCATTGCAAATGAATAAAAGTAAGAGCCACATTACTCTTGAAGCTCTCTCTCTTTGGGTTTAGTTGACCATTGACATCCAGTAGTCTCTTCTCTAACTCTTGTTTCCTCTCAAAATTAAGTTCTTCTTTTGACTTTGTTGGGTTTTTAGCTGCATGTGAAACAGAAGTTAACATGAAAGCAAACCAGAAAGCAAATCTAATGGGTTTTTAAAACATCATTTTGCTACATACCCTGCATTCTTTGTTTCTTCTTCAAACAGGTTGCTACGTATCTCTCTAGTTCTCTGAGTGTTGAGGCATTTAAAGTTTCAAAGTCTATTTCTATCTCATCAGGGTTAGAGTTCCTCAGTGCAGGTTCTCTTGACTGTATTATGTGGACTACTTTACCAAGCTTATCTCCAGGGAGTTTATTTATGTCCAAACTCAATTGCCGTTTTTCATCATAATTCATAGGTTTGGCACCATCTTCATCTTCTGACTTATGTGCCAACAAGACCTGCTGCATGGTTTTCTTTGATTGACTACAGGAAAAAAAGTTTACTGCAGTAACAGCAGTTT
Organism: Emberiza elegans; assembly: GCA_024865655.1. NCBI lineage: Eukaryota > Metazoa > Chordata > Aves > Passeriformes > Fringillidae > Emberiza > Emberiza elegans. Next base: position 70,942,513 of record JALJVW010000206.1, read on the forward strand.
AAAATAATTTGACACCCACACAAGTTCCCCACACTTACGTGTTTAAAGAGAGCTTTCTCTTAGATTTCTTCATGTATTTCAGATTTTTCTTCTTTTGAATCAAGCTTTTTATTTCAGCTTTTTCCCTGTTCTTTCTTTTCTCACTTTTAGCCTTCCCTTTTTTCTTTCCTGGTCTAGATAAGCATGCTTTGGTCAAAACCCACAACTGCTGGTGAAGAGCTTTAAGCTATCAAAACCAAAAAGACAACAAGAAATCCACAGAATGTTTATAACCTTGGGCAATGTAGGAGGAACAATAAACTGGTCCTGAATATCACAGGAAATTAGTGGCAATGAATGGATATTAATAGGATGTCTGCTTTCCAAATGAGATTTATTTCCCAAACATTTTACTTATTGTATCTCAGTCACAGATTATGCACCTAGAAGACGCAGGACTGTTTATTTTATGCAAACATTTCTAACAGCATGTGCCTTTTAGCATTCTGCCAGGAAAACACAAACACACCCCCCCACCTCCCCAGAAAAAAAAAAAAAAAAAAATCACTGCAGGGGTTTCCAACAGCCTCTGTAATTTCAGGGATTTGGGATGCACATAAAAGCCTTATTAGGTTATATTTCTACAGCATTGCTGAATTAGGCAAGTGGGACTGGGCTCATGCATCTTATTTTGCAATATAAAGTGGCTAGTTGAGACATGCTAAGAATTTCAGAGAAGAGCTTAACACAACTTTGTTTAAACCTCAGGAATTGGAAGAAGATGGTCTGAATTACTGATGATGAGACTTGTGTTTATCCCTCTGCTTACATTAATAAATTGATGCTAATCTGACAAGGACTGAAAACTGTCCCTCATTTCACTAACAGAACAAATGCTAGCTTTCCCTAGAGGTTATAGATACAGCAGCAACAGGTTAAAAAATTACAGGAACACACATGGCTTTGCTTTTACCTTCTTTTTTTTCAAAAGTTTCTGAAGAAGAAGATTCCTCTGAACAATGCTTTTTGACCATGTAAAAAAATGGTTAGGCATACTACAGGAACACACTTTTATTTTTTAAAAAGTTTCAGATTCCTCTGAAGAAGTGGTAGGCAAGAGTAGTAGAACTACTGATCACTTGGTATTTGTTGCGGCACTATTCACTTAACATTTGGCAGTGCTTCCAAATGGGACTAAAGTTCTGCATTAAAAATACAAGTTAACAGAACCCTTTAAAAACTGATTTTTGTTGCTAAGTCTTGGAATAGACCATTGAAAGTGACATTACTAGAGAGATCCTAAGTCACATACAATAAGTAATAATGCTTACTTGCTCCTGAAGCTTTTTGAGGTTCACTTTTCTCTCCTCTTCAGAATCTTCAGATGATTTTTCTTCTGAAGAGTTATCATTACTGCTTTCACTGGAATAAGCTTCTGTCATTTCTCTCACAGGCTGTGGCAGATGATCACTTGCAACAGGTTCATCAGGAATTTTAGCAAAGTGCATTTCAAAAACATCCTGAAGAGTTAGGTTTGGGAACAGCAAATTTTTCAGATTTCTGAAAGTGTTATGCAGCTACTACTTGCAGAACTACACAGCAACACAGTAGTTCAGTAATATTAGTAGATTCTACATGAGGCCATGAGATGATTCTTTTCCAAGTCTGACTTAAAAGATAACTCACCTGAAGTTTTCTTGCCATAGCAACTATTTCATGGTCTGAAGAATTATGTTTGTAGTAGTTCATGAACATTAATCTAACATCTGTAGCAAATTCTTGTATATCATTATATTCAAAGTTATCCATTTTCTTCTAGAGGAAAAGAAAATTAAAGGCACACTTAGTAGACAGTATCTCCATGAACTAGCAGAAAGAAAGGAGGATCAAGAATTTTAACATATATTCAGGTTCAGCTTGTATCAAGATAGTAAATATCATAAAAAATGTAACGGAAATACCTGCATCTCATTTCAACATTGTCTCTTTAACAAAGTAAGAGATTTTTTTTTTCCTCTTTTAAACAGATTTAATTGTAATTGCTGAAAGACTTTGTAGTGCTAGTTTCAGCACTTGGTCAAGACAATGTTTCGGTGGTTTTATTTGGTTCTGAACTCAGCATCTGTTTTTGATTCTACGCATGGTATTTACACAAAGCTTATTCCGTAATAGCTGGAGTCAAACAAATGGACTAGAAACTGGGAAATAACCTTTGTATGGTGCAAGTCAGCTTTGAAGATAATTCTGTAAGCTATTAAAATTGAACATTCCCCAAAAAGTGGAGCTTAACTGGGCTACATATTTTACCCCATACAAATACACTCAGCATCCACAGAGAGCTGTCCACATATCTCCATCTAGAATGGCTGCTTCCCCCTAAAAAGGTGAAATGTGTTACGTGCAGTGTAGAAGTTCTAGGGCACTTCAAGAATATTGAGATTGAGGGAAAAGGAGGAGTTGACAGAATTTCATTTTGTTTTATAGGGCATTAACAACAGCACTGTGTGTACAGACAGATATTTAACATGTGGCATGCTTGGAAGGGCTTAATGGAGATGACAATTTCCTCACTACTTATATTAGCTTTTTCAGCAATTAGGTAGATTAGCCACTATGTGTCACAACGAGACTCAGACTTTCTTTAGTGACTTTGGCTAAGTTTGAGAAACAGAAGTGCATCTGGTTTCTAGGCTGTTGTGTCTTTCATAGAAAAAGCACCTTTCATGGCACCTTTTCAGCTAACACATTTAAAACCTTGTAATTACACAAATAGCCTAATTTCCCCAGAAAGAGACTTACTTTAATGGTGCCCAGGTCTGTAGGACATTTGGCAATGGCTTGGTTCACCCCAGAGGAGGGAGATGCTGCATCTTCAGGTTTTATGAAAGGCCATGCATATGCTGCATGTTTCTTTGAAAACATTTCTTTAAGAATTGCATTACAATGTTTTAGTTGTCCTGACAAGTGAATCTTTTTAACAATTCCAGGTGGCTGTTGAGAATCTGAAAAGGATCTCTTCGGAAATTTATTTTTTACCATACATTCATTTTCACCTCTACATGCTTTAACAGCTTTTCTTTCATTAAGCATTGCAGAAGATTGACCACTTGCTGTGACTATTGAAGTAGTAGGAGTTGTAGTGTCAGCCTTCCTTTTCACACCTTTTTTTGCCTAAGAGAAGGAAAAAAAAGTGTCCAGAACAGGAAGAGAATGGTCAGTTTTAGAAAATTCTTTTTGTGTGGGTAGCCCAAAAAAAGCATCAGAACTTGTACAGCTATTGAAGTCAGAGCAGAATTCAGCAAATCCACAAGCTTAGACTAAAAACCAACAAGGTATTACAAAACTAGTACACCAAGCTCCATCTTAAATGTAAAGGAAAGAAGTAGATGTACTGCAGGCCAGGCTGTGGTCAGATTTTAGCCATTTGTGAAGATTCCAGGAAGCTAGCAGGTTCTGAAATTACCTGCAAGTTGACAGTCACAGGAAGGGGGTAAACTACTGCAATTTAATTTAGGCCTGGTTGAGGGCCTTATGTAAATGGTTTATCTCTTTTTTTCTTTAAGTTGTGTAGTATTTGGTTTGGAAGCCATATAACGCATGCTTTATCATCAGTGTTCAGACTCCATGTGAGTGAAGTGTAAATATACACTACAGGGGAGACGGGCAAAAGTGCCTATTCCTCAATGGAAGAGCACAACCAGAACTAAGTCAATACAGGATTTTTTTCAGATGTTCACATACAACTCAGATTGAAGTAACAAGAATTTGCTCTGTGAGCTACAAACACCACCTCCCAGGCTAGTTACACAGTGTTTAAGCAAACATGCTAATTTTTGAAGAAACAAGTATTTGATTTACATAGAAAAGCATGAGAAATTATTAAATAGAACTTAGATCTTTATTTTAGCAGTTTAAAACCAATTATCCTTAAGGTGAAGCCTGCAGAAGTGTACATAGTAATACACTTCAAGAATGATCATCTTAAACTTATTTTTTTTGTTTGAGAACAACATTTTAAAATCACATTTATAAGAAATGATGTGCCAAACAATCATCCCAATTTCTGTTTAACTTCTAGAATTAGTACTTGCCCAGGTATTTAGCAGGGACATTGAAGATCTAATAGAGATCTCTTACTGTCTTCTATGATAACAGAAGTTTCAAAAACATACAGCAATAAGCATGGCTCCTATGCTTTCACCATAAGTGCCTGAAGGAGCAATTTCAATATCTTTCTTTCTGAAAGTTATTTGAGGAAACTTACTTTTGTTATAGGGACTGCAGCTGGCATTAAAGCAGTCAGCTGGGCTGCAGACAAAGGAGCCAGTGTAACCTGCTGTCGCTCTTGAGTCATCACTGGAGGCTGCCCACTGCTTTCAGCTTGCTTCTCATTTGTGCTTTGTTCATTTGAAATCCCAGGGTAGGGCTGCCATGTTTCTGGTCATTTTAATACAGGACATTTTAGAAGTTAAGTCTTAAATGTTGCACTTAATTTCTTTCATGGTCAAATTGACCAGCTGTCCACATAACCACTAGCCTACACTGGAATGCCATAGATAAATGCAAACCAGAGTGTTTGTTACTTACAGGAACATTGGTATCCTCCTCTGCTCACGCCATTAGTGCCTCAGCTAGAATATCATACCAAGTTACACCTTACTTGGCCTCAATAAAGTGTGGGTTAACTTTAGACCAAAGATTAAAGAGTCATCATACTACATTCTGTATATTGTAAAAATGTTCTTGCCAGGGAAAGTATCAAGTTGTTTTCTACAAACACAAAGGCCAAGCAGCAAAGAGTGCAGACTGCATCATGTAGGTTCATGTTTTCTAAGCACAGTTAATACCTGCATATATTGCTTAGCAGTATTACAGATGTCCACTACTGAGATCTGAGAACAATTTAGACCAATGTTTTTCTGTGTTTGGTTTGGCTGATTAGATTATTCATGTCTTTTTCAGCTGTTACTCTGTTCACTTCCCACAGATGTTCACACCTACTAGTTTATGTAACACAATGCTGAGCAGCATGACAGTCTCTGAATTGAAGTCAAGTCCTTTTCTAAAAAAAGGAACTTTTTTAATTAAAAAAAAAATCTAAAGCCATATCGCAGTATTGTTATTTGTCTGATTGTTCTGGAAAGAGTAAAGAAGACCCAAACTGTTCCAGGGCTGAGCTGTGACAAATAAGATACCCTGTTTCCAGTTCTGCTTGCTTAACATATCATAAATTCAGCCTATAATACAGGCCTTACCTTCTGTCTTCTTTCCTTTTCTCTTTCCTTTCTTGACACTCACTGGTCGTTCTTCTGGCGGCATATGGGCTATTTTCTGCATAAACACTTTTTCTAGTTCTTCAGCCATGAACACAATGTCATCACCTGGCTGCAAAATATGGTCAATACCATTCAGTAAAGAGGCTGCAGTAAAGGGAGCTATCTCAAAACTACCAGGCTAGAGAGTCCTCCCCAACAGATCAAAAAAAGCCACTAGTACCAGAGAGGTCTATAAATCATTGCCATCCCTGTTCCTGCAACTCACTTTAAAGCAAATTACCTTCACCATTGAAATACTCTTACTGTCCCATTGAAAAATTCTCCTTTACCTCTGCATGCTTCCACAGCAAAAGCCCAAGGGGGCAGATCTGCAACTCCCTTATTAACCCTGTGTTCTAAAGAAGCTGTTGAAGCTCAAAGATAGCAAGACACAGCCCACAAATATCCAAGCACAGGGAGATGATCATACTTCATTAGGTAGAACTTGTTGAAGGAACAGAGCATGGCTCAGGGTTGCTAGCCTTGGACTTGTACAGCAGTGACATAGTGCTTGTTGTTCATGAGCTCTGCAGCTAAACCCCAGAGATTTTGGATGTGGAGTCCTTGTGCAGAAAAAGCTATGCACTCAGTTGCTGGAACAGCAAGCAAGACTTCACTATTATGTCCTCAGTCAATCCTAGACAAAAAAACCTCCCCAACACATCAGAGAAAATAGTTTGAAAACAATAATGAAATGTCAACTAACTTACTGCGTGTTCTAATAACCATGTGCTTGTTTTAGACTTGTTTGTATCATTCAGTAGAACCACCAGTTACTGGTAAGAGTTGGTGTTCCACATACCTTGTTGTAGGTGTAGCAGTTCCAGAACATAGTTTTAAAGTCTTCAATACATTCTGCAGCTTTTGTGTAGTAATTGTGTTCCAGTCGCTTTTTTATGGTGCCTAAGTCCATAGGTTTTTTTATGATAGTGTAATAATCCTGTGGTATTGAAAGAATAAGTCACCAAACATATCTTAATATTAGGACATGAATATTTTTACACATTTAGTTATGAAAACTCATTTGCAAGAGAGAATTGCATTATATTAGTAGCAGTATCTAATTTAAAGGGAAACCTTCCCCTATAGTCGTAAGTACCAAAAATGTAGGTCTTCAGGAAATCTTCACTTTATATTTTGTTCTTGTTCTTCCACGTAACATATATCATTCAAAGTCCCAAAGAATATTTATTTCAAGAGGCTCCAGAGCTCTACTGGTAGTAGTACTTATTAAAAGTAAATGCACTTCTCATTTGTTGTCTCAAAGCCATTTACACAACGCAGCACTTCAGTTTACAGAACAGAGGAAAAAGAAGCCAAACTTTAACAAAGTCTCAGTCACTAACAAAAAGAAGCCGCCAAGTTTTCACAATTGCTGTTGAAATACTTTATCCCTGGCAGCTTTTCTCTAGAAAGAAAACACTTTTCTTGTAGACTTGGATTAGTGACAGCAGTTCAATAGCAAAAATAGTCTTCCATAATCTGTTGCATTAGAAAAAACCTTTTCAACATTAATTGACATAATTTACATATTAATACTCCAGTTCCAAAATGGTTCTTACAGGCAGATTCAGTGCTGCTGCATCTACAGGCTGGTGAAACGGCCAGGAAAAGTTGTGTCTCCACAAGGCTCTCATGACCACCCTCTGTAAGTACTGAAGCTGGTTTGTTTGACATCCACTACTTTTGTTATTTATGTACTCTGGTGGAGGAGGGTTCATAATAATGGCACAGTGCTGGCTTTGAACAGACATCTTTAGGGAGTTTGTACATCCACTTGTTCAAAGATCACTACACATTTAACCTGAAGGGAACAAAACAGAAGCATTCCATGAAGATATCTAGATTTAATGCTGCTTACCTGTTCAATTCTGTTTGTTGAACATCCATACTGTAACTACAGGCATGCCTTTGTGTTCTGAGCAAGACATTGGTTTTAAAGTGCATATTTGGACATACCTAGAGTCTAGGGATGCATACTAGCTTTCTCCTAAAAAAAATCTGCTTTTCCTAACAGAAAACCAATTGTGTGAGGTGTGAAAAAGGTGATAAGATAGATAGCTACTGCTAGAACAGTGCATATGGCCCACTCTTAAAACAGCTGTAGCATCCCAGCAGACACTGCTGATTACACATCTTATATTTTCATTTGTTTATTTCAAAGCATACCTCTTCTGAACTCCTGAAGCCTACACCTTTAATAAGTGAATACTATTTGCATCACCACATATCATTAACTAATTGCTAATCCTTTCACCAAAATACCTATCTTAGAAGGGAAACATCCAGACACATACAGGATCTGCCTCTCCTATAACTGGCCAGCATTTGAAGAAAAGTTCTGAGACAGTTTTAAGTACCTCACAACTCAGCCAAGTCCATCATACACTATTTTCAACTATTAGGATACACTGTCATTTTTTCCTGCATTTTTCTGCCAAAACCCCCACACTTGATGATATCAAGTGCAAGCTGTTCACCTTCCCCATCCAAAGCTCTGAGACTAGAAATGGAAGGCAGGAGCAAAAGAGTACAGTTTAAACTTAGCAAAAAAATCTTATAGCAACAAGCAAATAAATAACATTTAATACTTAAATAAGAACATAATAAAACATCTAATCTCTTGAACATTTTGTAAATTAGTACAGTAGAGTCTAGAATAAAAGCGCAAACTTGGCATCAAGAGTGCCAAGGAAACCAAGAGACTGAAGTTTTGTGTACATAACAGTATCTTAGGCTTAGATGCTTAGCTTTTAAAACCTGAATTTATGCTGTGAAAACTACCTTCCCTGCTTACAAGAGAGCTAAGCCTGCACCTTCTAAAGACAGACACAAGTCTGTGTTTTCAGTCCCTCCTTTACTACCCCCCTCTCCATCTCCCCAGTCACAGAAGACTTCCCTATCTTAAAATAAAACTTACGTTTGCATACTGAAGCAAAATGTGATCAGATTCCAACCAGATAAGTGTTTTGATATTTTTCAAACCACCCCTTCCCAGCCCCATGAGCTGCTGAGTCAGGTCCCAAAGGCCAAGTAGTCTCAAAAGAGAAGCCTTGAGTGTTTCCTTAAGACCCAGTTTGAAGATTCTAACTAACCTGATAGAAATGTCATTTTAGTTTAAGAAGAAAAAGCAAATAGCTTACAATGAATTACATTGCTAGAGAAGTCAAGGCTTTTGGCAAAATATCACATCTTGCAAGAATCAATTTTTTTTTCCTTTTTTTTGCTAAGAAGAGATTATATGCTATTAGTGAGTGCTCTCTAAAAGCACACATTAAAGACCCTGCTGAAAGACATCTATTTACTCTTGTTTAGCTCTGTTTTAGTATAAAACCTGTATACATCATATACTGTACAAGAATAGCAGCTTGGAGAAATATCAATTTACCACATACAGAACAAATACAGACAGTGTACCAGGTTGTACACACTAAGAACATGTCATTCTTTGAAGAAAATCTTTTTAACAAATTTTGTTTAGGTGACAGCAAATAATCATACTGAACATTCATAAATAACACTGGAACCTCCCTTAGGTAATTATATTAAGGCTACACAAAACAGAGCGCAGCCTTCTTAGTGCAAGTAGCACCATCTCTTCTTTCAAAAGGACAACTGTTTCCATAAGGACACCTAGAAAAAAGCATTTCTGCATGCTTAGGATCTCTCTTGGGATGCATCAAACAAACCTTAGTTTTAAAGACAAGCCATATAAATATTAGGTGTTGAGAAAACACTGACTTACAGCTATTACCATAACCAACACCAACCATTCCTGGGCAATTCAAAACTCAACTTCCACCCTCAAATCAGATCAGTCACCTTTTTTACCTTAATTTTAGGGAAAGCCACAACTCACTTCCTCCCCACAGATGAAGGAAGAAGAGTGCTTTAGAAGGCAGACAGAGTAGGCACACCCTCCTTTATTCTCTGACAATAGCTCCATCAAACACCTGCAACCCCAACTAAACCTGCCCTGTCAATGGTTCTCATTGGGAAGCTGTCAACATAGGATAGAACACCTGCTAAGGGCTAAAGCACACCAGCTGGTTATTGGTACCAAGCTGCTCTGGTAGCCAATAAGGCAGAGTAGAGGGACACAAGAAGGGGAGTAGATAGACTTAGATGAATTTTGGTTTGATCTTCTTACCTTAACTTCTAAGTCTTAAACTTGACATGATGGGAATGTTTATGTTTTATCAATTATCGAGGGTCACACTGGGTTATGGTTTAAGAAGATTGCATAAATGCCTGGTTAGGAGTGGTATTCATATTTTCTTTCACCCCACAGATTAATTAGTTAAATTAAAACCCAAATCTATTTAGCAAATGCACAGAAGCATACAAATGAGGACCAGTTTGTTTTATAATAAATTTAACTTGTTGTCATTAAAACCAAAAATACTTGGAATTTAGCCAACTTATTTTGAGTTTTGGTTATTGACTAAGCATTTGTTTTTCTCAGTACACCTAAAAAGATTAATCCCTAGCATGCTTTAGTGCAAGGCGGGTCTGCAAAATCAGATTTCTGTTTGATTTCTTGTATCATTCACATTTGTGCCCCAATTTGGGATTGAAACCTGCTTGGATTCTCATCATGAAAGTAATTAATCTGCATTCTTTTCATATTTCCCTTTTATTTTCACCAAGATGTCCTGGCGACTTTGAAACTGTTGCTTTAAGACTACTGTATCACCCTCACAAACACATGAAACACAAATAAAATTGAAACCTGGTGATTGAAAACTTTGATTTGCTTTAATTTGTAAGAGTTGAATTGTATTTCCCAAAAGCATTCACTTTCAGCATGTTAAAATTAATGACAGCATTTAAAGCACTGCTTCACCTAGTGAATGCTGTATGACAGGACCTCTAATTATGCAAAAACCAAATACTTAAAGAACCACTGGAAACAGAGTAACAGGAACTGTTACACAAATAAAACATGATTACAGGAGTCAGCTTTGCATCACATTAAGACATAGAAATTGAGGTTAATTGCCACTGCTTTATGTCTAGGCCAAATATGGCTCTGGATAGCTCCCTGAATTTGGAATAACCCTACTAACGTCAACAGAGTTGCCTTAGGTTTTCATCAGGGTAAATTATAGTAAAATAGCAAAATGTCATTTCCTTGTGCTGTTTAACTCACTGTATCATTTTCCTAGATATTTTATATTTATAACTTTGTTCATCTGTGACTCCATGGCAGACTACCCATGGAAGTTGCAAAGGCACGTACAAGAAATGACAGTGAAAAAATTCATCCATTCCAGAAAGTTGCACCATTCCTGCTTGCTTTCTCACCCATTAGATTGTTCTCACACACCAGAGAAATCTCACACTTCATTGACTCAGCCTTCAGCTAGTGTCCAACCAAGGGGCTATTGGAGAATGATGCCTGACTGGGGAAATATTACATCATCACCTGATGCAGCTGGCAACTATTTCTCTCTCTGAAAATAAATTTCTAAACTCTTTGATTGCAATTGAGTCAATAGTTTCTGACATTCAGCTGGTGAGATGCTCCTTGCACCCCTGCTGTGGCTCTGTGAATAAGCAGCCTCCTTTTCCTTGCTGTCCCTTCTAGCACTGCAGCTTCTCACCCAAAACAAACATGTCCCTCCACCTGCTCTGCTCCTGCATGGCCTCATTGTTCATTGCATTGGTATCTGCTTACTCCTTGGACCTTCTGAGTTTTTTCTTTTCCCATAGTTCCTTATTAATTACCTCCTCAAAAATAATTTCACTGTGGTCAGGCTTTCATTTTTGATGGCCAGCCTGTTTCTGTGCTTTCAGAGATCATAACTGGATGTGGATGTGGGGGCTGCTCTGCTCTGAAAGGGAGGTATCCTGTGAAAATTTCCATTCCTCTGCAAACTGAGCAGGAAGTAAGCTCTCAGTTACTAGGCTTCTCTGTATAGCACTTTAATGCATTATTCTGAAAAGTTCAAGTATATGTCAGTTCTTTGTCCCATCCCATGACCTTTGGCCATCTTACAGAGAGAATGGGGAAAAATTTCAAACTCCTCTGATGTGGAAAAGGGAACTCTTTTTATTGTGTATAAAATTAGCAGGATGAAATTCTCAGCATGTTTTTCACAACCAAAGATTTAAATAGCTTGCCAAGGGAAAATGACTGGCTTGTTCAGTATATTTTTGTACTCCCCAGGATGTTGATACTCAATATCAGCACTAAATTTGTGGTTATTAGAACTAACTAGGGTGCAAAGAACAGAAACAAAATAGTTTACTAAGTCTGATTTTCGCTTTTTAAATTTTTCTTCATGTGATGCCTTTTTTATATATTTCAGGAAATAAGCTGTTCTTTTTTTCTAGGAAGTCTTCTAATGTTTTCCTAAAGCAACAGTGCCTGATAAAATCCTATGTGTTTAGCCATAAATTAGGGATCTTGCTGCTGTCATATGATTGAATCCAAAGAATATGAGTGGCCCTTGCATATGTATCAAAGTTTGGGTTCTCCCCATGCTGTCAAGCTCTTCTTGTCCTGTATGAGAAACTGAGGGTGGAAAAGATACATCCACAGCCTTGTCTGCTCACTGAATTTAATTTGTTGAAGTAATGTTCTTAGAGTTGTTTGAGTCCCTGAGAAAACAATCTTTTTCTGAGCATAATTTGAATTTTTAAATCCTCTTCAGTGGTGGCTTTGTGCAAGCTGAGGTGGCTCTATATTACAGCTGCCTAGGGTAACATACATGTTACTAATTACTGTGCCTCAGCTGAAACCTAAGAATTTTTTGAACAGCTTTAACACAGTTGCAAGCTATTATGTGTTCATACCCTTCGTGATCTAAGCTAACCCAAAGTAGATCTGACCAAAATGAATTTCAGCAGTCATTTCCATGAAAAAAATTGGCTCAAAGTTATGCTTGAAATGCAAAACTTGAGGTGATGATTGAGTCGTTACATCCCCAAGCTATGTGCTTGATTTCTCTGTGAGAGATAATACCCTTGCAGCAGAATTGCTGCAGAATTTATACTTTCATGAGCTCTTATTCTTTCAAATCCTAAATAATTCACCAGGTACCAATTGGAGATCCTTAAGAAAATACTTCTCTGTTTCCTGTTGCACTGTTGCAGTTTTCTGCCAGTAGATGTCAGCTCAGAACTGGTGAAAGTTTACTCTGCTTGTTTCAAGGTAATTAGAATCAGTGGTTCTGTGACTTTGGCCCTAACTGTTAGGGCCAAACTGTTAATATAAACTGTTAATATCAGATTGCTTGTTCAGAACATCAGAAAGCATCATATCACTATTCAGACATTGAACATATGACCAGTGGGACATTTGCACACTTGGACATTTGTAAAGAGAGAATTCAGACTGAATTAACTGATTGAAAAAAAATAAAACTAGGTAGTGAGTTATTAAACTTTAAGGAAAAAATTTTCAAGATCAGACTCTGATTCCAAGTTAACTCCAATTCTAGATTATGCTAAGAAGCCCCGTGTTGCAAAGGGTGGTAGTAATTTGTGGCAACCTCTATGCTGTCAGAAACAAAATTACTGGAGCATTCCTAGGAGTCCCTGCCCCAGTAGAGACAATGTGAGGGAGGGATCTGCTTGCTGCTGGGAGTTTTTTTCCTTTTCCTTAGAACTGCAAGACTAGTTTGTATGTGTACTTGGTTATAGTTTGTGTATGTTGCTGGAGCAGCATTTGAGAGGCAACCCTCTGACCACTGGTGTTCACAGAACCATGGCAACATGCATCCAAGCCCCTGCTGGGACAGGAGGAGCTGTACTTTCTATACACTGTGCACAGGCCCTGTGGCACTGCCTTTGCTTGCTTGATGGCATCTGCTCTGCAGGCAGGCACAAAGACATGACATATTCTTGGCACATTGTCATGTGTTCTGTGAGCAAGCATGGGACAGTCAGTCTTACCTTCAGAAATTTCTGCTTCATGGATAGAAGCATGCTGTTAGTGTATATCCCCACTTTCTCCTGAGGACTCTGGAGGTCCGCCCCAGAGATCTGAGTGCCTCAGCCATGGAGCTGGGCTGTGGTATGGGAAAGCTTGCTGTGTCCTGTGAGGCAGTGACTTTAGCCCACTGATGGGTGTGTTTCTGAGTCTTGCCTGCTCAAATCCATGCTTTAGAAGTAGGTTGTCTGCTCACACTTGTAGGTGAGTTGTTTGTGTTGTGGAGTAGGTATTTGGTGACATCATTGGCATTTTCTCCTTGAAATGCAGAAGGCGTAGGGCATGGAGGACAGACAAGGACACAGACAGGTGTGTGAATGCTACAGTTACTGTGCAATACTGTGAAGGGACCCAGGCTTTGGGATCACAGAATCATGCAATGGTTGGGGTTTGAAGGGAGCTTAAAGATCATCTGGCTCCAACCCCCATGCCATGGGCAGGAGCAACTCCTAATAGACAGGTTGCTCAAAGCCCCATTCTATCTGGCCTTGAGCACTTCCAGGGTTGGGCCATTCACAATTTCTCTGCCCAACCTGTTCCAGTGCCTCACCACTTTCATAGTATAGAATTTCCTCCTAACATCTAAACTAAATCTCTCCTCTATTAGTTTTTGCTATCCCCCCACATCCTGTCACATTATTTGCGACAGGCCAAAGCCATGTTGTTGTGGACATCTGGGAGAACCAACAGTTTTGTTCCTGCATTCAGGGCCAGCCCTGACACAGTGCAGCTGTATGGCTTTGGATGGAACTGGAAGAGAGCAATGTGGGAAAGGGCTGTGAAGAACATCATAGGATCTCCCTCTTTTGGCTCAGGTCTGTGCCCTTGCCGGAGCTATGTGTTGTACCCATTCCTCGCCATATCCTTGCTAGTCCTGATCCTCAGCTGGCTTCCTGGCTTTACCTGGGACCTGCCTGGTCACCACCAACTTCTGTGACAATCACTGGACTATCAGCTGACCCTGGTTACTGTTGGCAGACCTGTTCTTCTTACTGTGCCTGGGGACTTCAGGATGAGGACCTTGCTGGTGAGGTCACTGTCACCACTGGCTTTGTGCTTACTCAGCCTGGTGGAGCAGCCAGCTCCTGCTGCTCCCTGACACTAACCTGCAGCTACCAGGCAGCTATCACAGGCTGATTTATCTTCTGTAGGTTACAAATCAAAATTTTAAAATACATGTATAAATTAAAATTAAAACTTGTCTTGGCAGTTCAGTTCTCTGTACTAGCACCATGGAATTTGTTAAGTGATTAATGATGTGTCTCCTCAAAATTCATGAAGATAAGAATTTATAAATTATTTTCAGAGATTGGGCTTTTGAACTGGTAAGTTCTTATAGATGGTATATCTGCTCCCACTTGATCCTCAAAAAAGAGAAAAGAGATACATAAATTCCAAGACAACATTATTCTTAATTTTTGCAGATTGCAGCCTAAGTCAATGCACAGTTGTGGATGTCAATACAATAAATTCAGAAAAGTTGAGTTGCACAGTTCCAGGGTCTTTAGGATATTAACTGCCTGTTTGTTTAAAAACTTGTTTCTAGTGACCTTGCTCCTTACCATGTATCATTACTGGGTTTTTTTGGAGGTGGGGAGGTTCTTCACTATTGCCATTGCTCAACAAATGGAACTTTTTTAACATCAGAGGGCCAAGGATAGTAGAACTGGCTGTAAATGTTTGACAGTGGCAAGAGGTGATTTTGTTGAAGTGCATTGAAGGTTGATGCTGGTGACAAAAATCCATTTGGGTACCAGTGTTCTCAGGGCCCTCAATTAGACTGAGTTTAAAAACCTTGCACTGTAGACCCAGAGGTGTTTCTGTATGGTGTGCTGTCAGGAGTCTGCTTGTTTAGGGGGCTGATATGGGCAACCAGAAAGTCCCATTGTTCCTGGGGTTGGCTCAAGATGGGTGGGGAATTAAGATATACCCTGCATACCTATTTCCAAGGGGCTTAGGAAATGAGTTTCTGAGGGGAGCCATAAGGGCTTGAACACTTTCAATAAAATTTTAATTAGATTTAACTATACAACCCTCAGTTAATTTGTAACATGCTTTATGGGTTTATAGGTTTAGAGAGATTTTTAGGTGTTAAGTGATCATATGTTTTACAGGCTTAATATGACTTTAGGTTTTAGATGATTGTGACATTTTGCAAGTTTTTTAAAACTTAGTAATTCCTTCCTTGGTTCTTCTGCATGTGCAGAACCTATATAGCAATGTATTTTAATAAAAAACCAGATCACTAAACATTCAATTAAAGCCTACCATTAAAGCCTACTATACTATTTAAAATAGCTATAGTGAAATTATGTGAGCCCCTGATAATAAAAGTAATATAGGTCAGTCTCTGTGTAGTGGATATCTGAAGAACTCTGCATTCCCAGACTCGAGCAACTGCTTGTGTGAAGTGACTTGAAACTGAGCATATGGGTGCTGGTGCTTCAGGGCAGTGGCACTGGTGCTGAAGCGGGTAGAAAAGCCACTGTGACACTGTGTGTGCAAGCTCTTGTCCCCAGCCTGGTGACTGATTTCACAAACATGAGGTCCTGCTCCTAAGCCTCTATCCTTCTGCAAGGAACTTGCCCTGCTATTTCTGCCTGTGCATTCTGCATCCACTTCTGTGGAAAACTCATCCAAGGCTGGC
This sequence comes from Emberiza elegans, assembly GCA_024865655.1. Lineage (NCBI taxonomy): Eukaryota > Metazoa > Chordata > Aves > Passeriformes > Fringillidae > Emberiza > Emberiza elegans. Next base: position 70,958,393 of record JALJVW010000206.1, read on the forward strand.
TTGACTTTTCTCCATTGCTGAACACTCCCTGCTCTGTGCATGTCAGCAGCAGCTCTTGCTGTTAGTGTCCACATGCACATTATGTCTTACCATTCTGTTAAATAATGTTAGAACTTGGCCTTCCTCTATTACCAGTGCTGGTTCTAACTTCGTTTCAGGCCAGAGAACTCCTGGAGAGAACAACAGTTGCTAAAATATCCTAATGGAAAAAAGAACTAATATTTGAAGCCAGTGGGAATATTCCAGCTCTCTATGCCAAGGAGCCTGTGAAGGGAGCAGTGTATCAGCAAATGGAGAGGCTTAGTAAGTGACCAGCCCAGTCCTGGGGAATTTGCCCAGTCCAGAAATCCAGCAGCCTGCCACTGCTGTTGCTCTAACAGGTAATTCTGACCAGCATTATTTATTAGGGAGGAGGAAGGATAACTTCCAGTTATCCTATACAATGCTCCACTGGGATGCACATACTTGTTTTCATTATCAGAATGGCTTCTCCTCCTCCATCCTCTCAGCTATGCTCTGCAAATAAATGAGGAAGGATAAACAGCATGGATTTGCAGCTCTGTTGTTGCAATATTAACAGTCCTCGTGGGAAATGTTTACCACTCTATCAGTGTGGTGATATGTGACTTTTCCAGGGGCTGAGGTGGTGTGATAATTAAAGCTACAGTCTGCAGAAAGGGAATGAGAAACCTCACACAGGAGGAGATGAGAGAGGTCCTTGCTGCATCCCACCTCTTGCAGCTAGGACTGTCCCAGCTTCTGCACATGGCCACTGCCTGAAGCTGAACAATCCCTACAGGGGCTTTGAGCTTTGAAGATGGCAAAGGTGAACAGATTGCTCAGGTTGAGAGTGCATTCTGAGTGCTTCTGACCCAGCTTCAAGGGCTGAAATGCCTTTGGCTGGAGTGGGCAGGGGAGTGTATGGAGAAACATGTTTCTGGGAGTGAGAGGTGCCTAGATTCAGGACTCTGGTACTCAGTGAGAACAAATAACGAGACAGAAGAGAAGGGGATTTTGGCACAACCTTTCTTTTTACTGATGCAAAACGGAGAGATTTTTTGATAATATAATAATATTTAAATAATTATGTGGAGGATTTACTCCTCCAGCATGAAACTCTAATGTGCATATTTGTTTTTATTCATGGGAGGGTAAAAGTATGTTAAACTAATATTTTTTTTTAAAGTTGAGGCTTTTTTGGGTGGGGGGAAAGCTGAGGGCAAGTTGTAGATGGGATAGCTGGGGTTTTTTTGAGATAAATGGCTGGCTGGAGTATGTTTTAGCTTAAACAAGAGTAATACAACTTGTGTAAGACTGACAGCAGAGCCTGTTTATCTAACTTTTGTTTATAATTATCTAGCATTCTGAATTTCTAAACCTCTGTTTCAACATATTTAGAATTCCCATTTCATTTTTGCAATATGCTGTATTTTGCATGATGAATTTGGTTGTATTGCATGTGCAGAGGTTACAGAAAAGGTATTATATGTACATTAGTGCTGTACCTTTATATTTCTCTATATGCCAAGATTAATCCAAGATGCAGTCATGTTTTGCCAAGAGCAATTGTACCAATGAACCTTAACCCTGATCTTAAGAGACTTATGCTCTGTTCCTGTGACAGTTTGTTTATTCTTCACTTCAGGGCCTCTTTTGAGCTAAAACAGCCATTAAGAGCAAATTGTTCTGGACACCTTTTCTGCCTCCGAGTAACAAAAACTGTGCAACTTGTTTTCATTTCTTTCTATATCTTTCCCAGGTGATTCTTAAAAACATAAATCCACTGTGGTACCCATCCAGCACTGGGATGTTCTAAATGCAGAGTTATTACTTGACTCTTTACCAGTGTGACCTTTCAGCATTCCCTGTTCAGCAGGGGATGAATACCACTGTACTTTGTGTACAAATTATTGTGAATACAATGTGTACAGTGTCCATATTGGAGGGAAAAAATGCATCCAGGTATTTTGTATATTTTCAGCTGTTTCTGTAGGTTCTTGTGCTGAGTGCCAGATGAAATTACAGCTGTATTGTAAAAGAATGTTATGTGTTTAGAGTTTAGTCCCAAAATAGATCTAAACCCCTGTAATTCTGTGGAAGGTGTAAGTACTCTATATTCATTTGAGTATTTGATTAATCCAATTAATCAACTTAATCATTAAAATTAATAATCTCAAAATATGAATGAAAATATATTCCTATATTAAGCAGAAAATAGTTTGTTACTTCATTATAAACAAATATATTGTCTGTGAAAGGGTAGAAGAAAAGAAATGAAAAATATTGTTTGTCTGCAGTACAGTAGAGATATCAAGGGAAAACTGGAGCTTTTGTTAAAGTTAATAAGAGCTGGATCAAGGCTAGGATTTCTTACAGCTCTCATGAGGCACCACAGCTCTTGACTTCACTAGTCAAGAATTAAAACCGAATAATTATGAACTGTATCTTTCTCTTCACTAAAGAAGAAATAACTCCCAGGTAGATTTAACATGGTAAAACTTGCTTTATGAAACCTTTTTTAATTAACCAGATACCTTACATTATTTCAGGTGCTGCTGTTTAGTTCCTTCTTATAGGAGGACTACTGAAATGGAAACGAAAGTCAGTTTAGTAATATAAAATTTATTTTAGAATTATATCTAAAGTGAAAAGATAATCAGAAATAACGGTATCATTTTCTATCGAGCTAAAATCTTAGGCTGGCAGTGCAAGTAGGTTTATAGTAGAATAATAAATTAATTACTGCCCTTTGAAAACATAGTTTGTTGCATTGCAGTTGCAACATAATTGTTGGAAAATTGTTGGAAAGGAGGTAGAATTTTTTGTTTGTTTACATTTTCACAGAGATTTTTCTATGGCTGCCACAGAACAGAGACAGCAGTTACTTCAGTAGTATGGCAGATACTCTTCTTTTCTGTTTGCATAATTTTAACATAACTGAGACATTTTACTGCTTAGAATGAAAAAAAAAAGACATTAACAGATCCATACGTATAATGGTTATGTGATTATGGATTTTTTTAATAGAAGTATTTCTATTGCTAAAGGTAATTGAGATTTTTATCTTGTCCCCTCTTTTACTTTATTAGAAATTACAATCTAGGAAAATAGGAACAAGTGAAAAAATCTGATTTATTGTAATATATTGCATCTCATTAATTTTAAATCTTCATAACTGTAAACTACAGTAATACTTTTGAACAAATTTATTTATGTGTAGTTGCATAGCTAGATTGAGGAGCTGAAGTGGAGTCTTACAGGATACTTAAAATATTCTATGAACACTTTGTACTACATGAATTAATGGTGAATTTTGAGAAGTGTGAAGTGTTGATGGGTGCAATGAACAGAGGTGGGATTGAGCTTCATTACAGCTGCAGCAGTTTGTAAATATGAGGCTCGTGACAGCTTATTCTTGCAGAATAAGCCCCTGCTCATTGGCTGTGTTACCAAACAAATGAAACACTGAGAGGAATCTCAGACTGGTTTCTCTGTGCAAAATCTGCTTCTGTTCAGGTATTGTTGTCCTGTAGTGAGGATCTGAGGATGAAAGTACAATTTACCACCTGAAGCAATCTTGTCCTGTATGATTTTACTCAGAATATGTAAATTTCTCAGGTGTTGCTCAGTTAGCTGTAGCTTTCTGCAAAATTGTGTAGGAACATAAATAATTCTGATAGTTCATGAAATATGAATAAAGACCTATTCAATACTTTCCTTTTATTTGAGGCTCTTGGGAAACCTAAATTGAATTGTGTTGCTGAATTTCTTTTGAATACATATTCTGTAAAATTTTTAATGTTCCATTTACTTTTTCATTAATTTGAAATAGCTTTCAATTCTTTCATTGTTCCTTCCTGATGAAAAGTTTTGGCAAATGACAGTCCTCATTTGTACACAGTTTCCAACAAGGGTTGTTGGACATATCCTAAAATTATTAACCTCAGTGCTGGAAACATTTCACTTTTCTGCATTGCTACTTCTTGTTAATACAGAGTGAAACTGTCTTCTGTTATTGTTGGGCAAAATGTTTTGCCTCTAAGTAAAATTATAGAGATGTTATTTGTCTTTTTGACATCTATGAATACAGAAAGCCCAGTGCTGCTGCTTGCAAGCATCCTCAAGTCCCTGTGTGGATTCATGCAAGGGGCTTTCCTGCATCTCATCATTGTGCACTGTGAATGTAACAAGAACATAAAAGACAGAGGATCTGTCACAGATGTTTCTAAGACTCCTGCTGCTGCAATGTCTTTCTCACCCCAAATTACAGCAGGATACATCAAGATTAATTTGGTCAAAAGAAATGATAAAAAAACTCCAAATCCAGAAAAGCTTTCAAATTGAGAGAGGTGAAAAACTTCAAATAAGATAATTATATACCTTAGATAAATAAGATGTACCATAACTCATCTGTTTTAAAAAGTAATAGCAAATGTTGCTAAGTTAGAGAAGGAATGGCTGTTCACTTTATCTTACAAAACACAGTGAATAAGATAGTCATGAAACTGCAATGCTTTGCCTGCAAAACTGAAAGGAAGTTTTTTTTCTTGTAATGCATATTGACCCTGGGGAAATCATTATTTCAGCATATGGTTTGGTATCTAGAGTTTATTGGATCTAGAAAAAGAGTTGGCCATGAATATTACCCAACAAAAAAACCCCAAAAAACCCCCAAACCTAAACCCATCCTTAGTCAGATTTGACATACTGTTAAGTAAGGAATTAAGTATTTTAGAGTAGAGATGAACAGTTACACTACTGACTTAAAGATTCTAGAAGAATCTTTATCTGAGGCAGGTGTGACCCAACTACCTCTTGCAAAACACCTTGCAGTTTTATGAGGCAGCTGCGACCAAGGGCAAAGCTCTGCACCACTTGAACCAAGGGCCTCATCCAACGCACAATGCATGCCCACAACAGTAATTCCCCATGATGCAGAACGAGGTCCTTGCAGTGTCCTGACACCTGTTAGTTTTGGGGGGATCTGAGAGTATTTCCTAGGTCCTAGGGTGTCAGCAAAGTGCAGCTCAACCTCCTACTTTGCACTAGCCTGTAGAAGCACCAAGGGTTAAAAGCTGCTACGTCAGTGTTGGGGCCATCAATGTAGCTGAAGTTGGTCAGGTATCCCAGCACTGCTGGTGAGGAGCTGGAGCTCCCACAGCTCTGCCAGGAATCCTGTGTCCCTCTGTAGAGGCAGGCACTGCCAGGCACCCCTCTGGCTGCTTAGAGCTGGGGAAAGGAAGTATTGGGCCATCTAGGAGACTCCAGGTGTGCTTTTCTTTCCTGATTTGCTCCCCTGTCAGCAAACCCGGGTGCCAGACACAGCTTGATGCTTTCGCACACACTTTGGTGTCTTTTTGCTGGAAAAAAATGCTGATTGGCATCCTAATGAAAATCTAATGGATGCAGCCAAATCGTCTCTGATTCTGAAGTATGTGCAATGAAAGACACTGTAAACAATTTATTTTTATGTGTAAAGAACATACATCAGCTCCAGTGTGCCCCAGGTTTACATGAAAGACACACTGTTAAGAGTTTTATCTGATAATTAAGAGCTAGCATGAAGATCAACTGCTATTTTAATTTATACAAATAATTTCTATGAAACAGCTACTTTGAATGAGACTATCTGAAAGTGAAACCTTGGAAGTGCTTTCCAATAAATGAGGCATTCAGCATTCTAACATTTACTGCTGAAATATGCATAATTATATGTTACACTTTACTGTGAAAACTAGATACACTTAAACATGAACTCTCCTCAATATATATGAGCTACCCTACTTGGATGCTTTTCATTTTCTTTTTAGCAGTGAATTTCATACATTCTAAGTGAAAACTCTTATTTTTTCTCATTTCTGTTCCATGTCTGAATTCTAACCTTTCTCCTGTAATGCTGGGTGTGGTTTTACTTGCTTTATCACTGGCATTTCCAATAGTTTTGTGGTGATTTGAAATCTAAATGCTAAAGACATCCCATCTTTAAAGTAATGGCAAAATTACAAGAAAACCTGAGCATGGTACTACTAAATTAGGCCTCTTTTACCCTCATTGCATTTCCCTGTCCCAAGGGCTGAAGTTGGCTGAGCCACAACTAGTTCAGCTGAGAAGCTTATTTACAGTCTTATGCAAGGGGCTTTCATTCTGCATATGTTACAAATAATAGCTTTGGACAAATAGGAAGATCCTAGAACATAACTCTGCCATCTGTAAGTGATTATTGGAAGTTACATTCCTGGTTGGAGGATCTCTCCAACTCCCCCTCCTCCTTTTCTTCCAGATCCCTGCTGGGAAAAAAAGCCAGTCTCTGTATGTTTGAAGGAACTGGTTCTGTATCTCTTATAGTAGATATGTTAATAATCCTTATGGTAGAAATCCAGTTTTGCTTGTATGTACCAACAATGGCATACATGACAATTACTGTGATAACAGAAATAAAAAACCCTAACTTTTGGTAGGGCATATGTCTGGTGAACCTATGCCTAAATGCTGGAAGTCACAGGGTGTTTAATCTGCAGTGGCCTGATTCAGGCACTTGTGTCAATGTGTGAATTTTCCCAATAAGCAGAGCTATCGAACCTTGGCTGAGTTATGCAGTATCCCACAAGGAATAAAAAGCAGCACCCTACAACATAGCATGTATTTTTTTCTTTGCTTATTCTGGCCTGAGTCTCATCTTTGTTTGAGTCTTGGTCTTTGGCTAGCATTTGTTTGCTAGTTCCACTAGGAGATCTGAATTCATGCAAAGCGAAATGGTGAGGGGTTCCAACTTGCATCTCTCCAGGCAGATGATCTCATCATAGTTCTTGGCAACAAAACTCACACACTCAAGCAATTTCATTAACTCTGAGGGGAAAAACTTATTAATGGATTGGTACATATATCAGTAATGGCAGAACTGGGGCTTTGTAAGATACGCATTATGGATAAAGTTTCCTAAGAACTTCACTGGCACACATGGGTAAAATGATCCCCTATATCAGAGCACCACAATAATCCATGTGCTGCTCTGGCATGAAGAACAAACATAAGGTAATACTAAAAGTAGTAAAGTAAAACCACTTTGTAAAAGTTGGGTTTGTTGGTTTTTTTGACTTTTTTTTTGTATTTTTCTAAACAAGAAAAAGAGAGAGTGCTGTAATTAGATATTATAATGAAAATGTTTTGTAAAATTTCTCGAATCAACTGTCAAGCTAATGTAAGCTCTTTTTTCAGATCCTCAAATAAGATTAAATTCATGTTTGCTTTTTTAAAAAATAAATTGACAAGAAAAATATTTAAGTTTACTCTGACCAGATTTAGTGCATGCAGAAGACATGTAATAGATGAGTGTGAAAGACTTGCAGACAATTTGTATGGGCAATTGCTTCTCTTTTCATACATGCTGACCTTAAAATCAAAGGATAGCACATTTCTACAGTATATAGTTGATCAAAATATTGTAAATAATTTTGAAATAATAATAATTTTCAGAATAATGCTTATTCTTCTGAACATGTTACAAGGACTGTGAGAAAGCAGAAAAAGGGGCATATTAAAAAAAAAAGGTTGCTCATATTAACATAGCTATTTAACAGTGGGCTTGTATAACACTTTTCTTTCTGGTGTTATGTCCCATGTGCAGTATCTCTATTTGTTGGCAGATGGAAAATGGGAGCAGAGGGAAGTGTTCCTCATTGAAACAGATCTGCTTTCCTTTTTTTTAATAATAACCAAAAAATACACTATCCTTTTAGCGTGCTTGGCTGTATGTACTTTGCTGCTTAAAATGGCCCTGAGTGTATTAATAGTATAGCACAGGATTCAAATATTATCATTTGTGGTGGGTGTGGGAGTGAAGGCCTCATAGTTGGGTTTGGGAATATATACCATGGGAAATCTCTTATGAAATAACTGTTACTTCACTCAGTGTGGTCCATTCCAAATGCTAACCATTTACTTGTCAGATATTTTTCACAAGCCTTGCAGATAAGATAGCTCTGTGGGGATTGATTTAGCTGTGTTCAGAAAACTAACCTCACACTAGAGATGGGGAAACCACCCCACCTTTCTTTCAATTTGGTATAGAATATTAACGAAGGGAGTGTTAGTCTCTGAGGCTTCATCCCACCCTTCAACACATCAGATTCATATTAGCAATATTTATTATCTAGAAGGGTGACTCACTGCCAGCTGTTTTCATTTTTGGTTATAGTACCCTAGAGCAAAATGTATATGTAAGCAACAATTTACATTTTCATTTCTGTATTTCATTGCAGTGGAGCTGGTCACAATACCATAGTAACAGTTGCTTTGCAGTTTTACTTTTGACAGCATTTGATTCCTTGCCATAGGGGATGTGGTTAAAAGGCTTGCTTGTGGTAAGAACTGGTAAACCTGCAATTCTGAATAATTAAGTGCTATTATTTTGTGGATAGAATTTAAAAGGAATAATTTGTCTTTATTTAAATAAATACAAATATTTACAAAATAAGTAAATAGAAATATTCAGTACATTATTTTGCTTCAGGACTTGCTTCATACATAAATGTGTATGTATATTATATTCAACAGCATGTGCAATGTGTAAAGACAATTTTACAACTTCCACAGCTGTTCACCACATGTGGGGCTGCATGGGGAAAAGAAGTATGAGCTATGAATGGTCCCCAGATTATGCCCCTCTGAGAGCTGTATATGGTTACAGTAAAAATGTTCATTTAGCATTGTTAATAAAATACTAATAGTTATCAAGGTCTAAGTTTTGAGTAGTACAACCAGCCTGCATTTCAAAAACTACACATAGAACAAGAAAATGCAACCAAACTGCTGAATAGGTTAGTTTGGACTCTTTTTTTACACACAGAAATTCAACAAATCGACAAAATCAATATAGGCCTTAGTATTACTACTTAGGATAGGATTTACTCTCAAACATTCACTGCATGACCTGTAATCAGAAAAGACAGCAGTCCAGTCAGATGTTTTATCTGTCTTTTGCTAACTTGACCTAGCAGATGCTGTAACTGCCTTTCTGCTGGATGAATGCTTTTGTTTGTTGCCATTGCACTTTTTAACATAAAAGGTAAAAGAAATATGTTATATCTGAAAAATCACTCTTTGTTTTGGTAAAAAAAGTTTCTTTAACCTATGGTAAATAAGGCTGGTTTATCATTAATGTATGTGGGATTTATTATGCAACTGTTACAAAATTACCTTCGTAATCCCTAGTGCACTTAAGAGAATTTGGTTCCTTTTGCATTTCTAATATTGAACCTTTTGAACCAAGGAATTAAGTGGTTTTCTCTTCAGGGATCTGAACTCCATCCCATACAATGAAATAGAACTGTGGTTGAATATTTTCAACTTGAAGAAGTAAAACCATTTACAAAATAATGGTCAGCACAATACAGTATCTACTCTGGTGTATTTACCTCACACATGCAAGTATGGATATGTAAGGTTCCAATTCTAATGGAAGAGTCACTTGTGTTTTGTTTGAGAGAAGAAAGAGGACTGGGGAGAAGGATTCAGTGAAGTCAGTGAAGTTCTCCCTAGCAAAGGGCCAGTACAAATCCCGGACACAACAAGGAGTCAAAATAGGAAGGAAGAGGGGCAGAGCAGTACACGAAAGCTATTTCTCTGCATTGGCATGGATTTTGACACTTAAAAGCAAAGACCTGGAAATGTTTTGTGAACTTGGATTCCCTTTGAATGTGAACATCTTAGAATAGTATCAGATGCATGTATTTGGCAGGTAGCAAGTGTTAGTGCTGTCAGTGCTCTGCAGTATCTTACATGCCAGTTTCTCTTGCCCTTGTGTGTCCCTGAAGAGAAATTAGAGTAAAATTGTGTCCTTTGAGGTATATGGGATATGCCTCCTTCAGCATTTTAGGTTGGAGGAGCAGGCTTTGGAAATGAATCTCCTGGTCATTCTCACATGTAGAGCTTTGGTTTTTGAGGTGGTTTACAGTGTCGGAGTACACAAATGGGATTACCTCCTGAGTAAAATTAAACTGGAACCCAGGACCTAACATGCTCCAGCAACTAATGGACATGCAGTCCACACTGGAAGTGGTTGGAAATAACTTCCAATAAGCTGTGTCTAGTGTAGATGCCAGACTCTAAACACGTGATTTTATTCTGTAGATCCCTTCCTATTGGACCTGGCTAATTGTTAATGGAGAGATACCCACAGCCTGATCATTAACAGGTCTTGCTTTAAAAAAAAAAGGATTATGCAAATCTGCTCTCGTATCTCCTATTCCTTCTGGAATTAATTACTGTTCATTAACAAAGTGGTTGGTCTATTTCATGGGAGAAACAGGATGAGACAGATGGAGGCCAGCCAGTGTTCTTTAGCATGAGGCCTTTCTCACCCTCATAGTGATAGTTTTGTGGTTTGCATATTAGGAACAGTTTTCAATGTAGTTAACTATTCTGCTTCTGTTGCCTCTTGCTATCTAAATATTTTGACATCTAAATATCTAGATATCTAAGTAATCTGAAAAAATGTGTTCTTTATCTGTGAGATAACAAAAAACTCTGGTTTATAGATGTTTCTTTTTCTCTCTGTGTACTTGTATAGATCAGTGTATTTTCTAGGGTAGGCAAAGTTTTCCTTCCATGTTCTAAAAAGACCACATACTATAGAAATGGTTTGTAGATTTTTCCATTTTTTTCTTCCCCCCGCCCCCCCCAAACAATTGAATTAAACAAATGAAGTATCAAAAAGAAAATGTAAGTATAGAATGTTTTTTTTTTCAAACTTTTCTGCTCTTACACCTAGAAGTTGAAAACTCTTAGGTACCTTTTGGCTAGTTCATAAAAACATGAGGTTTTCAGTAAAAGTTTTGAAACCTCCTGCAGATCTATATTGCTGTAGTGGCCACCTACCATGCCAGCCTGTAAAGACCTTAAAAAAAATCCAGTGCAAATGAAACTCCCAGTCCTTAAGAGAAAATTAATCCTTCAGGCAACAGCAAAATTTGAAAGGCCTAAATAGTAAATTTACTGGATGCATGTATTTATAATCTCTGCTAAAGGCATAACTTGCTTTTGATTGTTTCCTTTTCAACAGCACTGAGAATGCAGTTTTGTTGCCTGTCTGCTAAACACAGATGGTTTGACAGATGAGCAGGTTACAGGTGGCAAGTGTAAGCAGCCTGGTTTGTGCAAAAGGTTCTTGGGCTTGTGACATAGCAGGCCTGGACTGTCCCTGCTTTTAAGCAATTTCCACCTGATAACACTGGGGGCACTGGCTCTGACCTACTGAGTTTGCTGATGTCCTTCAGCTCATTATCACCTCATATTTGACATTGCCAGTTCTGTGGAAGTAATAATCCAGAAATACGTAAAATTCTTTTGAAGTTGTGCAAGGGAGGGAATGGTGGTGGCTTACAAGAAGCAGCTGTGAAAATTACTAGGGCTTGTGTTTGGGCTCATAGAGAGAATTATTAATGAAAATACAGCTAGCTGAATATACTCTGGACTGTTTATGATCTGGTATTTCTCATTTTTTGTCTTCAGATATGTGCTGTGATTAGGGGTGTTGGTCAGCTGATTTTGAGTTATTTGTGTTGATTTTTATGTTGAAAAATTGTCTTTCTCCACAGTCTCTTTCTCACTAGTGCAATCAAGAGACCCAAGGGGTCAAAAGACCAATCATTTCCCTCAAGATTTAGTAAAGGAGTAGACTGAAGGTTGGGTTGTTTTTAACTCCTCTATCTCATTACTCAAGATCTCTCCTGATCTTTTATGCATATTTGAAGAGAAAAGAAACTTGCATTTGGCTTTTTTAATATGTAAATGGCAACAAAGACTGGATTTTTATACCAATTCACTAAATAATTGATACTTCATGAATCAATGTATGACATGAAAGCCTTCCAGAAGCAAATGATGTGTCAGAATAAAGTGTAAACCCTTCATATATGTATGAACTTGCTTTACATCCCCATCCAGACTCAATAAAGGACAGTTAAGACTGATAGGTCACATTCCCTGGCATGTGTTATTGTAATTCCAAGGACGATGAAAGAACACGTGGGAAAAACAAACAAATATCCAACATGAGGCATTAGTCAGTAGCAATCTAAAGTAAAAGAGAATGTCACGTATTGCAGATCACTTGGAGGGATAAAAATCAGATCCAGTACTTGCATAAAGACTAATTTTCATGTACAGAAAGACAAAGAATATGTTCTCTGAAGAGTTAATGATGCACTGTATATGTGAAGGAAAAACTTTTATGTTGTTTCACAATTTCAGCTGGATCTAAACTGTAAGTCCCATAGAAAAGGATAAAATTAAGCCCTTTTACAAATTTGTTTTGCAATAGTATTGGTAATTTCCATTGCAAAAGAAAAAAAAGGTGTTTTCTTCAGGAGCAGTGCTAAACCCACGCACAGAGCAGCAGTGCAGAGTTCCTTTCTTGAATCTTTGGAGTTTAAACAAGAAATAATTTGGAGCATGAGCAATGCCTTACTTGGTAATTCTCAAATCCCAGAATTTTGCCACAGGTTGGTATTTAAGTTCATATAGATAATAGGTTTAAATAGGTGTCTTTTTCTTGCAGGGAGCATGCTTGGAAACACACTATATACTGAAGAGAGGCTCAATTTATGGCTTTGCTTTAAAATGCGACTATCTATATTGGGCTTCAAAAATACCACACAGTATCACCTTATAAACATCTCATTACCTCCTCCTCCTCCTCAAACCACTTTGGAGACTGATAATAAAACTGAAGATTTATTTAACTAAGTAAGGACTTGAAACTTCTGGGTTTTTTTTGTTTGGTGGGGTTTTTTATGGGGCATTTTAGGTTTGATTGTTTACTTGACATGAAATTTCATTGGTAAGTATAGCTAGATTCTGAACATCTAGCCAACCTTATTCATTATGTGACAGAAATATAGCTAAGCCAGTCTAATTCCAGGCATTTTTATTCTGCTGGTTAAAATTTACTTTATGAAAGATAATGACTATCTAGCAGCTTGATTTTTGCCTCTGCTTCATCTGTGAGGCAGACTGTACATAAATCTCCTTCAATTTCTTTATCATGACCCATTTTATCATGTCCTTGCAATTAAATCAGATTGGGAAGAAAAAGAGAAAAACAGATCAACTAAAGATCAAAAGGGCTAGAAGAAAATGTCCAAGACAAATAATTATAAGTGTGTCAAACTTCAATGCACAGTTACACTTTCTCATGTCCATTTCAGTCACTTACCTTTGCTTATTGAAGTTGTTAGCTCTCTATGCAGCAGCTTTGTTTTGATGTTTTTCAGTAAAACATTTGGCACCCTGTGGAATTATGCAGATAAAAACAATGAATTAATTAGGAAATTGTAAACATGAAGAACCTGTGATACTTTCATCTTGGCTACAAAGAATTGCACCCATAATTTCGTTTTGAAACCACAAGCATGCAACATGAACTTCAAAACAGAATACAGCAGTTTGGAACCCAATCCTGCAAACCACAGGTAGTTTTAGCCATATGTATAATTCCAAATTTTAGGTATTAGAAGGTGAATATAAGTTATTTAATATATTGAATCTGAAAGTATATCTTATTAAATAATTGTTATGTGACTAAGTTCTAGGTGTGTTATGATTGAATATTGTTGAAGAGCATTATCTGGAACTGAACAGTTTAAAGTAATCTATTGACTTTTGCTTATTATATTTTGGATTGAGTTCTAAACAGACAACTGCAATATGAGAAATGGGATCCCGCCAAAAGAAAGTGATTGAACAGTGAAGGTATGCTAGTTTCACATTTCCTGTGTTTGATCTTTTGTTGATTTTTTTCCTTCTCTCATATAATCTCTTTCTTTCCTCCCTCTTCTGCTCTGTTGTGTTTGCATTTGGTAGGTTGAGGGCCTGTAAACATCTTATCGGAAAAATGTTGGAAGGAGGGTAAGGGGCGTATCAGAGTCAAGAAGAGTGCTGGGTATAGAGGAGCCTGTTTAAGGCAGGCAGGGGAGAAGAGGGGGCACAAAAGAGATGGTTAGTCATGCTGGAGGGTTTTGGTCTTTTTCCTTCCTTTTTAAAATCTGAAATCTATAAGAATGTGTTATTTGAATTGGATATGTAGCCTCTGGTTTGAGTTTAAAACCCATGGTACCTTCCAGGTTTGTACTATACATGACTTGTCCATGTTTGGAATTACTCCAGATTTGCTGCTACACTTGAAATTCACTCCCTGCCTTAATCCAAAGTAACTTTCAAGTGTAGACAAGCCTAGCAGTTCAACACTAACATTTACTTACCTTTAGCAAAAGTTTTAGGTGTTCAAGGAATGCAGGGTCATTTAGTAAGGAATGTAGAATTTTACCTCATTAGTTTGTATTAATGACTTATTTCCTAAGAAGCTTTTAATGGCTTTATTACATTAACTGACCCTTCATATTAAAGGTTGTTGGGTAGAGTCATATGACTAAAACAATGGAGTTAATGTAATGCAGCATTACAACCCATACCTAGTCAGCAACCTATGGTTATTGCTTCTAGACCTTTTTTTTCCTTGCTTTCAGTGGCACAATAAATCAGCTTAAACCACAAAGCTAATTTTAAAGAACAACACTTTACCTCAGAGAGGGACAGAATGGATGTGCTGGGTAATGACTGTCCTCATCTGAAAATACTCCCTGTGCTTGATCCCAGTTCTAAACCTATCTTATGTACAAGATACCCCTTCAGGATGCCTCTTCATCCATTTGGGTTTTGGCATTTAGTGAATTAGCATGCTTACTGTTTTCTGGACTTTCAAAACTACCAGAGGTTCTTTAGTGGTTCTTAGTGGTTCAAGAACATGGCTGCTGGCTTGTTTTCTGGATCCACTGTTACAGAACCTGTATTGGCTTAATGTAGAACATGATCCATTAATATAAAAGCAAACAGGAACAGCTCTTAGGACAGTGTGGTCCTTCCTATCTGTCTTTTTCTTTTCTAATGTTTTATTGATTGGGATAACCTTTTAGCCTTGAAAAGATTCTAGACACTGTATGAAGTAAGAGAGTTTTGTGAGAATTAGTCCTTACTAATGTCTGAAAATAATTTCTGGAGTCTTAAAATACTTTATGACAAGAAAACATTTTCATACCAAGATGCTTGTTTATAGAAATCTCTGTTTTCAATTAGAATCTCCAAGTCAGTTTGGAAATAAACATTTTGTAGAGCTGTTGTACCCTTCATTTCATTTGGTGGGTGAAACACATTTAAATAGTGCTATAAAGAGGTAAGTGATCATCAGATGCCTACATCCAGCAGCAACTATTTAAAGTGCACTTGGACTCCTGGCAGTGGGTCCATCACAAGAAGCTGTTAATTAGCAGGCAGTGTGTTCACTGCCCCATCAATGACAGCATGCAGTCCCCAGCTCCACATTTATCCCAAGGCCCCAGTCTAATGTCACTCCAGAAGGCAGAGAAGATTCTGTGTTTCTTAAAACTGTGGAAATTTCCCATGCAGTGACAGGTTTAGTGCTAAAGTTTTGAGAGCAAGTGAATCCTAATTCTCCTTTCCAACCCAAACTGTTCTGTGATTCTATGAATATAGAATGATACCCAAACGAGTAACCTGCTCCTGGGAAGGATTAGTTAGTTCAGCTTGGATGCCATGTTAACAGATTGATGCTGCTCCTGGTGTTGGTGACCTGAACTCAGCTGGCTCCTCAGTGCAGGTTAGGGCTTTATGACCATAACGTGAAATGAGTAACTGAAACTAGTCTAGAACTTTTGGTGAGTAGTAAATGGGTAGTTGCTATCCACAGGAGTGTCCCTACTGTATTTTCTGGGAAAGAAGGAAAAAAATGAAAACTGTGATGTTAATAGTTTTCACAGTGCATATTTTTTAAGATTTTACATTTACTTAGGCCTAATTCTGTAGCACCACACCATGAAAACCTCTAAACCTCCTGCAAAAGTGAACTGTCACAGTTTTCATACATCTTAGTGAGGATAATACATTACATTGGTGGATTGGAGCAATGCCTGCTAAGTGAAATAATCCTGCCCAGGACTGAAGATAATCACTAAATCAGCAAATACTTAAAAAGTAAGTAAAATGTAAATTATGTATATAATTGTGTTCCTCAGCTCCAAAGACTGAACACTGTTGTTAAGATTGCAAGAATTTTCCATGGTTTAAAGAGGAAATTATGTGGTTTCTGTTTATTCTGCCACAAAATGTAAAAATAAAAAAAATGCCAAAGCCAACTGTATATCATTATGTTCCTGGGTGACCCAACCCACGTGCCTAATTGTACTTTAATGTGGCAATTTGTCATGGCTTCAGTCTTTGAACATCATGTACATCAACTGAGTTACATATTAGTTCATAACTAAAAATCTGTGGTTTTGTGTCTTAGTCTTGAACTTTTTCAAACACCAGGACAAGTGGTGCTCAAGGATGCTGACTACCTAACAGAATTGGCTCCATGGACAAGAACCAGTTCTTACCAACATCAGTGAAAATGGTGAAAATAATTTGGCTAAGGTTAGACCTATATAGAAACAATTTGATTTTACAGAGGCTTGTGCACACATATTTGATGTCCCATACTTGAACAGTTCTCATGGCTACTTATTTGAGTGAACCTAATCTGTTTTATTTAATCTTTGCAGGATTGGGACCTAAATGAGTAATTAAAAATAATGTGTTTGCTTAAGTTTCAATCCCATTTTTAATCAGCAGTCTGGAATTTTAGTTAGCAGAAATATAGTAGACACACAATATGCCTTGAAATACATATATTGCTGTAGAATATTAGTTTTCTTCTCTGTTGAAGGGATTTCCCCCACCTCCACATCCCTCTTGCAAAAATTTTGCATCCCACATATGAGAGTGATAAGAGAGGAGGTATGTCATGCTCCAACATGCACAACTTTTCAAATGCTAAAAATAAAGTTCTGTAAGCGAGCTTAGGCTGCCAACAAGCAGTCTGAACTTGTATTTTACTTGTTTCTGCAGGTTTTTCTCCAGGTTTTGTAAGCCTGTTTGCTAAAATATTTAATGTAGACTAAATGCTTGTTATTTGATTTACTTTGATTTTCTTGCTAGAGCTCTCATACACAGATAATGTAGTAATTTTGAGGACTGGTCTTTGGGGGAACCTAGCCATTGACTGATGTGTGGTGCATGCAGCAGAACTGAGTAAGGCTTGTCCAAACACAAAGAGGTCAAAGGTAAAATGGCAGTGGATTATTCTAGGTTGTGAACTGACATTTCAAGAGTGGCTAAATGTGTCTGAACTCTTGTAACACTCCTCTTGGGTAGATGTAAGAACTTGGCATTTGTGACTCAGGGAAAAGGGCCTGAAGTCAAAGAACATTATGAAAAAATCAAGTCAACTCTAATCCCCTCAGTAAGAAATCCAATTAAACTAGTAAAATTTTGCTGAGACAATGTGGAGTTATAGAGAAGTAGAGTGGAGTAGTTCTACTCCTCTCCACTTCTCTCTATCTCCACATTATCTCCATGCCTACAGAAGAACAATTGCTTACTTGGATAATAGTAGATTAGAGTAGGGCTCAATTTTGTGATGAGAGTATTGCTAGAATAATGTTTGCCAAGTTTAGTCCTGCTCTCATTACCACGACCTTTAGAGGACATACAGGTTTGAGAGCAGCACACACCTGATGTTGCAGGACTGTGTCAGAAACTAACTTCGTTCATCTGCTGAAGGCTAAAGTTGTGGGTGGAAAGGCCTCATCATCCCTTTGTGACAGTTTGCTACACAACTCGATAGTCTTGAAGTTGGGGGATTTGACAACCTTAAGCATGCCTTCTGCACTGAACATCATTTTCTGTTATTTTCTAGTATAATGAACCTCGAGGGAACTGGAATAGTTTGCTCTGCTGTAAACGCTGTAAGCTCTGCGGTGTTGGCCGAAACTCGTTCAGCTGTGGGCTTTGGGCTGCCCTTGGCTGGGATGGCAGCACTGAGGGGGCGGCCGGGGCCTCGCTCTGCGCCAGCCGCCGCTGGGAGCTGGGCCCGCTCGGGGGCTGCAGGGACGTACCTCGGTGCATAGGGCAGGGCACCGTCACACCGCCGCTCACACTGGGCCCGTAGCGAGCACAGCCCAGGCTTCGTTACGGACGCGGTGCCCGGCGGCCTCACGCGGTTTCGAGGCCGGTAACTTAAAGGCCGTTGGCGGCTGTGACTGCCGTGAGCGGGGACTGTGCCCCTAGCCCCGGCTGCGCGGGGGTTTTCGAGCCGCTGGCTGCCAGCACAGCCGGGCCGTGGGCGACCCCAGGACCCCCTCACGGCTCCCGGGGGGCGGGCGGGGCTCAGGTGTGGGACGGGGCGGGCGAGCGGGGGCCGCGGCGCGCGCTGGCGGCACGCGGGCGCGAGGGACGATAGCGGCGGGCGCGGCCGTCACGGCGCCGTCTCCGCCCCGTGCCCAATGGCGGCACCGCCCGCGCCCGCCCGCGCCGCCCCGCCCGCCCCGCCCCGCCCCGCGGGCCGCGGGGTTACTGCCGGGCCGGAGGCCGGGCGGGTGCACACGCGCCTCCTCCGCCTCCGCCTCCTCGCCGCCTCCTCTGTGGACCGCGGGCCGGGCAGCGGTGGCCGGCGCTGGGCGGCCTTGGCGAGGGCTGCGTTCCGGTCCCGGCCGGCGGTGTCCATGGCGTAGCCGCGCTGCTGCGCGCCTGCCCCGCGGGACGCGGCGTGGACGGACTTGCCGCCGGGTAGGTGCGGCGGCCGCGACCCCCGTCCCGACAGCGGCGACTCGGGCCGGGCGCCCCGCCGGGATGCGCCGGCCGCTGGGGCGGGCGCGGGGTGTGCGCCCCTCGGGGTGTCACCGTGACCGGGCTGAGCGGGAGTGTCCCGTGGCCTCCGCCGGGCGCGGGGTGCGGGAGCTGCCGGGGGCGGTCAGTGTCCGCACGCGTGCCGGGAGGAGCGGCTCGCCCCTCGGGACCGGGCGAGCTGCGGGGTCCCTGAGGGAACCGAGGGGAGAACCGGGAGGTGGGCGAGGGGCAGCTACAGGTGTCCCAGCGGCGGTCACCGTGTCCGGTACGTGCTGGGCGCGCTGCGGGCACAGAGCGAAATGCTTGCGGAGGCTCGCTCTGCTGTGCGCGAGTGTGTCCTCGTACCCTTCCTGAGCCCAGGTGAGAACTCGGCAATTTACAAGCAGAGTATGAGTTTAGTGTAAGTGACAATAATACAAGGGCCAGTATGATGTCCCTTCAGTGCTATTTCACTGAGGAGTTGACATGTGGGAGTTACTGCTGCAGATTTTGCAGGGGATGCACTGGAGTCAGGTCACTGCAGGCTTCTGAGTACGGCTCTCCTAGTAATAACAAGAATGTGGCTTCAATGTTAAATGTAAATTAAGTAACTTTTTAAACACGAGCTTTCCCCAGTTTCAAGTGCACCTGAAGTTCCAAAACCATGGGTGTCAAACAGCACAGGATGTGTGATACTTCTCCCTTTCACAAGAAAGGACTTCTTCAGGTGTAGTGTGATGTGTAGTTATGCCTTTTCCACTTGCTGTGGATGTAGCCAGATCTAAATCTACTTATCTCAGTTCTATTAAGCTGCAGCTGCTAAAATTGATTTGCAATCATTTATTATTTTCTTCTCAAATGTATGATCATTATCACAGTTCATTTTTTACAGAGTATTTCTGGTAGTGTTTATAAGTTGTTAAAGAGACACTTGGACATACAAGTGCCATGATTTGGTTCTAACAAAAAGGTTTTCTGGCTGGGTCTGTATTTATACTGATCTAAGTTTATGTATTTTTTGTTTGGTGGGGTTAAACAGGCTGATATCAGACCCCCAATGGAGAGAAAACCCAAAGTGAGAGAGCTGCCTGCTCACTAACTGTGGCATCAGTTAGGTTTGTCTCATGATGACCCACAGGACTGATGCTATTGTAGTCTCATATATGGAAGACTCTACATGTGTAAATGAAATGTCTTCCCAAGACAAAATCTATTTGTTTATCGCTACTTATGAAGATTACTTTATTTCCCTTACAGTGCATGCTTTTTTCCATGAATGCCTGCTAGAGTATGAGTTGGTAGCTGGGTTTTTAATTAGCCCTGCACAGGTATCCTATCAAAGTATGCCCAACAAGAGCGTTAGTAAATGTTAATGGAAGATGCTTATTCATTCATTTCACCCCAGTTTAACCCGTGAAAGCTTACAGGGCTTGAGTTCCAGCTGAGGAGGAGCTGCTCCTCGAATGCTGACCTGGTGCAGCTGGTGCTGGGCTGGGGGAGGAAGGGAGGGACGCGTGTTGGAGGGGGGCAGGTCATTGGCTTCCTTCAGTGAAGAGTCCTTTACTCTGAAACTTGTTTCCCCCAATTGTTTGCTGCAGTTCAACCTTTTCAAGTTTAAAGTGACACTTCAGATTTTTCTCTCTTGACATGCTTTCTGTCCCTGGGGAGATCTTGTTTCGTTGTTGATTTTGATGCATGTTTTGTGTGTCCAGAGCCTCATCTAGTCAAAGCGTGTAAGTGATATCCACCAAGGGTGTGTGTTCTTTTAAAAAGTAACTTTTAGATGTTGGCATGCAAAACATATTTTCATACCCCAGTATCTTGATGCCTGCCACAGGAAGAGTGTTTGGAAGTCAATTGCTAAACCAGCAGGGGGAACACAAAACTTGCTGTCTATAAAGTCTCTCCTCCTACCACAGTTGGAATTTATTAAAACTTTGGGCCTATACTTTTGATACTATTTCTTTAGAAGGTGAATATTAATTTACTTGGAACACCCACACACATTGAAATAAACACATTATTTTCAAATACTTGTTTATAAATTTCCTCTAGCAGATCTCCCATTCTTCTGAATGCAATTTTTGTCATATTAGCCATGACCCACTTGCAAAAATACTACAGGTTTATGTGAGTGAAATTTCTTTTTGAAGATGTTTGAAGTGAATTAAACCCAAGAAATGGTATTTTGAGTAATCCTGCAAAGTTTCAGATAATGAACTAGACGAAATATTTTCACAGTGGACCTCTTACTAGATCATGTATGATTGTATGTAGACATCTTGAGAGCTCAAGTTGACTTGCAAAGCAGTTGTATTCTCACAAGAAACTATTTCTAGTATTTAGGATTTCCATAAGAAAGATATTTTTAGATATTCTCTTAGGTTTTAAGAAGTCATTACTAGCTTATTACTGTGGAGGTCAGCTGATGGTCCCAGCACAGAGGAATAATAGTTTTCCTTTTTGGTTCATATTGGCATAATGATGAAGTCTTTTGTACCAGGAATACTGAATGTAAAGGCTGTGGCCAAAGAAGGTTATGTGGATGGCTTACACAAATCTCTATTGCTTTCTGGTCTGTGAAGTCTGGTGCAGCCAAATGGCAAATACTGAGGGTGTGGATGCACAAACAGATGCCTGATTGGGAATTTGCAGGGTGTCAGGTACTCCTCATTAAGAGCTGGGGAACAGCCTTTTACCTGCAGGTCAATTCAAGAATCTGGCTGCTTCTGCTTGGGGTTAAGCCACCTTTCACTGATGGTGGGGTAAAAACATGCCAAGGAGCATTTGCTACAGAGTAACCAGTTTGCTGCCTGTGAGTGATAACAATTGTATATTCCACCAGCATGAGGTGTTAGAGCAAATCCAGACGCCATAGAGTTCAACTGAAATTGACAGTCCCAGGTCAGGTTTAAAGATATGTGAGCTCTGGTTCTGGAATGGCGGCACTAATTGCACAGTGAGGTATAAAACAGATATAAATGTATATAAAGTAGATGCATATTTCAATGGCCATGCATTGTTCTCTGAGAGCATTACCTCATGTTGCCTGCCACTAAAAGTAGAAAAAGGTGTATGTTAAATTCCATTGGCAATCTTCATCTTCTGTTGTTTTCATGGAATCCCAAAACTTTGTCTCCAGATGGTTCTCTGAGATGTTGAAGTTGTGTACTTTGTAAAGTCAAACTGAAAATTCTGCTTTAATGTGATTTGAAAATAGTGGTAAATCTTTGCCTCATTTGTCTTACGATTCTTTTCTTTGATACCTCCAATAATATTGTGTTAAGACATGAATTATAAAATCTTGGGCCATTTATGTGAATCTCAGAAAATAGTATCTGGGATATAGATTGCAAGTATCTTTGCAATCACGTTGCTTTTGATCTAGTTCCATAAAAATATTTGTGTATTATAAATAGGCATTACTTCTATAGCAGTAATATTTGTGCTGATTAACAGTGGTATGCTAATTTCTAGCCACTTCATGAATACAAGCATGTTTTGCCATAAAAATGTACTAGCAAAAAGTAGTGCAGTTGGAATTGCTTTATCCATCACTGTGGATTCGCATTTTTATGTGCTGGCATTCATCCAATAGAGCAGCATTTCTTGTGCTTACAGCAACAATTAACTCTGTGGTAGCCAAAATGAAAGAGATTTACCAGATTTCAGTTATCTCTGGAAATCATGGAAAGAGGGACTTTAAAGCTGCCACTTAATTTATATTCCCTATTTTTTTAATTTCAAGTATCACAAAATAACTGTCTTTAAAGAAGAACTTACTTTTTGACCTTGATTATCTAAGTCATATTTGTTGAGTTCAGCAGAGAACATTTCATATATTGCATTTTAAGTTAATAACTGTTTATTTGTACTTACAAATTATTATGTCTTGGAAAGTATGCTAGTTTCTGATGTTTCTATTATGAAATGAATGGTGATTTTGAGGAAAATGCGAAAACAATTTCATCTTCATCCTGTGAATAGTACTTCAAAATGAGTGACACCTGCTTATTATTAACAAATTGAATTACATTATATTTAGCACTTCTATGTAATAATCAGTCTAATTTCCGTACACTAGTTGGCCAAATTAATATTTTTTTTCTTCTATCCTGCTGGAAGATGTTATAAAATTTTGAGAGTCAGCTGGAAAGGGCCTCTCTTTCAGATGATTTCTGTTGTGACCTTGCAAGAGACCTGCTTAGATTGCAGGAGAGCAGCTTATCTAGAGGTCTTTGGTCTGAAACAACTTAATTATAGAGCTGCTGTGTAGAGGTTGTTTTTCTGCACAGAAGGCAATAGGGGCTGTGATACAATAAGATAGTGTTAGTGATTCTGAAGAATAGTGGCAGTTCATTTATTCTCTGATTCTCCTTTGTAAGCACAGGCATTTTCTGTTGGAAATTGGTGAGCTATATTGTGTGAGTCAGGGACAATAAAAAAATCCCAAAGTATCCAGCGAGCTTACTGTGTAGTAGAAATTTGCTGAATTCATGTGTTTCTTTGCCAAGAAGCTGGATGTGGACTGAAGACTGATATGTCCTCTTTTGCCTTACACTTGACAACTAAGTTGTTAGGCTGTAGCTGCATTTGACCCTGTGTGATTAAGAACTATGGTAGTATTTTATCACACGTGCGATGCATTGTTTTTTACAATGATTTGAGCAAAACAAAATTCTGTTCTGCTTTCCAAAGCAGCTGTTGTGGTGTTTGAAAAGAGCCTTTTCTTGTAATAAAGCTATTGCATTAATGAACCAAGTCACTTCTCCAGTGTATACAGCCTGTGTTCTATGATAGATTAGTTCCTCCCTCCAGCAGTTAAAATCACCACTGTTTCAAAATACTTGTAGATCTGGTGATTTGGTTCACTCCAGTGATGATCATATACATGATAATTTCCTTCTGACAGAAAGATCCTTCTGAAAAATTATTTATATGACTACTGGAATTTGTTGTGGTCTTCCTTCTGTCCATACCTGTGCCCAAAATTTTTTTTACAGTTGTCATTTATGCATTTAATGTAAAATAATTAAAGGAATTTCTGAATGGTAATGATTTTATGGGAGTGTTCTCCACTCATTCTGGGTGGAACATGCTAGTGATTCATACCTTGGCTGGAGCAAATGCCCAATGAAATGCTTCTAAATAAAAAATTTTATGAAAAAGTTTTGCTCCTACCTGTATAGATTTTTCTGCTCAACAATTGGAATGACTCCATTTGACAGAAAGTGAGAGGGTAGATACCCCTACACAAAGGGAAACTCCTTTTGATTCCTTCTTTTAACTGTCCCTTTAAGGACTTCCCTATATGTGTGGGAGAGGTTTCCTATCTGTAAGATGTGCAGCTGAAAGTTTAGTGGCTAACGGATAACTTTTGGTAAGTGTGTTTATATTGCATTCTTGTTTAGCTACCTGAACAAATAATCTACTCATCTGCCTGCCTACTGTAGTTTGCCTCATTCTAGAGACCAAAAGACACACTTCTTTTGTTGCTCTGTTTGGCTTTTTTCCAAAATGTGCATCTGATAATAGATGCAATTAACTTTAAAATACCTAGTAGTTAATATTTCAGCCCATTAATTTACGTATTGTAGTATGTAATGGCCCATGGCAGTGAGGAGGGCTGGTTTGTATCACTTCATTTAATTCCCCTGTAATGAAGTGCTGATTTTTCAATCCTGTTCATTTATTTACTGACTCTCTTTCTTGTTTGTTTGTTTTACCCTTCCCAAAGAGGTTTGCATCCTTATACAGTGAACTTGTTTAATGCTGTAGTCTTGCTTTTCATCATAATCTTTGTGGGTTTCTCACAATTAACCCAGACAGTTGCTGGTGTTTATAGGTCATGGTTTCAAAACTACTGTTCTAAATGTGTACAAGTCATTTCAAGATTTTAAGTCCACCACTGATGGATTTACGTTTTTTTCCTGGCAGGAAGGTTCTAGGTAAAATATTTCTAGATGCAATCCTATGGTTTTGCAGTTCAGTCTTGAAAAAAAGTAACAGTGCCAAGCATTCATTAACAGCAATTTGCTGAAATCTTTTATCCTGTGTGGAAGAAGCCTTGCTGAATTGTTGGTAATTTTCCATCCTGCTGTGGCTTCAATTCCGCAGAGATGCCCTCCCTAGGGTTATATCTGTCTTGATAGGTACATTAGAGCTGTTATCTGTTTAGTTGAGGTGTGCAATTAGAAACCCAGCCAAGTAAAACTTAAGATAAATTAAATTTGTGTGAAGTTGTTGGCTGCTACTGTGTTTGTGAAGAGTAAGATAGCCCAGTGCCAGGAAACCTATTCTGTTTCCAATTAGAAACAATAAAAAAGTTGGTAATTAGTCCAAAGAAATTTAAACTGTGAGAAGGAAAGGTTGTAGAGATGTTTTTTTTCATGCAAGTTAGGATGATCTCGCTTAGCATGAAGATTCCTATTTCTATTGTTTTTGTTTTAGGGTAAACTTCTTAGAAGCAGCAAGTCCCATTTAAAAAACATGAGCTTAGTTCCTGTTAGTTGTGGTGAGATATTACTGGTTAATTGGGAACTTGAGTTTTATTTAAATGTTCATCTGAGATTTCTTGAGTTGCCATGCTTTTATGTCTGTATGTTTCTAGTTATCTCTGGATTTTTGCTTTGTTCTGCTTCCTTAATGTGTATCAGAAAGACGGCATATAATTGTGCCGCTGGTATTCCCTGGTAAGATCAGTGAGATTTCTTGTCCATCTTCTAACTAGAAGGTGGAAGCAGAATGCCTAAAGTAGTGTTGTCTTTCCAGGCAGGTGTTAAGGAGGTGCTGCTGTGGCCAAGGTGAGGTCCTGCTGTGACTTCTTTCGCCTGTGAAAGAATGGAGTAGCTGTGAGTTGCACAGAAAATCCACAGCTGGAGCTGGTATGAGGTTGCAGATTGCTTGAGCCATTACAGTACAAGAGCTTTACAGCATCCCTGCCTCTTGTTTTCTCCATTCCTTTTAGAGGTGTCCTGTTGTAGGAAGTGCCTGAAGGCTCTATGGTAAAGGAAAAAAATCTGATTTGGTACTCAGATTACGTGTGGGGTGTTGGTCATGTTAAACTCTGTCAGCAGTGCCATCTGTGCTTCCTCCTGTAGAGGTTCAGTAACCTCTAGGAATTTCTGCTGTTGTCAAAAAGCAATCTGTTCCAGGCTGCTCCTTGTGGAAGCCTTGTATACTCCTTCCACTCAAAGATGCCCGAATGCACTTCCTTCCCTTCCACACACTGAAACCCTCCTGCATCCTGATCCTTTAAGAGACCGTTCTCTTGTTTACACTTAGTAAGCAAAACCTTCCTCAGTCTAGGAAGATTTAACTGGATACCTCCCTGTGTTTGGGGGAAGGGAAGTCCTGGGAATATATAACAGAATGATTTTTTGGTCCTGTTTCTGTAAACTGTCTCTTACTTTTGTGCTGTATTATGCAGTGATTCTTCACCCAAAACTTGCAATTTCTGGTGTCATCTAAATTGACAGCAATAAAATCAGGTGATTAAAAAAAGGGAAAGTTGTGAAGCTGAAGGGGAAGTTGGTTATGAAATGATACTGATCATAGACACCCCCATCCTCACTTCCATTCCAGCTGTGGGCAAAATATGTACCAGGTAACCAAATCCCCTCCAGTGCACTATGACTAAATAGGTGGAATGGTTTCACATTTTTATTGGATTTATTTGTTTATATTTTTGTTCCTGTAATTTTGGCAGGAACATTGTAATACATTAATAAGAAAATAAATAAACAAAACACTAAAAAATCACATGGAATAGAGGGGCACATTACTAAATGGCATAAAACATCTTCATTTGGCACTCTTCCAGTTCCCATAGCCTTTAACTGTGACTTGTTGAAATGTCCCATTACAAGCACAGCAGCATGTGAACTGCAGGACATCAGAGTTACTTTTTCCCTGGACTTTATGATATATCAGGGTTTTTAGTTTTATTGGTATTCATATATTCCCTGAAAATGAAACCACTTTGTTGTTTCTAAACCCGAATCTGTTCCTTTATAGTTTATGAATAAGTTACTATTTTGAGTTCTGAATGAACTTGTGGGACTTTGTGTCTATGCCTTGGACATAGACATTTAAAAATACAGACAAATTTTCAATTGCACATGAACATTTGTTAATCCTGTTAATCAGCTTTCCTGCCTGTATTTGGGCAAATTGTGCAGAATTGACATGATCAATGTCAGCTAATAAATCTTCAAAAAAAAGCATTTTTAATAGGAGTAGGGTTGTAAATAAGCCCTTTTGCTGTTCCTAAGTTTATAGAACTGCTCATATAGTTAACTATTTGTGTGGTTATTTTATTTGAGATTGGGTGTACTTGGTTACAAATGTTTGCCTTATTTACTTACACAGGGCATGCATGTATTCACTGCATTCTCACAGGGAAGCAGCTTGGACAAATGGAAGAAAAACCGGTTAAATGAGTGAAATGGTTGCCATGCGTAAAACAAGCAAACAAAAAGTGAAAAAGCTTTGGCTGTGAAGGCGGCCTTGGATGGCCTAGAAACTTGGGTTCATGTTGCTATGGCAAAACAACACAAAGGGACAGATCCTGCTGGCTTCACTCAAGTATCCCCATTCACTTTGTTGGGACTTGTGATGTGACTTGAGAGGAGGAGGAATTTTGGCTTCCTTTGGTAGAGAAGTGTTTGTTAGCAGTGTTGTAGAGAGCTGTGCAACCTCTGGCACCACATGTGGAAAGAGGGGGGAATTACCAGAGTCCATGCTGATAAGGCAGAGGAAGTGGAAGTTATTCTTCAGGCAGTAAAGGAAAAGTTTAGACAAAAAGAAGGGTAGAGTTAAGGCAGGGGAAGAACTTGTATGGGAAAGGTAGGTGCTGATTAATGAAACAGATGGTAGCTGCAGGGGAGAGGACTTCAGGGAACAGAAGTAAAAGGGGTAAATAAAACAATAAGATCCCAATTCAGTGAGAAATGTGGCAAATTCCTGTGCTAGAGAAGCGTTTAATAGGAAACAGAAACGCTCTATAATCTGTGGCTCTGACTGCCTGCAGGTTGGACTGAGCAGAGAAGCTTTGAAGAAGTAAGCAAAAATAAATTTACCCAGAGAAGAAAAGTGTGTAAAAGTTGAAGCTAAGGAGACTGCTGATTTCAAGAAGACTGTTGCATAATAGGTACTTGGCTAAAAGTACAGATTTGGCTGAGTAGAAAGGTGCTCAAATGTCCTGAAGCCTGAACCTAACCCAGGGTGTGCACTTGTTCATATTAATTTCTAGTTCTTCAAGCACTTTAGAGCAGCGTCCCATCCCTTTTCTAGAGAGCATTAAGCCTATGTGGGGGTGGAGACATTTCTGCTAGTGGCAGAACAGTGTAGAATGTCATTTCGTAGTGACAAGCCATCCATAGACCACAGTCTGATGGTCTGGGAGGGCCTGTCAGTAAGAACTGGAAAATCCATAGGGCAAGTTTTTTTTTTAGGAGCAAGCATCATACTTCTAGCCTGTGAATTCTTCCATCTTGTTGTAGTATTAAAGGTGACTTTTTAGTTCAAAGGCTAGCTTTAAAAAATCCAAAGACTGAAATTCTGAGGAAGATGAGTAGCAGATTGTTACAAAGAAAACTGTTTATGTATGTGAAAGGCAGAGAGAAAACAGCAGTGTATGTTTCCTCTGCTGCTGGCTCTAACAAATGTAGATTGCTTTAAGTACCACTGAATTAAGGACAACATTTGTTGTCCTCTGGCTTAGCATAGCAATGAGATCTGTCCTTCTAGGCAGTGCTTTGGTATCCTTCAAAAGCACCATGCTTTTCACTGGGTTCTAGCTACGCTTTATGCATCAAAATTCTCATGGGCATCAGAGGCTCCTAGTTGAAACTAAATTAAAGCCTCATGCTTTCTCCTCTGCTTGTCCTTATGTACTTCAAAATGTGTTTCCTCCCCTTCCATTTCCCAGTAGTCTTTCATACCTAATAAAAGCTAGTAGTAGTCAGGTTCTCCCTAATGTTCCCAGCAGCACGTATTCCTGATTTGATCTGCAGATACATATTTCTCAGCAAAATAGGGTCTTTTTGCTTTTTAGACCCTCACTTTTACCAGGACTAGTGGCCTTTACAACAGTAGATTTCAGTGAAGATGACCCCGTAGTCTTCAATGGTTTTGATTCAGATGCCCTCTTTTCCCAGCCTTCCTTGCAGCTTGTTGTAGTAAAAAGCATTGCCATGAAACCATATTTAATAAACCCAAAACTCATGTCTTCTCTTTCTCTTCCACATCAGATTTTTGGTTATACTTTTAATATGCCCTTTCGTGATCTCATTTACAAAAATAACCACCCAGATATACCCCAAAGGAAAAGATGATTCTCTTGGAAATTTCTTCTGAATGTCAAGTTGGCTAGCAGTTGTGTTTACTTCTTGGGTAAATAGTTTAGGTTCCTTATCCCTTTGCACAGCTTTCTTCTCTTATTTCAAGGGAAATCTCTTCCTATTTTGTGGACTGGCTTTTCCTTCTTTTCCTAGTTTGCGGGTTTCACTTTTTTTCTAGTGACAGCAGGTCTCGTACTGAAGCAAAATCTGGCAGATTTTGCACCAGAACTTAATTTTCTCACTTTTTTGTTGTTGTTTTTGGTTGGTTTGTTACTGTCAGATGGTCACTTAAGAGCAGCTTAGTATCTGATTCCTGCCACACATGATCATATTTTTTAAAATACTGACAAATTGCCTGCTCAGTAGGTTTAGTCTTAAAGGAGTTATTAGTAGCAGTTTTGTCTATCTTTTGCCTTAAATTGCAGCTGTGGAGTGGACAGTTGGGGTATCATTCATCCTAAATTCATGAAACTCACTGTTGATTTGTCACCTTTTCATGTTCTTTGGTATTTGCCCTGCATGTTAAGTTTGAGTGTATGTCTTCAAGCAAGTGAGCTCATTCTTCAGAAAGCTCTTCTAAATTTTTAAAGTCTTCATTATTCACCCTTCATGAACTGGCAGAATCAGGGTAGAAGTTTAGGGCTTTTCAATCATATACTGGCAGCTCTGAGTTACCTTGGAAATGTTATTGGTCAGTGGGTTGTCGTAGGAATCAAATCACTCCTATAGATGGAAATGTGTATGTGTTCTCTATGCCTTTGAAATCACCTTTTTCAAAAGGACTTTGATCCAAGTTGAATTGCAGCTTGACATTTTAACATATTTAGATGCTCTGGTCAGAATGGGATTCTAAACATAATTTCTTTCTCTCCAGTTCTTTCCCTGTGCTCCCTGTTTCTACACAACTTGGTGCCTTATAAAACTGTCACTGAGGAATGAGAGGCTTATGCAGATGGGTCAGTGATCTAAGTAGTATCTTGGGTTTTCTTTATTAGCGTATGTGCTGTAGTTGCTCTTTTTCTGGTTTCTCTTGTGTTTGTTGGTGGTGGTAAAATGGCTGTACATCAGTAACTTGGCTTTCAGAATGCTTCTTCATTGCCTCTTTGCACATAGGACATCTTGCAGAACATTATGATGGTCTTCCATAGATAACACTGACTAGAAACCTCATCATTTGCTCTATTTGATAATTTTTATTTATCTCAGCATTTAAAAATTGAACTACCAACCAGCTACTACTACCAGGTAGAGTTAGGTTTCTTTTCATCTAGAGAAATAGCAGCAAATTATTCCATTTATATTTCACTTCCCAAATAATGCTCAGTATTTGCTAAGTCTTGCCATTTTGCTAAAAGTGCATTTTAGGTGGGGCACTTGAAAAGGAGCTGCATGAACCCCCATGTTGTGACAGCCTGTCAGCTCCTGGCTCTGCCCATACACTGCTGTCCTGCAGGAGTGTGTCTGGTGTTGTCAGCAGCCTGCAGAGCTGCTCCTGTTTCCCCCCACCTCCCAGTGGGATCTGAGGCACTGCCAAGACCACTTGGAGGTTCCAGGAGCTGGGTGCTGAGTGGAGGATCTGCAGGAGGCTGGAGTTCTGCCCTTGGGCACCAGCAGCCCTTTCAGGAGTGTAGATGCAGCGCTGTGCACACAGGGCAGTGCCATCCCCACCACATAACCCGTGCAGAAATGCTGCTGAGCAGTTTCTCAGGTTTCCTCAGAGCCCCAGGGGTGCTGGTCTAGATGCAAGTTTTGGTTGAGCAGGCTTCTGGTGCACTGCATGGCACACACTGTAACAGAATGTGGCCTTTTGTCCTTGTTTTTCATTCCATTTTCATGTCAGCAAGAACCTTTTAAGTGATATTCATGTTGCCACATGATCCTGACTCAGCATTTTGCGATCACTTAGTCCCATGATGGAGGTCTGTAATTTCTTGCAGTGCTTTATGATGGGTGTTAGTGGTTGCCAAGGTGCCATCTGTCATCTGCTCCCAAAGGCACAATACCAACATTCCTGTTCTTTACCTTCCTGGTCTGGAATCTTATTCTAGACATCTAGATAACTGAGAATAGAATTAAAAAAAAAAAGTAGAAGAGGATATTGTGGATCTGCTTAAACATTTCCCTTCCAAAATCTGCATCATGCATTCTGGGGTCAGAATTTTCAATGTTTATAAGGATTGCAGCCATCAGCTCTATTGTCATTTATTAGCATAGCACACTGGAGTTGTTCAACTGACCTGGTATATCATGTCTCATAGTACTTTAAAATAAAGATTTTGAACAGTTTTATGTTAATATTTAGTGTTGAGTAGCATTGAAAAATTTTCAGAGTTTGTCATACTGAGAAATGAGTTAAATTTGAATTACCCACCAACCAGCTAGAGCCCATGTGAAACATTTCTCCATGCTATAATAAAGGTAGCAGCAGATAACTGAGCAAACAAATGTTTATATGCACCAGAGAAAGTCTGATTACTTAAAATAAACATGTCTGAGGGTGTGAGTACCATTGGCAGGCTTCAGTGGGACTTTGGTATTAGCTGACACAAAGGACTCTGGGGCCTCGCTTCCAAACAGATCCCAACTTGCACAATGTATAATGGAGCAACATCTGCAAAGAACTGAAATACAGGGGAGGAGTACTAGGTTATTGGTACCTAGGGTATCTGACAATATAAAATGCACTCCCCTACTAGACCTTTAAGAGAGTTCTGTTTCTCTTCTTACAAGATATAACTTACAGAAATGTTGTTCGATATTTAAATTAATGTATTTGTATTAATGTTTATTTTTACTTCTTTCTGTAGGCAATTAAAACTCCAGAAGATCTGATTTCAAAGCTCACCACAAATTTCAAAGAAAGTAAATCTACATGAGGAGCCACAAAGCAAGTTGATTTGAGAAGATACAGCATTTACAAAAATGTCAAGTTGTGTGACTTCAGTGTTTGCTTTGATGGTTTTGTGCTTTGCAGCTGCAGGTAGGTGGTATTATGCAAATCATGCATTCAGTGGATTAACTGGATGTGCATATTTAGAATTGTTGATCAGAAATACTTTTTCATGCTGAAGAAAGTAGGTCAGCTAAAGTTTGTTTATGTCTAGGATTTCTGTAAAACTATTGTGATCATAATTGCATCATATATGGTGTGAGAAACAATGCTGTTCCTGTAAGAATGTTTTCTTGCATCTATGTTCACCCTTAACATAATATAAGAACTGTGGTAGTAATGTAAGTTATTTAGGTTATTTACCTATTTATTTTTAAAAATTGTATGGTGCACTTAAAGGGGAGGGTTGATATGGAAGCCTTTGGGAGTGGAAGCAGTGTAGCTCTGCCAGCGTGATGAACTATTGGCTCTGCCAAGAGGCTGAATTTATTTTCCCAGGTGCAAGGTTGGGCTGGTGAAGCTGAGGCTGCTAGTCTCTCTGCAAAGCTGGACTGAAAGGGTGTACCTGCTCAGCTCCATGCTGCCTCCAAGACCTGTAATCTGGAATTAAGCCCCAACTATTTGACTTTATAAAAAATATGTCTGACAAAATCCCAGAAAGGTTCATAATAGGTCACGGAGTCTGTCCATGTTTCCTGCCTTATTGGGATAAACCTCACCTTGGTCATTCCTGACAGTTGTCTAACCTGACTTAGAGTCAGCCATTAGTGATGATGGCAAAAGCCTTATAATAACAGTTGTCTGTGTTAATGAAGTCCTTTTAGGTTAGGAACATGCATTGCCATTTAAGGGGATTGTTCCTGTCCCACATTTTGGCCTAGCTGGGGATTTTTAAAATAATATGTTGCAATAACTTGTGAAAGGAAGGATCTGTGGAGTTCAAGTACCTAGTTTATTCTGTAGTTTCTTCAAGCACCAAAGTGATTCTACTCAGAATGTTTGTTTGTCAAAGTTCTTTCTGTGGTTGCAAGGGGAAGCGTCTTATGTGTCCAGCTTGTGTACAGCCTGGGTCTTTGGAGAAGAGGCCAAGTGGATGTGCAGTCAGTCAAAATGAGACAGTGGGAAAAGTAGACAGTGGACAGATGGCTTGCTTAAATCTGAGATGTCCTCACTGTGGAAAAGATGACCAGCTTTGGAAGAGACAGGGCTAAACAATTAAATGTGTTACAATTTGGCTTAATTTCATCTTCAGCATGGAAAATTATGTTATTTCAAGCCCTCAAGCCTTATGGGACTTTCTCTGGGTTTGACCTCCTTGAGGGCATCCATCCAACATGAGTAACTTTGATTGTTTAACAGTACGTGATGCTGACATTTTGCAATAGTTTCATTGCAGACAGACTTCCAGCAAGGCAGGGTGTGTCTGAGTGTGTCTGCAGCTCGAGCTGAGGACATCAATGCTGCTCTTGGCTGACAAGAGCCATTACTTGGAGCAAATCTGTATCATTCTAGATGTGTAAAAATCTACTTTAAAAGGAAGGGCCAGTGCAGAAAATAAAAGCTTTTTTAATTGATCACAACCATAATTCTGTTTTGCTGCTGAGGAGAATGCTTGCCTATTGAGTCAGCTTACTTCTTAATGCTAGCTTTAATTAAAACCCACTGATTTAAAAGTGCTATCAAGCAGTACTACTATTAGAAAGTTATTCAGTGTTCAGAAAACGTAATGTGTCTGTCTTGAAATTTGTTGTGGTTTTTTTGGTTTTACTCCCCATCTCTGTGTTTTCCTCTGGCAGATATTCTTGAGACAAACTCTTAAAAAGCTTTGGATTCAATCAGATGCTTAAGTAGAATGACAGAATTATTTTGGCTGGAAGGGACCTCTGGAAGTCTAGTCCAGCACCCTGCTTGGAGGAAGGCTGGTTTCAAATTCTTTCTCTCTTGGAGACTGATTTTTCTTCTATCTGCATGGGAAGAAGTCAGCTGAGGGGAGTAGGAAGGGTCACAGTCTGTTAGTGGAAGGTGAGGAAGCACTGTCTTTGTGGTTTCTGACTGTATCTGCCTGTATGTTTTGGTCTTCTTCCATGCTTTTTAATTTTTTCAATAAATTCTTTATGAGAACAAATAGATAATGTCCTTACAGAGTATAATGAGTACAGTGAGATAAGAGCAAGAACCAATGGACTATGATGAAGAGGGAAGAGATGTCAGGCAGATGCAATTAAAACTGAGGAAGGACAGCTCTCTGAAGGTTATTTAGGTAGAACTTTTGCAGCTTGAGATCTTGAGTCCTTTTAATGCAAACAGTTATGCTTTAAATGCAGGGAGTTTGTGGCTCTAGGTGGAGAGCAGGTGGAGCACACAGTGTGTTCCTGCTGTGTGAAAAGCTGGCAGAGGCCCCTGGCTCTGGTCAGTGTGCTGCAGGCGTGGCTCCTAACTGCCAGCACAGAACCCCTGCTTTTCTAGTCTTGAACCACAAATGTACTAGTATAAATAAAACTAGAAGTCTAAATAAAGTTAAGAAGTACAAATAAAATCTCTTGCTTGTGGTGGAGCCTGGGGGAGGCAGGGGGCAGTGTGCCACCTCCCTAGGGTGTTGATTTTTTTACATTTGAACCTTTTTCCAGCTTGCCCTTTCTTTCTGAAGAAGGGAGGCTGCTGCAGCAGAGCACACCTTTATTTTGTTTGCCAATCCTACACTGAAACTGCTGCTACTGGTTATGGGAAGGGGGTTTTGCTGACATTATAATAGCTTCAGCATTCTTGTATTTTCAGGTGTGAGGTTCTAGACAGAATCCATGTGTTGTTTGGTTTCTTTTTTTCCACTCTTGCTCTTGAAGGTACTAGTGTGTTAAATATATCAAAAAAACCCCCAAAACCCTGGAGTTACATGGCACGATGCACAGAAATGGATGGTCGAAGACGAGTCACAGACCTGCATGTTTTTCAAGCTAATAAAGATTACACCTCACTAACTGCATTGAAAATAGTCTATATAAATATTCAAAGAATATTTGCCTGTTTTTCTACCTCCTCATACTACCTGGATGTATGTAGCTAAATGCTTATCTGAATTTCATTTGCTTTCGTCTTGTACATGGATTTCTTGTAAGCTTTTATTTATAAAGCTGTAATTGGGCAGAAAAAGACTGCAAAGAAAACCTTGATTACTCTGAGATTTTTCTACTTCATGGAAAGTCCAAGGCAGGATGGGGAGAAAAACTTCTGGCAAGCTATCCACCCGACTGAAGGAATTAAGTTTTTGAAGTGGGATTAAATTAAGGTCTGGCAACCTGCAATAGGAGCTGCACACAAACACTTAAAACTACACACAGTTATCCAGGCCTTGGATGACCTCTTAAATTAGTCTGGCTTTTTAATCTTGGAGCAAAAATATTCTGTCCTAATGTGGCTTAAATCAAAGCCTGGAACGTATTTATTTTACTTGCTGGCAAATTAGTGCAGTTGGGTGCGTGATGCCTGTCTTAAGAAAATGTCTTAGATGACAACTGAAATACATACCTGCTGTAGACCTTGAGGGCCAAACCTTCAACAAGTCAGATCCTTCTGTGAAGGAATGGGAACATTTTTTAACTTCAATTTTTGGTTTTGTTTTGTTTATTTCTATCCTGCATTACTATTCAGCTGGAAAGAAGACAGAAGGGTGATAGAGCCTATGGATTTACAGTGGCCAGAGGTTCTCTTTGCAACCTCTGGGGTAGATCCTCTGTTGGTGTGAATCATTCCTACTGCTGAGAAAGCAGCGCAGCTGCGGTGCCTGATACCAACTGGAATTTGCCCATGGAGCCATGTTCACTTTCCTTCTACCCCCCTGATACTTAGCATTGCCTGTGCTTGACTTGTTGACACCTTTCTCCTTATGACTGTGTTTCATGGTTGTGGTCAGGCAGATGAAGACCCTGTAACAATTAGATATATAGAAGAATTTACCTATTTTCTGTAATGCTGAGGTCACTGGTTTATCTGCTCATGTTGGGTCTGTCTTTATGGTTTTCTTCCAACAGCTCTTTACTCCCTGGTTCTCCACTCTATTGTAATCCTAGCTGCTTTTTCTTTCTTTTTACATACTTGTTTTTGTAAGCAATCTTACATTGTTCAGAGCATGTGTGCTTCATTTTCAGTAAGACTGTTTGCTTGCAAGCTCATGTATCTCTGGATCTGTGCCCCCCAGATATGATGGTGATGGGTGCCATGTTAATAAGTGGAACAACAGGAAGAAACAGACCTTGTCATGACACCTAGTTTTTATTTTTTCAAAAGATGAACTTCCCCTGACCTTGAACATTGTGTTTCCAAAAGCAATATATGGTTCTTCAAAGCACAGTAGAAAAACCTTCCACTAGAAGGTGAAGGACATGATCTAAAAAAAAGAGTAGAAATGAATACTGGGAGTTATCACCCAAATTTCCTTCTATTTTAAACAGTGTTTGCTGGGTATTTCCCAGATGTAATTAGACTGTAATTATTTTTTCCCCAAAGTATTTGTTGCCAGAGGTGTGAAGTTTTTTGTTTGTTTAAATTGTTTTTAGAGGATGAGGACCAAGGGGAAGAGGTTGGATCTTGAATTCTTAGGACTAAAGTAAAGCACAGGCTGGTTGCAGCATTCAGCCTTTGAATATGGATGAAGATTTCACTCTTTACTTCCCTTTCCCTTCACATCTTTCTCATAATCAGCTGACTTGTGCCTCCCTTTTAAAATCACCTATTTCTATCTGTTGATGGTCTGGGTGTTCAAACTTTTGAGAAGGCAAAATAGACATAAAAAAAGAGTCAATTTTCATTTCACACAAAACATAATACCTTTCAAGCAGTAAATTGTTTTAAGTGAGCACATTAAATACAAAGACTGATTAAAACTGGGAAGCTAGACTGAATCTGTGTCCCCTGATTTAAGTTTCTTCAACATTCTTGTGCTGCATAATGATCTATTCCCTTGTTAATTACTTTTTAAATCTGTTCATCTGTCTGTCTTTCAGCAACTGAATTGAATCAATTCCTATGCCCTTTCCATGTGCTTTGTGCATAAATAGTGGGTTTTTTATCTTCCAAACCCACACAAAAATTCCGAAGAATTTAGTGAGTCAGGATACAGAGAAGGGTTATGTATTTTCAAAGAGGTAATTGTATCACAGACTTGGAATGGGTTGAACTGAGCAGACTTCATTTTTCCTGTATCAGCAAGGCTCTCAAGCTAAACCCAGTTGAATTTCAGCAGAATTCTGCACAATTCTGCACCCATGTGGAGCAGTAGGATGTGGGGTTGTGGGTTCTGATTCAGCAGAACAGCTGAGTGTATATCCAAGTGTTTGCTGAACCAGAGCATTTATAACTAAACATGAATATCTGGTTCTTTGATTGAAACTGACTCTGGTGATGCCAAAGGAGCCCTAAGAAATCTGCAGCCCTTAATGCAGTACTGGAACTGTGTAGGTGCAAGAAAATGGCATTACTGAGGGTCTCTGGAGGGAGGTACTCCACTGATGAAAAGTAGTTTTGAGGGAAATTTTATGTCACAGAATGAGGATGGCATTAATCTATGTCTTTGTAATGGAATTTATTCAAGTTTTTATTTTTTTAAGAGAAACTTGTCTTTAACAAGTTCTAAGCTTCACGTAATTATTTTATAAATACTTTGCTAAAAATAATTCTTTTGTTTTCTGAAGGGAATTGGGATTTGAGGTTTTGTTTGTAGATCTTTTAATATCCTTTCTGTATTGCAGGCCCTTATTAACTCTTTCTTAGCTTTTCCATCTGTCATTTGTCTTATAAATAACATGATCCCTTTAATTAAAAAAAAAGTGAAAAAGGCATATTTATTTAACTAAAGATTAGACTTCACCTGCTGTAGAACCCCACACCCAGCATTCCCAATGTGGTCCTGGGGTGTCTAAACAAGAAATGAAGCATCTGCTATTAGAAAAACAATTGCTATTTTCACATTAAACTTGTATTGAATTTCTGCAAATCTGTTTCTTTTATAAGCTCCTTCCACTGAAGCATGCTTGTATGATTCAATGCCATTATTTTACTGCTGGTGATGTTATAGTGTAGAGAAAATATAGGGACCAGACAGAAGCCTTTTCAAGAAAGAGAAATAATTTAATCCTCTGTAGCTAATGCTAAAAAGAACTTGAAGTCCCTTAGGCTGTAAGTCATAAGAGAGATGAATTTGGAGTGAAAAAAAATATATTTAGCACAAAGACCCTACCATGTTTTGTTACCTGAAGGCACTGAGTTGGATTCCGCTTTGGTATGAACTTATTTTAAGTCAATGGAATTTCACCAAGGATAAGTTTTGACCCCAGGTGACAAAAGCAAAGGTTTTTACTAATGCCATGAAGTGCAGCTGCTTTAAGCACAATGTGCTTTTCTTCTTAAGCACACTTTATAAAAGATGGAGCTATTGTTCCTTTTTTTGGCAGCTTCCACACTGTGAGACTTACTAATAGACATTTAATAAAAAAGGGATTTTACCTGTCAGGGATGGAAATAACTGAACTGAAAATGTTGTTACTCTCATTATTGAAGTAGTGCAGTGAAGATGTAACAAATAAAGGAATTTGGGGGTGGGCAATGAAAACGTATGTAAGGTTTGTTGCTGTTTTATCTCTTCAGCAAAAATTTTGCATTCATCTGAAGCAGGTTTGGTGTTTTGGTGGTAGGTTTTTCTGTTATCTTTTCCTTAACACTTGAAGCCAAGAGTGGGTGAAGAATTTTTTTTATGGTTATTTTTCCTCATTTTCCTCTTTAGATTTTCTTCATTTCCTTGATCACCAAATCTGTCTTGTGCCTCGAAAGGATGATGGATGCAATCTATTTTGGAATAAATAATTTTTTTCTTTATTTATACTTTTAATTTAAATAGAGCAGTAATAAATATATCCTACCAGAGATGCTCCTCAAGTTATTTTGATTCTAGCTACTATGTCAAAATGAATTTTTTCCATCACAAGAATGTGTTCCTTTCTTTAATATGTAAAAATCAGGGAGGGACACTTAGCATCAGAATGCCTTGGTGATTCTTTAGGCTTCAGGAATTGTATGAAAGTGGAAAAAGGTAAAAAGGTTATTTGTGGCTATTACTGAAGTAGTTTAGCACAGTTCAGTTTGCAAATTTGGAGTTGCTTTAAGGAAATATGTAGAAGCTGAAGAACTTTAAAAGCAGTGGTCACAAATTTTATATATTGGGATGTGTGTGTGTGTTTAGTGCAAAAGGGGAATTTTGGTTACTCCTGGGAAACATCTGCTCTGTAGCATAAAAGCTGGACAGGTGCTGCTGTGTCTGAGAACAATCTGTCTTGTGCCTCGAAAGGATGATGGATGCAATCTATTTTGGAATAAATAATTTTTTTCTTTATTTATACTTTTAATTTAAATAGAGCAGTAATAAATATATCCTACCAGAGATGTTCCTCAAGTTATTTTGATTCTAGCTACTATGTAAAAATGAATTTTTTCCATCACAAGAATGTGTTCCTTTCTTTAATATGTAAAAATCAGGGAGGGACACTTTAGCATCAGAATGCCTTGGTGATTCTTTAGGCTTCAGGAATTGTATGCAAGTGGATAAAGGTAAAAAGGTTATTTTGTAGCTATTACTGAAGTAGTTTAGCACAGTTCAGTTTGCAAATTTGGAGTTGCTTTAAGGAAATATGTAGAAGCTGAAGAACTTTAAAAGCAGTGGTCACAAATTTTATATATTGGGATGTGTGTGTGTGTTTAGTGCAAAAGGGGAATTTTGGTTACTCCTGGGAAACATCTGCTCTGTAGCATAAAAGCTGGACAGGTGCTGCTGTGTCTGAGAACAGGGTGGAGTCTTCTCCTGCCCATGGAGTGATGTGCACTCCTGATACAGCCAAGCACAGCAGCCCCCTGTGACGTGATGTGTGTGTGTGTTCATCCTCTGTGGTGACTGAATGAAAATGCTTGTGTCTGAAGGACCTCTGGGAGAGGGTGGAGCGAGTTCTGTGCTGTCAGAGCAGTTCCTGCCAGCTGTGGCTCTGCCATGAGCAGGGACTCCTGAAGGAGAGCACAGGGATGCTGGAGCAGCAGCTGGACCTGTTCTCCTTGTGCAGTCCCTGTGCCCAATGGCCATGGCTGTGTTAGCTGCATAGGGGTAATCTATGAGCCTCTGCTTTTGACTGAAACATGAAAGGCTTGGATCTGCATTTGTGACTTTCTCTGTGATTTCCCCACGAGTTATTTCCTCTCTCAATCTTGGTCACTTGATATGTAAAATGGATGTCTTCAACCCTGGCGTCTTCCCTGCAGGCCTATTTGAAGAGCCAATGTAATCACTTTAAAGTCACATTGATCACATTGTTGCTAACTGCTGGTGTCTCGGTAATTCTTGAGAACCTCCCTGTGCCCTTTTCGGAGGGCAATAGGATAGTAGCAAACAGCAAAAATTTTATTAAAGGTACTGTCAGAATTTTCTAATTTTGGTTGGTTTTAGACTCATGGATGCTGAACTGCAGAGGTTTGTTGTGTGATCTCTGATAAGGATCAAGGTGGTTTACGTTTTGGCAAGTCGTAGATCAAGTATGATGTTCTGAGAAGTGTCTTAACTCATGGAGTTACATAATTTTACTCTACCTGCCAACCTTAGTAAAAAAAAAAAAAATCACTATATTTGCAGGAAGCAGAATCAGTCATATCAAAGCAAGGAAATAGGAAATCTAAGACTGTACAAAAATGATTTTCAGGTGAAATACAGCTTTTTCTTGCATCATTAGGAGACAGCTTAAAACAGCAGGTAGAACTGCATTAAATCCCATGCAGGGTTTGAGCAACATGATAGAAATTAATGTGTGGCTTCAGTTTTGTGCATTAGGGTAGACTTTGACTTTGGACTATATAATAACTTCGTAATTTGTAAAAGTGGCCAGATTTCTGTATCTTCTGCTTTGAAATGACATGTCAGTCTGGCAAAATTTTCTTTTATGGCGCTAATGAGTTCAAAGCAGTAATTAATTTTTCTGTGGAATATTTTCACCTTCAGGCTGAAAAAGTAATAGATATTTGAATAAATTGGCAAGAAAACTGTTGAGAGATTACTTTGGAAATTACTTGTCTCAGTTGCTTTTTGGAAATAGGCCAGTAATAGTTATTTTTCTTGCTAAAATAGTGCTCATGGCCATATTGTTCACTGCCTTCATTTTCATTCTCCAGTGCTAATGTTGTTTCTCTGTGATCACATTTACCATCACAGATGGAAGTAAGAGAGCTCAAGTATGCATCATAGGAAGGTCTCTGAGGTTTTTCTCAAGACTGCAATTGTCTTAATTGTAATACTTGACAAATGCTTCTGTAGTGCCTCCTGTGAAAAGGCAAGTTATCTGACTTTAGTAATGGTTTCTCTACCAAGGAGAAAAAAAAAGTAACTGAAATATCAGAATAAGAAATGCTTCATTCCAGTAACAGAAAAATAAAAGCAACCCTGAAAAAGATCTGGTTTTATTACTTGTGTCTCTTGAAATCTTTTTTCTTTTTTGAAATTAGCAAAGCTTAGAGGTATTTTCAGCAATTTCATGCTCAAGATAAAATAATGTTTAAGACTGTGTGATGGTTGATTTTGAATAAAGCAGTCTAAAAAATATCAAGTTCCTTAATTCTAGGTCTATGATACATTTACTGGATCTCAAAAGTATGTTTGCAGCAAGAAGCCTATAAGTCAGCTGTTATAAATTCTAGACTGAGCTTCAACTTAATTGATGTGATTCAGGAGAAAAGAATTCTAATGAAACAGTTCTGAGTATTGAACTGCTTAATAGTGTTGTTAAAATCTTCTTGTATATGGAGAAAACCAAACTAAGCGTATTCTTCTGTTTGTTTCAAAATTGCACAAGCACTATGTAAAGGATTAACCAAAAATAGTGTCAAAAACATTTCAAGTAAAAGTTGCTAACAAAGAACTCCTTGGGTTTTTTTCCTGCCTTGAAGAGTCCTAAAATGTCTCTTCCCTCTTTCTCCAGAGAAATAATAATGCGCTTGAGATGGTTTTATAGGTCAAGCATTCATGTAAGTGTCTATGATTTGACAAGATGGCTCAAAGGAAAAGTGGAGTGAAATCAGGATTTACCCAGGAGGATTTTTGAGCAATGAATCAGTGCTTTTTTGGGTTAGTGGACTGAAGTAATTTAATTGGAGCAATCAACATTTTTGGTACTAGTTGACTGAACTAATTAAGTTGATTCCGTTCTGATACCTATGTTGTCATCTTGTTCCAGTTGCTTTTCTTAAATTTTTGGAAGGGGCCAGCCTGTGTACTGGTGTCCAGGTTCTCCCTGGTGCCATCTCTTGCTGGAATGCTTTTTTGAGGATTCAGTTTGCTGCTTGGTGGGCTACAAGTGCTGCAGACCGAAGAGGTTCATGTTGACACTATAACTTTCTGCAGAGTTGCTGTGTCTTCTTCCCTTTAATCCCATTCTAAACCAGTCAGGTGTCTGATCCTGGTACAGTTGTATAGCATTATGTCTCTAGGAGGAATCATGGCAGAAATTTGTAGATGGTAGCACAGGTGCTCTTTTTTAATGGATTTAATCCTAGGGTTCATGTCCTGAGGTGGTAACAAAACTCGTGTTCTGGTGCAAAGACTTTTGGCCTGCCTTCTCTGTTGGCGACACATGGGTTTGTTTGCTTTTCCTTCAAAGCAGCTTCTTGTTAGGTCCTCTGTGCTATTTTGTTAACTAAGTCACTTCTGGTGGAGTTGGAGAGAGATTTACTGAGAACCTACTGAACAAGGACTGTTGTGCCAGTGAAGGGAAATCATGCTATTGCTCACTTTCAGTGGGACCCTGCAATGAGTGTGATGCTCTCTGCTCCCCTCTTTACTTGGGGTTGTGTTCTTCCTCCTGTGTTCAATATCTCACTGTAGTTGTTTGTATCCAAGATGTGCATTAGAATGTTTTTTTTTTAGTTAGGATGATCTCATCACTAATGAGTATTTGATGCCTTTGCAATGTTCCTAACATACACATAGAACAGCTGGAAGAGACTTTTTAAACAAGGATCTTTGTAATATCCTGGATGATCTCAAAGAACATTCAAATACAACAGTGCAGTTGCATTGGAAGCTTTAAAGATAAACATATTTTTTCATACAATGGCTGAACAGTGTGCAGTGGGAGATATCTGGAGTCTCTCTGCATTTACAGTGAGTGAAAACTGCAGTGAAATGTCCAAAGAGGTTAACTAAACTGTTAATGGTTAACAGTAAGCACAATTAAAAAACAGTAGATGAGAGTACACTTCCGTGCTATATTTCTGAATATATTCAATTTGTTATTGTAGCCTTGTTATCCAGAGAAAAAGTTACTTGTCCTCAACAAGAACTTGGTTCTTTTCCAGTTGGACTTGTGGCATTGGTGGTAGGGCTGTGAGTGGTGGGACTGTCCAACTGCTCTGCCTGGGCTCTCTCTGGTCATGGGTACGGTCTGTGCTGTGCTCGGGGAGGGAGTGGGGCTGTTTGTTACCCAGCTGTCTGTGTGCAATTAGAAAGGGCTGACACCGTGCTTCAGTTGGTCAGTAGGGGGTGGTAGCTTTTCTAAAGCAGGATCCACTCGGGCTTTTGCTTCACCAAGTGCCTTGCCTTGCAGTGTGAGGTTAAGCCTGCTTCTGCATTGGATGGCCAGTAAATTACCACACACCAGAAATCCTCATGAGGTGTTAATGAAAGCACGGCTGTTAATTTCCATTCCATTCAATGAATTTAAACTACTAGTCCACTGATAGGAAGAATAAGTTTCAACTAGGCTTCTATGTAAGCTTGAGAGCCTTTGAAGTCCTAGAAGTAGCTGGTTTTCTCTGAACCATCATGATTGCTAGAGCAAATAAGGGACCCTTGGAAGTGTGTGGCAGGGGTAGTGGAGCCTCCCTTTTTTGCAGCAGGTCATGTTTGTACTAGGTCAAAATGAGTTTCTCCTTATAGAAGGAGAGCATTGAAGTATTGTTCAAGTATTTTGAGTAACTTGATCTGTGCCTCACCTGATGGCACTTGGACACAACCACAATGTAAAACAGCCTCTCAGAATTGGAATATACAGCAACAAAACCATTTGGTTTACTGGCACAGCTATACATCCTTGCCCAAAAGTCCATGAAAAGGTGACAAAAGCACTTTTTTTTTTTCATGTAACTTATGTAACTTTACCCATAACAAGGGTTTGCCAGCTAGTTTCCCACAGTGATATGCAATACATTACAGAAAGGAAATGTGCCACTGTACATTGCAATGTTGAAACTTCTATGCTTTTCCTATGAAGACTGTTTAATAAATGAGGCAGCAGTCCTCCTC
This sequence comes from Emberiza elegans, assembly GCA_024865655.1. NCBI lineage: Eukaryota > Metazoa > Chordata > Aves > Passeriformes > Fringillidae > Emberiza > Emberiza elegans. The sequence continues at coordinate 71,002,659 of JALJVW010000206.1, forward strand.
TGGACTCTTGAGCTGGAACCCTTCACAGTCAGTGTGTTATGCTACAATGTAAGCAAGTGAAAGGCTGAGCCATTTGATCTTGTTAAACTCTATCCCAACCATATAGTTTAACCGGGCCCTGCATTAGTTTGTCTCCTTGGTTTTTTGTTTGGATCTTGTTTGACATCTAAGTTTTTTCAGTCCCTAGCTCCTGTTTTTTCCCCAAAATCAAAACCTGATATTACCTCCTAATTACAAATATGCCGAAATGGGTTGCTTACATGGTATTTTCTTCTAAAAAATAATAGTAGTAATTAAAAAAAAAAAGAAAAGGGCATGTAAGATGCATAGCAATGGCCACTTTCAGGCTGTCAGAAATTCCAGCAAACCAGATGAATTGCCACCACCAAGTGCTGACTCAATGATAGCTTTTATGTGTACTTTGAATGTTCAGCAGGAAGAGAGATTACTCATTCCCCCACCTTTCTGAGGGACTCTTTGAGAGCTTGCAAATCGTGTATGAGGCCTGTCGGACTGCTGACTGCAGTGCGAAGTTATTTTGCATCTAGTAAGTTCCAGGATATTGTGACTGTTTTCTGAATAACACTATCCTTTATGATTGTACTTGAAAACAAATAGTGCTGTTCTAAGTGTTGCCCAGTCACTTTGAAAGGCTCGCTGAAAGGTTTCTCACTGCTTACCCCATATGTAGGGCTGGGGTGTTGGTTGTTCTTTCTGTAGGAAGCAAAAAGCCATCCTGATCACAGAGGTCTCTGCTTACAGTTATGTCAGGGGCTAAGAAAGCTTCTGTGATCTTGCACTTTTACATTTAGTTAGTGTTTTCTGGTAAGTTTTTACAGAATGTACCTGCATTTTTTTCCCTGAAGCCCTGTTTGTTTGCTTGTTGAAGAAGGAGCAACAGGCATTTTCCTGTGCTGGAGAAGACCAGGAATTGTACTCCATTGCCAGCTCTTGGGCCCCATGGGTTCCCTGTAGTGTCAAGGAGGCTCATGCTTCCTTCATGTAAGCCCTTAAGTGGGAGTTGAACCTTTGCCATACAGAGAGATGGATTTCTACACCTGTGGGGTCTCTGAAAGGGAAGTACTTCAGATGTGCATGTGAACATTTTATATTTTTGTGAAACCTGAATCAGCTTTGAGGCTCCCTGAGACTTTTTTTCTGTGCAGCAATGATACTAAGATGCATGCCTTATAAAGGCTGTGTTAGCATTGGGCACAAATGACTTATTTCCTGAGTTAAAAATCCTTTCCCCAGCTTCCCTAAAAAAAAAAAAAGGTCAGTAAAAGATTATTTGAGGAGAAGAGCCATTGTGTTTTCATATGGAGGCCATCTCAGTTCTCCTTTTTATATCTGCTGCTCGCCTGGGAGAATACACTGTACTCATGTCCCAAGCTTGAATTGTTTTCAGCTTCTTATTAGTTTTGAAAATGCATTTAGCAGTTAACTGCCAATGTGTGTGCTCCTTCTGCTTACCGCTAACAAGCAGCTGGGCAGTGCATTAAGAAAATGTGGAATTGGTTAACTCTTGTAGAACCACATCTCTGTGTTCGTTCAGTTGCCCTTGTAGAACTATATGGGGTGAAATCCTATAGAATAGCACAATGTGCTTATTAATAAGGGAAGAAATAAGCAAAAGGAAGTAAAGGAGAATAAAATCGTTTGGTGTTCTGGCAGGGAAGAAGGGCTGTAGTGAGTGAGGTGTCAGTTGTTGCCCAGATAGCGAGGAGGATGAGTGAGTGGTGGCATTTAGTAAGAAACTCCTTAAACAGTACTTTACCTCAGGGGGGATGGGAAGAGATGCATTAGTGAGTGATTCATTTCAGAGCTCTCATGTTGCAGATGGCCTTTTGAGAGACCTTTCCTAAGTGAGCAATTTTACTTTTTCATTGAGGATGATTTTGGTTTGGTGTGAGGTTTTTTTATTTCTGGTTGGCAGAAAAGAACCTCAGGGATACTAGTTAGTGTTTTATTTTATAATTAATATATATCCCTTTATGTTACTTCAACAGTTTTGAAAATCTTGTTACTGGACTTACTCTGTCAAAATTTACATTTTAAATAATGGGACTAATGCTTGCTGGTGGGCCTTATTCTTTTCAGTGAGGATGAGGTGCAAGTATAGGAAATATACAGCCAAATCTTTTTACATGTGGCTGCCATCTGTGTGAGCTAAATTACTGCCTATGAATCAGGCATACAATATGCAAGCTCTGCTCTGTGTAAAGATCTGCTCCAAACTTGTTTAGAGTCATCTTTTCTCACTCTCCATTTAGTCCTTTCTCTGGCACATCTCCCATGGACCTCATCTGGATTCTTGCCTGATTAAGGACTAAGAGCTTGACCCTGTGAGATAATAAAACCCCAACATCCCTGCAAGAATCTGCAGATTTCAATGGGAATTGAAGGCAGTGTGTGCTGCTAAAGTCTTCAGCATGTGTGCTGGGTTTAAGGTAATGATTTCAGGATTTGGCTGTGTTACAGTGTACATACTGGCCCTAACTTGATTAAGCTGTGAGTATATTACTATGATTTCAATCCTCTATGGAAAGGGAAACACCTAGTCTCTCTGTGGATTTTGTGGCTTATTTTGAATGAATTTTTATTTTCTGAATGTGTATATTGAGGTGTTTCTCACCAGAAAATTTCAGTTTATTGGTACTTGTACTTGTTTAGGAGCTGTTTTCCTAAAAGCAGGGATCCAAGAGCAGATTGCTTTGGGAAGTAGAGGCCATGAAATTGTAAGAACTAGGAAGGGTCGTAACTTTGACTCTTATTGCACACAGCCTTCCAAAATGATTCACTGTTTCCTTAAAAGATTCCAGTATCTCCACAGTTTCTTTAGAAACAAAGAGGCACAATGCTAATTATCACATCCAGGAAGAAAACACATTACTGAATTAGACCATATAATGAGATAATAAGTGTGCTTGGATAATGACCTTCAGCTCTTTGTATGGGTAATGCTCTTTAGACTTTTTTTTATTTTAATAGAGCAGAGTACCCAAAATCAAGGTTTAAAAAGAATTCCCACAGAACCTCCCAGTTTAGAAGGGGGAAAGAAGTATTGAAATGCTCACATAACACCAAAATTATCTTTTAATTAAAAACTGGGTAAGTATAGAATGCATTTTAACTTGCAATTAATGTCTAACATAAGAAAAAACTGTTCTTTAATGTTCTGTTACTGCTTAGAGGTTTCTTTTGGAAGGCTGTTGCACGTAGGCACAGGAAGGGGCCTGAAATTCAATTTTAGGTTGAAAGAATAACCCCTAAAAGACAAAAGTTTCTTGATTTGAAGGCTACAGCATAGCTACAGAATGCCTACCAGGAAAGTCACTTCTTATTGAAAAGCTCACTACAAACACAAGTAGTATTTAATTAAAGCAAGATTAAAAAAACAAAACAAAAAACCCCCCAAAAACTACAAACTGTTACTGAAAAAATCTACATAGTTTTCTGGTGGTAATGCTCCTTCAGTCTTTTGAGACCAGCACTCCTGTGTTTATAAACTGTTTTGGTGCATATTCTTCTTTTTTTCATGCACCTATAATTGTCTCCACACAAGGTTCACAGGGCTGGGTGTCACTGTGGTTGCACACTGGATAGTTTCTGGTCAAACATATAACACTTGTGTGTTTACAAGCATGGTGTGTTTTATCTTCCTGCAGCATGGGCTTCTGCTGTGATGGCCTAGTAACACACAGTGTTGATACTGATAGGAATAGTCAAGCTTGGATGCTTTGTGAGTCAAGCAGAACAGATTGCAAAGGCCCAAGTGATGAAACCCCAAAGAGGTTCTAATTAAAAAAGACAGGAAACAAAGACTAGTAAAAGTGCTCTTGTACACCCTGATGCATATTCAAGATAGTGCTGTGAACCAGTAAGTTTGTGGTCACTTTTCCTGTAGAGACTGAAGGAAGGAAGATGAGGTTTGACTGAGAAAAGAAATGGGAAGCTGTGAAAAGAAAGAGTAGAGGGCAAAGGCTGTGAAGAGGAGGAAGGAAATAATGTAATTTCTACTATCCAATCTGTGTTGTGTATGTTCATGGTTATCACAGGTATGTGGGGGATGGCAGGAAGGAGAAGGCATAAGGACTTACTCCTTGCCTTTAAATGCCTTTGGCTGCCTTCAGCTGGGGCAGTGTCCCAGGCTGTGTGGAAAGGACTGGTAGGATGCAGTGCCTGGAAAAGAGCACCCTCAGCCACTTCACTGATGGCACTGAGCTGGCACACTGGAGGGAATGAGTGCCACCCAGGGGGACACTGACAGGCTGGAGATGCCAGCAAGTCCAGAGGAGGCCAGGTAGTTGATAAGGGGACTAGAACACCTTCCCTCTGGAAGAAAAGCTGAGAAAATTGGGGCTGTTCAGCCTGGAGAAGAGAAGGTTGCATGGAGGCCTGAGAGTATCTGAAGGGGGTTTACAAGAAAGGCAGAGGGGGACTCTTCATTCAGGAAGTATCGTGGCAGAACAAGGAGTAAGGGGCTCAAACTGAAAGAAGTTTACCTTGGATATATGGAGGACGTTCTTTAGTGTGAAGGTGGTGAGATACTGGAATAGATTGCTCAGGGAAGTTGTGGATGCCCTCTCCACAACTGGCAGGTTTCAAGGCCTAGTTGGATGGGGCTTTGAGCAATCTGGAGTAGGGGACATGTGTCTGCCCATGGCAGGGCTGTTGGAACTAAATGATCTTTAAGGTCTTTTTCCGACCCTAAGCCATTCTATCATTCTGTGATTCCAAGAGGAGGGACCATGCATCCATTTTTCTGGCAATTGATAAAAAATAATCTTTCTGGTCCTAGTTTTCCTTATATAATACTGAGATTTAAATTCCATTTAAGTCTGCAACACTCTGTTTCCCATGTATGGCTGTTACTGTGTTTCAGGGCTGGACTGCTGGGTTCAGAGGGGTGGAAGATCAGGGAGGGCATGGAGCGTATGCTGTACTGTGGCACTCTGGCCAGGTACTGTTTGATTACATACTCCCACCATCAGTTTCTCCTCCACTAAGTGTGTTTTGCAATATGCCTTTATTTTTTTTTTTTTGAAAGGAAGATGTGAACAAACTTTAAGTGGTGCTTTTCATGTAAAACATTCAAAGAGAACCTGCTGTGTTAGCTAAAAAGGGTTAATTTGAAGTCTCATTTAAAAGCCACCAAATTATTTGCCAAAGGACATGCTCATTTTTTCAGCTGCTGAATTTCTTTTGCCCTATAAATTAGTGGTAATAATGTTAACAGGTTATAAAAGGGGAGAATATAGCAATGGAGCCATGTTAGTGCAAACCATTTATCTTAAGTGCTAAGTTGCACTTTAAATGATAGTTATGTTTTTAGGAAACTGGGGCCAAGCATTTCCCAAGTCTCAGATCCTTAACTTCTTGAAAAGACCTTGAAAAATATTTGTCTAGGTTTATGCACATGGAATTTCTAGTTTAAATAATCTTTGGGATAACTTCACTGTGATGATGGCAACCCTGAGCTGTGGTGTAATGGCCTGTGGTCCTGTGGAAGGTGGATTGGTTGTTTTTCACACATCAGTATTAGAGTAACAGCTGAGTTTAAGATGTAACATCACACACTTGGAAGACAGGTTTTGTTGAGAATGTGGTGTAAGCACTGAGCTTGTTAAAATTCAGGTATTTTTTTTCAGTCTTTTTGTGTAGATGTTCAAAATAGGGATTTCTGAGGCCACTTGATCTCTGTGCTTGTATTCCACTCATCCTGTTGAGTCAGCCTTATTGAGAGAGCAAAGATCAATTTCTTGCAGTTTGGGGATGGAAAAACCAAGATGGTTTCTGCTTTTCACAGCCATAAGCCAAAAGTGGTTGATTTGAAGAGAGGATCTCTTTATTTGCTTGTCTGAATATTGACAGTTTTATAGAATTAGTAGCAAAAGATGAGTGAAAACATGCACTTGATATGGACAGATATTTTGCTCAGCAAACAAACCTATGGACAAAACTGATGACAAAATGTTTATTTTAATTTATTTATTAAGCCTTTTTATGGTTAAAACCTATAGATTTATCTGTTCGTGATTGGAGGTCCTAAATATGTAAATGAATTGAAGTGACATTGTGTGCACTTAATAAATTATTAAACCAGCTCAGACTTCTCCCACATCAGGTCTAACACTGCTGTATCTAAGGTGATCTTTGCAGTGCAGCAGTAAATGCAGTTTCCAGGAGTTTAACAGAGGAAGTAGAGATGAGAAAGCAAGGGGAGTGCAGAAGTGCAATGTGGTTACCCCTTAAAAAGGGAGTAGTTCCAGTTTGGCATTTCATATGAGGTGTTAAGAGTGGGCTTACACAAACACTGATTAAGGAAGCAATTTTAAGAGACCATGTGTCATGACTGCAGTGTCCTGTCATTGTAAATGGTGAGATTAGTAGTGCTGAGGAAATTAAATGAAATTCCTTCAGGAAGAGCTTTTATGTTAAAAAAAGCCAGTCTCTTACATGCTCTTCAAAAGTGAAACAAATACCTTTATATGACTAAAATTGCATTGATCTCGCTTCCCCTGAGTACTTTGTCAGCATCTAGATGAGGTAGCTATGGAGAACATGTATGTGTATACATAAATATTTTGCACATAAAAATATGTACATACGTATAGTGTAGTGAGATATTGCATTAAGTCTTTTTGGTAATCAGAACAGTTGTTAAGCTGTGCCTATTTGTGTTCTCCACCATGGAAATATTTATTCAAAGTGAAAATGCATGAGGAGCTTTTGAAAGTGGTAGTTTGTGTCACTATTGTGCTTATCGTGGACTAAAAGGAAACTGCTCCTGCACAGTCAGCACATTTTCTGAAAACAACAGTATTATCTCTTTCTAGGAAGGTCTTTTCATATTAAGTCAGTGAGGTTTCACAGGCACAATCAAGTCTGAAGGCTCCCTGCTGCCCATAGTAGGGACAGGGGTGGAGGTTATTCCAGTGGCCATGGTGACAGCTGCCTAGGTACTCCCCAAACCTTCCGTCCTGCTCTCAAATGAACCAAAGGCCAACAGAAGCCTTCTTAGTCTCTTTATTGCTGGGTTACTTTCCTGTCATGTTAGTGAGTTGAATCAGCTCCTGTGGAAGGCAGGTTTGATCAGCATCAAAAGAGGCATAAGATAGCTGGAAAGTGTTGGTGGGAAGAAGAAAAGTGGAGAGACTGAGGCGCCCTGGGTTTGGCTGTGGTTAGATGTTGGATGATTCATCCTGTCTCAGAAACCTGTAATGTTAGGTTTTATTGGTTTTTCATTACCTGTAGAAATAACTGTGTATGTATAGCTCTGTCAAACCTGCCATCCCACAGACTTGTTCACTTGGGTCCATCTCCACGCAGATGATGTGGCCCCCTGTCTGTGTGAAGCTGAGAGCCGTGCCCTGGGTGCCAGGCACAGCACTTGTCACCTGCCAAGCAGCCACCAGGGCCTAGGGCCTGTTCTGCAGCTGGGCTGGTGCTCCTGAGCAAACTTCAAACAATACCCAGGCATGAAGTCACGTGCCCACACCTGCCTTGGCTTGAGGCATTCCTCAGCCCTGGGGCCAACATGGTGTTTCCTAGTCTTCTTTAGAACCTTAAGAAATATTGAGCACAGAGTCTTTCCTAGTTAAAACCAAACCAAATGATAAATATTCAGAAGTCTGAAAGATAACCTGTAGTGGGGCGTATTCCAGGATTGATTTCCTTACCGATTCTACAGCTGAGGGCAAGAAGCATTTGGCTGAGTGGGGACTGTGGAACAGTATAGTAGTTTTTGCCTCTTTTTCTTTATTGATTTTTTAAAGCATCTCTTTTTGTATTTTTCAAGACAAGACTGAAGCTTTTAAGTGTTTTGTGGAGGGAAGTTTTGTCTTGCCTTGAGCGCTTGTTCAGGATCGTTTTTCAAGGTTTGTTCAGTGAGACATATAGTGATAATGAACTCATCCTTAAAGGGTCAGTTACAGGAATTCACCCTCCAACTGAACTTGTAATCTTGTTATTTTTGATTAGGAAAAAGCTGGTTTGCTTTCAGTTATGGAGCCATCTTTCCTTTTGGCTTTTACTGTTTGAGATCCCCACTGCATTTGAAAGGACTGAAGCAGGTGGTGGCCAACTGCTTGCATCTGAAAGCCTGAGTAGCAAAGCCAGGTTTCTTTATTTTATGAAGGGTCCTGTCCACTGATGAGGATTTTCAATCCCTTTGCAGCTGAGGAGCTGGGAAAGCAGCCCCAGCCTGGCCTGGTGTGGCTGGCAGCGTGCGGATCACGTGTTCCAGTGCTGCTGCTCTCGTTCCAGCACTGCGTCCAGCAGCGGTGTTTATCAGATCCTCTGACACACAGCACTGAGCAGATGTTCCCTTTTTTAGTATGGAGTGATGCTTCTGACGTGCAAACTGAGATTAGCAAAGGGACGGCTTACAAAGTTTCATGCTTGAGTGAAGCACCTATATGTCAGTTTCTGACAGGCAGAGAACTAAGGGGAGGAAAAACCAAACCCCAGACCAAAAAGGTCTCTCTAGCTGCTTTTCACTGAGTGCTTGGTGTTGCAAGCAGAATCCACAAGCTTCAGTGGCCAAGGATTAGAGGCTGTGACTGCTAGCCTGTTCTTCTGATGGGCTAGTCACAAATGGCAAGGCTCCCATGCAGCCCTGGGCCCAGTGACCAAGTTAAAGCAGAAGATGATTGCAGGAAGTTGCTGTTGTGCTGACAGCTGTACCATCTGGTACTCTGCATTTCTGTGGCTGTCAAAAAGATATTTTTGAAAGGAAATCACTTCTCTCTTAACTCTCCAGATGTGCATGCATCCATATGCACCAGCATCCAGAATTCGTTGTTTGCTCTCTGAAGACCAAAATATGACTTGCTGATAATGGAATTGACAGATAAAAGCAAGACATCTTATTGAAAGAAGAGCCATGTGTATGCAGGTGTAGTGAATGCCAAGGGTTGATGAAGCTTAGGGGATTCGGTAGGGATGGTTAAATGGAATAACAGGGCTTGAATTGGACAGAAAACCAGCTACCAAGAAGGAAAGGAGCTCACAGAGGTGGTAATAAAAAGCGTAGAAACCGAATTCCTGTAAGTTCAGTGTGTCTGTGTGAAGAAAATGAAGAAACTTGGGCCAGATAGAAGAAATTAAATAAAAGGAAAACTTGGGCTGTGCTTTTAATTTGAAGATTGGGTAGCCTATAAAAAATAATACTGATGTTATGAATTAAAGGAAAATCTGTTAATGGTTTGTAGAATTGTGTGATACTGTAATTGTTTAGGAATGCTTGTGAAGTGTTTAATAGATTGAGTAAAAGCAATTGGAAAATTTTCACAACTGCAAGAGTTGCTCTCAGCTCTGTGGATGGGATGCCCCTGAACCAGTAAACACAAGAGACCTCTAAATCTTTCATTAGTCACCAGATAAGATAAACTCTTCACTGCATAGTAGTGCCCCTTGGATAACCAATGCCCCTTGGACACTGTAGTTTTTGAGTAGAAGATGGCTGCATATGTAGTTCCAAATGGAAGTTAGTAAGGATCAAGCATGTGACAGCTACTTGCAATTCTGAAAAAATTGCCTTGAGGTATTTTTCATCATTATGATTAAGAAAAGATTAAAAAAAAAAGACAAAACAATCAGCAAAATCCACCTATGCCAGAAATCTTACCCCTAGCCCCCAGTCTAGTGTATGCATTTTAGAGTCTTACTATTACTGTATATATTGGTACCTTCATCTGTACTATTGATACTGCCTGAGATGGGAATCCAGCACTTCTTGTGTTGGTTTGAAAATCATTAGAAGTAGTATCAGCACTTTCAAGCACACCCATGAGTATGCAAAGAAGTGAAGTATATATGCTTCATATATACTTCATATATTGCAAATATATGAAGTATATATTTGCAATTTAAATAGATAACATTTTGCTGCGAGAGACTCAGAAGACTTGTTTCCTTAGATAAGCACAGATTGCTGAAGCTTACATGTGTGTTTTTGTGCATGTTCTTTGATGAATTCTTGTATGGCTGGTCATGAAAGTAAGTATGGTTCTCTCTCTTTGCTGCCTGAAACTGGTTTTATGAAATCTGTGATCTCCTTCTCTGTCATCTTTAATTTACCCAATTTCAGGAATACAGTAAAAGCAGTAGTGTGGGTAGGGTCATGTGACAAGTTCCAATACTGGTTTATTAAAAATAAAATGGTTTTGAAACCTGGTTTAGAGTTTTTTGCTCTAAGCAGGCATTAATTTTTTATACAGTTTTTTCCCCTTTTGGCCCCAACACAGAGCTCTCATGTAAACCAAGCAGAATGCTTCCTGTTGTTTTCTGATAACAAGTGCACTTCCATTCATTGTTTCCATGCAATTTCCTATCTTTCTGTGGTCAAGAGGGGTAAATCTGAGACAATTTATAGGCTACCTCTAGGGAAAATAGACTTTTATAACATGAAGTTTAAATGTTTTTGGGAATATAGAACAAGGAATGTTAGAAATGGTTTTGTGTGTTCATTTCTTCCTCTTTGCGCAATCACTTTGCTGAAGACAACCTTATCCATTAACAGTGATGAAAATTGAATGCTAAATTTGCTTCTTCTGTTAAGGCTGTTAAGGTACAATGTTTCTTTGCATTTTTAGGTATTGCTTGTTATCTGAAATAATTTTTGTATCTTTTAACGTCTTGTTAAAAGTTTGTGACTTGAGTCAGGCATTTCTGAAATACAGCCATGCCTGTGGGGCAGGGAGCCCTCAGTCTAACACTGACCACTGTTTAAAAAAGTATGGGTGCTTCATGGGACAGAAGATTGGTGCAAGAGAATAATCTGCATTTGATTTTTAGACTAATTGCTTGAAACTTGGGGGTTTTTTACTACTTGAGGAAAACAAAGGGAAAAACTCAACAATCCTTTTTGAAACATTGGTGAACCACTTTGTTTTCAGTTCTTTGACATGGAAACCAGAAATTGTGCGTTCTGGGTGTGTTTAAATGGAAGACAATGCATACATGCTGTTCTGTTTATGAGTATTAAAAAGATGCTCTTATGTTAGTGGAAATGTTTTCCAAATATTGGCTTGGGAGAAGGAATGGGAAGAGAGAGTAAGAGCATATGTGGATGAGTTTGCACATTCAGCAATGGAAAAATACTAGGAAGAGTTCCTGTAAGCATGTTTTGCTGCAAACCTCAAGAGAAGGTAGGGCTCTGACAGTACTTGTGGTCAGAACCAAGTACAGCAGAGGTTACATGAAATGTAGCTCTGTGGTAGAGTATGTCTGCTTTTGAAAGACTTCTTTGTTTTCCAGGTGCAGATGTTTGTTTTCTAAGATTATGCCTCATGGGTAGCAATGTCTTGAGACTGTGGTCAGCGGATGTTAAACCAAACAGGTTTTTCATTCATTGCCTTTTCTGTTTAGTTAATATGTGTATAAACAAGACACCTAGAGTTTCTTTTGTTAAACAAGATGCTGAACTGATTGACATTGCCTATCTTTGCCTTGCTTGCTTAGGTACTGAAATAGAGTTTTGCTGTATAACAAAGGAGTATGACTTTATAATTTGCAATTTTTCATTGAATGGATAGTTTAGGTTTAATTCATATTTTTTAAGTAGCAGCACATTACTACTTTTTGAGTTTTTGAGTTTTGAGAGTTAACCTTTCCAATTAAACTTGGATCACTGTTATGTCCTGATAAGGACAAAAGATCACTATAAGCTTATTTTTCAAAAAGTGAAAGAAGGAATTTCTGATTTAAAAATGTAATTTGAATTTTTTTCTACATGGAAAAAACTGTGAGGTCCATGCAGGTAACACTCAAAATTAGATCATCTCTGCTAAACAGAGATAAACATTGTCCTTCTACCAGCGGCTGGGAGCCATGGGAGGGGATGTTTTGCAATACATCCACCAGAGAGGCATAAAAAATTGTTTTGCTTAGAAGAAGAAGCCAGCATCAGGAGTTTGTACCAAGCAAAACAGCAACCTAAAAAGGTATGGGACGTGTCATCTGACTGATTCCCAGTGGGCCGGAGATGATGTTAGATGGACTTTAATATGTACAACAGAAATGTCTAGAGAAACTGCAGAAAATAGAGGATCAAAAGACATTGGAGATTAAGTGTAATCAAATGTGTTGAAATGTCTGAATAGTTTGGTCCATACATGGAATAAGTCTGGGCAGAGTTGATAATAGTGAAATAGGAATTAATTGGAGGATAATGGTTGGGGATAGACAGCACATGGAGCAAGGGTCTAATTGCACATAGCATTAGCACCAGATGTCAGTGTCAAGGTGAAGAATGTAGGTTAATGCATAGTTACAGAGACTTTTTTTTTGTTCTTGAGGAAAGGGGAGGGGTACAGGGATGGTGTCATGGAGCTGCTGGAGGTTAATGAGCTCAATGCACTGGAATAGGAAACCTCTGCTGAGTTTCTGCAAAAGCACATGTTTTTAGTTTGTACAGCTTTTATGTTTTAACTCCTTCTACAACCAAATCTTGCCACCTGTACTGGATATTTCTTCAGGATATATTTTTTTCTCAGTAGAAGTTTTATAGTTCATTGAATTCAAATAGATCCCTGTGGAGTCTGGTATCTTGGGTCTTTCGGTTGTTTGGATTGGTTTGTTTTTTCAAAATAGCCAAAATTAGTCCATGTTTGTAAATCTTCTCCCTGCAATTTTAAGCCTCTCACCCTTGCTCCAATGGCGATTCAGTCAAAAGTAGCTTCACTGTGAAAAATATGCACTAGATGTGACAGTAAAAGAATTCCCTGAAAATTAAGGATCTGAAGGGAAATGTGTAAATTTATACAAATACAAAATGCTTTAGACAGTCATCTTCTTTAGCCTTCTTCCTGGCCAGTATGAAGATCTGATATTCTGTACCCTGCATTTTTTTTATGGCAGTCACACACAGGGGAAAATGATGGAATCCAGGAGTGGTCTTGGACAGCCCAGCTCTTTGTGGTTGCTGATCATTGTGGAGGTGCTTCTCCTATTCATGAGCAGAAACACTGAGGTTTCCTCTGTGCCCTTGTCTCTTGACACAAAGCTGTGTAGTATTTCCTACCACCTGATCTTCTCTTTTTCATCTCTCAAGGCTGCTTGCCAGAATGAACTGGTCCTGAGGATTCATGTCTTGTTCAAGTGCTTGCTTGCGAGTGTGAAACTGTTTTTTTCATGGTTATCTTTAATAAAAGCTGCTCTTCATATTAATAGTGGAGGTTGTCAATTATCCTCTACATGGAAATTACTAGGAATTTGGCTTTCCAGGTGATCTTCTGTGAAGAGGTGTGCAGGAAGGAATTTAGTATTTACTGTTACAGAGCCACCCATACTGAATAAGTAATAGTGACTAATATTTTCTCTGGTAGTGATAGTTGTCACTTAGCTCTGTAAATTCTTATTTGCCTCAACTCTTGTGTATATTTGTTTGTATAAATGCTTCCCTCAGTGAGAAACCCTTTATGAGAAGAAGGTTGTGTAGGTGGTAACAATTGCTCCATGTAGGACAGCAGCCCTTTGCCCATGCACTTTTAACTTAAGAAATGAGTGAATATCAAGGGAAGAAGTTATTGCTGAGTCTTGCTCAAGTGCTCTGTGAAGCTTTTTAGTTCAAGATTCAAATGATTTCCCCTCTCTGTTGTCATTCAAAAGTAGGTTTGTTCCAGCAATCATCACTAAGAGACTTAAGAGAATACCCTTAAAATTAACCTTCTCTTTTGTGAAAGTCTGTCACTTGGGCACACTGAAATGTCTGCTTGAGTTAGCCTCCTCCACATATTAATGTGCCTTTCAGCACAAAGTGATGAATTCTGGGTTTATACATAATGACTAGATTATTGTCATTCTCTCCTTCAAAAATCAATTACAATAAAGCTGTCCTTCTTCTTCTGAGTGTTCTATCCCATTGGTGTGGCTTGTACCCTCTGCTATGGCCTATGGGAACCATGCTAATGGGCTGTGGAGCCCCCAGCACAGATTCACGCAATTTGCAGGAGCTGCTCATGCTTTCAGCTGACAGCACTGCAGAAATCACTATGGAAATACAACAGAAACTACATTACCCTTTACTATTTGAGTAAAATCAATCACAGTTATGAGTTGGTCTTGGGTTGTTGTGTTATCCCCCTTAGTCTTACTCCCATTTCTGCTACCTTCTTACAGCAGAACACATGTTACTCATTAGTAGCATGTAGATATGGGAAACAAGAATGTTGAAATTGGATTGAATATGTTCCAGATGGACACAGCTACACAGTATCAAACAAGGTTGGGTCTGCACTGATTTCCTTTAAAATATTAATTGGAAGTGAAAAATAATTCCATACTCAACAATTCTCTAGAATTCTGAATTCACTAAACATTTGAAATAAGTATTATATTGAAAAACATGTACCTAATAATTGGTTCTTATAAATAAAACTGCCTAACCTGCTTTCCATCCTCTAAAGGCATTAAGCAACTAAAATTTGATTGGGGTAGGAGCCAGGATTCACTAACAAGATTAAATGGTTACATGCTCCAAAGTTAAACAAAACCCAAGGATGGCTGTGTGTGCACAGATTCTCAGCAGAGAAGGCACTAAAGGCTCGTGACAGCACTGGGATGGATAAACTGGAAGATATCTTTAACCCTTTAAGTGCTTTGATTGGAATGGAGATGCAGATGAATATATGTACATTTTTAGAGCTGATAAGGTAATCCTGATATGTTAATTGGACACTGATGATGAATTTTGGCAGGATGTTAGTGTCACTGATGCAGGTGAGGAACAGGGTATGAGGCTGGAGTGGGAAAGTGGCAAAGCATCATCCTGGGGTTTGTGGAGGGCAGTGACAGCTGGAGCAACCTCTCAGTTATTTACCCCCACAGCATGCCTTGCATGTGGGCAGTCCCACAGCACGTGCAGTCTAATTGCAGTGGAGCATCCTCCAGGTAGTCCAGTCATTGGTTCAGATTTCCAGGGCTATATCCCTTTCTCTTACAAGGCTGGTCTGAAAGCAGTTCTATCAAATGCAGTAATATCCCCCAAAACATGGGTTTCTTGGACTGAGTGGCTTAGAGCAGCTTTGTGCACCCCTTCTCTCCAAACAGATGTGACAGAGGGGATGTGCCCCAGGCTGCCCAGGTGTGCAGGCAGATACTCTGAGCTGCGCTGCTCAGAGTGGCCCTACGCCAGTAAGCTCTGCTCAGGAGTGGCGCAGCATGTGGGCTCGCTGCCAGCGAGGTGAGGGAATTTCTGCTGGAGATCTGGCCCCTGTCCAGCCAGGGTGGAGTGCAGGCAGAGCAGGCATGCCTCATTCTGCCTGTCCCTGTGCAGATGAGCTCAGCTGCACACAGTTGTCCAGGATGTGAACTTCTGCTCCCTCCGGGACTGTTTCCATCTTGCATGTTGAGCACAACAGAGGGATTTCTTAATGTGCATTTGAGGTGCCAGCAGAGGAGGCAGTTACAGCCTGAATGAAACAGTCACAGTCGTCTTCCCCTTGTAGGATGTGAGGGGAAAATCCAGATGTCTTTTATCTAATGTATTAAATTTGTTCAGAGTAAGTACCAGATAAAAGCTGGAGGGGAGGATTGGTAGCTGTTCTGCATGGGGATAGGTGTTCACAAGGAAATCACAAGGGAGGTATTTGCTTTTTCTCCTCAACTTTTGCTAAGTGCACATTTTTTTCAGCAACTCCATTTTTGGTTTTGTTCAGTCTTGTCCCTTGTTCTTTGTGGGTGAGTGTGTGTTATGATTGAAACATCTTAACCATCAATTCCATTCTGGCTGACAAGAAACAATTCAATGAACAAGTGCTCCTTTCCTTCCTGGCCCAAGAAATGCTTGTGGAGTTTAGAGAAGTGTTTTGTGCAGGTTGTGTAACATGGTGTGCTGTAGGACTTACACATCAGCGGCCAGGCTAATTTATCAGTAGGTTCTCTGATCTGCTCTTGTACATCAGGAAAATGCAGCCTCTCTACCGGTTTTGTTATTGTTACAAAATCCTCAATATTTCTTCAGCTGCTACAAAGGGTAACTTTTTAATTAATTTTTTTCTTGAACTGAATTGTATCATTGCTTGGACAAGTCACATTTTGTATGTGTATTCTTTAAAAGGAGCTGAATAAAAACCAGAAAACCTCAAGTCAGTGCTGCTTGGTCAGTGCTACTGCTAAGCTCCTCATTTAAGGAGAAGAAAGTTTGTTTATCCTCTGTAACCCAAGCACATGCATGCATAATTTATGCCTTGAGCATTTCCTTTACAAATATTCCTGTTCTGTGGGAGCTCATAGGATATGCACTATGCACTGGTGGGTTTTAGGAACGGCCTCTTTGAGGCCTGAGGCACTGCAGAAATCTCCCTGTGCTCAAGGGCTTTGATTTTTCTAGATAGTCTGGTTTAAGAGAGACTCTGACTTGTAAGTAAATGGCCAACTGCAAGCTGTATTTTGGAAGAACCGTGGTTTTAACCAGCGAAGTGTAGGTCAGTGCTAATACAATTAAACATAAGTGTACACCACTGTCAGATGATCTCTAGTGTGACAGTAGCTGCCTTTAGACTTGACAAAACCAGCTAGAACTCTTCCATTTAATTAGTTGAAGATTTCCTTTATTTTGAACTTCCTTCAAAGGAAGCATTTTACTTCAATTGCAGATGTGCTCAATTCGGATAAAAAGCTATGCTTCTGCCTTGTATTTCTCTTTTATGCCTGGCAGCCTCTGAACTGACTGGTTCATGTGAGTCTAATTCTTATCTGAGTGACTTTGGTGCAAATTAGGGGTTAAATCAATTACGTTCTCCTGCGACCTTCTGAATCAAAAACATACATGAATCTGTTACTGTCAGGGGTGGGCTTGAGCCGTTTTGGAAAAGCAGGGCTGCTTTTCATAAATATTTGTCTTGATTTAGTTTCCTGGGATATAGTTTAAATGTAAACTGCTCTGTATGCTTTGCTTTTGTGCTATCTTGCTCTATCACATCACACGGTCTCACGTACTATATAAGAGTATGGCACTACATCATGCTGTGGTGATTATTTGAAAGGGCGTACACTCTGTTTTGGACTAGATAACTGTTATCAGTGCAGATAATTGCTGTCAGACACAAAATAGACTCAGTAAACAAACATTTCATTTTATCATGTGACAGATGCCTGCTGGTTTTTACAATGTATTTGAATGATGTTCACTATAAATCAGCACTGCTTCAAAAGCAACAAATCTAGCTTGCCCAAATCCTTCCTGACATAATTACCTTTCTGGTGGATAGAAAGTTTTCATTGTTATATACACATGATGGCATTTACAGTTGCAGATAAGTGTTTGACATAAACATCTAAGACAAACCAATTCACCTGACCACTATCAGGAGCGATGGTGGGGGTTTTTTGTTTGGTTTTTTGGGGTTGTTGGTTGGTTTTGGTTGAGATTGTTTGGTTGTTTTGGTTTTTTTTTGTTTTGTTAAATGGGGTTTTTTAGGCTTTATTCCCTTCTCTTTGTTTTCCTCCCTGGTAAAGAAAAGAATACCTTAAGTTTTGGAATTCATACTTGAAAATTTAGACTTTTAGAGAGAAATGAACCAAGTGCAATGGGAAGTGCCATGGGAATAAGTCTTAATTTTGTGGAGAATGAACACAAAGCTTCTGCTTGTGCTCGTGTGGATTTTCTGAACAAAAGGACCGTCATTATTTGACAAGTATAAACAATGCGTTGTTTTTTTTCTCCCAGTGATGTGTGTCTGTGTCTTTCTCTGCAGGTCCTGTGCCTCAGAGGGAATGTGTCTTATCGCCTGTTAACAATTCGCACCCAGTCCATGCCTTGTTGGAAAGCTTTACAGTCCTGTCTGGCTGTGCAAGCCGGGGCACGACGAGCCTGCCCCAAGAGGTGCACGTCCTCAATCTCAGAAACCCCAAGGAGGGTCTTGGCCATCATGAAAGAGAGGTAAAGGGGAAATTACTTTTTCTCCAGATCCCTGGTGATAAGTATGTCTGCAAATGGGATTGTTTATATGTTAATTTGCTGCATCAAGTTATTTCTGAATTGTCACCAAAGTACCACAAAGAACCATGTGCAATTTACATGGAGACTGTCCACCTACACTTCACATGTCATATGAATAAACTGCTTCCATACCTAGCCACCCTCTTCATTATCTTTCACAACCACAAAGTATACTTAAAAAAGGTAGGGGGTGGGCAAAGGAAATAAGAAACAGATTTAGATCTCCCACAGGCCTTTGCAGAATTGGCTGTCTTCAAAACCAGATCATTTACCTAAATGTGTTGTAAATTAACATGAATACCTTTGGATCCCTGCCATGACCACTATAAACAAATACTGAAGTTTAGATTCTTTTACAGCTTTAATGCTTCACTGAGGGGGGGGCTGCTGTACAGAAAGCAAGTGTTGCTGACTATGGTAGTCTAATTACTTATGTGTGCTGCACTTGGAGGGACTGGCAAAAACTTCAGCTGTTCTGAAAGCAACAGTAGAATAAAATTTTTGATGTGAAGTTGTGCCGTGCTGTTGTTTACTCTCAAAACACATCAAAACAGAGTGCCAAAGTGCAAAGAAAACATTGCATGCCATGACAGCTGAGCCTTTTAGTTCATACTCTTACAGTATTACACACACAAATCCTTAGTACTGTGTCCTGTGGGAGCAATATGTGAGTACACAATTAGAGAATTTGTAAAGAGAGAACAAAGATGGTGATCTAACAGGGAGAAACTCAGGAAAAGAGGTTCTGAATCTGTGCTGAAAGAACTTTCAGGTGGAGTCTTTCTTAGTGATTAAAATAAAGGCAGATTCCCTTGGCCAGAATCAGTCTTTCCACTGACTTCAGTATCAGCCTTGTTGGGTTTGTGGCGACTTCAGCTCAATGTGTATTGTATGTGTCCATGAAACTTCAGCTGTTGTGTTCATTTTCAGTACATATATGGTCTTAAATGTCTAATTTATGATGAGAAAAGTTAATTTTTTCAGTAGATAGCTCATTGGCTTCCATTGATCAAAATTGTCAGATCTTCTGCTGTTATGAGATTAATAGAAAAATTATGCTTTTTTGGTGGGACTGTGAATAAGGAACAGTTATTTTTATATTTGGTAGGGGGTGATGGTGGTGTGGGGGTTTGTTTTGGGATTTTTTTTTTGGTGTTCTTTAAACATTTCTTAGTATACCAGGCATTGGATTATCAGCCTGATAAGTGCACTGTGAATGACTCAAAAAAGTGTAGGTACGATCAGTTCCTCTGGACATGAAGACCAAATTGTTGGGCTTTTTGGTTTTCTCTGGGTTTTGTGGGTTGTTTGCTTGGGGAGGGTGGTTGGGGTTGGTTGTTTTGGGTTTTTTGAGCATAGTTTCCGATGAGAACTAAATAGCTGTATTTAGTGATTGTGCTGTAGATTTTTCAGTGCTTCTCTCATCTCCCAGGAAACTTTAAATCCATTGCTAAGTCAAAGGCAAATTTGGTATGAATAGATCTCACAAGCTAATCACAAGTTTTATTGAAAGTGGGCAGAAGAGCGCCTGCACTGTGGGGGCATGGTACTGAGGGAACCTCTAACTTCTTGGTTACTAAAGGGTGCCCGGGCAGGCATGGAATGGGCTGCAGCTGGAGCTTGTACCTCCCGAGAGAGCAGCGTGACTCAAGTGCATTGGCATAAGCGCAGATTTCCCTCTGGGCCGTGTGCGCACACAGCGTGAGCCAGCCACGCGTGCGCGGGGATGAGGGCTGTGCCCCGCCGCCTGCTCAGAGCTACACAGGGCTGCAGTTGGACACTTGGCTTTCAGTAAAAATACTTGCTGTCCAGCAGAAAGAGGCTGCTTGAGCCTTGTCTAATGTGCTTATGCTAAGAAAGCAGTTTGCCCTAAGCTGTCTTGTCTGTGTGCTTTGGGGTGTACTGAAGTGTAGGGCACTGAATAGATCTCAGCATTTGAAACCCGTGGCCTCCTTCTCCCATTTCCTGAGCAATTTCCAGTCACGGCCCTTGGAGATGGCTGCTCTAAAAATGCACAGGAAGCTGGAGCAAGGTTTGCTGGCAACAGTGTTGAGCAAAAGAGTGTAAACAACTTGGAAAGATCAGATTTTACTTATAGGATCAGGCTCAGAGAACAAAGCAGAGCAAATGTTATCTTTTCCATTATTGTAGAAAACAACTCCAAGTGGCCCTTTGTCTAAAAGTAGAATGTACCCATCACCTTAAGTTACATGAGCTTGATTTACCAGCTGAGGTATTTCCTGTTGCCCGCAAATGCTGATAGCAAAGGTAGAGATCTGTTTGTCATGTAGTATTTCCAGTGGACTCCAATATAAAACCAGTACTTTTGTTTGACAGCACATTACTTAGATTTAGCAACATCAAAAGCACATTTAAATAAATCATGTATTTGTTCAGAGGTTGGCTGAAGTTCTGATGATATGGAATGCAAGATCTGAAAATCTTTAGGTGAAAGCTTGCTTTGGGGCATGAGGTTGGGTTGTTTTGTTTTTAACCTGCACTGTGTTAGAACGCTAAATTACACATTCTTTACTTGCTGAGAGGAGTGTAAACTTCCCCTAGCAAGTCCCTTGGAGAGTTCATGCATTAAACATACTTGTGCAGTTATCATGGTTCTCATAAAGATGCAACATATGTGTATGCATTAATTTAACTCTCTTTGACACTCATGTAGAATATACAGACAACAAGCGTTTGCAAATTTAAGGGGAGGCTGATGAGGAGGAGGGCATGTGGCAGGGGTGATGCAGGCAGGCTTTTCAGTAAGGGTTAGTAAGATCTGAGTGCTTTTCCTTCCCTATAAACTGGGAAAAAGAAGACAAAAGACAGACTGGAAATGTATAGGAGTGTGTATTCTGAACAGTCGTTTTGAAACTGAGTCAGTAGTTTACCACTTCTGTGTTACAGCAGAAATCTGGTAAATATAAGCTCATATCATGAAATATTGTTATCACTTTTTTGATCTTCAAGGAATTTGTTTGTATTTTAATTCATTAATCCCATGGGGATGAAATCTTGTATGTTGAGACTGGGAATGTCTTCTTTCTTCAAGTAAGAACCCCCACAGTTCCAGTCTCTTTCAAATATTTCTTAGAAATGTCTTTTATCACAATTCATATTTGGCCATGCTTTATCATAGGAAATAGAATACGGGTGCATGTAATAGCCTCAAGTGTTTATATTGAACTTGGCAAGAAAAATGCAAGCCTTTTTTGTTTGTTTTATTTGATCAAATATTCCTGGGGAAGTGAGTGCATGTGTGCATTTCTGTACTGATCTGGGTCTCAGCTGAATGCCAGGAACTACTGAACTTTTACAATAACTTTCTCTTTGGCTTTGGGTATCTTCACTGCTTCAGTTTCTGAGTTTTTAGAAAGGAGATAGTTGCTTCCTCATGGAGCTGTTTGTTCTGAGGAAAAGTTATTGTTTGCTGAGTCACTTGGAAACTCTAGAAATTTGCACCAGAAAAATGTGTATAGAAGAGCATAAAATTATTTTTAAATGACAGTCACTCTTCAAGTATATAATCAAGTCCTAAATAAATGGAGGATTCTTTTCTTATGCCTGTTGGTTGAATTTCCCTGAGCTGCTTCGAGCACACAGTTAAAACTGAAACAGTTAACAGGAGAGAGGAGGGGCATATAAAGTTAATCTCATGTGAATACTTAGGATTGAATACATATGAATACATGGAATCCTGGCAATGGATTCACTATTGTTTTCATTGACATCCTCATCCTCAAAAACTTTAAGATGTTATGCCTGATACAGATGTTTAACATGTGTTATATGAAATGAAGGCAGGAAAACTAAGGGCTTGTCTTTATTTTTTTATAATTTTGAGTAACGCCACTGAGGCTGTAATAATTTGATGGACCTTTTTCCCCACTGTTCAATCAGTGATACTCGGTGAAAAGTTAATAATAACAACTTGAAAATTTCCTTTGAGAGGAAACATGATATAAAAATGGCTGTTAGCTCCTGGAATAGGCTAATTGTAATAGGCTGATCCTGAATTCAGGGTAATTTTTCTGTGTCACAGTGTTTTTGGTTTTTACAATTTTGAAGATCTGGGTGATGAAGATGGTGAAAACCTAGTTCATGTTGCCTGTTATGCTGCATATTTACTGTATTTCCCAGTGTGTTTGTTTTAACTGTTTTCACAAGTTTAATACTACAACAGCCATACCCAAGGCTATGTCAGGGAAAAATGTTTTGTTTCATGCTCAGGCATCCAGAGATCCAGAACAGCCTTGAGATTCAGCTCAGATAAAGGGGCCACTTTCTGGGCATATTTAAAGCATGCTGACCTGCAGCACCAAAGTCATGGTCAGAGGGAGCCTGGAGGTCATGTGCTGACAGCAGGCAGGAAGGGAATTCAAGGTCTGTTACTTGGCAGCTGGAGTCAGTGAGGATTTTGTTACCTATTCATTTGTTTGAATAGGTATACAGTGCTGCATGTGGGTTTATTTAGTACTTCTGCTAGGTCAAAGGCCCTTACTTGGAAGAAAAAAATAGTTGCTGCTTTAGAAAAAGAAGCTTTGAGAGATAAAACAAAGCATTGTGTCTCTGCCAAGGTACAGACAAATTCTGAACTTAGCAATGGTCTTTTTCTTTCCTTGCCTCTTGACTTTCTGACCACCTTAGCTTGGCAGCAGTAGTGGATCTCTAGCTGTAGCAGCAGACCTGCATGTTTCAATGCATGTTCAGGGGTTTTGAACCTTCAGTCTCTCCAGCTGGCCAGCTCTCGTGTTATACTGAGCCCATCAAGGTCAATTTGATCACATCACCCATTACTTCTTGTTCCTTGATGATGTGTGGTTCATGAAGTTGGGCAGAGGCAACAAATCAGTCATCCTCGGTATAGAGAGTAACAATGGAAAAGGAGTTTGGCCACCTGCAAGCCTCTCTGTCAAATTTGAGGTTGACTACTGCTTTTTATTGTAATTATTTGCATGGTATTTTGTGAGGGAAGGGTGCCACATAAGAAGGTTGAGTGTGGGAAGTCCAGATGAATTACTGCTTCCACCAGTGCTCTGTGCCAGTGAGGTCTCAGAGTCAAGCTGTGAGTGACGCTGTGGCAAATGTACTCCAGGAACACCCTGTATTTGTTGCTTGGAAAGCAGGAGTTCCTCATCACATGCATCTTTGATCCTGGGTAATTTCCAAAGCTTGCCCACAGCTTGTGGTAGCTCCACTGGCTTACCAGTATGGTTTCACAGGCTGCTGTTTACTCCCTTTATGCACAGCCATGCCCAAGAACCCAGCTGGAGTACTGGACTGAATCAGAAGAAAAAGTACATTATAGACCTTATAAAGCCTTAAAAGTAGTGGAAGCATGTGCCACAGAAATTGTAATTATTCAGTGTCTGTCTCAGATAACTCCATGTCTGCTGAAAGCTGCAACTCCCATGCAGCTGATACATTAAAATGACATTGATGTCTTAATTGTGTCATAATGAACATGGCATTACCATATTTTTAAGAAATGGAGTTTGCTTGTTGTTTGAAAACCTTTACAATGCTCTTTCCCCTCTTTGTTAGCACTTTGAGGCATCTGTGCTTGCATAAAATCCCACCTTTTTAAATGTAACATTTTTATCTTGTTTGTCTGAACTGCAGTTTTTGCATGTTGTTTTTAGCCAGCTCAGGATTTGCTGGTCACTGGCTTTGGCAGTCCTTTCGTGTTCTGCCCACCAGAACTGCCAGAGGAAGTCCTGTGTTGGCCAGAGGAGTCTGTTTGTACAGAGCCTTATGTCCTGCAGGAGCGTGGCTTGACGCGTGTCTGCCCTTAAAGAGGCAGCAGTGACATCTCATGACTTGGAAATTGCTGTGCAAAGCCTTGCTATGTTCTGTTTTTAGAAATGGGGCTGTTTGCTGTGTGCAGAAAGTGAGCCCTGTTCTCAGTTGAGGGAGCTGTGTGGAGCGGTGGCTGAAGCCCTGCCAGGGCCTACCACAGAACGCTAGCGGCTTCAGAAGGAAAAACGTCAGTGTGAGTCTTCTGGCTGCTCACAGTTTTGGGTTTCGCTGACTGCTGCTTAAATATCATGTAGGAAGCTGTAAACTGGACCCTTTGTTTTCCACTGATGCAAGATGCAGCAGGTACTGATGTACTCTTGCAGGGCTGCAGAAGGCAAGAGGGCTGCAGCTGTTTACTGGATGGGCTCTTCCGGTCTCTCTGTGGCTTTGATGTGTAAGCACACTGCACGTGGGCTCACACGTTTCTTTCAGGCAGATGTGTGTTGATTTTTGATCGTATACTGTGATTTGTGTCCATGGTCTCCAGTTTCCTCAAAGCTTCTGACATGTCTTCTTTATAAATTACTGCTTTGTCTGTAATTACTTTCTCCAAGAAAAGATAATTAAGGAAGTGATGACATTTCCAGGAGTCCATCTATATCCCAAACTCCATGGTCAGGTTCCAGTCTAGCTTTGGGCTCATGCATGTATGTGTGAGATATTGGAGCAACATTTGTCAGTAGTGGTCATATTTATGTTGTTCTCTAGAGTGTCTGTTTGAACCAAAAGCTGGAATTAATGAAGTCGTTCTTCTTCAGCCTCCCAGTGCAGGGGAAAATTTCCAACATAAATTGTGTGGAGCTTGCCATGCCTGACAGCCATGCTCCTGAATCAGCTGAAAAAGTAAAACCAGGCTGTGGCAAGGTAGAACAACAACAAATCTTTTAATTGGTTAGGTGTTTTTATGTCAGTCTTGCTTTTGGTAACACTTTGATAAGACTGAAGTTTGTGTTTCTCTAGAAGAGTCTCTTATTTTCCCTGTGAAACATAAGCAGAGTACTTACACAGTAGCAAACACTAAACTACTTTATTGATACATTAGTGCAGCTCTGTAGTTTCTGCTGGGTGGCTAGCATCTGTCTAACTTGTTGAAAATACAGGCAATGGAAACTTGTGTTTACCTGAAATAACCTGTGTAGATTAGTTTAGAAGGCCCCAAATGTATTTAGGGAAAACAGTCCTGGCAGATGTTTATCATATGTCTTTTATCTCTCAGTTTAAGAAGCTTTTCCTTTGGGGCAGGAGCTGCTTTTTAGTAGGTAATCATATATCCTCTGACATAGTTGACTGCCTCCACATCAATTTTTTCTCTTCAGGGCACTGGATACCCTGTCACACAGCTACCTAGCAATAGTTTAGGGGAGGGGTGGGAGAAGGGAAGGCAAATTAAGAGTTGCAGCTCAGGCGATGCACTGAAGGAAAACTTAGATCTGCAATATATGTACAAATAAATGTGGACTAGAAAATTACCTGGAGATTTATTTTATTTCTGCATGAGTCTTCTACCTTAATTATTAAAGTAAAATTTAGTGTGATGATACCATTTTTGAATAGGCCACTAGCAACAGTAGGGGAGATGTTGTACTTGTGGTGTCTAGGAACAGATCCTCTGCCCTTAAACAGATCTAAAGCCAACAAGGAATTTTCCCACAAAATGTAGAAAAGGAAGACTGTCCCCTCAGGATTCATTATATACCATGTGAATGGTATTGACATCTACTGATTTATGCAAAGCTGAGCAAAGCACTGTGTTTTGGGAAGCCTGGCTGATCTGCAGAAGGGCAGATGGCACAAATGGTTTCACTTAATCTTTGGGAGCCTGAGCATCTCGATCAGGTCACAGACAGAATGGGCACTGGGGTCCCAGCTTTGCATTGATGGGCATCAGTTTTCCATTGACCAAAGCATGGGGCTGGTCACTGTGGGCAGCCCTTGCTCTGCAGGTGACCACAGTGGGGATTGTTGTGTGAAAGTCACATTTGGTTGGCAAAGCTGAGCAGAATTGCGTGTGCAGAGACTGCTTTCTTTGCTGCAGACAGGAATTTTTGAAAAATCATCTTTTTCAGAAAGAAAGAGAATTCTGGTTCTCCAAGTATGTAATGCAGAACACGTGCAGTGAAAATTGAATTGAAATATATATACACAGGGGAAGCTGGAATTTGTGTAATTCAGGTGAACAAAACTAACATAGGAAGTATGTGTATGATATCTACATAAAATTTATCAGTACACTCTTTAGGTTATACTTTCAAGATGATGGTTACAGAACTGTCTCAGTATGACTTATGATAATACAGTTATTGCCCTTTGTGTTCTGTCCTTATACCCTCCTTAAACCTTCAAGTTTTTTTACTCTTATTATTCTTGCACTGTGAAAGTCATACCCCTTTCTATTGCAAACAGGACTTCAATAACTGTCCTGCATAATTGCCAGGTTATTTTTGTCAGGAATAACTTTTATTACCTAGGTATTTGCATAAATTATTAGCATTTGGCTTAGAATAACAACTTAGGAACATCAGAAATTAATTTGATATGTTTTTGTCAGAAAATAAATGATGTGACTAAGCTGTGGGCAGAAATAGCCCAACATTTTCATGAAGCTAGAAGAACTATTTTGTAATGTCTCCTTGTGTCAGAATTTTTTTATATTGTGTGAGCTGTGGTGCTTTCTGAACAGGCACTGCGTTTCCAGTTAAACCTTACCAGCATGGCTGCCTGTTCTTCCACTTTTGAGGAGAAAGTATCACTGGTGCAGGAAACCACCAGTTATGAACCAGACACAGGCAACTCTGCTGCCAGGAACAGAGCAATATGTTTAATGTCATACAGCATACTCATCTGGCACATGATGTCTTTGATAACATTATAGTACTAAATTTTGTTTGTAATTTGGTTTTTTTACTCTGTTGTTTGGAGCAGCTGAATTACAAGCTACATGAGGAAATCTAAATGTGCTGCAATTCCATCCTATTACACAGACCCTCAGCTTGGCCATTTAATATTGGGGCAAGAAACGTACCAGAGCTCACTCTGGAGGCAGAACTACCGATAATTTTTGACTGTGCTGCAAGCCCTTAGGCTTTTGTTCTAAAGGGCTCTCTCTCATCCAACTGTTGGATACAAGTATGAAGTCAGCAGTGTATGGGCAAGTCAGTTTTCTAGCTGGTTCTGAAGCCTTAGGTCTTCATTAAAAACGCTGTGCTGCTCTACAGGGAATAAATGCAAAACTCAAGGGTGATGCTTCGTCCCTACTGAAGGTGAAGGGACTTTTACTTCTTGTCTTGAACACATGTTTTGGGGCTGTTGTTAGTGGCTGAGGTCAGTTGGTCTGCTCAGCCTTGGGAAGAGGAGACACACCACATTCTACAGCTTCCTCATGGGGGGAAGAGATGGGCAGGCACTGATCTCTTCTTTGCGGTGACCAGTGACAGAACCCAAGATAATGGCCTGGAATTGTGTCAGGAGAGGCTTAGGTTGGATATTAGGAAAAGGTTCTTCACTCAGAGAGTGGCTGGGCACTGGAACCCCCAGGGAAGCGGTCACAGCAGCAGCCTGACAGAGTTTGAGAAGTGTTTGGACAATGCTCTCAGGCACAGGGTGTGACTCTTGGGGATGCTGCTGTGCAGGGCCAGGAGTTGGACTCAATAATCATTGAGGGTCCCTTCCAACTCAGCTTGTTCTGTGATTCTCTGATTTTCCTCTGAATCATTATTAAGGGGAACATCATGCATAATTGAGAATAGTTTGTTAGTGGATGTTGGCATGTTCATGTGCTGTAGGACTTGACTTTTAACCTCTTTGTGTCTAGCACAGCACACCCTGACCTTTAGCCCCTATTGTAGGACAAATGGGGGTGAAGGGAAAAGGAGTTTTCAAACACCTACTTAATGAAGAGAGTGCAGTGGGCCACAGGTCGTAGTTGGGAAGTCCTTATCAACATTTCTGTTTTCTTATCTTCTTTTTTATGGAGCCTAGTTTTCCAGTCTGGGTGGTAGATTGTAACAGTCAAGAGATTGTGCAATAGTATTCTCTCTTTCATGAAGTAATGTATGGGACCTCATCAGTCTCTGGTTTAATGCCAGTAGCTTCAGTGGATTTATGCCAGAGGTGAATCTTTCCCATGATTTTTAAAACTGAGCTATAACTGCTGTTTGGTCAATCTGTTCTCTAGTACTGTGTGGGCGAGAAGGTCCAGGCAATGCCAATCTATTTGCAATCGTGTACTTAGGGTAAAATAAGCAAAGGGTTGATTGTAAAATAGTGTTACATGAGCCTTGGAAATAAACTTCAGTCTCCCATTCACCTGGGTAGATGCTACCTGGGACTCAGATTGATTTCCTAAGGATTGAGTTGTGCCTCATCCTGGAAGGAAGAACAGGTCTTTCCTTCCCTTGTGCCTCATGCATCACAGCTCCCTCCCTCTCTCCCACAGGGACAGGTCCCTGCTCCAGCAGCATCCATGAGTGCTGCTCTGCCAGAGAGAAGGTGGCACGGTGTGTCCCTGGCACGGACTGGGAAAGTGGCACTTGGTTGGGTTCTGTGGGAGAAAAAGTAACTCTCTGTGGGTATGAGTGCTTGCTTTTAGTGCCATTGCAGTTTCCCTGCAGTTAGTGGTTTCTTTGATACTGTTTTGAAGATCTTCTGATTGCTGAGGTGAGTTTTCAAAAATTGATGCTTGCCCTGTCTGAACAAAGAGTCTGTGTTGGAGAACTTTACCGGAAGGGAAGCAGTAGGATCTTGTGTGCTTTTAGGAACCTGCTTATACAATCATTTGATTTAAGAATGCAAATATGTAACCCTGAGAGCAGAGTTACATTCAAGCAGTAACACCATGTGAACATATTTTGAGTTTCTTGGAAAAATCAGCAAACTCTCTCTCGGAAACTGTTGGCTCTCAAAAGCTGGGTATTGTGATCTACTATAGCTGGCTTGGTATCAAATCTGTAACACAATATTCAGTGAGCACAGCAGAAATATGAGAGGGAGGAAAAAACAGTATTTCATTTTGAATCACAATCCCTGTCTATGGAGTATGCTTTTTCTTGAGTTTTCTTTGAAGAAGAAAAGGATCCTTCCCAAAGTACTTGATAAGCACTTCTGAAAAGTGGTGCAGTACCAGATCCCAGCAGTTGAGCTGTATTAGTGGATTAATCCTTAACTGAATTCTCTTATGGCCAATGTACTAACATTATATTTTTTCTAGTGAATTTCGGTAGAAATTCCACATCTTCTATACTGATAGACACAAGTGAACTGTAAAAATAAGTTTCTTCATATTAATGTCTTTGACTTGTAATACCAGAATAAACTATGTTCTATATATTGTATTTACAAAAGGAGTGTGAGCACTTAGGACAGAGATAGGTGCAAATGTTCATATTTCAGCTCCGAGTTTTGCCTGCTTTGAATGAGTTAATTTAATCTTTGCAGCAGAGTAATGAGTTAAGATGTCATAAATCTGTCTTTACTGCATCACTTGTAAGTCAGAAAATGTACTTATGTGATCTGAGAGTTAAAATTCTTATTTTCTTCTTTTTTAGAGGACAGCTGTCCAAGCCTAGACAGTGTAATTCAATACAACACTGCATATTTTGTCCTGGCTTTTTAGCACAGATTTGTAATGGTTGTTTTGGAAAATGTGCTATGAATTTATCTGAAGGTCTTCATGCAAGAATAGTTAATTCAACCTTACAAATCCTTGGCACTTAGCTTTCATCTTTTTAGAGCAAAACACAGAGCCTGTGATTTGATGCCTTGAAGTCAGCAAAACAAAATTGTACTTTAACAGCAGCATTTACTTTGATCAGTTTTCAGCATTTGTGTCCTTGCCTTTCACGTAGTACAAATTGCTTTAGCAGAGTAGCGGGGCAGGAGCCCGTGGACTGTTTTTGTAGTTGGTTTCTGTGGTGATACTCAGCCTTCCATGGAACTGATCTCTGGGGACAGAAGCCTCTGCAGCCGCCTTAACCTTGCTGCTGCTGGAGACCTGGAAGGGGCTGTGCAGAGTGAGCAGCAGGTCTGACACAGGCAGCTGGCTCAGCAGTGCCAGCACAGCTGTGCTGGGCACTGCACCCATGGAGGGCAAATGCATTCCAGCAAATAGGACACAAGCACTGGGCTTCACAGCCCCCTTGGACCTGGATGCTTTAAAGAGGAACGTGTAGGCTTTGTTCTAAGATTTTCAGAATAGCTTAAGTCTATCATTTTCAGCTATGACCAAATCCTTGTATTCCTCACAAGTTAGTCATGTATTATTTGGAGGAGTGTGTGCCAAAGGGGGCCAGACACCAGTCTGAAGAGGAGCTTCCTCTGACAAACAGCTGCTGAAGTTGAGCCTTGCTGAGAGAGCCATTGCTGACACACATGCCCAGAAGGTCTGGCCTAGCTATTGATTGCACAATGAAAATGTTGGCTGTGCAACAGCTTTGTGATCAAATGAGCCCTTCACTGGGAGTGAGGAATGTGTTGGACCACATTGACTTATTTTCCTGTACTGTTGTGGTGCTGTCTGCTTGGGTAATATACTGTCTCTTAATATGTTTTTAAAGTAATATGGGCAAAGCAATGGCAGCTGCTTTTTAAAGGGACTAGGTGACCTAGAAATGCCCAAGTCCAGTTAATGATTCTGGTTGAATTTTTTTTGGTATTGTTTAACCAAACTGGTCACAGAGCTGCCTAAGATGCAGAAGACTTTGAATGGAGTAGTATGTTGTTGAGAAGTATCAAATGTGTGTACTTTATAAGCTTCTTTGAAAATCTAGGAATGGGTGGATGATGTCCCTTTTTGGATTTCTGATTTATTTTTGTTTTAAAGCTTATGTGGGAATTTCAGAAAAAAGTTAGGAACTTTACCACAGAGTTCAGTGAGTTCAGAGTTTCACACCATGTCTTCAAAACTCTTTTTGCAGCACTGAACACACATAGGATTAGTTTCTGATGGAGTTTCTGGGCAAGATGTCCATAAATATTGAGTAATACGGATTTTGCCAGTGAAAATACAAAACGAAAGGGATAATTTATAGTTATCTCTTGTGCTATTAATTAGAAACTTTTTTTCTGGTGGTTTAAAGCAATTCAGTATCTTTCTGTCAGTTTGTGTTGAATAGCTCTTGTGCTGAGACAGAAAGGTGTCCAGGGGAGGGGGATCACTTGGGACTCAGCTAATACATAGTATAACTAGAGTCACAGTGGGGACACTGCACCAGAAATGGTGTTTTGTTGTTGAGATTGCTGTAGGGAGAGTAGGGATGAAGATCTTCCTCTGCAGTGCTGTGGATGGAGGCAGCCATGGCAGAAATCAGCAAAGGGACAAGTCAGTGGGAGCACAGCTGTGGCAGCAGAGAGCTCAGCAAGGCGCAGCTAAAGAGAGGGCTGGTGTCGGGCTGGGAAGCTGGGGCAGCTGAAGTGTTGAACTTGTGCTTGTGTTGATGTCATAACTTTTAACACCTTTAGAGTCCTGTTAAGCCTTTCAATCTCTGAAGCAAGAGTGGGAAGAAGCATTTAAATGCCTCTGATGCATAGTCAAAGTCCAGGCTTTCACTTGTACTCTGCAGTTCAAACCACTCTCCCTCACATAAACACCTCTCTGGTGGGCTGTTCTGACCATGCCTGCTGCACTTGGGCTAAAATTTCCCTGTGATACCCACTGACTGTAGTTACACAGTGTAAAAACCTAGTGCTTGGCAGCAGGGTTTTGCTGTAAAGATCTCGAGTGCTGCTAACTCCCCAGCAGTGTGCCTGAAAAGCTTTCCAAGAAGCAGAAGAAAGTCTCTCATGACAGATACCACTGCTGTGTATCATCAAGTACTGACAGTGATGTTGGAGCAACTGTAAATACAAGGGAGGAAATGGTTACTCTGTGAGGAGTGTGTTAATTTTGTACCTCAGTGGGAACAGTCACATTCAGACTTGGCTACCCAGCAGGTAGGCTCCTCAGCAGTGCTAGCTCTGAAGCAGAAAATGGTTATGAAAAAGATGATGACCAAGATGGTCCTCAGCGGTTTCTGTGGAGCTCAGGGGTTTTTTTTTCCAGTTTGTAGAATCAAGTTGTTTTTTGCTCAAAACTCAGTTTTTTTCCTGAGTACTTTGTTATGTAAGCAAGTGCAGTGACAGGGAATATGTATGCTAAGGGGTATAGTGATGGAGGCTCCTGCAGAAGCATGGTCACATTAACTACATTCTTTCTCAAGTTTAGGACTAGGCACATGCATTTTGCATTATGTGTTTTGTTGCTTAGTCATGAGCATCACTGAGGAGTGCAGTAATACAAGATCACCTTTATTTAGACAATTTGCACAGAAGCATTTAATTTAGTTATGAAAAAGTTGATTTGATGTTGAAGTCCTGTAGCTTTTCCCAGGGATCTGCACTTTTGAGGCAGAAATGGAGGAAAATTCCATTATGTGGTATAATTTATCCTGCAGTTTCAGCCAAAGGCATGGATAGATACATCACTACTTCTGCATACAGCTCAAACTTTGTTGATTATTTTCATGCATATATGGAAATAATAATGTTCGTGTGCATTATATGCATCTTTAATTTTACAAGCTGAGGCAATAGTAACTACAAAGTCTGATAGTAGATCCAGTTGCAAAGAGTCTCTGATTTTCTCACTAAGGCAGTATGATTGCTCTAGATGCTCTGATGTGACTAAAACAACAGGAAGAAATCTTCATGAAGTCTAAAACATCTGTCTTGTCTGATAGATGTTGGTTTTGAACAAATTTCTCTGAGATCAGTTAAAACAGAGGTACTTCTCCATTTCCTTATTACCCAAAGGACTTGGCCTAGCTGTTTCTGAGATGGAGTTTACAGAGTGTGTTATATGTGTTGTGTCATTCCTGCTTTTAATAAATAATGGAGGTTTTAAATAGCAAAAATTTTTTCCATTTCTAATAAGAGCCATATCTTTTACATTGACTTGACATTCTGACAAAAACACAGTCAAGGATGCAAGCCTAAGCTGAGTGCTCCTGTTGGCCAGTGAAAGAGCATTGTTACTGGTTTTTATTCTTGGTTATTTAAGCACACAAACTATATTATAAGTAATTTCATCAATATCTAGGATCAAAGGAAATCAGTTATTATTGGGCATGGAAGTATTGGATGCACTTTATGCCATTTGAAGCTGAAAAAATCAGCATGAAATTTGAACTCATATTTCTGAGATCAGAACTTCAAAAGATATAACTGGACTACTTTACTAAACTGAGATTAGTGTTTTTATTGTTTTGTAAGAAAACATAAGCCCAGAACAAGGTAATTACATTTAATAGTTTTAACAGCTTATTATTAATTAGCAGTGATTACAGCTGAAAAGCCCACAAGCATTAATGAAAGCTGTTTAATTGTCATGAATTTAATAGTGGTTCCAAACACCTTTTCCTTTTTACTTTCACCGCTCCATTTCTAGACAGAACAACAAAGCAGGAGTCTTGTTAAATGAATAATTTCTCTCTTATTTTCAGGTAACAGAACTACTTTGGCTCTATAGCTGACAGAGCAAACCAGTTTCTGTAGCTAAGAACGTGACTGTTTGGCATTTCAGGTCTCTGTCCTCCCATTAGAATTGAGAGCACTACCACTTTGCTAAAATGAGGTATTTTATTCTTTAAAGACAGAAAATGGAGGGAAATGTGGTTCTTGGTAGTCTGTTGTACCTGGTGTTTTCTTTGAGATGTGTGAATACCCCCGTGTCCTCTGCTGCAGAGGCCAGGGGGTGCCAGAGGTGGCTTCAGGAAGCAGGAGATGGCACTGCCTGACCTTCCTGCAGGCAGGGCTGTCACTGCCCAGCTGCTGGCCACGAGAAGAGCTCCTCCTTTAAGGCAGCTTGGCTTTAGTACAAATATGGATTTACTCAGCTTTCCAACTACTTTAATCAAGCTTAACAAAGAGGAGAACAGGGATGTCCTGGGTGCTCCCCGAGATGTGTGTGTGGGGTGTGATGTCTGTCACTGTGGACTCTGGAGACACCTTGGTCAGTGGTGTTTCAGAATCTGGTGCATTCTGCATGTAAGCAACTGCTACCACTTAGTGTGAGAGCACAGCCAGCTGTTTGCTAGCTTTTTTGCAAGTTCTTGAGTAGTGATAAAAGGTCTTTCTGCTGTCCTCTGGGTCTCTTGGACCTGAGACCACAGCCTGGCTTTGACTTTATAGTGATGGTGAACTGTTCAAGGTGAAATAAATAAAAAAAAAGAAAACAAAATTCAAAACACCACAAAAAACCAACCAACCAAAGAAAAAAACCCCAAACCAACCAAACTAAAACCACCCTACTGTCTATTTTGGAAAATATTTTCAACAGTAATAGGTACCTAGTTTTCAGTTTGGTCTCTAGCTTTCATCCAGTTAGTTTAATGGAGATTCATTCATTTACTTTACTGGTAAACTGATGGTTGTTTGCCACTGTATAAGAATCATGAAATGAACTATACACAATGGCTCTTCTCTATCTCAAATATCCTTTTAATTTCTGTAGCAAGATACAGAATTAATTTTGAATTATCTTTGTGCTCATTTCTGTTTGCCACCACTCAAACTGGTGGTTGTGTTCATGTTTGCTTCCTCTATGCTTTTTTTGTAAAAGAGCTGTAAATGTCAGGAAACCTGCCTGTCACCAGTATGGTGGGACATCAGCTTCCCTGCTCAGTCTGTGGTACATCATCTCTCCATTGCACACTAGAGCTTTCTTCCTGTGGCGTGGGATGAAGTATCAAGCTAAATCCTGACTGCTTAAACAGCTTATTAGGTGCCACAAAAACCACTGTACTATCAATTGCAAGTCTGTATATGCTAAAAAAGGCCAGGCGGTTCTGTCGTGTGTTTGGTTATGGTTTTGTCCAACACTGAACCCTTTCTGGAAGGGCAGCACTGGGATATGAGGAGCTGAGCAGGAGGGACTTCGAGCAACTACAAACTGGTTGTTTCAAAGCCACTTCTAACAGGTTGCCTCAGATCATTTACCCTGTGTCTCTTTTTAGCCTCTAAACACAGGCATTTTTCTTTCCCTAATGTACGTTAAAATTTCTTCTGGAATTCCTTCCATAAAGTAATGTAGTGCTCACTTGT
Source organism: Emberiza elegans (assembly GCA_024865655.1). Taxonomy (NCBI): domain Eukaryota; kingdom Metazoa; phylum Chordata; class Aves; order Passeriformes; family Fringillidae; genus Emberiza; species Emberiza elegans. The sequence goes on from JALJVW010000206.1 coordinate 71,037,478, forward strand.
GTTTCTGGATTTGTTTCTCCTGGTTTTTGTTTAGTTTTATTTGTTTTGCAGGCTAGATTTATGCCCTTAACAGAATCACCAGATGAGGTTTCATACTCTAAGCCAGCCTTGTAGACTACCATCTAGAAACCAGAAATCAGAGTTTGCTTTGCAATTCTTTTTATCTCCTTGTTCTCCAACTCTCTGCTTAGTGGTTTGACCTTTTGCATAAGATATTTTTCATCAGTATTTGCCAAGGTTTTCTTTTTAGCAGTGCTTTGCAAGCATAGAGCACAAATGTTAACTATTTCATATTTTATTTTCTCTGTGCTCTGTTGACTGATTTTTGTGGAAGTAGATTAGTGTGTAATCTTGAGTCAAGCGGTCTGGATGCTAAAAGTCATATGTGTATATATAAATTACCTTTGATTAATTGTTTCAAATTCCAGGAAGTATTCACATATTTCTGTGTTTTTCTGTAGGTCACATTACATTTGAATCCAATTTCATCGGTGCATATTCATCAGAAGCCTCTGGTGTTTCTTCTCAACTCTCCTTTGCCTTTGGTCTGGAAGCTAAAAACAGAAAGATTGGCACCTGGAATCCGAAGAGTTTTCTTTGTAAGTGTACACAGTCCTCTGGCCTGCTCTCTGTCATAGCTGCTTGTCACATAAGCATGGAGTTAATAGCATTCATTTGGAAAATTTTCAAACTTAGATTAAGAAAAAAAGTTAAGAGAGGGTCAAGCTTCATTGTAGGGCTCTGGGGAACAGTTAGATGGTAGGGCAAAGCAGTTTGGAAAAAGCAGCCAATTACTTGTTATGTGAATTTAAGGAAAGGAAAGCAAAAGTGCTTTTCAGAATCTGCACATCATATAATTATTAATAGTAACAGCTATTAGAGTCCAAAAAGCTGTGAGGTTATACCAGATTGCAGTCCTGATTGGAAGTCTAACAGTACCATAAAGCAAAAAGCCTCAGAGCTATTGGAAATATTAAGAGTGGATGCTAATTGTGTGGTCTGTGATCAAACCAAAATTTGTATCTATTGAGCTTAATATGTCCAGCTATGGTTTATGTCTCTGATGAAGTTTTGGTCTCTTGAAATGACCAACTAAGCCCAGAATGAAGTCATTTTTGTTTCTCAGAAAGACTGGAGCACTGCTTATAATGCAAGATCCAAATATTACCTAGTATTTGTAAATCATGTCCTTACATTTTGCCAGGACATTCAAGTTTGCTATTTGTAGTGAAACAGACAAGTTGTTTGGATTAAATTTTTAATGCATGACATCATGTCTAATCATGAGTTGTCTTTATGAAAGTTGCAGCTTTCACTATATTCAACTCTAATTGCAGAACTAAACTTGATTATTTTTAGCGGTGTCCTTATAGGGCTTAATTTTGCTCCTCCAGCACAGCTGACAGTGGTAGGGAAGATTGTTTCTGCAGCACCCAGGGGGAACTCAGCTGTGTCACTGTGCATCAGCAGGACAGGAAGGTGCACAGTGGTGCAGCATCAGAACTCTGAGAAGGGACACTGCTCTCTCAGTTGACCTAGTGTGGTGGGGACATGGTGAAAGGCACCAAGAGTTCTGTCATTTGCTGGACACTGCAAGCTTTCTGGAATTGTTTTTATTTTTCCTGTCATCAAGCTATAAGAGTAGGAGTAGCCTTGATATTTTGAGCTTCAAAGGACTCAGTCCTGTTTCCATTGTATTACGGATTGGTACAAAGAATATGGCTTTGTTTTTATTCTAAAGTATTTACAGTCTTAGGTTTTTTATTGGTGTTTTGGGGACTCATGACTGTTATCTTCCTGTTATGTGTCCTTAATGCAACCAGTACAGTTCTGGTCTGCTCAGAAAATGACTGAGGAACAACGTGTGCAACAACAGTGTAACAAGTCCTCATTCCTCTCATGGACAAAAGAAGCAGGATCTTTCATCAAATAATAAAGCCTTGGACTTACTTTCAGTTTAGTTTTGATCTTCTCCTACAACACATCACTCCTATTTCCTATCAGCTAGATTTTGTTCAGCTAGTTTGTGTTCTTCCTCTACACCCAGGGTTTTCCCCTTTCCCCTTACTTTGCTCTGGGAGTAGAGAGATGGCCTGCCGAGACTCATGCATTTCTGCTCAGCTGATTGTGCTGAGCTTGCTTGGTTTGTCTCAGTGGGGTTTCAGCAGCCTGCATTAAGGCATAGGAACATGCCTAAGGCTGTGACTGCCAAAACTGTCCCATTAGATAAGTGTTTGCTGCAGAAAAGTGTTTCAGGTGCTTCTTGTTACGAGCTCAGGCTTGAAGAGGTGAGCAGCAGCAGTCATGGATCTTGCCAAGCAAGAAGTTGCCTGACCTCAGGAACTGTCATGGTAAACTTGGCCACTGATGCTGCAGGGAGGAGTGTGCTGTTTCTCAGGTGGGGCAGGAGTACCTGGTAGGCACTACAGATTTGCTGCAGTGTTGGGGAGACTCAAATCAAATACCTCCTCTCACAACTCCACCTCTTAATCTCTGCTGGTCATGGTAAGGGCTGAATGTTGTGGTGCCTGGTGCCATCCTGCCAGCCTGTGGTGCTGGGATAATGTTGCTGCCCATGGGACCTTGCCTTTTTGTTGCAAGGGACTGAACTGGCTCTCAGTGTTAACCCATCTCTAATCCGTATGAATAGCTAGCTCTCCGTAACAATTTTAGATCTCTTTAAGTGCTGTAAGAATTTGTGTAATTTTCCTTCCACCATGTTAAGGTTTCTATTTTTCTTTCCTACAAAGAGCTCAAAGAATGAGATTGCATAATGCCAGGGTACTGATCCACCATTACCTCTCCCAGTTTAGTGTCTGTCATCCATCTTACTCTTAAAGTTCACTTTGTTCTTTCCCTAAGGTGATATTTTTGCTGTAAACATAAGCTAACTTCAGTCTCTAACCATGGATTCATCAGCCTTCCCACTTTTCATGGCCCAGTTTCTCAGGGCATCTCGGGGTGATAAGCCATGAGGTTATGGGCTGAACAAGTTCAAATGTGGTCACCATCTGTTGCTTTTCCACAGTTCCACTCTGCTCACAAGGACAAATACATTGTTTTCCCAAAAGCTTTCTGAAAAAACAGCACAGAATCATATGGCACAGAAAACCTGAAAAATGTGGAGGAAGTCCTGGCAGCACCTGTAGGCAAGTGCAGTATGCCAAACAGATCAAGGGGCTCTAGTTCTGCAGAGAGCTGTTTACCTGTGTTGAGCTGTGCTAATTTGCAACCCCTGAGTTTCTGTCCTAGGAAAGGTTGTCCTTTTCCAGAATCAGGGGTTCTTGTTTTAGGAAGTTGTGGGGCAGAGGAACATCCTGCTTCTGCCCTAGTTGCTGAGAGGTTTCCTGCCTCTGTGCCAGAGCCTTCAGTGAGTTCCAGACAACTGACCCCTAGGACTGTAAATAGCAGCTCCAAGGGCTGCAGAGTGCAGAGCATGCTTCCTTAGCCCTTGTTTAAAAATACTTAGCTCTGTGGCTCTGACTTGTTCAGTCTCCTTAAATGTATAGCCAGAACAGAAGATTGAGTATGTTGAATCATGAAAGATTTAGAATTAGAAGAAACTTTTCTAGTGCCCATGAATTCCATGGTAGCATACCACAGGAGTGTAATAACTATTGTGTCTGTCTCTATGGAAGCCTCAGGCAAGATTTTAGTTGACTTTCCAGCTTTTCCTTCAGACTTTCCAAACAATACGTTCATTCACCATTTTATTCATATACTGTATGTAAAGTATGAATTGCAATGACTTTCATTGATTGAATCCTGGTTAGAATGGTAGGTAGTGTAAAGAAATTTAAATGACAACTTCTGGGACTTGCTGCTGATAAAGACCACACTGCTAGAGCCTGGTCAAAGTTTGTAGTGAAAGGATCATGGAACCATTAGTAAAGTCCTAACTCTTTATTTCTTTTTAATATTAGCTCTTTTTTTCCTTGTAAAGTATCATAATAAAGTTCTCAAACTGTTACAGGGACATGTGTTTTGAGTAAGTAAGTAACTAAATGAAAATTAATTGTATTATAAGTTTCAAGGTTATTTCTAACAAAGATATCTCCCGGATATGAGTAGATGATGAACTGGAGCACAAGTGCTGTTAGCATTGTACAGGTGGAGACCAAGGCACACTGAGCTTGAATGGTTATTGTATGGAAGAGGAGGGTAGAGTTAGGGCTGTGTGTTCTCAGTGTCCTCATCAGCAAAATGGTCTGTTTCCTTCATTCTTGAATTTATTGTTTGAGTTTCCATTAAAGCTAAGCTGCCCCAGGGAAGGATGAAAAGATCTAAAGCTTGAATCAGCACATATCCAAAAGACTGGGAAAATACAATACTACTGAGTTGGGCTGGAGTTTAACTTCTTATCACATAGTTTGAGCATGGATTTTTTGGCTTCAGCCTGACCCTCCATTAGTTAAGAAGCTTAAAATGAATGTGGGAGAAAATCCAGGCTTTGGGTACATGGTTATAGTATGGGGGAAGCACAAATTACCTTCTTGGTAAGCATTTTTTCAGTATGGACATGTAGATTTGGTGTATATGTGTGGTTTGGCATTTATTTTTATCATGTAATGCACAGTTTCACTCAGTGATTTATGTGCTTTATCTTCATGGAAACAGCTCATGGTGTCATTTTCACAAAATGCTTACTGGTGGCTAAACTCACAGTGGAATAAATTATCATTAAAATTAAGTAGCATGCCCCAAATAAACCCAAGTTTGTGTTGGGCTATCATCAGGATTTCTTTAATGAAGAGTTTTTTCCAAAGTGGCACTGAATGGAAGTACAGTGGTTCTCACAGAGTGACAGTACTTTGGAGGAAGTCATCATGACAGGGCATGGCTGCTAAGGGGAGTGGTGCTTCACTACTCTGTTGCCTGTGTTGTCATTTTGCTTCTCATCTCAGGGTGCTTTCCCTATCTATAAATCAGAAAGAACACTCTTTCTCAAGAGAAAATTTGGGCATCTTGATATAAACCTGACAAAAATTTTCTGTGTGTGCACAAGAAAGAGAAAAGAATTTATGGTGTCTGCCTAGAGTGGTGTTAACATACATTTAGCATGGACAGGTTATTTTCAGACTCTGCGTGAGTTGCTGTATATTGATGGGTGAAGTAGGTGATGCTGTGAAATTATTGTAATTTTAGTCAAATAAGTCTGGAGTTTATTTTCATTGTGTTAAAAATAAATGTACCTTAGTATCATGGCATTAAAATCCAAAAATACCTGTAATGGGTTAGTGCATCGACTACTTGGCCTCAGTAACTGTAAATCATCACTTCAGTTACTGGTGCATGTAGTCATATTGGTCTGATTGTATGTTTGTACATGTCACAAAAATACAACAATTTGGGCCCTTTCTGTTCAAGTGTTTGTGGGCTCATCCCTCTGAAGAATATTGCATGGGTGGGAAGCTCTGTTTCAGTTCAGCGAGGGGAATGCTTCTCATGTGCTACATTTTATTTTTTTTCCTCTGCAGGAAAAAAATGCCAAAAATGCATTATAAAGGGGAGTGGGAGAGGAAGTTGAAGGACATGTTCATTGGTGATTAGACTGGTTAGATTGTGACATCACAGTTTTATGTCAGCTAGACAACTACTGCAGAAACTTCTTTTACCTGTGATCTTGGTGCAAGTCAGTATTGCAGAAAAACATTACCAGACCTCTTCCACCACTCCACTTTTAGGTTTTCATACAGCAAAATAGTTTCCTTCCTTCCCATCAAGTCATCATTTCTCTCCTTCCCTAAAACTAGTTTATTGCTAACATGTCTTGGCAGAAAACCAGAAGTTTTATGAAACTGCAGAGAGAGGTTTTATAGGTGCTACTCAGAAAGTAATTTTTTCTTTATATTTGGTAGGTTTTTCAATTGCTTTTATAGCCTAGGAATGTCTTTACTCAGCAAATGAAAGTAGTGAGAGTTAAATCAATGAAAAAAGATCCCAATCCTTTGTGATTTCCTGTTAGAAAAGATCCAAAACCCCCTTAAATATCTACATATGTGATTTTATATAGTGTATGATTTAAGAAGTGATGCTTCAGCTTTTTCTCTGAGTTAGTTATTCTGGCAATTGAATGAGTAAAAGTTATGGATAAGAAAACACTTATGCAAACAAATAACCTTACTTGCAAGGGCTAGAAGTGAGTGTGTGTTAAGGTAGTGAAATGGAGGAAGCAAGAGCAGTAATGATAAATACAAAAACAGATCACTTGCTCTTGGTTTGAGATTTAAAAAGATAAAAGCTGTAAAGAAGACAAAGTGATAGAATGAAGAGTTTAATTATTAGTAATTTCTGTATTTCTAGGAAGAAAAATCCATGTTCTTATTACTTTAGCCAATTGCTGGTTTATTCCTCTCACTTCATGAAAATATGGTTCACATATTTTGGGTCACTGCCACCAAACCACAGGCTGTTCTATGGTTTGCACTAGGTTTGGATGACTGACAAAACTCACTGAAAAACAAGTGCTATTTGTTTTCCTGTGCCTAGTATTTAACGGGAAATCAGGAGGCTAAATTTCCAATCACTGGTTAAACAGACCCAGATGTGAACAGAGTGCTCTGCTAGGAGAAGAGTGAGGAAGGATAGGAAATGCATGACTTGTGATAAATTTGGTATAAATAGTGACTTTTCACTATTCAAAGTAAAAGCATAGCTTTTCAGTGTTGTGTAACAGTGTGAAGAGGAATTTAAAAGGACATTTACATTACTGTAGAATCCTGAATTTGCCTTTTTTTTGTAAGTCTTCATCGTTCTTTTACTCAGGAGCTGGAAATAATCCTGTAGTTACCCTTTTCCACTTGGAAAAGTTCATATTCTCCCTTCTCATCCCCACACCGTTTCCTTGCCTTTTGAAAAAAGCGTGAAAATTAACATTTTGTGTCAAATTAAAAGCAGTGCTTAGTAAACAGTAACTCTTACTATGCTTTTCACAATGGTAAATTTCCCTGTAGACGTTGTCTCCTGGCATGATTCAACCCTGGCAAAATACTGCTTTTCTAAAGTCTATATAAATGAATTATTCTCAGAAATATTAGGGGGACCTCAGGCTACCTGTGGTGGTGATTCTTGGCAAAAGAGCAGAAGGATTTGGTCAGCAGTAGGAATGGCAGAAAATGACAGACTAGTAAATAGATGCTTGAAAATCATGCATGTAAAAGGAGTTTAAGAGTACAATAACCCTAGTAAGGCATCTTTAAATATCCAGGGGGTTGAGGTTTTTTTATTCAAAGCTTGCTTCAGGAAGACATTGCAGAAGAAAAATGCTATTTCTGGCTTAGGAAGCAAGATACATTACATGAAATGAATATGCAGAGTATAGTAAAAACATTCTGTTTGTGTGATGTCCCAAAAGAGGGGAATTTTATGATGTATAGCTATCCTCTGCTTTCGCTGTAACCCCTTCAGTTTGGGCAGAAATATTTCAAGAATACCAACTTGCCAGTAAATTTCTCAGGAAACTAGACAGATCCTTGTGCCTTAGATTCTTCTTTCTCGAGATTTCGAAGGCCTGCATTTTTCTGGGGAGCTTGGTTTGCTAAGTGTGTCACAGAGTTCATACTAGATCCCATGTGATTTTAGACATCTGAAAGAACTCAAGCTTTATTGTGTGGTGTTTGTTTCAGCTGTGGGAGTGGGCTGTCTCTGTGGGTCATTGCTCCAACCAGAACACATGTTAGGAGCGTGGATAGGCCAGATCTGATGATGCTGACTCTTGGATCTCCTGCTGATCTTTCGCCTTGCTGCCTCTGACTGCTCTTAAGCATTCCTCCTTCTCCTGGTCCCTCTAGGAGCCCAGACCCATCACTTTCAGACCAAGACAGCTGGTAGTCAGGAAGATGCAGACTTTAAGTTAATCCAGCCTTCAAGAGTGAGGAAACAAAGACTGTTTGGGCATTTAGAGGTTGAGCATCCCTCTTGCAGGAGGCTGAAGGACCTGGAACACTCACCTGTGGCAGTCTTTTCTCTTCTGTATGGTCATGGCTCCTTCCTTTCTTTGCTTGCTTCAGTAAACAGGGGGTTTAGCCAGTGGAAGTTTACAGAAGCAGGCAGTGGATTTTGGCAGACTAGTGCTGTTAGTGATGTGGAGATAATAAATCACAACAGGTTGTTACTGAGTCACTGATTCCAGTGGAAGCTATAGCTGCAGTTGCATAGATAGGCTTTAATTCTCCTCTCACTTCTTCCACTAAATTGCCTCTAACTTGAAACAGAATCCCTGGAAAAGTTTCTGCTACCTTATTTTGCTCACATCAAACGAGTGTTATGTTGAGTCTATTAAGATGTTAAATTAAGCAGGCAGTTACCTGTGTGCAATTAATGAACTCCTGCTGAGCCTTAAACTTTGGTACCAGATTTCCCCTTTCCACAGATTTTCTTGTTTGTTTCTTTATCATTCTAGTAGCTGTTCCTTAGGGATTTTGAAATTTCCACTTGATTTGGCACAGATTCAGCTCAGAAAACCCCAGGATCTTTTTCCTACATATATAAAGATACAAAGATGTGCAGGAGTCCCCTCTGTGATCTTGTAAGGTTCTGCTTTCATCCTGAGAAAACACTGAACAGCCTTAATTATAAAAGGATAGCTGCAAAACTGAGTATCTCCCAGGAAGTTGAATTAAAATCTAAAATGTATTTAAGATAATGCTCCTCATGTGTATGTTTTCAAAAATGTGAGAACTGGAAGTGGGATTTTATGATGACTGCATGTGGTCTTGGGAACACTAAAATGAAAAATTGTCATTGCCTGAAACCATCACACCTCTGTGGCTGTAAGGATTATGCAGATTTGATAGGTGATTCACAAGTGTGGCATGTAATTTCAAAAGCAGCATGTTTCTTATTCACTTGAAGAGAATTGTTCTTTTGATGATTAAAATATGTTGTATATGGGTTTATGAACAACAATAGATGCTTTTTTGAGTTTTGGAATACCTGATATTTCTCCATCTGTGGCTTTATTTTTCCTCTGTAAGAGGATGAGATTACATCAAAGTACAATACCAACACCAGCTGGCTCTGATCCCCATGTAGGCTGCTCCAATAATTGGTTAAAATATTCTGATTTTATTCTCAGCAGATATACTCTTCTCCTACATGTTCTACACAGGTATGAAGGATGCTGCTTCTTTTCCTCCTGGTATATTTGCCTCCATCGTGGCTTTAGGGGTGATCAGGTGGTCCTGGTGCTGGCAGGCCCTGGATGGGTAGTGGTGTAGCTGTTGTTGGGAGGGGAGGGATTGGTTCATGCTGGCTGGCTGTGCACACTTACCTACCTTTGTATCCTGAGTCATGGCCCAGAGGTGCCCACCTCTCTCTCAAGGCTGAGTAATGAACTTGCTTCCTACTTGGGAGTTCTGAATTATAACTGTGTTAAATACTTAAAATGTTATAAAGCAAAGTAAATATCCCCTTGGATCAGATTCAAAGAAAAAAAGGCAATAAATGTTTAAAGGGAGAGAAGGAAATAGGTAAAACAAGAAACAGAATATGCTATTTTGTGTGTGCAGTATTCACACTCACCACTGTATATATTTGAGTTGACTCAGGTTTGGTTCTGAGTTGTTCCCTCTGGGGAATAGTAACTGATGACATTTGGCAATTCTGCCAGGTAACTGATGTCCTGAACTGCCCTGGCAGCCTTGCAAGGGCAGTTTTATTCAGACTGGGAACTTTTCTTAAGGGATGTATGAAGGCTGTTTTTGTTTTATTGCCCCAGCATGAGGGGTGTATGTTTCCTTGATTTGGAATGGTGCAGAGAAAATTTCAGGCCCTGTTCTCCCCAGTAGTCAGCAGGGTAGTAGTGTATGCAACCAAAATATGTTCCTAAATATGTTTTGTTCTTTGATGGAATACTCAGGTTTTGGTAGCATATTTTCAATATCCCATGCTTCATCCTCATTTCCTCTGAGGAACAGCCCTCTGAACTGTGGTGCTTGCTGTGGTTTGTGGCTATGGCCAGTATCTTATGGTTTTGCAAACAGATTTTCCATGTCCAGCTTCTTCATTTAGTCTCAGAAAAGTGACAGGACATGTAGGTTTACTCAACAGCAGAGGATGTTTCCAGTGCAGTTCCTTTTCATGTCGTCACAACAACTGGAAGAAATAGAGCTGGGGCACTTTTTCCACTCTGCACCCTCAGAAAGTAACCACTAAAGGAGTTGAAGGGAGGAGATAAGAGTGTCTGTGGCAGCAGACTCTTAATCACTCAATCAGGGTGTAATTAGTGCTCAGATAAAAATTGGTTAGTTCCCAAATATTTAAAACATTATTAGGCTTTAATGCTTTGCATTATCCTAAGCATGTTAGATTTGCTTTTAATTTGTTCTGAAGAGTAAGTAGTTAATGTTCAAGGCAGGTGTTGAAACAGTGATGGTTGCCTTTTTTGGAAGGGTCTGTTGAATTCCTTCCAGAACAAATAACGTGCTTGGCTCACTTAACCTTGCCTTAGGTCTGTGTAGTAAAAATCCCAACACTGGCAAGCACAGCAGAACTCTGCAGTCCTTTCTAAAACCTGGGTAGTGGAACGAGGATTTCACATAGACTTTAGTATGTGATTGAAAAAAAATAAATAAGATAAGCTTCATGTTTGTTTAAAGATGTTTACTGTATGATCACTTAGTGAGGATGCTTGTGCCAGACATTTTAGTTGCTCTGCTTTCTGTCTGTCGGTTCCTCCCTTGAAGCATGTGGCCACTTTGATAGCATCTGTCCCTCAGGAAGACATTTGTCATGCTGCAGGATGATGAAAAAGGTTTTCAAGTTTTAATTGGTAATAAATGAAAAACCAAGTGTATTCTGAGGAAGACAGCTGTTGTGTTAGCATACATTTAACTATCTCAAATGAAAAATACAGCAAAAATGTATTATTGTAAAGTAATCAATTTTGTTGATTGTTATTTAGAAGGAATAATATTTTCTCTCATGCTGTCCTGAAATGTTTAAAAAGACACACTGATGCTGCTTCACCCTGATGCTGACCATTAAAAAAATTGAAACAATGTGTAAATGAATACCAACTACTACTCTTACTGGATAAACTGTCTCTGAGGGTGGAATGCCAACATCTATTCAATATTCCTGCAAAATAATCACAGATTAAATCCTTAAATCCTGTGAATTTCATGCATGGTGGATTTTTCTAGTTAGGCCAAAGCTCTATGAAAATGTCCCACATGTCTCTGATATAAAAGTACACAATCCAGCATGACCTGGCATGTGCTGTGTCAGTGCCATCCTCAGACTGTACATTTGGAATTTACACAGAATTTGATGTGTTAGGAGCATTGCAGAGATGTTCCATGAGATCAGCCCGTGGCATAGGTGCTTCTAGGTGTGAAAATACAAAGTGGAAATCGGCCACAATCACCTTCACCCATGCATTTGGGTGTGACAGGTCACATTGCTTAAACATGCTACGTGTCCGTGTGGATAAATGTACCACGTTAAAATATGTTTTTATTCCCATCAGGTGTCTGTAGGTTCCGTTGTTCAGTTTGAGAAGGGAAACTTCTCCTTGTCAGCAGAAACAGAAGAAAAGTTTTTTCCTGAGAAAAATGAACATCTGCTACAGTGGGCCCAGAAGGAATATGGAGCAGTAACGTCTTTCACTGAACTTAAAATATCAAGAAACATCTACATCAAAGTAGGAGAAGGTAAACCAACTGAATTTATAGACGCTTTCAGATACTGAGAATGTGTTGCTTATATTTCACTTATTTTAATTTTTAAACATAACTCTCATTTTCCAAGAAATATGATATGAAAGGGGAAGCAGAGAAATAAGGGCATGCCTAAAGACCAGATCTTGGGTTTAGGAAACTTTTAATGGATTCTGATGCCATCACTTTATGCTCATAAATGTGGATGCAATTGTTCAGACTCTTACAAGAGTCAAACTTTGTCTTTTAAACAGAATCAATTACTCATGGTGATTGTTTGGGTGCATTCATCTGAAGAAGTAGAGACCTTGAAGTAGGGGGAAATTTCTAGAAAGACCTGAGTTACATTTATTTTTTTCATTATTTGCTTGTATAAGGATCCAGACTTCTTTGGGCAAAGAATTATTGCTTTCCTCACTAAACTAAGTTACCTTGGTCTGTACTTAAGTATTTTCATCCCAAGGAGAAAGATTTCCTGTCCCTCTGAGCCACATGACAGATTCTTCAGGTGGCCTAGTCAGGTGGGAGAGGACTCCAGCTCCTTGGGGACTCACACAGGCCTGTACTGGGGTGGGGCTCAGGCTGTGGCTCCATAGCTGAGCAGTGTTGGCACAACATAACTGTGTGATCCTCTGCAGAAATATCTCTACAGAAACTCCCAAACAGCTGAACTAGTTGGTTACAGGAAAGAAAAAAACCAGTAAAAAGCCTTCAGTGGACAAATCATTCTTTCCTAACCGCATGTATCTGATAATTTGATTTCCTGACATAGGAGGTTTACCCCCCAAAATCAGAATATGCCTGAGCTAGTTTTATCCAAATCCTGCCAAATTTGTAGAGGATTCCCTTGTGTGGGTTTTTTTTTTTTTTGGCTCTACTTGGCACCAGTCGTGGATTCTGCCAGAAAATAATTCAGAAATATATTTCTTAGCTTATTAAAATGCTCTTGAAACATATACATGGGACTAGTGGTCTCTGCATTGTGGAGACAAATATTTAATTAGATATGTTGAAAAAAACAGTTAAATTTTTGTTTGTTGATTTGCACGTCTCCAGTCAAACCAGGAGGCTAAAGAGGAGAGTTTTGCATCATCTTCAGAATGCACTAAAACACAATGTAATTAGGAGCAAGTACACAAAATGGAACTTGGCAGGCAACCAAGACAGACAGTTTCTGAGAAGGCTCCTACAAACCAGCTCAGCTGTAACCATGTTTGATTTTGATTTAAATTCTTGGCAGAAGTGAATGTGTGTATGTGGGGGGGTTATGCATGTGCTCAGGGGTGGGGACAGGGTCAGTTCTTGAACTGCTGCAGTCGTGTGAGGAGTTCTGTGAAAACCACGTGGGATGTGCTCCTGGTTTGCTTTTCTGCAGAGTGAGCAATGGCATCACTGGATTTCACAAACCACAGCATGCAGTGACGTACAATTTCGGCTTTTCATAGAAAACTTACACTCATGAGACTTAGTAAGGTACCCTCAGCTGACAGTCTGTGAGTCTCTGCTGGAATTGCTCATAATCTATAGGTGGTCACACAAAGCTGTTCCTTGCTATTGACTGATACAGAATTTGATGGCTGTATTCATATAGTTGTCTGCATTTCAGCTTCACTCAAGTTAGACAAATCTGAAACTGGAGGATGTAACATTTTAGAAGTGTAGGCTGTAGCTGAATACAGAAAACAGAAAATGCAAGCCAAAGGACAAAGATCTGAAGAAGGCTGGTCTTTCATAGAATAAAGCTGCTTCTGATGCCATGGGTCTCTTAAGTCACTTTTGAAACTGCAAATGAAAGGCAGCTGAGAGCACTAGCAACCTGGATCAGGGCCAAGTGCATCTGAATCCTGTTGATTCTAAAGAGTGGCTAATCAAATACTGCAGGGATGGTGATCACAGCAAGAATTTTAAGGGGCCAGAATGGGGGTGTGGAGGAAGAGGGCGCAAGAAGTGGAGTTCTTGTTCTTGCCTTGGTTTGTGTAATGAAGGAGAGGGCAGAGTGGCTGCTGTGATAAACACTACCAGATCCTAGAAAGCAGGACTACTCATGGTGACAGTGCTCTTGGTATGTGTTTTACAGCAGAAGTCAGTTTAATGCCTCATGGTTCAGTAAGACAAGATTGAGCAAGTCAGGAAGTCCTATCAGTTAGCTAAATGTTACCTAATGCATCCAGTATCACCAGTAAATCCAGGGCAAATGTGCTAGCCTGGAGGGACCCTAATTTCAACACATTTCTTAGCTAAATAAGAAAAAAGAGCTTTAACAGTAGCTGAAGTGGAAAATGTACAGTCTATTTACAGACAGTAACACTGTGCTTCTGTCCTGGCAGAAGCTGAAACATCAGTCCTGACTCTGAATTTATAGCCAGTACACACCAGTGCACATATCCTGCATGCCACGCTTGCTTGCTTTAATGCTGGCACATGGTCCCATTGTGTCTGGCTTAGCTGTTTGTCCTGCTGCAGGATGAGCACTGCCTAGAGTTTGCATCCTCCTCCTGAGACCCCTGTAGGCCCTTCCCTGCTCCCATTTCTATCCTGCCATTAAATGCCAGCCAAGGTTCTGATCTCTGTTGTGCTAAGGGCTAGGAAACTGAAGTACCCATAACTAAGCCCTACCATCAGAGTGCCCAAGGAAAATCCCAAACACCTTGCTTATGCCCAGATCAGATTTTGAAAGGCAAGCTGTGCTTGGATTTTTATTGCTGCATCCAAATGCTGCTGCCCAGGGTGCCTGTCTTGGGAAGTGACACTTGATTAACAGTGCTCATTTGCACAAAAACCTCCTCAGGGTGATGGTAAGCTTGGATATTCAACTTCAGCCAGGAACCCGTGGGTGACACCTAATTTGTGCAGAACAGAGCAGACAGTGTCTGTCCTCATCAGTAAACCAGAAGTGCTGCACACAGACAGGACAGATCCTGCTGTGCAGTGCTGTGTGTCCATCCAGGCCACCTGGCACTCACTGAAGGAAGGTGGCTCCTGGCCACTGCTCACAGCTCTGCTGCCTTTGGCCAGCAGGGCCCCCTGGCACCCCAGCTGCTGCCAGAGACCTTCTGCTGAGGGGGTTGCCTGCAAACCCCACGTCTGATTCCCTATTGGGAGTCTGGGGACATTAGAGAGGCTCAGAATCCATAAACTGACTGTTTGTTGGCTGGTTTGGTAATGTTTTTAATGATTGCAGACACCTGCAGTCCCATTCCAAAGTACGTAGACAGCCCTGAAACTAACAAAGAGGAGATGTGTAGTGAGCAAAGATGAAATGGATCCCCTTTTCTTTTCTGCTCCAGCCTGATTTTGGTAACTGGTGTGGATGAGAGTAAATTCATTCTGGTGTACATGTCAAGTAGCCTGTGACAGAGTTGAAATCTGCTGCAGAGGAAAAGCTTGCTATCAAGTGGGGGCCCAGGCTGGGGACTCTCTGTGCTTTTGGCAGCAAGAGCAGCAGTTCTGGAGAGCTCCAGAGACGCCTCATGGAAGTGCCAGCAGCAAGAACTGAGTTCTTTGCAGTGGCAAATGATAGCACGTGTGGTAATTACCCACAAACTACTCCAGAACTGCTATTTTATGGCTTGAATCATGTTGTACAGCAGTTAAGAAAATACCTACTCTGTGTGTGTGTGTATATATATATATATATTTAAAAATTTAAGCTCAGCATAGACTATTTGGGATCATTTTCCATTCTGTGCTGTTGTGGGAGGAGCTGACAGAACTGCAGCTGCATTCAAGGCTAATCTGGCAGGGCACACACCAGATGTTAGAGAAGTGCTTTGCTTGGGCAGTATGAATAGTCACAGCCTTATACAGCTTTAGTAACTTCTGTAGGGGACACAACACAGTTAATATTCAAAGGCTGCTTTGTGTAAGATCAGGAGAAGTAACTCCCCTGATTGTTTCTGCAGAGACCAGGGTCACAGGAGTCTCTGGTCTTCCTGCAGAGCTGGGTAGCGCACACAAATGCCCTTCAGAGGTGACATTTCAGTTCTCATTTAGAGAGTGCATGGCCTCAGCACAGCTCATAAGAGTTTTTTCACAGTTTTGTGTTCACAATGCATGCTAGTTGTTTTATTTTCTTTTGGTTTTTGGGGGGTTTTTTTCTATCTTGCTACTGACTTTAATAGGAAAAGTCTTTCTTGTACAGCAATGGCTAAAGACCCAGGCATGTGGAATTGTATTCTTACAGGACTTCAAGTGCTTGAGCATGGTACTTAGTCCTTCCATGTATTATGACAATTCATATGTCAAGCTATCTCAGAAAGGCAAAGTGCTCCTGATTTTCAGTAGAAGTAGTGTTTCTTGGGCTACAGTAATAGAGGCTCTGCATGAGAATTTCATATGAAGTGACCATTTTTTATGGTTTGCATTTTACACTAGTGGCTCTTCACCCAGAGGGTGGTTGGGCACTGGCACAGGCTCCCCAGGTCACAGCAGCAGCCTGGCAGAGTCTAAGAAGCCTTTGAACAATGCTCTCAGGCACAGAGTGTGGCTCTTGGGGATGGCGCTGTGCAGGGCCAGGAGTTGGACTCGATGACCCTTGTGGATCTCAGCACATTCTGGGGTTCTGTAATGCTCATATTCAGCTTTTTGGTTAAAACCAAAAGAGAGATTGATAGCTATGCTAGAATTTCATTATTTCAGCTATGCATATTGTGATCAGAGTTTCTTAATATCAACAGCTGATTCCATAATTTTCTTGATGCTTTTAATTTTCCATGTGCAAGAGAAATGCAATATTTGTTGCTTTCTAGACAATACTGACTCTGACTACACAATATATAGGAAATATATTAAGTAAGGAAATAGAAAGTACTTTCTGTAGTATTTAAAGCATGGTAAGTTTATAATAACAAGAATAAAATATTTTCCTCAGGGAGAAGGAGTTGATTCCAAAAGTTATCTCTGAGTAAATTGCAATAGAAAGAAATCTCTTGTAAAGATGCAAGGAGCAAATTAAATGTATTTTATTAATTTTGAAAAGTTTTTCACATTTTTCTTCAGAATTGTTTTCATACTTTTCTTTACAGGGATTTTCTTTCATTAAGTGTTTAAATCCATAAAAATAACTATTAGCAAGTTGATGTATTGGTGCAACAGTAATCTCCTTTTCAATATGATGAGTTGTCATATGTGCTTATAACAGATGGTATAGACACCTTTCAGCAATACAGTGAACACTGAAGTGTACGTGGTAGGTGCACACATCTAAGCTGACATCTGTGTTTAAAGGTTTCTAAGCTTTCTTTTTTTTCCCCCCTCCAGATCAAGTGTTTCCTCCCTCGTGCAATATAAAGAAGAATTTTCTCTCTTTAAATTACCTTGCGGGATACCTACAACCAAAACCAGCAGAGGGGTGCTTTATGTCTAACTTAGTCCAGGAAAGAGAAGTTCATATCATTGAACTAAGTACTCCAAATTCCAATCCTAACAGGTAAAGTATCATCTAAATAGACTAAAACTGTTTGAATTAATAGCTTAAAAATTTTACTTGTCTTATAAAAATCAAATGAAAGTAGCCATTTCATCCTTAAAGAAAAGCTTGGGCTTTAAAACTTTCAATAGAAATTGGTTCTTCAGTATGTAAAGATTTTGAATTCTTCTGCATAATCACAGGATTTTTCTGGACAAGACTACAAAGCGCATCTTTTATGGACTGTATACTGCTCCCCTTCTTGCTCAATCAATCCCAATTTTCGAAGGATAAGGTGAAAAAGGGAATATCAGTAAGGGCAGTATCTGACAGAGAAGTTTTATGATTAGACCACTGTATGAGGAGATGAGACAGAGGTTGAATGTAATCTTGACCTGTCACAGGTAGGGATGACTGGCAGCAAGGTCTAGGACATTGGCTCCCAAACAGTGTCTTGAGGCTGTAAGTGATCTCTGGTCATTGTAAGTGCTCCACAGCTGCTCTGAAGATTCACCACAGTATTTTCTGTCAAGTTTCCAGTTGAGTTTAAGGGGTAGTTTGATAATTACGAGAAATGTTAAGTCTTGACAGTGGTGCACTGACTAAAAAACTTTTGAACTCCTGCTTAGGAAAAGTAACTCTCTATACACATTATGAAGATTTTCTAAATTTTGAATTATAGTTTTCATCAGAGATACCTTTGGGAGATAGGACATATAGAACACTCATCTTTTACTGGTCTTTCCTAGATCTTAGTGGGAGAACATAAGTGGGGTTTGCTTCAGATAAGAAGAGGTTTTCCAAGTATGACTAAGGGCCAAGTATGATTGCTAGAACAGAAATTTGCTATGAAACTTAGATGGTTACAATTTCATCAGAGATAAGGTAGAATTAAAATCCTGTCTGCTTACTGCATTCACTGGATATCTGGCATTGTCTGGTTCTGCTCCTCATGCAGCTGCATGTGAGTGCATCCTATCCCTAACGAGAAAACCACACAGGGAGATGGAGATGGGAGGAGGTGTATTTGTGAAAAGGATAATTCTCATTTCAAGATGTTGAACTCAGAAGCCTGATCATTTACTTGCATAATAACCTGGGGAGAGTAAGAAAGTGTTGAGGTGGAGTGGAATGGGCAGTTTAGTGGGAGGTGGAGTTGGTAGCCCCAAATGATGATGCAACCCCATCCTGAACAGAGCTGATACTAAGGATCCTTCCAAGTCCCTTGTAGTGCTACACAATGACAGCCCTGGTTCCAAGCTTTTGGCTTTGGATGATGGCACAATAGGAATTTGCTTTTGAGATGATAACACTGCAAAAAGTTTAAATGTTTTGCTGTTAAAAAAAAAAAAAAAGATACTAAGTTACTTTGCTCTTAGTTTTATATATTATCCACAGCTATCCTTATGATGTTTAAATCCCCAAAGAAACATACAGAAGCTGACTGGGCATGTGTAAACTGCAGGAGATGGATCAGAGGTCCCAAGATACATGAAGTCTCAGTGTAGAATATTAGTTGGAACCTATTACATGGAGATGAGCACGTTCTTGTAGTGTATGGCCCCATAAGATGGTCTGGAAGTATAGGTTTTTCTGTTGAATTGGTATTTTGCGTGTTGAGATGTTATTGATGGGTAAGAACCCATTTGCTCTACTTATTTTACTGTGATCTTGAAAATCTGGATAGTTTTCATCTATTTTCCAGCAAGCAGTAGGCTGGACATCTGGGTTTTTTTCTTTTTAGAGTAACTATATACCCAGAAGTAGTGGAAACTGAATACACTGCTTAATTCCTCAAAGCACGCAAGATCTTAAGCAAAGTCATTCCACAATTTAACTGTTTAGGCAGACACCCCCCAGTATAGTACTTGTAGTTTGGGTTGGGTTTTTTATGCATGTGTGTTAAACCTGTTTGTCTTGTTTACTTTTTTTAAGGTATTATTTAAAGTTTTAATACAGTTATAGCCAGAGGAAACTGAAATAGTTCTATTTAGGCACTGTCACAGTGAAATAAGAAAATTATGTTTACTTTAAAAAGCAACCTGCTAGTCATATAACTTACCTGCACTAAATATTAGGTGAATTGAGTAGCACATTTGCTGTAAATAAGAGACAAATATATTTTTTCTAAAAATTACTTGCTTCTATTGTTATGCAAAATCACTTAAGTGTATATGGAATAACAATCTGTTTTGCACATGTTGTGTTGCCTGGGATAATATCCAGCATTTTAATCAGCTGGCCAGACAGTGGAAACATGATGGATTGGAAGAAGGTTGATAGCTGAAAATTTCTGGCATTCTGTTCTAACTTTCTATTTTCCACTTACAGTGCTCTCCAGGTGGATATAATCGTTGACATTAAACCATCTCAGCCAGGCGCCAGGCTTGTCAGGGATGTGGTTCTTATCCTCAAGTGCAGAAAGTCTGTCAATTGGGTTATCAAGTCTCATGATGTCCAGGGAAAGCTGGAAGTGATTGTAAGTTAAGACACCTTTATTTTTTGTGAGCTATCATAATGCCACAGTATAGAATCCATTTAAATGTGATGTAGTGCTAGACCATGTTGATTTCTGAATGTTTTCCCTTAGCTGCTTCTTTTTAATAATTACTTCATTTTAAGGAGTAAATGCATAATCTTTTTTTTCTCATTAATTTTCAATATATGGGCTATAAAACTGACCAACACATTGCAGAAGCCAGGTGGTTAGAACAAGGATTTAGTCTGTGTCTTTTAGATTTCTGTTGAAGCACCCTAAACACAGAGTAGGATGTTCATTTCTCTTTTTGCTATTGCTTTGGTGTATGGATCAACAGGTTCATGTCAGAAGTTGGAACAATGCTTCAAGTGCAGAACAGATAATACTGGATATGCAGCACACACCCACATCCCTTTAGAAGTGGAAACTCCTTTACTTCTGCTTGTGCTTGTAGTAGTATCTATCTCTTTCCTTGCCAGTACTTGTGTCTCCAGTAAGTGTTTGGTCAAACTGACCTAACTGTCCTCAGACAGCAAAAAATAATTGTTTTTAAAGTTAAAACCAGGCTCTCTAAAGTTAAACTTCTTAAATTACTGGAGATGCTGATTCATGTTGATTTTTGGTACAGGCTTTGTTGCTGAACACACTTTCTACTAAGAAAATGTGTGTTCCCTTGCTCTGAAATAAATATAATTGAACTGATCTTGCAGCCTATAAATTTGTGGCCTATTTCCATATTAAGTGATCAGTTAAGAGCACATTGTACAGTTGAGCTGAATGTTTGCTCTGGACCACCCATGAGCCTAGCAATTTTGCAGCAATTCAGTCACATTTTCAAACTCCAGTTCTTGGTATTTATAGCAATTTTCCTTTGCTTAGTTGCTTTCTGCTTATAGAATCCATTTAAATGTGATGTAGTGCTAGACCATGTTGATTTCTGAATGTTTTCCCTTAGCTGCTTCTTTTTAATAATTACTTCATTTTAAGGAGTAAATGCATAATCTTTTTATTCTCATTAATTTTCAATATATGGGCTATAAAACTGACCAACACATTGCAGAAGCCAGGTGGTTAGAACAAGGATTTAGTCTGTGTCTTTTAGATTTCTGTTGAAGCACCCTAAACACAGAGTAGGATGTTCATTTCTCTTTTTGCTGTTGCTTTGGTGTATGGATCAACAGGTTCATGTCAGAAGTTGGAACAATGCTTCCAGTGCAGAACAGATAATACTGGATATGCAGCACACACCCACATCCCTTTAGAAGTGGAAACTCCTTTACTTCTGCTTGTGCTTGTAGTAGTATCTATCTCTTTCCTTGCCAGTACTTGTGTCTCCAGTAAGTGTTTGGTCAAATTGACCTAACTGTCCTCAGACAGCAAAAAATAATTGTTTTTAAAGTTAAAACCAGGCTCTCTAAAGTTAAACTTCTTAAATTACTGGAGATGCTGATTCATGTTGATTTTTGGTACAGGCTTTGTGGCTGAACACACTTTCTACTAAGAAAATGTGTGTTCCCTTGCTCTGAAATAAATATAATTGAACTGATCTTGCAGCCTATAAATTTGTGGCCTATTTCCATATTAAGTGATCAGTTAAGAGCACATTGTACAGTTGAGCTGAATGTTTGCTCCAGACCACCCATGAGCCTAGCAATTTTGCAGCAATTCAGTTACATTTTCAAACTCCAGTTCTTGGTATTTATAGCAATTTTCCTTTGCTTAGTTGCTTTCTGCTTGTAATCTGTGCAGAGGAACTTCTGTCAGAATGCAAAGACTAATTGACCTAAATCTCCCAAGAAAATAGATTGGTAAGGATTTCATAGTAGCTTTGGAGAGTGAAGGGAAATAAAGGAAAGCTACTTTTGGTGTTGCTCAGAAAATTTAATGGAAAATTATCAGGGTTGGATGATGAAGTTCCTTCTTGATCCTTGACACATATTTGTCTTACAGACAGGAGAGGATGTTCTGGTCATTCTGCAGGTCCGAAATAGTCCTTAAATAGAAAGATCAAGTTTGCTGCTGAGGATGACTACTCTTATAAGCAGAATGATGAAAAACAATGCTTGACTTCAAAGTTTCATCCTAGGTTATGACATAAAATTCAGCACTGTATATTTGTGCATGTATGGATCTACTTTCACAGGGTAGAGAATTGTGCTTTAGTTCACACCATGCTAGGAAACAGCTCACGTAGTGTGTTTCATGTCCATAAAGCTGTCGCTTTATGGATGATCAATTTTCACAAGATAACTTCTACAGGTTTTTTAAATTTCTAAAATGCTGCACTTGAATATAGGAAAGCAAGACTGCTTAAAAACTTTATTTTTAGAGTTCTTCTTTATTAATTATTGATAATATAAGTAAAAAGTATAATTAAAAATAGTTTCTGTAATGAGTGGCAGAAAGTAACATTTTATTTAGATTAACAAAAAGAGAAAATAATACATTCAATACATACAGAAATGTCAGTATTTTAAAGGCTTTGTATTCATGTTGGGATTTTGAGTAACTATTTATTTTACTACTTCATCTATATAGATGCTTCATTTTCTGAATATATATTCCTTTATTTAGAGGGGGTACAGGAGGGACTAAACTCCCCCATGTCATTAAAAAGCCTACATATCCAGCATTTAGCATCTCTTCATATCTCTATTAAGCTGAATGCCTTTCCAGGACCAAATTTAGACAATGCATAAAAGCATTACTAAGCAATTAGGTAATGTTTCACAATGTTCTTTTTATTAGTTGAAGCAGTTCCATGCACTTCAATTTTCCTAACTTCTTGCCCTCACTACGAATTAGAATTGTCTTGAGGGGATTGGCAAGCTGAGAGGGGAAGGTTAGTGCTAAGCTGCCTCAAACCCAGTACTGTAAGTTACTGATGTCTAAGTTCACAGACAAAAAATGAGGAAGATGTTTTAGGTCATACAGCTCATCTCCCAGCTTGCTGTGTTTTTTGGAACTCTGCAAGGGGATGGACACAAACCCAAGTAAAATGGGAGTACTTTAGGTAAATCAATTGCACTTGATGTATGTGCAGTGCTTTCTTCTGGGCTGTGTTTAACTCCTGTGGGCAGTCCTTACGTGCAGTGCTTGTGTGGTTCTCTGCTTGTACCCTGCTGTTCACATTGCTTCCTTTGCAGCTGGTGTCCCTCTGCAAAGCAGGGAACGGTGCAGTGAAGTTCCAGAAAGAAAATAAGTTTGAGGGGCAGGGAGTGAGAGAGGTGCAATGCACAAAACAAACTCTTGAGGGTTTCAGAAGCTTGGAGGGACAGTTGTTTACCTGAGAACAACTGCCCAGCACTTTCTGAAATGGGGTCTGTTCTAAGTGGGTTGGTGGGGGCTCAGATTGCCTGGTTTCAGTCACTGTGTGGGACAGTGTTGGCAGGGCAGCAAGTGAAGGGAGGTCTATTCCTGCCAGCCCTCATTCTTGCTTTTCTTTCAGTGGGGTGATGCAAGACTGAACATTTACAGGCTCATTGTGGAGTGGAGGGGTGGGAACAAGCCCTGGAAATGCTCAGGTGCCAGCTAGGACAGTAAAGTTTTGAGATAATATTTGTTCAGCTGTCTCCTCGTGACAGAAAAGTAAAGAGATGCAGCAAAGTTAGGTTAGCATAATAACTCCTACCAGTTAAAGCTGTGTGTCAATGTGAAAATACATGATCAGTCGTGTCCAGATTTGCACCTTGTTGAAGATCAAAGATCAGTTGATCCCAAAGAGTCATGAGGCACTAAAATTAGGATACCTGTTGCTCCATTTTTGTTTCTTATCTTCAGACCTTTGCTGAGCATTGATAACTGTTCTGGTAATGTGAAGCCCCAAGTGTTCAAAGGCTGCAGAACTGGAAGAAATTAGGGAGGGAGCTAAAGGTACATTATGCCATTCCATCAGGACTCTCTACATGCTTTACTCACTTCTTAGTTCAAAAACTCATTTCTTGTCAGGTAGGGAAGTACAGCTGAGCCCTCTGACCATGTGTAGCGTGTCCATAGGAGCACTGTGTAAGAGAGATCTCTCTAGGAAATCTTCTGGTGTTCCAGAGTGAAAGATTTAAGATTTGTTCACATTGAGGAAAAACCAGTGGGGATGAAAAGAAGGTGCAGCCTATATGATGGAGAAGGTAATCAAGCATGGGAATGCAAGTGTTTGTGGAACATTCCATGGTATCAGCTGCATTAGAAAGTGCATTTCAATCACATTGCAGGAATGGCTGAAAAGTGGGTCATCGTGCCTTTGCTGCTGCATCTATGTTCAGCTTGTTCTGTAGCCATTGATGTGATTGTTACAGTGATCATAGTAATGCGGTGACTGTAAGAATAAATGTATATGTATTGAGCTTTGGTGTGAAGGAATACATGTTAAAGATGCCAAGCTGCTGAATACATGTTTGTGTAATGCCACTGAATAATTTTGAACTGCCTCTCTAACAGTGAGAGATACTTGTTATACTCCTTTGACTTGCCCATTTGGACAAAAAAATTTGAAATTTTACAAAACATTTACAGGAAAATGAAAATTAAGTGGTTGTGTGGCTCATTTATTTATTTATTTTAATTTTGCATGTTCATTCGTAAGGTCAACATGTGCATTTATGGGTTTGCTGTATTGATGTATTTGTGTAAAATTTGTATTGTTAATTAATTTTAAAATCTTTTCATTTGCAGAAAGGAAATGTTGATTTTTTAAGTAGTCTGGCCATGCATAAATGTGCATGCTCTGACAGCTCTGTTGAGTGTTTAGTTCAATTGTGTTTAACAAACTACTTTGGAGGTGGCACACAGCATTTCTAGGGTGAAGCTCATTCAGACACAGCCTGTCCTTGGTGCCAGCTGACTTACAGCATTAGCTGCTATCAACTCTACTTCATGAGCATGCTTTTTGCCTTTTTCAGTAATGCTCATTTGAACAAAGGTTTTCCTTTATCCAGCTTAAGTAATGCTCTAATCCAAGAAATTAGGAGACATTTGAAAATTAATTTGTCACCTTGAGTTCACTTCAGGAGTAATTTCAGATCAGTTTTGAAGAAAGTATGGCCTTACACAAAAGGCTGTAAATATGTCTTTGTCTCAGTTAGGGATGAACGGTTTCTGATTGCCTTGACTTACTGTACTCCAGGCAGAGGCTGAGAGGAAGCAGGGAGTTCTTTTCCATCTGTGCAGCAGTTATGCGCTTAAGGTGGCAGGGTTTGCTTTATTTCCCAGGTGTCCTCAGTTTGCTGTCATTTAGTAGATTAAAACAGAATAAAATACCAGGGTTCAATCAGTGTCACTCTTCCATTGTAAGTATTGTTAAGTGGTAAATCACAAACCAAGTTTTTCTTTATTTGCAGACATCAAATAGTATTGGTTTTGGAAAAGAAACAGAGCGATCCATGACCATGAGTAAATCAGTAATACCTGACCTTCCCTCATCACATGAGAGTTTGATCAAATGGGCTTACGAGCATAATTACAGTCCAGTTATTTCCTACACAAAAGCACCTGTTGCTAACAGATTTCATCTGCAACTTGAAGATATAGGTAAGTTTGAAGATGAACTTTTAGCATATAGAAAAAACATATGTTGTGTTTCTAGGAATACAATTACTTAAATGGTGTTTTCTCAGTTTTGAAGCTTTGGTTTTGGCTGTCACACTTCTTTTACTGCTTGTCATCAAGAATGCTGATAATATCTATGACTGATGGTTGCAAGTAATAATCTGTGGCTTTTTGATTAGAGCAGTCCAGGCAAAGGTGTGTTATTTCCCGAAATTTGGTGGAATTAAATGTTTATAGTTTATCCAATGCACAAGACTTCATAGCTGATGGTGCCCAGTGTTCACTGAAATAGATGTCAGCAACTGGATATCTTGTTAGTTGATAAATCCAGCTTTGATTTTTTTTAGTGTGTTTTTTCCAAAAGTATGAGCATAGTGTTTCCTTGAGACGATTAAATAAACATTGAAACTGTTTACAGACATGAGTGGCTTACCAAAAAAGTCTGAGCAAACAGAATAAATACAGCTATTGAAAAAGGAATGGGTATTTGGCCAAAGTAATTGCTGATGTGTGTCCATTGAAGCTAGCAGAGTAGCATCTGTTTTTTTCACTATTTCTGAATTTCAACCACTAAAACTATTGTTTCACAATTTTGATAAAGCTTATGTTCACATTCATTTTATCAATTGCACTCTCATGAGCTCTGTCCTCAGCAGTCACGTGTATAAGCTGAGAGACAGTTTCCTCATTTACTCACTCTAAAGTTAACTCTTATTTAGC
This sequence comes from Emberiza elegans, assembly GCA_024865655.1. NCBI lineage: Eukaryota > Metazoa > Chordata > Aves > Passeriformes > Fringillidae > Emberiza > Emberiza elegans. The sequence continues at coordinate 71,063,285 of JALJVW010000206.1, forward strand.
TTCATTCTGGTCATATAAGTAGTTTCACAACAGTAGTGACTGAATTTCTGATGGGTCAGGTAGTGGAAGAATTTCACCTAATGATTTGCACTTAGGCTCTTTCAGCAGTACCAAAATAGTATATTTGATGAATGTGATGTTCCTTTATCTCCCTGGATCTTTTACATATAATAGGTCCACTCATCAAAAGTTTATTTTCAGCTCTTGGTGAGAGAGATTTCTGACAGGGACTAAGTACACCAAGATTAGATGCCTCAGTAACTACTAAACTCTTAGTTGTAGGAGTTGTGACTACTTACCTGAAAAGTACAAAGATGCTGCTTTTAATGGCCTTCAGGAGCTCTCTTTATGGATTATATTTTTTTTGGTATGAAAATTATTAGTTCAGGATGCTTTTTAGGAAAAATATCTAATCAACTAATGTGGATTTGTTTGGTTTTGGTTTTTTTTTTTAGAAGAGATGAATGATGAAGAAGACCATTCCCTTCCTCCAGAGCTGACAGAATTGCTGGGTGCTAACCCACTGCCAGCTCCAAAGAATACTGATGGCCTGACTTTTCCATTTCACATTAACAGAGGAAGACATGACACAGTGGGAGAAGAAATCTTCCCATCCAGGCATTCAGTAGATACATTAATAAATCATGACTTCGAGCATTCCCTCTCAAAACATAAAGAACCTGAAGAAGTTCAGGGCAGTGCTGATATGGCCCTGTCAATAAAGTGTGATGACAAAGTTATGACAGTAGCTGTAGAAAAAGATTCTCTACAGGTTGGTGTGATATCTGATTCTCAGAACTGGGTAGGCTTTTTTGGACAGCCCATTTTATTTGCATTTTGATTGAAAAAATAAACGTTTGAAATCCTACAGCCATCACCACACAACCCCCCCAAAATAGTTTGGTGAGGAAACTATACTGTGGATCTTCTTTGCAATAACTCAGAGTACTGTTTTCTCTTCCCAACAATCTGGTGGTTTTTTGAGGGATTTCTGATTGAAGGTGTGCACGGTTGGTTCTGTCCAAAAATTACTGTACTCAGCCATCAGTCTGAGTTTTTAATTTCCAAAGAAGCTTCTTTTGGAAGCAGTGTGAGACCTAAGTAGATCTAAAGATCTGTTTTTACCATCTACCAGCTGATAGGTTGCTTGTGTCCATTTGTATTGGGGAAAAGAGCCTGAAACAGCATTTTAGCTCATTTCAGACCAGAGTCAGCATTATTAATCAGCAGATTAATAATGAACCTGTTGTTTCCCTTTTTTCCATGTTACATTTATTCCTTGTGTGCCATGTGTACCAGCATTTTGCGAGTGCCCTTGCCTGGCTGTCAGTACACTGAGCTTCCCTTGCAGCAGCCAGGCAGAGTGCAGAGCTGCAGTTCAGCAGGAGCCCAGTGCTGCTCAGCCCTGACAAAGCTCCTTTGTTCCAGGCCGGCGGCCACGGCCGCACCGAGCTCTCGCTGCTGGACCACTCCTGCAAAGCCAGCATGAATGGCACCCACTTCATCCTGGAATCCTCACTCAACAAGTGTGGCACTCGGGCAGCATACATCTTCAACAAGATTGTGTATTTTAACTCTGTGAGTACTTTACAAAGAGGATCCACCTTCTCCACTGCACTTGGTTGTAGTACAAGGAAGCCATTGCAGTTCGCTTTAGTCTTAGCAAAAAGGGGAGGGCATCCTGATCCTTCCTGCCTGGATCAGTTGCAACCACATTCAGTATGCTCCAGTGATCAGATAGTATCCCAAAGGACAACAGAGGAGTTGGAGTTAAATACATTTTACAACACAGCTGCTTTTTGGGGACCATCTGTACCAGTCTGGGAGAAGTTGCACTGGTGTTCCCTGTGCAGCTTTGGTCATCCATACATAAGCAGAAATACATTGCTGTAAAGAGAAATAGGAGTGAAGTTTTATAATTGCCCAAAGCAATACCTTTTAATTCATACCCTGAATTTAGTGAAGTCTTTCTTCTAAAATTGTGTGTGAAAAAAGGCTTTTAAAATGTGAGGAAATGACATTATTTTTGGATGCTTTTCTCTTCCAATTTGAATTTGTATTTTTTAGCAGTTACTATACATAATGAAGGGACTCTTGAGTACTTGTATATGCGTGATGATGCAAAGGAGCCCAGTTAAGCTGTAATCAACTGCTTCCAGATTGGCTCAGTTTATGAGCCGGAGTACAATGCAGATATTCTGGGTTCAAAAGTAATGACACGTTTCTCTTGCTGAGCTTTCCAGTACATAGAAGTAACTTTGGCAAATGATGGAAAGCCTGTGGTCCAACCCAAACACAGCTCAGGCAATCTGATCTGACCTTGCCTGGTTAAAACTGTTCTATGCTGGGGAGTCAGTAGCACCTAACTTTAGAAACAGTCCCAAACCAAGACAGAATCTTCAGCAAATGACAGAAGAGCATGGGTCTGGAGCTAAGTACTCTCATGGTCCCAGTATTCTATTATGGCCCAAAGTAAAGTGATTATTTACCTACTCTCCTTTCTCCATCGTGTCTTTTAATAGTTCTGCCTGTACACTTGAACTCCCAATGATGTATGGGATTGTTCAGAATTTGGGAGCGTTTCTCCTAAAACACAGACACCCTGCAGTGGAGTGTCAAAGGGTGTGTGCATGTCATTTTTTAGCAGTTGCTCTAAGTCTAAGGAAACAAAGTTGAAATCCTGAGAGGGAAGGAACTAGCTGAGAAGATGCAAGCATAAAGAGGTAGAATGCAGAACACTGGAAAACAAAACCATAAATTTCCAGGTGAAGAAATGAAGACATATGAAAAGGATGATTTAAAAAAAAAAAAAGAGAGGAGAATTCAGTGAAAAAAATGGGAGGAAAATGAGGAAGTAATATTATGGGTTTGGGTGTACATGTCTGAAAAAAATTGCTGATGGCAGAAGAGAAATTCTTTAGTGACCCTAACATTTTTAGTGATTTTTTTTATGAGTACACTAAGGAGAACTGCTAGTAGCAAGATATAGCTTTAGAAAGCCATTTCTTTTTCAGTGTTGGCTATAGTAATACTAGAAATAGAATGGAAATGCTGGGCTGCTCATTCAGACACCAACACCCAGACTGGTGTCCTTCTTCCCTGGCTCTGAAATCTGGAAAAAAACCTCAGGCATTCTTTAAATATAAGCTGCATATCCTACATGCTCAGCACAAGGCTGTTCAAGACATGCTTTCACCATTTGCTTAGCTGGTGCTCTTCTTGTGGCCTTTGCATTGTTCTGAAGAGAACAGAAAATAACAACCATGAGAGTGCTCGGTTATCACCTAATCTAATTTGTTTGCAATCCCTCTCTGTGCAGATTGTCATTCAGCTGTCAGCACCAGCTGAAGGCAGTGGCTTTGAAGATGAGGACATGGAATCAGGTGATAATGGATTTCCAGGGGATGCTGATGAGGGAGAGGTGCCTTTCTCAAACTGGCCTGAAATAGCGGTATGTTACCTTTGGTTTTGCACCTGACAATGAAAAAATACCTATTATAATAGGCCTTTCACATAAATTATAGTAATTGTCTAGAAATTCTTTTGTCTTTTAACACATTTCTTCTTGCTACTGTTTCTTCTGACCCTGTTGAAGATTTGCACTAAGGAGCTGTAGCGTGGGTGGGCCTGTATTGTACATAAGAAATGTGTCCTACCACTACTGACTCGTGATGTTACTGTGTTTTTTTTCTCATTTTAGTTTAATTGCACACTGCAGCAGCCAGAGGATGACAGAGGCATTTTCTGGCCTCCTGAACCACACATCACCAATGTGACCTTCAACATGGATCTGTACAAAACAGATTTATTCCTTGCTCCCTCCCAAGGACTCTTCTCTGTTGCCAAGAACGGGCCAGTATATGTAGAGGTAACAAACTGGAAAAGACTTCAAACTAGCAGAAGGGTTTTGCAAGGCTGTGCAACGGAGCCAAATCTGTTCTTGTCAGTTGAAAGGTTTTCTTGGGCAGCTGGTTCAGGCCTCTCTGATGCCTGCAGAGAACAGAAACTGGGGGATAAGAAGTAGGACAATATTTGAGGTAAAAAACCCAAAGGATTCTTGCAAAATGGATGAATTTAACTTAGAAGGTAGATTGGTGATTCCTGCTAAATCTGCTTTTTCATACCACACTTTGAGGTGGTTTCTGAGCTTATGCTCTGAACTGGCATGTCCTGATGGGTTCATTTGATTGTGTGTCTGAACCTCATCTGAAAGATGTAGACATGCAAAAAAATTATTACAAATGTGTGTCTTTCATATGCTAGTGTTCTCAGGTTGCACAGTCAATACAGATTCTGGTCTGTCTCCAGTCTGCTTAAAAACATCAGTTACAATCCTTTTGAATGCCACCACATATGAGATCTAGCAGATTTAGATAAATAACACTAAAACAAAATCAACAGCTGGGTGCCCTTGACTTGAGGTACATTTTGCACAATATTTCTGTGTATTGCTGAGTTGCTTATGAAATCTGTGGAATTTCACACCAGTACAATCAGTATTTTTAAAGATAGCTATGTGAACAGAATTTTGGATTTTCAAATAGTCGTAGACATTAATAAATGCAGCTTTGGCAATGAAGAAGTATTGCCAGTTTCTAGGCAAGTAAATCACAAGATGTGAGCTATGGGGTTGTAAGAGCAGGAAAAAAGAGCAGTGCTGTACTGTGTTTCTCTTGCCCAAGTCAGTTCTTTGGGAACCCATGTTGCACACGATAAGCACAGTGACCTATTTGGTGCAGTTTTCTTCATTATTTCAGGGTTCTTTCTCATTTATTTTTTCTCTACCTAGTGGAAAGTACTTAAGACAGCTAAGGCAAAAATAAAGTCTGTTACACTCAGTTAAGAATGTTTTTATAACAAACACTTAAAACCATCCACTTCCTTCATTGATCTGGGATGAATCCCCCTGACTCTGAGCCTGCTGGAGCTGTTTATTCAGACAGTTGTTCTGATTTCTTCATCACCTTTCCTGGCAAAAGCTTTTATTCTGTTTTTCTTTCTTGCACAGTGGAAAACATATCAGTTTTGAACTTCAGTGACTCCATTTTTTAAGATAACTCTGGGTTTTTCCTCCCTTTTTGTTTCTCTTTTGCATTTGTTACTAAGAAAAATATTTTTGGGTTTTGATAAATACATATTTGGTAAAAATTCTATATCTCCCTTGTCCTTGTTTGGTAAGGGTTTTTTGCGTTTGAATCTTTTGGATTCTGGAGTTTTATTCTTTCTTCTCTGCTGTCGTTTTCTTACCATATTTTGATCTTCCACCTTCTTCCTGTTTCTTTTCTTTCCTTGAGATATCATTCATCTTTTTATTTAATTAACTGTAGTACGCCTGTCCTACTTTCCATAATCTCTTTTTTAGTTAGTTTACACCATCAGCTTGTTACCTGTCAGTATCTGTGGCTGACTTTTGTTCATCCACCTTTATTTCTGCTCTTTTTAGAAGATAGTCTTTCTTACTTAGATGCTTCAGCACATCTCTTCATCTCTAATTTGATTGCTGCTCACATAAGGGAGAGAAAAAAGGAGAAATGCTTTTATTCACAGCAAAACTCCTAGCATCCAGAAATTACTGCATAGACCACACAATTTTGGCAGGCTCTTCCTTAAAGATACATGCAGCACATATGGATTAAATATGCATATAAGGCACATTTCTTCTAAGATGATGTCTTGTGGAACTGTTTCATTGGGCAGTGTTAATGGCTGGATAAATGCTTCTGTTGTTTATTAAGAGCAACACGCCTCATTTGTTACAAATTCCATTTATTTTTTCCCTTTGAATTATTCTGTAGCATTTATTGTCTGCATTCCAATCCAGCTGAGCAACATCAGGGCATTGGAGGCTTTCAGTCTTAATTATTTTTCATAAAAGAATATGAATTTCAAGCTTACAATAAGCTAAAAGGATCCTTTCACAAGAATTGACGGCTTTTTAGGAGGCTCCCTCACCCCCTCCAGCCCAGGAATGCCACCCACACGTCAGACCATGACCTTCTCTCTGCCTTTGCATTCCTCTCTTGGCTGGGGGTGGATTCTCTGTTGTCTGTTGTCTTTTTTTCCTTTTTCTTTTCTATTTTCATTATATTTTTGAACAGATACAATACCATGGAATTAGTGATTGATTTCCATACAGCTCTGTTGTAGCCTGTGTGTCTAAGGGAGGCAGTGCCATCTCAGGTGGCAGTCACAGACATTACTGTGTGTCTTATCTGGGGGAGGGGGGGTTGTTCATCTGCTTTCAGAAAGATAAGGGATTGCTGTATTTATGCATGGTTATGTATTAAACAGCTGCTGGTTTTGAAACCACAGATTTTCTGTCTCTCAGTTTGACAGTTTATCCTTAACATTTAGCCTTCAAAATACTTCAGATTGGAAATGGCACTGGAAAACTGCTTAAAATTGTTGAAAATATTAATGAAATGTGAACTAAAAATGTCATTTCTGAGATCTTACTGTCTCTTTCTTTAATGCAGGTGTCTGTGACTAAAGCTGACAGATCGTTGGGCTTTGCTATTCAAACGTGCTTTGTTTCCCCGTTTTCAAATCCAGATAGAATGTCTGACTATACCATTATAGAAAACATTTGTCCTAAAGATGAATCTGTTAAATTCTACAGTATTGAGAAAAAGAATTTTCCAATACCACATGCACAGAAGGACAGAAAAAGATTTAGCTTTGTGTTCAAACCAATGTTCAACATCTCACTGCTCTTTCTTCACTGCGAGTTGACTTTGTGTACAAATAAAGGCAAAGATAATCAAGGACTGCCAAAGGTCAGTAATTAATTAAATTTATCAAAACTTCTGATTTAGATAAAAACAGTGTATTTTTTCATCTGAACTCTGAATGTAATAGTTTTCTGTGGAATTGTGTAATGAACATGATGTCTCTAGCCTCAGAGTTTTAGTACATAAGGGTTATTATACTGTGCATTTTGACTGCATAATTTGCAGTTGCTCTTTAAATTTCTTTAGGTGGCTACAAATAGAAATTGCTTTTTATTGCACAAGTGGTTCAAGTTTATCTTTTCCATGCATATCTAAACCACAAATAATGTTAGCTTTAATTTCCAAAGACATGCACCATATTAGATAATACTGTCATCTGATTGCTACAAAAAATAAGGTTGTTTGAAGGTTCTTATTTTTTGGTAAATTGTGTAGGGTAAAACTGGTTATGAGGCAGCTGTGCCACTGGCAGATGGGTGACTCTGACCTCTGTTCTTTGCACTCCAGTGCATTCCTCCTGATGAAGCTTGCACCTCTCTCAATGTGGATATGATCCTGGCCATGATGCACAACAAGAAAACCTTCACCAAGCCCCTTGTTGTAATAACACATGAAGGAAAACAAGAAGGTATAAAAATGAGCTTGACCTGTTTAATAATGCTATATATATAGAATATTGTGTAACTTAGAGTCACTTGAAATGAGGGAGCATGTGACATTGTATAATCTTGTGCTGGTGCTGTGTCTGTACGATGTTACTTGTTAGGACATTTCCTTGGCAGCAGTCATCAGGCCAAGTCACAGCCTGTTTTTTAACTATATTACTGTTCTCTGGACGTGTGGGTTTGCTGAGCACTGAGAGAGGAATACTCAAAGTAGTACAGAATAACATGGGTTTTGGAAGTATGAATGTAGCAGTAGCATTTGGAGCAATTTCTTGCTGCCCAGAGATCAAAGGCAGTCTTCTGCTCCCTGCTGTGTCCTTTATTTATTGTGCTTGTAAATATAAATTTTTGAATAATAACAATAGAATCACAAAGTATTGATAAGTTTGTAAGGGCAAAGAGGTGGCCCCTGGAAACTCACTACATTCTTAAACTATGAAGAGCAAAGGATTGTATGCACAAAGGGGCTCCACTTTGGTGGGACTTGTTTGATTATGTAATCTTTCTTGGGGAAAAAAAAAGGGGTGTGGTTAGTAACTGGTTGAAGGAGTTGGAGAGGCTGAAGTGCATTATGAGCTAATGCCAAACAGCGTGATGGGACCTTATTCTAGTTTAAGAATATGCCCTGTGAGTGATGAGAAGTAAGAACTGTTCTCAGTTTCATTTAATTAAAAAGTTTCTCTTAGTAGGTCACTCTGACAAGAGCATCAGTCATGTTTTGATGCAGTCCTGGAAGAAAATGTGTTCATTTATCTTTTCTTTTTGTATTTGCATTGACGTTTCATAAGAAGCTTCAGTGGCTTCCCATACACATCAAAATCTTCAAATGGTGTCCAAAGGCTGTTTGACCTCTGGAATGCTTTTCAGGGAGCATCAAAAGGGTGGTGATCATGAGTCCTTTAATCTCTGTTTTACAGTGCATGCTGTTAGTCTTTGAACAATTTAAAGTTCAAATACAGCATTTCTAGGGGACATAGACATCAACTGTTTGTCTCTAACTCTGCAAGTCAGCTCATATTTAGTTTGGAGGGTTTTTAACAAAATTGTTAATCCAGACCAAATCCACTAGAACTTAAAGTCAAGTATTTGATCTGTTGCTGTTACCATTAAAACTGTGCTTTGGGCCTGATTCTGGACTTCCATTTTGCTCAGCTCTCATATTATTTCAGTAGATTTTCTATTGGGAATGAGTAAATCCTGCAACTGAAATTCGTCTTTCACTAAACAGACTCGTACTTCAGCTCTCTTGTCCTTATGATGTGTGGAGCATTGTGCACAGCTCCCATCTCAGGCTCCACTCAGAATGTTGCCTTTGTCAGAGGCACAAGGTCTCAGTGTGCAAAGACAAGCTAAATTTATAAAGATTACTTACAAGACAACAGTGGGATAGAGTATTTTGTTGCATTGTGGGTGATTTGGTATAATTGTAGGACTCTTGGTGGAAATCTCCCCAGCATATCCCAGCTTTCAGACGAAATACAAAGTGGCACATTAACAATGTAGCTTTGTTGGTATGCAGTTCTGCAGTCAATCAAAACCCTTTCTTAAAGCCAAATGCCATTGTTGGCCAATACATGAACCTAAGATTTGGAGAAGAAATTATATCACATTATTGAACAAGAGAATTTACCTCTCAGGGGTGGTGTTCTTAGTTTTCTTTGAACAGAACCAGCTTTCACTATTGCAAACCAATGTGAGGTACTGCCTCTGGTTCTCCTTATCAAGCCACATGTGAAAGTCATGGGCTTGACATTTCAAAAGTCAGAACAAACTGGTCATTGCAAAGGTAGTTTTTTGTCTTCAGACAAGCTTATAACTGCCATTGCCTGTATTAGAAATCACAATGCTATATCTAAATGAGAATTTGCAGTAGATCCCAATGGAAGTGTTGAAAACCTAACTCCATGCCACATACATTCCCTTTGCATTCCTGCATTTCCCCATGCTCTCTCCCACTCCCATGAAAGGCACATGGATGGCCAATTTATATGCCAGGAAATACATGTTCTGTTGAAATAATCTACCAGTGTTGTTCAGATTTTTGCTATATCCTACAAAGGTATAGAAAATGTTGATAATTCTAAAGGTAGCAGCACTTTTTTTTTAAATTAGATGGTTTTTGTAGACCTCAGTGATTCTCATTGCTTCCAAGTTGCTCTGAGCAAATCACAATAAAATACATAGAAGAACTGGATGTCTGAAGAGAATTGATAATGAGCTACACAGCTTATCATTAGCTGATTGCATTTTCTCTGTAGAGAGGCCAGTGATAGAAATAGCATGGAAAATTAATTTTCCCCTCAGCTCAGAAGGCATTTTCTTGGCACTTGGGATATGCCAGTGGAGTGTTTGGACAATCTGACAGTGCCCTTACCCATGTTTTGTACTTTTCAGGGCTCCTTGGTTTCAGTCCAGCCCTCCTTGCAGATCTTACATTCAGTTAAATTTTTGATGTTATATGCACTTGATAACTTTCCAGATTATTTGTGCATATGCTACCCCACACACTCTCTATGTCCTCACCTGTTTCCTACTACTCTTCCACCTTTTTTGGACCATCTGCCAAAAGGCATCTGCAAGAGATACTCATGTATCTCTTAGAACAAGACACAATAACACAGTTTAAGAATAAAATGCTTTTTTTGGGTTTTGTAGGCACATGTGTCTCGGGGCCTAATGGTCTAAAGGATATTGCTGGAGGTTTGGTGCTGCCATTTGTGTTTTAGAAGTTAGAAGCATAGTCTTATTTAAGAACACTTAAAATAAATGAATATATTTATTTTCAGTATTCTTGGGCTGTTATGTTTGCATTGAAATGAATGAAACTATTTTTTCTAGTTGCTAAAGATACAAAATAAGTATTGAAATACAGTCTTATCAAATCCTTCTACATCTGTTGCACTGATCACACTCAGATATGCCAGAATATAAATGAAATCCCTGAGTTGCTGGGCAATCCAGAATCAAACTGCAGCTAATCAAACAGGTCCCTGGGTCTGAAGCCAGAATCTCTAGCTCTTCTGCTTGAAGTGGCATTCTTGGAGAAAGATGAGAAGCCAGTTAAGAAAAAGGAGGGGAAATTCTTCAGTTTTTAAACATTTATTTGTCTCTTTCTGTTATGGAGTGATATCTTTATCACTGGGATGATGATATTTGATATTCTTGCTTAAAATAATATCTTTGATCTTTGAACAATACCTATGAACTTTTATTTCTTATATATAAATTTTTTAACTTCCCCTTCGCAAAAAAAAAACAAAACAAAAAGGAAAAACAAACAAACAACAACAAAAAACCCAAACCCACACAACTTAGAACTTCCAAGACTGAATACTATGTAGGACTCAGGAAAATGGGTGAATCAACACATATTCATGCAATTTGGACAAAGCAGTATGTATTGTGCTATAAAACTCACTATTCTTTAATGAGTGTGTGCTTTTGTGTGTGAGATTCAGTGTGTTGGTATGTCATGATTAGTGAGTGGTCAGATGAATGTAATCACCTTAACACAATCTTTGTTCCTTCACAATCTGTGAACTTTAAGAGTTCCACAGAGGGGTAACCAGAGTTACTGTGTGTCATGCCTGATGACCTCTGATTTGGGAAAGGTTGCACTGTATTTGCCAGCAAAATATAGGGTTCATGAACTATACTGTAGATAGAGTCCCTTGAGGAATAATTAATATATGAAAAGAATTTTTCTGAGATGAGTGAGATTACTGAATTTGGTCTGCTTTTCTTGAAATGGTTTGTAAAAATTAGTTAATGTCTTTCTGTCAGATCAGAACCTGCATAGTTTGTAGGCTGCATGTGGAACTCTATCTGATTAATGTTTTGTGCATTTTCTTTGTTTTAAATTAGATCCATCCCTTCCAAAGCCAAACGTGAGACAGCCACGTAAGTAACTCTTAAAACAGTCTCTTGTCATCTTTAAATGTTTGTCTACAAAGCATTAGATAAATTGAGAAAATTCTCTTCAAGCTTTCTGAGTGTGTGCATGTTGAATTCAGAGACAGAACAAAATTCTGGCTGTATTGTTGATTGAGAGGTTCCCATCAGTGTTCAGGGGAGGACTGTGACCTTTTGTGTATGTGAAAATTAGGTTTGTGAAGCACCACTGAGAGTCTCAGCCCTTGCAAGTTCATGTGTGTTACCTCCCCTCTCTGCTGAGGCCACTGCTCCCAACAGCAGAGTTAGAGCAGCAGTGCCGTCCCTCAGAGCTTCTGTGTCCTACCTGTGTCCTGTTTGAGCCTCACTCCTGTCCTGCAGCACAGCCCCACGTGCTCCAGCACCTGCGTGTACAGGCCATGCTCAGATGAGCTCACTGCCTTGATATGGATTAATTTCTCTGGTTTTAATGTTATCTGGGTGTTGTGAATGGATCAGGGTTGATTAGTGACCCAGAAGAGGGGAGAAGCAGCACTAGGAGAAAATAAACAGGAGGGTGCAGATGATGTGCAGCCAAAAGCAAGAATGAATGGAGAAAAGGGGGATTTAAAGAGGAAGTGCGAGGAAGATTTTTCTTCTGCTCCTGTCCCTGTGTCTTCAGGACTGAATTTGTTCCAAATAGCAAAGGCAGTGAGCAATTTTGCTTCTGCCACTTCTCCATGCAACTTTCTTCTCTCCACTGTGTTTCCTCCTAAGAGGAGAGGACACTGACTAGTGCCTGGTGGAAAAAACTGTTGAGTTTAGTCTTTTGTGTTGGCATTTGAATGACTAGAAGTAGCCAAAGGAACCAGAAACTGTCTAATAGAAAAATTGAAAGAAAAACCTTCTAAGACACTATCTGTCAGGTGTTGTAAATGCAAACCAGGTCACAAATACCCAGAAATAGGTCCTGAAGGCCCTTGCCAACAGGAGCTGCTGGAGAAGCCTTTTGTCAAGAGGATGAGGGATGTCCTTGGAGCATCTGCTGGACGTAGGATGTGTAAAGTGAGGGTGTTGGTTGTGTCCTGAGAACTGAAAATTCCACTGAAGGATACTACTATGATCCAGTCAGCTCATCTCCTGGCCAGCATAGTCAGTAAAATGTTTTTCCTTGGATTAAGCAATTTTCTGCTCTGGGAGATATTAAAAATACTAAAACTAGAAATCAGTTTTTTAAGAAGAAATTTCCCTAAAAGATAGCAGAATGATTATTACATTTTTTAGTATTTCTAATTATCAAAAAGAAAAACACAGAGGCCAAAAATTTGTTTGGATGATTAGCACTGGAGGACAATACATCCAGGAACCAAGTACTGTTACTCTTGAAATGGTCCTACAAAAAGGCCTCTCCCTTAGAAAGTGATTTATGTGTGTGTGCTTCTATTTTTGTGATCTGGAATTAATTTCAGTTATTGAAAGCATTGCCAAATGTGAAAAACAATTGTTTCTATTTATGTTTTTGCTGACTTTTTGCTGGCATCTCTTTCCTCTTAACAGCAGTTCCGTTCTCCACCTAGATTTCAAACTGAACTTCAGGAGATGTAGGGGAAAGTTTGCTTGAATGTTAGGCCATTTAAATGAAAAACATTTTTGCCAAACATTTCAGCCTTTTTAAAATGCACTTTAAAGATAAATGAATACTTAATTGAAAGCAAGTTATTAACAGCCAACCAAAAATGCTTAATTTCTGCAGCATTTTCCAGATTTGGATGTGCTGAGCTGGAGTTTTACTTTGTGATGTGGAACTTTTATTTCCTTGGTGCAAATCTGCGAGTCTGTTTCTCAAAGCGGTGCTTAGTTAACTGTGAAATTTCAAAAAGCTCTTCCATGCAAGAGTTGGGGTGAATTTCTGTAGGATTTCTGCCTCTGAAATAAGCAGTGCCTGTGTTTGTGTTTCCCTGGGCAGCGGTGCTGTACGGGCTGGACACGCTGACGGTGGTGGGCATCGCCTTCGCGGCGTTCGTGATCGGAGCCCTGCTGACCGGAGCGCTCTGGTTCATCTACTCGCGCACAGGTACCGTGGCCCCTGCACGGCCAGGGGGAGGGAGGGCAGCGGGCCACCACTGCTCATCCTGGCCTCTCGTACTGCCTCGCTCTCTCTTGTTACTCAGAAGGTTTCCAGCAGCTCCTCCCATAAGCCTCTACTGCACATCAGCCCAATGATACCCGCCCTTCCCTAAAGGGAGATGTTACGTGTTATGGTTTAAAATTTGCTTAAATAATTTTAAACGCAAGTCTTGAAAATTCACCTGGGACATAAGTAAAACTGAGCATTCCTAGCTTGTGTGTTATCATTAGTAACATCTCTGTATTTTGAATTAGTTAATATTTCAGTTGATGGATCCCTTTTGGTTCCCATACTACTTTTAATTTTTTTTTCTGCATTTACTACATTAGGCTGATGTGTACAAGACGTGGGCCAAATGGTTAAGAGAATGTTTTATCTGAACAGACATATTCTGAGTACAACTAGACTTGAAAATTTTTCTTAGGCCTTGATTACATGGAATTTTGCCACAATTATTTATTTCTTCATTCTTCAACTTCTATTTTCAATTGCTAGAAGTCATGTGTAATCTTAATTGTGTGCAACTGAATACTTAGGAATGTGTCTGAATTGGTGCAGCCTCTAATCACAGATAATTTTCCAGTGTCTCAGAATTTTTTCCCATGCTAAACTAAATTAGCAAAAATGGAATACTGTATTGAAAGAAGAGGGCGTTTGGGGAACTTTCTGTTGCATGGCCCAGACAAGGACTGGACATTGGTGGAGCCTTGATTTCCAGCAGGTAACCTTGGCTGCTTGTGGATTATGGGTTATCTCAGGATCCTTAGAGTATTCTGGGCTCTCAGCTAGTTCCACTTTTGACCTCATGAGACCCTACCAAAATCCAGGAGGTGGGAAACATGGGAGGTCAATCACTCCAAGCCTGTGCAGCTCTAGAGAACTGAAATTCGCCTGTAGCCCACTGCAGGTTTTTTTTTTCTGGCATCTGAAACCTCATGGAACCTATTTAGGAGTGAAAATCCAGCCCTGTTGGGTCACAGCTTCTGTAAATATTATGACCTAAAAGCTTATGTTAATTTGGAAATAAAAACTATGGCATTTTTTCCAGTTGGCAATGCAACAATTTTTGTATAAGCAGTTTAATACTTCCCAGTGCATCTGCTGTGTATGAAACTTGTTTGAGACTGAAGCAAACATGGAAAATTTAAAGGTTGTGATAATATGTATAAATTGTATAATTCTATCTCATATAAGTACTGTAACATTTTGGAAGAAAAATAAGTGCTATTTCAGTGAGCAAGTGGGAAGTTAAGTAATTCCCATATCGGTAACCTTTATTGACAAAGGTTAATATTATTATTAAAAAATAATTAACAAAATAAAAAAAAAATTAACTAATTGTTAAATTAATACCTTTGCTCCTGCATTTGTGGAAGTTTGATCTGTATTCACATACAGAACCATCTATAGATATGTTGTGTGTCAGTAGTCAGGGAACACCGGGAAGCCAACGTGATAAATCCTTCAGCAACATTACAACTTGGACCAATCCCGTTAAAAGAATTATATTAGCAAAGTACATCAGTCATGGTGACCACATACAAGTAGTGGAGAGGGCAGCTGCTCTGGCTTTGTGCTTGAGAGATGAAAATAAGTGGAGAAAAAGGTCAGAGAGAAAGTAATAAATGAATATAAGAAAGAAGGGGGACACTGTAACTGACCAGATTAGAGAATCACAGAAATGATAAAAATTATCTAGGAAGTTTTCTGCTTCAGATTTTCAAAGGATTGTGAAAGTGCACCTATGTTCCTGTGCACATAACTTTTCTGTGCATAGTGTCTTGTATCTACAAAGCATAATTTGCAGCAGAGTGCAGCAAAGGTTCTGGCAGGCACAGCCTCTTAGAGGACAACTGCTGTGGCAGACAAGATAATCCAGCTGCAGTGGAAACATTTTAGAGCTCGCTGCAGGCTTTTATTAACTTGAGGAGGGGAAGAAAAAAAGATAATCCAAATGTCATGTACAGAGTGGCTGTCTTTTACCATTAGAGAATTTATGCATTGCTGAATCGTGTTCTGAAATTGCATTTTTTGTTGTGAGCAGTACCGGGTTTCCAACAAATGGTTTAGACAAAAGGTTGGAAAATATGAGTTCATTCTAGAGCTCTCTTTTACTGATACTCAGAGCACAGATAAAAGCTACCGCTGGTAGAGAATGGCAACTTGGGATGTGTGAAGTAAGTTATTTTTGTTGCTGTAGTGCTATGTGCAATGCAGCCAAAGGCCACCTTTTAACCAGTACTAAGATTGGCTGATACAATTTTATCAGTGTGTCTCTGGTGCTAACAAAGAAGGTGTTCTGTGAATGAGCTCTTTTGTTTGTCTTGATACGCAATTAGCATTAAAACCTCAAGCAAGTGATAGCAGAAAGGAACCACAAAATAGGTAGCATTTCATCTCCAGATATTGAGCAATGATTGTTGTGTTGTCATGTAGGGCTTTTGCTAATTTCAGTCATGAAACATTTCTGCCAAAGCATCATAGCTGTGCTTTAGAAAATTCTAGATTTTCTGAAGCAATTTGACATGGAGTAGAGATGTCCTGTGATACACAGGCAGTAAAAGAAGAGAGAGGGAAAGCTAATATCAGAACAACAGAGGAGGAATTTTAGCTGATTTGTCTGCAAAAAGACTCAGTACTTTTGATCCTTTCTCTAGTCAGTTAAAGGGCACAAAAGGTGTTGGAGAGCACCCAAGAACTAAGGGAAATACCAGACATTTGCCACAATTAACCTCATTTATCTATGGGCCTTGTAAAGAAGCTAAATTTTTGCAGTGTGCATGAATGCAGAAACTCTTCATAATTTAACCATATAAATATGTACCAATGTAATATATGTCTTAGTAGGGTTCACTGTGTTTAGGAGAGACAGGCACAGGCCTGATTAGTTAATGACACCGTGAAAACTTGCAAAGTGTGTTACAGAAAACATCCATCCCTGCCTTCTCGGAGGAAGTGTGCTTCCCTTCTTCAGGCTGTGCTGCAAATTAAGAGGATAAAGTGTTCCAAAATCTGAGAAGTTAAAAGTGTCCCTCCTCCCCCACTTCTCTCCCTTTTTTATGAGATCTGATTTAAAGTAAACTGACATAGCAACCAATTATATTTGGCAAATGGAGATAGAAAAGCAAACATTCAGACTTCCTGGACAGGGAGTACAACTGGCAGCTTTCCTAAGAGTGAATAATAAAGTGCATGTTGTCGTGTTCAGATGGGTAAAAGCTTGTTTACTGTCAATAGATGAGATGTGTCCATTCTGAGCAGTTTTGGTTCAGTAACATGAGATACATGAAGCTGTTTATATGAAAAAAATAGAGAATGCCTATTCAGTGATTGTTTACATTTCTTTATGTCCTTTTCTTGAATACTCTTTCAGAGAAAGCTTTGCTACAGTTTAGCTAGGTGTTGAGGAAATAAAACAGGAAAAATCAGCCAGTCCAGATGTAGTTGCTAGGCTGTGTGTTCATAACATCACTGTCATTTGGATTTTCTTTTTTCTTGAGAACATTGAGGGAGAATTTGTTATTGTTCCAGAAGTGATTGTGGTGCATCAGAGCTGCTGATGTGCTCTAGAAATGAGGTGCTGCAGAGACCATTACAGGGGAGGGAAGGGGCCTTCCAACCCAAACAGAAGGGGAGGGTGCCTGCTAGGACGCTTTCCAGAAGAGCCAGGAGAAGAGAGTGAGCCATTGGGCTTGCTGGGGACTGTGGCACTGCGCTTTCGCTTTACCATAACATAAAACCAGCATGTTTGGCTTATAAATGAATTATGTTTAAATGCATACAGATTGTATTGATGTGCTGAGGCTGACCAAAGCTGTGTGTAACCATGTGGTCTGTAAAACGGGTGACAGCAGAGCTGCAGGGGAGGCGGGGGCCGGGGGCCCTGCCGGGGGAGCCCCGCGGCCGCCCTTCCTCTGCCAGCCCGAGCGGCTGCTGCGGCGGGGCTGGGGCTCTGCAGCCCCCCTCGCTGCCTCCTGATGTTTGTCTCTTGTCTAGTTTTAATGAAAGGGAGTTTGCTTATCGCTGCCTTTATAAATATATCCTGTAGTACAAAAGGAAGGAAAACATGTACACAAACAACGGGAGGAGAAGGGAGCAAGTCAGGAGGGGAAGAAACATCCAAACAAGGCTTATGAAAGCCTGTGCAGCACGATGACACATACTTTGATTTGATAGTGTTTATTCTGGGGGGTTGCAAAGCCACTTCCAAAGCAAGTTAAATCTGAAACTTTTTTTTTTTTTTTGTGCAGATGACTGGGGGTGGATTCTGACCTCCTGCCTGTGAGCAGAAATCCACGGCTCGTGTAGGAGCTACAATAGTTATTTAGTACACTGGGAAAAACAGACTCAAAATCTGCTCACTAGAGTAAAATGCTGGACTGAATGCTGAATTTAAAAACAAGATCTTCACATCTTTTTAAAAGTTTATTTGGCCTCCTGAGCAGTGTGGTTTAGTAATTTAATTTGTTGTTTTTTCTGTCCTGTCCTGCCCCTTCTTTCCTCCCCATTCCTAAACCAGAGGGGGGTGTAAGGCAAGAGCTGTGTTGTGGGGCCTTAAGTGCTCTTCAGCTGTGGCTGTGGCTTGATCTAGCAGCACATCTGCTGGGCTCCATTGCACAGAGTACTTGCAACCTCTGCTGTGAGAAATCCTCAGACCTCCCTTGTTTGTTTGCAGCACCTCTGAGTACTGAGCAGCCTGCAGAAGGATATTTTGTGGCCCGAGACACAAAGCGTTAAAGGCGCGTTTCCTCTGCAGCCGCGTTCCGAGAAGCTGGGCTCTGGCAGCTGGGCAGCAGCACACAGGGCATGGGGATGTGCCAGAGCAGCTCCTGTGGGAGGAAGCTGGCTCGTCCTTGCTCTGTAACCCTCTGGATGCAGGCTGTGCCTCCAGCCTTCAGCCTGTCACTGAAGCAATCCCTGGGAAGTGGGATCTCTACCAAATCCTGAACATGGAAGAAAAATTGGAGTGTGCAGACCTGACCCGTGGCATCAGGTTCTGAATAACATAGGATAATGTGGAGCAGGAGAGCTGTGTCACCATAAGCTCATGAGGCTGGAGATGTACTAGCTTCTGACTTTTCCTAATTGCTCTGCCCATGATTCCACAAATCATTTCCGTCTTGCTGCTTTTCTGGGAAAGCAGCTGTGCTGGTGCTGGCTGCCACAGCAGGTCTGCAGCTCAGGCAGCAGCAGTGTGACTGTTACTGCACTGAGATCACAGGTTCATATGCTGGAGATGAGCTCAAGGGAGGGGGCAGCTACAGTGCACATTATATAAACTTAAGTCTTGCCATCTGTTTTGAAGAGACTATTTTGTAATATTGCTAAGGTTACAGACTTGAGCACTGTAACTTTAAAGATGCCACAGTTATGGTTTCCTATGTTGCCTTATTATGATCTTTGAGGCATTACATGGCATAATTATTACTTTTGTGCTTAGTTGACAGCTGGATTTTTCCTTTCAATCCCAGCCACAGGTGCAGAATGGTGTGAGGAGACCCCAAGTGCTTGACTTGGCAATCTAAATAGTGAAGGCGTTGTTGAGACGTGCTCTCACTACAGGTTCTAAGTGCTGCACATACTGTGGTAACTATAGGAAAACTTCCTGCGTGTTGTTTTAGGAGTAAATCAAGTCAAGCTTTCAGGATAGCCTGTTGTTTTTCTACATGAAGAAAACTGGCTGTGTCTCAGGATATGTGGTATCCAGCTGATGGAAGAAGATTGTTTTGAGCTACACTTTTAGTAAATACGCCGCTCTATAAACTGGCATTAAAAGTAAAGCCTACATTTCCTGGCCTTTTTCCTGAAAACAACAAAGCTGTAAAGTGTCTGAGTTGTGTAATAGGACCCATTTTGAGTGACAGCTGACAACAGAAGATAGACAATGTTGATCTTGGCAGTTTCCATCACTGCTTGTAAAATACTCAAGGAAACAGCGCTGTTATTTTCCCGATGTGCACAGGAATGCTGAGGTGCCAAAGTCTGGTAACATTTTCAGAGATACTCCAATTAAGGTCTGTTACCCAATATGTTAATTGCATGGGAAAACAAACCACCAGAAGAGGAAGACTGGGAAGAAATGGATTGTTGTTTTCTATGAGAACATTTTCAGTTTCCCTTTTCCTGACCCCACTTTTTCCCTTGCCTGTCCTTCAGGGGAGACAGCAGGAAGACAGCAGGTCCCTACGTCGCCGCCAGCCTCTGAGAACAGCAGTGCAGCACACAGCATTGGCAGCACACAGAGCACCCCCTGTTCCAGCAGCAGTGCCACCTAACCCGGGGACACAGCCAGGGAGCAGCACAGGACTGTGGGGACATCGGACAGCAGCTTCTGAACGTTGAAAGGATCGGTTTGGTTGCTTCTGGAAACAATGAGGAGAGATTTTTCTACGGGAGGAAAAAAAAAAGACTGATTTTCTTTTGGGGAAGCCACTGTGTGTGTGTGTGTGTGTATGAGCACACAATGCATGAGTGAACACAGCCTGTTGGATCTTGTTAGCATGTTATGCTACATGTGACAAAGCTACTAATTTTACAGTACTGCAACCTGTTCTAGGGGTCTGTGGGCCCTCAATGTGAAATCTATGCCAGTTTGGAAAAATGCTGCTTTTTCTATATGACTTTTTCCTTTCCCTGAACCTTATCATTGACACAAGGTATTCATTAAGGGAATTCAGTCATAGAATCACAGAATGGTTTGGGTTGGAAGGGACCTTAAAGATCATCTAGTTCCAACCCTCTGCCATGGGCAGGGACGCTTTCCGCTAGACCAGGTTGCTCAAGCCCCATCCGATGTGCCTTTGAATACTTCTAGAGGTGGGATATCCACAGCTTCTCTGGGCAACCTGTTCAGTTCCTCACCACCCTCACAGTAAAGAGTTTTTTCCTAATGTCTAATCTAAACCTGCCCTATTTCAGTTTAAAGCCATTACTCCTTGTCCTATCGCTACATAAGATAAGAACAAAGGTGAACTTAGGTCAAAGGATTTCTCTTTTTCTGAGCAAGAAAGCCTCAATGTCAGATCTCCTTGGTAAATAACATTTTATTATTCAGCTACATTTAGCCTCTTTTGAATAATCTTTTTTTTTCAGCTTACAGCTACAGCATCTCATTTGCTTTCCTGTTGTGTTTGCAGCTTCAGGTTTGTTCCAGGTGTTTTTGTTATAATAGTCATTGATTTAGTAATTGGAAAAGAGCACACTCTAACATTCCCTCTCTTGTTTTATGGGCCAAAGCTCTTTTATAAGAGATTTTTTTGATCTGCTATACCAAAAACAGGCACACACAAACATTAAGAAAAAGAATGGTCTTATGCACTAACGTAGATGGGTGTGTACCTTTAATGGCAATGTCTTTATGCAAATAGATCTGTATCGAGGTATACACAGCCTAACCACTTTATCAATTGGAAATTAGCACAGCATTCCTTCCATACATAAACATATAATCCATAAAAATATATATATATAAAAATTAAAAACTGTCTTTTCAGTTTATAATGGTAGATAGATGAGCTAAAGAAGTTGATTTGATTCTAGTCTTTTAGCTAGCCTAAATTTTCTTTGAAATAAGAGATGAGTTTGAGGGCACAAGGAATGTACAATCGTGCCTGTTGTTTGCTATTCTCTGAAAATAGTTGTGCAGTTGTTTGTGTCAAACTGTTGTATGAATGTTATGATTGAATAGTCCCAAAGTAGTATCAGAATATGGAAATGGAAGAAGGATACTAATTGTCACTATTTTTAGTGTCATCGCCTTATCTTCACCTTCAAATTGATGCAAAATGAAAAGCAGAAAAAGACACTTTTAACATGTAATTGTTTGACTGTTACTTGCCACTTTGTAATGTGTCCTACTGATCCTTTGAGGAAGAGAGAGCATTGTTTTCCTCTAAAAATGAGATTAATAACTTTCATTAGTTGTAGTGAAGGCTACCTGTGTTCTGCAAGAGAGGAAGGGACTTCATTACACTCGAGTGATAGTCTGCTCTGAAGTCTGAGCTGCAGATTTCTTGCTGATTATACACTTATGCCTTACTGATGCCAGGATGTGCATAAGTGCAACATATGCAAAGATTTAAGTGCCCAGGATCAGGCAGAGTGTTACTCACTTTAAATCAAATCTGTTACCAGTCCTGCCAACACCTATGCAAGCGGGTAACTGCGCACCTTGTCCTCACTATTGGAAGCACGTGCTAGACTCTGAACCAGGGCTGGTCTCGGTGTCTGTGCAGGCAGGGGGGCCTTAGAGTTACACATGCAAAGGTATTTGATGCTCCAGGCCAGTGAGCAGGCCTGGTGACGTGGACAGGGTGCCATGTAAGCGTGGTTACCCCTGCAGAAGGGTGTGCAGGGCGGCTCTGCTCCGAGCCGTGGGGAGGATGAATGTGCTGCCTGTGTGGTTGAAAAGAAAGCGCTTTGCCTAACCTTCAGCAGAATGTATTGTTAAAGCATATTCTATGTGTAAAGTCTTTAAAGATGTCTTCAAAGAAGACTAGAGTCTTTAACTTCAATCATAGCTATATTTTACTACATTAAATTTCTGTATAAAGATATATTTAAATGTTTTAGATAAATGTAAGTTACTCTATATGAAATGTTTAATTTCAATTACTGTGAAATTTACATATTTTGTAAATTCCTTTCCCGGTTTTAACCCTTTCCTTCCTCAGATATTTTTATTAAGTAGTTTCTCATAGGAAGTATTAGATTTGGTTGTTGGGATGGACAGGTTGAAAAATTCTGTGTAAAATAGATAATTGTATATTTTTGAGAGAAACATGCTGCATTATCAATCTTTTTATCAAAAATTTAATCTAATTTTAGAATAATTTACAGATTTATATATACCATTGGATAAACCAAAAATATATAAAGGTCAAAGATTTGATTTGTTGACTTGTGTGTGAAATACAGTTTAAATTAACTGAACTTGGTATACTCAGCTATTTAATTCAGCAGTTTTAATACAACTGAGTTAATTGTCTGTTGGAGTTTACCAAAATGGCACATGATTGCTTAGCAGATGGAAGAGCATTTCTGCTTCAATAAAGAGAGAGAACCAAACCCAAGCATTCCCAGTGAGTAACTTTATAACAGCAGTGTGCAGTACTTTGCAGCAGCTGCTGAGCTGCCCTCAGCCCGGAGCCTGTCACAGCTCTGGTTTTACAGCAGCCATTTGTCAGCACTGCCAGTCTCTGTGTGTGGTGTGGCAGCTCCTGACCGTGTGACCGCTGAGGTGCTGATTCCCTCCTCTGCCCCAGGGGTTTCACCACGCTGCACTCACATGGCAGAGCCCTGTGGGGCCTGAAGGCCAGGGAGAGTCTGCTGTCCCAGCAGGGGTTTGGATGGATGGAGTCAGTGTTAATTTCAGCATGATGGAATCAACTGCGAAGGAACTTCTTATGTAAGATTGGGAGGATTGGGCTTAAAATGGACACCTTGTGCCTGTAAAAGCTATTAGGATACTTCAACTCCCAAGTAGACTGCTTGTTCTGTCATGTGTTGTCTAATCACTAACTCTAACCTTTTACTTTATTTGGTTTTGGACATTTCTGCATTTGTGATTCAAGAGATCAGATCTTTCTATGTTAGGCTATTTTTGTAGCATTTTCCATATGAAAATGGATTTTGCAAAATGTCTGTAGATGCTGATGATTGTAACCTTCCCCCTGCTCTTTCCTAACCATTCCTCTCCTGTATGTTCTTTCTGTTATGTATATCTACCTCATGCTTCACAAGAAGACTGTACTGTTGGTTGTGCTGGCAGCCCTTCATGTGAGGTGACTGTTGTACCCTGTTGTTGTTTGTCATTCATCAGGATGTTCATGGCATTGTCAGATCTTCTCTGCCGTGACCTGACAGTCCCAAACACAGTATTCTCACCTTTGAATAAATAAGTATATTTCTTTTAGATGCAAATGCCAAATCAAAGAATGGGAGAAATTTACTTCCTAAAACCTGTGGCCAGTCTGAACACCCCATTTGTATTTCGTATTGCATTCAGTATTTCAGAGCCTTGTGGAAATGCATAGTTGTACAGTTTTGATAACCACAGTGTCATGTCATCTTAGTCTCTTGTGCATAATAAAGTATATATCAATTTATTAATAATTGATGTCATGATTCATTTATGTCTGTCCTCGTGTCCCATAAATTTCAGTGGGAATTGTGTGCAGGATTTGATTTTGTGTATCCACTTTTGAGTTCTTTTATCCATTGGCTTTGTTTGACTACTCAGTGTCATGGCTTCTTGCAGAAAACAGTAGATATGTTTAGTTAAATGCTGCTGGTTTTTGCTCAAAGTTGAAGTCCAGAGTTCTGATCCTGTGGGCATTTAGTTGTTGCATGTCAAGACACAGCCTCAGTCGAATTCTGCAGAAAGGCTGGCTTGAGCACAGTGAAGCCCATGGCTCTGCAGCAGCAGAATGCTTCTGGGTTGTACCCGTGACTGCAGCTACACTGGAGCAAGACTGTTTTCATCACTGAATGGTCTTCCTGTGCAGGAGCAGGTAGTTTTGCTGTGTATCAACAGGACAAGAATTTGGGTGTTTACTGTCCTGCTTTCTAATTTGTTTCCTGTATTGCTTGTGCAGAATATTCTTTATGGGCACTTGAGGGGAGCAGCCTTAGTGGTTTTTCCCTGGGTTATTCAGACATTGTAGTTATTGACTCACAAAAGGGAGTTCCTTAGTAAGCGAATCTAAAAAGTTAACTGATCACTTTAAAAACCAAGATTCCTTCAGTACAGAAAAGGCTATTAATTAGAAGCAGTTCTAAGCTTATGTGCTGCCTATGACATAATTCACAGAAGTGCAATAGCTTTATTGCTTCGTAACAGCCATATTTCAGTTACTGCATCAAGACACTTCTGTTTTCCTGTGGAAATGAGCTCCATAGGGTGACCTCAGCTGAAAGTTGCTGTAGCTGCTGTTCCCTTTCTCCTGTAAAATTTATATTTTGATTGAAACGTGGTGTGAAAGCATGACCAGTGTCTCATATGTAGAATTAATTTTAAAATGCAATTATTAGCCAATGAATTCTGATATATTTGCAGGAGTATTTTTAGCCAATAAGAGGTAAGAGTATTGCCATATTGCAGAGTAGGTATCAGTGTTGTGCATATTTGTTCCCTGAAGCATTGTGAGTGGAGCAAATGTTTTGGACGGTCAGAAAATACCAGGTGCCAGTTTTGGGAAAAACACAGTCCAGAACTCTTCAAATTTAAACAGAATTAAATTTATCACAGCATTCCTTCCAAGACAATATAAAAGGAAAAGGAGACAATATTTTGATAGATTTTCACAGCTGTCACTTTGTAATTGTAAAGCAGATAT
The DNA here is from genome assembly GCA_024865655.1 of Emberiza elegans. Taxonomy (NCBI): domain Eukaryota; kingdom Metazoa; phylum Chordata; class Aves; order Passeriformes; family Fringillidae; genus Emberiza; species Emberiza elegans. Next base: position 71,088,015 of record JALJVW010000206.1, read on the forward strand.
TTATGAGGCTGGAAGCCTGATTGCAGCAAGTGTTTTTGTAGAGTGTTCCCAAATCTCAGGCCCTGAACCTAGCCTTGCCAACCTCCGTGCATTTACACTTTGCAAAAGAAAGATCAAATTACATCCTTCACCTACGCAAAGAACTTTAGAGCTCAAATTGCAGATTTCTCTGTGGTTTTCTGGAAGCCCCCAGGGTGCCACTGCAGCCTGCCCAGAAGGTGATGTGCCCCGCGGTGCCTCCTGGCCGGCTCTGCTGCTCACCCTGCTGTGCTGAGCTGCAGCTTTACTGTGTTTAGGAAAGTCTAAAAAGGAGTTGGTTTGTGGACAGATGAGGAGGATAAGCAGCACAAAAGTGTTAGTCTTGCACTCTTGTTTAAATAACAGATTTTTTCCATCCAGTTTCGGCACATATATTTTGAGGAATTGGTTAAAAAATATTTGGGTGGAGGCTCTTTTCCTCTGTTACTGCTGCTTGTAAACTGTCAGCTCTAGTAAAGAACATACTGTAGAGACAAAAAATTAAATCAGTATTTTAAAGAACAAAATCTTGAATATTAAGCAGAGAAAGCTGATGGTATTTAACAATGTGTTAAGTAGCTCGCCGAGCACTCTGTTTTGTCAGTAAATTTTTTTATGGCGTGCCTGCAAAGTCACAGTGTAATGCATGAGCGTGGCTATGGTTTTCCCAGTTCTCTAAGCATTTAAAGTCCAGATTTGCTTTGTAAATAGGGTGAAAGGATTAAAAAATTCTTAGTCTCTCCTTTATACAAGTAGGCATATCCCATGGGGCTGTAAGAGCTTGGGATGTAGCCTTTGCACTACACAACATTTTTATTAGTCCATGCTCCTAAAGGTGATTAGTAACATTGGCTGTTAGTATTGAAAAATAAAATAAACAGGAAGATTTAAGAGGAGCATACACACAGAGCATTCGCAGCAGAAATATTTAGGTTTTCACAAAATTCTTCGAGTGCCAAAACATGTCACAGAAAATTTAAATCACTGAAATAAAATAACATGAAGGAAGCAGTTAAGAAGTGTCTGGAAATGGGAGGCTGGAGACTCATGCCACACTTGAGCCCGAGAGGAGCTGGGTCTGGCAGTCTTCCAGGATTGCCATGCCCCCAGCGTGCCAAGGGCATGGGGGCTGGGATAGCGCCTGTCGCTGGAACTCCAGCTCACGGTGCTGGGCATCTGCCAGCCGGGCTGGGTTATTGCAGGCAGGCTTTACTCGTGCTGTTAACTCTGGGTATGGCTGGCCCTGTGATGCCCCTGTTGTTAACAGGCTGCTTCAAACAAAACAGGTGTGTGTGTAAGCTAAGGCTTTTGCACTGGGGAGAAAGCCATGACATATGAAAGGCTTTAGCTGGAAGTCAGCGTCTGCACTTGTGAGGGTCACAGAGTGAGTGTTCTTGCAAGCAGGAGAAGAGATACAGCACCAGTCCTGTCTCTGGGAGCTCTTCTGCTGCTAAAAACTGACTCTAGGAGTTCAAAATAAAAATCCCCATCCTGAGCAAGAACCAGCTCCTGCCTTTTCCCTGTGCAGCTCACACGGGAGCAGCGGCATGGAGCAGCGGCCCCGCCCGGGTCTGGGCGCGCCCTGCGGCCCCTCAGGCGGGCTCGAGCTGGCAGCGCGGGGCTCGGCACGGTCCCACCAGGGTTTGCAGGGGATGTCGGGGATGGGAGGCAGCTGAGGGCAGCACGGCAGCGGTAGCCAAGGGCCAGCGGCTGCTGGGGTGTGGGCTTAAAGGAGGGCAGCCGTGAGCGCCCGCGTGTGCCCAGGGGAGATGCGCGGCAGCGACAGAGCTGTTGGGACCCTTTTTGCACAAAGTTAAATATCACTGTAGCTTAAAGATGCCTGTGGCTTTGGGGAGTGGCTCACGTTTTTATCCTGGTTGTTACCTTGCCGTCTCACTGGCACATCGTGTGGGAGCCGTGAGGGCTCTGCAGCCCCCGGCAGCTCTGAGGGATCCCTGCCGCAGGGGGCACCGGCCCAGGCAGGGGCTCTGGGCACGGACAGGCCGCCCTCACTCTTAACTTTCCATGGAAAGGAACTCAAAGGTGGGGTTTGGATCCCAGTCCTCTGACGAAATGTCTCAAACCCCTCTTAGAAGTACAGAACATGCTTGAGAGGCAGCTCCGATGAGCAGGACAGCAGGGACACAGGTGTGAGGTGATGAGGGTGCTGAAGGTGGGGAGGATGGTCAGGTGAGAGAGGCAGCAGCAGGTCAGGATGACAAACACCACAGGAAGAAGGTGAGGCTGTTCCTTTGATGTACATATACTAAGCTGGTTGTGCTCTCAGTCTGATGATGTGGGGAGGCAATGTTGATAATTAAGAGTGGAAAAAGGAAGAAATCCATGATGAGGTTATTGTCAAGTTGGTTGACAGAGCAAGTTGGATGAATGCTGTGATTATGAGTGTTGCAGCATGACTGTGCTGTATTTCTCCAGAGAGGGCTGAGGGATGATTACACTGGAAAGCATGTACCCCACTGACATGCTTTGTACCATTACAAAGACACACTAAGTACGCCCATGTTTTTACTGGCAGTGCTTAGTGAACTTTTCTGTGACTTCTCTCAAGTGTGTGTCCCTGAAGTGAGTCATATTTTACTACATGCTAGACAACAAAGGTCTGTCATAAACCAAGAGGCCTTGCCTGGGCCAGCTGCTGTCCCTGTGGGCTATGGAAAGCACAGGATGATCTGCTCTGAGGACAGAATGATTGCTTCTGCTTGGGTTGTGCCCATCACCTGAAGCATGGGATACCTACCAAGGAGGCCACAGTTATACTGGGAACTTCTCAAATCTAGCTTTGGCAAGGCATTGTGAATGGCTGATTTTGTTTTCTGGCTTAATGGTAGGAGTAGGATTATGCCAAGCTGATTCCACGTGATTTTTCTGTTGTTTGTTCTGGTGAACTTTCATTTATTACATTGCTCTTCCATTACAAGATAAAAATTTATAAGATGTTGAAACTTAGACCTCATACTTTTAGAGTGCATGCCTTTTAATCAATATCTGGTTAAACAACTGTAAGCCAAGACCAAATTTGCTATTCTCTCACCTAGATGTTGTAAGAAATCTTAATTGCAGTGTTTATTTGATTAATGACAAATAGTATGGTTACATAGACCAGAGCTACATTTTATAGATTTCTCGCGCTTTTATTGAGCAAAAGCAAAACCGTTATATGAAAAACTAAAGTATTCACACGGTTATGTTTTCAACATAAATGCACATGTGTATACAAACACACATCATTCCATCTAGCACTGGGTGAACCCAAGAAAGGAAAGTTCCAATGTGTATTGGAGAATGCACGTGGCCATGAGTAGTGCACAAAGCATGCAGAGTATGCAAGCCAGTGCTCTTTTGAACAAGCGATTTACATCTGGAAGTTTTGACTCAGTTGTGCTGTCTTTAAAATCTTACAGGCCTGGATTTTGTTGGCTTCCTTCAGGTAGTTAGGGGAGCCATCAGCCTGTGCCTCCTGTATGGTGGCTGGAGTAGCAGCCTGTGGAGATGTGAGAAAAATCCCTCTCCTAACTGAGCACCTGCAGTGGGCCAGGGTGAATCTGCAAGGGCATCTTCTCCAGAGGGCATTGCTCATGCTGGGAACCAGCTCCTAAAACCCCTGTGCTTCAATCTGAATGAACTCATAATTCCCAGACCTTTTCTGTGCTGCTGGTGCCAGTGTAGCAATATGTCAGTCCAGGTTTATTTTGACACAATCCATAAAGGAAACAGATACATGGAAGGAGACTGGAGGAGATCAGGGTCACTGCCATACAAGCATGGAGTTTCTCTCTCTTAGGAGGGATAACTCCAGTCTTGCCCCCTGCTTACAAACCTTTAAGATTTTTCACAGCATGGAAAGAACCAATGTGTGTAAAACTGGAGGCATTTGCCAGGATCCAGGTTCAATGCCACATTTGAAGAAAAAATAGTTTGTGCTATTCAGAGTCCATATTTCATTTTTAAAGCAAACTAAGGGCCAAATTCTCGCCTGGTATAAACCGGCTCTGTCAGCTTCCATCAAATTCTGTCTATTTACACCAACAAAGCATCTCTCAAGTGTGTAAGCTGTTCTTTAGTACTTAATAACAGAAATATAATCTGGCAAGCAAGGCAGTTTTGACAGCTGCCAGTGTACTTTAGATCCAAAGATGATTCCTTGAACTTCAGCTCTTCCCTCCTTCTTTAGACTTTTATTAAAAACAGGACCTAGTCTCTCATGTCATACTTAGTGCAATGTTAGTTCAGCACACTACCCATTTTCTCCAAACATCTGAATTCTGCTCCACAGCTGTAAAGTCCTTTTCCTCCACTCTAATCAGCATTAAAATCTCTTATTTCCAACTGTAGTTCTGACAATTGCAGTGCTGGTCCTCCAATTTGCATTTAAGTCAAGAAGGCTCACATTTCAAACCAGCCAGTGCAAAATGCCACACTCATTTTTTTAAAAAAAGATGTCTTTTGAGCAGGGTATGTAAGGCAGCAAGGCATTAGAGCTATCCAAGCTTCAATGATGTGGGTGGGTTTTGCTATAAAAACCCCAAGAAAAGGTTGAAGCAGGTGTTCTCCACACCTCATCACAGCACACAGAGAGTGGCACTTGAGGTCTCCTCACTCACACTGTGGCTGTCGGCTCACCCAGACAAGTGCCCGTTGTTATATTTGACATTGTCTTTCTGAGGCAATGTCACTCCCATAAAGGGAGAGAAATGTTGGAGCACTGGGCTGTGTTTGCCAGGTGCTGTCACTTTGGCACTTGAGAAGGTCAGTGACTGCCAGGCTGCCACTGCAAGGGGCCCCTGCTGCTCCGGTGTCCCTTTCTCAGCAGCACTTGCTCAGGTCTCCAAGGAGAACACCAGCATTAGTCATACATGCATCAGCTGTACCCATCCCACCCTTACACACCCCATTCCCATTGCCTGCTGCCAGATGGTTTCAGCTGGCAGCTGCTTTAAAATGTGTCCGTGCTGTGGCCAGGACTGGGCTAGCTGGCACTGCCTGTGATGAAGCCCTCTCATCAGGGAGGCTTGAAAACTGTTCTGTTCATCCAAGGTTTCAGGAAGGTTTCTTCCTCTTTTTCCTTTGAGCTCATTGCCATTCCTGCATCCAGTGCCATCCATTCACACTTCAGGTATGCTTTTTGGACAACCACATCTCTAAACACTTCTGCTTTGTCTTCTGGGAGTTTGTAGGTTAGGTGATGTCACTGGAGACAAAGAAGTAGCATGTGGCATTTGAATTCCTGAGTATTAAAGAAATATTTCCAGATAACAGTCTGCAAAAAATTGCACAGACTGCAACTTGCATTTAAGGCTCATCAAATGCCTTAGAATAGCAACTAAAATAGTAAAATCACAGAGTGCTCTTAGACAAGTAATAGATAAGTGGCGAGGGGGTGGGGAATGACTGTATAGGATAAGTATTTTCATTGTATTGAACCCTTTGGAAAAGATTTAGACTTTGTGAGAAAAAATGACCATTCAGACACATGAAGCTGTTGCACAGTGCTAAAATATTTTTGAGGAATTAGAGTTGTTCTTTTATCAGTCATCAAATTTGAGGAAACCACTCTTTGTGTGTCATGGGCTGTGCTTTCAACACACTCTGTGATTCATTGCCAAGGACTAAGAAACTTCAGGGATGTTCTCTGAACTTCTCACCTTCCCTAGGACTGACTGCCATTGAAATGCACATTACATGACCCCTGACTAAAAGCTTTTAACGTGTGATTCAAACTGAGACTTGACCAAGTATTTGATGGGAAAACTTGCATTTTTCCTGAAACTTTGCTTTATTTTCCTGAAAATTTTTAGTGCTAAAATTAAGCCTCTTTTAAACTGATTTACTAAATTACTTCACATGACTCTCTGTGCCTCTGCCTGTGAATTCAAATAGGCAGCCAGCTGAGGAAATTTCAAACATTTTTTTTTATTCTTCTAAAATAATTTGATAACTTCATGTGGATGTCATTGGGATAGTGCAAAACACTCTCATGGAAGGATTACCCATTTCTTTTTTCTTGAGGAAGATTGGTTCAAAGCTTTCATATAAATCTTGCAAAACTGTCAGGTGTTGCTCTCCACAACACAGTAATAAGAGCTATTCACTGGTGATACTAATTAGGAAAACCATTTCTCCCTGGCAGTGGTTTTCCTTTGATGTTCCTGTTGGGCCAGTGCAGACAGGCAAATGCCAGAGAGCTGAAACCTGACTGCTGCTAGAGTGTCACTGGCATCTAACACTGCAGGTCTGTTTGCCAATCAAGGCATAGGGAGTTTTCTGTATAAACTGTTGAAGGCCGAATGCAAATTTCCCCCTAAAACTCTCTCCTGCAGATCCAATGAAAAATGGGCTCTTTAGTGCTGTTCTATGCATATGTATCTTCCTCTTCTCACAGTTTGAGTTCACTTTGCAATAGAAGCAGCTTGTGTTTATTTCCTTTCTTTTTAAACCCTGATAGTGACAAATAGGTCTTAGCAAGCTATTTCTTGTTTTTCTGCACACTCCAGGTTTTGCAATAAGTGGAATTATCTTTGTAATAATGCACTCACACACTGTAAATTAGACATAGCAAAATATCTATTTAGGCTACCTTGTCTGAGACATCTGGAGGTTTGATGCACATTTTATAGCAGAGAACTAGTGCTGGTTTCTGTGACACAACTCCTGATTATCACCTGAGTGAGTCAGGTACTGGTATCCAGACACAGAAAACTCAGAGCAGATCTTGATAGGTCTAAATCCAGGGGATTTGGGGTGTACTAATATATTCCTTGAGATTTATACAATCTACTTTAAGCCCTTTGGGGCCAGGCAGCTCTTATCTGCTCTGTTTCATTTAGACATTGGTCCTGAAGAACGACATTCCCTGGCCAAAATGCCATTCAAGAAAGGTAACTTGTGCTTCCTATGGAGTGGTGTAAACCACTCTGAGGGCACAGCACAGCAGAGAACCCAGCTCTGCCAACAACCATGTCAGGGCATTTGGATTTTCTCTGCCTCGCTTCTTTTTTTTTTTTTTTTTTTTTTTTTTTTTGGTTAGGTTTTCCTAATCATTTCAGCAATTTAAAGAAGATGCATGTCTGAGAGCTGATGTTCTGGGGGGAGGTCTCTGTTCTACTTTCACTACTTCAGCAATCTGAAATAAAAGGTGAAAGGTTAAAACTCTTTAAGTGTTTTCTAAATTTTCTTGCTGAAAGGCACATTCTGCCAGGTAAAAAAAAAAAAAAGGAAAAAAAAAGAAAAAAATATAGTCCTTCAGTGTACTTTTAAAGAATGACATCAAGAAAATTTCCCTAAACTTTTGAAGAACCTATTGCTTGTTCCTCTTGGTATTTTTTCCCCATTTTATCTGCCAGTGCAACCTTTCCCTTGTAAACACATAAGGTACATTAAAGGATAGTACATAGGAGGTAAGAGGCTGTTCTTTCTCTTTCCTGCTCCCAGCTCTCACCTGGTGTGTTTACAGCACAGTGCCTTTGTCACAGCACACAGAATCTGTGGGGTGAATCTGCACAACTGTTAAATGCCAGGCCATAAACTAAACACTCCCAGGAATGGGAAGCATCATGAAGGGGTTCATGCGGTGAAGAAACATCATTTTCCTGGGTAAACTTGGAACAACTCTGTTTTCTTGACTCCCAGTTTCAAAACTAATTGCATGTTCTGAGATCACTTTTGCTCCAAGTGATGAATGCCATGCCCTGTAATATTTAATAAGCTTTTCACTCTTACATAGAAGAGTGCTCTGTAGAATAATGGATATAGAAAATATCCCAGATTAATAAAGCTGATTTGTAGTTCAAGGGAATTAGTCTAATAATGATCATTGATGATTAAAAGATGTTGAAATGCACTGGACCCCGCACTTCAGCTGTGGCTCTTTTATTTTAAAGTTTCTCATGCTGAAAGGAGGAAAGTTGTGTCACAGCTGGGTGATTCACACCATCCAATGAGACCTTTGGTACAAACTGTTTTCCTCTTTAGAGACCTGGGTGACCTCTGGTGTGGCTGAGGCTCAGAACTGCTCTTCTCAGCTCCCATTCTGAGGCTGACCCGCATGCTGGGAGCTGGGATACCTCAGTGTGATCCTAAACTCTGTCTACTCTGTAATTTGGATATATTATCGAATTTCCTTATTTGTACCACTGTTGTCTTTGCCTACTCTTTCTACAGGAAGTCTGAAGTTTGGCTGCCAAATCTGCCTTTTGTTTTGTGGAGCTCTGCCCTGCAGTGCTCTTGTCTTGCTAGGAATGAGGGGTATCCTGACTCTTTGGGATCTGATGGACTCCTGCCCACATCTCCTGCTGCTGGACCACCTGAAGCAACTGTGTTGCTCCTGCTCTGGGACATCTTCCTCCACTTCCAGCCAGACACGTCCAACCCACAAGAAGGGCTCCTTCTGTAGATTGTCTTCTCCATTTTATTTCTTCTGTGGACTGTGCACTCCATTCAGACTGGTGTCCAGCACATTCAAATAAACAAAAATACTTAATAGTGAAAAAGCCATGGGCAATAGTTTTGCTGGAGGAAGTGTGTACTTTATCCATGATGACTGCTCTGAAATTAGGATGAGCAATTGGAAGAAGTGGCAAGGGGAAGCTCAAACTGTTTTGGAGATTTCTTGGAAAAACACGTGGGGTTTTGAGACATTTATTTTGTGTGATGTGATCAGTGTATGCTGGGTGCACTATGGAGGTGACTCACTCATTGCTTGGGTGCAGGGGGGTGGAAGAGAAACAAGAGATGTTGGCTGTATCCTTGTAGAAAACTTTGAGTTTTCTGTAGGAAACTCTCTGCAGGATTCTTGTTTTAACTTTTCATAGAAAACCCTCATCCTATTCTCAGTCTAATTATGAAGTTACCGACAGAGGAAGACATTTTCCCATCTGAGCAGCCAGCACAGAATAAGGACTACAGGGGACATGAATAAATAACACAGCAAAGAGAGGTGGAAGGCAAAAGGAACAATAATTAAAATCAGAACTTCTAATATATTGCAATTTTAATTGTTTGGGGTTGTATAAATACTTTCCTGCAATGCAGTAATTTAGATATCCTTACAGAAATCCATTTACTCAGATAAATCAACAGGCTCAAGAGTATGGTTCAGGTTTTTTTACTGCTGTTAACTCTCACATACTAAGTAGGCACTAACATTCTTGGTTCTACTTGGGTATTTGTTTACACAGAGTACATTATGTCCATAAATCTTAATTTAATCTTTGACCATGACAGTGATCAACTTCTTGTTCACTAAAATCCATCAGGCACAGCAAACTGTACATGGAGATGGGACTCTATCCAGCAGGGAGACCACTTCATTTGAAAGGTGACTTTGGTTGAATAAGATTACATTAAACCATTCTAATGGCTCTCCTTCCTCATCAGAGCATTCATTGACTTACTTGAAGTTTTGGTGCCAAAAGTAGTGTTTTGTTTTCAAACTATTTCAATGGGACTTCTTGTATGTGCCTTCTGTTATTTCCCCAGCCCAGTGGAGGTGCATTGGGTGACCATCAGTGGGGTCGGCTGTCCCCACTTCCTCCAGGTGTGTGGGGTGTGGTTCCTGGGTCCCACACAGTGGGGCCATTGCCCGAGGACTCTCTGCTGGTGCAGGATGTGGAGCGAAGGAATTGACCACCTTCAGTGCTGGAGCCTGCTCTGAACTTGGCAGGCAAGGTAAGGCAGCCTAAAAAAATGAATATGCTTGATTTTTGCTTTTGAAATAAGGCCTTTGAACCTAAAATTTCAGAGTTACAGTGAGTGTGAACCCTATGGTGAATTTGGCTCTGAGAGTAAAGCTGTAGCAAATAGTGGGAGAGTGGGGGGATGGGTGTGTGAAGAGCCCTTGAGCTGTCTTTATTTGACTTTCATCAGAAATAATTTTTTAAGCCTGATTTGAAAGGCTGCATGGACAGATCTTGCAGATGCTGAAATGGAGGGATTGCTTTAGCCAACATATGGAAAATATTTACAGACCTTACACAATGGTGATATATAAGAGTAAACAGAATGTCAGATAAGCCCTGCATTCCTTTATTTTCCCTTAAGACTCAGGAAAAAAATGCACGTTTCTTTGCTAGCAGGGAGAGAGGAGGGCATGTTGGAGGGCAAACTGATCTGGAGAAAAATGTGCATGTTAAGCAAAGTGAACTATCAGCTTTAAAATTCCTAAATAATTTACGTGTCACGATGTCTCCTCCAAAGTCTGTGCAAAGGCTGATTTTTGTGGACTGGGAGCTTAGGTTATGGCTCCATTTTGTGCCCACCTCCAGTTAACTTGCTATTAGAAGTTCAAATATCACAATTCTCTGACCCTGCTCACGGTGGGAGTCGGGGATGTGTCTGTGCCAGCTGCGGAGGGGACAAGCCAGCCCCTAGGGCAGGTTAAGGCTGTTCTTCCTTTCCTTGCCACCAGAGCAGCGCCCGAGGATTTCTCATGGAAGCCCAGTCTGGGACACCGAAGGCAGCACCGAAGGGTCTCTGGGGGGCAGCTCCGCCGGGGAGCAGCGCTGGGCTCGGTTCTGCCCCGGGCTGGCAGCCAAGGCCGGCTCGGGCACTGAGCCTGTGCTCCTAGGCTGAGCTCAGCTGCTTGCGCTTAGGCATGGCTACATTTCCCTGTGGTTTTATCCTGTTTCAGTGTCTGCATTGCATAAGTGTGTGCTTGCCTGCCCCCCGAGCTCTCCGGGATTCCCTGGAAGCATGGCACAGGAACAGCGCAGTGCCCGGGGCCACAGCTCAGGCGGGACAGGCTGGGCAGGCTGACGGCTCCAATGGGATGCAGCACAGCCGTTCCAAAGGGTTTCTCATCCTCCTCACTGGTGAATGGACTCGTGATGCTTCTTTTTATTTTTCTTTTTTCCTCTCTTTCAGAGGCAACGCTGCTACTATACAGGAAATTCAATACATTGCTAGCTAGGTGAGGGAAACATGCATCTTTGACCAAGTATGTTACCAAAGTGGAGATGTTAAGAAATGTTAGCTTGTGCAAAATACTGGTGGTTTGAAACAATGACATTTTTAAATGTTGCTGGCCTAAGAACTTTCTTTGACTTTTGCTGTTGTTTCTTTTGGAAAAGCTTAGTTGTTTATCTAAGCAACTCTGGTCACTGAATGAGGTTTTAAGAGAAAAGGTAAGCAGAGGAAAGAAAATAATACAAATAACTTCTGCTATAGCAACTATGTTTCTTTCATTCTGAAACTCTGAGCCTATTTTAAAATGTATTGATTCAGTAAAGTTTTTCATGTTTCTAAAAAGAGCAGAATTGAGAATATTTACCCGTACTGAAATGCTTAGGAACTACGTAAGGTTTGTTAGTTTTGGCACAAGCCTGCAAAGGCAGTCTAATGTCATCATGTTTGAAAAAGGAGGACAGTGGCAAAGGGTGATTCAAATAAACTGCACTTAATTACAGCTGTTAATTTACAGCACAATCTTAGTTTTAATAAAAATGGGAGAATTGATACACAGTGCTGACAGAAAGCCTGAGGCAAAATCAGATTTAGCTGTGGATATCAATTAGAAAGAACAGCCAATGTTTACCATTGCTACATATATATTTTGTTGCTTAACCTTTTCAAGATCGCTAAATCTGTATTTTGGGTTGGGGTTTTTTTCAATTTTGCTTGCTTTGTTTTTTTTTTTTTTTTTTTTTAAGGCCAGTCTGTAACTGTGTCTGAGGTATTTTTTATGGGACTTTGGTGTCCTGGTCTGCTCTAAGTTCCACTGACAAACACACACCAGGTCACTTGCTGCCTGGTGCTCACTCACGTCAGTGCTGGTTCCAATAGGAACCAGCTGTGAATGCATCTGAGCTGTCTCTGATACAGTTCCAAGTCTGGAAAAACTAATTCCTCCCTTTCTTTGCAGACAGTGTTGTGCAATGGCCTGAGCTCACTAAATTCTTCTGTTGTTCAACAGCAAGTAACCTAGGTACTACATCTGCTTTAATGGCAACTGGCTTGTTGAGGCAATAGATGTTTGGGAGTTTTTTGCACCCTAAGCTCTGTTTATATCAACTCACCTTTTTATGCTGATGGAATTACAAGAAATCAGTACAACCGTTACATCTTGGCCACTATTTCCATACTATTTTACCAGCTCAGCAGAACTGAGAGACGCTGTTTTCTGGCAGAACTCCAGGAATCAGGTTAATTCTGTTGCTGTTGTACACATAAAATCGCTGTTAGGGAGTTTCTGTTAGCTGCTTATAAAATGCTTTGAGGAAACATTTTATAGGACAGATTTCCTTAAGATGTGAAATGGTACCATGATCTAAGGTGGCTAATTATGAAACCATATGGAAAATCAAAGGATAAAGCAAGAAAAACAACCCAGGCACTTTGGTATGTGGTATTGTAATGTTTCCTGAAAGGGGTGAGCTTGGCTAGCAAGATTTCCATCATTATCCCTTTCCTCTTCTACCCACTACATCCCTTGGCTCTGTAGTGCTCCTGCAGGTGTTGTTTGTTGCAAAATACGTCTAATCCCCAGGGAATCTTGATGAGTACTCAACATACAATAAGCTATTTGGGCCAACTGATCTCCATTTCTACTTTTGGACTGAGAAGTTTGCTGTGGTTTTTCTTCACAAGGTTTTTACCATCTGCCTTAGTAATTTTAGTGTTTACAGGTCTGCAGTTGTTGACAGCATTAACCGCCTTATTTGTTCCCTTTCCTTTTGCAAGTAGTCTGATGTTACACAGAAACACCATCTCAGCCACTTTCCTATTTTAGTATTCCAGTAAGCAATGTAGTTTTCCTGGGCTGTTTATTCTCTGCAGCTGTACTCCAAGGGTCCAAAATGAGGGCTGAAAGGTAGAATCCAGTTAAAGCTGTCCAGTAGTACAGCATTAATATTTGTGCTTTATGTCCATAAAATACTAATGCTAAGATAAGAAAGTGGCCACAAATATAGTTTACAACAGCACTTGCAATGTTAGCAGCCTGCAAGCTGGTCTATCTTTGTAACAAATAGATATTCTAATTTCCCATCTCCTTTCCAGTAAATACATCCTATATTCAGGGCCAGGATAATCAGCTCCCTGAGTTGGTGGAACTCTCTAAGATTTCCAAGGACTATGTGCTCACAGCTAGGGTTTGGACTAGCTTGGGTTTGGCAAGACTAATTATTATTAAAGTGAAAAAGCAGTAAGAATCAGCTCTTGAAAGAGCTCCAGTGATCTTAGGGGAGGTGGCCCAGCTACAGTTAGGTTAAAAATTAGAAAAAGCCAAGGACTACAAGTGGTATAGAGGCAAAAGGTAGTTACAAAATGAAAAGGTGGCCTGCACAAGGACTTGGCAGTTTAGGAAATGACTGTTGAATGTGGAAAAGGGTTCTGCCCATGCCTGGTGTTACACTTGGGTTTAGGGTTAACAGAGAGAAGAAGCCTCAGTAAATGCTGACCCAAATCAGAGCCTGCATTGTTGTTCCTGGCCTGAGCCCATGACCCCCCAGTTATAGCCCAGAGGGATGAGCTGCCAGGGATCTAATGTTTGCACTACCTACCCCTCCCTCTGATCAATAAATAATAATGCCCAATTATGGCCCAGATACTTCAGTATTTATTAATTTGTGTGGCTGATCTATTATTTTGGTTACCCTTTTGCATTTTGTCCCTGCTTGGAGCTGTCTCTCTCCTAACCCTAGGAATGGGGTGAACCTCAACTTGTGGCCACATGGCATGACCCAGAGGCCATGGGTGAAATCCTTGTACAGCCTGAAAATTTTAAATATTTTAAATCCAAGGCCGGTGCTGAAGAAACAACCATCTGGTTCCAGCTTAGTCCCCAGTTGTCCCGGTTCTGCTGTTCCTACCCCTTCCTCCTCCCCAAATTTCCCTAAAACTGGGTCCTTGAGAGGAGCAGCTCGCTCCAGCAAAGCACAGGGTGTCCATCCTTCCCCTGGCTCCTCTTGAGGCTCCCAATCCCTCCGCTCGGGGAGTCCTGGCCAGACTCCTCGGGATTCCTTACCCTCTTCTTCTATCCCAGTCCCCAAGTCCCCAGTTAGGCGTCCCTCGGTTCGATTCACGGGTCCCTTCCTCCCACCTCTTTGTGGCTCTGCTCTTGCAAATTTTCACCACCACGGAGCAGAGGCCAGAGGACGTGGAGAGCCAGCACTTCTGGAGAGCATGCCGGGAGGAACATGGCCTTCCCAGCCAGCCCGAAAGGTGCCAGTCACCCTGTCCTTCCCATGCCCTTGCGGCCAGGACCAGTGCTCCCAGAGTGACCTGGCCTTTGCTCGGCACACAGGTTTGCAGTGCAGACCATGAAGGCTCTGCTCTCCCAACTGGGCTTTGGCAAGAACCTGCTGGCTCTGCAGCACGAGCAACTCTGGGCCACCCTGCTCTGTGCTGACACGCAGCACTATGCAGCGGGTCTGTTGGCCAGGTGAGATCCCCTACTCCCGGACGCCAGCACCAGCATTTGTGCCCTGTGCCCGGAGTGCCCCACACAGTCCCCGGGGCTTGTAAGCGAGAGGGCCTTGTCAGTGAGGGAGAGCTGAGCAGACTGCAAAGGGCTGGGAGAGGAGGATGCCCAGCAGCAGCTGCCTCCCAAGGGGCCCATGTCCCCTTGCAGAGTGCTGGGGAAAGATGGGACCTCTGTGAGACCACACCTGGGAGAGGTTTGCCCGCCCGGCTCAGGGCCTTGGTGCCTTTTTCCCCTGCCAGGGAGATGCGCTGTGCCTTGAGCCCCTTGTGTCCCCACATGGCCTCGCACCTGCTCAGCCTGCTGGTCGGGAAGCAGCCCCGCTGGCATCTGCCTGCCCTGGCCTTCTTGGTGGAGGTGAGCCTGATGGCCAGCGCTGCCTGGCTGAGCTGCCTCCCAGCTCTCTGGCCTTTGTCTCCCACTCCCTCCTGGCCATGGCAAGATGGCCCTGGCAGGAGGCTTTCCTTGGATTCCCTCAATCTGGCCTCTGACCGTGCCTCTGTTCCTCTCTCTTCCAGCTCTTCAAGCCCTCAGGGGAGATGAGAGCCCATCTTGCATGAGCATATGCATTCTGATGAAATTTGAAAGAAGATCTGCAGAACTTTGTCTCCTGGATCACCTGTACCGGCGTCCTTCAGAGATTTCCAGTTCCCATTGAAGATGGGACCACCTGCAGAGCAGCTGCAGCTCCCGGCACGGCTCTGGCTGCTCCCAGCTGAGCCTGTGCCAAGCTCCAGCAGCTCCTGCCAGCTCTCTCCCTATTGGCAGCTCCTTCCCCATCACCCTCAGGCCCTGCCCATCCCCTTTTCTACCTCCCAGCTCACCCCTTCGCTTCTTTGCTTTCCCTTAATAAACTGTTTGTGTTTTTCACTTTACCTGCGTCTCCGTGGAGCTGAAGCGGCGCAAAACTTGAGCCCGGGGACACGCAGGGCCCTGCTGCCCTTCTCCTCCCCGCTGCGTTCCTTGCACGAACCGAGAGGAACAAGGGCAACTCAGGCTGCAAAGGTGCCTGTCCCACTGCTGCAGTTGCACAGCGGCATGGAGTTAAAGGGCGTGCAGTACACGCTGAAGGGAAAAAGGACCCTGGGTTTTAGAAGAGCCAGCTTGAGTGTGCTCTGAAGCCAATCATGAGGGATTCCAGTGCAAGCATCCACCGAGGGCAAAGGAGCTTGCAATGCCAGAAGTTTCCACAAAGAGCTTCCTGAAAGCACAGCAATGCTCCATCCCTACATAGGGACAGGAAGAGGGCAGGACCAGGGACCATCGTGGCCTAGCAGTGAGCTTTGGCTGTGCCTAAAAAGAAGCAGCGGCGGCAGCGGAGTGGCTGGGACTTGGGGGCGCGACTGTCCCAGCGGCCGCAGCGCCGTCAGGCAGTGCCTGCATGCTGGGCACGCTTCCGGTGGCTCTGGTCTCCCCTGAGGTGAGGAATCAGGCAGCCCCTGCCTCAGATCCAGTCAGAAAGCCAAGCAAGTGAGACCAGAGGCAGGGGCCCCTTCGTCCCTCTGGGGCATGGCTGCAAAACAGCCACTGTGTCTTCCTGCAGAGACCTGTGTTTGGGCTGTGCTGAGCCCAGAGCTGGCCAGCTTGTGCTCTGCTGTGCCAAGAGTGTTCTGGGCAGGCAGGCAGAAGTGGGGAAGGGGCTGGCGAGAGCCTTCTGCCGGAACAGGGTTTCGCTCCCTGGCTGGGAACAGCCTGGTTTTGCTGCCGTGAGCGCAGGCAGGAGTTGAGGCATTTGAACGGGTAGTGGGCAGCTCTTGTTTCTAGGGGGCCCGGGGCTGCGCGCCACAAGGGACATGAGGAAACAGACTCAGGAGAAGGAAGATGAGCTCCAGCTGGAGTGCCTGGAGTGCTACAAGGTGCAGAAGTATGTCGCTGTAAGACACAAAGGAACACACGCACACTACCACTCTCAAGGTGAAGAAGAAAAGGGGCAGTTTATTTTCCGACTCCGACATTTATAGTTTTACAAAGGTGACAGTGGATTGGAGGGTGACAGTGACACCTCTCCAATGACACTGGTTTAACCAACAGTCCATCAACTCTCTCCTCCTCCATAAAGGAATGTAAAACAATGAGTTATTTACAGAAAGTGCGTGAGAAAGTTCACTACAAGAATGTCAACATCAGAAGGCTTAGAAAATATTAAAAAAACCAGGGCGACAGAAGTAATTGAGCCTTGCCAGGGTTTCTTAAGCGTGTGCTTGTGTTCCCCGTGAAATGGACACATTTGGGGAAATGGACACATTTGGGGAAATGCCTTTGGAAGAGAGGGGATTGCTTCTCAAGCAAAGTGCTTCCCCAGGAGCCCCCAGTGAGGTAGGTGCAGCTGTCTCCCTTTGACTCCCTGCATTCCTTTCCGGTCTTGAGGCCCCTTGTGTTGTAGTGTATGATTTGGTTCGTTCTGTCTCTCCCCTTTTTGTAATGCTTCTGTCCCACTCCCCTTTCCTGCCTTGCAACTGTCTGTCATCCTGGTTACCGCGACTACCTATTGTATCCATTTATACCCCTCCTTGGTTTCCCTGGTAACCAATTGTATCTTTTGTTGACCCCTCCCCAGTACCCAATCAATCACTCTCCACCCCCTCCTATTTTTCCAGAATGTTCCTGCTGGAGAGTCTTATGATTGGTTCTGGGACCAGGGCCCCTCCTCTGGTATACACCCATTGGTTTTCCTCCCTTGTCAGTCCTCCAGACCCCACTCCTCCCTGGTATCGTCATTGGTTTGGAGACTGACCCCTCTCCTGGATTCCTCTCCCCTTAAAACCTCTTGCATTCCCCTCCTCCATGTCTTTCCCCTGTTGGCCACCCTGGGAACATTAAAACCAGGATTTTGCCACAGATGGCGGCCTTATTTCGCTGCCTGCAGCTCTCTTTGCTCTTTGGCCTTGTCCACACAGACACAGCTCCTAACCAAGACGTTGGGAGGTGTCTGTAGGCACCAACCTGAAGTCCAGCTATCGGGTTGGGAGCCCCACTGCTGCTAGTGGTTGCTGGCCCTAGCTAGCCAGATGCTGTATTTGGCCACTGACCGCTGCAGTTTGGCGCCCAACGTGGGCCCCGAAGGCATCACCGGACCCCGCGGATGAGGCCAAAAGGCTTCTTTGGTCGTCAGACAAACCTCAGTGGGAGCAGACCCCATTTTACTGGGGGGCGCTCCTGGGGGACCAGGAACGGCAGCTCCCCACACCCAGGAAGTCATTCCCTCAGCGAAATTTACCGTCTTCGGTTTTCTTTTCACCTTCACCGGGTTCTGGTAAGTTTCATTTTTCCTTCCCAGTCTTTTTAACCTATCTCTTGGCGCGCGCAGTTTCACAGCTGCAGCACGTTCTCTCCCTGCCCCTCCCTTGCGCTGCAGCGCCGCAACAAGAGAGCCTGAAAACTGCAGCTTTTTTCAGCGTGGGTGCTCCCAACCACATTTTTTTTCAGCGCGGGCACTCCCGCTGCAGTTTTTTTGGCGTGGCTGGTTCCCGCCGTGGCTTTTTTGGTGCGGCACGGCCGGTTCTCACCGCGGCTTTTTCGGCGTGGCTAGATCCCACCATTGCCTTTGGCGCGCACAGCTTTCCCCGCTGCGGTGGAGCACTGGCATGAGCAGCTTCGGGCTTCCGCGTGGCAACCACGTGGCGCATGAGTGCTCGCTGCCACCACCAGATGTGACGATCATTCCCTCTTGGGAGTGGCCATCACATTGGGAACTGTGGACGTGGCTGGGGCGTGCAAGGTCTTGGGGTTTACAATTGGCATGACAATCAAAAAGCATCATACAAATTGAGGGACGGATGGGCATTTTGGCGTCTGTGCGCCCATTCATATTAGATTACATGGAACCCCTGTGGAGAGAGACTTCCTAGCCCAATGGGGAGCCAGAATTGACCTTCCAGTGGCTCCCCAGGTTTTTTGGGCAGCAGCCACTGAAGAGCGCCCTACCTGGAAGCTGAATTGGAAGTCAGATAAACCAGTGCAGGTAGGACAGTGGCCGCTAAATAAACAAAAATTGAAGGCGCTCAACGAGCTCGTTCAGGAGCAGCTGCTTAAGGGCGACCTGGTGGAGACAATGTCCGAATGGAACTCCCCAGTCTTTGTTATCAAGAAGCCCAATAAAGATAAGTGGAGGCTCCTGACCGACCTCCGCCAAATTAATGACATTATTGAAGACATGGGTCCTCTCCAACCAGGGATGCCGCCCCCTGCGATGCTCCCTCAAAATTGGGAATTGGCCGTAATAGATATAAAAGATTGTTTCTTTCAAATTCCCTTGCACCCTGACGATGCCCCGCGTTTTGCTTTCATGGCACCTTCCATCAACCGTGAATCCCCAAGCAAGCGCTACCATTGGCGAGTCCTTCCGCAAGGCATGAAAAACAGCCCTGTGATTTGCCAATGGTACGTCGCTTCCTTGCTGTCCTTCATTCGTACAGTCCTCGAGGATGTCACCATATTGCATTATATGGATGACATCCTCATATGCGCTCCAGACAATGACCTACTTACCCATGTGCTTGACCTGACAATCAGTGCATTGATTGCCACAGGGTTCGAGCTTCAGGCAGAAAAAATTCAAAGGATGCCACCCTGGAGGTACCTGGGCCTTGAAATCACAAAGCGGACCATTGTGCCGCAAAAATTGGCAATTAAAACAAATATTAAGACCTTAGCAGATGCCCATCAACTGTGTGGGTCCTTGAACTGGGTGAGACCTTGGCTGGGCATCTCCACCGAAGACCTAGCCCCCCTTTTCGATTTATTGAAAGGGGAGAGGAGCTAAGTTCTCCTAGGTCCCTCACCCCAGAGGCCCAGACAGCACTTGATAGGATCCAGAAATCCATTTCGCCAGGCAGGCCCATCGTTATCATCCGGGCCTGCCATTCAAATTCATCATCCTTGGGAAATTGCCACACCTCCATGGCATGATCCACCAGTGGGACCGAACTTTGAAGGACCAAGGCTTGGGAGATCCCCTCTTAATAATAGAGTGGGTATTTCTCAGCCATCATAGGTCCAAAAGGATGACTAGGCCACAAGAGCTGATTGCCGAACTGATCCACAAAGCAAGATCGCGGATCAGGGAGCTGGCAGGTTGCGACTCGAGTGTATTCACATTCCAATTAAATTAGATTCGGGCCAATTTAAAAAGAAAAACTTGGATGAATTGCTCGAAACAAATGAGACAGTTATACTGGCCGGATTGCTGTTGATCAGCCGCCCACCAATTATTCAATCAGGAATTCAAATTGTCTTTAAAGAGGATTCAGAGCAGAACTCCTCTGGATGCCTTGACAGTTTTTACAGACGCGTCCAGAGCATCCCACAAGTCAGTGATGACTTGGAGGGATCCTCAGACTCAGCAGTGGGAGGCTGACATCGCGACTGTGGAGGGCTCTCCACAGGTAGCTGAGTTGGACGCTGTCGTCAGGGCATTCAAGAAGTTCCGAGATCCTTTTAATTTGGTAACAGATTCAGCATATGTTGCTGGTGTAGTGTCCAGAGCTGAAAATGCAATTCTCCAAGAGGTTGCAAACCAAAATTTATTCAACTTGCTGTCTCGACTGGTCGATTTAGTCTCCCACTGAGAGCAACCATTCTACATGATGCACGTGAGGTCGCACACTGACCTACCTGGGTTTATTGCAGAGGGCAACCGGAGAGCCGACTCTCTGGTTGCAGCCGCAGTCATGGTAGGCCCGCTCCCGAATGTGTTTACGCAGGCTAAGATCAGCCATCAGCTTTTCCATCAGAATGCGCCGGGCTTGGTTCGTCAGTTTGGGTTATCCCAAGAACAAACCAAGGCGATCGTGGCCACATGTCCTCAGTGCCAGATCCACCAGATGCCCACTATTTCGGCAGGTGCTAACCCTAGAGGTTTGGCAAGTTGCGAGGTGTGGCAGATGGACGAACACACATCTCAGCTTTTGGTAGATTGTGTTACGTCCATGTGTCGGTGGATACCTTTTCAAGTGCTGTCTATGCTTCTGCCCACACAGGAGAAAAGGCGGCGGATGTCCAGAAACACCTTCTTCAGGCATTCACCGTCTTGGGCATCCCTAAGACCTTAAAAACTGATAATGACCCGGCGTACAAGTCCAGGGAGCTTCGAAGCTTCCTGCAGCAATGGGGAATAGAACATAAAACCGGCATCCCCTATTCCCCGACAGGCCAAGCCATGGTGGAGAGGGCCCACCAGAGCCTAAAGAAAATACTAGAAAAACAACGTGTGGCTGTGAAGGTGGAGTCCCCCCACGTCAGGTTATCGAAAGCCCTGTACACCATCAACTTCCTAAATTGTTCTTTCGATGACCTGAACCCTCCCATAGTCCGGCACTTCGGGATCCAAGAGCAGCTGCAACCAAAGGCCAGGCCCCCGGTTCTTATTAAGGATCTGGAGACCTGGAAAACAGAGGGGCCTTTCGACCTGGTCACCTGGGGGAGGGGATATGCTTGCGTATCCACTCCCTCAGGACCTAGGTGGATTCCAGCAAAATGGGTCAGGCCCTTCCTTCCCAGATTATCAAAGCCCCCAAAGGCTGTGGCTCAGGTACAAGAGGCGTGTTGGCAGCGGAGAAGGAAACCCTCTCCCCTCTCCTCTTCTTTCACACCTAATTTAGACACACTGTTCAAGGCTGATCCATCACTTTGAGTTATTTTAATTTTGAATATTTTCTCTTTGCCTTGTAGTTCATTTCTCCACTTCTGGAGCACCTACTGATGGCCACCAACCCGATCCCATCAATAATCTTATTACTCCTGGCCTGCGAGTTCGTCGTGACGCCATCGGACTCGTGGGTGGTCCCTCAGCCGAACCCCAGTCTCCCACGTGACAGGCGGGGATACTTATGGATGTAACACAGGTGGTGATCATCCAGCCCTCATTACATCATGTTCCTAAGAACAAATACATTACAAAGAGAAGAGAAGAAATGCCTTTTCTCCAGGCCTGTTCTGCTTGGCAGACAGCTTCTACACTGGTCTGTACTGAGGCTTGCTGTAGCTACCTCCTGACAGAGCCTTCCCCGGAACCTCCCTGTCATGGTCACAGTTTGTGTTCTTCTTGAAAAATGGCCTCTCTGGTGGGACAGTTTGGAATGTCCTTTCTCCAAGCTCACAATTTCGGAAGGCTGAAAAAGCGTGATATTTCAGGACTGTTGTTCTGTGTTCAGCAACTTCATTTTAAATGTAGCCTTGGATAAATGATTACTAACACAAACCACTCAGCTGGGGACCAAAGCACTGTCAAGCTCATGGAAACATGCTAACAAATGTGATGCTGGCCAAATGTCTAGTACACTGTGTCACATTTTTGAGAAATGTCACAAGGTAAAATATTAATTCTTTGGCAAGGGGAGGTCTCAGCTAGGAAGTGCCAAAGGAATTCACAAAGCTTTGGAAATCTCTACGTTATCCCTTTCTCTGGGGAAAGAGAGAACTCAAACATGAGTTTGAGCATGACTGTTTACATCTCAAAATGAAAGCTGGAAACTCAACAAGGACACACAAATTTCAAGAGAGTTTGTTGCCACGATTAGCACTCTGTGGAATATTGTTTCTGAAGCTGTTGAACCTGTTCTTAGGGGTCTGTTTTTAATTTACATTGTAGGGTTTACATTGTATAATCTAATTGGAATTTGCAAGATTTTTCTGCATGTTTGTTTATAAAAATCAAGGCTGTGTACTAAGTCTTTTAGTTCTCTTCTGTGCTAACATAGATATGATCAGGGTGTATTCAACAGTCCAGTCACTGTTAACTCGAGGAGAAGCAGGTAAACCTACCTGGCCTTGGATGAAACAGCTAAGATCAATTAAAGTATAGAAGGTCATTAGAGCAACTTCTCCTTGTAGTATTTCTGAGATAACAACTGATACAAATTCTGATGTGAAAGAGTGCACTTTGTTCAGCAATGGTCCCCCACACTGACTTACCTTGTTATCACTATTATTATTTGGTAGTTTAGGACTCTTCCCCTGGGGCTGGTGTTATGTTTGGGGTAAGCACAGGTGTTGCAGCACAGCACAGGTTAAAGCAGCAGTACCTGAATCATCACAGCCTCCCCACTGGTGATCAGATCTACTCTGCTCTGGAAAATAAAGTGGATCACAGCTCTGAGGATCATTAAGTATATTGTGCAGTACTCTACCCATCCCCTTTGTTGTGGGCACTTGGGCATCTAAGAGGCTGCCATAGTCTGTGCATTTCCCAGCCTCTGTGTCCTCCCCTGCCTGTGATTGGGTGGAAAAGAAAGAATTTTATTTTAACAACTAAGTAAAGGTGGTTTAGGGATATTCAAAATGCACTCTGCTGCAGCTCCTGGGAAGAGTTGGTGTTTTCTGTGCTGGTGAAGTAGCCAAAACTAGTGGCAAGAACTGGTGGAAATTAATTACCTCAGGTAACTGGGGAAGGCAGATTCTTTTGTTCCAACGTGTTGTGAGCATTTGTCATGTTATTAATAACATGGCATGAATTGATTCTCATTTGTTTCTCCCTAACTGCTTTCCTCAGGCATTCTTGCTCTTAATCAGGCTTTTCCCATGCATCCATATGCATTTTTCTCCTGACCTTTTTGTTGTCTTGTCTTTTTTTTTTTTTTATTTTAGTTTCTTCTCTTTTTTTCTTTAGTTTTATTTTCTTCCCAAAACACCTCTTTGCTTTCTATCCCCATGCCCTGTTGGCTGTGGTATTCAGTTAATGCTATGATTCAGGCCTTCTGATCACATCTGCTAAAATCTCATGATTGAGCTGGCTATCATGTACTCAGGGTTGCTGAAGCTTTGTGATGCAGGGTTTGCAGCAGAGGCTCAGACAGAGCAAGCTGCTCCGAGTGCTTCCCCTGCTTCTCTAGCGGGTTCTGAAACCCATGTCAAAGTGTATGCTAGGAAAGAGAAGTTACTGTTACTCATTTTGGCTATCATAAATTTGGCATGGATTTATGGTCTCTGATCTGAATAGCAGTTACTGTAGGATTAACCAAAGCTCCAAGGACAGCTACAAACAACTTACTCTTTTTAATCAAAAAAAGGGTTTTATTGAACAGGTTTCCAAAACAAAATTGAAGAGTGCTGATAAAATTACAATAGTTGCCACCATGGACTTCAAACTCACTCTTAAGTGAGTTTAATCAGCCTGTCATTTCATTCCCCCATTAAAGAACAAAAAGTGAAGCTGGGTGCCATTTCTGCTCTGGGGGGTTTCTGTCTACCAAAAAGCTCCAGGCTAGCACACAGTATGTAAATTCTGTTTATGTCAACCACTATTTTGTGTCTTTGCTGATTTATGTCCTACTTGAGTGAATCATGCCTTGTACTAAAATTGATTGGCAGATTGTTGGTTGTCCTTAACCTCTGGTGTTTCTGAGGGTGTTGAACCATCAGCAGTGCTGGGAAGAAGCAGAAGTTAGCCAGGAACTGGTATTTCATCATGTCACTGTGGTGGTATGAGGTTGCTGATAGCCTGTGATGATGGATCAGGACAGCTGGCCTTGGAGAAAGTCTTGCCTGTTTAAGGACTAACATGAGGGGAGGCAAGATAGCTGTCATGCCTCCAGGCTGTTTCTGTGTAAGAGAAACAGACCACTGGGCTGTTTTGCCAGTTAGGATGGAAAGTGTGTTTGGTTTATGTCTCATATAAATAATAAAAGTAATAAAAAGACACAAATACCTCACCGCAAATGAAGCAGTCAAGAACAAATTTGAGAGAAAAACAAATAGCTGACCAAAGCTCATTAACCACTTGGACTTCAGTCTGACTTCAGTCTGCAATAAAGGGCTTTATTAGCCTCTACACTTGATGTGCTCCGTTGATTTAAGCACCTAGGGGTTTTTTTTCCTGCTTCTGGCAAAAACAAGAATTGATGAGGATAATGGTGCTCATGAATGCCTCTCACTGGGGAGGAGAAGGGTGCCAGGACTCCTCTTGTTCACTCTTGTCTGTGCCCAGAAGGCCAGTCAGTGCTTGCTCTGTTGGGAGACGCTGGCAGGAGTGTGTGTTTACTTGGCAGAAGTGAAAAGTGTTACACACACACAATAGTACACAATGTCCTCTTTCCTCAAGCTGGAAGTGAGTGCAATGCTGTTTCCTTGCTCAGACATCCAAGCCTGCCCTCCAGAGAGTGCAGTGCTGAGTGCCAGCCCCCAGCTCCAGGTACCAGTGGCCAGGCTGGGGCTGGGCTCCCCCAGCTGCAGCCCAACGCTGCCCTGACCTCCTGGGAGAGCTCTGTCCCCGAGGGAGCTGCTGGAGCCAAGCTCACAGGCAGACAGTCTGAGTCTTCATCTATCAGCCTATATCCTGGCCAGTGGCTTCTGGTGTCTGTTTCTTTGCGATGCAGAGCTATTAAATTTATTTAGCTTCTTTATTTAAATCAAATGTAGTTTTGTGGTGTCTTGTAGGTAAGTGAAGGTTGTTGTCATCTCCTCACACAGTCTTTTGTGAAAGTTTTTTTTTTTTTTTGCAGTGGTTGACCTTGTGTTTATGAGAACCAATTAACATTTAGGTGATGCTTAAAAAAATATATACTTATCTTTAAATATGTGGTTTTTTGCCTGTGTGTGGTTCACAAAGGTTAGCCTTATTCAATGCTGAAGAAGACACCAGGGGCACTTTCTGCTGATATAAGCTTCCATTAGCAGAAACATATCAAATACATCAGCAGACAACACGAGTTCTTCAGTGCTTAGGAAAGATTATATTAGTTAGTGTACATATTTTAGTTATTATTCCATTTCTGACCTTTATTAGATGATTACTTCACACAAGAAAACTCGCAGACCAGCCGTGCTGCACCAGTGTGGAGGGTAAGGACAGCTGTCTCTTTGCTCTAGGAAAAAACTTATTAAAACTAAAATACTTTGTATATCAGCATTTGGTTGCAGAAGAATCTACCTGGGTATTTCCTTGGGAGGAATGAATTTTGGGTCTGCAAAAAGAAGCAAACAATTTTCAAATCCCTTGGTCCGGTGTGTGATGCACCAGCTGGGTGACACTGCAGGGTGCGCCCCTGGCTGTGGGTGCCAGTGGAGAAAAAGCTGAGACTAAGCAGACTACCAGGGTTTGGCTGAAGACATTTCTTCCAGATACCAGGAACTATAATCTTTCCTGGCTTCCTTGAAATGCTGAGTGCTAAAATAAGTGTTGTAGATGGAAAAACTGAAGGAGAACACACAAGCAACAGATCAAATTGAGTGGAGGCCCAAATTTCACATTTTAGGTTTCCTTCAGATGTTGTGTTGTGTGAGTTGGTTCGTTCTGTTTCTCCCCCCAGTTTGTAACGGTTCTCGCCCAACTCCTCCTTCCCTCCCTGCAAATTGTCTGTCACCCTGGTTTCCCCGACAAGGTATATATCCACCTATACCCCTCCCCTGTTTCCTCACCAACCCAGTGTATCCCTTCTCACACCCCTCCCCGGTGCCCTGCCATTCACTCTCCACTCCCTCCTCTATTGCTAGAACTTTCTAACCGGAGAGTCGAATGATTGGTGCAGGGACCGGGGCCCCTCCCTCGGCTTGCTCCCATTGGTCTTCTTCCCGTGTCAGTCCTCCAGATCCCACTCCCCCCTGTACTTTCATTGGTCTGGAGACTGACCCCTCCCTTGGATTCCTCTGCCCTTAAAACCCCCTGCATTTCTTTCCCTGGGGTCTTTCTCTGTTGGCCGCCCTGGGAACCAGTAGAGCCTGGATTTGCCGCAGTGGAAGTCCGCCCTCTTATTTCGCTGTTTGCAGCCTTTCTCCGGCCTCGTTCCGCACAAGGCACCGCTCCTGGCTACAGCGCTGGCAGGTGTCCTTAGGCGCTAGCCCGAAGCCTGGATAGCGGGGCAAGTGCCCCAGTGCTGCTAGCGGTTGCTGTCCGGCTAGCCGGGACGCTCTTTCTCTGGCCGGGGCCGCTGCATTCAGAAACAGAATTAGTTTAAGAAAGATGAAGATAAAGGTGATGATACTTTGGGAAAAAACAAGAAAAAACTCTGTGGTATATATATTTCCCCAAAGGAAACATACAGCCCTTATGCGTCTCAAAACCAACATTTTTTACTGACTACAATAAATCAGGTTTTCAGGGTAGAGCAAATAATTTTTGAAGTCTGAGGGAAGCGCAGTTCTGTGATTTGGAAGACAGGGCCAGCACAGCATGGTGCAGCCTGCTTGCCAGGACAGAGCCTCCTGGGACATGTGTCATAAGGCACTGATCAATCAGCTGTTGCAGTCTTCTCAGGAATCTTCTCAGGAATCTCTCTGTGGGATTTGTACAATATATACTTGTCACAGTTTATACTATGGTTAAAAGGCAATTATAATAACTTGTGATTAAAAGTTTTTCTATATAGTTAACTTGCGGTTTAAGTTATAAAATTTAAGTGGCTTGGACACCCCTTGTAAAGAAACTCCTGCCTCTGTAGAGGTCAGCAGAGGTGTTGGAGCTGGAGTTCACCAGATAAGTGGGAAGGAGTATCTGGTGCTGTCTTTCCATGCTCTCTTTGGGAATGTTCTACTCCAAGAGCATGTTAGACATGTTAGCCCTGAGCACCCTGCACAGGTTATCTTCTCCCCTCTCTGCAAAATCTCTTGGAGGGGGTGTGTCAAGGTGGATATGTCCATTTTGTAGTTCTTTATTCTGTGGGATCTGTGCCAGAATACTGCAGGGGTGCCTCCAGTTGTATCGCAGAATTTTGAAAAAATGAAAAGAAAAAACCATGTAAAACATAACCCTACAGTATCTGAGAGGAGCAAAAATATTCTAACTGAAAGAAGGCCTGGAAATGCATGAGTTATTTAGTCACCTTCTATCCTGACATTCTTTCTCTTTCTCTCTACCACAGCACATTTCCCTCGTAGGTGAAGGCACTCTGTCACCACTTCATTGCAGTTAGCTTGGGTGCACTGGGAAAGGCTTTTGATGAGGCAGCTTAATCCTGCCTGCTCTCAGGAGTGCAGCTGACAGCAAGAGATGCAAAGATTTGGAGTTGGCAGGAAAGTGTGAGCATTGTGTAAATAATCCCGTGGATCCATTGTGTATGTTCTGGATATTGATTATGCTTGAAGTTTAATTTGAAGTGAGCAGGAAAAGAGACTTATCAATGGCTTGAATCTGATGGTTGCTGAATGCTCTCAGTTCCCTAAGGAGGTTGAAAAGTTGGTTCCTGTTGCTTGTTACTGTTCCCTTCTTTAATCAGTATTCTCTTGAGAGGTTTTATTTTATCTTTATTCATGGATGTGTTTTTTGTCTGGGATGTTAATTGAAACCTTTTTTATGAACATGACAGGCATGCATGCTAAGCATGGAAGCTGTGTACCCACAAAGGCTACAGAGAGTTTTAGAGTCAGGACTGCCATTGGGTAGGGACAGACTGTTGTGCACGCAAGGCATCTGTCTTGGGGAATCTGGTGTTTGGTAAAATTGATTTTTGGGGAAAAAAATTGTTTCTTGGGAAAGAGAGTGTTTGTCAGTGTGAGACTATCAGACCGCACTGAGGAAAAACTGAGAAAAAAGAAGGATGTGTTTCCCCCTTTGTTTTAAGGGGAAGCAAGTTTATTTGCAAAAGCAGAATTAAGTTTTGAAAGCAGGGCTATGCTTTGTGGGATTGTGTATTTTTTGCACCCCTTGGCTGCACCAAAATACCCAAAATGTTAAAGGGCTCTTAGTCTGACATTACTAATGCTAGTAAGAACAGACAGAGTGCAACTCTTCTCTCATTGAAAGCTTCTTTTAATAGCCTTGTGCAAAGCTCTCTAAAGTCAGTGGAAATGTTCTAACCACTAACCTCAGTGGGCACTGAGCCAGGTAATTCATCACTTCTGTCCTAGTCACCTGCAGATGTGCAGAAATAACATGCAGTACAGCACAGTTCAGGAGTTTTTATAATCTGTAACATCCTCCTTGAAAGAACTGGAACGCAATGCAATACTTTTAAAAAACATAAAAAGACCCCCAAAACCCACCAGCACACAACAACAAAAAAAACCATACCTACAACCAAACGAAAACTCCTCAGCAAACAAACATAAAACTCCACCAAACAAAACAAACAACTCCAAAACAAAACGCCAAAAATATTGAAGGCAAACCCTGAAGATCTGCTTCTGAGAAATGCGTTTATTGTGTGAAAACTGGAATCCAAAATCAGTCCAGAGACGTTTGATGACATTAAAAGAAAACAGAATTTCCTGCTGTGATACAGCAGATGGGGGGGCTGTGAGCCACTGTATTTGGAAAGAACAGGTATATGGGCAAATGGATTACAAGTCCTTTATAAACTTGCTCTCTTTAGTGTTCTCAAGCTGAAGGTGCCTTTCTGGGCAATAGAGATACACAACTCCTGTGGCCAAGAAAGGTAAAAAGCAACTGGCCTGGTGTTTTACTTCTCCTTCAACCTTCACATTTTAAAACATGATGCCTTGTCCTTTTTTTTCAGTATTTTTAACATTATTTCAGACCTGTGGTACAGAGATCCATTTCCTAAAATGCCTGTGACTAGCAGGTGATGAAATCCTTGTCAGAATGATGTCATTAGTTATCATTAGAGATTACTATTTTCTGACTCTTTTGAGGTGATTCTGGCACCTAAGGAGTCAGCAAAGGAGGAGCAGCAACCCTCTTGTTTGAGCAGGATCTGAGCTCCTTTCTTGTTAGCTGTGATAGCCCCTTCCTCTGGATCCTTGTTCTCCTTCCACATGCTGCTGGTCTTCTAAAACCTTTCTCCCAAGTGCTGGAAGTGCCCACTGACAACTTAGTCTTTTTAAAACCTCTTTGCATGCCTTTTCTGTGCTGGAGTGGAAAACTTCCCTGCATTAATGACAAGCCCATTTTCAGAAACAAGCACGTTTTCCTTAAAAGCCTCTGCTGGGAGAGGGTGAGAGTTTGTATTTTCTTCAGCTGTTGCAGTTGGCTTTTAAGTCTTTTTACTTAAATAGCTTGATTTATTTTGGTTGTCAGAAATTTGCACATTCAGAGCTCTGGTAATATGTACAAATATTTACAGATGGCAGCAACAGTTGGAATAATGTCTGAACAGCCTTCTTCACAGCAGTTAGCAGGATATCCAGAAAGAACTGAACCTACAAGAGGGTTTGCTAGACAGAAGCAACAAGAAACAGTGGAGCATATTCAGTGGAGGTGGCTAATCTCCATTATGATTTTGAATTTGCTTTCTCCATCTTATTAGTCTGCATTACTGGAAAGAAGTGTTATCAAAACCAACTTTCTTCACTTTTAACAGGGCCTCTTGCAGAGCAATTTCTTACACGCTCTGGATTTGACCCACTCCAGGTTTGAGAAGAGTTAATGTTTGACATCTCACCTCATATCTTGTAAGCTTTCAATGAGATAAAATGGACATTTTCATGTAGCTGGTGAGGCAGCTTCTCTCCACAGCTAAGAAGGTATGGGCTTCTACACATGGTATCTTCTCCACAGGAAAGAAACAGGATTACTCTGCAGAGTCCACCTCTTCTATTGAGATACTTAAGAAAATTGGCAAAATTTCCTAGGCTAAAACAAGTCCTCTTCCTCATCTCTTGTAAGTCATCAGTTGCAGACACCAGCTCAGTCTCTGGATCAGCTCCTGTGGATCTTGGGTCATGGCAACAGTGATGCTTTCATCAGATAAGAGACTCTGCTGCTGCGACTGGGGAAAACCTGCCCTGCTGTTAGTTCCTGCCTTTGTGTCAGCACTGGTGCTCATGTACATGACTGTCAAGCAAACCACACTGGGGGCATGTGCACAGGTGAAAACTAAACATTTGGGACAGAAGGAAAGGGAGGGAAATTAATTTTGACCCAAATCATCTCCCTGCTTTATCTCATGGTTGCATTGCTATTCCTGCTGATAAAGAAAGAGGAGAATGTAAAATTGGCTCTTGTGACAGCAGCCTGCACTCAGATCACCATGAGGCAAGTGTAAAACCACTGCCCAAAGCCCAGTCAGTACAGCTCTCACATTTGGCAGGAGCAGAGCTCCCCACAGCCATTGGTTTGCCATTTTAAGCACCTGGTTTAGTCAGAAATGGTGAATGAAAAGTTGTAACTATGAAGAGTATGTGGTATGGAATTCATGCAAAATATTGATATTCAAAACAGTTTTAGATCTCATATGGGACTAACATGCTCCGAGGCCATAACTGTATTTTGATCTGATTTGAATATGTCTACAAGTCCACAATGTGGCATGAGGTGCCACAAATGCTACTTGATTATTGAGTTCAGCTTTCAAGGCCTTGTGCCTTTACCTCCCTAGAGGGGAAATACTGAGAAGATACTAACAAGAGCCTGATAGCTTTGACCTGAATGAGTCCTGAAAATTGTCATCTCTTTCTAGAAGTTGTAATGAGCTTCCTAAAAGGCTTCCCAAAACCAGGTAGTTCATTTCATCAGGAGGAGGCAAGTATTTGGAATGTGAAGATGGCCAGATTATGAAGTGTTATTTATTCCAAGTGTATTGCAGCAGGACTGACCTAAATTCCATCTCTTTAAAATTCCTCAAGAAAAGTCAAGCTCAGTATGTAAAAGGTTAGTGTGGTGTGTTGTAGCCATGCCTCATAGCAGAGAGCAGCACACAGTGCTGTGTGGCAGGAGCTGGGGCTGATGTGTGAATGCTGCACAAGCTGCTGCAATCCAGGGAGTGCAGCATGGCCAGGGGTGGTGAGCCCCAGCAGGCAGGTGCAGGCTCTGCAGGGTGTGTGATGGTGCTCAGTGCCTGGCCAGGTGAGCCCCAGCCAGCAGGTGCAGGCTCTGCAGGGTGTGTGATGGTGCTCAGTGCATGGCCAGGGGAGCCCCAGCAGGCAGGTGCAGCCCCTGCAGGGTGTGTGATGGTGCTCAGTGCATGGCCAGGGGAGCCCCAGCAGGCAGGTGCAGCCCCTGCAGGGTGTGTGATGGTGCTCAGTGCATGGCCAGGTGAGCCCCAGCAGGCAGGTGCAGCCCCTGCAGGGTGTGTGATGGTGCTCAGTGCATGGCCAGGGCAGGTGAGCCCCAGCAGGCAGGTGCAGGCTGTGCAGGGTGTGTGATGGTGCTCAGTGCGTGGCCAGGTGAGCCCCAGCAGGCAGGTGCAGGCTCTGCAGGGTGTGTGATGGTGCTCAGTGCATGGCCAGGTGAGCCCCAGCAGGCAGGTGCAGCCCCTGCAGGGTGTGTGATGGTGCTCAGTGCATGGCCAGGTGAGCCCCAGCAGGCAGGTGCAGGCTCTGCAGGGTGTGTGATGGTGCTCAGTGCATGGCCAGGGCAGGTGAGCCCCAGCAGGCAGGTGCAGCCCCTGCAGGGTGTGTGATGGTGCTCAGTGCATGGCCAGGTGAGCCCCAGCAGGCAGGTGCAGGCTCTGCAGGGTGTGTGATGGTGCTCAGTGCATGGCCAGGTGAGCCCCAGCAGGCAGGTGCAGGCTCTGCAGGGTGTGTGATGGTGCTCAGTGCCCTGCTCTCTGCAGCACCAGGGCCAAGCTCTCCCTCAATTCTGATGTGAGCAGGTGTCTCTAGGACACCACCCCATGCCGTGGGGACAAGGTGCACTTTAATGTCTGAGCAGGGAGCAGGAATCCAAGCTGCTAAACAGCTTTCAGAGATAAAAAATTGCCTCTAAAGCAAGGCTTGCTGGGAATGAAAGATGCATCTAGTGATCAAACGAGAGGTGACCGTGCTGTTCTCCCTGTAGCACTTGATGACAAGTTGCTGAGAGGGATTTCAGCCCTAAGATGTCTGTATAGAAGTTTTTCAAAGATCCCTTGCCACTTATCTTGGCAAATCCAATCTTAATCAAGTTATGAGAAGTATTACTTAACCTAAAGATGTCAAAAAATTATTTGTGTAGTTAAACCAAAATGATGGAAGACTAGGTTATGGCAAATAACCATGTTAAATGAGGGTCAGGTTGCTCTCTTAATCAAATAACTTTGCCAAATATTTACTAAAATAGGACAGACTCTTGTAAAAGTATAAATAGTTTGTTAGTTATTTAAATAAAAGATCCTTACAAGCCTTATTTGGTGTGATTCTTTGATAGTGTTTATGAGGGGGGTTTTAATAGCAGGATTTCCATTGTGATTTTTCACTAGTGAAAAGTAATTTTTTTTCCTGGCAAAGTAAATTTTCCCTATAAAAATCTGATAGAAAATATGCTAGTTCATAAATGATGAGATTGTAAGCACTCCATACATGAGCTTTAGCACTAAATAAATATTTAATTTAAAAGGCTGTTGCCATTTTTGGATTTTGACTAGATATTTTGTTGCCACTTTGCAATAGGCAGGTTCTGAATCCCTGATAAGAAAATACTTGGATATGCATGGAGGAGGGGGAAGGTTCTTACAGTCTTTTACCTAAACAAGTTCTTTGTGCATGTTTGCATTTACAGAACAGGATATGTTCAGAGCAGGTGAGACAGATGTTTTTAAAATGTAATATTAGAGAATATACAGAAAGTAATGCAACATGAATATTGAGAGTAAATGTGCACATTTTCAGCCTCCCTGATCTTGTGGAGTGGGGAATGCCTGTATTCATGTCTTGTTCTGTCCTGTTGTGTACAATTCACAATGTTCCTTAAAAAGAACCCCACAGAAAAGAGTTAGAAGATACAAATTATTCTCTAATAGTATGGAAGTCCTGCATAAGGAAATTAAAGAACTTTAAGAAGTGAAAAGTAAAGTGTAATTACATTTTGGACACTTCTTAATATGTGAGAAAGAGCAGAATTCTCTGATTCAGTTTTGGTGCCATAGGTGTTAATACCACACATCCAGTGTAATAACAAATGGGATGAGGATGAGAAAGTGTTAAAAAATCCTAGTGTGAATGGATAATCAGAACACATCCCTGATTAGGCAATGATTGCTCACCAGGCTAACCTGAATAATTATCTTGGTTATCCTATGTCTAGTATATATCAAGTTTTTGCAACCACGGTTCAGCTTAGCTGAATGAGGAACTCTTGGGACAGCAAATGTTAAATGAAAAAGGTGGGGTTGTGTTAGAGACAAACTAAAACAAAGATTCAACAATATTTTCAGCCAAGCTGTGTACAAAAAAGCAATTTGGCCTGAAGTATTGAGGGCTGATCTCTCTGGCTGCTGATTTGAAAGTAGGATTATGTCAATATCTAAATCTTGCTTCTATTTTTAGTATTCTGATTGTGTAACCTGTAGTTGTGATGGTGAGTGTTTATATGGGTCGTATATCTTTGGCTTTGGTGAAAGTGGCAGTAAGTTTTACACTTCAACTGCACTTCAACACTATCAGCTTCTGCTTTCTAGTTTTCCTCTTTTTATCCAGCCTTGCTCAAGGCATCTATCAGAGTTAGGTGCATAATGTACTGAGGCACTGCCACAAGTATAGAAGCATTCATTTCTTTCTGGATGTGAAAACGGCCTGCTCTGTAGTGATTTCAGCTCCACAGTAATACCTAGAACTATTGGAAATGGCTGATTCCAGGAATGGATTGAGCCTGGTGTTCTCCAGGCAAGGTCAGAAAACCAACCTGAGTCCCAGCTGCCAGAACCAGAAGCCAGAACCATGAAAAAAAATGGGGGCTGCTCACTTTATTTTACAGAGGAGACCTGACCTCCTCTCTGTCTGCATATCGTAAGGAGTAATAAGATATAAATTTATTTGCAGTTGAAGATCAATTCCATCCATACAACCATAAAAATGTGGAGTATATACTTCATTCCCTGCAGTCACCCAAGTAGAAAATACAGCTAGCTAAGAGCTAGACTGCCATCTAACTCTAAGCATAATACCCTATAATATTATTTCAAAAGTCTGGAAGTATTCCAGTATGTGATCAGATTATTTGAGTCCAAATGATACCTAAGCAAGTGAGTCAATAAAGAGATTAATCATAGATGAAGCAACTAAAAACATGTCAAACAACTGAAAAAGGACTAGTAGAAAATGGAAACAAAACATAAGGAGTGCAAAACCATAGCAACAGTCAGTGTTGCTGGCTACAATAGGCTTGTGTTAACTAGAAATAGAACAAAGTAATGCAAGGGATCGGAAAATAAAAGATAAAGGCAGTTTCAGTATTTTCTGTTATAAACCATACCATTTATGGAGTAATACAGCAGAAAGCAGTACAGTTTAAACAAACAACGTAAAAAATGGGAATAGATAATTGTGTGAATGAGATGCAGTCTACATTTTAAACTATTCAATGAGAGAAAATTCAAAGTGTTAGCAGTTTTTTGCTTAAAAAAGAAAATACTGCTGATGCAAGCAGATGGTGCTGGACCTTTCCTGTGCAAACATCTGCAGAATAATCAGTCATGATTAAATGGCAATCTTTAATTCGTGACACTGTTTATATGAAAAGCTATTTCAGTGTTAAAGCCTTGTGAAATATAATGGCAAAGTGAGATGTCTTTTACAGCAAAATAGAGACAAGCAAGAGCACCAAACTCACAATACTTGAAAAATTAGGGAAAAAACAGAAAACCTGAAAATAGACAACCGAAAAGAAAGTGAACTGCCAGATTTTGCAGCTCGCTTTCTTTTCAGTTGTCTATTTTGAGGTTTTCTGGTTTTTCTGTTAATGTGTTTCAAGTGGTTGGGAGTTTGCCAGTACAATGTACAAGGTGGCTCTACTTCAGGAGATTTTAAAGCCTGGACATGCCTTATCCCTGTAAGTATTCTCAAAGAGTTGAGGGTATGGAAATCCATCTGGGTGTTGATGCCATGCCTCAGCTTTCTCTTCCCAAGTTTCCTAATATGCCTGTGGGTGGGGAAGAAATTTGGGTCTGTCCTATGGGCCATCTATTAACAAATCTTAGAGGTTTCTACTCTTCAGCAGTTTTGGTAGAGAAAGTCAAATGTGGGTTAGTGGATAAACAAGAGATAGATGTACAAACAGTACAATCACTAAAACCTCCTTACTGCAGGAGATCAGACCAAAAGCCAAGGCCAGCTAGGTAATATGCAAAGAGAAATGTATCAATTGTTTAACTGAAGGGTGTGTTGAGTGAAAGAACATGCTTTGGGATGGGGAAATAAACAGCTGGGACTCATTTGATTGTAACACTCAAAGCACCAGACAGTAGTGTCAGAATTTCTGCAAAGCCAAGAAATCCTCAAGAGACAATCTTCATCTGCTGACTTGAATGGAATAGTGGGAAGAATAGCATCAGCCAAATTACTTAAACCTAGCTTTGCTCCAGTGAATAGTATTTGATGAGGCAAATTCTAGAATATTCACTATAAACAAATTGTTTGCACAGCATCAATTTCTGTCTTTTCTTAGTGTTCTGTACCCAGTGTTCCTCTGGACACAAATGAAAATATTTGGTGGGGACACAATATGTTTTGACAAAATATTCCAGAAATGGACAAAAGCAGCTAAAACTAGTGTTATGTCTTTGGAATTGAGACAAGATTCCACCCCCCCCTTTTTTTTTAATAGATAGATAACATTGATACTGGGAATGTACAGAGATGGGAAAGCCTGAAACAAACAGGAAAAGTTGAGCAACTCCAGTCATGCTAGTGCCCTACAATGGAGGAGATGATTCTTGCGTGTATACTTTTATGTGGAATTCCTTTCTTAATAATATAGGCAAAACTGTTTTGCTATCTTTTCAAAGCTGAGGATGGATGGGAAAGTGAGCTGGTTTTAAAGCACCTTATCAGCGTTGTTATTTTATCCAAAAAATCAAACTCTTAATCAGCTATTTCTGATCTGAACTTCAGACTTCAGCACCAACACAACTGCAGTTGTACAACCACTAAAAGAAAAACTTCCAGAAAAATGTTATTTCAAAGGCATTGAGCAGAGCAGAAGAGATAATTTGTATTTTTTAAAACTGCGAACAAGGAAACCATAGAACTATGGTAGTATATGTTTTCTATACATGCATAAGGGGGATTTTGATGTGTTCTTTTCAATGGCTGTGTGTTATCCATGAATTTGGATTAAATGAACTTGAAAGTATAGTTTGATACATTTGCTCTTCTAGCAAGGCCTATCAGAAAAAAAATCATGTATCTCCCACAGCCTAGCCCCTTCACCCCCCTGAGTTCTCCCTGTCGTTCATTATCCCCAGGTTGTGCTCGTGCAGTGGGGAGATGATCTGCCTCTCTGAGGGGCCACAGTGGGTGCTCCATTGTTTGTGCTTCACTCTGCAGCAAGGTCAAAAAAAGCAGTTGTGTCAGTGTGGCAGGGGGTGGGAGGGCAGAAGATGTTCTTCTGCAGGAGGGATCCTCTTAAAGCAAAAATGTTTTGGAGGAAAGGTGGTTTTGCTACATCTTTCAGGTATTGCATCTCAAGAGTTTGAAATCTATAGATTACTGTCACAATCTAGAAAGTAAACTTTCACAATCTAGTGAAACCTGCAGTTGATCATACCATGCATTTAATTTTTTTGAGTGATTTGAGGAAACTCACCAAAAGCTGTGTGCTGTATTCTGGCCCTAAGTGTCTATGGCACTTCTCTGAAGGACACGGATAATCCTTCAATTCCTACCTTATTTAAGCTTTAACTTGAAACAGAACTGTTGTTGGGGTGTACAGACAGCTCGGTCGAATCTATTCTGGAAGAGTCTCAGAGCAAAGAAATTGGGATATTAGTCACACCAGCTTGCCAGGAGACTTTGCCTTATATGTCATACAAGAATTGCAAAGAGGAACTTTGGAATTATGGAGCTGCACAGCTACAGAAATACATGAATAGCAGCAACAGCAGAAGGCACGAGTGAGTCAGTGTTGGAGTTGGTGTTCCCCCACAAAGCCAGGATCTGGTGGCTGACTCTGTTGCTGCTTTGTACTTTGACAGAAAATGTGCTCTCAGGCAATACTGCTCTGTGATGGCTGGGTCCTGTGTGCTGTGATATGTCTCTGCCCTGAATGTCTTGTTCAAAAAAAAGGTTTATATTCAGGAAATTGTTGTTTATGAGTCATCTTTACCATCTAAGAGGAGGTGGCCTGCGCAGGGAGGCTGTACCCTAATGCAGTGGCCTGAGCTTGGTGATGAGAGATGCAGAGTTTGGACAGTGGCCCTGGATCTCTGCATCTCTGAAATCTTCTGATTGTGCACAAGACTTTTGGAGAGATGAAGGTTCTGGGATGAATCTGCATGTGTTACCTATGTGCCCCAGATGGGTTAAAGTAGCTTCATCATCATGAAAGGAATGGGGAAACAGACCAGGTTGCTGACATGCAGAGGTGGGCAAAATGGGATCCCTGATACCTGCTGGCATCTCATTTAACATCTTGGTTTTATTATTATTTTGCTTCGATTTATAAACACCAAGTACTGAACAAATACTACATGTTTATGGGTTTTCCCTACACAGAAACACCCACAATTCTCTCTGTAGCACAACATCACTTTCCTTCAGGGCTGCTATTGTCAGGAACAATCAGTATGGCCAAGTATTTCCCACTGCCTCCACCCAGTCAGGAGGCTGTTGAACAAATCTGATTTTGCCTGCACTCAGATAGAAGCAGCATACTGAGGGAGTTTAGGGATTTTTCCTCCTCAAAGAAATAAACAGACTTGTTAAACTTAAAAAATCTAATTGATTCCAGCTTCAGAAGTGCAAAAACGATCTAGATAACTGAAGTCTCACTCTTTTATTTTTCTCTATGAGACAGTAGATATAAATATTTTAGAATTTAAGTTTTTTAAATGCTGATGATTATAAAAATCAATTATACTCAGGCAAATTAAACTCTTCCCTATGAGGATCTTTTGAAAAATCAGGATTTTTTTTTCTCTGAAAATGAAAACTTCCTACTGAGAGACTGGCCAACATTTTCACGTCCATGTTTTGGGCTAGGGACTTGAGCTAGCCCTAATCTTATCAAATATCTATTAGACAGAATGCATCCTCAAAGGCAAGTAAGAAAATTTAACTGAAGTAATCTATTATGAACATACATTGATTTCAGGATAAATTTTCAATGCTAAAGAAAATCACCCCTGAGGTTTTGCAGCTATTCACTGGGAATCTTAGTATGATACAAACAGATTTGGGTTAAAAGCCAGACATATAACAGCTGTGTTGTTGGAAAATTAGCAATCTTAATCTAAATATTTTAAGCCAAAAGAAATGTTTTTTAAAATCTGCTATGCTTCAAAATTGTCTCATGTGAGCAATTTCATTATCTTTAGGGGAACAAGGACTGTTTAACTGTTTCTGGATCTTGTCCTTAACTGGTGACATATTTATATATTCCTAATTCAGGAAGCAAAAAATTAAGAAATCCTGGTGTTCTAGAGTTTATAAGTGAAATTATTAGTGTCACTTACAAAAGTAACTTCAGCAAAACCAAGAAATCTAGGTAATTCTTAGGGGTTTTTAAATTAGTAAAGCACACAGGGAGCAGTGGGTGGAGGACCTTGTATTTCCCTTCCTACCACTTCAGCACGGGAGGAGCTCCATCGGTCAGAGCCCTGAGCCAGGTCACAGGGAAGCAGCTGAGAAGCAGATGTGAGCTACAGGCCCAGGGTGTTGTGTTTTCTTACAGCAAATGGGTCACTCCTGGGAGACACAAGGGGATAGAAGAATGTTAGTTGTTCCTCATGGGCTCCATGCTGATGAACTCTGTTCATCATGGACTCATCAGCACTGACAAGAGATGACATTTACCAGTAACTTGTTGGGTGGCACAGACTGGTGAAACCTTCAGACTGGGAAGAAAGGATGATACCTGGATCCTTCTTCAATTATCAAGAGCTGCTCTGTGTTCTAGCATGAAGAAAGCCATCTCTGCTTGGAGAGGCAGAAATGAGGAGGGTTGCTAATGCATGCCTACTATATAACATTTTGTGACAAGTGACACTGGTGGTAACTGGAGCACTTGCTTGGGTATGAAATAGGGTGAAATTTAAGGAGAAGCGGGATTTGGAAGGTCTGGTCTTCCAGGAGTATCAGGTGTGTGGATTCTGCCACCAACACTGTAGGAACCCCCTCTGCAGGGAACTTGTATGGGTTGGATGCTTCTATTCTGCCTTCTGTACTAGCTAAACTTAAAAGAATTCACAACTTTGTACAGTTTATTCAAAACCATCCAACTATCCATCTCTCCCTTACAGAGTTCCCAAGGGTGGAGATAACCCTGCCTTAAGCAGGCAGTGTAAACTTCTTATCACTGTTATACTCAAGCTTTCATGCAAAAAGTGAACCACGTCTTGAAGGGGAGGAGTGGGCATGTGTTTCTGCATTTCCACTGACAAACGTGGCTGTTTATGATTTGGTGCAGCAATTCAGCCCAACTCTTTCAGGGACAGGGGATTTGCAAATATTTTCTGAATTTAGCATGTGGGATCCTCTATGGAGTCCCTTGTTGCTTAATGTGTTTCCACAGTGCTCTTGAGTGTTCAGAGAGGGTGGGTATCTTGCCAGGGTCGGTGGGCCTGTCCTAACCGAGGACTCTAGGGCTGGGCAGCCTGTCCTGAAGCAACATCTCCAGATGTTTGGAAACATCTGGGGTCCTTGGTGCCAAAGCTTGAGAACAAGGCAGATCTTTGTAGATCTCAAAAGTAAACCCAGCTTCCCTTTCATTTCTCATAGCAGACATTTGATTAGAAATCAAGCAGTTTGGAAATATTTGGAGCATAGAGAAGCTGGGATAGGAGTTAGAAGAGAAGGAACAGAGCAGGCTGACTTTTCTGAGTCCCATTTAGTTGGAATCCTTCTCTTGTGTGTTCTGCTGCAGCCCTCTAACACACAGGCCACCTGACAACAGTGACCACTTATAGGTGCAGTGTGCTATCCTGACACGCTGGATTTTAGCTGAGCCCCACTCTGCCGGCTTGGCAGGAGGCTTGCTTCAACACCTGCCTTATTTTCCTTTTGCAAACTAACTCTTTAGTAGAATAATTACTGTACAAACTCCAAAGCCCGGCAAGCTGCTCTGCATTCCAGTTCCACAGGAAGTAAATTCCGAGCTTGCCAAGTCTGCTCCCTCCTCTGCGGCTGCTCGGCATCCCGGATCCCCGAGCCTGTCAGCAGGGGTTACGTAACAGGCACACGCTGGGGCTGTGGCTTTTTATACAGAAAACCAGAAATGAATGAGTATGATGTGGCAGGAAGCAGCTTGTATGAAAGGCCCAAATGGAGATTGAGAGATGACAGTAATATGTTTTCAATACTAAGTTAAAGCAGTGAAATACTCACTTGAGCAGCAGCTCTAAAGTCCCTGAAGCTGGTTTTAAAAGGTATAAATGAAGTAAACCTCAAAAATTGCATGGTCAATTTATTTGACTGCATGAGCTTAAATTACCCTAACAGCTGGTTTAAAAACTGCTCAATAAAGAGAGAGACAGAAGTCTTAAGGCAGCTGCCTTTCTTTTTGGAAACATGCTGATAAAGGCAATAGGATTACAACAGTAACAGCCTCCTGCAAGCAGATGAGCAGTTAAGGTTTGAACCACTATCTTGGGACCCTGAGTGCAGCCATCGGCCCTGGGGCTGTGCTTCAGCTCAAGCTTTGTCAGTGTGTTTGTCTCCAGCCCTGGCCCTGCCTCCTGGATGCATCTTGGATCTGCACTGTGGTCTTGCTTCCAGCTCCACCTCCTTTTGCTACTGCCTGGACCCTCTGCATAGACCCTGGACCTAATTTATGTCCCCTTCAGGGACTGCTGTTGTGGTGGCACCCAGCTCCACCTGTCCTGGTTTGTGTGTGAGGGGCCTGTCTGCACTGGGCCACCTCAGTGTGTGGCTCCCAGCCCTTCATGGAGCAGCCCTGCTCATGCTGCTCTTTGCTGGCCTTCAGTGGCGCTTCCTTGCTGCTGGATTGAGGCTGATGCTCGTGCCAGAGGCACTGGACATGTCCCAGGGTGGGACACACTGGCCTCAGCAGTGTGGTGCTGAAAGGGTGGGACACACCAGCTCCACAGCGCTGTTGGGCTGAACTCCCCTGCACATCGCCAAACTGCTACAGAAGCTGATGGAAATCAACTTCATCCTTTCAAGGTGTCTGCCATGTAGTCAGACTAAGCTAATTGACAGCATGTTTCCTGACCTCTCTTTTCAGATCATATCTTTTTCCTGTGTACTGAGGGCATTGATTGCTTCTTGGGATGAGCTCAGGCTTTTGTTCAACAAATTTCCTGTTGCTGTGGGGACCAGAGCAGGGGCAACAGTTTTAGTGTTCTTCTTGCACTATGTTCCAGGCTTTGGGGTTCTTGCTGCAAGTCTGAACCTTGCTGATGTTTGTTGAAAATTA
This sequence comes from Emberiza elegans, assembly GCA_024865655.1. Taxonomy (NCBI): domain Eukaryota; kingdom Metazoa; phylum Chordata; class Aves; order Passeriformes; family Fringillidae; genus Emberiza; species Emberiza elegans. The sequence continues at coordinate 71,129,582 of JALJVW010000206.1, forward strand.
TTTTATGTGGTGATATTTGGAGACCTTCAGAGTTGTAATGCAGATATGTTAGACTTGAACAGACAGAACTCTTAAGCAAAATACTCCCAGTTTCCCCCAAGAAGAAGAGAGATGATACAAGGAGAAAACTTTTGGGTTTACCTGACCTGAATCAGGACCTGCAGCTCCAGCAGCACAGCAGTGGCTGAGCTTCACCTGTTTGGAAATGATTGGAAATGGAAATGCTATGGAAAAGCAAACCTATGTTTTCAAAGGAATATATAGTAAAATCTTGCTAAAATATCAGCAAATATTTTCAGGTGATTTTTGGTCCTTTCAAAATAGTAACTAAGAATTTAGAGGCAGGAGTGGAAATATTGTGCCTGTCCTGTAAAATTAGAATCAAAACAGAGAAAAGATGGAGGGGGATTTCGTAATAATTAATTTACCAGGATGCTACTGTTCTCATTCAGTGTGCTCCGATAAAAAGTAAATGTAAATCCAGATAATGTCTGAGCACATGAAGAAATAAACAGTTCCTGTGTATTTCAGAGAAGAATGAACTCCTCATTGCTGTGGTTCCCAGTGGTTCCTCAGTTTACTCAGAGATGGTCACCCTCAGTACATTCTTTAAACATGAACTAAACTCGTTTTTGTTTTGAAGTTACACACTTCTATCATCATCAACACCCTAAGCAAGGCACTTTGTAAACTTTTCACATATTACAGTTTCATAATGATAAAACCAGACTAAAATACATTATATATAAAATTTAGAAGATCATAAGGTACTGCCAGTATCTTTTGGGGGTGAATTCTCTGGTTCCTCTGAAAGGATTGCTAACCTGATACTGCAGAATTCTGGTGCCTCTAGCAGTGCCCCATCTGAGCAATCACTTTAAAAGTATAGCTCTCTAGGGATGAGAAGAAGAACTGTCTTACCTCTACCATTGTTTATTATTATGAAAGCTAATGGAAAAATCAGATTTGGAAAAGATATTATGCAGATTCTCTGCTAGTAGAAATCCAGCAATTTTAGAAAAAAAATTATTGCTTTCTGCTATGGGTATCCTGTTTCTTTCCTTGTGCTTCACTGTGTCCTCTCTTTGTAAAGAGGCAATGGAATTTGTTTGAAAATCCAAGCAGGGCCTTGTCATTTTTACCAGCCTGACTGGGCAGGTACAGCCAGCACTTACATAGGCTATTGATCATTTTTAGATCTGGTTTTAAAATCATTGTAGAGTATTTAACAGAAGGAATTTCATAAACAGTGTAAATTTCTTTTCTAGCACACATTCTCTGTATTGCATTAGTTCATATTCCAGTGGTTCAGATTGCTTGCACTTGCATGTGTGCATTCATCCCCATGATGGATGATATTTTCTGTGCAGCTGAAGTTTTTGGGGAGCTAGTATGTTTCAGCAAACTTAACCGGGTAAAAAATGAAGAATGTGCACTTTATCACTGCAAATTTCACATGTGAAGGGAGTAAATACATTTAACCTTTTAAGAGAAATGCTTAGGCTTTCTCCCATAGATTCCTCTTAAATGGATCATTTAACTTGCTTCTTCATTGTATGCTTCAGAAACTAGAAAGGACTTGAAAGTACTTTTTAAAAAATTGTGACAAGACTTGAGCATTTTCTGGCTCTCTTATGTCTTCCTCCCAAATGATATGTGTATCTGCAGCAATTTTTTTGAAAAGCCAACTCTAAGAAAGAGGTATTCTCAGTGTAACTTGATTAGCCAGTCAGTTGCTGTGTGTCTGGAGCACCAGGGAAGGATCTGTGTGCCAGTTTGCCTTTGTAGTCGATAATCTTTTGCAGGAATACACTCAGGTATTCACAGACTGCTTCTGTACCTCTGGCATGGACTTCTAACCAGCACATCTTGCAATCTGTTTCACAACCACCCTTGACTCCTGTATGTGTTGCTTGCCAACTGTAAATAATGGATGGAGTTTTACAGTAATGCATGAGCATGCTCTTGGTATATGTCCTAATTCTGGAAAAAGCTGTGTTACCCAGGCCTCACTATGGACTGTACTTCTGTACTAAATCCGAGCATGTGTGGGTGCCTTCAGCGGGCTGTCGAGGTGGCTGCTGCAAACCTGTCTTTAAAGCTTTCCTGCAAGTCAGACTATTCTGAAACTTGGCATGCAGCATTTGGAGTGGGAGCAGTTCGTTTTGTTAAATCCAGCTCTGTCTCCTGCTCTCTTTTTATAGCCCAGGTTCCCTAGGGCAGAGGGAAGAACCTAATTGCAAATCTGCCCTGCCAAGTGCTTGGCAGCGAGAGCTTCCCCCCACAGTGGGGTTTGTCTCTGAACTAGATAATGTCCATTTGGAAGAACCTGACATTTTAGGCTAGAAAAGAGTTTTGAAGAATTACTTAGAGATTAAACTCAACTAACACACTTATTTATAGACATTGTGGATAAGACAATTTTAAACATGTGATTGGTTGAAAAGAATGTCTTGTAACAAAATCTGTATTTTTTTTCTTTCTCTTGCATTTTTTGTCTTTGGCCACTATTGCTTTATTGCATTTTAGGATATTTGGGTGAATGACAATGTTATGAAATGTTATGATATTATTGTTATGATATAATAACATTTTAATGATAATGTTACGCTGTTTTGTACTTGTGTATCACACAAATGTATCTATATCTCATTTTCAATAACTTTTTGAACTTTATTTGAATCAGCTAGATAGCTAGAGTTTGAGTAGTACTTTTATGGCTTTGTGTATGTTACAGAAATCTGGCATCTGGGTCTGTGCTTGCAAAGTGTGCATACCAAGGAGCACATATCAGCAGAGCAGAGGTACAGCAGAATTAAGGGCCCAGGGTTGCTGTGAGTCAGTTCTGCAAACCAGCAATCCTGCAGAGTCAGCACAGGCCCCGCGAGCAGAAACCTAAACATCTGGTTAACTTTAGGCTTGTGCTTAAGCTTCTTTGACATGAGCTGCTAAGGGGGGGTGGATTTGCTTTTAATCTCTGTTCCAAGAGCTTTACTTCGCAAGGTTGCGCTTAGGAAGCGCTTTTCCAGCAGGATGGGATTTGTCCCCTAGCTTCAGCCTGCCTTCACATGGTGGGGCAAGGCAAAGACATACAAGTCCCCAGGTTTCTCCCTTCCTTTTCTCTCTCTCCATATGTGAGCTCTGCAGAGGAGGGAGCCAGCCTAAGAGAGAGCTGTGGCTTGTTCATGTAAATATCCCAGGTGGAGCATCAAGGGATGCAGAGGTGTGGGTGCACACCTGCCTCAATGTGCAGATAGCCTACAAAAGCGTAGTGCTGAGATTTCCCTTTTGGCTGGGTGGTGTGTTCAGTAATACCTCAGTGTGTGGGCTGAGGCACAAACCAGTGTTTGTGCAATTATCTGAGAGACTCTGGCTGTAAACACTTGCAGTGGGCTTATTCTTTTACTCCCCCAAGCTATGAAAACAAATTGCTCCTCCTTTTGGATTGAATTCCATTCCCATTTCATTTTATGATTGCTCTGTGTTTCTGTCTCATGTATTTTCCTCTGTTTGCCTCTCAAGATTTTCTATATTCATATTAATTATTAGCTGCAATAGTTTGCAATAGTTTGTATACATATTCTATTCTATTTGCATACATATATTCTATATATTACTTTATAATCAAGTTCTGAATTAATTTTAGTCTCGTTCTAATGACAGCATAGTCAAAGAGAACCCTACAAGAACAACCATGGCTGGAAAGGCTTGGGGGAAATGACATTCTTGCCATGACACTGATGTTCTATCTGAAAAGCTACGGGAAAAATAGCACTACTCTGTCAAAGCCTTTCAACTGTGCTCTGTTCTCCCAGACAGTGGAAAATACTGCTTTGATCCACCCAAATAAAGGAACTCAGCTTTGGAGGCCTCTGCTGACTCTTTGGTCAGAAGTGGGTTTGGACCAGTGAGATCAGTGAGGTTCTTAAAGATCCCTGTTGTGCTTAGGTCTGATACCCTTAATTACACATTATAAACTTGACAAACTCATTTTTGGTAAGAAGAATGTAGAAGACAAAGGAAGAGAGTGGAAGTCAAACACTTTTTACTTCTAGAAATACTTAATTCTGAACTGAGGGAAATAAGGCTTGACAACAAATGCTCTTTCTGTTAACTGACCAACAGGATCATCTCCCTCCTGTTGGCTAGTTAACAAGAGGGTTATGACTCGTTACAGTTTGTTTGATGGGAATTGGAATTTATTGTGGTATCTGGTCACATCTATCTTTCAGTCCTTCTCCTGTTTTGATAAGGAAAAAATCCTGTGCTGCTGTATCCAGCCTCATTCCTCCTGATAAATAAGCTGCATATCTTTATAAACCATCAATTACCCTCTGTTTGTCAGTTTTATAAACTGGAAAAGATTAGTGGGAAGAGAAAGGGAGGGTTGCAGCTCGTGTTGTGTGGATAGTGTCAGGGAGGGAGCTGAGGGCTCCTGCGGAGCAGGGAGCAAGGAAGGTGGATGGGGGACACCCCACCAGGGCCCCTCCCAAGCCCTGTGGGGCCCAAGCACGAAGGAAGAGCCGTGCACAGCACTGCCCTGCTCCCCAGGCCTGGGGAGCTGATTGCCTGGGCCAGGGCTGCTGTTCAAGGGTAATGTCTGCTGGGCTGGGCTGAAAGGTGCCCTGGGAGAGCTGCCCTCTTTGCAAGCACCACCTCGAGAGCCTGCTGTGGGCAGAGCTGCTCCTGCATCCACAGCTCCCTTGCTCAGTCATACGTGATGCTTTTCCGGCTGTGCCTGCTGCAGTGCTTTTGGGACCATTGGTTTCCCCTGCCACAAACACTGAAACTAGCAGAGGCAGGTGTATTTCTTGTGCTACCTGAATTTTACTTTTGATTGAATGTAGTCCTAGTTTTTACAGAATCCTGCCTCATAACTCCCAGTGCAAAAAGCTCCTTGTGAATTTACTGGAAGATAGAAAATAGACCTGCTGGGATTAATCCAGACTACATGCACTTGGCTGAATCACACCAATGTATTTCTCCCCTGGATATTTTGAGACTTCTTTGAACATTTCAAATTAGCATTGCACTCAGGCTGATGCTAGTGATAAGGGATGAGTGACATTAATATTGGAAAATTCTGTGGTAAATCTAATTTTCAGGTTTGCATGCCAAATCTTAGCATGTACTGAGGCACTTAAAGCTGACACATAGATCTTGTAGTTACAATTTAAATGTGTGGCTGTCTCAGCATTTCATGCTCTGATATACAAATGTTACAGGTTTAAAACCAGTGTGTTGTAAGCAGGATGATATGGCTCTTTTGAATAATTAGCACCTGGAAGGACCAAACAGCATGTCACAAACTGTGATTATGGTCTGTCACCACATGAGAAACAACTGGGCTGGTAATTTTAATTTACCTCACATTTTACTGGGAGGCCATGGGCAGAGCGATGCATGTCTAGATGATGCTCTGATCTCCAGGGATCAGTATGTATTCCTAGGGGCAGTGTGACAGCAGGAGCTCGGTAGTCCAGCTGAAGTGGCTCAGTAATGTCCTATCATACCCATTCGGTTCCAAAATGGCTACAAATGGTAGGCCTTGATTAATGAGTTTGATGCACTCTATGAAAGTTGTAGGTGATGAAACTCCATGGAAATGTTTCAAGGAAAAGCCCAACATTAAGTCTCCATTTTAAGCCCTGAAATAAGGCCAGGGAATGCAGTTCTGGAGCACTGTTGGTCCAGTATATTTGTATCCTTGTCCAAAGTAATTTACCACAGATTTTAGTCCTCTTTTTGCTGTTGTGATAGAGGACTTACCACATGTAAGTCACAATGCAGCAAATTAATAAAAGCATAGATTTCTAGTGAATAAAAAGCTGAGCTAACGGGAGGTAATTAACACAGACCTTCCTCCCCTCCCAGCACGGGCTGCCTCTAAGTGAATATTTCAGAATACTGTCAGTTTTACAAAGACAGCTGGAGTAAACACCTATAAATTCAAACTGCACACTGTTTTTTCATTAAGCAACTGCAATGAATATGACTCAAGTTACAGAGTTCCAGAACTAGTTGTAAGCAGATCTGCAATGGAAAACATATGCCAGATTATGAAGGATCCCAGCAGGCAATAACTAATTTAGGGTTAGGGTTAGGGTTTAGGGTTTGGGTTAGGGTTTGGGTTAGGGGTTAGGGTTACAGTTTAGGGTTAGGGTTAGGGTTTAGGGTTTGGTTTAGGGCTTAGGGTTAGGGTTACAGTTTAGGGTTAGGGGTTGCAGTTTAGGGTTTAGGGTTAGGGTTAGGGTTAGGGGTTAGGGTTAGGAGTTAGGGTTAGGCTTAGGGTTTAGGGTTAGGGGTTAGGGGTTTGGGTTAGGGGTTTGGGTTAGGGTTAGGGGTTAGAGTTAGGGTTAGGGTAAGCTGTGTGCAGGACAACTCTGCGTCCTGGTGAATAAATACCACATTTTAATCCATTAAACGCACTAAAAGAACAAAAAATTCCTCAATATGTCTGAGTTCAAGAAGCATTTGGACAACACTCCCAGGCCCATGTGTGACTCTTGGGAGGGTCAGGAGTTAGAGCTTGCAGCTCAGGATATTCTATGATGCTGTGTTTTCCCTGCTGCAGTAAGGGAGTCACTGTAATCCCCTCACTTCTGGGATGTGGAAGGAACCCCACAAGCAGCTAACACAGCCCATGGAAGTGGGCTGGCTTTCAGAAGGTGGAGAAACTTCTTGGAGTTTTGAAAGAAAGTTTGAAAATATTTTATAGCTTACTATCAATCTGGTGAAGGGAAAAGATGTTGAGTAGTTTATAGAACAAGAAAAAAAGCTGGCCGTAGCATTTTGTGCCCTCTTGAGATCCACACTACTCAGCCTCCCCTCAGTGCTTTCCTCCTGATAAGTGTATACTCACATAGTAGAAATTTCAGCAGTTCTTTTTGAAATTGGTATTCCCAGATCTGATAAGACAAGACTACAGACAAGAAAACTGAAATGCTACAGGGAACTTTAGAATTTCTTACCTCTACCACCAAGTTCAAGTTGGGGGGGGGGTTGATAAGGAAACTGAGCTCTTTGGAACAACTAAACATTCAGAAAAACAGGAGCAGGGCTCAAGAGGACTCCCAGGACACTTGGAAATAATTGGTACTTTTCACATAACACACAGTAACACTTAAAGCAGCAAAGAATGATTAAAGCCAAATGCCTTATAGCAACGCAGAGTGCGTCTAAACGGAGTTTTTGGGGGAGATGGTGAGAAAAAACAGGAATGGGAAGTACAAGAGAGGTTTTATCAATGAGCTGCCTGCTGTTATACATGACCCATGGCATTCATTATATCAATCATTTAACCTTTCCTCCTAAGATCCTGATTTTTTTTAATGTCAGTTGTTGGGCTACATCCCTATCTCATCACATCAAGAAGTAAAACTAATTATGCATTATTTGTTACAATTAATTTGTTTATGTCATATAAAAGACATGGAGCAAATTAATATCTTATGCAAAACACTTTTAGCACTGGAATTTTTCAAACAGAAGTTTAATTAGATCTTAGATTAAAATTTGACTCTTCTGAAAACTATGGAAGAACTTTATGCGAGAAACCAAATAACATGTAACAAAACCACTCTCTTCCCTGCCATATCCCCACAGGAAGATGGGGTCCTTCCATAAATGGAATAAACAATACTCTGGGGATACTCAGGAATGCATATAGTGGTTAGTTTTTAACATGATACAATAAACCATTGTATAGGGACAATTCTAGCAGTCAGTGGACATGAAAGTAGAAAGGGTTGAGTCATGGAGAGGCAGAATTGAGCACACAACAGGCATATTTAAAAACCCTTGGTTATCTAGGTTATGCTTATGCAAAATATCCAATTTACTGGACCTTCAGCTCAGCAGTACCAGAATTTTTTTGTTACCAGGGTAACAAAACTCTATATGCTGGCCTTTGTGAGGCTACGATCAAAGGGACTATCCAGTTTCCACCCACTGTGTGCAGGCTGCCAATTTAAATATTTACTACCCCTTGAACTGGCCAGCCAGGAACGCAGCAGCAGAGAGGGGTACGAACACATATGTAGTGCCACTGACCTGGGACATGTTCTGTTTTCTGGATAAGCTACAAGAGAATTCTGAACTGAACATGCTGTGGCTACATTAGTAGAATAATTTACTATGTGCTCTAAAAAAAATAAACATTAGAAACACCCAACCAAAAGAACATTTACAATTGTGCTGCAGGAAGAGCATTGCTTCAGTAATGTCTCAAGAGAACTGTCCTTGCTATAAGCCTACCACTTGAGCTGCAGTTTCATTATAGATGAGGAATTCATAAAGCCAAAAAGTACTAATTTCCTTTAAAATGCTGTTGTTCTATTAAGTGATTTGAAGGGTTAGTCATTTTCTCTACACAGCCAAGCTGTCTTGTAAATGTGGTGTAAAAAAACTGGGTTGTTGAGGTTTTTTCTTTTATTTCAGTTGCCTTGTGTGGTCTGCCTTCATGAGGCAGAAAAATTCAGGTGTCCCCTGCTAAAAGCAAACACTATTTATATCACCTCGTTCAGAACATACCTTTTCATCACCAACAAATATATCAGGCAAGCTCTAAAGATTTTTCTTTCTTTGTATTTTGCTCACTAGTAGAATGCAATGGCCAGAAAGGTGCTAGGAAAATAAATATGCATTTGTTACCCTTTTCAACTAGGATGAACATAAGAAACATATCAGTTTCCTCACCTAGTCTGGCTTAGTACTGAGAATAAGCTAAATACACAGATGTATTTAGATTTGCTCCCAGCATTCTGTTCTCAGAATTCTAGGTATCAGTTTCTGTTCATCTCTTCAAGCCCATGCAGCTTTTTGCTGCCATATTTGGTTTCTGCCCAGTTAGTTACTAACCTTGTCATAGATGGTGTCCAGAATTTAACACTCACCCAACTGTGGCCTCACAACCAGTGAACATTTGTTGAAGCAATGTAATTTCTGTGCAGAATTTTTTCTAATTGCAGCTCTCATGGTAAAAGACTCATGTTCAGCTTACAAATATCTCAAATCATGTATTTAAACTTTAAAGAAATCTTAGTATTTGGATCTTACCTATGGTTTTTAGAGATTCTTAAAAACACACCAGAGAGAAGCAGAAAATCCAGTGGCAACCACTGCTCAGCTGTAGTGTTTTCTTGCTCTTTTTTTTTTTTTTTTTTTGTCCCTGTAAGAGCCCATTGCATTTAACATTTTGCTTCTAGCTTTCTTCTGTAGAGTGTAGTAAGTCCTTAGCATATGCTAGCTCAAGCACACTTTTCTTTTTACTTCGTCCTTCCACTTGAAAAAAAGAATTCTCCACATTTTAAATAGCTGACTTTCTGGAAAAAGGAATGCCAATGTGTTTTTCCAGCTTGTTATGGAATATAAGGCGCTTAGAACTGTTCCATACAAATTTCATTTACCCTTACTTAGTATTTTGGTAAAAATACCATTAGCAATGATTTTTCCTTTTTGGCTTTTAAATGATTGCAGAGGTTAATGGCTGTGGGTCTGATGGGAGGAGCTGCTGAAGGCTGTTAGCAGGGAAAGCTTGAAAGCTCACAAGAGATAGCTGACATATTTTAGCTTGTTGTCAGCTGGTGCTCTCATAAGCCCATAGACAGCACGAGTGCATGTAGGAGGAAACAATACATCTGCAGACACTGGCAGACAGCATTGCTTGCCAAATTTGGCCACAGTTCCTTTAGATAAATAATTTCTCAGTGACGTGCTGTGTTGAAATTATATAAACAGCAAAAATTACAAGACCTGGGCCCCAGGGTCTTGAGGGTTTCAAGATTTTCTGCAATCAATATTCTGACATCTGCAAATATTTTTCCTCTAACAGCTGATGCCAGAAACAGAGCAACATTACCATTATTTTCTATGTATTCAAGATTTTAAAAATATTGAAATCTTGTCTCTTCAGCCCCAGTCCTGGTCAGGACCTTTGCACTATCATAACCATCAGCTCATATGAGAAGGAGTTATCAAAGAACGTCTTACAGTAAGTCCATCAGCATCTCAAGAAATGTATATGGAAAAACACTGTATTATATTTCAGTCTCCAGAATCATCAAGGGATTTAGAGAAACTTCTGTTGAACGTGATGTAGCTTACTTTGCACATTGAAGGTGTGGGATTATCCTCCTTAGGACCAGAAAATAGCTGGCTAACTCTGTGCTAAGAGTTCTTTGATAATTAAGATAGTTCTGCTATAAGAGCCCTACACACTAGAGCTATCCAAAGTGGCTTCTATCACTGAGGAATTTATGCAGGAAACCACTGTGGAAGACTCCCCGAACAGAACCATTCCACAGGAAAACCTTACCTGACTTTTAGAGAAGCATATCTAGACAAGCTTCTGAAGTTATAAAAATATCATTTATTGAACAGGTATTTTTAAAGAAATCAGTTTCTATAACAGAAATCAAACATATGCCTGGGACTCAAGACATCCTTGAAGGCAACAGCTGTGGAATACTGACAGTTACCCATGGCACTGAGGAAACATGCAAAATGAGTAACCGCATTTATTACTATTTCCTAAGTAGCAAAGACTAGACAGGGACAAAAATGTACTTTTAAAAGTTATGCTTTCCTTTTGATGATATAATCTCAGCACCTGGCCTTTCTTTGCTAGGAGGAAACAATACATCTGCAGACACTGGCAGACAGCATTGCTTGCCAAATTTGGCCACAGTTCCTTTAGATAAATAATTTCTCAGTGACGTGCTGTGTTGAAATTATATAAACAGCAAAAATTACAAGACCTGGGCCCCAGGGTCTTGAGGGTTTCAAGATTTTCTGCAATCAATATTCTGACATCTGCAAATATTTTTCCTCTAACAGCTGATGCCAGAAACAGAGCAACATTACCATTATTTTCTATGTATTCAAGATTTTAAAAATATTGAAATCTTGTCTCTTCAGCCCCAGTCCTGGTCAGGACCTTTGCACTATCATAACCATCAGCTCATATGAGAAGGAGTTATCAAAAGAACGTCTTACAGTAAGTCCATCAGCATCTCAAGAAATGTATATGGAAAAACACTGTATTATATTTCAGTCTCCAGAATCATCAAGGGATTTAGAGAAACTTCTGTTGAACGTGATGTAGCTTACTTTGCACATTGAAGGTGTGGGATTATCCTCCTTAGGACCAGAAAATAGCTGGCTAACTCTGTGCTAAGAGTTCTTTGATAATTAAGATAGTTCTGCTATAAGAGCCCTACACACTAGAGCTATCCAAAGTGGCTTCTATCACTGAGGAATTTATGCAGGAAACCACTGTGGAAGACTCCCTGAACAGAACCATCCCACAGGAAAACCTTACCTGACTTTTAGAGAAGCATATCTAGACAAGCTTCTGAAGTTATAAAAATATCATTTATTGAACAGGTATTTTTTAAGAAATCAGTTTCTATAATAGAAATCAAACATATGCCTGGGACTCAAGACATCCTTGAAGGCAACAGCTGTGGAATACTGACAGTTACCCATGGCACTGAGGAAACATGCAAAATGAGTAACCGCATTTATTACTATTTCCTAAGTAACAAAGACTAGACAGGGACAAAAATGTACTTTTAAAAGTTATGCTTTCCTTTTGATGATATAATCTCCAGCACCTGGCCTTTCTTCTAGCAACACTCCCAAAGTAATACTGTTCTCTGAAAACAGTCTGAACAAAATGAATATTCTTTGTTCCATTTTCAGTCCCCCATGTACCAAACAGGAACAAAGCATAGATATGCAAGTACAGGAAAAAGTCTCTCAAACACTTTCTTATTTCAGTCTTACCTTAAGGCAAACTTGTAAATTTTAAGGGAATATCTCAAGAACTAAGCATAGAGCTTATGAAACTCTTTTTTTGTTGTTTTTGATCAAAGTTAACTTTCTTAGAGAACAGGTACGCACAGCAGTAACCTCTCAGAAGTGTCTTAGGATAAGACCACATTAGTGATGTTTATGTAACTTTTGCATCTGCAAGTATTTCTTAAACTGACATTTGCTGTCTAACTGTACAAGACAAAATTTCAGTAGTTCAGAGCACAGTGTGATGTTATTTCAGTGAGTGTAAATGTTGAGGGCAACAAGGTAAAACTGCCTCAGTATTTCATTTCTACACAAAACATATGAAAGGAATAACAAAGTTATCTTCTCAGAGCCTTATGTCTTTAAAAAAAGGATGCAGCAAAGCCTCTTTTGCAGTTATTCTTGTTGCAGGGTTTAAGTCTAGTAGCTTATCAAGTAGGTCATAGGCTTCATCAGGAACCTGATCCCATCCTTTCATGTCAGTTTCCTTCGTTTCCAAAGCACCATCACCTTCCTGAAAACTCTGTAAGTGTTGAATTTGTTTTCCAAGTGTCTCAGGAGCACAGGGTTTGTCCGCTGCAACTGACAGAGCTGCGTTGTTTTCAGACCTGCTGGGCCCTTCCCCCTGAGATCCCTTACAGCTGCTAGTTGTTCCTCTCAGCTTTTCACAGAGGGTTCGTAGGTTTTGAGTTGGGACAACTTGGGTACACACAACTGATTTTCCTAGGGGAAAAAAGTTGTACAGGAAGCCACATTTTATTATACTTTCTATGTAACTGTAACTTCTGTTTCAGAGAAACTTCATGTCTCAAATTATAACCAGCATGAAAGAAAAAGATCCCAAATCAAAGAACCAAATCCAGCCCCCCAAGCCTCCACACCAGCCCTGCTGCTACAGAAGCAGCCCCTGAGAGTAAGAAGGGGTCATCATCTCAGTTCTGCTCAGAACAAAGAGCTTTGGGTTACCTCCAGTTATGTAGTGACAGGTTGTCAGCCACCCTGTACACCAATTTTTTGTATTTCACTGTCATTTAAACAGAACTGAAGACAATTAAATACCCTGATTTCTACACCTCTGTCTGGAGAATGAAAATTGATGCTGGCAGTTACACATCCAGGTAGCAAGCGCTGCAGCATTTAGCCTGCAAGCAATTAGGGCAATGGTTATTTGGATATTTTGTGTTTTGTGGTGATGGTGTCTTTTTTTTAACAGGCCAGCTCTTGGGTATTGGGTTTTCAGCTTGTTTGTTTGTTTTACTAGGCCTTTTGGGAAAAGGGGTGGGGGCAAAAGCAAGGTTTACATCATCTAAATTTTAAGTCACATTGACTTAAGCCCCCAGGCCAAATTTTGTAGAAATAGAAACTGTCTCAAGAATTCTAACCAAATGCCAGTAAGAAACATTTCGTTGGCATACTTCACCTCAAGTAGCCCTGACTTAGTGAAAGGCAGTAGACAGGCTGGGAAAACTATGACATAAAGTACCCCGTACACACATTGCAAAAGACAGAAAAACACAAAACTGTCCTAAAAGTCTGTCAATATACACTTCAAAAAAGTGATTTACTTCCAAAATTACTCTCAAACCTAAAAATATATTTATTTACACAAAAAAAATTGATTGTAACTCACAGTACTAAGTAACATTCCCCCTTCCCCCATAATGAAGGTTTGCATACCAAAAGTTCTAGCAGCCTGAATGGTTTCTCTGGATCCACGAACTGTCATGATTTGTGCCAAAGCAGTTAAATCATCACTTGCTTTGAAAAATGGATACCGTCCACTGAGTAGAGAAAGGAATATGATTCCTGCAGACCACATGTCTATTGCTGCAAAGGAAAGCAAATTTATTAACAACTCACAACTTCATCACAAACAAAATCTCAACTTTAAAAATAAATTTTGATCTGAAAAGTTTCTATCAGCAAAAGTTATGTTCTGAAGTATTTCTTGACTTTGGTCACACAGATAATACTTCAGATAATAGTGGAAACTTCTGTAATTAGATTGAATAATTTCCTACTTTGATGCAGAGGGAGTTTTTTCATATGAGTAATTCCATTAACTTGCTAAACTTAAAATGAACCAAAACAATGTTTGAAGTTGTTTTACCTGGGAAGATGAGAGGGGACAAATGAAATGGCTGGTTTGATATATATTTAACTTTACTTTCTATGGAGAAAACCTATAAAGGGTCATAAATAAAAAATGCTTGTGAAACAATTTTTGGGGATTAAGTCTGGCACAGGTAGGCAGTACTAAGAAATTGATCTTATTATGAACTTTGTTCTTCTCTAATATGAACTCACTTGACAAGACAGGCAGTTTAAAAACCATAATAGTTCAAAGTTATTCATCACTTTCATTGTGTTATGAAGAGTACAGAGAGTACTCTGGGGAGAGAGGCCAAAGCCTGATGGAAACTTCAGTGCTGGAAGTTACAAGAATACCTGTCTGCCATAATTTTTTGGCTCACTAAGGTGCACATTTTAAGAGATGGCAAGGAAAGTGAAGGAGAGAGTCTGAAGGATCTCGAACTCCAAAGAGAAAAATTAACAGTTGGGAAATAGAGGCATATTCATCCTAGTCCTATTGAAAAAAGTAAGTAGCAAAATAGGCAGTAATTAATTTGGATGTTTTAATTAGAAACACTCAGCACAGGACTTTGATTTGGAGAAAAGGTATTAGGTTGACTTTAGTTGCAAAACCAGATTTTATGTCTTCTATTAAAAAAAAATCCAAGTTAATAATTTGGCACAATTTACAGTGGAAAGGTTTTCAGCCTTCTGCACAGTTCCTGTAAAATGCTTTAGTATCATCTTTGCAACAGTGATACAGCAATACTATCTGTTTGAGGGGCCATGCATCCCCCTGAGGATGTGGTTGGGTAAGCTGGAGTAATCAAGGTCAAGACCTTTGAGAAGGTTTAATTATTTAACTCTTGCTGAAATTTTAAGGCTTTATCCATCTGAGTGGGCAATATAAGTCCTGGCCCCACAATTGTAGTAGAGCTGTGATCATCAGCAGAGTGCAAGATCTTGTGGAATGACATGAAAATATGCTATTGTCTAGTGTTACCCAGCTAGTGAGGAAAGGGGAGCAGGGGACAAACCAAGGGAAAGTGGAACCGGACCTGTGTAGCCTCAGCTTGGGGGTTTGTACTCGCAGCACTGTGAACCTGGGTCAGATGCACTGCAGTAGCTCTGGGTAGAGTCACCTGGATTCAGCCAGTAACTTGGTGTCAGCACAGAGGCCAAAACCAGGAGTGAGACTGACAGGAGTACAAGGAGGTGACTCCAGCAGCCCCAAATGAAAGTGGACAGTAATACTTGCCAGTTCAAATAAAACACGGTATCATAACAATTAGTATTAGTGTACCCAGTTTGAATTAAGGCCTTTGTTGATGTACTGCCGGAGCTCAGCAGCACTGACTCAGTCCAGGGATGTCTGTGCCACACCCAAGGGTGTCTAGATTTGCCCCTCCTTTTTGTAATCCCATTACCCTAGAGAACAGAGAACCATCTGAGAGCGTGCTTAACACCAGCATGTGTCCAAGATTTCCTAGGTACGTCTTCTTTCTGCCTCAGTTCTGTCTAGACAGATTCAGAGATTGTCTAAACTTGTCCTGGACTTCTGGATGACTGCTAGCCCATAAAGCTGGCTGTTACAGCACAGCCACAAGAACTCCAAACAAGCTGCCATACCTTTGAAATCCCAGTCATACCCACAGCCCAGCTGTTGTTTCAAGCAGCAGTAAGCTACCTAGGCATAAGCTGATCACACATATTAATAATTACACTTTGAGTGTGCTTACATGCTTTACTGAAAATTGACAGCTTTCTCAAAAGCTATTCAGAAAAAAATGGCTAAACCCTTATATTTTAAATCCAGTTTTTGGGCACATTTGTATTTTTTTGTAAGTAAGATCTCCTGGCCATATAGCAAATATTGAATGGGTAGCTTTGCTTCTATGGGTACTCCATCCTGCAGGTAGGCACAACCTCTCCCACCTTGCTTGCACCAGGTAATGCATTAGCCATCCCTCTGCCCTGCCCCAATATTTACCCAAACCACAGAATCTTATTAACTCAGTTTTAACACAGGGAAATGAAAATTTTAGTTCAAAAAAATTACGACAATTATACACCATCTACTTAAACCACAGCAAAAACTAAAAATATGATAAGAAATCATTAAGAAAAGGTTTCCAATTACAACATTAATTATGCCTGCTATGGCAGCATAAGTTACAACTTGCCTAGAAAAGGCTAAACAATGTTCCCTATCCCCAAGATTTATTCAAGATTTTTCTTGAACAAATAAGCCAAGAAACTTTAAAAAAAAAATCCTTTTTCTTTTAAAATATATTGTATTCAACTCCTGCATATGGCACTGCCTCTCAAATGAATAAAGACACATTCAAGTTTCAAACACAGGAAAAATATTCCTGAGTTGTTCTTCCTCTGAATAATAAAATTTAATTAAAATCAGGAAATACCTGAAATGCATTAGAAGGGATGAAAAATGAATTTCACAAGTTAAAAATATCCTCCCATAAAAAAGACAACAAAACATGCATAAATGAGAAGGATGAAAAGGTGAAAAAAGCCATTGGTTTGCATCTGTTGGGCAGTACCTGTGGTCTGAGTGGGGCACTTTGTTAATACTTCTGGTGCTCTGAATCCAGGTGTTCCTGCCCTGGGAGCCACTTGCTGACGCCTTGCAATGACAGACAAATATATTTAGAATGTAAAAGTTGATAAGCAAGTTCTAAATCTAATAACATTTACTATTATTTTTAGAATATACTTGTGTAAGATGTGTAAACAACCTAACCCTGTTTTATTCAAGTTTTACAGAGGTTTCAAGCATCTCATCTAGTATGAAATCCTAAGATACACACATAATAGCCTTATTATCTATTTTACTATATTATATTTTTATTATATTATCTAGCACAAGATAATACCAGAGAAATGTGGCTTGGTGCAGCTGGCTCTAGTAGGAGTTGCCCCTGGCCATGGCAGAGGGTTTGGAAAAAGATGACCTTTAAGGTTCTTTCCAACCTAAACCATTCTGTGATTCCATTCGTTTTTCAGATGAACAAATACAAAACAATCATGCTTCCTTTTTATTCTACATTTTGTGATTTCCAGAATCCCAACTGTTGCTATAATTTAGGCCTATTAGATAACTACTAAATGAAAGAATTTAGAACGCTTTTTTAAGTGTTGTAATTAACTCAAGTGATTTTCTGCAACACATGTAGGTGAATAAATAAGCACAACAACAAGAAAATAATTACCAGTGAATCCTTCTAGCTGCAGATAGCAGTGAATTAATCCATGAATTCCATCAACTATCTTTGTTTAAAAAGAGCATACTTGGTGTTTTAAGGGCTGCAGTGATCAAATACTATCTTTCACTTAGTAAATCAGCAGTCTAGTAAATCTAAGTTTCTGACTTTGCTTGACAGCAGAGTAGACAATCTTACAACATTATCAAAGCAAATTACCTTGAAAGGCAAACACTGCAGACTCTGTCCGTTGCATAACAGTCACAGGGCAGGTTTAAAGGGCAAGCACTGGCAGCTTTCCTGGGTGCCCCATTGCTCACAGTTTTGGTAGAAATAATCTTCTTCTTTGTTACTAACTTCCTAGATGAAACATCTATCACCTTTGATTGTTTTATGAGCTGCAATGGAGATATTTTAGAGAAGGTGACATATTTAAGAAGTTTTCCTTTACATATAGATAGAACAGTTCCTAAAATACTGACTTAACAGGTGCTGATGAACAAGAAGAATTTTAGAACAGACAGCAAACCTCTTTAACAGTACCAAAACTACTACAAAACAGACACTGGAACTTTCTAGATAGCTGGACTCCCTTCCCTGCAGAAGACATTTTCAGTGTTTACAGAAAAACCAATATATATTAGATATTCTGAAGCTACAAGGCAAATATTTTTCAAGTTAGTGTAGTGTTTCAAGATTTTTTTTGGCTCAATATGAAAATAAGAAAAAAAGAATATGAAATGATACAGCAACACACTAACTCTAGTTCTACAATAAAATACCATAAACCAAACCCTCAAATTAGTTGGGGTTTGCCCCTTGTTGTATTAAATGCTAATTACAAAAAAAAAATAGTTACAGGTTTTATCCTCAGCTTCAACTGCAAAATAATTTTTTTAAAAATTTCACGAGGTAAGTAGGGAGTGGTTTAGCACAGGAACAGGCTCCCCAGGGCAGTGGTCACAGCCTGGCAGAGCTCCAGAAGTGTTTGGACAATGCCTCAGGCACAGGGTGTGACTCTGGGGGTGTCCTGTGCAGGGCCAGGAGTTGGACTCAATGATCCTCATGGGTCCCCTCCAACTCACTTTATTTTGTGAGACTATGATTAGTTGCACAGATAGATGTATAGGGAAAAAGATTAACTTAGCATCTAAACAAGATCAGCTAGGGAGACAGCTACAGAACTCCTTGTTTAGGGAGCTTCAAAAGGGAATCAGAAATGAAAAATTCTTTGAACCTTTCAGGAAAGACACGTTTAATAGTTCTGCTCAAAACCTTTTAGTTCCACAGCATTCTGGAGCACTGCTCTGTCTTACAGAACAATTAGTTCTATACTTTTTCAAATATGCAGATTGATCCTACTTATGAGTCAGTACTTCTTACTTTTGTGCTTGAGTTCTCCTGGTATGTGGAGCTGTAGACATTGAAATTCCTCTCTCCAAACACAGAGCGCTGGACAGAATGGTGCACAGAGTCCTCCTACAGACCAACAAAAAGGACAATAAGGATCCTGTTTAACAGGCATCTGGGTACTGGAAGATCAAAAAATGTGTGGAGTGTCACAAAACAAAAACAGCTGCATGTAAGTAATTTTCAAGCATCAGGTTACTGTGGATGAAGAAACATGGTCTAGACAGAACAGCAAACATGTTTACAAAACCAGTCACACCTCTGAAGTGCCCCAACACAATCCAAGTGTAGTCTGTATTGCACTTGTTATGCAACTAGTAACTAAACACAGGTGAATGATTATTGGCTTGGGGAGGAGTTTCCCCATCCATGTCTCTAAAAAAGGATTTAAGGCTGTCTAAATAGTAACTCATGTTAGGGTTTATACAGCCTTCAGCACTGTATTACATCTAACAGATAATAATGAAGCCAATAGTTATGTGGAAGTAGCTCCTTAGATATGAACATTGTGCTGCTGTGCAGGCTCAGCTTCTGTGCAAGTACTGCATCTCCCCCTGTTGGATGAAGGAACACATTAAACATACACAACAGCATTAATGAAAGAGACTGAGAACCTTTCCTCCTCCTCTTCCTTGTTTCATCTGTACTTTTGAAAGTGAGCTGGACCTTCTGTCAGCTGCTTTTGAGGCTGACTGTTGAGCTATCTGTTTAGATGCTGTGACAGTGACAGAAACCCCATTTCCCAAGGTTACAATGGGATTCATTTGCAAGCAACTTCCCTGCTGGTCTTCAGAGTGGGCAGTTTTAAGAAGCTCAATTTTCGTATCAGGGGTTCCTTGTGCCAAGCCAAAATCTACCAAGGCATACCTGAAAAGACAAATTCGTAATCAGGAGTCACAAAGTATCTATTAGTCATTCAATTTACTATTCATTACTTATTTATCTTTCTTTCACATGTCATTCATTCAATGTTGCTTATCTGTACTCTTGCCAGCATCACAGTTCTATTTTCTTCCTTCTCCTCCTACTACCCATCTTACCTATCTCCTCAATGTTTTCACCCTACACCATTGTTCATTGTTTCTTGTCCCAAAATCTTATCAAGTGCATCCTTCCTCCAAAGGTGTTAAAAAAATATTTCCAGCAACTCCTTTCTGAAGTTCTTCTAATCCTACAGCCCTGAATCTTCAGCCAGCAGTCATGTACAAGTGACTCAACTCAACTCTTGCAGGATTCCCCGGGGCACAGGACAAAGGTAGCATTGAAGACAGACCAGACCAACAGTGCTTAAAGTTTTGACAGAGTTCTGGCAAATACTATTGGAATTTATTTTAGTCTTCCAACAGGTAACACTACATTAGTTCACGCTTCAGATCTGTCTCTAAAAGGATTATTTTTTGCTACAACCAGTACAGAGACAATCCATCTGTCCTTGGGTCTCAAACTCAACTCCACACCTCTAAACACAAAGTAGAGATTAAGGCTCAAAAAAATGCAGGAAGAGCAAAATGACAGTACATGTTCATTTTGACAAATTAAAAAAAACCAAAACAGTATTTCTCAAACTTTTAAGCTTGTGGTTTGGCAAAATGCAATCAAATCTCCCCTACAAACTTTCACTGCATAGAATCACAGAAACATTTAGGGTGGAAAAGACCTTTAAAATCAAGTCCAACTGTTAACCCTGCTCTGCCAAGTCCCACAAAAGCACGTCCCTAAGTGCTGGATCTACAGGTCTTTTAAATTCCTCCAGGGATGGTGAGTCAACCACTTCCCTGGGCAGCCCATTCCAATGCTCGATAAATTTTTTTCTAACATTCAATCTAAACCTTCCCTGGTGCAGCTTGAGGTTGTTTCATATCATTTCCACATTGGGGATGTGCATCCTGCTACAGTGCTTTGTTTTGGACACAGTCCAATACCTCAGTGTCTCAACTTTACAAGCACAAGGCTAACAAATACAGCTATAGGACTGCTAGCACTGAAGCACTCTGTTCATTTCAGCTCTTTACAAAGAAGCAGCACCTCACTTTTTACAATCTTTAAATTTTGTAACTTGCAGGCAAAAGAACCAGCTCTATTAGTTATAATTCATTTAATGTAAGGTGAAAACAACCCAAAGCCAGCTATCTTACCTGTATCAGTTTTACTCTATCCACTATTAAAAATGTACAAGGATCATTCTATGCATCACAAGTTAAAATTAACTTTCTTATTTAAAAAAACAACATATTTTATTCTTCTCATTCTTATTTGAAAATGTAGAACTTAGTGGTAAAATCTTCATTTTATCAGGTCTTTGTCATCTATGAAGCAGATACTACATTAAGTAAAAAAAATCCTTCCCTTCTTAAGTCCCTTAACAGTGAAAGAAAAATTTTACAAATAAAACCCCACATTTTCAGCTTTATTATTTAAGCACATGTTATGGAGCTGGAAGGAAAGAAGTTTAAAAGCCTAATTGACTCTGTTCTGCCAAGGCACACATCCCCAGATGAGATCACAGTATGGCCAAACTCACTTTTTCAGCTGCCTGTTGTAGAGGAAGTTGCTGGGCTTGACATCACGGTGAACGATACCAAAGTGATGGATGCGCCTCAACGCTTTAAACAGATTAAACATGTATTCCCTCACTTCTTCAAAGGAAAGGGAATTCAAAATGTCCTGAAAGAATATTTGGATACTGTAATTTACAGAATCTTAGAGTAATTATAAAATAACTATGCATCTGCTTTTAATTAAATGTTTTACTACATATCAAAAGTCTGAGACTCACCAAGAAGGACTCGTGCTCCAGATATGGCATAACAATTACAACGTGGTCATTTTTCCTAAAGCAGTATTTAACTCCCATAACATTATCTTGTCCCCTAGAAGAAAATCAGTATTACTGAACAAAGACAAGAAGATGGATGTTTATTTTCCTTTATTTCTTCAAAATAAAAACTTCAATCAAGCTTTCTTTTAATCCTAATTTATATTTTGACAGCAGTCTTATCAGCAATCAGCACTTGTGCTGTTGCTGCTCACTGCTATGTTCCATTTGAACTCCATTTTATGCTCCATTCTGCAGTTTGGAATAGAACTCTACAAATTATCTGTGGGGCTGTAGTTTGTAGTTAACACTGCAATTAATATAGGCTCTCTTTCATGATCCTACTACTTTAAGAAAGTGCTATTCAGCACACTCCACCATCAAGTATCCATTCCTAAAACCACATTTCTAATGAAGTGATTCTTTTTTCCAAGCATTTCAGAACTGGAACTTTGTTACCACAAAGATATATAATGGAATTTCTCATCTGGTAAATAGAGCACCCCTCCAAACTGAGACCAGCAGCAAAGGGTGTCCATTACAGGTAAAACACTCCTTTTGTTATTTGCTCTGAAGAAAAAGAATATGTATGTGTGTGTGGTCAAATAAAAATCAAGAGAAGTGCCAAAAATTAAATAAATATAGATCAGTGAGACAACGTTCAGCAGTTATGAAAATCATAATTTTTTAGTTTATGTACCCTGCCACTGTGAGGCACTGAAGTTCAGCAGCTATTCGCAGAGGGTGGCTGGTTGGAATCAAGTGCTTCAGAGCCATTTTTTCCTCATATCCTGTTTGTAGCTGTGCTGTGGCCAAGTAAACAGAACTAAAAGTACCTGTAAACAAAGGAGAAAAATACAGTCTTCAACATTTTTAATTAGGTCAATGCAGATTTTTACAGAAGTGATCTGACTGTTCACAACCCTGCAGTACACTTGATACTACATCAAAAGCAGATTCTAGAAAAGAAAAATGCAGTTCCTTTTTTCTGCTACTGAATATACTGATCTTGTATACAAGTTTTTTATGTCAGTAAAAATGCAAATATAACACTGTCTAACTTGCCTGGGACACAGTGCTCTTTGAATGTAAATTTCCTATCTTTGATTTGCTTTCTTGTTTAGGTAGCTTACTTTCATCTGACATCTATCTCCTCTCCCTACAATGTAAGAGGACTATATAATGCTAATCTGGAAAGCACTGCCAGTGCTATTCAAAGCACTTCTGAAATTGCTACATTTTCCTTAATTCTGTACCTTATCTATAAAGTAAGGCTTCCCACATGATGTCTCACTGCACTGTTTATCTGCCCAGAGCATTTTACCACATCCAATGTGATACACTTGCTTGAGAAAGGAGTGTTCAGCCTGTATGATAAGCTTACCCAGCCATTTCATTTTAAGGATATCCTAATAAGCCTCTTAGGAGGTTAATTTATCCTAATGATCTGAGATATCTGAACATACAAGTTGAAGTGTTCTTCCATATGAATAAAGAATAGAAACTACTTTTCATTACATTTTAAGTAATGTGTCTGCATCATGTTGGTTCAACAGTCTGAATGCAAACATTCATCAAAATGCCAGCAAAACCTAAATACTTCATGCAAGCATAAAAAAAATTCCAAACAACCTGAAGACCCATACCTTCAGCAGAACTGATTGCAGCAACAAGGGTTACCAAATCTGACTTAAGACATTATTTTTGGTGGTGACAACTGCTAAAATGAAAGTGATTCCAGAGTGGAATCCTAAGTTGAAGCTTGTTTTCTCATAATGCTGTTGAACTGCAAACGCTATTTTTAAAAAACATTGTTTGCTCCCAAGAGTAAAATCAGAGTATTATTCTTAACCAGAAATTTTGTTTAATTACACTAATCTTTTTATGATAGGAAAAAGCCTTTTTTTTTTTAATTTTACATTCCTGTGGGGAATAGAGCTGTGGGTTTTCAAGCAGTTTGGTGGTTTTTGAAATAAAAACTCTTAGGCATCTAAAAAAGTGCTGAAATCCCATACTCAGAAGTATCTGGATCTATTTATAGTCATGGCTGACACTAATTTAAGGTATTTGCAACACTGTCTTGTTGAAGGCAAGGTGAACAGAAACATTCTAAAATTCGATACTGTATGTCTTAAAAAATGAAAAAGTTTTTCATTTTTTAAGTAAAGCAGCTCCAACCTTTCTGTTTCCTCATCCACTTCTGCCCAAGAGATTTTAGTGAAAACAAAGCTAACTTAAGCAACACCAATTAAGTATGTCAAAACACAGCTATGCATAAGTAGATTTTTCATGTAAAGGAGAAAATGAATGGATTTTTAAGACAATTTGCTTGAATCTACTTCAAAAGTTTTTAATTGCCAAAATTGGAATGCTGTTTTTCAAAAAGGGTTTAATATACCAGGTTTTCAAGAAAATATCTTGAAAGTATTCCTAATTAATATACCTATGTGCTCAGAAACATATTAGAATTCCTACAGAGACCATGTAATAAGTCAAAAAAAGGCATTCGGCTTAAATTGTGTATATTGGGATTTTTGATGTACACTTTTGAAGTTAGAAATGCCAAAAGAAATCTTAACTCCAAGCAAGATAAAATGAAACATTTACCTTCCCCAATTTTTTCCTTTATTTTGAACACATTTACAAGCTGTGGCACTGCTTCATAAAGTTTTTCAATATCTTTTTTTACTCCTGCTGTGGGAAGAATGGGGAAAATAAGTTAGGAATTTTATTACTTGATTCAATATCTGATCTATTTTGGAAATCACAAATTACACTTCATAGGACTGTGGATTCATATACACAGAGGAAAAAACAGCACAAAGGTATCCTATCCTGTTGACATTAGCATGTGGATATTGTTGCTCTTCATCACACTCCTTTCTAAGCTGCAGCATTTAAACAATTTTTTTTACTTATCTGACAGATAGCAGATTCTGAGAGGGCAAAAGCCGCCTGGTTTGTAGGACACCTGCAGCTCATCACTAAATGTTTACATGGGATTTGCAACAGCAATTGACAAAAGGCAAAACTATAACAGTAGTTTCTGTAAGCACAGGTGCAAATCACAAATGCAGAAAAAGCAGTATTTTTTAGATATTTTTAAGACTGGTAATGCAATCTTTCCCAATGTTACTTAAAATAGCTGGCACCAAAGCCCATGTTTGCTCTGCATTTCAGCTGCTGCACTCCATGCTGCAATCACTAGATGGCATGACAAGGATGCTGTACTGGATTATTTCATAAAAATCATGTTGTTTTCCATTCAGTTTACAAATCCTTGTTGTTCAATTCTTTTCTGTACCCCACATAAGAATTCACTTCTTTTGAAGCTATCAATTGTGTAGCAGCTGTGACTAATTTCTGTGAAGCAGGGGTAAAGAATATTTCAGTATAAAAGCACAAACTGGTATTTGAAAAGTCAATCAAATGAGTATACATTTTTCATTCTAAAAATAAATAATAAATTAAATTTAGCATAAACAGAAATTGCAATATATTCTATATGTAAAAATGGATTGTGTTTCACCAGGCCAGTAAGTCATAAGCAGCAAGATTTTTTTTTTTTTAAATCACAGATGTGCTAGAACCAAAGCATGGATTAGCATGCATCCCTAGCCTTCTACGTAGCTTACTTTAAACAACAAAAAACACTCTCTGAAGAACACTTTCTTCCTGCTAAAAACTCAATAAATCAGCTAGTAATTCAAGTAAAAGTTAGCTTTCAATTTAAATTTTTTTTAATTTCAAGATTTTATAAAAACTAACATACTAAAAATGCTTCTGAGAACTGAAACCTACTGCCTCACCTATCCACTTACATTCCTTTTTTTTTCCTTTAAGTTGTTCTCTCTGCTTCTTCAAATTGTTTTAAGACATTTTGGGAAATATTTCAGGAATGAAAAAATCCTAAGGTTTATACTAACAACCATGGGGAGCTAACTCAACAACTGCTATAGAACCTGCCAGATACTCCATTTGGTCCAACACTGAATTCAAATTCCTCCCTGGAGAAAGTTAAAGCTGTCAGACCACTTCAAGCAGGGGGGCAGAGGCTGCAGTGCCTACCCAAGGCACTGACAGCATTTAGGAGCTCAACAGAGCAGGTTTGGGTGAAAGAGAGAAGTGCTGGAACAAATCAGTGACTGTCCTTGTTGAAGGACAGCAGTGTAAACATCACCTGCTCTGTTCTGGGGGCCTGAATCCTCAGCTGGGGACAGAGAGCATGCAGTCATTGTGCCATCAGGGTCATAATACCAATAATGTTAGCCAGCATTTTCTGTGAGCAGATTTTAAAGTGATTTCTTCTCATATTTGCAAAGCAATAGCGACAGTATTCAGCATCAATCTGGGCAAAATACTGGGTTTGTGCACTTGTCTGGTCAGTTTTATTCTCAAGGGCTGGCTTTTTTCATTCTGGTATCCTCTTATAATAAGATGTTCTGTAATATATTAATAGTAGGTTTAGCAAAACTACTGTTGCTGAAGTTTTGTAACACAGAAACAGCAGGAATAACCTTAAAATCAAAAGCCACCTCAAATGTTTTCATTTCATTAATTCTTTATACAACAGGATCATATACAGACAGGCTTATAATATATTATATTATATTATAATATAATAATTTCAGTACTGAAATTTTTCTAAGTGATGAAGCAGCATGTCAGCAACAAAATGTAATGTTCACAATCCCTGTTTCAGCACATACCTGAAAGCTTGCTGTTCTGCTCAAGATTCCCGTGGAAGTCTTCAGCCTGCTGAGGGTGCTGTTCATCACAGGGAGACTTCACCACCGTCTCCATCACAAAACAAGTCTTAAGTAAAAAAAAAAAAAAATCCAAGACTCCGAGGGCCACTTCTGGACACCTGGGGGAGCAAGCATACCTGGTAAGACACTTCCTAGCCCTGCACTCAGTTTCTCAGATGAGATTTAGGGAGTCTGGGGAGTTCCTCTGTGCTACCTAAAACAAAGTGCCATCCACCATCCCAGTGAAACAGTAAACCAGTAAAGAAACAAGGATGGGGGGGGAAGGGAAGGAAGACTGCAGGATAAGCTTAAATACAACTGATTTTCATCTCTTGTGTTTCCTCATTCACATTAAAGCATTGTCTTTTCTCTAAAGTTTGCTTTGAAAGGCAAGGAACAGAGGTACACAGAAATAGCTGTACTGCGCACTGCAAAAGCTACAAAAAGCCAGAAAGACTGAAAGAAATTATAAAAGAAAAAAATACCTTCTCCATACAAGAGATCTCTCCTTTCTAGATAAATTCAACAAAACATAATTATTCATTGCCCTCCCACCAGAGGAAAAATAGAACATGCTTATTTTGAAATGCTTTTTCCCAAATCTTGGAAACACTACATAAAACTGTGAACTAGTAGAGTCCACTAGTACTGTACAATAAAACACCCTGATAATCCCTTTTCAGGAGCAAAAGAGTGGCAGGGACTCCCAGGGCAGAACAAACAGAGATAAGTAAGCCTGGAAGCAGCAGTTCTGACAGTTACTCAGAACTGGTTCCATTCAAAAACTTTCCTTCCTTGTTACTTTGCCAAACCTTTAAAGATCTGGATGAACTTTTCCACACAGGGGAAACAAATTCTGAAAAACTCCTGATGAAAGGATTCATCTGTTTCCGCTGTGGAGCCAGAAATACATTTTGTCCCCAAAGAATTGGAGCTCCCTTTACTCTGTCATCCTTGTGCAACAACAGGGCCAAGAGGCAGGAGCCGTCTCTTTGGAGCCCCGTTTTTGTGCGGGAGCTTTGGTGGAGAGGCCCGGGACGCTGTTGGAACGCGGTTAGAGGCGGTTCCAGTCTCTCACAGGCAGGCGCTCCCTCTGCTAGAGGTCTGCAGGCACATTCGCCCGTTCAATCGCGCACCACCACGGCCTCAGCAGCAGCGCAAGGACTGCAAGCTAACACACACACACAGGGGTGCAGAGCTGCCGTCCGCTACCGGCGAGCGAGAGCCCTCACACATCCGAACCCCGGTGATGGCACCAGGCCGCACCGAGCGGGAACAGCCCGAGCTCGCCGCTGCCCTTACGGGACAGCCTCCGCCAGGCAGGCCCCGGGCCCAGCGCACGCCGCGGGCTTCCCCATCGGCCCCGGGGCTCACGGGGCGCACATGGGGCCCTTCGGCTTCCCGCCTGGAGCCGCCACTCAGCTCCACTCCAGCCGGGCTGGGGAGCCGCCCCCGCGGGGATGGCGGGCACCGAGGGGCGGAGGGTGCGCGGAGCGGGGCCCCCCAGAGGAGTGGCTCGGTTCGGTCCCGGCTCGGCTCGGCTCGGCTCGGCCGGTCCGGTCCGGTCCGGTGCCGGGGCCGGGGCCGGGGGGGGAGGGGGGGGGAGGAGCAGGGGGCACTCACGCGGACACCGGCACGCGCCGGGGTTTCCCTGCCGCCGCCTTTCGCGCCCGCGCGCCGCCGCCAATCCCGGCCCTCGGCGGAAACCGTGGCCCCGGCCAATGGCGGCGTCGGGCGGAGAAGGGCGCGCTGCCATTGGCCGGGTGGAGGGGCGGGGCCCGGCCCCGCTGCGGACGGGAGCTGCCCGCCGGGTCCGGGCCCGGGAACGGTGTTCGTGCCTTAGAGTTCGTTTGCTGCCTGTGCTTATTGCGAAATAATCCGGCCCCCAGTCCCCAGTAAATTCTTGTTCTCTGTAGCTCCGCTATAAATTCAGTCAAATGACCCAGAGGCCAAGGAAGGCTCTGCCTACACCATTGTAACGGGCTTGGCTTGCGGCTTTGCCTCACTGCTGGTTACACAGCGAAAAGGATCGCACAGAGTACCACGGTACATTTGCACCTTGGGTCCTGGTCTGCGCAGTAACTGCTGAGCAGCAATGAGTAGGACAAGGAAACTTGGTGGAACTATTGGAGTTATTCGCTGTAAGGTTTCCTGATGTTTGGAGTAGTTGGATTTTATTGAAACTAATGCAGTTGCATGCTTGTAAATCAAAGAATTTAGCACTTCTTGTCTATTACCCATTTTTGGTCAATATTTTTTTTTTTTAAGATAAAAGAATATTACTTTTGTTGAAGAGTAGCTCCACTGCACTTAATAATGCATAGATCTCTTGTTCATTAGAATATGAACAGAAATAATCTTGTTTATTGCACAAGTCAGGCAGAGATCTGTAACTGCAGCCCTTATAACAAGCTGTACTTGGGTTAACAAATCGTTAAACGCAGAAACAGGTTCCACCACTTTTGTTAAGCTGCTCTTCCTATTACACATTTTGGAAGGAGGGTGCTGAAATGAGTTGCTGAGCTGCTTTGTTGGTTTTAGTAGGTTTTGATTTGATATGTGGGTTTTTCTTTTCCTGCAGTTGTTCTCATTTGCACTTTCTGTTTAGGGCTCTAAGAAGTCAGTGCAGCAGCTTGAGATTTAGTGAAGTTAATTTCAGTTAAGTGTGACTGAATTTAAAAGCAGATTATACCAAACATTAATTAAATGAGGTATAATGACAAAATAATGTAGGCCAAATTCTGTTCTTTCTTTTATCTGGGTAATCTTACAGAAGTTCAAAGGGCACCCTAAGCATTCATGAGTGCAGGTTTGTCCTAGTGCTAATGACAAGCAACATCATTCTAAATTAACCTCTTGGGACAATCTTACCTACAGCCATTTCTGAATACTGTTGAACCAGGAATTCTGTCTGCCAGTTAATGCTTGCAAAATAGCTGCTGATTATTTACAGGTTGCATACTTAGCTCTGCTGCCTCCTGGCCAGGTCAGAGTTTCATCTGCCTTCCTTGGCCTCCCTGCCTTGGAGTTGTCCTCATGTGGAATACCAAATCACCATTTCTATGCAGCTCCCATTATTGGCACTTCTCTGTCAGTCATATCCAGGCTAACTTCCTCCTCATCACTTCAGTTGCACTTTCACACAGCAAGAAATCTGCTTTTTTAATATCTTCTTATCAAGGCCCTGTCTAGCTGTGGTTTCTTTCCCTGCAATGTCTCAATTCATCTTGGTTTCAACACTTAAAATTATTTTCATTTAGACTCAGGTCATTTATCTAGCTTGATCATTAGCTCCTCTCCATTTCCTTCTTTCTTATTGATCCAAATATGGTATGCTCTCTTCCAGGGATTCTGGTTCTCTATCATGTCAAATTTATATTTTTTTGTTCCATGAGCATAACTGGCCCTATAGTATAATCTCATCTTGTTTCTTAATTTATTGCTCCATTCTTTCCTGCCAGAAATGCCAGCCTTGATGCTTGCCTTCATTTATGTCTTTTTACCATCTTGTTTATCCTCTGTTTGAGGAGGAAGTTAGTCAAATTGGATATGACTGTTCTCATATCTGATCAAAAGTCACCTCTTCATCAATGTTTTTTTGCATGTATATCTTCACAGGAGAGAGATAGATTATTTGTGCCATTTCCACTCAATTTCCTCAGTACTTGCTTAAGTACCTTCAGCTTATTTTTGCTCTAATTTGAATGAATTTAGAAAAAGTAAAGGTATAGCTTCTGCTTTGCATCTGCACAGCTTCTGTGCCATTGCTGTAGCATGAGATACTCCCTGTTTGCTCTTGGCTTGGGTGAGCAGGAACTCCTTCTTCATTCATGGGGCAGAGAAGGCTCCATCTTCTTGTTCAACACTGAGCATCCAGTTCCAACCATGCACCACGGCAGGAGCTTCTCAGAAGCAAAAAGAAAAAATTGCATTAACTAAAATTGACAAACAAAGCAGCACATCTAATGCTCTGTGAGCCAAACTGCTGCACTGCCTTCTCTTGTGGCTTTAGCTCCAGGTTGGAACTGAAGGGTGAGAAGGCAGATGATGAGCCAGGCCCATGCAGAACGTTCCCTACGGCTGACAAGCAATGGCCAAGACCCACATCTGGGAGCTCGCCAAGAAAGGATCCAAACATTGCTGTGTGATTGCATCCACTGCTGCCAGAATCTGCAGCTGAATCAAACTTTTTCTGTCTGCTGACAGGCCTAAAAGGACCTGTGCTGACACTACAGCACATCTATTAACCGCTCCCTAGGTCAATTAAACCAGAAGCCTTCCTGTGTTTGTGCTGTCCTCCAGCCTTAGAAAAACAATAAGTAAGATCCAGGAAGGTAATTGATGAATTGTATCCAGCACAAACAGAGGCAGGAGATCCTTAACATCCCCTTGCTGCCAAGAACATCCATTCATAAATTAGAAACTTGAAATTAGAAGTCTGAAGCTATTTAGAAATGAGCAAATAAGAGCAGTTTTTGCCCTGTCAGTATTAGAAGTATACATATGCACATATAGACAAAATTCAATTTTAATGACAGAAGAGACTGTTAAATATACTATTCAGTTTTCATTAGCCTAAATGACAAATGCTTTCCTACTTCTAATTACTCTTTTTGTTAGCAATATGAGTCTAAGGCAAAAGTTTGCTCTCTTTGGCACCAGGTTGAGACACATCTCTTCATGCTATTGTGCCCTTTAGGAATACTGTCAAATTCAATTATTCAGGACTCATGAGTCTTGCACTAACATGAAGAGATTGATTTGAAAACCATGGGACTAAAGTCCTTTTTTCTGTTTTTCAATTTCCATTTCTTAACCAGGAAAACTGAGATTGCCAGCTTTGCTCTCACATGCAGATGAGTGCAGCCCTAGAATAATGAACTCAGATGTGTCAGCGACTGTCTCTGCCAGCATTTTCTGATCAGCTATATCTGAAATATCAAGAATTGTTGTGGTGTCAGAAAACATACCACAATAACAGTCTCTACAGCCTATTTAAAGGCAGTTAAAAATAGATATAAAAATTACTTCAGGCAAAGACAGAGGAATTCTCAACCTTTTATAAACTGGGTCTCATTCAAACAAAGTGTGTTTTAATAAAATCTATTGATATGTACCTAATAAGGAATGTAGGCTCTCCTACACAATGGAAAGGTTGAAAAAGGCCAGGCTGAGTAAGCTGATGAGTTTCCTGTAACAGAAAGGGTTTGTGCAAACCTTGACTTCTAGACAGAGCACAGCTGTTAATGGTTACAATTTTTATCTGCATGTGCAAAGTGCTGAGAGTGGTTGGGCCATGGTATGCACAGTTCTGATGCTCACATTGCAAGATGGATACTGAAAAAATGAGGAGAAGAGCTACAGAATGATCAGGAGTCAGAGAACATGCAATGAAGAACTAAAAACCTTAACTCACCTACTGAATCAAAAAGATTGAAAGGTGAGTCAATAACCGTACACATAAATGCAAAAAAAATGTTGAATATCAGGGACATTTGAACCTGTAGCTGGATAAATATCACTGACAGGTTAAGGAGGCACCCATTTCTTGTCTCAGCTGCTGAGACTGCTCAACACCTCTCTGAGAAGTTTCTTAAGTAGTGTCATGGCCCTCAGTTTTATTTGACCTCTAGGAGAGTGTGCTTCATCCAGTTCAGCTCTCTCTGTAGCTGATCTGAGGTTGTGCTTCAGAGATTTTTCAACCTTTCAAAGAAAAGAGATAAAATCAAAGCTTTCCTCAGCATCAACAGTCTGTTTGAAGTAATTCAGGTGTTCCTGTAATTGCAGCAGCTTTTGTGATTGCTTACACCTAACAGGAAAATTTGGCTTGGCCAAACTGGTACCTGTGTAACTAAGAGCAAATCTGGCATCTTATGTGTATGAGCTGTGTGCTTTTCCTTTCCTCATGTTGTATATTGTCTCTTTGAATGTAGAGCTACAGTTTTCTTTGTTCTTTTTATTTTATCAGCACACAAGAATTTCCTCATGGTTAAATAAGACATTCTGGTCTCCTAGTAGATATGTAGATAACACTGTGGTTTTGCTCTAGTAGCTGACATAAGGCTGAATGTTGTAACCTCACTTACTGAATGATTGTGTTGTCATTGGGAATACTCACACATGTAAAATGAGTAGGATTTGGCCCTTTGGTCCTATTTTTGTAATAAAAGATAAAATGAGATTTTTAGGAAACTGCAACTTATGACCATAATATTTATGAGGCTGTCAGGACTGCACTGTAAAAATTCATATTATTTAATTCTTCACTCTGACACTAAAGCATCATTTCATTTATATGCAAATAGGAATATGCTGTTTCTTCACTGAAGAAGCTGTTTGAATTATTCAGATTTTATTAATAAAGCTTCATAAATAAGTATTTTTTCTACTCAATTGGTAGTGGCCAGGGGAGAGAATCTATTTATCAGACTTTGTTATTAGGAGCTTCATAACAAAATATGAAGATTTATGGAGTACATAATTAGACATTATGTGATTCTAATGGAAACACTGGGTTATCCAGATGAAATACTGTTTTCTTTATTCATTTCTCCTTGGAAGAGACATTTTCTGGAAAATGGACAAAACCTGTCCCCATCACTAAGTTCCAAGAAATGCCTATGAAAGGCAGAGAAACTTAATATCTTTTTTTAATCATACACACTGAAACAATTTTGAATAAAAGAAGGTGCCTAAGGAAGACTATAAGAAATGCCAGGGAGAAGCAGGTAGGGCAAATGCCTCCTCTGGGCAGAGGGGCTGGGTTGTGTGCGGCTGTTAGCAGCATGTGCCAGGTAGATAAGTGAGTTTGTGAGTTTGTGTAAATGGGCAGGCAGCTACCTGAAGGATCCTGCTTTGGATAACCCAGCCACAGAGGCAAAGGATGTTCTGCATAGTCATTGTGGACATAATTATGGTCAGAGCAAAACTTAATAATGTACATTAATTCTGGCCCTTTAACATGTGACCAGGTGTCATTTTTGAATGAGAAAATTCCTAAAAAAACCACCCACTTTTCACACTAGCTTGTATAAACACTTATTTTATTTCTATAACATTGAATAAGACCAGAAAACACTACACCTAAAGTATTCATTGCATCAGTTTTTTGAATAATAACTCTGTAACTTTCATTTCTGGAGTTTAATTTAAAAGAAAAAAGTCAGTACAGTAATGAGCCTGATCATCCCCACCTGGGGCCTCTCCCCACCCTGCCCACCTCCCTATTTCAGCCCAGCCTGGGCTCATTGCCCTGGCTTGTGGTGGTGTTGTAGGAGTGCTGCTCTCTTGCTCCCTCCAGCCCTGCTTGGTTGTGGGCTGGTGTCCTGGGCTCTCCCTGTGCCCAGGGAGGTGGTAGAGGGCTCTGGGGGCTGTGTCCTCCCTGCCCTGCTCAGGTCCTGCCCACACTGGAGGTCCTTCCCTCTAAGATTATATTATGATTATTATAGGTAAATTTTACTGAGGAAGAAACGCCAGACTCTGTTCTCCTGTACTCCTCTCCTCCAGAGCAAAGATGTACAGCAGAGACTCTCCATGGAAGCCTTCCAGAGCAGATAGGTTTTGGCCCAGGTGTTTCCAGCCTGGCAGCTCTCTTTACATATAACTGTGTGTGCTGCTGGTTCAGACTCCCACGTTCTTTGGCCAAAGGAAGCAAATGTAGAAATTTAAATTGGGCACCACATATCCTAGTTTGGGCAACTAGGCAACCTAATTTTTAGGCTCTCACAGCCCAGCAATAAATTGGAAGAATTCCTTACTCTGGACTGTGATATACTTGTAACTTTCTCCTGTTGCCATTTCAATTTTTCCTTGGGGCAGAAACAGTAAAATCTGAGGAAAATTATCGATTTCTTGCAATCTCTCATATTGAAAGTAATAATATTTCCAAGTCAGCCACCTCCAATACTACTGCAGTGCTTGCCAGCCACTGTAGGAACAACAGTACTGAATTTGAATGTAGAGCCTTTTTTTTTGGTTGTTTTTTGCTTTGGATTGTTTTCCCTTTCACTGAGAGGATAACATGCCTTGGAAAGGCTTTATTTTAAGTATGTACTGGTGCACTGCAGAGCTTGTTCTGTATTAAATTCCAAGGATGAATTCTCCTGTGAGTAGTTTGCTGTGACTTGACTGATTTATTTATTTTTAAAGACAATTGTCTGGGGTTTTTTATTTTTCCTTTTTTTTGTTGTTACTCTCAGATACAGGTGATGAAATGAAAACCAGCTTCATTGTTACTATATAAAAAATTGTAATGAGGTGACTTTTCTAATGCCAGAACAAGGTGGTAACTTCTGTGGGCTGGCAGAGGAACATGTTGAAATTTACTGTGGCTTCAGCCCCATGTGTCAGGATTCAGCAGAAGGCTTTTCTCAGCTCTGGCACAGGGAAGGCAGGGCATGTGATCATGTGGAAAGGCAGCTCTGCTTCTCTTCCTCCCTGCATGGAAAGGCATGCCATGTTTCTAGCCTGCTGTGACCTCTGGCACATACGTGGGAGAGCAGTAATGTTCTCCTTGTTACCAAGTTCCACGTTCAGGTGTCTCACACAGGTGAGGCAATGGACCAAATAGCACATAGGGCTGCATCTGGAATAGACAGGACACTCACTTAAAAAGGAACTCTCTTGAGCCCTCAACTGCCTCAGTCTTCTAATGTTCCCTTAAGCACAGAAACTCACCTAGAATATTTTATTATGTGACACTGCCTTGCCTATATCTGGTTGCTTGCTGTCTGCTGTAATATGTTTTTTGTGGGGAGGCATACAGGACATTAGTTGTTCCAAAATTGCTCCTACACAACACCATTCCTGGAGTTTGTGGATCCCTTTCATATTCTCAGAGAGGAAATATTTTAGTGCTGTAATTTGGTGTGAGCATGCTCCAAGTAGTGGGTTTTGCTGCACATGAGCTTTCCAGGGAGACTTTTGGTGACTACATTCTGGTTTTAGTTCTGTTCTTCAGTCTGTGGTATGCAAGCCACAGGACCATATGGTATAGCCACAGAAATGTGTGCTCATTACAAAACTGCTTCCTATTACAGCTACAAAATATGGAAACTATGAGTTAAATTGATCAAAAGTTATGTCACTATTCAAGAAAGGAGCAAGCCCAAAACACTTACCTGTGAAAATGGAAATGTTGTTGTCCAATAGGCATTTCTAAAATATCTAATGTTAAGAAGGAAACTTAAAAACAATTTAATTCACAAGTAGCACAGGGAGTACTTCAGATATTTTGCCTAACTGAAAATAGGTTTTCTGCTAGCATTCCCTGAAAGGGGCATGAGGGATGCAATGGCTGCTGTTCATATTTTGTCCATTGGGGCTGTCAGCTACCTAGTAACACAGACATGCCTTCAACAAACACAGGATGTTGAAGTGTCCCTGGTTTTGGTACAAATGTGGTAGCAAACTGACCTTTATGCAAGTCCATGGCATTCTCGGACATTGCTCTCTGTCACTGAAATCTCTTGTATTCTCTCTTTTGACCCTGTGTTAACTGAAATTTGTATCAAAGTACAAGGAGTCACTTAGTAACAGGTATTGTCATAGGAATTTTGAAAACAAATGGGAAAGCAATAGGATTGGATGGAAGGACTGAGAAAAGGATTTTTTACAGATAGCAGAAGCAGTTTTGTAAGCAATGCTGGTAAAACTCTAGCAAAGGACAGAACAGACTGGAGCCAGTGGTGCTTTATGGGGGGGTGGGAACTCACAGGAACATCACAGTGCTCATTTGGAGTGGCTGGGGAGAGCTGAAGTCTTGGTGTTTGTTCTTCTAGCAAGGACCTAAAGCTGTTGTGGAAACACACAGCTTAGCAGGGTGTCTTCCTTCAGAGATTTGAGTAAGGGAAAGGAAATAAGGGAACTGTAATGCCTCCCTCCACTATGAACACTGCCTTTCATGCCAGAAGAAAGGCACAGCCTCTCAGCCTTTCTGATCCCTATTATATTCAATATGCGTATAGCCACAGGCTTTGTGTCCTAACTGTTCCCTCTCAATTCAGAAAACTCAATTTCCTCTTGTTTTTTGTCCAAAATACATCCTTTGGACACAGTTAGGGGTATTGTGTTGTAGATGGTCTGTTTATCCCAGTGCATTCTTGCATAGCACTGACCAATGGGACTTTATTCTCTGCTGACTTTGTCTACATTTGCATATATACAACACAAACAAAGCTGTGTGTAGCAATTTTACTTGATGGCATTTGGTATCCACACAGCTCTGATGGAAGTTACTTCCTAAGGAGAGGTGGAATGAAAAGTCCAGCCTTAGATGAAAAGGTAGTCTGGAGAAAATCCGTGGAGGAAAACAAGGAGAGACGTTTCTTAACAGAGCCTGCAATCAATGAAGAGCTGGTAGGGATAGCTGAAGATGAAAACTGACATAATTTTACATTAAAATTGGCCTTTGGAGGATTAATTTTAATGTTTCTGCAGGGTACTTATACTGAGAAACACTGAGGTCAAAATACAAGTATTTCAAATTAGGAAAGCAAACAGCTTCGATGATAGCTTGAAATGATCAGATTTCTTAATGGGAGACTTCAGTGAGGATGAAATGACGGTAAAAAATAGATTGCTAAAGCAATGAGAGCAGTAATGTGCAGCCACAGGAGAATCAGGGTGTGGAAGAAAGCCAGGGTCAAGGATGAAGCCAGCATCCCAGCCAGCAGGGACAGCCAATAGGTCAGGCTGGAGCAAAACAAGAGAGGGAGCAGCACATGTATAATAAATGTGATAGGCAGGGCCAAATCCTGCCCGAGCCTGCATCAGTACAACTTCAATGGCTGAAACCTCTTAACACAATGTCACTTCCAATATGATCTAACAACATACATGCAGGCTTTTATTTAAATCAGTGCACGAGGCTAGACTTTCCACTCTCCTATGCTGTTTCTAGGCAATTCTAACTTCATTGTTCCACTGCTATTACTGTTGGGGTCTTAGATACACAAGAGAAGAAATTCAGCAGTATCTCCTATGAGTAAAAATTCACCTGTTTGTTCACTGGCCTTCTGTTTTAGCAAGACTAAATTTTTCAAGTTAAAAGATCATTTTAGGAAAGAATGATGTTGTACTTTATTTCTTGAACAGTATACTATTTTATTCAGATTTTAAAACTGAATTCTTTGTGCATTCTACCCAATGATCCTCATTCCAAAAAAATTAGAGGTTGTTTTTTTTTTTTTTTTTTTTTGCTATGCTGCTAGTATTCATGCTCTCTATATTTTCAGCATCAGTGGTTTACAAAAAGGTGATAAAGAGGAGAGTCAGCTCCCAGAATTAATAAGCTGGAAAACTGACTTTTTTTGAAACACCTTTCTTGTAATATCTTTTATATTTGTAGCATTTATATTATTTTTGAAATTGTCACTGATGTGAGAACAGTTATTTTAATCTAACACTTAGCTTTCCATACAAGT
Organism: Emberiza elegans; assembly: GCA_024865655.1. Lineage (NCBI taxonomy): Eukaryota > Metazoa > Chordata > Aves > Passeriformes > Fringillidae > Emberiza > Emberiza elegans. The sequence continues at coordinate 71,167,074 of JALJVW010000206.1, forward strand.
AAAACTGTGCCCACTTATCTGCAGGTATGCGTGCACAAGGATTTACTACTCTAAACCCAGAAGTTGTTACAGGTATTTATGTTTTTGAACTGTAGCTTTTACATTCTGATTCTTTTCTTTTCCTTGTTTGGCAAAAAAAGAAACAAACCCCTATGGGTGATGTTACAAATAAAAATCAAAAGATTGCAAATCTCTAAAAGCCGCCACATCCCTGCGCCAAAACTCTAGGCTTTAGTTAGTCTTTTAAATGTATACTTTCTCTTAGATTAGCCTTGTAGAGGAGACTGTATTTCCTCCTCGTTTCCATGAGTATAGCAGAGGTGGAGTTAACCCTTAGCTCATGAACTGGGACTGTCTGGGGTTTCCCTCAGCTTGCTGCACTTTCCTCCCAAGAGCTGCCAGCCCAGGAGCAGAGAGCCGGGGTTCCCGAGAGCAGGGTTCCCCAGCTGCATGCAGGAGGAGGAGGAAGTGCACACAGGAGGGAGAATCCGTGCTTTGCCCGGCCGGCAGCACCCCTGGTGGAGCTGTGCCGGCATCCCGGTGGGCGCAGGGAGCCCTGCAGCTGGGAGCGCCCTCCCACCAAAGCACTCTGTCAAAGAAGTGCCATACTGAAAGGAGAGTCATGCGTATGTCACTTAAAGCGTCTCCTTAAAATATGAAAAAGGAGGACAGAGCTGTGGTAAGGAGAGTTCTTTTAGAAAATTGCCTGTGGACTGTATTTTAATGTATTGAAGCTGTTCCCTCGAGCTATTTTACACAATACCCAGTTTTCTTGACGTTCAGAAGTACTAATAATTCAATGGATGCAGAATCACAGAAAGCTCCTGAACTCATCTTATACTCTCCTCCACTGCCTTGAAGTCCTATTTTCAGCTAGTGGTTCAGAACTATAGAGCATTGCAAAGGGGCACAAAACTCTGTGGTGTTAACTGATACCTTCTTTGAAAGAAATTAATTTTAAAGCAGAGAAACTGGATGTATATGAATGAAATTTTTTCTTTTTCCTGAGAGCTGGTAGATTACTAACCTAGATGCTTGGTAAGACACAACAATTATAGTAATGAAATTCAGCATTGTCTTTTGTGTTTGGTACTGGGGTTTTTTTTCCCTCTCTTTTACAATATTTCTGTAGATATTTCTTGAGGGTTGTTATGCTTAAAATATAACTTGCTTGAAACACTGTAACAGTAATAGAAATAATGTAAGTAGCAAGCCCCTGTCCCCAGCTTAATATGAGGATAGTGCTTTTTTAATCCTCTCCAAACATGTGGCAAGTAATTCCTTGTATAATGTCAAAATATAACTTAGAAATACCATTTTGTAAATATTTCAGTTGTTTAAGACTTAAGGTACATGCTGCATACTGTCTAGCTATATAAATCATCAGGAGAAAATTGGCTTGTTTTTATGACAATAGCAAACAACATTGCTGAGATTTTTCACTATTAATGTAAAACTAGGAAAAATGTGGATCATGCAAAACTATAACTGAAATTATAAAAATATAGATTTTTTTTTTGCACCTAAAAAAATCTCATTTTAAAGCCTTTTTCTACAAGACTGTTCTGAATGAATTAGAAATTACTGAAGTGCTGTTGAAGCAAAGCCACAATCTGCTGAATTTTCACCATAATAAGAATATTCCACTTGAAGATAGCAACTTGGCCCAAGGTTTTTATGGAAGTTTAGTTCTGTTTACTGCTAGAGGCATGTTTCATGCCCTCAATGTCAGATAAAAAGGACCAGGTGACACCCAAACTGTGTTTTCAAACCTTGAAATAGACACAATGCACACCTGTGAGCTAATGACAAATCAGAAAGACTGTGAAAGACAAATTCCTTTTAATCTTTGGGAAACAGAAGCAGTAGTAGCAACCTTGATTAAAAGCTTGGAACGCATTTGGGGAAATAGAAATTTACTTTTGAAACATGAAATACCTGTAAGTAAATGTAACCAGATCTTTCTTTTGGTGCTGACCTGGGCAGGTGCAACAGAAGCTGCAGCTTCAGGGTCCAGAAGCCCCTCTCAGGAGCCCCAGCCACTCTCGGAGCCGTTTCCTGTGGGTTTTGGGGTTTCAGTTTTTGGGGGGTTTTTTGGGGTTATTTTTGAGTAAACTTCCTCTGCTTTTCTGCTGTCTCCTGTATTATTGCAGAGTTGTTCTTATGGTGATAGATCTTGGCTCCATCAGGATAACTGCCTCGTGTCTCTGCTCTCCTCTGCCATCTGGAAAGCAGTGGTTGGAGCTGACTGGCAACATGATAAATATGTGCTCTAAAATGGCATGATTGCTGGGCTTTGTCTTAATATTTTAGTGCATTTCTCTTGCTCACACTCCAATTTTTAATTACTATTATTTAAAAAATATACTGTGAGTTTTAGTTAATTCTGTAGATATACATTCTTTTTCTTGTGCACAGGTCATAAAGATTCTTCCCCAAACCTATAGAGTAGCTATGAGGAACACCTTTTTTTGTGATTTTTTTTCCTTTTTCCTTTTTAATTTTTTTTGTTTGTTTGTTAAGAAGAGATTTATCCTAACACTTTGTTTTCTTTGGTACTCCTGCTGTTACCACTTCTATTGCCCAAGGAAATGTTTCTACCTCAAATCCCTCTGCTTCCACAGTCTATGCACAGACTGTGAATATAGGCCATAGGTCACACTTTGGAGAAAACAGGAGGGTGGAGGGAAAAGGAAAAGTTACAGGTCTCAAAAAGGGGAGTGACCTAGTGAACTTTAATGGCTTTTTACATGAAGCAGCTCAGGTTGGGGATTCTTACAGCCTCCTTGGTCATACCATTCTGGCTCTGTAGAGGTTAAGTCAGAACAAAGAGCTAAAACAAGGAGACAGGAGATGGATTTATTTTTGTATATGTATAAATAAAAATACTGTCTGAATATAATGAGAATTTTATCTGTCAGCAACTTCTCAACAAAGCAAATAAGACTTTTAATGAAATCATTTATTTTCACATTGGGTATTTTGTAGTCAGCTTTTGAAGACCAAATGTTAAAGTAATTTGCCTAGATGTTGCAAATCTGGCTTGTTTAAAAGGAAAGCATGACACTTAAGTACAAAGAAGTAATGAATGGCTACTAAACACTTGAAATTCACACTTTATAACATTTAGCTATGCTATAGCATGCTAACTTACTTTTTGTAAGTCAGTATGACTTGCAGAAACATTCTGTTAAGGCATGGGGTTTTAATCTTTAGTTTCTTTCATACTAAATTAAATAGTTAAAGGACCTATATTAAGTCCACTCCTGTAATTCAATGTTATTAGCATGAGAATAATTTTTCACTTTTAAATAGTGATTTGACTTTTTGGCTTTTCTTGCAAATGTGATCCAAACATCACTGATGTCACTAGAAATACTTTGCTTACTTCTAGCAGGTATTTGGTTACCAAATACAGTGGGTTTAATTCCTTTGCATGAAATAAACATTTGGACAAGAGCACAAATGACTGTATTCTCTTATAGCCAGGGGAATGCAGTGATTTGGTTAGGGGGGTCTCACAAGTCTAAGGTGATTTTCCTGAGACAAACAGTGGTATTGGCACATATGTGCTCTTTCTACATAAGGTTTAATTATTCCAAAGAACTTTAAATGGTTTTACCCTCAAAGAGCTGGTACAGGCTTGGATCACAAAACCCAATAATGGAGTAACTGGAGCTTTCACTCATGAGATGGGAGATGTGGACTGAAATCACTTCACAGAAAGGGAAGGGATCTCGAGTGAATACTGTAATGCTGTTTGGTAAAATGAGAATGGAGAACCCTACCATACTTCATAGTTCTGGGCTTGACTTAATAAATTCCCAAATCCTCTTCAGAAATACATAGGAAGCCAGGGCTTCCAGTTTTCTACAGAATGTTTCAGAAGAAAACATGCATACCACCTTCCAGAAGAAGACTCAAATCTGTCAGACCATTATGACACACCCTGAATTTTTTCTGTATACAAAGTCCAGTGATCATTCTGTCTTTTCTTTGTACATTTAAATGTATATGCCCTCTTCTGAACATCTTAACCCAAAATTTACCAATAGGTCTGTATGGTCTGAATTAATACATGAAAGGGTTGATTAGTGAATAGCTAGACTAAATATGCAAATTACAAAGTTTTCTTTGAGGCTTTATATGAGAAGATGTTTTAAAAACTTTATCAATGTCAACATGTCAGACTGCATTTCTCTATGAAATCTTGAAACTGCTCTTTCATCTATGTTGTAAACACATCAACAAGTATGTAGAATGTCTTGACTTTGAAATGCTGTCACCTACTTTCTGTATCGTTGTCAGTAGTCAGCTTGTTATGAAAGTGTTTCATATCTAACTCGGTTTCTTTTGGTAGTATGTCAACATACTGCATTTTTCAGCTGTGCTCCTTGCTGCCTCTTCCATTTTTATCAAAAATTCTGTGTGACAGAAGTTTTTCTTTGCAACATGTTGATATCTCAGGTTCTCCACTGTCACCAAAGCAGCTGTGCTACTTTGAGGATAAGATGAGTCTGTGTAAACTATCTTCAGTATTTTGTGCCAAAGTACAGTGGGATTTTGTACTCAAATGTTTTTGTGATGATGAGAAGTCCCCAAGCTTCAGTCACTGTCTTTACTTCTTAGTTTGGAAGTTTCCCAGAATGTGTTCTATTTAGTATTGTGCCTACTCCTGAGATGCTCAGCTGTTTGGAGTCCACAGTTTGCTTGGAACAAACCCATCTGGTGATGGACAAGTTCTTAAATGTGAGTGTACTCAGACATTCTATTCTGCTGTTTCTCATATAAATTTTTGTTTTGGGGTTTGTTTTCAGAATATATCAGGAACAATTGCCTCAAGTGCCCCAACTGGAATCTGAACATCTGTATTGAGTTACTGCATTCCAAAATGTAAGACACTTGCTACTTTAAAATTTTGAATTATACTGTTTCACAAGGATTTTCAGTTCCAAAATACAATACTGCTGGAATTTACAGTGGTACAAATTTGGTTGAGTTGGAAAAAAATATTCAGTTCAAATGACTTTGAGACTTGTGCAATGGAACTGCATAGACTTGTACATGAAGGGCAGTGAGCCCATGGACTGTGGTGAAGTACTGAACAGATAACTTAACCATAGAATCCTTTAGGTTGGAAAAGACTTTTGATATCATCAAGTCCAACTGTTAACTCAGCACTGCCAAGTCCAACACTAAACTGTATCCCTAAGAACCGTGTTTGCAGACATTTTAAACCCCCCCCCCACAGATTGCAGCCTGTTCCAATGCCTGCTAACCCTTCCCATAAAGAATATCCAATCTACATCCTGTCTGGTGCTGCTTGAGGCCATTTCTTCTCATCCTGATATCAGATACTTGTGTCATTCTTGTGTGTTGCATCTTGCTGCATCTACAAGAGTACAGTTTCAAAGGTCAAGTCATGTTGAGTTCCTACATGAATTTGGTTCCAGTGCTGTAAAACACAATTTCCTAGTATCTGATATGAGTCAGGAGGGTTGACTTGTGTCCATTCCATCATCTGCAAGGGTGCACAATACTTCTGCACTTGTACTTTCTGTTGTGCATTACTTGCACTGCAATAATATCCCGATGATCTCAGAACTAGACCACCTTGTCTTGTACCTGTGTACAAGACACACAGTTTTGCACTTAACCTTCTTATGATGTATCAGTAAATATATTATCAAGCATTGAATTAGTACATTTAATATCATAAGGCTTAAGGCAATGATCATAAAAAGTTGAAACAGGGAGAAAATATAAACTTTGAAGAATGTATGCTTTCTACCTTAATGCAAGGAGGATAAACTTCATTTTTGAAGAAAGATCAGTGCATGAACTTGTTTCCTCCTCTATCAGTATAGATCACATTCCTGATAACTAACATATCATAAAGAAACATTTTCTAGTTATGGTATGTTTCAAAACCAGGTTGACATGAACCAGAGATCAAACAAAATCTGTATACACGGACCTACTTTGAAAGAGCGAAGGATCTGTAGGGTGTTCAGATCATATAGTCTGCAGAAATTTAATTGGCATATTGTTGCTGTTGAACTTAAAATGCACAGCATAGCTACAGTATGGAGGATTATTAGAAATAAGTGAGTAAGTAGGCTGTCATTCTAGGAAAGACAGTTTCAAATTAATGGAATTATCTTTGGAAAACATATGTGTCTTAGCCCTGACTACATCAAGCCATGAATCAGACTGGCTGGACCCCCCACACTTTGCATATGGATCACACTGCTGCTTTAAACACTGTTTGTGGTTGAGTTGTTTTATTCCACCTTAATCAGTATAAATTCAATAGTTAGGATATGACCAGGGAAGGCAGAAAGTGAAGATTAGGTTTTCTAGAAATACTTGGATGAGCATTTCAAAGAGAATAGTACCTAAAATATTTGTTTTTTTTTTTTTTTCTTCCAAACAAAATGAAGCGGACACAAAGATGAGAAAGTAAATTCCCTTGAGGAGGAATCAGACACATAGTTGGTAAGTGGCCATAGTATCATGGTTTCCTTCATTGTTTGCCAGAGTAATAAACCACATTTGAAAAAATATAAACTTTCTTGGGGAATAAAAAAGCTATGTGTAAAACAAAATGTACTCTAAAAATTCATCATATATCAGACCCGTATTTTCAAAATTCACAAATTTTCATCTGTTCCTTGACTACAACAAATATTTATTTTTTACAAATGAAAAAATTATTCTAAGAAAATATTTAGCACACTTATCTATTTAAAGGAAGAACTCTAAAAAAGTGTTGCTTTTCAGGAGTTCTGAATATTTTTAAATTATAGACTTGCAATTTCCAATCCAAAGCAAGAAATCTTGCTGACAGGAAGCATTTTCAAAGGGCATGAACCATTAGATGATCTGGAATCCAGATGTTAGCTGTATAGCTGCAAGCAGAATTGATTCATAATAATTTAAAACAAAAAGCTTAAAAAATAAGAGCATTTGTTGTATTTCTGTTGAGAGCTGGCGTCAACAAAATAGTTCTAGCTTAAAAAAATCCATTCCATCTCTACCTTTACAAAATATTGATGGAATTGACAAGATGAAAATAGCCATATATTTTCCAAAACAGGGGTTGCAGATATAACTTTCAGGTTTGTCATCTGTGCAAAAGCAAACTCCATGGACACTTTTCAGTAAGACAGTTTTGTTTTGGTTTTAAGGGAAGCAGCAATGACTTGGCTTCTAGGAGGTGCATTGCAAAAGAGCAAATATCACTACAGCATTAATTTCATTTTCTTTCCTTCTGTGTATCTTATTTTATCAGCTGAGCATTTGCATTAGATAAACAGGAATTGTAAAGTATCAGCTATGTGAACTATTAAGTCTATACTCAATATTAGATCCCCTTTGTCTATGTGCAAAATTGCTATTTCTCTAATCAGCATAGAACATAAAATAAGTGTGTGTATATGACAAGATTTGTTCAGGGTGGGGTTGTAAATGCAGAATTTGCTTGTTTTGTTCATTTGAAGCATGAGCCTAATACTATACATAATGAAAATAGTTCTTGGTTAGTCTGTACCAGAGGGTTCATCTGTTATAAGTGTTAAAAAGAACCCCAAAACATATATGGGTAAGAAATTGAAAAAGGAAAAAAAGGTAAAAAACTACAGGGAAAAAAAAAAAGAAAAAATAGTGCTAAATATATTTTTGTTTAGCCGTGCAGAACTCAGTTAGGAGCTCGTAGGGTGGAGCAGTGCGGGCCGGGCACGGCCGAGGGCCGGCGGCAGCGCCCTGGGAGCAGCGCGGGCCGGGCACGGCCCGGGGCCGGCGGCAGCGCCCTGGGAGCAGCGCGGGCCGGGCACGGCCCGGGGCCGGCGGCAGCGCCCTGGGAGCCGCGCTCGCTGCAGCGCCGGGCCAGCCTGAGGGCGGACACGCGCAGCGGGACTGCGGCGGCCCCGCGGGAGCGCGCTCAGCTCTCCCAACACCCGGCCTTGAAACACTCGTGCACGGGAGTAACTTCAGCTGCCACAAACTTACTTATTCACCTGTTTTAGGGTTTTGTAGAGGTGGTGCAATATCCGGCCCACATTTGTAAATCCTACGTTTAAAAATGTTGGTGTAAATCCATCAAAGCCAACATGGTAAAATGGAAGGAATTTCCCTTTTCCTCACCTAACTAGGTAGCTTCACTTTTGCTGTATTCTCATTTGTATTTTATTTTACTGGAAAAGGTTACAGGTGCAAATATTCATTGATTATTGAGTTTTACAATTTCTTTAATGAATTAATGATTGCAACCACCTCAAGCACTGATAAAAGTCCTGCAGTTCAGGGGTTGCCTGTGATTTCACGGCTTCTAACATTTCCAAGTGATTTCTGCCATGAGGAAGTGTGCTTTTTGGAGACCAGTGGTTTTGTCATGTCTCTGAAATTGTGGATAAAGCTCAGCAAAGGAAACTGAGGGAAGTCAGCACCAATTGTGAGCTCACTTACATCTTCCTACTTTTCTACCCTTAATTTGCTGATTTGTTCAGTTTGTAAGTTCTGGAGAAAACTGAATGTTCTAACAGCCCTGTATTTAGCAAGTATGAGAATTATTCTGTTCTTATATGGATCACTGACCAATGTCTGGTGTTCATGATTTTCTAGTTGTGTTGCTCCAGAACATGCACGTTTATGACTTAGTATGTGATCTCCATGAGCTGGAAAGACTCAAAACATATGGCAGATCAGATGTTAGGCTTGGGGAAAATCAAAAATTAAACTGTCTCAGAGCAGTTGAGAGACTGCTTTGCTATATATTTTATGTGATTTGTGTGTGTGTTGAGGGAGATGTCACCTAGGGAAAGGAATCGAAGAAAAAAAAAGCTTTAAAAAATGAACTGTTTGTATTATGGCTTTAAACATTAAAGTCTGGTCAGCTAAAAGCAGATGTTGTGAACTAAGATGGAAACTTGCCTGAGGCCAGAATCAAAGAAGGCATTCACTAATAGTAAGAAGGAAAAATGCTTTCTGGTTTCAGAATTTATTGTAAGCAAAAAAAATGAATGCTTACTGCAGGCTTATGAACAAATATTTTCCCACTTTTATTCAGATTACTGAATAAGATTGATGGCTTCAGAATCTAATTTCAGACAATGGGTTCATTATCAGTCCTGTTGTATTCTAAACTCCGTATAAAATGTTTTGTTATTCCGTGCTGGCCAAGATCCTATCATGTTGGAAGTAGGAATGAAGTGCTTCTCACCTTTGGCTGTCTGCCCAGTAATTAGATGGGGAGGGGGGTTAAAGCATCTAAATGTGTGGTATAAAAATTGGAATATTGTAATATGACACAATTCAGATGCAAGTCTTTTAAAAGGAAGAATAAATTAAAGGAAAGACCTGAATATACACTAGATAGTAAAAATAAATATAATATTTCTTGCATTGATCTGGGTCCTAAGTGACCTGGGCTTGGACAACCTGAGTGAACAGACATTAAGTAAATATACACAATGTCTAAGAATTTGAAATGGAAAGTTAAAAATTAATATTTCCAAGAAAGAAAAACAAAAAAGTTGATTAAATAAAAATTATTTATGTTAAAATCAATCAATATTTGAGAAAATATTCTCCTTTTCATCTATTTATGTATGAGGAAATACATATTTACAGTAGCTGCCTCTATAGTATTTGTTGAATGTCATGAATCTTTGAACCTGCTTAAAATTTAGACTTTCTTAGACAGTTGTGCCATTTATTTAAAATTTGCTAGTTCAAAAGCTATGCTCTAATGGCAAGTCCAGAATTTTATGTTGCAGTATTTCAGGGAGGAGTGAGGTAAGTGACCTAATTCTGCATTTTGCAAATACTTTGTCATATTGTTTCAATTCAAATAACTTGAAGAATTTTGTTGTACCATTTGAACAGCAAGGAAAAGAAACCTTATTATTTTCAAAAATCCACTAAAAGGATCAATATTTTTGCTATCTTTATTTCCTCCTTCAGGAATAATTTTCCTAACTGAGTTGTACGATTCAGGAATCAGCTGCCTTTTCTAATTTCCATCAGGGTTGAAGTGAGTAAGGACTTCTCAGGAGAGTAATTCCCAATAAATCCATGCTTGGACAAGCTCTAAATCCAGCACCAGTGGAGTGTCTGCACATTTCTCTCTGGCAGTTTTTATGGGGAATTTAGGCCAATTCTTTCCCATTAGAGGATCTCCGAGTAGGGGGGTTTGTCAGGCGCTGCTCCCGGGCCGCCCCTCAGAGGCCAGGCAGCGGGCGTGAGGCGGCCCCGCGCCCTCCATTTCGCTTCGGCGGGAGCGCCGAGCCCCGGGGCGCCGCGGGAGCCCCTGAGGGAGGCCCCGGCCCCTGAGGGAACGCCGGGCGCGCACAGTGCGGGGTAGGCGCGGCCGCCATCGCGGCTTCCCGCCGGCCCCGCTGAGGCGGCTGCAGCGCGCAACGCCCCGCGGCCGCCATTTTGCGCGGTGGAAGCGGCGGGAGGCGCCGCGTTCTCGTTCCTCGGTGGAGGGAGCGGCGGCCTGGCTGTGAGGGGCCTCCGGGCCTCGCAGGCCCGGAGAGCAGCGCAGTGAGGCGGGGATGCACTCTGCGCCGCCGGGGCACCGGGCACTTGCGGTTTGTTTGGGTCAGCACCCTTAAAGGTTGTGACCTTCACTTTGGGCCCCTGGAGAAAGCTCTGTGATGAAATAAGTGGACTGAGGAAGGATTTGTTTTAGGAGGAAGGTGAAAAGTAAAGTGGCTTCAAAGCTGAGTAAACTCCCTCGTGGCCTGCAGTGTTTGTAGTAAGGTGTTTGTTAAAGCAGGTACATGAGAGAGGTCTTTGCTCCCAGGATTTGGCAAACGCCTCTCAGTAAATGTGATTCAGTGGTCCGTGCTGCTCCTGCGAACACCTACTCCCTCATTCTGCCATCTGGAATATGCATTTTCCCTGTGGAATCCAACAGCACTGAGCGTGTGGAAAAGACGCTTTGTTTCCTGGCTATCTTGGAAACGTTTTGGGCTCCTCCCCACCACTCCCACACCCGCCTTTTTATCTTTCTTCTTTTAATTGTAAATTAAAGTAATTTTTGGGGTAGCATATAACTTTATTTTTTTAGATAACAGTATAATTTTGTTTTGCAAAAACTTGACAGACTGTGATCATGACAAAACAATTGGAGAAAAAGAATATTGGCTGCAGTTGTATAAAATAATCACAGAATATGCTGGGTTGGAAGGGACTTAAGGATCATGGAGTCCAACTCCTGGCCCTGCACAGGACACCCCAAGGGTCACCCCCTGTGCCTGAGAGCATTGTCCAAACACTTCTTGAACTCTGTCAGGCTGCTGCTGTGACCACTGCCCTGGAGAGCCTGTGCCAGTGCCCAAAGACCTGCTGGGGGAAGAACCCTTCTCTAATGTCCATCCTAAACCACCCCTGACACAATTGCAGGCTGCTCTCTTGGGTCCTGTCACTGATCACTGCAGAGAAGAGATCAGTGCCTGCCCATCTCTTCCCCTCATGAGGAAGTTGAAGAATGTGGTGTGTCCCCTCAGTCTCCTCTTCTCTAGCCTTCTGTAGGCTGAATTTTAGCATTGTTATTAGAATTTAAATACTTTAGCATAAACTTTAGCTGGATCTTCGTTCCTACCACTTTTTCTTCCCGGATATGTCATGATAGTAAAATGTTTCTTCAAGTGCTGCCCTATAGGGCTTTTTTAGCAGAAGGAATAGGAACCACAGTTTATCAGGAGAGAGATTCTCTATTGGAAGAAGGATTAAGAATGCAGTCAAGAGCTCTAAAAGAAAACAGTATAGAAATTAAATATTGGTACTTTAAACTAATAAACTTTGTATTGCTTTAGACAGGTTCAAGTCTAGTAATTTCAGTTTTACGTTTTCTTGTGCTGCCCTTTGCAGACTGAGACCTCACATTTGATCTAAAAATGTTCAACTCTGCAGACATGGTCTTTTCACTGGATAATTTATTTTATGAAAAACCAGATATGAGACAAAGGTAAACCTTTATTATTATATATATATATATATAATTGTTTTCCAAATTGAATCATTTTGTGACAGTGTTTTTTTTATTACTCACTTTTTCGTCCACTGATAGAAATGTGGGGCTAGACATTTCTGGTTGTATAACCCATACTTTGAAATGTTTCTCCAAGCACATTCAACGATGCAGGTGCATCTTAGGGCTGTAAGAAATAAGGGTTAGCAGAAGTTAGGTTGTTTGTGACTAGTGATTTTGAGCTAATTGTTGTGGAGGGTGCTTAAAAATGCTTTTACCTCACATTTGTGTGTCAAAAATAGGTGTCTGGAAAATGAATGGTTTATTGCACCTGCTCCAGCTATTGCTGAAATTCCAGCTGCAGAGGAGTTACAGAGGGAACTGGAAAAAAGCTCAGCTCACACTCATATGGGTAAAGTATCAGAGAATAGAATCACAGAATCATTGCACCCATTGGAAAAGATGTTTGGGATGATCAAGTGCACCCATAAACCCAACGCTGCAAAGTCCAACTAGCATCTGACAATGTCAAGTATTACTTGACATTGATATTAAATTACTCAAATAATTAGTGTGACAGATCATTCCTGTTTTGCTGTGAAATATGAAATATTCTAGGTATGCATGTAGAGCCAAAGAATGTATTTGAGTTGAGAATGATGGTGTTAGATGTGCCAGGAGCATAGCGGTCCACTTTAGGCATAAGCACACCACAAGTTTGCTGTGCAGAAGTGTGCAAGGTAAGAACTATAATCAAGATTTCAGTTACTGCACATTGTTTTATGAAGCATTGTAACACAGTGGGAAATGGCTGTAAGAGCATAATATTGTCACATGGATCTGATGGCCTGTCTGCCACCCAAGGAACAGTGAGTTTATATGAAACTCACTTTTTTCTTCCCCTTTTTGGGGCGTTAATCAAATTGATCAGGCAGCCAAATTTGAAGCTGGTCATTAATTGCTGCTAAGTGGCATATTCCTAGACATTCGGGATTATCTTAAGGAAATTTATTTTAAAGAATGCCATTGCTTTATCTCTGTCAGCTAGATCTGTGCATTTATTAGCTGCTATGCTGATTTATAATATTCTCTATTTAGGAATTTTAGTAAAACAGGTGAGTTTTGCTTTATGCATGAATAATTCCATTAAGAGCTACTTATTCAAACAAGTTTTTTGATGTTTGTAGAATTAGAACTGCTGGGGTTTTAGAACAAACAGGGCATTGTAATTTTGAGTTTCTAGATGGGTAACATTGAAATTAAGACAGCAAAATAGAGCTGTTGTTATCTTGTTGCATTTAGTTGCTTGTTTCTGTTTGTGACTTTCCCTTCCTGTTGCCAACAGCAATGCTTGTCGATCTGGTCAGCCAGATCAGGACACTGATTCTACTGAGAATTAACCCTGCAAAATGTGATAATTAACCAAGAAGGTTATGAAACCAGCCTGTCACCAACATCAGTACCAGATCTGACTGTTGTGATTGTAGTGGTTATCTCAGCTGTTTGTAGCAGGAACTTCAAGCTTGGTCATTGTGTCATTTTTTTTAAAGACTATCTTTATTCTGGAACAGGGTGAAGAGTTCTGTCATACAAACTATTTTGTAGTTCTGAAGAGTAGTTTTTATCCTTTATTTTGCATAGGAAGGAAAGAAAGGGACCTTATTTTTATAACTTTATAATTGACAATGCATGCATTACATTCATTAGCATAAGTCATTATACACACTAAAGTTCTTGCCGTAACATAGAAACATCAGTTTGTATAATAGATGTGAATTTGGCTGATTCTCTGGGAAAGATACTTGATTAAATAACTGTGAACAAGAATATGAATGTTAATGAAAGAATAATTTATTGTTTTTGTAGGGGGGAGCAAGCATGAGAAGTTTATACAACAATGTAAGAGTAACACAGAAAAAGAAGATAAATCATCAGCACCTGTTCATTTTGGCATAGCCCCTGAAAAAGAAGTTCTACAATTAAGTCTAGGAGAAAGAGATAAAATTAGTTTTCAGTGTGAAAATCTGAAAGGGGTTTCATCTTTTCTCTCCTTTGATGAAAATAAATCTAAGAGAGTAATAGGTTTTTCCCAGCAGCTGCAAAACAAAGCACTAAGTGAAAACAGTGATAATGAGAGTGTCCATTCAACATTAAGGAAAAGGTATGTGTCTAGTCAACTCAGACAATTTATCACTGGCAGAATCATATTATCATTTTAGATAAATCTCTTGAACAAAAGTTTGGGATCCGTCAATTGAAGCTACTTTAGCAGGCTCCAGATGCTAATTCTTCAGTGTAAGGAAAAAAAGTTTCTTTTTGGCAATATTTTAGTAATTTAATTAAATGTGTCCTGGGCTCAGCCTTATTCATGAGAAAAGTAAGCATCAGTTTGTTGCTTAAATTTTAAATAAGTCTTAAGGTAACAAAGCTTTTGGAAAATACTGCTCTGATTTCTTTATCTGCATGGTGATGAGGAAGAAGGCTGAGATCATTTGCTTTGCTGAGCAGAGGTCAGCTAGTCAGGAATACCTTGAGCAGTTCTCAGTGTGATTTCAGTGCTGCCTGGGAGGAGAGATTTTATCAATAAACTGCTCTTCTGTGTCCAGCTCCTCCCATTCCTCAGAACCTGGATGTCTCTATTGGTTTTAGTGATGCAGAAACTCAGAATTAATCTGCTAATAGGAGTCAGAGCCCATCTGCACAAGCAAATTATTCTTTCATGTTCTTTCTGGAATGAAAGTGAAGTTAAAATGTATCTTGAAAGGAGTCTTTAGGTCAGATTACATAAAATTAGATAAAATTTTACTATTTATCTTACTAGTTCTGCTGCTAATACAAATGTATATCTAGTATTTTTCAAATATTAGATAAACTGTAACATTACAACAAGCTAATGAAAATTTTGGATCTTTTGCAGCTTATTTAAAACGTCTGGCAATGTGCATAAAAATACAGAATTTAAAGCTGGTTCTGTTGATGTGAAAGAAATTGGTACTTACTTAAATACAAGTGAAAACATGAAAGAAGTGACAAAAGAAGGTTTTTTGAGAAATAATCATCATGCTCCAATAACTAAAGACTCGGATTTTACTTTGCATAGGGTAAATAATGAGGAGATTGTGTCTGAAAATGGAATTAAAATTCAATCATTTTCTAATGCTTCAGGGATTCTGGATGTGACAGGTAATTATTTTTACTCTATTTCAAGAAAAATAGTCTGTTGTCTGTCTTTGGTATATAATAATAAAGGGTATCCAAGATCTGAGGTAGAGTGAAGAACATTTTCCCACCAGCTCAAAGTGAGGTAATTGGCTAAAATTGATAGAATGTATTGCAGTCCTGTGGAACTTGATTGCATTTTGTTTAATATGAACTGGCTAAACAGTTTATGAAGAAGATTCACATTTTCAGAAGTGCTAAGTCATGTAAACCTGTTTGAAAATGTCATTTCACATTTCCTCAGCAATTTGAAAAAAACAGCCTTGTCACTTTGTGTGGTAAAGAGTTTCATCTTCATCTCAAAACAGAAATTGAAAATTAAATGTTTATTTGTGGTGTGGCTCATATTTGTATCTTTGTAGAAATATATTTTAAGTAGGAGATACCTAGAAAATGGAGGGAGATGGTGAGAATTTGATGAAATTATAAAATGCGTGGTTTAGAAATTATTTTTGGCTTCTAATAGTTTTTAAGTAAGTGCAGTTTATTTCTAGATTTTAAACTTTTTGGGACATGACACATCTGTGGAGTGTACCTTGTATGCCTGACTACTACAGAAATATGGAATAGAAAATCAGTTCTAGCAGAAAAATGTAGGGCAGAGCAGTGGTGTAGGATGGGATTTGGAAACAGGTCATGAATGGAAAGCAAGATTAGATTCCCGTCTGATTGCCATATGAGCAGTGGTGATTGGATTTGCGGGTGAGGGGACAGCAGTGGGTACCGTTCACTTTGCCTTCAGCAAGGGTTTTCGTCCCACAGAGAGGTTGAGAAAGCACTTCTGCAGCATTCTGGTACCCGCGTGGGGCACTAGGAGTGCATCAACCACTGCCTGGTGTTAAAGTGGCTGGCCAGGCTCAGAGGGTGGTGGTGAAGGGGTCACACTGCCCACGTGCCAGCAGCAAGGGGAGTACTGCAGGGTGCGCTCTGCAGCGGGGGGCTGACAGCAATCTCATCAAATTCAGCAGCAACAAATCCACAGTCCTGCCCCAGGGAAAGAGAAGGACCCCTGGGTTCCTCCGGGATGGTGTGACTGAGGGCAGCTCGTGGAGAAGTGCCCGGGGCCTGGCGAGCAGCCTGCTGAACTTGAGTGAGCAGTGTGTCCCTGCAGTAACAAAGGCGCCAGCATCTGGCCTTTGTTAGCAAAGCTAGGACGTTTGGAGAAGTGATTATCCCTTTCTTGGCACTTCTGAGACCACAACTAAATACTGCATCAAGTTTTGGGTCTCTGGTGCATGCCAGATATCCTTAAACGGGAGTGAGTTCATCAAAGGGCCACCACTTTGGTCTTTTTAAATGATGAGCTGGTGACCTCCCTGCCCTATCCCATCTTCCTTTCTATCACCTGGGCCTTGTTGCAGCCTTGAAGCTCCTTACAGAGCACACAGCTTGAGGTCAGGAAGATACTTTTCATGGTTATTGGTTGAAAGTGAATCTTATTTTCTAAATGTACTGTTTTTTACTTCTTTAGGAATTACAGGAAGAAAACTGGAAATTTTGAGGGCTGTTACAGAAATACGTATCCTTGTATTTGCTGGATCTGGTTTTCTTGGTTTTATTACAGTACTTTTACATTTGCAAAATTATTGTGTTTGATTTGTAGCCATAGAAGCTAATGCATCACATTGTAATAGTTTCAATTTGTAACATAATGCTGGGAATCAAATGTTCAATACGTGTTTCTTTTGACTTCCAAAGCAAGACTGAAATAAGACAACTTGTAGGTCATTCATTCCTAAGAAAGCTTGTTCTTATTTCAAACATTCAAATTTTATCCTCAAAACTTTCATTTCAAAATATAAAATGTAAAATTTTAATTTGCATAATATATATTTCAGACATTTTCTATGCAAACACACATATACACATATATCTCCATACACTTTTAATAAAGGAAAAATTAATTATTATTTAGGCTTATTAGGAAAACTGTATCTTATTTTCTGTCCCATTTTCTTAGAAGAAAATTAAATTAACATATTCCTTGTTCGTCTGTACCTATGTTGTAGTGTGCCTATACTGTATTTCCATTCTTTAAGCAGATTTTACCATAATTTTCTTTCTTCTTGGTCCTGCCTCAAACATGAAATATAATCAAACATTCCTCTATAGCTATCAAACTTCTGAGTTTTTTACACACTCTTTTCAATATTTTGTTTCTAGGAACCTGTCAAATGGTAGGTTAAATATCAGGAAGAGGAAATGTTTAAATTTAGGCACCTTAAATTCATATAAATAGCTTTAAAAAGTCACAGTTTTCAAAATTAGTAAGGATTCCATTGTTGTGAATTTACCAATTAAGGATCATTAATGCTTTGTAATTTGAAAATAAATCACTTATTTAGAGCAGGGATTTTAAATAAGAACTTTATGTTACTGTTATATCTGGGCATACAGTATTATGCTAAATAATTTGTATTTGTTGTATTACAAATATTATGTGACCACTGATGCCTTAGATAGGCTGATAGCAGTGTTCTGCTTGTTCATGTTTCTGGTTTGTCCCTTGCAGCTTCACATTCTATAACTGTCTGCCATGCCTTGAAACCTAAGCCAGGGAGGAGGTTCTTGATTCTTGGTATAATCCTGAGACCTCTCAAAGAGGCTGTGGTTTTTTCAGTGATACCGAATATATGGCACACCAAGAATCTAAAACTACTGAATCATTTAATAGGTTACTTTTGGGTAACTTTTTACAAGCCTGTGTAATATTGTGGTATGTTTTAAGTTCGCATTTAGATTGCAAGGACAAGATGCATTTACATTCCTACAATTTTATAATTTATGCTCCAGTGTTTTAAATTCCTTAATGCTCTCAAGCAACCCAATTTAGAAGTATTTTTAAGGAGTTTCCATATTTTAACTATGCACAGTCAAAAGCTTTGGATGATGTAAGTATGGAACATAAACTGCAGTTGCAAGTAGTGCTTTGTAGATAAATTTAACTGGGACTTTGATATTCAGAGCATAAAAGAGATTAGAAAGCTATAATATATCTAGAACCTTGTCCTGGAATAGTTTATCAGGGTTGTGCTTATCTGGGAGAAGAGACCAGAAGAACTTTAAAAAGTGTTTTTCTCAGTTTAAAATACATTTATGTTGAGAATTATATTTATGCATGCAGATTGGTAATATATTTGCAAGGAGGAGGAAGGGTGGGTGAGTGAGTGACATGGGTGAGTGACACTGCGGAGGAGGAAAGAGGGAAGAATCAATCTTGTCAGAGGAAAATGAGGGAGCTTAACATGGACACACTTGGCTTCTAAGGTGGTGAAGGATAAAATGTGTGGAAAGGAAGAACAGTCATGCAAACCTTTCATTTGTCATTATTGAAAACTTAACAGGACAATTCTTTCCTAGCTTTTATATACAGATAGGAACTTTGTGATTTGTGCCCCAACTGGCTCTGGAAAGACTGTAATGTTCGAACTAGCTATTACCAGATTACTCATGGAAGCCCCACTGCCTTGGTTAAATATTAAAGTTGTTTACAGTAAGTATTATGCAGCTTTAAATATTTTGGTGACAGAACAGAAAATATCATTCTGGGAATGCAGAGATCTGGAGTGAGTCCAGGAATAATATTGAGATTAAATACATTAAAATATTGCAACCTGCTTCATTCTTTAAAAAATTGATTAAGTGTTTATTTGTGGTACCATTGTAACTATTATTAGTATTTAACAGCACTGTGTAATTGTATTCAGTATTGCCTATACAAATAAAAATTAGAAAATCCTGTAGAAGTTTGTCCTCCAAAAAGGCAAGATGTAATGGTAAGGAGGAAGAAAGGAAACTAGAACAAATTCTTAGTGCGTGGTTTCTGGCTGACACTATCTTTTGTATGGCTGGCTGTTGCTCTGAGATGAGGATCAAATTTTCCAGTATTTACTTACCTGGCAAAGTTTCCTGCTGTTTTCTGAATACTACCTCAGAGGCACCAGAACTGTGATCTTCATGAATTCAGCTGATCTGTGGGGAAATATGAAAATACTTGGAGGTACATCAGTAACACTTTTTTTCTTTCCTTTCCTGGAGAACTGAGTTAATATTGTGTGAATTTGATTAAATTGGTGATTTTTTCCCATTCTTAATTTATTTGTATATGTTTGTCAGCCTTGCTGTTAAAGGTTTTGTCCTTATATTTACAAAAAACTTTATATTTGTTTTTATTGCATTTTGTTCAATTTCTTACAATAAAGCTAGTGTTGCTTTAGAGTTTACTGTGTATTGTAAACTGATCTTAGAAGCAGGCATGTGCTATAGGTTCTCTGTCAGCTGTACCAGGCTGAGTGTATGGTAATAGTTTCCACTTGCCTTGGTAGAATTGCTACAACTTGGTTGGTTGGAACTGGCAGTAAGGAAGGGAGCAGTTAGCTGCTAGTGGAGGTACATCTGCTGACCTTTCCAGATTCCACAATGATGGAGAAGGAGACTTGTCAGTTTTCTGAATGTTGGAGCAGAGGTGGTAACCAGACCATGTCCTGCTGGTGTGAGCACTGGTGCCTGGTTCATCAGTGGCACCCTAAATGTGCATCAGCTTGCAGTAGTTGTGTTGAGTTGTTTTCCAGTAGCTTTACATGGAAGGACTGGTGACTGTAGTTCCAGGAGCAATCACATTTCACATTCTTGCATTGCTGAGGATGATTAGCTTTGTGATTTTGTGAATTACTTGCTGGTAGCCTAATTGGTTTTCTGGAGCTAATTATTTCTCTGATATTCTTATGACATTTTACACCTCTTTTTGAAGCAGAGACTGGTTCTTTAAATTTCTTAGTTTTAGAGGTCATTTGTGGGCTAATATGCAGAAATCATTCATATTCCAGTGCCTCTAACTAACCTAGAATGTAATCACTGCAAGATCTATTATACTAGGGTTGTTTAAGGCTCATGCATAATTGCCTCTTTCACTTAAATCACTGCATTTTCCATATAGATTAATTATCTAGTATAGCCTTACATGTATTGTTAATATCAGTCCTTATTGTCCTCATGTCTGATTTCTGGGAAAAAAGTCTGCTAAAAGCACAGTGTGTATTCTCAGGACAAAAAACGTTAAGTAGATTGTTTTAGGACTCTGTTCGTGAGAACTGCTACCTGCTGTGTTAGCTGCTTCATATGACCCTACAACTAACTGTACATTTGATTTTGATAGAATACCAGAAGAAATAAAGGTCTGTCTCTTGCTCTTGGACGGTATCTCACTTATACTTTGTTCTCTGAATACAGAGTATTCAAATCATTCTTAACTGGGAAAAGGTTGGTATTTGTATGATCTTCCATTAGAAAAGATGTATTTCCTGTGGTTTCTTCCATCTGTGAGAAAACCTTTGATAGCTGAATTATTGTTTCCATGTGATACTGCAAAGAAAAATCAAACCCAACAGGATAAAGGATTAAGAGAGAGCATAAATAATCTTAATTAAAGGGTTCTGTTTCTGCTTGCTGATGGGAAGAACTAGGGCCCAAAGCTCAACATTGATTGTGCACATGGAGCAGGATAATAAAAACAGTAACACCAGTTACAGCTTTTATGGTTCTGGAAGCAAAGCTGAAAATTAGGGCAATTAAATTCAAGAAGGCATCTTACTAAAGAAACGTAATGCATACATTTCTAATACAGTTGAAGATTTGGTTTTCCTGATTTAATTCTCATTATTTGGTGTTGTTTTTAGTGGCTCCAATAAAAGCTCTATGCAGTCAGCGTTTTGATGACTGGAAAGAAAAATTTGGACCTATAGGACTCACCTGCAAGGAGTTGACAGGAGATACACTGATGGATGATTTATTTGAAATACATCATGCTGACATTATTATCACTACACCTGTAGGTTTCATTTCCAGTTCTTACAAAAACTTATAATAAACAGACATTAGTGGTCCTCTAATTGTATGCTGCAAGGACTGTTTTTTTTTTTTGGTAATAGACAGTGATTTTATGATCCTTTTGTTTGTCTGCACACTGCTGTACACTCTCTTAGTTCATATAAACAAAAGTTAGTAATATAATAATGTGTCAGATGAAATATAGATGGCATTAGTTTGAATTCATTTAATTGTTTCTGTTTAAAGATTTATTAAGTTTAGGCATGTCTCTGTGTACTATAGTTGTGGCTTGTGTTGGCATTTAAAACATCTTTCAACTTCTGTTGTTGTTTTGATGTGTTGTTTTTTCCTCTAAGGAAAAGTGGGATAGCATGACTAGAAGGTGGAGAGACAACTCTATAGTCCAGCTTGTGCGACTGTTTCTCATCGATGAGGTAAGAAAATGAATGAGGATTTATGCACTACTTTTGTATCTTTTGTGAAGATAAAAGGAATCTTAGAAAATATTAAATGTATTTAGCACATGTCTAGATTGTAACTGGAAAATATTTAGCACAACTTTTAAAATTCCTGATAGGTACACGTTATAAAGGATGAAAGCCGCGGCGCAACTTTGGAAGTTGTAGTCAGTCGGATGAAAACTATTCAGTCTTCTCTTTGGCGTCACTTAGAGAAACATGACGCTGTTCCTCCCTTGAGATTTGTAGCTGTTTCTGCAACAATCCCAAATACTCAAGATGTAAGAGTTACATTTTAACTGTATTTTAATCGGTGGAGTTGTGTTTTATGAAATCTGTCTGGAATTGCAGTTTTAGATTGATAGCAAAATAGTCATTTTTAAGCTGTCATCTGAAGACCGCTATGAGGCTGCTGCTAATGTAAGATTGCCTTCAACCATGTGGAAATGTCAGCCATGTATGGACATGCTTCAGTTTTAGAGTTCTACTTGTGGTTTTTGCCTCTTATGTGCAAATCACAACAGATTTGAGATTTCAGTCCAAATTATATTGGTCCTGCAAAAAGCAGACCCTCACCTGTGATTTTAAAAGATAAAAAAATGTGTTAGTAGTTTGCATGTGACAAAAGCGAAGTTAATTATTCTGTGATGCTGTTAGAGCTGGAGCACAATTAAAGGAAGAAATTTATGTTTTCTGTTCTACTTTTTTTTAAAGATTGCAGAATGGCTTTCAGATAGCGAGATGCCTGCTGTATGCCTGAAAATAGATGAGGATCAACGACCAGTGAAGCTACGCAAAATTGTGCTTGGTTTTCCTTGCAGTGACAATCAGACAGAATTCAAATTTGACTTAACTCTTAACTACAAGATCGCTAGCATTATACAAACATACTCGGAGCAAAAACCAGCGCTTGTGGTACAGCAGCTTTTTTTTACCATGTTTGAAATAATTTCATTCTTGAAAGTGTTGATTCAAAAAATATCTTTTATTTATAGTTTTGTGCCACAAGAAAAGGAGTACAGCAGGCTGCTTCTGTTTTTGCAAAAGATGCTAAATTTCTACTGAGTATAGAACAGAAACAAAGGTATTTTTCTATTTAAATTGGAAATAAGTGTTTGTACATTTTAGTAAACCTGTGATATCTGTGAAGAAAGCTGTTGAGCTAATACAGTTTCTAGCAGAGGAGTGTGCAACAAAATCATCATCACAGTTGACATTCTTTTTGGTGAATTTGTGCTCTTTTTGGGAAGTTTTATTTGCTTCTCAGAGTTTTAGGATACCTTTCACAAACATGAAGTTGTTTCTCAAAGCTGCTCTCTGAACATAAAGATGCTAATTCTTATGGCCCTCAGACCTTGCAATGCAAAGATTAAGTGTATGAATAGTTGAATTGGGCATGACTTTACTAGTGTTTTAAGTAGTCTTTACTTTTTCAGATACTGTTAATAAATACAGCTATATTAATTATTATTTATTTCAGGGTTGCCTAGTCATGGCAGCTACAGAAGCTACTCCAGGCTTTGGATCTAAAATATTATCTTTTTTGCTTTATGTGAACAACACATAAGAATTGTTGATTGTCACTTGGAAAGATGACCAGGCTCAAAAAGCTGCAATAGCTGCCCCTGAGAGTCAGTCTGTTCTCTCTGTGAGGATGGGAAGGGTGGTTGAAAATAGCCAAAGAATGTATATTTTTTTAATTTGTGTTTTTTTGTTGTTGTTTGTATGTGTTGCATAGATTACAGGGGTTTGCAAATTCATTGAAGGACTCCAAACTGAGAGGTAAATATAACCTACAACTTCTCTGTTCTGTGATTGAATATTTGCTTGAGAAAACCTAGTCATTTGATGTATATATAATTTTGTTATCAGAGCTTTTGACCTATGGTGTGGCTTATCATCATGCGGGTATGGAGATCTCAGACAGAAAAATAATTGAAGGAGCTTTTACTGTAGGAGACTTGCCAGTACTTTGTAAGTAAAATTAACTTAGCCAAAATTTCATTTATGTATCCTGAGAAGATTGCAGTTTGGAAGTAATACTTTATGGTTCTGTGCTTAACCTTTGAAAGTTGTGAAATCCAGGTGAAGGTGTTTTTGTGTTTCACATGTACTTTTACCTTGTGAGCCTGCATATGCACTGTTACTAAAGACCATAGATCTTCCTTTCACCACACATGGAGGTCATCCCCCTCCAATGTCCATGTAGGTCTGACCATGTCTGTTTTCTTTTCCTACAATTCAACCCTCCCATTGAGGTGTTCTGTGCTAGTGAATCTTGCCTCTGAACTTCCAAGATGTTTTCTTTGCAACTGTGGATTCCCTGACAGTAATCATCTACATTTATGCACCCTAGATGGACAGGATGCTATTTTCAAACTCCCATGCAAGGTGTTATGACTGATGGGAAGGTCCCTAAGAAATATTCCATCTGTTGTTATGTGAAATGAGAAGGGATCTGAGATGTGATTGTCTCATCTCATCTGGGCTTTCTTTTTCTGTAAAAAAAAGATCCAGACCCTATGGGGAATTGTCTGTGTGGCTCATATACAACACCAAATGATTTGTGGATTTTTTTCTTTCCTGTTACAATGGTCATAAGAAAAAGTAATATAATTACTAATTTTCATTTTCATTTCCAAAAGAATTGAAAATTTCAATAATCTTCATTTTCCTAGCAGAATAGAAATATCAGTTGGCCCATATGATTGGCTTTCTGTGTTGAATTCTTGCCACTCCATATAGTCTTTGCAGAAAGTGAATTAGGAAACATGAGTGTACGATTACTTGCCACATACTTGACTGATGTTTTCTGCGTGAGAGTGTGTATTGGTAAAGTGTTGTGATAGTATTGGTGGTGGTTCTGGTTTGGTACCGTGGATATAAACAATGCTAATGACTGATGACTTAAATATATCTTAATATTGACCACTACTAAGCAAGATGAAGCCATGGCTCTATTCAAATACGTACCCTAGAAGAAATAAGAGTAAAGTTTCTCCATTGTCTGTTATATTGAACATGGATCATATTCTGGATTGTCTCCATGTATAAAGGAATGTTTAAGTAAAAGTATCTGGGATGTAATTTGTTAAAGAATATGAGAACAAATGAATGCTGATGATCAGATACACAGAACTGTTATGTAAGTACTTGTCTGTAATCGACATCAAATTCTTTGAAGTACCCACTGATTCCACTAGAAACTAGGAACTCTTAGGCATCAAGAGTTAAGTTGCCTATTTTCTGCTTGATTAGAGCCTGCCAGACATTTTGATGGTGTTCATATACTTTGATCTGATGTAGTTACTACTAGCACCTTAGCTATGGGAGTCAATCTGCCTGCACACCTGGTGGTTATAAAATCCACAATGCATTATGTTGGAGGAGTATTTCAAGAGTACAGTGAAACTGACATTCTGCAAATGATTGGGAGAGCTGGAAGGCCTCAGGTAAGTGAATGTTTTATCGTATTGATGTTGTCTATAGACAAATTAGTAGAAACTATTCTTGCAGAAGAAAGTACAATGCCAGGAATTTTACTGCAGCATTTGTTTTTAAAGGGTTATCGATACTTAAATTACTCCTAGGTAATTTTTCTGTTGAGGAAGAAATCTGTTTGCTTTTGTATTGTCCATCAAAAATCACTGCTTCACCTTGCAGTGAAAAAAGATCTGAAGATTGAATTTGGGTTACATAGTGAATGAGGATTAGAGAGAAAGTGGGAAACTGGCATTCATTTCAGACAGGATTTTGAGAAAAGAGTTTTAGTGGATTCAGCAGGTATGTGATGCTTATTCAACTGTGTTTTTTTCTAAGAACTAAAGAGCAGCTTTTATTTGGGGCTCTATTTTTCAGTTTGACACTACCGCCACAGCAGTTATCATGACTCGTTGCAGTACCAGGGAGAGATACATACAGATGTTAAATGGTGCTGATATAATAGAGAGCAGGTAACTAAGTATGTTTTTATGAGACTCTGTAGATAGTGGCTAAACTTCAGAGTTTCTACAGAATATGTTTTTCTTCACGTGGGTCTTAGGCTGCTGCTTTTGTCTATTTAGAAGAAATCAAGAAAGAATTAAGGAAAATAAAGCCAAGCTATTCAGTAGTTAGTGGTGTCTTGTTTTATCAGCCAAAAGAATCTTTAGGACATCTTAAGCTCAAAAAAAAAAGTTTTAGATTCCTGCTGGAAAACTGAGGAAGCTGAAAGAGTATTTATTGCAAAGACAAAGAGCAGGAATTTAATGCAGCCCATGTCTCTGAATTTCTAGATTATAGAGTCTGAAAAGTACTAGACCTATATTTGCTGTTAACAGATTATCACGAGAAATATATGGGAAAGTTAGAATGCTGAAAGGTAAAATAGGAAATTTTGCTCATTTAATTTTGTTAACATTTAATTTTTCAAGTATATTTAGAATATCAACAGCACAGAATATCTGTGATGTAATTTTTAAATGTAGGTAACTTTGTTTTCTAGTAAATGTGGAACTTCACAGTTGACAGTTTATTTTTGCTTGCTAGGCATTATACCATAATAAACAAATTACATTGTTGATTACTTACATAATCTTTACTGTGTTCCATCAATTTCACTGATTACAGTGAACAGTTGTGGTTTGGGGGGAGCGGTTTGTTTGATTTTGTTTCTTCCCAAAAATTAGTTTTAGCACTTTTTGTATTGCTCGTTGGAAAATGTCCTTAACTCTTGTTTTTTTGCACTAGCTTGCACAGGCACCTTGTTGAACACTTAAATGCAGAAATAGTGCTACATACTGTCACGGATGTCAGTGTAGCTTTGGAATGGATACGATCAACATTCTTGTACATTAGAGCCCTAAAAAATCCAACTCACTATGGTTTGTTTGGTTTTATTTCTTTAATTTGTGTAACTATGGCATTAGGATGTGTTATGTCCATATTACTTGTTTCTATAATTTTCTTATGGACTGTTATTTCATAACATGATGAAAACAAGATGTACAATGTGGCCTGTAACATTTTGTTCTTTAACATAAGCAGTGGGAGTTTCAGCATGGTACAACATTTAAAAACTGTGAAGAAGCCATTTACAACTTCATAATCCATTTCTTTTTATCTTAATATGCTGGACCAAGTATTAATATAGTATCAAGCCATAATGTATTTTGCACTGCTGAATATGTAATCTGCTAAGAAAAAGAACTGTCTAGTATTTCATAGTTTTTTTTCTAGAATAAAATTCTGGTTATCCTAATTCCAATGTCTTCAGTTTGTCTTGTCCAGAACATTATCCCAGTCCCCAGCCCTGACCATATCTTTGTTCCTGCCCACCTGCTCTATGCCTGATTTTGAAGTCATTGGGTAATTGCTGGAGACAATTTTTTATAAGGATTTATAGCTGGAACATAGCACATCTAGTATACTTGAATGGATGTTACAATTTAGGTGGCTTCCTATATTCCACAATAAGAAAATTGTACCTGGAAGTTTTTACTGACATTTCTGAAACTTTTAGGACTGTGATATTTTACATGGGGGAATGTTTGCAGCTTTTACCTTTGCACATCTGTTCTAGAGGCCTCTTAGTGATACTTAGATAGTTACATCCTGTGACTTCTGACTTGTTTGCAGTATAGTAAATATTACCACATTTTACACTTTGGGGTATTTGTCTGCCTCCTAAAAATCAGCAAATCAATTTTAAAGGCTAATGACATTGAGGAGGAAGTGTATGATAGTACTAGATTAAAACAATTTTTGTCTTTGCCATGAAGGTTTTTCATCTGGATTAGATAAAGTTGGAATTGAAGCAAAATTACAAGGTAAGTGGCTTTTTAGCTTTTTAATTAAAATGTTACAATTTAGGACAGGTTTTCCCTCATGTTTTTTATCTATATCCATTAATTTCAATAGATCCATTTACAGAACAAATGTAATTAACTGCGTATTATTAATTTTATTTTGTTTTTAATATTTTTGAAATACTATTGTTACCTTTTAACTCATAGAAAAATTTTTCTTGTATAGAGGAAAATCATTAAATGCCTTTACCTACCTCATCTCAATATACATACTCAGAAAGATGGATCAGAACACTTTAATTTTGATTGTTTGTCTTTCTTCCTAATTTTCCTTTGATTGATCTCACTTGCTTTCATTAATTTCTGTTATTATGCTTTCAAAAGTGTTCTTTTCAGAAAAAAAGTCTTTTGTATAAGTGCTTGTGGGTTCTCTGATCTGTCATTCAAAATTGAATATGGCAACCTACATTCCAGCATCTAGTTTCTTTTCCTTTGCAACTTTTGCCTTACTGAAAAAGAGTTTTGGCTTGTCTTTATCAATTATCTTTCAGTGAGTTTTCCCAGAAAAAAGTTAACCACCAACTTTAATAGGAGAATTCCAAAACCTTTACTTGTGTTCAGTGGAATTACTTGGGTATACATTCATACCATTTGATGATGATGTTTGTGGTTTGTACATGGATAAGGTATTTTTAGTACATGCAGAAAACATTTTTCAAATTTTTGACAGAACTGTGTCTGAAGAACTTAAATGATTTATCAGCTTTTGATTTGATCAGGATGGATGAAGCAAATAATTTCAAACCAACAGGTAATGCTTTTTTCAAATAAACTAATTTTCAGAAGTGATGTAGAGATAGAAGTGAACTATGAAGGGTCTCAACTACCCTTGTGACTCATTAATGTAGTAGAGAGTAAAATCTGAGGGACTTTTTGAGTAGAATATTTGGACCAGTTTCTTGACCAAGTCATGGATGTTCACTCTCTTGTTTCATGACTAGATCTTCTCTTGTTGCTGAAAATTTGTTGCAGATTGGAAGATTGCAGAACACTGTGACAGGATAATTGGTTGTGGCACAGTGCAATGAAAGACAGGTTTTATCAATACCTGCTCTGCTCTAGAGTCCTCTGCTAGAGGTGTTTGGCTTCTTAGCAACCACAGTTTGCTGCCTGGTGTGTTAGTGGGACTTAATCTCCATTGGAGAGAGTTGCCACTGGCACATGGTTCTTTCTGCCATTCTGTGATTGGGTCAGTCATGTCCATCACACAGCTAGGGACAATAACATAATGAGTAGTGGGGGTAAATCTCACAGAGGCCTGTAATAAGAAAATTAATTTAACTTTGTGGCTTAAAAAACTCTAAGCCACTAAAATATACTTGACATACTTATTTTTTTATGGTATATTCTTCTTTTACAGAGACTGGAAGATTAATGGCGTGGTATTACATTGCATTTGATACAGTGAAGCAGTTTTTCACAATTAAGGGAACTGAGACACTAAATGAATTGGTAATATGGTTGTTTTTTTTAATTACGTACGTTCAATTGTTTTTAAACAGTCTGAGAAAAGAAGTGTAAGGTGTTATTTATTTTAAAGAGCTCAGGCTTTGTTTGTATAAAGTTTGTATAAAGTTTTAGAGAATACCTCTAAATAAATTAATAAGGAGTATTTTTGAGACCTTGTACTTTGCGATCTTTTGATTTCCAACTCTTTCTTCGCTCACTAACCTTGCTTATGAAGATGCAAAGTTGCTGAAGCTGTTCTCTTTATGCATTAAAAGCCTTAATGTTTTCTGCTTTAGTAGGTTTTATTTGTTGAAAAAACAGCTGCATCAAGAGCAGGTTTTACTTTTAAGGGAATTGTCTCTCTGTTTTAAGCAACTTTCCTCTTTCAGCTAACAAGTTGTTATCTGAAACACAAGATATTTTGTTTTCAAGCAAATACTATGGTAAAACAGATTTGCTGTGGAAAAAAATGGAACACTACTATCTTTGTTGCTAAAGTGTGAAGAAAGCAAGGTGAAATACATAACAGAAAAAGTTATTTGTATTTGCCTTGTATAAAGTTTTAGCAACGTGTGTGGTTGACTTTAAATAACCTCAACTGAAATAGTAATCTAAAAGCTGAAAGAAAAAATTTCCCCTTTCATTAATAGCCTTTTTAGGAAGAGAAAAGAAAGTTGATCAGTATTAAAAAGAACTGATGGATTGTGTCTTCATGATCATACTGTTGAGACAATTTTTTTTGTGTCCTTTAAAAAAAATTAGAGCAAGTGATAGAAAAAAGACAAATTAAAACAATTACTAAAAACTTTAATTATTACAGATTACAATGATCTCCAACTGCACAGAATTTGTGGATGTGAAGTTAAGAACAAATGAAAAGAAAATATTGAACACTTTGAATAAAGACAAAGACAAAATAACTATCAGGTATTTTAAAAATACATTGCAAATTGAAAATACCTTTATAACAATCAATAAAATGAATTGTAGAAAATATGTATGTTTTCATGCATAGGTTTCCAATGGAGGGGAAGATAAAAACAAGAGAAATGAAAGTAAACTGGTAAATATTATATTGCTTTTTTATTTATTATTGAAAAACTGCCATTTTATGGCTGTTGAAGTCCCTGCTAAGTTTTTTGTCATTTTGCAGAGGCCCAGATCTTGTATTTTGTTGTTTCTATTCTGAATTTCCTGTTTTTCCCATTAAAAACTTTGATTTGTTCTTTGTTTACAAACCCATTCTTTCTCCAGTCTCATTCAGGCTCAGCTGGGATGTATTCCTATTCAAGACTTTACTTTGACACAAGATACTGGCAGAATATTTAGAAATGGCTTGAGAGTTACTAGATGTATGGTAAAATTTAATTTTTTTTGGTACATCTCTTAATAAGCTACATTTTAGTTTATTAACATAAGTCAATCTTCTTTTTACAGGGCTATCTGACTTTCTGGCATCATCTAAGAACAACTTCTCTGCTTTATTAAACTCTTTGATTTTAGCAAAGTGTTTCAGGTGCAGACTTTGGGAAAATTCACTTCATGTGTCTAAACAATTGGAAAAAATTGGTAGGTACTAGTACAAAATTATAAAAGTAATCTTGACAAAGAATCACAACTCATAATTAGCCTGCTGATTTCTGAGGTATCTATGTACATAATTGAATGTAATAATCATATATTTGCCACAATTGAGTACCACAGTTGTCAGTAGAATCTGCCATAACAAAAGCAAGCTCTTTAGTAACTTTCTTAAGGCTTTCAAAGTATTTCAGAATTGTTCTTATTCCTTAATGTTCCTCTCAGTATCCCAGGCATATTCCACATTGATGTGATTTTGTGTCCCTGACTAGGCTATGCCTTCCTTTCTAGGCAGCTGTTGCTGTAGGTCCTCTTACTTATATGCATTAAAACCTTTTAATTCACATTGAAAAGGATAGGAATCATTAAATATAAATCAATTTATTATGCATGAGGTTCCTATACACATGATGATCAAAAGTTTCTAATGATCTTCCTTTCACTGTATCCTGTTATTGAATGAACTTCTGGCTGGAAGTACAGGCTTGTCATAATTATTTGAAAATGAGTTCGGAAATTTTTGAGTCTTATGTTTTTAAAATTGTAGTCATACTTGTTTGAGGTAGTAGTGTATCGTCCTGCTTTGATGTCTGGTCTTATCATACCTTCATGCTTTCAAAATTCACTGCAGCATTCTCTGTATTTCTTCTTTAGAGGCACATCAGCTCTGCACTGAACAGTGTAGTACAAAGATCTGCAATTTAGAGAATGGCTAAGCCCAGAGGTTCATCGGGTCCTGTACCTTACAGGTTTTCCTGTTCAAGGGCAGAGGCTGTAAGTGCTTCATTCATGTGGATTCAAAGCCAGGGCAGGGCTTGTTATCCTGTGCACAGCACAGTGCACAGTGCTGGGAACACATTTCCACTACCCCACACCCGTGGCAATGTTGACACAATCATCTGAGGAATCTGCCTCATGTTCAGCATTTCTGTGGAGTTAGGATGAGTGGGATAAATATGGCACTTGCAGTGTAGACAAATCCTTCCCTGTATACTATATTCACTAGAATAAAGTCACATTTAGTTTTTTAATAAGAGGTGCATATACAGACATCTCTGTCCAATTTTCCTTTTTTTGGGTACTTTTTTCTTATGCTGTCATAGCTCTTGCAGCATATGTTACGAAGAACTGCTAGCTTCCAAAGTGTCGTTTGTTCACCTCACAAGCTTCTTTTGAACATTCTTCTGACAGTTCACTCTTTTCCTGAATCAAACACTGAATTGATGCCTGTAGTATGATGTGCTTTTTAACCTCTGCCTATGGCTGGTAATCTTCTGTTTCTTTCTGAAGTTAAAGGAATTAAGTTCCTAGAAACTTGCTGATACCAATGTAGCATATTCAGAAGTCCTTAATTTTTGAACTCTTACCTCAGTGTGCTGTTTTTGAACCTTTAAAATGCCTTATCAGTCAGTATTTCCGTTATAAGAGTGACAGGTCTTTGACTGACACTTGGCCCTACTGAGACTGATAATTCAGTTGAATTTTTACTGCATTTCTCCAGCTTCTACCCAATAATGATACTCCCTCTTGTTACTGAATGGTAGATTTGGTTTCTGTTTGCTTGTTCTGACAGACAGGATAATGATCAGTTGTCATACAGGATTTATGACATTTTCTACTTGTTCAATTTTATTTCCACTCCCATTTATTCTTTTTGCTCAGAAGTATAGATGAAAATGAAGAGAAAAAGTCTTATTTATATCTGGTATTCTCTTCACTGGCAGAAATCCTTCTACCATTTTAGGAATTAGGATAAAAGAGTTATTCTTCAGCTTCAGTCATAAAGAAACAGGACAGGAGCTCTAGCCGAAGAAGTAATATGTGAGAATTTTCAGTATTCAGACTGCAGAGCTTCTGCAAAGGAGCAGGAAGATGGTAACATCTTTTGGGTCTGACTTGGTTTTCTCCAAGTCAGACCCAAAAGATGTTCAAATACACATAAAAAGAAAAAAGATCTTCTGTTCCTCTAAATTATTAAATTCTTGACTTAAGTCTTCTTATAAGATTAATGTCTTCCAAGAAGCAACCTAAAAGTTTATAAAGAGTTTTCCCACTTAATTTTCAGATTTCTTATACTTGTTGTTTAGCAGAGCTCTTTAGCAAAACCTACACAAGTTCTTTTGCAGAACTGTGTGAGAAGGATCCAAATACTCATTCTTAGTATTTGGTACTATTTTTTTCCTACGACCATTGCAGTTATTATAATAGGCTGTAATACCAGGTCAGTTAAATGCCTTTTCATATGCTAAGTCTCAGTCTCACTGGGAGTGCTGTGAATCGCCAAGAGAAATAAAAGCGTACGTGAAATTCTCTGCTTTTGTGGCTTACACACCATGGGAAACTTTTTTGCTAAAGATGGAATGACTTGTAGAAGATGATAATAAATACTTCTTTTTCAGTAAATTTCGTTATTAACTTGTTCAAAAACATTAAGGTCTTTATGATTTTAACATAGTTAAATAATTTCTTGAATAGGGAAAACATTCTGAGACAAAGAATACTGTGTGGCATGCTTTTTTATCATATATATACAGAACACACTTCTTGACTCCTGAAGAAAGTGATTTAAAATCTGTTTTACTGTATAAAATGCTAAAGTTGTCATCATTGAAATAGTGTATATTTTCATGTTTGGTTGGTATTGCATTTCTTTTTCTCTTTACTAATGGAGAAATTAATACTGAAATACTTAAATGAAAATTAAGTGATTTGCTGGGCAGAAAGCTGCATCCAATGTAACAGAATTATTTATGCTTTGGGTTTACCTGCTGTAATGCAGTTGTTAGAATAATTTGAGGTTAATTATTGTCCTTTAACAGCATAAAACTTGTATACATGTTTTTCACAGGTGTGTCATTGTCAAATGCTATGGTAAATGCTGGGCTGACATCATTTAAAAAAATTGAAGACATAAATGCAAGAGAGCTTGAATTGGTAACTTATTATTTTTTACATAGATAAATATGATAGGGAAAATATTGAGGATTAATACTGTTAGCAGTAAAAGCAGTATAGTTAATATATATTTGCTGTCTGATCATAGCAAAATTTAGATGTTTAGGTGTTTTATTCATTTTAACTAGTAGAATTTTTAAAACTGTAGCTACTGCTGGTTTTCATACACATTTTGAGAATGTATGTGATGTTTAGTTGTAGCAAATTTAATGTGAATGATGATTTCACTGATTTGGTTGGCTGTGGAAAGCAGATGCTTAAATATGTAGAATTTCCTCATTAACATGGTTTGAAACAAAGGACAATAGGCACTTCTCTATTAGGAGTGTTGGAAAAATATAAATGGGAATATATATTTACAGTTTCGCTTAGTGTATCTTAATTATGAAAATCCCAAATTTCCATTATTGCAAGTTTGAGATAGGAGTAGAATAAAAATCTTCTAAATCATCTACAAAGCACTTCTTATTTTAGGAAAGGTAAGTGTTACCCTAGGTCTGGTTCTTTGGCTTTTGGCTTCTTTTATGTGCAAGCTGTTTTTCCAGTGTTCTGGAAGATATAACAGACTTCTAAATCTTACTTGGGTTTTTCTCTTTTGACTTTGGAAATTTGATTTTTCATTTCCGGCTCCTTTTGTGTTTTTTCTTGTCATTTGTTCTGTTTTAGTTAAAGCTTGTGCAGCATAGAGGAGTCATATAAAACCTAAGTAGTCGTTGGTAGGTGATTGGCTGTTAACTGAATAGAAGCAGTAGCAACATGTAAAAGTGTTGGAATTTCCTTTTGGTAATGTTGCTATTCTGGGCATCACTGACAGTAAAGAACCAAGAGTGAAAGGGCTTTTGCTGCTAACATAATTACTCAGGTGACTTTGATTCCTTGGATTTACATCTTTGCAGATTTTAAACAGACATCCTCCTTTTGGAAACCAGATAAAAGAGTCTGTTTTGCACCTTCCAAAATATGAACTTGACATTGAACAGGTACATTCTTTCATATTTATTTTATGTTCTTGTGCTGGTTTTATTAAATGAAAAAGCAAGTACTGACTTAAAGCAGTTCTGAGTCTTCACAGATAGAAGATCACAAAATATTGTGACCTCCTTCCAGCTTAGCAGGTAGAATGAAACTCCTAAATCTCAAAGGAGAGCCTTGGAACAGACTTTCCCCATAATATATTGGCCTCTCTCACTGATAGCATTTTATGTTACAGATGTATACCAGTATATTCACATTCTAGCACTATATGTGAGTCTGGGAGGTCTCTTCTATCTTGAATTTAAACAAACCCTAGAGACAGCAAAACATCCAAATACAGCTTACTGAAATGGTATTAATGCATGTTTATTTTCTACAGCACACTTAGGAATATAGAGAAACAGTAAGTTATTACATTAACCTAGCTGGTGCCCTTTCAAAAGAAGGGTACAGTTCTATGTGGAATCAAGAGCTTTGAGTTTCTGATATGCATTTTGTCTTTATATGGATCACAAAGACACTCTAGCTTTCTAAAATGCAAAATTTGAAAAGTAACCTTAAAGTTGGTAGAAATAAAGATACATTTGAAGTTAAAAGCTCAATAGATCTGTGAAATTCTATTGATATAACAATCAGTTCTAGTTCACTTTTCATTTGATGTAATACCAAATGGGTAGCTCAATTCTCAGAATGAAGATTTAACAATTATAAATATCTTCTAGAGGAATGTTGGGATGCCAAAATATAACTTCTATATAACAAGTCTTATTCTTGCATATTTCTCTTTGTATTTGTCCTTGATTCTCAGTACTGAATCAAACTTAGGATATTCACCTTATGACCAAGTTAGTACTGAAAATCAGTGTCTCAGAGGAACAAATAAAACTGTACCGCAAATTCAAATTGCTTGAATTGAGTTTCTGTGCTTGTATCAACAGATAGAAATTTATAGAGGGGCATATATTTTACTTTGCATATTTTAGCAGTTCTGTCTTCTGTATCATTTTCCCTAGCTTCCCAAATACAGTGACACGTTGGCAGAAATCTTAGTAACCATCAAATTAACAAACTATGAGCAGCTCCAGACAAAGAGAACAGCGCCAGACTTTCATTATGTTACATTGGTCATAGGAGATGCTGACAACCAAGTCATTATTAATCAGAAAATTATGTATGTATGATCAGGTTTTTTTTGCCTCGCATAGTTTTATGGTGTTGGTTTTTCATCTGTTCTGTGACTTGTAGATTTTCAATACTTCCTACTGATGTCTAATAGTACAAAATTATTCTTTATCCTACAGCATTTTCTAGTCACTGTTGTCATTTAAAATGCTACACAAGATTCAGAAACCCCCAAAGCATGCCAGTGTGCTTGTCAGTGAAGAGAGCATGTGTAAATATCTGTTAAACATCAATGTCATATTATGGAAAAGTCATAATAATTTCCCATAAATATAAAACAAGTAAAATACCTTTTAAATATATAGATAAACCAGTTGTTGCTTACTCCTGTTAGCTATATTTCTTTAATTATATTTTAGAAATTATTTTTTTCCCTCAGAGATGGATTTAGATTTCTCCAGTTGGCTAAGAGATGCTTTGAGCAAATGGGAAAAGGGAAACAGAATCTTTTCCAACTGCTTGACCTTCATGAGAATTCTGGGCAAAATCTGGCACTTTGGGCAAAATTGAAACTCATCTACAGGATCCTGGCCCTCCTATGGCCATAAATCAAAAATTACTGAAGAGTTATTCTTAGGCCAATTATCAAGCAAAACGAAAGAACTAGAACCAAATAGAGGCTCTTTCATTTGGTTACAGATACTATAGTACGTGTGCTGTCCTTGTCTAACAACTTTGCTGATGCATAACAGGGATTCTGTGCTCCTGAAAACTGGAAATTGGATGAAGAAAATTGAAGTTAAAAGAGCTGTTAAATCAGAAGACATTAGTATAAATTTAATTAGTTCTGATTACGGTAGGTTAAGGTATTCTTTGAATTAAAAAACAATATGCATAAGATTTTGGAACAAATTACTAAAACACTTTCTATTAAGACGAAGTATAATAAAGTGTGCTGGTCTGGAAACAAACCTCTATGAGATATATTTTACTGGGTTGCATACTACCTCTCACGATTACTTATCTGTTTATTTAATTTACTACCACATTAAGGGACGAGAAGCATCAAAACTGTTACTAGGAGACTGTATTTTATTCTGTTGATACAGATTGGGATTCTCTTTGGTTCTTCTCCTTCAAGTGAGTTAGGTTATCTCTACTGAAAGTTATCAGCCTGACAGGTTATTTGTGCTGAGCAGAGCTGTCTTTGTGAATGGTTAGGTTTTGCACAGTAGTAAAGAGGTGTCGGATGTGGTTCATCTCCATTTTGGTAACAAGAAATTCCTACAGCTGGAAATGTTGAGCCTTACTATGTACAGATTTAAACGTGGGTCCCTTCAGTAACAATTTTCATACAGTTTGAACTATAGCAGCAAAGGAGCACCTTATGACCTTGAAACACAAAACTTTGAGAAACAATGTAAAGATTAATTGGCTCCATTCAATTCTGTCATTGTGCCCCACCAGTAGAAGAAAAAGTGCTGTGCGTTAGGTTAACTGAAGTGTAGTTGATGCTTCCATGGTAAATATTGACATTGAGATTATTACAATAATCAAGCTTGAAATAATCTATATTTCTATTGCTAGACCTGTGGCTCTGGAAAAAAGGGTTTTCTAACCACACAGAAATGAAAATGGTCCTTTTATCTACATGTACAGTAGATAAAGTACTGAGTTCAGTAAAACTCAGCACACCAGTTAATTTTTCTGAAACTGGTAACAGTGAAATTAGACTAAAACCAGGTCTTCCTAGTCTCTACTTATTTTTAAGTCTCTTCCTATTTCAGACTTCAAGGAAATCTCACAGTTTTTAAAAACCTGTCTGGTTTTCCAGCAAATTTTATTTCCCAAATAAAAGACAAAATTACTCTTTTTACAAAGGGTGTCTCTCAGTTTGTCATGAATATTGGCCTTCAACTTGGGAAGCATTATCAACATAACCATTTTTGCCTTTGCCAGTACAGAGCTGCTGATACTCCTGAACACAGACTGCAGCAGAGTTTAAAAGTTAAAATTTTATCAGCTGTGCAAAGTCAGAGATAAATTTAGTTTTAACACAGTAGAAGAACATTTGGTTAAAGGAACTAATTTTGTTTTTCTTCTAGTAACTATGTCTTTAATTCTAAAAAATGTTTGGGGTTTTTAATCTCAATCCTAAAGAATCTGGTCATACAAGAGTGTGCTCTAAGGGCAAATTATTTTTTAAAATTTCCATGGTCTTTGAGTAAAATTTACTTGCTTAAATACTTTAGAAAACTGAAGATAATTGTAGTATAGAAACGGTTTAAAGCAGTTTTAATATTTTTGTCTTTTTATTTTCCAAGTTGGCCTTGATATACAGCGAGCATATACAGCCTTCTACTTAACACCAAAACCAGAGGGACGTAAGGTGGTTACAAATCAAAAATTGAAAGCTGAATCTACACTTGATAAATGTTATGGCTCATCCCAAAGCTTGCCAGCAGCAAAAGTAGATACAGGTAAATCAGATCTGGTCAGATCACATTGTCTGACTGATACTAAAGTCAACAGAAAATTGAATTTTGCTTTCACTAGGGAACTAGATCTTTATTCATTCCTGCTGTTTCTTTTTCAAAGGTAATAAAAACACAACTCTGCTGCTTCTACGTGTAAAGTACTGCACTGCAATTCTCTGATGATTTTGAAAGTAAGAAAAATCATGGGTGTTTGGTATCCAATATTACTGTTTGAATTTCTGTATTATATTTATCTAGGAGGCAGATCTAAACAGGAGATTGCTTACAAGAAATATGGCAACAGAGAATGCAACCACCGCTGTAAAAATAAAGATGTGTGTGGGCATGACTGCTGTGAGTTTCATTAAATCTACTACTTCTGGTACTTTTAGAGAAATGAAATTTAAAACAGCTTCCATCGTGCCAATGGCTACGTTAGCAGAAACAATACAAGCAAGAGAATGGGTTGTTATGATGCAGTCATAAAAACAGTTATAAGTAGCTTTGGCAATAGAACTTTTATACGCACTACAATGATTAATAATAATACTTTTTGTACTTAGCATATGATCTTAAAAAATGTCAAACTTGTTATGCTTTTATATAAATACTGTGTTAGATCTTGTAGTTAGCATGTGAAATCTTTTAGAATCTTTTAAAAGAAGATATTAAGCTTAGTGGCAAAGTTTTTCAAAGTAATTTGAAAGCAATTAGGATTTATCCCTTATAACTAATCTAAAGATTATTTTACTTCATTTTCTCAGGTAAAACTGGAGTACCTCCAAAATCACAGATGAATGGAGACACAAACTTTTCTTTGTACCTAGCTGATTTAAGGAGCAGGAACTCAATTTCATCTATACCCCCAGTAAAACGTCTAAAGGTTCACTTGAATGCAGTCAGCCATTTCATAGGTTTATTTTAATCTGTTACATATTTGTAGCCATTGTTTGCAGAGAGAATTTTATCACTAAATATGAATATTCAAGTTTGACTTTTCTGTGTGGAGTGCAAAAAGTAAGGAAGTACCAAGGTCCAGGAATCTTTGAGAGGTTCTACTGTTGTTTGGGACATTTCCATTGGTCCATTTTTGTGTACATCCTCTATATTTTTTCTTTTATGGCATTTGACAGGTTGTGGTTGGTGAGGTTCAGAGGCATTGTTGGAAGGTACTGTATTGTGACTTGGTTTGGCAAAATATGACCTGAATGAAACAAATTGTGGTATTAGTCATGCTACTATGAGTCCTTTTTTCACTGGCAGTTAGATCCACTTGTTTATTAGAAAACTATCCCTTTTAGTTTTAAACTTGTGAAACATTTCATGGCTTGCAATTTATTCCTCTGAATGTGGTGGTAAACTAGGTCTTTCTGCAGCAAGAATGACATTTGAGGTATTGGAGGGTTTTATTTCCACCTCACAGTTTTGTTTCATGTTTGTTTGCAGTAGAGAATTATTTAGCCTACAGCTAACACAGATGAGAGTCAACCAGTCTGGCTTTGCTAGGGTTCTTGCATACCTCCACCAGAAGCACAAAATTCAAACCTTTTTAACTGAGTGCATTAGATACACAGACATCAGAAAGGTTTTACAGCATTTAAATATTATGCTAACTTACAATATTAATGATGCCATCAAGCATGTTAAAAATAATAGTTCTTAGTATGTTTAGATCTTATAAGTTAAAATATTTTCCTTTCTTTAGATGCAGATGTTAAATCAAGCTGAAAATGTGGATCTCAAACAATTTGTTTTTACACCTAAGTCTTTATTGCCAGCCTTGCCAAGGTATTACTAAGAATTGGTTTGTGAATAAATTCATTTTGCAACTTTCTGCAATTATTTTACAGACATGTCACTGATTTATTTTTTTTAAATAGGTCTAGCAATAAACTGTCATCCTTATCACCTTCAGTGGACCAGGCAGATAATATTAATACCTTAGAAATATCTCAGAAACAACTGCAATCCTGGAATTGTGGAAAGAGTAGTAAGTTATTGCTAATGTTTAAAATTGCAGTGTTCACTGTTTTGATGTTTAAATTAATGCTTCATATTTTTCTACCACAGATAAAAGTAGATACTGTTTTTCAGATGCTTTAAATGTGGACTTTGAACTGAGAGATGATATTTGGGATGATATTGATGATGAGAAATTGGTATTTGCCAGTAATTTTGTCAGTAGAGAATTAGGTAAGGTTATTTCAACAAACTTTTTTCTTTCCTAAAATTATTCTGCTGGCTATTATTTGAGAATAAATTATTTTAATATACAATGAATAGAACTACCTGAAATTTTTGATTGATTGACTAGACTGACAGATTTATTATTCTGCCTTGAATGTCACATACATTGTGACAAATCCAATACAGAAGGGAGAGTTGAAAAACTCACAATTAAAAATTTTTTCATGATCTGCAACTGCATAATTGTTGTTTCATAATGTATACTGACTGTATATATCTGCTTATTTTAATATTATCCCAAAACCCAAAGAAGAAATATTTCAAGTGTTAAGACACTTCCATAATTTTCAAAGTATTATTTATCATAACATGGGAAATATTTAGAAGGGGTTGTGGCTGCTTCTCAACCCTCTTTTAAAAGCTTTCATTCTTTCACAGAACATGGAAATATCTCCCTTCGAAGTCCAGATGAATGTCAACCCCTGTGCCAGTATACAACAAGCAAAGCCACAAATAACATTTCAAAAGGGTAAGACTTACATAATTTACTACTGTTTTATTCAGTTTAAAATACTGTCTGTATTTCACATGTATCTGTGTAATTAAATACACAGAAGGTTATTCACTCATAAAAGTGAGTGAAATTTCAATGTTTAAAAGGTATGAATTGTTGCATTGTTTTCATTTGTTTTTTATTTAAGTGTGCAGAGAAATAAGTAGAAAAACCTGAATTGAACAGCAAATAATTTTTCCCTTCTGTAAAAATACTGAAATTATTCAACTTGATGTTTTCAGTTCATGCACAGTACAAGATGAGTTCGGTATTCACAACTCAGATGTTTCTGTGGTCAATAGCACATCAAAAGTGAACTTATCTGTACAGAATAGAAATATAACTTTGGTGAGTAAAAATATATTGACAACAGAATTTTCTATTATTCAAGTACTTATTGTGTAAATATATCTGCCATATCTGACTTATGAATTAATTAGGATATCGTGAATTTCAAATTGTCCAAAACGTTCTGTGTTCAGTGGGATATTCCTGTTACAAAGAAATAGAATATGAATTTATTTTATATAGTATGATCTAAAAACTATTTACTCCATTTGATCATTTTTCTGTCCAGTATATAGTTAGATTCATCACATGCTTGGTCCTTGTCAAACACCATAATATCAATTAAAAACCAGTACTACATTCTACAACAATCTGGGAGTTTCAGTAGGTTTAACCATGTATACTTTTAAACTTTTGTGTTGCAGTTCAGTTTTCAAGAAAAAACACATTCCAGTCCTTCTCAAGAGCAAAAAAATTTACAGTGTTCTTCCATCCCAGAAATAATCTCAGACTCTTCTAAATTCACTAGGAAAGAAGATTTTTTTATTTTCACAAAAGAGCAGGAAAAAGAAGTAGATCCAAGGTAAGAAAAACTTACATATGTTTTTCTGTTTCTTCAGTGTTCCAGTGCTTAGTTCTTCATGGAACACAGACTTTTGTGCAATGTTTTAGTTTCTAATATGCATTGCTAAAAAGTTTCATTTTCATAATAATAGTAACAATTAATTTTTCTTAAGAGACATTGCTTAAAATTATATTGCTTGTCTTGGTTTCTCTTGACTCTGTATAGTTCCTGAGTCCATAGGTTTTGATGTGCTATAGCTAATTTGTTTATTTGCTTAATCTTCTTTAGATTTCTTCTTGATGATGAAACCAATGATGTCAAGCCCTTTCTTGGAATATTTGATGGTATTTTGTAAAACATGTAAACAAAATACATTGTAAGTGTTGGGGAAAGAACTTACAGTGAATTTTACAGTGAAGGCTTCAGTCAAGAGAGTTTGATTTCTGTTGTATACCTGTTTTTTAGTAGCTGGATTGCTGCATAGAATATATACTAAATTAGACACCAGTTTTGTTGTAGAATTAATAGAATATAAGAAACAATATCTTGTTTTACAATTATTAAAGTATTTTTGTTGGCCTTGCTGTTTTCAGGATTATAAAGAAAAATATTGAAATGTGTCAAAGGAGAATAGTTCATAACTTGAGGGTACTTTTATAGATAACAGAAAATCCCATTAGAGAAAGTAAAGGATTAAGTGTTTATAGTAACATGTTCTGCTTCTCAAGTAATCTTTAAGTGAATGAAGGACTCTTTCCTTGGAAATTTTCTAATATTTTTTGGTTTTTTCTTTCAATTTCTCTAAAGTTGAATTTTTGATAGGGCTGTAAAATAAATATTTATAAACAAAAGTAATAGGATGATAGATTATCCTAGATTCTAGATATTCCTTTTGACAGTGCTATGAATGTGTTAATAAAAAATTGCAATTTAAGCAGATATGTTTCCAAATTCTCCTCAAACCAGTTGTTAAATGTCTGTAAAAATACTCTAAAACTCTCTTGCCTGTTCAGTTTCATACCCAAGGTCATAAAATGGACATTCACGTGTCCTCATACAGATTTAGGCACCAGGCATTGGGTTTGGATATTTTCTTGTAGCTTTAGTGTTTGAATAGGAGACTTTGCAAGTTCAACAGTTAGTAGAATATATGATATTGCCTAAAATCCAAGAGAATGTTAATTTTTACTGTTAGTTATTTAAAATGTGAGGAATTAAAATGTTACAATCACATGTGGAACATTAGCTGTCTGTTCTTTCAACATTGTTTGTGGTGCAACTAAATGCAGCCGTGTTTTTCTCCACTACCAAGTTGTAATTGTCTCAACTAATAACATTTTGCTTGACTGCAGTGTTTCCTTACACTTTTGACTTAATATAACTCTTTCTCTGCATGAAAGAATGGCCTAATCTAAGCAGCCTCCATACTCACCCCTCAATATGTTTTTGACTATGCAAATGCCAGCAAGGCCCAGTTTAACTCACTTTTCTACACCTCAAGTATTTTCTTACATCTCAAATTATTAGCATGTCAGATCTCTTTTTGTCAGATTTTTTAAATTAAGCTTCCAAGCTGATGTAAGTCAGAATTACTGTACTGCTGCTACATTTAGCCCAGCAATCCTAGTCATGTACGCATTCCAGTTCTGTGTCAGGGTAAGATTTAAGAATGCAGATTTTATCTCCTGCACATCACCATTTTCTGATTTCCATGGGAAACAGGTGGCTCCTAGGCAGACACAGTGGTATTTCTTAAAAGATGCTTCATATAAATGATCAGGAGACCAAAACCCCAGGTCACAGCCCAGAAGGTAAGTGTTGACATAGCTATGGAGAGCTGTAATTGCCATCGTTTAA
Source organism: Emberiza elegans (assembly GCA_024865655.1). NCBI lineage: Eukaryota > Metazoa > Chordata > Aves > Passeriformes > Fringillidae > Emberiza > Emberiza elegans. The sequence goes on from JALJVW010000206.1 coordinate 71,210,409, forward strand.
TTGAATCCCATTAAGAGATAAACCTAATTCATCTGGACTCCCTGTCACTAGAAAGAGGCAGACACTGTCAGAAGATATTTTAGATTGTAAGTGGGCTGAATTACTCTCTGGTGGAACTGTCCAAATTCCCATTGTTGAGAGCGACATGGAGAAGCTGGTGTGCTGTAATTTCACAGACAGGCTCACTGAATATTGCTTTGCTTGTGCATGTGAGACACTGAATTCCTTTATCCATGTAAGGATCTAACTTTCCTAAAGTGAATAAAAGGGCAAGAGATGGCTGTGCTGAGTTTCAGGTGCTGACCAAATGCTAAAAAAGACAAATTCAACAGGATATCATCAGACATTTTCACTAAGCTACTGACAATGAATAAAATACAGACTAAAGTACATGAAAAAATTGTTGGAGTCTAAACTGATCCTTATTTTAATTCTACATAGAGTTGAAATATTAAATGAGTGGCTTGAGTTTCAATCAATGGGATTGTGTAGGTAATTCTTTGGGGATACAGCAGGATGCCACAGACTTCAAGTCTGGGGATGATTCTACAAAATTTACATTATAAAAAATACTGTTTTCTATAATGGAGTAGTGAAAGAAAATTCAATGTGATGAGAAGTCAGATTTTACTATCTTACTTGTGTGATTCCCCATAATAAAATGCATGCTTATACCTGCTTTTAATTTAACTTCAACTTCCTTATATGCTTCCTTGTCCTATCACACTTACTGATTTCAAAATATAAACTGAGGTCAACCGTATCTGTGCCTGAAGAAAATGCAATATGCACTCAAAACCTATAATCTTCAAAAATAGTGGGAAAATAAGTATAGTGTTTAAACATGTTGCAAGACATCTTTGTGTATAAGGTAAGTTACAGCATACAGAATACTGCAAATGTATTGTAACATAATTTTCATTGTGTGGTGCATGTCTTGAGCACATTTTAATTATATAACTGTTATTCCTGTATTTGAAGATTTTAATGAGTTAAACATTACAGTAATTTTCAAAATAAGAGCAGTAGCAACAAGTTGGACTCTTGTTATTTGGGTGTATTTTTACTTAGATATACCTTCACAGAATAGTTATGTGATGTGTAAAAGTTGGTACTCTTAAAGGCAGTCAGAATAATGATAAAGAATGAACAGAAGTCTTTGTATGAAACCAATATACACAAAATATTTGAAATCAGTCATTTTGCAGAGCACAAATGGTACCATTCTAATGCATCATTATGACACTATTGATGGTACCTCTTCTGAAAGAAAAGGTGTCTTGCATTAGCTCTTTATGTCACTTTGTCTGCATGTTATGTAGATGAGCAAAAGAGTCATAGCATGTCAATTGTTTTACTGCTAGAATCTTTAATTATATCTCTAAAATGAGATCTGTGAATGCCTGGGTTTTTTCCAAGCTCCTTTGCTTAACAAGGAAATAGAAAAGAAAGTACTAATCAGGGTCAAATTCTCTTCCTGCAGAGGGCTAATAACACACTGAATTTTTGGAAGACTTCCATAAGAATTAACTGAGGCACATACAGTGCTTTCAGTGATTAATTTCAGCTTGACTGAAAACAATCAGATAGAAAAAGGGCAGGTGTTTATTGGCTGCCACTGTTCAGTTGAGAGAAACCTGGCTGAGCCATGCTTCTGTATTTGTTCTTGAAGTCTGTGTGACATTAAATGGTATCAGTTGAAGCCTTCACTTTTTCCTAGTGTTGTAACTCCTGGTCTCCATGTGCCCCGGATGGGTGTTTCAGATGGAATGGGCTGTGTTAAGGAGTGCACCTCTGTAAGCACTAGGTCTGTCTGTCTCTAGGCAGTGCTTATCACTGTTGCTCTTCCCTCTGGTTGTGAAGGGACTGGAAAGGATGTGCTACTGTTGATTTGCAGTCCTGCCCTTAACAGGAGCCGCAGTCCAGACTGTTTATACCAGTCAGGGAGAGTTGGTTCCCGGTTTGCTTTAGTGTGCTACCCACCACACTGAAACACTACACTGTGGGGAATGTGCTTTGAGTGGTCCTAAGTCTGTCCTCTTGTGCTTTTTAAATGAATTATTTCCATGTGCCAGGACTTGAAGGGCACATCTAATTGGTGGTGTGTGAAAATGTTAACATGTTTTGCAGAAATACAGTAGATGGTACCGGTGGACATACGTCACATAAAGAAGGTATATGTCCTTTCAAATATAATAAAATTGCCTAGATATAATAACAAGTAATTTCTTGCTGTATTTGATATATAGTGCATGGAACTAGCATGTCCTTTTGACTGGGGCTAGATGGCAATTTCTATATTTTAGATAGCTGAGCATAGGGAATAAGGCAAAACATTTTGTTTTGAAGGCTGTAAGGATATTTTGTTTATATAAAGGAAACAATGTTTCTTTTGTAACTGCAAAACTTCCTATTAAAGGATGCATATAGCTTTCAAAATAAGAAGACGTTTGTAACTGTAAATGGCTATGATATATTTGCTGTTCCCCCACCCACTTAGAGGCAAAACCTATTTATGAGGCTTTATTAAGTGCAAATAATTCCCATGGCTTCTGCAGAATATAGTCTGATTTGCATATAAATGACATCTCATGATTTCTGCTCAGAAAACTACATTGAAAAATACATATTTCTGCATTGGAAACCTGATACTCACACATCTTAAGGTCAGCTTGCATAACTTGTTTTAAGCTGCTGCATGTTGATACCTGATCATACTTCCGGCTAGATTCAGGCTTTATCCTTTGAAATTATGGGTTTCTTCTTTTGATCTAATTCCAAAACATTTAAGCATTTAAAAGTACTCAGAATATTCATCAGTACAAGTGGAAAACTCCTAACTTGGCACTTGTCCTTATCTCCAGTACTGTGAATTTCTGATGTGAGAGAATTCCTGTTGTTTGAGCGAGACAGAAAAAGGTTGCTAACTTGCTCTAGTCACTTTAATAAATGGTAGGATGTAATGAAAGTAGACACAGAAATGTGACTCTTTTTTATGCTTTAATCTGTATAATACAGTAAGTGATACATCGAACCTTGCCGTTGAACTCTGTATATTTTCACAGATTCTTATATCCTGCTTTGCCAATACCTTTGATGGTGTTTCTTTAAGCAGCCAAGACACTCATTCAGGACAAGTGTCCACTTACTGACAGGCTCCTGCTGCTTCTTAGATCCATTGTAAAATAAAAGAAAGATGTTGGACAGACAGGCATTAAAAGGTTTGGAAGAGACCTGCCATGCCTTAGTTTTCAAATTCCTGCCTGGCAAAGGTCTTAGTGAGCTGAATGCCATTGCTGGAAGCAATAGAGAGATTGATTTGCCACAGTAAATAGTCATTAGTTTTGAATGCCTCATGAAGAGCTTGACACTATGTAGTAAAGAAAAAGTGAAAGTAGTGCTATCTAGAAACTTGGATGTGCAAATCAGAACCTCCTTTTTAGCAATTTCTTTCAGTTTATAAAGGCTATTAAATTATCTGAATGAAAATGAGGCAGTAACATTTATTACTATTTTTCCTGGTGTGGAGTAATATTCCAGACTTGTTAGGTTCCTATGTGTAGGAAATACACTTCTTTTATCCCAGAACTCTATCGTTGTGTCTTATGTGTTATGCCTGGAGAAGGTTTATCTGTCTAGTTGGGAATTTCCACTCAAAGAATAGTCACCCAGCAGCTGTATCATTTATCATTTTCAGTATCTTCTCAATTATAAAGATTTCAGGCACTGAGGTCAGTTTGGTTTCTAAAAAATGTACTAACAGATGTAAAAGGTGCATTGACCAAAGCATCAGCACATTATTAAATAATTTTATTTCTTAAGTATGGCAGCAGAAGTGATAAAGAAAGTGTCGGCCATGAAATAGATATGATTATCTTGTGATACATCCCAGAGATGCATTTCAGACACTGGAGGCTTGCTTAGTGGGGAAAATAACCTGTGTTAGGAAGATAAGAGGTACAAGTGGATGGATCTTCCTCCCTGTCTCCTGGGTGTGATTGTCTCAGACAACCGTATTAGCAGAAGCTTAGACACATTCTTAGCTCCTGGAATGGATTTGCTGAAGTGAAAGTGCATACTGAGGATAATGGTAAAAAGATGGGCAGTGTATTCTTGAAGAAAATAAAGTTGGCAGCTTGCAATGGTGGAACACAGCTTCAGATAAGTATGTGGTTCAATAGAAATTAGTCTCTGTCCATAGACTTTATAGCAGCCGATCAGACCTGCTCTTTCAGTTCAAGCAGTTAATAATATCTCAGCACTGTAGCTTAAGGGATACAATTTTCAAAATTATTGTAGTGTGGGACCGATAAATTTCAGCACAAAGAAGGCACTACTCCATATAATTTATTTTAGATTTCCATCTAGGGTATGTTCTGACACTCCACATGAAAGTCAAATTGTCCATGTAAAATGGTTTTCGGGTGATAAGTTGACCCCTGGGGTTTTAGTAAAATAATAGGTTCAGAATTCCATCTGACTCTCCAATCTATAAAAGCTAGTTATCAGCTGTTTGAAGGATTTGATAAGAAAGGGAAAAAAGAGACAGCTTTTGTATAGTGACATTTTTCTCATTAATGGGGACAATGTAAGAATCACAAACTCCTTCTGGATTTGGCAGTAAATACTCTGCTGACGTGTTCCAGGAGGTAGTTGTTCTGTGTGAGGAGTGTATGTGTCTAATCCTCCACATGCATATGGAACAAGGAATATTTCTAATAGACATGTATGGCCTGTCAAAAGAAGGACGTTTACCGTGCCATCATCAGGCCATCATTTCTAAATGCATTCTGCCACCAGAGCCTACTTTGGCAGAAGTTTTGCTGCAGAATGACTGTCTCACACTGCCTAGAGACACAGTAGAATATTTAAGTGTAGTACAAAACAAATGGTAACCTGAAAAGAAATAAGGTGTTAATTTAAGTTTTCGTCTGAACACTTGTATAGGATCTGCTGTGATTTTTTTTTTCTAGTTTTATTATTTAATTGTATTTTCTTGAGAATACTTAAAAATAGTTCCTGCTGTAACTTGTGACTTTACTGTCAGTTTAAGCAGATCCAAAGTTGGGTAGAGGCTTTGTTGCATTTTGTTCTAGTAGATGGCTGTATCTGTGTGTTCATGCAGCATTAGTGACTGGGAAAAGGTGACAGTAAGATAGGACCAGTCATTGTGACAGTAGAAGCAGCTTGCTTAATAAAATGCTAAAAGCATGTTCATGCTTAGTGCATTTGAGTGCCTCTTTGAATTTTGAGAAAAAAAATACCTCCTGCTTTAAAAAAGCAACTGTGCTCAAGAAAATATGACTTTCTACAGTCTTTGTATACAAAAAGGATTGTCTCAAAACAAAACCCAAGTCCCTCCTCAATTGGTTGTGATGTTCCTGTTCTTCCCCTTCCTGTGTGGGTGGTGAACATTGAGCTCACTACAGAAATACTGTTATACTCTGTTGCTGCAACTTTTGCAGGTGTGAGGAAAGCTGTTTGCCTTCTGAGTTCTGGAAGGGGCAGACATCTCCTCTAAGAGGAACTGAGCGGTACTCAGGGGTGAAGATACCTGATGCTCCCAAGCTGGGTAGAGAAGGAAATCTGAGATTTTGTCGACAGTATTATGGAGGAACTGGGATTTTGGTTGTGGGACAGAGCAAGCTTTTTAAATTACAGGAGAAAGGTAAGTTTCTTAGAGCAGGTGTTTGTGCAGAGACAGAGGTAGAGCTCTGTGTAGAGCACCTCTGTGAACCATTTCAGATTGGAAGGAGGATTGGAGAGAAAGATTTGCCCTGCAGTGACACAATAGAAACATTAATTTTCAAGCTTTTTTATTAATTCTAGCTCCCCAACAGTTCAGACTTGTCATGATTTAAAGAACAATTCTATCCTTCCATTCCAGTAACATTTATAAATCTGGATTGTGTGTGTGCTTATCAAACAGAAAAACATCTACCTAAACACAATTGCTAGTTCGGGGTCCTTGTGGACAGGATGAAAAAGAACTAACTGCTCTTACACTTTACCTCTTCCTGGTTTTGTTTGGTTTAGCTTTATAGAGATAACTGGGTGTTAGTCCTGGAGTGGGTAAGTTAAAACAGATGTGGGACAGGCCAGCTCCCTCCCTTGAATGAACTCCTGCTCGTTCAGGTGTACATGAGCAGTACTGAGATTTACTGGAGTGTGCTCAAAAGCAAAGCATCTGTTGCATTCTTAAAGTGCTTTTCTTCTGGAACAGCAGATCTGAGAACCAAAATTTATTAATAACTCTGACTTCTGCTATTGACTGGATTTAATCTGCATTAACACTTTCCAAAGTAGCTGTATCTATTCCTCTGGGTTGTTTGTCACTGTGAGGCTGATTTGAAAATATGTCACCAAATTTCAAGCTTTCAGGTGTTAGTGCTGAAACATTTACCTCTTCACTGAGGTAATTATCATTTGTATTTGTGGCCCTAGTTAATTGTAGGCCTCACCTTTTGCTTACTTAAGCCCTGAGAGAAATTGCTTCCTTTCCTGGAGTGGGATGATGCACAGAAGGAAGTAAAGTACTTTATTTGCATTCTTCCATACCATTAATATTTGGGAAATGCTGGGCTGAGAGGGTGTCAGGTGCTGTAGCTGTGTAAGTATTCACTGAAAAATCTGTGAGTGCAGCCATAGGTAGAGTTGGTGTCAGACATGTAAACATCATGATCCAGCCCTGGAAGGAAAATCCCAGAGCTCTGCATCAGGGAGGACACACAGAGCAGCCACATGCCCAGCATCAGCTCCCTCCAGGACAGGGACAACAATCCATTACCCCAACAGAATAAGTTTACTAAAGAAGCACTGGATACATGTGGTTCTATAAAAAAGTCTCTCCCATAACTTTTAATGCAGGAGTGGGGTATCTATTCTAAGACTTTGAATTTAGGACATAGCATGACTAAAAAGCAAAACAGGAGAAAAAATAGTGGACAAAGTATTGCCTCCTTCAGAGGCACAGCTTTAGGAGCTGCTTTAGGAGCATAGCTTTACCTGTTTCTTACATGAAGCACTGAAGCTTTGAGGGTAATGCTGAGTTTGGAACAAACCTCACCTTCATGCCTGTATTTTGCCTTTTCTCCCCTGCAGGCAAACTTTATGCAGATGCCATTTTGTCTACTGCTATACAAGGTTGTGCTGAGTGGCCAGATACTTTCGGAAGTATGACTGGAATGTGCTTGTGAAGATGTGGAAACCTAATCAGTAATGAAAATAGTCACTGAGTGTAAATCTGTGTTCTGTCAGAAAAGCTTGTTGATGCTGTGGAGCTTCACTCTTGCTCCGTGCCACTCAGCTGTTGTACCAGGCCAGTTGTTCTGTAAGGTGGTTATGTCAATTATCTTTTGAGAAGTCTGTCTCTTATCTCTTGGCAATGCTGTTATTGCCAGAAGAAAGTGCATGTGTACAAAGAGCAAAGTAGACTCAAATGTTACCTTCCATGGTTGTATTTCACTCATCCTTGAATTGGAAAGTAGCCTTTGTTTCATGTATGTGGCAAGTGAACTACATAACATTAATGAAACAGAGATCCTCAATCCTGCTTAGAATTGTCATTGGCAGCTATTAGTGTATTTTCAACAGTATTTTTTTTTTTGGAGCTTAGTCATAATTTACCAAGATGTAGTTCCGCTTGTTAGCTATAGAGGTGGTTGGAAGGGTTTAGGATGCTCCAAGATTTCATCCCAGCTTCATAGCATTCCTCATTGTCTACTAGGCTTTGTATCTGTAGTGAAAGAACTAAAAATAGAGCAGCACTAAATTGACATTTCCACTCCTTGTGTGGATGGAATGGGAAATGAGGAGCTCTTTGTCACCAAGTGGAATGGGTAATTCCAAGTACCGGCTACCATTTGTAAACAGCTGTGTCTTTCCTGCAGACCCCTGACAAGAGATTTCAGACCGTATTCCTTTCAAAAGGTCATTGAGGAATACAACCCCCAGGACGCACCGCACACTTAAGTGTTTTAATGTCTTTTACACAGGGCTGACATAGGACATTTCCCCTCCCTTACTGCGCTCACAATCGCCGGCCTGAGGCGCATTGAGGAATCGCCCGTCCGCCGTGCGTGGACGAGCCCTCGTTCACTGCGCGCCCCCGGCACAGCGCGGGGGGACAGCGCGGGGCCGGGCCCGGGGACTGCGCTGGGGCGTTGGCTCCGCGCCCGCTCCCTGCAACCCGCGGGCCGTGCGGGAGGGAGGCCATCGCCTCGCCGGCCGTGCGCGGGGGCGGCTCGGGACGGCGGGGGTTGCCGCCCTCGGGGCGCCGCCTTCCGGGTGCTTTAGCCGGTGGCACTCGCGTGTCACCCTGCGTTCCCCCTCGGTGCTGGCACCAGGCGCAGGTGAGACCGAGGTATGGCACAGCTTGTGCTGCAGGCACCCCATGGTGTGTTCTACCGTGCTTGTCCTGAGAGCTCTCGCGTCTCGGCACTGCTGGGTAGGTGACACAGAGCCGCGGGCAGGAACGGCGGGAGGGACCCAGCCGCCGCCGCCCACCCGCGCCCCGCAGGGACTTGGTGGCAGGGCACGCAGCTAGCCTTGCTCGGGCAGGTGTTTCCGGACTTAAAGGGAGCCCTAAATACTGAACACCCATGCAAAAATGCAAGCTAAAAGCAAGGGCGCCGATTGTACCGTAGCACCGGCAAGAGCTGTAATTTTAAGTGGAGAGAGGCCTACGTAGGATGGCCAGTTCTGTGGGCTTGCAGTGTATTGTGACCAGGTTGGTTAAATGGTTAAGGAGGGACTGATGTGCTGCAGAGGGAAGGTGACGTACTATCCTTTCGGGATTTTTCCAAACGAGGGAGTCGTGTGACCCGCTTCAGCACCGCAGTTCCCTCCTGACTCTTACTTTGGCACTCCCGGGTGACAGCTGGGCCAGCCAGAGCGGACGGGCGAGCCGGGGCACCATTTCCAGGCACTGCTGCGTGGAGCACCTCGGTGTGCAGTTCCTCTGCACCGAGCCCATCCGCGTCTGCCCGCCCCAGCCAGCCCGTCACCCTTCCGGTGGGAAGGAAGAGAAGGAAAAGAGCCTTTTCCTTAATGCAGAAATAGGTTATGGGATAGTTTTTGTCTCAGAATTTATTTTCTCCTGAAAAGGAAAGTGCGTGCCCAAAGCAGCTATAGCATTGACCTCCCTTCCCTGTGTGCGAGGTCCCCATTGCACGTCGGTAGGGGAAGGGAGAGGTGGCAAGACCTGGCTTGGCTCTGCGGCCTTGCAGGCTTTGGCTCTGCAAACGCGACCCAGGAGGCCGGCGGTGGCTCTGGGGCTGGGGCAGACCTGGGTGTGCCTGCCGTCAGAGTGGGGCTGCATGCAGATCCTTCCCTACAGAAAAGTTTTGTCAGCACATGGACTGGTATCTGGCTGCACATTCCTTCCCAGAGTTCTTGAGACGTTAACTTTCAAAAGGGAGGTCTCCCTTGTGGATTTATGCCCGTGATTTTGGGTTTTAAACTATTCATGCATGAAAAATGACTTAGGAGCTGTATACTCCCATGTATGAATAATGACTACATGGGAACACAGATTACAGCAGTTTTGCACTGAGACTGCTGCAGTTTACATGCTCTCTTTGGGAACATTATGAAACGTTTTTAAATGCTGGTTCATGTTAATGCATTGATTTCAGTCAGTCTCTTTTTGTCCCTTTTGGATTTGTTCAACTTAACAGCTAGCTTGTTTCATGTTTGCTCTAAAATATGCTTAGCAAATTAGGCAAATAAAAAAATGCATGCAAAAATATGGTGCTATGCACATGTATCAGGTTTTTTATTTATTAATAGACTTCAATTTCCATACGATAGTCTGGCTTTTTTTTTTAACTTTGGCTCAATGGATAGTTTATGCCAATTACACGTAGTTTAACAGCTTTGAAATCTGTTTTTGCTTTTCTAATGCATGAAGACATTGATTCTGTTTCAGGTTTTAATTAAACTCTACACTGACTTTAAATTCTATTGTCCTTTTCATTTAAATAGGATTTTTGTTAGATCTTTAACAAGACCTCAGTGGGGTAATAAATCTAAGCAATTGTCCTTATTAGGAGTAGATTATCCTCAAGAGATGGAAAGTCACAGAAGTAACTAAAACCATTTGCAGAGACTGAAATAAGGCTTTTTCTTCCTAAACATTAAACAGACTTGAAAATTACTTGCTTGGGCACTCAAATTAAATTAAATGATATTTTGTTTATTTTTCACATTTTCAGTGTAGGCTATTTGCATTTACTTAAAATTTGCGTTTCATTGAGTAGGATTCACTCCTGAATAAAGATCCTTACTTTCAGTATAGAAGCTATAATTGAAACTCAATATATCCTGCCATTTCTTTTGTTATTAACCCTTGCAGTGCTTCTAATGTATAGGACCTGCTGACACAGTAAGTGTATTCTTAGTTCATTGTTTTTGCCATAGAGATGAGTCTTGGCTGAAGAATTGGTCTTGTGTTTGTCCTACACCCCAGCTGAGGAGAACTGTGGAATATGCAGGAGTGTGGGGCTTGTGCAAAGATCTCACATGCTGGATTAAAAACACAGGTTCTTGGAGAAAACTTGTCACACACCCAACAGTTCTGTCTAGGTTTGACCTTGTGTTTACATACTGCTAGGAGGTAAAAAGGGATATAATTCTAGTGGTTCTCTTTTTTTCAGCTGTTCACTTCATTTGATGGTATTCTCTGTTCTGAGGTGCTCCAGGTTTGCTTTGTTCCTGGCTTCAGTCATCGGTTGACTTCTGACGGGACAAGGCTTCCTTTATATGCACAGTCAAATCCTGAATCTCTCCCCAGTGTTTAATTCCCAACTTCATTATACATATTGTGGTGCAGTTTCTTTAAGCATTCAGTTGTGTGCAAGCCTCGTTTTGGGGGACACTCATTTCTATGACTTAGTTCTACAAACCAGCGGGCAAAGGCAGGGATGTTGTTCCGGGACATTCTCCCAGTGAGCCCTGCCGAGACAGCGGCCTTTCCCCTGGCCGCAGTCGCTGCACTGGCCAAGCCACTGCCGTCCGCGGGGCCACGGCCGCAGGAAGCGGGGCTGCCGGGACACGGCTGAGGGGCCACGGCCGCAGGAAGCGGGGCTGAAGGGCCACGGCTGCGGGGCTGAGGGGACACGGCTGAGGGGCTACGGCCGCAGGAAGCGGGGCTGCGGGGACACGGCTGAGGGGCTACGCCCGCAGGAAGCGGGGCTGAGGGAACCGGCTGAGGGGCTACGGCAGCAGGAAGCGGGGCTGAGGGAACAGGCTGAGGGGCTACGGCCGCAGGAAGCGGGGCTGAGGGACGCGGCTGAGGGGCTACGGCAGCAGGAAGCGGGGCTGAGGGAACAGGCTGAGGGGCTCCGGCCGCAGGAAGCGGGGCTGAGGGGCCCGGCCTCAGGGACGCGGCCGCAGGAAGCGGGGCTGCGGGGACACGGCCGCACGTGACGCGCCCACGTCCGCCTCCGCCGGGAAGGAGCCCGCAGCTCTGCACGGCTGATGAGGACCAGCCCCTCTTGGTTGTTGCAGCTCTACCGGCTCCCAGCCAGCAGGTATTTAATGTCTGGAGCCCTCCTGTCCGTGGGCTCCTCTGCCCCTGCCCTGCAGGCCGGTGTCTCTGCCGAGCTAGGTCCTGTCAGCCTCCAGGCTGCTGCTCCCCACATGGCATCTGCTGTGTTTCTCTACTAAGAGACTTCACCTCAAACCTTCTCGTCTTCTAAGTGATACCCTAGTGATACTTTGGGGCAGAACGAATTATGTTAGAGGAACACAGCTCATAAATATTAATTTCTAATTAGACTAAATTTGCTGCATATTCTAGGCAGCATTACAGATTTTGAGCCTTCATCTGCCACTTTCCATATCACTCAAATAGCAGAGATTTTGGCATGGTAAATCACAGAGGAAGGTGGGAAATCTGATGCAAAGTGAGATAATGTAGTTCTTCATTATTATGGCTCTTCTGTGCCCTGATAGAAAACTTTAAAACATGGAAGGTACTGACAGCAGGTAAGTCACCTATTTCCTGCTCTGCTTTAGGTATACAGCCTGGGGAACGTGGAGGAAGGGAATGAACACTCTGGTTTTTAGGCTCGGATTGCAACTCACCCTTCCCTCTGAAGCAGTGCACTGGAGGAAGTGTGGCTAACCTAGGCTGAGTCCTGCAACTTATTTAATATGACTCAGTGCACAAGAGTATGAGCTCTAAGAGTCCTCAGCCAGATTTGGGAATTAAGAGGTCTTCATCCTGTCTTGCATGGCAATTAGACCTGATTTAGGCAATGCCATACCTCGGACAAGTTCCACAGGGCATAGTTTTGCTCTCATCAGGATGTGGGATTTTCCCTCTGTTTTCCTCAGCAGCAGGGCCAGGACGTTTGTGACTCTGCAGGGTGAGATTGAGAGGGCCTAGCTCTGTCCCTTACTATGAGGTTTGTCTTGTCTCCCCTCTACCCCTGTTTTCGGGGGTGTATGCTGTAGTCAGAGGTAAATGCTGTGACTCCGCCTGCAGTATGAAAGTAATGTGACTATAAGAAATGCAAGGCTAGCTAAATGGACTTCCACTGCTTGCTGATGTGCAGTGGAAAGAATCCCGTCTTGCCTTGCACGCTGCAGCAATGTGTGTTGCTTTCCAGTGCCAAGTACATACCACAGCGTCAGATGTGGGGAGCTGCTGTTTGCACGTGTGCCATGCGGTGAGCTAGCAGCATTCCCCCTGTTCCAGCAGCCTCTCTGGAGGGCAGCAGGCTGCTTAAAGGGTCAGCGGGGTACCTGTGCATCACAGGCGTGAAAAGCTGCCCTCTTCAGGCCCTGAGGCAACAACCTGCTTTCACTTTGTGAAGCCGAGCAGAAAAGCTGGGGTCCGACAGTGGCAGGTATCCCTGAGCACAAGACAAGGCAGCATGAGCATATAAGAAATCCAGTTTGCTTCTCAACATGAGTAGATGAGGTTTGGATGGGAAAGTAATGGGAATGCTAAATGTTTGCTGCTAACATTTACTAAAATGACAGCAAATCCCCTCTGTATTAATGTTTAGCTTTTGAGACGCAGCAGAATTTTACTTTGTTAAAGAAGGTTAAGGAAACCTAGAAGTAGCTCTTTAATCTTCAGCTGGAAAATACAGTTTGAAATCCATTCTCTGAGGAGTGGAATAATCAAACAGATAATGGACGTAAGCGTACTCTGAATGTTATTTAAAGGATTTCTCAGATGGAAACAAAAGTTGATGGGATGGTGTCAGGCTCAAATGGACATCAGCTTTACTTACACAGTTGTCCACATGAAGAAGAGAGGTTGATCAGCATGTATTTTCTGGTTATGTGATTGTTTAGGAATTATCAAAAGTCATTATGTGATTCTTAAATACTTCCATTTACTCTTTGTTCCAACAAAAGGCTGTTGGAACTGTATCCATGTGTTTTTACAAGCACAGCTCTATGCATGAGGACTTCACCACAAAGGGTTTCCAGTGTCCTGCATCTGCAGGAGTCTTCAGCATTGAGGAGAAAAAAATTGTTAGTCTTTCCACTCCTACTGCTGACCAGTTCTTCTTGGCACGTTTTTGATCTCCCTTGGTCAGTCTGTGCCTGATACCATGTATACATGTCTTCTTGTTCCCCACACTGTAATACTCTCCTGTTTTTCCCAAATGTTGTTACATTTCCCTTCTCCTTCCTGTATTTTTCATTTCTCTTTCCAATTTGTAATGCATCAGCTGTCTCTGTTGTTTTTCACTTCTAATTTAATACCACCAGTGAATTTGTGTCTCTCTGCAGATCAGTAAAAAGGGGCTATGTGGGACTACTTGTAAAAGAAAACACTGCATTCCTAAGCCAGGTTACAAAGTGGTGTGAGTCAATACTCTGTTTTGGAACTTTTAGCATTGTTTAGTTCTTTAGCAGATGCAAAGTGATCTCTGGATCTCTTGTTTGCCACTCCAGCATCAGAATACAAGGAACAAATTCAAGAGCTGCAGGAGTTGAAAGGACCTGTGCAGCCCTAGGAAAAGGGCAGTTTCCTGTGTAAAGCAGAGCAAAAAATCAAATTAACAAAATCCCCGTCCAGCCACAGAACTAATCTGTCCTCAGCCCATGGGCACATCACAGGAGTCCTTTCCTCCTTCCTGCCCTCTGTACAGGCTGTTTCAGCGCACCATTGTGATCAGTGGCTGGTGAGCTGGCAGGAATGGATGTGTGCCTGAAATACCAAGTACTGAAGGGCCTCACCTGTGGTGAGAGAGGAGTTCTGCTCCCCGGGAAAGCCAGGAGTCATTTGCTTTAATCCAGCACAGATCTCTGTGGCTGATGCAGGCAAAAGGAGCATTTGTTTTCTGTGGTGGGTGGCAGAGTTGGATGAGGGAACAAATCCAAGTGCAAGCTACGATGTTGCCTCATGAGCCCGTCCTGAATGCTGGTATTGACTCAAAGGAGGGAGTTTTGGGGCAGGAAGCAAAGATGACCAATGTCACCACATTGTGGACAGAGAGGCCCTTGGAGCCTGAGTCTCTCCCGGTGCCTGGTTTCAGGATGTGGATGGCACTGCTGTGCCTGTGAGGTCTGTACGTGTCAGCCGATGCCCAGGGTCAGTCCGTGCCCAGGTGTTACAGCAGTGTTGGACTGACCTGTCCTTCATTTTGCTTGTGCTCCCTGCTGGAGTGTTTCACTAGGAAAACTCACATTCTCAGCCCTGCGAGGGAGGACAAGACGGGCTCATAGTTGCGCTCTGACTGGGTTAAAGGATGGCCTCGGGCGGCAGCAGGATTTCTGGAAGCCCCTGTAGGCTGCATCTCCTGGCACAGACTCCGTGCTGCCCTTGGACCTCCTGCAGTGCAGGAGGCTGCCAGCATTGCCCGGGTGGTAGTTTTAACTCTTTGTTACCTAAAATTCAGGCAGTTTCTAAGTAAATAAACCACTAGCCCATACAGTCTCATCTCTCATGTTGCCCCTGCCACCGGTGTTAATAATGTGCCTAATTTCCTGAGCACAGACTGGGAGCTGGGGAGTGTGAGGTGTGCCTTAAGGGGCTGGTAGCAGCAGTGAGTGTTTGAAGCTGGATAATACCCTCTGGTTTGCATGAACTTGCTGTCAGGGAGCTGTTTAGATAGTGCTTAGCATTGCTCAGTGGCAGGACTGTGATTATGTGATTCTTATGTGAAGTAAATAGCTTAGTCCTGATTACATTTTCTAGAGGGGATGATGCAGAAGAAAATTGAGTTAAAAATTAGCTGTGAAGTGAGCTGAACGTTTTTTTACTAACCACGCAGGACTTTGAAACATCTGACATTAGCAAAATAACCTATTTGAAGCAATAGTAAACTGCCATCTGCTGGTAGAAAAGTAATGCACATAATGAACATGCAGACTTAGGAAGTGATAATTCTTTTGTGTTTGACATGCTGCAGTCAAATATGTATATGACATGGAAGCTGCATATATTTATTTAACGGGTGGTTTTCATCTCTATTTGCATTTTCATATAGAATATGCTAAACAGATGCCTATAATATAACTAACTTTAACGACAA
Organism: Emberiza elegans; assembly: GCA_024865655.1. NCBI lineage: Eukaryota > Metazoa > Chordata > Aves > Passeriformes > Fringillidae > Emberiza > Emberiza elegans. The sequence continues at coordinate 71,225,912 of JALJVW010000206.1, forward strand.
GCACAGAAAACAAGACAATAAGAATAAAGAATGAGGACTAATAAAAGCAGATGAGCGATCAGGATGATGACAGGCTCCAAATGTGTCCTATTTACATTGCTAATAATGAATCACAAGCACTTCCTTTTATTGTTTACCCCTGTGTTAGACCCTCCTGTATGACCAGAATTGTAGCACTGAGAAACATTTCCTGGCATCTTCATTGTGATGTGTGTGTGTGTGTGTGTGTGTGTGTGGTTCCTTACACAAGCGTGTAAATAGGAGCTGGGTCTTTAATTGTTCCTGATTTAAGTAGGTCATCTTCTCCAATACACAAATCTCTTGTCTTCTGGTAAGCCAGGTCAGCTGTTGAAAAGGATATGGAAAATACTTACTACACAAATATGACCAGAGAAGATGATTTCACAAAGGACCACTCCCAAATTATATGGCATTACAGAGCCAGTTTCCATAAATCACCAGCACGATGAGTACACTGCAGGGGAGAGACTATCAGATTTCATGTTTGTATAGTGTGTACTGAGTGGGTGTGCTGAGCATGACTGTGTCCCTAAGGTGCTGCTGCACTATAAATAGCAGTGTTAGCGTGAATTACCTCCAGTGCAAACATCAGGCCACTTGCCCTTTTCATATGCATGCAGTTTTGTTTTATGATTGGGATTATTCCAAACACAGCCTATTGTTTTAGCAAACTGATCTTCTCATAGGAAATATTTTAAATGGGCAAAGAAAAAATAGGTCAGTTTTTCCTTTGAAATCAGAGAGAAGTGTGTATTTGTAATATTTCCCAGGCTTATTTCCTTGGAACAGGTTTGGCAGGTATGAGAGGAAGTTAAAGATTTATTTTTGGTGCTATGTACCAGATGTCATACCTGCTCTTCTGAGACAGTTGCTTTTATCTCCAGCAGTACCTGCTCTAGTAGCAATGAAAAAGTGACTTGAATCCCATTTAAAGCATGTAGTGTGCACTGTTCTTGTGCCACTAAAGGAAGGGGAAGGCTTGTTTGGGAGACTCCAGGCAGAGTCCTTATGCGTCATTACAAAGCAAACATGTTTGCATCCCTCTCAGCAGTGTTTTTGCCTCCTTGAAGATGTGGTGAATTAATATGCCTAACTCCAGGGCTTGTGACCCCAGCAGACACTGAAGGGCTACAAAGATGTCCAGTTTGAAGCGCTGTTATATTTATGAGATCTCCACATTTATGGCTTATTTTGTAGCATCCAGGTGGTGCTTTCTAAAGGACTATTTCTGGGGAATTTCTGCGTGCTGTGCACACTCCACTCACATTGGCCCTAATCAAATGCTGTTCAGTGTCTTGCCTGAAAAGAGCCCTGCTTGGTGGCAGAGTAACATTAATACTGTAGGGCCAAATCCTCAGCTCAGGTAAACACCAAAGCTTTTTCTGGCTTGTAATCTGTGGAGGATTTAGCCTTGATGCATGGTCACAGAGGCAGACACCCTGCTCTGGGTCCTGTTTACTGAAATGCTCCAATAGCAACACAACATGATCAGATGGGAACAGCCAGGGGAGCAGTGGTGCCATGGATACCTGTTAACAGGTGGGAACTGAAGTACACAGTTACCATCAAAGACAGCACTGTCCTCTGCTTTGCTCTGGAGCCTCCCTGCCAACAGGACTCTGCCTTCCAGCTGAAGAGCGACTGATGGTTGAAACAGCAGGCCCAGTTTATTTCAGGTATGCCAGTGACCCACATGACCCATAGCAGCATGTTCCTGTAGCCTCTACGGGCTGTAAAAATGGAAACATGGGAAACAAGCTCATAGATACATGAAATGAGGATGAGGGTTCACTGTTACCTGCTATAGGCTAAATCAGGAGTTGAGTGAGACTGACACTTGAGCCAGCAAGAGAAAGGAGGTAAGAAATTATGAAAAGATAAAGCTGGTGTTTCCTTCATGTTATGCTAGAATCACACTGTTCAAAAAGGCTCCCAAACCATGGAGAGCTGGGGCAGGCAAGGGTGAAGAGGTGGGTTATGGTGATGGAAGGGTATTGTCATTACATAAATTGGAGCATTTCAAGTCTGTTTAACTGTTTGGTGCCATGTCCTGTTAGTCTGTTCTGAGCTTACTTTGCAGTGGAATGGGGGAAGCTGTGCTGATTGCACAACTGGTTGTTTGTTTCTTTTCTCTGTGTTTCCAGCAAGTTAAGCACTGTGTCCTGCCTGTGCTATGTTCAAGGTTTGGCAAAGGGCTTTTGATGGGTTTGCCCAGCCCTTAATCCTGCTTCCTTTTACTATGGCTTCCGTACCAAAATGCAGTGATCAGACTGAGTAACAATAAAGCTACTGGTGATTTACCAAGGAGCAGGAAAGCCCTTAGTCAGGGGGCAGTTTCTAGCAAAGTGTAGTTCTCAAGATGAATTGAGGTCCCTGTCTTTACAAGGATTACTGCATGGTGGATGCAGAAATGATAACCTAGCAGTTAAGTGCTGTTCAGAAAGCAAGAAAACACTCACTTCAAAAATCAGGAAGCATGAAATAGATACTATTTTACTGGGGCAGCAAGGGGGGAACACTAGTAGAATCATGAAATGGCTGCATATTGTTAATTTCTGTGGATATAGTGACATTAGGAGACCTGGTATATATTTGAAATAAGCAATGAAATAAGGTTCATGTGCTATATGTGTGCCAAAGGCAGACATGGGGATCAGCTAATATGCTTATCAGTCAGGCAGTGTATGTGGAGATGCTCTGCTTTCACACTGTCTGCTGATAGGAACTGGGCCCATGAAGAAGCCAGGCGATTAATCCGCAGGGGTTTATTTTTTCTGAACTGTTTATGTCCTCTGTTTCAGAGCAACAGCCCTTGGCTCATTAAGCAGGGAAGATTTGATTGCAAGTGTGAAGGGCAGCACACAAAGATTCTCCACACATCTCTTGTTTGAGCCTTAGAGGGTAGGAAAATGCAATATTGGAGAAGTTTGTCCTGGGCTGGGGCAGAACCGGTGCTTCATGAGGAGCAGTGGTACTGTTAGAAATTTGAGTCAACCAGGATAAAATTTAAAGGCACAATGGTCTTGTTAGGTGGTAGCAGACACTTGGTACTAGCCCAGAAACACAAAGCTGCCCCTTCAGCTGACCTGCTGTGAGAATCATGCCCTTCTTAAATCTGTTGCTCCATTTCTTTGATGATGCCACCTCGCTCTTGCTGTGTTCTTTCCACCCATACTGTTGTGTACTCTGGCATCTAATGCTGAGAAAGCAAATGGGGCTGCTGAGTCCAACTGCCTCAACAGAAATGCAACAGGGGAATTCAATACTCAGTCTGAAAGATTTTGCAATATTAGAAGAATCTTAAGGGGATTATTTTGAGATTAATAGCCACCATTTATAGTCTGTGTTGTACCTATTTGTAAAATTAATTTCATCAGTTGAAATATTTGAAAACATGTTGATTTAGGAAAAGTATTTTTCTGACAGTATGGTGTTACATGAGCATTCATTTATTAACCCTACTAACTTCCTTGAGAAAAGAAAACATGGTTTTTACAGACTGGGATACATAAGGCTCAGATGTATAGATTTAGATCTATATGTTCTAGTGTCTGGTAACTAGCATTTGGCCCTGCTTACTTCCACTCAAGTCTTTCCTCACCTGAACTCCTGCTCATGGAGCAGCTGTGTCCTCTGCAGCTCCTGGCGCTTCTCTGGTGCAGCCTGCGAGCAAATCCATGCTGGGAGGGAGGTTAGCAGTGAGGATGGGTTATCGTGGGAAAGGGGAAAGGAAGAAAAGTGAATTACTGTCGTGCTTCAGGCTCTAGGCATGATGTACCAAGCTCCCATTGTGAACATGGGAACCAGGGAAGGAGAGTGGCTGCACGGAAGGGAGCAGACCGAGGCTCTGTGCTTCCATTCCCAGACATCCAGATCAGACAAGAGAAGACAACGAACCAACATTGGGAATACAGACAAAATTGTGGACCCTCTATTAATTTACTGGCTCCAGGACCAAGAGAATGTTGTAAACTGTAATTATGACAGACAACAAGGTCATTGGAAACAGGAGTACCCAGGATAAGTCTCCCAAAAAGATTGCTCAGTCCTATGGAGCAGTATTTCCATGCTCAATGGGCTGCTCTAAATTTAACTCTTACTAAATATTTACCAATGATCTGGACTTAAACTGTGCTGTGGAATGCAGTGACAATGGGGAAGGATTGAGAATACTTGTTAGAAGGGGCAGCAAGACAGTTTCAAGGGTTTCTGGCTTTGCTTTCTTCTGAACCTCTTTTGGTTTTGGTTTGTTTTTTTTTTTCCTTTATTTTTCTCATCTTTTTTCCTATAAAGTTCTACTGTAAACAATTAGAGGAAATTTAGCAATAATATTGTCTGTGGAGGCTAGGAAAGTAAGAATACATTCTACATCATTGTTTTCCTTTGTTTGTCTTTTTTATCTTGTTTCTCTTTGATCAGCTGCAGATGAAATAACCAGCAAACTGATTTCCCATACATGGCTGCCACTCTTGCTGATGAAACTGTGCTGACATGGGAGTATGCTCTGTAGCAGTCTAGCAGTATCCATTTCTTATTCCAATACACTGACAGGTCATTCAGGGAGACAAAAAACCGCTATTCCAATGTGGAAAAGTAACTGCAATTTCAATTTTGTTTTGATTTGAAATTTTCCAGCTACCTATCAAGACCAAATCCTTGAACTATTTACTTAGAGTAACTGAAATACCCCTATTTGAAATAGTGGATATACAAGATTTAGCCATTAAAGAGTTGGAGTAAAATTAAAATCCCCTTCAATAATAACTAAAGTCGGAGAAAATCTTTCAAGAAAATTAAACACTTGATCAAAAAGAGGGAAGGGTTATTGTCGAGAGCATAAAGATTAAACAGGAGAGTTGTCTCAGAGAATAACCATCAATGATAAGTAGCAGGCAGTTAATAATATCCCCTCAGGGATCTTCTTTTACTCATGTAGGTTTCTGGACAAATACAATATTACATTTTTTATAGTTAAAGTGTGAGGGAGCTTCATGTCATTCTAGAGCAGCAATAAAGCTTCAGTGGAATAAGGACAGCTGGAATGGTAGGGAAGGGTGACCCAGAAGCTGAAACAGCAGGAAATCAGTCACAGTTTTTCCACACAACTCTGCTTTTTAACCCACAGATTCTGAGATCTCGGTCTCCCTGACTGCCTTTTTTTTCATATCCACAGCACTGTATTAGTGCTGAGATTTTATATGCTACTGGCCCTCAACATGGAAAAGAAGGAGAGACCAAGTAAATGAAGAGTGTGATTCCATGTTGTAACTAAGAGCTGGTTTAAAGCTTGATTGTGCAGATGGTGGAATTGGCAGAACTAAAGGCATGGTGATCTGTAGACAGGGGAAGGCACACAGGGTGGAAAGGGTGGGGGCAGAAGGGTCTGGAGAACCTCTGAAGCCAGCTCTGCAGCTGGAGAAACTGTAACATTAAACAACTCCCTTGATCTCTCATCTTTCTTCCCTTATTCTCTCCGCCTATGTAATTGCAATAATAAATCTTTTCTGTTCCTTAACCATCTTGTGGCCATTGCAAACATTTAAGAATTAATGCAGTTCTCACACATGATGCACATGTTCTTCATGTCCCCTTGTGTCCCTCCATTTATTCATTTATCATGTACACACAAAACTCCCATAAAATATTAATCTGAAATACAAATCTCTCTTTGCATCCTGGGAGCATTTGCATATAGTAATGTTAACGAGAGTATTAATTCTGCATGCACAGTCTGTGGACTGCACACAGGGCCAAATCTCTCTCAGCAATTGTGCTGAAATCAGTGACAAATTAAGAAACATTATTTTCATATTAAAATTGCTGAGTGGAAGGTGACAGTTTCCTAGAACTGAAATGTTGTCTTTAAAAATCAAAGAAGAATATTTGGAGCCTTATTTTCAATTTTTCCTTTTAAGAATTCCTTTGTAAAAGGAATTTTATACTGCTCCATGTTTCTACCCAATGGTTCCTAATAAATTGGTACCGTCTAGAAACAAAAGGATTTCAATTTTTTTAACAGTGCTGTAATTCATGGGGAATCTGAACATTTATTTTGCTTTTCTTCCCTGTTGGGAACATCAGGAGTAGCTACACTTCTTCCAGTTTGGGGAGGACATGCAGTTGGACCAAAAATAATCCAGTTAGGCAGGAGAGAAGATCATTTGCTCTGGGGTAACAAAGAGTGAAAACTGTCTGAGCAGGCATTAGATGAAATGGAAATAGCAGGAGGATCTCCTGTGGTGGAATAAATCTTTGCACCTCACTCCTGGCTGTGAGCACAGGTGGGGTTGTCCTGCCTTTGACAGTAGTGAGAGCCATAGGGCACCTTGGAGGCCGCTGGGAGCCATGGCAGTGCCTCTGGGACAAGGACACATTTCTTGGCCTGGGTTTTACTCTGGAAGGAGGGAGGGAACAAACTTGTCTGATCCTTCACTGTCCAAGGCAGGCTCAAGACTAAATAGTACCAACAATGAAAGATGGGTTCTTTGTGTGCACCCACATCCCACCAGACTCACAAATAGAGGGGCACTGTTACATGCACCCCTTGCCCAGGTTCATCCCTGCAAGTAATGTTTTTCTCAGTGGTGGCTTGTTAAAGGGTTGCATTTCCCTCAGTAAAACTCACGCCACTGAAGGTGTACAAAAGACTTTTTAAGGGAAAGTCCCTGCAGCTAAAATGGGACCTTGCTTTCTGCAGGGACAGTCTCTGGTGAGAGGCCGTTGCCAAAGCAGATCAAATGCCTGCTGCCAGGAGCTGCACCCCTTGGGGGAAGGCTGGAGCTCTCACCAGAACCCTGGCTGCTGTTTATGGATCTTGCAATTCTCTGTTGGTGCCACAGAAAATCAAAGCACTCGTGTTTCAGGAACAATGTATTGTGAGTTTGACTTTATTTCTATTCTGATACTCAAATTCTGACGTCTGCAGTTCGTGAAAACAGTAAGTGCCTTACTGTCTTCAGGAACAATGCCATTGATCCCTCAACTCCTTACTGTAAAGCATTCATTTGACTATACAGCTTTTAAAAGTATTATAAATGAATCATGTGAGACAACCTCCACAGCTGGAGTTAAGCACTTCCATGTGCTTGCTGAATCAGGGACCAAGTTGTTAGGAAGATCTTTCTGGACTTACTGGAGATCCATAAGAAATTGTCTTGAGTTAACCAAGCCATGGTATTTCTCTTAATCTTTCACTTCCTTCTTATTCATGCTTAAATGAGACACATCTGTTTCCATTTTTCACATTGTTCTCTTATGTGAGTAACGATATCAAGCTTCCCCCCGCCATGCACTGTGAAAGAATAAATTAGTGTTAAGTTTTGTGAAGTGCTTTAAAACACTAAAGCAAAACATCTGTTTCAGCTGCAGGTCATTAAGATAAAAAACCCTAGTCTGTGTGCAGTGCAAAACTGCCAAAATTTTATCAGCTCAAACACATTTCTTTACCTGTCTTTTACTATAACAAGTGAAGATGGTGAAAGGACAGTAAATCTTTGTCAGGGATGGAGCAGTTAAAAGTGTTCAGTGTAGTAATCCACAGCAGTACTTTGTAGTAATCTAGTGAATCTGATCTGGAGATGCCTGGAGATTGCTGCAGTGTTGCAGACTTCAAGCTGAGATCTCCTTTATAAAGCATTTTGAGGTGTAGAGATGAATCCTACCCGCCCCCAATAATTTAGTTGTTTCCAGGGCAGGTGGCCAGAGTAAAGCTGAGCTGGCAAATCTACTTTACAGGTGAACCGTGACACTTTTTTGCAGTAATGATCTCCTTTATAAAGCATTTTGAGGTGTAGAGATGAAAAGCCATCAGCTACCTGAGAGCCTGACTATTAATAAATAATCAATATTAAACCCAAGTGCATTCCCTGGATTCTATAAGAAATGCCAAACCTTGCAGGCAGGTCCTGGCAGGCAGGTAATAACTTACTCCTACAAGAGGCACCTGTGATTCCCTCTGTCTTTAATTAAAAGATCTAGCACCTTCCTTAGTGTAAAGGAGGTGTTGTGTATCATGAATGTGCTCCAAAACGGGATGTGGCTTTTTTGGTGTCTTAAGATAAAGTACTTATTTGTTCTTCCAATCTGCCAAAGCAACAGCCAGTGAAGTCCTGAGCAATTCTGCTCCACTATGCTCACACCCTCCCTGGAGCAAATGAATGGGATGTTTGGGGTCTTTAGCAGCCCTATGCACTTTTTTAAAGCAGCACTGTGGGTCCCCTTTCATTTAAACCCTCAGTTTCTGAGACAGGAGAGTGTTATATATATTGCTGCACTGAATCTGTTCACCTGCAGCTCTCCCCACCCCCAGCTTATGAGCATGATTTCCTTTTATGCACTGCTCTGTCACAGCTTGGCAAGGTTCCCAAGACAATCCATACCAGGAAGGAGAATATGGCTGCTGAGCAGCTTAGACAGGAGAAATGTATGTAACAGATTCATTTAAATACTATGAAATGTTGGGACAGGCGAGACAACTGAAAGCAAAATGCAGCCCTTAATCTCTAGTATCACTTCTGCTTGCCCTCACCATCATCAGCATCTGATAGTCACTGCCTGTCTCCATTCACATCTCCATCTTTTTCAAGAAACTGCCTGCGGCAGAATGTTCAAACAGCTTGGCAAGCAGTTTTAGGAGAAGGGGTTTTATTTTTTTTTTCTCCTAATTCTTCATGAGCCTCATGAGCATTTCCCCACTAATATGCCTGTGGCATCATTAGGTGTTTAATGAGAGTGATGTTGCTTGAATATTATTGTTTTTATAGCTCATTTTGTTTTGACAAGTCTTCAGTTCTGTGGCACTTTATAGTGTGCAGACTTCCCCTTCCTATATATTACAGATTTTGCAGAAATATTACCACAGAGGTGTTGGTAATATTTGCTGAAATATTAAATTGTCAACATTCAGTATGAAAGCTGAAATAATAAATTGTCAACATTCAGTATGTTTGAGTGCAATACGTGTTCAACACCACAGCAGTTTAATGACATCAATTAATTATTTTAGTGTATTTCTTTTATAATACTGAAGCACCAGGAATACTCCAATTAACGTCCATGTCTCAGACAGCAGTTCAGTCCAATTCTGCACAAACAGTTCTGTTTGGAATCTTCTAGCAGTTCCCCAAAAGACCAGCTTGTACTCCAGTGGATAGTGGATCAGAGTCTTGTTCCTCACATCCAGAATCTGGATCATTATAGGTTGTGCTCAGATGAAAAATTCCAGCATTGTATCTGCAGAAAACAAGGCTGCTGAAATTGTAAGTATTGAATAGACCCATACAATGTCATTTTACCCCCTGCTTTTTGTCTACATGTTGATGGCACTGCATCCATATCTTTACTGATTAAATTAAATGGATACAGGTTTTGTGTCAGTGGAAGAAAAATGGCTGTATTTTTAACACACTAATTAATACCCATTAAGTTCTCACTGTTATGTTATCTTCCAAGTAATTTTACCTGGTTTAGCTGCCAGCACATACTTTCTTACTACCACAGTGGCAGAGCCTTTAAAGCAGCTAGCTGCTGTCAGGAATTTGGCTTGCTGGCCTTTACTGAGATGAGGGGAGTTACTGGGGAGAAGGACAGTGAAGGTACTCTGGCTGCTTCCTTGTGCAGTGTGTCCTGCCTGACAGTAAAGGGGAAGAAGCTGCACCTCTCTGCAGGGCCTCTTCTCCTCCCACCACCCCACAGTGTGGCTGCACAAATATTTTGCTCTCGGGATTCCTGCTGCAGGTCCCAGAGGTCTGGCAGTGGAGCCAGCAGCAGGCAGTGGAGCTGCACAGCTCCAGGAGTACATAATGTTAACAAAGCAGTAATTGTATACATAGCCACTGTTTCAAACATTCATATACTGGCTTCCAAGGACCCTACTTTTATGTCTTTGTTTATATTTAATAGCAGTTACAGTGGTTAACTGGCTTTATTTTGGAAACCTTGATGTTTCTCTTGCCAGTACTGGCACTGTGAGGATCAGGAACAGAGATGTGCCTTTTTACTCTGTGTCTTCTGATAGGTTTTGTCACTTGGCAACTGTTGTTCTGTTAGACTTTGCAGAATTTGGACAGGATTCTGATCTCCTACAAAGTGACACACACACTTATTAGAATGCAGAAACAGGTTTGGGGCCTTTTTTCTGATTAAACCATGCTGAGTGCCATGCATGAGGAATTAGAGGCTGTCTGTTATTATGTGGCCAAACAGCTGCAGGAGCTTCTAGTGAGTGCTTTTAAATACTAGTAAAATAAAAATCAAAATAACATTCCCATGTTATAACATTCCCAACATGAAGCAGAATGTAAAGCGCAGGCACTCCTGCAAGTCTCCCAGGCTCTGGAAAAGAATTATCAAATCTGGACCATGCCAGTCTTCTTATACTTAAAGTTCCATTGAAGTAAAATATAAAATAAGGAGAAATTTTGGAGTCTTGTACAAGTTCTTTTGAGGTAGTTCCTTTTTCTAGTCTCTTTTCAAACCCAGCCCAGTGTAAGAAAAAAGAAAATATCAAAATTTTTATAAGGCTTGAGTTTGTGGGGTTTTTTTGAGATCCCATAGCTAGGAGGCATTTTAAGTTGAGGTTAATGCATACTACATTTTATATTAGGCTATTTTTCCTTTTAGGTGCACAGGTAATCACTCACATGACATTTCCAGTGGGGTATTCCCCAAGCCATTTAATTTTCCTACTCCTGCTGGGAAATGGGACTTGTTCAGTCAGCATCCCCTCCCTGCAAGTAAAATATCCTCATCCTTCTCAGAACAAAAAACTGCCAGGTGTAGGCAGCCCAAATAGTTTTGTCCTTCTGTCCAGTAAAATTGCTCCTGTGTTACCATTAAGGCTGTGTTGCCTGAGCACGATGTGCCCTCTGGGACTCCCTGGGAGTGCTCCAGCTGGGATGCTGCAAGAAAATTGCTCAGAAACCTTCTGAGTTTGCCCCCCACATGCATGGAATCTGGATCATCTCCACTCAGTGACTTTCCCTCAAGCACCCCCATACCTGTCCACCAGAGCCATGTGGCTTAGTCTTTACACTGCAGCTCTGCACCTGTGTGTGTGCCACGCCTGCCCACACCTGTTCAGCACCCGCTGGCCACATGGCCCTCTGCTTAACAGTGATGTGTTCCTCATTACCCCTCCACCTAGCCCTGGCTGCCATCTGCACACACTTTGGGCTTCTCACAGTCTTCTTGCACGTCTGGAAGGCCACAGCTACAAGCCAAACCTTTTCTGCATCTCTTAACCCAGAGGAGGATCAGCTATCATCCTTCCCAGAAGGAAGAGTGACTTCCCCCCCACCTCCTTCTCTAAATTGTTTGCAAAGCAAAAGCAGGGAGCACTACAGAGTTAGTTTCTGAAGTGAGGGCCTGAGTGGTTGTCTCAGAATGGACTGAAGGACCAGAGAGCTGCTCACCATCCCAAGGAGAACACCAACTGGCTGCTGCAGCAGGATCAGAAGGCTGGTCATGGATGAGGTTTTGAACATGAAGGTAGGGCTGTGAAGTTGTGGGTTGTATGTGGTACGTGTGTTGTGATGTCACATTGGTACTGGAAAGGCTTCACGTGGTATCCTGCTGCTATGGGATAGGGGTACCTATAAGCCAGCCCCTGTGCACGTGTTGTGGTTGTCCTACCTTGATTCCCAACCCCTGTGCATTCAGGAGCTCCCCAGCCTGCCGCTGCCCAGGCCGTACTTCACAGTGAGCCTTTCTGGCACAGGAGGTACAAGGGGCCAGAGTTCACATATGCCTGGGGTTAGAAATGGTGGCTCTGTGCCCTGAATGCTCACCCTTGTTCCAGCCTGGGCCTCTTGGTAGCACCAGGTATCAGCTCCCTGAACTGCTCTGAAGCACCATGATCTCCTGTTTCTGGGTCCTATGCAGCAAAAGCAGGTTGTGTTCTCAGAGGGCGTTTTCAGCCTCTCTGCTCTCAGCAGGCTGCAGAGCTGTTTGATCAACACAAGCTTTGACAGTCAGGCATCATTAATTTTCCGCAACCTACTACTTGAAACTCCTGAAAGGATGGGCTGTCACTGTTCCTTGCAGCCCTTGCTGGTCTGAACTGCCCTCTGCACTGTCCTGCTGCAGCACAGGAGGGCTGCATGCCTCGAGCCACTGCTCTCCTCCTTTGGGCCTGAGATTTAAATTCTGTCAGCTCTGTCAGGGAAAAAAGGAATTCTCAATATAGAATTACTTCTTTTTAAAGGATGAGATAAACTGTAATGCATTAATGGTGGAAGTGGTCATATACAATTCAGGCTTAGTGAGTACCCATTGTCTTAAATTAATCCTAACAAGCACTGTTTTCCCCAGCATGTGCCATTTTAACAGTCACTGTGGAGAGCTCTGCTTCCTAAAACTATCACAAATGAGATGACACCCTCCTCTTTTGGAAAGCATAATTGATAAAATGTGACAAAACATGGTTATTGCTTATTTGTAAATGGGATCCTTTAAAAAGTACGCTCTTATATGGATTGGGTTAAAGTGACTTGCTGATTAAGACATCTACATGAAATATTAAACTGCCATTATCTGGCTCCTGTTAAAATTCAAAGTCAGGATTCTCTTTTGTGCAGATTAAGTAAAAACTTCTATGCTGCTTTAGAGTACAATATAAATGTAGTAAGTAAAAGCTAGAGGTATATTTGAATGACAATTCACACATAATGTTTTAAGAAGAAATTCTAATATGCTTGGGATGGAATTAGAAGGACACGTTTGACACACTAATGGACAGATTTGAGTGCTTCCTGAGTGTTCAGATACAGCTTCTTCTGCTGAAATTCCCAAAATTACACTGCTGACTATTTCTGCTTTTACAGATACCCCATTTTTACTCTATGAATTATCTGCACAATCTAACTAAAAATACACTTCCAAAGCTTTATCTGAGTCCCTTTCCACACGCTTTGTTGGAACCCAGAGCCAAGGCCTGTGAAACTGGGACAGATTTTAAAACTGAACATGACTGTTCTTCTAAGTTTCCTCACTCATTCTTTTGTTTGAGAAACCTCCACTCAGCATGCATTCCAGGATACTGAAATAAGTATTTTGCAGTTATTTTAAATACATAGATTTTTGCTGGTAGGAAAATTAGTGCTGGAATTTTCAACCAGAGTCTGGTTGAAAGCTCATTAAAGTCTTTCAATGAGCAGTTATTTCAATGAGCTTATAACGAGACACTTTACGTTCATATGAGCTTCGCACTAAAACCAGTAGTGAGTGGTATACTACAAGACCTGCCTGCAAATCCCAAACCTGACAGTATTTCCTGAATGAGATAATGGCAAATGAACTGCTGTTCAAAATAATTCACCTGAGAGTTTAAGTGGGATGTGATATGGAAATGCTGGATGAACAAGAGAGAAGCAAAAGTTTGAATATACCTTTTGATCATTGCACTGAAGGTACGTTTTAGCAGATGAGTGCTAATGGATGTGGGTCCATTTAAGAGATGCTCTTCTTCCTTTGGCATAAAAAGGGATTGGCAGGGAAGTTGGAAAGGAAGAAGTTACTGGGTAACAATGCTGTTATTATAATAACCCTAGGTTGTACCTTGGTCTTTTTTGTTAACAAACCATGCCATATACTGATTCTGTGCAACCACAAAATTTAATAAATAATTTTTCACAATTGCATATTAACTCTGAGACTGTGTAGAACTATCACAATTTTATGTAGTTCCCCACCCCCTTCTTTTCAGGATTCAAGTACAAAGATGTCTGGTTTTATGCCCTGAAGATATATACTTATCTATACACTACAATATAGTCTAAAAAAGCTTTTGTAGTTTTTTTTTAAGCTTTATCCCTGGTGTTAGAAAACTCAGGTATATTCATAATTAATTGTCTTGATCAAAACCAAACTTCTTACAATTAAGAAACAAACAGAAGGTATGGCATATCAAACAGACTTTCTGCTGCTGTGATCTTACCTAAACACAAAATAAGATCCACAGTACTTCCACATTAATAATAGTAAAATGTTTGGGGTTTTTTTTGCTTTCTTTACTTCTTTAAAAGTGATTGCTATGTCTTCCCATACACAGAGCTCTGGCACTTTACGAACAAACAATAATAAAGCTTTTTGCAATTGTGTCAAGCATAAGGAGAGGAAGGTGTGTATGTCCGTGGAATGGTGAGAGAAATCAGAATTGCTGATGTAGCAATTGCCTACCAGGCAGAGGAGTAGGAAATTGCAGAGAAAAGAAGGCAGTTTGAAATCCTGCCTGGCAATGATTTTGACGACTGAGAGACACTGTTCATTTCTCAAGTGCTGCTAAAACATATGGAACTTGCTTCTTAAGGCAGAGGGTTTTGGTGAAGATGTCTTCACTTGGATCTTTGTCCTGGCTTCCATCTGGCCAGATGACTTTGAAGTACGGAAGTGGTGCGGGTTGGCTAGCAATGCCTTTTCCTTTTGGGGAGGGTGTTGAAATGGTCTTTCTGAGGGAGGTGACTTCCCCGTGTTGTGCCACCTGTGTCCCTCACTGGACATAGAAAAATCACGACTTTTTGGAGTGTGCCTGAAAGGATTCTTGTCACCAGTCATCCACATTGACATTGCTCTGGTCTCTAGTATGTGCTGCAGCCCCGAGTGTGACCCTGATGCTAGTCACAGAGGTGGATGTGGGAATTGGGGTGACACACCCTGAAGGAGACAGAATATGACACCCTCAGGCCTAGTGCAGTTTCCCTCTCGTCACTAGCACTCTGCCAGCGTAGCACAGTCGTGACAAAGATCTGGCCCATAGTGGTAGGAGCTGGATTCATTCATGCTGTGACCTCTGCAGGGGGATGTTGAGGCTACCAGTGTGACACTTGAAACAAGGATCTTGAAATTACTATGTCTGTCTTCTCCCTGAGTATCATATTGGCACTATAATGTGAACAGAATAATCAGTTAAGCAGAGCTATGATAATTTATACCTATTAGATCTAGGTCCTTTTCCATCATCTGTTGAAGGCCAAGTTATTGCCACTGCTTTCTTCCCCTCACAGAAAATTATAATTAATCAACAGATTCAGGAAGCAACCTGTTATGGTTTCATTGCCTATAGCATATTTTCATATATTAATGCTTCCTGTGTGTGATGCAAATGGCAACTCTCCAAGGCAATGCATTGTTTTTAAGAAGGTCAGTGTTATAATGTATGGTGCTATTTTCCTACACTAATCTGCTTTCTTGTGATCTTTGAATTCTGTGAGACTTGAGCTCAGATGTGAAAAGAGAGATGGCAGATCCTCCTGAAAGGAACACAGGTGTAGGTTCAGCTATTGTTTTTTTTAATGGAGGATCAATTAGAATAACACCTGATGAAATAAAATGAGCATAAGGGCTAAGGTTAATGAATGACTATTGATAATGAATCCAGGATTTGTAGTTGATACTGTTTACAGTGGTGGTACCTGTGGAACAGCTAAGAATGGAGCCTGGTGTGCCAGGCAGGCAATGCTGCCCCAGCAGCTGCTCCCCTCTGATGGGTGGCAGATGACAGGAACACTCCATAGTGGTGAGCCTGAGAACAGGACACGACTGTGGGAAGCTGGGAACGAGCTGCTGTCCTGACAAAAGCTGGTTTGTAATTGCAAGCACAGGCCTAGCCAAGGGGAGCGGGTCTCAGCAACAGCCACGGAAATTTTCGTACCATTGCCTATGGACAGAGGCTGAGCAGTGACAAAACAGTGGCAGTTGTCTTTATTATGTAATCTGAGCAATATTCTCTGAGATTTCAAACACACACAACAGTAAGGCAGTTCTAAAGGCAATCCACAGTGCCAAACAGTAATGTTTCCCTAGGCATGTTGTCTAAACACCCTTCTGTTGCAAAATACTTTATTTCGGGACTAACCTTATCTTGGGATCCCTGTTAAGAGAGACATAGGTTTAATGCATAATGGTTTTAATTTTATCTATATGTTCTTAGTGCTATCATACTATTTTACTAGTAATTTTAAAAGTTTAATTCATATTGACAAAGATGACTAGGATATCTTGATTTATGGCAGAGACTAAATTTATAAATAAAATACTTTTTTTGTTCTGTCTGAAAAATAGACAAGACAGTCCTCTTTAATTAACATGACAACTGTATCTCAAAAGGGCCTGTGAAAGAAGCAAGCCAGCAAAACATGAATCAACAGCTCAAGCAGAAAAAAAAATGTTAGGAAAAGTCACCTTCCCCCTTTTTGTTTTTACAATATTGAAATAAATTAAACTGCTCCAAATAATTCTTTTATTAGTTCTTCTAATATTTCAGTTGAAATAATGTTGATTACTCTTTGTTGAAACAACCAGTACATTGAGTTCCTAAATTCATGGATATTAGTGAAATCTGCATTATGTCATTGTAAGAAAGGCCAAGAAACCAGAAACATCTCAGTGGAGTGTAAAGAAAAACTCTGTGGCAAGTTGAGCAATGAAACACAGGTATCTTTCATATCATGTTTCTGTGTGCTTCTTTTTGTAGTTACAAGGGTCTAAAGGCAAAGACAAGACAAACTTTATACGTAAAGATAAGGGATTTTTTTAGTACAACCATCTCACCTTAAATCCCATCACTATATCTCAGGTACTCAAAACCTCTACTTTTTCAGACTGTAGTAGTGTATTTCATAAAAGATGCTACTTTTTCCTATAGAGACCATTTTTGTCTGAAAATCAGACTTCAAGAATAATTTCAATTTTGAAAATGTTACGGAAGACAAAATTTTCTACCAAGGGCTATGGTATAAAGATGAGATTGAAATAGTAAATGGAGAAGGAAAATTAATGGGCTAAGTGTAATGTATCCATTACATGACAGCATTTTGTAAACCATACAGCCTTAAATTGTTCTATAACTCAAAATTATATAGCTTAATATTTTATCTGTTGTTATTTTGTTTGCTGTACACAGGATAACCAGAATATATGTCAACTGAATATGAAATGTTCAAGGAATGATGCATATAGTGGCTATATTTCCATGGTGGAGCTTTTTGCATAGAGTTAATGAAGTGCTTGGGGTCCTAGGGAATTAAAGGTGCTATATAAATGTAAGAAATTATCATTAAAAAGTTTTTCCCTCCAGGCATTTGGGATTTTGGTATGTGTTACAAGGAGGCATTTGCAGTCTTCTTTCATTCAAAATGCTTCAGCTTAAACATTTTCCAGCTCTCCCTCTGCAGCTTCAGCTACAAAAACGTTTATATGAAGAAACAGTTACTAAATTGGTTCCAGTTAATCATACTTTGCTGCTAACTTGAAAGAACCTGCCTTGGTTTAAGCTTTTTATAGCCATGTTGAAGATCAGGAGGAACTAGGAGCATCATTCTCTCAAGAGATTTTCAAATGCTGTTTTAACCATTATTAGGCCTTGTCTGCATTGGTGGAGAAATAATCCAGGCCACAGCCAGAACTTCTGCAAACAGCCAGCTGTGCAATATCTGGCTTGATTTTCAAGGATCCTGTTGTGTTGTTCTCTACTGGCCATTACATGTTCCTTTACTGGCATTAGAATGCTTCACTAGTCCTAAAGTTTCTATTTTGTGCAGACATGCAATCCCAATTTTGTGTCATTTGGTGTCTGTTTCTCAAGTCTTCTTAATCCATCAGGCAACCTTTAAGATCATCTACTACTTTTCACATACTACAAATGGCAACAGAAGTGGAATTAGAAATCAAAAAAGACTTCTGACACCACTGGACATAATGAAATTTTAATGAAATATTGCATTTATGTTCTTTATTCATTCACACCAAATGTGGGTTTTTTGATCCACAGATTATGTGAATCATAAGCATTTTTAAGAATCCATTAGTGCTAATGGAATTGGGCCTCTTAGTTCAAGTATTAAGTTGAGAGATTAAAAAATTGCTAGATATCTTTAAACTATTAATAAATTCTGGGATTTGGCAGCATTTGAACTGAAGTTCAGGTTTTGTTATGCTAAGCATTTTACTTGTTCACAAATAGATGTGAAATCTAATAAAACATTGCATCTTCTATAAGTTAATACTTCTATGGAATTTGGGGATTTCCTTCAGTTATTAATTGCAGAATTGAAGCCAAAATTGCTGTTCCTTAAATCTTACCTTCTATGGGACAACATATATTTAAATTAAATAAGTGTGATGACCTTAAAATTACTGCGTGCAATAAAATATATGATTTTCAGCAAGAAGCTTAGGGGTAGTATTAATATTTGCTTTTCACGTTTTTATTGTATTTTGGTTAGTGTGGAGCACATATCATTTAAGAATCTTAGAAGGAATCTGGGGATTGCACAAGATGATAATGTTTCTTTTGTTTAAGAGCAGTGGAAAAACTGTCCTTACAAGCTCCAAAATAATTAGAACTCGATTTTAGAAGTGTATATTTTCAGAAAATAAGCTTAATTCTCAGAAGAATAATATTAGCACTCATTAGGGGACTGAATGCTTTGGGGTACTGTTAATGAAATTCATAGCCTTTTGCCTGTGGGCTATCAGTTTGAATTCAGTCTAACTCAGTGGAGATTGAAAATTGGCCTATTTAATGGCCTTTTAGTCATCTCTAATGAGTTGAGTTTGGTGGGTCTCAGTCCTGCAACATAAACCACTCACACTGCCTTCTCCTAACTGGCAAGCTCCAGAGAAACCACTGAATTTAATGGATTTTGGGGAAAATTAGCCTCTGGTACCATGGAGAAAAAACAAAGAAAAGCAAAAGCTGTGATAGACAATGGTTACATGAGCACTAACACACACATTGTTTTTAAATGTGGAATTTATAATGATATATAAAGTTTCTAAATTAGCAAATTAGCTGAGCATGTGACATATGTTGCTGAACAACTATACTGATTGTAACATGACAAAGACTCCCAAAGGGGATATCTACACCTGTGCATAAGATCATGACAACACATGAAATGTTTAAATGCCTCTGGGATTCACTTTTGTCAGGGAAAAATAGGATCAGAACAGATATCTGGGTATCTGGATAGTAACTGCAGCTACAGAAAATTATGCTGAAAGCAATTATAACCTAGTGTGCCTCCATTACTTCACAGCAGTCAAATTCTTCTATATTTTCCTTACAGATAATTAACTTAATATTAAAAGGCATACTAATACCATTTCCAGGATCCTGTACATATGCCAGTTTTACTTATCCATATTGCAATAGAACTGTTCCTAATGTCTAACTGAAATTTCTCAGTACAGTTTAAAGCTGTTACGTTTAGCCTTGTCTGCAGTGGACTCAGTCAACAATGGATTTTTCTCCCCATGGTCTTTTATTCTCTAGACTAAAAAATCCCACACATTCCTATTTTCAGTTAGGGTCACATCTTTTAAAATGGTGACTTTTCCCCCTCCCTTCATTGTACTGTCTTCTACTGGAAGTTTTTGAAAGAAATTTTTCTTGAAATGCAGAGGCCAAATCTGAACACACAGATGAGGCTTCACCAGTACTAAAGACGAGGAATTCTTCCTATGTCCTAGATATGACAGTTCTGTTTACGCATCTCTCTGTACTGCAGCTTTTTTCACAACGGTGTGACATTGTTGATGCATGTTCAGTTTGTGATTTACTCTGATCCCCAGCCCCTTTTCTGTAAACCTGGTGTTTGTTCATCTGTTCCCAGTCTTGCAATTGTGCAATTGTTATTTTCCTGCTTAAATGTTGAAGTTGGCACTTGTATTTATTCAATTGCATCATATTTCTGCAACTATTTTTTCAGGAAAGCCTTGAATTCTTTTCTTGTGCTGTAACAGAGCTTCCAGCTCTGCCAGTTTGGCGTTGTTGGCAAATCCAATCCATATAAACTGTATTCTGTCACATACATAATTAGACTTGGGACCCCAGTCATGACATACCCACCTCCAGGGAACCATATTTGCTGTCCTGCTATTTGTCACAGTGAAACGTAGCTGATGTAATTTTGCACCACTGCAGTCAGTTCATTATGTTATGTCTTTTGCCTGCTCAATTAAGACTTCTCTGAGATGGTGTCAAAAACCTGACTTAAGTCAAGTCAAGCCGTAACTGACCAAGCACTACTCACATCCAAGGCCTGGTATTCTGTCATAGCTTGGGATGAGTTTGGCTCAATGTGATTTTTTTGACAAATCTATGTTGGCTGTAACTTACCACTTCATTAGCTATTATGTACTTAAAGATGTGTGATTATTTGCTTCAGTACTTTTCTGGGAATAGAGGCTGGAATGATTGACAGTGGTTGGCTCTACCTATTCCCTCCTTTTGAATTATATGTGCCGTGTTTTTCCTCTTCCTCTCTCCTAACATCTGTCTGTCCCTGAGCACTCTGACCACCGCTCACGCCTCTAACGTTGCCTTTATCAGCTTCTCACTCGAGTGTGAAATCCCCCGGGCCCGGCAAGTCTGAAGGGAAAAAATTAACTCATCTAAGCAGTCCCTATGCACTTAGCATTCTCCCCTGACTGCGGGAGAATTCCCTCTGTGAGCCGGGGCTCGCTTCAGCAGCCTTAGTCTGAGGAGAGAATGGCACCGAAGGCGTCCTTCTGTCACCTCACGGCTTCTCGCCCCCCGGGCAGTGCCTGCTGCGCTCAGATTCCCTGCGCCCCCGGCACCGGCCACAGCAGCCTGAGCCCGAGCCCGAGCCCGCCTCTGCCTCCCCGCTGCCTCGGGAGCGCCCCGCGCACATCCTGCCGCACCTGACCCGCTTTCCCCGGCCTGTGCGAAGGGCAGCCCGCAGGGCGGGCGGCGACCGCGCTGGCAGCCGGCGCTGTGTGCCCGGCGCGTTTGGGGAGCCGCCCGGGGGGAGACGGACGGACATTCCCAACGAGTCCGGGGGACGGACATTCCCAACGAGCCCGGGGGGGACATTCCCTCCGAGCGAGCTGGGCCGCGGCGGGCAGAGGGCGCGCGCTCCCGCAGCGGGGGCAGGGATGGGATGCTGTGCGCGTGCGCCCTTCGCCCTCGGCGGGGCGCGTGCGCGCGTGTGTGCGTGTGCGTGCAGCCGCGCGCGGAGCGGCGGGGCGGTCGGGAGGCTTGCGCGATGACGTCACGACGGCGCGCGCAGGACGTAACCCCGGCGTGACGCACAGCCCGGCGAGCCCGTGAGTTTCCCGTTACGATTTAGTTTTTTGTATCGCGCCCCCGCCGCCCCCGCCCGGCCGCGGAGTGAAGGGGGAGAGCGGGAGGCGCAGGGCCCCGCGGGCCGGGGGGCGCGGGCCGGGGCCGAGCGGAGCCCACCCGATCCGGGCCGGGCCGGGCCGGCCGCCCGCCCTAGCGGCGGGTGGCGGAGCGGGCGACTCTGCCCCATCCTGCCGCATCGGGAACATGGCGGCCGCCTCCGACCTGGTGCGGCACCGCGGTTCGGCCGCAGCCGCCCGCGCCGCGGTAAGTGGCCCGGCCGGGCGGCGGTGGCGACGCGGAGGCCGAGCGGCTGCGGCAGGCGCTGCCCTCCCCTGCCCTTCCTTCTCCAGCCCGCCTTGTGGCCTCTCTCCGTACCGACAAGCGCCCCCCGCCACCTCCCCGAGCTGACGAGCGGCGTTCCCGGTGCCCCGGCCGGGCGGGACACAAAGGGCTGTGTCGAGCAGGGTTTTGTTCGGTCACATGAAGCGGCGCAGCCAGTGAGCGCGGAGCGGGGAGGGGGAGCGGGGCCGCCGCCATTGCCAGGCGCGGAGGAGCTGGGCAGCCCGGGGCCGCCGCTCGGGGCCTGGGGCCGGGCCGGCGGCGGCGGGAGCCAGGTAATGCCCCGCGGGCGGGGGCGGCCGGGCGGGACAGCGCCGTCGCTCGAGGGTGGCCGGGGTCACTCTGGGCGCCCACAGGCGTCCGTGCCCTGCCGCCGCCCGCCCCGGCGGGTCCCGCAGGGCCGCTTGTGCTCCGCCGCGCGTCTCCCTGGTACGGGTCCCGCCCGCGCTGCCCCCCTCTGCTGGCGGCCCGCCCGGCAAAGGTTGCGCTGCCGTCCTGGGACAGGGGGAGCGTGCGCTCCTCACCCTCCCCTTCGCTCCCTTCCTGCTTGGCGTGGAGCGGGCAGGCTCTGAAACGCCCGGTGTCGGTACAAGGGGCTGGCGAGTCCCCGGTCCGCCGCCGTGTGCCCTCCGGGAGCGGGGGCAGAGCTCCCTGCGCAGAGATGGTTTACAACAGCGAGGGAAAAGTTACCAGTTCAGGTACCAAAGTCGTGTGTTCGGGCTCCCAACAGCTTCAGGATCTGGTGGTTTCTCTGACAAAGTTTGTGTTACCAGTTTGCAGTGATGAGCATCATCTTGACAAATGGAACGGGTGTGAAATGTAGAATGTTTTATTTCTTCTTGTGGCTTGTGTGTAACGTTCAGCCTGTTGGCAGTACCTCTGTGGTGGTAGTGTGGTCTGTAAACTGACAAATCACCTGGTCATGGAAACCAAGTATGATAGATCAAAATAGGCTTCCATCAGTGCTGTACAGCTCTAGCCCTTTAAGCAAAACCTCATTTGCAGTGGTATTCTGATTCCTGCCTCCCTTTCCAGCGCATAATTTAATTATAAAGATTGTGTCATGGAACTTTGCTTTCAAACGCATATGAAGAATGAATGTGCACCAGATTTTAGAGTGAGAAGTCATTTCATCTTGTATAGAGTAATGAATTAACACATTAATTAATTGACAGGTTTTTTAATACAAGTTGCAGCATAATTTTTGATTCAAGTAATAAAACAAATTTTAAGGAGAAGATTCTTCACAGTGGAGGGCGAAGTACTTGAGAGTTTTGGTAACTTAATGTCATTCTTGTGTGTAGAATTCTTTACTACCTGACTTGTGCAAGGTTGGTGATTTGAGGACAGAATAAATGGACTGATTAGACAATGCAGGATAAACCTGGGGAAGCTTTTAGTGGGTCACTTAGGTGCAGGGAAAATGCAGCAGTTTTCTTATTGGAGAGGAGTTAAAGCAGGGTGCGTCAAAGAGCAGTGCAGTGTGACAATCCTGTTACACTGCCTTGGAATCAGAACTGATGTTGCAAACCTGCTTAATGTAACTGCAGAGGAATATGATGCAGAGTTATACAAGAAATACAGTGAGAATTGAAGTTAATAATCTTCAGAATATCTTCTTAGAATAGTTTCTTCTGATGTCTGGTATTCATTCCTACAGATTTCATTTTTAATAAAAAGACCTACAGAAGGAAGAGGAATTTTGTAGAGGAAAACACTCATAATGTAACTAAAGAGACTTGACTTTTAGTACATTTTTTTCTTTTGTTTAATCTGCATTATTTTTTTTTTAATTTATAAAAAAGCCCTGGGACAATATCACTGTTAAAAAACCCCAAAACCAACCAAACAACCAAGGGTGTACTACTCTGACTTTTTTTTTTTGTGAAGTTTGATGAAGTCCAGTGTGATTTATGCTTAGTAGCACTAGGAGGAATGTGCCTAGGAAAGTATGGAAGTTCTTAATGCAGAAAGTTAGAAAAGGTAGTTGAACTCTCAACAGGTGACCTGGCTAGTAGGAGAAAAAGGCACTGACCACTTGGAGCATCTTTGTGAGATTATTTAATGCAGAAAAGGTTGACTGAAATAGGAGCATCAGCAGCTGAATAAACAGGATATTAAACAAGAATGGCAATGCCTTTGACTTTACCTGAATTTCATATGGATACTGAAGTCAAGGGTTGTTAGTGCAGTTTCTTGAGCTATAGTTTGTGCTTAAGCTTGCAAGCAATAGTACAGCCTACCAGTGTGTATACTTTTTAAATTCAAGCCTTTTCAAGTAATTTATGGAGAAAATGGAGCTGAAAAACGAATAAAATTCTCAATAGTAATAAAGCACATACAAGTTCACACACATTTATTAGTTTCAAACCCTTTCAGGTTTTTAAAAGCTCTGAAAACTTAAAACTGGAGAAAATATGGAATAGTAATGTCACTTGCTCAGCAGCTTCACCTGAAGTTGGTTTGAATTAAGGGTTTTGGAACAGCTGCTGATTCACTGTCCTCGTATTTGTACATTTGCAAGCAACTTTTTATCTTTAGCAAAGTCCAAGTGATGTGGCTATCAGAGGGCTGCCTTAAGATACTTGTTTTATTGCCTTTATTCTTTTAGTACCAAATGCATTGCTCTAATGTTAGTTACTACAAGACACATTCAATTAGTTTCCTTTGTGCTCTGGATTGCAGAGCATTTTGTATTATGTATTGTGTATTCAGAGATTGGGGAAATGGCAATAAAATTAAACAATGTTGCACTCATTTAAATTGACTTTGAGACTGAGTAAACTTGGCATAATTTCCAAAACCAGATTTGTTCAGATGAAAATAATGTCCAGCCTACTTCCAGAGTGTAGAAGAATCCCTGGTGAAATGAACCAAAACCAGTTTGTCATCTCTGCAAATGTATTTGTTGGTTTTTGTGAGCACTCTGCCTATAAGCCAAATCTATTATCTGATTTTTGTTAATTAATGTTTTTCCTTGCTGCATTTTTTAACCAATGTAGATGTAAATTTCATATTGGTACTGCATAAAGAGCTTAAGTTACCTGTGGAAATTGTGATTGCTGTTCACTCTGGCTGATAAACATAAAGATACTGTCAGAATGAGTTAAAGGATTTCTTAAAAGTCTGTAGTGTCATGAAAAAATATCCTCTTTCTGCCTAATTAACAAAAAAAATTCCAATAAACCCAGATAGAAAGCTCACATAAACGTTAATGTCAGTAGAGATTGTGTTCCCTTAGATGAATAATAAGAACTTTTTGTGCAAGCAGTGATAGTAGCCCACATTGTTCACAGAATTGTAGAAAAGCTCTTGGATGGCAAGGATGTGAAATGGCCATGTAAAATCAGATGCAATTACTGTGCACCTCTGTAGTGCAGTAATCCTATGGGATGTAGTTTGGGGCTCAAATCACAGTTCACCATCAAGAAAGACCATGTAATAAGTTTGCATAAACTTCTAGTATGTGTTGTTTTCAAGATTTGAAAAAACATAATAGGCTCTGTTACTTACCTAGTCAGCAATTCAGTGTTGTGTAGTGAATATTTCATCTTGGTACAAAGTCTGCCCAGAATCTGTAAGATTTACTCATAATGGTAGAGGAGAAGGAGAGCAAGCTTTTTAAAAATTTCATAATCAAATATATTATAAAATAATTTCATATAAAATGATTTCTTTTAAATCCAGTTGTTTAAATCCTGCCTTGCTGTCACTGTTCAGCTGTACACAGCAGCTGTTCGGTTCAGAAAAGCCAGGCCCTTACATTGCCAGGGAGGTTAAATGGGGGAGGACAGTGGCTTAAGAGGGTGTGTGAGTTCTGGTTGCACTAAATGTTAACTGATATAACACTTCTGAGCAACCTGGGATTACAGAGAACTCTCACTCCAGGAGAAGTCATTGTAATGCTCTTGGAATGGGAACTGATGGTTCGTACTAAATCCAGATACTGGAAATGGAATTCTCTAGTTGATCTTTATTGATTGATATTGAGTGCTTTGTCTTACAAATAATTAACTAGTTTAAGGATGATGGGCTGTTTAGTAATTCAGTATTTCTTGAAACTTAATCCAGTTTATGTGAAGTTCATGCTCTAATCAGAATAAAGGTCAGATGGCATAGTTTAGGAATATTTCAGGCCCTTTGTTAGTGTGTTGTAACTTTTCAGCATGCTGAACACTATGAGTTAGATACTTATCATACTTAATTGGATTTCTTTTTCTTCATAAAGGGACACTATTTTGGGAGTATTTGGATGCCTGTATTTTTTGCTTGCCTTAAATGGCTACTTGGTAACATTCATTTTTACACAGCATTAGAACAGGAGAGAGGGTGCATTTTGGGAAACGGGATGGGAGGAATTACAGGTGCCTTATTGATTGGTCCAATTGTAGCTGAAGTCATTAATCCAGATCATTGTATCTTCCCTGTTCTCTGGACCAACTGTTAGCACCCATTTGTAAAAATACTGTTCACAGCAAAGTGTCTCTTGTGTAATTTACCTTTATTTACAGGCTTTTACCTGATGTATCCATTTTTAGTTTGAGTGACAGACAAGGAATTCCTTAGCAAATGTAATCATTGAAATGTAGTGATGAGTCCCTTCTGCCTGCTTTTTCACAGAATAATATTTTGGTACATTGATGGCATTGAATTGTGCTCTATCCCATCCGCTTTCCCAGTGTGGCCCTTTGGTAGGGACAGGGCTGAGTTTTCCAGAGAAGGCGTACAGCAGGAGGTCAGGTGACTGCTTTTGGAAAACTGATCCTTTTATGTCTGCTGGTAAACTGTGGCAGCTCTGAAGCTGCTCCTTGCTGCTGCTGGTAAGAAGTGGCTGTGGCTGTTACTGGCCTGGCTGCAGTCAGTGGGTGATGGGTGCTGGTTATGGTTTAGGGTTTTCATTGGTTTGGTTGGGGTGTTCAGGCTGATGGGGCTTTTTTTTTCTAATTTAGCTTCAGTTTTTATTTTCTGGAGTGGTTGTCCTCTGTATATTTCTGCTGTTTGCTTCTGCTTTTACTCAGCTCTCCTAGGAGCACTATGTGATACAATTTTTGATGCTTACTTTTGGAAGATCTTCAATGTTTGTTGAATAATGTTTGTTCCTGATACCTTTCTTCATCTTCAAATGTGGGCATATACAACAGTTTTGTAACTGTTGAGTTTCAGGAACTGTCTTTGATATTAACTTAGTTTTCTGAATTTATCCTTTTCAGTCAGAAGACTGTGGAAATCTATAGAATTTGTATCCTAAAATTAGGCTCCCAACAACCAGAACAGTGGTTGTAGGTTGTTGTATTTATTATTGTGTTTATTCTTATGTAGGCTATTGTATTTATTCATAGAAGAATATTGTGTATTCTTATGAATGTTCTTAGGAGCCTTCACCAAAACCACCAGATTCTGTGTTCTCCCTGTGATAATTGGTAGGGAGGGCAGAGGAGGGGAGTGGTTTTTTCCAACAGCTGTATTTTTGTTGTTGCTACCCAGTCGGCTTGGTATTAGAAACAGTATTTTCAACAGAGGA
This sequence comes from Emberiza elegans, assembly GCA_024865655.1. Lineage (NCBI taxonomy): Eukaryota > Metazoa > Chordata > Aves > Passeriformes > Fringillidae > Emberiza > Emberiza elegans. Next base: position 71,252,878 of record JALJVW010000206.1, read on the forward strand.
CAGGCACTGCTTGCAAAGTTCCAATATAAATAACTTTTTTCCTTCACACAGAAGCACTGGGTTTTTTGTTTTAATACCATAGCTGTGAGTGTATCTTCTGTGAGAAAGTCTTGATTGTGTGTGCTATCACAGGGAGTGGGAAGTGGCAGTTCTGCAGCTGGCTTCTCACAGTTCTCTCCCACACTGAAGTGAGTACTCTGCCCTCTTTTGCTTCCTTTTTCATAGCGTGATTCTTGACTTATTGAAATCACCTGATCTTTTGTGTTCTTGGGCAAAACTTTGAAACTGAGAATCTGTGGCATGTAATGAAAATAACTGCACTGTGAATGAATTGTAGTGAATATTAGTATTCTGAAATTACTTTTAAACAGTTTCTCATCTTGTAGAAAGTTGAGAACAAAATGGCACTTAGAACTCCCTAACCAGGTAGTTATTAACAAAAAAATGTATAATGTGACCGTTTTTTTGCTGAGGTAAAAGGGGGAAAATAAGCTGGGGAGACATGTGATGGTGAATTAACCTAGATAAGCCCCAGTGAGAAAATTGGGTTTGGAGTAGTTACAGAATGGAGGGAGTAGAACTTTAATGTCTGGAATGCAAGTTGAGCTGAAATGCTGCAGAAAGAGAGGTGGAAAGGTTGCTTGTGTGTTACATAAACCAAAGATAGTAGGTACTGTCCATGGTCTTTCTAGATCTTTGCTTTGGGGAAACTATTGAACATCTGTTTTATTTAACTTGTTTTCTTACAGAAGTGGTTTAGGATAGTGATTGGCTTTTTCTGTGTCTTTTTGAAGCCTTGACTGTGTTGGACAGTAGTGACTCAGGTGATAGTTGACTTGTTGGTGAGCTGCTTTAGCAGGGATTCTTAGAGACCTTTCCTTTTGTTAGTGTTTTGGAAAAAGTACATCACTAGTGGTCTGTGCCATGTTCCCCTAAATGCCAGGCCCTTGTTCCCAGGCTTTGGAGGTGGTGAGGATCCTTGCTGAGGATGTTCATTGTGATTCTCTCTGCTGCACATGTGGCTGAAAGAGCTGGTGGATGAGAGAGATTGTTCCTTTCCTGGCATGTGTAAGATTTGGAAAGGAAGAAGAACAGCTTGTCCTGAAAAAAATTGTTCTCCAGGTATCCTCTCTACTACAGTGGTAAGATTGCTTTTGCTTTTCAATATTTTAGCAGCAGTAATGAGCACTAAAAGGTACAATGTATTTTTGCACAAAGGAGAGTGCAAAATATAGAAATGATGCTTGGGAGAAGCCATCCAGGTTCCTATATAACTGAAATGTCACAGTATTTCTAAAAATACCATACAGGTACTGTGATAATTCATTTTTAGAAATGTCCTTTAGACACTAAAAACAACTTTGGAATTTGCCTTCCATTTTTTTTGTCCAGTGAAGTGTTACCAGAGGTGAGCAGAGATGATGACTTGTCTAGTGAGGAGTTATGTCAAGAACAAGTAAACAGTTGTGTTTCTTTGTCTGTTTATCTTTACAGATATTTATCAATATTTGTATATAGACAAACAATTTAAAGTTGGAATATTGTGGTTTGGAACATCATATAAAGTTCTAAATGAAGGCAATATTTAGGATAATGTACTGACATTCAGTAAAACTGAAGGCATCCAGGTTCTTTAGTTTTTTCAGGAGTTCAGCTATGTCCGTTAGGAAATTAGAGAGATGAGTTGATAGTTTTGCATAAGAAGTACTGGAGTATCACAGCAGGACTTTCCTTCATGTCATTTGGAGCATTAATGCTGAGTTAGTTTTGGGGTTTTTTCCTTGTGGAACCATTTAGAGAAAGTAGGTTTGTTTGACTTCTGCAAGGTAATTGTTTGATCTTTAGGATACTGGGTGCTGTTTTAAATAAAGTTCTATTTAATATATTTCTAGTAACTTGGCTTTAGGTCCATCTAGTAAGCTGCTCCTGAAGTGTGCTGATGCATACTATTTTCAAAGGATGTAAATATAAAGGAGGGAGGATTAATTAGAGATCCACCTGTGTTGTGGTTTCCATGGTCTTCTTTGATTCAAAGTTTTCTTCCAACTTAGTGATACTAATACTAGGAGCTAGGGTGGTTTTGTCCAAAGAAATATCTCTGTGATTTCGCTTTTGTTATGACAGACAGTTTTACCTTAACTTTCTTTCCATTTTTTAAAATAATTTTCCAGAATGCCTTTTTCAGCAGGAAGGAGTGCTCTGGTTTTTACCTGCTTGAGGCTGTTCTTTTTCTTCATGTTTTCTGCCACTGTAGATTCATTAGCATTTCTTCCTGTCCTTAAAGAAGATTTTAGCGTTCAGAAATAAAAACCAAACCTGTATGATGTTAAATCGGCAGCTATTTGAAAGTTACCAGTACTTTTCCACAGGACAATCCTATTAGTGTAAAAAACCTGCCTCACTTCTCAGCCCTCCCCCCCGCCCCCCCCCAAAAAAACCCTGGCCAGAAAACAACAAAAAAAAACTCCACCCCAAAACCTTCCTGGCTTTTCAAGGCCAAAGTACAAATCTGAGTGCTTTGTGGCTATCTCATAAAAAATCAAGAATACAAATATCACTGTTTTCCTCTAAATATTGTAAATTCCAAAGAGTTTTCTGGTTCAAGGAAGAGCTTTGGTTAGGATATTTTGAAGGCTTAATTTTGGAGAAGTTCTGTTTTGTTCTGTGCTGTAACTTCCTTTGTTTTCTGTTTTATTTGTTCTTAGAATTTCTTTAGTTTTGTGAATCTGAGGATAAAGACAGGTTATTTCTTAAATTTTTAACAATCCCTTATGTATTTCTGTACTTTTATCAGAGTTCTGCGGTGTCATTCATGGCTCTTGTTTTCTCTGAAGCTGCTTAAAGTTAAAAAGGTATTAAGTAAGTTCTGAACTTTTTTATCAGAATTGCTTTAATTTAGTGTGCTTCCATATGCTGTCCTTGAACTTGAGGAAAAGTTACTCTTGCTCCTTTTGTCCGTTTAAACCAGATTTCATATTCATACATAGTCTCTCAGTATTTAAGTATTGGTTATACTTCTTCAGTGTTCCAGTGGAAAACAAACAGGAGGTCTTGAAATCTTACTTGTATGCTTACGAAATTCCTGGTGATGATGAAACATAGTAGCTCTGGGGCCAGTCAGTAGGCAAATAGTCAGCTGTGTTTAGGGGCCCAAAAGAAGGCACAGAACCTCTGTTGATGTAGAACACCAAGCTTTTGGGACATATTACTCATTGTGAATTATGAAGCCTTTGAACAAGGTATTTAGAGGTTTTTTTTTTTAACTGTGAATGTCCAAGACAATGGCAAAGTTTCCTTTGTGTTTGGTGTTGACTTTGGTTTGTTTTAAGAAGCTTTGTTATTACTTCAAATAACATAAGCTGTTTACTTGCTAGAAGAAAATATTTCTGTCTTGGGGTTATGTCCTTTTTAGAGTGGGAAACATACAGGTTTCTTTGCTTCAATTTAAAAAACATGTCTATATTCTGAAACAGTAATGATGTGAATGACTTGTGCCCTTTATACTTGTGGATTTTATGCAATCTTAGCCCATGCAGATCCAGTTCTTTGCTGCTATCCTAGTAATCCATTGTAAAGCATATGAAATAGGCCTAAGTATCTGTCTTGTCTCTCCTGTTTCTTGAGCTACTTTTGAAAGTTTGGTTGGGAAACCTGCTCTGGTTAGGAAAACTGACAAATCAAGGACAGCCAATGGGCTGGGTATGCACAGGTGAGGATAACTGGTGTGGCATGCTGGAAATACCAAGTTTTTCCATTTGCCTTCGTGTATTTGGAAGAACCAATTGAAATAGCAAAAGAATCAAAGATTTTAAGCTTTTCCCTGAAACAAAAGGAAAGTTAATAAGTCCACAAGCATTTAAAGGGTTCAATGCTGAGAAGAAAAATATTAATTAAACCCTGATCTTGAAGTGAAGCCTGCATAGAACTGCTGCATCTTCCTGCAATCTCGCATGAGGCCTCCACAGATGTTTATTAAACAGTTTAGAAAGTAGACCTCAAGGTAACTGCATAACTCAAGTAGAGTCCTTGGGGTAGATCTTGAAAACACCTGCTTCATAGCAAAATGCTTTTCATGGAATAATTTTGTAGCACAGGCAGTAACTTTAGTAAACTCTGTGACATTTCACTATAGGAAACACTCCTGTATGATGAGTATATTAGTAATCAAGCTGGTGGACCCTGTCCAGTTGAACACAGGGACGATGAATAGGAGCGTGTTAATGAGATGTGGATGCTGTGTCAGACCTGAACGGTGGTTGTGGTGCTGGTGGTGTGTGACTGGCTTAATTGAGCGTTCATGACAGTGGTCACAAACTACATTTCAAAGAGTTTACTTGTCAGGTCTGGTGGAATAACCTCAGTTGTAAAATGACTGTTGTTCCTATTCCAAAAACACAAATGCAGCTATCTGACATGAAGGTGTAAAATAAAACACAACTTGCTCAATTATGTTGCATTGCTACAGCTTATCTAAGGTAGGAAATAGTTTTAACCTATTTATGTGGGCCATGGACAATGCTGGAAACTTAGAGTGTCACAAGACCAAAAAAGAACATTGAGCAGCTCAGTGAGGAAGGGATTTTTTTATGTTTTCAATTGCTATTAAGGTGATAGTGTTGGCAGCATATTATAACTTTCCTTCTTTACCAAAACTGTTCCTATGTTACCAAAAGCAGGCTCCAGCCAAATGAAGGCAAGTCCTTATGTCACTGGTTAGGTATATATGGCTCCCCAAAGTGCTTTTTCATAGATTGTAAAGTTTATAGCTTATATATCAGCTCATTTAGGAAGCATTTTGTAGCTTCACTTCAAATCTGATAAACAGTGGCTGAATCCTATTGTATAAAATATGTGTATATTTTATTTGGAAAAAGATTTTGCTAGAAGAATGGCAGTGCTGGAATCTGTATTTTTAGGTGGTTGGTTTGGAATTTGTATTTTTTGGGGATTGTTTTATGTGGTTATTTTCTTCATCTTGGAACATTCATTGTAGCCACAGCTTAGTCCTCTGATAAGGAAGAAGGCTGTTTGAGAGTTAGCAGTCCTGTTTACAGGGAGTGATACTCCAGAGTGTCTGCTCTGTCCTCTGCTGGAAGGTACTGTCAGAGGGATATCAGAATAAAATCTCTGCTGCACCAATTCAGAGTTCACCATAAGCCTTCCTTCATTTTAAGTGTAAGCCCTTAATGAGATATTTCTTAGCACTTAATGAGCAAAGCTTTGGGAATACGTATGAAAAGTGTGCATGAAATCTCTAGGAAATTTTTGTTAGATTTTACATTTTCATGGGCACAGAAAATAGACTTCCTCTGAGGCTAGGAACAGGAGATTCCCTTTCCTGCTATGGTCAGGAAATGTCAGAAATGCTGTCTAGACAGACAACAGCAGGCATTAGAGCTCGTGATCCCAGCATAGCTGCCCTTTCAACTGGAACAAACTTGTGAGGAACTGAATTTGGGCTTAGGATCCTGTTTGTAGGGGGTACTTATGTGCTAATACCAGTTCACTATTTCCTGCCATTGCTGTTACAAATGTTTATGTAATTTCTGTTCTCTACTGCTTTTTTTCAAACTGTCATGATAGCAAGAAGGGGAGATTTTTTGGTAATTTTTTTTTAAAGGAAAGAAGAAAATAGTAATTTATCACTAATTTTGAGCTGTAGGATTTTAGGCTCAACCTTTTTTTAAAATCTGCATTGCTTAATTCAAGAAAGAATTTCAAGTTTTGTCATTTTTAAGACTTTAGAAACACAGAGAAGACTTGGAAATGAATGTGAACACTAGTCTGCCTTACAACGTAGCAAATTCAGAGATATTCAGAATAAGTCTATGAAGCAATTGTTTTTGGCCCCAGCACTGGCTTTGGTGTGGTTATCTGTGATGTGCGGAGGTCGATGGCTGCCGTGGAGCGGTGACCGAGGCGCTGCCTGCGGCTCGGGGATCTGTGCTGGGCTGTTTGTCCTGAGCGCCTGCAGGCGACAGTCATGAACCACAGCGCTGCCCTCCCCTAAAGTACCCTTCTGTAACAAACTGTTCCATCTCCTACATGCTGGGGGCTGGGTCGTTTGGGGTTTTTGAAAAGGGAACTGCCATGCTGTTACATTTCCATTGGTGTAAACTGAAATTGAGTCGGGCGCAGCGCTAGAGAATGCTCGTAGGTGAGTACACGGGACTGCAGGGAGGCAGTGAGGAGTGCAGCCAGAGGAGACCGCAGAGCAGTTTGCTGCCTCTGGGTTTGTTCTGAGCTTGCCGGAAGGACTGTTGGCTTTGAGACACTGTTAAAGCTGGAAAGAAAATGGCTACCAGAAATTATTGTTGCTACTGTAAGAACATGGCGTGATTATTAATGTGCTGCTTTAACTACTGTTAGAAGTGTTGTGTGTGATACTGCCTTGAAGTAAAAATGTCATTAAAGGGAGCAGATATTTTAATCCATTTAGATGTAATGGATATCATCAGGCATTCTTGTTTTAGAATGCCAGTCTGCTTAGTGGAGAAACTAGTTTCTAGTAAATATCTTTTAAAACCTCATTACTGCCTTTCCTACACTAAAAGAATTGCTTAATGGTTTTAAATTTTAATAATAAACATAATGTCCTTATAAAACAACTTGCAGAAAAAAAACCAGTAATGAGATACTATTTCACAAAATATGTTGTATATGGTAACATAATTCTGGCTTTCTAAAATTAAGCCCTGAGTGTTTTTTCTGCATGCAGCACAGATTTTTTTTTTTAAGATTTTTTTTTTGTATTTTGAGTTTGAAATAAATATGCCCAACCTAAATTCTGTTTGAAGATTTATAAATAAGGTTTAAGATACATAAATAAGGGTCAGATTATAGAGTGGAATCTACTTGGGAAACTGTATTGTACTTTGTTTGATAAGGACATCAGTGTATGCATTGTGTGGTAAACTTCTTGCAGTTTTTTGATGAATAGATTGCAGTTACATTGAGGGATTTCAGAGTTATTTTATGCGTTACATCAGGAAAGGGATGTGTCAAGTTCAGTGAATGTGTGAATAATAATTTCTGTCTCTATCAGGATTCCACAGGTGGCAGATTGAGGACAGGTATGGTCTGACAGTAAACTGTGTCTGCTCTTTTTCAAAGTCCCATATGTGTGATGTTTTTTATACCTAGAGCAGATTCCGTTTTTCTGTACTTTTTTCACTTTTGGGGTTTTGGTCCTCTCTTGGACTTCTTTGACTGAAAAGGCACTGGATTGATTCAGTAAGAGGTGTGGCTGATAAACTGTTTACGGTAATGTGTGCCAAATATGCATAAGATAAAACTTGGAAGTTGTAGAAAAATGAATAGTATGTGAAGACAGATGTTTGAACTCTAGAGTCATATTGCTTAGTGGTACACTAAAGGGGATGCATTAATTTGATGGACACAATCGTAGCTTAAACTCTTTTTTTTTTATGCTTAACTTTAATAAAAACTTAATGTTTTTATTAAAATTCTGTAGTTCTGGAGAAAGGAGAGGATAGGACTACAAATGTGTAACATCACTGTGCAGTTTAGTATTTTTAAAACAAACCTTGAAATGTAAGAGGTTGCCTCAGATGTTTATAAAAGCTTGCTTTTTTGTTTAAGACACACAATGCATGTTTTTTACTTAAAGCTATTGGTTCCTTAGAAAGCACTTCAGTGATCAAGCTTTCCTGGTTTGCATTTTCAGTTACTTTTCAGCTGAGAAATGGGAGGTGCAAACTTGGACTAAAAGTTATTAAGGAACCATAATCCAATTTCCTACGAGGTAGGGAAGATTTAGTGTAAACATCTTCTGCAATGCTTTTTTGCAGTGTTTATAGTCATAGGGTATGTTACTGTATTTCGAGGTGCTCTGTGTAAAGCTTACATGATGATGCATGGTGAAGGATATATATATATATATATATATATATATATATATATATATATATATATGTATATTACTGGGCACAGAGTGATTGTATAACTGGAAGGGGAGAGGCAGTTCCTGGACAGGTAACGTATTGATGAGATTTTACTGCCAGCAAAATGAACAGAGATGTGTTCAGAGACAAGGATGATGACAAGGATGTGTACAATGCCATTAGTAGTTTGGAGTGGAATGGAGAGATGATGTCATTTGGGCTTTAAGCTTTCCCCATTTAAGGAAAGCTGTTATATTTAAGGTATATAAGTGCAGTAAATGAAGAGCTAGTTCATGTGGTCAAAATGAATAGGCTGAAGGGTAACTGAAAATGTATGGATGTTTATTGTGCAAGTGGTAAATTGATCTGTAGCTTAAATGGGCAGAGAACTTATAAAGATGGTGAATTATTTCCTTGTAGTTTATTGCTTATGGTAAATCTCATTGTGAAGAATGCCATTCCATTTAGTAGGGTATTCATGGACTGTAAACTTTTTAATATCAGTGATACTTAGAATGTTGCACCCATCTTAGCTGAGGGGAGAAACTGCATTGGTAAGTAACCTTCAGAAACAACATAGTAGTATTTTCTCATAAGGTCTTGAAATTCTAAATGTTTTCAGGACTCACATCATCAAACTGATGCTTCAGTTTAATGCTTTTATGATGCTTTCATTTGTGCGTTCATTGTTACATATTTGCTTACTAGATAATGTATGCTCAAAGTAAATAGCTCTCAAATTGTTTGTTTCCCCTTGATTCTCTGTAGACATCTTTGCATCTTTATTGTGTGTCTGTTGTGTACATCTTTGAGTGTTTGCATCTGATCTCTTTACTGGTAGAGGGGAAAAATAACCTTTTCAGCCAGTATGTTTTGGTAGTCCAAACTCCTTCCTACCAGAATACTTTTTGCTGTGATGACTTCTCAATTTTTTGAATTTATGGTATGCACATTTTTGAAATAATAATTAAATCACTTGTTAGACTTAATTGATGACATAAACAGAGGTTCCTTTTTTCCATTCAAGCTACTCTATGAGACTGCTTTTTTTCCCTACTGTGATATTCCTATTAATGTTGCATTCAACTACTTGTAATCTTGTTCGGACTGAAGGAGCTTCCCAGTCTGAGGTATGATCAGTTGTGTTCATTTCCTATGCTGTCACACGTTCCCTTGAAGTGCTTCACTGTCCCATATGGAGTGTTGTCAAAAGGCAAAACTTTCTACGAGTAGAAAAATGAGAGATTTCAACATTTCCGCGTGAAAGCCCTACCACAGCTTTGGGAACTGTGCGTGTGGCTTTCACTGTGATGAACAGACAAAGGAAGAACTGTAGCTTCTTTGAACTACTTTTCAGATAACTCTCAAAATCTAGCAGGAGATTCAAAATGCAAGAAGCAGTCTTCTCTCTTGCAGTTTCTTGCTTGCTTTTGTTCACTCACTGCAGATTCTTTGAAGTCAGGAGCATCTCCAGTAAAGACTTAATATTTTCTCTCTTCAGTTATAAAGTGTTAAGCTTTTGCTTAATTTGGCTTCTGGGTAATTCAGACTCTGGTATAGTGCCTGTTCTTAAGTATTGCTCTTCATTAACTATTTTAAGAAGAGTGATTTTTATTTTTTCTTTAAAAATTTAATTTTAGTAAATGGGATTGTGGCATATATAATTCAGTTGGTTAAACTGTAGTTGGAATAGCATAGATTGAAAGGTTCTACAAATTCTCAAAAGAGATTAATTTTGTGGTTTTAGAAAACCTCATGCTTAAATTCAAATGATTATTTAATATACACCGGCTGTTAGTTCTAGATATTTGTGGGTACAGAATGTAGATAAAGTTATTTCTATACTTTTTAAATAGAAATCAAAGACAATCAAAGCTCCTTCTGCAAATAGAAAGCAGGAAACTACATTTTGTACAGACAAGGTCATTGCTGACTACTTGTTTGGAAAATGGCACTATAGGCTTGTATTTAAAGAGCTTTTCAGCTGTATCAACTCATGTAGGACTCTCATCAGCTGAGGTTTTGCCTTTTCAGTTGTCTTCTGAAATTACTTTATCCTTGATACTGCATGTACAATTTTGGCAGGAACTTCTGGCTTCCTTATAATAGCCTTTTCTTAGTAATCTCTTGCTTTCTGCTGGTTGTTTTTTCCTGCATTGATGATATTTAGGATTCTTAGATTTTTGTAAGAGTATAGATTTTTTTCCAGAGCTGCAGCAGATATTAGAATGAAATTTATTCCACACCCCACACTGTGCATTTGAATTGAATGCTGGGATGATCATACTCTAATAAATGTAGCTGCCACTCTGGACTAACTATCAAATTTTCTAAGCCATGAAGTCAAATCTACAGTGGCAAGCCTTTTTGCTATGTTATGTCAAGCTGGTGGAATTGACTGTTTAGCCACAGTTTATAACAAAAGTAGTTTGTATAGTATAGTTATTCTAGTCTTTGTTTCTTCCTCTTTATTTCTTCCCACACATGCATAATCAGCTATAGGGGAAAAACTGGTTTTGTGTTAAACAGCAACACACAGCAAAACAAAACCTGTTGAATAAACTACCTAAGAGGCTTCCCTATGAATTGCATTCCTAGCTGCAGTCATCCCTGGAGAAGGTGGTAGTTAGAGGTGATGGTGCCTTTTCCCAGATGGATGTGGAAATGTCAGTTACAACGCAGATCGGTTATGAAATAAGGGCTGCATAATAAACAGATGTGTCAAAATTTTTGTTATCATTTCAACAAACATTACCTAGTCATTGTACACCTTTGCATTCTAGTATTTCTTAAAACTTTTTCCTCAGGGAGGGGATGTCTTGTTAGGAGATATTTCATTATAGCAAGAGTTTTCAGTCCATCTTTTTTTGTTACTATCACTGGGGGTGCATTTGTGATCTCTCATCTCTACCATTTCAGTTTTATTCCACTTCCTGTTCACTGGCCATATCAGAACAGGAAGCTGCTTATCAGAAGACTGACCATTTTACAGCAGTCCTTTTTCCCTGCTGTGGTCCCCCTTCTCCCTCTGAATATTAAGACCTTCAGGTGAATGCTCTGTAACTACATTTCTTACTCAGTTCTGTCACCCTTTTCATGCCCTCTTTTATTACCTGGTATGGGAGGGTGACTTTCATTCCCACTTCCTTTCCTGATAATGAGAATTAAGACAGGCAAATTGAAGCAAAAGCATTTATGATGTTGAAATCTTTGCCTTTCCTTAAGGAAATTTTTGGACAACTAACTTTCTCAAATCTGCTGGTAAAGAATGTCAGGTGCTCAGTTATTTCAAATGTCATCACCCTTGAAATTAATAGTAGGTGTTAGAGTTTGTAGTGGAGTGAGAGAAATCTTATTTGACAGTAGAAAGACCTTTGAGAGGGGATGTGAGTGCTGGTTAAGCACTGTAGGTGGGTGGCTTTAAACAGTCTCCTGCTGTCAATAGTTTGGGCTAAGATCTGGTGTCCTGTGGATTGTGTTGCCTTCGTGAAGATGTTTGTATGACACTGCAAGTACTATCTCGCATTGGGTGGAGCTTTGTACATCAGAGGCTTGGAAATCCCAAAAAGGGAGTTTGTTGTGTAGGGCCCTTTGAAGTTTTTGATGCAGGGCTACAGGGACCAGCCCTTTGGTCCTTGAGCAGTTTACTTGCTGGTGATCTCTTTGTGAAACTTGTCACCTCTTCTTCAGCTGGACGATATCCAAATTATGATGGCCCATCTTCTCTTTTTCCTTCTCTTTCCCTCTGTGGCAGATGTAGAATAACCCTAGATTTATCCCCAGCATGATTTGTGAGCTCCCTGTGGTCCAAAGAATACTGAAATGCAAGAGTACTTGCATTTGAATTTTCTGCAAAGTGCACCTTCAGTGAGTAAAAGAGTATCCTCTAGATGGATTGTTCATATAAAATACCCTGTACTAAGTCAATGGATTGATCCAAAGTAAAGTGTTCCTACTGAAGGGCTCTTGCAGAGAGTAATGGGTGGTATGGCACTGTACTGCTGTATCACCCCAGTGATCTGCAGTTGTCTGGGCTCAATCCTTTGACTGAAAGATTCTGTCTGCACTTGAGTCACAAGCCATGCAATCTGTGTTGAGAACAGTTATTACTAATGTTTAATTCATTGCAAAGTTTAGAAGATGTAGGTGTTGAGGCCATTTTGCACGGGGACAGAGTCATTGTAGTTCTTAATTAAAGAAGTGCTAGACTGGGGTTGTCACTCCCCAGCCAAAGTGCACAGGCTTACTGAAATGTCTGGTTTAGTGTTCATGATAATGTTTGATCATGTAAAGCCACGACCATTGACTTTTTTTTCATTTTTTGAAAGGGGTTTTGGCTCTTCGTATATGGAGGCTGTTATTTTTGTGGGAATGTAACTATAGCTTTACATTTACTTTCTGTAACATACAGTGGAGCTCCACTGCTGTTTGAAAGTAACACTTCTGCTTCTTTAGGTGAATGAATATTTTAGTTCTAAAGATACCTGAGCAAAACAAGTTCATCTGACATTGATCAGCTTTCATGCAGACAAAAAAATTATAATTTTAAGTGGGCCAGCTAACCTTAGAATCATAAATGCAGCTTTGCCTTAGAAAAGGTGAGAAAGTAGAAAGGCCCAGGCTTCAAGTCCTCCAACACTTAATCTCAGATATGTTGATCATTTTTGCTAATAAGATTTTTTTTTAAAGCATTCATTTGTAACAATTTCCTTTCTGTGCATCATTCCTTCTTCAGGGACCTTGAGATAGCAGACTTTGAAGGCACTAGCAGCAAATGCAGAGCTTTTTTTTCCCGTTCAACTTCCTTTTCCCCTGTTCTGCCCACTTAATTTAATAGCAAGTGTATATTTGGTACAACTTCCTGGTAGATTTTTAAAATTAAAATTCCAGTAGCCATGTTATTTGGAAATTACACGTGTTTGAGAGAAGACCACTGGAATGTTGATACTTTTACCCTGAGATAAAAAAGATAGCATACTTTTATGGCTGGGGATTTCTTACCTCCCTGCTTTGCCTGTCTTGTCTCATAGCCTAGGACACAAGCAGAAAACAATGACAGCTGTACAGTAAGTTCTTGTTTTATTTTGCAGGTTTGTTTTAATGTGGAAGTGGATCTTACAGCATAATGTAAATCAGACAAGCAAAGGTGAGTAGGAGTTTTGTGTTAATGGGTTTTTTCCCCAAAAATGCCATTTGCATATACTGCTAAACTTGCAGAAAAGTGGTCAGTGAAAATTCTCTTGAAATTTGTATCTTGATTACTATAATGTATGTATATGTACTGTAATCATGCAGTGTTACTTCTACAAAACCAATTTAATATTTATTTAATATTATGATGATAATAATGTTTTTCTTCCATAAATTATTATAGTTTAAAAAGCTGTCAAGGTGTTCTGCTAGCTGTTGAGAGACAAAATTATGAGCACTTTAAATAATTTTGCTCACTACATATTATTCTCCTGGTTTCAAAGTACTGAAAGTGTACTTTGCACTGTAAAAGCAGCATGTTAAATTTGCACTTAATGTGTTAATAAATAACTGCGTGGGAAATTTGACCAACTATCAGAATAGCATTTCAAGTTTTAAACAATGAAATTCTGTTGGAATTTTGTCCTCTCTTCCTGTCTTTAGGAACCCATTTGCAAGCTATTTGAAAGACAGAGTTTATGGAGATTTACTGCTGGTAGAATTTAAGTGTTCATTTGCAATTGCAAAGTGTCCATCTAGGAAAAATTTCCTGTAACTAGCATTTTCTTCCTTCCCCCACCCCCTTTCTCTGTTATTTTGAGAAAAAGAATTAAGAAGCTTATCTTTTTCTCTTCCATTTACTTGCTACTCCAGGAATAATTGGAACTATAAAATTAATCTTGTCTCCGTATAATTATGTGAAACATGTAACAATGAGCTTTAATCTGTTTTAACTTGAGTCTTTCAAGAGACTCTTCAGGTAAGGCCCCACAGTTCAGTAAGTTCTCTCCTTTGGAGACCTGGCATGATGGACTCAGCTGCAGAGACCTCTGTAACAAACCAGAGCTGTCTCCTCAAGTTTCCTGCTTGCTGTTTGACTTATGTGCCATCTCAGAATGGAGCTGCTTGCAGTGACTTGATATTTTGAAGAGGTGACAGGGAGATCCCATTTGCTTAAATGAGTTTGTTCCTCAATTGCAAGCTCCAATTATTATGTAGACTTAATATTGCCTTGAAATTGTAGTATGTACATATTAAAAAAGACATGAACTGCTTTGTTCATATCTTATGTTCCACTAAGACTTGTTCAGAGCTGTTGCTGTCAACTTTAAAATACAGATTATAGAAGAGTGCTTTGTGGGGAATTTAAAATAACTCTTCTATTCAGTGCTGATCTTTTGTATAATGTATAACTGATTCAGGACTTTGATTATGAATTGTCTTCTGAACTATGAACAATTAAAAATAAGCTCTACCACTGTGTTATGCATATACTTACATGTACAAGATGTTTACTGCCTTAGCCTGACTTTGCTGGTTTCTGAAATGTGCTGCTTTGAGAGAACAAATGAATATAACTGCAGAAAGGAAATACTTCTTCATCCAAGGATGAGTGTAAAATGAGAATTATGGCTAGAAAAGAGACTTGAATTGACAGTAAAATTCAATAAAATTCAGTTCAGTTAACTGTTCCTTGTGCCTTCTAATGCTTTCAGTACTTAAAGCTTGCCATTTATGCTGTTTCTTTTTAGTTTGTGTGGTTATCTAATTACTCATTTAAATACAAAAAAATAGTTTGAAAGTCTGATGTATAAATAACTGAGTGTGCATTTTAAGCATGAAGTCTTCTGAATGAAACTCTGAAGACCTTTCATCTTAATCATGGTTATCTGTGTTCAGCAGGCAAAAGCAGGTCTCTGAGGAGAACTCCTATAGGATTGCATTCACAGCAAGAGGGCAGAAAAATGTGTAAAAGAATTAAGTGGAAACAGTGTAATGATGTTTGATCAGTATTGCTATTGCTTGGAAGAGATCTTGAGGTTCCCAGACTTCAGTAAAAATAGTCAGTAAATCAGTGAAATTATTGTGCTTTATTAGGGAGCAGAACAAAACCCAGATCCAGTTCTGTGAATTTGTGGTGTAACATAGCAGCATTACATTGCAATGTGTATTGCTTCTTCTACTCAGGTGGCTGAAAAGCAACATAGAAGAGCTGAAAAAGGTTCAGAGAGGGGCAGCAGGGATGACTGAAAGAGTTTTAAAATGTCTTGTGTTAGCAGAGCATTGCTCATATTTGGCAGCTGCACGAACGTTTTTCAGTTCTGTGTGCTATGCACGTAGGGAATAATTGGATTTGCAAATCCAAATTTCACCACCACTTGGTGGCAGTACCTGGTTTCAAAAGGACTTGTCTCTGAGCAGAGAAGGTGGCTGATCCCATAAAACCATAGGTTAAGGAGGAGTAGATTAGTTTTTAAATTTCTAAAAGTTAGGTATGTGTTTTAGAAATGAAAATACTTTTTATTTAACCCACTAGAAGGATTTGCATTTGTATGTCTCTATGGAGATGTAGCTATCATGTCTAATACACAATTTAAGAGTATTGCTTGTGTTAATAGTATTCTCAGAAGATGTATTTAATGTTCCCCAGTTGAATTATTTTAGCATTTACTTCTAGCATGTTGCTTCAGTTGAGTAGTTTAGTTCAAATAATTTCAGAACATAAAATTTGCTTCATGGTAGAATTCTTTATAGTGCTACATTCTGCAGTTAACAGAGGACTGTCAAAGCTTCTTTTTTGCCTTATGAAACATTCTCTACATTTTTACTTTTTTATTTATTAATGTAGATTTTAGAAAAAGATTCCTCAGTGGATTTTTCTGTCAACAAAGCTAGTAAAAGTTTGTGCCCTTACCCATAGTTGTCGCCTCTCAACTGAGCTGATTCAGTGATGTTTGGGTCCCAGCCTTTTAAACTGGATAATGAAATGGTTGATCCAGTGTGAAAGGAGGAACTTGGGAGAGTGGAGGAAGGCAGTAATTATTTAAACTGGCTTTGCTTCAGAGAAAAGTGTAATTCCGATGAATAGCCCAGTAATTTGACAGTATATGATGCCATGTTGAAAATACTTCCTCTTCTCTGCAAGCCAAAATTTTCTGCAGTGGTCAGCACCTTCTTTAATTTTAGTATAATGCCCCATGTAAGGACTGTTGTGGTGATTTTAAAGTCTGGAAGAGTGCAGATACTTTCCTAAGCAGGGTCTCTTTGTGAAATGTCTCACTTGGTGTGACTGGAGAGGAAGGAACATTGCTGGTGGCGGTGGGTTCTGTAGGGAGGAAATATTTTTACTGTATTGCCTGAAGAGCCCACACTGAGAAGCCTCTCTTGAGATGTGACACAACAGGAAGGTATTTAAGTACATGGTGGTGAAGAAGAGGGATTCTTCCTGTGTAAAATCTAAAATTGTGGAAATACAACTAGAAAATGAGGTGGAACTTGGAAAATGTGTTTTTATAAATTTAAGTGTGATAATAGCACTCTACTTAGTGATAATGTTATTTTATTTAGTGAGAGAACTCTGGAAAACAGGATCTCTGGAAGAGAGGTAGAAGGGAGAAGAGCATTAAATTATAGTTAGATATATTAAATTTGCTGTCAATATATTCTACACAACTTGGGATAGAGAGAACATGCTTTTACCGTATCCCTAATAATTTTTGTGGAATTTTCTTCTGCTGTCAGAATGATAAATTCAATGTTGGTAGTTGGAAAGCATTTAAAAATACTTTCGTACCTATATTGAAGAAGTTTAGAAGAGTAATTGTGTGTGTTTTCACAGAGCATTAATTTTGTATTTTTAATACTTCTGTGTCTTTACTGGAGTATGGCTAGTCATTACCATGTATGTCTGCATTTAGGACAATTCAATATTTGATTGTAGTTCTCATCTCTAGTAGAGCTAATGGCAGTACAATTCAAACTACGTTGCACTACTGAAAATCCAAACTAGAGAGCTGCAGGAACATGAAGACAAGTACCTGGCTGTCCTCTGTGAACAGGGCTGTGGATTTCTGGGCAGGAGTTACAAAGCCTGTGGAGTTGCCAGACAGTGTGTGACTGTTCTTAAGTCATCAGATTCAACATCTTGGTTTTGTGTTCTGGCTAGTCATCTTTTAGAAATACCTAGTTCATTTTGAAAAGCACCTGCCCATGAAACTGTCTTAAACTGCTGCATGAGCAGTTAAAACCAGAGGAGTATTTTCTATAGTGATACATGTGGTTCTTGTCACACTTAAATTGTACTATCATTTATTATTATTGATTTCAGTATTGAATTTTATCATGATGCCCCCCATTGTGACAAACTGGTTATTTCCCCAAGCAAATCAATACTAGAGGAGTAAGATTAAGAGTGGTTGGTGGCAATAATGGAATACTCCTTTGTGATTTCTAATTGTATGATGGTTATTCTTAAGTTTTGTTCAGTTTCCTTTCACATGAGATGTTAACGTATCATTCTTAGATGTTTTAGACCAGAATCGAGTTTCTGAAATTTTGACATTTTAAAGGAATTTTTGGTTTCCTTACTGTTCCTGATGGGGAGCTTTTGAAGACATTGTTGCATTAGGAACTAAGTTTAAGGAAAATAACTTTCTGTAAAAGTGTGCTTCAGGTTTGATCTTCCCAATTATAATCCTACTGAAAAGAAGCTGCTTTTGTCATGGCTGCTCTATAACTGAGAATTTCTCCATGATCACCTTTTTCCACAGATATTTGACAATTCAGTGAACTTTCTAATAGTATTATAAAAGGTTATACTGTGGGTGGCAGTAACTTTGTATTTATTTAGGTATAATACAAATGTTGTATTGGTAATATTTCATACTGCTTTAAAAAATTTTAATATGGCAGTCTAGGTAGCTATGGGAGTTTTCCAGTGTTCGGATTGTTATGTGAACAGCTGTGGGTTTGAATTGTATTGAAGAGAACCAGTTTTGAATGGAACTCTTCATGTTGTAGTTAGATTAATAACTGTGTGCTATGTGTAAAGTAGGTGGGGGGGCAGTACTCATGGTATTAGGCATATTAAACAAGCTGTCTCTTCACTACAGAAATTTGAAAAAATGCAGAAGTGTTCATTTGTAGATTTCAAAGCTAAGTAAGGTGGTCTGCAAATTATGTTTCAGCTGTGCAGAAAGAAATGCATTTTGAACAACTTAATTTCCAAATACAAATAGAAGCGAGGGGAGGCGAGTCACTGACTCACCTCTAGCTGTCAGACTTCTTGGTTTTATTTCCATCTGGATGGTGGAGTGGGATAGATTAAAAAAAAAAAACTGGAAAACAAGTAATAGATATTCTTCTAATGATCAAAGTATCATGATTTTATTGATTTGGACCATTAATATTGCTAGATAACACCCAAAACTCCAGAGGCATAAACTCTGTGCATTGCTCTATGGAGGAGGCAAAAATATTGTGCAGCTGAATTCTAAGGTTCTTTTTTTCTCAAGATGTGGCTGGTTTGTGCTGGTACACTACCAGTTCCTCTATTACTCAGTACAAATCTTCATTTTTCAGAGGTTCTTAAACCTTTCTCTTACGGCGGAAGTTCTGTGCTTGGTGTTTGTCATGATTAAGGTTTTAAAGCATAGACTGGAATGGAGCAAAATGGAAGGAGATGCTTTTTTAGTCCTGTACCATGATGTACTTAAACTCTTTCTGGTCTTCTGTTTGTTGCCTAAAAATCTGTGACTTTGGTTCCATCACCTTTAATACGATCTGTCACTTGAGAAAGCTTTATTACAGGGACACTTGTGGAAAAATGGTAGCTTTTGTTAGTTTTCTCTATTTACATAATGAAGTCTCGAAGAAAAATCTAAACGGGAGCAGTGCAAACCTGAAGCACCTTTCCTATGACTTGAATATTTGAACAGTCCCTTGAGTGTCCTGGTTATTCACATATCTGCATAAAGAACTTGACTTATGAGGAGTTATTTAGCACAGGACAAGTACGTTTTTGCCTTTGTTACAGCACTGCTGAGGGACACTATTTCTTCAGTTTCTTGAACTAGGCTGATGAAATTCAAACCATTTAGGAGAAGCTTCTATGTTTTTGTGCTGCTTAATAGTTGCTCTGTGCTTTTAACTCATTGGCTCACATTTATGAATAGTAAATAAAGGCACTTCATGCTTTCACAAACTCAGCCAAATTCTTCTGTCTTAATATTTCAGCTCCAGTGTGCTTTCAAATTTATTGTAAATCCCTATGAAATGACACTGGGCTTGCACAGAGGTGTAAGCTTTACTGAGCTAGCATTGCATGAAGGCAGTGCTCCTAATTTGGTGTGTGACCCTATTGCATAGTAAAGGTTGTAGTTATGAAATAAGAACTTGGAAAGGTTATAAACCTACTGGTAATAAATACAATTAATAATGTACATAGAGCAATGGATTTAAGTACATTCCTATCAAAAAGAATTATTAATGAACAGAAAGTGGACAGCATAGATCTGATGACAGGAAGGGTGCATCTAATCTGAATTACTGAGTGACCTAGGAAGCCTGCTTGGAGGGATTACCAAATAATTATGTTAATATGCAATTATCACCTCATTTCTTCTGTAGTAACCTCAAGATGTAGTGTAGTAAGGGTGTTATAGCAAGTGCTGATAGTTTGCAAAAATACTGATGTTCAAGATTTTTAAAGACAATAAGATTAGCTTAAGGCATTTAAATTATGATCTGTCAGCTTGAAGATAGATCTGACCTTACACTTTTTTAATGCTTAGACTGTTTGGCCACAGGCAGTCATATCTGCAGAACACATGATGATTTTTAAAACTGATACTTTATGAATAAAAAGAGTATTTAAAATGAGGTAGATTTCAAATCAGTTAATAGAGAGTGGAGTGTGGCTTAGCTGAATAAATAATTGGTTTCTTTCTACTTTTGAATGTGAAATAATTTTGGTATAGTAAAAAGCATAGCATGTAAACCAAGAATAACACTTTTAAGTGCATTGCAGTTATTCTACGCTTAGCTGAAATAATTGAATTGAATTAAATAATTTAATTTGACCTAGTCTTTAGATAAAGTGTGTTTCAAAGGTAGGAGCTGGAATTGTATATACTTGGGTGGGCTTTTCCAGACACTTTCCATCACCATTTTTACATGTATATATCTCCTAGGTATATTGCACTAGATGCTTAAATAAAAATTATCTCAACCATCTAGTTGAGGTAATATAGTCCTGGTAGTGGATATGATAAGCAGTACTTTCAACAAATGAAAAGTTTGATCTCAAATTTTAATTTTTCAAATACACCAAGTATTAAATGCTATCTATTTTGACAGAATTAATAATTCTGTATTCCTGATATGGTATAGAGAAGATAATTTTAAAACTCTGATGGAGGCATGCAAAGTGTATTGCATAGCCTTGGTTACATCTTAGTTACAATGACTGATTGTATTTTTTTTCCCAAGAGACAACATTTCCTCAAAAAACATGGCATTGTGTCTTTAGTTATACCTGTTGTTGTTACTGCATAAATTCTGACACATGGAGTAGGTAATGTAACTGAATTATTATAATAATAGTGACGGGAACCTCTCTGGGTAAACCCGGACTATTATCATATGTATGCCCAGCTAGCTCAGTAAAACAAGTCTCCAGCGGAGACCCAATGACTGAGATAAGCGAGGCCAAAGCCGCCGAGCTCCTTCCTAGCAAGCCAGTGATATTCAGCTTAAGTGATTCAGCTCTTTCGTGAGTTCAGCTCAGGCAGCTAGGAGGAATCGCTCGGGGCCGTAGCGTAGCAGACGAGAGAGAGAGAGGGGAAGAGAATACGCCGAATTTCCGCAGTGAGGTTTATTCGGGGGATCCGCGAAGGGTAGGACGCTTCTTCTTCTCCCAGGAAAGGGGGTACAGAGGGCTCTTTTTATAGCCTTGGCATGGATCCAAAACCAGCCAATGGCCGCAGGTTTAAGCATATTCCTTAACTGACCAATAGCTAAAAGGGTTACAATAGTATTGTCTTAACTGATTAAAGGAAAGGTTCTCAACACGGTCGGGTAAGAGGAAGAGGACAACGCCCGCTCAGGGATGACTCAGCATTCAATTCTCCAAGGAGCTTTTCCTGTATCCTTGGGGTTCACTACAAATTATTGCATCTTGGTTCAGTGTTATCACAAGACTAAATTACTGTAATTTAAAAGTACGTTTTGTGTTTTCTCTAATGTCACACTGTTAAAACTGTTAATGTTATTGTTGTTGTCCTGCACAAAAAGTAGTGAATTGTACCAACTTGATAGCTGGAAAATAATAATGCATGATGATAAGAATAAAAGTGATAATTAGCTGAAAATTATTAAAATGTAGCATTGATATTATTGATACAGTAAGCATTTCAGGCTTGATTCAAAGACTGAAATCTGTAGGGATACCCGTTTTACCACAGAAGACTTCTGATTATACCCATATGAAATAGTTCCCAATCTCCATAAATAGACAGCTATGGAGAGGAGTCTCTTGCAAGATTGCATTAGGTAATGCTTTAGGTATCTCTGGTAACTCTGAAGAGAATTTCAGTTTAATGGTGACCACAGGGTGTCTTTGCCACTTTCTTAACTTCAGCTTTAATACTAATATTCATTAGCAGTGTGATTTTGTGTATAGAGCAACATAATTTTGTCTTCATCTTGTAAACCTGTGAGAAGTTTTGAGGAGCCATTCTGATAATGAGGATTGCAGGCTCCAAGCAGCACAATATTCTCAGTCTGCCTCCCCGCTGTTCGGGGGTACCAGTGAAGTTGCTTTAAATGGGAAGCGTCTGTTCTTCCTCTGAACCCCTCACACCAGAACAGATGGGTGGAACTTGGAACATGGAAGGTTTTACCTCAGAGGTGGTAACAGTGAAGCCACTCATTAACACTGAATTTACCACTTCGTTAGCAACGTTGCTTCCTGTTGAGCAAAGCTAATACAGGCTCTCAGATTGACTGAGCAGGCTTTTGTCTGCTTCTGCAGCAATAAACCAAGGAAAACGCACATCTTCCAGGCAAAATTGTCTTACTCAATTTCTTACCAAGGTTTTGTGAGCAGTGTTATAACTTTGCTGCCTGATACTATGTGAAGCCTACATTTTTGAGTTGTAAAATTGCTGGAGCTGTTGTGCATCATTGTAGGCTTCACTTCTTTTTTTTTTACTTTTGCATTACTGATCCTTAGCACGTGTTTGCACTGCCCATTTCTAACTTACCTAGTTGATGTAAAGACTCCTGCTGGGTGGTGCATTATCACCATTTTAGGGTGATAGCTTTGGATGTGATCTTATTGGAAGTCGTTATTATAGTGAAAAATGACCCATCTCAAAACAGCAAAGCAAAGAGAAAAATCTAAGAAATGGCAAGATGAGGAACTGGGTGTCAAGTTGAACATTTGCGTAAAGGTATGTTATAGATAATAATACTATAAAATATTTCACACACTTTAAACATTTATTATGCCTCTGATGTGAGCATTGTTGCATTTCTAAATTGGCTAGTTCGGTGGTGGAATAGCAAGGGAAATACTTTTAATGACTTAATTTTTCATTGTATTTCTGCTCCAAAGAGAATTACTTTTATCTGCAAAAGTAAGTTGTCTTACATTAGGGTTTATTTTTACAAACTCAGAAGAGGTTAAATAATTGCTTTGTCCTTTTGCTGATTTGAAACAAAACAAGTGCAATAAAAGAGAATTTCTGTGAAGTTGTACTTAGCTTTGAATTGTGTAGATAGCTGTCATTCTGTTGAGTTTAAAATACTGGACATATTTTAAAATGTTATGTTTGAAGATGAAACTTGTTCAACTAGGTTGTTTTCTCTCCTTAGGAAAAAAGGATGTCCAAAGTGGTCTTCCTGGATTTCGATAAAGGACCACTGCAGGAAGCCATGGATATTAGTTGTGAGTTATAACATCTTAATTCAAAGAGTCTAGGTAATAACTCCTTTCAACTGAGTTCCATTCAAAATGTTAATTAGTAACTGAAACTATGTGATTGCAGGAATCAAATCCCACAAAAGATCAAAGTGAGTAGTACTGTCTAAGGGTAAAATATGTGATTTCTGTAAAATATAGATGTCCTGACTCCCAGATGTTTTAATGCCTTATGCTCACTGTGTTCTGAGGACCTGTATAAAAAGAGAATGCCAGGGTAGACTAAAGTTTACATTTCTGTTGGTCACACATTGATTTTTCATGTATAGGCAGCTCCTTTGTGCTCACTAAGCATTGAATTGATGATTAGATGTATGAGTAAGAGTCACTTGTAGAAAGACAAGGCCACCCATGGGGAATTAATATGCAGTAATTCTCTGTACTGGAAGATATTGTTAGTGTCATGCTCTGGATTCAACACAATGACTTCATCTGGTAGGTAGATCCTAATGAAATGTTTTGTTCTTAGAGTATTTTTCCCCCATCTTTGATAAGATGTTTAATTTGCTTATCATTTAAAATAGCCTTATAAGGAAATGGGATTTCTTTGTTTTAAAGCAATGAGGGTCCTTTTGTAAGAAGGGAATAGGAAGACGTCTACTTTCCTCAGTGAGTTTGATCCTTTGCTGTGTCTCTGTCACTAATCAGATACTCAAAATCAGTTTCATTGTGTTTTTCCCTTCTGCAGGCTTCCATGCCGGTCAGTTGTATGGAAGTACTTCAAAAAAAGTGCTACCTTGAGAAATGTAAAGACTGTTTTAGTTTCCTAAAGAAAGTATGTTTAAAAAAAAAAAAACTGAATTGCTAGTAGATGTCTGGGCAGCCTTTACTGCTTACTTTTACTTCTGGAGAACAACTGAAGATAATCTATATTTATGTACATATAGAATGCATTTGCTTTTGTTTTGGCAATCTGATTTTCCCCATCTTGCTTGTGTGTAGGTCTTAGGTTTCTTTGAACTGGGATATTTGGCAGTGACTAGTTTGCTGTATGGTTATTAATATTGTATAGCAAAAAAATAGTGGGATTTTTCTTTCTTCATTGGTTTACTATAAATGTTCTGGATATCCTAAATGA
The DNA here is from genome assembly GCA_024865655.1 of Emberiza elegans. Lineage (NCBI taxonomy): Eukaryota > Metazoa > Chordata > Aves > Passeriformes > Fringillidae > Emberiza > Emberiza elegans. Next base: position 71,276,813 of record JALJVW010000206.1, read on the forward strand.
AAAGTAGATTGTTGACAAGTTCAAAACATCTTTTTAGATTACAGTGTGAAGAGTGATCCTGAAGAAAAGCTCTAAATTAAAGTTGTCATTATTTATTTCTGCAATTGCCTGATTTTTTCTTGTTTGTTTTTAGTGTAAATGTACTTAATGGACAGACCAGCAATATGGATGATTTAGAGACAAATACCGAAGTCACTGGTGCTAAAGAAGAAGAAATCCTGTGTGATGATAATTTTGTATCTGAGGAAGAAGGTGGCATTCCCAAACCAGAAGAGAGTGACACATCATTTCAGAACAATACATTGACTCTGACTGAGGAGCTATCAAGGGACAGTTCTGAAAAAGCCTTAAGTGGAGGCCAGGCTTCTCTATTTATACACACTGGTGCTCCTACTGTTTCTAGTGAAAACTTTATGTTGTCTAGAGGAACTGCTGTTAATGGACCAGTTTCACACTCCACCTCAACAAAGACTTCCATTATGAATAAAGGCAGCGTTTCATTAACCACTGGACAGCCTGGAGGTCATCTTGCAGATTCCTGCTCAACTTTGACAGTGGTTCATGATCTGCAGCTGCCTGCGAAGAGTACAACACAGAAATCCAATCAGCACCAAGTTTTATTTTTGTTACCTGATGTAGCACATGCTAAGAACCTGACTCATTCCATTAAAAATCTACCTACCTCTGCTTCAGTTGGTTGTGATTCACAGAAAACAGTAGGAAATAGTGTAGATAGCACTTTAGTAGACCAAGTAGAAGTTTGTGAGGATGATAAAAATTTACTATTAAAAGATGATTGTGTCGATACATTAACAAGCATTTCCTCAGGTACAGGTGGCTTCGGATCAGGATGTGATCCCAGCTGGGATCCACAGAAAGAGTTTATACAGTTTCTTATGACTAATGAAGAAACAGTAGAGAAGTCTCCCATTCACTGTAAGGTAGGGCTAGAAAAGAAGCGAAAAAGGAAAATGGATGTTAGTAAAATAACACGCTATACTGAAGACTGTTTTGATGATACCAGTTGTATTCCTAGTAAATCAAAACTGTTAAATGTTGAATTCTTAGAGCAGAACGAGGAGCTACAAATAGTAGAACCACAGAAATACTCGTTGAGTAAAGTAAAGCCTGAATCTACAGATGAAGAGCTGGAGACTGTTGATGGTATCCAGCAGCTCATTTATAGTCCCACTAGTAACTGTGCAGAAGATACTTCTCCTGTTCACACTAGCACTTTTCTATCCAATACTTTGAAAAACAAATGTGAAGAGAATGATTCTGAACCACCTTCTACTTTCAGTACTGATGAACCATCATTTTATCCCTGTACGAAGTGCAATGTGAATTTTAGAGAGAAGAAACATCTGCATAGGCATATGATGTACCATTTAGATGGGAACAGTCATTTCCGGCATCTCAATGTCCCCAGGCCCTATGCATGTAGGGAATGCGGAAGGACATTCCGAGATCGTAATTCCCTTCTTAAACATATGATAATTCACCAGGAAAGAAGGCAGAAACTGATGGAAGAAATCCGTGAGCTGAAAGAACTTCAGGATGAGGGTAGGAGTGCACGGTTACAATGCCCACAGTGTGTATTTGGTACCAATTGTCCCAAAACATTTGTGCAGCATGCAAAGACCCATGAAAAAGATAAAAGATATTACTGTTGTGAGGAATGCAATTTCATGGCTGTGACAGAAAATGAACTGGAATGCCATCGAGGGATCGCTCATGGAGCAGTAGTCAAATGTTCTATTATTGGTAGTGACTTGTCCCAGAGAAAAACTCAGAAAAAGGCATCCTTGAAAGATCCTTATTTAGGATCCTCAAGAAAGTCATCGACCTATATGTGTAAGCTGTGTCCGTTTGCTACTTCAGCTAGAAGCATTTTAAAAAAACACATGGCGTATTTGCATTCAGGATCCTGCCTTGATCCCTTTGGTAGCCATCTTAGACTAGAGAAAAGAAAAGGCAGTATAATAGAAGAATCTTTAGATTTTCGTAGCAGGACAAAACAGTTCATCAAACATTCTTCTACTTTTCCAAAGAACTCTGCTTTAAAACAGGATGTAAAAAGATCATTTGGCTCTACTTCACAATCCAGTAACTTCGCAAAACTTCACAAGAGACCCTACAGGATACAGAAGGCTCGGAAAAGCGTTTCGCAGTCATCTGTAAGTGTGTGCAATCTAAATTCTACAAACAAGAACTTTTTTATTAGAAATAGCATTGACCAAAAACGTAAATGTTTTCATCAAGCAGCAAAGCAGAAAGCTAGTGCCAAAAAAAGTAATTATTTATATAGACACAAATATGAAAACTACAGGATTATTAAAAAATCTAGTGACTCTTACCCTTTGCATTTAAAAAAGGAAGAGTCCAAATCTGTCAGTGCTTTACATTTATTTTCTTCATCAAGTAATAATTGTTTTGTCATGGATTCAAATAGCCTTGATTGCAAAAGGGCAGAAGGCTGTAAAGCTCATAGGCATGTAGCTGTAAAAAGAGTGGTTAAAGAATCCAAGAGGGAAGGCTCTGTTACAGGAGATGGTTTGGATTGCTATCCAGATTTTCTGCATAAAATGACTGTTGTTGTTTTACAGAAACTAAACTCTGCTGAAAAAAAAGACAGCTATGAAACGGAGGATGAAAGTTCATGGGATAATGTTGAACTATGTGATTACACTACACAGTCTGTGGAGGATGAATCTTACAGTGATATTAATCAGGAGCATGTAAACCTATTCCCCATATTCAAAGGTAAAATGGAAGATAATGAAGCTGGTGATAGATCTTCACTTGGTTATGAGCAGAATGATGGCTTTTATTTTGAGTATTACGAAGATGCTGAGGGTAGTAACTTCTTGCATGATTTGCATGATCCTCAGAATTTAGAAAATGTAGGATCAGCATTGCCAAAGCATAATTCAGTTTTCCACTGGACTGATTTGTCGCTTGAAAAGAAATCGTGCCCATACTGTCCAGCAACCTTTGAAACAGGTGTTGGCTTGTCCAATCATGTCAGAGGACATCTTCACAGAGCTGGACTAAGCTATGAAGCCCGTCATGTTGTTTCACCAGAACAGATAGCTACAAGTGACAAAATGCAGCATTTTAAAAGAGCTGGAACAGGGACTCCAGTTAAACGTGTTAGAAAAGGTAAGATTTGGTTTTTATTTGGGTATGAAGTTGGGTGGACAAAGGGATTTATTGAGCACTGAACAAGGCTCGCTTTAGCTTCTTTTAAAGCCTCTCTTCTTGTGATTTGCAGTTGTCATGTTTAACTGAATATAATTGTCAAAAACCATTATAATTATTTTCTTTGTAGCGATTGAGAAATCTGAAACTTCCTCTGAGCATACATGTCAGCTGTGTGGTGGCTGGTTCGATACTAAAATTGGATTGTCTAATCATGTGCGAGGACACCTGAAGAGGCTTGGCAAAACCAAGTGGGACGCACACAAGTCTCCCATCTGTGTTCTGAATGAGATGATGCAAAATGAAGAGAAGTATGAAAAAATCCTAAAGGCTTTGAACAGTCGCCGTATTATTCCCAGACCATTTGTTGCTCAGAAATTTGCATCAAATGATGACTTTTTATCTCAGAATGTTATACCTCTTGAAGCATACCATAATGGCTTAAAGACTGAAGATATATCTGTGTCTGCATCGGAGGAAGAAGGGCTGAGTTTCCTAAATGAATGTGATGAAACAAAAGCAGTACTACATGATGAAAAAAGAAATCAGTCACTTACACTGATAGAACTCCTGAAAAACAAGAGGTTAGGAGAAGAAAGGAATCCTGATATTTCCCCTCAAAAGATTCATAATCAAACTGCAAGAAAGAGGTTTGTTCAGAAATGTGTTCTTCCATTAAATGAAGACAGTCCATTGATGTATCAGCCACAAAAAATGGACTTGACTATGCAGTCAGGTAAGAAGGTGTTTCTTGACAACATTTCCAAAAAATCATATAATTCATAGAAAATGTACAAGTGCAGAGTATTTTATTTGGGATTCTGTTCATTTAATTCTTGTTTTATTTCCAGAGGACACTTGACTGCGAGAGGTAGCACAGCAAATTTTTCTGACATGTTTTTCCTAGAGTGAAAAAACCCCTCAGCAGCACTGAAGGGTTTTTGCATGGAATATAGTTCCTGTTCTGCATATGCCTGGGCATGCAAATTGAAAGCGGACACAAAGTGAGCCTGAGTAAGGAAGAAGACACATACTGCAGTAAAAAAGTTGAAGTGTCTATGCATATTTGGTAGACAAACAGTTCTGAAATGTTTGGGCTTGCAACCCTGGTTTTGGGCATTAAAACAGCTGGTTTAGGAATACTGCATTTAAGTCTTCAAGGTTTGTGCAAGGCAGCATTTGCTCAAACTAACAGAACTGTTGATACCATTATAAATGCATAATACTGCAGATTGGTAAATCACTGTCAACTAATTTTGATGGGTTTAGGCAAACATACTCTTACAACATAGATTAATTCTTGTTTGTTGCAAATTGTGGCTGCTGTGAGAAACTCATGCTTCCTTAGGGCCTGTCTGTCCTGAGTGGCAACCTGTGCTGGTTCAAGCTTTGTTGGCATACAGTTGTAGCCAGCAGGTTTCCAATGCACGGCCTCTGACCAATAAGGACCTAGATTGTCCCTCCACTGAGAATTGTGCTAGTGAAACAATTCTACAATCAACTTCCTAGCTACTCTGTATACTAATAGAGCAGGCTTTTAGGGTGTTGTTTTTAACTGACTTGTCACATGAGAATTATTTCTAGTCTTGGGGAACTCTTACAACGTCATTTTTAATGTGTATGTAGAGCTTGCATTTACCGGTTTCTTGGTTGGACACCACCAATGCTGCAGGATTCTCAAGACTGGCGAGCAGGATCTTATTTTTATACCCCTGACTTTTTTTTGTGCTGTTTCTTTTCTTGTTATTAACCAAGTTAGTAAAACTGGCAGTGCCTAGTACTTTTTCACCTGTATTCTTTTCTTTCTTTAAACAAAAACCCAACAATCTGATGTGCTCAGAAATTCTTTTAGGGGCTATAAAAGTGTGGCAATAAATTTCTTAAGAAGGGCGGCTTTCTAAAATGACATAGTAGAAGTGGAAAAGAATTACATTTTATGTCTTCTGTACGTCTGTGGTTGTCCCTTAAGACAGGAGATTGCTTAATAAAGGAAGTGTATCTTTGACAGGTTTAATGATTTGAAAAATAATGCTCAAGAATAGTTTGTCAAACCTGACACTGTGTTTTGCTTTCTGTGTAATATTTACTGCTCAATACTAGGTAGAACCTGTTTGGTTATGATGAACAACCAAGTAAATGCTCGCATAGTACTAACAGTTCTGAATGGGGCCCGATAGTTTTCTGTGGCTGAGGTAACAGAATTTGATAACTAACGCACTGTGCCAGTTGAGTTAATAAGAAAATATTTAACATCAAGTTGAAAATCTTCTTTTTTTCCTAAAAAAGGCAAATATTCCTAATTCTGGTTTTAGTTTTATAAAGGCTTTTACCAGCCAGGTGTTCTTCTTCTGTAACTTGCCTGAAAAAACAGCATGTCTACTGTGGGCTGCTGGAGAATAGCATTCTTTCTTTCCTGCAGAGACTTTTCAGCTGAGTAGTTTTAGCTTTTTTGTTTATTCTTCTAATAATTTGTTAGTAGAGAACCTGAATTACTAGTTCACCAAAACAATGTATCTTTGGTAAAATACAGGGAGAAAATATGGTGAAGTTGAGCAGCAGATAAGTTATAATGGTTTCTTTGTCTGTAAGTGAGGAGTTCAGTATTGTTTCGTTGTTTTCGTGTGATAAATAGCATGTTACATTGTTGATATTTATTTAGCACAAAGATTTTAGCAAAAAAAATTCAAATCATTTACTTTCATTATCAATTGTGCATCTAAAGTAATGAATAGAAAATGCACTGAACAAAATGTTTTGCCTAGCAGCTGTTCAGTGGTGTGTTTTACCACCTTTTTCTCTGAGCCTTCAACAGCAGCCTCATTTTAGTATTGAGCTCTTTAGTCTTATGGGTAAAACACCTTTAATTACCACTTTGTCAACTTGACTTTTCAAATTCTCTTTATTGGAAATTCTGAAAGCTCTGAAATTTCTCAACAGAATTGTGCTATTCAAATTGCAGGATTGTATTTTGGAATTAGAGTTTCTTTATGTAGAGATCTGTAGGAGCATGGTAGTAGGTATTAAATGCAGAGTAGCCTACTGGGCTCAAGTTGCCTCCTTTCTGTTCTTTTTCAAATAACATGGTTTGGCTTAAAGCACTAGGTGGAAAACTAATAACGGTTAACTTGGATCCTTCTAATATACTAAACAATTGCGTCAATGCAGTGAATATATTTTAAACCATCTTTATTGCAGAAAACTTTTTACAACGCTTTGAGAATTTCATTTTTTGAAGAGAGAACTGGATTATAGTTTTCTTTTGAATGATAGGTATGCCTGTGAAGCTTAGAACGTGTGTGCATTGCAATACGACGTTTACAAGTGCTGTTAGCCTGTCCAACCACTTACGCGCTTATGCACGAAAGAAGAGTGCTGGACTTTTGACTGGGACAGGTATGTTTTGTTACAGATGTAAAAGCAAGTCTGTCTATGATACATTTTCTTCATCAGACTGGACAAAAGCATATGTTAATTCAAAATAATTTTGAAGCTTCTGCTGGTAAACAATTTATTTGCCATAAAACTTCAGCAACTTGTAAGAAAACGTATGTTGCTGTTGTCCACTCTCATGTCTGATTTTCATTCTTAGTCTTTGATTTTGGATCCAGCATTTAAGGTATGTAAGCAAAACTAAGAGATGGTTGCTTAAATTCATTCTCCTACGATTTCGCAACTTCCAAACCAGATAGTTGGCCTTTGAATGAAGTGTTTCAAAGTATCTCAGAAATGAGAGCGGTGGGGAGGAAAAAGGCAACAATACAACAAGTAGTGTTTACTGTCTAGTACATACAAAGAATACTCCAGTCAAATAGGAAAAGCAAGTCATTTTACACTGTATATTTCTAACATCATATGATATGCAGTTGGTTTTGTATCTTGCTTGGCTCACAACCCAAAAGCTACCTGCTCTGTCATTGAGTGAGGGTAGTACAGTAGCAATTGGCACTGCTGTTAATGTTTTTCATTAAAACATACTTCATTTTGAAATTCTTCTAATATGCCATATTTTGATTTGTTTTCAGAGACCTGCAGCTTGCTTGGCTGTAGGCAGTTTCTTAGTTTACTTGGATTATTGCTGAGATTAATGGGACTTCACATGGTCAACAACAAATTGAGGAGCAGAGATGCAATATAATGAGGAAAATTTGGAGATATGAAGCCTGAAATATTCTGTAATTAAGAAGGGCAACCATCAGTTTTCTGTGTCAACAAACACAGACTCTTACATAATGCTCTTGGAAAATGTGTAATCCTTTTTTGATCTGCAAATGTAATTCATTATGCTAAGAATGACAAACTGAGTAGCAGGCTTTCTCTGTAGAAGGCTGAAAGTAATATTTTTGTAATACAGGCCTGTGACTGCCCGGTCTTCTGTTGCTTTATATTAGTGCTATAACAAAGCAGATTTGGAAGGGAATCAGCAGATGCAGTAATACCTAACATGTAGAAGAATATGCCTTTAGTCAATGATTCCAAAAATTTTCTTATTTATTCAGTAGAAGGGTGATGGTAGTGAACTTCCATTTACCACTGCTGTGATTTGATATTAGCCCTGTGGTAAGTTCCTTTTCTTACATACCTGCTGAGGAAATATTTTGCAATAGCTATAAATTTAAATTGCACATTAATAACAGTAAATCAATGAAGGAGACACTGGCAAATAGGATAGTACAGAGATTGAATCCTAGACAAGCACTTTGTACCTAGCTTCCCTTTGGCTAAGTGGGAAAAGTGAAGGAAGCTGGTTTAGGTACTTTCAGGGATTTTTTTTGTTTTCTCTAAGAAACGTATTTTGCTAGTGAAGTAGTTGCATAGTCATCAGAACAGATGCCACTTTTCTTAAAAGAATGGAAAGAAGACTCATCAGTCTTCTGTCATTGGACCTAGAAGTTTGTTTTGAATTAGGTTGGAAACAAAATGGGGTTAGAAACAAAGTTTAAATAAAAGGTTAGAAACAAAAGTTTGGGAAAAAAAATCTTTTGCTCTCAGAAGCTGGAGCTAAGCCAGATAAATAATTTATACCATGGATAAAGGCCTGTCGCTGGAACCATTGACCTAAGGAGTCAGTGTTGAGTTCTAGCTCTAACATCATGCAACCAATGTATGTCTGTAGCAACATAGTCATTACTCTGCTGCAGCTCTGTGAGGGTTGTAAACTTTGTTCAGTGACTTCTCCCTCAAGCAAGCTTAATGCAAGGCTTGCAAACCAAAAAATACCCTTTAAACAGTTGTTCTGTTTGATATTCCACTTTATAATACAAGTTTTGTGAAGAGAATTATTTTAATGCAAGATTTCACTAGTACACACTAGTTTTAAAGCACACACAATTACACTCTTGTTATGAGTGTTGCTCTTGAGTAGATCTCAGGTTTTCTTACTAAAAGATGGTGGTGGTTGAGAGCAATTTTGAGATGTCTTCAGTTGGGCCTCAGCCACAACTAAACCTTCAATGGTCTTCAACCATTGTATGGAGACAATGAAGACATGTTTATACATGTTGCTTCTCATTAGGCCTTTCTCATATCTTCTAAAGCAAACTTAACTACCAAAAATAAATCACATCCGTTGAATAATTATCTCAGTTTCTTGCTGTAATAAAATAATGGTGTCTAAACATGAACACTTAAATTATTTTACTGGCAGTTGATATGGGACCTGTCTAGGCACTACTATTTATTAGGAGAAATAACATGAGAAATACAAGATCCCTGCATGCCACCAAAGTGAGACCTTCCCAAGCATTACATTAGCTTATGTACTAGTCTCAGATTTTCCATTTGTCTGCCCGTGTTTTTGATATTGACTGTTACCATATTGCTCTTCCAGCAGGTGTCCTGCTTCTTCAATCAGTAATGTCATCATATTTAAGTTAAATCTTAGCCTATTTTTCTGTTCAATTGCAACCTGACAGTTTTAGCAGTGTAGTAGACATAGTTAAGCATAATAGTAGCTTTGGAGAATGGACTCAAGAAAAACATCCTAGAAGTGAAAGTTCCTAGGCTGTTGGCTGTTTGAGGTTAATCTTTATTAAACTTTATTTGTGCCTATACCAGTGCATTATAGATCCACTGTAGAGCAAATAATGTCTTCAGAAGTCTGGCTGGAACTTTTTTTGTTGTTGTTATTCAGTCCAATTTTTAACAATGTAATTGCTCATCTTGAGTAGATGTTAATTTTCTTTTATACCTATTTTGATGTATAGCAACACATTGGTGTTTCTCAGAGCAGGTGGTCAACTTGCTTCTTTCTTCTGAGTATCTTTAGAGCATTGAACAAACCTACACAAAATATTCAAAATGCATCTCACTCTTCTTCGTATAGTTGTATATTCAGCTTCCTTTCTTTTTTTCTCTCTGGGCTTCTCTTGCTCCCTCCTGCCCTGGCTCTCCCCAAGTCTCTTCATTCTTTCTTTCACCCTGGCTTTTTACATCTTCTCTTTGTTGACCCTTTTCACATACTCAGTCTTTTCTTACTGGCTTTCATCTTCTGGGAATCACCACTTTCTTCTTTGGTCTCTGCTTCTGTAGGTAGAGACTGCTTTGTCAGAAGTTTGGGAGGGAACAGTAAAGTGCAGAGCAAGGAGTCTGGCCTTCAAGCCAACAGTGTGACTGAGGTAGTGGTTCATGAGGGCTGCTACGTGTTCAAATAATTTCAAATGTTGTTTTGTCAAACTTGTAGCTTTGGGATGTTTGTGGTGGAAGTATATCAAGTATGCAGGAATCTGAGATCCACTGGTTTTGTGTGTCATTGTTCTGTGCTGTTACAGTCATAATGAATCAACTGGCATGATGAGCTCATTTTCAGCATCTTATGAAATCCTACAGAGAGCAAATAATAGGAGGGGTTTATTTAATGTACTTCACTGTGCAGTAGTGATGAGGATAGATAGCAAGTGACTGAATTTGAAAAGTTAGTGACTAAATGTACAAGAAAGAGAGTTCATTATTTTTTACTTGGCGGTGTTTTCAAATGGTTAATTAGTTTAATTTCTGTGTCCAATTATTCAACTTGTTTTAGCTTATGTACACTTTGACAAAAGTAATGAATCCAAATAAAAGACCCAGCTTCAGTTTTCCTGAAATAAGAAACATTTCATGTTGGGGAACATCAGGAATGCAGTTCCATTTTAATTTGGAACTACAGACCAAATGTCATGGCATGAAAGGGTATCTAATTGTGATGTGTCTTAGGCATGCTCATTGGAACCTCCTATGTTCATCTGCTTGTAGTCTTTCTTGATCACAGAGGTTTTTGTATACAGTGTTTTTAGCTAGCATATATTTTTTGAAGTAGTATGCTCTGAAACTGTACATAAGTATCTCAAGTAGAATGCTCCAAAGTTTGATAGTCTTTTGTTTTAAATGGGTTGTTTCTCCATCATGTTGTATCAGCATTTTGAGGGTGTTATGTGACTGGTTGTTTACAAGAAGTTCTTTGGTTATCATCTAGGAAACACCAGGTGGCCAAACTTGAAAGAAAGAGAGTTCTTCCCAAAAGAAGTAGGCCTTTATGGAGAATGAGGAATGATAGTTCAGAAGCTGTTATAACTACAAAGTAGCTGTTAGCGATCAATAGTTCTTACTCTCTGTAGCAGTTTGCTGCAGTTTCCGTGCAGCTTACTAGACCTAATTTATCCTTGGTCTCTTCCCAGACATGATAAAAAGACTTTCCAAGGAGGTCATGTTTTGTTACAGTAAAGGCATAGAAAAAGCAGGAACTGAATTTTGGTCAGAACATGGTTTCTTTATGGGGACCCAGTGGCTGAGGCAATTATGTGATTTAGTTGATGTTTGCAACCTCTTGTAAGCATTGTATCAAGAGAGTACTCAAGTGTGTGCATGTGACTTTATTTAAACTTGTTCTCTGGATAGACAAAATGACATTAATGTGGTGGTTACTGATACACATGCCTCACAACTGCTGTTTGATTGTAGTTTTCAATGAGCTTTACTCAGATATTCCTCCTTCTTCACTCGCTTTCCATCTTCACTGGAGTAACTTCAAAACACACTGCTGCATTGAGCTCGCTGAAATCTGAAAGAATATGTTCACTGTCTCAGAACACAAAGGGGGGGGAAAATGACCCTTGCAGAACACAGGATTTGTATTCTTAGTGTTTTCTGTCTTTTATAACAGCTTCTTCCTTGAGCAAATCTACTTTCAAATTTAGCTAAGTTGCTCTGAGAATTTGTAGCATAATCTGAGTCCTTTTTTGTCTTTTACTGTGGTGTTTTCTTCTCTTTCTTTTATAATTTCCTTATATAGAGTCTCCATCATAAATGGCTGAGAGAACATACCCTTTCCTTTTGTTTTCCTTGTTTTCTCACTGTTTATTGAAAAGGAAGTAGAACTTCCAAGGAAGTTCTACTTTATTTCCTTTACTTTCAAGGAAGTAGAAACTACCTCTCCTGGTTCATTATGGCAATTTCTGTCAGTGTTGCTGTTGTTTGATTGCACAGTAGTTCAGAGGAATTTTTTTCTTAGAAGATTATACACACACACACAAACCCATCAGGTGTCAGCAGTCTATTGCAGAAGACCAACCCAGGTCTTGTAGGAAAGGGAAAGCTCTCTGAAATGCTCCAGATGCCTGTGAGTAGAATCAAATTTCTTGATGAGAATGAATGTCTTTGCCAACATCAAGGAAATCAGCAAGTTCTTGTTCCAAGTGCAGGTTTGCCTCTCTAGCACTTGGAGTCTGTTGTCACTATTGCTTTTTTTTTTGACTCATATAAACTGACATCAACTAACTTGTCATCAGGTGCAGCTCACGGACACGTTTGCATTCGGGTAACACCGACTTCTGTTTCCCTTCTCCCCATGATGTTCCACAAAATGGCAAAGGCAAAGCTTTTGCTGCAATAAGTGCTGCAGATAAGTTGTGCCTTGTACAAACAGTTCTCTTCAGAGCATGGGTGTCTGGGTTCCAGTGTTTTATCTGCTTACATTGCTGATGGTGTTACTGAAGTTGTGGTGTGTAAAACACTTATATATGTGGTAGTTCCTGCCTGATATGATAGTTAGCTTTTTTTCTTCCTAAATAAATGAAGAATATGTTTCTTGTGAGAGAATGAAGTATTAAGAACCCCTTGATGCTTTTCCAGAAGCATCTTGGCCATTTCTCTCTCTCTCCCCCCTGCCACCTTGGGTTACTGCCTTTTTATGCAGACTGGTTTTGTTGTTGCTGTCAGAAAAAAATGCTGTTAAGCCTCATTTTCCTAATGTTGATCTGAAGAAGTCTCTCTAGGTTGGTGTCTACTTTCCACTTATTTTATTGGTTCTCTGATACCTTCAAACCTCAGAAATTCATTCTAAATTTTAGATAGGTAGGAATCTTTAAGTCTGGGGATAGAACTGGGATATGTCTAGTATGTCTACCAAGTTGAAAGTTGGGCTACAAGGTAAAAGCTTGAGAAGTGCTCATTTGGAGGGCATGAGAAAAATTAAGGATACAATCAAGACTGTGTGTTCTTTAAATCAACATGTTTTACCTCACCAGACAATATGTCTAATGCTTCAGAATGCTAAGAGGTTAATTCTTCTGTTTCATATTCTAGGAGTCAAAACTTTAGCCAAGTGTAACAATTTTTTTCCCCATTTTACTGTTAAGATGCTTCAGTAGCATAGCATTATGCCTTCTTGGTATCAAGAATACCACCTGGTACTGTCTTTCTGGTTTCTGTGGAGTTTTTGTTGAAGTGGTGTAACTGGTTGTTTGCAAAAGTTTTTGTGTTGGAGTTATATTGTTGATGTCTTGTGTTTTGGAATAGCGTGTAGCTAGATACACTTCTCAGTTCAAGCAGTCACAAACTTCTTGAGCTTTATCAGCTGTTTGCATCATAACAATATTAATTCAGTTTAATCCACTCATCCCCCACTTTGGCTGCTTCTTAGAATCTCCAGGTTTTGTTTCAGATTCCCATTACATTTGTTTATGGGAGATACAGACCTCAGAGCTGTCTGAACTCATTTGCTATATGTTTCCTGTTCACACACGTTACTTTCATACACAGTTTCAAATGCTTAGACTGAATTTAAAAAGTGGCCTTGCCATCCCTGTTGATTGTCCTAATACCAGCTCCCACTGGCAAGGACTAATACATAGTTTTTGTATGCTTCATTAGAATTCAGACAGGAGTGAAAAGGAAGCTTCCTTTGAAACTCTTAGAACAAAAGGACAGATTTTTGCTTTGTGTTGAAAACAAATGGCAGGTGTTTTATTCAAACTAGAAATTCCTGATTGTAGTAGCTGAAAGCTACAACTTCATAAAGTTGTAACTTGGTTGAACACGAGTGGTCTTATGATGGTGCTTCAACTACAAAACAAGTTCTGAGATTTTGACAGTGTTTTATGCATGAAATTCAGTTTAATCCCTCATCCCCACTGGCTGCTTCTTAGAATCTCAGGTTTTTTGTTTCAGATTCCCCATTACATTTTTGTTTATGGAATACAGACCTCAGAGCTGTCTGAACTCATTTGCTATATGTTTCCCACTGTTCACACGTTACTTTCATACACAGTTTCAAATGCTTGGACTGAATTTAAAAAGTGGCCTTGCCATCCCTGTTGATTGTCCTAATACCAGCTCCCACTGGCAAGGACTAATACATAATTTTTTATGCTTCATTAGAATTCAGACAGGGGTGAAAGGAAGCTTCCTTTGAAACTCTTAGAACAAAGGACAGATTTTTGCTTTGTATTTGAAAACAAATGGCAGGTGTTTTATTCAAACTAGAAATTCCTGATTGTAGTAGCTGAAAGCTACAACTTCATAAAGTTGTAACTTGGTTGAACACGAGTGGTCTTATGATGGTGCTTCAACTACAAAACAAGTTCTGAGATTTTGACAGTGTTTTATGCATGAAAGGGAATTTCCAGTGGTGCTTTGCTTCTGTATAATTCTGCAATAGGTTTGTAGGTGCTTGCTGAAACTAAAACAACAGTTTAATGCTGAATGTCAATTATCTAGTCTTTCAAAGAGCAAGCACAATGCTGACCTAAAAAAATCAGCTTCATGTGTTCTGCCAGTATATTTCTTAGAATACGCTGTAATTGTTTTGGATTTACGTGATAATTAAATACAGAAAACCAAGGAGGTAGATGTCTTTGCATTTTGCATAGGGAATACTTACTGAATATCTCTGTTTGACTAACACTCACTGAAATATTACTTTCACATACGAAAATTTCTCTTCTTAGCTTTAGACTGTAAACAAAAGAAGTCAAGGTCAAGATCTGGAAGCAAGAAGAAAATGCTGCCATTACCTCATAGTGCTGATGAAGTTTACATACTCAGATGCAGGTACATAGTGTTACTTTAACTGGAAGAATACATTCTTAAGAGCTTACTAATGTTATTCATAGAGTTTCATTACTGTATCCATAAATGTTTGTGATTAAATTGAATAATGATGGGGGAAAGGAATTGCCTGTTTTCATTAATTTGAACAAGAAGGTTTTCAGTCACGCTTGAGTGTTAGATTGCCAGTTGTTTCTCTAGCTAAAATCTTACTGGTCGTGTCTGAGTAATGTTCTGTCCTTCAAAAGAAACCTTATATAAGAACAGCAGATTGTTATTACTGGTATTGAGTGTGAGAATGTGAGTTGTATAAGCTGCAGGGTTTTGTGCTCACAGTTACTACTAATGAACTCAATTACTAAGTTTTTCAGCTAAAGCATGTAGAAACAAACTTCAAGAAAATTAAGACTTTTCCTCTTACTGTCTTTGTTTTATAATTTTTCAGTAGAGATACATCTATCTTGATGGATTAATTTTAATATTTGCATAGGTTTTGTGGTCTGGTCTTTCGAGGACCTTTGTCTGTTCAAGAAGACTGGATAAAGCACTTGCAGCGACACATTGTCAACGCAAATCTTCCACGGACTGGAGCTGGCATGGTTGAGGTCACATCACTACTTAAAAAGCCTGCTTCAATTACTGAAACTTCATTTTCTTTACTGATGGCAGAAGCAGCATCATAGAACACAGAAACATTTTAAATTTTAATTGGATGTAAATTTGAAATACTTCATCATTTTTTAAAATAAATGGCTACACTAAATTATGTTTATAAATGCTAAAGACAGAAAATAGAGGAAGTGGATTACAGTAACATCAAAATAAATTGAATACTTAACAGTTACAGTAAGTAGTCTTTATATTTTATATAGGGTGGAAGATGTGTTTTTAAGGTTTATTATGTTTTTGTCAGTTACCGTGTTCACTATCAATACAAGACCATTAAATGTATGGCAGCCATTTTTAAATTGTTGCACATGGGTACTTAAAGGACAGATTTTAATAAAACAAAGAAACCACGTTCTCTTCAGTGTTACCCAAATCAAGGTTCTGTTTATTCCAAAAAGAATTACATAGTAAAATAAGATACTATTATATTTTGTTTGTATGTATGTAGTGTTTTGTATAATACCAAGAACTGCTAATACAATTTACTCAACTTAGGGCATTAAATACCATGTACTTCATAGTTCAAGAGACTGTTTTGTTCAAATAGGGCAATTAGTACTATTCTATCTAGGTGTGTAAGTGTTTTTTTTAAATCACATGAGGCTTTTTGTACTAAAAAGTGGAGGGAAACTTGTTTAAACAAATTTCTAAGAGAAATATGTACATAATACTGGAAATTCGTGGTAAGGAAATATTCTTTACTTCAGTTGCATTTCTCACTGACAATAAAGTGGTGCATCCATGCTACCTCCTACTTGTCAACAAAGATGGTATTTACCCTTATGTTTTTGTATCATAGTAGATTCAATCCAACTTTCTTTATTACAAAGCATCTTTTTGTTAACAAGTTTGTTACTTTTATGACAATTTACTTAAAGTCTGACTTGCTTACAGAAGTTTGCCTCTACTATTTTATTTAACACTGTAGAAATGTACTAATAAGCATTGCTCACTACACGGTTAGAGTAGGCTTTTCATTTATAATTCTGTTTAAAAGATTGATCATTTTAGAAAATTCAAACACAGATTGAAATGTTTCCACATATGAAGAGAATGTTTACAACTTAAATTTTAGAGCTTGTTTTGGATGTGATTATATGTATGAAAACTGTAACACTATGCTCATGCTAAGGACCTACTTACAGAATTATTGAAATAAATGTGCTGTGAGGATGGAAATATGGTGCAGGTGTCTTGGTCATGATGAATTGTGTTTGTTCATTTAAACTGTCTTCAGAACATGATTTTTGTTTAAATCAAATTAGATTCCTCTACAAATCAATTTTGTATGCAAGTAACATTTCATTTTACTCATATAGGGTAACAGATACTGTAGTTAAGCCAAGGATATGCATTGATATTTTCTTTATATGTAAATAAAGTTAAAAGCAGTTAAAGCAAGAGGAGTATTTTGGTAGAGTATATACATACCTCACTGCCAGTGAAATTGCTTTCCTATGGTATATCTCCTTACCAGAAAAATCTCTAAATAAAAAGGTTTAAAGAAAATCTAAATGTCTATAATGTGAAGCATTTATTTGCATTGTGTGAATTAAGTTTGTGGAATTGATTTGTCTTGCTTGAGATTAGAATCTTCTCATGATCTTAAGTAAAAGTACATTTACTTGCAATAAACTGAATTGTTCACAGATGCATTACATTTGATTGGTGGAAAGTATGAATAAATGTCTGTCTTCCTGGATGCACAGAGTTAACACATGAGGCTTGTTAATGTTCTGATAGAATAGATGGGCTAAAAATGCACAGCTGTGCAAGACAGAGGCCTCAGACAAGGCCATCCTAGCTCTGTCAAGGCTGTCATTAAATTAGTGGTGTCAGGTGTTTAACTGTACAAATTGCTACAGTTAAGTTTAGCTTTCTTGTTGAAATTTATTCTCTTGTAAGTGGAAAATCGACATCATTACATTTAAAGGCTGGAGGAATAAATACTTTAGAGATTTTAGAAAAGATAACTGGGATGTTGAATTGTATTGCAGACAAATAGTGTATGCAGACTAACAAATCTCTGAATTTGTGGATACTTGTGGAGCTTTTTTATACGATGTGAAAACTGAAGATTTAAAGCAGTGTGTTGAAACAGAATAGAGGGAAGTGATCACATCACCTTGAATGTTTATAATGCTTTAATAGAGTGCTTGTTTACCCTTCTCACCAAAAAAGGTGCTTGTGAAAGCACCATATTTTATGGCTGTTTAGCAAATGAAAAAATCAATTAAGTGCAAATGATATTTATCTAGTGTTGTTAAGAATGCTTGTAAGGTGAAGCCATACCGTGCAGAATTTTGCATTAGCAGAAGACTCTTACTAGATTCATAAAAATAATTTTTAAAACCCTAGTTAATTCTATTTAATTAATTAAGCCCCATTTGTGAGCTGCTTTATGTAATACTAAAATAAAAATGTAAGTTCGTGTCTGAAGAGCAGTGAGCTCTAGGCTGATCAGTTTCCAAAATGAGATTCTATTGATGAAGAACAGTTTCCAGTGACAGGCTGTGTGCCCTACTGGCATCAGATCCTTGTGGTATTGTTCAGAAAATATGTAGGAGTTCTAGAACTCTTCTGATCATTAAATTAATTGCATATGTGGTTGATACAGGCTGAATAATCTTTTTTAAAAAATAGAGTACTATTAGCTGTCCTTAGCCTCTAGTCCTCAAGTGGGGCTATTTGTTTTCCTGGCTTCTGTTGTGTGGAAATACAGATTTTTTTTTTATCATTATCTGCAAGGAACAATAAATCCCCCTCTCTGGAGTTACCAAAATTCTAAATAATGTAGTAGAAGAGGGTAAATTAAATGAGTCACTTTGTGATGCCAGTCTGATGTTGTGTGGCTCGAGGGGCTCTGGCAGTCTGTGCTGAAGGGCTGGACTTGCAGAGCTGCTCATCTAAACACCAGTGTTAGTCTGTTCAGGTTGGGGTAAAGGCTGCAGTGGCGCAGTGATTTCTGTTGGGTTGATTTTGGGTCTTTATCACAGTCCTACTCGTTTCTGAAGTTGTCCTAGTATCTGGTAAAGGTCTCTTCAGTAGCAGCCTCAGGAAAATTGTAGAAGACCAGCGCCATACGCTTTTCAAAAGATGATGGCCTATATTCCCTAGTCCCAGTGATACTTCCAAATCCTCTTCAAAAAGTAAAACTCTGCTTGCATTCCTTGAAAAGATGTTTCTGCAGAACCTCGGGTAGGTGATGCAAGTGCCCATGGTAGCTGCTGCCAAGGGGTGGTGTGTTCAGGCATGGAACATGGGAGTGAGCAGACAGCACATGTTGGGCATTTACTGCGGTTTGCCCGGTCCTGTCCGTGTGTCCTGGGGGAGCTGTTTGAGCTGGGCTGTTCCCAGGGTCAGGGATGGCTGCGGGCCCGCCCGCCGGGCAGGGGAAGGGCAGAGCAGGGGAGGGACTGAGCGGAGGGGCCGTAGCTGCTGGGGAGGGGGGAGCGAGTCCCGGGCTGTGTGCCTGCGCTCGTTCCTGCTGTCCCAGCCGTGCTCAGGGAAATCAGCAGGCTGCTTGAGGTAAGTGATCCCAGGAGAAACGCGAGTTACCAACTGGGGCTCGGAGAAGAGCAGACAGAGTTTCTAAAGGTCAGTGTCACAGGACTGAGATGGGAAGATGCAATGTTACTTTAACTGCGATGCTTTTCCTGGGCTAGTTACGGTTCTAGGTTTCCTGCAGTGCTTTAAAGAGGGGTCATGCATTAAATCTACCTGATTCTGAAAACCTACAGAAGATAAATTGGGCTGAACAAATGTGGAAATATTAGCGGTGAATAACAAGGACTTGCTTTTAACTAAATGGTTATGGGCTGTGAACAAACCCTGTTTAGTTCAGCACTATGGTTAACAGAATTTTCCACTTTTTATAACAGTAGTTGGTGGCCTGGATATTTAAACGCCAGTCTCATATTTTAAAAATTGATTTATATAGTTTTGAGTTTGTTTAAAGAAAATCCCAAACTTTTTAGGGTGGTATTTACTTTAAAAAGCTGACTGCATTATGATTTGATATTTCAATCCACCGTGCTTTGTAGGTGCTGTTGCCTGATTCATGGGTAGCAATTGTGATGTAATGGAAACATTTGGCCATAGTGCCAGGTTTGTAATCTCTTGCAATAAAATGTTCCTTTCTAACACTGCAGGCTTCTTGGTGTTCTTCCCATTGCTCGGAGGTGAGCTGCACTGCACGTGTCATTTCACTGGGAGTTCCCCAGCCAGAGCAGTTGTGTGTTGATGCAGAGGGCAGATCTGCTGGCTGTAGCCACCTGAAAATTCAGAGAGGTGAGGCAAGGGGGGTATTTACATTCCAGTGGTGGAGACTAAGGATGAAAATCAGTGGTGCCAGGGACACCACCAGAGCCAGGGACCCAAATCTGAACATGAGTCCAGGTGACGGTGGCTCTCATCTGTGCCCATGTGCCCACTTTTCACTCTGTACAGTCTGGTCTCACTGCTGCTTTCTCTCCCAGTTAAGAGCAGTTTTTCCTTGCAGCTTTGGTTGCCACATGTACCTGGACAGAGCACACTGAAAAACCCAGTCTGCCTGGTGCTCTGCAAGTCCTGGGCTCCTCCTGCAGCATGAGAGGAGCCATTGCCATACCACAGCCATTCACACACTGTAAGAGAGAAATGGAGAGGTTCACCAAATACAGCATAAGAGACTGTTGAGGGGTGTGTTTGCTTTAAATAAGGGCTGGAGTGGCGATCCCTTCCATGTTTTGCTGAGGCTGAACTCTGGCACTGTTCATTTTCATTTCTAGTTGCACTGTAGGCTAATAAACTTGTATTTTTAAAGAGCAATTAAAAAGTCTCTTAACTTCAGTGCCCTATCCCCTTATTAAGATTTGAGCACAAGTCAGCTAACAGCCTTTTTATAAAATGCTTGGTAATAGTGAAGTCCATCAAGTAGAGGAACCGTGTGGTCCTTGTGTAGCTGGTGTGTGGCTGCAGTGCTGACCCTCAGGGAAGTGGTCCTGGCTGCCTTGGCTCATGTGCTGCAGTGTGCCAGAACGGCAGTGGAGGGATCTGGGCAGTGTGTCACTGACTGTGGGTGGTTTGCACACATTTCCTGAAGACAGACATGGAGTTTTTTGCTAAAAAAAACACCCCTGGAATAAAGGCATTCCTGTGGGAATGTTCTTCTCTAAGTAAATGCAAACTTTTTTTACAAAAGCTCTAAAAGATCTTTCTCGTGAAGGCTCCCGTGCTCTTTTCACTGCAATTAAAACCCAAGCAAATGGCATTCTCACTAACTGTGAGCCCAGAGGTTCCAAAATTCCAACTCTTACTTTCCAGTTAGGGAACAAAGGGAGTCTTGGAGCCTTTTCAGAGCTTCCTAGGTGCTTGTATTCCTTACGTTGTACAAACCACAACACTTTTGGGTTTTCTGTACTATATTTTCATTCAAAAGTACACTTTCAACTCATAAAGTCTGAGGTCTGTGTACCAAGTGATGATAACCCTTCTGCTTTTGTATTGGAGACCTGCAACATGAAACATGCTTACATGATACTCATGATAAGTGTTCCTAAATATTATCTACCTCTTTTTAAAAATCTGTTCATTGGAAACTGAAAACTTCACATGTAAAACTTTGATTATGTATCTTTAAGTCAGCAGCAGCAGCATGTTGTATCTCTCTGTGAAACTCAGCCAAATCCTTCCTCACTGCTGTAGCAACAAATGCTGAAGCTCTGAATGCCATTGTGCTCTTTAAAACAGCTTTGGAAAATAATAGACTGATAAAGGAGAATGCGATCTAACACCATTAGTCTGTGTTTTAACCAAATAAGGAATTGTGTGTCACCCAGGTACAAGTCTTGCTGACAAGAAGTAATTCTTTCATCTGTCTTTTCCCTGAAAAAACTTAATTGTGTGAAAGTAGGAAAAGGAAAACAGCCTTATTTGGATAAAAAAGCAGGAGAAAAAAATCTTTTAAAAACAAACAAAACCCCCATAGGTTGAAAGAGAAACTGCAAAGAGAAGACAGTATAAGCCTGGGGCTGACACCTGTTTTGTAGTCCCTGAAATGTAGCTGATGGCTGCCTTTGCTGTGCCTCCAAATCTTCAGGGGTGCGCTTGGGTTCCTGGCACAGAGGAGGCTAGGGAAAAGATTATCCTTACAGGAACAGCCATGGAAGGAGTTTTCACCCAAAACTGTTAAAGAGATGGGCAGTGACAGGAAAGAGGCTTTAAATCCAATTTCTTGTGTTGGAAGTCAACTGTACCCATTCCCTTTGCCATCTGGAGTACATTTACTGAAGCTTTTTAAGTGCTGCATATAAATCCATAGACACTTCGTCCAGTCATAAACGAACATTAACTGTTCTTCCCTTGTATGGCCTCAGTTACAAATTGCTACTGAAATCTGATTTTTCAGGTGCTGTTCATGACACATCGCCATTCATTGCCTCCAAAAATTTTCTCTTTTCCTATTTGGCATCCATCATTTTTGCAACATTCTCTTCTCACTGAAATAACCTCCACTTCTAAACCCAGTGTTCTCTGACTGCAGCTGACCATGAGTGCTAATAAATGAGTGAAGACCCTGACCCAGAATGTGAGTGTTCTTGCAGGATCCCAAACTCATGTCTTTGCCCTCAGGCCCAGGTTCCCATCTGGGAGCAGCACTTAGCCGCGTCTCACTGGGTGCTAACCTGACCGTTTTCATTATCTTCATTCCCAGCTTGGATTGTTTTCTCCTTCCTCAGTTTTTGCTTGTATCCACATCTGGGGTTTTTGTCTTCATTTTCCATCTCTCTTTTTCTTTAGGACTTTATTTTAATGCTGGCTTGCAGTGAAGACGTTTTTTAGGAAAGTCTTATATTACTGTGAAAACAGATAGAGTACTGCTTAGTATTCTTAAAAGCATAGCTATTGGTCTGATTTATGATTTATTTTACAGAGACAGTAGCTGTCTGTACCTAAATGGAGGAGGAAATGTTTAGATTTTAGGGTGCTTTTGGGTTACACAAACCAAAACTCCCAAGTTACACAGTACCAACCCTTGATAATGCTACTGGGAGCTGAACTCATAAGTTACCTTTCTGTTTTGTCTGCACAGGGCTGAATTTACTGTCTTTTTTTTTTTTTTTTTTTTTCTGGCAGCCTTTCTGAAATCACAGAAGTATTTAGAAAATGGAGCACTTGCTTGAATGATTTTTGTGAATACACAGCTGGCTGGGTTCTTTTGAGCAAAGCAAAACAAAGAGATATCTATTAAAAACTGTTAAAAACACTGAGATGAGAATCTCAGCCCATTTACTTCTATACAAGATAAATGTAATAGATGGCATGAAATTTTAGGAAGTTTAACTGTGATTTCAGATTTAGGGGGAGAACTGTGCAAGAAGTATGTGAGCAGCTCTTCCACACCACCAGCAGCAAAATCAGCAGCCTACAGGTTTCTGAAAGTCTTATATTACTGTGAAAACAGATAGAGTACTGCTTAGTATTCTTAAAAGCATAGCTATTGGTCTGATTTATGATTTATTTTACATAGAGACAGTAGCTGTCTGTACCTAAATGGAGGAGGAAATGTTTAGATTTTAGGGTGCTTTTGGGTTACACAAACCAAAACTCCCAAGTTACACAGTACCAACCCTTGATAATGCTACTGGGAGCTGAACTCATAAGTTACCTTTCTGTTTTGTCTGCACAGGGCTGAATTTACTGTCTTTTTTTTTTTTTTTTTTCTGGCAGCCTTTCTGAAATCACAGAAGTATTTAGAAAATGGAGCACTTGCTTGAATGATTTTTGTGAATACACAGCTGGCTGGGTTCTTTGAGCAAAGCAAAACAGAGATATCTATTAAAAACTGTTAAAAACACTGGAGATGAGAATCTCAGCCCATTTACTTATACAAGATAAATGTAATAGATGGCATGAAATTCTTAGGAAGTTTAACTGTGATTTCAGATTTAGGGGAGAACTGTGCAAGAAGTATGTGAGCAGCCCTCTCCACTACCAGCAGCAAAATCAGCAGCCTACAGGTTTCTGTAATTTCCTGTATTAAGGAGCAGTTGGCCCCCAGTTGATAAAGGGTGGGGAGGAGAGAGGTCAGCCCTGCTTCCCAGTTGCTCCTGCTGCTGTGTATGTTGTGTGCTGGCCTTGTATGACAGCCCAGACTTTTCTTCTCGCTGCACTAGAAATTGAAAGCAGTGCAAATGTTACAGGAGAGTATCTACAGTCTATCTGTGTGTGATACTTGCTGCTGTAGTTCCCAGATTTACAGTGGGCACTTTTTTTTCCTCTTCTGAAGTGGAAGGTGCTTATCTTGCTGTGTCTTACAGATTTCAAACTTCCCTCCTACCTTAACAGATTAGGAATGTCAGTCCTGGCTGTCTGATGCTAGGCACTGAGCTACAGTCCTGGTCTGAGAGAGATGCCTGGATGGCCTGGGAGAGCTCCCCATACTCAAGCAGTGAAGGCTGCATTTGAATTTAGGTGCTGTGTAGGGTTTGCAGGACAAGCTTTTGGTAGCAGGAGGGGCCATGGGGTGGTTTCTGTGAGAAGGCACTAGAAGTTTCCCTTATGTCCCATAGAGCCAGTGCTGGAAGGCTCCAGGATGGTCCCACTGCTGGCCAAGGCTGAGCCCATCTGTGATGGTGGCAGTGACTCTGGGATAGCATACTCAAGGGTATAAAATGTACAGCTTCAGCCTGGGAGAGGACAGAGAATATGTGAGAGCCACAGCTCTGCCGACACCAAGGTCAGTGCAGGAGGGGCAGGAGGTGCCAGAGCAGATTGCCCTGCAGCCCTGGGGAGACCATGGGGGGCAGCTGTGCCCCTGCAGCCCAGGGAGGTCCAGGGTGGGACAGAGCCCCACCTGCAGCCTCTGGATCCAGTGAATGCCTGAAGGAGGCTGTGACCCCATAAAGGACCTATGCTGGAGCAGTCCATGAATAACTACAGCCTGTGGGAAGGACTCGTGATGGAGAGTTTCATGGAGAACTGTCTCCCAGGAGAGGGACTCCACTCTGGAGCAGGTAAGAGTGTGAGGAGTGCTGCCTCTGCAGAGGGAGAAAAAGCAGAGACAACCTGTGATGAACTGACTGCAGTCCTCATAGGGAAAAAGTTAAGCCCAGGAAAAAAAGCAGGTGGGGGGAAGGAGTTTTAAGGTTTATTTTCTCATTTCTCACGATCCCACTCTGATTTGATTGGTAATAAATTCAACTAATTTCCCTGAGTTAAGTCTCTCTTTGCCCATTGGTGAGTTATTTCTCCCTATGCTTATTATGACCCATAAGCCTCTTGTTATATTTCTCTCCTGTGTCCAGTTGAGAAGTGACAGAGCAGCTTTTGTTGGCACCTGTTGTGCAGCCAGGGTCAGCCCACCGTGCAGGTGCTTTATTTCAGCTTTTTGTTTCTGAGAATTTGACCAAAGCTGAAAAGACGTTCTGCTGTTGCTGTTATCACTGTTGCACAGAGAGAAAGCCTGACAGGTTTGGAATCACAATAAAAATTGAGCTGTTGCAGAAAATTGGACCAGATGTATTCAGAGCTTGAAGTGCTTCTTGTTTCTGCTGCCAGGAAAGAGCAGCACGTGCTGCCCGCAGCCACAGCTGCTGTTTGCTGCTGTCACAGGGAGCTCATTTATTACCAGAGCAAACCTGAGCACTTCCCCAATTTTTTTTAACTTTCCTTGCATGTACTTTCTCTCTCAGTTCCTTTCCCCTGCCCTCAGGAAAGTGTTAGTTGTGTTGTTTTTAACTGGGAAGGTCCTCGTTAAAATTCTCTCTTAATTCCAGACTTGCCAAGGTGAGATTTTTACCCCTCTTCACTCTGCAGCTCTGAACTGCTGCCCTACCCAAAGGTGGTCTCTGCACACAGGTTAATGAGACCCATCTCCTGTACCCAGGAACTATGGATCAATACCTGGAACTGTGCTAAATCAAATGAAATAGCAAGGATAATTGTAGCCTTTCACCATGTGGGTACTTTCCCTTGATTAACAGTCAAAATTGTTTTGATCTTGCTCAAGAGAAAGACAGTACAAAAACTCTGTGTTGTTTAGGCATGGCTAGTGCTGTAATTGGAAAATGAGGGATGGCAGAGCCATGGACAAGGATGCAGTTATGGACTCACCAAACAAAACCACATCCCAGTTCTTAAGCTTTCCTGAACATTATTAAGTTCTCCATTAAAATTCACATGATCTCTGACCAGATTAGTTCTGGGAGCTAATTGAATAGGAGAGAGGGTTTGTGCCTACTGCTAAAAAGATTGCTCAGAAAAAACCTATAAGTCATGAGAAGTTAGTGAGATGCATGTCCTTTAAAACACTTTATTTGAGAAGTTAATAGGTGGGGGATATAAGAAAAGCAAAATTAAAAAAAATAGAAAGAGAAAATAAGATTTGGCAAATCTTTAAAAAACAGGTGCAGCTAGCATCTGATATGGAAAAATGTATTGATGCTTCAAGATCAGACCTTATGTAAGAGAATAGTAAAAGTGATTAAACTACTTTGGGGAGCCTCAACACATGTATCTGCTATTTCTAAAAATGCATTAAACCCTGAATATTTTGTGGTCTCTCTCCCACAGAACACATTTTACACTTTAGGGTGGGAACTGCAAGATGGAAGGAGAGAGTTATCTCACTGCAATATTTCCATTAGGATTGTGCAAGATAAACCATTTACCATAAAATGGGAGGAGGAGCAAGCAGTGGAACCCACGTGTGCTGCAGCAGGGCTGGTAATTAGAATGTAGCCGGGCGAAACCACAAGGGGATATGTAATAAAAGAAAGCTTTAATGTGATTTAAATACTGTGACGGAGATGCATTCGGTGGCCGCCTGGTCACCGAGCGGAGCGGGGCAGCCTCCCCCGCAGAGCCTTGCTCCTGCTCCGGGGGGCTCTGTCCCGGCCATCCCCAGGGGAACTCGGGGTCGGGAACACAGGCCACCGCGGGGACACCCAGGACACGGCACCGCGGGGACACAGGACACGGCACCGCGGGGACACGGGGACACAGGACACGGGGACACAGGACACGGCACCACGGGGACACGGGGACACAGGACACGGCACTTCCAAACTTCCTGCGCCATCCACACACGTGCCATCCATCTAGTGTGTGTTCCAAGTCTGGGGTGGGTGCGTGTTACTGCCCTTTAAAGCGTCACGGATTAATTGTCACTGCTCCTGAGAGGCTGTCGCTAACAGAAGGCAGGGCAGCTCCCATTTCTGAAGTCCCAGCCCAAGCTGCTCTGTGCTCCTCCCGGGAAGCAGCTTTTGTGAGAATCCATCTCAGTCACTTTTCTCTCTGCTTTTTTTGTCAGCTCTTCTCTTGGCTCTGAAGGGAATTGTCTCCTTACATCTCTCTCCTTCTAATTGCGCTATGTAAAAAATTGGCTTTTTTTTCCTTGCATGTCATAAATGGAGAGGCATAATTGTTGCCTTATTTGTAGGACTCTACTTGGACCACACAGTTTTTTGTTAGTTGAAATTATTCTGCAAAGTAAACTTGTCAACTAATATTTTATAGAAATAACTATTACATAAACAGTTTTAAGTTACATATTTTTAATTTGAATATTTAAATTAAGTTGATCTATTATTTCTGAACAGTCACTCATCAGGTTGGATGTTACTGCTGCTGCTGTTGAAGCAATGTGGGAGAGAACTGCTTTTCAGAAGATTTCTTTACACTCTAAGAGGATGGAGGTAGGTAGTGATAGAAGTATCAAATGTGGAAACAAAAATGGATAATCTGGAAAATTGTCAGTGATGGATAATTAGTCTCCAGGGCATTGTATTTCTAATTGTCCCAGGCTGTGTTTAAACATGTCATCAAGATTAGGGGGAAAACATCTGTTTTCTATAATATTCTAATAAAATAACTTACAGAGCTCAGGGTCATTTCCAGCAGCTGTATATCACCAGGGTAGGTGACTAATTAAGGGATGATGCAGGTACAGTAATTTGGATCCTGGATCTGAGTTTCACTGGGACAGAGATTGTATCAAGCAGGCTGATGCAGGCATGGGCTTTACCTGCAGCCTGCTGGGCAACAAATGCAGCAAAAATGGAAAGCAGCAGCTGAAGCTGGCTGCCTATAACTCATTTACTGCACTCTGCAATAAGCCTTACAAAAAAATTTATGGAGCAGATGGGCAAGAAATGTTCATAGCCTTATGTGCCTTCAACTTTTGGTAAACAGATACAAGTGAATGTATCTCAGGAGTTCCTCATTGAGACTCCTGGGTCATGTAAAAACATAAAATGGGTCTGCTGGGAAAGGATTCTTGAGCTTTGAAACAAAACCATCATGAATGTGGTTAAAAATAGTACTTGTCGCTGTTACAGATATGGCATTTGTTCATCTGAAACTCCTTATAGAAGGCCAGGATGATGTAATTAGAGCATCTGGTGCTCCAAGTGGGACTAAACTAAAAGTGTCCTGTACTGCTTAGGAGTAGGGGTGTTCCTGGCAGGGATTGTCAGTGGCCAATGAAAGTGTTATCATTTCACACTTCTCTGCAAAGCAGCATGGATCACACTAATGCATTGCCCATCCTTTTGTGGATGGACTCCTGGGCCATGATCCTGAATCACTTCAAAACTGTGTGTGAGCTAATGGATGGAGACACAAGAGAGCAGAGTGAGAGGGGCTTTCCTTCCTTTTTCAGTCTGCTGTAGGGCAGCCTGCAATGGAGCACCAGCCCTGCTGCAGGAGCCTGCCCAGCACTCCTGGGCAGGGGTGGGCACAGGCAGCAGGGCTCCTCTAAATCTGTGCCCTGACTCCCCTGTGCCCTTGCTCCTCCTTTCTGGAGAGGGCTCAGGAGAGCCAGACCTATGTTTGGGGCAGGTTTAGTGTTGCAGACCAGAGAAGGCAGGGGCTGTAGGCTTTGTGCTGCCAGGAGGGCGCTGCACCCTCCTTGATCGGGGCTTGGGTGTCTGCAGGCCAGGACTACATCTCTGGGCTTGAGGGTGCCTGAGCTCAGTGACTTCCTTTAGTGTTTACAGCCTCTCTGAACCTTCAGTACAAAAAATCACCCTCTTTATGATCCAAAACAGCATGAGACTCTGGGTTTTCCTCTCTTGTACAAACTCTGATTAAAATTACCATGAGAATAAGTACTGTTATTTTTCTGTAACATTCAAGATGTTTTGATTGATATGAAGTTTGAATGAAACAATGAGCATATATATACACACTGACACACCCATTCACACACACACATCAGATGCAGATAATTTTCAACAGCATTTTCCCACCAACATAAGTGGTTATAAAAATCCCAGATGTTTCTTGCTTTTGAGATGAAAGTCTGAGTTTACCTTGATGGATTGTGATTCATGCTTTTCCCCAGAACAAGCCATCCATTCACTATTTTCATTTCTAACTCTAGTAACTCCACAGATTTTTATAATTTCTAAAACCGGTGCAAAGGAGAGAAAACATTAATTCTGGGAGCAGTGGTTTCCCTTTATTTGCGCACACAGTTGGCTCTGGTGACTGTACTTGAAAACGCCCTGCTCCTTCCTCCCACCTCCTGTCTCTTTAGAGCACTGGCTCTTTGATAGGGGAAGCATCTTAGCTTTGTATCTGTATAGCTTTTGATTCTAGGGAATTCATTTGAAGTTTCTTCTTCATAGTGTGAATAAATAGCAGTCTTACAATGGTTTGTTCTAGGCTACAATAAATGAGTCACGCAAGCAGGCGTGCCACGGCAGGACTGGGTACCTCACAGAGGGGAGGGGACAGGAGTTGTCACAGGGATATTCTCAGCCAGTGTTCTGCCCTGATTTAATTCTTGTGTGAGAACAGTAGCAGAAGATTTATCTCATTTAGTGTATTTGAGAGTATTCACCATGAGAAGCGAGATGCAAAAATCTCTGCAGTGTACAGAGCATGTGAGTGTGATATGAGAATCCTGTTACTGATGGATGAGAGGAAAAGGCCTGAAGCTCTGTTTTATTATTCTGTAAATATGCTGTGCTAGAGGCTCTTACAGCAAGATGAAAGTAGAGGGGTTTTTTTAATGTTCATTACAAAGGAGTCCTTCTCACACTTGGATGGGTGAATCCCCTTCTCTGACTGTGACTTTGTGTGGCCACTTGTCTGGAGAGTCCCCAGAGGTCAGCCCTAATAAAAGATTATCAAATACCAAGAAATTATAGGCTTCTCAGTAATCAAAGTCTGCTCCTAAGAAGTGCCAGATAATTTATTTATCTTCTGGAAACAATAGAGCAAAAACCAAATAAAGGAGGATAATCTTTTCAATAGAAATATGTAGTAGAAAATATTTTTAAATACCATTATTAAAATTGTTCTAATTTAAAAATTGGCAAAATTGTAGCACTGAGGTGCCAATTTTTCCTAATTAAAGAAAGAACTTCAGATGATCTCAGGGACATGAAAATGATGCATGTGAACTACTATGTGCAAAGCTTCCCTGCAAGATGTGCATAAGGCTGAATGTTTCATGTGTTCAGTTCTATACTCAATACTCTACAACTGATTTCTGGGTGAGTGCAAGCTGCTTATGAAGCTGATTATGGTTAAAAGGTACAAGAAAAGATGGCAAGAAAGTAGTAAGTTCACATTACAGAAGTCTTCTAAGGTCAGTCCTTCCTAACATCATGGGCAATTTGCAATCATAGAAAAAAAATTCATTTGGTCAGTAATTGAAATAATAGTAGCAAAATGTGATTAGAAATGTGGGAAGACATTTAGGCTTAGAGGAATATGACATTTATGTAAACTTTTTTTTTTTTTTTTGAATCCTAGCTTGTTTCTCATTTCCTGGGGGAAGGCCCTGGTATTATGGTATGGAACAAGGAAGGACTCACCCAGACCTAGGATCACCTCTGTGCTCTGGTTATGGATGTGCCTCAAACATTTTGGTTTGGTGTAGCTGTGAGTGCTCTGAGCCCCTGAAACTCCTTCACGTGGCACAGGAATCTCTGCTCCCCGAGGCACAGGGCCGTGAGGGCCGCCTGTGGAGCTGGGCTGTGGCCAGTGAGGGGACACTCGGTGTCCTGCCATGCTCAACACCTGTGCAGGAGGGACGGGCTGAAAGGAGGCAGCACGGAAGGGCCCCTCCAGCACTGTGGCTCTAAAACTCTCCTTGGAGACAGAGAGATGGAGGTTCAAATCCCTCCAGGCAGAAAAGGGATTGAACATGGATCTCCCACATCCTGGGTCACTGCCCTAATTACTGGGTTAGGGGATAAGAAGGGAATGACAGCAGCTGTGGTGAATCCAACCTCTTATATCTTAGAGGTTTTTTTTTTCTTTCTGTTGCAAGTGCCTGAAATAAAACATTTTGGATGAAACAAAGCACTTCCCTCACTGCAAAATGTATGGGATTTGTTTTAGTTTCAGCAAAGAAAACCAGAAAATATTATTTCAGATTGATCTGATTGTGGGTTTTTTTCTCCTTTAAGTTTCATTCCATTGCTTGAAAGCATAATCAATTATTTGCACAAACCAATTAGTGAATGTTAAAAAACACAATTTGGGCTTTGCTGGAGGACATTTGCCTACAAAATCTGAGCCTGCACTGGCAGACTGTGACCCCAATGACAGTAGGTGGTACAATAGGCATGAGCCTGTGAGTAGATGGGTATGTGTACACACTACTGAAATACTGAACACTGTAAATATAATTCACACTGTAAATATATACTTACATTGATTTAGAAACTTTAGTAAATAGGAGACACTCTATATTCCCTTGATGCCTCTAATTGAAAACAAGTGACAGCTGGTCCCGTAGTGATTCTCTTCAGGAAGTGCAGTTGGGTCCACATTGGAGTGGCCTTTTTTGGGAAAGATAATGCCTGGTACAATCCTTCCTGTGGCTCATTTTGGATGACTGGATGCTTGTTTGGTGGCTGGACGAGACAGTAGGTCATAGGAGTTCTGAGTTACTATAAATCACTGGAAGGAGGTGAGGTGCGCTCTGAGGACAGAGTGAGGTCTGTGTCTTCAGGCAGAGAAAAGCTGAACATCATTATGGAGCCTCTGCTAAGTGAAAAAGTAGTATGGACAACTTTGCTATACTTTTTAAATATTTAGAATTGTGTTTCATTTTTACTACTCATCTGCTGGTTGGGAGTCACCACAGCCAGCATAATTGTAGGAAGAAAATGTACATGCTTATTCTAGGTCTGTTATTCCCTTCTTTGGGCCATTGTGGATTCCACTATGTCTGTTAATTGTATTTTATAAGTGACATAAATGTACATGGAACATTACAACAGGGAAAATATGACAACAGTAATACTACAGAGCATAATCCCTGCCTCAGGAGCTTCTTATCTGAAGGCCTGAACATATTTATGATACTTAGGGAGGGAGCAGTGTGGAGATGTTAGCCACGCTTGGCCTAACATGAGATTTGGGGTTCTGAGAAATGGGCAGGAAGAGGAGCTCAGAATAGACCTGAGCCTCTCCAGGGACAAGACATCTGGCTCTGAGCATCACCCATGAGGTTCTGGTGCTCTGAAAAATTCTTCTCCAAGGTGATTAAGAGGGATTTGGGCTCCTAAATCTAGCTAATGGGAAAAGTTCAGGGGTTGCTTTGGATAAACAAAACAAAGACATGAAAAATTTTACATTTAATTTAATTCAAACTGATCACTGGAAAAGCAAACCCCAAAGTATGCTTGGCAATTCACACAGCCTTGTTTAACACTTCTCAGGTGCAGCACAGTTACTCTCACAGGATCAGGCCCTGAGGGGATGCCAAGAAGAGAAATGCTTGAAAGCAACATATGGAAATTGAACACGAAGCAAAAGCTCGAGTGGAGATAGGTGGGTTCAGGAGCTGTCTTCAGGAGAGGGAGCCAAGGCTATGCAGTGGGAAGTGTGTAGAAAATGGAAGGATGCAGAAACTGAAAGGCATTCAGCAGCAGTCATGTCAGCGTAATCCGTGCAGTCATTTCCCCCTGACGAGTGTCTGCAGCACATCACAGAGCCAGGCCTGTTGTCAGGAGAAGGCAAAGCAATGCACACACGTGTGCCTGTCATGGGCAGCAACACTGCCAGGGGATGGGGCACGCAGGGGGAGCAGCCACTGAGCAGAAGGCTGCAAAACGTGAAAGTGCATTCAAGAAGGGCTGGTATTTCTGTGATAAAACTGACCAGTTGTTCATAATTAAAAATATGTTTCCCCAAGGTCACTTGAATTTTTTTGCCAGGATCACAAAGCTGTTCCAATCTCCACTGGTGTTCAAGCTTGAATTAAATGTCTGCTGACATCTGCCAGGGTAAGTATCTTTGTTTCCTCCACCCACCCCTTACAGGAAGCTTGGTTCATCTGGAAGAATTTAAGTTCTGGAAGGCCCCAAACCCCAGAAGAAGAGATTTGGGGCACAGTAAAACTTCTCCTGCAAGCTCTTGGTATCCTATAGAAAGCCAGTATCTGTCTGATCTGAATTTCTGTAGGCCTTGTGCTGGTAAATGTCCCACTGTCTTCCTGATGTGCCTGATGTGTCAGTGAGGTTTGAGCTCTGTCAGGGACACAGGAGTGACAGCTGCTTTATCTGTGTGCAATGAGCTACTGAGGAAGGACAGACCACACTTTGGCTCTCTCAGACCGAAAGTGCTTTGTGTTTTTGAATCTTTGAGCTATTGATTTTCCCCCTGAGTTAAACCTTTTTCAGGAAGGCTGCCATACTCATGTCTCTTGCCCCTTAAAATTACAGATGGTGCATCTTATGGCAAACAGTTCCATCCAATTCTGCAAATCTTTAAACATTGATCTCCCCCCTCCCAAAATTTCAATTGGACTTGCAGTACTTTTTTATCCCAAATCATCTCAACTCTATGAGGGCTGCTGTACAAATTTTAAATTTCACCTTGCCTTACTGGATTTTTATTAGCCATAATTTATTGTTATTGCCTGACATCCTCCTCAGCCCAGGGCATTTGCTGTGACACAGGATGGGGTATGACTTACTTAAGCATCATGGACCTGTTCAAGCCTTTTTGCTTTCCTGCAGGTGGGAGTTAATTGCGGTCCCTGTTGGGTCACATCCCCCGGCAGCCCTTGTGCCTGTTGTTAGCTCTCTCTGGGGCTGCTGGGACGGCTGTGCAGCGTGGTGTCACTCTCCCACCTGCCTGTTCTCCAGTGGCAAGGGTTAAACCCTGGAGAGGCCGTCATGGATCTCCTTGGCTAAAGGCACAGCTGGAGTCACCACCACACCTGGGCTGGGTTTCTTGACATTTTCCTGGACATTGATTCCTCGTTGCTTATTGGGAGAGGGGGAAGACTGAGAGGGACTTCACTGTTTGTATCCAGTAGGTTTTTTGTGAGAAAATTGTCAGGATAGGCAATTGTCTCTTTATCCAAGTCCAAGGGATATCTGAGTCCAAGACAGCTGATGACATTATATTGGGCATTCATTTTAGAACTGCTGAGCCCACAGAAATCAATAGTTTTCCATTATCAGGTCCGGCTGGGTCACTAGTCTGTCAATGAGCTGTTACAATTGCTGTACAAGGGTGAACCTGACCAGTCAATTGCTGCTGACAAAAGGAAAACACACTGACAGCCACTGGAACAAGCCAGAACACAGATTTGCACTTTGGTTTACCATCTGAGAATGCTGGGAGCGGGGCCTTTTCCAAGATGTAGGGCACACACTGTGGGAAAAGAGGCCCCTTTCCCCCTCCCTGCCTCACGTCAGACAGGCCTTCCCTGCCCAGGGAGTCAAGGTTTGTTTGAGTCCCAAACACCAGAGAGCTCACTGAGGGGAGATGAAGGTCCCACCTTCCCAGCGCTGTGTTTTCCCAGCCAGAAGGGGACATGCTAAAAGGGACTCTGCTGCCAGCCAGGCCGGAGGAGCAGCCCTTGGCCACTGCTGAGGGATGTGGGCTCAGGGCTTCTTGTCCTGGCAGGTGCTGCTGCTGCAAGGGCAGGAATGCAGATGATAGGGTTAACTCCATTTCCTCACTATGTTTTAGCACTGACTTCCTATCAAATTTGAGAGCAGAACAAAAATAAATATTTTGAAATTATCCCAATATTATGATTTTTAATTTTCAACTTTATTAACTTCTTTCAAGTGTTAAATCCTGACCGTTTTATTTATGCCTCCGGCCGTCTGTTTGATTCTCACAGAAGTCAATATTCACTTGTGCTCCATCATCAAACAAAAAACTGGTAATCAACTTTATCACTGGAAGCCAACTAGCTGGGTTTTAAAAAATACACTACCCAAAAGAAAGATCATTTGCTTTAAATGAGAGGAGAGGGAAGCCTTTTTAACAGAGAAGAGCAAACCTTCCTTTACTGGTAATTAGAAGCACCAGTCTTATATGACTTGCAGCATTTGGTAGCTCAGGCTGCGTCAGATCTCTTACAGCATTAATTAAAAAGAATTTATGTTTTTTTAATAAAATGCTTCATGTTTTAGCCCCTTTTCGTCCTCCTTCCAAATGTGATTACGGGGGCTGAAGGGAATTCAGGTTAATATGTTGACACACTTAACAATGCGGGGTCATGTAGCACAATCCGCTCGGCTGGTTCGGCGCGGCGCGGCCCCTGACAGGTCCCATCAGCCGCTGCCCTAAAGGCAGAGGCGAGGGGAGGATTTTAATTACTGCGCTGTGCGCGAGTTTGCCAGCATTAAATTGAGACATAATTAGGCCCCCGAATTTTAATAATTGTCCTAGCTAATTGGGCAGACAAGTACGCTCTGCAGCGTGGCGTGATTAGATAATTAGTGTTTCCAAATGACAAAATTGAGCTCTTGATTGCAGATTCCAGATGCGGGTGGGGGAGCGGGCGGCTCTCTGCGCGGGCAAAGCCGAGCCGAGCCGCGGCCGGGTGAGCAGGGCCGTGGCGGGGCGAGGATCGCGGGGACAGCGGGGGGACAGCGGCGGGCCCGCGGGCGCGGCACGGGGCACCTCGCGGGCGCCCGATGCGCGCGTTCCCCCCCGACGCGGCGTGAGGCAGCTGCCCTGGCGGCGCTGATTGATCGCCACAGCACCAGGACAGCGCGGCACGAGTGGCGGCCCCGCGACGGACACCGGCAGCGCGGGGGAAGGACACGGGGGCCGCGGGACGGACACCGGGAGCGCGGGACGGACCCGCCTCGGCGGCACCGGCACCGCCTCCCCCGCGGCCGCCAGGGGGCGCCGCTCCCGCGCGGCCGGCCCCGCTGTGCCCGCGCTGCGCGGCCCTCGGCAGGGCCCGGCCCGGCCCGGCCCGGCGGCGCCGCAGCCACCGCAGCCACCACCGCAACTACCGCAAGCACCGTAAGCACCGTAAGTACCGTAACCAAGTACCGCTCCCGCCGCCTCCCGCCCGGCCCGGCCCGGCCCGGCCCGGCCTGCGCCCCGCCGCTCGGCGCTGAGGCGGCATCGCCGCCCCGCCAGGCTCCCCGGCCCCTCGCAACCTGCTGGGGAGCCTCGCTAACGGGAGAGATGAATTGATTCGTTATCCCTATCAAATTATATAAATCTGTTTATCTGATCAGCTGGAGCGGGGACTCGGATGGCCGCGGACAAGACCCCGGCAGCCACGGCGAGGTAGCGCCGGCGGTGCTCGCAGGTGCCACCCTGCCGCTAGCGGTACCGGCGGGCTGCAGCTCCCGCGGGGAAATAAAAGATCTCCCATTAAAAAAAAAAAAAAAAAAAAAAAAAAGATACAACCGAGCGCATTAGTATTTTTATTAGGGAAAAAAAAGTCTGTAGGCGCAGAGGGCGCTGGGGTGAGTCCGTGGCTGGGCGGCGATGCCCGCACCGTCCCGCCCCGGCCGCGCAGGTGAGCGGCACCGCGGGCCCCGCTCCGAGCGCTCCCGCCGCGCCCGGGGCACGGGCAGCCCCCGCAAGGGCTGCAGACCCTGCCGGCCGGGGACTTGCTTTTGTTTGTTATTATTCTCTTTATTTTCTCTGCGAAGAAGCGGGCGTTTTCATGCGGCAATGTAAACCTGGATCGCTAATAACTGAAAGTTAAAATACAAACGCTTTACTAGAAAGCATTTCACACAGCTGGTGCAAAATTGCAAGGTTTTTCGCTCTTGTTGTTTATCTACGGGAAAGGAAAAACAATGTTATGATTTTTTTTCCTGTATGTGATAGTACTGTCATCGAAATACAGACGCTTTTCCTACATCAATGATTTTTTCACTACAGCCTAAGGGCTCCTTGGCTTTAAAGGTCTAGTTATTTTTGCTAATGTATCAAGATTTTAACTCCTGACTATTTCATAAATCAACTCCAGATGCAATGTACAGTTTAAAATACTTATTTTCAGAGGCACATTCTGGCTTAGTAGATTGCATTCTGGCTTAGTAGATTGCTGTCTCACCATTTCAATGCTTCAGAACGAGGGTGCTGGGAATTGTCAGCTCTGGAGACAAGGTTAGCTCACAGAAGCAGGATGTGTTGTGTAAAATGCTGATTTATAAAAGTGTTACAATCTGTATATCTTGCAGGTCGAATTGCATGCATTATATGTTCAGAAATACATAGAGGATTAAAGTGCCAGTGCTTATTTCAAAGCATCATGTCATCTCTAAAGGTGAAGGAGCCAGAGACATACAGGAGCAGAAGCCAGAAGGAGCATCTTCCAACCCACTCCAGCCTGGAGAAGCTGTGGCAGAGCAATCCTACTCTGCTAACAAACCCCCAAGACCTAACCCACAGTGCAGCCTTGCTGGGAGCGGTAAGCACCCTGCCCTGCCTCTGGTGAAAAACACCTCCTGCGAGCCAAATAGATGCCTGCTCATTTTAAAAAACCTTTTCTGACTTTGACGGGCTCTGGACCAGCAGGTGACCCATCCTCGGGCCTATGAGCCTCCGAGGGCGTTGCTTTCCCATAAGTGGTTGCTTTCTGAGAAGCTTCAGCAGCCTCTGTGCCCTAGGGGGCTCTGGGGGACTGGGGGGGTGCTCCTGCAGGCTCTGTTTTGCCACCCTCCTGCCAGCCTGCAGGTAGGCTTTCCTATTCGTAGGTAGGCTTGTGGTGCCCATGGGAAGGTCACATCCAGCTCCAAGCTTGTGCTTAATCAAGCCTACTTGGTGAAGCTGAACAATTTAATCAGTGCCTGATGAAGCCTTGGGTATATCTGTGGTATATTAAATTGTTGTAAAATCTAAAGCAGCAGTCACAGGCCAGACGGTGGAGGCACTAACAGCACAGCGGTAATTCCTGCCCTGATCCCGGCAGAAATGCCTCACCCCCAGGCACAGGAGCACAGCAGCCTGCACTGGTTGTGGCCATTGCGAGGCCAAGGTGAGGCTCCTATTCCCAGAACGCTCTGGCACTGTTTGCTGACCAGATTACAGCTGGGCAGGCATCGCTTGGCAACCCTTGCCAGGGACGCTTTCCATCTGCTTGGGGAGAAGCCTGGGACTCTTCCTTCAAGGACACTATCAGGTAACTGTCCTGTCGCTGCTGTGCAGAGTTTTTGTGATACAGTGGCAGGACGATGAGAGCTGGAGGCCACTCAAATGTGGCCCTGAATGGCCCCGTGTGTGTGTGTGTGTCCTGCTTCTTGCAGGAAACATGCTCCACCCATGCTTCACGCCCTGCCCAGCCTGCTGCTTCACCTACAGGTGAAGGAGGGTGGGTTTTTTGGTTAAGATGTTACTGTCTTGAGACCTGGTTATTTTAGAAAGTTTAATTTCGAATTCCAAGTTAATGCAACAACTCTGATGAGTTGGAGGTACAGAAAATGGTATCCCCGTCCTGCTTGATGTCTTCTTGGTCAAGCCTAGGCTGTATTTATTGCTTCCCAAATGGTAGCTGGGTTTGCCGGGTTTTAAGCTCTTCCCTGGGGTGAGAGTGCTGACTGTCCACACTGGAATTGGCAAATAGAGTTGAAGTTACTTGCTTTGTGAGTAACATGGTAATTTTTTTCTGAGTACCAGTTCGATTAAAGAGTTTTGTGGGAGTTGTTTTATGAATTTAATGGTGCTTAAAACATAAAAAGTAAAATTAGACTTATAAAACAGGGTATTTGTTTTAGTGGTCTAATTGAAGTGGCTGCAGTTGTTAGTGTTTAGTATAATCTCTTTATGGTGCAGGCAGCTGTAGAAGTAGGAAAGCATTTTGAACTAAGAGAAGGGTTTTCACACGTTCTTCCTCAACGAGGCGCCGTCTTGCTTTTCCTCTGGTTTTAAACACGACCGCAAACCTGGTTCCGTCGGGAGGGTCCGTACGCACCTGCCCTGCAGAGCCCGCCCGGCCGCAGGAGGAGCGGCTGCCGCCGCTGTTGGCAGAGCGCCGCTGGCTCTGGGGCTGCCCAGGGCGCTTGTCCGCGTCCCTGTCCCGCTCTCGGCGCGGGGAGCCCCCAGGGCCGGCCAAAGCCACGAGCGAGCCCCGGCGCGGCCGAGCAGCGCTCCCCGCGCCCGCGGGGCGGAGAGGGGGGACAGGACGGGGCGGTGCGGGACAATGCGGGACAGTGCGGGACAGGGCGGGACAGTGCGGGGACGGGGCAGTGCGGGACAGGGCGGGGATGGGGCAGGACAGTGCAGGGGCGGGGCGGGGCAGGGCAGTGCAGGGCAGGACAGGGCAGTGCGGGACAGGGCAGGACCCAGGGCTTCAAAGGAGCCGTCGGGGGCGAGAAGGGGCGGACAAAGCCAGCGCCGGGCTACCGAGCACGGCGCTCCGCCGGCGACTTTTAAGGCGCTTTAAGTCTAAAGGAGGAAGTGACAGGGGAATCATCTCCTCGGCTCGGCTGCGGATGGGAGGGTGGAATCTTGCTAACAGCTCGTGTATCTGTATATTTAATTGCGACCTGGCTGCATGTTCCTGTTGAGGAAGGATGCAGATCACAAGCGAACCTATAAAAACGCGGTTGACAAGCCCGGGAAAGGGATAAGTGACAGATGAAACGAGAGTCAGCGCGGAGCAAACTGGCAAGCGCATCGGTACCAAGTCAGATACCTTCTGAGAGGAGGAGGAGTTTGTTTCATTCCGGTGCTCCAGAGTTTAGTCTCCTATCGGTGTAATGGAGTAGAGAGGAGCTAATGTGCCCTGTTTGGGATACAAACATGCAGATTAGATCAGACTTCAGACACTGTGTTTTACTCAAGATTTAGGACAGTCAGAGGAATAAACCGGGTTTCCCCCACCGACGAAAACATGGAATTTTCTTTTAGTGTTTTAAGGGGATTAAAACTTGTTTGAACACAACTGTTGTGCATTCCGTTTTAGTGAGCTATCGGGATTTGATAGGGTCGGGAGCTGGGGCCCGGAGCTCAACGCCACCGTAGTGCAAGGCTGGGGCGCTGGTAGAGCATCAGCCCGGCTCCCTTTTTCTTCACTTTTGTGTTACTTTAAGTTTTCAATGAGGCTAGTGTAATTACGAGGCGTTTAACTTTTTGCCAGGCTCTTTCATTATAGCTTTTCATTTGCACCTCGCTTTTAAGAGAAGTAATAACATTCACAGTCAGGGGCAAATCCTGTTAATGAACAAATTAAAGTTCAAACAGTTATTCAAGTTCACAGCCCAGCTCGCTGCTCCTTTAATAAGAATTATACATGTTACTTTCTCTCGGGATCACTCCCCCTTTTATTACTTTTTAAGCTTTTCATAAGCACTAGCGGGCTATACGGGCAGCTCCCAGCCTCTAAAGAGCCCACAAATCCTGAATGGAGCCCTAATCCGACCTTAATTTGGCAACTTTTGTAAAAAACATAAAAGCTCGGGTGCCACCCTTGTGCGCTCAGATTATAATGTCTCAGGGAACAAGCCGGGGGAAGGCCCCCTCTATCCCGCACCCACCTATTTGAGTTGGTTCCCTCGGCTCAGGAGCCGTGCAGGAAGCCTCTGTGAGTGCCTCGTGGGCACCGGGAGAGGAGTTAAGATCGATACCCTGGGAATTTCCACCCCCTGCCACGAGAGCTCTGCTGGGCGTGGGCTGCGGGGTGGCCGCTGCCCTCGGGCCGGCTGCCTGCC
This sequence comes from Emberiza elegans, assembly GCA_024865655.1. Lineage (NCBI taxonomy): Eukaryota > Metazoa > Chordata > Aves > Passeriformes > Fringillidae > Emberiza > Emberiza elegans. The sequence continues at coordinate 71,316,862 of JALJVW010000206.1, forward strand.
CCAAGCGCCAGCAACGTGCGGTAAAAGAAAAAAAAAAAAAAAAAAGAAAAATCCTTGGGCTCTTCCGCTCTTCCCGCCCCCTGCCCCTCTTCTCTTTCTTCAGACCTTCCGCGATTAGAGTGCCTGCGCTCACCTCGGTATTTGCATAGCAGGAATCCGAATTCCCCGTGTCGGGGCTGCCCCGGTGGCAGCGGGGCGGGCTCCGGGCCGGGGCGGCGGGCACAGCCCGGGGAGTTTGACACGGGTGCAAGGCAGCGCCGGTGCAAAAGCGCTGTCTGTGTACAAACAGAGGAGATCACACTCCCCATTATCTACCTCCTGGCGAGTGTTTGATTTGTGACATCAAAAGCTTATCAAGGCAAGCTCACAAAAAAAAAAAAAAAAAAAAAAAAAAGAGAGAAAAGGGGGAGAAAAAGGAACCTCTTCATGGAGGGCGATCCCTGCGGTTTGGGCGATGCAGGGGAGGGAGGAAGGGGCCGGTGTTGTCAAAAAGCTGCCAGGGCGGTGCCCGGGAGGCGATTCCTGCCCCGCGGGCCGAGCGGCGGGGCTGGCGCGGGGCCGGGCGCGGGTGCGGGCGCTGCCGCGGGCGCGCAGAGCGGCGGGCGGGCCCCGGCGCACGGCTGGAGGGAGGCCCTGATTCCTCGCAGCCATCCACACAGAAGTGGTTTGATATAATCACCATGACAACTGCCGCCTATAAGCATACAAATAATAGAGATGAAATAGACAAAAGATTAGCATGCCATGAAAAGTACAATAAGTTTCTTATTTAGCATTTAGATAACTGTCTTTCCTTCGGAGCAGGCTTCAAAGTTGAACCCAGTTTAGACCAAGAGGATTAATTCTTTCTCCCGCATGCTTCATTGAATCTCTCATTACCAAACTTTGTCTGTATTGATGTAAGATTTGATTGAAGATTAGAGCATTTAGCAAATCTTGCTTTTCTGCATGTATCAGGCCTTTTCAAGCGCAGACCGCGCTGCCCAGTGGTCAATACCCTTACTTTTATCCAGTGTCTGCTTCATTTAAACTTAATCAACTCCCTCAATGAACTGGAACAGGGAAACGTCCCTGAGGTAAGAATGTTGTGCTTTTCTTAGATAATTCTTTGCTCCCTCTCCCAATCCGCTGGCGTTAAACCTAAAATTGCTCTCTGATGAACTTAATCAATATGATAATGACAATTGGAGCTGAATGGCTCGGCCTGTGCTCAGCACGGAAAAGGTAGACGGCTGTGCCCATTGCCCAAAAGCAACTTCTCCTTTCTCGCCTCTCCTTTTGTGTTCACTTCTCCCACCTTTCTCTCTCTCTCTCTCTCTCTCCCCCTTCCCCCCCGTGACACGGACCGCTGTTCACGCTGGAGAATGATGCTTCTTTGTGCGGCAGGAGGACTCGTATGTCACCGCCCGGAGGAGCGGAGCGGAGCGATTGGCCGGGTGAATTATCTGCCTTGTTGCAGTGAATTATTTGCGCTGTTTCCTTTCCCAGTCAACAAGTTTCTGAGGTATGGCGCAGATCAATCAAAGCTGACAGAGCGCATGTGAAGCTTTTACTGTGTAAATCTGGACCTCTTGTCCCGGCTTCGTTGGCACTGGCATCTGTATATCATTTTTATACTGCTACCAGTAGAGCAATTTCAAAAGTATTTGCAAGGAAAATGGATGTCCCCATCTGTTCCTGGAATCATAAATGTGCCACTTTCGGAGGGTTTTCACTGGTAATCATATCTTTAATGATGAACAAACTTGTGATATATACCTTTCCATAAAATGGGGTTTTCTTCACTTTATTGTGATTGGCTGGGATAAATAGCTTTTCCATATGTTAGGAAGATAAAACGTAAGATTACCAGACCTCGTTTCTTTGATCATAAACAAAAGAAACAATTCGCTCCAAATACTCTTTAAACAGAAACAACTGCAGAATTAAATTGTATTAATAAGCTATCGATGGGCCAGGAGGTAAACAACAGTCTCCATAGAAAACACGGCTGGTTTAAAATACGAGCAGTGGGTCCTTCTCGCTATTCGGGTGACCTTAATGCAGACGTGGATTTTAAATACTCGATGCTAATTGTAATTTTGATTTTCTTAAATTTGTCTTGTCTTTATCTCTTTTTTTTTTTTTTCCTCTAGCTTGACTTTGAATTTCCTTAAGTGCCAGAGCGAGGATACGGTGCTGGCTAATGCATTGCCATGCACTATATTTAGAAAGCAGCTGGAAGAGAAAATGTCCTCGGGAATCCGGACTGTTTTGTTGTAAATCCCCCTCCAGTCCCGGCCCTGCAGACGCAGACGCTCGTTCTGCGGGATCGCTCCCCGGGAGCTGGGCAGGGGCGGGCTCGGGGAGCGGCCGCGGGCCCCGCGGCTCTCCTCGGCACCCTCAGCAGCGTCCAGGGCCGCCAGAGGCGCCGTGGCCAGGGCTGCCTGGGTGTCCCTCCTTTCGAGGGACCCCTCTCCGCCCGGGGAGCCGGCAGGCTGCCCCCACTGTTCCGTGCAGGGTGCCCCAGCCGCGGGCTCGGTGCCGTTTCGGTGGCACCGCTGCCCTCCCGGAGCGGCAGCAGCACCCTCACACCCACTGCCCGCAACCAGGGAGGGGGATGCTAAACGAGGTCCTGTCCGCTGCGGCTTGGCCCTTCGGGGATGGGGACAGGGCTCCCGGGGCACACCGTGCCGAGGGGACGTCCCCGCCTGGCCCCACCGGCACCGGGACAGCGCCGGGACCGCTCCG